>JAQQTO010000062.1:10037500-19575000 GCA_029884595.1 Ormosia semicastrata | reverse complement strand
TATTTTCCTAATTGCGACACATGGAAGGCATTATGAAGGTTAGAAAGAAAAGGTGGTAAAGTTATTTGGTATGTTACCGGACCTATCCGACGAAGAATCTGATATGGTCCAATGAATTTCGGAGTGAGCTTTCTAGATTTAATAATTCGACCGACCCCAATCGTGGGTGTGACTCTCAAAAACACATGTTCAGTTTCCTTAAACTTAAGGGGTCTTCTCCTCTTATCGGCATAACTCTTCTGTTGACTCTGAGTTATCCCTATTTTTTCCTAGATCACCTTAACCATTTCTGTAGTTTGTTGTACAAGCTCGGGTCCTAACACATGATTTTCCCCATCCTGGTACCAGCACAAAGGCATTCTGCACCATCGTCCATATAAAGCCTCATAGGATTCTATCCTTATGCTTGAGTGAAAACTATTGTTATAGGTGAATTCTATCAGAGGTAAGAATTCATCCCAACTCCCAGTCTGTTCCAAAACAGAAGCTCTTGACAGATCTTCTAATGAGTGAATTGTCCTCTCTGATTGACCATCTATTCACGGATGATAAGCAGAACTTAAAGGAAGTTTTGTCCCTATAGCTTCTTGCAGACTCTGCTAAAACCTTGACGTAAACCTTGGATCTCGATCAGAAATAATACTAGAAGGTACACCATGTAGTCTAAGAATTTCACCAATATACATCTGAGTTAATCTCTCCATTGAATACCTTATGTTAATGGGTAAGAAATGTGCTGACTTCATAAGCCGATCAATGATCACCCATATGGAATCATAACCCTTTCGAGTCCTTGGCAGTCCAATAACAAAGTCCATTGCAATGCCATCCCATTTCCATTCTAGAATAGCTGGAGGTTGTAACATTCCTGAAGGTTTCTGATGCTTAACTTTAGCTTTCTGACAAACTAGACAATATGCTACATACTTGGCTACGTCCCTCTTCATTCCTTGCCACTAATACAACTGCTTCAAATCCTAATACATCTTAGTCGTTCTTGGATGCATACTCAACTTGCTCTTGTGGGCTTCGTTAAGAATCAGTCTTCTACGCTCTGAATCATTTGGTATACAAACTCTATCTCAGAACCTCAGAATTCCATCCAATCCTTCCTTAAATTCTGACACGATGCCTTGCTTCACTAGGTCCCTCTTATCTTATAGGTATTGATCACTTCTTTGTTTATCTCAAACTTCTTCCATAAATCCATTTGAAATAGTAACCGTGTTCAAGCAAAGTCTTCCCAGTGCTGATTCTACAGATAATCGCATATCCTTAAATTGTTCTATCATTTCCCTTTCCTTGATCATCATAGCAGAGACACTAAGTATCTTCCTACTCAAAGCATCTGCTACGACATTTGCTTTTCTGGGATGATACTGAAGTTAGAAATCATAATCTTTCAAAAATTTTAACCACCTCCTCTACCTCATATTCAACTCCTTCTGGTCAAACAGGTACTTTAGACTCTTATGATCACTGAAAATGTTGAGTGTTGCTGCATACAGAAAATGTCTCCAGATCTTCAATGCAAACACAACGACAGCTAAATCCAAATCATGTGTAGGGTAGTTCTTCTCATGCATCTTCAACTGTCTCGAAGCATATGCCACTACCTTTTTGTTCTGCATAAGTACACAGCCTAAACCCTGATGTGAAGCATCACAATATACCTCAAAAGGTTCATTGGGATCAGGTAAAATCAATACTGGCGAAGTAGTTAATCGTCTATTCAACTCTTGAAAACTCTCTTCACATGCATCAGTCCAAGCAAAAGTTTGATTCTTCCTTGTAAGCTGAGTAAGAGGTCCTGCTATCTTGGAAAATCCATCAATAAATCTTTAGTAATAATCGGCTAACCCCACAAAACTACAGATCTTAGTTACAGTCTTCGGTCTTTCCCATTTAAGAACTGATTCAACTTTCAAAGGACCTACTGCAATTCCTTCCTTTGAAATTATATGCCCCAAAAATTGAACTTCGTTTAACCAAAACTCACACTTTGACAACTTGGCGTACAACTGCTTCTCTTTCAGAATCTAAAGAACCATACTAAGATGTTCAGCATGTTCCTCTTAACTTCGAGAATATCCATGAATATTGCAGGAGCGTTCATTACTTCGAACGGCATCACTAGGTATTCATAATGCCCATAGTGTGTCCGAAATGCTATCTTGGGAACATCCTTAACCTTTACACGAATCTGGTGATAACTAGAACGTAAATTGATCTTAGAGAAAATAATGGCTCCCTTCAATTGATCCATCAAATCATCTATCCTCAGAAGTGGATACTTATTATTGATCGTGATCTTGTTCAACTGGTGATAATCCACACATAAGCGAGAAGTTCTATCATTCTTCTTAATCAACAACACTGGAGCTCCCCATGGTTATACACTGGGTCTCACAAACTACTTCTGTAACAGTTCTTCAAACTACTTCTTTAGATCAGCTAACTTTGATGATGACATCTGGTATGGTGCCATGGATATAGGACCAAATACTGGTGCAAGATCGATATCTCTCACTTTGGTGGTAGTTCGGGTATCTCATTAGGAAAAACTTCAAGAAACTCATTGACTACAGGAATAACATTCACATTCACCTCACCCTTGACCTCCAAGGAAAACAGTAACATGTATCCTTGAGCTCCTTCCCTCAAAGAAACTTCAACTTGGTTGGCTGTCAAAAATCCAAAAATCTTAGTTTCAGGGAACATTAAGGTTTTATTAGAACAATCTAACAGGATATGGTTAGCAGATAGCCAATCTATTCCTAAGATCACGTTTATTTGTGAAAAGGGTAAATAAATCAAATCAACAGAAAAGTTATGATCTCTAACAGTAATAAGACAATTTAAGCAGACTTGAGAAGTAATAACAGGTCTAGCAGTGGGAGTAGCAATTATCAAGTCAAAAGGTAATGAAGACACAAATAATCCTAGTTGATCTACACAGTCATAGGCAATAAAAGAATGGGTTGCCTTCGAGTCATATAGTACAGTTAAAGACTTATCTCCTATGGCACAATCTCCCTTGATCAGATTTTCATATTGGGAGGCTTTTGCTCTACTCATGGTGTAGACTCTCCTTCCTGCTTGAGGCCTTGACACACGTACATTGCTAACGGAAGGCTCCATCTTTTATTGAGCACAGTCTCTAGAAATGTGTCCAGACTCTAGAAGTGATCCTTCCCACACTTCGAACATTTTGGTGAATATGTCACAGTCTAACCAAAATTACTGCCACTAGAACCTCCTCCAACTGATTGTTGTTGCTGCTGATTCCTCGGTGGCTGTGAATATAGCTTCCAGTTGAATCGGTTGACATTACTATTACCCCCCTTTGGAACTGAGACGGTCCAAAGTTATGGGGTCTCATATCTTGAGATTGATCCAACTCTTCAATCTGGTGACACTTGTCCAACAAAGCAAGGAATTGCTTAATTCCCAAAGGTAGCACTGCTCACTTCAGGTCATGCCTCAAACCTTCTTAACTTTTGACACTTCCACTCCTCATCAGGCTGGAGCTGAAAGTACCTTGAGAACTTTGATAGGCTTTCAAACTTAGTAGCATACTCATTAATAGTCATTCCCTCTTGCTTTAGTCCAAGAAACTCCACCTCCTTGGCGTGCCTCGTACTAGCTAGAAAATACTTCTCCAAAAACTTGCTCCGAAAGACTTCCCACGAGATAAACCTTCCTTCAGCTTCCAACAATCGTTGAGTTCTTGCCCACCAATCCTCACCATCTCCTACGAGCATAAAAGTAGCATAAGCTACCTTCCTTTCATCCGTACATCCCATGCCTCTGAAGATCTTCTCCAACTCCTTGATCCAAATATCCACTTTCTCTGGATCAAATTTACCTCTAAACTGTGGTGGATTGTTGCGGCTAAACTCTATAACAAATTATGAGTCTCAGCTGTTGCTTCCTGCTGCTGAGCAGCTCTATGATTTTGTTGTACTAATACAACTGCCATCCTCTACATCGCTTCTGTAACTGCAGCCATACTCTCATTGTTGCGTCCCGTGTCTACATGTGTACCTCTACCACGAGCCATTACCTTTCTTCAACTATAGACTAAGCAGAATAGAAAGAAAACTAAGCATAGTCATTCAAGCAACATTGTCTCCTTTCGGAAACCAAACACAGAGAAACACACAGCACAAACAAGACAGACCTAACCATAAACTCGATAGACTAAACTTGGGCTCTAATACCAACCAATGTAACACCCTTCGAAAGGAATTACATTTTAAGACCAACCTTTTTATTTTGAAACTTTATTTTATTTTTAAAGCTTTACCCAAGTCATAATTATGATTCAATATTATAAAATACGGGCTTTAAAATTCTTTTTTTTGTAGATAACATAAACTAAACAGAACATAAATAAACACACGATATAAAGAACTGGATAAAACATTTCACACACCCCCCCCACACATATATATATACATACATACATAAGGAACTGAATAAAACATAAGTACTTAAGACTTACATACCAAAAGGACGTAAAATAAAACTTAACAACAAACTCAATCTGGCCCAAGTTCATTGCACCTAAGGGAAGGGTCTTCCACTGGATCCTCCTCAGGATCCTCACTAGACAAATTCTCTAGCCAGGGAATGTCTTGACAAAAGGGAGTCCGAGCAGAAGATATAGCAAAATCCTCCCTAGGAGAATGGTGAAGATCACCCCACAAATCCCTTAAAGGCATATTAAACTCTTGATAAACTATAGCAGACAAAGAAAAAGTAGTGACCCCATGGCGGGTCCTACTCAAGGATAGAGTAATGTCTCCAAAATACTCTATACGTTCTGTATCCAAACGGACGCGCCAGGCAACAGTGCTTCCATGAAACTAGACTCTCACATACCCCAGCAAGTCTCTCCTTGTAGCCATCGTAGTCTTCAAAGAGTATAAACATAAAACAGAGAAGATAGAACAAAACATAAATAGGTGAGATCCCCTACATCACATACCTGTTGGGAATTGCAGATCAAAATATCTCACAGTGGAATAATAGGATTCCCACACAGGATCCATGCGAAAAGTCCATAATCCGAGTTTTTAAAATTTACCTCTTGAAGCGTGATAAACACAAGCGAGGTGAATCACCAACACCATAATAGCGACGATGTTTTTGTGGTATCCACACGAACAGACTTGCAAAAAGGAGTCACGCCTCTGTTTCGCGGTGCTAGCTGCAAATAGAAGAGAAGAACCTTTCACTGTCTCTCACTCACTTTCTTAGGTGCGGCTAGGGTTATGATGTGACCTCTATAGCAGCCCCCTTAACAGTACTATTTATAATAGTGGCTGCCTTAAGTGAGTGTGAGCAGTAGCAAGGTAAGCTGTGCAACCCTAAAACCCATCTGTCATGAGTTAGGCCCACAATTGAATCCGAGTCCAACTTGGATCCTTATTGCTCCAATTTAGTCTGTTCTAAGTGTGCGACCTGCGCAGTTCTCATGACGTTGGTAGTAATATTAAAATCTCATTTTAATATTACAAACAATGAGCGGTATCTAGCAACACATCACTTGCTACCCAAGTAATGAGAATGTCAGTGATTTGACATAACCTATCCGTGATCAATGTTTCCATGTAGTTTAGTCCCTTTGTCAAGATATCTAGATTGAACACAAGGCATGGAATGCGTCACCCTTGTATAGTCCAATCATTCGTTTCCGATACTCGAGTAGACTTTGTAACAATAAATGAGATCAATATCTCATATTGACTCATTTGAGCATGGCCATGCATTTCGCAGATCTCACTCAATCGGGGGCCCGAAGATATCGCTCCTATTATGTAGGAGTGACAAATTCCATCTAGGTCACTCACATCCCTCTGCATGATTTGCGGTATGTCCAATAACCAACTTTATAATCACCTTGTTACGAGATGACGTTTGATGGCATTAAAACACACAACTCCTCATGTAGGAATCGTAGTGATTTCGGTCAAAGGACCACAAACACCATTGTCACTATGAGAATCGCTTATGACATTCACGTAACGATCCATGTAGCGTTCTCATGGTGGGTCAGTCCAGTACATTATTACTCTAATATGTACCAATGTGAAGACTTAATATCTCATATCCATGACCCGTGAGATGCGGTCATCAGTCTCTACACATACTAGTCTCAATGTATTATTGTTGTCCTAATTAACAATAATACTTGACTAGGGACATTTAAGAATAGTGTTGTAACCAAAAGGACCTCACGATCAAGTCATCCACTTGATGTCCTATGGCATCAAACTTACTATTCTAAGGACTTTATTATGTTTATCAAAAAAGAACACAATAAATGAAATGCCTCATATATAAAATAGCATAATAGAATATATGTAAATACAGAAAATGTATTAGCCTCTAGGGTATACACCAACAATACCAGTACGACAGCAAGAAATAGTTATAACAATAAAGTCACATAGTACATAATTAACAATTATAGTCATGATGTTTATCAGCAGATAATTAAACAATATAAATATTTCACCATAAAATGTTTACTGACTATGCAAATGCACAATGAACTACACCTACTCCATGGAGTTAAAACTAAACATTAGAGAGAATGATCGGGGAGTCATGTCTGTATATCGTTAGCCTCAAATCAAGTGCTTTCAAATATATCAGCATACGTATCATGGCTTATACAAGACATTCTACACTGGATCGGCAATAGCAAAAGTGTCTCATTGAGATCATCGGTGAGTTGCACAGTCACCACGGCCTAGTAGAGCTACTAATTGGCCACTTGTGGGATACCTGCTTCCCGACGCCTCCTAGGTCATTCATAGACCTTCACTATGCAATTCACACCTGCACAAAGGTATAATTCATCTTCTAGGCATATAGCCTTAACAACAAAGTCACCATGACTTTCACAATGCATGATCACATGACATGATAAAATCAATAATCATTAACAGTATAAATTCCATGAAAATAAGCCACCACTAGCTTAAGTCATCAACTAATGTCTCCGGGTCTAGTACGTCGGCCCGATAGTAAAACTACTATTTTCTCAAAACATGAAGCATTTTCACTGTTTTATCACAAACCGTAACCCTTCTTGTTATGTCACAAAACCACGTAACATATTTACATCGTTTTTCAACCTCGTAAATATTTTAAAGCATTTTCTTTTATTTTTACTAAAAGCTCACTTAAATAAAATACTTTAAAATTCAAAACACCCTTTAAAACTTATTTTCATTATCAAAATTAAATCTTCTTAAGTAACAAAACTTTGTTCATCTTCTCTTTTAACTTGTAAGTCCTTAAATCTTATTCTAGTCCCCTAATCATCTAAGTTTTCAATTAATAAAATATTTTTACCTTAGATACCCTATTTTGGGCTACATGGCTGAGAGCCATAAGCGGATTTTGGAACCAAAAAGCTTGTCTTTCACACATGATTCAAAGCATATAAATTATTTCAATCATCAATTCATGTAATAGCAATCTCATGTATACAATGAAATTCATCATAATCATATATAGCCAAAAAAACATAAATCATCAAATACACACAACCAAGTGAATAAATCATCGCATGGATTTTTCACTAATCAACCACAAAGTTCGTTCCTCACCACAAAGATGGTTGATGAGGTTAATCTCCCTCTTACCTTAGATGATGATCAAAGCTCCTTGATGTCCTCTTAAAAAAGCTTCTCCTTCCAAAAAGATCCTTAAAACAAAACAAATATACAAGCATCAACATCTAGGGCTTGAAACAAGATGACCAGAAATCAAGATTATGGCCTAGAACTTGAAAAGAAAACTTAGAAATCAAGATAAGAAACTTTGTAATTGGCCGTTATATTATGAAGATTTTGTTTTGATGATAACAAACTTAAAGATGTTGCAAGATCAAGTCCAAGACTCTCAAGACCTTCAAGATTAGCTTTTTAAGACTTCAATCAAAATGTAAAGGTATATAAAGATTCATAATTGCTCAAACTTATATTTCAAAATAGCACACAAGTTTTCAAGGCTTCAATATGGTTTTTAGTTTCCAAAGAATCAACCATTACGTGTCCATAAGCTTACAAGATCATATGGAATCAAAGGCAACATTTAAAAGATATAAAACATGTTTTTCACATGTATTATTCAAATAAGGAGTTCCTTATTCGAATAACACAAGTCAAAGATTTCAAATAACCTTTCAGGAAAAGGTTTATTCAAATAAGTCCTGTGTTATTCTAATAAATGATTCAAAATTAATTTGGCATGAATGAGTTATTCGAATAACATAAGTGTTATTCGGATAACACATTTTCAGGAAACCATTTTATTAAATGGTTATTCAAATAACAGAGATGTTATTCGAATAACAAGCTTTTCAGGAAACCATTTTGTTAAATGGTTATTCGAATAAAAAACCTGTTATTTGAATAACAAGTTTCTAGGAAAACGAATATTTGAATGAGTGATTCGAATAACATAAGTGTTATTCGAATAACATGATTTCTAGAAGCCATATATTTAAATGTTCATTTGAATAACAATGATGTTATTCGAATAACACATTACAGAAGAAAACACATTCGTGCTTTTAAAATCCTTATTCGAATAAGGTTTCTCTTATTCGAATAAGAGAGTTTTCTAGAAATAGAAATTAACGGATAGTTACAAAGCATTTAATGCTCCAACCACCTCCCAATGGCTCTAAACTTCAATGGATTATAAATAGAAGTTGTTGGGCATTTATGAATATAAGACAATCAATCTAAAAAACCTTGGTTGAACATTAAATACGAGTTTCCATCTTTTCTCCATTAATACTTTATTTTGAGTGTAAATTGTGAATCAAATACCCACTAAGTTTCAATTTGTATTATCTGCTCTTTGAAGAGAGTTTCTACTTATTCAATCTTTGTATAATCTATAGAGAGGGTGATGCATCCCTCCAAACTGTAAAGGGTGAGATATCCCTTGAAGTTAAGGCTCAAAGCATAAGGGTGAGGCATCCTAAGGTGTTGTTGAGTGCTCCAATCTGTAAAGGTCACAAGCACCTAATTTAAGCTTGGAATTTAGTAGAAAATGTCGAGTGATTGCTTGAGGACTGGACGTAAGTCACAAGGAGTGGCTGAACCAGGATAAACCATTGTATTTGTTTCTCTAAACCCTTCTCTTTACGTTTGTGCATTGGTTTATTTGTTTTATTTTGAATATTTCTCTCTTGGTTGGTTCGTTAGTGAGCAATATCTCCCTATCTTATCTATTCATTCATTTCTATCAATTAATAGCTTCAACAAAAATTGGTAATCAAGAGTTTTTTGAAAGATTTGTGAAAAGTTTTTATAAGCTCAATTCACCCCCCTCTTGAGTTTTGAGGCTATTTAGTAACAAGTGGTATCAGAGCTAGACTCTTGTGTAAAGAGCTTAGCAGCTTCAAGTGAAGTGATGACTTCAAATGATTTTTCTAATGAAGGTTCTTCTATAAACAGACCTCCTTTTTTCAATGGGGATGGTTATGCCTATTGGAAAGAGAGAATGAAAATTTTTATTGAAGCTATTGATATTGATGTGTGGGATGTTGTTAAAAATGGTCCTTTTGTCCCCACACATATAGTTGATGGTGTAAGAATTAATACACCAAGAAGTGAATGGACCGATGAAGATTAGAAAAAGGTCCAATACAACTTGAGAGCCAAGAACATCATCACCACTTCTTTGGGATATGATGAATTCTTTAGGGTGTCAAATTGTAAGACTGCCCAAGAAATGTGGGATACATTGCAAGTAACCCATGAGGGTACAAGTGAGGTGAAAAGATCTAGAATAAACACACTCACTCATGAATATGAATTATTTAGAATAAACCAAGGGGAAATCATTCAAGAAATGCAAAAACGATTCACACATATAGTTAATCATCTTGCTTCATTGAGAAAAACTTTTACTAATGAAGATCTTATTAACAAAGTTTTGAGGTGTTTAAGCAGGAATTGGCAGCCCAAAGTGACAGCCATATTAGAGTCAAGGAATCTAGCCACAATAACCTTGGCCACTCTCTTTGAAAAATTACAAGAGCATGAGCTGGAATTGAACAAATTCAACCAACATGAAGAGTAAGACAAAAAGAAAAAGGGGATTGCTCTTAAAGCCACCTCCATAATAATTGAGAATGAAGATGAAGATGATGGATATGGCATTGACAATCTTGAGATGAATGAAGAAAACTTTAGTATCCTTGTGAAGAGATTTGGACGATTTCTCAAGAATAAAGGAAATCAAAGAAGACATTCTTTTCCTCCTAAAAAGTCATATCAAAAGGGAGAAGGAACTTCATCTACTCCAACTTGCTATGAATGTGGAAAACTGGGGCAAATGAAGATGAAATATCTGGTTTATCAAAAAAAGATGAAGAAATTTGAAAAGAGGCCTTCCAAAGAAAGAAAAGGAAGGAGAGCATACATTGCTTGGGAGGATAACGATATGGATTCCACCAATGACTCGGGAGATGAAGAAGCTCATCTTTGCCTCATGGCAAATGGAGAAGAAGAAGAAGAAAGTGAAATCAAGGTAACCTCATCTAACCTTGAACCTTCTCCTTCATATAATGAATTACAAGATGCTTTTCAAGAATTACATGATGAATCTTTGTGGCTCACAAAAATGGTTTTATCTTCAAATAAAACAACTTCCTTATTAGTTAAAAAGATTTCTATTTTAAACAAGGAAATTGAAGAACTCAAAGTTGAAAATGAAACCCTTGGATTAATTGATGCTAACTCTTCATGCATGATTTGTTCCACACATGATAATGCACCCATACCCTTATCTTGCTTATCATGTAAATCATTTGAAATTGAGATTGAGGATTTGAAAAATACTCTTGCAAAATTTACTTTTAGAAGAGACAATTTAAATGTGTTGCCAGGGAAACAAAGATATGTTTTTCAAAAAGTCAGTTTTCGGTATAATCCCAATAACCAACAAAAGTTTCTAAAGAACTTCTTTGTTTCCTCAAGTACATCAAGTAGTCCCTTTATTAAATACTTTTTTTGTGGAAGGAAATGGCATAGTGCTTCCACATGCAATGTGAGAAAGAACATAAGCACAAAAGTTAGAACTAAAGTGATTTGGGTTCCTAAGGGCACCTTGCCTAAAACTAACACACAAGGACCTAAGAAAATTTGGGTACCAAAAGTTAAAATCTGAAGGTGTGCTGTAGGTGTGCTTGAAGTTCAAAAGCTTAAGTTGGTACCTTGATAGTGGATGCTCCAAGCACATGACGGGTGATGGCTCTAAGTTCTCCTCCTTTACCCCCAAGAAGCATGGTCATGTCACATATAGTAATAACAACAAAGGGAAGATCCTTGGAATTGGTAAAGTTGGTAAGATCCCTTCCTCATCTATTGATAATCTTTTGCTTGTTGAAGGACTCAAACATAATTTACTTAGCATTAGTCAATTGTGTGATAAGGGCAATAGAGTTTTATTTTATTCTACTTGTTGCATAATTGAGGGAAAGGATGACAAGCAAGTTAACTTTATTAGTCATAGGGTCAATAATATATATATGATTAGTCTTGATGACATTTCCTCAAATAATGCAAAATACTTTATGAGTAAAGAAAATGATTCATGGTTATGGCATAGGAAAATTGCTCACATTCACATGGATCACTTAAATAAATTGGTTTCAAAAGAACTAGTAATTGGACTTCCAAAGCTTAAATTTGAAAAAGATAAACTTTGTGATGCATGTTAAAAGGAAAAGCAAGTAAAGACTTTTTTTAAAGCTAAAAGTATTGTTTCAACTTCTAGACCTTTACAATTTTTACACATGGATCTTTTTGGTCTCTCTAGAACTATGAGCTTTGGAGGGAATTACTATGCTTTAGTGATTGGGGATGATTTTTCTAGGTTTACATGGACATTGTTTCTATCTCATAAAAATGATGCTTTTCAATCATTTAAAAAGCTTGCCAAAGTTATGCAAAATGAAAAAGGTTTTTGCATTACATCCTTAAGAAGTGATCATGGTGGAGAATTTGAAAATCATGATTTTGAAATCTTTTGTGATGAACATGACATTGAGCATAATTTTTCTGCCCCTAGAACACCATAACAAAATGGTGTTGTAGAAAAGAAAAATCGATTTTTAGAGGAAATGGCAAGAACCATGCTCAATGAGGCCAACCTTTCTAAGTATTTCTGGGCGGATGCGGTTAACACCGCTTGTTATGTTATGAATAGAGCCTTAATAAGACTAATTTTAAAGAAAATCCTATATGAATTATACAAGGGAAGGAAGTCAAACATCTCATGTAACACCCCGATTTTTTGTTTTTCTTGATATAAATACATTTTATAATATTTGTAAATATTTGTGAATTTCTGAGAATTTTTAATTATTTTGATTATTTTAATTATTTTAATATTACTTTTGAACTGTATGCCTGAATTTCTTTTTTTTTGAAAATATATGAGTTTTATAAATTTTATGATTTTTGAAAATTTTTATGGAATTTTCTGAGTTTTTTATTATTTTAATATTATTTTGAGCTGTATGTCTGTTTGAGGCAGGGTCGGAAAAATAAAATTTTTTCTTGGACCAGAAAGTTTCAGACTGTTAAGATGAGATCGGGAGATCTTACTAAACCCGAAATCAGGAACAGTTGAGGAAAATTTTCTATATCTGAATTTTCTATTACCCATTGTGTAATAATAGCAGTAGCTATTGTCCATTGGGTAATATCTTCAGGAAAATATCTTGACGATGATGACTCAAAGTGATGAACCAATGGCAAGCTGGAAGAAGTCAAAATGGATACTCAAGTTGAAGAGAAGTGTGGAAATAAGTTTGCCCAAAATGATTTTATATGTTAAGTTTTGATGATGACAAATACAAGACAAATAGAATACTTTGCTTACGTGTTTTGTTGCATCTTATATAGAGCATATCCATTAGTAATTGATAAATATCTTATTTGGATGTGTCTATGAAAGTTTTATATGCATGTTAAACTAACTAGAGTTATACATTTATGATTCATGCATATGAAGATATTGAATTGTGAATTTGGACTAACTATGCTTGTTTAAGTGAGCAATACTTTGTAGGATAGTCCAAGTACCAAGAATGAGCTTGTAAACAAGAAAGCAAAAGATATATATTAAGCTCAACATAAGGAGAATGTCAACGCCTACTTCAAGAAGGTATTGATAACATCAAAGTCATGTCAAAGACCAAGTCCAAAGGAAGATTAAATGGTATAGCTTTTAGGACTTAGGGTCCTTATGTACAAAGCCTTATGGATATCTCAAATATGTTTTTCAAAATCTTTACAAATGGTTTTCACATGCTAAAATGTCTAACAAACAAGTTTTGAAAAGCTAGTTTTGGTAATAGTTCAAATCTATGAAAAATAGCAAAGTTTGAGTTTTGCAAAACTTACCTTTGGTTACTCTTTTGATCATATCTTTCAAAATACTTTGAATTTTGTTTTGAAACTTCTGTCATTTGAAAATAAACTCAAAGATCTTTTCAATGACTAGTCATTTGCTTTAAACGGATAAGAAATGAAGAAGTTATGATCATTTGAATTCAGTTTTCAAAATCAGTAAGGCGTATTCAAATACAACATGTGGTATTCGAATACCACAGCCCATAAAACACTCCTGGACGAGTTTTTTAAAGGGGCATTCGAATACAAGATGTGGTATTCAAATACCACAGCCTAAAAAACATTCGTATTCGAATAACTGGCTTCTGAATTGTTTTTTATGAGAATTGGAATAGTGGCATTCGAATACTCATGTTGGTATTCGAATAACCCATATTAATTTGCTTTTCACGATGGTTTATAAACAGTGGTATTTGAATATTGATTTATGGTATTCGAATAAACACGTCTTTTACGAATACTGATATAGAAACAAACGGTCATATTCTCGTAATAATTATGGTTTTAATTACACCCAACGACTATTTTCTATCTGACTCTATAAATAGAGACCGTGGGTCTCATCTGCAAGTACCCCAGCTATTTGTTTAATTTGCGCTTACTCTGAAAAATGTGATTTATATTTTATGCCTATTTTCTGTGCTCTTTTTGCTGAAACTTTGAGATATCCTTTGAGAGCCTCTTAGCACTTCAAATTGTATTATTTGCTCTGAGTGAGAGTTTCTCTTCATCTATATTTCTGTTCTTCTATATTGAGGGTGAGGTATCCTTCAAGATTTGTAAAGGGGGTGAGGTATCCCTCTAAGGTTTGTATAAGGGTGAGGTATCCCTGCAGGCTGAGACTGCAACGCCCCTTTTCCCAAGGGAACGTCACATTGTCAATCTTCAATACGGAAATAAAATTACATGAGTTAAGACCCGATTCATTTTAATAATATGTATATTTACTTGATTATAGTTGGGTAATTAAATTAGCGAGTATATTTTTTTTTTTGTTACTTTAACGTTAAAGATAATCAATATCCACGGTGACAAAACATACATGGGAAATTAACATTTCATTTATATATATGTATATAATTATCAAACTGTTTAGTTACAAAGCCTGGCATATCAAAAAGCAAAACTATACCTGCCCATCCCACATGATTATACATACAAATCCCCATGGTATCAAAATATACAGCCCACTACAGACAAGACATCAGGCCCCCAAAAATAAAATATTGGTAGCCCTCAGTAGCTACAAGTAAAGTCAATCCCTCAAGTGAGGAGGAATCGCGTCAGGATCCTCCTCGGGGTCGTCCTCAGGGACTTCCTCGGGATCTTCCTCATCATCAGAGGAAATCACCATAGGAATAGCAGAGTTACGGGATGAGGCCCGAGCTATGGAATGAAAAGAGTCTTCCCACGGGGTGTAATAATGGTCACCCCACATCTCGTGTATAGGAAAGTGAAACTCCAAACGTAGGCTTAGACAGCAGGTGAAAACAGGTGGCTCGTGGCGCCTCCAGGCTAGAGATATCGATACATCCCCTAAATATACACAGTGCTCAGCATCAAAGTTGATGTGCCAGCACTCCGACCCTCCTATGAAGGTCAGGCATACATTTCCCAAAAACCTGCGCGGGCGTGCCTCCATACTCTTCAGCAGTCACTAATCAAGGTAAGGCCAGACGCCGGGAAAATCAGGTGCTTCGCCTTTTTGGCCATCGTCTTCGATGGAACACCATATAACGATGGAAAATAATTAAAAGACAGGGAAGAGGTAAGATATCCTACCCTCATTACCAATTATAGCATCAAGAAACCAAACGGCGCAAAATGCCCACATAGCATTTATGACAGCAATAGTAGTAATAAACCTCTAGTAGTAGTTATAATCAACCAAACTGTTCTAGGCAGTCATATATATATAGATATTCAAAAATACAACAGTTCCAATTATGATAACAATGTATGCCAGATAACTCATGGACTCACTATGCACATGTGCCCTCAATAATCAAGATCCTACTCCATGGAGCTAGACACAAAACAGTTGGAGAGAATGATCAGGGAGACATGCCAGTATCTCGTCAGCCATAAAATAAGTGCTTTTCAAAAATTAATCAATCATTTTGTGCGTCAAGGCTTTATACAGCAGCATTCTCACAATATCTCGATATAGGACTGTGGCCAGTCAGGATCGTCGGTGCGTTTGCATCGGTTTGTCCCACGGTACCAGAGGGGCTACCACTGCCCTCTGCGCGACACCCGCGCCCCGACGCCCTCAAGGCCAACTACAGGACCCCACTTGTCTATTCGCACCCGCACTAAGGTGTGATCATCTCCTAGGCAACTCGGCCTTAACAAAGTCCAACGGATGTTCTCTTTCTTTTTGTGCAATGCATGATGTGAATGCTTATGTCTCTAAGACATGTCGAAAGGTTTTTGATGATAACAAAAGCAAAAGAGAAGATCAAGCACAAAAGGAAAAATCAAGATCAAAGAAAGAAGACAGAAGGTTTAAATAGTCATTAGGACATTAATGTTAAATGCTCTCAAGATTTCTCAAATGGTTTTTCAATATATATGATTTCAAAATAAATAGGAAATTTCAAAGATAAACATGGCTTTCAATAAAACCTAAGTTTCAACTTTAAATCTAACACTCTTAAAAGGATTTATGTTTAAACAAGTACCCTGAGGTGTTGGAAATGACTTACACGAGTTATTGAACTTGAAAAATGTGTTCAAAGGCAAATGTAATCGATTACACAATGTTTGTAATCGATTACACATCAAACAGAAAGAATGTAATCGATTACATGAACAATGTAATCGATTACAAGCAAGTCAGAGGCCATGTAATCGATTACACGGTATATGTAATCGATTACACAAAGCCCAGAAAGGCAAAGAACACGTTCGACAAGAAATGTAATCGATTACACAATATATGTAATCGATTACACAAAACCCAAACTCAAAAACATGTTCGACGAGACATGTAATCGATTACAAGGATATTGTAATCAATTACACAAAGAAGTCGAAGTCATGTAATCGATTACATGATCATTGTAATCGATTACAAGCAAAGTCGAAGCCATGTAATCGATTACCTCAAGAATGTAATCGATTACACGAGCCCGAAAGTTCGTAAAACGTTGGAACAATAATGTAATCGACACCGAGATATGTAATCGATTACACACATCCCGACAACGTCCAACGGCTATATTAAATGCATTAAATGCATGCCCAACTACCTCCAACGGCTCTATTAATTGAGAAACTTATAAATACCCAAGTTGGGTCTTTGTTTACGGTTGACCTTGAACCAAAAACTGATCATTATACTTCAAAACGTGAATCAATTCTTAAAATCATTTCTTGCTCTGTTTTCTGACTAAAAACGTGAAAAATCCTTGAGAGCATATTAGAGCTTCAATTTGTAAACACTTGCTCTAGAGAGAGTTTCTTCTATTTCAATCTTATACTTTCTGATTAGTGAGGGTGAGGTATCCCTCAAGTATTGTAAGGGTGAGGTATCCCTTGGAAAATAGAGGCTCAAGCTTTTGGGTGAGGTATCCCATACTTGTTGAGTGCTCAAGGTTGTAGTGGTTTTTCAAGCACCCATTGAAGCTTGAAGATATAGTGGAAAATCTCAAGGTGTTGCTTGGGACCGGACGTAGATCACAAGTGGAGTAGTGATTGAACCAGGATAAACGACTGTGTTTGTTTCTCTAAACTCTCCTCTGTTTATCTTTGTGCACTGTTTCATTGTTTTATTTGGATATTGTCTCCTTGACTATTACGTTCATTAGTAAAAGTGCTTAACTCATCTATTCAATTATCTCTGATCATTCAATAGCTTCAACGAAAATTGATTGTCAAACGATTTGCGAAAGATTTGTGAACTTATTTTTAACTACTCAATTCACCCCCCTCTTGAGTATTGAGGCCACTTGGTAACAAGTGGTATCAGAGCTAGACTCTTGTATAAAGAGCTTAGCGAAATTCAAGAGAAGTGATGGCTTCAAATGGTTTTTCAAATGAAGGTTCTTCTATAAATAGACCTCCTTATTTCAATGGGGATGGCTATGCCTATTGGAAAGAAAGGATGAAAATTTTTATTGAAGCTATTGACTTAGATGTGTGGGACGCAGATTGAAAATGGTGCTTTTGTCCCTACACAAACTAAGGATGGTGTGACAATTAATACACCTAGAAGTGATTGGACCGATGATGATAAAAAGAAGGTTCAATATAATTTGAAAGCCAAGAACATCATCACCACATCTTTGGGGTATGATGAATTCTTTAGGGTGTCAAACCGTAAGACCGCAAAAAAAATGTGGGATACCCTACAAGTAACTCATGAAGGCACTAGTGAGGTAAAAGATCTCGAATAAACACTCTTACTCATGAATATGAATTGTTTAGAATGAACCAAGGTGAGAGTATTCAAGATATGCAAAGAGATTTACTCATATTGTTAATCATCTCATCTCATTGGGAAAGACATTTCCTAATGAGGATCTTATTAACAAAGTCTTGAGATGTCTAAGCGAGAATTGGCAACCCAAGGTAATCTGCGATTGCGGAATCAAGAGATTTATCAACCATGTCTCTAGCCACCCTATTCGGAAAACTTCAAGAGCATGAGCTGGAACTAAGTAGGCTCAATCAAAATGAAGAACATGACAAAAAGAAGAAGGGAATTGCACTCAAGGCCACCTCTCCCATACTTGAAGATGATGATGAAGATGGTGAAGAGGATGCTGAAAATATTGAGCTAAGTGAGGAGAATCTTAGTCTCCTTGTGAGAAAATTCGGAAGATTCTTGAAGAAAAAGGGATTTCAAAGAAGACCATGCTTTCCTCAAAAGAAAGCATATCACAAAGGAGAAGGATCCTCCACTCCTCCAAAATGCTATGAATGTGGAAAACCAGGGCACATGAAAATGGAGTGTCCTATATATCTCAAGAAGACGGAGAAGTTTGAGAAAAGACCCTCCAAGGAAAAGAAAGGAAGAAGAGCATATATAGCTTGGGAGGACAATGACTTAAGCTCTTCCGATGATTCTGAAAATGAGGAAGCCCATCTTTGCCTCATGGCTCAAGGAGAAGAAAGTGGAGAAAGCGACACCGAGGTAACCTCTTCTAACCTAGAACCTCCACCTTCTTATGATGAATTACAAGATGCCTTTCAAGAATTGCATGATGAATCTTTGAGGCTCACAAAAATGATTTTGTCTTCCAATAAAACAATCTCCCTATTGACAAAGAAAGTTTCTGCTTTAACCAAGGAGATAAATGAACTTAAAATTGAAAATGAGACTTTAGGACTCATAGATGCTAATTCATCATGCATGATTTGTTCCTCACATGAAAATGCATCCATATCATTACCTTGTCTATCATGCAAAGCTTTTGAAAAAGAAATTGAAGACTTGAACAACACTCTTGCAAAATTCACTTTTGGAAGAGACAACTTGAATGTGTTGTTAGGGAGACAAAAATGTGTTTTCCAAAAAGCCGGTTTAGGATTTAATCCAAACAACCATCAAAAATCTTATAAGAATTTCTTTGTTTCCTCAAAAACTTCAAGTAGCCCCTTTGTTAAATGTTTTCATTGTGGTAGGAAAGGGCATAGTGCATCCACTTGCAATGTTAGAAAGAACATAAACACCAAGGTTGGAATCAAAGGGTTTGGGTCCCTAAAGGCACCATACCTAATTCTAACACACAAGGACCCAAAACAATTTGGGTACCAAAAGTTAAATCTTGAATGTGTGGTGTAGGTGTGCTTGAAGACCAAGAGCTCAAGTTGGTATCTTGATAGTGGTTGCTCCAAGCACATGACCGGAGATGGCTCCAAGTTCTCCTCCCTTACACACAAGAAACATGGTCATGTCACATATGGTGACAACAACAAAGGGAAGATTCTTGGAATTGGCAAAGTTGAAATCTTGGCAAAGACGCACTTGGAAAATCAAGAGATAGAGTCCAAGAAGAAAGAAGAGAGACTCCTTGATCACTCATGGCAAGAAAATTCTAAAATCTCGGATCTACCCAAGGAATGGAGGACTTCAAGGTATCATCCTCTTGACAAGGTGATAGGTGATGTATCAAAAGGGGTAATCACTCGAAACTCACTTAGAGATGCATGTAATCATCTAGCCTTTGTCTCTCAAGTTGAACCTAAAGACATAAATGAGGCCATTAACGATGAGCATTGGATCTTGGCCATGCAAGAAGAACTAAACCAATTTGAGAGGAATCAAGTTTGGGAATTAGTTCCAAGGCCCAATGATCATCCTATAATTGGCACCAAATGGGTCTTTAGGAACAAACTTGATGAAACGGGTTTAATAATAAGAAATAAAGCTAGGCTTGTAGCTAAGGGATATAATCAAGAAGAAGGCATAGATTATGAAGAAACTTATGCTCCCGTAGCTAGATTAGAGGCCATTAGAATGCTACTTGCATATGCTTGCATCATGGATTTCAAACTCTATCAAATGGATGTCAAAAGTGCCTTTTTAAATGGTTTTATACAAGAAGAGGTGTATGTAGAACAACCTCCTGGTTTTGAGGACTTTGAAATGCCCAACCATGTTTTTAAATTGAAAAAGGCTTTGTATGGCTTGAAACAAGCTCCTAGAGCTTGGTATGAAAGGTTGAGCAAATTTCTTTTAGAAAAAGGCTTTTCTAGAGGTAAAGTTGACACCACTCTTTTCATAAAACACAAAATGCATGACATTCTTCTAGTTCAAATCTATGTTGATGACATTATATTTGGAGCTACTAACAACTCTCTTTGTAAAGAATTTTCAAATATTATGCAAAGTGAGTTTGAGATGTCCATGATGGGTGAGCTCAACTTCTTCCTTGGTCTACAAATCAAGCAAACAAGAGAAGGAACATTTATAAGCCAATCCAAGTATTGCAAGGAGCTGCTCAAAAAGTTTGGAATGGACAATGCCAAGCATATGGCTACTCCTATGGGCACCTCTTGCTATTTGGACAAGGATGAAGGAGGTAAATCAAGTAGAAATTACAAAATATAGAGGTATGATTGGCTCACTCCTTTATCTCACCGCAAGTAGGCCTGATATAATGTTTAGTGTATGCATGTGTGCTAGATATCAAGCTAATCCTAAGGAATCACACCTAAGTCTTTGTTAAGAGAATAATGAAATATCTAATAGGCACATCACAAATGGGTTTATGGTACCCTAAGGGTGCCTCATGTAGTCTTATTGGATATTCCGATTCGATTTTGCTTGGATGCAAAATGGATCGAAAGAGCACTAGTGGGACATGCCACTTGCTAGGAAGCTCACTAGTTTCTTGGCACAAAGAAGAAACAAAATAGTGTGGCATTGTCCACAAATTAAGTTGAATATGTTAAAGTTGGGAGTTCTTCGTGCTCAAGTCCTTTGGATGAAACAAAGAACTCTTGGACTATGGTCTTGAGCTTGATCACATTCCCATAAAATGTGATAATACTAGTGCAATTAACTTGTCAAAAAATCCCATTTTGCATTCTAGAACTAAGCATATTGAAATAAGACATCATTTCATTAGAGATCATGTTCAAAGAGGTGATTGCATACTTGAATTTGTTGAAACAACTAAGCAATTAGTGATATTTTCACCAAACCCCTTGCAAAAGAAGCATTTTTCTACATTAGAAACGAATCGGGTATATTGGACCATTCATGCATAAATTAAATATTTGTTGCATAATCCTAAAACAAAAGCCTAAGCTTGCTTTTTCTCGCATAATTATGCCACACTTGCCGCACAATCTCTGAATTTTCATTATATATATTTGAATCCCATACTAACTTGAGCGCCGGAGGTTTCCCCAATTATTTTGCGGTGTGCTCCTCATGTCCAACTTTGACAAGAAGGGTGAAATTCAACAAATTTCAAAAATCACCAAAAAGGGTGAAATTCTTGGTAAACATGATAATTTTGATCAATTATATTAGTTGAATCATAATGTGATTAATCTATATGCTTGGATGATGATTTGAATTGATTTGAGTTGCTTTAAAACTGTTTTGGGTGGATTAAAATTGATTATATGTTGTTTTGGAACGCAAAATCTGAGTTAAAAGAGTCTTGTAATCGATTACAATGCCTTTGTAATCGATTACACAGTTCATCACGCATGTAATCGATTACACACATTTTGTAATCGATTACAACCAACTCAGAACTCAGGTAATCGATTACATCATCTATGTAATCGATTACAAGGTTCCTGAACTCATGTAATCGATTACACTAAAAATGTAATCGATTACATACCTACCAGAAGCATGTAATCGATTACACCAAAAATGTAATCGATTACACACCCACTGGAATGCATGTAATCGATTACACACTCAATGTAATCGATTACACAGGGGTTTTTTAAAAGGCTCCCGACACGCGTAGTGGTCATTTCTGTTTGGCCTGTTCATCTTCCTCGTTCTCTCCCTCTCGCACCCACGCACCTCGATCTCAAAACCTCTCATTTCTCACTCAAATTTCCATCAAAACTCATCATTTCGCCTCTCTCAATCTCGGAAATCCCTCTCCACATAACCCACCGATCAAATCTCCTCAAATCCCTCATCCAA
Organism: Ormosia semicastrata; assembly: GCA_029884595.1. Classification (NCBI taxonomy): domain Eukaryota; kingdom Viridiplantae; phylum Streptophyta; class Magnoliopsida; order Fabales; family Fabaceae; genus Ormosia; species Ormosia semicastrata. The sequence continues at coordinate 19,552,911 of JAQQTO010000062.1, read as the reverse complement.
AATCTCCCCATCTTCTCTCACGAACACCCTCTCCACTTTTCTAACCTAATTTCGTCCCTCTCTCTCTCTCACTCATCCCCAACCATTTACCACTCAACCCGTGCTTCTCTCTCTCATCAATGGCTGAATCCTCCCATCGCCGAAGCGCCCAAGAACAGGGGCTGCTTTGTTGAAGTTCCTCCGTGGCTCTACACGCAATATCTCTGGGTTGGACCTCACGAGGCACTTCTCCACCGTGAAGAAAGCCGAGTTGTTCAGAAGAACTTCCAGCCTTCGCAAGATCATCTCTCCCGGGTATCTACCCATCACCTTCTCGTGAGAGTGAACCCTTAGTGAGCTTTAGGACAATAGAACACTTAGGCTTGCTGGGATTCCTAAGTATAGAGAAGGCCATCTACCCTAACCTTGTCCGAGTGTTTTATGCTAACCTCGAAGGTTGAGGATAATTGCATCATTTCTGAGGTGAAAAAGCAACAAATCGGTTAACCATGACAGAATGGTATAGGCTCACCAAGCTCACTCCCGATGGAGCCCGGTTAATGGGAATGCCAAAGTCCGGGGGCATGAGTTTGAGCACAAGGTCGCTCTTCTCTCCTTGATTAGGACCGGCTACCACCTCCCCAAAGTGATCCTAGACGCGAGAATAATGGCCACCGGCCTCACTATGGAAAACAGGGTCCTCCACTACCTCTTGGTTCGTGGATTGATTCCCGCAGGAGGAAATTACTCCCAAGTCCTCAAGGACGATGTAGTGGCATTATGGGCAATGACCACGGGCACCCAATCAACTGGGGATACTACATTCTACAAAGATATGCTAGACATCAAGAAAAAGAAGAACTCGCTTCTCCCCTTCGCCATGTTAGTCACCACAATCCTTGAGTATTGTCGCATTTCGCCGACCGAAGAGTCCAAGGACACCGGCTCCAAGGGACCCCAATCAATTGGGCTGCATACTCGAAGAAGCTTCACTCTACAAGATGGAGGATAGGTGGCATTACATTACTCATGGCACATTTGGCCATATCCATCACGATCCGTGACAGGTGATGATGAGGGGCTCAAGATCCCGCCTCTGCTCCTGCTCCAGCTTTCTCTTGATCTTCTCTCTCCAAGAGATGCGCAACCCGAGCGCCAACGTCAACACGCGCATGGATCATATAGAGCAAAAGATCGACCACCTTGAGCCGAGGATGGACTACTCGGACCAGAGCTTGCCTCCATTCGATCCCTCTTACGTGGACCTCCTGTTCTGAGAGTCCCGCTCGCTTCTTTGCCCCCCCACATCCTCTCGCCCCTCCGGATCCCATTTCCTTCGCCGGTCCATCCGGAGTTCCCGCCGATGATGAGGAGCTTCGGATTCGACGACGATCTTATGCCCGGCCGATGATGACATTGGTCTAGGAGACTCGTCGCGGATCCAGAGGGTGATGTCTTTTGTGACAGGAGGACACCGATAGTGATCCCGGCCTTATGCCTTGATTTGTTTTTCCGCCTTGTACTTTTTTTTTTTTTTTTTAACTCGATTATATAAAATTGGTATACTTTTATGGTTATCTTTTGATTATTGCCTACTTGGTTGTGACATGTTTCTTTGTACATGCCGATTATTAATACATAAACGTGTTTTCACTTTGAATGGTTGGTCATTGGAATATTGCTTGGACTAATCTTAGTGGCTTTTCTGTTATGGCAAACAATTGGGAATCATAAACTATAACTGACATGCTGTCCATTTTTTTTAATGCTTATGTCTTTTTGATAATGCCAACGGGGGAGAAAATAAGGAAAAAAAGGTTGCATGAGTACGGGGGAGTTATTGAAGGAAAAATGAAATGTAATTAAAGGTTGCATGAGTACGGGGGAGTTATTGAACTTTTAAGTTATTAAGCTTTTCATATGCAAAATCTAACCCAATATCATGCATAATCTCCTGGGACAAAGATTGTAACTAAATGACTATGATATACAAATGCAAAAACTCTTTCTTTTTCCTATGATCGCTTGTCATCATCAAAAAGGGGGAGAATGTGAATGCTTATGTCTCTAAGACATGTCGAAAGGTTTTTGATGATAACAAAAGCAAAAGAGAAGATCAAGCACAAAAGGAAAAATCAAGATCAAAGAAAGAAGACAAGGTTTAAATAGTCATTAGGACATTAATGTTAAATGCTCTCAAGATTTCTCAAATGGTTTTTCAATATATATGATTTCAAAATAAATAGGAAATTTCAAAGATAAACATGGCTTTCAATAAAACCTAAGTTTCAACTTTAAATCTAACACTCTTAAAAGGATTTATGTTTAAACAAGTACCCTGAGGTGTTGGAAATGACTTACACGAGTTATTGAACTTGAAAAATGTGTTCAAAGGCAAATGTAATCGATTACACAATGTTTGTAATCGATTACACATCAAACAAAAGAATGTAATCGATTACATGAACAATGTAATCGATTACAAGCAAGTCGAGGCCATGTAATCGATTACACATAGATATGTAATCGATTACACAAAGCCCGAAAGGCAAAGAACACGTTCGACAAGAAATGTAATCGATTACACAATATATGTAATCGATTACACAAAACCCGAAACTCAAAAAACATGTTCGACGAGACATGTAATCGATTACAAGGATATTGTAATCAATTACACAAGAAGTCGAAGTCATGTAATCGATTACATGATCATTGTAATCGATTACAAGCAAAGTCGAAGCCATGTAATCGATTACCTCAAGAATGTAATCGATTACATGAGCCCAGAAAGTTCAGAAAACGTTGGAACAATAATGTAATCGATTACCTGAGATATGTAATCGATTACACACATCCTGACAACGTCCAACGGCTATATTAAATGCATTAAATGCATGCCCAACTACCTCCAACGGCTCTATTAATTGAGAAACTTATAAATACCCAAGTTGGGTCTTTGTTTACGGTTGACCTTGAACCAAAAACTGATCATTATACTTCAAAACGTGAATCAATTCTTAAAATCATTTCTTGCTCTGTTTTCGACTAAAAATGTGAAAAATCCTTGAGAGCATATTAGAGCTTCAATTTGTAAACACTTGCTCTAGAGAGAGTTTCTTCTATTTCAATCTTATACTTTCTGATTAGTGAGGGTGAGGTATCCCTCAAGTATTGTAAGGGTGAGGTATCCCTTGGAAAATAGAGGCTCAAGCTTTTGGGTGAGGTATCCCATACTGTTGAGTGCTCAAGGTTGTAGTGGTTTTTCAAGCACCCATTGAAGCTTGAAGATATAGTGGAAAATCTCAAGGTGTTGCTTGGGGACTGGACGTAGATCACAAGTGGAGTAGTGATTGAACCAGGATAAACGACTGTGTTTGTTTCTCTAAACTCTCCTCTGTTTATCTTTGTGCACTGTTTCATTGTTTTATTTGGATATTGTCTCCTTGACTATTACGTTCATTAGTAAAAGTGCTTAACTCATCTATTCAATTATCTCTGATCATTCAATAGCTTCAACGAAAATTGATTGTCAAACGATTTGCGAAAGATTTGTGAACTTATTTTTAACTACTCAATTCACCCCCCCTCTTGAGTATTGAGGCCACTTGGTAACACATGACTCAATCATGCTTCTCATGACAACTCGGTCAATCATGCTTCAAATGCATGTCATATGATTTATCCACAAGTTTTGAACCCATTCACAGATCCACATCAAACCAATAGCACATTTTAAGGGTAACCACAATCCCATTCAAAATCATGATAGAAATCAACCATTAAATTCATTATGTGCCTCATAAGCTCACCCATACTCATGTTCTTCCCTGTTTATGAATCCCTAATTAATTTCTAGTCATCCAATTATTTATGATTAATATGCTTTTATTAATCCAAAGGTTGTAAGTCCAGGAAAATACACGGCCTGAATCACCAGCAAAGCCACGAAATTAATTGCTAGGTGTTGGGTGATAAACTATACTGTTGAATTCGACAGAGACAAGGTATTTGGTGACAAATTGAGGCTGCCATTCGACGATAAATGACATGGCAGAAGGATGAAAGATGAGGGAACATTTTATAACAAGATTGGCTAAAAATCAATTTCCGTCGGATGGAGGTTCTGTCGAACGGAGATCAAAATTGTCGAATTATTCCAGAAGATTAGCAGAAGTCCTAATTCGACGGACATAGGTGTCGACGTTGGAGAAATCTCCCAAGTGTCAAACCGACGAAAACATTGGTCAGAAACCCTAATTCGATGGATCTGTCATTCTAACTCGACGGGATTTAACATTTCTAAATGATCAGGATATCAATTTCGACGAGTTTGGCCAGGAGTTCATACTCGACGAATTTTAACATTTTACTAAGTGATCAAGATATCAAATTCGACGGGTTTGGCCAGGAGTTCATACTTGACGGATTTTAACATTTTTACTAAGTGATCAAGATATCAAATTCGACGGGTTTGGCTAGGAGTTCATACTCGATGGATTTTAACATTTTGCTAAGTGGTCAAGATATCAAATTCGATGGGTTTGGCTAGGAGTTCATACTCGATGGATTTTAACATTTTACTAAGTGATCAAGATATCAAATTCGACGGGTTTGGCCAGGAGTTTATACTCGACGAATTTTAACATTTTACTAAGTGATCAAGATATCAAATTCGACAGGTTTGGCCAGGAGTTCATACTCGATGGATTTTAACATTTTACTAAGTGATTAAGATATCAAATTCGACAGGTTTGGCCAGGAGTTCATACTCGATGGATTTTAACATTTTACTAAGTGATCAAGATATCAAATTCAACGGGTTTGGCCAAGACGGATTTTAACATTTTACTAAGTGATCAAGATATCAAATTCGACGGGTTTGGCCAGGAGTTCATACTCGACGGATTTTAACATTTTACTAAGTGATCAAGATATCAAATTTGATGGGTTTGGCCAGGAGTTCATACTCGATGGATTTTAACATTTTACTAAGTGATCAAGATATCAAATTCGACGGGTTTGGCCAGGAGTTCATACTCGACGGATTTTAACATTTCACTTAATGGTCAGAAACTCAAGTTATTACAATTTCTTACCAAGAACCCCAAAATTTTAGTCTCAAAGCGTGGCCATCCGAGAGCCAGCCCGACGGCGTTCCTTCCAGATTATACGTTCTAGTACATACAGATATATCAAAACACACAAAACAATCAACTAGCATATATATACATCACCAATAGCATGCAAACAAAGATGACTCTCAGTACTAATTACAAACAACGTCCCTAAATGCTAAAAGAGGTTGAGGAGGAGTGTCTTCCTCTTACCTTAGAGAAGCACAAAGAAAGGTTGCTCCTTTTTGGTCAGGATTTCGTTTTTAGCTTCCAGGAAATTCTTAAACATTTAGACTTGCAAAATCATAACCCAATATTGAAATGGATACCCATGGTCATCAAAATGACAGTGGGTTACGAAAATGAGAAGAAAGGAAGAAAAAGCTAAGAGCTTTACCTTAAAGCTCCAACCTTTAAGTTTCAAAGACGTAAGAGAATGAAGATGGAGGAAATGTAGAACTTTGAAGATGATTTCCTCAATGATGGTGGTCCTCCAAACACAAAATGGAGGTGTGGGTGGACGGTGTTGCTGCTGTGGGGTGAAAGAGAAGAGAGAAAGATCAGTGAATAGTAGCTGCGTATTGGGAGGAGGGGAAATGTGAGAAAGAAAATGAATTAGACCCCCTTAATTCAAACGTGCTGCACAAAATGGGAGGAGAGAAAAATAATAAAAATAATGGTTAGAGGAAGCTTCCTTGAGAAGCTTCGAGCGCTCCTCGATAAAGTGCATAGTAAGTTTGTCTCCAAATTAAATACATCTGATAGATGATTAATTACACTATATAATTATTTTCTCAGTGAATAAAATTTACAATTGATGAAAATAATATTTTATTATTCATCAGATAATTTTATGATACCGTAATTTTATTTAACAAATAAAACCTTGAAAAATACAAATCTCGCAAACTGTGCCCGGCCTCGGGTTTAGTAAGATCCCCTGTTGACACATTGGCAGTTCAAGGTTTACTAGCCCCAGGGAAAATATTCTATTTTCCCAGCTCCGTTCAGTGTACATGTAAAACGAAGAATATATTAAAATTTTCATCATTTTCCAGAAAAATCCACAAAAATTCCTAAAAATCATAAATACTATAAAATGATCGTTTATAATGAAATAAAGAATTTTCGGGATGTTACAGAGACTTTAGCACAAGGGTAGAGTTTCCATGTGTGTGAAAAATGCTCTTTTATGTAACGGTTACAAGCACCTATTGAAGCTTGTACATATAGTGGAAAATCTCGAACTGTGTTTCGGGGACTGGACGTAGACCACAGGTGGTTGGTGGTCGAACCAGGATAAATATCGTGTCTGCTCTTCTTCTCTTTATCTCTTTATTTTATGCAATCTTTATTTTACGTAATTTTATATTATTGCACACTTATTCATTTGCTGTTGTTAAAAATTTTCTTTTATCTCATTCCTTCTGTGCTTTTATTTAATTAGTTTTAATATTTGTATTTTAATTAAAAGAGGTTTTGCCAAATTTTTTAATACCCAATTCACCTCCCCTCTTGGGTAATGGTTGCCATGACTAACAAGTGGTATCAGAGCTTCGTGCTCTGATGAAAGCTTAACCGCTTAGAGTTAAAGATCCTTGTCTGTTGGCAACCTTAAAAGTTTTTCAAAATGGAAGGTTTTGAAATTGATAAACCACCATTCTTCGATGGTGTGCTTTTTGTTTATTGGAAAGCTAGAATAGAGTTTTATATGCAATCTATTGATTTGGATTTATGGGATGTTGTGCTAAATGGATTTATTTGTAAACCAAAATAAACTTGGAATGCCTATGACAAGAAATGTTTTTCTTTAAACATTAGAGCTATGCAAATTTTAAGAAGTTGTTTGAATGATGATGCTTATGCTACAATTAAAAATTGCTCTAGTGCTAAAGATATATGGGATGTTCTTAATGCTATTTATCTTGCTAACAATGATTTTGTGTATAAAGTTGTATATAGAAAGCAAGAAGAGCAAACACCATTGAAGGAAGCTTGTCATGAAAAATATCCCCAAAGAGATACTCAAACTATTGAAGGGAGCCAAATGCCACTTGGTGACAATGATGCTCAATTTAAAGAAGAGGCAAAGCAAAACAAAATTGATGAGGAAGAATGTGATTCTCTTAAAGAGGCAAGTACCTTAGAAATTGAAACCACTTCCTATATGGCTAAAAAGGACTTTGAGGTAAATAATTCTAAACTAGATTATAGTCCTTCCTATAATGTGTTACAATGTGCACATAATGAATTGTATGTTGGTTTGTTGAATTTAGAAAAGAAAAATTTATCGTGTTTGGAAAATATTTCCTTTATTGAAAGTGAAATTGAAACTTTGAAAAATGAATACACTTTTCTTAATGAGGAAATGCCTTTGAAATATGAAACCTCATCTTCTTGTAAAAAGTGCATTAATTTAGAAAATCAAGTTAAGGACTTATATTCTGAATTTGCCAAAGCTAATGATTGTAATTGCTTAAATTTTATGCTTGTTAATAAGAATAAAATTAATGTTATTACATGTGAAAATTCAAGCAAGGCTTATGGCAAAATTAATTTAGAATATAATAACAATAAAATGCTTAAATTTTTCAAAAATGATATTCAAATGATTAAGTCATCATTAAATTCAATTGTTTACAATTTTTGTGGTCATCTAGGACATATTTCTCATTATTGCAATTATAGAAAAAATCCTTATATGAGAAATTGTATGGTATGGGTTCCTAAAAATCTTAAAGGCCCTAATACTAACATTCAAGGACCCAAAATGAAGTGGGTACCAAAGTGTCCTCCTAGTATTTCAATTATGCAGAATATTTCTCAAAAGGATGGACAAATTGGTCAAAAGAAAGAGGAATTATCAAGGAGAATGCTTCCAAAGCCTAATGGTAGAAACTTTGGTCAAAGAAGGAAGATGGCTTCAACCAAAACTTCTCAACTACAAAATGTAGAACTTGCAAAGTTCAAGACTCCAAAAGAGAAGCAATGGATGAGAAAAAGTATTTCCTTGATTACTAAGGCCAAGGTATCAAAAGCTTTTACCTCTTATGCACACTCACATGCAAAGTCAATAAATTTGAGGTATATTCCTTGTAAGTCTTAAGTGATTAGTAGAGTCATGTGTACTTGATAAAATTTGAATATTATGTTTAACACATGATTATGTTCATTCTTATTATATCATAATTCATTTTGTTATATATCTTAGTACATAAGGTTCTATAATGCTTATGTATGCTTTATATGCTTTAAAATTGTCTATATATCATGAAAATAAGCATGCTATCAACTATGTGCTTAATGGTATTTAATTATTTAATTTATTGTGCTTCATTTACATATTATGAAAAATTGATCTTTATGAAAGCATAATAGATTAATATTCAAAAACTAACACACAAGGACCCAAGAAAATTTGGGTACCAAAAGTCAAAAATTGAAGTGTGTTGTAGGTATAGTTGAAGGCCAAGAAGTGACTTTGGCATCTTGAAAGTGGCTGCCCCAAATACAAATATCATAAATAACTTCAAGCTCTTTTCCTTGTCTTCATGAAGCTTGGACTTGCAATCCTTGGATAAGTGAAACTTGTGTTATACTTTTCTAGTTTTATGTCTTAAACATGTTTCTACACGTTAATATGCTAGATAAAGTATGCTCCATGCTTGAAATGACATGTCTAATGAGAATATCCTTGAGCTTGAGTTTTTGATCAATCATACATATAATTAAATATTTGAATTTATTGCTTAATTATGATTTCATCCTTCTTAAATTATTACTGACTTGAGCGTCAAAGTTATCCCGAAATCATTTTTGCAGGTACTCCATCAAAAGGTATACTCTCTTCTCTCAAAAATGCTTTTTTTGGATATATATATATATATGTGTGATTTATTGTTCAAGTTATTCGAATACCTATCTATATTATTCGAATACCATTAATGTTTTATGTGCAAACTTGTGTTTTTCTATTAAGGCTATTCAAATACCATCATGGTTATTCGAATACCTTACTTCAGTACAGCTTTTCTAAAAACTGGTGTATTCGAATACCTAAGCAGTTATTCGAATACCCAGAGGCATTTTGTTTCAGTTTCTCTCATAGGTCTCTGGAGTATTCGAATACCATCAGGTTCTCTCTGGAGTATTCGAATACTTTGTGAATATTTGAATACCATTAAAAGCATTCGAATACCATTGTTTGGCAGCTAAGCCTAATCTGGTAATCTATTAGAATACTTAGGAAGGTATTCAAATACCCTCTATCAGAAGGGTGCCCCTGCTGCCTCTGCTACTGCTATTACTGTTTTTCCTACCCCTGCTTTATTTTAAAAGTTTCTACTGCATTTGTTATTGTATATGTTGCCTAGCATTAATAATCAATATATGCTAAATTCTTTGTTTGTATTATCTAAAAATATGCACTTAATGATATGTATGAAAAATGCAATGTAATTGGCTATTCTTTTGATGATTATATGTACTTAGTTAATTTGATCAATGAAATAAAATATCTTGTGAACTCATTTATTGTTTTATTATTTTAAATGCTTATTTGCTTATGAGTTTAGCATAATGACTAACCTCTATGGATCTAAAATTGATGGATACCAAAGAAAGTACTTTGAATTATTTTGTAGGGTGTCAACTACCTCAAGCAAGCATTTAAATGGAATAAGTTCATTCAACTTGAGGATAGTGAAGTTAAAAGGACTCGACTTTTAAAGGAGTGTAAATAATTTCTATTCCTTCATGAAAGCTTGAAGCTTGGAAGTTGGTGGAAGTGAGAGTCATCTACAAAAATTCAAAGAGTACATTTTTGATGATATCAAACTATTATCCTTAATTATGTTTTAAATTTGATATCATATGATATATAGAGAAGTAGAGACTTGTGTTATACCTTTACATGCCTTACATGAAAATTATTTGCCTAAAAATGTCTAAATAAGTTTTGATGATGATCATATGTTTCTTGATAAACTTGAATCATGCCTTAAAAATGCTTAAACTTTTTTTTGGATTCAAGTGCATATGTGCTTCGTGCATTCTTATTAGAGCTAACATTGCATGGTTGATAATGTGATACATGCTTTAAATTATTTATCAACCTAAATTATGCTTATAAATAGGCTTATATGATATTTGATGCTAACCTATGTTTTAGAGGACTTTTAAAGTTAGCTTTGCAAGTCTCTCTATGTATTTCAAATATAGCTATCAGTTTTTGTACATACAAGCATATATGGATAAATGAGAAAAGCTGAATGGAATTCAAATGAAGAGAAAGATAAAGAAGCATTTCTTCAAGTGCAATGGAATGGAATATTCAAAGGAAGAAAGCTCAAAGTTAAAAGGACCAATAAAGAAGGATCATCACTCTTTATCTATCTCAATAAGTATCTCTATCCCTAAGCTATTGTGGTACTTTATATGATATGGATTGTATGATACTTGTTGATAAATTGATCTTAAAATGATTAGATGCTTTCCTTACATGAGAAGTATGCTTAGCATTGACAAAGTGCCTAATTGGATATTAACTTGCTATTTTTGTCATTGCATTTAGGATGGATGATATTAGTTCTATACATGCTTTGATCCCTATAGCACATTTCTTCAAAGAGATGCATTTATGTTCTTTTGACTTGGATTGTACTGTCTCAATGAATATGTTTTTTTTTAAATATCTCTACCCTTCTAAAATGCTTTTGAAAGTATAATGTGCTTTTGTAAAATTCTTTTTAAAAGGGGGAAAAGTTTTAAAATGGTTTTTGTTTTTGGATTAAGAATAAATATCTCTATCCTTGCTTTATTTTTTTTGATAATATGCATATTTTGAGGGGGAGCCTAACTCTTAAGTTGTTCATATCTCTTGTCTTACATCTTTGTTTGATTACATAAAGTGTTTTACTGCTATCATATGCGAAATCTTGACATACAAAAATATGACAAGCATTGTATGAATAATCTTCTATATCTTGAAAGCATGTCTGTTTCATCACTCTATTCTTGAATCATATATAGTATCTGTAAGGGGGAGAAAATATATATATATATATTTTCTTCTTCTAAGCCTTTTTGTTGATGTCAAATAGGGGGAGTAAAAATTGGAAAGAAAAATATGTTCTTGTGCTTACTGTTTGATATGCTTACATGAATATTCATTCTTGTATATTGCTCAACATATTTTTTCTTTGGTGATTTGTCATCATCAAAAAGGAGGAGATTGTGGAAATAAGTTTGCCCAAAATGGTTTTATATGTTAAGTTTTGATGATGACAAATATAAGACAAATAGAATACTTTGCTTATGTGCTTTGTTGCATCCTATATAGAGCATATCCATTAGTAATTGATAAATATCTTATTTAGATGTGTCTATGATACATTTATAATTCATGCATATGAAGATATTGAATTATGAATTTGGACTAACTATGCTTGTTTAAGTGAGCAATACTTTGTAGGATAGTCCAAGTATCAAGAATGAGCTTGCAAACAAGAAAGCAAAAGATATATATTAAGCTCAACACAAGGAGAATATGAATGCCTACTTCATGAAGGTATTGATAACATCAAAGTCATGTCAAAGACCAAGTCCAAAGGAAGATTAAATGGTATAGCTTTTAGGACTTAGGGTCCTTATGTACAAAGCCTTATGGATATCTCAAATATGTTTTTCAAAATCTTTACAAATGATTTTCATATGCTAAAATATCCAACAAACAAGTTTTGAAAAGCTAGTTTTGGTAATAGTTCAAATCTATGAAAAATAGCAAAGTTTGAGTTTTGTAAAATTGACCTTTGGTTACTCTTTTGATCATATCTTTCAAAATACTTTGAGTTTTGTTTTTAAACTTCTTTCATTTGAAAATAGAATCAAAGATCTTTCCAATGACTGGTTATTTGCTTTAAACAGATAAGAAATGAAGAAGTTATGATCATTTGAATTCAGTTTTCAAAATCAGTAAGGCGTATTCGAATACAGCATGTGGTATACGAATACCACAAAAACCAAACATTCCCGAACAATTTTTTAAAGGGGCATTCGAATACATCATGTGGTATTCGAATACCATAGCCTAAAAAACATTCCAGAATGCGTTTAAAATAGAGGTATTCGAATACCTCATTGTGGTATTCGAATAACTGGCTTCTGAATTATTTTTTATGAGAATTGGAATAGTGGCATTCGAATACTCATGTTGGTATTCGAATAACCCATATTAATTTGCTTTTCACGATGGTTTATAAACAGTGGTATTCAAATATTGATTTATGGTATTCGAATAAACACGTCTTTTACGAATACTGATATAGAAACAAACGGTCATATTCTCGTAATAATTATGGTTTTAATTACACCCAACGGCTATTTTCTATATGACTCTATAAATAGAGACCGTGGCTCTCATCTGCAAGTACCCCAGCTATTTGTTTAATTTGCGCTTGCTCTGAAAAATGTGATTTATATTTTACGCCTATTTTTTGTGCTCTTTTTGCTGAAACTTTGAGATATCCTTTGAGAGCCTCTTAGCACTTCAAATTGTATTATTTGCTCTGAGTGAGAGTTTCTCTTTATCCATATTTCTGTTCTTCTATATTAAGGGTGAGGTATTCTTCAAGATTTTTAAAGGGGGTGAGGTATCCCTCTAAGGTTTGTATAAGGGTGAGGTATCCCTGCAGGCTGAGACTTTAGCACAAGGGTAGAGTTTCCCTATGTGTGAAAAGTGCTCTTTTATGTAACGATTGCAAGCACCTATTGAAACTTGTACATATAGTGAAAAATCTCGAACTGTGTTTCAGGGACTGGACGTAGACCACAAGTGGTTGGTGGTCGAACCATGATAAATATCGTGCCTACTCTTCTTCTCTTTATCTCTTTATTTTATGCAATCTTTATTTTACATAATTTTATATTATTGCACAGTTATTCATTTGCTGTTGTTAAAGCTTTTCTTTTATCTCATTCCTTCTGTGCTTTTATTTAATTAGTTTTAATATTTGTATTTTAATTAAAAGAGGTTTTGCCAAAATTTTTAATACCCAATTCACCCCCCCTCTTGGGTAATGGTTGTCATGACTAACAAGAATAAACTCAAATTGACTACTCAAGCTAGAAGACAAATTCAAATTGGCTACTTATTCTTTCAAGCTTATCTTATTATTCTTTCTCTAGAAATTTGTAGAAACAATGACTTACCTAGTAAAATATCTACGAATAAATATCTAACGATAAAATATCTAACTAAAAATATCTCAGTAAATTATCTCAGAAAAATATCTACGTAAAATATCTTGATGAAAATATTTTTTAGAAAATATCTGAATGAAAATATCTAAGTGAAAATATCTAAGCAGAAAATATCTAAGCTAAATATCTTAAAGTGTAATCATGAGCCATCATTACATAGATTAATGACCAACTAATTAGAACCAAGCTAGTTTGTCAAAAGGCCAATGAAAATGGCTAGGTTTAGTTAGTTAAGTAACTAGATAACCTAACTTAGTTACTCTAAAAGCCTAATGAGTAACTAAATAGAACTAACTTCGTTGCTAATACTTAGAATCTATAGTTATAACAAAAATATCTAAATTCTTCTAGAATGTATGACTTAATCAAGTAACTAGATAGTTAGTTATGTAACTAAATGACCTAACTAACTTAGCTTAATTGAACTAACTACCTAAACTAGATGTAACTAGAAACTAATTGAAATCAAAACTAAGTTAGCTTTCCATTGAGCCACACGGTTACAAGGCCATTCTAGCATGTTCTTGAATTTTTTAATGACCAATAGGTGACCACTTGATGACCTATGCCATGTGCAATTGTTTCTATCTTGCTAAACAAGTCTTAAACCTTCTATCCAAGCTACCACACGGTTATACACTTGAGAAAGAAGGCATTTCACTTCATTTCTAACACTTTGTGACCATAAACTTCTATCATCTTTTCTTTCTCATCCAAGAACACCAAGAACAACCAAAAAGTTCTCTCTTTTTCTCTCCAAAGCACCTTACGGCCATGACCCATAGAAACACTTCCAAACTTCAATAATTCTAAACAATCTTAGATCTAGAACCTAGACATAATTCTAAGGTACTTTGTAGTTGAGATCTTAGCCTAAATCATCCATCTTCAATCTTGTTCTTCAAGTTGAAAATCAAAAAGTTCTCACCTTGTTCATCAAAGGGAGCTCACGGCCAACCACCCTAAAGCTACCTTCCAAGCTTATTTAATTTAAACCAACTATACTTCTTGAATCCTCACATCATTCTAAGACTATTTGGTGTTGAGACTTTAGTCTAAATCAATCATCTTCAAGCTTGATTCTTGGATTTAAGTTCTAGGGTTTTAAGGTAAAGATCTTAAAACTTGATTTCTTATTTGATTTTTGGAATCCTAAGACCATGCTTGATCTATGGTCACCTTAATCAAGCCTTAGATACTAATTTTTATGTGTTTATTTTAATTCTGAGATCTAATTGGTGGTGAAAGATTCATACAAAGAAAGTTTTACAAGGAGCTTAGGAAGCTACACACCAGGTAAGAAGGAGATTAACCTCATCGGCTATATGTGGTGGTGAAGGAATGGATGGTTTGTGTTACTGAGTGGAAAATCCATGTGAGGATTTATTCACTCGATTGTGTGATTATTGGTTTATGCTTGCTTGATTATGCATTTTTATATGATATGATATTATGCATGGATTTGTTATGGTTGATTTTTGGATATATGTGGTAATATGTGATTTTGATAGTATGTATGAAATGTTTATGGTATAGTTTTGATGATTGATATATGTTGCATACTATAAATCACATGAGAAAGGAAAGAATTTTGGTTCCAATGACTAATTGATGGCTCACTGTAACATCCCGAAAATTTATTATTTTGTTAAAAACGATCATTTTATAATATTTGTAATTTTTAAGAATTTTTGTGGAATTTTCTGGAGATGATGAATATTTTAATATATTCTTCGTTTTATGTGTGTGTGCTTTAGTGGAGCTGGGAGAATAGAATATTTTCCCTAAGCTTTAAATGTAAACCTTGACTTCAACGTGTCAACGGGGATCTTACTAAACCCGAGTCCCAGTCTCACGAAATTCTACGAGGTCTACATTTTTGAGGTTTTATCTCGCTAGTGTAATAAATCATCCGTCGAGGTATTTAATCAAGGAGACAAGCTTACTATGCACTTCGTAGAGAGCGTGCGAAGCTTCTCAAGGAAGCTTCTTTGAATCATTTTTTATTATTTCTCTCTCCTCCCATTTTTTGTGTTGCACATTTGAATTAAGGGACTTAATTCATTCTTCAATCCACACATTTTCCTCCTCCTGTACGTAGCACTCACTATTCACTCATCTTTCTCTCTTTCCATTTCTCCTTACAGCAGCACCATCCACCCACCTTCATATTTTATCCTCCAATACCGTCACACTCCTAGCACCATTCCGTGTTTGGAGAAACACCATAACTGAGGGGAATCATCTTCAAAGTTCTACGTTTTCTTCATCTTCTTTTTCCTCCACGGTTGAAGCTTAAAGGTTGGAACTTTAAGGTAAAGTCCTTAGCTTTTTCCTCATCTCTCCTCATTTTCGTAACCCACTGTCATTTTGATGACCATGGGTATCTGTTTCAACACTTGATTCTGATTTTGGTGAGCTTGAATATTCAAGGATCTCTTGGGAGCTGAAAATATAATTTCTGACCAAAAGGAGCAAATTTCTTTGTGCTTCTCTAAGGTAAGAGGAAGACACTCCTCCTCAACCTCTCCTCTTAGCATTTAGGAACGTCTGTGATTGTGTTGAGGGTCTTTCTGCTTTTGTATGTTGTTTGTATGGTATATGTGCTACTTGATTGTTTGAGTTTTGAATGTACATATATATAAATATAACTGGATGTATTGGAATGTGTAATATTGAAGGGAATGAGTTCAAGTGATTTTCGATAGTTACACAGTGTTGAGCCCGAATTTAGAAACTTAATGTGGAAACTAGTAATAGTATGAAATTTGGCCAAACTCGTCGAATATAATACCTTGATCTTTTGGTGATATGTCAAAATCATTTCGAATGAAGATTTCGACCATTTTTGTCGAATGATAAAATCCGTCGAGTAAGGACCCATAGCCAAACTCCGTCGAACGTGATAACCTAATCACTTAGTAAAATGTTAAAATCCGTCGAGTAAGGACTCATGGCCAAACTCGTCGAACGTGATAACTTGATCACTTAGTAAGATGTTAAAATCCGTCGAGTTTAGACTTCGACCATTTTTCGTCGAATGTTAAAACCCGTCGAGTTTAGATCTTTGACCACTAAACACAATGTCGAAATTGTCGAGTATGAACCCCGATCATGCCCGTCGAGATTGATCTTCCGACCAAAAACCCGTCGAATAGAGTCCCCGGACACTCGGAGAAACCCCCAAAGTTAATAATCGTCGAATTTGAGAGACAATGCTTCGAGTAGATGAATTTCTCTCGCACTCGTCGAAATTAGAGATTTCGACCGGTGTTCGTCTTTTCGACACTTGGGAGATTTTCTCCAACGTCGACACCTATACCCGTCAAATTGAGGCTTTTGCCGACCATCCGGAGGGTTCGACAGCTTTTGATCTTCGTCCGACGAACCCCCATCCGACGTAAAAATGATTTCTTCGTCCGACGTAACCCCCATCCGACAGAAAATGATTTCTTGCCAATCCTATTAAAAAATGTGTTTCCCATTCTTTCCTCCTCCTGTTACATTATTCTTCGTCGAATGGCAACTTCAATCATTCATAAAACGTAGTCTCTGTCGAATTCAAACGTATACCTATCACCCAACACCTAGTAATTGAAATCTGTGACTCAATTTGTGATTCCAACCGTGTAGTTTCCTAGACCCAAAACCTTAGGACTAATAGAGGAATATTGATTATAAATAAATGGGATGACTAGAAATTACTTAGGGATGCATAAACAGGGAAGAACATGAGAGTGTGAGATTTTGAGATCTTAAAATAACCTTCTAAGGGCATATGAATAAATTACCTAAGAGGACTTAAGTTAACTAAGAGAATTCCTTTAGAGACAAACCCTGTAAGTAAAGCTAAACCTAAGCAAGAATTCATAATACGTTTTAAAAAGGTATTGATTTATTTAATGACAATATTATGCTATTGTGGGTCCATATGAGAGACCATTGACTGTATTAATTCTTACTTTGGCAAATTGTGACATATGATGGAATAGTATGTGATAATGATCATACATGGTTATGCATAGAGTCTGTATGCATTGTGATTTGTCCGTTGGACTTTGTCGTAAGGCCTAGTTGCCTAGGAGTTGAACACACCTTAGTGCGGGTGCGAATAGACAAGTGGGGTCCCGTAGTTGGCCTTGAGGGCGTTGGGGCGCGGGTGTTTCACAAAGGGCGTGGTAGCCCCTCCGGGACCGTGAGACAAACCGATGCAAACGCACCAACGATCCCGACTAGCCACGACCTATATCGAGATCTTGTGAGAATGTTGTCGTATAAAGCCTTGTTGCGCAAAATGACCGATTATTTTCTCGGAAAGCACTTGTTTTTATGGTCGACGAGATACTTGGCATGTCTCCCTGATCATTCTCTCCGAGTGTTTTGTGTCTAGCTCCATGGAGTAGGATCTTGGTTATTGAGGGCTCATGTGTATAGAGTCCGTGCATTATTTGCATTTATCATTATTATGGTTTGGCATTGATATATTGTTGATATACCTATGACTGCCTAGAATCGTTTGCTTGATCATAACGCTCTTGAATGTCTATTACTATTACTTGTTGTTGTAAATGCTATGTGGGCGCTTTGCGCCGTTTGGTTTCTTGATGCTATAATTGGTAATGACTAAGGATGTCTTACCTCTTTTCCTTCCCGTCTCTCCATTTCTGTTTATCCGTACATTGCGTCTCATCGAAGACAACCGTGAGGAACCTAAGCTCCCAACTTCCCCGGTTTTTGGCCTTATCTTGACCGAGCGACCACGAAGACTATGGAACCCCGTACGCACGTACTTTTGGGAGATGTACGTCTCGACTTTCTTAGGAGGGCCCGAGTCCGGTATATCAACTACGCTTCCGAACGCCGTGTCTACACGGGAGATGTCTCGATATCACTAGCCTGGAGGCGCCACGAACCACCTGTCTTCACCGCCGTATTAGCCTACGTTTGGAGTTTCAACCGATACGTGAGATGTGGGGCGATCGTTACTTCACTCGAGAGAGGACTCTTTTCGTTCTCTACAGCTCGGGCCCCGTCCCGTGTCTCTCGCTATTCCTATGGTGATTTCCTCGATGATGAGGAAGATCCCGAGGAAGATCCCGAGGAAGTCCCCGAGGACGACCCCGAAGAGGACCCGAAGAGGATCCCGACACGATTCCTCCTCACTTGAGGGATTGATGTTACTCGTAGCTCCGAAGGCTACCAAAGATTTTTATTTTGGGGGCCCGATGTTTTGTTTGTAAAGGGCTATAAATTCGATACCGTGGGGATGTGTATGTAATACTTTGGGGGCAGTATAGCTTTGCTTTTTGATGTACTTCGTAACTAAATGTTTTGATAAACTTATATATATATATATATGATGATGCGAGATGTTAATTCCTATGCATATTTTACTTGCTTGATCTTTTATTCCCATTGATGTCTCGTCAACATGGTTACTAATTATAAAGAAAAAAAAAGTATATATATAACCTAACCGCCAATTAAAATACCCAACTATAATCTAGTGAATATACGCGTCTTATTAAAACGAACCGGGTCTCAACTCACCTAACTTTATTTCCGCATTGTAATCGACCATGTGGCGTTCCTTTGGAAGAGGGGCGTTACATTTTTGGTATCAGAGCCCCGGTTTAGGTTTCTTTGGGTCTTGTGGTTGAGTCTGTCTTGTTTGTGCTGTGTGTTCTCTGAATGGTATTCGTAAAGGAGTAGTGTTTGGTATTCTTAGTGAATGCAACTGACTTTTCTGTGTTTTCAGATAACCTGAATCTGAGAAAGTGAGATGGCACGAAGGGAAGACATGGCAGTAGCTATTACAGCGATGCAAAGGATGGCTGAGGTCATCGCACAACAAACTGAGCAAGCCGCACGACAGCAA
The DNA here is from genome assembly GCA_029884595.1 of Ormosia semicastrata. Taxonomy (NCBI): domain Eukaryota; kingdom Viridiplantae; phylum Streptophyta; class Magnoliopsida; order Fabales; family Fabaceae; genus Ormosia; species Ormosia semicastrata. The sequence continues at coordinate 19,533,678 of JAQQTO010000062.1, read as the reverse complement.
GAGAGAGTTACGCAACAACAAGAGCGAATCCGCTCACCGCTTTAGAGGCTACTGCCGATGCTCGAACATTTAGCAGAGTTTCGACGCCATAATCCTCCTCAATTTAAAGGAGAATTTGATCCTGACAAAGCCGGTCTGTGGATCAAGGAGTTGGAGAAGGTATTTCGAGGAATGAATTGCGCCGAGGGTAAGAAGGTGGATTATGCTACTTTTATCTTTGGTAGGCAACGCCGAGAACCGGTGGAACGGAGTGCGGAGGATGCTAGAAGCTGCGAACCGAGATATTACTTGGGAGTTGTTCAAAGAAAAGTTCTTGGACAAGTATTTTCTCGCGAGTGCAAGGCATGCGAAGGAGTCGGAATTCCTCAACTGCGACGGAATATGACCGTTAGCGAGTACGCACGAGATTCGAAAACTTGTCGCAGTTTTCGACCTACTTTCGTAAACCAACCGATGAGGCTTGGAAGTGCCGAAGATTCACGGAAGGATTGAGGTACGAACCGAGGAAAGCCAGTAATCACCTTGAGGATCAATGAATTCTCACAACCGCTGGATACTTCTTTGTGATGTAGAGGCTCGGAGCAATCTAGAGATATGAGGAATAGAAACTTTGGGCCTGCGAGATTCCAGAGAGGCGGCAATAACAGTGCTAACCGCTTCCAGGAAGAAGCCATACTCTCGACCAATGGGAAGTCACCAACAAGCCATGGGTGGAAGTTCAAGTGGAGGTTCTAGTGGGAACCGGACTGGCCAAAACTTGGCATACCCCTCCAAATGCCGGAAGTGTGGAAAAGATCATCTGACAAGGGATTGTCCTATCAAAGGGATTATCTGTTTTCGATGTGGGAAACCTGGACACATCTACAGAGACTGCAATCAAGCGAAGGTCGAACCTTCAATGAATGTTGCGAAAGCCAAGAAACCGCAAGCTGGAGGACGAGTTTACACTATGAGCGGAGCTGAAGCCTCCGAGTCCGAAGATTTGATACAGGGAGAAGGCATCATAGAAGGTAATCTTTTAACTGTACTGTATGACTCTAGGGCAACCCATTCTTTTATATCGTATGACTGTGTGCAAAACCGAGTCTACCTGTGTCGCCCTTACCTTTTGACTTAACCGTTTCTACCCCCACTGATAAACCTAGTTACTACCAAAGTTTGTCTAAACTGTCCATTGATTATTGAAGGTCGATCCTTTTTGGTCGATCTGATTTGTTTACCTCTTTCCCAATTAGATATTATCCTAGGGATGAACTGGTTGTCTTCTAACCATGTTCTGTTAGACTGTTCCAAAAAGACCATAGTTTTTCCCATAAATGAGAATTCTAGATTTCTGACGGCCAACCGAGTTCAAGCTCTCTTGAAAGAAGGAGCTCACGGATACATGCTACTCTGTCTTCTTTGAAAATCGAGAACGAGGTTGATGTGGACACAATTCCAGTGGTGAATGAGTTTCCCGAAGTCTTTCCCGAGAGTGTGCACCGGTTTACCACCGGCTCGAGAGATAGAGTTTGCTATCGACTTAGTACCGGAGCTGGTCCCGTGTCTATAACACCATACGGATGGCACCATGAGTTAGAGTTAGCCGAGCTAAAGAAACAAACTAGAAGAGCTTTTGGAAAAGCAATTTGTCGGACAAGTGTGTCACCATGGGGAGCACCAAAGGTCTTTGTTAGTTCGCAAGAAGGATGGCACCTCAAGGTTATGTGTGGACTATCGGCACCGAACAAAGTGACGATTAAGAACAAATATCCACTCCCGAGGATTGACGACTTGATGGACCAACCGAAGGGAGCGGCAATGTGTTTTCCAAGATCGATCCGCGATCCGGGTATCATCGATACGAGTGAAGACAGAGGATGTGCCCAAGACTACTTTTCGCACCCGATACGGTCCACTACGAGTATTTGGTGATGCCGTTTGGCATGACGAATGCACCGGCCTATCTTCATGGACTACATGAACCGAATCTTTCGACCTTACTTGGATAAATTCGTTGTGGTCTTCATTGATGACATTCGGTATACTCTCAAAGCTCGGGAGGACCATGCTTCACCTCGCATATAGTTCTTCGGTTCTCAAGGAGAAGGAATTGTATGCCAAACTCTCAAAATGTGAGTTTTGGCTGGAAGAAGTCAAGTTTCTAGGTCACGTGATCTCAAAGAGTGGGATTGCTGTGGATCCATCGAAAGTGGAGGCAGTACTGCGATGGGAAAGGCCAAAGTCAACAACAGAGATTCAAAGCTTCATGGGTTTAGCGGGATATTACCGAAGGTTCATTGAGGGATTCTCCAAGATTGCTGGACCACTTACACAACTCACAAGGAAAAACCAAACTTTTGAGTGGACCATTAATCAACATTGTGAGCGAAGTTTCCAAGAGTTGAAGAATCGACCGTGACTACCTCACCTAGTTAGTGCTACCCGATCCGAATGAACAGCTTTGAAGTGTACTTGTGACGCTTCATACCAAGGGCTAGGATCCGTACTTATGCAACATGGAAGAGTGGTGGCTTATGCTTCAAGGCGCTTGCGAGTGCACGAGAAGAATTATCCGACGCACGACACGGAGCTAGCGGCTGTAGTTTTTGCTCTAAAAATATGGAGGCATTTTCTCTACGGAGCAACGTTCGACATTTTCAATGATCACAAGAGTCTGAAGTATTTGTATGATCAGAAGGAGTTGAACATGAGGCAACGGAGGTGGTTAGAATTCCTGAAGGATTACGATTTCCAACTTCTGTATCATCCTGGCAAGGCAAATGTTGTGGCAGACGCTCTAAGTAGGAAGATGATCAGTGTCTCTCGCCCGATGATCAAGGAAAAGGATCTAATAGAGCAATTCGTAGATGTATGGTCTTTTGTGAAGTTAGAACCTGGAAAGATTTGCATGAATATGGTTACCATCTCAAGCGAGTTGATGGACAAAGATAAGAAAAGAGCGAGAAGAAGGACAAATTCTTGCAAGAAGTGAGGAACGATGAAGCAAGGAAATGAAACAGAGTTTGCGAGAGGAACGGATGGAATTTTAAGATTTCATGGGAGAGTTTGTGTCCCTCGAATCAAGAACTTAGAGAATACATCATTAATCATTCTCACACAAGCCAACTAAGTATGCACCGGGCATGACAAAGATGTATCAAGACTTGAAAGTTGTTCGGTGGCACGGAATGAAGAGTGACGTTACTAGACGTGTATCTACTTGTCTGGTTTGTCAAAAAGCTAAAGTGGAACATCAGAGACCAGCAGGATTGCTGCAACCGTTATCTATTCCGGAATGGAAGTGGGACAGTATTGCAATGGACTTTGTAGTCGGATTACCAAGGACAAGAAAAGGTCATGATTCGATTTGGGTAATTGTGGACCGACTCACGAAATCAGCACATTTTCTTCCAATCAACATCAAGTACAAGCTAGAGAGATTGACTCAGATCTATATTGGAGAGATTGTCAGACTGCACGGTGTGCCTACAAGTATTGTTTCAGATAGAGATCCGAGGTTTACTTCAAATTTCTGGGAGAGTTTGCAAGAAGCATTGGGGACAGAATTACGACTTAGTTCTGCTTATCATCCGCAGACCGACGGTCAGTCGGAGAGAACAATCCAATCTTTGGAAGATTTGCTTAGAGCTTGCACCATAGAGCAAACTGGGAGTTGGGATGACATTCTACCCTTGATAGAATTCACCTACAACAACAGTTATCATTCGAGCATAGGGATGGCACCCTATGAAGCTCTGTATGGACGACGATGTCGAACACCTATGTGTTGGTACCAAGACGGCGAGCGCCTTACTATTGGACCCGAGATTATACAACAGACAACGAGAGAAGGTTAAAATGATTCAGGAAAAGATGAGGACGGCTCGAGTCGACAAAAGAGTTATGCGAGACCGAAGGAGAAAACCTCTTGAGTTTGAGGAAGGTGAGCATGTATTCGGAAAGTCACACCTACGACCGGGGTGGGCCGGGCTTTAAAATCTAGAAAACTCACTCCTAAATTCCTTGGACCATACCAAATCATTAGTCGTGTAGGTCCCGTAGCATACCAAATATCCTTACCTCCTTTTCTTTCAAACATTCATAATGTTTTCCATGTGTCACAACTTCTTACCTTCATGACCCAAGTCATATCATAGCACCGAGATACAAGTACAACTAAAAGAAAACTTAACTTATGAGACGTCTCCTATAAGAATTGAGGATAGCAAGATAAAGCAATTAAGAGGCAAGGAGATCGCATTAGTGAAAGTGATCTGGAACGAGGTGACTGGAGATGCAACTGGGAGTTGGAAGACAAGATAAGAGAGCAATACCCACAGTTATTCTAAGGTATGCAAATTTCGAGGACGAAATTTCTTTTTAGAAGGGGAGTGTTGTAACATCCCGAAAATTTATTATTTTGTTAAAAACGATCATTTTATAATATTTGTAATTTTTAAGAATTTTTGTGGAATTTTATGGGAGATGATGAATATTTTAATATATTCTTCGTTTTATGTGTGTGTCTTGAGTGGAGCCTAGGAGAATAGAATATTTTCCCTGAAGCTGGTAAACCTTGGACTGTCAACGTGTCAACGGGGGATCTTACTAAACCCGAGTCTGGGCATAGTTTACGAGGTCTACATTTTTGAGGTTTTATCTGCTAGTGTAATAAATCATCTGTCAGAGGTATTTAATCAAGGAGACAAGCTTACTATGCACTTCATAGAGAAGCGTGCAAAACTTCTCAAGGAAGCTTCTTTGAATCATTTTTTATTATTTCTCTCTCCTCCCATTTTTTGTGCTGCACATTTGAATTAAGGGACTTAATTCATTCTTCAATCCACACATTTTCCTCCTCCTGTACGTAGCACTCACTATTCACTCATCTTTCTCTCTTTCCATTTCTCCTTACAGCAGCACCATCCACCCACCTTCATATTTTATCCTCCAATACCGTCACACTCCTAGCACCATTCCGTGTTTGGAGAAACACCATAACTGAGGGGAATCATCTTCAAAGTTCTACGTTTTCTTCATCTTCTTTTTCCTCCACGGTTGAAGCTTAAAGGTTGGAACTTTAAGGTAAAGTCCTTAGCTTTTTCCTCATCTCTCCTCATTTTCGTAACCTACTGTCATTTTGATGACCATGGGTATCTATTTCAACACTTGATTCTGATTTTGGTGAGCTTGAATATTTAAGGATCTATTGGGAGCTGAAAATATAATTTCTGACCAAAAGGAGCAGCCTTTCTTTGTGCTTCTCTAAGGTAAGAGGAAGACACTCCTCCTCAACCTCTCTTAGCATTTAGGAACGTCTGTGATTGTGTTGAGGGTCTTTCTGCTTTTGTATGTTGTTTGTATGGTATATGTGCTACTTGATTGTTTGAGTTTTGAATGTACATATATATAAATATAACTGGATGTATTGGAATGTGTAATATTGAAGGGAATGAGTTCCGAGTGATTTTCGGATAGTTACGGTGTTGAGCCCAGAATTTGGAAACTTAATGTGGAAACTAGTAATAGTATGAAATTTGGCCAAACTCGTCGAATATAATACCTTGATCTTTTGGTGATATGTCAAAATCCGTTGAATGAAGATTTCTGACCATTTTCGTCGAATGATAAAATCCGTCGAGTAAGGACCCATAGCCAAACCCATCGAACGTGATAACCTAATCACTTAGTAAAATGTTAAAATCCGTCGAGTAAGGACTCATGGCCAAACTCATCGAACGTGATAACTTGATCACTTAGTAAGATGTTAAAATCATGTCGAGTTTAGACTTCTGACCATTTCCGTCGAATGTTAAAACCCGTCAAGTTTAGATCTTTGACCACTAAACACAATGTCGAAATCCGTCGAGTATGAACCCCGATCATGCCCGTCGAGATTGATCTTCCGACCAAAAAACCGTCGAATAGAGTCCCCGGACACTCGGGAGAAACTTTTAATAATCGTCGAATTTGAGAGACAATGCCTGTCGAGTAGATGAATTTCTCCAGGACAGTCGAAATTAGAGATTTCGACTGTTAAATTCGTCGTTCGACACTTGGGAGATTTTCTCCAACGTCGACACCTATACCCGTCGAATTGAGGCTTTTGCTTGACCATCCGGAGGGTTCGACGCTTTGATCTTCGTCCGATAGAACCCCCATCCGACGTAAAAATGATTTCTTCGTCCGACAACCCCATCCGACGAGAAAATGATTTCTTCGTCCGACAGAACCCCCATCCGACAGAAAATGATTTCTTGCCAATCCTATTAAAAAATGTGTTTCCCATTCTTTCCTCCTCCTGTTACATTATTCTTCGTCGAATGGCAACTTCAATCATTCATAAAATGTAGTCTCTGTCGAATTCAAACGTATACCTATCACCCAACACCTAGTAATTGAAATCTGTGACTCAATTTGTGATTCCAACCGTGTAGTTTCCTGGACCCAAAACCTTGGGACTAATAGAGGAATATTGATTATAAATAAATGGGATGACTAGAAATTACTTAGGGATGCATAAACAGGGAAGAACATGAGAGTGTGAGATTTTGAGATCTTAAAATAACCTTCTAAGGGCATATGAATAAATTACCTAAGAGGACTTAAGTTAACTAAGAGAATTCCTTTAGAGACAAACCCTGTAAGTAAAGCTAAACCTAAGCAAGAATTCATAATACGTTTTAAAAAAGTATTGATTTATTTAATGACAATATTATGCTATTGTGGGTCCATGTGAGAGACCATTGACTGTATTAATTCTTACTTTGGCAAATTGGGACATATGATGGAATAGTATGTGATAATGATCATACATGGTTATGCATAGAGTCTGTATGCATTGTGATTTGTCCGTTGGACTGTCGTAAGGCCTAGTTGCCTAGGAGTTGAACACACCTTAGTGCGGGTGCGAATAGACAAGTGGGGTCCTATAGTTGGCCTTGAGGCCGTTGGGGCGCGGGTGTTTCACAAAGGGCAGTGGTAGCCCCTCTGGACCGTGAGACAAACCGATGCAAACACACCAACGATCCTGACTGGCCACAGTCCTATATCAAGATCTTGTGAGAATGCTGCTGTATAAAGCCTTGTTGCGCAAAATGACTGATTATTTTCTGGAAAGCACTTGTTTTTATGGCTGACGAGATACTGGCATGTCTCCCTGATCATTCTCTCCGAGTGTTTTGTGTCTAGCTCCATGGAGTAGGATCTTGGTTATTGAGGGCTCATGTGTATAGAGTCCGTGCATTATTTGCATTTATCATTATTATGGTTTGGCATTGATATATTGTTGATATACCTATGACTGCTTGCGAACCGTTTGCTTGATCATAATGCTCTTGAATGTCTATTACTATTCTTGTTGTTGTAAATGCTATGTGGGCGCTTTGCTTGCCAAGTTTAGTTTCTTGATGCTATAATTGGTAATGACGGAAGGATGTCTTACCTCTTTTCCTTCCTGTCTCTCCATTTCTACATTTATCTTACATTGCGTCTCATCGAAGACAACCGTGAGGAACCTAAGCTCCCAACTTCCTGGTTTTTGGCCTTATCTTGGTGAGCGACCACGAGAAGACTATGGAACCCCGTACGCACTGATTTTTTGGGAGATGTACGTCGACTTTCTTAGGAGGGCCCGAGTCTTTGGTATATCAACTACGGTTTCGAACGCCGTGTCTACACGGGAGATGTCTCGATATCACTAGCCTGGAGGCGCCACGAACCACCCTGTCTTCACTTATTTATTAGCCTACGTTTGGAGTTTCGGCTACCGATACGTGAGATGTGGGGCGATCGTTACTTCACTCGAGAGAGGACTCTTTTCGTTCTACGCTCGGGCCCGTCCCGTGTCTGCTATTCCTATGGTGATTTCCTCGATGATGAGGAAGATCTAGGAAGATCCCGAGGAAGTCCCCGAGGACGACCCCCGAAGAGGACCCGAAGAGGATCTATGACACGATTCCTCCTCACTTGAGGGATTGATGTTACTCATAGCTACCGAAGGCTACCAAAGATTTTATTTTGGGGCCCGATGTTTTGTTTGTAAAGATTCATAAATTCGATACAAGGGGATGTGTATGTAATACTTTGGGGGCAGGTATAGCTTTGCTTTTTGATGTACCAGGCTTGTAACTAAATGTTTTGATAAACTTATATATATATATATATATATATGATGCAGATGTTAATTCCTATGCATATTTTACTTCTGTTTGATCTTTTATTCCCATTGATGTCTCGTCAACATGGTTACTAATTATAAAGAAAAAAAAGTATATATATAACCTAACCGCCAATTAAAATACCCAACTATAATCTAGTGAATATACGCGTCTTATTAAAACGAACCGGGTCTCAACTCACCTAACTTTATTTCCGCATTGTAATCGACCATGTGGCGTTCCTTTGGAAGAGGGGCGTTACACTCACGGCCTCAACCTTACTAAGGGAGTCAAGTGTTCTAAATTATTTTCCTAAATATGAATTAAATGGTTTAAAGATAAGAAGTTGGATTAAGAGTTTTTGTCAAGAATGAAGTGATAGAAAATAATTAAATTGTATTTTAAGAGACCTATAGTGAAATTTCGGCCAACATTCCACTTTTAGTGTCTTAGATCCAAAATTATTTTACTAAGTGTAAACTTAGATATTTGATTAATTAAAAAATAATTTGATAAGTTTTTAGACCTAGAAATAAAGCAAACGAATTTTTAAAAATTAAATTAGTGTAAATAAGTTATTAAGTAAGATAAAAGTTAAAACCTGAAATTTATTGGCGTATAGCTTACCCTTTGGGTTTTGAAGCGTGTTAGGAAATTTTGAACTGTAATATTCCAAGTTAATTAAAAAAATGTTATTTTGTGAAAAATAGTAGAAAATACTATTTATAGTGAGAAAATGTTGGAATTATTACTTATAGATGAATTATTAAACAAATATTGGAATTAAAGTCAGATTTTGAAAATAAAATGAGAAAGATTTTTATTTGAGCTTAAATTATGTTAGAAATATTTTACGTAATTGAAAATACGTAGAAAAACTTTTACGCGATTTAAAAGCAGTGAGTTTTAGCTACGCGATTGAGAAAACATTTTAAAATCTTTATGCGATTGAGAAAACGTTGAAAAATTATTATGCGATTTGAAAACGTAACTAAAGTGTTACGCGATTGTTAAATGCAATAATATCGCTACGCGATTGAAAGGAACAACAAGTTTTGCTGTATGGCCGACGTACTATACCTTAGTAGTTGTGTTTTAGCATTGTGCTTGTGGAACCAAAGTTCTGGACCCGAATAGATCTTTGGTATTATGTAGTTATATGAACCGTTATATAAAATCATTGATACTAATAGTATTGGACAATTGTATGGGTAGTTGCTTTAATATCATTGGGAACGGTACAATGGTAGTTTGATATGCATTTGAGCATTATACAGCTGGTGGCTGTTGTGGCATTTTATGCCAAAAGAGTGAACGGGAATTCGTAGGATAGTGGATCTGGACCAGATCTTGGGGGATGTCAGGGCGCGGTGATTCACTTTGTGATTATGATATCACAATATATATATATATATATATATATACCCCTGACCGTGATCAACTGACTACAACTCACTGGCAGCCCGATAACCACTATTTCTTTTCATGATCCGGCATAGACTGCCTTTTTGGGGGGACAGATCTTCTGGAATATTCATCTCTGAATTTGAGTCTAACTCCATTAAGTAGGAACTAATTGCATTGTGCGTAAGGATGGTCAGCATAGACATCATGCATATGCATAGTCAGCATTTCATACTGTAGTGATATAGTATTATTGTGATATAATATGATTGTGGTATTATTATTATGCCCGATATTGTATTGCAAGCTTATTGGATTATTTATCTATTCAATGTCATGAATATATCTTGCTGATTTTATATTAATCTATGGATTGTATGTATGGAATGACATTATTGTTTGTATCGTTTCTTTGCTGCCATATTGGTATGTGATGTAGGGGATCTCACCTCTTTGCTGTATTGTTCCGTTTATTTGTATTATATACCTACTTTTGTGAAGACTGCGATGACGACAAGGAGGAATCAACTAGATTTCTTTAGACTACAGTTTCTTGAAGGTGCTGCTGCTTGGTGTGTCCGTTGGGATTCAGAGCATATAGAGTATTGTGGTGACATTACTTTACCAGTAAGTAGAACTCGCTATGGAGTCATTACTTCATTTTATAAGGTTGCTTATGTAGAGGTTATTTTACCTATCAGGGAGTTGTGGAATGAATTTCACTATACTTCTATAGAGAATTTTGATATATCTTTGGGTCGAATTTCTATCCGTCGAACATTCCCAGTTAAGGAATTTGTTTCTGAGGAGAACTCTTGTTCCTAGATGTTGTGAACTTGGGCCAATCTAAGATGGTTACATTTTGGGACATGTAAGTATTATGGACATATATTGTAGTAATTTTTGTTTATATGTAAAGTATGTTATTCAATGCTCATATCTTGTGTACTTTGTTTAATAAGTTTATTTCATTCGCAAAAAAGAAATTTTGAAAATCAGAATTGCAATAATATGAAATATTTTTATAACTTGGGTAAAGAATATAAAGAAGTTGGTTTGAAATTTGATACCTTAAGGAGGGTGTTACATCTCACATTTTTATGTCTTTGGTTGTAAATGCTTTGTTTTGAATAATGGAAAGGATAACTTGGGGAGGTTTGATGCAAAGTCTGATGAGGGAATATTTCTTTGCTATTCTATACATAGTAAGGCCTTTAGAGTTTATAACAAATGAACTATGACCATTGAAAAGTCCATACATGTTGTTTTTGATAAAACTAATCCAAATAGTTCGAGAAAGGACTTGGTTGATGATGTTGTAGAATTGTTGGAAAAACCCACTTGGAAAATGAAGAGAAGGAAACCAAGAAGCAAGAAGAAAAACTCCTTGACTCCTCAAGAGAAGAGGATTCACAAGTCATGGACCTTCCTAAGGAATGGAGGACATCAAGATATCACCATCTTGACAAGGTGATAGGTGATGTATCAAAAGGGATAATCACTCGAAACTCTCTTAGAAATGCATGTAATCATATAGCTTTTGTCTCTTAAGTTGAACCTAAAGATATAAATAAGGCCATTAATGAGGAACATTGGATCTTGGCCATGCAAGATGAACTAAACCAATTTGAGAGAAATCAAGTTTGAGAATTAGTTCCAAGGCCTAATGATCATCCCATAATTGGCACCAAATGGGTCTTTAGGAACAAACTTGATGAAACGAGCTTAATTACAAGAAATAAAGCTAAGTTGGTTGCAAAAGGCTATAATCAAGAAGAAGGATTAGATTATAAAGAAACATATGCTTCCGTAGCTAGATTAGAAGCCATAAGATTGCTACTTGTATATGCATGCATCATGGATTTCAAACTTTATCAAATGGATGTTAAAAGTGCCTTTTTAAATGGTTTCATACAAGAAGAGGTGTATGTAGAACAATCTCCTAATTTTGAAAGTTTTGAAATGCCTAACCATGTTTTAAAACTAAAAAAGGCTTTGTATAGCTTAAAACAAGCTCCTAGAGTTTGGTATGAAAGGTTGAGCAAATTCCTTTTAGAAAAAGGCTTTTCTAGAGGCAAAGTTGATACTGCCCTTTTCATAAAGCATAAAATGCTTGACATACTTCTAGTTCAAATCTATGTTGATGACATTATATTTGGAGCTACTAACAATTCTCTTTGTAAAGAAGTCTCAAATATTATGCAAAGTGAGTTTGAGATGTCCATGATGGGTGAGCTCAACTTCTTCCTTGGTCTCCAAATCTAGCAAACAAGAGATGAGACTTTAATAAGCCAATCCAAGTATTGCAAGGAGTTGCTCAAGAACTTTGGAATGGACAATGCCAAGCATATGACTACTCCAATGGGTACCTCTTGCTATTTGGACAAGGATGAGGGAGGTAAATCTGTAGAAATTATAAAATATAGAGGTATGATTAGCTCACTCCTTTATCTTACAGCAAGTAGGTCTGATATAATGTTTAGTGTATGTATGTGTGCTAGATATCAAGCTAATCCTAAAGAATCACATCTTTGTGCTGTAAAATGAATTATGAAATATCTAATAGGCACATCACAAATGGGTTTGTGGTACCCTAAGGGTGCCTCATGTAGCCTTATTGGGTATTCCGATTCTGATTTTACAGGATGCAAACTGGATAGGAAGAGCACCAGTGGGACATGCCACTTGCATGGAAGCTCACTAGTTTCTTGGCATAGCAAGAAACAAAATAGTGTGACATTGTCTACAGCTAAAGCTGAATATGTTGCAGTTGAGAGTTGTTGTGCTCAAATCCTTTGGATGAAGTAACAACTCTTGGACTATGGTCTTGAGCTTGATCACATCCCCATAAGATGTGATAATACTAGTGCAATTAATTTGTCCAAAAATTTCATTTTGCATTCTAGGACTAAACACATTGAAGTAAGACATCATTTAATTAAAGATCATGTTCAAAAGGGTGATTGTATGCTTGACTTTGTGGAAACCACTAAACTAGCTGACATCTTCAGTAAGCCCTTGGTAAAAGAAGCATTCTTTTATATAAGACATGAACTTGATATATTGGATCAAACATGCTTGAACTGAATTTTTTGCATAAATTTGCTGTATAATTATGAGTTCTTATTGCATAATTTCTTGATTATTAATCTTATCTAAAGTCCATTACTGACTTGAGCGTTGGAGGTTCCCCAAAATTGTTTTGTAGGTACTCCATCATGAATAAGTGTACCAAATTGCTCAAAATCCACAAATATCCTCAAAGTGGTCCAATATTTGGTAAAAGTAGTGATGTTGCATAAACTTGTGTTTTGATTCAAGAACTGGTCAATGTCTATAATTATATGTTGTTTGGAAACCAATATGAATGATAGAAAATTGATCATTTACTAATTGATGTGTAAAACTGATATTCATCAAGTGTTCTATTCGAATAAGAAGCCTCTTATTCGAATAAAGCCTCACAGTAAAGCCTCGTTAGTATTCTAACATGTATGCATTATTCGAATAAGGATTCCCTTATTCAAATAATGTAACGACCCGGGACTGCCTGCAGGATTGATGAGTGTCTCCATAAACCAACATGGGTCTTTTCAGCGTGCTTTGTCCTCACTCACACGCATCCTAGGAAATTTCCCAGGAGGTCACCCATCCCATAACTGCTCTGGGTCAAGCACGCTTAACCATGGAATTTTTATGTTCTAGGCTCCCAAAAAGAAGTTGCAACTTGTTGATATGGCTACACCAAATCAATTCCTTTAAGCCATCCTCAACTATGTAGTCCCATACCTACACAGTCTCTGAATCCCTCTCATTTTAGTGCGTATTCAGTTCATTCATGTAGACCCTCCGCCTAGAAGCATGCCAGGAGCCGCTCCTTGACCGTGCCTCATTGCACCGGCAACACTCCCCGCCCTCATCGGCCCCAGGACGCCACATGCCCACCAGCTTCCGCTTGGTTCGTCCCCGAACCACACCGTACTGGGAGAGGTCCTGTCTCTGATACCATTTGTAACGACCCGGGACTGCCTGCAGGATTGATGAGTGTCTCCATAAACCAACATGGGTCTTTTCAGCGTGCTTTGTCCTCACTTACACGCATCCTAGGAAACTTCCCAAGAGGTCACCCATCCCATAATTGCTTCAGGTCAAGCAAGCTTAACCATGGAGTTCTTATGTTCTAGGCTCCCGAAAAGAAGTTGCAACTTGTTGATATGGCTACACCAAATCAATTCCTTTAAGCCATCCTCAACTATGTAGTCCCATACCTACACAGTCTCTGAATCCCTCTCATTCTGGTGCGTATTCAGTTCATTCATGTAGACCCTCCGCCTAGAAGCATGCCAGGAGACGCTCCTTGACCGTGCTTCATTGCACCGGCGACACTCCCCGCCCTCATCGGCCCCGGGACGCCACAAATAACACTTCACAAAAAGTGTTGAAAAATTCTAATATCAACGAGTTATTCGAATAAATAACTGATTATTCGAATAAAGCCTGACAGAGGCAAACATGCCTCTCTTGTTAGTCGAATAACAAATCATGTTATTCAAATAAAGGGTAACAGAAACCCATATCTTTTGAGCTACTACACTGTTATTCAAATAACAACACTATTATACGAATAATGCTTGGCAGTGAGCCAAGACGCTTGAGGAACCACTTTGTTATTCGAATAACACCCTTGTTATTCAAATAACATGCAAATTATATAAAGGGATTCACGCGTTTCTCATCTCATTTCAACCATTTTCATTTTTTCCCTCCTCTATTTTTCTCATTTTTGCGCCACAAACATCTCCCTTTCTCTCCAAAAACACCAATATCCAACCATGACTTCTTCTTCCAAACGCCCAAGTAGAAAAACCACTCCCACCAACAACCCAATGGATTTTCGAAGGCTCTCATCAAATTACGATGATCTAAAATGCTTCAGGGAAAATTTCTGGAAGAGGGACATCATTCAACCCACGTACATGGAACGAGAATTCTTCGAAGACGATGGAGGATTCGAATTCCTTGATGACCTTACCCACCAGGGGAGTGCTAGATCTCTGTAACTATAAGGACTCCATTTTCCTAGACTTGGTGAAAATGTTCTATTGCAACCTGAAGATGGATGGTCCCAACCTCATCTCTGAAGTGAAGGATCAAGAAATTGTGATCACTCCAGATGATTGGATGACATTCTTCAAGCTAGAAGCTATGGGTGCTGCTGTGGAGCCGGATAGTAGACCATACGTAAAAAGCATACAAAAGAGAGGAAGCTGTGTCGCTACTACTAAGGCCCGAAATAGTTGGGCCTAAAGTTGGTCTGAAGAGTAGGATGCTGAAAAGCCAAAAGAGGCTTCTTCACTACGCATATGCGCACATTCTTACCCTTCGTGGAGGTAACTACGCTTATCTGACAGAGGATGATATTTTCCTTCTTTGGGTGCTAAAGAAAAATTAGAAGATCAATTGGCCCAATTTCATTGGGAAGTACACGATGAAGGTCAAGAACACCAAAAATTCTGACCTGCCGTATGCCCTACTTATCTCTGCATTTCTGAAGTAATATCTGCTTCTCAGGCAAACTGAATGGGCAGTGGAATTGAACCACTTCAACATTTTTGGGGAGTTCACTCTAAAGAAAATGAAGATGGTTCCAGATAATGTAGGAGGCTGGGTATATCCTGATGAACTGGGAGAAGCTGCAGCAGATGAAGATAGTCCCATTGAAGATGCTCCTGCTGCTGATGACCCTGTTCCTACTGATGCACCTGCTGAAGCTCCTGGTCCTGCTCTAGTGACCTTGGAATGAATTATGACCACTCTGCTCGATAACTGTGCTTACATGGAACACACATTTTCTATTCTATTTGATAGAATAGAAGGTGTTGAACGCGAGATTGCTGCCCTATGAGTTGCACCTCCTACCCCTGCACTTGACTCATCTCCTCCTCCACCAGATGCTTACTTTTAGGATCTATAGGATTTTATGACTCTAGTTCTTTGTTTGATGTTTCTGCTGTGTATTCTTGGCTGCTTTAATATGAACTTGTATAAATTTGGCCAAACTTGAATTAAATGAATAAAATGTCAATTGGATTCCTTGATGTCTTTGCAATTTCTAGCCTATTATATTGCATTACATATCTTTGCTCAAACTTGCTTAAATGACTATTGTATCTATGCACTTGGTGACACATCACTTTGAATATATGTTAGCCTATCTTGCCCTATCTTTTTTATCATGACAAAAAGGGGAGAAAAAGCTAAAGTTAAATTGTACCTAAAATTGTATTTAAAGAAAATTACATTTGATAATTTTTTGGTTTTGGAGATTGTGTTGAGAAAAGACAAATTTGAAAGACTTATCTGAAAAGGATCAAGAAACTTCAAAAGAAAGGGGGAGATGCGCATGACTCTGATAATTTATGCTCCTCTTACAAACTAGAGGGGGAGTAAGTCTCCTAGATTAACCTTGTGAATTTCGATTTACAAATGAGCTAACTCTTTTCTCAATGGTTGTTTGTCATCATAAAAAATGGGGAGAATGTAATTGGCCATTATCTCATGAAGATTTTGTTTTGATGATAACAAACTTAAAGATGTTGTAAGATCAAGTCCAAGACTCTTAAGACCTTCAAGATTAGCTTTTTAAAGGACTTTAATCAAAATGTAAAGGTATATAAAGATTCACAATTGCTCAAACTTACATTTCAAAATAGCACACAAGTTTTCAAGGCTTCAATATAGTTTTTAGTTTCCAAAGAATCAACCATTACGTGTCTATAAGCTTACAAGATCATATGGAATCAAGGACAACATTTAAAATATATAAAACATATTTTTCACATGTATTATTCAAATAAGGAGTTCCTTATTCGAATAACATAAGTTAGAGATTCAAAATAATCTTTTAGGAAAGGGTTTATTTGAATAAGTCCTGTGTTATTCGAATATATGATTCAAAATTGATTTGGCACGAATGAGTTATTCAAATAACATAAATGTTATTTGAATAACACGTTTTTAGGAAACCATTTTATTAAATGGTTATTCGAATGACAGAGATGTTATTCGAATAATAAGCTTTTCAGGAGACCATTTTGTTAAATGGTTATTCGAATAACAAACCTGTTATTTGAATAACAAGTTTCCAAGAAAATGAATATCCGAATGAGTTATTTGAATAACATAAGTATTATTCGAATAACATGATTTCCAGAAGCCATATATTTAAACGTTCATTCGAATAACAATGCTATTATTCGAATAACACATTACAGAGAAAAACACCTTCGTGCTATTAAAATCCTTATTCGAATAAGGCTTCTCTTATTCGAATAAAAGAGTTTTCCAGAAATAGAAATAAATGGATAGTTATGAAGCATTTAATGCTCCAACCACCTCCCAATGACTCTAAACTTCAATGGATTATAAATATAAGTTGTTGGGCATTTATGAACGTAAGACAATCAATCTGAAAAACCTTGGTTGAGCATTAAATACGAGTTTCCATCTTTTCACCGTTAATACTCTATTTTGATCATAAATTGTGAATCAAATACCCACTGAGTTTCAATTTGTATTATCTGTTCTTTGAAGAGAGTTTCTACCTATTCAATCTTTGTATAATCTGTAGAGAGGGTGAGGTATCCCTCCAAACTGTAAAGGGTGAGGTATCCCTTGAAGTTAAGGCTCAAAGCATAAGGGTGAGGCATCCCAAAGTGTTGTTGAGTGCTCCAATCTGTAAAGGTTACAAACACCTGATTAAAGCTTGGAATTTAGTAGAAAATCTTGAATGATGGCTTGAGGACTGGACGCAAGTCACAAGGAGTGGCTGAACCAGGATAAACCATTGTGTTTATTTCTCTAAACCCTTCTCTTTATGTTTGTGCTTTAGTTTATCTATTTTATTTTGAATATTTCTCTTTTGGTTGGTTCGTTAATGAGCAATATCTTCCTATCTTATCTATTCATTGATTTCTATCAATTAATAGCTTCAACGAAAATTGGTAATCAATAGTTTTTCGAAAGATTTGTGAAAAGTTTTTATAAACTCAATTCACCTCTCCTCTTGAGTTTTGAGGCCACTTGGTAACAAACTTCACTTAGAAACTTCAGACTTCAAGCTTTGAGAAAAAGATTGAAGATGGATGATTTTGAAGAAACTTATAATAATAAAGTGTCTCAAAAGGTGTTTAGATTTAAGAAATGAGGTTAGTTGGAATTGATCAAGACTGAAGGGTGGTTTTTGGGTGATGGTCGTGGCTCACAAGGAGAGAAAAAGGAGAGAGTTTTGATAGATGGTTTCACAAAAACAAAACAAGAAAAGCTTAAGAGAGATAATATACTATTTTTGGTCACAAAGCTTCTCTTAGAAGCTCCTTTGGCCATGGGCCACAAGGGCATTTTGGACAAGGCTTCCCCTACAAGATTCACTCCAAGCTTGTTTAGGAAGCTTTCTTCTAAGCTTGTTTAGGAAGCTTTCTTCCAAGCTTGTCTTGGAAGCTTTCTTCCCATTGGCTAAAAAATAAGTGAGTCATGAAAAGAAAAGATAAAAGGTTATGACTAGGTTCAAAACTAGTCATCTAACCAGATATTTACTGGTAGCTATTACCCAATAGACAAAGGTTACTGCTAGCAAAATCAATATTTATTGTCCAATGGATAATAGAGCGTACCTAGATTTCATCAGTTAGATAAAATCTTAGAAAAGAAAAATTTTGAAATATGTTCCCAGTTTCGAGTTTCGTAAGCTCCCCTGACCCTGCGTGAATAGTCAAAATTTTTTCGGCCCCGAAATTTTTTTATTTTTCTAGTACTACCTCAAACACACAAAAGTTCAAGAAAAATAATAAAATAAAAAAATCAAATAATTCACAAAAATCACAAAAATTATATAAAAACACAAAAACACATATATCAAATAAAGAAAAGAAATTCGGGGTGTTACAGACGCACCAAGAGAGAAGGAAATTTTTGTTTGAGGTGAAATTTTTTATTAGAATGACCCATATTTGTTGAAATATTATTCTGATCAAATCATTCAGAGATGTGTCCCTAACTGTGAGGTAGTTAGTGCCATTAAATTTTATCACTCAAAAGCATATGGAGGTCACTTTTCTTCAAAGAAAATGTTAGCCATGGCAACCATTACCCAAGAGGGGGGTGAATTGGGTGATGACTAGTTTTAATGCAACTTTGACAAATTATGCATTTTGAATAACTCAATTAATAAATACAGCGGAATAAGTCTAATAAATGTACAACTATTGAGGATTACTCAAATACAACTTGGGATATATGATGAACTAAGTGAATAAGCTAGATATCAAGTTGTAACAATCAAAACATCAAGATATGCAATAAATAAATATATTCTACTAAATACTGAATTTAAAGAGTATAGAGAAGAGAGAATCAAACTCAAGAATTTATCCCTGGTTCACCACCAACCACTTGTGGCCTACATCCAGTCCCAAGCTTAACTTGAGATTTTCTTCACTATCTCCTAGACTTTACGGTGCTAGAAAAACCTTTGTACATACAAGAGCACTCCTCACACCTTGGGATACCTCACCCTTGTGCTAGAGCCTCCAATTCTTCAAGCTTCACAGGGTGCTTGATGACCTTTACAATGAAGAGCACTCACAACACCTTTGGGATACCTCACCCTTTGTGTTTGAGTCTCACTACAAGGGATACCTCACCCTTTTCTCTTTTGAGGGATACCTCACCCTCTTACAATGATTTCAAGATGAAGAGAAAGAATAGAAACTCTCACAAGAGTGGATATACAACTTGAAGAATAAAGTAGATGATAGAAAACTCTCTCAAGAGTAGATAATACAAGTTGAAGCTCAATGGGTATAAAGGATTTACACACTTAGCTCAAAACAAAGAATTTGGAGAAAAAGATGATGAATTTCGTTTTCAATGTTCAAGGGTAATTTTCAGAATGTTCTCCAACTTGTTTTTGATGCCCAAACACTTTTATTTATAGCCCAATGAGTTTTAGAGCCGTTGGAGGGGTTTAGAAATGATTTTCTATGAAAACTAGCCGTTTATAGCCGTTAGAAACGTTCTGGCACTTTGTAATCGATTACAAGCTTCATGTAATCGATTACAAGCTTTCTGGGCACTTTGTAATCGATTACATACTCTGTGTAATCGATTACACGGCTTCTGTCAACGTTGTAATCGATTACATGACTTGTGTAATCGATTACACCATTTCTGGTTTTCAAAACCGACTTTAAAAGGTCATAACTTCTTCATTTCTTATCCAATTAAAGCAAATGACCACTCATTGGAAAGCTCTTTGAGTCTATTTTCATATGAAAGAAGTTTCAGAACAAAACTCAAAGTATTTTGAAAGATATGATCAAAATAGTAACCAAAGGTCATTTTTTCAAAACTCAAACTTTAATTGGTCATAACTTTTTCGTTTCTTATCCATTTAAAGCAAATAACCAGTCATTGGAAAGATCTTTGAGTCTATTTTCAAATGAGATAAGTTTCAAAGTAAAACGCAAAGTATTTTGAAAGTTATGATCAAAAGAGTAACTAAAGGTCAGTTTTGTAAAACACAAACTTGACTATTTTTCATAGTTTTGAACTATTACCATAACTAGCTTTCCAAAATAGTTTGTTGGGTATTTAAACATTTTAGAAACACTTATAAATATGTTTAAAACTTATTTGAGGTTAATGTGATTCCTTTATACCTTTACACAAGATCTAAGTCATATAAGCTAAGCTTGAAGAGTCTTGGGACTTGATCTTTGCACTTCCATCAATTCTTGATGTAATCCAAACTTACAAAGAAAATCTTCTCTTCAAAACTTGCAAAAGCTTAGAACATCTTTTCATTTTCATTCTCCTTGAGTTGAGCATAGTTGTGATCTTTTGCTTTCTTGTTGCAATGCTTACTCTTGATACTTGGACTATCCTACAAAGTATTGCTCACTTAACCAAACATAGTTAGTCCAAATTCATAACTCAATATCTTCATATGCATGATTCATAAATGTATAACTCTAGTTAGTCTAACATGCATACAAGACTTTCATAGACATATCCAATATTAATTCATTTATAACTCATATAAAATATTATTAGATATATTATATGATGAATGTTACATATATCTCATTAAACACATTTATGTAACATGGTCAACATTCTTTTGTGATACATTTGTCATTTATTAAGTACAACTATAAAGCATAAGCATCATTCTTTTTGTCTTGTATTTGTCATCATCAAAACTTAACATATTAAATCATTGGGGCAAACCTATTTCCACAATCTCCCCCTTTTTGATGATGACAAATCACCAAAGAAAAAATATGTTTAGCAATATATAAGGATAGATATTCATGTAAGCATATCAAACAATTAAGCACAAGCACATATTTTTCTTTCTAATTTTCTCTCCCCCTATTTGACATCAACAAAAAGGCTTAGGAAAGAAAGATAATATTTTTCTCTCCCCCTAAAGATAAGAACCATGTTGTCAAAAAGAGTAGGATCATCAAAACCATAAACTTCTTCAAGTTATGCAACTCATCACTATCTCTCCTTATTTAATTATATACCTAATTCAAGAAAGGAGAGATGAAATAAGTATGCTTTCAAGATATAAAAGATTATTCATACAATACTTGTCATATTTTGGTACTTCAACATTTAGCATATGATAGCAATAAGCTTAAGAAATTATGTCTAATATATAATATCTTGCATACCACATCATAAATAAGTACCACTTGATATCACTTGATAGGGGATACAAAATATTCATGTAAGATCATGGAATTAAGGTTTTCAAATAAAAGATCATACAACTTGTCACATATCAAGCATTTCTCAATGAAAGAATCAAAAGATATGAAGTTTAAGAATGTTTACCTTCTTTCATTGATATAGGAAAAGAGAATGAACGATGATCTTTGTTGACATGTTGATAGTATTAACAATAAAATACTTCATGTCAAGTAAGGATGTAAGCCAAGAGATATAAGCAATAATCTAATAGCTAGGCTCCCCTCACAATATGCATGTTATCAAAATATCAAATATAATGGTTTAACATAGTTATGCATATGTTCTTAGTCAACAAGGATATGGAAGAATGATATGTAAGATAAGTTCCCCCTTATTGAAGCACAAGATAGATAAAGGGAAATATGCATGCCAAGATCATATAAGCACATTACTATAAAGAAAAGCAATGCATAGATACATATTCTTAATCCCTCAAACAAAATCATTTTAAAAAAACTTCTCCCCTTTTCAAAAAGAATTTTATAATAACACATTACATTTTCAAAAGCATTTTAGAAGGGTAGAAGAGATTTATATTGAAATCACATATTCCTTGAGAGTGATCAAATCTAAGTCAAAAGAGTATTTGAAAGTACATATCCTCTTTTTCACATTAAACAAGAGCCTTGAAAAGATAAAATATATATATATATTTTTTAAACAAGGCTTATCTTTTGAAGTATGAAGATTGATTTCTATAGATCATTTCAAAAAATTTATTTAGAAAACTTTCTTAAATACTCTCTCAAAATTTAATAGATATTTCAAAGCAATGTAGAGAGTACTACATTTATAGCACAAATTGAATGATTTCTAAATTTTTAAGACAATTAGGAGATGATAATACTTTTTAAATCTTAAGACAAGTTCAAAAGATTCTCAAGGATATGGAACTTGAAAAGCTTCTTTTTAAAAGGAATATTAATCAAACTAGAAATTCTTTTCAAAACAAGAGCATGATTCTCATAAGTTTATACCACTAAGAACCATAGATCAAGAGAATCATATATATATCAAACATTGACCTTGATGAAATATGCTATAGAGATTAAAACATATATAGAACTAATATCATCCACCCTATATGCAATGACAAAACTAGCAATTTAATGTACAATTAGGCACTTTGTCAATGCTAAGCATACTTCTCATGTAAGGAAAGCATATAATCTTTTAAGATTAATTTATCAATAAGTATCATATAATCCATAGCATATAGAATACCACAATAGTTTAGGGATAGAGATACTTATTGGGTTAGATAGAAAGTGATGCTCCTTTAGAATGTTCTTCATTTATAGGTCCTTGTACTTTCTTCCATTGAGTATTTCATTTCATTGCACTTGAAGAAAGTCTCCTCATGTTCCTCTTCCTTCAACATTTCTTATTTATCCACATATGCTTGACATTTCAATATTTGATGACTATATTTCAAAAGTTCTCAAAAAAAGATTAGCATCAAATATCATTTAAACTTATTTACAAACATAATTTAGGTTGATATAAAATGTAAAACATGTACCATATTATCAACCATGAATTGTTAGCTCTAAAGAGAACAAAAGAATGATATATGCACTTGAATCCAAAAACATAGTTTGAGCATTTTCAAGGCAAGATTCAAGTTTATCAAGAAACACATGATTAACATCAAAACTTATATAAGCATTTTGGGGCAAACAATGATCATGTAAGGCATGTAATATCAAGTAAGAAATTTTAGTATGTACACATGCCAATCAACAACAAGAAATCTCTTATTGTAGTGAAAGAATTGAAAAACCATGGAACTATAACTTTTGAATATTTATGATTCATTTCAAGATATACTTCATTAAAAAAAATATTGAAGTTCAAAGATAAGTTCAAGGAAAAAAAATCATTTACTTCTTGTTTTTAAAATATGAACATATCAAGCAATTTCAAACAAGAAGACAAATAACTTTTAACTATCCAATCTCTAAGTAAGCATATAAGCAAATTGAGCATCAAAGAGAAAGGATTAGAACTACTTATGAGCATGTGAAATTTTCATATTTGAATAAGGAGAAATGGTCACAAGCTCAAGAATAAAGATATTGCCATAACATGTCATTCCAAGCAAGTTGTGTGCATATCTAGCATGTTAGCATATGTAAAGACACTTTTAAAACATAATGCTAGAAAAGCACAATTTAAGGCATGTTAAGGCATAAAACAAATATCTACTTATCCAAATATCACATGATATTCAAATTAAAGCATAAGTAAGGATAAACGATTGATATCACCAAAAGTCTACTCTTTGAGTTTTTGTAGGTGACTCCAACTTCTATGCCTCAAGGCTCCTTGAGAATATTGTGGTTCTCCATGTCTTTCTTTTTATGTTTTTCATCACTTTTGGAGAACTTGGACCATTTTAAGTTTTCCCAACCTCAAGTAGCACGGTTGTTTTTCACTTCATTTGCATGCTTGAGCTAATGGTCACCCTACAACATAATTTAAAGTAATTTCTTTGGTATCCACCAGTTTTGGATCCATAGAGGTTAGTCATTATACCAAACTCATGAGCAAATAAGCATTAAAAATAATAAATGAGTTCACAACGGTAAGAGGTATTTCATTTCATTGATCATTAAGCACATACCAAGAGAAAAGGTGAGTAATAGAAGAAATATGGCTTTTTGCGCACTAAAACTCATTTTTAAAGCCTGTGTAATCGATTACAATATGTGTGTAATCGATTACCAACCCTCTGGAATCCATGTAATCGATTACATGTTTGGTGTAATCGATTACCAACTTTCTGGGAACCTTGTAATCGATTACAGGGTTGGTGTAATCGATTACATGAGTTCTGGAAACATTGTAATCGATTACATAGTATGTGTAATCGATTACACGCTCTCTGACTTTGCTTGGAACGCTTGGCGAGCCTCATAATCGATTACAGAGGTCTTGTAATCGATTACAAGCATGCTGAATTCAGTTTTTGCACTTCAAACAAGTAAGGGTCCGAACTCAAAGTTTTCAAAATAATTCCAAAACTTTCCAAAACAATTCCAAACATTATGTAAGCATAAAAAAAAACTGACCAGTTCTTGATCCAAAACTCATGTTTATGCAAAAACTACAAATTATGCGAGAAAATTGTAACTTTATGCAAAGAGTTATGATTTATCTAATATGCCAAGTTCTAATATATTTTTATCAAATGTGCTACTTCAAACAAGAAGTGAGTTTATCTAGCATATTATCACATGTAAAAAATGTATAGAAAATTTAAAGCATAAAAAGCATCCATAGTCATAGAATACCTTATTATCAAGAGATATGCAAGGTGGTGAGTAAAGGGTGTAACAATAATACAATCATGTGCTATATATAATATTTAAATTTTATCAAGTACACATGATTCAAATAATCACTTAAGGCCTACAAGGAATATACCTCAAATTCATTGACTTTACAAGTGAATGTGCATAAGAGGTAGAAACTTTTGATACCTTAGCCTTAGTGATCAAGGAAACTCCTTTCTTACCCATTGCTTCTCTTTTGGTGTTTTGAACTTTGCAAGTTCCACATTTTGTACTTGAGAAGCTTTGGTTGAAGTCATCTTCCTTCTTTGATCAAAACATCTACCAATGGGCTTTGGAAGTATTTCCTTTGATGATTCCTTTTTCCTTTGATCAATTAGTCCATCCTTTTGAGAAGTTTTCTGCATAATTGAAACACTAGGAGGACGTTTTGGTACCCACTTCATCTTGGGTCCTTGAATGTTAGTATTAGGGCATTTAAGGTCTTTAGGAACCCATACCATATTATTTCTCATATAAAAATTTCTTCTATAATTGCACAAATGAGAAATATGTCCTAGATGACCACAAAAATTACAAACAAGTGAATTCAATGATGACTTGGTCCTTTGAAGATCATTTTTGAAAAACTTGAGCCTTTGGTTGTTATTACATTCTAAACTATTTTTGCCATAAGCCTTGCTTGAATTTTCATGTGGAATAACATTAATTTTATTCTCATTAACAAGCATAGGATGTAAGCAATTAAAATCATTAGCCTTGGCAAATTCAGAAAATAAGTCCTCAACTTGATTTTCTAAATCAATGCACTTTTCACAAGAAGTTGAGGTTTCAAATTTCAAAGACATTTCCTTATTGAGAAAAATATATTCATTTTTCAAAGTCTCAATTTCAATTTCAATAGAGGAAATGTTTTCCAAACAAGATGAGTTTTTCTTTTCTAAATTCAACAAGCCATCATACAATTCATCATATGCACATTGTAGCTTATCATAGGAAGGACCATAATCAAGATAGGCATTATTTACCTCAAGGTTCTTTGGAGTCAAGTGAGAGGTTGTCACAATTTCTTGCACTAATGACTCTTCAAGGGAATCACCATCTTCCTCATTGTTGTCCATCAAGAATTTGAGAATATCTTCCTTCTCAATTTTATTTTGCTTTGCCTCTTCTTCAAATTGAGCACCATCATCACTAAGAGGCATTGAACTCATTTTCTTGCTTTGAACATGTTTTTGAGGACATTTTTCAACATTGTCTTCCTTTAAAGACTTTTGCTCTTCTTGCTCTCTATATACAACTTTATGTACAAAATCATCATTAGCAAGATAAATAGAATCAAGAGCATTCCATATATCTTTAGCACTAGAGCAACTCTTAATTTTAGCATAAGCATCATCATTTAAACTACTTCTCAATATTTGCATTGCTCTAATATTCAAGGAAAAATATTTCTTATCATAGTCATTCCAAGTTTGTTTTGATTTGCATGTAAATCCATCAAGCATAATATCCCACAAATCAATATCAATAGATTGCATATAAATTTTCATTCTAGCTTTCCAATAAACGAAATTCACACCATCAAAGAATGGTGGTTTATCAATTTCAAAACCATTCATTTTGAAAAGCTTTTAATGGTTGCCAAACAAACAAAGATCTTTAACTCCAAGTTAAGCTTTTACCGTGAAGCACTAAGCTCGATACCACTTGTTAGCCATGGCAACCATTACCCAAGAGGGGGGTGAATTGGGTGATGACTAGTTTTAATGCAACTTTGACAAATTATGCATTTTGAATAACTCAATTAATAAATACAGCGGAATAAGTCTAATAAATGTACAACTATTGAGGATTACTCAAATACAACTTGGGATATATGATGAACTAAGTGAATAAGCTAGATATCAAGTTGTAACAATCAAAACATCAAGATATGCAATAAATAAATATATTCTACCAAATACTGAATTTAAAGAGTATAGAGAAGAGAGAATCAAACTCAAGAATTTATCCTGGTTCAAATTTCACCAACCACTTGTGGCCTACATCCAATCCCCAAGCTTAACTTGAGATTTTCTTCACTATCTCCTAGACTTTATGGGTGCTAGAAAAACCTTTGTACATACAAGAGCACTCCTCACACCTTGGGATACCTCACCCTTGTGCTAGAGCCTCCAATTCTTCAAGCTTCACAGGTGCTTGATGACCTTTACAATGAAGAGCACTCACAACACCTTTGGGATACCTCACCCTTTGTGTTTGAGTCTCACTACAAGGGATACCTCACCCTTTTCTCTTTTGAGGGATACCTCACCCTCTTACAATGATTTCAAGATGAAGAGAAAGAATAGAAACTCTCACAAGAGTGGATATACAACTTGAAGAATAAAGTAGATGATAGAAAACTCTCTCAAGAGTAGATAATACAAGTTGAAGCTCAATGGGTATAAAGGATTTACACACTTAGCTCAAAACAAAGAATTTGGAGAAAAAGATGATGAATTTCGTTTTCAATGTTCAAGGGTAATTTTCAGAATGTTCTCCAACTTGTTTTTGATGCCCAAACACTTTTATTTATAGCCCAATGAGTTTTAGAGCCGTTGGAGGGGTTTAGAAATGATTTTCTATGAAAACTAGCCGTTTATAGCCGTTAGAAACGTTCCTGGGCACTTTGTAATCGATTACAAGCTTCATGTAATCGATTACAAGCTTTCTGGCACTTTGTAATCGATTACAAGCTTCATGTAATCGACAAAGCTTTCTGGCACTTTGTAATCGATTACATACTACTGTAATCGATTACATATTTCTAAACGTTGTAATCGATTACATGACTTGTGTAATCGATTACACCATTTCTGGTTTTCAAAACCGACTTTAAAAGGTCATAACTTCTTCATTTCTTATCCAATTAAAGCAAATGACCACTCATTGGAAAGCTCTTTGAGTCTATTTTCATATGAAAGAAGTTTCAGAACAAAAATCAAAGTATTTTGAAAGATATGATCAAAATAGTAACCAAAGGTCATATTTTCAAAACTCAAACTTTAATTGGTCATAACTTTTTCGTTTCTTATCCATTTAAAGCAAATGACCAGTCATTGGAAAGATCTTTGAGTCTATTTTCAAATGAGATAAGTTTCAAAGTAAAACGCAAAGTATTTTGAAAGTTATGATCAAAAGAGTAACTAAAGGTCAGTTTTGTAAAACACAAACTTGACTATTTTTCATAGTTTTGAACTATTACCATAACTAGCTTTCCAAAATAGTTTGTTGGGTATTTAAACATTTTAGAAACACTTATAAATATGTTTAAAACTTATTTGAGGTTAATGTGATTCCTTTATACCTTTACACAAGATCTAAGTCATATAAGCTAAGCTTGAAGAGTCTTGGGACTTGATCTTTGCACTTCCATCAATTCTTGATGTAATCCAAACTTACAAAGAAAATCTTCTCTTCAAAACTTGCAAAAGCTTGAACATCTTTTCATTTTCATTCTCCTTGAGTTGAGCATAGTTGTGATCTTTTGCTTTCTTGTTGCAATGCTTACTCTTGATACTTGGACTATCCTACAAAGTATTGCTCACTTAACCAAACATAGTTAGTCCAAATTCATAACTCAATATCTTCATATGCATGATTCATAAATGTATAACTCTAGTTAGTCTAACATGCATACAAGACTTTCATAGACATATCCAATATTAATTCATTTATAACTCATATAAAATATTATTAGATATATTATATGATGAATGTTACATATATCTCATTAAACACATTTATGTAACATGGTCAACATTCTTTTGTGATACATTTGTCATTTATTAAGTACAACTATAAAGCATAAGCATCATTCTTTTTGTCTTGTATTTGTCATCATCAAAACTTAACATATTAAATCATTGGGGCAAACCTATTTCCACAGAAAACAGTTATGAAAATCTTGTAGTGTGGATTTTATTGGCCCACTTTATTTAAGGATAGCCATACATTTTGCAAAAAGTTGTGAAAACTGTCAAAAATTAGGTTTCATTTCTAAGCGAAACATGATGCCTCTGAACCCTATCTTTGTCATTGAAATTTTTGATTGTTGGGGAATTGATTTCATGGGTCCATTTCCATCATCATTTAGATTTGTGTATATTTTGGTTGTAGTTGATTATGTCTCAAAATGGATTAAGGCGATTCCATGTTGACACAATGATCATAAAATTGTTCTTAAATTTTTAAAAGAAAATGTCTTTAGTCGATTTCGAATCCCTCAAGCTATCATCAGTGATAGGCGAACACACTTTTGTAATAAACCATTTGAATCCTTAATGAATAAATATGACATTACACACAAAATTGCCACCCCTTATCATCCTCAAACAAGTGGACAAGTAGAATTAGCAAATAAGAAGATTAAACAAATTTTGGAAAAAATGGTTAACCCAAATCATAAAGATTGGTCTTTAAAACTAAACAATGCACTTTGGACTTACCGTACTGCTTTCAAAAAATCTTTAGGCATGTCACCCTATAGGTTAGTCTATGGAAAACTTTGTCCTTTTCCTATAGAACTTGAGCATAAAGCATTTTGGGTCATTAAAGCTTTTAACCTAAACCTAGATGATGCTTGTAAGTTACACAAATTCCAATTAAATGAACTTGAGGAATTGAGAAATGATGCATATGAAAACTCAAAAATTTATAAAGTTAGAGCAAAAGCTTTTCATGACAAATCAATTTTAAGAAAATCTTTTGAAATTGGTGAAAAAGTTCTATTTTATAATTCTCGTCTTCATATATTCCCGAAAAATTGTGATCTAGGTGGACTGACCCTTTTATTGTCAAACATATGTATCCTCATAGGACCATAAAATATTGAGAACCGTAGGAATGGTAATGTGTTTAAGGTAAATGGATAAAGGCTCAAACCATTTCTGGAAAACTAAGTTGTTGAGGTAGAATTCATTTCCCTTTCTAATTTTTGTTATGAGAAGAATTTATTTTAACTTTGTGCCTTTCTTTTTGGAGTTCTTTGTGGCACCAGTTAAGTGGCAGATAACGGTACTCTGTGGCTCTCAAGTCAGTTTCTTTTTTTCAGTTTCTCATAATAATTGACTCTTTATCCTTTAAAATGGGTGTCATTCTCTCAAATTTGAAAAAACATTTTCCTTTTCTTCCTCAAAATACTCTAACAAAAATCTACAAAACTAAGTGTGAAAGATTGAGACTATTAATGCATAGGGGCATCTCGGAGGATATACACTAAGATATTTCACATAATAATCATGCAATAAGATATATGTAACATTTATCATATAATATATCCAATAATACTTTATATGAGTTATAATGAATTAATATTGGATTTGACTCTATTTAACTAAAAATATGAAAAAGTATTCTTTGTTACATCCTATATAGAGATATCCATTAATAATTGATAAATATCTTATTTGGATGTGTCTATAAAAGTCTTATATGCATGTTAGACTAACTAGAGTTATACATTTATGAATAATGCATATGAAGATATTGAGTTATGAATTTGGACTAACTATGCTTGTTTTAAGTGAGTAATACTTTATAGGATAGTCCAAGTACCAAGAGTGAGCATTGCAACAAGAAAGCAAAAGATCACAATTATGCTCAACTCAAGAAGAATGAGAATGATAAGATGTTCCTAGCATTTGTAAGATTTGAAGAGAAGAAATTTTTGGAAGCTTGGTTTACATCAAGAATTAATGGTAGCAAAAGATCAAGTCCAGCATCTTCAAGAATAGCTTATAGGACTTAGATCTTGTGTAAAAGTAAATGAGAATCACACTAAGCTCAAATAAGTTTTAAACATCTTTACAAGTTTTCTATAATGCTTAAATGGCCAACAAAATGTTTTTGGATGGTATTTCAAATCTGTGAAAATTAGTCAAGTTTGTGTTTTGTAAAACTGACATTTAGTTACTCTTTTGATCATAACTTTCAAACTACTTTGATTTTTGTTGTGAAACTTATTGCATATGAAAATAGACTCAAATATGTTTCCGATGAGTGGTCATTTGTTTTAAACAGATAAGAAATGAAGAAGTTATAATCATTTAAAGTTAGTTTTCAAAAACAGTCAAGTTTGAGTTGTGCAAAACTGACTTTTAGTTACTAATTTGATCATATCTTTCAAAATACTTTGAGTTTTGTTCTAAAACTTTTTTCATATAAAAATAAACTCAAATATCTTTCCAATAAGTGGTCATTCGCTTTAATCGGATAAGAAATGAAAAAGTTATGACCTTTTAAAGTCAGTTTTCAAAACCAGAAATGTTGTAATCGATTACAACGTTGACAGAAGCCGTGTAATCGATTACAAGAAGTGTGTAATTGATTACAAAGTGTCCAGAAAGCTTGTAATCGATTACACCAAGCTTGTAATCGATTACCAAGTGCCAGAAACTTTCCTAACGGCTATAAACGGTTAGTTTTCATAAAAAAATCATTTCTAAACACGACCAATGACTATTTTGTCATTTGAGCTCTATATATGTGATATTTGAAGTATTTACAACTCAAGAAACACAAGAACACTATACTTGATCCTTGAAACATCAAAATCATATTTTGAGCTTTAAAGTGTGAATCCTTTATACTCATAGTGCTTCAATTTGTATTATCCACTCTTGAGAGAGTTTTCTATCATCTATACTTTGTTTTTCAAGTTGTATATCTACTCTTGTGAGAGTTTATATTCTTTCTCTTCATCTTAATCTTTGTTTTGAGAGGATGAGGTATCCTTCTTGAGTAAAGGATGATGTATCCCTTAGAGAGTGAGGCATCTCTCAAAGTTGGTAAAGGGTGAGGTATCCCTTGAGGGTGAGGCATCCCTCAAAAGTTGTAAAGGGTGAGGTATCCCTATTTGAGGCTCAAGCACAAGGGTGAGGTATCCCAAGGTGTGTTAAGTGCTCTTAATTGTAAAGGTTGTCAAGCACTTGTTGAAGCTTAAAGATATAGTAGAAAATCTCTAGCGGTTGCTTGAGGACTGGACGTAGATCACAAGTGGATTGGTGGCTGAACCAGGATAAACCTTGTGTTTGCTTCTCTCAACTCTATCTTTTATACATTTGCGCTTTAATTATATATACTTGAGTTGAACTTAATATTTAGTTTATTTGCTTGATTTACCATATACCTCAAGTTGTAGTTGAGTAATCTATAATAGCTATACCTTTGTTGTGCATATTCCGTTGCATTTATTAATTGAATGATTCAAAATGCATAATTTGTGAAAGTTGCATTAAAACTAGTCATCACCCAATTCACCTCCCTCTTGGGTAATGGTTGTCATGGCTAATAAGTGGTATCAGAGCTTCATGCTCTAGTAAAAGCTTAACAGCTTGGAGTTAAAGATCTTTATTTGTTTGGCAACCATTACAAGCTTTTCAAAATGGAAGGTTTTGAAATTAATAAACCATCATTCTTTGATGGTGTGAATTTTGTTTATTGGAAAGTTAGAATAGAAATTTATATGCAATCTATTAATATTGATTTGTGGGATATTATGCTTGATGGATTTTCATGCAAATCAAAACAAACTTGGAATGACTATGATAAGAAATGCTTTTCATTAAACATTAGAGCAATACAAATATTGAGAAGTGGTTTAAATGATGATGCTTATGCTAAAATTAAGAGTTGCTCTAATGCTAAAGATATATGGGATACTCTTGATGATATCTATCTTGCTAATAATGATTTTTTGCATAAAGTTGTACATAGAGAGCAAAAAGAGCAAAAGCCATTGAAGGAACCTTGTCATGGAAAATATCCTCAAGAAAATGTTCAAAGTAAGAATATGAGCTCAATGCCTCTTGGTGATGATGGTGCTCAATTTGAAGAAGAGGTAAAGCAAAACAAAATTGAGAAGGAAGATATTCTCGAATTCTTGATGGACAACAATGTAAAAGATGTTGATTCCCTTAAAAAGGACTTTGAGGTAAAAAATGTTAAATCATATTATAGTCCTTCCTATAATGAGCTACAATATGCATATGATGAATTATATGATAACTTGTTTTTAGAAAAGAAAAACCTATCTTGTTTGAAAAACAGTTCCTCTATTGAAAATTAAATTGAGATTTTGAAAAATGAGTATGTTTTTTTTAATGAGAAAATGTTTTTGAAATGTGAAACCTCAACTTCTTGTGAAAGACGCATTGATTTAGAAAATCAAGTTGAGGACTTATTTTTCAAATTTGCCAAAGCAAATGATCCTAATTGTTTATAATCCATGATTGTTAATAAGAATGAAATTGATGTTGTTTCATATGGAACTTCAAGTAAGGCTTGTGGCGAAAATAATATAGAATGTAATAATAACCAAAGGCTCAAGTTTTTCAAAAATGATCTTCAAAGGGCCAAGCTATTATTAAATTCACTTGTTTGTAATTTTTGTGGTCATCTAGGACATATTTCTCATTTATGCAATTATAGAAGAAATTCTTATATGAGAAACAATATGGTATGGATTCCTAAAGGTCCTAAATACCCTAGTACTAACATTCAAGGACCCAAGATGAAGTGGGTACCAAAATGTCCTCTAGTGTTTTAATTATGCAAAAAACTTCTCAAAAAGATGGACAAATTGGTCAAGTAAAAAATGAATCATCAAGGGGAATGCTTCCAAAGCCCAATGGTAGAAGTTTTGATCAAAGAAGGAATATGACTTCAACCAAAGCTTCTCAAGTATGAAATGTGGAACTTGCAAAGCTCAAAACACCAAAAGAGAAGCAATGGGTAAGAAAAAGAGTTTCCTTGATTACCAAGGCCAAGGTATTAAAAGTTTCTACCTCTTATGCACATTCACTTTTAAAGACAATGAATATAAGGTATATTCCTTATAGGCCTTAGGTAAAGGATAGAACCATGTGTGCTTGGTAAAACTTGAATATTATGTTTAGCACATGATTATGTTTATTCTTATTGTAACATAAGGTTCTACAATGCCTAAATATGCTTGCATGATGTTTGAAGTTGCTATAAGACTTTTTTGGAACTAATTTGAAGGCTTTGAGATTGATCAATTACTGTTTGAAATGCAAAATTGATTTCAACAAGCTTGTAATCGATTACAAGACCTTTGTAATCAATTACAAAGGCCCTGCCAAGTGCTCAAAGCAAAGTCAGAAAGCGTGTAATCGATTACACGTACTATGTAATTGATTACAACGTTTCCAGAACTCATGTAATCGATTACCCTAACACTGTAATCGATTACAAGGTTCACAGAAAGTTGGTAATCGATTACACTAAACATGTAATCGATTACAAGGATTCTAGAGAGTTGATAATTGATTACACACCCATGGTAATCGATTACACAGGCTTTAAAAATGGTTTTCAGTACTGGAATGACCATTTTCACTTAAAATTGTCTGTATATCATGAATGTATGCATATTATTGGCTATGAGCTTAATGGTAATTGATTGTTTAATTTGTTGTGCTCAATTTACATACTATGAAAAAATTAATTTTTTATGAGAGCATAATGGATTAATAATTAATGACTAACTCCTATGGATCCCAAATTGGTGGATACCAAAGAAATTACTTTGAATTGTATTATAGGATGACCATTAGCTCAAGCATGCAAATGAAGTGAAATACAACTATGCTACTTGAGGTTGGGAAAACTTAAAATGGTCTAAGTTCTCCAAAAGTGGTGAAAAACATAAAAAGAAAGACATGGAGAACCACAATATTCTCAAGGGGCCTTGAGGCATAGAAGTTGAAGTCATCTACAAAAACTCAAAGAGTACACTTTTGGTGATATCAATCTTTTATCCTTACTTATGTTTTAATTTGAATATCATGTGATATTTGGATAAGTAGATATTTATTTTATGCCTTAACATGCCTTAAATTGAGCTTTTCTAGCATTATGTTTTAAAAATGTCTTTACATATGCTAACATGCTAGATATGCATACAACTTGCTTGGAATGACATATTATGGTAATATCTTTATTCTTGAGCTTGTGACCATTTCTCCTTGTTCAAATATGAAAATTTCACATGCTCATAAGTAGTTCTAATCATTTCTCTTTGATGCTTAATTATCTTATATATTTATTTGGAGATTAAAAAGTAAAATGTCATATGTCTTCTTGTTTGAAATTGATTGATATGTTCATATCTTGAAAACAAGAAGTAAATGATTCATTTTGTGTCTTGAACTTGTATTTGAATTTCAATGATTTTTACAATGAAGTATATCTTGAAATGAATCATGAATGGTTTCAAAAGTTATAGTTCCACGATTTTTCAATTCTTTCATTATAATAAGGGACTTTTTGTTCTTGATTGGTATGTGTGCATACTAGAATTCCTTACTTGATATTACATGCCTTACATGATCATTGTTTGCCCCAAAATGTTTATATAAGTTTTGATGTTGATCATGTGTTTCTTGATAAACTTGAATCATGTCTTAAATTGCTTAAACCATATTTTTGGATTCAAGTACATATGTCCTTCTTTTGTTCTCTTTAGAATTAACTTTGCATGGTTGATAATGTGGGACATGATTTTTCATTATATATTAACCTAAATTATGCTTGTAAATAAGCTTAAATGATATTTGATGCCAGCATATGATTTAGAGAACTATTAGAGTTAGTTTTGCAAGTGTCTCTATGTGTTTCAAATATAACATTCAAATATTGAAATGTCAAGCATATATGGACAAAGAGAAGAGTTGGATGAAAAGGGACATGAAGAGACTTTCTTTAAGAGCAATGGAATAGAGTACTTAATGGAAGAATACCCAAACTCGAAGGTCCAATAAATGAAGAACATTCTAAAGAAGTATCACTCTCTCAATAAGTATCTCTATCCCTAAGCTATTGTAGTGTTTTATATGCTATGGATTATATGATACTGATTGATAAATTGATCTTAAATGATTAGATGATTTCCTTACATGAGAAGTATGCTTAAACATTGACAACGTGCCTAATTGGATATTAACTTACTAATTTTGTCATTGCATATAGGGTGGATGATATTAGTTCTATACATGCTTTAATCCCTACAGCATATTTTATCAAGGTGAATATTTGATATATATGATTCTCTTGATCTATGATTTCTTAATAGTATAACTCTTATGAGAATCATGCTCTTGTTTTGAAAAGATTTTTTGGTTTGATTAAAAAGTTTTTAAAGCAAAATCTTTTATCATATTTGAAAGAAGCTTTTCAAGTTCCATATCCTTAAGAATATTTTGAACTTGTCTTAAGAACTTAAAAGTATTTTCACCTCATATTTGTCTTGAAGATTTGCAAATCATTTGATTTGTGTTATAAATGTAGTATTCTCTTCTTTTACTTTGAAAAGTGTTATTAAATCTTGAGAGAATGCTTAAGTTTCTAAATAGATCTTTTGAAATGTTCTATAGAGCTCTTCTTGATACTTCAAAAGATAAGCCTTGTTCTTCAAAAGTGTTTTATCTTTTCAAGGCTCTTGTTTAATGAGAAAAAAAGAAGATGTACTTTCAAATGCTCTTTTGACTTAGGTTTGATCACTTTCAAGGAATATGTGATTTCAATATAAAACCCTTCTACCTTTTTAAAATTCTTTTGAAAATACAATGTGCTCTTGTAAAATTCTTTTTGAAAGGGGGAGAAGTTTTAAAATGATTTGTGATTAATGGATTAAGAATATGTATCTTTGCCTTACTTTTTAGTAATGTGCTTACATGATCTTAGCATGCATATTTCTCTTTATCTATCTTGTGCTTCAATAAGGGGGAGCTTATCTTATTTTCTTATAACTCTTTATAATTATTTGTTGATTTGTAATGATTGTTTATCCTTTTCATCTTACATACCTTTGTTTCATATCCTTGTTGACTACAAACATATGCATGTCTATGTTAAACTATTATGTTTTATATTTTGATGAAATACATATTTTGAGGGGGAGCCTAGCTCTTCAATTGTTATTTATATCTCTTAACTTACATCCTTACTTGACATGAAGTGTTTTATTGTTAAGACTATCAACATGTCAATAAAGATCATATTTTATTCTCTTTCCCTCTATCAATGAAAGAAGGTAAACATTCCTATACTTCATATCTTTTGATTCTTTCATTGAGGAATGCTTAATATATGACAAGTTGTATGATCTTTCATTTGAAAACCTCAAATCCATGATCTTACACGAATATTTTGTAACTCCTAACAAGTGATATCAAGTGGTACTTATTTATCATATGGTATGCAAGATATTATATGCTAGACATAATTTCTTAAGCTCATTGCTATCATGTGCTAAATGTTGATGTACCAAAATATGATAAGCTTTGCATGAATAATTTTTTATATCTTGAAAACATGCTTGTTTCATCTCTCTATTCTTGAATCATGTGTAGAATCAAATAAAGGGAGACAATTATGTTTTAAAGAACTTGAAGAAGTTTTTGAAGTTTGATGATCCTACTCTTTTTGACAACATGAGCTTTACCTATAGGGGAAGAGAAAAATATCACCTTTCCCTCCTAAGCCTTTTTGTTGATGTCAAATAGAGGGAGAGAGAATTGGAAAGAAAAATATATTCCTTATGCTTATTATTTGATATGCTTACATGAATATCTATTCTTCTATATTGCTAAATATATTTTTTCTTTGGTGATTTGTCATCATAAAAAAAGGGGGAGATTGTGGAAATAAGTTTGCCCCAATAGTTTAATATGTTAAGTTTTGATGATGACAAATACAAGCCAAAAAGAATTATGCTTATGCTTGATAGATGTGCTTTATAGATGACAAATGCATCACAAAAGAATATTGATCGTATTACATAGATGTGTTTAATGTGATATATTGTATCATGCATGATTATGTACCTTATCTAGTTATATTTCACATAATAATCATACAATAAGATATATGTAACATTCATCATATAATATATCCAATAATACTTTATATGAGTTATAATGAATTAATATTGGATTTGACTCTATTTAACTAAAAATGTGAAAAGTATTCTTTGTTACATCCTATATAGAGATATCCATTAATAATTGATAAATATCTTATTTGGATGTGTCTATAAAAGTCTTATATGCATGTTAGACTAACTAGAGTTATACATTTATGAATCATGCATATGAAGATATTGAGTTATGAATTTGGACTAACTATGCTTGTTTAAAGTGAGTAACACTTTGTAGGATAGTCTAAGTACCAAGAGTAAGCATTGCAATAAGAAAGCAAAAGATCACAATTACGCTCAACTCAAGAAGAATGAGAATGATAAGATATTCCAAACATTTGCAAGATTTGAAGAAAAGAAATTTTTGGAAGCTTGGTTTACATCAAGAATTGATGGTAGCAAAAGATCAAGTCCAACATTTTCAAGAATAGCTTATAGGACTTCGATCTTGTGTAAAGGTAAGTGAGAAACACACTAAGCTCTGATCTGTTGATAATTTTAATAATTTGAATGGCTTTTGTTTAATCTAATTGGACTTCATATGTGCTCAATTATTGACATTTAGCTAAGTTTCTGTCATAAAGCTTAATTGGATGTTTATTGTGAAACTATGCTTAAATGTAGTTATAAACACTTATAAATGAATTATGCTTTTCAGGAGATCTTGGAGTGTTTGAGTCCATTAGCATCAAACCAAGCTTGATGACTATTTGAGGAGAGAGATGAAAACTTAAGAAGATCAGTTTTACCCTTAGAAGCAAAGGAAGAAGGGCATTTATGAAGAATTAAGGTCACATTTGAAGAAAGTGGTCAACACGACCCGTGTCACATGACACGGGGTGGGTCGTGTACTCCTCTGACTATTTCAAGATGGGTCAAATACTTTTTTTGGACAACACGGGCCATATCATATGACACGGGGTAGGTCATTTATGTCTCTGTCTTCACAAGGAAAATCAATTTTTAGCCTTGACCGATAACACGGCCTGTGTCATATGACACGGGTTGGGCCGTGTTCTTCTCTGGCTTTGAAATTAGTTAGAATTTTGTCACCAGATTCAGACACGGGCAAGGTCGTGTTATATGACACGGCCCGTGTCATCGGCTCAAAAATTTAAATTCGTATTTTAATGCTAAATTAGGTATCCAAACCTATAAATAGGGTTGGTTAGAGCCCTTAAAGGAGATATGGACAGAGAAAGCCATCAAGGAAACTGAGGGAAACACAAAGACCAAGAAAGAGAAAGATTCGATTGAAGATTGGAGACTCAGAGTCGAGCGATCAAAGATCAATCATTCTCAAGCCTTGGAAACTAGTTTGATCTTTAGTTTTTCTTTTCTTCTTTTGTTCTGAACAATGTCTTTCTTTAATTCTTCTTCTGTTTTTATCTTTGCCATGTGTGTTTAAACTTCTTGATTAGTTAAAGGAAGATGAAGCTCTAGTTTTGATTATGGAATCTTGCATATTTCTTTATATCAATACAGTTATGTTTTTATTCCTATGTTTCTGATCTTAAATCGGTATAAAGATTTTTATATTCTTTACCAAATTTTGAGAGTGGTAAGACAAGGATTGCTAGGCGTGGTTGTGGTGGTAAAACTAGTTAAACATATGATCTAAGTAATTTAATCCCGGTGTGCGATTAAATCTTAGTGTGATTAGTTTTCTAATTCTTAATGCAATCATTAGGTAGGGGTAAGAGCGGTTACTTTACAAATAACTAATGGTTAGGGTTTGATTTGAGTGGTTGCTTAATTGAGCAAAACATAAGGAAAATAAAGGATTTATCTCACAATCACATAAGAACATATTTGATCATGTTGGTAGAAAGAGTATGTAAGATAGCATAATCATATAAATCTAGTGGTGGATTCCATCTCGTAACGAATATCTTTAACTTGATAATTCAATTTGTACTTACTGTTTTGGTTTAAGTTTAATTTCTTTTGTTAATTTTAATTAACAAAACCCCTTTTTTACTTTTACTGTTTATTCTTCATCAAAGTTTAATTTAGGAATTATATTGATAGTGTCAATTGAATTAGTTCTCTGTAGATCGACCCTTGCTTATTATAACTGGTTGTAAGGTTTTTATATTTTTGGTAGAACTTGGCAACTGTTTTTGATATAATTCTTAATCGTATTCCACACCACACCAAATTTTGGGGCCATTGCTGGGGAACTAATATTCCAATTACACTATTAATTTGTTTCCTATTTTTCTCTTTGTT
Organism: Ormosia semicastrata; assembly: GCA_029884595.1. Classification (NCBI taxonomy): domain Eukaryota; kingdom Viridiplantae; phylum Streptophyta; class Magnoliopsida; order Fabales; family Fabaceae; genus Ormosia; species Ormosia semicastrata. Next base: position 19,493,800 of record JAQQTO010000062.1, on the reverse strand, counting down.
TTTATTTTAGTTTTAATAGATTCAGTCGTTCTTTTCAACCGTCTTGCAGGTGTTCATGTCTGGTGAAGAGGTGAATGAGCAATTGAGAAATTTAAGGTAATACTTTGAACAAATCAACTCACAACATCAAATTCCCCTCCAATTCACACTTGCTGACGTTGAAGTTGCCCGTCACATAGACTTTTCAAGTTCTGAGGCATCTGAGATATCTGAGACACCTGAAGAAGTGGTGATGGCAGAAAATACATTAAGGACATTGGGTGCTCCAAATTTGGACCAGCAACCTTTATGCATAAAAATTCCATAAAATGAAGAGGCCTTTGAATTGAAGTCTAGCTTGATTCATCTCTTACCATCTTTCAATGGATTAGCCAGAGAGGACCCCAATAAGCATCTGAAGGAAATCCATGTGGTGTGCTCTAGCATGAAGCCTGTAAGTATTCCAGTGGAATAGGTTAAGCTGAGAGTCTTCCCATTCTCATTGAAAGATTCTACAAAGGAGTGGCTATACTACTTGCCACCCGGATCCATTCAGACATGGCAAGACATGGCTTGGGCTTTCCTAGATAGATATTTCCCTACTTCAAAGGCTGCAACCATCAGAAAAGAAATTTGCGGCATCCAACAGAGGCATGGGGAATCACTTCATGACTACTGGGAGAGGTTTAAGAGACTGTGTGCTAGTTGCCCTCAACATCAAATCAGTGAGCAACTTTGGATCTAGTATTTCTATAAAGGTTTGCTAGTTATGGACCGCAACATAATAGATGCTGCTAGTAGAGGAGCTTTGGTTGACAAGACTCCCCAAGAAACTAGGAATTTGATCTCAAGGATGACTGCTAACACTCAATAATTCTTCACACGGAATGACACTAGAGTGAGAGCTGTTAAAGAGGCTGAAACAACTAGTTTACAGCAACAAATGATTCCATTGACTGCCATGGTTCAGAACTTAATGGATAATGGGAAAGTACCAGTACATGTTTATGGGATTTGTTGTTCTCTTGGCCATCCCACTGATATGTGTCCCACCTTACACGAGGACACACCAGCAAAGGTAAAAACAGTAGGGGGAGATGATGGACCTTCCAAGAATTACAACCCCTACTCCAACACATATAATTCGGGTTGGAGAAATCATCCTAACTTTAGCTATACAAAGCAACCCCAAGCTCAACCTCAAGCTTATGGACCTCCAGGGTTTCAGTAAAGGTAAGTACCTGTTCCTCAGAGGCAACAACAAGCTCAAGCTCCTAGGTAACCTAAGCCCTCATTGGAAGAGTTGATGAGACAAATGGCCCCTAATAACATTCAGTTTCAAAAAGAAACAAGGGCCACCATCAGTAACTTGGAAAACCAAGTGGGGCAGTTAGCCACTGAAATTAATAAAGTACAGAGCCAACTTTTTGGGAAACTCTTTTCGCAACCGGAAGTGAATCCAAGAGAAAATGTTAGTTCTATCACATTACGAAGTGGGAAGAGGTTAGATGAACCTCCATCTCCCCCACACGCCATTCATGACAAGGATCAAAAGTCAAATGAAGTAAATGAGGAGGGGCAAAACTCCAAAGTCCCCAAGTTGAGTATTCTTGAACTCCATACTAAGTATGTCACTAAGGCTCTATTCCCTAGTAGGTTGGTTTAGAGCAAGAAAGTTGAGGATGAAAAGGATAGCGATCTTCTTGAGACTTTTAGGAAAGTGGAAGTCAATATTCCATTGCTGGATGCAGTCAAGCAAATCCTGAAATATGCCAAGTTTCTTAAAGAAGTATGCACCCAGAGGAGGAGGCTAAAGAGTAATGAGAAAATTAGTATGGGCCAAAATGTTTCAGCTCTCATCCAGCCTATGCCTCAGAAATGCAAAGATCCAGGGACTTTTACAATTCCGTGTGTTATAGGCAATTACAAAATTGAGCATGCCATGCTAGATTTGGGTTCTTCTATTAATGTAATGCCTATGTCTATTTTTAACTCTCTTGGACTTGGCCCTTTGCATTCTACAGATGTTGTGATTCAGTTGGCTAATAGAAGCAATGCGTATCCAGCCAGGTTGATTGAGGATGTATTGATAAAGGTTGATGAGCTGATCATTCCTATAAATTTTTATATTTTGGAGATAGAGGGAGAGTCACCATCCAGCAAGGCTCCACTCATTTTAGGAAGGCCATTCCTCAAAATAGCGAGGACCAACATAGATGTGCATGCAACAACTCTATCTATGGAGTTTGGAGACTTGATTGTTCAGTTTAATATTTTTGATGCTATGAAGCATCCAATGGAGGAGAATTCTATTTTTCATATTGATTTACTTGCTGATTTAGTTAAGGAAACTGATGATGAATTGTGTGCTGAATTTCCTGATTTAATTGGTTTTAATGATTCTATCCATTGCCACTCATATACTAATTGTGATGGTGATATGATATGTGTTATTTGTGCTGAGATTTATGCATACTTGAGAGCTGATGATTGTGTTTAGGCAGCTGCTAATGGTATTGAAGGATGTATCAACAATGCTCATGACACAGTTGTAGAATCTAAGACATAAAGGGAAATGGAGTTGACGCCCATTGCGGAATTTTCACAAAAGGAAAAGGAGCACTGGATGGCGGTCACTACTGTGGTAGATTTTGCTTTTGGATCATGGTCCACCATAGACAATGTCAACAGAGTTGATGAAGTAAACATGCTACAATTCAGTGGTGGAGCCAAAGAAATAAAAGAAGGCCCAAAGGACCCTGGTGGAAGCTTCCTCATTTGATAAGGATGTTTCTTTTCTTTCCCTCCATTTTATTTTACTTGTCCTTCATTAATTGATGATTTTGATAGATGTTATTTCTATTTTGAGCTTTACATTGAGGATAATGTAGAATTTAAGTATGGGGGGATTTTACTCTGTTTTCTGTTTTTAATTTTTGTTTTATATTTTCTGCATTTTAATTTTGTTAAAAACCAAAAAAAAAATTGTGTGTTTTTATTTGATTTCCAATGATGTTTTGAGATTTGTGAAGTTTATGAGTTTGAAGCAATTGAAATTCAAGGTTATGATTTATAAATTTTTTCTTTCATCTTGAATTTAGCATGCTTGATTTTGGATGTTTGATTGATGAATTGAGTATGATAGATACATACCTGGTGATATTTTGAGCTTTTTGATGGATGGATTTAGCATTTATGCCATTCTATTCTTTCTTGTGTGATACATACTTGTTTTGATTCTTTTTTAAGTTACATTTTCACTTGCATGCATGAACATGATTGAGGTATTCTTTTGTGATTAACTACTTTGGCCAAATAGTTAACCTTGCATTATTTCCCTTTGATTACCCTTGAGCCTATTTGCCTATTCTTTGTCTTACCTCATTATATGCCTTATGTGAAAAATCATGATTTTACCTTACCTTAGGAAATGGGAGAGCATTGGTTCATTTTCATTGGAGGAGCTCTTTTGTTTGCAAGTATTTAATAGGACAAGAGTGGGGGTTGTGCAAGTTGATGTGTAATATGCAATGTGTTGGTGAAAAGAAAAAAAATTACAAAGAAAAAGAAAAAAAATTCAAGAAAGGTAGTAAAAGAAAAGAAAGAAAAAGGAAAGGAATTTGTAAAGAGAATGTGCATTATATAGATTTGAGGAGATAAAAATTTCATGTTTGTTAATTGAGTTTCTCCCTAATGTTCTTTTATTCTCTTAGGTGCTCATCTTACCATACCCATATTATTTCTTTCCATTACCTTGACCCTATTACAACCTTGAATAAAGTCCTCTTGATTTATGTGTGCATGTGTTTGAGCAGTGGAGAAGTAGAAGATAAGCAAGCTTATGACAGTGCATTTTTCATGGGTTAAATTGAGTGAAATACTTGCCTTGTAAACACTTGAGAGATTGAGAGTGTATCTTGTGAGGATCTATCATTCTTAATTCATGCTTTTCAAATTGACGAAAGCTTGCTTGTTAGTTGGAAATGTGAAGAATTGTTATCTCTTGAATGTTTTGATTCCTTGAATCTTTTCTTGCCCTTCTTGGTTAAAAATTTTTGCCTCTCCTAAATATCATTGAAATTGAGTTCTTTAAATTGTTAGGTTTTGAATTTGTTTTGTTTTCCCTGTTCCTTGGTTTTGTCTTATGTTTTACCCAGGAGTGCAAAAGCCTATGTGTGGGGGTATTTGATTTGTTGATAATTTCAATAATTTGAATGGCTTTTGTTTAATATAATTGGACTCCATATGTGCTCAATTATTGACATTTAGCTAAGTTTCTGTTATAAAGCTTAATTAGATGTTTATTGTGAAACTATGCTTAAATGTGGTTATAAACACTCATAAATGAATTATGCTTTTCAGGAGATCTTGGAGTGTTTGAGTCCATTAGCATCAAACCAAGCTTGATAACCATTTGAGGAGAGAGATGAATACTTAAGAAGATCAGTTTTACCCTTAGAAGCAAAGGAAGAAGAGCATTTATGAAGAATCAAGGTCGTATTTGAAGAAAGTGGTCAACACGGACCGTGTCACATGACACAGGGTGGGCCGTGTACTCCTCTGACTATTTCAAGATGGGTCAAATCCTATTTTTGGACAACATGGGCCATGTCATATGACACAGGGTAGGCCGTGTACGTCACTGTCTTCACAAGAAAAATCAATTTTTAGTCTTGACCGATAACACGGCCTGTGTCATATGACACGGGTTGGGCTGTGTTCTTCTCTGACTTTGAAATTAGTTGGAATTTTATCACCAGAATCAGACACGGGCTGGGCCATGTTATATGACACGGCCCGTGTCATCGGCTCAGAAGTTTAGATTCGTATTTTAATGCTAAATTAGGTATCCAAACATATAAATAGGGTTGCTTAGAGCCCCTAAAGGAGATCTGGACAGAGGGAGCCATCAAGGAAACTGAGGGAAACACAAAGACTAAGAAAGTGAAGGATTCGATTGAGGATTGGAGACTCGGAGTCGAGCGATCAAAGATCAATCATTCTCAAGCCTTGGAAACTAGTTTGATCTTTAGTTTTTCTTTTTTTCTTTTGTTCTAAACAATGTCTTTCTTTAATTCTTCTTCTGTTTTTAACTTTGCCATATGTGGCTAAATTTTTTGATTAGTTAAAGGAAGATGAAACTCTAGTTTTCATTACGTGAATCTTGCATATTCTTTATATCAATACAGTTATATTTTTATTCATATGTTTCTGATCTTAAATCAATACAAAGGTTTTTATATTCTTTACCAAATTTCGAAAGTGGTAAGACTAGGATTGCTAGGCGCGGTTGCAGTGGTAAAACTAGTGAAACATATGATCTAAGTAATTTAATCTCGGTGTGCGATTAGATCTTAGTGTGATTGGTTTTCTAATTCTTAATGCAATCATTTGGTAGGGGTAAGAGCGGTTGCTTTACAAATAACTAATGGTTAGGGTTTGATTCGAGCGGTTGCTGAATTGAGCAAAACATAAGGAAAACAAGGGATTTATCTCACAATCACATATGAACATATTTGATCATGTTCGTATAAAGAGTACGTAAGATAGCATAATCATATAAATCTAGTGGTGGATCCCATCTCTTAACCAATATCTTTAACTTGATAATTCAATTTGTGCTTACAGTTTTGGTTTAAGTTTAATTTCTTTTATTAATTTTAATTAACAAAACTCCCTTTTTACTTTTACTATTTATTCTTCATCAGAGTTTAATTTAAGAATTGGATTGATAGTGTCAATTGTATTAGTTCTCTATAGATTGACCCTTGCTTACTACAACTGGTTGGAATGTTTTTATAATTTTGGTGGAACTTGGCAACTGTTTTTTATGTAAATCGCATTCCATACCACACCAAATTTTGGCGCCATTGCTGGGGAACTAATTTTCCAATTACACTATTAATTTGTTTCCTATTTTTCTCTCTGTTTTTGTTTTAGTTTTAATAGATTCAGTCGTTCTTTTCAACTGTCTTGCAGGTGTTCTTGTCCGATGAAGAGGTGAATGAGCAATTGAGAATTTAAGGCAATACTTTGAACAAATCAACTCGTAACATCAAATACCCTTCCAATTCACACCTACTGACATTGAAGCTGCCCGTCATATAGACCTTTCAAGTTCTGAGGCATCTGAGATATCTGAGACACCTGAAGAAGTGGTGATGGCAGAAAATACATTAAGAACATTAGGTGCTCCAAATTTGGACCAGCAACCTCTATGCCTAAAACTTCCAGAAAATGAAGAGGCCGTTGAATTGAAGTCCGGCTTGATTCATCTCTTACCATCTTTCAATGGATTAGCCGGAGAGGACCCCAACAAGTATCTAAAGGAAATCCATGTGGTGTGCTCTAGCATGAAGCCTGCAAGAATTTCAGTGGAACAGGTTAAGCTGAGAGTCTTCCATTCTCATTGAAAGATTCTGCAAAGGAGTGGCTATACTACTTGCCACCCGGATCCATTCAAACATGGCAGGACATGGCTCGGGCTTTCCTAGACAAATATTTCCCTGCTTCAAAGGCCACAACCATCAGAAAAGAAATTTGGCATCCAATAGAGGCATGGGGAATCACTTCATGACTATTGGGAGAGGTTTAAGAGACTGTGTACTAGTTGTCCTCAACATCAAATCAGTGAGCAACTTCTAATCCAGTATTTCTATGAAGGTTTGCTAGTTATGGACCGCAACATGATAGATGCTGCTAGTGAAGGAGCTTTGGTTGACAAGACTCCCCAAGAAGCTAGGAATTGTGAATGCTTAAGTCCCTAAAGCATGTCAAATAGTTTTTGATGATAACAAAGGCAAAAGTGAAGATCAAGTGTAAAAAGAAAAATCAAGATCAAAGAAAGAAGTCAAGAGGTTTATTTAGTTATAAGACTTAGAACATTAATGTTAAATGCTCTCAAGATTTCTCAAATGGTTTTTCAATATATCATTTCAAAATAAGCGGGAAAATTCAAAGTTAAACATGATTTTCAAGAAACTTGAGTTTCAATCTTAAATCTAACACTCTTAAAAGGATTTATGTTTAATCAAATGTCATGAGGTGTTAGAAATGGCTTACAAGCTTTATTGGACTTGAAAAATGTGTTCAAAGGCCAATGTAATCGATTACATAGCAAACAGAAGCCTTGTAATCGATTACATGAGCAATGTAATCGATTATCATGTAATCGATTACAAACAAGTCAAAGGCCATGTAATCGATTACACAAATAATGTAATTGATTACAATAAGCCCAGAAAGGTAAGAACACGTTTAAAGAGTCATGTAATCGATTACATAGATATTGTAATCGATTACACAGCAAGATAGAAGTCATGTAATCGATTACATGGATATTGTTATCGATTATAAGCAAGTCAGAAGCCATGTAATCGATTACACCAATAATGTAATCGATTACACAGAGCCCAGAAAGCCAAGAACACATTGGAACAACAATGTAATCGATTACATTTGTTGTGTAATCGATTACACGTATCCTGACAACATCCAACGGCTATATTAAATGCATTTAATGCTTGGCTAAAACCCTCCAACGGCTCCATTTATTGAAAAACTTATAAATACCAATGTTAGGTCTTCATTTGAGGTTGACCTTGAACCAAAAACTAATTACCAATACTTCAAAACGTGATTCATTCCTCAAATCCATTCTTGCTCTGTTTTTGTGAAAAACGTGGGTTAATCTTTGAGAGTATATTAGAGCTTCAATTTGTAATCATCTACTCTAGTGAAAACTTCATTCAATCAATCTATATTGCTTTGTAAAGAGGGTGAGGCATCCCTCCAAAAGTGTAAAGGGTGAGGTATCCCAAAGTGTTGAGTGCTCAAGGTTGTAAAGGTTATCAAGCACCTATTGAAGCTTGAAGAAATAGTTGAAAATCTTTAGCGGTTGCTTGAGGACTAGACGTAGATCATAAGTGGATTAGTGATCGAACCAGGATAAATCATTGTGTTTGTTTCTCTAAACCCTTCTCTTTACATTAAGCACTGTTTCATTGAATTGCTTGAATATTATTCTCTTTGTTTATTGCATTTATAAGTAATAGTGTTTATCTCATATATCCAATCATTTCTAATCATCAAATAGCTTCAACGAAAATTTTTTATCAAATGATTTGCGAAAGATTTGTGAACTTGTTTTACATACTCAATTCATCCCCTCTTGAGTATTGAGGCCACTTGGTAACAAGTGGTATCAGAGCTAAACTCTTATATAAAGAGCTTAGCAGCTTCAAGAGAAGTGATGACTTCAAATGGTTTTTCAAATGAAGGTTCCTCTATAAATAGACCTCCTTACTTCAATGGGGATGGTTATGCCTATTGAAAAGAAAGGATAAAAATTTTCATTGAAGCTATTGATTTAGATGTATGAGACGCCGTTGAAAATGGTGCTTTTGTTCCAACACAAACTAAAGATGGTGTGAAGATTAATACACCTAGAAATGAATGGACCGATGATGATAAAAAGAAGGTTCAATACAATTTGAGAGCCAAGAACATCATCACCACATCCTTGGGGTATGATGAATTCTTTAGGGTGTCAAATTCCAAGACCGCAAAAGAAATGTGGGATACCCTACAAGTAACTCATGAAGGTACTAGTGAGGTAAAACGATCTCGAATAAACACTCTTACTCATGAATACGAATTGTTTAGAATGAACCAAGGTGAGAGTATTCAAGATATGCAAAAAAGGTTTACTCATATTGTCAATCATCTTATCTCATTGGGAAAGACATTTCCTAATGAGGATCTTATTAACAAAGTCTTGAGATGTCTAAGCAGGAATTGGCAATCGAAAGTGACGGCGATTGCGGAATCAAGAGATTTATCAACAATGTCTCTAGCCACCTTATTCGGAAAGCTTTAAGAACATGAGCTGAAACTGAATAGGCTCAATCAAAATGAAGAGCATGACAAAAAGAAGAAGAGAATCGCACTCAAAGCCACTTCCTCTACAATTGAAGATGATGATGAAGATGGTGAAGAGGATACTGAAAGTATTGAGCTAAGTGAGGAGAATCTTAGTCTCCTTATGAGAAAGTTTAGAAGATTCCTAAAGAAAAAGGGATTTCAAAGAAGACCACCATTTCCTCAAAAGAAAGTGTATCACAAAAGAGAAGGATCCTCTACTCCTCCAAAATGCTATGAATGTGGAAAACCGAGGCACATGAAAATAAAGTGTCCTATGTATCTCAAGAAGACGGAGAAATTTGAGAAAAGGCCTTCCAAAGAAAAGAAAGGAAGGAGAGCATACATAGCTTGGGAGGACAATGACTTAAGTTCTTCCGACAGTTCAGAGAATGAAGAAGCTCATCTTTGTCTCATGGCTCAAGGAGAAGAAAGTGGAGAGAGTAACACCGAGGTAACTTCTTCTAACTCAGAATCTCTACCTTCATATGATGAATTGCAATATGCTTTTCAAGAATTGCATGATGAATCCTTAAGACTCACAAAAATGGTTTTGTCCTCTAACAAAACAATTTCCTTATTGGTAAACAAAGTTTCTATCTTAAGTAAGGAGATAAATGAGCTTAAGATTGAAAATGAGACCTTAAGACTTATTGATGCTAATTCACTATGCATGACTTGTTCCTCACATGATAACACATCCACATCATTACCTTGTTCATCATGCAAAGCATTTGAAAAAGAAATTGAAGACTTGAACAACACTCTTGCAAAATTCACTTTTGGAAGAGACAACTTGAATGTATTGTTAGGGAAACAAAAATGTGTTTTTCAAAAAGCTGGTTTGGGATTTAATGCAAATAACCATCAAAAGTCTTATAAGAATTTCTTTGTTTCCTCAAATACTTCAAGTAGTCCCTTTGTTAAGTGTTTTCACTATAGTAAGAAAGGGTATAGTCCATCCACTTGCAATGTTAGAAAGAACAAAAACACTAAAGTTGGAATAAAAAGGGTTTGGGTTCCTAAAGGCACCATGCCTAACTCTAACGCACAAGGACCTAAGACAATTTGGGTACCAAAGGTTAAAACTTGAATGTGTATTGTAGGTGTGCTTGAAGACCAAGAGCTCAAGTTGGTATCTTGATAGTGGTTACTCCAAGCACATGACCGGTGATAGCTCCAAGTTCTCCTCCCTTACTCACAAGAAACATGGTCATGTCACATATGGTGATAACAACAAAGGGAAGATTCTTGGAATTGACAAAGTTGGTAAGATCCCTTCATCATCTATTGATAATGTTTTGCTTGTTGAAGGACTTAAACATAATTTGCTTAGCATTAGTCAATTGTGTGATAAAGGCAATAGAGTTATATTTGATTCTTCTTGTTCATAATTGAGGGAAAGGATGATAAGCAAGTTAAGTTTATTGGTCATAGAGTCAATAATATATATATGATTAGTCTTGATAATATTTCCTCAAATGATGCTAAATGCTTTATGAGTAAAGAAAATGATTCATGGTTATGGAATAGAAGAATTGCTCATATTCATATAGATCACTTAAACAAATTAGTTTCTAAAGAACTAGTAATTGGTCTTCCAAAGCTCAAATTTGAAAAAGACAAACTTTGTGATGTATATCAAAAGGGAAAACAAGTAAAGGTCTCTTTCAAAGCTAAAACATGGTTTCAACTTCTAGACCTTCACAGCTTTTGCACATGGATCTTTTTTGGCCCTCTAGAACTATGAGCTTTAGTGGGAATTACTATGCATTAGTGATTGTGGATGATTTTTCTAGGTTTACATGGACATTATTCTTGGCCCACAAAAATGATGCTTTTCAATCATTTAAAAAGCTTGCCAAAGTTATTCAAAATAAAAAAGGTTTTTGTATTGCATTCATAAGAAGTGACCATGGTGGTGAATTTGAAAATCGTGAATTTGAAACTTTTTTGTGATGAACATGGCATTGAGCATAATTTTTCTGCCCCTAGAACACCACAACAAAATGGTGTTGTAGAAAGGAAAAATCGATCTTTAGAGGAAATGACAAGAACTATGCTCAATGAGTCAAACCTTCCTAAGTACTTTTGAGCGGATGTGGTTAACATCGCTTGCTATGTTATGAATAGAGCCCTAATAAGGCCAATTTTAAAGAAAACCCATATGAATTGCACAAAGGAAGGAAGCCAAATGTGTCACATTTTCATGTTTTTGGATGTAAATGCTTTGTTTTGAATAATGAAAAGGATAACTTGGGGAAGTTTGATGCAAAATCTGATGAGGGAATATTCATTGGCTATTCTATACATAGTAAGGCCTTTAGAATCTATAATAAACGAACTATGACCATAGAAGAGTCCATACATGTTGCATTTGATGAAACTAACCCAAATGAGCTGAGAAAAGAGCTTGTCGATGATGTTACAGAAATCTTGGCAAGAACGCACTTGAAAAATCAAGAGAAAGAGTCCAAGAAGCAAGAAGAGAGACTCCTTGATCACTCATGGTAAAAAGATTCAGAAATCTTGGATCTACCCAAGGAATGGAGGACTTCAAGATATCACCCCCTCGACAAGGTGATAGGTGATGTATCAAAAGGGGTAATCACTTGAAACTCACTTAGAAATGCATGTAATCACTTAGCCTTTGTCTCTCAAGTTGAACCTAAAGACATAAATAAGGCCATTAATGATGAGCATTGGATCTTGGCCATGCAAGAAGAACTAAACCAATTTGAGAGAAATCAAGTTTGGGAATTAGTTCCAAGGCCCAATGATCATCCTATAATTGGCACTAAATGGGTCTTTAGAACAAACTTGATAAAACGGGCTTAATAATAAGAAATAAAGCTAGGCTTGTAGCTAAAGGATATAATCAAGAAAAAGGCATAGACTATGAAGAAACTTATGCTCCCGTAGCTAGATCAGAGGCCATTTGAATGTTACTTACATATGCTTGCATCATGGATTTCAAACTCTATCAAATGGATGTTAAAAGTGCTTTTTTAAATGGTTTTATACAAGAAGAGGTGTATGTAGAACAACCTCCTGGTTTTGAGGATTTTGAAATGCCCAACCATATTTTTAAACTGAAAAAGGCCTTGTATGGCTTGAAACAAGCTCCAAGAGCTTGGTATGAAAGGTTGAGTAAGTTCCTTTTAGAAAAAAGGTTTTTCTAAAGGCAAAGTTGACACTACCATTTTCATAAAACATAAAATGCATGACATACTTCTAGTTCAAATTTATGTTGATGACATTATATTTGGAGCAACTAATAACTCTCTTTGTAAAGAATTTTCAAATATCATGCAAAGTGAATTTGAAATGTCCATGATGGGTGAGCTTAACTTCTTCCTTGGTCTCCAAATCAAGCAAATAAGAGAAGGAACTTTCATAAGCCAATCAAAGTACTGCAAGGAGCTGCTCAAGAAGTTTGCAATGGACAATGCCAAGCATATGGCTACTCCTATGGGCACTTCTTGCTATTTGGACAAGGATGAAGGAGGTAAATCAGTAGAAATTACAAAATATAGAGGTATGATTAGCTCACTCCTTTATCTCTCTGCAAGTAGGCCAGATATAATGTTTAGTGTATGCATGTGTGCTAGATATCAAGCTAATCCTAAAGAATCACACCTAAGTGCTGTTAAAAGAATAATGAAATATCTAATAGGTACATCGCAAATGGGTTTATGGTACCCTAAAGGTGCCTCATGTAGCCTTATTGGGTAGTCCGATTCTGATTTTGCTGGATACATAATGGATGGGAAGAGCACTAATGGGACATGCCACTTGCTTGGAAGCTCACTAGTTTCTTAGCATAGCAAGAAACAAAATAGTGTGGCATTGTCTACAGCTGAAGCTGAATATGTTGCAGTTGGGAGTTGTTGTTCTCAAATCCTTTGGATGAAACAATAACTCTTAGACTATGGTCTTGAGCTTGATCACATCCCCATAAGATGTGATAATACTAGTGCAATTAATTTGTCCAAAAATCCCATTTTGCATTCTAGGACTAAACATATTGAAATCAGACATCATTTCATTAGAGACCATGTTCAAAAGGGTGATTGTATGCTTGAATTTGTAGAAACCACTAAGCAACTAGCTGATATTTTTACTAACCCCCTAGCAAAAGAAGCATTTTTCTATATAAGAAATGAACTAGGTATATTGGATCAATCATGCATAAATTAACTATTTGCTGCACAATTCTAAAAGTTAATGCATAACTTGTGTTTTTCTACATAATCATGCCACATTACTGCATAATCTCTGAATTTTTTATCATATTTGAATCCAATACTGACTTGAGCATCGGAGATTTCCCCTAAGTTATTTTGCAGGTGCTCCCTCATGTCCAAGACTCCCAAGCAACTCAACAACCTCAAAATTTCACCAAAAAGGGTGTAATTCTTGGTAAAGTTAGTGATTTTGAACAATTATGTGATTGGAATCATAATATGATTAGAATATATGTTTGCATGATGATTTGAATTGATCTAAGATGCTTGGAATTGATTTGAATTGTTTAAAATTGATTCTATGCTGATTGGAATGCAAAATCTGAGTTAAAGTGTGCTAGTAATTGATTACAATGCCTTTGTAATCGATTACACAGGTTTTGTCAAGCATGTAATCGATTACACAACTTTTGTAATCGATTACAATCAACTCAGAACTCAGGTAATCGATTACATCAACCATGTAATCGATTACAAGGTTCCCTAGGAGCATGGTAATCGATTACACCAAAAAAGTAATCGATTACATATGAACCAGAACACTTGTAATCGATTATAAACCCAATGTAATCGATTACACAGGTTTTTTTAAAAGGTTTCTGACGCGCGCAGAGCTCATTTCTCAGAAACTATTCAACTCCTTCATCTTCCTCCTCTGCTCCCACGCAACCCAAACCTCTTAATCTTTCATTTCTCACTCAAACCTCCCTCAAAATCCTTCATTTCACCTCCCTCTAACTCGAAAAACTCCTCTCCACACAGCCCATCTCTCAAATTCCATTACATTCCTCACCCAAAATCTCCCCATCACCTCTCACGAACCCCATCCCCACTCCTCTGCCCTAACCTCGTCCCTCTCTCTCTCCTCACTCATCCCCAAACACTTACCACTCATCCCACTCTACTCCTTCTCCTCACATGGCTGAATCCTCTCATCGCTCAAAGCGCCCAAGAATAGGGGCTGCCATTAGAGGGTCCTCTGGTGGAGCTTCACGCAACATCTCTAGCCTGGACCTCATGCGCCACTTCTCCACAGTAAAGAGAGCTAAGTTGTTTCAGAAGAACTTCCAGCTACGCAAGATCATTTCTCCCAGGTGTCTTCCCATCACCTTCTGTGAGAGTGAACCTCTGGAGAGTTTAGAACCATAGAGAACTTAGGATTACTGGGTTTCCTGAGTATAGAGAAGGCTATCTACCCAAACCTAGTGAGAGTCTTTTATGCGAATCTAAAATTTGAAGATAATTGTTTAATATCTGAAGTGAAAAAGTAACAAATAAGGATAACTATGGCTGAGTGGTATAGGCTGACGAAGCTCACTCCTGATGGAGCAAACTTTTGTGGGAATGCAAATGTCTGGGGTCATGAGTTTGAGCATAAGACTGCTCTTCTCTCACTGATTAAGACTGGTTACTCCCCCCCAGTGATCCCAAAAGGAGAATCATGGCCACTGGCCTAACTATCGAGAATAGGGTTCTCCACTACCTTTTGGTCAGAGGGTTGATTCCCAGGGGAAGGCATTACTCCCAGGTTCTTAAGGATGATGTAGTGTCCTTATGGGCAATGACCACAGGGCGGCCAATAAACTGGGGTTACTACATTATAGAGCATATGTTGGATGTAAAGAAAAAGAAGAACTCTGCTCTCCTTTGCTATGTTGGTAACAACCATCCTAGAGTATTGTCGCATTTCCCTGGATGAGGAGTCCATGGACACCAGCTTGAAAGGACCACAATCCATTGGCTTGAATACCTTGAAAAAGCTCCAGCTCTACAAAGTGGACGATATGTGGCATTACATTGCTCATGGCACTTTTGGTCATATCCATCATGATCCAGATAGTGATGATGATGAAAAGGCTCAGCACCCTACTCCTGCTCCTGCTCCAGCTTCACTTGACCTCCTGCTCCAAGAGATGCAAAACCTGAGCGTTACTGTAGACACACACATGGATCGTATTAAGCAGAAGATAGACCACCTTGAGCTGAGGATGGACTACTCTAATCAGGAGCTTGCCTCCATTCGATCCCTCCTGGGTGGACCTCATTTTCCTCCGAGTGCTGCTACTGCACCTCCCACATCCTCTGCCTCTCTTGTTCCCCTGTCTTTTGCCGGTCCATCTGGCATCCCTGCTGATAATGAGGAGCTTCTAGACTCTGAGGACGATCTTGAGCCCGGCGATGATAACATTGATCTAGGAGACATTGCTGCGGATCCAGACAGTGACAGCGAGGCTACTAATAATGATCATGGCCTATTGCCCTGATGTTTCTGATGTTTATATTGTATTTTTTTTGTTGTTTTGGCTCAGTTATATCACATTGGTATACATTTTTGGTGTTTTTTTTTTTGTTATTGGCTATACTAGTTGAGATAAGTTACATTGTACATGCTTCTTTTTAATGATATATGAACTTGACTTAACTTTTATTCTATTCTCTGAATGTTTGGCTTTATGAAAAATTGATTAGACTGATTATTTCTTGTTCTGGCAAAACTTGGGAAATCATGAAATATAGCTGTCATGCTGTCCATTTTTTTTAAAATGCTTATGTCTTTTTGATAATGCCAACGGGGGAGAGAATAGTGAAAAATGAAATGAAATCTAATTAAGGTTGCATGTGTATGGGGGAGTTATTGAGCTTTTGAGCTCTTAAGCTTTTTTACATGAAAAATCTAACTCAATATCATGCATAAACTCCGGGGGAGCGTTACCCCTAAATCTCTGTTGTATACAAATGTAAAAACTCTTTCTTTTTCCTATGATCAGTTTGTCATCATCAAAAAGGGGGAGAATGTGAATGCTTATGTCCCTAAAACATGTCAAATAGTTTCTGATGATAACAAAGGCAAAAGTGAAGATCAAGTGCAAAAGGAAAAATCAAGATCAAAGAAAGAAGTCAAGAGGTTTATTTAGTTATAACACTTAGAACATTAATGTTAAATGCTCTCAAGATTTCTCAAATGATTTTTCAATATATCATTTCAAAATAAGCAGGAAAATTCAACGTTAAACATGATTTTCAAGAAACTTGAGTTTCAATCTTAAATCTAACACTCTTAAAAGGATTTATGTTTAATCAAATGTCTTGAGGTGTTAGAAATGGTTTATAAGCTTTATTGGACTTGAAAAATGTGTTCAAAGGCCAATATAATCGATTACATGATGTTTGTAATCAATTATACAGCAAACAGAGGCCTTATAATCGATTACATGAGCAATGTAATCGATTACAAGCAAGTCAGAGGCCATGTAATCGATTACAAAAATAATGTAATCGATAACAATAAGCCCAGAAAGGCAAGAACATGTTCAAAGAGTCATGTAATCAATTACATGGATATTGTAATCGATTACACAGCAAGACAGAAGTCATGTAATCGATTACATGGATATTTTAATCGATTACAAGCAAGTCAGAAGCCATGTAATCGATTACACTAATAATGTAATTAATTACATAATGCCCAGAAAGCCAACAACACATTGGAACAACAATGTAATCGATTACATTTGTTGTGTAATCGATTACAGGCATCCTGACAACGTCCAACGACTATATTAAATGCATTTAATGTTTGGCTAAAACACTCCAACGGCTCCATTTATTGAAAAACTTATAAATACCAATGTTGGGTCTTCATTTGAGGTTGACCTTGAACCAAAAATTGATTACCAATACTTCAAAACGTGATTCATTCCTCAAATCCATTCTTGCTCTGTTTTTGTGAAAAACGTGGGTTAATCTTTGAGAGCATATTAGAGCTTCAATTTGTAATCATCTACTCTAGTGAGAACTTCATTCAATTAATCTACATTGCTTTGTAAAGAGGGTGAGGCATCCCCCCTACAAAAGTGTAAAGGGTGAGGTATCCCAAAGTGTTGAGTGCTCAAGGTTGTAAAGGTTATCAAGCACCTATTGAAGCTTGAAGAAATAGTAGAAAATCTCTAGCGGTTGCTTGAGGACTGGACGTAGATCACATGTGGATTGGTGTTCGAACCAGGATAAATCATTGTGTTTGTTTCTCTAAACCCTTCTCTTTACATTAAGCACTATTTTATTGAATTGCTTAAATATTATTCTCTTTGTTTATTGCATTTATAAGTAAAAGTGTTTATCTCATATATCCAATCATTTCTAATCATCAAATAGCTTCAACGAAAATTGTTTATCAAACGATTTGCGAAAGATTTGGGAACTTATTTTACATACTCAATTCACCCCCCCTCTTGAGTATTGAGGCCACTTAGTAATAGGAATTTGATCTTAAGGATGGCTGCTAACACTCAACAATTCTTCACCAGGAATGACACTGGAGTGAGAGCTGTTAAACAGGCTGAAATAACTCGTTTACAGCAACAAATGATTCTATTAACTGCCATGGTTCAGAAATTAATGTATAATAGGAAAGTACCAGTACATGCTTGTCGGATTTGTTGTTCTCCTGGCCATCCCACTGATATGTATCCCACCTTACACGAGGACACACCAGTAAAGGTAAAAACAATAGAGGGATATGATGGACCTTCCAAGAATTACAACCCCTACTCTAACACATATAATTCGGGTTGGAGAAATTATCCTAACTATAGCTATACAAACCAGCCCCAAGCTCAACCTCAAGCTTATGGATCTCCAGGGTTTCAGCAAAGGCAAGCACCTTTTCCTCAGAGGCAACAACAAGCTCAAGCTCCTAGGTAACCTAAGCCCTCATTGGAAGAGTTGATGAGACAAATGGCCACTAATAACATTCAGTTTCAATAAGAAACAAGGGCCACCATCAGTAACTTGCAGAACCAAGTGGGGCAGTTAGCCACTGAAATTAATAAAGTTCAGAGCCAACGTTTTGGGAAACTCCCTTCGCAACCGGAAGTAAATCCAAGAGAAAATGTTAGGGCTATCACATTGCAAAGTGAGAAGAGGTTAGATGAACCTCCACTTCCCCCACAAGCCATTCATGACAAGGATCAAAAGTCAAAGGAGGTAAATGAGGAGGGGCAAAACTACAAAGCTCCCAAGTTGAGTATTCCTGAACTCCATCCTTAGTATGTCACTAAGGCTCCATTCCCTAGTAGGTTAGTTAAGAGCAAGAAAGTTGAGGATGAAAAGGATAGCGATCTTCTTGAGACTTTCAGGAAAGTGGAAGTCAATATTTCGTTACTGGATGCAGTCAAGCAAATCCCAAAATATGCCAAGTTTCTTAAGGAAGTATGCACCCAGAGGAGGAGGCTGAAAAGTAATGAGAAAATCAGTATGGGCCAAAATGTTTTAGCTCTCATCCAGCCTATGCCTCAGAAATGCAAAGATCCAGGGACTTTTACAATTTCGTGTCTTATAGGCAATTACGAAATTGAGCATGCCATGCTAGATTTGGGTTCTTCAATTAATGTAATGCCTATGTCTATTTTTAACTCTCTTCGACTTGGTCCTTTGCATTCTACAGATGTTGTGATTCAGTTGGCTAATAGAAGAAATGCGTATCTAGCCGGGTTGATTGAGGATGTATTGATTAATGTTGATGAGCTGATCTTTCCTGCAAATTTTTATATTTTGGAGATGGAGGGAGAGTCACCATCCAGCAAGGCTCCACTCATTTTAGGAAGGCTATTCCTCAAAACAGCGAGGACCAACATAGATGTGCATGCAGGAACTCTATCCATGGAGTTTGGAGACTTGATTGTTCAGTTTAATATTTTTGATGCTATGAAGCATCCAATGGAGGAGAATTCTATTTTTCATATTGATTTACTTGCTGATTTAGTTAAGGAAACTGGTGATGAATTATGTGCTGAATTTCCTGATTTAATTAGTTTTAATGATTCTATCCATTGCCACTCATATACTGATTGTGATGGTGATATGATTTGTGTTATTTGTGCTGAGATTTATGCATACTTGAGAGCTGATGATTATGTTTATGCAGCTGCTAATGGTATTGAAGGATAAATCAACAATGCTCATGACACAGTTGTAGAATCTAAGACACAAAGGGAAATGGAGTTGAAGCCCATTGCAGAATTTTCAAAAAAGGAAAAGCAGCACCGGATGGCGGTCACTACTATGGTAGATTTTGCTTTTGGATCATGGTCCACCATAGACAATGTCAATAGAGTTGATGAAGTAAACATGCTATAATTCAGTGGTGGAACCAAAGAAATTAAGGAAGGCCCATGGGACCCTGGTGGAGGCTTCCTCATTTGATAAGAATGTTTCTTTTCTTTCCCTCCATTTTATTTTACTTGTCCTTTATTAATTAATGATTTTGATAGATGTTATTTCTCTTTTGAGCTTTACATTGAGGACAATGTAGAATTTAAGTATGAGGGAGGATTTTAATCTATTTTCTGTTTTAAATGTTTGTTTTATATTTTCTGCATTTTAATTCTGTTAAAAACCAAAAATAAAAAATTATGTGTTTTTATTTGATTTCTAATGATGTTTTGAGATTTGTGAAGTTTATGAGTTTAAAGCAATCGAAATTCAAGGTTATGATTTATAAATTTCTTCTTTCATCTTGAATTTGGCTTGCTTGATTTTGGATGTTTGATTGATGAATTGAGTATGATAGATGCATACCTGGTGAGATTTTAAGCTTTTTGATGGATGGATTTAGCATTTATGTCATTCTATTCTTTCTTGTGTGATTTTCATTCATGTCATATTGATCACTCTAGAACTTGCTTGGATTCATTTTGAAGTTACATTTTCACTTGCATACATGAACATGATTGAGGCATTCTTTTGTGATTAACTACTTTAGTCAAATAGTCAACCTTGCATTATTTCCCTTTGATTACCCTTGAGCCTATTTGCCTATTCTTTGTCTTACCTCATTATATGCCTTATGTAAAAAACCATGATTTTACCTTACCTTAGGGAATGGGAGAGCATTGGTTCATTTTCATTGGAGGAGCTCTTCTGCTTGCAAGTATTTAATAGGACAAGTGTGGGGGTTGTGCAAGTTGATGTGTAATATGCAAGGTGTTGGTGAAAAGAAAAAAAAATTGCAAAGAAAAAGAAAAAAATTCAAGAAAGGTTGTAAAAGAAAAGAAAGAAAAAGGAAAGGAATTTGTAAAGAGAATGTGCATTATATAAATTTGAGGAGATAAAAATTTCATGTTTGCTAATTGAGTTTCTCTCCAATGTTCTTTTATACTCTTAGGTGCTCATCTTACCATACCCATATTATTTCTTTCCTTTACATTGGCCCCATTACAACCTTGAATAAAGTCCTCTTGATTTGTGTGTGCATGTGTTTGAGTAGTGGTGAAGTAAAAGATAAGGAAGTTTATGGCAGTGCATTTTTCATGGGTTAAATTGAGTGAAATACTTACCTTGTAAACACTTGAGAGATTGAGAGTGTATCTTGTGAGGATCTATCATTCTTAATTCATGCTTTTCAAATTGACGATACCTTGCTTATTGGTTGGAAATGTGAAGAATTGTTATCTCTCGAATGTTTTGATTCCTTGAATCTTTTCTTGCTCTTCTTGGTTAAAAATTTTTGCCTCTCCTGAATATCATTGGTATTTGAGTTCTTTAAATTGTTAGGTTTTGAATTTGTTTTGTTTTCCCTATTCCTTGGTTTAGTCTTATGTTTTGCCCAGGAGTGCAAAAGGCTAAGTGTGGGGGTATTTGATTTGTTGATAATTTCAGTAATTTGAATGGCTTTTGTTTAATTTCATTGGACTCCATATGTGCTCAATTTTTGACATTTAGCTAAGTTTCTATTATAAAGCTTGATTGGATGTTTATTGTGAAACTATGCTTAAATGTGGTTATAAACACTCATAAATGAATTATGCTTTTCAGGAGATCTTGGAATATTTGAGTCCATTAGCATCAAACCAAGCTTAATGACCATTTGAGGAGAGAGATGAATACTAAAGAAAATCAGTTTCACCCTTAGAAGCAAAGGAAGAAGGGCATTTATGAAGAATCAAGGTCGCATTTGAAGAAAGTGGTCAACACGGCCCATGTCACAAGACACGGGGTGGGCCGTGTACTCCTCTGACTATTTCAAGATGGGTCAAATCCTATTTTTGGAGAACATGGGCCATGTCATATGACACAGGGTAGGCCATGTACGTCTCTATCTTCACAAGAAAAATCAATTTTTAGCCTTGACCGATAATACGGCCCGTGTTATATGATACAGGTTGGGCCGTGTTCTTCTCTGACCTTGATATTAGTTGGAATTTTATCACCAGATCCAGACACGAGCTGGGCCATGTTATATGACACGGCCCGTGTCATCGTCTCAGAAATTTAAATTTGTATTTTAATGCTAAATTAGGTATCCAAACCTATAAATAGGGTTACTTAGAGCCTCTAATGGAGATCTGGACAGAGAGAGCCGTCAAGGAAACTGAGGGAAATACAAAGACCAAGAAAGAAAAGGATTCGATAGAGGATTGGAGACTCAGAGTCGAGCGATCAAAGATCAATCATTCTCAAGCCTTGGAAACTAGTTTGATCTTTAGTTTTTCTTTTCTTCTTTTGTTCTGAACAATGTCTTTCTTTAATTCTTCTTCTGTTTTTAACTTTGCCATGCGTGGCTAAACTTCTTGATTGGTTAAAGGAAGATGAAACTCTAGTTTTGATTATGTGAATCTTGCATATTTCTTTATATCAATACACTTATATTTTTATTCATATGTTTCTGATCTTAAATGAATATAAAGGTTTTTATATTCTTTACCAAATTTCGAGAGTGGTAAGACTAGGATTGCTAGGCGCGGTTGCGGTGGTAAAACTAGTGAAACATATGATCCAAGTAATTTAATCCCGGTGTACGATTAGATCTTAGTGTGATTGGTTTTCTAATTCTTAATGCAATCATTAAGTAGGGGTAAGAGCGGTTACTTTACAAATAACTAATGGTTAAGGTTTGATTTGAGCGGTTGCTGAATTGAGAAAAACATAAGGAAAACAAGGGATTTATCTCACAATCACATAAGAACATATTTGATCATGTTGGTAGAAAGAGTATGTAAGATAGCATAATCATATAAATCTAGTGGTGGATTCCATCTCTTAACTAATATCTTTAACTTGATAATTCAATTTGTGCTTACTGTTTTGGTTTAAGTTTAATTTCTTTTGTTAATTTTAATTAACAAAACCCCCTTTTTACTATTACTGTTTATTCTTCATCAGAGTTTAATTTTGGAAGTAGATTGATAGTGTTAACTGAATTAGTTCTCTGTGGATTGACCCTTGCATACTATAACTGGTTGCAAGGTTTTTATATTTTTGGTGGAACTTGGCAATTGTTTTTGATATAATTCTTAATCGTATTCCACACCACACACAATTTTGGCGCCATTGTTGGGGAACTAATTTTCCAATTACACTATTAATTTGTTTCCTATTTTTCTCTCTATTTTTGTTTTAGTTTTAATTGATTCAGTCATTCTTTTCAATTGTCTTGCAGGTGTTCATATTCGGTGAAGAGGGTAATAAGCAATTGAGAAATTTAAGGCAATACTTTGAACAAATTAACTCACAACATCAATTACCCCTCCAATTCACACCTGCTGACGTTGAAGCTGCTCGTCACATAGACCTTTCAAGTACTGAGGCATTTGAGATATCTGAGACACCTGAAGAAGTGGTGATGGCAGAAAACACATTAAGGATATTGGGTGCTCCAAATTTGGACCAGCAACCTCTATGCATAAAAATTCTAGAAAATGAAGAGGCCTTTGAATTGAAGTCCGGCTTAATTCATCTCTTACCATCTTTCAATGGATTAGCCGGAGAGGACCCCAACAAGCATCTGAAGGAAATCCATGTGGTGTGCTCTAGCATGAAGCCTGCAATAATTCTAGAGGAACAGGTTAAGCTGAGAGTCCCATTCTCATTAAAAGATTCTGCAAAGGAGTGGCTATACTATTTGCCACCTAGATCCATTCAAGCATGGCAGTGGGTTGGTAAATGAGGATCAAAAGTCAGAGGAAGTAAATGAGGAGGGGCAAAACTCCAAAGCCCCTAAGTTGAGTATTCCTGAACTTCATCCTAAGTATGTCACTAAAGCTCCATTGCCTAGTAGGTTGGTTAAGAGCAAGAAAGTTGAGGATGAAAAGGATAGCGATCTTCTTGAGACTTTCAGGAAAGTGGAAGTCAATATTCCATTGCTGGATGCAGTCAAGCAAATCCCGAAATATGCCAAGTTTCTTAAAGAAGTATGCACCCAGAGGAGAAGGCTGAAGAGTAATGGGAAAATCAGTATGGGCCAAAATGTTTCAGCTCTCATCCAGCCTATGCCTCAGAAATGCAAAGATCCAGGGACTTTTACAATTCCGTGTGTTATAGACAATTACAAAATTGAGTATGCCATGCTAGATTTGGGTTCTTCTATTAATGTAATGCCTATGTCTATTTTTAACTCTCTTGGACTTGGCCCTTTGCATTCTACAGATGTTATGATTCAGTTGGCTAATAGAAGCAATGCGTATCCAGCCGGGTTGATTGAGGATGTATTGATAAAGGTTGATGAGCTGATCTTTCCTGCAAATTTTTATATTTTGGAGATGGAGGGAGAGTCACCATCCAGCAAGGCTCCACTCATTTTAGGAAGGCCATTCCTCAAAATAGCGAGGACCTACATAGATGTGCATGCAGGAACTCTATCCATGGAGTTTGGAGACTTGATTGTTCAGTTTAATATTTTTGATGCTATGAAGCATCCAATAGAGGAGAATTATGTTTTTTGTAACGACCCGGGACTGCCTACAGGATTGATGAGTGTCTCCACAAACCAACACGAGTCTTTTCAGCTTATTTTGTCCTCACTCACACGCATCCTAGGAAACTTCCCAGGAGGTCACCCATCCCACAATTTCTCTAGGTTAAGCACGCTTAACCATGAAGTTCTTATGTTCTAGGCTCCCAAAAAGAAGTTGTAACTTGTTGATATGGTTATAGCAAATCAATTCCTTTAAGCCATCCTCAACTATGCAGTCCCATACCTGCACAGTCTCTGAACCCCTCTCATTCCGGTGCGTATTCAGTTCATTCATGTAGACCCTTCGCCTAGAAGCCTACCAGGAACCGCTCCTTGTCCGTGCTTCATTGCACCGGCGATCACTCCCCGCCCTCATCAGCTCCGGGACGCCACATGCCCACCAACTTCCGCTTGGTTCGTCCCTGAACCACACCGTACTGGGAGAGGTCCCATTTCTGATACCATTAAGTAAATCACTAAGTGTTAGACGATAACTATAATTTTGGATTCGACGAAGAAGTGTCTCTAGTGTACAATTGAGGCTGCCTTTCGACGGAAAATGACCTGACAGAAACAATGTTGGTAGAAAGGTATTGGTCAGAAGTTTAAACTCGACGGATTTTGACATTGTGTTTGGTGGTCAGAGATCTAAACTCGACGGATTTTGACATTCGACGAAAATGGTCAGAAGTCTAAACTCGACGGATTTTGACATTGTGTTTGGTGGTTAGAGATCTAAACTCGATGAATTTTGACATTCGACGGAAATGGTCAGAAGTCAAAACTCGACGGATTTTGACATTCTGTTTGGTGGTCAGAAATCTAAACTCGACGGATTTTGATATTGTACTAAATAATCAGGATATCAATTTCGACGGGTTTGGCCAGGAGCTCATACACGACGAATTTTAACATTTTACTAGGTGATCAAGATATCAAATTCGACGGGTTTGGCCAAGAGTTCATACTCGACGGATTTTAACATTTCACTAAATGATCAGGGTATCATATTCGGCGAGTTTGGCTAGGGTTTCATACTGTTACTAGTTTTCACATAAAATTCTCAAATTTCTGGGCTCAACACCGTGACCATCCGAGAACCAATCGGAAGTCATTCCCTTCCATATTACACGTTCCAATACATCCAGATATATATCAAAACACACAAACAATCAAATAGCACATATACAATACAAACAACATGCAAAAACAGAATGACCCTCAACACCAATCACAGACGTTCCTAAATGCTAAAATAGGTTGAGGAGGAGTGTCTTCCTCTTACCTTAGAGAAGCACAAGGAAAAGCTACTCCTTTTGGTCAGAAATTCCATTTTCAGCTTCCAAGAAATCCTTAAACATTTATACTTGCAAAATCAGAACTCAATATCGAAATGAATACCCATGGTCATCAAAATGACAGTGGGTTATGAAAATGAGAAGAGGGGAAGAAAAAGCTAAGAGCTTTACCTTAAAGTTCCAACCTTTAAGCTTCAAAGACGTAAGAGAATGAAGATGGAGAAAATGCAGAACTTTGAAGATGATTTCCTCAATGATGGTGGTCCTCCAAACACAAAATGGTGCAAGGAGTGTGACGGTTTTGAAGTACAAAATGGAGGTGTGGGTAGACGATGTTGCTGCTGTGGGGTGAAAGAGAAGAGAGAAAGATGAGTGAATAGTAGCTACGTATTGGGAGGTGGGGAAATATGAGAAAGAAAATGAATTAGACCCCTTAATTCAAACATGCTGCACAAAATGGGAGGAGAGAGAAATAATAAAAATAATGGTTGGAGGAAGCTTCCTTGAGAAGCTTCGCCCGCTCCTCGATAAAGTGCATAGTAAGTTTGTCTCCAAATTAAATACATCCGACAGATGATTAATTATACTGTTAAAATTATTTTCTCAGTGAATAAAAGTTACGGTTGATGAAAATAATATTTTATTATTCATCAGATGATTTTATGATACAGTGATTTTATTTATCAGATAAAATCTCGAAAAACATAAACCTCGCAAACTGTGCCCAGCCTTGAATTTAGTAAGATCCCTCGTCGACGCGTTAACAGTTCAAGGTTTACTAGCCACAGGAAAAATATTTTATTTTATCGGCTCCGCTCAGTGCATACGCAAAACGAGAAATATATTAAAATATTCATCATTTCCAGAAAAATCCACAAAAATTCCTAAAAATCATAGATATTATAAAATGATAAAATAAAGAATTTTCGGGATGTTACAACATCCCCTTCTAAAAAGGAATTTCGTCCTCAAAATTCATCATATCTTAGAACAAACGCGACTGTGTTTCTTTCATTTCGTCTCCTAGTTCTCGTGTTGTATCTTCAGTTGCATCAATCCAAATCACAGGCAATAAGGTTGCTTCCTTCCACTGCGCATCTTATATTAACAAGAAAAAATGTGTTGACGTCATAGGCCGATTAATAAAAGATTCGACGCCCTTTGAGTCTTCAGCCATCCAACAGCCAACTCTCCAAACAACTGTTCATCACTGGGTGGCCCTATCGAGCTTATTCTCCTTGCTTATTGTAGTAGACAACTAAGCTTATCTTCTTCTTAAGGCATCCGCTATGACATTCGCCTCCTTTGGGACTATACCAAAATGAAAAAATCAAAATCTTTCGGAACTTCTAATCATCGTCTCTATCTCATATCCAACTCATTCCAATAGGACAAAATACCTTTGGCTCCTAAGATTACCATAGGCATTGAGAATTTCTCCTTGTAGAAAATGCTTCTAGACCTTCAATGCAACTACAAAGCTAACTCTGAGTTGGCATAAGGTAATCCTTCTCATGTATCCTCGATTTGTCTCTAAGCGTACGTTACCATTCCTTCCATTCTTGTCAAGCACACGTTCTAAACTTCCAATGCGAAGCATCACTAGGCATCCCAAAAAGTCCACTAGGATTTGGACATAATCATCTTTGGCAAAGAAATCGAGTGTGTCTTCAATCTTTGAAAATCCCCCCCCCCGTACACATCAGCCCATACAAAAATTGACCCTCATAGATGAATTAGATGAGAAATCTTGCCACTTTAGGGAATTCTGTGACGAGTCTCCCATATTAATCAGCTAATCCTATATAGTTACGAATCTTTGTTACAATCATCGGTCTTTCCCATTAAAGAAATGCTGCGAGTTCTGATGGGTTTACAATAATTCCTACCCTCAAGATCGCGTAACTCAAAGGTTGAACTACCTCCAACTAGAATTCATACTTAGATATGTTTTCGCATAACTTTTTCTTCTTCTTCGGGATTTTAAGAATTATTCTGAGAGATTCGACATGTTCCTCCAAATGTTAAGAACAGATCAGAATGTCCCCAACAAGGACAGCGACAAATCCTTGAGCGAACTCGATGATAATCCAGAATACAAGTTGGTCTTGTAGAAAACGACAGCGTTCTTCAATTGATTTGTCAGACCTTCTTTTCTTGATTCAAACAAAATGTCTCATAAGGTAAGTTATCACTTAATTGTGCTACTCTTGGCGCATCGTTATAGTTCAGATTCTGAAACACCTTACTCAACCGAAATTTACTAGAAACGTTATAAAGATTAGAAAGAAAAGTAGGGAAATCACTTGATTTACCACTAGACCCGCCTAATGAAGAGTATGATGTGATACACTAAAACATAGGAGTGAGTTTCATGGATTCACATCTAGGAAATTTCTGTCTCAAGAAACACTAAGCTTCCATTGAAATCGAATGACGAGACCCATTTTGAAAATGATCAATCTCCTTTCTGAGATCAAGCCAATTCACGAAGAAGGTAGATGATTGAATTGGTAAAAAGGGTTCCAATTTCTAACAATAATAGGATAGTTTTTAAATAAACTAGTTGTAACAAAGGCAGGCTTACAAAGGAGAATAGTATCATTCGAGTCGAAAAGAAGTAAATACACAGACAACTCAACTCCAGAAATGAACTCTTAGAATTTAATTGGAACATTTCAACAGGATATGGTTGAAAGATAACCAATCCTCTCGTTAACATTACATCTAATTTTCAAAGAAGTAAACGAATCAGATCACCAAAAGATTCAGTCTTCAACAGGTCGTAGGATAATTTAAACCACTTGACTACCATCAACAAGTTCTTAGCAGCCAAAATAGAAATAACTTAGTTAAAAGATAACGAAGGTATGAACATCCCTATTGGATCCATACATTCATACATCATAAAGAAACGGGTTACCCCCGAAATTATACAGCACAGTCACAGGGGCATCCATCGTACTACAAGCTTCCTCGCTTAGGCCGTTAGTCTTGGATGTTTCTACTCCACTTGAGAAATTAACTCTCCTTTCTTCGTAAGATTGTGAAGTGAGTGCATCACTAACAAAAGGCTTCATCCTTTACGAAGTACAGTTCTTAGCCACATGTTCTAGTGCTCTGCATTTGAAACAAATTATCCCTTCGATCGTACAATCCTTTATTAAATGGTCCTTTCCACACTTGAAGCAGATTACCCTTTTGATCGCATGTGGAGGCTTTGTCTCATGTAAAGCACAATCCCTCCACACATGTGCTTGCTTTCCGCACTTGAAACAAATTCTTCCTTCGATCTTACAATCCCTCGTGAAGTGGTCCTTTCCGCACTTCTTACACATTGATAACGGTACCACGGTTGGATTGGACTTACTACCACTCGTACCTCCTTCAGGCATTTGTTGTCGCTGTTGTCCCCTTGGTCGTAGTGTATACGGTCTCTGCTTAAACCGATTGGTCTTCCTACAGTTCCTCCTTTGGATCTTCGGTAAACCAAAGTTTCCCCAAAGTCGACTTTCTTCCTTCAAATTCTGAACCTCAGCTTCCAATTCCTGCTGTTGTGCGGCTCTCTGATCTTGGCGTGTAGTTACATTAACCATTCTTTGTATTTCTTCGGTTGCCGCAGTCGTGTCATCATTGTCACTCCCCGCGTTCACGCGCTTATATTTACCTCGAGTCATTGTCTTCCTTCAAGAATAAACAAGTCAATTAATAAGGGAAAATCAAAAGCATTCATTCCAAACAATATTGTCTCTTTTTGGAAACCAAGCACAAAAGTCACATATCCCAATCAAGACAACCTAAAAGACTATAATTCGAGCTCCTTCATTCTGCCTTCTGCGATGCGATCTCCTGTAAGTCTTTGACTTCTGTGTAGCTCCTCGAACCAAACGTACGTCAGGTGCTCTTTTCCAAAGAGAATCGATTTTTGAAAACTTCTTGGTTACCTCAGTCCGCAAACTTCGTAAGTCTTATTTAAGTACCCTTTTTCTAACCCAATGGCTCAAACAATTCTAGAGGTAACACAACAAGGGTATAAATGCAAACAAATCTTAAGTTCAGTCATACCAACTGAGCTTCTTTCTAAAGAACTCCTATTGCCTTAATACGCCTAGGTGAAGTCATAATTTCCTGTAGACACAGAACATTACACATTGAATGGGCCAGTACTCAATATCATGCAACTGTGTAACAGTAGCTACCAACACTCAACCTATGGAAAACTATGCCATCCTTTCCCAACATCTCAATGAAGAGACAAGGAAGTACATAACATATAAAAGCTTCTATCATGTCTAAGCATAGTCAGTCCATACCCCGGCTCAACAGGATGAACTGAGCCCTGATACCAGTAATGTAACGACCCGGGACTACCTGTAGGATTGATGAGTATCTCAACAAACCAACACGAGTCTTTTCAGCGTATTTTGTCCTCACTCACACGCATCCTAGGAAACTTCCCAGGAGGTCACCCATCCCACAATTGCTCCAGGTTAAGCACGCTTAACAATGAAGTTCTTACATTCTAGGCTCTCGAAAAG
Organism: Ormosia semicastrata; assembly: GCA_029884595.1. Lineage (NCBI taxonomy): Eukaryota > Viridiplantae > Streptophyta > Magnoliopsida > Fabales > Fabaceae > Ormosia > Ormosia semicastrata. The sequence continues at coordinate 19,464,090 of JAQQTO010000062.1, read as the reverse complement.
AAGTTGCAACTTGTTGATATGGTTACGCCAAATCAATTCCTTTAAGCCATCCTCAACTATGCAGTCCCATACCTACACAGTCTCTAAATCCCTCTTATTCCGGTGCGTATTCAGTTCATTCATGCAGACCCTCCACCTAGAAGCCTACCAGAAGTCGCTCCTTGTCCGTGCTTCATTGCACCGGCGATCACTCCCCGCCCTCATCGGCCCCAGGACGCCACATGCCCACCAACTTCCGCTTGGTTTGTCCCCGAACCACACCGTACTAGGAGAGGTCCCATCTCTGATACCATTAATTAAATCACTAAGTGTTAGACGATAATTATAATTTTAGATTCGATGAAGAAGTGTCTCTAGTGTACAATTGAGGCTGCCTTTCGACGGAAAATGACCTGACAGAAACAATGTTGGTAGAAAGGTATTGGTCAGAAGTCTAAACTCAACGAATTTTGACATTGTGTTTGGTGGTCAGAGATCTAAACTCGACGGATTTTGACATTCGACGGAAATGGTCAGAAGTCTAAACTCGACGGATTTTGACATTGTGTTTGGTGATCAGAAATCTAAACTCTACGGATTTTGACATTTGACGGAAATGGTCAGAAGTCTAAACTCGACGGATTTTGACATTGTGTTTGGTGGTCAGAGATCTAAACTCGACGGATTTTGACATTCGATGAAAATGGTCAGAAGTCTAAACTAGACGGATTTTGACATTGTGTTTGGTGTCAGAGATCTAAACTCAACGGATTTTGACATTCGACGAAAATGGTCAGAAGTCTAAACTCGACGGATTTTAACATTGTACTAAATAATCAGGATATCAATTTCGACGGGTTTGGCCAGGAGCTCATACTCGACGGATTTTAACTTTTTACTAAGTGATCAAGATATCAAATTCGACGGGTTTTGCCAGGAGTTCATACTCGATGGATTTTAACATTTCACTAAATGATCAGGATATCATATTCGACGAGTTTGGCTAGGGGTTCATACTGTTACTAGTTTTCACATGAAATTTCCAAATTTCTGGGCTCAACACCGTGACCATCCAAGAACCAATCGGAAGTCATTCCCTTCCATATTACACGTTCCAATACATCCAGATATATATCAAAACACACAAACAATCAAATAGCACACATACAATACAAACAACATGCAAAAACAGAATGACCCTCAACACCAATCACAGACGTTCCTAAATGCTAAAATAGGTTGAGGAGGAGTGTCTTCCTCTTACCTTAGAGAAGCACAAGGAAAGACTGCTCCTTTTGGTCAGAAATTCCGTTTTCAGCTTCCAGGAAATCCTTAAACATTTCAACTTGCAAAATCAGAACCCAATATCGAAATGAATACCCATGGTCATCAAAATGACAGTGGGTTACGAAAATGAGAAGAGGGGAAGAAAAAGCTAAGAGCTTTACCTTAAAGTTCCAACCTTTAAGCTTCAAAGACGTAAGAGAATGAAGATGGAGAAAATGCAGAACTTTGAAGATGATTTCCTCAATGATGGTGGTCCTCCAAACACAAAATGGTGCAAGGAGTGTGACGGTTTTGAAGTACAAAATGGAGGTGTGGGTGGACGGTGTTGCTGCTGTGGGGTGAAAGAGAAGAGAGAAAGATGAGTAAATAGTAGCTGCGTATTGGGAGGAGGGGAAATATGAGAAAGAAAATGAATTAGACCCCTTAATTCAAATGTGTTGCACAAAATGGGAGGAGAGAGAAATAATAAAAATAATGATTAGAGGAAGCTTCCTTGAGAAGCTTCACGCGCTCCTCGATAAAGTGTATAGTAAGCTAGTCTCCAAATTAAATACATCCGACAGATGATTAATTACACTGTTAAAATTATTTTCTCAGTGAATAAAAGTTACGGTTGATGAAAATAATATTTTATTATTCATCAGATGATTTTATGATACATTGATTTTATTTATCAGATAAAATATCAAAAAATGCAAACCTCGTAAATTTTGCCTAGCCTCCGGTTTAGTAAGATCCCCCGTCGACGCGTTGACAGTTCAAGGTTTACCAGCCACAGGGAAAATATTTTATTTTCCCGGCTCCGCTCAGTGCATATGCAAAACGAGAAATATATTAAAATATTCATCGTTTCTAGAAAAATCCACAAAAATTCCTAAAAATCATAGATATTATAAAATGATAAAATAAAGAATTTTCGGGATGTTACATTTTTCATATTGATTTACTTGCTGATTTAGTTGAGGAAACTGATGATGAATTGTGTGCTGAATTTCCTGATTTAATTAGTTTTAATGATTCTATCCATTGCCACTCATATACTGATTGTGATGGTGATATGATATGTGTTATTTGTGCTGAGATTTATGCATACTTGAGAGCTGATGATTATGTTTATGCAGCTGCTAATGGTATTAAAGGATATATCAACAATGCTCATGACACAGTTGTAGAATCTAAGACACAAAGGGAAATGAAGTTAAAGCCCATTGCAGAATTTTCAAAAAAGGAAAAGGAGCACCGTATAGCGGTCACTACTGTGGTAGATTTTGCTTTTGGATCATGGTCCACCATAGACAATGTCAATAGAGTTAATGAAGTAAACATGTTACAATTCAGTGGTGGAGCCAAAGAAATTAAGGAAGGCCCATGGGACCCTGGTGGAAGCTGCCTAATTTGATAAGGATGTTTCTTTTCTTTCCCTCCATTTTATTTTACTTGTCCTTCATTAATTGATGATTTTGATAGATGTTATTTCTCTTTTAAGCTTTACATTAAGGACAATATAGAATTTAAGTATGGGGGAGGATTTTACTCAATTTTCTATTTTTAGTTTTTGTTTCATATTTTCTGCATTTTAATTCTGTTAAAAACTAAAAAAATAATTATGTGTTTTTATTTGATTTCCAATGATGTTTTGAGATTTGTGAAGTTTATGAGTTTGAAGTAATTAAAATTCAAGGTTATGATTTATAAATTTCTTCTTTCATCTTGAATTTGACATGCTTGATTTTGGATGTTTGATTAATGAATTGAGTATGATAGATGCATACCTGGTGAGATTTTGAGCTTTTTGATGGATGGATTTAGCATTTATGCCATTCTATTCTTTCTTGTGTGATTTTCACTCATGTCATATTGATCATTCTAGAACTTGCTTTGATTCTCTAGAACTTGCTTTGATTCTTTTTGAAGTTACATTTTCACTTGCATACATGAACATGATTGAGGCATTCTTTTGTGATTAACTACTTTGGCCAAATAGTCAACCTTGCATTATTTCCCTTTGATTACCCTTGAGCCTTTTTGCCTATTCTTTGTCTTACCTCATTATATGCCTTATGTGAAAAATCATGATTTTACCTTACCTTAGGGAATAGGAGAGCATTAGTTCATTTTCATTGAGGGAGCTCTTTTGCTTACAAGTATTTAATAGGACAAGTGTGGGGGTTGTGCAAGTTGATGTGTAATATGCAAGGTGTTAGTGAAAAGAAAAAAGATGCAAAGAAAAAGAAAAAAAATTCAAGAAAGGTTGTAAAAGGAAAGAAAGAAAAATGAAAGGAATTTGTAAAGAGAATGTACATTATATAGATTTGAGGAGATAAAAATTTCATGTTTGTCAATTGAGTTTCTCCCCAATGTTCTTTTATTCTCTTAGGTGCTCATCTTACCATACCCATATTATTTCTTTCCTTTACCTTGGCCCATTACAACCTTGAATAAAGTCCTCTTCATTTGTGTGTGCATGTGTTTGAGTAGTGGAGAAGTAGAAGATAAACAAGCTTATGGCAGTGCATTTTTCATGGGTTAAATTGAGTGAAATACTTACCTTGTAAACACTTGAGAGATTGAGAGTGTATCTTGTGAGGATCTATCATTCTTAATTCATGCTTTTCAAAATTGACGATACCTTGATTATTGGTTGGAAATGTGAAGAATTGTTATCTCTTGAATGTTTTGATTCCTCGAATCTTTTCTTGCTCTTCTTGGTTAAAAATTTTGCCTCTCCTGAATATCATTGGAAATTGAGTTCTTTAAATTGTTAGGTTTTGAATTTGTTTTGTTTTCCCTGTTCCTTGGTTTAGTCTTATGTTTTGCTCAGGAGTGCAAAAGGCTAAGTGTGGAGGTATTTGATTTGTTGATAATTTCAATAATTTGAATGGCTTTTGTTTAATCTAATTGGACTCCATATGTGCTCAATTATTGACATTTAGCTAAGTTTCTGTTATAAAGCTTAATTGGATGTTTATTGTGAAACTATGCTTAAATGTGGTTATAAACACTCATAAATGAATTATGCTTTTCAGGAGATCTTGGAGTGTTTGAGTCCATTAGCATCAAACCAAGCTTGATGACCATTTGAGGAGAGAGATGAAGACTTAAGAAGATCAGTTTTACCCTTAGAAGTAAAGGAAGAAGGGCATTTATAAAGAATCAAGGTCGCATTTGAAGAAAGTGGTCAACACGGCCCATGTCACATGACACCGGGTGGGCCATGTACTCCTCTGACTATTTCAAGATGGGTCAAATCCTATTTTTGGACAACATGAGCCATGTCATATGACACGAGGTAGGCCGTGTACGTCTCTGTCTTCATAAGAAAAATTAATTTTTAGCCTTGACCGATAACACGGCCCGTCTCATATGACACGGGTTGGGCCGTGTTCTTCTCTGACTTTGAAATTAGTTGGAATTTTATCACTAGATTCAGACACGGGTTGGCCATGTTATATGACATGGCCCGTGTCATCGGCTCAGAAATTTAAATTTGTATTTTATTGCTAAATTAGGTATCCAAACCTATAAATAGGGTTGCTTAGAGCCCCTAAAGGAGATCTGGATAGAGAGAGCCTTGAAGGAAACTGAGGGAAACACAAAGACCAAGAAAGAGAAGGATTCGATTGAGGATTGGAGGCTCGGAGTCGAGCGATCAAAGATCAATCATTCTCAAGCCTTGGAAACTAGTTTGATCTTTAGTTTTTCTTTTCTTCTTTTGCTCTGAACAATGTCTTTCTTTAATTCTTCTTCTGTTTTAAACTTTTCCATGTGTGGCTAAACTTCTTGATTGGTTAAGGGAAGATGAAACTCTAGTTTTGATTATGTGAATCTTGCATATTTCTTTATATCAATACAGTTATGTTTTTATTCATATGTTTCTGATCTTAAATCAATATAAAGGTTTTTATATTCTTTACCAAATTTCGAGAGTGGTAAGACTAGGATTGCTTGGCGCGATTACGCTGGTAAAAGTAGTGAAACATATGATCTAAGTAATTTAATTCTGGTGTACGATTAGATCTTAGTGTGATTGGTTTTCTACTTCTTAATGCAATCATTAGGTAGGGGTAAGAGCGGTTGCTTTACAAATAACTAATGGTTAGGGTTTGATTTGTGTGGTTGCTGAATTGAGCAAAACATAAGGAAAACAAGGGATTTATCTCACAATCACATAAGAACATATTTGATCATGTTCGTATAAAGAGTATGTAAGATAGCATAATCATATAAATCTAGTGGTGGATTCCATCTCTTAACCAATATCTTTAACTTGATAATTCAATTTGTGCTTACTATTTTGGTTTAAGTTTAATTTCTTTTGTTAATTTTAATTAACAAAACCCCCTTTTTACTTTTACTGTTTATTCTTCATCAGAGTTTAATTTAGGAATTAGATTGATAGTGTCAATTGAATTAGTTTTCTGTGGATCGATCCTTGGTTACTATAACTGGTTGCAAGGTTTTTATATTTTTGGTGGAACTTGGCTACTGTTTTTGATATAATTCTTAATCGTATTCCACACCACACCAAATTTTGGCGCCATTGCTGGGGAACTAATTTTACAATTACAATATTAATTTGTTTCCTATTTTTCTCTCTATTTTTGTTTTAGTTTTAATAGATTCAGTCGTTCTTTTCAACTGTCTTGCCTGTTCATGTCCGGTGAAGTGGTGAATGAGTAATTGAGAAATTTAAGGCAATACTTTGAACAAATCAACTCGCAACATCAAATAACCCTCCAATTCACACCTGCTGACATTGAAGCTACCCGTCACATAGACCTTTCAAGTTCTGAGGCATCTGAGACATCTGAGACACCTAAAGAAGTGGTGATAGTAGAAAATACATTAAGGACATTGGGTGCTCCAAATTTGGACCAGCAACCTCTATGCATAAAAATTCCAAAAAATGAAGAAGCCTTTGAATTGAAGTCCGGCTTGATTCATCTCTTACCATCTTTCAATGGATTAGCCGAAGAGGACCCCAACAAGCATCTGAAGGAAATCCATCTGGTGTGCTCTAGCATGAAGCCTGCAAGAATTCCAGTGGAACAGGTTAAGCTGAGAGTCTTCCCATTCTCATTGAAAGATTCTGCAAAGGAGTGGCTATAGTACTTGCCACCTAGATCCATTCAAACATGGAAGGACATGGCTCGGGCTTTCCTAGACAGATATTTCCCTGCTTCAAAGGCTGCAACCATCAGAAAAAAAATTTGCGACATCCAACAGAGGCATGGGGAATCACTTCATGACTATTAGGAGAGGTTTAAGAGACTATGTGGTAGTTGCCCTCAACATCAAATCAGTGAGCAACTTCTGATCCAGTATTTCTATGAAGGTTTGCTAGTTATAGACCGCAACATGATAGATGCTGCTAGTGAAGGAGCTTTGGTTGACAAGACTCCCCAAGAAGCTAGGAATTTGATCTCAAGGATGGCTGCTAACACTCAACAATTCTTCACCAGGAATGACACTGGAGTGAGAGCTGTTAAACAGGCTAAAACAACTAGTTTACAGCAACAAATGATTCCATTAACTGCCATGATTTAGAAATTAATGGATAATGGGAAAGTACCAGTACATGCTTGTGGGATTTGTTGTTCTCCTAGCCATCCCACTGATATGTGCCCCACCTTCCACGAGGACACACCAGCAAAGGTAAAAACAGTAGGGGGATATGATGGACCTTCCAAGAATTACAACCCTTACTCCAACACATATAATCCGGGTTAGAGAAATCATCCTAACTTTAGCTATACAAAGCAACCCCAAGCTCAACCTCAAGCTTATGGACCTCTAGGGTTTCAGCAAAGGCAAGCACCTTTTCCTCAGAGGCAACAACAAGCTCAAGCTCCTAGGTAGCCTGAGCCCTCATTGGAAGAGTTGATGAGACAAATGGCCCCTAATAATATTCAGTTTCAATAAGAAACAAGGGCCACCATTAGTAACTTGCAGAACCAAGTGGGGAAGCTAGCCACTGAAATTAATAAAGTTCAGAGCCAACATTTTGGGAAACTCCCTTCGCAACCGGAAGTGAATCCAAGAGAAAATGTTAGTGCTATCACATTGCGAAGTGGGAAGAGGTTAGATGAACCTCCACCTCCCCCACAAGCCATTCATGACAAGGATCAAAAGTCAAAGGAGGTAAATGAGGAGGGGCAAAACTCCAAAGCCCCCAAGTTGAGTATTCCTGAACTCCATCCTAAGTATGTCATTAAGGCTCCATTCCCTAGTAGGTTGGTTAAGAGCAAGAAAGTTGAGGATGTAAAGGATAGCGATCTTCTTGAGACTTTCAGGAAAGTGGAAGTCAATATTCAATTGCTGGATGCAGTTAAGCAAATCCCGAAATATGCGAAGTTTCTTAAGGAAGTATGCACCCAGAGAAGGAGGCTGAAGAGTAATGAGAAAATCAGTATGGGCCAAAATGTTTCAGCTCTCATCCAGCCTATGCCTCAGAAATGCAAAGTTCCAGGGACTTTTACAATTCTGTGTGTTATAGGCAATTACAAAATTGAGCATGCCATACTAGATTTGGGTTCTTCTATTAATGTAATGCCTATGTCTATTTTTAACTCTCTTGGGCTTGACCCTTTGCATTCTACAGATGTTGTGATTCAGTTGGCTAATAGAAGCAATGTGTATTTAGCCGGGTTGATTGAGGATGTATCGATAAAGGTTGATGAGTTGATCTTTCCTGCAAATTTTAATATTTTGGAGATGGAGGGAGAGTCACCATCCAGTAAGGCTCCATTCATTTTAGGAAGGCTATTCCTCAAAACAGCGAGGACCAACATAGATGTGCATGCAGGAAATCTATCCATGGAGTTTGGAGACTTGATTGTTCAGTTTAATATTTTTGATGCTATGAAGCATCCAATAGAGGAGAATTCTATTTTTCATATTGATTTACTTACTGATTTAGTTGAGGAAACTGATGATGAATTGTGTGCTGAATTTCCTGATTTAATTAGTTTTAATGATTCTATCCATTGCCACTCATATATTGATTGTGATGGTGATATGATATGTGTTATTTGTGCTGACATTTATGCATACTTTAGAGCTGATGATTATGTTTATACAACTAGTAATGGTATTGAAGGATATATCAACAATGCTCATGACACAGTTGTAAAATCTAAGACAAAGGGAAATGGAGTTGAAGCCCATTGCAGAATTTTCAAAAAAGGAAAAGGAGCACTGGATGGCAGTCACTACTGTGGTAGATTTTGCTTTTGGATCATAGTCCACCATAGACAATGTCAATAGAGTTGATGAAGTAAATATGCTACAATTCAGTGGTGGAACCAAAGAAATTAAGGAAGGCCCATGGGACCTTGGTGGAAGCTTCCTCATTTGATAAGGATGTTTCTTTTCTTTCCCTCCTTTTTATTTTACTTGTCCTTCATTAATTGATGCTTTTGATAGATGTTATTTCTCTTTTGAGCTTTGCATTGAGGACAATGTAGAATTTAAGTATGGGGGAGGATTTTACTCTGTTTTCTATTTTTAATTTTTGTTTTATATTTTTTGCATTTTAATTCTGTTAGAAACCAAAAAAAAAACTTGTGTGTTTTTATTTGATTTCCAATGACGTTTTGAGATTTGTAAAGTTTATGAGTTTGATGCAATTGAAATTCAAGGTTATGATTTATAAATTTCTTCTTTCATTTTGAATTTGGCATGCTTGATTTTGGATGTTTGATTGATGATTTGAGTATGATAGATGTATACCTGGTGAGATTTTGAGCTTTTTGATGGATGGATTTAGCATTTATGCCATTCTATTCTTTCTTGTGTGATTTTCACTCATGTCATATTGATCACTCTAGAACTTGCTTTAATTCTTTTTTAAGTTACATTTTCACTTGGATACATGAATATGATTGAGGCATTCTTTTGTGATTAACTACGTTGGCCAAATAGTCAACCTTGTATTATTTCCCTTTGATTACCCTTGAGCCTATTTGCCTATTCTTTGTCTTACCTCATTATATGCCTTATGTGAAAAACCATGATTTTACCTTACCTTAGGGAATGGGAGAGCATTGGTTCATTTTCATTAGTGGAGCTCTTTTGCTTGTAAGTATTTAATAGGACAAAGTGTGGGGGTTGTGTAAGTTGATGTGTAATATGCAAGGTGTTGGTGAAAAGAAAGAAAAATTACAAAGAAAAAGAAAAAAAATTCAAAAAAGTTTGTAAAAAGAAAAGAAAGAAAAAGGAAAGGAATTTTTAAAGAGAATGTGCATTATATAGATTTGAGGAGATAAAAATTTCATGTTTGTCAATTAAGTTTCTCCCCAATGTTCTTTTATTCTCTTAGGTGCTCATCTTACTATACCCATATTATTTCTTTCCTTTACCTTGGCCCCATTACAACCTTGAATAAAGTCCTCTTGATTTGTGTGTACATGTATTTGAGTAGTGGAGAAGTAGAAGATAAGCAAGCTTATGGCAGTGCATTTTTCTTGGGTTAAATTGAGTGAAATACTTACCTTGAAAACACTTGAGAGATTGAGATTGTATCTTTTGAAGATCTATCATTCTTAATTCAAGCTTTTCAAATTGACGATACCTTGCTTATTAGTTGGAAATGTGAAGAGTTGTTATCTCTTGAATGTTTTGATTCCTTGAATCTTTTCTTGCTCTTCTTGCTTAAAAATTTTTGCCTCTCCTGAATATCATTGGAAATTGAGTTCTTTAAATTGTTAGGTTTTGAATTTGTTTTATTTTCCCTGTTCTTTGGTTTAGTCTTATATTTTGCCCAAGAGTGCAAAAGGCTAAGTGTGGGGGTATTTGATTTGTTGATAATTTCAATAATTTGAATGGCTTTTGTTTAATCTAATTGGACTCCATATGTGCTCAATTATTGACATTTAGCTAAGTTTTTGTTATAAAGCTTAATTGGATGTTTATTGTGAAACTATGCTTAAATGTGGTTGTAAACACTCATAAATGAATTATGCTTTTCAGGAGATCTTGGAGTGTTTGAGTCCATTAGCATCAAACCAAGCTTGATGACCATTTGAGGAGAGAGATGAATACTTAAGAAGATCAGTTTACCCTTAGAAACAAAGGAAGAATGGCATTTATGAAGAATCAAGGTCGCATTTGAAGAAAGTGGTCAACACGGCCCGTGTCACATGACACGGGGTGGGCCGTGTACTCCTCTGACTATTTCAAGATAGGTTAAATCCTATTTTTGGACAACATGGGTCATGTCATATGACACGTGGTAGGCCGTGTACGTCTCTGTCTTCACAAGAAAAATTAATTTTTTTGCCTTGACCGATAACACGGCCCATATCATATGACACGGGTTGGGCCGTGTTCTTTTTTGACTTTGAAATTAGTTAGAATTTTATCACCAGATTCAGACACAGGCTGGGCCATGTTATATGACATGGCCCGTGTCATCAGCTTAGAAATTTAAATTCGTATTTTAATGCTAAATTTGGTTTCCAAACCTATAAATAGGGTTGCTTAGAGCCCCTAAAGGAGATCTAGATAGAAAGAGCTGTCAAGGAAACTGAGGGAAACACAAAGACCAAGAAAAAGAAGGATTCGATTGAGGATTGGAGACTCAGAGTCGAGCGATCAAAGATCAATCATTCTCAAGCCTTGGAAACTAGTTTGATCTTTAGTTTTTCTTTTCTTCTTTTGTTCTGAACAATGTCTTTCTTTAATTCTTCTTCTGTTTTTAACTTTGCCATGTGTGGCTAAACTTCTTGATTGGTTAAAGGAAGATGAAACTCTAGTTTTGATTATGTGAATCTTGCATAATTATTTATATCAATACAGTTATGTTTTTATTCATATGTTTCTGATCTTTAGTCAATATAAAGGTTTTTATATTCTTTACCAAATTTCGAGAGTGGTAAGACTAGGATTGCTAGGCGCGGTTGCGGTGGTAAAACTAGGGAAACAAATGATCTAAGTAATTTAATCCCAGTGTGCGATTAGATCTTGGTATGATTGGTTTTCTAATTCTTAATGCAATCATTAGGTAAGGGTAAGAGCGGTTGCTTTACAAATAACTAATTGTTAGGGTTTGATTTGAGCGGTTGTTGAATTAAGCAAAACATAAGGAAAACAAGGGATTTATCTTATAATCACATAAGAACATATTTGATCATGTTCGTATAAAGAGTATGTAAGATAGCATAATCATATAAATCTAGTGGTGGATTCTATCTCTTAACCAATATCTTTAACTTGATAATTCAATTTGTACTTACTATTTTGGTTTAAGTTTAATTTCTTTTATTAATTTTAATTAACAAAACCCTCTTTTTACTTTTACTATTTATTCTTCATCAGAGTTTAATTTAAGAATTGGATTGATAGTGTTAATTGAATTAGTTCTCTATGGATTGACCCTTGCTTACTACAACTGGTTGCAAGGTTTTTATATTTTTGGTGGAGCTTGGCAACTATTTTTTATATAATTCTTAATCGTATTCCATACCACACCAAGCTCAAATAAGTTTTAAACATCTTTAAAAGTATTTCTAAAATACTTAAATGCCCAACAAAATGTTTTTGGAAAGCTAGCCTTGGTGGTATTTCAAATTTGTGAAAATTAGTCAAGTTTGTGTTTTGCAAAACTGATATTTAGTTACTCTCTTGATCATAGACTCAAAGATCTTTCCGATGAGTGGTCATTTGTGTTAAACGGATAAGAAATGAAGAAGTTATAACCATTTAAAGTTAGTTTTCAAAAATAGTCAAGTTTGAGTTTTGCAAAACTGACTTTTAGTTACTAATTTGATCATATCTTTCAAATTACTTTGAGTTTTGTTTTGAAACTTTTTCATATGAAAATAGACTCAAATATCTTTCCAATGAGTGGTCAGTCGCTTTAATCGGATAAGAAATGAAGAAGTTATGACATTTTAAATTCAGTTTTCAAAACCAGAGATGTTGTAATTGATTACACAAGCCATGTAATTGATTACAACGTTGACAAAAGCCGTGTAATTGATTGCAGGAAGTGTGCAATCAATTACAAAGTGTCCAGAAAGCTTGTAATCAATTACACCAAGCTTGTAATCGATTACCAAGTGCCCAGAAACATTCCCAACAGCTATAAACGGCTAGTTTTCATAAAAAATTATTTCTAAACACTACCAACGACTATTTTATCATTTGGGCTCTATATATAAGTGATATTTGAAGTATTTACAACTCAAGAAACACAAAAACACTATACTTGATCCTTGAAACATCAAAATCATATTTTGAGCTTTAAAGTGTGAATCCTTTATACCCATAGTGCTTCAATTTGTATTATCCACTCTTGAGAGAGTTTTCTATCATCTATACTTTGTTCTTCAAGTTGTATATCTACTCTTGTGAGAGTTTATATTCTTTCTCTTCATCTTAATCTTTGTTTTGAGAGGGTGAGGTGTCCCTCTTGAGTAAAGGGTGAAGTATACCTTAGAGAGTGAGGCATCTCTCAAAGTTAGTAAAGGGTGAGGTATCCCTTGAGGGTGAGGCATCCCTGTTTGATGCTTAAGCACAAGGGTGAGGTATCACAAGGTGTGTTGAGTGCTCTCAATTGTAAAGGTTGTCAAGCACCTATTGAAGCTTAAAGATATAGTGGAAAATCTCTAGCGGTTACTTGAGGACAGGACGTAGGTCACAAGTGGATTGGTGGCTGAATCAGGATAAACCTTGTGTTTGCTTCTCTCAACTCTGTCTTCTTTACATTTGCTCTTTAATTATATATATTTAAGTTGAACTTGAGATTTAGTTTATTTGCTTGATTTACCATATACCTCAAGTTGTAGTTGAGTAATCTATAATAGCTATACCTTTGTTGTGCATATTCCGCTACATTTATTAATTGAATGATTCAAAATGCATAATTTGTCAAAGTTGTATTAAAACTAGTCATCACCCAATTCACCCCTCCTCTTGGATAATGGTTGCCATGGCTAACAAAGATTACAAGTTTGTCACAAATGTGCACAGTGGACTTGTAACAAGTGATGTCATTCTTTAGGGATGGTTTCCATAAACCGAGAAGATAAAATAAACTTTATTAAGAATGAATTGAGTAAGGAGTCATTAGATGATATCTTATTGACTCTTGAGATGCATTCTTATGGAGTTGTTCATCGTGAACTTCTTAATTTATGGAATCTCTTCAGGAATGAACATAAACGTTATAGTCTTGGAAATTTGACTCAAAAAGACTCTGTTTGTCAATTTATAAGAAAATTGGAGAGGAAGCTTATCCTCGACTCATAGAAGGCGTTTAAGCCATTATAGGACATAAAACCAGAGGAAGATGCAAGCCACAATCACAACAAGATGTATGTTATTATCTTAATAGGCGAAGGTTTTTCCTGTACTTTGGCATTTGTTTGTTTGGAGAGCCCCACTCTTGCAGTGGACCCATCATTGACTCAGGTGGACCTTTGCACGCTATGTAACACCCTCCTTAGGGTACCACATTTACACACTAAAACATCAAAAACTTAACAAAACGCGGTAAAGGTTTAATCTTAAAAAAATGGATTCAAAATTTTCTTTCTCAAAGGCATAAATTTAAACAAAACATAAACTATAACACCCTCCTTAAGGCATCACATTTATACCTCAAAACTCCTTTAACTTAACAAAATTGCAGAAAAAGGTTTAATCTTGGAAAATACAGATTATACATTTTTCTTTTCAAAAACGTAAACTAAAATGAAACATAAATAACACCGAACATAACTTACTAAATATTACACACCAAAAAGAATATATATACAACAGTGGCATGGATCATAGTCCACCCAAAAATTTACAAGTTTGTACAAAAAGACATAAGCGACAAATTCATAAAACATCGACTAGCCCAAGTCTAGAGACCTAGGGAGTGGGATCACCCGTTGGATCCTCCATCGAATCCTCCTCTGGATCCTCCGTTGGATCCTCCTCCTTGAACTCTTCCCTAGTCAGATCCCTTAGCCGGGGCAAAAGTTTGTGGACAAGTGTCCTAGCCGATGACACCACAAGGTCTGGGTCTTCCCTTGGAGTGTAATGCAAGTCACCCCACAGCTCCCTAACCAGTATAAAGAACTCTAGACACATAAAAACACTCTAATAGAGAAGAAAGGGGCCCCATCACGGGTCCTACTAATAAATATAGTCAATTCTCCTACATATCTAATCCTTTCTATGCCCCAGCCGATCTGCCACGCCTCTGAACCTCCATGGAAAAGAACTCTGACAAAACCAAGGGAATCTCTACGAGTAGCCATCTAAAAGCAAAACAACAAAAACTGTAAACTTTCTTCTGCCTCTCGTAGTCTTTAAACAAGGACACATAAAACAGAAAGCAAACAGAGTAGCAATACAAAGAGATGAGATTCTCTATATCAATACCAATATGGCAGCAAGAGACAATAATGACAATCAAAATCACAGAATACTGAAATAACCATTACAGTCACAAAATTCTCAACAAGCATTATAATAATATATCCACAGGCAGTTCCATAATATAACATATTACAATAAAATGCTCAATGTCTATGTGAATGCACAATGGACTGACATCTTGTAACACCCCTCGATTTAATAACCACGGCACAATCGTCATTATACCACAGATACTAAATTTTGGCGTGTTACAATTTTCAAATAATATTTATCCAAATTAAACCTTTTGTGCATATACCGAAAATATGAGCCACGGATGAAATAATACATAAGTTGTCATTAGCACATATAATTCAATGAGCCAAAATCAAAATACAGTTCATAGGACTAGATAATTTATTTAAAGCATACATAGTGCAACGTAATTCATGTACCGCTCAAAATAAGATACATCAAGTTGGACTTTAAAAGGCAGGTATACTCAAATTACACCTTAAAATAAATAATACAGAAGGAAACATAAGCTACCCATAAAGACATCCACGTCTAAGGAGTTGGGTACTCCTTCGGATCCACCTCGGGATTGTAACACCCCAAATTTTAGACTATGTTATAGAACTAACAGAATTACACTGTTTTGTGTTTTCTGTGCAATATAAAAATAATTTGATTATTCTGATATTGTTTTTGATTTTTTTGTGTGATTTGCTTCGAGTCAGGAAAATAATAATTTTCGGGCCGGGGAAATTCTTATTTTAATTATTCAGAGCTAGGAGATCTTACTAAACCCAATTCCGAATGATATATATATTAATCTTTTAATTTTTAGGATTTAACTGTGCAATAAAATAATTTTATATTATTATAATATTATTTTATGTGACAGTACTTACTATCTTAAAAATAGTAAAAATCTACTTCAAAATGATCATGGACCCGAAAAAGTCTGTGGGACCCGCGTTTAGAGTAGCAGTCAACGATTTTGACTGGACCAAATTCTAAACCAATAGGAACATGTCAAAATAGGTGGCTTGAAAATTCTAACCAATAACAATTAGTCAATTAAAGGAGCATAGACTTCTTTAAGGACCATTGGATAAAAAGCATGATTTAGATGCTTTTGATCATAACCGTTGATCCGATCAATAGTGTAAAATGAATCATGATAAAACCACTAAGTAATATCCACCATAGATGAGATCAATGGATAGGAAACAAAGTTGAATTCAATGGCTAAGATGAAGTCAACAATAGTGGCTTGACTTTAATTAGTAACCAATTAAACCTAATTAAGTCATCTTAATGGCCTAATTAATAAGCTAAGTAAACTAACCTAATTATCAATTAGTTATAATCTAATTCTTAATTAGATATCCTAATTTTAATTAGAGGTTATGATATATGTAATTATATGTTTAATTAATTAGTCATGTAATTAGATAATTAATTAAGAATGGTTAGGAAACTAAACCTAATTAATTAGCTAGTTAATTAGCATGCAATTAGGTGTTAATTGAAAACAAATTAAGTCTCTAATCCTAATAGAGCCACATGGTCATGCAGCTTGGAAATCTTATCCAAGGTTCTTGAATTATCTAGCATGGCAATTTACTAATTAAAATATGACCAAGCCATGTGCTTCAAGTGTGAACACAAAATAGGATATTTATTTCAAGTAAATCTCTTCAATCTCTCCAAGACTCACACAGCAGCTGATAACTCCATAAAATGTAGTTATTTGTGCCCTATTTCTATGCTAGAATGAATGCTTAGTCCTTGTTAATAATGCATATTTGGAGGTTTTGTGCTTATATTTGATATATTCTAATTCTGATGCTTTCTGATGCATTACTATGCAAAATTGAGCTTTAATTGTTATAGATTAAGTAGATTTATATCTGTTACTTATTTGGTGTTTTGTCCATGTTAGGAAGGGCTCCAAATAAGGTTAAATGTGGAGCATGTGAGCTTAAAGACTAAGAGGAAGCCAAATTGGCATTTTGGCAAGTCACTTGCCATGGCGGCAAGGTAGTGTAGTAAGCCAGGCGGCCTTGACAGCGCATCATCGAAATTTCATACTTGAACCCGAGGCACGAGGGCCACGGCACTCACTAATAGGGGCCGGGGCGCAGGCCAACCGACCTAGTGGGGGCCGTGACGCTCACTAACGAGGGCTGCGGCGCTCTGTAACTGACTCAACGCGGGCCTAGGCACTCTTAAATGGGGGCCGGGATGCACAGTGGCAAGCTGAGCCTATAAATAGGATTTTTCACATTTTTCTCTCTCTCTTGGCTGCCTTAGCCATTGCTTTTTAGTTTTCTCTCTTTTAGTTTAGGTTTTAGTTAGTTTTAGGTTAGAAAGCTTTGGCTAGATCTTTATTGATGGTGGATTGGAGGCTAGGAACAAGGATGGAGGAAGATTCAAGCTTCAGAGACAAATCAATGAGCTTCTTTCTCTCTTTTCCCTTTCTCTCTTCTCTTCCTTATCTTTTGTATAGCTAAGCTTTGTTTAGGAATACTTTGAATCCTTTTATTTATATTAATAATGTGTTCTTCTCTGAGTTTGTATGGATGTTTGATTATGGTTCAATCATTATCTGTGTTTAATGCTTGTTCTTGGTTGGCCTCGATTGCATGATCCTAATATTGGCAAATGAACTAGACACAGGGATTTGTTGATATGGATATGGTGTGGTTGATACATGTTCGACGATGAGTTGATTCGTTAATAGGATAGGAATATACCTATTAGCCATGTATAGTGTGTGATTGAGAATAGATCGTTCCTGAGTGGATGTTGTACTAGCTTTCAAGGAAACTTGGTGAGTTGGGCAAGTAGAAACCAGGGTTGATTGACCTAGACATAGGCTTTTGACTACATTAGATTCTCAAGCTAACCTAATCAATGCATTTGTGTTTATGAGGGAGATTGTATGTTGTTGATAGATGTAGGGGGTGAAGGAGGATTTCCTGAAACCTAACCGTGTTTATGTTTATTGCTTTTGTAGATTAGGTTTAGTTTAGTTTATTGATTTCTTATTTTTATGTCCTTGACTAGAATTTATTAAGATATTGGTTGGTACTTAGCTTTATAATCAAATATCCTCGTGGGAATGAACTTTTACTCTGTATCTGTATTACTTGAGAGATCCGTGCACTTGCGGTAGCAATCAAGTTTTTGGCGCCATTGCTGGGGATAGTTTTTATATTGCTAATATCAACAATGAGTTTGATTAGTTCTAATTCAAGTTGTATATAAGTTGTATATAATCTATGTTTCATTTTTGTTTTGTTTTAGTTTCAAATAAGAAGCCGGGTGATTTCATTTATACGAGGCCCTTGAGGGAATTCGATACTCTTGAAAGGATAATCCTTGGATCAAGTTCTTGAAGACTACTCATCCGCAGCACTTCAATATTTGTGACTAAGTCCTACTGGGACTATAACTCAGGCCCTTCGTGGGAGGGAACCCCATGTTTATGTTTCTTTTATTATTTTTACTTTATACATAAATACATAGTATGTTGTGTTGTGTATGTTTGTGTATAGATTTTAATGTTTTGTTAGTTTTGTTAATATGTTTTAGTTAGTATGTTAGTATGTTAGTATGTTAGTTATGTTAATTTTTGTTGTTAGTTTTTGTTTTTAAGTTTTAAAGTTTGTTTTAGATTATAAATAGGTTATTATGTTGTTTTTGTGTTTTAATATGTATGTATTGTACATTTTTGTAATTTAGCTTTTTGAACAAGTTTTGTTGCAGCTAGAGAACCATAAGAGCCAAACCCAGCAGCAAAACTGTGTTTGTTGCTAAATTTACCAGCTTAGGTAGCTGCACCGCGGTGTAAGGTAGTGCGCGCCGCGGCGCAAGGGGCATTTTTCTGCAAAATTCTGTAACTTTTTGTGAGCACCACGGCCCAGGCATGAGGGCGCCGCGACGCTTAACCCCTATTTTTACTTTTTCTGTTATTTTTCTATTTGTGTGTATATAGTAATGCTCAGTACTAGTCTCAGGTTCCCTATAGGCCATGTTCTTTAAAGATATATTTCATTTTAGGTTTGGGGGAATATCTTTACATGTTCTGTTACTTTTGTGCTTAATGTTAACATGTATTGGTATTTTAAAGTATGCAGTGGTTTTAGTCAATATATTTTCATGATTATATCTTGTTTTGACTATCACTGATGTGCTGATGATAAGATTTTCAATTTACACATTATGCAAAAGATGTTGTGCATGCTTGAATTGAAAAGTTGAATCTATTTGAATGCATGACATGTTGCAAGAATGCTGGTTGTTATTGGTTGTTCATGATGTGAAAGGTTGCTATTTGCCCCCTTTTCAATGAAACCTTATGTGATCTTGAAGCATGTGAAACAATTTAGTTGCTTTTGATGCATGATTTACATCTCACTTAGATGCAAGTGTAACTTTGAAAATGATAAGAGTGCATGTCTTGAGAATGTTTGTGGATGTACATGTAGAGTTTTGATTATCCTATAGATTGTTTTTGAACTCTCTTGAGGCGAAATCCTAGGTTATGCATTATTGAAGAAATGATTAGGGCATTGTTTGGACCGATTGAGCCTTAAAAAGCTTACCCTGATATAATGATATCCTTAGGTCCCTTTGTGAAGCCTTATATTGTTTGGCCCTTATTTGTTTTTCACCACCATTGTGTTCGTTAACCTGTTAACCGTTCTAATGCATGTGAAAGCATGTCATTTGCTTCCTACCATCATCGTTTGTTGAGTTCATGATATGTTATTTCTTGAAATGAGTCTGATGATTAGGGGTATGAATATTCAATTCAAAATGAGCCTGAAGGAACCAGATGCAAAACAAAGAGAAGAAAAAGCATTGCTTTGCAAAAATAGAAGAGAAAAGAAAAAGAAAATAAAAAGAAAAATGAAAATGAAATGAAAAGCAAAAGCTTAAGAAAAGTAAAGTTCAAAAGCATCGAAAATGGTTCTGGCAAGTTTTGTAATCTCACTTTTGAATACCCTGCTAATGTCAGTTGTGACTCATATCTTGAAGTAGTATATTATGTGTCTCAATGTTTGTATTGTATCTTTCCCTTTCATTTCTTTTGCCCATACCATTGGCCTAACAATATAAGCTAATAAAGTCCCTTTGGATCCTCAATCTTGTGTGATTTACATTAGTGGAGAGAGAGTTAATTTACAATTTTGTGGATTCTATGAATCATATGCATGTATGTTTGTAAACTTATCTGGATATGTATGACTTGATTAGGAGAAGTTTATCTTGCATGTTTGTGATAAATGTGAATTGCATGAAGAGTTGTTTGGATTGATAGCATGTTAAGGGTTATGTATGTGTGGAACTGTTTATAGGGCATTTGCACTTTTTGAGGATTGATACTGTCATTGCACACTAGTATTTATTTATTTTAAATGAAAAGAAGATTGAAATGATAGTTGCTGAATGAAAAATTGATTTTAATGTTTAAGCGGTTTACTTGATTTGTTTTGTTTTGCTCAAGGACTAGCAAAATGTAGGTTTGAGGGTGTGATAACTCCATAAAATGCAGTTATTTATACCCTATTTCTGTACTAGAATGAATGCTTAGTCCTTGTTAATAATGCAAATTTGGAGGTATTGTGCTTATATTTGATATATTCTGATTCTGATGCTTTCCGATGTGTTATTATGCAAAATTGAGCTTTAATTGTTATGGATTAAGTAGATTTATATCTGTTACTTATTTGGTGTTTTCTCCATGTTAGGAAGGGCTCCAAACAAGGTTAAATGTGGAGCATGTGAGCATAAAGACCAAGAGGAAGCCAAATTGGCATTTTGGCAAGTCACCGCCGCGGCGCAAGGTAGTGGCGCGCAGGCACATCATTAGAAATTTTATACTTGAACCCGAGGCGCGAGGGCCGTGGCGCTCACTAATGGGGGCCGGGACGCAGGACAACCGACCTAGTGGGGGCCGCGGCGCTTACTAACGAGGGCTGCGGCGCTCTGTAACTGACTCAACGCGGGCCTAGGCGCTCGTAAATGGGGGCCGGGGCGCACGGCGGTGAGCTGAGCCTATAAATAGGATTTTTCACATTTTTCTCTCTCTCTTGGCTGCCTTAGCCATTACTTTTTAGTTTTCTCTCTTTTAGTTTAGGTTTTAGTTAGTTTTAGGTTAGAAAGCTTTGGCTAGATCTTCATTGATGGTGGATTGGAGGCTAGGAACAAGAATGGAGAAGGATTCAAGCTTCAGAGACAAATCAATGAGCTTCTTTCTCTCTTTTCCCTTTCTCTCTTCTCTTCCTTATCTTTTGTATAGCTAAGCTTTATTTAAGAATACTTTGAATCCTTTTAGTTATATTAATAATGTGTTATTCTCTGAGTTTATGTGGATGTTTGATTATGGTTCAATCATTATCTGTGTTTAATGCTTGTTCTTGGTTGGCCTCGATTGCATGATCCTAATATTGGCAAATGAACTAGACATAGGGATTTGTTGATATAGATATGGTGTGGTTGATATATGTTCGACGATGAGTTGATTCGTTAATAGGATAGGAATATACCTATTAGCCATGTATAGTGTGTGATTGAGAATAGATCATTCATGAGTGGATGTTGTACTAGCTTTCAAGGAAACTTGGTGAGTTGGGCAAGTAGAAACCAGGGTTGATTGACCTAGACATAGGCTTTTGACTACATCAGATTCTCAAGCTAACCTAATTAATGCATTTATGTTTATGAGGGAGATTGCATGTTGTTGATAAATGTAGAGGGTGAAGGAGGATTTCCTGAAACCTAACCATGTTTATGTTTATTGCTTTTGTAGATTAGGTTTAGTTTAGTTTATTGCTTTCTTATTTTTATGTCCTTGACTAGAATTTATTAAGCTATTGGTTGGTACTTAGCTTTATAATCGACTATCCTCATGGGAACGAACTTTTACTCTGTATCTGTATTACTTGAGCGATCCGTGCACTTGCGGTAGCAATCAGCAGCCCACTCCCCTTTACTATCAATATTCATTTATTTTGTCTCACCAAAAGCTTGCATCATTTCTCTCCAAAAAATTCCAAGAACATCAAGCACCATTTTCCTTCCATTTTCCTCTCTAGAATTCGGCCCCGACACCCAAGTTCACTACCAATCTCCTATAATTTTTACTCTCATCATTTCTTAAACCTAAACTACCTTCTAAACACTTTCCATTTAGGAAATTTTCTCAAAATCCCACTCTAAGTACTTCAAAATTCAACTTCTATTTTACTTCCCTAGAGGTAAATTTGTGATTCTTTAGTTTTAATTCAAATTTGTGATTTTCTAAACGATATTTGTTCCATGGTTTATCATTAGTAAGCTTTGTATATGATTTTACTAATTTTTTTAGAATTGTTAGGAATTATTTATGGCTTGTACGAAATCAAGGAGAAGGAGAGGAGCTTGAAAAACTTGTCTTTAAGAGGTAAGAGGGAGATTTTACCTCACTAACCAAGTTTTGGTGGTGTGGGGATAGTTTTGTTCGGTGAAAAACCCATAAAGGGTTTATTTACCTATTGTTTGATGTTCTTTGATTGTGTTTGTGATGTGTATGATTTTGTTTCTATGCTTGCATGTGTGATAATATGCTTAAAGCTTTGATATTATGTGTGAATGTATAATTATGAAAGCATGAGAAAGTATATGTAAAGTAAGATGTGAACAACATGATTAAATGATTGTATGAATGCTCCAAAGAGCAATGAGGCTCACAGCCATACTAGGGATTAGAGGACCAAAGTCCTAAAAATGAGGGATTCAACTGAGAATGAAGGATTTAAATGAAAAAGAAATGAATTTGAACAAGTTTGAATGTAGTAAGCAAAATGGTTTTGGGAAAATAATCTGATATAATTAAATAAATAGGGTTTAAAATGAAATGAGTGTCAATACTTGAATTTTACTGACGTATGGCTCACCCTACGGGGTTTAGAGGTACGTCTGTAAAATTTGAGCTGTAATATGTGAAGTAAATGAAAGAAATAACATTTTTGGGGAAACAATGCAAATACCGATTTTTAAAGGGGTAATATTATAATTTTCATTTTTAAAAGGGGCCATATTGTAATTATGATTTTTAGAGGGGTAATATTGTAATTTTCATTTTTAATGGGGCCATATTACAATTATTGATTTTAGAGGGACTATATTACAAATATTTTATAAAAGATGGACTATCTCGTAAAATATTATTTTATGAGGAACTATTATGAAATTATTATTTGAAAAAGGACTAAAACGTAAATATGAATTTTATGAGGGACTATTTCGTAAATATGAATTTTATGAGGGACTATTTTGTAAATATTAATTTTATGAGGGACTGTTGTGAAAATATTATTTAAATGAGGATTATAATGCAAATATTATGTTTTGAGGGGTTATTATGCAAATATGAAAAATAAAGTTAAATTTTGGTGTTAAATGAGAAAAATAGTATTTTTGATTTAAAATGTGTGAAAAATATTTTACGCGATTGAGAAAATGCAAAAATATGATTTCGTGATGAAATTACAATAATGATATTGTTGGGCCAATATGAGGACGCCGAATATGAGATAAAGGAATTGAATTGAGAATATGATATAATGAAATGGAACTGTGAATGGTGCATAGTACATGCATTAGAAAGGTCCAATGGACTGAATAAGGCTAGTTGCCTAGGAGAGAATACACCTCCTGAGTGGGTGCGATATGCGTAGTGTAGGTCACTTGTTGACCTTAGGGGCATTGGGGTGCGGGTTGCCTACAATGGGCAGTTAGTAGTTCTTCTATACCGTGGGTTAGACCGACGTAACACACCAATGATCCGGACCGAGATACTATCCTTAATCAAGATTTGATAAAGACTGTCGTGCATATGCTAGATGTGCAAAAATTGAGCACGTAGTCCGAGGCATGTTAGTGCAGATAGATCTTTTCGATCACTCTCTCCGATCTGAGTTTTAGCTCCATGGAGTGGGAAATTGAGTCTAGGTGCATATGCATAGTTATTAAGGGCATTATCATAATTATGGGTTATGATAATTGAAATGTTGAATGTTTTTTTTAAATATTGGTAATGGCATAATTGTAATTATTGTATATTACATGTGTTGTGATGATAAATGATGTTGGTGGTATAATTATAATTATGGTATGATAGCTGTATAAAATATTGTATGTGTTTATCTTCATTGCTATCATACTGGTATTGGCGTAGGTGATCTCACCTCTTTGTATGTCTATCCTATATTGTATTTATAATTTAAAAGACGTTGAGCAAGAAGTTGAGCGAGAAGCTGAGGAGGAGCAGATTCCTATAGAGGAAGCTGAGTTCTGAGACGATGGAGATGCCTTATTTTCTAGGGTATATGAGACAGAAGTTTCGCGGAGGATCAGAGGCGTGGCTCGCTGACCTGGAAAGAGAGCGTATTTATTACATAGGGGACTTAAACATTATTTTGAGTAGGCTACATCTTGGACATTAGTGTGAATATTAATGTATACCTAGAGTTCCCATTGTCAACTAGACAATACTAGGGAGCATACTATCGTATTCCTAGTGCGATTAGTATAGTGTCGTCTGCTCGAACACCTATCCATAGGACTTCGCGTCAGTCTGGATTCCTATCTTTTGAGGAATCTGAGGATGACCTGTCTGAGGGTTCTACTGTGTAGTAGTACTTGGGCAGTGTATTAGTATAAATTAAAGCTTAAATATTTTCAGAGTCTAGTTTGTAAATATTAAAATATGATAGTACTAAAGACTGGTATATGTATATAAGATGTGAATTATTTGTGATATGATAATGTTGTAATGTTTTTATTTTTCGCTAAGTTTATCTTATTATTATTAAGAAATTTTACAACTCGTATTTATATCACAAAGCATAGTATTTCAATGAAGGGGTAATTTAGTAATTAAGTAACATGAAGCCTGACGCCCTAAGGAGGGTGTTACAGGGATCCTCTCCTGGCTCGTCTGAAGATATAAGGAGAAGACCGAGTGCGGTCCCACGGGCAGGTGCCCTAGCAACTGATGCCATGGAATCCTCATCCTCTCTAGGGGTGTGAATCGGATCACCCCATAGCTCCTGGATAGGCAAGGCGAACTCCAGATGTACCGAAGTAGTAAGTGTCAAGACACGATCTCTATCACGGGTTATCCCTACAGTCAGGATCAGGTTTCCAACATATTGTATACGCTATCCAGCCCAGTCAACTTGTAACATCCCGAAAATTCTTTATTTCATTATAAACGATCATTTTATAATATTTATGATTTTTAGGAATTTTTTTGGATTTTTCTGAAAATGATGAATATTTTAATATATTCTTCGTTTTACGTGTACACTGAGCGGAGCCGGGGAAAGTAGAATATTTTCCCTGAGGCTGGTAAACTTTGAACTGTCAATGTGTCAACGGGGGATCTTACTAAACCCGAGGTCAGGCACAGTTTACGAGGTTTATATTTTTTGAGGTTTTATCTGTTAAATAAAATTTCGGTATCATAAAATCATCTGATGAATAATAAAATATTATTTTCATCAATTGTAAATTTTATTCACTTGAGAAAATAATTCCATAGTGTAATTAATCATCATCGGATGTATTTAATTTGGAGACAAGCTTACTATGTACTTTATCGAGGAGCGCGCGAAGCTTCTCAAGGAAGCTTCCTCCAACCATTATTTTATCATTTCTCTCTCCTCCCAAATTTGTCTTTGCCGCACGTTTGAAATTAAGGGGTCTAATTCATTTTCATTCTCACATTTTCCTCCTCCTGTACACAAGCACTCACTATTCACTCATCTTTCTCTCTTTTCATTTCACTTCACAGCAGCACACCATCCACCCACATTTGTATTTTTATCTTCCAAAACGTCACACTCCTAGCACCATTTCGTGTTTGGAGAACCACCATCATTGAGGAAATCATCTTCAAAGTTCTACATTTTCTTCATCTTCATTTTTCTCCACTGTTGAAGCTTAAAGGTTGGAACTTTAAGGTAAAGCTTTTAGCTTTTTCCTCATCTCCTCTCATTTTCGTAACCCACAGTCATTTTGATGACCATGGGTATCCATTTCAATACTTGATTCTGATTTTGGTAAGTTTGAATGTTCAAGGATCTCCTGGAAGCTGAAAACATAACTTCTGACCAAAAGGAGCAACCTTTCTTTGTGCTTCTCCCAGGTAAGAGGAAGACACTCCTCCTCAACCTCTTTTAGCATTTAGGGATGTTGTTTGTGATTGGCACTGTGATTCATCTCTGTTTGAATGCTGCTGGTGATGTATTTGTATATGCTATTTGATTGTTGTGTGATCTGATATATATGTTTGGAATGTATAATCTAAAAGGAACGCAGTCGGGCTGGCTCTCGGATGGCCACGCCTTGAGACTAGGATTTTGGGATTATTGGTGAGAAGTAGTAATGACTTGATTTCTGATCATTAAGTGAAATGTCAAAACCTGTCATGTAGGAACCCCTGGCCAAACCCGTCGAATGTGATGCCCGTCGAATTTGATTCCTGGTCATTTAGTGCAATGTCAAAACCTGTCATGTAGGAACCCCTGGCCAAACCCGTCGAATGTGATGCCCGTCGAATTTGATTTCTGATCATTTAGTGCATTATCAAAATCTGTCGAGTATAAACTTCTGGCCAAACCCGTCGAATGTGATGTCATGATCACTCAGTAAAGTCAAAACCTGTCAAGTATGAACCCCTGGCCATGCCCGTCGAATATTCGTCGAGTATGAACTCCTGACCACTTAAGAGAGAAACTCCTCTAATGCAAAATCCGTCGAATTTGAATGACCACATTCGTCGAGTGAAATATTCATCGAGTTAGAATGCCAATAACCATTGAGACATACCTGTCGAATGGATCTTCTGTCCATTTATCAGAAGCTTCCCAAAGTTAATATTCGTCGAGTAGAACGTCAAGACCCGTCGAATTAGAGTTCTGACCACAATGTTTTCGTCGGTTCGACACTTGGGAGATTTTTCCAACGTCGACACCCACATCCGTCGAATTGGACTTCTGCTGACCTTCTGGAAAGAATTCGACAGTTCTGACCTCTGTTCGACAGAACCCCCATCCGACAGAAATTGGTTTTTATCCAATCTTGTTATAAATTGTTCTCCCATTTTTCATCCTTATGCCATGTTAGCCTTCGTCGAATAGCAGCCTCAATTTTTCACTAAATGCATAGTATCCGTCAAATTCACAACCATGGTTTATCACCCCATACCTAGCAATTAAATCAGTGATGTTGTTGGTGATTCTGGCCATGTATCTTCTTGGATTCAAAACCCTTGGATTAATAAAAGTACATAAATCATAAATGATTGGATGATTAGAGATTAAGTAGGGATTCATAAACAGGGAAGAACTTGAGTATGGGTGAGCTTTTGAGGCACATAATGAATTTAATGGTTGACTTTTATCATGACTATGAAATGGAAATTGTGAAT
This sequence comes from Ormosia semicastrata, assembly GCA_029884595.1. Classification (NCBI taxonomy): domain Eukaryota; kingdom Viridiplantae; phylum Streptophyta; class Magnoliopsida; order Fabales; family Fabaceae; genus Ormosia; species Ormosia semicastrata. Next base: position 19,436,975 of record JAQQTO010000062.1, on the reverse strand, counting down.
GTCCTTAAAATGTACTATTGGATTGTTGTATACCCGTGAATGGGATCAGATCTTGTGATAAATGATATGACATACATGTGAAGCATGATGGGCCTAGTTGGTCATGAGGAGTATGATTGTGTCATGCATTGAACAAAAAGAAAGAGATTGTCCGTTGGACTTGGTTAAGGCCGGTAGCCTAGGAGTTGAACTTACACCTTTGTGTGGGTGCGAATAGACAAGTGTAGGTTACTTGTTGACCTTGGGGGCGTCAGGGTGCGAGTACCTCACAATGGGCAGCTGGTAGCTCTCTGTCTGTGGGGCAGACCGATGCAAACACACTGACGATCCGGACCGAGACGCTGTCCTATGTCGAGATCTGTGTAGAATGTCTTGTAAAATGCCATATTGTACAAAATGATAAATTGAGAATTTTTAGCACTTGAGGGCCTGGGCAGCCAAGAATACAGACATACCTCCTGATCGTTCCCTTCGACTGTTTTGTGTCTAGCTCCATGGAGTAGGATTTTGACTATTGAGGGCACATGTGCATAGTGAGCCCATGAATTATCTGGCATACATTTTTATTATAATTGGAACTGTTGTACTTCTGATATATCTATATGTATATGACTGCCTGGAACTATTTAGTTGATCATAATTGCTATGGAATGTTTATTACCATTATTGCTGTCATAAATGCTATGTGGGCACTTTGCGCCGTTTGGTTTCTCGATGCTATAATTGGTAATGATGGTAGGATGTCTTACCTCTTTCTTGTACTTTTCTTGCTCTATGTCAATTTTTGGTTAAAGACTGTAAGTGGGAACGAGGTTGGATTCTTTTGGATTTTCTTGGTTTGACCCACTGTATCCGGTGATGTCGTCGCAAAGGGAGTTCTATTGGGTTCGTTCGAATTGTGTTCATTTGTGGTGTCAACGCGCGGCGAGTCGATTGGACCGACAAGACGTATTTAACATGCTGAGGATCTGACTTTGACCATGAAGAGGGCTGCAATTGAAGACCTTATCCTGTATTTCTCACTACACCGGTGAGCCCGGAGTTGCCTCACGCATTCGGGATTCGATGGAGTGCCCAACTCCTTAGTTGTAGATAGGGTGTGGGTAGTTGATATTTTATTTTGCATTACCTATATAAAAATGTATTTTGGGTATGTGTATGTTTTAAGGTGATTATCCAGACTTAAAGGTTGTAAATTGAGTACATTCTATAATTCATATTTTAATTAGTTGTATATGTAATATTCATTCGTGGCTCCTATTTTCCTCATATGCGAAATAATTAATATATTTTTAAAGTTTGTTATTTGACAATGTTAGCACGCCAAAATTTAGTGACCGTGATATAATGACGATTGTGCCGTGGTTATTAAATTGAGGGGTGTTGCACAACTCGCCATGCATTGGAGCCACCAGTGAATACAATCCTAATGAACCCGATGGAACCCCTTCTTGACGACATCCTCGAAAGCAAGAGATCAATACCCAGTAAAGTCTACGAAAAACAATCTCATCCCTTCTACAGTCTACAACCAAATATCACATAGAACAAGAACAGTACAGGCAAGAGGTGAGATATCCAACTTCATTACCAATTATGGCAGTAAGAAACATAAACGACATAAGATGTCCACATAACATTACAAGAATAATAAACAGTATTAAGAAGCAGATATTAAACAACTTAACAATTCCAGGCAGTTATAACATCAACAACATAGCAGTTCCAAATCATCATATAAATTAAATGCCAAGTAATATATTGACTCACTATGCACACGTATATGATATCAAAATCCTACTCCATAGAGCTAGACACAAACATAGGAGAGAATGATCAGGGAGACATGTCAGTATCTCGTCAGCCTACAATCAAGTGCTTTCCAGAATATAATAGTTTTGCGCATCAGGGCTTTATATAGTGGCATTCCCACAAGATCGCAATATAGGACAGTGTCTCGATCAGGATCGTCGGTGCATTTGTATCGGTCTATCTCTCGGTCCAGAGGGGCTACCAACTGCTTGCTGTGAGACACCCGCGCTCCGACGCCCCCAAGGTCAACAGTAGGACCTACACTAGTCTACTCGCACCTGCACTAAGGTGTGATTCAACTCTTAGGCAACATAGCCTTGACAAATTGTTCATCGGACTTCCACAATGCATGATGACTCAATGCATATATCATGCATGTTTATCATTACATACTTTTCCACAATCTGCCTCAATTGGCCAAAAGCAAGCATCAACACATCATTGGTCCCTTACATGGACCCACAAGATCATATTATCGGTGTTTAAATGAAATAATACACTTTCAAGGTTTATTATGAATTCTCACTTTAATGTAGCATTTATTACAAAGTTCGTCCCTAGAGGAATTCTCTTGATTAATTAAGGTTTCTATTGTAAATTTATTTGCACACACTTAGAAAATTATTCTAAGGGTCTCAAAGTCTCACACTCCCTTATTCTTTCTTTAATTAGAATTACCCTAAGTTTTTATAGTAAAATTTCGTTCTTGGTTCATTCCAATTTATGAGATCCTAAATAAATCCTAATTGTCCAAATTAGTTAAGTTCCACTTCAATGTAATGTCTCTTATGAAATTCTTTTCATTATTGGCTTTCTTACTTTAAACTTAGTCATTCTCTTTATTCATAATAAAACTTATTTAATTAGGTGTCTTATGATTCTCAAAATTTCACTTACACTCTTAATTCTTGTTCCTTTAATTCCATTAGTCATTCTTTTTATTCATAATAAAACTTATTTAATTAAGTGCCTTAGGATTCTGAAAGTCTCACTTTAATTTGGCATTTCTCAATGAAATTCTTATCTAGAGGAATTCTCTCATTTTGTTAAGTTCCATAGGTCCAAAGAGTTCTATTTTGTTACCTAACTAATTTCCTTCCATCACATTATCCACTTGCTTAATCACTTGATTAATTAGAGGTCATAGATGTATGAAGCCACATGATTAGGCCATTATTAGCCATAGAGGCCGTAAGCCTCTCCAAGTTTTAGGATTCCAAATTTCTATTCCATTAATTACATATTGTCCACTTGATTAGCTATGTCTTCCACTTGTTATAATTTTTCATCAAGGACCCTAATTTTGGGCCCCAAAACCATGAGCCTCCTAGATGGAATCTAGGTCATTTCCTTCCATTTTAAGTTTTCCAATCCATCCAAGTATATCAATATACATAACCAACCAATCAAATAGCTTAAACAAATTAAAAACAATATGTAATCATACAAATCATACCAACAAAGAGAGTAACCCTACTAGGGTTTCTCATAACCAATCACAAAAACAAAGTTCCTTACTACCAATATAGGTTGAGGAGGAGTATCTCCCTCTTACCTAAAGGAGAAAACAAGTTATGGAATTCCCCTTAAGCTCCAAGTGATATTCGGATTCCACCTTTCAAGGAAACCCTAAGAACATCAAACTCATAAAAATCACAATTAAAGCTTGAAAAAGGCATCCATGATCACCATAGTGACCATGGATCATGAAAATGGGATGGAAAGATGATAAAGTTATGAACTTTTACCTCAAAGTCTCCAACTGTAAAGCTTGATGGAGAAAAATGAAAATGGTGAAAATGGATGAACCAAGTGATGCTTTCCAAAGAGAAAAGGTTAATGGTGGTGAGAAGGTTTAATAAATGTGATTAGTTGAAACAAACAAAAGAAAAATGGAGTATTATGGTGGTGTGTGGCCAGCGGTTTTGGAGAGAAAATGGGAAGAGAAAACTTGACTCCTTTGTTGGTGACTTTAACAAGAAGAGAAAAGCTTCAATGGAGGGATGGATTCAAGCAAAGTGGTTGCTTGAAATAAATCAAAAATGGTGGAAGAAGGAGAGGGTGCAGCCGTGGAGAGGAGAAGAGAAAAGGAAAAGAAGAGCTTGGTAAAGTGAAGAAGAGAGAAGGAGGAGAAAATGTTAGAGAGAGAAGTTGACAGGAGAAAAAGATGATGACTTTTTGCTTTTGAAATTAGAATTGAATAGCTTAATTAAATGAAGCATAATCTTGGACTCCAAAAAGTGTTGTTGTCGTATGGTGTGTAGGGGGGAAGAGAGAGAGAAAAATGGTTGAGAGAAAAGAGAGAAGGAAAATCTAGAGAGAAAAGTTGATAGGAGAAAAGGTGATGACTTTTTGACTTTGAAATTAGAATTGATTAATTGTTTGAGTGAAGCACATTTTTGGCTCCCCAAAATGTGCATGCAGCCGTGTGGGAGTATGAGGGAGGAGAGAGAAGATGAAGCTTCTTTGAGAAGCTTGGAAACTTTTCCAATAAAGAGGATTTGATTAGACATAAAGGAGATTACCTTTGGATAAGATAATATGATTTAATAGTTAAAATAATAAGGTAGTTAGGATTTTACTACAAGCTATTACCCAATGGATAATTGTTGTAGTACACAAGCCAGTAATAACTATCCATCGAATAATAGATTAAAAAATTTTATTTAATAGTGCATATAGAGATTTTATTTATCAGATAAACCTCGAAAAATGTAAACCTCGTAAACTATGCCCGGCCTTGGATTTAGTAAGATCCCCCGTCAACGCTTCCAGTGTTCAAGGTTTACCAGCCTCAGGGAAAACATTTTGTTTTCCTGGCTCCGCTCAGCGCGCACACAAGATTAGGAATATACTAAAATATTCAACGTTTGTAAAAAAATCCATAAAAATTCTAAAAAATCACAAATATTGGAAAATTACTATTCATCATGAAACAAACAATTTCTGGAGCATTTCACTGACTCTACTCAGTGTGCATGCAAAACGAGGAATAGACTAAAATATTTGACGTTTCTAGAAAATTCCAAATTTTTTTCAAAAATCACAAATATTATAAAATGACTATTTGTGATGAAATAAATAATTTTCGGAGTGTTATACCAGTTCTGTTTAGTGCGCACATAAAATGAAGAATATACTAAAATATTCATCATTTCCAAAAAATTCACAAAAATTCACAAAAATTCCAAATATTATAAAACGACCATTTATGATGAATGAGATAATTTTTGAGATGTTACAACTCTCCCCTTCAAAAAAAAATTTCGTCCTCGAAATTTGATCTAAGAATACACGTGGATATGATTCCTTGTAGAATGTCTCCAGATCTTCAGCGCAATCCTAACGGCTAACTTTGAGTTTTTGTGTAAAGTAACTCTTCTCTTATGCTTTCAGTTGTCTTGAAGCACACGCTATTACTCCTCCTATCTACACAAGTTCACGTTCCAAAATCTAATGCAAGGCATCAATGGGTATATCAAAATGTTCATTGAGATTAGGCAGAATCATCACTGGTAAAGTAGTTGAGTGTTTCTTCAACCCTTGAAAATTTCCCCTATATGCATCGGTCCACACAAAATTTGACTCTCTCGTATGAGTTAGATGTGAAGTCTTACCATATTGGAAAATTCTGTGACGAGTCATCCGTATTGACCAACTAATCCCATATGGCTACGAATCTCTATTATGGTCATCGGTCTTTCTCATCGAAGAACTATTTCGACTTTCGACAGCTCCATAGCAACTCCTTCCTTTGAGATCATGTGACCTGAAAGTTGAATTGCCTCTAACTAGAATTCACACTTTGACAACTTCACACATAACTTTTCCTTCTTCCTCAGAACTTAAAGAACAACAAGGTATGCTTAGTATGTTCTGCGTGGTTCCTCCAAACTTCAAGAACATATCAAAATGTCATTAACAAGGAAAAAAGAGATTCTATTAAGGTAATCGATGAATATTATCGAAGCGTTCGTTACACGGAACGACATTACGAAACACTCATAGTGCTCATAACTCGTCAGAAAAAGTTGTTTCAGAAATATCTACTACCTTCAAGCGAACTTGATGATAGTCCAGAACACCAGTTGATCTTGGAGAAAACAGCAGCTCCCTTTAGTTGATTCATTAAGCCATCTATCCTTGATCCTTACAGAAACGTCACATAGGGTATATTCTTCTCTAACCGTGCTATATTCAGTGCACTGTTATGGTTCAAATTCAGGAACACATTTCCTCAGTCAAAGTGTACTAGAAACATTATAACAGTCAGAAGGAAAAGATAGGGAAGTCACTTGGTCTACCACTGGACCCGTCCAGCAAAGAATATGATATGGTCTAATAAAACTTAAGAATGAGTTTTCGTGGATTCAAATCTAGGAAATTTCTATCCCAATAGACACTAAATTTCTGTTGAAATAGAATGACGAGACATGGTTAGAAAACAACCAATCCCCTTTCTGAGATCAAGTCTATTCACGAAGAAAGCAAATAACTGAATTGGCAAAAGGGTTTCAATTTCTAGCAACAATAGGATAGTTTAAACAAGCTTATGTAATGAGGGTAGGCTTATAAATCAGAACAGTAATATTCGGGTCAAAAGGAAGTAAATACATAGACGACCCAATCCTAAAAACAAGCTCTTAAATCTTCATTGTAATATTTCAACAGGATATGGTTAGAAGATAACCAATCCATTTTTAAATAGTATATCCAATTTGTGAAAGGAGTAAACAAATCTGATCAACAGAAGGATTCAACCCTTAACAGGTCATAGAAATAATTTAAACGACTTGGCTACCATCAAAAAGTTCTTAGTAGCAGAAGTAGAAATAACTAAGTCAAAAGATGACGAAGATACAAACGATCCTAATAGACTCATACAATCATATGTCACAAGGAAATGGGTCATCCCCAGAATTATACAATGGAATCACAGGGTTATCTACTGTAGCACAGTCCCCCTCTTCATTTCGGTCTTCAATCTGGGTGGAGAAATTAACTCTCCCTTGTCCGTGAGATTTTGAGGTGCATATATCTCTGATGTAAGGCTTCGTCCTATGCAAAGTACAATTTCTAGCCACATGTCCTAGCTTTTCACACTTGAAACAAATTACTCCTTCGATCATACAATCCCTTGTTAAGTGGTCCTTTCCGCACTTGAGGCAGATTACCCTCTTGATCTTACATTCCTTTGTTGGATGGTTCTTTCTACACTTCTTACATGTCTGTAAAAGTGTCACGGGATGACTAGGTCTGCCATCACTAGCATTACCCCCAGTTGGTTGTTGTCGTCATTGATTCCCTAGTGGTCGCGAGTACAATTTCTGCTTGATCTGATTGATCATTCTATTATTCCTATTTTGCAACCTAGGTAGTTCAGAGTTACTCTGTAACACCCCAACTTTTGGGATAAGTACGATATTATCCTAAATGTATTGTTTTATCATTTCTGTGAGTTATAAATTGAATTTGACTGTTTCGTGAATGTATTTGATTGTTGTGTGTGATTTGCTCCGAGTCAAGGAAATAATAATTTTTTGGCCAGAAAAATCTTATTTTAATTAATTAGAGCTGGGGGATCTTACTAAATCCAATTTTGATTGATATATATATTAATCTTTTAATTTTTAAGACTTAACTGTACAATAAAATAATTTTATATTATTATAATATTATTTTATTTAACAATACCTACTTGTCTCAAAAACAGTAGAAATCTGCTTCAAAATAACCATAGACCCGAAAAAGTCTGTGGGACCCGCGTTTAGAGTAGCAGTCAACGATTCTGACTGGACTAAAATTTGAACCAATAGGAATTAGTCAATGAAAGTGGCTTGAATTTTCTAACTAATAAGGTTTGGTTAAACAAAGTGGCAAAGACTTTGTTGTGGACCATTAGATGTAAAGCTTGTTTTAGAAGCTTTGATCTTAACCGTTGATCAAATCAATGGTGTGAGAACAATTCTAAATAAATCACTAAGTGATATCCACCTTAGATTGAATCCAGGGCTAGGGATTAAAGTTAAATTCAATGGTTAAGATTAAGTCAAATATAGTGGCTTGATTAATTAACTAAGTAAACCTAATTAAGTTATTTTAATTGCCTAATTAGGAAAACTAAGTGGACTAACTTAATTATTAATTAGTTATAATCTAATTTCTAATTAGATATTCTAATTTTATTTAAAGGATATGATATATGCAATTATATATTAAACTAATTAGTTATACAATTAGAATGTTAATTAAGTGTTGTTAGAAGACTTAACCTAATTAATTACCTATTTATTTAGCATACAATTAGACTTTAATTGGAAACAAATTAAGCCCCTAAATGCCATAGTACTCCATGGCCAAAGGAGGCCAATTCACCATGTTTTCCATTATTCTTGAACCATCCAAGTGACATAAGCCATGTGCCATGCAAGTGTGAACACAAATGGATATTTATTATCCAAGCTTATCACTCAATCTCTCCTATACACTCACGGCAGCCCCCCTCCCATTTCACTCTTGATATTCATTTTACACTTACTAAAAATTTAGCCTTCTATTCTCTCCAAAATTCCCAAGAACACCAAGCAACTTTTCTCTTTTATTTTCTCTTCTATTTTCGGCCCAAGCACCAAACACCACCATCAATCTTCTATAATTTTACCTCTTCACATTTCCTAAACCAAAACTATCTCCTAAACACTTTTCCTTTACAAGGTTTTATCAAAAACCTACTCATTCTAGTTCAAAATCAAAGCTTTTATTCACTTCCCTAAGGGTAAGCTTTTGATTTTATGGTTTAAAATTTGATTTGTGATTTTCTAAATCATGTTTGTTCCATGGTTTTCCATTATGAAGCCTTGTATGTGATTTTGCTTATTGTTTAAGAATTTTAGGGGTTTGTTTTGGAGTCCAAACGAAAATCCAAGGAGAGGAGGAGACTAGGAGATCCTTGTCTTCAAGAGGTAAGAGGGAGATTTAATCTCATCAACACTTGTGTGGTGATGAGAAAATGGATTGTATGTGTATGAAGAATCCATAAGGATTCATTTGTGTGGTTGTTTATTGTTTTTCCTATTTGTGGTTGTTTTTGTTTGCAAGCATGTTTATAATTTTTAAAATATATTGCATGTGTTTATAGTTCTTAAAATATATTGCATGTGTTATTAATTGTATGATTATTAAAGTAGGATGTGAATAACATGTATGGATTGCATGAGTGTTCCAAAGAACACAAAAGAGGCTCACGGCTTCTCCAAGAAAAAGAGAACCAAAATGTTCTCAACCATTTTCTAAAATAATGATTTAATGAATCTAGGTGATACAATGAATTTAAGAATAATTTAGAGAATTTAGAAGTTAGAAAATGATTTAATGATTAGTGATGAAGGATAGGTTAATTATGGCCAACATGCCATTTAATATACAATTAAATACCTAAGTTATTTTCTAAGGTAGGTTTAACTAATCTACAAAAGAATTTGATTCCAATGAATCTTTGAGAAATAAAATGAATGAACTTAGTTCTAGAATTCTAAATTAGCAGAATTTATAAAGAAACAATTGAAAAATACTAACGTAAAGCTCACTCTCTGAGTTTTGAAGCGCATTAGCAAGTTTCAAGGTGTAACTATTGGGTAAGATTAAAATGAATAGAATTTAGAGGAAAATGTCAAAAATACCATATACTGATTTTCTAGGTAAAATGCTGCCAAAATTTACTAAAATTAGATAAATAAAATGAAAAGATTCCATAATATATTTATAATGTAAGCAAAATATTCTACATAGTTTAAAAGTACTGGATATAGTTTACACATATTTAAAATGATGATTTTAAGCTACATGGTTAAGAAAATGATTTAAAAATCCTATTGAGAAACTGATTTAAAAACATTATGCGATGTTCAAAAACGTCAAAATATATTTACGCAATTTAAAAATATTTGTAAAAGCGACGCGATTGTGAAAATGTGATAAAATTTCTATGCGACTAATTGGAACAGTGAGTTTTATTGTCGGGCCAAAATGGTGGACCTGGACATGTTGTGAGATAGTACTGTCAAGTGGAGACATACTATATTTTGGTATATTGAGACTGAGGGTATTTTCGTAAATATGGTAAAATATTGAGAATAAGGGTATTTTGGTTATTTTTTATCATGCTTTGAGAGTTTTGTCAATTTGGTTGATAATTGGCGATTGATTGACGAGATGAATTACACCGTGTTGTGGGTGTGATAGGTGTAGTGTAGTTCATTAATTGAACTTGGAGGCATTAGTGTGCGAAGAATCCCATATGTGGACAGTTGGTAGCGCCTCTAGGCCATGGTAACGAGCAACACACTAATGATCTCGACAAGCACTATTCGTAATCAATATCTTGAGGAGACTATTATGTACAATGCCTGTAGTGCACAATGTATTGGACTGTGTACTGCTACACGATGTTTTGGACTGTAGGCTATAGACATGACGTTAGACAGTGTAATAGTTTGGTTGGGCAGCCTGAGGTACTATTAGTTCTTTTTGGATCATTCTCTCAGATATCTGTGTTTAGCTCCATGGAGTAGGAATGAGTAAGTGTGTGTATCATTCATTATCTGCATTTTAATGTTTATTATAATCTGTGATAAAATGCATGATGTATTAATTTGCTATACTGTATATGATATAATGATATGTATTATTGTAATATTTATTTGTATTGTCGTTTTCTTTATTGCCATGCTGGTAATGATGTAGATTGTCTCACCTCTTTATTGTATTGTTCTGTCTATTTCTATTTTATGTTTATATCATTGAAGACTACAATGGCGGCAAGGAGAGGTCAATTAGGTTTCTTTAGACTACAGTTTCTCGAAGGCGCTGAGGCTTGGTATGTCCATTGGGACACAAGACATATAGAGTACAGTGGTGACGTTACTTTATTAGTAAGTAGGACTCGACATGGGTTCATTACTTCACTTTATACAGTTACTTTCATACAGGTTACTTTACCTATTAGGGAGTTGTGGGACAAATTTCACCATACTCCTAGAGAGAACTTTGATATATTTTTGGGTCGAATTTCTATCGGTCAAGACATTCCCAACTAGGGAATTTGTCTTATGACAAGGGCTCATGTCTTAGGGGTTATGTTTTAGTATTATACTGACTTTTTACTACTTTATTAAATATTTGTAGTTGTAAATTAATTGTATACTTCAGACAAAATCATATGTATATTATGGTGTGATTATGTTTTGCTTTATTTTGTATTCCATGTTATTTTATTTAACATTATCAAGTATAAAAAGGAAAAAAAATTATCACTAATATTATTTATGTACCAAACATTTTATAAGTTGGGTAAGATTTTATTTTATTGCATTAAAATGTGACATCCCCACAAGGGTGTTACATACTCCAAAATTGACATTCTCCCAACAAATTCTGAACCTCGACTTCCAACTCTTGTTGCTGTACGGTCCTCTGATTCGGTTGTACTGTTACACCAGCCATTCCCTGCATTGCTTCCATAGTCGCATCCACCCCTTTGTTGTTGTGTTCCATATTCCAACGCGTATATCTTCTGCGAGCCATTGTCTTCCTTTGAAAACAGAAAGTCAAGCACAATGGAGACAAGAAGTAACCATTTCAGACAATATTGTCTCCTTTCGGAAACCAAACACAAGGAGTCACACAACACAACAAGGGTGTAAATACAAACAAATCCTAAACAAGTTTAGTCATACCAACTATGCTTCTCGCTAAAGGAATTTCTACCCGCTTAATACGCCTAGGTGAAGTCTTAGTTTCTTGTCCACACAGAACATTACACATTGAGTGGGCCAATACTCAATATTATGTATCTATGCAACAGTAGCTACCAACATTCAACCTATGGCAAGTCATGCCTTCCTTTCCCAAACATCTCTATCAAGAGACAAGGAAGTGTACAACATACAAAGAAACTTCTAACATGTCTAAGCATAGTCAGTCCATACCCCGGCTCAAAAGGATGAATTGAGCTCTGATACCACGTAATGTAACACCCCTCGATTTAATAACCACGACACAATCGTCATTATACCATGGATACTAAATTTTGGCGTGTTATGATTTTCAAAAAATATTTATCCAAATTAAACCTTTTGTGTATATACTGAAAATATGAGCCACAGATGAAATAATACATAAGCCATCATTAGTACATATAATTCAATGAGCCAAAATCAAAATGCAGTTCATAGGACTAGATAATTAATTTAAAGCATACATAGTGCGGCGTAATTCACGTACCGCTCAAAATAAGATACATCAAGTTGGATTTTAAAAGGCAGGTATACTCAAATTACACCTTAAAATAAATAATACAGAAGGAAACATAAGCTACCCATAAAGACATTCACGTCTAAGGAGTTGGGTACTCCATCGGATCCACCTCGAGATCCTCTCCCGGCTCGTCTGAAGATATAAGGACAAGACCGAGTGCGGTCCCACGGGCAGGTGCCCTAGCAGCTGATGCCATGGAATCCTCATCATTTCTAAGGGTGTGAATCGGATCACCCCATAGCTCCTGGATAGGCAAGGCGAACTCCAGATGTACCGAAGTAGTAAGTGTCAGGATAGGGTCTCCATCGCGGGTCCTCCTTACGGTCAAGATCAGGTCTCCAACATATTGTATACGCTGTCCAGCCCAGTCGACTCGCCATGCATTGGCGCCACCAGTGAATACAATCCTAACGAACCCGATGGAACCCCTTCTTGACGACATCCTCGAAAGCAAGAGATCAATACCCAATAAAGTCTAGGAAAAACGATATCGTCCTCTCTACAGTCTTTAACCAAATATCACATAGAACAAGAACAGTATAGGCAAGATGTGAGATATCCAACTTCATTACCAATTATGGCAGTAAGAAACATAAACGGCGTAAGACACCCACATAGCATTACAAGAATAATAAACAGTATCAAGAAGTAGATATTAAACAACTTAACAATTCCAGGCAGTTATAACATCAATAAGATAGTAGTTCCAAATCATCATATAAATTAAATGCCAAGTAATATATTGACTCACTATGCACATGTACATGATATCAAAATCCTACTCCATGGAGCAAGACACAAACATCGAAGAGAATGATCAAGGAGACATGCCAGTATCTCGTCAGCCTACAATCAAGTGCTTTCCAGAATATAATAGTTTTGCGCATCAGGGCTTTATACACCGATATTCCCACAAGATCGCGATATAGGACAGTGTCTTGATCAGGATCATCGGTGCATTTGCATCGGTCTGTCTCACGATCCAGAGGGGCTACCAACTGCCCGCTGTGAGATGCCTTAGCCCCGACACCCTAAAGGTCAACAGCAGGACCTACACTAGTCTATTCGCACCCGCACTAAGGTGTGATTCAACTCCTAGGCAACATAGCCTTGACAAATTGTCCATCAGACTTCCACAATGCGTGATGACTCAATGCATATATCATGTATATTTATCATTACATACTTTTTCCACAATCTACCTTAATTGGCCAAAGCAAGCATCAACACTTCATTGGTCCCTCACATGGACCCACAAGATCATATTATTAGTGTTTAAATGAAATAATACACTTTCAAGGTATATTATGAATTCTCATTTTAATGTAGCATTTATTACAAAGTTCGTCCCTAGAGGAATTCTCTTGATTAATTAAGGTTTCTATTGTAAATTTATTCGCACACACTTCGAAAATTATTCTAAGGGTCTCAAAGTCTCACACTCCCTTATTCTTTCTTTAATTAGAATTACCCTAAGTTTTTATGGTAAAATGTCATTGTTGGTTCATTCCAATTTATGAGATCCTAAATAAATCCTAATTGTCCAAATTAGTTAAGTTCCACTTCAATGTAATGTCTCTTATGAAATTCTTTTTATTATTGGCTTTCTTACTTTAAACTTAGTCATTCTCTTTATTCATAATAAAACTTATTTAATTAGGTGTCTTATGATTCTCAAAATTTCACTTACACTCTTAATTCTTGTTCCTCTAATTCCATTAGTCATTCCTTTTATTCATAATAAATCTTATTTAATTAAGTGTCTTAGGATTCTCAAAGTCTCCCTTTAATTTGGCATTTCTCAATGAAATTCTTCTCTAGAGGAATTCTCTCATTTTGTTAAGTTCCTTAGGTCTAAAGAGTTCTATTTTGATACCTAACTAATTTCCTTCCATCACATTATCCACTTGCTTAATCACTTGAATAATTAGAGGTCATAGTTGTATGAAGTCACATGATTAGGCCATTATTAGCCATAGAGGTCGTGAGCCTCTCCAAGTTTTAGGATTCTAAATTTCCATTCCATTAATTACATATTGTCCATTTGATTAACTATGTCTTCCACTTGTTATAATTTTTCATCAAGGGCCCTAATTTTGGGCCCCAAAACTATGAGCCTCCTAGAGGGAATCTAGGTCATTTCCTTCCATTTTAAGTTTTCAAATCCATCCAAGTTTATCAATATACATAACCACCAAATCAAATAGCTTAAACAAATTAAAAACAATATGTAATCATACAAATCATACTAACAAAGAGAGTAACCCTACTAGGGTTTCTCATAACCAATCACAAAAACAAAGTTCCTTACTACCAATATAGGTTGAGGAGGAGTATCTCCCTCTTACCTAGAGGAGAAAACAAGTAATGGAACTCCCTTGAAGCTCCAAGTGAAATTTCGATTCCACCCCTCAAGGAAACCCTAAGAATATCAAACTCACAAGAATCACAATTAAAGCTTGAAAAAGGCTTCCATGATTACCATAGTGTCCATGGATCACGAAAATGGGATGTAAAGATGATAAAGTTATGAACTTTTACCTCAAAGTCTCCAACTTTAAAGCTTGATGGAGAAAAACGAAAATGGTGAAAATGGATGAACCAAGTGATGCTTTCCAAAGAGAAAAGGTTAACGGTGATGAGAAGGTTTAATAAATATGATTAGTTGAAACAAACAAAAGAAAAATGGAGGATTATGGTGGTGTGTGGCCGGCAGATTTGGAGAGAAAAGGGGAAGAGAAAAGTTGACTCCTTTGTTGGTGACTTTAACAAGAAGAGAAAAGCTTCAATGGAAGGATGGATTCAAGCAAAGTGGTTGCTTGAAATAAATCAAAAATGGTGGAAGAAGGAAAGGGTGCAGCCGTGGAGAGGAGAAGAGAAAAGGAAGAGAAGAGCTTGGTAAAGTGAAAAAGAGAGAAATAGGAGAAAATGTTAGAGAGAGAAGTTGATAGAAGAAAAAGATGATGACATTTCGCTTTTGAAATTAGAATTGAATAGCTTAATTAAATGAAGCACAATCTTGGACTCCAAAAAGTGCTGCTGCCGTATGGTGTGTGGGGGGGGAAGAGAGAGAGAAAAATGGTTGAGAGAAAAGGGAGAAGGAAAATCTAGAGAGAAAAGTTGATAGGAGAAAAGATGATGACTTTTTGACTTTGAAATTAGAATTGATTAATTGATTGAGTGAAGCACATTTTTGGCTCCCCAAAATGTGCATGCAGTCATGTGGGAGTATGAGGGAGGAGAGAGAAGATGAAGCTTCTTTGAGAAGCTTGGAAGCTTTTCCAATAAAGAGGATTTGATTAGACATAAAGGAGATTATCTTTGGATAAGATAATGTGATTTAATAGTTAAAATAATAAGGTGGTTAGGATTTTACTACAAGCTATTACCCAATGGATAATTATTGTAGTACACAATCCAGTAATAATTATCCATCAAATAATAGAGCATACTACAAAATTTTATTTAATAGTGCGTATAGAGATTTTATTTATCAAATAAAATCTCAAAAAACGTAAACCTCGTAAACTATGCCCGACCTCGGGTTTAGTAAGATTCCCCGTCGACGCTTCCACAGTTCAAGGTTTATTAGCCTCAGAGAAAACATTTTGTTTTCTCGGCTCCGCTCAGTGTGTACGCAAAACGAGGAATATACTAAAATATTCGACATTTCTAGAAAAATCCATAAAAATTCTCAAAAATCACAAATATTGAAAAATGACTATTCATTATGAAACAAATAATTTTCAGAGCGTTTCACTGACTCTGCTCATTGTGTACACAAAACGAGAAATATACTAAAATATTCTACGTTTCTAGAAAATTCCAAAAAATTTCTCAAAAATCATAAATATTATAAAATGACTATTTGTGATGAAACAAATAATTTTCGGAGCGTTATACCGGTTCTACTCAGTGCACATGCAAAATGAGGAATATACTAAAATATTAATCGTTCCTGAAAAAATCCACAAAAATTCACAAAAATCTCAAATATTATAAAACAACCATTTATGATGAATGAGATAATTTTCGGGATATTACACATCTACTCCATGGAGTTCTAACCAACATTGGAGAGAATGATCGGGGAGTCAGTGTTTGTATCTCGTTAGCCTTAAATCATGTGCTTCACAATCTCATCAATATGCGCAACTTGGCTATACATGACACTCTCAACCGGATCGGGAATAGGATACTGGCTGGTCGAGATTTTCGATACGTTGCACAGTCACCATAGCCCAGTGGAGCTACCTACTGGCCACATGTGGGATACTCGCTTCCCGACGCCTCCAAGTTCAACAAGTGAACTACACTACACAATTCGCGCCCGCACAAAGGTGTAATTCATCTCCTAGGCATTCCGCCTTGACAACAAGTCATTCCAACTTTTGTAATACATGATCTCATGACAATGATCAACAATATTCATACACAACAAAAGTTCCACCAAGAGGAGCCACAACAGGGCTTAAGTCATCATTGACATTCCCGGGTCTAGTACGTCGGCCCGTCAGCACAAAGCTATTATATTCCATCATAAGGTATCTCAATTACACAAGCTGAAGAACCATCTCTTCACTTTTAACTTTAGTTAAGGTACTTTCAAGAATTAATATGAAAATTTACCCTAGTCTTAAAACTCTCCTAGTTAAGTTCCTCTATGTAATACCTTTTCACACTTTTCATGAAAACTTAAAAGAAAACTACATCATTTTAATCTCACAAATTCATTTCTTTTTTCTCTTAAGCCCTAAAAGTACTCTAAATTTTTGTGATCTCTCTTTCTAGCTTATTTTCCCTCTTAAAGATGAAATCTCTCTCTAACTAAGTAGCCAAGATTTGGTTTTTCTACTCCTTCATTGTTGTGAAATTCCTAATTCAACTCTATTTTTATTTAAGCTTCCAAGTTCCAAATTAATACAAAAATTTCTCTTGGGTCCCTTTTTTGGGTCATTTGGCTGTGAGCTCTCTAGGGTTCTTGGGCCTAAAAATTTTTCACTTTCCATAAGGATTTCAAGCAACTAATAAATATCAAACATCAAACTTTCCATCAAGGTCATAGACAACATCAAACCACAAGATCACATAGCATACAAAAATCACAAAGACCACCAAGAGTCAAATACAATCAAGTGGAGATTCCTCACATGGATTCTCCACTCTCAACACAACAAAACATCTCTCACCACCATGAAAGGTTGATGAGAGTGATCTCCCTCTTACCTTGGAGGATAACCAACCACCTCTTGAAAATCTCCTTAAAACAAGCTTCCTCTTCCAAGAGCTTCTTGAAAAATGAAAATGACAAGCCAAAGAATCAACATTTTAGACTTAGAGAAGAATGACCATGGATCAAAATGATAGTTTTAGAAAAGGAAAGAAAGGAGAAAAGAAAGAGGAATGAAAATGGAGAAATTTTACCTTAAGAGTATGCAAGCCCTAACTTGAAGAGATACTTGAAAAATGATGAACAAGCCAAGATCTTCACTCTAAAGGGTCTTAGAAAAAGATGTAGATTCAAGAAATGTGATTTGTTAAAATTAAAGAAGATGAAATGATGGATTTTGGGAGGTGGCCATGAGGTGGGTGGAGAGAAAAAGAGAGAAGAAAATGAGAGAAAACCAAGTGAGTAGCTTTTTGGGTGAAGAGAGAGAAATTGATAGAAAAATGATAAGATGAAAAATGAAGTGAAAACTTAACCAAGAAGCCTCCTTTCCCCCCCCCCTCATGGTTGTGCAACACACATAGGGAGAAGGAGCCAAGCTTCCTCAACAAGCTTCACCAAGCTTCCTTGAGAAGCTTACTCCTGTAGTCCAAAGTCAAAGATGATGTCATGTGAGTGATGTCACATGGATGATGTCATCAAGAGAAGTCTCTAGAAAAGTGACTAGATAGAAACAATTTACTAAATATTTTCTGATATTATCCAATGGACAAAAGTCACAGTTAATAAAGTCGGTATCTATTGTCCAATGGATAATAGAGCGTATCTAAATTTTATCTATCAGATAAAATCTCAGACAATGAAAACTCTAAAAACTGTCTCTAGTTTTGGGTTTAGTAAGATTCCCCGGCCCCGGTTCAATAATCCAAATTTTTTTGAAAATAATATTAAAATAATTCACATAAATCAAATAATTCACAGAAATTCATAACAACACAGATAACATAGATAAACCAAAAACAAGAGAATGTTGGGGCGTTACATAAACAACACATGATGTAATTACTAAATAATACACATCAAAAAGAATATATATACATAAGTGGCATGTATCATAGTCCACCCAAAAATACACAAGATTTGTACTCAAAAGACATATACAACTATTTGATAAAACATAAACTAGCCCAAGTCTAGATGCCTAGGAAATAGGGTCTTCCACTGGATCCTTTGTTGGATCCTCCTCTGGATCCTCCATCGGGTCCTCCTCCTTGGACTCCTCACTAAATAGATCCCTCAGCCGAGGCAAGATCTGACAGACAGGTGTCTTAGCAGATGACACCATAGAGTCTTGATTCTCCCTCGGGGTGTAATGCAAATCACCCCACAACTCCTTGATCGGCATAACGAACTCCAAACGTACCGAGACGTCAAAAGAAAAGAAAGGATCCCCATCGTGGGTCCTATGAATAGACAGGGTCACATCTCCTACATATCTAACTCGTTCAATATCCCAGTCGATATGCCAAGCATTCGTACCTCCATGGAACTGAACTCTAACAAAACCAACAAACTTTCTTCTAGTTGCCATCACAAAAAACAAAACAATAGGAAAGCTTCAATCTTCTTCGTCTTCCTTTCAGTCTTTATCAACGTGTACACATAAAACAGAATAACATAACAAAAAGGTGAGATTCCTTACATCAATGCCAACATGGTAGCATAGAAATAATTAAGAGCAGTAATTACAGTTATGGCATCAAGTATCGGATAATTTACCAGATATAAAATATCATGATGATATGTTGGCAAACTATGCATATGTACAATGGACCAATCCCTACTCCATGGAGCTAAATATAATTTCAGAGAGAATGATCTAGAAGACATGTCTGTATCTCGTCAGCCTTAAGTCAAGTGCTATAGTTCCTCAATTTGCGCATCATAGCTTATACAAGATAGTCTACAGCAAATCGTGAATAGAATAATGCCTGGTCGAGATCATCGGTGCGTTGCTCAGTCACTACGGCCCAGTAGAGCTACCTATTGGCCACTTGTAGGATACCCGCGCCTCGACACCTCCAAGTTCAACAAGTGAACCACACTATGCAATTTGCACCCACGCTAAGGTGTAATTCAACTCCTAATCAAAAAGCTTCAACCGACACCATCGGTATAATGCATGATCAATGACTTAATGCATGCACACATATTAATATCATGATAACATGAGCTACTCTTGAGCCAAGCTAGTCATTAACATCTCTGGGTCCCGTTCGAGAGCCCGACAACACAATGCTATTATTTTCAAACGCAAACATCTTAATCGCATAATTCAGAAATCATCGTTCTCAAATTACATAAAACATTATCACAATTTTTTTCTAACATGTAAAACTTTTATTTCACTTTTAAGCTTAATTTTTGAAACTTTCAAGGATTAATATAGAAGTTAACTTTAGTTCCAACACTCTTCTAGCTAGACTCCTCTAGGTAATACCTCCTAATATTTTTCACGAAGAACATAAAAAGGAAACCATGTTGTCTTTATCTTATAAATTCTTTTCCTTTCCCTAAACCCTAAAAGTACCCAATTTTTCATTATCTCTCCCTCAAGCTTATTTTTCCACTCAAAGGCCGAAATTCCTCTCTTACTAAATGGCCAAATTTTGTTTTATCACTCTTTCATTATTATAAATCCATAATCCAATTCCTTTTTCACCTAAGCATCTAAGTTCCAAATTAATACAAAAGTTTATCTTGGATACACTTTTTAAAGCCACTTGATAGAGAGCCCTAAGGTCTTTGGGCCTCTAAATTTTCATCCTCATCAACAAGATTCCAAGCATACAACATATTTCAATCACCAAAATTTCTACTCAACCAAGGTTATGCATAACATTAAGCTATAAAATCATACAGGGCAAATAATTACTAAACCACTAAAACTCCTACAACCAAGTGAACAACCCTCATATGGGTTCTTCATTTTCAATACAACAATTCATTTCTCACCACCGTGAAAAGTTGATGAGAGTAATCTCCCTCTTACCTTAGGTGATGACCAACCACTTCTTGGGTGAATTCTTGAATCAAACTTTCTCTTCCAAAAGACTCTTGAAAGCTTTCCAACCCTAACTTGAAAATGGATGAATAAGGTTAAGATCACAACACCAAAGTATCTTAGAATGAGGTTTGGATTTAAGAAATGTGGATGGTTGAAATTAAAGAAGAGTGGAGGGTGGTTTTAGTGGTGTGGCCGTGAGCTTGGTGGAGAGAAAATGAGAGGAAAAGGTGTGAGAGAAAAGCGTGTAGATTTTTGGTTATTGAAAGATGAATGGAAAATGGTAAAAATGAGTCCAATGAAAGCTTACTCTAGAACCCTTTTGGCTCCCCCATGGCCGTGCACTTCTTTCCTTGGGAGGGTATCCAAAGCTTCTCTAACAAGC
Source organism: Ormosia semicastrata (assembly GCA_029884595.1). NCBI lineage: Eukaryota > Viridiplantae > Streptophyta > Magnoliopsida > Fabales > Fabaceae > Ormosia > Ormosia semicastrata. Next base: position 19,416,233 of record JAQQTO010000062.1, on the reverse strand, counting down.
TTCCTCAAAGCTTCCTTAGGAAGCTTCCTTCCTATTAGTCTAAAAGAGAAAAGTCAAATGGTGATGTCATAAAGGTGTGGTTACATGGGTGATGTCATCAAGAGAAACCTCTAGAAAAGGTGACTAAGCTTATATCTAGAACCCTCTACTAGATCTTTACTAAAAGTTATTATCTAATGGACAAAAGTTACAGTTAACAAAACCAGTATTTATCATCTAATGAATAATAGAACGTACCTAGATTTTATTTGCAGATAAAATCTTAGACAAAGAAAACTTTGAAAATTATCTCTAGTTTCGGGTTTAGTAAAATCCCCCAGCCCCGTTTCAACAGTCCAAAATTTTCTGAAAATAAAATTAAAATAATCAAAATAAGTCAAATAATTCACAAAAATCATAAACAAATTCACAAAATCACAGAAATCACAGATAATCCAGAAACAAAAGAAAATTAGGGCGTTACACACTAGTTCTTAAATAAGGTTCGTGTGCCATGCTCTGTAGAGAGCCATATCTCACAACCCAATGTTTACTATTCAAGCACTGTGGGATTGGTCGACAGATAGAAGCATCCTAAGTTTGTTGACTTCGTTAATCAACCACTGAGCTTGCAGCTTGACCTTTAATGGTTGGGCTCTTAGCGCCTATCTATATAGTGCCATTATCAGATGCACATCTAATCCAGATTTACTGGTCTTAATTGATCAGTTGGATGACAGTGCCTACTCTATGGGCCGTAGAGGATAGAATAGCCGACATGTTTTAACTGACACTGCACTGATGACACGCAGTATAAAGATATGTCATCTTTTGTTTGTGTAAGTTTTCTTTAAACTTTCCAAGTGTGGTTTGTATTTTAATTTAAGAATTTTTTAGTTATACTGTGGTAAACCCTTAGGTATTTCTAGATTTCTTTGCTCTGATGCATTTTTTGAAGTCCAAAAAAAAATTTGTGTTTCTTAATTTCAAACTTTTCTGACAACATCCGGTCTACCCATATAGGTGCTATCCTTACATTTTCCATTCTTTTCCTTATTTAAACACTCCATTTTCTTCAATTTCATCCAACACATAATCATTCAAAGGGACAATGAGTATAGAAATGGAGGGAACTTCTATTTGTAACACCCTCGTTTGGGTGTCATATTTTCGACCGACACCTTTAAATTCCTTTACCCAAGTTATAAATTATTTGATGTTATAGGGTATAAGTCCCAAAATGTAGGTTTATTTTTCACGGATAATACATATGACATATTAAAGTACGGGTTCCAAATTCTTTTTTTTTTTTTACAGAAGCATAAACTTTGAAGTAAGGTAACAGTATAAGATACAACTACTTAATATTACACACCAGAAAGATTATATACATATCAGTGGCATGGATTACCATCCACCCAAAATATACAAGTTTATAGCCAAAAGATATATAGTGCTCACTGACTCCAAAATATACACTGGCCCAAGTCTAGACCTCTAAGGAGTAGGATCTTCCCCTGGATCCTCCAAAGGATCCTCCTCGGGGTCCTCTTCCTCCTCAAACCCTAAACCAGCAAAGTTCCTCAACTGAGGCAACAACCCACGAGCTGGTGTCCTAGCCGAGGACACCACAGGGTCTGGATCCTCCCTAAGGGTGTAATGTAAGTGTTAAGGGTCAAACGTGTTGCCCTTTTTGTTAACTGCAAGTGCACGGGTCACACAAGTAATAGAGATACAGAATAAAAGTTCATTCCCACGAGGATATTACGATATAAAGCTAAATACCAACCAATAGCTTAATCAATTCTAGATAAGGACATAAAAATAAGAAAGTAATAAATTAAACTAATCTAACCTACAAAAGCAATAACATAAAAGTGGTTAGGTTTCAGGAAATCCTCCTTCACCCCCTACATCTATCAACAACATGCAATTCCCCTCATAAACACAAATGCATTGATTAGGTTAGCTTGAGAATCTTCATTAGTCAAAAGCCTATGTCTAGGTCAATCAACCTTGGTTTTAATTACCCAACTCACTAAGTTTCCTTGAGAGCCAGTGCAACTTCCACTCATGAACGATCTATTCTCAATCACACACTATATATGGTTAATAGGTATATTTCTATCCTATTAACGAATCAACTAATCCAAGCCAATTGAACTCTCCGAACATGTATCAACCACACCATATCCATATCAACAAATCCCTATGTCTAGTTCATTAGCCAATATTAGGATCATGCAATTGAGGCCAACCAAGAACAAGCATTAAACACAGATAATGATTGAACCATAATCAAACATCCACACAAACTTAAAGAAAAACACATCATTAATATAAACAAAAGGATCCAAAATATTCCTAAAACATAGCTCAACTATACAAAAGATAAGGAAGATAAGAGAGAAAGGGAAAGGAGAGAAAGAAGCTCATTGATATATCTCTGAAGCTTAAATCCTCCTTCAATCCTTTGATCCTGGCCTCCAATCCACCAGCAGTGAAGATCTAGCCAAGCTAACTAACCTAAAACTAACTAAACTAACAAAACATAAAAAGAGAGAGATGGCCAAATGGCCAAAACTCAGAAAAACAGAGAGAAAACGAAGAGAAAATTAAGAGAAAACGTGTAAAAATCTATTTATAGGCTCAGCAGCCGCCTTCACGCCACGGCGCCCACATATGCGCGCCGCGGCGCACAATGGGTTGGTCTATGTATCGCCGTAATGTTCACTTAATTACGCCGAGGTGCTCTTGCCCCGGGTCCAAGTATGACCAGGCTGAAATCCTCTCAGCGCCGCGGCGTGCTCTGCCTTGCGCCGCGGCGTTGCTTGCTGGAATGCCAATTTAGCTTCCTCTTCCTCTTTAAGCTCAATTGCTCCATATTTAACCTTCTTTGGAGCCCCTCCTATCATAGAGAAAACACCAAATCAATAACATATACAAATCTACTCAATCCATGATCATTAAAGCTCAGTTTTGCATAATAATACATCAGAAAGGCTTAGATTCAGAATATGACAAATATAAACACAAAACCCTCCAAATATGCATTTAAACAAGGACATAGCATTCTTTCGAGCACAATGATAGGGCACAAATAACTGCATTCTATGTAGCTATCACACCCCCAAACCTACATTTTGCTAGTCCTCGAGCAAAACAAAATAGAACTAAGTAAATCACTTAAACATTCAAATCAATTTTTTTTTTCATTCAGCAACTATATTTCAATCTTCTTTTTCAATCAAAAACAAATACTAGTGTGCAATGATTGCATCAATCCTCAAAAAGTGCAAATGCTCCGTAAACAGTTCCACACATATACAATCCTAAACATGCTAACAAGCCAGAAAACTCTCCATGCAATTCACATTTATCACAAACATGCAAGATAAACTTCTTCTAATCAAGTCATACACATTCAGATAAGTTTACAAACATACATGCATATGATTCACAGAATCCACAAGATTGTAAATCAACTCTTTCTCCACTAATGTAAATCACACAAGATTGAGGATCAAAAGGGACTTTAGCAGCTTATAATGTTAGGCCAATGGTATGGGCGAAAGAAATGAACGGAAAAGATAAAATACAAATATTGAAACACATAATATACAACTTCAAGACATGAGCCACAAACTGACATTAGCAGGGTATTCAAAAGTGAGATCATAAAACTTGCCAGAACCATTTTCGATACTTTTTGAACTTTACTTTTCTTAAGCTTTTGCTTTTCTTTTCATTTTCATTTTTATTTTTATTTTCTCTTTCTATTTTTGGAAAGCAATGCTTTTTCTTTTCTTTGTTTTGCATCTGGTTCCTTCAGGCTCATTTTGAATAGAATATTCATACCCCTAATCATCAGACTAATTTCAAGAAATAACATATTATATACTCAACAAACAATAATGGTAGGAAGAAAATGACATGCTTTCATATGTATTAGAATGGTTAATAGGTTAACGAACACAATGGTTATGAAAAACAATAAGGCCAAACAGTTTAAGGCTACAAAAAGGAATCTAAGGATATCATCATTTCAGGGTAAGCTTTTTAAGGCTCAATCGGTCCAAACAATGCCCTAATCATTTCCTCAATCATGCACAACTTAGAATTTCGCCTTAAGAGAGTTCAAAAATAATTTCAAGGATAATCAAAACTCTACATGTACATCTATAAACATTCTCAAAACATGCATTCTTATCATTTTCAAAGTTACACTTGCATCTAAGTGAGATGTAAATCATGCATCAAAAGCAACTAAATTTTTTCACATGCATCAAGATCACATAAGGTTTCACTGAAAAGGGGGCAAATAGCAACCTTTCACATCATGAACAACCAAAAACAACAGCAGCATTCTTGCAACATGTCATGCATTCAAATAGATTCAACTTTCTAAGTCAATCATACATAACATCTTTTGCATAAAGTGAAAATTGAAAATCTTGTCATCAGCACATCAGTGATAGTCAAAACAGAATATAATCATGAAAATATGATGACTAAAACATTGCATACTCAAAAATACCAATACATGTTAACATTCAGCACAAAAGTAACAAAACATGTAAAGATATTCCCCAAACCTAAAATGAAATGTATCTTTAAAGAACATGGCCTATAGGGAACCTCAGACTAGTACTGAGCAATATTAAATACTACAAAACAGAAAAAATAACAAAAATAAAAACAAAAATAGCAAAAATAGGGGATCATGCGCATGCACCCCATGCTTAGGTCGCGGGGCTCACAAAAAGCTGCATAATTATGCAGAAACGCCCATTATGCCGTGGCGTGCAACACCTTGCACCGCGGCGTAACTACCTAAGCTGCTAAATTTAGCAAAGAAACACGCTTTGTCTTCTTGGGTTTGGCTCTTATGGGTCTCTAGTTGCAACAAAACTTGTTCAAAAAGCTAAATTACAAAAATGTACAACACACACATAATAACACATATAAACAACTTACTAACATATATAAAAACCTAAACAAACTTAAAACTAGAAAAACAAACCAAAAACATTAACTAACCTAATTAACATATTAACCTATATACTAACTAACACAAACAACACTTAAAACCATAAACTACAAAAACTAACAGAATTAACACGTATATTTACTAACATACTAACAAAAACATATTAACAACTAACAAAACACAAAATACTAATATGCTAACATATTTAACATAAACACAATGGCATACTACCTATTTATACACAAAGTAAAAGCAGAATTAAACATAAACATGGGGTACCCTCCCACGAAGGGCCTGAGTTATAGTCCCAGTAGGACTTTGTCACCAAAATTGAAGTATGGCGGATGAGTAGTCTTCAAGAACTTGATCCAAGGATATCCTTTCCAGGAATTTGCAACTTCCCTCAAGGGCCTCGTATGAATGAAATCACCCAGCTTCTTATTTGAAACTAAAACAAAACATAAACGAAACATAGATTATATACAACTTATATACAACTTGAATTAGAACTAATCAAACTCATTGTTGATATTAGTAATATAAAAACTATCCCTGGCAACCCAAAAACTTGTTGAGCGTTGATAGGACTAGAATCTAATTAGGCAAACCATTTATAACAAAATATCCCCGGCAACGGCGCCAAAAACTTGTTGAGGGTCAAACGTGTTGCCCTTTTTGCTAACCACAAGTGCACGGGTCGCACAAGTAATACAGATACAGAGTAAAAGTTCGTTCCCACGAGGATATTACGATATAAAGCTAAATACCAACCAATAGCTTAATCAATTCTAGACAAGGACGTAAAAATAAGAAAGTAATAAATTAAAGTAATCTAATGTACAAAAGCAATAACATAAAAGTGGTTAGGTTTCAGGAAATCCTCCTTCACCCCCTACATCTATCAACAACATGCAATTCCCTTCATAAACACAAATGCATTGATTAGGTTAGCTTGAGAATCTTCATTAGTCAAAAGCCTATGTCTAGGTCAATCAACCCTGGTTTCAATTACCCAACTCACTAAGTTTCCTTGAGAGCCAGTGCAACTTCCACTCATGAATGATCTATTCTCAATCACACACTATACATGGTTAATAGGTATATTTCTATCCTATTAACGAATCAACTCATCCAAGCCAATTGAACTCGCCGAACGTGTATCAACCACACCATATCTATATCAACAAATCCCTATGTCTAGTTCATTTGCCAATATTAGGATCATGCAATTGAGGCCAACCAAGAGCAAGCATTAAATACAGATAATGATTGAACCATAATCAAACATCCACACAAACTTAGAGAAAAACACATCATTAATATAAACAAAAGGATCCAAAATATTCCTAAAACATAGCTCAGCTATACAAAAGATAAGGAAGATAAGAGAGAAAGGGAAAGGAGAGAAAGAAGCTCATTGATCTATCTCTGAAGCATAAATCCTCCTTCAATCCTTTGATCCTGGCCTCCAATCCACCAGCAGTGAAGATCTAGCCAAGCTAACTAACCTAAAACTAACTAAAACTAACTAAACTAACAAAACATAAAAAGAGAGAGATGGCCAAATGGCCAAAACTCAGAAAAATAGAGGGAAAACGGAGAGAAAATTAAGAGAAAAACGTGTAAAAATCTATTTATAGGCTCGGCAGCCACCTTCACGCCGCGGCGCCCACATATGCTCGCCGCGAAGCACAATGGGTCGGTCTATGTACAGCCGCAACGTTCACTTAATTATGCCGCGGCGCTCTTGCCCCGGGTCCAAGTATGACCAGGCTGAAATCCTCTCAGCGCCGCGGTGTGCTCTGCCTTGCGCAGCGGCGTTGCTTGCTGGAATGCCAATTTGGCTTCCTCTTCCTCTTTAAGCTCAATTGCTTCATATTTAACCTTGTTTGGAGACCCTCCTATCATAGAGAAACCACCAAATCAATAACATATACAAATCTACTCAATCCATGATCATTAAAGCTCAGTTTTGCATAATAACACATCAGAAAGGCTTAGATTCAGAATATGACAAATATAAACACAAAACCCTCCAAATATGCATTTAAACAAGGACATAGCATTCATTCTAGCACAAGGATAGGGCACAAATAACTGCATTCTATGTAGCTATCACACCCCCAAACCTACATTTTGCTAGTCCTCGAGCAAAACAAAATAGAACTAAGTAAATCACTTAAACATTCAAATCAATTTTTTTTTTCATTCAGCAACTATATTTCAATCTTCTTTTTCAATCAAAAACAAATACTAGTGTGCAATGATTGCATCAATCCTCAAAAAGTGCAAATGCTCCGTAAACAATTCCGCACATATACAATCCTAAACATACTAACAAGCCAGAAAACTCTCCATGCAATTCACATTTATCACAAACATGCAAGATAAACTTCTTCTAATCAAGTCCAACACATTCAGATAAGTTTACAAACATACATGCATATGATTCAAAGAAGCCACAAGATTGTAAATCAACTCTCTCTCCACTAATGTAAATCACACAAGATTGAGGATCAAAAGGGACTTTAGCAGCTTATAATGTTAGGCCAATGGTATGGGCGAAAGAAATGAACAGAAAAGATACAATACAAATATTGAAACACAAAATATACAACTTCAAGACATGAGCCACAAACTGACTTTAACAGGGTATTCAAAAGTGAGATCATAAAACTTGCCAGAACTATTTCGATACTTTTTGAACTTTACTTTTCTTAAGCTTTTACTTTTCTTTTCATTTTCATTTTTCTTTTTATTTTCTCTTTCTATTTTTGCAAAGCAATGCTTTTTCTTTTCTTTATTTTGCATCTGGTTCCTTCAGGCTCATTCTGAATAGAATATTCATACCCCTAATCATCAGACTCATTTCAAGAAATAACACATTATATACTCAACAAACAATAAGGGTAGGAAGAAAATGACATGCTTTCACATGCATTTGAATGGTTAACAGGTTAACGAACACAATGGTTATGAAAAATAATAAGGGCAAACAGTTTAAGGCTTCAAAAAGGAACCTAAGGATATCATCATATCAGGGTAAGCTTTTTAAGGCTCAATCGGTCTAAACAATGCCTTAATCATTTCCTCAATCATGCACAACTTAGAATTTCGCCTCAAGAGAGTTCAAAAACAATTTCAAGGATAATCAAAACTCTACATATACATCTATAAACATTCTCAAAACATGCACTCTTATCATTTTCAAAGTTACACTTGCATCTAAGTGAGATGTAAATCATGCATCAAAAGCAACTAAATTGTTTCACATGCATCAAGATCACATAAGGTTTCACTGAAAATGGGGCAAATAGCAACCTTTCACATCATGAACAACCAAAAACAACATTAGCATTCTTGCAACTTGTCATGCATTCAAATAGATTCAACTTTCTAAGTCAATCATACATAACATCTTTTGCATAAAGTGAAAATTGAAAATCTTGTCATCAGCACATCAGTGATAGTCAAAACAGAAATTAATCATGAAAATATGATGACTACAACACTGCATACTCAAAATACCAATACATGTTAACATTAAGCACAAAAGTAACAAAACATGTAAAGATATTCCCCCAAACCTAAAATGAAATGTATCTTTAAAGAACATGGCCTATAGGAAACCTCAGACTAGTACTGAGCATTATTAAATACTACAAAATAGAAAAAATAACAAAAATAAAAATAAAAACAGCAAAAACAGGGGATCACGCCGCGGCGCACCCATGCTTAGGTCACCGCGCTCACAAAAAGCTGCATAATTATGCAGAAATGCCCATTGCGCCGCGGCGTGCAACACCTTGCGTCGCGGCGTAACTACCTAAACTGCTAAATTTAGCAGCAAACACAGTTTTGCTGCTGGGTTTGGCTCTTATGGGTCTCTAGTTGCAACAAAACTTGTTCAAAAAGCTAAATTTCAAAAATGTACAACACACACATAATAACACATATAAACAACTTACTAACATATATACAAACCTAAACAAACTTAAAACTAGGAAAACAAACAAAAACATTAACCAACCTAATTAACATATTAACCTATATACTAACTAACACAAACAACACTTAAAACCATAAACTACAAAAACTAACAGAATTAACACGTATATTTACTAACATACTAACAAAAACATATTAACAACTAACAAAACACAACATACTAATATGCTAACATATTTAACATAAACACATTGACATACTACCTATTTATACACAAAGTAAAAGCAGAATTAAACATAAACATGGGGTACCCTCCCACGAAGGGCCTGAGTTATAGTCCCAGCAGGACTTTGTCACCAAAATTGAAGTTTGGCGGATGAGTAGTCTTCAAGAACTTGATCCAAGGATATCCTTTCCAGGAATTTACAACTTCCCTCAAGGGCCTCGTATGAATGAAATCACCCAGCTTCTTATTTAAAACTAAAACAAAACATAAACGAAACATAAATTACATACAACTTATATACAACTTGAATTAGAACTAATCAAACTCATTGTTGATATTAGCAATATAAAAACTATCCCTGGCAACCCAAAAACTTGTTGAGCGTTGACAGGACTAGAATCTAATTAGGAAAACCATTTATAACGAAATATCCCCGGCAACGGCCCAAAAACTTCTTGAGGGTCAAACGTGTTGCCCTTTTTGCTAACCGCAAGTGCACGGGTCGCACAAGTAATACAGATACAGAGTAAAAGTTCGTTCCCACGAGGATATTACGATATAAAGCTAAATACCAACCAATAGCTTAATCAATTCTAGACAAGGACATAAAAATAAGAAAATAATAAATTAAACTAATCTAACCTACAAAAGCAATAACATAAAAGCGGTCAGATTTCAGGAAATCTTCCTTCACCCCTTACATCTATCAACAACATGCAATTCCCCTCATAAACACAAATGCATTGATTAGGTTAGCTTGAGAATCTTCATTAGTCAAAAGCCTATGTCTAGGTCATTCAACCCTGGTTTCAATTACCCAACTCACTAAGTTTCCTTGAGAGCCAGTGCAACTTCCACTCATGAACGATCTATTCTCAATCACACACTATACATAGTTAATAGGTATATTTCTATCCTATTAACGAATCAACTCATCCAAGCCAATTGAACTCGCCGAACGTGTATCAACCACACCATATCCATATCAACAAATCCCTATGTCTAGTTCATTTGCCAATATTAGGATCGAGCAATTGAGGCCAACCAAGAACAAGCGTTAAACACAGATAATGATTGAACCATAATCAAACATCCACACAAACTTAGAGAAAAACACATCATTAATATAAACAAAAGGATCCAAAATATTCCTAAAACATAGCTCAGCTATACAAAAGATAAGGAAGACAAGAGAGAAAGGGAAAGGAGAGAAAGAAGCTCATTGATCTATCTCTAAAACTTAAATCCTCCTTCAATCCTTTGATCTTGGCCTCCAATCCACCAGCAGTGAAGATCTAGCCAAGCTAACTAACCTAAAACTAACTAAAACTAACTAAACTAACAAAACATAAAAGGAGAGAGATGGCCAAATGGCCAAAACTCAGAAAAACAGAGAGAAAACGGAGAGAAAATTGAGAGAAAATCGTGTAAAAATCTATTTATAGGCTTAGCAGCCGCCTTCACGCCACGGCGCCGACATATGCGCACTGCGGCGCACAATGGGTCGGTCTATGTACCGCCGCAACGTTCACTTAATTACGCCGCGGCGCTCTTGCCCCGGGTCCAAGTATGACCAGGCTGAAATCCTCTCAGCGCCGCGGCGTGCTCTGCCTTGCGCCGTGGCGTTGCTTGCTGGAATGCCAATTTGGCTTCCTCTTCCTTTTTAAGCTCAGTTGCTCCATATTTAACCTTGTTTGGTGCCCCTCCTATCATAGAGAAAATACCAAATCAATAACATATACAAATCTACTCAATCCATGATCATTAAAGCTCAGCTTTGCATAATAACACATCAGAAAGGCTTAGATTCAGAATATGACATATATAAACACAAAACCCTCCAAATATGCATTTAAACAAGGACATAGCATTCATTCTAGCACAAGGATAGGGCACAAATAACTGCATTCTATGTAGCTATCACACCCCCAAACCTACATTTTGCTAGTCCTCGAGCAAAACAAAATAGAACTAAGTAAATCACTTAAACATTCAAATCAATTTTTTTTTCATTCAGCAACTATATTTCAATCTTCCTTTTCAATCAAAAACAAATACTAGTGTGTAATGATTGCATCAATCCTCAAAAAGTGCAAATGCTCCGTAAACAGTTCCACACATATACAATCCTAAACATGGTAACAAGCCAGAAAACTCTCCATACAATTCACATTTATCACAAACATGCAAGATAAACTTCTTCTAATCAAGTCATACACATTCAGATAAGTTTACAAACATACATGCATATGATTCACAGAATCCACAAGATTGTAAATCAACTCTCTCTCCACTAATGTAAATCACACAAGATTGAGGATCAAAAGGGACTTTAGCAGCTTATAATGTTAGGCCAATGGTATGGACGAAAGAAATGAACGGAAAAGATAAAATACAAATATTGAAACACATAATATACTACTTCAAGACATGAGCCACAAACTGACATTAGCAGGGTATTCAAAAGTGAGATCATAAAACTTGCCAGAACCATTTTCGATACTTTTGGAACTTTACTTTTCTTAAGCTTTTGCTTTTCTTTTCATTTTCATTTTTCTATTTATTTTCTCTTTCTATTTTTGAAAAGCAATGCTTTTTCTTTTCTTTGTTTTGCATCTGGTTCCTTCAGGCTCATTTTGAATAGAATATTCATACCCCTAATCATCAGACTAATTTCAAGAAATAACACATTATATACTCAACAAACAATATGGGTAGGAAGAAAATGACATGCTTTCACATGCATTAGAATGGTTAACAGGATAACGAACACAATGGTTATGAAAAATAATAGGGCCAAAAAGTTTAAGGCTTCAAAAAGGAACCTAAGGATATCATCATATCAGGGTAAGCTTTTTAAGGCTCAATCGGTCCAAACAATGCCCTAATCATTTCCTCAATCAAGCACAACTTAGAATTTCACCTCAAGAGAGTTCAAAAACAATTTCAAGGATAATCAAAACTCTACATGTACATCTATAAACATTCTCAAAACATGCACTCTTATCATTTTCAAAGTTACACTTGCATCTAAGTGAGATGTAAATCATGCATCAAAAGCAACTAAATTGTTTCACATGCATCAAGATCACATAAGGTTTCACTGAAAAGGGGGCAAATAGCAACCTTTCACATCATGAACAACGAAAAACAACATCAGCATTCTTGCAACATGTCATGCATTCAAATAGATTCAACTTTCTAAGTCAATCATACATAACATCTTTTGCATAAAGTGAAAATTGAAAATCTTGTCATCAGCACATCAGTGATAGTCAAAACAGAATATAATCATGAAAATATGATGACTAAAACATTGCATACTCAAAAATACCAATACATGTTAACATTCAGCACAAAAGTAACAAAACATGTAAAGATATTCCCCCAAACCTAAAATGAAATGTATCTTTAAAGAACATGGCCTATAGGGAACCTCAGACTAGTACTGAGCAATATTAAATACTACAAAACAGAAAAAATAACAAAAATAAAAACAAAAATAGCAAAAATAGGGGATCACGCCGCGGCGCACCCATGCTTAGGTCGGGCGCTCACAAAAAGCTGCATAATTATGCAGAAACGCCCATTGTGCCGTGGCGTGCAACACCTTGCGCCGCGGCGTAACTACCTAAGCTGCTAAATTTAGCAGCAAACACAGTTTTGCTGCTGGGTTTGGCTCTTATGGGTCTCTAGTTGCAACAAAACTTGTTCAAAAAGCTAAATTTCAAAAATGTACAACACACACATAATAACACATATAAACAACTTACTAACATATATACAAACCTAAACAAACTTAAAACTAGAAAAACAAACAAAAACTTTAACTAACCTAATTAACATATTAACCTATATACTAACTAACACAAACAACACTTGAAACCATAAACTACAAAAACTAACAGAATTAACACGTATATTTACTAACATACTAACAAAAACATATTAACAACTAACAAAACACAACATACTAATATGCTAACATATTTAACATAAACACATTGACATACTACCTATTTATACACAAAGTAAAAGCAGAATTAAACATAAACATGGGGTACCCTCCCACGAAGGGCCTGAGTTATAGTCCCAGAAGGACTTTGTCACCAAAATTGAAGTATGGCGGATGAGTAGTCTTTAAGAACTTGATCCAAGGATATCCTTTCCAGGAATTTGAAACTTCCCTCAAGGGCCTCGTGTGAATGAAATCACCCAGCTTCTTATTTGAAACTAATACAAAACATAAACGAAACATAGATTATATACAACTTATATACAACTTGAATTAGAACTATTCAAACTCATTATTGATATTAGCAATATAAAAACTATCCCTGGCAACCCAAAAACTTGTTGAGCGTTGACAGGACTAGAATCTAATCAGGCAAACCATTTATAACGAAATATCCCCAGCAACGGCGCTAAAAACTTGTTGAGGGTCAAACGTGTTGCCCTTTTTGCTAACCGCAAGTGCACGGGTCGCACAAGTAATACAGATACAGAGTAAAAGTTTGTTCCCACGAGGATATTACGATATAAAGCTAAATACCAACCAATAGCTTAATCAATTCTAGACAAGGACATAAAAATAAGAAAGTAATAAATTAAACTAATCTAACCTACAAAAGCAATAACATAAAAGCGGTTAGGTTTCAGGAAATCCTCCTTCACCCCCTACATCTATCAACAACATGCAATTCTCCTCATAAAGACAAATGCATTGATTTGGTTAGCTTGAGAATCTTCATTAGTCAAAAGCCTATGTCTAGGTCAATCAACCCTGATTTCAATTACCCAACTCACTAAGTTTCCTTGAGAGCCAGTGCAACTTCCACTCATGAACGATCTATTCTCAATCACACACTATACATGGTTAATAGGTATATTTCTATCCTATTAATGAATCATGTAACACCCTAACTTTTGGGATAATTACAATATAGTCCCAATTTGTACTATTTTGTGAATTCTGTGAGCAGTAAATTTAATTTGACTGTTCCATGAGTGTACTTGACTGTTGTATGTGATTTGCTCCGACCTAAGAAAATAAAAATTTTCTGGCCGGATAAATCTTATTTTAATTAATTAGAGCTGGGGGATCTTACTAAACCCAATTCTGATTGATATATAAATTAATAGCGTAATTTTTTAGATTTAACTGTGCAATAAAATAATTTTATATTTTTATAATGTTATTTTATGTTACAGTACCTACTGTCTCAAAAACAGTAAAAATCTACTTCGGTTTGACCACAGATCTTTAAAAGTGCTGTGGGACCCGTGTGTAGGAAAAACAGTCAACTGTGCTGACTGTACAATTTCTAACTAATGAGAGCAAGTCAACAAAGGTAGGCTTGACTTTCTAAGCCAATAGGAATTGGACACCTAAGGAAGCATGTGTCTTCATTTGAACCGTTGGATGAAGACTTAATGATGAAGCCTTTAATCTAAGCCATTGATCTAATCAATGGTGAGATTAGAATGATAGGTTTTTGATCAAGTAATATCTACCTTAGATCTAATCTAGGGCTAAGAATTAAAGATGAACCAAGGGTTAGGATTTAGTCAACAATTGTAGGCTTGAAAATGGTTAGTAACCTAATTAAGCTTAATTAAACTAATCTAATTACTTAATTAGCATACTAAGTGAACTAGTTTAGTTATGAATTAATTATAATCTAAATACTAATTAGCTATATTAATATTAATTAAAGGTTATAATATATGTTAATATATACTAAATTAATTAGTTATGTTGTTAGTATGTTAAATTAGATTGGTTAGGATAATTAACCTAATTAACTATCTAATCTATTACCATGTAATTAAGTGTAATTGGAAATCAATTAACCCCCTAATAAGATGAAGGAGTGCATGGTTTTTGGGCTGCATAAGGAGGCAAGGTGGCTTGGTTCTACAAGGTTCAAGAAGGATCCAACATGACTAGGCCATGTGCTAGCTAGTGTGAACACAATTGTGATATTTTCACCAAGCAAATTCACTCACTCAAGCTCACCTAAAGGCCACTCACGGCTACTGCACTCTTTATTCACTCTTCACTTTAGTTTTTCATCTTTATCACATTTTGGCTATTCACTTCTCTCTCTAAAATACCAAAAACTCAAGCAAACATTTCTCTTTCTTTTCTCTCACTAGTTTCGGCCAACACCCATCCATACACACCCAAGCTCTCATAATTTTATCCAATCACATTTCTTGAACCCAAATACCATTCTAAGTATCTTTCATTCACAAACTTTTCCCAAATTCCTACTCCATCTTGCCTAAAATTCCACTTCTTGCTTACTTACTTAAGGGTAAGTTTGATTTCTATGGTTCAAAATTGAAATTCTGATTTTTCTAACCATGATTGTTCCATGGTTTTCCTATTTTGTACCTTGTATGAGTATTTACTAATTATTTGAGAATTTTAGGAATTTTGTTGGAGGTCACACGAAATTTGGAGGAAAGGAAGGAATCTTACCGATTATTTTGTCTACAAGAGGTAAGAGGGAGATTTAATCTCATCAACCCTAAGTGGTGATGAGAAAATGGATTGTGTTTGTGTGTAGAATCCATAAGGATTCGGTTGTATGATTTATTTGTGATTTTTATTGTTTTTGATTGTTTACATGCTTTACTAATTGTGATTTTAAATTACTATGCATGATTATAGTTTTTATTATTTTTTCTATGCATGATTATGGCTTAAAATATATTGTATGTGTTTTATATGTGATTACATAATTGTATGTAATTATAATTGTGTATTTATTTAAGTAGGATGTGAATAACATGTACGAAATGCATGAGTGTTCCAAAGAACACACTATGAGGCTCACGGCCTTACATCCAAAAAGAGAACCAAAATGTTCTCAGCAATTTTCTAAATAACTGATTCAAGGAATTTAAGTAAAATAATCAAAGTTAAAAATGGTTTAGGTTAATGGTGGCCAAAATGCCATTTAGTGTATAACCAAATGCCATTTTATTTTGATTTGGCCAACATGCCATTTTATTTACTAAGATAGGTTAGATAATTATTTTATAGCATAAATTGATTTCCAAAGAATCATTGAGAAAATCAAAGGAATTAATTCTGTTCTAGAATTTTAACTTAGCAGAATTTAGTTTAAGTAAGAAATTGATCAGACACTTGAAAAGTACTAACGTAGGGCTCATACTATAAATTTTGAAGCACATTAGTAAATTTTAATGTGAAATTATTGGGTAAAAATAAAATAAACTATATTTAGAGGAAAACGTTAAAAATACCTTATACTGATTTTATAGGCAAAATGCTGCCAAAATTTATTAAAATCAAACGCATAAAATGAAAAGATTCCATACTATATTTATAACACAAAGAAAATACATTACGTATTTTACAAGGACTAGATATAGTTTTACACATACTAAAAATGACAATTTTAAGCTATTCGGTTAAGAAAATGAATTAAAAATCCTACGCGATTGAGAAAATAACTCAAAAACAATTTACGACATTTAAAAACGTCAAAATGTCTTTACGCGATTTAAAAATGTTGTGAAAATGACGAGATTGTGAAAACACGATAAAATTCTTACGCGATTGAACAATACTGTAAATTTTGCTGTCGGGCCAAAGTGGTGGATTCAGACATTTTGTAGTGTAGTACTGTCAGGTGGGACGTACTATACTTGTTATTTGGTGACTAGGGGTATTTTGGTAATTTTCCATAAATATGGTAAAATTTGGATAATAGGGGTATTTTGGTAATTTTTAGCTCATATTTAGAGTGTTGTGCCAATTTGGGTTATAATTGGTGATTGATTGACGAGGCGAATTACACCGTGTTTGGTGTGATAAGCGTAGTGTGGTTCATTTATGAACTTGGAGGCATTAGTGTGCGGAGAATTCCACATGCGGACAGTGGGTTGCTCCTCCGGGCCGTGGTAACGGCAACACACTAATGATCTTGACAAGCACTATTCTTAGTCGAGATCTTGAGGGACTATTAAGTACTATGCCCGTGGTACACGATGTTTGGACTGTGTACTGCTACACGATGTTTTGGACTGTGGGGCTATAGACACGACGTGTTGACAAGTGCAATAGCTTGGTTGGGCAGCCATAAAGTATTATTAGTTTCGATCGGGTCATTCTCTCGATATCCGTGTTTAGCTCCATGGAGTAGGAACGAGTCAGTGTGTGTATCATTCATCATCTGCATCTTAATGTTCATGCATTATCTGCATTTTACTGTTTATTATAATTTGTGATAAATTATATGATTTATTACTTTAATACATTATGCATGATATTGTGATATGTATTATTGTTATATATTGCTTGATATATTATGTATGATGTATTGCTATGTTCTGTTGTGATAATTGTTTGTACTGTCGTTTTCTTTATTGCCATGCGGGTAGTGATGTAGATTGTCTCACCTCTCTATATGTTTTCTCGATATTATTGTATTACTTCCGTAAAGAGTTTGAGGTAGAGGAGGATCAGCCTCTTGAGGTACAGTACCCTGACGAGCAACAGTCGGGCGACTTATACGAAGAGGAGGAACCAGTAGATCATACTGATCGTCAAGACTGATCTTGAGGTCATGGCACTACCAGGATTTTTCGGGTTCGTGCGATTGGAGTTCCATGGGGGTTCCAAGGCGTGGCGTTTGCATGCTGACCGAGGGACAGTAGCTTATGTGGGACGATTGACTGTGTCCCTATGTAGGGAGTATGACGGGGAGGTCATATTCACTACTATGCTTTATTTACATTTAGAGTTACCTTTGACCATTAGGCGTTATTGGCAGGTAGTTTTCCACGCGCCTAGTGAGTTGAGTAGCGAGTCGACAGCTCGGACTCGTGTCCGAAGTGCTGCGAGATCTCATAGATGCACACTTTTCGATGGTTATTCTGGAGGTGACGGATGGTGATTCATCGGAGGGTTTGTTATCTACTTGGGATGCACTTGGCAGTAGTCTGTTTTAGCTTTGTGTCAACTCTTTACTGTTTTATTAAATACATGTAGTTGTAATTTATGGTTGTACTAAAAGAGAATCATATGTATATTATGGTGAGTTTATGTTTGTTATATCTCGTGCTTCGTGTTATTTTATATAATGTTATAATTATAAAAAGAAAAAAAAATATTCTGCAAATATTATGTAAGTATCAAATGTTTTACAACTTGGGTAAGAGTTTTATTTTTATTTTATTTCATTGCATTCATAAATGTGGCATCCCCACAAGGGTGTTACAAATCAACTCATCCAAGCCAATTGAACTCGCCGAACATGTATCAACCACACCATATCCATATCAACAAATCCCTATGTCTAGTTCATTTGCCAATATTAGGATCATGCAATTGAGGCCAAACAAGAACAAGCATTAAACACAGATAATGATCGAACCATAATCAAACATCCACACAAACTTAGAGAAAAACACATCATTAATATAAACAAAAGGATCCAAAATATTCCTAAAACATAACTCAGCTATACAAAAGATAAGGAAGATAAGAGAGAAAGGGAAAGGAGAGAAAGAAGCTCATTGATCTATCTCTGAAGCTTAAATCCTCCTTCAATCCTTTGATCCTGGCCTCCAATCCACCAGCAGTGAAGATCTAGCCAAGCTAACTAACCTAAAACTAACTAAAACTAACTAAACTAACAAAACATAAAAAGAGAGACATGGCCAAATGGCCAAAACTCAGAAAAATAGAGAGAAAACGGAGAGAAAATTGAGAGAAAAACGTGTAAAAATCTTTTTATAGGCTCGGCAGCCGCCTTCACGTCGCGGCGCCCACGTATGCGCACCACGAAGCACAATGGGTCGGTCTATGTACCGCCGCAACGTTCACTTAATTACGCCGCGGCGCTCTTGCCCTGGGTCCAAGTATGACCAGGCTGAAATCCTCTCAGCGCCGTGGCGTGCTCTGCCTTGCACCGCGGCGTTGCTTGCTGGAATGCCAATTTGGCTTCCTCTTCCTCTTTAAGCTCAATTGCTCCATATTTAACCTTGTTTAGAGCCCCTCCTATCATAGAGGAAACACCAAATCAATAACATATACAAATCTACTCAATCCTTGATCATTAAAGCTCAGCTTTGCATAATAACACATCAGAAAGGCTTAGATTCAGAATATGACAAATATAAACACAAAACCCTCCAAATATGCATTTAAACAAGGACATAGCATTCATTCTAGCACAAGGATAGGGCACAAATAACTGCATTCTATGTAGCTATCACACCCCCAAACCTACATTTCGCTAGTCCTCGAGCAAAACAAAATAGAACTAAGTAAATCACTTAAACATTCAAATCAATTTTTTTTTTCATTCAGCAACTATATTTCAATCCTCTTTTTCAATCAAAAACAAATACTAGTGTGTAATGATTGCATCAATCCTCAAAAAATGCAAATGCTCCGTAAACAGTTCCACACATATACAATCCTAAACATGCTAACAAGCCAGAAAACTCTCCATGCAATTCACATTTATCACAAACATGCAAGATAAACTTCTTCTAGTCAAGTCATACACATTCAGATAAGTTTACAAACATACATGCATATGATTCACAGAATCCACAAGATTGTAAATCAACTCTCTCTCCACTAATGTAAGTCACACAAGATTGAGGATCAAAAGGGACTTTAGCAGCTTATAATGTTAGGCCAATGGTATGGGCGAAAGAAATGAATGGAAAAGACACAATACAAATATTGAAACACATAATATACTACTTCAAGATATGAGCCACAAACTGACATTAGCAGGGTATTCAAAAGTGAGATCATAAAACTTGCCAGAACCATTTCGATACTTTTTGAACTTTACTTTTCTTAAGCTTTCGCTTTTCTTTTCATTTTCATTTTTCTTTTTATTTTCTCTTTCTATTTTTGCAAAGCAATGCTTTTTCTTTTCTTTTTTTTGCATCTGGTTCCTTCAGGCTCATTCTGAATAGAATATTCATACCCCTAATCATCAGACTCATTTCAAGAAATAACATATTATCTACTCAACAAACAATAATGGTAGGAAGAAAATGACATGCTTTCACATGCATTAGAATGGTTAACAGGTTAACGAACACAATGGTTATGAAAAACAATAAGGTCAAACAGTTTAAGGCTTCAAAAAGGAACCTAAGGATATCATCATATCAGGGTAAGCTTTTTAAGGCTCAATCGGTCCAAACAATGCCCTAATCATTTCCTCAATCATGCACAACTTAGAATTTCGCCTCAAGAGAGTTCAAAAACAATTTCAAGGATAATCGAAACTCTACAAATATATCGATAAACATTCTCAAAACATGCACTCTTATCATTTTCAAAGTTACACTTGTATCTAAGTGAGATGTAAATCATGCATCAAAAGCAATTAAATTGTTTCACAAGCATCAAGATCACATAAGGTTTCACTGAAAATGGAGCAAATAGCAGCCTTTCACATCATGAACAACCAAAAACAGCATCAGCATTCTTGCAACATGTCATGCATTCAAATAGATTCAACTTTCTAAGTCAATCATACATAACATCTTTTGCATAAAGTGAAAATTGAAAATCTTGTCATCAGCACATCAGTGATAGTCAAAACAGAATATAATCATGAAAATATGATGACTAAAACACTGCATACTCAAAATACCAATACATGTTAACATTAAGCACAAAAGTAACAAAACATGTAAAGATATTCCCCCAAACCTAAAATGAAATGTATCTTTAAGGAACATGGCCTGTAGGGAACCTGAGACTAGTACTGAGCATTATTAAATACTACAAAACAGAAAAAATAACAAAAATAAAAACAAAAACAGCAAAAACAGGGGATCACGCCGCGGCGCACCCTTGCTTAGGTCGCGACGCTCACAAAAAGCTGCATAATTATGCAGAAATGCCCATTGCGCCGCGGCGTGCAACACCTTGCGCCGCGGCGTAACTACCTAAGCTGCTAAATTTAGCAGCAAACACAGTTTTGCTGCTGGGTTTGGCTCTTATGGGTCTCTAGTTGCAACAAAACTTGTTCAAAAAGCTAAATTACAAAAATGTACAACACACACATAATAACACATATAAACAACTTATTAACATATATACAAACCTAAACAAACTTAAAACTAGAAAAACAAACAAAAACATTAACTAACCTAATTTACATATTTACCTATATACTAACTAACACAAACAACACTTAAAACCATAAACTACAAAAACTAACAAAATTAACACGTATATTTACTAACATACTAACAAAAACATATTAACAACTAACAAAACACAACATACTAATATGCTAACATATTTAACATAAACACATTGACATACTACCTATTTATACACAAAGTAAAAGCAGAATTAAACATAAACATGGGGTACCCTCCCACGAAGGGCCTGAGTTATAGTCCCAGCAGGACTTTGTCACCAAAATTGAAGTATGGTGGATGAGTAGTCTTCAAGAACTTGATCCAAGGATATCCTTTCCAGGAATTTGCAACTTCCCTCAAGGGCCTCGTATAAATGAAATCACCCAGCTTCTTATTTGAAACTAAAACAAAACATAAATGAAACATAGATTATATACAACTTATATACAACTTGAATTAGAACTAATCAAACTCATTGTTGATATTAGCTATATAAAAACTATCCCTTGCAACCCAAAAACTTGTTGAGCGTTGACAGGACTAGAATCTAATCAGGCAAACCATTTATAACAAAATATCCCCGGTAATGGCGCCAAAAACTTGTTGAGGGTTAAACGTGTTGCCCTTTTTGCTAACCGCAAGTGCACGGGTCGCACAAGTAATACAGATACAAAGTAAAAGTTCGTTCCCACGAGGATATTACGATATAAAGCTAAATACCAACCAATAGCTTAATCAATTCTAGACAAGGACATAAAAATAAGAAAGTAATAAATTAAACTAATCTAACCTACAAAAGCAATAACATAAAAGCAGTTAGGTTTCAGGAAATCCTCCTTCACCCCCTACATCTATCAACAACATGCAATTCCCCTCATAAACACAAATGCATTGATTAGGTTAGCTTGAGAATCTTCATTAGTCAAAAGCCTATGTCTAGGTCAATCAACCCTGGTTTCAATTAACCAACTCACTAAGTTTCCTTGAGAGCCAGTGCAACTTCCACTCATGAACGATCTATTCTCAATCACACACTATACATGGTTAATAGGTATATTTCTATCCTATTAACGAATCAACTCATCTAAGCCAATTGAACTTGCCAAACATGTATCAACCACACCATATCCATATCAACAAATCCCTATGTCTAGTTCATTTGTCAATATTAGGATCATACAATTGAGGCCAACTAAGAACAAGCATTAAACACAGATAATGATTGAACCATAATCAAACATCCACACAAACTTAGAGAGAAACACATCATTAATATAAACAGAAGGATCCAAAATATTCCTAAAACATAGCTCAGCTATACAAAAGATAAGGAAGATAAGAGAGAAAGGGAAAGGAGAGAAAGAAGTTCATTGATCTATCTCTGAAGCTTAAATCCTCCTTCAATCCTTTGATCCTCGCCTCCAATCCACCAGCAGTGAAGATCTAGCCAAGCTAACAAACCTAAAACTAACTAAAACTAACTAAACTAACAACATAAAAAGAGAGAGATGGCCAAATGGCCAAAACTCAGAAAAACAGAGAGAAAGTAGAGAGAAAATTGAGAGAAAAATGTGTAAAAATCTATTTATAGGCTCAATAGCCGCCTTCACGCCGCGGCGCTCACATATGCGCGCCGCGGCGCACAATGGGTCGGTCTATGTACCGCCGCAACGTTCACTTAATTACGCCGCGGCGCTCTTGCCCCGGGTCCAAGTATGACCAGGCTGAAATCCTCTCAGTGCCGCGGCGTGTCTGCCTTGCGTCGTGGCGTTGCTTGCTGGAATGCTAATTTGGCTTCCTCTTCCTCTTTAGGCTCAATTGCTCCATATTTAACCTTGTTTGGAGCCCCTCCTATCATAGAGAAAACACCAAATTAATAACATATACAAATCTACTCAATCCATGATCATTAAAGCTCAGTTTTGCATAATAACACATCAGAAAGGCTTAGATTCAGAATATGACAAATATAAACACAAAACCCTCCAAATATGCATTTAAACAAGGACATAACATTCATTCTAGCACAAGGATAGGGCACAAATAACTGCATTCTATGTAGCTATCAGTAAGTCACCCCACAGCTCCCTAATCGGCATGAAGAACTCTCGATGTACGGCAATAGTAAGAGAAAAGAAAGGAACATCATTACGAGTCCTATGGATGGTTAAAGTTAATCCCCTACATATCTAATGCATTTGTTATCCCAATCAATGTGTCAGGCACTCGCACCATGATGAAACTGAATTCGAACATAATAAAAAAGGTCTCTTCTAGTAGCCATCCCAAAATACAATAGCAAATAACAACCTGTCTTCTTAATCTTTATCCACAGGAACGCTTAAAACAGAGCAGGCAGAACAATAACACAAAGAGGTGAGACTCTCTACATCATTCCCAATATAGCAGTAAGAGACAACAAACAACAGTAATATCATAGAGTATAATCATAGCAATTTATAGTCAATTAAGCTTTCCAACAGATATCCCACAATACATGTCATAGGTAAATCGGCAGCATCATAACAGACAATTTCACTATGTAGGTTCATCATAATGAAATGCTAAATGGTATGTGTATGCACAATGGACAGACACCTACTCCATGGAGCCAAAACCAACATCGGAGAGAATGATCAGGAGAACCACTGTCTGTATATCGTTAGCCTCAACATGTGATTTTCAATATAATCAATATGCGTAAAATGGTTATACAAGACACTCTCAATCGAATCGTGAATAAGATAGTACTTGGTCGAGATCGTCAGTGCGTTGCACAGTCACCACGGCCAAATGGAGCTACTAACTGTCCACTTGTGGGATACCCACGCCCCAACGCCTCCAAATTCAACAAGTAAACTACACTACGCAATTCGCACCTGCACGAAGGTGTAATTCATCTCTTAGGCATTCCGCCTGACAACAAGTCATTCTGACTTTTATAATGTATGATTATGTGACAATGAGCCTAAGCATTCCGCGTTATTAACTAGTCATTCTAACTTTCACAATGTATAATCATATGCCAATGAACATTTATTTCATCAAAATAAACCATAACAGGATTCAGTTCATTAACTTAACCATATAATAATATTATGTCCAAATCATAAGGCATTTCAAATACAAGATTCTCAGGAATCATCCTTCATGAAGGTCCAAAGAGATTATAAGGTATTAATTTTACATTTCACTTCTCTTTTCTCATAAGTCCTAATGGCATTCTACTTGATTATGAACTCTCTTCCTCACCTATTTTTATCTCTCAAGGCCAAACTCTTCTCCAACAAAGTGTCTAAATTTATCTTACCACTCACTCACCATTACCAACCCTTAATTTACGTTTTTCTTCTTCTTAATACTTAGGTTCAATTCAACATAACATTTTTATCTTGGATACCCTATTTTGACCTCATGGCCTTGAGCTTCCTAGAACACTAGGGCTTCAATTTTTCCAACTCTTAAAAATAATCTCAAGTAAATAAATTATATCAACCATCATAAATCTTACCAAGGTCACACATAGCACTAAATCACAAAAATCACATAAGGCAAGATTCACACAAAGCATCAAAGATCAATACAATAAAGTGAGAAATCCTCACATGGATCCCTCACTTTCCATTCATAAATTTTGTCCCACACCACCATGAATGGGTGATGAGAAAAATCTCCCTCTTACCTTTGGAGATATCCAACCACTTGTGTAGAACTTTTGAAGCAACCTCCCTCCTTCAAGAACCACCTTGAAATTGAAAATGATATAGCAAAAGTCATCATTTTTGGACTTAGAAAAGAGTAGCCAAGAACATACATCAAAGTTTTGGAAGGAAGAAGAGAAGAATGATGAAAAAAAAGAGAACTTTTACTTTAGAAAATCACAAACCCTAACTTGAGAGATTCTTGGAAAAGTGATGAGCAACCAGGATCTTCACCCTTGATGATCTTAGAAAGAGGTGTAGATTCAAGGTTGTGGATGAGTGGAATCAAAGAAACAAAATAGTGGTTCCTTAGGGTGGTGGCCCTATGGAGCAAGGAGAGAAAATGGAAGAAGATGAAGAGAAAAGTGAGAGAACGTTTTGGGTGAAGAGAAAGAAGTTGATAGGAAGTTTTGATGTGAAAAGGTGATAGAAATTGTCCAAAGTTCCTCTCCCCTCACATGTGTGGCCGTGCACTCCTTGGAAAAGGGAAAATGAAGCTTCTCTTAGAAGCTTCGCTAAAGCTTGCTGGAGAAGCTTCTCACGCTTCCCAAAAAGGTTAATTGATGATGTGATATGATGATATCACTTTGATGGTGTCATAAAAATTGTTAGATAAAAATAATCTACTAGATTTCTACTACAACTATTATCCAATGGATAAAAGTCACTGTCAATAAATTCAGCATCTATTATCTCCGGCCCCGTTTAATGTGCACACAAATCAAGAATTATAATAAAATAATCAAACAATTCAAATAATTCTAAAAAACTTTACAAAAATCACAAAAATTATAAAATGAATAAATATCATGAAATAATAAATTTTTGGGGTGTTACACTATTTGTTGACTTACAAATATCTGTGTATCTTGTGAATCAAGTTTTGGGAAGGGTATAGAGTTTGTAAAAGTAGCAAGCACTCTTGGCTAAGCGCTAGCCGCAAGAAAAATTCATGTAGTATATGGGAGAGATAACATTGGGTTAATGGGGGTTGTATCATTCATTGCACATCTAGGAGGCAGTCAAGTTTTATGTATCATTCCTAGAACTTTAACTCAAAGGAACATCACTGGAAAGACAATTAGGGAGGAACTACGAGTATCAACTGTAACACCCCAAATTTCGTATCTCTTAAATAGTAATTTTGACAGTTAACAGAATTTTACTATTTAGTAATTTCTGGATACTGTAAAATTATTTTGTTTATTCCATCAGCGTATTTGATCGTTTTGAGTGATTCACTCCGTGTCAAGAAAATAAAAATTTTCGGGCCGGGGAAAACTTTACGTAATTTAATTTTTACCGTTAGGTAATTATTTTACGTAATCTGATTTGATATTTGTGCATTTTCTAATTTTTGTGATTTTATGAATGATTATGAAATTTTTTACTGTTTGTGGGTCCAGAGGGTGTATGTGGGCCCAGGTGGGTCCCGCAAAGTGAAAATTTTTCTACGCACAGAAAAATTTGTACTGTTTAGACGGAGACAGGGGATCTTACTAAACCTGAATCTGAAAATAATTTTAGAAATTTTCTTGTATTGTGTTTGGTACTGTATTTAATTATCGGGCGATAAAAATACAGTAAATATATTCTTTCGTGAGGTTTTTAGTAGATAAAAATAGAAATTATATTACTTAAGTCAACATTAGTGGTTTGGATATCCACCATTGATTTAATTAACGGTGGAGGCTTGATCTTGATTTAATCAACGGTTGAGAAATAAATTTAATAAAGAAACATTGGATGTTAACCATTGATCTAATCAATGGTAGAGATTTAATCTAGACAAGCTTAATAAGAAAGGCTTCAATATCAATCGTAGATTTAATCAATGGTGTAGAATTGGTCTTGTAAAGTAACAAGGACCATTTATAACCATTGGATTTAGATTAAATCAAGGGTGGAGATTTAGTCTTAAAAAGTGAAAAAGACCATATATGACCATTGGATGAAGATTTAATCAATGGTGAAGATTTAGTCTTAAAAAGTAGCAAAGACTAATTATGACCCTTGGATTAAAATTAAGAAGGAGTAATCTTGACCCTTCATTTTGGAGACACATCTAATGGCTAGAATTTAAAGGAAAAAGATCTAATGGCCTAGATTAAGTCTCCTAAAAATCAAAAGTCTACCTAAATCCTAACCATTGAATTAATCAATGGCTAGAAATGCTTCAAATAATGGCATGAAAAGATGACAACTTTGCATGCATTATGAAGAGGGGGGATGGTTGGAGATGCTTGGAAAGGAGGAGATAAATTGGAGTAGCCTTTTTAGGCCAAGGAAAAAGATGACAAAGTGGAAGACTTTTGCATGCATGTGATAACCTTCAATTATGCTAAAGAAATTTCTATCTCTCCATTCTTTCATTCTCACGGCAGCCCACTCATTTTGAGCATGCATATTCATTTTTTTCTCTCACCCAAAAAGCCTCCATCTTATTCTCTCAAAATTCCAAGAACCAAGCAACTATTTTTCCTTCTATTTTCTCTCCATTGGTTCGGTCTCTACACCCAAATACACCATCACTCACCTATAATTTTCATTCTCATCATTTCCTAAAGCTAAACAATATTCTAAACACTTTTTATTTAGAAAGTTTTCCCAAAATCCCACTTTAAGTGCTTCAAAATCCCACTTTTAGCTTACTTTCTTGGAGGTAAACTTTGATTTCTATGGTTTAAATTCATGTTTATGATTTTCTAAGCCATGTTTGTTCCATGGTTTGTTATTATTAAGCTTTGTTTGTGATTTTACTAATTGTTTTAGAATTGTTAGGAACTTCTCAAAATTCTATCATCTACAACCTTGTCCTTCAAGTTAAAAATCAAAAAGCTTATGTTTTCCTTCTTGTGAGGAATTCGGTCAACCACCCTAAGACCACCCTTCAAGTTTGTTTAATTTAATCCAACCATAGATCTTGAATCTACATGATATTCTAAGCAACTTTCATGTTGAAGATTTTCTCTAAATCATTCATCTTCATGGACTTTCTTCAAGATCAAAGTTATTGGATTTTTGAGGTGAAGTATAAGAAGACTTCATTTCTTCTCTTCTTTTTCATGTTCTAAACCATGTTTGATCCATGGTTCCTCTTAATCAAACTTAATATACTAATTTCTATGTATTTTATTTTGTATTTGAGAAGCCTTTGGTGGTGAAGGACTTGGAAAAAGAAGCAAATCAATAAGTTTTTAAGGATCTTCAAGAGGTAAGAGGGAGATCCATCTCACCAACCAAGTATGGTGGTGAGAGATGGTCTTATATTTGATGGATGGTGAATCCATGTGAGGATTCATATCCATGGTCATGTAATAATTTATATGTGTTTATGAGCTTTGATTAATTGCCTATGCTTAATATATACTTTGCATGAGTTTATGATTTTGATGGTATGCTTATACTATGCATGATGATAATATAGCATGCTTTTGATATATATATATGATGTGTATGTATGTGTATGCCATGATTTGGTGATAGAAAAAAAATTAATTTTGGTCCCAATGGCCAAGGAAGGACTACGGTTTTGATGCCCTTGATTAGGGTTCATATTAAAAATTTTCAAAAACAAGGGAATTAATTTTTGGTCCCTAGAAACATGGTGAATATCGGTTAAGACACCTCAAGATAGGTGTTCATAAATGAATATTTTCATGAATGATGAAAATGAATGTTTAGAAAAACAAGGAAAATAAACAAAGTGTTTATTTTTTTAAAGAGTACAAGAACATGGTTTTTGAGAAATTTTTATTGATTTATTTTGTGTAAAAAGTTTTTAAGTGTTTTACAAAACATGAGATTTAAATGAAAATAGCAATGATGATTTTAAGGATTTGCAAAGAAAGTGAAAAAAAAGATTTGCAAAGAAAATAAAAATGAATTTGAACAAATGGGTTTTGTTTTATAACCATAAGTCTTGCAGTTTTGAAAACAAAATTTTTAATGGTTTTGTTTGTGTAAAACCATATCAATTTAGAAGAAAAAATATTTGATGGTTTCAATAGTCATGTCCACGTTTTCGAAGGCTTGTAATACATTGAGTTTGATGAAACAAAGTGATTCTCCAAGTGGAAATATAATTAATTTAATACAAGGAAATTGAAAAGGGAATCAGAGTATTTTAGCACTTGAGAAATGAATTTTTATGTAAATGAAAAAGAGAGGTTGCAAGTGAGCCTCAATTTGTTTTAAAAAGAATTTATTAAAATCTCATTGGATTTTGGAAAGCATTAGTAATTTTTAAAGTTAGAAACATTGATTTAATTCAATGGAATTGTGAATTTGTGAAATATACTATGAAAAAGGATTTTCTTGAATAAAGAAGATATATTAAATGAAGTAGAAAGTTATATTATTTTGAGGAAGGTTGATTTGGAAATGATTTGGGAAAAATGGAGAATATAATGGTATTTTAAAAATTTACTAACGTATAACTTATTTTTTAGTTTTGAAGTACGTTAGAAAATGTTAAATTTTGAAATGTTGATTTATATCAATGGAAAAGTGATTTTGTGAATTATATTTTAGAAAAGGATTTCTTGAATTAAGATTGATTTATTTAAGTCCAAAATAATGTTTGGAATATTGAGGAATATTTTATGTAATTGTAAAATGTTAAAAAATATTTTACGTATCTTAAAAATGATTTGAAGTACAAGAAAATATTTCTACGCAATTTGACAAATGTTAAAATATTTCTACGTGATTTGGAAAGCGTTTAAATATTTTACACTATTGAAAATATTATTGAAAAATCACTACATGATTAAATAATGATAGAATATTTTTACGTAATTATGAAAATGACAGAAAATCTTATGTGATTTGGAAAGTGTTTTAAATATTTTGAGAATGAAGGAAAATGATTTACGCAACTTAAAAGAATAATTTTTAAGTTACGCAATTTTGAAAATGGTGAAAAATCGTTACGCAATTTGATAAACATATATTTTTATGTGATTGAGAAAAACATTAAAAAATTAAATACATGATTTAAAAGTGCAACAGAAGTGATGCAGTATTTTGAAAATATAACAAAAATGTTACAAAATTTTAAAAATGTAAAAGAAGTGTTATGGTATTGTGAAAATATAACAGAAACGTTTTAGAATTGTGAAAACGTAACACAAACATTTTGGAATTATGAAAACGAAATGAAAATATTGCGCAATTTTGTGAAAACACGACGAAAGTGTTTTATAACTATGAAAATGTGATAATATGATTTTCCTGTTGAAAATATAGTATAAATACAATAAAACCAGTATATGGATGCTGTGTGAGAAAATGGCATGTTTTGCCTGTGATTGGCATTTGGTGCATTATACATGCATTGGAAAGATATGTCTGTGATTGGATTTGGTGCATTATACGTGCATTGGAAAAATATGCGTTAAAGCATATGATTACATTGAACAAATGAAATTGAAAAGATTTGGCCCTTTGGGATTGGACTTGCACTGATATATTCGTGCATTGTATAAAATATAGCTAATAGCTATTGTGGCCCTTGTGGTTGAAGAGGGAATGAGAATTGATAGTGAGGTCTATGATGGATCTTGGGGGCGTCGAGGCGCGGCGGTTGACCAGTGGACAGTTGGCGAGTACCCTGTGCCACTTGGCAATGCAGTCCGTTGCAACGCATTGACGATACCCGACAAGAACACGATTCTTTTCAACGACTAGGAGATTGTCTTTGGGCTAAGGCTGACAATTAACCAGAGCATTCTTCTCAAAATTGTGAAAACCTCCATGGAGTTGTTTTTGATAAACTGAGTCTTTGTGCATATGCATAAATCTGAGTATTTATATCTGTGTGATATATTAATTGAGGAATATTGGTTATTGGTTATGACAATTGTTTTGAATACTTGGATGATGATTGAATTGATAAATGATTGGATGATGATAGTTGATTAATGTTGATGGCATGATCATAATTGTGGTATGATCTATCTGTATAATATTACTATTTGTGTTATCTCTGTGTTGCCATGTTGGTATTAGTGTAGGTGATCTCACCGCTTTGTTATATTGTTTTGCTTTGTCTGTATTGTTAAAATTATACAGTAGAAGGAACGAGTTGTTTTAAACATAACGAGTGGTAGATACTCAGAGATTGATGGAAACATTGAAAAGTGGCTGTCTCACGTTCAAAGATGTGCCGGGTAGACAAGGAGTAAAGTTCTGATGCATCAAGTTGATACAAGAGAAGGAACGAGTATGTTAAGATTTAATGTTACTGTTGTACCGTGCTATTAAGTAGAACCCGTCATGGGCTTTGCTCTTGTTTAAAAAAAAAATAAGTCTATTAATTTTATATTTCTCTTTAAATTGTGATATTAATTGGTGTCAATATTGCATAATGAATAATTGAAATATGATTTTCAATATTACTTAATATTTTCAGTAAATTTACTTTTCAGTAAAGAAGAAATTTTGAAACCCATCTTTTATAACTTAAACTTTGTGCGAACTTCTTTTTAGATTATGAGTCGAGTCGGAAATGTGATGCCCTAATGAGGGTGTTACATTAGTTGGTATCAGAGCACGGTTTGAGTCTTTTGGGGTTTGTGATTAGGTCTATTTTGCTTGTGTTGTGTTCTCTGTGTTTATTTTTTGAAAGGAAATAATGTTGTTTATAATGGATCTTAGATCCATTGTATTTTGATCCACACACCTGGAAGTGAAACATGTTACTAGTAATGCAGTTGCAGCTACGGAAGCAACGTGAGCAATGTGGAAATACGACTGCACGAACAAAGGACCGCTATTCAGTGGAAACTGGAAGTTGAAGTTTAGGATCTGATGAAAGAGAATCAGTCTTGGAATATAAGATTTCGTAATTTTGGAACCTGGTATTTTTTTTAGGATATTGAGAAAGTAATTGATTTCGATGGAGGATGTATTTATAACCAATGAGTAAACCAAAAATAGTAAAGGATGTGAAAGAAAGTACTGATATATTCGTGCATTGTATAAAATATAACTAATAGCTATAATGGCCCTTGTGGTTGAAGAGGGAATGAGAATTGATAGTGAGGTCTATGATGGATCTTGGGGGTGTCGAGGTGCGGCAGTCGACCAGTGGACTGTTGGCGAGTACCCTGTGCCACTTGGCGATGCAGTCCGTTGCAACACATTGACGATACCCGACAAGAACACGATTCTTTTCAACGACTGGGAGATTGTCTTTGGGCTAAGGCTGACAATTAACCAGAGCATTCTTCTCGAAATTGTGAAAACCTCCATGGAGTTGTTTTTGATAAACTGAGTCTTTGTGCATATGCATAAATCTGAGTATTTATATCTGTGTGATATATTAATTGAGGAATATTGGTTATTGGTTATGACAATTGTTTTGAATACTTGGATGATGATTGAATTGATAAATGATTGGATGATGATAGTTGATTAATGTTGATGGCATGATCATAATTGTGGTATGATCTATCTGTATAATATTGCTGTTTGTGTTATCTCTGTGTTGCCATGTTGGTGTTAGTGTAGGTGATCTCACCTCTTTGTTATATTATTTTGCTTTGTCTGTATTATTAAAATTATACAGTAGAAGGAACGAGTTGTCTTAAACATAACGAGTGGTAGATACTCAGAGATTGATGGAAACATTGAAAAGTGGCTGTCTCAAGTTCAAAAATGTGCCGGGTAGACAAGGAGTAAAGTTCTGATGCATCAAGTTGATACAAGAGAAGGAACGAGTATGTTAAGATTTAATGTTAGTGTTGTACCGTGCTATTAAGTAGGACCCGTCATGGGGTTTACTACTGTTTAAAAAAAAATAAGTCTATTAATTTTATATTTCTCTTTAAATTGTGATATTAATTGGTGTCAATATTGCATAATGAATAATTGAAATATGATTTTCAATATTACTTAATATTTTCAGTAAATTTACTTTTCAGTAAAGAAGAAATTTTGAAACCCATCTTTTATAACTTAAACTTTGTGCGAACTTCTTTTTAGATTATGAGTCGGGAGTCGGAAATGTGATGCCCTAATGAGGGTGTTACATTAGTTGGTATCAGAGCACGGTTTGAGTCTTTTGGGGTTTGTGATTAGGTCTATTTTGCTTGTGTTGTGTTCTCTGTGTTTATTTTTTGAAAGGAAATAATGTTGTTTATAATGGATATTAGATCCATTGTATTTTGATCCACACGCCTGGAAGTGAAACATGTTACTAGTAATGCAGTTGCAGCTACGGGAGCAACGTGAGCAATGTGGAAATACGACTGCACGAACAAAGGACCGCTATTCAGTGGAAACTGGAAGTTGAAGTTTAGGATCTGATGAAAGAGAATCAGTCTTGGAATATAAGATTTCGTAATTTTGGAACCTGGTATTTTTTTTAGGATATTGAGAAAGTAATTGATTTCGATGGAAGATGTCTTTATAACCAATGAGGAAACCAAAAACAGTAAAGGATGTGAAAGAAAGTACTTAAATGAAGGAATGTACGTCAAGAAAATAATTTGTGAAAAAGTTGGACACATTTCCAAAGAGTATAATCTCTGATGTGTTCTTTGAAAATAGAGTTTTCTATTAGTAAAATTTTAGATAGTAAGGGAAATTGTTACTCTGAAAAGAACGGGAGTGTTCTGAGTGGAAGATTTAAACAATGGAGATTGTGTCATTGGAGCTAATCCTATAAACCATATTGAATATTTCTGTGAGTGACCTATTCTTTATAACATATGATTGAGTAGATCAATTATATGTTAGAGTTATTCATTATCCTCTGATTTGTTTACTTCTGTTTCTATTCTTAGCTAATCGAGCTATTTAAGTTATTCAAATTATTGTTGCGGATCAAATCTTTGTATTAGTTTGATCTGTTGTTCAAAATTTTTTATGTTAGTTTGATCTGTTTCATAAGTAGACGTGGTCTTTGAAAATGGGTTGGTTATTTCCAATCATATCTAATGAGATTATTTCAACAGAGTGTGAATAATCTAGAGAAAATTTATTCTTGAAAATCGGGTTACATCCAATTCTTTGCTGGATATGTTCGATAACAAGTTCGATTCGTTTTGTTATCTTCCATGATGTTTTCTTTTATCTCCTGCAATTGAAAGAATATCTTGCAAGAAAGGATATTTCTATATTTGTATCCGTGTTAACGTATCTAAGTAACGCAGCAGAAGCGTGGTGAATTTTTCAAAAGATTGGAACAATTCTTCTATGGGAAAATCGTAGAAAAAAAAAATTTTGCGGAAGCATCCAATATGTTACCAAGTGGCCTCAATACTCAAGAGGGGGGGTGAATTGAGTAGTTAAAAATAAGTTCACAAATCTTTCGCAAATCGTTTGACAATCAATTTTCGTTGAAGCTATTGAATGATCAGAGATAATTGAATAGATGAGTTAAGCACTTTTACTAATGAACGTAATAGTCAAGGAGACAATATCCAAATAAAACAATGAAACAGTGCACAAGGATAAACAGAGAAGAGTTTAGAGAAACAAACACAGTCGTTTATCCTGGTTCAATCACTACTCCACTTGTGATCTACGTCCAGTCCCCAAGCAACACCTTGAGATTTTCCACTATATCTTCAAGCTTCAATGGGTGCTTGAAAAACCACTACAACCTTGAGCACTCAACAGTATGGGATACCTCACCCAAAAGCTTGAGCCTCTATTTTCCAAGGGATACCTCACCCTTACAATACTTGAGGGATACCTCACCCTCACTAATCAGAAAGTATAAGATTGAAATAGAAGAAACTCTCTCTAGAGCAAGTGTTTACAAATTGAAGCTCTAATATGCTCTCAAGGATTTTTCACGTTTTTAGTCGAAAAGCAGAGCAAGAAATGATTTTAAGAATTGATTCACGTTTTGAAGTATAATGATCGTTTTTGGTTCAAGGTCAACCGTAAACAAAGACCCAACTTGGGTATTTATAAGTTTCTCAATTAATAGAGCCGTTGGAGGTAGTTGGGCATGCATTTAATGCATTTAATATAGCCGTTGGACCTTGTCAGGATGCGTGTAATCGATTACATATCTCGTGTCGATTACATTATTGTTCCAACGTTTTTCTGAACTTTCTGGGCTCTGTGTAATCGATTACATTCTTGAGGTAATCGATTACATGGCTTCTGACTTTGCTTGTAATCGATTACAATGCTCATGTAATCGATTACATGACTTCTGACTTGTTGTGTAATCGATTACAATATCTTTGTAATCGATTACATGGCTCGTCGAACATGTTCTTTGAGTTTCTGGGTTTTGTGTAATCGATTACATATATTGTGTAATCGATTACATTTCTTGTCGAACGTGTTCTTTGCCTTTCTGGGCTATGTGTAATCGATTACATATACTATGTAATCGATTACATGGCCTCTGACTTTCTTGTAATCGATTACATTGTTCAGGTAATCGATTACATGCTTTCTGTTTGATGTGTAATCGATTACAAACATTGTGTAATCGATTACATTTGCTTTGAACACATTTTTCAAGTCCAATAACTCTTGTAAGTCATTTCCAACACCTCAAGGTACTTGTTTAAACATAAATCCTTTTAAGAGTGTTAGATTTAAAATTGAAACTCAGGTTTTATTGAAAGCCATGTTTATCTTTGAAATTTCCTATTTATTTTGAAATCATATATATTGAAAAACCATTTGAGAAATCTTGAGAGCATTTAACATTAATGTCCTAATGACTATTTAAACCTTCTGTCTTCTTTCTTTGATCTTGATTTTTCCTTTTGTGCTTGATCTTCTCTTTTGCTTTTGTTATCATCAAAAACCTTTCGACATGTCTTAGAGACATAAGCATTCACATTCTCCCCTTTTTGATGATGACAAACTGATCATAGGAAAAAGAAAGAGTTTTTGCATTTGTATATCATAGTCATTTAGTTACAATGTTTGTCCCCAGGAGATTATGCATGATATTGGGTTAGATTTTGCATATGAAAAGCTTAATAACTTAAAAGTTCAATAACTCCCCGTACTCATGCAACCTTTAATTACATTTCATTTTTCCTTCAATAACTCCCCGTACTCATGCAACCTTTTTCCTTATTTTCTCCCCGTTGGCATTATCAAAAAGACATAAGCATTAAAAAAAATGGACAGACATGTCGGTTATAGTTCATGATTCCCAATTGTTTGCCATAACGGAAAAAGCCACTAAGATCACCAAGCAATATTCCAACAACCAACCATTCAAAGTGAAAACACGTTTATGTATTAATAATCGGCATGTACAAAGAAACATGTCACAACCAGGTAGGCAATAATCAAAAGATAACCATAAAGGTATACCAATTTTATATAATCGAGTTAAAAAAAAAAATACAAGGCGGAAAAAAACAAATCAAGGCATAAGGCCGGGATCACTATCGGTGTCCTCGCCGTCACAAAAGACATCACCCTCGGATCCGCAGACGAGTCTCCTAGACCAATGTCATCATCGGCGGGCATAAGATCGTCGTCGAATCCGAAGCTCCTCATCATCGGCGGGAACTCCCGGATGGACCGGCGAAGGAAATGGGATCCTGGAGGGGCGAGAGGATGTGGGGGGGCGCGGCGGCGGGACTCTCGGGAACGGGAGGTCCACGTAAGAGGGATCGAATGGAGGCAAGCTCTGGTCCGAGTAGTCCATCCTCGGCTCAAGGTGGTCGATCTTTTGCTCTATATGATCCATGCGCGTGTTGACGTTGGCGCTCGGGTTGCGCATCTCTTGGAGCGAAGATCAAGAGAAGGCTGGAGCAGAGCAGAGAGCGGATCTTGAGCCCCCTCATCATCACTTTGTCTGGATCGTGATGGATATGGCCAAATGTGCCATGAGTAATGTAATGCCACCTATCCTCCATCTTGTAGAGTGAAGCTTCTTCGAGTATGCAGCCCAATTGATTGGGGTCCCTTAGAGTGGTGTCCTTGGACTCTTCGGTCGGCCGAAATGCGACAATACTCAAGAATTGTGGTGACTAACATGGCGAAGGGGAGAGCGAGTTCTTCTTTTTCTTGATGTCTAGCATATCTTTGTAGAATGTAGTATCCCCGGTTGATTGGGTGCCCCGTGGTCATTGCCCATAATGCCACTACATCGTCCTTGAGGACTTGGGAGTAATTTCCTCCTCTCGGGAATCAATCCACGAACCAAGAGGTAGTGGAGGACCCATTTTCCATAGTGAGGCCGGTGGCCATTATTCTGCGTCTAGGATCACCGGGAGGTGGTAGCCGGTCCTAATCAAGGAGAGAAGAAGCAGCCTTGTGCTCAAACTCATGCCCCCAGGACTTTGGCATTCCCACGTAACCGGGCTCCATCGGGAGTGAGCTTGGTGAGCCTATACCATTCTGTCATGGTTAACTGATTTGTTGCTTTTTCACCTCGAAATGATGCAATTATCCTCAACCTTCGGGTTAGCATAAAACACTCGGACAAGGTTAGGGTAGATGGCTTTCTCTATACTTAGGAATCCCAAAAGCCTAAGTGTTCTATTGTCCTAAAGCTCACTAAGGGTTCACTCTCACGAAGGTGATGGGTAGATACACAGGAGAGATGATCTTGTGAAGTGGAAGTTCTTCTTCCGAACAACTCGGCTTTCTTCACGGTGGAGAAGTGCCTCGTGAGGTCCAACCCGAGAGATATTTCGTGTAGAGCCACCGAGGAACTTCCAACAAAGCAGCCCTGTTCTTGGGCGCTTCGAGCGATGGGAGGATTCAGCCATTGATGAGAGAGAGAAGCACGGGTTGAGTGGTAAATTGTTGGGGATGAGTGAGGAGAGAGAGGGACGAAATTAGGTTAGAAAAGTGGAGAGGGTGTTCGTGGGAGAAGATGGGGAGATTTTGGATGAGGGATTTGAGGAGATTTGATCGGTGGGTTATGTGGAGAGGGATTTCCGAGATTGAGAGAAGCGAAATGATGAGTTTTGATGGAAATTTGAGTGAGAAATGAGAGGTTTTGAGATCCGAGGTGCGTGGGTGCGAGAGGGAGAGAACGAGGAAGATGAACAGGGCCAAACAAAATGACCACTACGCGCGTCAGAGCCTTTTAAAAAACCACGTGTGTCGATTACATTGAGTGTGTAATCGATTACATGCATTCTGTGGGTGTGTAATCGATTACATTTTGGTGTAATCGATTACATGCTTATCTGGTAGGTATGTAATCGATTACATTTTTAGTGTAATCGATTACATGATTCTGGAACCTTGTAATCGATTACATAGATGATGTAATCGATTACTGAGTTCTGAGTTGGTTATGTCGATTACAAAATGTGTGTAATCGATTACATGCGTGTGAACTGTGTAATCGATTACAAAGGCATTGTAATCGATTACAAGACTCTTTAACTCAGTTTTGCGTTCCAAACAACATATAATCAATTTTAATCCACCCAAAACAGTTTTAAAGCAACTCAAATCAATTCAAATCATCATCCAAGCATGTAGATTAATCACATTATGATTCAACTAATATAATTGATCAAAATTATCATGTTTACCAAGAATTTCACCCTTTTTGGTGATTTTTGAGGTCATTGAATTTCACCCTTCTTGTCAAAGTTGGACATGAGAGCACCTGCAAAATAATTTGGAAACCTCAGAACTCAAGTTAGTATGGGATTCAAATATATATAATGAAAATTCAGAAATTGTGCAGCATTGTGTGGCATAATTATGCGAAAAAAAAGCTTAGGCTTTTGTTTTAGGATTATGCGACAAATATTCAATTTATGCATGAATGGTCCAATATACCCATTCGTTTCTAATGTAGAAAAATGCTTCTTTTGCAAGGGGTTTGGTGAAAATATCACTAATTGCTTAGTTGTTTCAACAAATTCAAGTATGCAATCACCTCTTTGAACATGATCTCTAATGAAATGATGTCTTATTTCAATATGCTTAGTTCTAGAATGCAAAATGGGATTTTTTGACAAGTTAATTGCACTAGTATTATCACATTTTATGGGAATGTGATCAAGCTCAAGACCATAGTCCAAGAGTTCTTTGTTTCATCCAAAGGACTTGAGCACAAAGAACTCCCATTGGATAATGCCACACTATTTTGTTTCTTGCTGTGCCAAGAAACTAGTGAGCTTCCTAGCAAGTGGCATGTCCCACTAGTGCTCTTTCGATCCATTTTGCATCCAGCAAAATCAGAATCGGAATATCCAATAAGACTACATGAGGCACCCTTAGGGTACCATAAACCCATTTGTGATGTGCCTATTAGATATTTCATTATTCTCTTAACAACATTTAGGTGTGATTCCTTAGGATTAGCTTGATATCTAGCACACATGCATACACTAAACATTATATCGTACTACTGCAGTGAGATAAAGGAGTGAGCCAATCATACCTCTATATTTTGTAATTTCTACTGATTTACCTCCTTCATCCTTGTCCAAATAGCAAGAGGTGCCCATAGGAGTAGCCATATGCTTGGCATTGTCCATTCCAAACTTTTTGAGCAGCTCCTTGCAATACTTGGATTGGCTTATAAATGTTCCTTCTCTTGTTTGCTTGATTTGTAGACCAAGGAAGAAGTTGAGCTCACCCATCATGGACATCTCAAACTCACTTTGCATAATATTTGAAAATTCTTTACAAAGAGAGTTGTTAGTAGCTCCAAATATAATGTCATCAACATAGATTTGAACTAGAAGAATGTCATGCATTTTGTGTTTTATGAAAAGAGTGGTGTCAACTTTACCTCTAGAAAAGCCTTTTTCTAAAAGAAATTTGCTCAACCTTTCATACCAAGCTCTAGGAGCTTGTTTCAAGCCATACAAAGCCTTTTTCAATTTAAAAACATGGTTGGGCATTTCAAAGTCCTCAAAACCAGGAGGTTGTTCTACATACACCTCTTCTTGTATAAAACCATTTAAAAGGCACTTTTGACATCCATTTGATAGAGTTTGAAATCCATGATGCAAGCATATGCAAGTAGCATTCTAATGGCCTCTAATCTAGCTACGGGAGCATAAGTTTCTTCATAATCTATGCCTTCTTCTTGATTATATCCCTTAGCTACAAGCCTAGCTTTATTTCTTATTATTAAACCCGTTTCATCAAGTTTGTTCCTAAAGACCCATTTGGTGCCAATTATAGGATGATCATTGGGCCTTGGAACTAATTCCCAAACTTGATTCCTCTCAAATTGGTTTAGTTCTTCTTGCATGGCCAAGATCCAATGCTCATCGTTAATGGCCTCATTTATGTCTTTAGGTTCAACTTGAGAGACAAAGGCTAGATGATTACATGCATCTCTAAGTGAGTTTCGAGTGATTACCCCTTTTGATACATCACCTATCACCTTGTCAAGAGGATGATACCTTGAAGTCCTCCATTCCTTGGGTAGATCCGAGATTTTAGAATTTTCTTGCCATGAGTGATCAAGGAGTCTCTCTTCTTTCTTCTTGGACTCTATCTCTTGATTTTCCAAGTGCGTCTTTGCCAAGATTTCTGCAACATCATCAACAAGTTCCTTTCTCGGCACATTTGGGTTAGTTTCATCAAATGCAACATGTATGGATTCTTCTATGGTCATAGTTCGTTTATTATAGACTCTAAAGGCCTTGCTATGGATAGAATAACCAATGAATATTCCCTCATCGATTTTGCATCAAACTTCCCCAAGTTATCCTTTCCATTATTCAAAACAAAGCATTTGCATCCAAAAACATGAAAGTGTGACACATTAGGTTTCCTTCCTTTGTACAATTCATATGGGGTTTTCTTTAAAATTGGCCTTATTAGGGCTCTATTCATAACATAACAAGCGGTGTTAACCGCATCAAAAAGTACTTAGGAAGATTGGCCTCATTGAGCATAGTTCTTGCCATTTCTTCTAAAGATCGATTTTTCCTTTCTACAACACCATTTTGTTGTGGTGTTCTAGAAGCGAGAAAAATTATGCTCAATGCCATGTTCATCACAAAAAGTTTCAAATTCATGATTTTCAAATTCACCACCATGATCACTTCTTATGGATGCAATACAAAAACCTTTTTCGTTTTGGATAACTTTGGCAAGTTTTCTAAATGATTGAAAAGCATCATTTTTGTGAGCTAAGAATAATGTCCATGTAAATCTAGAAAAATCATCCACAATTACTAATGCATAGTAATTCCCACCAAAGCTCATAGTTCTAGAGGGTCCAAAAAGATCCATGTGCAAAAGTTGTAAAGGTCTAGAAGTTGAAACTATGTTTTTAGCCTTGAAAGAGACCTTTACTTGTTTTCCCTTTTGACATGCATCACAAAGTTTGTCTTTTTCAAATTTGAGCTTTGGAAGACCAATTACTAGTTCTTTAGAAACCAATTTGTTTAAGTGATCCATGTGAATGTGAGCAATTCTTCTATGCCATAACCATGAATCATTTTCTCTACTCATAAAGCATTTAGCATCATTTGAGGAAATGTCATCAAGACTAATCATATATATGTTATTGACCCTATGACCAACAAACTTAACTTGCTTGTCATCCTTTCCCTCAATTATACAACAAGAGGAGTCAAATATAACTCTATTTCCTTTATCACACAATTGACTAATACTAAGTAAATTATGTTTAAGTCCTTCAACAAGTAAGACATTATCAATAGATGATGAAGGGATCTTACCAACTTTGCCAATTCCAAGAATCTTCCCTTTGTTGTTGTCACCATATGTGACATGACCATGTTTCTTGTGTGTAAGGGAGGAGAACTTGGAGCCATCTCCGGTCATGTGCTTGGAGCAACCACTATCAAGATACCAACTTGAGCTCTTGGTCTTCAAGCACACCTACACCACACATTCAAGATTTAACTTTTGGTACCCAAATTGTTTTGGG
Source organism: Ormosia semicastrata (assembly GCA_029884595.1). Classification (NCBI taxonomy): domain Eukaryota; kingdom Viridiplantae; phylum Streptophyta; class Magnoliopsida; order Fabales; family Fabaceae; genus Ormosia; species Ormosia semicastrata. Next base: position 19,374,390 of record JAQQTO010000062.1, on the reverse strand, counting down.
TCCTTGTGTGTTAGAATTAGGTATGGTGCCTTTAGGGACCCAAACCCTTTGATTCCAACCTTGGTGTTTATGTTCTTTCTAACATTGCAAGTGGATGCACTATGCCCTTTCCTACCACAATGAAAACATTTAACAAAGGGGCTACTTGAAGTTTTTGAGGAAACAAAGAAATTCTTATAAGATTTTTGATGGTTGTTTGGATTAAATCCTAAACCGGCTTTTGGAAAACACATTTTTGTCTCCCTAACAACACATTCAAGTTGTCTCTTCCAAAAGTGAATTTTGCAAGAGTGTTGTTCAAGTCTTCAATTTCTTTTTCAAAAGCTTTGCATGATAGACAAGGTAATGATATGGATGCATTTTCATGTGAGGAACAAATCATGCATGATGAATTAGCATCTATGAGTCCTAAAGTCTCATTTTCAATTTTAAGTTCATTTATCTCCTTGGTTAAAGCAGAAACTTTCTTTGTCAATAGGAGATTGTTTTATTGGAAGACAAAATCATTTTTGTGAGCCTCAAAGATTCATCATGCAATTCTTGAAAGGCATCTTGTAATTCATCATAAGAAGGTGGAGGTTCTAGGTTAGAAGAGGTTACCTCGGTGTCGCTTTCTCCACTTTCTTCTCCTTGAGCCATGAGGCAAAGATGGGCTTCCTCATTTTCAGAATCATCGGAAGAGCTTAAGTCATTGTCCTCCCAAGCTATATATGCTCTTCTTCCTTTCTTTTCCTTGGAGGGTCTTCTCTCAAACTTCTCCGTCTTCTTGAGATATATAGGACACTCCATTTTCATGTGCCCCGGTTTTCCACATTCATAGCATTTTGGAGGAGTGGAGGATCCTTCTCCTTTGTGATATGCTTTCTTTTGAGGAAACGGTGGTCTTCTTTGAAATCCCTTTTTCTTCAAGAATCTTCCGAATTTTCTCACAAGGAGACTAAGATTCTCCTCACTTAGCTCAATATTTTCAGCATCCTCTTCACCATCTTCATCATCATCTTCAAGTATGGGAGAGGTGGCCTTGAGTGCAATTCCCTTCTTCTTTTTGTCATGTTCTTCATTTTGATTGAGCCTACTTAGTTCCAGCTCATGCTCTTGAAGTTTTCCGAATAGGGTGGCTAGAGACATGGTTGATAAATCTCTTGATTCCGCAATCGCAGATTACCTTGGGTTGCCAATTCCTTAGACATCTCAAGACTTTGTTAATAAGATCCTCATTAGGAAATGTCTTTCCCAATGAGATGAGATGATTAACAATATGAGTAAATCTCTTTTGCATATCTTGAATACTCTCACCTTGGTTCATTCTAAACAATTCATATTCATGAGTAAGAGTGTTTATTCGAGATCTTTTTACCTCACTAGTGCCTTCATGAGTTACTTGTAGGGTATCCCACATTTCTTTTTGCGGTCTTACGATTTGACACCCTAAAGAATTCATCATACCCCAAAGATGTGGTGATGATGTTCTTGGCTTTCAAATTATATTGAACCTTCTTTTTATCATCATCGGTCCAATCACTTCTAGGTGTATTAATTGTCACACCATCCTTAGTTTGTGTAGGGACAAAAGCACCATTTTCAATGCGTCCCACACATCTAAGTCAATAGCTTCAATAAAAATTTTCATCCTTTCTTTCCAATAGGCATAGCCATCCCCATTGAAATAAGGAGGTCTATTTATAGAAGAACCTTCATTTGAAAAACCATTTGAAGCCATCACTTCTCTTGAAGCTAAGCTCTTTATACAAGAGTCTAGCTCGATACCACTTGTTACCAAGTGGCCTCAATACTCAAGAGGGGGGTGAATTGAGTAGTTAAAAATAAGTTCACAAATCTTTCGCAAATCGTTTGACAATCAATTTTCGTTGAAGCTATTGAATGATCGAGATAATTGAATAGATGAGTTAAGCACTTTTACTAATGAACGTAATAGTCAAGGAGACAATATCCAAATAAAACAATGAAACAAAGGCACAAGGATAAACAGAGAAGAGTTTAGAGAAACAAACACATCGTTTATCCTGGTTCAATCACTACTCCACTTGTGATCTACGTCCAAATTCCCAAGCAACACCTTGAGATTTTCCACTATATCTTCAAGCTTCAATGGGTGCTTGAAAAACCACTACAACCTTCAAAGACTCAACATATGGGATACCTCACCCAAAAGCTTGAGCCTCTATTTTCCAAGGGATACCTCACCCTTACAATACTTGAGGGATACCTCACCCTCACTAATCAGAAAGTATAAGATTGAAATAGAAGAAACTCTCTCTAGAGCAAGTGTTTACAAATTGAAGCTCTAATATGCTCTCAAGGATTTTTCACGTTTTTAGTCAGAAAACAGAGCAAGAAATGATTTTAAGAATTGATTCACGTTTTGAAGTATAATGATCAGTTTTTGGTTCAAGGTCAACCGTAAACAAAGACCCAACTTGGGTATTTATAAGTTTCTCAATTAATAGAGCCGTTGGAGGTAGTTGGGCATGCATTTAATGCATTTAATATAGCCGTTGGACCTTGTCAGGATGCGTGTAATCGATTACATATCTCGGTAATCGATTACATTATTGTTCCAACGTTTTTCCGAACTTTCGGGCTCGTATGTAATCGATTACATTCTTGAGGTAATCGATTACATGGCTTCGACTTTGCTTGTAATCGATTACAATGCTCATGTAATCGATTACATGACTTGACTTGTTGTGTAATCGATTACAATATCTTTGTAATCGATTACATCTCGTCGAACATGTTCTTTGAGTTTCGGGTTTGTGTAATCGATTACATATATTGTGTAATCGATTACATTTCTTGTCGAACGTGTTCTTTGCCTTTCTGGGCTATGTGTAATCGATTACATATACTATGTAATCGATTACATGGCCTCTGACTTTCTTGTAATCGATTACATTGTTCAGGTAATCGATTACATGCTTTCTGTTTGATGTGTAATCGATTACAAACATTGTGTAATCGATTACATTTGCTTTGAACACATTTTTCAAGTCCAATAACTCTTGTAAGTCATTTCCAACACCTCAAGGTACTTGTTTAAACATAAATCCTTTTAAGAGTGTTAGATTTAAAATTGAAACTCAGGTTTTATTGAAAGCCATGTTTATCTTTGAAATTTCCTATTTATTTTGAAATCATATATATTGAAAAACCATTTGAGAAATCTTGAGAGCATTTAACATTAATGTCCTAATGACTATTTAAACCTTCTGTCTTCTTTCTTTGATCTTGATTTTTCCTTTTGTGCTTGATCTTCTCTTTTGCTTTTGTTATCATCAAAAACCTTTCGACATGTCTTAGAGACATAAGCATTCACAGTATAGTGCTGTGGAAAGAAGAACTCAGTTAGTGAGACATTTCTTGTTAAAAGCAAAAATCTAGAATATGTAGTGATACGAGGATAAGAAAATTTTAAGTAATACATTACATTAGCTGAACATTACATTACATTAGTTGGAAGTTATCTGAGAAAAACTATTCTAGGCATGAATGAAGATTGGTTTTCGTTATATTGGTATCAGAAATATGAAAATTCTTTCTTTCTGGAGTAATATTCAATATCTTCAGTAATTATAGGAGTTTGAGATATTTGTTTGTTTAGGAGAAGTTGAACATCAGCAAAAAGATTTTGTTGGTTAGAATAGTATAATAAGATGTAAGAGAGGAAGCTTCATGGGAATTGAAAAATAAGATAAATGAGGGAAAATGTTATTATTTATTCTGAGGGTATGAAATCATGGTCATGAAATTTCGAGGACGAAATTTCTATAAAGAGGGGGAGTATTGTAACACCCCAAATTTCATATCTCTTAAACAGTAATTTTGACAGTTAACCGAATTTTACTGTTTAGTAATTTTTGGATACTGTAAAATTATTTTGTTTATTCTGTCAGCGTATTTGATCATTTTGAGTGATTTATTCCTTATTAGGAAAATAAAAATAAATTTGAACAAATGGGTTTGGTTTTATAACCATAAGTCTTGCAGTTTTGAAAACAAAATTTTTAATGGTTTTGTTTGTGTAAAACCATATCAATTTAGAAGAAAAAATATTTGATGGTTTCAATAGTCATGTCCACGTTTTCGAAGGCTTGTAATACATTGATTTTGATGAAACAAAGTGATTCTCCAAGTGAAAATATAATTAATTTAATACAAGGAAATTGAAAAGGGAATCAGAGTATTTTAGCACTTGAGAAATGAATTTTTATGTAAATGAAAAAGAGAGGTTGCAAGTGAGCCTCAATTTGTTTTAAAAAGAATTTATTAAAATCCCATTGGATTTTGGAAAGCATTAGTAATTTTTAAAGTTAGAAACATTGATTTAATTCAATGGAATTGTGAATTTGTGAAATATACTATGAAAAAGGATTTTCTTGAATAAAGAAGATATATTAAATGAAGTAGAAAGTTATATTATTTTGAGGAAGGTTGATTTGGAAATGATTTGGAAAAAGAGAATATAATGGTATTTTAAAAATTTACTAACGTATAACTTATTTTTTAGTTTTGAAGTACGTTAGAAAATGTTAAGTTTTGAAACGTTGATTTATATCAATGGAAAAGTGATTTTGTGAATTATATTTTGGAAAAGGATTTCTTGAATTAAGATTGATTTATTTAAGTCCAAAATAATGTTTGGAATATTGAGGAATATTTTACGTAATTGTAAAATATTGAAAAATATTTTATGTATCTTAAAAATGATTTGAAATACAAGATAAAATATTTCTACGCAATTTGAAAAATGTTAAAATTGTTAGTCATGGCAACCATTACCCAAGAGGGGGGTGAATTGGGTATTAAAAATTTTTCACAAATGCTCTTAAAATAAATACAAATATTTAAGCTATTAAATAAAAGAGAAAGAATTGCGAGATGAAGAAAGAAAGCTTCAAGAATTGTAAATAAATAAATGTACAATATATAAAATTATTTAAATAAATGTGCAATAATATAAAATTACGTAAAATAAAGATTGCACAAAATAAAGAGATAAAAAGAAGAAGAGCAGGCACGATATTTATCCTGGTTCGACCACCAACCACTTATGGTCTACGTCCAGTCTCCGAAACACAGTTCGAGATTTTTCACTATATGTACAAGCTTCAATAGGTGCTTGCAACCTTTACATAAGAGAGCACTTTTCACACACAGGGACACTCTACCCTTGTGCTAAAGTATCACCATGAGGATACCTCACCCTTACACAAACCTTAGAGGGATACCTCACCCCCTTTACAAATCTTGAAGGATACCTCACCCTCAATGTAGAAGAACAGAAATATAGATGAAGAGAAACTCTCACTCAGAGTAAATTATACAAATTGAAGTGCTAAGAGGCTCTCAAGGATATCTCAAAGTTTTAGCAAAAAGAGCACATAAAATGGGTGTAAAAATAAATCACATTTTTCAGAGCAAGCGCAAATTAAACAAATAGCTGGGTATTTTCAGATGAGATCCACGGTCTCTATTTATAGAGTCAGATAAACAAATAGCCGTTGGAGCAATTAAAGGCATGATTAATGCAAATCCGTTTGCATATCAAATTCAAAATCCAGAAGCAGAAATACGTGGGTTATTCGAATGCCTTATTGTGGTATTCGAATGCCACTGTTCCAAATCTTATAAAAAACCATTCAGAAGCCAGTTATTCGAATACCACATTGAGGTATTCAAATGCCTCTACTTTAAACGCATTCTGGAATGGTTTTTAGGCCGTGGTATTCGAATACCATATCATGTATTCGAATGCCCCTTTAAAAAAACTCATCTGGAACATTTTTTATGCTGTGGTATTCGAATACCATATCATGTATTCGAATGCCCCTTTAAAAAAACTCATCTGGAACATTTTTTATGCTGTGGTATTCAAATACCACAAGTTGTATTCGAATACTCCTCACAGATTTTGAAAACTGAATTCAAATGATCATAACTTCTTCATTTCTTATCCATTTAAAGCAAATGACCAGTCATTGGAAAGATCTTTGAGTCTATTTTCAAATGAAAGAAGTTTCAAAACAAAACTCAAAACACTTTGAAAGATATGATCAAAAGAGTAACCAAAGGTTAGTTTTGTAAAACTCAAACTTTGCTATTTTTCATAGATTTGAACTATTACCAAAACTAGCTTTTCAAAACTTATTTGTTGGACATTTTAACATAGGAAAATCATTTGTAAAAACATATTTGAAAAACATATTTGAGATATCCATAAGGCTTCTTACATAAAGACCCTAAGTCCTAAAAGCTATACCGTTTAATTTTCCTTTGGACTTGGTCTTTGACATGACTTTGATGTTATCAAAACCTTCATGAGATATCCGTTCACATTCTCCTTGTGTTGAGTATTTGAAAAATCACTACATGATTAAATAATGATAGAATATTTTTACGTAATTGTGAAAATGATAGAAAATCTTATGTGATTTGGAAAGTGTTTTAAATATTTTGAGAATGATGGAAAATGATTTATGCAACTTAAAAGAATGATTTTTAAGTTACGCAATTTTGAAAATGGTGAAAAATCGTTACGCAATTTGATACACGTATATTTTTATGTGATTGAGAAAAACATTGAAAAATTAAATACGTGATTTAAAAGTGCAACAGAAGTGTTGCAGTATTTTAAAAATATAACAGAAATGTTACAAAATTTTAAAAACATAAAAGAAGTGTTATGGTATTGTGAAAATATAACAGAAATGTTTTAGAATTGTGAAAACGTAACAGAAATGTTTTGGAATTGTGAAAACGAAATGGAAATGTTGCGCAATTTTGTGAAAACACGACGAAAGTGTTTTATAACTATGAAAATGTGATAATATGATTTTTTTTGTTGAAAATACAGTATAAATACTGTAGAACCAGCATATGGATGCTGTGTGAGAAAATGACATGTTTTGCCTGTGATTGGCATTTGGTGCATTATACATGCATTGGAAAGATATGTCTATGATTGGATTTAGTGCATTATACGTGCATTGGAAAAATATGTGTTGAAGCATATGATTACATTGAACAAATGAAATTGAAAAGATTTGGCCCTTTGGGGTTGGACTTGCACTGATATATTCGTGCATTGTATAAAATATAGCTAATAGCTATTATGGCCCTTGTGGTTGAAGAGGGAATGAGAATTGATAGTGAGGTCTATGATGGATCTTGGGGGCGTCGAGGTGCGGCGGTCGACCAATGGACAGTTGGCGAGTACCCTGTGCCACTTGGCGATGCAGTCCGTTGCAACGCATTGACGATACCCGACAAGAACACGATTCTTTTCAACGACTGGGAGATTGTCTTTTGGCTAAAGGCGACAATTAACGAGCATTCTTCTCGAAATTGTGAAAACCTCCATGGAGTTGTTTTTGATAAACGAGTCTTTGTGCATATGCATAAATCTGAGTATTTATATCTGTGTGATATATTAATTGAGGAATATTGGTTATTGGTTATGACAATTGTTTTGAATACTTGGATGATGATTGAATTGATAAATGATTGGATGATGATAGTTAATTAATGTTGATGGCATGATCATAATTGTGGTATGATCTATCTGTATAATATTGCTGTTTGTGTTATCTCTATGTTGCCATGTTGGTATTAGTGTAGGTGATCTCACCTCTTTGTTATATTATTTTGCTTTGTCTGTATTATTAAAATTATACAGTAGAAGGAATGAGTTGTCTTAGACATAACGAGTGGTAGATACTCAGAGATTGATTGAAACATTGAAAAGTGGCTGTCTCAAGTTCAAAGATGTGCCGGGTAGACAAGGAGTAAAGTTCTGATGCATCATGTTGATACAAGAGAAGGAACGAGTATGTTAAGATTTAATGTTAGTGTTGTATCGTGCTATTAAGTGGGACCCGTCATGGGGTTTGCTACTGTTTAAAAAAAATAAGTCTATTAATTTTATATTTCTCTTTAAATTGTGATATTAGCTGGTGTCAATATTGCATAATGAATAATTGAAATATGATTTTCAATATTACCTAATATTTTCAGTAAATTTACTTTTCAGTAAAGAAGAAATTTTGAAACCCATCTTTTATAACTTAAACTTTGTGCGAACTTCTTTTCAGATTATGAGTCGGGAGTCAGAAATGTGATGCCCTAAGGAGGGTGTTACATTAGTTGGTATCAGAGCATGGTTTGAGTCTTTTGGGGTTTGTGATTAGGTCTATTTTGCTTGTGTTGTGTTCTCTGTGTTTATTTTTTGAAAGGAAATAATGTTGTTTATAATGGATATTAGATCCATTGTATTTCGATCTGCACGCCTGGAAGTGAAACATGTTACTAGTAATGCAGTTGCAGCTACGGGAGCAAAGTGAGCAATGTGGAAATACGACTGCACGAACAAAGGACCGCTGTTCAGTGGAAACTGGAAGTTAAAGTTTAGGATCTGATGGAAGAGAATCAGTCTTGGAATATAAGTTTTGTAATTTTGGAACCTGGTATTTTTTTTAGGATATTGAGAAAGTAATTGATTTCGACGAAGGATGTATTTATAACCATTGAGGAAACCAAAAACAGTAAATAATGTGAAAGAAAGTACTTAAATGAAGGAATGTACGTCAAGAAAACAATTTGCAAAAAAGTTGGACACATTTCCAAAGAGTATAATCTCTGATGTGTTCTTTGAAAATAGAGTTTTCTATAAGTAAAATTTTAGATAGTAAGGGAAGTTGTTACTCTGAAAAGAACGGGAGTGTTCTGAGTGGAAGATTTAAACAATGGAGATTGTGTCATTGGAGCTAATCCTATAAACCATATTGAATATTTCTGTGAGTGACCTATTCTTTATAACATATGATTGAGTAGATCAATTATATGTTAGAGTTATTCATTATCTTCTGATTTGTCTACTTCTGTTTCTATTCTTAGCTAATCGAGCTATTCAAGTTATTCAAATTGTTGTTGCGGATCAAATCTTTGTATTAGTTCGATCTGTTGTTCAAAATTTTTTGTGTTAGTTTGATCTGTTTCATAAATAGACGTGGTCTTTGAAAATGGATTGGTTATTTTCCACCCATATCCAATGAGATTATTTCAACAGAGTGTGAATAATCTAGAGAAAATTCATTCTTGAAAATCGGGTTACATCCAATTCTTTGCTGGATATGTTCGATAACAAGTTCGATTTGTTTTGTTATCTTCCATGATGTTTTCTTTTATCTCCTGCAATTGAAAGAATATCTTGCAAGAAAGGATATTTCTATATTTGTATCCGTGTTAACGTATCTGAGTAACGTAGCAGAAGCGTGGTGAATTTTTCAAAAGATTGGAACAATTCTTCTATGGGAAAACTTAAGACGGTAATGGAAAACCGTAGAAAAAAAAATTTTGCGGAAGCATCCGATATAGTGCTGTGGAAAGAAGAACTCAGTTAGTGAGACATTTCTTGTTAAAAGCAAAAATCTAGAATATGTAGTGATACGAGGATAAGAAAATTTTAAGTAATACATTACATTAGCTGAACATTACATTACATTAGTTAGAAGTTATCTGAGAAAAACTATTCTAGGCATGAATGAAGATTGGTTGTCGTTATGTTGGTATCAGAGATATGGAAATTCTTTCTTTCTGGAGTAATATTCAATATCTTCAGTAATTATAGGAGTCTGAGATATTTGTTTGTTTAGGAGAAGTTGAACATCAGCAAAAAGATTTTGTTGGTTAGAATAGTATAATAAGATGTAAGAGAGGAAGCTTCATGGGAATTGGAAAATAAAATAAATGAGGAAAAATGTCATTATTTATTCCGAGGGTATGAAATCATGGTCATGAAATTTCGAGGACGAAATTTCTATAAAGAGGGGGAGTATTGTAACACCCCAAATTTCGTATCTCTTAAACAGTAATTTTGACAGTTAACAGAATTTTACTGTTTAGTAATTTTTGGATACTGTAAAATTATTTTGTTTATTCTGTCAGCGTATTTGATCATTTTGAGTGATTTATTCCGTGTCAGGAAAATAAAAATGAATTTGAACAAATGGGTTTGATTTTATAACCATAAGTCTTGCAGTTTTGAAAACAAAATTTTTAATGGTTTTGTTTGTGTAAAACCATATCAATTTAGAAGAAAAAATATTTGATGGTTTCAATAGTCATGTCCACGTTTTCGAAGGCTTGTAATACATTGATTTTGATGAAACAAAGTGATTCTCCAAGTGAAAATATAATTAATTTAATACAAGGAAATTGAAAAGGGAATCAGAGTATTTTAGCACTTGAGAAATGAATTTTTATGTAAATGAAAAAGAGAGGTTGCAAGTGAGCCTCAATTTGTTTTAAAAAGAATTTATTAAAATCCCATTGGATTTTGGAAAGCATTAGTAATTTTTAAAGTTAGAAACATTGATTTAATTCAATGGAATTGTGAATTTGCGAAATATACTATGAAAAAGGATTTTCTTGAATAAAGAAGATATATTAAATGAAGTAGAAAGTTATATTATTTTGAGGAAGGTTGATTTGGAAATGATTTGGGAAAAAGGGAGAATATAATGGTATTTTAAAAATTTACTAACGTATAACTTATTTTTTAGTTTTGAAGTACGTTAGAAAATGTTAAGTTTTGAAACGTTGATTTATATCAATGGAAAAGTGATTTTGTGAATTATATTTTGGAAAAGGATTTCTTGAATTAAGATTGATTTATTTAAGTCCAAAATAATGTTTGGAATATTGAGGAATATTTTACGTAATTATAAAATATTGAAAAATATTTTATGTATCTTAAAAATGATTTGAAATACAAGAAAAATATTTTACGCAATTTGAAAAATGTTAAAATTGTTAGTCATGGCAACCATTACCCAAGAGGGGGTGAATTGGGTATTAAAAATTTTTCACAAATGCTCTTAAAATAAATACAAATATTTAAGCTATTAAATAAAAGAGAAAGAATTGCGAGATGAAGAAAGAAAGCTTCAAGAATTGTAAATAAATAAATGTACAATAATATAATAATTATTTAAATAAATGTGCAATAATATAAAATTACGTAAAATAAAGATTGCACAAAATAAAGAGATAAAAAGAAGAAGAAGCAGAGGCACGATATTTATCCCGGTTCGACCACCAACCACTTATGGTCTACGTCCGGTCTCAAAACACAGATTCGAGATTTTTCACTATATGTACAAGCTTCAATAGGTGCTTGCAACCTTTACATAAGAGAGCACTTTTCACACACGGGGACACTCTACCCTTGTGCTAAAGTATCGACCATGAGGATACCTCACCCTTACACAAACCTTAGAGGGATACCTCACCCCTTTACAAATCTTGAAGGATACCTCACCCTCAATGTAGAAGAACGAAATATAGATGAAGAGAAACTCTCACTCGAGTAAATTATACAAATTGAAGTGCTAAGAGTCTCTCAAGGATATCTCAAAGTTTTAGCAAAAAGAGCACATAAAATGGGTGTAAAAATAAATCACATTTTTCAGAGCAAGCGCAAATTAAACAAATAGCTGGGTATTTTCAGATGAGATCCACGGTCTCTATTTATAGAGTCAGATAAACAAATAGTCGTTGGAGCAATTAAAGGCATGATTAATGCAAATCCATTTGCATATCAAATTCAAAATCCAGAAGCAGAAATACGTGGGTTATTCGAATGCCTTATTGTGGTATTCGAATGCCACTGTTCCAAATCTTATAAAAAACCATTCAGAAGCCAGTTATTCGAATACCACATTGAGGTATTCAAATGCCTCTACTTTAAACGCATTCTGGAATGGTTTTTAGGCCGTGGTTTACCATATCATGTATTCGAATGCCCCTTTAAAAAACTCATCTCGAACATTTTTTATGCTTGTGGTATTCGAATACCATATCATGTATTCGAATGCCCCTTTAAAAAACTCATCTGGAACATTTTTTATGCTGTGGTATTCAAATACCACAAGTTGTATTCGAATACTCCTCACAGATTTTGAAAACTGAATTCAAATGATCATAACTTCTTCATTTCTTATCCATTTAAAGCAAATGACCAGTCATTGGAAAGATCTTTGAGTCTATTTTCAAATGAAAGAAGTTTCAAAACAAAAATCAAAGTACTTTGAAAGATATGATCAAAAGAGTAACCAAAGGTCAGTTTTGTAAAACTCAAACTTTGCTATTTTTCATAGATTTGAACTATTACCAAAACTAGCTTTTCAAAACTTATTTGTTGGACATTTTAACATAGGAAAATCATTTGTAAAAACATATTTGAAAAACATATTTGAGATATCCATAAGGCTTCTTACATAAAGACCCTAAGTCCTAAAAGCTATACCGTTTAATCTTCCTTTGGACTTGGTCTTTGACATGACTTTGATGTTATCAAAACCTTCATGAGATATCCGTTCACATTCTCCTTGTGTTGAGTATTTGAAAAATCACTACATGATTAAATAATGATAGAATATTTTTACGTAATTGTGAAAATGACAGAAAATCTTATGTGATTTGGAAAGTGTTTTAAATATTTTGAGAATGGTGGAAAATGATTTATGCAACTTAAAAGAATGATTTTTAAGTTACGCAATTTTGAAAATGGTGAAAAATCGTTACACAATTTGATACACGTATATTTTTATGTGATTGAGAAAAACATTGAAAAATTAAATACGTGATTTAAAAGTGCAACAGAAGTGTTGCAGTATTTTGAAAATATAACAGAAATGTTATAAAATTTTAAAAACGTAAAAGAAGTGTTATGGTATTGTGAAAATATAACAGAAACATTTTAGAATTGTGAAAACGTAACAGAAACATTTTGGAATTGTGAAAACGAAATGGAAATGTTGCGCAATTTTGTGAAAACACGACGAAAGTGTTTTATAACTATGAAAATGTGATAATATAATTTTCCTGTTGAAAATACAATATAAATACTGTAGAACCAGTATATGGATGCTGTGTGAGAAAATGACATATTTTGCCTGTGATTGGCATTTGGTGCATTATACATGCATTGGAAAGATATGTCTGTAATTAGATTTGGTGCATTATACGTGCATTGGAAAAATATGCGTTGAAGCATATGATTACATTGAACAAATGAAATTGAAAAGATTTAGCCCTTTGAGGTTGGACTTGCACTGATATATTCGTGCATTGTATAAAATATAGCTAATAGCTATTATGGCCCTTGTGGTTGAAGAGGGAATGAGAATTGATAGTGAGGTCTATGATGGATCTTGGGGGTGTTGAGGCACGGCGGTCGACTAGTGGACAGTTGGCGAGTACCCTGTGCCACTTGGCGATGCAGTCCGTTGCAACGCATTGACGATACCCGACAAGAACACGATTCTTTTCAATGACTGGGAGATTGTCTTTGGGCTAAGGCTGACAATTAACCAGAGCATTCTTCTCGAAATTGTGAAAACCTCCATGGAGTTGTTTTTGATAAACTGAGTCTTTGTGCATATGCATAAATCTGAGTATTTATATCTGTGTGATATATTAATTGAGGAATATTAGTTATTGGTTATGACAATTGTTTTGAATACTTGGATGATGATTGAATTGATAAATGATTGGATGATGATAGTTGATTAATGTTGATGGCATGATCATAATTGTGGTATGATCTATCTGTATAATATTGCTGTTTGTGTTATCTCTGTGTTGCCATGTTGGTATTGGTGTAAGTGATCTCACCTCTTTGTTATATTGTTTTGCTTTGTCTGTATTGTTAAAATTATACAGTAGAAGGAATGAGTTGTCTTAGACATAACGAGTGGTAGATACTCAGAGATTGATGGAAACATTGAAAAGTGGCTGTCTCAAGTTCAAAGATGTCTTAGGGTAGACAAGGAGTAAAGTTCTGATGCATCAAGTTGATACAAGAGAAGGAACGAGTATGTTAAGATTTAATGTTAGTGTTGTACCGTGCTATTTAGTAGGACCCGTCATAGGGTTTGCTACTGTTTAAAAAAATAAGTCTATTAATTTTATATTTCTCTTTAAATTGTGATATTAATTGGTGTCAATATTGCATAATGAATAATTGAAATATGATTTTCAATATTACCTAATATTTTCAGTAAATTTACTTTTCAGTAAAGAAGAAATTTTGAAACCCATCTTTTATAACTTAAACTTTGTGCAAACTTCTTTTCAGATTATGAGTCGGGAGTCGGAAATGTGATGCCCTAAGGAGGGTGTTACATCAACTTTGCATGAGCAAATGGCTAAAATGCTTGATAATTCTAATGCATTCATTGCCTTACCAGGTGGCTATGGTACTTTGACAGAAGTTTTTCAAATTGTCTCTTGGGCCCAAGTGAACAACCACCATAAACCCATAGGTTTGTTAAATGTTAATAATTTCTTTGATGGTTTGTTATCTTTTCTTGACCATGTTGTGCAACAAAACTTTATCACACATTCGGCAAGACGGATCCTTATCTCTACTTCCACTGTTGACGAGTTAATTGATAAATTACAAGCTTTTATCTATGAATCTGATCCAATGATGACTCAGATAGATTGGTCAGAGGGAAGCAACAAGGAACGTGAGTTTGATCTGACACTCTATCTATAACTTCGCTGTACCTTTGGTTTTATTCATTGTACTTTGTTTCTTTTTAAATGTGTGTCAAATTTCTCTTTTCAATAATTGCCACAATATGTAATATCTTCTATCCTTTACCCATCTATATGTAAACATTGAAGACAATGTTATGATTTCGTTGGGGGGAAGGATAAATGACATAAAAAAATTGGGGAAGTATGTTTATTGATATGATTGTTAGCAACTTACTAACAGTAAAACCAATTAAGTATGGAAGAGTAAGGAGTAATTTTACTCTTGAGATGCATCTAAATTAGGGAAGTAACTATTTTCTGTTGATTTATGGAAGTAACAAAGTTTTATTATTTGATTTCCTTTGAAAGATTCAAGTGAATGAACTATTATATTCTTTGAAGTAATTGAAATTCAGGGATCATAGCATAATTGAATAAATTGTCTTATTTCTTAAAATTCCTATGCTTGGTTATGGATGTTGAATTAGTGGATTAAGAATGATAGATGTATACCTTGTATGATTTTGAGTCTGTTGATGAATGGATTGAACATTTGTACCATTCTCTTCTTTCTTATGTGATTTTCACTCATGAAATTGTCAATCTAGAACTTGTTTTGATTTTTTTTAGGCTACTTTTTCACATGTATACATAAACATGATTGAGGCATTTTTCTTGAAATAGTTACTTTAACTAAATAACTCCTTTGAGCTTATTTGACCATTTCTTAATTCTAGCTCATTACATGCCTTAAATGAAAAACCATGTTCTTATCCAACTTTGGGGAATAAGATAGCATTGGATTTATTTTTGGATGAGTTTTTGAACAAATGTGGGGGTGTGTGTACAAAATGGTTGGTGAAAAAGGAAAGAGTGGCCAATTGAAAAAAAATAAATAAATAAAATAAAAAAAAGAAGTAAAGAAAGGTTAACAAGGCAAAAAGGAAAGGAAAAAGAATATGTAAAGGGAGTTTGCATTAGCTAGAGTTAGGATGAACTTTCATGTTTGTTATTTGAACTCAACCCTAATCTTCTTTTATTCTCTTTCGTATTTAACTTGTCATATCCATATTATCCCCCCTCATTTACCTTGACCTTATTACAACATTGAATAATGTCCTCTTGATTTGTGTGTGCATGTGTTTTGAGTAGTGGAGGAGTAGAAGATAAGTAAGCTAATGGTAGTGCAATTTTTCATGGCTTTAATTGAGTGAAATACCTACCTTTCAAACACGTGAGGGATTGAGAGTGAATCTTGTGAGGATCTATCATTCTTGACTCATGCTTTGCAATTGAAGTTTCTTTACTTGTTGGTTTGAGATATGAAGAAATGTTATCTCATAAATGTTTTGATTCCTTGAATCTTTGATTGCTTATGAACATTTTCATTCTTGAATATCATTGGAAAATAAGTTTTTTATCATTTTTTTTAGCTTTTGAGTTTGTTTGTTTTTCCTTGTTCTTTAGTGTTAAAGTTTTAGTTTGCCCGAGACATGCAAAAGCTAAGTGTGGGGGAGTTTGATAAACACAATTTTTATACATTATTTAACCCTTATATTTAGTCTCTTAAACCTCTTATGTACTTAATTGATTGAGTTTAGTCACATTTTATAAGTTTGGGTTCCAAATTAGGCTTAATGGTATTTTTCAGCTTTGTGATAATTTTACACTATTTCTGTATTTCGGGTATAACTTGAGTTATAGACCTCAAAAAATTATGAACTTTACCTTGTAGGAAAGATAAGAGGAAGCTCTACAACTTTGATGAAGAGCTCCAGAACTAAATCAGATGTCTATAAGGTCAGATTGTGCCTGGAATTCAAAATAAGGATGCTGTTGCTGGAACCTGAACAATATGCAAAGATTGAGCCATAAGTTGGGCTATAGAAGTAAAAATGGACTGAAATTAGTGCCATTAAGACAAAACCCTTAAACTCTTATGAATACCACTTATCAAAATGGTGACATTTTGATAGAGTTATAGTCGTTTTAAGACAACTGCAAGTTAGGCACTATAACACTCCTCAATTTGATAACCACGGCACAATCGTCATTATGTCATGGTCACTAAATGTCGGCATGCTAGCATTGTCAAATAACAAACTTTTTAAAAATATTAATCATTTCCCATATAAAGAAAATAGGAGCCACGAATGAGTAGTTACATATACAACCAGTTAAACTATGAATTATAATATGTACTCGAATTACAGCATATAAGACTGGATATTCATCTTAAAACATACATATATCCAAAATACACTTTATATAGGTAATGCAAAATAAAATATAAACTACCCATAATATATCTACGACTAAGGAGTTGGGCACTCCATCGAATCCCGAATGCGTGAGGCAACTCCGGGCTCACCGGTGTAGTGAGAAATATAGAATAAGGTCTTCAATCGCAGACCTCTTCATGGTCAAGGTCAGGTCCCCAACATATCGCATACACTTGTCAGTCCAGTCGACTCGCCAAGTCTTGGCATCACTAGTGAACACAATTCGAATGAACCCAATAGAACTCCCTTCGCGACGACATAACCGGATACAATAGGTCAAACCAAGAAAATCTAGAGGAATCCAACCTCGTTCCCTCTTACAGTCTTTAACCAAATTTTTACATAGAGTAAGAAAAGTACAAGAAAGAGGTAAGACATCCTACCATCATTACCAATTATAGCAACAAGAAACCAAACGGTGCAAAGCGCCCACATAGCATTTTTTTACAGCAATAATGATAATAAACATTTAGCAACAGTTATAATCAACCAAGCAGTTCCAAGCAGTTATATATATATTAGTAATGCAACAGTTCCATTTATAATAACAATGAATGCCAGATAATTCATGGACCCACTATGCATATGCATACAAAATCAAAATCCTACTCCATAGAGCTAGACACAAATGGTCGGAGAGAAAGATCAGGCGACACGTCTGCAACTAGGCTGCCGAGGCCAAAGTGCTATAATTCTGAATTTACCCACGTGCACATCATGGCATTATACAGACAGTCTACACTAGATCGCAATATAGGATAGTGTCTCGGTCCGGATCATTAGTGCGTTTGCATCGGTCTGCCCCACGAACAAAGAGCTACCAACTGCCCATTGCGAAGTACCCGTACCCTGACGCCCCAAGGTCAACCGATGACCTACACTTGTCTATTCGCACCCGCACTTAGGTGTGTTCAATTCCTAGGCAACTAGGCCTTACGACATAGTCCAACAAACATTCACAATGCATACAGACTCTATGCATAATCGTATATGATCATTATTACATACAATTCCACAATATACCAAAATTTGCCAAAGTAAGAATTAACATAATCAATGGTCACTCACATGGACCCACCATAACATAATATTGTTGTTAAATAAATTAATACATTTTTAAAGTGTATTATGAATTCTTGTTTAGGTTTAGCTTTTCTTACAAAGTTTTTCTCTAAAGGAATCCTCTTAATTAATTGAATTCTTTTAATTAACTAAATTCTCTTAGATAGCTTATTCATATACACTTAGAAGGTTATTCTAAGACCTCAAAGTCTCACACTCTCATGTTCTTATCCTAATTAAATTATCCTAAGTCTTATGAAAATTCCATTCTTGGTTCTTTAAAATTTAAGAATCTCAAAGTATAATTTAATTTCCAATCTGCTAATTCTTGCATCCTATTACCCTTAATTTACTCACTAGGTGTTGGGTGATAATTTATAATTCTGGATCCGACGGACATGGCTGTGTTACAATTTTGACAAGAATGACTAAAAATTAATTTCAGTCGAATGAAGGTTCTGTCGGATGAAGATCAAAACTGTCAAATATACTAGAAGGTCAGTAGAAATCCTAATTCGGCGGACGAGTGTTGACGTTGGAGAAATCTCCCAAGTGTTGAACTGACGAAAGTACTATGTGGTCAGAAGTTCTAATTCGATGGATATTGACATTGGAGGAGTTTATCTACTAAGTGGTCAGAAATGCTAACTCGATGGATATTGACATCCTAACTCGATGGATATTGACATTATGCTAAATGGTCAGAAGATCAAATTTAACGGATATGGTCAGAAGGTCAAATTCGACGGATAGAATCAGAACATCAAATTCGACGGGTATTGACATTGCACTAAATGGTCAGAAGATCAAATTCGACGTATATATACAGAAGGTCAAATTCGACGGATATGATCAGAAGATCAAATTCGATGGATATGGACATTGTACTAAATGGTCAGAAGTCTAAACTCGACGGATATTAGCATTCTAAGCCGACGGATATTCACATTGGAGAAGTTTCCCTACTATAGGGTTAGAAACTCTAATTCGACGGATATTGGCATTGGAGAAGTTTCTATTCAATGGCCAGACATCTTAACTCAACGGGTATTGGCATTCTGACTCGACGACTCTTGACATCCTAACTCGATGGATACTGACATTGTGCTTAGCGGTCAGGAGATCAAATTCGATGAATATGGTCATAAGGTTAAATTCGATGGATATGGTCAGAAATCTAAACTCGACAGATTTGGTTAGAAGTCTAAACTCGACGAATTTGGTTAGAAGTCTAAACTAGACAGATTTTGGCATTCTACTAAATGGTCAGGAGTTCAAGTTATTACAAACGTTCACCAAAAATCCCCAAACTCTTGGGCTCAAAACCGTGGCCATCCGAGACCTAATCCGACATTATTGTCCTTCCACGTTATATGTTCCAATCCCCTCAAACACGTCAATATACACAAAATAACCCAATAGCCCAAACACATTACCAACAACATGCAAACAGAGGATAACCCTCAATAGGATTTCCTCACAATCAATCACAGAGAACGTTTCTAAATGCTAATAGAGGTTGAGGAGGAGTGTCTTCCTCTTACTTTAGTGAAGAACAAGGAAAGCAAGCTCCTTTTTGACCTTGAAATCTGGTTCTTCACCACCATCAAAAACCTTGGTGTTCAAATCCGAAAAATCAAAATCAAAGAGTGGAAATGGAATCCATAGTTACCAATGTGACCTTGGAATACAAAAATGAGGAGAAAAGGAGAAGAAAGTTGAGAGCTTTACCTTAAAGCTCCAAGCTTTGATGTTGGGCTGCCAACCACAAAAATGGAAGAATAAAAAAGAGCTCCACCAAGAAGAAAGCTTGAAGATTGTAAGGGAAAACAATGGTTTAAGTTTGGCTTGGGCAAGGGAAGCTTAAAAATCAACAATGGTGTTTGTGGAAGTGTAGCCGTATGGAGAAGAGAGGAAGAGAGTGAGAGCAACGTGAATGAGAGAAAATAGGAGGGAATAATTGTGATATTCCCCTCAAACCGTGCTGCAAAATGAGAGGGAGGAAAGAGAGTGAATAGTGGTTGGAGGAAGCTTCCTAGAAGTTTCCCTCAAAGCTTCCTTGAGAAGCTTTGCGTGCTTCTTGATAAAGTGCTTAGTAAGCTTGTCTCCTCAATTAAATACATCTGATAGATGATTTAATTGCACTATTAGAATTGTTTTCCCAATGAATAAAAGTTACAATTGATAAAAATAATATTTTATTATTCATCAGATGATTTTATGATACGGTAATTTTATTCATCAGATAAAATCTCGTAGAACGTAAACCTTGTAAACTGTGCTCAGCCTCGGGTTTAGTAAGATTTCCCGTCGAAGTCTCCACAGTTCAAAGTTTACCAGCCTCAGGGAAAATATTTTGTTTTCTCGGCTCCGCTCAGTGCACACGCAAAATGAGAAATATATTAAAATATTCATCATTTCTGGAAAAATTGACAAAAATTCCTAAAAATTGTAAATATTATAAGATGATTATTTATAATAAAATAAAGAATTTTTGGGATGTTATAACACTCCTCTTCTCAAAAGGAATTCCATCCTCGAAATTCATCATATCTTAGAATAAACGCGACTGTGTTTATTTTATTTTGTCTCCTTGTTCTCGTGTTGTAGCTTCAGCTGCATCAATTCAAATCACCGGCAATAAGGTTGCTTCCTTCCACTGAGCATCTTATATTAACAAGCAAAGACGTGTTGACGTCATAGGCCGATTAATAAAAGATTCTATGCTCCTTGAGTCTTCCGCCATTCCAACAACGAACTCTCCAAACAACTGTTCATCGCTGAGTGGCCCTATCGAACTTATTCTCCTTGCTCATTGTAATAGACAACTAAGCTTATTTTCTTCTTAAGGCATCCACTACGACATTCGCCTCTTCTGGGATTATACTAAAATGAAAAATCAAAATCTTTCGGAACTTCTAATCATCGTCTCTGCCTCATTTTCAATTCATTCCAACAGACCAAAATACCTTTGGCTCTTAAGATTACTATAGGCATTGAGAATTTCTCCTTGTAGAAAATGCTTCTGGATCTTCAATGCAACTACGGAGCTAACTCTGAGTTAGTGTAAGGTAATCCTTCTCATGTATTTTCGATTATCTCTAAGCGTATGTTACCATTCCTTCTATTCTGATCAAGCACACGTTCTAAACTTCCAATGCGAAGCATCACTAGGCATCCCAAAAATGTTCGTTGGGATTTGGGAAGAATCATCATTGGTTAGGTAGTCGAGTGTCTCTTCAATCCTTGAAAATATTTCCTTATATGCACCAATCCTATAAACTTGACTCTCATGCACGAGTTTGACAAGGAATTTTGCCACTTTGGAAAATTCTGCGATGAGTCTCCTGTATTTACCAGCTGATCCTATAAAGTTACGAATCTGCAATATAGTCTTTGATCTATCCCATTGAAAAACTGCTCCAACTTGTGATGGATCTCCAATAATTCCTTCTTTTAAAGATCACGTGACTCAAAAGTGAAACTGCCTCAAACCGAATTTCACACTTGAACAGCTTCTAGCGTAACTCCTCATTCTTCTTCAGAATTTGAAGAACTACACAACAATTCTGTCTCAATAGGGAAGAAAGGTCTTGTTTGTGTAGTCGATGAGTACTACCAAAGCGTTCATTACATGGAACGACATTACGATATACCCATGGTGTTCACTACGTGTCAGAGAAAGTTGCCTTGGAAATATACCCTTTTCTCAAGTGATCTTGATGATAGTTGAGAACCCAAAATGATCTTGGAGAAAATAGCGGCGTCCTTCAATTGATTTGCCAAACCATCTTTCCTTGATTCGAACAAATGTCTCATAGGGTAAGTTCTCACTTAATCATGCTACACTTAGCACATGGTTATGGTTTAGATTCGGGAACACATTTACTCAATAGAAGTATACTAGAAACGTTATAAAGGTTGGAAAGAAAAATAGGGAAGTCACTTGAGTTGCCACAAGACCCGCCTAATGAAGAGTATGATGTATGGTCCAATAAAACTTAGGAGTGAGTTTCTTTGATTCACATCTAGGAAATTTTTGTCTCAAGAAACACTAAGTTTTCATTGAAATCGAATGATAAGATCCATTTAGAAAACGATTAATCTCCTTCTTGAGATCAAACCTATTCATGAAGTAGATAATTGAATTGGTAAAAAGGGTTCCAATTTCTAACAACAATAGGATAGTTTTAAATAAACTTGTTGTGATCAGAGCAGGCTTACAAATGAGGATAGTAATATTCGGGTCGAAAGGAAATAAATACACAGACCACTCGATTCCAGAAACGAACTCTTGAAATTTCACTGGAATATTTCAACAGGATATGATTGGAAGATAACCAATCCCTTTTGTAACATTACATCTAACTTGTAAAAGAAGTAAACAAATCAGATCAACAGAAAGATTCAGTCTTTAACAGGTCATAGGACAATTTAAACAACTTGGCTACCATCAACAAGTTCTTAGCAGCCAAAATAGAAATAATTTAGTCAAAAGATAACGAAGGTACGAACATCCCTATTGGATTCATACATTTATACGTCATAAAGAAATGGGTTACCCCCGGAATTATACAGTACAATCACAGGGTCATCCATCGTAGTACAAGCTCCCTCGTTCAAGTCTTCAGTCTTGGAGGTTTCTACTCCACTAGAGAAATTAACTCTCCTTTCTTCGTGAGATTGTGAAGTGCGTGTATCACCAACAAAAGGCCTCGTCCTTTACAAAGTACAGTTCTTAGCCACATGTCCTAGCTCTCTGCATTTGAAACAAACTATCCTTTCGATCGTACAATCCTTTGTTAAATGGTCCTTTCCACACTTGAAGCAGATTACCCTTTTGATCGCATATGGAGGTTTTGTCTCATGTAAAGCACAATCCCTGAACACATGTCCTTGCTTTCTGCACTTATAACAAATTTTTCCTTCAATCTTACAGTCCCTCGTGAAGTGGTCTTTTCCGCACTTCTTACACCCTGATAACGGTACCACGATTGGAGTGGACTTGCTACCACTCGCACCACCGTGATGTGTTTGCTATCATTGTTGCTCCCTTGGTCGTAGTGTATATGGTTTCTACTTAAACTAATTGGCCTTCCTACAGTTCTTCCTTTAGAACTTCGGTAAACCAGAGTTACCCCAAAGTCGACTTTCTTCCTTCAAATTCCGAACCTCAACTTCCAATTCCTGCTGTTGTGTGACTCTCTGATCTTGGCATGTAGTTACATTAACCATTCTTTGTATTTCTTCGGTTGCCGCAGTCGTGCCATCATTGTCACTCCCTGTGTTCACGTGCTTACATTTACCTCGAGTCATTATCTTCCTTCAAGAACAAACAAATCAAATCATAAGAAAATCAAAAGCATTCGGTCCAAACAATAGTCTCATTTCGGAAACCAAACACAAAGAGTCACATAACCCAACAAGACAAACCCAAAGGACTATAACTTGAGCTCCTTCATTCTGCCTTTCGCGGCGCGATCTCCAATAAGTCTTTGACTCCTATGCAGCTCCTCGAACCAAACTTATGCCAGATACTCTTCTCTAAAGAGAATTGGTTTTCGAAAACCTCTTGGATACCTCAATCCACAAACCTTGTAAGTCTTATATAACTACCCTTTTTCTAACCCAATGGCTTAAACAATTTTAGAGGTAACACAACAAGGGTATAAATGCAGACAAATCCTAAGCAAGTTCAGTCATACCAACTGAGCTTCTTTCTAAAAGAACTTCTATTCACTTAATATGCCTAGGTGAAGTCATAGTTTCTTGTAGACACAGAACATTATACATTGAGTGGGCCAATACTCAATATTATGTAACTGTGCAACAGTAGCTACCATCACTCAACCTATGGCAAGCCATGCCTTCCTTTCCCAATATCTCAATCAAGAGACAAGGAAGTATACAACATACAAAAACTTCTAACATGTCTAAGCATAGTCAGTCCATACCCCGGCTCAACAAGATGAACTGAGCTCTGATACCACCTTAATGTAACACCCCTCGATTTAATAACCACGGCACAATCGTCATTATGTCACGGTCACTAAATGTCGGCGTGCTAGCATTGTCAAATAACAAACTTTTCAAAAATATTAATCATTTCTCATATAAAGAAAATAGGAGCCACGAATGAGTAGTTACATATGCAACCAGTTAAAATATGAATTATAATATGTACTCGAATTACAGCATGTAAGACTGGATAATCATCTTAAAACATACATATACCCAAAATACACTTTATATAGGCAATGCAAAATAAAATATAAACTACCCATAATATATCTACGACTAAGGAGTTAGGCACTCCATCGAATCCTTAATGCGTGAGGCAACTCCGGGCTCACCGGTGTAGTGAGAAATATAGAATAAGGTCTTCAATCGCAGACCTCTTCATGGTCAAGGTCAGGTCCCCAATATATCGCATACGCTTGTCGGTCCAGTCGACTCGCCAAGTCTTGGCATCACTAGTGAACACAATTCGAACGAACCCAATGGAACTCCCTTCGCGACGACATCACCGGATACAGTGGGTCAAACCAAGAAAATCTAGAGGAATCCAACCTCGTTCCCTCTTACAGTTTTTAACCAAATTTTTACATAGAGCAAGAAAAGTACAAGAAAGAGGTAAGACATCCTACCATCATTACCAATTATAGCAACAAGAAACCAAACGGTGCAAAGCGCCCACATAGCATTTTTTTTACAGCAATAATGATAATAAACATTTAGCAACAGTTATAATCAACCAAGCAGTTCCAAGTAGTTATATATATATTAGTAATGCAACAGTTCCATTTATAATAACAATGAATGCCAGATAATTCATGGACCCACTATGCATATATATACAAAATCAAAATTCTACTCCGTGGAGCTAGACACAAACGATCGGAGAGAAAGATCAGGCAACATGTCTGCAACTAGGCTGCCGAGGCCAAAGTGCTATAATTCTGAATTTATCCACGTGCATATCATGGCATTATACAGACAGTCTACACTAGATCGCGATATAGGACAGTGTCTCAGTCTGGATCGTCAGTGCGTTTGCATCGGTTTGCCCCACGAACAGAGAGCGACCAACTGCCCATTGCGAGGTACCCGCACCCTTACGCCCCCAAGGTCAACCGATGACCTACACTTGTTTATTCGGAGCCGCACTTAGGTGTGTTCAACTCCTAGGCAACTAGGCCTTACGACATAGTCCAACGGACATTCACAATGCATACAAACTCTATGCATAATCATGTATGATCATTATTACATACAATTCCACAATATAACAAAATTTGCCAAAGTAAGAATTAACGCAATCAATGGTCACTCACATGGACCCACTATAACATAATATTGTTGTTAAATAAATTAATACATTTTTAAAGTGTATTATGAATTCTTATTTTGGTTTAGTTTTTCTTACAAAGTTTGTCTCTAAAGGAATCCTCTTAATTAATTGAATTCTCTTAATTAACTAAATTCTCTTAGATAGTTTATTCATATACACTTAGAAGGTTATTCTAAGACCTCAAAGTCTCACACTCTCATGTTCTTACCCTAATTAAATTATCCTAAGTCTTATGAAAATTCCATTCTTGATTCTTTAAAATTTAAGAATCTCAAAGTATAATTTAATTTCCAATCTGCTAATTCTTGCATCCTATTACCCTTAATTTACTCACTAGGTGTTGGGTGATAATTTATAATTCTGGATCCGACGGACATGGCTGTGTTACAATTTTGACAAGAATGGCTAAAAATTAATTTCTATCGAACGAAGGTTCTGTCGGATGAAGATCAAAAACTGTCGAATATACTAGAAGGTTAGCAGAAATCCTAATTCGATGGACGAGTGTTGACGTTGAAGAAATCTCCCAAGTGTTGAACCGACGAAAGTACTATGTGGTTAGAAGTTCTAATTCGACGGATATTGACATTGGAGGAGTTTCTCTACTAAGTGGTCAAAAATGCTAACTCGACGGATATTGACATCCTAACTCGACGGATATTGACATTGTGCTAAATGGTCAGAAGATCAAATTCGACGGATATGGTCAGAAGGTCAAATTCGATGGATGGAATCAAAAGATCAAATTCAACGGGTATTGACATTGTGCTAAATGGTCAGAAGATCAAATTCAACGGATATTGACATTGTACTAAATGGTCAGAAGTCTAAAATCGACGGATATTAGCATTCTAAGCCGACGGATATTCACATTGGAGAAGTTTCCCTACTATAGGGTCAGAAACTCTAATTCGACGGATATTGGCATTCGAGAAGTTTCTATTCAATGGCCAAACATCTTCACTCGACGGGTATTGGCATTCTGACTCGACGACTCTTGACATCCTAACTCGACGGATACTGACATTGTGCTTAGTGGCCAGGAGATCAAATTCGACGAATATGGTCATAAGGTTAAATTCGACGGATATGGTCAGAAGTCTAAACTCGACGGATTTGGTCAGAAATCTAAACTTGACGGATTTGGTTAGAAGTCTAAACTCGATGGATTTTGGCATTCTACTAAATGGTCAGGAGTTCAAGTTATTACAAACGTTCACCAAAAATCCCCAAACTCTTGGGCTCAAAACCGTGGCCATCCAAGAACTAATCCGACGTCATTGTCCTTCCACGTTATACGTTCTAATCCCCTCAAACACGTCAATATACACAAAATAATCCAATAGCCCAAACACATTACCAACAACATGCAAACAGAGGATAACCCTCAATAGGATTTTCTCACAATCAATCACAGACAGCGTTTCTAAATGCTAATAGAGGTTGAGGAGGAGTGTCTTCCTCTTACTTTAGTGAAGAACAAGGAAAGCAAGCTCCTTTTTGTCCTTGAAATCTGGTTCTTCACCACCACCAAAAACCTTTGTGTTCAAATCCGAAAAATCAAAATCAAAGAGTGGAAATGGAATCCATAGTCACCAATGTGACCATGGAATACAAAAATGAGGAGAAAAGGAGAAGAAAGTTGAGAGTTTTACCTTAAAGTTCCAAGCTTTGATGTTAGGCTGCCAACCACAAAAATGGAGGAATAAAGAAGAGCTCCACCAAGAAGAAAGCTTGAAGATGGTGAGGGAAAACAATGGTTTAAGTTTGGCTTGGGCAAGGGAAGCTTGAAAATCAACAATGGTGTTTGTGGATGTGTAGCCGTATGGAGAAGAGAGGAAGAGAGTGAGACCAGCGTGAATGAGAAAAAATGGGAGGGAATAATTGTGATATTCCCCTCAAACCATGCTGCAAAATGAGAGGGAGGAAAGAGAGTGAATAGTAGTTGGAGGAAGCTTCCTAGAAGTTTCCCTCAAAGCTTCCTTGAGAAGCTTTGCGTGCTTCTCGATAAAGTGCTTAGTAAGCTTGTCTCCTCAATTAAATACATCTGACAAATGATTTAATTACACTGTTAGAATTGTTTTCCCAGTGAATAAAAGTTACAATTGATGAAAATAATATTTTATTATTCATCAGATGATTTTATGATACGGTAATTTTATTCATCAGATAAAATCTCGTAGAACGTAAACCTTGTAAATTGTGCTCGGCCTCGGGTTTAGTAAGATCCCCCGTCGACGTCTCCACAGTTCAAAGTTTACCAGCCTCTGGGAAAATATTTCGTTTTCCCAACTCCGCTCAGTGCACACGCAAAATGAAAAATATATTAAAATATTCATCATTTATAGAAAAATGCACAAAAATTCCTAAAAATCATAAATATTATAAGATGATTATTTATAATAAAATAAAGAATTTTCGGGATGTTACAGGCACCAAATTGGTTGCTGGGCATGACACACATTTTCTACTCATTCACTTTCGCAAAACAAGTCTATTATCATTTTGAACTCTTTATGATCTATAAAAAGCAGCATTCTCATTGATGGCATCTTGGTGAGAGATTCAAACCATGTTTTTGTATCATTTGTTGTAATTTTCTTTTGTTCTAAATAGAAGTTATGTTTATCTCCTTCTTCTTCCCTCTTTCTTTCTTCTTATTCATGAGTAACTAATTCTTATTTTACTTGGGTGAAAGGGTAAAACTTTTGGTAATAAAATAAGGTTAGATTAATCTTTTTCTTGTGCTTGAATGTTATATTATCAAGTAGTCATTATATGTATTGTATTTTGTTTCCAATCAATTTAGAAACCCTCCTTGTAAAGTGGAGATCTTGATTCGTTATAGACAAGAGATTGACACAATGAATGCTTGAACCACAATATAACTATGTATATAACCTTAAATGAACTTTGAATATTGTATTTTTCGATTGGAACCTTTGTTATGCATGGATTCTAATTAAGTTATAAAAAGAAATAATATTGTCTTTAATTTATATACCAAGAGTGGATCCCCTAGCCCAAGCAAATCCTTTTTATTGTGAATAATTTTTATCATTTTTATCTTTGTGACAAATCTTTTCATTACCTCAAAGAATTTTCTTCATCAATTCCCTGTGCATCGACCTCGGTCTTCCGAAAATTTATTACTTGAGACAACCTACACTTGAGTTTGCAACATATCATTCATATCAATATTTGATGACAATTTTATTTTAGAAGATGAAGTAAAAATAAAAGGAGAGTAAAACACTCTTTGAAAATTAGAGTTAGGTAAGTTGTAGATCTAGATAACAATATATAAAATTATAATTCTTGAAATAGAATTAAAATTTACTAAGTAGTAGTAATATATAAATCTTTATTGTTATTTATACCTTTTTTTTTATGTAAAATTATAAATTTTTTGTATGATTGAATATACTTGATAACTCCATGAAATATAGTTATTTATGCCCTATATTTGTGCTTCATGATATGCTTAGTCCTTATTCTTATGCATATTTGAAAGGTTTTATGCTTATATTTGTGGAATTCTATTTTGAGATTTTTTTTATGTTTTTGAGCAATTTATGCATATTTATTGATTTATTAAGTAGATTTGTAATTATATTTAACTTGGTGCTTTCTCTAATGCAGGAAGGGCTCAAAAGAGACAAATTGATGCAAGTTAAGGCCCAGCATTGGAGGAAAGAAGCCAATGAGGCATTCTAGAGTTCCACGCCGCGGCACAAACATGTGCATGCCATGGCTTGATGGTCTCAGCCAGTGCATACTAACAAGACAAAGTGTAACACCCCCTCCGAAGGGTATCACATTCATAATAACTCCTTATAAACAACTAATTTACCCAAGTTATAAAATAATTAATACTAATTAAATACGGGTTTCAAAATTTCTTTTTTGCGAAAACATCATTTGATTAAATTAAAGTCACTCAAAATATAATAACTGAATAAAATACTTTACATTTAAATAGAATTTACAACAACTATACATTCATATCCAAAAACATAACACCTACTATATGAGCCTTTGTCAAGAGACAAATTCCCTAGCTGGGAATGTCTTGACCGATAGAAATTCGACCTAAGGATATATCGAAGTTCTCTCTAGGAGTATAGTGAAATTCATTCCACAACTCCCTAATAGGTAAAATAATCTCTACATAAGCAATTGTATAAAATGAAGTAATGATTCCATGGCGAGTCCTACTTACTGATAGAGTAATATCACCACAATACTTTATGTGCCCTGTGTCCCAATAGACACGCCAAGCAGTAGCGCCTTCAAGAAACTGTAGCCTAAAGAAATCTAGCTGACCCTTCCTTGCCACCATCGTAGTCTTTATAGACGTAAACATAAAAATAGAAATAGACAGAATAAAACAGCAAAGAGGTGAGATCCTCTACATTGCATACCAATATGGCAGCAAAGAAACGACACAAACAACAATGTCGTTCCATACATACAATTCATATATTAATATAAAATTAGCAACATATATATATTCAGGATATTAAATAGATAAACATTCTAAGAACTTGCAGCATAATATCAGGCATAATGATAATACCACAATCATATTATGTTTCAACAGCGTAAATGCTGACTATGCATATGCTCAATGTAATCAGCTCCTTCTTCATAAAGTTTACTCAAATTCGGAGATGAACGCCCAGAAGATTTGTCCCCCTTAATAAGAAATAAGACAATCTATACTAGATAATGAAAAGTAATAGTGTTTGTCGGGATGACAGTGTGTTGCAGTCGGTGATCATGGCCAGGGGTTTATATATATATATGCATCTGACTCAATGTCAACAAGTGAATCTGACTCAATGTCAACAAGTGAATCACCGCGCCCTGACGTCCCCCAAGATTCCTCCCACTATCCTGTGAGTTCTCGTCCATTCCTTAGGCATAAAATGCCACAACAAATTAAGCGAATACGCTTTTCCATCCATGACAAATGATTCAATCATATACTGTCATTGATCACACAATATTTCTTATTCACATGTTGTCATATGGCAGTATCGCCGTATAGTGTTCAAAACATTTTTGTTCAAAACAAAGTACCATTATACTGTTCCCAATGATATTAACGCAACCGCAGATGCACATACATATTGTCCAATACCATTAGTATCTATGGTATTATATAACCGCCCACAAAATCGATAATACCAAAGATCCACTCGGGTCCAATACTTCAATTTCACAAATTCTTTAGTTCAAAACACTGGCTTTACAGCAAAACTTGTTGTTCCTCTCAATCGCGTAGCAGTTTTTTCGCGTTTTCACAATCACGTAACACTTTTGTTACGTTTTCAAATCGCGTAAAGATTTTTCAACATTTTCTCAATTGCGTAAAGATTTTAAAACGTTTTCTCAATCGTGTAGCTAAAAATTACTATTTTTAAATTACGTAAAATATTTCTAACTTATTTTAAATCCAAAATAAGAATTTTCTCATTTAATATAAAAAATTAACCTTATTTTCATTATTTACATATTAGTCCTTTTTATAAAATAATATTTACATAATAGCCATTCTTTAAATAATATTTTCAAGATAGTCCCTCTTTAAATAATATTTCCCAAAGTAGTCCATTTTTAAATAATATTTGTAATATAGCCCCTCTAAAAAAATAATTTTTAATATGATCCCTCTAAAAATCAATATTTCTACTGTTTCCCAGAAAATTGTATTTCATAGTTTTACTTGGGATATTACAGCTCAAAATTTCCTAACGCGCTTCAAAACCCATAGGGTGAGCTATACGTTAGTAAATTTCAAGTATTGACATTTATTCTACTACTTAGCTTAATTAGGTTAATTTTAATTGTAAAAATTAAAATTACTTTCATTTAAATTTCAAAACTTACCAAATTGGGTTCTTACTATTAAAACATCTAAGTTTACACTTAGTAAAATAATTTTCGATCTTGAACATCAAAAATTGGCATGTTGGCCAAATTTACACATTGCTTCAAAATTAATATATAAATCATTTTCTCACACTTTAAATCCTTATAAAATTTCTTAATTGAATTTCTTTTCATAAAATCATTTAATTCTCAATTTGAAAAATAATTTAAAATCCTTAGTCCTCTTAATAATAATGAGGCCGTGTGCCTCTAGACTCTTTGGAGTCCTCATACTAATTTTCTCATCATGTGAATTACATCTTAAATTACACAGGTATCATCATGCTTCCAAATTCACATAGGCAAATATATTATCAAAACTATAAGCATATCAAATACATATACAATTCATGCATACTTATCAAAGCAATAAAACAATCACACAATATAATCTAACAAGCACAAACCAATAATTACAAAATCGAGTGAATAAATCATCACATGGATTTTTCACTCACAAACACAAACAATTCCATTCCTTCACCGCCATATATGGCCGATGAGGTTAATCTCCCTCTTACCTGGTTAATGCTTCCTAGCTCTTTGTAAAACTCTCTTTGTATCAATCTTTCACCACCAAATAGATCTTAAAATCACTACAAACACATACAAATTAGTATCTAAAGCTTGATAAAGATAACCATAGATTAAACATAGTCTTAGGATTCTAAAAATCAAATAAAAAGTTAAGTTTCAAGATTGTTACCTTGAAACCCTAGAACTTAAATCCAAGATTCAAGCATGAAGATGATGGATTTAGACCAAAGTCTCAACATCAAAGAGTCTTAGAATGATGTGAGGATTCAAGAAGTATGGTTGGTTAAAATTAAACAAACTTGGAAGATGATATTAGGGTGGTTGGCTGTGAGCTTCTTCAAGAAATAAAGCAAGAGCTTTTTGATCTTTAACTTGAAGAACAAGGTTGAAGATGATAGAACTAGGTCAAGATCTTAACTACAAAGTATCTTAGGATTATGTATAGGTTCTAGATCTAAGGTTATATAAAATTATTGAAGCTTGGAAGTGAGATTTAGGAGTGGTAACCGAATGGTTCAAGAAAGAAAGAAGTTGGAGTTCATGGTGTTTGTTCTTCGTGTTCTTGAATAATTGGAAGAGAGAGAAGAGAGAAAATGATTTTTGTGTTACAAGGGGTAATAAAATGAAATGAAATAGAATAGACTAAGTGTGTGCAGCCGTGGGAGTGCTTGTGTAGAGGGTTCAAAGCTTGTTTTGCAAGATTAAACATAAGCACATGGGCTCACATGAGTGCACATGGCCTTGGTCATCAAGTTGTCATCAAATGATCATGAAAGATGAATCAAGAACCTCCTAGATCACGCTAGGCAGCCGTGGAACTCACTTAGGATAGCTAACTAAATCTTAATTAAATTGTTTTCTAATTACACTTAATTAATTTAATTAGTTACCTAGCTTACCATCTAGTTACAATTAAATTAATTTAGTTAAGCTATTTGGTTACATTCTAATTAATTAGTTACATTATTATGTCATGCTTAAATCATGTTTCTAAATAATTAGATATTTACTTAATAACTAACTTCTAATTATTTAGTAACTAAATTAGTTCATTTAGTTACTAATTAATCTATTAGGGTAACTAAGTTAGATTATCTAGTTACTTAGTAACTAATCTAGCCATTTTTATTGACTAAATCCTAACCATTAAAATCAACTTCATCTCCTAACTATTGATTGAATCTAAGGTTAATATTATAAGCTTCTTGATCAAGATTGCTTTCACACCATTGATTAGATCAACGATGAGGATCTAAGGCTTTTCCATCAAGTTTTCCATCCAACGGTTCATAACAAAGTCCAGCCACTATGTTTGACCAATTCTTATTGGTTGTCACAAAGCTTAGTAATGATGGCTCATAATGACTCTTAAGACATTTAGCTTAGATATTTTCAGCTTTCATGATTACACTTGAGATATTTTATTAAGATATTTTCCTAGTAGATATTTATTCCTAGATATTTACTAAGTGAGTCATCGTAGAATTTTTTAGAACAGCTGAGTCAGTATGGTGAGTCATAGTGCAGAGTCACCAGCTGAGTCATCAAGATATTTTTCTAACAGATATTACCTAATAGACAATACCTACTGCTATTATTACACAATGAATAATAGAAAACTCAGACATAGAAAATCCCTGTCAACTGTTCCCGGTTTCGAGTTTAGTAAGATCCACCGATCTCACACACAACTCAAAATAACGCTAAAATAATCAAAAATTCATAAAGTTCTACAAAAATTCTCAAAAATCATAAAAATTATAAAACTGATATATTTTCAGAAAAAATGAAATTCGGACATACGCTTTTCAAGATAATATTAAAATATCAAAATAATATTAAAATATTTAAAATAATTAAAAATTCTAAAAAATTCACAAAAACTCTTAAATATTATAAAACTCATTTATTTCAAGAGAAACGAAAAATCGGGGTGTTACAATTGGCATGTGTGTCCTAAGGCCGACGAGGGCGGGAAATGATCGCCGGTGCAATGAAGTATAGACAAGGAGCAGCTTCTGGCAGGCTTCTAGGCGAAGGGTCGCATGAATGAACTGAATATGCACCGGAATGAGAGGGGTTCAGAGACTGTGCAAGTATGAGACTACATAGTTGAGGATGACTTAAAGGAATTGATTTAGCGTAGCCATATCAACAAGTTGTAACTTCTTTTCGGGAGCCTAGAACATAAGAACTCCATGGTTAAGCATGCTTAACCTAGAGCAATTGTGGGATGGGTGACCTCCTGTGAAGTTTCCTAGGATGCGTGTGAATGAGGACAAAGCACGCTAAAAAGACCTGTGTTGGTTTGTGGAGACACTCGTCAATCCTGCAAGCAGTCTCAGGACGTTACAAATGGTATCAGAGACAAGACCTCTCCCAGTATGGTGTGGTTTGGGGACGAACCAAGCAAAAGTTGGTGGGCATGTGTGTCCCGGGGCTGACGAGGGCGGGAAGTGATAGCTAGTGCAATGAAGCACGAACAAGAAGCGGCTTCTAGCAGGCTTCTAGGCTAAGGGTCGCATGAATGAACTGAATATGCACTGGAATGAGAGGGATTTAGAGACTGTGCAGGTATGAGACTGCATAGTTGAGGATGGCTTAAAGGAATTCATTTGGCTTAGCCATATCAACAAGTTGCAACTTCTTTTTGGGAGCCTGGAACATAAGAACTCCACGGTTAAGCATGCTTGACCTGGAGCAATTGTGGGATGGGTGACCTCCTGGGAAGTTTCCTAGGATGCGTGTGAGTGAGGACAAAGCACGCTAAAAAGACTAGTGTTGGTTTGTGGAGACACTCGTCAATCTTGCAGGCTGTCTCGGGACGTTACACAGAGAGCACCACGCCACGGCGTAGGGCTTCTTCATGCTGCGGCGGGCATCGACAAACGGAGTCTCTTTATTCTATTTTTCATGCTCTCTCTCAGTTTTGTCTCTTAGGTTTTAGGTTTTTGGCTTTTTAGGGTTAGAGGCTGCGGTTGGGTCCTCCATTGGAGGTGGAGATGGAGCTTGGGGAGCTTAGGATGGAAGCCCTCTTTCTCTTGGAGGAGGATCTGCGCTTCAATGGCGAAATCCATAAGCTTTCTCTTTCCCTCTTTGCTCTTTTCTCCTCCTCATTTCTTGAACATGTATTTTGATTTGTATTTTCATGTTCAATGATGTAGCAGCTATTTTAGGGATGATTTTGAATCTTTTTTATGAATGTTAATGATTTGTTCTTCTCTGAGTTTGTGTGGATCTTTGATTTTATTCAATCATATTATTCTTAATGCTCTTGAGTGTTTAGCCAACATTTAAGTTAATTTGATAAAGTCTAATGAACCTAGACATAGGGATTTGGGTTTGAGATCGTATGTATGATTGATGCATATTCGATTCTATTCCAATGACGGGATGAGTTGATTCGCTAATGGGATAGAAATATACCTCTGAGCCATGCATAGCACGTGTTTGAGAATAGACCTTAAAGAGTAGATTTTGTGCTAGCTCTCAAGGACACTTAGTGAGTTGGGCAATTGAAACCATAGTTAGATGACCTAAACATAGGCATTTAGGTAATGTAGATTCTCAAGCTAACCTAATCATTGCATTCATATTTATGAAGATGTTTGCATGTTGTTGGTTGAAGTAAAGGGTGAAGAAGAATTTTTCTAATCTCTAACCATTATCTTTACTGCTTTTTAGTCTTTAGTTTAATTGTTTTCCCCTATTTTTATGTTCTTGAATAGAATTAGGTAAGCTATCGGTTAATACGTAGTATTAGAAATAAACTTATCCTCATAAGAATGATCTCTTACTCTATATCTATATTACTTGTGCGACTCGTGCACTTGCGGTTAGCAAATGGGCAAATAAGTTTTGGCCCTAACAAGTTTTTGGCGCCGTTGCAGGGGATAGGTTTTATTTCTGATTTGGTTAGCTTGATAAGGCTTTATGTCCCAACAACACTAACAAGTTTTTGACACCGTTACCGAGGATGAGTTTTATTTCTGATTTGGTTAGCTTGGTAAAGCTTTATGTCCCAGTAACGCTAACAAGTTTTTGGCGTCATTACTGGGGATAAGGCATTATTTTCGTATTGCTAACATTGATAATGAGTTTGCCTAGTTCTAATTCAAGTTTTGTTTTTAGTTAGCTCAATAAGTCCATTTGGACATGTTTAGATCCTTTAGTATTTAGCTTTTTATGTTGTTTTTAGTTTATGTTATTGTTTTGTATTTAAGTGCTAATAGTATGTTTTTGTGTTTTTGTCATGTTTTGTTTTACATTCTGTGTTTTAAGCTTTTAGACACATTTTGGAGGTGCTAGGGCCCAAAATGGAGCACCAGTTCTGGCAGAAACTGGTCTGCTACAGAATTTTGTAGCATGACTTCTCATGTCGTGGCGTAACCTTACTCTACGCCGTGGCGCACGCTCAATTTTTTGCAGAATTTTGTAGCTTTTTGATCACACCTAGGCGCACCAAGTTCACGCCTAGGCGTAATAGTCTCTGTCATATCATGAAAACGCTCCTAAGAGCTCCACGCCGTGGTGCACACTTGTTCATGCCATGGTGCAGCCCCTTATTTTTACATTTTTTTATTATTTTTCTAGTTTTTCTTTATTTAATAATGCTCAGTTCTAGTTAGGCTGCTGTTTTGACTTGCTCAAGTACCCTATAGACCATGAACACTAAGAATATACATTCACTTTGGTTTGGGGGAGTATCATTACATGTTTTTCTATCTTAAGCTTAATGTGTAACATATTTTGATACTTTAAGTATGTGCTAGTGATAGTCATCATGCTTTCATGATTATATCCTATTTTGGCTATTATTGGTGGGCTGTTGATAAAAGTTTCAATTTTCAACATTCTCTACATGATGTTATGCATGCTTGAATGAAAAATGATAAATCTTTTGAATGCATGATTTGTTGCCATTTGCTAGTGTAGTTTTAGTTGGCCAATGATATAAATGCTTGCGATTGTCCTCAATTCTTTTGTGAAACCATTTGCGATCTTGAAGCATGCTTAAGCAATCTTGTTTGTTTTTATGCATGATGTGTTTCTCACTTAAATGCTTATTTAATTTTGAAAAGATTTGAGTGTTTGTCTAGAGAATGCTTATGGATTGTGCATGTGGATGATTTCTACTATCCTTGAAATTGTTTTGCAACTCTCTTGAGGTGAAATCCTAGATTGTGCATGATTAAGGAAATGATTAGGGCATTGTTTGGACCAGTTGAGCCTTTCAAGCTTACCCTTACATGATTATATCCTTAGGTCCTCTTTTGAAGCTTTCTAAATGTTTGGCCTTCTATGTTCTTCTTTCACCCTTATATTTCCTACCTTGTAACCATTCTAATGCATGTGAAAGCATTGCAATATTTTCCTTCCCTTTATGTTTATTGAGTGCATGATATGTTATTTCTTCACTTGAGTCCATTGTTTAGGGTATTTATGTTGTTCAATACAAATATGGCTTGAAGGAACCATTTTGCTATACAAAAAGTTGTTTTTGTCAAAGAAAAAGAAAATACAAAAAGAGATAAAAAAAACAAAACAAAATAAAACAAAACAAAAACAAAAACAAATGAAAGAAAGAAAGCATAAATGAAAAAAAGCATTGTGTGGTTCTGGATAGTTTTATTTGTTTCATTTGTATACCTTTGTTGTAGTGACTCAAGTCTTGAAATATCATGTTATGTTTCTCAATATTTGTATGTTTTCCATTCCCCTTTGTTCTTCACCCCATCACTTTGGCCTTATATTAGAAGCTATTAAAGTCCCTCTTGATCCTCAATCATGTGTGATTTACATTAGTGGAAAGAGAGTTGTGCTACAATTTTGTGGAATCTTGATTTGTATCCATGTGTAGGTTCATAAACTTATCCGAAAGAGCATGATTTGAAAAAGATAAGTTGAGCTTGCATATTTGTGAGAGATGTCATGTGCATGATTGCAAGCTTGATTGATGGCATGTTATGGATTGTGTATATGTTGAGCTTAACAATAAGGCATGAGCATTCTTTAAGGGTCATTATAATCATTGTGCACTGGTTGTGGTTAAAAGAAAATTGAATTTATCATTGTTGAATGCATGTGAGCATGAATTATCAACGTGAGTTTTCTTAGTCATATACACATGCACACAAGCTATTCAAGAGCTTTTAATGTCAAGCCTAAAGCTTGAGCTTGACTCACTTATAAAATCGAGCCTAAATTCAATTTTAAGCTTGCTTGTTTAGGTAAATAAACGATCTTGATCAAGCATTTAACAAATTAAGCTCCAATAATTCACGAATAGTTCAACTCATTCACACCCTATGTTTAGTATAATGCATCAAAATATGAACACTGCTCTAACTATTGATTCAACCAAGGAGGAATAATAATGAAAACAAAGAAAAATTACTTGTTACCCCCTCGACGTTTTTATTGTAGCAATGCTAACCGAGAAATCAGGCAAGGCTTAGCAGGGAATTCCAGGTGGGGTGGAATGGGAGGGTATGATTTGAGCTTGAAGGAGATGGGTTCTAGAGAGAAGCATCAAAGTAAAAAATGAGTTTGGGAGAAGGAATTGTTCTGCCTCTGCTTAACCTTTTGGATAAAGCTACTTGCATATAAGATGTCTACATCTGTTCATTCTAAAGATATGTGACAAAATTAGAATATATGTATGTAGAAAATGAGATAGAATTAGCTATCCATATAATTGGATAGTAAAAATTAAGAAGGTCTTTTGGTAAAAGTTAAGAAAATATGAGATAATATGTATATAAATGTATGCATAAATGTGTTTATAGCATTATTCAACCTTTTAGGCCCAACCCTGGGTTGTGGATCCCTATTGGGTCAAATAATTAGGCTTTGTACTTCAACCATTTTCATTTCATGGGGTCTTAAGTCTTGAACAAGTCTATTAGACATTCAAAGATTGACAATAATGTCTTGTAATTTGGTAGATCTGTATTGGTGTTGAATGGCAAAATCATATCGTTGCAACATGTATGATGAGAAATTCTTGCATAAACCTAAATTGGATGTACTAAACTAATCACATTATTAATTATGGTAGATTATGGTAACTAATTATTAATAAGCTACAACAATTGTTTATTAATTAATAACATGACTGATCTAGTATACCCAACTTGATTGCTTCAAATTTATGTAAGAATTTCTTAATATATGACAACATACCATAACAACCACATTGGATTTTTTTTATATATTTTAAAATATATTTTTTGCATGTTATTATTTTTCATTTCTTCTTTCTTAAAGTTCTTTTACATGACATTAAATGCAAATTTTCCCTAAAAATCTACATTCTACTTATGTGATTAAATTGACTAACTACATTTTAATACCATTAACATTTTTAAATTTTTATTAGAAATTTAATACAAATACGAAAATCTTCTAATATAAATTTACCCATACAAATAACTATAATCAACAATTAGGCAAAAATAAAGTTTAAAAAAGGAAAAATCTAGTAGGAATAGGAAGAGTTCTTATAAAAGAAAAACTCCTCATCATTTTCACCAAGATACAAACATCAAATTTCTATTTCTTTTTATTCTCATCTTTGTTTGTGCATAACATTAATCTTCTTTCTAACGATTTTATTCACATGTACTAGTTCTTTGATTCTTTTTTTTATTTCTCTTCTTTCTCTCCACTGCCCTTCTCTGTCTAACAATGGATTGTTCTAAAAAATGGTTTCTTTTGTATATTGTGATATTATTTCTCAATTGTTTTTAATCTATCTATGTCATTTAATAAAATGGAGCAAAGTTGAAATGCTACAAGTTGAAAAAAAAAAAGAAAAAGAAAAATCGATGGTTTACAAAATAGATGTTTGCAAAACTACAAGGTTTAATAAATATGTGGTTAATATGCCTTGCTTCCCTCATATTTTGAATAGGTTTTGTATGTCATTATTACCTCAATAAAGTGGCACTTAAAGAGTTTGGGGGTACTATTGTCTTTTAGAATATATTGATATTTTCATGTACTATTACTTTCTAAATAGTTTGAAAATCTATGTCTACTATCTCATGCTCCATATTAACTTGTATGTTTTAGAGGCTCACCATTAAAAG
Organism: Ormosia semicastrata; assembly: GCA_029884595.1. NCBI lineage: Eukaryota > Viridiplantae > Streptophyta > Magnoliopsida > Fabales > Fabaceae > Ormosia > Ormosia semicastrata. The sequence goes on along the minus strand of JAQQTO010000062.1, from coordinate 19,334,563 downwards.
TCCATCTTACTCTTTGAATATAACTTCTCAATTCTATGTCTCTTAGTATATAAAAATAAAGTTTATGGCAAAAATAAAAAAAAGAGACAACAGTTACCTAATCTCATTGTGTATGTAATCAAAAACTCAGAGCTCTCGCTTGAGAGATGTTTTCTCTAGGGTTTTGATCATGCACCACCATAGAGGCTGCGGTTCCAGGGGAATTCCTTTTCCTTGAATCTTTTTCTTCTCCCCCTCCCCATTTTGTTTCCCTTCATCCTCTTTCTGTAAAGGCTGCTCCTCCTTCTTCTTCTTCTGCGCCTCTAAAGACTTTTGCACAAGCTTTAAACAATGCTTGTGACATTCCTTTAAGCCAACTACCAATCCCTTGTGTAAAAGGAGATGCAGTTGCTGTGAAAATTCTAGAAGATGAATACAAAGCTGGTATTGAAAGCTGCAAAAATAATCTTCATGGTAGATTAATGTTATCAAAAGGTGATGCTCCTTACAAAATGGAGGACTTGCGTCTCAAGTTACTACAACAATGGAAGCCTATAAACTAATGGAAGATGATTCTGATTAGTAAAGGGTTTTTTGAGTTTTCATTCTCCTCAATTGAAGATTTGAGAAAGGTGTTAGTTGTTGGTTCCTGGTCCTTATCTCCTGGAATCCTAAGACTTTTTTTATGGACTCCAGATTTTTACCCGAATCTTGTTAAGCAAACCAACACTCAATAATGGATAAGGATTCTTGGTTTACCTTAAGAGTATTGGTGACCGAAAATCCTATTTGCTATTGCTAGAGGTATAGGAGTTACACTATCATCGGATGATGCAACCATTACAAGGTCTCTTAGTCACTTTGCCCGTGTCTTGGTGGATCTTGATTTATCAAAACTATTGCAAGATCAAATCCTAGTAGAGAACGAGGGTTTTGCTTTTCTAGTTGGTATTGATTATGAAAAGCTACCTCATTACTGCTCTTCATGCAATATAATTGGTCACTCTATTGCTATTTGTAACAAGAACAAAAAATCTGATGCAATGATCAAGGAGAATAAGGCCCCGAAAAAACCTATCAACAGGTATGTTCCTAAAATCTTGGATGATAGTATTCGTGTAATGGATAAATCTGTCCCTTTTAAGACTGATTCTATGAGGTCTGATAAGGGGAAAAATATCTATGTTCCTTCTTCTCCTAAAGAGCTAGGAGAAACAAGTAAAATCCCAGATCAAACTATCCCTTCTTCTGCTACAGTTTTAGGAATGTCTTTTAATAAGATTCATGAAGATATACATAACTTGAACTCGGGGGCTCAGAAGGTTCTTGTTGTTTCAGATGATATTCCTCAGAGAATTTATTCATCTTATAATCATGTAATTCAGCAACTTTCGCCAAAGGAGGTTAATGATGCAATCAATGTGGATAATAATGATGATTCTTCTTCTGTTGATACTATCTTTGATGAATCTCTTCAGCAATTTCCTAATTATGTTTCATATTCCATCCTAAACCAATCTGGTTCTCTAGGTGATGATTTGAATAACATTTCCTTCTCTCGGGTAGATGCTGCTCTTCTGGTTCCTGATAGGCCTAGCCATACTAATATTGTCTCAGACAGTGCTGCTAGTACTTCTGCCTCCCCTGTTTTCCTCTCATCTAACTTGGCTCCACAAGTTAAAAAAAATATTAGGTTTGTTTCAAGGCTGTGGAGTGATGACATAGAGGATCAAGCTATTGGTGACTCTTCTCCAATTGCTATAAGAGCTCAGGATGGTGATTCTAACACTGATTTCACTTTGGTTCTTTCAAAATCTCAGAAAAAGAAGCTTAGGCAAGCTAAATCTAAAGTGCTTAATACCCGAGCAAAGGCTGGTGCTAAGGAGAATGTCATATGAAGGTCTTCTTTAGGAATGCCCGTGGCCTAGCTAATGTTAAGACTAGGTAAGTTTTGAAAAAATTCTGTGTTGATAATAAACCAGATTTGGTGTTTTTGGCTAAACCTTGGATGGATTTTAACCGTTTCCCTAGTTCTTTCTAGAACTCAATTGGTTTGACTCCTTTTTGTTTTAATGATAGAGGTAATAACCTTCCAAGTCTTTAGTGCCTTTCTTCTTCTAGTGTTTCTCCTACTGTGGTTTCTATTTTTTCCCAGTTTTGTGCATTCTCCATTACTTGGAATAATCAAAATATTTTCATAGCAGTAATATATGCCTCAACCTCTCATATTGTTAGAAGACAGCTTTAGAATGATTTTTCAAATTTGGAACACGCTAATGTTGGTCCTTGGCTTTTTATCAGAGATTTCAATGCAGTTTTAGGGGCTTATGAAAAAAGAGGTGGAGGTTTACCTCTAAAAGCCTCTTGCGATGACTTCTCTTCTTGGATAAATAATGGTAAGTTCACTCATGTTTCAGCAAGGGGAGCTTTCTACATATGGTCAAATTTTAGAAGTTCTTCTGTTCACACAGAAAAGAAGTTAGACAGAGTTATTATTAATGATGCTTGGTTTGATTTTTGGAGTAACATGTCATGTTGTACTTTGCCAAGGAATTGTTCGGATCATTTTCCTATTTTGCTAAATGTCAGCTCAGGTTCTAAAGTCTTCCCTTCTTCTTTCAAATTTTTCAGCATGTGGAGAGAACATGCAGATTGTTTAAGATTAGTTAAAGAAACCTGGTCCAAAGATTTAGTAGGTTGTCCTATGTTTATTCTAGTTCAGAAACTAAAAATGCTAAAGAAAGAATTTAAATCTTGGAATAAACTTGTTTTTGGAGATGTTAAACAGTAAGTTGATGCAGCTATGGCTGAAGTTAATTTGATCCAACAGTAACTTGACTCATCTAGTTATTCCGATACTTTACATGATCAAGAACTGAAAGCTCAACTGAATTTGAACAAAGCTCTTTCAATTGAGGAATCCTTTTGGAAGCAAAAGTCCAATCTTAATTGGTTTTGTCATGGAGATAGGAATACAGCCTTCTTCCATAGGGTAACAAAAATTAGACATGCTTCAAAGCAAATGTCTATTTTAAAGAAGGGAGATGAAATTCTTTATTCTGTTGAGCTAATTGAACAGTAAGTGTTAGACTTCTATCAGGAACTCTATGCCTCTAGTAATTCTTGTGTTGATAATGACCTTATTGATAAATTGATTCCACCTCTTGTTTCTGTGAAAGATAACACTATGCTCTCTAATGTTCCTACCATAGAAGAAGTTAAATTGGCAGTTTTCTCCATGAATAGTTCTGGAGCTCCTAGTCCAGATGGCTTTGGGGGTCACTTCTATCAAACCTTCAGGCATGTTATTGGTGAGGATGTCTATAAAGCTGTCCTATAGTTCTTTATGCAGAATTGGATCTTTCCAGGCCTTAATTCGAATTTTGTTGCTTTGATTCGTAAATTCACCGAGGCTGACAAAATTGAAGATTATAGGCCTATTGCCTTGGCAAATTTCATTTTCAAAATAATAACCAAGGTTCTTGCAGATAGGTTGGCTTTGATTGCTCCCAAGATTGTTTCAGAACAACAAAGAGGCTTTTTGAAAGGTAGACACATAACTGAGTGCATTTGTTCTGTATCTGAGGCAATTAATCTTCTGAATTCCAAGTCTTTTAGTGGTAATTTGGCATTAAAATTCGATATTAAAAAGGCTTTCGATACTCTAGACTGGTTCCTTCTGAAAGTTCTCTCATCCTTTGGTTTTTGCACTCAGTTTTGTAATTGGGTAGAAACAATCCTGAATTCTGCTAAGCTCTCTTTTTTGGTAAATGGCAAACTAGTAGGCTTTTTCTCTTATAAAAGAGGTGTAAGCAAGGGGATCCTTTGTCTCCTCTTTTATTTTGCCTAGCTGAAGATGTTTTAAGTAGAAGTATTTCCTACTTGGTGGCTAGTAATCAGCTGAAGCTAATGTCAGGGCCTAAGAATGTTGTTGTTCCTTCACATGTCCTCTTTGTAGATGATATTCTTCTTTTTTGTAAAGGGACTAAGCAGAATCTTAGGATTTTGATGCAGCTTTTTAAAGATTATGCAGATGTTTCAAGCCAACATTTAAGTTTACCTAAATGTAAACTTTACTTTGGTACTGCTAATGTAAGGAGGCTACAAGATATTAGTTCAACTCTGGGCTTCTTTTTGGGTCTTTTTCCCTTTATTTACCTTGGAGTTCCAATCTTTAAAGGAAGACCTAAAATGATTCATCTCCAGCCTATAGCTAACAGGATCAAAGCTAAGTTAGTTTCTTGGAAGGGCTCTCTCCTCTCAATAATGGGGAGAGTCCAATTGGTTAATTCTATTATTAATGGAATGCTTCAATATAGCTTTCATATATACTCTTGGCCTATTGCTCTACTGAAATCTATTGACAAATGGATTAGGAACTTTGTTTTGTCAGGGGATATTCACTCAAAAAAAATGGTTACTATTGCTTGGAAAAAAATTTGTTCTCCCATTAGTGAAGGTGGTCTTGGTCTTAGATCAATTCGAGCCATAAATGATACTACCATATTCAAACTTAGCTAGGAAGTAATGTCATCCGATGCTGCCTGGGCTAAACAATTGAGGGACAGATTCTTTAAACATAAGTAGCCTATTTCTTCTTATTGTAAATCCTCTATCTAGCCTGGTCTTAAAAGGTTCTACAGCATCATTGCTTCTAACTCTTCTTGGTTGATTGGTGATGGATCTCAAGTAAACTTCTAGAATGATAAATGGTTATCAAGACCAATTGTGAATTATATTGGTATTCCAGCTGATATGCAAGGAATGTTGGCCGTTAATGTAAGTGATTTCTTGAGTAATAAGACTTGGAACTTACCTGAGATCTTTCTTGATAAGTTCCCAGCCTTGTCTAGTGAAATTCAATCAATTCATATTCCTTATTCAAATGAGCAAGACATGTTGGTTTGGAATGATTCAGATTCTGGTATTCTGAGTTTCAAGGAAGCTTTTGACTTTTTGAATCCTGCAAATTCCAGTGATAAATGGTTAGTTAGATTTGGAAACAATGCATCCCTCCCTTGAAATCTTTTATTATTTGGAGACTGCTTCATTCTAGGATGCCTACAGATGATAACCTCAAAGCTAGAGGTTTAATTGTGGTTTCCATTTGCAGCTTTTGTGGGGAGATTGATGAAACATCATCTCACTTGTTTTTAGATTGCAAATATGCTACTAGTCTTTGGGTTTGGTTGAGCTATGTAATTGGCATTCCTATTAACTGCTCTTCAATTTCAGCAGTTCTTTCCTCAATTTGTGATGCTTCATGGTGCAGTCAGGTTGCTAATATAGTCTTTGCAGCAGTTATTAATGTCTTCTGGACAATTTGGTTCTGTAGAAATCAATGTAGATTTAAGAACTCTTGGATTAATTTCAATAGAGCTAGAAGTCTCATTGTTTCAATAACCTCCTTATCTGGTTCTTTCTCTAAGGGAACCATGTCAAATTCAATGGGAGATTTCCTAATCTTAAAGGCTTTTTCAGTAGAAGCTCATGTATCAAAAGCTCCTAGGATCATACAAGTTGATTGGTGTCCTCCATTAATAAGTTGGATAAAATGTAATGTAGATGGAGCTGCAAAGGGATATCCTAGCCATGCTGCAGGGGGAGGCCTTTATAGAGATTCAAATGGTGCTTTCTTGGGAGGCTTTTCTTCTTATTTTGGTATTCAAAATTCTATATATGCAGAATTTTCAGCAGCCATCATTGCAATTGAGCATGCTTCTCAAAAGGGTTGGAATCACCTTTGGTTGGAATATGACTCGAAGATTGTAGTAGATGCTTTCTCATCTAAATACATTGTGCCTTGGAAGCTAAGAACAAGATGGAAGAATAGTCTTAGTTTGTGTAGTGCAATGAATTTTAGAATATCTCACATTTTTAGGGAGGGGAATAAATGTGCAGATAAACTTGCTAATCATGGGATTATTACCAAATCTATTATTTAGTGGGTTTCTTTTCCATTTTTTATAAGTGAGGACTTCTATCATGATAGATTGGGTCTTCCTTATTATAGATTCAAATAATGTATTTTCTTTGCATGGGTTTTGGCTTAAGTCCCCCCATGTTTTTTGTTTTGCTTCTTATTTTTTATTTTTTAATAAATTTTTGGCTTGCTGCATATGATTGGGGGAGTCTGGGGTGCCAACCTAGTTGGGATTCCTTTCTCTCTAGTGATGCTTCAGCAAGCCAATAGCCTTTTATCTAAAAAAAAAATCTCATAGTGTATGTTTGTGGTTGCAATTAGAGATTTTTTAAATACTATATTTTTCTGTAACCGCTGCATTATTTCATATATTTTATTGATATTAATAATTGGGACTCATAAGTAGGCTTGGCAATGAAGTGAGGTTTTGCTCAATACGGCTCTATCCTGCTCCTCTTGTGATTAAAACTCAAATGTACCCTATAAGAAAAGTATTAAAACCTGCACTCACCCTGGACTTATGAATATTGTGAGGTATGTTTATACAATAGCCAAACACAAATCTTAAAATTAATTCATCATCTCATATAAACTAAAAAATATATTTATGATAAGTATTAAACTATTTAAGATCAATTATTATAATTGACTTTATTAATAGATGGTGTTAACTAGCTCAACTAGTAAAGTCTTTTGCAGATAAATGCAAGGGCTTAAGATCAAATCCTGCCTACACCCTCCCCCTCCCTAGTATGTGTGAGTTACTTAACACGTTGAAATTTGTAGCGTTTCCTTGAATAAATATCTATGTAAAAAAGAAGTTTTTATTAGTAATTAAACTAAGTGTAATTTTTTTTATACGAAGGGTGAAGGGTGCATTGACCCCACACCTACACCTACACCTGACTTAACCCGACTTGACCCAACTTGCAGCGGGGTGGCTTAAAACCAACATATGCGAGGGTGGGGTGGGTTGGGTACCCGCAGGTGGAGGTTTCCAAGGCTACCCACAAGGGGTGACTTAAGTGATAAGCAAGCTTGAGTTCAGTGATTGAGAGGCCTCTTCAATATTAGAAGTTCAAGTGTGTAGGAAAGCACTTGTGCAGAAGGACATTTTCAATACTCCGAGCGAGATTAGTTTCACACCCAAAGGATATGGTAATAGTCTTGGGAGACCCAAAAAAAAAAAGTGTTCCTTGTAGTTTTAGTTTACTTATGTGGGCAAAAGAGAATAATGTTATGCTCATAGGACAAGATGTGCCAATATCTTGCTAATGAATGATGGATTGGAAAATTCATATTCTTTATGCAAATTGGTCATGTACCAATAGGTCCTTATTATTTTTTTTAAAGTTACTGATATATTCTAAAATCTTTATGAATAACCAAGAAAAACATGAGTTTCATAACTTTTTTATTGATTAAGGGTGAGGGGAGACTCTTCCCATTCCAAGGCCAGGGTAAACCATCAACCTCACCAAAGATATATAGTGGGATTACATATTGCCTAGGAATGGGAGATCCTAGCATTCTAATCCAAGTCATGCTATTATCATGAGTGAAAGGCCAACTAAGTGAGCTAACCCCCATTGGCATGAGCTTTGTAACTTAAACTAAGATAACTGATTAGCTAAAAATTAAAAATTGAATAAACTATATTATTCACAATAGTTAGTTATAAGGTTAGAAGGAATATTCTATTAACAAAATAAGGATAAAAGTTAATCAATTTCATCAAATGGGAAGAGTATAAATTTTGAATGAAAATTGAATTGAGTGTTCTGCGAAAATAACCTCGAGAGGGTTGAAAGAAATTTACCTTAATGATTAATATTTTGGCATTCACTTTGTCCTTTGTATTTTTCATAACTTGTTTCCTAGTTTGTAAAGTACGTGTGCTAGTTCGTGTCTTGGTTTAAAGTTCTAAGTAAGAAAAGCTTTCACTTCAACAAAATTATTGTTTTGGAAAAATGTATTTTACCCCTGAACTTTAGGTCATGTATACTTTAGTCCCTAGGCTTTTAAAAGGTGCAACCCAATCCCTTACCTTTCCTAAATGTGCAATTTAGTCCTTTTGTTAGTTTTTCCATCTTTTACTAATGGAAATAGTCATGTGAAAGGCGCATAACCATTTTAGTGACAAATTTTCCCTTAAGTAACTCACATACTTCTCATGTGACCCTTCCTCCTGTTAACCCTAACACCCTTGCCCCTCTTCTACTCCCACTTATCCTAACTCCTTCCCCTTCTCTCCCCTAACCCTAACATTTCTTGAAACTAATGAAAATGCCCAAAACAAAAGAAAAACAACCTAAGACAGACTTATATAAACAAAAAAGAGAAGGTCTAGTCTTGGTGAATACGTATAGGTCTTGGAAGAGAGAAGCCCAAAGAGTGGAGCTTGAGGAAAAAGGTGGCACCGACAATGGCTAGACAATGGTTATGGTGGGTAGCATGATGGCTAGGTGAGGTTGTGGCAGTTAGGGTAAAGGTGTGGTAAGGATCGATTGCCAATTCGTATAGTGGTGAGTGGTAACTCTAAGGCTTTGGACAATGGTGGTTGTTGGGTTATTGGCAATTCAGGTGTTATGCACAGTGGTTCGTGGGTGCAACATGGTGGAGGCATACTGTGATGTGGTGGCTAGTTTGGCTTTGGTTATGGAGTCTGAGGTGAAGGCAGAAGGGTTACAATTGTGTTTATGGGGTGAATTTGGGTCTTGGTCTGATGGGTTTATTGTTTCAGGGTGGGTTCTTTCATGTGTTGGGTTGCTTATTATATATTAGGTTGAGTATGCTTGTGATTTGGACATGAAATGAGTTGGTTTATTACTTGATGATCATGTTTATTTTGTTTAAGAGAAGGGGAAGTGGGTTCAGGGTAAGTGGGAGGAGAAGAGGGGCAGAGGTGATGGGGTTAGTGGGAGGAGGGGTTACATGAGGAGCACGTGAGTTAGTTAATGGCAAATTTGTCAATAAAATGGTTATATGCCTTCCACATGACTATTACTATTAGCAGATGACAGAAAAGCTCATATGTAACACCCCGAAAATTCCTTGTTTTTCTATTCCATAAGCTTTTTATAATATTTGTGATTTTTGTAAATTTTAGTGAATTATTTAGGTGACTTTGATTATTTTATTATACTCCTCGATTTACGTGTGCATTAAACGGGGTCAGAAGAATAAAATATTTTTCCAAGGCCAAAAAGCTTTGGACTATGGAAGTGTACTGGGGGATCTTACTAAACTCGAGGCTGGACACAGTTTACGAAGTTTTTATTTTTTGAGATTTTATCTGACGGATAAAATTTAGGTACGCTCTATCATCCATTAGATAATAGATATTGGCATTGTGAACTATGACTTTTATTGTAACACCCCAAAAATTCATTATTTCATGATATTTATTCATTTTATAATATTTGTGAATTTTTCTGAAATTATTTGAAGTGTTTGATAATTTTATTATATTTCTTGAATTACGTGCGCGCTAAGCTGGGCTGGAGAAATAAAATATTCCTGCGAGGCCAGAAAATTTTGGACTGCTAAACTGGGGTCGGGGGATCTTACTAATCCTGAAGCTAGACACAATTTACAAAGTTTTCATCTTTTGAGATTTTATTTGACAGATAAAATTTGGGTACACTCTATTCACCATTGGATAATAGATACCAGATTTATTGACAGTGACTTTTATCCATTAGATAATAGTTGTAGTAGAAATCTAGTAGATTATTTTTACCTAGTCATTTTCATGACACCATCTAAGTGATATCGTCATCTTTTCAAGGAACCTTCAAGCTAGGGTTTGAGATTTTGTAATGTAAAAGTACTAACCTTTTCATCATTCTTCTTCTCCTTCCTTTCAAGGCTTTGATTCTTGTTCTTAACCATTCTTTCAAGTTCAAAAATGATGACCTTTCACTATTGTCATTTTCGGTTTCAAAGGATTCTTGACGGAGGAAGTTTTGCTTCAAAAAACCTACATAAGTAGTTGGATAGCTCCAAAGGTAAGAGGGAGATTTTTCTCATCACCCATTCATGGTGGTGAGGGATGAAATCTATGTGTGGGAAGTGAGGAATCCATGTGAGGATTTCTCACTTTATTATGTTAGTTATTGATGCTTTGTGTGGACCATTCTTTATATGATTCTTGTGATTTAGTGTTATGTGTGATCTTGGTAAAATTTGCGATGGTTGATATGTTTTGTTTGCTTGAGATTACTTGTGATAGTTGAAAAATTTGAGACCTTAGCCTTCTAGGAAGCTCACGGCCAATAGGCTATAAAGAGGGGTATTCAAAATAAAATCTTATATTAAATTGGAAGTTTGGAATTTGAATAGAAATGAGATTAAATTAGAGATTTCATAATCATGAGGGATTGGTAAGGACAAAAATTTTGGCCACTTGATTAGAGGTAGATTCGGCCTTTAGAGAGAAAAATAGGTGAGGGAGAGAGTTCATAATCAAGTAGAGTGCCATTAGGACTTATAAGAAAAGAGAAGTGAAATGTAAAAGAATACCTTATAATTTCATTGGATCTTCATGAAGGATGATTCTTGAGAATCTTATATTTGAAATGCCTTATGATTTGGACATAAAATTATTATGCGGTTAAGCTAATGACTTGTTGTTAAGGCAGAATGCCTATGTTCATTGTTACATGATCATACATTATAAAAGTCGAAAGGACTTGTTGTTAAGGCGGAATGCCTATGTTCATTGTTAAATGATCATGCATTGTAAAAGTCGGAAGGACTTGTTGTTAAGGCAGAATGCCTATGTTCATTGTTACATGATCATACATTGTAAAGTTGGAATGACTTGTTGTGAAGGCGGAATGCCTAGGAGATGAATTACACCTTTGTGCAGGTGTGAATTATGGAGTGTAGTTCACTTGTTGAACTTGGAGGCATCGGGGTGCGGGTATCCCACAAGTGGATAGTTGGTAGCTCCACTGGGCCGTGGTGACTATGCAACGCACCGACGATCTCGACTAGGCACTATCCTATTCACGATCCGGTTGAGAGTGTCTTGTACAGTCATATTGCGTACATTGATTATTTGAGATGCACTTGATTTGAGGTTAACGATGTTCAGATAATAACTCTCCTGATCATTCTCTCTGATGTTGACTTTAGCTCCATGGAGTAGGTGTCTGTCCATTATGCATACACATATCATTTAACATTTTATTATGATGATTGTACATGGTGAAATCATCTGTTAATATGCTGTGGATTTACTTGTGATAATTATTATTGAGAGATATGTTGGAAAACTTAATTGACTGTAAATTGCTATGATTGTACTCTGTGATATTATTGTTGCTTGCTATCTCTTACTGCCATGTTGGAATGATGTAGAAAGTCTCACCTCTTTGTATTGTTGTTCTGTCTGTTTTCTATTTTATATGTTCCTGTGAATAAAGATTAAGAGGAAGGGTTGTTGTTTGCTATTGTATTTTGGAATGGCTGCTAGAAGAGATCATTTTGGTTATGTTCAAATTCAGTTTCATGATGGCGCAAGTGCCTGGCGCATGGATTGAGATAATGAGCGTGTTAGATATTTTGGGGATGTAACTGTAACTATCCGTAGGAATCGTAATGACGTTCCTTTCTTTTCTCTTACTATTGTTGTATATGTAGAGTTTTCATGCCACTTAGGGAACTATGGGGTAACTTACACTACACCCTTAGGGAGGATCTGGACCCTATGGTGTCCTCTGCCAAGACACCAGTCCTTGAGCTGTTCCCTCAATTGAGGAATTATGCTAGATTGGGTGTCGAGGAGGATCCTGAAGAGGATCCTGAGGAGGAGGAGGACCCCGAGGAGGACCTTATGAGGGATCCAGGGGAAGATCTTGCTCCCTAGAGGTCTAGACTTGGGCCAGTGTATATTTTGGAGTTAGTGGGCACTATATGTCTTTTGGCTGTAAACTTGTATATTTTGGGTGGATTGTAATCCATGCCACTGATATGTATATAATTCTTTTTGGTGTGTAATATTTAGTAGCCATATCTTGTACCGTCACCTTACTTCAAAGTTTACGCTTCTACAAAAAGAAATTTGGAACTTGTACTTTAATATGTTTTATATATATATTATCCGCGAAAAAGAAACCTACATTTTGGGACTTATACTTTATAACATCAAATATTTCATAACTTGGGTAAAGGGAATTAAAGGAGTCAGTCTTAAATGTGACACCTAAAGGAGGGTGTTACATTTATCCATTGGGTAATAACTTGTACTAAAAATCTAGTAAATTATTTCCATCTAGTCACTTTTATGACACCATCTAAGTGACATCACCAAATGACATCATATTTGACTTTTTGGACAAAGGGAAAAGCTTCTTAAGGAAGTTTTAGGAGAAGCTTGGCTCCTTCTCCCTAGGCATAGTGCACGATTTTGGAGGGAAAAAAGATGACAACTTTGTCATTTTTTCACTTAAGTTCATTTTACATTTTCATCTCAAAAAGTTTCCACCCTTCTCTCTCACTTTTTCTCTTCTTTCATTTTCTCTCTAGTGGCTCACGGCCACCACTCTTCAATCCTCTCTTCTATTTTGTTTGCTCCAATCAATCATACTTTTCGAATCTACACACCATTTGGATGATTTTCTATGTTATGATCATCATCAAATTTTCTCATCTTCATTATTTTCTTTCAAGCCCTAACTTGAAGCTCTTAAGGTAAAATTCTTGATTTCTTTTTTTTCTCTCCACTCCTTTTCTCTTCACCCACCTCATGGCCAACCTCCCAAACCTCACCCTCTCATTTTCTTAAATTTTAACAAATCATATTTCTTGAATTTACACCTCCTTCTAAGACACTTTTGTGTGGAGATCAATCTTTAGTTCATCCATCTTTAAGTGTTTCTTCAAGTTTTGCTTCAAACCTCAAGTTCAAAGAGTTTTAAGGTAAAGTTCTTATCTTTCCTAAACTTTTCTTGTCTTGTTTGTGAGCAACCATCTATCAAACTCTCTCTTCCATTTTTCTCCCAAAGCTCACAACCATAGGTCTTTTGGAGGACCAAAGATTTGGTTTTGCTGTCACTTAGTTCATTTCCATCTTCCTATCAAGAACCAAAATACAAACCTCATCGACCATACATGGTGGTGAGAAATGGATTTTTTTATTTGTGAAGAATCCATGTGAGGATTTGTTCACTTGATTGAGTGGTTTTGATTTCTTGTGCTTATTTAGTTATATTTGATTATATGATGTTGATCGTATACATGAAATTGTTATAATTGGTTATTGGATATATGTGATGATGTGACTTCGATATTATGAATGACTTTACCATAGTAAAAATTGTGATGATTGAAATATGGTATATGCTATGATCTATATTGGAAAGGAGAGCGATTTTGGTTCCAATGGTTATTAGAGGCTCACGGCCTCCATGCCCAAATTGAGTGATCCAAATTAATAGTGTTTTGTTAAATATGGATTTAAATGATTAGGTAACAAGAATATAAATTAAAGATTTTTAAGTTTGGAAAGGAAATGAATATGATTTTATTATTTAGAAAGAATGAATTTGGAAGATGATGTTAAGTTTAGAGTATTTTGTTTAAAAGGATTTTTAAGAGGAATATAGAAACATATAACTTTTATTGGATAAATAATGATTTTATAATAGAAATGGAAAAGGAATTTTAAAGGTGATTTGAGATTCAAAGTATTTTATTTAAGGAGAATGGGACAAAGTTTTTTTTATTTGATAAAAGTGATTTTTTATTTTAGTGTTGGAGAACAAGTTTTGAAAGAGTTTTAGAACTCAAAGTATTCCATTTAAAAAAAAAGGATATTTTTTGAAGGTAATGAAAGAAGTTTTCATTAAATTAAAATGATACAGATTTTTGAGAAAAGTGTCAGAAAATATTACTTAGAGGTGATTCCAATGAGAAACATGGAATTTGAAATCTAAATCAAATTTTAAACTTGGAAAGTTTCAAAATGGAATTTAAAATGTCAAAGAATATTTTGGTGCAATTGAAAAATAGTAGAAAACCTTACACGATTCAAAAATGTTGATTTTTGGGCTACGCGATTGAGAATACAGCAAGGTTGCTGTGAGACCAAGGTACTGGAACTGAGTGGATCTGTGGTATTATGTAATTGTATGGGCAGTTATATAATATCATTGATACTAATGGTATTAGACAATTGTATGGATGGTTGTTTTAATATCATTAAGAACAGTCCAATGGTGGTTTGGTTTCATTGATCATGCATTTGAGCATTGTACTACCAGTGGCTTTTATGGCTTTTGTTGCCTAGGAATGAACGAGAATTTGGATAGTGTGATCCTTGATGGATCTCAGGGGGCGTCAGGGCGAGGTGATTCACTTAGTGATCTGTTATCATATTATACCCCTGGCCATGAAGAACCGTTGCAACGCACTGATGAGGACCCGACAAACACTATCCTTTTCGTGGTTCGGCGTAGACTGTCATTGAGGGGGGGCAAATCTTCTAGAACGTTCATATCTAGATTTGAGTTTAGCTCCATGGAGTAGGAACTAGTTCATTATGCATACATATGGTCAGTACACATATTGTTGTGGCATGGTCAAGGTACATATTGTCGTAGCATGGTCAAAGTACTTATTGTGGTGGCATAGTCATTGTATAGACATTGTTGATATATGTTGTTACAGTACTATTAATGTTTATATCATTGTGAGATATGTTTACTACAGATACTTATGAATTAATAACATGAATATGCTTGCGATATCTGTATGTATGGAATGACTTCATTATTCGTATCATTTCTTTGTTGCCATAATGGTATTTGATGTAGGGGATCTCACCACTTTGTGTTTTGTTCTGTTGTCCTATTTTACATTTACATTCGGTGAAGTCTGTGGTGGTAACGAGACAAAATCTTCTTGAAGGACGCAACTTGTGAGGGTATCGACACATGAAATTCACACCTGGTTTTTGGGCGCGTTAAGTTTTTCTCGTTAGTGTTATTGCCATCCTTTTAGGTAGGACCCATCATGGGGATTTGCTACTGTTCCTTTTGAGTCTGTAAGTTTTGTGTTCTGAATGTTAGTGAATTTATTTCGTGGTGTATATGAAATGAGTATCAATCAGTTCAATATATTTTTATAATACCTACATTTTGGTAAGTTATGCTATCTGTGGAAAGAAATTTTAAAACCTGTATTTTATAATATTAAATCATTTATGACTTGGGTTCAGTTTTAAAAGAGTTGGTCTTAAATGTAATTTCCTTCGAAGGAGAGTGTTACATCATAGAAGGACTAAATTGCATATCTAGGTCATGTTAAGGATTGGGTTGGACTTTTTTAAAATTTAGGAACTGAAGTGCACATGACCCATAGCTCAAGGGATAAAATGCATTTTACCTTTATTACCTTTTTTTAAGTTTTGCATTCCATCAAGATTTAATAGTGTTTAACATTTATTTTTAATAATTTTAAGAATAATTATTAAATTCAGCCCAGTAACAACTTGGTCAAGGCACTAGGTTAATGGATCACTAGTTCAACCTATTGGTCACTAGTTGAAAAACATGAAATAAAATTAATATTACAAATATTTAATGTATATAAAAAAATTACGTATAAATATATATTTTATATAAATACTTGGATTGCTACTAAATTTAAATTGATTAGTTTTTATTTTTATTGGGCTGAAATTCATTGCTTGACCCAAACAAAACCTTAACACCTTAATAAAATGTCTAGTTTTATTGGGCTTAGCTCATTAGCCCAAACATAGGCTAACCAAAACCCTAACTCACCATTTATTTATTTTTTCTTCTACTTCAATTCAATGTCGCATAGGAGCATTAACAGGCATAACCTAAAGTGGCGCAGGCCGCTCTGCACAGCCATAGACAACTCATTTGGCACCTAAATGGCTAGCGAGGCATAACGACGGCATGATAGAGATGCAGGTGGGGTGCAATAATGGTGTTGGATTCTCATTAGTGCCTATGCTCTCTCTCAGCCTTGCAGAGTGCATATCATCATAGGTTGTTTTCACTTCTCTTTCTCCATTTGTTTTTTTTTTAACTATCCCTAATGTTATTTCAAACTTTTATCTTCAACTTTTTTTAAAGAAAAAATATGCGCATGAATCGAGTCACTCAATCTCAACTAGGTTGCCGATTTTTAAAAATTATGGCCGACTCGAATCGGTTTCCACCAGGTTGATTGCATGACTGATCTGAATAGTAACTCAGACCAATCACCTAATCGGTTCATCGATTCACTGGTCGAACTGGTCAGTCCAATCCGATTTTAATAAAACTATTTTCAAGATTTATCCCTCTTTAAAAAAGTAGTTTTTTTAAGATGAATATCATGTTTGTTCCTAGTTTTAATCATAAATTTATAGATAAAGTGTTACTAACCTCTTCAAATATCTTGGCAAATAATCTTCATGTAATTTTAATTTTGATACGCTAATGTTTCTTGCACAAAAAAGGAGCTCAAATAGTGGACCATTGATAATGTGTAAGAAAATAAAGAGAGACAAATAGATGGTGGTTATTGTTATTCAATTAATCTTATCGATTCAAGCTTGGATTCAAACAAAGACTTTTGATTTAGGATAAGAAAAGACTTGTCAAATTATACTAAATGGGAAGGTTACTATGATGATTCGATTTTCCATTAGGTAATTCGTAGACAACTTACATAATTTTGATCACAACTTGATCTAATTAAGAGATTATCTTGAAGAAGAAGATCAAAGGCAAGAGAATCCAATGACACTTAGACAATTCAAGATTGTTTATAGGTGTAGGTTCGATCTTAAGAAGATCGAAGGCAGGAGAATCCAATGACGCTTTGAATTTGAAAAGCAGCAATTATCAAAAGTTGAATGCCTATTTTTAGAATAAGACAAGTTTCAATGTTAGGATTAGGAAGTTATGTAGACAAAAAAACATTTGCTAGAATCTTGTAAGAATGATAGTTATTTCCTTTATCTATAAATACCCAAGGGGGTGAAGGCATTAGGATGGTTGGGCATACTTACACACATCTCTCACAAAGTCCTATAGGTCATTTTGATGCCTACAAATGAAATAGGGATTAGTTAAGTATGCTTTCCACCTTTTGTGTTTTGTGTATCTTTACATATCAATGCAAAGTTCATTTCAAACTATTGCTAAATTTCTTTTGATCTTTGGATTAAATGATCAATTGGTCATTTGATTTCTATTTTACTATGCTTTCATTACTTGTTCTTTACTTTGCATAATTTACTTTGCTTTACTTTTGCATTTTCATTCCTGTACTTTCCTTTTAATACCTTTATCTCTGCACTTTCTTTTTTGCACTTTGTATTGCACTTTTTCAATTTTAGTCATTCATTTTACATTGATTTGACCAAAGTTAGCCATTGCATTTATCACCTTTTTCCTATCGAAAAAATTCAAATTATTCTTTCTTTAATATAATATCCTTGCAAAGAGGAAGACATTCCCTTCCCAGATTGCTAACAGGAATCAAATTTGTCTTTGACAAATTTCTAATTAAATAAATTGGCACGCCTAGTGAGACCAAGTCTAGAGACTAGTTTGTAAAACGAGAAAAGCTTAACTTCTCATGCACTTGAGGAGTGGCAAGTTAGTGCCAAGAATGTTAGAAAATACAACATCTAATTCTCAAAATCCACAAAAAGGGAATAATAGTCTAAATGGAAATAGGAACACCATGGTGTCCATAACTTTGCCTCAAAACCTTGTGGCAAGCAAAATTATATCGACTATAGGAGTATTTGTGTCAAACAAAGAAATGATAAGTCCTGGGGTGAATAGAATGACACTTTTGTATGAAATTCCTCTCGGTTTTTCACCCCAGAATGCAACACAACCTGTAAGGACTACATTACTCACTTATTCCAATTCATTCTTAAATATTGGTTCCCCTCAAAGCTAGTTTGTCAATGTTATTAGGTAAATGGCAAGTGTGAATTTAACGACCCGGGACTGCCCTCATCGGCCCCAGGATGCCACATGCCCACCAGCTTCCGCTTGGCTCGTCCTCGAACCACACCGTACTGGGAAAGGTCCCGTCTCTGATACCATTTTTAACGACCCGGGACTGCCTGCAGGATTGATGAGAGTCTCCACAAACCAACACGGGTCTTTTCAGCGTGCTTTGTCCTCACTTACACTCATCCTAGGAAACTTCCCAGGAGGTCACCCATCCCATAATTGCTCCAGGTCAAGCACGCTTAACCATGGAGTTCTTATGTTCTAGGCTCCCGAAAAGAAGTTGCAACTTGTTAATATAGTTACGCCAAATCAATTCCTTTAAGCCACCCTCAACTATGTAGTCCTATACCACTAATGTAACACCCTTGTGGGGATGTTACATTTATGAATGCAATGAAATAAAATAAAAATAAAACTCTTACCCAAGTTGTAAAACATTTGATACTTACGTAATATTTGTGGTAGTATTATTTTTTTTCCTTTTTATAATTATAACATTAAATAAAATAACATGAAACACAAAATATAACAAACATAAACTCACCATAATATACATATGATTCTCTTTTAGTACACACATAATTTACAACTACATATATTTAATACAGTAGTAAAGAGTTGACACAGCTAAAACATAGCACTGCCCAAGTGCATCTCGAGATATCTAACCCTCCGATGAATCATCTTCCAGAACCTCCAGAATAACCATTGAAAAGTTCACATCTCGGAGATCTCACAAAGACGACGGACACGAGTCCGAGGTCGTCGACTCATTCTTGAGAGCTCACTAGGCGCTTGGAATATTCCCTGCCAATAACGCCTAATGGTCAGAGGTAACTCTAAATGTAAATAAAGCATAGTAGTGAATATGACATCTCCGTCATACTCTCTACATAGGGACACGGTCAAATGTCCCACATAAGCAACTGTCCCTCGATCCATATGCATACGCCACGCCTCGGAACCTCCATGAAACTCCAGTCTCACGAACTCGAAGAATCCTGGCAATGCCATGATCTCAAGATCAGTCTTGACGATCAGTGTGATCTACCGGCTCCTCCTCCTTGTATACTTCGCCCGACTGTTGCTCGTCAGGATACTGTATCTCAAGAGGCTGATCTTCTTCTTCCTCTAACTCTTTACGAATATAATATAATAATTTCGAGAAAACATATAGAGAGGTGAGACAATCTACATCACTACCCGCATGGCAATAAAGAAAACGATAGTACAAAACAGTTATCACAACAGTACATACAAATATATCATGTATAATATATCAAGCAATATATAACGATAACACCCACCATTATATCATGCATAAAGCAATAAATCATAAAATTTATCACAGATTATGGTAAGCAGTAAAATGCAGGTAATGCATGAACACACACCGACTCGTTCCTACTCCATGGAGCTAAACACGGATATCTGAGAGAATGATCCGATTAGAAACTAATAATACTTTATGGCTGCCCAACCAAACTATTACACTGTCCAATCTTTGTGTCTATAGCCCACAGTCCAAAACATCGTGTAGTAGTACACAGTCCAACATCGTGTACCACAGGCATAGTACTTAATAGTCCCCTCAAGATCTCGACTAAGAATAGTGCTTGTCAAGATCATTAGTGTGTTGCCTGTTATCACGCCCCAGGAGCAACCCACCGTCCGCATGTGGAATTCTCCGCACACTAACGCCTCCAAGTTCATAAATGAACCACACTACGCTTATCACACCAAAACACGGTGTAATTCGCCTTGTCAATCAATCACCAATTATAACCTAAATTGGCACAACACTCTAAGCATGATCTAAAATTACAAAAATACCCTTATTATCCAAATTTTACCATAATTACAAAAAATTACCAAAATATCCTTAGTTACAAAATAACAAAGTATAGTACGTCCCACCTGACAGTACTACACTGCAATATGTCTGGGTCCACCACTTTGGCCCGACAGCAAAACTCACTGTATTGTTCAATCGCGTAGGAATTTTATCACGTTTTCACAATTTCATCGTTTTCACAAACGTTTTTAAATCGCGTAAAGATATTTTGACATTTTTAAACATCATAAAATGTTTTTAAATCCTTTTCTCAATCGCGTAAGATTTTTAATTCATTTTCTTAACCGAATAGCTTAAAATCATCATTTCTGCTATGTGTAAAACTATATCTAGTACTTTTAAAATACGTAGAGTATTTTTCTTATGTTCTAAATATAGTATGGAATCTTTTCATTTTATGCGTCTGATTTTAATAAATTTTGGCAGCATTTTGCCTATAAAATCAGTATAAGGTATTTTCAACGTTTTCCACTAAATATAGTTCATTTTATTTTTACCCAATAATTACACCTTGAAACTTGCTAACGCGCTTCAAAATTTATAAAATGAGCTTTACGTTAGTATTTTTCTAGCGTCTGTTTTATTTCTTACTTAAACTAAATTCTGCTAAGTTAAATTTCTAGAATTGAATTTATTCCTTTTATTTTTCTCAATGAATCATTGGAATCCATTTATGTTGTAAATCACTTACCTAACCTATCTTAGCAAATAAAATGGCATGTTGGCCAAATCAAAAATAAAATGGTATTTGATTATACATTAAATGGCATATTGGCCACAATTAACTTAAACCACTTTTAACTTGATTATTTTACCTAGATTCCTTAAATCAGTTATTTAGAAAATTGCTGAGAACATTTTGGTTCTCTATTTTGATGTAAGGTCGTGAGCCTTATAATGTGTTTTTTGGAACACTCATGCAAATCACACATGTTATTCACATCCTACTTTAATAATTATACAGTTATAGGCACATACAATTGTTAAATCACATATAATATACATACAATATATTGAAAGCCATAAACATGCATAGTAAAAATAATAAAAACTATAGTCATGCATAGCAAAAATAATCACAAATAGGAAAGCATTTTAAACAATCAAAAACAATAAAAACCACAAATAAACCATACAAACCGAATCCTTATGGATTCTACACACAAACACAAATCCATTTTCCCATCACCACTTAGGGTTGATGAGATTAAATCTCCCTCTTACCTCTTGTAGACAATTTAATCGGTTAGTTTTCCTCCTTTCCTTCAAATTTCGTGTGACTCCCAAACAAATCCCTAAAATTCTTAAACAATTAGTAAAAACACATACAAGGTACAAAATAAAAAAACCATGGAACAATCATGGTTATAAAAATTAGAAATGTAATTTTGAACCATAGAAATAAAACTTACCCTTAAGTAAGTAACCAAAAGGTTGGATTTTGGACAAGATAGAGTAGGAATTTGGGAAAACTTTGTGAATGAAAAGTGTTTAGAATGGGATTTGGGTTTAGGAAATATGATGAGATGAAATTATGAAGGTTTGGTTGTGTGGGTGTGGGTGTTGGCCAAAACTAGGGAGAGAAAGTGAAAGAGAAGTGTGCTTGAGTTTTTGGTATTTTAGAGAGAGAAAAGATGACTTTAATTTGTGATAAGTGAAAAGTAAATATTGAATGTGTAATTTGAGGGGCTGCAGCCGTGAGGTTGAGTGTGTAGGGAGTTTGAGTGTTTGATTTTGCATGTAAATATCCTAAAGTGTTCACACTAGTTAAGCACATGGCTTAGGTCATTGGATGGTTCAAGAACCATGTAGAACCAAGCCACCTTGCCTCCTTATTTGCAGCCCAAAATCGTGTGCTCCTTCATCTTTTTAGGGGTTTAATTGCTTTCCAATTACTCCTAATTACATGCTAGTTAATTAAGGAATTAGTTAGGTTAAACATCCTAACCAAACTTAATTAACATCCTAATCATATAACTAATTAATTTAGTATATATTAACATATATTATAACCTTTAATTAATATTAGGATATCTAATTAGTATTTAGATTATAATTAATTAATAACTAAGCTAGTTCACTTAGTTTGTTAATTAAGTAATTAGATTAGTCAAATTAAGCTTAATTAGGTTACTAACCAAATTCAAGCCTACAATTTTTGACTTAATTCTAACCATTGATACATCTTTAATTCTTAGCCCTAGATTAGATCTAAGGTAGATATCAATTAGTCATAAAACTATCATTCTAATCTCATCATTGATTAGATCAACGGCTTAGATTAAAGGCTTCCTAACTAAGTCTTCATCCAACGATCCAAATGAAAGTCTATGCTCCCTTCGTTGACCAATTCCTATTGGTTTAGAAAGTCAAGCCACTTTTGTTGACTTGCTCTCATTGGCTAGAATTTGTACGATCAACAAGACATTATTTGCTTTTCCTAAATGCGGGTCCCACAAGATACTTTTAAAGATCTGTGTCAAATCAAGCGATTTTTATTGTTTTTGAGATAGTAGAATCTTGTAATATAAAATAATATTATAATAATATAAAATTATTTTATTGCACGATTAAATTTGAAAAATTACGAGATTAATATATATATCAATCAGAATTGGGTTTAGTAAGATCCCCCAGCTCCAATTAATTAAAATAAGATTTATCCGGCCAGAAAATTATTATTTCCCTAGGTCGGAGTAAATCACATAAAACAGTCAATTACACTCACGAAACAGTCAAATTAAATTTACTACTCACAGAATTCACAAAATAGTACATTTCGGGACTATTTTGTAATTATCCCAAAAGTTGGGGCGTTATAGTGAACACCTAATTTTGTCTGGTCATGTTTTTAAGTTTTTCTTAAATAAGAAATAGGGGTACTTAAAAAACACACAACAATAAGTTTTTAATTAAATTGTAGGAAAATAAATAAATGAAGTAATTTTATTCCATGACCAAGGTCAAGCCTAACCTAATAGTAAAATGCTCCAAGTCCACTTAACCACCTTGGCCCAAAATCCATGACTTAATGTTTAGCCCACTTTAAAGAAACCTTTTTTTTTTTGGGCTTGCCCCATTTGTCTCAAGTTTCTCAAGTTTAAATAAATAAAAAAATAAGAGAAAAAAGGAAGTCTGGAACATTGCAGCAAGGCCAAAATCATGCTATTTTGGTCATGGCAAAAGAAAGGAAAAAAAGTTATGCCAGAGATTTTAAAAGATGGAACACCAAAAGAGAATAAAGTTGTAGCCAACAAGCTGAGATTAAAGAAAAAGTGAGCCAAGGAACTAAACATAGAAAATCGAAGGATGCAAGAGGAGAAAGGAGAAATGAGACAAGTTTTAAAGTAAAAAATGAAGTGAGAAAGAGACCACACAATCTGGTCTCTAGAGAACTCAACTTGAAGATTTTTTTTTCTTTGAGTCTATAAAAAGGGGAGTAATGTAGAGAGAGCAGATTATTCTATCTAGTGTGAGGAAGAGGGAAAAATAAGGTTAGAAAAAAAAATAGTGTGTGAAATCTGAGGTATATTTCCTCCTTCTCCCATTATGCATTTTGATTTTCACCATTGTTGTTTGCATCTGAATGGGTAGGATTGCTGCAATTTCTTTTTCTTTTTCTCTCCTCACATTCTAACTCTCATCCACTCACTACCACAAACTTCACCTTCATAGAATTATCACATACAAGTAACAAAGCAGAACTCATATTCAGTTATTCACATAACAACATACTCATTTTCATGTAACACCATACTGGCACATTTTACAAATAAATAGCTAGAAATCCTAGCTTACTTTCCATCCTCAATACACATAAGAACTCACAATCCATATTTTCTTCTGTTTTGGACCAGGTTTCGGGTTAGCAAATCAAGAGCAACCCGACTCGTTAAAGACAGATCCCAGCTAACATTGTGCTCTTTTAGATTAATAAATATACCTATTAATGAGGTGTAAATCTCTCTGAGAATCCCTTATTAATAGGGGATATGTTTGAAAGGGATAATTATCCTAATTGTTTCTTATTTTCATTAACAACATTTATTATCCATTAATATAAATTTAAACATGATTCTTATCTGTCATGACTTTTCTATAAATACTAGACAATGTAGCCAAGGTATGGATCTAAAACAAAAATACTTTACCCACCTTGTTCATGGTCTAACTTGAGCGTCAAAGTGCTTTTGCAGGTACCCAACCCTCGCACCACTGTCGCAATCACTATACAATAGAGGAAACCACCTTCAACAACCTTATTCTAGTAATCCTTTGAAATGCATTCAAAACATTGGTGCCATCTATGCGAATGATAAACTTCAAATCCTACCACCACCATCATGGTAACTAATAGACAGAGTTGCTCTACTATTGCCCAAGACCTAGTTGCTACTCAACTAGAACTCAGGCATGATAGAGAAGAGGCTTCTTTCTCCAGTGATAACTCTTCTCCTCTGCTGTGGTGTGTAACGTCCAGAGACTGCCTGCAGGATCGATGAGTGTCCCCAAAAACCAACACGGATCTTTTCAGCGTGCTTTGTCCTCACTCACACGCATCTTAGGAAACTTCCTAGGAGGTCACCCATCCCACAAGTGCTCCAACTCAAGCATGCTTAATTGTGGAGTACTTATGTTCTTGGCTCCTGAAAAGAAGATGCATCTTGTTGATATGGGTAGTGCTAATCAATTCCTTTAAGTCATCCTCAACTATGCAGTCACATACCTACACAGTCTCTCGATCCCTCTCATTCCAGTGTGTATTCAGTTCATTCATGTGTCAATCTGCCTAGAAGCCTGCCAGGAGCCGCTCCTTATCCGTGCTTCATCTTTTGCACCAGCGACCACTCCCCGCCCTCGTCGGCCCTGGGTGTCACATACCCATCAGCTTCCGTATGGTTCGTCCCTGAACCACACCATACTGGGAAATGTCCCTCTCTGATACCATTTATAACGTCTTGAGACTGCATGTAGGATCGATGAGTGTCCCCACAAACTAACACGAGTCTTTTCAGCGTGCTTTGTCCTTACTCACACGCATCTTAGGAAACTTCCCAGGAGGTCACCCATCCAACAAGTGCTCCAAGTCAAGCATGCTTAACTATAGAGTACTTATGTTTTTGGCTCCCGAAAAGAAGATGCATCTTGTTGATAAGGGTGGTGCTAATCAATTCATTTAAGTCATCCTTAACTATGCAATCCCATACCTACATAGTCTCTAGATCCATCTCATTCCAGTATGTATTCAATTCATTCATGTGTCCCTCTGCCTAGAATTCTTCTAGGAGCCACTTCTTGTCCGTGCTTCATCTTTTGCACCGGTGACCACTCCTTACTCTTGTTGGCCTCGGGTGTCACACAGTGCATTCTGGCTACACAGCAACTTGGGTTATGCAGAGCCCCTTCAGGTGACACCAGGCCTTGGCGCATTCTGTCTAGGCCTTAGAGATAATAAGGAGGGTGTTCGTTCTTAGTAGGACGAATCATACCTCCCTGAGTTATAGTGAAGTAAATTGATCTCCTTGGTTAGACTCCAAGATGAATGCATACATGAGCTTGAAAGAGCCGCTCACCCAGAATGGGAGGATGAAAACTAGGTTCCTCACAGGAATCATAACAATAGAAGGGAACCAGCCCAAGACAGAGACCGCAACCTAGAAAATTCCAAGGTAACGGAACCCAGACAAAGGGTTGAGAACCCGGTGAGAGAAAATCACAAAGAATAGGAACCCGGGACAAGGAGATCAATCAAACATAATCAAACTTTTTCTAACGAGTTCATGGCTTACAAGATCCTTAGGCACTTTAAATATCTAACTAATATTGAAGCCTACAATGGTACCTCGGACCCCCAAGAGCACTTGGATGCTTATGTATTAAGGCTGATGTT
The DNA here is from genome assembly GCA_029884595.1 of Ormosia semicastrata. Taxonomy (NCBI): domain Eukaryota; kingdom Viridiplantae; phylum Streptophyta; class Magnoliopsida; order Fabales; family Fabaceae; genus Ormosia; species Ormosia semicastrata. The sequence goes on along the minus strand of JAQQTO010000062.1, from coordinate 19,308,914 downwards.
TGCTGAGGGAGATGACTCACTCATATGTCAGGCTTTCCCTCTCCCCCTGAAGAAAACTGCCTTGAGATAGTTCACCAACCTAGTTCTGAATTCTGTTGATATAATGAGTAGGAACTAGTACACTCATTATCTGGTAATTTGAAGAGTCAGTCTTCTTATCTACAAGTTTAAAGAGAGTTTGGAATAAGCAAGTGACACACACACACAATCATATACATTTCTTGTTCCTTGGCAATTGTATGGGCAGTTGTCTAGGAGAGATTATATTGTGCAATAGTATGGCGATTGCTCAATATCATTGATGGTATGTTTATGAGTTTAAGGTTAGAGATTGGCTTAGTGAACATTTGCATAGAGTATGAGAATGTAAATGTTTGAGTGGCATGAAGTAAAGACATCATTGCTTGTTGCTAATCCTACTTTTTAGAATTAGTAAGTTTATTCATAGGAAGAGTTATACATGTAATACGTAAAACAAGTTTATGAATGAACTAATTGTGATATGTTACAACTGTGTGGATAGTTGTTCTTATCATATGAGTAAGGGACTTAGGCTTATGGATTATGCATTGAGTTTAGTGAACTTTTACATAATAGTAGCATGTGAATGTTCTAGTGATATTGAATAAAGATTCGATATTTAGCAACAACCATAATCTATTATGTTTAAGTTCAAGTATTATAAGGTAAAGTTGATATGAGATAGCTTTGATACGTTACACAGTTGTATGGGCGATTGTACAATTTCAATATAGTTTATACTGATATATATGTAGTTTACATTGTATAATGCCCTGAAATATATGAATATTAGTGAGAATTGCATGTTCTCACCATTTTCTATGTTTCTATGGTAAAAGCAGGTCAAGACCCTTCTGAGGGTAAGTAGATGAAGAAACAGAAGTATTAATGCATTTTAGTTTTCCTTGTTTCTTTTATAAGTAAAGTTGATGTATTTAGTTATATTTTCTTTGAGAACGTAAAGTTCTATATATAACACTTTGCCTTCGAGGCTATTGTTGTATACATATATAACTTTTTAATTATGGCTCTCCAATATAATTGTTTAATTATATGGGATTAGCAAGGTAGTAAGAATAAAAGTAACACGTTTAATGCTTTATGTCTATGTATATGAGTTATATCGAGAATATTGCATTAGAGTGTTACATTATGGTATTAGAGTGGCTCATCTTATTGAACCGAGGTATAGACTAGCTAGGCTTAGGCAATTTTAGATTTTTCTGCTAAGTTTTATGCCTTTCTTGTCTCCTATGTGAGATGTGGATGAAATTGTATGACAGGCCTTAGGTTTGAGTGTTAACAGCTAGAAAGGCCAACCTTGCATCCTCTAAGGGAAAGTAAGACCCGTTTGGAAAGGAAGATGAATTTTGAAAATGAGGAGAATCTTTATAGTTAAGGTTTGTTCAGATGACCTGAGAGATTTGGTTGTCTCCAATATGTTAGCAAGGGAGACAGAGTTTCGGTGAGTAGGTTCCAAGGAGTTGTTAAGACTTTTGACACTTAGATTACTTGGAAAGTGTTTAGGAATTTTTATTTTGGATAAATACTACCTTAAGAACTAATAGAATGCCAAGGATATAGAATTCCTAAGACTTGAATAAGGTGGCATGATAGAAGGCCAATTTATGGCTAAGTTTGATAAGAAAGTTATACTTATCATAGAGGCATGATTTATTCTCCTATAATTAGAGTTAAGTGAAATTTGTAACTTTTAGAGAAATACTCTAGTGTCTCCTCAAGTAGAGATGAAATGGAGTATTAGTAAAGAAATGGTTCCTTTATTAGTTAAAGTTAAACCAAAGTACAATTATCCTAACTAAGGGAGCGAGATAAGCCCCTTGACCTTGTAAAGAAGTGAGAAAAACACTTTGCTAAGGATGGAATTGTGAGACAAGGGGGCGAGAAAAGTACCTTGAGAGGGTAAAGATGTGAGTAAAACACTTTACCAGTATATAGAAGGAGAAGCTCTCTACATAGGCAAGTGAGTAAGACCAAATATATTAAATCTTTCCAAGTGTGGTAAAGAAGTGAGAGAAACACTTTACCTAGTAATGGTAGAGGAGTAAGATAAACACTCTACCTAGGACAGTGAGTTAAGCTCTTTATCAAGTAACATGAGGAGTGAGAAAAGCACTCATGTTAAAGGTAGTAACAATGAGTTAAGCTCTCTAGCAAGGGTCTTAAGTAAAAGGTATTAGAGTGAGTTAAACTCTCTACCTAGGGTAGTAAAGCAAGAAAAGCTTATACCAAGGGCAATAGGATGAGTAAAGTCTTATGCCAGGCAAAGAAGTTAGATAAGCACTTTGCCAAGTAGTAAGGACAATTTTAAACAGCAATTTAGAATGCCTTAAGTTTAGTGTTTATCGAATAGACTTAGAAAGCTAGTCAAATAGGTCATTTTAGAATAGTGAGTTAGGCTAACTAAATAGACAAGAGGAGTTATTTGATTTGGCAAAATTTCTAGGTTGATCGAATATACTAAGAGAGTTATTTGATTAGCAAGTTTTTGTTTATGTTTCGAAAAAGGCCTAGTGAACAAATAGTTATTCTATAGGAGTATATTCGAGAAGAATCGAACTGGCTGAAAAGTAGTTCAACTAGCATAGTTTCAATTAGTTGAGATAAGTAAAAGAGGCTTATTTTTGGTTAATTGAAAAAGATAAGATGGTGTTTTGGTGTTTTTAGTACTATTCAAAGAGAACAATTAAGAGTCCCTACAACTTGCCTCAAGTGGAACAAAAGTTACAAGGTTTTCACAAGAGGTAGATAGTGGATGATAAGTATAAGCAGAGTGCTTTTGAACCTAGCTACCCTTAAGATAAAGTTAAACAAGTTTAAGTAGAAGTGAAGGGACCGAAGTGTGATAGATGTGGGAAGCAACAGCATGGCAAACCTTGTTTAGTAGGCCAAACAGTATGTTACACTTATGACTGATTAGAACACTTTTAACTAAGTGTATACAGAAGTACGGAGTAGTGCCTAACCTCGGGTTAGAGTAAGAGTTTATACTCTGATTCGTAAGGAGGCAACTCAGATTACTGATCTCATACGAGGTAGGGACATAGTTAAATATGATCTCTAGGTAGTGTTGTGTGATTCGATAATACCCCTATTCCTTGATTTCATATGAGTTAGAAAAGAGATTAGATTTATCTATGTTCGAGTTTCCATATATTTCATCTTTGTCACACCAATAGTAAGGCTACTCACAACTTCCTCACGTATGTTTGGATTATTGTGTGAAGATATAGATGAAATTTCCTTTCTGAACCTTATCAGTTTATCTTTTCTTAACATGACATTGGACTAGGTATAGTTTTGGTTATTAGTAAGCCATGTTGTTTGGGAATAATCAGATTGGACATTGAGGTTTATATTTGATGATTTTTGCATGCTTTTTTCCCATAGAGTTTGTGTTTTGGGAGTTAAACAAGTGAACAACTTCTTAGTAAAAGTGGATTTGAGGATATGTTCTTCTTTTCTCGTTGTATGTTGAAGTTGAGTAAGTCTTAGGGAATGTATTTGTGATAAGAGGACATCCAGAAGTATTTCCTAAGAAGATAATTGAGTTACCACCTGAGAGAGAGAAGCAAAACTCACTTTAGGTTTGGTACAAGTTAAGTTAGCAGATGTTTTTAGATTCAGTGAGTTATTCTTACTGAATAAGAACCTTTAAGGTTGAGTTAGATACATCTAAGGGAGGTGACAATCTCTCGAGTGTGATATCATATTTGATAAGAGGTAAGGAAATTTTGGGGACAAAATTTTAAAAAGAAGGGAAAAAATGTAACATCCTAAAAATCATGTTAGACTTGTAAATTGGTACAAAGGTAGCATATTACTTGTTCAACATGTCAATTAAGTTTTGTGACAAACTAAGTTCATTTAGACACTTTGTTGTAGAGCAGATTGTGAAAAGTAGCCTGAAATGACCTAGATAGTAGCATAAATTGCTAAGTTGAGGGAAATAAACCTAGAGTATTTATTTCTAAGTCACAAATAAGTGGAAGAGGATGTAGTTAAAATTTGAGAGTAATCAGAGTTAGTTTGGTAATTTTAGGCATACTATTTGTGCATTTAATGCCTGATTAACTAGCAGTAAATATAAAAAAATAGAGTTAAGGTAAAACAATAATTTAGATGAATCTTGGTATTTATTCTAAAGTTGTTGGAAGTTTAAAAACTTGATTTAGCATAATTCAAGTGTCCTTAGCAGATATAAAGTTCTAGTGTATGGCTTAAGTGGCAAAGTAGGACTTTGCTTTCTTATTTCCTTCTTTTTCCCAAGGTTCCAGAATAAGGAAACAAAAACAAAAAATGGGAGAAAAGAAAAGCAAAGAAAGAACCAAAGGGGGAGAAAAGGAGAAGATAAAGAGGAGGAGAAGAAGAGGAGGATCCAAGAGGACTGCAAAGCTTGAAGATCATCTTATCTACAAGAGGTAAGGGGTTTCTGATAACTCCATGAAATGTAGTTATTTATGCCCTATAATTGTGCTTCATGGCATGCTTAGTCCTTGTTCTTATGCATATTTGGAAGGTTTTGCGCTCATACTTGTTAAATGTCATTTGGATACCTTCCTTTATGTTTTTGAGCAATTTGTGCATATATGTTGATTGATTAAGTAGATTTGCAATTATATTTAATTTGGTGCTTTCTCTAATGTAGGAAGGGCTCAAAAGAGACAAATTGATGCAAGCCAAGACCCAGCATTGGAAGAAAGAAGCCAAGGAAGCATTCCAGTCTTCCACGCCGCGGCGCAAGAATGTCCACGCCGCGGCGTGGCTGTGTCAGCCAGCCCAATACTGATAGGGCAGAGAGCTCCACGCCCAGGCGTGGGAATGTCCACGCCGCAGCACGCGTCGACGAGCTGAGCCTATTTATTTAGTTTTTCACGTACCCTTTCTCTATCTCTCAGTTTTCTCTCTTTTAGGTTTTTAGGTTTTTAGTTTTCTGGGTTAGAGGCTACGGCTAAACCTCCATTGGAGGTGGAAATGGAGCTTGGGGAGCTAAGGATGGAAGCCTTCTTTCTCTTGGAGGAGGATCTGAGCTTCAATGGCGAAATCCATAAGCTTTCTCCTTCTCTCTTTTCTCCTTTCTCTTCCTCATTTCTTGAACATGTATTTTGTAATTTGTTCTCATGTTCATTGTATAGCTGAGCTTTATTTAGGGATGACTTTGGATCCTTTTATTAATATTAATGATTTGTTCTTCTCTGAGTTTGTGTGGATCTTTGCTTTTGTTTAATCATATTATGCTCAATGCTCTTGAATGTTTAGCCAACATTTGAGTGATTTGATAGAATCTAAGGAACCTAGACATAGGGATTTGGGTTTGAGATCGTATGTATGGTTGATGCATGTTCGATTCTATTCCAATGGCGGGATGAGTTGATTCGCTAATGGGATAGACATATACCTCTTAGCCATGCATAGCACGTGTTTGAGAATAGATCTTAAAGAGTGGATTTTGCGTTAGCTCTCAAGGACACTTAGAGAGTTGGGCAAATGACACCATGGTTAGATGACCTAGATATAGGCGTTTAGCTAATGTAGATTCTCAAGCTAACTTAATCATTGCATTCATACTTATGAGAAGGATTACTTGTTGTTGGTTGATGTAAAGGGTGAAGAAGGATTTCCCTAAACTCTAACCGTTTATCCTTATTGCTTTATGTCTTTATTTTCTTTACTTTTATCCATTTTTATGTTCTTGAATAGAATTAGGTAAGCTATCGGTTAATACTTAGCATTGGAAATAAAATTATCCTCGTGGGAACGATATCTGTACTCATCATTTTATTACTTGTGTAACCCGTGCACTTGCGGTTAGCAAATGGGCAAACATGTTTTGACCCTAACAAGTTTTTGGCGCCGTTGCCGGGGATAAGGCATTATTTCCGTATTGCTAATATTGATAATGAGTTTGCTTAGTTCTAATTCAAGTTTTTATGTTTTGTTGTTGTAAATAGTTTTAATTCATGTTTTTATGTTTTTGTTTTTGGTTTGTTTTGATAAGTAGTTATAGTTTGATTTTGTGTTTTTGTTATGTTTTTGTTGTACATTCTGTGTTTTAAGTTTTTAGGCATGTTTTGGAGGTGCTAGGGGTCAAAATGGAGCACCAATTTCAATGGCCAGAACCGTTTTTTGCTGAGTGCAATTCTCAAAAGATCACCTCTCACGCCGCGGCGTGAGAATGTGCACGCCGCGGCGTGCCAGTCTCTGCCTATCAGGAACACTCACCAGAGCACTCCACGCCGAGGCGTGGACAAGTTCACGCCACGGCGTGGCCCCCTGTTTTGCATATTTCTGTTATTTTCTCTGTTTTTCTTTATTTAATAGTGCTCAGTTCTAGTTTGCTTGCTGTTTTGACTTGCTCAAGTACCCTATAGACCATGAACACCAAGAACACACATTCACTTTGGTTTGGGGGAGTATCATTGCATATTTTCACCCTTAACGCTTAATGTTTACACATGTTTTGATACTTTAAGTATGTGCTAGTGATAGTCATCATACTTTCATGATTCTATCTTGTTTTGGCTATCACTGGTAGGCTGTTGATAAAAGTTTCAATTTTCAACATTCTCTACATGATGTTAAGCATCCTGAAATGGAAAATGATGAATCTTTTGAATGCATGACTTTATGCCATTTGCTAGTGTGTGATGGTTGGTCAATGATATAAATGCTTGCAATTGTCCTCAATTCTTTTGTGAAACCATTTGCGATCTTGAAGCATGCTTAAGCAATCTTGTTTGTTTTTATGCATGATGTATTTCTCACTTAGATGCTTGTCTAGAGAATGTTTATGGATTGTGCATGTGGATGATTTCTACTATCCTTGAAATTATTTTGCAACTCTCTTGAGGCGAAATCTTAGATTGTGCATGATTGAGGAAGTGATTAGGGCATTGTTTGGACCGGTTGAGCCTTTCAAGCTTACCCTTACATGATTATATCCCTAGGTCCCCTTTTGAAGCCTTATAATTGTTTGGCCTTCTATGTTCTTCTTTCACCCTCATATTTCCTACCTTGTAATCATTCTAATGCATGTGAAAGTATTGCAATTTTTTCTCCTTCCCTTTATGTTTGTTGAGTGCATGATATGTTATTTCTTCACTTGAGTCCAAGGTTTAGGGTATTGATGATTGTTCAATACAAAAGTGGCTGGAAGGAACCGTTTGTTGCACAAAAAGTTATGTTTGTTAAAGAAAAAGAAAATACAATAAGAGAAAAAGAAAAGAAAAGAAAAAAAAATAAATGAAAGAAAGAAAGCATAAATGAAAAAAGCATCGAGTGGTTCTGAATAGTGTTATTTGTTTCATTTTGTATACCCTTGTTGTAGTGACTCAAGTCTTGAAATATCATGTTATGTTTCTCAATATTTGTATGTTTTCCATTCCCCTTTGTTCTTCACCCCATCACCTTGGCCTTACATTATAAGCTATTAAAGTCCCTCTTGATCCTCAATCATGTGTGATTTACATTAGTGGAGAGAGAGTTGTGCTACAATTTTGTGGAATCTTGATTTGTATCCATGTGTAGGTTTATAAACTTATCCGAATAAGCATGATTTGAAAAAGATAAGTTGAGCTTGCATGTTTGTGAGAGATGTCATGTGCATGATTGGAAGCTTGATTGATGGCATGTTAAGGATTGTGTAAGGGTTGAACTTAACTGTGAGGCATGCGCATTCTTTGAGGGCCATTATAATCATTGTGCACTGGTTGTGGTTAAAAGAAAATTGAATTTATCATTGTCGAATGCATATGAGCATGAATTGTCAAAGTGAGTTTTCTTAGTCATACTTTGTGTTGCTCGAGGACTAGCAACATCTTAAGTTTGGGGGTGTGATAACTCCATGAAATGTAGTTATTTATGCCCCATAATTGTGCTTCATGGCATGCTTAGTCCTTGTTCTTATGCATATTTGGAAAGTTTTGCGCTCATACTTGTTAAATGTTATTTGGATACCTTCCTTTATGTTTTTGAGCAATTTGTGCATATATGTTGATTGATTAAGTAGATTTGCAATTATATTTAATTTGGTGCTTTCTCTAATGTAGGAAGGGCTCAAAAGAGACAAATTGATGCAAGCCAAGACCCAGCATTGGAGGAAAGAAGCCAAGGAAGCATTCCAGTCTTCCACGCCACGGCGCAAGAATGTCCACACCGCGGCGTGGCTGTGTCAGCCAGCCCAATACTGATAGGGCAGAGAGCTCCACGCCGAGGCGTGGGAATGTCCACGCTGCGGCGCGCGTCGACGAGCTGAGCCTATTTATTTAGTTTTTCACGCACCCTTTCTCTATCTCTCAGTTTTCTCTCTTTTAGGTTTTTAGGTTTTTAGTTTTCTGGGTTAGAGGCTACGGCTAAACCTCCATTGGAGGTGGAAATGGAGCTTGGGGAGCTAAGGATGGAAGCCCTCTTTCTCTTGGAGGAGTATCTGAGCTTCAATGGCAAAATCCATAAGCTTTCTCCTTCTTTCTTTTCTCCTTTCTCTTCCTCATTTCTTGAACATGTATTTTGTAATTTGTTCTCATGTTCATTGTATAGCTGAGCTTTATTTAGGGATGACTTTCGATCCTTTTATTAATATTAATGATTTGTTCTTCTCTGAGTTTGTGTGGATCTTTGCTTTTGTTTAATCATATTACGCTCAATGCTCTTGAATGTTTGGCCAACATTTGAGTGATTTGATAGAATCTAAGGAACCTAGACATAGGGATTTGGGTTTGAGATCGTATGTATGGTTGATGCATGTTCGATTCTATTCCAATGGCGGGATGAGTTGATTCGCTAATGGGATAGACATATACCTCTTAGCCATGCATAGCACGTGTTTGAGAATAGATCTTAAAGAGTGGATTTTGTGTTAGCTCTCAAGGACACTTAGAGAGTTGGGCAAATGACACCATGGTTAGATGACCTAGACATAGGCGTTTAGCTAATGTAGATTCTCAAGCTAACTTAATCATTGCATTCATACTTATGAGGAGGATTACTTGTTGTTGGTTGATGTAAAGGGTGAAGAAGGATTTCCCTAAACTCTAACCGTTTATCCTTATTGCTTTATGTCTTTATTTTCTTTACTTTTATCCATTTTTATGTTCTTGAATAGAATTAGGTAAGCTATCGGTTAATACTTAGCATTGGAAATAAAATTATCCTCGTGGGAACGATATCTGTACTCATCATTTTATTACTTGTGCGACCCGTGCACTTGCTGTTAGCAAATGGGCAAACACGTTTTGACCCTAACAGTTTCTAATCTTCAATCTCATCTTATTCTTCATCCTTTTTATTGATTGAAGTTAGGTCATGTAGAAGGAGAAATTGGATTTTTGATGCAAGAATTTATTTTCTTCGATAGTTTTTGCTTCCTTTGATGAAACTGAGTTAGTTTCATTTTATTGCATGCAAATTAATTGAATTTGTCTTTAGACAAACTTGGTTAGTTCCTCAAGTTGGGATATAGAGATTAAGTTATGATTTTGACCATTAATCAAGGTTTAATTAAGCTAATGGGTTGTATAAGTATTACAACATATTAAGGAAGTGTTGGTGAAGCTAGAAATCACCTAGAAGTCAAGTTCAGAAGATTGGAAGTGATTTTAGATAAATGGAATAATGTATAATGCAGCTTTTCTGTAGAATTATATAGAAAATGCACCTCACATCGTGATGTGAGTGATGCCATGCCGAGGCGTGACTTCCAGTGAGTGCATCCGAGAGCAGCACACTGTGGCATGAGTGATGTCACATCGAGGCGCGTGAAACAGAGAGCTGCGCGTTGCGGCGTGACCACACTATGCCGTAGCGTGAGTTCCAAGAACTCTCAAAAATGTTATTTTTGATGAGTTGAGTTCCCTACTTGTTAGGATCCCTTTGATATGCCTTGTAGAGTGTGTTAAGATACTAATAAGGGTATTTCTAAGAGATAAATATCATCTTGCATATATGGGAAAGTAAGAGACTTCATTGCAACCATAAGCAATGGATTGCCATAGATATCTAGACCCTTAGGCAAAATCGAGTTGTATTTAGTATCATATACGAGGTGATGAAGATAGGGTACATTAGATACAAGTACGCTGAGTTCAGTTGGCCATAGTCATTCGCCATGGTGCATGAGTTTCTCTTAAGTGAGAAAGTGGAGTTAATGATGCATGAATGGACTTAGTATTGACGTAGTATAGAAGTTCTAGTCTTTAAGCATTCTAATAGTTAGGAATTACCTAAAGTAGGTATCTAGGACCTTGAGTAGACTAGGGTGACATAGTTTGCCACTTGTGGTGCGAAAGTAAGGCAAGCTAGACACAAGATTCATAATTATGATTTCTTAACTTGAAACATGGAATATGCCCCTTTATAAGTTAGAAGTAAATTGAGAGTACATGTTTGCTAGAGTTTAGTTCTTCACTTGGTTAGAGAGAACCATGTGATAGTTAATGTGATGACTTAATGTGGTAGTTTTGTATGAGTTATACATAACACTACATAGTTTCCTTTTACTTACTGATTCTAAAGTAAAAACTCAGCTTATATATTCATAGATATATGAATAAAACCCAAAATCTCAAATACCCATTTCTCAACTTCTACCTCAAGAAGCTTCATGGATATTCCTAAGATAAAAACCATCAACTATGCATCCAACAACATGAGTTGAATCACAAGCTAGGTTTCCAACTAGGTCATCAAACCCAAACCAAGGAAAACCTAACCAAACCCATTTTCTACCCAAACAAGTATAGATCTTGCAATAAGAGGGTGTAGAAAAGGAAGGAACTAAGTAAAAAATCACCCTTACCTCAAGTCTCTAAAGATGATGTTAGATCTTGCTCTTCTTGCTTTTCCTTGGTTCCTCCTCCTCTTCCTTCTTCCTTTCCTTCTTCTCTTCTTTCTTTCCTTTCTATTTTCTCTCTTCCTTTCCTCTGCTGCCTAGCATGAGAAATGAGAGAAATGAGAGAGGAAAGCCAAGATAAAGGTTGAAAGTGTAGGGCGGTGGAGAGATAAGGATGGAGTAGATATTTAGTTGAAACTTTATATCTATTAAGAACACCTAGATTTTACAAAATCAAGTTTCCTAACTTCCATTAGCATTATAGAAAATACCATGTCAATCCGAATTTCATCATCTCCATAAAAATCCATATATCTAACTCATCATTTTGGTATTTAAACACTCATTCAGTGTACTAAAAAATACTAAACTATCTCAGTTTATCCTTCAAAATCAACCACATCACTTTATATTTATTTGGAACTTAGAAATAAATTCTCCATATTTAGTTCCTTCATCTAAGAAGTTTATACTACTTTTTGGATTATTAATAGTTATTTCTCACATTGAGTATTTTAGCAAAATAGCCTAACTATCTTAAACAGGTTTCCAAAGTTAATAGGTAACTCTTACAAGAATTACTGTACTCTTATAACCCTAATTAAGACTAACTAGTTAGAGAGAATGTTACCTTTCTCCCCTCTTTTTTAAAAAAAATTGTCCTCAAAATTTAGTCTCTCGTTACTAAAAGTTTTGAGATCTCTATAAGATATGATATCATACTTGGAGGAATTCCATCTTCCTTTATGGTATCTAACTTATCATTTCTAAACTCTAACAAAACTTAGAGGTTTTCATTCTATAAGAATTACTTACTAAATTAAAAAAAAAAGACTATCCAACACTTAACTTATACCAACCTCTATGAATATCCTAATGTGTTCCCATCTGTTGATACACGCAAAAGGATACCTTATGTAACGTTGGAAAATTAAGCTATCTCTATTCCGCTTAGAGTATACACCCTTCCTCTAACTTTGAGTCTAGGATTGGGTTTAACTCCTTATCTCTATGGACACTCTTGAGCAAACTACCCCGGTTGACCACACACAAACACACCACACAGGGCCTGTCACTAAGTGGCCTTCCACACTTAGGGCATTCAAGCTCCATGGTTTCCATCTAAAGTTCTTCATCTTCAACATTTGAGGAGAAAAAGGGAACATATCCTTAAGCCCCTCTACTACCAATTGTTCACTTGATTAGCACTCAAGAACATAGACTCAAAAGAACTAGACATAGAAGAACTATTAGATATAAACCTCAATGTTTTATTTGAATAATTCAAAATAAACATGATTTGATGACAACCAAATCCATGCCTAAAATGACGTCCATGTCAAGAAGAGATAGACAAATAAGATTCACAAAGGAAATCCTATCTTCTATTTTCAGACAATAACCCAACAAAGTTGTGACTAACTTTCCTACTGGTGTGGACATAAATAAAACATGGGGAAACTTAGACATAGGTAAATCTAATCCCTTCACATATTCATATGAACTAAATGGGTGACATGCTCCTGAATCTTATAATACAACTAAGAGATTATCTTTAACTATGCACTCACCTCGTGTAAGATTTGGAGATTGAGCTACCTCTTTACCACTTAGAGTATAAACTCTTCCTTTAACTCGAGGTTTGAGGCTTGACACTACTCCCTTGTCTATCACATTTTTGTCCTTTCAATTATGCCTATACTTGCTTGCTTTTACCTTAAGGATAATTTAGTTTAGAAGCAATTTTCTTTTACTTATTATCCCCTCTCTTCCTCTAGTGAAAATCTTGTAACTTTCGTTCCACTTGAGACTAATTGTTAGGACCTTCAACTATTCTCTTTGAATGGCTTTAACAATACCACTTTGTCTATTTTGATCAATAAAAAATAAGCCTCTCCTTACTTGTTTTGACTAATCAAAATTTTTCTAGTCGAATTACTCTTACGTCAATTCGATTATTCTCAAAATTACACATGTAGAATAGTTGTCTATTCACTTGGCCTTTTTCTAACATAAATGGAAACTTGCTAATCAAATAACTCTTATAGTATATTCAGTTAACTTAAAACTCTTGTCAATCGAGTAACTCTCAGTTTACTCAGTTAGCCTAACTTGCCATTCTGAAATGGCCTACTCGAATAGCTCTCTTGGTCTATTTGAACAACATCATAAGTATGTCATTCTAAGCTATTATTTAAAAAGTTAACATGATATTTCGATTAACATCAAAACCACCCTAAATCGAATAGCATACTTAGCCTACCTAATTAACACTAGCATGTATTTCTGAAATGTGCCGATTGAATAGCTATGCTAGTCTATTTAATTTACCTCGAGAATTATGCCATTCAAAATTTGCTTACTTGGTATACTTTGGTTTATTTAATAAAACTTACAAATTCGAATAGCTAATGCAATAAACTTGTAACATTCTATGCTGTTCAATTCGAATCACCACCTTGGTCTTATTGAAAGGAATACTGTAGAGAGACAAACTAAAAACTTCATAATAACAACTTTCTTACTCTTTCACTTCTATACCAATTTCTTAATTCTATAAGTATCTAACGATACCATAACTCATGTAGAAAAGAATTGGAAACTCAACAGCACACTCCGATAAATGTTTTCAAATATTTTTATGCAGATATAAACTTAGAAAACATATCTCAACCTGATACTATCCATCCTTCATCTGTTTTCACAAAAACATGGAACGATGAACATAGACAAATTAACACACAACCCCTTACCCAGCTTTCCATGGATTGAAGTTCAATTTTATTACTTATTTTACACTTAGTGCTTACATCCTCTTTTCTTCTACTTTTGGTTACTTTTCTTTTTCCTGTCTCTATCTATTACTTTTTAGTCCCTCAACCCCTCTTCAAAATTAGCAATAATCCATGCCTACTCCAGGTTGAACTTAATTACTTCTTCAAACTTAACCACATACTGACCAATTGACTTGCCACATAGTTCAAGTCTTAGGAACTCCTTCTCCCTAGTATTTTGTAGGTTCTTAGGGAAGCATTTATCTAGAAAGGAATTCCTAAACACCCCCAAGAAAATGGAGTGCTAGATGCCTCGAACAACCTCTTGGCATCTGTTTACTAAACCTATGCCTCCTTTTCTAACATATAGGAGGTAATCAAAACTCTACTCATTTAAGAAAGTCATTATTGTGAATATTTTCAACATTTCCTTAACCCACACCCTCTACTCCAATTGGGTCACACTCCCCCTCAAAGGGGAAAGGGTTGGCCTTCCTACACTCTTAAAGATTTGGGAAGTTTCGACTCTTTACTACTGGAACTCCATACACTAACTGTACTAGTTGTGTTAGTTGCTAAGGTGGATCTACTTCCATCCCTTCTAAAACCCTGAGTGTGACAACAGTTTGTTCCCTAATAGCAGCTGCCATCTCCAAGGACACTTCAGCCATATCAGCTGAACCTTCACTAGAAGAATTCTTATTTCTCCTAGTTCGCCTTGATGATGCCATAGTTCCACGTACACACAGAACAATACATATTGAGTTAATCAGTCTCAATTTCATGTAACAGTGTGACAGTAACCATCACCATTCAAACCTAAGGCTTTCATGCAATTCTATCCACACATGTCCCAATGAGACAAGAATTTCATAACATACAACAAGAGCTACTAAATATGTCTAAGCATACTCAGTCCATACCCCAACTCGACAGGATGAACTGCTCTAATACCATAATGAAACGTCCTAATACGAATACCTTTGTATACTCCGAATATATAATAGTATTCAGTATTAATCACGCTACTTCTAACATAAAAATAATATTTCTAGATTCATAATAACCTTACACGTTATTTTAAAGAACCACAGAGCGAAAGAAAGATTATATATATATATATACAACATTAGCCACCAAAGGGCATCATGTACTATGTATACCTTTACACAAACCAAAGCAAGTACAGTAAATATAAGCCTTGCCTCTAAAAGTAAATAAATTATGCTAGTCTTTCCACTTCTTCTTCATGTTTCCCTTTGAAAGGTTTCAACCTGGATTTATCATGGAATCAACAAATGGGGTAAGAATCCACAATTCTTAGTAATAGTTTATAAAAATATGACATCGTGAAACCTTCAACTGCTTCGAGGGAAAAACATGTTATACAGCAATAACTAGAAAGGTGGCCTAAGCCAAAACAATCATTTCTCTTCCTAAGGTAGACAGTTCATTCATTTACAAAATATGGCATAATTTTCACACAATTTTCCATTCATAATCAATAAACAAATCCATTTATATCAGAATATGTTTGCAGAAAGCACATAAGCCACTGCTCATTACCAAAGGAACATTCACATAATTAAACTAAACAAGAAAAGATTAAGATTGCAACAAATGATTGAGTCGCAACTTAACACCACAAGAAGGTTAACATACTCTCACTATGTAACATTCCACAAAGAAATCCATAATCCTTAACTCACACTATATAATATTTCCAAGCAAATCATAATCCCAAATCTACGCCTCATTCCACAAAAGAAGACAACTCTCTATACAATTATCAATTTAAATGCAATGTTTATGTCGTATGAATATTCCTAAGAAATGCCTTAAGAGTATGCTTGTCCAATGCTTAAGCAAATTTTTGTTTTAGAAAACTACGATACTTGCTCATTCCAAGAACCCGGTTCCCTTGTTTTTCTTTCTGGGTAGGGAGGGAATATGTTACCTCCTTAACCTACTTGGTAATGAATAAACTATTCCACCTCACAATAATGAGTGTACTGATACCACCTCATATACCAGTAACCCTGGGCCTAAGAGCCTCCTTGCTCTAAGAATCTAGGACCTCTCATCCCATTCTATGGCCAAATGATTGTACACATCATCTAAGGTTACAATACATAGGAATAGCAAGTTTAAAAACATGCAGGGTTATTTCCAAACCACAATTAAATACCACAAAGAATATTCTCCTCCATGAGTTTATATCCAATGCTCTTACATGAAGGATACCCTCCTACACGAGTTTATATCCAACATTCATATACAAAGGATGCTCTCCTACACGAGTTGATATCCTTCATTCATATACGAGTCTATCCCCATTCACGAGGTTACTACTCATTACCATAGGAATATTCATATACTCACTCCATGTAACACTCCCATCACATATACAGCATCACAAGGTCAACACTAACCAAGTGAAGGAGCAAAATCTAGCAAACAAGCGATTCCGACTCAACTTTCTCACACGAAGGAGCAAATTCATGTTTCTAGCAGTTTCTCATAACACAACCTTAGTAAACAAGGGAGCATTCATCATTCACGCACCTTAAGCTCAACTTTCACTATAAAGAGCAACTCATGCATAAAGATAGGCAAATCATGCCAAACAAACTCAGTATATTTACATTTAGTACACCACCTCATCACATCATAAGTGATATCAAATGCAACATCATTGATCTTCAATGATTAGTGCCCTACATATGTCAATCCACTACCATTGGATACACGAAGGCTTATTATTTGTTTACACATGCACGATGTAACGCCCCTCTTCCAAGGGAACGTCACATGGTCGATTACAATGCGAAAATAAAGTTAGGTCAGTTGAGACCCGGTCCATTTTAATAAGACGCGTATATTCACTAGATTATAGTTGGGTATTTTAATTGGCGGTTATGTTATATATATATATATATATATACATTTTTTTCCTTTTTAATTAGTAACCATGTTGACGAGACATCAATGGAAATAAAAGATCAAACAAGTAAAACATGCATAGGAATTAACATCGCATCATATATATATATATATATATGTATATAAGTTTATCAAAACATTTAGTTACAAGCCTGGTACATCAAAAGCAAAGCTATACCTGCCCCAAAGTATTACATACACATCCCCACGGTATCGAAATTTACATGACCCACTACAAACAAAACATCGGGCCCCCAAAATAAAATACTGGTAGCCTTCAGTAGCTACGAGTAACATCAATCCCTCAAGTGAGGAGGAATCGTGTCAGGATCCTCTTCAGGGTCCTCTTCGGGGTCGTCCTCAGGGACTTCCTCGGGATCTTCCTCATCATCAGAGGAAATCACCATAGGAATAGCAGAGACACGGGACGGGGCCCGAGCTGTAGAACGAAAAGAGTCCTCTCTCGGAGTGAAGTAACGATCGCCCCACATCTCACGTATCGGTAGCTGAAACTCCAAACGTAGGCTAATGCAGCAGGTAAAGACAGGTGATTCGTGGCGTCTCCAGGCTAGTGATATCGAGACATCTCCCGTGTAGACACAGCGCTCAGAACTGTAGTTGATATACCAGCACTCTGGCCCTCCTAAGAAAGTCAGACGTACATCTCCCAAAAATCTGTGTGTACGGGGCTCCATAGTCTTCTGTGGTCACTCAGTCAAGGTAAGGCCAAAAACCAGGGAAGTTGGGAGCTTCCGGTTCCTCACGGTTGTCTTCGATGAGACGCAATGTACAGATAAACAGAAATGGAGAAACAGGAAAGAGAAGAGGTAAGACATCCTTCCGTCATTACCAATTATAGCATCAAGAAACCAAACGGCGCAAAGCGCCCACATAGCATTTACAACAACAGTAATAGTAATAGACATTCAAGAGCAGTTATGAATCAAGTAGATCAGTTCCAAGCAGTCATAGGTATATCAACAATATATCAATGCCAAACCATAATAATGATAAATGCAAATAATGCACGGACTCTTTACACATGAGCCCTCAATACTCAAGATCCTACTCCATGGAGCTAGACACAAAACACTCGGAGAGAATGATCAGGGAGACATGCTAGTATCTCGTCAGCCATAAAAACAAGTGCTTTCCAGAAAATAATCAGTCATTTTGCGCAACAAGGCTTTATACAGCAGCATTCTCACAAGATCTCGATATAGGACTGTGGCCAGTCAGGATCGTTGGTGCGTTTGCATCGGTTTGTCTCACGGTCCAGAGGGGCTACCACTGCCCTTTGTGAAACACCCGCGCCCCAACGCCCTCAAGGCCAACTACAGGACCCCACTTGTCTATTCGCACCCGCACTAAGGTGTGTTCAACTCCTAGGCAACTAGGCCTTACGACAGTCCAACGGACAAATCACAATGCATACGAGACTCTATGCATAATCATGTATGATCATTATTACATACTATTCCATCATATGTCACAATTTGCCAAAGTAAGAATTAATACAATCAATGGTCTCTCACATGGACCCACATAGCATAATATGGTCATTAAATAAATCCATACCCTTTTAAAACGTATTATGAATTCTTGCTTAGGTTTAGCTTTACTTACAGGGTTTGTCTTTAAAGGAATTCTCTAAGTTAACTTAAGTCCTCTTAGGTAATTTATTCATATGCCCTTAGAAGGTTATTTTAAGATCTCAAAATCTCACACTCTCAGGTTCTTCCCTGTTTATGCATCCCTAAGTAATTTCTAGTCATCCCATTTATTTATGATCAATATTCCTCTATTAGTCCCAAGGTTTTGGGTCCAGGGAACTACACGGTCGGAATCACAAATTGAGTCACAGATTTCCATTACTAGGTGTTGAGTGATAGGTATACATTTGAATTCGACAGAGACTACGTTTTATGAATGATTGAAGTTGCTATTCGACGAAGAATAATGCAACAGGAGGAAAGAATGGGGAAAACATTTTTCTGTCGGATGGGGGTTCTGTCGGACGAAGAAATCATTTGTTGTCGGATGGGGGTTACGTCGGACGAAGATCAAAGCTGTCGGACCCTCCGGATGGTCGGCAAAAGCCTCATTCGACGGGTATAGGTGTCGACGTTGGAGAAAATCTCCCAAGTGTCGAGCCGACGAACACCGGTCGAAATCTCTAATTTCGACGTGCAGGGGAAATTCATCTACTCGACGAGGCATTGTCTCTCGAATTCGACGATTATTGACTTTGGGGCATTTTCTTGTAAGTGTCCAAGGACTCTATTCGACGGGTTTTGGTCGGAAGATCAATCTCGACGGGCATGATCGAGGTTCATACTCGACGGATTTTCACTTAGTGTTTGTTTGGTCGAAAATCTAAATCGACGGGTTTGACATTCGACGGAAAGGGTCAGGAGTCTAAACTCGACGGATTTTAACATTTCACCAAGTGATTAGGTTGTCACATTCGACAGGTTTGGCTATGGGTCCCTACTCGACGGATTTTAACATTTTACTAAGTGATTAGGTTATCACATTCGACAGGTTTGGCTATGGGTCCCTACTCGAAGGATTTTAACATTTTACTAAGTGATTAGGTTATCACATTCGACAGGTTTGGCTATGGGTCCCTACTCGACGGATTTTAACATTTTACTAAATGATTAGGTTATCACATTCGACAGGTTTGGCTATGGGTCCCTACTCGACGGATTTTAACATTTTACTAAGTGATCAGGTGATCACGTTCGACAGGTTTTAGGCTATCACGTTCGACAGGTTTTATCATTCGACGAAATGGTCAGAAATCTTCATTCAACGGATTTTGACATATCACCAAAAGATCAGGTTATTGTATTCGACAAGTTTGGCCAGATTTCATACTATTACTAATTTCCACATGAAGTTTCCACATTCTGGGCTCAACATCGTAACTATCCGAGAACAAATTGGAACTTATTCCCTTCAATATTACACATTCCAGTACCTCCAGTTATATATATGTACATTCAAACTCAAACAATCAAATAACACATATACCATACAAACAACATAAAAAGCGAGAAAGACCCTCAACAAAATCACGAGACGTTTCCTAAATGCTAAGAGAGGTTGAGGAGGAGTGTCTTCCTCTTACCTTAGAGAAGCACAAAGAAAGGCTGCTCCTTTTGGTCAGAAATGATATTTTCAGCTCCCGAAAATCCTTGAATGTTCAAGCTCACCAAAATCAGAATCAAATGTTGAAATGGATACCCATGGTCATCAAAATGACAGGTGGGTTACGAAAATGAGGAGAGATGAGGAAAAAGCTAAGGACTTTACCTTAAAGTTCCAGCCTTTAAGCTTCAACCGTGGAGGAAAAGAAGATGAAGAAAACGTAGAGCTTTGAAGATGATTCCCTCGGGTGTGGTGCTTCTCCAAACACGAAATGGTGGCTTTGGAGTGTGACGGTATTGGAGGATGAAAATATGAAGGTGGGTGGATGGTCTTCTTGGAAGGAGAAAAGGGAAAGAGAAAAGATGAGTGCTACGTACAGGAGGAGGAAAATGTGGGGATTGAAGAATGAATTAAGTCCCTTAATTCAAATGTGCAGCACAAAAATGGGAGGAGAGAGAAATATTAAAAAAATGATTCAAAGAAGCTTCCTTGAGAAGCTTCGCACGCTTCTCTACGAAGTGCATAGTAAGCTTGTCTCCTTGATTAAATACCTCAGTCAGATGATTTATTACACTAGCAGATAAAACCTCAAAATGTAGACCTCGTAAATTGTGCCCGGACTCGGGTTTAGTAAGATCCCCCATTGACACGTTGACAGTCCAAGGTTTACCAGCCTCAGGGAAAATATTTTATTCTCCCGGCTCCACTCAGCATACACATAAAACGAAGAATATATTAAAATATTCATCATCTCCGAAAAAATTCCACAAAAATTCTTAAAAATTGCAAATATTATAAAATGATCGTTTTTAACAAAATAATGAATTTTCGGGATGTTACAACACTCCCCTTCTAAAAGAAATTTCGTCCTCGAAATTTGCATACCTTAGAATAGGCATGGGTATTGCTCTCTCATCTTGTCTTCCAACTCCCGGTTGCATCTCCAGTCACCTCGTTCCCGGATCACTTTCACCAATGCGATCTCCTTGCCTCTTAATTGCTTTATCCTGCTATCCTCGATTCTTATAGGAGACGTCTCATAAGTTAAGTTTTCTTTTAGTTGTCCTGTATCCGGTGCTATGATATGACTTGGGTCAGGAAGGTATTTCCGAAGTTGTGACACATGGAAAACATTATGAATGTTTGAAAGAAAAGGAGGTAAGGATATTTGGTATGCTACAGGACCTACACGAGCAATGATTTGGTATGGTCCAAGGAATTTAGGAGTGAGTTTTCTAGATTTTAAAGCCCGGCCCACCCCAGTCGTAGGTGTGACTTTCAGGAATACATGCTCACCTTCCTCAAACTCAAGAGGTTTTCTCCTTCGGTCTGCATAACTCTTTTGTCGACTTTGAGCCGTCCTCATCTTTTCCTGAATCATTTTAACCCTCTCAGTTGTCTGTTGTATAATCTCGGGTCCAATAGTAAGGCGCTCGCCGTCTTGGTACCAACACATAGGTGTTCGACATCGTCGTCCATACAGAGCTTCATAGGGTGCCATCCCTATGCTCGAATGGTAACTGTTGTTGTAGGTGAATTCTATCAAGGGTAGAATGTCATCCCAACTCCCGGTTGCTCTATGGTGCAAGCTCTAAGCAAATCTTCCAAAGATTGGATTGTTCTCTCCGATCGACCGTCGGTCCTGCGGATGATAAGCGAACTAAGTTGTAATTTTGTCCCCAATGCTTCTTGCAAACTCTCCCGAAATTTGAAGTAAACCTCGGATCTCTATCTGAAACAATACTTGTAGGCACACCGTGCAATCGACAATCTCTCCAATATAGATCTGAGTCAATCTCTCTAGCTTGTACTTGATGTCGATCGGAAGAAAATGTGCTGATTTCGTGAGTCGGTCCACAATTACCCAAATCGAATCATGACCTTTTCTTGTCCTTGGTAATCCGACTACAAAGTCCATTGCAATACTGTCCCACTTCCATTCCGGAATAGATAACGGTTGCAGCAATCTTGCTGGTCTCTGATGTTCCACTTTAGCTTTTTGACAAACCAGACAAGTAGATACACGTCTAGTAACGTCACTCTTCATTCCGTGCCACCAGAACAACTTCTTCAAGTCTTGATACATCTTCGTCATGCCCGGGTGCATACTCAGTTGGCTTGTGTGAGCATGATTAATGATGTATTCTCTAAGTTCTTGATTCCGAGGGACACAAACTCTCCCCTGGAATCTCAAAATTCCATCCGTTCCCTCTGCAAACTCTGTTTCATTTCCTTGCTTCATCTGTTCCCTCACTTCTTGTAAGAATTTGTCCTTCTTTTGCTCTTTTCTTATGCTGTCCATCAACTTGCTCGAGATGGTAACCATATTCATGCAAATCTTTCCAGGTTCTAACTTCACAAAAGACCATACATCTCTGAATTGCTCTATTAGATCCTTTTCCTTGATCATCGTAAGGCGTAGACACCGATCATCTTCCTACTTAGAGCGTCGCCACAACATTTGCCTTGCCGGGATGATACGAAGTTGGAAATCGTAATCCTTCGAGAATTCTAACCACCTCCGTTGCCTCATGTTCAACTCCTTCGATCATACAAATACTTGAGACTCTTGTGATCACTGAAAATGTTAAATGTTGCTCCGTAGAGAAAATGCCTCCATATCTTCGAGCAAAAACTACACCGCTAGCTCCGGTCGTGCGTCGGATAATTCTTCTCGTGCACTCGCAACGCCTTGAAGCATAAGCCACCACCCTTCCATGTTGCATAAGCACGGACCCTAGCCCTTGGTATGAAGCGTCACAAGACACTTCAAACTGTTCATTCGGATCGGGTAGCACTAACACCGGTGAGGTAGTCGGTCGATTCTTCAACTCTTGGAAACTTCGCTCACGGTTGTCGGTCCACTCAAAAGTTTGGTTTTCCTTGTGAGTTGTGTAAGTGGTCCAAAGAATCTTGGAGAATCCCTCAATGAACCTCCGGTAATATCCCGCTAAACCCACGAAGCTTCGAATCTCTGTTGCGACTTCGGCCTTTCCCATCGTAGTACTTGCCTCCACTTTCGATGGATCCACAATCCCACTCTTTGAGATCACGTGACCTAGAAACTTGACTTCTTCCACCAAAACTCACATTTTGATAGTTTGGCATACAATTCCTTCTCCTTCGAATCGAAGAACTATACTTGAGGTGTTCAAATGGTCCTCCCGATTTTGAGAGTATACCGAGAATGTCATCAATGAAGACCACAACGAACTTATCCAAGTAAGGTCGAAAGATTCGGTTCATGTAGTCCATGAAGATAGCCGGTGCATTCGTCACACCAAACGGCATCACCAAATACTCGTAGTGACCGTATCGGGTGCGAAAAGCGCCTTGGGCACATCCTCTGTCTTCACTCGTATCTGATGATACCCAGATCGCAGATCAATCTTGGAAAACACTGCTGCTCCCTTCAGTTGGTCCATCAAGTCGTCAATCCTCGGGAGTGGATATTTGTTCTTAATCGTCACTTTGTTCACTTGCCGATAGTCCACACATAACCTTGAGGTGCCATCCTTCTTGCGAACTAATAGCACTTGGTGCTCCCCATGGTGACACACTTGGCACGACAAATTGCTTTTCCAAAAGCTCTTCTAAGCTTTGCTTTCTTTAGCTCGGCTAACTCGTTGGTGCCATCCGATACGGTGTTATAGACACGGGACCAGCTCCCGGTACTAAGTCGATAGCAAACTCTATCTCTCGAGCCGGTGGTAAACCAGGCACACTCTCAGGAAAGACTTCGGGAAACTCATTCACCACTGGAATTGTGTCCACATCAACCTCGTTCTCGATTCTCAAAGAAGACAGAAGCATGTATCCGTGAGCTCCTTCTTTCAAGAGAGCTTGAACTCGGTTGGCCGTCAGAAATCTAGAATTCTCATTTAGGGGAAAAACTATGGTCTTTCTGGAACAGTCTAACAGAACATGGTTAGAAGACAACCAGTCCATCCCTAGGATAATATCTAATTGGGAAAGGGGTAAACAAATCAGATCGACCAAAAAGGATCGACCTTCAACAATCAATGGGCAGTTTAAACAAACTTTGGTAGTAACTACTGGTTTATCAGTGGGGGTAGAGACAGTTAAGTCGAAAGGTAAGGACGACACAGGTAGACTCAGTTTTTGCACACAGTCATACGATATAAAAGAATGGGTTGCCCCAGAGTCATACAGTACAGTTAAAAGATTACCTTCTATGATGCCTTCTCCCTGTATCAAATCTTCGGATTCGGAGGCTTCAGCTCCGCTCATAGTGTAAACTCGTCCTCCAGCTTGCGGTTTCTTGGCTTTCGCAACATTCATTGAAGGTTCGACCTTCGCTTGATTGCAGTCTCTGTAGATGTGTCCAGGTTTCCCACATCGAAAACAGATAATCCCTTTAATAGGACAATCCCTTGTCAGATGATCTTTTCCACACTTCCGGCATTTGGAGGGATATGCCAAGTTTTGGCCAGTCCGGTTCCCACTAGAACCTCCGCTTGAACTTCCACCCATGGCTTGTTGGTGACTTCCCATTGGTCGAGAGTATGGCTTCTTCTGGAAGCGGTTAGCACTGTTATTGCCACCTCTCTGGGAATCTCGCAGCCCAAAGTTTCTATTCCTCATATCTCTAGATTGCTCCGAGCCTCTACATCACAGCAAGTATCCAGCAGTTGTGAGAATTCATTGATCCTCAAGGTGATCACAGCTTTCCTCAGTTCGTACCTCAATCCTTCCGTGAATCTTCGGCACTTCCAAGCCTCATCTGGTTGGTTCTGAAAGTAGGTCGAAAACTGTGACAAGTTTTCGAATCTCGCTGCGTACTCACTAACAGTCATATTCCCCTGTCGCAGGTTGAGGAATTCCGACTCCTTCGCATGCCTTGCACTCGCAGGAAAATACTTGTCCAAGAACTTTTCTTTGAACAACTCCCAGGTAATATCTCGGTTCGTAGCTTCTAGCATCCTCCGCACTCCGTTCCACCAGTTCTCAGCGTTGCCTACCAGCATAAAAGTAGCATAATCCACCTTCTTACCCTCAGCGCAATTCATTCCTCGAAATACCTTCTCCAACTCCTTGATCCACAGACTAGCTTTGTCCTGGATCAAATTCTCCTTTAAATTGAGGAGGATTATGGCGTCGAAACTCGCTAAATTCGAGCATCGGCGGTAGCCTCTAACCGTTGAGCGGCTCGCTCTTGTTGTTGCGTAACTCTCTCTTCTTGTCGTGCGGCTTGCTCGGTTCTTTCGTGCGATGACCTCGACCATCCTTTGCATCGGCGTAATAGCTGCTTGCCATGTCTTCCCTTCGTGCCATCTCACTTTCTCGTTCGGATTATCGAAAACACGAAAAAGTCGGTTGCATTCACTAAGAATACCAAACACTACTCCTTTACGAATACCATTCAGAGAACACACAGCACAAACAAGACAGACTCAACCACAAGACCCAAAGAAACATAAACCGGGGCTCTGATACCAAGAATGTAACGCCCCTCTTCCAAGGGAACGTCACATGGTCGATTACAATGCGGAAATAAAGTTAGGTGAGTTGAGACCCGGTCCATTTTAATAAGACGCGTATATTCACTAGATTATAGTTGGGTATTTTAATTGGCGGTTATGTTATATATATATATATATATACATTTTTTTTTTCTTTTTAATTAGTAACCATGTTGACGAGACATCAATGGAAATAAAAGATCAAAAGTAAGTAAAACATGCATAGGAATTAACATCTCATCATATATATATATATATGTATATAAGTTTATCAAAACATTTAGTTACAAGCCTGGTACATCAAAAGCAAAGCTATACCGCCCCCAAAGTATTACATACACATCCCCACGGTATCGAATTTACACCCACTACAAACAAAACATCGGGCCCCCAAAATAAAATACTTGGTAGCCTTCGGTAGCTACGAGTAACATCAATCCCTCAAGTGAGGAGGAATCGTGTCGGGATCCTCTTCGGGGTCCTCTTCGGGGTCGTCCTCGTGGACTTCCTCGGGATCTTCCTCATCATCGAAAAAAATCACCATAGGAATAGCGAGAGACACGGGACGGGGCCCGAGTCAGAACGAAAAGAGTCCTCTCTCGGGTGAAGTAACGATCGCCCACATCTCACGTATCGGTAGGCCGAAACTCCAAACGTAGGCTAATGCAAACAGTAAAGACAGTGATTCGTGGCGTCTCCAGTGCTAGTGATATCGAGACATCTCCCGTGTAGACACAACTCGAATGTAGTTGATATACCAAAGCACTCGGCCCTCCTAAGAAAGTCGACGTACATCTCCCAAAAATCGTGTGTACGGGGCTCCATAGTCTTCTTGTGGTCACTCAGTCAAGGTAAGGCCAAAAACCAGGGAAGTTGGGAGCTTCCTGGTTCCTCACGGTTGTCTTCGATGAGACGCAATGTACAGATAAACAGAAATGGAGAAACAGGAAAGAGAAGAGGTAAGACATCCTTCCGTCATTACCAATTATAGCATCAAGAAACCAAACGGCGCAAAGCGCCCACATAGCATTTACAACAACAGTAATAGTAATAGACATTCAAGAGCAAGCATGAATCAAGTAGACAGGTTCCGAGTGGTCATAGGTATATCAACAATATATCAATGCCAAACCATAATAATGATAAATGCAAATAATGCACGGACTCTTTACACATGAGCCCTCAATACTCAAGATCCTACTCCATGGAGCTAGACACAAAACACTCGGAGAGAATGATCAGGGAGACATGCTAGTATCTCGTCACCATAAAAACAAGTGCTTTCCCGAGAAAATAATCAGTCATTTTGCGCAACAAGGCTTTATACATCAAAGCATTCTCACAAGATCTCGATATAGGATCATGGCCGGTCGGGATCGTTGGTGCGTTTGCATCGGTTTGTCTCACGGTCCCGGAGGGGCTACCACTGCCCTTTGTGAAACACCCGCGCCCCAACGCCCTCAAGGCCAACTACAGGACCCCACTTGTCTATTCGCACCCGCACTAAGGTGTGTTCAACTCCTAGGCAACTAGGCCTTACGACAGTCCAACGGACAAATCACAATGCATACAGACTCTATGCATAATCATGTATGATCATTATTACATACTATTCCATCATATGTCACAATTTGCCAAAGTAAGAATTAATACAGTCAATGGTCTCTCACATGGACCCACAATAGCATAATATGGTCATTAAATAAATCCATACCCTTTTAAAACGTATTATGAATTCTTGCTTAGGTTTAGCTTTACTTACAGGGTTTGTCTTTAAAGGAATTCTCTAAGTTAACATAAGTCCTCTTAGGTAATTTATTCATATGCCCTTAGAAGGTTATTTTAAGATCTCAAAATCTCACACTCTCAGGTTCTTCCCTGTTTATGCATCCCTAAGTAATTTCTAGTCATCCCATTTATTTATGATCAATATTCCTCTATTAGTCCCAAGGTTTTGGGTCCAGGGAACTACACGGTCGGAATCACAAATTGAGTCACAGATTTCCATTACTAGGTGTTGAGTGATAGGTATACATTTGAATTCGACAGAGACTACGTTTTATGAATGATTGAAGTTGCTATTCGACGAAGAATAATGCAACAGGAGGAAAGAATGGGGAAAACATTTTTCTGTCGGATGGGGGTTCTGTCGGACGAAGAAATCATTTGCTGTCGGATGGGGGTTCTGTCGGACGAAGATCAAAACTGTCGGACCCTCCAGATGGTCAGCAAAAGCCTCTATTCGACGGGTATAGGTGTCGACGTTGGAGAAAATCTCCCAAGTGTCGAACCGACGAACACTGGTCGAAATCTCTAATTTCGACTCAGTGCAGGGAAATTCATCTACTCGACAGGCATTGTCTCTCGACCCGACGATTATTGACTTTGGGGCATTTTCTTGTAAGTGTCCTGGGGACTCTATTCGACGGGTTTTTGGTCTAAGATCAATCTCGACGGGCATGATCAAGGTTCATACTCGACGGATTTTCACTTAGTGTTTGCTGGTCAGAAATCTAAATTCGACGGGTTTGACATTCGACGGAAAGGGTCAGGAGTCTAAACTCGACGGATTTTAACATTTCACCAAGTGATTAGGTTGTCACATTCAACAGGTTTGGCTATGGGTCCCTACTCGACGGATTTTAACATTTTACTAAGTGATTAGGTTATCACATTCGACAGGTTTGGCTATGGGTCCCTACTCGACGGATTTTAACATTTTACTAAGTGATTAGGTTATCACATTCGACAGGTTTGGCTATGGGTCCCTACTCGACGGATTTTAACATTTTACTAAATGATTAGGTTATCACATTCGACAGGTTTGGCTATGGGTCCCTACTCGACGGATTTTAACATTTTACTAAGTGATCAGGTGATCACGTTCGACAGGTTTTAGGCTATCACGTTCGACAGGTTTTATCATTCGACGAAATGGTCAGAAATCTTCATTCGACGGATTTTGACATATCACCAAAAGATCAGGTTATTGTATTCGACAAGTTTGGCCAGATTTCATACTATTACTAATTTCCACATGAAGTTTCCACATTCTGGGCTCAACATCGTAACTATCCGAGAACAAATTGGAACTTATTCCCTTCAATATTACACATTCCAGTACCTCCAGTTATATATATGTACATTCAAACTCAAACAATCAAATAACACATATACCATACAAACAACATAAAAAGCAGAAAGACCCTCAACAAAATCACAGACGTTTCCTAAATGCTAAGAGAGGTTGAGGAGGAGTGTCTTCCTCTTACCTTAGAGAAGCACAAAGAAAGGCTGCTCCTTTTGGTCAGAAATGATATTTTCAGCTCCCAGAAATCCTTGAATGTTCAAGCTCACCAAAATCAGAATCAAATGTTGAAATGGATACCCATGGTCATCAAAATGACAGTGGGTTACGAAAATGAGGAGAGATGAGGAAAAAGCTAAGGACTTTACCTTAAAGTTCCAGCCTTTAAGCTTCAACCGTGGAGGAAAAGAAGATGAAGAAAACGTAGAGCTTTGAAGATGATTCCCTCAGGTGTGGTGCTTCTCCAAACACGAAATGGTGCTGGAGTGTGACGGTATTGGAGGATGGAAATATGAAGGTGGGTGGATGGTGCTGCTGGAAGGAGAAAAGGGAAAGAGAGAAAGATGAGTGCTACGTACAGGAGGAGGAAAATGTGGGGATTGAAGAATGAATTAAGTCCCTTAATTCAAATGTGCAGCACAAAAATGGGAGGAGAGAGAAATATTAAAAAAAATGATTCAAAGAAGCTTCCTTGAGAAGCTTCGCACGCTTCTCTACGAAGTGCATAGTAAGCTTGTCTCCTTGATTAAATACCTCAGTCAGATGATTTATTACACTAGCAGATAAAACCTCAAAATGTAGACCTCGTAAACTGTGCCCGGACTCGGGTTTAGTAAGATCCCCCGTTGACACGTTGACAGTCCAAGGTTTACCAGCCTCAGGGAAAATATTTTATTCTCCCGGCTCCACTCAGCACACACACATAAAACGAAGAATATATTAAAATATTCATCATCTCCAGAAAATTCCACAAAAATTCTTAAAAATTGCAAATATTATAAAATGATCGTTTTTAACAAAATAATGAATTTTCGGGATGTTACACACGAGGTGGTTATTTCCTCCTTGAAATATCCCTAATAGTGTCTTAACTCACACTAAAAAGCAAACATAAAATATCCCCACAAGTAAGGAACTCTAATTCCTCAACATGAAATACATGGCTCTCTCTGCCCTTTGGCGCTTAGGTGCCCACTGTTCCAGCGCATAGGCACTCTATAATAGAAAACCTCCTCTGTTGCTTATGTCTAAGCGCTCAAACTCTGAGTGCTTAATTGCTCAACTCCAAAACTCTCTGGACTTGTGCGCTTAGGTGCTTAATTTTTTAGCTCTGGCCTTGGGCACTTAGGCACTCACATTTTGGGCGCTTAGGCGCCCTACGTGTTTATGCTTTCTGAGCTTGTGCGCTTAGGCGCTCACTTCTTTGGTGCCTAGGCGCTCAGTGCCAAACTCACAAACTCAGATCTACTGAGTTCCCAATCATTCCATGACTCTCAAACACAAATCTTGGATGGTTTTCAACCTAAACAAGGTCTCTAAACATACTGTAATCCTCATACACAAACTCAACTTATATATTCATGGATCTATGAACAAAACCCCAAATCTCTAATAACCATTTCTCAACTTCTACCTCAAGGAGTAATAATTACATATTTTATACATTAATAAACCCTCATTTTTAGTCATTTACACTCTCCATGTACTTAATTGATTGAGTTTGGTTATGTTTTGTAAGTTTGAGCTCAAATTGGGCTTAATTGATCTTTTCCAGTATTATTGAGATTTTACACTGTTTCTGTATTTCAGTCATATCTTGAGTTCTAGATGTTTAAAAATTATGTATCTTACCTTATAGGAAGGATGAGAGAGAGCTCTACATCTTTCATGAAGAGCTCCAGGGTAATTCACACATCTAGTGGAGCTAATTGGGCCTAGAAGTCAGAACACGGGTTCTATTACTGGAACCCGCGCAATGTTCACTAATCAGGCCATACCTTGGGCTGTAGATGTGATATAGGCGTAAAAATGGTGGCATTTGAAAGCTAAGACATATATATTCAATTCATATGAAGATCTCTTTTCCAAAATATGACGTTTAGATGGAGCTTTCATCCTTTGAAGTCAGCCAACGAAATTAGAGGCCCTTTGAGAATGATTTGTCCATAACTTGAGTTGTTGACCTCCAATTAACATGGGCTTTGGGCCCAATTACTCATAATAGATATAACTTTGTAACTAATGGGGTTCTAATGATGTGAGGCTAAATTAGGGGGTAGTTATAGAGGTTAGAGGCATAGAACCGAGGCAGATCTTCTCATTCTACACTTCTGACTTTTTCTCTCTAGATCTAGATTTTTCTCCCTTCATCTTCCTTCTTCCTTAAGCTCCTTCATGGTGACAACTATGGAGAGCTAAACTTCTATAATCAATTTAGAGATTCTTGAAGAACTTGTGATTTGGATTCTTAAGATCTTGGTTTTATTTTTGTGTTCGAATTGTATTTACATTCCTCTTCTTATTCTTCTTCTTGATCTTGAATGCATGAATGGTGATTCTGTTTATGTTTGATCTGATTGGGTCTTGAGTTAAGATTGATAATTGTGATAGATTTAGGATCGATTGATCTTAATCAATCACGAAATTAAAGAGGTTAGGTTACTGATTTGTGCTTAGGTTAATTGAATTTAGAGATTAAATTAACATAAATCTAACATGAATTGCGTGATTGCAAATTTGTGTGTCAATTGTTAATTGAATTCTAAATGATTATCTAGTATGAATTCTGGATTTGATGCAGAGATTTTGGTTAAATCCAAATTAACCATTCAAATGCACTTTAAATGTTCGATGAATGATCTATGATGGAATCAACCCAATTTTGGATAGGTTTCTGAATTGATTGCTATTTTAATTGAATTTCTCACTTTAATTCTGTTATTTACATATTCTGAGTTCTCAACTCCCTCCCTAATTTAGGCTTGATCTGATCAAATTGCATTTAAAATCCTTGAGAGACTATTCAGGGTTGTCTCCTATGCTATAAGCTTAGGTATAACTCAATTACAATTTTGATTGAGTTCGATGCTCATCAAGGAGCTTCATGGATATTCCTAATATCATTACCATCAGCTATGCATCCAACAACATGAGTTGAAGGTTTCCAACAAGTTCATCTAACCCAAACTATGGAAAACCTAACCAAACCCATTTTCTACCCAAACAAGTATACATCATGCATCAAAAGGGTGTAGAAAAGGAACGAATTAAGTAAATAATCACCCCTACCTCAAGTCTCTAAAGATGATGTTGGAACTTGATCTTCTTGCCTTTCCTTGGTTCCTCTTCCTCTTCCTTCTTCCTTTCCATTTTCTCTCTTCCTTTCCTTTGCTGTTCAGCATGAGAAATGAGAGAAATGAGAAAAGAAAGTCAAGATAAAGGCTGAAAGTGAACGACGGTGGAGAGATAAGGATGGACTAGATATTTAGCTAAAACTTTATGTCTGTTAAGAACACCTAGATTTTACAAAATCAAGTTTCCTAACTTCCATTACCATTATAGAAATCCTAGGATTCATCTCAATCCTAATTTCACCATCTCCATAAAAATCCATATATCTGACTCATCATTCTGGTATTTAAACATTCACTTAGTGTACTCAAAAATACAAAACTGTCTCAGTTAATCCTCCAAAATTAACCACATCACTTTCTATTTATTTTGAACCTAAAAATTTATTTCCCTCATCTAAGTAGTTTATACTACTTTGTAGGCTATTAATAGCTATTTCTCACATTGAGTGTTCTAGCAAAATAGCCTAACTATCTTAAAAAGGTTTCCAAGGTTAATAGGTAACTCTTACAAGAGTTACTAAACTCTTATAACCCTAATTAAGACTAACAAGTTAGAGTGGATGTTACTTTTCTCCCCTCCTTTTTAAAAAATTTATCCTCAATTTATTCTCTCGTTACTAAAAGTTCTTTGATCTCCATAAGATATGATATCATACTCGAAGGAATTCCACATTCCTTGATGGTATCTAACTTATCATTTCCAAACTCTAATAAAACTTAGAGGTTTTCATTCTGTAAGAATTACTTATTGAATTAAAAAAAACTATCCAACACTTAACTTGTACTAACCTCTAAGAATATCCCAATGGGTTCCCATCTATTCATATGCACAAAGGGATACCTCATGTAATGTCGAAAAACTAAGCTATCTCTATTCCACTTAGAGTATGCACCCTTTCTGTAACTTGAAGTCTAGGATTGGGAATAACTCCTTATCTCTGCAGACACTCTGAGCAAACTACCCCAGTCGACCACACATAAACACACTACATAGGGTTTGTCGCTAAGTGGCCTTCCACACTTAGGGCATTCAGGCTCCACGGTTTCCATATGAACTTATTCATCTTCAACATTCAAGGAGAATAGGAGAACATATCCTTAAGGCCCTCTACTACCAGTTGTTCACCTAAATAGCACTCAAGAACATAGACTCAAAAGAAGTAGGCATAGAAGAACTATCAGATGTATACCTCAATGTCTTAGCTGAACAATTCAAAGCAACATGGTTCGATGACAACCAAATCCATGCCTAGAATGATGTCCATGTCAAGAAGCGATAGACATATAAGATTCACAAAGGAAATCCTATCTTCTATTTTCACACAACAACCCAAACAAACAGAGGAAGTGTAACACCCCTCAATTTAATAACCAAGGCACAATCGTCAATATGTCACGGTCACTAAATTTTGGCATGCTAACATTGTCAAATAACAAACTTTACAAAAATATTAATCATTTCGCATACGAGGAAAATAGGAGCCACGAATGAATAGTCAAATATATAGCCAGTTAAAATATGAATTATAAGATGGACTCAATTTACAAGATTTTAGACTGAATAATCACCTTAAAACATACATATACTCAAAATACACTTTATACAGGTAATGCAAAATAAAATATAAACTACCTATAACATATCCACGACTAAGGAGTTGGGCACTCCATCGAATCCCAAATGCGTGAGGCAACTCCGGGCACACCGGTGTAGTGAGAAATACAGGATAAGGTCTTCAAATCGCAATCCTCTTCATGGTCAAAGTCAGACCCCGAACATATAGCATACGCTTGCCGGTCCAGTCGACTCGCCAAGTCTTGGCACCACCAGTGAACACAATTCGAGCGAACCCAATAGAACTCCCTTCGCAATGACATCACCAGATACAGTGGGTCAAACCAATAAAATCCAAAAGAATCCAACCTCGTTCCCACTTACAGCCTTTAACCAACAATTGACATAGAGCAAGAAAAGTACAAGAAAGAGGTAAGACATCCTACCATCATTACCAATTATAGCAACAAGAAACCAAACAGCGCAAAGCGCCCACATAGCATTTTTGACAGCAATAATGATAATAAACATTTAGTAGCAGTTATAATCAACCAATAGTTCCAGACAATTATATATATATATCAGTAATGCAACAGTTCTAATTATAATAACAATGAATGCCAGATAATTCATGGACCTATTATGCATATGTATACAAAATCAAAATCCTATTTCATAGAGCTAGACACAAATGGTCAGAGAGAAAGATCAGGCGACATGTATGCAACTAGGCTGTCGAGGCCAAAGTGCTATAATTCTGAATTTTCCCACATGCACATCATGGCATTATACAGACAGTCTGCACTAGATCGTGATATAGGACAGTGTCTCGGTCCGGATCGTTAGTGCGTTTGCATCGGTCTGCCCCACGAACAGAGAGCTACTAACTGTCCATTGCGAGGTACCCACACCCTAACGCCCCCAAGGTCAACCAAAGACCTAAACTTGTCTATTCACACCTGCACTAAGGTGTGTTCAACTCCTAGGCAACTAGGCCTTACGACAGTCCAACGGACATTCACAATGCATAATCATGTATGATCATTATTACATACTATTCCATCATATGTCACAATTTGCCAAAGTAAGAATTAACACAATCAATGGTCACTCACATGGACCCACAATAACATAATACTGTTGTTAAATAAATTAATACATTTTTAAAGTGTATTATAAATTCTTGTTTAGGTTTAGCTTTTCTTACAAAGTTTGTCTCTAAAGGAATTCTCTTAATTAATTGAATTCTCTTAATTAACTAAATTCTCTTAGATAGCTTATTCATATACACTTAGAAGGTTATTCTAAGACCACAAAGTCTCATACTCTCATGTTCGTACCCTAATTAAATTATCCTAAGTCTTATGAAAATTCCATTCTTGGTTCTTTAAAATTTAAGAATCTCAAAGTATAATTTAATTTCCAATCTGCTAATTCTTGCATCCCATTACCCTTAATTTACTCACTAGGTGTTGGGTGATAATTTGTAATTCTGGATCCGACGGACATGACTGTGTTACAATTTTGACAAGAATGGCTAAAAATCAATTTCTGTTGAATGAAGATCAAAAACTGTCGAATATACTAGAAGGTTAGCAGAAATCCTATTTTCGACGGATGGGTGTTGACGTTGGAGAAAGCTTCCAAGTGTTGAACCGACGAAGACACAAAATGGTCAGAAATTCAACTTCGACGGATATTGACATTGGGTAAGTTTCTCTCCCAAGTGGTCAGAAACTCTACTCGATGGATATATCACTCAACGAACATTGACATTCAAACTCGATGGATATTGACATTGGGTAAGTTTCTCTCCCAAGTGGTCAGAAACTCTACTCGACGGATATATCACTCGACGAATATTGACATTCAAACTCGACGGATATTGACATTGGGTAAGTTTCTCTCCCAAGTATTCAGAAACTCTACTCGACGAATATTGACATTCAAACTCGACGGATATTGACATTGGGTAAGTTTCTCTCCCAAGTGGTCAGAAACTCTACTCGATGAATATTAACATTCAAACTCGACGAATATTGACATTGGGTAAGTTTTTCTCCCAAGTGGTCAGAAACTCTACTCGACGGATATATCACTCGATGAATATTGACATTCAAACTCGATGGATATTGACATTGGGTAAGTTTCTCTCCCAAGTGGTCAGAAACTCTACTCGACGGATATATCACTCGACGAATATTGACATTCAAACTCGATGGATATTCACATTGGGTAAGTTTCTCTCCCAAGTGGTCAGAAACTCTACTCGACGGATATATCACTCGACGAATATTGACATTCAAACTCGACAGGTTTGGCATTGGAGAAGTTTCTCTCCTAAGTGGTCAGAAACTCTACTCGACGAATTTGGCATTCTAACTCGACGGATTTAGCCTGAAGATTAATTTCGACAGGCATGATATTGTACGTTCCAATACATTCAGTTATGTCAAAACACACAAAAATAATCAAATGGCACATATACATCACAAATAACATGCAAACAAGAATGACCCTCAATACCAATCATAGACAAAATCCCAAATGCTAAAAGAGGTTGAGGAGGAGTGTCTTCCTCTTACTTTAGAGAAGAACAAAGAAAGCAAGCTCCTTCTATCCTTGAAATTTGGTTCTTCACCACCACCAAATACCTTGGTGTTCAAATCCAAAAAATCAAAATCAAAGGGTAAAGATGAAATCCATAGTCACCAATGTGACCATGGAATACAAAAATGGGGAGAAAGGAGAAAAAAGTTGAGAGCTTTACCTTAAAGAATGAAGCTTTGGTGCTGGCTTTGGAAAACGAAAATGAAGGAATGAAGGAGAACTCCACCAAGAAGAAAACTTGAAGATGGTAAGGGGGAAACAACGGCCCCTTTTGGGTTGATGCAAAGAAAGCTTGAAATCAACAATGGTGGTTGTGGGTGTGTAGCCGTATGTAGAAGAGA
Organism: Ormosia semicastrata; assembly: GCA_029884595.1. Lineage (NCBI taxonomy): Eukaryota > Viridiplantae > Streptophyta > Magnoliopsida > Fabales > Fabaceae > Ormosia > Ormosia semicastrata. Next base: position 19,272,744 of record JAQQTO010000062.1, on the reverse strand, counting down.
TAAAGAAATGAGAGCTACGTGAGGGAGAAGGAGACCAGCGTGAATGAGAGAAAATGGGGGGGGGGATAATTGTGATATTACCCCCAAACCGTGCTGCACAATGAGAGTGAGGAAAGAGAGTGAATAGTGGCTGGGAAGGAAGCTTCCTAGAAGTTTCCTTGAAGCTTCCTTGAGAAGCTCTACACAATTCTCAATAAAGTGCATAGTAAGCTTGTCTCCTCAATTAAGTACATCTAACAGATGATTTAATTACACTGTTAGAATTATTTTCTCATTGAATGAAAGTTACGACTGATGAAAATAATATTTTTATCATTCATCAGATGATTTTATGATACATTGATTTTATATAGCAGATAAAACCTCAAAAAATGCAAACCTCGCAAACTGTGCCCGACCTCGGGTTTAGTAAGATCCCCCATCGACACGTTGACAGTTCAAGGTTTACCAGCCTCAAGGAAAATATTTCGTTATCCCAACTCCACTCAGTGCGTACGCAAAACGAAGAATGTATTAAAATATTCAACGTTCTCAGAAAATTCCACAAAAATTCTCAAAAATCATAAATATTATAAAATAATTATTTATAATGAAATAAATAATTTTCGGGATGTTACAACACTCCCCTTCTAAAAGGAATTTCATCCTCAAAATTCATCATGTCTTAGGATACGCGACTGTGTTTCTTTCATTTTGTCTCCTAGTTCTCGTGTTGTATCTTTAGCTAAATCAATCCAACTCACTAGCAATAAAGTTGCTTCCTTCCACTGAGTATCTTATATTAACGGGCAAAAATGTGTTGACGTCATAGGCCGATCAATAAAAGATTCTATGCCCTTTGAGTCTTCAGCCATCCAACAGCCAACTCTCCAAACAATTGTTCATCACTGAGTGGCTCTATCGAACTTATTCTCCTTGCTTACTGTACTAGACAACTAAGCTTATTTTCTTTTTAAGGCATCTGCTACGACATTCGCCTCTTCTGGGATTTTACCAAAACAAAAAATCAAAATCTTTCGGAACTTCTAATCATCATCTCTGCCTCATATTCAACTCATTTCAATAGACCAAAATACCTCTGGCTCTTAAGATTACTATAGGCATTGAGAATTTCTCCTTGTAGAAAATGCTTCTAGATCTTCAATGCAACTACAAAGCTAACTCTGAGTTGATGTAAGGTAATCTTTCTCATGTATTCTTGATTGTCTCTAAACGTATGTTACCATTCCTTCTATTCTGATCAAGCACACGTTCCAATTTCCAATGCGAAGCTCCACTAGGCATCCCAAAAGTTCATTGGGATTTGGGCAGAATCATCTTTAGCGAAGAAATCGAGTGTCTCTTCAATTCTCGAAAATCTTTCCTTATATGCACCAATCCTATAAACTTGACTCTCATGCATGAGTTTGACATGAAATCTTGCCACTTTGGAGGATTCTGCGACAAGTCTCCTGTATTAACTAATTAATTCCATCAGGCTACGAATTTCCATTACGGTCGTTGGTCTTTCTCGTTTAAGAAACGCTTCGAGTTTCGATGGGTTCACAACAATTCCTTCCCTTGAGATCGCGTAGCCCAAAGGTTGAACTGCCTCCAACTAGAATTCGTACTTAGATATGTTTACGCATAACTTCTTCTTCTTCCTCAAGACTTTAAGAATTATTCCAAGAGATTCGGCACATTCCTCCAAATGTCAAGAATAGATCAGAATGTCACCAACAAGGACAACGACAAATCTTTGAGCGAACTCGATGATAGTCCAGAATACAAGTTGATTTTGGAGAAAATAGTGGCGTCCTTCAATTGATTTGCTAAACCATGCTTCCTTGATTCGAACAAATGTCTTATAGGGTAAGTTCTCGCCTAATTGTACTACACTTGGTGCATTGTTATGGTTCAAATTCGGGAATACCTCTACTCAATCGAAGCATACTAGAAATGTTATAAAGATTAGAAAGAAAAGTAGGGAAATCACTTGATTCACCACTGGACCCGCCTAATGAGGAGTGTGATGTATGGTCCAATAAAACTTAGGAGCGAGTTTCATTGATTCACATCTAGGAAATTTCTATCTTAAGAAACACTAAGTTTCTGTTGAAATCGAACAACGAGACCCATTTAGAAAATAATCAATCCCCTTCCTGAGATTAAGTCTATTCATAAAGAAAGTAAATGATTGAATTGGTAGAAAAGGGTTCCAATTTCTAACAACAATAGGATAGTTTTAAATAAACTAGTTGTAACAAGGGCAAGCTTACAAACGAGAATAGTATCATTCGAGTCAAAGGAAGTAAATACACAGACAACTCAATTCCAGAAACAAACTCTTAGAATTTCATTGGAACATTTCAACAAAATATGGCTGGAAGATAACCAATCTCTTTTGTAATATTACATCCAATTTGTAAAAGAAGTAAACAAATCAGATCAATAGAAAGACTCAGTCTTTAATAGGTCATAAGACAATTTTAAACAACTTGGCTACCATCAACAAGTTCTTAGCAGCCAAAATAGAAATAACTTAGTCAAAAGATAACGAAGGTATGAACATACCTTTGGATTCATACATTCATACGTCGTAAAGAAATGGGTTACCCTCGGAATTATACAGTACAATCACAGGGTCATCCATCGTAGTACAAGCTTCTTCGCTTAGGCCGTCAGTCTTGGACATTTCTACTCCACTAGAGAAATTAACCCTCCTTCCTTTGTGAGATTGTGAAGTGCGTGCATCACCAACAAAAGGCTTCGTCCTTCACGAAGTACAGTTCTTAGCCACATGTCCTAGCTCTCTGCATTTGAAACAGATTACTCCTTCGATCGTACAATCCTTTGTTAAATGGTCCTTTCCGCACTTCTTACACATTGATAATGGTACCACAGTTGGATTGGACTTACTACTGCTCGTACAGGCATTTGTTGTTGTTGTTGTCGCCTTGGTCGTAGCGTATACGGTTTCTGCTTAAACCGATTGGCCTTCCTATGGTTCCTCCTTTGGAACTTCGGTAATCCAGAGTTACCCCAAAGTCGACTTTCTTCCTTCAAATTCCGAACCTCAACTTCTAATTCCTGCTGTTGTGCGGCTCTCTGATCTTGGCGTGTAGTTACATTAACTATTCTTTGTACTTCTTCGGTTGCCGCAGTCGTGCCATCATTGTCACTCCCCGCGTTCACGCGCTTACATTTACCTCAAGTCATTGTCTTCCTTCAAGAACAAACAAATCAAATCATAAGAAAAATCAAAAGTATTCAGTCCAAACAATAGTCTCCTTTCGGAAACCAAACACAAAGAGTCACACAACCCAACAAGACAAACCCGAAAGACTATAACTTGAGCTCCTTCATTCTGCCTTTCGCGGCATGATCTCCAATAAGTCTTTGACTCCTATGCAGCTCCTCGAACCAAACTTATGCCAGATACTCTTCTCCAAAGAGAATTGGTTTTTGAAAACCTCTTGAACACCTCGGTCCACAAACCTTACAAGTATTATTCAACTACCCTTTTTCTAACCCATAGGCTCAAACAATTCTAGAGGTAACACAACAAGGGTGTGAATGCAAACAAGTCCTAAGAAAGTTCAGTCATACAAGCTGAGCTTCTTTCTAAAAGAACTTCTATTCGCTTAATACACCTAGGTGAAGTCATAGTTTCCCGTAGACACAGAACATTATACATTGAGTGGGCCAATACTCAATATCATGTAATTGTGCAACAGTAACTACCAACACTCAACCTACGGCAAGCCATGCCTTCCTTTCCCAACATCTCAATCAAGAGACAAGGAAGTACACAACATACAAGAACTTCTAACATGTCTAAGCATAGTTAGTCCATACCCCGGCTCAACAGGATGAACTGAGCTCTGATACCACCTTAATGTAACACCCCTCGATTTAATAACCAAGGCACAATCGTCATTATGTCACGGTCACTAAATTTTGGCGTACTAACATTGTCAAATAACAAACTTTACAAAAATATTAATCATTTTGCATACGAGGAATATAGGAGCCACGAATGAATAGTCACATATACAGCCAGTTAAAATATGAATTATAAGATGTACTCAATTTACAAGATTTTAGACTGAATAACCACCTTAAAACATACATATACTCAAAATACACTTTATACAGGTAATGCAAAATAAAATATAAACTACCCATAACATATCCACGACTAAGGAGTTGGGCACTCCATCGAATCCCGAATGTGTGAGGCAACTCCGGGCTCACCAGCGTAGTGAGAAATACAGGATAAGGTCTTCAAATCGTAGTCCTCTTCATGGTCAAAGTCAGACCCCCAACATATAGCATACGCTTGCCGGTCCAGTCGACTCGCCAAATCTTGGCACCACCAGTGAACACAATTCGAGCGAACCCAATAGAACTCCCTTCGCGACGACATCACCGGATACAGTGGGTTAAACTAAGAAAATCCAAAAGAATCCAACCTCGTTCCCACTTACAGCCTTTAACCAAAAATTGACATAGAGCAAGAAAAGTACAAGAAAGAGGTAAGATATCCTACCGTCATTACCAATTATAGCAATAAGAAACCAAACGGCGCAAAGAGCCGACATAGCATTTTTGACAGCAATAATGATAATAAACATTTAGTAGCAGTTATAATCAACCAAATAGTTCCAGGAAATTATATATATATATATATATATATATATATATATATATATATATATATATATATATATATATCGCAATGCTCCAATTATAATAATAATGAATGCCAGATAATTCATGGACCCACTATGCATATGCGTACAAAATCAAAATCCTACTCCATGGAGCTAGACACAAATGGTAGGAGAGAAAGATCAGGCAACATGTCTGCAACTAGGCTGCCGAGGCCAAAGTGCTATAATTCTGAATTTTCCCACGTGCACATCATGGCATTATAGAGACAGTCTGCACTAGATCGCGATATAAGACAATGTTTCGGTCCGGATCGTCAGTGCGTTTGCATCGATCTGCCCCACGAACAGAGAGCTACCAACTGTCCAATGCGAGGTACCCACACCCTGACGCCCCCAAGGTCAACCAAAGACCTACACTTGTATATTCGCACCCGCACTAAGGTGTGTTCAACTCCTAGGCAGCTAGGCCTTACGACAGTCCAACAGACATTCACAATGCATAATCATGTATGATCATTATTACATACCATTCCATCATATGTCACAATTTGCCAAAGTAAGAATTAACACAATCAATGGTCACTCACACGGACCCACAATAACATAATACTGTTGTTAAATAAATTAACACATTTTTAAAGTGTATTATGAATTCTTGTTTAGGTTTAGCTTTTCTTACAAAGTTTGTCTCTAAAGGAATTCTCTTAATTAATTGAATTCTCTTAATTAACTAAATTCTCTTAGATAGCTTATTCATATACACTTAGAAGGTTATTCTAAGACCTCAAAGTCTCACACTCTCATGTTCGTACCCTAATTAAATTATCCTAAGTCTTATGAAAATTCCATTCTTGGTTCTTTAAAATTTAAGAATCTCAAAGTATAATTTAATTTCCAATCTGCTAATTCTTGCATCCCATTACCCTTAATTTACTCACTAGGTGTTGGGTGATAATTTGTAGTTCTGGATCCGACGGACATGGCTGTGTTACAATTTTGACAAGAATGGCTAAAAATCAATTTCGATTGAATGAAGATCAAAAACTGTCAAATATACTAGAAGGTTAACAGAAATCCTATTTTCGATGGATGGGTGTTGACGTTGGAGAAAGCTTCCAAGTATTGAACCGACGAAGACACAAAATGGTCAGAAATTCAACTTCGATGGATATTGACATTGGGTAAGTTTCTCTCCCAAGTGGTCAGAAACTCTACTCGACGGATATATCACTCGACGAACATTGACATTCAAACTCGATGGATATTGACATTGGGTAAGTTTCTCTCCCAAGTGGTCAAAAACTCTACTCGACAGATATATCACTCGACGAATATTGACATTCAGACTTGACGGATATTGACATTGGGTAAGTTTCTCTCCCAAGTGGTCAAAAACTCTACTCGACGGATATATCACTCGACGAATATTGACATTCAAACTCGATGGATATTGACATTGGGTAAGTTTCTCTCCCATGTGGTCAGAAACTCTATTCGACGGATATATCACTCGATGAATATTAACATTCAAACTCGGCGGATATTGACATTGGGTAAGTTTCTCTCCCAAGTGGTCAGAAACTCTACTCGACGGATATATCATTCGATGAATATTGACATTCAAACTCGACGGATATTGACATTGGGTAAGTTTCTCTCCCAAGTGGTCAGAAACTCTACTCAACGGTTATATCACTCGACGAATATTGACATTCAAACTTGACGGATATTGACATTGGGTAAGTTTCTCTCCCAAGTGGTCAGAAACTCTACTCGACGGATATATCACTCGACGAATATTGACATTCAAACTCGACGGGTTTGGCATTGGAGAAGTTTCTCTCCTAAGTGGTCAGAAACTCTACTCGATGAATTTGGCATTCTAACTCGACGGATTTAGCCTGAAGATTAATTTCAACGGGCATGATATTATATGTTCCAATACATTCAGTTATGTAAAACACACAAAAACAATCAAATGGCACACATACATCACAAACAGTATGCAAACAAGAATGACCCTCAATACCAATCACAGACAACGTTCCCAAATACTAAAAGAGTTTATGGAAGAGTGTCTTCCTCTTATTTATTGAAGAACAAAGAAAGCAAGCTCCTTCTATCCTTGAAATCTGATTCTTCACCACCGCCAAATACCTTGGTGTTCAAATCCGAAAAATCAAAATCAAAGAGTAAAGATGAAATCCATAGTCACCAATGTGACCATGGAATACGAAAATGGGGAGAAAGGAGAAGAAAGTTGAGAGCTTTACCTTAAAGCATGAAGCTTTGGTACTGGCTATGGAATACGAAAATGGAGGAATGAAGGAGAACTCCACCAAGAAGAAAACTTGAAGATGGTGAGGGGGAAACAACGGCCCCTTTTGGGTTGATGCAAAGAAAGCTTGAAATCAACAATGGTGGTTGTGGGTGTGTAGCCGTATGGAGAAGAGATAAAGAAATTAGAGCTGCATGAGGGAGAAGGAGACCAGCGTGAATAAGAGAAAATGGGGGGGGGAATAATTGTGATATTACCCCCAAACCGTGCTGCACAGTGAGAGTGAGGAGAGAGAGTGAATAGTGGCTGGGAAGGAAGCTTCCTAGAAGTTTCCTTGAAGCTTTCTTGAGAAGCTTTGCACAATTCGCAATAAAGTGCATAGTAAGCTTGTCTCCTCAATTAAGTACATCTGACAGATGATTTAATTACACTGTTAAAATTATTTTCTCAGGGAATGAAAGTTACAACTGATGAAAATAATATTTTTATCATTCATCAAATGATTTTATGATACAGCGATTTCATCTAGCAGATAAAACCTCAAAAAATGCAAACCTCACAAATTGTGCCCGGCCTCGGGTTTAGTAAGATCCCCCATTGACACGTTGACAGTTCAAGGTTTACTAGCCTCAGGGAAAACATTTTGTTATCCTGGCTCCGCTCAGTGCACACGCAAAACAAAGAATGTATTAAAATATTCAACGTTCTCAGAAAATTCCACAAAAATTCTCAAAAATCATAAATATTATAAAATGATTATTTATAATGAAATAAATAATTTTCAGGATGTTACAGGAAGTTATGACTAACTTTCCCGTTAGTGTGGAAACGAAATTAACAGAAGAAAACTCAAACAAAGGTAAATCTAATCCCTTCACATATTCATATGAACTAAAAGATTGAGATGCTCTTGAATCATATTATACAACTAAGAGATTATCTTTAACCATGCACTCACCTCATATAAGATTTAGAGATTGAGTTGCCTCCTTATCAGTCAGAGTATAAACTCTTCCTTTAGCTAGAGGTTTGAGGCTGGACACTACTCCCTCATCTATCACATTTTGGTCCTTTCAATTCTGCCTATACTTGCTTGCTTTTACCTTTAGGATAATTAGGTTTAGAAGCACTCTTTTTTTACCTATCAACCCCTCTCTTCCTCTAGTGAAAACCTTGTAACTTTCATTCCACTTGAGGCTAGTTGTCAGGATCTTCAACTATTCTCTTTGAATGGTACTAACAACACCACTTTGTCTATTTCGATCAATCAAAAATAAGACTCTCCTTGCTTGTTTCGACCAGTCGAAATTATACTAGTCAAATTACTCTCAAGTCCATTCAATTATTCTTGAAATTACACTTGTAGAATAGTTGTCTATTCACTAGGCATCTTTCAAACATAAATGAAAACTTGCTAATCGAATAACTCTTGTAGTATATTTGGTTAACCTGTAACTCCTACTAATCGAGTAAATCTCATTTTACTCGGTTAGCCTAACTTACCATTCTGAAATGGCTTACACGAATAGCTCTCTTTGTCTATTTGAACAATATCATAAGTATGTCATTCTGAGCTACAGTTTAAAAAGTTAACATGATATTTCGATTAACATCAAAAAAATCCTAAATCGAATAGCACACTTAGTCTACTCAATTAAGACTAGCATGTCATTTTGAACTGTGCCGATCGAATAGCTTTGCCAGTCTATTTGATTAGCCTTGAGAATCATGCTATTTGAAATTTGCTTACTTTGTATACTTTGGTTTATTTTTGAAAACTTGCAAATTCAAATAGTTGATGCCATAAACCTGTAACATTCTACACTATTCTATTTGAATCACCACCTTGGTCTTATTCGAAAAGAATAATATAGAAAGACAAACTAAAAACATCGTAATAACAACCTTTTTACTCTTTCACTTCTATACCAATTCCTTAATTCTAAAAGTATCTAACGACACCATAACTCACATAGAAAAGAATTGGAAACTCAACAACAAACTCTGATAAATGTTTTCATATATTTATATGCAGATATAAACTCAGAAAACATATCTCAACTTCACTTAATCATGATTTTACTTTGAGCATTATGAAGAACTCGATATTGTCCATCCTTCATCTATTTTCACAAAAACAAGTAACGGTGAACAAAGATAAACAAACACACAACCCCTAACCTAGCTTTCTATGGATTGAAGTTCGATTCTATTACTTATTCTATACTTAGTGCTTACTTACTCTTTTCTTCTACTTTTGGTTAACTTTCTCTTTTTTGTCTCTTTCTCTTACTTTTCTGTCCCTCAACCCCTCTTCAAATTTAGCACAATTCCATGCCCACTCCGAGTTGAACTTAATCACATCTTCATACTTAACCACATACTGACCAACTAACCTACCACCTAGCTCAAGTCTTAGGAACTCCCTCTCCATGGTATTTTGTTAGTTCTTAGGGAAGCATTTATCTAGAAAAGAATTCCTAAACACCACCCTAGAAAACTGAGTGCCAAATGCCTCAAACAACCTCTTGGCATATGTTCACCAAACCTCAGCCTCCCATTCTAACATATAGGAGGAAACCAAAACTTTTTACTCATATGAGAAAGCTATAACTTCAAATATTTTCTCCATTTCCTTAAACCACCCCCTCTGCTCCAACCAGGTCACACTCCCCCTCAAAGGGTAAAGGGTTAGCCTTCCTACACTCTGAAAGATCTGGGAAGTTTCATCTCTTTATTACCGGAACTCATACACTAACTGTACTAGTTGTGCTTGCTCTTGAGGTTGATCGACTTCCATCCTCTCTAAAACCCTGACTATGATAGTAGTCTGCTTCTTAATGGAAGCTACCATCTCCAAGGACACTCCAGCCGTATCAGTTGAACCTTCACTAGGAGAATTCCTTTTTCTCCTAGTTCGCCTTTGTGATGCCATAGTTTGATGTACACACAGAATAATACATATTGAGTTAATCAGTTTTAACATCATGTGATAATGTGACAGTAACCATTAACATTCAAACCTAAGGTTGTCATGCAATTCTATCCATACATCTCTCAATGAGACAAGAATTACACAACATACAACAATAGCTACTAAACATGCCTAAACATAGTCAGTCCATACCCTGGCTCAACAAGATGAACTACTCTGATACCATAATGTAATGTGCTAATACCAAGAACATTGTATTCAGTATTAGCCATGCTACTTCTAACTTAAAAACAACATTTCTAGATTCATAATAACCTTACTTGTTATTATAAAGAGCCACGAAGAGAAAGAAAAATTATATATTTATATATATACACAATATTAGCCACCAAATGGCATGGTGTACTACATAAACCTTTACACATACCAAAGCAAGTACAGTAAATACAAGCATTGCCTCTAAAAATAAATAAAATATACTAGTCTTTCCGCTTTTTCTTCTTGTTTCCATTTGAAGGGCTTCAACTTGGATTTATTATGGAATTAACAAACGGAGTAAGAATCCACAATTCTCAGTAATAATTTATAAAAACATGACATCATAATACCTCCAACAGCTTCGGGGGAAAAACAAGTTATGCAACAATAACTAGAAACGTGGCCTAAGCCAAAACAGTCTTTTCTTTTCCCAAGGTAGATAGTTCATTCATTTACAAAACATGACATAATTATCACACAATTATCCATTCACAATGAATAAACAAATCCATTTATATCAGAATATGTTTGTAGAAAGTGTAACTCCCTTACTCTATATATTGTAGTATACTGTCAATACACTCAAGTAAGTAGAATTAACCATGTCACCTCTAAACTTAAACGTAAATATAACCTGTATATCCACTATCAAAAATAGATATATAGAGCCTTTAACATAAAAGTAAAGAGAACAAGACATTTTACACAATTTGGAAACTTGCTCTTTACTATACAACCACATGATATGTCTGAGATTATATACTTTTACAAACTAATCGTATAGACTTAATTATAGAACCATAAATCTGGGTATAAATTTGATATATATACATAAGCAACTTTACTAGGTCTTCAATGCCATGCCTTTCCCTCACTTTGATCCTTCGCTTGATTTATCATGGAAACAGAAAATTGGGGTGAGAATTTACAAATTCTCAGTAGTACATTTTAAGAATGTGTCATCACAACAAAACCACCTATTTCAGGAAAAAACAAGTTATACATAAATATATGTGGAAATGTGGCATAAGCCAAAACTCAGCCCTTTTCCTTCACAAGTCATACAATTTATTTAATTATAAAAGAAAAAATTTAATCAATTCATAATAGTTCAAACCGTACCAAACATATTATTTCCTCACAAAATATGGTTACATTTATATACATAACTTTTCTTTTCATACTAGGAACAATACCAAACCCATTCAAGTACTATTCCTAGCCAACCTTCAATCTTGTTACCTTCAATCATTATAAAAGTAGTGTGAACATCACATTATAACCAATATAAGTAAACATACTTGCTCATAAAGCAAAATATAAATCACATATTTAATCATTCTAGGGGTAACAAGATCATTTTCCTCAGTCCTCATCACTTTTAGAAGAAACGAGACAATTGCTCATACAATTGTCATTTTATGCAATGCATTATGATTTATGATTATGCCTAATAAATGCCCTAAAGTATGCTTATGCAATGTTTTTAAAAGATTTTACTTTTTATTTTGGAAAACACATGTTACTTGCGCATTTCTAAGAAAACCTTTGTTCTAAGAATCCCTTTTGTTCCCTATATATCTTGGGTTGGAAGAGGTAGGACACCCTTTTGTTCCTTATCCTCCTTGTACTACCTGGTATGCATGGTTATCTTCTCCCACAATAGTGGGATTAACCCTTAATACCATATTGGGTATGAGCGGTTATCTTCTCCCACAATAGTGGAATTAACCCTTAATACCCATTACCCTAGCACTAGGAGCCGTTTTGCTCAATGTTTCTGATGAATCCGTAAGCGCACGGGTCAACAAGTAATATATGAGAGTAGAGTATCATGTCCCAAAGGATTGACAATTACAGACATGCTAAACTTAACCAATTTTCACAATTTCTTATCCAAGCAATCAAATTGTGAGAGTGGTTTACAATTAAAATAACAAATTAAAAGAAACACTGAATACACAAGAGAAAGATGAGAATGATTAAGGCCTAGGGGTCCCTATTCACTTGCTACTTTAATGAATAACTTGCAATTTAAAAGCATCTAACAATAGGTTGGTTTTATTAGGTAAAAACAGGCAATAGATACTATGTCTAGGACAATTATCTATGTGAAACCTAATTAATCCACTATGTGTCCATATGAGTTAGTATAAGAATCACTCATTGAGACTAATTATCAAACACTTGCTAGGCATGACTAATGGGTATGTGTCCATCCCATTAGCAAATCAACACACTCAATCTAATAGAATGTAATTGAACATACATCAACTATACCATATCCATATTCACAACACCCTTTAATAGATATAGGGTAGAGTTAGAAAACTCGAGTATAAATAACAAGTTTAATAAGAAGAGTAAAAAGACTCATATCGAAAGATAACAAGGACACAAATAACTTAAATTGATTTGCTCAGTCTATTTGTGAAAGAAGTAGTCAAACCAAATCAAGAGAAATGTTCTAATTTTGAATAGTAATAGGATAGTTTTAAATAGAATGAAGTAGTAATAACAAGTTTAGAAGTTGAAGTAACATTATCCATTCAAAAGGAATTAAAAACACAGATAAATCCCAAATGTTCATACAGTACAGACAACAAAAAGATGGGTTACTTGGCAAATTATACAGTACAGTCTTAGGATTACTCTCTATGGCACAACTTCCTTGTCTCTTGAGTCTTTACGTTTGAACGCGTCCATTCCGCTCTTTGTATTGACTCCTTCTTCAACTTGAGATTTTGAAACAAGTGCATTACTAACAGAAGGCTCCGTCCCCGGTTGTGTATAGTTTTCAGAAATGTGTCCGGGCTTCCCGCATCTGAAACAAATAATTCTTCTGATCGTACACTCCTTCGTTAAGTGATCTTTTCCACACTTGAAGCATTTTGGCGATGATGCCACAGTCTGACCAAAACGATTATTACTAGTACTTCCTCCATTTTGTTGTTGCTTTCCTGGTGATCGCGTATATGGCTTTTGGTAAAAATGATTGACCTTACGTTTCCTTCCTTTTTAGAACCTAGTTGGTCTAAAGTTATAGGGTCTTGTACTCTAAGATTGATTCAACTCTAACAAGTTCTGAAGTTCGATTATCAATTTTAGCTGCTAAACGATCTTCTGACTCCGTTGTACTGCTATGTCATTCATCCTCTGCATCACACTTCTAGTTGTAGCTATACAATCATCATCACGTCTCATGTCCACATGTCCACGTCTACTACGATCCATTGTCTTTCTTCAAAGACAAACATAGCGAAACATGAAGAGACCAAACATAACCATTTCAAACAATATATCTCTGTGTTCGGAGTCAGAGAAAAAAAATACAGCACAAACACGACAAACCTACTCACAAACCCAAAAGACTCTAACTTGGGCTCTGATACCAACTAATGTAACACCCCCTCCGAGGGGTATCACATTTCAAACCAACTTCTTATAAAATTAATTACCCAAGTTATAAAATATTTAATATTAATTTAATACGAGTTTCAAAATTTCTTTTTCACGGATAAATTAAACTTATTTAATGAAGTACATAAGATACAAACATCAAATAACATACTTTATATATAAGCAAAAAATTACTATAATACACATCCATAATACTTACATGCCCCAAAAGGTAATTAACCTATACTGGCCCAAGTTCAAAATACTTAGGAACAATAGTTCTCCTCAGAAGACAAATTCCCTTGCTGGGAATGTCTCGACGGATAGAAGTCCGACCCGAAGATATATCAAAATTCTCTCTAGGAGTATAGTGAAATTCATTCCACAACTCCCTGATAGGAAAATTAACCTCTGCATAAGCAATCATATAAAACGAAGTAATGATCCCATTACTGGTCCTGCTTATTGATAAAGTAATGTCACCACCATACTCTATATGCCATGTGTTCCAATAAACAAGCCAGGTTTCAGCGCCTTCAAGAAACTGTAGCCTAAAGAAATCTAGTTGATCCCTCCTTGCCGCCATTGTCATCTTCTCAGTTGAAAGCATAAAATAGAAATAGACAAAATAATACAGTAAAGAGGTGAGATCCCCTCCATCAATACTAGTATGGCAGCAAAGAAACGATACGAATAACAATGTCGTTCCACACATACAATTCATAGATTAATATAAAATCAGCAGACATATTTATGATATTTAATAAATAAACAACTCAATAAACTTGCAACATAATATCAGGCATAATGATAACACTATAATCATATTATTTACAATAATACTATATCACAACAGTATAAATGCTGACTATGCATATGCACACAGACCCATTCCTACTTTATGGAGCTAATAGACACTTTCGGAGAGAAGATCCAAAAGATATGTCTGTCACTCGGCTGCCGTGGCCAAAAGTGCTATAAATTATCAATTTATCAAAGTGTACATCAGGCATTGGACAAGACATTCTACATTAGATCGTGATTATAGATAGTGTCTCTGTCTGAATCGTCAGTGTGTTTGCATCGGTATGATCCACGGCACAGGGGCGCTAACAACTGGCCATTGTGGAAAACCCGCACCCCGATGTCCCCAAGGTCTACACTTGACCTACACTATGATCATCGCACCCGCACTTAGGTGTAAATCAATCTCCTAGGCACATAGCCTTAATTAATAAGTGAACACGCTTTTCTATGCATGATATATGATCTAAATACACATAATGTCATTAATCACACAGTATTTTATATTCACACGCTGTCACTTGGCGGTATCATTATTCAACATTATCGGGCCCAACACGACAGCCCGACAGCAAACTGTTATTTATGCTCAATCAAGTTGCGAAATTATCACATTTTCATAATTACAGAACATTTTTCTTATGTTTTCAAAATTGCATAAAGATTTTATCGCGTTTCCTTAGTAACGTAGTCAAAAATTACTATTTTTGAGTCGCTTAAAAGTTTTTCTACGTATTTTTAATTGCATAAAATATTTCTAACTTATTCTAAGCCCAAAATAATATTTTTCTTATTTATTATCAAAATTTGGCCTTATTTCCATTGTTTACATAATAGTCATTCTATAAAATAATATTAACATAACAGTTCCTCTTTAAATAATATTTCCATAATAGTCCCTCTTTAAATAATAATTTTGCAATAGTCCCTCTTCAAATGATAATTTCACAATAGTCCATCTTTAAATAATACTTTCAATATAGCCCCTCTAAAAATCAGTATTTCTATTGTTTCCTAGAAAATTGTGTTTCTTTAATTTACTTTGGATATTGCAAATTAAAATTTCCTAACGCGCTTCAAAACCCATAGGGTGAGCTATACGTCAGCAAATTTCAAGTTTTCACTTTTATTTTACTACATAGCTTAATTAAGCCAATCTTAATTCTTAAAATTTAATTATTTTCATTTTAAATTCCTAAACTTACCAGATTGAGTTCTTAATATTAAAACACCTAAGTTTACACTTAGTAAAATAATTTTTGGATCTTGATCATCAAAAACTGGCATTTCAGCCGAATTCATATGGTGTTCCAAAATTTATGTTTAAATAATTTTCTAACACTTTAATTCTTATAAACTCTTAATTAACTTTCTTGTCATAAAATCATTTAATCCTTAACTAGAAAAATAATTTAGAACTCTGGGTTCCCTTGGTGATGTTAAGGTTGTGTGCCTCTAGGTTCTTTGTGTTGGTGTATGCCCTAGAGGCCAATACATTTTCTATATTTATATACATTCTATTATGCTATTTTTATATATGAGGCATTTCATTTATTGTGTTCTTTTTTGATAAACATAATAAAGTCCTTAGAATAAGTTTGATGCCATAGGACATCAAGTGGATGACTTGATCGTGAGATCCTTTTGGTTACAACACTATTCTTAAATGTCCTTAGTAAAGTATTATTGTTAATTAAGACAACAATAATACATTGAGACTAGTATGTGCATAGACTGATGACCATATCTCACGGGTCATGGATATAAGATATCAAGTATTCACATGGGTACATATTAGAGTAATGATGTACTGAACTGACCCACCATGAGAACGCTACATGGATCGTTATGTGAGTGTCATAAGCAATTCTCATAGTGATAATGGTGTTTGTGGTCCTTTAACCCGAAATCACTACGATTCCTACATGAGGAGTTGTGTGTTTTAATGCCATCAAACGCCATCTGTAATAAGGTGATTATAAAGTTGGTTATTGGACATGCCGCAAATCATGCAGAGGGACGTGAGTGACCTAGATAGGATTTGTCACTCCTACATAACAAGAGCAATTTCTTCGGGCCCCCTGATTGAGTGAGATTGCGAAATGCATGGCCATGCTCAAATGAGTCAATATGAGATATTGATCTCATTTGTTGTTACAAAGTCTACTCGAGTATCAGGAAACCAATGATTGGACTATACAAGGATGACGCATTCCATGCCTTGTGTTTAATCTAGATATCTTGACAAAGGGACTAAACGACACGAAAACATTGGTCACAGAAAGGTCATGTCAAATCACTGACATTCTTATTACTTGGGTAGCAGCGATGTGTTGCTAGATACCGCTCACTGCTTGTAATATTAAAATGGGATTTTAATATTACTGCCAATGTAATAAGAACCTGCAGGGTCATATACATAGAGCAGACTAAAATTGGAGCAATGGATCCAAGTTAGACTCGGATTCAAATATGGGCTAGACTCATAACAGATGGGTCTAGGGTTGCACAGCTTACCTTGCTGCTGCTCACACTCATTTAAGGCAGCCACTATTATAAATAGTACTGCTAAGGGGGCTACTAACGTATGTAATTCAGAACCCTAGCTACACCTACAGAAAGTGAGTGAGAGAACGACAGGTTTCTTCTCTTCTCTTCGCAGCTAGCACTGTGTGTAAGACGTGAGGCTCCTATTTGCGGATGTTAGACGTTCATGAGTCTGTTCGTGTGGATACCGCAGAGACATAGTTTCTATTACAGTGTTGGTGATTCACGCTTCAAGAGGTAAATCTTTTAAAAACTCGGATTATGGTTTTTTCGCATGGATCCTCGGTGGGAATCCCTGTTTTTCGCTGCGTGTTGTATTCGCAAAAATATTCCCAACACTTTGGAACCATCATACAATTTCCATCATGTGAATCACATCTTAAGTTACACAGAAATTAGCATGCTTCCCAAGTCACATATTAGCATACTATCAAAGCTATAAGCATACCAAATATATATATACAAATCATGCATACTTATTAAAGCAATAAAACAATCACACAATATAATCCAACAAGCACAAACCACTGATTGCATAATCGAGTGAATAAATTCTCACATGGATTTTCCACTCACAAACACAAACAATTCCATTCCTTCACCACCACAAATGGCCGATGAGGTTAATCTCCCTTTTACTTGGTTGATGTCCTCCTAGTTCATTGTAGGACTTTCTTTTTGTATCGAACTTTCACCACCAAATAGATCTTAGAATCACAACAAACACATACAAATTAGTATCTAAAGCTTGATTAAGATGACCATAGATCAAACATGGCCTTAGGATTCTAAAAATCAAACTAGAAATCAAGTTTTCAAGATTTTTGCCTTGAAACCTTAGAATTTATATCCAAGATTCAAGCTTGAAAATGATAGAACTAGGTCTTGATCACAACATGGAAGTTGCTTAGATTGATGAGAGGATTCAAGAAGTATGGTTGGATAAAATTAAACAAACTTGGAAGATGATTGTTGGGTGGTTGGCCATGAGCAACACAAGGAAGAAAGGAAAAAGCTTTATGATCTTCAACATGAAGAACAAGGTTGAAGATGATGGAACTAGGCTAAGATCTCAATTACAAAGTATCTTAGAATTGTGTATAGGTTCAATATCTAAGGTTGCATAAAATTATTGAAGTTTGGATGTGGGGTTTAGGTGTAGGGGCCTAATGGTTCAAGAAAGCAAGAAGATGGAGTTCTTGGTGTTCTTGAATGATAGAAAAGATAATAGAATCTTGTGGTCACAAAGTGTTTAGAAATGAAGTGAAATAGTCTATTTTGCAAGAGCTGGCCGTGTGGTTGTTTTGAAGATAAGATGAGAGAGTTTTTTTGTCTCACAAAGTAATAGAAATGAAAGGAAATGGCCTATGTTAAATTGCATGGCCGTGGAATCACTTAGATAGGAAAGTTCAATGATTGTTCAATAAGAAAAGGCTTAAGCACATGGGCTCACAAGGTTGCACATGGCCTTGGTCATCACGTTGTCATGTATTAGTCATAAAACATGATTCCAGAACCTCCTAGATTACACTAGGTAGTCGTGGAGCTCAAGGAGCAAGTAACTAAGTTTTGATTCTATTTTAATTCTTAGTTATATTTAGCTTAAATAGTTAAGTCATCTAGTTGCATTTAAACTAATTTAATTAAATCATATAGTTACCTAATTAACTATCTAGTTACATGCTTAAATCATACTCTTGTCATGCATAGTTAATGATTCTAGAAACTCTAGATATTTTCTAGTAACTAAAGACTTTAAGTATTAGCAAACTAGATTAGCTCCATTTAGTTACTACTTAGTCTATTAGAGCAACTAAATTAGATTATCTAGTTACTCAACTAACAAATCTAATCATTAAAATTAACTTCATTTCCTGACCATTGATTAAATCTAAGGTGGATATGATAAGCTTCTTTATCAAGATTGCTCCCACACCATTGATTAGATCAATGGTGATGATCTAAGGTTTTTTCATCAAGTTTTTCATCCAACGGTTCACAACAAAGTCCAAGCCACTAAGTTTGACCAGTTCCTATTGGTCAGTCATAAAGCTAGGTAATGATGGTTCATAATTACATCTAAGATATTTAGCTTAGATATTTTCTATTTAGATATTTTCATTCAGATATTTTTCAAAAGATATTTTTATCTAGATATTTTACATAGATATTTCTCTGAGATATTTTTCTAAGATATTTTCAGTTAGATATTTTATTCTTAAATATTTACCCATAAATATTTAATGAGATATGTCATCATTTCTGCAAGTGAAAGAGTAAGTAGCCAAATTGAATTTGCTTTCTAGTTTAAGTAGTCAAATTGGATTTGTCTTCTAGCTTGAGTAGACAATTTGAATTTCTCTTCTTCTACTTGTGTACCCAATTTGCCTTCTTCATGCATGCCATTGGTCCATCATTTTGACTTATCTCCATCAAGATATTTTCTAGTAGATATTACCCAATGGACAATAGTTACTGCCACTATTACACAATGGGTAATAGAAAACTCAGATAAAGAAAACTCTTGTCAACTGTTCCCGGTTTCAGATTTAGTAAGATCCCTCGATCTCGCCTTGGCAATGTGGAACTTTCTAGTTCAGGAAAAAATTTTATTTTTCCGAGTCCGTTTCAATCACACATTCAGCTTAAAATAATATTAAAATAATTACAACCTCAGAAAATTTCACAAAAATTCTCAAAAATCATAAAACTCATATATATTCAGAAAAAATGAACTTCGGACATATATTTTAAAAATAATATTAAAATAATTAAAATAATATTAAAATATTTAAAATAATATTAAAATAATTAAAATAATATTAAAATATTTAAAAATAATTAAAAATTCTCAAAAATTCATAAATATTATAAAATGTATTTATTTCAAGGAAAACGAAAAATCGGGATGTTATAACTCTCCCCCTCTAAAAAGAATTTCGTCCTCGATATTTCTCTTACATATAGAAAAACAAAAAGTATATTACGTATTTATCTAGTCTACCAGCTTCCACGTAGTATCTCCAGTTATGTCGTTTCAAATGATCCTCCAGCTTTTCTTGAATTCCTCCATCAGATTATTCGAATCGTAATCGTAGTCAAACAAATTCTCCTTAACCATTGTAGCAGATATACTAAACACACTTTCTACTTAGGGTATTTGCCATGACATTCGCCTTTCTGGAATAACATTGAAGTTGAAAATCGTAGCCCTTGAAAATTCTAACTATCATCTCTTCCTCATATCCAAGCCCTTCTTGATTGAACAGGTACCCCGAGCTCTTGAAATCATTATAGACATTGTAGGAAAGAAAATGTCTTCAGATTTTCCTCGCAAAACGACTATCGCATATCCCAAAACATGAATTAGATAATTCTTCTTATGCATGTTCCACTGCCTTGAAGTATACGTTATTATCGTTCCATAAATCAAAATTCACACTTGACCAGCTTCACGTATAAACTTTTCTTTTTCTTCGGAATTTGAAGAACCGCATTAAGATGTTCCGCATGCTCCTTCGGATTTCGAGAATAGATCAGAATGTCGCCAATAAGGATAACAACAAATCTGCCTAGATGGGAAAGAAAGATCCTATTCATGTAATTCGTGAATTTCACAAAAGCACTTGTCACTCAGAACGGTATTGGTAAATACTTGTAATAACTATAACGTGTCTGAAAAACTTATTGTGGAACATCTTTCTACCTCCACACAAAATTGAGGATAATCATAACGCAAATCGATCTCGGAGCAAACAGCAACTTCCTTCATTTGGTCTTCTAGTTCCTATGTTACATCTCTCATCACATCGTTCCATATTTTCTTCACCAAGATAAGTTGTTTCATTCGCCTATCCTTAGTATTATCAGAAAAGGTCTCATAGATCAAGTTCTCTCTATAATTGTACTGTATCTGGTACTATGACATAGTTTGAATTAAGAATATATTTTCTCAATTAAGATTCATAGAAGACACTATCAAGGTTAGAAAGAAAAGTGATAAGACTATTTGGTAAATTACTGGATTCATCTAACAAGGAATTGGAGATGGTTTAATAAATTTAGAATCAAACATTTTGGATTCAAATCCAAAAATCCCAGTCCAAGGAAACACTAAAGCTTCATTGAAATAATATAGTAGGATATGGTTGGAAGATAACCAATCCATTTATAAAGTCAAGCTCTAAAAAAGACATGATTTTAAATCAACAGAAACGAATTGATTTTTAATAGATATAGGGCAGAGTTACAAAACTCGAGTATAAACAACAAGTTTAATAAGAAGAGTAAAAAGACTCATATCGAAAGATAACAAGGACACAGATAACTCAAATCGATTTACTCAGTCTATTTAGGAAAGAAGTAGTCAAACCAAATCAACAGAAATATTCCAATTTCGAATAGTAATAGGATAGTTTTAAATAGAATGAAGTAGTAATAACAAGTTTAGAAGTTGAAGTAACACTATTCCATTCAAAAGGAATTAAAAACACAAATAAATCCAAATGGTTCATATAGTACAGACAAGTAAAGGATAGGTTACTTAGCGAGTTATACAGCATAGTTTTAGGATTACTCTCTATGGCACAACTTCCTTGTCTCTTGAGTCATTAGATTTGAATGCGTCCATTCCGCTCTTTGTATTGACTCATTCTTCAACTTGAGATTTTGAAACAAGTGCATTACTAACAGAAGGCTCTGTCCCCAGTTGTTTACAGTTTTCAAAAATGTGTCTAGGCATCCCGCATCTGAAACAAATAATTCCTCTGATCGTACAGTCCTTTGTTAAGTGATCTTTTTCACACTTGAAGCATTTTGGCGATGATGCCATGGTCTGACCAAAATGATTATTACTAGTACTTCCTCCATTTTGTTGTTGCTTCCCCAGTGATCGTGTATACGACTTTTACTGAAAATGATTGACCTTACATTTCCTTCCTTTTTGGAACCTAGTTGGTCCAAAGTTACGGGGTCTTGTACTTTGAGATTATTTAAACTTTAACAAGTTCTGAAGTTTAATTATCAGTTTCAGGTACTGAACGATCTTCTGACTCTGTTGTACCGCTATGTCAGTCATGCTCTACATCACACTTCTAGTTGCGGCTATACGATCATCATCACGTCTCGTGTCCACATGTCCACATCTACTACGATCCATTGTCTTTCTTTAAAGACAAACATATCAAAACACGAAGAGACCAAACATAACCATTTCAAACAATATATCTCTGTGTTCGGTGTCAGAGAAAAAAATACAGAACAAATAAGACAAACCTACCCACAAACCCAAAAGACTCTAACTTGGGCTCTGATACCAACTAATGTAACACCCCCTCCGAAGGGTATCACATTTTAAACCAACTTCTTATAAAATTAATTACCCAGGTTATAAAATATTTAATATTAATTTAATACGAGTTTCAAAATTTCTTTTTTGAGGATAAATTAAACTTATTTAATGAAGTACACAAGATACAAGCATCGAATAACATACTTTATATATATGAAAAAAATTACTATAATACACATCCATAGTACTTACATGCCCCAAAAGGTAATTAACCTAGACTGGCCCAAGTTCACAATACCTAGGAACAATAGTTCTCCTCAGAAGACAAATTCCCTAGCTCGGAATGTCTCGATGAATAGAAGTTTGACCCAAAGATATATCAAAATTCTCTCTAGGAGTATAGTAAGTTTCATTCCACAACTCCCTGATAGGAAAAATAACCTCTACATAAGCAATCGTATAAAACGAAGTAATGATTCCATTACGAGTCTTGCTTACTGATAAAGTAAAGTCACCACTATACTCTATATGCCCTGTGTCCCAATAAACACATTAGGCTTCAGCACCTTCAAGAAATTATAGCCTAAAGAAATCTAGTTGATCCCTCATTGTCGCCACTGTCATCTTCTCAATTGTAAGCATAAAATAGAAACAGACAGAATAATACAGCAAAGAGGTGAGATCCCTTACATCAATACCAGTATGGCAGCAAAGAAATGATACAAACAACAATGTCGTTCCACACATACAATTCATAGATTAGTATAAAATCAGCAGACAAATTTATGACATTTAATAGATAAATAATTCAATAAACTTGCAACATAATATCTGGCATAATGATAACACTACAATCATATTATTTATAATAATACTATATCGCAACAGTATAAATTCTGACTATGCATATGCACACAGACTCATTCCTAGTCCATAGAGCTAATACACGCTTTCGGAGAGAAGATCTAAAAGATATGTCTGTCACTCGGCTGCCGTGGCCAAAAGTGCTATAAATTATCAATTTATCAAAGTGTATGTTAGGCATTGGACAAGACATTCCACATTAGATCGTGATTAGCGATAGTGTCTCGGTTCGGATCATCGGTGTGTTTGCATCGGTCTAATCCACAGCACAGGGGTGCTAACAACTGGCCATTGTGGAAAACCCGCACCCCGATGCCCCCAAGGTCTACACTTGACCAACACTACGACCATCACACCCACACTTAGGTGTAAATCAATCTCCTAGGCACATAGCCTTAATCAATAAGCGAACACACTTTTCTATGCATGATATATGATCCAAATACATAAACTGTCATTAATCATACAGTATTTCATATTCACACGCCATCACTTAGCAGTATCATTATTCAACATTGTCGGGCCCACCACGATAGCCTGACAGCAAATTGCTATTTACGCTCAATCGCGTAGCGAAATTATCACATATTCACAATTACAGAATATTTTTCTTACATTTTCAAATCGCGTAGAGATTTTTCATCATTTTCAAAATTGCATAATGATTTTATTGTATTTTCTTAGTCGCATAGTCAAAAATTACTATTTTTGAGTCGCGTAAAAGTTTTTCTACATATTTTTAATTCATAAAATATTTCTAATTTATTCTAAGCCCAAAATAAGATTTTTCTTATTTATTATCAAAATTTGACCTTATTTCCATTATTTACATAATAGTCCTTTTATAAAATAATATTAACATAACAGTTCCTCTTTAAATAATATTTTCATAATAGTCCCTCTTTAAATAATAATTTCACAATAGTCCCTCTTCAAATGATAATTTCACAATAGTCCATCTTTAAAGAATACTTTCAATATAGTCCCTCTAAAAATCAGTGTTTCTAATGTTTCCCAGAAAATTATGTTTCTTTAATTTACTTGGGATATTACAACTTAAAATTTCCTAACGCACTTCAAAACCCATAGGGTGAGCTATACGTTAGCAAATTTCAAGTTTTCACTTTTATTTTACTGCATAGCTTAATTAAGCCAATTTTAATTCTTAAAATTTAATTATTTTCATTTTAAATTCCTAAATTACCAAATTGAGTTCTTACTATTAAAACACCTAAGTTTACACTTAGTAAAATAATTTTTGGATCTTGATCATCAAAAACTGGCATGTTAGCCGAATTCATATAGTGCTCCAAAATTTATGTTTAAATCAATTTCTGACACTTTAATTCTTATAAACTCTTAATTAACTTTCTTGTCATAAAATCATTTAATCCTTAATTAGAAAAATAATTTAGAACTCTTGGTTCCCTTGGTGATGTTAAGGCTGTGTGCCTCTAGGTTCTTTGGAACCATCATACAATTTCCATAATGTGAATCATATCTTAAGTTACACAGAAATTAGCATGCTTCCCAAATCACATATTAGCATACTATCAAAGCTATATGCATACCAAATATATATATATATATATATATATATATATATATATATATATAAATCATGCATACTTATCAAAGCAATAAAATAATCACACAATATAATCCAAGAAGCACAAACCAATGATTACACAATCGAGTGAATAAATCCTCACGTGAATTTTTCACTCACAAACACAAACAATTCCATTCCTTCACCGCCACAAATGGGCGATGAGGTTAATATCCCTCTTACCTGGTTAACGTCCTCCTAGCTTATTGTAGGACTTTATTTTTGTATCGAACTTTCACCCCCAAAAAGATCTTAGAATCATAATAAACACATACAAATTAGTATCTAAAGTTTGATTAAGATAACCATAGATCAAACATGGCCTTTGGATTCTAAAAATCAAACTGGAAATCAAGTTTTCAAGATTTTTACCTTGAAACCTTAGAATTTAAATCCAAGATTCAAGCTTGAAAATGATAGAACTAGGTCTTGATCACAACATGGAAGTTACTTAGATTGATGAGAGGATTCAAGAAGTATGGTGGGATAAAATTAAACAAACTTGGAAGATGATTGTTGGGTGGTTGGCCGTGAGCTACACATGGAAGAAAGGAAAAAGCTTTTTGATTTTCAACATGAAGAACAAGGTTGAAGATGATGGAGTTAGGCTAAGATCTCAACTACAAAGTATCTTAGAATTGCGTATAGGTTCAAGATCTAAGGTTGTATAAAATTATTGAAGTTTGGATGTGGGGATTAGGTGTAGGGGCCAAATGGTTCAAGAAAGGAAGAAGATGGAGTTCTTGGTGTTTGTTCTTGGTGTTCTTGAATGATAGAAAAGATGATAGAATTTGTGGTCACAAAGTATTTAGAAATGAAGTGAAATAGTATATTTTGGAAAAGTTGGCTGTGTGGTTGTTTTGAAGAAAAGATGAGAGAGTTTGTTGTCTCACAAAGTAATAAAAATGAAAGGAAATGACCTATGTTAAATTGTATGGCCGTGGAATCACTTGGATAGGAAAGTCCAAAGATTGTTCAATAAGAAAAAGCATAAGCACATGGACTCACATGGTTGCGCATGGCCTTGGTCATCAAGTTGTCATGTATTAGTCATAAAAAATTATTCAAGTACCTCCTAGATTATACTAGGTAGCCGTGGAGCTCAAGGAGCAAGTAACTAAGTTTTGATTCTATTTTAATTCTTAGTTATATTTAGCTTAAATGTTACCAAGTGGCCTCAATACTCAAGAGGGGGGGTGAATTGAGTAGTTAAAAATAAGTTCACAAATCTTTCGCAAATCGTTTGACAATCAATTTTCGTTGAAGCTATTGAATGGTTAGAAATAATTAGATAGATGAGATAAATACTTTTACTTATAACCATAACAGCTAAGAAGACAATGTCCAAGCAAACCAATGAAATAGTGTACAGAAATAAACAGAGGAGGGTTTAGAGAAAACAAACACAGTCGTTTATCCTGGTTCGATCACCACTCCACTTGTGATCTACGTCCAGTCCCCAAGCAACACCTTGAGATTTTCCACTATATCTTCAAGCTTCAATGGGTGCTTGAAAAACCACTACAACCTTGAGCACTCAACAATATGGGATACCTCACCCAAAAGCTTGAGCCTCTATTTTCCAAGGGATACCTCACCCTTACAATACTTGAGGGATACCTCACCCTCACTAATCAGAATGTATAAGATTGAAATAGAAGAAACTCTCTCTAGAGCAAGTGTTTACAAATTGAAGCTCTAATATGCTCTCAAAGATTTTTCACGTTTTTAATCAGAAAACAGAGCAAGAAATGAATTTAAGGATTGATTCACGTTTTGAAGTATTGATGATCAGTTTTTGGTTCAAGGTCAACCTCAAATAAAGACCCAACTTTGGTATTTATAAGTTTCTCAATAAATGGAGCCGTTGGAGGTAGTTGGGCATGCATTTAATGCATTTAATATAGCCGTTGGACGCTGTCAGGGTTCGTGTAATCGATTACACAGCTCAGGTAATTGATTACATTATTGTTCCAACATTTTCTGAACTTTCTGGGCTCTGTGTAATCGATTACATTATTGGTGTAATCGATTACATGGCTTCTGACTTACTGTGTAATCGATTACAATATCCATGTAATCGATTACATGACTCGTCGAACGTGTTCTTTGAGTTTCGGGTTTTGTGTAATCGATTACATTGCCCATGTAATCGATTACATGGCTTCGACTTTGTTTATAATCGATTACAATATCCATGTAATCGATTACATTACTTACATCGAACGTGTTCTTTGCCTTTCTTTGCTTTGTGTAATCGATTACATATATTGTGTAATCGATTACATGGCCTCTGACTTGATTGTAATCGATTACATTTACAATGTAATCGATTACAGACCTTCTGTTTGATGTGTAATCGATTACAAACATTATGTAATCGATTACATTGGCCTTTGAACACATTTTTCAAGTCCAATAACGCTTGTAAGTCATTTCCAACACCTCAAGATACTTGATTAAACATAAATCCTTTTAAGAGTGTTAGATTTAAAGTTGAAACTCAAGTTTTATTGAAAGCCATGTTTAACTTTGAAATTTTCCATTTATTTTGAAATCATATATTGAAAAATCATTTGAGAAATCTTGAGAGCATTTGACATTAATATCCTAAGTCTTATAACTAAATAAACCTTCTGTCTTCTTTCTTTGATCTTGATTTTTCCTTTTGCGCTTGATCTTCTCTTTTGCTTTTGTTATCATCAAAAAACTTTTGACATGGCTTAGAGACATAAGCATTCACATTAAATAGTTAAGTCATCTAGTTGCATTTAAACTAATTTAATTAAATCATATAGTTACCTAATTAACTATCTAGTTACATGTTTAAATCATACTCTTGTCATGGATAGGTAATGATTCTAGAAACTCTAGATATTTTCTAGTAACTAAAGACTTTGAGTATTAGCAAACTAGATTAGCTCCATTTAGTTACTATTTAGTCTATTAGAGTAACTAAGTTAGATTATCTAGTTACTTAACTAACAAATCTAGCCATTAAAATTAACTTCATCTCCTAACCATTGATTAAATCTAAGGTGGATATCGTAAGCTTCTTTATCAAGATTGCTCTCACACCATTGATTAGATCAATGGTGATGATCTAAGGCTTTTTCATCAAATTTTCCATCCAACGGTTCACAACAAAGTCCAAGCCACTAAGTTTGACTAGTTCCTATTAGTCAGTCATAAAGCTAGGTAATGATGGTTCATAATTACACCTAAGATATTTAGCTTAGATATTTTCTATTTTGATATTTTCATTTAGATATTTTCCAAAAGATATTTTTATCTAGATATTTTACGTAGATATTTCTCTGAGATATTTTTCTAAGATATTTTCAGTTAGATATTTTATTCTTAAATATTTATCCATAAATATTTAACAAGATATGTCATCATTTCTACAAGTGAAAGAGTAAGTAGTCAAATTGAATTTGCCTTCTAGTTTAAGTAGTCAAATTGGATTTGTCTTCTAGCTTGAGTAGTCAATTTGAATTTCGCTTCTTCTACTTGTGTACCCAATTTGCGTTCTTCATGCCTGCCATTGGTCCATCATTTTGACTTATCTCTATCAAGATATTTTCTAGTAGATATTACCCAATGGACAATAGTTACTGCCACTATTACATAATGGGTAATAGAAAACTCAGATAAAGAAAACTCCTGTCAACTATTCCCAGTTTCGGGTTTAGTAAGATCTCTCGATCCCGCCTTGACAATCTGGAACATTCTGGTCCAGGAAAATTTTTTATTTTTCAGGACCCGTCTCAATCACACATTCAGCTTAAAATAATATTAAAATAATCACAACCACGGAAAATTTCACAAAAATTCTCAAAAATCATAAAAATTATAAAACTCATATATATTCAGAAAAAATAAAGTTCTGACATATATTTCAAAAATAATATTAAAATAATTAAAATAATATTAAAATAGTCAAAATAATTAAAAATTTCTAAAAATTCACAAAAACTCATAAATATTATAAAACGTATTTATTTCAAGGAAAATGAAAAATCAGGATGTTACATAAGCAACACATGATCAAGGATCATAAGGGTCTTTTAAGCTTGTAATGTGAGGCTAAGGGTAATGGCTAAGAAAGAAGGGGGAGGATTTAAAAATCAAATATTAAACACATAATCACACACTTCCATTGAATCAAGCCAAGCATGCAAGATGTACAAAAGGATCCAATATGAAAAATCAACTCTCTTTATTCCATTCCTTTTTTTTTAGAAGAACATACTCAACAAATTTCATTTTTCTTTATTCCATATTTTTTTTTAAAGAACATATGTACATGTTTGTTTTCTTTGCAAAAGGGAGGTACATTTTGTTCAGCTCAAACTTTTTTTTTCTTTTTTTTCTTTTTTTTTGTTTATTTATTTATACTTCTTTTTTTTTTTCAAACAAGAGTTTGTTCCAAATAGATCCTGGTTTCCTAGTGTCATGCAAAACCCTTTGGCTCAAACCAACAAAAAAAATGTCTAATCATGTGTTCAACAAAGGACTTGTGACAAGGGTAGAAAGAATTTTCACAATCAGGGGTGAAGTGGGTGGAAAATTTAGGTTTGCAGAAAGAACAATTAGGCCACATGATGAACTGTCAACATGTCATATTTTTATGGTTCAATTCCTTAGTTTTTCATATTCCTTTTATTTATTTTTATTGAATTTTATTCGTAAGTTTTGATATATTTTAGTATTATTTGTTTATGTTTTTATTAAGTGTTTTGTGTGTTTTTGCCAGGTAATTACACTTGAAAAAGTCTGGACGTTCAAAGGAGCAAGAAAAAGAAGAATTTTACAATGGTGACCAGCGCCTGAGCGTTGGTGTTGGAGCGCCTGAGCGCCCAGAGCGTATGTAGCAACGATGATTTAGTGATTCAGCGCCTAAGCATTAGGAAGGAGCGCTTGAGCGCACAATGTGTAGCAGCACGCGTATTGACTTAAGTGATTCAGTGCTTGAGCGCTCAGAACTAAGCGCCTAGGCACTGAGTGCGTAACAACAAACATGATTTTCATTAAATAAGAAAAGTTATGCCACAGACAGCACATTGAGCACATTACACAAAAAATCCCAAATCTTGAGAGTTATTTTGCGGTAGTAGACCTTGGAGGGCAGCTTCAAAGGATGATTCTCGAAGGCTTGAAGATCATAACCTCCATTAAAGGGGTTTTGATTTCTCTTTCTTTTTAGTTTCCCCTTTCTTTGGTTTTTCATTCTATGATTTTATACCTTGATATGGGTTTGTTTTTATTGAACATGAGTAACTAAACTCATAGTTAGGGCTATATGGGATCTTGTTTTCCTAATTATTTGGGTTTGATTTCTAATTCGATTAAGGTAATTTTTTTAGGGTTTATCATATTGCTTGTATTCTTATCATAACTTGATCACTTTTGGCATGTGTTAATTCATTGTTTGACCAGTCACTATCTGCATTCAATGAGTGGATCTATATGGTAAGCCTAGGATTATATTAGTGAATGACCAAACATCAATTTTTCTTACCAATGGAATTGACGGGTATGTTGATCCATCTCTTGAATTGAAGCTTAATGCATTCTTAATTAATTCATCTAAATGACCAAATAGGTGATTTAATTTAGGAATAGAATATTGTTTCATCAATGACCATTAAGATTCAATAGCAGGTAAGAGAATATTGGCAAAAGAATTACCTTACATCATAATTGAAAGAAAATATGAATAATTGAATTTAAGTGAACCTTGCGCCCTAGTCTATCTTTCATTGATTATTTTCTCTTTGTTTAATTGTTCATTATTTTTCTTTATTTGTTTATTTTGATTTTAACTTGAATTTCTTCATACACTTTTGATTGTCTGAATAACAAAGAGTTTAGTAAATCTAATAATTACTAAGTATTCCTCGTGGAATCGATAACTGGGATTCAAGTCCTATATTACTTGGTGATAGAGTGCACTTGCTCTTAGTGTATTTGTCACGCACCAAGTTTTTGGCGTCGTTGCCCAGGAATAAGTTGGTAATATTATAAGCGAAAAACTCTAGTTAATTTAGACGCCCTTTATTATTTATTTTATTATTTATTTTTATTTCTTATTTTATTTTATTTTTATTTTTATTTTTAATTAATTTTTCTCATCTTATTTTTGTTTATGCTCACTCGATCTTAGTTTCTTGATTTGACATTAGATCCAAAAATTAAGAAAATAGCTCATGTAACACCCCAAATTTCCTAAACAATAATTTTGACAACTAACAGAATTTTACTGTTTAGTAATTTCTGGATGCTGTAAAATTATTTTGTTTATTCCGTCAGCGTATTTGATCGCTTTGAGTGATTTACTCCGTGTCAGGAAAATAATAATTTTCAGGCCAGAAAAAATCTTTCTGTATTTATTTCTCTTGACTGTTAATTATTTTTAACAATCTGACTTGATTTTCATACGTTTTCTAATTTTTGTAATTTTATGTGTGATTTTGAATTTTTTTCTGTTTGTGGGCCCCACGAGGTGTTTGTGGGCCCAGGTGACCATACGTGGGCCCAGGTGGGTCCCACAAAGTGAAAAAAAATTTTACGCATAGAAAAATTTGTACTGTTTAGACGGAGATAGGGGATCTTACTAAACATGAATCCAGAAACAGTTTTAGAAAATTTGTTTTGTTCCGTATTTATTTATCGGAAGATAAAAATACAGTAAATATATTCTTTCGTGGGATTTTTAGTAGATAAAAATAAAATTATATTGCTTAAGTCAACATTGGTGGTTTGGATATCCACTATTGATTCAATTAACGGTTAAGAAATAAATTTAATAAAGAAACATAAGATAATCATCATTGATTTAATCAACGGTGTGAGAATAAGATTAGGCAAGCTTCAATATCAACCGTAGATTTAATCAACGGTGTAAAATTGATTATATAAAGTGACCATTTACAACCATTGGATTTAGAATTGATCAAGGATGGAGATTTGGTCTTAAAAAGTGACAAAGACCATTTATGACCATTGGATGAAGAATTAATCAAGGGTGGAGATTTGGTCTTAAAAAGTAGCAAAGACTAATTATGACCCTTGGATTAAAAGTAAGAAGAAGTAATCTTGACCCTTTATTTTAGAGACACATCTAATGGCTAGAATTTAAAGGAGAAGGATCCAATGACTTAGATTAAGTCTTCTAAATTAAAAGTCTACCTAAAATCCTAACCATTGAATTAATCAATGGCTAGGAATGCTTCAAATAATTGTATAAAAAAAGATGACAACTTCATGCATAATGATGAAGGGGGGACGGTTTTGGAGTGTTAGGAAGGAGGAGACATGTTTAGACATGCTTGTATAGCCTTTTTAGGCCAAAGAAAAAGATGACAAAGTGGAAGACTTTGTGCATCATGTGATAGCCTTCAATTATGCCAAATGAATTCATATCTCTCCATTCTTTCACTCCCACGGCAGCAGTACCGTTGATCACACTCTCCATATTCATTTTTCTACTTCACCAAAAAGCCTCCATCTTATTCTCTCAAAATCCCAAGAACCAAGCAACCATTTTTCCTTCCATTTTCTCTCCATTGGTTCGGTCTCTACACCCAAATACACTATCCATCACCTATAATTTTCACTCTCATCATTTCCTAAAGCTAAACACCATTCTAAACACTTTTCATTTAGAAAGTTTTCCCAAAATCCTAATCTAAGTGCTTCAAAATCCCACTTTTACCTTACTTTCCTAGAGATAAACTTTGGTTTTTATGGTTTAAATTCATGTTTATGATTTTTTAAGCCATGATTGTTTCATGGTTTGTTTAATTTCATCCAACCATAGATCTTGAATTTACATGATATTCTAAGCAACTTTCATGTTGGAGACTTTCTCAAAATCATTCATCTTCATGGACTTTCTTCAAGAGCCAAGTTATTGAGTTTTTAAGGTGAAGTGTAAGAAGACTTCAATTCTTATCTCTTTTTCATGATCTAAACCATGTTTGTTCCATGGTTCCTCTTAATCAAGCTTAGTATACTAATTTCTATGTATTTTGTTTTGAATTTGAGAAGCCCTTGGTGGTGAAGGACTTGGAAAGAGAAGCAAAATCAAGAAGCTTTGAGGATCTTCAAGAGGTGGTGGGAGATCCATCTCACCAACCAATTATGGTGGTGGGAGATGGTCTTATATTTGATGGATTGTGAATTCATGTGAGAATTTCAATCCATGGTCATGTAATAATTAATTGTATGTTTATGAGCTTTGATTTATTTTCTTATGCTTTGATTATTTTTGTCTATGCTTAATATGCTTTGCATGATTTTATGGCTTTGATAGTATGCTTATAATATGCATGATAAGTATATGGCATGTTTGTGATATTTAAGATGAAATATATATATGTATGCCATGAAGTGTGGATGGAAAGAAAACTAATCTTGGTCCCAATGGCCAAGGAAGAGCTACGATTTTGATGCCCTTGATTTGGGTCAATGTGGAAATTCTTTTTAACAAGGAAATTAAATTTTTATCCCTAGAATAATGAGAATTTCGATCAAGACACCTCAAAATAGGTGTTCACAAATTTATATTTTCATGAATGATAAAATTGAATGATTTGAGAAGCAAAGAAAATAAACAAAAGGTTTGTGATGCAAAAAGAATGTATACGGTTTTGGAATTTATTTAAGTTAGAAAGAAAAAAATAATTCATGGTTTCAATGGCCATTTATAAGATTTTGATAAATTTAGAACAAATGTTTTACGTATCTTTAAACTAATAATTTCATGAAGAATGATAATGGTGATTTGAAGAGTATGAAAAATATATAAAGGGTTTGTTTTTTTTTAAGAGAACAAAAATACGATTTTAGAGGAATTTTTATTGATTTATTTTGTGTAAAAAGATCCTAAGTATTTTTCTAAATATGAGTTTTGAATGAAATGAGCAAACATTGATTTTAAGGATTTGCAAAGAAAGTAAAAAAGGAATTGCAAAGAAAGTAAAAATGAATTTGAACAAATGGGTTTGATTTTTATAACCATCGGTACTTCGGTTTTGAAAATAAAATTTTAATGATTTTGTTTGTGTAAAACCATATCAATTTAGAAGGAAAAATATTTGATGGTTTCAATAGTCATGTCCACGTTTTTGAAGGCTTGTAATGCCTTGATTTTTTTATGAACAAAGTGATTTTCAAAGTGAAAATGTAAATTGATTTAATACATGGAATTTGAAAAGGGAATCAGAACATTTTAATCACTTGAGAAATTAAGTTTTTGTAAACGAAAACATTTGAACTTCAATTTATTTTGAAAAAGGTTATGTTTGGAAATGCTTTGAGAAAAATGGAGAATATAATGGTGATTTGAGAATTTACTAAAGTATAACTTATTTTTAATTTTTGAAGTACGTGTGAAAATTTTAAGATTTGAAACATTGATTTATATCAATGGAAAAGTAATTTTGTGGATTATAGTTGAAAAAGAATTTCTTGAGTAAAGAAACGTGGAAAAAGATTTTCTTGAGTAAGAAAATGTGAAAAATGAAATACAAAGTCATAATATATTGAGAAAAGATGAAATAGAATTTTTGAAGGTTGAGAAATATTTTTTTGTAATAGAATTTTGGTAAAAAAAAATTATTTACGTATCTTAAAAATGTGTTGAAAATGATATTGACTAATTTGAAAGTCCAAAATAATGTTTGGAATATTGTGGAATATTTAACATGATTGTAAAATGGTGAAAAATGATTTACGTATCTTAAAAATGATTTAAAATATCAAAAAATATTTCTACGCAATTTAAAATAGGTTAAAATATTTCTACGTGATTTGAATTACGTTTAAATATTTTATGTAAGTTTAAATATTTTACGTGATTTGAAATACAGTTGAAAAATCACTACGTGATTAAATAATGATAGAATATTTTTATGTAATTATGAAAAATGGTAGAAAATTGTTATGAGATTTGGGAAGCGTTTAAATATTTTACACTATTGAAAAATATACACAATTTTGAAACAGTGAAAAAATAATATACGATTTGAGAAACGTATATTTTTACGCGATTAAGAAAGACATTGAAAAATTAATACGTGATTTAAAAGTGTAACAGAAGAGCTGCAGCATTTTGAAAACGTAACAAAAGTGTTACAGTATTATGAAAATGTAACAGAAATGTTTCAGAATTTTGAAAATGTAACAGAAACATTTTGGAATTGTGAAAACATAATGAAAATGTTACGCAATTTTGTGAAAACACGGCGAAAGTATTTTATAACTATGAAAACATGTTAACATGATTTTGTGTTGAAAATATAGTATAATTACTGTTGAACCAGTGTATGGACACTGTGTGAGAAAATGACATGTTTTGCCTATGATTGGTATTTAGTGCATTATACATGCATTGGAAAGATATGTCTGTGATTGGATTTGATGCATTATACGTGCATTGAAAAAAATATGCGTTGAAGCATATGATTACATTGAATAAATGAAATTGAAAAGATTTGGCCCTTTGGGGTTGGACTTGCACTGATATATTTGTGCATTGTATGAAATATAGCTAATAGCTATTATGGCCCTTGTGGTTGAAGAGGGAATGAGAATTGATAGTGAGGTCTATGATGGATCTTGGGGGCGTCGAGGCGCGGTGGTCGACCAGTGGACAGTTGGCGAGTACCCTGTGCCACTTGGCGATGCAGTCCGTTGCAACGCATTGACGATACCCGACAAGAACACGATTCTTTTCTACGACTGGGAGATTGTCTTTGGGCTAAGGCTGACAATTAACCAGAGCATTCTTCTTGAAATTGTGAAAACCTCCATGGAGTTGTTTTTGATAAATTGAGTCTTTGTGCATATGCATAAATCTGAGCATTTATATCTGTATGATATATTAATTGAGGAATATTGGTTATGACAATTGTTTTGAATACTTGGATGATGATGATGATAATGTTGAGAGCATTATCATAATTATTGTTTATGATAATTGAATTGATAAATGATTGAATGATGATAGTTAATTAATGTTGATGACATAATCATAATTATGGTATGATCTATCTGTATGATATTGTTGTTTGTGTTATCTCTGTGCTGCCATGTTGGTGTTGGTGTAGATGATCTCACCTCTTTGTTATATTGTTTTGTCTTTGTGTCATGATCTTGTTAAAATCAAATAATAGAAGGATCGAGTTGTCTTAGACATAACGGGCGATGGACACTCTGAGATTGGTGATAACAATAAGGAGTGGACATTCAGGACTCGAAGATGTGCAGTGTTGACAAAGGAACAGATATCTGATGCATCAAGATGGACAGAGAAAGGAATAAGTATGTTAAAGTTTTCCATTGGTGTTGTACCATGCTATTAAGTAGGACCCGTCATGGGGTTTGCTACTGTCAAAAAAAAATATAAGTCTGTTTATATTTCTCTTTAAATTGTGATATTAATTGGTGTCAATATTGCATAATGAATAGTTAAAATATGATTTTCAATATTACCTAATAGTTTTAGTAAATTTATGTTTCAGTAAAGAAGAAATTTTGAAACCCATATTTTATAACTCAAACTTTGTGCGAACTTATTTTCAGATTATGAGTCGGAAGTCAGAAATGTGATGCCCTAGCTAGGGTGTTACATTAGTTGGTATCAGAGCTAGGGTGTTACATTAGTTGGTATCAGAGCTAGGGTGTTACAGTAGTTGGTATCAAAGCTAGGGTGTTACATTAGTTGGTATCAGAGCACGATTTGAGTCTTTTGGGGTTTGTGGTTAGGTCTATTTTGCTTGTGTTGTGTTCTCTGTGTTCATTTTTCCAAAAGAAAATAATGTTGTTTATAATGGATATTAGATCCATTGTATTTCGATCCGCACGCCTTAAAAAAAAAACAGAATGGCTCGGGATAGTTATACTTGTGTGGAAGTGAAACATGTTACTAGTAATGCAGTTGCAGCTACAAGAGCAACAGGAGCAATGTGAAAAGACGACTGCACGAACAAAGGACCGCTGTTCAGTGGAAACTGGAAGTTGAAGTTTAGGATCTGATGGAAGAGAATCAGTCTTGGAATATAAGATTTCGTAATTTTGGAACCTGGTATTTTTTAGGATATTGAGAAAGTAATTGATTTCGATGGAAAATGAATTTACAACCATTGAGGAAACCAAAAGCAGTAAGTGATGTGAAAGAAAGTACTTAAATGAAGGAATGTACGTCAAGAAAACAATTTGCGGAAAAGTTGGACACATTTCCAAAGAGTATAATCTCTGATGTGTTCTTTGAAAACAGAGTTTTCTATTAGTAAAATTTTGTTTATAGTAAGGGAGGTTGTTACTCTGAATGGAACGGAAGTGTTCTGAGCGGAAGATTTAATCAATGGAGATTGCGTCATTAGAGCTAATCCTATAAACCATACTGAATATTTCTGTGAGTGACCTATTCTTTATAACATATGATTGAGTAGATCAATTATATGTTAGAGTTATTCGTTATCCTCTGATTTGTTTACTTCTGTTTCTATTCTTAGCTGATCGAGCTATTGAAGTTATTCAAATTGTTGTGGATCAAATCTTTGTATTAGTTTGATCTGTTGTTCAAAATTTTTGTGTTAATTTGATCTGTTTCATAAACAGACGTGGTCTTTGAAATGGATTGGTTATTTTCCAACCATATCCAATGAGATTATTTCAACAGAGTGTGAGTAATC
The DNA here is from genome assembly GCA_029884595.1 of Ormosia semicastrata. Classification (NCBI taxonomy): domain Eukaryota; kingdom Viridiplantae; phylum Streptophyta; class Magnoliopsida; order Fabales; family Fabaceae; genus Ormosia; species Ormosia semicastrata. Next base: position 19,235,401 of record JAQQTO010000062.1, on the reverse strand, counting down.
CAGAGAAAATTCATTTTTGAAAATTGGGTTACATCCAATTCTTTGTTGGATATGTTCGATAACAGGTTCGAATCATTTTGTTATATTCTATGATGTTTTCTTTCATCTCCAACAATTAAAGGAATATCTTGCAAGAAAGGATATTTCTATATTTGTATCCATGTTAACGTATCTGAGTAACGCAGCAGAAGCGTGGTGAATTCTTCAAAAAATTGGAACAATTCTTCTATGGAAAAATTTAAGATGGTAATGGAAAATCGTAGAAAAAAATTTACGGAAGTATCTGGTATCGTGCTGAGGAAAGGAGAATTCGGTTAGTGAGACATTTCCTGTTAAAAGCAAGAATCTAGAATATGTAGTGATACGAGGATAATGAAATTTTAAGTAATACATTACATTAGCTGAACATTACATTACATTAGTTGGGAGTTATCTGAGAAAAACTATTTTAGGCATGAATGAAGATCGGTTGTTGTTATGTTGATATCAGAGATATGGAAATTCTTTCTTTCTGGAGTAACATTCAACATCTTCAGTAATAACCAACAAAATCTCTATGATAGGAGTCTGAGATATCTGTTTGATCAGGAGAAGTTGAACATCAGCAAAGAGATTTTGTAGGATTAGAATAGTATAGCAAGACGTAAGAGAGGAAGCTTCATGAGAATTGAAAAATAAGATGAAAGCACCATATTTCTATTTATTCTAAGGGTGTGAAATCATGGTTCTTAAATTTCGAGGACGAAATTTCTTTTTAGAGGGGGAGTATTGTAACACCCCAAATTTCCTAAACAATAATTTTAACAACTAACAGAATTTTACTGTTTAGTAATTTCTGGATGTTGTAAAATTATTTTGTTTATTCTGTCAGCGTATTTGATTGTTTTGAGTGATTTACTCCGTGTCAAGAAAATAATAATTTCCGGGCCGGGGAAAATCTTTCTGTATTTATTTCTCTTGATTGTTAATTATTTTTAACAATCTGACTTAATTTTCATATGTTTTCTAATTTTTGTGATTTTATGTGTGATTTTAAATTTTTTTCTGTTTGTGGGTCCCACAAGGTGTTTGTGGGCCCAAGTGACCATACGTGGGTCCAGGTGGGTCCCGCAAAGTGAAAAAAAATTTTACGCATAGAAAAAATTTGTATTGTTTAGACGGAGACAGGGGATCTTATTAAACCTGAATCCGAAAATAGTTTTAGAAAATTTGTTTTATTCCGTATTTATTTATCGGAAGATAAAAATACAGTAATATATTCTTTCGTGGGATTTTTAGTAGATAAAAATAGAAATTATATTACTTAAGTCAACATTGGTGATTTGGATATCCACTATTGATTCAATTAACGGTTAAGAAATAAATTTAATAAAGAAACATAAGATAATCATCATTGATTTAATTAATGGTGTGAGAATAAAATTAGGCAAGCTTCAATATCAACTGTAGATTTAATCAACAGTGTAAAATTGATTATATAAAGTGACCATTTACAACCATTGGATTTAGAATTGATCAAGGGTGGAGATTTGGTCTTAAAAAGTGACAAAGACCATTTATGACCATTGGATGAAGAATTAATCAAGGGTGGAGATTTAGTCTTAAAAAGTAGCAAAGACTAATTATGACCCTTGGATTAAAAGTAAGAAGAAGTAATCTTGACCCTTTATTTTGGAGACACATCTAATGACTAGAATTTAAAGGAGAAGGATCCAATGACTTAGATTAAGTCTTCTAAATTAAAAGTCTACCTAAAATCCTAACCATTGAATTAATCAATGGCTAGGAATGCTTCAAATAATTGTATAAAAAAAGATGACAACTTCATGCATAATGATGAAGGGGGGCGGTTTTGGAGTGTTAGGAAGGAGGAGACATGTTTAGACATGCTTGTATAGCCTTTTTAGGCCAAAGAAAAAGATGACAAAGTGGAAGACTTTGTGCATCATGTGATAGCCTTCAATTATGCCAAATGAATTCATATCTCTCCATTCTTTCACTCCCACGGTAGCAGCACCTTTGGTCACACTCTCCATATTTATTTTTCTACTTCACCAAAAAGCCTCCATCTTATTCTCTCAAAATCCCAAGAACTAAACATCCATTTTTCCTTCCATTTTCTCTCCATTGGTTCGGTCACTACACCCAAATACGCTATCCATCACCTATAATTTTCACTCTCATCATTTCCTAAAGCTAAACACCATTCTAAACACTTTTCATTTAGAAATTTTTCCCAAAATCCCACTCTAAGTGCTTCAAAATCCCACTTTTACCTTACTTTCCTAGAGATAAACTTTGGTTTTTATGGTTTAAATTCATGTTTATGATTTTCTAAGTCATGATTGTTCCATGGTTTGTTTAATTTCATCCAACCATAGATCTTGAATTTACATGATATTCTAAGCAACTTTCATGTTGGAGACTTTCTCAAAATCATTCATCTTCATGGACTTTCTTCAAGAGCCAAGTTATTGAGTTTTTAAGGTGAAGTGTAAGAAGACTTCAATTCTTATCTCTTTTTCATGATCTAAACCATGTTTGATCCATGGTTCCTCTTATTCAAGCTTAGTATACCAATTTCTATGTATTTTGTTTTGAATTTGAGAAGCCCTTGGTGGTGAAGGACTTGGAAAGAGAAGCAAAATCAAGAAGCCTTGAGGATCTTCAAGATGTAAGAGGGAGATCCATCTCACCAACCAATTATGGTGGTGGGAGATGGTCTTATATTTGATGGATTGTGAATTCATGTGAGAATTTCAATCCATGGTCATGTAATAATTAATTGTATGTTTATGAGCTTTGATTTATTTTCTTATGCTTTGATTATTTTTGTCTATGCTTAATATGCTTTGCATGATTTTATGGCTTTGATAGTATGCTTATAATATGCATGATGAGTATACGGCATGTTTGTGATATTTAAGATGAAATATATATATGTATGCCATGATGTGTGGATGGAAAGAAAACTAATCTTGGTCCCAATGGCCAAGGAAGAGCTACGGTTTTGATGCCTTTGATTTGGGTCAATGTGGAAATTCTTTTTAACAAGGAAATTAAATTTTTATCCCTAGAATAATGAGAATTTCGATCAAGACACCTCAAAATAGGTGTTCACAAATTTATATTTTCATGAATGATAAAATTGAATGATTTGAGAAGCAAAGAAAATAAACAAAAGGTTTGTGATGCAAAAAGAATGTATACGGTTTTGGAATTTATTTAAGTTAGAAAGAAAAAAATAATTCATGGTTTCAATGGCCATTTATAAGATTTTGATAAATTTAGAACAAATGTTTTACGTATCTTTAAATTAATAATTTCATGAAGAATGATAATGGATGATTTGAAGAGTATGAAAAATAAATAAAGGGTTTTTTTTTAAGAGAACAAAAATATGATTTTAGAGGAATTTTTATTGATTTATTTTGTGTAAAAAGATCCTAAGTATTTTTCTAAATATGAGTTTTGAATGAAATGGGCAAACATTGATTTTAAGGATTTGCAAAGAAAGTGAAAAAGGAATTGCAAAGAAAGTAAAAATGAATTTGAACAAATGGGTTTGGTTTTTATAACTATCGGTACTTCGGTTTTGAAAATAAAATTTTAATGGTTTTGTTTGTGTAAAACCATATCGATTTAGAAGGAAAAATATTTGATGGTTTCAATAGTCATGTCCACGTTTTTGAAGGCTTGTAATGCCTTGATTTTTTTATGAACAAAGTGATTTTCAAAGTGGAAACGTAAATTGATTTAATACAAGGAATTTGAAAAGGGAATCAGAGAATTTTAATCACTTGAGAAATTAAGTTTTTGTAAATGAAAATATTTGAACTTCAATTTATTTTGAAAAAGGTTATGTTTGGAAATGCTTTGATAAAAATGGAGAATATAATGGTGATTTGAGAATTTACTAAAGTATAACTTATTTTCAAGTTTTGAAGTACGTGTGGAAATTTTAAGATTTGAAATATTGATTTATATCAATGAAAAAGTAATTTTGTGGATTATATTTGAAAAAGAATTTCTTGAGTAAAGAAACGTGAAAAAAGATTTTCTTGAGTAAGAAAATATGAAAAATGAAATACAAAGTCATAATATATTGAGAAAAGATGAAATGAAATTTTTGAAGGTTGAGAAATATTTTTTGTAATAGAATTTTGGTAAAAAAAATTATTTACGTATCTTAAAAATGTGTTGAAAATGATATTGACTTATTTGAAAGTCCAAAATAATGTTTGAAATATTGAGGAATATTTTACATAATTGTAAAATGGTGAAAAATGATTTACGTATCTTAAAAATGATTTAAAATATCATAAAATATTTCTACGTAATTTAAAATATGTTAAAATATTTTTACGTGATTTGAATTACGTTTAAATATTTTATGTAAGTTTAAATATTTTACGTGATTTGAAATATAGTTGAAAAATCACTACGTGATTAAATAATGATAGAATATTTTTATGTAATTATGAAAAATGGTAGAAAATTGTTATGAGATTTGGGAAGCGTTTAAATATTTTACACTATTGAAAAATATACACAATTTTGAAACAGTGAAAAAATAATATACGATTTGAGAAACGTATATTTTTACGAGATTGAGAAAGACATTGAAAAATTAATACGTGATTTAAAAGTGCAACAGAAGAGCTGCGGCATTTTGAAAACGTAACAAAAGTGTTACAGTATTGTGAAAATGTAACAGAAACGTTTCAGAATTTTGAAAATGTAACAGAAACATTTTGGAATTGTGAAAACATAATGGAAATGTTACGCAATTTTGTGAAAACACGGCGAAAGTGTTTTATAACTATGAAAACATGATAACATGATTTTGTGTTAAAAATATAGTATAATTACTGTTGAACCAGTGTATGGACACTGTGTGAGAAAATGACATGTTTTGCCTGTGATTGGTATTTGGTTCATTATACATGCATTGGAAAGATATGTCTGTGATTGGATTTGGTGCATTATACGTGCATTGAAAAAAAAATATGCGTTGAAGCATATGATTACATTGAACAAATGAAATTGAAAAGATTTGGCCCTTTGGGGTTGGACTTGCACTGATATATTCGTGCATTGTATAAAATATAGCTAATAGCTATTATGGCCCTTGTGGTTGAAGAGGGAATGAGAATTGATAGTGAGGTCTATGATGGATCTTAGGGGCGTCGAGGCGCGGCGGTCGACCAGTGGACAGCTTAGCGAGTACCACTGTGCCACTTGCGATGCAAATCCGTTGCAACGCATTGACGATACCCGACAAGAACACGATTCTTTTCTACGACTGGGAGATTGTCTTTGGGCTAAGGCTGACAATTAACCAGAGCATTCTTCTCGAAATTGTGAAAACCTCCATGGAGTTGTTTTTGATAAACTGAGTCTTTGTGCATATGCATAAATCTGAGCATTTATATCTATATGATATATTAATTGAGGAATATTGGTTATGACAATTGTTTTGATTACTTGGATGATGATGATGATAATGTTGAGAGCATTATCATAATTATTGTTTATGATAATTGAATTGATAAATGATTGAATGATGATAGTTAATTAATGTTGATGACATAATCATAATTATGGTATGATCTATCTGTATGATATTGTTGTTTGTGTTATCTCTGTGCTGCCATGTTGGTGTTGGTGTAGGTGATCTCACCTCTTTGTTATATTGTTTTGCTGTGTCTGTACTGTTAAAATCAAATAATAGAAGGATCGAGTTGTCTTAGACATAACGGGCGATGGATACTCTGAGATTGGTGACAACAATAAGGAGTGGACATTCAGGACTCGAAGATGTGCAGTGTTGACAAAGGAACAGATATCTGATGCATCAAGATGAACAGAAAAAGGAATAAGTATGTTAAAGTTTTCTGTTAGTGTTGTACCATGCTATTAAGTAGGACCCGTCATGGGGTTTGCTACTGTCAAAAAAAAATATAAGTCTGTTTATATTTCTCTTTAAATTGTGATATTAATTGGTGTCAATATTGCATAATGAATAGTTGAAATATGATTTTCAATATTACCTAATAGTTTTAGTAAATTTATGTTTCAGTAAAGAAAAAATTTTGAAACCCATCTTTTATAACTCAAACTTTGTGCGAACTTATTTTCAGATTATGAGTCGGAAGTCAGAAATGTGATGCCCTAGCTAGGGTGTTACATTAGTTGGTATCAGAGCTAGGGTGTTACATTAGTTGGTATCAGAGCTAGGGTGTTACAGCTCGCACGTTAAGAAATAGTCTTTTATTGCAGCTGTGACAGAAGACATAAGCAGGATGGAGAGGCAACCAGTTGTTAAGGCCAACCATGAAGAAAAGCTATCCAGTAGAGCGAACCATGTTTGAGTACTCTATGCCCATTGCTGAAGGGTATGGAGGAAGTATAATAAGACTAGCTATGGCAGCTAATAATTTTGAGATCAAACCAGCACTGATCTCCATGATTCAGAATTCAGTTCAGTATGGTGGATTGCCTTTGGATGATCCTAATCAGCATTTGGCCAGGTTCTTATAGTTGTGTGATACTATCTAGTACAATGGTGTTGATGCAGGATTAAAAGTTGCAAACCCAAGTGCAGGTTATCTCAAGTAATAAATTTCTCGGGAGTCCGAGGTCGATCCACAGGGAATTGATGAAGAAAAATTTATTTAATGTAAGTAAAATATTTTGTTACAACAATAAAGGTGATAAAAACTCTGTCACAAATAAAAAGGAATTTCTTGGGCTAGGAGATCCACTTTTTGTAAATAAATTAAGGACAAGATTAATTCTTTTATAACTCAATTAGAATCCACACATAATGGAGGTTCCAATCGAAAAATACAACATTCAAATTTCATTAAAATTATATATGTAATTATATTATGATTCCTTTAATCATCTATTAATACCACCACTCATAAATGAGATCAAGCATTCATTGTGCCAATCTCTTGTCTACAACAAATCAAGATCTTCACTTTACAAGGAGAGTTTCTAACACCACCACTTGTAAATGGGTTAAAGCATTCATTGTGTCAATTTCTTGTCTACAACAAATCAACAACTCCACTTTACAAGGAGGGTTTCTAAATTGATTGGAAACAAAATACAATATGTATAATGACCACTTGAAAATATATCATTTAAGCACAAGAGAGAAATTAATCTAACCTTACTTCATTATTAAGAGATTCACTCTTTCATCCAAGCAAAATGAAACTTAGTTACTCATAGATAAGAAGAAAGAAAGAGAGAAGAAGAAGAAGAAGAACATGACTTCAATTTAGAACAAAGAAAAATTACTACAAAAAAACCTAGTAACAAACTAGCATCATTTTGCTACCTAACACCTCACCCTTAATGATCTACTAAGGCCCCCCTTTATAGAGGATTAGAGATACAAAATAACAAGGGATCTGAGTCATTAGTGAGTGGATGAGTGGAAAATGAGTGAAAAATGCCAAATGACTTTTGGTGAGTGAAAAATTATGGAGATTCCTTGTCTCCGAAATCATTTAGCTCTGAAGTCATTGAATGCATCAGAATGAGCAAATATAATCTTCATGAAAATTGTAGGCCTGGATCTTAGCTTTCAAATGGCTTTAGTTTGAGTCCAATATCATTTCTATAACGCTAGATACGTTCAAATTACTGTACACTGCTTAGGCCCAGTCATAGCTCCTCTGTTATGACTTGCAAGCCAAATATCATCCATTAGGACTCAGATTCTGGAAAAGTACATGAAATTTGTAGATATAGGTCTTAAATATTCAGAATCAAAATTTCAACCCATTTGGCAACATCTAGCATGAAATATGGCATGAACAGTACACATAGTTCAAGCTGTCAGGAACAACACTCTAGTTCTTGCTTCAACCCTAATTTAAGTTATCTACTCGTGTGATTGGGTCTTTGAGGTCTTCATGAAAGTTATAGAGCTCTCTCTTATCTTTAAAACGCCACTAGATTCAACTCATTTGGTCATCTACATCCCAAGATATAGCCCAAATACAAAAACAACGTAAGACGTAAATTATGCTGAAAAATTCAATTAAGTCCAATTTGAGTCCAAACTTACAAAACATAATCAAACTCAATCAATTAAGTATATGGAAAGTGTAAATGACTAAAAATAAAGGCATATTAATGTATCAAATATGTGATCATCAAATTTTCTCACACTTAGCTTTTTGCACTCTTGGGCAAAACACACAAGACTAAAACAAAAAAAAAAATGAAACAAACTCAAAAGTTAAACACTCTAAAAGACTTAATTTCTAATAATATTTAAAAATGAAGAGCAACCAATCATTCAAGTAATCCAAACATTCATGAGGTAACATATCTTCACATCTCAAACCAACAAGCAAGGAAACTTCAATTGAAAAGCATGAGTCAAGAATGATAGATCTTCACAAGATTCACTCTCAATCCCTCAAGTGTTTAAAAGGTAGGTGTTTCACTCAATTCAACCCATGAAAATTGTACTACCATAAGCTTGCTTATCTTCTACTTCTCCACTACTCAAAGTACATGCACACACAAATCATGAGAACTTTAATCAAGGTTGTAATAGGGTCAAGGTAAAGGAGAAGGTAATATAGATATGACAAGCTAAATACCAAAGAGAATAAAAGAGCATGAAAGCTGAGTTCAATTAACAAGCATGAAAGTTCATCCCAACTCCACCTAATACAAATTCTCTTTACATATTCTTTTCCTTTCCTTTATTGCCTTGTTGATCTTCTTTTTCTTTTTACTTTTTTTTTATTTTTGATTTTTGATTTTTTTTTATTTTTTTTATTTTTTACAAAAAGAACATCATATATACATTTTTTTAACCATTCTGCACACATACTCCCACACTTGTTCAAGAACTCATTGAATGACAAAGCTAATGTTCTTTTATTCCCTAAGGTCTGGTAAGAACATGGTTTTTCATTTAAGGCACATAATGAGTTCAAAACAAAGAATGGTCAAATAAGCTCAAAGGGGTTAAGCAACAAAAAATATACAAGGTTGGCTATTTGGCTAAAGTAGCTATTTCAAGAAAAATGCCTCAATCATGTTTATGTATACATGTGAAAATGTAGTCTCAAAAAGAATCAAAGCAAGTTCTAGAGTAACAATTCCATGAGTGAAATTCACACAAGAAAGAAGAGAATGATACAAATGTTCAATCCATTCATCAATAAGCTCAAAATCTCACAAGGCATAATTCTATCATTCTTAGTCCACTAATTCAACATCCATAACCAAGCATGTGAATTTTAAGAAGGAAGACAACTTACTCAATCATGCAAATTTTCCTGAATTTGAATTGCTACTTCCACACAAACTAGTTATCTACCCCAATCTAGATGTGTCTCAAGAGTAAAATTACCTCCACAGCAAAATTTACTCCTTACTCTACCATCCTTAATTGGTTTAGCTGTTAGTAAACATGACAAACATAATAAACACACTTCCTAATTTTTTTTTGGGTTTTTTACACAACTATCCTTCCCCCCAACCAGATCACAACATTGTCCTCAATGTCAAAGATAGATAGGTAAATGATAGAAGATAGTACCTGTTGTTATAATTACTAAAAAGAGAAATCTCACACAAAATTAAACAGAAACAAAGTACGATAAATAAAATCAAAGCTTGTAATTATTTAAATAGTTGGAGTGTCTTGGCTAGCTTTCTTTTCATTCTGCTTCCCTCACCGCTTCCTTCGGACCAATCTATCTGAGTTATTACTGGATCAGGTTCATAAACAAAAGTTTCTAATTTATCAATCAACTCATCAACAGTGGAAGAAGAGATAAGGAGTCGTCTTGCTGAAGGTGTGACAAATTTCTGTTCCACAGCATGGTCAACAAAAGATAACAAATTATCAAAGAAATTATTAACATTCAACAAACCTATGAGTTTATGGTGGATGTTCAGCTGGGCCCAAGAGACAATTTGAAAGACTTCTTCCAAAGTACCAAAACCACCAAGTAAGGCAATGAATGCATTAGAGTTTTTAAGCATTGTCTTCATTCGTCCATGCATAGATGATACTTGAATTTCCAGTCCAATTGTCTTTCCAACGATGTTCCTTCGAGTTAAAGGTTTAGGAATGACACCTAAAACTTGACCACCTCTTACAAATGCAGAAAGTGATACAGCCCCCATTAACCCAAGGCAACTTCCCTCATATACTACACGAATGTTCCTCGCAGCAAGTATTCTACCAACAGTGCTTGTTGCATTTACAAATTCTAAATTCTTCCCATAACTTGTCCCACAAAATACACAAATATTGGTAAATCTACGAACAGAAGAAGAAGGTCCCTCCATTTCTACACTCACACTCTCTTTCAATGATTATGAGTTACAGGAAAGTGAAGAAAATGGAGTGTTTAAATAGGGAACAGAAAAGAAAAAGTAATAATAGCTCCTATATAGGTAAGTTGGCTGTTGTCAGAAAAGTTTGAATTTAAGAAACTTTTTTTTATTTTTTTTATTTTTTATTTTTTATTTTTTTATGTTTTTATTTTTATTTTTTATTTTTTATTTTTTGACTTCAAGAAAACCATCAGGGTAAAGAAGTCTAGAAACCCCTGAAGGATCCCGCCCAAAGGATCGTTTGTCCAAAACCAAAATTCAATAAAATCATATAAAGATAAAATAATAATAACAAATGATTATATACCTTTATGTACAGGTTTCATAGCGGATCTTTATACTGCGCATCATAAGTGCAATAATACCAAAATGACTCAGCTAATCCTAGAATTCTTCTCCCTCCCGCTTGTTTAAAGAAAAGAGAATAAAGAAACCATCGTGGGTTTCCATCCTGGGTCTAGAACTTGGAGGGCTCACACTTGGGTTTGTAACATCAACAAAGATGCTAAAATCTAAAACCCGCAATGTCCAAGATCCAGAATGCTCTATCCCAGGGCGCTGAGAGCCCCTTATAATAAACGAGAGGATCAAGCTCAGATGCCTCATACGCTTTGGCAGCTGCGGGTTACTTCTCACCAATAACCAAAGTGGGACACTTATACCTATCCATCAACTCCACAGTGCCTAGATGGTGAACATTGGGTTGTGGAGTGCGGCTCTCTACAGAGCATGGCACACGAACATTATTTACGGACAGCGTGCGATGGTCCACCCGAGTCAATCATGGGGTTGTCGCTGGCAGGGGCTCCTAATCTAATTAAAGACTAAGTACAATCGAAGTTTTGCCCTTTTTTTATTCTTTTTTATTTCATTTTTTCCCTTTTTTTTTTTTTTTTTTTTTTTTTTTTTTTCTTTTTTTTTTTTCTTTTGTCTTTTTTTTTTTTTTGAAGATGTACAAGATAATATATACATGTTGTTGTGATTGTGGCTTACATCTTGCTCTAGTTTCCTGTCCAGAAACGGCTTAAACGCCTTCTATGAGTCGAGGATAAGCTTCCCATCCATTTTTCTTATAAATTGGCAAATAGGGTCTTTTTGAGTCAGATTCCCAAGACTATAATGCTCTTGCTCGTCCCTGAAGAGATTCCACAAACTAAGAAGTTCACGCTGCACAACTCCACAAGAATGCATCTTAAGAGTCAATAAGATATTATCTAATGACTTTTTACTCAGTCCATTCTTAATGAATAATATTTTATCTTCTCTATTTACGGAAACCATCCCTAAAGAGGGACATCGCGTGTTGCAATTCCATCGTGCATGCTTGTAACAAACTTTCATTCTTTTTGCTCTTCTCCTTTTTGAAAATGAACTTTTACCGAGACCAGTCATGTATGGGACAAATGAATCTGAAGATTCACCAGCTGAACAAACCTTTGCTTCGATTATCCAGCGTATATCTTCTGGGATGCCCTTGTACATTAACAGTCTCAGTCTTTCACACCTAGCTTTGTAGATTTTGGTTAGAGCATTTTTAGGAACAGAAGGGAAATGCTTTCTTAGATTTGAGAGAATGACATCCATTTTAAAGGAGAAGGAATCAGTTATTATGGAAAACTGAAAAACAAACCAACTTGAGAGTCACAGAGTACCGTTATCCGCCATTTAACCGGGAACACAAAGAACTGCAAAAAGAAAGAAATAAAATTAAAATAAATTCTACTCATAAGAAGGATTAGAAAGAGAGATGGATTCTAGCTCAACAACTTGATGTTCCAGAAATGGTTTAAGTCTTTGTCCATTGACCTTAAGTACAATATCATTCCTAGGATTCTCAATGTCTATAGCCCCATGAGAATATACATGTTTAACAATATAAGGACCAATCCACCTAGATCTCAATTTTTCAGGGAATAGGTGAAGACGAGAATTATAAAGCATAACTTTTTAATATTTGAGATTTTAGAAATTTTTCAAGATTTTTCCTGAAATGTCGAATATTTTAATATATTCCTCATTTTATGTGTACACTGAGCAGAGTCAGTGTAACACTCTAAAAATTATTTGGTTCATGATGAATAGTCATTTTTTAATATTTGTGATTTTTAAGAATTTTTGTGGATTTTTCTAGAAATATCAAATATTTTAGTATATTCTTCGTTTTACGTGTGCGCTAAGTGGAGTCGGGAAAACAAAATGTTTTCCTTGAGACTGGTAAACTTTGAACTGTGGAAGCATCGGCGGGGAATCTTACTAAACTCAAGGCCGGACACAGTTTATGAGGTTTACGTTTTTTGAGGTTTTATTTGATAAATAAAATCTCTGTATGCACTGTTAAATAAAATTTTACAGTGCGCTCTATTATTCGATGCATAATTATTACTAGCTTGTGTACCGCAATAATTATCCATTGGGTAATAGCTTATAGTAAAATCCTAATTATCATATTATTCAATTATTAAATCACATTATCTTATCTAAAGGTAATCTTCTTTATGTCTAATCACATCTCCTTTATTGAAAATGCACCCAAGCTTCTCAAAGAAGCTTCATCTTCTCTCTCCTCCCTCACACTCCCACATGGCTGCATGCACATTTTGGGGAGCCAAAAAAGTGCTTCACTCAATCAATTAATCAATTCTAATTTCAAAGTCAAAAAGTCATCATCTTTTTCTCCTATCAACTTCTCTCTCTAACATTCTCTCTTCTTCACTTTACCAAGCTTTTCTCTTCTTTCTCTCTATACTCCACGGCTGCACCATCTTCTTCTTCCACCATTATTGATTTATTTCAACCAACCACTATGCTTGAATCCATCCCTCCATTGAAGCTTTTCTCTTCTTGATAAAATCACTAACAAAGGAGTTAACTTTTCTCTCTCTTTTTCTCTCCAAAATCGCCGGCCACATACAACCATAATCCAAACATTTTTCCTTTGTTTGTTCCAACTAATCACATTTATTAAACCTTCTCATCACCATTAACCTTTTCTCTTTGGAAAGCATCACTTGGTTCATCCATTTTCACCATTTTCGTTTTTCTCCATCAAGCTTTAAAGTTGGAGACTTTGAGGTAAAAGTTCATAACTTTATCATCTTTCCATCCCATTTTCGTGATCCATGGTCAGTATGGTGATCATGGATGCCTTTTTCAAGCTTTGATTGTGATTATTGTGAAAGTTTGATGTCCTAGGGTGGTGGAATCCGAATTTCACTTGGAGCTTCAAGGGAGATCCGTTGTTTGTTTTCTCCTCTAGGTAAGAGGGAGATAATCCTCTCCAACCTCTCTTAGTAGTAGGAAACTTGATTTTGTGATTGGTTGTGAGAGAATCCATGATAGGGTTACTCTCTTGGTTATGTGCTTTCTTTTATGATTCTTGTATTAATTTGGGCTCTATGTGATTTATTGATTGATTTTATATGAACATTGGTGCTCTTGGTTTGATTGGTATGGATTGAAAACTTAAATGGTAGCAAAATAATCCTTGCTCTTTTCTAAGAGGCTCACAGCCTTAAGCCCCAAATGGGGTGTTCTTGGTGAAAATTTGTAACCAGTTGAAGACATGATTAATTAAGGGAGTAACATGTAATGAATGGAAAGAAAAATTAGGGTTCCTAATTTTAGGGAGGCTCACGGCCTCAAGAGCTCATTAGGGGTCAACCATGTAACTTTTTACAACTTTGAAATTGAATTAATCAAGTGATTAAATGGTTAATAATGAGATGGAAGTAAACAAATTTGATAACTTAAAAGGGATCTTTGGACTTAAGAAAGTGAATAAGGATGTGTGAGACTTGGAATAATTTTCTAAATGAATATAACCAAACTTAAAATATGGAACTAAATAATTAAAAGAATTCCCCTAGAGAAGAATTTCGTAAGGAATACTAAACCAAAGTGAAACTCAAATAAATTGAACAATTAGAATTTATTAGGAATTCATAAGATCAAAAAATGATCCAAAAATGGAATTGCGTCATAAAACTAGAATAATTTCTATTCAAAGGAAGATCATGGTCATGAGTAAGAACCTTCAATATCTCAATTTAAATTACTCTAATGCAACTTTGTCTACAATTTAATGGTGAACTTGTATAATAAAAATAATAAAGATAAAAAGAATACTGTGAGAGGAACTTATTAAGAAGGGTATAGAAAGGTAAGCGTAATTTCATAATGTGCCTAAAAGTATAATGTATTAATTAAGGACAAATTGAATAAGAGAAACAAGAATTAAGAGTGTAAGCGAGGCTTTGAGAATCATACGACATTTAATTAAATGAATCTTATTAAGGACAAAGAGAAGAACAGTGATAAAACTTTATAAGACAATGGTAAGTCCTAAATTAATTATGAATGATGACTTTGTTAATGGGCCCATGAGTGGGACCCAAATCTGTTTCATTTTGGTTTATAATCTTAAAATGTATGATTCTTGAATTTGTATAATTGAGATACTCTGAGAGAACAAGCATTGGTATCATTGTGCTATTGGGCCGACGAACTTGACCCTGAAAACATCTGATAGACTATTGAGTCTGATGTGATTTGATTTCATTGGATAAGCGTTTGAGCATCATACAGTTATGGCATTTTATTCCTAGGAGTGAATGAGAACTTACAGGATAGTGGGGGCATTGTATGAGTCCTTTGAGGGGGTCACGGCACGGTGTTTCACTCGTAATTATGCTATCATATTATACCCCTAACCATGAACACTGTTGCAACGCACTGGCTGCCTGACAAACCACTATTGCTTTTCGTGGCCCGGCATAGACTGTCTATTTAGGGGGGACAGATCTTCTGGGACGTTCATCTCTAAAAACTTGAGTCTAGCTCCATGGAGTAGGAAATGAGTACATTGTACATGAGAATGGTTAGCATACGCATTGTGCATATGCATGGTCATCATACATACTGTCATAGCATGGTTAATAAACATATATTGTAATGTACATTGTTGAATCATTTACCAATTGAAAATGTAATTATGCTTGTTAACTTGTGATATCTCCGTGATAATATGATTAAGTTTATTATTCCGTAATATTCCTGTATTGACATGACGTTATCTGCCTGTACTTAATATTATTATATGTGAAAGGCATTATTGTCTTTCGTTGTGTTTCTTATTGCCATAATTGGTAATGGAGTTAGATATCTCACCTTTTGCTTGCACTGCTATTGTTCTATGTGATATTTGGTTAAAGGCTGTAGAGGGGACGAGATTGTTTTTCTTAGACTTTACTGGGTATTGAGCACCTGCTTTCGAGGATGTCGTCAAGAAGGGGTTCTATCGGTTTCGTTAGGATCGTGTTCACCGGTGGTGCCAATGCGTGGAAAGTCGACTAGGCTAGACAATGTATACGATATGTTAGAGACCTGATCTTGACCATAAGGAGGACTCGCAATGGAGTTTATGTTCTGACACTTACTACTTTGGTAAATCTGGAGTTCGCCTTGCCTATCCAGTAGCTATGGGGTGATCCGATTCACACCCCTGGAGAGGACGAGGATTCCATGGCATTAGCTGCTAGGGCACCTGCCCGTGGGACCGCACTCAGTCCTGTCCTTATATCTTCAGACGAGTCGGGAGAGGATCCCGAGGTGGATCCGATGTAGTACCCAACTCCATAGTCGTGGCGTTATTGTGGGTAGTTTATATTTTCCTTCGCATTATCTGTATGAGAACTATTTTGAGGATATGTATGTTTTAAGGTAATTAACCAGTCTTGTATGTTGTATCTTGGATATATCTTGTTGAATTATATTTTTACAATGACAGAATGTGTAACTATTCATTTATCGCTCATATTTTCTGTATATGTACATTAGTTTATTTTGGATAAATATTATTTGAAAATCGTAACACGCTAAAATTTAGTGACCATGACATAATGACGATTGTGCCGTGGTCATTAATCGAGGGGTGTTACATTAGGTGGTATCAGAGCAGTTCATCCTATTGAGCCGAGGTATGGACTGATTATGCTTAGACATGTTAGAAGTTTCTTTGTATGTTGTGCACTTCCTTGTCTCTTGATTGAGATGTTTGGGAATGGAAGGCATGACTTGCCATAGGTTGAATGTTGGTAGCTACTGTTGTACAGTTACATGATATTGAGTATTGGCCTACTCAATGTGTAATATTCTGTGTGGACAAAAAACTATGACTTCACCTAGGCGTATTAAGGGAATAGGAGTTCTTTTAGTAAGAAGCTCAGCTAGTATAACTGAACTTGCTTAGGATTTGTTTGCATTTACACCCTTGTTGTGTTACCTCTAGAATTGTTTGAGCCAATGAGTTAGAAAAAGGATAGTTAAAGACTAAGGCGTCCAAGTGGTGTTAGAGAACCAATTTTCTTGGGAGAAGAATATTTGGCGTAAGTCTGGTTTGAGGAGCTGCTTGGGAGTTAAAGACTTGCAAGAGATAGTGCCATAAAAGGCAGAATGAAAGAGCTCAAGTTAGAGTCTTTTGGGTTTCGTGGTTAGGTTTGTCTTGCTGTGTTGTGTGACTCTTTGTGTTTGGTTTCCGAAAGGAGACAATAGTGCTTGAATTGATTGCTTTTGATTTTTCCTTATGTTTCGATTTGTTTGTCCTTAAAGAGAGGCAATGGCTCGGAATAGACATAACTGTATGAATGCGGGGAATGACGATGAAGGTATGACTACGACAGTCGAAGCAATACAAGGAATGACTAGTGTAATAGTATAAGCGAATCAGAGGGCCACACAGCAACAAGAATTGGAAGTTGAGGTTCAGAATTTGTTAGGAGAAAGTCAATTTTTGGGTAACTCTGAACTACCTAAGTTCCAAAGGAGGAATAATAGAATGATTAATCAGTTTAAGTGGAAACTGTATTCACGACAACTGAAGGGGCAACAGTAACCACGAATGTATAAAGGAAGTGCGAGTGGTGGTAAATTCGAACCGGTACCTTTATCAAAATATAAGAAGTGCGGAAAGGACCACTTAACGAGGGACTGTACGATCAAAGGAGTAATTTGTTTCAAGTGCAAAAAACAAGGATATGTGTGAAAGGATTGTGCTTTGCATAGGACGAGGCCTCCATGTGCGATCAAGGGGATAATTTATTTTCAATGCAAAGAGTTAGGATATGCAGCTAGGAACTGTACTTTGCAAAGGATGAAACCTTACGTTGGAGATGTATGCACCTCAAAATCTCATGAACAAGGGAGAGTTAATTCCTCCACCCAGATTGAAGACCGAAATGAAGAGGGGGACTGTGTTACAGTAGGTAACCCTGTGATTCCATTGTATAACTCTGGGGATAACACATTTCCTTGTGACATATGATTGTATGAGTCTATTAGGATCGTTTGTATCTTCGTTATCTTTTGACTAAGTTATTTCTATTTCTGCTACTAAGAACATGTTGTTGGTAGCCTAGTTGTTTAAATTAACCTATGTATGTTAAAGACTGAGTCTTTTCTATTGATTGGATTTGTTTACCTTCTTCGTAAATCTGACGTGATATCAAAACGAAAGGGTTGGTTATCTTTCGACCATATACTGTTGAAATATTCCAATGAAAAATTAAAAGTTTATTTTTGGGATTGGGTTGTCTGTGTATTTACTCCCTTTCGACCCGAACATTGCTGTTCTGGTTTACAAGCCTGCTCTCATTACACAAGTTTGTTTAAAACTATCTTATTGTTGTTAGAAATTAAAACCCTTTTTTTTCAATTCAATTATTTGCTTTCTTCATGAATGGGCTTGATCTCATAAAGGGGATTCGATGTTTTCTAACCATGTCTCATCATTCTGTTCCAACAAAACCTTAGTGTCTCTTAAGACAGAAATTTCCTAGATTTGAATCCACGAAAACTCGTTCCTAGGTTTTATTGGACCATATCATATTCTTCATTGGACGGGTCCAGTGGTAGACCGAGTGACTTCCCTATCTTTTCTTTTGACCGTTATGATGTTTCTAGTACACTTCGACTGAGGAAGTGTGTTCCTGAATTTGAACCATAACCGTACGCTGAATGTAGCACGGTTGGAGAAGAACATACCCTATGTGATGTTTCTATTAAGATCGAGGATAGATGGCCTAATGAATCAACTGAAGGAAGCTGCTGTTTTCTCCAAGATCAGCTGGTGTTCTGGACTATCATCAAGTTCGCTTGAAGATAGTAGATATTTCCAAAATAGCTTTTTCTGACGTGTTATGGGCACTACGAGTATTTCGTAATGTCGTTCTGTGTAACGAACGCTTCGATAATATTCATCGATTACCTGAATAAAATCTCTCTTTTCCTTGTTGATGACATTTCGATATATTCTTGAAGTTCGGAGGAACCGCATTGAACATACTACGCATACCTTGTTGTTCTTCAAGTTCTGAGAAAGAAGAAAAAGTTATGCGTGAAGTTGTCAAAGTACGAATTCTAGTTAGAGGTAATTCAACTTTCAGGTCATATGATCTCAAAGGAAGGAGTTGCTATGGAGCTGTCAAAACTCGAAGCAGTTCTTCGATGAGAAAGACCAATGATCGTAATAGAGATTCGCAGCCATAAGGGATTAGTTGGTCAATATGGGAGACTCGTCGCAGAATCTTCCAATGTGGTAAGACTTCACATCTAACTCATACGAGAGAGTCAAGTTTTGCGTGGACCGATGCATATAGGGGAAATTTTCAAGGGTTGAAGAAACACTCAACTACTTCACTAGTGATGATTCTGCTTAATCTCAACGAACATTTTGAGATGCCCATTGATGTCTTGCATTAGATTTTGGAACGTGAGCTTGTGCAGATAGGAGGAGTAGTAGCGTGTGTTTCAAGACAACTGAAAGCATAAGAGGAGAGTTACTCTACACAAAAACTCAAAGTTATCCGTTGGGATTGCGCTGAAGATCTTGAAACATTCTACAAGGAACCATATCTACATGTACTCTAAGGTAGACCAAATTTCGTAGACGAAATTTCTTTTTGAAGGAGAGAGTTGTAACATCCTAAAAATTATCTCATTCATCATAAATAGTCATTTTATAATATTTGAGATTTTTAGGAATTTTTCAGGATTTTTCTTAAAACATCGAATATTTTAATATATTCTTCATTTTACGTGTACACTGAGCAGAGTCAGTGTAACACTCCGAAAATTGTTTGTTTCATGATGAATAGTCGTTTAATATTTTAATTTTTTAGAATTTTTATGTATATTTCTTTCATTTTACGTGCACACTGAGTGGAGCCTGAAAAATGAAATGTTTCCCCTAAGATTGGTAAACTTTGAACTGTGGAAGCGTCGGTAGGGGATCTTACCAAACCCGAGGCCGGACACAGTTTACGAGGTTTATATTTTTTAAGGTTTTATCTGATAAATAAAATCTCTATACGCACTGTTAAATAAAATTTTACACTGTGCTCTATTATTCGATGGATAATTATTACTGGCTTGTGTACTGCAATAATTATCCATTGGGTAATAGCTTGTAGTAAAATCCTAATTACCATATTATTCATTTATTAAATCACATTATCTTATCTAAAGGCAATCTCCTTTACGTCTAATCACATCTCCTTTATTAAAAATGCACCCAAGCTTCTCAAAGAAGCTTTATCTTCTCTCTCCTCCCTCATACTCCCACACGGCTGCATGCACATTTTGGGGAGCCAAAAATGTGCTTCACTCAATCAATTAATCAATTCTAATTTCAAAGTCAAAAAGTCATTATCTTTTTCTCCTATCAACTTCTCTCTCTAACATTTTCTATTCCTTCTCTCTTCTTCACTTTACCAAGCTTTTCTCTTCCTCTTCTCTACACTCCACGGCTGCACCATCTTCTTCTTCCACCATTATTGATTTATTTCAAGCAACCACTTTGCTTGAATCCATCCCTCCATTGAAGCTTTTCTCTTCTTGATAAAATCACTAACAAAGGAGTCAACTTTTCTCTTCTCCTTTTCTCTCCAAAATCGCCAGCCACATACCACCATAATCCTCCATTTTTCCTTTGTTTATTCTAACTAATCACATTTATTAAACCTTCTCATCACCATTAACCTTTTCTTTTTGGAAAGCATCACTTGGTTCATCCATTTTCACCATTTTCATTTTTCTCCATCAAGCTTTAAAGTTGGAGACTTTGGGGTAAAAGTTCATAACTTTATCATCTTCCCATCCCATTTTTGTGATCCGTGGTCACTATGGTGATCATGGATGCCTTTTTCAAGCTTTGATTGTGATTATTGCGAAAGTTTAATGTCCTAGGGTGGTGGAATCCGAATTTCACTTGGAGCTTCAAGGGAAATCCATTGTTTGTTTTCTCCTCTAGGTAAGAGGGAGATAATTCTCTCCAACCTCTCTTAGTAGTAGGGAACTTGATTTTTTGATTGGTTGTGAGAGAATCCATGATAGGGTTACTATGAACACCCAATTTTGACCGGACTAAAAGAAAAAATAATAAAAAAGAAACAAAAAAGAGAAAAATAAAAAAATCAAAAAAAATAATTTTTTGTTATCCTTTTTTTAACCCATCTTTTTAACCCAAATACATAAGCCCAAAATATAATAGAAAATGAAAAATAAAAAAAAAGTAAAGAAAATGAAAAAAAAAAGAAAATAATAAAAAATAATAATAAAAAATTTGTTTTTTTCATTAGGATAAAAATCATTTTTTTTTTCTTTAGCCATGCAGCCTCACCACTATGCGGGGGACAAGCACTTTTGCCTCCCATTCTCTTTTTCCACAATTACGCTTTTGCTCCCCACTTAGTTTCCCACTTGCACTACTGAACAAACAGATTCCCTCACTAATTGCACCTACTCCCTCACTAATTCACCCACTCCATTATCACCTGGCTGCTAGCAACTAATAAGAGAGGACTCATTTATCTGGGGAGAGGGCCAACCTGAGGATTTGGATTCACGTCTGCAGACACTCATCCTTACTATCAGAAACCACCTCTTCATCCTTAAACAAAAAGGACCATCTTCATCTCCATCAACATCCAAACAACCCCTCCAAAACTGTGACTGCCCTTGTTCACCACCATAACCAAAACCTTTCCACCCACCATCTACCATCTTGATCATCCTCTCATCCGACCGTCGGACCGCACAGAAGCCATCAGCCTTTCAACCGACCGTCGAACCATACCATTGTGACCCTCGACCAACTTCACAAAGCCCACCTTCACCTCTAACCCGACCGTCGAAACCATCCCACAAACCAGACCACCTACCTCTCAAATCTCCAAACCACATTTCAAACACCATCACATACATCGACCGTCGAAATCCAAAGAGCCACATCCTTCCCCTTTCCGACTGTCGAACTCAAGCACAAACTCCATCACATCCGACCGTCGGACCCCAAAAGCAAGACCACCTACATTCTCCAATTCGACCGTCGAACCGTGAGTTCCACTCCTCTCACCGACAAGCCATCCAAACCTCCATCACCATCAACCAAACTCCATCCCCTCACTCGATCGTCGAATCCATCCCTTCACTCGACCGTCGAACCACACCAGCTACTACCCCCTCACTGACAACCCATCCAAACTCCATCACCATCCACCAACCTCCAACTCGATCGTCGAACCCTAAATCTTTCCCCTCACCGACCGACCCAAGATCCTTTCCAACCGACCGTCGGATCAGATACCAAATCCTTCAACCAACCGACTGTCGGATCAGATACCAAATCCTTCAACCAACCGACTGTCGGGCTACCAATACCAGATCCCTCTCCTACGAGTCACCTCTTGCATTACCAGAGTGTTTATTGAGCAGCCTTGTGCTCGACCATCGGATCTCAGAAAGTAACTCCTGACTGTCGGACTTCAGAAAGCAATTCGACCGTCGAACCGAAGAAGCCAGCCACCCTCCCCTGCTAATTTGACCGTAAACGAGGTCCTTACTGTTGTATCTCTCAGTTTTGGGTTATCTGTTTCTTGGTTTTCTTTTTACGTTTTCCTTTTTTTTTATTTCATTTATTATCAGTTTGTTGGGCTAGATTTTGGGAGTTAAAAAATGATAAATAAAGAAATAATTAAACATTTTTAAAAAGGAATAAAAATGGGTTACCTTAGTTGCGACAACTTGCTAACCCTTATATTTTGTAAATATCTGAGTTGCGACAGCTTGATAATTTACATTTATTATTATTATTACATTTAAATTATTATCATGTTTTTTTTTTTTTTTTTTTGTTAAATCGCTAATTGGTAATTTTAAATAAAAGTTTTATAACAAACTTGATAATTAGTGGGTGACGTTTGTAGCGTGACGCCGAGCTTCACCTATTCAAATTGATTAACTGAGTCGCGACGGCTTGTTAATTCAAATTTTTAATTTTTAAAAATCAATCAACCCACAAATATTTTCTAAAAGAACTACGTGACTTTGAATTCCTCATTGCACCAGGAGATACGTAGGAGCAGAATTTCATTTCTGTCAAGCCCAAATTAAATTTTCATAAATTTTGTGGTTTCGCTTTATGTAAATAGTTACAATGTTTTTTTGTAAAAGGGGTAAAATAAATATTCCCAAGGATTATTAAGAATTTGCACAATTAACCCAAGGTACTGTCTTAGGACGGGTGCGTTAGGGGTGTAGTGGGATTAAGTTTCCACCCTTCCCTGAGCATAACCGACTCCCGAATCTAATCTGGTTCCAAAGACCATTTCCAAATAAAAGGTTTTCTAATTTTTACTAAGTTTAAAATAAAATTGGTGGCGACTCCATTTTTCATATTCATTTTCTAAAATCCAATTCGAGTTGCTATTTTTCGCCGCGGTCTACGGTCGCGACAGATGGCGACTCCACTGGGGAGTTTTGGAGAGTCAAGCCTGTCGTTGTTAGTTGTGCAAATTGTTAATAATTTTCATCTATTTATTTTACCCTTTTTATCCTTGTTTTTGTTTTCTTTTTGTTTGTAAATGGGCTTTATTTATTTTGTTCTATGTAAATATTTGATAGCGTTATCCCTGTGTTTGTTTTGACCTGATATACTTGTATATAATTTGTACTTAATTGTGCATAATTGTTGAAACCTTAGGATAGATGATTGTTGCCTAGTTATTGTATATATGTTTTTGCAGATTGGGGGGGTAGTTTCTTTTTAAAATTTTTGTACAGGTTTGTATGCTCCCTCACACACACACTACACCTACATGTTTATCACACACATTCGAGTGAGGCCCTATACCCGGGTCTGAGTGAATCTTAAGTTAGGTAGAGGTTGCGTAGTGGTAGCCATTTTAGATGTACATCCTGTTTGGTTATCGCAAAAACCTCATCTAGAGCGTGCCTTTGTCATGAATGCCCCGCACCTAGTGGTTTACCTACTATTTGTGGTCAACATTCTAATATGGGACTTAGCTCTAGAGGCCGTTAGAACAGTAGAGCCACCCAATGAAAGTTCTCACAAATTAGATAGACTTATAGATCCTTAGGGTAGAACTCCTCAAATTTAAGGCGGTCCTTTAGGGCACAAAGGGAGCGTACCTTTTCGTTATCTTTGATTTTATCTGCCATTACATTAAAAAAAAATCATACTTTGCATCTTTGTACCATGTTTCTTTGCAATACCCTAATCTTCTGTCCTTCCTGAGATAGTTTTGTTAGAGAACCGTTAGAACTCAACCAAGATTTGACAGTGAATATCTTTGATAAAAGAAATATGGGATCAGATCATAAGGATGCAAGCTTGAAGAAGACTCTGCGACTCAAGGCTAATAAAGTTCACACTGAAAGCCTAGTGATTATGGGACGAATGTTGAAGAAGACTCAACGTTTGACATTTGCAGCAAAGTATGGAAAGGTTCTGGATCTGTTAGAGGTGGATGTGCAAGTGGAAGCAATCACCGCAGTGGCCCAATATTATGACCCTCCTCTCAGATGTTTCACTTTTCAGGATTTCCAATTAGCTCCCACTCTGGAAGAATTCGAGCAAATCCTAGGTTTGTCATTGGAAGGTAAAAGGCCATACTTTTATAAAGGACACTATGCATCCATCCAAACTATGGCGAACGTTTTGAAAGTGCACGCAAAAGACCTCCGAGGTGTGCAGTAGAATAGGAATGGAACCAAAGGGTTTTCAAGAGAGTACCTTGAAGGACAGATGCATCACTTAGCGAACAATGGAGATTGGGAGGCTTTCATGGATGTGCTAGCCCTCACCATTTACGGCACAATTTTGTTCCCTAATATTGATGATTACGTGGATTATGCAGCAATCGATGTGTTCCTTGCCTGCAAATTCCACACCGACAACCCTATCCCAGCCGTTCTCGCAGATGTTTACTCTACCCTGAGCTTTTGTCACGAAAGGAATGGTAAAAGAGTCCTCTGTTGCTTGCCTGGTCTTTGTATGTTTGGCTCACGCTCATGTTTTCAACAGATCATACAAAGCGGAGTGCCCTATCGCCGACTTTAACTGTACCAATTGAAGGTCAAGAACGGTCGTGAATGGGCGGACCACTTGGCGAGATTGGAAGAAAAGCGAGATAAGATGGTATCCTCGATGGAAAGATGTAGAAACTATCATCTACCAGTGCGGAAGGTTTCCAAACGTACCCCTCATGGGTACACGAGGATGTATTAATTACAATCCAGCCTTGGCACAACGACAACTCGGTTACCCCATAATGGGGCCACCTGCAGAAGCCCAAATAACCTCTTTTGTTCTTTACTATATAGATACGGAAGACACCGAATCACTTCGGGAGGTCCGAAACGCTTGGGACAAGGTCATTCGAAAAGGAAAAGAACTGGGAGTCAGAAGTTGTGCAGCCAAGGAAGATTATCGCCAATGGGTTAAGAACAGAATCCAAGAAATCAAGTTGCCATTCAGGATCTCGGCAACCCCTACGGTTGGTGAACCTTCAGCCTCGGTCATGATTGAGAATGAAGAAATGAAAGAGATGAGAGCAGGGTTTGTGAAAATAGAAGAGGAAAAGAAACAAATGGAAGCCGAGTTGAGAAAGATCCGCCAGGCATGTGCAGCCTTGAAGCGAGAAAATACCGAAAAGGACCACACTCTTGAAGGGGTTAATAAAAAGATGAAAGCAGAACGTGAGTCCATGCTAAAAACCAAACAGTGTCTGGGGGCAGCAAACAAGGAATTAGGACTCCGCAGGCAAGAAAGGGACAGGGCCATGGCTGAAAACCAACAGCTGAGGGAGCAGCTCAAGAATGCCAAAACAACCCAAAACAATGCAATGCGGCTGGTAGAAGAAATGAGGCAGCAGATGGGAGTGGCATCTAAGCGGTATGAGGACATGATAGAAGATGAGAAGCTGCACATGAAAGAGACATTTGTAAAATATGAGGCAGCATTGCAACAAGGACAGGAAAATATGAAAAAACTGATGGATCAGGTGGAACAACAAAAAGGGGACATCGATGGATGGAAGGAGGAAGTTCATTTTTGGATGAGTCGCTTTTCAAAATTGGCATGTTTGGCTAATTCGGCAATTGCGGATACTCCATATCATTTGAAGGAAGCTGATCAGATGGTCAACCCTTTTGAAACACCGGTAGAAATCAGTGATTTCATTGAGTATTGTAAGAACCTTATAGGGCAGATGAAACGAATGGCTAAGGCCTATTCATATAAAGAATAGTTTTTTCGGCTAGGTCGTGATGTATTCATCTAAGAAGCAATGTATTGTTATATCTTTTCAGTTGAATGAATGAAGTACGCTTGTGTCGGCACTCTTTTTTTCTATCCCATATTTCACTAGAGACTTAATACTTTTGAACGAGACGTTCTGGGTAATAGTTACAACAAACAATATCAAAGATACTCATTTCAAATTTATTTGGCACAAAATCACTAACGGTCCTCTAACAAATGATGAACATAATCACTGATCTTCTATTTTTTTTCAGGTAAAAAAACTTTGAACCATTGCTCGTCCTTGGAAAACGCAGATTGCACAAACCCGGGCCTACAGAACTAGATCACGAACTAGGCTACAAGAGATGTCTAACTCAGAAAGAAACTTAAGTCAAGAGATGGATGAAATGAGAGAAAGGATCAATACAATGGCAGAAGGACAATCAAGGGTCGAGGATTTACTGAGACAGTTAACTGAGACCCTTAGAACAACAAATGGAACATCTGTCGGCACTAGGGTAAATGCAAATACAAGCAACAATGTGAATGAAGAGGATGATTCCATGAACGGAAATCAGGAAGGGGAGAAGAATAATGTAGAAGTGACTCGTGAACAGCCGGTGAAGATCTTCCTGAACAGCAACTCGAAAAAAGAAAAGTTAAGAGATGAGTTGATTGAAAAGATGCAAGAGCAAATTAAAGCGATGCAAGAGCAAATTAAAGCCATGCAAGGCCCTAATCCATATGGCTCAGTGGGAATCGATGAACTGTTCCCTGAGGTTGAAGTTAATATTCCCAAGGACTTCAAAATACCAGACTTCTCAAAGTATGATGGAAGCACCAATCCAAAGTTCCATCTGAAGACTTACCTCACCAAGATGGCCATTTGGTCACGGGATCAAAAGTTCTTAACCAATTTCTTCCATGAGAGTCTGACTGGGTCGGCTTTGGAATGGTACATACAACTTGACCATTCAAGGATTTCTTGTTGGGATGATTTGACGAGTCTATTCCTGGAGCAATATCGATTCAATATTGACGCCGCACCAACCCGTGAATAACTAGGGGCAATGCACAAAAAGAAGGACGAAACTTTCAAGCAATACGCTCAAAGATGGAGAATGGTAGCGGCCCAAGTTCAACCACCATTGACTCCATCAGAAATGAGCTCGTATTTTATGGGGACCCTAGGAGTACCTTTTATTAGGCTGATGGCAGGCGCTGCGTACAGAGATTTTTCTGATCTAATTTCAGCTGGAGAAAGGATTGAGAATCTTGTAAAAGCAGGAAAATTACCTACTGGGAATACTGAGAGCAATTTTCCTAAGAAGGTGGCACCAACAAGGAGGCAAAGCCGAAGTCAGTTATGTGCGCCAACAAAACTCAAGTTTTCTCGTAATCCGCAACCACACCCTTCTTATCAAGCCCTTCACCCGCTTTTCCGACTTACCAGACTTCATACCAAGTTAACAATGTTCCCTCACCACGTCCCGTCTATACCAATCGTCCTCCCGCACCTCGAAATCCGAGAAACCAAGGGTATGCTCGACCCCCGTCGAATCTACCCCCTTTTCCAAAGTTGCCAATCTCCAATGCTGATTTGTTTCAATAGTTGTTTGATGCACATTTGGTTGCATGCGTTCCTTCTCGCCCTATGGTACCCCCGTTTCCAGCCTGGTACAATCCTAATGTAACTTACAAGTTCCATATGGATAACCCAGGACACTCAATTGAGGATTGCGAGGTATTTAAGACCATAGTGAGGAGGTTGATTTCTTGCGGAAAGCTAGATTTTGAAGAGGAGAAGGGACCTAGCATTACTAGCAACCCAATTCCAAATCATGGGAAAGGGATTGTAAACGCATTAGAAAAGGAGAATGAGGGACTTCAAAATGTAGAGGATGTCAAAACTCCTATGAAGTTAATATTCCAAGGTCTTGTCCAAGCAGGCTATTGTTCCTCAGTAGCTTTGGGTGATATTAATACTAAAGCTCACTGTGAATACCATATAGAGAAGGGGCACGATATTGAAGGTTGTCAGGAGTTTAAGGCTCAGGTGCAAAGATTCATGGCTTTGGGGGTAATAGAGGTTACTCCAAAGAAGAGGGTTTGTAAAAGATAGATGTTGTGGAGCGTCTAGTCCTCAAACTCCCACGTACTAGCAAAGTTCCGATTCCCGAGAAAGTTGTCATAGCGATAAAAAAGCCTACACCTTTTCCCTATAGTGATACACACGCTGTGCCTTGGAAGTACGATGTCAAGTTAAAAACACAAGGTAATATAGGACAAACTGCTTCAACCTCCGTTGCTCAGATAGCAGAGCCCGCACAAGCAGTGTCAAGTGTTGTGGGCATAGGAGGGATCACAAGAAGCAGCAGGTGCTATGGGCAAGAAGATAAGACCGGGAAAGGAAAAGCAGGTTTCGTAGAAACAAAAGAAGAGCATGAAGAAGAATTCTTGAAAATCATGAAGCAAAGTGAGTATGATGTGGTAGAACAACTCAGAAAGACTCCAGCTCGGATCTCTCTATTGTCACTCATCATGAATTCTGAACCTCATCGCAAAGCACTGCAGAGAGTGTTAAATGAAGCTTATGTGAAGCCAGATGTTACCCCAGAAAGCTTAGTGAACATGGTAGACCCAGTAAGGCACATCAATGTGATCCCTTTCTCGGAGGAAGAAGTGGTACGTTCGATAGGGAATAACCCACGTGCTTTGCATATCACTTTGAAATGTCAGGGATATGTAATCACAAAAGTTCTGATTGATGGGGGTTCTGCCTTGAACGTCCTCCCGAAAACAACCTTGTCCCAGCTGGCTATGAGTGTAGAAGACCTTAAGCCTCAAGAAATGACAGTGCGAGCCTTCGATGGAAGGAAAAGAGGAATTCTGGGAGAAGTGACCCTTCCACTTGAGATAGGCCCGAGCTGCTTCCAAGTGCTGTTCCAAGTAATGGATATTGAGCCTACATATACTATGCTTTTGGGAAGGCCATGGATTCATGCTGCTGGCATTGTTCCCTCAACCCTGCACCAATGCCTGAAATACATTGAAAATGGATGTCTGGTTACCATCCGGGGAGAGGAAGAAATCTTACTGATGAAGCCTACTTCAATGCCTTATGTTGAAAACACAGAGCTGGAGGTGGAAAACTTCCTACACAGTTTCCAGTTGGTGGAATCAAAAGCAGAGAAGGATGAGTCGACTTCTAAAGATGTTCATCAAGTTGTGACTCGCATTATGACCAATAATGGTTACCAAGCCGGAAAAGGTCTAGGAATTCAGCTGCAAGGAACCAAGTTTATGATTACCCTGCCGGAGAACAAAAACAGATATGGTCTGGGATATGAGGCACCTTTGGAAGGCATGATGAAGCACAATTTGGTTCTCAGTGAAGGAAAAAGGGAGAATGAAGTGAAAAAGGCGATTCCTCATCTGAAGGAGACATTCCCCATCCCTGTCGAGGTTATCAATGGAACCTCCAATCGTCAAGTCCGGCTAATCATTAACAATGTAGAGGAAGACTCCGGAGAAGGCCATGTTATCCAGCCTGCTGACGATTTGGAACCTCTGAACAATTGGTGATCTGAGGCGTTAATGGATGTGATTGTCATAAAGTAATTGTTCGGTCATGATGTTATCTTAGACTTTTGTAATGTTGAATTTATGCTAACTCTTATCGAAGCTTTAATGTAACGAACTTGTGTGTTTTTCCAGTATGATTCTCTGCTCATGTTATCTTTCATCAAAGTTTCAATGCAATGAACTTGTGTGTTTCTCAGTTGACTCACTACTTTAGTTCTTTTCTATCTTTGATTTACGTCTTTGCTTAGCCTTGTCCAATTACCATTTTTTTTTCTTCTTTCTGTGTCCAATCGGGCATAAATAAATTTTCCAGGGATTTGAGTCGGGTAGAGGCATTGTCCCATGAAAGGATACCTGAAAGCTCAAGGATGGATTCCTATTCGATGATGGATATAGATAACTATGACTCAGATGAAGATAGGAACACCACTGAGGAGTTTGCCGAATTGGTAGAGAGGTCGGAAAGAGACTTCAGCCTGGATGAGGAAGAAGTAGAAGTAATCAATATGGGAACCGATGAAGCCAAGAAGGAGTTGAGGTTAGTAGATAACCCGGAACGTGAAAGCATGATCAAGTTATTCAGAGACTACATGGATGTATTTGCTTGGTCTTACCGAGATATGCTAGGGCTAGATCCGAGCATAGCTTCCCACAAGATTCCGCTATACCCCAATGTTGAGGTGAAAAAGCAGAAATTGAGGAGAATGCACCCTGAAATGTCTTTAAAGATCAAAGAGGAAGTCACCAAGCAATTGGAGGCAGGTTTTTTAGAAGTATCAAGGCATCCAGAATGGGTAGCACATATCGTCCCTGTTCTGAAGAAAGATGGAAAAGTCAGGATGTGTGTGGACTATAGGGATTTGAATAAAGCTAGCCCTAAAGATAATTTCCCCTTGCCTCACATTGATAATGCAGCAAGAGGTCATAGATTCTCTTTTATGGATGGTTATTCTGGCTACAATCAAATTCTTATAGACACGAGTGATAAAGAGAAGACCACATTTGTCACATCATGGGGAACCTTTTGCTACACAGTCATGCCATTCGGATTGAAGAATGTTTGGGGCCACCTATCGGCGTGCCATGGTTGCTTTGTTCCACATATGATGCACAAAGAAATTGAGGTATACGTGGATGACATAGTTGCCAAGTCCCAAGAAGGGGAAAGCCATGTGGTAGTGTTACAAAAGTTGTTTGAAAGACTCGAAAATACAAGTTGAGGCTAAACCCAAAAAATGTGTTTTTGGTGCATCGACGGAAAATTGCTTGGTTTTGTTGTTAGCAAGGAAGGAATCAAAGTGGACCACGATAAAGTCGAGCCATACAAGAGATGCCTACTCCTAAGACGAAAAGGAAGTAAGAGGCTTTCTCGGGAGATGAATTACATCGCTAGGTTCATAGCCAACCCGACCAAAGACTTGTGAGCCAATCTTCAAGCTACTGAAGAAACAACAACCAGGAGAATAGGATGAACAGTGTCAGGAAGCTTTTGAGAAGATAAAAACTTACTTGCAAAGTCCTCCTATTTTGGTGCCCTCTACACTTGGTCGTCCTTTAATATTATACCTCACGGTATTGCAGACATCCATGGGAGCAATGCTAGGGTAGCATGATGAAGCGAGAAAAAAAGAACAGGCCATCTACTATTTGAGCAAGAAGTTCAATGAGTGCGAGTCTCGCTACATGACAGTTGAGAAAACATATTGTGCACTGGCATGGACATCTAGAAGGTTGAGGCAGTACATGTTGTACTATACTACCTGGCTTATCTCAAGGATGGACCCGATAAAGTATATATTCGAAAGCCCTCATGTTTCCACACGAGTCTCCAAATGGCAAGTGGTTCTTTCTGAGTTCGACATAAAGCATGTAACTCAAAAATCTATCAAAGGAAGCGTAATTGCAAATCACTTAGCTGAGAACCCACTCAATTACGAGCAACCTGAGACGTCTGATTTTCCGATGAGGATGTTTTAGCAGTTGAGGAAGAAGAGTCAGATAAAGAGGACGTGTGGAAGATGTTTTTGATGGAGCAGTCAATATGTATGGGAACGGCATAAGTGCAGTGGTCATATCACCAAGTGGGAAGCAATACCCAGTGGCCATCAAGTTAGAGTTCGATTGCACCAATAATGTAGCTGAGTATGAAGCCTGTGCTCAAGGGCTAAATGTTGCAATAGAATTGGGAGTGAAAGAACTACAAGTATATGGAGATTCAGCACTGATAATTTATCAAGTGAACGGAGAATGGCAGACTAAGGACCCCAAGTTGATTCCATACCAGAAATATTTGATGCAATTGATCGAGAAGTTTGAATGGATCACCTTTTCGCACTTGACGTGGGACAAGAACCAGTTCGCAGATACTTTGGCGACTTTGACTGTAATGACCAATCTGAATATGCATGCTAATATGCAACCCATCCGAATAAGGGCAGAAAGCGAACCAGTCTATTGTTCTAATGTTGAGGAAGAAGAAGATGGGCAGCCCTAGTTCCATGATATCATGCAGTACATCAAGTTCAGAGAATACCCATCAGGGGCAAGTGAGACAGATAAAAAGAGCATCCGTCGGCTTTCCATGGCTTTCTTTTTGAATGGGGAAATACTGTACAAAAGAAACTATGATGGCACACTCCTCAGATGCATAAGAACTAAGGAGGCTCTCACCGTCTTAACAGAAGTTTATGAGGGAATATGCGGAACACATGCCAATGGTATCATGATGGCTCGTCAGATCCTGCGATATGGTTATTACTGGTCCACTATGGAAGCTGATTGCATAGAATATGTTCGAAAGTGTCATAAATACCAAGTGTACGCTGATCGCATTAACGCACCACCTGTCCCATTGCATAATATGGTGGCACCCTGGCCTTTTTCAATGTGGGGAATCGATGTTATTGGGCCAATAAACCCGAAAGCTTCTAATGGCCACAGGTTTATCCTGGTAGCAATTGATTATTTCACCAAGTGGGTAGAGGCTGCTTCCTACGCCAAAGTCACTCAAAAGGTTGTCCTTAAATTTTTAAGGGTAAACATCATTTGTCGGTATGGAATTCCAGAGAGGATTATCACAGATAACGGCCCTAATCTCAATAGCACAGAAATCAAGAATCTATGTGAGAGATTTAGGATCAAGCATCACAATTCTGCTCCTTACAGACCCCAGATGAATGGTGCAGTAGAAGCAGCAAATAAGAACATCAAGAAGATCGTAGCCAAAATGGTGATCAACTACAGAGAATGGCATGAGATGCTACCCTATGCTCTCCACGCTTATCGCACTAATATTCGATCCAGCACTGGGGCAACACCGTTCTCCTTGGTCTATGGTATGGAGGCGCCTCTCCCCATAGAGGTCGAAATCCCATCTTTAAGAGTGTTGATGGAAGCTGAGTTAGAAGAAGCAGAATAGGTAAAGACTCGGTACGAGCAGTTAAACATGATTGAAGAAAAGCGATTAAAAGCTATCTGTCATGGGCAACTATACCAAAGAAGAATGGCAAGAGCTTTCAACAAGAAAGTGCGTCATAGGGAGTTCCAAGCAGGTGACCTGGTTTTAAAGAAAAAACTTCCAAACCAAGAGGACGCTCGAGGAAAATGGGCACCGAGTTATGAAGGGCCGTATACCGTTAAGAAGGCATTCTCTGGAGGAGCCTTAGTCTTAACAAATATGGACGGAAATGAATTGCCAAAACCGACAAATGCTGACGTAGTCAAAAAGTTCTATGCTTAAAAAAAAAATATATAGCCCCTTAGGTTGAAAACCCGCAAGGGCGGCCTAAGCAAAAGTTAGGGCATCTAATTTAAAAAAAAAAGGGTTTAAAGTCGGCAAAAGAGATGTCACTTGAAGGGCTCACCCAGACAGCATAAAAGGAGACAAAAAAAAAACTGGGGCAATTTTAAGTGGTGATGGAAGACAAAACTAGGGCAATTTTAAGCGGCAATTGACTGAAGAGAGCTCGTGTCACTGGTTGTTGTAATATCCATCTGAGAATTAGGACCTATCTAATGAGAAGAAAGGAATCCTAACTGGGGTAATTGTCTGTCACATTGCCTTTATATCATCCTTTTTGTACTATTTACCTTTTCGTGCTTGTGAACACTCAAATCAATGAAAATACTTTCCTTTCTTCTCTTTTTATTCTTCATCTTTCTTTGTCATGTTCCTTTCCTTTATATTTGTGAAGTCACACGTGTTTATCACAAAATGCTTCGATAAGAGGGAATATGAATTCAGTATCATTGATTTAACAATTTAATGGCAATCCTCTAACTAACAAGTTAGATCAAGAATGAATCAGAAGGTTCAAACGGGGAAGAAAAGCTCCAAATGCAATCGGCAATGTTAAGAGGGAAACTATGAACCTGATGAGCAAACTCAGAAGTAAAGTAACTCTAGTGTCCGAGGATCCCAAGGAACTCGAAATAAGTTGATAAGCCCTGGTTTGTGAGAGCCTACGCTCGGGTTTGATAGATCAAAGTTTTCCGAGGAAGCAATTAGAACCATGTATGCAAGAGAAAGTTTTGGCATAATGTTTTTGATCTTCTGATATGATTTTAAGTTGCAGGAATGTACGTCACAACATCTCTCAATAAGCTGCAAATTTGTGAAAAGTGACGTCTTTGGCTTTTGCGCCAAGCTTCACTATAAAAGAACAGCGAAACAAAAGATCTTTTTGAGCCAAGCCCATTGTCTTTTAAATTTCCGGGCCAAGCCCATTGTCTTTTAAATTTCGGGCTAAGCCCACTGTCTTTTACATTTCGGGCCAAGCCCACTGTCCTTCAAATTCTGGGCCAAGCCCACTGTCTTTTAAATTTTTGGGCCAAGCCCACTGTCTTTTTAAATTCCGGTCAAGCCCATTTTTTTTAAATTAGGGCCAAGCCCACTTGTCTTTTTAAATTCTCGGCCAAGCCCATCTGTTTTTCAAATTTTGGGCCAAGCCCATTTCTTTCAAATTGGGCCAAGCCCATTGTCTTTTAAATTGGGTCAAGCCCACTTGTCTTTTAAATTCTAGGCCAAGCCCATCGTCTTTCAAATTGGGCCAAGCCTTGTTTTTAAATTTGCGGGCCAAGCCCACTTGTCTTTTAAATTCCGGGCCAAGCCTTGTCTTTTAAATTGGGGCCAAGCCCATTGTCTTTTCAAATTTCGGCCAAGCCCACTTGTCTTTTAAATTTGGGCCAAGCCACTGTCTTTTACATTTCGGGCCAAGCCCACTGTCTTTTAAATTCTGGGCCAAGCCCACTATCTTTCAAATTCTGGGCCAAGCCCACTGTCTTTTAAATTCTGGGCCAAGCCCACTGTCTCTCAAATTCTGGGCCAAGCCCACTGTCTCTCAAATTCTGGGCCAAGCCCACTGTCTCTCAAATTCTGGGCCAAGCCCACTGTCTCTCAAATTCTGGGCCAAGCCCACTGTCTCTCAAATTCTGGGCCAAGCCCACTGTCTCTTAAATTCTGGGCCAAGCCCACTGTCTCTCAAATTCTGGGCCAAGCCCACTGTCTTTCAAATTCTGAGCCAAGCCCGCATTGTCTTTTTAAATTCGGTCAAGCCCTTGTCTTTTAAATTTCGGACGCAGTTGCCCATTGCCTTTTAAATTGGGACTCGTCGCCCATTTTTTTTACTTTACATTGAGCGCATCGGCTCCATGCATTCTAATTACTTTTCATTGTTTTTACTTTGTTTTGCATTTATCCTTTCATGCATTCTTGGACAAAATTGGAGTTCATTTCTTTACTCGTTTCTTACGACGATAAAATGAAAAAACACAATTTTTCTTTTTATCTAATAAGAAACAAGTAAAGAGGGCAATCATGAACACCCAATTTTGACCGGACTAAAAGAAAAAATAATAAAAAAGAAACAAAAAAGAGAAAAATAAAAAAAATAAAATAAAAATTGTTATCCTTTTTTTAACCCATCTTTTTAACCCAAATACATAAGCCCAAAATATAATAGAAAATAAAAAATAAAAAAAAAAAGTAAAAAAAATGAAAAAAAAAAGAAAATAATAAAAAATAATAATAATAAAATTTGTTTTTTTCGTTAGGATAAAAATCAATTTTTTTTTTCTTTAGCCATGCAGCCTCACCACTGTAGCAGGGGACAAACACTTTTGCCTCCCATTCTCTTTTTCCACAGTGCACAGTTTTTGCTCCCCCACTTAGTTTCCCACTTGCACTACTGAACAAACAGATTCCCTTACTAATTGCACCTACTCCCTCACTAATTCACCCACTCCATTATCACCTGGCTGCTAGCAACTAATAAGAGAGGACTCATTTATCTGGGGAGAGGGCCAACCTGAGGATTTGGATTCACGTCTGCAGACACTCATCCTCACTATCAAAAACCACTTCTCATCCTTAAACAAAAAGGACCATCTTCATCTCCATCAACATCCAAACAACCCCTCCAAAGCTGTGACTGCCCTTGTTCACCACCATAACCAAAACATTTCCACCCACCATCTACCATCTTGATCATCCTCTCATCCATCCGGCCGTCGGACCGCACAGAAGCCATCAGCCTTTCAACCGACCGTCGAACCATACCATTGTGACCCTCGACCAACTTCACAAAGCCCACCTTCACCTCTAACCCGACCGTCGAAACCATCCCACAAACTAGGACCACCTACCTCTCAAATCTCCAAACCACATTTCAAACACCATCACATACATCGACCATCGAAATCCAAAGAGCCACATCCTTCCCTTTCCGACCGTCGAACTCAAGCACAAACTCCATCACATTCGACCGTCGGACCCCAAAAGCAAGACCACCTACATTCTCCAATTCGACCGTCGAACCGTGAGTTCCACTCCTCTCACCGATAAGCCATCCAAACCTCCATCACCATCAACCAAACTCCATCCCCTCACTCGATCGTCGAATCCAAACATTCACTCGACCGTCGAACCACACCACTACTACCCCTCACCGACAACCCATCCAAACTCCATCACCATCCACCAACCTCCAACTCGATCATCGAACCCTAAATCTTTCCCCTCACTGACCGACCCAAGATCCTTTCCAACCGACCGTCGGATCAGATACCAAATCCTTCAACCAACCGACTGTCGGATCAGATACCAAATCCTTCAACCAACCGACTGTCGGGCTACCAATACCATATCCCTCTCCTATGAGTCACCTCTTGCATTACCAGAGTGTTTATTGAGCAGCCTTGTGCTCGACCATCGGATCTCAGAAAGTAACTCCCGACCGTCGGACTTCAGAAAGCAATTCGACCGTCGAACCGAAGAAGCCAGCCACCCTCCCCTGCTAATTTGACCATAAACGAGGTCCTTACTGTTGTATCTCTCAGTTTTGGGTTATCTGTTTCTTGGTTTTCTTTTTACGTTTCCTTATTTTTTTTTTTATTTCATTTATTATCAGTTTGTTGGGCTAGATTTTGGGAGTTAAAAAATGATCAATAAAGAAATAATTAAACATTTTTAAAAAGGAATAAAAATGGGTTACCTGAGTTGCGACAGCTTGCTAACCCTTATATTTTGTAAATATCTGAGTTGCGACAGCTTGATAATTTACATTTATTATTATTATTACATTTAAATTATTATCATGTTTTTTTTTTAGTTAAATCGCTAATTGGTAATTTTAAATAAAAGTTTTATAACAAACTTGATAATTAGTGGGTGACGTCTGTAGCGTGACGCCGAGCTTTACCTATTCAAATTGATTAACTGAGTCGCGATGGCTTGTTAATTCAAATTTTTAATTTTTAAAAATCAATCAACCCACAAATATTTTCTAAAAGAACTACGTGACTTTGAATTCCTCATTGCACCAGGGGATACGTAGTAGCAAAATTTCATTTCTGTCAAGCCCAAATTAAATTTTCATAAATTTTGTGGTTTCGCTTTATGTAAATAGTTACAATGTTTTTTTGTAAAAGGGATAAAATAAATATTCCCAAGGATTATTAAGAATTTGCACAATTAACCCAAGGTACCGTCTTAGGACGGGTGCGTTAGGGGTGCAGTGGGATTAAGTTTCCACCCTTCCCTGAGCATAACCGACTCCCGAATCCAATCTGGTTCCAAAGACCATTTCCAAATAAAAGGTTTTCCAATTTTTCCTAAGTTTAAAATAAAATTGGTGGCGACTCCATTTTTCATATTCATTTTCTAAAATCCAATTCGAGTTGCTATTTTTCGTTGTTATGTGCTTTCTTTTATGATATTTTTATGTGATTTATTGCATTGGTGCTCTTGGTCTTAAATGGTAGCAAAATAATCCTTGCTCTTTTCTAAGAGACAGCTTAAGCCCCAAATGGGGTGTTTTTGGTGAAAATTTGTAACTAGTTGAAGACTCTTGGTTATGTGCTTTCTTTTATGATTCTTGTATTAAGAATAGTATAGAAAGTTAAGCGTAATTTCACAGTGTGCCTAAAAGTATAATGTATTAATTAAGGACTAATTGAATAAGAGAAACAAGAATTAAGAGTGTAAGTGAGACTTTGAGAATCATAAGACATTTAATTAAATGAATCTTATTAAGGACAAAGAGAAGAACAATGATAAAACTTTATGAGACGATGGTAAGTCCTAAATTAATTATGAATGACGACTTTGTTAAGAAAGTTAAGCGTAATTTCACGGTGTGCCTAAAAGTATAATGTATTAATTAAGCCCATGAGTGGGACCCAAATCTATTTCATTTTGGTTTATCATCTTAAAATGTATGATTCTTGAATTTGTATAATTGAGATACTCTGAGAGAACATGCATTGGCATCATTGTGCTATTGGGAGATACTACGACGAGAACATGACCACGAAAACATCCGATAGACTAATTAGTCTGATGTGATTTGATTTCATTGGATATGTGTTTGAGCATCATACAGTTATGGTGTTTTATGCCTAGGAGTGAACGAGAACTTACAGGATAGTAGGGGCATTGTATGAGTCCTTTGAAGGGGTCAGGGCGTGGTGTTTCACTCGTGATTATGCTATCACATTATACCCCTAACCGTGAACACTGTTGCAATGCACTAGCAGCCTGACAAACCATTATTGCTTTTCGTGGCCCGGCGTAGACTGTCTATTTAGGGGGGACAGATCTTCTGGGACGTTCATCTCTGAAAACTTTAGTCTAGCTCCATGGAGTAGGAAATGAGTACATTGTACATGAGAATGGTCAGCATACGCATTGTGCATATGCATGGTCATCATACATACTATCATAGCACGGTTAATAATCATATATTGTGATGTACATTGTTGAATCATTTACTGATTGAAAATGTAATTATGCTTGTTGACTTGTGATATCTCCGTGATAATATGATTAAGTTTATTATTCCGTAATATTCCTATATTGACATGACATTATCTGACTGTACTTAATATTGTTATATGTGAAAGGTATTACTGTCTTTCGTTGTGTTTCTTATTGCCATAACTAGTAATGGAGTTGGATATCTCATCTCTTGCTTGCACTGCTATTAATCTATGTGATAATTGGTTAAAGACTGTAGAGGGGATGAGATTGTTTTTCTTAGAGTTTACTAGGTATTGAGTACCTGCTTTCGAGGATGTCATCAAGAAGGGGTTCTATCGGTTTCGTTAGGATCGTGTTCACCGGTGGTGCCAATGCGTGGCGAGTTGACTAGGCTAGACAGCCTATACGATATGTTGGAGACCTGATCTTGACCATAAAGAGGACCCGCGATGGAGGTCCTGTCCTGACACTTACTACTTCGGTATATCTGGAGTTCGCCTTGCCTATCCAAGAGCTATGGGGTGATCCGATTCACACCCCTAGAGAGGATGAGGATTCCATGGCATCAGCTGCTAGGGCACCTGCCCATGGGACCACACTCGGTCCTATCCTTATATCTTCAGACGAGCCGGGAGAGGATCCCGAGGTGGATCCGGTGGAGTGCCCAACTCCATAGTCGTGGCGTTATTGTGGGTAGTTTATATTTTCCTTCGCATTATCTGTATGAGAACTATTTTGAGCATATGTATGTTTTAAGGTAATTAACCAGTCTTGTATGCTGTATCTTGAATATATCTTGTCAAATTATATTTTTACAATGACAGAATGTGTAACTATTCATTTGTGACTCATATTTTCTATATATGTACATTGGTTTAATTTGGATAAATATTATTTGAAAATCGTAACATGCCAAAATTTAGTGACCGTGACATAATGACGATTATGTCGTGGTCATTAATCGAGGGGTGTTACAATGTTTAAGAAGTGACTAATTGATATTCCGTTCATTGAAGCCATCTCTCAAATGCCTAAGTATACACAGTTTTTGAAGGATATACTTACAAAGAAATGCAAGCTTAAGGAATTTGAGACTGTATGTCTTACTGAGGAGTGTTCTGCCATTCTTTTAAAGAAGTTACGTCCAAAATTGACAGATCTAGGGAATTTTACTATTCCTTACACTATTGGTAACTCTTATTTTGACAAGGCATTATGTGATTTGGGTGCTAGTATTAATTTGATGTCTTTCTCTATTTTTAAGAAATTGAGAATGCAGGAACTGAAGCCCACCAACATTTCACTATAGTTGGCTGATGGATCTATCATTTACCCATGTGGGGTGGTGGAGGATGTTTTGGTGAAGTGGACAAATAAATTTTCCCAGTTGATTTTGTGGTGCTGGATATGGAAGAGGACACCGATATTCCTCTCATTCTTGGAAGACCGTTTTTGGCCACTTCTAGAGCTGTGATTGATGTACCTCGGGGTGAGCTCATTTTGAGAGTGGATGGAGATTCTATGACCATCAATGTATTTAGGGAAGCTAAATCTTCCCCAATGTTAAATCTCCATGCCCTTATCAATTTTGTTTAGGATAAGATCCAGGAAACCTTAGCTATCAAGGACCCCCCGCCATCATACAATGTTGATGTTGATGTTTTGGAAAGTCAAGCTATTGAAACAGATAAAGGTCCTCCTATATTCTCTGCTCCTTCATGAATTGATCTTTCATTTGTTGATCGAGTGCGACCACTATGGCCTAGCGGAGTCAAGGCGCAATTAGGACAACCAAGCTCTTGTCAAGTTCAGAGTGCTAATGGAAGCATTCCTAAGGCCATTGTCGAAGGGAGGAGGCACTGCTTTGGAAAGAAGAAGGCATCCTCCTATTCTCTTGCTTTAAGCCACCTTTATTTATCTGAAAAAGGCAACGTCGAGCTAATGACGTTAAATAAATGCTTCATAGGAGGCAACCTATTGAAGCGTGAAATCTGCAAGTGTACGGTTTCATCGTCAAGTAATAAAAAGATCGAATCCACAGAGACTGTGTCTATGAATACCAATTAATTAATTAATTCAATTAAATTAAACAAAGGGGATAAAATTGTTGATTGATAAGAATGTAGTAACCAAGCGATTAAGTAAATAATTATTAAAGTGTAAAATTAAGAACAAAAACAGTAATTTATCAAGAAAGATATTCAGATTCAAGAAAACTTCCAAGATTGGGATACCACAATGATATAAGATAAATCCTAATTGACAACCCTTTTATTAAATCTGAAATTCAATTAAAGGTG
Source organism: Ormosia semicastrata (assembly GCA_029884595.1). Lineage (NCBI taxonomy): Eukaryota > Viridiplantae > Streptophyta > Magnoliopsida > Fabales > Fabaceae > Ormosia > Ormosia semicastrata. The sequence continues at coordinate 19,194,273 of JAQQTO010000062.1, read as the reverse complement.
AATTATCCTAAATTAGTTAATGTTCTTTCTCAAGATACAAGATCGTGCCCAATTAAACCAATTCCTACTCTCGTGGTAATTGAATTTAAATTGAACCAATTATGCTTTGTGGTAATTCATTGAATCCTCGAAAGGCTAAAACTACTCTCGTGATTTAGACCTTAAGTTCAATTCTTATGGTTCCAACACCTAGGTTCACCTCTCAGTACGTCCCTAAATGCCTATGAGATGCAAATAAGTAGCCAGCAAATTCACATGAATAAGAGCAATAAGAATTGAATCAATGAAAAATCAAGATCAATAAAAGAGGAAACAATGTCAATTAATCATTATCATTGTATCAAAGGGCATTGCCCAATCCTAGAAACAAAAGAAACTACTCAGACATAGAGAAGAAGAAATCAGAAATCAAACTTAAAAACATCCCAAACCCGTAACAATGGAAGAAGAAGGGAGAAAGATGAAGATCAAGAGCCAAAGCCTCCAATGTGCCTCCTCCAAAACCCAATTAGAACCCCTAATTCTATTCAGAATATCTATTTATAACTTAGGGTTTTAATTGGCTAAAAAACCCTAAAAGAAATAAAAATAAAAACTTAAAAACTACTGCGCACTGCGATCCACGGCCGTGGATCTCTCTGCCACAAGCCAATTTTGAGTGTTGTCAGAATTCCACGGCCGTGGATCATTCCACGGCCGTGGAACTCCCTGGAATCTCTCTTTTCCTCCTTCAAGTTGCTGCTCGATCAATGGTCGTGGTTTAATCCATGTGCAGGCCGTGGATCCCTCTGGAATGGTCTTTTTGCACCTTTTTGCTATCCATTAAGCTCCTACTTCAAACATGCAAGCATTCCATTCAATCCAAGGCCAATTCAACATTAATCCTGCACAAGAACATCAAAAACACTGCAGTTATCTGAACTAAGAGAAAAACAAACTAAAAGGGAAACTAAAATGCCTAAAATGCCTAAGAATGCATGCAAAACAAGAACAAAACATGATGTTGCTTCACACATATCACCTGTGTTTCTTCTTTCTTTATTTTATTTTCATTACTTTCGTTACTTTCGTTATTTTTATTTTTCTTTTAAATCCTACTCATGTGTTTTGGGATTTTATTTTTCAGATTCCGTTGCTGCACTGATTCTTGTGCTTCTTCTATGCCTGATACTAACTCACTGTTCATCAGGTTGTGTTGTTCTTTTCTTTACCTCTTTTATTTCTTTTTCTTCCACATTGAGGACAATGATTATCTTAAGTGTGGAGGGTACTTTTAAAATTTTTGTCAAAAAAAAATAATTTTGATGAGCACTTGAGTATTGCTGGTAATTAAAATAGAATTGTGTGTTGATGTCTTGATTTATTCTGACCTGATAGAGATATGTTTTTAAAGGAGATTCCATTTATTATAGGCTGATAATGTGTGAAGCAATATTTTTCATTGAAGTAAAGTGAAATTTAGCATCTTATTTGGAATTTAGCCATGTCTGTTTGCTTTTGTTCTCTTTATCAACTTATCCAGAAAGTGAGTTTTGAGCTTTAATGATTGGATTTTTCATAAATGAAATCCTATTTTTCTTCTGGAGTGAGTTTTCTCTTGATTGATATGCGCTAGAACTTGCTTTGATATCTTGTTGTGGCTTTAATGATTCATATACATTCTTGAATGTGATTAAGGCAATTAGTCTTAATTCTTTCTTGACTTCTAGAAATTGATTTCTTTAAATAACCCCTTAGTTGCCTCATTTGCTCCTAAAATTAATTTCCTTGAATACCCAATTAAATAATCAGGTTGAATTCTTTGGAGCAATTGATGTGTTGATTGAAAAGTCTTGAAAGGTTGCTTTTGTCTTCAAGGGTTGAAGAAAAAAGAAAAAAAGATTGAAAAAAATGAAAAAGGAAGAAAAGAAAAAAAAGTTATTAGTGAAGTATAATGAAAATATTAGGTTGAAAGTGAGAAATTGTTATATTCTTGTGCATCATGCTCTATCTGTCATCTTTTCAACCTGATTCTGCTTTATATTGATTTATTCATGAGCATTCTTTACCATTTTTTATCCTTTCTTCCTACCTTCCATTTTACCCTTGGCCCTTTTACAACCAAAGGAAAGTCTTTTTGATTTTTGTGTTGTATGTGAACTTGAAAGTGGAGATGAGATTGATAAGCAAGCCTATGGTATTGTATTTCAAGAGAAATTTGAGTGATCTATTTGTCCTTTAAACACTTGAGCGATGGAAAGTTGAGTGATCTCAGATGTTTGATGAAGAGAATAGTTATAAGCTAGACTCAAGCCTTTAATTGTTTAAGTGCTAAATGATCTTGCTTGATTGGATTTGATTACTGAACTTGAATTTCTTTTAATTATGGAATTTTTATTTGATTCATGTTTCTTGATGTTGAGTTTGATCTTGTTGTTGACTACTATTCTTTGCTTGAGGACAAACAAAGCTCAAGTGTGGGGGAGTTGATGAACCGTCAACATGTCATATTTTTACGATTCAATTCCTTAGTTTTTCATATTACTTTTATTTATTTTTATTGAATTTTGTTCGTAAGTTTTGATATATTTTAGTATTATTTGTTTGTGTTTTTATTAAGTATTTTGTGTGTTTTTATCAGGTAATTACACTTGGAGAAGATTGGACGTTCAAAGAAATAAGAAAAAGAAGAATTCTGCAATAGTGACTAGTGCCTGAGTGCTGGTGTTGGAGCGCCTAAGCGCTCAGAGCATATGCAGCAATAGTGATTTAGTGATTCAGCACCTGAGCGCTAGGAAGGAGCGCCTGAGCGCACAACGTGTAGCAACACGCGTATTGACTTAAGTGATTTAGCAATTGAGCGCTCAGAACTGAGCGCCTAGGCGCTAAGTGCGTAACAGCAAACGTGATTTTCATTAAATAGGAAAATTTACACCACAAACAACACATTGAGCACATTATATAGAAAATCCCTAATGTTGAGAGTTGTTTTGCAGTAGCAGACCTTGGAGGGCAGCTTCAAAGGAGGATTCTTGAAAGGTTGAAGATCATAACCTCCATTAAAGGGGTTTTGACTTCTCTTTCTTTTTAGTTTCCCCTTTCGTTGGGTTTTCTTTCCATGAGTTTGTACCTTGATATGAGTTTGTTTTTATTGAACATGAATAACTAAACCCATAGCTAGGGCTATGGGGGATCTTGTTTTCCTAATTATTTGGGTTTGATTTCTAATTTGATTAAGGTAATTTCTTTAGGGTTTATCATATTGCTTGCATTCTTGACATAACTTAATCACTTTTGGCATGTGTTAATTCATTGTTTGACCGGTGACCATCCGTATTCAATGAGTGGATCTATATGGTAAGCCTAGGATTATATTGGTGAAAGACCAAACTTCAATTTTTCCTACTAATGGAATTGACGTGTATGTTGATTCATCTCTTGAATTGAAGCTTAATGCATTCTTAATTAATTCAACTAGATGACCAACTAAGTGATTTAATTTAGGAATAGAATATTATTTCATCAATGACCATTGAGATTCAATAGCAGGTAAGAGAATATTGGCAAAAGAATTACCTTACATCATAATTGAAAGAAAATATGGATAATTAGATTTAAGTGAACCTTGAGCCCTAGTCTTTCTTTCATTGATTATCTTTTCTTTGTTTAATTGTTCATTATTTTTCTTTATTTGTTTATTTTGATTTTAACTTGAATTTTTTCATACACTTTCAATTGTCTGAATAACAAAAAGTTTAGAAAATCTAGTAATTACTAATTATTCATCTTGGGATAGATAACTAGGACTTAAGTCCTATATTACTTGATGATAAAGTGTACTTGCTCTTAGTATATTTTACGCGCACCACCACACACACGCACACTAGGCTTCTAAGGGGAACTAGGGATATCATTCAACTAAGGTTGGCTTGAAAAGACTCAATTGGTTCACAAAAATTTGCCCTAGTCATTTCCTTGAAAACACATCACCTAGGATTTCACCTTAAAAGAGAATCAGACAAGCTTCTAAGTGTTACCAAGTGACCTCAATACTCAAGAGGGGGGTGAATTGAGTATGTAAAACAAGTTCGCAAATCTTTCTCAAATCATTTGATAAACAATTTTCGTTAAAGTTATTTGATGATTAGAGATGATTGGATATATGAGATAAATACTTTTACTTATAAATGCAATAAACAAATAGAATAATATTCAAGCAATTCAATGAAACAGTGCTTAATGTAAAGAGAAGGGTTTAGAGAAATAAACACAATGATTTATCCTAGTTCGATCACCAATCCAATTGTGATCTACGTCCAGTCCTCAAGCAACCGCTAGAGATTTTTCACTATTTCTTTAAGCTTCAATAGGTGCTTGATAATCTTTACAACCTTGAGCACTCAACACTTTGGGATACCTCACCCTTGGAGCTTGAGTCTCTTCAACTAAGGGAGACCTCACCCTTTACACTTTTGGAGGGATGCTTCACCCTCTTTACAAAGCAATGTAGATTGATTGAATGAAGCTCTCACTAGAGTAGATGATTACAAATTGAAGCTCTAATATGCTCTCAAAGATTAACCCATGTTTTTCACAAAAACAGAGCAAGAATGGATTTGAGGATTGAATCATGTTTGGAAGTATTGGTAATTAGTTTTTGGTTCAAGGTCAACCTCTAATGAAGACCCAACATTGGTATTTATAAGTTTTGCAATAAATGGAGCCGTAGGAGGGTTTTAGCCAAGCATTAAATGCATTTAATATAGCCGTTGGACGTTGTCAGGGTGCGTGTAATCGATTACACAACAAATGTAATTGATTACATTATTGTTCCAACGTGTTCTTGGCTTTCTGGGCTCTGTGTAATCGATTACATTATTGGTGTAATCGATTACATGGCTTCTGACTTGCTTGTAATCAATTACAATATCCATGTAATCGATTACATGACTTCTATCTTGCTGTGTAATCGATTACAATATCCATGTAATCGATTACATGACTCTTTGAACATGTTCTTGCCTTTTTAGGCTTATTGTAATCGATTACATGGTCTCTAACTTGCTTGTAATCGATTACATTGCTCATGTAATTGATTACAAGGCCTCTGTTTGCTGTGTAATCGATTACAAACATCATGTAATCAATTACATTGGCCTTTGAACACATTTTTCAAGTCCAATAAAGCTTGTAAGCCATTTCTAACACCTCAAGACAATTGATTAAACATAAATCCTTTTAAGAGTGTTAGATTTAAGATTGAAACTCAAGTTTCTTGAAAATTATGTTTAACTTTGAATTTTCCCACTTATTTTGAAATGATATATTGAAAAACTATTTGAGAAATCTTGAGAGCATTTAACATTAATGTTCTAAGTCTTATAACTAAATAAACCTCTTGACTTCTTTCTTTGATCTTAATTTTTCCTTTTGCACTTGATCTTCACTTTTGCCTTTGTTATCATCTAAAACTATTTGACATGCTTTAGGGACATAAGCATTCACATTCTCCCCCTTTTAGAGGATGACAAACTGATCATAGGAAAAAGAAAGAGTTTTTGCATTTGTATATAATAGACATTTAGGCGCAATGCTCCCCCAGAGTTTATGCATGATATTGAGTTAGATTTTTCATGTAAAAAAGCTTAAGAGCTCAAAAGCTTAATAACTCCCCCGTACACATGCAACCTTAATTAAACTTCTTTTCATTTTTCACTATTCTCTCCCCCGTTGGCATTATCAAAAAGACATAAGCATTTAAAAAAAATGGACAGCATGACAGCTATATTTCATGATTTCCCAAGTTTTGCCAGAACAAGAAATAATCAGTCCAATCAATATTTCAGAAAGCCAAGCATTCAGAGAATAGAATCAAAGCTAAGTCAAGTTCATATATCATTAAAAAGAAGCATGTACAATGTAGCTTATCTCAACCAGTATAGACAATAACCAAAAAAACACCAAAAATGTATACTAATGTGATATAACTGAGCCAAAACAACAAAAAATACAATATAAGCATCAAAAACATCAGGGCAATGGGCCATGATCACTATCAGTAGCCTCGCTGTCACTGTCTGGATCCGCAGCAATGTCTCCTAGATCAACGTTATCATCGCCGGGCTCAAGATCATCCTTAGAGTCTAGAAGCTCCTCATTATCAGCAGGGATACCAGATGAACCAGCAAAAGATAGGGGAACAGGAGAGGCAGAGGATGTGGGAGGTGCAACAGTAATACTCGGAGGAATATAAGGTCTACCCAGGAGGGATCGATTGGAGGCAAGCTCCTGATCAGAGTAGTCCATCCTCAGCTCAAGGTGGTCTATCTTCTGCTCAATGCGATCCATATGTGTGTCTACAGCAGCGCTTAGGTTTCGCATCTCTTGGAGCAGGAGGTCAAGTAAAGCTGGAGCAAGAGCAAGAGTAGGGTGCTGAGCCTCTTCATCATCATCACTATCCGAATCATGATGGATATGACCAAAAGTGCCATGAGCAATGTAATGCCACCTATCATCCACTTTGTAAAGCTGGAGCTTTTTCAATGTATGCAAGCCAATGGATTGTGGTCCTTTCGAGCTGGTGTCCTTGGACTCCTCAGCCAGGGAAATGCGACAATGCTCTAGGATGGTTGTTACCAACATAGCAAATGGGAGAACAGAGTTCTTCTTTTTCTTTACATCCAACATATGCTCTATAATGTAGTAACCCCAGTTTATTGGCCGCCCTGTGGTCATTGTCCATAAGGACACTACATCATCCTTAAGAACCTGGAAGAAATTCTCTCCCCTGGGAATCAACCCTCTGACCAAAAGGTAGTGGAGAACCATGTTCTCCATAGTTAGGCCAGTGGCCATGATTCTCCTTTTGGGATCACTGGGGGGTAATAACCAATCCTAATCAGTGAGAGAAGAGCAATCTTATGCTCAAACTCATGACCCCAAACATTTGCATTCCCACAGAAGTTTGCTCTATCAGGAGTGAGCTTCGTCAGCCTATACCACTCAGCCATAGTTATCCTTATTTGTTACTTTTTCACTTCAGATATTAAGCAATTATCTTCAAATTTCAAATTCGCATAAAAGACTCTCACTAGGTTTGGGTAGATAGCCTTCTCTATACTCAGGAAACCCAGCAATCCTAAGTTCTCTATGGTTCTAAAACTCTCCAGAGGTTCACTCTCACCGAAGGTGATGGGAAGATACCTAGGAGAAATGATCTTGCGTAGCTGGAAGTTCTTCCGGAACAACTCAGCTCTCTTCACTGTGGAGAAGTGGCGCGTGAGGTCCAGGCCAGAGATGTTGCGTGAAGCTCCACCAGAGGACCCTCCAATGGCAGCCCTTGTTCTTGGGCGCTTTGAGCGATGAGAAGATTCAGGAGAAGGAGTAGAGTGGGATGAGTGGTAAGTGTTTGAGGATGAGTGAGAAGAGAGAGAGGGATGAGGTTAAGGCAGAGGAGTGAGGATGGGGTTCGTGAGAGATGATGGGGAGATTTTGGGTGAGGGATGTGATGGGATTTGAGAGATGGGCTGTGTGTGGAGAGGAGTTTTTCGAGTTAGAGGAGGTGTGAAATAAAGGATTTTGAGGGAGGTTTGAGTGAAAAATGAGAGATTGGGAGGTTTGGGTTGTGTGGGAGCAGAGGAGGAAGACGAAGGAGTTGAATAGTTTCTGAGAAATGAGCTCTACGCACGTCAGAAACCTTTTAAAAAACACTGTGTAATCGATTACATTGGGTTTGTAATCGATTACAAGCATTCTGGTTCATATGTAATCGATTATATTTTTGGTGTAATCGATTACCATGCTTCTGGGGAACCTTGTAATCGATTACATGGTTGATGTAATCGATTACTTGAGTTCTGAGTTGATTGTAATCGATTACAAAAGTTGTGTAATCGATTACATGCTTGACAGAACCTGTGTAATTGATTACAAAGGCATTGTAATCGATTACCAACACACTTTAACTTAGATTTTGCATTCCAATCCGCATTGAATCAATTTTAATCCATTCAAATCAGTTCCAAAGCAACTTAGATCAATTCAAATCATTATGCAAACATATAATCTAATCATATTATGATTCAAATCACATAATTGTTCAAAATTACTATTTTTACCAAGAATCACACCATTTTTGGTGAAATTATGAGGTTGTTGAGTTGCTTGGGAGTCTTGGGCATGAGGGAGCACCTGCAAAACAACTTAGGGGAAATCTCTGATGCTTAAGTCAGTATTGGATTCAAATATGATGAAAAATTCAGAGATTATGCAGCAATGTAGCATGATTATGTAGAAAAATACAAGTTATGCATTAGTTTTAGGATTATGCAGCAAATAGTTAATTTATGCATGATTGATTCAATATACCAAGTTCATTTCTTATATAGAAAAATGCTTCTTTTGCTAGGGGCTTAGTAAAAATATCAGCTAATTTCTTAGTGGTTTCTACGAATTCAAGCATACAATCACCGTTTTAGACATGGTCTTTAATGAAATGATGTCTGATTTCAATATGTTTAGTCCTAGAATGCAAAATGGGATTTTTGGACAAATTGATTGCACTAGTATTATCACATCTTATAGGGATATGATCAAGCTCAAGACCATAGTTCAAGAGTTGTTGTTTCATCCAAAGGATTTGAGAACAACAACTCCCAGCTGCAACATATTCAGCTTCAGCTGTAGACAATGCCACACTATTTTGTTTCTTGCTATGCCAAGAAACTAGTGAGCTTCCAAGCAAGTGGCATGTCCTACTAGTTCTCTTCCTATCCATTTTGCATCCAGCAAAAGCAGAATCGAAATACTCAATAAGGCTACATGAGGCATCTTTAGGGTACCATAAACCCATTTGTGATGTGCCTATTAGATATTTCATTATTCTTTTAACAGCACTTAGGTGTGATTCTTTAGGTTTAGCTTGATATCTAGCACACATGCATACACTAAACATTATATCAGGCCTACTTGCAGTGAGATAAAGGAGTGAGTCAATCATACCTCTATATTTTGTAATTTCTACTGATTTACCTCCTTCATCCTTGTCCAAATAGCAAGAGGTGCCCATAGGAGTAGTCATATGCTTGGCATTGTCCATTCCAAATTTCTTGAGCAGCTCCTTACAGTACTTTGATTGGCTTATGAAAGTTCCTTCTCTTGTTTGCTTGATTTGGAGATTAAGGAAGAAGTTGAGCTCACCCATCAAGGACATTTCAAACTCACTTTGCATAATATTTGAAAATTCTTTACAAAGAGAGTTATTAGTAGCTCTAAATATAATGTCATCAATATAAATTTGAACTAGAAGTATGTCATGCAATTTATGTTTTATGAAAAGGGTAGTGTCAACTTTGCCTCTAGAAAAACCTTTTTCTAAAAGAAACTTACTCAACCTTTCATACCAAGCTCTTGGAGTTTGTTTCAAGCCATACAAGGCCTTTTTCAATTTAAAAACATAGTTGGGCATTTCAAAATCCTCAAAACTAGGAGGTTGTTCTACATACACCTCTTCTTATATAAAACCATTTAAAAAGGCACTTTTAACATCCATTTGATAGAGTTTGAAATCCATGATGCAAGCATATGCAAGTAACATTCTAATGGCCTCTAATCTAGCTACGGGAGTATAAGTTTCTTCATAGTCTATGCCTTCTTCTTGATTATATCCCTTAACTACAAGCCTAGCTTTATTTCTTATTATTAAGCCTGTTTCATCAAGTTTGTTCCTAAAGACCCATTTGGTGCCAATTATAGGATGATCATTGGGCCTTGGAACTAATTCCCAAACTTGATTTCTCTCAAATTGGTTTAGTTCTTCTTGCATGGCCAAGATCGAATGCTCATCATTAATGGCCTCATTTATGTCTTTAGGTTCAACTTGAGAGACAAAGGCTAAGTGATTACATGCATCTCTAAGTGAGTTTCGAGTGATTACCCCTTTTGATACATCGCCTATCACCTTGTCGAGAGGGTGATATCTTGAAGTCCTCCATTCCTTGGGTAGATCTAAGATTTCTAAATCTTTTTGCCATGAGTGATCAAGGAGTCTCTCTTCTTGCTTCTTGGACTCTTTCTCTTGATTTTTCAAGTGCGTTCTTACCAAGATTTTTGCAACATCATCAACAAGCATCTTTCTTGGCTCATTTAGGTTAGTTTCATCAAATGCAACATGTATGGACTCTTCTATAGTCATAGTTCATTTATTATAGATTCTAAAGGCCTTACTATGTATAGAATAGCTAATGAATATTCCCTCATCAGATTTTGCATCAAACTTCCCCAAGTTATCCTTTCCATTATTCATAACAAAGCATTTAGATCCAAAGACATGAAAATGTGACACATTTGGCTTCCTTCCTTTGTACAATTCATATGGGGTTTTCTTTAAAATTGGCCTTATTAGGGCTTTATTCATAACATAGCAAGCGGTGTTAACTGCATCGGCCTAAAAGTACTTAGGAAGGTTTGACTCATTGAGCATAATTCTTATCATTTCCTCTAAAGATCAATTTTTCCTTTCTACAACACCATTTTGTTGTAGTGTTCTAGGGGCAGAAAAATTATGCTCAATGCCATGTTCATCACAAAAAGTTTCAAATTCATGATTTTCAAATTCACCACCATGGTCACTTCTTATGGATGTAGTACAAAAACTTTTTTCATTTTGGATAACTTTGGCAAGCTTTTTAAATGATTGAAAAGCATCATTTTTGTGGGCCAAGAATAATGTCTATGTAAACCTAGAAAAATCATCCACAATCACTAATGCATAGTAATTCCCACCAAAGCTCATAGTTCTAGAGGGCCCAAAAAGATCCATGTGCAAAAGCTGTAAAGGTCTAGAAGTTGAAACCATGTTTTTAGCTTGAAAAGAGACCTTTACTTGTTTTTCCTTTTGACATGCATCACAAAGTTTGTCTTTTTCAAATTTGAGCTTTGGAAGACCAATTACTAGTTCTTTAGAAACCAATTTGTTTAAGTGATCCATATGAATGTGAGCAATTCTTCTATGCCATAACCATGAATCATTTTCTTTACTCATAAAGCATTTAGCATCATTTGAGGAAATATCATCAAGACTAATCATATATATATTATTGACTCTATGACCAACAAACTTAACTTGCTTATCATCCTTTCCCTCAATTATACAACAAGAAGAATCAAATATAACTCTATTGCCTTTATCACACAATTGACTAATGCTAAGCAAATTATGTTTAAGTCATTCAACAAGCAAAACATTATCAATAGATGATGAAGGGACCTTGCCAACTTTGCCAATTCCAAGAATCTTCCCTTTGTTGTTATCACCATATGTGACATGACCATGTTTCTTATGAGTAAGGGAGGAGAACTTGGAGCCATCACCGGTCATGTGCTTGGAGCAACCACTATCAAGATACCAACTTGAGCTCTTGGTCTTCAAGCACACCTACAACACACATTCAAGTTTTAACCTTTGGTACCTAAATTGTCTTGTGTCCTTGTGTGTTAAAGTTAAGCATGGTGCCTTTAGGAACCCAAACCCTTTTCATTCTAACTTTAGTGTTTATGTTCTTTCTAACATTGCAAGTGGATGCACTATGCCCTTTCTTACCACAGTGAAAACATTTAACAAAGGGACTACTTGAAGTATTTGAGGAAACAAAGAAATTCTTATAAAGACTTTTGATGGTTGTTTGGATTAAATCCCAAACAGGCTTTTTGAAAAACACATTTTTATTTCCCTAACAATACATTCAAGTTGTCTCTTCCAAAAGTGAATTTTGCAAGAGTGTTGTTCAAGTCTTCAATTTCTTTTTCAAATGCTTTGCATGATGAACAAGGTAATGATATGGATGTGTTATCATGTGAGGAACAAGTCATGCATAGTGAATTAGCATTAATAAGTCCCAAGGTCTCATTTTCAATCTTAAGCTCATTTATCTCCTTACTTAAGATAGAAACTTTGTTTACCAATAAGGAAATTGTTTTGTTAGAGGACAAAATCATTTTTGTGAGCCTTAAGGATTCATCATGCAATTTCTTTGGAAGAAGTTAGAAGAAGTTACCTCGGTGTCGCTCTCTTCACTTTCTTCTCCTTGAGCAATGAGACAAAGATGAGCTTCTTCATTCGATGAACTGTCGGAAGAGCTTAAGTCATTGTCCTCCCAAGCTATGTATGCTCTCCTTCCTTTCTTTTCTTTGGAAGGCCTTTTCTTAAATTTCTCTGTCTTCTTGAGATACATAGGGCACTCCATTTTCATGTGCCCTGATTTTTCATATTCATAGCATTTTGGAGGAGTAGAGGATCCTTCTCCTTTGTGATACACTTTCTTTTGAGGAAATGGTGGTCTTCTTTGAAATCCCTTTTTTCTTTAGGAGTCTTCCAAACTTTCTCACAAGGAGACTAAGATTCTCCTCACTTAGCTCAATACTTTCAGCATCCTCTTCACCATCTTCATCATCATCTTCAATTGTAGAGGAAGTGGCTTTGAGTGCGATTTCCTTCTTCTTTATGTCATGCTCTTCATTTTGATTGAGTCTTTCAGTTCCAGCTCATGTTCTTGAAGCTTTCCGAATAAGGTGGCTAGAGACATTGTTGATAAATCTCTTGATTCCGCAATCGCCGTTACTTTCGGTTGTCAATTCCTGCTTAGACATCTCAAGACTTTGTTAATAAGATCCTCATTAGGAAATGTCTTTCCCGATGAGATAAGATGATTAACAATATGAGTAAATTTTTTTGCATATCTTGAATACTCTCACCTTGGTTCATTCTAAACAGTTCGCATTCATGAGTAGGAGTGTTTATTCGAGATTGTTTTACCTCACTAGTACCTTCATGAGTTACTTGAAGGGTATCCCATATTTCTTTTGCGGTCTTGTAATTTGATACCCTAAAGAATTCATCATACCCCAAGGATGTGGTGATGATGTTCTTGGCTCTCAAATTGTATTGAACCTTCTTTTTATCATAACGGTCCATTCATTTCTAGGTGTATTAATTTTCATACCATCTTTAGTTTGTGTTGGAACAAAAGCACCATTTTCAACGGTGTCCCACACATCTAAATCAATAGCTTCAATGAAAATTTTCATTCATTCTTTCCAATAGGCATAACCATCCCCATTGAAGTAAGGAGGTCTATTTATAGAGGAACCTTCATTTGAAAAACCATTTGAAGCTATCACTTCTCTTGAAGCTGCTAAGCTCTTTATACAAGAGTCTAGCTCTGATACCACTTGTTACCAAGTGGCCTCAATACTCAAGAGGGGGTGAATTAAGTATGTAAAACAAGTTCATAAATCTTTCGCAAATCATTTGATAAACAATTTTCGTTGAAGTTATTTGATGATTAGAGATGATTGGATATATGAGATAAACACTTTTACTTATAAATGCAATAAACAAAGAGAATAATATTCAAGCAATTCAATGAAACAATGCTTAATGTAAAAAGAAAGGTTTAGAGAAACAAACACAATGATTTATCCTGGTTCGATCACCAATCCACTTATGATCTACATCCAGTCCTCAACCAACCGCTAGAGATTTTCCACTATTTCTTCAAGCTTTAACAGGTGCTTGATAACCTTTACAACCTTGAGCACTCAACACTTTGGGATACCTCACCCTTTACACTTTTGGAGGGATGCCTCACCTTCTTTACAAAGTAATGTAGATTGATTGAATGAAGCTCTCACTAGAGTAGATGATTACAAATTGAAGCTCTAATATGCTCTCAAAGATTAACCCACGCTTTTCACAAAAACAGAGCAAGAATGGATTTGAGGATTGAATCACGTTTGGAAGTATTGGTAATCAGTTTTTGGTTCAAGGTCAACCTCTAATGAAGACCCAACATTGGTATTTATAAGTTTTGCAATAAATGGAGCCGTTGGAGGGTTTTAGCCAAGCATTAAATGCATTTAATATAGCCGTTGGACGTTGTCAGGGTGCGTGTAATCGATTACACAACAAATGTAATCGATTACATTATTGTTCCAACGTGTTCTTGGCTTTCTGGGCTCTGTGTAATCGATTACATTATTAGTGTAATCGATTACATGGCTTCTAACTTGCTTGTAATCGATTACAATATCCATGTAATCGATTACATGACTTCTGTCTTGCTGTGTAATCGATTACAATATCCATGTAATCGATTACATGACTCTTTGAACATGTTCTTGACTTTCTGGACTTATTGTAACCGATTACATTATTTGTGTAATCGATTACATGGCCTCTGACTTGCTTGTAATCGATTACATTGCTCATGTAATTGATTACAAGGCCTCTGTTTGCTGTGTAATCGATTACAAATATCATGTAATTGATTACATTGGCCTTTGAACACATTTTTCAAGTCCAATAAAGTTTGTAAGCCATTTCTAACACCTCAAGACAATTGATTAAACATAAATCCTTTTAAAAGTGTTAGATTTAAGATTGAAACTCAAGTTTCTTAAAAATCATGTTTAACTTTGAATTTTCCCGCTTATTTTGAAATGATATATTGAAAAACCATTTGAGAAATCTTGAGAGCATTTAATATTAATGTTCTAAGTCTTATAACTAAATAAACCTCTTGACTTTTTTCTTTGATCTTGATTTTTCCTTTTGCACTTTATCTTCACTTTTGCACTTGATCTTCACTTTTGCCTTTGTTATCATCAAAAACTATTTGACATGCTTTAGGGACATAAGCATTCACACGAAGATGCAGATTGACTATACACATGCCTTTTATAAATTTTCTCCAATCATGCATTTCATCTATATTCCAAGATCCACCACATATGCGATAGGGAAATGCACTCATACACAAATATAGCAATAAGTGTAAGCACAAAATATGAATTTTTTACATGTGATTTCCCAAGAATGAGGCATATTTGTGATCCATACAATCATCGGATAATCAAATCAAAATTCCAGCATGCACAAGTTCAACTTGCCTCACAACACACTCATCAATGTAGTGCATATATTCAGGCAGCCCACTAGTCCTAATCAACCTCACTCAAATTTAGAAAAACAAAACAAGATCAAACTATCATAACAAAAATTATTAACAACTAAGATTTAAAACTTCAACAAAATGAACTATTCTAACTTTAGTACCAAAGCCAAGAAATGAGAGGGAACAATATACATCACCAAAAATAGTAAGGCATGAAGCTCAAAAAGATACTAAATCCCCCCCAAACCTATGGCATGCAGTGTCCCACTATATATAATAAGAAAAGAAGTACGAACAGGGAAATGAAAGTAAACACAAGGAAATGAAAATATAAAAGAAAGGAACATGAAAAGAAAAAGGCCCTGGCGCCTCAAAATAGATCAGCCTCGTGAAACAAGTCATCACCCTCAGCGCCCATCTCCGTATCATCAGCAGGTGGTGGAGGTGGAGGTGAAGCTGCAATAGGTGGAGCTACAACTAGTGGCAACATCGAAAAGTCATCCATTGGGCGTCCCTAACCCAAAGCTAACCAGTGGATGCTTTGATAGGTAGTAGCCAGCATCGTCTGCTACTAATACAAGTGCTGATCAACTAAAGCCGCCTAAGCAGCATCAAACAGTAGGGCAGGTGGTGGGACAGGTGCAGGGGCAGGCTGTGGGACTGGTGCAGGGACAGGCTCTAGAGTTGCAACTAGAGGCTGAGCTGGACCATGCCTGCGCTTCTCCTGGGCAGTCATGATAGTGTGTATTGCCCTCTCCATCATAGGCGTCTTTAGCTTCACTCAAACTTTAGTGTCCTTCCATGCCACCTTCGCTTGCTCACATAGCTTACATACGAGGAAGGGAAAAAATAATGATTTAAGCTTTGAAGTGATGCACAGCCAGATTTTATCATGAAGTATCTGAGCAGTGTCCACTTTAGAAGATTGTGGATCGCATATAGCATATAGGCACGCTCGGGATAGATTTCCCACCAATGCTCAGTGGGGAGCAAGCAGGAACACACAAAGTGGTTCCAAGGGCGCAGCTCACGGTGCAAACTTTCCTGTTTCATAAATCTGATTGAATTATCAGTGTTCCTCTAAACTTGAACAGGAAATGTAGAATCACAAATACTGTCCATGATGATGCTAAAGGGGGTACCCCTTTGCTCTTCTGGTAACTACAATTCTCGATACAAACACACCAGCAGAGGAGGGCCAAGGTCCATAACTTGCCGAATACGCTCAATAGAGTAATCAACTGTCTTTCTTCTAACTCTAGTAGCTGTAAGAGATCGCTGCTCAACATGTGCATTGGCATAGAACTCCTTAACAACTACAGCTATTGGTTCATCAGTGGGATGCTCAGCAAAAGTCTAGTAATGGAAAGTAGGTGTGGCACGAGATATGGCCGGATATCACACCACATTCAACTCATAGAACCCCCTTTCCAGAATGATGTTTATTTTTCTCAAGTGCTTCCAGAAGTGGTCAAAGGCCTTCTGAGAAATGAAAGGAGATGCCGGGATGTCATCATGGTCATTTGTGTTACTTAGCCCAGCCTCAATAGTTTTTCTTTGACGCTTTGACATGGTTAGTAAAAACCTGAAAAAAAAGATGGTGCTAGTTAGTATCATTGAAATAGATAATGAAAAATGATTCCAACTAAATCATTTAAACTAAATGAGAACAAAATTTAATGCAATCATACAACCCAATTAAGAACAGGTGTCAACCCAAGCAAAGTCACAATTGAGAAACATTGAGAATGAAGCTTATTCTAGTAGAAAACTCAAATCAAGGCCACCCCCATACCGAGCTAGAAAATATCATGCCACTAGTAAGTAACTAAATATTAGATAAAATAGGTCATGAAAAAACAAAATATCAATTCAAAAATGCACAGGCTCAAACAGAACAAGTATGCCACCTGTAAGCATCAGTTATTATGCACATTAAAACCTCCAAACCTACGCATAGTTCATTTACAGCCTAGCCAAATCACAGCCCAACCAATACACAACTCAATCTGTTCACAACCATCCTAACCAATTAACACAGGTTAACCAAATTAATCCAGTTTAATCAGAATAGAGCATAATCAAGGCAAGCAAACTTGTAAGTATAGAAAAATGGAAAGAAAAGTAGACTAACCTTGGACGAAGCACAAATTGAAATGGGCACCCAAAAGACCACTGAGCAGACTAAACAACACAAATTGAAATGGAGGAAGATGAGAGGTGGCAGATGGATTGAGATTGGAAGTAAGGAGGGATTGTGGAAGCTACGGTGGTGTGGAGTGAAAAGTGGTGGGGCTCGTGGAGGAAGAGAATGAGGGTGGGTGAGGAAAAAGGGTAGGTAAGGAAACAACCGTGGAGGAGAAGGATGAAGGTGGGTGAGGGGAGGTGGCTACGGTTTAGAAGGGGAAATGGTGAGAAAGAAGAAGAAGAGGAAAGGAATGAAGGGGGGGAACATCTCAAGTACGAAGGAGAGAATAGAGGGGAATTAGGGATTTAGGAAAAATAGTAAGGAGAGGAATGCTACGTTTTGTGCAACAACAGAACATCATGCCTAGGCGTGTATTATCCACGCCTAGGCAAAGACATTTTTTTTAATTTTTTTAATTAAATTTTTTTTGAATGATTATTATTATTATTATTTATTTTATTTTAAGCAACAGAAAACCCACGCCTAAGTGTGTAAGAGTCACGCCTAGGCATGGTACTAGCAAGAAAATTGGACTGATAAGGCAGAGACCACCACGCCTAAGCGTGGATGTCTCAAGAAAACTCAAACTGATAAGACTAAGAGCTCCAAGCCTAGGCGTGCCCTACTGGACCACAGAACTAAGCAGAAATAACCCTATGACCCCATATTCATGCTTCTAACACCCCTTTCTCCTACTCAAACAACTAAGAAACATTAACAACAATATGTACACAAGCAAGGCATCAAATTGAGAAACAAAAGCTATAAAAGAATCAAAACAAAGCCAAAAACTAAGAAGAAAATGCAAAATCATGCATAAAAGTGTCCTAAACTAAGAGATAGGGTAAGAAATTGGGTTACCTCCCAACAAGTGCCTTATTTATAGTCCTAGCTAGACTTTACAGATTTTCAAGATGGAGGAGCCAGGGTGAGTGAGGTTTTGTGCCTCTCCACCTCACCACCTAAGTAGAGTTTGAGTCGCTGGCCATTGATCTTTAAGGTTGACATTGAAACTGGATCCTCTAAGGTTACCACACCATGGGGAAACACTTCCACCACTAAAAATGGACCTGACCATCGGGTTTTGAGCTTTCCAGGAAACAATATCAACTTTGAGTTGAATAAGAGGACCTTCTGGCTTGACGCAAAGCTTCTTGGGGTAATATGCTTGTCATGCCACCTCTTCACCTTCTCCTTGTATAGTTTAGCATTCTCATATGCTTGCAAGTAGAATTCCTCTAATGCATTTAGTTGCAACAATCTCTTCTCCCCACAAGCTCCAAAATCCCAATTCAATTGTTTGATGGCCCAGTAAGCGTGGTGCTCAAGTTCAACAAAAAGATGGCAAGCCTTGCTAAAGACCATTTGATATGGAGACATGTCAAGAAGGGTTTTGTAAGCAGTGCGATATACCCATAAAGCGTCATCCAACTTCTTAGACTAATCCTTCCTAGAAGGGCTCATAGTTTTTTCAAGAATCCGCTTCAACTCTCTATTAGAAACCTCAGCTTGGCCACTAGATTGTGGATGGTAGGCTGTGGCTACCCTATATGTCACACCATACTTAGCAAGTAGAGTAGCAAAATGCCTGTTGCAGAAGTGTGATCCTCTGTCACTGATAATGGCTCTAGGGGTCCTAAACCTTGTGAAAATGTTCTTTTTGAGGAAAACAAGAACCACCTTGGAATCACTAGTTAGTAAGGCACAAGCTTCCACCCACTTGGACACATAATCCATAGCCACAAGGATGTAGCAGTTACCAAAAGATGACATAAAGGGCCCCATAAAGTCAATGCCCCACACATCAAAAAGTTCTATTTCTAGAATGGAGCTCAAGGGCATCTCATTCCTCCTGGAGATATTTTCGGTTCTTTGACATCTATCACACTTTGCTGCAAATGAGTGGGCATCATAAAACAGAGTTGGCCAAGAAAAACCAGATTGCAACACCTTAGCCACTGTTCGTTCACCCTCATAGTGACCTCCACAAGGTGAAGCATGACATTGCTTGAGTATAGCACTAGTCTCTTCCATAGGAATACACCTTTGAAGCACCTGATCAGCACCTTATTTAAAGAGATATGGCTCATCCCAAACATTGTATCTGACATCATAGAGGAATTTCTTCTTCTGTTGATAAGACAATTCAGATGGTAGCAATCCACTCACAATGTAATTAGCAAAATTGGCATACCATGGATCTAAACTAGAAAACACTGCAAATAGTTATTCATCTGGGAATGTCCCATAAATCAAAGGTGGGTCCTGTTGATATTTCTCATTTTCCAACCTGGAAAGATGGTTAGCCACCTGATTTTTAGCTCCCTTTCGATCTCTAATCTCAAGGTCAAACTTTTGCAGTAATAACACGCAACGAATCAACCTTGGATTAGCATCTTTTTTGCTCACTAGATACTTGATGGCTAAATGATCTGTGAAGATAATGACTTTAGTACCAACCAAATAAGTCCAGAATTTATCAACTGCAAAGATAACTGTAAGGAGCTCCTTCTCAGTGGTGGTGTAGTTCAACTGAGTATCAGTGAGTGTCCAACTCGCATAATAGATGGAATGAAAGATTTTGTTCTTCCTTTGGCCCAATACTGCTCCAATAGCATAGTCATTAGCGTCACACATGAGCTTAAATGATACGGTCCAATCAGGAGTGGTGATAATGGGCGCCGAGACAAGTCTCTTCTTCAGCTCCACAAAGGCTTCTATACATGACTCATCAAACTTGAAGGGCATATCTTTTTCCAACTAATTACACAGTGGTTTGGCAAGGTTGAAAAAGTCTTTGATAAACCTTCTGTAAAATCGAGCATGCCCAAGGAAACTTTGAACTCCTTTCCTTAGGCATGCTCGATTTTTCCAACTAATTACACAGTGGTTTGGCAAGGTTGAAAAAGTCTTTGATAAACCTTATGTAAAATCGAGCATGCCCAAGGAAACTCTGAACTCCTTTCATTGAAATTAGTGGCAGTAGTTTCTCAATCACCTCAATCTTAGCTCTATCCACCTCCATTCCCTTATGTGACACTTTATGGCTAAGTACTATGCCCTCTTGGACCATAAAATGATATTTCTCCTAATTAAGCACCAAGCTTGTCTCCTCACACCTTTGAAGCACAAGGGCCAAGTTAAGGAGACACTCATCAAAGGAATCACCAAATACAGAGAAGTCATCCATAAATATCTCCAAACAGTTCTCCAACATGTCAGTGAAGATAGCCATCATACATCTCTGAAAGGTAGCTGGGGCATTACACAACCCTAAGGGCATTCTTCTGAAAGCATAAGTACCATATGGGCAAGTGAAGGTTGTCTTCTCTTGATCATCTGGGGAAATGGCAATCTGGTTGTACCTTGAATACCCATCCAGGAAATAGTAAAAAGAACGACCTACTAACCTATCCAGCATCTGATTAATAAATGGTAATAGGAAATGATCCTTCTGGGTTGTAGTGTTAAGCTTCCTATAGTCCATGCAAATACGCCATCCTATGACAGTCTTGGTGGGAATCAAATCATTATTCTCATTAACGACCATAGTTATTCCACCTTTCTTAGGCACGCACTGAACTGGGCTCACCCATTTACTATCAGAGATAGGGTATATGATACCCGCATCCAGCCACTTAATAATCTCTTTTTTGACCACCTCCTTCATGATAGGATTGAGGCACCTTTGATGTTCAATTGTTGGCTTGTGATCTACTTCCAGCAATATTTTGTGCATGCATATGGTGGGACTAATACCTCTGCTATCTGCAATAGACCACCTTAAGGCCCTTTTGTATTCTCTGAGCACTCTGAGCAACTTGGATTCTTGCTCCTCTGACAAAGATGAAGAGATAATGACTGGCAATGTGGATGAATCCCCTAAGTATGAATACCTTAAATGATCAGGCAATGGCTTGAGCTCTAACTTGGGAGAAGTGATTACAGAAGGCTGGAGAATGGGCTTGTTAAAAGGTATGTTCAACGGTTCAAAGCCTGGTTTCTTGAAAAACTTAGCAGATGAGTCAAGTAGTTTAATACATTCCAAAACATCTTCCCTATCTACATGCTCATATATAGATGTCAATGATAAAGCAAGGGAATCATCAGTGAAATTAGCATGGAATGCATTATTAACTACTTGATCAATCATACCTATGTAAGAACACTCTTCATGATCATTTGGAAATTTCATGGCTTTGTAAATATTGAAAGTTACTTTCTCATCATTGACTTGCATAGTAAGCTCACCTTTTTGAACATCAATCATAGTCTTACCGGTGGCTAGGAAAGGCCTTCTAAGAATCAAAGGTTCATTACGGTCTTCCTCCATGTCTAGGATGATGAAGTCCGCTGGAAAAATGAACTTGTCCACCTTGACCAAGACATCTTCTATGACCCCTTTAGGATAAGTGAGAGATCGGTCAGCTAGTTGCAAGGTAACCGAAGTTGGCTTCACCTCCTCCAAACCTAGCCGTTGGAAGATGGATAGAGGCATCAAGTTTATGCTTGCCCCTAAGTCACACAAAGCTTTTCCAAAGAATTGGTTGCCAATGGTGCATGGAATAGTGAAGCTCCCTGGATCCTTCAACTTAGGAGGTAGCTTATTTTTCAAGATGGCACTGCATTCTTTAGTGAGAGCAACAATTTCATAATCCCCAAGCTTTCTCTTCTTGGACAAGATGTCATTCATAAACTTCACATAACTAGGCATTTATTCCAAAGCCTCAGCAAACAGTATGTTTATGTGAAGTGTCTTGAAAATATCTAAAAACTTTTGGAATTGAGCATCCAATTTTTGTTTAGCTAGCTGGTTGAGGAAAGGTGGAGGTAGTGTATAAGGCTTGTCCTCCTTCTTGTTGTCTTCAACCTTCCTCTCTGTTAGCTCTTCATTCTTGTCAACCCCATTGTTCACAACCAATCATCTTTTGCAACCTCAACTTCTTTTTCAAGTAGCTTGGTCTTCACATTTCCTTCAATTTCTTTCCCACTCCTTAGTGTTATAGCCTTACAATGCTCGTAGGGAGAACCTCCTGGATTGTTGATGGTGTCACTTGGAAAACTCCTTTGAGGCCTATTACTGAAGGCTTGGGCAAGTTGGCTAACTTGAGTCTCAAGATTCCTCAAGGAAGCTGCTTGTCTTTGCATCAAAGCATCATGGGAAGCAAGCCTTGAGTCAGTCTTAGTCATATACTCTTGTTGGCTAGTCATGAACTGAGCAAACATCTTTTCCAAATTGGAACTTGAAGTTGATGTTGAAGTTTGGGCTTGAAGGGGGCTCTATTGTTGAAAGTTTGGAGGAGCACAGGGAGCTTCTCTAGTCTGATAAGAAGATGAAGAAGGACCTTAAACTTTTCCACCCTATGAGAAATTATGATGGTTCTTCCAACTAGGATTATAAGTTTTGCCCAAAACATTATTGTGAATGGGCTGATGGAATTGATTTACATATTGTACACTTTCCAGGCTAGCTGTACAATTAGCAGTTGAATAAAGGTCCCCACAATGATCACAAATTTCAGCTGAGTTATTGGCTCCGCCTGCTACAGAATTAACTCCCATGGTGTCTAACTCTTAGAAAGAGTTACCACTTGAGCTGTAAGCGATATAAGAGCATCAACTTCATAAATACCTACTGCTAATCTCTTGGGAGTAACTCTCTCAGCTGGCCACTGATAATTGTTATTAGCCATATCCTCCAAAAGGTTGTAGGCTGCATCCACGGTCTTGCTCATGAGAGCCCCTCTAACTGCTGCATCAATTATAGAACAAATGGAGGTTGTCAAACTGTTGTAGAAAGTATGTACCAACATCCATTTTGCTATACCATCATGGGGGTACTTCTTTAACAAAATTTTAAATTGCTCCCATGCTTCATATAAGGTCTCTCCTTCAAACTGCCTGAAGGACAAAATATCATTCTTATACTTCATTGCCTTCATGGGAGGAAAGAATCAGTCCAAAAACTTCTGAGCTAGCTCTTCCCAAGTAATGATGGAATGCTCAAGTAAGGATTTAAGCCAAGCCTTGGCCCTATCTCTCAAGGAAAAAGAGAAGAGCCTCAAGCGAGTCACATCATCAGTCATTCCTTGGTGCTTGAAAGTATCACAAATCTCCAGAAAGTTAGCTAGATAAGTATTAGGATCTTCATGGGGTAAATCCAAAAATTATAAATTATTCTAAACCATCTGGATAATAGCAGGCTTGATCTCAAAAGTCTGTGCTTGTACAGTTGGTCTTCTAATGCTAGATTGAATGTCCCTAGCATTTGGAGTGGCATACTTCCTCAGGAGTCTTTCAGCATTCGCTTCTTCCGCCATCTCTGATTCACTATCCAATTCAAATGTCTTCCTTTGTACTAGTCATTCTCTTAGCAATCTATGAAAAGTCCTCTTGATCCTAGGATCGTAACGAAATCGAGATACACTTTGAGTCCTTCGCATACAAGAGCTAAGTACCAGAAAAGCAAAACAAACAAATAAAACTTGAAATAAGAGTTGTGAATTGATTAAAGAAATAACACAAAATCTAAATTCAATCCACCGCAACGGCGCCAAAAGCTTGTTTCTGATGAATCTGCAAGTGCACGGGTCAATAAGTAATATATGAGAGTAGAGTATCGTGTCCCAATGGATTGACAATTAGAGACATGCTAAACTTAACTAATTTCCATAATTTCTTTTCCTAGTAATCAAATTGTGAGAGTGGTTTATAATTAAAATAACAAATTAAAAGAAACAAAACAAGAATGCACCAAACACCGAATACACAAGAGAAAGATGAGAATGATTAAGGCCTAGAGGTCCCTATTCACTTGCTACTTCAATGAATAACTTGCAATTTAAAAAATCTAACAATGAGTTAGTTTTATTAGCTAAAAACAAGCAATAGATAAAAACCTATGTCTAGGACAATTATCCATGTGAAACCTAATTAATCCACTATGTATCCATGTGAGTTAGCATAAGAATCACTAATTGAGACTAATTATCAAACAGTTGCTATGCATGACTAATAGGTATGTATCCATCCCATTAGCAAATCAACATACTCAACCCAATAGAATGTAATTGAACATACATCAACTATACCATATCCATATTCACAATGCCCTATTTCTAATTCAATTGGAATACTAAAATCATACTATTGATGGCCAATCAATAACAAGTATTAAGGATAGATATAGAAGAACAAAACCAATTTCATTGAAAGAATACCCAACCAATTTACAAGGTATTCAAATTCATAGCAATATCCTAGAGAGCCCCTAGATTAGGATTTAGTTACACATCATGAAAGAAGAGAAAACTAATGGAGTCATGAAATCCATCAAATTACAAATCAAGAGAGAAAAGGGGAAGAATAAACAAGAATGATGAGAATCCAATGCTTGATCTTCCTCCTTGATCTTGATTCTTCACTTGAATCACTTCAATCTTCCAAGGTATTCTCCTCCTCTCCTTTTCTCTATGAAGTTCGTGCTTAGTGACAATCCAGAATCCCCTTCCAATCCCAAAAATTAGATATTAAAAGACAATTTTATGGATTAGGATTTTTCCCATGCCTAGGCGTGGTTATGAGTCACGTGCTTGCATCTGCTGACCACGTCTTGGCGTGTCTTTTCCATGCCTAGGCGTGGGTGTCTCTGTCTGAAATTCCTGAAAACCTGAAAGGGCCATGCCTAGGCGTGAATTTGTCATGCTTAGGTGTAGGTTGGCAACCTTTCCTTTTTTCTTGCATCCTTCTTCATTTGAGCTCCTCTTCGCTTCCTTATCCCTTCCAAGGTCTTTCTATCTTGAATATCTGCTTCAAAACAATGCTTAAATTCATCAAGCCATAATCCATCTCAATTTCTTAAATAAAATTATCAAATATTCAATTCTTAAATATTTGAGATACAAAGCTTAAATCATCAAGATCATGTATGAATTGGACCGTTGGACTTTAAAAACTTAAGGAAAGCATGCTCATATACATTCAAATTCATGTGAAATAACTTCATTTCCAGAAGTTATCACTCAATCCATTAGGCCATTGACACATGGAAATAGCAAATAAAAAGTTTGAAAACAAAACATGCATGACTACTTTAAAACCATTACTTCATTCACTTTTCACATAACCTTACTTTTCTTTGCATAATGAAGAGGCATAACCTTAGGCATCAAGCTTTTCATTCATATAGTTCATTGTATATAAAATTATTCAATCCTTTAGTTTATATTCAAGTAGAGAGGAAGTGATTCACTCAACGTCAATCTACCCTTATCCTTTCATTTTTATGCCTTTCAATACCATGCTTGTCAACATTATTCATTAATATGCATATATCAATATGCTCCTCAACATCATTCATATATATATATATCATTCATTCCATACAAAATAATGGTTCATATCATGAGTAATTCAATTCATCACATTCATATATATCAAATATCATGCATTCATTTCATTTCAATACTCAATAGAGGAGAATTTAGTTTGAGTTTAACGCATAATAGAGCAACCACACTCATACTACACTATCTTAACTAAATTTTAACTATTAAAGGGGATACTAGTATTCTTAGGGTTCAAACCATCATAAAAATACCTCAACGTTTGCCTAAAAGGGCTATTTTCATGAGTGCACCAATGTGTATTCCAATGAAATAAACCTCACTTCATTTGGCTAAGTGTTGCAAAATTTATGTCACATTATGCAGAAGCTAAACCAGGGAACTAATTGTTTTACCTGAAATTGACCTGACTTTGAATTGAAACTAGGAACAGATGAAGAGTGAAAAAATTCTAAAATTTTTACCACTTATAGCCTTACATGTTATCTTTCAAATGCCACTATTCTCATGTAATTGTGACCTCGAAGCAGGAAATTATACAATCTGGTTTACTGTGTGCCAGATTGCTTGTTTCTGTAGAATCTGTCTCAGATTCAAACAGAAACTAGTGCTATTTATGCTGGCCTAAAAATCTGAGATTTTTACTACAAGAAGTATTGTGTCTTTACTTTCAAATGTCGCAATAAGAAAGTCATTTCGATGTCTATAGCTCAAGTTATGCAACAAAATATCATAATCTGTCAGGATTTTGGGCACAATTACGCCTAGGCATGACTCATTGGTGCCTAGGTGTCGTGCTCTCTATCTGCTTCTGGACTGAAACTTATCAACTTGTGCCTAGGAGTGGAAAATGGCTCCTAGGCACCATTCTGCACTAGAAATCAGCTAGGGATTGATCTATTGGTGTCTCTCTTGGGTTCCAACCCTTCCAATCATGTTTCAAATGATTTTCAACCCCCCTAAAGAACTCTAAACAAGTCTATGCACATACTAGTCTCAATGTATTATTGTTGTCCTAATTAACAATAATACTTGACTAGGGACATTTAAGAATAGTGTTGTAACCAAAAGGATCTCACGATCAAGTCATCCACTTGATGTCCTACGACATCAAACTTACTATTCTAAGGACTTTATTATGTTTATCAAAAAAGAACACAATAAATGAAATGCCTCATATATAAAAATAGCATAATAGAATGTATATAAATACAGAAAATGTATTGGCCTCTAGGGCATACACCAACACCACTAAAACCCCATTTTTATTCCATGCACAAACATAACCTACCATAAGAAGAAATGGAGAATTAGAGTTAAGGTACAAGATCGCCCTACCTCTTTGTGAAGATGAACTTTCAACTTGTCTTTATCTCTTGATTTCCTTCTCTTTCTTATCTTCATTTCCCTTTATTTCTCTCCTCTATTTTTTCTGCTTCAAAATCGATGGGATATGAGAGAAAAGAGAGTGAAAACTATCTTTAAAGATAACATTAAACTAGGGGTAGTTTGGTTATTTTGCTGAACTTCGTATATGTTAAGAAAACTTTGATTTTACTAAATCAAGTTTCCTAACCTCCAAAAGCATGAAAATAAAGCCTAAGATTCATATTAATCCTTATTTCACCATTTCCTTAATTTTTCATATCTGCAACTCGTCAATCCAGTATTTAAACACTCACTCAGTATCCTGAAAAATATTGAGCTAGCTCTATTTATCCTCAAAATTTAAATACATCATCTTCTACACTTTTTTAACCAAAAAATAAATTTTCATATTTATTTCCTTTAACTATGCAATTTATGCTATTTTCCTTTGTTAAAATAGCCATTTTACACATTTTGTGTTGTGGTAAAATGCTTAAATTAACTCAAAATGTCATAAAATTTAGCGGACATGTTAAACAAGTATTATGATACCTCTAAGACCATATACAACTCTAACATGCTAAAAAGAGGATGTTACATTTCTCTCCTCCTTTTAAAAATTTTGTCCCTAAAATTTAATTTCTCATACTAAAAGTTTGGAGACCTCTAACATCTATCTTTAATTGTATCCATCTTATTCTTTCCAATCTCTCATCAAAACTAAGAGGTTCACATTCTTTTATCCTAATAAGGGTTACCTTCTAAAGGGTCAGAAGATTAAGCCTGCTTTTATTTTCTTAGAGTTTACACCCTTCCTATAGCTTGCGGCCTAAGGTCGGCATAACTTCACGTCTCTGTGGACACCTTTTGGAAAAGTGCCCTAGTTGACCACATACAAAACATACTAAGTAGAGTTTGTCGTTATGTTGTCTTCTTCCACACTTAGGGTATTCAGACTCCACAGTTTCCATCTGATTTTACTCAATTTCCTCATCCCCATCGTCCACTCTTTTCTCTTTTGAAGATCTGTAATCCTCTGCTCCATTTGAAATTTAGACTTAACAAACTCCACAACCTTAAATTTCTTAACTAGGGTGGAAAAAATCCCTAATCTCCATGGACCTGACAAATATTTTGATTTCATCCCTCAATCTAAACTCAAACTTTACATACTTCCAATTTTTGTCTGGGTTGAGCCTAAGGGAAGAGGAAAACTTAGAGAGTTCCTCAAACTTCGCTTCATATTGTCCCATGGACATATCTCCTTGTTTTCACTCAAGAAATTCTATTTCCTTATCATTTCAAAGTGTAAACTTTTCTTCTAACTTGAGATTTGGGGTAAGGCACCGCTTCCTATTTCTATAAACATCATGCCTTGGATAACCACATGTATATCATGTTGTCTCCCACATCTACCATGTTGTCTCCCACATCTATCATCTTTTGATCTCTTCTATCTTGCCTATAGTTATTTATTTTTACTTTCTTCTTGAGGATAATTTGGTTAAAGAAACACCCTTCTTGCACCTAATATCCCTTCTCTTCCTCTTACGAAAACCTTGTGACTTTTATTCCACTTGAGTTTAGTTATTAGTATCTTCAAGTACTCTCTTGAAATGGTATTACAACACCAATTTATCTGTTTCAATCAACTTCAAAAGTATGACATTTTGAACTACTATTCAAAACTAACCTGATATATCAATTAATATCTAAACCACCCTAAATTGAGTAATACACTTACTCTAGCCGATTAACACTAGCATGTCTTTCTGAACTGTGCCACTCAAATAGCATTGCTAGTCTATTTGATTAGCCTTGAGAACTATGCCAGTCTAAATTTTCCTGCTTGGTATACTCTGATTTATCTTTGAGAACTTACAAATTCAAATAGCTAATGCCATAAACCTATAACATTCTATTCTATTCCATTTGAATCACCACTTGGTCTTTTCGAAAAGAATACTATAGAAAGACAAGCTGAAAACTTCAGAATAATTACTTTCTTACTCTATCACCCATATACCAATTTCTCTTAATTCTACAAGTATCCAAAGACTTAGAAACTCAACAACAAACTCTAATAAATGTTTCCAAATACCTATATATAGATATAGATTTAGAAAACTTAACTCCACTTCACTTAATCATGATTTTACTTCGAGTATCAAGAATACTTCAATTCTATTACTTATTTTACGCTCAGTACTTTCTTCTCTTTTCTACTTTCGGTTAACTTTCTCTTTTCTACTTTCAGTTAACTTTCTCTTTTCTATTTCTATCTCTTACTTTTCCATCCCTCAATCCCTCTTCGAATTAACACATTTTTAAGCCTTATCCGGGTTAAACTTAATTACTTCTCCAAACCTAACCACATACTGACTAACTATTGTAGATATTGGCAAGTGCACCAAATCGAAAAAAGTAATAAAGAGTGAGTAGAGTATCGTCCCACGAGGATTAAGTTATTAGTTACTAAATTTTCCAAATCGACATTATTCAAGCTATCAAAAATAAGGTTGATGCAAATTCAATTAAAAAGAAATATAAAATCAGTAAACAATAAATCAAAAGGATAAAAAATAATGATGTTAAAGAGTTAGGGTTCAGATTTCACTTAAACTCTTTAGATGCACATTCAAATATTAGTTTAACTATGCTCTATTTCAATGATTTATGGTCAATACTCAAAATTAATTAATACTCAATTCCTTGGTATATTAATCCTCTTACACTGATTGAAATTAACTAGTCCCTTAGTCTAATCCCAATTAAAAAGGCATTATCAAGAACGAGGGAATTAAAAGAAAGACCATATAACCCACAATGTCTATTCCTAGCGATTGCAAAAATTATGGTGTTTATTACATGTTCTAGGTTCATGCAAATTTTCTCAAATCATACATAAACTCAAAATATCATTCCCAAATTGACCAAGCTTAGAAAAGCATTAAGAATAGAGATAAACACGTAAATCATAAAAAAGAAACATAGATTAAACCCATGAAAGAAAACTACATCATCCAAAAACAAGATCCATCATTCCCCTAACAAAGGGAAAATTAGTTACACATGGAAAAAGAAGAACACAAAGGGAAGAATATAACAAACTCCATTGTAGAAAGGTGAAAAGGTTAAAGAAAATCCCTAATCTTCAAGCCTAATTACGCCCACACCACATTAGGGTTTGTGCCTCTTGACGGCTGCTGCGTTCTGTCCAAGTGTATGTTAAAATTGGCATAACTTATGAATTTATAAGAAAATAATGTGGGCTTTCTGCACAGCTAGCGCTCAAGCGCTACGTTACTAGCGCCTAGGCCCTGGCCCATTAAAACCACTGTGTTTTACGTATCGAGCGCCTAGGCGCTCTGACTTCAGTGCCTAGGCACTAAACCACCAGAATGCAAAATCAGCTCTCTGTCTCATAAATCGTCCAATCTTTTTCCATGCATAATTACCTATCAAAAACACATAAAAACACACAATTAAAACATAATTTAGAAAAACTAAAAATAAAAGAAACTTGAGACAAACTCAATCAAAAATATTAAAAGAGAATGAAAACCCAAGACTTTTAAACCGTAAAAATATGAATTTTTGAAGGTTCATCACTCCCCCAAACTTAAACTTTTGCTTGTCCTCAAGTAAAAAAATGAACTAAAACAAAAATACTAAACAAATAACAACTCAAAACACACAACCAAAATATAGCAACACCAGGTAGTGAATAACATACATATCCTTAATAATTGCTTCACAATCTAATTTCAAAGTATCACATATGAACAATCTAATTATTGTATCGTCTCTCACATGCAACTCTCATGCATCAATGACTTCCCAAAAACATGAATTAAAGACACAATTTCCTCATTAAGTACAAGCTCAGATAGGTTTATAAAATTACAAATACACATCAAACCCACATCCATAGGATTGTTTTTCATCACTCTCTCCACTAATGTAAACAGCACACAACCAAGGATTAAAAGGGTCTTTAAAAGCTTGTAATGTAAGGCCAAAAGTATGAGTTAAGAAAGAAGTGGTAGGAAAATAAAAACAAAAGTTAAGATACAAAATCATGTAAATTTCACAATTCAAGCCTCAAAATACTGAACAAGTGCAAAACAAAGCATAAGAAACAACATAACATTCACTTTTTTCTTTCTTTCTTCCCTTTCTTTTTCAGTAACCTCCACTCCCAAACTTATTTCTTTGCAATACTTTGGGTGAAACTTCTTTTTTTTTTTTGAATTTTTTAAACTCCACAAAACTTTATGCATAAAAATAATGAAGACTTGAATAATAAAATAAAATAGGATATGCACTCAACAAAGGTTATGTAAAAGAAATTTTTTTTATGGGTATGGGAAAGAAAAATATGGGTAAAAGAAAAGAAATAGAGGTCAAATAATAACAAGGCTGCAAAAGGGATTTAAGGATATATTGTGTATACAGGTTGGCTTGAAAGGCTCAAATGGTCCAAAGAATGCCTTTATCATTTCCTTAATCATGCACTACCTAGGATTTCGCCTTAAGAAAGAATCAAACAACTTCTAGATGCAAATCATCCACACACAAACAATCCCATAAACTTTCTCTAAGCTTGACATGCAATTAAATTCCAAAGTTTATCAATCATAAAGATGGGAAGAACATTCATACACAATTGAAACAAAAGAGATAAATGCAACTCATAAATTCTCATATGCTATCCCAAGAAATCAGACTAATCCAAAATTCAAATAATCATTGGATATTCAAATCAACACACCGGCATGCACAATATCAACACAAAGACTCAAAACACAAAAAGGGTGATGATGACAAAATCAAAACCAATTAAAACAAATAACAAAATGAATTAAATGTAAGAAAAGAAAAGAAAAAACTCTTTTTGGCGGTCGACAACTATATACATCCCCCTACAAAGGCTCCGAACTCAAGGAGGCACCTAAGCTAACTCAACATTACCTTCAAAACAAAAATAGAAAAGTAAGAAATAACAAAATAAAAAAAATAAAAAAAAAAAAAATAAAAACAAAAGAGAAAAAGAAAGAAAATTTGGGTTGCCTCCCAAAAAGCGCTTGTTTAACGTCATTAGCTCGACGTTGCCTGTTTTATTATTATGGTGGCTTGAAGCAAGAGAAGTAAGATGACATTTTTCTCTTATCAGCTCTTTGCCTCTATATATTCTGTCACTGCCTTTAGAATCAATCTACAATAAATCAATGGAAGCTGGAGGATCTTTTTTTGTACCAGCAATCTCAGAGGTAGAATGAACTTTCTCCTTTTCATCAACAATCTTGGAAGTAGGAAGATCAGCATTGATTGAAGATGAAGGAGTCTTACTAGCCAAATCCTATAGCGGCTTATCTTGAATGCATTTGACAGGGGCATAAAGATATGATGTCGTTGCAGATTTATCAAAAACATTAATAATCACCTGATCACCATCCACCCTCAAAATAAGCTCTCCTCTAGGTACATCAATCAACGTTCCTAAAGTAGCCAAGAACGGTCTTCTAATAATGAAAGGAATATCAGCATCTCATCCATATCCAAAATCACAAAATCATCTGGGAAAATAAATTTGTCAACCTTCACTAGCAAATCTTCCATTATACCATATGGATATTTAATTGACCGATCAACTAGTTGAAAAGAAATTGTAGTTGGCTTCACTTTCTCAATCCCAAGCTTGCGGAGAATTGACAATGGCATTAAATTGATGCTAGCTCCTAAATCACATAGAGCTTTCTCAATAGTTAACTCACCAATAGTGCACAGAATGGTAAAACTACCTGGATCTTTCAATTTTGGTGGTAGTTTTCTCTAAATTATAGCACTGCACTCCTCAGTAAGTACCACAGTCTCATCTTCCTTGAGTTTCATTTTCTTCAAGAGTAAATCTTTCATGAATCTAGCATATGAGGGCATCTGCTCAAGTGCTTCAGTAAAGGGAATGTTTATCTGCAGCTTCTTGAAGACATCCAAGAACTTGGAAAACTGCTTTTCTTGATTCTCCTTCTTTAACTTTGAAGAAACTGGAGTCTAGCATACAATGAAGGATCAACTATTTTCTGCTCATGTTCCTTCTTCTTCCTCTGCTACTTTGGTTGCTCCTCTTTAACTTCTTCATTACAGCACTCTTCAGTTGAGACATCCACAATAGGAACATCAATTTTTTAAACTTCTTTAACTTGCCCTTCCAAAGTCTGGTCATTTCTTAGTGTAATTGCATGACATTGTTCCTTTGGATTGACGACAGTATCTCTCAGAAAAGTGCCTAGAGGTCTCTCTTGAAGCTGTTTTGCTATCTGCCCTACTTGATTCTCTAAATTTCTAATAACAGCTCCTTGATTCTGAAAATTTGCCTTTGTTTCCTCCATAAAAGCAGAAGTCTATTACAAAAAAGCAAATGTCTGTATAGAGAGTTTCTCAAGTGCAATCTCAAGAAGAGACTTCTTCTCTAGTTGAGGATTCAATGGCACTGTTTGATTGCTCCCAGAAAAATTGGGATAATTCCTCTACCCTGGATTATATGTATTTGAAAATGGAACACCCTGAGGTCTGGAAGGATTACCCATATAATTTTTCCTGCTCATGAGAACTAAAACTAGAATTGCTTACCTCACATCCACCATTAGCATGATTACCTCCACAGAAATCATAAATTAACACTTGGTGGTTCACAGAATTTACCTGTATACTCTCAACTCGCTTGGTGAGGTTAGCTAACTGTTGAGAAATACTTTTGTTTTAAGCAAGTAAGGCATCGAGAGTACCAAGCTCCATCACTCCTTGTCTGATTACTGCTCTCCTACTAGGCAACTAATATTCATTAGTCACCATGGTCTCAAACAATTCTTGAGCCTCTTTAGGAGTTTTAGTATTCAGAGATCCGACTGCAGATATGATTGAAACCGCAAGTGCACGGATCGCTCAAGTAATACAGATACAGAGTAAAAGTTCATTCCCACGAGGATATTATGATATAAATCTAAATACCAACCAATAGCTTAATCAATTCTAGTCAAGGATATAAAAATAGAAAAACAATAAACTCAACTAAACTAATCTACAAAAGCTATAAACCTAAAAGCGGTTAGGTTTCAGGAAATCCTCCTTCACCCCCTACATCTATCAACAACATGCAATCCCCCTCATAAACACAAATGCATTGATTAGGTTAGCTTGAGAATCTTCATTAGTCAACAGCCTATGTCTAGGTCAATCAACCCTGGTTTTTACTTGCCTAACTCACCAAGTTTCCTTGAGAGTTAGTACAACTTCCACTCATGAACGATTTATTCTCAATCACACACTATACATGGTCAATAGGTATATTAAACCTTATTAACGAAACAGCTCATAGCCGAACATGTATCAACCACACCATATCCATATCAACAAATCCCTATGTCTAGTTCATTTGCCAATATTAAGATCATGCAATTGAGGCCAACCAAAAACAAGCATTAAACACAGATAATGATTGAACCGTAATCAAACATCCACATAAACTCAGAGAAAAACACATCATTAATATAAATAAAAGGATTCATAGTATTCCTAAACAAAGCTTAGCTATACAAAAGATAAGGAAGAGAAGACAGAAAGGGAAAAGAGAGAAAGAAGCTCATTGATTTGTCTCTGAAGCTTGAATCTTCCTTCAATCCTTTGATCCTTGCCTCCAATCCACCATCCATAAAGATCTAGCTAAACTATCTAACCTAAAACTAACCTAAACTAACTAAACTAACTAAACCTAAAAAGAAAGAAATGGCCAAATGGCCAAAACTCAGAAAAACAGAGAGAATGGGAGAGAGATCTATACAGAATGTGAGAAAAATGCATAAAAACTATTTATAGGCTCAGCAGCCGCCTCAGCGCCGCGGCCCCCACACATGCGCGCCGCGGCCCTCACAGGGTCGGTCTTATTGTGCCGCGGCCCCCACATATCCTGGGCCGCGGCCCCGAACTCTCGGGTCCAAGTATGGCATCTCCATTTTGCCTATGCTCGCCGCGGCGCTCAACACCTTGCGCCGCGGCCCTGACCACTGAAATGGCTGATTTGGCTTCTCTTCCTCTTTAAGCTCATTTGCTCCATATTTAACCTTGTTTAGAGCCTCTCCTAACATAGAGAAAACACCAAATCAGTAACAAATATAAATCTACTCAATTCATACTCATTTAAGCACAGTTTGCTATAAAACACATCAGAAAGGCTCAGAATCAGAATATAAGAAATATAAGCACAAAACCCTCCAAATATGCATTTAAACAAGGACTAAGCATTCATTCTAGCACAAAAATAGGGTACAAATAACTGCATTCTGTGTAGTCATCAAGATACATCCACCATAGCCCTAGTAGGATGATTTAATCCATTATAGAAAATTTGCACTTGCTACCAAACCTCAAATGCATGGTGAGGACATCTCCTTAAAAGCTCCTTGAGTCTCTCTCGCGATTCATATAATGACTCTCCTTGATGTTGAGTGAAACAAGCTATTTCACCCCTCATCTTCACAAACACTGATGGAGAAAAGTATCGAGTCAAAAAATTGCTAAGCAGATCCTCACAAGTAGAAATGCTCCCTTGTGGATGGGCTTGTAGCCAGCTCTTTGCTTTGTCTTTAAGAGAAAATGGGAACAGTCGTAATCTAATGGCATCATCAATAACGCCATTATACTTAATAGTATCACAGAGCTGTAAGAAATTGACAATGTGCAAATTTGGATCTTCTGCTTGACCTCCCCCAAACTGATTATGCTGCATCAGTTGTAGAAGTTCTGGTTTAATCTCAAAATTATTGGTCTGAATAGCAGGGCGCATAATACTGATAGAAATATTTTCAGTAGATGGGGTAGCATAGTCAGCCAATGTACGTCTTTGCTCTGCAATTACAACTATTTCAACCATCTTTTCTTCTACTTCTTTAAGCTTCTTCCTTTCTCTAGTTGTTCTCTCTATCTCTGGATCAAAAAGTAATTCTTCTGACTCCAAAGAAACTTGCATAAACAAACAAACAAACCAGCATGAAGTAAAGAAGGAAATTAAAAATAAAAATAAATGACTAATAAAATTAAACCAAGAAAATAAAGAAACAAATTAAAAAGAAAATTTAAAGAAAATTAAAAAATTAAAAATTAAAATAAACAATTAAAAAGAAAATTAATCAAAGAAAAAATACTTAAATTAGTGTCTTTTCAACTATTATTTAATATTAATAACAATAATCCTCGGTAACGGTGCCAAAAACTTATTACAGATAATGACAAGTGCACCAAATCGACAAAAGTAATAAAGAGTCAGTAGAGTATCGTCCCATGAGAATTAAGTTATTAATTACTAAATTTGCCAAATCGACATTATTCAAGTTATCAAAAAGAGGGTTGATGCAAATTCAATTAAAAAGAAATATAAAATCAACAACAATAAATTAAAGGGATGAAAAATAATGATGTTAAAGAGTTAGGGTTCAGATTTCACTTGAACTCTTTAGATGCACATTCAAATATTGGTTTAACTATGTTCTATTTCAATGATTTATGGTCAATTTTCAAAATTAATTAATACCCAATTCTTTGGTATATTAATCCTCTTATGCTAATTGGAATTAACTAATCCCTTAGTCTAACCCCAATTAGAAAGGCGTTATTAAGAACAAGGGAATTAAAAGAAAGACCACATAACCCACAACGTCTATTCCTAGCGATTGCAGAAATTATGGTGTTTATCACATGTTCTAGGTTCATGCAAATTTTCCCAAATCATACATAAACCCAAAAGATCATTCCCAAATTGAACAAGTTTATAAAAGCATTAAGAATAGAGATAAACACATAAATCATGAAAAAGAAATATAGATTAAACCCATAAAAGAAAGTTACATCATCCAAGAACAAGATCCATCATCCCCCTAATAAAGGGAAAATTAGTTACATATGGAAAAAGAAGAACACAAAGGGAAGAATATGCAAACTCCATTGTAGAAAGGTGGAAAGGTTGAAGAAAATCCCTAATCTTCAAGCCTAATTGTGCCCACACCACATTAGGATTTGTGCCTCTTGACGGCTGTTGCGTTCTGTCCACGTGTATGTTAAAATTGGCATAACTTATGAATTTATAAGAAAATAATGTGGGTTTTCTGCTCAGCCAGTGCTCAGGTGCTACGTTACTAGCGCCTAGGCGCTGTCCCATTAAAACTACAGTGTTTTGCGTATCGAGCGCCTAGGCACTCTGACTTCAGCGCCTAGGCGCTAAACCACTAGAATGCAAAATCAGCTCTCTGTTTCATAAATCGTCCAGTCTTTTTCCATGAATAATTACCTATCAAAAACTCATAAAAACACACAATTAAAACATAATTTATAAAAATTAAAAATAAAAGAAACTTGAGACAAACTCAATCAAAAAGATTAAAAGAGAATGAAAACCCAAGACTTTTGAACCGTAAAAATATGAATTTTTGAAGGTTCATCACTAACTGACCTGTCACCTAACTCAAATTTTAGAAACTCCTTCTCCTTGACATTCTATAGGTTTCTTAATGAAATGTATATCTAGAAAAGAATTCTTAAACACCCTCTAAATCCTCTAAGTGCTAGATGCCTCAAACAACTTCTTGTTATCTGTTCACCAAACCTCTACCTCTCTTTCTTTGCAGATAGCCCTACATAAAATGTCTTGGTTCACTGCATATGTAACACGTCAATTGACCTGCCATACGCGGCTTACTTCCATATTGTTTTCTACCTTTTGTGCACTTTTGGCCCCACGTTCCAACTTAAGTCTTCTTTCCTTTACTTTGTAGAATCTATGACCAAGAGGCACTCTTACTAATTTCAACATCTAATATTTTCCTTTTTTTGGGAATTCAATGATTCGTTCTCCTTTTCACTTAACTTTTCCTTAGCTTCCATTAAATTGTATCCTTTTTTGATTGGTTACAGATTCACATCTCTAAGCTCCAGGAAACCATGGTATTCATATTCCAGATTAATACTTCAAATACTGACTGTACTATTGGTATAGGAGGAACTAGTTTGTTGAGGTGGATTGACATCCTTCCTCTCAAGAATCCAATTAATAACAACAATCTGCTCCCTTATAACAGTTGCCATCATCCTAACCATCTCCAACATATCACTAGGACCATCTCTAGTGGACTTCCTATTTCCTCATGTTCACCGAGGAGGTGCCATAATTTCCTGTTCATACAGAACATTAAATATTGAGTTAGCCAGTCTTAATATCATGTAACAGTGTCCAATAATTATTAACATCCAATCCTAAGGTTATCATGTAATTCTATTCATATATTACACATTGAGATAAAAGAATGCACGATACAAGCAAAAACATCTAAACATGCAAAAAAGCATAGCTAGTCCATTCCCTGGCTTGACAGGATGAACTACTCTGATAACAAAAATGCAACACCCTTACTCTATATACAGTAGTATACTGTCAATATACTTAAGTAAATAGAATTAAGCATGTCACTTCTAAGCTTAAATGTAAACACAACCTATATATCTACTATCAATGAATAGATATATAGAACCTTTAACATAAAAGTAAAGAGAACAAGACATTTTACATAATCTGGAAACTCGCTCTTTACTATACAATCACATGATATGTCTGAGATTATATACTTTTACAAACTAGTCATATAGACTTAATTACATTACCATAAATCTGGGTACAAAATTGATATATATACATAAGCAACTTTACTAGGTCTTCAACGCCATGCCTTGCCCTTACTTTGATCCTTCGCTGGATTTATCATGGAAATAGAAAATTGGGGTGAGATTTTACAAATTCTCAGTAGTATATTTTAAAAATATTCATCACAATAAATCCAACTGCTTCAGGGAAAAACAAGTTACACATAAATATATGTGGAAGGTGCCATAAGCCAAAACTCAGTCCTTTCCCTTCCCAAGGCATACAATTCATATAATTATAAAAAAAAATTTAATCAATTCATAACAGTTCAAACCGAATGAAACATATTCTTTCCTCACAAAATATGGTTACATTTATATACATAACTTTTCTTTTCATACTAGGAACAATACCAAACCCATTCAAGTACTATTCCTAGTCAACCTTCAATCTTGTTACCTTCAATCATTAAAAAAATGGTGTAAACATCACTTTATAACCAACATAAGTAAACATACTTGCTCATAAAGCAAAATATAAATAACACATTTAATCATTCTAAGGGTAACAAGATCATTATCCTCGGTCCTCATCACTTGTAGAATAAGCGATACAATTGCCCATACAATTGTCATTTTGTGCAATGCATTATGATTTACGATTATGCCTAATGAATACCCTAAAGTATGCATATGTAATGTTTCTAAAAGATTTTGTTTTTGTGGAAAACATATGTTACTTGTGCATTTCTAGGAAAAACTTTGTTCCATGATGCCCTTTTGTTCCCTGTACATCTTGGGTAGGAAGGGGTAGGACGCCTTTTTGTTCCTTATCCTCCTTCCACTACCTAGTATGCATGGTTATCTTCTCCCACAATAGTGGTTATTTCCCATGCCCAGGCATAGACTGAAACATATCAGTCTATGCCTGCGCATGGAAAATGATGTCTAGACGCCATTCTACACCAGAAACGAGCTAGGGACTGATCTATTGGTGTCTCTTTTGGGTTCCAACCCTTCCAATCATGTTTCAAATGATTTTTAATCTCCCTCAAGACCTTTAAACAAGATTAAACTACCAAAGATACTTTTAACTTCATAATATATGAATCTTTGAATCAAATCCATAACCCAAAAATTCATTTTTCTAACTCTTAGAATCGAGGAGAGACAAAGCCACCATCTAGCTTCTAGCTACAACCACACTTCAACTAAACCACAATTACCATAAAGCAAGCTATAGAAAAGAGGATCAACTAAGAAAAATATCATAACCCACCAAAAACCTATTTTTATTCCATGCATAAACACAACCTACCATAGGAAGAAATGGAGAATTGGGGTAAAGGAACAAGATCCCCCTACCTATTTGTGAAGATGAACTTTCAACTTGTCTTTATCTCTTGATTTACTCCTCTTTCTTCTTTTTGTTTCCCTTTGTTTCTCTCCTCTATTTTTTCTGCTTCAAAACCGAAGGGAGATGAGAGAAAAGAGAGTGAAAACTCTCTTTAAAGATAAGCATTAAAATAGGGGTAGTTTGGTCATTTTGTTAAACTTTTTATCTGTTAAGAACACATTGATTTTACTAAATCAAGTTTCCTAACCTCCAAAAGCATGAAAATAAATCCTAAGATTCATATTAATCCTTATTTCACCATTTCCTTAATTTTCCATATTTGTGACTCATCAATCAGGTGTTTAAACACTCAGTCAGTGTCCTTAAAAATACTGAACTAGCTCCGTTTATCCTCAAAATTTAACTACATCCTCTTGTACACATTTGTGACTTAGAAATAAATTTTTCATATTTATTTCCTTTAACCAAGCAATTTATGTTATTTTTTTGAGTTAAAATAGTCATTTTATATATTCTGTGTTATGGCAAAGTGTATGAACTTGAGTTATGTTGTTTTGAGTTGATTCAAGCATAGTTGAAGTTGAGAAACTTGTAAGCACCCTTATAACCTCATATCTTCGAGTTTAGTGAAAATAGGTTTTTGGGTGTGTAACACCCCAAAAAATTATTTATTTTATCATAAATAATTATTTTTTAATATTTATGATTTTTGAGAATTTTTCTGGATATTTCTAGAAACGTGAAATATTTTAATATATTTCTCATTTTACGTGCACACTGAGCAGAGCCGAGAAAATGAAATATTTTCCCTGAAGCTGGTAAACTTTGGACTGTGGAAACATCGACGGTAGATCTTACTAAATCCGAGGCCGAGTACAGTTTACGAGGTTTATGTTTTTCAAGATTATATATGATAAATAAAATCTCTGAATAATTAATTATCTGAGAAACAATAAAATATTATTCACCCTGACTGTAAATTTTGTTCCCTGAGAAATAGTTCTAATAGATCGTTTCTGTCTAGTTACTTTTATGACATCATTTAAGTGATCACGCACTTCACTTTATCGAGAAACGCACGAAGCTTCTCAAGGAAGCTTCAAGGGAAACTTCTAGGAAGCATCCTCCCAACCACTTTTCTCTCTCTCCTCCCATATGTGCTGCACGGTTGGGGCTTGGGGAAAACACATTTTCATTCTCTCATTTTCTCTCCCTCACGCAGCTCACTCCCTCTTCTCCTTTTCTTCCACACACAAATACTCCATTGTTAGTTTTCAAGCTTTCCATACTCAAGCTAACTTAAACCATTGCTCCCCCTCACCATCTTCAAGCTTTCTTCTTTGTGGAACTCCTCCTTGATCCTCCATTTTCGTCATCCACAACCAGCTCCAAAAGCTTCAAGTTTTTAGGTAAAAGCTCTTAACTTTCTTCTCCTTTTCTCGCCATTTTCATGGTCCATGGTCACATTGGTGACTATGGATACCATTTTAACTCTTTGATCTTGATTTGTTGGATTTGAACACCTAAGGATCTTGTGGTAGTGAAGCACAAAATTTCAAGGACAAAAGGAGTTTGCTTTCCTTGTTTTTCACTAAGGTAAGAGGAAAATTATTCTTTTCAACCCATTTTTGTTAGTGAGAAACTCTTTATTGCATTGATGGGGTGAAACCCATTTATGGATACCCCTTTGTTTGAGTGATTTTTGTTGTGTATTGGTGTCTTGATTGGTAGGATTTAGTTGTATGTTGATAGATCTTGGATTGTATAAAGGTTGGCCTGATTCTGGTGAGTTTCTGCGTTTGTAGAGGAGTACACGGCCTAGGCCGTGTGATCGTACACGGCCGTGTACTCCAGCGTCCCAGAACAAAAGCTCCAGAGGCATACATAACCTAGGCCATGTATGTCCACACGACCATGTATTTTGGGCAGGCCGTGGTTTCGTGGCCGTGTAACTCTCTCCAGGCCGTGTAATTGGGACAGTGAAGGATTTTGGACTTTTCTAGTCCCTTAGGCACCCCCGGTCTCCTTGGGCACTCATTGTGAGGCTTTAACACTAAGATAAACTTATTAAACATAATAAATTGAATGATTAGAAGTCAATTAGGGATTCATAACATGGAAAGAACCAAGAATGATAGTTTACCTTATAGTTTAGAATAATTTTAGAATAAAGAAAGAACATGAGTATGGGTGAGGTCGTGAGAAACATAATGAACCTAAGGCTTATCTTTTATCATAACTATGGATGGGGTTGTGTTTACCCTTAATGTTTGTTATTGGTTTAATGTGGATCCATGAATGGGATCAAATCTTGTTGATAAATGATATGATATGAATTGTGATTCGTATAGGAATATACACATATGTATTGAATCTACATGTATTGAAGCATGATTGATATAGTTTGTCATGATAAGCATGATTGGAACATGCAATGAAAATGTCTGTTGGACTAATGTTAAGGCCAAGTTGCCTGGGAGTTGAATCACACCTTAGTGCAGGTGCGAATAGACTAGTGTAGGTCCTATAGTTGACCTTGGGGGCATCGGGGAACGGGCGTCTCACAGTGGGCAGTTGGTAGCCCCTCTGAACTATAGGATAAACCGATGCAATCGCACCGACGATCTTGACTATGGCACTGTCCTATATCGAGATCTTGTGGGAATGTCGCTGTATAAAGCCTTGTTGCGCAAAATGATTGATTTTTTTTTGGAAAGCACTTGATTTTATGGCTGACGAGACACTGGCATGTCCCCCTGATCATTCTCTCTAAATGTTTTGTGTCTAGCTCCATGGAGTAGGATTATTGGTATCATATGCATGTGCATAGTGAGTCATCATACCATTTGTTAGTTACTTGTTCATATGAAAATTTAATATGTTGTTTCATTATTGCTATAGTTGC
The DNA here is from genome assembly GCA_029884595.1 of Ormosia semicastrata. Lineage (NCBI taxonomy): Eukaryota > Viridiplantae > Streptophyta > Magnoliopsida > Fabales > Fabaceae > Ormosia > Ormosia semicastrata. The sequence goes on along the minus strand of JAQQTO010000062.1, from coordinate 19,151,495 downwards.
CTGTATATGCTACATTGTTTGTTATCGATTTTAATGCTATTTACTATCCTTTCGAAATGTTGTGTGGGCGTCATACGCCGTTTTGTTTCATTACTGCCATAATAGATAATGATGTAGAATGTCTTACCTCTTTTCTGTATTTTCTGTTATTCTGTCTACATTTATGTCCCATCGAAGACGTTGGTGAAGTCAACGAGTTTCCCAGCTTCTGGCCCAACCTTGACTAGCATCCTTCTGATCATGATGGCCCGACCTCATGGATTTTTGGGAAATGTGCATCTGACATTCCTTGGGGGTCCAGACTATTGGCATGTGAACTTCAGCTCTGATCGCTATGTCTACATGGGAGATGTGTCGTTGTCGCTAGCTTGGAGGCATCATGAACCATCGATCTTTACCTGCTGTATTAGCTTACGCTTGGAGTTTTATTTTCCCATCAGGGAGATGTGGGGTGCCCGCTATTACACCCCATATGAGGATTCCTTTGTTTCCACTGCTCGGGCTCCGGCTCGTAGCTCGGTGGCTCCTATGGAGGTTTCCTCAGATGAGGAAGATCCCGAGGACGTTCCCGAGGAGGATCTCGCGGAGGATCCTAAAGAGGATCCTGATACGATTCCTCCTCATTTGAGGGACTAATATTGCTGGTAGTTACTGATGGCTACTAGTGTTTTATTTTGGGGGCTTGATGTCTTTATTTTGGTGGGCTGTATATTTCTAATATCTTGGGGACATGTATGTATGATCCTTTGGGCAGGTATAGTTTTACTTTTTGGTAAAGCTTAGGCTTCTTTTTTATGAGCCTTGATGTAATTATTGACTCACAATTTGTATCTAAATAGTATATATATATATATATATATATGTATCTTCTGCATGGATGTATAGACTAGTCTTTATGTTTTCCATTAAAGTTTATGTTTTCCGCTTACAATTAGACAAAAATATATGTACGTACTTATGAATCCTTTATAAATGTTAGTACCTTTGAATACTGAATTGATGAGCAGGTTATCGAGTATAAATATATATACGTACAATGAAAAAGAAAAAGAAATACATTCACCATTTTATTTATACATCTAAGATCAAATAAGTTTAATGATGTAATGAACCGGGTCTTACTTTATTACACTTTTATTTTTCGCAAAAATATTTAATTGACAATGTGACGTTCCCTCCTCACAAGGGGCGTTACATTAAGTTGGTATTAGAGCCCCAGTTTATGTTTCTTTAGGTCTTGTGATTGAGTCTGTCTTGTTTGTGCTGTGTGTTCTCTGAAAATCAAAACACAGAGATGTATTATTTGGTATTCCTAGTGGATACAACTGACTTTCCTTGTGTCTTTCAGTTAATCTAATCTGAGAAAGTAAGATAGCACGTAGAGAAGACATGGCAGCTGCTATAACGGTGATGCAAAGGATGGCTGAGGCCATCGCACAACAAACTGAGCAAGCTACTCAACAACAAGAGAGAGTTGCTCAACAATAAGAAAGGGCTGCCTAATAGCTCGAAGCTACGGCAGATGCACAGAACTTGGTGAAGTTTCATCGCCACAATCCTCCTTAATTCAAAAGAGAGTTCGATCCGAACAAAGCTAGTCTGTGGATCAAGGAGTTAGAGAAAGTCTTTCGAGGCATGAACTACACTGAGAACAAGAAGGTGAACTATGCAACCTTTATGTTGGTGGGCAATGCTGAAAACTGGTGGAATAGAGTGCAGAGAATGCTAGAAGCTGCAAACCGTGAGATTACTTGGGATTTATTCAAGGACAAATTCCTGGATAAGTATTTTCCTTCGAGTGCAAGGCACGCGAAGGAGTTAGAGTTTCTCAACTTACGGCAAGGGAATATGACCGTTAGTGAGTATGCAGCAAGATTTGAAAACTTGTCACAGTTTTCAACGTACTTTCAGCACTAACCGAATGAAGCCTGGAAGTGTTGGAGATTTACAGAATGACTGAGGTATGAGGTGAAGAATGCTATTATCACCCTGAAGATCAATGAGTTGTCAAAGCTACTAGACACGTGCTGTGAAGTAGAAGCTCTGGAGCAATCTAGAGATACGAGGAACAGGAACTTTGGGCCTACAAGGTTCCAAAGAGGAGGCGGCAACAGTTTTAACCGCTTCCAAAAGAAACCCTATTCCTGACCAACGAGAAATCAGCTACAGATAGCAGGTGAAAGTTCTGGTGGAGGTTCTACTAGGAACCGGACTGGCCAGAACGTGGCGTATCCCTCCAAATGCCTGAAGTGCGGGAAGGATCACCTAAAAAGGGATTGTTCTATTAAAGGAATCATTTGTTTCCGATGTGGGAAACCTGGACACATCTTCAGAGACTACAATCAAGCAAAGGTTAAGCCTTCAGTCAATGCTACTCAAGCTGCAAGGCCATAAGCAGGAGGTAGAGTCTACACCATGAGCGGAGCTGAAGCCTCTGAGTCAGAAGACTTAATTCAAGGAGAAGGCACCATAGAAGGTAACCTTTTAACTATACTGTATGACTCTGGGGCAACCCATTCTTTCATATCGTATGATTGTGTGCAAAGACTTAGTCTACCTGTGTCTACCTTACCTTTTGACTTAACTGTTTCTACCCCCACTGATAAACTGGTAGTTACTATCAAAGTCTATTTAAATTGTCCCTTGATTGTTGAAGGCTGAATCTTTTCTATCGATTTGATCTGTTTACCCCTATCCCAACTAGATATAATTTTAGGGATGGACTGGTTGTCTTCCAACCATGTTCTATTAGATTATTCAAGAAGGACCATAGTTTTCCCTGTGGATGAGGATTCTAGATTTCTGACGGCCAACTAAGTTCAAGCTCTCTTGAAAGAAGGAGCTCACGGATACATACTATTGTCTTCTTTGAAAGTCGAGAGCGAGGTTGATATGAACACAATTCCAGTGGTGAATGAGTTTCCGAAGTCTTTCCTGAGGATGTACCTGGTTTACCACCGGCGCAAGAAATAGAATTCGCTATTGACCTTGTACTGAGAGCTGGTCCCGTGTCTATAGCACCTTATAGGATATCACCAACAGAATTAGCTGAACTCAAGAAGCAGCTAGAGGAGCTTTTGGAAAAGTAATTCGTCAGACCGAGTGTATCACCGTGGGGAGCACCAGTACTGTTAGTTCGCAAGAAGGATGGTTCATCAAGATTGTGTGTGGACTACCGGCAGCTAAACAAAGTGACAATCAAGAATAATGGATGACCAAGGAAAAGGATCTAATAGAGTAGTTCAGATATGTATGGTCTTTTGTGGAGCTAGAATCTGGAAAGATCTACATGAATATGGTTACCATTTCGAGCGAGCTAATGGATGACCTATGGGAAAAGCAGAAGGTTGACAAGTTCTTACAAGAAGTGAGAGAGCAAATGAAGCAAGGCAATGAAACAGCCATTGCGGAAGGAACAGATGGAATTCTGAGATTCCGAGGTAGAGTCTGTATTCCCCGTGACCAAAAGCTTAGAAAGTATATCATTAATCATGCTTACACAAGTCAGCAGAATATGCATCCGGGCATAACAAAAATGTATCAAGACTTGAAGAAGTTGTTTTGGTGGCATAGAATGAAGAGTGACGTCACTAGATGTGTATCGACTTGTCAGGTTTGTCAGAAAGTTAAAGTGGAACATCAAAGACCGACAAGATTGCTGCAACCATTATCTATTCCTGAATGGAAATGGGACAGCATTACAACGGATTTTGTAATGGGTTTGCCAAGGACAAGAAAAGGTCATGGCTCAATTTGGGTAATTGTGGACCGACTCACAAAATTAGCACATTTTCTCCCGATCAACATAAGGTACAAACTGGAGAAACTGACCCAGCTGTACATTAGAGAAATTGTTAGACTGCATGGTGTACCTACAAGTATTGTGTCGGATAGGGATCCGAGGTTTACTTCAAATTTCTAGCAGAGTCTATAAGAAGCATTAGGGACAAAGTTACGTCTGAGTTCTGCTTATCACCCACAAACTTATGGCCAATCGGAAAGAACGATCCAATCATTAGAAGATTTTCTTAGAGCTTGCACCATAGAATAGACTGGAAGTTGGGATGACGTTCTACCGTTGATAGAATTCACCTACAATAACAGCCATCATTCGAGCATAGGGATGGCACCCTATGAGGCATTGTATAGACAGCGGTGTTAGACACCTTTATGTTGGTACCAAGACGGCGAGCGCCTCACTATTGGACCAGATGTTATACAGCAGATGACTGAAAAAGTTAAGATGATTCAGGAGAAGATGAGGATGGCTCAGAGCCGATAAAAGAGTTATGCAGACAAAAGAAGAAAGCCTCTTAAGTTTGAGGAAGGCGAGCATGTATTTCTGAAAGTCACACCTATGATTGGGGTAGGTCGGGCCTTGAAATCTAGAAAACTCACTCCCAAATTCCTTAGACTATATCAAATTCTTCGCCAGATAGGTCTAGTAGCCTATCAAATAGCCTTACCCCCTTTCCTCTCAAACATTCACAATGTCTTCCATGTGTCACAACTGCGAAAATACATTCCTGACCCAAGTCATGTCATAGCACCAGATATAGTACAATTAAAAGAGAACTTAACCTATGAGGCACCTCCTATAAGAATTGAGGATAGAAGGATAAAGCAACTAAGAGGAAAGGAGATCTCATTGGTGAAGGTAATCTGGAATGAGATGACTGGAGATGCAACCTGAGAGCTGGAAGACAAGATGAAGGAGCAATACCCATATCTATCTTAAGGTATGAAAATTTTGAGGGTGAAATTTCTTTTTAGAAGGGGAGAGTTGTAACACCCCAAAAATTATTTATTTTATCATAAATAATCATTTTTCAATATTTATGATTTTTGAGAATTTTTTTGGATTTTTCTGGAAACGTGGAATATTTTAATATATTCCTCATTTTGCATGCACACTGAGCAGAGCCGGGAAAATGAAATATTTTCCCTGAGGCTGGTAAATTTTGGACTATGGAAACGTCGACGGGGGATCTTGCTAAACCCGAGGCCGAGCACAGTTTATGAAGTTTACATTTTTCGAGATTATATCTGATAAATAAAATCCCTGAATAATTAATTATCTGAGAAATAATTAAATATTATTTATCCTGACTGTAAATTTTGTTCACTGAGAAATAGTTCTAATAGATCGTTTCTGTCTAGTTACTTTTATGACATCATTTATGTAATCACACACTTCACTTTATCGAGAAGCGCACGAAGCTTCTCCAGAAAGCTTCAAGGGAAACTTCTGGGAAGCTTCCTTCTAACCACTTTTCTCTCTCTCCTCCCATATGTGCTGCACGATTGGAGCTAGGGGAAAATACATTTCCATTCTCTCATTTTCTCTCCCTCACGCAGCTTACTCCCTCTTTTTCTTTTCTTCCACACACAAATACTCCATTGTTGGTTTTCAAGCTTTCCATACTCAAGCTAACTCAAACCATTGCTTCCCCTCACCATCTTCAAGCTTTCTTCTTTGTGGAACTCCTCCTTGCTCCTCCATTTTCGTCATCCACAACTAGCTCCAAAATGTTCAAGTTTTGAGGTAAAAGCTCTCAACTTTCTTCTCCTTTTCTCCCTCTTTTCGTGGTCCATGGTCACATTGGTGACTATGGATACCATTTCCACTCTTTGATCTTGATTTGTTGGATTTAAACACCTAAGGATCTTGTGGTGGTGAAGCACGAAATTTCAAGGATAAAAGGAGCTTGCTTTCCTTGTTCTTCACTAAGGTAAGAGGAAGATTATTCTCTTCAACCTATTTTTGGTAGTGAGAAATTCTTTATTGCATTGATGGGGTGAAACCCATTTGTGGGTACCCCTTTGTTTGAGTGATTTTTGTTGTGTATTAGTGTCTTGATTGGTAGGATTTAGTTGTATGTTGATAGATCTTGGATTGTATGAAGGTTGGTTTAATTCTGGTGAGTTTCTGCGTTTGCAGAGGAGTACACGGCCTAGGCCGTGTGATCGTACATGGCTGTGTACTCCAGTATCCCAGAACAGAAGCTCCAGCGGCATACACGGCCGTGTATTTTGGGCAGGCCATGGTTTCGTGGCCGTGTAACTCTTTCCAAGTCTTGTAATTGGGACAGTGAAGGATTTTGGACTTTTCTAGTCCCTTAGGGACCCCCGGTCTCCTTGGGCACTCATTGTGAGGCTTTAGCACTAAGATAAACTTGTTAAACATAATAAATTGAATGATTAGAAGTCGATTAAGGATTCATAACATGGAAAGAACCAAGAATGATAGTTTACCTTATAGTTTAGAATAATTTTGGAGTAAAGAAAGAACATGAGTATGGGTGAGGTCGTGAGAAACATAATGAACCTAAGGTTTATCTTTTATCATAACTATGGATGGGGTTGTGTTTACCCTTAATGTTTGTTATTGGTTTGATGTGGATATATGAATGGGATTAAATCTTGTTGATAAATGATATGATATGAATATACACATATGTATTGAATCTATATGCATTAAAGCATGATTGACATAGTTTGTCATGATAAGCATGATTGGAACATGCAATGAAAACGTCCGTTGGACTAATGTTAAGGCCAAGTTGCCTAGGAGTTGAATGACACCTTAATGCAGGTGCGAATAGACTAGTGTAGGTCCTGTAGTTGACCTTGGGGGCGTCGGGGCACGGGCGTCTTACAGTGGGCAGTTGGTAGCCCCTCTGGACCGTGAGACAAATCGATGTAATCGCACCGATGATCCTGACTATGGCACTGTCCTATATCGACATCTTGTGGGAATGCCACTGTATAAAGCCTTGTTGCACAAAATGATTGATTATTTTCTGGAAAGCACTTGATTTTACGGCTGACGAGATACTAGCATGTCCCCCTGATCATTCTCTCCGAATGTTTTGTGTCTAGCTCATTGGAATAGGATTGTTGGTATCATATGCATGTGCATAGTGAGTCATCATACCATTTGTTAGTTACTTGTTCATATGGAAATTTAATATGTTGTTTCATTACTGCTATAGCTGCCTGTATATGCTACATTATTTATTATCGATTTTAATGCTATTTACTATCCTTCTGAAATGCTGTGTGGGCGTCATACGCCGTCTTGTTTCATTACTGCCATAGTAGGTAATGTTGTAGAATGTCTTACCTCTTTTATGTATTTTCTATTATTTTGTCTTCATTTATGTCCCATTGAAGACGTCGGTGAAGTCCACGAGTTTCCCGGCTTTTGGCCCAATCTTGACTAGCATCCTTCTGATCATGATGGCCCAACCTCATGGATTTTTGGGAAATATGCGTCTGACATTCCTTGGGGGTCCAGACTATTGGCATGTGAACTTCAGCTCTGATCGCTGTGTCTACTTGGGAGACGTGTCATTATCGCTAGCTTGGGGGCGTCATGAACCACCAATCTTTACCTGCTGTATTAGCTTACGCTTAGAGTTTTATTTGCCCATCAGGGAGATGTGGGGTGCCCGCTATTACACCCCGCAGGAGGATTCTTTTAATTCCACTGCTCGGGCTTCGGCTCGTAGCTCGGTGGCTCCTATGGAGGTTTCCTCGAATGAGGAAGATCCCGAGGAGGTACCCGAGGAGGATCTCGCGGAGGATCCTGAAGAGGATCCTGATATGATTCCTCCTCATTTGAGGGACTGATATTGCTGGTAGTTACTAATGCCTACCAGTGTTTTATTTTAGGGGCCTGATGTCATTATTTTGGTGGGCTGTATATTTTTGATATCTTGGGGACATGTATGTATGATCTTTTGGGTAGGTATAGTTTTGCTTTTTGGTAAAGCTTACGCTTCTTTTTTATGAGCCTTGATGTAATTATTGACTCACAGTCTGTATCTAAATAGTATATATATATATGATGTATCTTCTGCATGGATGTATGGACTAGTCTTTATGTTTTCTATTAAAGTTTATGTTTTCCACTTACAATTAGACAAAAATATATGTACGTACTTATGAATCCTTTATAAATGTTAGTACCTTTGAATACTGAATTGATGAGCAGGTTATCGAGTATAAATATATATACGTACAATGAAATAGAATAAAAAAAATACATTCACCATTTTATTTATACATCTAAAATCAAATAAGTTTAATAATGTAATGAACCGAGTCTTACTTTATTACACTTTTATTTTCCGCAAAAATATTTAATTGATAATGTGACGTTCCCTCCTCAAAAAGGGCGTTACAAGGTGATTTGCCTTTGATCATATATCCATGATTTGTTGTTTTCAAATAGAGTATGAGAGTTTCATTAGGTTAGAAACCATCTAGGACCTAAGTTTGAGGGTCCACGTTTTGTTTGAAACTCAATAGAACAGGAAGAGTGCACCAACATGCAGGGCTCCTAAGCGTCCATGTCCAGAAAATATGTTAAGCACCTAAGTGCTCAGGAAGTGGGCACTTAAGCATACTAGTCCAAAAAGTTCTAGAAGTGAGTGATTAAGCGCTTAGACTCTAGGTGCCTAAGTGCCCAATGACAAATAAAACAAGAGAGGTTTTCTATCATGGAGTGCCTAAGCACTAGAAAAATGGGTGCTTAGACAGTAACTCCCACCTTTTTATTTTGAGGAAATGAAATTCCCTACTTGTTAGGATATGATATATATGCTTTTAGCATGAGATAAGACACTTATAGGGATATTTTAAGAAGGAAATAACTACCTAGCATACATCAAGTAAGTCAAGCATTATGTAAACAAAAGTTAAGTATTAACATCGGTATGTTTCTACATTTTTGTTGTGTAGGGATATTACACTTTTTTTTTGCAAAGTAGTGAGAAAAATACTTTGTAATAAGGTGAACTATGGAACAAGGTAGTGAAGAAAACACTTTGTTATAATAAAGGAGTGGAAAAACCCTCTATCTAGGACAAAGGACTGAGAAAAACACTTTGTCAAGTAACATGATATTACAACTATATGGGTAGTTGTTTATTATTGAATAATGTTTAGTTAAAAGTTATATAGACTACAAATATGAATAATTGATATGTCATGAAGTTATATAGGTAATTGTACTACTGAGAATTATTTATTCTCACCCTATTTGTTGTTTCCATGATAAATCTAGGTCAGGATCCTTCCAAGGGAAAGCAACAAAAAGAAAAGCGGATGCACTAGTTTAGTTTTTATTCTATTTTTGTAATGTTTTACTTTGAACTGTATAAGTTTTTCCTGTATTGTACTTACACCCTTGAGGCTTAGTTTCTATATACAATGTGAAGACTTATTTGTTTATTAGTTCACTTTTTCCCTCATGGGTCTTCATAATAACGAACATGGTTAATATGAATCTAGTATTATGTATATAAGTTAGAAGTAATGCACTTAACTCTCATATAATTGGCTGTTATAGTACGGTAATTGGAGTTGGGACATTACAAGCCCCATGAATACTTTTATTTTGGATTCAAGTTGCTTGGGAGCGGAGTCAAGAAGAATTGGAGACTCTGATATCTGCTCTCACGGAGGATGAAGCTGACATCCTTAAATTTCTGGTTTGGTGGGCCGATGAGAAAGGGGCCATCTATTGTTAAGATGTGCTAGATGAGCCTCTCTACTCTTTAAGATCTTTCCTGCGTATGTCAGACAATCATTTCTTTGTATATTTTATTCAAATTTCTCATAAAATTTTCTATGTGTTTTAATGTTTTTTCTTACTTTTGCAGAGAGCTTGGCACTGGCTGGTGGATCCTGAATCACCTATAGTGGCTCTCAGATTGTGTAAAAGAAAATATGAAGGACAGAAGGGGAGGAAGTGAAAAAGGTCGGCATTTGAGGAGGTCCATGTTGACCTCACCGATGGTCAGGAGCACGAAATCCCAAAGGGCGCTCCTCTCCACTTTGCTGCCAGGTCTATTTGAGGTTCAGGGGTTGACCCTAGTTGAATCATCGACAATGCCTTATTGACCTTAACAAATCAGGATGTCTTGATCAAATAAGATCTGATTGAGCTAATTTGGGATGCTAAAGTATAAGCCTTGTGTAACGCCTTCGTGCTCCATTTTCTTTAGTCAACATTTGACCAGGTTCACTAAGCCTTGGAATTGGAGAAAAATCTTGAAGCCCTTTGGGGTGAAAAAATAAAGCTAGAGTTAGAGGTAGCCCAAAAATACATGCAGCTGAAGCAGGTGAAGGAGGAGATTGGTCCATGGAAGACTGAAATAGCTGAGGCCAGGAAAAGGTGCTCAAGGATCAGATTATTGCTTCCAAGATTTCTTTGACCATGCTCTAGGTTGAGAATGAGATTTTCTTTGGAAAACTAGGGCCAATATAAAGGCTAAGGTTCTTCAATTGGAAAATGAGTAGGTGGCTACAATCGACTCTTTTTTTTAAAAATGCTTTGGCCCAACTTTGACTTCTAAACCCAGATCTTGTTGAAGAGGGTTCCGGATCATAGAAGGTGACTAGGGATTATGTCATTGTCAACATTGTTGTTGAAGCTAACCCATTGGTCCATGTCCCTATTGAAGATGTTGGTGCAAAAGAAGAAGAAGGCAAAAAGAGTAAAGAATCTGGCCAAGAAAAGGAGGCTGAGGTCGAATAGCTCAATGCCGGAGATTGCAATCCAAATGCCTAATTATTTCTTACTCCTGTTTTTACCCCTTGTGTGGGGTTTTTAATGTTTTATGGACAAGTCCTATTATTTTTAGGCAATTTTTAAGATAAGTCACAGACCTTGGGCATTGTTTTATGTTTTACAACTGACAATTTTATTTTCTACATCTATTTGTGTATTTCTACTGCTGTTTCTTTTGCTTTTTTTTTCTACAATGGGTTCAACGGCCGATCTTGGTAATTGTTTTACAAACACTTAGCAAATATTTGTCTATGTTTATCTTTTGACTCATAATCCATATTCCGAGTTCAGACCTTGTAAAAGGATTTAGGTGACTACTTATACGCACACCTATTTTAGAAACAAAAGTCGTGGATCTTAGACTGCATCACTTAAAAGTGAAAACAAATCTCAAAGAATGAATAAAAGAATTTTGATATTTAACTTTCGCTAAGGTCTTGTGGCACTTAGTTAATTTTGGAAGTGTAAAGGTGACACGAGAGCCTTTATGGGTGGTATCATTAATTCAAATACTGGTAATCATTTATTATTGTAACCTGAGCAACAATCTAATACTCTTAACCAGTTTAAATTTGGTTTAAATTTATAGGTTAAGGTCAGCCTCATTGGGGCATAGGTAAAGACCCATAAGCTTGCTTTAAGACCACGGAGGATGATCAAGTAGGTGGCTTTTTGACCTTCTCTGCATCAAAATATTTGATCTAATAGGAAACTTGTATTCCTCAGACCTCTTCGAGGTACTTTGATATTGTGGGTTGCGATAATTATAAGTTGAATAGAATAACTAGGTGCTGGAAATTCATTAACCATTTTATACATGTTAGAATACATCACTTACATGATAAAAGAAGTATTTGAAAAGATAAGATTGTAAAAGTAAAATTTATCAGCTATAATATTTCCTAAGTTTATCAATGTTCCAAAAGTTCTTGATACTTTTTCCAGTGAGGGTCTCTAGGGTATTTGTCTTAGAAGTGTTTTAGTATGGTACCTCCCAATTCGAAGCTAGCTTTCCTTCTTTCGCAATCCTGCCTCTGACATGCCCTCTGTGCAAAACAAGGTCATCAGGCACAAACTTCCGTGGTATCACTTTAGAATTATACCGGGTTATTCTTTGCCTGACAGTAGCTTCATGAATATGGGTGATGTGGCGATGTTCTTCCAATAGATCTAAGTTTTGGCAAAGTCCGGATTGACTTCTCCAGAGAAATTCTGCCTTCGCCAGCTCGGTTCTCCTATTTTAACCGAGATCATAGCTTCACTTCTAAAGGTTAGCTTGAAGGGAGATTCCCCAATTAAGGAATGTGGCATGGTCCGGTATGCCCACAGGATGTGGTTAAGACCCATTTTCATTTTGCTTCATCAAGTCTCTTCTTAATCTTGCAAAGTATAACCCAGCTAGCTTATCCATTAGTCTTCAGATGCTCTACAGAGATGAAAAGCTACTTGATTTTGAGCCCTACAAGGAGATCCTTAAATTTTTGGTTAGTAAACTAACATTGGACTCTGGGACTCCAAATCTATTGATGATGTTCCTGTAAGTGAACTTCAGTATGCATGCCGAGGTGATGGTAGACATTGGTTATGCCTCTATCCACTTAGTGAATAGTCCATGGTACTACTAAGTATTTAACCTGTTCAATAGCTTTTGGGAATGGACCTAAGATGTCCATCCCCCTTTGATGGAAAGGTTAGGGTACAGACATCGTAGATAGTTCTTCTACCAAGGCTGAATAAATGTATGAGAACCATTGACAATTATTACACTTTTGCACATTTTCCATGCTATCAACCCCTATGCTAGGCTAGTAATACCTAGCTCTTAACGTTTTCTGTGCTAATGATTTCCTCCGAGGTGGTGGCCACAACTCCCTTCATGGATTTTGACTAAGACATACTCAGCTTATTTCAGCCCAAGATACTTAAGGACGGGAAAAGAAAATCCACGACGGTATAGCTGATTAGTAAAAATGTTGTACTGTGTTGCTATCCTTACTAATTTTTGGGCCTCCTTCTGATCTTTGGGTAAAGTACTATCTCAAAGATAGGTACCAATGGGTGTGATCCATGTTTTGTTTTCTTCCAACAGGGAAACCTCAGGGTCCGTAATGCTAGGTACAAGTAACATTTCCTAGATCATGGTCTTATTGTTTCTAAGACTCTTGGTGCCGATAAACTTTGATAGGATGTTGGCTCTCGAGTTCTTCTCTCTGGGGATGTGCTCCACCTTGATGCCATCAAGGTTCTCTATGAGCATTTTTACCTTATCTAAGTATCTTTTCAATAGGGGTTCCTTAGCTTGGTAATCACCTCAGATTTAGGATGTCGGCAGCTAAAAATCACTACAGAGCACTATGTCAATGGCCCTTATTTCCTTGGCCATGGTGATGCCCGTGAAACAAGCCTCATACTCTACCTGGTTATTTGAAGTTGGAAACTCAAACCTCAAAGAATGTTCCAGAGTGAGACCAACCCCATTTTCTAGGATGACCTTGGCTCCGCTCCCTTCAGGATTCGAGGAACCATCTACGTAAATGGTCCAAGAATTCCCTTTGGGATGGCTAGGATCGGTGTAACTTATACTAGAAAATTGGATAACCCTTGAGCCTTTATGGCATATCTTGGCTCGTAGGTGATTCCAAATTTAGAGAGCTCCACAGACCATGCGATCATCCTCCCAGTGAAGTCCGGCTTATGTAGCACTTGACAGATTAGTTGATCTATCCTCATGATGTAACATCTATAACACCCTTTTTGGGAGGCATTACATTTTAGACTGACTCCTTTAAAATCCTTTACTCAAGTTATAAAAGTTAATAGTATAAGATATGAGTCTCAAAAGCTTCTATTCGTGGATAACATAAACTGGTCAAATTTTAGAAACACAAAACATAAGAACCATAAAATAGACTTTTCATAAAATGAAGTTTGTTACACCCATAATTACATTACATCATGTTTCAAAAGCATAAAACTTAAGTGTTCCAAAATGTAAATATATATATATAATTACCAAATGAAGATTGAACCTTGTCCAAATCCAAACACCTGAAGAACAGGGTCCTACACCTGATCTTCATCTAGATCCCCTTTGGGATCCCTAGCAGACAAAGCCCCCAATCAGGGCATGTCACTACAGATAGGAGTCTGAGCAGTCAACTCCACAGAGTCCTCCCTAGAGGAAACTCCCCAATCATCCCAAAGCTCCCCAAGGGGCATGTAAAATTCCAAGTGAACAACTACATCCATAGTAAACGTAGCCGCCTTATGCTGAGTCCTACTCCAAAGCAAAGTGGCATCTCTGTCATACCGAATGCTTCCCGTATCCCATTGAACACTACACGCTCTGATGCCCCTGTGGAACTGTAGCTGGGTGAAACCTTGCGATCTTGCCTTCCCGTCATCACGGTCTTTTTCATCATAAGTATAGAAATAGAAACAGACAGAATAATATAATAGAAGAGGTGAGATCCCCTACATCAATATCATCATGGCAGCAAAAAACATAATGAAAGACAATAATGCCTTTCATATACAACGGTATTAAGAAATAACAGGTATAATCATAGTAGTACAAGAATAAGACAGATCAACAGGTATAAGATAGATCTCCAGGTATAAGACAAATTAACAGGTGTAGTCATGTTATTAATTAATATATGATTCAGTAATGTACATCAAAATACGTAAATACCGACCATACCACAACAAGATGTACACTGACTATGCATATGCACGATGTGTATGCTGACCATCCTTATGCACAATGCAACTAGTTCCTACTCCATAGAGCTAACAATTCAGAGATGAACATTCCAGAAGACCTGGCCCCCTCAAAAGTCGGTCTACGCTGGACCACGAAAAGGATAGTGCTTGTCGGGTCCTCGTTGTGCATTGCAATAATGTCCACGGCCAGGGGTATGCAATGTGACAACAGGTCACTAAGTGGAACACCTCGCCCTGACGCCCCTTGAGATCCATCATGGATCACACTACTCCTGTAAGTTCTCGTTCACTCCTAGGCACAAAAGCTGACTGTATAATGTCCAATGCATGAACGATGAAATCAAACCACCGTTGTACTGTTCCCTAATGGTATGAAAGCAATCGCCCATAGAATTGTCCAATACCATTAGTATCAATGATATTATATAACCGCCCATATAATTACATAATACCAATGATCCACTTGGGTCCAGTACTTCGGTTCCACAATCTACTCGGGTCCAGTATGTCGGCCTGGTAGTAACCTTACTATTACTTTTAGTCATAAGATATCTTTGTCACATCATGCAGAAAATCATCATTTATGTCCCACAGTAACCTCACTGTTACTTTCAAACACAACATATCTTTATTACAAAATTCAGAGAAGCATCATTCATGTCTCACAGTGACCTCACTGTTACTTTCAAACATAAGATATCTTTATTGCATAATCCAGAAAATTATCATTTATCACCTTGAGCTCACAAATTCTTTTCCTTTCCCTAAACCCTAAAATACCTCAAGTTTTCATTGCCAAAATTCCTCAAATTATCATTTACTAATATTCTTTTCAAAAATTATATTGGTTTCAATTAAATAAAACCTTTCTCCATTCTTATCTTCTAAATCTTTATTTCTTTATCATCAAACCAATTAGATTCACCACTAATAAATCATTATCCTTATTCCAAACCAAGTAGATTCACCACTAATAAATCATTATTATTATCTCAACTAACTAGATCCCCACTAGCAAATCATTATTATTATTCCAAACTATTAACAAGACTATTCCTAGTAATATATTTAAAGGTCATTATCCCTCAAATCATAACATTGGGGTTATCTTCTCTCCTTACTTATCGATCATTTGATCCTAATTAGTCTCCCAAATCATCTAAGCAATATCTTCTAGTACTCTTTCTAAAAATTTCATTGTTCAACTTCTAAATGAAATCCTTTCTATCCTAATTACTCTTCCATTCTATTATCAACTATGTTAAGTCTCCAAATTCACTCTTTCATCAAATTATCAAACATCTTTGCCAAAATCAATTCTTTTTAATGGTAAAAACTTATTTCTTTCCTCTTTCAACTTGTACGCTCATGAATCATTATCTTTGTCACCTAATCATCTAAGTCCTTAATCAATAAACATTTTTCTCATGGATACCTCTTCCTAGGCCAAGAAGGCTATGAGCCTCAAAGGATCAAGGGGACCAAAAATCAATTCTTTTACAACATAATCATGGCATGCAGCATACTTTAATCATCACAATTAATTAAGTTTATGCTTACTACCAAAATCACATCATCACATATATTCATTAACCCGTCAAAATCATCTCTTGCATACCACGCATCATATAATCATACAATATCAAACAAACATAGTTTTAAAAGTCACACAATCGAGTGGATGAATCCTCATGTAGACTCTCCACTCCCAACACAACCATTCATTCCTCACCACCATGAGTGGTTGATGAGGTTAATCTCCAACCATGAGTGGTTGATGAGGTTAATCTCCCTCTTACCTCAAGTGTAGCTCTCTAGCTCCTTGTGAGTCCTTTTGAAAAGCTTCTCCTTTCAAGGAAATTCTTAAAACAAAACAACACACAAACATCAACATTTAGGGTTTGGAAATAAGATGATTTTGAAAGAACCCACCACAACCAAATGTCTTAGTATGGGGTTTGAATTCAAGAGATGTGGATGGATAAAATTAAAGAAGATTAAGAGAGTGGGTTGAGGGTTTGGCCGTGAGGCTCTCCAAGAGAAAATAAGAGAGTTTTATACTTTGTTTTCTTGATTCTTGGTAGAAAAATGGGAATGAACTAGGTGATAGCATAAAAATCTATTCTTTGATCCTTCAAAGTAGTCTTGGCCGTGAGCCTTGGGAGAAAGAGGTGGAATAAAATATTTGATAGATAGTCATTCACAAACAAATAAGGAAAGCTTAGGAAAAATGAAAACTTTACCTTAAAAGCTTTCAAATCTTAGATTGTAGAATCACTTGAACAAGCCAAAATCTTCATCCAAATGGTCTTAGGAAAGGATGTTGATTCAAGAAATGTGGTTGTTAGAACTTTTAGAAGGTGAGATGGTGGTATTTGGGGTGGTAGCCGTGAGGTGAAGGAGAGAAAATTAAGAGAGGAGCCTTAGGGGTAATTTCAACAAGGAAATATCTTCAAATAATATGTAGTTTCAAGCAATGTGATTGCTTGAAATTTCACAAACATGGAGGGTGGAGGAAAAGGTGAAGCCGTGTGGTTGGAGAGGAGAGGAAAAAGAGAGAAAATGAGAGAAAGTTAGAGAAAACTTTTGAGTGGAGAGAGAAAGTGATAGTTTTTGTGAAAACGTGAAAGGTGATGGCTTGTAAAAAGATGACAACCTTGTCATCTTTTCCACTCCTCCAAAATGGTGCCCCTATGGGAGAAAGAAGCCAAACTTTCTTTGTAAGTTTCTCCTATAACTTCTTCAAGAAGCTTCTCACATTTTTCCCAAAAAGTCAAATCGTGATGTCATGTAGTGATGTCACTTAGATGATATTATAAAAGCGACTAGATAGAAATAATCTACTAGATTTTTATTGCAAACTATTATCCGGCGGATAATAGTCATAGTTAACAATGTCGGTATCCATTGTCCAATGGATAATAGAGTGTACCCAAATTTTATCTGTCAGATAAAATCTCAAAAAATGAAAATTTTGTAAACTATATCTGACCTCCGGTTTAATAAGATCCCCCTGTACCATTTCCATAGTCCAAGATTTTTCGGCCTTAGGGAAATATTTCATTTTCCCAGCCTCGCTGAGCATACGCAAAATGAGGAATATATTACAAAAATCAAACAATTCAGAAAATTTCAAAAAATTCACAAAAATCACAAATATTATAAAATGAATATATATTATGAAACAAGCAAATTTTTGGGGTGTTACAACATCCCCTCTAACCAGTTATTCTTATTTAGGGTTGTAAGAGTTCAGTAACTCTTGTAAAAGTTACCTGTTAACTTTAGAAACCTTTTTAAGATAGTTAGGCTACTTTCCTAGAACAGTCAATGTTGTGATTATTAGCAAGTTCACCAAATCGTAAAAGTAATAAAGAGTGAGTTAAGTATCATTCCATGAGGATTATATAGTCAATTACTAAATTCACCAAATCGATACTATTCAAGCTATCGAAAAGAGTGTTGGTAAAAACAATAATATGAAAGAATAGGAAAAAATAACAAGAGTAAAATTTAATTAATTGGGTAAAGCTAGAAGACAATGATATGAAAGTGTTAGGGGTCAGATTTCACTTGAACTCTTCTAATGCAAAATCAAATATTGGTTTATTCAAGTTTTATTCCAATGATTTATATTCAATTCCCAAATTTGATCAATATTCAATCCCTTAGTATATTAATCCTCTTCACACTATTTAGAATTAACCAATCCCTTAGCCTAACCCCAAATAGTGAAGGCATTATTAAAAACGAGCGAATTAAGAGAAAGACCACACAACCCACAATATCAATTCCTAGTGATTATGGAAACTATGATATTTATCACAAGTTCTAAGCTTATGCAATTTTTTCCAAATCATACATGAACCCAAAAACCATTCCCAAATTTGCCAAATTTCGAAAAGCATTAAGAAAAGATAAAAACACATAAATTATTGAATAGAAACATTGATTAATCACAATAATGAGTTTACATCATCAAAGAATAAGATCCATCATCGCCCTAAAAAAAAGGTTTAGTTATACATGGAAAAAGAAGAACACAAAGGGAAGAACATGACAAACTCCATTGTAGATAAGTGGAAAGGTTGAAGAAAATTTCTAATCTTTAAACCTAATTGCGCCCACACCACTTTAGGATTTGTGCCTCTTGATGGTTGTTGCGTTATGTCCAAGTGTATTCTTTTTCTAAACTCGTTTTCCCCTTTTTATATAAAAGTTGACAACTTTTTGTATCTGACTTGCATGATTTTTATTACCCTCCATATGATAGAATTTGCCCTCGATCTCAACAGAAAAGTTGTAAGATTTTCTGTTATCTTTTCAATGCCGTAAATGGTGCATCAATTTGATCTCTATAGCCCAATATATGGCTCAATTAATCAAGAATGGTCAGGGTAGTATAGGAATATGAATTTTGCTCCAAATCAAATCTCTTTCAAAATCGTTATCCAATCTTCAATCTAATCCTTATTTAAGATTCTACATCCAATTAAAACTCTATTTAACATCTAAGAATAGGATAAGAATCTTTCACGTATTTATCTTCAGGAATTTCTTATTTTTACACAAAATCTGATGATTTATCTTAAAAAATCAAATTTGATTATGTGAAGAAATAATTATTTAAAAATAAATTAAAAATAAAATAAATAAATAAAAATTAATTAAAAATATGAATAAATAAACCTAAAAGATGCGTATATTTTACACTCATCAAATACCCCCAAACTTAAATATTGTTTGTCTTCAAGCAATAAAGAAAAAGAAGAAGAATTAAAAATAATTCAAAACAACAACTACAAACTAAAAACATTCAGACTTAAACATGACAATATCGGGCAGTGAATACCATACACATCCTCAAAAACTGCTTCATAATCTATTTTTAAAGTGTCACACATGTAAAATCCAATTGTTACATCATCTCCCACATGCAACTATCATGCAAAAATGACTTCCCATAAACATAAATGTAAGGCCAAATCTACTCATAGAGCACAAGCCCAAATAGGTTTATAAAAATATAAATTCACATCAAACCTACATCCATAGGGTTGTTTTTCATCTTTCTCTCCACTAATGTAGACAACACAAAACCAAGGATAAAAAAGGACTTTACAAAGCTTGTTGTTACCAAGTGACTTCCAGTACTCAAGAGGGGGGTGAATTGAGTATAAAAAACTTTTCACAAACCTCTTTTAGAGAAAACACAAATATTAAAATTATTAAATAAATGCACAAAAATAACGAGATGTAGAAGGAAAGCTTTAAAAAAATAGCAAAGGATAAATATGTAATAAAATAAAGCTGCGTAAAATAAAGAGATTAAGAAGAGAGAAGCAGGCACAGTATTTATCCTGATTCGACCACTAACCCACTTGTGGTCTACATCCAGTCCTAGAAACAATATTCGAGATTTTTCACTATGTATACAAGCTTCAATAGGTGTTTGCAACCGTTACACAAAAGAACACTTTTCACACACAAGGAAACTCTACCCTTGTGCTAAAGCCTCAGCCTGCAGGGATACCTCACCCTTACACAAACCTTAGAGGGATACCTCACCCCCTTTACAGTATAGCAGAAAGTAGATGAAGAGAAACTCTCACTCAGAGCAAATTATATAAATTGAAGTGCTAATACAACTCTCACAGAATATCTCAAAGTTTTGGTCGAAAATAGAGCATAGAAAATAAGTTCACTAGTTAGTGCAAGTAGAAAATAATTCAGAGTGTTAGGCTATTTTAGAAATGACCCGAGGCTTCTATTTATAGAGAAATTCATGAAAAAGACCATTGGGTGTAATTAAAACACCTAATTTCAAAAGATATTTCCATATCAATATACGTAAAAGGCCGTGTTTATTCGAATAGATTTAGGTGTTATTCGAATAACACTGTTTATAAAAGCTTCATGAAAAACAAAATGATATGGGTTATTCGAATAACCAATGTGTTATTCGAATAACTCTATTAAAACCAGAGTTCTGAAAAAAAAGGATTATTCGAATAACAGCTGAGTTATTCGAATGATGTTTTTAACAAAACAGTTCTGAAGCCTCTTTTATTCGAATAGCCAGACTACTATTCGAATAGTATTTTGAAAAACCATAAACACGTAGCAATATTTGAAAGTCTTTATTCGAATAAAATAGATACTATTCGAATAATGGTTTAAAAGACAGAAACATCTGGAATGGTTTATTCGAATAGACAAGTTGTTATTCAAATAAAACTATTAGAAACCAGTTTTGAAAAAAAAAACATTTCAAAAGCACTTAAGTTTCTTTTTAAACCCAATTTTATCTGTTCTTTCAAAACAGTGAGATATTAAAGTGATCTCCGTACAAAAAGACTCTAAGTCCTAAAGCTATTCTTATTAGATCTTGGACTTGGTCTTTCCATCATCTTCATTTTTGTCTTCACGTTTGTTATCTTCAAAACAAGTCTTCAAAGGCATATGTCCAATCACATTCTCCCCCTTTTTGATGATGATAAACTATCAATGAAAAATGAGTTAGTGCATATAATTGAAATTTACAAAGAGGTATTAAAAGCTTACTCCCCCTCTTTAATTATAAGAGGTAACGTTTATCAGAGATGTGTGTAGCTCCCCCATTCATGTGGAATCCAAACTCTTTTTAATTTTACTTGTCTTTTCTCAATTAAACTCAAATTTTTCTCCCCCTTTTGTCATAAGCAAAAATGAGGGGTAAGTCCCATTTACAAGTATAAGAGCACGAAAAGAATCAAATAACTGGAACTCATAATCAGAACAAGCAAGATAATAGGTCACAAAAAAAAAATTTATTCGTTAATAAAAAAGGATGCAATTACAAGAGCCAGAAATAAATGAAACACAGGCAAAACAAAGATCCTAAGAACTAAAGCTCCTAGAAATAGCCATCTGGTGGCGAAGGTGAAGAAGCAGGTGCAGGGGCAGGTGATGCAGCTCGTAAGGCAGCAACGTCACGTTCAACACCTTCTATTCTATAAAAAAGAATAGAGAATGTGTGTTCCATATAAGCACGATTATCATGCAAGATAGCCATGATTTACTCCAAAGTGATTGGAGCAGGGGCAGTAGTAGGGGCATCAGTAGGGGCACCAGGAGCAGGAGGATCCGCTAGGTCAAATTCATCATCAACCTCATCTAGGTACACCCAGCCTTCATCAGTCTCGATCATCTTCATTTTACGCAAGGTGTGGGAGCTGAAGACAATGTGATGAGTCAAGGCGATAGCACGCTCAGTTTCCAACACTTGAGGATACTTGCTGAGCAAGGTAGTGATGAGAATACCATAAGGCAAGTCACATTTTTCCTTGCCCTTGGCCCTCATCATATGTTTCATGATAAACACAGGCCAGTTGATCCGGTGACCATTCTTTAGGAACCAGGGCATGAAGATGTCATCTTCCCTGAGGTACGCATAATTCCCATCACGGGGAGCCAAGATATGAGCAAAGGTATAATGCAGAAGCCTATCTTGGCTCTTCAGTATGCCACCCTTGAGGCCCTTGTCAGGCAAGGCTAGACCAGGTTTCAGCAGGTCCTCAATTGCCCGAATCCTGTTGAACTTCTCAAGAAAGGGGTTGTTATCATCTTTAACGAGTATGTCGGTGAACTGCAACCCAAACAGAGTCTGCCAGTCCAGCGGTGTGATTACGATGTTTTGATCGCAGACACCGAAGAGGAGGTTTTGGCCATCAAATGCCAGATTGCAGAAAAACATCTTCATCAGAGTTGGGTAGAGAGTAGCCCAGTGAGAATAGAGCTGTAGAACCCCCTGGTTTTGCAACAGGGTCAGAAAGTTGAAGCCTCTATTTTGCTGAAAGAATGAGAGGTCAAGGTATGTGGGCTAGACAAGATTGCGCTCCCAAAAGTGGGTAATGAAGCGGCCACGTTGCTCTTCATTGGAGGAGAGTCTACGCAAGTCAATCGGATTGTTGCAAGGTGCAGTCTTCGTGCGAGGATGCTTTTTGGAGAAGGAGGCCATGGTGTTTGGAGGTTAAGAAGAGAGAGAGATGGGAGCAAAGGTGGATGTGAGCAGAGAAAATATGGAGGCGTGAGCAGTGAAGGAGAAGAGCAGGGAGTGAGACAGTTGGGCACGCAGGGGCCTTTTAAAGAGAGGCCCATGTTTATTCGAATAACCAAGAGGTTTATGTGAATAAACCTTCGTAGAAACTCAAAAGGCAGAGGTTTCAGCTGGGTTTTATTCAAATAAAAGGAGATCCTATTCGAATAGAGGATCTGGGAAGGCCAAGCGTTGTGGCCATTTATTAAGTTTTATTCGAATAACCTAAGGGTTATTCGAATAGATAGAAAGCAGCCAAACAAGACTGATAAACCAAGTCTCTGGTTATTCTAATAAACTGAGTTTTATTCGAATAGACAGAGAACAAATGTAAACAAGTGATAACACAAGTCTCAGGTTATTCGAATAATTTGAAAGTTATTCGAATAGAAAAAGACCACAGCAAACACAGAACTGACATAGAAGCCAGTTTATTCGAATAAACCGAGTGTTATTCGAATAAAACTATCAGAAACACAATAAACCATATGTTCAGAAAGGAGATTTAAAAGAAAAAAACTTACCCAAATATAAAATACCTACAAAACAAGATTTGGGATATCTCCGAGGCTTAAGTCAGTGAAAGATTCAAGGGAGATAAAAGTAATATTTAAGCAATAAATTCAAATAATTATATGTTGGATTGATTAGGTATGCCCAATTCTCCTCTAACATAAAAGAATGCTTCTTTTGCTAAGGGTTTAGTGAAAATATCTGTAAATTGCTTTGTTATTTCAACAAACTCAAGAATGCAATCCCTTTTTTGTATATGATCTCTAATAAAGTGATGTCTTATCTCTATATGCTTTGTTCTGGAATGCAAAATAGGATTCTTAAAGAGATTTATTGCACTAGTGTTATCACATCTTATTGGGATGTGATCAAGCTGAAGACCGTAGTCTAGAAGTTGTTGCTTCAT
Organism: Ormosia semicastrata; assembly: GCA_029884595.1. Classification (NCBI taxonomy): domain Eukaryota; kingdom Viridiplantae; phylum Streptophyta; class Magnoliopsida; order Fabales; family Fabaceae; genus Ormosia; species Ormosia semicastrata. The sequence continues at coordinate 19,128,191 of JAQQTO010000062.1, read as the reverse complement.
TCATAGGATTTGAGCACAACAATTCGCGGCTGCAACATATGCAGCCTCAGCAGTAGACAAAGCCACACTATTTTGTTTCTTGCTATGCTAAGAAACTAAAGAACTACCAAGCAAGTGGCATGTCCCACTAGTACTTTTCCTATCCAATTTGCACCCAGCAAAATTAGGGTCAGAATAGCCTATTAGGCTACATGAGGCACCCTTAGGGTACCACAAGCCTATTTGTGAAGTACCTACTAGGTACTTCATTATTCATTTAACAACACTTAGATGAGATTCCTTAGGGTTTGCCTGATATCTAGCACACATGCATACACTAAACATAATATCTGGCCTACTAGCAGTAAGATAAAGGAGAGATCCAATCATACCTCTGTATTTCGTTATTTCTACTGATTTACCTCATTCATCTTTGTCCAAATAGCAAGAAGTGCCCATTGGAGTGGCCATGTGTTTAGTATTTTCCATTTCGAACCTTTTAAGCAATTCCTTGCAGTATTTGGTTTGACTTATGAATGTCCCTTCATTTATTTGTTTGATTTGAAGTCTGAGGAAAAAATTCAACTCTCCCATCATTGACATTTCAAATTCATTCTGCATTGTCTTAGCAAATTCTTTGTAAAGGGATTCATTAGTAGCACCAAAGATAATATCATCCACACATACTTGCACAAGAAGAATATCATGCTTTTTATTTTTAATGAAAAGGGTAGTATCGACTTTTTCTCTTGAAAAACCATTTTCTAAAAGAAACTTACTCAACCTTTCATACCAAGCTCTAGGAGTTTGCTTTAAGCCATACAAAGTCTTTTTAAGTTTAAAAACATGGTTGGGTAGTTCATGGTTTTCAAAACCTGGAGGTTGTTCAACGTATACCTCCTCTTGAATAAGGCTATTTAGAAAAGCACTTTTAACATCCATTTGATATAATTTGAAATCCATAATGCAAGCATATACAAGTAACATTCTAATAGCTTCTAATCTAGCTACAGGTGCATAGGTTTCTTCATAATCTATTAATTCTTCTTGATTATAACCTTTAGTGACCAACCTAGCTTTGTTTCTAGTTATTAAACCATTTTCATCAAGTTTGTTTCTAAAAACCCATTTTGTGCCAATTATAGGATGATCAATAGGTCTAGCAACTAATTCCCAAACTTGATTTCTTTCAAATTGATTTAATTCCTCATGCATAACAAAGATCTAATATTCATCATCAAGGGCTTCAATTATATCTTTAGGTTCAATTTGAGAAACAAAGGCTAAGTGATTACATGCATTTCTAAGGGAATTTCGAGTACTTACACCTTTAGACATATCACCTATTATTTGATCAAGGGAATGGTATTTTGAAGTCCGCCATTCTTTAGGAAGTTCCAAGACTTGTGGATCTTCTTATCTTTGTTTATCTTCTTGCTCCTTGACTTCTTTTTCTTTGCTGCCCAAATGAGTTTCCACCAAACTTTCTGTGACATCATCAATAACAAGATCATTTCTCGATCCATTTGGGTTAGTTTCATCAAATGCAACATAAATAGATTCTTCGATAGTCATAGTTCTTTTATTATATATACGAAAAGCCTTACTATGACTGGAGTAACCAAGAAATATTACCTTCATCAGACTTAGTATCAAACTTGCCTAAGTTGTCTTTTCCATTATTTAAAACAAAACATTTGCAACCAAAAATATGAAAATGTGAGACATTTGGCTTTCTTCCCTTGTATAACTCATATGAAGTTTTCTTTAAAATAGGCCTTATAAGGGCCCTGTTCATTACGTAACAAGCTGTACTTACAGCATCTACCCAAAAATACTTAGGAAGAGCAGCCTCATTAAGCATAGTTCTCGCCATTTCTTCTAAAGAACAATTTTTTCTTTATACGTCTCTATTTTGTTACGGAATTCTAGGGGCAGAGAAATTATGATTAATGTCATGTTCATCACAATAATTTTCAAAAACATTGTTTTCAAATTCGCCACCATGATCACTACTTATTGAGGAAATTGAAAAACCTTTTTCGTTTTGAATAACTTTGGCAAGTCTTTTAAAAGTTAGAAATGCATCATTTTTATTTGCAAGAAATAAAGCCCATGTAAACCTAGAAAAATCATCCACAATCACTAAAGCATAGTAATTCCCACCAAAACTCATAGTTCTAGATGGTCCAAAAAGATCTATGTGTAAAAGTTGTAAAAGTCTAATAGTTGAAACTATATTTTTTGCTTTAAAAGAGACCTTTATTTGTTTACCTTTTTGACATGCACCACATAATTTATCGTTTACAAAATTAAGTTTGGGTAGTCCAATTACTAGCTCTTTAGAGACCAACTTCTTTAAGTGATCCATGTGAATGTGTGCAATTCTCCTATGCCATAACCATGAATTATCATTCTTACTTAAAAGGCATTTCGCATCATTTGAAGATATATCATCAAGACTAATCATATAAATGTTGTTTACTCTATGACCAATAAACTTAACATGCTTATCATTTTTATCTTCAATTATGCAATAATTTGAATAAAAAATTACTCTATTTCCTTTATCACATAGTTGGCTAATACTAAGCAAGTTATGTTTCAAGCCTTCAACAAGCAATACATTTTCAATAGAGGAACTAGGATTTTTACCAACTTTTCTGATTCCAAGAATTTTTCCTTTGTTGTTATCACCATGTGTAACGTGTTCATGATTCTTGGGAATGAGCAAGGTGAATTTTGAGTTGTCCCCGGACATGTGCTTGGAGCAGTCGCTATCGAGATACTAATTTGAACTCTTGGCTTTCAAGCACACCTACAACACATGTTTAGTTTTTTGTGGAAATAGGTTTACCCCAATGGTTTAATATGTTAAGTTTTGATGATGACAAATATAAGACAAAAAGAATGATGCTTATACTTAATAAATATGCTTTATAGATAACAAATACATCACAAAAGAATATTGATCATGTTACATAAATGTGTTTAATGAGATATATTATATCATGCATGATTATGTACTTTATTTAGTTATATTTCACTTAATAATCATGCAATGAGATATATGTAACATTCATCATATAATATATCCAATAATATTTTATATGAGTTATAAATGAATTAATATTGGATATGTCTATGAAAGTCTTGTATGCATGTTAAACTAATTAGAGTTATACATTTATGAATCATGCATATGAAGATATTGAGTTATGAATCTAGACTAACTATGTTTGGTTAAATGAGCAATACTTTGTAGGATAGTCCAAGTACCAAGAGTGAGCATTACAACAAGAAAGTAAAAGATCACAACTATGCTTAACTCAAGGAGAATGAAAATGAAAAGATGTTCCAAGAATTTGCAAGTCTTGAAGAGAAGATTTTCTTTGGAAGCTTGGATTACATCAAGAAGTGATGGTGGCAAAAGATCTAGTCCAACATATTCAAGAATAACTTATAGGACTTAGATCTTGTGTAAAAGTAAATAGGATTCAGACTAAGCTCAAAATATATTTTAACATCTTTAAAAGTGTTTCTGACATTCTAAAATACCCAACAAACTATTTTTGGAAAGCTAGTCATGGCGGTAGTTCATTTCTTTGAAAAATAGCAAAGTTTATGTTTTGTAAAATCGACCTTTGATTACTCTTTTGATCATAACTTTCAAATTACTTTGAGTTTTATTTTGAAACTTATTTCATATGAAAATATACTTAAATATCTTTCCAATGAGTGTCATTTGCTTTAAACGGATAGGAAACAAAAAAGTTATGACCAATTAAAGTTTGAGTTTTGAAAATCTGACCTTTGGTTATTATTTTGATCATATCTTTCAAAATACTTTAATTTTTGTTCTAAAACTTCTTTCATATGAAAATAGACTCAAAGATCTTTCCAATGAGTGGTCATTTGCTTTAATCGGATAAGAAATGAAGAAGTTATGACCTTTTAAAGTCAGTTTTCAAAACCAGAAATCGTGTAATCAATTACACAAGTCATGTAATCGATTACAACGTTGACAGAAGCCGTGTAATCGATTACATGAAGTGTGTAATCGATTACAAAGTGATCAGAAAGCTTGTAATCGATGACCAAGTGCCCAGGAACGTTTCTAACGGCTATAAACGGCTAGTTTTCATAGAAAATCATTATTAAACACTATCAACAGCTATTTTATCATTTGGGCTCTCTATATAAGTGATATTTGAAGCATTTACACTTGGAGAAAACTTTTGAACACTTGGTTTGATCCTTGAATTATCAAAATCATATTTTAAACTTTAAAGTGTGAATCCTTTATACCCATTGAGCTTCAACTTGTATTATTCACTCTTGAGAGAGTTTTCTTATCATCCATTCTTTGTTCTTCAAGTTGTATATCTACTCTGTGAGAGTTTCTATTCTTTCTATTCACCTTGAAATCATTGTAAGAGGGTGAGGTATCCCTCAAGAGAGAAAAGGGTGAGGTATCCCTTGTAGTGAGACTCAAACACAAAGGGTGAGGTATCCCAAATGTGTTGTGAGTGCTCTTGATTGTAAAGTTCATCAAGCACCTGTGAAGCTTGAAGAATTGGAGGCTCTAGCACAAGGGTGAGGTATCCCAAGGTGTGAGGAGTGCTCTTGTATGTACAAAGGTTTTCCTAGCACCCGTGAAGTCTAGGAGATAGTGAAGAAAATCTCAAGTTAAGCTTGAGGACTGGATGTAGGCCACAAGTGGTTGGTGGCTGAACCAGGATAAATTCTTGAGTTTGATTCTCTCTTCCCTACACTCTTTAAATTCAGTATTTGGTGAAATATATTTATCTATTGCATATCTTGATGTTTTGATTGTTACAACTTGATATTTAGTTTATTCACTTAGTTCATCATATATCCCAAGTTGTATTTGAGTAATCCTCAATAGTTATACATTTATTAGACTTATTCCGCTGCATTTATTAATTGAGTTATTCAAAATGCATAACTTGTCAAAGTTGTATTAAAATTTATAATTACCCAATTCACTCCCCTCTTGGGTAATGATTGCCATGGCTAACATTTTTAACTTTTGGTACCCAAACTTTCTTGGGTGCTTGTGTGTTAGTTTTGGGTATAGTACCCTTGGGAACCCAAACCATTTTTGTTCCAATTTTTGTATTAATGTTTTTCCTTGCATTACATGTTGATGCACTATATCCTTTTTTTCCATAGTAAAAATATTTAATGAAAAGACTACTTGAAACACTAGAATGCACAAAGAAATTTTTATACAATTTTTGTTGACTTTTCGGGTTATAACCTATCCCGGCTTTTTGAAAAGCTACTCTTTGTTTTCTTAATAAAATATTTAAATTGTCCCTTCCAAATGTGAATTTTGAAAGAGTGTTTTTTAAGTTTTTAATATCTTTTTCAAGCATATGACTTGAAGAACAGGATGAAGATGTAGAAGCATGCGAAGAATAATTTGTGCATGCATCAATAATTCCTAAAGTTTTATTTTCAATTTTCAATTCTTCTATTTTTTATTTAAAATAAGAATTTGATTTTCTAAAGAAGAGATTATTTTCTTAGAAGAAGAAATTAATTTTGTCAGTTTTAAAGACTCGTCATGCAATTCTTCAAAGGCATCTTGTAACTCATCGTAAGAAGGCAATAAAGTAGTATTAGAACTTACCTCATTTTCGCTTTCTTCTTCTTCTCCTTTAGCCATGAGACATAGTTGGGCTTCCTCGCTATCTGAGCTATCAGTTGAATCCATGTCATTTTCATCCCATGCTATGTAGGCTTTTCTTCCTTTTCTTTCCTTGAAGGGCTTCTTCTCAAATTTCTCATTCTTCTTTTGGTAAACTGGGCACTCCATTTTAATGTGACCCGATTTGCCGCATTCATAGCAAGTTGGAGTTGATGAAGCTCCTTCTCCTTTGTAATAATTCTTCTTAGGAGGAAAGGGAGGTCTTCTTTGCGTTCCCTTATTCTTGAGAAATTTTCTAATTTTTTTAACTAAAAGACTAAGATTTTTTTCGTTTACCTCGATATTTTTTGAGCCTTCTTCATCTTCTTCATCATCATTGTCGATTGTTGACGAAGTGGCTTTGAGCATTATTCCCTTTTTCTTTTTATCATTTTCTTTGCTTTGACTTAATTTGCTTAGTTCCAGTTCGTGCTCATGAAGTTTTCCAAAAAGGGTAACTAGAGTCATTGTTGACAAGTCCCTCGATTTTGATATGGCTATTACCTAGGGTTGCCAAATCTTGCTAAGACATCTCAACACTTTGTTAATTAAATCTTCATTAGAGAAACTTTTTCTTAAAGATGCAAAATGATTAACTATGTGGGTGAACCTCTTTTGCATTTCTTGAATGCTTTCTCCTTGGTTCATTCTGAATAATTCATATTCACGAGTTAGAGAATTGATTCTCGACCTCTTTACTTCACTAGTACCCTCATGGGTAACTTGCAAAATGTCCTACATTTCTTTAGTAGTTTTGCAATTTGAAATTCTAAAAAACTCATCATATCCCAAAGCAGTGGTAATAATATTTTTTGCTTTTAAATTATGTTGAACTTTTCTTCTGTCCTCATCAGACTATTCATTTCTTGGTGTTTCGGTCTTTACGCCATCGATCTCATGCGTAGGTATAAATGCGTCGTTTTTGACAGCATCCTACACATTTAGATCAATAGCTTCGATGAAGAATTTCATTCTTTCCTTCCAATATGCATAACCATCCCCATTGAAAAAGGGTGGTCGGTTTATGGAAGATCCTTCTGAAAAATCATTTGAAGAAGTCATGTTCTCTTGAAACTGCTAAGCTCTTTATACAAGAGTCTAGCTCTGATACCACTTATTACTAAGTGACTTCCAGTACCTAAGAGGGGGGTGTTGGGAATTGCGGATCAAAATATCTCGCAGCGGAATAATAGGATTCCCACACAGGATCCATGCGAAAAGTCCATAATCCGAGTTTTTTTTAAAAATTACCTCTTGAAGCGTGATAAACACAAGCGAGGTGAATCACCAACACCGTAATAGCGACGATGTTTCTGCGGTATCCACACGAACAGACTTGCAAAAGGAGTCACGCCTGTTTCGCGGTGCTAGCCGAATAGAAGAGAAGAACCTTTCAAACTCACTTTCTTAGGTGCGGCTAGGGTTGTGATGTAACATCTATAGCAGCCCCTTAGAGAACTATTTATAATAGTGGCAAAGTGAGTGTGAGCAAGTAAAAGGTAAGTAACCCTAAAACCCATCTCATGAGTTAGGCCCACAAATCCGAGTCCAACTTGGATCCTTATTGCTCCAATTTAGTCTCGTAAAACGACCCTGCAGGTTCTCATGACGTTGGTAGTAATATTAAAATCTCATTTTAATATTACAAACAAGAGCGGTATCTAGCAACACATCACCGCTACCCAAGTAATGAGAATGTCGGTGATTTGACATAACCTATCCGTGATCAATGTTTCCGTGTAGTTTAGTCCCTTTGTCAAGATATCTAGATTGAACACAAGGCATGGAATTAAGTCCAATCATTCGTTTCCCGATACTCGAGTAGACTTTGTAACAATAAATGTGATCAATATCTCATATTGACTCATTTGAGCATGGCCATGCATTTCGCAGTCTCACTCAATCGGGGGCCCGAAGATATCGCTCTGTTATGTAGGAGTGACAAATTCCATCTAGGTCACTCACATCCCTCTCGCATGATTTGCGGTATGTCCAATAACCAACTTTATAATCACCTTGTTACTTGTGACGTTTGATGGCATTAAAACACACAACTCCTCATGTAGGAATCGTAGTGATTTCGTGTCAAAGGACCACAAACACCATTATCACTATGAGAATCGCTTAGACACTCACGTAACGATCCATGTAGCGTTCTCATGGTGGGTCATACATCATTACTCTAATATGTACCAATGTGAAGACTTGATATCTCATATCCATGACCCGTGAGATGCGGTCATCGGTCTCTACACATACTAAAATGTATTATTGTTGTCCTAATTAACAATAATACTTGACTAGAGACATTTAAGAATAGTGTTGTAACCAAAGGATCTCACGATCAAGTCATCCACTTGATGTCCTATGGCATCAAACTTACTATTCTAAGGACTTTATTATGTTTATCAAAAAAGAACACAATAAATGAAATGCCTCATATATAAAATAGCATAATATAATGTATGTCAATACAAACAAAATATATTGGCCACTAGGGCATACACCAACAGGGGGTGAATTGAGTATAAAAAACTTTTCATAAACTTCTTTTAGAGAAAACACAAATATTAAAACTATTAAATAAATGCACAGAAATAAAGAGATATAGAAGAAAAGCTTTAAAAAAAAAGCAAAGGATAAATATGTAATAAAATAAAGCTGTGTAAAATAAAGAGATTAAGAATAGAGAAGCAAGCACAGTATTTATCCTGGTTCGACCACTAACCCACTTGTAGTCTACGTCCAGTCCTCGAAACAATATCCGAGATTTTTCACTATGTATACAAGCTTCAACAGATACTTGCAACCGTTACATAAAAGAACACTTTTCACACACAGGAAAACTCTGCCCTTGTGCTAAAGCCTCAGTCTGCAGGGATACCTTGCCCTTACACAAACCTTAGAGGGATACCTCACCCCCTTTACAGTATAGCAGAATATAAATGAAAAGAAACTCTCACTCAGAGCAAATTATACAAATTGAAGTGCTAATGGAGCTCTCACAGAATATCTCAAAGTTTTAGTCAAAAATAGAGCGTAGAAAGTAAATTCACGAGTTAGTGCAAGTAGAAAATAATTCATAGTGTTAGGCTATTTTAGAAATGACCCGAGGCTTCTATTTATAGAGAAATTCATGAAAAATACCGTTGGGTGTAATTAAAACACATAATTTCAAAAGATATTCCCATATCAGTATACGTAAAAGGCCGTGTTTATTCGAATAGATTTAGGTGTTATTCGAATAACACTATTTATAAAAGCTTCATGAAAAATAAATTGATATGGGTTATTCGAATAACTCTATTAAAACCAGAGTTCTGAAGGAAAAAGGATTATTTGAATAACAGTTGAGTTATTCGAATGATGTTTTTAACAAAACAGTCCTGAAGTCTCTTTTATTCGAATAGCCAGACTGCTATTCGAATAGCATTTTGAAAAACCATAAACATGTAGCAATATTTGAAAGTCTTTATTCGAATAAAACAGATACTATTCGAATAATGGTTTAAAAGATAGAAATAGCTGGAATTGTTTATTCAAATAGACAAGATGTTATTCGAATAAAACTATTAAAAACCAGTTTTGAAAAAAAACATTTCAAAAGCACTTAAGTTTCTTTTTAAACCCAATTTTATCTGTTCTTTCAAAACAGTGAGATATTAAAGTGAACTCCGTACAAAAAGACTCTAAGTCCTAAAGCTATTCTTATAAGATCTTGGACTTGATCTTTCCATCATCTTCATTTTTGTCTTCACGTTTGTTATCATCAAAACAAGTCTTCAAAGGCATATGTCCAATCATACTTGTAATTTAAGGCCAATGGTGAGGGTTAAGAAAGAAAGGATAAGATAATAAAAATAAAAGTTGAGATACATAATCATGCAAATTTTAGAATTCAAGTCATAGAATGTAGAACAAGTACAAAATGGAGCATAAGAAACAACACATCATTTTCTTTTTTTTTCAACAACCTCCACCCCTAAACTTATTTCTTTGCAATACTTTAGGTGAACTTTCTCTTTTTGAATTCTTTTTCTTTTTTTTTGTTTTGAAAATTTCAACTCTGTAAAACTTCATGCACAAAAATAATGAAGGCTTGAATAATAAAATAATACAAAATATGTACTCAACAAAGGGTGTGTAAGAGACGAATATTTTTTTTTATGTGGGTATGGAAAAGGTAAATGTGGGTAAAGAAAATAAATAGAGGCCAAACAATAACAAGGCTACAAAAGGGACCTAAGGACATATTGTGTTCACAGGTTGGTTTGAAAGGCTCACACAGTCCAAAGAAAACCCTTATCATTTCCTTAATCATGTATGACCTATGATTTCGCCTCAAGAGAGAATCAAATAACTTTTAGATACAAATCATCCACACATATGCATTCCCATAAACTTTCTCTAAGTCTAACATGCATTCATAATCCAAGGTCTATCAAACATAAAGATGGGAAGAACATCCATACACAATTGAAACAATAGAGATAAATGCAACTCATGGATTCTTATGTGATATCCCAAGAAAGTAAATTAATCCATAATTTATGCAATTATTTGATATTCAATTCAACACATTGGCATGCACAGAATGACTCAAAACATAATAAGGTGATAATGAAAAAATAAAATAAATAAAAAATAAATATGAAAATAAAATATTAAAGAAAAGAAAAGAAAAACTCTTTTTGGCGGCTAACAACTATATACATCCCCCTATAGAGGCTCTGAACTCAAGAAGGCACCTAAGCTAACTCAACATTAGCTAACTACAAAACAAAAATAGGAAAATGTTAATTAACAAGAAATAACAAAATAAAAGTAAAAACAAATAATTAACTGAAGAAAAATAAACAAATAACAAAATGAAGAGTGAAGGAAAAGAAAGAAAATTTGGGTTACCTATCAAAAAATGCTTGTTTAACGTCATTAGCTCAATGTTGCCCTTTTGTTTATGGTGGCTTGAAATAAGAGAAATAGGATGACGTCTTTCTTCTTACAAATTTTTGCATTCATACTCAGTCACTGGCCTTGGAATCCCCTCTAAAGGCATTTTGAACTTGACTTGAACCTGTTTGTTCTGAATACACCTTGGCATGTGAGATTTCATTAGGCCATGGAGGTCAAAATTTTTCAACAAGTAAAGTGCCAAGTTTCAACTTATCAGAAGATTTCAGATCAGCTTGCAATAAATTCTGAGAATTGGGAGGACCTTTTTCCATTTCAACCATCTTGGACATACAAGAATCAATATTAATTAATGGTACAAAGTTCTTACTAATCAACTCCTTTTGAACTTTACCTTGAATGCAATTAATAGGGGCATGAAGATCTAATGGTGGGATAGACTTTTCAAAAACATTTATAGTCATTTGATCTCTATCCACCCTCAAAATAAGCTCTCATCCAAGCACATCAATTAATGCTCCTGAAGTTGTTAGGAATGGTCTTCCAAGAATTGACAGGATATCAGCATCCTCATCCGTATCTAAGACCACAAAGTCAACTAGAAAAATAAATTTGTCAACCTTCACTAGCAAATCTTCCACAATACCATACGGACATCTGATTGATCGATCTACTAATTGAAAGGAGATCACAGTAGGCTTAACCTTCTCAATTCCCATCTTGCGAAGGATGGACAATGGCATCAAATTAATACTCGCACTTAGGTCATATAAATCATTGTCAGCATTCAACTTTCTAATGGTGCAAGGGATGCTAAAACTTCCTGGATCCTTTAACTTCGATGGTAGCTTCCGTTGAATTATGGCGTTGCACTCTTCAGTAAGTGCTATAGTCTCATCTTCTTCCTATTTCCTCTTCTTAGATAACAAGTCCTTCATGAATTTAGCATAGGAGGGCATGTGTTCAAGTACCTCAGCAAAAGGAATGTTTATCTGCAACTACTTAAAACATCCAGGAACTTTAAGAAATGTCTTTCTTGCTTCTCTTGATTTTCCTTCTTCAATCTCTGAGAGAATAGAAGCCTAGCATACAGTGAGGGGTCCAATGGTTTACCCAAAACTAAGCCTTTCTTCTTTCTTCTTTCTCTCACTGTTCCTCATTCTGTGTGTCCTTCTCAACCTTTTCTTCTCTATTGCCATCTTGCTCTTGGACTTCACTTGGAATATCAATTCCTTTCTCAACAACATTTTCTTTCAGATGAGGGCTAACAACTCTTCCACTTCTTAATGAAATTGCCAGACACTGCACCTTTGAATTAACCACTGTGTCACTTGGTAAGGTTCTTGAAGATCTCTCAGAGAGCTGTTTTGCTATTTGACTAACTTGATTCTCTAAACTCAGAATAGATTCTCCTTGATTATGAAAATGAGCCATTGTTTCCTCCATAAAAGTGGAGGTCTGTTGCATAAAAGAAGAAATCTGTTGCATAAACTTTTCAAGTGTACTCTCAAGAGAAGACTTCTGCTCGGGTTGAGTATTCAGTGGTATTACTTGATTCTTCCAAGAGAAAATAGGATGATTCCTCGAACCTAAATTATATGTATTAGAATAAGGATTACCTTGTGGTCTCAAAGTATTTCCCATATAATTGACTTATTCTACAAAAATAACACCTGATTTTGTTGGCTTATATTCACCATTAGCATTATTACTTCCATAGAAGTCACAAATTAACATTTGGTGGTTCACTTAATTCACTTGCATATTCCCAACTTACTTGGTGAGGTTGGCTAACAACTGCGAAATACTTTTATTCTGAGCAAGTAAGGCATCAAGACTACCAAGCTCCATAACTCCCTGTTTGACTACTGCTCTCCCACAAGGCATCAGCTATTCATTGGTAACCATAGTCTCAAATAATTCCTGAACCTCTTCAGGAGTTTTAGTGTTCAAAGATCCACCTATAGATGCATCCACCATAAGTCTTGTGGAATGATTCAAACTATTATAGAAGATCTGCACCTGCTACCAAACTTTGAAATATAATGAGGACATTTTCTAAGTAGCTCATTAAATCTTTCCCATGCTTCATAGAGATACTCTCCTTGACTTTGAGTAAAGTAAGCAATCTTACTCTTTATCTTCACAAACATTGACAGAGGAAAATACCGAGTGAGGAACTTACTAACCAAATCATCCCAAGTGGAGATGGTTCCTTGAGGATGGGCTTGTAGCCAGCTCTTAGCTTTATCTCTCTAAGAGAATGCAAAAAGTCATAACCATATGGCATCATCACTAGCTTCATTATATTTGATAGTATCATAAAGTTAGAAGAAGTTAGCAATGTACAAATTTGGATCTTCAGCCTGACTTCCTCAAACTGATTTTATTGTACCAACTGTAGAAGAGCCGGTTTAATCTCAAAATTATTTGCTTGGATACCAGTGCACAATACTTGTTGAGACATTTTTAGAAGATGGAGTAGCATAATCAGCTAAAGTGTGTCTTCTCTGTGCAGTAGTGTTTTCAGCCATCTTTTCTTCTAGGCTCCTTCTTTCTCTGGCAGTTTTCCTATTTGCTTTTTTTGTTCCTATTATCTCCAGATCAAAAAGTAATTTTTCTGAATCTACAATACCTTGCATCAGCAAATAAACAATCAAACCAGAGTGAAGTACAGAAAAGAAATTAAAAATAAGAATAAAAATAAAAATAAATGACTAATAAAAATAAACAAAGAAAAATAAAAGTGAATAAAAAGAAAAAAATTAAAAATAAAATTAAATAAAAAATAAAATTAAATAAGAAAAATAAATGCCTAAATTAGTGTCTCTTCAACTACTATTTAATATTGAAAAAAATAATCCCCAAGAATAACGCAAAAAACTTGTTGCGATTATTGGCAAGTCCACCAAATCACATAAGTAATAAAGAATGAGTTAAGTATCATTCCCACGAGGATTATGTAGTCAATTACTAAATCCGTCAAATCAATACTATTCAAGTTATCAAAAAGAGTGATGGTAAAAACAATAATAAGAAAGAATAAGCAAAAATAACAAAAGTAAAATTTAATTAATTGGGTAAAGCTGGAAGACAATGATATGAAAATGTTAGGGGTCAGATTTCACTTGAACTCTTTCAATGCAAAATCAAATATTGGTTTAATCAATTTTTATTCCAATGATTTATGGTCAATTCTCAAAATTAATCAATATTCAATTCATTGGTATATTAATCCTCTTAACACTATTTAGAATTAACTAATCTCTTAGTCTAACCCCAAATAGAGAAGGCATTATTAAAAATGAGGGAATTAAGAGAAAGACCATACATCCCACAACATCTAGTCCTAGCGATTGCCGAAATTATGGTGTTTATCACAAGTTCTAGGCTCATACAAAATTTTCCAAATCATACATCAACCAAAAATCATTCCTAAATTGGCTAGATTTAGAAAGCTTTAAGAAAAGAGATAAACACATAAATCATGGAATAGAAACATTAGTTATACATAATAATGAGTTTACATCATCAAAGAACAAAATTCATCATTACCCTAACAAAAAAAGTTTAGTTACACATGGAAAAAGAAAAACACAAAGGGAAGAATATGACAAACTCTATTGTAGATAAGTAGAAAGGTTGAAAAAAATTTCTAATCTTCAAGCCTAATTGCGCCCACATCACTTTAGGGTTTGTGCCTCTTGATGGCTGCTACGTTCTGTCCAAGTGTGTTCTTTTGCTAAACCCATTTTCCCCCTTTTATAGAAAAGTTGACAGCTTTTCGTATCTGACTTGCACATTTTTTATCACCCTCCAGATGGTCAAATTTGCCCTCGTTTTCAACAGAGAAGTTGCAGGATTTTTTGTTGGCTTTTCACTTTCGTAAACGATGTGTCGATCTGATCTCTGTAGCCCAAGATATGGCTCAGTTAATAAGAAATGGTCAGGATAGTACGGGAATCCAAATTTTGCTCCAAATCAAATCTCTTTGATAATCCTTATCTAATCTTCAATTTAATCCTTATTTAATATTTTACATCCAGTTAGAATTCTAATTAGCATCTAAGAATAGGATAAGAATCTTTCAAATATTTATCTACAGGAATTTCTTATTTTTATACAAAATCTAATGATTTATCTTGAAAATTGAAATATTATTATGTGATGAGATAATTATTTAAGAATAAATTAAAAATAAAATAAAATCAAAATCAATTCAAATCCTAATAAATAAACCCAAAAGATTAGCATATTTTACACTCATCACTCAATGTGAAAAATAATTGTTAATAGCATAGAAAGCAGTATAAATAGCTTAGATGGGAGAAATAAATATGGAGAATTTATTTTTGGGATCCAAATAAATAGAAAGTGATGTGGTTTGTAACACCCTAGAAATTCCTTGCTTTCTGGTCTATATGTTTTTTATAATATTTGTGATTTTTATAAATTTTTGTGAATTATTTGGGTGACTTTGATTATTTTATTGTATTTTTCAATTTGCGTGTGCATTAAGCAGGGCCAGAAGAATAAAATATTTTTTAAGGACGAAAAGCTTTGGATTATGGAAGTGTACCGGGGGATCTTACTAAACCCGAGGCTGGACACAGTTTACAAAATTTTTATTTTTTGAGATTTTATCTGATGAATAAAATTTGGGTACGCTCTATTATCCATTGGACAATAGATACTGACATTGTCAACTGTGACTTTTATCCATTGGGTAATAACTTATACTAAAAATCGAGTAGATTATTTTCATCTAGTCACTTTTATGACATCATCTAAGTGATATCACCCAATGACATCACAGTTGACTTTTTAGACAAAGGGAGAACCTTCTTCAGGAAGCTTTGGGAGAAGCTTGCAAGAGAAGCTTGGCCCCTTCTCCTTAGGCATAGTGCAGGGTTTTGGAGGGGAAAAAGATGACAACTTTGTCATCTTTTCACTTAAGTTCATTTCACCTTTTCATCTCAAAAAGTTTCCACCATTCTCTCTCACTCTTTCTCTTCTCTAATTTTCTCTCTAATGGCTCACGGCCACCACTCTCCAATCCTCTCTTCTATTTTGTTTGCTTTAATCAATCATAATTTTGGAATCTACACACCTTTTGGATAATTTTCTATGTTATGATCATCATCAAATTTTCTTATCTTTATCATTTTCTTTCAAGCCCTAACTTGAAGCTCTTAAGGTAAGATTCTTGATTTCTATTTTTCTCTCCTCTCATTTTCTCTTCACCCACCTCACGGCAAACCTCCCAAACCTCACCCTTTCATCTTCTTAAATTTTAACAAATCATATTTCTTGAATCTACACCACCTTCTAAGACACTTTTGTTTGGAGATCAATCTTTAGTTCATCCATCTTCAGGTGTTTCTTCAAGTTTTTCTTCAAACCTCAAGTTCAAAGAGTTTTAAGGTAAAGCTTTTATCTTTCCTAAAACTTTCTTGTCTTGTTTGTGAGCAACCATCTATCAAACTCTCTCTTCCATTATTCTCCCAAAGCTCATGGTCATAAGTCTTTTGGAGGACCAAAGATTTGGTTTTGTTATCACTTAGTTCATTTCCATCTTCCTATTAAGAACCAAGAAGCCAAAATACAAAACTCTCTTCTTTTTCTTAAAAAGCCTCACAGCCACACCCCTTAACCCACTCTTTTAATTTTCTTTAATTTCATCTATCCACATTTCTTGAATCAAAACCTCTTCCTAAGACACTTTGTTGTTGTGGGTTTTTTCTAAAACATCTTGTTTCCAAGCCCTAGATGTTGATGCTTGTGTGTTGTTTTGTTTTAAGGATTGTCTTAAAAGGAAAAGCTTTTTCAAGAGGACCTACAAGGAGCTAGAAAGCTAAATCTTAGGTAAGAGGGAGATTAACCTCATCAACCATACATGGTGGTGAGAAATGGATTTTTGTATTTGTGAGTGAAGAATCCATGTGAGAATTTATTCGCTTCATTGTGTGGTTTTGATCTCTTGTGCTTATTTAGTTATATTTGATTATATGATATTGATAGTATGCATGAAATTGTTATAATTGCTTATTGGATATATGTGATAATGTGAGTTCGATACTATGCATGATTTTACTATAGTAAAAATTGTGATGATTGAAATATAGTATATGCTATGATCTATGTTGGAAAGGAGAGCGATTTTGGTTCCAATGGTTATTAGAGGCTCACGGCCTCCATGCCCAAATTGAGTGATCCAAATCAACAGTGTTTTGTGAAATATGGATTTAAATGATTAGGTAACAAAAATATGGATTAAAGATTTTTAAGTTTGGAAAGGAAATGAATATGATTTTATTATTTAGAAAGAATGAATTTGGAAGATGATGTTAAGTTTAGAGTATTTTGTTTAAAAGGATTTTTAAGAGGAATATAGAAACGTATAACTTTTATTGGATAAATAATGATTTTGCAATAGAAATGGAAAAAGAGTTTTAAAGGTGATTTGAGATTCAAAGTATTTTATTTAAGGAGAATGGGACAAAGTTTTTATTATTTGATAAAAGTGATTTTTGATTTTGGTGCTGGAGAACAAGTTTTGAAAGTGTTTTAGAACTCAAAGTATTCCATTTAAAAAAAAGGATTTTTTTTTAAGGTAATGGAAGAAGTTTTCATTAAATTAAAATGATACAGATTTTTGAGAAAAATGTCAGAAAATATTACTTAGAGGTGATTCCAATGAGAAACATGAATTTGAAATCTAAATCATATTTTAAACTTAGAAAGTTTCAAAATGGAATTTAAAACGTCAAAGAATATTTTGGGGCAATTGAAAATAGTAGAAAACCTTACACAATTCAAAAATGTTGATTTTTGGGCTACGCGATTGAGAATACAGCAAGGTTGCTGCGAGACCGAGGTACTGGGCCCGAGTGGATCAGTGGTATTATGTAATTGTATGGGTAATTATGTAATATCATTGATACTAATGGTATTAGACAATAGTATGAACGGTTGTTTTAATATCATTGGGAACAGTCCAACGGTGGTTTGGTTTCTTTGATCATGCATTTGAGCATTGTACAGCCGGTGGCTGTTATGGCTTTTGTTGCCTAGGAGTGAACGAGAATTTGGATAATGTGATCCTTAATGGATCTCAGGGGGCATTAGGGCGAGGTGATTTACTTAGTGATCTGTTATCACATTATATCCCTGGTCGTGAAGAACCATTGTAACGCACTGACGAGGACCCAACAAACACTATCCTTTTCGTGGTCCGGCGTAGACTGTCATTGAGGTGGGGCAGGTCTTCTGGAACGTTCATCTCTAGATTTGAGTTTAGCTCTATGGAGTAGGAACTCGTTCATTATGCATACACATGGTTAGTACACATTGTCGTAGCATGGTTAATGTAACGCCCCAAAAATTGTTTGTTTCATCATAAATAGTAGTTTTATAATATTTGTGATTTTTGTGGATTTTTTCAGAAATGTTGAATATTTTAATATATTTCTCAATTTACGTGTGTGTTGAGAGGAGCCGAGAAAATAAAATATTTTTTTTGAGGCTGAAAAACCTTAGACTGTGAAAACGTCGATGAGAGATTTTACTAAACTTGAGGCTGGGCACAGTTTACGAGGTTTACTTTTTTCAAGATTTTATCTGATAAATGAAATTATTGTACCGTGAAATTATCCGATGAGCAATAAATATTATTTTTATTAACTGTAACTTTTGTCTACTGGATAATAGTTCTAGCAGAGTGTTAATCATCTTTTCTAGAGTGTTCATTTTAAGTGACATCACACAAGTGACATCATCGTTGACTTTTTAAAAATGTGATTTTTGGAGGAAGCTTCCTAGCAACTTCCTATTGGCTTGTTGGAGAACCCAATTTCCTTCCTCTCTTTCCTACACTCCATGGCAATGGCCATTTTGGGAGCCAAAATATAGCTTTTTACTTACCACTTTTTCCATTTCTAATTTCAAAACCTCAAAGCTATCATCACTTTCTCGTCCTTCTCTCTTCTTCTTCACATAGCCTCACCCTCTCTTCATACCTCTATGATTGCAAAATTTTAAGTGACCACATTTTCTTGAACTCCATCACATTCTAGACCTCTTTCTAGTTGGAATCTACCTAAAAAGCTTCCATCTTCATCATCTTCTTCAAGCCTCAAAGCTTGAAGCTTTAAGGTAATGTTCTTGATTCTTTACCTTCTCTTCTTCTTTTTTGTTTCCATGGCCATCACCATGACCATTGATCTTTTCTTCCTCAAGCCTTAGTGTTGATTGATGAGTTGTGATTCTTAGGGTTATGGAGGAGCATGGCCGAAATCTTCAAGGAGCCATCAAGAAGGTTTCTTTTCTTGTTTTCTCTTAGGTAAGAGGGAGATAATTATATGCGTAATCATTTTGGGGCATGTAAAGTTCCTGCTTTTTGTATATCTAATGATGTATCTAAACAAGTATGATATAAGTATATATATACAAGTATGATGTATGAATGTATGATTTACTTCCCATGTTACTTTCTGTTATAACCATGTATTATCATCTTATTTTATTTTATAACAAGAAAAGAGAAAAAAAAAGAAAAAAAATTCACTAAATTATATATATATGATTACAACTAAACAAACTTATTTATATCATAATGAACCAGGTCTTAGTTTATGCATTATTTCTGTATCGTGGTTATGGTGTGACGATCCCTCCTTAAAAAGGGGCATTACACTAGTTTGGTATCAGAGCCCAGGTTTGAGTTTTCTTTTGTGTCTTTGTGGTTAGGGCTGTCTTGTTTGTGCTGTGTGATTCTCTATGTTTGGTATTCTGAAAGGATACATCTAATTCTTCCTTGTGTTTTTCATTCAGTCTACCCTGAAAGAGTGAAATGGCACGCAGTGGAGGCATGGCCGCAACAATTGAAGCAATGCAACGAATGGCAAACGTCATTGCACAACAAACTGAGAGAGCTGCTCAACAGTAGGAAAGGGCTGCCCCACATTAAGAAGCTTCAGTCGATGCTCAAAATATATTGGAGTTTCGTCATAACAACTCGAGTTCTGTCCTAACAACCCTCCCCAATTTAAGGGAGAATTTGATCCAGAGAAATCCAGTCTTTAAATCAAGGAGCTGGAGAAAATTTTCAAAGGCATGAACTGTGTCGATGATAAGAAGGTAACTTGTACTACTTTTATACTGATTGGAGACGTAGAAGATTAGTGGAATGGAGCGCAAAGATTACTAGAAGCTGAAGGTCGAGTAATCACCTAAAGGGTATTCAAGGATAAATTCTTGGAGAAGTATTTCCCAGCAAGCGCAAGGCATACCAAAGAAATGGAGTTCCTTAGTTTAAGGTAAGGGAACTTGACTGTCAGCGAGTATGCCACGAGGGTCAAGAGCTCATCCAAGTTTTCAACGTATTTCCAACACTAGTCGGACGAGGTGTGGAAGTGTCAAAAATTTGAGGAAGGATTGAGGCATGACATGAAAAAGGCCGTCATAACCTTAAGGATCAACCAGTTTTCAGAGCTGTTGGACACGTCTCACCTAGTGGAAGATCTGGATCAGGCAAGGGACACGAGGAATTATAACTTTGGACCTACACAGTACCAAAAAAGGGATGGTAGCATTGCAAACCGCTTTCAAAAGAAACCCTATTCCCGACCACTGAGAAGTCAGCAACAGTCATCTGGTGGAGGTTCCAACGGAGGTTTTGGTGGAAATCGAACTGGCTAGGTTGTGGTATCTTCTCCAAAGTGTTTGAAGTGCGGGAAGGATCACCAAACGAGGGATTGCACCATCAAAGGGATATTCTGCTTCAGATGTGGGAAACTTGGACACTTCTCTAGGGACTGCAATCAAGCTAAGGCAGAGCCTTTAGTCAACACTACACGAGCTGTAAAACCACAGGCTGAAGGTCGAGTCTACACTATGAGTGGAGCGGAAGCCTCCGAATATGAAGATCTGATACAAGGAGAGGGTACCATAGGAGGTAATCTTTTGACTATACTGTATGACTCTGGGGCAACCCACTCTTTCATTTCTTATAACTGTGTGCGACGACTTGGTTTACCTGTGTTTTCCTTACCTTTTGCCTTGATTATTTCTACCCCTACTGCTAAACCTGTTGTTACCACCAAAGTTTGTTTAAATTGTCCTTTAATGGTTGAAGGTCAAATTTTTTCTGTTGATTTGATCTACATATCTCTTTCCCAATTAGACATAATTTTGGGAATGGATTGGCTGTCTTCTAACCATATCATGTTAAACTGTTCTAGTAGAACCATAGTTTTCCCTAAGGATGAAGTTTCTAGATTTTTGATAGCCAACCAAGTTCAAGCTTTCTTGAAAGAAGGAGCTTAAGGATACGTGCTATAGTCTTCCTTAGAAGTCGAGGACAAGATAATTTTGGATGCTATTCAGGTAGCTAATGAATTTACTGAAGTCTTCTTGATGATGTACCTGATTTACCACTAGAGCGGGAGATAGAGTTCACCATTGATCTTGTGCCTGGATTTGGTCTTATATCTATAGTGCCCTACAAGATGTCATCATCAGAGTTAGTTGAGCTTAAGAAGCAGTTAGAAGAACTCTTGAAAAAGTAGTTTATTAGACCCAATGTGTCACCATGGGGAGCACCAGTGTTGCTAGTCAAAAAGAAGGATGGTACTTTGTGATTGTGTGTGGACTATCGCTAACTGAAAAAGGTCACAATCAAGAATAAGTATCCACTTCCAAGGATAGATGACTTGATGGATCAACCGAAAGGAGCAGCAGTATTCTCTATGATCGTTCTGCGATTGGGCTATCATCAGATCCGAGTGAAGGTCAAGGATATACCTAAAACAACTTTTCGTACCCGTTACGATCATTACGAATATCTTATGATGTCGTTTGGTGTAATGAATGCACCTGCCGTATTCATGGACTACATGAACAGAATCTTTCATCCTTACTTGGACAGATTTGTCATTGTCTTTATTGACGGCATTCTGATCTATTCTCAAAATCAGGGGGATCATGCTGAACACCTCAGTATAGTTCTCCAGATTCTAAAAGAGAAGAAGCTTTACGCCAAATTGTCGAAGTGTGAATTTTGGCTAGAAGAAGTTCATTTTTTGGGTCATGTGATCTCAAAGGAAGGGATTGCAGTGGATTCGTCAAAAGTGAAAGCAATTCTGCAATAGGAAAGGCCGAAGACAGTGACAGAAATTCGAAGCTTTGTGGGATTAGCTAGATACTATCAGAGATTCATTGAGGGATTCTCTAAGATAGTAAGGCCACTTACTCAGTTCACGAGAAAGAATCAAGCCTTTGAGTGGACTAATGCTTGCAAAGAAAGTTTCCAAGAATTGAAGAGACAATTAACTACTTCACCAGTATTAGTTCTACCTTATCCAAGTGAACCCTTCGAAGTGTATTGCGATGCTTCATACCAAGGATTAGGATGTGTACATATGCAAAATAGAAAAGAGGTGGCTTACGCTTTGAGACAGTTGCGAGTGCATGAGAAGAACTACCTAACTCATTACCTGGAGTTAGTAACTGTGGTATTCGCTTCAAAGATATGGAGGCATTTTCTTTCTGGGGCGACATTCAATGTCTTTAGTGACCACAAGAGCTTGAAGTACCTGTATGACCAAAATGAGTTGAATATGAGACAACGAAGGTGGTTGGAATTTCTGAAAGATTATGATTTTCAACTTCTGTATTATCCCGGGAAGGCAAACATCGTGGCAGACATTTTCATTAGGAAGATGCTCAATATCTCTGCTATGATGATCAAGGAAAGGGATTTGACAGAGCAATTCAGGGATGTATGGCCCTTTGTGGAATTAGCACTGGGGAAGATTTACATAAACATGGTTATAATTTCAAGTGAATTAATGGAAGACATCCGAGAGAAACAAAAAGTAGATAAGTTTTTGCAAGAAGAAAAGGAGCTAATGAAGTAAGACGGTGTGACAACATTTGAGGAAGAAACTGATGGAATCCTAAGGTTCAGACGTAGAGTTTGTATACCCAGGGATCAAGAACTTAGAAAGTATATTCTCGAACACGCTCACACAAGCAAGTTGAGTAAGCATCCAGGAATAACCAAGATGTATCAAGACCTGAAGCAATTATTTTGGTGGCATGGAATGAAGAGTGATATTTCCAGATTTGTGTCGTCTTGTCTAGTATGTCAGAAACTAAAGGTTGAACACCAGAGACCGTCAGGAATGTTGCAACCCCTTGCTATTCCCAAATGGAAGTGGGATAGTATTACGATGGACTTTGTGGTTAGATTACCAAAGACTAGAAAAGGTTACGATTCAATATGGGTAATCATTGATCGACTTACGAAGTCAGCATATTTCTTACCAATCAACATAAAGTACAACATGGAGAAGTTGACTCAGCTGTATATTGGTGAGATCGTTACGCTACATGGTGTGCCTACCAGTATTATTTCTGATTGAGATCCAAGGTTCACATCAAAGTTTTGGCAAAGTTTGCAAGGAGCGTTGGGAATGAAGCTATGTTTGAGTTCTGCTTATCACCCACAGACCGATGGTCAACCGAAAAGGACAATTCAATCATTGGAGGATTTGCTTAGAGCTTGCGCTTTGGAACAGACTGGAAGTTAGGATGAAGTTTTACCATTGGTAGAGTTCACCTACAACTATAGTTTTCATTCGAGCATAGGGATGGCACCCTATGAAGCTCTATATGGATGACGGTGCAGAACACCTTTATGTTGGTATCAAGACGAAGTGCATCTTACTATTAGACCTGATCTTATACAATAAACGACTGAGAAAGTCAAGATGATTCAGGAAAAGATGAGGATGGCTGGACTTAACCTATGAGGCACCTCCTGTAAGGATTAAAGATAGGAGAGTAAAGCAACTCACAGGGAAAGAAATTCCATTAGTAAAAGTAATCTGGAATGATGCGACCGGAGATGCAACGTGGGAGTTAGAAGACAAGATAAAGGAATAACATCCACATCTATTCTAAGGTATGAAAATTTTGAGGATGAAATTTTTTTTTAGAATGGAAGAGTTGTAACACCCCAAAAATTGCTTATTTCATTATAAATAGTCGTTTTGTAATAATTGTGATTTTTGTGGATTTTTGTGGATTTTTTCATAAATATTGAATATTTTTATATATTTCTCGATTTACGTGCACACTGATTGGAGCCGAAAAAATAAAATATTTTTCTCAAGGCCGAAAAACCTTGGACTATGGAAATGTCGACGGGGGATCTTACTAAACCCTAGGTCGGGCACAATTTACGAAGTTTACATTTTTTGAGATTTTATATGATAAATGAAATCGCTATACCGTGAAATTATTCGATAAACAATAAATACTATTTTTATTAACTGTAACTTTTGTCCACTAGATAATAGCTCTAGCAAAATATTAATCATCTTTTCCAGAGTGTTCACTTTAAGTGACATCACCTTGATGACATCACACAAGTGACATCATCGTTGACTTTTTAAAAATGTGATTTTTGGAGGAAGCTTCCTAGCAACTTCCTATTGGCTTGTTGGAGAAGCCAATTTCCCTCCTCTCTCTCCCACACTCCATGGCAATGGCCATTTTAGGAGCCAAAAATTAGCTTTTCATTTACCACTTTTTCCATTTCTAATTTCAAAGCCCAAAAGCTATCATCACTTTTCTAACAATTTCTCTCTCTACACTTCTTCTCTCATTTTCTCTCAAGATTTTCTCCTCCTTTTCTCTTCTTATTCACACGGCCTTAACCTCTCTTCATACCTTCATGATTGAAAAATTTAAAGTGACCACATTTTCTTGAACTCCATCACATTCTAGAACTCTTTCTAGTTGGAATCTACCTAAAAAGCTTTCATCTTCATCATCTTCTTCAAGCCTCAAAGCTTGAAGCTTTAAGGTAATGTTCTTGATTCTTTACCTTCTTTTCTTCTTTTTCATTTCCATGGCCATCACCATGACCATTGATCTTTTCTTCCTCAAGCCTTGGTGTTAATTTGATGAGTTGTGATTCTTAGGGTTTTGGAGGAGCTTGGCTGAAATCTTCAAGGAGCCATCAAGAAGGTTTCTTTTATTGTTTTCTCTTAGGTAAGAGGGAGATAATCCTCTTCAACCTATCTTGCTAGTGAGAGACATGATTTTGTATTGATAGTGAGAAAATCCAAGTTAGGGTTACTCACTTTGTTTTTTCGTTCTTGATGCTTGATATTGTGATTATTTGATTTTGTATGATTTTGCTAATTGTTAATGCATAATGTGATGGATTCTAAATTTTTTGAATGGATTGAGGTAATGTATGGAAAGCAAGGGCTTTTGCCCTCTCTGTGGAGACTCATGGCCAAATGGCCCAATGATGGGTCCTTGATGAAACTTTGTGCAACAATTTAGGAATTTAGATGTTTAGTGAGTGATAATTAATGGAGCGATGAGAAATTTGGGTCCCTAGTTCCTTAGAGAGCTCACGGCCTCTTAGGGAAGATAATGGGAAAATGTTATGTTAAGATGGAAACTTAGTTAATTGGATAATTAGAAGTTGATTAGGGATTCATAAAATGAAAAGAACCAATAATGAGATTTTGTCCTATAATTTAGAATAATTTTATTAAAGGAAGAACATGAGTGTAAGTGAGATGTCGAGTAACCTAAATTAAATTACCCTAAGGGAATTAGATTTAAAATTAAGTGAAGAACTTGTTCAATTAAAGTAGTAATGATCAAGTGAAAAATGTGAGAGAATTTTCCTAGAAAGAGACTTAATAAGAAGAACGTAGAAGTTAAGGCATAATTCCATAATGAACCTTAAAAGTGTATTGTCATATTAGAGAACTTGATAATATGTATTGTGGGTCCATGAGTGAGACCTAGAAATTGTTGATGTTTAACTTGGCCAAACTGTGGCATGCTATAGAAAAGTATATCATTGTTGAATATACATGAATATGCATTATGTCATCATGCATTGTGAAAGTCTGATGGACTATTGTTAGGGCCATGTTGCCTAAGAGATTGAATCACACCTATGTGTGAGTGCGAATAGACTAGTGTAGGTCATACTATTGACCTTGGGGGCGTCGGGGTGCGGGTGTCTCACAATGGTCAGTTGGTAGCTCCTCTAGGCCGTGGGATAGACTGATGCAAATGCACCGACGATCCGGACTAAGACACTATCCTATATCGCGATCTAGTGTAGAATGTCTTGTACAATGCCATGATGTGCACGTTGATAAATTGAGAAATTATAACACTTGTTAGCCGCGGCAGTCGAGTTATAGACATGTCTCCTGATCATTCTTTTTGATTGTTTGTGTCTAGCTCCATGGAGTAGGATTTCGATATCATGTGCATGTGCATAGTGAGTCAACATATTATTTGGCAATTATTCATATGATGATTTGAACTGTTGTCTTATTGATGTTTTAACTACCTGGATTTATTAAATTATTTACCATTTGCATTTTGATGCTGCTTATTATGCTTGAAACGCTATAAGGGCGTCCTGCACCATTCTGTTTCTTTACTACCATAATTGGTACTGAATGTAGGATGTCTCACCTCTTTTCTGTATTTTTTCTATTCTGTCTACTTGTATGTTTCTCTAAAGACATCGGTGAGGAAGGGGAAGTGCACGAATTCCCTGGCTTTTGGCCTAATTTTGACTAGTTATCTGTTTTGATCATGGCGTTTCATACGCGTGGCTTCTTGGGTTATACGAGATTGACTTTTCATGGAGGTCCAGACTGCTGGCACATCAACCTAGGTACGGATCGCTGTGTCTACGTCAGGGATATGACTGTGTCTCTTGCTTTGGGACATTATGATCCACCTATCTTTACTTTTTATACTAGCTTGTATTTAGAGTTTTACTTGCCCATACGTGATATGTGGGGTGAGCATTATTACTCCCCACAAGAGGATTCTTTCTTATCCTCTGCACGAGTCCCCACTCCTAACTCGGTTGCTCCAATGATGGTTTCCTCTAATGAGGAAGACCCTGAGGAGGATCCAACCATGGTTTCTTCTCATTCGCTTTAGGGGCTGATGTTGTTGGTAGCCGCTGATGGCTATCTGTAAATCTTTTGGGGGCCTGATGTTTTGTCTTTTTGGTGGGCTGTATATGCGTAATCATTTTGGGGTATGTAAAGTTCCTGCTTTTTGTATATCTAATGATGTATCTAAACAAGTATGATATAAGTATATATATACAAGTATGATTTATGAATGTATGATTTACATCTCATGTTACTTTCTATTGTAACCATGTATTATCATCTTATTTTATTTTATAACAAGAAAAAAAAGAAAAAAAATTCACCAAATTATATATATATGATTACGACTAAACAAGCTTATTTATATTATAATGAACTGGGTCTTAGTTTATGCATTTTGTTTTTGTATCGTGGTTATGGTGTGACGATCCCTCCTCAAAAAGGGGCGTTACAATCAAAGTACATATTGTGGTGGCATAGTCATTGTACACACATTGTTGATATATGTTGTTACAATACTGTTAATGTTTATATCGTTGTGAGATATGTTTACTGCAGATACTTATGAATTAATAACATGAATATGCTTGCGATATCTGTATGTATGGAATGACTTCATTGTTCGTATCATTTTTTTGCTGCCATAATGGTATTTGATGTAGGGGATCTCACCTCTTTGTGTTTTGTTCTATTGTCCTATTTTACATTTACGTTTGGTGAAGTCTGTGGTGGTAGCGAGACAGAATCTTCTTAAAGGACACAACTTGTGAGGGTACGGACGCATGAAATTCACGCCTAGTTTTCGGGCGCATTAAGTTTTTCTCGTTAATGTTATTACCGTGCTTTTAGGTAGGACCTGCCATGGGGATTTGCTACTATTCCTTTTGAGTCTGTAAGTTTTATGTTTTGAATGTTGGTGAATTTATTTCGTGGTGTATGTGAAATGAGTATCAATCGGTTCAATATATTTTTATAATACTTATATTTTGGTAAGCTATGTTATCTGTGGAAAAAAATTTTAAAACCTATATTTTATAATATTAAATCATTTATGACTTGGGTTCAGTTTTAAAAGAGTTGGTCTCAAATGTAATTTCCTTCGAAGTAGGGTGTTACATGGTTAATTTTGGAGGATCAACTGAGATAGTTTAGTATTTTTTAGTATACTGAGTGAGTGTTTAAATACCAAAATGATGAGTCAGATATATGGATTTTTATCAAGATTGTGAAATTAGGATTGAGATGAATCCTAGGATTTTCTATAATGCAAATGGAAGTTAAGAAACTTGATTTTGTAAAATCTAGGTGTTCTTAACAGATATAAAGTTCCCGCTAAATATCTAGTCCATCCTTATCTCTTTACTGTCCTTCACTTTTAACCTTTATCTTGACTTTCCTCTCTCATTTCTCTCATTTCTCACACTGGGCAGCAAAGGAAAGGAAGAGAGAAAAGGGAAAGGAAAGAAAGAAAAGAATAAGGAAAGGAAGAAGGAAGAGGAGGAGGAACCAAGGAAAGGCAATAAGATCAAGATCCAGCATCATCTTTAGAGACATGAGGTAGGGGTGATTGTTTATTTAGTTCATTCTTTTTCTACACCCTCTTGATGCATGATGTATGGTTGTTTGGGTAAAAAAATGAGTTTGGTTAGGTTTTCCATGGTTTGGGATAGATGAACTTGTTGGAAACCTAGTTTGTGATTCAACTCGTGTTATTGGATGCATAGTTGATGGGTTTGATATTAGGAATATCTATGAAGCTCCTTGAGGTAGAAGTTGAGAAATAGGTATTTGAGATTTGGGGTTTTGTTCATAGATCCATGAATATATGAGCTAAGTTTGTGTATGAAGATTATAGTATGTTTAGAGACCTTATTGAAGTTGAAAACCATCCAAGACTTGTGTTAGAGAGTCATGGGTTAGTTAGGAACTCAATAGATTTGAGTTTGTGAGTTTGGCGCTGAGCGCCTAGGTGTAACAGCCAATATTTGTTATCCAAATATATCATCATATAAATGAATAACCCAATATTGACCCTGCTACTACTCACATAAATCAACATCTAATCCATATCGTTCATACATAATGAATAAATATGGAAAGCCACGATAGCAAAAATTATATATATACATCACAGCCTCAAGGCATACTGTTATACATAACTTGAATAACTAAGCAAATATAAAACATATATAAACTTAGCTCAAAACAACATCTATACTATGCTAGTCTTCATACATCTTCTTCTTCCCTTTCGAAAAGCTCACACCTGGATTTATATGGCAACACAATCGGGGTGAGAAAATATATCTTAGTAGAAGCATTCCAATACCAGTATATAAATATATTAATATATAAATATATACAAACAGATAATATTTACAATTATCTCATTGATACTTCAATCATAGAAGTAGCAACTCCTCATTTCAATAACACGCAATCGCCCATACAATTGCAATGCATGAAAATATCATGATAGCAACCACTCATATAATCACCTGTTATGCTTAATTATGACTAATTATTATGTCGATGCAGATCCCTAAGTATGAAAATGCATAATGTATGATACCACATCCAGGACTCCAATCCCATAGCAATGTCATGAATGTATGAACCTTGAACAAAGCGATAGAAGTCTATAGTTTCATCCACAGCCTTGAACAAGTACTGGAAGTCTCATCCAGCATAGATCATTATCACAGAGGAAATCTCATCCCCCCCCCGGTAGTGAAGTCTCATCAACTACATGGTTATCGATAATGAACAAGGAATTTTATCCTTTCATTCTTCACTATATTAGGAAGGGTACAATGCGCCTTACCTGATATAGAACACCCACTTTCACGGGGGCAAACAAAGTAAAGAGGATATTACTCACCTCCTTACTTCAAAATATGATAAGGATATTACTCACCTTACTACTCACAACATAGAGAGGATATTACTCAACAATCTATGCTTCCAACAACACAAAGAGGATATTACTCACCCCAATGCGCTTCCCAAACATCTCATGCAAAACAATTACTAATTACTTCCCGTAACTAGTTTCACAATTGATTTATATGCATTTCAGGTTCAATTCACAACACTTCAGGTTCAATTCACAACACTTCATCAAATACTTATAGAAGTACTTTGACATTCTTAAAAGAGCATACACGAGTGATCCTAACACTTAGGAGAAACTCATTTCCTCAATTCATCATAATACACCATATATGTATATATTCATGTCTAATTATCTCACATAATTAGCATCATAAATCAATATGATTTATCATGTTCTCACTTCATTAAATAGTCTTAATAGTGTCTCAACACTCATTAAGAAGTATAAAAGAAGAAAACTACGCCACTGGAATGATCCAAAGCATCAAACACAACTCATAGTTATTTTCTAGCACCAACGTTGTGGCGTCCCCTATTCCACGTTGCGGTGCCCAATCCTCGGGTTCAAGTATTGGCAGAAAAAATTGCCAACGTTGCGACGTAAACATTCAACGTTGCGGTGCAAACATTCAATGTTGTGGCGCACGTCCCTTGTTCTTCCCAACGTTGTGGCATTCAAAGTCCAACGTTGTGGTATTCATCCTATTCTTCCCAACATTGCGGCATTCAAAGTCCAACGTTGCGACATTCATCCTATTCTTCCCAATGTTGCGGCGTTAAAAGTCCAACATTGTGGCGTCAATAGCAAAACTCAAAATCTGCATAATTCTGCAGCTACGGGTTACTATTCTATTAGAACTAAAACCACTTCTAATCACTAAAAATCTGTTTTCAATTGATTTCTAACCTCTAATAAGGTCCAACTACACATATTAACTCTCAAACAACATCAATTTCATTTGAATCAACACTTATGAATCAAAATCTCAAACTTGACCAAAACCCCCAAAAATGACCTAGAATGGGAATTAAGGCTCCAAATGATGAAATTTTCATCCTAGCACATTAACAATTCAGTTTCTAACTCAACCACACTAAACACATCAAGATTCAACTTATAAATCATAAAACCACTCATCATACCTCATTTTATCTTCAAGCTTTTCTTAAACCAAAAGAAAAGAATGAAAACAAACATCACAAACAGATTTCCCCCTACCTCAAGATCAAGATGATGAAGATGAAGCGAGGCCTTCACCTGGATCTTTTCCTTTGATGGTTGATCCTTCTCTTCCTTCTCCTTTCTTCTCATTTCCTTCTCTTTCTCTCTTTTTCTCTTTTCTTTCTTTTCTCTTATCTTCTTTCTCACATTTTCTCTTCTGTTTCTGCCTCCCAAATATCCCCACCGTGGGATATTTAACAAGAAGGGAAGTCTATTTAGACTTCTTTTAGTTGGGCACCAAAACCCCAATCTGCTAAGAACACTCATATTCAACAGAATCCAGTTTCATAACTACCAACAGATTCAAAATAAATCATGAGATTCATTAAAATTCTGTTTCACCAAAAACTGATATTTCCATACCAGTTGTGGGTCAATCCAGCACTAAAACACATAACCAGTATGCTTAAAAATACTGAACTAACTCTGAAAATTCTCAAACTTAAACTGTAGCACAGTTCCCACCTTTGTGACTTGGAAACAAACTTTCCACATTTATTTCCACTAACTAAGCAGTTTAAGCTACTTCCAGAGTAAATAACAGCTATATTTCTCACATAGTGTTACAATAAAGTGCCTAAACATGCTCAAAAAATCACAAAACTTCACAGACATGTTAAGTAAGTATTAAGCTACCCCTATAACCATATACAAGCCTAACATGATTTTCTAGGGCATTACACTAGGGGCCCAAGAAGTGAGCGCCTAAGCGCCCAAGGCTAGAGGAGAAAACGTGTTTAATGCCTTAGCGCTCAGAAAGCGGGCGCCTAAGCACGCAAGTCCAGAGAGTTTGGGACCTGAGCGATTAAGCTCTCAGAGTTTGGGGGCCTAAGCACCCAATGACATAAGCAGTATAGGAGGTTTTTTGTCATAGAGCGCCCAAGCGTTAGAAAAGTGGGCGCTCAAGGGCAGAGAGTGCCTTGTATTTCATCTCAAGGAATTGGAGTTCCTTACTTGTAAGGATCTTTTATGCGTTCTTTTTAGTGTGAGTTAAGAAATCGTTAAAGATATTTCAAGGAGGTAATAACCACCTCGTGCATGTGTAAAAGAATAGGTGTTTGTATATCCAATGGTAATGGATTGGCATAGGTAGGGTGCTAATCATTAAAGAGCAATGATGTTGCATTTGATATCACTTATGATATAATGAGGTAGTGTCGTAGATGTAAGTATACTGAGTTTTTTTACCATGATTTGCCTATCTTTATGCATGAGTTGCTCCTTTATAGTGAAAGTTGAGCTTAAGGTGCATGAATGATGAATGCTCCCTTGTTTACTAAGGTTTAGTTATGAGAAAATGCTAGAAACATGGATTTGCTCCTTTGTATGAGAAAGTTGAGCCGGAATTGCAAGTTTGCTAGATTTTGCTCCTTCACTTAGTTAGTGTGGACCTCATAATGTTTTATATGTGATGGGAGTATTACATAGAGTGAGTATGTGAATATTCCTATAGTAATGAGTAGTAATCTCGTGAATGGGCATAGACTCGTGTATGAATGAAGGACTCGTGTAGTAGAGTATCCTTTATATATGAATGTTGGATATAACCTCGTGTAGGAGGGTATTCTTCATGTATAAGCACTGGATATAAACTCGTGTATATGATATGTATAATCATTTGGCTAGAGAATGGGATGAGAGGTCCTAGATTCTCAGAGCGAGGAGGCTCTTAGGGCCAAGGTTACCAGTATATGAGATGGTATTAGTACACTTATCGTTGTGAGGTGGAATAGTCCATTCATTACCAAGTAAGTTAATGAGGTAACAGATTCCCTCCCTACCCAGAAAAAAAATAAGGGAGCCGACTTCCTAGGAATGAGCAAGTATCATGGTTTTCTAACACAAAAATTTGCATAAGCATTGCACAAGCATACTCTTAGGATATTTCTTAGGCATATTCATACGACATAAACATTGCATTTATATTGGCAATTGTATGGGCAATTGTTTTCTTTTATGGAATGAGGTGTGGATTTGGGCATATGGTTTGCTTGGAAATATTACATAGTGTGAGTTAAGGATTATAGATTACTTTGTGGAATGTTATATACAGAGAGTATGTTAATGTTCCTGTGGTGTTGAGTAGTGACTCAATCATTTGTTGTAATCTTAATCCTTTGTTGTTCAGTTTAATTATATGAATGTTCCTTTGGTAATGAGTAGTGGCTCATGTACTTTCTGTAACATCCTTCTTTGAGAATGTTAGACTTGTATATGGTCCTAGGGGTATCATAATACTTGTTTAACATATCTGCTAAAATTTGTGATGTTTTGAGTTAATTTAGGCACACTTAAAACATTGAGAAATATCTCAAAAACCCATTTTTACTCAAACTTGAATGCATCTAGCATCAAGAAGGAATAGAAAAGGGTAGAGTTAAAGAACAAGCTCCCCTGCCTTATCTTCCAAAGATGATGGTGTCTTGGCTTGATTCTTCTTTCCTTCTTCCTTGGTTTCCTCTTTTTCCTCTTCCCTTTGCTTCCTTTTCTTTTCTTTCTTTCTTTTCCTCCTCTTTCCTTTAGTTGGAACATGAAAGAGAGAAAAATGAAGAGAAACAAAGTCAAAGAAATAGAGCAAAAGGACGGTGGAGCTGTAGGAGTGATAAGGATTACTTTAGATATTTTGCTGGAAATATTATATCTCTTAGGAATACTTTGATCTTACAAATCCAAATTTCTTAACTTTCATAGGTGTTATAGAAAATCTTAGTATTCATCTTAATCCTATTCTCATCATTACTTTATTTTTTATACACCTAAAACTATTACTTAAGTCCAATTACTCTTCCTCAAGTTAAACTAAACCTAAGGAAATAGTTAATAGGCTTATAGGTATCTACCTTAACCTGTATTCGTCTCCAAAAAATTCTCCACTATTTACTTGATATCTGGTGTGGTGTGGAATGTGATTAAATATAATATCAAAAACAGTTGCTAAGTTCCACCAAAAATATAAAAACCTTGCAACCAGTTGTAGTAAGCAAGGGTCGATCCACAGAGAACCAATTCAATTAACACTATTAATCCAATTCCTAAATTAAACTCTGGTGAACAATAAAACAGTAAAAAGTAAAAGGGGGTTTTGTTGATTAAAACTGAAAAGAGAAATTGAACTAAAATCAAAACAAGAACGCAAACTGAATTATCAAATTAAAGATATTGGTTAAGAGATAGAATCCACCACTAGATTTATATGATTATGCTAACTTACATACCCTTTATACCAACATGATCAATTATGTTCTTATGTGATTGTGAGATAAATCCCATGTCTTCCTTAAGTTTCACTCAATTCAAAGAACCGCTCAAATCAAACCCTAACCATTAGTTATTTGTAAAGCAACCGCTTTTACACCTACCTAATGATTGCATTAAGAATTAGAAAACCAAACACACTAAGATCTAATCACACACCGGGATTAAATTACTTAGAACATATATTTCACTAATCATACCACCGCAAATCATAGCAATCCTAGTTTCACCACTCTCGAAGTTTGGCAAGAATATAAAAACCTTTATATTGATTTAAGAACAAAACATATGAATAAAAACATAATTGTATTGATATAAAGAATTATGCAAGAGTCACATAATCAAAACTAGAGTTTCATCTTCCCTTAACCAATCAAAGAGTTTAGCCACACATGGCAAATTCAAAATCACAATAAAAGTTAAAGGAAAACATTGTTCGTAATGTAGTTTCCAAGGCTTGAGAATGATTGATCTTTGATCGCTCGAATCCGAGTCTCCAATCTTCAATCGAATCCTCCTCTTTTCTTGGTCTTCGTGTTTTCTTAGTCTCCTTGACAGTCTCTCTCTGCAGACTTAAGGGCTCTAAGCAACCCTATTTATAGGTTTTGAAACCTAATTTGGCAATAACTTACGAAATCTAAACTTCGATCCGATGACACGGGACGTGTCATGTTACACTACCAACCCGTGTCTTATTCTCGTGGCAGATTTCCAAACATTCCAAGTCGAGAGAACACGGCCCACCCCGTGTCATTTGACACGGCCGTGTTTTCGGCCAAGGCTCGATATTGGCTCTTCCTCGTGAAGTCGAGAGTACACGGCTTCCCGTGTCATTTGACACGGCCGTGTTGTTCAAATTCTTCAAATCTTCAAACTCATAATAGCACACGGCCTACCCTGCGTGTCAATTGACACGGGCCGTGTTATTCAATATAATCAAGATCAGCCTTGATTCTTCGTGCATACCCTTCTCCCTTTGCTTCTAGGGGTTGATACTGATTCGTTTAAAGTCCTTCAACTCTCTTCTCAATAGTTCAAAACCAATGGACTCCATCCCTCATGAATCTCCTGAAAATCACAACACGTTTATGAGTGTTTATAATCACATTTTAGCAAAGTTTCACAATAAACATCCAAAGATAATTCTAAATCAGAAACTTAGCTAAATATTAACAATTAAACTCATATGGAATCCAATTAGATCAAACAAAGAACATTAAAAAGCTGAAATTATTATCAGATCAATATCTTTACAAAAATTCATAATTTTCTAAGATATTTGTCTTTTTAATTTGGTCCTTAAACCCTTACTCAATGTTATTAAAGATACCAAACTAATTCAGTTAATTCTCCAAAATTAACTACAATTAGTTTTTAATCTTAAATAACCTAAAAATAAATCCTTCATATTTTTCTCCATCTTTTTAAGTAGTTTATGCTATTCTCGGAGTTAATAACAACTAATTTTCAATTTAGTGTTATAGTAAAGTACTTAAACTATCTCAAATGGCCACTAGAAATAACAAGTAATTCAAAAAAGAGTTATAGTACCTCTATAACCATATTCAAGACAAACAAATTAAGAAGGATGTTACAGGGCTCCCTCTAGAGTAACGAAAAAAGGTATGGTACCCAAAGCACCCTCCAAATGGAAGAAGTCCTACTTAAAGAGAGAAATAAGGAAGTAGAAGAAGAAAATGGTGAAAATGGGGGAAGTAACCCCTATTCGAATTTATAAGCATAGGGTAACTCCCCAATTGCCACCATGTATAGAGGCAAAATTGCCCTTTTACATTAGATTCAAATAAGGGTAAAAATGACATTGCGAAGATCAAACAACGGTTATCATTCAGCATTTGCCATGTGTCAGTACAAAACCTGACACAACAATTGAGAGGACATCAGTTAGATATGAAAAGAAACATGCTTAGAGTGATGGCACTTATGTCGGATCTCGGATCAGTGCCATATGTTCGAATAAAGGCACAAAATATGGATAATGGATTCTAATTTTAGAACTTAATAGTTATACCTTATAGTCAACATTGGCATGGGGGCAACACAAAGTGAATCTTGGACAATGGTGTAGCAACATTAAAGCAGAGTGATCTATGTCAGGTCGTGACCAATTAAACTAATACATGGGGAAACCTTTTAGTATCTCAGGCTTCAACATCTTAGATGAAACATTGAAAGATCTGATATCTATATTATGACTTGGATCCCTTTATCCCACGCGTGTTGATTGCTCTTTATAATCCTAGATATCTTCACACTCAGTTGTCACAATTAAGTGCTAAGCTGGGGGCAACTGTACTAGACCGATTTCTGAGTAAGCAAATCAGGAGCAATCCAGTTTATTAAAGATGATCTCAGTAACGTTGAACTCTTTTGGATTAATAAATATACCCACTAATGAATAGTAAATTACTCTAACAATCCCTACTTAATAGGGGGTATGGTTAAAAGAGATAATTATCATAATTGATTTTTATCTTCATTAACAACATTTATTATCCACTAAAATAGATTTAAACATGATTCTTATTTATCATGACTCTTGTATAAATACTAGACAAGGTGTAATACCCCAACCCTAGGTACCATGATATATTCAAGATATACTTAAGCAAATAGAGTTAAGCAAGTTACTTCTAGTCCATTTAACATGAAACTTAAGTCATAATAGTATACATGTCATTATGGAGAGACTCAAAGAAAAATAAAGATACATGTTTATACATAACTAGGCTCAAAAGGGCAAATATAATACAAAGTATCTTTGTACATCTCAAAGACAAAGTAAGCATAATACAAAGCTTTGACAAAAGAAAAATGGCAATCTAATCCATTTGTTTCTTTCTATTTCCTTTTGAAGGACCTTGACCTCGAATTACATGGAAACATAAATGGGGTGAGAATTCATAATCATCAATATAAGTATTCCAAAACCATCATTTATAACAATAAGTATACAATCACAATAATATGGAGTAAAGCATGTTATAAAAGCTCATACATGACTCATCTTTAATAACTAAAGAAGTCAAGCTACATAAACATTCATGAATCATTAAAAACTCAAGCTACTAAAATTACCATGATCCATTAAGGAATCAAGCTAAATGCATTTCCATGGCCCATTGAAGGAAACCAAGCTAATTCATATCCATGGCTCATTTAAGAACCAAGCTATAACCTAGGAAGATCCAATTAAGGAACCAAGCTATTTGGTTACCATGGCTCATCTAAGAACCAAGCTACTATTTTCTTTCATAGTTCCTCAAAGGAAACTAAGCTCTTGCATTTCTTAAATTATCAAAAGAAACTTATAACATCTATGAGTATCAAACTTCATACTAAAAATTTGCATAAAAGTCTCTATTGAAATCATGGGTATTTATTTCCTAGCTTAAGCAAACTTTACATGAAGCCCAAGGGTGTCAAACTGTGTTTCCATAAGTTCCTAAGCCATACCCCCCTTGAATTGGTAGCTAAGACAAGCCAAAATTTGAGTTTTAACTTATCAATAACTGGTTATAGGGTTCTAATAATTAGTTATTGACTATTTATCTATAATAATGAATCTCCGTTTTAAGCCAATAAACTAGTTATGGCTTCCTGCTAATTGGTTATTGTGTAAAACAAGACCTTCTGCCTCACTAGATTAATCAGTTAGGCACAATCCCGACCAGTTATTCTACCTTCACCATATGTTCAGGTGTTACCAGATAATCAGTTATGGACTTCTATAACCGGTTATCTAGGTCAGTTTTCAGTAGGGAAATAGGGCATCCATAGCACTCCCTCCTCCAACAACCCATGGAAAAACACTTTACAACATAAGTGCTACTAAAAACTAGTTTAGATGGGGTTCCATAATAAACAACCAAGTCATCAAACAAGGATTTACATTAACATGCTTCAAAGAAATACCCATTTCCCAACTTTTAACTTAAGCTTACTAATGGGAGTTTCTAAGCTCATGATCCATATCCTTACATAGGTTAAGCTAAAAACAATCCAAGCTCAGCCATAAATGGCAATAAGCAAGCTAGAAGATGACCTAAGTCCCTTAAACCCATTATTCACCCCTAATATACAACATGCATAAGATGAAGATAATTATGGATGTTCTTATGAGTTCAAGCACCCCTACCTCACTTGTAGTCTAGATGAGCTTTAAACCTTAGCTTTCCTTTTGGCTTTTCTTTTCCTTCTTTCTTCTCCCTCTTCTTCTTTTACGTTTCTTTCTATGTTTTTCTACTCTATTACAGCTACTATAGTTGATATGTGAGAGAATGAATGAGTGAAGTGTGATAAGAAGAAAGAAAACCAACAAAGTCAACAATTTATGCTAGAACTTCCGAGAACAAGTGAGTTATAAATGACTTGATATTTTGCTGAAACATTATAACTGTTAAGAACACTTAGATTCAATGAAATCAAGTTTCCTAACTTCTAACAACTTTAGAATAAATACTAATATTCATCTAAGTTATTCTTTCATCATCTTCATGATTTTCTATATATGCTACAAGTTAATTCGGTATTAAAATACACAACTACAGTACTTACAAATATCAAACTAACTCAATTTATCATAAAACTTTAACTATATCTTATTTCATTTTATGACCTAGAAATAAATTATACATATTTATTTCCCTCATCTGAGCAATTAATGTCATCAATCTGAGACATTTTAAGTTACTTTTTACCCTATGTGTTGTAGCAAATTGCCTAAATTTACCTAGTTTGTCACAAAATTACACATACATGTCAAGTAAATAATATGCTACCTTAGTAACCATGTACAAGTTTAACATGTCTAAAAAGAGGATGTTACACAAGGTAGCCAAGGTATGCATCTAAACCTAAAACACTCTACCCACCTTGTGCACGGTCTAACTTGAGCGTCGAAGTGCCTTTTGTAAGTATTCACCCATCGCACCACCATCGCAATCACATGCAATAGAGGAAACCACCTTCGACAACCTTATTCAGGTAATCCTCTGAAACTCATTCAGAGCACCTTCCATACACTCAAACAAATTTACCTTGCATTTTCAACCCAAAAATCATCCCAAAAACCATGTTCTCCATCTTTTGAAACCCAAATAGAGTACCCAGGACCCCATATCATAGACTTTACTGTCAGTGAAACCACCCAAAAAAATTAAAAAAAATGGAGTACCACCTCCCTATTGCCGTTCCCCACCTGAGCCGACGACCCACCTTGACCTCAAGACCACCTTGTCATAAATTCACCCATCTCAGCCACATCTGATAGCCACCACGAGCTTAAAACCAGACCAGCTTCGCCAAAGCTGCCATCCCTAAGCTAGAAGCGTCCTCTGCATAAAAACCACTGGATAAGGTCGTCCTCCACCCAGCCACCACGCCCACCTCGCTACCCATTGTTGTCCTCACTAGAGTCGGTGAATCGCGAGCAACACAGGTGACCTACCGTGTGAAAATAGACTAGAACCATCCATACCGCTGCTGCGTGCTGTGCCTGCCTCTATCGTCACAGGAGATGTGTGCTAGCATCCCCCTCCTCTATACCTTGTTTCCATTTGTATTTTGTTGTGTTCTCATACATTGAACGAGAGTCAGTCTTTCCTCTTTTATCAGCTGTCACATTTATTTATTTATTTATTTTTTCTTTCTTTTTTTTAGTTAACTTTAAGAATGCTGCTTTGGTCTTTTGGTTAGGTTTCTCCCTTTTACTTGGGTTGGACTATATGTGTGTTAAAAAGTTTTAAGTTTTGGGGACAATAAATTAAATAACTTGGGTTTAATTCTGTTAGTAGGATATGAGTTTTTTTTTTTTTGTCTTTTTTTTTGCTAAGTTTGTTTTGCTTGAGGCAAACATTTTTTTCTTTAAAATAAAGGAAATAGTATTTTTTTAAAAGAAAATATGTTAGTCAAATAACTTTGGCTAAGGTTAGAGTGTTAGAAAATGAAAATAAAAATCATAAAGAATAATATAATAAAAAAATAAAAAAATAAAAATGTTTTGAATTCTTTTGTTAACTTATTCATTTTTGCTTATCCTCATTGGCCTATTTATTTTTATTACATTATTGACCTTTGTTTTAAATGGTATTCTTACACTAATTCTACAAATTATTTTTTTTAATGAAAAAGGGATTAGCTAAGCTATGACAGTTTGTTAGTCCTATTATTTTTTTAAGAGTCATCTAAGTAGTGATAGTTTGATGACTTGTATTGTTCTTGTAAAATCAAGTTTAAAAAAAATAATAAAATAAAATATTTTACTTAAATAAAATTAACCAATCCAAAATAAAAATATTCATAATTTAGTTTTGTCAATGATCACTTTTGTTTTTTTTTTTAAATGGAGTAAAATAAATATTTCTAAAGGTTATTAATGATTTGCACAATTAATTTAGGGTAACCGTCTTAGGGTGGATGTATCAAGGTGCTATGGGATTAAGTTTCTACCCTTTCATGTGCATAAATTGACTCTCGAATCCAATCTCTTTTTTTAAAAGATTGGTTTCTTAAATAAAAGGTTTTCTAATTTTTCTCATTTTAAAATAAAATTGGTGGTGATTCTATATTTTTTTTCAATTTTTATTTTTTCACCATTCTGTTGTGATTCTGGTCATGATAGTTGACAACACCACTAGGAATATTCGAGAGTTCAGTCCATTATGGTTGATTGTGTGAATCGTTGATAACCTTTTTTATTTATTTTACCCCTTGTTTGCTTGTTTAATTAATGTATACTTCATTTTTGTATGTAGTTTTCGTTGATATTTCTTTTTATTTTGTCATCTACTTCGTGTACATATTTGTTGTTATGCTTGGATTGTCATTTAATTTGTTGCTCAAACTTTAGGGCAGACACCATATATTTTGTGTTGATTATTTTGTTTTGCAGTTGGATTTATGGGTAGGTTTAGGACTTTAAGTTTATATGTACCATTCACCCACCGCACCTAAACATTATTACACACTTATGAGTGAGGCCCTATACCTGGGTTTGAGTGAAGCATAAGATAGGAAAGAGGTTGTGTAGTGGTAGCCATTTTGGTTGTATGTCGTTATCGTGAAAACCTTATCTAAAGTGTGATCCTTTCATGAATGTCCCACACCTGGTAGTTCACCTATTGTTGTGG
The DNA here is from genome assembly GCA_029884595.1 of Ormosia semicastrata. NCBI lineage: Eukaryota > Viridiplantae > Streptophyta > Magnoliopsida > Fabales > Fabaceae > Ormosia > Ormosia semicastrata. The sequence goes on along the minus strand of JAQQTO010000062.1, from coordinate 19,087,100 downwards.
GCAACGTTCTAGATCAAGATTTTAACTCTAGAATGTAATATCCTCCCTAACTTATTAACCCTAATCAGGGTTATAGAAATTCAATAATACTGGTACAAGTTATCTATTAAGTTTGGTAACCTTTTGAATTGGTTTGAGTATAATATAGTAACAATGAATATGAGAAATAGCTTACAAAAGCTCAGAATTTAGCTCAAATTGCTAAAATGATAGAAATAAATATGAAAAATTTATTTCTAGGTCATAAATGGTTGGAATGAGCTGTAGTAAATTTTAGAGGATCAACTACATTAGTTTGACATTTTTAATGGCACTAGATGAATGTTTAAAGGCCAAATTAAACAGAAAAGTAACTCAGATGATCATAAGTTTTTGAGGAAATATTAAAGAAAGGATGAAGGTTAATATGAGAATAGGTACAAGATTAAAATGGATACTTGTAAGCCTCTTAACTTAACTCCTTAAGTTTAACTTAACTTAGGGAAGAATAATGAAGCTTAGTGACTGATAAAGGTGTATAAGGAAATTTGTTGAATGATGAATATGAAAATTAAATGAAATCCTATAATTTTCTATAATACCTATGAAGGTTTGAAAATTCATCAATGGAAGATTAAAGTATCTGTAAGAGGTACAACATTTCCGGTTGAAATTCATTCTTATCCCTCCTATTTCTTTTCTCCACTACCTCTCTCTCTGCAATTTTTTCTTCATTTTGAGTTTCTTTCATTCTCTCATTCTTCACTCACGTGGTCAATAGAAGAAAGGAAAGAAAAGAAGGAAAAGGAAGACAAGGGAAGAAGGAAAGCAAGAAGAAAAAAAATGGAAGGAACGAAAAAAGAAAGCAAGGAGAATCACCAAGATAGATTGAGGTAGGGGTGTAATGCTTCTTTGCTTCACTATTTTCTTTTCTTATCATCAAGTGCTTGTGTTCATGAAATTGGTTTAGAAAAGATGATTGGTATGTTGAATAGAGAATATGTGAATGTTTATAAATTTTGAGCCTAGATTTAGCTTTAAAACTTGATGAAATTGATATTTGTAACATGGGTTTTATGATTGGTTCTTTGATGATGAGCCCTCTTTGATATTGATTTGAGCACATGTATGTGATAAAGCATTGTATTGATGGATGAAATTAATTTGTTTTCAGAAAGATAATTTTTAGACCTTTGTTTTCTGCAAAATAATAGGTGGTAACCGATTATCACAAATGGTAATTGATTACCAAGCTATGTATTATGTTCTTGGGAATGTGGTAATCGATTACCAAGCTTCTAGAAAAGGAAAATTGTAAGTGCTAATCAATTACCACATGAGGATAATTGATTACCAAGTTTTTGTCCAGCTTGTAATTGATTACCAAGACTTGGTAATTGATTTCCATACCTCTATTTTGAGGCATTAGGATGTGGTAAATGTCTTATTTTACAAAAATAGAATTCTTCACCCTATGGGATCTAGATAGAAGTTTTTTCTTAAATCACTAATTATGATACCATATGAGATGATTATACATTTAGCATAAATGTGAAATGGTATGATGAAGTATCTTGTTTACTAGAATAATGAAAATGATACTTAAGATGTATATTTAAGAGATGTTATTTCACTCTCAAGGGTAGCCCATTAATTGATTTAGCCAAAGATAGATATAGGAGATAATCCTTATACCTAGGGTAAATGTTAGACAATGATAGTGTAAGGATGGACATTTCCTCCCTACTACAGTAATTGTGGTTAAGGATGGACATTCCCTCCTTTTTTACCTGAGTTTTCCTTAGATGTTAAATAGTTGAGGATGGACATTCCCTCTCTACTTCAGGTGATCCTAGATCTTTGATAATTATAGGAAGGATGATACCCTCCTTATCAGAGTAGTTGAGGATAAACATTCTCTTTCTACCAAATACTCTAGATTGAGGATGGACATTCCCTCACTAGACGTGGCTTGGGTTGCTTGAAGTAGTTCTATGTAACAAAATGAGATTGTTATAAATAGGTTGAAGTGCACCAACATGAAAGTAAACTACTACCAAGTGTATAGTGTTGCAAGGATGGGCATTCTCTCTATACCTTTTTGACAACAAGGACAAAAGTCCAAAGAATATACATTGAAAAATGACAAATGATGAATAATGATTACATGATTAGCTTTACATCATGAGCTTATCATTCATTGAATCATTGATATGATATTGAGAATATGCTGAGATTTGATCAATTATTTGGATATACACATGATTTTGATAAATAATATAAATTGAATTTCTGTTTTGAGAAGAGAAAGGAAATCCTTTTGGCATTAGCCACCTTTCTATATGTTAATGTTTGAGATTTACTTGTTTTTTCCCTGAAGCAAATGGAATTGTTATGATGACAGGGTTTATGTATTGATCTACTGAGAATTTTATGATTCACATCCCTTGATTTGTATTTCCATGATAATTTCAGGAAAAGTATATGCAGATAAGTGAGATGAAGAACTTGGATGTGGAGTCACTTTTTAGAACTTCTTTTGTATTATTAGTTGTATGTAGTTGTAAGGATTTGTGCCTTGAGGGCATGTTATGTAAGTAATGTACTATGATGTATAGCCTTGTATAAATTCCATTTCTAGTTATATGTATATTATATTCTTGTAACAGGCTCATATTTTTATATATCTTCTAAATGTTTTTATTAAGATTGGTATTAGTTTATAAATGACATGGCTAATTCTAATTACTAATGTGTAAATCCATATATGCTACTAGTATTAGTATTAGGTCGTTACATAGAAGCCAAAGACTTTTAGAATTATAGAAGCCACCCAAAGGGAGTTCTCATAAATTTCAGGGACCCATATATTGTAATACTTTTAATGATATATTAGACTTGTATATATGTACAAAGGTAGAATATGACTTGCTTAACATGCTTGTTAAATTTTGTGACAATTAAAGTTAGTTTAGGCAGTTTGTTGTAACCTAGAAGGTGAAACAAGAAGTGGTTAAAATTTTAAGGTAAACTGAGTTAGTTTAACATTTTTAGGCATACTGGTTGTGCATTTTTATGCCAGATTGACTAGCAGCAGATATGAAAAAATAAGATAATGGTGAAATGACTTTTTTAATGAATCTTAGTATTTATTTTAAAATTGTTGGAAGTTGAAAATCTTGATTTATCTAAATCTAAGTGTTATTAGCAGGTCGAGATTTATTAATTATGGCCTTAAGGGCCTTATAAGTCTTTTGGAAACCTCTTTTTAAGCCTCCACTCACGAACCTTTTGCTGCTCAAAACATAAATAGAAAACTTGAAAGAGCAAAGGAAAAGAGAAGGAAGAGGAGGAGAGAAAGAGGAAAGCCAAAGGAAAATCCAATGTGTGATCAGCTTGAATCTCCATTTTCAGCTGCCAAGGTAGGGGATTAGAGTTGTTTTCACTTCTATTCTTTACTTTCTCTATTGATGCACTATTGGTGCATAATAGGTCAAAATGAGTTTTAGAGGTATTTGATGTGTTTTACTTGCTTGAATGTGTTTCTATGGTTGTTTATAATTTATTCATTGCATGAGTTTGAGTTAGAAACTTAGAACATCTCATTTAGACATTTGATGTACAAAATAAGGTTTAGGTCAAGGTATGTGTGATTTTGGTTCATCATCTAATTTTAGTAGTTTAAGTTGGTGATTGATGATTCCTATGTGTTAATGAACTGATTAGGGACTTAGGATCACCTAGAAATAGTTTTGGAGTGGCCAAATCTTAAGAAAAGAACTAATGGAATAGTGCACAGTTCTGCAGAACTCAGTTTCTACTATTTACATCGAGGCGTGGAGAGGGCATGCTGAGGCATGCGTTGCAGAGTATGTGCACCCGAGAGCAAGGTGCCGCAATGTGAGATGCACCATGCCAAGGCATGAAAACTAGAGAGCTGAGTGCCACAATGTGACAAGGGCTGCACTGAGGCGTGAGTTCCAGAATCTCTCAAAAATGTGATTTTTGATGTATTGATGTTTCCTGCTAGTTGGAATCATTTATGTATATTTTCTAATATGTGTTATGACACAAATAGGGAAATTTCAAGATGGAAATTATTACCTAACAAGTATGAAAAAGTTTGAGCCTTTGAGCATCTAAAAGAAATGGTTTGTCATAGGTAAGTATCTAGCACCTTAGGCCACTTTTTGTGGTGTTTGTATCACTTAAGATGTAATGAGTGATGATGTGGTGTATTAGATGCTAATGAACTAGGATGGATTGGTAGTGTTTTCCTACGAATGTGACCTTACATGATCGTATATCATTTGACTAGAAGGAAAGGAATCAGAAGTTCCTAAAGGGATAAGTTATTTCTGACCAAGAGCTAGGGTTACATGTAGTATGAGGTTACAGTTTCTCCTCCCTACAATGGGTAAACATAAAAAGCCAAAGTTCCTAGTAAAACATGCCTAGATCTTAAATGAGCTAAGTATGTATGTATAAATGTATGAAAGTTAACATGGTTTTCTTTAGTTATTAAAGTTAAACCTTGTAGAGTATTTAAACATATCCTATTATAGCATGTGTTAAGATTGTGTTTATTGTATTATGTATGATTAGTTTTGGTTTACACATACTGAGAATTGTTGATTCTCACCCTGCTGTATTACCATATAATTCTAGGTGAAAGTTCTTCAAAGAATAAGAAGAAAAAGGAAGCTAAATATTAGAATTGTTCTAGTCTTAGTAGTTATGTTATAACTGTTGTATCTTTTAGTACTTCTGTTATAATTTAAAGAATTATGTAATACTTTAAGCCTTTGCTAAGGCTAATGTTGTATATAGATATATATATGCATTTTGCTTTGAGTTTTATTTTTTTCGTATTTCATATGGCTCTCTATAAAGTTTCCAATGAACACTATGGATATAGATCAAGTTATTATGTATGTAGTGACGTTGTAATGTTGTATATCTCTTTAAATGTTATTTATATCGAGATATTAGTATTAGGACATTACATATATCCTTAAGATATAATTCTAACAATTTAAGGCAATCCAAATTAGGACACAAAGGGAGCATACCTTCTCTTCCTCTGTAAAATTATTTATGTTACCATTAGCTTCAAAACTCAAGAGGGGGTGAATTGAGTTTATAAAATTTTTTTGCAAACTTTTCACAAAACACTTGTATATCAATTTTCATTGAAGCTATTGATTGATTGAGGTGAATGGATAGATGATATTTAATACTTCACTCAAAAATAAATAAGCCAAGATGAAGAGAATTCAAGTAAGCATATAAAATTAAAGCACAAAAGTAAATGAAATAGAGTTGAGAAGAGCAAACATAAGATTTATCCTGGTTCAACCACCCCTTGTGACATACGTCCAGTCCTCAAGTAAACTACTCAACATTTTCTACTAATTCTTCAAACTTGAACAGGTGCTTGAAACCTTTACAATCAAGAGCATTCAACACATCTTTAGGATGCCACACCCTTTGTACTTGAGCCTCAAAATAGGAATACCTCACCTTTTACAACTTTAAAGGGATACCTCGCCCTCTTTTCTATCGAGGGATACCTCACCATTTTATCTCTTAAGGGATACCTCACCCTCTTACATAGGAAATCAAAGGAAGATTGAATGGGAAACTCTCACAAGAGTGAATATTACAAATTGAAGCTCAATAGGTATAAGGTTGTTCACACTTTTTAGGTCAAAAATAGAGGTTTAAAGATACAGGCCGTAAGAACTCATATTAATGCTCAACAAGATGTTTCAGATTGATTTCCAACTCCTCTTTAATGCTCAATGACTTGTATTTATAGCCCAATGCATTAAAGATTCATTGGGAGTGGTTGGAGCATTAAATGTGTAACATCCTCGATACATGTTAGGCTTGAGTATAGTTACAGAGGTAATATAATGCTAGCTTAGCATGCATGTTAAATTTTGTGACAATCAGAGCTAATTTAGGCATTTTGCTGGAACACAGAAGGTGAAAAGTAGCTTAAAATAGCTCAGATATTAGCATAAAGGGCTTAGCTAATGGAAATAAATATGGAGAATTTATTTCTAAGTCAAAAATGTGTGAAATGTGATATGGTTAATTTTTGAGAGTTAACTAAGGTCATTTGGTATTTTTAAGCATATGATGAGTATGTTTTAATGTCGAATTGACTAATCATAGATATGGAAAAATAGAGAAATGGTGAAACAATAATTTAGATGAATCTTTGGATTTATTTTAAACTTGTTAGAAGTTAGGAAACTTGATTTGATGAAATCTAAGTGTTCTTAATAAATGCGAAGTTTTAGAAAAAGACCAAATTGACCTCAGTGGTCATCTTTAAAGTGAGATTCCATCTCACTTTTCATCTCTCTCTCATGGGTTTTCTGCAACGAAGGAATGAAGAATAGCAGAGAAATAAAAGGAGAAGAAAAAAAGGAATGGAAAGGCCAAGTGTGTTCTTCATCTTCAAGAGGTAGGGGTGTTTTTCATATTTTTCCTTCATTTTCTTCTTCCTCCTTCCATATATGTTACCATGTGAGTTGGAATAGGATTTGGGTTTGATGAGTTTCCATGAGTTTGAGTTGAAGGAACTCTTATGAATCTTGAAAAGAATGGTTTTTGAGTTGAGCTATGCATGATTTATAGTTTGAATCTTAGTTGTATCCATGAATCACCTTGAGTTGAAGGTTGAAGAAGGCGTATAAGGGTTAGGGTTTGATTTCAAAAATAATGCTTAAATAGTTTAGCAATCATACATGTGATGTATTTGATATTTAAAAGTGTTTAAGGATCATGTATATCATTAGAAACATTTTGGAATGGGTTGAAAATTGGTCAAGTTCGGTTGGTGTTCTTGAGAAATCTAGAAAACCCATATTTTGAAGGAGAGCTGCGACACATATCCACGGAGAGCCATGACACAAATCCATGGAGAGCCGTGGCACAAACTAATTTGTGTCGCTACACAAACCATTATGCCACAGCACTCTTGAGGTGGAGCCGTGACACAATTTGGAAAAATCTCCAATTTTGAGATTTTACTATGTAATGCAAGATGTTTTAGCATAAAATGATGTAATGCATTGTGAATGGTAATGCTTGATTGATGAAATGTGAGGCATGAGATTGATGAATGATGAGTTTGAATCAATAAGCCTGAATGGTATATGGGCCAAGTTTTACTCTCTTTATGGTTAAGACTGAGCTAGGAAAGTGTGATAAGAGGGTGTTGGCTCCTTGGTGTGAGCAAGTTGATCCAGTTATAATTGTCGAATTGCTTAGAATGTTCCTTCTTGAGTGAAGTTGAGCTAGAAAGCATGTGTGAGACCATTACTCTTTGTTTACTAAGGTTGAGCGATGGGAAGTTCTAGAAATAGGATCTTGCCCCTTTTTGTGATAAAGGTTGGCATGCTTGATAAGTTTGCTAGATTTCCTTCTCCCTTTTGATGGATGAGTACCTAGGACCATGCTTAGCTTAAGGATGATTGTGGAATTTCTTGTGAAGTGATGGTGTGAGGTCCTAGCTACAAGAGTGTTAGTGTTGAGACATTCATAAGGGTATTTCTTGGAGAGAAATACCACCTAGTATTAATGGAAATTTGAGTAAACCTTAGGTATCCATAGTATAGAGGAATGCCATAGGGTAGGGTTGCAAACCTTAGACATCCTTCGAGGTGCAAAATGCTATAGGTGAGTATCTAGGATCTTAATCAATATGAGGTTTGTTTTGGTATCACTTGGGAAGTGATGAGGAGGTTTGCTAAAAAAAACTAGTGTGAGTTGTTTGGCATAGTATGCCTTCCTAGTTGCATAGATAGTTCTTTTAGAGTTAAAGTTGTGCTTAAGATGCATAAATGGTGTATGCTTCCTTGTTTGTCAAGGTTAAGCATTGTGGATTGCTAAAGGCATGGATTGGTTCCTTTATGAGATAGAGTTGAGCCAAGAGTGCATGTTTTCTAGTTATAGCTCCTTCACTTGGTGAACCTTGTGATAGGATTTGGTGTGACCTTGGTATCCAAGTATTGTGGAATGCTATAAGGTAATGTCTAGAACCATGCACAACTTGAGGTTGCCTTGGAATCACTTGCGAAGTGATGGTGTGAAGTGCTAGACATAAGAATTCTAGTGACATGGGATTTACTGCTTATGTGAAAAGTTGAGGTAAGGTCTTAAGTCACTAGTGTTGCTCTTCACTTGGTTGTGGAGAACCTTGTGTTGAGTGTGTATGTTTTTAAAATGACCCTGCATGTTCTGTTTTCAAACTTGTTATTTGCTATTTTCCTATGTATTGTAGCCTTATATAGTGTGCACAACCATTTGGCTAGAGGATTACAAGAAATGACCTTGAGGAGATAGGGGATGCTAGATTCTCGTAGCGAGCAAGGCTATTATGGTCAGGGTTATTAGTATGGGTGTGGTAGCAGTAATCTTACCTTTGTGAGGGGAAGGAATCCACTTATTACCAGGTAGTGTTAGTCCTTTGTGCCTATCCTGCCCAGTATATACAAAAGAATGAGGTTCCTGAGAATAAGCAAGTAATATGTGTTTTCAAAAACTAAAATCTGCATTTGTATTGCATCATCATATTACTAGGACATTGTGTGAGCAAAACCATACATCATATCATAAAGCATTGCATTTATTGGTAGTTGTATAGGTGGTTACCTTGCTTGTTGCTCGCTTGCTGATGATATCTTATGATTGTATAGGCAGTTGTTTGATATCATTGATTGTCGTATATATATGTGAGTTAGGATTATAGTTTGCCTTGTGAATGATACATAGAGTTGTATGTATTTTCTAATAGTGTTGAGCAGTGACTCATTTATCTATTGTAGGTATAATCTTATCCTTATAGTGTGGTTTATTTATTGTAAATGAATAAAATCTGGTATTGGTTACTCATACTGAGAAATTGTGATTTCTTGCCCCACTGTGTTTCCATGTAAATCCAGGTCCAGGTAGAGGAAAGCAGAAGAAGAATGACTAGCGTAGTTTATTTTGTTTCTTATGATAAATATGTCGTCTATTTATTTTATGCTGTTTTGAGGATATATAAAGTTGTGAATTATAGTATCTCTTTGTGAGGCTAATGATGTGTATATAATTTTTTGTTGTTCAGGCTCCCCATAATTATTTATGTGAATGAATGTTATAGGCTTAGATTGTTATTTTATGTTAGAAGTAGCTTTGCTAATACTACTTATCCAGGTATATGTCAGATATACTGGGTTACCGGTATTAGGGTGTTAAATTATACTATCAAAGCTATCCATCTTTTTGAGCGGGGGAATAGATTGACTATGCTTAGGTATGTTTAGGAGTTCCTTTATGTATGTTGTGCATTTCTTTTTCTCTAGTAAGAGATGTTTGATAGAACTGCATGACTTGCCTTTGGTATGACTGTTCTTAGCTACTATCGCACGATTACATCATATTGAGACTGATCAGCTCAATATGTATTGTTCTGTGTGTACGAGAAACTATGATGTCCCCAAGGCAAACCAGTGGGAATAGGAACTTAAATAATGAAGACTCGGACAGGGTGGAAGCCTTCATGGCAATGGCTCATGCAATGAGGGAGCAACCAACCACTACTATTGAACCTATGTAGGAGCAAACAGCCGCTACTATTAAGGCTATGTGAAAGCAAACAGTTATGACTACAAGGATGCTTAGGAGGATGGGAGCTATTCTACCTCAATAGTCTACACCACTACCAGTTTAGCAGATGCAACTAGTACAACAGGTACTCGTAAGGCAGAACCATAACTTCCCATATCTCTCTAAGTTTTAGAAGGCCAACCTTTCATCCTTTAAAGGAGAGTATGACCCGATTAAGGCAGTGGGATGGCTTAAGGAGATGGAGAAGATCTTCATAGTCATGGTGTGCTCGGATGGACAAAGAGTCTTATTTGCTACCTACAGGTAGGCAGGGGAGGCAAAGGCTTGGTGGACCGATGCCATGAGAGTGTTCGATGCGTTGGGAACTTGTGTTACATAGGAGATCTTCAAGGTTTCATTCCTAAAGAAATATTTTCTGTAAAGTTTGTGAAACACAAAGGAAATAGAACTCCTGAGGTTGGACCAAGGCGAGATATCTATTGGTTAGTTTCTGGCCAAGTTCAATAAGTTGTCCAGATCCTCACCTTGCATCAAGTTTAGCCCAAATGAGATTTAGAAGTATGTTAAATTTGAGGAAGGATTGAGGAAGAACATTCAGAAGGTGATCCGGCCATTTGAGTTTTATAACTTCACAAGGCAGGGAGCTATGACACAAACCAATTTGTGTCACGGTACAAACCATTATGCCACGACACTTTTGAGGTGAAGTCGTGACATAATTGGAAAAATCTCTAATTTTAAGATTTGGCCATGTAATACAAGATGTTTTGGCATAAAATGATGTAATGCATTGTGCTAATGCTTGATTGATGAAATGTGAGGCATGAGATTGATGAGTGATGAGTTTGAATCAATAAGCTTGAATGGTATATATGCCATGTTTTACTCTCTTTATGGTTAAGATTGAACTAGAAAAGTGTGATAAGAGGATGTTGGCTCCTTGTTGTGACCAAGTTGAGCCAGTTATAATTGTCTAAGTGCTTAGAATGTTCATTCTTGAGTGAAGTTAAGATAGAAATCATGTGTAAGATAATTACTCTTTTGCTTGTTAAGGTTGAGCGATGGGAAGTTCTAGGAACATGATCTTTCCCCTTTGTGTGATAAGGGTTGACATGATTGATAAATTTGCTAGATTTCCTTCTCGCTTTTGATGGATGAATACCTAGGACCTTGTTTAGCATGAGGTTGACTATGAAATCACTTGTGAAGTGATGGTGTGAGGTCCTCGCTACAAGAGTGTTAGTGTTGATACACTCATAGGGGTATTTCTTTAAGAGAAATACCACCTAGTATTAATGGATATTTGAGTAAACCTTAGGCATCCATAGTGTGGATGAATGCCATAGGGTAGGGTTGCGAACCTTAGACATCCTTAGAAGTGTAGAATGCTATAGGTGAGTATCTAGGATCTTAATCAATATGAGGTTGCTTTTGGTATCACTTGGGAAGTGATGAGGAGGTGTGCTAAAAGCAACTAGTGTGGGTTGTTTGGCATAGTATGCCTTCCTAGATGCATAAATAGTTCCTTTAGAATTAAAGTTGAGCTTAAGATGCATAAATGGTGTATGCTTCCTTGTTTGTTAAGTTTAAGCATTGTGGATTACTAGAGGCATGGATTGGTTCCTTTATGAGATAGAGTTGAGCCAAGAGTGCATGTTTCCTAGTCCTAGCTTCTTCACTTGGTGAACCTTGTGATAGGATTTGGTGTGACTATGACATCTAAGTGTTGTGAAATGCTATAAGGTAATTTCTAGAACCCTGCGCAACTTAAGATTGCCTTGGAATCACTTGCAAAGTGATGGTGTAAGGTGCTAGACATAAGAATGCTAGTGACATGGGATTTACTGCTTATGTGATAAGTTGAGGTAAGGTCTTAAATCACTTGTGTTACTCTTCACTTGGTTGTGGAGAACCTTGTGTTGAGTGTAGCAACCCGAGACTACCTGCAGGATTGATGAGTATCCCCACAAACTAACACGGGTCTTTCCAACATGCTTTGTCCTCACTCACACGCATCCAAGGAAACTTCTTAGGAGGTCACCCATCCCACAAGTGTTCCAAGTAAAGTGCACTTAACTATGAAGTACTTATGTTCTTGGCTTCCGAAAAGAAGATGCATCTTGTTTATATGAGTGGTGCTAATCAATTCCTTTAAGTCATCCTCAATTATGCAGTCCTATACCTGCACAGTCTCTAGATCCCTCTCATTCTAGTGTGTATTCAGTTCATTCATGTGTCCTTCCTCCTAGAAGCTTGCCATGAGCCGCTCTTTGTCCGTGCTTTATATTTTAGCACCGACGACCACTCCCCGTTCTTGTCGGCCCCGGGTGTCACATGTCCACTAGCTTCCGCATGGTTCGTCCCCAAACTACTTCGTACTAGGAGAGGTCCTTCTCTAATACCATTTGTAATGTCCTGACATTGCCTGCAGGAATGATGAGTGTCCCCATAAACAAACACAGGTTTTTTCAGCGTGCGTTGTCCTCACTCAGATGCATCCTAAGAAACTTCCCAAGAGGTCACCCATTCCACAAGTGCTCCAAGTCAAGCACGCTTAACTATGGAATATTTATGTTCTTGGCTCCCGAAAAGAAGATGCATCTTGTTGATATGGGTGGTGCTAATCAATTCTTTTAAGTCATCCTCAACTATGCAGTCCTATACCTACATAGTCTCTGGATCCTTCTCATTCTAGTGTGTATTGAGTTCATTCATGTGTCCCTCGGCCTAGACGCCTGCCAGGAGCCGCTCCTTGTCTATGCTTCATCTTTTATCACCGACGACCATTCCCCGTCCTTGTCGGCCCCGGATATCATACCGACTTGGGCAATTCCCCTTTTTGGCTCCCTTGTAAGTCTCTTGGGCTATGGACTTGAATGGTTAGTTGTCTGCCACAGAATCTAACCCTTCCTTATTGATAGGTATGCATATTTATGTGCATAGGGTGAAACATGGGGGGCAACAACACAACCTGAATGAACACTTCCTTGTTAGTTACTTGCATACGCAACTTCCACTAAGCATTTGGGGATTTTTTGGTCAGATCATCTCGAGTTTGGTTTTGGAGCACTTCATCAAGAAAGCTGCAATGCCTAGACCTCTCTAGAATGCAGCATCTCAAATTTTGATGGTTGTGGGATGAATACTCTTGGCCATGGCTATGCCTAATTCCCTTTACACAAGGTCCATTCTAGTTGCCATATGCTACAAAGTTTGCCTAGCCATTATTGGCCTAATAACATCTCAGTTAGTACCTCAGTCGTGACCTCGAGTCTATGAGTGCTTTGGCCCAACATCATCTAAGCTAATACCTCAGCCGCGACCTTAAGTCCATGAGTACTTTGGCCTAACTTAACCCACAAGGTTACCACACCTTGGCAAGATCCGACGAATAGAAGGTACAAAGAGGATGAGCTATTTTGGTATCTATACATGATGGCTAGATAGGGAAATCCACTTGACCATTGTCCAAGGTCAAGAAGCACATTCAAGGGTTTTCACCCATACCCTTATGAGTCTAACCTTAACTCATAAACCAACCAGGTTTACAGAGGTTAAGCGTATTCTTATACTTTATGCTTAAAGTCTTAAAGGACCCTCAAGTTAGACGCCTTGAGAATGTCTACTAAGCCCATTCCTTATGGGATCTAGAATATCTTTTAAAGACTTAAAGGACCCTCAACCCTAACTTTGCCTTGAGAATTTCTACTGAGTCTATTCCTTATGGGATCTTGAATTCCTTTCAATGATTCAAAGACCCTCAAGCCAAAAAATGCCTTGAGAATGTCTCGAGCCCGTTCCCTATGGGATCTGGGGTCTTTTAGATTCCAGGTTAAGAGGAATAATCCATAAAACCTGCTTATGTGTATTGGTCGCGAGTTATAGGTCCATACCTAAATCCTCAACACTTGGCCATAACCATTTTGTAGTTGTGAAATTATAACATTTGTTCTCTGCCATTAGGTACCTACCATGAATGTCTTATATTAAATTGGTTCTGAAGTTAGAAATTCATATTAGGTGATTTTCTGTGCTAGATCTTAAACATTAAAGACCTCGGTTATGGATCACTTAAATTTTGCCTACGTCCTAAATGGAATTCCGAGTGCTCAAAAATTTGGGCATTGAACCCATTACAAACCAAGGAAAAAGAAGTAAACATGGCAACAATTCTACTTCATTCTACTGATCCTGGTTGCAGACTAGAATGTCCACCTCAAATCAACTGACACGTGGACCTTGTTTGGACTACGCCACGTCCACAAGTGTCAAATGATCAAACACCTCCAGATTAGAGCTCATAACCTAATAGAATAGTACGGATTAGGGTTTCAAGTGAAGCAAGGATTCCATCGCCCAGGGGCATTGAGACTTAATACTAAGCTATGCTAACTAAGTACTAAGTTGGGGCCAACTATTTTGGACTATAATCTAGGATCATGTCCCATTGGTCAACTTGGCACACATTCGACCGAAGTCCGTCGTTGACACCCCAGCAGGAATTCATTTATGGCATGCAGTTGAGACCCTTTCAACTACACATGGAGGTAACATATGACATACCTCAGATTGCTGAATGACAATGCAAGCAGAGTGATCTGACTCGGATCTCAGCCTTAAACGTCAATCCCAGAGGCATACTATGATATATCATGGACCTCGGCCCTTTGAAAAACACCGTGAGATCCGGCGTTAACTTTGACTTGGATTCCTTTGTTCACTGCGTGTTGTGTGCTTCTACTAAATGTGGGTACTTGACACTTAGTTGTCTTATCTAAGTGCTAAACTGGGGGCAACTGTTAAGGATCAGATTTTAGGTTAGCTATTTAGGAGTAGCCCGACCCACCAGAATAATACCCAGATATTATTGTGCATTATCTTGATGAGTACATCTGCCTATTTATTAGGCATAAATCTCTGAAAGTATCCAAAATGGATATGAAAGCTAATTACATTTCACATAAATAAAGAAACTAGTTAAAAGATATCACAATCCCTAACGGATTCTAACCCTAAATAATTGCATTGCATAACTCCCTAAAACACTCTTATAAATGCCAAGCAAGGTTTCAAAGGTATGCATCTCATCTGATATACAGATTGTCTTCCTTGTGCATGGTCTAACTTGAACGTTAAAGTATCTTTTGTTGATACCCACCCTCTTGCACCACTATTGGAGTAGTCATGCCATGGAAGAGTCCACCTTTAACTACCGCAACGTGCCTATCTCTGGTACATCTCAGTATCCACTACTGAACAACAATATATATGAAAGTAAGGCTATGTGTAAGTTATTCCCCAGGGGTTGTCATCCTCTTCTCGTATCCATGACCAGGTTGTGGACCGCTATAGTTTTCTTTTTGTGATAGACATATTTTGTAGGATGTAGATCTTTTTGTTTATTATAATATACCACATATGTGCTTGGTTGTACTTTCGATATTTATATGCCTATCAGGACACTAGTAGGGATCACTCTAACACTGACATTGATCTTATATGATGTGTGTATGATATACAGGATACTGACTGTAACATCCTACTCTTAAATTACTTAAATAAATACCTATATTAATTAATAATTGATTGTTTGATTTAATTGCATGGGTTTTTTTATTTTTGTAAATTATGTACTAATAGGAAATAATTTAGCATGTAAGTTAAGTCTAAAATATTAGTCAAAATATATGTAGAAAATTTAAATTAGTGAGAAAAATTATGAAAAATTTATAATTAAGGTCTTAATAAATAAAATTAATTATGGTAAATTTTTGGGACTTAGATAAATAAAATTAGTAATTTTAGTGAATTATAGTGATTTCATTAACTTAAAAGTAGCTTAGAAATTAAAATAAATAGGATAAAAGTATAAAAATAATTTTATAAATTAAGGAGTAAATTTAGATGATTATGTGATCTTTTAATTATTTTAAGACTTAATAAAATGCATAGGAATAAATTAGGATGATTATATAGGGTTAAAATTCTATTTAAATTAAATTAAAGAAAAGTCATGATTACACCATTGACCAATAGGAATTCATTCAATAGTGACTTTTAGGCTAAGTTTGACTTTTATTTGATGGTGATAAACGTTGAAATGAGTGGATTTAGACTTGATTAAACTTAAACTAATAGGATTGCATGCATGTAGGTTCAAGTTAACTACCTATTACTAATAACTAGGACCTAATTAACACTAAGTGTCTTAAGTTAAGATCCTATCTGAATCTTAAGGAGTTCTAAAACATTATTAGGATTTGAAATCTTAAGGATTGAAGATTAAAACTTTCCTTGGAGTATTAGAACTTAACTAATTCACCTATAGTAACTTAAACTTAGGAACTAAGCTCATTTCCTTCCTTTTCTCCTTAAGACCGGCACCACCTCCTCCCCTTGCGCCTCATTTCTTCATTTCTCTCCTCTCTGTCACGTGCACAAGAGCTCCAAGACAGCCATGGTTCTTCAGCTATAGGTCCTTGCTTGAGTAACCAAATGACCTCATCCTGACCCGAGCTTAAAGACAAAAACGCTCCTCACCACTTCCTCTACCTTGTGCATCAATTGGGTTATGGATTTCAACACTTTCATCTCTTCCTCCTGACCTCCAAGCCAAGATCTACACATTTAGGTTAGGGTGTTTTCTTTCCTTGCTTCTTCTTTTCTTGTTCTTGGTTAATTGATGCCTTTGCTTGTTAGTTTGGATTGGAAACTTTATGTTGATTCTCATGGGGTTGTCTCAGGTTCTATGGGTGAATAGGTTAATTTTTTTATTTGTGCTTGGATTGTGAATACTTGCATGGTGGTGTGCTTGTAATTGATGTTGCATGTAGATGTTTTGGTTGAATTCTCCACCTTCGCTGAGTGCATGGTCTCAGGTCCAAGGGGCTTGTTGCACTAATTTGGGAGTTTTGTTTGTAATTGATGGTGAATTCATGCTTGAACTTGTCAAAAAGGATGAATTAGGTTATGGATTTTGAGTATATGATGATGATGGTGTTGATGGAGATCTTGAGTTCTATAGGTTGAATGCACCATGTAGAGTTTGAATTGAAATCATGATAATTGAACCTTAATCTTACTTGGATTAGCTTAATTAAGCGATTAATGGCTATAAGCAAATTGAAACTTTGAAGGCCTAGGGTGGTTAGGGTCTCGGGTTTAGGATGTTAATGCACCAAGGAAGATGTTCTAAAATTTAATTAGGCAATTGAACTTATCCTAGCATGATGACATTGATTAGATGCTAAATAGGCCATTAGTTGATTAATGGTGAACCTAGAAACTTGGTTTAGTACCTTGGATAAGCTAAAAATAAAAGAAAAATGACTAATTAGGCTTAATTAAAAATAATATGATTAATTAGAATCTAAACAGGTTAAGGCAAGGCTGATTAATTAGATTGATTTTTTATTAAAGCACTAATTGTTTGATGTTTGAAGTCATAGATGAGATAGCTACTAAAAGAGATAAGATGACTCATAACTCTTAGATAAGATGACTACTAAAAATGATAAGTTGACTCATGAACACCGAGATAAGATAGCTCATGTGTATGATAAGTTCACTTATGTCCTTTATATATATGAATATGAGATTTGATATACTTGTTGATGAAAGAATTAGCAATGAGGCACATGATATGGTATGGCCAAATTTATTAAATTGGAATTGTACTATCTTTCGTGATATAATATATATATATATATATATATATATATATATATATATATATATATATATATATATTGCTAATGATGGTTAGATATCTTTGATTGATTGAAAATATAGCACAATTGCATCAATGATGAGCATGCTTGGAAAAGTACAGTCATGTATAGGATGAGCCCATTATTGATAAGCAGTCTATCACCAAGTGTATATGTGTAGATGAAGCGAGAGACTCCCTACTTATGATTATGAGGATTTGAGATCCATTGGGAATGAACTTATGCAAAGATGAAATGATGAAATGAGCACTACAAAGTATAAAAAGTAGTCATGACATTGCATTGCATTAATTAAAGGGAATATGCATTGCATTTGCATGGCATTGTGCATTGGTGTTATTATTCTGACTGACTGTCATGAATATTTGTCGTATTCTGATTAAGAATGATAGTCTTTTGTGTTTTCTATTAGTATTTCTGTGAGTTTCTATGGATGAGATTGTGTCTTGGGATTATTCCTATTTATTGACTTGTGATATTAGAATTATTTGATAATGAACTTGTAAGTAAATTATATGGACTTTGATATTAAAGCGAACCTTTGTCACTGGGATAATTAACTGTTTTGGTATATGCCACTTTATTTTTTATCTATAAACATTTGTGAAAATCCTGAAGCAACTGGAATCATCATGATGACATCTATTTGCTAGAATTATTAAGAATTCTTAGAAATCTATTTATGTTTCCATGGCATTCCAGCCCCTGCCACTATGGATTGATGATGCCAGTGCTATTGATCTACTGGGAGTCCTCTGACTATTAGTGGGTGAATAACCCAATGACGAACTCATACATAGTCTATATGAACATAAGGCTATATATGAGCAACTTATCGGGGGTCATCATCCTTTTTCCACCTGCTTGACATTGATCTCTTTTTGTTGATAGGCTTACATTTAGGATGTGGTTGTTTTTTGCTATAATAGTGTACTACATCAGTATATGGTTGTATGATAGATATATATATGCTTATTAGCACACTTGTATAGCTGATGTTGGTATTAATACTGATCTTAACTAATGTAGTTGTGATGTATAAGGCACTGGTGCCCTTAGTAGTATTTATATTTTGGTTGTGTATATATATGGCCTAAGGCCAAACAAATGACTATGTGTAGGTATTGATGCCTACACCTTAACCCCTTTATAGATGCATATATGATGATTTGTTTCTATATGATGACTATAGGTACAGTTGCATTTTTACAATCTACTTTATGAAATAAAACCCGCTAGAGTTCTCCAAAGAGGACACATGAACATTTGAAATGGAACTATTAAATGGATTGGTAATTTTTAACTAAGTGGACTTATAATTTGAAAGGCAACCGACCTTACTTGTTCGAAGATAAGCAAAATAATCCCTCACCAGACTTATTAGTAATTGTAGTCATAATTTATGAGTAATAAATAATAATAATAATAATAATAATAATAATAATAATAATAATAATAATAATAATAATAATAATAATAATAATAATAATAATAATAATAATAATAAAATATGTAATAGGGTTCATATCTACTTTAGTTTAGAGGTAATATGTGACGTTCTTAGGTTAATTACTTTAATATAAGTCTTAGGAATAGTGAGGTAGTTATACTTAGGGCTTTACACTAATGCCTATAGACATATGTTCATATTTTGCTAACACTATATGTATTGGCCTGAGGCCCGAATAGACTCTATGATAGTGTAGGTACTAATGTCTACACTTGGACTATGCATGTATGGCTAATAGAAAGTAGTTTTTGTATCTACAATAGTATTTTAGAATTTGCATTATCGATCCACTTAATGAGAATAAAATGCTAGAGTTCTCCAAAGAGAACTCGTGAGTGTTAAATAAATTTAATAAAGGATTGGTAACTTAATAAATTGGATTATAAGTTAGAAGGTGACCGATCTTGCTCGTTCAATAATGAGCTAAAAAGTCCCTCACAAGGCTTGATGATAATTACAGTAATATAATAAGCAATTTATAAAAAAAAGTACACACATAGGAGAATCTAGAAAGTGATATGTGACGAGCCTGAGTTTGATTACTTTAATATAGGTCTTGAGAATATTTAGGAAATTAGACTTAGGGTGTTACATTTTGTCAAAGAGAACTCGCTTGCATTGAATGAATTACCAAATGGATTAGTAAATGAAAAAAAATGGATTAATTTTACATTGTAGGCAATGGCCTTGCTCATTAAAATAAGCTAATATTTCCCTCAATAGGCTTAGGTAACAACTAAAGCTGAAATAAAAATGTGGAAGAGTGACAGCTTAGCTTAAGTAAGTTAGGAAGCAATTTGATAATAACATGTGACGTGCCTAAGCCTAATTGCTTCAATATAAGCTTGGGAATAGTGAGGTAGTTTGTCTTGGGGCGTTGCATATAGATGGTATCTAAGCAATTCATCCTAATTGTGCCTAATATATGAACTAACTATGCTTTTAGTATAATTAGATGTTCCCATTGTATATTATGCATTGTGATTTCTTATCTCTAATGATGAGATGCATAGTTAGATAGATATGCATAACTGCCTTGGTGTGTATGTTAGAAGTTTTAGCCACACTGTTTACAAGATATTGAGACTGATCAACTTAATATGTATTGCTCTATGTGTACAAGAGCTTATGGCATCCATTAGGTGAAGTTTTGATAACAAGGATACTGCCAATAGGGATATGGTAGAGATGATGGGAACTTTTAGTGAGATGGTTGCTGTTATAAGGAAGCAGACTACCACTGCTAATAGGTTGCTGGAAATGATGGAAGCTAATCCACCGGGACAACCACACCAGAGGGTTAATGTAGGACCAATAGGCAATTAGAATTTCCATGACCTTTTTGAGTCCCAGAAAGATAACCCTTCATCTTTTAAGGGAGAGTATAATCTAATTAAAATTGAAGGATGGATTAAGGAAATGGAGAAAATATTTGTAATAATGGCATGCATTAATGGACAGATGGTTGTTTTGCCTCTTATATACTTGTAGGAGAGGCAAATTGTTAGTGGACAGATACTAAGAGATTGTTGGAGGCCAAAGGTACCTAGATTACATGGGAGGTGTTCAAGAAGGCCTTTATGGATAAGTATTTTCCTAGAAATTTATATAATGCAAAAGAGATAGAGTTCTTGAATCTTGAAAAGGGAAATATCTTAGTGGGTTAATATGTAGCTACTAGTCCTTGAGCAAAGTAAAATAGAACTAAGTAAATCACTTTACAATTAAAATCAACTGTCATTCAGCAAATAACATTTTTCAATTCTCTTTTCTTACAATTAAACCAAAGCTAGTGTGTCATGACTGCATCAATCCTCAAAAAGTGCAAATGCCCCATAAACAGTTCCACACATATACAATCCTTAACATGCTATCAATCCAAGCAACTCTTCATGCAATTCACATTTTCATAAACATGCAAGATAAACTTCTCCTACTCAAGTCATACACATCCAGATAAGTTTATAAACATACATGTATATGATTCATAGAATCCACAAGATTGGAAATCAACTCTCTCTCCACTAATGTAAATCACACAAGATTGAGGATCAAAAGGGACTTTATCAGCTTATAATGTTTAGCCAATGGTATGGGCGAAAGAAATGAACGGGAAATGATACAATACAAACATTGAGAAACATAATATGATATTCCAAGATATAAGCCACTAACTGATATTAGCAGGGTATTCAATAGTGAATGCAGAAAACTTGCAAGAACCATTTTCGATGCTTTTCACACTTTACTTTTCTTTTTGCTTTGCTTTTCTTTTTCATTTCTCTTTTTTTTCTTTTTCTTTTGATTTTCTTTATTTTGCAAAGCATTGCTTTTTCTTTTCTTTGCATCTGGTTCCTTCAGGCTCATTTTGAATTGAATATTCATTAACACCCCTAATCATCAGACTCATCTCAAGAAATAGCATACCATGTACTCAACAAACAATGATGGTAGGAAGAAAATGCAATGCTTTCACATGCATTAGAATGGTTAATAGGTTAACGAACACAATAGTGGTGAAAAACAAATAAGGCCAAATAGTATAAGGCTTCAAAATGGGACCTAGGGATATCATCATATCAAGTAAGCTTTTTAAGGCTCAATCGGTCCAAACAATGCCCTAATCATTTCCTCAATCATGCATAACCTAAGATTTCACCTCAAGAGAGTTCAAAAACAATTTCTAGGATAATCAAAACTCTACATGTACATCCATAAATATTCCCAAGACATGCACTCTTATCACTTTCAAAGTTACACTTGCATCTAAGTAAGATGTAAATCATGCATCAAAAGTAACTAAATTGTTTCATATGCTTCAAAATCACATAAGGTTTCACTGAAAAGGGGGTAAATAGCAACCTTTCATATCATGGGACAATCAAAACAACACCAACATTCTTGCAACATGTCATGCATTCAAATAGATTCAACTTTTCAATTCAAGCATGTATAACATCTTTTGCATAATGTGAAAATTGAAAATCTTGTCAACAGCGCATCAGTGATAGTCAAAACAAGATATAATCATAAAAATATGATGACTAAACCACTGCATACTCAAAATACCAATACATGTTAACATTAAGCATAAAGGTAATAAAACATGTAAAGATACTCCCCCAACCAAAATGAAATGTATCCTTAATGAACATGGTCTATAGGGTACCCGAGACTCTCAAAATAGCAGCCTAACTAGTACTAAGCATTACTAAATACAAAAAAATAAAAAAATAACAGAAAAAATAGGGGTGCTGCGCCGCGGCGCTCCCATGCCTGGGCCACGGCGTGATAAAAAGCTACAGAATTCTGCAGTAAACGAGCACCTACGCCGCGGCGTGTAACACCTTACGTCGCGGCATGACAACCTAAGCTGCTAAATTTAGCAGCAAACACAGTTTTGCTACTGGAATTTGGCTCATATGGGTCTCTAGTTGCAACAAAACTTATTCAAAAAGCTAAATTACAAAATATACAACACACACATAATAAAACACCAAAACAACATATTAACCTATTTACAACCCTAAAAAAACTTAAAACTTAAAAACTAACAAAATCAGTAAACTAACATAATAACACATATCTATACTAAAATACTAACAAAAACATATTAACAAAACTAACATTAACATAAACATATATATACAAACATACAAAACACAAGATACTAACTATTGATGCATAAAGTAAAAGCATGAATGTAACATAAACTTGGGATTTCCTCCCCAAGAAGGACCTAGTTTATAGTCTTAGCAAGACTTTGTCACCAAAATGAATTTGTTACGGATGAGTAGCCTTCTAGAACTTGATTCAAGGGTTATCCTTTCCAGGAGTCGCGAATTCCCTCAAGGGCCTCGTATGATTGAAATCATCCGGCTTCTTATTTGAAACTAAAACAATAACATAAAGAGATTGAAATTAACATAGAGTATTTACAACTTGAATTAGAACTAATCAAATTCATTGTCAATATTAGCAATATAGAAACCTTATCCCCGGAAACGGTGCCAAAAACTTGGTTGGCGTTGCCGGGACATAAAGTCTTATCATGCAAACCAAAATAAACAATTATCCCCAACAACGACGCCAAAAACTTGATTGCTACCGTAAGTGCACGGATCGATCAAGTAATACAGATACAGAGTAAAAGTTCATTCCCACGAGGATAAATGGTTATAAAGCTAAGTACCAACTAATAGCTTAATTAATTCTAGACAATGACATAAAAATAAGAAAGTAATTAACTAAACTAAATCTAATCTACAAAAGCAATAAAGATAAATGGTTAGGTTTCATGAAATCCTTCTTCACCCCCTGCATCTACCAACAACATGCAATCCTCCTCATTAACATAAATGCATTGATTAGGTTAGCTTGAGAATCTTCATTAGCTAAAAGCCTATGTCGAGGTCAATCAACCCTAGTTTCACCCACTCATGAACGATCTATTCTCAATCACACACTATACATGGCCAATAGGTATATTTCTATCCCATTAATGAATCAACTCATCCAAGCTAATTGAACTCGTTAAGCATGTATCAACCATACCTTATCCGTATTGACATGACAACTCAGAGTCTAGTTCATTTGCAATATTAGGATCATGTAACTGATGGCCAACCAACAACAAGCATTAAGCATAGATTATGATTGAACAATAACCAAACATCCACACAAACTCAAAGAAGAACACATCATTAATATATATAGAAAATAATCTAAAATATTCCTAAATACAGTTCAGCTATACAATAGATAAGGAAGAGAAGAGAGAAAGGGTAAAAGAGAAAGGAAGCTCATTGATTTGTCTTTAAAGCTTGAATCCTCCTTCATCCTTGTTCCTAGCCTCCAATCCACCATCAATAGAGATCTAGCCAAAGTTTTCTAACCTAAAACTACCTAAACCTAAACAAAAAGAGAGAAAACTAACCTAAACTAAAAATGGAAATGGCCCAAATGGCCAGAACACAGAGAAAAATATGAAAAATCTATTTATAGGCTCAGCTTACCTCCTTTACGTCGCGGCCCCCACATACGCGCGCCGCGGCCCCTATAGGGTCGGTTACTTATGCCGCGGTGCCCACTTCTTTTGGGTTGCGGCCCTCTCACCTCGGGTTGAAGTATGGCATGACTGAGATGCTCTCTGTGCCGCAGCGTTCACAATGTTGCGCCGCGGCGTTGACTGCTGAAGTGCAGATTTGACTTTCTCTTGACCTTTTAGCTCCATATTTGACCTTGTTTGGAGCCCTTCCTAACATAGAGAAAACACCAAATCAGTAACATATACAAATCTACTTAATCTCTAATCATTTAAGCACAATTTACTCAATAACACATAGAAAGGCATTAGAATCAGAATATGACAAATATAAGCACAAAACCTTCCAAATATGCATTATAAACAAAGACTAAGCATTCATTCTGGTACAGAAATAGGGCACAAATAATTACAATTTATGGAGTTATCAGTAGCTAAATTTTCCACTTACTTTAGGAATAACCTAGATGAAAATCAAAGTGTGTAAAATTTGAGGCAAGTTTAAGAGAAGATATTTTGAGGGCTGTTGGACCCTCGGAGATAAGAGATTTCCCCACTCTAGTTAACAAGTGTAGGATTATAGAGGGATATGATTTGAAAACTCCATCTGATCAGAGGTCATAGAATTTCTAGTGAAGAAAGAGAATAATGGTAAGTATAAAGGGAGTGCTTCTCAGTTTAAGCATCCACAAGATAAGGGAAAACAAGTTTAGGTAGGAAATTGGGGTCCAAAGTGTGCTAAATGTGGTAGACACCATGAGACTAAGCCTTGTTGGCTTGACCAAAATGTGTGCTATATATGTGGTAAGTTAGGACACTATGCTCGGGACTGCACACAAGGGCAGGAACTGAAACCCAATCCCAGGACACAAACTAAAGGAAGAATGTTTACTCTGAGCGAAGAAGAGGCAACTCAATCTACTATTTTGATACAAGATAAATGCATGATTAAAAATAATTTCTTAACTGTACTATATGATTTTGAAGCATTCACTCCTTTATTTCCTATGCTTGTGTGAAGCTATTAGACTTGCCTATGTCTGAACTTCCTTATTACCTATATGTTTCTACACTAACAAGAAAGTTGATAATAACCTCACATGCTTGTCTGAATTGTCCTTTACAGATAAAGGATAGATCTTTTGTTGTAAACCTCATTTGGTTACCTCTTGTTGGTATTGATGTTATTCTTGGTATAGACTAGTTATTTGTCAATCATGTTGCCTTAAATTGTTCAGATAAAAATTTGATGTTCATGTCTAATTCCCTTTCTGTACCTTTTTCATCTGAGTCTTTGTATTTGAATGTCACTCGGTTTAATAATTATTTGATAAAGGAAGCTCAAGGATATGTTCTTCTGTTTTCCTTAGACTCTAAAGTTGAGTAGACTTTAGATAATATACCTGTGGTGAAGGAGTACCTAGATGTATTTCTAGAGGAGGTAACTAGTTTGCCACTTGAAAGAGAAATAAAGTTTACTATAAATGTAGTGTTAGGGAGTAGACCTATATTTATAGTGTAACATCCTACTAGTAATTTTTATTATATTTAATATTACTGATAAAATATTACATACTTCATTTATTATTTCTTATTTAATAAGATACGTGTGCAGAGATTTATTACGTAATAGAATTAACATAATTCTATTAAATCAATTAGGTTGAATTTCTTTTTCTTTTTAACTATAAAAATAAATGTATCAATGGAATATAATTATAATAGAGTACAAACTTAAAGAAAACACATTAGTTGCATTTATTTATACATTTACATAAGGTGTGCCAGTACACCTGTTTGAAATATTTACAAACCCACATGGGTGCAAAAGCTACAAAAAGGAGACATCTAAAATGTCTGAATAAACGAATCTAGTTAGTACGTCAACAAGTAGTGCACACCCACAATGCAGCTAACTATTTACAACTACATCATGCATGCATTATCAATCAAAATCATGCATGATGAAGAAGCAGATGTGGATGTCGTCTAACACTGGACAAATTTCTTCAGTGGAAGTGTAAAACACAAAGTGAGCATCAAGATCAATTAGTAAAGTAACGCGAACCATCCCAATTCTCTGGACATATCAGATAAGGGTGAGAATTTACATTCCCAGTAGAGCAATCACACAGTTAAAAAGTCAATATCATTTGAACTATGACATGTTCAGCTACATTCACTGTAGAAAATAAAATTCAAACAGAATACTACATAACATTACTTTATATTAATAAAATACATACTAGATAATACTATTTAATAAAACATTTTAACATTCCTTTATCTTTTGTTTACATGGCCAATAACATAACACAAACATATCGAGATCTCAAACTTTCTATGGCGTCCCCTAGCTTAGCTGTCATTCCAATCAAGGAACCCAATAAAGGTGGTCATTCCACATGCCCTTGGAAAGGAGATATAGAACCCAATAAAGTAACCCATGTAAGACTTCCTTTTAATGTTTAATCCATTTCATCATCATCATAGGTCATATCACTTGATCATAAATCATATCAATTCCATCATGGATCATATCATTTGATCATAAATCATAAACCATTTCATCATAAACCATATCAAAATAAATCATTTTATCACAAATCATTTTATCGTTAACTATTTTCTTTGATCATTCTCTTTGATCATAACTTATGACATTAACATAATCTAAAATGACAAATTTTCGATTCCATTCGAAAAGAACTTAGAAAGCTTATTCAAAATAACATACTCCAGAATGACATATTTTTTATTCTATTCAAAAAGACTTAGAGAGCTTATTCGAATAACATTCTAAAAAATGACATGTTTTTTATCCTATTCGAGAAGATAACATACTTCAAAATGGCATGTCTTCGATTCTATTTGAAAAAATTTAGAGGGCTTATTCGAATGACATACTCCACAATGACATATTTTC
Source organism: Ormosia semicastrata (assembly GCA_029884595.1). Lineage (NCBI taxonomy): Eukaryota > Viridiplantae > Streptophyta > Magnoliopsida > Fabales > Fabaceae > Ormosia > Ormosia semicastrata. The sequence continues at coordinate 19,060,281 of JAQQTO010000062.1, read as the reverse complement.
GATCCTATTCGAAAAGACTTATATAACTTATTCAAATAGCATAATCAGGAATGACACATTTTCGATTTCTATTCAAAAATACTAAGTGAACGATTCACTTAAATACTGTTCGATTTCTAGTCTCATTTAGGCCTTTAACTTCCAACTCCATCGTCAATTTCATCTTAAATACAATGTTGGACAAAATCTCCAATTTAATAAAATCAAGAGCCTTTGTTTCTTGAATCAATTCAAATTTATCTTAACTTCCCAATTTAAAACCAATTCTATGATTTATAATCATCAACAACCTTTATCCTCACTAAACTTCCATTGAAATTCATCAAACCATTAAGAATACAAAATATGGTCTTACTAACCTGGGATTTGAATACATTAAAATAAGCCTCAACAAAATTTCTATGGATTAAAATCATGCTTCTTAGCCATAGTAAAACACTTCCATAAGAAGAACAACTCAAGGAAAATAGAAGAAGTATGATTCCCCTACCTTTTGTTCTAGAAAGAACTTGCAAGAAAGTTAGAAAATCTTGAATCTAGCTACTTGATTCCCTTGAAATCTAGCTTTAAAAAAAAGCTATGGATCCTTCTTGTTCTAGGCTTTTTTTTCCTTCTTTTTTCTTCTTTTCCCTCCTTCTCCCTTGCTTTGGATGAACCTCCAGGAGCTTCCTATTTCTTCTTCTTCTATCTCTTAATTTTATCATTATTTTATTATGCCAACTAATCACAAGTGAGTCAAGTAGTTCTTCTTCAAGTTTCTAATCAATGGGAGGCCAACCAAATGTCCTTCTTCTCATTAGTTCTTAATTAGTTTATTATTTTTTCCTAACTAATCATGATGATTTAGTTACTCTAACTAAACAAACCTAACTAAGTTAACAATATAATTTCATGAACTAACCAAACTTCTAACCAAACTAATTAGCATAATTATTTGCAGTTTTAGGGTTTTACATTCTCAATTTTTCTAAATTTCTATTTAACATATCTTATAAATATTTTTCATAGTTTTCAGTATTCTACGAAATCTTCTATCAGTCCTTCAAACTCACTGTATAAAAATAATTCAATTTGTATGCAAATTTTTTTAATTCTATATATGTCCTTCCTTACTCATAAAATTAATTTTCACCTATATCCCCTAGATATAAAGCACAAATAAAATACTGAGTAATTGAATTAAATATATAGAAATTTAATCTAGAAAGGATATTACATATAGAACCTTACAAAATGTCACTTTTAGAGTTAGCAGAGCTTAAAAGCAAATAGAAGAGTTATTAGATAAGCAATTCATCACACCAAGTGTATCACCCTAGGGTGCACCCGTGCTCCTGGTGAAAAAGAAGAATAGTAGTATGAGGTTGTGTGTTGACTATAGGTAGTTGAATAAAATGACAATTAAAATTAAGTATCATTTACCCATGATAGATGACCTGATGGACCAATTGAGATGGGTTACTATCTTCTCTAAAATAGATTTGAGGTTAGGGTATCACTAGATTAGAGTCAAGGAAGAATATATTCCTAAGATTACATTTAGGACTAGGTATGGACATTATGAGTACCTAGTTATGTCTTTTGGATTGACCAACGCACCAGTAGTGTTCATGGACTACATGAACAGAACCTTTAGGCCTTACCTTGATAAATTTGTGGTTTTCTTTATAGATGATATACTTATATATTCAAAGATAGCAGAAGAGCGTGAGCAACTCCTTACGATAGTTTTGGAGATCCAAAGAGAGAAGCAATTGTTTTCCAAGCTAGAAAAATATGAATTCTGGATTAGTGAAGTGCAATTCTTGGGTCATGTAGTGTCCTAAGGAGGAGTGTGGGCTGATCCCAATAAGATAGAAGCAATAGTGCATTGGGAAACCTACTACTATAATTGAGATTATGAGTTTTCTAGGACTAGCAGGGTATTATAGGAGATTTATGAAGGGATTTTTTTCATTTAGGACTACCTTTGACCAGACTGACTAGGAAAGGTTATCCTTTTGAGTGGAAACAAGAATGTGAAAATAGTTTTCAAGCATTGAAGAATAGATTAACTACTACACCTATGTTAGTAATCCTAAATCCTCAAGAAAAATTTAAGGTGTACTATGATGCCTCAAAGAAAGGAATAGGTTGTGTATTGATGCAGAATAGAGTAGTTGTCTATGCTTTTGGGTAATTGAGGTCACATAAGTTAAATTACCTTACTCATGATTTAGAATTGGCAGTAGTAGTTTTTGCCTTGAAGATTTGGAGGCATTACCTATATGGAGTCAAATTTGAAGTGTTTAGTAATCATAAAAGTCTGAAGTATTTGTTTGATCATAAAGAATTAAATATGAGGTAGAGTATATGGATGGAGGATTGGAAAGATTATGATTTTAAGCTAAAGTATTATCCGGGTAAAGCTAATGTAGTAGTTGATGCACTCAGTAGAAAATCTCTACATGTGTCCTAAATTATTGATAGCAATATATTTTATTCATTTAATGATCCTCTCACTAGGTGTTTTAAGGTTCAATTTGGCTTAATTAAATTGGTTTTGTCATATTTTATGATATTGGGCCTAATTGGATCATTGTGGGAATAATCGCATGAATTAGTCTTAAATTGTCTATTGGAGACTATACAGTATTTTGGATATAATCTAAGTTTCAAGTATTTGATTGATGTGATTCTGATCTTGTCGGGAAAGTTAAGAAAAATCTCTACAACTTTCATGATACCTCAGGAGCTGAACTGCACGTTTAGATAATTTAAATTGAAGTTGAAGCAAGAGTTAGAATGTTGATCCTAACAGCTTGACCTCTAAGCACTCATCAGCCCATATCTTAAGTTATAGGGGTGAAATGGATGTCAAACTAAGCCCAAATTCCAAATCTATAACTCTTATGAAGACTCCTAAGCCAAATTATGTTGTTTTGGGCATGCAATTGAAGATGGAAAATAGAGACAAGTTGTTGACAAGTTTATGTCACTTTCATGGGCATAACTTGAGTTGTAGGCCTCTAATTGACATGGGACTTGGGCCAATGATTCCAAATGAACCCAGCTTTGTAACTAATAGGTTTCTAATCATGTAAGGGAAAATTAGGGGTTAGTTATAGGGGTTAGCAGTAGAAGTCCGAGACTCAGTTTTCATTCTACACTTTTCATCCTCTCTCTAGATCTAGATGTTTGTCTCTTCTCTTCCTTCTCTCTAGATTTTCTCTTCTTTTTCTGAGTTCTTCCCTCCCATTCATAGAGGGGTAGGGCCTTTAATCAATCCAAGGGATTAAACATTCTTGATGTTTAATCTTGAGATTTTGTTTTGATTGTTTAATTCAATTATTAATTAAGTTTCTCTTCTTCATCTTTGCTTAATTCTGATTGAGTTGCTTAATTTGATTGGAATTTCCATATGATAATTGCATAATTACTATATGTGAAAGATGAATTACAGAGACTAAATAAAGCATTGAAGGTGTTTGATGAAATGTTTAGCTTAGTTGGATCTTAGTTTTTAAGTTAATTCGGGTTTTGGATGGATGCTTAAGGAGTCTTGATATGATCTAAGATCAAGGATTCAGTTGATAATCGAATAGACCTATAGTGATCAAGGATGGATTAAAATGAAATAACAAAGTGAGGATCTTTATAAAGTGAGCAAGTAAGCCCACATCAACCATTGATAGATGGGACCACATCAACCATCAGTAGTTGATGTGGGCTTACTTGCTCATTTTATAAGGATCCTCACTTTAGAAGATCTTTGTCCTAAAATCAAGATTGGAGAATTCTCTTGGATTAGTTATTTCTTAATTCTATTTTCTCTTCTTTAATTGCTTTCTGTTTCTGATCTTATAAACCTTTTTTCCCCCTGTTTACTAACATCTTAATTTAATTTTATGATCATAATCAGAGTGATTTTTGGGCTCGACCCGGTGTTACCTTATACTACAAGTTATTTTGGTAAACTAGTTATAAATTAATAAATTTGGTAGTCGAGGCAGTTATCAATGATGACTCAAGAAATGGAACTTCTAGAGAGTTTTAAAAATATAAGTTTGGCAATGATGTGTCACCACATAGTCTCTGTATGAGTGAATTGAGAATAGCTAATGATCCTAGAGCTCAAATTAGTGATGCCCATGAAAAAGATCAAGCCTTAAAGAAATTAAGTGAACATATTCAAGAAAGAGAAAAAAAAAGAGGGGGGTTAGTAAGGTAGAGGATGGCATCAACCTGTATCGAGGAAGGTCGTGCATTCTAGAGAATGTTGAGTTAAGAAATAGAGTTCTGGAGGAAGCCCACAGAAGTAGTTATACTGTTCAACTAAGTGCAATCAAAATATACTAGGATCTTAAGAAGATGTTTTGGTGGACTAAGATGAAAGTGGACATTGCTCAGTATTTGTCTAACTATTTAGTTTGCCAGAAAATTAAGATTAAACACCATAAACCCTCAAGAATTTTACAACCTCTAGAAGTCCCAGAATAGAAATACGATAGCTTCTCAATGGACTTTGTGATGGGACTGTCAATAACCTAATAAGAGTATGATTCTATATGGGTCATTGTGGATAAGCTGACCAAGTCTATTCACTTTTTACCAGTGAGAGCTAACTACTCAATGGATAAGCTAGCTCAACTGTATGTACAAGAGATAGTTAGACTATATGGAATACCTTCGAGTATAGTGTCAAATAGAGATCTTAGGTTTGCCTCTAGATTTTGGGGAGCCTTGTAGGCAGCTTTTGGTAATAGGTTATGTTCTAGTATAGCCTATCGCATACAAATAGATGGATAAACTAGGAGAACCATCCAAATCCTAGAAGATATGCTTAGTGCATGTGTATTAGAACAATAGTGTAGCTACGATAGGTATCTATCACAGGTACAAATCATTTATAATAATATTTACCATACCAACTTAGGGATGGCACCCTATGAGGCACTATATTGTCAAAAATATAAATTACCTCTGTGATTGGTATGAAGTAGGTGAGAAAACCATTCTTGGTACGGACTATTACAGCAAACCACAAAGCAGATAAATATTATCAAAGATAAGTTGGCAACTGCTCAAAGTAGGCAGAAAAGCCATGGTGATAAGAGAAAGAGATCTCTAGAATTTGAGGAAGGAGAATATGTGTTTCTGAGAGTTACTCCTATCACTGGAATTAACAGAGTCTTAAAATCTAGAAAACTGAGTTGTTGATTTCTTGGTCCTTTTAAAATCCTAAAAAGTATTGGACATGTTGCTTATCAAATAACCCTCGACTCAATCTATCCAATCTTCATAATGTTTTCCATGTTTCTCAGCTCAGGAAATATAATCCAAATCCATAACATATTTTAGAAAATAAGTCAATGCAGTTAAGGGATGATTTTTAACTTACAAAATAAAACTTGTACAGATTATGGACAAGGGAGTTTAAGAGCTCAGAGGAAGACATATTTCTTTAGTAAAAGTGGTATGGGAAGGGGTGAACTCTGAGGAGGCCACTTCGAAGCTGGAATCCATCATGAAGCAGGAATACCCAGAGCTTTTTATATCAGGAAACTAAGTTTTGGGGGCAAAATATTTAAAAAGAGGGGAGAAATGTAAGATCCTCCCTTCTAGCTTGCTTGTATAGATATTATAGTAGACTCTAGATTATTGTTTGACTTGTGTGCTTATTTACATGCATGTCAATAGTTGCTTAGCGCGTTAGTTAAGTTTAGATATTGGTTAAAATAATTATAGAAATTATTAAATAAATAGAAATAATGGTTAAAAATTTATACATATATTATAAATAAATAAAGTGATTTATAGTAATTTTTGGTAGCTAAAATAATTCAATTTAGTAATTTTAGTAAATTAAAAATAACGTAGAAATTAAAATAAATAAGATAAAATTAGAAAAATAATTTTATTAGTGGAGAAGTTAATCTAGATGGTGAGTGTAATTTTTATAATTACCTATGAGCTAGTGAAAATGCATATGAGCAAGTTAAATTAATTATATGAGCTTAGAAATTAATTTCTTAATTTCTGGAGTAATCATTACCTTCCAACCACTAGAAATTCATGTAAGAAAAAGGAGACCACTTAGCTTGTTTCTAATTGGTTTGGCATCAAGTGTTGAATTTGAACGGATTAGAGCTTGATAGGGCTTAAACTAATGAAATTGCATGCATTTAGGTTACTTGCACACCAAGCTAACAACACATTGTTAAGAATTAGGACCTAATTAGTATCAATTAGCCTATAAGGTCATAAACTAATCGTCAGAATTTCTAAAACATATTTGGAAGCTAGAATCATGAAGATTGAAAATCAGAACTTCCTAGGAGCTGTGAAGCTCATCTGAACTACCTCATTCTCCCAAGAACTTAGCAATTAAGTTGTTCCAACTTGATTTCTCCTCTTACTCTACGCTACCTCATCACACAACACAAAAAGACACATTTTCCTTTTTTCTCTCTCGGCTTAGACACGACATGGTAGTCAAACTTGGAGCTCTTACATGAGCTACTTCCAGTCCTTATCTCACTTAACTCAAGAAGGAGAATTTGTTCCTCACTGTAACACCCTAATACTAGTACTAATAACATGTCTAGGATCATGCATTAGTAGTTAGGATTAGGTATGTTACTTTAACAATTTATGAAAATAAATATAACATATATGAAAATATGAGCCTGGTGTGAGTGCTCTAAAATACATATATTGAAAGGATCTTTATACAAATACATTCATCAAAATATAAATAATACACTTTTTGAAACATCCTCCCTACCCTAATAGTGTTAATCAGGGTTATAGAAGCTCAATACTATAAGTATAAGTTGGATAATAATTTTTGTTATCTTTTGGATTAGTTTGAGCATAATTTTATAACACTGAAAGTGAATAATAGCTAATAATTTAGCTAAAATGGATTATATGATAGAAATAAATAAGGAAAAATTTATTTCTAAAACATAAACAGTGGTAATGAGCTACAGTAAATTTTTTAAGGACTGAATGAATTAATTTGATATTTTTAGTAACACTAAGTGAGTGTCCAAAGGCCAAATTAAATAGAAAAGTAGTTCAAAAAATTATGAAACTTGAAGCAAAAGTTAAAAAGAGGATGAAGAGTTATTCGGGGATGGAAACATATCAAAATGAATATTTATAAGCTTCCTAGTTCAATTTTATAGGTTTAATTGAACCTAGAAAAGAAAACTGAGGCTTAGTAAATGATAAAGGTGTATATGGAAAGTTGATGAATGAAGAAATTGAGAAATGAATAGAATCCTAGAATTTTCTATAATACTAATGAAAGTTAGAAAATTCACTAATAGAATATTGAAACATCCTTAAGAGATACAAAACTTACAGGATTTCCTTATTTCTTCCTATTTTTTTAAGCTCCACCTCATCCACCTCTTTCTTTTCTATCTAATGTTGACTTTTCAATTACATTGTATCTCACTATTTCTCGTCACTTTCTCTCACTCAACACCAGTAGAAAGAAAAGGGGAAGAACAAGAAAAGAAAGGAAAGAAAGAAGAGGAGGCAAAATTGAAGGATCAAACCAAGAAGAGAGAAAGAAGAAAGACAAAGGAAAAGGCATAAGAATAGAGTAAGGTAGGGGATGTTGTTCTTTGATTTCCTAACTCTTTGATTCTCTTTCTTTTGTATGAGAAATGATTCTTTGAAATGAAAATATTATCTTGAAAGCTTTTCTTGGACTTATGTTTAGGAAGAGATTTTGAATGAATTAATGGATGTCTTTGAATGATATTTCATTATATGAATGTTTTGAGATTGTTCTTGAATGTTTCTAAAGGATGAAAAGATCATTTATAAGTAGAGAAATGGTTAAGAAATCAAGTTGTTATGATTGAAAATGGTTTGGAATAGTTGAGTGTTGTTTTGCATTGCCAGAATCAAATTCTGGTGTGCATTATTCGAATAATACCTTCCAGAAAGCATAGCAACACGAACCTTTAGAGGCTTATTAGAATAATAAGGTTGTTATTCGAATAAAGCCTTATAGAAACATATATTTGCAGTATTCTATTCAAATAACAGGGGTGTTATTCGAATAGAAACACTTGATTTTAAGATATTGGGCATTCTAAGGAGTATTAATTACTATGAATTCACATGTTTTCATCATCATTAGTGATTTGATTTATGAAAGGACACATTGTGTCAAAAATTGTGTATTGATAAAATTCTAGAATTCAAGTTATGATGTATGTGGAATGTGAATTTAGATTGCGTGGTTGTAAAACTTAGAATATGCTCCCTTAAATTATTAAGGTTGAGTTAGAATAAATTATTCAATGAATGTTTGAATGATCAGTGCTCAAAAGAATTTGTATTTGAATTAAGGATGAGGATTAGACAATTATCCTTGAATGGGAAGGTAATTAGTCCATGCTTTCTGATAACTATCGAGACTACCAAATTTAAATCAATTTATAACTGAATTACCAGAACTGCTTGTAGCATAAGGTAACACCGGGTCGAGCACGTAGATCACTCTAATTACACAATTAGATTAAGAGGTTGATAAACAGGGGGGAAAGGGTTTGTAAGATTAAACAATAAAAAGCAATCAAAAAGAGTAAACAGAATTAGGAAAACAACCAATCTACGAGAATTAAGCAATCTTGATTTTAATCCATCCTTGATCACTGTAGATCCATTCAACCACCAACTGAATCATCGGTCTTAGATTACATCAAGAAGCCTCAAGATGATCCATGGATCTTCCACTAGATAAGCATCCATAATTCAATTAATCAAGGTTAGACAAATTAAGCATTCATCCAAAACACGAATTAACTTAAAAACCAAGATCCATCCAAGCGAAACATTTCATCAAACATCTTTAATACCTTGTTTAGTCTCTGTAATTCATCTTTCACATATAGCAATTGTGCAATTATCATGTGAATAACCTAATCAAATTAAGCAACTTAATCAGAATTAAGCAAAGATGAAGGAGAGAAATTTGATAAATAATTGAATGTAAAATAATTAAAATAGAATCTCAAGATTAAGCATCAAGAATGTCAATTCCTTAGATTGATTAAAGGCTCTACCCCTCCATGAATGGGAGGGAAGAACTCAAAGAAAAATGGGAAAAACTAGAGAGAAGGGAGAGAAGAGAGATCTTGAGAGAGAGTGAAAAATGTTGAATGAGAAGATGGTTCTCGGACTTCTACTCTAACCCCTTTAAACTAACTCCTAATTTTGGCCTTACATGATTAGAATCTAATGGGAACAAAGCTGGGTTAATTAGGAATCATTAGGCTCAAGTCCCATGTCATTTAGAGGCCTAAAACTCAAGTTATGCTCAATTAAGTGACATAAATCGTCACCAACTAGCCTTTCCTTTCTAGCTTCAATTGCATGCCCAAAATAATGTAGTTTAGCTTAGGAGTCTTCATAAGAGTTGTATCTTCGTGTCTTATATTTCATTTGGGCTTAGTTGACATCCATCAGACTCCTATAACTCGAGATATGGGCTAATGAGTGCACATAAGTCAATCTGTTAATATCATCATTCTGGCTCTTGCTTCAACTTCAATTTAAATTATCCAAATATATGATTCAGCTCCTGAGGTCTCTTGAAACTTGTAGATATTTGTCTCAGCTTTTGTACAAGACCAGAATCATACCAATCAAATATTTGAAACTCATATTATAGCCAAAATACCGAACACTGCCAAATAGACAAATAAAGGTCAATTTATGCAATAACTCCTTCAATGATCCAATTAGGCCCAATATCATAAAATGTGATAAAACTAATTTAATTAAGCCAAATTGAAGCTTAATAAGCGAAGTGAGAGAATCAATAAAATGAATAAAATATATTGCTATCAAATTCCTCCACATTTAGTTTTTTGTACTCTTGGACAAAATATATAAGACCAAAACTAGGGAATAAGGAAAAATAATATAAACTCAAAAGCTAAAAGCTCTAAAAGACTCAATTTTCAAAATTTCCAATGATATTTGTAACATCCTGAAAATTCTTTATTTCATTATAAATAATCATTTTATAATATTTATGATTTTTAGGAATTTTTGTGGATTTTTTTGAAAATGATGAATATTTTAATATATTTTTTGTTTTACGTGCGTACTGTGCGGAGCTGGGATAACGAAAAGTTTTCCCTGAGGCTGGTAAACCTTGAACTGTCAACGTACCGATGGGGGATCATACTAAACCCGAGGCCGGGCACAATTTGCGAAGTTTACATCTTTCGAGGTTTATCTGCTAGATAAAATCGCGGTATCATAAAATTATCTATTGAATAATAAAATATTATTTTCATCAATTGTAACTTTTATTCACTGAGAAAATAATTCTAACAGTGTAATTAATCATCTATCGGATGTATTTAATTAAGGAGACAAGTTTACTATGCACTTTATCGAGAAGCGTGCAAAGTTTCTCAAGGAAGCTTTGAGGGAAGCTTTGAGGGAAGCTTCTAGGAAGCTTCCTCCAACCACTTCTTTCTCTTTCCTCCTTTTTGGTGCTGCACGGTTGACTAAGGGGGGCATAATGAGCGAAGCTTCTCAACGAAGCTTTGAGGGAAGCTTCTAGGAAGCTTCCTCCAACCACTTCTTTCTCTCTCCTTCTTTTTGGTGCTGCACGGTTGACTAAGGGGGGCATATTTCATTTTCATTCTCTCATTTTCTCTCCCTCACATCTGCTCTCTTTCTCCCTTCTCTTTTCACTCCTCAGCAGCAACACCCTTACCACCCACACCTCCATTTTATCTTCAAGTTGTCACATTCCTTGCACCCACTTTGTGTTTGGAGGACCACCATCTTTGAGGAAGTCATCTTCAGGAGTTCACCATTCTCTCCATCTTCATCCTCTTCCACCTTTGAAGCTTAAAGGTTGGAGCTTTACGGTAAAAAGCTCATGGCTTTCATTTCCTCTCTTCTCATTTTCGTGACCCACAGCCATTTTGGTGACCATGGGTATTCATTTCAAGATTTGGTTTTAATTTTGTAAGTTTGAATGTTCTAGGGCTTTCAGGAAGCTAAGAACGAAATTTCTAAAGCAAAAAGGAGCATCCTTTCTTTGTGCTTCTCTCAGGTAAGAGGAAGACACTCCTCCTCAACCTCTATTAGCATTTAGGAACGTTGCCTGTGATTGATAGTGAGGGAACCCTGTTGGGGGTCATCCTTTGTTTGCATGTTGTTTGCAAGGTGTTTATGCTATTGGAATGTCTGTCTGTGTATATTGATATATATTGGATTGGATTGGAATGTATAATATGGAAGGAAATGACATCGGATTGGTTCTCGGATGGTCACGATTTAGAGCCCAAACTTTGGGGTCTTGTGTGAACAATTGTAACAATTGGAATTTCAAAATAAAATCAACTGTACATTATGTAAGAAATGAGGAGAAACTTCTCCAATGACAAATCCGTCAAGTTAGAATGCCAAATCCGTCGAGTAGAATTCCTGACCGTTTAATAGAGAAACTTCCCTAATGTCGATATCCGTCGAGTTTGAATGTCAATAATTGTCGAGTGACATATCCGTTGAGTAGAGTTTCTGACCACTTGGGAGAGAAACTTCTCCAATGCCAAATCCGTCGAGTTAGAATGCCAAATCCGTCGAGTAGAATTCCTGACCGTTTAATAAAGAAACTTCCCCAATGTCAATATCCATCGAGTTTGAATGTCAATATCCATCGAGTGACATATCCGTTGAGTAGAGTTTCTGACCACTTGGGAGAGAAACTTCTCCAATACCAAATTCGTCGAGTTAGAATGCCAAATCCGTCGGGTAGAATTCCTGACCGTTTAATAGAAAAACTTCCCCGATGTCAATATCCGTCGAGTTTGAATGTCAATATCCGTCGAGTGACATATCCGTTGAGTAGAATTTCTGACCATATAGTACTTTCGTCGGTTCAACACTTGGAAGATATCTCCATCGTCAACACCCGTCCGTCGAATTAGAATTTCTGCTGGCCTTCTAGTATATTCGATAGTTTTTGATCCCCATTCGACAGAATCTTCATTCTAAAGAAATTGATTTTTTTTTTGCCATTCTTGTGAAATAATGTTCTCCCATCTTTCATCATTCTGCCATGTTATTTTTCGTTGGAAGGCAGCCTCAATTTTATACTAGATACATTGTCTCCGTCGAATTCAAAAGTATAATTTATCACCCAACACCTAGCGATCAAATTAATGGTTTTGCTGGTGATTCCAGTCGTGTATCTTCCTGGACTCAAGGCTTTTGGACTAATATAAACATATTAATCTAAAATAATTGGAGGACCAGAAACTAATTAGGGATTCATAAAGAGGGAAAAACAAGGAACATGAGCATGCCTTACAACTAGTGAAAATTTTCAATAAAGGAAGAACATGAGTATGGGCGAGGTCGTGAGGAACATAACGAACCTAATGGTAGACTTTTATCATGACTATGAATGGGATCGTGGTTATCCTTAAAATGTGCTACTGGCTTGATGTGGATCCGTGAGTGGGATCAAACCTTGTTGTTAAATGATATGACATGCATTTGAAGCATGATTGACCTAGTTTGTCATGAGAAGCATGATCGAGTCATGCATTGAACAAAAAGAAAGAGAACATCCGTTGGACTTTGTTAAGGCCGACTGGCCTAGGAGATGATCACACCTTAGTGCGGGTGCGAATAGACATGTGTGGTCCTGTAGTTGACCCTGAGGGCGTCGGGGCGCTGGCGTCTCACAGAGGGTAGTGGTAGCCCCTCTGGATCGTGAGACAAACCGATGCAAACGCATCGATGATCCTAACTGGACACAATCCTATATCGAGATCTTGTGGGAATGCCGCTGTATAAAGCCTTGTTGCACAAATTGACTGATTATTTTTTGGAAAGCACTTGTTTTTATGGCTGACGAGATATTGGTATGTCTCCCTGATCATTCTCTCTGACTGTTTTGTGTCTAGCTCCATGGGGTAGAATTTTGACTATTGTATGCATGTGCACAGTGGGTCTATGTATTATCTGGAATTTATTATTATTATAATTTGGAATTGTTGTCTTACTGTTATATATATGACTGCCTGGAACTGCTTATTTGTTTATTTCCGCTATCTAATGCTTATGATTATCATTGGAAATGCTTTGTGGGCGCTTTGCGCCGTTTTTGTTTCGTGATGCTATAATTGGTAATGATGGTAGGATGTCTTACCTCTTCACTGTCTTTCTATTATTTCCCATCTGTATGTTGTGTTCTATCGAAGACGACGGCAAAGAGGGCGAAACTCTCGACTTCCTCGGCTTTTGGCCCGATCGAGATTAGCGTCTAGTGTCGGATCATGGCGGCGCACCCGAGTGGATTTTTGGGTTATGTACGTCTTACTTTCCTCGGAGGGCCAGACTGTTGGTACATTAACCTGAACTCCGAGTGGTTCATCTATGAAGGTGAGGTGTGGATCTCATTAGCTTGGAGGCGTCATGACTCGCCCATCATCACGAGCAGCATCAGAGTGTGTATGGAATTCTACTTGCCCATCCGAGAGATGTGGGGTGATCGCCACTACACCCCACAAGAGGATACTTTTGTTTCCACAGCTCGGGCCCCGTCCCTTAACTCTGTAGTTCTATGATGGTTTCCTTTGATGAGGAAGACCCCGAGGAGGTTCCTGAGGATGACCTCACGGAGGATCCTAAAAAGGATCCACGATTCCTCCTCACTTGAGGGACTGACATTACTTGTAGCTACTGAGGGCTACCAGTATTTTATTTTGGGGGCCTGATGTTTTGATTGTAGTGGGCTGTATATTCTGATACCGTGGGGATGTGTATGTATAATCCTTTGGGGGCAGGTATAGTTTTTCTTTTTGATATACCAGGCTTTGTAACTAAACAGGTTGATAAATATATATATGCAATGTTAAATCCAATGTACGCTTTACTTCCACTTTTGTTCTTTATTTCCATATATGTTTCGTCATCGTTGTTATTAATTATGGTTATTATATCAACAAAAAAAAAATATACTCGCCAACTTAATTACTTAACTATCATCAAGTAAACATATATATATTATTAAGAGGAACCGGGTCTTAACTTATATAATTTATTTCCGCATTGTAATTGACAATGTGACGTTCCTTTTCCAAAAAGGGGCGTTACATTTAAGTTATTATCAGAGCCCTAGTTTATATTTCTTTGGGTCTTGTGATTGAGTCTGTTTTGTTTGTGCTATGTGTTCTCTGAATAGTATACGCAAAGGTGTATTGTTTGGTATCCCTAGTGAATGGAACTGACTTTTCTGTGTTTTCAGTTAATCCAACTTGAGAAAGTAAGATGGCGCAAAGGGAAGACATGGCAGCAGCCATTGCGGCTATGCAGAGGATGGCTGAGGCCATCGCACAACAAACCGAGCAAGCTACTCAACAACAAGAGAGAGTTGCACAACAACAAGAGTGAGCTGCTCAACAGCTAGAGGCTACTGCAGATGCTCAGAACTTGGCTTCGACGCCACAACCCTCCTCAATTCAAAGGAGAATTTGATCCAGACAAGGCTAGTCTATGGATCAAGGAGTTAGAAAAAGTCTTTCGAGGAATGAACTACGCCGAGGACAAGAAGGTGAACTATACTACTTTTATGTTGATGGGCAATGCTGAAAACTGGTGGAACGGAGTGTAGAGAATGTTAGAAGCTGCAAACCGTGAGATTACTTGGGACTTATTAAAGGAGAAATTCCTAGATAAGTATTTTCCTGTAAGCGCAAGATATGCGTAGGAGTCAGAGTTTCTCAACCTACGACAAGAGAATATGACCGTTAATGAGTATGCGGCCAGATTCGAAAACTTGTCACAGTTTTTAACGTACTTTCAGAATCAACCAAATGAAGCATGGAAATGTCGAAGATTCACGGAAGGACTAAGGTATGAGGTGAAGAAAGCTGTGATCACCTTGAAGATCATTGAATTCTCAGAACTGCTGGATACTTGCTGTGACGTAGAGGCTCTGGAGCAATCTAGAGACACGAGGAACAAAAACTTTGGGCCTACGAGGTTCCAGAGAGGCGGTGGTAACAGTGCTAACCGCTTCCAGAAGAAGCCATACTCCCGACCAACGGGAAATCAATAACAGGCCATGGGTGGAAGTTCTGGTAAAGGTTTTACTGGGAACCGGACTGGCCAGAATGTGGCGTACCCTTCCAAATGCCGGAAGTGCGGGAAGGATCATCTAACAAGGAATTGTTCTATCAAAAGGATTATCTATTTCTGATGCGAAAAACTTAGACATATCTACAGAGACTGCAATCAAGTAAAGGCTGAACCTTCAATGAATGCTGCAAAAGCCAAGAAACCACATGGTGGAGGACGAGTTTACACCATGAGCGGAGCTGAAGCCTCCGAATCCGAAGATTTGATACAAGGGGAAGGCACCATAGAAGGTAATCTTTTAACTGTACTGTATGACTCTGGGGCAACCCATTCTTTTATATCATATGACTGTATGTAAAGACTGGGTCTACCTATGTCGTCTTTACCTTTTGACTTAACTGTTTCTACCCCTACTGATAAACCGGTAGTTACTACCAAGGTCTGTCTAAACTATTCATTGGTTGTTGAAGGTCGAACCTTTTCGGTCGATCTGATCTGTTTACCCCTTTCCCAACTAGATATTATCTTAGGGATGGACTGGTTGTCTTTCAACCATATTCTATTAGACTATTCTAGAAAGACCATAGTTTTTCCCATAGATAAGAATTCTAGATTTCTGACGGCCAACCGAGTTCAAGCTCTCTTGAAAGAAGGAGCTCACGGATACATGCTACTGTCTTCTTTGAAAGTCAAGAGCGAGGTTAATGTGAACACAATTCCAGTGGTGAATGAGTTTCCCGAAGTCTTTCCTGAGGAAGTACCTGGTTTACCACCAGCTCGAGAGATAGAGTTGGCTATCGACCTAGTACCGGGGGCTGGTCCCATGTCTATAGCACCTTATAGGATAGCACCGACAGAGTTAGCTGAGCTCAAGAAACAACTAGAAGAGCTTTTGGAAAAGCAATTTGTCAGACCAAGTGTGTCACCGTGGGGAGCACCAGTGCTGTTAATTCGCAAGAAGGATGGCACATCAAGATTATATGTGGACTATTAGCAGCTGAACAAAGTAACGATCAAGAACAAATATCCACTCCCGAGAATTGATGACTTAATGGACCAACTGAAGGGAGCAGTGGTGTTTTCGAAGATTGATCTGCGATCTGGGTATCATCAGATACGAGTAAAGACAGAGGATGTACCCAAGACTGCTTTTTGTACCTGATATGATCATTACGAATATCTCGTGATGCTGTTTGGCGTGACGAATGCACCAGTTATCTTTATGGATTACATGAACCGAATCTTTCATCCTTACTTGGATAGATTCGTTGTGGTCTTCATTGATGACATTCCGGTATACTCTCAAAATCAGGAGGACCATGCTGAACACTTCAATATAGTTCTTCAGATTCTGAAAGAAAAGGAATTGTATGCCAAATTATCAAAATGTGAGTTCTGGTTGGAAGAAGTTAAATTTCTGGGTCATGTGATCTCAAAGGATGGGATTGTAGTAGATCTATCAAAGGTAGAGGTAGTGCTATAATGGGAAAGGCCGAAATCAGTGACAGAGATTCATAGCTTCGTGGGTTTAGCAGGATATTACCGGAGGTTCATTGAGGGATTCTCCAAGATTGCTGGACCACTTACACAACTAACAAGGAAAAACCAAGCTTTTGAGTGGACCGACAGCTGTGAGCAGAGTTTCCAAGAGTTGAAGAATCGACTGACTACCTCACCAGTGTTAGTGCTACTCGATCTGAATGAGCAGTTTGAAGTATACTGTGACGCTTCTTACCAAGGACCGAGATCCGTACTTATGCAGCATGGAAGGGTAGTGGCTTATGCTTCAAGACAGTTGCGAGTGCACGAGAAAAACTACCTGACGCCCGACTTGGAGTTAGCGTCTATGGTTTTTGCTCTGAAGATATGGAGGCATTTTCTCTACGGAGCGACGTTCAACATTTTCAGTGATCACAAGAGTCTGAAGTATTTGTATGACCAGAAAGAGTTGAACATGAGGCAGCAAAGGTGGTTAGAGTTCCTGAAGGATTATGATTTCCAACTTTTGTATCACCCTGGCAAGGCAAATGTTGTGGCAGACGCTCTAAGTAGAAAGATGATCAGAGTCTCTGCCCTGATGATCAAGGAAAAGGATATGCTAGAGCAGTTTAGAGATGTGTGGTCTTTTGTGGAGTTAGAACCAGGGAAGATTTGCATGAATATGGTTACCATCACAAGTGAGCTGATGGATGACATAAGGGAAAAGCAGAAGGTTGACGAGTTTTTGCAAGAAGTGAGGGAACAGATGAAGCAAGGTAATGAAATAGATTTGCGGAAGGAACAGACGGAATTCTGAGATTCCGTGGGAGAGTTTGTATTCCCCGTGACCAAGAACTTAGAGAATATATCACCAACCATGCTCACACAAGCCAATTGAGTATGCATCCGGGCATAACAAAAATGTACCAAGATTTGAAGAACTTATTTTGGTGGCATGGAATGTGTTACCAAGTGGCCTCAATACTCAAGAGGGGGGTGAATTGAGTAGTTAAAAATAAGTTCACAAATCTTTCGCAAATCGTTTGACAATCAATTTTCGTTGAAGCTATTGAATGATCAGAGATAATTGAATAGATGAGTTAAGCACTTTTACTAATGAACGTAATAGTCAAGGAGACAATATCCAAATAAAACAATGAAACAAGGCACAAAGATAAACAGAGGAGAGTTTAGAGAAACAAACACAGTCGTTTATCCTGGTTCAATCACTACTCCACTTGTGATCTACGTCCAGTCCCCAAGCAACACCTTGAGATTTTCCACTATATCTTCAAGCTTCAATGGGTGCTTGAAAAACCACTACAACCTTGAGCACTCAACAATATGGGATACCTCACCCAAAAGCTTGAGCCTCTATTTTCCAAGGGATACCTCACCCTTACAATACTTGAGGGATACCTCACCCTTACAATACTTGAGGGATACCTCACCCTCACTAATCAGAAAGTATAAGATTGAAATAGAAGAAGCTCTCTCTAGAGCAAGTGTTTACAAATTGAAGCTCTAATATGCTCTCAAGGATTTTTCACGTTTTTAGTCGAAAACGAGCAAGAAATGATTTTAAGAATTGATTCACGTTTTGAAGTATATTGATCAGCTTTTGGTTCAAGGTCAACCGTAAACAAAGACCCAACTTGGGTATTTATAAGTTTCTCAATTAATAGAGCCGTTGGAGGTAGTTGGGCATGCATTTAATGCATTTAATATAGCCGTTGGACGTTGTCAGATGTGTGTAATCGATTACATATCTCGTAATCGATTACATTATTGTTCCAACGTTTTACAACTTTCTGGGCTCTGTAATCGATTACATTCTTGAGGTAATCGATTACATGGCTTCGACTTTTCTTGTAATCGATTACAATGCTCATGTAATCGATTACATGACTTGACTTGTTGTGTAATCGATTACAATATCTTTGTAATCGATTACATGGCTCGTCGAACATGTTCTTTGAGTTTCGGGTTTTGTGTAATCGATTACATATATTTTGTAATCGATTACATTTCTTGTCGAACGCGTTCTTTGCCTTTCAGGCTTTGTGTAATCGATTACATATACTTGTGTAATCGATTACATGGCCTCGATTTCTTGTAATCGATTACATTTTTCATGTAATCGATTACATGCTTTCTTGATGTGTAATCGATTACAAACATTGTGTAATCGATTACATTTGCCTTTGAACACATTTTTCAAGTCCAATAACTCTTGTAAGTCATTTCCAACACCTCAAGGTACTTGTTTAAACATAAATCCTTTTAAGAGTGTTAGATTTAAAATTGAAACTCGTGGTTTTATTGAAAGCCATGTTTATCTTTGAAATTTCCTATTTATTTTGAAATCATATATTTGAAAAACCATTTGAGAAATCTTGAGAGCATTTAACAAGAATGTCCTAAGTCTAAATAACTAATTAAACCTTCATCTCTTCTTTCTTTGATCTTGATTTTTTCCTTTTGTGCTTTGATCTTCTCTTTTGCTTTTGTTATCATCAAAAACCTTTCAACATGCCTTAGAGACATAAGCATTCACATTCTCCCCTTTTTGATGATGACAAACTGATCATAGGAAAAAGAAAGAGTTTTTGCATTTGTATATCATAGTCATTTAGTTACAATGTCTTGCCCGAGATTATGCATGATATTGGGTTAGATTTTGCATATGAAACGCTTAATAACTTAAAAGTTCAATAACTCCCCCGTACTCATGCAACCTTTAATTACATTTCATTTTTCCTTCAATAACTCCCCCGTACTCATGCAACCTTTTTTTCCTTATTTTCTCCCCCGTTGGCATTATCAAAAAGACATAAGCATTAAAAAAAATGGACAGCATGTCAGTTATAGTTCATGATTCCCAATTGTTTGCCATAACAGAAAAGCCACTAAGATTAGTCCAAGCAATATTCCAACAGCCAACCATTCAAAGTGAAAACACGTTTATGTATTAATAATCAGCATGTACAAAGAAACATGTCACAACCAGTAGGCAATAATCAAAAGATAACCATAAAAGTATACCAATTTTATATAATCAGAGTTAAAGAAAAATACAAGGCGGAAAAACAAATCAAGGCATAAGGCCAGGATCACTTATCAGTGTCCTCGCTGTCACAAAAGACATCACCCTCTGGATCCGCAGCGAGTCTCCTAGACCAATGTCATCATCGGCCGGGCATAAGATCGTCGTCGAAATCCGAAGCTCCTCATCATCGGCGGGAACTCCAGGATGGACCGGCGAAGGAAATGGGATCCTGGAGGGGCGAGAGGATGTGGGGGCAAAGCAGCGGCGGGACTCTCGGGAACGGGAGGTCCACGTAAGAGGGATCGAATGGAGGCAAGCTCCGGTCCGAGTAGTCCATCCTCGGCTCAAGGTGGTCGATCTTTTGCTCTATATGATCCATGCGCATGTTGACGTTGGCGCTCGGGTTGCGCATCTCTTGGAGCAGAAGATCAAGAGAAGGCTGGAGCAGAGCGAGGCGGGATCTGAGCCCCTCATCATCACTGTCTGGATCGTGATGGATATGGCCAAATGTGCCATGAGTAATGTAATGCCACCTATCCTCCATCTTGTAGAGCTGAAGCTTCTTCAGAGTATGCAGCCCAATTGATTGGGGTCCCTTGGAGCTGGTGTCCTTGGACTCTTCAG
Organism: Ormosia semicastrata; assembly: GCA_029884595.1. Lineage (NCBI taxonomy): Eukaryota > Viridiplantae > Streptophyta > Magnoliopsida > Fabales > Fabaceae > Ormosia > Ormosia semicastrata. The sequence continues at coordinate 19,040,006 of JAQQTO010000062.1, read as the reverse complement.
TCAGCGAAATGCGACAATACTCAAGGATTGTGGTGACTAACATGGCGAAGGGAGAGCAGAGTTCTTCTTTTTCTTGATGTCTAGCATATCTTGTAGAATGTAGTATCCCCAGTTGATTGGGTGCCCTGTGGTCATTGCCCATAATGCCACTACATCGTCCTTGAGGACTTGGGAGTAATTTCCTCCTCTGGGAATCAATCCACGAACCAAGAGGTAGTGGAGGACCCTGTTTTCCATAGTGAGGCCAGTGGCCATTATTCTGCGTCTAGGATCACTGGGAGGTGGTAGCCAGATCCTAATCAAGGAGAGAAGAGCAGCCTTGTGCTCAAACTCATGCCCCCAGACTTTGGCATTCCCACAGAACTGGGCTCCATCAGGAGTGAGCTTGGTGAGCCTATACCATTCTGTCATGGTTAACCTGATTTGTTGCTTTTTCACCTCAGAAATGATGCAATTATCCTCAACCTTCAGGTTAGCATAAAACACTCGGACAAGGTTAGGGTAGATGGCCTTCTCTATACTTAGGAATCCCAAGAAGCCTAAGTGTTCTATTGTCCTAAAGCTCACTAAGGGTTCACTCTCACGAAGGTGATGGGTAGATACACGGGAGAGATGATCTTGCGAAGCCGGAAGTTCTTCCCGAACAACTCGGCTTTCTTCACGGTGGAGAAGTGCCTCGTGAGGTCCAACCCGGAGATATTGCGTGTAGAGCCACCGGAGGAACTTCCAACAAGAGCCCCTGTTCTTGGGCGCTTCGAGCGATGGGAGGATTCAGCCATTGATGAGAGAGAAAGCACGGGTTGAGTGGTAAATGGTTGGGGATGAGTGAGGAGAGAGAGAGGGGACGAAATTAGGTTAGAAAAGTGGAGAAGGTGTTCGTGAGAGAAGATGGGGAGATTTTGGATGAGGGATTTGAGGAGATTTGATCGGTGGGTTATGTGGAGAGGGGATTTCCGAGATTGAGAGAGGCGAAATGATGAGTTTTGATGGAAATTTGAGTGAGAAATGAGAGGTTTTGAGATCCGAGGTGCGTGGGTGCGAGAGGAGAGAACGAGGAAGATGAACAGGGCCAAACAGAAATGACCACTACGCGCGTCGAGAGCCTTTTAAAAACCCTGTGTAATCGATTACATTGAGTGTGTAATCGATTACATACATTCTGGTGGGTGTGTAATCGATTACATTTTTGGTGTAATCGATTACATGCTTCCTGGTAGGTATGTAATCGATTACATTTTTAGTGTAATCGATTACATGATTTCTGGGAACCTTGTAATCGATTACATAGATGATGTAATCGATTACCTGAGTTCTGAGTTGGTTGTAATCGATTACAAAATGTGTGTAATCGATTACATGCGTGACAGAACCTGTGTAATCGATTACAAAGGCATTGTAATCGATTACCAGCACTCTTTAACTCAGATTTTGCGTTCCAAACAACATATAATCAATTTTAATCCACCCAAAACAGTTTTAAAGCAACTCAAATCAATTCAAATCATCATCCAAGCATATAGATTAATCACATTATGATTCAACTAATATAATTGATCAAAATTATCATGTTTACCAAGAATTTCACCCTTTTTGGTGATTTTTGAGGCTGTTGAATTTCACCCTTCTTGTCAAAGTTGGACATGAGGAGCACCTGCAAAAATAATTTGGGGGAAACCTCCGACGCTCAAGTTAGTATGGGATTCAAATATATATAATGAAAATTCAGAAATTGTGCAAAGCAAGATGTGGCATAATTATGCGTAAAAACGCATAGCTTAGGCTTTTGTTTTAGGATTATGCGAAAGCAAATATTTAATTTATGCATGAATGGTCCAATATACCCAGTTCGTTTCTAATGTAGAAAAATGCTTCTTTTGCAAGGGGTTTGGTGAAAATATCACTAATTGCTTAGTTGTTTCAACAAATTCAAGTATGCAATCACCTCTTTGAACATGATCTCTAATGAAATGATGTCTTATTTCAATATGCTTAGTTCTAGAATGCAAAATGGGATTTTTTGACAAGTTAATTGCACTAGTATTATCACATTTTATGGGAATGTGATCAAGCTCAAGACCATAGTCCAAGAGTTCTTTGTTTCATCCAAAGGACTTGAGCACAAGAACTCCCAAATTTCAAACATATTCAGTAACGGTGTGGATAATGCCACACTATTTTGTTTCTTCTTTGTGCCAAGAAACTAGTGAGCTTCCTAGCAAGTGGCATGTCCCACTAGTGCTCTTTTCGATCCATTTTGCATCCAGCAAAATCAGAATCGGAATATCCAATAAGACTACATGAGGCACCCTTAGGGTACCATAAACCCATTTGTGATGTGCCTATTAGATATTTCATTATTCTCTTAACAAAGACTTAGGTGTGATTCCTTAGGATTAGCTTGATATCTAGCACACATGCATACACTAAACATTATATCGGCCTACTTGCGGTGAGATAAAGGAGTGAGCCAATCATACCTCTATATTTTGTAATTTCTACTTGATTTACCTCCTTCATCCTTGTCCAAATAGCAAGAGGTGCCCATAGGAGTAGCCATATGCTTGGCATTGTCCATTCCAAACTTTTTGAGCAGCTCCTTGCAATACTTGGATTGGCTTATAAATGTTCCTTCTCTTGTTTGCTTGATTTGTAGACCAAGGAAGAAGTTGAGCTCACCCATCATGGACATCTCAAACTCACTTTGCATAATATTTGAAAATTCTTTACAAAGAGAGTTGTTAGTAGCTCCAAATATAATGTCATCAACATAGATTTGAACTAGAAGAATGTCATGCATTTTGTGTTTTATGAAAAGAGTGGTGTCAACTTTACCTCTAGAAAAGCCTTTTTCTAAAAGAAATTTGCTCAACCTTTCATACCAAGCTCTAGGAGCTTGTTTCAAGCCATACAAAGCCTTTTTCAATTTAAAAACATGGTTGGGCATTTCAAAGTCCTCAAAACCAGGAGGTTGTTCTACACACCTCTTCTTGTATAAAACCATTTAAAAAGGCACTTTTGACATCCATTTGATAGAGTTTGAAATCCATGATGCAAGCATATGCAAGTAGCATTCTAATGGCCTCTAATCTAGCTACGGGAGCATAAGTTTCTTCATAATCTATGCCTTCTTCTTGATTATATCCCTTAGCTACAAGCCTAGCTTTATTTCTTATTATTAAACCCGTTTCATCAAGTTTGTTCCTAAAGACCCATTTGGTGCCAATTATAGGATGATCATTGGGCCTTGGAACTAATTCCCAAACTTGATTCCTCTCAAATTGGTTTAGTTCTTCTTGCATGGCCAAGATCCAATGCTCATCGTTAATGGCCTCATTTATGTCTTTAGGTTCAACTTGAGAGACAAAGGCTAGATGATTACATGCATCTCTAAGTGAGTTTCGAGTGATTACCCCTTTTGATACATCACCTATCACCTTGTCAAGAGGATGATACCTTGAAGTCCTCCATTCCTTGGGTAGATCCGAGATTTTAGAATTTTCTTGCCATGAGTGATCAAGGAGTCTCTCTTCTTTCTTCTTGGACTCTATCTCTTGATTTTCCAAGTGCGTCTTTGCCAAGATTTCTGCAACATCATCAACAAGTTCCTTTCTCGGCACATTTGGGTTAGTTTCATCAAATGCAACATGTATGGATTCTTCTATGGTCATAGTTCGTTTATTATAGACTCTAAAGGCCTTGCTATGGATAGAATAACCAATGAATATTCCCTCATCAGATTTTGCATCAAACTTCCCCAAGTTATCCTTTCCATTATTCAAAACAAAGCATTTGCATCCAAAAACATGAAAATGTGACACATTAGGTTTCCTTCCTTTGTACAATTCATATGGGGTTTTCTTTAAAATTGGCCTTATTAGGGCTCTATTCATAACATAACAAGCGGTGTTAACCGCATCACCCCAAAAGTACTTAGGAAGATTGGCCTCATTGAGCATAGTTCTTGCCATTTCTTCTAAAGATCGATTTTTCCTTTCTACAACACCATTTTGTTGTGGTGTTCTAGGGGCGAGAAAAATTATGCTCAATGCCATGTTCATCACAAAAAGTTTCAAATTCATGATTTTCAAATTCACCACCATGATCACTTCTTATGGATGCAATACAAAAACCTTTTTCGTTTTGGATAACTTTGGCAAGTTTTCTAAATGATTGAAAAGCATCATTTTTGTGAGCTAAGAATAATGTCCATGTAAATCTAGAAAAATCATCCACAATTACTAATGCATAGTAATTCCCACCAAAGCTCATAGTTCTAGAGGGTCCAAAAAGATCCATGTGCAAAAGTTGTAAAGGTCTAGAAGTTGAAACTATGTTTTTAGCTTTGAAAGAGACCTTTACTTGTTTTCCCTTTTGACATGCATCACAAAGTTTGTCTTTTTCAAATTTGAGCTTTGGAAGACCAATTACTAGTTCTTTAGAAACCAATTTGTTTAAGTGATCCATGTGAATGTGAGCAATTCTTCTATGCCATAACCATGAATCATTTTCTCTACTCATAAAGCATTTAGCATCATTTGAGGAAATGTCATCAAGACTAATCATATATATGTTATTGACCCTATGACCAACAAACTTAACTTGCTTGTCATCCTTTCCCTCAATTATACAACAAGAGGAGTCAAATATAACTCTATTTCCTTTATCACACAATTGACTAATACTAAGTAAATTATGTTTAAGTCCTTCAACAAGTAAGACATTATCAATAGATGATGAAGGGATCTTACCAACTTTGCCAATTCCAAGAATCTTCCCTTTGTTGTTGTCACCATATGTGACATGACCATGTTTCTTGTGTGTAAGGGAGGAGAACTTGGAGCCATCTCCGGTCATGTGCTTGGAGCAACCACTATCAAGATACCAACTTGAGCTCTTGGTCTTCAAGCACACCTACAACACACATTCAAGATTTAACTTTTGGTACCCAAATTGTTTTGGGTCCTTGTGTGTTAGAATTAGGTATGGTGCCTTTAGGGACCCAAACCCTTTGATTCCAACCTTGGTGTTTATGTTCTTTCTAACATTGCAAGTGGATGCACTATGCCCTTTCCTACCACAATGAAAACATTTAACAAAGGGGCTACTTGAAGTTTTTGAGGAAACAAAGAAATTCTTATAAGATTTTTGATGGTTGTTTGGATTAAATCCTAAACCGGCTTTTTGGAACACACATTTTTGTCTCCCTAACAACACATTCAAGTTGTCTCTTCCAAAAGTGAATTTTGCAAGAGTGTTGTTCAAGTCTTCAATTTCTTTTTCAAAAGCTTTGCATGATAGACAAGGTAATGATATGGATGCATTTTCATGTGAGGAACAAATCATGCATGATGAATTAGCATCTATGAGTCCTAAAGTCTCATTTTCAATTTTAAGTTCATTTATCTCCTTGGTTAAAGCAGAAACTTTCTTTGTCAATAGGGAGATTGTTTTATTGGAAGACAAAATCATTTTTGTGAGCCTCAAAGATTCATCATGCAATTCTTGAAAGGCATCTTGTAATTCATCATAAGAAGGTGGAGGTTCTAGGTTAGAAGAGGTTACCTCGGTGTCGCTTTCTCCACTTTCTTCTCCTTGAGCCATGAGGCAAAGATGGGCTTCCTCATTTTCGAGAATCATCGGAAGAGCTTAAGTCATTGTCCTCCCAAGCTATATATGCTCTTCTTTCTTTCTTTTCCTTGGAGGGTCTTTTCTCAAACTTCTCCGTCTTCTTGAGATATATAGGACACTCCATTTTCATGTGCCCCAGGTTTTCCACATTCATAGCATTTTGGAGGAGTGGAGGATCCTTCTCCTTGTGATATGCTTTCTTTTGAGGAAACGGTGGTCTTCTTTGAAATCCCTTTTTCTTCAAGAATCTTCCGAATTTTCTCACAAGGAGACTAAGATTCTCCTCACTTAGCTCAATATTTTCAGCATCCTCTTCACCATCTTCATCATCATCTTCAAGTATGGGAGAGGTGGCCTTGAAGTGCAATTCCCTTCTTCTTTTTGTCATGTTCTTCATTTTGATTGAGCCTACTTAGTTCCAGCTCATGCTCTTGAAGTTTTCCGAATAGGGTGGCTAGAGACATGGTTGATAAATCTCTTGATTCCGCAATCGCAGTTACCTTGGGTTGCCAATTCCTGCTTAGACATCTCAAGACTTTGTTAATAAGATCCTCATTAGGAAATGTCTTTCCCAATGAGATGAGATGATTAACAATATGAGTAAATCTCTTTTGCATATCTTGAATACTCTCACCTTGGTTCATTCTAAACAATTCATATTCATGAGTAAGAGTGTTTATTCGAGATCTTTTTACCTCACTAGTGCCTTCATGAGTTACTTGTAGGGTATCCCACATTTCTTTTGCGGTCTTACAGTTTGACACCCTAAAGAATTCATCATACCCCAAAGATGTGGTGATGATGTTTTTGGCTTTCAAATTATATTGAACCTTCTTTTTATCATCATCGGTCCAATCACTTCTAGGTGTATTAATTGTCACACCATCCTTAGTTTGTGTAGGGACAAAAGCACCATTTTCAACTGCGTCCCACACATCTAAGTCAATAGCTTCAATAAAAATTTTCATCCTTTCTTTCCAATAGGCGTAGCCATCCCCATTGAAATAAGGAGGTCTATTTATAGAAGAACCTTCATTTGAAAAACTATTTGAAGCCATCACTTCTCTTGAAGCTGCTAAGCTCTTTATACAAGAGTCTAGCTCTGATACCACTTGTTACCAAGTGGCCTCAATACTCAAGAGGGGGGTGAATTGAGTAGTTAAAAATAAGTTCACAAATCTTTCGCAAATCGTTTGACAATCAATTTTCGTTGAAGCTATTGAATGATCAGAGATAATTGAATAGATGAGTTAAGCACTTTTACTAATGAACGTAATAGTCAAGGAGACAATATCCAAATAAAACAATGAAACAAAGCACAAAGATAAACAGAGGAGAGTTTAGAGAAACAAACACGGTCGTTTATCCCGGTTCAATCACTACTCCACTTGTGATCTACGTCCAGTCCCCAAGCAACACCTTGAGATTTTCCACTATATCTTCAAGCTTCAATGGGTGCTTGAAAAACCACTACAACCTTGAGCACTCAACAGTATGGGATACCTCACCCAAAAGCTTGAGCCTCTATTTTCCAAGGGATACCTCACCCTTACAATACTTGAGGGATACCTCACCCTTACAATACTTGAGGGATACCTCACCCTCACTAATCAGAAAGTATAAGATTGAAATAGAAGAAGCTCTCTCTAGAGCAAGTGTTTACAAATTGAAGCTCTAATATGCTCTCAAAGATTTTTCACGTTTTTAGTCAGAAAACAGAGCAAGAAATGATTTTAAGAATTGATTCACGTTTTGAAGTATATTGATCAGTTTTGGTTCAAGGTCAATCAGTAAACAAAGACCCAACTTGGGTATTTATAAGTTTCTCAATTAATAGAGCCGTTGGAGGTAGTTGGGCATGCATTTAATGCATTTAATATAGCCGTTGGACGTTGTCGGGATGTGTGTAATCGATTACATATCTCGGTGTCGATTACATTATTGTTCCAACGTTTTACGAACTTTCACGGGCTCTGTGTAATCGATTACATTCTTGAGGTAATCGATTACATAACTTCGACTTTTCTTGTAATCGATTACAATGCTCATGTAATCGATTACATGACTTGACTTGTTGTGTAATCGATTACAATATCTTTGTAATCGATTACATGGCTCGTCGAACATGTTCTTTGAGTTTCTGGGTTTTGTGTAATCGATTACATATATTTTGTAATCGATTACATTTCTTTGTCGAACGTGTTCTTTGCCTTTCTGGGCTTTGTGTAATCGATTACATATCTTGTGTATCGATTACATGGCCTCGACTTTCTTGTAATCGATTACATTTTTCATGTAATCGATTACATGCTTTCTGTTTGATGTGTAATCGATTACAAACATTGTGTAATCGATTACATTTGCTTTGAACACATTTTTCAAGTCCAATAACTCTTGTAAGTCATTTCCAACACCTCAAGGTACTTGTTTAAACATAAATCCTTTTAAGAGTGTTAGATTTAAAATTGAAACTCAGGTTTTATTGAAAGCCATGTTTATCTTTGAAATTTCCTATTTATTTTGAAATCATATATTTGAAAAACCATTTGAGAAATCTTGAGAGCATTTAACAAGAATGTCCTAAGTCTAAATAACTAATTAAACCTTCTGTCTTCTTTCTTTGATCTTGATTTTTTCCTTTTGTGCTTTGATCTTCTCTTTTGCTTTTGTTATCATCAAAAACCTTTCAACATGCCTTAGAGACATAAGCATTCACAGAATGAAGAGTGACGTCACTAGACGCGTATCGATTTGTTTGGTTTGTCAAAAAGCTAAAGTGGAACATCAGAGACCAGCGGGATTACTGCAACCGTTGTCTATTCCTGAATGGAAGTGGGACAGTATTGCCATGGATTTTGTAGTCGTATTTCCAAGAACCAGAAAAGGTCATGATTCGATTTGGGTAATTGTGGACCGACTCACGAAATCAGCACATTTTCTCCCGATCGACATAAGATACAAACTAGAGAGACTAACTCAGATCTATATTGGAGAAATTGTTAGACTCACGGTGTACCTACAAGTATTATTTCAGATAGAGATCCGAGATTTACTTCAAATTTCTGGAAGAGTTTGCAAGAAGCGTAAGGGACGAAGTTGCGTTTGAGTTCTGCTTATCACCCGCAGACCGATGGTCAATCTGAGAAGACGATCCAATCTTTGGAAGATTTGCTTAGAGCTTGTACCATAGAGCAGATTGGAAGTTGGGATGACATTCTACCATTGATAGAATTCACCTACAACAACAGTTATCATTCAAGCATAGGGATGGCACCCTATGAAGCTCTGTATGGACGACGGTGTCGGATACCCCTGTGTTGGTACCAAGACGGTGAACACCTTACTATTGGACCAGAGATTATACATCAGACAACTGAGAAAGTTAAGATGATTCAGGAAAAGATGATGATGGCTCAGAGTCGGCAAAAGAGTTATGCAGACCAAAGGAGAAAGTCTCTTGAGTTTGAGGAAGGCGAGCATATATTCCTGAAAGTCACACCTACGACTGGGGTAGGCCGAGCCCTAAAATCTAGAAAACTCATTCCCAAATTCCTTGGACCATACCAAATCATTCACCGAGTAGGTCCTATAGCCTACCAAATAGCCTTACCTCCTTTCCTTTCAAACATTCATAATGTTTTCCATGTGTCACAACTTCGAAAATACCTTCCTGACCCAAGTCATGTCATAGAATCGGATACAGTACAATTAAAAGAGAACTTAACTTATGAGACGTCTCCTGTAAGAATCGAGGATAGAAGGATAAAGCAATTAAGAGGCAAGGAGATCACATTGGTGAAGGTAATCTGGAACGAGGTGACTGGAGATGCAACCTGGGAGTTGGAAGACAAAATGAAGGAGCAACACCCACAATTATTCTAAGGTATGTAAATTTCAAGGACAAAATTCCTTTTAGAAGGGGAGTGTTGTAATATCTCGAAAATTCTTTATTTCATTATAAATAATCATTTCATAATATTTATGATTTTTAAGAATTTTTGTGAATTTTTCTGGAAATGATGAATATTTTAATATATTCTTCGTTTTACGTGCACACTGTGTGGAGCCGGGATAACGAAATGTTTTCCCTAAGGCTGGTAAACCTTGAACTGTCAACGTGTCGACGGGAGATCTTACTAAACCCGAGGCCGGGCACAGTTTGCGAGGTTTGCATTTTTTGAGGTTTTATCTGCTAGATAAAATCGCGGTATCATAAAATTATCTGATGAATAATAAAATATTATTTTTATCAATTGTAACTTTTATTCACTGAGAAAATAATTCTAACAGTGTAATTAATTATCTGTCAGATGTATTTAATTAAGGAGACAAGCTTACTATGCACTTTATCAAGAAGCGCACGAAGTTTCTCAAGGAAGCTTTGAGGGAAGCTTCTAGGAAGCTTCCTCTAACCACTTCTTTCTCTCTCCTCCTTTTTGGTGCTGCACGGTTCACTAAGGGGGGCATATTTCATTTTCATTCTCTCATTTTCTCTCCCTCACGTCTGCTCTCTTTCTCCCTTCTTTTTTCACTCCTCAACAGCAACACCCTTACCACCCACACCTCCATTTTATCTTCAAGTTGTCACATTCCTTGCACCCACTTTGTGTTTGGAGGACCACCATCTTTGAGGAAGTCATCTTCAGGAGTTCACCATTCTCTCCATCTTCATCCTCTTCCACCTTTGAAGCTTAAAGGTTGGAGCTTTACGATAAAAAACTCATGGCTTTCATTTCCTCTTTTCTCATTTTCGTGACCCACGGTCATTTTGGTGACCATGGGTATTCATTTCAAGATTTGGTTTTGATTTTGTAAATTTAAATGTTCTAGGGCTTTCAGGAAGCTAAGAAAAAAATTTTCTAAAGCAAAAAGGAGCATCTTTTCTTTGTGCTTCTCTCAGGTAAGAGGAAGACACTCCTCCTCAACCTCTATTAGCATTTAGGAACGTTGCCTGTGATTGATAGTGAGGGAACCCTATTGGGGGTCATCCTTTGTTTGCATGTTGTTTACAAGGTATTTATGCTATTGGAATGTCTGTCTGTGTATATTGATATATATTGGATTGGATTGGAATGTATAATATGGAAGGAAATGACGTCGGATTGGTTCTCGGATGGCCACGGTTTAGAGCCCAAACTTTGGGGTCCTTTGTGAACAATTGTAACAATTGGAATTTCAAAATAAAATCAACTGTACATTATGTAATAAATGAGGAGAAACTTGTCCAATGCCAAATCCATCGAGTTAGAATGTCAAATCCGTCGAGTAGAATTCCTGACCGTTTAATAGAGAAACTTCCCCAATGTCAATATCCGTCGAGTTTGAATGTCAATAATTGTCGAGTGACATATCTGTCGAGTAGAGTTTCTGACCACTTAGGAGAGAAACTTCTCCAATGCCAAATCCGTCGAGTTAGAATGCCAAATCCGTTGAGTAGAATTCCTAACCGTTTAATAGAGAAACTTCCCCAATGTCAATATCCGTTGAGTTTGAATGTCAATATCCGTCGAGTGACATATCCGTCAAGTAGAGTTTCTAACCACTTGGGAGAGAAACTTCTCCAATGCCAAATTCGTCGAGTTAGAATGCCAAATCCGTCGAGTAGAATTCCTGACCGTTTAATAGAGAAACTTCCCCAATGTCAATATCTGTCGAGTTTGAATGTCAATATCCGTCGAGTGACATATCCTCGAGTAGAATTTCTAACCATATAGTACTTTCGTCGGTTCAACACTTGGAAGATTTCTCCAACGTCAGCACCCGTCCGTCGAATTAGGATTTCTGCTGGCCTTCTAGTATATTCGATAGTTTTTGATCCCCATTCGACAGAATCTTCATTCGATAGAAATTGATTTTTTTTTGCCATTCTTGTGAAATAATGTTCTCCCATCTTTCATCGTTCTGTCATGTTATTTTTCGTCGGAAGGCAGCCTCAATTTTATACTAGATACATTGTCTCCGTCAAATTCAAAAGTATAATTTATCACCCAACACCTAGTGATCAAATTAATGGTTTTGCTGGTAATTCCGGCCATGTATCTTCCTGGACTTAAGGCTTTTGGACTAATATAAACATATTAATCATAAATAATTGGAGGACCAGAAACTAATTAGGGATTCATAAAGAGGGAAAAACAAGGAACGTGAGCTTGCCTTACAACTAGTGAAAATTTTGAATAAAGGAAGAACATGAGTATGGGCGAGGTCGTGAGGAACATAATGAACCTAATGGTAGACTTTTATCATGACTATGAATGGGATCATGGTTATCCTTAAAATGTGCTACTGGCTTGATGTGGATCCGTGAGTGGGATCAAACCTTGTTGTTAAATGATATGACATGCATTTGAAGCATGATTGACCTAGTTTGTCATGAGGAGCATGATCGAGTCATGCATTGAACAAAAAGAAAGAGAATGTCCATTGGACTTTGTTAAGGCCGAGTGGCCTAGGAGATGATCACACCTTAGTGCGGGTGTGAATAGACATGTGTGGTCCTGTAGTTGACCCTGAGGGCGTCGGGGCGCGAGCGTCTCACAGACGGCAGTGGTAGCCCCTCTGGACCGTGAGACAAACCGATGCAAACGCATCGATGATCCTAACTGGACACAGTCCTATATCGAGATCTTGTGGGAATGCCGCTGTATAAAGCCTTGTTGCGCAAAATGACTGATTATTTTCTGGAAAGCACTTGTTTTTATGGTTGACGAGATACTGGCATGTCTCCCTGATCATTATCTCCTACTGTTTTATGTCTAGCTCCATGGAGTAGGATTTTGACTATTGTATGCATGTGCACAGTGGGTCCATGCATTATCTTGCATTTATTGTTATTATAATTTGGAATTATTGTCTTACTGTTATATATATGACTGCCTGGAACTGCTTATTTGTTTATTTCCACTATCTAATGCTTATGATTATCATTGGAAATGCTTTGTGGGCGCTTTGCGCTGTTTTTGTTTCTTGATGCTATAATTTCTAATGATGGTAGGATGTCTTACCTTTTCCCTGTCTTTCTATTATTTCCCATCTGTATATTGTGTTCTATCGAAGACGACGGCAAAGAGGGCGAAACTCCTGACTTCCTCGGCTTTTGGCCCGATCTAGATTAGCATTTAGTGTCGGATCATGGCGGCGCACCCGAGTGGATTTTTGGGTTATGTACGTCTTACTTTCCTCGGAGGGCCTGACTGTTTGGTACATTAACCTGAACTCCGAGCAGTTCATCTACGAGGGTGAGGTGTCGATCTCACTAGCTTGGAGGCGTCATGACTCGCCCATCTTCACGAGCAGCATTAGAGTGTGTCTGGAATTCTACTTGCCCATCCGAGAGATGTGGGGTGATCGCCACTACACCCCACCAGAGGATACTTTTGTTTCCACAGCTCGGGCCCCGTCCCGTAACTCTGTAGTTCCTATGATGGTTTCCTCTGATTAGGAAGACCCCGAGGAGGTTCCTGAGGATGACCTCGCGGAGGATCCTGAAGAGGATCCTGACACGATTCCTCCTCACTTGAGGGACTGACATTACTTGTAGCTACTGAGGGCTACTAGTATTTTATTTTGGGGGCCTGATGTTTTGATTGTAGTGGGCTGTATATTCTAATACTGTGGGGATATGTATGTATAATCCTTTGGAGGCAGGTATAGTTTTACTTTTTGATATACCAGGCTTTGTAACTAAATAGGTTGATAAATATATATATGCAATGTTAATTCCAATGTACGCTTTACTTCTTTATTTCTATGTATGTTTCGTCACCGTTGTTATTAATTATGGTTATTATATCAACAAAAAAATATATACTCGCTAACTTAATTACCTAACTATCATCAAGTAAACATATATATATTATTAAGAGGAATCGGGTCTTAACTTATATAATTTATTTCCGCATTGTAATTGACAATGTGACGTTCCCTTTCCAAAAAGGGGCGTTACAATATTCAAGGATGCAAAAGTTTTTAAGCAAGAAGGGTAACAAAAGATTCAAGAAATCAAAACATTCATGAGGTAACATTCCTTCACATCTCAAACCAACAAGCAAGGTAGCTTCAATTTGAAAAGCATGAATCAAGAATGATAGATCCTCACAAGATACACTTTCTATCCCTCTAGTGTTTAAAAGGTACGTATTTCACTCAATTCAACCCATGAAAATTGCATTACCTTAAGCTTGCTTATTTTCTACTTCTCCACTACTCAAACACATGCACACAAAATTCAAGAGGACTTTATTCAAGGTTACAATGGGGTCAAGGTAAGGGAAGGAAACAATATGGATATGACAAGCTAAATACCCAAGAGAAAAAAGAGCATTGCGGAGGAACTCAATTGACAAGTATGAAAATTTTCCCCTCCCTCCCCAATTCCATATAATGTGCATTCTCTTTACATATTCCTTTTCTTAGTTTTATTTTTTTTTTAAATTTCTTTTCTTTCACAACCTTCTCACATTTATTCTTTTTCTTTTCATTTTCATTTTCTTTTTTTTAATCGGCTCTTTTTTGTTTCTTTTTCTTCCACCAAACACTTTGCATATTGCACATCAATTTACACAACCCCCACACTTGTACTATTAATTACTCATAAGTAAAAAGAGCTGCTCCAATGAAAATGAACTAATGCTCTCTCATTCCCTAAGGTAAGGTAAAAACATGATTTTTCACAAAAGGCACATAAATCAGCTAAGACAAAAGATAGGTGAATAGGCTCAAGGGGGTTAATCAAAGGAAAATGATGCAAGGTTTACTATTTGGCCAAAGTAGCTAATTCAAGAAAGAATGCCTCAATCATGTTCATGTTTGCAAGTCAACATGTAGCCTAATAAAGAATCAAAGCAAGTTCTAGAGTGATTAATTATCATGAGTGAAAATCACACAAGAAAGAAGAGAATGACATAAATGCTAAATCCATCCTTCAATAGGCTTAAAATATCACAAGGTATGCATCTATCAAACTCAATCCACCAATCAAATATCCAAAACTAAGCATGTCAAATTTAAGAAGGAAGATAATTTATTCAATCATGCTATGAACTTAGAATTTCAATTGCTTCAAACTCACAAATTTCACAATTCCTAAAACATCATTGGAAGATAATTAAAAACACACAAATTTTTTTTCAAAAATAGTAAAAACATAATTTAAAATAGCAAAACAGGTTTTAAAAAATAGAATGTAAAACAAAAATAGAAAATAGAAACAAAAAACAAAAATAGTAAATAACAACAAAAAAATAGAACAACATAATTGTAAATAGAAGAATTGTAAACAATAGAAATAGAAAATTTAAACAGAAATGGTAGAAAGTTGATAGAAATAGTATAAACAAAAAAATTAAAAAAAGAAATAGAAAAAAATTAAGAACATAAATAGAAAAATAGAATCAAAACCATAATAGTAAAACAAAAACAAAAAATTAAGATAGAAAATTAAAATAGAAACAAAATTAAACACGAAAAATAGAAATAAAATAGAAAAAGAATTAAAACAAAAAACAACATGTAAATCCCTCCTCCACACTTAAATTCTACATTATCCTCAATGTAAAGCTCTAAAGAAAAAAACATCCCACAATTAACATCAATTAATATAGGACAAGTAAAATAAAAGAGAGAGAGAGAATAAACATCCTTATCAAGTGAAAAGACTTCCATCAAGGTCCCATTGCTTGAAGTGTAATGACCAAGTTAAGCTTGAAGCATGAGAGCTTCCACCAAGGTCTCATTGGCCCTTCTTAATTCCCTTGGCTTCACCATTGGAATGCATATGTTCACTTTATCAACTCCATTTTCATTGCTTATGTTGGACCATGGTCCAAAAACAAAATCCACCACAGTAGTGACTGCTATCCGGTGTTCTTCTCCC
Source organism: Ormosia semicastrata (assembly GCA_029884595.1). Taxonomy (NCBI): domain Eukaryota; kingdom Viridiplantae; phylum Streptophyta; class Magnoliopsida; order Fabales; family Fabaceae; genus Ormosia; species Ormosia semicastrata. Next base: position 19,024,504 of record JAQQTO010000062.1, on the reverse strand, counting down.
TTCTCTGAAAATTCTTCTATGACCATCAACTCCACTTCCTTATGTGTTTTAGATTCTACGACTGCATCAAGAACATTGTTGATAGACCCTTCAATACTATCAATTACTGCTTAATCTATAGAAACAAAATCACTATCTCTCAAGAATGTAGAAATCTCAGCACAAACAACACATATCATATCACCACCACAATCAGTACATGAGTGGCAATGGATAGAATCATTAAAACTAATAAAATTAGGAAATTTATCACGCAACTCATCATAAGTTTCCTCAACTAAATCAGCAATTAAATCAATATGAAAAACAGAATGCTCCTCCATGGATGCTTCATAGCATAAAAAATGTTCAACTAAACAATAGAGTCTCCAAACTCCATGGATAGAGTTCCTGCATACATATCTATTTTAGTCCTCGCTGTTTTGAGGAATGGCCTCCCTAAAATGAGTAGAGCCTTGCTGGATGGTGACTCCTCCTCGATCTCCAAAATATAAAAATCTATAAGAAAAATCATTTATCAACCCTTACCAACACATCTTCATTCAACTCGGTTGGGTACACATTGTTTTTATTAGCTAATTGGATCATAATACCTGTAGCATGCAAAGTTCCAAGTCCAAGAGAATTAAAAATAGACATAGGTATTACATTAATAAAAGCACCTAAATCTAGCATGGCATGCTCTAATCTGTAATTGCCTATAACACATGGAATTATAAAAGTCCCTAGATCTTTGCATTTCTCTGACATAGCCTGAATGAGGGCTGAAACATTTTAGCCCATACTGATTCTCTCATTACCCTTCAGCCTCCTCCTGTGGGTGCAATATTCCTTAAGAAACTTGGCATATTTTAGGATTTGTTTAATGGCATCCAGTAATGGAATATTGACTTCCACTTTCTAAAAAGTGTCAAGACTTCCACTTTCTGAAAAATGTCAAGAAGATCACTATCCTTCTAAGCCTCATCTATCTTTCTGGACTGAATGGCTCTCTATGGAAAGGGAAGGGCTACTACAGGCTTCTACTACTCATCAACGACCACTGATTTCTTTTTACCCTTAGATTTTTAGGCTGGTTCATCAGAAATTGATTAGTTTGCTGGTTGATGCTTGCTTGCAGGTAAAGGTTCAGTTGGTACTTGTATAGATTTTCCAAACCTTGGCATAATGGCAATCACATTCCCCTTTGGATTGGGAATTTTTTGTGAAGGAAGTTGGCCAGAACCTTGGGCTGCAACTAACTTAATGTGGAAGCTAATTTTCTAATTTGGGTTTCTAAATTCTGTGTGGAGGCCTTTGTCCTCTGCTGTAACTGAATATTATTGGTGGTCATTTGCTTCACCAAATCCTCAAATGAAGGCTCTGGTTTTGTGACTGTTGGACTTGTTTATTGCATAGGCTATTGGAATTACTACCTACTTGGTCCAGAATAAGGCTGAAACTGTGGTTGCCTAGGTGGTTGCTGCTGTTGTGAAGCTGCATCATCATATCTCAGATTTGGATGATCCCTCTAGCTAGGGTTATATTTGTTGGAGTATGGATCATATCTCAGTTGTTGCTATTGGTGGTACTGTGGTTTACCAAGAAAGACACCTGTTGCAGCTACAGAGTGATCTTGAAATGCAGAACCATCATCCTAAAGTATAGGGCATGCATCTATGGGATGAGATGAAGAAGAAAAAATGCCACACACACTTGCAGGCCCTTGCATAGGTAATTGTTGTCCCATTGCTAACTGTTTCACTAAAAAGGTCAATTCATCAAGTCTATGCTCCATTCTCTGTTGGTCAGCACGAGACACATGAAGCTCATTGACTCCTCTAGTTGAAGTGATCATTCGAGTTCCAAACTACTGGGAATTGGTAACAATGTTAGCAATTAAGTCTCTAGCAGCAACTGGAGTTTTACCAACTAATGCACCTCCACTGGCGGCATCAATCATGCTCCTATCCATAGACAAAAATCCCTCATAGAAGTATTGGATCAATGGTTGATCACTAATCTAGTGGTATGGACAACTTGAGCACAATTTCTTGAATTTCTCCCAGCACTCATGCAAAGTCTCTCTTATCATCTGTCTTATACCACATGTCTTTTCTAATGGCAACAACTCTAGATGTAGGGAAGAACTTCTCCAAGAACAGCCTCTTCATGTCATTCCAACATATTACTGAACTTAGTGAAAGGTAATATAGCCAGTCGTTAGCCGCATCAGCAAGGGAGAAAGGTGAATGCTCTCAGCTTGATGCGTTCCTCTGGTATCCTTTGTGGCTTTATGGTTGAACAGACCACATGGAACTCCTTTAAATGCTTATGAAGGTCCTCACCCGCAAGACTATGAAATTTAGGCAAAAAATGTATCAATCTAGATTTCAATTCAAAGTTAACATTAAGATCTGGAAATTGAATGCACAAAGACTGGTAAGTAACATTAGGAGAAGTAAGTTCCTTAAGGGTCCTATTCTACATGTTATCACCCATAGTTGTAATATCACTTAAGCTCTTAGGTTCACTTTCAATTTCAATATCAAAATCAAGTTCAGATACAATTCTTTAACTAAGCCTATGAGCTCTAATAAGTGTATGCAAGGTTCTTTCAATGTTAGGAACAATATCAAGTAAAGAAATAGTGGAAGACCTAGTCATGCAATATAGAAAACTCAAAAACACAAAACAAGCAAAATTGACTGCACAACACTAAAAATCTAGCAAAATGAATCTAGTTAACATATTTACACATTTTTAAAAATTATGGGATCACCACAGCACAAAAACTACACAAAAATGAAACTAAAAAATGTAATAAAAAATATTAAAAAATTGAAAAAGTGGTGTAAACGATGGAATTTAGGCAAACTAGGGTGACCTCATAGCAAAGTTGTAAGTCTTGCTTATTAGGTCATTTTCCTTCAACTGACCAAGTTTTAGCTCACTATGGGCACATTTGTCTGTATAAATTTTTGTAAAGTGACCTGTAATCAACTATTTTCACCTGAAAACCACAAAACACAGCAGCACAGGGGTTAGTAAATGATTAGTAGTCAAATGTACCCCTAATAAGATTGATCAAAATCAGAATGATTCCCGGCAACGGCGCCAAAAATTTGAAAACTGTCAAGGCTACCAAATTTAAATTAATTTATAACTGAATTACCAGAACTACTTGCAGCATAGGTAACACCGAGTGAAGCCGGTAGATCACTTTAATTAGACAATCAGATTAAGAGGTTGATAAACAGGGGGAAAGAGTTTGTAAGATTAAATAACAGAAATCAATTAAAACGAGTAAACAGGATTAGGAAAATAACCAATCTAAGAGAATTAGCTAATCTTGATTTTAATCCATCCTTGATCACTATAGATCCATTCAACCATCAATTGAATCCTTGGTCTTAGATCACATCAAAAAGCATCAAGATGATCCATGGATCTTGTAACACCATAATACAATTATAAAAAAATAAACAGAATATTTTAAGATAAATCGCATTAAGCATGTCACTTCTAAAAATGCATAAAAACAAAATCCATAACAACTTGTGTAGTCATTATAGAGAGCCACGAATGATAAAAAGATCATATATACATACATCACTGGCTAACAAGCCATACTATATACATAAACTTTTGCAAACAACCAGAAGAGTACAAATATACAATCTGATTCAAAAAGAAATAAAGCTGCTAAACTAAGCTTTCTGCTTCTTCTTTTTCTTATCTTTTCCCTTTGGAGGGACTTCACCTGGATTTAGATGGAATACACAGGGGTGAGAAATCACAATTTCTTAGTATTCGCATACCAAGACCAACCGTTAATCATTTACAACAAATAAATCAACTGAACAAATATAAACACTCTATGTAATAGAATATCTAAAAATAATAACATCAAAGAATCGCTCACTCAATCCTAAGATACCATCGATAAGCAACCAAGCAATCAATCAACTGGTCAAACAAGACAACAGCCATACAATTGTCAACATTACAATGTTGTATGTTATGAGGTATTATTATGCTCAAATAATGTCCTAATATTATGATTTTGTAATGCCAATGTAGGTTTTAAAGTTTGAAAACACAAGCTACTCATTTATTTCCCAGAAACCTCTGTTTGTTGTATATACAAAGTAAGATAAGCCTAAAAACCTAAACCCACTTAGAAATAGTTAGACGTTTTCCCCTCACCAACATAAAAGTGCTATTGTCACCCCCATACCGGTAAGCTTGACCATGCAAGCATAAATGCAAAGAGAATTTAGATCCAACACCTCATTCTCATATCATATGGTTGTGCACACCATCTAAGGTCACAATACATAAGAAACTAGTAAATACCAAGTTTGAAAACTAAATATCCAAACCACATTTTAAACACTAGAACATAGGAATCTTAGCCGCACTTATCCAACAAAGTAGTATGATTCACATTTCTAGCTAAACAGTATCTAGAACATCACACAATCACCTCACAAGTGATTTAGAAATCAACCTTATGTTGATTAAGGTTCTAAACACTAACCTAGGCATTTTGTCATACTTTGAATGTCTAAGAATTTTCCAAACTTTTCACATATGCAAATTGATAATTCTCTCCAAGAAATATCCCCAAAAGTGTCTCTATACACTCTAAATGACTTGCACAAATGATCCCATCAAGTAGAGAATTAAATTAGCATCACAGTGCTAAAATCCTGTTTTTTCCTTGCCTCGGCACTTGAGTGTGTAACGCACCAGTGCTTGAGCGCCGAGTGCCCAACAGCAGAATTTGCATAATTTTATAAGTTTGAGCACTATTCCATTGGAACCAAACATAAAATTTGATCACTTCAAATTGGTTTCTAGGTGATTTAAGTCCCTAACAAGTTCACTAACAAGAAGGAATCATGAAACACCAATTAATTTCATAAAAAAATGGATCTTAAAACCAAATCACTAATCCAAACCCCAAAAATCAAAAACTTTGAGCATTTTAAGTCAAAATGGAGAATTTTTAGTTTCTAATCCAAACTCTTTGCATGAACAAATCATAAGCAACATTTAGAACTTATCCAAGCAAGAAAATCACTCAAAACACCACAAGATCTCATTTTGACATATCAAACCTCAATAAACTTAAACAAGAAAATGAGAGGGAAACAGAGTTTTAAGATCAAGAACCCCTACCTCAAGCTGACTTGATGTTTATAGATTTGAGCCTCAATCCAGAACCTTGGATTTCCCCTTCTTCTTGTGCTTCTTGCCTTTTTTTTTCTCCACTTGAGTTTTCATTCTTTTTGTTGTTTTTGGGGCATCCGTGAAGAGAAGAGAGAAAAGTGAGAATATGAGTAACAAAAGTAACCAAAATAAGTCCAAAATATAGGCTGAAACTGTGGTTGGTTATTAGCCTTATTTTATAACCCTGATACTTCTCGATATGCTAAAAATACTTAGATTTAGCTAAATCAAGTTTTTCAAGTTCTAACAACTTTAAAATAAATACTAAGATTCATTAAAAAAGTTATTTCACCAGTATCATAATTTTCCATATCTGTAACTAATCATTCCAGTATTAAACACACAACCAGTATGCCTAAAAAAACTAAACTGACTCTGATTATTCTCAAACTTTAACCACATCACAAAATACACATTTGTGACTTAGAAATAAATTGTCCACATCTATTTCCATTAGTTGAGCCATTTATGCTAATATTTTGGTTATTTTAAGCAACTTTTCACCTTTTGGGCTGTAGTAAAGTGCCTAAACTAACTCAAATTGTCACAAAATTAAACAGGCATGTTAAGCAAGTATTAAGCTACCTCTGTAACTATTTACAAGTCTAAAATTATTTACCTCATATAAGCAACCGCGGGTAGTCTTGCTGCATGTTAGACTCCAACTCCCAAGTCGCCTCCTGAAAACTACCACTATCCCAAAGCACCTTCACCATAGGAATCTACTTACCTCTAAGCTCTTTGACTCCTCTGTCCATGATCCTCGTTGGCTGCATAGCATAGACAAATCCTCTCTTAATTGCACAAATTCATTTCTTATGACATGTGAAGGATCTGAATTGTACTTCCTAAGTTATGACACGTGGAAGACATCATGAAGGTTTGACAAACTAAATGGAAAGGCAATTTGGTAGGCTATGGATCCAATTCTCTTTAGGATCTGGTAGGGACTAATGAAATGAGGGTTCAACTTTCATGTTCTCAATGCTCTACTAATCCCTGTTGTAGGAGTGACTCTCAAGAATACATGATCTCCCTTACTGAACTCTAGAGGCCTTCTCTTTTTATTATCATAACTTTTCTGCCTACTCTGAGCCATAACCAACCTATCCCGGATCATTTTAATCTGATCAATGGTCTGTTGTACTAACTTAGGTCCTAAGATGGTTCTTTCTCTAACCTCATACCAATACAAAAGGGACCTACACTTTCTACCACAAATTACTTCATACGGTGCCATACCTATGCTAGTATGAAAACTGTTGTTGTAGGTAAACTCCACTAAGGGTAAGAACTTATCCCAACTCCCATTCTGCTCTAGCACACATGCTCTTAGCATATCCTCAAGGGTTTGGATAGTCTTTTTTGATTGACCGTCAGTCTGTGGATGATATGTTGTACTCAAACTAAGCTTTGTCCCAAAAGCTTTCTACAAAGCTCCCCAAAATCTAGATGTAAATCTAGGGTCTCTATCAGAAATGATACCAATGGGAATACCGTGCATCCTAACTATCTCCTGAAGGTATAACTAAGTAAGTCTATCCATGGAGTTGTTAGCGCTAGTAGGTATAAAATGGACAGACTTTGTTAGTTTATCCACTACAACAGATATTGCATCAAATCCTAACTGAGTCCTGGGAAAACCCATCACGAAATCCATTATGATGTTATCCCATTTCCACTCAGGGATTCGTAAAGATTGAAGAGGCCCAGAGGGTTTTTGGTGTTCTATCTTGACCTTCTGACAAGTTAGGCACCTATACACAAACTTAGCTATGTCTCTCTTCATATCAGACCACCAAAACAACTTCTTCAAGTCTTGATACATCTTAGTGGCCCCGAGATGGATAGTGTACTGACTATAGTGAGCTTCTTCAAGGATCCTTTCCTTAATTCCGAATTCACGAGAAATACAAAGTCTACCTCTAAACTTGATCATCCCATCATCTGACATATCAAACTCTCTAGGATTTCTTAAAAAGATCTACTCACTTACATCTCTAAGAGTCTCATCTTCCTTTTAAGCTTCCAAGATCTGAGTCCTAAAGTCACTTACTATGTCCACTCGACTCACTCTGAGACTATATGGTAACACAACTACTGAAAGGCTTATGTCTCTAAAATTCTCAAGAAGTTCACTCTCTTGGATCATCATCTAGGACACATGTAGGAATTTCCTACTTAGTGCATCAGCCACCATATTGGCTTTATCCAGATGGCACTTTAACTCAAAGTCGTAGTCTTTCAAAAACTTTATCCATCTTCGTTGTCTCATGTTCAGCTCATTCTGATCAAATAAGTACTTCAAACTCTTGTGATCGCTGAACACCTCAAATTAAACTCTATACAAGTAATGTCTCCAAACTTTTAGGGTGAACACTACTACAGCTAACTCCAGATCATGAGTAGGGTAGTTCTCCTTATAAGGCCTCAACTGCCTTGATGCATAGGCAACAACTCTCCTATGTTGCATCAAAACACAACCCAAACCCATCTTTGAAGCATCGCAGTATACCTCAAAGTTGTCCAAAGGATCCAAAATTACCAACACCAATGTAGTAGTCAACCTTTCTTTTAGCTCTTGGAAATTGTCCTCACAAACCTAAGTTTATTCAAAAGAACTACCTTTTCTAGTCAATCTAGTCAAGGGTAGCGCTAAATGAGAGAAACTCTTTATGAATCTTCTATAGTACCCCACTAGACCGATGAAGCTTTTGATCTCAGTCACAGTGGTGGGTCTCTCCCACTCCATCGACATTGTTTGGGTCCACAAAAATCCCACCCTAAGATATCACATGTCCCAAAAACTGTACTTGTGAAAGTCAGAACTCACACTTAGATAGCTTGGCAAACAACCTATTCTCCTTAAGGGTTTCCAACACTATCCTTAGATATTGTTCATGCTCTTCTAAAGTCTTAGAATAGATCAAGATATCATTGATAAACACTACAACAAACTGATCCAGGGAGGGTCTAAAGATCTGATTCATGTAATATGTAACATTTTACCAGTCATTTTATTATAATTTAATATTAATGATAAATAATTAATATGTATCTCATTTATATTTATATTTACTTAACAACGATAGAATATTAAGTACTTCATTATTTTTTTAGGTTTTAATTAAATATGTGCGTAGTTAAATACGTAATGGAATTAATTTTAAAACTTAAATTAATTAAGATGAAATTCTGTATATAACATATTTAAATTTTATAACTCACATGATAAACATATCAATGGAATATAAATCTAATAAAATACAAACAGAAAATTTCTAATAATACACTAGTTACATTTATAATTAATATTTACATCTGGTGTGCCAGTACATATGTCTAAAATATTTACAAAACCTCAAAGTTTACAAAACTACAGAAAGAAGACATCTCAAATTTTGAATAAATAAATGAGGTCAGTACATTGTAATTGGCATTGATGAAAGCAATAGTTTTGATGATAACAAACAAGAAAGGAATGGAAGTGCAAAGATCAAGTTCCAAGACTCTTCAAAGTTTAGCTTATAGGACTTAGATCTTGTATAAAGGTAAATGGGAGTCACACTAAACTCAAATAAATTTTAAACATCTTTATAAGTGTTTCTAAAATGTTTCAATGCCCAACAAACTGTTTTTGGAAAACCAATTTTAGTGGTAGTTTAAACCTTTGAAAAATAGCCAAGCTTATGTTTTGCAAAACTGACATTTGTTTACTATATTGATCATAACTTTCAAACTACTTTGAATTTTATTGTGAAACTTATTGCATATGAAAATAGACTCAAATATCTTTCCAATGAGTGGTTATTTGGTTTAAATGGATAAGAAATGAAGAAGTTATGACCATTTAAAATAAGTTTTCAAAAATAGTCAAGTTTGAGTTTTGAAAAGCTGATATTTGATTACTCTTTTGAACATATCTTTCAAACTACTTTGAGTTTTGTTCTGAAATTTGAAAACAGCCTCAAAGATCTTTTCAATAAGTGGTCATTCGCTTTAATCGGATAAGAAATAAAGAAGTTATGACCTTTTAAAGTCAGTTTTCAAAATCAGAAATGTTGTAATCGATTACACAAGTCCTGTAATCGATTACAACTTTGGCAGAAGCCATGTAATCGATTATCAGAAGTGTGTAATCGATTACCAAGTGCCCAGAAATGTTCCCAATAGCTATAAATGGCTAGTTTTCAGAAAAAAATCATTTCTAAACACTACCAATGGCTATTTTATCACTTGGGCTCTATATATAAGTGATATTTGAAGCATTTACATCTTAAGAAACTCAAGAATAGTTATTTTGATCCTTGAATCATAAAAAATCATATTTTGAGCTTTAAAGTTTGAATCCTTTATACCCATTGTGCTTCAGTTTATATTATCCACTCTTGAGATAGTTTCTTATTATCCATACTCTGTTCTTCAACTTGTATATCTACTCTTGTGAGAGTTTTTATTCTTTCTCTTCATCTTGAAATCATTGTAAGAGGGTGAGGTATCCCTCAAGAGAGAAAAGGGTGAGGTATCCCTTGTAGTGAGACTCAAACACAAAGGGTGAGACATCCCAAAGGTGGTGTGAATGCTCTTGATTGTAAAGGTCATCAAGCACCTGTGAAGCTTGAATGGTTGGAGGCTCTAGCACAAGGGTGAGATATCCTAAGGTGTGAGGAGTGCTCTTGTTTGTACAAAAGTTTTCCTAGCACCCGTGAAGTCTAGGAGATAGTGAAGAAAATCTCAAGTTAAGCTTGAGGACTAGATGTAGGCCATAAGTGGTTGGTGGTTGAACTAACATAAATTCTAGAGTTTGATTCTCTCTTTCCTACACTCTTTAATTTTAGTATTTAGTGTAGTATATTTATCTATCGTATATCTTGTCATCTTGGTGGTTTGATTCTATGAACTTGATATCTAGCTTATTTGCTTAATTAATCATATATCCTAAGTTGTATTTGAGTAATTTATAATAATTGTATCTTTGTTAGACTGATTCCACTGCACGTGATTATTGAAAATATCAAAATGCATAATTTCTCAAAGTTGCAATAAAAATTGTAATAGCCCAATTCACCCCCCTCTTGGGTGATGGTTACCATGGCCAATAAGTGGTATCAGAGCTTCGTGCTCTGTTAAAAGCTTAACCGCTTGGAGTTAAAGATCTTTGTTTGTTTGGCAACCATTGAAAGCTTTTCAAAATGGAAGGTTTTGAAATTGATAAACCACTATTCTTTAATGGTGTGAATTTCATTTATTGAAAAGTTAGAATAGAAATTTATATGCAATCTATTGATCTTAATTTGTAGGATATTATGCTTGATGGATTTACTTGTAAATTAAAATAAACTTGGAATGCCTATGATAAGAAATGTTTTTCATTAAACATTAGAATTATGCAAATTTTGAGAAGTAGTTTAAATGATGATGCTTATGCTAAAATTAAGAGTTGCTTTAATGCTAAAGATATATGGGATGCTCTTGATGATATCTATTTTGCTAACAATGATTTTTTGCATAAAAGTGCATATAAAGAGCAAGAAGAGCAAAAGTCATTGAAGGAATTTTGTCATGAAAAATGTCCTCAAAGAGATGTTCAAAGTAAGAAAATGAGCTCAATGCCTCTTGGTGATGATGGTGCTCAATTTGAAGAAGAGGCAAAGAAAAAGAAAATTGAGAAAGAAGATGTTCTTGAAAACTTAATGGACAATAATGAGGAAGATGGTGATTCCCTTAAAAAGGACTTTGAGGTAAATAATGATAAACCATATTATAGTCCTTCCCATAATGAGCTAAAATATGCATATGATGAATTATATGATGACTTGTTGCTTTTAGAAAAGAAAAACTCATCTTGTTTAGAAAACATTTCCTTTATTGAAAATGAAATTGAGATTTTGAAAAAAGAATATGCTTTTCTTGATGAGAAAATGCCTTTGAAATGTGAAACCTCAACCTCTTGCGAAAAATGCATTGATTTAGAAAATCAAGTTGAGGACTTATCTTCTAAATTTACTAAAGCTAATGATTTTAATTGCTTACATTCTATGCTTGTTAATGAGAATAAAATTAATGTTATTCCACATAAAAATTCAAGTAAGGCTTATGGCAAAAATAGTATAGAATGTAATAACAACAAAAAGCTTAAGTTTTCCACAGATGATCTTCAAAGAACCAAACCATCATTGAATTTACTTGTTTGTAATTTTTGTGGTCATCTAGGACATATTTCTCATTTATGCAATTATAAAAGAAATTCTTATATGAGAAATAATATGATATGGGTTTCTAAAGATCTTAAATGCCCTAATACTAACATTCAAGGACCCAAGATGAAATGGGTACCAAAATGTCCTCCAAGTGTTTCAATTATGCAGAAAATTTCTCAAAAGGATAGACAAATTGGTCAAGTGAAAAAGGAATCATCAAGGGGAATGCTTCCAAAGCCCAATGAGAGAAGTTTTGGTCAAAGAAGGAAGATGACTTCAACCAAAGCTTCTCAAGTACAAAATGTGAAACTTGCAAAGTTCAAAATACCAGAAGAGAAGTAATGGGTAAGGAATAGAGTTTCCTTGATTACCAAGGCTAAGGTATCAAATGTTTTAACCTCCTATGCACATTCACTTAAAAAGACAATGAATATGAGGTATATTCCATGTAGGCCTTAGGTAAAGGATAGAATCATGTGCACTTGGTAAAATTTGAATATTATGCACATGATTATGTTTATTCTTATTATAACATATGGTTCTACAATGCCTAGGTATGCTTGCATGATGTTTGCAATTGCCTTGAGACATTTTGGAACTAATTTGAATGCTTTAAAATTAGCCTTTTACTATTTAAAAATACAAAATTAAATTTTTAGTAAAGTGGCAATTAATTACAATATCTTTGTAATCAATTACAAAGGTTCTGTCAATGGTGGTAATCAATTACACCAATCCTGTAATCGATTACAAGATTTCTAGAAAGTTGGTAATTGATTACACCAAACATATAATTAATTACATGGAATCTAAAGGACAGATAATCGATTATGCACACATTGTAATCGATTACGCAGGCTTTAAAAATGAGTTTCAGTGCACAAGAAGTCATATTTCTTCTATTACTCACCTTTTCTCTTGGTATGTGCTTAATGATCAATAATTAACCTCTATGGATCCAAAATTAGTGGATACCAAAGAAAGTACTTTGAATTGTGTTGTAGGGTGACCATTAGCTCAAGCATGCAAATGAAGTGAAATACAACCATGCTACTTGAGGTTGGGAAAACTTAAAATGGTTCAAGTTCTCTAAAAGTGATGAAAACATAAAAAGAAAGACATGGAGAACCATAACATTCTCAAGGAGCCTTGAGGCATAGAAGTTGGAGTCACCTACAAAAATTCAAAGAATACACTTTTGGTGATATCAATCTCTTATCCTTACTTATACTTTAAATTGAATATCATGTGATATTTGGATAAGCAAAGATTTGTTTTTATGCCTTAACATCCCTTAAGTTGTGCTTTTCTAGCATTATGTTTTAAAAGTATCCTCTTTCATCTAATCTGTCTCTGACTTAACTTTATCATTATGTTTTAAAACTCTAATCATTATAGATTTATATCTTGGTCATAATGCTTATTATCTTACCTTGCTTAACTATGCTTATTTTGAAATGGATTGTTTACAATGCATGATCTGTTAAAATGATTTTTATGCTAGTCTTCTTATCTTGTTCCTACAATATTGGTTGCATATTTTGTTGTGTAGTAATGGTTTTATGTAACTTTTCTTTGTCAGAATCTATATATTGCATATCTTTTTTATCATGACAAAAGGGGGAGAAGTTTATGTGTCATTGAGAAAAGGAAAGCAAAATAGAGCAATGTACAATTTTAATGATCTTGGGATTCCAAAATTAAGGGGGAGTTGTGCATCTCTGATTTAATCACCTCTTGAAAAATAGAGGGGGAGTAAGTCTCTTACACCTTTTGTGAGTTCCAATTTATTTGAACTAACTCTTTTCTTAATGGTAGTTTGTCATCATAAAAAAGGAGAAGAATATAATTGACATTGATGAAAGCAATGGTTTTGATGATAACAAACAAGAAAGGAATGGAAGTGCAAAGATCAAGTTCTAAGACTCTTCAAAGTTTAGCTTATAGGACTTAGATATTGTGTAAAGGTAAATGAGAATCACATTAAATTTAAATAAGTTTTAAATATCTTTATAAGTGTTTTAAAAATTTTTAAATGCCCAGCAAACTATTTTTGGAAAGCTAATCTTGGTGGTAGTTCAAACCTTTGAAAAATAGCCAAGCTTGTGTTTTGCAAAACTGACATTTGGTTACTATTTTGATCAAAACTTTCAAACTACTTTGAGTTTTATTGTGAAACTTATTGCATATCAAAATAAACTCTATATTTTCAATAAGTGGTCATTTGCTTTAAACGGATAAGAAATGAAGAAGTTATGACCATTTAAAGTCAATTTTCAAAAACAGTCAAGTTTGAGTTTTGAAAAGCTGACCTTTGATTACTCTTTTGATCATATTTTTCAAAATACTTTGAGTTTTATTCTAAAACTCACTTCATTTGAAAATAAACTTAAAGATCTTTATAATGAGTGGTCATTCGCTTTAATCGGATAAGAAATGAAGAAATTATGAGCTTTTAAAGTCAGTTTTCAAAACTAGAAATGTTGTAATCGATTACACAAGTCCTGTAATCGATTACAACTTTGGCAGAGGCCATGTAATCGATTACTAGAAGTGTGTAATCGATTACCAAGTGCCCAGAAATGTTCCCAATGGCTAGTTTTCAAAAAAATCATTTCTAAACACTATCAATGGTTATTTTATCACTTGGGCTCTATATATAAGTGATATTTAGAGTATTTACATCTTAAGAAACTCAAGAACAGTTATTTTGATCCTTGAATCATAAAAATCATATTTTGAGCTTTAAAGTTTGAATCCTTTATACCCATTGAGCTTCAATTTGTATTATCCACTCTTGAGAGAGTTTTTTATTATCCATACTTTGTTTTTCAAGTTGTATATCTACTCTTGTGAGAGTTTCTATTCTTTCTCTTCATCTTGAAATCATTGTAAGAGGGTGAGGTATCCCTCAAGAGAGAAAGAGTGAGATATCCGTTGTAGTGAGACTTAAATACAAATGGTGAGGTATCCCAAAGGTGTTGTGAGTACTCTTGATTGTAAAGGTCATCAAGCACCTGTGAAGCTTGAAGAGTTGGAGGCTCTAACACAAGGGTGAGGTATCCTAAGGTGTGAGGAGTGCTATTTTTCGTACAAAGGTTTTCCTAACACTTGTGAAGTCTAGGATATAGTGAAGAAAATCTCAAGTTAAGCTTGGGGACTAGATGTAGGCCACAAGTGGTTGGTGGCTCAATCAGGATAAATTCTTGAGTTTGATTCTCTCTTCCATACACTCTTTAATTTCAGTATTTAGTGTAGTATATTTATCTATTGCATATCTTGTCATCTTGGTGATTTGATTCTATGAACTTAATATCTAACTTATTTGCTTAATTCATCATATATCCCAAGTTGTATTTGAGTAATTTATAATAATTGTATCTTTGTTAGACTTATTCCGCTGCACGTGATAATTGAAAATATCAAAATGCATAATTTCTCAAAGTTGCAATAAAATTTGTAATCATCCAATTCACCCCCCTCTTGGGTGATGGTTGCCATGGCCAACATACATCAGCATACAATACACACCCACAATGCAGCCAAGTCAACTATATACATCTATTTATAGCCAAGCGAAATTCTTTAGAAGCAGGGTGAAACACAAAGTGAGCATCAATATCAATCAATAGAGTGATGTGTACCATCATGTTTCTCTGAACATAACAGATAAGGGGTGAGAATTTATAATTGTCAATAGTGAAATCATACAGTTGATAAAATCATTTATTTTGAATTATGCTATGTCCAGCAGCATTCATTACAGAAAATACTTTTCAAACATAGTACTACATAATTGTACTTTATATCAATAAAATACATACTAAATATTATCATTTCACATTCCATTAAATTTTACTTTATCTTCTTGCTCACATGGCCAATAACATACCATATAGTTGAGATCTTAAACTTTCTAGGGCGTCCCCTAGCTCAATGGTTATTCCCAATCAAGGAATTCAATAAAAGTGATCACCCCACAAGCCCTGAGAAGGGAGATATGGAGCTCAATAAATATGACCCATGTAAGATTTTCCATTAAGTTCCATTATGCGTTAGCCTATAGACTCACCTTAATGGGTCCTAGAAGACATACATTCTTTTCTCAAAAATATTAATGTCACATTTTAGGCTCAAAGCCAAATGATAACATATCGCAACTTTGAATATCATTCTTTCATCAAAAACTATATCAGTAATTCATAATTTGTGACATTAACATAATCAAACACTTACTCAACATTTCAACATCAATAAAATTTATATCATTTATTTCTATAATTATAATAATAAAATACAATAGAATTTATCATCAAGTAATCCTAACCCTAAAATCCATGCTTGGTCGAAATACCCATTTTGTGACAAAGAAAATTTTATTTTTATTCTTATCATTTCTAGAATATTTCTAGCTTCAAAAGATCATTTTTAACATCAATTTTACATTAAACCAAGGTTTAAACCAAAATTCCCAAATTAAATTTTGAATAAAATCCTAGTTCTTGAATCTTCATTTCTTGACCATAATTTCTCAAAATTAACATCATCCTTATGATTCTTCTCCACCAACAACCTTATTCTTTCAATAAACTTCCATAGAAATCCACACAAAATCTCAAGAACAAAATTCAAGTCTTACTAACCTAGGGTTTCAAACTAACAAAAATAGTCAGAAAACAAGACTACTTGATTCAAAAACATGGTGGAAAGCATATTAAATAACTCATAGAAACAAGAACAAATCAAGAAAACTTTAGAAAAAATGTAAGACTCCCTGCCCCTTGGTCTTGTAAGAAACTTGAACAAAGAAGGATTTGAAGCTTGATTCTAGCCTAGATTCCTTAAATATCTTCCTGTTCCTCCACTAGCTTGTTGATTTCTATCTTCTTCCAATTTTCTCTTAGTTTTTCTCCTTTTCTTCCTCCTTGTTACTCTCTTGGCCAAAACTCCCTAGTTCATTCATCTTTTTCTTTTTCCTTTCAATTCTTTTCCTTTTATATTTTCTAACTAACCAATAGAAATTGAAACAATTATAGCTTCTCTAAACTTCTAACTAATGAAAAGCTTAACAAATGTCTATGTTTCTATTAGTTCTTAGTTAGGTTATGATGACATCCAATGATAAGTGTAACAAGTGTAACTTCTCCAAGTTTCTAACTAATAGAAAGCTTGCCAAATGTCTAGATTTTCATTGGTTCTTAGTTGTATCATGATGACTCAGTTAGAGTAACTAAACTAACTTAACTATCTAGTTACATAAACTAACTAATCTAACTTCTAGTTAGGACATCTAGTTAAGAGTTTCTATGGTGGCTAACCTTCATTGGTCACTAAACCAACCACTTAGAATGGGTTTAGTGTCTTCAATCCACTAATAGAAAATAACCTAGTGTTTCAAAGAACCAATCATTTTAAACTCATATCTGGCATAATGTCAAATTCCTATTGATTAATCATTAACTAATCAAATTTGTAATTATATCTTGTATGTTGTCTAATTTCTTTTGGTTGATCACACTAAGTTGTCTAACTCCTATTGGATACTCCTTACTAACCAATCACATTGAAAGTAGTGTAATTCATTAGTCAATTACCTTAGAATTGATATCTTCTTACTATTGGTTAATCATCAACCAATCAAGTTAAGATTACTCTAATTTCTATAATTAATAAGTTGTCTACTAGTAAATTTAGTTCTTAAATAACTTATAAACCTTTTTCAAAATTTCTAGTGTTCTAGGAAATCTTCTGTTAGTCCTTTAGACTTACTGTATACAAATAATTCAATTTGTATGTAAAAATATTTAATTACATGTACATCCCTTGTGCGCAAAATTTTTTTATTTCATGTACATCCCTAATAACAATTTAATAAATTACACGTATGTCT
This sequence comes from Ormosia semicastrata, assembly GCA_029884595.1. NCBI lineage: Eukaryota > Viridiplantae > Streptophyta > Magnoliopsida > Fabales > Fabaceae > Ormosia > Ormosia semicastrata. Next base: position 19,007,197 of record JAQQTO010000062.1, on the reverse strand, counting down.
TATGAATACAGAATACAAAATAAATATTGTCATATTTGATTTAGAAGGGATATTACATTTTTCTCCTCCTTTTAAAAATTTTGTCCTCAAAATTTACCTTGTGAGAATAACTATGGATACCTCTATTGTATTTTCCTCTATCTTTTCCCAAGTTGCTTCTTCTGGTGTTAATCCTTCCCATAATACGTTGACCAAAGAAATTGTCTTTCCTCTTAATTGTTTATCAAAAGTGTCCAAAATTTAAACATGTTTCATAGGGTAGGTCAAGTCTTTTCTTAATTGTACTAGCTCACTAGATAGGATGTGAGAAGGATCTTAATAATATTTTCTAAGTTAAGATACATGGAAGACATCATAAAGATATAATAAACTGGGTGGAAGAGCTATTTGATAAGCTACTGACCCTACTTTCTTAAGAATTTAAAATGGAACTAGGAATAAAAGACTCAATTTCTTGGATTTAAGTGCTCTGCTTATTCCAGTTATAGGAGAAATTTTCAAAAATACATGTTCTCCTTCTTGAAATTCCAAAGGTCTTCTTCTTTGATCAGGATAACCTTTCTACCTATTTTGTACAGTAAGCAGTTTATCCCTGATAAATTTTATTTTCTCTGAAGTTTGTTGTACAATGTTTGGCCCAAATAAATTCTTTTTTCAACTTCATATCAGCATAATGGTGATCTATACCTCCTGCCATATAGAGTTTCATAAGGTGTTATCCTGACGTGTGAAATCTGCAAGTGTACGGTTTCGTCGTCAAGTAATAAAAGATCGAATCCACAAGGACTGTGTCTATGAATACCAATTAATTAATTAATTCAATTCAATTAAACAAAAGGGATAAAATTATTGATTGATGAGATCTTAATAACCAAGCAATTAAATAAATAAATTTCAAAGTGCAAAATTAAGAACAAAAACAACAAGTTATTAAGAGAGGTTTTCAAATGCAAGAAAGCTTCCAAGATTGGGGGTAATCACAATGATACAAGATAAATCCTAATTGACAACCTTTTTATTAAAATTAAAATTCAATTAACGGTGAATTACCCTAAATTAGTTAATGTTCTTTCTCAAGAGACAAGAAGCGTGCTCAATTAAACCAATTCCTACTCTCGTGGTAATTGAATTTAAATTGAACCCATTACGCTTTATGGTAATTCATTAAATCCTCGAAAGGCTAAACCTACTCTCGTGATTTAGACCTTGAATTCAATTCTTATGGTTCCAACACCTAAGTTCACCTCTTAGTATGTCCCTAGATATCTATGAGATGCAAATATGTGGCCAACAAATTCACATGAATAAACGCAGTAAGGATTGAATCAAAGAACATTGAAGATTAATAAAAGAGGTAAACTAAATCAATTAATCATCATCAATGTATCAAAGGGCATTGCCCAATCCTAGAAACAAAGGAAACTACTCAGACATGGAGAAGAAGAAATAAGAAATCAACTTCAAGAACATCCAAACCTGTAATCAAAGAGAGAAGATAGGAGAAAGATAAAGATCAAGAGCCTCCAAGTGTGCCTCCTTCAAACCAAATTGAAACCCCAAAACTGTATTCAGAACATCTATTTATACCCCTAGGATTTGAATTGTCTAAAAGGCCACAAAAGAAATAAAAAATAAAATTTAAAAACTGATGCATACTGCGATCCGCGACCGTGGATCATTCCACGGGCTGGCTGTGGATCTTTTTACCACAGGATAATTTTGCTTCAGCTTGAATTCCACGGCCGTGGATTATTCCACGGCCTAGTCGTGGAACTCTCTGGAGTTTCTCTTTTACTTTTTCAAGTTGTTGCTCAATCTATGGCCGTGGAAAATTCCATAGGCAAGCCGTGGATCTCTCTAGAGTGAGCTTTTTGCCCCTGTTTGCTATCCGTAAAGCTCCAACTTCAATTATGCAAGCTTTCCATCCATTTCAAGGCCAATTGAGCATCAATCCTGCACAACAACACCACAAATACTGCAATTATCAGAACTAAATGAAAATCAAATAAAAAGAGAAACTAAAATGCCTAAAAATGCATGCAAAACAAGAACAAAATATAATGTTGTTTCACACACATTAAATCTCCCCAAGCTTAAGATTTTGCTTGTCCCTAAGCAATACCTAATGTCAAACCAAGAAGTGGGTTCAAGAGACAATAATGAATAAGGAACCCGAAAAAACATCCAACCAAGCAATAGGCAAAGGCAAACTAAGAATTAGAGAGGTAATCAAAATCAAGTCCAATTAGAGGCTAAAGTTCTCAGAAATCATGCTCCTCACTAAATTAATTTCATTCTACTAACCACACTCAAAGTGTTTAAGGGTGAAGACAATGCGCTCAAGATTCCTCAAAGAAATAGCACTTCCATAAGCTTAATAAGAAACCAAATTTCCACTAATAATCAGTATGCATGCAAGAATCAAAAAGTCTTTCAAGGGTTGTAATGGGGCCATAGGAATGATGTGAGGTAAGGTAAAGAAATGAAGGTATGCACAAAGGGCTAACAAAAGTTTCAATAAGCACAAGAAACCACTAGAAAATAAATAGAGCAAATGTAATTTTCAATCAAGAGCATAACTTCACATTTCCAAGCATTTTCTTCCTTACTTTTCCTTCTTCTCTTTCTCTTCTTTTTCAAGCTTTCATCTCATGATTTTCTTTTATTTTCTTTTCTTTTGAGAAAGAGAAGAGTCAAAAACATATGATTCCTAACACAACTTTACACAACTTTCAAACCCAATTTGCTCCATTTAATATTCTAAATGATTACCAACAATATATCATCATAGGTATCAAGAAAAACAATTATGCAATAGGCTCAAAATGGGCAACTAGTGGATGAAAGTGTGACAATTATTTCAGAAGGCCAAAAAAATACCTAAAATGCCTTAATCACATTCAAGCATGCAAACAAAAATTTTGGCTCAAAATGGTTTCAAATCAAGTTCTAGAGCACAAAATCAATGAGGAATTATCACTCAACACAAAGAATGGGAGCAAAAATCATATAGTGCATAAATTTCATATAGGCTCAAAATTCACATTTAGAGGTTCAAAAATCAATGAAAAGCACAAATTTAGAGAATATATGCTAATTATCAACTATTAAGAGATCACCTCTACTATCAATTAAAACAATGCCTATTGCCTACCACAAGAATCAACCAATTGGGTTCCAAATCAATACCACCTCAAAAATCCTCAAAAGAGAGGGGCACAAAGTTCAACCAAAAAGCCGAGAGATATAATGGTGTGAAAATGCAACATGAAGATGCAATGCAAAATGAGACATGAGAATGCATGAAACTAATGATCCAAAACAAAAATGAAAATGAAAATGAAAATGAAAATATGAAAGTACCCCCCAAGCTTAGAACTTACATTGTCCCTAATGTAAAAATCTATAACAAGAGAAGGGATAAAAGAAAAGAACTCACTGCGGTGGTGGGAAATCTTTTAGTGTTCAATCCATGGCCATAGAATTTTTCATGGGCTGGGTGTGGAACTTTCTAACTTCACTCTCCTTCTAATTTGAGCTTCAAAAAGGGTCAAACCTAAACAAGATCCATGAGATAAAAATCAAACCAGCAATCCAGCACACAAAATCAAAAGAGAAAGAAGAAATTTAAAGGAAAAAAAATAAAGAAACTTGGGTTGCCTCCCAAGAAACGCTTGTTTCAAGTCATTAGCTCGACTTTGGTCTGGTTTCTGTGCTTAGGTGATGTCAACAGAGTAGTGCTCACTCCCCACTCCTTCAAAATGTTTCACTCTCTGGCCATTTACCATGAAAGGCTCATGGCCTTCTTTCTTCACCTCAAGCACACCGTAGGATGAAACTCGAATAATCTCATATGGTCCTGACCATTTCGACCATAACTTATTAGGACAGAAATGTAGAAGTGAGTTATTGACAAGAACTTTATCTTCGAGTTTAAATTCACGTTTCTCGATACACTTGTCATTCTGCTTCTTAGGTCCTTTTTTGCAAGGCTTGGACTTCTAAAATTTTGTGGTACCGTTGGGCAAGGTCTTTTCTAGCATAGCATCAGCCACTGATTCCTGTACACCTGAAAGCATAACATTATTCACAACATTAGTAACATCTATGCGATTACATGAATTTAAGGGATTAGAATTATTTTCATATTTAAAAACATCAAAAACTACTTCCTCATCATTCAATCACAAAGTCAATTTCCCTTCGTGGACATCAATGATCGCCTTTCCAGTGGTAAGGAATGGACGCCCAAGTATAATCAACATTTTAGCATCAGCTTCCATGTCAAGCACAACAAAATCCACCGGCATATAAAACTTACCAACCTTAATAGGAACATCCTCCAAGATGCTTATAGGGTGCTTGACAAATCGATCCGCTAATTAAAGAGAGATAGTTGTGGGTTTTAGTTCACCCACCTCCAACTTCTTACACACAAAAAGGGGCATAAGACTAACACTAGCCCCCAAATCACACAGAGCTTTATCAAAATTTGTGTTACCAATCAAACAAGGAATAGAGAAGCTACCTGAATCTTTTAGCTTAGGAGGTAATTTATTTTGAATTAATGCACTACACTCCTCAGTTAAAGCTACTGTCTCATATTCTTCTAGCTTTCTCTTATTAGACAAAATGTCCTTAAGAAATTTAGCATAAGTAGGCATTTGTTTCAACGCCTCAGTGAAGGGTACATTAATGTATAATTTCTTAAGGACTTCTAAGAACTTCCCAAATTGCCTATCTAACTTGGCCTTAGCCAATCTTTGAGCAAAAGGAACTGGGGGTTGGTATGGTTCAGGGGGTATATACTTAGATACCTTCTCATTAGTTTCCTCTTCTAAGGATTGTGTCTTAGTCTCTTTTTCCTCATTCCCCTTATCATTGTCACTCTCCCCATTAACCTTGGGATCCTCTAATTTCTTTCCACTTCTCAAACTCACAGCCTTACAGTGTTTATTACCTGGATTTATTTCAGGTTGACCAGGAAACTTACCCTATTGCCTATATGAAGTGCTTGCTTGTTGGGCAATTTGAGTTTCTAACATCTTACTATGAATGGCCAAATTGTCAACCTTAGCTGACAACTCTTTAATGGCTTCAGTCATAATATGCCCATGTTGCCTAAACTCCTCATTTTGTTTAGATTGACTCTCAACAAAGTTCTCAAGAAGAGACTTAAGTCTAGATTTTTGTACCTGTTGGAGTATAGAAGAGGGTTTAGCATTACTTTGCCCGGCTTGGTACTGACTATTCTGATAGGAGAAGTTAGGATGTGACCTCCAACTGGGGTTGTAAGTTTGAGAATATGGATCATTCCTCCCCTTTTGGTTGAAGTCATGAAAATTGTGGCATGATTCCACTTGCTCCACCAGTGCACCTTGTGAAGAGCTAATTCTAACTTGGCATTCGGTGCCTATATGTCCCTGTACTCCACAAATCTCACAAAAATTGTTAGAAGCACCTATGGCATTAACATGAGATTTTTCAAGCATGTCAAAATGTTTATTCAAAGAATTAAATTTTTACATAATTAAATCAACACCGTCTACCTCGAACTTACCTCCCGAGAGCTTTCTCGGGTTATGACCTCTTTCATTTGCCATTGGTGATGATTTGCAGTAGCACTCTTAATGATCTCATAGGCTTCTGTTAGCCTTTTGTTCATCAAAGCTCCACCAGCTGCGAAGTCAAGAGATACCTTTGAAGAATATTCTAGACCATTATAGAACGTGTGGACGATTAACCATTTTTCTAACCCGTGGTGTGGGCAGGCTTCTAGCAAAGCCTTATATTTGTCCCCAAGCTTCTGATAATGACTCTCCATCTTTCTGAACGAAACTTGTGATTTGAGTCCTTAGATGAGCAGTATTGGAAGCTGGGAAGAATTTGTCCAAGAAAGTTTGCTCCAATTAGTCCTAAGTAGTTATCGTCTCAGCGGGAATAGACTTCAACCAAGCTCTATCTCTATCTCTCAATGACAATGGAAACAGGCAGAAACGAATAGCATCAACATAGGCGCCTTTAATCTTGAGGGTCTCACAGAACTCCAAGAACATATCCACGTGATCATTCGAGTCCTCTGATGGCAATCCTCCAAACTGGTTCTGCCTTATCTTAGAAAGTAAGGCAGGAGGTATAGTGAAGTGCCTAGCTTCAATGTCTGGCTGAGCAATTCCAGATCGCAAACCCCGAGCATTAGGGGCTGCATATTCTTTTAGTGGTCTATTATCCTCAGCTTCAGCCATGACAAGTGTTAGTTTAGGTATGTCTCTTACCCTTTGCCCTTGTTGTCTTCTCCTTCTATGAAAAGTTCTTTCAATTTCAGGATCTGCATCAAAAAGAGTCCCGGAACGTCTAGCACTTTGCATAAACAAGAGAAATTACCTGTAGAGAGTCAAAGAGAAAACAAGAACATAAGAACATGATAAAAAGAAAAAAAAAGTTTAAAATAATTAAATTAAAATTTAAATTAATATTCAAGAAAATAAAGTCTCTGGCAACGGCGCCAAAAACTTGATGTATGAAATTTGCAAGTGTACAGTTTCGTCATCAAGTAATAAAAGATCGAATCCACATGGACTGTGTCTATGAATACCAATTAATTAATTAATTCAATTAAATTAAACAAAGGGGATAAAGTTGTTAATTGATGAGATCTTAATAACCAAGCAATTAAATAAATAAATTTCAAAGTGCAAAATTAAGAACAAAAAGAACAAGTTATTAAGAGAGGTTTTCAAATGCAAGAAAGCTTCTAGGATTGGGGGTAACCATAATGATACAAGATAAATCCTAATTGATAACCCTTTTATTAAAAATGAAATTCAATTGAAGGTGAATTGCCCTAAATTAGTTAATATTCTTTCTCAAGAGACAAGAAGCGTGCCCAATTAAACTAATTCCTATTCTCGTGGTAATTGAATTTAAATTGAACCCATTACGCTTTATGGTAATTCATTAAATCCTCGAAAGGCTAAACCTACTCTCTTGATTTAGACCTTAAGTTCAATTCTTATGGTTCCAACACCTAGGTTTACCTCTCAGTACATCCCTAGATATCTATGAGATGCAAATATGTGGCTAGCAAATTCACATGAATAAGCGCAATAAGGATTGAATCAAAGAATAATCAAGATTAATAAAAGGCGTAAACCAAATCAATTAATCATCATCAATGTATCAAAGGGCATTGCCCACTCCTAAAAACAAAGGAAACTACTCAGACATGGAGAAGAAGAAACAAGAAATCAAATTCAAGAACATCCAAACCCGTAATCAAAGAAAGAAGAGAGGAGAAAGATGAAGATCAAGAGCCTCCAAGTGTGCCTCCTTCAAACCAAATTGGAACCCCAAAACTGTATTCAGAACATCTATTTATACCCCTAGGGTTTTAATTGGCTAAAAGGCCCCAAAAGAAATAAAAAATAAAACTTAAAAACTAATGCATACTGCGATCCACGATCGTGGATCATTCCACGGGCTGGCCGTGGATCTCTCTGCCACAGGACAATTTTGCTTCAGCTTGAATTCCATGGCCGTGGATCATTCCACGGCCGTGGATCATTCCACGGCCTGGCCGTGAAACTCTCTGGAGTTTCTCTTTTGCTTTTTCAAGTTGCTGCTCGATCCATGGCCGTGAAAAATTCCACAGGCAGGCCGTGGATCTCTCTGGAGTGAGCTTTTTGCCCCTGTTTGCTATTCGTAAAGCTCCAACTTCAATCATGCAAGCTTTCCATCCATTTCAAGGCCAATTGAGCACCAATCCTGCACAACAACACCACAATCAACGCAGTTATCCAAACTAAATGAAAAATAAATAAAAAGAGAAATTAAAATACCTAAAATGCCTAAAAATACATGTAAAACAAGAACAAAATATGATATTGTTTCACATACATCACATCCCTATACTAGAATGGTGACTATTTTTAAATGCAAACTCTATTAATGGTAAATATTGATCCCAATTTCTTGTTTATTCCAAGACATAAACTCTCAACACATCCTCTAATGTTTGAATGGTCATTTTAGTTTGTCCATTAGTTTTGGAATGATAAACTATACTAAGTGCCTAATGTCTGCTATAGTGTTCTCCAAAATCTAGAGGTAAACCTAGGGTCCTTGTTAGATATGATACTAGAAGGAATATCATGTAATATGATAATCTCATTAATATACATTTGAGCTAATTTATCTAATGAATAAGTGGCTTTGATTCCTAAAAAATGGGCTGTTTTGGTTAACCTATCTACAATGATCCAAATAGCACCATGCCCTGAAGAAGTTCATGGTAATCCCATTACAAAATCCATTCCTACACTATCCCATTTCTATTCAAAGATCCTTTATGGTTGAAGTAGACCAGTTGGTCTTAGGTGTTCTATCTTAACCTTTTGACATATTAAGCACATAGTTATTGTAATACCCTAAATACATGTTAGACTTGTTTATGCATTCAAGAGGTAGTATATGACTTGCTTAACATGCATGTTTAATTTTGTGACAATCTAAGTTAGATTAAGTACTTAGTTACAACCCGAGCTATGAAAAGTAGCTTAAAATGACTCAGATAATAGCATTAATTGCTTAGAAGAGGGAAATCAATATGAATAATTTATTTCTAGGTCACAAATACATGAAACAAGTTACAGTTAAATTTTCAAGGTAAACTAAGCTAGTTTGGCATTTCAAGGTAAAATGATTAGCAACAGATATGAAAATATCAGATAATGGTGAAACAACTTTTTATATGAATCTTAGTATTTATTTTAAAGTTGTTGGAAGCTAGCAATCTTGAATTAGCTAAATCTAAGTGTTTTTAGTATATCAAGATTTTATCAGTTTTGGCCTAAAGGCCATATGAGTCTTTTAGACCCTCTTTATAAGCCTTATTCATGGTTGTTTTTGGCTTCACAAACAAAAGCATAACACGTGAGAGGAGAAGAGAAAGAATAGGAAAGAAAGACCAAGGAGGAGGAAGAGAGAAAAGGAAAATCCAAAGGAAAAGTCAAGGCTTGAGATCCATCCAAGCTTGAATCTCTTCACAATTGCCAAAGGTAGGGGTTTTATGATCAATTTCACTTCTTTTCACTCTTTTTACCATGTATGCACTTAAGGTGCTTAGTAGGTCAAATTGAGTTCTAGTGGTGTTTGATGTATTTTGCTTGCATGATTGAGTTTCTTCGGTCATTTATGACTTATTCATAGCATAAGTTCAAGTTAAAAGCTTTGAATTTCTCATTTGGACTTTGATTCCCAAATTAGGGGTTTGGTTAACTTATAGGTGATTTTGATCCATAATCCAAAATAAGAGATTTAAGTTTGTGATTGATGATTCCTATGTGTTTAAGAACTGATTAGGAACTTAGAATCACTTAGAAACTAGTTTGGAATAACCAAAATCCGAGAAAAGAACTAATGGAACAGTACCACGGTTCTGCAGAATCTGGTTTCTTCTATGAACGTCGTGGCATGAGTACACCACGCTGCAGTGCATGGTTGAATGTGCTATGAACGTTGAGGTGTGAAGATGTCATGCCACGGCGTAAGAGTGATGCTATGCCCAGTAATGAAACCCGAGGCTAGGGTGCTACAGCGTGACCTGGTTTGTGTCACAGCATGAGCACCAAAAACTCCAAAAATGTTATTTTTGCTGTTTTAAAGTTCTAAACTTGATGGGATCATTAGTATATGTTTCTTAAAGTGTGTTAAGGCACAAATAGTGATATTTTTCCAAGAGATAAATTATCACCTAGTATGGATGAGAAAGTCTAATCCTTTGGTCATCTAAGTACAATGGAAGGTCTCAGGGTATGATTAAGATGCTACTCGAGGTAAATCAATGAGAAGATGATCCTTTGGTATGTATAAGTTATGTATGATCTTTAAGGCAATCAAAAGAAAGGGATTGCTATAGATAAGCATTTAGCACCTGTGGTAACTTAATGTTACTTAGCTTCACAATAAATGTGACGATGAGGGGTGTTCAATATAAGTAAACTAGGATAAATTGACATTGTCTACCTTTTAATGTAACTTATATGGCATTAGGTCATTTCGCCATGAAGGAAAAGAGTCAAGAAGTTCCTAAGGGGATAAGTATTCCTAACCAAGTGCTTGGGTTGCATGTAATGTGAAAATTTCAATTTTTCCTATCTACAAGGGGGTAAACATGAGAAGTTAGAATTTCCTAGTGAAACATGCCTAGGTCTTAAATGAGCGAAGCATGTAAGAATGAAAGTATGAATCTTTAACTTGGTTTAGCTAGTTATTAAAGTTACAAATTATGAAAATGTAACTTGTCTTTTTCTTAATTGTTAAGACTATGTTATTATGTTATGTATATATGTTTGGTTTTGATTACTCATATTGAGAATGTAGTTTCTCACCCGGCTGTGTATCATGTAATTCTAGGTGAATATTCTTCCAAGCATAAGAAGAAGAAGGAAGTTAAAGAATAGATTAGCTTTATGTTTTATATTTCAAATGTTGTAACTTTTAGTACTTCTCTTGAAATATATAGACTTATGTAATACTTCAAGCCTTTGCTAATGCTAATTTTGTATATATATATATTGATGCATTATATTATAGATGTTGTATTTTCCACATTTTATATGGCTCTCTATAATGTTTCCAATGAACATTATGGATATATTAATTAGACTAGTATATATGTAGTGATATTGTAATGCTAAGTATCTCTTTGTATATGCAAGTGTTGAGATACCAGTGTTATGATATTACATTATAGTATCAGCGCAGTTCATCCTATTGAGCCGAGGTATGGACTGACTATGCTTAGGCATATTAGGAGTTCCTTCTTAGAAATTATGCTTTTCTTGTTTCATATGTTAGATGTGATAATAGAATTGCATGATTTACCTTAAATTGGTTTGTTATTAGCTTCTGTTGCACGGTTACATGGTATAGAGACTGCAGCTCAATATATGTTATTTCTGTGTATATAGGAAACTATGGCACTAACAAGGCGATCTAGACAGAGAGCTCAAACCCACAGGGTCTAGATATGGCTGAAGCCTTTATGGCTATGACCAATGTTATGACAAGGGTGCTTAAAAGGATGGAATCAAATCCACCTCAGCAGCCTCCACCACCTGAGCATCCTGTGCAAGATGCACCACAAGTTGGAAGGAATTAGAATTTCCTGAACTTGACAGCTTTCCGTCAAATAAACCCTCCGTCGTTTAGAGGCGAGTTCAATCCCGCAAAGGCTGAGGAGTGGCACAGTGAGGTGGAGAAGATCTTTAATGTGATGGTTTGTTCAAAGGAGTAGAAAGTGTCCTTCGCCTCCTATATGTTGAAGGGAGAAGTTGAGCATTGGTGGAAAGGTGCCAAAAGGGTACTAGAAGCCGCAAAAGATCAGATATCGTGGGAAGTTCTCAAGATAGCATTTCTGGAGAAGTTTTTTTTTTTTAAATTCTATATGATGCCAAGGAAGTAGAATTTATGCAGTTAAAACAAGGACGCATGTCAGTAGGCCAATATATGGCCAAGTTTGATGAGTTTTCGAAGTTCTCTTCACATTTCTGTTACTAACCAAACGAGAAATGGTAGTGCTTGAAATTCGAGATAGGTTTGAGAAGTAAGATCAAGAGCATGGTGAGACCTAAGGAGATTAGGGACTTTCCTACCTTGGTCAACAAGTGTAGGATTGTGGAGTCTAGTGCTGATAGCCCTCCATCAGAGAAATGGGTACAAGGCATCATAAAGAGAAAAAGAGAGGATAATAAGAATAAGAAGGGTGCTTCTAAAGCAAGCAACCCCAAAGGAAAGGACAAGATGGACTCTAAGTTTTCAAGGTGTCCTCAGTGTAAGAAACTGAATGGAGGCAAGTTCTTAGCAGGTCAGTCTATGTATTATACATGTGGGTAGTCGGGGCATTTCTCCAGAGCTTGTCCTCAGAACAAGGAAGATGCACCTACCCCAAAACCACTAGCCAAGGGACAAGTTTATACTCTAAGCGGAACAGAGGTGGCCTAGTCTTCCGACCTCATCCAAGGTAAAGGCATAATTCATAATCGTCTTTTAAATGTCATGAATGATTCAAGAGTATCCCACTCCTTTGAAACAAAGGAGTGGGATACTCCCGGATCATACAACATAGTTAAAAGATGATTGTGAATAATGCATTTACCTTTGATAAGATCAGAAAACTGAGTCACCTCTTCACCACCTAGAGTGTAAACTCTCCCTCTGGCTTATGGTTTCTAGGTAGGCGTAGCTTCCTTCTTTGATGGACACTTTTTAGAAAAATGTCCAAGTTGCCCATAAACATAATACACTGAGCAAGGCCGGTCTCCGTGTTGTTTCCCACACTTGAAACGCTTAGGTCCCACAAAATCCTAAATTTGCTTACCCTTGTCCAGAGTAAAACTAGACTTAGAAGATCCCTTCTTGAACTTATCATCACCCCACTTCCTCTTTTGAAGGTCTTGTGACTTAGGTTCCACTGAAAGATTTTTGGAACGCCCTTCGATTATCCAATATTTGTTTATCAGAGTTTCAAAGTCTCGAATCTCAAATGGTTGGATGGCATTTTGAATGTCTTCCCTTAATCCTTCTTCAAACTTAACACACATCCATAATTCATCTAGGTTAAGCCTGACGCAAGAAGCGAACTTAGACAATTCATTGAATTTGACCGCGTACTGGCCAACAGACATGTTCCCCTATTCTAACTTGAGAAATTTCATCTCTTTGGCATCTAAATATTTTGTGGAAAGAACTTTCTCAGAAAAGAATTCCTAAAGATGTCCCATATCACATGAGTCTTTAACACCTCAAGAGCTCTCTTGGTGTCCACCCACCAATCCTCTACCTCACCTTCCAGCATATACTTGGCAAAGAGCACCTTTTGCACGTCTGAGCAAGCCATGACAGTGAAAATATTCTCCATCTCTTTGAGTCAACCCTCAGCTCTGACTGGGTTGTACTCCCTCTTAAAGGAAGATAGACTAGATTTTTTGAACTCCGAGAGGTCTTGGAAAGTCTGATTCCTCCCAACTACCTCTTGGTTTGGTTGCCCCTAGTGGTGTGGTGGTAGTGTAGGCGATTGATGTTGAGTTGTACGTATTCTCTCAAATATCCTTGATGATGTAGTTGCTTGCTCACTGATAGCTTTAGTTGTTGCGACTATTTGCTCTCGCATAGCAGTGGCAGCAGTGACTGTTTGGTCCTTTATTGCCACAACCATTGCCATAAAGGCTCCAAACATGTCAGGGCTTCATTACCAGAGTTCCTACCCCCAAGCGATCACCCTCATGTTACCAAAGTTTCCTGTAAACATAGAATAATACATATTGAGTTAGGTAATCTAAATATCATGTAACCATGCAACAATAACTAAAACAGTCATATCAAAGGTAGGTTATACAATTCAATTAAACATCTCACACAAAAGACAAAAGAAATGCACAACACAAAGAGGGACTCCTAAATATGCCTAAGCATGGTCAATCCACACCTTGGCTAAACAGGATGAACTGCTCTGATGCCATAATGTAACACCTTAATGCAATTATCAAAAAATAAATGGGAATATTTCAAGATAAATCGCATTAAGCATGTCACTTCTAAAAAGGCATAAAAACAAAATCCATAACAACTTGTGTAGTCATTATAGAGAGCCACGAATGATAAAAAGATCATATATAAATTCATCACTGCCTAACAAGCCATATTATATACATAAACTTTTACAAACAACCAGAAGAGTATAAATATACAATATGATTCAAAAAGAAATAAAGCTGCTAAACTAACTCTTCTGCTTTTTCTTTTTCTTGCCCTTTCCCTTTGGAGGGACTTCACCTGGATTTATATGGAACACACAAGGGTAAGAAATCACAATTTCTCAGTATTCACATACCAAGACCTGCAGTTAATCATTTACAACAAATAAATCAACTGAACATATATAAAAACTCTATGTAATAGAATATCTGAAAATCTGTAACATCAAAGAATCACCCATACAATCCAAAGAGACCATCAACAAGCAACCAAGCAATCAACTGATCAAGCAAGACAACTGCCCATATAATTGTCAACAATGCAATGCTTTATGTTATGAGGTATGATTATGCTCACACAATGTCCTAATATTATGATTATGCAATTTCAATGCAGGTTTTAAAGTTTGAAAACACAAGCTACTACTTATTTCTCGGAAACCTCTGTTTCTTATATATACAAAGCAGGATAAGCCTAAAATCCTAAACCCACTTGGTAATAGGTAGACACTTTCCCCTAACCAACGTAAGAGTACTATTGCCACCCCTATACCAAAAACCTTGACCATGAAAGCATAAATGCAAGGAGAATTTAGACCCAACACCTCATTCTCAAGTCGTATGGTTGTGCATACCATATAAGGTCACAATACATAGGAAACTAACAAATACCAAGTTTGAAAACCAAATATTCAAACCACATTTTAAACATTAAAATATAGGAATCTTAGCCTCACTTATCCAACAAAGTAGTAAGATTCACATTTCTAGCTAAATAGTATCTAGAACATCACACAATCACCTCACAAGTGATTTAGAAATTAACCTCATGTTAATTAAGGTTCTAAACGCTAACCTAGGCATTCTATCACATTTTGAATGTCTAAGAATTTCCAAAACTTTTCACATATGTAAGTTGATAATTCTCTCCAAGAAATATCCCCAAAAGTGTCTCTTTACACCCTAAAAGGCTCGTACAAATGATCACATTAAGTAGGAAATTAAATTAGCATCACAATGCTAAAATCTTGTTATTGCCCTGTCTCGGCACTTGAGTGCGTAACGCGCCAGCGCTTAAGTGGGCGAGCACCATAGGCTTGTTCATCTAGGCGACAGGCACTTGAGCGCGCATGGACAGAGCGCTTGAGCATCGAGTGCCCAGTAGCAAAATCTTCAAAACTTTGTAGGTTTGAACATGTTCCATTGATGCTAAACACGAAATTTGATCACTTTAAATTAGTTTCTAGGTGATTTTAAGTCCCTAACAAGTTAACTAACATGAAGGAATCATAAATCACTAATTGATTTCATAAAAAATGGATCCTAAAACCAAATCACTCATCCAAATCCCAAAAATCAACACTTTGAGCATTTTAGGTCCAAATGGCGAATTTTCAGTTTCTAATCCAAACTCTTTGCATGAACAAGTCATAAGCAACATTTAAAACTTATCCAAGCAAGAAAATCACTCGAAACACCACAAAATCTCATTTTGACATGTCAAACTTCAACAAGCTTAAACAAGAAAATGAGAAACCCCTGCCTCAAGCTGACTTGATGTTGCAGATTTGAGCCTCAATTCAGAACCTTAGATTTCCCCTTCTTCTTGTGCTTCTTGCCTTCCTTTTTCTCCACTTGAGCTTCTAAACTTTCTGCTATTTTTGAGGCAGCCGTGAAGAGAAGAGAGAAAAGTGAGAATATAAGTAACAAAAGCAACCAAAATAAGTCCAAAATATAGGCTGAAATTGTGGCTAGTTATAAGCCTTATGTTATAACATTGATACTTTCTGATCTACTAAAAACACTCAGATTTAGCTAAATCAAGTTTTCTAAGTTCCAACAACTTTAAAATAAATACTAAGATACATTAAAAAAGTCATTTCACCAGTATCATAATTTTTCATATCTGTAACTAATTATTCCGGCATTAAACACACAACCATTATGCCTAAAAAAACCAAACTAACTCTAATTATTCTCAAACTTTAACTACATCACAGAATACACATTTGTGACTTAGAAATAAATTATTCACATCTATTTCCCTTAGCTAAGCCATTTATGTTAATATCTAGGTCATTTTAAGCAATTTTTCACCTTTCGGGTACAGTAAAGTGTCTAAACTAACTCAGATTATGACAAAATTAAACAGGCATGTTATGAAAATATTAAGCTACCTCTGTAACTATTTACAAGTCTAACATGTTGAAGAGGATGTTATAGATCTTCCACTAGATAAGCATCAAGAATTTAATTAATCAAGGTTTGACAAATTAAGCATCCATCCAAAACCTAAATTAACTTAAAAACCAAGATCCAACAAAGCTAAACATTTCATCAAACACCTTTAATGCCTTGTTTAGTCTCTGCAATTCATCTTTCACACATAGTAATTACACAATTATCATGTGAATTACCTAATCAAATTTAGCAACTCAATCAGAATTAAGTAAAGATGAAGGAGAAAACCTTGATTAATAATTTGAATGTAAAACAATTAAAACATTATCTCAATATTAAGCATCAAGAATGTCAAACACTTGGATTTATTAAAGGCTCTACCTCTCCATGAATGGTAGGGAAGAACTCAAAGAAAAAAGGGAAAAAACTAGAGAGAAGGGAAAGAATAGAGATCTAGAGAGAGAGTGAAAATTGTTTAATGAGAAGATGGTTCTTAGACTTTTGCTCTAACCCCCTTAAACTAACTCCTAATTTGGCCTTACATGAACAGAATCCTAATGGGAATAAAGTTTGTTCAATTAGGAATCATTGGGCCCAAGTCCAACGTCATTTAGAAGCCTAAAACTCAAGTTATGCTCAATTAAGTGGCCAAACTCGTCATTAACTTGCTTCTGCTTTCCAGCTTCAATTGCATGCCCAAAACAACGTATTTTAGCTTAGGAGTATATAAGAATTGTAGATTCATGTCTTATATTTCATTTGGGCTTAGTTTGACATCCATCAGACTCCTATAACTTGAGATTGGGCTAATGAGTGCACAGAGGTCAATCTGTCAAGATCAGCATTCTGACTCTTACTTCAACTTCAATTTAATTTATCCAAACGTATGATTCAGCTCCTGAATTCTTCATGAAACTTGTAGAGATTTGTCTTAACTTGCCTACAAGACCAGAATCATACCAATTAGATATTTGAAACGTAGATGATAACCAAAATACTAAACACTGCCAAATAGACAAATAAAGGTCAGTTTATGCAATAATTCCTTCAATGATCTAATTAGGCCCAATATCATAAAATGTGACAAAACCAACTTAAGTAAAGCCAAATTGAAGCTTAAGTAGCCTAGTGAGAGGATCAATAAAATGAATAAAATATGTTGCTATCACTTTCCCACTCAGTATCCTTTGTTTTTATGTGAACTGTGCTTCACTTAGCATAGTGGATTTTGGAGATGAGTCTATATAAAGGCAGGGTATTCAAAATCTCATTAGAATCTTGGAGATGACCTCTTGTGAGGAAGGGGGATCCTATATTCTTGAATAAATTTCTCATTGTATCAGTACAATCCTCATGAATTAATTCCATCATAGGATACTAGTGGTTGTGTAAGACCCTGATTCACTCCCTACCATAAGTATATAGAACCTGAGCTATATAAGGTGCCTCCCATCCTTGTGATGCTTGAGATATGGGTTCTATGGAATAAGCAGGTATTTGAATGAGCAGTAAAACTTGAATTGAATTTGTATGTCATGTTGTGACTTGAATATGTATTTGAATCATTGAATGAATTTGATAATATAGTATTTGTATTTGGAAACAATTTCTGAAATTATTTATGAATGTAATCTGTTTTGTTTAATAATGGATTTTTTTTGGAAACTAGTAAATGGAATTCTATTTCGGGAAGAGAAAGAACCAGATTTTGCATTTTGCCACCTTTCTAATTATATATATATATATATATCTTTAAATTAGTTTTTAAAGAAATGCATTTTTCCCGAAACAGATGAAATTATTATGATGACACCTTTTTCATAATAGAATCTACTGAGAATTCGTATTCTCACCCTATGTTTGTGCTATATTCCATGATAATTCTAGGGTTGAACCTTGCAGCACAACAATAGGAGCAGAAGATGTAGTTTATGTTGAAATTTTGAATTTTGTATTAAGAATGTATGAATGATGCCTTAAAGGCACGTGATGTATATATTTGTACTATGATGTACTTTTGTATAAACACTCTTTAGTATATGTATATTATTACACCTTTTCAGGCTTATATTTTGATATATTATAGTAAAAATATCTTTGAAATTTTTATTGTATGTTTTAAATGATGTGCTTATTATTGTTGCCATGGTATAATTCCAGATACACTATTAGTAATAATAGTAAGGATGTTACATTTTGGTATCAGAGCAGTTCATCCAGTAGAGCCAAGGTATAGACTAACTATGCTTTGTTATGTATTTTTCTTGTCTTAATGATGAGATGCATAGGTAGAATTGCATAACTACCTTGAGTTTGTATGTTTATAGTTAATTATCGCACTGTTACATAATATTGAGTCTGATCACCTCAATATATAACGTGTTATGCATGCAGGAAGCTATGACATCGACCAGGTGCACTCGCAGTCGAGGTAGGGCCCCTGTTGGAGATAAGAATAATACTTCAGATGTCGGAGGCTGTTAGAGATATAACTGCTGTAGTTATAGAGCAAGTAGCCATGACTAACAGGATATTAGAGGAAATATGGGCCAATGCACAACTAACACCAGTGCAAAATGTGGCTTTGGTAGAAAACCAAGATTTTCATGATCTATCTGAATTCAGAAAGGCAAATCCTCCATCATTTCGAGACAAATATGAACCAGCCGAAACGGAAGTATGGTTGAGGCAGTTGGAAAATACTTTTTAAGTGATGAGGTGTAAAGACAACCAGAAAGTGTATTTCTCTTCTTACATGTTAATAAGGGAAGCTGAACATTGGTGGAATGATGTGAGAAGGTTAAAGGAAGCAGTTGGTGTTCAAGTAACTTGGAAAGTGTTCAGGACAACCTTTTTGGATAAATACTTTCCAAGGAACTTACAAGAAGCTAAAGAATAGGAATTTTTGAAACTGGAATAGGGGAATATGTTAGTGGGGCAATATGTTGCAAAATTTGAAGAGTTGTCATAGTTTTCTTCTTATTTCCAGTATAATCCGAATGAAAATTGGAAATGCATTAAATTTGAGGATGGATTAAAAGATGAAATTAAGAGAATGATAAAACCATTGGTGATTAGAGATTTTCAAACTTTGGTAGAAAGATGTAGAATTGTGGAGTCAATTAATCCAAAGCCACAACAAGAATATAGACAGCAAGGATTTCAAAAGAGAAAGAGAGGAGATGAAAAGTTTAAGAATAATGGTCAGTAGCCAAAGAATCAACAAGAGAAAGGAAAGCAGGCTCAAACATAAGGAAGAATGACCAACATGTCGAAAATGGCGAGTGGCATGGGAACAAACCTTGTTGGGAATACCAGGCAGAGTGTTATACATGTGGGCAGAAGGGACGTTTTGCTAGGAGTTTCCCCTAGAAGCAAGCTACGTTACCTTTTCCTCCCAGGCCTTAAACTAGAGGAAGAGTTTTCACTTTGAGCGGCAAGAAAGCAACTCAATCTTTTGATCTAATTCAGGGTAAGTGCATAGTTAAAGGTAATCTTTTAATTATGTTGTTTGATTCGGGAGTTTCTTATTCTTTCATTTTTAATGAATGTGTAAGGATACTAGATTTACTTATTTCTGAACTTCCTTATGACCTAACAGTTTCTACTCCCACTGGAAAATCAATATCCACTCCGAAAGTATGTCTAAATTATTGTGTAACTGTTAAAAATAGATATTTCTTTGTAAACCTTATATGTTTACCCCTTGTTGATATAAACAACATCTTAGGCATGGACTGGCTGTCAGCAAACCACATTGTCTTAAACTATTCAAGAAAAACTTTAATATTTTTGTCTGACACTTCTTCCATGAATTCTTCTTCTGAATCCATATACCTAAATGCCAACCAAGTTATCAACCACCTAGTAGAAGGGGCTCAAGGCAATGTTCTCCTTTTCTTCTTTGAATTTTGAAAGACATCAAAGTTTAGAAACCATATCTATAATGAGGGAATGCCCGAAAGTGTTCCTAGATGAAGTTAGTGAATTACCACTTGTGAGGGAAAGAGAATTTACCATATACTTAATGCAGGAATCGGGTTTATTTCTATAGCACATTATAAGATGCCCCTTCTAGAGTTGGTTGAGTTGAAGAAGCAAATTGAAGAGTTGTTGGATAAGAAGTTCATTAGACCCAGTGTATCACCATGGGGAGCCCCTGTGCTCCTGGTGAAAAAGAATGATGGCAGTATGAGATTAAGTGTGGACTATAGGCAACTAAACAAAGTTACCATTAAGAATACATATTCGTTGCCTAGAATTGATGATTTAATGGATTGGTTAGGAGGTGCGACTGTGTTTTCCAAGATTGATTTAAGATCTTCATACCATCAAATCTGAGTCAGAGAAGAAGACATCCCTAAGACTGCCTTTATAACTAGATATAGACATTACAAATATCTTGTGATGTCTTTTGGTCTAACCAATGCACCAGCTATGTTTATGGACTATATGAACAAGATTTTTAGACCATACCTTGCTAAATTTGTTGTTGTCTTTATAAATGATATTTTCATCTATTCAAAGACAATAGAGGAACATGAAGCATATCTTAGGTTGGTTCTAGAAATTCTAAAAGAAAAGAAGTTATATGCTAAGTTGTCAAAATGTGAATTTTGGATAAAAGAGGTGAAATTTCTAGGACACGTGATATTTGAAGATGAAATATCCATATATCCTAGTAAAGTAGGGGCAGTCTTACAATGGGAGAGACCGTCCACTGTAACTAAAATCAGAAGCTTTTTAGGTTTGGCAGGGTATTATTGAAGGTTTTTCAAGGGCTTTTCCCAAATAGCTTTACCTTTTACCAGATTGACCAGAAAGGGAAGTACCTTTGAATGGACACGAGTGTGAAAATAGTTTCCAAGAATTAAAGGAGAAATTGACCACCACTTCTATTTTAGTAATTCCATACCCATAGGAAAACTTTAAGGTTTAGTGTGATGCCTTAAGAAAGGGGTTAGGATGTGTTTTGATGCAGAATGGTAGGATAGTTGCTTATGCTTCCAATTAATTAAGACCACATAAAGAAAACTATCCAACCATGATATGGAATTAGCAACAATTATTTTTGCCCTGAAGATTTGGAGGCATTACTTATATGGTGTAAGATTTGTGGTCTTTAGTGATCATAAAAGCTTGAAATATTTGTTTGATTAAAAAGAATTGAATATAGGATAAAGAAGGTGGATGGAAATTTTAAAAAATTATGACTTTGAATTGAAATATCATCCAGGTAAGGTTAATGGTGTGGCCGATGCACTAAGTAGAAAACTTCTGCATGTGTCCCATATGATGATACAAGAAATGGAATTGATAGAAAATTTTAGAAATATGAGTTTGTTAATGATTGTGTTACCATATAGTCTCTGTTTGAATAGATTAGAAATTCAAAATGAATTGAAAAATCTTATTAAAGCTACTTAAGAAGAAGATACTAGATTGAAAGAAATAAGTGAACAAATTTTGCTAAGGAAGAAAAAAGAATTTAGAAGGGCTCAGGATGGGACAATTATGTTTAGAGATAGATTATGTGTCCCAAGAGAAAATTGAAATTAAAGAAAGGATCTTAGAAGAAACTCATAAAAGCAAGTATACAATCCACCCTAGAGCAACCAAAAAGTATCAAGACCTCAAGAAAATGTTTTGGTGGCCAAGTATGAAAAAGGATATAACAGAACCCAGTTAGGTCATGATGTGACTTGGGTTATAGTGGACAGGTTAACAAAGTTTGTGCACTTTCTTGCAATAAGAACTAATTATTCATTGGAAAAGTTAGCTCAACTGTACATCTAAGAAATAGTAAACTGCATGGTGTCCCCATGAGTATAGTATTTGATAGGGATCCTAGATTCACATCTAGATTTTGGGGAACGCTGTGTTACCAAGTGGCCTCAAAATTCAAGAGGGGGTGAATTGAGTTTTAAAAATATTTTTGCAATTCTTTCGAAAAAACCTTGATTATAAATTTTCGTTGAAGTTATTGTTTGTTAAAGATGAATGGATAGATAAGATAGAGACCTTTCACTCTTAAATGAATCAACCAAGAGAGATGAAATTCAAATAATGCAATAAAACAGTGCACAAAGTAAACAATAGAGTTTAGACGAAACAAACATAAAGCTTTATCCTGGTTCAGCCACCAATGCACTTGTGACTTACATCCAGTCCTTAAGTAAACACCTGAGATTTCCACTATAACTTCAAGCTTCAAACAGGTGTTTGATAACTTTTACAAACTCGAGCACTCAACATCTTGGGATATCTCACCCTTTATGCTTGAGCCTCTACTTTCAAAGGATACCTTACCCTTTACAGTCCTTTGAGGAATGCCTCACCCTCTTTACAGATTAAACAAGATATAGATGAATTGAAACTCTCTCTCTAGAGCGGATAATACAAGTTGAAGCTTATGGGTATCGAGGATTCACACTTTTAAAGCTAAAAAATAGAGTATTATTGAAAGGATAGTAAAAATACATATTCAATGTTTAAGAATGATTTTCATATTATTTCTCTAACTTTTCATGAATGCCCAACAACTTAAATTTATACCCAAATGCAATTAAGAGTTGTTGGGGATAGTTGGAAACATTAAATGCTCTTAATAGAGTCGTTGTGCGTGTTTTTTGGTTGCCCAAACAACCAATTAGGAGGTTTTCCTAATTGGTTAGGAGTCTCAAAAGTTGACTCCTGATTCATCAACTAACCGATTAGGCAAGGAGTCTCAAAAATTGATTCCTGATTCATCAACTAACCGATTAGAGAAAATTCCTAATCAGTTAGGAATCTCAAAAATCGACTCCTGATTCATCAACTAACCAATTAGAGGAAGTTCCTAATCGTTAGGAGCCTCAAAATTTGGCCTCTGACTTTCACAATAACCGATTAAAGGAAATACCTAATTAGTTAGGAGCTTTTTGAAAAAAAACCTTAACACGCTTTTGTTTTGGCAAATAACCTATTATGTGAACAGTAATAACCCGTTATTGGTTTGTCAAGAAAGCAATATTTCTAAAGGGTTGTCAATCTTTCTAAAACCATTTTGCTCAAACTTAAACATCATTTTCACAAGTATAAATCCTGATTTTGCAAACTTATTTTGGTTGAGTAAGAAAACCAATTGATGAGCTTAATGTGAATCCTACAAATACCTTTACATAAGATCTAAGACTTATAATCTAAGCTTAAAGCTCTTTAGGACTTGTCCTTTGCATTTTCCTTCATTTCTTTGTTTGTTATCATCAAAACCATTACTTTAATCAATGCCAATTACTGTCTCCCCCTTTTTGATCATGACAAACAACTATTGAGAAAAGGTTAGTTCAAATAAATATTGGAATTCATAAAATGTTTTAGAGCCTTACTCCCCCTCTATTTTTCAAGAAGTGATTGAATCAGAGATGCACAGCTCCCTCTTTGTTTTGGAATCCCAAAACCATTGAAAATATACCTTCTGGTATTTTACCATTCTTTTCTCAAAACCAAAAACCTTCTCCCCCTTTTGTCATGATAAAAAAAAATAGACAATATATATATTTGGAGAGGGTGCTCATAACCATTGCTATTTAACAAATATCCAGTAATAATCCAGCAACAATGTAAGCATATTTTAATAGTCCATTCATAAAAAAAACATCCAAGTCATACTAATTAAAGTTAGGCATGTCAATCTTCTAAGATAATGAACATCATATCCCAAAGATAGCTTTAATCAAAATAAGGAAGCTATAACTGAAATAAGTACTCCATGCCTAAGCCCCATGATCCTCCAGTGTTGGATAGCGATGCTCAAGCTAATCTAGGCGATCTTCCATAGCGCTCAAGTGATCATAGATGATTGTGTTGTTGTGTTCTTGATAAGTTTTAAGATCTGCATTGTGGGCTTCAATACTAACTTGCATGTTTGCAATGGCTTCCAAGATGCGGTCATCATTAGTGGAGGAGCCTCTTCCATAGGCACGTTAGCAAAGGCAGCGGGAATTCCTCCTTGTTGTGTTGCTGCCTCACGTCCACGACCGTTGACCCATTCACCATTCACTTTCTTCACTTGCATGCGGTTTAGAGAGGTAACTCCAAACTTGTGGGGACTGATAATGTTAATAACTTCATCATCTAATAAGGTGTACGAAAGATTCATCATTGCCTTTTCCTTAGCTTTTATCACGTAATGCATGATATAATGAGGCCAATTGATCTTCATGCATCTTTTAAGTGCCCACAACAGGAAAATGTCTTCTTTTTCAACCAAGGCATAGTTGTATGCCCTTGGTACCAAGATATGTGTGACTACAAAGTGAAGAAGATGATCCTATAAATTCAGAAGGCCAGCAGTGAAAGATCTTTTTGGCACCTGAATGCCTGGTTGAAGTATGCTTGCTACTGCTTGATCTCAATCAAATACCTCCCATGAGCTGTGATTTTTCACAGGAAGTTTGTCTCTAGAATAAGTGAGACCAAACAAGGGAGTCCACTGATTTGGGGACACAATGATTTTATGCCTTTTTAGTTCAGAAACTAGATTTCCACCAACAATGTTTAAATTGCAAAAATAAACTTTTGTGGGTTCAAGATAGAAGTACCCGGGGTTGGTGGTGATAAGAGTTTTCAACCCATGAAATTTTAAGAGCTCTGTGAGGGATGTGAATCCTTCTTTGATGAAGAAGTCTCAGTCTATGTATTTGGGCTAAATAAGGCGTCGTGCGTGAAAATGCAATATGTATGCCTTCTTATAATTTTTGTGAGAGAAGTACCTTCCAATGTTGAGGCTAATGGAGAAGTCTTGGTCAGTGGGTGAAATGGGTGTTGGCAAGGGTACATTAGGATTTTTGGAGTGAGAACGCTTGGGGTGAGATGAACTGCTTGCCATGGTTGAAAATGGAGTCCAGGGTTCAGTATAGAAGAGAGAAAGTGTGAGGGAAGGTGAAAATTTGGAAGAAGATGAAAGTTTTGATCAGTGGAAAATGAGTTTTAGTGGTAGATTTTGGTTGGATTTGGAGTGGGAGAGGTGTTTGAGTAAGTGGATGTGAGTGGGTGCTTGAGGAAGAAGATGACAATAGAGGAAAGGAAGTCATACGTGAATGAAGGGAGTTCTCGACTGGGAGTTTTTGAAGTCCAATAACCGGTTACAGGGGGTTGCGTAACCGGTTAGGTGGGTTAAAAAGAGTGGTCTCTAACCGGCTCTAATCGGTTATTGTCTTGTTGTAGAGAGTACTAGGATACTCCAATTCTCCAATAATTGATTAATGAAGCATCCTAATTGGTTATTTTGCTTGGCAGAGAGCACTTCACCTTGACAAATTAATTCCAAAATCTCAAATAACAAATTATTTTCTTCTTCTAACTGATTATTGCACTTCCAAAGCCAAAAATTCTTCAAGAAATTAGTTCTTAAAACACTAATTTGTTCTATCTTAACTTGGTTTCATTTTCATCAACATTAACCACTTTAAAAGCATCTAAACACAGAATTTTTCTTCTTCAAGAGAACCAAAAAATAATCTTCTTCAGCAGGAACATGATTAATGGAAATTAGGGGATTTAAGCATGGATCAAGCACTTGCGAAACAAATTTGTGGGACACTCCGATGCTCAAGTCAATATTGGATACAGGGTAAAATGCAAGATAATTATGCAATGAACTCAATTATGACACATTATGCAGTAAGATTGTTCATTATGCAGAAAAATTGTGCAGCAAGAGTTTAGATGCATGATTGGTCTAATATGCCAAGTTTGTTGGTGTATGCCCTAGAGGCCAATACATTTTCTGTATTTACATACATTCTATTATGCTATTTTATATATGAGGTATTTCATTTATTGTGTTCTTTTTTGATAAACATAATAAAGTCCTTAGAATAGTAAGTTTGATGCCATAGGACATCAAGTGGATGACTTGATCGTGAGATCCTTTTGGTTACAACACTATTCTTAAATGTCCCTAGTCAAGTATTATTGTTAATTAGGACAACAATAATACATTGAGACTAGTATGTGTAGAGACTGATGACCACATCTCATGGGTCATGGACATGAGATATCAAGTCTTCACATGGGTACATATTAGAGTAATGATGTACTAGACTGACCCACCATGAGAACACTACATGGATCGTTACGTGAGTGTCATTAGCGATTCTCATAGTGACAAGGGTGTTTGTGGTCCTTTGACCTGAAATCACTACGATTCCTACATGAGGAGTTGTGTGTTTTAATGCCATCAAATGTCATCTGTAACAAGGTGATTATAAAGTTAGTTATTGGACATACCGCAAATCATGCAGAGGGATGTGAGTGACCTAGATGGGATTTGTCACTCCTACATAACAAGAGCGATATCTTCGGGCTCCCTAATTGAGTGAGACTGCGAAATGCATAGCCATGCTCAAATGAGTCAATATGAGATATTGATCTCATTTGTTATTACAAAGTCTACTCGAATATCAGGAAACGAATGATTGGACTATACAAGGGTGATGTATTCCATGCCTGGTGTTCAATCTAGATATCTTGACAAAGGGACTAAACAACACGGAAACATTGGTGACAGAAAGGTTATGTCAAATCACTGACATTCTTATTACTTGGGTAGCAGCGATGTGTTGCTAGATACCGCTCACTGCTTGTAATATTAAAAATGGAATTTTAATATTATTGCCAACGTAATAAGAACCTGCAGGGTCACATACATAGAGCAGACTAAAATTGGAGCAATGGATCCAAGTTGGACTCGGATTCAAATATGGGCCAGATTCATAACAGATGGGTCTAGGGTTGCACAGCTTACCTTGCTGCTGCTCACACTCACTTAAGGCAGTCACAATTATAAATAGTACTGCTAAGGGGCTACTAAGATACACAAATTCTGAACCCTAGCCGAACCTACAGAAAAGTGAGTGAGTGAGCGACAGGTTTCTTCTCTTCTCTTCGCAGCTAACACTGTGTGAGAGACGTGAGGCTCCTCTTTGCGGACGTTGGACGTTCGTGAGTCTGTTCGTGTGGATACCGCAGAGACATCGTTTCTATTACGGTGTTGGTGATTCACGCTTCAAGAGGTAAATCTTTTAAAAACTCGGATTATGACTTTTTCGCATGGATCCTCGGTGGGAATTCCTGTTTTTCGCTGCTGATGTATCCGCAAAAAATTCCCAACAAAGTTCACTTCTTATATAAAAGAATGCTTCTTTGTTTAATGGTTTACTGAAGGTGTCAGATAGTTGTTTAGTGGTTTCAACAAATTCAAGCATGCAATCCCCTTTTTGAACATGATCCCTTGTGAAATGGTGCATTATCTCTATGTGTTTTGTTCTTGAGTACAAAATGTGATTTTTAGACATACAATCACCTTTGGGGTACCACAAGCCCATTTGTGAAGTACCTATTAGATATTTCATACTTCTTTTTATAGCACTTAGGTGTGATTCTTTAGGATTTGCTTGAAATCTAACACACATTCACACACTAAACATAATATCAGGCCTACTTGCTATAAGATAAAGGAGTGTGTAACACCCACCATAGGGTATCACATTTATGTTACTTTATTACCAAATTACCTCTTTATGATAAATCGTGCTTTGTAATGTAAATACGAGTTATAAAATTTCTTAATAATAATAAGATAAACTTAGCGGAAAATAAAAACATAACAACATTGTCACAAATAATTCACATCAATATACATTTACAAGTCTTAGTATAGTCATGTTTTAATATTTACAAACTAAACTCTCAAAAAATTTTAAAACATTATTTAAACTAACACCTTGCCCAAGTAAAACTAAATAGCAGAACCCTCAGACGGGTCCTTCTCAGACTCCTCAGAAGGTAGGAGTCCAGCCTGACGCGAAATCCTATGGATAGGTGTTCGCACAAATAACATAATGCTGATCTCACTAAGGTACAGTAGTATGTCCACCAGTACTGCCTAATAGATATTGGAAACTCTAGGTGTACATAAATATCCACAGGAAAGTAAGGATGTCCAAGATGTTGTCTACTCAAAACTATATTTAGGTCTCCCATGTAGTAAATGCGTTTTCTCTCTAAATTAACGTGTCATGCCTCTGATCCTCCACTAAAGGTCAACCTCATATAACCAAGGAAACAAGGCATCTCCATCTCTTCAAAACTCAGTGTCCATGACAGGAATCTGTTCCTCTTCGCCCTCTGGCTCTAATCCTTGCTCAACGTCTTTACAGATATAAATACAATACAAAATGGCATACAAAGAGGTGAGATCACCTACGCCAATACCAGTATGGTAGCAATGAAGATAAACACATGCAATATCTCATACAGCTATCATACTATAATTACAAATATGCTACCAACATATTATCACAATATATATAATAACAATAATTATAATCATGCCATCAATAACTATGCATATGTTCAACAATCCAATTATCATAAATAATAATTATGATAATGCCCTCAATAACTATGCATACACACTTAGACTCAATTTCTTACTCCATGGAGCTACAACTCAGGTCGGAGAGAGTGATTGAAAAGATCTGTCTGCACCAACATGCCTCAGACCACGTGCTCAATTTTGCACATCTAGTATATGCACGACAGTATTTATCAAATCTAGATTAAGAATAGTGTCTTGGTCCGGATCATTGATGTGTTGCGTCGGTTTAACCCACGGTACAGAAGAGCTACCAACTGCCCATTGTAGGTAACCCACACCCCAATGCCCCCAAGGTCAACGAGTGACTTACACTACGCATATCGCACCTACTCAGGAGGTGTATTCTCTCCTAGGCAAATAGCCTCATATAGTCTTTTAGACCTTTCTAATGCATGTACTATGCACTATTCACAGTTCAAACTCAATATCTCATATTCTCAGTTCAATTTCATATTCTCATATTTGGTCTTCATACATTGATTCGACAGTATCTTCACTGTAATTTCATCGTGAAACCACATTTTTGCATTTTCTCAATTGCATAAAATATTTCTTACATATTTTAAATTAAAATACGATTTCTCTCATTTAATACAAAAAATTGACCTAATTTTTTATATTTACATAATAGTCCCTCTAAAAGATAATATTTATATTTAGTCCTTTTTCAAATAATAATTTCATAATAGTCCCTCATAAATTAATATTTATGAGATAGCCTCTCTTTTATAAAATATTTACAATATAGCCCTTCTAAAAATAATAATTATAATATGGCCCCTCTGAAAACAAATTATAATATTGCCCCTTTAAAAATGAAAATTTCCATATGGCCCCTCTAAAAACAAAAATTACAATATGACCCCTCTAAAAATCAGTATTTGTACTGTTTCCCAAGAATTTATAACTCTTTCTTTTACTTCCAATAATACAGCTCAAATTTTCCAGACGTGCTTCAAAACCCATAGGGTGAGCTATACATCAGTAAACTTCAAGTATTGACTCTCATTTTATTTCATAACCCATTTATTATATCAATTTGCTTTCTAAAAATCATTTAGCTTACTACTAAATTCCAATTCTTCCCAAATTAATTTCTTTCTCATTTAAACTTCCAACTCTCAA
This sequence comes from Ormosia semicastrata, assembly GCA_029884595.1. NCBI lineage: Eukaryota > Viridiplantae > Streptophyta > Magnoliopsida > Fabales > Fabaceae > Ormosia > Ormosia semicastrata. The sequence goes on along the minus strand of JAQQTO010000062.1, from coordinate 18,977,713 downwards.
TTTAAATCCATCATTTTTAGGACTTTGGTCCTCTTTTCCATGGTAAGGTCGTGAGCCTCATTGCTCTTTGAAGCATTCATACAATCGTTTCATCATGTTGTTCACATCCTAAATTACACATACACTTGCATGCATTCAAAATCATACAGATAAGCATATATCAAAGCAATAATCCTAAAACCACACATGCAATCACAAAAACAAAACCATAAACACCACAAACAAAATTCAAGAAGCAATAAACAATAGGTGAATGAACCCTTATGGGTTTTTAACCGTACAAAACCATCCCCACACCACAAAAACTTAGTTGGTGAGGTAAAATCTCCCTCTTACCTCTTGAAGACAAGAATCCTCAAGCTTCTCCTCCACTTTGATTTTCATATGAACCAAAACAATTCCCTAAAATTCTTAAACAATTAGCAAAATTACAAACAAGACTTAATAATGAAAAACCATGGAACAATCATGGTTTAGAAAATCAAAAACTTAATTTTAAACCATAAAATCAAAAGTTAACCTTTAGAGAAGTAAGATAAAACTTGGATTTTGAAGCACTAGTGTTACCAAGTGGCCTCAATACTCAATAGGGAGGTGAATTGAGTATGAAAAATAAGTTCGCAAATCTTTCGCAAATCGTTTGATAAACAATTTTTGTTGAAGCTAATTGATGATTAGAGATGATTGGATATAAGAGATAAACACTTTTACTTATAAATGCAATAGCCAAAGGGACCAATATTCAAGCAATTCAATAAAACAGTACTCAATGTAAAGAGAAGGGTTTAGAGAAAATAAACACAATGATTTATCCTGGTTCGATCACCAATCCACTTGTGATCTACGTCCAATTCTCAAGCAACCGCTAGAGATTTTTCACTATTTCTTCAAGTTTCAATAGGTGCTTGATAACCTTTACAACCTTGAGCACTCAACACTTTGGGATACCTCACCCTTGGAGCTTGAGTCTCTTCAACTAAGGGATACCTCACCCTTTACACTTTTGGAGGGATGCCTCACCCTCTTTACAAAGCAATATAGATTGATTGAATGAAGCTCTCACTAGAGTAGATGATTACAAATTGAAGCTCTAATATGCTCTCAAAGATTAACCCACGTTTTTTTATAAAAAACAGAGCAAGAATGGATTTGAGGATTGAATCACGTTTTGAAGTATTGGTAATCAATTTTTCGTTCAAGGTCAACTTCTAATGAAGACCCAACATTGGTATTTATAAGTTTTGCAATAAATGGAGCCATTGGAGGGTTTTAGCCAAGCATTAAATACATTTAATATAGCCGTTGGACATTGTCAGGATGCGTGTAATCGATTACACAACAAATGTAATCGATTACATTGTTGTTCTAACGTGTTCTTGGCTTTCTGGGTTCTATGTAATCGATTACATTATTGGTGTAATCAATTACATGGCTTCTGACTTGCTTGTAATCGATTACAATATCCATGTTATCGATTACATGACTTTTGTCTTGCTGTGCAATCGATTACAATATCCATGTAATCGATTACATGACTCTTTGAACGTGTTCTTGCCTTTCTGGGCTTATTGTAATCGATTACATTATTAGTGTAATCGATTACATGGCCTCTGACTTGCTTGTAATCGATTACAAGGCCTCTGTTTGCTGTGTAATCGATTACATACATCATGTAATCGATTACATTAGCCTTTGAACACATTTTTCAAGTCCAATAAAGCTTGTAAGTCATTTCTAACACCTCAAGACATTTGATTAAACATAAATTCTTTTAAGAGTGTTAAATTTAAGATTGAAACTCAAGTTTCTTGAAAAACATGTTTAGCTTTGAATTTTCCCACTTATTTTGAAATGATATATTGAAAAACCATTTGAGAAATATTGAGAGCATTTAACATTAATGTTCTAAGTCTTATAACTAAATAAACCTCTTGACTTCTTTCTTTGATCTTGATCTTTTCTTTCGCACTTGATCTTCACTTTTGCACTTGATCTTCACTTTTGCCTTTGTTATCATCAAAAATCATTTGACATGCTTTAGGGATATAAGCATTCACATTCTCTCCCTTTTTGATGATGACAAACTGATCATAGGAAAAAGAAAGAGTTTTTGCATTTGTATATAATAGAGATTTAAGCGCAATGCTCCCCCGGAGTTTATGCATGATATTGAGGTAGATTTTTCATGTAAAAAGTTTAAGAGCTCAAAAGCTCAATAACTCCCCCGTACACATACAACCTTAATTAGATTTCATTTTTCATTTCATTTTCCACTATTCTCTCCCCAGTTGGCATTATCAAAAAGACATAAGCATTTAAAAAAATGGACAGCATTTCAGCTATATTTCATGATTTCCCAAATTTTTCCAAAACAAGAAATCCAAAGAGAATATTCAATCCAATCAATTTTCAAAAAGCCAAACATTCAGAGAATAGAATCAAAGCTAAGTCAAGTTCATATATCATTAAAAAACATGTACAATATAACTTATCATAACCAGTATAGCCAATAACCAAAAACACCAAAAATGTATACCAATGTTATATAACTGAGTTAAAAGGAAAAAATACAATGTAGTCATAAGCAAATAACAATGAGAAACATCAGGGCAATGGGCCATGATCACTATCACTAGCCTCGCTGTCACTGTCTGGATTATGAGGGATATGTCCAAAGGTGCCATGGGCAATGTAATGCCACCTATCATCGACTTTGTAGAGCTGGAGCTTCTTCAAGGTATGCAAGCCAATGGATTGTGGTCCTTTCGAGCTGGTGTCCTTGGACTCCTCAGCCAGGGAAATGCGACAATGCTCTAGGATGGCTGTTACCAGCATAGCAAATGGGAGAGCAGAGTTCTTCTTTTTCTTTACATCCAACATGTGCTCTATAATGTAGTAACCCCAGTTTATTGGTCACCCAGTGGTCATTACCCATAAGGACACCACATCATCCTTGAGAACCCGGGAGTAATTCCCTCCCCTGGGAATCAACCTCCTGACCAAAAGATAGTGGAGAACCCTGTTCCCCATAGTTAGGCCAGTGGCCATGATTCTCTTTTTGGGATCACTGGGGGTAGTAACAATCCTAATCAGTGAAAGAAGAGCAGCCTTATTGTAACATCCCAAAAATTATTTATTTTATTTTAAATAATCATTTTATAATATTTATGATTTTTAAGAATTTTTGTGGATTTTTCTGGAAATAATGAATATTTTAATATATTCTTCGTTTTGCGTGTGCTCTGGGCGGAGCCAGGAAAATAGAATATTTTTCCTGAGGCTGGTAAACCTTGAACTGTCAACGTGTCGACAGGAGATCTTACTAAACCCGGGGCCGAGCACAGTTTGCGAGGTTTGCGTTTTTCAAGATTTTATCTGATAAATAAAATCACTGTCTCATAAAATCATCTGATGAATAATAAAATATTATTTTCATCAACAGTAACTTTTATTCATGGAGAAAATAATTCTAATAGTGTAATTAAATCATCTGTCAGATGCATTTAATTAAAGAAACAAGTTTACTGTACACTTTATCGAGAAGCGTACGAAGCTTCTCAAGGAAACTTCAAGGAAACTTCTAGGAAGCTTCCTCCTGCCACTGTTCACTCTCTCTCCTCCCTCTCATTGTGCAGCATGGTTTTGGGGAAATATCACAATTAATCCTTCCCCATTTTCTCTCATTCACGCTTGTCTCCTTCTCCCTCACGTCAACTCTCATTTCTCTTCCTTCTCTTCTCCATACGGCTACACACCCACAAACACCATGATGATTTTCAAGCTTCCCATACTCAAGCTAACATAAACCATCGTTTCCTCCTCACTATCTTCTAGTTTTCTTCTTGGTGGAGTTCTTCTTTATTCCCCCATTCTCGTACTCCACAGCCAGCAACAAAGCTTCAAGCTTTAAGGTAAAGCTCTCAACTTTCTTCTCCTTTCTCCCCATTTTCGTGTTCCTGGTCACATTAGTGACTATGGATTCCATTTTCACTCTATGATGTTGACTTTTTATGGATCTAAACACCAAGGTTTTGGTGGTGGTGAAGAACCAGATTTCAAGGATAGAAGGAGCTTACTTTCTTTGTGCTTCTCCAAGGTAAGAGGAGGACACTCCTCCTCAACCTCTTTTAGCATTTAGGGACGTTGTTTGTGATTGGTACTGAGAGCCATCTTTGTTTACATGCTGTTGGTAATGTATATATGCTATTTGATTGTTTGTGTGTTTTAATATATATCTGGATGTGTTGGAACGTGTAATATGGAAGGGAATGATTTCCGATTGGTTCTCGGATGGTCACGGTGTTGAGCCTAGAAATTTGGAAATTTTGTGAAAACTAGAGACAGTATGAACTCCTGGCCAAACTCGTCGAATTTGATGTTTTGATCACTTAGTAAAATGTTAAAATCCATCGAGTATGAACTCCTGGCCAAACCCGTCGAATTTGATATCTTGATCACTTAGTAAAATGTTAGAATCCGTCGAGTATGAACTCCTGGCCCAACCCGTCGAATTTGATATCTTGATCACTTAGTAAAATGTTAGAATCCGTCGAGTATGAACGCCTGGCCAAACCCGTCGAATTTGATATCTTGATAACTTAGTGAAATGTTAAAATCCGTTGAATATGAACTCTTGGCCAAACCCGTCGAATTTGATATATTGATCACTTAGTAAAATGTTGAAAATTCGTCGAGTATGAATGATAAATCCATCGAGTTAGAATGCTAAATTCATCGAGTAGAGTTCTGACCTTTTTAGAGAGATTTCTCCAAATTCGTCGAGTAGAGTTCTAACCACTTAGGAGAGATTTCTCCAAAATCCGTCGAGTAGAGTTTTGAACCTTCAGTAGGGAAACTTCTCCAATGTGAATATCCATCGAGTTAGGATACCAATATCCGTCGAGCAGAGTTTCTGACATTTAGTAGAGAAACGTCCCCAATGTGCAAATTCGTCGAGTAGTGTTTCTGACCATTTAGGAGAGAAACTTCTCCACTGCCAAATCCGTCGAGTTAGAGTGACAAACCCGTCGAGCAGAGTTTCTGACCACTTAGGAGAGAAACTTCTCCACTGCCAAATCCGTCGAGTTAGAGTGACAAACCCGTCGAGCAGAGTTTCTGACCACTTAGAAGAGAAACTTCTCCAAAGCCAAATCCGTTGAGTTTGAATGTCTACATCCGTCGAGTGACATATCGATCGAGTAGACTTTCTGTTCGCTTAACAAACTTTTCCCAAAGTCAATATTTGTCGAGGTTGAATGTCAATAATCGTCGAGTGACATATCCGTCGAGTAGATTTTCTGTCCGTTTAATAGAAACTTCCCAATGTCAATATTCATCGAGTTTGAGTGTCAATATTTGTCGAGGGACATACCCGTCGAATTTGAACTCTTGATCATTTAGTGCAAAGTCAAAATCCGTCGAATTTGATCATCTGACCGTTTAGTAGAGGAACTTCTCCAGATCCTTCGAATGAGTTTTGACCATGGTGTTTTCGTCGGTTCGACAGTTTTTGATCTCCGTTCGACAGAACCTCCATCCGACAGAAATTGATTTTTAGCCAATCTTGTTATAAAATGTTCTCCCATCTATTATCCTTCTGTCATGTCATTTTTCATCGAATGGTAGCCTCAATCCTCCACTAAATACATTGTCTCCGTTGAATTCACAAGTATGGTTTATCACCCAATAACTAGCAATTAAATCTGTGACTTTGTTGGTGATTTTGACCGTGTATCTTCTTGGACTCAAAACCCTTGGACTAATAAAAGCATATTAATCATAAATAATTGAATGACTAGAAATTAATCAGGGATTCATAAACAGGGAAGAACATGAGTATGGGTGAGCTTGTGAGGCACATAATGAATTTAAATGGTTGACTTCTATCATGACTATGAATGAAAATTGTGGTTATCCTTAAAATGTACTATTGGCTTGTTGTGGATCCGTGAATGGGATCAATTCTTGTTGATTAAATGATATGACATGCATTTGAAGCATGATGGACCTAGTTGGTCATGAAGAGTATGATTGTGTCATGCATTGAACAAAAAGAAAGAGATTGTCCGTTGGACTTGGATAAGGCTGGTAGCCTAGGAGTTGAACTTACACCTTTGTGTGGGTGCGAATAGACAAATGTAGGTTACTTGTTGACCTTAGGGGCGTCAGGGTGCGGGTACCTCGCGATGGGCAGTTGGTAGCTCTCTGTCCGTAGGGCAGACCGATGCAAACCCACTGACGATCCGGACCGAGACGCTATCCTATATCGTGATCTGTGTAGAATGTCTTGTAAAATGTCATGGTGTACATAATGATAATTTGAGAATTTTAGCACTTGAGGGTCTGGGCAGTCAAGAATACAGACATACCTCCTGATCGTTCTCTCCAACTATTTTGTGTCTAGCTCCATGGAGTAGGATTTTGACTATTGAGGGCACATGTGTATAGTAAGTCCATGAATTATCTGGCATACATTGTCATTATAATTGGAATTGTTGTCTTACTGTTATATATATATAACTGCTTAGAACTGCTTATTTGTTTACTTCTGCTATTCAATGCCTATGCTTATTATTTAGAAATGTTATGTGGGCGCTTTGTGCCGTTTGGTTTCTTAATGCTATGATTGGTAATGATGGTAGGATGTCTTACCTCTTTCTTATACTTTTCTTGCTCTATTTAAATCTTTGGTTAAAGACTGTAAGTGGGAACGAGGTTTGATTCTTTTACACTTTCTTGGTTTGACCCACTGTATCCGGTGATGTCGTCGCAAAGATAGTTTTATTGGTTCATTCTTACTATGTTCACTGGTGGTGTCAAGACCTGGCGAGTCGACTGGACCGACAAGTGTATGCGACCCCCTGGGGATCTGACCTTGACCATGAAGAGGACTGCGGTTGAAGATTATATTCTATATTTTTCACTACACCGTTGAGCCCGGAATTGCCTCACGCATTCGGGATTCGATGGAGTGCCCAACTCCTTAGTTGTAGATAGGGTGTGGGTAGTTGATATTTTATTTTGCATTACCTATATAAAAATGTATTTTGGGAATGTGTATGTTTTAAGGTGATTATCCAGACTTAAAGGTTGTAAATTGAGTACATTCTATAATTCATATTTTAATTAGTTGTATATGTAACTATTCATTCGTGGCTCCTATTTTCCTCATATGCGAAATGTATTAATTTATTTGTAAGAGTTTGTTATTTGACAATGTTAGCACGCCGAAGTTTAGTGACCGTGACATAATGACGATTGTGCCGTGGTTATTAAATCGAGGGGTGTTGCATTAAGGTGGTATCAAAGCTCAGTTCATCCTATTGAGCCGGGGTATGGACTGACTATGCTTAGACATGATAGAAGCTTTTGTATGTTATGTACTTCCTTGTCTCTTGATTGAGATGTTGGGAAAGGAAGGCATAGCTTGCCATAGGTTGAGTGTTAGTAGCTACTGTTACACAGTTACATGATATTGAGTACTGGCCCGCTCAATGTGTAATGTTCTGTGTCTACAGGAAACTATGACTTCACCTAGGCGTATTAAGGTAATAAGAGTTCTTTAAAAAGAAGCTCAGCTAGTATGACTGAACTTGCTTAGGATTTGTTTGCATTTATACCCTTGTTGTGTTACCTCTAGAATTGTTTAAGCCTATGGGTTAGAAAAAGGGTAGTAAAATAAGACTTGCAAGGTTAGTGGACTGAGGTGTCCAAGAGGTTTTTGAAAATCGATTCTCTTTGGAAAGGAGTATCTAGCATAAGTTTGGTTCAAGGAGCTACGCAGAAGTCAAAAACTTACAGGGGATTGCGTCGCAGGAGGCAAAATGAAGGAGCTTAAGCTAGAGTCATTTGGGTTTGTCTTGTTGGGTTATGTGACTCTTTGTGTTTGGCTTCCGAAAGGAGACTATTGTTTGGACTGAATGCTTTTGATTTTCTTATTATTTGATTTGTTTGTTCTTGAAGGAAGACAATGACTCGAGGTAAAGGTAAGCGCGTGAACGCGGGGAGTGACAATGATGGCACGACTGCGGCAACCGAGGAAATACAAAGAATGGTTAATGTAACTACGCGCCAAGATCAGGGAACCACACAACAGCAGGAATTGGAAGTTGAGGTTCGAAGTTTGAAGGAAGAAAGTCGACTTTGGGGTAACTCTGGATTACCGAAGTTCCATAGGAGGAACCGTAGGAAGGCCAATCAGTTTAAACAGAAACCATATACACTACGACCAAGGGAGCAGCAGCGACATCAAACGCATCACGGTGGTGCGAATGGTAGTAAGTCCAATCCAACTGTGGCACCGTTATCAGGATGTAAGAAGTGCGGAAAGGACCACTGCACGAGGGACTGTAAGATTGAAAGAAAAATTTGCTTTAAGTGCAGAAAGCAAGGACATGTGTTCGGGGATTGTGCTTTACATGAGACAAAGCCTCCATATGCGATCAAAAGGGTAATCTGCTTCAAGGGTGGAAAGGACCATTTAACCAAGGATTGTACGAACGGTGGGATAATTTGTTTCAAATGCAGAGAGTTAGGACATGTGGCTAAGAACTGTAATTCGCAAAGGATGAAGCCTTTTGTTGGTGATGCACGCACTTCACAATCTCACGAAGAAAGGAGAGTAAATTTCTCTAGTGGAGTAGAAACATCCAAGACTGAAGACCTGAACGAGGAAGCTTGTACTACGATGGATGACCTTGTGATTGTACTATATAATTCCGGGGGTAACCCGTTTCTTTATGATGTATGAATGTAGGAATCCAGTAGGGATGTTCGTACCTTCGTTATTTTTTTTGACTAAGTTATTTCTGTTTTGGCTGCTAAGAACTTGTTGATGGTAGCCAAGTTGTTTAAATTGTCCTATGACCTGTTAAAGACTAAATCCTTCTGTTGATCTGATTTGTTCACTTCTTTTGCAAATTAGATATAATGTTAACGAAAGGATTAGTTATCTTTCAACCATATCCTGTTGAAATATTCCACTGAAATTCTAAGAGTACGTTTTTGGAATTAGGTTATCTGTGTATTTACTTCCTTTCGATCTGAATGATACTATTCTCGTTTGTAAGCCTGTTCTTGTTACAACTAGTTTATTTAAAAACTATCCTTTTATTGTTAGAAATTGGAACCCTTTTTCCAATTCAACCATCTACTTTCTTCATGAATCAGCTCGATCTCAGTAAGAAATTGATCGTTTACTAAACGGGTCTCGTCATTCGATTTCAATGGAAACTTAGTGCTTCTTGAGACAGAAATTTCCTAGATATGAATCAATAAAACTCACTCCTAAGTTTTATTGGACCATATCATACTCTTCGTTAGGCAGGTCCAGTGGTAAATCAAGTGACTTTCCTATTTTTCTTTCTAACCTTTATAACATTTCTAGTATGCTTCGATTGAGTAGATGTATTCCTGAATCTGAACTATAACAATGTGCTAAGTGTAGCATGGTTAAATGAAAACTTACCCTATGAGATATCTGTTCGAATCAGGGAAAGATGATTTGACAAATCAATTGAAGGACGCCGCTATTTTCTCCAAGATCATTTTGGGTTCTCAACCATCATTAAGATCATTTGAGAAAAGGGTATATTTCCAAGGCAACTTTCTCTGACGCGTAGTGAACACCACGGGTATTTCGTAATTTTGTTCTATGTAATGCACGCTTCGGTAGTACTCATTGATTACACAAACAAGACCTTTCTTTCCTATTGAGACAGAATTGTCGTGTTGTTCTTCAATTTCAGAAGAAGAAGAAGTTATGCGCAAACATATCTAAGTACGAATTCTAGTCGGAGGTAATTCAACCTTTGGGTTACGCGATCTCAAGGGAAGGAATTGATGCGAACCCATCGGAACTCGAAATAATTTTTGGGAAGGACGGACGATCGTAACGAAGACTCGTAGCTATATAGGGGTAGCCAGTTAATACGGGAGACTCGTTGCAGAATTTTCCAAGTGGCAAGACTACTCATCTAACTCATGTATGAGGGTCAAGTTTTGTATGGACTGATGTATACGAGGGAAATTTTCAAAAATTGAAGAGACACTCGATTTCTTCGCTAAAGATGATTCTGCCCAAATCTCAATGAACTTTTGAGATACCTAGTGATGCTTCGCATTAGAAGTTTAGAACGTGTGCTTGATCAGAATAGAAGGGATGGTAATGTACGCTTAGCGACAATCAAGAATACATGAGAAGGATTACCTTACACCAACTCAGAGTTAGCTTTGTAGTTGCATTGAAGATCTGGAAGCTTTTTCTACAAGGAGAAATTCTCAATGCCCATGGTGATCTTAAGGGCCAAAGGCATTTTGGTCTATTGGAATGAGTGGAACATGGGGCAGAGACGGTGATTAGAAGCTCTGAAGGATTTCGACTTTCTGTTCTGGTATAATTCTGGAAAAGGCAAAGGTCGTAGCGGATGCCTTACGAATAAAATAAGCTTAGTTGCCTACTACGGTAAACAAGGAGAATAAGTTCAATAGGGCCACCCAGTGATGAACAGTTGTTTGGAGAGTTGGCTGTTGGATGGCTGAAGACTCAAAGGGCATAGAATCTTTTATTAATCGGCCTATGACGTCAACACGTTTTTGCTCGTTAATATAAGATGCTCAGTGGAAGGAAGCAACCTTATTGCCAGTGATTTGGATTGATGCAGCTGAAGATGTAATACGAGAACTAGGAGACGAAATGAAAGAAACACAGACGCGTTTATTCTAAGGTATAAAAATTTCGAGGATGAAATTACTTTTTAGAAGGGGAGTGTTGTAACATCCTGAAAATTATTTATTTTATTTTAAATAATCATTTTATAATATTTATGATTTTTAGGAATTTTTATGGATTTTTCTGGAAATGATGAATATTTTAATATATTCTTCGTTTTGCGTGTGCTCTGGGCGGAGCCAGGAAAATAGAATATTTTCCCTGAGGCTGGTAAACCTTGAACTGTCAACGTGTCAATGGGGGATCTTACTAAACCCGGGGCCGAGTACAGTTTGCGAGGTTTGCGTTTTTCAAGATTTTATTTGATAAATAAAATCACTGTGTCATAAAATCATCTGATGAATAATAAAATATTATTTTCATCAACTGTAACTTTTATTCACTGAGAAAATAATTCTAATAGTGTAATTAAATCATCTGTCAGATGCATTTAATTAAATAGACAAGTTTACTATGCACTTTATCGAGAAGCGCACGAAACTTCTCAAGGAAGCTTCAAGGAAACTTCTAGGAAGCTTCCTCCTGCCACTATTCACTTTCTCTCCTCCCTCTCATTGTGCAGCATGGTTTTGGGGAAATATCACAATTAATCCTTCCCCATTTTCTCTCATTCACGCTGGTCTCCTTCTCCCTCACGTCTACTCTCATTTCTCTTCCTTCTCTTCTCCATACGGCTACACACCCACAAACACCATGATGATTTTCAAGCTTCCCATACTCAAGCTAACATAAACCATTGTTTCCTCCTCACTATCTTCTAGTTTTCTTCTTGGTGGAGTTCTTCTTTATTCCCCCATTCTCGTACTCCACAGCCAGCAACAAAGCTTCAAGCTTTAAGGTAAAGCTCTCAACTTTCTTCTCCTTTCTCCCCATTTTCATGCTCCTGGTCACATTGGTGACTATGGATTCCATTTTCACTCTATGATCTTGACTTTTTATGGATCTGAACACCAAGGTTTTGGTGGTGGTGAAGAACTAGATTTCAAGGATAGAAGGAGCTTGTTTTCTTTGTGCTTCTCCAAGGTAAGAGCAAGACACTCCTCCTCAACCTCTTTTAGCATTTAGGGACGTTGTTTGTGATTGGTACTGAGAGCCATCTTTGTTTACATGTTGTTGGTGATGTATATATGCTATTTGATTGTTTGTGTGTTTTGATATATATCTGGATATGTTGGAACGTGTAATATGGAAGGGAATGATTTCCGATTGGTTCTCGGATGGCCACGGTGTTGAGCCCAGAAATTTGGAAATTTCATGTGAAAACTAGAAACAGTATGAACTTCAGGCCAAACCTGTCGAATTTGATGTTTTGATCACTTAGTAAAGTGTTAAAATTCGTCGAGTATGAACTCCTGGCCAAACCCGTCGAATTTGATATCTTGATCACTTAGTAAAATGTTAGAATTCGTCGAGTATGAACTCCTGGCCTAACCCGTCGAATTTGATATCTTGATCACTTAGTAAAATGTTAGAATCCGTCGAGTATGAACTCCTGGCCAAACTTGTTGAATTTGATATCTTGATCACTTAGTGAAATGTTAAAATTTGTCGAATATGAACTCCTGGCCAAACCCGTTGAATTTGATATCTTGATCACTTAGTAAAATATTGAAAATCCGTCAAGTATGAATGACAAATCCATCGAGTTAGAATGCTAAATTCGTCGAGTAGAGTTCTGACCTTTTTAGAGAGATTTCTCCAAATCCGTCGAGTAGAGTTCTGACCACTTAGGAGAGATTTCCCCAAAATCCATCGAGTAGAGTTCTGAACCTTCAGTAGGGAAACTTCTCCAATGTGAATATCCGTCGAGTTAGGATGCCAATATCCGTCGAGCAGAGTTTCTGACATTTAGTATAGAAACGTCCCCAATGTGTAAATCCGTCGAGTAGAGTTTCTGACCATTTAGGAGAGAAACTTCTCCATTGCCAAATCCGTTGAGTTAGAGTGACAAACCCGTCGAGCATACTTTCTGACCACTTAGGAGAGAAACTTCTCCACTGCCAAATCCGTCGAGTTAGAGTGACAAACCCGTCGAGTAGAGTTTCTGACCACTTAGGAGAGAAACTTCTCCAAAGCCAAATCCGTCGAGTTTGAATGTCTACATCCGTCGAGTGACATATCCATCGAGTTGACTTTCTGTCTGCTTAACAAGCTTTTCCCAAAGTCAATATTTGTCGAGGTTGAATGTCAACATTTGTCGAGTGACATATCCGTCGAGTAGATTTTCTGTCCGTTTAACAGAAACTTCCCAATGTCAATATTCATCGAGTTTGAGTGTCAATATTCATCGAGGGACATACCCGTCGAATTTGAACTCCTGATCATTTAGTGCAAAGTCAAAATCCGTCGAATTTGATCTTCTGACCGTTTAGTAGAGGAACTTCTCCAGATCCTTCGAATGAGTTTTGACCATGGTGTTTTCGTCGGTTCGACAGTTTTTGATCTCTGTTCGACAGAACCTCCATCCGACAGAAATTGATTTTTAGCCAATCTTGTTATAAAATGTTCTCCCATCTATTATCCTTCTGCCAGGTTATTTTTCGTCGAATGGTAGCCTCAATCTTCTACTAAATACATTGTCTCTGTCGAATTCACAAGTATGGTTTATCACCCAATACCTAGCAATTAAATCTGTGACTTTGTTGGTGATTCTGACCGTGTATCTTCCTGGACTCAAAACCCTTGGACTAATAAAAGCATATTAATCATAAATAATTGGATGACTAGAAATTAATCAGGGATTCATAAACAGGGAAGAACATGAGTATGGGTGAGCTTGTGAGGCACATAATGAATTTAAATGGTTGACTTCTATCATGACTATGAATGGAAATTGTGGTTATCCTTAAAATGTACTATTGGCTTGTTGTGGATCCGTGAATGGGATCAATTCTTGTTGATTAAATGATATGACATGCATTTGAAGCATGATGGACCTAGTTGGTCATGAAGAGTATGATTGTGTCATGCATTGAACAAAAAGAGAGAGATTGTCTGTTGGACTTGGATAAGGCCGGTTGCCTAGGAGTTGAACTTACACCTTTGTGCGGGTGCGAATAGACAAGTGTAGGTTACTTGTTGACCTTAGGGGCGTCAGGGTGCGGGTACCTCGCAATGGGCAGTTGGTAGCTCTCTATCCGTGGGGCAGACCGATGCAAACACACTGACGATTCGGATAGAGACGTTGTCCTATATCGTGATCTGTGTAGAATGTCTTGTAAAATGCCATGGTGTACACAATGATAATTTGAGAATTTTAGCACTTGAGGGCCTGGGCAGCCAAGAATACAGACATTCCTCCTGATCGTTCTCTCCGACTATTTTGTGTCTAGCTCCATGGAGTAGGATTTTGACTATTGAGGGCACATGTGCATAGTGAGTCCATGAATTATCTGGCATACATTGTCATTATAATTGGAATTGTTGTCTTACTGTTATATATATATAACTGCTTAGAACTGCTTATTTGTTTACTTCTGCTATTCAATGCCTATGCTTATTATTTGGAAATGCTATGTGGGCACTTTGCGCCGTTTGGTTTCTTGATGCTATGATTGGTAATGATGGTAGGATGTCTTACCTATTTCTTATACTTTTCTTGCTCTATGCAAATCTTTGGTTAAAGACTGTAGGTGGAAATGAGGTTGGATTCTTTTACACTTTCTTGGTTTGACCCACTGTATCCGGTGATGTCGTCGCGAAGAGAGTTTTATTAGTTCGTTCAAACTATGTTCACTGGTGGTGTCAAGACCTGGCGAGTTGACTGGACCGACAAGCGTATGTGACCTTCTGGGGATCTGACCTTGACCATGAAGAGGACTGCGGTTGAAGATCATATTCTGTATTTTTCACTACACCGGTAAGCCTGGAATTGCCTCACACATTCGGGATTCGATGGAGTGCCCAACTCCTTAGTTGTAGATAGGGTGTGGGTAGTTGATATTTTATTTTGCATTACCTATATAAAAATGTATTTTGGGAATGTGTATGTTTTAAGGTGATTATCCAAACTTAAAGGTTGTAAATTGAGTACATTCTATAATTCATATTTTAATTGGTTGTATATGTAACTATTCATTCGTGGCTCCTATTTTCCTCATATGAGAAATGTATTAATTTATTTGTAAGAGTTTGTTATTTGACAATGTTAGCACGCCGAAGTTTAGTGACCGTGACATAATGACGATTGTGCCGTGGTTATTAAATCGAGGGGTGTTGCACTTATGCTCAAACTCATGACCCTAGATATTGGCATTCCCACAGAAGTTTGCTCCATCAGGAGTAAGCTTCATCAGCCTATACCATTCAGCCATAGTTATCCTGATTTGTTACTTTTTCACCTCAGATATTAAGCATGTTGGCAATTTTTGTGGATACATCACGCAGCGAAAAACAGGGATTCCCACCGAGGATCCATGTGAAAAAACCATAATTCAATTTTTAAATAATTTACCTCTTGAAGCGTGAATGACCAATACCGTAATAGAAACGATATCTCTGCGGTATCCACACGAACAGACTCATGAATGTCCAACGTCCGCAAAGAGAAGCCTCACGTCTCTCACACAGTGCTAGCTGCGTAGAAAAGAGAATAAGCATGTCGCTCTCTCACTCACTTTTTCTGTAGGTGCGGCTAGGGTTCTAAATTGTGTATCTTAGCAGCCCCTTTAGCAGTATTATTTATAATAGTGATTGCCTTAAGTGAGTGTGAGCAGCAACAAGGTAAGCTGTGCAACCTAGACCCATCTGTTATGAGTCTGGCCCATATTTGAATCCGAGTCCAACTTAGATCCATTGCTCCAATTTTAGTCTGCTCTATATGTGTGACTCTGCAGGTTCTTATTACGTCGGCAGTAATATTAAAATCCCATTTTAATATTACAAGCAGTGAGTGGTATCTAGCAACACATCGCTGCTACCCAAGTAATAAGAATGTCAGTGATTTGACATAACCTTTCCGTGACCAATGTTTCCGCGTCATTTAGTCCCATTATTAAGATATCTAGATTAAACACAAGGCATGGATTGCGTCACCCTTGTATAGTCCAATCATTCGTTTCCTGATATTCGAATAGACTTTGTAACAACAAATGAGATCAATATCTCATATTGACTCATTTGAGCATGGCCATGCATTTCGCAGTCTCACTCAATCAGGGGGCCAGAAGATATCGCTCCTGTTATGTAGGAGTGACAAATCCCATCTAGGTCACTCACATCCCTCTGCATGATTCGCAGTATGTCCAATAACTAACTTTATAATCACCTTGTTACTGTGGATATAAGTTTGCCCCAAATAGTTTTATATGTTAAGTTTTGATGATGACAAATACAAGATAAAAAGTACACGTTGCTTATGTTCTGTTGCATCCTATATAGAGTATATCCATTAGTAATTGATAAATATCTTATTTGGATGTATCTATGAAAGTTTTATATGCATGCTAAATTAACTAGAGTTATACATTTATGATTCATGCATATGAAGATATTGAATTGTGATTCTGGACTAACTGTGCTTGTTTAAGTGAGCAATACTTTGTGGGATAGTCCAAGTACCAAGAATGAGTTTGCAACAAGAAAGCAAAAGATCTCAATTAAGCTCAACACAAGGAGAATGTGAACGGATATCTCATGAAGGTTTTGATAACATCAAAGTCATGTCAAAGACCAAGTCCAAAGGAAGATTAAACGGTATAGCTTTTAGGACTTAGGGTCTTTATGTAAGAAGCCTTATGGATATCTCAAATATGTTTTTCAAATATGTTTTTACAAATGATTTTCCTATGTTAAAATGTCCAACAAATAAGTTTTGAAAAGCTAGTTTTGGTAATAGTTCAAATCTATGAAAAATAGTAAAGTTTGAGTTTTGCAAAACTGACCTTTAGTTACTCTTTTGATCATATCTTTCAAAATACTTTGAGTTTTGTTTTTAAACTTCTTTCATTTGAAAATAGACTCAAAGATCTTTCCAATGACTGGTCATTTGCTTTAAATGGATAAGAAATGAAGAAGTTATGATCATTTGAATTCAGTTTTCAAAATCTGTGAGGAGTATTCGAATACAACTTGTGGTATTCGAATACCACAGCACAAAAACGTTCCTGAATGAGTTTTTTTAAAGGTGCATTCAAATACATGATATGGTATTTGAATACCACATGCCTGAAAACGTTCCAGACTGTGTTTTAAATAGAAGGATTCGAATACCATCTTAAGGTATTCGAATAACAACTTTCTGAATTGCCTTTTTAATGTGTTTTAAACAGAGGCATTCAAATACCTCATTTTGGTATTCGAATAACCCATATATATCTGCTTTTCATGATGTTTTATGAACAGTGGTATTCGAATACCACTTCATCTATTCGAATACTCACTGATTTTTTACGAATACTGTTTTGGAAACTAACGGACATTTTCTCGTAATAATTATGCTTTTAATTTGCTCCAACGGCTATTTGTTTATCTGACTCTATAAATAGAGACCGTGGGTCTCATCTGAAAACACCCAGCTATTTGTTTAATTTGCGCTTACTCTGAAAAATGTGATTTATTTTTACACCCATTTTATGTGCTCTTTTTGCTAAAACTTTGAGATATCCTTGAGAGCCTCTTAGCACTTCAATTTGTATAATTTACTCTGAGTGAGAGTTTCTCTTCATCTATATTTCTGTTCTTCTACATTGAGGGTGAGGTATCCTTCAAAATTTGTAAAGGGGGTGAGGTATCCCTCTAAGGTTTGTGTAAGGGTGAGGTATCCCTGCAGGCTGAGACTTTAGCACAAGGGTAGAGTTTCCCTGTGTGTGAAAAGTGCTCTCTTATGTAAAGGTTGCAAGCACCTATTGAAGCTTGTACATATAGTGAAAAATCTCGAACTGTGTTTCGGGGACTAGACATAGACCACAAGTGGTTGGTGGTCGAATCAGGATAAATATCGTGCCTGCTCTTCTTCTCTTTATGTCTTTATTTTGTGCAATCTTTATTTTACGTAATTTTATATTATTGCACATTTATTTATACAATTTTATATTATTGTACATTTATTTATTTACAGTTCTTAAAGCTTTCTTTCTTTATCTTGTAATTCTTTCTCTTTTATTTAATAGCTTAAATATTTGTATTTATTTTAAGAGCATTTGCGAAAAGTTTTTTAATACCCAATTCACCCCCCTCTTAGGTAATGGTTGTCATGACTAACAAGTGGTATCAGAGCTTCGTGCTCTGGTAAAAGCTTAACCACTTAGAGTTAAAGATCCTTACTTGTGAGCAACATTGAAAGTTTTTCAAAATGGAAGGTTTTGAAATTGATAAACCACCATTCTTTGATGGTGTGCATTTTGTTTATTGGAAAACTAGAATAGAGTTTTATATGCAATCTATTGATTTGGATTTGTGGGATATTGTGCTAAATGGATTTACTTACAAATCAAAACAAATTTGGAATAGTTTTGACAAAAAATGTTTTTCTTCAAATATTAGAGCTATGCAAATTCTGAGAAGTAGTTTGAATGATGAAGTTTATGCTAAAATTAAAAGCTGCTCTAGTGCTAAAGATATATGGGATGCTCTTAATGCTATTTATCTTGCTAACAATGATTTTGTGCATAAAGTTGTATATAGAAAGCAAGAAGAGCAAATGCCATTGAAGGAAGCTTGTCATGAAAAATATCCTTAAAGAGATGCTCAAACTATTGAAGGGAGCCAAATGCCACTTGGTAACAATGATGCTCAATTTGAAGAAAAGGCATGGCAAAACAAAATTGATGAGGAAGAATGTGATTCTCTTAAATAGGCAAGTACCCTAGAAATTGACACTACTTCCTATATGGCTAAAAAGGACTTTGAGGTAAATAATTCTAAACTAAATAATAGTCCTTCCTATGATGAGTTGTAAAGTGCATATAATGAATTGTATGATGGTTTGTTGAATTTAGAAAAGAAAAACTTATCGTCTTTGGAAAATATTTCCTCTATTGAAAATGAAATTGAGACTTTAAAAAATGAATATGCTTTTCTTAATGAGGAAATGCCTTTGAAATATGAAACCTCATCTTCTTGTGAAAAATGCATTAATTTAGAAAATCAAGTTGAGGACTTATCTTTCAAATTTTCCAAAGCTAATGATTCTAATTGTTTACATTCTATGCTTGTTAATGAAAATAAAATTAATGTTATTCCATATAGAAATTCAAGTAAAGCTTGTGGCAAAAATAACATAGAATGTAATAACAAGAAAAGGCTTAAGTTTTTCAAAGATGATCCTCAAAAGACCAAGCTATCATTAAATTCAATTATTTATAATTTTTGTGGTCATCTAGGACATATTTCTCATTTATGCAATTATAAAATAAATCTTTATATGAGAAATTATATGGTATGGGTTCCTAAAAATCCTAAAGGCCCTAATATTAATATTCAAGGACCCAAAATGAAGTGGGTACCAAAATGTCCTCCTAGTGTTTCAATTATGCAGAATATTTCTCAAAAGGATGGACAAATTAGTCAAAATAAAGAGGAATCATCAAGAAGAATGCTTCCAAAGCCTAATGGTATAAACTTTGGTCAAAGAAGGAAGATGGCTTCAACCAAAGCTTCTCAAGCACAAAATGTAGAACTTGCAAAGTTCAAGACTTCAAAAGAGAAGCAATGGATAAGAAAAAGTATTTCCTTGATTACCAAGGCTAAGGTATCAAAAGCTTTTACCTCTTATGCACACTCACATGCAAAGTCAATAAATTTGAGGTATATTCCTTATAGGCCTTAATTGATTAATAGAATCATGTGTACTTAATAAAATTTGAATATTATGTTTAACACATCATTATATTCATTCTATTATATAGTTAATTAATTTGTTATATATCTTGGTACATAGGGTCTATAATGCTTATGTATGCTTTATATGCTTTAAAATTATCTATATATCATGAAAGTACGCATGCAATCAACTATGTGCTTAATGGTATTTAATTATTTAATTTATTGTGCTCGATTTACATACTATGAAAAATTAATCTTTATGAGAGCATAATAGTTTAATATTTGAAAACTAACACATAAGGATCCAAGAAAATGTGGGTACCAAAATTCAAAAATTAAAGTGTGTTGTAGGTGTACTTGAAGGCCAAGAAGTGACTTTGGCATCTTGAAAGTGCTGCTCTAAGTACAAAGACTAAAAATAACTTAAAGCTCTTTTCCTTGTCTTCATGAAGCTTAGACTTGCAATCCTTGGATAAGTGGAACTTGTGTTATACTTTTTTAGCTTTATGTCTTAAACATGTTTCTACACGTTAATATGCTAGATAAAAGTATGCCCATTGTTTTGACATCCTTAAGCGTGAGTTTTTGTTTAATCATGACTTAAAATGAGTATTTGTATTAAATGGTTTTATCTTGTTTTATCCGTTTCTAACATAATCCTTGGCTGTTTCAAAATGTTTTTGTAAGAATCAAGTATCTGGTTTAATTGTCATGAATGCATGTTAAAATGAGTGCTATATTGCATGGTTGTTTTTAATCTTTGCAATTATTATTTGAAAATCCTTCTGCATATTAATATGCTAGATAAAGTATGCTCTATGCTTAAAATGACATGTCTAATGGGAAAATCCTTGAGCGTGAGTTTTTGATCAATCATACACATGATTAAATATTTGAATTTATTGCTTAATTATAATTTTATCCTTCTTGAATTATTACTGACTTGAGCGTCGGAGTTATCCCGAAATCATTCTTGCAGGTACTCCATCAAAAGGTATGCTTTCGTCTTTCAAAAATGCTTTTTCTGGACATAGATATGTGTTTTCTTGTTTAGTTGTTCGAATACCTTCACATGGCATTCGAATACCATTGATGTTATACGTGAAAATTTTGTGTTTTTTTTTTGTTAAGGCATTCGAATACCATCAGGGTCATTCGAATACCCTGAGACTGATCTTTCTCAGTCTTCTCTCGGCTTCTCTGGAGTATTCGAATACCATTATGTCGTATTCGAATACTTGGTCCCCTGGCCTTCTGTTCTGTGTCTGGCATATTCGAATACCATCAGTTACTCTCTGGAGTATTCGAATACTTCATGAGTATTCGAATACTAATTAAAAGCATTCGAATACCTTCGTCTGGCAGCCAAACCAGTTTGGCCATCTATTCGAATACTTGCTCATTTGGCCTTTTCTCCTTTTCCATGAGTATTCGAATACTGCAACAAGCATTCGAATACCATCATTAAAACCACGTTTTGGTATGTTTTTAATCTTTCAAATAAGCATTCGAATACTTATCGGTTTTAATCTGCTGCTACTGCTGTTTTTCATACCCATGCTTTATTTTAAAAATTTCTGCTGCATTTGTTATTGTATATGTTGCCTAGCATTAATAATTAATATATCCTAAATTCTTTGTTTTATTTGAAAATATACACTTAATGATATGTATGAAAAATGCAATGTAATTGGCCATTCTTTTGATGATTATATGTACTTAGTTAAATTGATCAATGAAATGAACTATGTTTTGTCCTTGTAAACTCATTTGTTATTTTATTATTTTAAATGCTTATATTCTTATGAGTTTGGCATAATGACTAACCTCTATGGATCCAAAATTGATGGATACCACAGAAAGTACTTTGAATTATTTTGTAGGGTATCAACTACCTCAAGAAAACATTTAAATGGAATAAATTCATTCAAATTGAGGATAGTAAAGTTGAAAAGGATCCAACTTTTAAAGGGGTGCAAAGAATTTCTATTCCCTCATGAAAGCTTGAAGCTTGGAAGTTGGTGGAAGTGAAAGTCATCTACAAAAACTCAAAGAGTACACTTTTTGTGATATCAATCTATTATCCCTATTTATGCTTTAAATTTGATATCATATGATATATTGAAAAGTAGAGAGTTATGTTATATCTTTACATGCCTTACATGATAATTATTTACCTAAAAATGCCTAAATAAGTTTTGATGATGATCATATGTTTCTTGATAAACTTGAATCATGTCTTAAAATACTTAAACTATTCTTTTTGGATTCAAGTGCATATGTGCTTCATGCATTCTTGTTAGAGATAATATTGCATGGTTGATAATGTGATACATGCTTTAAATTATATATCAATCAAAATTATGCTTATAAATGAGGTTACATGACATTTGATGCTAACCTATGTTTGAGAGGACTTTTAAAGTTAGCTTTGCAAATCTATCTATATGTTTCAAATATAGCCATCAGATTTTTACATACAAGCATATGTGGATAAACGAGAAAAGCTGAATGGAATTCAAATGAAAAGGAAGATAAAGAAGACTTTCTTCTAGTGCAATGGAATGGAGAATTCAAAGGAAGAAAACTCAAAGTTAAAAGACCAATAAAGAAGGATCATCACTCTTTATCTATCTCAATAAGTATCGCTATCCCTAAGCTTTTGTGGTACTATATATGATATGGATTGTATGATACTTGTTGATAAATTGATCTTAAAATGACTAGATGCTTTCGTCACATGAGAAGTATGCTTAGCTCTGACAAAGTGCCTAATTAAATATTAACTTTCTGTTTTGTCATTGCATTTAGGGTGAATGATATTAGTTCTATACATGCGTTGATTCCTATAGCATATTTCATCAAGGAGATGTACTTATGTTCTTTTAACTTGGTTTAATCTATCTCAATGAATATATGTTTTTCACATAAAATATCTCTACCTTTCTAAAATTCTTTTGAAAATATAATGTGTTCTTATAAAATTCTTTTTGAAAGGGGGAGAAGTTTTAAAATGGCCTTTTTTTGTTTGAGGAGATGTATTTTTGCCTTACTTTTCTTTAAGGTGATGTGCTTACATGGTCTTCGCATACATATTTCCTTTATCCATTATTTTTATAATATGCATATTTTGAGGGAGAGCCTAGTTCTTAAGCTGTTTATATCTTTTGGCTTACATCCTTGTTTGATTACATAAAGTGTTTTATTACCATCATATGCTAAATGTTGATATACAAAAATATGACAAGCATTGTATGAAAAATCTTCTATATCTTGCAAGCATATTTATTTCATTTCTTTATTCTTAACTCATATGTAGAATCTATAAGAGGGAGAAAATATTTTTTTTTCCTTTCTAAGCCTTTTTGTTGATATCAAATAGGGGGAGTAAAAATTGGAAAGAAAAATATATGCCTGATATGCTTACATGAATATCATTTATTGTATATTGCTCAACATATTTTTCTTTGGTGATTTGTCATCATCAAAAAGGAGGAGATTGTGGATATAAGTTTGTCCCAAATGGTTTTATATGTTAAGTTTTGATGATGACAAATACAGGACAAAAAGTACACGTTACTTATGTTCTGTTGCATCCTATATAGAGCATATCCATTAGTAATTGATAAATATCTTATTTGGATGTATCTATGAAAGTTTTATATGCATGCTAAATTAACTAGAGTTATACATTTATGATTCATGCATATGAAGATATTGAATTGTGATTCTGGACTAACTATACTTGTTTAAGTGAGCAATACTTTGTAGGATAGTCCAAGTACCAAGAATGAGCTTGCAACAAGAAAGCAAAAGATTTCAATTAAGCTCAACACAAGGAGAATGTGAATGGATATCTCATGAAGGTTTTGATAACATCAAAGTCATGTCAAAGACCAAGTCCAAATGAAGATTAAACGGTATAGCTTTTAGGACTTAGGGTCTTTATGTAAGAAGCCTTATGGATATCTCAAATATGTTTTTCAAATATGTTTTTACAAATGATTTTCCTATGTTAAAATGTCCAACAAATAAGTTTTGAAAGGCTAGTCTTGGTAATAGTTCAAATCTATGAAAAATAGCAAAGTTTGAGTTTTGCAAAACTGACCTTTGGTTACTCTTTTGATCATATCTTTTAAAATACTTTGAGTTTTGTTTTGAAACTTTTTTCATTTGAAAATAGACTCAAAGATCTTTCCAATGACTGGTCATTTGCTTTAAACGGATAAGAAATGAAGAAGTTATGATCATTTGAATTCAATTTTCAAAATCTGTGAGGAGTATTCGAATACAACTTGTGGTATTCGAATACCACAGCACAAAAACGTTCCTAAATGAGTTTTTTTAAAGGGGCATTCGAATACATGATATGGTATTCGAATACCACATGCCTGAAAAAGTTCCAGACTTTGTTTTAAATAGAAGGATTCGAATACCATCTTAAGGTATTCGAATAACAACTTTCTGAATTGCCTTTTTAACGTGTTTTAAACAGAGGCATTTGAATACCTCATTTTGGTATTCGAATAACCCATATATATCTGCTTTTCACGATGTTTTATGAACAGTGGTATTCGAATACCACTTTATCTATTCGAATACTCACTGATTTTTTACGAATACTGTTTTGGAAACTAACGGACATTTTCTCATAATAATTATGCTTTTAATTTGCTCCAACGGCTATTTGTTTATCTGACTCTATAAATAGAGACCGTGGGTCTCATCTGAAAACACCCAACTATTTGTTTAATTTGCGCTTACTCTAAAAAATGTGATTTATTTTTACACCTATTTTATGTGCTCTTTTTGCTAAAACTTTGAGATATCCTTGAGAGCCTCTTAGCACTTCAATTTGTATAATTTACTCTGAGTGAGAGTTTCTCTATTTCTGTTCTTCTACATTGAGGGTGAGGTATCCTTCAAGATTTGTAAAGGGGGTGAGGTATCTCTCTAAGGTTTATGTAAGGGTGAGGTATCCCTGCAGGCTGAGACTTTAGCACAAGGTAGAGTTTCCCTGTGTGTGAAAAGTGCTCTCTTATGTAAAGGTTGCAAGCACCTATTGAAGCTTGTACATATAGTGAAAAATCTTGAACTGTGTTTCGGGGACTGGACGTAGACCACAAGTGGTTGGTGGTCGAACCAGGATAAATATCGTGCTCAGCTTCTTCTTCTCTTTATCTCTTTATTTTGTGCAATCTTTATTTTACGTAATTTTATATTATTGCACATTTATTTATACAATTTTATATTATTGTACATTTATTTATTTATAGTTCTTAAAGCTTTCTTTCTTCATCTCGCAATTCTTTCTCTTTTATTTAATAGCTTAAATATTTGTATTTATTTTAAGAGCATTTGCGAAAAGTTTTTTAATACCCAATTCACCCCCCCTCTTGGGTAATGGTTGCCATGACTAACAGTTACAGATGACGTTTAATGGCATTAAAACACACAACTCCTCATGTAAGAATCGTAGTGATTTCAGGTCAAAGGACCACAAACACCATTGACACTATGAGAATCACTTATGACACTCATGTAACGATCCATGTAGCGTTCTCATGGTGGGTTAGTCCAGTACATCATTACTCTAATATGTACCCATGTGAAGACTTGATATCTCATATCCATGACCCGTGAGATATGGTCATCAGTCTATGCACATACTAGTCTCAATGTATTATTGTTATCCTAATTAACAATAATACTTGACTAGGGACATTTAAGAATAGTGTTGTAACCAAAAGGATCTCACGATCAGGTCATCCACTTAATGTCCTATGGCATCAAACTTACTATTCTAAGGACTTTATTATGTTTATCAAAAAAGAACATAATAAATGAAATGCCTCATATATAAAAAATAGCATAATTGAATGTATGTAAATACAGAAAATATATTGGCCTCTAAGGTATACACCAACAATTTTCCACTTGCACTAGAGCCAATCAGGCATATATCTAATGCCCAAAGACCTAGTGTGACCCTCATGCTTCTGCTGTGCAAGAGGCTTCGTCAATGGATTAGCAAAGTTATCATCTGTTGGTACTCTGCATATCTTCACATATCCTCTATCGATAATCCCTTGAATGAGATGGAAGCGCCTAAGTATATGTTTGGATCGCTGGTGAGATCTAGGCTCCTTAACTTGTGCAATGGCTCCAATATTATCACAATAGAGGTCCACTGGGTCCACTATGCTAGGAATAGTGCAATGTTCAATAATGAACTTCCTGATCCAAACGGCCTCCTTTGCTGCATTGGAGGCAGCAATATACTCAGCCTCTGTGGTAGAATCGGCGACTGTCTCCTGCTTTGAACTCTTCCAGCTCACAGTCCCACCATTTAGGCAAAAAACAAAACCCGATTGCGATCTAGAGTCATCCTTATCGGTTTGGAAGCTAGCATCAGTGTAACCTTTTACAACTAGCTCTTCCTCGCCTCCATATACCAAGAATGAATCCTTAGTCCTTCTCAAGTACTTAAGGATGTTCTTGATAGTAGTCCAGTGACTCTCACCGAGATCAGACTGGTACCTACTCGTTATGCTCAAAGCATACGAGATGTTTGGTCGAGTACATAACATGGCATACATGATAGATCCAATTACAGATGCATATGGAATCTTGCTTATGCGATACCTCTCATCCTGGGTGGAAGAGGATTGAGCCTTAGATAGGCTTACACCATGTGACATAGGCAATAGTTCTTTCTTGGATTCATGCATGTTAAATCATCTTAACACTTTGTCTATGTATGTACTCTGACTTAGGCCAAGCAGTCTCAGTGATCTATCTCTATAGATCCTGATACCTAATACATAGGTGGCTTCGCCCAAGTCCTTCATAGAGAAGCAGTTCCCTAACCAAGTTTTTACGGACTGTAGGGTAGGGATGTCATTTCTAATAAGTAGTATGTCATCTACATATAATACCAGAAAGACAATAGTGCTCCCACTAACCTTCTTGTTGACACAAGATTCTTCTTCATTCTTGATGAAACCAAACTGTTTTATTGTATCATCAAAACGAAGATTCCAAACTTTCCGGAAGCTTGCTTTAATCCATAAATAGATCGTTGCAACTTGCATACTTTTCTAGCATCCTCTGAGTGGCAAAACCCTCGGGTTGTGTCATGTACACATCTTCGAGAAGATTTCCATTAAGGAAAGCAGCTTTGACATCCATTTGCCGATTTCATAATCATGGTATCTTTGCAACAAAGAAGCAAGATCCGAACGGATTTAAGCATCGCAACTGGGGAAACAGTCTCATTATAGTCTACACCATGAATTTGTTTGAAACCTTTAGCCACCAATCGCCCCTTAAAGGTATGCACATTACCATCCATGTCAGTTTTCTTCTTGAAAACCCACTTGCACCTAATGGGTTTTACCCCTTCAGGTGGGTCAACCAAGGTCTATACCTGGTTGGCATACATGGAATCCATTTCTGATCTCATGGCCTCGTGTCATTTCTCAGATTCTGGGCCAATAATGGCTTCCTGGTAAGTCACAAGCTCATCTTGATCCATAAGCAATACGTCACCTTGTTGGGTCATGAGAAATCCATATCTCTCTGGTTGATGACGTATCCTGTTAGACCTATGCAGGTCTTGTGCTACTAGAGTAGATTGCTGTTCCACAACATTTTGTAGAGGCTGCTCTATTTCCACCATTGGTTCATTGTTGCTTTGTGAAACTTGAATTTCTTCAAGTTCTACTTTTCTCCCACTGGTTCCTTTGAAGATAAACTCATTTTCTAGAAACACAGATGTCCGTGCGACAAACACTTTGCCCTTGGTAGGATTATAGAAAAAGTATCCCTTGGTTTCCATTGGATACCCCACAAAGAAGCATTTATCTGATTTAGGTCTAAGCTTATCAGAAACTTGACGTTTCACATAAGCTTCGCAGCCCCAAATCTTCAAGAAAGACATACTGGGCCGTCTCCCAGTCTATATCTCATATGGTGCCTTTTGAACCGTCTTAGATGGAACACGGTTAAGTGTGAAAGCTGCTGTTAATAGAGCATGTCCCCAGAAGGAGCCTGGAAGGTTTGCATGACTCATCATGGATCGGACCATGTCCAACAAGGTCCGGTTCCTCCTTTTAGAGACACCATTCCATTGTGGTGTTCCTGGTGGAGTGAGTTGAGATATTATCCTACACTCTTTCAGATGATCATCAAACTGTTGGTTTAAGTATTCTCCTCCTCGATCTGATCGAAGGATTTTAATACTCTTACCAAGTTGGTTTTATACTTCATTCTTGAACTCCTTGAACTTTTCAAAGGATTCTAATTTGTGCTTCATAAGATATACAAATCCATACCTACTGAAATCATCAGTAAATGTAATAAAGTATTGAAAACCGCCTCTAGCGAGTGTGTTTAGTGGCCCACATACATCACTATGTATAAGGCCTAAAAGATCAGTAGCCCTTTCACCTTGTCCGATGAATGGGGCCTTTGTCATCTTCCCCAATAAATAAGATTCACATGTCTCATATGATTCGAAATCAAATGAGTCTAAGAATCTATCTTTATGGAGTTTGGAGATGCGTTTCTCATTTATGTGGCCCAAAAGACAATGCCAGAGAAAAGTTGGGTGATCAATCAATTTTGAGGCATTCATTATTGCTTTATATTTGGCCTAATTAATGATAATTGTATCCAATATTATGTTTGTGGGTGAGTTTTAGATGATTGGGCCTCATTGAGCTTAGTTGTAAAAGCTTTATTAATTTTTGGAATTTAACTCATTTTGACCTCTCTGTCTTGTACAAGCCATATCTTGGGTTACAAATGTCATATTTGGATGATCTTGGTGTCCCCTGAAATCTTAGACGAATATACACAATTTTGTGTCTAATGCAGTTTTTCTAATTCAGCTGGACTCAAGGCAAAATTAAGCCTCAAAATTAGGACACTGTTGCTGTCATAAAGCTTGGACCTTCCCTCACTGATTTGGGCTTAACTCTCTCAATTTAAACCCAAATAAGGCAAATTATATGTCTCTAAAAAGCTTATTCAGAGAGCTACAGTTTGGGCTAGGGGTAGATTAGGAATTATAGAATAATTATCAGTTACAAATAGGTTAAGGCAGAATACGAAAAGTACCTCCTCTTTTTGAATCCTTATTTTTGAGTTTACGATAGGAATCAAGAAACCTTTTTTCTATCTTTTTGTTTTCTCTATTTCAATTTTCTCTTTTCTCTGATCTGTATCTTTTCAATGGTGATGGCCATGGAAGGCTAAAGATCCAATCAATCCAAGGAATTCAATGATTGTGGTTAGAGTTTTGAGTTCTTTTGTTTAATTGTGATTTCTGATTATGTTCTCTCCTCTTCTCCTTATTCAATTGATTTATGATTATATTTTCATATGTTGACGATAGATTTGGATTGATTAATCTGAATTTAATGGAGAATAGATCATTGATTGGTAATCTATGTTAATTTAAAATTGTGTTTAATTCAATCTTAATCAAGAATTGCGATTGTGATTCTATTTTAGTTGATCAAATTCTAGGTGATTATCTAGTTGAATTCAAATTAACAGAGCTAATTGCATAAAGAATTTTACTCTCTTTGAACTGTGATTTACTTTGCCACTTGAATTGAAGACCTTGGATTGGTGTTTCCAGTTTTGAATTTACTTCTAATTACTATTGAATTTATACTCTGTTACTTGACGAACAAAACCCCCTTACCTATTGATATCTTCTAATATGTTTGAGAAATCCGAATTGATCCTTGGGAGATGACCTAGGTTATGCACTATGCTATATTCCATTTAAATCCTAGTCTATTTTGAGGCTAGTACGACATTGCTCATCAAAATTTGGCGCTGTTGCCGGGGATCTTTTCGTTTTAAATTGATCATATTAAGTTTAAGTTGTAGTTGCATTTTGTTCCTGTTTCCACATTCTATTTTTGCATTCTGTTTCATACATTATTTTTGCATTTGCATTCTGTTTCGTACATTGTTTCTGTAGCATTGTGCATTGTGCATTGCGTTTATTCTGCAGTTTTTGCATTTTGCTATTTTCTACTATAGATTCTACATTCTGCTGCACTGTTACTGTTCCATTGACTTTTGCTGCTGTTGACCATCCTTTTGTTGATCTTATTGCCAATTGCATTACAAGACCTCATTGTGAGTGTTAGGCATTCATTTTAGGCGTGTTCCTAGCTTCATACCACTGTTTTGTATATTGCTAGCATTTCTGGTGCAGGGAAAAACAAAGTGCAATCTGACCAACTCTGATTGAGCTGAAATTTGGTCTCCAAGGGTAAAACATCATTTGGAGCAAAGTGATCCCTTTGATCAGGTACTCAGATTTTAGCCAATTTCCATCATTTGGTAAGGTCTTTGGGCAGCTTTGTAATTTCTAGAAAAATGGCCTAAATTTAGATTGAGCTGAGACTTTTTCCCTTGAAGGAAAAGGGCATTTTAAGAAAGGCTTAGTGTGTACTAAGGTCACTCACTTTTAAGCCAAATTCCATCATTTAGACCACTTTTTCAATTTTTGAAGATTTTTTATTGCATTTTTAAGTTCCTTTTTTGAGTAGTTTTTAGTGTGTGGTGGTCCCATATTTTTTAAAAATCATTTGATAGGTCAATTAGATTTATTTTGGTGCATTTTTGCTGTTTGATAGTCAATTTTGCCTGATTTTGTGTTTTTGAGTTTTCCATGTTACATGACTAGGTTTAACCTTGGTATATTGCGTCTTTTTGATCCTGAGATAGATAGGACTTTTCATTCCTTGCATAGGTCTCATAGGATTGATTCTGCACTTGATGAGCATATAGGAAGTAGTCATCATAATAGTGATTCTGCATCTGAATTTTCTACACATAGTCATCATAATAGTGATTCTGCATCTGAATTTTCTGATTCTGTGCATTCTGTCATTGATTCTACTGAGAACACTGATATCATGGATGAAAGAACCTCGAAAGAGCTTGCTGCACCTGATGTTACATATCAGTCTTTATGCATTCAGTATCTTGATGTTGATGCTCCTTTTGAACTTAAATCTAGATTAATTCACTTGCTGCCTAAGTTCAGTGGTCATGCAGGTGAGGACCCTCATAAGCATCTTAAGGAGTTCCATATTGTGTGTTCGACTATAAAGCCTCAAGGCATTCCAGAAGATCACATTAAACTTCGAGCATTTCATTTCTCCTTACAGGATGCCGCTAAGGACTGGCTGTACTATTTGTATTCAAGTTTTGTCACTTGCTGGAATGATCTTAAGAGGCTGTTTTTGGAGAAAATCTTTCCTGCATCAAGAGCTACCTCCATCAGAAAAGAAATATGTGGCATTAGGCAATTTGACAGAGAGACATTATATGAATACTAGGAGAGGTTTAAGAAGATGTGTGCAAGTTATCCTCACCATCAGATCAGTGACCAGTTACTCATCCAGTATTTTTATGAAGGTATGCTTCCTATGGATAGGAGTATGGTTGATGCTGCTAGAGGAGGGGCATTGGTAGACAAGACTCCTATAACTGCAAGGAATCTAATTAAGAATATGGCCACTAATTCCCAATAATTTGGCACTAGAAATAACTCAGTGGTGTTGACTAGAGGTATCCACGAAATTGAAGTTGCCTATTCTGCAGATCAAAGGAAATTGGAAAACAAAATTGATGATCTTACATCCTTGGTGCGACAACTGGCTGTGAATCAGCACCAGCAGCCTACTGCAGTAGTTCCTGCCAGAGTTTGTGGCATCTGCACTTCTGCTAATCATCCCACGGATGCTTGTCCTACTCTATAAAAGGGTGACACTAATGGTACCCCACTGGCCTATGCAACAAACATCTATAATAGCAGGCCTCATTAGCAGCAACAGCAGCAACTGAGTTATGATCTGTCCTCCAACAGATATAACTCAGGCTGGAGAAATCATCCCAATCTGAGCTGGGGGAATAACTCTTCATCATCTGCCCTTACTCAATTTAGGCAGCAGCAGCAGCTCCCTTTCCAGTCCACTGTAGGATCCAGTAGGCGATATCAGCCACCTTTTATGCAGCAGCCTACTATAGCACCTCCTAAATCTGAGCCAACCTTGGAGGAATTGATGAAGCAAATGGCAGTGAACAACTTGTAGTTCCAGCAGAGAACAGAAGCTACCATTCAGAATTTGGAGAACCAGATTGGACAGCTTACTAGTTCAATGAACCAATTACAGACTCAAGATTCTGACAAGTTGCCTACACAAACTGTAGTGAATCCAAGAAATGTGAGTGCCATCACTCTCAGATCTGGTAAGACTATTGATGCACCAGATTTTCGGTTGCAACATGGATTAGATAAGGAGAGTAAGGAGCAGCAAGCCATACCAAAAATTCCATGTAGCAGCAAAATAAAGAAAACAGATTCTGAGAGTGGAAAGACAGATCTTAGTGTAGTTACTGATGAGCAGGAGCAATCCATCCCACTACCATTCCTCAGAGGGTTGTGCAGCTTAAGAAAACTTTTGAGACTGACACAGATAGGGAGATCTTGGAGACTTTTAGGAAGGTTGAGGTGAACATTCCTCTCATTGAAGCAATCAAACAAATTCCAAGATATGCCAAGTTTCTTAAGGACTTGTGCACTCACAGAAGGAGGTTAAAGGGAAATGAGAAGATCAGTATGGGGAGGAATGTGTCTACACTTATTCAGCCTACAATGCCCCAAAAATGTAAAGATCTAGGGATTTTTACTATTCCATGCACCATAGGCAATAGCAAATTCAAAAATGTCATGTTGGATTTAGGTGCTTCAATTAATGTTATGCCTATGTCTGTGTTTAACTCTCTTTCCCTTGGACCCTTATAGAATACAGGAGTTATCATTCAGTTGGCAAACAAGAGTAATGCATACCCTGCTGGACTCATTGAAGATGTCCTTGTTAGAGTTAATGATTTAGTCTTTCCTGCAAACTTCTATATTTTGGATATGAATGGAGAATCTAAATCCAGCAAGGCTCCCATCATTCTTGGCAGACCTTTCCTCAAAACTACAGAACCAAGATTGATGTCCATGCAGGCACTCTTTCTATGGAGTTTGGAGATAGTGTGGTCAGATTTAACATTTTGGATGCCATGAAGCACCACCCCATGGGTGGAGCATTTCCATGTTTTTGGACATCCTTGTAGACACGTTTACATGATGATTTTGATGCACGATTTCGATGCAAATTTTATAGGTTCCGAGCATGTTTGATGGTGGTGTAAATCAGAAGCATGAATTCCATGGAGTTAGAATGCACAAGATGCTTGAGGATTTGGATTGTGTAGGGTTACCCTTTGAGTGTGTAGACACTTTTGCAGCTTATCTACCTACTAGGATACTTCCATCCGTAGTTCGTGACCACCTACACCGGAGCTTAAGCAACTTCCACAAAGAC
This sequence comes from Ormosia semicastrata, assembly GCA_029884595.1. NCBI lineage: Eukaryota > Viridiplantae > Streptophyta > Magnoliopsida > Fabales > Fabaceae > Ormosia > Ormosia semicastrata. The sequence continues at coordinate 18,944,809 of JAQQTO010000062.1, read as the reverse complement.
TTAAGTATGCATACTTAGAGGATGATAAGAAGGCGCCAAAGGTGATTATTTATATTTCCGCCCCCGTAGGACCGCCATTTTGCTTATAGGATGATGCTTTGAGCGGGAGGTGTTTAGGAGAGTTGTTGCAAATCATCGGCTTGAAGAAGCATAAGAGAGCTATCGGATGGACCTTGGGTAGACATTCCTGGCATTAGTCCTTCCATGTGTATGCACAAGATAAAAGGCCCTTCCAATGCTTGAGGATGGTGCTAAGCCGTGAGACAACCACAGAGAGAAAGAGTCTCAACCCTTTGATCCTTGGTTCTGGATGTGGTAAAGAAAGAGGTGACCAAGCTTTTGCAAGCTGGCATTATCTATCCTATATCAAATAGTGCTTGGGTGAGTCCAGTTCAAGTGTTTCCAAAGAAGTCAGGAATCACAGTAGTGAAAAATGATCGTGATGAGCTGATTCCTACTAGAGTGCATAGAGAGTAGATGCTAGTATTATGGAGAGTTTGTATTGATTACAGAGATGGCTCAACCAAGCGACCCACGAAAGGATCATTTTCCTTTGCCCTTTATTGATCGGATGCTTGAGCGCTTGGCTAGAAAATCTTACTAAACTTGTTTTTTACTCGATAGCTTTTTCATAGGTTATTTCCAAATTCACATAGCACCGGATGAGGACCCTTACACTTCATTTCCTCGAGAAGACCACATTCACTTGCCCCTTCCCCAATTTATGCGCACTTTTGCTTATAGGAGGATGCCTTTCGGCCTATGCAATGCCCCACATTCACCATTGGAACTTTCCAACGATGCATGGTAAGTATCTTTTCGGGAACGTCTGTGATTTTGTTGAGGGTCTTTTTTTGTAGAGGATTGCATTGAGGTGTTTATGCATAAAAAGATTTTATCCCTGCTCTTCATTTATTTGATGACATTTGAATGTACATATATATATAAATGATTTTAGAGTGATTTTCGGATAGTTACGGTGTTGAGCCCGGATTTGGAAACTTAATGTTTATGGTTCCTCCTTTGATGCCTGTTTTTGGTGACAATCTGGATAGAGTTTTGCATTTTCGTCGCATTGAGACTAACCTTGTTCTTAATTATGAGAAGTGTCATTTTATGGTAGAACAGGAAAGTGTGGCCCTCTCTTCTTCGGCTATGTGATCTCTTTTTCCGAAGGGTATAGAGGTAGATCCTGCTAAAATTGATGTTATTTCCTAGTTGCCACCCGTCGAGTTTAGACTTCTTACTTTTCCGTGCGAGAGTCGAGTTCATTCTTTTTCCAGAATTCTTGGCCATGCGGCGTTTCTACGCTTAGTTCATTAAAGATTTTAGTAAAAACCCTAACCTTCCAATGTCCAACTTGTTGCGAGAAAGATGTTGTCTTTGATTTTGATGACAGTGTAGAGAGGAATCTTATGATTGCCTTAAAATAGCTTATGACCACCACTCCCCCATCATTCGTCGAATTTGTGAGACCACCCGAGTGATGACACTCCCTTTGAACTCATGTGTGATGCATCTAACTATGCGTCGAATTGAGGTTTTTGCTGACCATCCGGAGGGTTCGACAATTTTGATCTTTCTAGCCCAAAGAGTTAGCGAGGAACTACCTCATGTCATCTCCTATGCTTCTTTCCTCCTCCTGTTAACTTTAGATGCACCTTCAACCATTAACAATACTACCACCGTATATTTATCAGAAAGAGTTGCTTGCTATTGTATTTGCACTTGATAAGTTTAGATCATATTTGCTTGGTTCTAAAGTGGTTATTTTTTAGAATAATCATGTAGCCTTAAAGTTCCTTAGAGGCAAACCCAGAAGAAAAGCGATTCATAATACGAAGCCTCGATTGATTAGATGGATGCTACTTTTCCAGATGAGTTTGATGTGCGATTATTAGAGATAGGAGTAGAGTAGAGAATTTGGTGGCCTGTAGTTGGCCTTGATCATTTGAGACAAACCGATGCAAACGCACCAACGATCTGGGATCGAAAGAGCCTTGTTGCGCAAAATGATTGATTATTTTCTCGACCCTTCTCCCATCGAGATGATTTTCCCGCTCCATGAGCGCATTACTTATGTATACCTATGACGCATGACACCTCATTTTCCCCTTGGTTTCTTGAGTTGTCCTGTACTCACCGTGTCTAAAATGCTTATGTGAGCTATTGCTTTACCTACTTGTGTTTGGTTTCTTAGTTAATTACTTGGTTGCATCTATTTTTACCCCTCATGCATCTAGATCATAGAGAGCTAAGCTTAAGAGTGATGCTAAATATTATGTTTGGGATGATCCATATTTGTGGAAATTTTGTAGTGACCAAGTGATTCGCAGATGCATACTCTTTTCGTTCTACAGCTCGGGCCCCGTCCCGTGTCTCCTCGCTACCATGGTGATTTCCTCGATGATGATCTAGTCGGTTCTTCATTTTGATGTTACTTGTAGCTCTTGAAGGCTATGCCTCTCCGGTCGGAGGACACTTTGGACCACGGTAACGGACAACTAAGAAGGTGCTTTGGATTCTAGATTCTTACTTGGCCTACCATCTTCGAGAGATGCGCATCGTGTTTTCACTACTTGTATACGCGTCTTATTAAAATGAACCGGGTCTCAACTCACCTAACTTTATTTCCGCAGTAGCCATGTGAGTTCCCTTGGAGTGGCCATTACTCACGGCCATTACTCACAGGCAGGAGATGCCCCAGCAGCCTATTCTTTTCTGTGAGGTCTTTGATGTTTGGGGTATCGATTTTATGGGCCTTTTCCCTATTTCTATTGGTTTTGCTTATATCGTGCTTGCGGTTGATTATGTTTCTAAATGGGTGGAAGCTAAGGCCATCAGGACTAAAGATGCTCGAGTTGTTTTGGATTTTGTCAGGTCTAACATATTTTACAGGTTTGGAGTGCCTCGCGCTATCATTAGTGACCAAGGGACTCATTTTTGTAGGCAGACTATGGAGGCCTTGTTTTGGAAGTATGGGGTCGTGCATAGAGTGTCTACAACATATCATCCCCAAACTAACGGGCAGGCCGAGGTTTCTAACTGAGAGATAAAGCAAATTTTGGAGAAGATGGTTCAGCTGAATAGGAAGGATTGGAGCCATCGGTTAGAGGATGCTCTTTGGGCTCATCGTACTGCTTACAAGACGCCTATAGGGATGTCTCCCTTTAGGGTTGTCTTTGGTAAAAGTTGCCACCTTCCAGTAGAGATAGAGCATCGTGCATACTGGGCAGTGAAGAGTTGTAACTTAGCTTTTGACCAAGCGAGTTTAGAGAGGAAGCTTCAATTGCAACAACTTGAGGAACTTCATTTGGAGGCTTACGAGAATTCCAAGATCTATAAGGAAAAGACTAAGCATTTCCATGACAAGATGATTTCCTGAAAGGAGTTCTCCATTGGCCAAAAAGTGCTTTTGTTCAACTCTCGCCTTAAACTCATGCTTGGTAAGCTCCATTCTAGGTGGGATGGTCCTTTTGTTGTCATTAACATTTTTCCTTATGGTGCAGTGGAGATTTCAAATGAAGCTACCAACAAGAGTTTCAAGGTTAATAGGCACCGTCTTAAGCCTTTTCTTGAGAGCCCCGTGCACTCCGCACTTGTGGAGGAGCTCTCCTTGGACAAGCCCACTTTTCCCTAAGTGCAAATTTTTCCACCTTGATGAGGGTGTTCTCTTCCCTTGCTTTTTTATTTCACTTGTCTACTTGTCTTTTGATTTGTGTTGCCATTGAGGACAATGTGTGATTTAAGTGTGGGGGAGGGAATTTTGCTGTTTTTGTTTTCTTGTTTCTGTTTTTCTATTTTTTTATTTTTCTATTTTACTATTTTACTTACTGTTTTCTATTTTCTGTTTTTTTCATTTTCATTTTCTATTTATTGCTATTCTACTATTTTTGTTTTTGCTATTTATATATTTCTCATTGTCATACAAATTCTCGCTATTTTTATTTTACTATTTTTTTGTTTTGTTTTCTGTTTTTGTTTTTATTTTCTGTTTCTATTTTTTGTTTTTGTATTTTGTGTTATTTTTCTATTTTTGTTTTTGTTTTTTGCTTTTAATTCTGTTTTCTGTTAAAAATTAAAAAAAAAGGGGCACAAGTGTGTTTTGAGTTGCTTTCTAATGATGTTTTGAGGTTTGTAAAGTTGATAATTGGAATTCAAGGTTCATAACATGATTGAATAAATTTTCTTTCTTCTTGAATTTAATTTGCTTGGCGGTGAATGTTAGAATTGGTGGATCCAGTTTGATAGATGCATACCTTGTGAGATTTTGAGCTTATTGGTGGATTTAACATTTGTACCATTCTCTTCTTTCTTGTGTGATTGCCACTCATGTCATTTGATCACTCTAGAACTTGCTTAAATTCTTTTTGAGGCTACATTTTTCACTTGTATGCATGAACATGATTGAGGCATTCTTTCTTGATTAACTACTTTGGCCAAATAGCTAACCTTGCATCACTTTCCCTTATTTAACCCCCTTGAGCCTACTTGTCTATTCTTTGTTTTAGCTCATTTTGTGCCTTATGTGAAAAAAACCATGTTTTTATCTTTACCTTAGGGAATAGGAGAGCATTAGTTCATTTTCATTGGAGAAGCTCTTTTGATGTTCAAGTGTGGGGGTTGTGTACTTTGATGAGCAATGTGCAAGATGTCTGGTTGTGAAATTAAGAAAAAAAATGAAAAAAAATAGAATTAAGAAAAAGAAAAAAAAAAGGAAGAGAAAGAAAGAAAAGAAAAAGAATAAATTCAAGAAAGGTTGTGAAAGAAAAAGAAGAGAAGGAAATTTGTAAATGAGAATGTGCATTATTTGGAGTTGGGGGATAAAATTTCATGTTTGTTACTTGTCATTTGAGTTCCTTCACAATGCTCTTTCATTCTCTTTGGTATTTATTTTGCCATATCCATATTGTTTCCTTCCCTTACCTTGACCTCATTATAACCTTAAACAAAGTCCTCTTGATTTTTGTGTGCATGTGTTTTGAGTAGTGGAGAAGTAGAAGATAAGCAAGCTTATGGTAGTGCAGTTGTTCATGAGATGAATTGAGTGAAATACTTACTTTGTAAAAACTTGAGGGATTGAGATTGTATCTTATGAGGATTTTTCATTCTTGATTCACGCTTTTCAAGTTGAAGCTACTTTGCTTGTTGGTTTGAGATGTGAAGAAATTTTAATTCATGGTGTTTTGTTCTCTTGAATCTTCTCTTGCTCCTCTTGCTTGTAAGCTTTTGTGTTCTTGAATGTCATTGAAATTTGAGTCTTTTAGAGTTTTTTTAGTTTTTGAGTTTTTACTTTTCTTGCATTCTTGCATTTGCTTTTCTTTATTCTCTAGTTTTGGCCTTTTGTATTTTGCCCGGAAATGCAAAAGTTCAAGTGTGGGGGAATTTGATCAATCAATTTTGAGGCATTCATTATTGCTTTATATTTGGCCTAATTTATGATAATTGTATCCAATATTATGTTTGTGGGTGAGTTTTAGATGATTAGGCCTCATTGAGCTTAGTTGTAAAAGCTTTATTAATTTTCAGAATTTAACTCATTTTGACCTCTCTGTCTTGTACAGGCCATATCCTGGGCTATTAATGTCATCTTTGGATGATCTTGGTGTCTCCTGAAAGCTGAGACAAAGATACACAATTTTGTGTCTAATGCAGTTTTTCTAATTCAGCTGGATTCAAGGCGAAATTGAGCCTCAAAATTAGGACACTGTTGCTGTCATAAAGCTTGGACCTTCCCTCACTAAATTAGGCTTAACTCTCTCAACTTAAACCCAAATAAGGCAAATTATATGTCTCTGAAAAGCTTATTCAGAGGGCTATAGTTTGGGTTAGGGGTAGATTAGGAATTATAAAATAATTTTTAGTTACAAATAGGTTAAGGCAGAATACGAAAAGTACATCCTCTTTTTGAATCCTTATTTTTGAGTTTACGATAGGAATCAAGAAACCTTTTTTTCTCTCTTTTCTTTTTCTCTATTTCGTTTTTCTCTTTTCTCTGATCTGTATCTTTTCAATGGTAATGGCCATGGAAGGCTAAAGATCTAATCAGGAATTCAATGATTGTGGTTAGAGTTTTGAGTTCTTTTGTTTAATTGTGATTTCTGATTGTGTTCTCTCCTCTTCTCCTTATTCAATTGATTTATGATTATATTTTCGTATATTGAAAATAGATTTGGATTGATTAATCTGAATTTAATGGAGAATAGATCATCAATTGGCAATCTATGTTAATTCGAAATTGTGTTTAATTCAATCTTAATCAAGAATTGCGATTGTGATTCTGTTTTAGTTGATCAAATTCTAGGTGATTATCTAGTTGAATTCGAATTAACAGAGGTAATTGCATAAAGAATTTTACTCTCTTTGAACTATGATTTACTTTGCCACTTGAATTGAAGACCTTAGATTGGTGTTTCCAGTTTTGAATTTACTTCTAATTACTGTTGAATTAATACTCTGTTACTTGACGAACAAAACCCCCTTACCTATTGATAACTTCTAATATGTGTAACACCCCAACTTTTGGGATAATTATAATATAGTCCCGAAATGTACTGTTTTGTGAATTCTGTGAGCAGTAAATTAAATTTGACTGTTCCGTGAGTGTACTTGACTGATGTGTGTGATTTGCTCTGAGCTAGGAAAATAATAATTTTCTGGCCGGAAAAATCTTATTTTAATTAATTGGAGCTGGGGGATCTTACTAAACCCAATTCTAATTGATATATATATTAATCTCGTAATTTTTAGGATTTAATTGTGTAATAAAGTAATTTTGTATTATTATAATATTATTTTATATTACAGTACATATTGTCTCAAAAATAGTAAAAATCTGCTTTGATTTGACCACGAATCTTTAAAAGTGCTGTAGGACCCGCATTTAGGAAAAACAGCCAACAATTCTGACTAGACAAATTCTATCCAATGAGAGCAAGTCAACGAAAGTGGCTTGACTTTTTAAACCAATAAGAATGGGTCAACGATGGGAGCATAGACTTTACTTAGGATCGTTGGATGAAGACTTAGTTAGGAAGCCTTTGATTTCAACCGTTGATTAAATCAATAGTGAGATTAGAATTCAAACTTTATGACTAATCAATATTTACCTTAGATTACATCTATGGCTAGGAATTAAAGATGAAATCAATGGTTAGAATTAAGTCAAAAATAGTAGGCTTGAATTTGGTTAGTAGTTAATTAAGCTTAATTTGACTAATCTAATTACCTAATTAGCAAACTAAGTGAACTAGTTTAGTTCTTAATTAATTATAATCTAAATACTAATTAGATATCCTAATATTGATTAAAGGTTATAATATATGCTAATATATATTAAACTAATTAGTTATATGATTAGAATATTAATTAAGATTGGTTAGGATATTTAACCTAATTAATTACCTAATTAGTTAGCATGTAATTAGGAGAAATTTGAAAACAATTAAGTCTTTAATTTCCTAAAGGGGCACACGATTTTGGGCAGCAGCTTGGGAGGCTTGGTTGGCTTGATTCTACAAGGTTCTTGAACTCTCCAACATGACATAAGCCATGTGCACCACCATGTGAACACACTAGGATATTTACCATGCAAAATCAATCACTCAACCTCACCCAAAACTCACTCATGGCAGCAGCCCCTCAAAATACACATTCAATATTTACTTTTCACTTATCTTAAATCAAACTCATTTATTCTCTCCAAAAATACCAAGAACCAAGCACACTTTTTCTTCTATTTCTTTCCCTCTCTATTCGGCCATACACCCTACCCACACCACCAAACCTCTATAATTTTATCTCTTCATATTTCCTAAACCCAAATCCTATTCTAAACACTTTTCATTCACAAAGTTTTGCCAAAAAAACTAATCTATCTTGTCCAAAATTCAACCTTTTGCTTACTTTCTTAAGGGTAAGTCTTAATTCTATGGTTCAAAGTTTGATTTTTAATTTTTCTAACCATGATTGTTCCATGGTTTTTCAATATTAAACCTTGTATGTGTTTTTACTAATTGTTTAATAATTTTAGGGATTTGTTTGGGAGATTGTACGAATTTGAAGGAAAGAAGAAAAACTAAACGATTAATTGTCTTCAAGAGGTAAGAGGGAGATTTAATCTTATCAACCCTAAGTGGTGATGGAAAAATGGATTTGATTGTATATGAAGAATCCATAAGGATTCGATTTGTGTGATTGTTTATGGTTTTTATTATTTTTGTGATTGTTTAGATGCTTTCCTATTTATGATTTATTTTGCTATGCATGATTATAGTTTTTATTAATTTTGCTATGCATGTTTATGGTTTTAAATATATTGTATGTATATTGTATGTGATTATATAATTGCATGTGTTTATAATTGTATAATTATTAAAGTAGGATGTGAATAACATGTAACGATTTGCATGAGTGTTCCAAAGAACACAGAATGAGGCTCACGGCCTTACATTAAACAGAGAACCAAAATGTTCTCAGTAATTTTCTAAATCACTGATTTAAAGGTTCTAAGTGAAATAATGGATTTAAGAATAATTTTGATTAATTATGGTCAACATGCCATTTAGTGTATAATTGAATGCCATTTTATTTTTGATTTTGGCCAACATACCATTTTATTTTCTAAGATAGGTTAGATAATGGATTTATAAAATAAATTGATTCCAATGAATCATTGAGAAAACAAAATGAATAAATTCAGTCCTAGAATTCTAAAGTAGCAGAATTTAGTTTAAGTAAGAAATAAAGCAAACACTTGAAAAATACTAATGTAGAGCTCATTTTATAAATGTTGAAGTGCGTTAGCGAGTTTCAAAGCGTAATTATCGGGTAAAAATAAAATGAACTATATTTAGTGAAAAACGTCAAAAATACCTTATACTGATTTTATAGGCAAAATGCTGCCGAAATTTACTAAAATCAAGCGAATAAAATGAAAAGATTCCATACTATATTTATAACACAAGGAAATTACTCTACGTATTTTAAAATGTACTAGATATAGTCTACACATAGTTAAAATGATAATTTTAAGTTATTCGGTTAAGAAAATGAATTAAAAATCTTATGCGATTGAGAAAATGATTTAAAAATATTTTGCGATGTTTAAAAATGTCAAAATATATTTACGCGATTTAAAAAAGTTTGTTAAAATGATGAGATTGAGAAAACGCGATAAAATTCCTACGTGATTGAACGATACAGTGAGTTTTGCTGTCCGGCCAAAGTGGTGGACCCGGACATGTTGTGGTGTAGTACTGTCAAGTGAAAAATACTATACTTTGGTATTTTATAAATGAGGGTATTTTCATAATTATGGTAAAATTTGGATAATAAGGGTATTTTTGTAATTTTAGAACATGCTTAGAGTATTGTGTCAATTTAGTTGATAATTGGCGATTGATTGATGAGGCGAATTACACCGTGTTTTGGTGCGATAAGCGTAGTGTGGTTCATTTATGAACTTGGAGGCGTTAGTGTGCAGAGAAATCCACATGAGGATAGTGGGTTGCTCTTCTGGGCCGTGGTAACGGGCAACACACTAATGATCTTGACAAACACTATTCTTAATCGAGATCTTGGGGAGACTATTACGTACTATGCCTGTAGTGCACGGTGTATTGACTGTGTACTACTACACGATGTTTGGACTGTGGACTATAGACACGATGTTTGACAGTACAATAGTTTGGTTGTGCAGCCATAAAATATTCTTAGTTTCTATCTGGATCATTCTCTCAGATATCCGTGTTTAGCTCCATGGAGTAGGAACGAGTCGGTGTGTGTTCATGCATTATCTGTATTTTACTACTTACTATAATCTATGATAAAATGTACGATTTATTGCTTTCCAATATTGCATGTGTTATTTTATTATGTATTGCTTGATATATTATGCATGATATTTTGGTATGTACTATTGTGATAATTATTTTGTACTGTCGTTTTCTTTATTGCCATGCGGGTAGTGATGTAGATTGTCTAACCTCTCTATATGTTTTCTCCATATTATTATATTATTTTCGTAAAGAGTTTGAGGAAGAAGAGGATCAACCTCTTGAGATACAGTATCCAGACGAGCGACAGCCGGGCGAGCTATACGAGGAAGAGGAGCCGATAGATCATACTGATCATCAAGACTGATCTTGAGAACATGGCGTTGCCAGGATTCTTCGGGTTTGTGAGACTTGAGTTTCACGGAGGTTCTGAGGCCTGGCGTATGCATGTGGATAGAGGGATAGTTGCTTATGTGGGACGTTTGACTGTGTCCCTATGTAGAGAGTATGACGGAGAGGTCATATTCACTACTATGTTATATTTACATTTAGAGTTACCTCTAACTCTTAGGCATTACTGGCAGAGAATATTCCATGCGCCTAGTGAGCTCAGTAGCGAGTCAACAGCTCGGACCCGTGTCCATAGTGCTGTGAGATCTCCAAGATGTGAACTTTTCGATGGTCTTTCTAGAGGATGATCCATCAGAGGGTTAGATATCTATCGAGATGCACTTAGGCAATACTATGTCTTAGTTTTATGTTGTCTTTTATTGCTTTGTTAAATGCTTGTAGTTGTAAATTACGTGTGTACTAAAGAAAAACTCATATGTATATTACAGTGTGGTTATGTTTGTTATATTTCGTGTTCCATGTTATTTTATTTACGATTATAATTATAAAAGAAAAAAAAATTTACCACGAATATTATTTAAGTATCAAATGTTTTACAACTTGGGTAAGAGTTTTATTTTATTGCATTCATAAATGTGACATCCCCACAAGGGTGTTACATTAGTTGGTATCAGAGCCCAAGTTAGAGTCTTTTGGGGTTGTGGTTAGCTCTATTTTTGCTTGTGTTGTGTGAATCTCTGTGATTTGTTTCCGAAAGGTTACATCTGACATTGTTTTGTCTTGTTGAAGAAAGAAGATGTCTGGAGGAAGAGGAAGGCGTGCAAACGTGGAACGAGATGTGGATCCAATGATTGCAGTTGCTGATGCTATGCAGCGAATGGCAGAAGTAATTACACATCAAAATCAAAGAGCAGCTCAACAACAAGATGCGACTGCTGATGCTTTGAATTTGTTTGAGTTTAGGCGCAACAACCCGCCATAGTTTAGAGGCGAGTTTGACCCTAAGAAGGCGAGTCGTTGGATTCAAGACTTGGAGAGAGTATTCAAAGGAATGGGGTGCGCGGAAAATAAGAAGGTAACATATGCTTTCATGGTGTGCCTGCAAGTATAGTTTTTGATAGAGATCCAAGGTTTACGTCGAGACTCTGGCAAAGTTTGCAAGAAGTTATGGGGACTAAATTACGATTGAGTTCTACATATCATTCGCAGACTGATGGTCAGACGGAGAGAACGATTCACTCGTTGGAGGATTTGTTGCGTGCTTGTGTGTTAGAACAACAAGGGAGTTGGGATGAATTTTTGTCTTTGATAGAATTCACCTACAACAATAGTTTTCACTCGAGCATAGGGATGGCACCCTATGAAGCACTTTATGGACGACGATGCCGAACACCTTTGTGTTGGTATCAGGATGGAGAGAATATGACTATTGGGCCTGATCTTGTGCAGCAGACTACGGAAAAGGTGAAGATGATTCAGGAGAAGATGCGAACGACTCAAAGTCATCAGAAGAGCTATGTTGATAAACGAAGACGACCTTTGGAATTTGAAGAAGGTGATCATGTGTTCTTAAGAGTTACGCCTACGACTGGTGTCGGAAGAGTTATTAAATCTAGGAAGCTTACTCCTAAGTTTATAGGGCCTTATCAAATTATTCGTCAGATTCGTCCTGTAGCTTACCAAATAGCTTTACCGCCTTTTCTATCCAATCTCCATAATGTATTTCATGTGTCTCAGTTGAGGAAATACATTCTCGATCCAACTCATGTGATACAACCTGATGAAGTACAGCTGAAGGATAATTTGACGTATGAACACTTCTTGTTAGAATCGAGGACAGGAGAGTGAAACAACTTCAAGGGAAGATGATTGAGCTAGTGAAGATAGTGTGGAACGATGTAACGGGAGATGCTACATGGGAGTTAGAGGATAGGATGAGGGAGCAATATCCTCAATTGTTTGAAGTATGATGAATTTCGGGGATGAAATTCTTATTAGTAGGGGAGAGTTGTAACACCCTAACTTTTGAGATAATTACAATATAGTCCTAAAATGTACTGTTTTGTGAATTCTATGAGCAGTAAATTAAATTTGACTGTTCCATGAGTGTACTTGACTGATGTGTGTGATTTGCTCCGAGCCAGGGAAATAATAATTTTCTGGCCGAAAAAATCTTATTTTAATTAATTGGAGTCAGGGATCTTACTAAACCAAATTGATTGATATATATATTAATCTCGTAATTTTTAGGATTTAACTGTGTAATAAAATAATTTTATATTATTATAACATTATTTTATATTATAGTACATACTGTCTCAAAAATAGTAAAAATCTGCTTTGATTTGACCACAGATCTTTAAAAGTACTGTAGGACCCGCGTTTAGGAAAAGCAGTCAACAATTCTGACTGGATAAATTCTAGCCAACGAGAGCAAGTCAATGAAAGTGGCTTGACTTTTTAAACCAATAAGAATGGGTCAACGATGGGAGCGTAAACTTTACTTAGGACCGTTGGATGAAGACTTAGTTAGGAAGCCTTTGATTTCAACCGTTGATTAAATCAATGGTGAGATTAGAATTCAAACTTTATGACTAATCAATATCTACCTTAGATTGCATCTATGGCTAGGAATTAAAGATGAAATCAATGGTTAGAACTAAGTCAAAAATAGTAGGTTGAATTGGGTTAGTAGCTAATTAAGCTTAATTTGACTAATCTAATTACCTAATTAGCAAACTAAGTGAACTAGTTTAGTTCTTAATTAATTATAATCTAAATACTAATTAGATATCCTAATATTGATTAAAGGTTATAATATATGCTAATATATATTAAACTAATTAGTTATATGATTAGAATATTAATTAAGATTGGTTAGGATATTTAACCTAACTAATTACCTAATTAGTTAGCATGTAATTAGGAGTAATTTGAAAACAATTAAGTCTCTAATTTCCTAAAGGGGCACACGGTTTTGGGCAGCAGCTTGGGAGGCTTGGTTGGCTTGATTCTACAAGGTTCTTGAACTCTCCAACATGACATAAGCCATGTGCACCACCATGTGAACACACTAGGATATTTACCATGCAAAATCAATCACTCAACCTCACCCAAAACTCACTCACGGCAGCAGCCCCTCAAAATACACATTCAATATTTACTTTTCACTTATCTTAAATCAAACTCATTTATTCTCTCCAAAAATACCAAGAACCAAGCACACTTTTTCTTCTATTTCTTTCCCTCTCTATTCGGCCATACACCCTACCCACACCACCAAACCTCTATAATTTTATCTCTTCATATTTCCTAAACCCAAATCCTATTCTAAACACTTTTCATTCACAAAGTTTTGCCAAAAAACTACTCTATCTTGTCCAAAATTCAACCTTTTGCTTACTTTCTTAAGGGTAAGTCTTAATTCTATGGTTCAAAGTTTGATTTTTAATTTTTTTAACCATGATTGTTCCATGGTTTTTCAATATTAAACCTTGTATGTGTTTTTACTAATTGCTTAAGAATTTTAGGGATTTGTTTGGGAGATTGTACGAATTTGAAGGAAAGGAGAAAAACTAATCGATTAATTGTCTTCAAGAGGTAAGAGGGAGATTTAATCTCATCAACCCTAAGTGGTGATGGGAAAATGAATTTGATTATGTATGAAGAATCCATAAGGATTCGATTTGTGTGATTGTTTATGGTTTTTATTATTTTTGTGATTGTTTAGATGCTTTCCTATTTGTGATTTATTTTGCTATGCATGATTATAGTTTTTATTATTTTTGCTATGCATGTTTATGGTTTTAAATATATTGTATGTATATTGTATGTGATTATATAATTGCATGTGTTTATAATTGTATAATTATTAAAGTAGGATGTGAATAACATGTAACGATTTGCATGAGTGTTCCAAAGAACACAGAATGAGGCTCACGACCTTACATTAAACAGAGAACCAAAATGTTCTCAGCAATTTTCTAAATCACTGATTTAAAGGATCTAAGTGAAATAATGGATTTAAGAATAATTTTGATTAATTATGGTCAACATGCCATTTAGTGTATAATTGAATGTCATTTTCTTTTTGATTTTGGCCAACATACCATTTTATTTTCTAAGATAAGTTAGATAATGGATTTATAAAATAAATTGATTCCAATGAATCGTTGAGAAAACAAAAAGAATAAATTCAGTCCTAGAATTCTAAAGTAGCAGAATTTAGTTTAAGTAAGAAATAAAGCAAACGCTTGAAAAATACTAACGTAGAGCTCATTTTATAAAATTTGAAGCGCGTTAGCGAGTTTCAAAGCGTAATTATTGGGTAAAAATAAAATGAACTATATTTAGTGGAAAACATCAAAAATACCTTATACTAATTTTATAGGCAAAATGCTAGCGAAATTTACTAAAATCAAGCGAATAAAATGAAAAGATTCCATACTCTATTTATAACACAAGAAAATTACTCTACGTATTTTAAAATGTACTAGATATAGTCTACACATAGTTAAAATGATAATTTTAAGTTATTCGGTTAAGAAAATGAATTAAAAATCTTACGCGAGTGAGAAAATGATTTAAAAATATTTTGCAATGTTTAAAAATGTCAAAATATATTTACGCGATTTAAAAAAGTTTGTGAAAACGATGAGATTGTGAAAATGCGATAAAATTCCTACGCGATTAAACGATACAGTGAGTTTTGCTGTCGGGCCAAAGTGGTGGACCCGGACATGTTGTGGTGTAGTACTGTCAAGTGGGACATACTATACTTTGGTATTTTATAACTGAGGGTATTTTCATAATTATGGTAAATTTTGGATAATAAGGGTATTTTTGTAATTTTAGATCATGCTTAGAGTATTGTGTCAATTTAGTTGATAATTGACGATTGATTGATGAGGCGAATTACACCGTATTTTGGTGCGATAAGCGTAGTATGGTTCATTTATGAACTTGGAGGCGTTAGTGTACGGAGAATTCCACATGGGGACAGTGGGTTGCTCCTCTGGGCCGTGGTAACGGGCAACACACTAATGATCTTGACAAACACTATTCTTAATTGAGATCTTGAGGAGACTATTACGTACTATGCCTGTAGTGCACGGTATATTGACCGTGTACTACTACACGATGTTTGGACTGTGGACTATAGACACAATGTTTGACAGTGCAATAGTTTGGTTGGGCAGCCATAAAGTATTTTTAGTTTCTATCTGGATCATTCTCTCAGATATCCGTGTTTAGCTCCATGGAGTAGGAACGAGTCGGTGTGTGTTCATGCATTATCTGCATTTTACTGCTTACTATAATCTGTGATAAAATGTACGATTTATTGTTTTTCAATATTGCATGTGTTATTTTATTATGTATTGCTTGATATATTATGCATGATATGTTGGTATGTACTATTGTGATAATTGTTTTGTACTGTCGTTTTCTTTATTGCCATGCGGGTAGTGATGTAGATTGTCTCACCTCTCTATATGTTTTCTCGATATTATTATATTATTTTCGTAAAGAGTTTGAGGAATAAGAGGATCAGCCTCTTGAGATACAGTATTCGAACGAGCGACAGCCGGGCAAGCTATACGAGGAAGAGGAGCCGGTAGATCACACTGATCATCAAGACTGATCTTGAGAACATGGCATTGCCAGGATTCTTCGGGTTTGTGAGACTTGAGTTTCACGGAGGTTCTGAGGCCTGGCGTATGCATGTGGATAGAGGGACAGTTGCTTATGTGGGATGTTTGACTGTGTCCCTATGTAGAGAGTATGACGGAGAGGTCATATTCACTACTATGTTATATTTACATTTAGAGTTACCTCTGACTCTTAGGCGTTACTAGCAGGGAATATTCCATGCCCCTAGTGAGCTCAGTAGCGAGTCAACAGCTCAGACCCGTGTCCGTAGTGCTGTGAGATCTCCAAGATGTGAACTTTTCGATGGTCTTTCTGGAGGATGACCCATCAGAGGGTTAGATATCTATCGAGATGTACTTGGGCAATATTATGTCTTAGTTTTATCTTGTCTTTTATTGCTTTGTTAAATACTTGTAGTTGTAAATTACGTGTGTACTAAAGAAAAACTCATATGTATATTACAGTGTGGTTATGTTTATTATATTTCGTGTTCCATGTTATTTTATTTACGGTTATAATTATAAAAGAAAAAAAAATTTACCACAAATATTATTTAAGTATCAAATGTTTTACAACTTGGGTAAGAGTTTTATTTTATTGCATTCATAAATGTGACATCCCCACAAGGGTGTTACAATATGTTTGAGAAATCTGAATTGATCCTTGGGAGATGACCTAGGTTATGCACTATGCTATATTCCATTTAAATCCTAGTCTATTTTGAGGTGAGTACGACATTGCTCATCATTGGGTTCAGATCGTTTGATTTAAACCTCTTTGTATTTATGTTATAGACGAGCGTTTCGAGATCAAGTACATAAAGTCCATTACTAAATTGTGTACTACCATAAAAATATCATTCGTATAAATGGAACAACACTTGTCCTTTATTATAAAAGAAAAACCTTTCTTGTCCAAACAAGAAACAGAAATGATATTCCTACTAATAGCAGGCACAAAATAGCAGTTCTCTAATTCTATTACAAGCTCATTGGGCAAAGATAATAAATAAGTCCCTATAGCTAATGCAGCAACCTTTGCTCCATTTCTCACTCGTAGGTCGACTTCACCTTTCGTCAATGGTCTACTACTCTTTAGATCCTGCATATTTACATAAATGTGAGATCCACATCCAGTATCTAATACCCATGATGCAGAAGTAGATAAATTGACTTCAATAACAAAAATACCTGAAGTGGAAGTCTCACTTCCCTTCTTCTTTTTGAGCTCGTCCAAGAACTTGGCACAGTTCCTCTTCCAATGTCCGGTCTGACCACAATGGAAGCATGTACCTTCCTTAGCCACTCCACCCACTAGTTTCAAGTTAGAAGTGCTGGGCTTTGACTTATCCTTAAACTTGCCCTTCTAGTTGTCCTTGGGCTTTTTCTGCTATTTCTTGCCCTTATTCTTTTGGACCATCATCATGGCCTTCCCTTTGCCTTTGTTAATGTTCTGCTCAGCAGTTCTCAACATGCCTAGCAGCTCTGGTAGTGATTTGTCAATCTCATTCATGTTGTAGTTCATGACAAATTGACTAAAACTTTTTGGCAACGATTGCAAGACTAAGTCAATGGCCAACTCTTGGCCCAAAGGAAAACCGAGTCTCTTTAGGTTTTCAATGTACCCAATCATCTTGAGTACATGAGAACCAACAGGGCTTCCTTCTACTAGGTTGCACTGAAATAGTGCTTTAGAGACCTCGAATCTCTCATGCTTGGCCTGCTCTTGATAGAGCTTCTTAAGGTGTATGATCATATCGTATGCATCCATGTTCTCATGTTGCTTTTGGAGCTCAGAGTTCATGGTGGCTAGCATTAGACATCCGATGTCCAAGGCATCATCTTGATGCTTCTTATAAGCATCTCTTTCAGTTCTAGGGGCATTAGCAGCAGGTGGCTTAGGAATAGGCTGTTCTAAAACATACAGCTTTTTCTCTTGCTTGAGGACAATCCTCAAATTCCTATACCAGTCTAGAAAATTCATTCCAGACAACTTGTCCTTCTCAAGGACGGATCACAATGATAAAGTACCCGATGTGTTTGTTGCCATGGTAATCTATTAACAGAAATATGCAAAATATAAGTATCATGCCATAAACATATTTAATGAGGTCTTTTAATTAAATATGCCTCCCACTATTTTATTCAAGTCAATGACCCTCAAGATTGACTCGAAAATCCCATCATAAGATTTCCTAGTGGGCCAAGATCCATATTTCACCTAGTTTTGAGTCAGCTTTGGCTGATCACCCAAAATTCAGTTATTTAGGTAGGAAACACTTTCCAATTACATCACATGTAACTCTTGGATAATTGGGTGAATAACACTTATTCAAGTCCATCTAATGGACCAAAGCCCAACTTCATGCCTCTAAGCCTTCAATCCTATTGAAATGGCCTAGTTAAGTCAGACCCAATGGTTGGCAGTAGGATATTGCCTTTATCCCATCGCGTCTTACTAATATAGATAAAGGCATCCTGCTTTGGCAGACCTGCACTTGATCGATACTAGTCTTGACGAGTGCCACACATTGGAAGGCATCACATAATGACTTAATATTTGCTTTGAGGGAATTATTATTATTATTATTACTAGATCTCACCATTTATTAAATTGTTTATCATACCATAAATATTATCCATGCATCTCATACATAAAAACATATAATAAAAGTGACATGGTTATGGCCCCTAAGAGAGTAGCATTAACTAAGCCAGCTTCACCAAGCATCTCCCATCAACGTCCTCACTTGATGCCGTCTTCTTGCCTCCACATCATAATTACATTATATAGAAACCTCTTTTACATTTGAGGGGAGTTAGGTGAGAAGAGAATGTACAATCAGAATGTAGAGAGAAAGGCACGACACACAGGTCATATTTATTAAAACCAAAATGCATAAAAAGAGGACTAAGGCCATAACCATGCACCATGCATCAAAAAAGCATATAAACTCATAACAATAATACATTATTATTTTCACGAGTTATAAAATTGGATATAAAATATCGCATTTTCGAAAAACACCCTACGCAGAGGTAGCACGGGCGTCCCCCGTACACATGCAACCTTAATTAGATTTCATTTTTCATTTCATTTTTCACTATTCTCTCCCCAGTTGGCATTATCAAAAAGACATAAGCATTTTAAAAAATGGACAGCATTTCAGCTATATTTCATGATTTCCCAAGTTTTTCCAAAACAATAAATCCAAAGCGAATATTCAATCTAATCAATTTTCAAAAAGCCAAACATTCAGAGAATAAAATCAAAGCTAAGTCAAGTTCATATATCATTAAAAAACATGTACAATGTAACTTATCATAACCAGTATAGCCAATAACCAAAAACACCAAAACTGTATACCAATGTTATATAACTGAGCCAAAAAGAAAAAAATACAATGTAGTCATAAGCAAATAACAATGAGAAACATCAGGGCAATGGGCCATGATCACTATCAGTAGCCTCGTTGTCACTGTCTGGATCCGCAGCAATATCTCCTAAATCAACGTTATCATTGCCGGGCTCAAGATCGTCCTCAGAGTCTAGGAGCTCCTCATTATCAGCAGGGACGCCATATGGACCAGCAAAGGACAGGGGAACAGGAGAGGCAGAGGATGTGGGAGGTGCAGCAGCAGCACTCGGAGGAATATGAGGTCCACCCAGGAGGGATTGAATGGAGGTAAGCTCCTGATTTGAGTGATCCATCCTCAGCTCAAGGTGATCTATCTTCTGCTCAATGCAATCCATGCGTGTGTCTACCTTAGTGCTCAGGTTTCGCATCTCTTGGAGTAGGAGGTCTAGTGTAGCAGGAGCAGGAGCAGGAGCAGAGGCAGGATGTTGAGCCTCTTCATCATCTTCACTATCCGGATTATGATGGATATGTCCAAAGGTGCCATGGGCAATGTAATGCCACCTATCATCGACTTTGTACAGCTGGAGCTTCTTCAAGGTATGCAAGCTGTAATATCCCGAAAATTATTTATTTCATTATAAATAATCATTTTATAATATTTATGATTTTTAGGAAATTTTGTGGATTTTTCTAGAAACTATGAATATTTTAATATATTCTTCATTTTACGTGTGCACTGAGCGGAGCCGGGATAACGAAATGTTTTCCCTGAGGCTGGTAAACTTTGGACTGTAGAAATGTCGACGGGGGATCTTACTAAACCCGAGGTTGGACACAGTTTACGAGGTTTTATTTTTCAAGATTTTATCTGATAAATAAAATCACTGTATCATAAAATCATCTGATGAATAATAAAATATTATTTTCATCAACCGTAACTTTTACTCACTAGGAAAATAATTCTAATAGTGTAATTAAATCATCTGTCAGATGTATTTAATTAAGGAGACAAGCTTACTATACACTTTATCGAGAAGCGCGCGAAGCATCTCAAGGAAGCTTTGAGGGAAGTTCCTAGGAAGCTTCCTTCCCAACCACTATTCACTCTCTCTCCTCCCTCTCATTGTGCAGCACGGTTTTGGGGGGTAATATCACAATTATTCCCTCCCATTTTCTCTCATTCACGCTGGTCTCTCTTTCTCCCTCACGCAGCTCTCATTTTTCTTCCTCTCTTCTTCCACACACCCAAATACTCCATTGTTGATTTCAAGCTTTCCATACTCAAGCTAACTCAAACCATTTCTTCCCCTCTCCATCTTCGAGCTTTCTTCTTTGTGGAACTCATCTTGGCTCCTCCATTTTCGTGGTTGGCAGCCCAACACCAAAGCTTCAAGCTTTAAGGTAAAGCTCTCAACTTCCTTCTCTTTTCTCCCCATTTTTGTATTCTATGGTCACATTAGTGACTATGTGATAACTCCATAAAATATAGTTATTTATGCCCCATAATTGTGCTTCAAGGCATGCTTAGTCCTTGTTCTTATGCATATTTGGAAGGTTTTGTGCTCATACTTGTTAAATGTCATTTGGATACCTTCCTTTATGTTTTTGAGCAATTTGTGCATACTTGTTGAGTGATTAAGTAGATTTGCAATTATATTTAATTTGGTGCTTTCTCTAATGTAGGAAGGGCTCAAAATAGACAAATTGATGCAAGCTAAGGCCCAGCATTGGAGGAAAGAAGTCAAGGAAGCATTCCAGTCTTCCACGCCGCGGCGCAAGAATGTTCACGCCGCAGCGTGGCTGTGTCAGCCAGCCCAATACTGATAGGGCAGAGAGCTCTGCGCCGCGGCGCAAGAATGTCCATGCCGCGGCGCGCGTCAGCGAACTGAGCCTATTTATTTTGTTTTTCACGCCCTTTCTTCTCTCTCTCAGTTTTCTCTCTTTTAGGTTTTAGTTTTTAGGTAGTTTAGAGTTAGAGGCTGCGGCTAGACCTCCATTGGAGGTGGAGATGGAGCTTGGGGAGCTAAGGATGGAAGCCCTCTCTCCATTGGAGGAGGATTTGAGCTTCAATGACGAAATCCATAAGCTTTCTCCTTCTCTCTTTTCTCTTTTCTCTTCCTCATTTCTTGAGCATGTATTTTGTAATTTGTTCTCATGTTCATTGTATAGCTGAGCTTTATTTAGGGATGACTTTGGATCCTTTTATTAATATTAATGATTTGTTCTTCTCTGAATTTGTGTGGATCTTTGCTTTTGTTCAATCATATTGTGCTTAATGCTCTTGAGTGTTTGGCCAACATTTAAGTGGTTTGATAAGATCTAATGAACCTAGACATAGGGATTTGGGTTTAAGATCGTATGTATGGTTGATGCATGTTCAATTTTATTCCAATGATGGGATGAGTTGATTCGCTAATGGGATAGACATATACCCATTAGCCATGCATAGCAGGTGTTTGAGAATAGACCTTAAAGAGTGGATTTTGTGTTAGCTCTCAAGGACACTTAGAGAGTTGGGCAAATGAAACCATGGTTAGATGACCTAGACATAGGCGTTTAACTAATGTAGATTCTCAAGCTAACATAATCATTGCATTCATATTTGTGAGGAGGATTGCTTGTTGTTAGTTGATGTAAAGGGTGAAGAAGGATTTCCCTAAACTCTAACCGTTTATCCTTATTGCTTTAGGTCTTTACTTTCTTTCCTTTTATCCATTTTTATGTTCTTGAATAGAATTAGGTAAGCTATCGGTTAATACTTAGCATTGGAAATAAAATTATCCTCGTGGGAATGATATCTGTACTCATCATTTTATTACTTGTGCGACCCGTGCACTTGCGGTTAGCAAATGGGTAAACACGTTTTGACCCTAACACTATGGATGCCATTTCCACCCTTTGATCTTTATTTTTATGGATTTGAACACCAAGGTTTCTGTGGTGGTGAGGCACGAAATTTCCCAGCAAAAAGGAGCTTGCTTTTCCTTGTTCTTCACTAAGGTAAGAGGAAGATTATTCTCTTCAACCTGTTTTGGTAGTGAGAAACCCTTTGTTTACATGCTGCTTATAATGTGTTTATGCTATTATATTGCTTGTTTGTGTATATTCATGTATCTGACTGGATTGGAATGTATGACATGGAGGAAAATGATGTCGGACTGGTTTCCAGATGGCCACGATTTTGAGACCAAAAACCTGGGGATTCTTTGTGAAAAATTGCAACTTGAACTTCAGACCATTTAGTAGAATGTTAATGTTCATCGAGTTTAGACTCCTGACCATTTAGTATAATGTCAATATCCATCGAATTTGATTTCTGACCAATATCCGTCGAGTAAGAATTCTGACCATTTAGTAGAGATACTTCTCCAATGTCAATTTTCATCGAGTAGGATGCCAATATCCGTCGAGTAAGAATTCTGACCATTTAGTAGAGATACTTCTCCAATATCAATTTCCGTCGAGTAGGATGCTAATATCCGTCGAGTAAGAATTCTGACCATTTAGTGGAAACACTTCTCCAATGTCATTTTTCGTCGAGTAGGATGCCAATATCCGTCGAGTAAGAATTCTGACCATTTAGTAGAGACACTTCTCCAATGTCAATTACCGTCGAGTAGGATGCCAATATCAGTCGAGTAAGAATTCTGACCATTTAGTAGAGACACTTCTCTAATGTCTATTACCGTCGAGTAGGATGCCAATATCCGTCGAGTAAGAATTCTGACCATTTAGTAGAGACACTTCTCCAATGTCAATTTTCGTCGAGTAGGATGCTAATATCCGTTGAATAAGAATTCTGACCATTTGGTGGAGACACTTCTCCAATGTCATTTTTCCGTCGAGTAGGATGCCAATATCCATCGAATCCAAAATTAAAAATTTAGCACCTAACACCTAGTGATTTAATTAATGGGAATAGGATGCAAGGATTAGTAAATTGGAAAACTTAACTGAAAACTTTTAGATTCATAAATTTTAAAGAGCCAAGAATGATAGTCTGCCTTGTAGTTTAGAGCAATTTTTGGAATAAAGGAAGAATAAGAGTATGAGAAGGGTTGTGAGGAACTTAGACTAGACATTCTCAGAGAATTAACGCGAGAACATAAAGGACTTAAAGCATAACCTTCATAGTAACTTTGAATAGCATGTGTTCACCTATGAGATTTTAGTATTGATTCATTGTGGTTTGCGAATTTGAATAAGTTATGCTATCATTGTGAATTTATATATAAATATATATGTATGCATTGAATCCATATACATTGAGCATGGTTGAAGCATGCATCGACATTGTGATTATGGAACCGAAGTACCGGACCAAGAAACCTCAGGTAGACGATTTAGTCAGAGGTGGTTTGCTTTTGTAACCTGGACTATCAGGTAGACGATTTAGTTAAAAAGGACTGGTTATCAAAGGAAACCCAATTAATAGTGATACTATGTAGTCGTAAGGGCGATTATATAATATCATTGATGCAAATGGTATTGAAACAATAGTATGGATGGTTGCTTTAATACCATTATGAATGGTACAATGGAGGGTTGAATCCCATTGAATATGCATTTGTGCATTATACAGTTATGGCGTATTATGCCTAGAAGTGGATGAGGACTTGCATGATAGTGAGGACTTTTTAGACCTAGGGGATGTCAGGGCGCGGTGTTTCACCTGTGATCCGGTTATCACCTTATATATACCCCAGGCCGTGAAACACTGTTGCAACGCACTGGCTGCCCGACAAAGCACTATTACTTTCCATGCCCCAACGTAGACTGTCTATTGAGGGGGGACAGATCTTCTGGGGTGTTCATCTCCGAAAACTTTGAGTTTAGCTCCATGGAGTAGGGAATGAGTACATTGTACATAAGAATAGTCAGCATACGCATTGCGCATATGCATGGTTAGTTCACACATTATCATGGGCATGTATAACATACATATTGTGGAAACATAAATACTTGTTATATATTTATAGTGAATACTTGTTGTTATAGTGTTGTTGATAATTGTATTGTCATGGAATATGTTTTCTGATAATGCTTACGCAATTGATAACTAGAACATGTTGGTAATATCTGTATGTATGGAATGACTCCGTCATTCGTGTCATGTTTCTTTGCTGCCATCATAAGTAATGAAAGTAGAATGTCTTACCTCTTTTTTGTATTTGTTGCTATTTTGTATGGTTTTTGGTTAAAGTCTGAAAAGGGGGCGAGGTCGAACCTACTAGAGATATTGGTTTGATTTTCTGCATTCGGTAAGGACACCTTGAGGGGACCCTATTGGTTTCGTCATATTTGAGTTCACCGAAGGTGCTAGGCTTGGCGAGTCGACTAGACCAATAAGAGTTATGTGATTTGTTGGTAATCTGACCTTGACCGTGAAGAGGACTGCGATGGAAAACCTTATCTCGTATTTCTCACTACACCGGTGTGCCGAGGGTTATCTTACACATTCAGGATCCGAGGGAGTGCCCAACTCCTTAGTAAAGGATATGTTGTGGGTAGATTATACTTTATTTTGCATTATCTGCATTAAGTGTATTTTTTGGTATATGTATGTTTTTAAGGTGGTTATTCAGTCTTAAATGTTGTAAATTGAGTACATCTTATAATTCATATTTTCATTGGTTGTATATGTAACTATTCATTCGTGGCTCCTATTTTTCCTCATATTGCGAAATGATTAATATTTTGTAAAGTTTGTTATTTGACAATGTTAGCACGTCGAAATTTAGTGACCATGACATAATGACGATTGTGCATTGGTTATTAAATCGAGGGGTGTTACATTAATGTGGTATCAAAGCTCAGTTCATCCTGTTGAGCTGGGGTATAGACTGACTATGCTTAGACATGTTAGAAGTTTATTTGTATGTTGAGTACTTCCTTGTCTCTTCAATTGAGATGTTGGGAAAGGAAGGCATAGCTTGCCATAGGTTGAGTGTTGGTAGCTACTGTTGCACAGTTACATGATATTGAGTACTGGCCCACTCAATGTGTAATGTTCTGTGTCTATGGGAAACTATGACTTCACCTAGGCGTATTAAGGTAATAGGAATTCTTTTAGAAAGAAGCTCAGCTGGTATGACTGAACTTGCTTAGGATTTGTTTGCATTTATACCCTTGTTGTGTTACCTCTAGAATTGTTTGAGCCATTGGGTTAGAAAAAGGGTAGTCGAATAAAACTTACAAGGTTTGTGGACTGAGGTATCCAAGAGGTTTTCGAAAATCGATTCTCTTTGAAAAAAAAAAGTATCTGGTGTAAGTTTAGTTCGAGGAGCTACGTACGAGTTAAAGACTTACAGGAGATCGCGCTGCAGAAAGCAGAACGAAGGAGTTCAAGTTTTGATCTTTTGGGTTTGTCTCGATTGGGTTGTGTGACTTTATGCGTTTGGTTTCCGAAGGGAGATAATATTGTCTGGACTGAATGCTTTTGATTTTTCCTTATGGTTTGATTTGTTTGCCCTTGAAGGAAGCCAATGACTCGGAGTAGACATAAGTGTAAGAATGCGGGGAGTGAAAATGATGGTATGACTACGGTAGCTGAAGAAATGCAAAGAATGGTTGATGTAATAACACACCAGGATCAGAGGGCCGCACAACAGCAGGAATTGGAAGTTGAGGTCCAGAGTTTGATGGAAGAAAGACAACTTTGGGGTAACTCTGGATTGCCGAAGTTTCAAAGGAGGAATAACAGGAAGACCAATCGGTTTAAGCAGAAACCGTATACACTACGATCAAAGGAGCAACAGCGACAGCAAACGCATGAAGGAGGTGCGAGTGGTAGCAAGTCTAATCTAGCCGTGGTACCATCATCAAGGTGTAAGAAGTATGGAAAGGACCACTTAACAAGGTATTGCATGATCGAAGGAATAATTTGTTTCAAGTGTGGAAAGCAAGGACATGTGTGGAGGGATTATGCTTTACATGGGACAAAGCCTCCATATACGATTAAGAGGGCAATCTGCCTCAAGTGCGGAAAGAACCACTTAACAAAGGACTGTGAGATTGAAGGAGTAATCTGTTTTAAGTGCGGGAAGCAAGACATGTGGCGAGGAACTATATTTTGCAAAGGATGAAGCCTTACGTTATGGATGTGCGTACTTTAAAATCTCACGAAGAAGGGAAAGTTGATTCCTCCACCCAAACTGAAGATCGAAATGAGGAAAGGGACTGTGCTACAGTGGATGACCCCGTGCCTTCATTGTATAATTCTGGGGGTAACCCGTTTCTTTACGATGTATGAATGTATGAATCCAATAGGGATGTTCATACCTTCGTTATCTTTTAACTAAGTTGTTTCTATTTTGGCTGCTAAGAACTTGTTGATGGTAGCCTAGTTGTTTAAATTGTCTTATGACCTGTTAAAGACTGAATCTTTTAGTGATCTTTACTTCTTTTACAGATTAGATGTAATGTTAACAAAAGGGATTAGTTATCTTTCAACCATATCCTGTTGAAATATTCCAATGAAATTCTAAGAGTACATTTTTGGAATTGGGTTATCTGTGTATTTACTTCCCTTCGACTCGAATGATACTATTCTCATTTGTAAGCCTGCCCTTGTTGCAACTAGTTTATTTAAAAAAAAACCTATCCTATTATTATTAGAAATTAAACCATTTTTCCAATTCAATTATCCACTTCATGAATAGGCTTGATCTCAGGAAAGAGATGAATCGTTTTCAAAACGGGTCTCGTCATTCGGTTTCAATGGAAACTTAGTGTTTCTTGAGACAGAAGTTTCCTAGATGTGAATCCAAGAAACTCACTCTTAAGTTTTATTGGACCATATCATTCTCTTTGTTAGGCGGGTCCTACAGTAAATCAAGTGACTTCCCTATTTTTCTTTCTAACCTTCATAACGTTTCTAGTATACTTTGATTGAGTAGATGTATTCCCGAATTTGAACCATATCATTGTGCCAAGAGCAGCACAATTAGGTGAGAACTTACGTTATGAGACAATTAGTTCGAATCAAGGAAAGATGGTTTGATAAATCCATTGAAGAACGCCGTTATTTTCTCCACAGTCAGCTTATGTTCTGGACTATCATCGGGTTCGCTCAAAGGTAGGAGATTTCTCTAAAATAACTTTTCTGACGTGTCAAGGGCACTACGAGTATTTTGTAATGTCGTTTCGTGTAATGAATGCTTCAGTAATATTCTTTGATTGCTTGAATATAGCCTTTCTCCTTTGTTGAAAATAGATTTGTCGTTGTCCTTGTTGGCGACATTCTGATCTAT
Organism: Ormosia semicastrata; assembly: GCA_029884595.1. Classification (NCBI taxonomy): domain Eukaryota; kingdom Viridiplantae; phylum Streptophyta; class Magnoliopsida; order Fabales; family Fabaceae; genus Ormosia; species Ormosia semicastrata. The sequence goes on along the minus strand of JAQQTO010000062.1, from coordinate 18,917,423 downwards.
TCTTGACGTTTAGAGGGATGTACCGAATCTCTCGGAGTGATTCTTAAAATCTTAAAGAAGAAGACGAAGTTATGCGTAAACGTATCTAAGTACGAATTTTAGACGGAGGTTGTTTAACCTTTGGGTTACGCGATCTCAAGGAAGGGATTGCTGTGAACCCATCGGAACTCGAAACATTTTTATGGGAAGGACGGACGATCGTAACAAATATTTGTAGCTATATAGGAGTAGCTGGTTAATACGGGAGACTCATCGCAGAATTTACCAAGTGGCAAGACTTCTCATCTAACTCATGTATGAGGGTCAAGTTTTGTATGGACTGATGTATACGGGGGGAAATTTTCAAAGATTGAAGAGATAATCGAGAATACATGAGAAGGATTACCTTACACCAACTCAGAGTCAGCTTTGTAGTTGCATTGAAGATCTAGAAGCATTTTCTACAAGGAGAAATTCTCAACGGCTATGGTAATCTCAAGAGTCAGAAGTATTTTGTCCTATCGGAATAAGTTGAACATGAGGCAGAGACGGTGACTAGAAGCTCTGAAGGATTTTGATTTTTTTCGTTTTGGTATAATCTCAGAAGAGGTGAATGTCGTAGTGGATGCCTTAAGAAGAAAATACGCTCAGTTGTCTACTACAGTAAGCACGGAGAATAAGTTCGATAGAGCCACTCAGCGATGAACAGTTGTTTGGGGAGTTGGCTGTTGGGTGGCTGAAGACACAAAGGGCATAGAATCTTTTATTGATCGGCCTACGACGTCAACACGTTTTTGCTCATTAATATAAGATGCTCAGTGGAAGGAGGCAACCTTATTGCCGGTGATTTGGATTGATGCAGCTGAAGATACAACACGAGAACTAGGAGACAAAACGAAAGAAAACATAGTCGTGTTTGTTTTAAGATACGACAAATTTCGAGGACGAAATTCCTTTTTAGAAGGAGAGTGTTGTAACATCCCGAAAATTATTTATTTCACTATAAATAATCATTTTATAATATTTATGATTTTTAGGAAATTTTATGGATTTTTTTGGAAATAATGAATATTTTAATATATTTCTCGTTTTACGTGTGCACTGAGCCGGGATAACGAAATGTTTTCCTTGAGGCTGGTAAACTTTGGACTGTAGAAACATCGATGGAGGATCTTACTAAACCCGAGGCTGGACACAGTTTACGAGCTTTTTATTTTTCAAGATTTTATCTGATAAATAAAATCACTATATCATAAAATCATCTGATGAATAATACAATATTATTTTCATCAACCGTAACTTTTATTCACTGGGAAAATAATTCTAATAGTGTAATTAAATCATCTGTCAGATGTATTTAATTAAGGAGACAAGCTTACTATGCACTTTATCGAGAAGCGCACGAAGCTTCTCAAGGAAGCTTTGAGGGAAGTTTCTAGGAAGCTTCCTTCCCAACTACTATTCACTCTCTCTCCTCCCTCTCATTGTGCAGCACGGTTTTAGGGGGTAATATCACAATTATTCCCTCCCATTTTCTCTCATTCCCGCTGGTCTCTCTTTCTCCCTCACGCAGCTCTCATTTTTCTTCCTCTCTTCTTCCACACACCCAAATACTCCATTGTTGATTTCAAGCTTTCCATACTCAAGCTAACTCAAACCATTTCTTCCCCTCTCCATCTTTGAGCTTTCTTCTTTGTGGAACTCATCTTGGCTCCTCCATTTTCGTGGTTGGCAGCCCAAAACCAAAGCTTCAAGCTTTAAGGTAAAGCTCTCAACTTCCTTCTCTTTTCTCCCCATTTTCGTATTCTATGGTCACATTGGTGACTATGGATGTCATTTCCACCCTTTGATCTTTATTTTTATGGATTTGAACACCAAGGTTTCTGTGGTGGTGAGGCACGAAATTTCCCAGCAAAAAGGAGCTTGCTTTTCCTTGTTCTTCACTAAGGAAGAGGAAGATTATTCTCTTCAACCTGTTTTGGTAGTGAGAAACCCTCTGTTTACATGCTGCTTATAATGTGTTTGTGCTATTATATTGCTTGTTTGTGTATATTCATGTATCTGAGTGGATTAGAATGTATGACATGGAGGAAAATGATGTCGGACTGGTTTCCAGATGGCCACGGTTTTGAGACCAAAAACCTGGGGATTCTTTGTGAAAAATTGCAACAACCTGAACTTCAGACCATTTAGTAGAATGTTAATGTTCGTCAAGTTTAGACTCTTAACCATTTAGTATAATGTCAATATCCATCGAATTTGATTTCTGACCAATATCTGTCGAGTAAGAATTTTGACCATTTAGTAGAGATACTTCTCCAATGTCAATTTCCGTCGAGTAGGATGCCAATATCCATCGAGTAAGAATTCTGGCCATTTAGTAGAGATACTTCTCCAATGTCAATTTTCGTCGAGTAAGAATTCTGACCATTTAGTGGAGACACTTCTCCAATGTCATTTTCCATCGAGTAGGATGCCAATATTCGTCGAGTAAGAATTCTGACCATTTAGTAGAGACACTTCTCCAATGTCAATTACCGTCGAGTAGGACGCCAATATCCGTCGAGTAAGAATTCTGACCATTTAGTAGAGACACTTCTCCAATGTCAATTACCGTCGAGTAGGATGCCAATATCCGTCGAGTAAGAATTCTGACCATTTAGTGGAGACACTTCTCCAATGTCATTTTCCATCAAGTAGGATGCCAATATCCATCGAGTAAGAATTCTAACCATTTAGTAGAGACACTTCTCCAATGTCTATTACCATTGAGTAGGATGCCAATATCCGTCGAGTAAGAATTCTGACCATTTGGTGGAGACACTTCTCCAATGTCATTTTTCCGTTGAGTAGGATGCCAATATCTGTCGAATCCAGAATTAAAAATTTATCACCTAACACCTAGTGATTAAATTAATGGGAATAGGATGCAAGGATTAGTAAATTGGAAAACTTAATTGAAAACTTTTAGATTCATAAATTTTAAAGAACCAAGAATGATAGTCTGCCTTGTAGTTTAGAGCAATTTTTGGAATAAAGGAAGAATAAGAGTGTGAGAAGGGCTGTGAGGAACTTAGACTAGACATTCTCAGAGGGTTAACGCGAGACCATAAAGGACTTAAAGCATAACTTTCATAGTAACTTTGAATAGCATGTGTTCACCTATGAGATTTTAGTATTGATTCGTTGTGGTTTGCAAATTTGAATAAGTTATGCTATCATTGTGAATTTATATATAAATATATATGTATGCATTGAATCCATATACATTGAGTATGGTTGAAGCATGCATCGACATTGTGATTATGGAACCGAAGTACCGGACCAAGAAACCTCAGGTAGACGATTTAGTCAGAGGTGGTTTGCTTTTGTAACCATGACTATCAGGTAGACGATTTAGTCAGAAAAGACTAGTTATCAAAGGAAACCCAGTTAATAGTGATACTATGTAGTCGTATGGGCGATTATATAATATCACTGATGCAAATGGTATTGAAACAATTGTATGGATGGTTGCTTTAATACCATTGGGAATGGTACAATGGAGGGTTGAATCCCATTGAATATGCATTTGTGCATTATACAGTTATGGCATATTATGCCTAGGAGTGGACGAGTGTAACACCCCAAATTTCCCATCTCTTAAATAGTAGTTTTGACAGTTAACAGAATTTTACTGTTTAGTAATTTCTGGATATTATAAAATTATTTTGTTTATTCCGTCAACATATTTGATTGTTTTGAGTGATTTACTCCATGTCAGGAAAATAAAAATTTTTGGGCCGGGGAAAACTTTACGTAATTTAATTTTTACTGTTAGGTAATTATTTTATGTAATCTGATTTGATATTTGTGCGTTTTCTAATTTTTGTAATTTTATGTGTGATTTTGAATTTTTGTCTGTTTGTGGGCCCCACGAGGTGTTTGTGGGCCCAGGTGACCTTACGTGGGCCCAGGTGGGTCCCGCAAAGTGAAAAAAATTTCTACGCATAGAAAAATTTGTACTGTTTAGACGGAGACAGGGGATCTTACTAAACCTGAATCCGGAAACAGCTTTTAGAAAATTTGTTTTGTATCGTATTTATTTATCGAAAGATAAAAATACAGTAAATATATTCTTTCGTGGGATTTTTAGTCGATAAAAATAGAAATTATATTGCTTAAGTCAACATTGGTGGTTTGGATATCCACTATTGATTCAATTAACGGTTAAGAAATAAATTTAATAAAGAAACATAAGATAATCATCATTGATTTAATCAATAGTGTGAGAATAAACTTAATTAGGCAAGCTTCAATATCAACCGTAGATTTAATCAACGGTGTAAAATTAATTATATAAAGTGACCATTTACAACCATTGGATTTAGAGTTGATCAAGGGTGGAGATTTGGTCTTAAAAAGTGACAAAGACCATTTATGACCATTGGATGAAAAATTAATCAAGGGTGGAGATTTGGTCTTAAAAAGTAGCAAAGACTAATTATGACCCTTGGATTAAAAGTAAGAAGAAGCAATCTTGACTCTTTATTTTGGAGACATATCTAATGGCTAGAATTTAAAGGAGAAGGATCTAATGGCTTAGATTTAGTCTTCTAAATCAAAAGTCTACCTAAATCCTAACCATTGAATTAATCAATGGCTAGAAATGCTTCAAATAATGGCCTAATTAACAAGTCAAGTAAACTAAATTAAATGTTAAATTGTTATAATCTAATTCTTAATTAGATATCCTAATTTTAATTAGAGATTATAATATATGAAATAATATGTCTAATTAATTAGTTATGTAATTAGAAAATTAGTTAAGATTGATTAGGAAACTTAATCTAATGAATTAACTAATCAATTAGCAAGTAATTATGACAACTTTGGAGTGCATGATGAAGGGGGGGGACGGTTGGAGAAGCAAGAAAGAAGAAGAGACATGTTGAGACATGTTGGAGTAGCCTTTTTAGGCCAAAGAAAAAGCTTGAAGACATTAATTAGATGTCTTGACCAATTATTGGTCATTTTCCTAAAACAAAATTATTTTCTTCTTTCTCTCCATGCAATGCTATGGCTGCCCACTTCAATTCAGCCATTTGATTTCATTTGTATCACATTTTATAACACTTAACTCATTCTCTCTCTTCTCTCTCTTCCAATTTGTCAAGAACACCAAGAACAACACCATTTTCTTTCCTTCCTTGAGCATTCGGTCACCACCCATGGAACCACTTCTAATCTTCCATAATTTTATCTATCTATATATCTTGAATCCTTTCATCAATTCAAAATACTTTCATGTTGGAGACTTTCTCTAAATCATTCATCTTCATCACTCAACCAAGCCAAGAACACAAAACAATCATTTTCCTTCATTTTCTCACCAAATGGTTCGGCCATGACCACCAAAAGCACCACCCATCATTTTTAATTTCATCCAACCATAGATCTTGAATCTACATGATATTCTAAGCAACTTTCATGTTGGAGACTTTCTCAAAATCATTCATCTTCATGGACTTTCTTCAAGAGCCAAGTTATTGAGTTTTTAAGGTGAAGTGTAAGAAGACTTCAATTCTTATCTCTTTTTCATGATCTAAACCATGTTTGATCCATGGTTCCTCTTAATCAAGCTTAGTATACTAATTTCTATGTATTTTGTTTTGAATTTGAGAAGCCCTTGGTGTTGAAGGACTTGGAAAGAGAAGCAAAATCAAGAAGCTTTGAGGATCTTCAAGAGGTAAGAGGGAGATCCATCTCACCAACCAATTATGGTGGTGGGAGATGGTCTTATATTTGATGGATTGTGAATTCATGTGAGAATTCCAATCCATGATCATGTAATAATTAATTGTATGTTTATGAGCTTTGATTTATTTTCTTATGCTTTGATTATTTTTGTCTATGCTTAATATGCTTTGCATGATTTTATGGCTTTGATAGTATACTTATAATATGCATGATGAGTATATGACATGTTCGTGATATTTATGATGAAATATATATATGTATGCCATGATGTGTGGATGGAAAGAAAATTGATCTTGGTTCCAATGGCCAAGGAAGAGCTACGGTTTTGATGCCCTTGATGAGGGTCAATGTTGAAATTTTTCAAGAACAAGGAAATTAAATTTTGATCCCTAGAACAATGAGAATTTCGGCCAAGACACCTCAAAATAGGTGTTTACAAATTAATATGTTTATGGAAGAATAAAATTGGATTGATTTCAGGAGTATGAAAAATGAACTAAAGGTTTGTTTTTTTTTAAGAAAACATGAACACAAATTTTAGAATGAAATTTTATTGATTTATTTTGTATAGAAACAAGAATGGAATTTATTTAAGTTAGAAGAAAAATATTTCATGGTTCCAATGACCATCTATAAGGTTTTGATAATTTAGAAAAATGTTTTGATGCTATGAAATACAAGAATTTTCAAATAAGAATTTTTGAAAAGGGAATTAAGTGTTATAAATTAAGTGAAGTGGAGTTTTCATAAATAAAAGAAAAAGAAGATTGAAAGTATTGAACTTCAAATTAATTTAAAAAGAATCAATTTTTAGAAGTGATTTAGAAATATAAAAGAAAATGTTTGTAACTTAAATTTACTTACGAAGAATTTATTTGGGTTTTGGAAAACGTTAGGAAATTTAAAGTTAAGAAACAATAATTAAAACAACTCAATATGATTTTGTAGGACTAGATCAATAAAAAATGATTTTGAGAAAATATATATTAAGGAAAAGATTTTTGACTAAGAATGAAAAAGGATTTGCAAAGAAAGTGAAAATGAATTTGAACAAATGGGTTTGTTATATGACCAATCGGTACTTTGGTTTTGAAAATAAAACTTTAATGGTTTTGTTTGTGTAAAACCATATCAATTTAGAAGGAAAAATATTTAATGGTTTCAATAGTCATGTCCACGTTTTTGAAGGCTTGTAATGCCTTGATTTTTATGAACAAAGTGATTTTCAAAGTGGAAACGTAACTAGATTTAATACAAGAATTTGAAAAGGGAATCAGAGCATTTTAATCACTTGAGAAATTAAGTTTTTTGTAAACGAAAATGTTTTTGAACTTCAATTTATTTTGAAGAAGGTTGTGTTTGGAAATGCTTTGAGAAAAATGGAGAATATAATGGTGATTTGAGAATTTACTAAAGTATAACTTATTTTCAAGTTTTGAAGTACGTGTGGAAATTTTAAGATTTGAAACATTGATTTATATCAATGAAAAAGTAATTTTGTGGATTATATTTGAAAAAGAATTTCTTGAGTAAAGAAACATGGAAAAAGATTTTCTTGAGTAAGAAAATGTGAAAAATGAAATACAAAGTCATAATATTTTGAGAAAAGATGAAATGGAATTTTTAAGGTTGAGAAATATTTTTGTAATAGAATTATGGTGAAAAATTATTTACGTATCTTAAAAATGTGTTGAAAATGATATTGACTTATTTGAAAGTCCAAAATAATGTTTGGAATATTGAGGAATATTTTACATGATTGTAAAATGGTGAAAAATGATTTACGTATCTTAAAAATGATTTAAAATATAGTAAAATATTTCTACGCAATTTGAAATATGTTAAAATATTTCTACGTGATTTGAATTATGTTTAAATATTTTATGTAAGTTTAAATATTTTATGTGATTTGAAATACAGTTGAAAAATCACTACGTGATTAAATAATGATAGAATATTTTTACGTAATTATGAAAAATGGTAGAAAATTGTTATGAGATTTGGGAAGCGTTTAAATATTTTACACTATTGAAAATATTATTGAAAAATATATGCAATTTTGAAACAAAGGGAAAAATAATATGCGATTTGAGAAACGATATTTTTACGCGATTGAGAAAGACATTGAAAAATTAATACGTGATTTAAAAGTGCAACGTAAGAGTCATGCGGCATTTTGAAAACGTAACAAAAGTGTTACAAGATATTGTGAAAATATAACGTAAACGTTTGAAATTTTGAAAGTGTAACGAAACATTTTGGAATTGTGAAAACATAATGGAAATGTTACGCAATTTTGTGAAAACACTAAAAGTGTTTTATAACTATGAAAACATGATAACATGATTTTGTGTTGAAAATATAGTATAATTACTGTTAAACCAGTGTATGGACACTGTATGAGAAAGTGACGTGTTTTGCCTATGACTAGTATTTGGTGCATTTTATATGCATCGGAAAGAGATGCCTGTGAATGGATTTGGTGCATTATACATGCATTGGAAAAGTATGCGTTGAAGCATATGATATAAATTGAACAAATGAAATTGAAAAGATTTGACCCTTTGGGGTTGGACTTGCACTGATATATCCGTGCATTGTATAAAACATAACAAATAGCTATTATGACCCTTGTGGTTGAAGAGGGAATGAGAATTGATAGTGAGGTCTATGATGGATCTTGGGGGCGTCGAGGCGCGGCGGTCGACCAGTGGGCAGTTGGCAAGTACCCTGTGCCACTTGGCGATGCAGTCCGTTGCAATGCATTGACGATACCCGACAAGAACACGATTCTTTTCAACGACTGGGAGATTGTCTTTGGGCTAAGGCTGACAATTAACCAGAGCATTCTTCTCGAAATTGTGAAAACCTCCATGGAGTCGTTTTTGATAAACTGAGTCTTTGTACATATGCATAAATCTGAGCATTTATATCTGTGTGATATATTAATTGAGGAATATTGGTTATTGGTTATGACAATTGTTTTGAATACTTGGATGATGATTGAATTGATAAATGATTAGATGATGATAGTTGATTAATGTTGATGGCATGATCATAATTGCAGTATGATCTATCTGTATGATATTGCTATTTGTGTTATCTCTGTGCTGCCATGTTGGTATTGGTGTATGTGATCTCACCTCTTTGTTATATTATTTTGCTGTGTTTGTACTGTTAAAATCAAATAATAGAAGGATCGAGTTGTCTTAGACATAACGGGCAATGGATACTCTGAGATTAGTGACAACAATAAGGAGTGGACATTCAGGACTCGAAGGTGTGCAGTGTTGACAAAGGAACAGATGTCTGATGCATCAAGATGGACAAAAAAAGGAATAAGTATGTTACAGTTTTCCGTTAGTGTTGTACCATGCTATTAAGTAGGGTCCATCATGGGGTTTGCTACTGTCAAAAAAAAAAAATAAGTCTGTTAATTTTATATTTCTTTTTAAATTGTGATATTAATTGGTGTCAATATTACATAATGAATAGTTGAAATATGAATTTCAATATTACCTAATATTTTCAGTAAATTTACGTTTCAGTAAAGAAGAAATTTTGAAACCCATCTTTTATAACTCAAACTTTGTGCGAACTTATTTTCAGATTATGAGTCGGAAGTCAGAAATGTGATGCCCTAGCTAGGGTGTTACATTAGTTGGTATCAAAGGTAGGGTGTTACAACGAGGACTTGCAGAATAGTGGGGACTTTTTAGACCTAGGGGATGTCAGGGCGCGGTGTTTCACCTGTGATCCGGTTACCACCTTATATATACCCTTGGCCGTGAAACACTGTTGCAACGCACTAGCTGGCCGACAAAGCACTATTACTTTCCATGGCCCAGCGTAGACTGTCTATTGAGGGGGGACAGATCTTCTGGGGCGTTCATCTCCGAAAACTTTGAGTTTAGCTCCATGGAGTAGGGAATGAGTACATTTTACATGAGAATAGTCAGCATACGCATTGCGCATATGCATGGTTAGTTCACACATTATCATGGGCATGATTAACATACATATTATGGAAACATAAATACTTGTTATATATTTATAGTGAATACTTGTTGTTATAGTGCAGTTAATAATTGTATTATCGTGGAATATGTTTTCTGATAATGCTTACGCAATTGATAACTAGAACATGTTGGTAATATTTGTATGTATGGAATGACTCCGTCATTCGTGTTATGTTTCTTTGCTGCCATCATAGGTAATGAAAGTAGAATGTCTTACCTCTTTTCTGTATTTGTTGCTATTCTGTATGGTTTTTGGTTAAAGTCTGAAAAGGGGGCGAGGTCGAACCTACTAGAGATATTGGTTTGATTTTCTGCGTTTGGTGAGGACACCTTGAGGGGACCCTATTGGTTTTGTCATATTTGAGCTCACCGAAGGTGCTAGGGCTTGGCCAGTCAACTGGACCAACAAGAGTTATGTGATTTGTTGGGAATCTGACCTTGACCGTGAAGAGGACTGAGATGGAAGACCTTATCTCGTATTTCTCACTACACCGGTGTGCCCAGGGTTGTCTTACGCATTCAGGATCCGAGAGAGTGCCCAACTCCTTAGTAAAGGATATGTTGTGGGTAGATTATACTTTATTTTGCATTATCTGCATTAAGTGTATTTTTGGGTATATGTATGTTTTTAAGGTGGTTATTCATTCTTAAATATTATAAATTGAGTACATCTTATAATTCACATTTTCATTGGTTGTATATGTAACTATTCATTCGTGGCTCCTATTTTTCCTCATCTTGCGAAATAATTAATATTTTTGTAAAGTTTGTTATTTGACAATGTTAGCACGCCGAAATTTAGTTACCGTGACATAATGACGATTATGCATTGGTTATTAAATCAAGGGGTGTTCCACAAGCCAATGGATTGTAGTCCTTTCGAACTGGTGTCCTTGGACTCCTCAGCCAGGGAAATGCGACAATGCTCTAGGATGGCTGTTACAAGCATAGCAAATGGGAGAGCAGAGTTCTTTTTCTTTACATCCAACATGTGCTCTATAATGTAGTAACCCCAATTTATTGGTCGCCCAGTGGTCATTGCCCATAGGGACACCACATCATCCTTGAGAACCTGGGAGTAATTCCCTCCCATGGGAATCAACCCCCTGACCAAAAGATAGTGGAGAACCCTACTCTCCATAGTTAGGCCAGTGGCCATGATTCTCTTTTTGGGGATCACTGGGGGGTAGTAACCAGTCCTAATCAGTGAAAGAAGAGCAGCCTTATGCTCAAACTCATGACCCCTGATATTGGCATTCCCACAAAAGTTTGCTCCATCAGGAGTGAGCTTCGTCAGCCTATACCACTCAGCCATAGTTATCCTGATTTGTTGCTTTTTCACCTCAGATATTAAGCATTTGGGAATTTTTGCGGATACATCACGCAGCGAAAAATAGGGATTCCCACCGATGATCCATGCGAAAAAGCCATAATCCGATTTTTAAATGATTTACCTCTTGAAGCGTGAATCACCAACACCGTAATAGAAACGATGTCTCTGTGGTATCCATATGAAAAGACTCATGAATGCCTAACGTCTGCAAAGAGAAGCCTCACGTCTCTCACACAGTGCGAGCTGCGTAGAGAAGAGAATAAGCCTGTCACTCTCTCACTTACTTTTTCTGTAAGTGTTGCTAGGGTTCTGAATTGTATATCTTAGCAGCCCCCTTAGCAGTACTATTTATAATAGTGACTGCCTTAAGTGAGTGTGAGCAGTAGCAAGGTAAGTTGTATAACCCTAGACCCATCTGTTATGAGTCTAGCCCATATTTGAATTCGAGTCCAACTTGGATCCATTGCTCCAATTTTTGTCTGCTCTATGTGTGTGACCTTGCAGGTTCTTATTACGTTGGCAGTAATATTAAAATCCTATTTTAATATTACAAGCAGTGAGCGGTATCTAGCAACACATCGCTGCTACCCAAGTAATAAGAATGTTAGTGATTTGACATAACCTTTCCGTGACCAATGTTTCCGTGTCGTTTAGTCCCTTTGTCAAGATATCTAGATTAAACACAAGGCATGGAATGCGTCACCCTTGTATAGTCCAATCATTCGTTTCCTGATATTCGAGTAGACTTTGTAACAACAAATGAGATCAATATCTCATATTGACTCATTTGAGCATGGCCATGCATTTCGTAGTCTCACTTAATCAAGGGGCTCAAAGATATCGCTCCTGTTATGTAGGAGTGACAATCCCATCTAGGTCACTCACATCCCTCTGCATGATTCGCAGTATGTCCAATAACTAACTTTATAATCACCTTGTTACAGATGACGTTTGATGGCATTAAAACACACAGCTCCTCATGTAGGAATCGTAGTGATTTCAGGTCAAAGGACCACAAACACCATTGACACTATGAGAATTGCTTATGACACTCACGTAACGATCCATGTAGCATTCTCATGGTGGGTCAGTCCAGTACATCATTACTCTAATATGTACCCATGTGAAGACTTGATATCTCATATCCATGTCCCGTGAGATATGGTCATCAGTCTATGCATATACTAGTCTCAATGTATTATTGTTGTCCTAATTAACAATAATACTTAACTAGGGACATTTAAGAATAGTGTTGTAACCAAAAGGATCTCACGATCAAGTCATCCACTTGATGTCCTATGGCATCAAACTTACTATTCTAAGGACTTTATTATGTTTATAAAAAAGAACACAATAAATGAAATGCCTCATATATATAAAAATAGCATAATAAAATGTTTGTAAATACAGAAAATGTATTAGCCTATAGGGCATAGACCAACAAAGAAATCATCTTCAAATTCCAGATTAGCATAAAAGACTCTCACTAGGTTTGGGTAGATAGCCTTCTCTATACTCAGGAAACCCAGCAATCCTAAGTTCTCAATAGTTCTAAAACTCTCTAGAGGTTCACTCTCACAGAAGTTGATGGGAAGATATCTAGGGGAAATAATCTTGTGTAGCTGAAAGTTCTTCTAGAACAACTCAGCTCTCTTCACTGTGGAGAAGTGGCGAGTGAGGTCCAGGCCAGAGATGTTGCGTAAAGCTCCACCAGAGGACCCTCCAATGGCAGCCCCTGTTCTTGGGCGCCTTGAACGATGAGAGGATTTAGCCATGTGATGAGAAAGAGGAGAGTGGGATGAGTGGAAAATGTTTGGAGATGAGTGAGGAAAGAGAGAGGGATGAGTTTAGGGCAGAGAAGTGGGGATGGTGTTCATGAGAGGTGATGGGGAGATTTGGGTGAGGGATTGTGATGGGATTTGAGAGATGGACTGTGTGGAGAGGAGTTTTTCGAGTTAGAGGGAGGTGAAATGAAGGAATTTAAGGGAGATTTGAGTGAGAAAATAGAGATTGGGAGGTTTGGGTTATGTGGGAGCAGAGGAGGAAGACGAAGGAGTTGAAGAGTTTCTGAGAAATGAGCTCTGCGCGCGTCAAAAACCTTTTAAAAAACCTTGTGTAATCGATTACATTAGGTTTGTAATCGATTACAAGCGTTCTGGTTCATATGTAATCGATTACATTTTTGGTTTAATTGATTACCATGCTTCTGGGGAACCTTGTAATCGATTACATGGTTGATGTAATCGATTACCTGAGTTCTGAGTTGATTGTAATTGATTACAAAAGTTGTGTAATCGATTACATACTTGACAGAACTTGTGTAATCGATTGCAAAGGCATTGTAATCGATTACCAGCACACTTTAACTCAGATTTTGCATTCCAATCAGCATAGAATCAATTTTAAACCATTCAAATCAGTTCTAGAGCATCTTAGATCAATTCAAATCATCATGCAAGCATATATTCTAATCATATTATGATTCAAATCACATAATTGTTCAAAATTACTATTTTTACCAAGAATTACACCCTTTTTAGTGAAATTGTGAGGTTGTTGAGTTGCTTGGGAGTCTTGGACATGAGGGAGCACCTGCAAAATAACTTAGGGGAAATCTCTAACGCTCAAGTCAGTATTAGATTCAAATATGATTAAAAATTCAGAGATTGTGCAGCAAAGTGGCATGATTATGCAGAAAATCATAAGTTATGCATTAGTTTTAGGATTATGCAGCACATAGTTAGTTTATGCATGATTGATCCAATATACCAAGTTCATTTCTTATATAGAAAAATGCTTCTTTTGCCAGGGGTTTAGTGAAAATGTCAGCTAGTTGCTTAGTGGTTTCTACAAATTCAAGCATACAATCACCTTTTTGAACATGGTCTCTAATGAAATGATATCTTATTTCAATATGTTCAGTCTTAGAATGCAAAATGGGATTTTTGGACAAATTGATTGCACTAGTATTATCACATCTTATGGGGATGTGATCAAGGTCAAGACCATAGTCCAAGAGTTGTTGTTTCATCCAAAGGATTTGAGAACAACAACTCCCAGCTGCAACATATTCAGCTTCAGCTATAGATAATGCCACACTATTTTGTTTCTTGCTATGCCAAGAAACTAGTGAGCTTCCAAGCAAGTGGCATGTCCCACTAGTGCTCTTCCTATCCATTTTGCATCCAGCAAAATCAGAATCAGAATACCCAATAAGGCTATACGAGGCACCTTTAGGGTACCATAAACCCATTTGTGATGTGCCTATTAGATATTTCATTATTCTTTTAATAGCACTTAGGTGTGATTCTTTAGGATTAGCTTGATATCTAGCACACATGCATACACTAAACATTATATTAGGCCTACTTGCAGTGAGATAAAGGAGTGAGCCAATCATACCTCTATATTTTGTAATTTCTACTAATTTACCTCCTTCTTCCTTGTCTAAATAGCAAGAGGTGCTCATAGGAGTAGCCATATGCTTGGCATTGTCCATTCCAAACTTCTTGAGCAGCTCCTTACAATACTTGGATTGGCTTATGAAAGTTCCTTCTCTTGTTTGCTTGATTTAGAGACCAAGGAAGAAGTTGAGCTGACCCATCATGGACATTTCAAACTCACTTTACATAATATTTAAAAATTCTTTACAAAGAGAGTTGTTAGTAGCTCCAAATATAATGTCATCAACATAGATTTGAACTAGAAGTATGTCATGCATTTTATGTTTTATGAAAATGGTAGTGTCAACTTTGCCTCTACAAGAACCTTTTTCTAAAAGGAATTTGCTCAACCTTTTATACCAAGCTCTAAGAGCTTGTTTCAAGCCATACAAGGCCTTTTTCAGTTTAAAAACATGGTTGGGCATTTCAAAATTCTCAAAACTAGGAGGCTGTTCTACATACACCTCTTCTTGTATAAAACCATTTAAAAAGGCACTTTTGACATCCATTTGATAAAGTTTGAAATCCATGATGCAAGCATATGCAAGTAACATTCTAATGGCCTCTAATCTAGCTACGGGAGCATAAGTTTCTTCATAGTCTATGCCTTCTTCTTGATTATAACCCTTAGCTACAAGCCTAGCTTTATTTGTTATTATTAAGCCTGTTTCATCAAGTTTGTTCCTAAAGACCCATTTGGTGCCAATTATAAGATGATCATTGGGCCTTGGAACTAATTCCCAAACTTGATTTCTCTCAAATTGGTTTAGTTCTTCTTGCATGGCAAAGATCCAATGCTCATTATTAATGGCCTCATTTATGTCTTTAGGTTCAACTTGAGAGACAAAGGCTAAATGATTACATGCATCTCTAGTAAGTTTCGAGTGATTACCCCTTTTGATACATCACCTATCACCTTGTCGAGAGGGTGATATCTTGAAGTCCTCCATTCCTTGGGTAGATCCAAGATTTCTAAATCTTTTTGCCATGAGTGATCATGGAGTCTCTCTTCTTATTTCTTGGACTCTTTCTCTTGATTTTTCAAGTGTGTTTTTGCCAAGATTTCTGCAACATCATCAACAAGCTCCTTTCTCGGCTCATTTAGGTTAGTTTCATCAAATGCAACATGTATAGGCTCTTCTATGGTCATAGTTCATTTATTATAGACTCTAAAGGCCTTACTATGTATAGAATAGCCAATGAATATTTTCTCATTAGATTTTGCATCAAACTTCCCCAAGTTATCCTTTCCATTATTCAAAACAAAGCATTTATATCTAAAGAGATGAAAATATGACATATTTGGCTTCCTTCCTTTGTACAATTCATATGGAATTTTCTTTAAAATTAGCCTTATTAGGGCTCTATTCATAACATAATAAGCGGTGTTAACCGCATCCGCCCAAAAGTACATAGGAAGGTTGGCCTCATTGAGCATAGTTCTTGCTATTTCCTCTAAAGATTGATTTTTCCTTTTTACAACACCATTTTGTTGTGGTGTTCTAGGGACAGAAAAATTATGCTCAATGCCATATTTATCACAAAAAGTTTCAAATTCATGATTTTCAAATTCACCACCATGGTCACTTCTTATGGATGCAATACAAAAACTTTTTTCATTTTGGATAACTTTGGCAAGCTTTTTAAAAGAGTGAAAAGCATTATTTTTGTGGGCCAAGAATAATATCCACGTAAACCTAGAAAAATCATCCACAATCACTAATGCATAATAATTCCCACCAAAGCTCATAGTTCTAGAGGGCCCAAAAAGATCCATGTGCAAAAGCTGTAAAGGTCTAGAAGTTGAAACCATGTTTTTAGCTTTAAAAGAGACCTTTACTTGTTTTCCCTTTTGACATGCATCACAAAGTTTGTCTTTTTCAAATTTGAGCTTTGGAAGACCAATTACTAGTTCTTTAAAAACCAATTTGTTTAAGTGATCCATATGAATGTGAGCAATTCTTCTATGCCATAACCATGAATCATTTTCTTTACTCATAAAGCATTTAGCATCATTTGAGGAAATATCATCAAGACTAATCATATATATATTATTGACTCTATGACCAACAAACTTAACTTGCTTATCATCCTTTCCCCTAATTATGCAACAAGAAGAATTAAATATAACTCTATTGCCTTTATCACACAATTGACTAATACTAAGCAAATTATGTTTAAGTCCTTCAATAAGCAAAACATTATCAATAGATGATGAAAGGATCTTACCAACTTTGCCAATTCCAAGAATCTTCCCTTTGTTGCTATCACCATATGTGACATGACCATGTTTCTTGTGAGTAAGGGAGGAGAACTTGGAGCCATCACCGGTCATGTGCTTGGAGCAACCACTATCAAGATACCAACTTGAGCTCTTGGTCTTCAAGCACACCTACAACACACATTCAAGTTTTAACCTTTGGTACCTAAATCGTTTTGGGTCCTTGTGTGTTAGAGTTAGGCATGGTGCCTTTAGGAATCCAAACCCTTTTTATTCCAACTTTAGTATTTATGTTCTTTCTAACATTGCAAGTGGATGCACTATGCCCTTTCTTACCACAGTGAAAACATTTAATAAAGGGACTACTTGAAGTATTTGAGGAAACAAAGAAATTCTTATAAGACTTTTGATAGTTATTTGGATTAAATCCCAAACCGGCTTTTTGAAAAACACATTTTTGTTTCCCTAACAACACATTCAAGTTGTCTCTTCCAAAAGTGAATTTTGCAAGAGTGTTGTTCAAGTCTTCAATTTCTTTTTCAAATGCTTTGCATGATGAACAAGGTAATGATATGGATGTGTTATCATGTGAGGAACAAGTCATGCATAGTGAATTAGCATCAATAAGTCCTAAGGTCTCATTTTCAATCTTAAGCTCATTTATCTCCTTACTTAAGATAGAAACTTTGTTTACCAATAAGGAAATTGTTTTGTTAGAGGACAAAACCATTTTTGTAAGCCTCAAAGATTCATCATGCAATTCTTGAAAAGCATCTTGTAATTCATCATATGAAGGTAGAGATTCTGAGTTAGAAGAAGTTACCTCGGTGTCGCTCTCTTCACTTTCTTCTCCTTGAGCCATGAGACAAATATGAGCTTCTTCATTCTCTGAACTGTCAGAAGAGCTTAAGTTATTGTCCTCCCAAGCTATGTATGCTCTCCTTCCTTTTTTTTCTTTGGAAGGCCTTTTCTCAAACTTCTCCATCTTTTTGAGATACATAGGACACTCCATTTTCATGTGCCCTGATTTTTCACATTCATAGCATTTTGGAGGAGTAGAGGATCCTTCTCCTTTGTGATACACTTTCTTTTGAGGAAAGGGTGGTTTTCTTTGAAATCCCTTTTTTCTTTAGGATTCTTCTAAACTTTCTCACAAGGAGACTACGATTCTCCTCACTTAGCTCAACACTTTCAGCATCCTCTTCACCATCTTCATCATCATCGTCAATTATAGAGGAAGTGGATTTGAGTGCGATTCCCTTCTTCTTTTTGTCATGCTCTTCATTTTGATTGAGCCTATTTAGTTCCAGCTCATGTTCTTGAAGCTTTCCGAATAAGGTGGCTAAAGACATTGTTGATAAATCTCTTGATTCCGCAATAGCCATTACTTTGGGTTGCCAATTCCTGCTTAGACATCTCAAGACTTTGTTAATAAAATCCTCATTAGGAAATGTCTTTCCCAATGAGATAAGATGATTAACAATATGAGTAAACCTCTTTTGCATATCTTGAATACTCTCACCTTAGTTCATTCTAAACAATTTGTATTCATGAGTAAGAGTGTTTATTCGAGATCATTTTACCTCACTAGTACCTTCATGAGTTACTTGTAGGGTATCCCACATTTGTTATGCGGTCTTGCAATTTGACACCCTAAAGAATTCATCATACCCCAAGGATGTGGTGATGATGTTCTTGGCTCTTAAATTATATTGAACCTTCTTTTTATCATCATCGGTCTATTCATTTCTAGGTGTATTAATTTTCACACCATCTTTAATTTGTGTTGGAACAAAAGCACCATTTTCAATGGTGTCCCACACATCTAAGTCAATAGCTTCAATGAAAATTTTCATCCTTTCTTTCCAATAGGCATAACCATCCCCAATGAAATAAGGAGTTCTGTTTATAGAAGAACCTTTATTTGAAAAACCATTTAAAGCCATCACTTCTCTTAAAGCTTTTAAGCTCTTTGTCCAATAGTCTAGCTCCGATACCACTTGTTACCAAGTGGCCTCAATACTCAAGAGGGGGGTGAATTGAGTATGAAAAATAAGTTCGCAAATTTTTCACAAATCGTTTGATAAACAATTTTTGTTGAAGCTAATTGATGATTAGAGATGATTGGATATAAGAGATAAACACTTTTGCTTATAAATGCAATAGCCAAAGGGACCAATATTCAAGCAATTCAATAAAATAGTACTCAATGTAAAGAGAAGGGTTTAAAGAAAACAAACACAATGATTTATCCTGGTTCGATCACCAATCCACTTGTGACCTACATCCAGTCCTCAAGCAACCGCTAGAGATTTTCCACTATTTCTTCAAGCTTCAATAGGTGCTTGATATCCTTTACAACCTTGAGCACTCAACACTTTGGGATACCTCACCCTTGGAGCTTGAGTCTCTTCAACTAAGGGATACCTCACCCTTTACACTTTTGGAGGGATGCCTCATCCTCTTTACAAAGCAATATAGATTGATTGAATAAAGCTCTCACTAGAGTAGATGATTACAAATTGAAGTTCTAATATGCTCTCAAAGATTAACCCACTTTTTTCACAAAAAATAGAGCAATAATGGATTTGAGGATTGAATCACGATTTGAAGTATTGGTAATCAGTTTTTGGTTCAAGGTCAACTTCTAATGAAGACCCAACATTGGTATTTATAAGTTTTATAATAAATGGAGCCGTTAGAGGGTTTTAGCCAAGCATTAAATGCATTTAATATAGTCGTTGGACATTGTCAGGATGCATGTAATCGATTACACAACAAATGTAATCGATTACATTGTTGTTCCAACGTGTTCTTGGCTTTCTGGGCTCTGTGTAATCCATTACATTATTGGTGTAATCGATTACATGGCTTCTAACTTGCTTGTAACCGATTACAATATCCATGTTATCGATTACACGATTTCTGTCTTGCTGTGTAATCGATTACAATATCCATGTAATCGATTACATGACTCTTTGAATATGTTCTTGCCTTTCTGGGCTTATTATAATCAATTACATTATTGGTGTAATCAATTACATGGCCTCTGACTTGCTTGAAATCGATTACATTGATCATGTAATCGATTACAAGGCCTCTGTTTGCTGTGTAATCGATTACAAATATCATGTAATCGATTACATTGGCCTTTGAACACATTTTTCAACTCCAATAAAGCTTGTAAGTTATTTCTAACACCTCAAAACATTTGATTAAACATAAATTCTTTTAAGAGTATTAGATTTAAGATTGAAACTCAAGTTTCTTGAAAAACATGTTTAGCTTTGAATTTTTCCACTTATTTTGAAATGATATATTGAAAAACCATTTGAGAAATCTTGAGAGCATTTAACATTAATGTTCTAAGTCTTATAACTAAATAAACCTCTTAACTTCTTTCTTTGATCTTGATCTTTTCTTTTGCACTTGATCTTCACTTTTGCCTTTGTTATCATCAAAAACCATTTGATATGCTTTAGGGACATAAGCATTCACAACTAGGAGTACGATTTTCACAAAACTTCCTAAATGAAAAGTGTTTAGGAGGTAGTTTAGGTTTAGGAAATGTTGAGAGGAAAAATTATAGAAGATGGATGGTGTATTTGGGTGAGTGGGCCAAAACCCTCCAAGAGAAAAAGAAAGAAAAGTGTTCTTGAGTTCTTGGGAATTTTGAGAGAAAATAAGCTAAGCTTATTAGGTGAGAGAAAAAGTAAATATTAAGAGTGAATTTAGAGTGGTGCAGCCGTGAGGTAGCTTGTAGGAGAGATTAAAGAGATTTACTTGAAGTAAAATATCCTATTGTGTTCACATCTACAAGGCACATAGCCTATGTCACCAATTGATCATGCAATGGCCATGCAAGATGGTTCAAGAACCTTGGAGAAGCCTCCCAAGGCTCCTTGGCCATGTGGCCTCTTTGAATTAGGGCTTTGTTTGACTTCAATTAAGGCTTAATTCCATGCTAATTAGATAGGTAGTTAACTAGGTTAAATTTCCTAATTATACTTAATTAACTATCTAATTGCATAACTAATTAATCTAAGAGGTCATTGCATATGTCATGCTTTGTCATGACTTCTAGATGATATTAGGATATCTAATTAGCAATTAGATTATAACTAATTAATAACTAGGTTAGTTCACTTAGTTTTCTTAATTAAGCAATTAGGTTAACTAAGTTAGGTTTAATTAGCTACTGAGTAACTAGTCAAGCCATTATATTTGACTAAATCCTAGCCTTTGAATTTAACTTCACATCCTATCCATTGATTTAATCTAGGGTAGATATCAATAGTTACTTTATCTGAATTGTTCTCACACTATTGATCTGATCAATGGTTATGATCAAAGACATCTTAATCAAGCTTTTCATCAAATGGTCTACAATAAAGTCTATGCCACTTTATTTGACCACTTCCTATTGTTTTAGGAAAGGTCCAACCATCATTTTTGACTGGTTCCTATTGGTTCATTTGAATTAGGTTACAGAAAATATTCTAAGTACATTTTCTGTTAGTTAAAATTTATCGGGTCAAGTAATTTATAGCAGGAACTGCTATAAATAAAACAACAGATATTTATCCATGAAATATTTTTATTTCACATATAAATTCTAAAATTAAAAGATTCTTTTCTGTGTTACTCAAATTTGGGTTTAGTAAGATCCCCCGCCTCCGAATAAATCATATAAGAATTTCCCCGACCCAAAAATTATTATTTTCCTGGCGCGGAGAAAATCACACAACAATCAAAAACAGTCTCGGAACAATCAAATTATTTTTCTATAACACAGAAAATACAAAACAGTGTAATTATGCTATTACTATTAACATAGTCAAAATTTGGGGTGTTACAACTCTCCCCCTCTAAAAAGAAGTTTTGTCCTCGAAACTTGACACACACAATCTCGAAACAAAAATGGATACTGTTCTTTTATCTTATCTTCTAATTCCCATGTAACTTCACCGCTTACATCATTCCAAACAACTTTAGCCAATGCGATTTCTTTACCTCGAAGTTACTTTGTCCTTCGATCTTCAATCCTTACTGGAAATGTCTCGTAGGTTAAGTTTTCCTTCAATTGTACAGTGTCTGGTTCGATGACATGAGTAGGATCAGAAATATATTTTCGTAGTTGTGATACGTGAAATATATTGTGAAGATTTGATAGGAATGGTGGTAGTGCAATCTGATAAGCTACCAGACCTACCCGACAGAGTATCTGATACGGCCTGATAAACTTCGGTGTGAGTTTCCTCGACTTGATCACTCATCCAACTCCAGTCATAGGTATCACACGCAGAAACACATGATCACCTTCTTCAAATTCAAGCGGTCTTCATCTTTTATCAGTATAACTCTTTTGCCGCGTCTGAGTTGTCCTTATCTTGTCTTGAATCATCTTCACTTTCTCAATTGTCTGCTGCACAAATTCAGGTCCTACCACAGTACTTTCACCATCATGGTACCAACACAACGGCATTCTACATCTTCTCCCATACAATGCCTCATAGGGTGCCATCCCTATGCTCGAATGAAAACTATTACTGTAGGTGAACTCTATCAATGGTAGAAATTCATCCCAACAACCAATTTGCTCTAGAACACAAGCTCTTAACAAGTCCTCTAATGACTAAATCATCCTTTCTGACTGACCATCTATTTGTGGATGATAAGTAGAACTTAGACGTAGCTTTGTTCCCATCGCTTCTTGCAAACTATTCCAAAATCTTGACGTCAATCACAGATCTTGATCAGAAATAATAGTGGATGGTACACCATGAAGTCTAACAATTTCATTGATGTACACTTGAGCCAACTTCTCCATTGAGTACTTAATATTAATTAGCAAAAAGTGCGCCAACTTTGTAAGTCGATCAATAATTACCCACATAGAATCGTGACCCTTCCGAGTTCTTGGTAGTCTAGTGATGAAATCCATTACTATGTCATCCCATTTCCATTCAGGAATAGGCAAAGATTACAACATTCCCGATGGTCTTTGATGTTCCACCTTGGCCTTCTGACAAATCAAACAGGATGATATATATTTAGCTACTTCCCTCTTCATTCCTTGCCACCAATATAGTTGTTTCAAATCTTGGTACATGTTCATGGCTCCGAGATGCATACTCAACTTACTTCTGTGAGCTTCATCCAAAATCAATCTTCTAAGTTCCGGATCGTTTGGTACACAAACTCTCCCTTTAAACTTAAAAATTCCATTAGCACCTTCGCTAAATTCTAATTCTACCCCTTGGCTTCTTGCTTCTTTTGCTTCTTGCAGATACTGATCACTGTTTTGTCCTTCTCGTATTCTATCCATCAAATAATTTGAAATAGTGATCATGTTCAAACATATCTTCCCCGGTGTCAACTTCACAGATAATTGCATATCCTGAAATTCTTCTATCAGCTCTTTCTCCTTAATCATCATAACAGAAGCATTAAGCATTTTCCTACTTAAAGCATCCGCTACAACATTCACTTTTTCGGGATGATACTATAACTGAAAGTCATAATCTTTCAGAAACTGTAGCCAACGCCTTTGTCTCGTGTTTAACCCTTTTTGGTCAAACAGATACTTTAAGCTTTTATGATCACTAAAAGACAATGAACGTTGCTCCATAGAGAAAATGTCTCCATACCTTCAATGCAAATACTACAGCTGCCAATTCAAGATGATGAGTCGGATAATTCCTCTCATGCACTTTCAACTGCCTCGACGCATATGCCACAACCTTACGGTTCTGCATAAGTACACAACCCAATCCTTGATACAAAGTATCACAATACACTTCAAAAGGCTCATTCGGATCAGGTAGAATCAAAATCGGTGAAGTAGTCAGTTGTCTCTTTAACTCCTGAAAACTTTTTTCATATGTATCAGTCCATACAAATGGTTGATTCTTTTGTGTAAGTTGGGTAAGAGGTCCTGCAATCTTTGAAAACCCCTCTATAAAACATTGATAGTAACCGGCTAATCCGATGAAACTACAGATCTCCGATACAGTCTTCGGTCTTTCCCATTCGATAACTGTCTCCACTATTGAAGCATCAACCTCAATCCCATCCGCCGATATAACATGTCCCAAAAATTAAACTTCGCTTAAGCAAAATTCACATTTGGACAACTTGGCATATAATTTATTATCCTTCAAAATTTGAAAAACCACTCTGAGATGTTCAGCATGTCCCTCCTGACTTCGAGAATAAATCAAAATGTCATCAATAAAGACAACAATAAATTTATCCAAGTATGAACGAAAAATCTTGTTCATGAAGTCCATAAATATCGCAGGTGCATTAGTCACACCAAATGACATCACTTAATACTTGTAATGCCCATAACGCGTACGAAATACAGTTTTTGGAATATCCTCCACCTTCACACATATCTGGTGATAACTAGAATATAAGTTAATCTTGGAAAATATTGTGGCTCCTCGCAATTAGTCCATCAGATCGTTGATTCTTGGAAACAGATATTTGTTCTTGATCGTAATCTTATTCAGCTGTCGGTAGTCTACACATAGACGAGAAGTCCCATCCTTCTTCTTTACCAACAATACCGGAGCTCCCCATGGTGATACACTTGGTCTCACAAATTGCTTCTCTAACAAATCCTCCAGTTGCTTCTTAAGCTCTTCCAATTCTACTGGTGACATTCTGTAAGGCGCCATAGATATAGGTCCAGCTCCAGGTACCAAATCAATAAAGAACTCGATTTCTCTTTTCGGCAGTAGTCCAGGTATATCTTCAGGAAATACCTCAGGAAATTCGTTAACAATAAAAATATCCTTCAAGATATCTTCACAGTGAACCTCTGCAAAAGACATCAACAAGTACCCTTGATCTCCTTCCTTTAAACAAGCTTTGACTTGAGTAGCCGTTAGGAATCTAGAATCTTTATCCTCAGGAAAAACTAATGTCTTTCTTGAACAGTCTATCAGGATATGGTTAGAGGATAACCAATCCATTCCTAAGATTACATTAATCTTGGAAAGAGGCAAACAGATCAAATCCACATCAAAGATTCTATCCCTAACACATACTGGGCAATTCAAACAAACTTTTGTAGTTATCACAGGCTTTTCAGTAAGAGTAACAACACTCAAATCATATGGCAATGTAGTCACAGTCAATCTCAAACGCTCTACACAATCACATGCAATGAAAGAATGTGTTGCTCCCAAATCATATAACACGGTTAAAGGATTACCTTCAATGGCACACTCCTCCATTATTAAGTCCTCCGATTTAGCGACTTCTTCCCTGCTCATTGTATATACACGACCACCTGCCTGTGGCCTCGCTGTACGAACACTGCCCACTGATGGTTCCACCTTCAGCTGATCACATTCTCTGGAAAAATGCCCAGGCTTCCCACATCTATAACAGATCACTCCTTTATGCTGACAGTCTTTGGTAAGATGATTCTTCCCACACTTAAAGCATTTCAGTGTAGAAGTCCCAACTTGACTCGCCTTTTCGCCACTAGAACTTCCTCCAAATGATTATTACCGATTCTGACCTCCTGCTGGTCTAGTATATGGTTTCGGTTGATAACGGTTGCCACCGCTACCCCTTCCTCTTTGGAACCGTGCTAGTCCAAAGTTCCTGTCCCTTGCTTGGCGTTGATTATCAATCTCTTCAACTTTATGACACTTGTCCAACAACACTAGAAACTGGTCGATATCCACGGTTGCTAAAGCTCGCTTAATATCAAGCCTCAACCCTTCTTCAAACTTTCTGCACTTCCATTCTTCATTTGGGTGCATCTGAAAGTACCTCAGAAACTTAGACAAGCTTTCGAATTTTGCTGCATACTTATTTATAGATATTGCTTCTTGTTTCAAATTAAGGAATTCCATCTCCTTAGCATGTCGAACACTCGCTGGAAAATACTTTCCTAGAAACTTCTGCTTAAAGAGCTACCACGTCACAACTCTACCCTCAGCTTGAATTAATCTCCGGGCTCCTGCCCACCAAGCCTTTCCATCGCCAACTAGCACAAATGTTGCGAAAGTAAGCTTCCGCTCCTCAGTGCAACTCATACCTTCAAAGATCTTTTCCTATTCTTTGATCCAAATATCAGCTTTCTCTGGGTTAAACTCTCCATGAAACTTCGGTGGATTGTTCCTTCAAAATTCTGACAAATTGTGCGCATCATCAGTTGCTCTTTGATTTTGCTGAACAACGACTTCAGCCATTCTTTGCATTGCTGCTACAGCTGCAGCCAGATTTTGGTTATCGTAGGCAACATCACCAAATCCCGCTCTCATGTGCACGTGTCCTCTTCCTCGTCCAGCCATTTCGTTCTCTCTAAATCAAGCTGAACAACACAAGGAAGAGTTAAAGTCAATCATCAAACAATATTGTCTTCTTTCAGAAAATAATCACAGAGAATCACACAACTTAAACAAGACAGACCTAACCACAAATCCAAAAGACTCTAACTTTGGCTCTGATACCAACTAATGTAACACCCACCGTAGGGTATCACATTTATGTTACTTTATTACCAAATTACCCCTTTATGATAAATCGTGCTTTGTAATGTAAATACGAGTTATAAACTTTCTTAATAATAATAAGATAAACTTAGCAGAAAATAAAAACATAACAACATTGTCACAAATAATTCACATCAATATATATTTACAAGTCTTAGTACAATCATGTTTTAATATTTACAAACTAGATTCTCAGAATATTTTAAAACATTTTTTAAACTAACACCTTGCCCAAGTAAAACTAAATAGCAGAACCCTCAGACGGGTCCTCCTCAGACTCCACAGAAGGTAGGAGTCCAGCCTGATGTGAAAGTCCTACGGACAGGTGTCCGCGCAGATGACACAATGTTGATCTCACTAGGGGTACAGTTGCATGTCCCCCAGTACTTCCTAATAGATATTGGAAACTCTAGGTGTACATAAATATCCATAGTAAAGTAAGGATGTCCAAGATGTTGTCTACTCAAAACTATATTTAGGTCTCCCATGTAGTAAATACTTTTTCTCTCTAAATCAACGTGCCATGCCTCTGATCCTCCACGAAAGGTCAACCTCATATAACCAAGGAAACAAGGCATCTCCATCTCTTCAAAACTCAGTGTCCACGACAGGAATCTATTCTTCTTCTCCCTCTGGCTCTAATCCTTGGTCAACGTCTTTACAGATATAAATACAATACAGAATAGCATACAAAGAGGTAAGATCACCTACGCCAATACCAGTATGGTAGCAATGAAGATAAACACATGCAATATCTCATACAGCTATCATACCATAATTAAAAATATGCTACCAACATATTATCACAATATATATAATAACAATAATTATAATCATGCCATCAATAACTATGCACATGTTCAACAATCCAATTATCATAAATAATAATTATGATAATGCCCTCAATAACTATGCATACACACTTAGACTCAATTTTCTACTCTATGGAGCTATAACTCAGGTCAGAGAGAGTGATCGAAAAGATCTGTCTGCACCAACATGCCTCAGACCACGTGCTCAATTTTGCACATCTAGTATATGCACGATAGTCTTTATCAAATCTAGATTAAGAATAGTGTCTCGGTCTGGATCATTAGTGTGTTACGTCGGTCTAACCCACGGTACAGAAGAGCTACTAACTGCCCATTGTAGGCAACCCGCACCCCAATGCCCCCAAGGTCAACAAGTGACTTACACTACGCATATCGCACCCACTGAAGAGGTGTATTCTCTCCTAGGCAAATAGCCTCATATAGTCTTTTAGACCTTTCCAATGCATGTAATATGCACCATTCATAGTTCAAACTCAATATCTTATATTCTCAGTTCAATTTCATTTTCTTATCTTTGGTCTTCATACATTGATTCGACATTATCTTCACTGTAATTTCATCGTTATCGCAACCGTCCCGAAGGGCACCGCGAAAATAAAAAGAACAAGGAGGAAAAGACCTCGGGGTGTTGGGAGTCGCCACCAATCACTTAATCCATTAAATGGAATAGTGCAATTGGACCCCTGAGAGATGATCTGCGTATCAGAATTCATGGTTCGGGGGTTGATTACGGGTAGGGAAGGTGTTAGCACCCTACACCGTCCGTTCTAAGAACGGTTACCTATTTAATTAATGTCATTTGCAATATTAATTAAATTGGTCCTTTATTAAAAAAATTTATTTTTGTTTTTATTTTGATATGTCCCATTTTGTCAAACATATTATCAAATATGATAAATGACTATGACAAGAAATGAGTGGCTAAATAGCCATTATTTTGGAATAAATTCCAAGCCTGCAACATATTACATGAGAGTGGTGAATTTAAAAAAATGTTAATTTCGTAAGAAAAAGAATTTTCAAAATATATTTTTCTGATGGGATAAAATGATTTAAAATGAATTTTTGCAAAGAAATTTTTTTTTTAAAAAAGACAAAATGAATTTTTTTTCTTTTGAACTCACCACAGTCATAATATTGAGACTATACGAAATTGTTTGCTTTTATTTGAATATTTTATTTTACAAAAGGAAATTTATCTTAATTTATAAAAATGGTTGTATTTTAATTTACGTAATTATTTAATTTAGTGTGAGG
This sequence comes from Ormosia semicastrata, assembly GCA_029884595.1. NCBI lineage: Eukaryota > Viridiplantae > Streptophyta > Magnoliopsida > Fabales > Fabaceae > Ormosia > Ormosia semicastrata. The sequence goes on along the minus strand of JAQQTO010000062.1, from coordinate 18,889,081 downwards.
ACTAGACCTCGCCAGTGCTCCTAGCAAAATCCAATATAAAGTCTCAAGATTATTGAAAAGAGTGTATTTGATCGGCGCTCCGATCCTCTCCTAATTTTTTCGTCATCAGCTAGTTGTGAATTGTTTGATTAATACATTAATATAAAAAGAAATAAGTTAAATTAAAATATAAGAAATATGAACCCTAAATTAAATAAATACAAATCAAGCAAAAAATAAAAATAAAAAATAAAAAGCCCAAACTCTCCATTCAAATCCAATAAACCAACTTTTTCCAAAATCCAAAACCCATTACTGCTGACCCAAAATTTTGACTCTTCAACCTAATAATAATAATAATATGTATATGAAGAGAAGAATAGAAAGCAGAGAACGAACAGGGGAGATGCACTACCGGAGGAGTGCCGGCACAGTACCTTCATGAGGGGAATTCAACGGCAAGGTGCGACGCCGCTCGCGGTGGTGCACGGCTGGATGGCTGGTGGGTCGCGCGTGTGGCTTGCGGGTCTTGGGTGGTAGGTGACGATGCAAGGTCGTGTAGTAGAGTGGCGAGGTGGAGTGTCAGCGACGGGGCAAGGGGCGATGCAGATAGGGGAGACGGTGGTTCGATCTGGGCTACGAGCAGTAGTGGAGCTCCGGTAAGGTGCGACGGTGCCGGATCTGATGGGATCGGGTTCGGAATGCTGTAGGAACGTGACGGTGGTGGCCGGTTCGTGGAGCACATCGCAGAGGAGATCGAGTTCTGGTTCTTGTGCGATGGTGAATGGCACATCTGAGTCGCGGTTCTGCGAGTGGATGCTTCACGGAGGTTGATGGCGGAGGAGCGGGACGTTGCTAGGCATTTGATGGCACTGCGCAGTACGCAATCGGAGTGCACGGTGTGATACGGTTCTGGTTGGGTTTGGGTCATGGTGGAGGTTGTGATTGGTTTGGATTCTTGATGGGTTGTGATTGATGATGAGGTGAGGATGAAGGGGCCATTTAGAGGGCGATTTGATAGTGATTGGGTAACTTTAATGGTTGGTTTGGGTGGTTAATGGAGGTGGCTTCATGTTGGTGAAGATGGAGGAGGCCGAGATGGTGTTATGGTGGCTTGATTGAAGGTGGTAGAAGTAGGAGAGTGGTGATACGTGGAGGCAAAATGGTGAGAAAGGTAGTGGGCATGGTGGCTGTGTGGAGGTTCTTGTGAGAGTGGAGGTTAGAGTGAGGGGGTTTTTTTGTCTTGTTTGTGTAGCTCTCTGTTTCTTTTTTGTTTCTGAATGATTCCTCCTCTCTTTTGATTTGTCTGCTTGAGATTTATAATATTCAATAGCTAAACCTTTTGTTTCTTAATAATGATTAGAATGCCAAAGGAAAAGAAAAACTGTTGAATTTATATTTCTCAATCATGATTGGAAAGCAAATGGAAAAGAAAATTTCCAGAAGCCTTTAATCCAATTCAACGCAGCTGTTTGTGGAGGTTAGGGTTGCAGCAGCAGGAAGAAGGAAGTTGGGTTATGGGTTGAGAAGAGAATTGGGTCATAGGTTGACCTGTACAAAGCTTTTTTATTTTTTATTTTTTTCTCTTTTTTATTAAAGAAATTAAATTAAATAAATAAAGCAAACACAAAAATAAAAAGAAAATGGACAAAATTAGGTATCAATAACTACCCCCCTTTGTTTTACATTTAGAATAAATGAAAAACAAAAGAATTGATTTAATTTTGTCCATGAAAAGGTAAAAACTTGTGGATTCAGGTGTTCGCTGAAGCTTAACAGAACACTTAAATCAGAAAAAGGTAAAAAGCTTGCAGATTCGAGTGTTCGCTGAAGCTTAACTGAAAACTTGAAGCAAAAAAAGGTAAAAAGTTTGTGGATTCGGGTGTCCGCTGAAGCTTAGCTGAAAACTTGAAGCAAAAAAAGATAAAAAGCTTACAGATTCGGGTGTCCGCTGAAGCTTAACTGAAAACTTGAAGCAGAAAAGTTTAAAGGCAATAGGTACGGGAACCCAAAAACACAAAAACAATGAGTGCGGGGACCCAAAAGGTAAAAAGCTTACGGAATCAGGTATCCGCCAAAGCTTGACAAAAAACTTAAAGCATGAAAAGGTAAAAAGCTTGCGGAGTCGGGTATCTGCTGAAGCATAACAAAAAGGTAGGAAAACTTGCAGAGTCGGGTTTCCGCCGAAGCTTAACAGAAAACAAGCATGAAGATAAAAAGCTTGCAGAGTAAGGTATCCGCCAAAGCTTGACAGAAAGCTTAAAACATGAAGATAAAAAGCTTATGGAGTAGGGTATCCGCCAGAGCTTAACAAAAAACTTAAAAGCAAATGGGTACGGGGACCTGAAAACATAGAACAATGGGTATAGGAACCCAAAAAGGTAAAAAGCTTACGGAGTTAGGTGTCCGCTAAAGCTTAACAAGAACAAGGTAAGAAGCTTACGGAGTCGGGTATCCGTTGAAGCTTAACAGAAAACTTAAAAGCAATGGGTACAGGGACCCAAAAAGGTAAAAAGCTTACGGAGTCAGGTATCCGTTGAAGCTTAACAAAAACAAGGTAAGAAGCTTATAGAGTCAGGTATCCATTGAAGCTTAACCAAAAACTTAAAGGCAATAAAGATAAAAAAGCTTGCGGGGTCGGGTATCTACCAGAGCTTGACAGAAATAAGGTAAGAAGCTTACGGAGTTGGGTATCCGTTGAAGCTTAACAAGAAACTTAAAAAACAATAGGTACGGGGACCCGAAAATATAAAACAATGGGTGCAAGGACCCGAAAAGGTAAAAAGCTTGCGGAGTCAGGCATCTGCTGAAGTTTAACAACAACTTAAAAGCAATGGGTACGGGCACCCGAAAACATAAAACAATGGGTGCGGGAACCCAAAAACATAGAACAATGATTTTTGTAAATGCATGTGATGCCAGAGATGATGCATGATGCAATGGATACAATAAATGTGATACCAAAGGACAATGCATGTGATGCCAGAGGCAATGCATGTGATGCCAGAGGCGATGCATGTGATGCCAAGGGACAGTGCATGTGATGCAATGGATGCCCTACTATAGAGATTTTGAACATCAGGGCTTTAATTGAGTCACTCTTGGTTCCACAACCCTTAAGGACTTTTCCCCACAACAAGATCAAGATTGAACAGTAGCAGAATTCATTGATTGGCCCTAGGATTTGTTTGGTTGTTCCTTCTTTTCTAACCATTACTCTTAAAGAGCTTTGAGCTAGAAAGCTTTATATAGTGAGCCTTGAGTTAGAAAACTTATGCAGTGAGCCTTGAGCCAAAAAAGTGAATGTACTTGAGAAAAACATCTTTTATCAAAGTTTTGAACCAAACTTTTCTTTGAACCAACCAAACCCATATTCAAATGGGATCATTGCCAATCTCGTCTTGTTCAAATTTCTCTTCATTAGATATGGCTTGTGCAGAAGCTTGTGACTTCCTTTTCCAGAGATTCTCATTTCTACCGGACACACTTCAATCTGAATTATCAATTGAGGATGTCATTCGCTTCATCGATTGAAACTCTAGAGCTCCTTTGGCTTGAGTTGTTCAACAAGAGATTACCATTAGATGGTTAAATTGTACTATTGTACTCATGTTCACCCAACCTAAAGCATCATGTACTAGATATGCATTGATTCAAAAGTACAACATGAAAAAAATTTACTAACTGAGAAACCTTTTTTGATTGATTTTGGGAGTATGACTACACAAAGAATATTTACAAAGGAAAAAAAACACAAGAAGGGGAATAATACGAAAGTCAAAAGCTATTTTTTTTATTTTTTTCTTCCCCCCCCCTTTTTTTTTGCTTCGGTTTGGATGCGATTGATCTTTACTTGACAACTAGACATCATGACTATTAGGTATCCATAAAAATCTACCTTCCTGTATGATATCAAATGAATTTGACTCAAAGTATGTCATTTGAGAACAAAGATGCCCTAGTGTAGGCCATTTGACAACAAAAATTATCCCAGTGGAGAACTTGAGAATACAATTTTTGCCCCAGTGTAAAGCCGAATAAAACAAAGCAAATTGCCCCAATTTAGAGCCAAATTGAAAAGGGTAAAGACTTGCCCCAATGTAGAGCCAAGCTGAACCAAAAGATTTGCCCCAGTGTAAGGTCGAATTGAACAGTGTAGAAATTTGCCCCAATGTGCAGCCAGATTGAACCAAAAGAAAACATGCCCCAGTGTAGGGGCAACTTGAACAGGATAACAACTTGTCCTAATGCAAGTTTTTTTTTTCTTTTTTGTCTTTTTTCTTCTTTTTTTTTTAAGGAGCAAGGATTGCAAATTTAGTAAGGTATGAACCTTTTGTCTCAAAATTAAAGTCAATGAAAATGAAAACAACCCTTCATTGATCAGAATGGACTTTTTAACGCTTGTAATGTGGCCAAGGTTAGGGGTTATGAAAAGAATGGTATAAGGCTCAAACAAGTGTAAAGGTTGAGTGGGACCAAGGATCCTTGTTCAAACTTAAAATTTGTCAATAGCTTTTGTACTTTCAAGCACATTTTTCTCTTATTGTTCTTTTTCATCCTTATTCAAACTTAAACTTTGTCAATTTTTTGTTTTTACTTTCCGCCCCTTTCACCTTTTCTTTCTTTTCTTTTTTCATTATGCTTCAAAATAGTCATCATGGCAATCAACCCCTTTTTTTGTGTTATCCTCTAGTGTAGAGGTGATCCTTATCCAGGGTTTATTGAAGAAAACTTTCAAACTCAAAATGGGACAATGAGGGATAATGAATTCTTGTGAGAGATAAAGAAAGATGGCTAATCTTCATTTCAAATTTTGATTGCTCATTTTCAAAAATTTTAATTTAGAAACCAAAGGATAATGCACACTAAGTGATTATTTATTTGCTCCTTTTATTTTTCTTTTTTTACTTTTTTTGCATTTTTTTGGGGACAAAGAACACCTGCACACATGAGCCTTATGACCACAAAAATTTTTCAAAATGAAAGTCCTATGGGATCCAAACCAAAAGAAAGCAAGTAAAGAGAATAAAAGAATGACAAGAAAGATTTGACAAGAACACGAATGCCAAGAACATAGGAAAAAGAAATAAGGTATGCTGAGATCCATACAAATCCATCATATTAATGCTTCAAGAAAGTTCACATAAGTTCAAAAACCAAATGGTTTTAATGATTGAACAAGCATGGGGTCAGTACAATTAAACCATAATTTCATGGTAACAACTTAGTAAACAAATCAGAATACTAGTCGCTCAGAAATTTCCCAGTGCTGGAGGACTCCAAGGTACGATTCATTCTTGACGGTTAGAAAAATGAATCACCACTTGATCGAACTTTCTAAGGTTGCCCCTGATCGACCATTGTAAGCAATCGCTCTTATTACAGATGGGCATGTGTAGAAACCTTCTGACAACGCCTAGTGAATTAGGTAAACATTGTCATCCATGAGTTTTTTTGAAACCTCATTTAACTCATTCAACTTGAAGTCCACCCTTACTTGGTTCAATATTTGTCCATACTTTCCTGTCCATCATTCATTTGATGCAATCTTCCCTTTTTCATTTCATTTTCAATCCTTTCACCAATTATCACGATATCTGAAAAAATCGATGACACATTTCCAATCATATGACCATAGAATGACGCGTGTAGTGTATCAGTGAACATAGGGGGTTCCACTTGTGCAGCCATTTCCCTCCACCTCTGAGCATATTCCTTGAAGGTCTCAGCATCATTCTTAGACATACTTTGTAGTTGCATTCTATTTGGTGCCATGTCATGTTGAACTTATACTGCTTTACAAAAGCATCAGTTAAATTCTTGAAACTCCTTATACGAGCATGCTCAAGATATGTGTACTAATCCAAAGCTGCCCCAGTTAAACTATCTTGGAAGAAATGGATTAACAGTTTATCATCGTGAGCTTGTGAAGCCATCTTACGAATGTACATTATTAAGTGATTCTTTAGGCAAGCAGTCCCCTTATATTTATCAAAATTTGGGACCTTAAACTTTGGAGGAATGACAACATCCGGGACAAGGCAAAGTTCTGAAGCATTCATAAGACCGTAGTCACTTGCTCCCTCTATGGCTCGGAGTCTTTCTTCAAGAACTTCTATTTTCTCCTTGGATTGAATGCCTTCAGTTGAAGGGTTCAGCAAAGAAGTTCCAGCGATCTTATGAGGGGAAAACTGTGGCATGTAAAAAGGAGGTTAGGCCGAAGTCAAGCTTTGAGGCCCTGAAGTAGGTATTACTAATGATGAGCCACTCTCAAGAGGGTTGGTAATTTGTGACGGCATAAAACCAAGGGGAAGGCCATAAGGTAGGAATGAAAATGCATGTGTTTCTTGATGATTAGTAACAGGGCTTTATGCAGGGTTATTTGGGTAGAAGGTGAGTGGCATCATGGCCCCTTGAGAGGTGACGCTAGGATATTGCCAAGGAATTGGCGTAAAGCTAGGTGCGTGAGCAGGCGTGGTTGAAGGATCATTATTTGCCCTTGAAGGAGTCCCCACTGTGTTCTTCGTCTTTTCTAGAAATTCCAAGATCTTGGCCATTTGTTCCTTTAGCTGACTTACTTCACTTCTCAACTCTTCTTGTGACTGCCCTAGTTCATCCATGACTTCTGATTGAGAGCGAGCTCCTATACGGGTGTCGTGGAGACAATTTTTTATTATTATTATGAATATGATAAAAAAAATGCAAACATAAGTACACTAAAACAAGAGTAAAATTATGCATGCAGAGATATGGTCCTAAGCTACCAACCTGTCCTAAAAGATGGGTTCTATGTACCATGGTAGCTCTAAGGTTATTTCAGCAAGTGATAGCTTTGGTTCTAGACCCCTATCAGACAAAAGGTCCCCAAATTGCCCCTTGCTGTCACTAACACTTTGGCTAGCAAGAGTCCTCCAACCTCACCCATGATAGGTTACAAGCGGAAAGAGTTCAATTTGAGTGAAGGGTTTTCATGTGCCTAATCGGAGACCAAAGGTCTCAAAAAGCAACACTACTTCGCCCTCTATCTAAGCCTACAAGGTACTGAGCTCGGGTATAGAGCTTGTGTGTGCAAATATACATGAAAGAACATGCAAGCAAATTTATTTACAAAGCAGAAGTACAATGCATGTAATGCAAACAAAATGTACAACAATATGAAACAAATAAACAAACGAACAAATAAAATAAAAATGGACCAACATAATTAAAGAGCAAATCACATAAGATTAAAATAAGGTTTAACCCTCTAACTGTCCCCAGTGGAGTTGCCAGCTGTCGCAACCGTCCCGAAGGGCGCCGCGAAAATAAAAAGAACAAGGAGGAGAAGACCTCGGGGTGTTGGGAGTCGCCACCAATCGCTTTATCCATTAAATAGAATGGTGCAATTGACACTTGAGAGATGGTCTGCGTATCAAAATTCGTGGTTCGGGGGTTGATTACTAGTAGGGAAGGTGTTAGCACCCTACACCGTCCGTTCTAAGAATGGTTACCTATTTAATCTAATGTCATTTGCAAAATTAATTAAATTGGTCTTTTATTAAAAAAAATTATTTTTGTTTTTATTTTGATATGTCCCATTTTGTCGAACATGTTATCAAATATGATAAATGACTATGACAAGAAATGAGTGGCTAAATAGTCATTATTTTGGAATAAATTCCAAGCCTGCAACATATTACATGAGAGTGGTGAATTTAAAAAAAATGTTAATTTTGTAAGAAAAAGAATTTTCAAAATATATTTTTCTCGATAGGATAAAATGATTTAAAATGAATTTTTGCAAAGAAATTTAAAAAAAAAAAAAAAAGACAATGAATTTTTTTCTTTTGAACTCACCACACCATAATATTGAGACAATACAAAATTGTTTGCTTTTATTTGAATATTTTATTTTATAAAAGGAAATTTATCTTAATTTATAAAAATGGTTGTATTTTAATTTACGTAATTATTTAATTTAGTGTGAGGACTAGACCTCGCCAACTCTCTGGCAAAATCCAATATAATGCCCCAAGATTATTGGAAAAAGTGTATTTGATCAAGGCTCAATCCTCTCCCAATTTTTTTCGTCATTGGCTAGTTTTGAATTGTTTGATTAATACATTAATATAAAAAAGAAATGAGTTAAATTAAAATACAAGAAATATGAACCCCAAATTAAATAAATACAAATCGGAAAAAAATAAAAATAAAAATATAAAAAAATAAAAGGCCCAAAACTCTCTCACTCAAATCCAATAAACCAACTTTTTCCAAAATCCAAAACCCATTACTGCTGACCCAAAACTTTGACTCTTCAACCTAATAATAATAATAATATGTATATGAAGAGAAGAATAGAAAGCAAAGAACGAACAGGGGAGACGCACTACTGGAGGAGTGACGGCACAGAAGCTTCGTGAGGGGAATTCGACGGCAATGTGCGACGCCGCTCGCGGTGGTGCACTGCTGGACGGCTGATGGGTCGCGCGTGTGGCTTGCGGGTCTTGGGTGGCAAGTGACGACGCAAGGTCGTGTAGTAGAGTGGCGAGGTGGAGTGCCAGCGGTGGGGCAAGGGGCGACACAGACAGGGGAGACGGTGGTTCGATCTGGGCTACGAGCAGCAATGGAGCTCCAGCAAGGTGCGACGGTGTCGGATTTGACGGGATTAGGTTCGGAATGCTGTGGGAACGTGATGGTGGTGGCTGGTTCGTGGAGCACGTCGCAAAGGAGATCGAGTTCTGGTTCTTGTGCGACGGTGAATGGCACGTCTGAGTCCCGGTTCTGCGAGTGGGTGCTTCACGGAGGTTGACGGTGGAGGAGCGGGATGTTGCTGGCCATTTGACGGCATTGCGCAATGCGCGGCCGAAGTGCGCGGTGTGATGCGGTTCTGGTTGGGTTTGGGTCGTGGTGGAGGTTGTGATTGTTGAGGGTGGTGGTAACGGTAATGATGATGAAGTGAGGATGGAGGGGCTGTTTAGAGGGTGATTTGATAGTGATTGGTAACTTTAATGGTTGGTTTGGGTGGTTAATGGAGGTGGCTTGGTGTTGGTGAAGATGGAGGAGGCTTATAGTGGCTTGATTTAAGGTGGTAGAAGAGGAGAGTGGTGGTACGTGGAGGCAAAATGGTGAGAAAGGTAGTGGGCGTGGTGGCTGTGTGGAGGTTCTTATGAGAGTGAAGGTTGGAGTGAGGGGTTTTTTTGTCTTGTCCGTGTAGCTCTCTGTTTCTTTTTTGTTTCTGAATGATTCCTCCACCCTTTTGATTTGTCTGCTTGAGATTTATAATATTCAATAGCCAAACTTTTTGTTTCTGAATAATGATTAGAATGCCAAAGGAAAAGAAAAACTATTGAAATTTATATTTCTCAATCATGATTGGAAAGCAAACGGAAAAGAAAACTGCCAGAAGCCTTTAATCCAATTCAACGCAGCTGATTGTGGAGGCTAGAGTTACAGCAGCAGGAAGAAGGAAGTTGGGTTATGGGTTGAGAAGAGAATTGGGTCATGGGTTGACTTGTACAAAGCTTTTTTATTTTTTATTTTTTTTCTCTTTTTTTATTAAAGAAATTAAATTAAATAAATAAAGCAAAAACAAAAATAAAAAGAAAATGGACAAAATTAGGTATCTACAATCGTGAAACCACATTTTCTCATTTTCTCAATTGCATAAAATATTTCTTACGTATTTTAAATTAAAATACGATTTCTCTCATTTAATACCAAAAATTTATCTAACTTTTGATATTTACATAATAGTCCCTCTAAAACATTATATTTACGTTTTAGTCATTTTTCAAATAATAATTTCATAATAGTCCCTCATAAATTAATATTTACGAGATAGTCCCTCTTTTATAAAATATTTATAATATAGCCCTTCTAAAAATAATAATTACAATATGGTCCCTCTAAAAACAAAAATTACAATATTGCCCTTTAAAAACAAAAATTTCTATATGGCCCCTCTAAAATTAAAAATTACAATATGGCCCCTCTAAAAATGAAAATTGTAATATGGCCCCTCTATAAATCAGTATTTGTACTGTTTCTCAAGAATTTATAATTCTTTCTTTTACTTCCAATAAAACAGCTCAAATTTTCCAGACGCGCTTCAAAACCCATAAGGTGAGCTATACGTCAATAAACTTCAAGTATTGACTCTCATTTTATTTCATAACCCATTTATTATATCAATTTGCTTTCTAAAAATCATTTAGCTTGTTACTAAATTCCACTTCTTCCAAAATCAATTTCTTTCTCATTTAAACTTTCAACTCTCAATTTAAATCCATCATTTTTAGGACTTTGGTCCTCTTTTCCATGGTAAGGCCGTGAGCCTCATTGCTCTTTGGAGCATTCATACAATCGTTCCATTATGTTGTTCACATCCTAAATTACACATACACTTGCATGCATTCAAAATCATACAAACAAGCATATATCAAAGCAGTAATCCTAAAACCACACATGCAATCATAAAAACAAAACCATAAACACCACAAACAAAATTCAAGAAGCAATAAACAATAGGTGAATAAACCCTTACGGGTTTTTCACCGTACAAAACCATCCCTACACCACCAAAACTTAGTTGATGAGGTAAAATCTCTTTCTTACCTCTTGAAGACAAGAATCCTCAAGCTTCTCCTCCTCTTTGATTTTCGTAGAAACCAAAATAATTCCCTAAAATTCTTAAACAATTAGCAAAATCACAAACAAGGCTTAATAATGAAAAACCATGGAACAATCATGGTTTAGAAAATCAAAAACTTAATTTTAAACCATAAAATCAAAAGTTTTCCTTTAGGGAAGTAAGATAAAACTTGGATTTTGAAGCACTAGGAGTAGGATTTTCACAAAACTTCCTAAATGACAAGTGTTTAGGAGGTAGTTTAGGTTTAGGAAATGTTGAGAGGAAAAATTATAGAAGATGGATGGTGTATTTGGGTGAATGGGCCGAAACCCTCCAAGAAAAAAAGAAAGAAAAGTGTTCTTGAGTTCTTGGGAATTTTGAGAGAAAATAAGCTAAGCTTATTAGGTGAGAGAAAAAGTAAATATTAAGAGTGAATTTAGAGTGGTGCAGCCGTGAGGTAGCTTGTAGGAGAGATTAAAGAGATTTACTTGAAGTAAAATATCCTATTGTGTTCACATCTACAAGGCACATGGCCTATGTCACCAATTGATCATGCAATGGTCATGCAAGATGGTTCAAGAACCTTGGAGAAGCCTCCCAAGGCTCCTTGACTGTGTGGCCTCTTTGAATTAGGGACTTTGTTTGACTTCAGTTAAGGCTTAATTCCATGCTAATTAGATAGGTAGTTAACTAGGTTAAATTTCCTAATTATACTTAATTAACTGTCTAATTACATAACTAATTAATCTAAGAGGTCATTGCATATGTCATGCTTTGTCTTGACTTCTAGATTATATTAGGATATCTAATTAGTAATTAGATTATAACTAATTAATAACTAGGTTAATTCACTTAGTTTTCTTAATTAAGCAATTAGGTTAACTAAGTTAGGTTTAATTAGCTACTTAGTAACTAGTCAAGCCATTATATTTGACTAAATCCTAGCCTTTGAATTTAACTTCACAACCTATCCATTGATTTAATCTATGGTAGATATCAATAGTTACTTTATCTGAATTATTCTCACACCATTGATTTGATCAATGGTTATGATCAAAGACATCTTAATCAAGTTTTCATCCAATGGTCCACAATAAAGTCTATCCCACTTTATTTGATCACTTCCTATTGGTTTAGGAAAAGTCCAACCATCATTTTTAACTGGTTCCTATTGGTTCATTTTGAATTAGGTTACAGAAAATATTCTAAGTACATTTTCTGTCAGTTAAAATTTATCGGGTCAAATAATTTATAGCAGGAACTGCTATAAATAAAACAGCAGACATTTATCCATAAAATATTTTTATTTCATAGATAAATTCTAAAAATTAAAAGATTTTTTCTGTGTCACTTAGATTTGGGTTTAGTAAGATCCCTCGCCTACAAATAAATCAAATAAGAATTTCCTCAGCCCGAAAATTATTATTTTCCTGGCCCGGAGCAAATCACACAAAATAATCAAAAATAGTCTCGGAACAATCAAATTATTTTTCTGTAATACATAAAATACAAAATAGTGTAATTCTGCTATTACTATTAACATAGTCAGAATTTGGGGTGTTATAGAGTGAGCTAATCATACCTCTATATTTTGTAATTTCCACAGATTTATCTCCTTCATCTTTGTCCAAATAACAAGAAGTGCTCATTTGTGTAGCCATATGCTTGGTATTGTCCATTTCAAATTTCTTGAACAACTCCTTACAATACTTGGATTGACTTATGAAAGTCTCATATCTTATTTGCTTGATTTGGAGACCAACGAAGAAGTTAAGCTCACCCATCATTGACATTTCAAATTTATTTTGCATAATATTGGTAAATTCCTTACAAAGAGAGTTGTTAGTAGCACTAAATATTATATCATCAATATATATTTGAACAAGAAGAATGTCATGCTTTTTATGCTTGATGAAAATAGTAGTGTCAACATTTCCTCTATAAAAACCTTTTTCTAAAAGGAACTTGCTCAACCTTTCATACCAAGCTCTAGGGGCTTGTTTTAAGCCATACAAGGCCTTTTTCAATTTAAAGACTTGGTTGGGCAATTTAGAGTTTTCAAAATCTGGAGGTTGTTCCACATACATCTCTTCTTGTATAAAACCATTTAAGAAAGCACTTTTAACATCCATTTGAAAAAGTTTGAAATTTATGATGCATGCATATGCAAGTAGTATTCTTATGAACTCTAATCTAGTTACGGGAGCATATATTTCTTTATAATCTATTCCTTCTTCTTGATTATAGCATTTTACAACCAATCTAGCTTTATTTTTTGTTATTATGCTTGTTTCATCAAGTTTGTTCTTCAAGACCCATTTGGTGCTAATTATAGGATGATCATTGGGCCTTGGAACTAATTCCCAAACTTGATTTCTCTCAAATTAGTTTAGTTCTTCTTGCATGGTCAAGATCCAATGTTCATCATTAATGGCCTCATTTATGTCTTTAGGTTCAACTTGAGAGACAAAAGCCATATGGTTACATGCATCTCTAAGAGAGTTTCGAGTTATTACCCCTTTTGATACATCACCTATCACTTTGTCAAGAGAATGATATCTTGACGTCCTCCATTCCTTGGGAAGGTCCATGATTTGTGAATCCTCTTGCCTTGGGGGATCAAATGAGCTTTCTTCTTGCTTTTTGGCTTCCTTTTCTTGATTCTCCAAGTGAGTCTTTGCTAAACTTTTTGCAACATCATCAACCAAATCCTTTCTCAGACTATTTGGGTTATTTTTATTAACTGCAACATGAATTGATTCCTCAATGGTCATTATTCTTTTATTATAAATTCTAAAGGATTTACCACTAAGAGAATAACTAAGAAATATTCCCTTATCAGATTTAGCATCAAACTTGCTTAGGTTATCTTTTTCCATTGTTTAAAATAAAGCATTTGCAATCAAAGACATGAAAGTGTAAGATATTTGGTTTCTTTCCTTTGTATAGTTCATAGGGGTTTTCTTTAAAATTGGCCTAATTAAAGCCCTATTCACAATATAAACAAGCGGTACTTACCACATCCGCCCAAAAATACTTAGGAAGCTTTGTCTCAATGAGCATAGTTCTTGCTAACTCCTCTAAAGATCTATTTTTCCTTTCAACCACTCCATTTTGTTGTGGACTTTTAGGAGCAGAAAATATATGCTCAATGCTATTTTCATTGCAAAATATTTCAAATTCTTGATTTTTAAATTCTCTACCATGATCACTTCTTATGAATGCAATGCTACAATTTTTCTCATTTTAAATTACCTTTGCAAGTTTTCTAAATGCATGGTAGGCATCATTCTTATGAGCAAAGAATGGAGTCCATGTATATCTTGAGTAATCATCCACAATCACAAGAGCATAGTAATTACCCCCTAAGCTCAAAGTTCTAAATGGTCCAAAAAGATCCATATGCAAAAGTTGTAAGGGTCTAGTTATGGAAACAATATTTTTAGCTTTGAAAGAGACCTTTACTTGTTTACCCTATTGACATGCATCACAAAGTCTATTTTTCTCAAAATTAAGCTTGGTAAACTAATTACTGAATCTTTAGAAACAAGTTTGTTTAGGTGATCCAGATGAATGTAAGCAATTCTCCTATGCCATAGCCATGAATCACTCTCTTTACTCATAAGACATTTTGTATTTTGAGAGGTAATATTATCAAGATTAATCATATATATGTTATCAACTCTATGACCAACAAACTTAACTTGCTTATCATGTTTGCCTTCAATTATGCAATAATTTGAGTCAAAGATAATTTTATTTCCTTTATCACACAATTAACTTATGCTAAGCAAGTTATGTTTGAGTCCTTCTACATACAAGACATTTTCAATTGAAGTAGAGGGATTCTTACTAACTTTTCCAACTCCAAGGATCCTTCCTTTGTTGTTGTCCCCATATGTGACATGTCCATGCTTCTTTGGTGCAAGAAAGGAGAACTTGGATCCATCACCCATCATGTGTTTGGAGCAACTACTATCAAGATACCAACTTGAGCTTTTGGTTTTCAAGCACACCTACAACATACATTCAAGTTTTAACCTTTGGTACCCAAATTCTCTTGGGTCCTTGTGTGTTAGCATTGGGCAAGGTGCCCTTAGGAACCCAAACCCTTTTAGTTTCAACCTTAGTGTTGATGTTCTTTCTTACATTACATGTTGATGCACTATGCCCTTTCTTACCATAATGAAAGCATTTGATAAAGGGGCTACTTGATGTACTTGAGGAAGCAAAGAAATTCTTATAAGACTTTTGTTGGTTATTTGGATTATATCCCAAATCAGTTTTTTGAAAAACACATTTTTGCTTACCTAGTAACACATTTAAATTGCCTCTTCTAAAAGTAAACTTTGCAAGACTATTTTTCAAATCCTCAACCTCATTTTCAAATTATTTACATGGTGAGCAAGCTCATTGAATGGTTGCAATATCAAGTGAAGAGCAAGTCATGCATAATGAGTTAGTATCAATAAGTCTTAAGGTCTCATTTTTAATTTTAAGTTCATTGATTTTCTTGTTCAACATAAAGACTTTGTTTAATGATAAGGAAATTGTTTTATTTGAAGATAAAATCATTTTTGGGAGCCTTAAGGACTCATTATGTAATTCTTGAAAAGCATCTTGTAATTCATTATAGGAAGGTGAAGAATCTAGGTTTGAAGATGTTACCTTTGTGTCGCTTTCTTCCTCTTCTTCAGCTCTAGCCATGAGACATAGATGGGCTTCTTCATTTCTTGAACTATTGGAGAAGTCCATGTTATTGTCTTCCCATGCTATGTAGGCTCTCATTCCTTTCTTTTCTTTAAGGGGTTTCTTCTCAAACTTCTCTGTTTGCTTAAGTTATATGGACATTCCATCTTTATATGCCCCAATTTACCGCATTCATAACATGTTGGAGTTGATGAGGTTCCTTCCCCTTTGTGATAGGTCTTCTTAGGAGGAAAAGATGCTCTTCTTTTGAATCCCTTCTTCTTTAAGATTCTTCCAAACTTCTTCACAAGGAGACTAAGGTCCTCCTCATTTAGCTCCAGATTTTCTATGCCATCTCCATCATCTTCATCATCATCTTCAATTGTAGATGAGATGGCTTTGAGTGCAATCCTCTTCTTCTTTTTGTCATGCTCCTCATTTTGATTAAGCCTATTTAGCTCCAATTCATGCTCTTGGAGCTTCCCGAATAAGGTGGCCATTGTAATTATTGATAAGTTCCTTGACTCCGCAATAGTGTCACCTTAGGTTGCCAATTCCTGCTTAAACACCTCAAGACTTTGTTAATAAGATTCTCATTAGGAAAAGTCTTTCCTAATGAAACTAGATGATTTATAATGTGTGTAAATCTCTTTTGCATTTCTTGAATGCTTTCTCCTTGATTTATTCTAAACAATTCATATTCATGAGTGAGAGTGTTATTCTTGATCTTTTTACTTCACTTGTACCCTCATGAGTTACTTGTAGGATATCCCACATTTCTTGGGCGGTCTTATAATTTGACACCCTAAAGAATTAATCATACCTCAAGGATGTGGTAATGATGTTCTTGGCTCTCAAGTTGTATTGAACCTTCTTTTTTTCTTCATCAATCCGTTCACTTCTAGGTGTATTAGTTCTTACACCATTAACTATACGTGTGGGAACAAAGGCACTATTTTCAACGGCATCCTACACATCAATATCAATAGCTTCAATAAAAAAATTTATTCTTTCTTTCTAATAGGCATAACCATCACCATTGAAATAGGGAGGTCGATTTATAGAAGAACCTTCATCAGAAAAATCATTTAAAGCCATCACTTCTCTTGAAGTTGCTAAGCTCTTTACACAAGAGTCTAGCTCTGATACCACTTGTTACCAAGTGGCCTCAAAACTCAAAAGGGGGTGAATTGAGTTTTAAAATTATTTTAGCAATTCTTTCGCAAAAACCTTGATTATCAATTTTAGTTGAAGCTATTGTTTGTTAGAGATAACTGGATAGAGAAGATAGAGACCTTTCACTCTTAAATGAATTAACCAAGAGAGATAAAATTCAAATAATGCAATAAAACAGTGCACAAAGTAAAGAGTAGAGTTTAAAGAAAGCAAACACAAAGCTTTATCCCGGTTCAGCCACCAATCCACTTGTGGCTTATGTCCAGTCCTCAAGTAAACACCCAAGATCTCCACTATAACTTTAAGCTTCAAACAAATGCTTGATAACCTTTATAAATTTGAGCACTCAACACCTTGGGATACCTCACCCTTTGTGCTTGAGCCTCTACTTTCAAGGGATACCTCACCCTTTACAATCCTTTGAGGGATACCTCACCGTCTTTATAAATTAAACAAGATATAGATGAATTGAAACTCTCTCTCTAGAGCGGATAACACAAGTTAAAGCTTATGGGTATCGAGGATTCACACTTTTAAAGCTTAATAATAGAGTATGATTGAAGGCATAGTAAAAATACGTATTCAATGCTTAAGAATAATTTTCAGATTGTTTCTCTAACTTTTCATAAATGCCCATCAACTTAAATTTATACCCAATTGCAATTAAGAGCCGTTGGGGGTAGTTGGAAACATTAAATGCTCTTAATAGAGCCGTTGTACGTGTTTTCTGGTTGCCCAAATAACCAATTAGGAGGTTGTCCTAATCGGTTAGGAGTCTCAAAAGTTGACTCTTAATTCATCAACTAACCGATTAGAGAAAGGGCCTAATCGGTTAGGAGTCTCAAAAATTGACTATTGATTCATCAACTAATCAATTAGAGAAAGTGTCTAATCGGTTAGGAGTCTCAAAAATTGACTCCTGATTCATCAACTAACCGATTGGAGGAAGTGCCTAATCGATTAGGAGCCTCAAAATTTGGCCTCTGACTTTCATAATAACCAATTAAAGGAAATGGCTAATCGATTAGGAGCTTTAAAAAAAAACCTTGACATGCTTCTGTTTTGGCAAATAACCTATTATGTGAACACTAATAACCTATTATTAGTTTATCAAGAAAACAAGATTTCCAAAGGGCTTTTCAATCTTTCTAAAACCATTTTGCTCAAACTTAAACATCATTTTCACGAGTATAAATCCTGATTTTACAAACTTATTTAGGTTGAGTAAGAAAACAAATTGATGAGCTTAGTGTGAATTCTACAAATACCTTTACACAAGATCTAAGACTTATATTCTAAGCTTGAAGCTCTTTGGGACTTGTCCTTTGCATTTTCCTTCCTTTCCTTGTTTGTTATCATCAAAACCATTACTTTAGTCAATGTCAATCACACCTTGCAAAAAGCATTTAAGACTAAGCTGATTTTTAGTACAGCTTATCATCCGCAAACAGATGGGCAAACTGAGAGACCTATGCAGATCATTGATGATATGCTTAGAGCTTATGTGTTAGAACAATAAGGTAGTTGGGATAGGTTCTTAAATTTGATAGAATTTACCTACAACAACAGTTATCATTCTAGCATAGGTATGGAACCATATGAAGCCTTGTATAGTAGGAAGTGTAAGTCGCCTCTATGTTGGTATGAAATAGGAGAACAGATTGTCCTAGGTCCAAAATTGGTACAACAAACTACTAAGAAAATTAGAAAGATCAAGGATAGGTTGTTAGTTGCCTAAAGTAAGCAGAAAAGCTAAGTGGATGAGAGACGAAGACCGTTGGAATTCAAAGAAGGAGAACGTGTATTCCTTAGAGTCATTCCTATTACGGGGGTTAGTAGAACTAGAAAAGCTATAAAGTTGAATCCTCGGTTTCTCGGACCTTTCCAAATCTTAAAAAGAATTAGACTTGTTGCTTACCAGATTGCTTTACCACCTAGTTTGCCAAACCTTCATAATTTTTTTCATGTTTCCCAACTTCAAAAGTATAATCTGGATCCTTCACATATTATAGAAAATGAATCAATGAAGTTAAAAGATGATTTAACTTATATAGTTAAACTTGTGAGGATTCTGGATAAAGCAATTAAACAGCTCAGAGGGAAACAAATTCCTTTGGTGAAGGTACTGTGGGATGGTGGTGACTCAGATGAAGCCACATGGGAACTTGAATCCAACATGATGCAGAATTATCCAGAACTTTTCGAATAAGGTAAGTAAATTTTAAGGACAAAATTTATAAAAGGGAGAATTGTAACATCCTCCCTACCCTAATAGTGTTAATCAGGTGTTGTGGATTTTTTGCAAGTGCACGAATCGTACAAGTAGTAAAATAAAGATCGTTCCCATGAGGATCAATTAATTTCTAACTCTTACAGCTACTTTGATTATTTAAGTACCTCCAACTGCAGCATCAAGAGCTGCCAGCTGTGACATCAAGAGCTGCCTTTGTAGAGAAAGTCAACCCAGCATAGAATGTTTGGATGACCACAAAATCCTGTAAGCCATGATGTGGACCTTGACGAATCAGATCACTATACCTCTCCCATGCTTCATATAGAGACTCATCATCTTTTTAAGAGAAGGTAGTGATGTCTTGATGGAGTTTAATTATCTTCCCAATTGGGTAGTATTTATCCAAGAAGGCTTGCTCCATCAAAGCCCAAGTGGTAAGTGAATTTGTGGCTTCTGAGTGAATCCATTTCTTTGTTGTCCCCCTAAAAGAAAATGGAAAAAGTATGATCTTTATAGCATCCGTCGAAACCCCATTCATCTTGATTGTGTCACATAGTTCTAAGAAATCGTCCAAATGTTGATTCAGGTCTTCGGTTGGTAATCCACTGAATTGCATTTGTTGGACCATCTAAATCAGTAACGTCTTTAATTCAAAATTGTTGGCCTCTACCCGTGGCCTTACAATGGAAGGCTTACGAGCATTAGCATTGGGAGCTCCATGATCCCTCAGACTTAGCTCTACATTAGCGGCTTGGTCATTATTGTTTGCTATGTTGTCTTCCTCAATTCTTTGTGCTATTACTTCCCTTCTAATATTACGAAGTGTCTTGTCGATCTCTGGATCAATAAAGATATTAAGATGTCCTTGACTCCTCGCTCTATGCATAGGAAAGATACAACACTTGAAAATTCAAAGAAAAATAAAAGAAAGTTAAAATAAAATAAAAATAAAAAAATAGAAAAAATAAAATAAAATTTGTTTAAATCAACTAAATTACCGCTCGTGTTAATATCAACATGATCCCCAGCAACGATGCCAAAAACTTGTTGTGGATTTTTTGCAAGTGCACGGATCGTACAAGTAGTAAAATAAAGATCGTTCCCACGAGGATCGATTAATTACTAACTCTTACGGCTACTTTGATTATTTAAGCGAATAAAAATCAATAGGAAAAGTTCAATTAAATTAAGACAAAAAGCAAAGCAATAAAATAAACAATTGAAACTAGAAAAGATGAGATTTAACAACGATTTAAAGCTCTAGGATTCAGAATCCACTACACTACCCCTTACAATAAATTGTAATCCTATCTTTGTTAATGTTCAATTATGTTCTTGAAGGTGATTTGTCCTAAATTATTTCAAGCCAAATTTCTTAGCACTAAAAATGTGCTAAAATTTCACCAACCCCATTCTCATAGTAATTAATCCAAGTTCCAACCCATTAAGATTCATGACAATCATTTACCCTCGAAGGATTTAAGCCTATGTCTAGGTCTCAATTCCTAAGTTCAATTCTTATATTATCAAGCAATTAGATTTCATCTTTCGATCCTTCACCTAAAGCCTAAGATCATGTAAATATGGCGCGCAACATATCACAAGCATTAAGCATACCAAGAATGAATCAAGAACAATAATTTCATTAACAAAGAATCAAATTAACAATTCATAATAGAGAAATAGAGAGTTTCATCCTAATCCTAGAAAAAGGGTTTAGCCACTCATGGCAATTGTAGCAATAGCAAGAACAAAGGTTAAAGAAACAACTATGATTCAAAAACAAAAAGAGAAGATGGAGAAGATGAAGATGGAGAATATGTAGATAAGAAAAAAGACTTTAATGGTTGATCTTCAATGACTCTTGCCCTTGCCTTCCAAGCCTTCACCTTTGAATCCTTGTGCTTCTCCTCTCAAAACCTGCTGTCACACAAGTCCCTAGCCAAGAGTCTCCTTTGGTTTGGTGTTTTTGCTCAATTTATAATGATTTGGGGGTAAAATTTCTCTTTTTTCGCATCAGAGGGACTCACACGGCCGTGTCTCTATTCGACACAGCCGTGTGAGCTTTAAAAAAGCGTAAGAGGTGTGTATTTTATCTACACATCAAATTCCCCCACGCTTGAACTTTTCTTGTCCTCAAGCAAAGAATATGAATCAAAAACAAGATTAAGCTCAACATCAAGAAACATGAATCAAGAGAAATTTCACAATTTAAAAATTCAATTAAGCTCAACAATCAAATCCAATCAAATAAGAAAGTCTAGCACTTAATACAATTAGAAGCTCTTGAGTCTAGCTTGCACCTATTTTCTTTAACAACCATTTGAGATCACTCATCTTTCCATTGCTTAAGTGTTTAAGGGTAAAGAGATCACTCAAATTTCTCTTAACAAATGTATAACCATAAGCTTGACTATCAATCTTATCTCCACTTTCAAGCTCACATACATAACAAGAATCAAAAGGACATTCTCTGGTTGTAACGAGGTCAAGGGTATAATGAAAGGTAGGAAAAAGATAAGAAAGGGTAAAGAATATTCATGAATAAAATGATTCAAAACAGAATTAGGTTGAAAACATAATGCACAAGGAGATAACCAATTCTCACTTTCAACCAAATATTCTCATTATTCTTCACTACAATTTCTTTCTTTCTTTCTTTTTTTCTTCATTCATTTTCATTTTATTCTTCTTCTTTTTTTTTTCATTTTATGATAAATCCAATCAATAAAGGCTCAAAACTCACTTTCTGGCTTAAGTTAGTAAAGAGAATAAATACAAGTAGATATGGCTAATTTCTAAATAAGATGCTAAATGTTCAACATTCAATTGAAAAAGATTGCCTTGCACAAAAATAGTTCAAAAATAGTAGTGGATTCCTCTCTTAAACAAATTTCTATTAGCTCAAAAATAACCAAGAAATTAACACAATTTTCACTAGAATCAATTCAATAAACAAGTGCTCAACAATTCCCCCCCACACTTGATAGAAACATTGCCCTCAATGTTTAGACAAGAAAAGTAACAGTACAAAGGACAATGAAACTTCCCTGAAAGTAGAAACTCAAGATCATGAATGTGGTAGGGAAGGGTAGGAGAAAAAGGAGCATGTAACGTCTTGGGACTGCCTGCAGGATTGACGAGTGTCTCCACAAAGCAACACGAGTCTTTTCAGCGTGCTTTGTCCTCACTCACATGCATCCTAGGAAACTTCCCAGGAGGTCACCCATCCCACAATCTCTCTAGGTTAAGCACACTTAACCATGGAGTTCTTATGTTCTAGGCTCCCGAAAAGAAGTTGTAACTTGTTGATATGGCTACGCCAAATCAATTTCTTTAAGCCATCCTCAACTATGCAGTCCCATACCTGCACAGTCTCTGAATCCCTCTCATTCTGATGCGTATTCAGTTCATTCATGCGACCCTTCACGTAGAAGCCTGCCAGAAGTCACTCCTTGTCCGTGCTTCATTGCACCGGTGATCACTCCCCGCCTTCATCGGCCCCAGGACACACATGCCTACCAACTTCTGCTTGGCTCGTCCCTGAACCATACTATATTGGGAGAAGTTCCATCTCTGATACCATCTGTATCGTCCTGGGACTGCCTACAGGATTGACGAGTGTCTCCACAAATCAACACGGGTCGTTTCAGCGTGCTTTGTCCTCATTCACACGCATCCTAGGAATCTTCCTAAAAGGTCACCCATCCCACAATTGCTCCAGGTTAAGTACGCTTAACCATGGAGTTCTTATGTTCTAGGTTCCCGAAAAGATGTTATAACTTGTTAATATGGCTACACCAAATCAATTCCTTTAAGTCATCCTCAACTGTGCAGTCCTATACCTGCACAGTCTCTGAATCCCTCTCATTCCGGTGCGTATTCAGTTCATTCATGCGACCCTTCACCTAGAAGCTTACCAGATGCTGCTCCTTGTCTGTGCTTCATTGCACCGGCGATCACTCCCCTCCTTCGTCGGCTTAACTATGAGTTAGTTCTATGCTTAGGTGATGCCAATGGAGTGGTGCTTAGTCCCTACTCCTTCTTCATAGTGCTTCACTCTCTGGCCATTTATCAGGAATGTCTTATGACCTTCTTTCTTCACCTCAAGCACACTGTAGGATAAAACTCGAACAATCTCATATGGTCCTGACCATTTTGACCATAACTTACTAGGACAAAAACGTAGAAGTGAGTTATTGATAAGAACTTTATTCCCAAGTTTAAATACATGCTTCTTGACACACTTGTCATTTCGCTTCTTAGGTCCTTTCTTGCAGGGCTTAGACTTCTCAAATTTTGTGGCAGCCTTGGGCAAGGTCTTTTCTAGCACAAAGATCGATCCACTGATTCTGCACACACCGAAAGCACAACACTATCCACAACATTAGTAGCATCTATGCGATTACATGAATTTAAGGAATTAGAATTATTTTTAGAATTAAGAACATCAAAAACTACTTCCTCATCATTCAATCGCAGAGTCAATTTCCCTTTGTGGACATCAATGATTGCCCTTCCAGTGACGAGGAATGGATGCCCAAGTATGATCGGTATTTTAGCATCAGCTATTATGTCAAGCACAACAAAATCCACCGGCATGTAAAACTTTCCCACCTTCAAGGGAACATTCTCTAATATGACAATAGGACATTTGATTGACCTATCGGCCAGTTGAAGAGAGATGGTGGTCGATTTGAGCTTCCCAATATTAAGTTTCTTGCAAAGGGATAGGGGCATCAAACTCACACTCGC
The DNA here is from genome assembly GCA_029884595.1 of Ormosia semicastrata. Lineage (NCBI taxonomy): Eukaryota > Viridiplantae > Streptophyta > Magnoliopsida > Fabales > Fabaceae > Ormosia > Ormosia semicastrata. The sequence continues at coordinate 18,865,637 of JAQQTO010000062.1, read as the reverse complement.
CCTAATGTCACATAAAGCCTTGTTAATTTGCATGGTCCCAATCGAACACGGAATTGAGAAGCTACCCAGATCCTCAAGCTTAAGAGGAAGCTTGTTCTGAATGAGTGCACTGCATTCCTTAGTTAAAGCAACAGTTTCATAATCCTCAAGCTTCCTCTTATTAGAGAGGATCTTTTTCAAGAATTTAGCATAGGTGGGCATTTGAGAGAGCACTTTCGTAAAAGGAATGTTTATATATAGCTTTTAAGAACCTCCAAAAACTTTCCAAATTGCTCATCAAGCTTTGCCCTTTGAGATTTTTGTGGGAAGGGCAAAGGTGGAACATATGCTGGTGGAGAAACATACCTTTTAGCGCTTTCTTCTTCTTCTTTCTTGGCCTCACTCTTCTCTTGCTTCTCTTCCTTTACTTGGGATTTCTCATCTTCATGATTTTCTTCCCTTATGGGGCTTTTAACTTGATTGTCACTTCTCAAGAAAATTGCACTTGCTTGCTCCCTTGGGTTTGTCTCTAGTTGACTTGGGATTCGCCCCTGTACCATGTTGAACAAGCTTGCTTATTGGGCTATCTGAGTTTCAAGCATCTTAGAATGAGTCACCATTTAATCAATGCGAGTATAAATATGCTTGATGGACTCCCTATGTTGTTACACTTGAGTTTGAATGGCATTATTATACTCAGTTTCAGTGACAATGAAGTTCTCCATGAGAGCTTCTAAATTGGATTTCCCACCTTGAGAAGATTGTTGAACCTGTTGGAAACCAGATGGGTCCACATTATGTTGTTGATTTCCAAAGGAGAGATTTGGGTGGTTTCTCCAGCCGGGGTTATATGAATTGGAAAATGAATTCCCCTGAGCCTTGAAATTACCATTTGACATATAATTCACTTGCTCCAAAGACGGGTCTACTGCATTGCATTCTGAAGCAAGATGCCCTCCTCCACATATTTCACAAATTATTTTAGGAGTAGTGATGGCATTGACATTCAGCTTCTCAAGTGACTTAGTGAAAGCATCAAATTTGGCATTCAGCATAGTAATGACATCAAGCTCTATCATTCCGGCTTGCTTTCGTGAAGAGGATCTCTCACCTGGCCATAAATATATATTCGAAGCCACTTCATTATTAAGGCCCTTGCCTTAGTTGGAGTCTTGGCCATCAAAGCACTGCTAGTTGTGGCATCAAGAGCTGCCTTTGTAGAAAAAGTCAACCCAGTATAGAATGTTTGGATGACCACAAAATCCTATAAGCCATGATGTGGACATTGACGAATCAGATCACTATACCTCTCCCATGCTTCATATAGAGACTCGTCATCTTTTTGAGAGAAGGTAGTGATGTATTGACGGAGCTTAATTATCTTCCCAATTGGGTAGTATTTATCCAAGAAGGCTTGCTCCATCAAAGTCCAAGTGGTAAGTGAATTTGGGGCTTCTGAGTGAATCCATTTCTTTGCTTTCCTCCTAAGAGAAAAAGGAAAAAGTTTGATCCTTATTGCATGCGTCAAAACCCCATTCATCTTGATTGTGTCACATAGTTCCAAGAAATTGTCCAAATGTTGATTCGGGAATTCGGTTGGTAACCCACTAAATTACATTTGTTGGACCATCTAAATCAATGACGTCTTTAATTCAACATTGTTGGCCTCTACCCGTGGCCTAACAAAGGAAGACTGACGAGCATTAGCATTGGGAGCTCCATAATCCCTCAAACTTAGCTCTGCATTGGCGGCTTAGTCATTATTGTTTGCCATGTTGTTTTCCTCAATTCTTTGTGCTCTTCCTTCCTTTCTAATATTACGAAGCGTCCTGTCGATCTCAGGATCATTAAAGATATTAAGATCTCCTTGACTCCTCGTTCTACGCATAGGAAAGAAACAACACCTAAAAATTCAAAGAAAAATAAAAGAAAGTTAAAATAAAATAAAATTAAATTAAATTAAATTAAATTAAAATTGCTTAGATCAACCAAATTGCTGCTCGTGTTAATATCAACATGATCCCTAGCAACGGAGCCAAAAACTTATGAATTTTTTGCAAGCACATGGATCGTACAAATAGTAAAATAAAGATCGTTCCCACGAGGATCGATTAATTACTAACTATTACGGCTACTTTGATTATTTAAGCGAATAAAAATCAATAGTAAAAGTTCAATTAAATTAAGACAAAAATCAAAGCAATAAAATAAACAATTGAAACTAGAAAAGATGAGATTTAACAAGGATTTAAAGCTCTAGTATTCAGAATCCACTACACTACCCCCTACAATAAATTGTAATCCTATCTTTGTTAATGTTTAATTATGTTCTTGAAGGCGATTTGTCCTAAATTATTTAAAGCTCAATTTCTTGACACTAAAAACGTGCTAAAACTTCACTAACCCATTCTAATGGTAATTAATCCAAGTTCTAACCTATTAAGATTCATGACAATCATTTACCCCTCAAAGGATTTAAGTCTATGCCTAGGTCTCAATTTCGAAGTTCAATTCTTAGATTATCAAGCAATTAGATTTCATTTTTCGATCATTCACTTAAAGCCTAAGATCATGTAAATATGGCGCGCAACATATTACAAGCATTAAGCATACCAAGAATGAATCAAGAACAATAATTTCATTAATAAAGAATCAAATTAACAATTTATAATATAGAAATAGAGAGTTTTATCCTAATCCTAGAAAAAGGGTTTAGCCACTCATGGTAATTATAGCAATAACAAGAACAAAGGTTAAAGAAACAACCATGATTCAAAAACAAAAATAAAAGATGGAGAAGATGTAGATAGGGGAAAAGACTTCAATGGTTTATCTTCATTGACTATTGCCCTTGCCTTCCAAGCCTTCACCTTTGAATCCATGCGCTTCTCCTCTCAAAACCTACCGTCACACATGTCCCTAGCCAAGAGTCTCCTTTGGTTTGGTGTTTTTGCCCAATTTATAATGATTTGGGGGCAAAATTTCTCTTTTTTCACGTCAGAGCGACTCACACGGCTGTGTCTCCCTTTGACACAGCTGTGTGAGCTTAAAAAAGTGTAATTTGCACATTCAGGGGAGACATGACCATTTCTCCAAGAGACACAGCCGTGTCTCCCACATAGAAGCTTCATTGACGTTAGACAAGGGCTTGCCTCTTTGACAGAAGCATTTTCTAAGTTAGACACGGCCATATCTAACTCTTTAATTGCTCAAAACGTCATTTTTTGGATAGGTGGTCTTCATGAAAGTTGTAAATCTTTTTCTTAGCTTTCCAATGCCACTAAAATCACCTTGTTTTGACCTTTTTAGCTCAAGTTATTCTCATTTTATCATACAATGGTCAAAAACTCTTCGAATCTTGGCCATATAAATTTCAAGCTCAACTCCATTGCAATGAATCCATCCAAAACTTCATAGAGCCATGTCAAAACACCTCTTTTGGACCTAAAAACATAGAGAAAGACCAATCATGAGATACCAATGATAATTAGATTAAAAGTGGCATAAATTCCAACATAAATCATCAAAAAACACCTAAATTCACCTCAAATCAAGCACAAGAGGTGTGTATTTTATCCACGCATCAAATTCTCCCACACTCGAACTTTGCTTATCCTCAAGCAAAGAATATGAATAAAAAACAAGATTAAGCTCAACATCAAGAAACATGAATCAAGGGAAATTCCACAATGTAAAAATTCAATTAAGCTCAGCAATCAAATCCAATCAAACAATAAAGTCTAGCACTTAATACAATTAGAAGCTCTTGAGTCTAGTTGGCACCTCTTCTCTTTAACAACCATTTGAGATTACTCATCTTTCCATCACTCAAGTGTTTAACGGTAAAGAGATCACTTAAAATTCTCTTAACAAATGCATGACCATAAGCTTGACTATTAACCTTATCTCCACTTTCAAGCTCACATACATAACAAGAATCAAAATGACTTCTTCTGGTTGTAACGAGGTCAAGGGTATAATGAAAGGTAAGAAAAAGATAAGAAAAGGTAAAGAATATTCATGGATAAATCGATACAAAATAGAATCAGGTTGAAAACATAATGTACAAGGAGATAACCAATTCTCAACCAAATATTCTCATTATTCTTCACCAGAATTTTTTTCTTTCTCTTTTTTTTCTTCATTCATTTCCATTTTATTCTTCTTCTCCTTTTTTTCTTTCTTTTTTTGTAACCCTTGAGGATGAAAATAATCATTTTATGACTTCTCAATTAACACATTAGTTACTTCAAAGAATTCAACCTGATCATTCAATAAGGTATCCAAAGAAATCAAATTCAGACTCAAATGGGGCAACTAAGGAATTATTTAATAATGCAACTATGAAAGTCAAGAAAGAATTAAGCCTAATTGCCTTCATCATGTCCAAGAATGTATGTGAATCATAAAAGTCTCAACAAGATATCAAATCAAGTTCTAGCACACAAAAATTAAGAGAAAACTCATTCCAAAAGAAACAAAGGATTTAGTTTATGATAAATCCAATCAATAAAGGTTCAAAACTCACTTTCTGGCTTAAGTTAGTAAAGAGAATAAATATAAGTAGACATGGCTAATTTCTAAATAAGATGCTAAATGTTCAACATTCAATTGAAAAAGATTGCCTTGCACAAAAATAGTTCAAAAATAGTAGTAGATTCCCCTACACCCTACAATAAATTGTAATCCTATCTTTGTTAATATTCAATTATGTTCTTGAAGGCGATTTGTCCTAAATTATTTAAAGCCTAATTTCTTGGCACTAAAAACGTGCTAAAACTTCACTTGTAACACCCCAAATTTTAGACTATGTTGCAAGAGCTGACAGAATCACGCTACTTTGTGTTTTCTGTGCATTATAAAAATAATTTGATTATTCCGATACTATTTGTGATTATTTTGTGTGTTTTGCTCCTGGTCAAGAAAATAATAATTTTCGGGCCGGGAAAATTCTTGTCTGATTATTTAGAGACGGGGGATCTTACTTAACCCGAATCTGAGTAACACAGAAAAGAATCTCTTAATTTTTAGAATTTATCTATAAAATAATTCTATTTTACTGATAAATATATGTTGCTTGATGCATAGCTGTTATTGCTATGAATTATTTTGACCGGTATAGTTTAATTTGCCATTATAGTCAACCGATCAAAATTCTTGGGATAGGATCCCAACCTGACAGAAGTTCCTCAAGATTTCCTCTAATTGTTTTCATTTCAAGTCTATTTTTGACAAGTCTATTTCGACAATCCAAGATTTTTGAAGATCTTGACACCGACAGAATTCGGACAAGGTCCAAATACTTTTGAAGACATGTTTCTAACATTTTGATCCCATCGGATTTAATTACTGAATGTAAGCATATGCTAATGGTGAGTTGAATCCGACACCTTCAGAGCATTTTCCCGACAACATCAATCGGTAGTTCGACAAAACCCAAAATACCTCAAGACTTGATGAAACTGATTCTCAATTCTTGAATCAGAATCAAAGATTTTGGCTGTTATGGCTGCCTCTTCCGACAAAGACCATCTATTCCGACCAAGACCATCTTTCCGACAGAAGACCATCTATTAAAAACATGGGAGAAGTCCTCATGTTCGACAAAGCGATGGACGTTCTGTTAGCAAAGAATCAGTTAAGAACAATATGGTTCTCCTTTTCCCTAAATCTTGTTGGACGATTCTACAAATCAAAATGAAGATGTTTTCATCGAAATATACCTTTTAAAATAATGCCAAAGTCCGTTGAAATAGGATCTTTTAAGACAATGTCATATCCATCGAATTTGGACTTCTATCCAAATACGTTGAATTTAATCTTCTTACTATTTGGTACCATGTTAAAATCCATCGAATTGGATCTTTTAATTATTAAGTACTAAGTTAAAATTTGTCGAGTGAGGATGCTAGTATCAGTTAAGTGAAAATGTCAATATTTGTCGAGTGAGGATGCTCATGTCTGTTGAGTTAGAATGTCAATTTCCGTCGAGTGGGGATACCAATGTCCGTCGAATTTGAATGATAATGTTCATCGAATTATGGTGCTAACGACCGTCGAGTAAGAATTCCTGATTTCAGTAGAAAAACTTCTCTAATGTCAAAATTCGTCGAATTTGATCTTTTGACCATATAGTATTTCGTCGATTCGACAATTGGAAGATTTCTCCAACATCAACATCTGTTCGACAAATTAGGATATTTGTTGACCTTTTCAAGTTCATCCGACAGCCTTTCATTTTTGTTTGATAGAATCACCATTCGACAGAGTTCTCATCCGACAACACTTGATTTTAACCATTCTTGGGGAAATGATGTTCTCCCATTTTATCGAATTTTGTTATGTCATTTTTCATCAAAAATTTCCTTGGAAACTCACGTTCATGCAGCAATTTGGAGGGGTTCTATGTCGGCCACGTAGCAGCTTGAAGGAGGTTCTACAAGGTTCTTGAACAATCCAATAACCTTGAAAGTCAAATGAATGACATCAGCCACGTGCATTCAGAATAAGATATTTTACTTCATGTAAATCCTAAACTTTATTTAAGCTTATCCCACGGCAACCGCCTCATAATTTTACTCTCAAAAAATTACATTTTCTCTCACATCAAAAAGTATTCATCTTTTTCTCTCAGAAATCCTACGAACCTGAGCAATCATTTTCTTCTTTTTCTCTTCATTGGTTCGGCCAGGTATCCTACGAACACTATCCATCACCTGTAATTTTCATTCTCACCACTTCCTAAAGCCAAACACCATTCTAAACACTTTCATTTAGAAAGTTTTCACAAAATCCCACTCTAAGTGCTTCAAAATCCAATTTCTATCTTACTTCCTTGGAGGAATTGTTGTGGCTTGTACGAAAACAAGGAGAAGGAGAAGAGCTTAAAAAGCTTGAATCATCTATTTTCTATCTTGTTCTTCAAAGCTTAAGTTTGAAACCTTGAAGGTGGAATTCTTTAATCTTTATGTTTCTCTTCATTTCAAAGTTCTAATCATGATTTTAATCCATGATTATTTTAGTTTAGAGCCTTAGGTATTAATATTGTATGTTTTCTTTGTTTTTTTTAAGAAGCTCTTGGTGAGAAAATTTGATTGAAGGAGACATACAAGGAACTTGGAGGTTCTTCAAGAGGTAAGAGGGAGATTACCTTCATCAACCATGTGTTGGTGGTGAGGAATGTTTGTGTTGTGGTGAAGAAATCCATAAGGATTCATTCACTTGATTGTTTATTATTTTTTCTCCTAATTGAGATTGATTACATGTGCAAGCATGTCTAATATTGTTTATTGTTTTTCCTAATTGAGATTGATTATATGTGTAAGCATGTCTAATAGCTTTAATGGTTTGTATGTGTTTTATGATCGCTTTAAAATATGGTATGTGTTCATTTAATGGTTTGTATGTGTTTTATGATCACTTTGAAATATGGTATGTGTTCATAGATGCATGATAAATATTGTAGCATGTAAATAACATACAAGGATTTGCATGAGTGTTCCAAAGAACACAAATCCAAGCTCACGGCCTCAAGGCAAAGAAGAAAACCAAAATGTTCTCATTATTTTTCTAAAGTGAAATTTAATTAACTTAGGAAAATTAATAAGATATACATTTGTTTAGATCAAGGAAAAATGAAATTAGAGATCAAATGGCATAAATATAGATTTCGGCCAACATGCCAAAGCCAAGCAATGATGATTTCTAAAATTATTTCCAAACCATTATCTAAAACAATGATTTAATGAATTTAGATAATACAATAAATTTGACATTTATTTAGAAGATAAAAAAAAATTAAATAAATTTATGCGATTTATAAACGATTATAAAAATGACGGAATTGTGAAAATGCGATAAAATTTCAACACGATTGACCCATATCTTGTATATCTTTCTTTGTCGGAAAATGTGAACCCGTACAGCTTTGAAACAATGTTTGTCCGGTGGGACTTACTGTATATTTTTGCCATGAGGGCAAGCCATGAGGGCAAATTTTTATATGCTATGAGGGCATTTGCGTAAATACGCATATTTTATACCATTGAGGGTATTTTGGTAATTTCTTATTTTTGATCATGCATTGAGTTAATGCCAATTTTGGTGGATTGATTGATGAGGTGAATCACATCGTATTGTCGATGTGATGAGCGTAGTGGGTTCATTTCTGATATGGACTTGGAGACATTGGTGTGCATTATTCCATATGTGGTCAGGGGGTAGCTCCTTCTGGGCCGTGGTACGTGGTAACACACTAGTGTTCTCGACAAGCACTATACTTAATCGAGATTTGAGAGGACTATTTTTACTTGCACCGTAGTTACACAATGTTGTGGACTGTGTACTATGCCATGGTGTTTTAGTGGGCTATAGACACAAAGTATTGACAAGGCAATAGCAATCACAACGATCGCTTATAGACACAAAGTGTTGACAAAGGTGCAATAGTGGTTGGGGTAGTCAAGCTATAGACACAAAGGGTGGACGAGGCAATAGCTTTGGCTGGGCGATATTATTAGAACTTTCAGATCATTCCCTCTGATATTGATGAGTGTGTTGTAGCTCCATGGAGTAGGATCGTGTCATATTGCATATGTCTATATGTGGTACATTATTATTGTTTATTGGTGATCTTTTATCTGCGATCCTTTATTTGTGATATTATATGTTGTTATTGTATTTAATCTTTATTTTATATTATTATGATTTACTGTTATGGCATTTTATATGGTATGAATTGTTATATCTATCCTGATAATGTTATTGTTGTTTATTTAATTACAATATATGCTTATTAGAATTAATTGTAAATTGATAACATGACTAAATTTGTGATATCTGTGTGTATGGAATGACCTTGTCATTCGAATCATTCTTTGCTACCAATCTGGTATTGGTGAAAGGGGATCTCACCTCTTTACTGTATTACTTGTTGTGTTTGTATTCGTTAAATTGCATAGTAGGCGGAGCACATTCTTAAACCTATGGGAGACAATATTACAAGACGGTGACGGCGTCAAGGAGTGGTCTTCCAGACTTCAATAGGATGCAGTTGGTGAAGAAGCAGGACATGTAGGTTGGGTTTTTTTTTTCTCGTTAGTGTTGTTACCGTGCTATTAGTAGTAACCTTCATTGGGTTTGCTACTGTTTCTCTGAATCTGTAAATGTTATGTTTTAAATTGTTGTTGAATATTTTGTGGTATATATAATATGTGTATTAATCAATTTAATTTAAATTTCTGTTTTACTTATAATTTTTGGTAAGTTTATATTTCCGCAAATAAAAAAAAATCTTTAAACTTTATCTTTTAGAATTCAAAGCTTTTATAAAATGATTTAATTTGGTTTTATGTTTTATAAAAAAAATGTGACGCCCTATGGAGGGTGTTACATCACTAACCTCATTCTCATGGCAATTAATCTAAGTTCCAACCCATTAAGATTCATGACAATTGTTTACCCATCGAAGGATTTAAGCCTATGTATAGGTCTAAATTCCTAAGTTCAAATCTTAGATTATCAAGCAATTAGATTTCATCTTTTGATCCTTCACCTAAAGCCTAAGATCATGTAAATATGGCGCGCAACATATCAGAAGCATTAAGCATACCAAGAATGAATCAAGAACAATAATTTCATTAATAAAGAATCAAATTAATAATTCATAATAGAGAAATAGAGAGTTTCATCCTAATCCTATAAAAAGGGTTTAGCCGCTCATGGCAATTGTAGCAATAATAAGAACAAAAGTTAAAGAAACAACTATGATTCTAAAACAAAAAGAGAAGATGGAGAAGATGTAGATGGGGGAAAAGACTTCAATGGTTGATCTTCAATGACTCTTGCCCTTTCCTTCCAAGCCTTAGCCTTTGAATCCTTGCGCTTCTCCTCTCAAAACCTGTTGTCACGCAAGTTCGTAGCCAAGAGTCTCCATTGGTTTGGTGTTTTTGCCCAATTTATAATGATTTGGGGGCAAAATTTCTTTTTTTCACGTCAAAGAGACTCAAACAACCGTGTCTCCCTTTAACACGGCCGTGTGAGCTTAAAAAAAGCATAATTTGAATGTCTAGGGGAGACTAGAGACATGGCCGTGTCTCCCACACAAAAGCTTCATTGACTTTAGACAGGGCCCTGTCTCTTTGACAAAAGCGTTTTCCAAGTTAGACACGGCTGTGTCTAACTTTTTAATCACTCAAAATGTCATTTTTTGGAGAAGTGGTCTTTATGAAATTAGATCTTTTTCTTAGCTTTCCAATACCACTAAAATCACATTGTTTCAACTTCTATAGCTCAAGTTATGCTCATTTTATCGCACAAAGGTCAAAAAAGTTACGAATCTTGGCCATATAAATTCCGAGCTCAATTCCATTGCAATTAATCCATCTAAAGCTTCATAGAGCCATGTCAAAACACCTCTTTTGGACCTAAAAACATAGAGAAAGACCAATCATGAGATATCAAAGATAATTAGATTAAAAGTGACATAAATTCCAATATAAATTATTAAAGCACACCTAAATCTACCTCAAATCAAGCACAAGAGGTGTGTATTTTATCCATTCATCATCTGGGTTATAGAAACTCAATACTATAAGTATCAGTTGGATAATAATTTTGGTAATCTTTTAGATTAGTTTAAGCATAATTCTATAACATTGAAAGTGAACAATAACTAATAATTTAGCTAAAATGGCTGATATTATAGAAATAAATAAGGAAAAGGTTATTTCTAAAACATAAACAGTGGTAGTGAGCTATAGTAGATTTTTTAAGGATTGAATGAATTAATTTGGCATTTTTAGTAACATTTAGTGAGTGTCTAAAGGCCAAATTAAATAGAAACATAGCTCAGAAAATTATGAAACTTTAAACAAAAGTTAAAGAGAGGATGAAGAGTTATCTGGGGATGGAAATAGATCAAAATGAGTATTTATAAGCTTCCTAGTTCAATTTCATAGGTTTAATTGAACCTAGAAAAGAACACTGAATCTTAGTAAATGATAAAGGTGTTTATGAAAAGTTGATGAACGAAGAAATTGAGAAATGAATAGAATCCTAGAATTTTCTACAATACCAATAAAGGTTAGAAAATTCACTAATGGAATATCAAAACATCCTTAAGAGATACAAAAGTTACAGGATTTCCTTACTTCTTCCTATTCTTTTAAGCTCCACCGCCTCTACCTCTTTCTTTTCTATCTAATGTTGACTTTTCAATTACATTGTTTCTCACTTTCTCTCGTCACTTTCTCTCATCCAACACCAGTAGAAAGAAAAGGGGAAGAACAAGAAAAGAAAGGAAAGAAAGAAGAGGAGGCAAAAGTTAAAGGATCAAACCAAGAAGAAAAAAAGAAGAAAGACAAAGGAAAAAGCATAGGAATAGAGTAAGGTAGGGGATATTGTTCTTTGATTTCCCTACTTTTTGATTCTCTCTTTTTTGTATGAGAAATGATTCTTTGAAATGAAAAATATTATCTTGAAAGCTTTTCTTAGACTTGTGTTTCGGAAGAGATTTTGAATGAATTAATAGATGTCATTGAATGATATTTCATTATATGAATGTTTTGAGATTGTTCATGAATGTTTCTAAATGATGAAAAGATCATTTATGAGTAGAGAAATGGTTAAGAAATCAAGTTGTTGTGATTGAAAATGGTTTGGAATAGTTGAGTGTTGCTTTGCAACACTAGAATCAAATTTTGGTGTGCATTATTTGAATAATGCCTTCCAGAAAGCATAGCAACACGAACCTTTAGTGGCTTATTTGAATAACAAGGTTTTTATTCAAATAACGCCTTATAGAAACACATATTTACAGCATTCTATTCGAATAACAGGATGTTATTCGAATAAAAACACTTGATTTTGAGATATTGGGCATTCTAAGGAGTATTAATTATTGTGAATTCACATGTTTTCATCATGATTAGTGATTTGATTTATGAAAAGACACTTTGTGTCAAAAATTGTGTATTGATAGAAATCTGGAATTCAAGTTATGATGTATTTGGAAGATGAATTTGGATTGTGTGTTTGTTGTAATATCCTAATATTTGCTATCCAAATATATCATCATATAAATGAATAACCCAATACTGGTCATACTACTACTAACATACATCAACATTTAACCTATATCATTCATACATAATGAGTAAATATGGAGAGCCATGAAAGTAAAAGTTATATATATACATCACAGCCTCAAAGGGCATATTGTTATACATAACTCAAAACAACTAAGCAAATATAAACATATATAAGCTCAACTCAAACAACATCTATACTATGCTAGTCCTCACACATCTTTTTCTTCCCTTTTGAAGAACTTGCACCAAGATTTATATGGCAACACAATCGGGGTAAGAAAACATATCTCAGTAGAAGTATTCCAATACCAGTATATATACATATATGTACAATCAGATAATATTTACAATTATCGAATTAACACTTCAATCATAGAAGCAACAACATCTTCATCTCAGAGTCACGCAATCGCCCGTACAATTGCAATGCATGAATAATGTTATGAAAGCAACCGCCCATACAATCGCCATACTATGCCAAGTTATGTCTAATGTTTTATGCCTATGCAAATTCCTAAGTATGAAAATGAATAATGGATGATACTATATCCAGGAACCTCCAATTCTATGGTAATGTTATGAATGCATGAAACTTGACCAAAGTAATAGAAGTCACAACCATAACCTTGACCAAGCACTGAAAGTTCATCCAGTAAACATCATTATCATAGAGGAAATCCATTTCCCCCTCAGGTAGTGAAGTCTATCTACTACACAGTTATCAATAATGAACAAGGAAATCCATCCTTTTAAACACTATATTAGGAAGGATACAATCCACCTTACTTAATATGGAACACCCACATCTACGGGGCTCACACCTATTAAAAAGTAATCACCCACATCTACGGGGCTCACACTTTTCAAAAAGGCAAAACATACAATCATGTATATAATCATATTAAATTAATTCGACAAACACATAGAGAGGATATTACTCACCTCAATATGATTCAATAAACATCTCATGCAAAATAATTACTAATTACTTCCCATAACTAGTTTCACAATTGATTTATATGCATCTCAATCACATCTCATACACACTTCATCAAATACTTCTCATAATCAACATTACAAATTAACTTGATTCAACACATTCACTCTTCAGTTAATACTCCAACTTGAGTCTCATCACACTTTTAAAAGCATACAAGAGAGATCCCAACAAGTAAGGAACTCTAAATCCCCAACAAAAACACTCTGGGAGTTTCTGTGTCTAGCCGATTAAGCACCCACTTTTCCAGTGATTAAGTGCCCCATAACAGAAACATCACCCTATTTTATCTGACATTGGGTGACTAGGTGGCCACAACTTGAGCGACTAGTTGGTGAACCCTAGAACCTCCTGGCCTCGAGCGATTAAGCGCTCATAAATTGAGTGACTAAGCGCCCCCTAGGCAAGAACTCTCTGAACTTCATCGATTAAGCGGCCAAAACTGGGCGATCAATCGCCCAGTACCTGGAACTTCACTCATTGTTCCATTGGTTTCCAAACCAAGTTCCAACACCTAGAATCAGGTTCTAAGGCCCTTCAACACCATTAAAGGTCTCTAAAGTGAGAGAAACTATCATACAACCTATCCACACATCACCTCAAAGCAAATTGCTCAACCAACCATTCACAACATCCATTTTTCTCCACTCATGGATATGAGGTTCTAAGGATGCAACCAAGTTTCAAACAACAATTAAACATATTCTAACTCAGTTTGAGACATCAAACAAGTTCTCAACCAATTCTAACATCTCAAACCATAGAAAACACCAAAAACCTAATTTTTTCCATTCAACATGCATCAAACAACATGAAGAGGAGAAAGATGGAGTTTGGATATGAGAGACAAAAACTGCAACCTCAAGATCAAGAAGATGAAGCCAAGGATTGATCTAAGCTCCACTTGATTCCTCTTCCTTCTTCCTCTTCTTCTCTTCCTCTTCGGTTTCTCTCTTGTGTTTTCTGTCGTGAAAAATGAGTAGCAAATTCTCACTTTGCTACTTAAAGGATAGCCACTAAATGGTAGCAAAACTCTCGATCTGCTAAGAATACTTAGATTTCACCAAATCCAATTTCCTAGCTTCCAACAGATTTAAAATAAATCCTAAGATTCAATAAAAATCTTGTCTTACCATTTTCACATTTTTCCATATCTGCTGGTAGTTAATTTGACATTAAAATACACAACTAGTATGCTTAAAATTGTCAAACTAACTCCAATTAACCTCAAACTTTAACTATAGCATAGTTCACACATTTGTGACCTAGAAACAAACTTTCCACATATATTTCCATTAACTGAACAATTTAAGTCACTTCTAGAGAAAATAACAGCTATATTTTACACATAATATTACAGCAAAGTGCCTAAACGTACTCGGATAGTCACAAAATCACACAGACATATTAAGTAAGTATTAGGCTACCTCTATAACTATATACAAGCCTAACATGTTTTTCAAGGTGTTACATTTCTCCCTACCTTTTTAGAATTTTGCCCCCCAAAATTCACTTGCCATCAACACTTAGTTTCTCACAACTAAGATTCCAAAATCTCCATCAGATATCACTCTCGAAGGATTTCACCTCCCCTAGTGGTATCTAACTCATCATTATCAACTCAAGACAATCCATACTTATACAGGTCTCAAGCTCCCAAGCTAAACCAATTCCATATATTCTTTAACCTAAGAAATCTATTTTCCACAAAACTCTTGGATTCCTCAATCCATAATCTTTGCAAAACTTATCTATTAACCCTTTATCCAACAAATGGACACTACTCACACTGAGGTACCACAACAAAGGGTGTAGATGCAAAAAATCCTAACGAGTTTAGTTGTACCAACTGGGCTCTCACTAGAAGAACTCTTATTCCCCTAGTTCTCCTACGTGAAGTCATGGTTTCCTATCCACACAAAATATTACATATTGAGCTGCAGTTTCAACATCATGTAACCATGCAATAGTAGCTACCAACATCCAACCTAAAGCAAGTCATGCAATCATTTTCCAACATCTCAAATAAGAGATAAAGAAATGTACAACACATAGAAACTTCTACATGCCTAAGCATAGTCAGTCCATACTCTGGCTCAACAGGATGAACTGCTCTGATACCATAATGTAACAGCCCAATATTTGTTATCTAGATATATTGTGATATAAATGAATAACCCAATACTGGTCATGCTACTACTAACATACATTAACATTTAACCCGTATCATTTATACATAATGAGTCAATATGGAGAGCCAGGAAAGTAAAAGTTATATATATACATCACAGCCTCAAAAGGCATACTATTATACATAACTCAAAATAACTAAGCAAATATAAACATATATAAGTTCAGCTCAAACAGCATCTATATTATGCTAGTCCTCACACATCTTTTTTTTTCCTTTTGAAGAATTTACACTTGGATTTACATGGCAACACAATTAGGATGAGAAAACATATCTTAGTAGAAGTATTCCAATACTAGTATATATACATATATGTACAATCAGATAATATTTACAATATCGAATTAACACTTCAATCACAAAAGCAACAACATCTCCATCTCAGAGTCATACAATCACCCATACAATTGTAATGCATGAATAATGTTATGAAAGCAACCGCCCATACAATCGTCATGCTATGCCAAGTTATGTCTAATGTTTATGCCTATGCAAATTCCTAAGCATGAAACTGAATAACGTATGATACCATATCCAAGAACCTCCAATTCCATGGTAATATCATGAATGCATGAAACTTAAACAAACATGCGGGGGTGAGAATTCAAAGAATTCTCAGTAGTTTTATAAAAATGTGTCATCATAATACTTTTATTTATTTTGGGGAAAAATACAATTTTAAAACTTAAGTTATATAAATTCTCTAGAAAGGTGAAAAACTGTCAAATCTAGTCCTTTCTCTTTCTGAAACAGAGGTTCAATTATTGTTCTTTATAAAAATATTTTGCACATTCCAATAAATCATAAAGTATCAAATCAAATTCTTTATCAAATCACTTACAAAAACAAATCAAGTACCATAACTAGACATATATAATATCCATCATACTTATTCATTCTTCGTAATAAAACATAAAATAGCAAATCAAATTAGTTGTCGTTTTCATTCATAAACTCAATTCAGTTTTCGTATTATATATCATAAATATTTACTCATCATCCTTTGTGATTCTTCACAAGTCATGTATCTTACATTCATTATATTTATTCATTTCTCATAATATCTTTTTAAATCTCATTATTCTCATTTTCATATAATACATCATGCTTCAAGTTCCATAATTCAACATAATACTCTTCATATCTCTTGCATCATAAATCACATACCTCATCTTTAATCATATTTCATTCTTTTATTCTTGTTATATCTTATTTTATTTATATCTCTTTATTATTCAAAGGGTATGGAGGGAATGTCCATCCTCCTTTACCATTCACTTGCATATTTTTCATTCATTTTTCATTCATTGTGTCTCTTTTCATCATTATTCAAGTTTCATAATTCATTATATCTCATTCTTCAACAATTCTTATCATTATTCAAAAGGTATGGAGGGAATGTCCATTCTCACAATACCATTCTATTCTTATTCATATTCACTGGGTAGATGAGGGAATGCCCATCCTCACAATACCATTATATTCGTATTCATATTCACATTCATTTGGTAGTAGTTTACTTTCAGGTTGGTGCACTTCAACTTATTTATGACCATGCGCCAATCACATAGAACTACTCCACAATCAGGGTAACCCAAACCACAACTTATGAGGGAATGTCCATCCTCATTTTAGAGTTGTGGGTATAAGGGAATGTCCATCCTCATATACTATGATAGGGAGAGTGTAACGCCCCTTTTCCCAAGGGAACGTCACATTGTCAATTACAATGCGGAACTAAAATTATGTGAGTTAAGACCCGGTTCATTTTAATAATATGTATATTTACTCGATTATGGTTGGGTATTTAAATTGGCAAGTCTATATATATATATATTTTTTTGTTACTTTAATGATAATGATAATTAACATCCATGTTGACGAAGCATAATGGAAACAGAGAACGAAAGCAGAAGTAACACATACATGGAAATTAACATTGCATCATCATATATATTTATCAAACTGTTTAGTTACAAAGCCTGGTACATCAAAAAGTAAAACTATACCTGCCCCCAAAGGATTATACATAAGTATCCCCACGGTATTAGAATATACAGCCCACTACAGACAAAACATCAGGCCCCCCAAAATAAAATACTGGTAGCCCTCAGTAGCTACAAGTAAAGTCAATCCCTCAAGTGAGGAGGAATCGAGTCAGGATCCTCCTTGGGGTCGTCCTCAAGGACTTCCTCGGGATCTTCCTCAGGATCTTCCTCATCAGAGGAAATCACCATAGGAATCGCAGAGTTACGGGACGGGGCCTGAGCTGTGGAACGAAAAGAGTCTTCCCGCGTAGTGAAATAACAGTCACCCCACATCTCGCGTATCGGTAGTTGAAACTCCAAATGTAGACTAATACAGCAGGTGAAGACAGGCGGCTCGTGGCGCCTCCAGGCTAGAGATATCGATACATCCCCTGTATAGACGCAACGCTCAGAACCATAGTTGATGTGCCAGCACTCTGGCCCTCCCAAGAAAGTCAGGCGCACATCTCCCAAAAATCTCTGCGTGCATGGCTCCATATTCTTCAGTAGTCGCTCAGTCGAGGTAAGGCCAAAAGCCGGTGAAGTCGAGAGCTTCCGGTTCCTTACCGTTGTCTTCGATGAGACGCAATATACAGACAAACAATAATGGAGAAATAGAGAAGATGTAAGACATCCTACCATCATTACCAGTTATAGCATCAAGAAACCAAACGGCACAAAGCGCCCACATAGCATTTATGACAACAATAATGGTAATAGACATTTAGTAGCAGTTACAATCAACTAAACAGTTCTAGGAAGTCATATATACATATATATGTATCAGAAGTACAACAGTTCCAATTATAATAACAATGTATGCCAGATAATTCATGGACTCACTATGCACATGTGCCCTCAATAATCAAGACCCTACTCCATGGAGCTAGACACAAAACAATCGGAGAGAACGATCAGGAGGTATGTTTGTATTCTTTGCCTGCCCAGGCCCTCAAGTGCTATAATTCTCAAATTTTCATCGTGCACATCATGGCATTTTACAAGACATTCTACACAGATCTCGACATAGGACAGTGTCTCGGTATGGATTGTCAGTGTGTTTGCATCGGTCTGCCCCACGGACAGAGAGCTACCAACTGCCCATCGCGAGGTACCCGCACACTGACGCCCCCAAGGTCAACGAGTAACCTACACTTATCTATTCGCACCCGCACAAAGGTGTAAGTTCAACTCCTAGGCTACCGACCTTAACCAAGTCCAACGGACAATCTCTTTCTTTTTATTCAATGCATGACTCAATCATACTTCCAATGCATGTCATATCATTTAACAATAAGATTTGATCCCATTCACGGATCCATAACAAGCCAATAGTACATTTTAAGGATAACCACAATTTCCATTTATAGTCATGATAGAAGTCAACCATTAAATTCATTATGTGCCTCACAAGCTCACCCATACTCATGTTCTTCCTTGTTTATGAATTCCTAATTAATTTCTAATCATCCAATTATTTATGATTAATATGCTTTTATTAGTCCAAAGGTTTTGAGTCCAGGAAGATACACGGCCGGAATCACCAACAAAGTCACAGATTTAATTGCTAGGTGTTGGGTGATAAACCATACTTGTGAATTCGATGGAGACAATGTATTTAGTGGAAAATTGAGGCTGCCATTTGACGAAAAATAACATGGCAGAAGGATGAAAGATGGGAGAACATTTTATAACAAGATTGGCTAAGAATCAATTTCTGTCGGATGGGGGTTCTGTCGAACGGAGATCAAAACTGTCAAATTTTTCCAGAAGGTCAGCAGAAGTCCTAATTCGACGGATGTGGGTATCGACGTTGGAGAAATCTCCCAAGTGTCGTACCGACGAAAACACTGGTCAGAACTCTAATTCGACGGATCTGTCATTCTAACTCGACGAATTTTAACATTTCTAAATGATCAGGATATCAATTTCGACGGGTTTGGCCAAGAGTTCATACTCAACAGATTTTAACATTTTACTAAGTGATCAAGATATCAAATTCGACGGGTTTGGCCAGGAGTTCATACTCGATGGATTTTAACATTTTACTAAGTGATCAAGATATCAAATTCGACGGGTTTGGCCAGGAGTTCATACTCGACGGATTTTAACATTTTACTAAGTGATCAAGATATCAAATTCGACGGGTTTGGCCAGGAGTTCATACTCGACAGATTTTAACATTTTTCTAAGTGATCAGGATATCAAATTCGACGGGTTTGGCCAGGAGTTCATACTCGATGGATTTTAACATTTTACTAAGTGATCAGGATATCAAATTCGACGGGTTTGGCCAGGAGTTCATACTGTTACTAGTTTTCGCATGAAATTTCCAAATTTCTGGGCTCAACACCGTGACCATCCGAGAACCAATCGGAAGTCATTCCCTTCCATATTACACATTCCAATACATCCAGATATATATCCAAACACACAAACATGCAAAAACAGAATGACCCTCAACACCAATCATAGACGTCCCTAAATGCTAAAATAGGTTGAGGAGGAGTGTCTTCCTCTTACCTTGGAGAAGCACAAGGAAAGGTTGCTCCTTTTTGGTTAGGATTTCGTTTTCAGCTTCCAGGAAATCCTTCAACATTTTAAACTTGCAAAATCAGAACCCAATATTGAAATGAATACCCATGTGTTGGTGTATGCCCTAGTGGCCAATACATTTTGTTTGTATTGACATACATTATATTATGCTATTTTATATATGAGGCATTTCATTTATTGTGCTCTTTTTTGATAAACATAATAAAGTCCTTAGAATAGTAAGTTTGATGCCATAGGACATCAAGTGGATGACTTGATCGTGAGATCCTTTTGGTTACAACACTATTGTTAAATGTCCCTAGTCAAGTATTATTGTTAATTAGGACAACAATAATACATTGAGACTAGTATGTGTAGAGACTGATGACCGCATCTCACGGGTCATGGATATGAGATATCAAGTCTTCACATTGGTACATATTAGAGTAATGATGTCTTGGACTGACCCACCATGAGAACGCTACATGGATCGTTACGTGAGTGTCATAAGCGATTCTCATAGTGATAATGGTGTTTGTGGTCCTTTGACCAAAATCACTACGATTCCTACATGAGGAG
Source organism: Ormosia semicastrata (assembly GCA_029884595.1). Lineage (NCBI taxonomy): Eukaryota > Viridiplantae > Streptophyta > Magnoliopsida > Fabales > Fabaceae > Ormosia > Ormosia semicastrata. The sequence continues at coordinate 18,845,240 of JAQQTO010000062.1, read as the reverse complement.
TTGTGTGTTTTAATGCCATCAAACGTCATCTGTAACAAGGTGATTATAAAGTTGGTTATTGGACATACCACAAATCATGCAGAGGGATGTGAGTGACCTAGATGGAATTTGTCACTCCTACATAACAGGAGCGATATCTTCGGGCCCCCTGATTGAGTGAGACTGCGAAATGCATGGCCATGCTCAAATGAGTCAATATGAGATATTGATCTTATTTATTGTTACAAAGTCTACTCGAGTATCAGGAAACGAATGATTGGACTATACAAGGGTGACGCATTCCATGCCTTGTGTTCAATCTAGATATCTTGACAAAGGGACTAAACTACACGGAAACATTGATCACGGATAGGTTATGTCAAATCATTGACATTCTCATTACTTGGGTAGCAGTGATGTGTTGCTAGATACCGCTCACTGTTTGTAATATTAAAATGAGATTTTAATATTACTACCAACGTCATGAGAACCTGGCAGGTCGCACACTTCGAACAGACTAAATTGGAGCAATAAGGATCCAAGTTGGACTCGGATTCAATTGTGGGCCTAACTCATGACAGATGGGTTTTAGGGTTGCACGACTTACCTTGCTGCTCTTGCTCACACTCACTTAAGGCACCACTATTATAAATAGTAATCGTTAAGGGGCTGCTATACATGTTACATCACAACCCTAGCCGCACCTAAGAAAGTGAGTGAGAGACAGTGAAAGGTTCTTCTCTTCTATTCGCAGCTAGCACCGCGAAACAGAGGCATGACTCCTTTTGCAAGTCTGTTCGTGTGGATACCGCAGAAACATCGTCGCTATTACGGTGTTGGTGATTCACCTCGCTTGTGTTTATCACGCTTCAATAGGTAATTTTTAAAAACTCGGATTATGGACTTTTCGCATGGATCCTGTGTGGGAATCCTATTATTCCGCTGCGAGATATTTTGATCCGCAATTCCCAACACCATGGTCATCAAAATAACAGTGGGTTACGAAAATGAGAAGAGAGGTAGAAAAAGCTGAGAGCTTTACCTTAAAGCTCCAACCTTTAAGCTCCAAAGATGCGAGAGAATGAAGATGAAGAGAACGCAAAACTTTGAAGATGATTTCCTCAATGATGGTGGTCCTCCAACACAAAATGGTGCTAGGATTGTGACGGTTTGAAGAACAAAATAGAGGTGTGGGTGGATGGTGTTGCTACTGTGGGGTGAAAGAGAAGAGAGAAAGATGAGTGAATAGTGAGCTGCGTACAGGGAGGAGGGGAAAATGTGAGAAGGAAAATGTGAGAAGGAAAATGAATTAGACCCCCAAATAGCCAAACATGCAACACCCAAGGAAAGGAGGAGAGAGAAAAAATGGTTGGAGGAAGCTTCCTTGAGAAGCTTCGTGTGCTTCTCGATAAGGTGCATAGTAAGCTTGTTTCCTTGATTAAATACATCTGACAGATGATTAATTACACTGTAGAATTATTTTCTCAGTGAATAAAATTACAAGTGATGAAAATAATATTTTATTATTCATCCAATAATTTTATGATACCGCGATTTTATCTAGCAGATAAAACCTCGAAAGACATAAACCTTGCAAACTGTGCCCGACCTCGGGTTAGTAAGATCCCCCATTGATACGTTGACAGTTCAAGGTTTACCAGCCTTAGGGAAAATATTCTATTTTCCCCGGCTCCGCTCAGTGTACACGCAAAATGAAGAATATATTAAAATAGTCATCATTTCCAGAAAAATCCACAAAAATTCCTAAAAATCATAAATATTATAAAATGATCGTTTATAATGAAATAAAGAATTTTTGAGATGTTACAGAGAGAATGTCCATCCTCACACTATCATTCCATTCTCATCCATATTCATTTGGTAAGTAAGGGAATGTCCATCCTCACAATACCATTCATTCTAAGATCACCTCTGTCAACTAGGAAGAACTTGAGTGAAGAGGAAGAGGGCATCATCCATCCTTAACCTTAACTACTTCAGAAGGAAGGGAATGTTCATCCTTAACCTTCCATTCTAAACCTAGGATAAGGATCCTTTCCTTATACTATCATCCATCTAGGATCACCTCCAGTAAAAGAAGGAATGTCCATCCTCGACTACCTTTCACCTAGGGACAAAACTCAAGTAAAAAGGGAGGGAATGTCCATCCTCAACCTCAATAACTCTAGTGGTAAAGGAATGTCTATCCTTAGCCACCATTCTCCAAGTCTCGTGAGGAACCTTTAAAAAGTTATGTATTTATGGTTCAATTTCTCAGTTTTTCATTCCCTTTTAATCTGTTTAATTGAGTTTTGTCCTTATGTTTTTCATGTTTTTAATTTAAAGAGTTTTTCTTCATTCTTGGTATTTTCTTATATTTTTGATAGGTTTTTGCTGGGAAAAAGAATGGATTTCTTGTATGAAAGAGCTGCTAGACAAGTTCTCTGGACTCTCAATGCTTAAGCGTTCAAGAACCAGCGCTTAAGCGCTGGTGAGGCAAAACGAGGGAGTTTTCTCTGTTATCCCAGTGCCCAAGCATTGGGTGTTCACCGCTCAAGCGCGCCAATGGCAGAACACGATGAATATTTCAGGTATTTCAGCGCTCAGGCGCTGTACAACTAGCGCTCATGCACGTGTATTGTGAAGAACTGGTCTCTGGTGAGTTAGCGCTCAGGCGCTTGGAGACTAGCGCTCAGGCGCTAGACGCGTAACTGTACGAGATTTTTTATTATAAATAGAAAGTTACGCAAAATTGAAAGACACTCTGCGACAGCCGTCAAGACAACTCAATCCTAATTTGGTGTGGGCGCATCAAGACTTGAAGATTAAGGATTCTCTTCAATCTTTCCACTAATTATCAATGGAGTTTGTCATCTTCTATTCTTTGTTTTGTTCTTTCCCTATGTGTAACTAACTTCCCCTCGTTAGGGGGACGATGGATCTTGATACTTTGATGATGTAATTTCTTTTATGGGTTTAATGCATGTTTTTATCTCATGATTTACATGTTTATCTATGTTCTTAATGCTTTTCTAAACCTGATCAATTTGGAAATGATAATTTGGGTTTATGTATGATTTGGGAAAATTTGCATGAACCTAGAACTTGTGATAAACACCATAATCTCTGCAATCACTAGGGATAAACGTTATGGGTTATGTGGTCTTTCTTTTAATTCCCTCGTGCTTGATAATGCCTTTCTAATTGGAGTTAGACTAAGGGATTAGTTAATTTCAATTAGCGTAAGAGGATTAATATACCAAGGGATTAGGTATTAGTTAATGTTGGGAATTGACCATGAATCATTGAAATAGAACATGTTTTAAACCAATATTTAGAAGTGCATTTGAAATAGTTCAAGTGAAGTCTGAACCCTAACACTTTCTTATTATTGATTTCATCTCTTGTTAAATTGCTTGATTTTACTTTGTTTAGTTTTAATTACTTTCTTTTAATTATCTTTATTTTCACTTTTTCCAACTTCCATCTTTTGATTGGCTTAAATAGTGTTAATTTAACGAATTTGGTAATTGGCAATATAATCCTCATGGGACGATTCTCTTTTCACTACTTTATTACTTTTTGCGATTCGGTGCACTTGTCGATTTTCACATCAAGTTTTTGGCGCCGTTGTCGGGAATTATTAATTGCTAATATCGATTAGTAGTTAAAAGAGCACTAATTTAGGCGTTTGTTTTATTTTATTTTAGATAATTGTTTTTTGTTTTTGATTTTTCTTTTATTTCTTTAACGTCAATTATTTTTATTTTTACTTTTGTTCTTTTTGCTTCACTCTGGTTGTTTCTTGTTTGTTTATGCAAGGGTCTTTGGAATCGGAAGAGCTACTTTTTGATTCAGAGATAGCAAGGACAGAAAGAACAATCAGAAAAGTAATCAGAGAAGAAAGGAAAACTGCAAAAGAAGAAGATATAGTTGAGAATAATGTTGCACAGAGAAGACGCACTATGGCTGACTATGCTACTCCATCTACTGAAAGTGTCTCAACCAGCATTGTGCGCCCTGCTATTCAGGCCAATAATTTTGAGATTAAACCAGCTCTTCTACAGCTGGTGCAGCAGAATCAGTTTGGGGGGAGTCAAATTGAAGATCCAAACTTGCACATTGCCAACTTCTTGCAGCTCTGTGATACTATTAAGTATAATGGAGCCAGTGATGATGCCATATGATTACGACTCTTTCCATTTTCCTTGAAAGATAAAGCCAAGAGCTGGCTACAAGCCCAGCCTCAGGGAAGCATTTCTACTTGGGATGATTTGGTTAGTAAGTTTCTCACTCGGTATTTCCCTCCTTCCATGTTCATGAAGATAAGAAGTGTGATTGCTTGCTTTACTCAGAATCAGGGAGAATCACTCTATGAAGCATGGGAAAGGTTCAAGGAGCTTCTTAGAAAATGTCCTCACCATTCTTTTGAGATTTGGCAACAAGTACAAATCTTTTACAATGGGTTGAGTCATCCTACTAGAGCAATGGTTGATGCGTCTGCAGGGGGGTCTATAAATACTAAAACTCCTGAAGAAGCTCTAGAACTATTTGAGATCATGGCTACCAATGAATATCAGCTGCCTAGTGGGAGAGCAGCAGTTAAACAGGGAATGTTGGAGCTTAGTGTTGTTGATACTATACTTGCACAGAATCAGACTATTACGCAACACATTGTCAACCTTACTAAGCAAGTTGGTAATATACAAGTGAATGCAGTTAATCATCAAAGTCTGACTTGCGATTTTTGTGGAGGTAACCATGTTAATGGGCAATGTGAGGCTGGAAATTCAGTTGTCAACATTTCAGAGCAAGTGAATTATATGGTAAACCCTTCAAGGCCACAAGGTAATCCTTTCTCTAATACTTACAATCTAGGCTGGAGGAATCATCCCAATTTGTGGAAATAAGTTTGCCCCAAATGGTTTTATATATTAAGTTTTGATGATGACAAATACAAGACAAATAGAATAATGCTTATGCTTGATAAATGTGCTTAATGTGATATATTGTATCATGCATGATATGTACCATACCTAGTTATATTTCACTTAATAATCATGCAATAAGATGTATGCAACATTCATACCTTGCTTAAATGAAAATGAGCAATGTGTTCTGTTGCATCCTATATAGAGCATATCCATTAATAATTGATAAATATCTTATTTGGATATGTTTATGAAAGTTTTATATGCATGGTAAACTAACTAGAATTATACATTTATGATTCATGCATATGAAGATATTGAATTATGTTTTTAGACTAATTATGCTTGTTTAATTGAGCAATACTTTACAGGATAGTCCAAATACTAAGGGTGAGATTGCAACAAGAAAGCAATAGATATCTATTAAGCTCAACACAAGGAGAATGCGACTAAGCATATGTCTTTGAAGATTTGTCTTGATGATAACACACATGATGGGAAGACTAAGTCCAAGATCTTTTAAGGATAGCTTTAGGACTTAGAGTCTCTTTGTTCGAGGATCTCTTTGGATATCTCCTAGTGCATGAAGATAAAACAAAAATGTTTTTCTTAAACTTATACCAAAACTGTTTTGATCTTGAAAATAACTTAAAAATGTTTTGGTGTTTTTGATAAACTTTCTCGGGATGTTTTTCAAGCTTTTATAATCTGTTTTACAAATCGAGTTATTCGAATAACTCATTAGTTATTCGAATAAAGCTTTATATTTTGGATCTTTAACGTGATTTGTGTTTTCAAGTGTTATTCGAATAACACTCCTGTTATTCGAATAAGTCTTTTCTAAATAACTTGTTTTCACATCAACTATTCAAATAACTCATCAGTTATTCGAATAGACCCTTTTCCCAGAAGTCTGTTTTAACAAATGTTATTTGAATAAAACTATCTTTATTCGAATAACCAGTTTTCTAAAGAAAGCTTTTATTGCAGCGTTATTCGAATGACACGAAGGTTATTCGAATAACCAGTTTCAGAAACATTTTTAAAAGAACGTGTTATTCGAATAGCCAAAGGCTTATTCGAATAAACACGGTAAGCACAGATACGAATATAGAAACTAACGGACACTTTTTTCATATTAATCACGGAATTAATTGCTACAACGGCTAATTTTCTATCTGGCTCTATAAATAGAGACCGTGGGTCTCATCTGCAATAAGTCCAGCTATTTGTTTAATTTGCACTTACTCTGAAAAATGTGATTTATATTTTACGCATATTTTTTGTGCTCTTTTTGCTAAAACTTTGAGATATCCTTTGAGAGCCTCTTAGCACTTCAAATTGTATAATTTGCTCTGAGTGAGAGTTTCTATCCATCTATAATTTCTATTCTTCTGTATTGAGGGTGAGGTATCCTTCAAGGTTTGTAAAGGGGGTGAGGTATCCCTCTAAGGTTTGTATAAGGATGAGGTATCCCTACAGGCTGAGACTTTAGCACAAGGGTAGAGTTTCCCTGTGTGTGAAAAGTGCTCTTTTATGTAACGGTAGCAAGCACTTATTGAAGCTTGTACATATAGTGAAAAATATCGAACTGTGTTTCGGGGACTGGACGTAGACCACAAGTGGTTGGTGGTCGAACTAGGATAAATATCGTGTCTGCTCTTCTTTTCTTTATCTCTTTATTTTCATACAATTTTATTTTATTGCACATTTATTTATTTGCTATTCTTAAAGCTTTTATTCTTCATCTCACAATTCTTTCTCTTTTATTTAATAGCTTAAATATTTGTGTTTATTTTAAGAGCTTTTGTAAAAAGTTTTTCATACCCAATTCACCCCCCCTCTTGATTAATGGTTGCCATGACTAACAAGTGTTATCAGAGCTTCGTGTTCTGGTGAAAGCTTAACTGCTTAGAGTTAAAGATCCTTGTTTATTAGCAACCTTGAAAGTTTTTCAAAATAGAAGGTTTTGAAATTGATAAATCACCATTCTTTGATGGTGTGAATTTTGTTTATTGGAAAGTTAGACTAGAGTTTTATATACAGTCTATTGATTTGGATTTGTGGGATGTTGTGCTAAATGGATTTATTTATAAATCAAAACAAACTTGGAATAGTTTTGATAAAAAATGTTTTTCTTTGAATATTAGAGTTATGCAAATTTTGAGAAGTAGTTTGAATAATTATGCTTATGCTGAAATTAAAAATTGTTCTAGTGCCAAAGAAATTTTAGACACTCTTGATGATATTTATCTTGCTAACAATGATTTTGTGCATAAAGTTATATATAGAAAGCAAGAAGAGCAAAAGCCATTGAAGAAAGCTTATCATGAAAAATATCCTCAAATAGATGCTCAAACTATTGAAGGGAGCCAAATGCCTCTTGGTGACGATGGTGCCCAATTTGAAGAAGAGGCAAAGCAAAATAAAATTGATGAGGAAGAAGGTGATTCCCTTCAAGAGCCAAGTGTGCTACAAATTGCGATTACTTCCTATATGGCTAAAAAGGACTTTGAGGTAAATAATTCTAAACTATATTATAGTCCTTCTTATGATGAATTGCAAAGTGCATATAATGAATTGTATGATGGTTTGTTAAATTTAGAAAAGAAAAACTTATCGAGTTTGGAAAACATTTCCTCAATTAAAAATAAAATTGAGATTTTGAAAAATGAATGTGCTTTTCTTAATGAGGGAATGCCTTTGAAATACGAAACCTCATCTTCTTGTGAAAAATGCATTAATTTAGAAAGTCACGTTGAGGATTTATCTTTCAAATTTTCCAAAGCTAATGATTCTAATTACTTACATTCTATGCTTGTTAATGAAAATAAAATTAATGTTATTCCACATGAAAATTCAAGTAAAGCTTGTGGCAGAAATAACATAGAATGTAATAACAAGAAAATACTTAAGTTTTTCAAAGATGATCTTCAGAAGACCAAGTCATCATTAAATTCAATTGTATGTAATTTTTGTGGTCATCTAGGACATATTTCTCATTTATGCAATTATAGAAGAAATCCTTATATGAGAAATTGTATGGTATGGGTTCCTAAAAATCCTAAAGGCCCTAATACTAACATTCAAGGACCCAAAATGAAGTGGGTACCAAAGTGTCCTTCTAGTATTTCAACTGTGCAGAAAATTTCTCAAAAGGATGAATTTGTTGGTCAAAGGAAAGATGAATCATCACGAAGAGAGCTTCCAAAGCCTAATGAAAGAAATTTTAGTCAAAGAAGGAAGATGACTTCAACCAAAGCTTCTCAAGTACACAATGTGGAATTTGCAAAGTTCAAAACACCAAAAGAGAAGCAATGTGTAACACCCTTTCTGGGGATGTCACATTTATGATGCAGAAAAATAAAAAATAAATAAAATCCTTACCCAAGTTGTAAAAACATTTTGACACTTAAATAATATTTGTGGTATATATATATTTTTTTCCTTTTATAATTATATCATTAAATAAAATAACACGGAACACAAAATATAAGAAACATAAACTCACCATAATATACATGTGATTTTCCTTTAGTACACGCATAATTTACATCTACAAGCATTTGACAAAACAGTAAAAGACAACATAAAACTAAGACATAGTATTGCCCAAGTGCACCTCAGAGCTCTCTAATCTTCCGATGGATCATCCTCAGAAAGATCCTCGTAATTCAGAGCTCCTGGAGGTCCCATAGTTCTAGGTCCTATAGTACTACGGACACGAGTCCGAGCGGTTGACTCGCTACTGAGCTCACTAGGCGCATGGAATATTCCCTTCCAGTGACGCCTAAGAGTCAGCGGCAACTCTAAATGTAAATACAACACAGTAGTGAATATGACATCTCCATCATACTCTCTACATAGGGACACAGTCAGACGTCCCACATAAGCAACTGTCCCTCTGTCCACATGCATACGCCAGGCCTCAGAACCTCCATGAAACTCCAGTCTCACAAACCCCAAGAATCCTGGCAACGCCATGATCTCAAGATCAGTCTTGATGATCAGTGTGATCTACCGGCTCCTCTTCCTCGTATAACTTGCCCGGATGTCGCTCGTCCGGATACTGTATCTCCAGAGGCTGTTCCTCTCCCTTTTCCTCAAACTCTTTACGGAAATAATATAATAATATCGAGAAAACATATAAAGAGGTGAGACAATCTACACCATTACCCGCATGGCAATAAAGAAAATGACAATACAAACAAATATCCCAACAGTACATACCAACATTTCATGCATAATGTAACAAAGTAATACATATTAAAATAACACATACCATTATATCATGCCTAATATATTAAAGCAATAAATATTAAAATAACACATATCATACATAATATATTAAAACAAGACATCATATATTTTATCACGAGAATATGGTAAGCAAGAAAGTGCGGATGATGCATGAACAAGAAATGCGGAGTAATGCATGAACACACACCGACTCGTTCCTACTCCATGGAGCTAAACACGGATATCCGAGAGAATGATCCGAATAGAAACTAGAAATATTTTATGGCTGCCCAACCAAGCTATTGCAATCCATAATACGTCGTGTCTATAGCCCACAAATTCAAAACATCGTGTAGCAAGATATCTGATCCAAACATCGTGTACCACAGGCATAGTACTTAATAGTCCCCTCAAGATCTTGACTAAGAATAGTGCTTGTCAAGATCATTAGTGTGTTGTCCGTTACCACGGCCCAAAGGTGCTACCACTGTCCACATATGGGATCCTCCGCACACTAATGCCTTCAAGTTCATAAATGAACCACACTACGCTTATCACACCAATTACGATGTAATTTGCCTCATCAATCAATCGCCAATTATAAACCAAATTGGCACAACACTCTAAACATGATCTAAAATTACAAAAATACCCTTATTATCCAAATTTTACCGTAATTACAAAAAATTACCAAAATGCCCTTTGTCACCAAAAACCAAAGTATAGTACGTCCCACCTGACAGTACTAACAAAATACCAAAATATAGTACGTCCCACCTGACAGTACTACACCACAACATGTCCGGGTCCATCACTTTGGCCCGACAGAAAAACTCACTGTATCGATCAATTGCATAGGAATTTTATCGCATTTTCACAATCTCGTTATTTTCACAAACGTTTTTAAATCGTGTAAATATATTTTGACATTTTTAAACATCATAAAATTATTTTCTCAATCGCGTAGGATTTTTAATTCATTTTCTTAACCGAATAGCTTAGAATCATTATTTTTAATATGTGTAAAACTATATCTAGTACTTTTAAAATACGTAGAGTATTTTCCTTGTGTTCTAAATATAGTATGGAATCTTTTCATTTTAAACGTCTGATTTTATTAAATTTTGGCAGCATTTTGCCTATAAAATCAGTATAAAGTATTTTTAACATTTTTCTCTAAATATAGTTTATTTTATTTTTACCCAATAATTTCACTTTGAAACTTACTAACGCGGTTCAAAATTTATGAAATGAGCTCTACGTTAGTATTTTTCAAGCGTCTAATTTAATTCTTATTTAAACTAAATTCTACTAAGTTAAAATTCTAGGACAGAATTAATTCCTTTGATTTTCTCAATGATTCTTTGGAATCGATTTGTTTAATAAAATCATTACCTATCCTATCTTAGAAAATAAAATGGAATGTTAACCAAATCAAAAATAAAATGGTATTTGATTATACACTAAATGGCATGTTGGTCATAATTAACTTAAATCATTTTTAATTTAATTATTTTACCTAGATTCCTCAAATCAGTAATTTAGAAAATTACTGAGAACATTTTGGTTCTCTTTTTGGATGTAAGGCCGTGAGCCTCATAGTGTATTCTTTGGAACACTCATGCAAATCGTACTTGTTATTCACATCCTATTTTAATAATTATACAATTATATACAATTATAAACACATGTAATTATATAATCACATATAATATACATACAATATATTTTAAAGCCATAAACATTGCATAGCAAAAATAATGAGAGCTATAATCATGCATAGCAAAATAAATCACAAATAGGAAAGCATTTAAACAATTACACAAATAAATAATAAATACAATAAACAACCACACAAATGAATCCTTATGGATTCCATACACAAACAAATCCATTTTCCCATCACCACTTAGGGTTGATGAGATTAAATCTCCCTCTTACCTCTTGTAGACAATTTAATCGGTTAGTTTCCTCCTTTCTTTACAATTTCGTACAAGCTCCCAAACAAATCCCTAAAATTCTTAAACAATTAGTAAATACACATACAAGGTACAAAATAGAAAAACCATGGAACAATCATGGTTAGAAAAATTAGAAATCCAATTTTGAACCAAAGAATCAAAACTTACCCTTAAGAAAGTAAGCAAAAGGTTGGATTTTGGACAAGATTGAGTAGGAATTTGGGAAAACTTTGTGAATGAAAGATGCTTAGAATGGGATCTGGGTTCAAGAAATGTGATGAGATAAAATTATAGAAGATTGGTTGGTGGTGTTAGGGTGTTGGCCGTATTTGAGAAAGAAAAGGGGAGAGAAAATATGCTTGGTGTTCTTGGTAGTTTTTGGAGAGAAAATGAAAGCTTTAATTTAGGATAAGTGTGAAATAAATATTGATAGAGAAAATGGGAGGGCTGCTGCCGTGAATGGCTTTTTGGGTGAGGTTGAGTGTTGAATTTTGCTAGGTAAAGATCTAATTGTGTTCACATGGTGTGCACATGATTTATGACAATTTGGAGGGTTCAAGAAGCTAGTAGAACCAAGCCATCCAAGCTCCCTTGGCTGCTGCCCAAACCGTGCGGTCTTCATCCATTTAGGGAATTAATTGCTTTCCAATTACATCTAATTATATGCTAATAAATTAGACAATTAGTTAGGTTAATTATCCTATTAAAACTAAATCAATATTCTAATCATATAATCAATTAGTTTAATATATATTAGCATATATTATAATCTTTAATAAATATTAGGACATCTAATTAGTATTTAGATTATAATAAATTAAGAATTAAACTAGTTCACTTAGTTAGCTAATTAAGTAATTAGATTAGTCAAATTAAGCTTAATTAGCTACTAATCAAAGTCAAGCCTACAATTTTTGACTTAATCCTAACCCTTGATTCATCTTTAATTCCTACCCATAGATTAGATCTAAGGTAGATATGAATTAGTCATAAATCTTGAATTCTAATCTCACCATTGATTTGATCAACAGTTGAAATCAAAGGCTTCCTAACTAAGTCTTCATCCAACGGTCCATACGAAAGTCTTTGCTTCCTTCGTTGACCAATTCCTATTGGTTTAGAAAGTCAAGCCTACCTTTGTTGACTTGCTCTCATTGGTTAGAAATTGTCCAGTCAGCACAGTTGACTATTTTTCCTAAACGCGGGTCCCACAGTACTTTTAAAGATCTGTGGTCAAACCGAAGCAGATTTTTACTATTTTTGAGACAAGAGAATGCTTGTAATATAAAATAATATTATAAAAATATAAAATTATTTTATTGCACAGCTTAAATCCAAAAAATTACGAGATTAATATATATATCAATCAGAATTGGGTTTAGTAAGATCTCCCAGCTCCAAATAATTAAAATAAGATTTATCCGGCCAGAAAATTATTATTTTCCTATGTCGGAGCAAATCACATACAACAGTCAAGTACACTCACGGAACAGTCAAATTAAATTTACTGCTCACAGAATTCACAAAACAGTACAAATCGGGACTATATTATAATTATCCCAAAAGTTGGGGTGTTACACAATGGGTGTGCTTGAAGGCCAAGAGCTGACTTTGGCATCTTGAAAGTGGCTGCTCCAAGTACAAAGACCAGAAATAATTTCAAGCTTTCTTTCTTGTCCACATGAAGTTTGGACTTACAATTTTCGGATAAGTGAAAACTTTTATTATGTTTTTCTAGCCTTATAATTTGAATTTTTTTTTTACATGTTAATATGCTAGATAAAGTATAATTCAGGTTTGAAATGACATGTCTAATGATAACATCCTTGAACTTGAGCTTTTGATCAATCATACATATAATTAAATATTTGAATTTATTGTTTAAACATGGTTTTTATTCTCTCTTAATTTTCAATTTTAAACGTATGCTTTACTGTGCTTGTTAATAGTTTTATTCGAAAGCTTATTCGAATAACGTTCTTTCAAGCTGATCAATTTGTGTTGAATATCATCTTTATTCGAATAACATGAAGTTTATTCGAATAAACTGACTTCTATATCAGTTTTGTGTTTGCAGTGTTTACTGTCTATTCGAATAAATCCGTTACTTATTCGAATAAACAGAGTCGTTGTTCTATCAGTTTCTTACGTTTGATCTCTGTCTATTCGAATAAACCTTGGGCTATTCGAATAACTAGAGACTTGGCTTATCTGTCCTGATTGTTTACTTTTCTGTCTATTTGAATAACTCCCAGGTTATTCGAATAAAACCTGTTAAAATGCCAAAACGCTTGGCTCTCCAGACCCTTTATTCGAATAGGATCCTCTTCTTATTCGAATAAACACGGTTTGTTTTTAAACGTAATCTGTTCTGCTATGTTTTGATTAATACATGTTAAATTCTTTTGATGCTTATATATAATTGGCTTGATTGATCATGAAATATCTTTTGCCATTGTGAACTTATTTATTGTTTTGAATGCTTATTTGTTTATGAGTTTGGCATAATAACTAACCTCTATGGATCCAAAATTGATGGATACCAAAGAAAATTCTTTGAATTGTGTTGTAGGGTGATAACTACCTCAAGCAAGCATTTAAATGGAATAAGCTTATTCAAGTTGAGGATAGTAAAAGAATTCAACTTTTGAAAGGGGTGCAAAGAATCTCTATTCCCTCGTGAAAACTTGAAGCTTGGAAGTGAGAGTCATCTACAAAAATTCAAAGACTACACTTCTGGTGATATCAATCCTTATTTATGCTTTAAATTTGATATCATATGATATTTGGAGAAGTAGAAAGTTATGTTATACCTTCACATGCCTTACATGAAAATTATTTGCCTAAAAATGTCTAAATAAGTTTTGATGATAATTATATGCTTCTTGATAAACTTGAATCATGCCTTAAAATGCTTAAACAATTTTTATTATTATTCAAGTGCATATGTGCTTCATGCATTCTTGTTAGAACTAATATTGCATGGTTGATAATGTGATACATGTTTTAAATTATATATCAACTTAAATTATGCTTATAAATTGGCCTACATGATATTTGATGCTAACTTATGTTTTAGAGAACTTTTAAAGTTAGATTTGTAAGTCTCTCTATATGTTTCAAATATAGCTATCAGATTTTTACATACAAGCATATGTGGATAAACGAGAAAAGTTGAATGGAATTCAAATGAAGAGGAAGATAAAGAAGACTTTCTTCAAGTGCAATGGAATGGAATACTCAATGGAAGAAAGCTCAAACTCAAAGGACAAATAAACAAAGAACATTCTACAGAAGCATCACTCTTCATCTATCTCAATAAGTATCTCTATCCTTAAGCTATTGTGGTATTTTCTATGATATGGATTGTATGATACTTGTTGATAAATTAATCTTAAATGACTAGATGCTTTTCAATAAATATATGTTTTTCCTTCTAAAATGCTTTTAAAAATATAATGTGCTCTTATAAAATTCTTTTTGAAAGGGGGAGAAGTCTTAAAATTTTGGTTTAAGAATAAATATCTTTACCCTTGTTTTCTTTTATATAATATGCATATTTTGAGGGGGAGCCTAGTTCTTAAATTGTTGCTTATATCTCTTAGCTTACATCCTTATTTGATTACATAAAGTGTTTTAATATTGTCATATGCTAAATGTTGATATACAAATATACGACAAGCACTACATGAATTATTTTCTATATCTTGAAAGCATGATCGTTTCATCTCTCTATTCTTGAATCATATGTAGAATCTATAAGGGAGAGAAAATATTTTTTTCTTTCTAAGCCTTTTTGTTGATGTCAAATATGGGGAGTGAAAATTGGAAAGAAAAATATGTTCTTGTACTTATTATTTGATATGCTTACATGAATATCCATTCTTGTATATTGCTCAACATATTTTTCTTTGGTGATTTGTCATCATCAAAAAGGGGGAGATTGTGGAAATAAGTTTGCCCTAAATAGTTTTATATATTAAGTTTTGATGATGACAAATACAAAACAAATAGAATAATGCTTATGCTTGATAAATGTGCTTAATATGATATATTGTATCATGCATGATATGTACCATGCCTAGTTATATTTCACTTAATAATCATGCAATAAGATATATGCAACATTCATACCTTGCTTAAATGAAAATGAGCAATGTGTTCTGTTGCATCCTATATAGAGCATATCCATTAATAATTGATAAATATCTTATTTGGATATGTTTATAAAAGTTTTATATGCATGGTAAACTAACTAGAATTATACATTTATGATTCATGCATATGAAGATATTGAATTATGTTTTTAGACTAATTATGCTTGTTTAAGTGAGAAATACTTTACAGGATAGTCCAAGTACTAAGGGTGAGCTTGCAACAAGAAAGCAATAGATATCTATTACGCTCAACACAAGGAGAATGCGACTAAGCATATGTCTTTGAAGATTTGTCTTGATGATAACACACATGATGGGAAGACTAAGTCCAAGATCTTTTAAGGATAGCTTTAGGACTTAGAGTCTCTTTGTTCGAGGATCTCTTTGGATATCTCCTAGTGCATGAAGATAAAACAAAAATATTTTTCTTAAACTTATACCAAAACTATTTTGATCTTGAAAATAACTTAAAAATGTTTTGGTATTTTTGATAAACTTTCTGGGATGTTTTTCAAGCTTTTATAACTGTTTTACAAACTGAGTTATTCGAATAACTCATTAGTTATTCGAATAAAGCTTTATATTTTGGATGCTGCGTGACTGTGTTTTAAAGTGTTATTCGAATAACACTCCTGTTATTCGAATAAGTGTTTTCTAAATAACTTGTTTTCACATCAGCTATTCGAATAACTCATCAGTTATTCGAATAGACCATTTTCCCAGAAGTCTGCTTTAACAAATGTTATTCGAATAAAACTATCTTTATTCGAATAACCAGTTTTCTAAAGAAAGCTTTTATGGCAGCGTTATTCGAATAACACGAAGGTTATTCGAATAACCAGTTTCAGAAACGTTTTTAAAAGAACATGTTATTCAAATAGCCAAAGGCTTATTCGAATAAACACGGTAAGCACAGATACGAATATAGAAACTAACGGACACTTTTTTCATATTAATCACGGAATTATTTGCTACAACGGCTAATTTTCTATCTGACTCTATAAATAGAAACCGTGGGTCTCATCTGCAATAAGTCCATCTATTTGTTTAATTTGCGCTTGCTCTGAAAAATGTGATTTATATTTTACGTCTATTTTCTGTGCTTTTTTTGCTAAAACTTTGAGATATCCTTTGAGAGCCTCTTAGCACTTCAAATTGCATAATTTGCTCTAAGTGAGAGTTTCTATCCATCTATAATTTCTATTCTTCTGTATTGAGGGTGAGGTATCCTTCAAGGTTTGTAAAGGGGTGAGGTATCCTCTAAGGTTTGTATAAGGGTGAGGTATCCCATCAAGTTTGAGACTTTAGCACAAGGGTAGAGTTTCCCTGTGTGTGAAAAGTGCTCTTTTATGTAACGGTAGCAAGCACCTATTGAAGCTTGTACATATAGTGAAAAATCTTAAACTGTGTTTCGGGGACTGGACGTAGACCACAAGTGGTTGGTGGTCGAACCAGGATAAATATCGTGCCTGCTCTTCTTCTCTTTATCTCTTTATTTTTATGCAATTTTATTTTATTGCACATTTATTTATCTGCTATTCTTAAAGCTTTTATTCTTCATCTCACAATTCTTTCTCTTTTATTTAATAGCTTAAATATTTATGTTTATTTTAAGAGCTTTTGTGAAAAGTTTTTCATACCCAATTCACCCTCCCTCTTGGGTAATGGTTGCCATGACTAACACAATTTATCTTAGAAGAATCAAGCTGCACCATTGAATGCTCAGCTCGAACAGAAGTCTCCTCTAGAGATTACAGTGGAGAAACTCTCTTTGCATACCTCAGTTTTTATGCAACAGACTTCAGCTTTTATGGAAGAGTCGAGGGCCAATAATAAGAATCATGAGGCGGCAATTAGAAGTCTTAAGAATCAGGTGGGGCAAATTGCCAAATAGCTTCAAGAAAGACTTCCAGGTAGTTTACCCAGTGATACCTTGGTAAATCATAAGGAGCAGTGTAAGGCAATCACCTTAAGAAGTGATAAGACCTTAGAAGAAGACAAGAATGAAGCATCTGGTTCTGCAGAAGAAAAGGTTTTGTCTTAAGAGGATAGTAAAGAAGATGATGTCAAGGAAGAACAACCAAGAGTGCAAAGGAAAAAGAAAGAGCTGGAGCAGAAGAAAGTGGTTGATCCTTCACTTTATGCTAAACTTCCATACCCTCAAAGGTTTAGGAAGGAGATTCAAGAAAAGCAGTTCTCAAAGTTCTTAGAAGTTTTCAAAAAACTGCAGATCAACATCCCTTTTGCTGAAGCACTGGAGCAGATGCCCTCATATGCTAAATTCATGAAGGACTTGTTGTCAAAGAAGAGGAAACTGAAAGAGGATGAGACAGTGATACTTACTGAAGAATGTAGTGCAATAATTCAGAGGAAGCTGCCACCAAAATTGAAAGATCCAGGTAGTTTCACTATTCCTTGCACCATTGGTAAGCTCACTATTGGAAAAGCTTTTTGTGATTTTGGAGCCAGTATCAATCTCATGCCTATCTCCATCATGCACAAGCTGGGAATTGAATCAGTAAAGCCAACAATGATTTCTCTTCAACTAGCAGATCGATCTATCATGCATCTATATGGTATAGTTGATGATGTGCTAGTTAAGGTGGATAAATTCATATTTCCAGCTGATTTTGTAGTCCTTGATATGGAAGAAGATGCAGACATCCCTCTCATTCTAGGCAGACCTTTCTTAGCAACTGGAAGAGCATTGATTGATGTGCAACAAGGAGAGCTTGTGTTGAGAGTGCATGATGAGAAGGTCACATTTAGTATTCTTGATGCAATAAAACATCCTGTAGAGGAAGAACAATGCCTTAGAGTGGACATAGTTGACTCATTGGTTGAAAAAGTATTTGGGCAGAGCATTCTCACATCTCCTCTTGAATCAGTGTTGGTAAATTCTAAAGTTTCAATGGATGATGATGCAAAGACAATACCAGAAGTATCCGAGTGAGTGCATAGCTAATTTGGAAGCTCAGCTAATTGTTTCTCATTCCAACTTTCAGAGAGAGGAATTGAAGAAGGAGGCTGAGGGTATTCAGGAGCCAGCTAAGCCAGAATTAAAGCAGCTTCCCTCTAATCTCAAATATGCATTCCTTGGTGAGGATAATACTTTCCCAGTGATTGTGAATGTGGACCTTAGTCCTAAGGAAGAAGAGAAGCCTTTAAGAGTTTTAAGAGAGCATAAGTCAGCTATTGGGTGGACCATTGATGATCTTAAGGGCATCAGTTCTACTATTTACATGCACAAGATTTTAATGGAGGATAACTACAAGCCAGTGGTGCAACCACAGAGAAGACTGAATCCCACCATGAAGGAAGTGGTAAGGAAGGAAGTGATGAAGCTTTACGATGCAGGCATTATTTACCCTATCTCAGATAGATCGTGGGTCAGTCCAGTCCAAGTTGTTCCAAAGAAAGGAGGGATGACAGTAATAGTCAATGAAAAGAATGAACTAATCCCTACAAGGACAGTCATTGGCTGGAGAATGTGCATTGACTATAGGAGGCTCAACAGTGCAACAAGAAAGGATCACTTTCCCCTCCCGTTCATTGATCAGATGGTAGAGAGACTTGTAGGGCACACCTATTATTACTTTCTAGATGGTTACTCTAGTTATAATCAGATCTTGGTGGATCCCGAGGACCAGGAGAAGACAGCTTTTACCTGTCCATATGGAATTTTTGCATACCGGAGGATGCCTTTCGGATTATGCAATGCTCCTGCAACTTTTCAGAGGTGTATGTTATCCATTTTCTCTGATATGATTGAAAATTTTGTTGAGATTTTTATGGATGATTTTTCTGTTTTTGGCTCTTCTTTTGATACTTGTCTTTCTAACCTTTCTTTGGTTTTGAAAAGATGCCAGGAAACTAACTTGGTTTTAAATTGGGAGAAATGTCACTTCATGGTGCAGGAAGGCATTGTTTTAGGCCATCACATTTCCTCAAGGGGTATTGAGATTGATCGAGCTAAAGTTGAGGTTATTGAGAAATTACCCCCTCCCATCAATGTCAAGGGAGTAAGAAGTTTCCTTGGGCATGTCGATTTTTATAGGAGATTCATAAAGGATTTCTCCAAGATTACTAAGCCTCTCTGCGAGTTACTTGTTAAGGATGCACCATTTGTTTTTAATGATGATTGTTTGCATGCATTTAATTTCTTGAAAAGCAAACTTATTTCTGCTCCTATAATTGTTGCTCCTGATTAGAATTTTTCATTTGAATTAATATGTGATGCAAGTGATTTTGCTGTGGATGCTATTTTAGGACAGAGAAAAGATAAGGTTTTGCATGTCATTTATTATGCTAGTAAAGTTTTGAATGATGCACAGCTTAACTATGCTACCACAGAGAAAGAATTACTTGCTGTAGTCTTTGCATTTGATAAATTTCGTTCTTATTTGGTTAAGTCAAGAGTTATTGTTTATACTGACCATGTAGCTTTGAAATATCTCTTGACTAAACAGGATGCAAAGCCTAGGCTTATCAGATGGATTCTACTTCTACAGGAGTTTGACTTGGAAATTAGAGATAAGAAAGGAACAGAGAATTTGGTAGCTGACCACTTGTCAAGAATCACTCATGAAGGAGATTCAGAAGAAGAGCAAATGCCCATTAAGGAGGAGTTTCCAAATGAACAACTTTTTGCTGTACGATTGTCTCCTTGGTTTGCAGATTTTGTGAATTACAGGGTGACTGGAATGGTTCCATCAGATTTCACATGGCAACAGCAGAAAAAATTCTTTCGAGATGTCAGGTATTATGTTTGGCATGAACCCTTCCTTTTTAAAATATGTACTGATGGTTTATTGAGAAGGTGTGTGTCTGAAGAAGAAGTGCCAAACATTCTGTGGCACTGTCATAGTTCTGATTATGGAGCTCAATTTGGAGGTAATAGAACTGCAGCAAAGGTATTACAATCTGGATTCTATTGGCCTACCCTGTTTAAAGATGCTTACAAGTTTGTTGAAAGCTGTGACAGGTGTCAAAGAGTTGGTGGTATTTCCAGGAAACACGAGATGCCTCTTAATAATATTTTGGAGGTAGAGTTGTTTAATGTATGGGGCATTGATTTTATGGGTCCTTTTCCTTCTTCACTCTCTAATCAATTTATCTTGGTGGCCGTTGATTATGTTTCTAAATGGGTGGAGGCCATTGCCATACAAACTAATGTTGCCAAGGTGGTTGTCAGGTTTATTAGAAAGAATATTTTCACTAGATTTGGCATCCCTAGGGCAATAATTAGCGATGGTGGGAAACATTTTTGTAATAGGCAATTTGAGGTTATTTTTAGTAAGTTTGGTGTTACACATAAGATAGCCACTCCCTATCATCCTCAGTCAAGTGGTCAAGTAGAGGTGTCTAATAGGGAATTGAAAAGCATTTTAGAAAAGACTGTTAATACCTCTAGGAAGGATTGGTCACTAAAGTTAGATGATGCATTATAGGCATACAGGACTGCATATAAAACTCCCATTGGTATGTCCCCATATAGGTTGGTATTTGGAAAATCATGTCATCTCCCTGTGGAACTTGAGCATAAAGCATTTTGGGCAATTAAATTTTTGAATTTTGATGTGAAGTCTGCAGGTGAAAAAAGGGTGCTACAGATGAACGAGATGGATGAGTTTCGGAATGAAGCCTATGAGAATGCTCGGCTGTATAAGGAAAAAACAAAAATGTGGCATGATAAAAAGATTACTTTGAGACAATTTGAACCAGGACAGCAAGTGTTGTTGTTTAACTCAAGGTTGAAGTTGTTTCTGGGTAAATTGAAATCCAAGTGGTCGGGCCCATTCAAGGTTAAAGAAGTTTCTCCTTTTGGAGCAATTGAAATTGTAGAACCCTGTTCAGGAAGAAGTTTCAAGGTCAATGGCCACAGACTTAAGCATTATTGGGGAGGCGAGTTTGATCGACAGAAGTCTTCTCAGGCACTCAGCCATCCGGATTGAGAGCAGGCAACGTCGAGCTAATGACGTTAAACAAGCGCTTTTTGGGAGGCAACCCAAATTTTCTCTCTTTTTCTTTTTCCTTTTTATTTTATTTTATTTTATTTTATTTTATTTTATTTATTTTGTTTTGTTTTTGTGTTTTTTTTTTTTTATTATTATTATTTTCTTTAAGTTTCAGCTTTATTTCATGTTTTAAAAAAAAACTGATGTAGCGCTCAAGCGCTGGAATACCAGCGCTCAAGCGCGCAGTGAGCAGGGAGCATTTAAACGAGCGTTCGTAGCGCCCAAGCGTTGAACGCTCTCCTGTTCAGTTTTCTCTCAGTTTTCTCCCTGAATCTTCTCCAATCCTTCTCAACAATCACTCTCCCTCACTCCCACAGTATCTCTTCTTGGATTTTTCTCTTCATCTCGTGTCCTTGTTCTTTATTTTTACTGCTTGTTGTATCTGAAAAGGGAGGAGTCCCCACCTGTACGTTGATACGTGCGTGGTGGGATTCTCACCGTGAATACCTATTCATTTCCCCATTTCTTGCTTTCATTTTCACCTCATTCAGGTAAGTCATCTCTCCTTAATCTCAATTTAGTGTGCTTTTCTGTTAATTTTATGAATTTTGGGAATTGGGGTTTTAGGGTTTTAGAATTGGGAATTTTGTGAAATTATGAAATTGGGTGAGAATTGATTCTATCTGTTGTAGTTGCTGGAATTCAAATTTGTAAATTGTTTGATTAAGAGTGATTGACACGTTTAGTTGCTGACATTGCTAATTTGCATACTGCTGTGACTGGATATATTTTGTGTGCTTAGTTGGTGGTGCTTCTATTCTGAGTACTGTTGGCATAGGTTGAGTTATCTTGATATTGTGTGAACTCATTGCTTGGTGATTGTGGCATGTTGAATTGGCATAATGATCTTGTCAAGCTATGATGACTGCTGTGAATTTAAGCTGTGATGAATCCAGATTTTTGGTTGTTTAAGTGTACTCATGTGATTTATAGCTGCTGTTCTTGGTTATTCTTTGTGTTGCTTTGACAAGTTTGGTATTACTTGGTTTCTGGTTTTTGATTGAAGAGTATTGCATGGCTTCTGGCTGTTGTTTATTCTGTCTAATTGTTCTGTTCTGTGAATGTTTGCTAAAAGATACTCATTTATCTCTTTTCTTTTTTGGTTTCAGGAATTTAAGATGCCTCCAATTAAGAGAAGAAGAGGTCCCTCTGGAGAAGGCTCTAGTTCTTCTTCATTTGATGCAAGTCGTTTCCGATCAGAAATTCATGAAAAAAGGTTTACCAATGCACTACTGAAAAGGAATTTCATTCGGGAACGGGGGCTTGTTCTACAAGACAATGAATTGCCTGAAATTCATTCACAAATTATAGACAGAGGTTGGAGCAGATTGTGCCAAATTCCAGAACCAGGATCATAGACATTGGTTAGGGAATTTTACGCCAATGCTTTTACTGACTCCACTGGCAGACACAGATATCAAAGCATGGTGAGGGGGACATTTATAGAGTTCAGTAAAGATGTGCTGAACGACTATTTTGATCAGGAATATGATTACCCAGGTCAGTGTGATTATCATGCCTTATTGAGTGCACCTTTGGATGCGAACCTGGTGCTTAGTGTGTTATGCAAGGAAGGCGCTTAATGGGTGTTGGACACAAAGAACCAACCCAAATTTTTGAAGAAAGCTGATTTTAAACCAATCCCACGGGTGTGGTGTACTTTTGTTCAAGCCAACCTTTTGCCTTGTTCTATGTTAAGGGTCAAAACGTGTTGCCCATTTGCTAACCGCAAGTGCATGGGTCGCACAAGTAATACAGATACAGAGTAAAAGTTCGTTCCCACGAGGATATTACGATATAAAGCTAAATACCAACCAATAGCTTAATCAATTCTAGACAAGGACATAAAAATAGGAAAATAATATACAAACTATCTAACCTACAAAAGTAATAAACCTAAAAGCGGTTAGGTTTTAAGAAATCCTCCTTCACCCCCTACATCTATCAACAACATGCAATTCCCCTCATAAACACAAATGCATTGATTAGGTAAGCTTGAGAATCTTCATTAGTCAAAAGCCTATGTCTAGGTCAATCAACCCTAGTTTCAATTGCCCAACTCACTAAGTTTCCTTGAGAGCCAGCGCAACTTCCACTCATGAATGATCTATTCTCAATCACACACTATACATGGTTAATAGGTATATTTCTATCCTATTAACGAATCAACTCATCCAAGCTAATTGAACTCGCCGAACATGTATCAACCACACCATATCCATATCAACAAATCCCTATGTCTAGTTCATTTGTCCATATTGAGATCATGCAATTGAGGCCAACCAAGAACAAGCATTAAACACAGATAATGATTGAACCATAATCAAACATCCACACAAACTTAGAGAAAAACACATCATTAATATAAATAAAAGGATTCAAAGTATTCCTAAACAAAGCTTAGCTATACAAAAGATAAGGAAGAGAAGAGAGAAAGGGAAAAGAGAGAAAGAAGCTCATTGATTTGTATCTGAAGCTTGAATCCTCCTTCAATCCTTTGATCCTGGCCTCCAATCCACCAGCAATGAAGATCTAGCCAAGCTATCTAACCTAAAACTAACCTAAACTAACTAAACTAACAAAACCTAAAAAAAGAGAGATGGCCAAATGGCCAAAACTCAGAAAAACAGAGAGAAAACGGCGAGAAATGGGAGAGTCTGAGAGAAAAACGTGTAAAAATCTATTTATAGGCTCAGCAGTCGCCTTCACGCCGCGGCGCCCACATATGCGCGCCGCGGCGCACAATGGGTCGGTCTATATACCGCCTCAACGTTCATTTCATTACGCCGCGGCGCTATTGCCCCGGGTCCAAGTATGACCAGGCTGAAAATCCTCTTTGCACCGCGGCGTGCTCTGCCTTGCGCCGCGGCGTTGCTTGCTGGAATGCCAATTTGACTTCCTCTTCCTCTTTAAGCTCAATTGCTCCATATTTAACCTTATTTGGAGCCCCTCCTATCATAGAGAAAACACCAAATCAATAACATATATAAATCTACTCAATCCATGATCATTAAAGCTCAGTTTTACATAATAACACATCAGAAAGGCTTAGATTCAGAATATATCAAATATAAGCACAAAACCCTCCAAATATGCATTTAAATAAGGACATAGCATTCATTCTAGCACAAAGATAGGGCACAAATAATTACGTTCCATGTAGCTATCATTCTAACACTTCTGAAGTGCCTATTAAGCGGGCCTTGCTTGTCTTCGCCATTGTCTCTGATAGTGTTGTTGATATTGGCCGGGTCATTGCCTTCAACATGCGAATGGCAGCTCAAGACACTTCTGGGAGCTTACCCTATCCTTTGCTCATTTCCCGCCTATGTTCTGAGAAGGGTGTCCAAATTTCAGGTGATCAATTAATTCAGCCAACTCCTCCTATTACAATAGCGATTATTGAAAGGTATTTTGAGGAGGATCGAGCAGTTCCAGCTCCTGAAGTTCCAGCTCCTCCAGGCCCAGCGGTCAGGCCACCTCGTACAACGCTCACCTTGGCACAAAGGATGGATAGATTAGAGCGAGTGCAGCGTCAGAATCAGAGGAAATTCAACTATTCTCTTCAGTTGTTGCGCCGCATAGCAGAGCGCTTGGACATTGACGCTGCTCCTCTTGGTCCTATGACTGACGAGGAGATTATGGCAAATATCAACTTCAGTGAGGCAAATGAGGAGGAGGATGATGATGAGGAAGCGCTAGATTGATTTCCTGCTGCCACAATGAGCTTTTCTTTACCCTCTCTTTTATTCTTTTGCCTTTACGTTCCTGCTTGTTTATTGCATTAGTTTGTGATCTGAACAGTGAGGGCACTGGGTTGTTTAAGTTTGGGGGAGGGTATTTTGTTGTTTTGATTAAGTATTTTGGTTGAACATGCCAGTATTTTGAATTGAGAATCCTATGATTGGTTGAACTGGTTCTTAATTTCTTTTCCAGGATGTCATATAGGAATCCAAAAATTAGATTGATCTCTATTGCTTTGATTATGCATGATTGTACTTCCCATTTGTATGATTGAAAAGACCTTGGATATATGATTGCATGACAAACTTAGAAAAAGATTATCGAATTGCTTGTGTGTGGATGATTTGCATCTAGAAGTTGTTTGATTATCTCTTGAGGCGAAATCATAAATGATGCATGATCAGGAAAATGATTAAGGCCTTCTTTAGACCGTTTGAGCCTTTCAAGCCAACCTGTTAATACAGTGTATCTCTAGGTCCCTTTTTGCAGCCACACATATTTTTGGCCTTATTTTTGTTCTCTTTTACCCATATTTTTCTTCCCATATACATCTTTAAAAAAAAAAAGGTTTCCTTTTTCTTACCCTTTGTTGAATGCATGTCTTGTGTTTTCTACTGTTCAAGCCTTCATCATTATGTGTATGAGTTAATTGAGGAGTTAAAAAAAAAGAGAAAGTTCACCCCAAGTTTTGCAAGAAATAAGTTTGGGGGTGCAGGAGGTTGTCAAAAAAAAAAAACAGAGAAAAAAAAGAAGAAAAGAAATGATGATGATTAGAGTGTTGATTTTTATGCTCCTTTGTGCTCTTGTCTAATATTTTGAGGCTTGGATTGTGGAATATGCATGATTATGTATTTCAATCTTTGTTTTATTTCTCCTATCCTTTTCTTTCATAAACCATACCCCTGGCCTATCATTACAAGCTCATAAAGACCTTTATGATCCTTGTTTTTGTGTTGCTTATATTAGTGGAGAAGGAGATGAAAAACAACCCTATGGATGCATTTTTTATGTACATTTGCATTTTTATAAACCTATCCGGGTTTGAACATCTCTGTGAGTTGGTCTTTCATTCATGCTTATGGGAAGTCATTTATTTGTGAGAGCAATTGGATAATTGGATTCTGCATGTGTGATTCCTTGAACTGAGGTTTTGGAACAATTTCTGAGGTTTTCTATGATGTTCATTATCTGGCAATATCATGTTTTGTTTTGTTTGTTGAGTCGGCTTAAGTGCCTCCCTGAGTTCGGAGCCTTTGTAGGGGGATGTATATAGTTATCGGCCACCAAAAAGATTTTCTTTCTTTTAATTTTTGTTTCTTCTTCCTTTTACTTGAGGACAAGTAAAATCCTAAGTTTGGGGGAGTAATGAACCTTTAAAAAGTTATGTTTTTACAGTTCAATTTCTCAGTTTTTCATTCCTTTTTAATCTGTTTAATTGAGTTTTGTCCTTATGTTTTTCATGTTTTTAATTTAAAGAGTTTTTCTTCATTCTTGGTATTTTCTTATATTTTTTATAGGTTTTTGCTGGGAAAAAGAATGGATTTCTTGTATGAAAGAGCTGTTAGACAAGTTCTCTGGACTCTCAATGCTTAAGCGTTTAAGAACCAGCGCTCAAGCGCTAGTGAGGCAGAACGAGGGAGTTTTCTCTGTTATCCCAGCGCCCAAGCATTGGGTGTTCACCGCTCAAGCGCGCCAATGGCAGAACAAGATGAATATTTCTGGTATTTCAGTGCTCAGGCGTTGTACAGCTAGCGCTCATGCGCGTTTATTATGAAGAACTGGTCTCTTGTGAGTTAGCGCTCAGGAGCTTGGAGACTAGCGCTCAGGCGCTAGACGCGTAACTGTACAAGATTTTTTATTATAAATAGAAAGTTACACAAAATTGAAAGACACTCTGCGACAGCTGTCAAGACAACTCAATCCTAATTTGGTGTGGGCACATCAAGATTTGAAGATTAGGGATTCTCTTCAATCTTTCCACTAATTATCAATGGAGTTTGTCATCTTCTATTCTTTGTTTTGTTCTTTCCCTATGTGTAACTAACTTCCCCTCGTTAGGGGGACGATGGATCTTGATACTTTGATGATGTAATTTCTTTTATGGGTTTAATGCATGTTTTTATCTCATGATTTACGTGTTTATCTCTATTCTTAATGCTTTTCTAAACTTGATCAATTTGGGAATGATAATTTGGGTTTATGTATGATTTGGAAAAATTTGCATGAACCTAGAACTTGTGATAAACACCATAATCTCTGCAATCGCTAGGGATAGACGTTGTGGGTTATGTGGTCTTTCTTTTAATTCCCTCGTGCTTGATAATGCCTTTCTAATTGGAGTTAGACTAAGGGATTAGTTAATTTCAATTAGCGTAAGAGGATTAATATACCAAGGGATTGGGTATTAGTTAATGTTGGGAATTGACCATGAATCATTGAAATAGAACATGTTTTAAACCAATATTTAGAAGTGCATTTGAAAGAGTTCAAGTGAAGTCTGAACCCTAACACTTTCTTATTATTGATTTCATCTCTTATTAAATTGCTTGATTTTACTTTGTTTAGTTTTAATTACTTTCCTTTAATTATCTTTATTTTCACTTTTTTCAACTTCCATCTTTTGATTGGCTTAAATAGTGTTAATTTAACGAATTTGGTAATTGGCAATATAATCCTCGTGGGACGATTCTCTTTTCACTACTTTATTACTTTTTGTGATTCGGTGCACTTGCCGATTTTCACATCAAGGCCCCAAGTTTAAGGATAATCCTAGATAATGGGTTTCCCATGTCATTCATTCAATATTTTTTTATTTCATACCTTGATTATCAAATTCATCATACATACATTACTATGCTTCTCAATATCATGCATACATTAAATTCATCTTGATTACTATTCATTCCACACAAAATATATACAATATTTCACATCACAAGTAATTGAATTCATTCATTCCCAAATTGTAACATAATGTTATCGGTTATCTATATTCCATAAATTCAAGGTATTTCTTATGAATCAATTTCATTACGTATATACCTCATAATACTATACATTTCAATTCACATCTATATTCAATACATACTTATCTTACAATCATAAGTCCTTATCTATTATACCATAAAATAGCACTACATTGCATTAGAAGTTTTGTGTTCATATAATAGCATAACTTAAAAAAACAATATGCCATTTGGGTGCTTGGGCGTTAGACACTGGGCACTGGGCACTCAGGCACCTAGACACTAGAATAATGTCTTGTTTCATTCTACTAATGAGAGCCAGCCTTTCAGAGCTCAAGCGTTGGCCTGGAGCCTATGAGCTACAAACCTGGCGCCCAATGCGCAACAGCACGTTGAAAGTCTCTGGGCGTTGGGTGCCCCACAGCTGGCGCTCAGGTGTTGGTGCACCAGAACCTTATTCTATATTTTTTGTTTTCCAAAACCCAACCCCTTAAATATTGATTCTAAAAAGTTTCCAACCACATAGAAAATTCTTATGCCTTTTAAATGCATCCATACACAATTCCAAAACCTCAAACATGGTGGAACAACAATCAAATTCAATAAACCACTTATCCAAATCCAAATCCAAATCCATTTCTATCACAAAGTTATGAAAAATAATACAAATCTATTTTCAAACTCATACATGCTATTCATAAGTATGAAGATGAAGACAACAGAAAATAAAAGGTGAAAACAATCCCCCTACCTTCCTTTCTTCCTTCCTTTAGCTTCTTGAAGCTTGGTTCTTCACTTTTTTCCTTTTTTCCTTCTCTGTTTCTTGCTTCTTTTCTTCTCCCTTTGGCTTTCTTTTTCTTTCTCTTATTTTCACTTAGTTGGCTACTACTGGAATGTGCGTGAAATGAAAGCAAAAATGAGAAAGAATGAAAGTCAAATGAGATAAAAGATGAAGACAAGAGAGAGAGGCGCTGGAAGTGAGGAAAGGAAATAGAAAATCATACTGAAACTTTTGTATCTCTTAGGAACAATTTAATCTTCCAAAATCGTATTTTTCGACTTCCGTAAGTGTTACAAAAAATCATAGATCACTAAATTCTTATATCCGAATTTTCATAATTTTCATATACTACTATTTATCAGTTAAGTTTCATTACTTTTTCTTAAGCTGAATCATACTTGAGAATTAAGCAAATGAGCCTACTAATGTTCATCTTAACAGGCATTCTTTACCAAAGTGTTCCCCATTTTATACCTGATGTTTCCATCGCATTTTTCCTAGTTTCTAAACTATTCAATTGTTAAACGGTTCTCTAATATCTCATTTAGTATTATTAAAAATATCAAATTAATTCAATTGATTCTCCAAAATTTATCACAACTCTTCCCAAATACTTATAACCTAGAAATAAATTTTTCTTATTTTTTTTTTCAAATCAACTATTTATACTAATATCTTAGCAAATTCTTACATTCGATGTCATAGAATTAGAGTCAATCTAGTCCAGAAGGTTACCTAAATTAATAAATAACTCTTACCAGAGTTATTGAGCTTCTATAACCCTAATTAGGATTTATTAGGTTAGAGGGGATGTTACACTCACTTCCTCCTATATCATCTCATCAGATTGGGTCATTCAACTAAGCAACTTAACCACCTTTCTCCTTCACTAACCCGCAAGCTTGGAAAGCAAGTAGGGGTCTTTGTCTTTCTTTATTGTTTCTTCTTTCTTTCTATGCCAAGATATGAGGTTGCATGTTGATTTTTGATTGAAATTGTGATAATATCTAGCTGAGTTGGTCTCGGGTTCATGGGGAAAAATAGAGTTTCTTGCACAATATCCTTGTATGTTGATGTTTTGGCCTCCTTCATGATCTATGTGAGCTTGAAGTGATAAATTTTGGTGGTTTTTGTTGATACATGTAATATGGGTTCATGGCGTGTAGGGGTAGTTTAATTTTATGTTACCCATATGCTCCTTAATTTATCATGTTTAGATGTTAATTGTGTTAGTTAAAATTTTAAATAAAAGAGGTTGGCTATTTTGTGGGTTGGCCAAGAGGTATAGTGGTGAGATTGATGCAAATTTTTATAATTGAGTTGATGAGGTTGAGTGAAAATTTATGAATATGGATTAGACTTAACATTGGTTGATAAATTGAGTGGAAGTGAATATATTTGGGATTAGCCATGCCATGAGGCTATGACCTATACTTGGGTTACAAACTCTAATTTGATAATTAAATTCCCTAATTGAAGGTTGATTATGAGTTATTAGGTTAATTATGTTTAGACTTAACCATTTGAAATCAATTAACATAGTTATTAGTAAATTGTGGAAAATATAATACGGTGAGTTCTAATTTTACTAGTAAAGTATGATTAAAAATTTAATTGAGAGTTAGCTTGATATCATGGTGGCTAGAAATATGAAGTCTGATGCTCATTTTGGTGCTTGGCCGTGGGCCATTGTGCACCTATAATAGAGGTTATGTTGTTCCAATTTACTTGTTGATGAACAATTCTATAAAACACATGATGAGTGACTTGAATTGAAGCTTGATTGGGCATTATAATGGCATTATGATTGGAATTGGTATAATGAGTAATTATTATTTTGGTTAAGGCTTGGCCTAGTGCTTAGCCTAAAAATAGGCTATGATTATATGATGTATAATTCTCCAATTTTATTATGATATGGTTGCCTTGTGAAAGATAATATGATATTGACATGCTTATGATATTTTTGAGATGCTTGAAATGTGATAATGACATGCTCATGAGATAATTGTGATGCACTAAGAAATTATGCTCCTTTACTTGGTAAAGTTGAGTCAAAAATGAAATTGATATGTTAATTATGTGCATCCTTAAGTGCTCAAAAATTAAAAGATATGGAAATGATCCTCATATGGGAGATGATCCTTATGTGTTATTCCCTTAATATTGAGCATATTATATGCGAGGCCATTTTGCGAGGGATAGGGCTGTGTGACGAAGTGACTATCACATATAGGATGAACTCAGGCCTAATAAGCAACTATCATCCATTTTAGTGTGAGGATGTAACATTCCCTCCCTACTTATGATATTAGATCAGACATTAGTTTATGAAAGACAGAAAAATTAAATGAGCACTAAAAGACAATTGCATTTTGTTGGGAATCGCAGATACATCACGCAGCCTAAAATAGAATTCCCACCAAGGATCCATATGAAAAAGTCATAATTCGAGTTTTAAAAATATGTTTACCTCTTGAAGCGTGATCAAAGGAAGTGGCGTGAATCACTAACACCGTAACAGCGATGATGTCTCTGCGATATCCACACGAACAAACTCACGAATGTCCAACGTTCACAAAAAGGAGCCTCACGTCTCTCACACAGTGCTAGCTGTGAAGAGAATAGAAGAAACTTGTCACTCTCTCACTTAATTTTCTGTAGGTGCGGCTAGGGTTCTGTAATGTATTTCTTAGCAGCCCCCTTAGCAGTACTATTTATAATAGTGATTGTCTTAAGTGAGTGTGAGCAACAGCAAGGTAAGCTATGTAACCCTAGACTCATTTGTTATGAGTCTGACCCACATTTGAATCCGAGTCCAACTTGGATCTATTGCTACAATTTTAGTCTACTCTATGTGTGTGATGTTGCAGGTTCTCATTATGTTGGCAGTAATATTAAAATCTCATTTTAATATTACAAGTAGTGAGTGGTATCTAGCAACATATCGCTGCTACCCAAGTAATGAGGATGTCAGAGATTTGACATAACATTTTCGTAACCAATGTTTCCATGTCGTTCAGTCCCTTTGTCAAGATATCTAGATTGAATACAAGGCATAGAAAATGTCACCTTTGGATAGTCTAATCCTTCATTTCCTGATACTCAAGTAGACTTTGTAACAACAAATGAAATCAATATTTCATATTGACTCATTTGAGTATGGCTATGCATTTCACAATCTCATTTAATCAAGGGACCCGAAGATATCGCTCCTATTATGTAGGAGTGACAAATCCCATCTAGGTCACTAACATCCATTTGCATGATTCGCGGTATGTCCAATAACCAACTTTATAATCACCTTGTTACAGATGACATTTGATGGCATTAAAACACACAACTCCTCATGTAGGAATCGTAGTGATTTCAGGTCAAAGGACCACAGACACCATTGTCACTATGAGAATCAATTATGACACTCACGTAATGATCCATATAGCGTTCTCATGGCGGGTCAGTCCAGTACATCATTACTCTAATATGTACCTATGTGAAGACTTGATATCTCATATCCATGACCCGTGAAATGTAGTCATCGGTCTACGCACATACTAGTCTCAATGCATTATTGTTGTCCTAATTAACAATAATACTTGACTAGGGACATTTAACAATAGTGTTCTAGTTTTAACCAATAGGATCTCACGATCAAGTCAACTACTTGATGTTCTATGGCATCAAACTTACTATTCTAAGGACTTTATTATGTTTATTAAAAAGAACACAATAAATAAAATGCCTCATATATTGAAATTAGCATAATAGAATATATGTAAATACAGACAAATGTATCAGCCTCTAGGGCATACACCAACACATTTGCATCTGCATGACATGTGATAAGATCTGCCAATATCTTCTTGTTACTATTAATATTTTGCTGATGTCTATTAATATTCTGAGATGTTTGAATGCTTCGAGTTATGTTCTATTTGTATTATGAGAATTTTTTTTATATCTTTGTTGTGATTCTGCTTGATTCTGTGTGATTCTAATTTACTCTATTTGTATTCTATTTTAATTTGTGAGATTACTGTGAAGCCTGGATGTCATTATTGTTATAAAAAATGAACCTCTACCTTGGGGGTAATAATTTATTTTGGATTTTTCCACTTTACTGATAAGTTTCAGTAAGTTTTGTGAAAACCTTGAAGCAACTAGAACTATCATGATGACAATTTGTATGTTAGTATTATTGAGAATTCTTAGAATTCTCACCCCATTATTTATTTTCATAGTATTTGAGCACCTGACACCTTTGTTGATTGAAGATGCCTTTACTGACCATCTATTGGGAGTCTACTGAGAGTTGGTGGATGTATAACCTGAGACTAACACTTATACAATCTACAAGAATATGAGGCTATATATGAGTTACTTTTCCAGGATTATCATCCTCTTCCCTCATCTTTGACTATGATATAACCAGACATATTGTTAATAGTTTTTGGGATAGGCATACAGTAGCTTGTGGTTCCTTTTTATTGTTATCTTATATCACATATGAGTTGTGGTTTGTATAGGGTTGATATATGCCTATTAGTATACTTCTAGTTTTGACTCTGGCACCGATGTAGATGGACAGTATAGGGTATTGATGCCCTAGACTTTATTTTGTTTTGTTTTGTACGTACGTATGTATGTATATATGTATCAATCTGAGGCCCAATGGATTGTTGTATGGTGTAGGTATTGATGCCTGCATATTAGAAAAATATATAAATGATAATGAATTAGTTTCTAGTATAAAATATCTACTAGAGTTCTACCAAAAAGAACTCACTTGCATTGAATGAATTAACAAATGGATTAGTAATTGAGAAAAAATGGATTAGTTTCATTTTGTAGGCAATCAGCCTTGCTCATTAAAATGAGTTAAAGTTTCCCACAATAGGTTTGGCTAACAAACAAAGCTAAAATTAAATGTGGAAAAGTGACAACTTAGGGTAAATAAGTTAGGAAGTGGTTTGATAGTAACATGTGACATGCCTAAGCCTAGTTGCATCAATATAAGCTTGGGTATAGTGAGTTAATTCATCTAAGTGCGTTACAACTTGTACAATATTCACCCTCATTTGACTAAATGTTGTGACTTTTTTAAAAGCCAAAAAAAAAAAATACTCGCAAGTGCACAAATCGTATCGAAGTACAGTTGAGCAAGTACGAAGTCGATTTTATAGAGACTTAGAGTTAATTTTAGTATTGAAAATTTCTTTATAATCTAGTCGCACAAATTGATGAGTCAAAGATACAAAAATAAAATAAAATAAATAACTAAAATAAAAAGTAAATTAAAAGAAAGCAAGTATATGGATGAGTTTTCTACCAGATGAAAAAGGACTAAAGGTCAGAATTCATCAAGATTAATTTTAATATTAACTATGTCAAATTATAATACCCAAATGTTTTATCTCATGAACATCTAGCAGCTAAGCATGTGCTCATGGAAAATCTATCAATAAAACACTAAAAATAATAATTAAGTGCATGATAAAATTTTCCTAATTAATAGTAATTAAAAATCAATTGATATCCAACAATTATCACTAACACTCACATAATACAAATAAATTGTAAAGCATAAGAAAAGTATGACTGAACTCATCTAAAAATTTATTCATATAATATAATAAAAAAATAAAATCAATATACATTAAATCTTAAAATTGAATAAAAATAATTCAACATAATAATATCAAAATAATCAAGATTTCATCATCCTCTTAGTACGGATCACTTAGCAAGACATAATAAAATTAAAATACAATAAAATTATCTCATTGAAATTCTTCATTGATAATATTCTTCTTTTTCTCTTCACTCTGTCGCTGCAATTTGTTTCTCTCACGGCATTGTGCTGCTCATTTCTCACGCTGCTACATTACTGCTTCGTTCCCAATTCTCTCTCCAAGCGGCGCTACTACTCTTCAATCTGTTTTCTCCCCTTTTCTTTTATAGTTTCCAATTAGTTCTCTTCTCTTTCACAAATCATGGGGCCCAATAACTTGACTTTTGGACTAATATTAGCTTTTAACTTTTGCTTCACGTTGCTGCCATTCTCATTGAACCATGAGCTTTATTTGCTATTGTTTCAAATAGTGCCACACATTCCGGCATCTCTATTCATGTGACGTACCTTCATATTTGAGCAAATTGTGAATGTGGGCCAACAGCTCACTTCTTTCATATTGTGAAACATCTTCACATGCTCACTTGGGCTTTGTAATTTGGACTTCATCTTCTTTTATCCAAATTAATTATTTAGTCCTAAAAATTATCCCAATAATTAAATTAATAATTTTTAAAAAATCAATCAATAATATCATAAAGTCACTAAAATTAAATATAATGAGATATAATAAATCTATATTTTATTCAAAAATATATAAAAATTAAACTATTATCACAACTCTCAATTAACTTATTACTAGTCTCTAACAATGAAATTGACTTAAAACAAAACTCACAATAAAAATCATTCTACTCAAGAATATCAGCCATGCATCAAAGCATCACAATTGTCACAAAAAATTATATCATCATTAAACTCAAAGTGTGTGAATAATATAGTTACTACAGCATATATTCATTGTCTCTAAATATCACAACTAGAATCCTCATTAGAAAATATCTTTCAATCATATACAATCCTCACAAGAGTTATACTCAATAATAAAAATCACTTAGAAGTATGGCGTCACTCATAACAAGTATATGTGAATAGAGTAATAGGCACAATTCAAAACAAATAGCTCACATATAAAATGATAGAAAGAACGCTGAGAAAATAAAATAAATATCGTTTCATGAAAAGATGTCAAGAAAAGACTTTACATCACACCTTAATATTCATCATATATATTGGAAGAATCATGCAATCCCTTAAGATCAAATAAAACTTTATTAAGGTTGTAACATTGGTAAATGGAAAATATAAAGGTTAGGAAAATAATGAAAATCAAAAGTGTTTCAATAATACTTAGGAGCATAATTTCTACACTTTCAACATATTTTTCTTTACCTTTTTTAAATCACTTTTTTTAAACTCCCAAACCAGACTTTTTTTTCACTGTTTTTCTCGATTTTTTCTAACTTTGTAACTTTTCAAATTTTTTTCTCCTTTTATTTTTTTTATTTTTTTCTTGCACTTTCACTTTGCCAATTTTTTTTTCATTTTTCTCTTTTTTCCTTCCCTTATACATATTCCCATATTGCAATGAAATTGCTTCTTTCCTGAAACACTCTGGGAAAATGGCTAAGAAAGAAAGGCTCAATAAATAGGTTCAAAGGGGTGACTAGCTACAATACATAAAAGAACAAAAACATTATCTCAAGGTTCAAAATAAAAAAAAACATAGCCTAATATCATCTCTCAAGGAAACTCACAATTCTACCAACTTTCATGATATCAGATTAAATGCAAGTGTGATATAAAACTTCACTTTAGCCAAAAATAACAATAATGAAACGATCTAGTGAGAAAAAAATTATAAGCACTAAGAATAAACATTAGATGGCCAAGAAAAAAAACTCTCACAATAAAAATGAATAGCTCAAAACTCACTAAGCAAGAATATGGTATCCACATGTTCTCATCAAGTTCTCTAATTATTTCAATTTTTCAACAAAGAGACATGCAGAAGCAGCTATGAATAATGTGAAACAAGTCGAGCAAGATGATAGCAAAAATTTTCCTCACAAAAGTGACATAATGATAACATGACTGAAACTCAAGTAACTCCTACCCCCAATCAAAACCAAACTTTGTCCTCAATGTTTCAAATGAAATCCAAACTTAAGAAATAATCACCAATATGCATGAAAGAAATTATTGGGACAAAAATAAATAAAATAATAGGGAGCAATCGTATACTTGAAATGCTTAATAATTAAAAAGAGAAGACGAGAAGAGGATAACTACACCCCGACAATGGTTAGCAATGACAAAAATAACAAAAATAAAATGAAATAAACAAGCAAGAAAAGTATTTTTTTTTAATTTTAAATTTTTAAAATTTTTTTGTTGGCTGACACTATTTACATTCTTATACAAAGGTTCCGAAATCTGGGAGGCATAAAACTAACTCAATAAAAACAAAACTTAAACTAAAAACTTACCTCAATTTTGGTAGACAGGATCGTCTACCAAAATTTCTTCTATATATGGATCTTTCAGTTCAAGGTACGGTTTCAATGACATTTACCTTAAAAATATTACCATCCTTGAGATTTTTTATCTCAACAGCACCATAAGGGTAGACAGTCCTCAAAACATATAGGCCATACCACTTAGATCTCAATTTACTTGGAAATAAATGCAAGCGAGAATTGTACAAAATGACTTTTTGACCAAGTTGAAAAGACTTCCTAAAGATGTGACTATCATGCACGCTCTTCATCCTATCCTTATAAGACTTTACACACTCATAAGCATCATTACGAATTTCTTCCATTTCATTGAGATGAAGTTTCCTTTGATTATTAGCCTTATCCAACTCAAAATTAAGATACTTGGTAGCTCAATATGCTCTATGTTCTAATTCAACAGGGAGATGACAAGCATTATCATAAACAAGTCTATATGGAGACATCCTAATAGGAGTCTTAAATGTCTTGTGGTATGCCCATAATGCATCATCTAAACGTAAAGACTAGTCTTTCCTAGAGGGGTTTATAATTTTCTCCAAAAATTTTTTAATCTTCCTATTAGATACCTCAACTTGACCACTAGTTTGTGGGTGATAAGGGGTAGCTACCTTATGATCAATGTCATACTTTTCATTAAATGGTCAAATGGCTTATTGCAAAAATGCTTGCCCCCATCACTAATGATAGCTCGCGGTGTCCCAAAACGTGCAAAAATATTTTCTTTCAAAAATTGGACAACCACCTTGTGGTCATTGCTTCTACATTCTCTTGCCTCAACCCATTTGGAAACACAATCAACACCAATAAGAATACATAGATAACAAAAAGAGTAAGGGAATGGTCTCATAAAATCAATATCCCAAACATCAAATATATCAACAATCAAAATATGATTCAAAGGCATCATATTTTTCTTACCAGTACTCCGCAACTTTTGGCATCTTTCACAAGCAAAATAATAAGCATGAGAATCACAAAAAATAGAAGGCCAATAAAAATCACACTAGAAAATTTTGGCTGTTGTTTTCCTAGAGCTAAAATGCCCACCACATGCATGATCATGGCAAAAAGATATGATACTTTATTATTCCCATTCAGGAATGCATCTCCTAATAATCTGATCAAGACAATATTTAAACAAGTATGGATCATCCCAAAAGAAATGCTTTACTTAGGACAAGAACTTTAATCTATCCTATTTAGACCAATGGGACGGCATTTTCAAAATAACCAAATAATTCACAATATTAGCATACCATGAGGTTTGCGAAACATGCAATAACTGCTCATCCGAAAAAGATTCTACAATAGGAGAAGTATCATTATCATGTTCAACAACCAATCTAGAAAAATGACCAGCAACCACATTCTCAACACCCTTTTATCCCTAATTTCAATGTCAAATTCTTGCAAAAGTAATACCCACCTAATAAGTCTAGCTTTTGAATTAACTTTAGAAAATAGATATTTCAATGCAGCATGATTAGAGTATATTACAACTTTTGATCCAACAACATATGATCTAAATTTGTATAAAGCAAACACAATAGCTAGCAATTCTTTCTCAGTGGTGGAATAATTCAATTAGGCAGCATTCAAAGTCTTACTAGCATAACAAATCACATGAAACAACTTATTCACTCTTTGCCCTAAGACAACACCAATAGCATAATTAGAAGTATCACACATAATCTCAAAAGGTAAACCCTAATCAGGTAGCTTAATAATCGGAGCAGAAGTCAATTCAAGTTTCAACTTATTAAAAGATTACAAGCATGCATCATAAAAAACAAATGGAACATCCTTACCAAGAAGGTTGCATAATGGCCTTGCTACCTTGCTAAAATCATTGATGAACCTTTTGCAGAAACCTGCATGCCCTAGAAAAGATCTAATTTCTTTCACAGTTTTAGGGGGAGGAAGATTAGAAATCAAGTCAACTTTAGCCTTATCAACCTCAATGTTATCTTTAGATACGACATGTCCATCATCATTATTAACATGATTCAAGCATGCCAATAATGGATCATCACAACTAGAATGCATAAATGACTCATGAACCAAACTATCAATCAAATTCAATTCACGCACCTCATTATCATTATCTTCAGACATCTGTTTACTAATATAAAAAATATTAAGGTCAATAGTCATATTCCCAAATGATAGCTTCATCACACCACTCCTACAATTAATCAATGCATTAGATGTAGCAAGGAAAGGGCGACCTAAAATAACATGAATTGGGGGGTATGGACCACAAATAGGCTCAGTATCAAGCACAACAAAGTCAACAAAAAAGTAAAAGTTCTCAATTTTTATCAACACATCCTTAACAATGCCCCTAGGATATTTAACAGATCTATCAGCTATTGGAGAGTCATCTTAGTTGGTTTCAACTCCCCTAAACCCAACTGCAAGTAAACAGAATAAGACAATAAATTGACTCTTGCACCTAGATCTAGTAAAGCTCTCTCAACATGATGATCCCCAATTTTACAAGCAATAGGGGGTATCCAGGGTCTTTATACTTAACAGGATATTTGTTGAGAATCACAAAACTTACCTGCTCTGTCAAAAAGGCCTTGTTGGAAAATTATACTTCCTCTTCACAGTGAGAAGATCCTTCAAGAATTTAGCATACGCAGGCACCTGTCTAATAGCATCAAGAAAAGGTAAGTTAATTTGCACTTGTTTAAAAATATCCAAAATATCACCTAACTGCATAGTGTTCTCGAGATTTACTAATCTGTGAGGAAAAGAGGCCCTAGGCACATACTTATTAACTTTAGGCTCTACAACTTTAGAAGTAGACACATTAAGTTTTGAGGGCACATTGTCCTTATCTGAGTTATTCTTATCCTTAGAACTACTGGCTTCTAACTTCATATTATCCCTCACAGGTTCTACAACATGATTATCTATTTGCTTCCCAGGCCTAAGGGTGGTGATAGAATGAACCTGCTCATTTTTCCTATTAGAACTAGATGCCTCATGAACTACAAACTGTCCTTTGGGATTAGGGATAAGCTGACTAGAGAACTTTCCTCTCTCTCTTTCTGCCATCTAACTAACCAACTGACCCATCTGAACTTCCAACTTTGCTATAACATTCATGTGCACTTGGGTAACATTCTTTATCTCTTGAATGACATTAGTAGTCACTTGGCTGGTATTTCTCATCTCTTGCATGAATTGACCAAGAGTCTCCTCTAAAGATGACTGGTGCCTAGACTGGCCTGCTCCTTGATTTGGGAAGTAAGATGACTGTTGGTAACCTTGGTTAGGCTGCTAGAACTGAGTCTGATGCTCCATAGGTTGACCACCTAAGTTACCTGAAAAGTTATTTTGCTTCCAAGAAAAATTAGGGTGATTTTTCCAAATGGGATTATAAGTTTTTGAAGAAGTATTAGCAAAAGATCTCCCTATTGTGTTTGTGAATGTCTTGAAGCATATCAAATGGTTTTTGATGATAACAAAGAAAAAAGCGAAGATCAAGTGCAATAGTGAAGATCGAGCGCAAAAGGAAAAATCAAGATCAAAAAAAGAAGACAAGAAGGTTTATTTAGTTATAAGACTTAGAACATTAATGTTAAATGCTCTCAAGATTTCTCAAATGGTTTTTCAATATATGATTTCAAAATAAATGGGAATTTTCAAAGATAAACATGGCTTTCAAGAAAACTTGTGTTTCAATCTTAAAACTAATACTCTTAAAAAGATTCATGTTTAAACAATTATCTCAAGGTGTTAGAAATGACTTACAAGCTTTATTGGACTTGAAAAATGTGTTCAATGGCCAATGTAATCGATTACACGACGTTTGTAATCGATACACAAGAACAGAAGGCATGTAATCGATTACATGAGCAATGTAATGTAATCGTACAAGCAAGTCGAGGCCTTGTAATCGATTACACAATATATGTAATCAATTACATCAAGCCTAGAAAAGCATGAACACGTTCAAAGAGTCATGTAATCGATTACATGGATATTGTAATCGATTACACAGCAAGTCAGAAGTCATGTAATCGATTACACAAATATTGTAATCAATTACACACAAGTCAGAAGCCATGTAATCGATTACACCAAGAATGTAATCGATTACACAGAGCCCAGAAAGTCAAGAACACGTTGGAACAACATATGTAATCGATTATATAAGTTGAGTAATCGATTACAAGAATCCTGACAACGTCCAACGGCTATATTTAATGCATTTAATGCGTGCCCAAAAAACCCCAACGGCTTTATTGAATGAGAAACTTATAAATACCAAAGTTGGGTCTTTATTTGAGGTTGACCTTGAACCAAAAACTGATCATCAATACTTCCAAACGTGAATCAATCCTCAAATCCATTTCTTGCTCTGTTTTCTGTCAAAAACGTGAAAAATCTTTGAGAGCATATTAAGAGTTTCAATTTGTATTTATCTACTCTTTAAAAGAGTTTCTATCTTCTATACTTTGTGTAATCTGAAAAAGAGAGGGTGAGGTATCCCTCTAGAGTGAAGGGTGAGGTATCCCTTAGAGAGTGAGGTATCCCTCAAAGTTAGAAAAATGTGAGGTATCCCTTGAGGGTGAGGCATCCCTCAAAAGGTTGTAAAGGGTGAGGCATCCCTATTTTTGAGGCTCAAAGCACAAGGGTGAGGTATCCCAAGGTTTTGGTGAGTGCTCTATTGTGTAAAGGTTTTCAAGCACCTGTTCAAGCTTGAAGTTTAGTGGAAAATCTCGAGTGGTTCGCTTGAGGACTGGACGTAGGTCACAAGGGGTGGCTGAACCAGGATAAATCCTTGTGTTTGATTCTCTCAACCCTATCTCTTTATATTTGTGCATTTACTTTAAATGCTTGCTTGAATATTATTCATCTTGGTTTATTTAATTTGTGAGTGGAGTATTCAATCTCATTTATTTATTCACTTCAATTATCTAATAGCTTCAACGAAAATTGTTTAACAAACGTTTTATGAAAGATTTGCGAAAATATTTCATAAACTCAATTCATCCCCCTTCTTGAGTTTGAGGCCACTTGGCTAACAAGTGGTATCAGAGCTAGGCTCTTATGTAAAGGGCTTAGCAGCTTCAAGAGATAGTGATGGCCTCCTCAAAGGAGTTTTCAGAAAGTTCTTCTATCTATAGACCTCCTTTTTTTAATGGGGATGAGTATGCTTATTGGAAAGAAAGAAAGAAAATTTTTATTGAAGCTATTGATTTAGATGTATGGGATGCTATTGAAAATGGTCCTTTTATCCCCAAAAAAGTTGTTAATAGTGTAAGGGTTAATACACCAAGAAGTGAATGGACCAATGATGATAAGAAAAAGGTTCAATATAATTTGAGTGCCAAAAACATCATTACCACATCCTTGGGGTATGATTAATTCTTTAGAGTCTCAAATTGTAAATCTGCCCAAGAAATGTAGGACACTTTAGAAGTGACCCATGAGGGTACTAGTGAAGTGAAAAGATCAAGGATCAATACTCTCACTCATGAATATGAGCTTTTTAGAATGAACCAAAATGAAAGCATTCAAGAAATGTAAAAATGTTTTAAAATTATTGTAAATCATTTAGCTTCATTAGGAAAGACATTTTTCAATGAAGATCTTATTAACAAGGTTTTAAGATGTTTGAGCAGGGATTGGCAACCTAAAGTGACGGCTATATCGGAGTCAAGAAATCTCTCAACCATGACCTTAGCCACACTTTTTGGCAAGCTCCAAGAACATGAATTGGAGTTGAATAGACTCAAACAAAATGAAGAAGTTGACAACAAAAAGAAGGGAATTGCTCTTAAAGCCACTTCCTCCATGGTAAATGAAGATGATAAAGATGATGAGGATGACTTGCAAATAAAAGAGGAGAATCTTGCTCTACTAGTAAAAAATATTC
Organism: Ormosia semicastrata; assembly: GCA_029884595.1. Classification (NCBI taxonomy): domain Eukaryota; kingdom Viridiplantae; phylum Streptophyta; class Magnoliopsida; order Fabales; family Fabaceae; genus Ormosia; species Ormosia semicastrata. The sequence continues at coordinate 18,802,418 of JAQQTO010000062.1, read as the reverse complement.
AGAAGATTCTTTAAGAAGAATAGAGCTCATGGAAGACCTCTCTTTCCCCAAAAGAATGTCTATCACAAAGGGGAAGGAACCTCATCCACTCCTAAATGCTATGAATGTGGAGAGTTGGGTTACATGAAGATAAAGTGCCCAATTTATCAAAGTAAAGTGGAAAAATACCACCAAAAATCCTCAAGGGAGAAGAAAGAAAGAAGAGCCTACATAGCTTGGGATGATAATGACATGGATTCAACCGATAGCTCGAATAATGAGAAAGCCAATCTATGTTTCATGGCTAGAGGAGAAGAGGAAGATGAAAATGACATAGAGGTAACATCTTCAAATTCTGAATCAAACTCTTCCCCTTCCTATGATGAATTACAAGATGCATTTGAAGAATTGCATAATGAATCTATAAGACTTGCAAAACTTGTTTCATCCTCCAAGAAATCAATTTCCTCTTTTGAAAACAAGATATCTATGTTAAATAAGGAAATTGAGGAACTTAAATTAGAAAATCAAACTCTTGGGTTGATTGATGCAAACTCTTCATGCATGACATGTTTATCACTTAAGAATGCATCTATACCCTCATCTTGCGCATCATGTAAAGCATTTGAAATTGAGATTGAGGACTTGAAAAACACTCTTTCAAAATTTACCTTTGGAAGAGATAATTTGAACATATTGCTTGGGAACCAAAGATGTGTGTTTCAAAAAGCTGGTTTGGGGTATTATCCTAATAAACAACAAAAGTTTCTCAAGAATTTCTTTGTTTCATCAAGTACATCAAGTAGTCCCTTTATTAAATGCTTTCATTGTGGTAGGAAAGGGCATAGTGCATCAAATTGCAATGTAAGGAAGAATATCAATAACAAGCTAGGAACTAAATTGGTTTGGGTTCCCAAAGGCACTTTACCAAAGACTAACACACAAGGACCCAAGAAAATTTGGGTACCAAAAGTCAACAATTAAAGTGTATTGTAGGTGTGCTTGAAGGCCAAGAATTAACTTTGGATATCTTGAAAAGTGGCTGCTCCAAGCACAAAACAAGAAAATGCTTCATGTTGTCCTCCCTGTCTCCAAGAAGCTTGAACTTGCATCCTTTAGTTAAGTGGAGACTTGCTCTATGTTTTACTAGTTTAATATCTTGAATATGCTAAATGAATATATTTTTCATGTGAAATGACATGTATAATATCAATATCTTTGAACTTGTCATAATGGATCAATCATGCATCTAATTCTGCTGTACAATATATTGGTCTACTGCATAATATGCTTATCTGCTGCATAAATTGGTCACCTTGTTGCATAATATCTTGTTGCATAACATTTTGCTGCATAATGTCACAATCTTCTGCATAATACATTAACTTGATGCATAATATGTTGTTTTGCTGCACAATAATGTGTTTTGGATCATAATCTGACTGGAATATATGCTTAAATGATGTTTGAAATTGTCTTGGAATGATTTGGAACCTTTTTTTTATTGTTTCAAGTTTGGTCCTTCATGATGCTTTCCTTATGCTTAATCTTTATCTAATCCCATATTGCTCTTGTATATGACTCTGATTTCTATTGGCATAAATGATAAATACTATCTAAGTTTCTCTTCATATGTATTTGCTATTGGTATCACATCTTGATGTGCTAAAGGATTATACTCTTATATTGATCCTGCTGGGCTGAAATAAATATATCAAATCTGAATGCTTATGTCTTCTTTTTTATAATGCCAACGGGAGAGAAATTAGTGAAATATATTGCATGTGTACGGGGGAGTTTTGCACTTTCACATATTCTATCTCATGCATACATTACGGGGGAGTGTTGCACTTAATTATCTGATAATCAAATAAATGCATATATTTCTCATTCTGTTGAATGTTTAGTTTGTCATCATCAAAAAGGGGGAGAATGTGAATGTCTTGAAGCATATCAAATGGTTTTTGATGATAACAAAGACAAAAGCGAAGATCAAGTGCAATAGTGAAGATCAAGCGCAAAAGGAAAAATCAAGATAAAAAAAAGAAGATAAGAAGGTTTATTTAGTTATAAGACTTAGAACATTAATGTTAAATGCTCTCAAGATTTCTCAAATGGTTTTTCAATATATGATTTCAAAATAAATGGGAAATTTCAAAGATAAACATGGCTTTCAAGAAAACTTGTGTTTCAATCTTAAAACTAACACTCTTAAAAAGATTCATGTTTAAAAAATTGTCTCAAGGTGTTAGAAATGACTTACAAGCTTTATTGGACTTGAAAAAAGTGTTCAATGGCCAATGTAATCGATTACATGACGTTTGTAATCAATTACACAGCAAACAGAAGGCATGTAATCGATTACATGAGCAATGTAATCGATTACAAGCAAGTCAAAGGCCTTGTAATCGATTACACAATATATGTAATCGATTACATCAAGCCCAGAAAAGCATGAGCACGTTCAAAGAGTCATGTAATCGATTATATGGATATTGTAATCGATTACACAGCAAGTCAGAAGTCATGTAATCGATTACACAGATATTGTAATCGATTACACACAAGTCAGAAGCCATGTAATCGATTACACCAAGAATGTAATCGATTACACAGAGCCCAGAAAGTCAAGAACACGTTGGAATAACATATGTAATCGATTACATAAGTTGAGTAATCGATTACAAGAATCCTGACAACGTCCAACGGCTATATTTAATGCATTTAATGCGTGCCCAGAAAACCCCAACGGCTCTAATGAATGAGAAACTTATAAATACCAAAGTTGGGTCTTTATTTGAGGTTGACCTTGAACCAAAAACTGATCATCGATACTTCCAAACGTGAATCAATCCTCAAATCCATTTCTTGCTCTGTTTTCTGTCAAAAACGTGAAAAATCTTTGAGAGCATATTAAGTGCTTCAATTTCTATTTATCTACTCTTTAAGAGAGTTTCTATCTTCTATACTTTGTGTAATCTTAAAAAGAGAGGGTGAGGTATCCCTCTAGAGTGAAGGGTGAGGTATCCCTTAGAGAGTGAGGTATCTCTCAAAGTTAGAAAAGGGTGAGATATCCCTTGAGGGTGAGGCATCCCTCAAAAGGTTATAAAGGGTGAGGCATCCCTGTTTTTGAGGCTCAAAGCACAAGGGTGAGGTATCCCAAGGTGTTGGTGAGTGTTCTATTGTGTAAAGGTTTTCAAGCACCCGTTCAAGCTTGAAGTTTAGTGGAAAATCTCGAGTGGTTCGCTTAAGGACTGGACGTAGGTCACAAGGGGTGGCTGAACCAGGATAAATCCTTGTGTTTGATTCTCTCAACCCTATCTCTTTACATTTGTGCATTTACTTTATATGCTTGCTTGAATATTATTCATCTTGGTTTATTTAATTTGTGAGTGGAGTATTCAATTTCATTTATTTATTCACTTCAATTATCCAATAGCTTTAACGAAAATTGTTTAACAAACGTTTTACGAAAGATTTGCGAAAATATTTCATAAACTCAATTCACCCCCCTCTTGAGTTTGAGGCCACTTGGCTAACAGTGTTTCCATGCTCAACAAAACAAGCATTGTTAGGTGAAGAATAAGATCACATAGAAGAAGCATGCATATTACTCCCACAAAATGCATAATTTTCCTGTTGGACACTATTTGCCTGACTAACTCCTTTATTGAGTGATAGGGACTTAACTTCATGTGCAATAGCATCTAGCCTAGCTTTGATATTTGTATCCTCATTAACCTCATATTAAACCTCCCTTCTTAAGTTGGTATGATCTATCCCTACAATTAGCAAAATTCCATTATTAAGAATTTTTAGACAAATCGTCAAAAAACTGATAACCATCTTGTGCATTCAAATTAAAAAATGTGCCACCATTCATAGACTGAACCAAGCCCCTATTAAATTGTGTCAACCCATTATAAAAATATTGCACAATGTGCCATTTTTCAAAACCATGGTGAAGGCACCTCACAAGCAAATCTTTAAACCTCTCCCAGCTTTCAAAGAATTTTTCATGGTCTTCTTGACAAAAATCTGAAATTTGCCTCCTTAAAGAATTTGTTTTGGACAAGGGAAAAAATTAGATAAAAACTTTTGCCCTAACATTTCCCATGATATAATAGAATTAGAAGGTAAAGAATTTAGCCAAATTTTTGCTTTATCTTTCAATGAAGAAGAGAATAGACGTAAACGCACAGATTTTGCAGAAAAATTTTGAAATTTAAATGTTTCACAAATTTCTAAAAACTCCTTAACATGTAAATATGGGTCTTCCCTGTCTAAGCCATGAAAAATTGGAAGCAGATTAATAACTTGGGGTTTAATCTCAAAATGGGTAGCAGTAATAGCAGGCAAAACAATGCATGATGGTGGATTAATAGATATTAGACAAAATAATTCCCTAAGTGATCTACCATCTTCTCCTTGCACAGCCACATTCATCTCTGTTATGAGTTCTATATCAACTCTCACTAATCTATATGTATGATCACAAACCCAAGCTGTCATGCAATGCTCAAACAACAAAAAAAATTAAAGAAAATAGAGCAATTCAATTAAAAATAAAACAAAACAGAAAAAGGCAAATAAGAAAAATAAATTTAAAAAATCAACTAGTAGAAGGAAAAAATTCAACAAGTACTTAACTTTAACTAACTAAGTCCCCAAGAATGAGCCAAAAACTTGTTGTGACTTTTTTTTAAAGGTAAAAAAATACTAGCAAGTGCACGAGTCGCATCAAGACAATGAGTTGAAGCAAGATTTGGTCGATCTCATAGAGACATAGAATTAATTTTAAGTATTGAAAAATTATTTCTAATCTAGTCGCACAAATTGATTAGTCAAAGATACAAAAATAAAATAAAATAAATAACTAAAATAAAAAAATTAAAAGAAAGCAAGTATATAGACGAGTTTTCTACCAGATAAAAAATGACTAAGGATCAGAATCCACTAAGATTAATTTTAACATTAACTATGTCAAATTATAATATCCAAATATTTTATCTCATGAACATCTAGCGACAAAACATGTGCTTACGAAAAATCTATCAATTAAATACTAAAATTAATAATTAAATGTATGATAAAATTTTCTTAATTAATAGTAATTTATTAAATCATCACATATATCCCTAACGAGAAACATAATTGATATCTAATAATTATCACTAATATTTAGATAACACAAATAAATTGTAAAACATGAGAAAAACATGATTGACTCATCTAAAATTTTATTCATATAATCTGATAAAAAATAAAATTAATATACATTAAATCTTAAAATTAACTAAAAATAATTCAATATAACAATGTCAAAACAATCAGAATTTCATCATCTTCTTCATATGGATAATTTAACAAGACATAATAAAATTATTTCACTGAAATTTTCCATTGATAATATTCTTCTTCTGTTTCTCTTCACTCCGTCGCTACAATATGTTTCTCTCACGGTGCTGTGCTGCTCCTTACTCACGCTGCTACATTACTGCTTCGTTCCCAATTCTCTCTCCAAGCGGCGCTACTACTCTTCAACTGTTTTCTCCCCCTTTCTTTTATAGTCCAATTAGTTCTCTTTCCTTTCACAAATCGTGGGGCCCAATAACTTGACTTTTGGCATAATATTAGCTTTTAACTTTTGCTTCACGTTGTAACTTTTGCTTCACGTTGCTGCCATTCTCATTGAACGATGGGCTTTATTTGCTATTGTTTCAAATAGTGCCACACGTTCCAGATCTCTGTTCACGTGACACACCTTCAGATTTGAGCAAATTGTGAATATGGGCCAGCAGCTCACTTCTTTCATATTGTGAAACATCTTCACATGCTCACTTGGGCTTTGTAATTTGGGCTTCATCATCTTTTATCTAAATTAATTATTTAGTCTTAAAAATTATCACAATAATTAAATTAATAATTTTTTAAATAAATCAATTAATAATATCATAAAGTCATTAAAATTAAATATCATGAGATATAATAATATCTATGTTTTATACAAAAATATATAAAATTAGACTATTACCACTAAACTTTATCCTCGGTATCTTAAGTGCATATTTCTTAGTTATTCTCATCATCAAAAGGGATATAGATGTTTTTCTCCTACTTTGGGTTGGTTCTTGGTTTTTGCAGATGTTACTTTCTTTGAATCCACTCCTTTTATCTTTGATATTGGTTCCTTTGCTTCCATTGAGTTTGAGCATGACTTTCTTCTTTATGTTAAGTCTTTTACATTATTTGTTCTTCCACCTGTTAGCCAAGTGGCCTCAAACTCAAGAGGGGGATGAATTGAGTTTATAAAATATTTTTCACTAATCCTTCGTAAAATGTTTATTTATCAATTTTTGTTGAAGCTATTGGATAATTGAAGTGAATAGATAAATGAGATTGAATACTTCACTCACAAATTAAATAAGTCAAAATGAATAATATTCAAGCAAGCATATAAAGTAAATGCACAAATGTAAAGAGATAGGGTTGAGAGAATCAAACACAAAGTTTTATCTTGGTTCAGTCACCCCTTGTGACCTAACTCTAGTCCTCAAGCGAACCACTCGAGATTTTTCACTAAACTTCAAGCTTGAACAGGTGCTTGAAAACCTTTACAGATTGGATCACTCAACAACACATTGGGATACCTCACCCTTGTGCTTTGAGCCTCAAAAACAAAGATGCCTCACCCTTTATAACCTTTGAGGGATACCTCACCCTCCTGACACCTTTGAAGGATACCTCACATTCTTCTCAACAAGGGATACCTCACCCTCTTTACACAATAAACAAAGTGTTTGAATGATAGAAACTCTCTCAAAGAGTAGATTGATACAAATTGAAGCTCTAGCAATGCCCCTTTTGAATATCTCAAGTTTTCTCACAAAAAAAAAACACGGCGAAAATGTTTTCTGGATTGATTCTTGTATATGAGTGTTAGATTGATGTTCTAAATTGAAGTTCAACCCTTAATGAAGACCCAAGGCAAGTATTTATAAGTTATATGAAGAAAGGAGCCGTTGGGGGTGATAAAGCCAAGCATTTAATGCAGTTAAAATAGCCGTTGGACTTTGTCAGATTGCGTGTAATCGATTACACAACAAATGTAATCGATTACATTATTGTTCTAATGTGTTATTAGCTTTCTAGGCTCTGTGTAATCGATTACATTCTAGGTATAATCAATTACAAGACTTCTGACTTACGTGTAATCAATTACAATATCTATGTAATCGATTACATGACTCTTTGAATGTGTTCTTGCCTTTCTGAGCTCATTGTAATCGATTACCAACTTAGTGTAATCGATTACAAGGCCTCTGACTTGCTTGTAATCGATTACAATGCTCATGTAATCGATTACAAGGCCTCTGTTTGCTGTGTAATCGATTACAAACATCATGTAATCAATTACATTGGCTTTCGAACACATTTTTCAAGTCCAATTATGCTTGTAAGCTATTTCTAACACTTCAAGACATTTGTTTCAACATAAATTCTTTCATGAGTGTTAAATCTAAGATTGGAAGTAAAGTTTCTTTGAAAAACATGTTTAGCTTTGAATTTTCACACTTATTTTAGAAAAACATTTGAGAATCATTGAGATACTTAAAGGGCATTTTACATTGATATTCTAAGACCTATATCTAATATACCTCTTTTGATCTTGGTCTTCTCTTTTGATCTTGATCTTCATCTTTGGCTTTGTTATCATCAAAAACCCATTTGATATGCTTCAAGACATAAGCATTCACATTCTCTCCCTTTTTGATGATGACAAACTAAACATTCAACAGAATGAGAAACATATGCATTTATTTAATTATCAAATAATTAAGCACAACTCTCCCCCGTAATGTGTGCATGACATAGAATATGTGAAAACGTAAAACTCCCCCGTACACATGCAATATATTTCACTAATCTCTCCCTCATTGGCATTAGCAAAAAGAAGACATAAGCATTCAGATTTGATATAATCATTTCAGCCCAGCAGGATCAATATCAAAGTATAACCGTTTAGTACATTAATATATGATACTAATAGCAAATGCATTAGACGAGAAACTTAGATAGTATTTATCATTTGTACCAATAGAAATCAGAGTCATGTACAAGAGTAATATGGGATTAGATAAAGATTAAGCATAAGGAAAGCATCATGAAGGACCAAACTTGAATCAATCAAAAAGGTTCCAAAACATTTCAAATCAATTTCAAATATCATTTAAGCATATATTCCAATCGGATTATGATCCAAAGCACATTATTGTGCAGCAAAACAACATATTATGCATCAAGAAATTATATTATGCAGCAAGTTAATGTATTATGCAGAAAATTGTGACATTATGTAGCAAAATGTTATGCAACAAGACATTATGCAACAAGGTGACCAATTTATGCAGCAAATAAGCATATTATGTAGCAGACCAATATATTGTACAACAGAATTAGATGCATGATTGTTCCAAAAAGGTAATTTCAAGAATATTTTCATCAAGTATGCTATTTCAAACAAAAAATGAACTAATCTATTATAAGTAAAGATATTTTCAAGAAAATAAGCTAGAGAAGTATAAACCAATTCTCCATTTTGCCAAAGGTTGCAAGTCCAAGCTTCTTGGAGACAAGAAGAGAGCTTGAAGTATTTTCTGATTTTGTGCTTGGAACAACCACTTTTCAATATATCCAAAGTCAATTATTGGCCTTCAAGGACACCTACAACACACTTCAATTTTTGACTTTTGGTACCCAAATTTTCTTGGGTCCTTGTGTGTTAGTTTTTGACAAAGTGCCTTTGGGAACCCAAACCATTTTAGTTCCTAACTTATTATTGATATTCTTCCTTACATTGCAAGTTGATGCACTATGCCCTTTCCTACCACAATGAAAGCATTTGATAAAGGGACTACTTGACGTACTTGATGAAATAAAGAAATTTTTGAGAAACTTTTGTTGTTTATTGGGATTATACCCCAAACCAGCCTTTTGAAAAATACATCTTTGGTTCCCAAGAAATATGTTCAAATTATCCCTTCCAAAGGTAAATTTTGAAAGAGTGTTTTTCAAATCCTCAATCTCAATTTCAAATACTTTGCATGATGAGCAATATAAGGGTGTAAATGCATTATCAAGTGATAAACATGTCATGCATGAAGAATTTGCATCTATCAATCCAAGAGTTTCATTTTCTAATTTCAATTCCTCAATTTCTTTGTTTAAAGCAGAAATTTGATTTTCAAATGAGGAAATTGATTTCTTGAATGATGAAACAAGTTTTGCAAGTCTTATAGATTCATTATGCAATTCTTCAAAATGCATCTTGCAATTCATCATAGCAAGGGGAATAGTTTGATTCAGAATTTGAGGATGTTACCTCCATGTCGTCTCCATCTTCCTCTTCTCCTCTAGCCATGAAACATAGATTGGCTTTCTCATTATCCGAGCTATCGGTGGAATCCATGTCATTATCATCCCAAGCTATGTAGGCTATTCTTTCTTTCTTCTCCCTTGAGGATCTTTTGTGATATTTTTCCACTTTACTTTGATAAATTAGGCACTCCATCTTCATGTGACCCAATTCTCCACATTCATAGCATTTAGGAATGGATAAGGTTCCTTCCCCTTTGTGATAGACATTCTTTTGGGGAAAGGGAGGTCTTCTTTGAGCTCCACTCTTCTTGAAGAATCTTCCAAATTTCTTTACTAGTAGAGAAAGATTCTCTTAATCTATTTACAAGCCATCTCCATCATCTTTATCATCATCATTATCATTAATCATGGAGGAAGTGGCCTTGAGAGCTATTCCCTTCTTTTTCTTGTCAATCTCCTCACATTGGTTGATTCTATTCAATTCCAATTCATGTTCTTGGAGCTTGCCAAAAAGTATGGCTAAGGTCATGGTTTAGAGATTTCTTGACTCCGATATAGCCGTCACTTTATGTTGCCAATGCCTGCTCAAACATCTCAATACTTTGTTAATAAGATCTTCATTAGGAAAAGTCTTTCCTAATGAAGCAATATGGTTTACAATATGTGTAAAACGTTTTTGCATTTCATGAATGCTTTCATTTTGGTTCATTCTAAAAAGCTCATACTCATGAGTGAGAGTATTGATCCTTGATCTTTTCACTTCACTAGTACCTTCATGGGTTACTTGTAAGGTGTCCCACATTTCTTGGGCAGATTTACAATTTGAGACTCTAACAAATTCATCATACTCCAAGGATGTGGTAATGATGTTTTTGGCACTCAAATTATATTGGACCTTTTTCTTATCATCATTGGTCCATTTACTTCTTGGTGTATCAACCTTTACACCATTAATAACTTTTGTGGGGATAAAAGGACCATTTTCAATAGCATCCCATACATGTAAATCAATAGCTTCAATAAAAATTGTCATTCTTTCTTTCCAATAAGCATACCCATCCCCATTGAAAAAGGGAGGTCTATAGATAGAAAAACTTTCTGAAAACTTATTTGAGGAGGCCATCACTTTCTCTTGAAGCTGCTAAGCCCTTTACACAAGAGCCTAGCCCTGATACCACTTGTTAGCCAAGTGGCCTCAAACTCAAGAGGGGGGTGAATTGAGTTTATGAAATATTTTTCACTAATCTTTCGTAAAACGTTTGTTTATCAATTTTTGTTAAAGCTATTGGATAATTGAAGTGAATAAATAAATGAGATTGAATACTTCACTCACAAATTAAATAAGCCAAGATGAATAATATTCAAGCAAGCATATAAAGTAAATGCACAAATGTAAAGAGATAGGGTTGAGAGAATCAAACACAAGGATTTATCCTGGTTCAGCCACCCATTGTAACCTACGTTCAGTCCTCAAGCGAACCACTCGAGATTTTTCACTAAACTTCAAGCTTGAACAGGTGCTCGAAAACATTTACAGATTGGAGCACTCAACAACACCTTGGGATACCTCACCCTTGTGCTTTGAGCCTCAAAAACAGGGATGTCTCACCCTTTACAACCTTTGAGGGATACCCACCATCTTTACACCTTTGAAAGATACCTCACATTCTTCTCAACAAGGGATACCTCACCTTTTTTCACTAGAGGGATACCTCACCCTCTTTACATAATAAACAAAGTGTTTGAATGATAGAAACTCTCTCAAAGAGTAGATTGATACAAATTGAAGCTCTAGCAATGCCCCTTTTGAATATCTCAAGTTTTCTCACAAAAAAAAACACGGTAAAAATGTTTTCTGGATTGATTCTCTTATATGATTGTTAGATTGATGTTCTAAATTGAAGTTCAACCCTTAATGAAGACTCAAGGCAAGTATTTATAAGTTATATGAAGAAAGGAGCCGTTGAGGGTGATCAAGTCAAGCAGCCTCTGACTTGCTTGTAGTCGATTACAATGCTCATGTAATCGATTACAAGGCTTCTGTTTGCTGTGTAATCGATTACAAAAATCATGTAATCGATTACATTGGCCTTTGAACACATTTTTCAAGTCCAATTAAGCTTGTAAGCCATTTCTAACGCTTCAAGACATTTGTTTAAACATAAATTCTTTCATGAGTGTTACATCTAAGATTGGAAATAAAGTTTCTTTGAAAAACATGTTTTGCTTTGAATTTTCACACTTATTTCGGAAAAACATTTGAGAATCATTGAGATACTTAAATGGCATTTTACATTAATATTTTAAGACCTATATCAAATATACCTCTTTTGATCTTGGTCTTCTCTTTTGATCTTGATCTTCATCTTTGGCTTTGTTATCATCAAAAACCCATTTGATATGCTTCAAGACATAAGCATTCACATTCTCCCCCTTTTTTATGATGACAAACTAAACATTCAATAGAATGAGAAATATATGAATTTATTTTATTATAAGATAATTAAGCCTAACTCTTCCTCGTAATATGTGCATGAGATAGAATATATTAAAGCATAAAACTCCCCTATACACATGCAATATATTTCACTAATCTCTCCCCCGTTGGCATTATAAAAAAGAAGACATAAGCATTCAGATTTGATATAATCATTTCAACCCAGTAGGATCAATATCAGAGTATAACCGTTTTGTACTTCATTATGTGATACTAATAGCAAATGCATATGACGAGAAACTTAGATAGTATTTATCATTTATGCCAATAGAAATCAGAGTCATGTATAAGAGTAATATGAGATTGGATAAAGATTAAGCATAAGGAAAGCATCATGAAGGACTAAACTTGAATCAATAAAAAAGGTTCCAAAACATTTCAAATTAATTTCAAATATCATTTAAGCATATATTCCAATCAGATTATGATCCAAAGCACATTATTGTGCAGCAAAACAACATATTATGCATCAAGAAAGTATATTATGAAGCAAGTTAATGTATTATGCAGAAAATTGTGACATTATGCATCAAAATCTTATGCAACAAGACATTATGCAACAAAATGACCAATTTATGAAGTAAATAAGTATATTATGCAGCAGACCAATATATTGTACAGTAGAATTAGATGCATGATTGTTCCAAAAAAGGTAATTTCAAGAATATTCCATGAAGTATGCTATTTCAAACAAAAAACGAACTAATCTAGCGTAAGTAAAGATATTTTCAAGAAAATAAGCTAGAGAAGTATAAACCAAGTCTCCATTTTGCCAAAGGTTGTAAGTCCAAGCTTCTTGGAGACAAAGAAGAGAGCTTGAAGTATTTTTTGGTTTTGTGCTTGGAGCAGCCACTTTTCAATATATCCAAAGTCAATTCTTGGCTTTCAAGCATACCTACAACACACTTCAATTTTTGACTTTTAGTACCCAAATTTTCTTGGGTCCTTGTGTGTTAGTTTTTGACAAAGTGCCTTTAGGAACCCAAACCATTTTAGTTCCTAACTTATTATTGATAGTCTTCCTTACATTGCAAGTTAATGTACTATACCCTTTCCTACCATAATGAAAGCATTTAATAAAGGGACTACTTGACTTACTTGATGAAATAAAGAAATTCTTGAGAAACTTTTGTTGTTTATTGGGATTATACCCTAAACCAGCCTTTTGAAAAATATATCTTTGGTTCCCAAGCAATATGTTCAAATTATCCCTTCCAAAGGTAAATTTTGAAAGAGTGTTTTTTAAATCCTCAATCTCAATTTCAAATGCTTTGCATGATGAGCAATATAAGGGTGTAGATGCATTATCAAGTGATAAACATGTCATGCATAAAGAATTTGCATCTATCAATCCAAGAGTTTCATTTTCTAATTTCAATTCCTCAATTTCTTTGTTTAAAGTAGAAATTTGATTTTCAAATGAGGAAATTGATTTCTTGGATGATGAAACAAGTTTTGCAAGTCTTATAGATTCGTTATGCAATTCTTCAAATGCATCTTGCAATTCATCATAGGAAGGGGAAGAGTTTGATTCAGAATTTGAGGATGTTACCTCCATGTCGTCTCCATCTTCCTCTTCTCCTCTAGCCATGAAACATAGATTGGCTTTCTCATTATCCAAGCTATCGGTTGAATCCATGTCATTATCATCCCAAGCTATGTAGGCTCTTCTTTCTTTCTTCTCCCTTGAGGATCTTTTGTGATATTTTTTCACTTTACTTTGATAAATTAGGCACTCCATCTTCATGTGACCCAATTCTCCACATTTATAGCATTTAGGAATAGATGAGATTCTTTCCCCTTTGTGATAGACATTCTTTTGGGGAAAAGGAGGTCTTCTTTGAGCTCCACTCTTCTTGAAGAATCTTCCAAATTTCTTTACTAGTAGAGCAAGATTTTCTTCATCTATTTCCAAGCCATCTCCATCATCATCATCATCATCATTATCATTAATCATGGAGGAAGTGGCCTTGAGAGCTATTCCTTTCTTTTTCTTGTCAATCTCCTCACATTGGTTGATTCTATTCAATTCCAATTCATGTTCTTAGAGCTTGCCAAAAAGTATGGCTAAGGTCATGGTTGAGAGATTTCTTGACTCCGATGTAGCCGTCACTTTAGGTTGCCAATGTCTGCTCAAACATCTCAATACTTTGTTAATAAGATCATCATTAGGAAAAATCTTTCCCAATGAAGCAATATGGTTTACAATATGTGTAAAATATTTTTGCATTTCTTGAATGCTTTCATTTTGGTTCATTTTAAAAACCTCATACTCATGAGTGAGAGTATTGATCCTTGATCTTTTCACTATTAGCCATAGCAACCATTACCCAAGAGTGGGGGTGAATTGGGTGATGACAAGTTTTAATGAAACTTTGACAAATTACGCATTTGAAATCACTCAATTAATAAATGCAGTGGAGCATGTATAGCAAAGGCACAACTATTAAGGATTACTCAAATATAACTTGGGTTAAAGGATAAATCAAGCAAATAAACTAGATATCAAGATCAACTCAAGCATATATAGTTAAAGTACAAATATAAAGAGATATAGTTGAGAAGAGCAAACACTAAGATTTATCCTGGTACAGCCACCAACCACTTGTGGCCTACGTCTAGTCCCCAAGCTTAACTTGAGATTTTCTTCACTATCTCCTAGACTTCACGGGTACTAGGAAAACCTTTGTACATACAAGAGCACTCGTCACACCTTGGGATACCTCACCCTTGTGCTAGAGCCTCCAATTCTTCAAGTTTCACAGGTGCTTGATGACCTTTACAATGAAGAGCACTCACAACGCCTTTGGGATACCTCACCCTTTGTGTTTGAGTCTCACTATAAAGGATATCTCACCCTTTTCTCTCTTGAGGGATACCTCACCCTCTTACAATGATTTCAAGATGAAGAGAAAGAATAGAAACTCTCACAAGAGTGGATATACAACTTGAAGAACAAAGTATGGATAATAAGAAAACTCTCTCAAGAGTGGATAATACAAGTTGAAGCTCAATGGGTATAAAGGATTCACACTTTAAAGCTCAAAATATGATTTTTATGATTCAAGGATCAATTCTAGTGTTCAAGAGGTGTATAAGCTTCATACAACACTTATATATAGAGCCCAAGTGATAAAATAGCCATTAGTAGTGTTTTATAATGATTTTCTATGAAAACTAACTGTTTATAGCCGTTAGAAACGTTCCTAGGCACTTGGTAATCGATTACAAGCTTCATGTAATCGATTACAAACTTTCTGGGTACTTTGTAATCAATTACACACTTCATGTAATCGATTACACGGCTTCTGTCAATGTTGTAATCAATTACATGACTTGTGTAATCGATTACACCATTTCTGGTTTTGAAAATTGACTTTAAAAGGTCATAACTTCTTCATTTCGTATCCGATTGAAGCGAATGACCACTCATTGGAAAGATCTTTGAGTCTATTTTCATATGAAAGAAGTTTCAGAACAAAAATCAAAGTATTTTGAAAGATATGATCAAAATAGTAACTAAAGGTCAGATTTTCAAAACTCAAACTTTAATTGGTCATAACTTTTTCGTTTCCTATCCGTTTAAAGCAAATGACCACTCATTGGAAAGATATTTGAGTCTATTTTCATATGAAATAAGTTTCAAAACAAAACTCAAAGTAATTTAAAAGTTATGATCAAAAGAATAACTAAATATTAGTTTTACAAAACACAAAATTGACTAATTTTCACATATTTGAAATATTACCATAACTAGCTTTCCAAAACAGTTTGTTGGGTATTTAAATATTTTAAAAACACTTATAAATATGTTTAAAACTTGTTTGAGTTTAGTGTGATTCTTTTTTACCTTTACACAAGATCTAAGTCCTATAAGCTATTCCTGAAGAACCTTGGGACTTAATCTTTGCACTTTCAATCCTTTGGCTTCTTGATGTAATCCAAGCTTCCGAAATTTTCTTCTCTTCATGTCTTGCACAAGCTTGGAATATCTTTATTATTTTCATCCTTCTTGAGTTGAGTATAGTTGTGATCTTTTTACTTTCTTGTTGCAATGCTCACTCTTGGTACTTGGACTATCCTACAAAGTATTGCTCACTTAACCAAACATAGTTAGTCCAAATTCATAACTCAATATCTTCATATGCATGATTCATAAATGTATAACTCTAGTTAGTTTAACATGCATACAAGACTTTCATAGACATATCCAATATTAATTCATTTATAACTCATATAAAATATTATTGGATATATTATATGATGAATGTTACATATATCTCATTGCATGATTATTAAATGAAATATAACTAGATAAAGTACATAATCATGCATGATACAATATATCTCATTAAGCAAATTTATGTAACATGATCAATATTATTTTGTGATGCATTTGTCATTTATTAAGCACAACTATAAAGCATAAGCATCATTCTTTTTGTCTTGTATTTGTCATCATCAAAACTTAATATATTAAATCATTGGGGCAAACCTATTTCCACAATCTCCCCCTTTTTGATGATGACAAATCACCAAAGAAAAATATGTTGAGCAATATAAAAGAATAGATATTCATGTAAACATATCAAGCAATAAGCACAAGAACATATTTTTCTTTCCAATTTTCACTCCCCCTATTTGACATCAACAAAAAGGTTTAGGAAGAAAATATAATATTTTCTCCCCCTATAGATAAAACTCATGTTGTTAAGAAGGGTAGGATCTTCTCAATGAAAGAATCAAAAGTTATGAAGTTTTAAGAAAGTTTACCTTCTTTCATTGATAGAGAGAAAGACAATAAGAGATGATTTTTGCTAACATGTTGATAGTATTAACAATAAAGTACTTCATGTCAAACAATGATATAAGTCCAGAGATATAAACAATAATTTAAGAACTAGGCTCCCCCTCAAAATATGTATATTATCAAAATATTAAACATAATAGTTTAACATAGTTATGCATATATTTATAGTCAACAAGGATATGGAAGAAGGATATGTAAGATAAGCTCTCCCTTATTGAAGCACAAGATAGATAAAGGGAAATATGCATGCCAAGACCATATAAGCACATTACCATAAAGAAAAGCAAGACATAGATACATATTCTTAATCTCTCAAACAAAACCATTTTAAAAACTTCTCCCCTTTTCAAAAAGAATCTTATAATAACACATTACATTTCCAAAAGCATTTTATAATGGTAGAAGGATTTTATATAGAAATCACATATTCCTTGAGAGTGATCAAATCCAAGTCAAAGGGATATTTGAAAGTACATCTCCTCTCTTTCTCATTAAATAAGAGTCTTGAAAAGATAAAATATTTTTTAAGAACAAGGCTTATTTTTTGAAGTATCAAGATGAGCTCTATAGAACATTTCAAAAGATTTATTTGGAAGCTTTCTTAAATACTCTCTCAAGATTTAATAAATATTTCAAAGCAATGAAGAGAGTACTATATATATAGCACAAATTGAATGGTTTCCAATTTTTTTTAGACAATTAGGAGGTGATAATACTTTCAAGGTCTTAAGACAAGTTCAAAGGATTCTCAAGGATATTAAATTTTAAAAGCTTCTTTCAAATATGATAGGAGATTTTGCCTTAAAAAAAACTTTTTAATCAAATAAGAGATTCTTTTAAAAAAAAAGCATGATTCTCATAAGTGTTATACTACTAAGAAACCATAGATCAAGAGAATCATAGATATCAAACATTCATCATGATGAAATATGCTATAGGGATCAAAGAATGTATAGAACTAATATCAACCATATATGCAATGACAAAATTAGCAAGTTAATATCCAATTAAGAACTTTGTCAATGCTAAGCATACTTCTTACGTAAGGAAATCATCTAATCTTTTAAGATCAATTTATCAACAAGTATTGTAACACCCACCTTAGGATGCCACATTTATGTTACATAATTACCAAATTAACCTTATTTAGATAACGTACTTTGTAGGGAAAAATACGAGTTACAAAATTTCTTAATAATAAGAAAATAAACTTAGCAGAAAATAAAACATCACAGCATCATTACCAATAATTTACATCATTTATACATATCCAAGTCTTTTGTTATACATATACAAGTCTTTAGCACTATCATACTGTAAATATTACAAACTAGTCACTCCAAAAATTTTAAACACTATTTACATTGACATCTTGCTCAAGTACTACTAGGCAGCTGAGCCCTCAGAAGTAGCCAGACCCTCAGATGGGTCCTCCTCAGACTCCCCGAGTGGGGGAATTCCAACTCGACGTAAAGTCCGGGGAACAAATGTCCGAGCGGACGATACGACACTACTCTCTCTAGGGATGCGATAGTACGCTCCCCAGTGCTGCCTGATGGATATAGGGAACTCTAATTGTACATAAATAGTAACAGAAAAGTAAGGGTTCCCTGACTGTAGCCTACTCAATCTAATATTTACATCTCCCAGATAATATATACTCTCTCTCTCTAGATCTTCAGTCCATGCCTCGTCCCCTTCGATGAATGTCAGCCTCATATAACCCAAGAAACTAGGGATCTCCACCGCCATCAAAACTCGAGGTTCTCAACGGAATCTGGACCTTCCTCTGCTTCTCGCTCTACGTCTGGCTCAGTGTCTTAACAACACATAAACATGATACAACATATGCATACAAGAGGTGAGATCACCTACGCCAATACCAGTATGGTAGCAATGAAGATAATCACATCCAAAATATCATACAGATGTCATACTATAATTACAGTTATGCCACTAACATTATATATCATCATTACACAGGAAATAAAATAAGAATTACGATTATGCTATTTTCAATACTCGAGTATTCAATATTTTAATTATCACGAGCAAGAATTACACATGAGCAAGAATTACAATGATATATCCTCTATGAATGCAAATGTACATTGACTCAATATCCTACTCCATGGAGCTACACCTCAAGTCGGAGAGAATGACTGAAAAGATCTGTCGGCACCAACATGCTTCAGATCACGTGCTCAATTTCTGCACATCTAGCATATGCACGACAGTCTGTATCAAATCATGATTAGGGATAGTTTCTCGGTCCGGATCATTGGTGTGTTGCATCGGTCTAACCCACGGTACAGAAGAGCTACCAACTGTCCATTGTAGGCACCCGCACCCCAATGCCCCCAAGGTCAACAAGTGACCTACACTACGCTTATCGCACCCACTCAGGAGGTGTAGTCTCTCCTAGGCAACTTGCCTTACACAGTCCTTTGGACCTTTCCAATGCATGTACTATGCACTATTCACAATTTCCATTAATATCACATGTGCAGGGTTCATATAATAATTTAACAGCATTATTACTGTAATTAAATCGCGTAGTCATATTTTCGTATTTTCTCACTCGCGACTCAATTCTGTCACCTTTTCAAATCACGTAGTGATTTTTCAATGTTTTCCAATCGCGTGAATATTTTTCATACGCTTCGAATCAGAATTACTGTTTTACTCATTTTAATACTAAAATTCACTGTATTTCTCTCATATTTGCAAAATAGTCCCTCAAAACACATAAATTACATTTTCATCCCTCAAAACAGATTAATTATGTTTTCGTCCCTCAAAACACATAAATTACATTTTCGTCCCTCAAAATATAGTATTTTCACTATAGCCCCTCAAAATTTTATATTTACATAATGGCCCCGTATTTCCATAACATTTACAATTGAGCCCATTTCTCATAAAATTTACAGTACAAATTTCACATGCATACAATATAAATTTCTTTACAGTATATATTTCACATACATACATAATATCAGTTACTTAAGCATTTCAGCATACAGGCAAGCATTGAAATAAAATCATACCTCACAGATACTACACATACAAACATAGAAACACAAGCAGACACATCCCAAATACAGTCTAAGAACCTCAAACAATAGGTGAATAAATCCTTAAGGATTTTTCACCGAACAAAACCATCCTCACACCACCAGAACTTGGTTGGTGAGGTTGAATCTCCCTCTTACCTCTTGAAGACAAGCTTTCTAAGCTTTCCTCCTTTTCTTGAAACTTTGTTAACCTCCTAAACAAACCCTAAAATTTTCAAGAAAATTAGTAATTGTTCATACAAGAATCAAGATTGAAAAACCATGGAGAAATCATGGTAAACAAAATTAAAATCAAACTTTGAATCATTAAATTAAAGCTTACCCTTTAGGAAAAGGTTAAAGAAGTTTTGAACAAGATAAGATAGGTTTGTGACAAAACCTTGTGAAGGAGAAATGGTTAGAACATAACTTGAGTTAAAACAAAATCAAGAGATGAATTTTTTTAAAGAATGGTTGGTGTAGTTTTTAGGTGGTAGCCGATTGGGAGAAAGAAAATGGAAGAGAAATTTACTTGGTTTCTTGGTACTTTTGAGAGAAATAAGACTTATGTTTGATAAGTATGAAAGTGAAGAGTGAGAACGTATGAGAAGGCTGCTGGCCGTGTGATAGCTTGTGAAATTTGGAAAGAATTACTTGAGTAATTATCCAATTTTTTTTCCAGCTGGTGCCGTGAGTGAATTGTGAGAATTAAATAAAGAAATTTGCTTGAAAATTATCCAAATTTTGAGTGCACATGGACAGCTGTTGCCGTGTGACTTGTGAGGAGAAAATAAAGAGAATTACTTGAATAATTCTCCCATTTTACAGCTGCTGCCGTGCTGTCTTGAGTGAGTGACCATGAGTGACTTTTACTTGAGTAAGTATCCATACTTTAATTGCACATGGACAATCACTTGTCATTGGTCACTAACTTGACTTTGCATGACTTTAGAGTGTTCAAATATCACTTGGAAGCTTCTCCATTTTGCTGAACTGTGGCTGCATGTTGACCGTCTCCATTCTGCTGCTCCATTCAGCTGCTGAACCATGGAGCTTAGGTGAGTTTAAAGTCTTCAATTTGTTGCTAATCCAAGCTTAATTACTAGTTGATTAATTAGCTAATTAATTAGGTTTAATTTCCTAACCATTCTTACTTAATCATCCAAGTATATAACTAATTAGTTTAACATATTTAGCATGTATCATAACCTCTAATTAGAATTAGGATATTAAATTAAGGATTAAATTATAACTAATTACTAGTTAAGTTAGTTTACTTAGTCTCTTAATTAGGCAATTTAGATCAACTACATTAAGGTTAATTAATTTCCTAAGCAAAAGTCAAGCCATTATTGTTGACTCAATCCTATCCATTGAAAATCAACTTGATTTCCTATCCATTAATCTTATCTATGGTAGATATTACTTGATAGTTTTGGTAGGATTCGTTTTACACCGTTGATCGGATCAACGGTGAAGATCAAAGCTTCTAAATCAAGCTTCAAATCTAATGGTCCTCAAGAAAGTCTAAGCTTCTTTCCTTGACCAATTCTCATTGGTTAGAAAAGTCCAACCATTTATTTTGACTGTTTCCTATTGGTTTATTTTAATTTTGGTTACAGGAAATATTCTAAGCGTATTTTCTGTTAGTTAAAACTTATCGGGTCCAACATTCATAGCAACGGCTGCTATAAATATAATCACAGATATTTATCAGTACAATATTTTTGTTTTTATAAATAGATTCTAAAAATTAAAAGATTCTTTTCTGAGTCACTCAGATTCGGGTTTAGTAAGATCCCCCGTCTCCAAATGAGGCAGATCAGAATTTTCCCGGCTTGAAAATTATTATTTTTCCTGGCCAGGAGCAAGTCATACAAAATGATTAAATATGATCTCAGAACAGTTAAATTATTTTTATAACACACAGAAAATACAAAATAGTGTAATTCTGCTATTACTATTCATATAGTCAGAATTTGGGGTGTTACAAGTATCATATAATCCATAGCATATAAAATGCCACAATAGTTTAGGGATAGAGATACTTATTGGGTTAGATAGAAAGTGATACTCCTTTAGAATGTTCTTCATTTATAGGTCCTTTGAGTTTGTACTTTCTTCCATTGAGTATTTCATTCCATTGCACTTGAAGAAAGTCTCCTCATGTCCCTTTTCATTCAACTCTTCTCATTTATCCACATATGCTTGACACTTTAATATTCGATGGCTATACTTGAAGCACATAGAGACACTTGCAAAGCTAACTTTAAAAATTCTCTAAAACATAAGTTAGCATCAAATATCATTGAATCTCATTTACAAGCATAATTTAGATTGATATATAATATAAAATATGTATCACATTATTAACCATGCAATGTTAGTTCTAACAAGAATGCATGAAGCACATATGCACTTGAATCCACAAATCTGATTTAAGCATTTTAAGGCATGATTCAAGTTTATCAAGAAATACATGATCAACATCAAAACTTATATAAGCATTTTGGGGTAAACAATGATCATGTTAGGCATGTAATATCAAGTAAGGAATTTTAGTACTCACACATGCCAAGAACAAAAAGTCCCTTATTGTAATGAAAGAATTAAAAAAATATAGAACTATAACTTTCAAAACCAATTACGAATCATTTCAAGATATACTTCAATATAAGAATAATTGAAGTTCAAAGACAAGTTCAAGGCACAAAAATGAATCATTTACTTCTTGTTTTCAAGATATGAACATATTAAGCAATTTCAAACAAGAAGACATATAACATTTTACTTTCTAATCTCCAAGTGAGTATATAAGACGATTAAGTATCAAAGAGAAAGGATTAGAACTACTTATGAGCATGTGCATTTTCATATGTAAACAAGGAGAATTGGTCACAAGCTCAAGAATAAAGGTATTACTCTAAAGAATATTTTGTCAAATAAGGTGTGTATTTATCTAACATGTTAATATATGTAAAGATACTTTTAAGACACAATGCTAGAAAAAGAATAACTTAAAACATGTTAAGGCATAAAATAACTTTCTACTTATCTAAATATCACATGATATTCTATTTAAAGCATAAATAAGGATAAGAGATTGATATCACCAAAAGTATATTTTTTGAGTTTTTGTAGGTGACTCCAACTTCCATGCCTCAAGGCTCCTTGAGAATGTTGTGGTTCTCCATGCCATTCTTTTTATGTTTTCATCACTCTTAGAGAACTTTGAACCATTTCAAATTTTTGAATTTCAAGTAGCATAGTTTCACTTCACTTCAATGCATGCTTGAGTTAATAATCACCCTACAATATAATTCATAGTACTTTCTTTGGTATCCACTAATTTTGGATCCATAAGAGTTAGTCATTGATTATTAATCCATTATGTTCTTATAAATATTAATTTTTCATAGTATGTAAATTAAGCAAAATAAATTAAATAATCAATTTCCATTAAGCACATAGCTAATAGCATGCTAGCTTTCATAATATATAGACAATTCAAAACATAGTAAGCATATCTAGGCATTGTAGAACTTCATGTACTAAGATATATAACAAATTAATGAGCTATGATATAATAAGAATAAACATAATCATATGCTAAACAAAATATTCAGATTTTACCAAGAGCACATGATTCTATTAATCACTTAATGCCTACAAGGAATATACCTCAAATTTATTGACTTTACAAATGAATGTTCATGAGAGGTAAAAACTTTTGATACCTTGACATTGTTGATTAAGGAAACTCTTTTCTTTACCCATTGCTTCTCTTTTGGTGTTTTAAACTTTGCAAGTTCTACATTTTGTACTTGAGAAGCTTTGGTTGGAGTCATCTTCCTTCTTTGATCAAAACTTCTACCATTGGGCTTTGGAAGCATTCCCCTTGATGATTCCTTCTTCACTTGACCAATTTGTCCATCCTTTTGAGAAGTTTTCTACATAATTGAAACGCTATGAGGACATTTTGGTACCCACTTCATCTTGGGTCCTTGAATGTTAGTACTAGAGCCTTTATATTTTTTAGGAGCCCAAACCATGTTATTTCTCATATAAGAATTTTTTTTTATAATTGCACAAATGAGAAATATGTCCTAGATGACCACAAAAATTGCAAACAAGTGAATTTAATGATGGCTTGGTCCTTTGAAGATCATTTTTGAAAAACTTGAGCATTTGGTTGTTATTACATTCTATGTTATTTTTGCCATAAGCCTTACTTGAAATTCCATGTGGAATAGTATCAACTTCATTCTTATCAACAACTATGGATTGTAAGCAAATAGAATCATTAGCTTTGGCAAATTCACAATATAAGTTCTCAACTTGATTTTCTAAATTAATGTATTTTTCACAATAAGTTGAGGTTTCATATTTCAAAGGCATTTTCTCATCAAGAAAAGTATATTCATTTTTCAAAATCTCAATTTTATTTTCAATGGAGGAAATGTTTTCCAAAAAAGATAAATTTTTATTTTCTAAATTTGATAAACCATCATACAATTCATCATATGCATATTGTAGCTCATAATAAAAAGGACTATAATATAGTTTAGCATTATTTACCTTAAAATCCTTTTTAAGGGAATCATTATCTTCCTCATTATTGTCCTTCAAGGATTCAAAAGCATTTTCTTGAGAACATTTTTCAATATTGTCTTCCTTGAAAGTCTTTTGCTCTTCTTGCTCTCTATATACAACTTTATGCAAGAAATCATTGTTAGTAAAATAGATAAAATCAAGAGCATCCTATATATCTTTAGCACTCGAGCATCTCTTAATTCTATCATAAGCATCATCATTTAAACTATTTCTCAAGATTTGCATAGCTCTAATGTTCAAGGAAAAGCATTTCCTATCATAGACATTCCAAGATTGTTTTGATTTGCAAGTAAATCCATCAAGCACAATATCCCATAAATCAATATCAATAGATTACACATAAATTTTCATTCTAGCTTTCTAATAAACAAAATTCACACCATCAAAGAATGGTGGTTTATTAATTTCAAAACCTTCCATTTTGAAAAGCTTATAATGGTTTCCAAACAAACAAGGATATTTAACTCCAAGCTGTTAAGCTTTTAACAGAGCACGAAGCTCTGATACCACTTGTCAGCTATGGCAACCATTACCCAAGAGGGGGGTGAATTGGGTGATGACAAGTTTTAATGAAACTTTGACAAATTACGCATTTTAAATCACTCAATTAATAAATGCAGCGAAACATGCATAGCAAAGGCACAACTATTAAGGATTACTCAAATATAACTTGGGTTAAAGGATAAATCAAGCAAATAAAATAGATATCAAGATCAACTCAAGCATATATAGTTAAAGTACAAATATAAAGAGATAGAGTTGAGAAGAGCAAACACTAAGATTTATCCTGATTCAGCCACCAACCACTTGTGGCCTACGTCTAGTCCCCAAGCTTAACTTGAGATTTTCTTCACTATCTCCTAGACTTCACAGGTGCTAGGAAAATCTTGGTACATGCAAGAGCACTCTTCACACCTTGGGATACCTCACCCTTGTGCAAGAGCCTCCAATTCTTCAAGCTTCACAGGTGCTTGATGACCTTTACAATGAAGAGCACTCACAACACCTTTGGGATACCTCACCCTTTGTGTTTGAGTCTCACTATAAGGGATACCTCACCGTTTTCTCTCTTGAAGGATACCTCACCCTCTTACAATGATTTTAAGATGAAGAGAAAGAATAGAAACTCTCACAAGAGTGGATATACAACTTGAAGAACAAAGTATGGATAATAAGAAAATTCTCTCAAGAGTGGATAATACAAGTTGAAGCTCAATGGGTATAAAGGATTCACACTTTAAAGTTCAAAATATGATTTTTATGATTCAAGGATCAATTCTAGTGTTTAAGAGGTGTATAAGCTTCATACAACACTTATATATAGAGACTAAGTGATAAAATAGCCATTAGTAGTGTTTTATAATGATTTTCTATGAAAACTAGCCTATAGAAACGTTCCTGGGCACTTGGTAATCGATGACAAGCTTCATGTAATCGATTAAAAGCTTTTTGGGCACTTTTTAATCGAATACACACTTCATGTAATTGATTACACGGCTTCTGTCAACGTTGTAATCGATTACATGACTTGTGTAATGGATTACACCATTTCTGGTTTTAAAATCTGACTTTAAAAGGTCATAACTTCTTCATTTCTTATCTGATTAAAGCGAATGGCCACTCATTGGAAAGATCTTTGAGTCTATTTTCATATGAAAGATGTTTCAGAATAAAAATCAAAGTATTTTGAAAGATATGATTAAAAAAGTGACCAAAGGTTAGATTTTCAAAACTCAAACTTTAATTGGTCATAACTTTTTCGTTTCCTATCCGTTTAAAGCAAATGACTGCTTTAGAAAGATATTTGAGTCTATTTTCATATGAAATAAGTTTTAAAACAAAACTCAAAGTAATTTGAAAGTTATGATCAAAAGAGTAACTAAATATCAGTTTTACAAAACATAAACTTGACTAATTTTCACAGATTTGAAATATTACCATAACTAGCTTTCCAAAATAGTTTGTTGGGTATTTAAATATTTTAGAAATACTTATAAATATGTTTAAAACTTGTTTGAGCTTAGTGTGATTCCTTTTTACCTTTACACAAGATCTAAGTCCTATAAGCTATTCTTGAAGAACCTTGGGACTTAATCTTTGCACTTTCAATCCTTTGGCTTCTTGATGTAATCCAAGCTTCCGAAATTTTCTTCTCTTTATGTCTTGCACAAGTTTGGAACATCTTTATTATTTTCATCCTTCTTGAGTTGAGCATAGTTGTGATCGTTTTACTTTCTTGTTACAATGCTCACTCTTGGTACTCGGACTATCCTACAAAGTATTGCTCACTTAACCAAACATAGTTAGTCCAAATTCATAACTCAATATCTTCATATGCATGATTCATAAATGTATAACTCTAGTTAGTCTAACATGCATACAAGACTTTCATAGATATATCCAATATTAATTCATTTATAACTCATATAAAATATTATTGGATATATTATATGATGAATGTTACATATATCTCATTGCATGATTATTAAATGAAATATAACTAGATAAAGTATATAATCATGCATGATACAATATATCTCATTAAGCAAATTTATGTAACATGATCAACATTACTTTGTGATGCATTTGTCATTTATTAAGCACAATTATAAAGCATAAGCATCATTCTTTTTGTCTTGTATTTGTCATCATCAAAACTTAACATATTAAATCATTAGGGCAAACCTATTTCCACATTCACTTCACTAGTACCCTCATGGGTTACTTGTAAGGTATCCCACATTTCTTGTGCAGATTTACAATTTGAGACTCTAAGGAATTCATTATACCCCAAGGATGTGGTAATGATGTTTTTGGCACTCAAATTATATTGGACATTTTTCTTATCATCATTAGTCCATTCACTTCTTGGTGTATCAACCTTTACACCATTAACAACTTTTGTGGGGATAAAAGGACCATTTTCAATAGCATCCCATACATGTAAATCAATAGCTTCAATAAAAATTTTCATTCTTTCTTTCCAATAAGCATACCCATCCCCATTGAAAAATGGAGGTCTATTGATAGAAGAACTTTCTAAAAACTCGTTTGAGGAGGCCATCACTTTCTCTTGAAGTAGCTAAGCCCTTTATACAAAAGCCTAGCCCTGATACCACTTGTTAACCAAGAGGCCTCAAACTCAAGAGGGGGGTGAATTGAGTTTATGAAATATTTTTCACTAATCTTTCGTAAAATGTTTGTTATCAATTTTTGTTGAAACTATTGGATAATTGAAGTGAATAGATAAATGAGATTGAAAACTTTACTCATAAATTAAATAAGTCAAGATGAATAATATTCAAGCAAGCATATAAAGTAAATGCACAAATGTAAAGAGATAGGGTTGAGAGAATGAAACACAAGGGTTTATCCTGATTCAGCCACCCCTTGTGACCTACGTCCAGACCTCAAGCGAACCACTCGAGATTTTTCACTAAACTTCAAGCTTGAACAGGTGCTCAAAAACCTTTACAGATTCGAGCACTCAACAACACTTTGGGATACCTTACCCTTGTGCTTTGAGCCTCAAAAATAGGGATGCCTCACCCTTTACAACATTTAAGGGATACCCCACCCTCTTTATACCTTTGAAGGATACCTCACCTTCTTCTCAACAAGGGATACCTCACCCTTTTTTACTAGAGGGATACCTCACCCTCTTTACACAATAAACAAAGTGTTTGATTAATAGAAACTCTCTCACAGAGTAGATTCATACAAATTGAAGCTCTAGTAATGCCCCTTTTGAATATCTTAAGTTTTCTCACAAAAAAAAAAAAACACGGCAAAAATGTTTTTTGGATTGATTCTCGTATATGAGTGTTAGATTGATGTTCTAAATTGAAGTTCAACCCTTAATGAAGACCCAAGGCAAGTATTTACAAGTTATATAAAGAAAGGAGCCGTTAGGGGGTGATAAAGCCAAGCATTTAATGCAGTTAAAATAGCCACTGGACTTTGCAAATTGGTGTAATCGATTACACAACAAATGTATTCGATTACATTATTGTTCTAACGTGTTCATGGCTTTCTGGACTCTGTGTAATCGATTACATTCTAGGTGTAATCAATTACAAGGCGTCTGACTTACGTGCAATCGATTACAATATCTATGTAATCGATTACATGACTCTTTGAATGTGTTCTTACCTTTCTGGGCTCATTGTAATCGATTACCAACTTGGTGTAATCGATTATAAGGCCTCTGACTTGCTTGTAATCGATTACAATGCTCATGTAATCGATTACAAGGCCTCTGTTTGCTGTGTAATCAATTACAAACATCATGTAATCAATTACATTGGCCTTTGAACACATTTTTCAAGTCTAATTAAGCTTGTAAGCCATTTCTAACACTTCAAGACATTTGTTTAAACATAAATTCTTTCATGAGTGTTAAATCTAAGATTGGAAATAAAGTCTCTTTGAAAAACATATTTAGCTTTGAATTTTCACACTTATTTTGGAAAAACATTTGAGAATCATTGAGATACTTAAAAGGCATTTTACATTGATATTCTAAGACCTATATCTAATATACCTCTTTTGATCTTGGTCATCTCTTTTGATCTTCATATTCATCTTTGGCTTTGTTATCATCAAAAACTCATTTGATATACTTCAAGAGAAAAGCATTCACATTCTCCCCCTTTCTGATGATGACAAACTAAACATTCAACCGAATGAGAAATATATGCATTTATGTGATTATCAGATAATTAAGCGCAACTCTCCCCCGTAATGTGTGCATGAGATAGAATATGTAAAAGCGTAAAACTCCCCCGTACACATGCAATATATTTCACTAATCTCTCCCTCGTTGGCATTATAAAAAAGAAGACATAAACATTCAGATTTGATATAATCATTTCAGCCCTGTAGGATCAATATCAGAGTATAACCATTTAGTACATCAATATATGATACCAATAGCAAATGCATATGACGAGAAACTTAGATAGTATTTATAATTTATGCCAATAGAAATTAGAGTCATGTACAAGAGTAATATGGAATTAGATAAATATTAAGCATAAGAAAAGCATCATGAAGGACCAAACTTGAATGAATCAAAAAGGTTCCAAAACATTTCAAATCAATTTCAAATATCATTTAAGCTTATATTCCAATCAGATTATGATCCAAAGCACATTATTGTGCAGTAAAACAACATATTATGCATCAAGAAAGTATATTATGAAGTAAGTTAATATATTATGCAGAAAATTGTGACATTATGCAGCAAAATGTTATGCAACAAGACATTATGCAACAAGGTGACCAATTTATGCAGCAAATAAGCATATTATGCAGTAGACCAATATATTGTACAGCAGAATTAGATGCATGATTGTTCCAAAAAGGTAATTTCAAGAATATTTTCATCAAGTATGCTATTTCAAACAAAAAACGAACTAATCTAGCATAAGTAAAGATATTTTC
Organism: Ormosia semicastrata; assembly: GCA_029884595.1. NCBI lineage: Eukaryota > Viridiplantae > Streptophyta > Magnoliopsida > Fabales > Fabaceae > Ormosia > Ormosia semicastrata. The sequence goes on along the minus strand of JAQQTO010000062.1, from coordinate 18,772,639 downwards.
AAGAAAATAAGCTAGAGAAGTATAAACTAAGTCTCCATTTTGCCAAAGGTTGTAAGTCGAAGCTTTTTGGAGACAAAGAAGAGAGCTTGAAGTATTTTCTGGTTTGTGCTTGGGGCAGCCACTTTTCAATATATCCAAAGTCAATTCTTGGCCTTCAAGCACACCTATAATATACTTCAATTTTTGACTTTTGGTACCCAAATTTTCTTGGGTCCTTGTGTGTTAGTTTTTGACAAAGTGCCTTTGGGAACCCAAACCATTTTAGTTCCTAACTTATTATTGATATTCTTTTTTACATTGCAAGTTGATGCACTATGCCCTTTCCTACCACAATGAAAGCATTTCATAAAGGGACTACTTGATGTACTTGATGAAATAAAGAAATTCTTGAGAAACTTTTGTTGTTTATTGAGATTATACCCCAAATCAGCCTTTTGAAAAACATATCTTTGTTCCCAAGCAATATGTTCAAATTATCCCTTCTAAAGGTAAATTTTGAAAGAGTGTTTTTCAAATCCTCAATCTCAATTTCAAATGCTTTGCATGATGAGCAATATAAGGGTGTAGATGCATTATCAAGTGATAAACTTGTTATACATGAAGAATTTGTATCTATCAATCCAAGAGTTTCATTGTAACATCCCTAAAATTATTTATTTCATTATAAATAATAATTTTACAATATTTATGATTTTTAGGAATTTTTGTGGATTTTTCTAGAAACGATGAATATTTTAATATATTTCTCGTTTTGCATGTGCACTGAGCGGAGCCGGGAAAATAGAATATTTTCCCTGAGGCTGGTAAACCTTGAACTGTCAACATGCTGATGGGGGATCTTAGTAAACCCGAGGCTGGGCACAGTTTGTGAGGTTTACATTTTTTGAGGTTTTATCTGCTAGATAAAATCGTGGTATCATAAAATTATCTGATGAATAATAAAATATTATTTTCATCAATTGTTACTTTTATTTACTGAGAAAATAATTCAAACAGTGTAATTAATCATCTGTCAGATGTATTCAATTAAGGAGACAAGCTTACCATGCACTTTATCGAGAAACGCGTGAAGCTTCTCAAGGAAGCTTCCTCCAACCACTTCTTTCTCTCTCCTTCTTTTTGTGCTGCACGATTGACTGTAGGGGGGGCATATTTCATTTCCTTTCTCTCATTTCCCGTCCTCCCAATACGCAGCTCACTGCTTACTCATCTTCCTTCCTTTTCTCTCTTCTTCGCACAGCAGCAACGCCATTGCCACCAACACCTCCATTTCATTTTCAGTGTTGTCACACTCCTAGCACCATCTTCGTGTTTGGAGGACCACCATCTTTGAGGAAGTCATCTTCAAAGTTCACCATTCCCTCCATCTTCATTCTCTTCCATCTTTAAAGCTTAAAGGTTGGAGCTTTAAGGTAAAGCTCTCAACTTTCTCTTTCTCTCTTCTCATTTTCGCAACCCATGGTCATTTTGATGACCATGGGTATCCATTTCAATATTTGGTTTTGATTTTGTAAGTTTGAATGTTCTAGGACTTCCAGGAAGCTAAGCACAAAATTTCTAACTAAAAAGGAGCAGCCTTTCTTTGTGCTTCTCTAAGGTAAGAGGAAGACACTCCTCCTCAACCTCTATTAGCATTTAGAAACGTTGTCTGTGATTGATAGAGGGAAACCTGTTGAGGGTCACCCTTTGTTTGCATGTGTTTGTAAGGTGTTTATGCTATTGGAATGTTTGTCTGTGTATATTGATATATATTGGATTTGATTGGAATGTATAATACGGAAGGAAATGACGTCAGATTATTTTTCGGTTGGTCACAATTTTGAGACCAAACTTTGGGATTCTTTGTGAGAAATTGTAATAACTTGAATTTCTGACCATTAAGCACAATATCAAAATCTGTCGGGTTAAAGTATCAATATTCGTCGAGTTTGAATGTCAATATTCGTCAAGCGACCTATCCTTCGAGTAGAGTTTCTGACCATTTGGGAGAGAAACCTCTCCAATGCCCAATCCGTCGAGTTAGAATGCCAAATCCGGCGAGTTTAGGCTCCTGACCATATCCGTCGAATTTGATCTTCTAACCAAATCCATCGAGTTTAGACTTCTGACCATCAAGTACAATGTCAATATCCGTCGTGATAGGATGTCGAGATCTGTCGAGTCCAAAGGCCAATATCCGTCGAGTTAAAATTCTGACCATTGAATAGAAACTTCTCCAATGTCAATATCCGTCGAATTTGGACTTTTGCTCATTTCGTGTTTTCATCGGTTCGACACTTGGGAGATTTCTCCAACGTCAACACCCATCTATCGAAAATAGGGTTTCTATTAATTTTCTAGTATATTCGACAGTTTTGATCCCCATTCGACAGAACCTTCATTTGACAGAAATTGATGTTCCACCATTCTTGTCAAAATTGTAACGCAGCCCTTCCGTCAATAACTCTCCTTATGACTCACATCTCTCATCAATCAGCCCTGTTAATTTCCGTCGAAAGGTAGCTTCAATTTTATACTAGTTACATTGTCTCCGTCGAATCCAAAAGTGTAAGTTATCACCTAACACCTAGAAATTAAATTAGTGGTATTGCTGGTGATTCCAGCCGTGTACCTTCCTGAACTCAAGACTTTCAGACTAATAAAGGCATATTAATCGTAAATAATTGGATGACTAGAAACTAATTAGGGATTCATAAACAGGGAAAAACAAGGAACGTGAGCACGCCTTATAACTAGTGAGAATTTTGAATAAAGGAAAAACATGAGTATGGGTGAGGCCGTGAGGAACATAATGAACCTAATGATTGACTGTTATTTTGGCTCTGAATGGGATTGTGGTTATCCTTAAAATGTGCTATTGGCTTGATGTGGATCCGTGAATGGGATCAAACCTTATTGTTAAATCATATGACATGCATTTGAAGCATGATTGACCTAGTTGTCATGAGGAGCATGATTGAGTCATGCATTACACAAAAAGAAAGAAAATGTCCGTTGGACTATGTTAAGGCCGAGTTGCCTAGGAGTTAAACACACCTTAGTACGGGTGCGAATAAACAAGTGTAGGTCATTGGTTGACCTTGGGGGCGTCAGGGTGCGGGTACCTCACAATGGACAGCTGGTAGCTCTTCTGTCCGTGGGGCAGACCGATGCAAACGCCTTGACGATCCGGACTGAGACACTGTCCTATATCATGATCTAGTGTAGACTGTCTGTACAATGCCATGATGTGCACGTGGATAAATTGATGGATTATAGCACTTTGGCCTCGGCGTAGAGGTTGCGACGAGTCTCCTGATCTTTCTCTCTGACCGTTTGTGTCTAGCTCCATGGAGTAGGATTTTGACTATTGAATGCATTTGCATAGTGAATCCATGAATTATCTGGCATTCATTGTTATTATAATTAGAATTGTTGCGTTTCGATATATATATATATATATATATATATATATATATATATATATATATATATATATATATATATATATATATATATATATATATAATCGCCTAGAACTGCTTGGTTGATCATAACTGCTACTAAATGTTTATTTCCATTATTACTGTCAAAACTGCTACGTGGGCGCTTTGCGCCGTTTTGTTTCTTGATGCTATAATTGGTAATGATGGTAGGATGTCTTACCTCTTTCCTGTCTTTCCATTATTGTTTGTCGGTATATAGCGTTCCATCGAAGGCAATTGCAAGGAATCGGAATCCTCAGACTTCCCCGATTTTTGGCCTCACCTCGACTAGCGACTACTGAAGAGTATAGAGACACGCACGCACAGATTTCTGGGGGATGTGCACCTAACCTTCTTAGGGGGGCCAGAGTGCTGGCACATCAACTTTGGCTATGAGCATTGCGTCTATTTGGGAGATGTATCGATATCTCTAGCCTAGAGGCGCCATGAGCCGCCTTTTTTCACCTGCTGTATTAGCCTACGTCTGGAATTTCATCTTCCTATACGCAAGATATAGGGTGACCGTTATTACACCCCGCGGGAAGACTCTTTTCATTCCACAGCTTGGGCCCCGTCCCGTAATTTTGCGGTTCCTGTGGTGATTTCCTCTGATGAGGAAGATCCTGAGGAAGATCCCGAAGAGGTCCCTGAGGACGACCCCGAGGAGGATCCTGACACGATTCCTCCTCACTTGAGGGACTGACTTTACTTGTAGTTACTGAGGGCTACCAGTATTTTATTTTGGGGGCCTGATGTTTTGTTTGTAGTGGGCTGTATATTTTGATACCGTGGGGATATTTATGTATAATCCTTTGGGGGTAGGTATAGTTTTGCTTTTTGATATACCAGGCTTTGTAACTAAACAGCTTTGACAATATATATATATATATATATATATATATATATATATATATATATATATATATATATGAATATGCAATGTTAAATCCGATGTATGCTTTACTTTTGCCTTTATTTCCTTATTTCCATGTATATTTCATCACCGTGGTGTATTAATTATTGTCATTATTAATTATTGCTATTGCAAAAAAAATATATATATACACTTGCTAATTTAATTACCGAACTATAATCAAGTAAATATACATATTATTAAAAAGAACCGGGTCTTAATTTATACAAATTTTATTTTTGCATTGTAATTGACAATGTGACGTTCCCTTCCGAAAAAGGGCGTTACATTAAGTTGGTATCAGAGCCCCGATTTATGTTTCTTTGGGTCTTGTGATTGAGTCTGTCTTGTTTGTACTGTGTGTTCTCTGAATAGTATATGTAAGGGTGTATTGTTTGGTATTCCTAGTGAATGCAACTGACTTTTCTGTGTCTTCAGTTAATCCGATCTAAGAAAGTAAGATGGCACGAAGGGAAGACATGGCAGCTACTATAACAGCGATGCAAAAGATGGTTGAGGCCGTCGCACAGCAAACTGAGCAAGCTGCTCAGCAGTAAGAGAGAGTTGCACAACAACAAGAATGGGCTGCTCAACAGCTCGAAGCTACTGCAGATGGTCAGAACCTGGCGGAGTTTCGACACCACAACTTTCCTCAATTCAAAAGAGAGTTTGATCCAGACAAGGCTAGTCTGTGGCTCAAGGAGTTAGAAAAAGTCTTTCGAGGAATGAACTACACTGAGGACAAAAAGGTGAACTATGCTGCTTTTATGCTGGTGGGCAATGCTTAAAACTGGTGGAACGGAGTGCAGAGAATGTTAGAAGCTGCAAACTGTGAGATTACTTGGGACTTATTCAAGGAAAAGTTCTTGGATAAGTACTTTCCTGCAAGCGCAAGACATGCGAAGGAGTCGAAATTCCTCAACCTGCGACAATGGAATATGACCGTTAGCGAGTACGCAGCGAAATTTGAAAGCTTGTCACAGTTTTCAACATACTTTCAGAATTAACCAAATGAAGCCTGGAAATACCGAAGATTCACGGAAGGACTGAGGTACGAAGTGAAGAAGGCTATAATCACCTTGAAGATCAACGAGTTCTCAGAATTACTGGATACTTATTGTGATGTAGAGGCTCTGGAGCAATCTAGAGATACCAGGAGCAGGAACTTTGGGCCTGCGAGGTTCCAGAGAGGCGGCAGTAGCAGTGCTAACCGCTTCCAGAAGAAGCTGTATTCCCGACCGATGGGAAATCAGCAACAATCCATGGCTGGAAGTTCTGGTGGAGGTTCTACTGGGAACCGGACTGGCCAGAACACGGCGTATCCTCCTAAATGTATGAAGTATGGGAAAGACCACCTCACGAGGGACTGCACCATAAAGGGGATCGTCTGTTTCAGATGTGGCAAACCTGGTCACGTGTCCCGAGATTACAATTAGATGAAGGCCGAACCTTCAATGAATGTCGCAAGAGCCAAGAAACCACAAGCTGGAGGGCGAGTTTACACCATGAGCGGAGCTGAAGCCTCTGAATCTGAAGATTTGATACAAGGGGAAGGCACTGTAGAAGGTAATCTTTTAACTGTACTGTATGACTCTGGGGCAACCCATTCTTTCATATCATATGACTGTGTGCAAAGGCTGGGTCTACCTGTGTCGTCTTTACCTTTTGATTTGACTGCTTCTACCCCCACTAATAAACCGATAGTTACTACCAAAGTCTATTTAAACTATCCATTGGTTGTTGAAGGTCGAACCTTTTCGGTCGATCTGATCTGTTTACCCCTTTCCCAACTAGATATCATCTTAGGGATGGACTGGTTGTCTTCCAACCATGTTTTGTTAGACTGTTCCAAAAAGACCATAGTTTTTCCCATAGATGAGAATTCTAGATTTTTGATGGCCAACCAAGTCCAAGCTCTCTTGAAAGAAGGAGCTCACGGATACATGCTACTGTCTTCTTTAAAAGTCGAGAGCGAGGTTGATGTGAACACGATTCCAGTGGTGAATGAGTTTCCCAAAGTCTTTCTTGAGGATGTAACTGGTTTACCACCGGCTCGAGAGATAGAGTTTCCTATCGACCTAGTACCGGGAGCTGGTCCCTTGTCTATAGCACCTTATAGGATGGCACCGACAGAGTTAGCTGAGCTCAAGAAATAGCTAGAAGAGCTTTTGGAAAAGCAATTTGTCAGACCAAGTGTGTCACCGTGGGGAGCACCAGTGTTGTTAGTTCGCAAGAAGGATGGCACGTCAAGATTATGTGTGGACTATCGGTAGCTGAACAAAGTAATGATCAAGAACAAGTATCCACTCTCGAGAATTGATGACTTAATGGACCAACTGAAGGGAGCAGCGGTGTTTTCGAAGATCGATCTACGATGTGGGTGTCATCAGATACGAGTAAAGATGGAGGATGTACCCAAGACTGCTTTTCGTACCCGATACGGTCATTACGAATACGTCGTGATGCCGTTTGGCGTGACGAATGCACCAGCTATCTTTATGGACTACATGAACCGAATCTTTCATCCTTACTTGGACAGATTCGTTGTGGTCTTCATTGATGACGTTCTGGTATACTCCCAAAATCAGGAGGACCATGCAGAACACCTCAGTATAGTTCTTCAAATTCTGAAGGAGAAGGAATTGTATGCCAAACTGTCAAAATGTGAGTTCTGGCTAGAAGAGGTTAAGTTTCTGGGCCACGTGATCTCGAAGGATGGGATTGCAGTGGATCCATCGAAGGTGGAGGCAGTGCTACAATGGGAACGGTTGAAGTCAGTGACAGAGATTCGTTGCTTCGTGGGTTTAGCAGGATATTACCGGAGGTTTATTGAGGGATTCTCCAAGATTGTTGGACCACTTACACAACTCACAAGGAAAAACCAAGCTTTTGAGTGGATTGACAGCTGCGAGTAGAGTTTCCAAGAGTTGAAGAATCGACTGACTACCTCACCAGTGTTAGTACAACCCGATCCGAATGAGCAATTTGAAGTGTACTGTGACGCTTCATACTAAGGACTGGGATCTGTACTTATGCAGCATGGAAGAGTAGTAGCTTATGCTTCAAGGCAGTTGCGAGTGCACGAGAAGAACTACCCGACGCATGACTTGGAGTTAGCGGCTGTAGTTTTTGCTCTGAAGATATGAAGGCATTTTCTCTATGGAGCGACGTTCAACATTTTCAGTGATCACAAGAGTCTGAAGTATTTATATGATCAGAAGGAGTTGAACATGAGGCAACGAAGGTGGTTAGAGTTCCTGAAGGATTATGATTTCCAACTTCTGTATCACCCTGGCAAGGCAAATGTTGTGGCAGACGCCCTGAGTAGGAAGATGATCAGTGTCTCTGCCTTGATGATCAAGGAAAGGGATATGCTAGAGCAGTTTAGAGATGTGTGGTCTTTTGTGGAATTAAAACCAGGGAAGATTTGCATGAATATGGTTACCATCTCAAGTAAGCTGATGGATGACATAAGGAAGAAGCAGAAAGTTGACAAGTTTTTGCAAGAAGTGAGGGAACAGATGAAGCAAGGTAATGAAACGGCATTTGCGGAAGGAACAGACGGAATTCTGAGATTCCGTGGAAGAGTTTGTATTCCTCGAGGCCAAGAACTTAGAGAATATATCATTAACCATACTCACACAAGCCAGCTGAGTATGCATCCGGGCATAACAAAAATGTACCAAGATTTGAAGAGGTTGTTCTGGTGGCATGGGATGAAGAGTGACGTCACTAGACGTGTATCAACTTGTCTGGTTTGTCAAAAGGCTAAAGTGGAACACTAGAGACTAGCGGGATTGCTGCAACCATTGTCTATTCCTGAATGGAAGTGGGATAGTATTGCAATGGATTTTGTAATCGGATTGCCAAGAACGAGAAAAGGTCATGATTCGATTTGGGTAATTGTGGATCGACTCACGAAATCAGCACATTTCCTCCCGATCGACATAAGATATAAACTAGAGAGACTGACTCAAATCTATATTGGAGAAATTGTTAGACTGCACGGTGTGCCTACAAATATTATTTCGGATAGAGATCTGAGATTTACTTCGAATTTCTGGGAGAGCTTGCAAGAAGCGTTGGGGACGAAGTTGCGTCTGAGTTCTGCTTATCACCCGCAGACCGACTGTCAATCTGAGAGGACGATCCAATCCTTGGAAGATTTGCTTAGAGCTTGTGCCATAGAGCAGACTGGAAGTTGGGATGAAGTTCTACCATTGATAGAATTCACGTACAATAACAGTTATCATTCGAGCATAGGGATGGCACCCTATGAAGCTCTGTATGGTCGACGGTGTCGAACACCTCTGTGTTGGTACCAAGACGACGAGTGCCTTACTATTGGACCAAAGATTATATAGCAGACAACTGAGAAGGTTAAGATGATTCAGGAAAAGATGAGGACGACTCAGAGTCGGCAAAAGAGTTATGCAGACCAAAGGAGAAAGCCTCTTGAGTGTGAGGAAGGCGAGCATGTATTCCTGAAAGTCACACCTACGACTGGGGTAGGCCGGGCTCTAAAATCTAGAAAACTTACTCCAAAATTTCTTGGACCGTACCAAATCATTCATCGAGTAGGTCCTGTAGCCTACCAAATAGCCTTGCCTCCTTTCCTTTCAAACATTCATAATGTTTTCCATGTGTCACAACTTCGAAAATACCTTCCTGACCTAAGTCATGTCATAGCATTGGATACAGTACAATTAAAAGAAAACTTAACTTATGTGGCACCTCCTGTAAGAATCGAGGATAGAAGGATAAAGCAATTAAGAGGCAAGGAGAACGTATTGGTGAAGGTAATTTGGAACGAGGTGACTGGAGATGCAACCTGGGACTTGGAAGACAAGATGAAGGAGCAACACCCACAGTTATTCTAAGGTATGCAAATTTCGAGAACGAAATTCCTTTTTAGAAGGGGAGTGTTGTAACATCCCAAAAATTATTTATTTCATTATAAATAATCATTTTACAATATTTATGATATTTAGGAATTTTTGTGGATTTTTCTAGAAATGATGAATATTTTAATATATTTCTCATTTTACGTGGGCGCTGAGTGGAGCCAGGAAAATAGAATATTTTCCCTGAGGTTGGTAAACCTTGAACTATCAACGTGTCGACGGGGGATCTTACTAAACCCGACGCCTGGCACAGTTTGCGAGGTTTGTATTTTTTGAGGTTTTATCTGCTAGATAAAATCGCGGTATCATAAAATTATCTAATGAATAATAAAATATTATTTTCATCAATTATAACTTTTATCCACGGAGAAAATAATTCGAACAGTGTAATTAATCATCTGTCAGATGTATTCAATTAAGGAGACCAGCTTACCATGCACTTTATCGAGAAACGCGCGAAGCTTCTCAAGGAAGCTTCCTCCAACCACTTCTTTTTCTCTCCTCCTTTTGGTGCTGCACGGTTGACTATAGAGAGGGCATATTTCATTTCCTTTCTCTCATTTCCCTTCCTCCCAATACGCAGCTCACTACTCACTCATCTTCCTCCCTTTTCTCTCTTCTTCGCACAGTAGCAACGCCATTGCCACCAACACCTCCATTTCATTTTCAGTGCTGTCACACTCCTAGCACCATCTTCGTGTTTGGAGGACCACCATCTTTAAGGAAGTCATCTTCAAAGTTCATCATTCCCTCCATCTTCATTCTCTTCCATCTTTGAAGCTTAAAGGTTGGAGTTTTAAGGTAAAGCTCTCAACTTTCTCTTTCTTTCTTCTCATTTTCGTAACCCACGGTCATTTTGATGACCATGGGTATCCATTTCAATATTTGATTTTGATTTTGTAAGTTTGAATGTTCTAGGATTTCCAGGAAGCTAAGCACGAAATTTCTGACCAAAAAGGAGCAGCCTTTCTTTGTGCTTCTCTAAGGTAAGAGGAAGACACTCCTCCTCAACCTCTATTAGCATTTAGAAACGTTGTCTGTGATTGATAGAGGGAAACTTGTTGAGGGTCACCCTTTGTTTGCATGTGTTTGTAAGGTGTTTATGCTATTGGAATGTCTGTCTGTGTATATTGATATATATTGGATTTGATTGGAATGTATAATACGGAAGGAAATAATGTCAGATTGTTTTTCGGATGGTCACGGTTTTGAGACCAAACTTTGGGATTCTTTGTAAGAAATTGTAATACCTTGAATTTCTGACCATTAAGCACAATATCAAAATCCGTCGGGTTAGAGTATCAATATTCATCGAGTTTGAATGTCAATATTCGTCGGGCGACCTATCCGTCGAGTAGAGTTTCTGACCATTTGGGAGAGAAACCTCTCCAATGCCCAATCCGTCGAGTTAGAATGCCAAATCCGTCGAGTTTAGGCTCCTGACCATATCCGTCGAATTTGATCTTCTGACCAAATCCGCCGAGTTTAGACTTCTGACCATCAAGTATAATGTCAATATCCATCGAGATAGGATGTCGAGATCCGTCGAGTCCGAAGGCCAATATCCGTCGAGTTAAAATTTTGACCATTGAATAGAAACTTCTCCAATGTCAATATCCGTCGAATTTGGACTTCTGCTCATTTCGTGTTTTCGTCGGTTTAACACTTGGGAGATTTCTCCAACATCAACACCCATCCATCGAAAATAGGGTTTCTACTAATTTTCTAGTATATTCGACAGTTTTGATCCCTATTCGACAGAACCTTCATTCGACAGAAATTGATGTTCCACCATTCTTGTCAAAATTGTAACGCAGCCCTTCCGTCAATAACTTACCTTATGACTCACATCTCTCATCAATCAACCTTGTTAATTTTTGTCGAAAGGTAGCTTCAATTTTATACTAGTTACATTGTCTCCGTCGAATCCAAGAGTGTAAGTTATCACCGAATACCTAGAAATTAAATTAGTGGTATTGCTGGTGATTCCAGTCGTGTACCTTCCTGAACTTAGGACTTTCGGACTAATAAAGGCATATTAATCATAAATAATTGGATGACTAGAAACTAATTAGGGATTCATAAATAGGGAAAAACAAGGAACGTGAGCACGCCTTATAACTAGTGAGAATTTTGAATAAAGGAAAAACATGAGTATAGGTGAGGCCGTGAGGAACATAATGACCTTAATGATTGACTGTTATTTTGGCTCTGAATGGGATTGTGGTTATCCTTAAAATGTGCTATTGGCTTGATGTGGATCCGTGAATGGGATCAAACCTTATTGTTAAATCATATGACATGCATTTGAAGCAAGATTGACCTAGGTTTCATGAGGAGCATGATTGAGTTATGCATTGCACAAAAAGAAAGAAAATGTCTGTTGGACTATGTTAAGGCCGAGTTGCCTAGGAGTTGAACACACCTTAGTGCGGGTGCGAATAGACAAGTGTAGGTCATTGGTTGACCTTGGGGGCTTCAGGGTGCGGGTACCTCGCAATGGACAGTTAGTAGCTCTTCTGTCCGTGGGACAGACCGATGCGAACGCACTGACAATCCGGACCGAGACACTGTCCTATATTATGATCTAGTGTAGACTGTCTGTACAATGCCATGATGTGCACGTGGATAAATTGATGGATTATAGCACTTTGGCCTCGGCAGCTGACTTGCAGACGAGTCTCCTGATCTTTCTCTCCGACCGTTTGTGTCTAGTTCCATGGAGTAGGATTTTGACTATTGAATGCATGTGCATAGTGAGTCAATGAATTATCTGGCATTCATTGTTATTATAATTAGAATTGTTGCGTTTCTGATATATATATATATATATATATATGACTTCTTGGAACTGCTTGGTTGATCATAACTGCTACTAAATGTTTATTTCCATTATTACTGTCAAAACTGCTATGTGGGCGCTTTGCGCCGTTTTGTTTTCTTGATGCTATAATTGGTAATAATGGTAGGATGTCTTACCTCTTTCTTGTCTTTCCATTATTGTTTGTCGGTATATTGCGTTCCATCGAAGGCGACTGCAAGGAATCGGAAGCCTCAGACTTCCTCGATTTTTGGCCTCACCTCGACTAGCGACTACTGAAGAGTATGAAGACACACACGCACAGATTTCTGGGGGATGTGCGCCTAACCTTCTTAGGGGGGCCAGAGTGCTGGCACATTAACTTTGGCTCTGAGCGCTGCGTCTATTTGGGGGATGTATCGATATCTCTAGCCTAGAGGCGCCATGAGCCGCCTGTTTTCACCTGCTGTATTAGCCTACGTCTAGAATTTCATCTTCCTATACGCGAGATGTGGGGTGACCATTATAACACTCCGCGGGAAGACTCTTTTCATTCCACAGCTCAGGCCCCGTCCCGTAATTCAACGGTTCCTATGGTGATTTCCTCTGATGAGGGAGATCTTGAGGAAGATCCCGAGGAAGTCCCTAAGGATGACCCCGAGGAGGATCCCAAAGAGGATCCTGACACGATTCCTCCTCACTTGAGGGACTGACTTTACTTGTAGCTACTGAGGGCTACCAGTATTTTATTTTGGGGGCCTGATGTTTTGTTTGTGGTGGGCTGTATATTCTGATACCGTGGGGATATTTATGTATAATCCTTTGGAGGCAGGTATAGTTTTGCTTTTTGATATACCAGGCTTTGTAACTAAACAATTTGACAATATATATATGAATATGCAATGTTAAATCCGATGTATGCTTTACTTTTGCCTTTATTTCCTTATTTCCATGTATGTTTCGTCACCGTGGTGTATTAATTATTGTCATTATTAATTATTGCTACTGCAAAAAAATATATATATATACACTTGCCAATTTAATTACCTAACTATAATCAAGTAAATATACATATTATTAAAAAGAACCAGGTTTTAACTTGTACAAATTTTATTTCCGCATTATAATTGACAATATGACGTTCCTTTCCGAAAAAGGGCGTTACATTCATTTTCTAATTTCAATTCCTCAATTTCTTTGTTTAAAGCAGAAATTTGATTTTCAAATGAGGAAATTGATTTCTTGGATGATGAAACAAGTTTTGCAAGTCTTGTAGATTCATTATGCAATTCTTTAAATGCATCTTGAAATTCATCATAAGAAGGGGAAGAGTTTGATTCAGAATTTGAGGATGTTACCTCTATGTCGTCTCCATCTTCTTCTTCTCCTCTAGCCATGAAACATAAATTGGCTTTCTCATTATCCGAGCTATCGGTTGAATCCATGTCATTATCATCCCAAGCTATGTAGGCTCTTCTTTCTTTCTTCTCCATTGAGGATCTTTTGTGATATTTTTTCACTTTACTTTGATAAATTGGGCACTCCATCTTCATGCGACCCGATTCTCCATATTCATGGTATTTAGGAATGGATGAGGTTCCTTCCCCTTTGTGATAGACATTCTTTTGGGGAAATGGAGGTCTTCTTTGAGCTCCACTCTTCTTGTAGAATCTTCCAAATTTCTTTACTAGTAGAGCAAGATTCTCTTCATCTATTTCTAAGCCATCTCCATCATCTTCATCATCATCATTATCATTAATCATGGAGGAAGTGGCCTTGAGAGCTATTCCCTTCTTTTTCTTGTCAATCTCCTCACATTGGTTGATTCGATTCAATTCCAATTCATGTTCTTAGAGCTTGCCAAAAAGTGTGGCTAAGCTCATGGTTGAGAGATTTCTTGACTTCGATATAGCCATCACTTTAGGTTGCCAATGCATGCTCAAACATCTCAATACTTTGTTAATAAGATCTTCATTAGGAAAAGTCTTTCCCAATGAAGCAATATGGTTTACAATATGTGTAAAACGTTTTTGCATTTCTTGAATGCTTTCATTTTGGTTCATTCTAAAAAGCTCATACTCATGAGTGAGAGTATTGATCCTTGATCTTTTCACTTCACTAGTACCCACATGGGTTACTTGTAAGGTGTCCCACATTTCTTGGGCAGATTTACAATTTGAGACTCTAAAGAATTTATCATACCCCAGGGATGTGGTAATGATGTTTTTGGCACTCAAATTATATTGGACCTTGTTCTTATCATCATTAGTCCATTCACTTCTTGGTGTATCAACCTTTACACCATTAAGAACTTTTGTGGGGATAAAAGGACCATTTTCAATAGCATCCCATACATCTAAATCAATAGTTTCAATAAAAATTTTCATTCATTCTTTCCAATAAGCATACCCATCCCCATTGAAAAAGGGAGGTCTATAGATAGAAGAACTTTCTGAAAACTCATTTGAGGAGGCCATCACTTTCTCTTGAAGCTGCTAAGCCCTTTACACAAGAGCCTAACTCTGATACTACTTGTTAGCCAAGTAGCCTCAAACTTAAGAGGGGGGTGAATTGAGTTTATGAAATATTTTTCACTAATCTTTCGTAAAACATTTGTTTATCAATTTTTGATGAAGCTATTGGATAATTGAAGTGAATAGATAAATGAGATTGAATACTTCACTCACAAATTAAATAAGCCAAGATGAATAATATTCAAGCAACCATATAAAGTAAATGCACAAATGTAAAGAGATAGGGTTGAGAGAATCAAACACAAGAGCCTATCCTGGTTCAGCCACCCCTTGTGACCTACGTCCAGTCCTCAAGCCAACCACTGGAGAGTTTTCACTAAACTTCAAGCTTGAACAAGTGCTTGAAAACCTTTATAAATTGGAGCACTCAACAACACCTTGGGATACCTCACCCTTGTGCTTTGAGCCTCAAAAACAGGGATGCCTCACCCTTTACAACCTTTGAGGGATACCTCACCCTCTTTACACCTTTGAAGGATACCTCACCTTCTTCTCAACAAGGGATACTGTGATTACCATCCGACATTAAAGATGAGTTTTGATGATAACAAACATGGAGATGATGAGAAGACCAAGTCCAAGATCTTCAAGATTAGCTTTAGGACTTAGGATCTCTCTTGTACAGAGCTTTTATAGGATATCTCAGTGCTTAACTCAAAAGATCTAAGAACATGTCTTACTACAAACTAAATTAAAGTTTTAAAATGGCTTTGAAAATCAAAGAGTTTGTAGAATTTTAGAAATCACCTGAACTGTTTTCTAAAAGTGTTTTTAAAAGACTTGAAACAGAGGTATTTGAATAACCTTGAAGGTATTCGAATACAATCCTTCTAAAAATGCTTTTAAAAACGTGTTTCAAACAGTGGTATTCGAAAACCTCTTTGTGGTATTCGAATAACCTGCTTCTGAACTGTTTTATGAGAAATTGAAAATAGTGGGATTCGAATACCTCCTTCTGGTATTCGAATAACCTGCGGCTGAATTATTTTTTATTAGAATTGGAACTAGTGGTATTTGAATACCCTATAATGGTATTCGAATAACCCACGAGACTCTGTTTTGGGTTTTAAATTTATATGTAAATGGATTTGCATTTATTAGCGTATTAATTTCCTCAATGGTCATTTCTGATCAAAGGCTCTATAAATAGAGACCTTGTCTCACTTCTGAAATATACGAAATTTCTGAAATTATTTTGGTTGTGCTAAAACGCTGTTTACATAATTCTCTCTTTTCCTCTATGCTCTTTTGGTAAAATTCTGAGATATTCTTAGAGAGCTCTATAGTGTTTCAATTTGTATAAATTACTCTGAGTGAGAGTTTCTCTTTATCTACTTTCTGCTATTCTGTATCAAGGGTGAGGTATCCCTCAAGGTTTGTATAAGGGTGAGGTATCCCTGCAGGCTGAGACTTTAGCACAAGGGTAGAGTTTCTCTGTGTGTGAAAAGTGCTCTTTTATGTAATGGTTGCAAGCACCTATTGAAGCTTGTATACATAGTGAAAAATCTCGACTTTTGTTTCGAGGACTGGACGTAGACCACAAGTGGGTTAGTGGTCGAACCAGTATAAATACCGTGCCTGCTTCTCTCTTCTCAATGTCTTTATTTTATGTAATTTTAATTTACTACACATTTATTTTTCGTTGTCCTTATTGTTTCTTTTCTTCTTCTCTTTCCTTATGTGCATTTATTTATTATGTTTTAATATTTGTTTTTACTTTACAAAAAGGTTTTGAGAAAAATTTATACTCAATTCACCCCCGTCTTGAGTACCGGAAGCCACTTGGTAACAAGTGTTATCAGAGCTAGACTCTTGTATAAAGAGCTTAGCAGCTTCAAGAGAACATGGCTTCTTCAAATGGTTTTTCAGAAGGATCTTCCATAAACCGACCACCCCTTTTCAATGGGGATGGTTATGCATATTGGAAGGAAAGAATGAAAATCTTCATCGAAGCTGTTGATCTAGATGTGTGGGATGCTATCGAAAACGGTGCTTTTATACCTACACATGAGGTCGATGGCGTAAGGACCGAAACACCAAGAAATAAATAGTCTGATGAAGACAAAAGAAAAGTTCAACATAATTTGAAATCAAAAAATATTATTACTACTGCTTTGGGATATGATGAGTTTTTTTAGAATTTTAAATTACAAAACTGCTAAAGAAATGTGGGACACTTTGCAAGTTACCCATGAGGGTACGAGTAAAGTAAAGAGGTCGAGAATCAATTCTCTAACTAGTGAATATGAATTATTCAGAATGAACTAAGGAGAGAGCATTCAAGAAATGCAAAAGAGGTTCACCCACATAGTTAATCATCTTGTATCTTTAGGTAAAAGTTTTGCTAACGAAGATTTGATTAATAAAGTATTGAGATGTCTTAGTAGGATTTGGCAACCCAAGGTAATAACTATATCATAATCGAGGGATTTGTCGATAATGACTCTAGCTACCCTCTTTGGAAAACTTCATGAGCATGAACTGGAACTAAGCAGATTAAGTCAAAGCGAAGAAAATGATAAAAAGAAAAAAGGGATAGCACTCAAGGCCACTTCCTCATCAATCAACAATGATGATGAAGAAAATGAAGAAGGCTCAGAAAACATCGAGGTAAACGAAGAAAATCTTAGTTTGTTAGTTAAAAAATTTGGTAAATTTCTTAGGAAAAAGGACACGCAAAGAAGACCTCCCTTCCCCCCGAAGAAGACTCATTACAAAGGTGAAGGAGCTTCATCAACTCCAACTTGCTATGAATGTGGGAAACCTGGTCACATGAAAATGGAGTGCCCAATTTACCAAAAGAAGAAGGAGAAATTTGAAAAGAAGCCCATCAAGGAAAGAAAAGGAAGAAAAGCCTATATAGCATGGGATGAAAACGACATGGATTCAACTGACAACTCAGACAGCGAGGAAGCTCAACTATGTCTCATGGCCAAAGGAGAAGAAGAAGAAAGCGAAAATGAGGTAAGTTCTAATACTACTTTATTACTTTCTTACGATGAGTTACAAGATGCATTTGAAGAATTGCATGAAGAGTCTTTAAAATTGACAAAAATAATCTCTTCTTCTAAGAAAACAATCTCTTCTTTAGAAAATCAAATTCTTGTTTTAAATAAAGAAATAAAAGAATTGAAAGTTGAAAATGAAACTTTGGGAATAATTGATGCATGCCCAAATCATTATTCACATACTTCTACATCTTCATCTTGTTCTTCATGTCATAAGCTTGAAAAAGAAATTGAAGACTTAAAGAACACTCTTTCTAAATTCACCTTTGGAAGGGATAATTTAAATATTTTATTAGGAAGACAAATAGTGGTTTTTCAAAAAGCGGGGATAGGTTATAACCTGAAAAATCAACAAAAACTTTATAAAAATTTCTTTGTGCATTCTAGTGTTTCAAGTAGTCCTTTTATTAAATGTTTTTATTGTGGAAAGAAAGGATATAGTGCATCAACATGTAATGCAAGGAAAAACATTAATACAAAAATTGGAACAAAAATGATTTGAGTTCCCAATGGTATTATATCCAAAACTGACATACAAGGACCCAAGAAAGTTTGGGTACCAAAGATTAAAAACTAAACTTGTGTTGTAGGTGTGCTTGAAAGTCAGGAGTTTAAATTGGTATCTCGATAGTGGTTGTTCCAAGCACATGACCGGGGACGACTCAAAATTCACTATGCTTATTCCCAAGAATCATGGACACGTTACTTATGGTGATAACAACAAAGAAAAAATTCTTGGAATTGGTAAAGTCGGTAAGAACCCTAACTCCTCTATTGAAAATGTGTTGCTTGTTGAAGGCTTGAAACATAACTTGCTTAGTATTAGCCAATTATGTGATCAAGGAAATAGGGTAATATTTGATTCAAATTGTTGCATAATTGAAGATAAAAATGATAAGCATGTTAAATTCATTGGTCATAGAGTAAACAACATCTATATGATTAGTCTTGATGATATATCTTCAAATGATGCGAAATGCCTTTTAAGTAAGAATGATGATTCATGGTTATGGCATAGGAGAATTGCACACATTCACATGGATCACTTAAAGAAGTTGGTCTCTAAAGAGCTAGTAATTGGACTACCCAAACTTAATTTTGTAAAAGATAAATTATGTGATGTATGTCAAAAGGGTAAACAAATAAATGTCTCTTTTAAAGCAAAAAATTTAGTTTCAACTACTAAACCTTTACAACTTTTGCACATGGATCTATTTGGACCCTCTAGAACTATGAGCTTTGGTAGGAATTACTATGCTTTAGTGATTGTGGATGATTTTTCTAGGTTTACATGGACTTTATTTCTTGTGAATAAAAATGATGCATTTCTAGCTTTTAAAAAACTTGCCAAAGTTATTCAAAATGAAAAAGGTTTTCAAATCTCTTCTATAAGAAGTGATCATGGTGGCGAATTTGAAAATAATGTTTTTGAAAATTACTGTGATGAACATGACATTAATCATAATTTCTCTGCCCCTAGAACTCCGCAACAAAATGGAGTTGTAGAAAGAAAAAATCGTTCCTTAGAAGAAATGGCGAGAACTATGCTTAATGAGGCTGCTCTTCTTAAGTATTTTTGGGCGGATGTTGTAAGTACAGCTTGTTACGTAATGAACAGGGCTCTTATAAGGCCTATTTTAAAGAAAACCCCATATGAGTTATACAAGGGAAGAAAGCCAAATGTCTCACATTTTCATGTTTTTGGATGCAAATATTTTGTTTTAAATAATGGAAAAGATAACTTAGGCAAGTTTGATGCTAAGTCTGATGAAGGTATATTTCTGGGTTATTCAAATCATAGTAAAGCTTTTCGTATATATAATAAAAGAACTATGACTATTGAAGAATCTATATACATGTTGCATTTGATGAAACTGACCCAAGTGGATCGAGAAAGGATCTTGTTATTGATGATGTTGCAGAAGTCTTAGCGGAAACACATTTGGATAGCAAGGAAAAAGAAATCAAGGAGCGAGAGGATAAAAAAAGACAAGAAGATTTGCAAGCCTTAGAACTTCCCAAAGAATGGTGAACTTCAAAATATCATTCCCTTTATCAAATAATCGGTGATGTATCTAAAGGTGTAAGTACTCGTAATTCTCTTAGAAATGCTTGTAATCACTTAGCCTTTGTTTCTTAAATTGAACCTAAGGATTTAATTAAAGCTTTTGATGATAAACATTGGATCTCAGCTATGCATGAGGAATTAAATCAATTTGAAAGAAATCAAGTTTGGGAATTAGTTGCTAGACCTAATGATTACCCTATAATTGGCACTAAATGGGTTTTTAGAAATAAACTTGATGAAAATAGTTTAATAACTAGAAACAAAGTTAAATTGGTTGCTAAAGGTTATAATCAAGAAGAAGGAATAGATTATGAAGAAACCTATGCACCGGTAGTTAAATTAGAAGCTATTAGAATGTTACTTGCTTATACTTGCATCATGGATTTCAAATTATATCAAATGGATGTTAAAAGTGCTTTTCTAAATGGATTTATTCAAGAGAAGGTTTTCGTTGAATAACCTCCAAGTTTTGAAAATCATGAACTACCCAACCATGTTTTTAAACTTAAAAAGGCTTTATATAGCTTAAAGCAAGCTCCAAGAGCTTGGTATGAAAGGTTGAGTAAGTTCCTTTTAGAAAATAGTTTTTCAAGAGGAAAAGTCGATACTACCATTTTCATTAAAAATAAAAAGCATGATATTCTTCTTGTGCAAGTATATGTGGATGATATTATCTTTGGTGCTACTAATGAATCCATGTGTAAAGAATTTGCTAAGACAATGCAGAATGAATTTGAAATATCGATGATGGGAGAGCTGAATTTCTTCCTCGGACTTCAAATCAAACAAACGAACGAAGGGACATTCATAAGTCAAACCAAATACTGCAAGGAATTGCTCAAAAGATTCGAAATGGAAAACGCTAAACACATGGCCACTTCGATGGGCGCTCCTTGCTATTTGGACAAAGATGAAGGAGGTAAATCAATAGAAATAACGAAATACAGAGGTATGATTGATCTCTCCTTTATCTTACTACTAGTAGGTCAGATATTATGTTTAGTGTATGCATGTGTGCTAGATATCAGGCAAACCCTAAGGAATCTCATTTAAGTGCTGTTAAACGAATAATAAAATATCTAGTAGGCACTTCACAAATGGGCTTGTGGTACCCTAAGGGTGCCTCATGTAACCTAATGGGCTATTCTGACTCTGATTTTGCTGGGTGCAAAATGGATAGAAAAAGTACTAGTGGGACATGCTACTTGCTTGGTAGTTCTTTAGTTTCTTGGCATAGTAAGAAACAAAATAGTGTGGCTCTGTCTACCACTGAGACTGAATATGTTGCAGCCGGGAGTTGTTGTGCTCAAATCCTATGGATGAAGCAATAACTTTTAGACTAAGGTCTTCAGCTTAATCACATCCCGATAAGATGTGATAACACTAGTGTAATAAATATTTCTAAGAATCCCATTCTGCATTCCAGAACAAAGTATATAGAGATAAGACATCACTTTATTAGAGATCATGTACAAAAAGGGGATTGCATTCTTGAATTTGTCGAAACATCTAAGCAACTTGTAGATACTTTCACTAAACCCCTAGCAAAAGAAGCATTCTTTTATATACGAGGAGAATTGGGCATAATTGATCAATCCAACATATAATTGCTTGCTATTTGCTTAAATATGTTTTTAATCTTTCTGAATTATTACTGACTTGAGCATCGGAGTTATCCCGAAATCTTTTTTGCAGGTACTCCATCAAAAGGTAAGTTTTTGGTCTCTCAAAAATGTATTTTTTGGACATATATATATGATTTATTGATTAAGTTATTCAAATACCTCCATATGGTATTCGAATACCATTGCTGTTATACGTGCAACTTGTGATTTTCTGATAGGGCTATTCGAATAGACCTATGGCTATTCGAATACCATACATCAGTACAACATTTCTAAAGCTGGTATATTTGAATAACTAAGCAGTCATTCGAATACCCTAACGCTTATCTTTTTCAGTTTTTCTCACAGGGCTCTAGAGTATTCGAATACCTTGTAAGTTATTTGAATACTTGCCCTTGTTTTGCATACTGTGTGTGGGTATTCAAATACTGTAAAAAGCATTCAAATACCATAGACTGGCAGCTAAGCCAAATTTGGCTATCTATTCGAATACCTAGTAAGGTATTCGAATACTTTTTGTCAGGAGGGTGTGTCCATTGGCTTTTCTCAACCGTTCTATTCGAATAGACCTTGGGTATTCTTTATATACCCCCCTTTTGCATCCGAATACGTTACTTTCCATTTTTAAACCCTCTGGTTTCCCTCTTCTCTCCATAAACCCTTCTTTCTCTCGTTCCTCATCTTTCCCCCCTTCTCTTCGTTCCATTTCCTCTATTTCTTTTCCATCTATGGCTTCATCTTCCTCTCGCCCTGAGCGTCCTCATACGAAGACAACTCCATGCAACAACCCACTGGACCTTCGCAGACTTTCCTCCAATGAGCAAGAGCTTGGGCGCTTCATTACCCACTTTCGAGAGTGTAACCTGGTGCAACCGAAGTACCTCGACTTGGGGTTCTTCGAAAGAGAAGGTGGTTTTGACTTTCTGAACTGGCTAAATCACCAAGGCGTACTTCGCTTCTGCTTTTACTCAGCTGCTCTGTACCCCGACCTGGTCAAGATGTTCTATTATAACCTGAAGATTGAAGGTCAAGAGCTGCACTCCAGTGTCTGCGACTAAAACATCATGATCACATCTAACGATTGGGTTCAAATGTTTGGCTTGCAGTTAGCTGGCCGTAACGTTGACGAAGACTCGCTTCTCTAGCTCTTCAACAAAAATAGAGCAATTGAAGATGTTCTAAAACCTGGGTTGGCATTACCTTCGACTCAAAAGGGAGTCAAATGAGGCATGATGAAGAACCAGGACAGGCTCCTACATTATGCCTATGCCCACATCCTAGCCCCTAGAGGTGGGAACTACACCTACCTGAGCGAAGATGATGTGTTCATGTTGTGGATTCTAAAGCAAGGCCATCTGATTAACTGGCCCGTCTTCATTATGAAGCATATGATGAGGGCAAAAGGTAAAGAGCGGTCTGAGCTTCCCTATGGAGTGATCATTACTGCCTTCCTAGGCAAGTATCCACATATTTTGGAAACCGAGTGAGCGACTTCGCTAACCCATCATCACGTGTTTGGGTCCTGTACCCTTAACAAAATGAAGATGATTAAGACCAATGAAGGCTGGGTGTTCCCAGTGGAAGTTGATGATGATGAGGACGACCCTCAAGGCGATCCTGCTGCCCCTACTGCTGCTGCTGGTATCCCTGCTCCTGCTCCTGTCACAAATGAGCAATTTCTGGCCTCTCTATTGGATAACAGAGCTTACATGGAGAACACCTTCATTATTCTGTTTGACATAATAACTGGTGTTGAGCGTGAACGGGCTGCACTTCGAGCTCTGCTGTCTGGCAACGAACCTGCCTCTCTTCCTTTGCCACCAGATGCCTATTTCTAGGACCTGCTTCGTCTTAGGATTTGTTATTTAAATTCTAGTTTTTGGATGTTTTTCTGTTTATTGTATTGGCTGTTTTTGGATCAAAATTTATATATGCTCTTGGCCAATCATATTTAATGCAATGAGTACTTTCAATTATTCTGTTACCAATTACAATCGTTTATTATTTATCACATGCATATTTATTAAAGTGCTTTATTGAATGCATGCATCCTTTTTGATCATGTCAAAAAGGGGAGAAAAATAATCAATCTTATTTGAGAAAAGACAGGTTAAATTAGATTATTACTGGCTCTTGGATTCCAAAAGAAAGGGGGAGAATGTGCTTGCTTTGATATTAAATTACCTCTAAGAGTAAGCCTCCTATCTTTTTGAATTTCAATTTATATGAACTAATGATTTTCTCAATGATAGTTTGTCATCATCAAAAAGGGGGAGAATGTGATTACCATGCGACATTAAAGATGAATTTTGATGATAACAAACATGGAGATGATGAGAAGACCAAGTCCAAGATCTTCAAGATTAGCTTTAGGACTTAGGATCTCTCTTTTACAGAGCTTTTATAGGATATCTCAGTGCTTAACTCAAAAGATCTAAGAACATGTCTTACTATAAACTAAATTAATGTTTTAAAATGGCTTTGAAAATCAAAGAGTTTTTAGAATTTTAGAAATCACCTGAACTATTTTCTAAAAGTGTTTTTAAAAGACTTGAAACAAAGGTATTCGAATAACCTTGAAAGTATTCGAATACAATCCTTCTAAAAATGCTTTTAAAAACGTGTTTCAAACAGTGGTACTCGAATACCTCCTTGTGGTATTCGAATAACCTACTTCTAAACTATTTTATGAGAAATTAAAAATAGTGGTATTCGAATACCTGCTTCTAGTATTCGAATAACCTGCGTCTGAATTGTTTTTTATGAGAATTGGAACTAGTGGTATTCGAACACCCTATAATGGTATTCGAATAACCCACGAGACTCTATTTTGGGTTTTAAATTTATACGTAAATGGATTTGCATTTATTAGCGTATTAATTTCCTCAACGGTCATTTCTGATCAAAGGCTCTATAAATAGAGACCTTGTCTCACTTCTGAAATACACGAAATTTTTGAAATTATTTTGGTTGTGCTAAAACGCTGTTTACATAATTCTCTCTTTTTCTCTGTGCTCTTTTGGTAAAATTCTGAGATATTCTTAGAGAGCTCTATAGTGCTTCAATTTGTATAAATTACTCTGAATGAGAGTTTCTCTTCATCTACTTTCTGCTATTCTGTATCGAGGGTGAAGTATCCCTCAAGGTTTGTATAAGGGTGAGGTATCCCTGCAGGCTGAGACTTTAGCACAAGGGTAGAGTTTCCCTGCGTGTGAAAGTGCTCTTTTATGTAACGGTTGCAAGCAACTATTGAAGCTTGTATACATAGTGAAAAATATCAGCTTTTGTTTTGAGGACTGGACGTAGACCATAAGTGGGTTAGTGGTCGAACCAGGATAAATACTGTGCCTGCTTCTCTCTTCTCAATGTCTTTATTTTATGTAATTTTAATTTACTGCACATTTATTTTCCGCTGTCCTTATTGTTTCTTTTCTTCTTCTCTTTCCTTTTGTGCATTTATTTATTAAGTTTTAATATTTGTTTTTACTTTACAAAGAGGTTTTGCGAAAAATTTTATACTTAATTCACCCCCCCTCTTGAGTACTGGAAGTCACTTGGTAACAGATACCTTACCCTTTTTCACTAGAGGGATACCTCACCCTCTTTACACAATAAACAAAGTGTTTGAATGATAGAAACTCTCTCAAAGAGTACATTGATACAAATTAAAGCTCTAGCAATGTCCCTTTTGAATATCTTAAGTTTTCTCACAAAAAAACACGATAAAAATGTTTTCTGGATTGATTCTCGTATATGAGTGTTAGATTGATGTTCTAAATTGAAGTTCAACATTTAATGAAGACCCAAGGCAAGTATTTATAAGTTATATGAAGAAAGGAGCCGTTGGGGGTGATAAAGCCAAGCATTTAATGCTGTTAAAATAGCCGTTGGACTTTGTCAGATTACGTGTAATCGATTACACAACAAATGTAATCGATTACATTATTATTCCAACGTGTTCTTGGCTTTCTGGGCTCTGTGTAATCGATCACATTCTAGGTGTAAGCGATTACAAGGTTCTGACTTACGTGTAATCGATTACAATATCTATGTAAAGGATTACATGACTCTTTGAATGTGTTCTTGCCTTTCTAGGCTCATTGTAATCGATTACCAACTTGGTGTAATCGATTACAAGGCCTCTGACTTGCTTGTAATCGATTACAAGGCCTCTGTTTGCTGTATAATCGATTACAAACATCATGTAATCGATTACATTGGCCTTTGAACACATTTTTCAAGTCCAATTAAGCTTGTAAGCCATTTCTAACACTTCAAGACATTTATTTAAACATAAATTCTTTCATGAGTGTTAAATCTAAGATTGGAAATAAAGTTTCTTTGAAAAACATGTTTAGCTTTGAATTTTCACACTTATTTTGGAAAAACATTTGAGAATCATTGAGATATTTAAATGACATTTTACATTGATATTCTAAGACCTATATCTAATATACCTCTTTTGATCTTGGTCTTCTCTTTTGATCTTAATCTTTATCTTTGGCTTTGTTATCATCAAAAACCTATTTGATATGCTTCAAGACATAAGCATTCACACTACCCACTTGACCACCCATTTGCTAGGTGTGTACAACAAATGGATGTAACACGCACTGCGACAAGTGACTCACTGCCTCCACCAGTTGCTTTTTCTCCAGATCCACCTTCATCACCACCTCGTCTAACCCTAGTCTTGATTTACCCATTGCTCTTCGCAAATGTAAAAGAACTTTTATTTTTCCTATTTTTGCATTTATCACCTATAATACCTTATCCTCTTCTTCCTAGTCTTTCGTTGCCTCTCTAGACCCTCTTTTAGTTCCTAGGTTTATTTATGAAGCTTTGGCCCACTCTAGATGGTGTGCTACTATAGAGGATGAAACATACGCCCTTGAGATGAATAATATGTTGGATCTTGTTTATTAATGTGTTGGTAAACAAGCCATTCGATCTAAATAGGTTTTCATTATTAAAAAGAAACCTTGATAGCTCTGGCGTTTGCCTGAAAGCTTGCTTAGTAGCAAAAGGGTATGCTCAAACCTATAGGGTTGATTACTTTGACACATTTTCTTTGGTGGCCAAACTTACCTCTATCCATTTCTTTGTTTCCCTTGCAACTATCCATCATTCACCACTTCATCAACTTGAAGTGAAGAATGCCTTCCTTCATGGTGATCTATAGGAGAAAGTTTACTTGGAGTAACCATTAGGGTTGTTGCTCAGGGGGAGTAAGGCAAGGTTTGCAAATTTAAAAAAAAAATCTCTATGTAGGTTGAAACATTCGCCCAGATCTTGGTTTAGGAGGTTTAACACAACAATGGTTGAATTTGTTTTGCAAAGGAGCACTTTTGATCACTTAGTATTTTACAAACAATCTCAACTAAAGTGTATGCTCCTTGTGGAGCATGCAAATGATATTGTGATAATTGGCAGTGATAGTCTTAGCATCAATAATCTTAAAGCCTTTCTCCATAGCTAGTTTGAGACGAAAGACTTAGGGGAGTTGAAATTCTTCCTTAGGATCAAGGTGTCTAGAAGCAAGAAAGTTAGTTTCCTTTCTCAAAGGAAGTATGTGTTGGACTTGTTGACAGGCACTAGGTTATAGAATGCAAGCCATCTAATGCTCCTATGATAGCAAATGTAAAGTAGAATAATGAGGATGGAGATGTATTGAAAGATCCAAAAATATATAGGAGAATTGTGGGAAAATTAAACTACTTGATTGTGACATGACCATATATTGCTTTCTTAATAACTGTAGTTAGCTAGTTCATGTCATCACCTAGAACTATACATTAGGATGTAGTTGTTCATATTTTGAAATACCTTAAAGAAGCATCAGGTCATGGAATTGTCTATCAAGACTAAGGTTCTTGTAAAGTGTAGGGATTCTCTTATGCAGATTAGGTAGGATCATTAATAGATAATAGATCCACGACTGGATATTGTGTCTTTATTGGAGGTAATATTGTGTCTTGGAAATAGTGCAAGTTACGTGTGAGCTCGTATGGATATCTCACTTATTGAAAGTGCTCAGTATTGGAAGTTCCTATCCTATAAAGATATGGTGTGACAACCAAGCTGCTATACATATTGATAATAATCCTTTGTTCCATGAAAAAATGAAGCACATAGAAGTATATTGTCATTTTATTATGGAAAAGCTTCAACAAAGGTTGATTTTGCTAAAATATGTTTGGACTGGAGATTAGTTAGCTGATATATTCACTAAAGCTTTAGTAGAGAATAGAGTGAATCTTATATGTAACAAGATGAACATGTTTAATATCTATGTGCCAGCTTAAGGGGGAGTGTTAAGAATAATAGCAAGTCACAAATGTATAGGGGTACATTAGTCTTTTTGATATCATAGGGTTATTCCTTGTATATAATATATATACACATCACTGCCTAACAATATTGTGTTATGGCCTATCATTCTCTCTCTTGTCTACTTATATCTTAACAATCACTAATTAGTTTATTCTTAGAAATCCTAATTTAGACTTGGAAAAATGAATTTAGGGTTAAGCCATAAGTTGGATAGCTTATGTTTATACTCATTCAAATGGAAAATGAGTTGATTCGTTTGTGAGATAGGAATATACTCCCAAGCTGTAGGTAATCATAGTTAGGGCTTAAACTTAAAGAATCCATCCTTAATCTAATTCTCATACGAATATAGGAAGTTGGTTAAGAGGGATATTTTTATATGACCAACGAAAGATGTTTATAAATATATGAATGCCCTAGATTAGCAATCCATAAGCATTGAGCATGATAACAAAGAGTAAAGGAAACCAAGATGAAGTGTAGAGTGTTTCTTAATTTTTGCTTTTATTTTCTTGTTTTCTTTTATAAATTATTTCAGTTGTTTTGGATAAGAGTAAGGAGTCCCAATTTTAGTACTTGGTGAATTTAGTTAGAATTGCTCATGGAAATGATATTTTTCTCATCTCTATATTACTTATTACAATATGTGTACTTGCATAGGTATAACTGACAACATATATCAATATGATAAATATGTATAATTTCTAGCTTCTAGCCCATCAATTTGCATAAATTCTAACAGAGCAACGTGATAATTTGCCATAGTGACTACTCTTTTATTTCCTAATTCAAAGAAATTCATAAATCCACATAAATAAGGAAAGGGAAAACAAAAGAAGGCATACCAAACAAATTCAAAATCAAGCATTGCACAAACTTTTTCCATGAATCGAACTTGGATTGGAATCCATTATGAGACAATCTTCGATTGAGTGATTGGTAGAGGATTTGATGGCTCAAAATGGCTCACTTGAGTTTATTGGCTCATTTGTTGTATTTGAGAATATGAATATAGTATAAGTCAAACTCAACTAATTGATTGTCCAGATCATTGAAGAGAATGGCCTGCAAACCTAGACGAACCAAACCACCAAACCACTCCCATATAGACCCACACCCCTAAAACCACATCCACAACCCAAATACAGTAAAGAACATAATAAGGTGATGCGCAAATGAGCAATAGGTGGGATGTCTAGTGGAGCATTGCAATCTAAGTGAAAAATAGAGAAAAGGAGAGAAAAGGAGAGAGAGAAATATGAATAAAGAGAAATACTAGAGTAATGGGTGGGATGCTTAATTGTCGGCATGTCAATGGCTAGTGTAACACCCTAGTACAATCATCTCGATATAACTTATATATAAAGACATAAAGTATTAATCGTGTTACTTCTATTCTTACTGTCATACTAAATCCATATAATTAAACAATTAAATATGTAGAGCCGCGGTAAAAGTTATATATGTTAGGAAATTTTTGTTTCCTAATTAATATTGAGCATCATATTTAATTGACAATTATATTAGCTATTTTTATTTATTGGGCTTGTTATTAAGTGATCTAATTTAGTGAGCTCATAGACTTCACAACTTGATGTGGGCTTAATAAGTAGATACCATATTGGCCCATTAGGAGATTATGGGAACCCTAATTGGTTAATATACGTCAGAAATGGTTATGGTCTCTAATATACCAAATCATAACACAGTTTCCCTTCTCCCCACCAAGAAGAGAGATGATGGTCCCATTGAGGAGCTA
The DNA here is from genome assembly GCA_029884595.1 of Ormosia semicastrata. Lineage (NCBI taxonomy): Eukaryota > Viridiplantae > Streptophyta > Magnoliopsida > Fabales > Fabaceae > Ormosia > Ormosia semicastrata. The sequence continues at coordinate 18,743,231 of JAQQTO010000062.1, read as the reverse complement.
AGGCAATTTGGTTGAGAAAAATCACAAATCACCCCATTGTTCGTGATTGATTGCTACAAAGATTCCAAAACAGTTGGTGATTAATAGTTATGGATCCAGGTATTTATGAAAATCCAAGAATCCTTAATAATCTAGCATAATGTAGATCCTAGGCCTTATGGTGTTTTGTTCCAGGGTGTATGCAATCTAGAATTTGTTTTAAAGATTAAAGATCTAAAGAATCAATTTCTTAACAAGTGGTATCAGAGCGGTCATTGTTGATAGATTATTAGGATTTGTGGATTTTCTGGAGCATAGTTAGGGTATTTTTTGATCTTCCTATAATGATTGTTTCTCCCAATTTTTGTGAACCCTAATTATGAAATTTAGGGCTTTTACCTTTTTTTTCTACACAAGAATGTATTGGCCGATAATGTGTGTATTTGTTACACAGTTGTTGCATAGTTACTGCATAGTTGTTGCACAAAACCTATATTTTCTTTTACGAAAAGTAAATTTTTTTTCAGTAAGCTACACGGTCTACTTATGTCGGGGTCCACGATCGTAATACATCAAGACTGAATTCGGTAATCTTAACAGAATGGAACACGACCAGGCCGTGTTGAGTAATACGGCCGTGACCTATACTGATAAAAAAAAATTTCTTGGTTGGTCTAGTATTTTTAATTAAGTTAATTGAAACAACATGTTGCCAAAGTAACCCCTGTTGTGTAAATTAATTTGATTAAAATTACATAGATGTTTGTATGAAGTTATTTATGTGAATTGTGCTCAGCCCAAAGGAAGACACAATTTGGCCAAATAATGACATGCCTGCGGTGGTGAATATGTGACGATTATAAAGTTTTTATTCTTCATGTAAACAATAGTTGGTCTAAAGAAAGATTGTTGTTTGACAGAACTTATTGTCAATATTTGATCATTGCATTGAGAGTACCACTTACAATTAATTCCTTTGTCCAAAGACTAGGAATTAATGTTGTGCTAGGTATCTTATGATGGATTCTCAATTCTGGATAATTGTTCATGTCTTATTTTTATTGACGTGCTTATTCATGTGAATATGTTTATTTATTTTGTTTTCTATCTAAATTCTGTTGCTAGTGCTATAAATATTTCTGCTCAAGTCAATACCATCCGAATGCTGAATGAGACTAATTTCAAATCTTGGAAAGAAGCCGTGGAGATAATTCTCGGCTGTATAGATTTAGATTTGGCACTTAGGATAGAGTGACCTACTCCTACTCTAGAAAACCCTAATGAGGTTAACATTGAGAAGTGGGATCGCTCTAACCAAATGTGCTTGATGATCATGAAGCACTCCATTCCGGAAATGTTTCGGGGCTCTTTGCTAAGAGCAAGAATGCCAAGAAGTTCCTTAAGGAAATTGAGCAATATTTTTCCAAGAATGAATAGTCAGAGGCGAGTAACCTTTTGGCCAAACTCGTCTCGATGAAATATAAGGGCAAAGCGAACATAAGGGAGTACATCATGGAAATGTCTAATCTTGCATCAAAGCTCAAGTCACTCAAGTTAGAGCTGTTTGAGGACTTGCTCGTGCACTTGGTTTTGATCTCTCTTCGTACACACTTTGGGCAATTCAAGGTGAGTTATAAGACTCAGAAGGACAAATGGTCCCTCAATGAGCTTATATCTCACTATATACAAGAGGAAGAGAGGCTGTAGAGAGATAAGACAGAAAGTGCTCACTTAGCTTCGACCTCTCAGAATAAGAAGAAGAAGAGAGCTAAGGATACTGCGAAAGTTCCTCTCATCAGAAGAAACAGAAGAAGCAAGATGAGGAATTTACTTGCTACTTCTATAAGAAGTCAGGACACATGAAGAAAGAGTGCCCCAAGTACGCCGCCTGGCATGTAAAAAAGGGTAAGTTTCTCACTTTAGTTTGTTCTGAAGTTAATTTAGCTTCTGTACCTAAGGATACTTGGTGGGTAGATTCTGGTGCTATTACTCATATAAGTATGTCTATGCAGGGTTTCCTGTGGAGCTGACTGCCAAGTGATGACGAAAGATTCATCTTTGTGGGCAGAGGCAATAAAGGCACAGTAAAAGCTATAAGAACTTTTAGATTATAATTGAAAACTGGATTTCATTTGGATTTGTTTGAGACATTTGTTGCACCATCATTCAGACAGAATTTAATTTCTATTTCTAGTTTAGACAAATTAGGTTTTTCTTGTTCATTTGGAAATAATAAAGTTAGTTTCTATCAAAATTCATGTGTTGTTGGTTCTGGTTCTTTGATTGATATTCTATATATGCTTGACATTGTTGGTTCCTATAATGAAATATTGCAAACAAGTTCAAAAAGTACAAAGTGAAAATTAAATGAGAATTCAACCACCTTATGGCATAAACGTTTAGGCCATATCTCTAAACAAAGAATTCAGAGGCTTGTATCAAATGAAATTCTTGAACCTTTAGATCTGTCAGACTTTCAGGTTTGTATTGAGTGTATCAAGGGAAAACGAACAAACATAAGGAAATTAGGTGTCGAAAGAGCTAAGGATGTCTTAGAACCAATACATACGGATATTTGTGGTCCTTTCCCTACACCTTCTTAGAATGGACAACAATACTTTATTATGTTTATAGACAATTACTCTAGGTATGGTTACCTATATTTAATACATGAGAAGTCTCAATCCCTAGATGTTTTCAAGTCTTTCAAGGTTGAAGTTAAACTTTAACTTAGAAAGAAAATTAAGGCTGTCAAATCTGATCATGGTGGTGAATACTATGGTAGATATGACGGATCAAGAAGGCAACGTCCAGGACCCTTTGTACTTTTCCTCAATGAGTGTGGAATTGTCCTGTAATACACCATGTTGGGCAAACCCATCATGAATGGTGTTGCAGAATGACGAAACTGGAATCTTAAGGATATGGTAATAAGTATGATTAGTCATTCTTCCTTGCCAGAGTCACTTTGGGAAGAAGCCTTAAAGACCATAGTTTATATCTTTAATAGGGTACCAAGCAAAGCAGTAATCAAAACCCCTTATGAGCTTTGGACTGGAAAAAAGCCTAGCATAAGGCACTTGCACATTTAGGGCTTTACAGCTGAGGTACGGCTTTATAGGCCACATGAAAGAAAATTGGACTCAAGAACAGTTAGTTACTATTTTGTTGGTTATGTTGAATGCTCTCGGGGGTATAAGTTTTACAATCCCACATCAAGATCCTTTTTTGAAACGGGAAATGCGAGATTCCTTGAGGAAGTCGAGTTTGAGGGGGAAGGAAATATAAGAAATGTTGTCTTTGAAGAAGAACCTGTTATTGATAGTGATTAAGTCCTTGTACCTATCACTGTTTAAGAAACAGTTCCGGTATTAGACAATAATGTTCAGGCTATTATTCCTGACATTGTTCCAGAACAAGGCAACATTGATGAGGTTTTTCCTCAAGCACCAGCTATAGAACAAATTCAACAACTCAAGAACTGCCATTAGAGAGAGGAGAAGCGTGATGTCAAATGATTACATTATCTTTCTCCAAGAAAATGAGGATGGCGTTGGTTTGATAGAGGATGATCCAATCAACTTCTGTCAAGCTATGTGCAGTTCTAACTCTCAAAAGTGGATTGATGCCATAAAGGATGAGATGAAGTCTATAAAGGACAATGACGTTTGGGATCTCATCGAATTTCTTGAAGGTGTGAAGTCCATTTGTTGTAAATGGATATTTAAGACTAAGAGTGATTCAAAGGGTAATGTCGAGATATGTAAAGCTTGTCTTGTTGCTAAAGGATTTACTTAAAAGGAAAGCATTGACTACAAAGAGACTTTCTCTCTGGTATCCTCAAAAGACTCTTTTAGGATAATAATGGCACTGATAGGTCATTTTGATTAGGAGCTACACCAGATGGATGCCAAGATTGCGTTTCTAAATGGAAACATTGACGAAACGATTTGCATGGCACAACTAGAAAACTTCGTGTCGAGTGACCCAAAGTCTATGGTATGCAAGCTAAAGAAATCCATCTATGGTCACAAACAGGATTCCCGTCAATGGTTTCACAAGTTCCATCAAGTTATTACCTCGTGTGGTTTTGAGGCAAATGTCATTGATGACTGTGTATATCACAAGTTCAGAGGGAGTAAATACATCTTCTTGGTATTATATGTTGATGATATTCTGTTTGCTAGTAGCGACATAGGCTTATTGCATGAAACCAAGAAATTGCTAACAAAGAATTTCAAGATAAAAGATCTTGGGGACGCCTCTTTTGTATTGAGTATTCAGATACTAAGAGATCGCTCTCGAGGTATCCTTTGGTTATCACAAAAGAGCAATATCGATAAAGTCTTAAATAGATTCGGCATGAAAGATAGTAAACTAAGAGACACACTCGTTGCTAAGGAAGACAAGTTTAGTCTCAAACAGTGCCCCAATAATGATCTTGAAATGAAAGAGATGCACAAGATTCCCTATGCATCACCGGTAGGGAGTCTAATGTATGCTCAAGTTTGTACTCGTCCTGACATAACACTTATAGTAGGAGTTTTGGGAAGATATTTGAGCAATCTTAGTATGCAACATTGGAAAGCGGCCAAACATGTGATGCATTATTTGAAGAGAACAAAAGACTACATGCTCACTTATTAGTGATCTGACAATTTAGAGGTCATCAGGTACTCTAACTCCAATTTTGTGGGATGTCAAGATAGCAAGCGCTCCACATTAGGCTACATCTATGTGTTGGCTAGAGGAGCTATCTCATGGAAGTCTGCTAAATAGACTATTATAGCTTCTTCAACCATGGCAACAAAGTTCATGGTTTGTTATGAGGCATCCAACCCCGGGATATGGTTGCAGAACTTTGTCACTAGTTTGCATGTGGTTGATGGCATATCGATAGACCACTAAAGATTTATTATGACAATAACTCAGCAGTTCTTTACTCCAACAATAATAGGAGCTTGACGAAGTCGAGGTTTATCGACATCAAGTTTCTAGTTGTTAAGGAAAGAGTTCAGGATAGACAAATTTCTATATAACATACAGGGACAGATTTTATGCTAGTTGATCCATTAACTAAGGGCTTGACACCTAAGGTTTTTCGTGAGGATACCTTAGTTTAGTGGGAGTTTTTTTTTTATGTTTTATGTTTTACTTTGGACATTGTGTTATTTGATTTTCTGCAAAATAAAGTTAATGGTTTATGATTCTGTTTGGAATCGCAGATACATCAAGCAGTAAAAAACAGTATTCCCACCAAAGATCCATGCGAAAAAGCCATAATTCAAGTTTTTTTTAAACTTGTTTACCTTTTGAAGCGTGATCAAAGGAAGTGATGTGAATCACCAACACCATAATAGTGATAATATCTCTGCTGTATCCACACGAACAGACTCACGAACGTCCAACGTCCGTAAAAAGAGCCTCACGTCTCTCACACAATGCTAGCTATGAAGAGAAGAGAAGAAACCTATCACTCTCTCACTCACTCTTTCTGTAGGTGCGGCTAGAGTTATGTAATTCGTACCTTAGCAGCCCCCTTAGCAGTACTATTTATAATAGTGACTACATTAAGTGAGTGTGAGTAGCAGCAGGGTAAGCTATGTAACCCTAGACTCATCTATTATGAGTCCGGCCCACATTTGAATCCGAGTCCAACTTGGATATATTACTCCAATTTATTCTGCTCTATGTGTGCGACCCTGCAGGTTCTCATAACATTGGCAGTAATATTAAAATCCTATTTTAATATTACAAGCAATGAGTGGTATCTAGCAACACATCGCTGCTACCCAAGTAATAAGAATGTCAGTGATTTGATATAACCTTTCGTGACTAATGTTTCCTTGTCATTTAGTCCCTTTGTCAAGATATCTAGATTGAACACAAGGCATGGAATGCGTCCCCCTTGTATAGTCCAATCCTTCATTTCTTGATACTCGAGTAGACTTTGTATTAACAAATGAAATCAATATCTTATATTGACTCATTTGAGTATAGCTATGCATTTCACAGTCTTACTCAATCAAGGGACCCAAAGATATCGCTCCTATTATGTAGGAGTGACAAATCCCATCTAGGTCACTCACATCCCTCTGCATGATTTGTGATATGTCCAATAACCAACTTTATAATCACCTTGTTACAGATGATGTTTGATGGCATTAAAACATACAACTCCTCATGTAGGAATCGTAGTGATTTCAGGTCAAAGGACCATAGACACCATTGTCAGTATGAGAATTGCTTATGACACTTATGTAATGATCCATGTAGTGTTCTCATGGCGGGTCAGTCCTGTAACTTCCCAAAAATTATTTATTTCATCATAAATAGTAATTTTATAATATTTGAGATTTTTAGAAATTTTTCTAGATTTTTCTGAAAACGTTGAATATTTTAATATATCCCCCATTTTACGTGCACACTGAACAGAGTCAGTGTAGCACCCCCAAAAACTATTTTTTTATGATAAAAAATCATTTTGTAATATTTGTGACTTTTGGGAATTTTTGTGAATTTTTTCGAAAAAGTCAAATATTTTAATATATTTCTCATTTTACGTGCACACTGAGCAGAGTTAGTGTAACACCCCAGAAATTATTTATTTCGTGAAGAATACATTTTCTAATATTTGTGATTTTTGAGAATTTTTATGGATTTTTCTGGAAACGTCAAATATTTTAATATATTTTTCGTTTTACGAGCGCACTGAGCGGAGCCAGGAAAATGAAACGTTTTCCCTGAGGTTGGTAAACTTTGAATTGTGGAAACGTCAATGGGGAATCTTACTAAACCCAAGGCTAGGCATAGTTTATGAGGTTTACATTTTTTGAGGTTTTATCTGATAAATAAAATCTTTGTACGCACTGTTAAGTAAAATTTTGTGATACGCTCTATTATCTGTTGGATAATTAATACTGACTTTGTGCATTATAACAATTATCCATTGGGTAATAGCTTGTGGTTAAAACCCTAACCACCTTATTATTTTAATCACTTTATCACCTAATTATCCTATCTAAATGTAATCCATTTTATATCTAATCAAATCCTCTTTTGAAAAAGCTACCAAGCTTCTCAAAGAAGCTACACACACACTCTCTCTCCTCCCTCTCACCACACGGCTGCATAGCCCTTCTTGGATCCCAAAATTGTGCTTTCACTTAAGTTTCCTATTTTAATTTCTAAAATCAAAAGTCATCATCATTTTCTACTATCAACTTCTCTCTCTACACTCATTTTTCTTGCATTTTCTCCTCCTTCTCTCTACACTCCACACAGCTGCCCATCTCTTCCATGCCCTCCACTATCACAAAAAATTTCTAACAACCACATTTTCTTAATCCCCACTACATTCTAAACACCTTTATAGTTGAAAATTTCTTGAAAAGCTTCCATTTTCTTCAAGCTTCAAGTTTGAAGCTTTAGGATAAGACTCTTGGTTCCTCACCTCCTCCTCTCCATTTTCATTTTCAAGGTCATCTTTATGATATTTATCTTCCCTTTTTCAACCATTGGTGTTGATTGGATGAAGTTGGAATTTCTAGGGTTTTGAAGGGTGAAAACCGAAATTGTCAAGGAGCAAGCAAGGAGATTTCTTTTCTTGTTCTTCCCTTAGGTAAGAGGGAGATGATTCTCTTCAACCTCTCTTGGTAGTTAGAAACTTGATTTTGAGTTGGTTGTGAGAAACCCTTGTTAGGGTTATTCTCTTTGATGTATGATTTTTTTGGTTATGTGTTGGTTTTGCTTTGTTTAATCCATTTAGTTGATTTTATATGTATATTGATGACCTTGGATGGATTGAAATTATGAAATGGAAATAAAAGTCCCTTGCTCCCCTCATGGAGGCTGATGGCCATGACCCTCAAATGGAGGGATCATGATTGAAATTTTGTAACTAAGATGGAAGCATAATTAATCAAGTGAATAAAATGTAATAGAGTTAAGAAAAATTCTAGGGTTACTACCCTTGGGAGGCCACGACGTCTAGGCCATTTTAGGTCCAAAAGATGTAATTTTTAGGTAACTTTTGGAATTCAATAATCAAGTAATAAGTAGTTAATAAGGTGATGGAGAGAAATCTAATTGATGACTTAGAAGTGAATATTTTGACCTAACTAAAGAACAAGAGTGTGAGACTTGGGAAAACCTTAAAATAATTCTCTAAGTGAGTTGGAATAAACCTAAAGTAAGGAACTTAACAATCTAGGGAATTCCTCTAGAGAAGAATTTCATAATGAATATTAAATTGAAGTGAAACTTAATTAATTGGATAATTAGGAATTAATTAGGGATTAAAAAAATAAAAAAGAACTAAGAATGAAGTTTTATCCAAAAACTTAGAATAAATTTTGATTAAAGTACGACCATGGGTGCAAGTAAGAATGATAAACAATTCAATTTAATTCATTCCAAGGGAATTAGGTATAAAATTTAATGATGGACTTATTTAATTAAAATAATAATGATTAAATGAATAATGTGAGAGGATTCTTCTAAAAGAGAAACTTATTAAGAAGAATGTAGAAATTTAGGCATAACTCCATAATGTACCCTAAAGGTGTAATGTATTATCTAACGACTTAATAATATTTATTGTGGCTCCGTGAGTGAGATCAAGAATATGTTCATGCTTACCTTAGTCAAAATTGTGGCATGTTATGGAAAATATACTATTGTTGGATATACATGATATATGTTGTGAGTCATCATGCATTGTGAAAGTTCGATGGACTATTTGTCAAGGCTATGTTGCCTAGGAGTTGAATCACACCTTAGTGCAGGTGCGAATAGACTAGTGTAGGTCTTGCTATTGACCTTGGGGGCGTCGGGGCGCAAAAGTCTCACAGCGGACAGTTGGTAGCCCTTCTGGGCCGTGGGACAGACCGATGCAAAAGCATCGATGATCCGGACTGAGACACTGTCCTATATCGCGATCTTGTGGGAATGCCACTATATAAAGCCCTATTGCGCAAAACTATTATTTTTCTGGAAAGCACTTGATTTTAGGATGACGAGATACTGACATGTCTCCTTGATCATTCTCTTCGATGTTTGTGTCTAGCTCCATGGAGTAGGATTTTGATATCATGTACATGTGCATAGTGAGTCAATATATTACTTGGCATTTAATTTATATGATGATTGGAATTACTATCTTATTGATGTTATAACTTCCTGAAATTGTCAAGTTGTTTAATATCTGCCTCTTGATACTGTTTATATTTCTTGTAATGCTACGTGGGCGTCCTACGCCATTTCTATTTCTTACAGCCATAATTGGTAATGAAGTTGGATATCTTACCTCTTGCATGAGCTATTCTTGTTCTATGTGATATTTGGTTAAAGACTGTGGAGGGGACGAGGTTGATTTTCCTAGATTTTACTTGGTTTGGCCTCCTGCATTCGAGGATGTCGTCAAGAAGGGATTCTATTGGTTTTGTCAGGATTGTGTTCTCCGGGGGCGTCAATGCTTGGCGAGTCGACTGGGCCGGCGAGCGTGTACGGTATGTTGGGGACTTGATCTTGACCGTGAGGAGGACCCGCGGTGGAGATCCTATACTGACTCTTACTACATCAGTGCATCTGGAGTTTGCTTTGCCTATCCGGGAGCTATGGGGTGATCCGCTTCACACCCCTAGAGAGGATAAGGATTCTATGGCATTAGCTGCTAGGGCACTTGCTCGTGGGACCGCACTCGATCCTGTCCTTGTGTCTTTAGACGAGCCAAGAGAGGATCCTGAGGTGAATCTGATGGAATGCCCAACTCCTTAGTTGTGGTGTCATTATTGGTAGTTTATGTTTCTTTTGTATTATCTGTATAAGGGTTCTTTGGAGTATAACTGCATTTTGATGTATATATATGTGTTCCTGAGCGGTAAGAGCAATGCACCGTGCTAGGTTTGTTTTAAGGTAATTATCCAGTCTTATGTGATGTATTTTGAGTATATCCAAGTAAATTATATTTTCAAATGATGGCATGTGTATTTATTCATTCGTGGCTCATATTTTCTTTATATGCACAATGATTAATTTTTGGAAACTTGTTATTTTGAGTCGTAGCACGCCAAAAATTTAGTGACCGTATTAGAATGACGATTATGCCATGGTTACTAAATCGAGGGGTGTTACATTAGGTGGTATCAGAGCGCAGTTCATCCTGTTGAGCCGGGATGTGGACTGACTATGCTTAGATATATTAGAAGTTATTTGTATGTTGTGCACTTCCTTCTCTTTTGATATAGATGTTTGGGAAAGGAAGGCATGGCTTACCATAGGTTGAATGTTGGTAGCTACTGTTGCATAGTTACATGATATTGAGTATTGGCCCACTCAATGTGTAATGTTCTATGTGGACGGGAAACTATGACTTCACCTAGGTGTATTAAGGGAATAAGAGTTCTTTTAATAAGAAGCTCAGCTGGTATGACTGAACTTATTTAGGATTCATTTGCATTTACACCCTTGTTGTGTTGCCTTTATAATTGTTTGAGCCTATGGGTTAGAAAAAGGATAGTTAAATAGGACTTGTAAGGTCTGTGGACCGAGGCATCCAAGAGGTTTTGGAGAATCAATTTTCTTAGGAAAATAATATCTAGCATAAGTGAGGTTCGAGGAGCTGCTTGGAAGTTAAGGACTTACAGGAAATCGCGCCACAGAAGGCAGAATAGAGGAACTCAAGTTAGAGTATTTTGGGTTTATCTTGTTGCGTTGTGTGACTCTTTGTGTTTGGTTTCCGAAAGGAGACAATATTGTTTGAATCGAGTGCTTTTGATTTTCCTTATGTTTCGATTTGTTTGTGCTTAAAGAGAGGCAATGGCTCGGGGTAGGCGTAAGTGTGTGAAAGCTGGGAGTGAAGATGATGATATGACTGCGGCAACAGAAGTAATGCAGAGAGCCGCCCGGCAGCAGAAGCTGATAGCGGAGATTCAGAATCTGTTAAATGTGGATCAATCTTCGAATGCGAGACCTTGTGATTCTGGGCCATCGAGAGTCCAAAAAGGGAAGAAGCATAAAGCTAACCAGTTTCGACAGAAATCATATTCACGATGACCAAGGAAGCAACAGCAACAACAAGTACTTGAAAGAGGTGCGAGTGGTAGTAAATCCAATCCGATCATGGTATCCTTACCAAAATATAAGAAGTATGGAAAGGATCGCTCAACAAGGGAATGTAAGATCAAGAGGGTAATCTGCTTCAAGTGTGGAAAGGACCACTTAACAAAGGACTATATAATCGAAGGAATAATTTGTTTCAAGTGTGGAAAGTCAGGACATGTGGCAAGAAATTGTACCTTGCATAGGACAAAGCTTTCCATTAGAGATGTATGTCTTCAAAATCTCATGAAGAAGGGAGAGTTAATTTCTCAAGTGGAGAAAGAGCATCTCAGATTGAAGACCTAAACGAGGGAGATTGCACTACGATAGATGACCCTATGATTTTACTGTATAATTCAGGGGGTAACCCATTCCTTTATGACACATGACTGTATGAGTCCATTAGGTTCGTTTGTGTCTTTATCATCTTTTGACTAAGTTATTTCTACTACAGCTACTAAGAACCTATTATTGATAGCCAAGTCGTTTGAATTATTCTATGATCTGTTAAAGATTGAATCTTTTCTGTTAGTTAGATTTGTTTACCTTCTTCGTAAATTTGATGTGATCTTGAATAGGGATTGATTATTTTCCAACCATATCTTGTTAAATGGTTCCAATCAAACTTTAATGCTTCTTGAGACAGAGATTTCTGGATTTGGATCCATGAAGCTCAATCCTAAATTTTATTAAACCATGTCAAATTCTTCGTCAGAAGGGTCTGGTAGTGTGATTTCACTATCTTTTCCTTCTAACCTTTATAATGTTTCTAGTGTACTTCGATTGAGAAAAGGTGTTCCCGATCTCAACTCAAACTATAGTGCCGAATGCAACGCGATTACATGAGAATTTGCCCTGTGAGACATTTCTTGTTAAAGTCAAGGTTAATTGGTCTGATAGATCAACCGAAGGAAGCCGTTGTTACCTCCAAGATCAGTTGTGTTCTGGACTCCGATCAAATTTATATGAAGGTAGAAGAATGTTTTCAAGACAGCTTTTCGAACGTGTTACGGGCACTACAAGTGTTTGGTAGCATCGATCCGTGCAACAAACACTTCGGTAACATTCATCGATTTCGTGAATAGGATTTTCTTCCCGGTTGAAAGTAGATTTATCATTGTTTTTGTTAACGACATTCTAATCTATTCTTGGAGTCCAGAGGAACCATACTAAATCATACCGAACGTATCTTGTTGTTCTTCAAATTCTGAAGAAGAATGAGGGATTATGCATGAAGTTGTCTAGGAGCAGTTTAAATTTTGAGACACGAGATCTCAAAAGGAGAAATTGTTGGAGATCCATTGAAAGTCAAAGCAGTTCTTCAATGAGAAGAACTGACGACCAGAACAAAGACTCGTAGCCATATGGGATTAGTTGGTTAATACGGGGGACTCGTCATAGAATTTTCAAGGTGGCAAGACCTCTCATCTAACTCATACAAGAGAGTCAAGTTTTGTATGAACAGATGCATACAGGGGAAATTTTCAAGGGTTGAAGAAACACTCAACTACTTCACCAGTGATGATTCTACATAATCTCAACGAACTTTTTGAGATACCTATTGATCTTTGCATTAGAATTTGGAATGTGAGCTCGTGCGGATAGAAGGAGTAGTAGCGTATGCTTCAAGACAACTGAAAGCACATGACGAGAGTTACTCTACACAAAAACTCAAAGTTAGCCGTTAGGATTGCGTTAAAGATCTGGAAACATTCTGCAAAGAAAAATATCTGCATGTATTCTAAGATAGATGAAATTTCGAGGACGAAATTTCTTTTTGAAGGGGAGAGTTGTAACATACCAAAAATTATTTATTTCATCATAAATAGTCGTTTTATAATATTTGAGATTTTTGAAAAGTTTTTAGGATTTTTCTGAAAATATTGAATATTTTAATATATTTTTCATTTTACGTGCACACTGAGCAGAGTCAGTGTAGCATCCCAGAAACTATTTGTTCATGATAAATAATCATTTTGTAATATTTGTGACTTTTGTGAATTTTTTTGGAAATGTCAAATATTTCAATATATTTTTCATTTTGCGTGCACACTGAGCAGAGTCAATGTAACACCCCGAAATTTTTTTGTTTCGTGATGAATAGTCATTTTCTAATATTTATGATTCTTGAGAATTTTTATGGATTTTTCTGGAAATGTTGAATATTTTAATATATTCCTCATTTTACGTGCGCGCTGAGTGGAGCTGGGAAAATGAAACGTTTTCCCTGAGGCTGATAAACTTTGAACTGTGAAAACGTCGACAGGAGATCTTACTAAACCCGAGATTGGGCATAATTTACGAGGTTTATATTTTTTAAAGTTTTATCTGATAAATAAAATCTCTGTACGCACTGTTAAGTAAAATTTTGTGATACGCTCTATTATCTATTGGATAATTAATATTGGCTTTGTGAACTGTAACAATTATCCATTAAGTAATAGCTTGTGGTTAAAACCCTAACCACCTTATTATTTTAATCACTTTATCACCTAATTATTCTATCCAAATGTAATCCACTTTATGTCTAATCAAATCCTCTTTTGAAAAAGCTACCAAGCTTCTCAAAGAAGCTACACACTCTCTCTCTTCTCCCTCTCACCACACGGCTGCATAGCCCTTCTTGTAGCCCAAAATTGTGCTTTCACTTAATTAAGTTTCCTATTCTAATTTTAGAAATCAAAAGTCATCATCATTTCCTACTATCAACTTCTCTCTCTACACTCATCTTTCTCTCATTTTCTCCCCCTTCTCTCTACACTCCACATGGCTGCCCATCTCTTCTATGCCCTCCACCAACACAAAAAATTTCTAACAACCACATTTTCTTAATCCCCACTACATTCTAAAAACCTTTCTAGTTGAAAATTTCTTGAAAAGCTTCCATCTTCATCATCTTCTTCAAGCTTCAAGTTTGAAGCTTTAGGGTAAGATTCTTGGTTTCTCACCTCCTCCTCTCCATTTTCGTTTTCAAGGTCATCTTTATGATCATTTATCTTCCCTTTTTCAACCATTGGTGTTGATTGGTTGAAGTTGGAATCCTAGGGTTTTGAAGGGTGAAAACCGAAATTGTCAAGGAGCAAGCAAGGAGATTTCTTTTCTTGTTCTTCCCTTAGGTAAGAGGGAGATGATTCTCTTCAACCTCTCTTGGTAGTCAGAAACTTGATTTTGTATTGGTAGTGAGAAACCCTTGTTAGGGTTACTCTCTTTAATGTATGATTTTTATGGTTATGTGTTGATTTTGCTTTGTTTAATCCATTTGGTTAATTTTATATGTATATTGATGACCTTGGATGGATTGGAATTATGAAATGGAAATAAAAGTTCCTTGCTTCCCTCATGGAGGCTCATGGCCATGACTCTCAAATGGAGGGATCGTGATTGAAATTTTGTAACTAAGATGAAAACATAATTAATCAAGTGAATAAAATGTAATGGAGTTAAGAAAAATTCTAGGCTTACTACCCTTGGGAGGCCACGGCCTCTAGGCAATTTTAGGTCCAAAAGATGTAATTTTTAGTTAACTTTTGGAATCCAATAATCAAGCAATAAGTAATTAATAAGGTGATGGAAAGAAATCTAATTGATGACTTAGAAGTGAATCTTTTGACCTAACTAAAGAATAAGAGTGTGAGACTTGGGAAAATCTTAAAATAATTCTCTAAGTGAGTTGGAATAAACCTAAAGTATGAACTTAACAATCTAGGGAATTCCTCTAGAGAAGAATTTCATAAGGAATATTAAATTGAAGTGAAACTTAATTAATTGGATAATTAGGAATTAATTAGGGATTCAAAAAAAATGAAAAGAACCAAGAATGAAGTTTTATCCAAAAATTTAGAATAAATTTTGATTAAAGTAAGACCATATGTGCAAGTAAGAATGATAAACAATTCAATTTAATTCATTCTAAGGGAATTAGGTTTAAAATTTAATGATGGACTTATTTAATTAAAATAATAATGATTAAATGAATAATGTGAGAGGATTCTTCTAAAAGAGAAACTTATTAAGAAGAATGTAGAAATTTAGGCATAACTCCACAATGTACCCTAAAGGTGTAATGTATTATCTAAGGACTTAATAATATTTATTGTGGGTCCGTGAGTGAGATCAAGAATATGTTAATGCTTACCTTAGCCAAAATTGTGGCATGTCATGGAAAGTATACTATTGTTGGATATACATGATATATGCATTGAGTCATCATGCATTGCGAAAGTCCGATGGACTATTTGTCAAGGCTATGTTGCTTAGGAGTTGAATCACACCTTAGTGCGGGTGCGAATAGACTAGTGTAGGTCCTCCTATTGACCTTGGGGGCGTCGGGGCGTGGGCGTCTCACAGCAGATAGTTGGTAGCCCCTCTGGACCGTGGGACAGACCGATGCAAACGCACCGATGATCCGGATCGAGACACTGTCTTATATCACGATCTTATGGGAATGCTGCTGTATAAAGCCCTATTGCGCAAAACTATTATTTTTCTGGAAAGCACTTGATTTTAAGCTGACGAGATACTGGCATGTCTCCCTAATCATTCTCTCCAATGTTTGTGTCTAGCTCCATGGAGTAGGATTTTGATATCATGTACATTTGCATAGTGAGTCAATATATTACTTGGCATTTAATTTATATGATGATTGGAACTGCTATCTTATTGATGTTATAACTGCCTGGAATTGTTAAGTTGTTTAATATCTGCTTCTTGATACTGTTTATATTTCTTGTAATGCTACGTGGGCGTCCTACGCCGTTTCTGTTTCTTACTGCCATAATTGGTAATGAAGTTGGATATCTCACCTCTTGCTTGCGCTATTCTTGTTCTATGTGATATTTGGTTAAATACTGTGGAAGGGACGAGGTTGATTTTCCTAGAGTTTACTTGGTTTGACCTCCTGCTTTCGAGGATGTCATCAAGAAGGGGTTCTATTTGTTTCTTCAGGATTGTGTTCATTGGGGCCGTTAATGCTTGGCGAGTCGACTGGGTCGGTGAGCGTATACGGTTTGTTGGGGACTTGATCTTGACCATGAGGAGGACCCGCGATGGAGATCCTATACTGACTCTCACTACATTAGTGCATCTGGAGTTTGCCTTGCCTATCTGGGAGCTATAGGGTGATCCGCTTCACACCCCTAGAAAGGACGGGGATTCTATGACATCAGCTACTAAGGCACCTGCTCGTGGGACCGCACTCAATCCTATCCTTGTGTCTTCAGACGAGCCTGGAGAGGATCCCGAGTTGGATCCGATGGAGTGCCCAACTCCTTAGTCATGGTGTCATTATGGGTAGTTTATGTTTCTTTTGTATTATCTGTATAAGGGTTCTTTGGAGTATAACTGTATTTTGATGTATATCTAAGTGTTCCTGAGCGATAAGAGCAATGCGTCGTGCTATGTATATTTAAGGTAATTATCCAGTCTTATGTGATGTATTTTGAGTATATCCAAGTAAATTATATTTTCAAATGACAGCATGTGTATTTATTCATTCCGGCTCATATTTTCTTTATATACACAATGATTAATTTTTGGAAACTTGTTATTTTGAGTCGTAGCACGCCAAAAATTTAGTGACCATAGTAGAATGACGATTGTGTCGTGGTTACTACATCGAGGGGTGTTACAAGTCCAGTACATCATTACTTTAATATGTACCTATGTGAAGACTTGATATCTCATATCCATGACCCGTGAGGTGTGGTCATCAATCTACACATATACTAATCTCAATGCATTATTGTTTTCCTAATTAACAACAATACTTGACTAGGGACATTTAAGAATAGTGTTCTAATTTCATCCAATAGGATCTCACGATCAAGTTAACCACTTGATATCCTATGGCATCAAACTTACTATTCTAAGTTTATTAAAAAATAACACATTAAATGAAATGGCTCATATATTATAATTAGCATAATAGAATGTTTGTAAATACAGACAAAATGTATCAGCCTCTAGGGCATACACCAACAAATTATATTTTTGAACTTGTTTATGCTTTGTATATGCAATGTTAGTGTTGCATTTAAGAACTTTGGATTGATCTCACTAAGGACTAAAGAAAAACCAGTTGGAAATAGGCATGTCTGAGATCACATTGCATGTAATTTCCACGCTACTCATCCATATTTGATCTATGTCATTAAGTATATTGCTATGGTCATCATTATGGTTTAGTTATGCTTAATTGTGATAAAAGCTGTAGTGGTTCTATAGCTAATATATGAGATGGACTAGATTATATTAAAGAGAAGTCTAAAGATAAATAGCATACGAATGCGCACCTAAAGAATTTGTAGTATAATTGTTTCAGGAATAATATGAAGCTCAAGTGGGAGATTGTTAGGAAATTTACCTTTTCTAATCAATGTTAGGCATCATATTTAATTGACAATTATATTTGCTATTTAATTTATTGGGCTTGTTATTAAGTGATCTAATTTAGTGAGCCCGTAGACTTCACAACTTGATGTGGGCTTAATGAGTAGATACCATATTGGCCCATTAGGGGATTATGGGAACCTTAATTAGTTAATATACGTCAAAAACGGTTATGGTCCCTAATATACCAAATCATAACACAACTTCCCTTCTCTCTATCTGGAAAAGAGACAACGGTCCCATTGAGGAGCTAAGGCGATTTAGTTGAGGAAGATCACAAACCACCCCTTGTTCGTGATTGATTGCTGCAAAGATTCCATAACAGTTGGTGATCAATAGCTATGGATCCAGATATTTATAAAAATCCAAGAATCCTTGATAATCTGGCATAATGTAGATCCTAGGTCTTATGGTGTTTTGTTCAAGGGTGTATGCATCTAGAATTTGTTTTAAAGATTAAAGAATTAAAGAATCAATTTCTTAACAATATACATACACATCAATAGCCCCGAAGGAAAAGTGTTATACACTCAACCTTTATATCCTCAAAGCTAATATAAATAAATACATCAACTACGTCTATAAAAGAAACAAATAAAACTAAACTACATTAGCTCTTTTGTTTCTTTATCTCCTTACCCTTTGAAGGGTCTTGACCTGCTTTTATCATGGAAACAAAGAAAGGGGTGAAAACATGTAATTCTCAATAATATTTATACATTTTCATGACATTAAACAATGTACACTGCATGCATAGATATCAATATAAACTATATCAATATTATACAATCACCCTTACAACTGTATAATGTATCAAAGTTGTCTTAAATCTACTTAACCTTATGATACTCGAACTTAAACATAATAGATTATGGTTGTTACTAGATATCAAATCTCTTCAATATCTCTAGAGCATTCACATGCTACTGTTATGCAAAGGTTCACTAAGATAACGCATAATCTATAAGCCTAAGTCCCTTACTTATATGATAAGAACAACTATCTACACAGTTGTAACATATCACAACTAGTTCATTCATAAACTTGTTATAGGTACTACACATATAACCTCTTTCTATGAATAAACTTACTAACTTTGAAAAGTAGAATTAGCAATAAGCAATGAAGTCTTTACTCCATGCCACTCGAACATTTGTAATCTCTTACTCTATGCAAACATTCACTAAGCCAATCTCTAACCTTATAATACTCAAAGACATGCCATCAATGATATTGAACAACCGCCTACATAATTGTACAATATCATCTCTCCTAGCTGTCTGCCCATACAATTACCAAGGAATAAAGAAATGTATATGATTGTGTGTGTATGTGTCACTTACTTATTCCAAACTCTTTTTAAACTTGTAGATAAGAAGACTAACTCATTAGATTACCAGATAATGAGTGGACTGGTTCATACTCACACTAGTGAGAGTAGTGTTTCCACTACATATAAACTAGTAATCCTGGCACTAGTGTAACATCCTAATAGCAGTATCCTAGTATATCTATCATATACCTAGATAAGTAGTATTAGTCATGCTACTTCTAACTTAAACATCAACTAATCCATAACATTTGAATAAATAATTATGGAGATTCATATCTAAAAGTCATACATATATACAACCTTTTACATCCTCAAAGCAAATATAAATAAATACATAAGCTTTGAACTGAAAACATTAAAACTAAACTCTTCTAGTTCTTCTGTTTTCTTCATCTTCTTACCCCCTTGTAGGGCCTTGATTTGGATTTATATGGAAACACAGTGGGGTGAGAAATCATAATTCTCAGTATGAGTAATCAATACCAGGATTTAAATATTTATACTGAATAAATGAAATCTGAAATTGAACATAATATCAAAATTAAACAAGTGTCTCCATAATTGTAAATATCGAAAGTTTTCTCATACCTCTTCTTTACTCATTAAAGTAGGCGTACTACACTAACTTCTCTAGTCTAGTTATTCATTAACATGACATAAGTATTGTACGAATATCAACTCACAACGAACAATATTACTAGCATTGGATTAACAGTTGCAATAAGTAAATGAGACTCTACTCACTACCACTAGAACATTCATATTTTGACTCTATGTAAACATTCATCTAGCAACCTCATAATCCAATACTAAACCCATATATACAATTTAGTTATTCTCAAGAATTGTGTTCCATTGTATTTGTCTATGCTAAATAGCCCTTAGACTACCTAATAATAAGTGGATTATTCCATCACACAATAGTGAGTGTACTACTTCCACTACATACCTGATGATGAGTGGATTGTCCCATGTGTTACTTCCACAACATCAAACTAGTAACCCTGGCCCTATTGATGGGAACTCTTGTGGCTTAATACTGAACTCATCCTTTGCCTGACTTAGAACTTAACTCATCTTTAGCCTAGCATAGGACTTAACTCATCCATAGCCTAGCATAGGACTTAACTCATCCATAGCCTAGCATAATATTTAACTCATCCTTAGCCTAGTATAGGACTTAACCCATCCTTAGCCTAGCATAGAAATTAACTCATCCATATCCTAACATAGGATTTTTAACTCATCCTTGGCCTAGCATAGGACTTAACTCATCCTTAGCCTAGCATAGGACTTAACTCATCCTTAGCCTCGCATAGGATTTAACTCATCCATAGCCCAACATAGGATTTAACTCATCCTTAGCCTAGCATAGGACTTAACTCATCTATAGCCTAGCATAGGATTTTACTCATCCTTAGCCTAGCATAGGATTTAACTCATCCTTAGCCTAGCATAGGACTTAACTAATTCATTGCCAAGCATAGGATTTAACTCATCCGTAGCCTAGCATAGGATTTAACTCATCATTAGCCTAGCATAGGGCTTAACTCTTCCATAGCCTAACATAGGATTTAACTCATGCTTAGGCTAGCATAGGATTTAACTCATCACAACTCCACCTTTAACAAAGTTCTTGTCTCAATACTTTGTAAGGTCAAGGGCCTTATCTCGCTCCCTTAGTTTGGAATTGTTGTGAACTATGGTTCAAGCTTATTATATAAGGATTCCATCTCTATGGATCAACCTTATTACATAAGGGTTCCATCTGTAACATCCCAAAATATCATGTTAGGCTTGTATAAGGTTACATAGGTATTCTGATACTTGTTTAGCATGTCAGTTAAGTTTCGTGACAAACTGAGTTAGTTTAGGTACTTTACTGCAATACAAAATATGGTAAATAACCTAAAATGACTCAGAACAATAGCATAACTTCTATTTGGAGGGAAACATGTGTAGATAACTTGTTTCTAGGTCACAAATGAGTTAAGTAAGGTGTGGTTAAAGTTTCAACACAATTGGAGTTAATTTGGTATTTTTAGGCATACTGGTTGTGCTTTTAATACGGAATTAACCCCCAACAAATATGAAAAAAATAGAGAAAAAGTGCAACATAATTTTTAATGAATCTTAGGATTTATTTTGAGTCTGCTGGAGGTTAGGAACCTTGATTTGGAGGAATCTAAGTGTTCATAGCAAATCAGGATTTCCAGTACCACAGTAGTGTAGTCCTTTAAGAAGCAAAGTGAGGCTTATTTTTCCTCACTTCCACGGATGAGAGCAAAACAGAGGAGAGAAAGTGAGAAAAGAAGGAAACCAAAGGAAGAAAGAAGGGAAATAGGAGAGGAAGAGAAGGAAATCAAAGGGAAAGATCCAAGAGCAAGTTCAAGGTTTCAAGATCTTCAACTAAGCAAGAGGTAGGGTGTTTTCTATCTTTAATTCTGCATCTTTTCTAGGTTTTGGACTTAGGTCTTTAAATGGAGAAGTTGAGTTTTAAAAAGGAAAAACTAGTTTCTTAGCTCGATTCTTGATTTTGTTGATTGGAATTAGTTATTTCAACTTAATGGAAACAAGAAAGATGGAGTTATCCATAGTATGAGCAAGTAGGTTCTTGAGTTGGAACCTAGGATTTTAAGGAACCAAGTGAGTGATTTTTGGTGTTTGATCCAAGTTTAGTGAATTAATAGGTTGTAATGGTGTTATAACATGTTTAGAAGTTGGTGGTGGTGTTAGAAACCAACTAGAAACCAAGTTTAGAGGAACGGAAGCTGAATTAGTTTAATGGAACAGTGCAGAACTGAGTGTTTTCTGCAGAATTATGTAGAAAAAAAGCTCGCGCTGCAGCGTGGATAGCTCACGCCAAGGCGTGACACTAGTTTTGGCTTCGAGTATTGCGGCGTGATGTTGAGTGCCACGATATGAGGTGCATCACCTTCGAACCTGAAAGTAGGGCGCTGCGACGTGAGAAGGGAGTGCCGCAGTGTGAGGGTTTGAAACTCATCAAAATGCTAATTTTGATGGTTTGAGTTCTTTAGTTATTAGAATCATTTGTTTATGTCTTTTTAAGAGTGTTGAAGCACTAGAGGAGCTATTTCTTAGAGAGAAAGACCTTGTGGCATACAAGGGAAGATAAAGGAAAAATTATGCAATTCATTAAGTATAGATTGTCATAAATTAAAGTTCAGTTTATGAGTGACAAAGTGTTGCTTAGATGTCACTTGGGAAGTGATGAGAAAGTGAGAAACAAGTGTACAAACAAGTTGGCAAGAGTTGAGTGCCATAGACCCTAGTTAGCAAGGGTGAATATCATAGTGCATGAAAGTTCTCTTAGAGAGAAGTAGAGCTAGTAATGCAAAGTTAGAAAGTGTACTAAGTCTACTTGGCATTGGATAAATATCGTAATGCATGAACTGCTTTTACAGAGAAGAGGTAGTCTTAGTAGTGCAAGATGGACTTAGTATAGAGTTATGTGGTAGTTATGTTAGAGTTAGGACATAACTCCGCATTTTCACACACTTCACTTCACATATACTTGCTATCCCTAGAGATCAGATAGTGGAGGCATCCACTCAGTTTGGTGGCGATATCCACCTAGTTTATGGTAGGCTACTTGGTAGATTCCTTAGTAGGATTAGGAGGATACATGTTATGGTAACAGACTTTGCCCCTACTAGGTAAGCTATAATAGGTCACACGTTATTATGGCAGTGTATCTTCTTAATCAAGAGGGAATAGTTAAGTATCACGACACTACACCTACATTGCACTTACCTTCTGTGAGCATACATCATTTCATCATTACATTATTTATTATTGTTTAGTTCGGTTCTTGTGTTTGGTTTGTGTATGTTTTGTTATTGCATTGTGCTTTCAGTGACATTGTATAGGTGGTTGTCTGGTCGATGATTTCTAAATGATTATATGGGCACTTGTTTGTTATCATCGTGGTTTCGGTTATCAAATCTGAAGTATAGAATTGCTTAGGAACGTTACATAGAAAGATGAAGTTTTGTAATGGTTCTTATACAATGAGTTTTAGTATGTTTATCAGTTTAAACTGGGTTTATTCATTTTCAAATGTTTAGACTACTGGTTTTTGTATACTTATATTGAGAAATGTAATTTCTCACCTCGTTTATTACCATGTAAATCCAGGTGGAAGTTCATCCAAGGGCAAGAAGAAAAAGTATGAAGATTATGATAGTTTTTATGCTTAGTAGTTTAAAGCTTTATATTTATTTACTTTGCTTTTAGTTTGTATAAAGTTTATGTACACAATGAGCCCATTTGTGGCAATATGTATGTATATAACTTTTAGTTTCCGCAAGGCTCTCCATTATTATTTGCTTAAATGATATGGATTAGGATGATGTTGAAGTTAGAAGTAGCATAACTAATACTGTTTATCCTAGAGTATGCTTGATATACTAGGATACCGGTATTAGGGTGTTACACCATCTCTATGGATTAACCTTATTACATAATGGTTCCATCTCTATGGATCAACCTTATTACATAAGGGTTCCATCTCTATGGATCAACCTTAATATTAAGGGTTCCAACTTTTACTATATACTCCACTCAATCCTAACTTGATTTGAGAATAGATTATATGTACTTTAAACTAGCATAATAAACTCAACTCCACTATGAGAGGGTGATTCATGCATTCAAATATGTAAAACATACTCATCTTACTTTTTTTTAGCATAAATATGGTTTGCATTTGCTTCATTTTCACTTAAAACTCTATTTGGCTCAAAATATGGGTCTGGTATTACACTGCTGTGGTAATCGATTACATCCTTTCCAGAAGCTTGGTAATCGATTACATTACTCTTGTAATCAATTACATCTGTTCCAGAAGCCTTGTAATCAATTATAGATCTCTTGTAATCGATTACATCCTACATTTCTTGTTTTCCAAAGGCTTTGTAATCGATTACATTGACACTGTAATCAATTACATTTGCAAAAAACCAGAAAAATAGGCTTTCTCATGCAGCAAACTCATTTCCAACTTCCTTTAATCAAACAACAACTTCCCACAGGATTTCATACACTTAAGATCAACAAGGGAAACAACTTCAACTCCTAAAAACATGGATTTAAGCTCAAATCAAGGCAAGAAATACCCATTTTCCTAAATCATTTCTCAAAGGAAATCATGGATATCTACAATGCCTCAACTAGCACCCATGCATCCAACAAGTTGAAAATACTTAAACTCAATCCTTGAAACCATGAATCAAGCAAGGAAAATGGATTTGCTTTTCAAATCCATTTCTCGCTTCTCATACAACCTAGTTCATACAAGATGAAACAAAAGGAAAAGATGAGAAAGAAGCTTCCCACCTCTTATGGTGTGGTTGAAGATCTTCAAGTTTTCCTCTTGATCTTCCCTTCTTACTCTTCCTCTTCTCCTTCTTTCTTTCTTCCTCTTTCTCTCTTTTCTCCCTTCATTCCATTTTTTTTCTCTATTTTTGGCTGAAGGCTTCGTGAGAAAGGAGAAAAAATGAGGATTAAAAAGTCATACTTGGTAACTCAAGTTTCTGTGCTGAAACTTATATCTGTTAAGGACACTTGAATTATACTAATTCAAGTTTCCTAACTTCCAACAACTTTAGAATAAATACTAAGATTCATCTAAATTGTTGTTTCACCTTTATCTTATTTGTTCATATCTGCTACTAGTCAATCCGATATTAAAACACATAACCTGTATGCTTAAAAATACCAAAATGACTCTAATTATCCTCAAATTTTAACTGCTTCTTACTTAGCTCATTTGTAACCTAGAAACAAGTTATCCATGCCTGTTTTCCTCAACTTAACCTTTAAAGCCATTTTTAGAGTTATTTTAGGCTACTTTTCGTCTTCTGTGTTGCAACAAAGTGTCTAAACTAACTCGATTTGTCACAAAACTGAACCAACATGTCAGGCAAGTATTAGGCTACCTCTGTAACTATTTATAAACCTAACATGTTACTGAAGGTGTTACAACTAGCGAGCAGCTAAGGCTAAATCCTCACTCAAAGAGATTTTCAGACTTTCCCCTCTATCTCCTTTGGCCATATGATTATACATCATTAAAGATTACTCTACTTTGGAATTAGCAAGTATCAGGAACTATGCAGTGTTATGTATAACACATACAAAACACCATGTTAACTCATCAGATGATTCTCTCTAACCAAGTGAAGAACTAAACTTAAGCAAACATGTACTCTCAGCTCATTTCTAACTCATAAAGGAGCACATTCCATGTTTCTAGCTAAGTAGTCATACTTATGATACTTATATCTAGATTGCTTTACTATCACACCACAAGTGGTAAACTATGCCACTCTAGTGTACTCAAGGTTCTAGATACCTATTTTAGGCAATTCCTAACTATTGGAATGCTTAAAGACTGGAAATTCTATACTATGTCAATATTAAGTCCATTCATGCATCACTAACTCCACTTTCTCTCTTAGGAGCAACTCATGCACTGTGGTGAGCGACTATTGTCAACTGAACTCAGCTTACTTGTATCTAGTATACCCTATCCTCATCACCTCATATGTGATACTAAATGCAACTCTGTGCTGCCTAAGGATCTAGATACCTATCTATGGTAATCCATTACTCTTAGTTGCACTAAGATCTCTTACTTTCCCATATATGCAAGATGGTCTTTCTCTCTTAGAAATACCTCTATTAGTGTCTCAACACACTCTACAAGGCATATAAAAGGGATCCTAACAAGTAGAGAACTCAACTCATCAAAAATAACATTTTTGAGAGTTCCTAGAACTCCTGCCTCAACGTGGATTTGTCACGCCGCGACTTATAGCTCTCTTGTCTCTCACACCTCAGCGTGGTGCATTGCACGTTGCGGTGTGCTGCTCTCAGGTGCACATACTGAAGCTCACTGGGACTCACGCCGCGGCGTAAGATGCAGAAACTAGATTCCTTAGAATTCTACATAATCCGAGTACTGTTCCATTGGACCTTTACTCACTTCCAATCATTCAAGATCAGTTTTCTTGTGATTTCTAATATCAATCTAGGCCTCTAAACTTGTTGTAACTCTCATATAACCTATTGATTCATCTAGGCATAGATTTAGGTCCAAAACCACATTAACTCCAATCCATTTTCCAAGTTCCTCATCTATGAACCAAAATGGTTTGGCTTAAGCCTTAAATGGCTATCTAGCACTCACTAAGCAAAAAACATCCTAACTAAATCCTTGGAATCAAGAACCAAGCCAGAACATGGTTTTGGCTCTTCAAATCCATTTTCTACTCATAAAACCTCGTTTCATTCAAGGTGAACAAAAGGGAAAAGATGAATAGAAACTCCCCTAACCCTAGGAGACAAGATGATCTTTGTAACACCCATCGTAGGGCATCACATTTAAGTCTAATCCTAATATAATTTACCCAGTTGTAAAAGAATTAATCTTGTAAAAACCATTCATCTTAAAATTTCATTTGCGGAATAAAATAAAAATAGTTAAACTAAATAAAATCGTAAGTATATCTTGTAACTGAAGATCACACCCATATTATACATAAATACTAAAAGCCTTGTTTACAAATAATTTACATAATACCCTTATATACCAAAAGATAAAATATACAATAGACACGCCAAAATATAACTACTAAACTTAGACTTCCAAAAACTAACCTAAGGATTTGGGTCCTCAAAAGGATCCTCCTCCACATCATCATTAAAGAACCCAGGCGTATATAACATTCGCCTCACAGGGGTCATTCTAGAAGATACCACAAAGTCTTCACACGGTGTATACACAGTGCCACCCTAGAGTTCAAGAATCGGCATCGTAAATCGTAGGCTCACAGACGTGTGTTGCATCAAAATAGGAATCCCATCGCGGGTTTCAGTTAAGTTCAGAGTTAAGTCCCCCATATATACAAACTGTTCAATGTCCAAATCAAACCTCCAAGCATCAATCCCCCCATGGAACTGAACTCGGACAAAACCTAAAACTTGACGCCTCGTCGCCATCTCAACAAACAAAGAGTAATATTACTGATAGTAAAACGAGTTACTGCTCCCTTGTCTCCTCGGTCTTCATTAAACATACACAGTAAAATAGATATAATACAACAAAGAGGTGAGATCCCCTACATCAATACCAATATAGCAGTAGAGAAAAAGACAGCAAATAAATAGAATATAATGTCAAGACAGTAAATCATATTATCACATATCATATTAAATAAATCAGATAAGCATAATTATTATATCAATATGCTGACCAACTATGCATATGCACAATAACCAATTCCTACTCCATGGAGCTAAACACATTTTCGGAGAGAATGGTCTAGAAGACATGTCTGTCACTCGGCTGCCGTGGCCAAAAGTGCTATAATATATCAATTTGTCAACGTGCACATCAAGGCATTGGACAAGACATTCTACACCAGATCGTGATATAGGACAGTGTCTCGGTCCAGATCGTCAGTGCGTTTGCATCGGTCTGCCTCATGGACAGAAGGGCTACCAACTGTCCATTGCGAGGTACCCGCACCCCGACGCCTTCAAGGTCAATATGTGACCTACACTAGTCTACTCGCACCTGCACATAAGTGTGATTCATCTCCTAGGCATATAGCCTTAACCAATTAAGCTGACACATTTTTCTATGCATGATGTATGATCCAAACACACATACAATCATTATTATTAAAATATTTCACATGCCCTCGCCTTCTCTTGGCAATATCATTATTCAACATAGTCGGGCCCACCATAACAGCCTGACAGCAAACTACTGTTACATTCAATCGCGTAGCGATATCATCACGTTTTCACAATCGCGGAACATTTTCCTTACGTTTTCAAATTGCGTAAATATTTTATCACATTTTCTTAATCACATAGCTAAATAATACTATTTTTAAGTCGCGTCAAAGTTTTTCTATGTATTTTCAATCACGTAAAATATTTCTAACATATTTTAAGTTCAAATTTAATACTTTTCTCCTTTATTATCAAAATTTGACCTTATTTTCATTATTTCCATAATAATCTCTCTTTAAATAATATTTCCAAGATATTCTCATTAAAATCAGTATTTTCTACTATTTCCTAGAAAATTGCATTTCTTTAATTTACTTGAGACATTACAGCTCAAAATTTCCTAACGCGCTTCAAAACCCATTGGGTGAGCTATACGTTAGTAAATTTTAAGTATCAACATTTATTTTATTTCATAACTTAATTATGCCAATTTGAATTCTAAAAATTAGATTACTTTCATTTTAGGTTCAAAACCTACCAAATTAATTTCTTACCTATTAAAACACCTAATTATACACTTAGCAAAATAATTTTTGTATCTAGGTTATCAAAAGTGGCATGTTGGCCAAATTTCATATTAAGTTTCCTAAAGCATGTTTAATTATTTTCTATCATTTATTCCTTGCAGAAACACTTAATTTAATTTCTTGTCATAAAATCCTTTAATCCTTGATTAAGAAAATAATTTAGAACACATGGTTCCCTTGGTAGTGTTGAGGCCATGTGCCTTTAGGTTCTTTGGAACCATCATGCAATTCTTCCATCATGTGAATCACATCCTAAGTAACACAAGAATTATCATGCTTTCCAAATCATATATGCAAGCATACTATAAAAGCTATAAGCATACCAAACATATATGCAAGCACATTTTCAAAGCTATAAACACATCAATCACAAAGAAAGAAAGCTTAAACACTCAAGTGAATAAATCCTTATGGATTTTTCACCACAAATATTCTATTTCCTCACCACCAACACATAGTTGATGAGGTTAATCTCCCTCTTACCTCAAAGAAGACAGCAAACTTCAAGCTCCTCCTCCTCTTTATTTCGTGGAGCACCAAAACAAAATCCTAAAAATCTTAAACAAATCCTAAAGTCATAAATCAAGCTTGAAAATAATAAACCATAGATCAATCATGGCTTAGAAATTCAAGAACCCAACTTAGGATTAAGAAATCAAGAAGTTACCTTAAGAGTAGGAAATCAAAGCTTGATTTTTGAAGTACTTAGAGAATGATTTAGGTAAAACTGTCAAAAGGAAAAGTGTTTAGAATTGTGTATAGGTTTAGAAAGTAAGATTGGATGGAATTATTGAAGTATGAAGGTAGAGTTTTGGTGTGGGGACCGTGAGCTCCTAAAAGAAAAGAGAAGAAATGGAGTTTGAGTGTTCTAAGTGTTCTTGAAGTGAAAGAAAAGATGAAGGCTTTGCTTTATCACAAAGTGTGGTAAAACGAAATAGAATAGGCTATTACTCAATACATGGCCGTGGGGTTGAGTGTGTAGGAAAGATCAAGGCTTAATCAATGTAATGAAAATATCACATGGTGTTCACATGGCTTTCACATGGCCAATGTCACATAATGGTCATCAAATGGTGATAAGATGGTTCAAGAATTTGCTAGAAAGGCCAAGTTGGCCATGGAGCATATGGTGAGTGTAACTAAGTTTGGTTTAATTCTAATTCCTAGTTACACTTAGCTTAACTAATTAGTTCATCTAGTTACATTCAAACTAATTTAGTTAGGGCATTTAGTTACATTCTAACTCTTTAGTGACTTGATTAAGTCATTGCATAGGTCATGCATTGTCATACTTCTAGATGAGTCTAGATCTTTTTGTGTAGTTTTCTAAAGCATTTAGTAACTAAGTTAGTTCCATCTAGTTACTAATTAGGCTATTAGGGTAACTTAGTTAGTTTATCTAGTTACTTAGTAACTAGTCCAACCATTTTTGTTGACTAGGTTCTTATTGGTTAAGAAAAGTCTAACCATTAATATTGACCATTTTCTATTGGCTCCTCAAGAATGAGTCACAAGACTATTTCTAGTATAAATTTTGATAGCAGAAGCTGCTGTTAATAAAACAGCGGATATTTTTCCATGAAATATTTTTATTTCACAGATAAATTTTAAAAATTGAAAGATCAGTTAAAGTGTCTCTCGGATGCGGGTTTAGTAAGATCCCCCAACTCCGAATAAATCGATAAATATTTTCCCCAGCCCGAAAATTATTATTTTCTTGACCTGGAGCAAATCTCACACAACGATCAAAAACAGTCTCAGAGCAGTCAAAATAATTTTATTTCACAAAGAAAATACAAAACAGTACAATTTAGGCATTACTGTAAAATAGAAAAAATTTGGGGTGTTACAACTCTCCCCCCTAAAAAGAATTTTGTCCCCAAAATTTATCATACATTAAGACATTTGGGGATACTGTTCCCTCATCTTATCTTCCATTTCCCATGTAGCATCTCCAGTCGTTTCATTCCAGATCACTTTCATTAACGGAATCGCTTTTCCCCTGAGCTGCTTCACCTTCATGTCTTCAATCTTAACAGGAAGCGTCTCATACATCAAATTTCCTTTCAATTGTACCTCATCGAGCTAAATGACATGAGAAGGATCGAGGATATACTTTCTCAATCTGGACACATGAAAAACATTATGAAGGTTAGAAAGAAAAGACAGTAAAGCTATTTGGTAAGCAACTGGACCTATTCGATGAAGAATTTGATAGGGTCCAATGAATTTAGGAATGAGTTTTCTAGATTTTGTAACCCTTCTGACACCAATCGTAGGTGTTACTTGCAAAAACATATGCTCACCTTCCTCAAATTCAAGAGGTCTTCTTCTTTTATTAGCATAGCTTTTCTGCCTACTCTGAGTTGCCCTCATTTTCTCTTGTATCATCTTTACCTTCTCTGTTGTTTGTTGCACCATCTTAGGTCCAATGGTCATACTTTCCCCATCTTGATACTAACATAATGGTGTCCGGCATTGTCGTCCATATAATGCTTCATAGGGTGTCATCCCTATACTTGAGTGAAAACTGTTATTATAGGTGAATTCTACCAAAGGCAAGAATTCATCCCAACTCCTTCTTTGTTCTAACACACAAGCTCTCAACAAATCTTCCAATGACTGAATAGTCCTCTCCGTTTGACCATCAGTTTGTGGATGGTAAGCCGAACTCAAATGAAGTTTAGTCCCCATTGCTTCATATAAACTTTGCCAAAATCTCGATGTAAACCTTTGGATCCCTATCAGAAATGATACTAGAGGGTACATCGTGAAGTCTAACAATTTGACCAATGTACACCTGGGTCAATTTCTCCATTAGATACTTGATATTGATTGGCAAGAAGTGAGCAGACTTCATAATCCGATTAACAATGACCCATATAGAATCATAACCTTTCCTAGTCTTTGGCAATCCAGTAACAAAATCCATTGCATTACTATCCCATTTTCATTCTGGAATAGTTAGGGGTTGCAGCATACCTGCTGGTCTTTGATGTTCAACTTTCACCTTCTGACACACAAGACAAGATGACACGTATTCAGTAACATCTCTCTTCATTCCAGGCCACCAAAACAAACATTTTAGATCTTGATACATCTTGGTCATTCTGGGATGTATACTCAACTGGCTCGTATGAGCTTCATCAAGAATCAACTTCCTCAGCTCTGGATCATTAGGCATACAAACTCTGCCTTCAAATCTCAGAATACCGTCGTGTCCTTCTTGAACTGTTGACATAATATCTTGCTTCATCAGCTCCCTTTAAATTTGTAGAAATTCGTCATCTTTTTGTTTCTCTCAGATCTCTTCTATTAAATCACTTGTGGTCATAACCTTGTATAAACAAATCTTTCCTAGCTTCAACTCCACGGACACCCACAAATTCCAGAATTGTTCTATTAATTCTTCCTCCTTGGTCATCATTGCAGAAACACTAAGCATCTTTCTGCTTAAAGTATCTGCCACAACATTCGCCTTTCTAGGATGATACTGGAGTTGAAAGTCATAGTCCTTCAAAAATTCTAACCACCATATTTGTCTCATATTCAGCTCCTTTTGGTTTAATAGATACTTTAAACTTTTATGGTCACTGAAGACGTTGAATATAGCTCTATACAAAAAGTGCCTCCAAATCTTTAATGCAAAAATGACTGCAGCTAGCTCCAACTCATGCGTTGGATAATTTCTTTCATGTACTTTTAGTTGTCTTGAAGCATAGGCTACAACTTTCCTATTCTGCATTAGTACACATCCTAGCCCTTAGTAAGAAACATCACAATACACCTCAAAAGATTCGTTCAGATCTGGTAGAATCAGCACTGGTGCAGTAGTTAACCTCTTCTTTAATTCTTGGAAACTCTTTTCGCATTCATCTGTCTAAACAAAAGTTTGATTCTTCCTCGTGAGTTGCATAAGAGGTCGGGCTATTTTGGAAAAACCT
Organism: Ormosia semicastrata; assembly: GCA_029884595.1. NCBI lineage: Eukaryota > Viridiplantae > Streptophyta > Magnoliopsida > Fabales > Fabaceae > Ormosia > Ormosia semicastrata. The sequence goes on along the minus strand of JAQQTO010000062.1, from coordinate 18,711,135 downwards.
TCAATAAACCTTTAATATTATCCGGCTAATCCAACAAAAACTCCGAATCTCATTTACGGTCTTTGGCCTTTCCCATTGAAGAATTATCTCCACCTTTGCTGGATCCACTGCAATTCCGTCCTTAGAAATCACATGACCCAAAAATTGTACTTCTTCCAACCAAAACTCGCATTTTGACAACTTCACATATAACTTTTTCTCTTTCAAAAACCAGAGAACTATACTGAGATGTTCAGCATGCTCTTCTTGATTTTGAGAATAGATCAGAATGTCATCGATAAAAATAATGACAAATCTGTCTAAGTACGAATGAAAAATCCTATTCATATAATCCATGAATATCATCGGAGCATTCGTCACTCCGAATGGCATTACAAGATATTCATAATGACCATAGCACGTTCAAAAAGTAGTCTTTGGTATATCCTCTGCCTTGATATGAATTTGATGATAACCTGATCGCAGGTCTATCTTAGAGAAAACAGCTGCTCCCTTTAGTTGGTTCATCAGATCATCAATCCTTAGAAGTGGATACTTGTTCTTTATTGTGACCTTATTCAGCTAGCAATAATCCACACACAATCGTGACGTCCTATCCTTTTTCTTAACTAATAATACTGGAGCTCCCCAGGGTGAAACACTAGGTCTCACGAATTATTTTTCTAACAGCTCTTCCAATTGCTTCTTTAATTCTGCTAGTTCTGAAGGTGACATCCGGTACAGTGCAATTGATATAGGACCTACTCCTAGTACAAGATCGATTGAAAACTCTATCTCTCTTTCCGGTGGTAATCTGGGTACTTCGTTAGGAAAAACTTTGGAAAACTCATTTACAACAGAAATAGCATTTATATCCTTGTCACTCTTAACTTCTAAAGAAGATAGCAGCATGTATCCTTGGGCTCCATCTCTCAATAAAGAGTCAACTTGTTTGCCAGTTAAAAATCCAGAAACCTCATCAGGAAATACTATGGTCTTTCTAGAACAGTCTAATAGGATATGGTTAGAAGATAACCAATCCATCCCTAGGATTATATCAATATTGGTAAGAGGCAAACAAATTAAATTAACCGAAAAAACTCAATTACTGATAGTAATAGGACAATTTAGGCATATTTTAGTAGTACTAACAAGTTTGGCAGTAGGTGTAGAAACAATCAGTTGAAAACTCAAAGAAGACACAGGCAATTCCAAATGATCCACATAGTCATATATAATAAATGAATGAGTTGCACCCGAATCATATAGTACAGTTAAAAGATTACCTACTATAACACCTTCTCTCTGAATAAGATCTTCAGACTGAGAGACCTCAACTCCACTCACAATATAAACTCGTCCACCAACTTATGGCTTCACAGCACGAAGATTGCTCACTGTAAGCTCCATCTTTACTTGATCACAATCCTTAGAGACATGACTAGGCTTTCCACATCGAAAATATATTATGCCCTTGATTGTGCAATCTCTCGTCCAATGGCCTTTTCTACACTTCAAATATTTTGTTGCTAGTACTACAGTCTGATTAAATCAATTGCCACTCCAACCTCCTTCGTGTGGCTTCTGTTGTTATTGCTGTTGACTTCCCGAGGGTCGATAATATGGTTTCCGCTAAAACTGATTATTATTATTGTTGCTACCCCTTTGGAACCTAGACGGTCTAAAGTTACGATTCCTGGTATCACGTGATGGCTCTAATCTGTCCAACCTGCAACACATATCCATCAGCATTGAGAACTGATTCATATGCATTGGCAACACTCCCCTCTTCAATTCAATCCTTAGACCTTCCTCGAATTTATGGCACTTCCAAACCTCATCCGACTTGATTTGGAGATACCGCGAGAACTTAGACAAGCTCTCGAACTTTGCAGCATATTCATTGATGGTCATTCCACCTTGTCACAATCTAAGGAATTCCATCTCCTTTGCGTGCCACGCACTTTCCAGAAAGTATTTATCGAAAAATACTTCACAGAACAGCTCCCACGTAATCTCTCTCCCTTCAGCTTGTAGCACCCTTCTAGTGGTTTTCCACCAATTCTCGCCATCACCTAGCGTAAGTCACCTTTCGATCATCTGCACATGCTATTCCTTCAAAGATCTTCTCTAGTTCTTGGATCCACAAATCTGCTTTCTCAGGATCAAACTCGCCTCTGAAATATGGCAAATTTTTCTGATGAAATTTTGACAAATGCTGGACTTCTGCATTAGCTTCTTGTTATTGTGCAGCTCTTTGATTTTGTTGTACAATTACTTTTGCCATTCACTGCATCGCTTCGGTAGCAGCAATCATTGGGTCGTTGTCACGTTCCATATTCACACATGCACCTCTACCACGAGACAGAGTTTTATTCACAAACAATCAAACACAGTCCAAGAAAAATCAGTTGTAACCTTTTAAAAATCAAACTCAGAGAATCATACAACACAAGCAAAATAGACCTAACTGCAAAAACCCCAAAAGACTCTAAGTGAGAGCTCTGATACCAACACATGTAACACCCATCGTAGGGCATCACATTTAAGACTAATCCTAATATAACTTACCCAGTTGTAAAAAAATTAATCTTGTAAAAATTGTTGATCTTAAAATTTCATTTGTGGAATAAAATAAAAATAGTTAAATTAAATAAAATTGTAAGTATATCTTGTAACTGAAGATCACACCCATATTATACATAAATACTGAAAGCCTTGTTTACAAATAATTTACATAATACCCTTACATACCAAAAGATAAAATGTACAATAGACACTCCAAAATATAACTACTAAACTTAAACTTCCAAAAACTAACCTAAGGATTTGGGTCCTCAGAAGGATCCTCCTCCACATCATCATTAAAGAACCCAGGCGGATATAACATTCACCGCACAGGGGTCCTTGCGGAAGATACCATAGAGTCTTCACGCGGTGTATACATAGTGCCACCCCAGAGTTCATGAATCGGCATCGTAAATTCTAGGCGCACAGACATGTGTTGCGTCAAAACTGGAATCCCATCGCGGGTTCCACTTATGTTCAGAGTTAAGTCGCACGTATATACAAATTGTTCATTGTGCAAATCAAACCTCCAAGCATCAGTCCCCCCATGGAACTGAACTCGAACAAAACCTAAAACTTGACGCATCGCCGCCATTTCAACAAACAAAGAGTAATATTATTGATAGTAAAATGAGTCTTCTGCTTCCTTGTCTCCTCGGTCTTCATTAAACATACATAGTAAAACAGATATAATACGACAAAGAGGTGAGATCCCCTACATCAATACTGTAACGCCCCTTTTTAGGAGGGAACGTCACATCATAAAAATAAGCAATGTGGAAATGAATAATAAATCAAGACCCGGTTCATTATAAATTAGAAAGTCTATTTTAGTTGTGATTGTATAATTAAATTAGTGATTAATTTTTTTGTTATAATAATAAAATATAGTTACGAGATGTAATTACAGCAAAAGGTAAAATAAAAGTAAACTATACATTCGCACAACATACGTAAATATATATATATAATTATATCAAACTTGTTTAGTTACAGCACCTGATGTACAAAAAGCAAAACTGTGCATGCCCCAAAAGATTATACATGTATAGCCCACAAAAAAGATAAATCATTAGGCCCTAAAAGAACACGGATAGCCATCAGTGACTATCGACAGTATCAGCCCCTAAGAAGAAAGAGAAAGAACCATGTCAAGATCCTCCTCAGGGTCTTCCTCATCAGAAGAAACCCTCATCGGAGCCACCGAATTACGCGCCGGGGCTCGGGCAGTGGGGAGGAATGAATCCTCTTGTGGGGTGTAGTAATGATCACCCCACATGTCCCTAATGGGCAAGTAAAATTCTAAATGCAGCCTAACACTACAGGTGAAGATGGGCGGATCATATTGCCCCCAAGCTAACGACACTATCACGTCTCCCAGATAAACACAGCGATCCGAGCTAAAGTTAATGTGCCAGCAGTCTTGACCTCTGAGGAAAGCCAACCGCACATAACCCAAGAATCCTCATGGACGTGCCGTCATGATCAAAAGCAGGTACTAGTCGAAGTCAGGCCAAAAGTCGGGAACTCGTGTGCTTCCGCCTCTTCGCCGATGTCTTCAGAGAATCACATAAGTAAAACAGAATAGCAGAAAATACAAGAAAGAGGTAAGACATTCTACATTCAATACCTATTATGGCAGTAAAGAAACAAAACGGCGCATGACGCCCACATAATAATTCAGGAATATTAACCAGCATTAAAACGGATAATAAACAACTTAGCAATTCCAGGTGGTTATAACAGTAACAAGATAACAGACTAAATTTTCATATAAGTAAGTAAATGTCAAAGGATATGATGACTCACTATGCACATGCACATGATACCAAAAATCCTACTCCATGGAGCTAGACGCAAACATCGGAGAGAATGATCAGGAGATATGTCTGTATCGCGGCTGTCGAGGCCTTCAAGTGCTAAAATTCTCAATTTATCAATGTGCACATCATGGTACTGTACAAGACATTCTACACTGATCTCGATATAGGACAGTGTCTTGGTCCGGATCGTTAGTGTGTTTTCATCGGTCTGCCCCACGGACAGAAGAGCTACCAACTGTCCATTGCGAGGTACTCGCACCCCGACGCCCCCAAGGTCAACAAGTAACCTACACTTGTCTATTCGCACCTGCACATAGGTGTGATTCAACTCCTAGGCAATATGGCCTTAACAATAGTCCAATGAACTTTCTCGATGCATGCTTCAATCATGCTCATCATGTCAGAATATATCAATCATGCTTCAAATGCATATGGATTCAATGCATACATGTATATTCATATATGGAATCACAACCATATTATATCATGTCTAAAATCACATATTATATCGTTTACCAATAATCATTGATCCCATTCACAGACCCACATCAAGTCAATATCAAACCTTAAGGGTGAACACAACACCATTCTTAGTTATCATAAAAGTTAAGCATTAATTTCATTATGTTTCTCACAACCTCATCCATACTCATGTTCTTTCTTTATTCAAGATTATTCTAAGCTATAAGACAAACTTTCATCCTTGGTTCTTTCCATTTTATGAATCCTTAATCAACTTATAATCATTCAATTAATTAAGTTCATCTTAGTGTAACACCCTTGTGGGAGTGTCACATTTATGATGCAATAAAATAAATCAAAATAAAATTCTTACCCAAGTTGTAAAACGTTTGGTACATAAATAATATTAGTGGTAAATTTTTTTCCTTTTATACTTATAACATTAAATAAAATAACACAGAACACAAAATAAAACAAACATAACCACACTATAATATACATATGATTTTTGTCTTAAATACACAAATAATTTACAACTACAAATATTTAACAAAGCAGTAAAAAGTTAACATAAAACTAAAACATAGTATTGCCCAAGTGCACCTCGAAAGATTTCTAACCCTCCGATGGATCATCTTCAGAGAGATCATCGAAAGACAGAACTCCTGGAGGTCCCACAGCTCTACGAACACGAGTTCGGGCTGTTTACTCACTACTAAGCTCGCTAGGTGCATGGAAGATTCCTTCCCAGTAACGCCTAAGAGTCAGAGGCAACTCTAGATGTAGATATAAAGTAGTAGTAAATATAACATCTCCATCAAACTCTGTACATAGGGACACAGTCAAACGTCTCACGTAGACTATAGATTCTCTATCCTCTCGCATACGCCAGGCCTCCGAACCTCCGTGAAACTCAAGTCTCACAAACTCGAAGAATCCCGGCAACGCCATGATCTCAAGATCAGTCTTGATGGTGAGGGTGATCTATCAGCTTACTTTCCTCGTACAGCTCACTCGGCTGTCGATCATCTGGATACTGTATCTCAAGAGGTTGTTCCTCCTCCTCTTCCCCAAACTCTTTACGGAAATATAATAATAATATAGAGAAAAGCATATAGAGAGGTGAGACAATCTACATCATTACCAGCATGGCAATAAAGAAAATGACAATACAACAAATATTAAAATAACACACACCATTATATCATATACAATATAGCAAATTAATACATCATGCATTTTATCACAAATTATAATAAGCATTAAAATACAGATAATGAATGATACACACACTGACTCATTCCTACTCCATGGAGCTAAACACGGATATCTGAGAGAATGATCCGAAAAGAACTAATAGTACCTTAGGCTGCCCAACCAAACTATTACACTGTCAAATGTTGTGTCTATAGCCCACAGTCCAAAACATCGTGTAGCAGTACACAGTCCAAAACATCATGCACTACAGGCATTGTACATAATAGTCTTCTCAAGACCTCGATTAAGAACAGTACTTGTCAAGATCATTAGTGTGTTGCCCATTACCACGGCCTAGAGGAGCAACCCACTGTCCCCATGTGGAATTCTCCGCACACTAATGCATCTAAGTTCATATAGTGAACCACACTACGCCTATCACACCACAACACGGTGTAATTCGTCTCATCAATCAATCGCCAATTATCAACCAAATTGACACAACACTCTAAGCATGATCTAAAATTACAAAAATACCCTTGATATTCATATTTTACCATATTTATGAAAATACCCTCAATCTCAATATACCAAAATATAGCATGTCTTCACTTGACAGTACTATCTCACAACATGTCCGGGTCCACCACTTTGGCCTGACAGTAAAACTCGTTGTATCATTTAGTCACATAGAAATTTTATCGCGTTTTCACAATCGTATCACTTTTATAAATGTTTTAAAATTGCGTAAATATATTTTGACATTTTTGAACATCGTGTAATGTTTTTCAATCATTTTCTCAATCGCGTAAGATTTTTAAATCATTTTCTTAACCATATAGCTTAAAATCATCATTTTAAATATGTATAGACTAATCTAGTACTTTTAAACTACGTAAAGTAGTTTTCTTATGTTATAAATATATTATGGAATTTTTTCATTTTATTTATCTAATTTTAGTAAATTTCGGTAGCATTTTGCCTATAAAACCAATATATGGTATTTTTAACATTTTCCTCTAATTACTGTCAATTTTAACCTTACCCATCATTTACATCTTGAAACTTGCTAACGCGCTTCAAAACTTATAGAGTGAGCTCTACGTTAGTATTTTTCAAGCGTTTGCTTTAATTCTTACTTAAATAAATTCTGCTAATTTAGAATTCTAGAACTAAGTTCATTCCTTTTATTTTCTCAAAGATTCATTAGAATCAAATTCTTTTGTAAATTAATTACCTAACCTATCTTAGAAAATAAAATGGCATTCAATTATACGTTGAATGGCATGTTGGCCATAATTAACCTAAATCATTCTTAAATTTATTATTTTACCTAGATTCTTTAAATCATTGATTTAGAAAATGGTTGAGAACATTTTGGTTCTCTGTTTAATGGTAAGGCTGTGAGCCTTAGTGTGTTCTTTGGAACACTCATACAAATCGTTACATGTTATTCACATCCTACTTTAATAGTCATATAATTCTTAACACATACAACTATAAACACATACAATATACATACAATATATTTTAAAGCTATAGACATGCATAGCAAATAAAATAAATCACAAATAGGAAAACATTTAAACAACCACACAATTAAGAAAAACAATAAACAACCACACAAATGAATCATTATGGATTCTTCACACACATACAATTCCATTTTCTCATCACCATACAAGGTTGATAAGATTAAATCTCCCTTTTACCTCTTGAAGACAAAGGTCTCTTAGTCTCCTCCTTCTCCTTGTTTTCTTGAAAACCAACACAAAATCCTAATAATTCTTAAATAATTAGTAAAAACACATACAAGGCTTCATAATGGAAAACCATGGAACAAACATGGTTTAGAAAATCACAAATCAAATTTTAAACCATAAAATCAAAACTTACCCTTAGGGAAGTGAACAAAAGCTTTGATTTTGAACTAGATAGAGTAGGTTTTTGACAAAACCTTGTGAAGGAAAAGTGTTTAGGATAGAGTTTTGGTTTAGGAAATATGAAGAGATAGAATTATAGAAGATTGGTGGTGGTGTTTTGGGTGTTGGCCGAAATATAGAGAGAAAAATAGAAGAGAAAGTTGCTTGGTGTTCTTGGGAATTTTGGAGATAATAGAAAGCTTAGATTTGGATAAGTGTAAAATGAATATTGAGTGTAAAAATGAGGGGGGCTGCCGTGTGAGTATTGTGGGTGAGGTTGAGTGTTTAATTTGGATAGTAAATATCCATTTGTGTTCACACTAAGTAAGCACATGACTTATGTCACTTGGATGGTTCAAGAACCATGTAGAACATGTGAATTTTGCCTCCATGGCCGTGGGGTTCCTAGGGGTTTAGGGGCTTAATTTGATTTTAATTACAAGCTAATCACATGCTAATTAAATAGGTAATTAATTAGGTTAAGTCTCCTAATAATATTTAATTAACATTGTAATTATATAACTAATTAGTTTAATATATATTAGCATATATCATAGCCTCTAAATAAAATTAGGATATCTAATTAATAATTAGATTACAACTAATTAATAACTAGGTTAGCTTACTTAGTTTGCTAATTAGGTAATAGGTTAACCAAATTAGGTTTAATTAGCTACTAAGCAAAGTCAAGCCACTATGTTTGGCTTAATCTCAACCTTTGATTTTAACTTTAATTCCTAGCCCTTGATGTAATCTAAGGTGGATATTGCTTAGTGATAAAACTTGAATTCTTATCTCACCATTGATTTGATCAATGGTTATGATCAAAGGCTTCCTAACTAAGTTTTCATCCAATGGTCCATATTAAAGTCCATGCTTCTTTCTTTGACCTATTCCTATTGATTAGAATTTTTCAAGTCACCTTTGTTGACTTGCTCCTATTGGCTTAGAAATTTGTCTAGTCAGAATCGTTGATTGCTTTTCTAAACGTGGGTCCCACAGACTTTTAAGGGTCCAAGGTCATTTTGAAGCAGATTTCTACTATTTTTGAGACAGTAGGTACTGTCAAATAAAATAATATTATAATAATATTAAATTATTTTATTACACAGTTAAATCCTAAAAATTAAAAGATTAATATATATATCAATCAAAATTGGGTTTAGTAAGATTCCCCAGCTCCAATTAATTAAAATAAGATTTTTCTGACCAGAAAATTATTATTTCCCTGGCTCAGAACAAATCACATACAACAGTCAAATACACTCATGAAACAGTCAAATTTAATTTACTACTCACAGAATTCACAAAACAGTACATTTAGGAATATATTATAATTATCCCAAAAAGTTGGGGTGGTACACTTAGTACGAAAACCTTGTGTCAAGTGTCCAAGGAGACCATAAGTCTCCAAGAGGCTAGAATGCATGCAATCTTGCACCACTCAAGTTACACGGCCGTGTAAAATTACACGGCCTAGGTCGTGTACTCCTCCGGAGTTCAGCAAAACACGACCTGACCAGCTTGGATTACATGGCCGTGTGCCCTCACACGGCCTAGGCCGTGTAATCCTCTGGAAATGTAGAAAATCACACAAAAATTATACCATCCTTCATACATTCCAAGATCCATCAACATATATCAAAATCATACCATTAAAACAATCAAAACACAACCAAAATCACTCAAATAAATGGGTATCCCACAAATCGGTTTCACCCCATCAACACAACAATAAGTTCATCACCACCAAAATGGGTTGAAGAGGATAATCTTCCTCTTACCTAAGAGGAGAACAAAGAAAGCAAACTCTTTTTTCCCTTGGAAATTTGTTCTTCACCACCTCAAAACCCTAGAGTGTTCAAATCCATAAAAATCAAAATCAAAGTTCGAAAATGGTATCCATAGTCACCAAAGTGATCATGGACCACGAAAATGAGATGGAAGAATGAAAAAGCTTTGATCTTTTACCTTAAAGCTTCAAGCTTTGAGCTTCAATGGTAGAAGAAGATAGAAGTTTTTCAAGAAATTTTCAACTAGAAAGGTGTTTAGAATGTAGTGGAGATTAAGGAAATGTAGTTGCTTGAAATTTTTGTGATGGTGGAGGGAATGGAAAAGAGGCAACCATGTGGTGTGGTGGTAGAGAGAAGGAGGAGAAAATTTGAGAGAAAAGGTGAAGAGAGAGAAGTTAATAGTAGAAATGAAATAAGCTTTTGATTTTTGAAATTAGAATAGGAAACTTAATTAAGTGAAAAGTGAGTATTTGGTCTCCAAATTTGGCCATGCATCCGTGTGGTGAGAGGGAGTAGCTTCTTCGAGAAGCTTCATTGCTTTTTCAAAAGAGGATTTGATTAGACATAAAGTAGATTACATTTGGATAGGATAATTAGGTGATAAAGTGATTAAAATAATAAGGTGATTAGGATTTTAATTATAAGCTATTACCCAATGGATAATTGTTACAGTACACAATGCCAGTATTAATTATCCAACGGATAATAGAGCGTATCACAAAATTTTACTTAACAGTACGTACTGAGATTTTATTTATCAGATAAAATCTTGAAAAATGTAAACTTCGTAAACTGTGCCCAGTCTTGGGTTTAGTAAGATCTCTCGTCGATATTTCCATAGTTCAAAGTTTATCAGCCTCAGGGAAAACATTTTGTTTTCTCGGCTCCACCCAGTGCGCACATAAAATGAGGAATATATTAAAATATATAACGTTTCTGGAAAAATCCAGAAAAATTCTCAAAACTCACAAATATTAGCAAATGACTATCCATCACGAAACAAACAATTTCCGAGGTGTTACACTGACTCTGGTCAGTGTGCATGCAAAACGAAGAATATATTAAAATATTTGACATTTCTGAAAAAATCTAAAAAAACTCCCAAAAATCATAAATATTATAAAATAATTATTTATGATGAAACAAATAATTTTTGGGGTGTTAAAAATACCAGTATGGCAGTAGAGAAAATGAGAGCAAATAAACAGAATATAATGTCAAGACAGTAAATCATATTATCACATATCAGATAAAATAAATCAGATAAGTATAATTATTATATCAATATGCTGATCAACTATGCATATGCTCAATGACCAATTCCTACTCCATGGAGCTAAACATATTTTCGGAGAGAATGTTTTAGAAGACATGTCTGTCACTCGGCTGTCATGGCCAAAAGTGCTATAATATATCAATTTGTCAACATGCACATCAAGGTATTGGACAAGACATTCTACACCAGATTGTGATATAGGAAAGTGTCTCAGTCCGGATCGTCGGTGTGTTTGCATTGGTCTGCCTCACGGAAAAAAGAACTACCAACTGTCTATTACGAGGTACCCGCACCCCGACGCCCCCAAGGTCAATATGTAACCTACACTAGTCTACTCGCACCCGCACATAGGTGTGATTCATCTCCTAGGCATATAGCCTTAACCAATTAAGTCGATACACTTTTCTATGCATGATGTATGATCCAAACACACGTACAATCATTATTATTAAAATATTTCACATGCCCTCGCCTTCTCTTGGCAGTATCATTATTCAACATAGTCGGGCCCACCACAACAGCCCGACAGTAAACTGGTGTTATATTCAATCGCGTAGCGATATCATCGCATTTTCATAATCGCAGAACATTTTCCTTACGTTTTCAAATCACATAAATATTTTATCCCATTTTCTTAATCGCATAGCTAAATAATACTATTTTGAAGTCGCATAAAATTTTTTCTACATACTTTCAATCGCGTAAAATATTTCTAACATATTTTAAGTTCAAATTTATTACTTTTCTCCTTTATTATCAAAATTTGACCTCATTTCCTCTATTTGCATAATAATCCCTCTTTAAATAATATTTCCAAGATATTCTCATTAAAATCAGTATTTTCTACTATTTCCCAGAAAAGTGCATTTCTTTAATTTACTTGAGACATTACAGCTCAAAATTTCTTAACGCGTTCAAAACCCATAGGGTGAGCTATACGTTAGTAAATTTCAAGCATCAGCATTTTTTTTATTTCATAACTTAATTATGCCAATTTTAATTCTAAAAAGTAGATTACTTTCATTTTAGGTTTAAAACCTACCAAATTAATTTCTTACCTATTAAAACACCTAAGTATACACTTAGCAAAATAATTTTTGGATCTAGGTTATCAAAAGTGGCATGTTGGCCGAATTTCATGTTAGGTTTCCTGAAGCATGTTTAATTATTTTCTATCATTTATTCCTTGCAGAAATACTTAATTTAATTTCTTGTCATAAAATCATTTAATCATTGATTAGGAAAACAATTTAGAACACATGGTTCCCTTGGTAGTGTTGAGGTCGTGTGCCTCTAAGTTCTTTGGAACCATCATGCAATTCTTCCATCATGTGAATCACATCCTAAGTTACACAAGAATTATCATGCTTTCCAAATCATATATGCAAGCATACTATCAAAGCTATAAGCATACCAAACACATATGCAAGTACATTTTCAAAGCTATAAACACATCAATCACAAAGAAAGAAATCTTAAACACTCAAGTGAATAAACCCTTATAGATTTTTCACCATAAATAATCCATTTCCTCACCACCAACACATAGTTGATGAGGTTAATCTCCCTCTTACCTCATAGAAGACAACAAACTTCAAGCTCCTCCTCCTCTTGATTTGATGAAGCACCAAAACAAAATCCTAAAAATCTTAAACAAATCTTAAAGTCATAAATCAAGCTTGAAAACAATAAATCATGGATCAATCATGGCTTAGAAACTCAAGAACCCAACTTAAGATTAAGAAATCAAGAACTTACCTTAAGAGTAGGAAATCAAAGCTTGATTTTTGAAGCACTTGGAGAATGATTTAGGTAAAACTCTCAAAAGAAAAAGTGTTTAGAATTGTGTATAGGTTTAGAAAGTAAGATTAGATGGAATTATTGAAGTTTGGAGGTAGGGTTTTGGTGTAAGGGCCGTGAGCTCCTAAAAGAAAAGAGAAGAAATGGAGTTTGAGTGTTCTAAGTGTTCTTGAAGTGAGAGAAAAGATTAAGGCTTTGCTTTATCACAAAGTGTGGTAAAATGAAATAGAATAGGCTATTACTCAATGCATGGCCATGGGGTTGAGTGTGTAGGAAAGATCAAGGCTTAATCAATGTAATAAAAATATCATATGGTGTTCACATGGCTTTCACATGGCCAATGTCATATAATGGTCATCAAATGGTCATAAGATGGTTCAAGAATTTGCTAGAAAGGCCAAGTTGGCCGTGGAGCACATGGTGAGTGTAACTAAGTTTAGTTTAATTCTAATTCCTAGTTGCACTTAGCTTAACTAATTAGTTCATCTAGTTATATTCAAACATTTAGTTACATTCTAACTCTTTAGTTACTTGATTAAGTCATTGCATAGGTTATGCATTGTCATGCTTCTAGATGAATCTAGATCTTTTTGTATAGTTAGGGTTTTCTAAACATTTAGTAACTAAGTTAGTTCCATCTAGTTACTAATTAGGCTATTAGGGTAACTTAGTTAATTTATCTAGTTACTTAGTAACTAGTCCAACCATTTTTGTTGACTAGGTTCTTATTGGTTAAGAAAAGTCTAACCATTAATAATGACCGTTTTCTATTAGCTCGTCAAGAATGAGTCACAAAGACTATTTCTAGTATAAATTTTGACAGATAATAAATACCGGGTCTATTACCCAATAGCAGAAGCTACTATTAATAAAATAGCAGATATTTTTCTACAAAATATTTTTATTTCACGGATAAATTTTAAAAATTAAAAGATCGGTTAAAGTGTCTCTCGAATTTGGGTTTAGTAAGATCCCCTAGCTTTGAATAAATCGATAAAGATTTTCCCCGGTCCAAAAATTATTATTTTCCTAACCCGGAGCAAATCTCACACAACGATCAAAAACAATCTCAGAACAGTCAAAATAATTTTATATCACACAGAAAACTCAAAACAGTATAATTTAAGCATTACTGTAAAATAGCAAAAATTTGGCGTGTTACAACTCTCCTCTTCTAAAAAGAATTTCGTCCCCGAAATTTATCATACATTAAAACATTTGGGGATACTGTTCCCTTGTCTTATCTTCCATTTCCCATGTAACATCTTCGGTCATTTCATTCCAGATCACTTTCACTAACAGAATCGTTTTTCCCCTGAGCTGCTTCACCCTCTTGTCTTCAATCTTAACAGGAAGCGTCTCATACGTCAAATTTTCTCTCAATTATACCTCATCAGGCTAAATGACATGAGAAGGATTGGGGATATAATTGCTCAACTGGGACACATAGAAAACATTATGAAGTTTGGAAAGAAAAGGCGATAAAGCTATTTGGTAAGTGACTGGACCTATTTGACGAAGAATTTGATAAGGTCAAATGAATTTAGGAGTGAGTTTTCTAGATTTTATAACCCTTCTGACACCAGTCGTAGGTGTTACTCACAAAAACACATGCTCACCTTCCTCAAATTCAAGAGGCCTTCTCCTTTTATTAGCATAGCTTTTCTACCTACTCTGAGTTGCCCTCATTTTCTCTTGTATCATCTTTACCTTCTTTGTTATTTGTTGCACCATCTTAGGTCCAATGGTTATACTTTCCCCATCTTGATACCAACATAACGGTGTCTGGCATTGTCATCCATATAATGCTTCATAGGGTGCCATCCCTATACTTGAGTGAAAACTATTATTATAGGTGAATTCTACCAAAGGCAAGATTTCATCCTAACTCCTTTATTGATCTAACACACAAGCTGTCAACAAATCTTCCAATGACTGAATAGTCCTCTCCGTTTGACTTTCAGTTTGCGGATGGTAAACCGAACTCAAACGAAGTTTAGTCCCCATTGCTTCATGTAAACTTTGCCAAAATCTCGATGTAAATCTTGGATCCCTATTAGAAATGATACTAGAGGGTACACCGTGAAGTCTAACAATTTGACCAATGTACACCTGGGTCAATTTATCCATTGGATACTTGATATTGATTGGCAAGAAGTGAGCAGACTTCATAAGCCGATCAACAATGACTTATATAGAATCATAAACTTTCCTAGTCTTTAGCAATCCAGTAATAAAATTCATTGCAATACTATCCTATTTCCATTCTGGAATAATTAAGGGTTGCAGCATACTTGCTGGTCTTTGATGTTCAACTTTCGCCTTCTGACACACAAGACAAGATGACACGTATTCAACAACATCTCTCTTCATTCCTGGCCACCAAAACAAAAGTTTCAGATCTTGATACATCTTGGTCATTCCGGGATGTATACTCAACTGGCTCGTATGAGCTTCATCAAGAATCAACTTCCTCAGCTCTGGATCATTAGGCACACAAACTCTGCCTTCAAATCTTAGAATATTGTCGTGTCCTTCTTGAACTGTTGACACAATATCTCGCTTCATCAGCTCCCTTTCAGTTTGTAGAAATTCGTCATCTTTTTGCATCTCTCGGATCTCTTCCATTAAATCACTTGTGATTGTAACCTTGTTTAAACAAATCTTTCCCAGCTTCAACTCCACGGACACCCACAAATTCCAGAATTGTTCTATTAATTCTTCCTCCTTGATCTTCATTGTAGAAACACTAAGCATCTTTCTGCGTAAAGCATCTGCCCTAACATTCGCCTTTCCAGGATGATACTGGAGTTGAAAGTCATAGTCCTTCAAAAATTCTAACCACCTTCTTTGTCTCATATTCAGCTTCTTTTGGTCGAACAGATACTTCAAACTTTTATGGCCACTGAAGATGTTGAATATAGCTCCATACAGAAAGTGCCTCCAAATCTTTAATGCAAAAATGGCTGCAGCTAGCTCCTAGTCATGCGTTGGATAATTTCTTTCATGTACCTTCAGTTATCTTAAAGCATAGGCTACAACTTTCCTATTCTACATTAGTACACATCCTAGCCCTTGGTAAGAAGCATCACAGTACACCTCAAAAGATTCATTCAGATTTAGTAGAATCAGCGCTGGTGTAGTAGTTAACCTCTTCTTTAATTCTTGGAAACTCTTTTCGTATTCATCCTTCTAAACAAAAGCTTAATTCTTCCTCATGAGTTGCATAAGAGGTCCGGCTATTTTGGAAAAACCTTCAATAAACCTTTGGTAATATCCAGCTAATCCAACAAAACTCTGAGTCTCAGTCACGGTATTTGGCCTTTCCCATTGAAGAACTCTCTCCACCTTTGCTGGATCCACTACAATTCTGTCCTTAGAAATCACATGACCCAAAAATTGTACTTCTTCCAACCAAAACTCGCATTTTGACAACTTTGCATATAACTTTTTCTCTTTCAAAATCTAGAGAACTATACTGAGATGTTCAGCATACTCTTCCTAATTTTTAGAATAAATCAGAATGTCATCGATAAAAACAACGACAAACCTGTCTAAGTACGGATGAAAAATCCTATTCATATAATCCATGAATATCTTAGGAGCATTCGTTACTCCAAACGGCATTACAAGATATTCATAATGACCATAGCGCGTTCGGAAAGCAGTCTTCGGTATGTCCTCTGCCTTGACACGAATTTGATGATAACCTAATCGCAGGTCTATCTTAGAGAAAATAGCTGCTCCTTTTAGTTAGTCCATCAGATCATCAATCCTTGGAAGTGGATACTTGTTCTTTATTGTGACCTTATTCAGCTAGCGGTAATCCACACACAATCATGACGTCCCATCCTTTTTCTTGACTAATAATACTAGAGCTCCCCAGGGTGAAACACTAGGTCTCACGAATTATTTTTCTAACAGCTCTTCCAATTGCTTCTTTAATTCTGCTAGTTCTAACGGTGACATCCAGTACGGTGCAATTGATATAGGACTCGCTCCTAGTACAAGATCAATAGAAAACTCTATCTCTCTTTCCGGTGGTAATCTAGGTACTTTGTCAGGAAAAACTTCAGGAAACTCATTTACAACAAAAATAGCATTTACATCCTTGTCACTCTTAACTTCTAAAGAGGATAGCAGCATGTATCCTTGGACTCCATCTCTCAATAAATAATCAACTTGCTTAGCAGTTAGTAATCCAGAAACCTTATCAGGAAATACCAGGGTCTTTCTAGAACAGTCTAATAGGATATGGTTGGAAGATAACCAATCCATCCCTAGGATTATATCAATATTGGTAAGAGGCAAACAAATTAAATTAACCGAAAAAACTCGATTACTGATAGTAATAGGATAATTTAGGCATATTTTAGTAGTACTAACAGGTTTAACAGTAGATGTAGAAATAATCAGTTGAAAACTCATAGAAGACATAGGCAATCCTAAATGATCCACACAGTCATATATAATAAATGAATGAGTTGCACCCGAATTATATTGTACAGTTAAAAGATTACCTGCTATAACACCTTCTCTGTGAATAAGATCTTCACACTGAGAGATCTCAGCTCCACTCATACTATAAACTCATCCACCAACTTGCGGCTTCATAGCACGAACATTGCTCACTATAGGCTCTATCTTTGCTTGATCACAATCCTTAGAGACATGACCAGGCTTTCCACATCGAAAACAGATTATGCCCTTGATTGTGCAATCTCTCGTCCATTGGCCTTTTTCGCATTTCAAATATTTTGTTGCCAATGCTGTAGTCTGATTAAATCGATTGCCACTTCAACCTCCTCCGCGTGGCTTCTGTTGTTGTTGCTGCTGACTTCTCGAGGGTTAATAATATGGTTTCCGCTGAAACCGATTGTTATTATTGTTGCTACCCCTTTGGAACCTAGATAGTCCAAAGTTACGATTCCTGGTATCACATGATGGCTCTAGTCCTTCCAACCTACAACACATATCCATCAGCGTTGAGAATTGATTCTTACGCATTGGCAACACTTCCCTCTTCAATTCAATCCTTAGACCTTCCTCGAATTTACGGCACTTCCAAACCTCATCTAGTTGGATTTGGAGATACCGCAAGAACTTAGACAAGCTCTCAAACTTTGCAGCATATTCATTGATAGTCATTCCACCTTATCGCAATCCTAGGAATTCCATCTCCTTGGCGTGCCGTGCACTTTTCAAAATGTATTTCTCCAAAAATACTTCACAAAATAGCTCCCACATAATCTCTCTCCCTTCAGTTTGTAGCACCCTTCTAGTGGCTTTCAACCAATTCTCGCCATCACCCATTAGCATAAACGTAGTGTAAGTCACCCTATGATCATCTGTACATCCTATTCCTTCAAAGATCTTCTTTAGTTCTTGGATCCACAAATCTGCTTTCTCAGGATCAAACTCGCCTCTGAAATGTGGCTGATTGTTACGATGAAATTTTGACAAATGCTGGACTTCTGCATTAGCTTCTTGTTGATTTGCAACTCCTTGATTTTTTGTACGATTACTTCTGCTAATTGCTGCATCGCTTCGGTAGCAGCAGTCATTGGGTCGTTGTCACGTTCCACATTCACACGTGCACCTCTACCACGAGACATAGTTTTCTTCATAAACAATCAAACACAATCCAAGAAAAATTAGTTGTAACCTTTTAAAAATCAAACTCAGAGAATCATACAACACAAGCAAAACAGACCTAACCACGAAAACCCCAAAAGACTCTAAGTGAGAGCTCTAATACCAACTAATGTAACACCCACCGTAGGGCATCACATTTAAGACTAATCCTAATATAACTTTCCCAGTTGTAAATGAATTAATCTTGTAAAAACTGTTGATCTTAAAATTTCATTTGCAGAATAAAATAAAAATAGTTAAACTAAATAAAACCGTAAGTATATCTTGTAACTGAAGATCACACCCATGTTATACATAAATACTGAAAGCCTTGTTTACAGATAATTTACATAATACCCTTACATACCAAAAGATAAAATGTAAAATAGACACTCCAAAATATAACTACTAAACTTAAACTTCCAAAAACTAACCTAAGGATTCGGGTCCTCAGAAGGATGCTCCTCCACATCATCATTAAAGAACCCAGGCAGATATAACATTCGCCTCACAGGGGTCCTTGCAGAAGATACCATAGAGTCTTCACACGGTGTATACACAGTGCCACCCTAGAGTTCACGAATCGGCATCGTAAATTCTAGGTGCACAGACGCATGTTGCGTCAAAACAGGAATCCCCCGTATATACAAACCGTTCATTGTCCAAATCAAACCTCCAAGACTCAGTCCCCCCATGGAACTGAACTCGGACAAAACCTAAAACTTGACGCCTCGCCTTCATTTTAACAAACAAAGAGTAATATTACTGATAGTAAAATGAGTTATCTGCTCCCTTATCTCCTCGGTCTTCATTAAACATACACAGTAAAACAGATATAATACAACAAAAATGTGAGATCCCCTACATCAATACTAGTATGGCAGTAGAGAAAATGACAGCAAATAAATAGAATATAATGTCAAGACAGTAAATCATATTATCACATATCAGATAAAATAAATCAGATAAGTATAATTATTATATCAATATGCTGACCAACTATGCATATGCTCAATGACTAATTCCTACTCTATGGAGCTAAACACATTTTCGGAGAGAATGATCTAGAAGACAAGTCTGTCACTCGGCTGCCATGGCCAAAAGTGCTATAATATATCAATTTGTCAACGTGCACATCAAGGCATTGGACAAGACATTCTACACCAGATCGTGATATAGGATAGTGTCTCGGTCCGAATAGTCAGTGTGTCTACATCGGTCTGCCTCACGAATAGAAAAGCTACTAACTGTCCGTTGCGAGGTACCCGCACCCCGACACCCCCAAGGTCAATATGTGACCTACACTAGTTTACTCGCACCCGCACATAGGTGTGATTCATCTCCTAAGCATATAGCCTTAACCAATTAAGCCAAAACGCTTTTCTATGCATGATCTATGATCCAAATACACATACAATCATAATTATTAAAATATTTCACATGTCCTCGCCTTCTCTTGGTGGTATCATTATTCAACATAGCCGGGTCCACCACAACAGCTTGATAGCAAACTGTTGTTACGTTCAATCGCATAGCGATATCATCGCATTTTCACAATCGTAGAACATTTTCCTTACATTTTCAAATCACATAAATATTTTATCCCATTTTCTTAATAGCATAGCTAAATAATACTTTTTTTAAGTCACATAAAAGTTTTTCTACGTATTTTCAATCGTGTAAAATATTTCTAACATATTTTAAGTTCAAATTTATTACTTTTCTCCTTTATTATCAAAATTTGACCTTATTTCCATTATTTCCATAATAATCCCTCTTTAAATAATATTTCCAAGATATTCTCATTAAAATCAGTATTTTTTACTGTTTCCTAGAAAACTGCATTTCTTTAATTTACTTGAGACATTACAACTCAAAATTTTTTAACGCACTTCAAAACTCATAGGGTGAGCTATACGTTAGTAAATTTCAAGTATCAATATTTATTTTATTTCATAACTTAATTATGCCAATTTGAATTCTAAAAAGTAGATTACTTTCATTTTAGGTTCAAAACCTACCAAATTAATTTCTTACCTATTAAAACACCTAAGTATACACTTAGCAAAATAATTTTTGGATCTAGGTTATCAAAAGTGGCATGTTGGCCGAATTTCATATTAGGTTTCCTATAGCATGTTTAAATATTTTCTATCATTTATTCCTTGCAGAAATACTTAATTTAATTTCTTGTCAAAAAATCATTTAATCCTTGATTAGGAAAACAATTTAGAACACATGGTTCCCTTGGTAGTGTTAAGGCCTTGTGCCTCTAGGTTCTTTGGAGCCATCATGCAATTCTTCCATCATGTGAATCACATCCTAAGTTACACAAGAATTATCATGCTTTCCAAATAATTTATGCAAGCATACTATCAAAGCTATAAGCATACCAAACACATATGCAAGCACATTTTCAAAGCTATAAACACATCAATCACAAAGAAAGAAAGCTTAAACACTCAAGTGAATAAATACTTATAGATTTTTCAGCACAAATAATCCATTTCCTCACCACCAACACATAATTGATATGGTTAATCTCCCTCTTACCTCAACGAAGACAACAAACTTCAAGCTCCTCCTCCTCTTGATTTCGTGGAGCACCAAAACAAAATCCTAAAAATCTTAAACAAATCCTAAAGTCATAAATCAAGCTTGAAAACAATAAACCATGGATCAATCATGGCTTAGAAATTCAAGAACCCAACTTAGGATTAAGAAATCAAGAAGTTACCTTAAGAGTAAGAAATCAAAGCTTGATTTTTGAAGCACTTAGAGAATGATTTAGGTAAAACTCTCAAAAGGAAAAGTGTTTAGAATTGTGTATAGGTTTAGAAAGTAAAATTAGATGGAATTATTGAAGTGTGAAGGTAGGGTTTTGGTGTGGGGGCTGTGAGCTCCTAAAAGAAAAGAGAAGAAATGGAGTTTGAGTGTTCTAAATGTTCTTGAAGTGAGAGAAAAGATGAAGGCTTTGCTTTATCACAAAGTGTGGTAAAATGAAATAGAATAAGCTATTACTCAATGCATGGTCGTGGGGTTGAGTGTGTAGGAAAGATCAAGGCCTAATCAATGTAATAAAAATATCACATGGTGTTCACATGGCTTTTACATGGCCAATGTCACATAATGGTCATCAAATGGTCATAAGATGGTTCAAGAATTTGCTAGAAAGGCCAAGTTGGCCGTGGAGCACATGGTGAGTGTAACTAAGTTTGGTTTAATTCTAATTCCTAGTTACACTTAGCTTAACTAATTAGTTCATCTAGTTATATTCAAACATTTAGTTACATTCTAACTCTTTAGTTACTTGATTAAGTCATTGCATAGGTCATGCATTGTCATGCTTCTAGATGAATCTAGATCTTTTTGTGTAGTTTAGGTTTTCTAAGCATTTAGTAACTAAGTTAGTTCCATCTAGTTACTAATTAGGCTATTAGGGTAACTTAGTTTGTTTATCTAGTTACTTTGTAACTAGTCCAACCATTTTTGTTGACTAGGTTCTTATTGGTTAAGAAAAGTCTAACCATTAATATTGACCATTTTCTATTGGCTCCTCAAGAATGAGTCACAAATATTATTTCTAGTATAAATTTCAATAGATAATAGATACCGTGTCTATTACCCGATAGCAGAAGCTATTGTTAATAAAATAGCGAATATTTTTCTATGAAATATTTTTATTTCATAGATAAATTTTAAAAATTTAAAGATCGGTTAAAGTGTCTCTTGGATTCGGGTTTAATAAGATCCCCCGGCTCCGAATAAATCGATAAAGATTTTTCCTGGCCCGAAAATTATTATTTTCCTGACCTGGAGCAAATCTCACACAACGATCAAAAACAGTCTCAGAACAGTCAAAATAATTTTATATCACATCGAAAACACAAAATAGTACAATTGAGGCATTATTGTAAAATAACAAAAATTTGGGGTGTTATAATCTTTAAGCTTTGAAGTCCTCTTGGATCTTCCTCTTCTTATCCTTCTCTTTCTCTTCTCCCTTTCTTCCCCTTTGATTCCTTCCTTCCTTTTTTTTTGTTCTAGAACCATGGGGGTAGAAGGAAATAAGAGGACAATGTCCAACTTTGCCCCTGGACCTAAAGCTGGAACTTTATATCTGCTAAGGACACTTGAGTTATGCTAAATCAAGTTTCTTAACTTCTAACAACTTTAGTAGGATTCATCTCAATTATTGTTTCACCTTAACTTTATTTTTCCATATTTGCTGCTAGTCCATCGGACATTAATTGCACAACCAATATGCCTAGAAATATTAAACTAGCTCTGATTATTCTCAAACTTTAACTACATCATCATCCACCTATTTGTGACTTAGAAACAAGCTCTCTAGGTTTATTTCCCTCAACTTAGCAATTTATGTTACTATTTGGGTCATTTCAGGCTACTTTTCTCACTCTGGGTTGCAACAAAGAGACTAAACGAACTCAGTTACTTAACTGACATGTTAAACAAGTAATATGCTACATTTGTATGCATTTACAAGTCTAACATGCTTTTTGAGATGTTACAGCTAGCACGTCCATTGGCTCTACAATAGGAAGGAGGAGGCTAGGGCTACGATTTGGCGAGAAATTGAGAGGGAAAGAGAAGAGGAAGTAAAAGGGAGTTTTAATTTTAATTTTGATTCCGTCTCTAGAGTAACATAATTTTCTTTTTAAATTTCCCCCTATTAGCAACACCCTTGTTTCATCACTAGCTTAGTAATTTTTGAAAATTAAGTTGTTCACTTCATAATAATGGATTTACTTTTGTCTTTAATCTATTTATAAACAAGTAAAAAATATAATTACCTAGAGATGAATATTTTCTTTTATATATAAAAAAATATAATTATTCATGTCTAAGATAATAAAAAATTAAGAAACTTTGTTTTAATTTTTTAAAAGAAAATTTAGAATTAGTGATGGGATCAAACAGAATTGGTTAGAGACGGATAAATTATGTCTCTAATTCAATCTCTGACAAATTCAAAAATTATTTCCTCACAGAGTTTTCTTTTACATTGCTTTTGCCATCGCTATCAAAGATGGGCTCAATTCCATCTCCATCTCTATCAAAGATAGGCTCAATTCCATCTCTAAAACCCATTGTTATCCATGTAATTTCTAGTAGTTAAAATTCTAATCTACATAGTAATATTAAAAGCAATAAAACTACAGATATGTTAGTAACGAATATTTTATTTCCTATCTAATTTGTTCATTTGCCTAAGGCTTTATGTGTCTAGTTCCTCTAATATAACATTGCTAGGCCCTACTTCATCTGCACCTTCATTAGCAAATCAAATATTTCACTAAATGCTATAAACTTTGCACAACTTGGATCATGCCTTCAAATAAAGTTATGCAAAGCCATAAAAGTGCCAATGATTCTACCTTGTGTATCCAATGAGAATGATGACATACCAATGGGGCTGGTTCACTTGGTTAACCGTTTGTATATGACAATTGGATGACTTGGATTCTAATCTAGGGTTTCTCAATTAGTAGGTGATCTATAATTCCATTGTAAATCTTTGTTAAGGTTGGTGGTTTACATTAACCTTGAAATGGAGAGAGCTTTCTCTCACGCTAAACTTTCATTTATCAAAAAAAAAAGAATGTTGGCATAGCACCTCATTTTTTCCTCTTGCTCAAGGCTCTAATTTGAAGTGTAAGAGATGATATCTTTGACCCTTACTAGGGACCTCAAAAGCCCATGAAACTAGAATATATAACCGGAACCTACCGAGTAGCATTTATTTAAAAACAAGGAATTGACCAAAGTGTCAAATTAATTAAACTGCCAGTAAGTACATACTTTAAGGGTTCAAAATTTTTAATTCTAAATGTCTAAATCCATTAACCCTTATAAGCAAGTAAAAATTGCAACCTAGGTTTGTGTATAGCTTGATTAAAACGTTAGTATCATCATGTGTAGACCTTCCCGACATGGCCACACAAACTTGAAACACATTAAAATCACAACTCACAAGCAACCATTAAATTGATAGTTGTAATACATTTTTTACTAGTGTAAGGGATCTGCATATCAAAAGCAACAACAACACATATATAATAGTAATTCTCATTCTCTAAGTTTTTCTTATTTATGCCCGCCCTCCACCTGTCCATCAATGGTATATATTATTTCTAAAGATTCTTTTCATGTTAAAGCATAAAACAAGGATTGGAATAAAAAGTAAAAAGGTATTGGGTTACAAAAATTAAGATACAACAAGAGCGTCTTAGTGTGAGAATGAGAGAAGCAAATCATAACTATTGGACATCTATGTATGACGAAGTTTAGACCATAAAGTCATGTGACATTTTTAAGTGGTCATGTGACTATTAAGCAACTTCTAATCTAAACCATTTATGTGAGATTCAATGGTAAATACTAGCACCACTCTCCTCTCATAACAAATAAAAAAGGAATCAATATAATTCATCCGAAAACAAATAAATAGAAATGACAAAATAGTAAAATAACGACATTATCACTGTTTTTAAATTATTACTCTTTAGATAAATTAATATAAGTTTTTAGATAATTGAACAAAAGAGTTCAAGAGATACGCATTACAAGAGAAGCATTTTCGTTTGAACACAAGAAATAAGAAAAATGTGGATTGACAAATATATCATTGCCTATCAATATGCTAATACACTTAACAATAATACAATAATAGGCAATATCTACTAATTTTGAAAGTTGTCTTAAAAACAAACTTAGGCAATATGTAAAGGCACAAATGTAGCCCAAAAATAAGAATTGACTCACGGTTGGAAGAAACTTAGGATTATTGTTTGGTAACATTACTTAGGCTTTTGTCTAAATTAAGTTGGCAAAGACACAAGAAAGGGGTTGAATTGTGTCCTCTTTTTCTTAACAAAATGCTGAAATGAAAACCTTTTGACAACTTTCTCAAGTTTTATGTACTTGAAAGTGAAAAGGTTCAAAACTTAAACACAAAATATAGGTGAAAAGGTTCGAGTATAGAATATGTTGGTTGAGAGAATTGAACTTTCTCAGCAAACATAGATTTATACCAAGACTTTTAAAATACTCACAATGATTTCCAAATACTTTTAAAAACTTTGTTTTGAGTTTATTAACAATGAATAACTCTTTAAAAAAGATTCTAATAAAAGATTAATTCAATGAAGCTTTTCATAGAAAACTTAAGAAGCTTGAGTAGGGTATAGTAAAAAAAAATCAGGTTTTAAACTTGAAAGACAATGGGTTAAGTTTGAAATCCTTGTAAACAAACTTAAGATACAAGAGATAGGGTCAGAGAGAACTTTACACAACAGCTCTATACTTGTTTACCCAAAAATCACATGGGTTATGTCCAGTACCTAGTTATTAACAAGGATCTTCACTATGAGTGAGTATTGTTTGAACACCCAGCCTCTCTAGGCTAATTTACAAGTATTTTTTTGACTCCTAGCCTTTTTAGGCTAAAACATAATTCAACTATGTGGCTTGTACTACAACATCCTAGTTTGATTTACTACAGTATATTAAAAAATATACATAGATAAATATGATTAGGCAGTTACTACTAACTTTAATACATAATCCTTTATAACCATATATTTCGATTATGTCGACATGTAAGCGAAAAATAGAGCATCAAAAAGAAATAATCGAAGTAGAGTATTCAAATCTATAGATAAACACCTTTGAAAAATTTTGATTTACTAAAATATCGAATATACACAACTAGTACATAAGTATTCGAATACAAACTGGACCTTCGTGGCCTATATACATCATATTCAAATAAAAAAAACTACTCTAGTCAAAGCTATGATTTTTGTTTGTAGCATCCTCTTTTTAGCATGTTAAACTAGTTTATGATTACAAAGGTAGCATAATACTTATTTAACATGTCTGTTAATTTTTGTCATAAGCTGAGTTGGTTTAGGCACTTTGTTGCAACTCAGAGTGTGAAAAGTAACTTAAAATAACTCAGATAGTAGCAGAAATGGCTAGTTTAAGGGAAATGAGTCTATAGAATTTGTTTCTAAGTCACAAATAAGCATAAGAGGATGTAGTTAAATTTTGAGAGTGATCAGTGTTAGTTTGGTATTTTTAGGCATATTGGTTGTGCATTTAATATCTGATTGACTAGTAGCAAATATGAAAAAATATGTTAATGGTAAAACAACTTTTTTAATGAATCCTAGTATTTATTTTAAAGTTGTTGGAATTTGAAAAACTTGATTTAGCTAAATCTAAGTGTTCTTAGCATATCAGGAAATATCAGTGTTATATTTAAGTGAAACAAGTCATGAAACGACAGCCCTTTTATTTGACTTAAGTTTCCTGATATTTCACTCCATTCTTATCTTCTCTCTCAAAAAACAAAAGGCACAATAGTAGCCAAGGGAAACCTAGAAAGGAAGGAAAAGGAAAGGAGTAAGAAAGGAAAGGATAAAGCTTAAGATTAATCAACCTCCATCACAAAGAGTTTGAGGTAGGGGAGTTTAACTTCATCTTTCTCTTACTCATCTTTATTTGTTCTTAGTTTCTCTTGATGAATAAAAGAATGTGTTCTTGAGATGTTTATGAATGTTAAGGCTTGAATCTTGCTTCTATAGTTGAATTAAGTTCAATAGTAGCTTATTTGATGCATGGTAGTTAGTTTTCATCCCTTGGAATCCATGATATTCACTTGAGTAGTGAATTGAGTAATCGGTATTTTGGTTGGTGTTAATGATTAAATCCATGTGTAAATGAGTTAGAGTTAGTGTTTGATGATTCTAATATGAATAGGAATCATGTTTAGGATTAGATATCACTTAGAATCCATGATATGAGAATTGAAGTTGAGTTTAGAAATAGGTTTGCTACATGAGACAACTAGTTTTCTGCATCATGTAATCAATTACAAGAGTAATATAATCGATTACCAGGTCTCTGGAAGCAATGTGATCAATTACAAGAGCAATGTAATTAATTACCGAGCTTTTGAAACACAAGAAAAAGCAGGGTGTAATCGATTACAAGAGTAATGTAATCGATTACCAAGTTTCTGGAAATGATGTAATTGATTACAAGAGCAATGTAATCAATTACCAAGCTTTTGACTTAAGGTTTTTAGTTGTTGTAATTGATTACAACAAGGATGCAATCGATTACAAGCCCCTTGTTTTTAGTAAAATAGAGTTTTTGCACCCTTAAGGTTAAAAGTAACCCTAGTAGATCTATGTATTGATGATTAGTGATCCAATCAAGATAAATTAAAGATAATAGAAGCTCTAGAAGCTTTAGTTTCATCCTTATGGTTGAAAAGAAATATGTGCTCAAAGAGTTTTCTAAAGGGAATACTAGTTAGGAGTTGGTTCCTTTATTTATTAGAGTTGACCCATAGTACAATTATCGAAATTAAGGGAGTGAGACAAACCCCTTAACCTTGCAAAGTAGTGAGTAAAAGCTCTTTGCTAAAGAGGTAATTATTAGAGGTAAGTGTTTGTACAACACTTTACCTAGGACAAAGAAGTGAGCCAAGCTATTTGTCAAGTAACATGAGGAATATGATCAACCTTATGTAAGTGTAGTAAAGTAAGATAAACTTACTAACACGAGCCTTAGAAAGAGTTAAGTCCTAACTTAGGCATTAAAGCGAGTTAAGCAATTTGTCAAGTTTAGTTGATGTTATACAGTTGTATGGGTGATTGTGTAATATCGAGATAGATTAGATTTCTATACATTATACAGTTGTATGGGCAATTGTATAATCTTGTTATCAATTAGGTTTATATGAAATTTTATATTAGTGAATGCCATGGAATACATGTATATTACTGAGAATTTTTATGTTCTCATCCCTTTCTATGTTTCCATGGTAAAAGTAGGTCTAAACCTTAGTAAGGGGGTAAAGCAACTGGAGAAAGAGCAATGAGACTAGATAGATAGTTTTTAGTTTTGTTGTATGGACAACTCTTGTATATTTTTCTTTGAGTTGTAGCTTTGTTGTATATATAACACTATATCCTTGGAGACTTTTGATGTATATATGTATGACCTACTTTTATCGTGGCTCTCCATATTTAATTGTTTAATTATATGCGATTAGTAAGGTAGTAGGAATAAAAGTAACACAATTGATGCTTTATGTCTTTGTATATGAGTTGTATCGAGATAATTCTATTAGGGTGTTGCAATTCCCCTCCTTAGAATGATTTCAATTTCGATCTGTAAAATAACATGGAAACAAACAAGGGGTGAGAATTCAAAAATTCTTATCACAACAGTCCCGAAGGGCGACGCAAAATTAAAAAAAAAAAGGAAAGAGGAAAAGACCTCGGGGTGTTGGGAGCCGCCACCAATCGCTTTATCCATTAAATGGAATGGTGCAATTGGACACCTAGAAGATAGTCTGCATTTCAGAGTTCGTGGTTCGGGGGTTGATTACTAGTAGCGAAGGTGTCAGCACCCTACACCGTCCGTTCTAAGAACGGTTGTTTATTTAATCTAATGTTATTTGCAAAATTAATTAAATTGGTCCTTTATTATTAAAAAAATTGTTTTTATTTTTATTTTGATATGTCCCATTTTGTCAAGCATGTTATCAAAGATGATAAATGACTAAGACATGGAATGAGTGGCTAAATAGCCATTATTTTGGAATAAATTTTAAGTCTGCAACATATTATATAAAAGTAGTAAATTGAAATTGTGTTAATTTCACAAAGCAAAGAAAAAAAAAGAATTTTCAAAATATTTATTTTTGATGAGATAAAATGGTTTAAAATGAATTTTACAAAATAATAATAAAATAAAATATTTTTGAAAATGACAAAGCAAGAGAAAAAAATAAAATAAAAAAAATAAAAAACCACAATCATAAAGTTGAGACTATGTGAAATTGTTCGCTTTTATTTAATGATTTTATTTTAAAAAATGATTTTATTTTGGTTTTTTTTAAAAGGTTATAGTTTAGTTTATAAAATTATTTTAATTTTTATGTGGGGATTAGACCTTACCAGCACTCTTGACAAGATCCAATATAAAACTTCAAGAGTATTGGGAAGAGTGTAATTGATCGGTGCTCCAACCCTCTCCCAATTTTTTCATCGTCGGCCAATTTTAAATTGTTGACTAATTCATTAATACAAAAAAAAAGAGTGTATTAAATTAAAATGCAGGTAATATATAAAAAAAAGAAAAAATGACACCAAACTTTATTTTTTTTACTCAAGCACAAACGAATCAGGAATGTTAAAAAAAAAGTAGAAGCCATATAAAAAATGAAATAGAAAAAAAAGTAAAAAATAAAAAAGGAACCAATAAAAAAAAGGGTAAAACAAAAAGAAGAGACTTTTAGTCTCTGCTGCAAACGAACAAAACGAAGAGACTTGTAGTCTCTGCTGCAAACAAAACAGGGAAAGAAAAGAGTATGAGAGTGCCAACCTCGCAACGGCAGGGACAAAGCTCATGGTGGAGGCTGCTCGCGGGTCGCAACGGCACACGATGGTGCTCCGATGAGAAGCGCGACGCGAGAGGGAGTAGATTCGGGTTCGTTTTCGTGCATCCTGGATCGCAACACAGGGGGCGCGATTACGGATGGAGGGGGAGCAGATCTGGGTTCGATTTATGGTGATGGCAACTGGGTTCGATGGTTCTATTGAATGATGGCAGGGATTCAGATTTGATGGTGGGTTTGGTTCTGTTTTGGGGGTTGCAGAAGCTATGGTCAATGACGCCTATGACTGTTCTGGGAGGTTGAAGTGCTTAAGATGGTTTGGAAGCAGAGAGTGGGTAGAACGTGGTGGTTGTTATGGTCAATAGGGGACTCAGTTTGGGTGGTGAAAGATGGTAGTGAAGTTGATGATGAGGGTGATTTGCGGTGGCTTTAATGGCAGGATAGTGGTTGGTTTGGTGAAAGTGTGTTAAGGAGTGGCGCTGTTGCTATATAGTGGGGGAAGAAGTGTGGGGCGAAGGCAGAAAATGATGAAAGCAGGAAGTAGGGGGTTAGGGGGTTTCGTTTTTTACCATCAGTAGGTTTTCCCAATCTGTTTTTTCTCCCCCGATTGATCTGTGTGAGGGTGATTTTTATAAAAAAAAAGCCTTGCAAAAGTTTCTCCCCAATTTCTGATGATTGGAAGGCAAATTAAGGAATAAATCATGTCAGTGATTTCAATCAAAATTGAAAAGGAAATTTTCCATGTTTGAGGTTGTGCAGTTTCTTATGGAGACTAGGGTTTGGTGGGTAGGGTTGCAGCAGCTAGAAGGGAAAGGAATTGGGTCATGGGTTGACCTATAACCCATTTTCTCTTTTTATTTATTTATTATTTCTCAAAATAAATTTATTTTCCTTCTCTTTTTTTCTTTTTAATAAAATCAAACTTAGTAAATAAAAAAATATGGATAAAATTGGGTATCAACAGCTGTCCCCCTTTGCTTTACATTTAAAATAAATGAAAGGCAAAGAAATTGATTCAATTTTGTTCATGAAAAGGTAAAAAGTTTGCGAATTCAGGTGTCCGCTGAAGCTTAGCAGAAAAAGGTAAAAAGCTTGTGGAGTTGGGTATCCACTGAAACTTAGCAGAAAACTCAAAGCATAAGAGGTAAAAAAAGCTTGTGGAGTCAGATATCCACCGAAGCTTAAAAGAAAACTTAAAGGCAAAGGGTATGATGATCCCAAAATATAAAACAATGGGTACGGAGACCCAGAAAATTTAAAGGCAATGGGTATTGGAACCTGAAAACATTAAAGGCAATGGGTACAGAGACTTGAAAACATTAAAGGCAATAGGTTCAAGGACTCGAAAACATGGAAGCTAAAAGCAACAGGTGTGGGGACCCAAAAAAGAAAAAGGTAATGGCCATAAGGCCTTGACTTGCCGTGGAAACTAAAAGCAATGGGTGCAGGGACCAAAAAAAAAGGTAAAAAGCTTGCGGAATCAGGTATCCGTTGAGGCTTAACAGAAAACTTAAAAGCAATGGGTACAGGGACCCAAAAACATAAAATAATAGGTATGGGGACCCAAAAAGGTAAAAAAAAACTTGCAGAGTCAGGTATCCACTGAAACTTAACAAAAACAAGGTAAGAAACTTACGGAGTCGGGTATCCTTTGAAGCTTAAAGCAGAAAAGATAAAAAGCTAGCAGATTCAGTTATCCACTAAAGCTTGAAGCAGAAAAGGTAAAAAGCTTACGGAGTCGGGTATCTGCTGAAGCTTAACATAAAACTTGAAGCAGGAAAGGCAAAAAGCTTACTGAGTCAGATGTCTGCTGAGGCTTGAAGCAGAAAAGGTAAAAAGCTTGCGGAATCAGGTGTCCGCTGAAGCTCGAAGCAGAAAAGGTAAAAAGTTTGCAGAGTCAGGTATCCGCTAAAGCTTGAAGCAGAAAAGGTAAAAAACTTGCAGAATCAGGTATCTGCTGAAGCTTAACAGAAAACTTAAAGGCAATGGGTACGAGGACCCAAAAACATAAAATAATGGGTACGACGACCCAAAAAGGTAAAAAGCTTGCAGAGTCAAGTATCTGCTAAAGCTTAACAAAAACAAGGTAGGATGCTTACGGAGTCGGGTATCCATTAAAGCTTAACAAAAACTTAAAGGCGATGGGTACTGGGACCCAAAAATATAAAACAATGGGTACGGGGACCCAGAAAGAAAAGGCAATGGGCATAAGGCCCTGGTTTGACTGAAAATAGCAAGTTGGACCTTTGTAGGTCAAGGCTAGCAAATTGAAAATGGGCACTATGCATGCTTTAGATGTATGGGAGTACAAAAAACTTCTTTTTTTATTATTTTGTTGTTTTTTTTTTTGTCTCCATGACCCCCTTAGGACATGATTGCAATCATTTTCAAAATGAACTATAATGGGATTTATTGGCATCCTTT
Source organism: Ormosia semicastrata (assembly GCA_029884595.1). Lineage (NCBI taxonomy): Eukaryota > Viridiplantae > Streptophyta > Magnoliopsida > Fabales > Fabaceae > Ormosia > Ormosia semicastrata. Next base: position 18,678,817 of record JAQQTO010000062.1, on the reverse strand, counting down.
CATTTGTTTATTCAACCGATGGTTGAAATATCTAACCAGAGTGACCCTTGAGGCGTGCGTTAAATGTGATACATAAGAGCAATGGGAAAACCCCTTAGATGAACCTTGAGGTGACCTGGTTGTTTTTTCTTTTTATCAACACTCTTATCAGGAATCATTATGTTTCCCATACCTTTCAAGTCATTAGCAATTCTTAATGCTCTGATAGCAATGTCACACATTTCACATTCCAATATATGATTATTAGAAAAATGCATATTGAGTCAAAGAAGAGGCAAAGGTAAAAACATGACGATATTGTATTGAAATGGAAATGGTGAAAAGAAAGTAATATTATGGTCATCAACATAAAATTTACAGAGGGATAATGAGGGCAAAGGTCTTCAATTCTTCCAGTGAAACCCTTTATCATAATCAATGTTAATCCTCTGCATACCCGATTTCAAACACCCATTAACCAGCTTATGAAGACTTTGACTACCCCAGTTGGGATCATTTGGCTTGCCCCAACATGGAAAACTTAGTTTGCTCTAAAGTAGAGATTTGCTCCTCCCTAGCATGGAGACTCAACTGCTCAGGTCTCACTTCCTTTGTCATATCAAGCACTTTTGTCATTTCAATTTGGACCTTAACTTTTGCCTAGGTCGCTCTTTCGAGTTTTCAACCTACCAAGTCGCTCTAACTTTTGCCTAGGTAGCCTTTTCAGGTTTTCCACCTAGCGAACCATCTTTTTTTTTTCTTTTTTTTTGACAAGTAGCGCTTTTATGCAAAATATTTCTTGACCGCATCTGAATTTACAGGAAGTGGTAGATTTTCACCATTTATTTTTGTGAGAATCAAGGATCCCCCTGAGAAAGCCTTTTTCACAACATAAGCTCCTTCATAGTTTGGAGGCCATTTTTTGTGGTGATCTTTTTGAATTGGCAAGATCTTTTTGAGCACTAAGTCTCCTTCTTGGAATTATCGAGGGCGCACTTTTTTTGCATAAGCTTTCATAAGCCTCTTTTGATATAACTGGCCATGACACAGTGCAATTAACCTTTTTCCTTCAATAAGATTCAACTGATCTAGTAGGGCTTGGACCCATTCGGCCCCTTTTAATTTTGTCTCCATCAGTACTCTTAATGAGGGGATCTCTACTTCAATAGGGAGTACGGCTTCCATTCCGTACACTAAAGGGAAAGGAATTGCCCCAGTTGAGGTACGAACAGATGTGCGGTAACCATACAAAGCAAAGGGTAACATCTTATGCCAATCTTTATATGTCACAACCATTTTTTGGATGATCTTCTTGATGTTTTTGTTTGCTGCCTCAACAGCACCATTCATTTTTGGGCAGTATGGCAAGGAATTATGATGTTGGATCTTGAAATTCTCGTACGTCTTCTTCATCATTTTGTTATTCAAGTTAGTTGCATTATCAGTGATGATCTTATTTGGTAGACCATAACGATATATCAACTCTCTTTTGATAAACTTGATCACCACATTTCTAGTCACGTTTGTGTAAGAAGCAGCTTCAACCCATTTGGTGAAGTAGTCTATCGCGACAAGGATAAAGCGATGCCCATTTGAGGCCTTAGGTTCAATAGGTCCTATGACATCCATACCCCACATGGAGAATGGCCAGGGTGCTGCTAGGACATTCAAGGGGACTGGCGACGCATTGATCTTATCAGCATATGTTTGGCATTTATGGCACTTCCTCACATGATTGAAGCAGTCAGTTTCCATGGTTAACCAATAATAACCAGATCTTAAGATTTTTCTTGCCATTGCATGTCCATTGGAATGAGTTCCGAAGGAACCCTCATATACTTCTTCAATAATCTTTTCTGCTTCCATTGCATCAACACATCTTAGAAGCACCATATCATGGTTTCTTTTGTAAAGTATTTCCCTATTCAGAAAGTAACCCATCGCAAGCCTCCTTAGGGTCCTCTTGTCATTTTCTAAAGCGCCTGCAGGGTACTCCCTATTCTTGATGAAACATTTGATGTCATTGTACCACGGCTTCCCATCAGGCTCATCTTCAACCACTTGACAATATACAGGACAATCACGACTTTCCATTTTTATAAGTGGTAGGTTCCTTTCATGACTTACTTGGAATATTGATGATAGTGTGGCCAAAGCATCAGCCAACTGGTTGTCTTCTTGAAGAACATAATGAAAAGTGACTTGATCAAATTGCTTGATCAATTCTTTGATATAAACATAGTATAGGATCAGTTTGGCATCACGAGTCTCCCATTCTCCTTTTAGTTGATGAATGACCAAGGTAGAGTCCCCATATACTTCCAAGATCTTCGCTTTTGATTCTATTGCTGCCTGAATACCCAAAGCACATGCTTCGTATTCTGCTATATTGTTAGTACAGTCAAAACACAACCTTACTGTGATTAGGATGAATTTATCTTCAAGGGAGATCAAGATGGCTCCAATGCCGTGCCCCAATGCATTAGAGGCTCCATCAAACCATATAGTCCATTTTTCTTTTCCAGAGGATTCCTCATTTTAAACAGAGCCATTATATCTTCATCAGGGAACTCACATTGCATCGACCCATAATCTTCTATAGGTTGGTTAGCCAAATAATCCACAAGGGCACTTCTCTTGATTGCCTTTTAGGTGACATAAACGATTTCATATTTCAATAATAAAACTTGCCATCATGCGATTCTTCCTGTGAGGGTGGGTTTCTCAAAGATATACTTGATTGGGTCCATTATGGACACTAACCAAGTGGTGTAACACAACATATATTATCTTAATCGATGGGCTGCCCAAGCCAAGGCACAGCAAGTTTATTCCAACAATGAGTATTTTGCCTCATAGTCGGTGAACATTTTAATTAAATAATAGATGACATGTTCTTTCCTACTGGATTCATCATGTTGCCCCAGTATGCAACCCATAGACTCGTCGAGCACTGTCAAATACATAATAAGAGGTCTCCCTGGCATTGGAGGCACCAAAACTAGAGGTTCTTGTAAATATTGCTTAATTTTTTCAAAGGCTCTTTGGCAATCTTCATTCCACTCGATTGGTTGGTTCTTGCGTAACAACTTGAAGAGCGACTTATATGTTGCTGTGAGCTGGGATATGAATCTAGCGATGTAGTTTAGCCTCCCCAGAAATCCTCGGACTTCCTTTTCAGTGCGAGGAACTGGCATGTCTAGCATTGCTCGAACCTAGTCAGGATCAACTTCTATTCCCTTCTGGCTCACCACAAACCCTAATAATTTTCCTGATCTGACACTAAAAGTGCATTTTGCAGGATTTAGTCTGAGTTTGAACTTCCTCAATCACTTAAAAAGCTTTTGCAGATTGATTATGTGATCTTCTTCTGTTTTTGACTTTACAATCATGTCATCCACATAAACTTCTATTTCTTTGTGCTTCATATCATGGAACAATGCCATCATCGCTCTTTGATACGTTACCCCAACATTTTTTAAACCGAAAGGCATCACTTTGTAGCAGAAAGTTCCCCATAAAGTGATGAAAGTGGTCTTCTCCATGTCTTCAGGAGCCATCTTGATTTGATTATACCTAGAGAAGTCGTCCATAAAAGAGAAGAATGCATATTGGGCAGTATTATCCACCAAAACATCAATATGAGGCAACAGGAAGTCGTCTTTAGGGCTGGCCTTATTTAAGTCTCAATAGGCGACACACATTCAGACTTTCCCATCTTTCTTTAGGACTAGAATGATGTTGGCAACCCATTGGGGGTATTTTGTAACTGCAAGAAATCCAGCATCAAACTGCCTTTTTACTTTATCTCTAATTTTTAGTGACATTTCGACTTTTATTTACCTCAATTTTTGCTTAACTGGAGGGTACTCAGGCTTTAATGGTAATTTATGCTCAACTATATTAGTGTCTGGTCCAGGCATATCTTGGTACGACCGTGCAAAGACGTCACTATAATCAAACAAGAGTTTAATCAACATGTTGCGCTCCTTTTTCTTTCTTCAAGGTACCAATTTTGACTTCTTTCTTATCATTTTCAGTCCCTAAGTTAATTACTTCAATTGGTTCCTCATGGGGTTAGATTTCTTTGGCTTCTTGTTCTAGTAATCTCATTAGCTCAGATGAAGTTTCCAAATTACCCTCATTATCCTCATCAGCATGATTAACAGGGTGTTCAAAATTATATGATGAGATCTTGATACTGTCACTTTCAAGAGAGTCACTTTCAGATTTGCATTAAGTTATATTGACACAAGAAAGATAAAATGAATAAAAGGTCATGATAATGGTGGGATGAAAGCTAATGGAATGAAAAATGAGAAAACTCAAAATGCATTTTATTAATAACAATTATTGGAAAGGAAACATGTAAGCCCGTTTTACAAAAGATCATCCTAAAGCCTTGGGCAGAGCTAAAGGAATAGCACTACAAAATTACTTTGAAGGTGACTCTAAGTTTATGGGAAGCTCAATGATCTCCCAATTGTCGAGTCTTGTATCTGAAGAACATGCATACACCAGGTTCGCATGACTGACAAGGTTATCATCTTCAACAATGGTCACTTGGTCTATGAACACCACTCCCGCGCTTCGGAAGCTTTGTCGTATGCCACAGATAGGGACCCCCTCCATTTTAGGTTCTCGATTTTCCAATCGAGCCAGCCTTTTCTCTTTTTTCTCCTCCATGATCCTCCTTTTGTCGGCCTTGGTGGGTTTGTATCCCAATCTAAATCTATCTTTATTTTCCAAGGGCTGTAAAAGTCCTGTGGCACCTTGTCGTTTCCTACCCAGCCCCTTTCCATACTGATAACCTCCTTCTAGCATGATTTTAGCCATCATTATAGATGCAACAGAGGGCTACGATTTCAAAATTAGAGCTCCTTCCCTTATATAAGTGGTATCAGCAACCTCAAGTGCTTGAAAGGCAGTCTCTAGAGCCTTTTCTGTAGCTTCAATATAAGGAGTATCTAGCGGCTTGCTCACCAGCAAGTCCTCTTCACCAAAGATAGTAATCATTTTATTATCAACTATGAATTTTACTTTTTGGTGCAAGGTGGAAGGCACAGCTTCAGCAGAATGAATCCATGGTCATCCTAAGAGACAACTGTAGGATGGTGCAATGTCCATCACTTGGAAGAGCATGTTGAAGGTACAAGGACCAATTTGAACTGGTATTTCGATCTCCCCTATGACCTCTCTCCTTGTGCCATCAAATGCCCTTACTATCATCATACTTGGTTTCATATATGATCCATTAAAAGGCAACTTGGAGAGTGTTGACTTTGGCATCACATTCAAGGAAGAGCCATTGTCCATTAGTATTCTAGCCATGATATGATCTTGACATTTTACTGAGATGTAGAGTGCCTTATTATGTCCTCTTCCTTCAACGGGTACTTCATCATCGGTGAAAGTGATGTAATTATCAGCTGTGATGTTGTTGATAACGCCATCCAACTTGTCAACCGTGATGTCGTGAGAAACATGAGCTTGATTAAGTACTTTCATTAGCATCTTCTTGTGTGGCTCGGAGTTCATCAATAAGGATAAGAGTGATATTCTTACAGGGGTGCGGTTTAGTTGATCTACCACCCTGTATTCACTTTGCTTATGAATTTTAAGAACTCACATGCTTCTTCCTCAGTCATTTCTTTCTTATAAATCTCTTACTTTGTCATTTTTATTTCCAAGGTTTCTTCAGTAGAAGTTTCCCCTATTTTGTTTTTTCCTTTCCGAGTTCTTTCTACTTCCTCTATTTGCCATTTTCGCAGATCCTCAAGTGTATAAATACGACTACTCCATATCATTCCACCGATACCAAATATACTTGAGATAGTGGATGGGATTTTAATTTGATTATTCTGGAGGTCATCCACAATGACTTGCACATCATACTTCTAAGGCATAACCTTGGTATCCTTGTAAGAAAAAGAGGTCCGCACTTGAATGGTTATAGGATTCCGACCGAGAGGGGCTTGTGGAGACACCTCTTTAGTGTAATGAATCGTTAATGGCCTTGGTATACCTAGAGCTTGCTCTATGATTGGTGGCGTTGTATAGGTATTGGCGGCCTCTTGAACTGGTGGAGGTGTAATTTCTTTGACTATGTATATATCACCATTATTGTACTGATTGCTTATTTGCACTAGGTGACTATCAATTAAACTTTGAAAGATCTGTTTGAATTGATCACATTTCTCAATAGAATGCCCTACCTTTCCGTGGATCTCACACATTGTTTCATCTTCATTGACCTTTTTTATCTCAACTTGGTTTTGTGTCAACCCAAATTTGCAAAGCTTTGTGAAAATAACTCTCATGGGAGATTTTACATCAGCTACCCGACTTATGAGGTCAGAATACTTCTCTATGGCATTGACTATATAACGTCCATGATCAGGCAAGGGATTGCAGCCTACATTAGGAGTTCTTTCTTTAAAGTTCAACCATTTGGCATTGATCAAGTCTTGTACCTTGAACTTCAAGGCTCTGTAATTTTCTATCAAGTGGCCTACAGCCCCAGCATGATAATCACACTTAGCATTTAAATCAAATTCTTTTGGGTATGGGGGTTCCACCAGCTTCATTGACAAGGAACCAATAAGGAGTTACGAATGAGTTGTGGTAGCAACTCAGTGTAGGTCATGGGAATTAGGTCCAGTTTCTTTTCTTGGTTAGCTGGCGGCCTTCTTTGGTTAGTATTTGGGTTTTGGGTCCATGGTTGGGTTGGTTGAGATGGCATGGTAGGAAGTGTCTGACTTGGGATGGGAGGTTGTGTATGATAAGGGGTCATTGGACGATAAGGTTGAAGATATGGAGCTTGGGAGGCATTAGCAATGTATGGGTTGTAAGGTATGTAGGGAGGCTGGAAAGATGATTGAGGGTTAATAGGTGCTTGGCTATGTTTCCTTTGGGTAAAATTTCTCTGATCAAAAGTAACAGCGTGAGCTTCGCCTTCTCTTTTCTTCGCCGCTGGGGGCCTTTTGGCACTAAATGTCCTTGTTGAGCTTTCAGTGATCTTCCTACTTCTCATTCCTCCTTCGACTTTTTCCCCAATAATGACCATGTCTAAGAAATTCGATGACACACTTCCTATCATCTTGTCATAGAAGGGTGATTGGAGAGTGTCGATGAACGTGGCCACCATTTCTCTTTCTGTCAGTTGAGGTTCTACTTGAGCAGCTATTTCTCTCCACTGCTGAGCATATTCCTTAAAAGTTTCAGCTTCCTTCTTAACCATATTCTGCAACAGTAGTCTATCTGGTACCATATCGATGTTATATTTATATTGTTTCAAGAAAGCATCAGCCAAGTCCTTGAAACATTGAATATGGGTACGCTCAAGGTGTGTATACCAGTTAGACACTGCCCCAGCTAAGCTATCTTGAAAGAAATGGATCAACAGCTTATCATCATGAGCATACGAAGCCATCTTATGGATGTACATGATCATATGGTTCTTCGGGCAAGTGGTCCCCTTATATTTGTCGAAATCTGGGACTTTAAATTTCGGGGGAATCACCACATCCGGGACAAGGCAGAATTCTGAGGCATTTAGAAGACTATAACTACTTGCTCCTTCTATAACTCGTAGTCTTTCTTCAAGAACTTCTAATTTTTCTTTGGATTGAAGGCCTTCAGTTGAAGGGTTCATCAGAGAAGTACCAGTAGTCTTATGGGGGAAAAACTGTGGCATGTAAAAAGGGGTTGGATGTTGCATCGATGAGGTCCCATTAGCACCAAGGTAATAAGGTTGGGCTGGAGCTAAGTTTTGTGGCCCTAAAGTAGGCATTACTAATGGTGTGCCACTCTCAGGAGGGTTGGTAATTTGTGACGACACGAAACCTGGGGGAAGACCATATGGGGGAATGAAAGCGGGGAACTGAGGAATCTCGTTGGCATTTAGCTGAGATCCTTGTGTTTGGGTAGTGTTTAGAGGGTTTGAAGTTGTTGTGACTGCCAGTACACTGTCCTCAGAGGTATTAGTGGCTAATGGTGGCACATAACCAAGTGGAAGACCATATGGTGGGAATAGAGACGCATATGTTTCTTGATGACTGGTAGCAGGGTTTTGTGGAGGGTTATTTAAGTAAAAGGTGAGTGGCATCATGACCCCTTGGGAGGTGATGCCAGAATATTGCCAAGGAATTGGCGTAAAGCCAGGCGGGTGAGCAAGTGCGGCTAGAGGATCTTCATTTGCCCTTGAAGGAGTCCCTTATGTGTTTTTTGTTATTTCCAAAGCTTGCAGGACTTCTAGGACCTTGCCCATTTGTTCTTTTAGCTGGCTTACTTTATCTCTCAGCTCTTCTTGTAACTGCCCCAGTTCATCCATGACTTTTGATTAGGAGCAAGTCCTATACAGGTATCGTAGAAACAGTTTTCCTTTCTGTATTCATTATTTGTTATTATTATTAGAAACATGAAAAAAATAGAAGTAAAATTATGCATGCAGAGACATGATCTAAAGCAGTAAGCGATATCGATAAACCTCGTTCATTCAAAGAGAAAAAGCTTTATGGTCATAGAGAAATAGCCTTTACAACATATTGTTCTCTACTACTCCTCAAAACAAGACTAATTCTTGATTCCCATTAGAAGGAAAAAAATACACCAGTGCTCTAAAAACAAAAACTAATTTCGGTGGTTCTCTTCAATGAAATCTTCCAAGGAAGTCGAGGTCTTTCCTAACCCGAGTCAGAACATCCTGGGTTTCTCTTGGTACCAATTTAGCTTCCACTTTGAGAATTTCTCTTGCCCTTTTCCTCAAACGGTTGAAGATTTCCATTATATTGTCAATCACCACTTTGGCTTTCTGCTCCATGTCTTGGCTTGCATTGAGGTAGAAATCCTTTTCATTAGTCAAGAAAAAAACATCATCCTCTAGCCTATTCTTCTTCCTCTCCAAGAAAGTAGTCCATTCAACATGTTTTTCCAATTGCTGATTCAAGATTTCAACTTCAGCCTTGTACCCTTCAAGATGGTCATCCTTCCCTTGAATGATTGTTTCGAGGACTTGATAGGTCCCTCTTAGCCTCTCTATCTCAATCTCTTTAGAGGCTGCTCCCTGTTCTTGACTCTGGATTCTCCTTCTTGCAGTGCTAAGTTGATCTTTCAAGGAACTTCTCTCAGTGGCCCATTGCTGGCGAATAATTTCGTACCGCGCCTCTACTTCAGCATAGTAATCAATGGGTTCATTAAACTGGTGCATTGGTGGCTTTGGACCCTATAGTTTAGGAGCAAGAAACCCTTTCCTCCTATTAACCTGCCAAATTAGGTATTCTGGTGTTGTTTCAGATGATGGGAGACCTGGCTTTACACTTCTTGCATCCTTCCAATCTCCAATAACCTCCTTGATTTTATAGGCAATTCCTTCATCGTTATAAGAGAATTCATACTTTGACAACCCATGAGTCATAGGAATGAATTACAAAGATGCCATCTGCCTTTAGACCATTGCTGGAGCATAGCTTACTACTCCCCATGGGCCAATAAGTGGAACCCAAGGCTTACTCCCACATCTGTATATGGTATATGTGAGAGGAAACCACTTGGCTCTCCATACCACTTCCTTTATTTCCGTGAAAAAACTGATCCACTGTCTTATAGTCGGAGACCAAAGGTCTCTCAAAGAAACACTACTTTGCCCTCTATCTAAGCCTACAAGGTACTGAGCTCGGGTATAGAGCTTGCGTGTAATATCATAGACCAAGTATAAGGATAAGGTGGGGAATAGTATTAATTTTAAGGGTAGTTGGGTAATTTCCTTACCTTAAGGTTAAAAAAAAAAAAAGAACAGAATTGAAATTTTTAAGACAGAGAGATGTAGAGACGAGAGACGTCTTCGTCTCCTCTGTCTCCATGGAGCAAAAAAATGCTCCATTTGAAGCCATGGTACCTTTTTTCCTCTTTTTCTTCCATTTTGTCATCAAATCTTTGCATCCACTTGCATCTAAAGTTTGAGGTAAGTTTCTATTGTATGGTTATTGTTCTTCTTGGGAAATATTCATAGAATCTCTCAATCTTTGTTAGCTCAAAAATTGTGGGTGTGTGTATTTTAGAGCTCTGATTAAAATCTAAGGGTTCAAGAGATTTGGGTTCTAGAAAGAGGAAATAGGGAAGCCACTCCTTGATTTTTTTTTCGCATGAGTTTCTTGAAAACCCTAAACCCTATAATTAGGGATTTTAGCTAATTTCTTTACCCCTTTGTTGGTTCACCTCTGAGTGACATTTCTAAAGCTTTATCAATTGTAAATTTTAATTATAGTGTAGTTATTTTATTTATTCATGGTGCTTGTGTTTTAAATTCCCAATATCTAGTGGGTAACTCTAATTTTTTTTAAAAAAAAGCTATTCTTTCAAGTTGCTTCTTAATGTAAGTCATTGTTTCATTTATCTTGACTTCTCAAAATGTTTGTTTATGGTTAGATTCAGTGGGCACTACACAGCTTGCTCCTCTGAGTGTCGTAGGAACCGATTGATTTGGTTCTTCATACTGTGAGTGGATAATTTATACTGTTACATTTTTTTTTAAATTTAACTTCTTGGCATGTATTTATATCTATTCTAATAGCTTTGGTAATAGCCTCAAACTTGATGTTATGGGGAAACAAAACCTTTAAGTTAACCTATGATAGTTTTGAATTTTTTTGTTATAAGAATTGAGCTATAAGGGTTAGATGTGTGTTCCGCTTACCGTGGCGAAGAGAGATAACGGTGTGTGTGTTCCGCCTGCCGTGGCGAATAGATATAACGGCATGTGTTCCGCCTACCGTGGCAAAGAGATATAACGGCGTGTGTGTTCCACCTACCGTGGCGAAGAGAGATAACGGTGTGTGTGTTCCTCATGCCGTGGCGAAGAGATATAATGGCGTGTGTTCCGCCTACCATGGCGAAGAGAGATAACGGTGTGTGTTCCGCATGTCGTGGCGAAGAGATATAACGGCGTGTGTTCTGCCTACCATGGCGAAGAGATGTAACGGCTAATGTGTATATAATAGATGTAGAGATTTTATTTAGTATATGAGATGAGTTTTGCTAAGTAGAGTTAAATTCCTTTACGATTATAAATTTACTTCCGGAAAGGAAAGCACGTGACAAGTGATTTTACTTATAAATTTCATTTATTTGATTCTTATGTTTTGAGTTATTTTGCAAAGCTTAAATATTTGGGGTATTACGTGTTTTCCTTTCCTGTTTGCTATGTTTATTATGCCCTCACTCAGTCTATGTGACTCACTCCATTCTTTTTCCTTTTAGATTCACAGGTTGTTGAGTAGGGGATTCTTGGGATTTGCTATTCAGTCCAGGAGTGTTTGTCTTTTGGTAGGCCTTCATTGTAATTGTTGGTTAGTGTTACATGTTGACTCCAGTATTTTGCAGCTATAGGAGATAAAGTTTGTTTCTTTCTTTTGATGTATATATATATATTTATATATATGACCATAAAGTCTTGATATGTCTCTTCTTTGTAGTTGACTTAGTTTGTACTTATGGTTGATGATAAATGCTTATGTTTGTATTAGATATGGATATGTATTGTTGATCAGGACTAAATGAAGTGTGTGTTTTGCTCAATTTTTAGAGGGAACTCTGCCAGATTTTTGGTAACTCTAATCTAAGTTTCAAATTATTTTCTTTAATTGAGGTGGTTTGGTTAGGCTTGCCAGGCTAGTTGAGTATTGAATATCACTAGCTTGTGCGCCGGTCACGGCCTAAGCTTGGGTCGTGACATTGCGTGTGCAAATGTATATGAGGGAATATGCAAGCAAATTTATTCACAATGCACAAGTACAATGCATGCAATGCAAACAAAATGTACAACAATATGAAACAAATAAACAAATGAAACAAAAATGGACCAACATAATCAAGGAGCAGATAACATGAGATTAAAACAAGGCTTAACCCTCTCATATCCCCAGTGGAGTCGCCAGCTGTCGCAACCGTCCCGAAAGGCTCTGCGAAATTAAAAAAAAGAAGGAGAAAAAGACCTCGGGGTGTTGGGAGTCGCCACCAATCGCTTTATCCATTAAATAGAATGGTGCAATTGGACACCTAGAAGATAGTCTGTGTTTCAGAGTTCATGGTTCGGGGGTTAATTACGGGTATGGAAGGTGTTAGCACCCTACACCGTCCGTTCTAAGAACGGTTACCTATTTAATCTAATGTTATTTACAAGATTAATTAAATTGGTCCTTTATTATTAAAAATAATTGTTTTTGTTTTTATTTTGATATGTCTCATTTTGTCAAGCATGTTATCGAAGATGATAAATGACTAAGACATGGAATGAGTGGTTAAATAGCCATTATTTTGGAACAAATTTTAAGTCTGCAACATATTATATAAAAGTGGTGAATTGAAATTGTGTTAATTTCACAAAGAAAAAAAAAGAATTTTCAAAATATTTATTTTTGATGAGATAAAATGGTTTAAAATGAATTTTTCAAAATAATAATAAAATAAATTATTTTTGAAAGTGACAAAGCAAGAGAAAAAAAATAAAAAAAAATAAAAAAATTCACCACAATCATAAGGTTGGGACTATGTGAAATTGTTTGCTTTTATTTGAAGATTTTATTTTACAAACATGATTTTATTTTGTTTTTTTTTTTAAAGGTTACATTTTAGTTTATAAAATTATTTTAATTTTTATGTGGGGATTAGACCTCACCAGCACTCCTGACAAGATCCAATATAAAACCTCAAGAGTATTAGGAAGAGTGTAATTGATCAGTGCTCCAATCCTCTCTCAATTTTTTCATCATCGGCCAATTTTAAATTGTTGACTAATTCATTAATACAAAAAAAAGAAAAGTGTATTAAATTAAAATACAGGTAATATATAAAAAAGAAAAGAAAAAAGACACCAAACTTTATTTTTTTTTTACTCAAGCATAAACGAATCAGAAATGTTAAAAAAAAAAGTAGAAGCCACATAAAAAATGAAATAGACAAAAAGTAAAAAATAAAAAGGGAACCAACAAAAAAAAAGGGTAAAACAAAAAGAAGAGACTTTTAGTCTCTACTGCAAACGAACAAAATGAAGAGACTTGTAGTCTTTGCTGCAAACAAAATAGGGAAAGAAAAGAGTATGAGAGTGACAACCTCGCAACGGCAGGGACGAAGCTCACGATGGAGGCTGCTCGCGGGTCGCGATGGCGCATGGTGGTGCTCCAATGAGAAGCGCGACGCGAGAGGGAGCAGATCCGAGTTCATTTTCGTGTAGCCTGGATCGCAATACAGGGGGCACGATTACGAATTGAGGGGGAGCGGATTTGGGTTCGATTTATGGTGTTGGCAATTAGGTTCAATGGTTCTATTGAATGATGGCAGAGATTTGTATTTGATGGTGGGTTTGGTTCTATTTTGGGGATTGCAGAAGCTATGGTCAACGGCGCCTATGACTGTTCTGGGAGGTTGAAGTGCTTAAGATGGTTTGGAAGCAGAGAGTGGGTAGAACGTGGTGGTTGTTGTGGTCAATAGGGGACTCGGTTTGGGTGGTGAAAGATGGTAATGAAGTTGATGATGAAGATGATTTGCGGTGGCTTTAATGGCAGGATGGTGGTTGGTTTGGTGAAAGTGTGTTAAGGAGTGGCGCTGCTGCTATATAGTAGGGGAAGAAGTGTGGGACAAAGGCAGAAAATGATGAAAGTAGGAACCAGGAGGTTAGGGGGTTTCATTTTTTACCGTCAGTAGGTTTTCTGATCGCTCTTTTGCTTATCGCAAGTGCACGGGTCGCACTTGTATTATAGTTAAGAATCGGATATCGTTCCCACGAGGAATATATATTTTTTATAAAAGCCAAGTATTAACCAATAGTCTAATTAATGCTATCCAAAGGCATTAAATTTATAAAGGAATGTTTAAAGAAATATAAAGACTGAAAATAATAAATCTAAGATAAATAGAGAAATAAGGAATTCTTTTTCATCTCCTATTTCAATTAATGATATGCAATCCTTACAAGCAACATCAATGATTTGTTAAGTTAGCTTGAGAATCTGATTTAGTTAAAAGCCTATGTCTAGGTCAATTAACCCTGATTTCATTTACCCAGCTCACTAAGTTTCCTTGAGAACCAGTGCAAACTTCACTCTTGAATGATCTATTCTCAATCACACACTATGCATGGTCAATAGGTATATGTCTATCCTACTAATGAATCATCTCATCCAAACTAATTGAATGAAATAGAACATGCATCTACCATACGTATGATCTAAAATCCAGATTCCTATGTCTAGGTTCTTTAGATTTTATCAAATCAATCAAAAGCTGATCAAACCCTCAAAAGTATTAAGATCCATATGATTGAAAATAACTAAACTTCAATATATACTCAAAAGATTACAAAATCATCAATATCCATAGGAAACTACAAAGGAAATCCTACATACAGCCTAGCTAGCCATGATACATGAAAATATAAACATATAAATCATGTTCATAAAGCATTAAAGAGAGAAAAGAAGAAAGGAAAGGAAAGACGCTCATTAGATTTCATCTTCTAAGCTTGATTCACCCTCCATATGAAGGATGGCCTCTAACCTTAGCCCTTTCTGCTTTCTCTAGGTCTAAAAACCCTAAACCAGTAGTTGTTCTCCAAAAATGATGAAAAACTCTAGTAGAAAATGGGTACAAACATATTTATAGGCTGAATAAAATAGGGCAATGCCGCAGCGTCCAACACATCACGCCACGGCGCAGGTGCAATTAGGTCACAGGCGCCTGAGGCATCCACTCTTCAACGTTGTGGCGCTTCAGCCTCGGGTTTTTTGTACTAAAGCAGGGGAGCGCCACGACATTTTCATGCCTACGTTGCGGTGTTGAGTGCTGATCTTCATTTTTGGCTTCCTCTTAGGCTTTCTGGTCCAAAGCTACTTCAAATTCTTCATTTTCCTGCTTTATTTGAGACCTGCCTATATAAGAGAAATTGTCAATTCAATAACTTATGCAAATGTACTAAATTTATCAAAGTTTTGAAAGTATTTACTCAAGATTACAATGGAAGTCATCAGAATGAAGTGAAATATAAATGATGCTAAAATCTTCTATTCATGTATACAAACAAGGACTAAACATGTCCATGAAGCACAGATATAGGGCATAAAATAACTACACTCTGTGAAGTTATCACACTCCCAAACCTAGATTTTTGCTAGTCCTCGAGCAAAACAAAATACATTCATAAAGATCAACATTATCAACTTACTTTCAGCCATTTTTAACATTCCACTTTCACCTAACTCAGGCTAGTGTATGATGATTGCATAAACCTCAAAGAATACATATACCTCATAATCAGTTTCACACATACACAATCTTCATCATGCTAGCATTCATAACTTCCTTTCATACAAGATATTCTTCCCAAAATCATGCAAGGAAAACTTCTTCCATTCAATTCATATTCACCCAGATGAGGTTATGAACATAATTCACAAAATCCACCAGATTGTAATACAACTCTCTCTCCACTAATGTAAATCACGCAAGATTGAAGATCAAAAGGGTCTTTATTAGCTTCTAATGTCAGGCCAAAGGTAATGGGTAACAGAATAAAAGGATAGGATAAAACACAAATATTGAGAAACATAAATATGATATTCCAATTCATGAGCCAATAATGACATTGGCAGGGTATTATACAGTGAATATAGAAAACTCGCCAGAACCATTTTTGATGCTTTTCAAACTATACTTTACTTTTGCTTTTGCTTCTCTTTTCTTTTGATTTTCATTCATATTTTATTCATTTCTTTCCTTTTTTTTTCTTTTTTTTTCTTTTGCAAAGCAATAATTTTTTTTCTTTAACTGCATCTATTCCTTCAGGCTTATTTTGTACTGAATATTCATACCCCTAATCATAAGACTCACTTCAAGAAATAACATATATTATGCACTCAACAAACAAAGAAGGTGGGAAGAAAATGCAATGTTTTCACATGCATTAGAACAGTTAACAGGTTAACGAACACAATAGTAGTGAAAAACAAATAAGGTCAAACAATTTTAAGGCTTCAAAATGGAACCTAGGGATATCATCATATCAGGTAAGCTTTTTAAGGCTCAATCGATCCAAACAATACCCTAATCATTTCCTCAATCATACATAACCTAGGATTTCGCCTCAAAAGAGTTGCCAAACAATTTCTGGGATAATTGAATTTTTCACATGTGTCATCCATAAACTTTCTCTAAGCAAACATTCTTATTCTTTCCAAAGTTCAAAAAGCATGCAATTGGGAAACTCACCATGCATAAAAAGAAACTAGAATGCTTCAGCATGCACCAAAGATTACATATGGATTCACAGAAAAATGAAGGTCATATTGCATCCATATCTATCATTGGACAATCATTCACACTAATTTTTAAACATTATAACACACAATGTGAAAGGGAACAACAATTGTATCTTGAATGGATTTGTCATCAAATTTTTAAGATAACTACTCCTATAGTTATTGAATAAGCTAAAATACTAAAATACATACATACACTTCAAAAAATATAAAACTAACATACTCATAATACCAAAACATATGCACATAAACATAATAGTCTGAAAATA
Source organism: Ormosia semicastrata (assembly GCA_029884595.1). Classification (NCBI taxonomy): domain Eukaryota; kingdom Viridiplantae; phylum Streptophyta; class Magnoliopsida; order Fabales; family Fabaceae; genus Ormosia; species Ormosia semicastrata. Next base: position 18,662,262 of record JAQQTO010000062.1, on the reverse strand, counting down.
TAATATTATTGCATATCAGAGACAAAACATAAAGTTAAACACCCCCCCAAACCTGAGGGAAACAGTGTCCTCACTGTACAAAAGATACATACATATATATATAAAAAAATACGATGAAAGAAATAATAATGCCCGGAATGTCATGGCTAAAAAGATGGATCATCACTATCTGGGCCCTCGGCATCAGAACCATCACCGTCCTCGTCCTCATCATCATCACTATCTGGGACCTCTGCAGTAGGCGCTCTAGAAGGTCTAGCCTGGGAGGGAGCAACAACAGCTATGGGTGGGAAGGCAAGAACTGGATAATCAGCCATCGGCAATCCAAGACGCTTCGCCATCCAGCGCTGAGTCTGCATCTAGTAAACTAACATGGCCTCCATCCTGGCATGCTAATCAATGTCATCTATATGTATGGCCTGGGGCCTAGGAACTGCTGCCTCAGGTGCTGCTGCTGCTCGAGGCTCTCCACAAGCCTGCCACTGTCGTGCTGGCACTGCAGCTAGAGCCGCCCCCACTCTCTCAATGAAAGTATCATTGAGGGGCTGTTGAACATCTGCTAGCTCCTTATGGGGTCCCCTGCGGACTTGATGTCGACTGCATAAAGAATGGATGAGAAAGGGGAAGAAAAGGCTCCTATATTCCTGAGTTGACCTCTGAATCTGATGAAAAATAAGCTCAGCCACATCAATAGACCGACGCTCCAGAATAGCATAAATCATTATAGCTCGGTCTCGAGTAACCTCGGAGAGGTTAGCAGATGCCAGAATGCATGACTAATAAAATGGTACCATGCCCGGGCTTCTGGAGTCAAATAAGTGCGCGGAAAGTACCTAGGCTTGTTAGTTTGGACACTCATAGTCCAAACCACAGGCTGAGACTCAACCATACATATCTGAGCGGTGACCACAGCTACATCAATACCCTCCACCAACTCCCAATGACAAAACTCAGTAAATTCACAGATCTTTGGTGGTTGAGGAAGTCTTAGAGCAACACGAATAGCAGAAGGAGAGAATGAGACCACACGTCCTCTAACTCTAACCGAGGTTGCCCCTTCACCGACAAAAGCTGCATTTGCGTAAAATTTATGAACTAGAGGGAGTACGGTAGATGACCCTGGATGCTGGGCAAACTCACTCCAGTTGAGGTGGTTTATAAGCCCCTCCAACTCCGGGTGTATAGAATGAGAAAATGCAAAATCGCGCTCAAGAATGAGCGGTCTGGTGATGAGAACCATGTATTGTTCAGCAGCATCTGCTGAGATAAATCTCCTCCTATCAAAATCAGCAGGAGAGGGAGAAAGCTCCCTGTGCTACCGGCTAGATGAACCACGTTGCATAAATCGTCCTCTCTTTGGAGCCATAACAACCTGGAAAAGAATTGTTAAAAGCTAGATTTAATAATTGGAAGCATTAAACAAATTGAAAAATAAATAATTCTGGAAAATTTGGTATTCAGCACCGCGATATACAATTACAGCGCCACAGGATTCAAATTGTTCATACTAACGCCGCTGCATTCAACTCAACGCCGCAGTGCACAACCCTAATTTTTCCAGGTACGCAGGAAACAACATGTTTAATCCAACACAACATACAAATCAGGCATTATATAACTCTAAAAACTAACTAAAACCTAAAACAAAACAACTGATTAATATAAAACAAACATGAATACATAAACGAAAATAGGGAAAAAAATTAAAACCTAAGAAAATAAATAACAATATTTACGAAAATAAAGAAAATATAAGAGAAACATACCTTGTACTGGTAGGAATTGAAGAATACGCAAGGGAGAAAGTAACAGAAATGTTTAGAGAGAATGGGAGAGAAATGAGGAACAGAAAAGAGAGAAAATGGGGGTATGGGGATGTGCACAAAATGTTGCAGCACTTAACTCTGTCTGCCTCTCAACGCCGCGACATGCAAATGATAACACTGCGGCGCGCATTAATTCCCACCAATTTTAAAATTTAAATTTATTACTATTTACTATTTAATAATAATAAATAATTTTTTTGAAACAGATGAACATAGGGCCGCGGCCTTGGGGTCTGTATCGTCGCGGCCCTGTACTCACTGGATTTTGGCCCAAAACAATGGGACGCCGCGGTGCTTTGTAGCCTAACGCCACTGCGTGAGGAGCCTGACTGCAGAATCCTACAGCAAACTCACTTCAGCCATGAGTTTTGCTCAAATGTGGCCTCCAGCACCTGCAAAACTTGCCTATAAGGTTAATTTACATAATGGAATGCAAAAATATACAAAAACTTAAAAATCAATATATTTACATATTTAAGACATAAAATGAAAATTTTGGGTTCCCTCCCAAAAAGGGCCTAATTTACAGTCTCGGAAGGACTTGTCTGCTGTTCCAAATGCATTTCTATAAGTGAGGAGGATCTTCCTCCTGATTTACAAAATTAGTTTGATGTATTTCGAATGGCAAGACTTTTAGCTCCAAGTTTGGATCTTGCTCAATAGGTGCATTAAATAAATTTACTACCATAGCAGCTTTGAGCTGGTCCATTTCACTATAAAAAATGACTTGACCTTCTCCATGAGCACAGGCTTCAATTACACCCCCTTCGTTGGATGTTATCCCATCAATTATGTTCACCATTGCACAATCTTCTTGATCATGAGGGCCTTGTAATGTATTAAAAATGTTGAAAATAATCTCTTGATCTTGAACCCTCATGGTGAGTTCACCTTTCTCCACATTAATCAGAGTTCTTCCTGTTGCAAGGAATGTCCTGCCAAAAATCAATAGGACTTTGCTATCCTCCTTCATATCAAGTATGACGAAATCCACAGGAAGATAAACTTATCCACTTTAACCAACATATTCTCAATAACCCTATTTGGATGAGTAAGGGTTCAATCCACCAACTGTAGTGTAACTGAAGCAGGCAAAATTTTCCCCAAATCTAATCTTTGGTAAATGGAATAGGGCATGAGATTGATGCTGGCTCCTAAATCACACAATGCATGGCCAGTGAACTCCTCACCAATTGTGCAAGGTATGGTGAAGCTTCTGAGATCTTTGAGCTTAGGAGGAAGTCTGTTAAGCAGAATTGCAATGCATTCCTCCGTCAGGGCAACTATTTTGAAATCATCAAGCTTTCTTTTCTTTGATAGAATTTCCTTCATAAACTTAACATAGCTCAGCATTTGTTCTAAAGCTTCTGCAAATGGGATGTTGATATGCAAGTTTTTGAGCACTTTCAAGAATTTCTAGAATTGGTGCTCAAACTTTTTGCTCACTTGCCTGTTGGGGAAAGTTAAAGGGTGGACATAAGGCTTGAACTCCTTCTTTTTCTCCTCACCATTCCTCTTAACAATATCTTGAGTTTGCCCGACATTTGTGCTCACAGCCTCCTTTTCTCGGACAACTTCAGTTTCCTCTTCAAGCAGCTTTGTTCCCAGATTCCCTTCAATGTTCTTCCCATATCTTAGTGAGATAGCATGGCAATGCTCATTTGAAGCACCCTTCAGATTATTAACAGTGTCACTAGGGAGGGTGCCTAAAGGCCTATTATTAATGGCATTAGCCAACTGCCCTACTTGAGTTTCCAATGCTCGCATAGAAGCAGATTGATTCTGAAACATAACTTCATGTTTTACCAACTAAGCATCAGTCTTCGTCATGTGAGAATCTATCTTACCATAAGCTATGAAATCATGTCTTCCAAAGAGGGTTTTTGATCTTGGCCTTGTTGTCTTGATTAGGAAGGGAATCCAAAAGGATTATAAGGTCTGTCATTAACTGGAGTAGATGAGGACGCTCATTGATTGTCCCTCCAAGAGAAGTTGGGATGGTTTCTCCATCCTGAGTTGTACTAGTTTGAGTATGGATTATTCTGTTATAGGCGATAGTTACTAACGTATTGTGCACTTTCTGTACTGAAAGGGCAACTATCGCTTGAATGAGTCTCTCCACACTTGTTACACAGCACAAATGGGCTTTGTTGATGGCTGTTCCTAAAACGATCCAGCTTACTTGATAATGTTGCTACCTGAGCTGATAATGCTGCCATTGGATCAATATCATGCACTCCAGCCAACTTCTTTGAAGTATTTATTTCAGAAGGCCATTGGTAGTTGTTGGCTGCCAATTCCTTAAGCAGTTGGAATACATCATCAAATGATTTGCTCAATAAAGAGCCTCCAGCAGCTGCATCTACTATAGGGCGATGGTGGGGTAGCAATCCCTTATGAAATGAGTAAACTTGGTGCCACGGTGGAATGTCGTGATGAAGGCACCTACGAAGTAAATCCTTGTATGTCTCCCATGCTTCATACAAGGTTTCATATTCAAGTTGGGTGAATGATGTGATATCATTCACCATTTCAGCTATCTTGGCCAGTGGAAAATATTTATTTAGGAATTTACCACATAGATCATTCCAAATGTTGATGGATGCCGCAGGCAGAGATTGTAACCAACTCTTGGCTCTATGTCTGAGAGCGAATGGAAAGAGCTTTAAGCGAATAGCATCATTAAAGACACCATTATGCTTGAATGTGTCATAAATCTTCAGAAAATTTGAAAGATGCGCATTGGGATCCTCCTTAGGCAAACCGCCAAATTGCACAGAAGTCTGTATCATTTGAATGATGGCCGGTTTGATTTCAAAATTATTAGCACGGATGGCAAGCCGTCTAATACTGGACTGCAAGTTCTCCATTTGAGGGGTTGCAAACTCCCTCAAAGGTCTTATGTGACTATCGTCCTCCATATCTTGTATTCCATGTTCTGCCATCAAAGTACCTATATCACAAAATAATCTAAAACTTTAATTAATATGTACAAAACAAAATTTGAACTAGGATTAACTAGACTCATTGCTAATATCAGCTAAATAGAAATAACCGTATTCTCCGACAACAGAGCCAAAAACTTGATCGCTCTTTTACTTACCGCAAGTGCACGAGTCGCACTTGTATTATAGTTAAGAGTTGGATATCGTTCCCACGAGGAATACATATTTCTTATAAAAGTCAAATATTAACCAATAGTCTAATTAATGCTATCCAAAGGCATTAAATTTATAAAGGAATGTTTAAAGAAATATATAGACTGAAAATAATAAATCTAAGATAAATAGATAAATAGAGAAATAAGGAATTCTTTCTCATCTCCTATTTCAATTAATGACATGCAATCCTTACAAGCAACATCAACGATTTATTAAGTTAGCTTGAGAATCTGATTTAGTTAAAAGCCTATGTTTAGGTCAATTAACCCTAGTTTCATTTACCCAGCTCACTAAGTATCCTTGAGAACCAGTGCAAACTTCACTCTTGAATGATCTATTCTCTATCACACACTATGCATGACCAATAGGTATATGTCTATCCTATTAACGAATCATCTCATCCAAATCAATTAAATGAAATATAATATGCATCAATCATACGTGTGATCTAAAATCCAAATTCCTATGTCTAGGTTCATTAGATTTCATCAAATCAATTAAAAGTTGATCAAACCATCAAAAGCATTAAGATCCATATGATTGAAAATAACTAAACTTAATATATATACTCAAAAGATTACAAAATCATCAATATCCATAGGAGACTACAAAGGAAATCCTACATACAGCCTAGCTAGCCATGATACATGAAAATATAAATATATAAATCATGCTCATGAAGCATTAAAGAGAGAAAAGAAGAAAGGAAAGGAAGGAAGCTCATTAGATTTCATCTTCTAAGCTTGATTCACCCTCCATATTGTTACCAAGTGGCTTCCGGTACTCAAGAGTAGGGTGAATTGAGTATAAAAATGTTTCGCAAACCTCTTTTAGAGAAAACATAAATATTAAAACTATTAAATAAAAGCACAGAAATAACGAGATGTAGAAGAAAAGCTAAAAAAAAGAAACAGCAAAGGATAAATATGTAATAAAATAAAGCTGCGTAAAATAAAGAGATTAAGAAGAGAGAAGCAGGCATAGTATTTATCCTGTTTTGACCACTAACCCACTTGTGGTCTACGTCCAGTCCTCGAAACAATAGCCGAGATTTTTCACTATGTATACAAGCTTCAATAGGTGCTTGCAACCGTTACACAAAAGAGCACTTTTCACACATAGAGAAACTCTACCCCTGTGTTAAAGTCTCAGCCTGCAGGGATACCTCACCCTTACACAAATCTTAGAGGGATACCTCACCCTTTTTACAGTATAGCAGAAAAATAGATGAAGAGAAACTCTCATTTAGAGCAAATTATACAAATTGAAGTGCTAATGGAGCTCTCACAGAATATCTCAAAGTTTTGATCGAAAAAAATAGAGCGTAGAAAATAACTTCACGAGTTAGTGCAAGTAGAAAATAATTCAGAGTGTTAGGTAAATTTAGAAATGACCCAAGGCTTCTATTTATAGAGAAATTTTGAAGAAATAGCCGTTGGGTATGATTAAAACTCATAAATTCCAAAACTTATTTCCATACCAATACGTGAAAGACCGTGTTTATTCGAATAGAGTAAACTGTTATTCGAATAACATTGTTCATAACATCATCGTGAAAAGCAAACTGATATAGGTTATTTGAATAACACCAAGTTTATTCGAGTAACACTTTGAAAACAGAGTTTCAAAAGAGAAGGATTATTCGAATAACAGCTGGGTTATTCAAATAATGTTTTGATAAAAACATTTCTGAGAAACTCATTTATTCGAATAGTTAATCTACTATTCGAATAGCAATTTAAAAACTTCAAACTCGTAGCATGGTTTATTCGAATAGAGCAAGCTTTATTCGAATAAAATAATAAAAGAACCAGATTTGAAGAAATCATTTCAAAAACACTTAAGTTTCTTTTTAAGGCCAATTTAATCTTTTCTTTCAAAACAGTGAGATATTAAAGTGAGCTCCGTACAAAAAGACTCTAAGTCCTAAAGCTATTCTTATAAGATCTTGGACTTGGTCTTTCCATCATCTTTATTTTTGTCTTCACATTTGTTTTCATCAAAACAAGTCTTCAAAGGCATATGTCCAAACACATTCTCCCCCTTTTTGATGATGACAAACTATCAATGAGAAAAGAATTAGTGCATATAATTGGAATTCACAAAAGAGGTATTAAAAACTTACCCCCCCTCTTTAATTATAAGAGGTAACGTTTATCTGAGATATGCGCAGCTCCTCATTTCCTGTGGAATCCAAACTCTTTTTAATTTTACCTGTCTTTTCTTAATTAAATTCAAATTTTTCTCCCCCTTTTGTCATGAGCAAAAAGGAGGGGTAAGTCCCATAGACAGATATTCAAGTATAAGAGACAGATATTCAAGTATAAGAGCATAAAAAGAACTAAATAACTGAAAAGCATACTCATATCAATGCAAGGCCATAAAAAACTTTATTTATTCATTAACTAAAAAAGGATGCATTTACAAAAGCCAGAAATAAATAAAACAAAGATCCTAAGAACTAAAGCTCCTAGAAATAGGTATCTGGTGGCAAAGGTGAAGAAGCAAGTGTAGGGGCAGGTGATACAGCTCGTAAGGCAGCAACCTCACATTCAACACCTTCTATTCTATCAAGAAGAATAAAGAAGGTGTGTTCCATATAAGCACAGTTATCATGCAAGGTTGCCATGATTTGCTCCAAAGTGACTAAAGTAGGGGCAGCAGCAGGGGCAACAGGGACAGCAGGGGCATCAGCAGGGTCACACTCATCATCAACCTCATCTGGGTACACCCAGCCTTCATCAATCTCGATCATCTTCATTTTATGCAAGGTGTGGGAGCCGAAGACATTGTGATGAGTCAAGGCGATGGCTCGCTCAGTCGCCAAGACCTGAGGATATTTGCTAAGCAAGGTAGTGATGAGAATACCATAAGGCAAGTCAGATTTTTCCTTGCCCTTGGCCCTCATTATGTGTTTCATGATAAACACAGGCCAGTTGATCTGATGACCATCATGAAGGATCCAGAGCATGAAGATGTCATCTTCACTGAGGCAGGCGTAATTCCCACCGCGGGGAGCCAGGATGTGAGCAAAGGCATAATACAGAAGCCTATCTTGGCTCTTCAGCATGCCACCCTTGAGGCCCTTGTCAGGCAAGGCTAGACCAAGTTTTAGCAGGTCCTCAGTCGCCCGAATCCTATTGAACTCCTCAAGAAAGGGGTTGCCATCATCTTTAACGAGTATGCCGGTGAACTACAACCCAAACAGAGTCTGTCAGTCCTGCGGAGTGATTATGATGTTCTGATCGCAGACTTCGGAGAAGAGGTTTTGGCCATCAAATGCTAGATTACAGAAAAACATCTTCACCAGAGCTGGCTAGAGAGTAGCCCAGTGAGAACAGAGCTATAGAACCCCCTAGTTTTGCAATAGGGTTAGAAAGTCGAAGCCTCTGTTTTGCTGAAAGAATGAGAGGTCAAGGTATTTAGGCTAGACAAGGTTAACTCCTAGAAGTGGGTAATGAAGCGGCCACAGTGCTCTTCGTTGGAGGAGAGCCTTCTCAAGTCAAGCGGATTGTTGCAAGGTGCAGTCTTCGTGTGAGGACGCTTAGAAGAAGAGGCCATGGTATTTGGAGGGTTGGTGGAGAGAGAAAGAAAAAAAAAAAAGAAAAGATGGAGGGGAGCAGAGAAAAGATGGAGGCGTGGGTAGTGAAGGAGAGGAGCGGGGAGTAAGACGATTTGGCGTGTAGGGGCTTTTTAAAGAGAGGCCCGTGTTTATTCGAATAACCTAAGAGGTTTATTTGAATAAACCTTCGTAGAAACTCAAAAGTCAGAGGTTTCTGTTGGGTTTTATTCGAATAGAGGGAGATCCTATTCAAATAGAGGATCTGGGAAAGCCAAGCATTGTGGCCATTTAACAAGTTTTATTCAAATAACCTAAGGGTTATTCGAATAGACAGAGAGCAGCGAAACAATACTGATAAACCAAGTCTCTGGTTAATCGAATAAGGTTGATTTTATTCAAATAGACAGAGAGCAAAAGTAAATGATTGATAAAATAAGTCTCTGGTTATTCGAATGATCTGAAATTTATTTGAATAGACATAGAGCACAGCAAACACAGAACTGACATAGAAGTCAGTTTATTCGAATAAACCTAGATTTATTCGAATAAAACTATCAAAAGACACAGTAAAGCATATGTTCAGAATGTGATTTAAAAGAGAATTGACTTACCCAAATATATGCTACCTGCAAAACAATATTTGGGATATCTCTGAAGCTTAAGTCAGTAAAGATTCAAGGGAGATAAAAAACATACTTAAGCAATAAATTCAAGTAATTATATATTGGATTGATCAATTATGCCAAATTCTCCTCTAATATAAAAGAATGCTTCTTTAGCTAAGGGTTTAGTAAAAATATCTGCAAGTTGTTTAGTTGTTTCAACAAACTTAAGAATGCAATCCCCCTTTTTGTACATGATCTCTGATAAAGTGATGTCTTATCTCTATATGCTTTGTTCTGGAATGCAGAATGGGATTCTTAGAGAGATTTATTACACTAGTGTTATCATATTTTATTAGTATGTGATCAAGCTGAAGACCGTAATCTAGAAGTTATTGCTTCATCTATAGGATTTGAGCACAACAACTCCCGGCTGCAACATATTCAGCCTCAGTGGTAGACAAAGCCACATTATTTTGTTTCTTGCTATGCCAAAAAACTAAAGAACTACCAAGCAAGTGGCATATCCCACTAGTACTCTTCCTATCCAATTTGCACCCAGTAAAATCAGAGTCGAAATAGCCTATTAGGCTACATGAGGCACCCTTAGGGTACCACAAGCCCATTTGTGAAGTGCCTACTAGGTATTTCATTATTCGTTTAACAGCACTTAAATGAGATTCCTTAGGGTTTGATTGATATCTAGCACATATGCATACACTAAACATTATATCTGGCCTACTAGCAGTAAGATAAAGGAGAGATCTAATCATACCTCTGTATTTTGTTATTTCTACTGATTTACCTCCTTCATCTTTGTCCAAATAGCAAGAAGTGCCCATTGGAGTGGCCATGTGTTTAGCATTTTCCATTTCGAACCTTTTGAGCAATTCCTTGTAGTATTTGGTTTGACTTATGAATGTCCCTTCATTTGTTTGTTTGATTTGAAGTCCGAGGAAAAAATTCAACTATCCCATCATTGACATTTCAAATTCATTCTGCATTGTCTTAGCAAATTCTTTGCAAAAGGATTCATTAGTAGCACCAAAGATAATATCATCCACATATACTTACACAAGAAGAATATCATGCTTTTTATTTTTAATGAAAAGGGTAGTATCGACTTTTCCTCTTGAAAAACTATTTTCTAAAAGAAACTTACTCAACCTTTCATACCAAGCTCTAGAAGCTTGCTTTAAGCCATATAAAGCCTTTTTAAGTTTAAAAACATGGTTGGATAGTTCATGATTTTCAAAACCTGGAGGTTGTTCAATGTATACCTCCTCTTGAATAAGGCCATTAAGAAAAACACTTTTAACATTCATTTGATATAATTTAAAATCCATGATGCAAGTATATGCAAGTAACATTCAAATAGCTTCTAATCTGTCTACAGGTGCATAGGTTTCTTCATAATCTATTCCTTCTTCTTGATTATAACCTTTAGTGACCAACCTAGCTTTGTTTCTAGTTATTAATCCATTTTCATCAAGTTTGTTTCTAAAACCTATTTTGTGCCAATTATAGGATGATCATTAGGTCTAGCAACTAATTCCCAAACTTAATTTCTTTCAAATTGATTTAATTCCTCATGCATAGCTAAGATCCAATGTTCATCATCAAAGGCTTCAATTATATCTTTAGGTTCAATTTGAGAAACAAAGGCTAAGTGATTACATGCATTTCTAAGGGAATTTCGAGTACTTACACCTTTAGACACATCACCTATTATATGATCAAGGGAATGATATTTTGAAGTCCGCAATTCTTTGGAAAGTTCCAAGACTTGTGGATCTTCTTGTCTTTGTTTTTGTTCTTGCTCTTTGACTTCTTTTTCTTTGCTGTCCAAATGAGTTTTCGCCAAAATTTCTGTGACATCATCAATAACAAGATTCTTTCTCGATCTATTTGGGTCAGTTTCATCAAATACAACATGAATAGATTCTTCGATAGTCATAGTTCTTTTATTATATATACGAAAAGCCTTACTATGGTTGGAGTAATCAAGAAATATACCTTCATCAGACTTAGCATTAAACTTGCCTAAGTTATCTTTTCTATTATTTAGAACAAAACATTTGCAACCAAAAATATGAAAATGTGAGACATTTGGTTTTCTTCCCTTGTATAACTCATATGGAGTTTTCTTTAAAATAGGCCTTATAAGGGCCCTGTTCATTATGTAACAAGCTGTACTTATAGCATCTGCCCAAAAATACTTAGGAAGAGTAGACTCATTAAGCATAGTTCTCGCCATTTCTTCTAAAGAATGATTTTTTCTTTCTACAACTCCATTTTGTTGCGGAGTTCTAGGGGCAGAGAAATTATAATTAATTCCATGTTTATCACAATAATTTTCAAAAATATTGTTTTCAAATTCGCCACCATAATCACTTCTTATTGAGGAAATTGAAAAACATTTTTCGTTTTGAATAACTTTAGCAAGTATTTTAAAAGCTAGAAATGCATCATTTTTATTTGTAAGAAATAAAGTCCATGTAAACCTAGAAAAATCATCCACAATCACTAAAGCATAGTAATTCCCACCAAAGCTCATAGTTCTAGATGGTCCAAAAAGATCCATGTGCAAAAGTTGTAAAAGTCTAGTAGTTGAAACTATATTTTTTGCTTTAAAAGAGACATTTATTTGTTTACCCTTTTGACATGCACTACATAATTTATCTTTTACAAAATTAAGCTTGGATAGTCCAATTATTAGCTCTTTAGAGACTAACTTCTTTAAGTGATCCATGTGAATATGTGCAATTCTCCTATACCATAACCATGAATCATCATTCTTACATAAAAGACATTTCGCATCATTTCAAGATATATCATTAAGACTAATCATACAAATGTTGTTTATTCTATGACCAATAAACTTAACATGCTTATCATTTTTATCTTCAATTATGCAACAATTTGAATCAAAAATTACTCTATTTCCTTTATCACATAATTGGCTAATACTAAGCAAGTTATGTTTCAAGCCTTTAACAAGCAATACATTTTCAATAGAGGAACTAGGATTCTTATTAACTTTGCCGATTCCAAGAATTTTCCTTTGTTGTTATCACCATATGTAACATGACCATGATTCTTGGGAATGAGCAAGGTGAATTTTGAGTCGTCCCCGGTCATGTGCTTAGAGCAGCCGCTATCGAGATACCAATTTGAATTCCTGGCTTTCAAGCACACCTCATTTTTGCTTTCTTCTTCTTCTCCTTTGGCCATGAGACATAGTTGGGCTTCCTCGCTATCTGGGCTGTCAGTTGAATTCATGTCGTTTTCATCCCATACTATGTAGGCTTTTCTTCCTTTTCTTTTCTTGAAGGGCTTCTTTTCAAATTTCTCCTTCTTCTTTTGATAAACTGGGCACTCCATTTTCATGTGACCCGATTTGCCACATTCATAGCAAGTTGGAGTTGATGAAGCTCCTTCGCCTTTGTAATGATTCTTCTTCGGAGGAAAGGGAGGTCTTCTTTGCGTTCCCTTCTTCTTAAGAAAATTTCTAAATTTTTTAACTAAAAGACTAAGATTTTCTTTGTTTACCTCAATATTTTCTAAGCCTTCTTCATCTTCTTCATCATCATTGTCGATTGTTGAGGAGGTGGCTTTGAGCACTATTCTCTTTTTCTTTTTATCATTTTCTTCGCTTTGACTTAATCTGCTTAGTTCCAGTTCGTGCTCATGAAGTTTTTCAAAAAGGGTAGCTAGAGTCATTGTCGACAAGTTCCTCGATTCTGATATGGTTGTTACCTTGGGTTGTCAAATCCTGCTAAGACATCTCAACACTTTGTTAATTAAATTTTCATTAGAGAAACTTTTTCCTAAAGATGCAAGATGATTAACTATATGGGTGAACCTCTTTTACATTTCTTGAATGTTTTTTCCTTGGTTCATTCTGAATAATTCATATTCACGAGTTAGAGAATTGATTCTTGACCTCTTTACTTCACTAGTACCTTCATGGGTAACTTGCAAAATATCCTACATTTCTTTAGCAGTTTTGCAATTTGAAATTCTAAAAAACTCATCATATCTCAAAGCAGTAGTTATAATATTTTTTGCTTTTAAATTATGTTGAACTTTCTTTTGTCCTCATCAGACCATTTATTCCTTGGTGTTTCGGTCTTTACACCATCGACCTCATGTGTAGGTATAAATGCACCATTTTCGACAGCATCCCACACATCTAGATGAATAGTTTCGATGAAGATTTTCATTATTTCCTTCCAATATGCATAACCATCCCCATTGAAAAAAGGTGGTCGATTTATGGAAGATCTTTCTAAAAAATCATTTGAAGAAGCCATGTTCTCTTGAAGCTGCTAAGTTCTTTATACAATAGTCTAGCTCTGATACCACTTATCACCAAGTGACTTCCAGTACTCAAGAGGGGGGTGAATTTAGTATAAAAACTTTTCATAAACCTCTTTTAGAGAAAACACAAATATTAAAACTATTAAATAAAAGCACAGAAATAACGAGATGTAGAAGAAAAGCTAAAAAAAAGAAACAGCAAAGGATAAATATGTAATAAAATAAAGCTGCGTAAAATAAAGAGATTAAGAAGAGAGAAACAAGCACAATATTTATCCTAATTTGACCACTAACCCACTTGTGGTCTACGTCCAGTCCTCAAAACAATTGCCAAGATTTTTCACTATGTATACAAGCTTCAATAGGTGCTTGCAACCACTACACAAAAGAGCACTTTTCACGCATAGGGAAACTCTACCCTTGTACTAAAGTCTCAGCCTATAGGGATACCTCACCCTTACACAAATCTTAGAGGGATACCTCACCCCGTTTACAGTATAGCAGAAAAATAGATGAAGAGAAACTCTCACTCAGAGCAAATTATACAAATTGAAGTGCTAATGGAGCTCTCACAGAATATCTCAAAGTTTTGATCGAAAAAAATAGAGCGTAGAAAATAACTTCACGAGTTAATGCAAGTAGAAAATAATTCAGAGTGTTAGACAAATTTAGAAATGACTCAAGGCTTCTATTTATAGAGAAATTTTGAAGAAGTAGTCGTTGGGTATGATTAAAACTCATAAATTCCAAAACTTATTTCCATACTAGTACATGAAAGACCGTGTTTATTCGAATAGAGTAAACTATTATTCGAATAACATTGTTCATAACATCATCGTGAAAAGTAAACTGATATGGGTTATTCGAATAACACCAATTTATCCGAATAACACTTTAAAAACAGAGTTTCAAAAGAGAAGGATTATTTGAATAACAGCTGGGTTATTCGAATAATGTTTTGATAAAAACATTTCTAAGAAACTCATTTATTCGAATAGTTAACCTGCTATTCGAATTGCAATTTAAAAACTTCAAACTCGTAGCATGGTTTATTCGAATAGAGCAAGCTTTATTTGAATAAAACAATAAAAAATCAGATTTGAAGAAATCATTTAAAAAACACTTAAGTTTCTTTTTAAGGCTAATTTTATCTTTTCTTTCAAAATAGTGAGATATTAAAGTGAGCTCAGTACAAAAAGACTTTAAGTCCTAAAGCTATTCTTATAAGATCTTGGACTTGGTCTTTCCATGATCTTCATTTTTGTCTTCACATTTGTTATCATCAAAACAAGTCTTCAAAAACATATATCCAAACACACATATGAAGGATGGCCTCCAACTTTAGCCTTTTCTGCTTTCTCTAGATCTAAAAACCCTAAACTAGCAGCTGCTCTCCAAAAATGATGAAAAACTCTTGTAGAAAATGGGTATAAACATATTTATAGGCTGAATAAAACAGGGCAATGCTGCAGTGTCCAATACATCACGCCGCAGCGCGCGTGCAATTTGGTCACAGGCGCCTGAGGTGTCTACTCTTCAACGTTATGGCGCTTCAGCCGCGGGTTTTTTGTACTGAAGCAGGGGAGCACCGCGACATTTTCATGTCTATGTCGCAGCATTGAGTGTTGATCTTCATTTTTGGCTTCCTCTTAGGCTTCTTAGTCCAAAGCTACTTCAAATTCTTCATTTTCCTACTTTATTTGAGACCTGCCTATATGAGAGAAATTATCAATTCAATAACTCTTGCAAATGTACTAAATTTATCAAAGTTTTGAAAGTATTTGCCCTAGATCACAATGGAAGTCATCAAAATGAAATCAGATATAAATGATGTTAAAATCTTCCATTTATGTATACAAACAAGGACTAAACATGCCATGAAACACAAATATAGGGCACAAATAACTACACTCTGTGAAGTTATCATTTTCCCAATCTATTTTTTCTCCCTTGATTGATCTGTGTGCGGGTGATTTTTATAAGAAAAAACTTGCAAAAATTTCTCTCCAATTTCTGATGATTGGAAGGCAAATTAAGGAATAAATCATGTCAGTGATTTCAATCAAAATTGAAAAGGAAAGTTGCCATGTTTGAGGTTATGCAGTTTCTTGTGAAGACTAGGGTTTGGTGGATAGGGTTGCAGCAGTAGGAAGGGAAAGGAATTGGGTCATGGGTTGACCCGTAACCTATTTTCTCTTTTTTTATTTATTTATTATTTCTCAAAATAATTTTATTTTTTCTTCTCTTTTTTTTTTCTTTTTAATAAAATCAAACTTAGTAAATAAAATAAATATGGACAAAATTAGGTATCAATAATTCTCAGTAGTGTAACATCAAATAGAATCATTGAAATTGCAATTCCATGATAAATACAAATAGATAACATTTCAAAAAAAATTATGTATGAATGTTCATCAAAATGATAAATGTTAATTATGATGAAATGTATTATGGTGAGGCCTATACAATGTCATGTATCTTGCAAAGGACTTTTCTTGCTCCTTTGACCTGGGCAGAGTGTTTTTATTACTCCTCCATCGATCTCGCAAAAGGGCTTTTTATTACTCCTTTGACGTGGACTGAGTGCTGACCACTCTTTAGCCATGCAATAATGCTTATGATATTTTTAATTTAGTTATTCGAGTAGCATCTTTAGCCTTTTTGAATAGCACTAAAACACTACTTTGGATTTTACTTTTAAAATAGATCACTTTGTCTTTTTTTGATCATAATCGAAAATATACTAGTATAATAACTTTCAAATATATTCGATTATTCTCGAGATTACGCTTGTAGAATAGCTATCTATTCAATTTGCCTTTCTCAAACATAATCGAAGATCTGCTAATTGAATAACTCTGGTAGTATATTCGATTAGCCTTGAAATATTGCCAATTGAATAGCTTTCTTAGTCTACTCAGTTAGTCTAACTTACCATTCTGAAATGGCCTATTCAAATAGCTCTCATAGTCTATTCAATCACCATCGAAAGTATATCATTCTGAACTACTGTTCAAATAGCTGACATGATATTTCAATTAATATCGAAATCACACTTAATCGAATAGGACACTTAGTTTACCCGATTAACACTAGTAATGTCTTTTTGAATTGTGCCGATTGAATAACTCTCCTAGTCTATTCAATTAGCCTTAGAATCATACCATTCGAATTGCTCACTTAAATTACTTAGTTTATCATTGAAATCATGCAAACTCGAATAGCAGACACATTAAAATTCTGAAACAATCTATAATATTCTAGTCGAATTGCCCTTTTTTGCCTTATTCAAAAGAACACTACAGAAATATATTCTATTTGAAAAGCCCCTTGGCCTATTCTAATAGAACTCTACAGTCTGAAACGTCATAATAACAACTTTCTTGTTCTTTTCTTTTCTATACCAATCTCTCTACTCCACAAGTATCTATCATACCATAAATCATGTAGTAAAGTATTAGTAAATCATCACAACAAATTCTGATAGTTGTTCTCATATAAATACATATTTATGCAAATATATGCTCCAGTCTCATAAGACAACTCTTATTGCACTCAATCATGTTTTTTCTTCGAGTATCATGAAGAACTCAATTTTGTCCATTCCTTTCCAGTTTTCAAAAACAAAGAATGATAGAACACAGAACATAAACACAACAACTCCTATCTCAGTTCTCTATGGATTGAAGTTCGATTTTGTTTCTTATTTTGTACTTAGTTCTTACTTCTTCCTCCTCTTTCTTTGTTTCTTTTCTTTTCTTTTCTTTCTTCTCTGTTTTCTCTTTTTGTTCCTATCTCTTACTATTCATCTATTTTTTGCTATTAAAAGCCATGTGAAAACAGAGAAAATGAGAGATATACATGCATAAGTCAAAGACGGTGGAAGAAAAGAAAAATCAGATAATATCTCTTTGACTTTGGGGTAGCTTTAAAAATGTAATATCTCTTTAGATATTTTAGAGTCTTGCATGCCACAAATTTAGATAGAAACTCCACATAAGTGAATTAATCCACTTAAAGCAGTTAAAGCAATAATTCATAATTTTTATCATAGATTGTTAGCATCAAAACTATTGCGGGATATATTACCACAAAATGGCTTTGGATCTTACATTGTCATGTTTTAAAAAATATATAAGCGAATAGAGAAGGGCTTTGGAATTTATTGGAATTTCTATTGCTACTGAGGATATTTTATCTTCAAAACTTGTTTAAAATGGCTTCCAAGAAAACCTTTTTAAGTTACAGCTTGAGGCTTTACTCAGAAGCTTAAGAAAAATAGCTTCATCAAATAAGCTAAAATATGGAAATAAGCTGCTGATATAAAGGGATTCAGACACATTTTCATTTGCTTAAAAAAACACTTGTGGTAGTAGAGTAGTTGCAGTAAGTGCTATGCTATCTGAACAAGGTCTTAGTGTAGTACCAGAAATTATGTGCAATAATGGAAATTTTGCCATTGTTGTAGAATTCAAGAGCTCCTTAGCTTAAAACAAGGAACAAGCCATCAATGAAAAGCCATTCATATAATTAAAGCTAAGGACGTGAAAATTTGCATATAATATAGACAAGAAAAGATAAAGAGAGGAGTTTTCTACTTTTTTCATTCATTAATTATGATAGCTAAACAACATCCCTTTTGTATAAGGTGTAACAAAAAAAATACAAGAAAAGAAAAATGAAATAAAAATGATAAAACCATAAGAGACAAATATCTACACCATATTTTCCTATAACATTATGTTATCTTGAAAGTTCTGAAAGGATAATTGATAGATTTTAGTAAGTTAGTGGGGTTCCAAAGATGAACCCTCAGCCTTAAAAGTTAAGAATTTTTCCTCAACATCAATCTTCGGTAAAATATCTTCCAGGAAAGACCCTTCCTCAAGAGACTACAAGGAAAATGTTATCATGTTTATGATAGAACCTTGTAGACACTATTTTTATACTAGCGTATTGATAGGGGTTAACGTGTGTGTCAATCTAACTCTTTTTTTTTTCAATCTCTAACAACCTTTTTGTCTTATAGTGGGCTTTTTGTTTTGGTAGCGGGTTACTAGTGTGTCAATATACTCGGTGAATTAAGTCGGGTTATGTATTTACAACTCACAGTGGGTGTTGTTGATAAATTGAAGAAAGTGATATGTTATAGTGACCAACATGAATTGTGTGAGGATATGATCTTTCATGTGGGTGTTGTCGATAAATTGAAGAAATGGAATTAATTTGTCAAAAATATTATAAAAACTTTTATTATCAAATTCGTAATGGCTTATTTTAAAGAATTTCAATTTTTTTGAATTGTAAAAATAAACTTAAAACAGGATGACAATGCTTGTAACACTTAAGCTTTGTTTGGATCAAGAGAGAAAATAGAAGGAAAGAAAATGAGAAGAAAGAAAAGGGAGAGAAGAGAAAATGAATAGAAAAGTGAGTTTTATTTTTATATGTTTGGATGAAGAGAAAATGAGAATAAAAAAATGAGAGTTGAATTAAAAAATAAGAAGAAAGAAATTGTAGTTATGTAAAATTACATACATGTCTTTATTATAAATAGTTAGATACAAACATATGTTAAATTTATTTTATTCTTTGAACATATTCTTTTATAAATTAAAAAAATAATTTTATGATAAATATGAATTCAAAAGTTTTAAGTTATTAACATTAAAATTAAAAAAAATAATTTAAATTAATATTTTCATATAAATTTATTTAAATATTTTAATATATAAAAAAACTATTTCAATTTGTCCCTCTTACTGTCCCACATCCCATCCGGTCACCTCTTCCCATTTGATTTGCCCCTTTCCCATCCCAAGTCCCAACGTCCCCTTCCCCTACCCCCACACCCACCAACCCTTGGCCTTTCCTATTCACAGACTTCACTCCTATTCCTTGGCAATTCCCATTCAAGTTACCACTAAAATTTAAAAAATTAAAAAACCTTCAGGTTATCCCACCTCTTTTCATGAATCCTATCTCCCCAACCCACGGCCCACTTCCACACCACTTCCTCTTCTCCATCACCAATCACCATTCCCCAACCCTATCAACACTACTTCCTCATTCTAAGATGCTGGTTGTTGGAGGTAAAATGCAAGGTCCACCTTTGGTTGTGAACTTTGTGGTAGAGGTGTTGGTTGAATTGGGTATGGTCTCTGTTGACCACCGTTGTCCTTGGTGGAGAAGAAGGGTAGAATGATAAATTGATTGCATTAACTCCATTCTCTTCGCATAACAGTAAAGAAAATTTTTTTGTGGAACTCACCATAATTTTTTTCTTTTTTCTCTGTTTTCTATCCTCATCCAAATGGGAGAAAACTCCAAAATCCATCTTTTTTTCTCTCCTCCTATTTTCTTTCCTCCCATTTTCGCTCAAACTAAACAATGGGTTATTGTAGTACGTAAGCTCAAATAAGAGCTCTTCCAAACATGTCAAACAATTTTTTACCAAAAGATTTTTTTAATGACCACTTTAAATGAAAAAAAAAAAAGCTAACAAAGTCATTTTCTTAGCATACAAACCAAGTCATAGTTATAGTTTGTCATGTCAAATTCTCAAATCTCATTCAAAACATTAAATATATATTATTTCATCTAAAAAAATTAAAAGAAAAAAAAGCGAAAAAATAGAAGGCGAAATCCATGCATAGTCGCATGGGAGGTAGAAGAAATTTAGAATAGGGGAGGCAGAAGAGGAATAGGAATGGGTGAGTCAGATCAAATATGGCATTGACTGCTCCTCTTCCTCCTCCTCAGGACTGTCCTATTCGAGTTTACGCCGATGGCATCTATGATCTCTTCCACTTTGGCCATGCTCGTTCTCTCGAGCAAGCCAAGAAATCGTATATAACATATTTCTTTTGAAAATTAATTTTAGTTTCTGTAGACATTTTTTAATCTTTTTACTTACTGCATCAGATTTTTTTTGGGTTGTAGATTTCTGAATACATACCTCCTAGTTGGATGCTACAGCGATGCAGTCACCCACAAGTACAAAGGCAAAACTGTTATGACAGAGGATGAACATTATGAATCCCTCCACCACTGCAAGTATGATTACTTTACTTTTTTTTATTACAATAATGTACTTTCATGACCATGGTCTATTTCTCTTTTGCCTTCATATTTCTACCTTATATTCATCATCAATGTTAGTTATGCACAATACCCTATGTGAGTTCCACATTATGTATAAATAGCATTATTCTTCTATTTATGTTGTTTATATAAAAAAATGCATTTATATGACAATTCTTTAACTTTGAGCAGATGGGTGGATGAAGTCATTCCTAATGCACCTTGGGTTATCAATCAAGAGTTTCTTGAGAAGTATAACATTCAATATGTTGCTCATGGCTCTCTTCCGTAAGATTAATTTAATTTTCCCTTAACCTTTCTAGGGTTACTCTCATACCTAGCTTTTTTTCATGGTTACTAGTACCTAAAGTGAGTTGTGAAGTATTTATTTGTCATTGGTTATATTTAATGAACTTCCAAAACATTTATTGTGAAAACCAACAGTCAATAAATGATTATGCTTGACTACTTACCCTAGGTACGATACTCATAAGGATACCATAGCAACACCCCTTCTCTCAAAATGTGTTTCCCATTTCATTGGTTTAGTTGAGTTTTTAACCGTGTATGCCTATATTGATTTGACCTTCTTGTTTAGCCATCTCAATGCATAATATAATGTTTTGTGCTTGTCAATGAATTGTCCACAACAGATATGCTGATGCTAGTGGTGCTGAAAATGATGTTTATGAATTTGTATGTATCAAAAAAATTTATTTCGTCATTACACTTTTTTATTTTTTTATTTCATTGTGGCTTTCTTTGGTTACATGTCTAATGTGCCATGTCATTTCTATGCAGGTTAAATCTGTTGGGAAATTTAAGGAAACGAAACGGACTGAAGGGATATCTACATCAGACGTGATAATGAGGATTGTCAAAGATTATAACCAATATGTGCTGCGGAACTTAGATCGTGGGTACTCATAAAAAGAGCTTGATGTGAGCTATGTGAAGGTACAATTTTGGTATATATCTCTTTGTTGTTTAATACTTTAAATGAGTTACATTATTAGGTGGATTATTCATTCTTATATCAACCTCAATATTATCTTTCATTTGGAGAAGGAGCTTATCTCTTGTGATTGTAATTGTCTTTAATATAAACAGGAAAAGCAACTAAGGGTGAATAGGAGGTTGAAAACTTTCCAAGAGAAAGTAAAAGAACAACAAGAAGAGGTTGGTGAAAAGGTCTGTACACTATTATGCCATATCATTTGTTAAGCTAAAGGAATACTTTAGGCAAGATCATGTGAATCAAATAGGATGCAGGGGGATTGTGAGATGAAAACACATACTTAACGTAATAGTTGGTGGAACAAACACATTTACCCTAACCAAACATGTCTTTATTTTTTGAAAATTACAAACTGTGTCCTCCTTTGTTGTGATTTTTTGCCAAAATTTACATAGCTAGTCTAAACCCAAGTCTGGATAAAAGAGGAGGGTTATGTTAGGCAATTGGAAACTAACAAAAACTTTATTGAATCTTTTATGACATAGATTAACCATAAAAGTTACAATTAACTTATCATATCTAGTGGGGTAAGGTTTGGTTGTTGTTTTAAAAAATTATAATGTTTTTGTCAATGTAATGAAAGAGGCCTTTGTAACCATTCTGTTGCAATGTCTAAGGTTATTATATTAATGAATTTTTTTCCAAATATGCATGGATTTAGGGATGGGACAAGAGAAGAGGTAATGGAGTAAGAGTAAACTATAGAGGAGGAATGAAAATAGCGTTTATGATGGTTCTGGGAAGTAAAAGTTAATTACTCTTGCACATTGCTTTTTTCGTATGTAGTGCTTTAACTGAGCAATAGCGCTTCCATTATTAGGTTCTGTTACTTTTCCCATCATAAGATTTAGATTTTTCGTTTTTGCTTGCAATGAATGTTTACGATAACAATTAACACTAAACAATTTTAATGGTTAGTCATGATCATTTGTTTAGGATTATGAGGGTAAATAAAACAGTGGGTAAATGACCCAATGATTATAGAATTCGAGACACTCACTTAGGGTGGAGAATGATTTTGCTAAATGTAGATTCGGGTGATGGGGAGATGGATGTATTGGTACTCCTATCTGGCACTCATACTTCTCACTTCATATAGTAGTATTGATGAGGGCAAGGTTTAAGGAAAGGGCAATTAATCATGGGGATTCTTCCTTAAGAAACTTGAGTGTCAAAGCTTAAGGATATCACATATTTAAGCTATAGTCATGGCTATGGAGATTCATTCACATTATGCTTTATAGTAGCATAAATTTTAAAATTACCTCTAGTGGGTTGGAATTGTGATGGATTATATATTTTTGTTGTTCAACTAGATCCAAATTGTTGCAAAGAATGTTGGTATGCATCATAATGAGTGGGTGGAAAATGCTGATCATTTCGTTGCTGGATTTCTAGAAATGTTTGAAGAAGGTTGCCATAAGATGATGAGATAATTTATTCAAAAACAATATGTAACTTTTATTATGCATGCAAATTACTAATTAGCTTCTCACCATCTTTTTTCATTTTCTCTCTCTGCTTGGGTATATATCAGGGGACTGCAATTAGGGATCGAATTCAAGAGAGGTTAAGAAGTCAGGAGTCAATAGACGCCTTATTTCTTCTGCAAAATGGCAAGGATGATAAGGATGATGATGATGATGATGAGTATTATTATGATGAGGAGGATGATAGTGATGAAGAATATTTTGATGATGATGAGCTTAATCCCTAGAATAACAAGAAAGATGAGAACAAAAAGTAGGCATACTTCAATGGAGTTGTTGGGCTCTTGTCAGAATGTGCATAGCAACTTTCCATGAGACTTCTGCAAAATTCTATGCTTAGTCTTAGATCATGGAACATGTTTTGGAGTTGCAGAAGGGATCTTCCATTTCGTTGGTGTGGTAAAAAATTTCAACATTTGATGTGCTAGTAAACATATAAATGTTGTTTGTGTATATGCTTGAAAATAAAACCTACCTAAACTTTTCTTTCTAACACTACAACAAAAAAGCTTTTTAGCGGCCATAAATATGCCTTTTAGCGGCAATAAGAATTGCCGCAAAAACTTTTACCGGCAATTAATTTTTAGCCGCTATATCCAGTGTCGGCAAAGGTTTTGCCGGCCATTATATTGAGTGCCGGTAAATGGCCATTTTATGGCCGGTAAAAGTGATACCTTTTTGCGGCAATTATTTGGCGGCAATTAAAATGGCCACTAAAATAGCTCCCAGTTTACCTTCCCTCGCATCTTTGGCAGCCTTTGTTATTGCCGGTAAATACATTTTTGTATTGCCGGTAAAAAATCTTCCTTTTACCGGCAATTGTAATGGCGGCTAAAACTTGAATAGATTTGCTTTTTTTAATGCCTTTAGCGGCTTTTTTTATTGCCGGTAAATACCTATTTATTGCCAGTAAAAAATATGACTTTTACCGGCAATTATAATGGCGACTATAAGTTACACGAATTTATTTTTTTAAATGTCTTTAGTGGCCTTTTTTATTGCCGGTAAAGGCCAATTTTATTGCCAGTAAATAATTTTTACCTGCACTTGTAATGGAAGCAAATACTCCTTTTTTTGTACAAATTTGTTATTCCTATTTGTCATTCAAGGTGAGATTTCAACATCATTAACACAAATTTTACTAATAATAATATTTGTCCCTAAAGAACTTAAATCATAACATACAAATGTTGTTAAATACAACATACTAAAATTCATTCTAAAACGCAAAATATATTTCATTAAACCCACAATAAAAAAGAACATTCATAATTTTATAGTGTCAACAACAAAACATAAAAAGTACACCATCTACTAATTAGTATCGTTTTGAGTCTAATAACTAGTGTTATCAAATAATCATAACACAAAATAGTAGGTAGCCCATAAACAAATCTTTAACTCTTGATCATATTGAAGTCTTTCACTTGCGAAATTTCTCAAAATCATAGTGTATGACCTGCAATGATAAAATAAAATAGAAATTCAGCTTGCACATTCATTGAAAGAGAATATTTTCAACGATTTTAAATCACTGAGAGATGAAGGTACTTGTCTCATTGCAGTTCCAATCACATAAATTTCATCCAAAACATTAATTTCATTCAAATTGTTTGGCAACCTAAATTTGAGCAACCAAAGATAATGATAATTCTAAGAGATTTCAGGATACTCTGTAAAAGACCAACAATATTTTTGCATTCATTTAAATCAAGCATAAACAAACATTTCATGCTCTCTCTAAACTCAAAAAGTAGAGCAGAGGAAGATATATAACTCTAATACCCATATGGACATATAATCCAGAAATCAACAATGGAGAAAATCACGAGAGAACGTTAGGAATCAAACTTTTGAGGAAAAACTAGTAAGTTATATATTTAATTCAATTTGTCAGACATCCTATAATTTTATGTACTTGCACTGTCAACATGTGTATAGTCTTATTTTATTGCAGTATGAAAATGAATGCTCTTCTTGTAAACCACTTTTTAATTTCACATTTTTGTTCAAGGAAATATGCGGTTCCGATTTAGCTGTATACTATATATACCTTCAACCAGACAAAAACCAAAAGAAATGCTCAAAACAGAAATAGAAATGAAAATGAAAATGCTCTTAGGAACATGTTTGGCCCATTAAGCAGACCGTGCTGTTGAAATATAATACAAAGGCATGCTCTTATGGTAGAATTAAACAAACAAGCAACATAAATCATAGAAACTAAATGAAATATAATACAAGGCATGTGTCAGCAGTGCATGAGGAAAAAAGTCTTTATGCTTTGAAGTAAAGAGCAGCAGAAAATTAGCACAATCTATAATAAAATCAAGCACAATTTAAAAAATGAGCACTATATTAACATATTTTAAAGCAAGTGCAATACCATGAGGGGCTGTAGTATTTTCATCAACACTATATAACTGAAATGGTCTCTGTGGTGCTTGTGGTGCTCGTTCATGGCCACTATTGGCATCTGGGACCTAGTAAATATTAAGATGTAAGATAACATAATAGTCTCATAACATTAAATTTTAAGAAAAAGGTTAAAATATTTGAAAAGCTAACCTGTCCAACTGAGCTTCCACTGAAATTTTGAGGCATAGATAATTCCACAGGAGCAAATTTGCACATAACTTGTCTCACCCATGATAATTCTGACAATAGTCTATCTTGATTTTGTTTCATCAAAATCATTTCTTCATCATGCTTTTCCCTTAACTCCTTCATCTCTTGTTCTAACCTTTGGACAACCTCATTAGACAAATCATCTGTAACAATATTTCTTAGGGAAGATTTATTACCCCACAATAGAGAAGGGGTTGGACCAAGTCCTAAACCGCGGATATAACCACTTCTTTCACTTCCCAACACTTGGGAATACACATCT
The DNA here is from genome assembly GCA_029884595.1 of Ormosia semicastrata. Lineage (NCBI taxonomy): Eukaryota > Viridiplantae > Streptophyta > Magnoliopsida > Fabales > Fabaceae > Ormosia > Ormosia semicastrata. Next base: position 18,636,307 of record JAQQTO010000062.1, on the reverse strand, counting down.
CCTTCCCAAGCAACACTACCAGAAGGTTGATCATTAGATGTCTCACCATTGCTTAACTTTTCTTTCATCGTGTCCTAATCACAATTAAGATAACAATTTATGACATACTCAAATCCATATAAAAATATTTAAAATAATTTGAATACTAAACATACTTGAACTTTTAAAGGATAAAATTGCTTAAGAAATCTTACAACTATCCTTGCAGACTCCTCATCCAATGGTCTACCATCCTTACGCTTTGTATGAGTTAATATGTAAATTTCTGCTCGTTGAGGCTCTATCCCATTTATAGCCTAATACAATTAAATTAATGTCAAACAATTATACATGACACAAACGGGCTTTAGAATCTCATATTTGGTAATTTATACATGAATACCTTTTCATCCATCAAGGTTCCAAAGCTTTTGGATCCTCCTGTGTGAGGCATCTTTTGCTTGGCCCTATTACTTCTATTTGCTTGACTACGCTTCTATCATTGCAACACATAAATAACATCATATAAAAGCTAGAAAAGGAAAAGAAAAACAAGAAGAAACATTTGCAGCTACATGCACAACAGTTATTTAAAAGCTTTTGATTTGGACTAGTTGGGAACAAGAAATGTGAAGAATTACCTTTCCCTTTAAGTGATTCAGTAACATCTCATACTTTTTATTTAATTTATGTTGACATTTGGGGACCCTTTTCTACTCCATCCTTACATGGCCATAGATTTTTTCTTACCACAGTAGATGATTATTCTAGACATATTTAGGCTTTCCACATGAAACATAAGTCTAAAACAGGAAAACATTTACAGAATTTTATTTCCCTCATCAAAACATAATTTAACTCCAAAATTAAAGTCATTAGGAGTGATAATGGACAAGAATTTCTTATGTCTACTTTTTTTTACTCTTAAGGGTATTATTCATCAATGATCTTATGTTAAGACTTCCCAACAAAATGAGGTAGTAGAACACAAACACCAACATATCCTTAATGTATCAAGGGCAGTCCTCTTTCAAGCTCACCTTCCAAAACTTTTTTGTTCATTTGCTATTTCTCATTCCATTCATATTATCAATAGGCTATCTAGTTCCAAATTACAATTAAAACCAAAGTCCTTTTCATTGTCTTTACAATAAAGTTCTTGATCTGGTTATGCTTAGAGTTTCTGGATGTTTGTCATATGCTTCAATGTTATTTCACAATCGTCAAAAGTTTGATGCCAGAGCCCAAAAATGTATCCATCTTGGTTTTAAAGAACTGTCAAAGGCTATTTGCTTTTTGACTTGAATTCACGTGAATTGCTACTATGAAGAAATGCCATTTTCTTTGAATCAGATTCCAAGTAATATAAAACAGATCCATTTTAAACTAAGGAAATGCATGTAACACTCTATAAAACATAAAAACAAGGCAACTCTGTGTGTGTGTGTGTGTGTGTGTTTTAAGGCTTCTAAAGTTAATACCTTTGCTTTATCAGAAACCCAATAAGAGACAAGACCAGTCCATTGGTCCCTTGGTATGCGACTCGGTCTATTTTTCAGCAAGGCATCTTTGGTCTTATACTTTGTCATATATATACTCTTCAAATCACATTTGTAATCTTTCCATTTCTTCCCTAGTGACTTTTTGACAAACTCCTCACCATGTGTTGGGATTGAGAACTTCTTCTAAAAAAAAGAGCAAACATTTACAAGTTAATTTCATGTATGAAAGAAATAACTTGGACCTTATTAAGAATAATTATTTCATACCTTTACAAACTCCACCAATTTCTTCTTTTCTTCTTTGTCAAAAGCTCTCCAATCTTCTATGTTTAAAGGTGTTAGTTCTGGGGTTCTAGCAACAATGCCTAGAAAGCTAGCAAGCTTTCGACCCTCCTTTCCTATGGCTTGATTACGACTATTGAATCGCACAACAATTGTCTTCCCTGGAGGCAAATTCCAGATATCTTTTAGTAATGTAGGCCCACGAACCTTCCTTGCCTCCGAAGGACCTAACACGAACCAGATTTAAATGTCATGATTTAGTTCAAACTAATTTAAAAATCTAAAGCAATGTTCATTAAAATAATGTCACCTGATTCATGGTTTTGCTCAGCCTCAGTGCTAACAGAATTATTCAATTCATCAGATTAACTGTCATGTGCTTGGGCTTGAGAGCAGTTTGGGGCATTCATTAGTTGCTCAATATAAGGCCGCACTTCTTCATCATGATGTTGCTCAGTGACCAATATGAGGCTATTTTTTCTAGGCATTATGATATACTGCCTGTAACTTTTACCTAAGGTGAAATAAATGTGCAAATTTGCATGTTAGGAATTTATCCAATCATGTGATTTATCTGTCAAATTTGAATTTTGTTATTTAGTGTTTTCTGTGAAACATGCTTTTGGGTTTCTCTCTTTCATGCTTTTGGGTTCTTGTCTTGGACTTATCAGTATAGGTTATGACGAAAACCATTGGGGAACTGATAGGGACAGCGATGGGGGCATGCTTGGAGGTTGTTGTGGATCATAAAGGAGCGGTGGTAGAGGATCACCTCCGCTCCCAGTTCTATAGTGACCAAGTAGTGTCGCAGAGGCATGAGTCTTGGCAAAGGCAAAGATAAGAATCTTAATGATGGTTTTGAAATCCCCGGCTTATTGGCGGCGATTTTAATGAGATCTTGGAGTCGATTAAAAGACAGGTGACCCGAGACCAATCAGACAAAGTGAAGCTTCTAGAGACAATAGACTAAAAATGTTAATAATATATACATTTCTTTTTAAAAATATATGCGTGGTTGTCATGTGAGAAGTGAGGAAGAGTGGTTGCCAATAGTTGGACGGATACTATGCAGTTGGAAGGGACACCTTCGGTGTTTGGAAAAAGAGCTTGCGTGGGCCAACATTAAAGGATTGGAATAAAATACTTTGGGCATGTGGGGAAGAAAATTAAAATTGCTGCTGGACCGAATAAAGGATCCGAGTATAGCGAGCCCATCGAGAGAGAATTTAGCTCTCTTAAAGGACCTCCAAAAGGAACTTAACGATTTTTTATTCGAGAGAAGAAGTCACGTGGAATCAGAGGTCTAGAGTTCGGTGGATGAAGGAGGGGAATCAGAATACCAAATTCTTTCATGATAAAGCCTCAGCTAAACAAAAAAAGAATAAAATCTCTAGAATCCAGGATGAGGAAGGAAATTGGCATCCAGAACATAATAGCATTGAGGGGGTAGCCAGAAACTGTTTTCAAAATATGTTTTTACGTACAGGGCAATTTTATAATGTTTTTCATTGCAGTCAGCACACATAGTTAGGTCCTTCCTAACTAAAAATTGAAAAATTAGTAGTTACTTGAGTATCTATATGTGAACGTGAACGTGAATGAATTAGCTTATTTAGAATTCTAGCCTAGGTCCATTAGCTTATTCAGCATTTGTTGGAACTTAGAATCTTATATAATTTTGTAAAGCACTCTGTTTTAAGTGTTTAAAATCACTTGGACTAACACAATCAAAATCACTGAACGTGAATCCATTAGCTTATTCAGTTATCTTCATAATTATCTTCACTTGCTGATATTGTTTTCCAAACTATTCTATTTCATGTCAGGATGATCAAGAACCTTATTAACACAATTTAGTTTCTTATTGTTAAAGAGAAATTAACATAAAGGGCAGAACTCATTTGTGCTGTAGAACATAATTTTTTTTAACACCCACTTACTCAATTTGAACAAATAATAAAGCTCTTAATTGAATCAGACTTGACCTATTTATTATCAAGGGAAAATTAAAGTAAGTACACTAATTAGATTCTCATACACAACTTAAATAACACATTCTAATATCCTATTATAACATGAGACATCTAAAACCCCATCATAGGAAGAGATTAGTTCATAGTACCTGCATGGACCTATTTCTTTCTCCAAAATAAAGTACTTTTCTAGCTGCAAAAACCTGTAAAAGTCATAAAGCAAATGATATATGAATTAAACACTAACACACTGGTGTAATCTAGAAATTGGAAAGTAAATTATGAAATGTCTCGAGAAACTTGCAAAGGAAAAGCACATAGTATTAATAATTCAGGCAAGGAAACAAACATTTAACAAAGATAATAATAGTATTAAGCTGCAAGTACTTCAATAAAACTTAAATTAAAAATTTAAATATTTTCTAAGTTTACCTATCTTATTCAGAATCACTATCATATTCAATGTCATTTCCTCCATCATTATTAGCTTCACCTTCATTTGGAGGAGTGTTAGAATGGAGGCTCATATCAATTACTATCCCATCAACACCACTTCTTATCCAATCATTATTGTCATGTTCTGAGTCACAAATATTTTCTAAGAAAGTCAAGTCAATGGCTTCATTCTGCACTGATGACTCATATTGCAAACTATTTTCTTCTCCCATATCAAAAATGTCTCGAGGTTTAATTGGCCTAGGGACAAACCATTCATGATTTTGAGGATCTTGCACGAATATCACTTGCTGAGCTTGGTCTGCAAATACAAAAGGCTCATGACTTTCTCGATCGCCCGAGTGTATTAGGTGTGAGAAGTTCACAAGTGTGAAACCTAAGTCATCTTCCTTAACTCCTCTACCTTGGGTTACATCAACCCAATCACATTTAAATAAGACAACCTTAAATTCTTCAAAGTAGTTTAACTCCACAATATCATTCAATCTGCCATAATAGGTGATATTTGCCGACTTCGGAGCATTGTCACTTGTACTTGCATAACTCTCTGTCTTTGAAATAACCATAACACCACTATTTTGCGTTTGCATGAACTCTTCATATTGTTTTGTTCGGAATCGAAACCCATTATTTACATCGAATGCTTTAAATCTTCTTGCAATGTAACTTGGACCTTGTGCAATGGCTTTAAGATCTTTTTCGATATCAGATGTGAGGTCCAACTCCTTAACCTATCCAAATAATAATATACGACTATAAATACTAATATAAGTACAACAACACTAAATTACAGTAAATAGTGACTAAATCCTACTACTTACTTGCTCCTTCAACCATTCATGAAATGTATCAAAATGCAAACGATCAAGCTGATGTTGTGTAAGGCAACGCTTACGATTTAATCTCTTGATCTCACAAATATGTTCACTATGCATGTAACTCACATATATCAATTTTCCTTAAAATATAAAGTAATATACAACCAACAAGACAAAGATATACCACTCACTTTTTATAATTCTCAACCACATTTGATTCACAATTGAAGAGCACATATCGATGTGCTTGCAACCATGTTTTCTCATCCATAAAAAATGCTTCTATTTTGCCATATGGTTGCCCAACAGTTGGGAAAAGACATCCTTCTTTACCTTTCCCATGCTCAATCTCATTCTCACTTTTTCTTGACCAATAAGACCTTGAATCACCACCTTCCATATATCGTGAGCAAAATGTCAGACACTCATTTGCAAGATATGCTTCTGCTATTGAACCTTCAGGGCATGCACGATTACGAACATATGATTTCAAAGTACATAAGTACCTATGACATTAAAAAATGTTATCAGTCTAATACTTTAGTGCTCAAGTATAACTTAAGATATATAAAAAACTTAATGTGATTCTTCGATACCTCTCAATTGGGTACATCCAGCGATAATGTACTGGCCCCGCAATTTTAGCCTCAGTTGCCAAGTGAATAACCAAATGTACCATAACGGTAAAAAATGATGGGAGGAAGAGTTTCTCCATATTACACAGGGTTAGTGCAATTTTTTCTTCAAGTAGCTCTAACTCTTCCATATTAAGCACTTTGCTACAAAGCACCCGAAAGAATGTGCATAGTTCAATCAAAACAGCACTCACTTTTTTATCTATTGATACCCGCAATGCAAGAGGAAGAAGTTCTTGCATTATAACATGGCAATCATGAGTTTTCAGCCCTGATATTTTTCGTTTTCGAATGCAGCGTGAGATATTAGATGCATAGCCATGTGGAAACTTAGCACTTTGTAGTACTTCGTAGAATAACTTCTTTTCCTCTGAGGACATTGTGAAATAAGTAGGAGGTAGATATGTCCTCCCATTAGCTCGTTGCTGAGGCCATAAGCTTGGTCTTATGTTCATCTCCATCAAGTCCAATCGAGCTTCTAAGTTGTCTTTTGACTTCTTACCAAGACCCAACAATGTATAAATCAAATTATCGCACACATTTTTTTCTATATGCATCACATCAAGATTATGACGCAGCAAGTTATACTCCCAATAAGGAAGATTGAAAAAAATACTCCTCTTTTTCCATGTGCTTTTCATTACCCCACTTACCTCTTCACTCAACTTACCAAGAGTGAACTTTATGCCTCTAACTTGATTTAAAACTAGTGACCCAGATATTGGACAAGGTGCAGGCCTTGATTCTTTAGTCCCATCAAATGACTTTGCATCATTTCGATATTTATGCCCTGGCTTCAAGAAACGTCGATGGCCCATGAAGCAAAATTTTTTACCATGTTTGAGCCTTCTAGATTGAGTGCTTATGTTGCAAGAAGGGCATGCAAATTGACCATAAGTGCACCATCCAGATAGATTACCATATGCTGGAAAATCATTTATAGTCCACATGAGAGTCGCCGCGCATTTGAAATGTCTTTTTAGTAAAGGCATCATAGGTTTCTACCCACATCCCATAATTGGTTTAACTCTTCTATTAAAGGTTCCAAAAAGACATCAATGTTATTTCCAGGCCCTTTTGGTCCAGAATGAGTGAGGACAAAATGAAGAATTCTTGCTTCATGCACACCATGGTGGAAGATTATATGGCATTAAAATCACTGGCCATGTCTTGTGTGAGCAATTTGCATCGTGGCATATGGATTAAAGCCATCACTAGCTAATCCTAGGCGAACATTGCGGGGATCTTTAGCAAATTCTGAATGATAGCTGTTAAAACTTTTCCAAGCTTCAGAATCTGCAGGATGTCGTAAAACTCCATCTTTATTGCGCTCTTCATCATGCCATCTCATCAGTTTAGAAGTTTTTGAAGACATAAATAATCTTTGTAGCCTTGGTTTCAGAGGAAAATATCTTAGGACCTTGGATGGAATTTTTTTTTCATCATTTTTCCATCTAGAAGCCCCACAAACTGAGCATTCATTAACATCCTTACCAGCAAATTCATTCCTAAAAAGCATGCAATCATTGGGACAAGCATGGATCTTTTCATACTTTAAGCCTAATCCCTCAACTATCTTCTTGGTCTCATAAAAGGAATGAGGCAACCTTTCCCCCTCAGGGAATGCATCCTTCAATAGTCCAAGCAAAGCATTAAAAGACTCATTTGTCCATTTGAACAACCGTTTTATATGGTAAAGATGAAGTAAAAATGAAAGTTTACTAAATTTCTTGCATCCAGGGTATAGTTCTTCATCTGCATCTTTCATTAGCTGTTCAAACTTCTCCACCTCTGGATGTGGTTGATCTCTTGATGAATGAGTAGTGTTTTCTTCAAAGGTTGGCTCCATCTCACCCCTTTCGCTATTGTTATTATCCACAAATTGGGTAAAGCCTCCAAAAGCATCACGTATCATTCCTATCATATCATCACCCCTAAAATCTTCTTGTCTGCAATTAGTTTCTTCAACACAATTTGACACATTTATTGGCTCCCCATGACAAAACCAAGTATCATATGACGGTATAATGCCATTAATCACAAGGTGTTCATATGCCACTGCCCGATTTGCTGAATAATGGAGCACACATCCTTTACATGGACATGGAATTGTTTCTCCATCATGTTTTTCATGAAAAGCATGGTCTAAAAACTTCTCTACTCCATCCAAATATTCTTTACTAACTCTATCACAGTCCATCCATCTCCTACTCTTGCTAGGATTGTCCATGACCATGCAAGAAATCTTATCCTATTTAACAAAAGGGTTGCAACATGATTACATGGTTACATGATAGAATATCAACAAAATACAAATACAAATATGATTACATAGCTAAAAAAGACCTTTAGATAATAAAAAGTACAACATTTAAAACCATCCAAGCAAATCAATAGTTGACATCTTCATATACCATACATTGCACATGTGAAAACAACATAATATTTCTTTAAAATAATGAAACATGTCATAATACCACCCAAAAGTACAACATTTGAAACTGAGGCAGAATCAAAAGCAGAAAATTAAATTTGTATGTTTTGGGATTTGTTTTAAATTCTATTGTGGAAATGTGATTGAAAAGTGATCTAATATAATAACAGAAAATTAGGTTCTTTGCTTCTATGCTCGTTTATATTATATCTGGGAAAACCACATCAAATATGTTGCAAATATGTAGTTACTTGCTTAGGATGTCCAAATTAAGACCCTTAGCCTTTTTCTTTGAGACTTCCTTCTAAACCATCTCTATTTGTTCCCAAGAAAACCAACAGTTTCAGATTTACACTCTTTGATTTCCATGGTTTATATACTGAACTGGGGTCACTTACTAATTGACTGATGCTATCGTTGCTTGCTTTCTTCTACATAAATCTGATTTATTTGCTCAGCCTAATAGGAAGAGTGATAGCGGAATGAAAAAGGACTCTTCGACCTATTCAGGTTGTTTTTAGTATCAGTGGTGGTAATAAGCAGTACTGTTTCAAGCATTTATGTTTTTACTGGATTGCTGTATTATAAGTGATGGTGTCTCACGTTTATGATATTTGCTGTATTATAAGTGAAGAAAACAATACATTAGATGGTTGACAATGTTGAGAAGGACATTTATACATCAAATCACATTACTTAGATGAATTGCAGATCCCATCTCTCTATGCTCAAACATCAATCTAATGAAAATAAAGAATCAAAGCATTTCATTATGTACTCTCTCAATAACTTGACAACAGATTACTTTGTTTAGATGAACCAAGCAACCACAAAAGCTGCAAGAGCAGCTGGGGCGCCAAGATGCACTCCTGCACTTTCCATTGGTGTAGGTGGAATTGCAGCAACATCATTAACTACACCCTCAGCCACCCCACAGTGAGCAGAAAGCAGTATAGCCATAATGTAGATAATGAAAACTATGGCTACTCTTATAGTAATTCACTTATATCGTCCTCATTTAATAAAACGACACACATTGTAGAGGAAATACATATGCATATGACACATGGTCCATGCACAAATAACGCGCATACACCACTCTTTCACACATCCCTTGGCATATATTCTCACTCTCACAAACAACAAACCAAGGAAAGAAAGAGATAGTATGCAAACAGCATCACTCATAATTAGGAGAAAATTATTCTTGGGTACTATTTCTTCACAATTTTTTACTACATCTATTTCATTAAGAAAAAAAAGTATTTTAAAAAGTGTATCTATCTTGTTTTATTATCTAAAAATGAAATAGTATAAAAAAATAGTGTGCAAATAACATCCGTCATTGATAGGATACTTAATTTATTAAGAAAAAATATATATTATTATTAAATTATGAAACCAAAAATATTAGAAAAATTTTGAGGGACTCAAGTAAGAATTTAGCTTATGGTTGAGCTACCGCCGCTCAGATTTGAAATCTAAACAAAGCACACAACACACCCCAAATATATGTCTAGGAAAACTCAATACTTGTAATTACCTAGAATATTCTTCACCATCTCCATATAGTTGTGGTTTCTCATTCCATGAATAGGGTCGGGTACTTATAACAGTTAGTGAGCGATAAGAATTAAAGAGCGTGATGAGCGAGAAGATGATCAGAATAATAGGCCCTGCAATCCACCCCAACTGAGCAATGACCCATGCCAATGATAGCACCCCGAGCCAATCATAGCGGTCACTATGTGGTCACTATGTATTTCCTCTACAATGTGCAGTGAAAATATACCTCTTTCATCGTATTTTTGTCTAGCAAATCCTTTCTTATAGAAGTACCTAAAATCTGCTGGCTATTGTTACTTGTGTATTCTATATCAATAATATCAAAAACAAGAAAGAGAAGCTGCAATGTTAGTGAAGAAGCAGAAGACTTACAAAATGTTGGATGCTGATTGTGACGGCGATGATGACTATGTTGGTGGTGAAGATAAATCTTCCATAGCTATTTTTTCTGCATTAAGAAAGCCTGAAAGTCATAAAAAGCGTTTTACAAAGAAAATTGAAGTTCAAGATGATGATGATGATGAGGCAAAGTGTTCATAGCCTATATATGACGTTCAGTTGTAACAGATAATGAAATTTCTTCTATGTCCACTTGTTTTACTAATTTTGTTGAGTTGTTGCCAGACTTCTATTTTTTGTCTGAGTGCACTTTAACTTTGTCATAGTCCAAAATTTGTTTGTGTTCAGTCAGCTTTAAAAAGCATACTCAACTCTATTAATCATTGAGCTTCTCGCTCTGTTATTGTTTGGTAATTAGGCTCCTTCCAAGGTGATATTTAGATCTGTATGTCCCATTATGGTGCTGAGCTACTATTGCCTATCTTAATTATCATTTGTGTTTTGAAAAAAAAAATGGATTTTGTGTTGGTCTGATTTTTGTTGATCATTCCAAAGAGTTGTTTTATTGATTTTTTTTAGCTTTGCATATATGATGCTTTATTACATCAGTTTTGTAAAAGAATTATGATGAGCTACTGGAAATTCTTTTTGTTTTCAATCTCGTCTCTTGTTTTGACATGATTGCTTGTCTATTTGCAAACAAATCGAAGAAGAAAGATTGAGAGATCAAAGAGAGAAGGAGGAATTAGAGCAACATATGAGAGAAAGAGATGCTAGAAGTATTTCTTTTCAATTTTTCCTTTTAACCTGTGTCTCCCTGCCTTATTCCTACTGTCAATACAGATGACATGTCCAAGTGGGATGATGGTGAAACTCGAACGCAGCAAATAAGGATATGAGTTCAATCTATCAGGATCAAAGAGTTCAACCATGTTCCCTTAGTTCATCAATCTATTATGGTGGCCAGGACATATACACTCATCCTCGAGTACACGAGAATGCGGGATTAAACTCTTCGGTGAGTGGCGCTCATTTATTAAATTTATTTTTATTGTTATATCTCCAGAAATTGTGTCAAGGGCATAACCAAACTCCAGACTAGATGTATGTGTTATGTAAACATCATTCAAGGGCTGACTTATGCTCTAATCAATGCTAACCCTATAAATAGATGTTTGAAGCCTGTGGCTTATTAATATACTAGCATTTTATATTATACATGTTTTATACAGGTCTCCTGTGGCTCACATTTCTAGTGTAAAAACAGAATTGGGTATAAAGCCAACTCCATTAATGGCTTCATTTTCATCAAGGGGGCCAAATTCCATTGAGCCAAAGCAATCCTCAAGGTTTACGATTTGTTTTGACGATTATCAATCACCCTTTTGTTGATCTCAGATCTCAAGTGATCATGCAATTGTAATTTTTATGGCCACTATTTCACTAACATCACTGCACCAGAGTCAACATCATTGCGAACTCCTTTCATTTCCATGTCCGCACTTCAATGTCATATCCTCATGTTTCTAGCCTTGCTGGGCTGCTCAAAGCACTTCATCCTGATTGGAGCCCAGCAGCTATTAAGTCAGCAATCATGACCACAAGTACTGTAGAGAGTTTACACATCTAAGATTATGGCATTCAATTTCTTATACCCTTTAAATATAAAAAAATCCATGCCTTTTACAAAGAACAACAAAGATAACTCCTAAGGCCAATGTCTTTGGATTATTCACTACAGGGAGGCAACTCCATTTGCCTATGGTGCAGGGCACATTCAACCTAATGCTGCAGCAGACCCTGGACTTGTGTATGACCTGAATACTACTGATTATTTGAGCTGTAATGAGATGTTTTAAAGGGTAACTAATTATGCAGAAGTATTTTATACCTTTATTTTATAATATTTACATCGTGCAATTCAACCATTGATAATTAAAAATGACTAACTTTCTAGCAAGAAGATTCTAATTAATTTTGTTTAGTCTATTAAATTTATTCTATTAAGTCTTTTGAACTAAATTCTCATTTTATCTTTAAAAAGAAGTGCTAAGGATTTGAGAGACCCTCTGTAAGGAAACCATTGGAATTTGAAATATATATAGATGAGTTAACTGCTTCCTGTAGTGTAATGTAGGCTGTAAATTTAATTTATATATATATTTATACAAAGTACGTCTAACAAGCACCATTAAAACCCCAATCAGAACCGTACCACACCTTTAATGTCTAAGGACTGAAAATTAACAATGAAAAATTAAGAATAACACAGAGCTCAAATACTATTTTTTGTTTTACCAGATTGCTTGGAACAACCTAAGAATTCCACTAATAAAGACTCTATTGCTCTTTGCCAATAGTGTCTTAGGAGCAAGACATAGATTATACATCAATTTTATTATATATATGCTAATGCTAGCCCACTTGACCCAAATTTCTACCATTTCACTTGCTTTGGTGTATATGCAAATTGTAATAATCTATCCTAACAAAGAAGAATGATTATAGGACACAAATTTATATCTCCTTTGGGTGCAAACTTGCAAGGACACTTGTCAATAATGTATGCATTTGAAGACATTATCGTGAGTTTTGTACACAATATCTCTTTTAATTCAATATTCTCCATAATTAAGTTAGTGTCTTAAGTAGTAGCTACATGAAAACTTTCTTCTGGATAATAGAAGAAAATTTATTAGAAAGAAAAGTCAATGAGGAAAAGTCAGGTAAGAGTATTTTGAAAATGAAACTCATTAAAATTAGTACCTGTAGCAATAGTTGCCTCATGAACAACTCTGTCAAACTCATCATTGTCACACCAGGCCAAATAATCCGAGCAGCTGCATCCAAAACCTCTCTTGCAATCTATAAATTAACACACTTAGTGAGACTAAAGTCTACATCAACATACAAGGCAAAAATAAACAACCATAATCTTTAATGAACCTTTCACTAAAAGTTAAAACACAGAAATTTAGCAAAACGTTAAAAAAAACAAGAAATGTGGTTAAGATTAACCTTGCCAGAGAAGTCAAGAACACCTACACTCTTACTTATGCTTGGAGTACTTCTCCCTCTGAAAAATGAAAATGAGATTTTTTAAACGCATAATCTACTTCAATTTGACACACACACACATACACACACAAAAGAAAAGAAAAGAAAAGACAAAGTGCTAGTTATTTCATGTTGTATTTGGAGGAGATAGTGCAAACAACGAAGCAATAAAAAGTAGTGTAATTAATGATGGAATGTAGTTTACAGATAAATATTTGCCAAAATATTCAGAGAACCCCAAGTTCCACCAATATTTGGGGTCCCAATTCCCAAACACATGCTAAATAGAACATTGAACATTAACCTTCAAATCAGAATGTTAAGGCTTGAACTATCAGAGTATACAAATATTGAAAACTCCCATATGAACCAAGTTCATCCTAAATGTACAATTCTCTAATGACTTACTTGGCCATCTATGGCTTATTTATACAAGTGTGCTCACTATCTAACTAACTAATACAAATCGTATCATCTGCGTGCCAATTACATCCCCCAATATGTTATATATTATAGTTTGAAGCTTAACTCTTGTTGATTTGTGGTTTAATGAATGTTGCATCATGTGAAGCTCTACATAAAATATTTTAAGGCTTTGAACTTGTGCGGTTAGGAGCCTGAGAACTACTTTACACAAATCAAGACTGGTACAACTGGTTTAAAATTTCGAGTTTATAGTACATGGCTTGTCAAATGGGATCTATGAATCTGCAGGAGATTATCTATTACAGAGCTCAATTAAACATTGTAATTCAATTTTGCTGACCGTGTTTTCAGGGAAGGGACAAGAAAAATGATGCTTTGTTGAGAAAATTTAGAGAAGAGGAACAAAATTGAAAGCGCTATTGCACGCACATTCAATAATTAGCATACGGTATTTCACTTATACATAATTGAATTCCGAGTTCCAAAATGGAAACAAAAATGTAAGAAAGTGCAGTACCTCTTAGATTCAAAGAAATAGGTGCATCCGGGTTGTGTTCCTTGGATTTAATGGAGGAATGCAGGGCATATCTCGAAGCTTAGCTCTCGCAGAAATTCCTCGAAGCGGAGCACACGGACCACATGTTAATATATTACTGTAGACAATACATGAATAAAAATAGTGAAGTAGAGAGGGTCAGTTGCAAGCTCATGATGTCTCGTATCAAATGCAATACGGTATGAAATGGAAGAAAGAAATAAAGGAACAAAGAAATGGACCTGTAGTCAGCCACTTGCAAGCTCGCAACTTCTCGTTATCTCGTACGCACAAATGATTTCAAGCAATGGAGAATGGAGATCGAGTAGTGGCCTAGTGGGGAGAGTGAGACTTTGATATTTAACGAGTTGAGAGGTCGAGGTTTGAGAGGAGTGATTATTGGTGAATGGAGAAGGATTGGTGTTTCAGAATGGAGATTTGGGAAATTTGGGAATTAGGGATTGGGGTTCGAGTTTAGAAAATTAATGGTGAATGGAGAAGGATTCGTTTTCAGAATGAAGAATTGGAGAATTGGGGGATTGGGGTTATAGTTGAGAAGGAAAAATATTGGAGGGAATGGAAAAAGGTTCGCGGGTAAGCATTGTGTTATTTGCCACCAAAATTAGAATATTTAGTGGCCAATGTCCATTTGCCGCAAACAGAGTAGATTAGAGAAGGTATTACCGGCAATTAGTATATGGCCACTAAAGCATTGCCGCTAAAGCCTCTTTTTGTTGTAGTGTAATTGCAGTCATGTAAGTGGCTTAATGTTAGATAATGAAAATGCCATCATCCCCGTTTCATTTATTATTTTATTCTAAAGCTCAAAATCTTCATTCTCTTTTCATTTATAATTCTATGGAAATTTGTTTTCATCCATAATGACTTGAGAGAAAGGACCGTGAAGGGTGACAATACTTGCATTGCCTTATTGCATGGTGCTACTGTTGGCCATGTTACAAGTTAGGAGGCAAATTTTGCTCAAAGCATGTTTTGTAGTGTTAGTATTAAATTTGATTGTTGTAGAATAACAATTAGGGCATGTTTGGTTTGGGAGTGATGAGGGAGGAAACTTTATTTATGGGAGTAAAGTTTTATGCAAAATGAGATGTTTGTATACTATTAAGAGAAAAAGTGAAGATTTCAAAGTATTATTTCCCTCATTATGAGGTCAAATCTTACCTAAACAGGGGTACGGTAACAACAAGAGAAAACTCATCTGGACTCTTAACGCATGACTTCTTGCTTGCTCTCACTACTCACCACCTAACAACGAAGCAATGTAATGGTGATGGCAACAAGGATGACGCCGGTGATGATGAGGAACTATTTGATACTTCCACTTTCTCTCTTTGACTACCCCTATCTTCCTCTTCTCTATGCATTGTTATGGAAGTCCCATATTTTGTTGTGTTTAAGTTCTTACCATGTGTTTTGAATCTATTTTGAGCTTGGTTGAATGGTGATGAACATATTTTCTTATATTGTACAAAGGATTTTATTTTGTCACATTGTGGTGATATTTGTTATTTAATTCTAAACTCTAAAAGCTTAAATTAAGATCTACATGTTGTTATAATGGGCTCTTTTTTCATATAAAATGGATTTTGAGTCAACAAAGCTAGAAGGTTGCAGTGTAGAGCTTGCATTGGAGGAATGCACTATTAAAATATAGTTGTCAAAGGGTCAATGTGCTTTATGTTTAAAGTTAAAGGTCTTTGATGAATTTTGATATGTTGTAGTCGGTCATTTTGGGTTTAATTTGTGCATGATTTAAGTATTTGGGCTCTGCTATCTTTCAAAAACTAACCTCTGTTTGAGGTATACCCTTTCTTCTAATAGATTTGAATTCCCATTTTGGTTCTTTTTTTTGGGTTGTGAGATAAGTTAAGTTAGATAATTTGTGCATTCTAGAATTCTGAGTATTGCTTACATAATAGATGTTTGATGAAATGCCTACAACTCGTTAATTTTTGTGTTTGCCATGGTTGCTTGAGTTATCTCTTGTGGCTAGTTTTATCATATTGAAGGCTCTATATGATTTAATCATTAATTGGTTTAATAATTGTGTTTCTGTTAATGTTTTACACTTAGGTCCCATTTGGAAGAGTGTACTTTCAGCTTATTTGGGCTTATCTATTGTAATTAGCGCTTTTGATGCATTTTTGTGTTGTTTTGATGAGCTTATCAAAATGACTTTTGAAACCTATATAAGCTGTTTTGGGATTATTTTCATAAGCTAGATATTGAAGGTTATGAAAATAAGTCATTGCGAAAGCTAAAAATAGGTTGGGCGATGGCTATTTTATAATAATTTTTTACTAACCCTAATGAATTGTTAAAATTCTATTTCTACATAAGCACTTTTCAAAGTGTCTATCGAAATGTTATTCAACTCATTTTAGACTGCACTTTTGACAATGACAGTAGAGCTTATTTATCAAGCTTTACTTAAATTAGTACTTATTTAAGCTATTTATCTAAATAGGGCCATAATATGTAGACATACTACCTATTTTGGACACTGATGATTACTTGATATAGTCATGTAGATAATAACTAGCATTAAAATCAATACAACTAAGAAATTTGTTGCTGCACGATGTTAAATGTCATTTATTAGAGATAATATCAATAATGCAATTAGGAAAATAAGCATTTTCGCATGCCTCGTGTATATTTATTGTCCAGTGTTCATTCCTTGATTGGTTTATACTTATTGCATCTTTCTGCAAGTTGCTTGTTGCTCATAATTTACCTGTTGCATACCTGAGCTTCTCTTCTAAACAAGGGAAGTTGTCTTCAACATTTTTAGTTGGAAGTGTCGTAAAACATAGACTCATGATCTTCCTGAGAAGTTTGTTGAGTATGTGTCATTGGGAGTGCTAAGAGTAAATGCTTCCTTGCTGGATAAATGGATTTTCTCGTTCTTGGAAATGTCTGAGACCCTGCTCAATTGACATATCTCTACGCTAGTGTATTAGCATTCTAACTTGCAGTTCTAGATACTTCTTGAAGTGGATATTAAAACTTGAAACGTGGGCTATGTGTCATCGTGGGGAAGTTTGGGTAAAAGAGTATCTAAAACTTGTACTAGATGCTAGGTATAACTTTAGGTTGGAATTAAATAAGATTTGAGTAAATAAAGGTTCTCATGTCCTTTTGTCAACATAGTTTAGGTTTAGGTTTTTTTGGCCTCTGGAATGACTGTTACTAAGAATTTGCCATTTGATGTGATGTTGATATTTGTAATTCTACATTACAATCTTTGAATTCAGAAAAGTTTGTTTTGATTATCAATCTAGAAAGATGAATGTTTTGACAGATTTCTCCTTTAGTATTCCAAAAAGCTCAAGGATATAGCTGGTTAGGAAAAGTGGAAGTGGAGAATCAACAATGCTTAATTTGATTAAGAGGTTTTATGATCCTTGGTCTGGAGTTATTTTTATAGACAATGTAAAATATCTACATTAATTTTGACGTTGGTTTGGCATATGTGATTTGAGGTTAGATGGATACATGGCTCAGTTTTTAAAAAAGATCTTCTTGTTTTAATTATCAAAAGCATATTTAATTTCTTTCTGCCTTAATTTTCTTTCTGCCATTTCTCTTCTTTTTCTTAATCATGTGCACCCCCTCACAAAAAAGGCTTCAGTATTTTCCTATCCAGTGGAAAGAATGTGGGCTTGAGCTTCCCTATTACCATTATGCTAGTGACACCCACTAATTAGGATGAAAAATGTAACAGTCCCTAAAATTGTCCTTTTTGTTAATATATATATATATATGTATATATAACAAGTATTGATAAATTTTATAGAGATTTATGTCTTCAAATCTTTAAAATATATTAGTATTTTATATTCCATGTGAGTTTAGAGCTTAAAAGGAGTTAAGTATTTATGAGCTCCAATTATTTTGAATTTTATCTTATAAAATGTTAAAGATGAAGATTAGGAAACAAGAAAGGTTAGGTATAATAAAGATAATTAAAAGGTATTAGGAAATTAAGGATAGTTAAGTAGAGATTAGGAGTAAGGATACAAGTTAATGGAACTACAACATAGATTAACTCTAATTTAATAGAGAATCAACTTAAGTTTAATCCTTTAATGGAAGTCTTACGAAGAAAAAGAAGATATATTTGGAAAATGAAAATTAAAAGGAGGTTTACTAGAAGAATAATCTAATAGAAGTTAAACGGAAAGATAAAGTGTGAAGTAGGGGCAAACTATGGTATAAAATATTTATTTAGAAAGCAAGGGAGTTCATTTACTTGAGTAAGCCAAAGTATAGTTTAATTCTTTCAATTAAAATAGTCTTAGTAATTAAGGGTTAAGTATGATAAAGTTACGATGAGAAATATTAATACCAAGCAAATAGTAGAAAGAGAAAGAAGTTTTCAGTCTCCTTCACCAATTAGAAATATTAGTAACAAGCAATTAGTAGAAAGAGAAAAAAGTTTTCATTCTTCTTCACCAACTAAGCCCTCCACTAAGTAGGAATTCTACATTAAGGATGAGCCCTTCCACTAATGACTCTTATCATGATTTCATTCTCCCATCTTCCCAACAATCGAGAGAGAGACACTACAAGAAAAATCACAATTTGCGAAGGATACATCCATCGCAAATCACATAAAATCCGTCACAAATTATTTTTTTGAGGCGGATTTGTGACCACCGCAAAAACTGTCGTTGCAATTTTGTTTGCGGCGGATTTTAATTTTTGCCACAAATTTGCGGCGGATTATGCCGCCACAAATCCGCTGCAAAATTGCTCTGGCAAGATGCCAGAAACGTTACTAGAATGCCGCTAATTTGCGGTGGATATGTCCGCCGCTAATTTGTGGCGGATTTGTCCGCCTCTAATTTGTGGCAGATTTGTCCGCCGCTAATTTGAGGCGGGTTTTGGGGCGGAATTGTCTTCGTCCTACGTGATTTTGCAGCGGATTTTGAGGGGGATTTTTTCGCCGCAAATTTTTGAAAATTTTTAATATTTAAAAAGAATTGTCCAAAATCCATAGTTATATTATAATCAATACATACAACACTCAGCCTTTAATTTCAACCTGCCAATGCATTCAAAACAACACTCAAACATCAATTTCAACTTATTAATGCATTTAAGCAATCCATAAAACAAACATAATCCATACAAAGTTTCTTCAAATACAAAGTTTAGCAGGAACTATCAGAATCCTCAAACATTAATTTCAATCCATATGATTATTATCATTGTCATCTTCATGATCATCTTCAGTATCCTCATTGTCTTCTTCTATTGGTGGTTGTTGCTGGCTTGGCTGAGTGCCAGCGGCTTGTAAATATGATTTCATCATATTACCAATCATTTGTTGTTGTTGACGTTGGTATTGTTCAAATCGCATTCTCCACTCCGCCTCACGTTGTTGGTCACGTTGTTGGCTCCGCTGCTCCATTTGTTGTTGAATCTCCTGAACCCGATCCAACATCTCCTGCTGCAACTGCTCCTTCACTTGATTAACATATGTAAATACAAATTCATTAATCATTCCACAAATAAATTATTTAACCTAAAATACGAAAAATGGAATGATTGAGTACATCCATCAATATTCTAAAAACCAATTAATAAAAAAATGTTACAACTATCACTTAACTTGATTAATAACATGTTCAGGAACTTGACTCGATCCAGGCCTTGAGGAGGATGATTCTTCATGGTCATAGATAGATGCTTGAGAACCAAGATCATAAACACGCCCTTTCTTTATCCCGCCAATAGTCTGAATCCAAAGTTCACGACTGGTCAGTTGTGTACCAGATGCCCCTTCTTCATTGGAGCACTGAGAAGATTGTTCAAATTCCTTTGCTTTGAATTTCTCCTAAAGATGGAAATAAAAAACTGTTATGGCTATTATTATAAGATGAGTTAATATTAAAATAAAAAATTTTAAGTTAAGAAATACTAACATATACATCCTTAGCTTTTGTAGAAACCCATGCAGTACGGTCTTCTTTCCTCAAATGTACGTGACGAAAGGTCTCATCAACTGTAGGCTCTCTACCCCAAGCCTTAGCTTGTAATAATGAGAGAATAAGTTAATAACAAAATAATAAAATATATTACTAAACAACTGACGATAATAGTTACCAATTTTTGCGCATGGGTGCCGGTAGAAATGCAACTACCTGTGTGCAAGCATCCACCAGTGTCAGAAGCACGATTCATCTTTGCTTGCTGACATTTCTCCTTATACACGCTACTAGCCTAGTGCCTGCACAAGTCTTCCCATATGCCTTCTCCAATCCAAAAAGGCCTTTCATTTAAGTTGCGTGCCTGCCCTAGTAAACCTGATAGTCTCTTCTAACTACAACTATTATATGCCTTTCGCATATGGTTATGATGCTGAGGCATCCACCAAACATAACCCTTCAAAAATATGTTGTAAATATCATGAAAGTTAAAAAAATTTGCACTATTACAAGACAAACAAACATAATTAAATAGATAAAAAATGATACATACTTGAAACTCTCAAAACCACATTTCTCTAGTATCCTTGGGTATTTCTCCCCAAGATGTCCAAGGTTGATTATACCTAGATCATATAATCTTTGTTATGGCATTAGCAGCAGGTTTAGATGGTAGAAACCTGCGATACAATTTAAAAAAGGAAATGTAAATATTCTCAATAAAAAGAATTTGAATACACATAACTATAAATGAATAACAAGTAGTTGTACACATACCCAAAATCACCATCGGGCTCAACAAATGTCTTGTTGCTTTGATTTGTTGCAGAAATGGGAATATTAGAATCACGGGTACCCGGCGACTCACGGGTACCCGGCGACTCACGGGTACCCGGCGACTCGCGGGTACTTAGTGACGGGCCAATAGTAGGTGACCCAGAATCATACGATGTACCATGTAGTGAATGTGAAGTATGTGACGGACGCTGTGATCCAGGTGTGGGTATCATAATGTACTCAGAAGATGGTGGCTAAAGCAAACCTGTAGTGGGTAATATTGCATCTAGGGGTGGAGATGACCCTGATGTTTGCCCCCTAAGTGGCCTCCCTATATTGATCTTAAGACGTTGAGGTTGTTCCTTCTCCTTCTCCTTCCCTTTCCCCTTATCACCTCATGATGATGACATCTACACAAATAATAAAAATATAATGTAAATAAATTCCAAACACAACACAATAATGTATAACTAGTAACTACAACATATTACTATAATTCTATACTCATAGTTATGAGGAAACATTGTCCTCATCACTATTTGTTTCATATTCATGATTGGAAGATGTTTCATCATCGTCGTCATTAAAACTTTGCTCATCTTCATCATTTTCATCTTGTCTACTGAAACAAACATCTTGAACTATATCAAAAATCACATTAGTGTCTTGCAAATGGTCAATGAGATCCACATCAACAATTGGATCCACAAGAGTCATAGTATCATCTTGAAATGCAATTTCTTGGGCACTTTCAATTTCAACTCGACCTCTTGCCTTAGTCTTTATTACCACCCACCATTGGACCTTATCCTTTTTCTTTCCAGGGAAAGGAACATAATACACTTGTCTCGCAGAGGAAGCAAGGATAAAAGGATCAAACCTCTCGTATCGTCTAGTGTGTCGAACCTCGATAATCTTATAATCTTTGTGAACTCTTATACCTCTATTAATCATAGGATCAAACCATTCACATTTAAAAAGAATAACTTTTTTTTTTGTTCCCCAGGATATTCTAACTCAACCACATCTTTTAGTATTCCATAATAATCATTTTCATTTTCACCATTAATTGAGCCTTTAACACACAGGCCACTATTGATTGTTTTCTTCCCATATGACCAAGCATCTGTGTGAAATTTATATCCATTGACAAAATACATTGGCCAAGATGTCACACATCTACTAGGCCCCCATGCCAAATCATGCAAGTAAGAATTATTCACCATATTTTGTGGATTGTGAACCTAGAAAAAAATATAGTTAATGTTAATGATCTAAATCATATATAATGATTGGGATCAACAATTTAGTAATGTTTAAATACTTACATAACTTTTAAACCACTCTATAAAATCTAAATTTATTCTTTCATTTGAATGTTCCTCAAGAATGTTGAAATGTTGTAAAAAAACACTAAAAAATTAAAAGTTTATGATTTGATTGTTAGTTAACAATACATTTGAAATTTAAATTAAATTATTAGTACCACTTACTTGAGGTATGGTTCAACTTCTTCACAATTTAGCAAGATGTGCAATGTCACAGATTTCATCTCAGCATCATTTAGCCATTGTATTTTTTATGTTCCATAACCTCGGCTGGGTTGATTAAAAATTGACAAAGTCGATTCCATTAACATATTTTCATCTGTATCATCATTTCGTCTAACTCTAGTTCTCATTGACTTAACATGAGGCTCAAAGTAAAATGAACAGAAATGAGATATCTCTTGAATCAAATAAGCTTCACAAATAGAACCTTCAACCCGAGCTTTGTTCTTAACTATTTTCTTTATCTTGTTTAAGTACCTTTCGAATGGATACATCCATCTGTATTGAACTGGCCCACCTACTCTTGCTTCATAAGGTAAATGGACTGGTAAATGTTCCATGGAATCAAAGAAACTCGGTGGAAATATCCTTTCCAATTTACACAAAATCACCATAATGTTCTGTTCCATTTGAAGCATGTCTTTTTCCGTCAAAGTCGTTGAGCACAAGTCTCTAAAAAATTGACTCAATTCAGTCAATGGCTTCCAAATTTGATCTGGCAACAAAGAAAAAGCAATTGGAAGCAAACTCTCCATAAACACGTGACAATCATGACTCTTCATCCCAGACAATCGTAATTGATTCATGTCCACACATTTGGCTAAGTTTGAAGCATAACCATCTGGCATTTTTAAATGTTGCACCCATTCACAAATAATTTTCTTTTGTTCTTTTGTAAAAGTATAATTAGTCTTTGGTTTCATGATCTTACCATTTGGAAAATCAATAAGCTCCAATTCTGGTCGTTGACAATATTCTTTTAAGTCCATTCTTACCTTGATATTATCCTTTATTTTGCCCTTAACATCCATAACAGTGTTGAATATGTTATCAAAGACATTTTTCTCAATATGCATGACATCTAAATTATGCCTAATTAAATTATCCTTCCAATATGGTAACTCCCAAAATATGCTCTGCTTAGTCCAATTATGATAAACACCATACCCATGGTGTTTGCACGACTGCATTTCAGTTATTTTACTAAAGGCACTAACAATCTCACTTAATTCATGTCCAGATAATCTTGGTGGAGGCAAATCAGTCACCATAATTTTCTTCTTAAATGCATTTTTGTTTCTTCTAAACATGTGATCAACATGCAAGAATTGACGATGGCAGTCAAACCATGAATTTTTCCCCCATGCTTCAAAGTGAATGCCTTTGTTTGATCCATGCAATATGGACATGCTAATTTACCAGCAGTCATCCATCCAGACAACATTCCATATGCTGGAAAGTCATTTATTGTCCACGTCAATGCCACCCTCATCATAAAATTTTGTTTGCTTGACACGTCATAAGTTACCCGCCCATAAAATTTTTAGTTCATCAATTAATGGTTATAAATAAACATCAATCTTGCTCTTGGGATTGTTAGGGCCGGGAATAATGCATGTTAGGAACATGTATGGGGCAGTCATACACATTTCTGGAGGCAGATTATATGGAGTGACTATCATAGGCCAACAAGAATAAGGAGAAGCATATTGATTGTATGGAGTGAAACCATCAGCACACAAACCAAGCCTAACATTTCTAGGATCAAGTGCAAATTCAGGATATGTCTTATTAAAATGCTTCCATGCTTCACCATCGGATGGGTGAGACATCTCCCCCAACTTCCTATTATTTTCAGTATGCCATCCCATGTGTGTAGATGAGCTCATAGAGGAATACAACCTCTTGAGCCTAGGAATAAGAGGTAAATAATGCATTTTTTTCACTGGAATTTCATTGTTATTTCCATTACTGGTTTTACGAAGTTCGTATCTTTCAGCACAATAAAACCTACATTGTCTGGCATTGTCATAGTATAACATACAACCATTTACACAACAATCTATTTTTCTTGAAGCAAGCCCGAGTTTAGAAACCAATTTTTTTGTTCTATAGTAATTCAGAGGAATTCGTGATCCTGGAAGAGCAACCTCTCTTAATATCTCCATAAATGAATCAAAGCACGCATGCGTTACATTATAATCAGATTTGAGGCTTAACATTCGAACTGCCAAGGATAACTTAGAATGAGTTTCGCAGCCAGGCCATAATGGTTGACTTGAAGCATTTAATAGATCATAAAACTCTTCAGCCTCTGGATGTGGAGGCTCCTCAACACTCCGTTGAAAACGACTACTAAAATCCCCAAATTCTGTTCTAGCCGCATCACAAACCATATTTTGATATCTATCAACTATGTCTTCCTCCTCTAATATAGGACTACTAGCAGTGTTCACATCAAAGTTTATATCTACACTAATTGGATCAGGCTCTTCCTCTCCATGATCTGTCCAATACCAATACCTACGTTTGAATCCTTTTCTATACAAATGAACTTTCACAATCTCAGGTTTCAATAATTTCCCACTATAACACATCAAACATGGACACCTAATTGTTCCTTCATTTAAGTAATGAGAAGATCAACATGCATGATTCACAAACTCTTCAACTCCACGTACAAAATCTTGTGTAAGTCCTCTACGACCCGAATGAGTCCTATTATACATCCATCTACGATTTTCTGGAACTACCATTTTCTGCAATTATAATTTTACACTTAAATCAAAATACAAAAATATAAAATGCACAACATATGTTGCATAATTAATACATTTTAAAATTATACTTGTATAAATATTTCAATCCAAACAACTATTATCTCCAAAATCTTAAAATCTCTTGATATGGTATGACCCTATCCCATTCAAGAAGAAACCTTTTCAGCACTTGATTGATAGCACTCTTAAAAATCACACATCATATACTTGACGAAATTTCGACAGCATTTCCCATTGGTCTCCAAGTGCACAACTAGAAAGTGGTGACATCTACCACGATCAAGTGTGCACCCAGAGAACAAAAGGAAATGTTGCACAATAAAATTTCATCAAGTATATGGTATGAGATTTAATGAGTAACTATAATCAAGTGAAGTAAAAGTTTCTTCCTAAACTGTCCAAATTGGACAATTCAAAATTCAATACAATGGGCACTTCCTTCAAAAAGTACGTGTGCTCACTAATATTGAATCTCAAACGGGAAACTAAGGCTTCGCTCGGTAATACGATTTACCATATGCATCAAATATATTACAAAGATAACAATACCAGGCAGAGTTACAATACATTGCAATAATCAAATTCAAATTGATCATAGAGATAAATTTTTGAAACCCAGTCTTGACCATGTGATCAAATTCTAAATCTCCAATTCATAATCTACAAATCACTCATCTTCTCAGCAAACAAATCATTGGTTCAAACACTAAACTAATGAACAGAGCAAGCAATTAACAGTGGGGTACCTACTTGGTAGGTGGGCGGACTGGTGGAGGCGTGGAGCAGTGGTGGCCAGCCGGGTCGCAGGTGTAGCAGGGTCGGGGGGTCGCGGGAGCTGGTGCCGCCGGTCGTGGGTCGGTGGGTCACTGTCGACGGCGGAGGTCAGTGAGTCGCTACCGACTGCGTGGGTCGCGGTTGGCGGTAAGCGGGTGGCGGGCGCTGGTCGCAGGTTGAGAGAGAGGGCGCGGGTCGCGGTGGCTTGCGCGGGTCGCGGGTCACCGGTTGCGGTGGCTCACGCGGGTCGCAGGTCGGCGGTCGGTGGCGGCGGGCGGTGGAGGTGACCGGTCGGTTGAGGGAGAGGAGGAGCTGAAGGAAAGATAGATGGATTCGAAAAAATGAAAATGGAAGAAGAAGACAAGAGGTAGATCTAGTTTTTGTGGTGGATTTTTTGCGGTGAATTTTTTCACCGTAAAATTATTTTTTAAATTATGGTGGAATTTTGCGGTGAATTTTTCTGCCGTAAATTTGATTTTTAATTTGTGGCAAAATTTTGTGGCAGATATCCGCCACAAATTAATTTCATGATTTTTTTATTATTTTTATATTTTGTGGCAGAAAAATCCACCGCAAAATTTATTTTAAATTGCGGCTTATTTTTTGCAGTAATTTTCTCCGCCGCAAATATTTTTCATAAATTTTTTTACTAATTTTTTTACGTAATATCTTTTGCAACAGATTTTTTCACCGTAAAGTTTCTTAAATTGCGTCGACTTTTTTTGCGTTGGATTATTTCGCCGCAAGAAATTTAAAAATTTTTATGAATTTTTTTATTAGTTTATCAATTTTGTTGTAGAATTCATCTGTCGTAATTTATTATTTTATAATTTGTAGTGAAATCCGTCGCAAATTGTTAATTTTTTTTAATGTTTTATTAAGTTTGCAGCAGATATTTCTGCCTCAAAACTTTTTTTACCAACTGCTACAGCATTTCAAGATGGAAATTATCGCCGAAAAAATTTGCGGGGGCCAATCCGTCGCAAAAATTCACCGCAAAAATTATCCACCATAAAATCGGCCTCTAATTGAGACGGATCATAATCCGCCGCAATGCCTTTCGCAATTGCGACGGATGCGAATTCGCCGCAAAAAATATGCCACAAATTTGCTATTTTCTTGTAGTGAGACATCAAGAACCAAGACAGAGTGGGAGAATCTGAGCTTTGCATGCCTATGTTAGAGGCTTATTTAGATCTTAAAAGTGAAGGGAAAATTTATGAGGGCAATGCCAACTACAAGGCAAGCTAAGTTAGAATGGTATTTATTGTACTAGATGCTGGGAAGAAGAACTCGAAACATAGTTTTGAAGGGTTATGAAGTGAAACGCCCAAGTACAACTACACCACTATACCTAGGCCTATATTGAAGTAATCATGTTTAGGCCCATCACATGTCACTATTTCATTCCTCTTATATTCCAAGTCTATGATAGACTAATACCTCATAACTTGGTATTTCATCTTTATCTCTTATCCAAGCCTATTGAGGAAAATTTTAGCTCAACTTGGTGAGCAAGGTGATAATCACATATTTGATACATTAATAAACCCTCATTTTTAGTCATTTACACTCTCCATGTACTTAATTGATTGAGTTTGGTTATGTTTTGTAAGTTTGAACTCAAATTGGACTTAATTGAATCTTTTAGCATGATTTATGTATTACACTATTTCTGTATTTGGGCCATATCTTAGGCTGTAGGTAGTATTTTCCCCCACACTTAACTTTTGCACTCCTGGACAAAACACAAAAGACAAAAACCAAGGAATAAAGAAAAACAACACAAACTCAACAACTAAAAACTCTAAAGAATTTAATGACTCAAGAAGAGCAACTAGACAATCAAGGGATCAAAACAGTCATGAGGTAACATTTCTTCGCATCTCAAACCAACAAGCAAGGAAACTTCAGTTGAAAATAATGAATCAAGAATGATAGATCTTCACAAGATTCACTCTCAATCCCTCAAGTGTTTAAAAGGTAGGTATTTCACTCAATTCAACCCATGAAAATTGTACTACCATAAGCTTGCTTGTCTTCTATTTCTCCACTACTCAAAATACATGCACACACAAATCATGAGGATTTTATTTAAGGTTGTAATGGGGTCAAGGTAAAGGAGGAAGTAATATGGATATGACAAGTTAAATACCAGAAAATAAAAGAGCATGAGAGCTGAGTTCAATTAACAAGCATGAAAGTTCATCCCAACTCCACCTAATACAAATTCCCTTTACATATTCTTTTCCTTTCCTTTATTACCTTGTTGACCCTCTTCTTTTTACATTTTTTTTATTTTTTTTATTTTTTCTTTTACAAAAAGAACATCATATATACATTTTTTTTACTATTCTGCACACACACCCCCACACTTGTTCAAGAACTCATCGAATGACACAATTAATATTCTCTTATTCCCTAAGGTCAAGTAAGAACATGGTTTTTCATTTAAGGCACATAATGAGTTCGAAACAAAGAATAGTCAAATAAGCTCAAAGGGGTTAAGCAAAGGAAAATATGCAAGGTTGGCTATTTGGGCAAAGTAGTTAATTCAAGAAAATACCTCAATCATTTTTATGTATGCATATGAAATTGTAGTCTCAAAAAGAATCCAAGCAAGTTCTAGAGTAACAATTCCATGAGTGAAATTCACACAAGAAAGAAGAGAATGGTTCAAATGTTCAATCCATTCATCAATAGGCTCAAAATCTCACAAGACATAATTCTATCATTCTCAGTCCACCAATTCATCATCCATAACCAAGCATGTGAATTTTAAGAAAGAAGACAATTTACTCAATCATGCAAATTTCCTTAAATTTGAATTGCTACTTCCACACAAACTAGTTGTCTACCCCAACTAAGATGCGTCTCAAGAGTAAAATTTACTCCTTACTCTACCATCCTTAACTAGTTTAGTAGTTACTGACAAACATATAAACACAATAAACATAGTAATACACACACTTCCTAAATTTTTTTTTTTGGGTTTTTACACAACTCTACACATGACAAAAATAAACACACTTACTATTTTTTTTTACACAACTATCCTTCCCCCCAATTAGATCACAACATTGTCCTCAATGTTAAAATAAAATAGAAAGGAAAAAGATAGAAGATAGT
Source organism: Ormosia semicastrata (assembly GCA_029884595.1). Classification (NCBI taxonomy): domain Eukaryota; kingdom Viridiplantae; phylum Streptophyta; class Magnoliopsida; order Fabales; family Fabaceae; genus Ormosia; species Ormosia semicastrata. The sequence continues at coordinate 18,607,557 of JAQQTO010000062.1, read as the reverse complement.
ACCTGTTATCGCAATTACTGAAAAGAGCAACCTCACACAAATATAAACAGAAACAAAGTATGACCAAAGATTGAAATTATTTATATAGATGGAGTGTCTTGACTGGCTTCCTTTTCTTACTGCTTCGTGCAACATTTCCTTCGGACCAATCTATCTGAGCTACTACTGGATCAGGGCTATCATAAGAAGAATATATACAAGAAAATATATACATGTAGTTGTGATTGTGGCTCACATCTTCCTCTGGTTTTATGTCCAGTAACGGCTTAAACGCCTTCTATGAGTCGAGGATAAGCTTCCCATCCAATTTTCTTATAAATTGACAAGCAGGGTCTTTTTGAGTCAGATTCCCAAGACTATAACGCGCTTACTTGCCTTTGAAGAGATTCCACAAATTAATAAATCCACACTACACAAATTCACTAGAATGTGTCTCAAGAGTCAAAAAGATTTCACCTAATGACTCCTTACTCAGGCCATTCTTTAATGAAAAATAATTTTTTTTTATTTGCGGAAACCATCCACAAAGAACAACTTCGCTTGTTACAAGAAAAATTGGTAATATTAACAAATCAAACCATAAAATTGAAAATTAAAAATTTATTAGAAAAATGATCATTGATAGGTGTGATTTCAAAAGGTGACCCTATTGTAAGTATGGACAAATCAACAACAAAATTTTTGGCTTATTTTGAATTCTTGAAACAACAAAATCCACCGTATCAACCTAGGTTTATAAAAACTTGTTGAGAAAATCAACGAATGACCAAAAGGTCAAAATAAAGTTGACTATTTAAAAAGAAAAGAAAAACAAACACTAAGACACACGAAATTAAGAAGAAAAAGAGAAAACAAAGTTTTTTTTATTTTTTTTTTGTTTTTTTTTTGTATTTTTATTTTGAAATGAAAACACATGAAATTAGAATATTAGGGATCAGACTTCACTTGATTCAATAATCTATCATAGACAATAGAGTAGTTTTGGGACCTTCCTTCTAATCAATTTCTAATCATTCAATTGATGGGGAGAATTAGTAATTTAAAAACATTTAAAGACATGACTTTTACTCTATGGATTCTCATGAAAAAATACCACAGTTCTCCCACACAACCTATAACCTCCATTTCTAGATGATTATAAATCATGACACTTTATTATTTATGGTCTAGGTCATATGCAAACTTTTTGGGTTACACATATGCCCACTAGATCAATTTATGAGTGGCTAATTCATAAAAGCATTATGAACCATAATAGGCACTCAAATTGAATAGAAAAGAAATTGATTAAAATTTCAATCTTAATACACGTGAATCAAGTTACTTTTTCACCCTAAAAACACATAAATTAATTACACATAACAAAATAGAAAAAGAAATAAAAAAATAAAAAAATAAAAAATATATACAAAGGTGTGGTATAAATCCAGCCACCAAATAAATATTTACAAAGGCGTGGTAATAAATCAACCACCAAATATATATATATATTAATACGTAATAAATAAATATTAACAAGGTGTGGTATAAATGCAACCACTAAATAAAAAAAAAACAAAGGTGGGGTAATAAACTAACCACCAAATAAAAAAATAACAAAGGTGGGGTAATAAACCAACCACCAAATAAAAAATTAAAAATGGTGTGGTAGAAACCAACCACCAAATAAATTAATAAGCAAAAAAAGGTAAATAAAAAGTTAGTATGTAGGTAAATTAAAATGTTAGAAGCGGGTAAAGTAAAAAGTTAGATAGTTAGTAAGAAAGTTAATAAGTTAGTAAACAAAAATAAATAACAAAAAAAAATAAAGTACAAAAAATAAAATATAGAAAATAAAGTGCAAAAAGTAAATTTAAAATATGAAAATCGAGAGAATCGGCAAGCCGATTTTTTGCTCAATGAGAGAGAAAAAGAAGAAGAAAGATTATTTCATTAATGATTAAATATTATAGAGAAATTAGGGAGAGTTTCCCCCCATTAAGTTAGTATGTACAGAAAATAAAAGGGAGAGATTCTCCCACTGTTAATATTTACAAAAATTAAAAGGGAGAATTATCCTCACTGAGTTAGTATATACAAAAAAAATAAAAGTGAGAGGTACTCCCACTAAATTAGTATGCAAAGATAAATGGGAGAGATTCCCCCACAGTTAGTATGTTAGTATGTACAAAAAAATTAAAAGGGAGAGGTTCCCCCACTAGACAAGAAAATAAAAGGGAGAATTAACCCCACTGTTAATTTTTTTTTTGTTTTTTTTAAAATTATTTTTTTTGGTTTTTTTTTGGGTGGTCACGGGTGTGACCATCTTCTTTTTTTTTTTTTTTTTTTTCAATTTTCATTTTTTAATATATAATTTTTTTTTTTACATTTTACTTTTTTTTACTTTTTTACTCTTCATACTATTCACACATTTTTTTTAAATTTTATTATTTATATTGTTATTAATTTTTTTTACTTTTTTACTATTTATACTATTCACATATTATTTACCCTATTTATACTATTCACACTATTCACATAAAATTTTATTATTTTTTTAATTTTATTATTTTTTACTATTTATACTATTCATATTACTATTTACACACTATTCACACACTATTCACGCTCTTATTCACACACTATTCACACACTATTTACTTTTTATTATGTACAAAAATATTTACACTAAAAATTTATTCTTCAAAACAAGTCCCCGACAACGGCGCCAGAAACTTGATGCACACTTTTTAATTGTCGCATTTGCAAACCCAAGTGCAGGTTGTCTCAAGTAATAAATTTCTCGGTTAGTCCGAGGTTGATCCATAGGGAATTGTTGAAGATTAAGGTGAAGTAAATATTTTGTGACTACAGTAAAAATTATTTACTTGGGTAAAAAGATCCATTCTTGGTAAATAAAGGAAAAGTAAGATCAATTCCTTTTATAACTCAATTAGAATCCTCGCAACATAGAGGTTCCAATCGGAAAATACAACTTTAAAAGTCCATTAAAATAATATACGTAATTATATTATGTTTCCTTTAATCATTAATATCATCACTCATAAATGGGATCAAGCATTCACTATGCCAATATTTTGTCTACAATAAATCAAGATCTCCACTTTACAAGGAGAGTTTCTAACACCAACACTTATAAATGGGTTAAAGTATTCATTGTGCCAATCTCTTGTCTACAACAAATCAAGAACTCCACTTTACAAGGAGGGTTTCTAAATTGATTGGAAACAAAATACAATACGAAATAAAATAATATACGTAATTATATTATATTTCCTTTAATTATTACCACCACTTGTAAATGAGTTAAAGCATTTACTGTGCCAATATTTTGTCTACAATAAATCAAGAACTCCTCTTTACAAGGGTAGTTTCTAAATTATCAGAAACAAAATATAACACGCATAATAACTACTTAAAAATATAAATCATTAAAGCACAAGAGAGGAATAAATCTAACCTTATTTTATTACCAAGAGCTTCACACTTTGACCCAAGTAAAATGAAACTTAATTACACATAATTTAGAGGAAAGAAAAAGAGAGAAAGAAAGAATGAAAATTGAAGAACTGAGGAGAGGAGGGAGGAATTCCTCCTCTGTTTCATGCCTCTGCGTCTCCAGAATCCCCCTCCCCTCCTATGCGTTTTTCTTTCATTTGATTGCCTATTTATAGGCAATTTGAAGTGGAGTTACAGTAACGCTGCAGTACGCTACAGTGATCTACAGTGACGCTACAGTGATCTACAGTAATGAAACTTAACGATTAAGTTTCTGACATTTTATTTATTATTATTTTATTTATTAATATTATAATAATTGAGCAAATGCACAGCCGTGTGTCCAGTTTTTTTCATTTTTGAAAGAAGTGGTCTTCATGAAAGTTGTAGGCCTGAATATTTGCTTTAAAATGGCTTTAGTTTGAGTCCAAAATCATTCTTAGAACTCAAGATATGGTCCAATTACTGTAAAGTGTTTAGACCCGATTTCAGCTCCTCTATTCTGACTTCAAAGCCTAATATCACCTCCAAGGAGTTCGATTCTGGAAAAGTGTTCAACATGAAAGTTGTAGGGAATTGTCTTAGCTTTCCTACAAGACCAAAATCACATCAATCCGATATTTGCAACTCAAGTTATAGCCAGTTTACTAAACACTACCAAAGAGATAATTAAGATTAATTTATGTAATAATTTATTTAATTGTCCAATTCGGCTCAAAATCATAAAATGTGTCAAAACTAACTTAATTAAGCCTAATTGAACCTTGAGAAGCCTAGTGAGAGGATTACAAAATGTATAAAATACAGTGTTATCAAATTTTTAGGAGATTCTGGTAGCATTTGAAAGATAAGAGAGAGCTCTACAACGTTCATGAATACCTTAAAGGCCTAATCACACGATTGGATAACACAAATTAGAGTTTAAGCAAGAACTAGGGTGCTGATCTTGATAGTTTGACCTATGTGTACTGTTCATGACATAGCTCGGGCTATAGGAAGTCAAATGGGCTAAAATGTCAATGGTTGATAGTTAAGACCCAAATCTACTACTTTCATGTTGAACACTTTTCCAGAATCTGAGGTCTAATGGGTCATATTGGGCTTGGAAGTCAGAACAAAGGAGCTGTTGCTGGGCCTAAGCAGTATGCAATAATCAGACCATATCTTGAGTTGTAGGAATGTTTTTGGGCTTAAACTAATGGCATTTGAAAGCTAAGATGTAGACCTACAAATTTCATGAAGACTACTTGGTGAAAAAAAGACGAATGCAGTGACTTCAGAGCTAAATGATTTCGAAGACAAAGAATCTCCATAATTTTCCACTCATCAAAAGTTATTTGGCATTTTTCACTCATTTTCCACTCATCCACTCACTCATGACTCAGCCCCCTTGTCATTTTGTATCCCTAATCCTCTATAAAATGGAGCTTTGGCTGATCATTTGGGAGGCTTAGGTGTTAGATACCAAATTCATGTCATTTTGTTATTTGATTATCTTGTTGTAGTTTTCTTTTAAATTGAAGTTATATTCTTCTTCTTCTTCTTCTCTCTTCCTTTCTTCTTGTCTATGAGTAACTAAGTTTCATTTTATTTGAGTGAAAGAGTGAAGCTCTTGGTAATAAAATAAGGTTAGATCAATTTCTCTCTTGTACTTAAATAATATATTTTCAAGTGGTCATTATACGTATTGTATTTTGTTTCCAATTAATTTAAAAACCCTCTTTGTAATGTGAAGTTCTTGATTTGTTGTAGACAAGATATTGGCACAATGAATGCTTGAACTCATTTACAAGTGGTGGTGTTAGAAACTCTTCTTATAAAGTGGAGATCTTGATTTGTTGTAGACAAGATTTTGGCACAATGAATACTTGATCTCATTTATGAGTCGTGGTGTTACTATATGATTAAAGGAATCATAATATAACTACGTATATAAATTTTAATGAACTTTAAACATTGTATTTTCCGATTGGAACCTTCGTTATGTATGGATTCTAATTGAGTTATAAAAGAATTAATTTTATCCTTAATTTATTTACCAAGAGTGGATCTCCTAACCCAAGCAATTCCTTTTTATTTGTGACCAAGTTTTATCACCTTTATTGTTGTAACAAAATATTTTTCTTACGCCAAATAAATTTTTCTTTATCAATTCCCTATGGATCGACCTCGGACTCCCGAGAATTTATTGCTTGAAACAACCTGCACTTGCGTTTGCAACTTAACTTTTAATACCGCATCAAAATTTTGGCGTTGTTGCCGGGGACTTGATTTGAAGAACAAATTTATAGTGTAAATATTTTGTATATTTTTTTCTACTCTTTTAATTTTTTTCTTTGTACTTACTAACGTACTAACTTAGTGGGGGAAACTCTCTTTAATCTCTCTATAATTTTTAATCATTAATGAAATAATCTTTCTTCTTATCTTCTCTCTCGCTAGAGCAAAAAATTGACTTTGTCGATTCTCTGGTTTTCATATTTTAAATTTACTTTCTGCACTTTATTTTCTGTACTTTAATTCTGTACTTTACTTTTTGTATTTTATTTCTAATTTTCTAACTTATTAACCTACTAATTTTTTAATTTTCTTGCTTACTAACTTACTAATTATCTAACTTTTTACTTTATCAGTTATCTAACTTTTTACTTTATCTGCTTCTAACATTTTAATTTATCTGTATACTAACTTTTTAATTTTTATGCATATCAACTTATTTGGTGGTTGGTTTATACCACATCTTTGTTAATATTTAATGGACGATTTATACTGCCAGCTTGTACATTTTATTTTATATTTTAAGTTACTTGTTTATGCTTAATTAGTATCGTGGTTTAAATTCTGGTCATTTGGTTAAAGTTAATACAAGTACTTTACATATTGATTTGTCTGAATCACAATCACACACATCAAACACAATGGCTGAAGATGAAAGTGTGCATGATGAACATGAAAATCAACCGTTGCGAACCATGCGTGAGTATTTGCAACTATCTCAAAATTCTAGTCCATCATGTTTTATCTTTCCACTTAATGCTAATAATTTTAGATTCAAGTCAGGTATGATTTTTTTACTTCCTAATTTCCATGGTTTAGAATCTAAAAGCCTATATTTACATCTAAAAAAATTTGAGGAAGTATGTACCGCTTTTCATGATCAAACTTGCACTAAAGAGGTTGTTAAGCTTAAATTGTTTCCTTTTTCTTTGAAAGATAAAGCAAAAACTTGGCTTAACACTTTGAAACCAAGATCAATTGGCACATGGCAAGAAATGCAAGGTGAGTTTTTAAAAAAAAAATTTCCAACACATAAAACTAATACTTTGTAAAGACAAATCCAAATTTTTTTCTAAAATTCAAATGAAGTATATTTTCAAAATTGGGATCGTTTTAAAGATTTGTTGAATTCTTGCTCATATCATGGTTTTGAAAAATGACGCACTATAAGCTTCTTTTATGAAGGGTTAACACCCGAAACTAAATAATTTGTGGAAACAATGTGCAATGGTAAATTTCTTGATAAAGAACCTGATGAAACTTTAGACTATTTAAACTAGTTGGTTGAAAATTCTCAATCTTGGCATAGTACTAATCCTTCTGAAAATTCAATTAAATTTAACCTTGCAAATGCTAGTAAGGGAAAATATCACCTTAGTCAAGAAGAAGATCTAAATACAATGTTTGCCAGTTTGGCCAGAAAGATTGAAGCTATGGAATCAGGGAAAGTAAAAGAAATCAAATTTGTGCAAAATTAAGAAATTTGTAGCATTTGTGATGAATTGGGATACTCAACAAATGAATGACCAAGAATTCCTGTTTTTAAAGAAGTTGTGCATGAGCAAGTAAATGCAATGAACAATTTTAAAAAGTCATTCACTTCTTCTTTTTCAGATACATACAATCTAGGATGAAAAAATCACCCGAACTTTAGTTGGAGGACCAACAATCAGGCACAATTCATGCAACCACCACTTCCTCAAGCACATCAGGATTCATAAAATTCTCAAGGATATGCACCTTATGTCCCACCATATAAGAAAAACCTTGAGGGAACATTGCATGCATTCATGGAAAAGCAAGAGGCCATTAATAACCAAAATACTCAAGCCATGATTGACATAAAAGACACTTTTGCTAAACTTTCTTCTGCACTTACCATTCACGAGAAAGAAAAATTTTCCTCTCAACCTCAACCAAATCCCAAGGGTCAGTACAGCCTAAATGAAGGTAGTTCAGAAAGCCAACAAATAGATCAAGTCTAGTCAGTGATAACTCTTAGGAGTAGAAAGGTTGTTGAAAAATAAATTCATGAACCTTGTGAGAAAAATGATGAGTCAAGTCCCAAACCCTTGCCTTCACCCCCATATCCTCAAGCACTAAACAATTCAAATAAAGTGAACCATAACAGTGACATTTTTGAAATTTTTAAACAAGTGAAAGTCAATATTCCTCTGTTAGATGCTATCAAACAGATTCCTTGTTATGTCAAATTTTTGAAGGACTTGCGCATTGTTAAAAGAAAACATAATGTAAAAAAAATGTATTTTTGACTGAACAAGTAAGTTCCATTATTCAGAACAATAATGCATTGAAATATAAAGACCCTGGTTGTCCTACAGTTTCATGCATTATTGGTGAACATAAAATTGAATGAGTTTTACTTGATCTTGGTGCTAGTGTTAATTTGCTTCCATATTCATTTTATCAGCAACTCAACCTGGGTGAGTTAAAACCAACTTCTGTAACTCTTCCACTTACCGATAGATCAATTAAAATTCCAAAAGGAATAGTGGAAGATGTGTTAGTTCAAGTTGATAAATTCATATATCCTGTGGATTTTATTGTCTTAGAAATTGAACCTATGGAAAATAGTAGCAAGTCAATTCCTATTATTTTAGGTTGCCCATTTTTAGTAACATCTAATACTTTGATAAATTGCATAAATGGAGTGGTGAAACTAACTTTTGGAAATATGACACTAGAGCTTAATGTTTTCAACATGTGTAAGCGACCACAAGAAGTTTATGATGAAAATGAAGAAGTTGAAGGGATTGAGGCCATTATAGATGATCATCTTAAAACCAGGAGTTCTTCTGACCCATTAGAAATTTGTTTAATTGATTCATTTGATTCAGCTACATATTTAGATGATGATGTTCCTGAAATATGCTCTTTGCTTGACTGTACACAGGAAATAGAATACAAAAGAAGGAAGCCAAGATTCGAAGAGCTAAAACCCATGAATGATGATACCTATGAAGAAGTACCTACACTAGAACTAAAGTCATTACCTACTGGGTTGAAGTACACATTTTTAGGAGAAGAGCAAAGCTTTCCAGTGGTAATTTCCTTATCCCTGAACAAGAATGTATGTTGATAGAAGTACTTAAAAGGCATAAAAGTGTAATTGGATGGACATTAAAGGATATAAAAGGCATGAATCCATTAATTTGTACACATAGAATACATTTAGAGGATAATGCTAAAACATCTCAACAACCTCAAAGAAGATTAAATCCACACATGAAAGAGGTAGTTAGAGCTGAAGTTCTTAAATTACTTAATGTTGGAATTATCTATCCTATCTCTGATAGCCAGTGGGTAAGCCCTACACAAGTTGTGCCTACGAAATCTGGAATAACAGTGGTTGAAAATGAAAAAGGAGAATTAATACCTACCCGAGTCTCATCTAGTTGGCACATATGTATTGATTTCAGAAAATTGAATGCAGCCACTAGGAAATATCATTTCCCTTTGCCATTTCTTGATCAAATTTTGGAAAGAGTATTAGGACATCTCTACTATTATTTTCTTGATAGTTATTCAGGGTATAATCAAATATCAATTACATTGGAGGATCAAGAAAATACCACTTTTACTTGCTCCTTTGGCACTTTTGCATATAAAAGAATTCCTTTTGGTCTTTGTAATGCTCTGACAACTTTTCAAAGATGCATGTTAAGTATTTTCAGTGATATGATTGAGCATTATTTATAGATTTTCATGGATGATCTAACAGTTTTTGAAAATTCTATTGAAAATTGTCTTGATAATTTAGAAAAAGTTCTTAAAAGATGCGAAGAAAAATGATTTGTGTTAAATTGGAAAAAATGTCATTACATGGTTACCTCAGGAATAGTGTTAGGTCATGTGATATCTTCTAAAGGAATTGAAGTTGATAAAGTTAAAGTTGAATTAATTGCTCATTTGTCTTCCCCAAAAATAGTCAGAGAAGTTCGTTCCTTTTTAGGACATGCAGGATTTTACAGAAGATTCGTGAAGGACTTTAGTGCCATATCTAGACCTTTATGTAATCTTCTAACAAAAGATGCACCATTTGATTGGAGCCAAGATTGTGAGAAATCTTTTGAAACATTAATCAGTCTTTTGACTTCTGCTTCTATCATGAAATCTCTTGACTGGTCTTTGCCTTTTGAGTTAATGTGTGATGCTAGTGATTTTGCTGTTGGTGCTATTTTAGGACAGAGAAAGGAAAGTAAACTTCATGTAATTTATTATGCAATTCGAACTTTGAATAGTGCACAAATGAATTACACCAATACTAAAAAAGAACTATTTGCTGTAATTTTTGCATTGGACAAATTTTGAGCTTATTTAATTGGTTCTTCCACTGTTGTTTTCACTGATCATGCTGCTGTTAGATATTTAATGTCTAAGCAGGATGCCAAACCTAGGTTGATACGGTGGATCTTGTTGCTTCAAGAATTCAACATCACAATAAAAGACAAGAAAGGAGCCGAAAATGTTGTTGTAGATCATTTGTCCAGACTTACAACATGCTCATCTTTTGATAGCACACCTATCAATGACTTTTTTCCCAATGAATTTTTATTTTCTGTGAATTCCATGCCTTGGTTTGCTAATATTATCAATTTTCTTGTAACAGGTAAGATGCCGCCTCAATGGACGCATCAAGACAGGAAAAAGTTTTTGATTGAGGTGAAAAATTTCTATTGAGATAACCCATATTTGTTCAAATATTGTCCTAATCAAATCTTTCGGAGGTGTGTACCTGACAGTGAGGTAAGTAGTGTCATTAAATTTTGTCATTCAAAAGCATGAAAAGGTCATTTTTCTTCAAAGAAAACAGCTGCAAAAATCTTGTAGTGTGGATTTTATTGGCCCACATTATTTAAGGACAACTATATGTTTTGTAAAAGTTGTGAAAGTTATCAGAAATTGGGTTCCATTTCTAAAAGAGACATGATGCCTTTGAACCCTATAATTGTCATTGAAATTTTTGATTGTTGGGGAATTAATTTCATAGGTTCATTTCCATCATCATTTGGATTTGTGTATATTTTGGTTGCAGTTGATTATGTCTCAAAATGGATAGAGGCAATTCCATGTCGACACAATGATCACAAAACTGTTTTGAAATTTTTAAAAGAAAATGTTTTGAGTCGATTTAGAATCCCTCGAGCTATCATCAGTGATGGGGGAAAACATTTTTGTAATAAACCATTTGAATCTTTAATGAAGAAATATGATATCACATACAAAATTGCTACCCCTTATCACCCTCAAACAAGTGGACAAGTAGAATTAGCAAATAGGGAGATTAAACAAATTTTAGAAAAAATGGTTAACTCAAATCGTAAAGATTGGTCTTTAAGATTAAATGATGCACTTTGGGCTTACCGTACTGCTTTCAAAACATCTTTAGGCATATCACCCTATCGGTTAGTCTATGGAAAACCTTGTCACTTCCCTGTAGAATTGGAGCATAAAGTATTTTGGGCCATTAAAGCTTTCAACTCAAATCTTGATGATACTTCCAAGTTACGCAAATTACAATTGAATGAACTTGGGGAATTGAGAAATAAGGCATATGAAAACTCAAGAATTTATAAAGCTAGAACAAAAGCTTTTCATGACAAATCAATTTTGAGAAAATCTTTTAAAATTAGTCAAAAAGTTCTGCTTTATAATTCTCGTCTTCACCTATTCCTTAGAAAATTGAGATCTAGATGGATTGGTCCTTTTATTGTTAAACATGTGTATCCTCATGGGGCCTTAGACATTGAGAACCTTAGGAATGGTAATGTATTTAAGGTCAATGGACAAAGACTCAAACCATTTCTGGAACATCAAGTTGTTGAGGTAGAATCCATCTCCCTTTCTAATCCTTGTTATGAGTAGAATTTATTTTAATTTTGTTTCTTTCTTTTTGCAATTCTTTGTGTTCCCAGTAAGTAGCAGATAACGGTACTCCGTGATTCTCAAATTGATTTATTTTTTAGTTTCCCATAATAACTGATTCCTTCTCCTTCAAAATGGATGTCATTCTCTCAAATCTAAGAAAGCATTTCCCTTCTTTTCCTAAAATTGCTCTAACCAAAATCTACAAAGCTAGGTGTGAAAGACTATGACTGTTAATGTACAAGGGCATCCCAGAAGATATACGCTGGATAATCGAAGCAAAGGTTCGTTTAGCTAGTGAATCTTCAGATTCATTTGTCCCATACATGCCTGGTCTCGGTAAAAGTTCATTTTCAAAAAGGAGAAGAACAAAAAGAATGCAAGTTTATTACAAATGTGCACGATAGAATTGCAACACATGATGTCATTCTTTGGGAATGGTTTCCGCAAATCGAGAAGATAAAATTTACTTTATCAAGAATGGACTGAGTAAGGAGCCATTAGATGATATCTTATTGACTCTTGAGACGCATTCTTGTGGAGTTGTGCATCGTGAACTTATTAGTTTGTGGAATCTCTTCAAGGACGAGCAAAAGCGTTACAGTCTTGGGAATCTGACTTAAAAAGACCCTGTTTGCCAATTTATAAGAAAATTGGATGGGAAACTTATCCTTGACTCATAGAAGGCGTTTAAGTCGTTACTGGATGTAAAACCAGAGGAAGATGTGAGCCACAATCACAACAACATGTATATATTATCTTGTACATCTTAAAATGAAAAAGAAAAAAAAAGAAAAAAAAAAAAAAGAATAAAAAAAGAATAAAAAGAATAAAAATGAAATAAAAGAGAATGAAAAAAAAGGGCAAAACTTCAGTTGTACTTAGTCTTTAATTAGATTAGGAGGCCCTGCCAGCGGCAGCCCTGTCATTGACTCGAGTGGACCATCACACATCAATCCGTAAATAAGGTTCATGTGCTATACTCTGTAGAGAGCCGCACTCCACAACCCAATGTTCACCATCTAGGTATTGTGGAGTTGATGGACAGGTAGAAGCGTCCCACTTTGGTTATTAGTGAGAAGTAACTCGCAGCTGCCAAAGCGTATGAGGCATCTGAGCTTGATCCTTTCTTTTATTAGAAGGGGCTCTTAGTGCCCTGGGATAGAGCGTTCTGGATCTTGGACATTGCGAGTTTTAGATTTTAGCATCTTTGTTGATGGTTTCAGCTGTCTTGGTATTACTACACTCATGACGCGCAGTATAAAGATCCACCATGAAACTTGTATATAAAGGTATGTAATCATTTGTTATTATTATTTTATCTTTATATGATTTTGTTGAATTTTGGTTTTGGACAGACGATCCTTTGGACGGGATCCTTCAGGGGTTTTTAGACTTCTTTACCCTGATGATTTTCTTGAAGTCTAAAAAAAAATTAAAAAAGTTAAAAAAAATAAAAAAAATAAAAAAAAGTTTCTTAAATTCAAACTTTTCTGACAACAGCCAACCTACCCATATAAGAGCTATTATTACTTTTTCTATTCTCTTCCCTATTTAAACACTCCATTTTCTTCACTTTTTTGCAACTCATAATCATTCAAAGAGAGTGTGAGTATTGAAATGGAGGGAGCTTCTTCTTCAGTTCGTAGATTTATCAGTATCTATATATTTTGTGGGACAAGTTATGGGAAGGATTTAGAGTTTGTAAATGCAACAAGCATTATTGGTAGAACACTTGCTGCGAGGAACATTCATGTTGTATATGGGGGAGGTAGCATTGGGTTAATGGAAGTTGTATCACTTTCTGCTCATATAAGAGATGGTCATGTTTTAGGTATCATTCCTGAACCTTTAACTCGAAGGAACATCATTGGACAGATAATTGGGCTGGAAATTCAAGTATCATCTATGCATGGACGAATGAGGATAATGCTTGAAAACTCTAATGCATTCATTGCTTTATCGGGGGGTTTTGGTATTTTGGAAGAAGTTTTTCAAATTATCTCTTAGGCCCAACTAAACATCCACCATAAACCCATAGATTTGTTAAATGTTAATAATTTCTTTGATAATTTGTTATCTTTTGTTGACCATGCTGTGGAACAGAGCTTTATCACACATTCAGCAAGACGACTCCTTATATCTGCTTCTACTGTTGATGAATTAATTGATAAATTACAAGTTTTTGTTTATGAACTTAAACCAGTAATAGCTCAAATAGATTAGTCAAAAGGCAGTAGCAAGGGAGGCAGCAAGGAACAAGAGTGTGATTTGACACTTCATCTATAACTTTCCTTTATCTTTAGTTTTATTTATTATACTTTGTTTCTATTTTAATTTGTGTAAGATTTCTCTTTTCAGTAATTACAACAACAGGTACTATCTTCTATCCTTTATCTATCTATGTTTCGACATTGAGGACAATGTTGTGATCTGGTTGGGGGGAAGGATAGTTGTGTAAAAAAAAATAAAAAAAAATAGGAAGTGTGTTTGGTAATATGTTTGTTGTGTTTACATGTTTGTCGGTAAATTATTAACAACAAAAGTAATTAGGGATGACAGAGTAAGGAGTAAATTATTTACTCTTGAGACGCATCAAAATTGGTGGCAGAGTAAGGAGTAATTGGGGAGACAACTAGTTTGTGTGGAAGTACCAATTCAAATTCAGGGAAATTTGCATGATTGAGTTAATTGTCTTCTTTCTTAAAAATCATATGCTTGGTTATGGATGTTGAATTGGTGGACTGAGAATGATAGAATTATGCCTTGTGAGATTTTGAGCCTATTGATGAATGGATTGAACATTTGTACCGTTCTCTTCTTTCTTGTATGAATTTCATTCATGGAATTGTTACTTTAGAACTTGCTTTGATTCTTTTTTAGACTACATTTTCGTATGCATACATAAATATGATTGAGACATTTTTCTTGAAATAGCTATTTTAATCAAATAGCTAGCCTTGCTTAGCAGTATATTATCTCAATATGATATCAAACACTCTTATGACTTATTGAAAATTCTCTGATTCCTAATATGATATCAAGCACTCTTATGACTTCTTGTAAATTCTCTAATTCTTGCCAACGTAAAGCATTGGAAATGGCCTATTTCCCATTGCTTAACCCCTTTGAGCTTATTTGACTATTCTTTGTTTCGAACTCATTATGTGCCTTAAATGAAAAAACCATGTTCTTACCTGACTTTAGGGAATAAGAGAACAATAACTTTGTCATTGGATGAGTTCTTGATCAAGTGTGGGGGTATGTGTGCGGAATGATTAAAAAAATGTATATATGATGTTCTTTTTAAAAAAAATCAAAAAAATAAAAAAAAATTGTGTAAAGAAAGGTCAACAAGGCAATAAAGGAAACAAAAAATATGTAAAAAGAATTTGTATTAGGTGGAGTTGGGATGAACTTTCATGCTTGTTAATTGAACTCAACTCTCATGCTCTTTTATTCTCTTTGGTATTTAACTTGTCATATCCATATTACCTTCTCCTTTACCTTGACCCTATTACAACCTTAAATAAAGTTCTCATGATTTGTGTGTACATGTGTTCTGAGTAGTGGAGAAGTAGAAGATAAGCAAGGTTATGGTAGTGTAATTTTCATAGGTTGAATTGAGTGAAATACCTACCTTTTAAACACTTGAGAGATTGAGAGTGAATCTTGTGAAGATCTATCATTCTTGACTCATGCTTTTCAATTGAAGTTTCATTGCTTATTGGTTTGAGATGTGAAGAAACATTACCTCATAAATGTTTTGATTACTTGAATGATTGGTTGCTCTTCATTCTTAAATATTATTAGAAATTGAGTCTTTTAGAGTGTTTAGCTTTTGAGTCTGTTTCATTTTTTTTAGTTTTAGTCTTGTGTGTTTTACCCAAGAGTGCAAAAAGTTAAGTGTAGGAGAATTTGATAATCACATATTTGATACATTAATAAACTCTCATTTTTAGTCATTTACACTATCCATGTACTTAATTGATTGAGTTTGGTTATGTTTTGTAAGTTTGGACTTAAATTGGACTTAATTAAATTTTTCAGCATGATTTACGTCTTACACTATTTCTGTATTTAGGCCATATCTTGGGCTGTAGGTAGTCTTTTGAGAAGATTCAGGTGGCATTTGAAAGATAAGAGAGAGCTCTACAACTTTCATGAATACCTCAATGGCCTAATCACACGATTGGATAACTAAAATTAGAGTTGATTCAAGAACTAGGGTGTTGATCCTGACAACTTGACCTATGTGTACTGTTCATAACATAGCTCGGGCTATAGGATGTCAAATGGGTTGATATTTTAATGGTAGACCCAAATCTACAACTTTTATGTTGAATACGTTTCCAGAATCTGAGGTATAATGAGTCATATTGGGCTTGGAAGTCAGAACAGAGGAGCTATCACTAGGCCTGAGCAGTATGTAGTAATCAGACCATATCTTGAGTTCTAGAAATGCTTTTGGGCTCAAACGAATGGCATTTGAAAGCTAAGATCCAGGCCTACAACTTTCATGAAGACCACTTGGTGAATAAATGACGAATACAATGACTTCAGAGCTAAATGATTTTGGAGATAAAGAATCTCCTTAATTTTCCACTCATCAAAAGTCATTTGGTATTTTTTACTTATTTTTCACTCATCTACTCACTCATGACTCAGCCCCCTAGTCATTTTGTATCCCTAATCCTCTATAAAATGGAGTCTTGGCTGATCATTTGGCAGGCTCAGGTGTTAAATACCAAATTCATGCCATTTTGTTGTTTGATTATCTTGTTGTAGTTTTCTTTTAAATTGAAGTTATGTTTTTCTTCTTCTTCTTCTCTCTTCCTTTCTTCTTGTCTATGAGTAATTAAGTTTCATTTTATTTAGGTGAAAGAGTGAAGCTCTTGGTAATAAAATAAGGTTAGATTAATTTCTCTTTTATACTTAAATGATATATTTTCAAGTGGTCATTATACGTATTGTATTTTGTTTCCAATTAATTTAAAAACCCTCCTTGTAAAGTGGAGTTCTTGATTTGTTATAGACAAGAGATTGACACAATGATTGCTTGAACTCATTTACAAGTGGTGGCGTTAGAAACTCTCCTTATAAAGTGAAGATCTTGATTTGTTGTAAACAAGATTTTGGCACAATGAATGCTTGATCTAATTTATGAGTGGTGGTGTTAATATATGATTAAAGGAATCATAATATAATTATGTATATAATTTTTAATGAACTTTGAATGTTGTATTTTCTGATTGGAACCTCCATTATGTGTGAATTCTATTTGAGTTATAAAAGAATTAATCTTATCTTTCATTTATTTACTAAGAGTGGATCTCCTAGTCCAAGCAATTCCTTTTTATTTGTGACTAAGTTTTATCACCTTTATTGTTGTAACAAAATATTTTCCTTACGTCAAATAATTTTTTCTTCATAAATTCCTTGTGGATCGACCTCGGACTCCCAAGAGTTTATTACTTGAAATAATTTGCACTTGGGTTTGCAACTGAACTTTTAATACTGCATCACAAGGCCGATTGCCCATTAAATCATTATCCAAGTTATTTTTACCGTTATGTTATTAGTTTCACTTATGCAAGTGGGTTCTCGTTGGAAGAACGCTAGCCATTAAATTCATAATACGTCAATTCTTTTTTAAATTACATCACAACATTAGATATACACATATAGAAACTGATTCATCACATACTAAGCATTATATCAAAGGTGTAGGCATCAGTACCTACATTACATCAGTGTGCAATGAGTCTTATGCTCATATATATATATATATATATACACACACACACACACACCAAATAAAAGCAGCAAAACAAAATAAAGGCATTAGTACCCTATATAGTATCCAAGTGTAAGTCATACATCATCAGAGTCAGTGTCAGAGTCATCTCGGTAAACATACTGATAGGTAGATCTAAATCTGATATACATCCAAACACAGATGTAGTATACAAAAATAACTATAATAAACTATATCCTACACTATGCCTATCACAAAAAGATCAATCAAGTGTCAGCAGTTCATCAAATGAAGGCAAAACTAGAGGTGAGGGAAGAAAATGATGACCACGGAAGAATAGTGTATACACAACCTCACATTCATATAGATCATGTAGGCGCCAGACTTTGGGTCATACATCCACCAACTCTCGACAAGCTCCTAATAGATAGCCAACATAGGCATCTTCAGCTATCAGTAGTATCAGGTGTTAGAATATAACGAAATAGACAATAGGATGAGAATTCTAAGAATTCTCAATAATACTAACAAGCAAGTGTCATCATGATAGTTCCACTTGCTTCTAGATTTTCACAAAACTTTCAGAAGTATCTTAGGAAAGTGGCATAAGCCAAAATTAACCATTATCCCTGAGGTAGAGGTTTATTTTAATAGTCCCATTCAATATATTAAGTCATATCATTTCTCCAGAGGACTATCAGAACACAAACAGAATAGCTAAGCATCACTCAAAAATAGATAGAGCATTCATAAGTTCATAGAAAGCTCATATAACTATTATAGATACCTCGGAGTGCCAACATTCAATTATAGAATATCAACATATAATGGCCATAATGCAAAACATAATAACAAATACTTCACGTGATATGCAGATAAAATACAAATTCTTTTAATTGCCTCATAGTGCTCATATGTTTATTATTTGACCATAAGCATATTCCTTGGTCCCGTGTCCTTTTTATAGGTAGGGAGTCTCATGTTCTACTTACACTTAGTGATAGTCTGCTTATCAAGCTTGAGCTCATCCTATACGTGACAGTACTTTGTCACACGGCCCTATCCCTAGTAACATGGCCTCGCCTGTAAGTTACTATCATAAGGGAATAACATATAAGGATTACCACTAGGTACTCATTTAGTGCATCATTTGGTGCATTCTAATTTCTCATCATGTCAATGTCATATTCACATATCAACATGTAATTCCCGTGACTCTCAAGGTAACTTGGCATGCAAACAATTATCATATTCATGAGATAAAAATCAAATAATCATACTCATACATATGCCAACTCATCACATTTATAAGCCATCTCATCAAGGCATGAAACATCCTTTCAAATAGCAGATAGCTATCAAATTTATCAGTTAACTCACAACATTACAGAATGTCATATTGCTATCAATCACTTATCAGTAATAGCTATCAATTACACATTAGTAAATTTTTAATTTCGGTATAATAGTTGAAAACTACTTTACCAGATAACTTGTAAATTGATTGAATAGCTAATAGCCAGTATATTTTATTAGCCAAATAACTATGTATTAATTTCAAGGTATCTCAAATTAACTTAATTGGCCTAATCCAAGCTACGTTGTGTAATCAAGAGATCTTAGAGTACATTGACTCAATTATGCCCTTAACCCCTCTTGAACCCGGGACCATCAATGGGTTTCCTACGTTCAATTTCATCTCAATTTAGCTTGGTTGTCTCTAATTAAGCAACATTAAATCTTAAGTACATGAAAAATACCCTCTTAATGCAAAATCCCCAATTATCCCGAGGCCTACACCATACTCCCATCAACCAATTAACCCTTAATCTATCCTGGTTCCTTGGTTTTAAACATCAACACTTAGTTGGATTTACAGTTACACTTCCTTTGGTGCAAGAACACCTCAAGGTCGTGGCCTTGGTCTCACTAGTCCATCATTAAAACAAATCAAAGTCAATAATTCAAGGAATCAAGAAGGATTTGTTACCAAGTGGTCTCAATACTCAAGAGGGGGTGAATTGAGTATATAAAACAAGTTCGTAAATCTTTCACAAATCGTTTGATAATCAATTTTTGTTGAAGCTATTGGATGATTAGAGATGATTGGATAGATGAGATAAACACTTTTACTTATAAATGTAATAGTCAAAGGAAACAATATTCAAGTAATTCAATAAAATAGTGCACAATGTAAAGAGAATGGTTTAGAGAAAACAAACACAATGATTTATCCTGGTTCGATCACTAATCCACTTGTGATCTATGTCCAGTCCCCAAGCAACCACTCGTGATTTTTTACTATATCTTCAAGCTTCAATAGGTGCTTGACAACTTTTACAACCTTGAGTACTCAACACTTTGGGATACCTCACCCTTGGAGCTTGAGTCTCTTCAACTAAGAGATGCCTCACCCTTTACACTTTTGGAGGGATGCCTCACCCTCTTTACAAAGTAATTTGGATTGATAGAATAAAACTCTCACAAGAGTATATGATTACAAATTGAAGCTTTAATATGCTCTCAAAGAATAACTCAAGTTTTTCATAAAAACAGAGCAAGAATGGATTTGAAGATTAAATCATGTTTTGAAGTATTGGTAATCAGTTTTTGGTTCAAGGTCAACCTCTAATGAAGTCCCAACATTGGTATTTATAAGTTTTGCAAACAAAGGAGCCGTTGGGACCTTTTAGCCAAGCATTAAATGCCATTAATATAGCCGTTGGACTCTGTCAGATTGTTTGTAATAGATTACACAACAAATGTAATCGATTACATTGTTGTACCAACATGTTCTTGGCTTTCTGGGCTCTGTGTAATCGATTACATTCTTGGTGTAATCGATTACAAGGCTTCTGACTTGCTTTGTAATTGATTACAATATCCATGTAATCGATTACATGACTTCTGACTTGCATTGTAATTGATTACAATATCTATGTAATCGATTACATGACTCCTTGAACGTGTTCTTGTCTTTCTGGGCTCATTGTAATCGATTACCAACTTGGTGTAATCAATTACAAGGCTTCTGACTTGCTTGTAGTCGATTACATTGTTCATGTAATCGATTACAAGGCCTTTGTTTGCTGTGTAAGGACCCCTACTTGGACTCCAAAGGCTAGCGGGTATGATGGAAGAAAAATGATGAAATGGCTTGATTTGAGAATCCAACTAGATGAGGAGGAAGAGGAGGCGATAAGGAGAAAGTTTGCTTCTTGGTGCAAGATGAGATTAGGTGGTTTAGTCCTTCAAGAAAGAGCTCTAAGGAAAGCTCCTATGGATGCCATACTTACCCAAAGCCGAGAGAGAAGAGAGGGAAGATGAGTGCGTTTGTGTGTGTGTCACGTGAAAGAATGAGGAAGAGTGGTGAAGCAACTTAGCCATTAAGTGTTGGGCTTAAGGGGGCGGTTCCATGAGCTTAGATGCTCCTAGGATGTTTTGATCTCCAATCCTATGTTTCTAGCATCAATTTTGAGTCTTAAGAATTCTTAGAATTCATATAGGATCTTAGTTTAGGCCATTTGATATTAATTACCATTAAGTGTTGGGCTTAAGGGGGCAGTTCCATGAGCTTAGATGCTCCTAGGATGTTTTGATCTCTAATCCTATGTTTCTAGCATTAATTTTGAGTCTTAAGAATTCTTAGAATTCATATAGGATCTTAGTTTAGGCCATTTGATATTAATTAGGTCCTAATTCTTACCAATAAGTTAGTAACTTAGGGCGCAAGTAATCTCCATACATAAAATCCTATTGGTTTCAATTTGGTCAAGCCCTAACCACTTCAAAATATGACTTGAAATTAGGCCAATTATAGCTAAGCTAAGTGGGTTTCATTTTTGTGCATGAATTCTTATTGGTTGTAGAGCAACAATGGCTCTAATTTCTTTTATTCTATTTTTTTCTTAAGTTTGAATAATTAATATAATTTATACTTATTCATTTTCTTAAGTCATATGATGATTATAAAAATACAATATTCATCTAAATATTTTTCTTAATTTATAAAATTATTTTCATAATTTTATCCTATTTATTATAATTTTTACACTACTATCTAAGCTAAGAAAATCATTAGAATTACTAAACTTAATTATTTGAGCTAATACAAATTACCACAATTCATTTTATTTATTTATAACTCAACTATAAATTTTTCATGTTTATTTTAGTTAATTTACTAATTTCCATTATTATTCGGGTTATTTTAGACTTAAATTATGCCCTGTGTAATTGTAATTACATGCAAACTAACACAGACATGCACATAAACAATCAAATAAATCTGATAATAATTCTAAGCATCCTTATGTAGTCTATATAAGTAAATTGAAGTAGAAGATGTTACGTGAAGTGTTAAAGAAGAGTTGGTGGTTAAAATAAAAACTCAAGGAGGCTACAAAGGTAAATAGAAGAAACCTAGGAGTGAGATGTTTTTAGCCTAGCACTCCCTAAGGTGAATAATTAAGAATAATGCATTATATGCATGTTAAAATTGTGCATATGAGATATGTTGTTCTACCTCAATTCTGTGTATGGTTATTATGTACATCAAGCATGTTACATGAATTGTTGATGACATATTCAACATGTTGACCTAGTTTTGTTTAAGATTTTAGTTTGATACATAATAGAAAACGGAATATTTGTAAACTTCCACAGGAATGATTCCTAGAGATGATTATTATTTACACTCAATTAACGTTAGAACTAAATTTTATTATAAACAAATATTCTTGTTTGTAAACAAGGAAGCTAACTGCCTTTCTTTTTAATTATTTATTGAGGATGAAACCTCATGAGGTATATGCCATTTTTATTTGCCCAACAGATTAGAGGACATGTTATAAACACAAGAGGACATGAAGATTTGGAGAATTGGCATTCTATTTTTATGTGCGCTGTCCTGTTTTACTTAATGAAGTGTTACCCTATTTTGATACTAAATTTAAATCCTATTTGATGTATAAAAGGGGTAGTTCTATTCTTAAAAATTGAGTGTGGGATTCTATCCTTGAACAAGATGGTGTATAAAAGAAAAATGCTAAGTTGTGTTGTAGAAGTTGTAACATAAAAGGACACTCATATGTCCAAGGACTATGCAAAACTTTTAGTAAACTTTGTATGATGTTATCTATGAGCAAATCTTGCTGGTTGTTTTTAAGTTGAATTAAACTCTAAACTGTCTTCAACACTGTATAAGCGGTCTAAGTAAATTCCTTTACTATAAGAAAATATGTTTTTTGTTTGAAAGACACTTTTTTTTTTGGTAAACTATTTGTAAGACACTTGAAGCATGCTAAAACTAAATATTAATGTTTATTGGGTATTTAAAACCTACCGTAGTCTCAAGAGTCTAGTCTCATTAGTGACTATACGAGTAGCCATTTAAGTGATCAAGAATTGCAATAAAAGAAAGGGTTTATTGTAATTAATTAACTATTCTCATGGCTGCTCTTTGTAAGCACTAATGAAAAAATCGGACTGGATTGGCTGATTCAACTAGAAAACCAGTGAACTGGCCATGTGTCTAGTCTAATTAACTCCAAAAAAAAAAAGACGTACAAAGAACCAATCAAAAATTGGTAAAAACAGTACTAAACCGATTTTAACTGATTTTTTTAAAATTAAACTCATTCAAAAATAATTCTTAAGCCAAATAGAGGTCCAATGACAAGCTACAAAGGCCCACATATTAGGCCCAAGAAAGGCATGAGAAGCTTTGCCCCTCTCTTGGCTTTTATATAAGTTGTATGCTTGGATATTCTACTCATTATAGTATGTGGGTCTTGCAAGTGTAACCTCCTTTTAACTTTTATATATATTGTATACTTAGATGTTTTATTCATTATATAATGTGGGACTTTGAAGCACAAAGCAACATAATGTAAGTTATTAGTATGTTAGTTTATTACATAATATCTTATATAATATTAAAATTATATATTTAATTATCACTGGTTTGAGCACGGTTGAACTAGTGAATCACGAATCGTGAACCGGTGTCTTTAGTGGCTCAATGACCACTTCGATTTTCAAAACATTGTTTGTAAGAATTTCATCGTATCCATTACTAGAAATTCCAGTTTGTTTAAATAAGTAAACTTAGTAGTACGAGCCATGCAACCTAGTTATGGCGTGACTTACATTTTTTTTTTACTTTTGTCTTGTTTTTTTAATTCAATGATCATCCTAAATGCTTACCTAATCATAGGCCTATTCTAACTAATTTTACTAGAAGCGGTGGGCATATATTTTTTTTTAATGAATAATGGGGCAGAAAGCCCAACTAACGAGCTACAATATGGGAAAACTGGACACAACTACAATATGCCAAAAAACTAACAAAAAGAAATGAAGTTGACTCATAAACCAAATGAAACCCCAAAAAATATTAATTGGTGACCATGCTTAGCAACCTCATCAGCACAAGTGTTAGCTTCCTTGAAGACATGTTGAAAGAATACAATCCAACCCTTAGCCAAAAAGTCATTCACAACATGAATCAACGTAGCACAAGGATGTCAATGATCCAAATTGGAATGAATCAAGTGGAGATCACATTTAGAACCAGTCTCCAGAATAACTTGATGAAATCCCAATATATAAGTTGTATGTAAACCATGAAACACCCCTTATAACTCTACCACGGTGATGGAACACCAACCAAGATTAGTGGAAAAGGCAAAGACAAAAGCCTCATCCTCATTCTAAATGATACCATGGCAAGCAGCCTTAGAAGCATGGATAAAAGTAGAGCCATCAACATTTATCTTAATCCAGTCAGTGGGAGGAGAGACCAAGAAATGTTGATTGCATGATTCTTGTAACACCCTCTCTGAAGGGCATTACATTCCTACCGACTCCTTTTCAAAACCAAACTTTAACCAAGTTATAAAAAGATTGACATTATAAAACATAAGTTTCAAAATTTCTTTTCAACGAATAACATCAGCTTATCAAATAATAAAGACACAAGGCATAAGAACTGGAAAACACATTTTCATAAAACGAAGTTCATTACATCCTTAAGTACATTATCTCATATTCCAAAAATATAAAACTCAAGTACTCCAAATAGTAAACGTACACGTATATGACTACCAAAAGAAAACTGAACCTAGTCCAAGTCCCAACACCTGAAGAATAGAGTCCTGCACCCGATTTTCATCTAGATCCCCTTCGGGATCCTTAGCAGACAAAGCCCCCAGTCAGGGCATGTCACAATAGACGGAAGTCCAAGCAGTCGACTTTGCATGGCCCTCCCTAGAGGAAACTCTCCAAGAGACACGCATAACTCCAAGTGAACAGCTACATCCACCGTAAAAGTAGCGACGTCAGGCCGAGCCCTGCTCCAAAGTAAAGTGACATCTCCGTCATACCGAATGTGCCTCGTGTCCCATTGAACACTCCACGCTTTGATGCCCCCATGAAATTGTAGCCTATTGAAACCTCGCGGATCTTGCCTCATCGCCAATGCAGTCTTTACAGACATGGAAATAAGATAGAAGCAGACAAAATAATACAATGAAAGAGGTGAGATCCCCTACATCAATACCATAATGCAGCAAGAAATACAATGAAAGACAGTAGTGCATTTCATATGCAACAACATCAAATAATAGCAGATATAATCATGTCAATACAAGGATGTTATAGAACAGCATGCACAATCACGTTATCAACTGACAAGTAATTCAGTAATATACATCAAAATGCATAAATGTGGACCAAACCACAATAACAGATATACTGACTATGCATATGCACATTATGTATGCTGACCAATCCTTATGCACAATGTAACCATTTCCTACTCCATGGAGTTAAGGTTCAGAGGTGAGCGTTCTAGAAGATCTGTCCCCCCTCAAAAGACAGTCTATGCCGGACCACGAAAACAAATAGTGTTTGTCGGGATGCCAGTGCGTTGCAATGGGTTTTCACGGTCAGGGGTATATAATGTGATAGCATAATCACTAAGGGAATCACCCCGCCCTGACGTCTCCCAAGATCTATCAAAGATCCCACTATCTTGTAAGTTCTCACTCACTCCTAGGCATAAAAAGCCGACTGAATAGTGCTCAATGCATGAACAATAATTTCAATTCACCGTTGTACCATTCCCAATGGTATTAAAGCAACCACTCATACAATTGTCTAATACCATAGTATCAATGATATTATGTAACCGGCCATACAACCATATAATACCAATGATCCACTCGGGTCCAGTATTTCGATTCCACAACCACAATGCCAAAATCCATAATTCACTTAGGTCCAATATGTCGGCCCAGAAGCACCATGCAATGCATTTGTTCAAAAAGTATATCAGTCATGCATATTTCCAGAATCATGCATGCTTTCACAAAGTATCTCAGTTGTGCAAATTCAAAAATCATCACTATCAATTCAAATAAAGCATGTTTTGTCACATAATTCAAAAAGTCATCATTCATCAACTTGATTTCAATAATTCTTTTCCTTTCCCTAAACCCTAAATGCCTCAAATTTCCATTGCTAAAGTTTCCTCAATTAAATTTCTCAATTATCCAGTCAACTAGATTCACCACTAATAACTCATTTTCCATCACTCCAATTTTCCCCCAATTTTTTTGCATTGGCATATCCAAAAGTTATTACTCCTCAAATCATGACAGTAGGATTATCTTCTTTCTTGCTTATAAATCCTTTTATCCTAAATTATCTCCTAATTCACCTAAACAATATTTTCTAACATTCTTTCTAAGACTTCCATGGTTTAACTTCTAAATAAAATCCATTTCCTTGGCTTTAGATCATACTCACTTAGATTAATTATTTTGAGTTCCCCACAACCTCACTCACACTCATGTTCTTTCCTTGTCCAGAATCACTCTAGGCTATAGGATAAAGTTTTGTTCTTTATTCTTTCCACATTATAAACTCATGATTAAGTGTCTACTCATTCAATTAACTAAGTTCTAGCTTGATACAAAGTCTCACATTGAGTGCCTAATGAGGCCGTGAGCCTCTAATGGGCTAGAAAACCCAACCATTCTTCATCATCCCGATTACATGGCCGTGTCAAATTACACGGCCTGCCCAACACGGCCGTGTCACATTACACGGCCTGGGCTGTGTACTCCTCTGCCTTGTGACATGTGAAGCTGTGTTTCTAGTAAGAAACACAGGTTGGGCTGTGTAAAGCCACACGGCCCGTGGATCTAGCACCAGAACTTTGAAATTATGCTTCCACAAGCCTCCAAACCAAATGGGTAAGAATCCCTTGCTTTCCATATACATATTCAAGCATTTAAGCATTTCAAATCCATTAAGATACACAATAACAATCATTAAAAATCAAACAACACAACCAATCACAACATTACCAAAAATCACACAATAAAGTGAGCAACCCACACATGGATTCCTCACCATTAACACCCAAAAACGTGTTCCTCACCACCATGAGTGGTTGATGAAGTTAATCTCCCTCTTACCTTAAGAGACCACAAAAGGAAGCAAGCTCCTTGCTGTTTCCTTGCAAGATTTCGTCCACTCCCACCAAGAAAACCCTAAGATGGTCAACTCAAGAAATCAAAACCAAAGCTTGAAAAGGAGAGTCCTTGATCATAATGGTGACCAAGGGTCACGAAAATGAGAAGAAAAATAAAGAAAGTTAAGAACTTTACCTCAAAGTTTCAAACTTTAGAGCTTGGTAGAAAATGACGAAAATAGAGGAATCAAAAGGTGTTCACCAAAGAGAAGAGCCTCAAGATGATGAGAGGAGTCAAGATTCTAGGTTGGCTTCAGCAAATAAGCTTGGGTGGCCAACAATGGAGGTGGAGGCCATGTGAAAGAAGAAGAAGAGAGAAGAGAGGGCGGAGGGAGGGAAGGAGGAGAGAGAATAGAGAAAGGTAGAGAGAGAAAGTGATAGAAACCTTTTGAAATGAAAGAGTGATAGGAAGTGAAAAGATGATGACTTTGGTCATCTTTTTTCCTCCTTCATGGTCGTGTAGCTCACATGGGAGAAGAGAGAAAAGTGGCTTCCTTGGGAAGCTTGGTAGGAAGCTTCCTTGAGAAGCTTTGCACACTTTTTGATAAAGTGAAGGGTGATGTCATGGTGATGATGTCATTAAAGTGCTCTTCTAGAAAAGATGACTAACACTCTACTAAAACTATTATCTAATGGACAAAAATTACAGTTAGCAAAAATAATATTTTATTATCTCACAGATAATAAAATATACTACGATTTTATTTATCAAATAAAAAGATCCCCCGTCAACATTCTACAGTCCAAAGTTTTTCGGCCTTGAGAAAAATGTTTTATTTTCTCGGCCCTGTTTAGTGTGCTCACAAATCGAAGAATATATTAAAATAATTAAATAATTCAAATAATTCTAAAAAAATTACAAAAATCACAAATATTATAAAATAAACATATATCATGAAACGAGCTAATTTTCGGGGTGTTACAATTCCTAAGAGTCACATAATGAAGACTATTGAAAGTAGCTATACCCTATACTAAAAAGAAGTTGCATACCATATCCCAGTGCAAGAGAGTTATCCATATCGATAATGAAACGTAGGTGTTACAAAAAATGTGTTATTGGATGTTATTTGTCAAAATTTGAAAATTGAAGCGTGTCAACATTTAAATAATTAAATATTAAAGTAAATGTCAGTTAGGGTTAGTTCAATGATACAACTACAATGGGGAGGGAGCCAAGGCTATCAAAGAAGCCATCATGGATGGAGGATTAAGAAATCATGTAGCTATAGTAATAGTTTTCATAACAGCAAACTAAATTATTATAACATTCAGTAGTTAGTTATTGTAGTTTTGTTACAATTATGTTAGATAATAACTCCCATATATAGGATATATCCACTGTAAAATGATTGATTGATGATTGTGAATAGAATATGACGAGTTTTCCTAACTCGGATGGAGGTGGTGCATCATTTGGTGTTTTCTTTAAGAGAATTCAACAATGGTTGAAGAAACTAGGCACAAGACATAGGAACTTGTTAAAGGTAGGATCATGAGATTGGAGAATTACATGCAAAGGTATATGGATTGCATTAGGAATCTTAAAGGAATTGTGAAGAAAATGATGCAAGATTAGCAAACTATCCATGTGATTCTAAAGGGAATGTTGTGGAAAACATTGCAAAATCTAGAAATTGAGAACGAATCCCACAAATCAAGAAAATAAAGAAAAGGAGTCAGAGGAGAATGAAAGTTCCATTCTGGTTACACCATATAGTGTGAAATTAGAAGCATCCTACTTTGACAAAAAATGATGTTGTGCCAAATCCACAAGTGCACGGATCATTAATTGGTGATAAATTGATAAGTAGAGTATTACTCTCACGAAGATCGTGTGACTACCAAACTACGACAATTTTACTTATTTTGGTGAATGAAAAAAATATATAAAATAAATTAAAGGTAATTAAAAAGCAAGAAAACTAACGAAGGAACTAAAACATCAACCAATTGATGAAACCCTAAGACTAGAATTATACTACAACTACTTATTACGATGAAAGTCAATTATTCATTATTTATGATCTATTACATTCTTGAAAGTGGTCTATCCTAATTTGCGTAACGCCCCCTCTCGAGACACAAGAAATGTGCTAAGTGTAACACCCCAACTTTTAGGATAAGTACGATAGTGTCCTAAAATATACTATTTTATATTTTCTGTGAGTTATAAATTGAATTTGACTGTTTCGTGAGTGTATTTGATTGCTGTGTGTGATTTGCTCCGAGTCAAGAAAATAATAATTTTCTGGCCGAAAAATTCTTATTTTAATTATTCGGAGCTGGGGGATCTTACTAAACCCAATTCCGAGTGATATATATATTGATCTTTTAATTTTTAGGATTTAACTATGTAATAAAATAATTTTATATTATTATAATATTATTTTATTTGACAAGATTTTATTGTCTCAAAATAGTAGAAATCTGCTTCAAAATGACCATGGACCCTGAAAAGTCTGTGGGACTCACGTCTAGAGTAGCTTTCAACGATTCTGATTGGACTAAATTTTGAGCTAATAGGAATCAGTCAACGAAAGTGGCTTGAAAATTCTAAACCAATAGGAATTGATCAAATAAAGAAGCAAAGACTTCTTTGTGGATTATTGGATGAAAAACTTGATTTGGATGTCTTCGATCATGACCGTTGATCAAATCAAAGGTGTGAGAACAATCCTAATAAAATCACTAAGTGATATCAACCTTAGAATAAATCAATGGATAGAAAATAAAGTTAAATTTAATGGTTAGGATTGAGTCAATAATAGTGGCTTTACCATTTGCTAAGTAGCTAACTAAACCTCATTAAGTCATCTTAATTACCTAATTAAGAAACTAAGTGAACTAACCTAGTTATTAATTAGTTATAATATAATTTCTAATTAAATATCCTAATTTTATTTAGAGGCTATGATATATGCAATTTTATATTTAATTAATTAGTTATGTAATTAGATAATCAATTTAGAGTGATTAGGAAACTTAACTTAATTAATTAACTAATTAATTAGCATGCAATTAGGCTTTAATTGAAGTCAAATTAAGTCCCTAATGTTAGTCATGGCAACCATTACCCAAGAGGGGGGTGAATTGGGTATAAAATTTTTTTCACAAATGCTTTTAAAATAAATATAAATATTTAAGCTATTTAAATAAACGCATAGAAGGAACGTGACGAAGAAAAGAAACTTTAAGAACAGCGAAAAGTAAATATGCAATAAAATAAATTGCATAAAATAAAGAGATAAAGAGAAGAAGAGCAAGCACGATATTTATCCTAGTTCGACCACCAACCACTTGTGGTCTACGTCCAGTCCCCGAAACACAGTTCGAGGTTTTTCACTATATGTACAAGCTTCAATAGGTGCTTGCAACCGTTACATGAAAGAGCACTTTTCACACACAGGAAACTCTACCCTTGTGCTAAAGTCTCACCATAGGATACCTCACCCTTATACAAACCTTAGAGGGATACCTCACCCCCTTTACAAACCTTGAAGGATACCTCACCTTCAATACAGAAAAATAGAAAATATAGATGAAGAGAAACTCTCACTCAGAGTAAATAATACAATTTGAAGCTCTATGAAGCTCTCTAAGGATATCTCAAATTTTGGCTAAAAAGAGCACAGAAATTTGGTAAAATATGTATCACATAATAAAGCAAGAAGGAATCATTTCAGATAAATGAGTGTGTGTCAAAGATGTCCCAAAAACATGTATTTATAGTGGTATAAGAAAAAGAGTCGTTGGGTATAAATTAATATCACATTTAAAGTCTCTGAAAATAGCCGTTGCGTAGAACTGGATCGAGTTTATTCGAATAAAACGAAATCCTATTCGAATAAATCACTATTAACACATTTGGAAGTGTTTTCGAAACCTTTTATTCGAATAAACATTTGGTTATTCGAATAAACGTTTAGTTATTCGAATAAAATGTTAAAAACACGTTCAAGAACATATTTTGGGTCATGTTATTCGAATAAAGTTTGGTTATTCGAATAAACATTTAGTTATTCGAATAAAACGTTAAAAACATGTTTTGCAATATTTTCTGAGTCAAGTTATTCGAATAACCCTTTGGTTATTCGAATAAACCAGTAAAAATTCGTTCTGGTATGATTTCTGTGGTGTGTTATTCGAATAACACACCATTTATTCGAATAAACCACTCAACTTTTGAAAACTGACTTTAAATGATCATAACTTCTTCATTTCTTATCCGTTTAAAGCAAATGACCAATCATTGGAAAGATCTTTGAGTCTATTTTCAAATAAAATAAGTTTCAAAACAAAACTCAAAGTATTTTGAAAGTTATGATTAAAAGAGTGACCAAAGGTCAGTTTTGAAAAACTCAAACTTGGCTATTTTCATAAATTTGAACTACCACCATAAATAACTTTTCAAAACTTATTTGTTGAGTATTTTAGCATAGAAAAACCATTTGTAAAAACATATTTGAGATATCCATAAGGCTTCGTACATAAAGACACTAAGTCCTATAAGCTATACCATTTAATCTTCCTTTGGACTTGGTCTTTGACATGACTTCGATGTTTATCAATACCTTCATGAAATAGGCATTCACATTCTCCTTTGTGTTGAGCTTAATTGAGATCTTTTGCTTTCTTGTTGCAAGCTCACTCTTGGTACTTGGACTATCCTACAAAGTATTACTCACTTAAACAAACATAGTTAGTCCAAAAACATAATTTAATATCTTCATATGCATGAATCATAAATATATAGCTTTAGTTAGTTTAACATGCATATAAGACATTCATAGACACATCCAAATAAGATATTTATTAAATATTAATGAATATGCTCTATATAGAATGCAACAAAGAGTATAAGCAAGATATTCTTTTTGTCTTGTATTTGTCATCATCAAAACTTAACATATAAAAACATTTGGGGCAAACTTATTTCCACAATCTCCCCCTTTTTGATGATGACAAATCACCAAAGAAAAATATGTTGAGCAATATACAAGAATGAATATTCATGTAAGCATATCAAGCAATTGAGCACAAGAATATATTTTTCTTTCTAATTTTCTCTCCCCCTATTTGACATCAACAAAAAGGCTTAGGAAAGAAAGATAATAAATTTCTCTCCCCTTATAGATAAAACTCATGTTGTCAAAGTGATGAAACAAGCATGCTTTCAAGATATAGAAGATTATTCATGCAATGCTTGTCATATTGTTGTATGTCAACATTTAACATATGATAGCAATAAAACACTTTATATAATCAAATAAAGATGTAAGGCAAGAGATATAAACAACTTCAGAGCTAGGCTCCCCCTCAAAATATGCATATTTATCAAAAATAATAGATAAAAGAAATATGTATGCGAAGACCATGTAAGCATATCACCTTAAAGAAAAGCAAGGCAAATATACATCTTCTTAATCCTTCAATCAAAAAAGTCATTTTAAAAACTTCTCTCCCTTTCAAAAAGAATTTTACAAGAGCACATTATATTTTCAAAAGTATTTTAGAAAGGTAGAGATATTTTATATAAAAAGCCATATATTCCTTAGAAGCATCTAGTAATTTAACATTAATTTATCAATAAGTATCATACAATTCATAACATATAGAATACCATAAAAGTTAAGGGATAGAGATACTTATTGAGTCATATAAAGAGTGATGCTCCTTCTTTATTGGTCCTTTAACTTTGAGCTTTCTTCCTTTGAATTCTACATTTCATTGCACTAGAAGAAAGTCTTCTTTATCTTCCTCTTCATTTGAATTCCATTCAGCTTTTCTCATTTATCCACATATGCTCGTATGTAAAAAATCTGATGGCTATATTTGAAATACATAGAGAGACTTGCAAAGCTAACTTTAAAATCCTCTAAAACATAGGTTAGCATCAAATATCATTTAATCTCATTTATAAGCATAAATTAGGTTGATATATAATTTAAAGCATGTATCACATAATCAACCATGAAATATTAGTTCTAACAAGAATGCATGAAGCGCATATGCACTTGAATCAAAAAAAAATTGTTTAAGCATTTTAAGGCATGATTTAAGTTTATCAAGAAACATGTAATTATCATCAAAACTTATTTAGACATTTTTAGGCAAATAATTTTCATGTAAGGCATGTGAAGGTATAACATAACTTTCTACTTCTCCAAATATCATATGATATCAAATTTAAAGCATAAATAAGGATTGATATCACCAGAAGTGTAGTCTTTGAATTTTTGTAGATGACTCTCACTTCCAAGCTTCAAGTTTTCATGAGGGAATAGAAATTCTTTGCACCCCTTTCAAAAGTTGAATTCTTTTACTATCCTCAACTTGAATAAGCTTATTCCATTTAAATGCTTGCTTGAGGTAGTTATCACCCTACAACACAATTCAAAGAATTTTCTTTGGTATCCATCAATTTTGGATCCATAGAGGTTAGTTATTATGCCAAACTCATAAACAAATAAGCATTCAAAACAATAAATAAGTTCACAATGGCAAAAGATATTTCATGATCAATCAAGCCAATTATATATAAGCATCAAAAGAATTTAACATGTATTATTCGAAACATAGCAGAACAGATTACGTTTAAAAACAAACCGTGTTTATTCGAATAAGAAGAGGATCCTATTCGAATTGGGAAGGCCAACCGTTTTGGCCATTTAACACGATTTATTCGAATAACCTATGGGGTTATTCGAATAGACAGGATGCAAACACCCAAGACTGAAAAACCAAGTCTCTGGTTATTCGAATAGCCTACGGTTTATTCGAATAGACAGAGATCAAACGTAAGAAACTGATAAAACAAAGCTCTGTTTATTCGAATAAGTAAAGGATTTATTCGAATAGACAGTAAACACTGCAAACACAAAACTGACATAGAAGTCAGTTTATTCGAATAAACTTCATGTTATTCGAATAAAGATGATATTCAACACAAATTGATCAGCTTGAAGGAACGTTATTCGAATAAGGTTTTGAATAAAACTATTAACAAGCACAATAAAGCATACGTTTAAAATTGAAAATTAAGAGAGAATAAAAATCATGTTTAAACAATAAATTCAAATATTTAATTATATGTATGATTGATCAAAAGCTCAAGTTCAAGGATATTATCATTAGACATATCATTTCAAACCAGAATTATACTTTATCTAGCATATTAACATGTAGAAGAATTTTCAAATTATAAGGCTAGAAAAGCATAATAAAAGGTTTCACTTATCCGGAAATTGTAAGTCCAAACTTCACGGAGACAAAGAAGAGAGCTTGAAATTATTTCTGGTCTTTGTACTTGCAGCAACCACTTTCAATATGTCAAAGTCAGCTCTTGGCCTTCAAGCACAACTACAACACAATTTAATTTTTGACTTTTGGTACCTAAATTTTCTTGAGTCCTTGTGTGTAAGTTTTTGGCTATTAATCTATTATGCTCTCATAAAGATCAATTTTTCCATAATATGTAAATTGAGCACAATAAATTTAGATAATCATTTTGCATTAAGTATATAACCGATAACATGCTTGCTTCATGATACATAGACAATTTTAAAGCATATAAAGCATACATAGGCATTATAGAACTTTATGTACCAAGATATATAACAAAATAATGAACTATGGTATAATAAAAAAATGAACATAATCATGTGTTAAGCATAATATTCAAATTTTATCAAGTACACATGATCCTATTAATTACTTAAGGCCTACAAGGAATATACCTCAAATTTATTGACTTTGCATGTGAGTGTGCATAAGAGGTAAAAACTTTTGATACATTGGCCTTGGTAATCTAGGAAATACTTTTTCTTACCCATTGCTTCTCTTTTGAAGTTTTGAACTTTGCAAGCTCTACATTTTGAACTTGAGAAGCTTTGGTTGAAGCCATCTTCCTTCTTTGACCAAAGTTTCTACCATTGGGCTTTGGAAGCATTCTCCTTGATGATTCCTCTTTCTTTTGACCAATTTGTCCATCCTTTTGAGAAATATTCTGCAAAATTGAAATACTAGGAGGATATTTTGGTACCCACTTCATTTTGGGTCCTTGAATATTAGTATTAGGGCCTTTAGGATTTTTAAGAACCCATACCATATAATTTCTCATATAAGGATTTTTTCTATAATTGCATAAATGAGAAATATGTCCTAGATGACCACAAAAATTACAAACAATTGAATTTAATGATGGCTTGATCATTTGAATATCATTTTTGAAAAACTTAAGCTTTTTATTGTTATTATATTCTAAATTAATTTTGCCATAAGCCTTGCTTGAATTTTCACATGGAATAACACTAATTTTATTCTCATTAACAAGTATAGAATTTAAGCAATTACAATCATTAGCTTTGGCAAATTCGGAATATAAGTCCTCAACTTGATTTTCTAAATTACTGCACTTTTCACAAGAAGTTGAGATTTTACATTTTAAAGAAATTTCCTTATCAAGAAAAATATATTCATTTTTTAAAGTTTTAATTTCATTTTCAATAAAAGAAATATTTTCCAAACACGATAAGTTTTTCTTTTCTAAATTCAATAAACCATCATACAATTCATTATATGCACTTTGCAACTCATTATAAGAAGGACTATAATATAGTTTAGAATTATTTACCTCAAAGTCCTTTTTAGCCATATAGGAAGTAGTCTCAATTTCTAGCATACTTGGCTCTTTAAGGGAATCACCTTCTTCCTCATCAATTTTATTTTGCTTTGCCTCTTCTTCGAATTGAGCACCATCGTCACCAAGAGACATTTGACTTGCTTCAGTAATTTGAACATCTCTTTTAGCATGCGTTTCATGACAGGCTTCCTTCAATGGTTTTTGCTCTTCTTACTTTCTATATGTAACTTTATGCACAAAATCATTATTAGCAAGATAAATAGCATCAAGAGCATCCCATATATCTTTAGCACTAGAGCAATTTTTAATTTTAGCATAAGCACCATCATTCAAACTACTTCTCAAAATTTGCATAGCTCTAATGTTCAAAGAAAAACATTTTTTGTCAAAACTATTCCAAGTTTGTTTTGGTTTACAAATAAATCCATTTAGCACAACATCCCACAAATCCAAATCAATAGATTGTATATAAAACTCTATTCTAATTTTCCAATAAACAAAATTCACACCATCAAAGAATGGTGGTTTATCAATTTCAAAACCTTCCATTTTGAAAAACTTTCAAGGTTGCCAACAAGCAAGGATCTTTAACTCTAAGCGGTTAAGCTTTCACCAGAGCACGAAGCTCTGATACCACTTGTTAGTCATGGCAACCATTACCCAAGAGGGGGTGAATTGGGTATAAAAACTTTTCACAAATGCTCTTAAAATAAATATAAATATTTAAGCTATTTAAATAAACGCATAGAAGGAACGTGATGAAGAAAAGAAACTTTAAGAACAGATGAAAAGTAAATATGCAATAAAATAAATTGCATAAAATAAAGAGATAAAGAGAAGAAGAGCAGTACACGATATTTATCCTAGTTCGACCACCAACCACTTATGGTCTACGTCCAGTCCCCGAAACACAGTTCGAGATTTTTCACTATATGTACAAGTTTCAATAGGTGCTTGCAACCGTTACATGAAAGAGCACTTTTCACACACAGGGAAACTCTACCCTTGTGCTAAAGTCTCAAGACGCGAGATACCTCACCCTTATACAAACCTTAGAGGGATACCTCACCCCCTTTACAAACCGTGAAGGATACCTCACCCTCAATACAGAAGAACAGAAAATATAGATGAAGAGAAACTCTCACTCAGAGCTCAGAGTAAATAATACAATTTGAAGCTCTATGAAGCTCTCTAAGGATATCTCAAATTTTGGCTAAAAAGAGCACAAAAATTTGGTAAAATATGTATCACATAATAAAGCAAGAAGAAATCATTTCAGATAAATGAGTGTGTGTCAAAGATGTCCCAAAAACATGTATTTATAGTGGTATAAGAAAAAGAGTCGTTGGGTATAAATTAATATCACATTTAAAGTCTCTGAAAATAGTCGTTGCGTAGAACTGGATCGAGTTTATTCGAATAAAACAAAGTCCTATTCGAATAAATCACTATTAACACATTTGGAAGTGTTTTCAGAAACCTTTTATTCGAATAAACATTTGGTTATTCGAATAAACGTTTAGTTATTCGAATAAAACGTTAAAAACACGTTCAGTAACATATTTTGGGTCATGTTATTCGAATAAAAGTTTGGTTATTCGAATAAACATTTAATTATTCAAATAAAACGTTAAAAACACGTTTTGAAACATTTTCTAAGTCAAGTTATTCGAATAACCCTTTAGTTATTCGAATAAACCATTAAAAATTCGTTCTGGTATGATTTCTGTGGTGTGTTATTCGAATAACACACCATTTATTCGAATAAACCACTCAACTTTTGAAAACTGACTTTAAATGATCATAACTTCTTCATTTCTTATCCGTTTAAAGCAAATGACCAGTCATTGGAAAGATATTTGAGTCTATTTTCAAATGAAATAAGTTTCAAAACAAAACTCAAAGTATTTTCAAAGTTATGATTAAAAGAGTGACCAAAGGTCAGTTTTGTAAAACTCAAACTTGGCTATTTTCATAAATTTGAACTACCACCATAAATAACTTTTCAAAACTTATTTGTTGAGTATTTTAGCATAGAAAAACCATTTGTAAAAACATATTTGAGATATCCATAAGGCTTCGTACATAAAGACACTAAGTCCTATAAGCTATACCATTTAATCTTCCTTTGGACTTGGTCTTTGACATGACTTCGATGTTTATCAATACCTTCATGAAATAGGCATTCACATTCTCCTTTGTGTTGAGCTTAATTGAGATCTTTTGCTTTCTTGTTGCAAGCTCACTCTTGGTACTTGGACTATCCTACAAAGTATCACTCACTTAAACAAGCATAGTTAGTCCAAAAACATAATTTAATATCTTCATATGCATGAATCATAAATATATAGCTTTAGTTAGTTTAACATGCATATAAGACATTCATAGACACATCCAAATAAGACATTTATTAAATATTAATGGATATGTTCTATATAGAATGCAACAAAGAGTATAAGCAAGATATTCTTTTTGTCTTGTATTTGTCATCATCAAAACTTAACATATAAAAACATTTGGGGCAAACTTATTTTCACACCTAACTCCACCAGAGTCCCACACCCAAGGAGGGCCATTCCACCATGTTCTCCATTGTTCTTGAACCATCCAAGTGACCATTGCATGACCAAGTGTGACAAAGGCCATGTGCACTCAAAATTGTGACATTTTGGTTCAAGTTAATCCCTTAATTTCCCTACATACTCACACAGCAGCACCTCTTTATTTTCACTCTCAAATTTCAATTTTACACTTTCCAAGAGCTTAGCCAAATATTCTCTCAAAATTCCCAATAACACCAAGCATATTTTCCTTCCATTTTCTCTCACAAGTTTCGGCCTCTCACCCCAAATCCACTACCCATTTTCTATAATTTTTCCTTCTTAGCTTTTCCTAAACCTAAACAACATCCTAAACACTTTTTGTTTAGAAGGTTTTGCCAAAAACCTACTCCTTCTACTTCAAAATCAAAGTTTTATCTTGCTTCCTAAGGGTAAGTTCTTGATTCTTTAGTTTAAAATTTGATTTTTGATTTTTTAAACCATGATTGCTCCATGGTTTATCATTATTAAGCTTTGTATGTGATTTTACTAATTATTTAAGAATTATTAGGGTTTTATGTTGGTTCTCACGAAATCAAGGAGAAGGAGAAGAGCTTGAAGATCTTGTCTTCAAGAGGTAAGAGGGAGATTTAATCTCATCAACCTTGTATGGTGATGAGAAAATGTATTGTATGTGTGTGAAGAATCCATAAGGATTCATTTATGTGGTTGTTTAAATGTTTTCCTATTTGTGGTTGATTTTATTTGCAAGCATGTCTATAGTTTTTAAAATATATTGCATGTGTTTATAAATGTATGATTATTAAAGTAGGATGTGAATAACATGTAAGGATTGCATGAGTGTTCCAAAGAACACCATAGCGGCTCACAGCTTCTCCAAGAAAAAGAGAACCAAAATGCTCTCAACCATTTTCTAAAACAATGATTAATGAATCTAGGTAAAACAATGAGAATTGGCTAACATGCCATTTAATGTACATTTGAGTTCCAAAGTTATTTTCTAAGGTAGGTTAAGTAACTAATCTACAAAAGAATTTGATTCCAATGAATCTTTGAGAAATAAAATCAATGAAGTTAGTTTTAGAATTCTAGGTTAGAAGGATTTGTGATAAGTAATAAATAAAGGAACACTTAAAAAATACTAACGTAGAGCTCGCTCTTTGAGTTTTGAAGTGCGTTAGCAAGTTTCAAGGTGTAACTATTGGGTAAGGTTACAATGAACAGTATTTAGAGAAAAACGTCAAAAATACCATTTAATGATTTTCTAAGCAAAATGTTGCCAAAATTTACTAAAATCAGACAAATAAAATGAAAAGGTTCCATTATATATTATAACGTATGAAAAATATTCTACGTAGTTTAAAAGTACTAGATATAGTTTATGCATAATCAAAATAAATACTTTAAGCTCTATCGTCAAGAAAATGATTTAAAAATCGTACGCGATTGAGAAAATGATTTAAAAACATTACGCGATATTTAAAAATGTCAAAATATATTTACGCGATTTAAGAACGTTTGTAAAAGCGATGCGATTGTGAAAATACGATAAAATTTCTACGCGACTAAATGATACGGTGAGTTTTACTGTCGGGCCAAAGTGGTGGACCCGGACATGTTGAGTGATAGTACTGTCAAGTGGAGACATGCTATATTTTAGAATATTGAGACTGAGGGTATTTTTCATAAATATGGTAATATGTTAAATCTAAGGGTATTTTTGTAATTATAATTCTTAATCTTGCATTTAGAGTGTTGTAAATTTAGTTAAAAATTGGCGATTGATTAACGAGATGAATTACACTGTGTTGTGGGTGTGATAAGCGTAGTGTGGTTCATTTATTGAACTTGGAGGCACTAGTGTGCGGATGATTCCACATGTGGACAGTGGGTAGCTTCTCTGGGCCATGGTAACGGGTAACACACTAATGATCTCGACAAGCACTATTCTTAATCGAGATCTTGTGGAGACTATTTGGTACAATGCCTGTAGTGCACGATGTATTGGACTGTGTACAGCTACACGATGGTTTGGACTGTGGACTATAGACATGACGTTGGACAGTGTAATAGTTTGGTTGGGCAGCCTGAGGTACTGATGGTTCTTTCTAGATCATTCTCTCTGATATCTGTGTTTAGCTCCATGGAGTAGGAATGAGTCAATGTGTGTTATCATTCATTATTTGCATTTTAATGTTTACTATAATCTGTGATAGAATGTATGATATGTTAATTTGATGTACTGTATATGATATGATTGTATGTATTATTGTGATATTTGTTTGTATTGTCATTTTCTTTATTGTCATGCTGGTAATGATGTAGATTGTCTCACCTCTCTATATACATTTCTCTGTATTATTATTATTTTTTCGTAAAGAGTTTGAGGAAGAGGAAGAGGAACAATCTCTTGAGATTCAGTATCATGAGGAGCAACAGTCGAGTGAGCAGTGCGAGTACGGCATGCCGTTAGATCACCCTTACCATCTGGATTGATCTTGAGATCATGACGTTGCCTGGATTCTTTAGTTTCGTGAGACTTGATTTTCATGGAGGATCGGAGGCCTGGCGACTGTGTGAGGATAAAGGATCAGTTGTCTATGTGGGACGTTTGACTGTGTCCCTGTGTAGAGAGTTTGATAGGGAGATTATCTTTTCTACTACTTTGTATTTGCATCTTGAGTTGCCTTTGACTCTTAGGCGTTATTGGGGAGGGATTTTCCATTCGCTTAGTGAGCTTAGTAGTGAGTCAACAGCATGAACTCATGTCCGTAGAGCTGTGGGACCTCCAGGATTTCTGTGATTCGATGATCTCTGTGAAGATGGTCCATCGGAGGGTTAGGAATCTTTGAGATGCACTTGGGCATGTTATGTTTTAGTATTATGCTGACTCTTTACTGTTTTTGTTAAATATTTGTAGTTATAAATTATTTGTATACTTAAGACCAAATCATATGTATATTATGGTGTGATTATGTTTTGCCATATTTTGTGTTCCATGTTATTTTGTTTAACGTTATCAAGTATAAAAAGGAAAAATTTTACAACTCATATTATTTATGTACCAAACGTTTTACAACTTGGGTAAGATTTTATTTTATTGCATTAAAAATATGACATCCCCACAAGGGTGTTACATTAGTTGGTATCAGAGCCCAAGTTAGAGTCTTTTAGGGTTGTGGTTGGGTCTATTTTTGCTTGTGTTGTGTGATTCTCTGTGATTTGTTTCCGAAAGGTTACATATGACCTTGTTTTGTCTTGTTGAAGAAAGAAGATGTCTGGTGGAAGAAGAGCGCGAGTGAATGTGGAAGGTAATGTGGACCCAATGACTGCAGCGAATGGCGGATGTGATTACCCAATAAAATCAACGAGCAGCTCAACAGCAAGATGCAACTGCTGATGCTCTGAATTTATTTGAGTTTAGGCACAATAACTTGCCATAGTTAGAGGCGAGTTTGACCCCGAGAAGGCAAGTCTTTGGATCCAAGACTTGGAAAGGGTGTTTGAAGGAATGGGGTGCACAGAGAATAGAAAGGTGACGTATGTTACTTTTATGTTGAGAGGAGATGCCAAAAATTGGTGGAGAGGAACTCGCCAATTACTGCAAGCTGAAGGGACTGAAATCACTTTGGAGATGTTTAGTGAAGTATTTCTGGAGAAGTACTTTCCTGGTATTGCCCGACATGCCAAGGAGATGGAATTTCTTCGGTTGCGTCAGGGTAACATGACTATTGGGGAGTATGTTGCCAAGTTTGAGAGCTTGTCACAGTTCTCAAGGTATTTTCAAATTCAACCTAATGAGATATGGAAATGCCGTAAGTTTGAGGATGGATTGAGGGTAGAACTGAGGCGAACAGTGCTACCTATGAGGATGAGGGAATTTCCTACTTTGATGTATATCTGTCGATGACTTGAGGAGTTGGAGCCGTCACGAGATCCTAGAAATCGTAGCTTTGGACCGACAAGGTTCCAACGAGGAGGCAACAACAACAATAATTTGTTTCAGCGCAAACCTTATTCGAGACCATCGGGAAGTCAGCCTCAACATCCGTCTGCTGGGGGAAATTCTAGTGGTAATAGAGCTGGTCAAAATGTGGCATTTACGCCAAGATGTTTTAAGTGTGGAAAGAGTGGCCATATATCTATGAATTGTTCAATCAGAGGAATGATCTGCTTCAATTACTGAAAACCTGGACATGTTTCTAGGGATTGCACTC
Source organism: Ormosia semicastrata (assembly GCA_029884595.1). NCBI lineage: Eukaryota > Viridiplantae > Streptophyta > Magnoliopsida > Fabales > Fabaceae > Ormosia > Ormosia semicastrata. The sequence goes on along the minus strand of JAQQTO010000062.1, from coordinate 18,565,175 downwards.
AGCCAGAAAGGAAGCCTGCTGTGAGTAATGTTCGTGCTACTTAACTGCGATATGGAGGGTGAGTATATACGATGACTGGAATTGAAGCTTCTCAGTCTGAAGATCTCATCCAGGGGGAAGGTGTCATTGAAGGTAATCTCTTGACTGTGTTATATGATTCAGGTGCAACGCATTCCTTTATTGCATATGATTGTGTGGATCGGTTGAAACTGCCTATGTCTTCTCTGAGTTTTCAATTGATTGTTTCTACGCCAACTACCAAGCCTATTATTACATCCAAAATATGTTTGAACTATCCTATTGTTATAAAGGATCGTGTGTTTTCGGTTAATTTAATTTGTTTACCTCTTGTTGAGATAGATGTAATACTAAGAATGGATTAGTTATCTTCTAACCATATCCTAATAGACTGTGCAAGCAAAACCATAGTTTTTCCTAAGGAAAAAAGTTCTGGATTCTTGACTGCTATTAAAGTCAAGTCATTGTTGAGGGATAGAGCTCAGGGGTATATATTACTATCTTCTTTAGAAGTCAAGAGTGAGAAAGATGTGAGCGCTATTCCTGTCCTCAATGAGTTTCCAGAGATTTTTCTTGATGATGTACCCGATTTGCCACCGGAAAGGGAGATTGAGTTCTCTATCGATTTGATGCCGGGAGCAGGTCCTATTTCGATTGCACTATATCGAATGTCACCTGCATAGTTAGTAGAATTGAAGAAGTAATTAGAGGAACTATTAGAGAAATAGCTTGTGCGACCTAGTGTTTCACCGTGGGGAGCACCAGTACTGCTAGTCAAGAAGAAGGATGGAACTTCTCGACTTTGTGTAGATTATCGTCAGTTGAACAAGGTTACGATAAAGAATAAGTATCCACTTCTAAGAATTTATGATTTGATGGATCAGTTGAAGGGAGCTGCTATTTTCTCTAAGATAGATCTGTGATCAGGTTATCATCAGATTCGTGTCAAGGTAGATGATGTACCTAAGATAGCTTTCCGAACTCGTTATGGGCATTATGAGTATCAGGTGATGCCGTTCAGAGTGACGAATGCTCCTGCAATATTCATGGATTATATGAATAGGATTTTTTGTCCGTACCTAGACAGATTTGTCATTGTCTTTATCAACGACATTCTGATCTACTCTCAAAGTCAGGAAGAGCATACTGAACATCTCAGTATAGTTCTCCAGATTTTGAAGGAGAAGAAGCTGTATGCAAAGTTAGCAAAATGCGAATTTTGGTTGGAAGAGGTTCATTTTTTAGGTCACGTGATTTCCAAGGAAGGTATTGCGGTAGACCCATCGAAGGTGGAGACCATTTTGCAGTGGGAAAGGCCTAAGACAGTGACGGAGGTCCGAAGTTTCACTGGATTGGCCGGATATTACCGACGGTTTATTGAAGGTTTTTCCAAGATAGCTGGACCACTTACACAACTTACAAGGAAGAGTCAAGCTTTTGATTGGACGGAGGAACGTGAAGCAAGTTTCCAAGAGTTGAAGAAGAGATTAATGACTGCACCAATGCTAATTTTACCAGATCCTAACAAATCTTTTGAGGTGTATTGTGACGCTTCTTACCAGGGGTTAGGAAGTGTGTTAATGCAAAATCGGAATGTGGTAGCTTATGCTTCAAGATAGTTGAAGGTTCATGAAAGGAACTACCTAACGCACGATTTGGAACTAGCCACAGTAGTTTTTGCGTTCAAAGTGTGGACGCATTTTCTGTACGGAGCTATATTCAATGTCTTTAGCGATCACAAGAGCTTAAAATACTTGTTTGATCAAAAGGAATTGAACATGAGGCAGAGGCGATGGTTGGAGTTCTTGAAGGACTATGATTTTCAACTTCAATACCATCTAGGAAAAGCGAATGTGGTGGCGGATGCCTTGAGTAGAAAAGTGGTTAGTGTTTCTACCATGATGATAAAGGAGGAGGAGCTGATTAATCAATTTAAAGATCTATAATTGTCAGTGGAATTGGTACCAGGAAAAATTCGTCTAAGTAACGTTGTGGTTTTGAATGACTTGCTGGAAGTAATCCGAGAAAAACAGGATAAGGATTTGTTTTTACAAAATGAAAATGAGTTTTTGAAGCAAGGTCATAAAGCGACGGTGGAGGAAGGATCTGATGGAATCTTAAGATTTGAAGGAAGAATTTGTGTACCTGATGATCCCAAACTTAAGAAAGCAATTTTGGATGAAGCTCATACTAGTAATTTGAGTATGCATCTGGGGATGACTAAGATGTATCAAGACTTGAAGCGGATGTTTTGGTGGCTAAGAATGAAGAGAGATGTAGTGGAACGTGTGGCGTCCTGTCTCGTTTGTCAGAAGGCAAAAGTGGAACATCAAAGGCCTGCCGGTATGTTACAACCTTTGACTATTCCCGAGTGGAAATGGGATAGTATCTTAATGGATTTTGTTACCAGATTGCCAAGGACGAGGAAGGGTCATGATTCTATATGGATTATAGTTGATAGGCTTACGAAGTCAGTGCACTTCTTGCTAATCAATATTAAGTATTCGTTGGAATGATTAACCCAGATGTACATCAGCGAAATTGTTAGACTTCATGGTGTACCCGCAAGTATAGTTTCTAATAGAGATCTGAGGTTTACGTCGAGGTTCTGGCAAAGTTTGCAAGAAGCCATGGGAACTAAACTGCAATTGAGTTCTGCTTATCATCTGCAGATTGATGGTCAAACGGAGAAAATAATTCAGTCGTTGGAAGATTTGTTGCGTGCTTGTGTATTGGAACAACAAGGGAGTTGGGATGAATTCTTGTCTTTGATAGAATTCACCTACAACAATAGTTTTCACTCAAGTATAGGGATGACACCCTATGAAGCCCTTTATGGACGACGATGTTGAACACCTTTGTGTTGGTATCAGGATAGGAAAAGTATGACTATTGGGCCTGATCTTGTGCAACAGACTACGGAAAAGGTGAAAATGATTCAGGAGAAAATGCGAACGACTCAAAGTAGATAGAAGAGTTATGCTGATAAACGAAGGTGACCTCTTGAATTTGAAGAAGATGAGCATGTATTCTTAAGAGTAACGCCTACGACTAGTGTTGGAAGGGTTATCAAATCCAGAAAACTTACTCCTAAATTCATAGGGCCTTACCAAATTATTTGTCGGATAGGTCCTGTAGCTTACCAGATAGCCTTACCACCTTTTCTATCCAATCTACATAATGTATTTCATGTGTCTCAGCTGAGGAAATATATTCCCGATCTAACGCATGTTATACAACCAGATGAAGTGCAACTGAAGGATAATTTGACGTATGAAACACTTCCTGTTAAGATCGAGGACAAGAGAGTGAAACAACTTCGAGGGAAGATGATTGAGCTGGTAAAGGTAATATGGAATGATGTAATGGGAGATGCTACTTGGGAGCTAGAAGATAGGATGAGGGAGCAATACCCTCAACTGTTCTGAGGTACGATGAATTTTGGGGATGAAATTCTTATTAGTAGGGGAGAGTTGTAACACCCCAACTTTTGGGATAAGTACGATAATGTCCTAAAATGTACTGTTTTGTATTTTTTGTGAGTTATAAATTGAATTTGACTGTTTCGTGAGTGTATTTGATTACTGTGTGTGATTTGCTTCGAGTCAAGAAAATAATAATTTTTTGGCCGAAAAAATCTTATTTTAATTATTCGAAACTGGGGGATCTTACTAAACCTAATTCTGGGTAATATATATATTAATCTTTTAATTTTTAGGATTTAACTATGTAATAAAATAATTTTATATTATTATAATATTATTTTATTTGACAGTACCTATTGTCTCAAAAACAGTAGAAATCTGCTTCAAAATGACCATGGACTCTGAAAAGTTTGTGGGACCCACGTTTAGAGTAGTAGTCAACGATTCTGACAGGACTAAATTTTGAGCCAATAGGAATCAGTGAACGAAAGTGGCTTGAAAATTCTAAACCAATAGGAATTGGTCAAATAAAGAAGCAAACACTTCTTTGTAGACCATTGGATGAAAAGCTTGATTTGGATGTCTTCGATCATGACCGTTGATCAAATCAATGGTGTGAGAACAATCCTAATAAAATCACTAAGTGATATCCACCTTAGATTAAATCAATGGATAGAAAACAAAGTTAAATTTAATGGTTAGAATTGAGTCAATAATAGTGGCTTGACCATTTGCTAAGTAGCTAACTAAACCTAATTAAGTCATCTTAATTACCTAATTAAGAAACTAAGTGAACTAACCTAGTTAATAATTAGTTATAATCTAATTTCTAATTAGATATCTTAATTTTATTTAGAGGCTATGATATATGCAATTATATATTTAATTAATTAGTTATGTAATTAGATAATTAATTTAGAGTGATTAGGAAACTTAACCTAATTAATTAACATGCAATTAGGCTTTAATTGAAGTCAAATTAAGTCCCTAACTCCACTAGAGTCCCGCGGCCAAGGAGGGCCATTCCACTGTTACCAAGTGGCCTCAATACTCAAGAGGGGGGGTGAATTGAGTAGTTAAAAATAAGTTCACAAATCTTTCGCAAATCGTTTGACAATCAATTTTCGTTGAAGCTATTGAATGATCAGAGATAATTGAATAAATGAGTTAGGCACTTTTACTAATGAATGTAATAGCCAAGGAGACAATATCCAAATAAAACAATGAAACAGTGCACAAAGATAAACAAAGGAGAGTTTAGAGAAACAAACACAGTCGTTTATCCTGGTTCAATCACTACTCCACTTGTGATCTACGTCCAGTCCCCAAGCAACACCTTGAGATTTTCCACTATATCTTCAAGCTTCAATGGGTGCTTGAAAAACCACTACAACCTTGAGCACTCAACAATATGGGATACCTCACCCAAAAGCTTGAGCCTCTATTTTCCAAGGGATACCTCACCCTTACAATACTTGAGGGATACCTCACCCTCACTAATCGAATGTATAAGATTGAAGTAGAAGAAACTCTCTCTAGAGCAAGTGTTTACAAATTGAAGCTCTAATATGCTCTCAAAGATTTTTCACGTTTTTAGTCAGAAAACAGAGCAAGAAATGATTTTAAGGATTGATTCACGTTTTGAAGTATGATGATCAGTTTTTGGTTCAAGGTCAACCGTAAATGAGAACCCAACTTGGGTATTTATAAGTTTCTCAATTAATAGAGCCGTTGGAGGTAGTTGGGCATGCATTTAATGCATTTAATATAGCCGTTGGACGTTGTCAGGATGCGTGTAATCGATTACATATTCCAAGTAATCGATTACATTGTTGTTCCAACGTTTTACAACTTTCTGGCTCTGTAATCGATTACATTCTTGAGGTAATCGATTACATGGCTTCTGACTTTGCTTGTAATCGATTACAATGATCATGTAATCGATTACATGACTTCTGACTTGCTGTGTAATCGATTACAATATTCATGTAATCGATTACATGGCTCGTCGAACGTGTTCTTTGAGTTTCTGGGTTTTGTGTAATCGATTACATAATATGTGTAATCGATTACATGGCTTCTGACTTTGTTTGTAATCGATTACATTTCTCGTCGAACGTGTTCTTTGCCTTTCTGGGCTTTGTGTAATCGATTACATATATTGTGTAATCGATTACATGGCCTCTGACTTGGTTGTAATCGATTACATTCACAATGTAATCGATTACTGATCTTCTTTTGATGTGTAATCGATTACAAACATTATGTAATCGATTACATTGGCCTTTGAACACATTTTTCAAGTCCAATAACGCTTGTAAGTCATTTCCAACACCTCAAGATACTTGTTTAAACATAAATCCTTTTAAGAGTGTTAGATTTAAAGTTGAAACTCAAGTTTTATTGAAAGCCATGTTTAACTTTGAAATTTCCCATTTTTGAAATCATATATTGAAAAACCATTTGAGAAATCTTGAGAGCATTTAACATTAATCTCCTAAGTCTTAATAACTAATTAAACCTTCTGTCTTCTTTCTTTGATCTTGATTTTTCCTTTTGTGCTTGATCTTCTCTTTTGCTCTTGTTATCATCAAAAACCTTTTGACATGCCTTAGAGACATAAGCATTCACATTCTCCCCCTTTTTGATGATGACAAACTGAACATAGGAAAAAGAAAGAGTTTTTGCATTTGTATATAATAGTCATTTAGGTACAATGCTCGCCCCCAGAGATTATGCATGATATTGGGTTAGGTTTTGCATATGAAAAGCTTAATAACTTAAAAGATCAATAACTCCCCCGTACTCATGCAACCTTTAATTTCTCATCCAACCATTAATTACATTTCATTTCATTTTCATTTTTCCTTATTTTCTCCCCCGTTGGCATTATCAAAAAGACATAAGCATTTAAGAAAAAAAGTGGACAGCATGATAGCTATATTGCATGATTCCCAATTGTTTGCCATAACTGAAAAGCCACAAAGATCAGTCCAATCAATATTCCAACAGCCAATCATTCAAAGTGAAAACAAGTTCATGTATTAATAATCAGCATGTACAAATAAACATGTCACAACCAGTAGGCAATAATCAAAAGATAACCATAAAGGTATACCAATTTTATATAATCAAAGTCAAAACAAAATAAGTACAAGGTGGTCATCAATACAAGAAAAATATATCAAGGCGTAAGGCTATGATCACTATCAGTGTCCTCGCTGTCACAAAAGACTTCACCCTCTGGATCCGCAGCAGAGTCTCCTAGATCAATGTTATCATCACTGGGCATAAGGTCGTCGTCAGAGTCCAGAAGCTCCTCATCATCAGCAGGAACTCCAGATGGACCAGCGAAGGATAGGGGATCCGGAGGGGCAGAGGATGTGGGGGTGCAAAGCAGCAGCAGGACTCACATAAATAGGAGGTCCACGTAGGAGGGATCGAATGGAGGCAAGCTCCTGGTCTGAGTAGTCCATCCTTAGCTCAAGATGGTCAATCTTTTGCTCAATATGATCCATGCGTGTGTTTACGTTGGCGCTCAGGTTGCGCATTTCTTGGAGCAGAAGATCAAGAGAAGCTGGAGCAGGAGCAGAGGCAGGGTACTGAGCCTCCTCATCATCACTATCTGGATCGTGATGGATATGACCAAATGTCCCATGAGTAATGTAATGCCACCTATCTTCCATTTTGTAGAGCTGAAGCTTTTTCAGAGTATGCAGCCCAATTGATTGGGGTCCCTTTGAGCTGGTGTCCTTGGACTCTTCACCAGATGAAATGCGACAGGACTCAAGGATTGTGGTGACCAACATGGCGAAGGGGAGAGCAGAGTTCTTCTTTTTCTTGATGTCCAGCATATGCTCTAGAATATAGTATCCCCAGTTTATTGGGTGCCCTGTGGTCATTGCCCATAATGCCACTACATCATCCTTGAGGACTTGGGAGTAATTCCCTCCTCTGGGAATCAATCCACGAACCAAGAGGTAGTGGAGGACCCTGTTTTCCATAGTGAGGCCAAGGCCATTATTCTCGTCTAGGATCACTGGGGAGGTGGTAGCCAGTCCTAATCAAGGAGAGAAGAGCAGCCTTATGCTCAAACTCATGCCCCCAGACTTTGGCATTTCCACAGAATTGAGCTCCATCAGGAGTGAGCTTGGTAAGCCTATACCACTCTGCCATTGTTAACCTGATTTGTTGCTTTTTTACTTCAGAAATGATGCAATTATCCTCAACCTTCAGGTTAGCATAAAACACTCGGACAAGGTTAGGGTAGATGGCCTTCTCTATGCTCAGGAATCCCAGCAAGCCTAAGTTTTCTATTGTCCTAAAGCTCTCCAAAGGTTCACTCTCGCAGAAGGTGATGGGAAGATACCTGGGAGAGATGATTTTGCGAAGCTGGAAGTTCTTCCGGAACAACTCAGCTTTCTTCACAGTGGAGAAGTGCCTCGTGAGGTCCAGGCCAGAAATATTGCGTGAAGAGCCACCAGAGGAACCTCCAACAGCAGCCCCTGTTCTTGGGCGCTTCGAGCGATGAGCGGATTCAACCATTGATGAGAAGGAGAAGCAAGAGTTGAGTGGTAAATGGTTGGGGATGAGTGAGGAGAGAGAGGGGGACGAGATTAGGTCAGAAAAGTGGAGAGGGTGTTCGTGAGAGAAGATGGGGAGATTTGGATGAGGGATGTGAGGGGATTTGATCGGTGGGCTATGTGGAGAAGGGTTTTCCGAGATTGAGAGAGGCGAAATGACCGGTTTTGATGGAGATTTGAGTGAGAAAAGAGAGATTTTGAGATCTGAGGTGCGTGGGAGCAGAAGGAGAGAACGAGGAAGATGAACAGGCCCAAACAGAAATGAGCTCTACGCGCGTCAGGAACCTTTTAAAAACCCTGTGTAATCGATTACATTGTGTGTGTAATGGATTACATGCATTCTGGTGGGTATGTAATCGATTACATTTTTGGTGTAATCGATTACATGCTTTTTGGTGGGTATGTAATCGATTACATTTTTAGTGTAATCGATTACATGCTTTCTGGGAACCTTGTAATCGATTACATAGTTGATGTAATCGATTACCTGAGTTCTCGAGTTGGTTGTAATCGATTACAAAATGTGTGTAATCGATTACATGCGTGATTAACTCAGTAATCGATTACAAAGTCATTGTAATCGAATTACCAAAGACTTTTTAACTCGATTTTGCGTTCCAAACAAAGATATAATCAATTTTAATCCATCCAAATCAGTTTTAAAGCAACTTAAATCAATTCAAATCATCATGCAAGCATATAGACTAATCATATTATGATTCAACTCATATAATTGATCAAAATTATCATTTTTACTAAGAATTTCACCTTTTTTGGTGAAATTTGAGGTTGTTGAATTTCTTATCAAAGATGGTCATGAGGCACCTGCAAAATAATTTGGGGGAAACCTCCGACGCTCAAGTTAGTATGGGATTCAAATATATAATGAAAATTCGAGATTGTGCAAGCAATGTGGCATAATTATGCGAAAAAACTCAAGCTTAGGCATTTGTTTTAGGATTATGCAAAGAAATATCTAACTTATGCATGAATGGTCCAATATGCCCAGCTTCATTTCTAATGTAGAAAAATGCTTCTTTTGCTAGGGGTTTGGTGAAAATATCGCTAATTGCTTAGTTGTTTCAACAAATTCAAGTATGCAATCACCCTTTGAACATGATCTCTAATGAAATGATGTCTTATTTCAATATGCTTAGTTCTAGAATGCAAAATGGGATTTTTTGACAAGTTAATTGCACTAGTATTATCATATTTTATGGGAATGTGATCAAGCTCAAGACCATAGTCCAAGAGTTGCTGTTTCATCCAAAGGACTTGAGCACAACAACTCCCAAATTAACATATTCAAATTTTCAAATGTGGACAATGCTACACTATTTTGTTTCTTCTTTGTGCCAAGAAACTAGTGAGCTTCCAAGCAAGTGGCATGTCCCACTAGTGCTTTTTCGATCCATTTTGCATCCAAAAAAATCAGAATCGAGTACCCAATAAGGCTACATGAGGCACCCTTAGGGTACCATAAACCCATTTGTGATGTGCCTATTAGATATTTCATTATTCTCTTAACAAAGACTTAGGTGTGATTCCTTAGGATTAGCTTGATATTTAGCACACATGCATATACTAAACATTATATCGTGCCTACTTGCAGTGAGATAAAGGAGTGAGCCAATCATACCTCTATATTTTGTAATTTCTACCGATTTACCTCCTTCATCCTTGTCCAAATAGCAAGAGGTGCCCATAGGAGTAGCCATATACTTGGCATTGTCCATTCCAAACTTTTTGAGCAGCTCCTTGCAATACTTGGATTGGCTTATAAATGTTCCTTCTCTTGTTTGCTTGATTTGTAGACCAAGGAAGAAGTTGAGCTCACCCATCATAGACATCTCAAACTCACTTTGCATAATATTTGAAAATTCTTTACAAAGAGAGTTGTTAGTAGCTCCAAATATAATGTCATCCACATAGATTTGAACTAGAAGAATGTCATGCATTTTGTGTTTTATGAAAAGAGTGGTGTCAACTTTGCCTTTAGAAAAGCCTTTTTCTAAAAGAAATTTGCTCAATCTTTCATACCAAGCTCTAGGAGCTTGTTTCAAGCCATATAAGGCCTTTTTTCAATTTAAAAACATGGTTGGGCATTTCAAAGTCCTCAAAACCAGGAGGTTGTTCTACATACACCTCTTCTTGTATAAAACCATTTAAAAAGGCACTTTTGACATCCATTTGATAGAGTTTGAAGTCCATGATGCAAGCATATGCAAGTAGCATTCTAATGGCCTCTAATCTAGCTACGGGAGCATAAGTTTCTTCATAATCTATGCCTTCTTCTTGATTATATCCCTTAGCTACAAGCCTAGCTTTATTTCTTATTATTAAACTCGTTTCATCAAGTTTGTTCCTAAAGACCCATTTGGTGCCAATTATAGGATGATCATTGGGCCTTGGAACTAATTCCCAAACTTGATTCCTCTCAAATTGGTTTAGTTCTTCTTGCATGGCCAAGATCTAATGCTCATCATTAATGGCCTCATTTATGTCTTTAGGTTCAACTTGAGAGACAAAGGCTAGATGATTACATGCATCTCTAAGTGAGTTTCGAGTGATTACCCCTTTTGATACATCACCTATCACCTTGTCAAGAGGATGATACCTTGAAGTCCTCCATTCCTTGGGTAGATCCAAGATTTTAGAATCTTCTTGCCATGAGTGATCAAGGAGTCTCTCTTCTTCCTTCTTGGACTCTATCTCTTGATTTTCCAAGTGCGTCTTTGCCAAGATTTCTGCAACATCATCAACAAGTTCCTTTCTCGGCTCATTTGGGTTAGTTTCATCAAATGCAACATGTATGGATTCTTCTATGGTCATAGTTCGTTTATTATAGACTCTAAAGGCCTTGCTATGAATAGAATAACCAATGAATATTCCCTCATCAGATTTTGCATCAAATTTCCCCAAGTTATCCTTTCCATTATTCAAAACAAAGCATTTACATCCAAAAACATGAAAATGTGACACATTAGGTTTCCTTCCTTTGTACAATTCATATGGGGTTTTCTTTAAAATTGGCCTTATTAGGGCTCTATTCATAACATAACAAGCGGTGTTAACCGCATCCGCCCAAAAGTACTTAGGAAGATTGGCTTCATTGAGCATAGTTCTTGCCATTTCTTCTAAAGATCGATTTTTCCTTTCTACAACACCATTTTGTTGTGGTGTTCTAGGGGCGTAAAAATTATGCTCAATGCCATGTTCATCACAAAAAGTTTCAAATTCATGATTTTCAAATTCACCACCATGATCACTTCTTATGGATGCAATACAAAAACCTTTTTCGTTTTGGATAACTTTGGCAAGTTTTCTAAATGATTGAAAAGCATCATTTTTGTGAGCCAAGAATAATATCCATGTAAATCTAGAAAAATCATCCACAATCACTAATGCATAGTAATTCCCACCAAAGCTCATAGTTCTAGAGGGTCCAAAAAGATCCATGTGCAAAAGTTGTAAAGGTCTAGAAGTTGAAACTATGTTTTTAGCTTTGAAAGAGACCTTTACTTGTTTTCCCTTTTGACATACATCACAGAGTTTGTCTTTTTCAAATTTGAGCTTTGGAAGACCAATTACTAGTTCTTTAGAAACCAATTTGTTTAAGTGATCCATGTGAATGTGAGCAATTCTTCTATGCCATAACCATGAATCATTTTCTCTACTCATAAAGCATTTAGCATCATTTGAGGAAATATCATCAAGACTAATCATATATATGTTATTGACCCTATGACCAACAAACTTAACTTGCTTATCATCCTTTCCCTCAATTATACAACAAGAGGAATCAAATATAACTCTATTTCCTTTATCACACAATTGACTAATACTAAGTAAATTATGTTTAAGTCCTTCAACAAGTAAGACATTATCAATAGATGATGAAGGGATCTTACTAACTTTGCCAATTCCAAGAATCTTCCCTTTGTTGTTGTCACCATATGTGACATGACCATGTTTCTTGTGTGTAAGGGAGGAGAACTTGGAGCCATCACCGGTCATGTGCTTGGAGCAACCACTATCAAGATACCAACTTGAGCTCTTGATCTTCAAGCACACCTACAACACACATTCAAGATTTAACTTTTGGTACCCAAATTGTTTTGGGTCCTTGTGTGTTAGAATTAGGTATGGTGCCTTTAGGGACCCAAACCCTTTTGATTCCAACCTTGGTGTTTATGTTCTTTCTAACATTGCAAGTGGATGCACTATGCCCTTTCCTACCATAGTGAAAACATTTAACAAAGGGGCTACTTGAAGTTTTTGAGGAAACAAAGAAGTTCTTATAAGATTTTTGATGGTTGTTTGGATTAAATCCTAAACCGGCTTTTTGGAAAACACATTTTTGTCTTCCTAACAACACATTCAAGTTGTCTCTTCCAAAAGTGAATTTTGCAAGAGTGTTGTTCAAGTCTTCAATTTCTTTTTCAAAAGCTTTGCATGATAAACAAGGTAATGATATGGATGCATTATCATGTGAGGAACAAATCATGCATGATGAATTAGCATCTATGAGTCCTAAAGTCTCATTTTCAATTTTAAGTTCATTTATCTCCTTGGTTAAAGTAGAAACTTTCTTTGTCAATAGGGAGATTGTTTTATTGGAAGACAAAATCATTTTTGTGAGCCTCAAAGATTCATCATGCAATTCTTGAAAGGCATCTTGCAATTCATCATAAGAAGGTGGAGGTTCTAGGTTAGAAGAGGTTACCTCGGTGTCACTTTCTCCACTTTCTTCTCCTTGAGCCATGAGGCAAAGATGGGCTTCCTCATTTTCTGAATCATCGGAAGAGCTTAAGTCATTATCCTCCCAAGTTATATATGCTCTTCTTCCTTTTTTTTCCTTGGAGGGTCTTTTCTCAAACTTCTCCGTCTTCTTGAGATATATAGGACACTCCATTTTCATGTGCCCCGGTTTTCCGCATTCATAGCATTTTGGAGGAGTGGAGGATCCTTCTCCTTTGTGATATGCTTTCTTTTGAGGAAACAGTGGTCTTCTTTGAAATCCCTTTTTCTTCAAGAATCTTCCGAATTTTCTCACAAGGAGACTAAGATTCTCCTCACTTAGCTCAATATTTTCAGCATCCTCTTCACCATCTTCATCATCATCTTCAAATATGGGAGAGGTGGCCTTGAGTGCAATTCCCTTCTTCTTTTTGTCATGTTCTTCATTTTGATTGAGCCTACTTAGTTCCAGCTCATGCTCTTGAAGTTTTCCGAATAGGGTGGCTAGAGACATGGTTGATAAATCTCTTGATTCCGCAATCGCCATTACCTTGGGTTGCCAATTCCTGCTTAGACATCTCAAGACTTTGTTAATAAGATCCTCATTAGGAAATGTCTTTCCCAATGAGATGAGATGATTAACAATATGAGTAAATCTCTTTTGCATATCTTGAATACTCTCACCTTGATTCATTCTAAACAATTCATATTCATGAGTAAGCGTGTTTATTCGAGATCTTTTTACTTCACTAGTACCTTCATGAGTTACTTGTAGGGTATCCCACATTTCTTTTGTCTTTACAATTTGACACCCTTAAAGAATTCATCATACCCCAAAGATGTGGTGATGATGTTCTTGGCTCTCAAATTATATTGAACCTTCTTTTTATCATCATCGGTCCAATCACTTCTAGGTGTATTAATTGTTACACCATCCTTAGTTTGTGTAGGGACAAAAGCACCATTTTCAATCTGCGTCCCACACATCTAAGTCAATAGCTTCAATAAAAATTTTCATCCTTTCTTTCCAATAGGCATAACCATCCCCATTGAAATAAGGAGGTCTATTTATAGAAGAACCTTCATTTGAAAAACCATTTGAAGCCATCACTTCTCTTGAAGCTACTAAGCTCTTTATACAAGAGTCTATCTCGATACCACTTGTTGCCAAGTGGCCTCAATACTCAAGAGGGGGTGAATTGAGTAGTTAAAAATAAGTTCACAAATCTTTCACAAATCATTTGACAATCAATTTTCGTTAAAGCTATTAAATGATCGAGATAATTGAATAGATGAGTTAGGCACTTTTACTAATGAACGTAATAGCCAAGGAGACAATATCCAAATAAAACAATGAAACAAAGGCACAAAGATAAACAGAGGAGAGTTTAGAGAAACAAACACAACTCGTTTATCTTGGTTCAATCACTACTCCACTTGTGATCTACGTCCAAATCCCAAGCAACACCTTGAGATTTTCCACTATATATTCAAGCTTCAATGGGTGCTTGAAAAACCACTACAACCTTGAGCACTCAACAATATGGGATACCTCACCCAAAAGCTTGAGCCTCTATTTTCCAAGGGATACCTCACCCTTACAATACTTGAGGGATACCTCACCCTCACTAATCAGAATGTATAAGATTGAAGTAGAAGAAACTCTCTCTAGAGCAAGTGTTTACAAATTGAAGCTCTAATATGCTCTCAAAGATTTTTCACGTTTTTAGTCAGAAAACAGAGCAAGAAATGATTTTAAGGATTGATTCACGTTTTGAAGTATGATGATCAGTTTTTGGTTCAAGGTCAACCGTAAATGAGAACCCAACTTGGGTATTTATAAGTTTCTCAATTAATAGAGCCGTTGGAGGTAGTTGGGCATGCATTTAATGCATTTAATATAGCCGTTGGACGTTGTCAGGATGCGTGTAATCGATTACATATTCCAGGTAATCGATTACATTGTTGTTCCAACGTTTTCTGAACTTTCTGGGCTCTGTGTAATCGATTACATTCTTGAGGTAATCGATTACATGGCTTCTGACTTTGCTTGTAATCGATTACAATGATCATGTAATCGATTACATGACTTCTGACTTGCTGTGTAATCGATTACAATATTCATGTAATCGATTACATGGCTCGTCGAACGTGTTCTTTGAGTTTCTGGGTTTTGTGTAATCGATTACATAATATGTGTAATCGATTACATGGCTTCTGACTTTGTTTGTAATCGATTACAACATCAATGTAATCGATTACATTTCTCGTCGAACATGTTCTTTGCCTTTCTGGGCTTTGTGTAATCGATTACATATATTGTGTAATCGATTACATGGCCTCTGACTTGGTTGTAATCGATTACATTCACAATGTAATCGACATGCACCTTTCTGTTTGCTGTGTAATCGATTACAAACATTATGTAATCGATTACATTGGCCTTTGAACACATTTTTCAAGTCCAATAACGCTTGTAAGTCATTTCCAACACCTCAAGATACTTGTTTAAACATAAATCCTTTTAAGAGTGTTAGATTTAAAGTTGAAACTCAAGTTTTATTGAAAGCCATGTTTAACTTTGAAATTTCCCATTTTTGAAATCATATATTGAAAAATCATTTGAGAAATCTTGAGAGCATTTAACATTAATCTCCTAAGTCTTAATAACTAATTAAACCTTCTGTCTTCTTTCTTTGATCTTGATTTTTCCTTTTGTGCTTGATCTTCTCTTTTGCTCTTGTTATCATCAAAAACCTTTTGACATGCCTTAGAGACATAAGCATTCACATCCACCATGTTCTCCATTGTTCTTGAACCCTCCAAGTAACCATTGCATGACCAAGTGTGACATAGGCCATGTGCACTCAAAATTGTGATATTTTGGTTCAAGTTAATCCCTTAATTTCCCTACACACTCACATGGCAGCACCTCTTTATTTTCACTCTCAAATTTCAGTTTTACACTTACCAAGAGCTTAGCCAAATATTCTCTCAAAATTCCCAAGAACACCAAGCATCTTTTCCTTCCATTTTCTCTCACAAGTTTCGGCCTCTCACCCCAAATCCACTACCCATTTTGTATAATTTTTCTTCTTAGCTTTTCCTAAACCTAAACAACATCCTAAACACTTTTTTTAGAAGGTTTTGCCAAAAACCTACTCCTTCTACTTCAAAATCCTAGTTTTATCTTGCTTCCTTAAGAGTAAGTTCTTGATTCTTTAGTTTAAAATTTGGTTTTTGATTTTCTAAACTATGATTGCTCCATGGTTTATCATTATTAAGTTTTGTATGTGATTTTACTAATTATTTAAGAATTATTAGGGTTTTGTGTTGGTTCTCACGAAATCAAGGAGAAGGAGAAGAGCTTGAAGATCTTGTCTTCAAGAGGTAAGAGGGTGATTTAATCTCATCAACCTTGTATGGTGATAAGAAAATGGATTGTATGTGTGTGAAGAATCCATAAGAATTCATTTATGTGGTTGTTTAAATTTTTTCCTATTTGTGATTGATTTTATTTGCAAGCATGTCTATAGTTTTTAAAATATATTGCATGTGTTTATAAATGTATGATTATTAAAGTAGGATGTGAATAACATGTAAGGATTGCATGAGTGTTCCAAAGAACACCATAGAGGCTCACGACTTTTCCAAGCAAAAGAGAACCAAAATGTTCTCAACCATTTTCTAAAACAATGATTAATGAATCTAGGTAAAACAATGAGAATTGGCCAACATGCCATTTAATGTACATTTGAGTTCCAAATTTATTTTCTAAGGTAGGTTAAGTAACTAATCTACAAAAGAATTTGATTCCAATGAATCTTTGAGAAATAAAATCAATGAAGTTAGTTTTAGAATTCTAGGTTAGAAGGATTTGTGATAAGTAAGAAATAAAGGAACACTTGAAAAATACTAACGTAGAGCTCACTCTTTGAGTTTTAAAGCGCGTTAGCAAGTTTCAAGGTGTAACTATTGAGTAAGGTTAAAATGAACAGTATTTCAATAAAAAACGTCAAAAATACCATATAATGATTTTCTAGCCAAAATGCTGCCGAAATTTACTAAAATCAGACAAATAAAATGAAAAGGTTCCATAATACATTTATAACGTATGGAAAATATTCTACGTAGTTTAAAAGTACTAGATATAGTTTATGCATAATCAAAATAAAGACTTTAAGCTCTATGGTCAAGAAAATGATTTAAAAATCTTATGGGATTGAGAAAATGATTTAAAAACATTACGCGATGTTTAAAAATGTCAAAATATATTTACGCGATTTATGAACCTTTGTAAAAGCGACACGATTGTGAAAACTCGATAAAATTTCTATGTGACTAAATGATACAGTGAGTTTTACTGTCAGGCCAAAGTGATGGACCCGGACATGTTGAGTGATAGTACTGTCAAGTGGAGACATGCTATATTTTGGAATATCGAGACTGAGGGTATTTTTGTAAATATGGTAATATGTTGAATCTAAGGGTATTTTTGTAATTATAATTCTTAATCTTGCATTTAGAGTGTTGTCAATTTAGTTAAAAATTGGCAATTGATTGATAAGATGAATTACACCGTGTTATGGGTGTGATAAGCGTAGTGTGGTTCATTTATTGAACTTGGAGGCACTAGTGTGCGGATGATTCCACATGTGGACAGTGAGTAGCTCCTCTGAGCCGTGGTAATGGGCAACACACTAATGATCTCGATAAGCACTATTCTTAATCGAGATCTTGTGAAGACTATTTGGTACAGTGCCTGTAGTGCACGATGTATTGGACTGTGTACAGCTACACGATGTTTTGGACTGTGGACTATAGACCCGACGTTGGACAGTATAATAGTTTGGTTGGGCAGCCTGAGGTACTGATGGTTCTTTCCGGATCATTCTCTCTGATATCTGTGTTTAGCTCCATGGAGTAGGAATGAGTCAGTGTGTGTTATCATTCATTATCTACATTTTAATGTTTATTATAATCTGTGATAGAATGTATGATATGTTAATTTGATGTACTGTATATGATATGATGGTATGTATTATTGTGATATTTGTTTGTATTGTCATTTTCTTTATTGCCATGCTGATAATGATGTAGATTGTCTCACCTCTCTATATACATTTCTCTGTATTATTATTATTTTTCCGTAAAGAGTTTGAGGAAGAGAAAGAGGAACAACCTCTTGAGATTCAGTATCCTGAGGAGCGACAACCGAGTGAGCAGTACGAGGACGGCGAGCCGTTAAATTACCCCTACCATCTGGATTGATCTTGAGATCATGACGTTGCCTGGATTCTTTGGTTTTGTGAGACTTGATTTTCATGCAGGCTCAGAGGCCTGGCGACTGCGTGAGGATAGAGGATGGGTTGTCTATGTGGGACGTCTGACTGTGTCCCTGTGTAGAGAGTTTGATGGGGAGATTATCTTTACTACTGCTTTGTATTTACATCTTGAGTTGCCTTTGACTCTTAGGCGTTATTGGGGAGGGATTTTCCTTGCGGCTAGTGAGCTTAGTAGTGAGTCAACAGCACGGACTCATGTCCGTAGAGCTGTGGGACCTCCAGGATTTCTATCATTCGGTGATCTCTCTAAAGATGATCCATCAGAGGGTTAGGAATCTTTGAGGTGCACTTGGGCATGTTATGTTTTAATATTATGCTGACTCTTTACTGTTTTTGTTAAATATTTGTAGTTGTAAATTATTTGTATACTTAAGACCAAATCATATGTATATTATGGTGTGATTATGTTTTGCCATATTTTGTGTTCCATGTTATTTTGTTTAACGTTATCAAGTATAAAAAGGAAAAATTTTATAACTCATATTATTTATATACCAAACATTTTACAACTTGGGTAAGATTTTATTTTATTGCATTAAAAATGTGACATCCCCACAAGGGTGTTACACTAAGATTAAAATGATAACATTCTTTTGGCTACTAAATTAATCAAAACTCACTAAGTTCTAACTTCTATGACATCCATTACATCTTGAAAGGTTAAGTCTTATCTCTATGTTATAAGCCTTAAGTCCAATTCCTTGATTTTCCAATATTAGACTTCATATCTCAATCCTTCACATAATACCTAAGGTCATACAAATATAGGATCCTACATATTGCAAGTATTAAGAATAGAATGAATGAATCGAGAAACTATAATTTCACATTAATAAATAATAAATCAAACATTTATCACAATAGAGTAGAAGAGTAACCCTAGAAATAGGGAATTTATTAACTCATTGCAATTAGATCACAAACAAGATTCAAAGATAGAGAAAGAACCATGAATATATCCTACCAAAAAGGAAAATATGGGATGTGAACACCCAATTTTGCCCAGGTAAAAAAAAGGAAATATAATATAATAACAATAATAATAAAATAAAAATTAAAGTAATTAACTTGCCTTTGATTAAAAAAAAAAGAGCAAGAAGAAAATTTTTATTTTGGTCGTAAGGGCTGTGGTCTAAGACCCATTTTGCTCAAGATCCATTCACCCTTCTTGGCCTAATTCATTCTTCAATCCATTAACTTACCCAAAAACTAAGCTTGACTCGAATAGCAACTAGTCCAAAACTCTATGAAGCACAGACACAGCTAATCCACCACATTTTCTATTTCTAGGACATATCGTATCTGATATAGACACTGATATGGCTAGATTCGTTTCCCCACCGTTTCCTTTTAAAAAAACAAAAATCTCATCCAAAGTATCTCAATATGGTGGCAAAACAGTGATAAGTGGCAGTACATTGCATGGATGCAGCGGCGACATGAAAAACTCGTCTTCTTATTGCTCATAGTGGTTCACTTGTACAAGTCATCTTCTTTCATTTTCTTACTTAACAGAGATGTTTCACCTGCATCAAGTGGGTATATAGCTCAGACATATAATAGTCTAATATTTTTGTTTTCTAGAGTATTCCCACATCTAATAGGTAAGAGATTAATCTTTTGGGATACTGTTAGGTACCTAAGCGAAGACCTCTCCTAATGGTAGTATTTTAATACACATGAATCTCAAGATTGAACTCAAGACTACATGCTTAAAGGACCAAAGCCTCTTCTACTCAAACCAATGCATATTGGTATAATAATAGTCTAATCTAATGGTCCTAATTTGTGCCTATGGACCTTATAGAATTTTAAAACTTGTTTCCTAGCTATATACCTTAAAAGCTATTTTGTGGATCATATTCCTATAGCTATTTTTTATTTTTTTATTTAAATTTTGTTGAGATTATCATGAAACTATGA
This sequence comes from Ormosia semicastrata, assembly GCA_029884595.1. Classification (NCBI taxonomy): domain Eukaryota; kingdom Viridiplantae; phylum Streptophyta; class Magnoliopsida; order Fabales; family Fabaceae; genus Ormosia; species Ormosia semicastrata. The sequence continues at coordinate 18,545,141 of JAQQTO010000062.1, read as the reverse complement.
AATGTCAAAAATCAAAAAGGAAATAAATAGCGTAAATTAAAGAATTTTACATAATGATTTGCTGCATTCTTTATGTGATAATATATATATATATATAGTTACTGAAGGATATATTCCACTGCTCATTTTACTATTCATTTACATGTGTCACTATCTTATACAATCTGTGTCTATTTTATTTGGTGCCCTTACCATCTGCCTGCTTGCAAGAGTCACGTGATGGAGAGGTTTTTCAAAAATTGATTTAGCTGTGTGTTATCCAACACACTATTTTGAGGTCGAGGTTCCGATAGGAGAAAAGGGAAATTAGGTTAGCATAGTGTAATTGACTGTTTGAAAGAGTCTTGACACAGACTTTGATCTTTTCTGCATACTTAGAGGGTAGTGGCCTAAGGGGAAGGAACTATATTGGTAAAAGCAGGGGGTTTGGTATATAAGAAGTTTAATGGAGTGTAGACTGTGGTATGTGTAGCTTTGGGGGAGAGTGACGAAAGTATAATGGGGTTAGGTATTTAAGGACGTGTGATCATTGTTGTTGCACAAACATTTCTTCTACCTTTTTACAATCTACGACTTACAGAGTCTGAATTTCCCAATCGTTGTATAGCTGACCCTATACTTCTCCAATTGCATCACATGGAGTTTTGATTTTTTTATTCGTTTCATGGTACTGCTATTTAATATAATGGGGAGATATGTGGGTGCCTTTCTACTGTGAGTGCCAGCTTGTTGGTCATGTGCTAGTGGGGAGACGTGTGGGTGGTGTTATGGGGAAAAACAAGAGGGAAAATAGGTGTGAGACGCTAGGTCAATTGGGTTAGGTGGGATTTTGTATGATGAATTCTGATAGAGGCTTTGTGCTTTTCTCTGAAGGAAAATGCGAGTGCTTCAATGGACTTGCATATTTAGTACGCCAACAGAGCGGCCTATTAGAGCAGGTATCTATATGTGTTGTGGTGTGAGTTGGGTTTTTCAATTATGAGGGCTTTTTTGGGTTGCTCTCTTCTCCTTTTTTCTTCTGCTATTTTGAATGATGTGTATCCTGGTCGGAAACTGCATATCGAAGGGGTATGGGTGTTGATGTACTATTATTTATTGAGGAAGGATGTGAACCTGGGGAAGTGGGTGATGAAGTTGAAGGTATTAGAACAACCTATGACTATGCTCCTTTTGGGTTCCATATGATTTCTGGGTTTGTTTTGGTGTTTTTAATTTTATTTTTTTGAAATTTTGAATTTTTTTTATTGATAGTTATCGGGACTTTGCTTGATGATGGACTAAATTTTATTCAAGTCGACAAGGATAACTCATTCAAGTTCATGCTTGGACAAGGTGAGTGGTGTGTGATTGCCCTTTCATTTTTATTTTTTTTTGGAAATTTTGGGTGTTTTGATTGAGTAAATTGGATTTGGTACTATGACACTATGAATTGGACTAAATTTATAAAGGCTTTTTTCTTTTTTTTGTTTCTCTCTATGTGATTTACTTCATCTTTCCTAATTGATTCATCTTGAATATGAATATAGACATTATAATAGGCGAGCTGAAATTCGTTGTTCATCATGAACAAATATTATGTTTAACAACTATTTGAGGAAGCTTTCCAAGTTACCCTTATTATCAAGTCAATGAGGTAAAATAATATTAAATCTCATATTGTTAGATCTCTTTTCCTTTTATCACTTTATCTTTGTAATTTTATCACTATAGACATATTATCACTATAAGCAATAATAAGTCGGATTCAAGTCTTAACACAATTAGTGTTCTTTAGAGTAGGGTTTGAAAATTCACTAGGCGAACAATTTATTTTGAATCTTCCACACCAAGTATCAATAATATTTGAAGGTACTCACTCCAAAATATCTCCATTTTATGCTATGTTTTGCAAGAGTATAGAAGATTTAGCTTTTTACCTAGCAAAATGAAAGAGGTAGAAGAATGTGTTGTGATTACTACTTTCCATTTTTTCTATTTATTGGCCATATACATACCAATTTTTTTTTCAATCACTTGGTTTCAGATCTATCATTTATATCCCTTAAGGAATGCTTTTGAAGCAAGTAGTTTAGGTTACTAAATCTGTTGCTACTAAGAACACCCTAAAAATGCAAAGCTTCGTTTCTAGATATATGACGTTGAAGATAGATTGGTTCCTCTGATTCTGTTCTATTTTCTTGCCCCATTTTCCTGTTAGTATTTCTTAGTTTTACTCTACTGTTCCTTGATCACACCCCTTCTAGCCATGCAACGAAGAGAATTCAACCTAACCAAGAAGTTAATGGTGTGGGGAATAGGGCTACAACAAAGGCAACAAACAAGGTTGTCAAGTGTTGCACTTCTATTGGTCTAAATTTGTACTATTTGAATTTTGAAGTTTGCATCATATGCTTTTTATTAGTGACATTATTATGACTCATTTAGATAGAGGGACGATAACAAAAGAAGAGATAAGAGAATTGCTCCTTAAGGAGAAGGTTTAAGCATGAGATAGGAAAGAGCTCTTGGTGATATGATTATCATTAATTCTATTTTTGTATATTGCAGATTGCCCTCAATGGTGTTAGTGTGCTCCTTCCTAATGTTTGCAGATTTTTTTGTTTTTAGTAAAAATGTTTCCTTATTTGCTACTATGTAATTTGTTGACTGGGCTAACCCAAGTAGGGCTCAGCCATTATATTTAAAAAAAATAGAGGTTTTTAAAATGGAAGTCAGTGACTTCCTTCATAGGGTTTTCTCTTTCTTTCAGTTTTCAATTTTGAAAAATCGAGAAGCAGTAGAGCCGCGTGGAGAAGAGAAAATTATTTTAGATCTGATTTTGCATGCTCAGATCAGATAGTCATTTATGGTCCGATCTTGATGATTTTTCAGTATGTTGTTCCTTGCATCGTGAACTTCTACTTGTACGGTCAGAATTTTATTTCTCCATCTTTATTTATTGGGCTGTTTATACCCTTTTGTGGATTTTGAGCTTTGTTGCTTTATTGATTTCCACTTTGTTAGTGGTGAGTAGGAGCTGTTGTGATATCCTTATTTATTGAGAGAAACTTTGCTGTACTCATTGATCTATTATAGTGGAGATTTTTCTGGACCAGGTCCCGTGGTTTTTATCTCTCACATTGAAGGAGTTTTCCACGTTAAAATTGTGTGTGTTCTCTTGGCCTATTTATTTTTGTGCATTCTTGGATATATCAATTAGTGGATATTTTTGGTTGACTGTATATTTTGCTCCTCACAGGTTCTCTCAAGTGGGAAAGATTTTATTACATATTTGTGTGTTGTTACTTCCGCTGTGCATAACCCCTTTTTCTTTCCCAACAGCTGGTATCAGAGAAATTTATTGGTTTGTTTACTTGATTGAATGATGGAGCCAAATTACAGTAGAATGATTAGTTTGAATGGCACAAATTACCACAAATGGAAAGGAAAAATGAAAGACTTACTATTTGTGAAAAAATTACATTTGCCGGTGTTTGCTTGTGAGAAGCCTGAGGCTAAATCTGATGAAGATTGGGCTTTTGAACATGAGATGGTTTGTGGCTTTATTCGGCAATGGGTAGATGATAATGTTTTGAATCATATTGCTAACGACTCACATGCCAAATCTTTGTGGGAGAAGCTTGAGACCTTGTATGCCTCCAAGTCTGGGAACAATAAATTATTTTTGTTGAAGCAGGCTATGAACTTGAGTTACAAGGATGGTAGTTCTATTTCTGATCACTTGAGTGATTTTCAGGGATGTTTTGACCAGTTGTCCGGCATGGGTGTGAAATTTGAAGATGAAATTTTGGGACTTTGGTTGTTTAATACTCTACCTGATTCTTGGGAAAATCTCAGAGTCACTTTGACTAGTTCTGCTCCTGGAGGTGTTGTGACCATGAATTATGTAAAGACTGCTGTTTTAAATGAAGAAGTCAGACGACAGACTCAGCAAGCGTCCTCTTCACAGTCAGAGGTTTTGGTTACTGAAAACAGGGGGAGAAGTATTGAGAGGGATCAGGGACAAGGCAATAGAGGCAAAAGTAAAAGTAGAAGCAAATCAAGGTCTAAATACAAAAATCTTGAGTGTGACTATTGTGGTAAAAAGGGGCATGTCCAAAGGTTCTGCTACCGATGGAAAAGGGAGAACAAGGGTAACAAAGGCAAACAACAAAAGAAGGATAATGATAATGATGATCGTGTTGCCACCACTACTGGAAGAGATCTTGTGATTATCTGCAATGAGAATTTGATAAATGTTGCTTGTGATGAGACCAGCTGGGTTGTTGACAGTGGTGCCTATTTTCATGTGACATCTAAGAAGGATTTCTTCACATCTTATACTCCTGGTGATTATGGGGTTTTGAAGATGGGTAATGATGGTATGTCAAAGGTGATTGGCATTGACAATGTTTGTTTGTTAACCAGCAATGGGACAAAGTTGACCTTGAAGAATGTCAGACACACACCAAACATCCGTTTACATCTGATTTCTGCTAGTGTTCTTGATGATAATGGCTATTTTAGTACCTTTGGTAGTGGACAGTGGAAACTCTCCAAGGGGTCTTTGGTTGTGCCACATGAAAAGAAGTATTCAGGTTTGTACTGGACCAAGGCTTCAGTTTCTGTTGATGCTATTAATATAGCTGAGTGTGATAATCAGTCAGAGTTATGGCACAAGAGACTTAGCCACATTAGTAAGAAGGGACTTGATACTTTGGCCAAAAAGAATCTACTTTCAGGTTTGAAGAGTGCAAGTTTGGAAAAGTATACTCATTGTTTGGCTGGGAAATAGAATAGAGTCTCTTTCAAAAGTCATCCTCCTTCTAGGAAATCAAAGGTGCTTGAGTTGGTACATTCAGATCTTTGTGGTCCAATGAGGACTAAAACATTTGGTGGTGCACTTTACTTTGTGACTTTTATTGATGATCATTCAAGGAAACTTTGGGTTTATGCCTTGAAGACTAAGGACCAGGTGCTCAGTGTCTTTAAGCAGTTTCAGGCTTCTGTTGAGAGAGAAACAGGGAAGAAACTGAAATGTGTTCGCACTGATAATGGTGGTGAATATTGTGGACCATTTGATGAGTATTGCAGGTAGCAGGGTATTAGACACCAGAAGACACCTCCTAAGACTCCTCAAGTTAATGGCTTGGCAGAAAGGATGAACAGGACATTGATGGAGGGAGTTAGATGTTTGCTTTCTGAAGCAAAGTTACTTGGATCTTTTTGGGGTGAGGCTTTGTATACTGTTGCACATGTTATTAATTTATCTCCTACTGTTGCTTTACAGGCTGATGTTCCTGACAGAGTGTGGTATGGAAAAGATGTTTCCTATGACCACTAACGTGTCTTTGGGTGTATGTGCATTTGTACATGTACCCAAAGATGAGAGGTCCAAGTTGGATGTCAAGACTAGGCAGTGCATCTTCATTGGCTATGGTCATGATGAGTTTGACTATAGGTTGTATGATCCAATTGAAAAGAAGCTTGTTAGAAGCCGTGATGTTATTTTCATGGAGGATCAGACCATTGAAGATATTGACAAGGCAAAGAAGTCAGAGTCTCCGAATACTGATGGTTTGGTTAATATTGATTCAGTTCCTGAGTCTCATATGTCTGATGTAGCTAACTTTGGCAATCACGATGATATGCATAATCATATTCAGGGTGATCAGGTTGAGGATGTTGTTGATAATGTTGTTGATGAGGTAGATGCTCCTGCTCGTGAGGTTGTTGATAAACCTGTTGTTTCACTTAGGAGGTCTTCCAGATATCTTATTCCCTCTACCTGTTATTCATCTGATGAATATGTGTTCCTCACTGACGGGGGAGAACCTGAGTGCTACGAAGAGGCTATGGAGAGTGAGCAGAAGACAGAATGGGTTGCAGCAATGAATGACGAAATGAAATCTTTGCTTGACAACTATACTTTTGAGCTGGTCAAGTTGCCTAAGGACAGGAAAGCTTTGCAAAATCGATGGATTTACAGGTTGAAGAATGATGAGAATACTTCCACTCCAAGATACAAAGTTAGATTAGTTGTCAAAGGCTACCGTCAAAAAAAGGGGATTGATTTTGAGGAAATCTTCTCGCCGGTTATTAAAATGTCATCCATCTGAGTTGTTCTTGGTTTGGCAGCAAGTCTTGATTTAGAGGTTGAACAGATGGATATGAAAACTGCTTTCCTTCATGGTGATTTGGAGGAGGAGATTTATATGGAGCAACCTGAGGGTTTTGTGATGAAGGGTAATGAAAATTATGTCTACAAGTTGAAGAAAAGTTTGTATGACTTGAAACAAGCCCCGAGGCAATGGTACAAGAAGTTTGAGTTTGTTATGATTCAGCAGGGATTCAAGAAGACTACTTCTGATCATTGTGTGTTTGTGCAGAAATTTTCTGATAATGATTTCATCATTTTATTGCTCTATGTTGATGATATGTTGATTGTTAGTCATAATTCTTCTAGAATTGACAGATTGAAAAAGGAGCTTAGTAAGTCTTTTGCAATGAAAGACTTAGGACCAGCAAGGCATATTCTTGGCATACAGATTACTCGTGATAGAGTGGCCAAGAAGTTGTGGTTATCACAGGAGAAGTACATTGAGAAAGTGCTTCAACAGTTTCACTTAGATAAAGCTAAAGTTGTAAGTACACCTCTTGCTTTACACTTTAAGTTTAGCACTAGACAAGCTCCTTCTAGTGATGAAGAGAAACAAGACATGCAACGTGTTCCTTATGCATCTGCAGTAGGAAGTTTGATGTATGCAATGGTTTGCACAAGGCCTGATATAGCTCATGCAGTTGGTGTGGTTAGTCGTTTTCTTTCCAATCCTGGTAGAGAGCATTGGAAAGCTGTGAAGTGGATATTGAGATATCTCTGGGGTACTTCTAGTTTGAAACTCTGTTTTGGAATTGGGAAACCTGTTCTTTGTGGTTATACAGATTCAGACTTGGCAGGGGATATTGATTCTAGAAAATCTACTTCTAGCTATTTGATTACCTTTGCAGGGGGAGCTGTGGCTTGGCAATCTAGGTTGCAAAAGTGTGTTGCTTTGTCTACTACTGAGGCTGAGTTTATTGCTATTACCGAGGCTTGTAAGGAGTTGCTTTGGATGAAGAATTTTGTGCATGAACTTGGTTTTACTCAGGAGAGGTATGTTTTGTTTTGTGATAGTCAGAGTGCTATTCATCTTGGCAAGAATCCTATGTTCCATGGTAGATCTAAGCATATTGATGTGAGGTATCATTGGATACGTGATGTTCTGGACTCTAAGTTGTTGGAACTTGAGAAGATCCATACTGATGATAATGGTTCAGACATGCTGACAAAGACTCTACCGAGGGGAAAGTTTGAAGATTGTCGTTTGGTTGCCGGTTTGGCATTTGCCTCCACTTGAGTTGGCGGGGGAGTTTGTTGACTGGGCCAACCCAAGTGGGGCCCAGCCATTATATTAAAAAAAATAGAGGATTTTAAAAAGGAAGTCCGTGACTTCCTTCATAGGATTTTCTCTTTCTTTCAGTTTTCAATTTTGAAAAACCGAGAAGCAGTAGCGCCGCGTGGAGAGGAGAAAAATATTTTAGATTTGATTTTGCATGCTCAGATCGGATAGTCATTTATGGTCCGATCTTGATGATTTTTCAGTATGTTGTTCCTTGCATCGTGAACTTCTCTTGTACGGTCAGAATTTTATTTCTCCATCTCCATTTATTGTGCTGTTTATACCCTTTTGTGGGTTTTGAGCTTTGTTGCTTTATTGATTTCCACTTTGTTAGTGGTGAGTAGAAGCTATTGTGATATCCTTATTTATTGGGAGAAACTTTGCTGTACTCATTGATCTATTATAGTGGAGATTTTTCTGGATTAGGTCCCGTGATTTTTATCTCTCACATTGAGGGAGTTTTCCACGTTAAAATTGTGTGTGTTCTCTTGGCCTATTTATTTTTGTGCATTCTTAGATATATCGATTGGTGGATATTTTTGGTTGGTTGTATATTTTGCTCCTCACAGATTCTCTCAAGTGGGAAAGATTTTATTACATATTTGTGTGTTGTTACTTCCGTTATGCACAACCCCTTTTTCTTTCCCAACATAATTGACACTGCATAAATTAAATCCTATTATTTTGAAATTTTAAACTGCTCTATGCTTTCGCAATATGTTGTAGCAAAATAATCCTTCCTACTGATTTATCTATTTTTTTATTTAACTTTTGCATTAGATACCTTTTTCTAATTTATCTCTTTCGATAGAATTTGTTTTTAATTTGCAATTAGAGAAAGAGAATTAGAGATTGGTAAAATGAGTTGTTGAAAATTTTAGTTGCTGCCATTGTTGCTAATAAACTAATCACAACAGGTTTATAATGAAGTTCAACCATATTCACATCACCACCAAAGCTGGACCATGAACAGAAAGAAATGAATGGTTGATAGTCATGACAATCTTTAAATTTCAAATTTTCAACAGATCACAAACTAAGTGGAGTTCTCAAGGTTTTAAAGGATGTCTTTCCACTATTTGTTGGATTTCTTTTATATGTTTATGCATTCATTTTATTTCGTTTGAGTTTAGTTAGCAAAACTTGAAAAATTTTATTCATTAAGAGCCCATTGTTTCAAGACTTGAGTTGAACTGGCCTTTGACAGGTCTCATACTTCAAGAGTTTAAATTGCCAAGGGTGACTAGACTTTTATCTTTTAGTGTCGAAGGTTGTATAATTATTAATTTGATATGTGGCTAATTTCATTGTTGTGAGTGTGACTGAAAGGTTGATATCTTCGTATAAATGGAATATATGAAGATTGCATTAGCATAGTGGCTTAGAAGTGCTATAAGTTTTAGGATACACTGGTTGGAGACTCATATTAATATATTGCTCTTTTATGTCATTTAAGATAATAAGTGTATAGTTTGTTTTTCTTTTAAAAAGTTCATTTTGCATTTGTATTTGCTTACAATGGTAATTTGTGAAGTTGAATTTTGTTATTTTTATGTCTATTATTTTAAAGATATTTTTTAATTACTAAATTCAAGTAAAATCAATCTCTAATAAATATTCAAGTATTTTAATATCTACTTTATGGAAGTTATTTTTTTATAAAATTTTTAAAATTAATTTAATTATTGATAAATTAATATCTCTATTACAAAATTATTGCACGATAGGTTGTAGTTTTAGCTGATGATTTCAAACATTGATAGTTATTCAGAAAAGGAAGTAAGCTAATGGCAATAAGTTTCTCATGTAATTAAAAATGGTGTTTATGTTTAAAATATATAAATATTTTTATATTTACATCACATGAGATTGAGAGCTTTATATGAGAACATAGTGATTTCTATATCTACAAGGATAATGGTAACTAAGGTTCTCATTGTCAGAACTAAGATGTAAAAGATATTAAAGAAATGAATGAAAAGTAGATGATATTAAAAAAATTTCACTCATATATTTTATAAGCCACTTCAATTTGTGACTCAATTTTTAGTTGATTTTGGATATCAAGTGGCTTTAACAAGATAAATAAATATGATAAAATAAAGATCTTGTTTCCTTTAGTATTATTTTATAATCCTTAAAGTTTTTTTTTTGTAGGGGGGGGAGGGGTTAGAGGGTCTAAGCCCAAGAAGGAAACAACTAAATTAAGGAACGAGACAATGAGACCTCTGAACCATTTGCAAATAATTGGTATCTCAAACTAGTGGGAGGGTTCTCCCAAATCTTCCAAGTGAAGTCACGAGCAAGGCTTCAATTGGCTAACCAACTTGCACATTGATTTCCTTCTCGCATGGTAGTGCAACTAAAATCAATAGCCTAGTTCCTACCACACTAGTTTTAGATTTGTTGGATCAATTTTAAATGAATGCGGAACGAGATTTATGTATTTAATTTTTAGAAAGTTACAAATGATGAATTTAGTTTCTTTAGTTAAGATTATTCTTTAAGCTATACAATATTATGTTAATGGTAACTAAGGTTCTCATTGTCAGAAACAAGATGTAAATGATATTAAAGAAATGAATGAAAAGTAGATGATGTTAAAAAAAATTTCACTCATATATTTTATAAGCCACTTTAATTTGTGACTCAATTTTTAGTTGATTTTGGATATCAAGTGGTTTTAACAAGATAAATAAATATCATAAAATAAAGATGTTGTATCCTTTAATATTATTTTATAATCCTTAAAGTTTTTTTTGTTGGGAGGGGGTTAGAGGGTCTAAGCCCAAGAAGGAAACAACTAAATTAAGGAACCAAGACAATGAGACCTCTGAACCATTTGTAAATAACTGGTATCTCAAACAAGTGGGAGGATTCTCCCAAATCTTCCAAGTCATGAGTAAGGCTTCAATTGGCTAACCAACTTGCACATTGATTTCCTTCTCGCATGGTGGTGTAACTAAAATCAATAGTCCAGTCCCTACCACACTAGTTTTAGATTTGTTGGATCAATTTTAAATGAATGCGGAACGAGATTTATGTATTTAATTTTTAGAAAGTTACAAATGATGAATGAAGTTTCTTTAATTAAGGTTATTCTTTAAGCTATACAATATTATGTTATATTGTATAATAAACTTTGATATTTTCTATACATTATAGCATTATAATAATTGATCAAATATTTTTGTTTTAACTTTATTAATCATTAAAAATTTTATAGTTATCTCCCGTGTATTGTGCGGATATGATAATAATAATAATAATAATAATAATAATAATAATAATAATAATAATAATAATAATAATAGGTTTTCATATTGAATTGGTCAAATACGATTTATTTAATTATTTAATTGGTGTTTTAAAAATGTAACTTGTGAGATTTGAATACAATACCTAAAAGATTATTTTTGTGAAATACAGTCTACAACTAGGCAACATGATCTTCATACTGAAAAACCAGTCCGGTTCATGCTCATAATTGGTTTTCATACTGAACTGGTCAAACACAGTCTATTTGATTATTTAATTGGTATTTCAAAAATGTAATTTGTGAGATTTGAACACAATACCTAAAGGATTTTTTTGGTGATGAAATACACTCTACTACTAGGCAACATGCTCTTGTTGAGTAACATCCTCAATTTTATAACTTATATTATTATCACCACTAATATTTTTTAATATAATATTTTTATATGAAGTAATTTCTTAATATAATATAATTTTTAAAAAAATATTTTTTTGAGTTTTTTGATTCATCCACTTGACCGCGATTGAACCATTGACTTGATGACTGTTCTAACCGAGCTAACTTGTGGTCTAAATTATACAACTATGCTTCAAAACCCGGATAAGGAGTCCTAAGAGTATTCTGATTTGGATCATCTCATGCTATTTTTCTCTCATATGGTCAAATAGAAAAGAAAGATAGACACAAAGATATTTATTAATAGGACCCAGTCATGGTTTATGGAATTTTTTTTATAACCTGTGTCTATCTCTCTTATCTACTTGTCCACATGAGAGAAAAAATGACATGAAAAGATTCAAATCCGAGTGCATCCCGACTAGTCTTAATATGTGGCTATACCCCATAACTTTTTTAATTATATTGTGTTTAATACAAAAAACACTTACCTTTTATTAGGGGTGTCTACTAAGTGGGTTGGGTAAGCTCAGCAGAATTTTTGGACTTGACCCACTCACCAGAGTAGTGGTTGAGTTGGGTTGGGTCGAAGAGATTTTTTCGCTCAACCCGACCAAACCCAACTCGCTCAACAGTGAGTTGGGTTGGGTTGAATCTATGAGTCTGACATATTTTTTTAAAAAAAATCTTAAAAAAAAGGCAAAATACAAAATCTAAGAAATTAATACCATAAGTCCTAATATCAAACATAATATGTCTCAATCTAACAAATTAACACCATAATCTCAATGGACCTTACTCAAATATAATAGGTCTCAATCTCAATTAAACTAAACACCATAAGTCAATAAGTGCATAATAAATTAATAACTAACAAGTCTTACTAAGTTTGTAATAAACTAAATAAAGTTAGTCATAACTCAAATAACAAATTAGTCTAACCAATCGAAGTTAGTGTCATCACGTATGTCATATGTATTGACATCAGCATTGATTTTACTCTCTATTTTTTTTTATATACTCTTAATCATCTAAACTTTTTATTAAAAAAAAGCATGGATAGGTCAAGTTTGTGCAGGCTGAACATGTTCTAATCTACTACCTGACCCACACACTACGAGTTACAATATTTTTAACTCAATCCAACCTAACTTGCAAACCCAATTCAACCCATATTTTATGAGTTAAGTTAAAATTAAAATTGAAATATAATTATATATATATATATATATATATATATTTCTGTCTGTTATATTTTCTATTTTAATCTTCTACCATGTTGCGTTCTCTGTCTTCTAAGCTTTCTTTCAAATCTTCTCAATCCTCTTCATCATCGCTCACTGAGCAACAAATTAATCCATCTACAACAAATATCTTTAATGAAGAAATTTGTTTTGAAAACATAAATCAAGACATGGATGATTGAGAGATCCCCAGAATCCTAAACAATGAACTTTATAAACCTGAAGGACGATTCTTCAGAAGTTCTGATTACATTATCAGAACTGTAGAAAAACAAATCACCATTGAAGGTGATGATGAAGAATTTCATCTTCTCTGCCAAGAGAGCTTAAAAGGTCAAGCCAACAAATACAATTATCTGCATATTGGATGTGTGCAGGTAGCTGTCAAACCTTTAATCAGAGAAGGACTAAACGCATATGTTCTGCTCTGTCTAAGAGACATAAGACATAATCAATTCCACGATTCACTTCTAGGAACCATAGAAACTAGTCTATGTCATAGTCCAATCTATTTTAATTGTTATCCTAATAGGATTGCTAGTCTAAAAGACAAAAATATCCAAGACACATTATTCTTAAACATCAAAGTCTGTGGCTTAGACATGAAGCCTGGATCAATCCCTTTAGCCTTAATTTATAGGATTCAATACAAAGTTATGAATTCCTTTTACTCAAAGGTGTTAAAACCAAAAGACAGAGAAGTAACAATGCTATTCCTAATAGACATAACAAAGGCCAACGTTGTAACACCCCGAAAATTTATTATTTTGTTAAAAACGATCATTTTATAATATTTGCAATTTTTAAGAATTTTTGTGGAATTTTCTGGAGATGATGAATATTTTAATATATTCTTCGTTTTATGTGTGTGTGCTGAGTGGAGCCGGGAGAATAAAATATTTTCCCTGAGGCTGGTAAACCTTGGACTGTCAACGAGACAACGGGGGATCTTACTAAACCCGAGTCCGGGCACAGTTTACGAGGTCTACATTTTGAGGTTTTATCTGCTAGTGTAATAAATCATCTGTTGTATTTAATCAAGGAGACAAGCTTACTATGCACTTCGTAGAAAGTGCGAAGCTTCTCAAGGAAGCTTCTTTGAATCATTTTTTATTATTTCTCTCTCCTCCTATTTTTGTGCTTTGCACATTTGAATTAAGGGGCTTAATTCATTCTCGCACTCCACACATTTTCTCCTCCCGTACGTAGCACTCATCTTTCTCTCTTTCCATTTCTCCTTCCAAAAGACCATTTCCCCACCTTCATATTCACCCTCCAATACCGTCACACTCCAGCACCATTTCGTGTTTGGAGAAGCACCACACCTGAGGGAATCATCTTCAAAGTCCTACGTCTTCTTCATCTTCTTTTCCTCCACGGTTGAAGCTTAAAGATTGGAACTTTAAGGTAAAGTCCTTAGCTTTTTCCTCATCTCTCCTCATTTTCGTAACCCACTGTCATTTTGATGACCATGGGTATCCATTTCAACATTTGATTCTGATTTTGGTGAGCTTGAATATTCAAGGATTTCTGGGAGCTGAAAATATCATTTCTGACCAAAAGGAGCAGCCTTTCTTTGTGCTTCTCTAAGGTAAGAGGAAGACACTCCTCCTCAACCTCTCTTAGCATTTAGGAACGTCTGTGATTTTGTTGAGGGTTTTTCTGCTTTTGTATGTTGTTTGTATGGTATATGTGTTATTTGATTGTCTGAGTTTGAATGTACATATATATAAATATAACTGGAGGTACTGGAATGTGTAATATTGAAGGGAATAAGTTCCAATTTGTTTTCGGATAGTTACGATGTTGAGCCCAGAATGTGGAAATTAGTAATAGTATGAAATCGGCCAAACTTGTCGAATACAATAACTCTGATCTTTTGGTGATATGTCAAAATCCGTCGAATGAAGATTTCCGACCATTTCGTCGAATGATAAAACTTGTCGAACGTGATAGCCTAAAACCTGTCGAATGTGATAACCTAACCACTTGGTAAAATGTTAAAATCCGTCGAGTAGGGACCCATAGCCAAACCTGTCGAATGTGATAACCTAATCACTTGGTAAAATGTTAAAATCCGTCGAGTTTAGACTCCTGACCCTTTCCGTCGAATGTCAAACCCGTCGAATTTAGATTTCTGATCAGCAAACACTAAGTGAAAATCCGTCGAGTATGAACCTCGATCATGCCCGTCGAGATTGATCTTCCGACCAAAAACCCGTCGAATAGAGTCCCTGGACACTTACAAGAAAATGCCCCAAAGTCAATAATCGTCGAATTCGAGAGACAATGCCTGTCGAGTAGATGAATTTCCCCAGACCCGTCGAAATTAGAGATTTCGACCAGTGTTCGTCGGTTCGACACTTGGGAGATTTTCTCCAACGTCGACACCTATACCCGTCGAATGAGGCTTTTGCTTGACCATCTGGAGGGTCCGACAGTTTTGATCTTCGTCCGACAGAACCCCCATCCGACAAAAATGATTTCTTCGTCCGACAAATCCCCATCCGACAGAAAAATGTTTTCCCATTCTTTCCCCCCTCCTATTACGTTATTCTTCGTCGAATAGCAACTTCAATTCTTCATGAAACGTAGTCTCTGTCGAATTCAAATGTATACCTATCACCCAACACCTATTAATTGAAGTCTGTGACTCAAATTGTGATTTCCGACCGTGTAGTTTCCTGGACCCAAAACCTTGGGATTAATATAGGAATATTGATCATAAATAAATGGGATGACTAGAAATTGCTTAGGGATGCATAAACAGGGAAGAACATGAGAGTGTGAGATTTTGAGATCTTAAAATAATCTTCTAAGGGCTTATGAATAAATTACCTAAGAGGAATTAAGTTAACTAAAAGAATTCCTTTAGAGGCAAACCCCGTAAGTAAAGCTAAACCTAAGCAAGAACTCATAATACGTTTTGAAAAGGGTATTGATCTATTTAATGACAATATTATGCTATTGTGGGTCCATGTGAGAGACCATTGACTGTATCAATTCTTACTTTGGCAAATTGTGACATATGATGGAATAGTATGTGATAATGATCATACCGATTATGCATAGAGTCTTGCATTGTAATTTGTCCGTTGGACTGTCGTAAGGCCTAGTTGCCTAGGAGTTGAACACACCTTAGTGCGGGTGCGAATAGACAAGTGGGGTCCCGTAGTTGGCCTTGAGGGCGTTGGGGCGCGGTGTTTCACAAAGGCAGTGGTAGCCCCTCTGGACCGTGAGACAAACCGATGCAAACGCATCAACGATCCTGACTGGCCACAGTCCTATATCGAGATCTTGTGAGAATGCTGCTGTATAAAGCCTTGTTGCGCAAAATGACTGATTATTTTCTGGAAAGCACTTGTTTTTATGGCTGACGAGATACTAGCATGTCTCCCTGATCATTCTCTCCGAGTGTTTTGTGTCTAGCTCCATGGAGTAGGATCTTGGTTATTGAGGGCTCATGTGTATAGAGTCCGTGCATTATTTGCATTTATCATTATTATGGTCTGGCATTGATATATTGTTGATATACCTATGACTGCCTGGAACTGTCTCGCTTGATTCATAACAATGTCTATTACTATTACTTGTTGTTGTAAATGCTATGTGGGCGCTTTGCGCCGTTTGGTTTCTTGATGCTATAATTGGTAATGACGGAAGGATGTCTTACCTCTTTTCCTTCCTGTCTTTCCATTTCTGTTTATCTGTACATTGCGTCTCATCGAAGACAACCGTGAGGAACCGGAAGTTCCCAACTTCCCTGGTTTTTGGCCTTACCTTGACTGAGCGACCACAGAAGACTATGGAGCCCGGTACACACAGATTTTTGGGAGATGTACGTCTGACTTTCTTAGGAGGGCCGGAGTGCTGGTATATCAACTACAGTTCTGAACGCTGTGTCTACACGGGAGATGTCTCGATATCACTAGCCTGGAGACGCCACGAACCACCTGTCTTCACCGCTGTATCAGCCTACGTTTGGAGTTTCAAAGATCCG
The DNA here is from genome assembly GCA_029884595.1 of Ormosia semicastrata. Taxonomy (NCBI): domain Eukaryota; kingdom Viridiplantae; phylum Streptophyta; class Magnoliopsida; order Fabales; family Fabaceae; genus Ormosia; species Ormosia semicastrata. The sequence goes on along the minus strand of JAQQTO010000062.1, from coordinate 18,528,824 downwards.
TGAGATGTGGGCGATCATTACTTCACTCCGAGAGAGACTCTTTTCGTTCTACAATCGGGCCCCGTCCCGTGTCTCTCGCTATTCCTATGGTGATTTCCCACGATGATGAGGAAGATCCCGAGGAAGATCCCGAGGAAGTCCCCGAGGACGACCCGAAGAGGACCCCGAAGAGGATCCCGACACGATTCCTCCTCACTTGAGGGATTGATGTCACTCGTAGCTACCGAAGGCTACCGATTTTATTTTGGGGGCCCGATGTTTTGTTTGTAGTGGGTAAATTCGATACCGTGGGGATGTGTATATAATATTTTGGGGGTATAGTTTTGCTTTTGATGTACCAGGCTTGTAACTAAATGCTTTGATAAACTTATATATTTATATATATATATGATGATGCAGATATTAATTCCTATGCATGTTTTACTTCTGTTTGATCTTTTATTTCCATTGATGTCTCGTCAACATGGTTACTAATTAAAAAGAAAAAAAAAAAGTACATATATAACATAACCGCCAATTAAAATACCCAACTATAATCTAGTGAATATACGCGTCTTATTAAAATGGACCGGGTCTCAACTCACCTAACTTTATTTCCGCATTGTAATCGACCATGTGACGTTCCCTTGGAAGAGGGGCGTTACATTTTTGGTATCAGAGCCCTGGTTTATGTTTCTTTGGGTCTTGTGGTTGAGTCTGTCTTGTTTGTGCTGTGTGTTCTCTGAATGGTATTCGTAAAGGAGTAGTGTTTGGTATTCTTAGTGAATGCAACTGACTTTTCTGTGTTTTCAGATAATCTGAATCTGAGAAAGTGAGATGGCACGAAGGAAGACATGGCAAGCGGCTATTACAGCCGATGCAAAGGATGGTGAGGTCATCGCACGAAGAAAGCCGAGCAAGCCGCACGACAAAGAAGAGAGAGTTACTCAACAACAAGAGCGAGTGCTCAACGGTTAGAGGCTACTGCCGATGCTCGAATTTAGCGAGTTTCGACGCCATAATCCTCCTCAATTTAAAGGAGAATTTGATCCTGGACAAAGCTAGTCTGTGGATCAAGGAGTTGGAGAAGGTATTTCGAGGAATGAATTGCGGCGAGGGTAAGAAGGTGGATTATGCTACTTTTATCTTTGGTAGGTAACGCCGAGAACCGGTGGAACGGAGTGCGGAGGATGCTAGAAGCTATGAACCGAGATATTACTTGGGAGTTGTTCAAAGAAAAGTTCTTGGACAAGTATTTTCTGCGAGTGCAAGGCATGCGAAGGAGTCGAATTCCTCAACCTACGACGGGGGAATATGACCGTTTAGCGAGTACGCAGAGATTCGAAAATTTGTCACGCTTTTCGACCTACTTTCGTAACCAACCGGATGAGGCCCGGAAGTGCCGAAGATTCACGGAAGGATTGAGGTACGAACGAGGAAAGCCGTAATCACCTTGAGGATCAATGAATTCTCACAACCGCCGGATACTTGCTTTGTGATGTAGAGGCTCGGAGCAATCTAGAGACATGAGGAATAGAAACTTTGGGCTGCGAGATTCCAGAGAGGCGGCAATAACAATGCTAACCGCTTCCCGGAAGAAGCCATACTCGACCAATGGGAAGTCACCAACAAGCCATGGGTGGAAGTTCTAGCGGAGGTTCTAGTGGGAACTGGATGGCCAAAACTTGGCATATCCCTCCAAATGCCGAAGTGTGGAAAGATCATCGACAAGGGATTGTCCTATCAAAGGGATTATCTGTTTTCGATGTGGGAAACTGGACACATCTACGAGACCGCAATCAAGCGAAGGTCGAACCTTCAATGAATGCTTTGCGAAAGCCAAGAAACCGCAAGTTTGGAGGACGAGTTTACACTATGAGCGGAGCCGAAGCCTCCGAATCCGAAGATTTGATACAGGGGAGAAGGCATCATAGAAGGTAATCTTTTAACTGTCTTGTATGACTCTGGGCAACCCATTCTTTTATATCGTATGACCGTGTGCAAAACCGAGTCTACCTGTGTCGTCCCTTACCTTTTGACTTAACCGTTTCTACCCCACTGATAAACCGGTAGTTACTACCAAAGTTTGTTTAAACTGTCCATTGATTGTTGAAGGTCGATCCTTTCTGGTCGATCTGATTTGTTTACCTCTTTCCCAATTAGATATTATCCTAGGGATGGACTGGTTGTCTTCTAACCATGTTCTATTAGACTGTTCCAGAAAGACCATAGTTTTTCCCCTAAATGAGAATTCTAGATTTCTGACGGCCAACCGAGTTCAAGCTCTCTTGAAAGAAGGAGCTCACGGATACATGCTACTGTCTTCTTTGAAAATCGAGAACGAGGTTGATGTGGACACAATTCCAGTGGTGAATGAGTTTCCCGAAGTTTTTCCTGAGAGTGTGCCTGGTTTACCACCGGCTCGAGAGATAGAGTTTGCTATCGACTTAGTACCAGGAGCTGGTCCTGTGTCTATAACACCGTAGGATGGCACCAACAGAGTTAGCCGAGCTAAAGAAACAGCTAGAAGAGCTTTTGGAAAAGCAATTTGTCAGGCCAAGTGTGTCACCATGGGGAGCACCAGTGCTGTTAGTTCGCAAGAAGGATGGCACCTCAAGGTTATGTGTGGACTATCGGCAGCTGAACAAAGTGACGATTAAGAACAAATATCCACTCCCGAGGATTGACGACTTGATGGACCAACTGAAGGGAGCGGCGGTGTTTTCCAAGATTGATCTGCGATCCGGGTATCATCGATACGAGTGAAGACGAGAGGATGTGCCCAAGACTGCTTTTCGCACCCGATACGGTCACTACGAGTATTTGGTGATGCCGTTTGGTGTGACGAATGCACCACCTATCTTCATGGACTACATGAACCGAATCTTTCGACCTTACTTGGATAAATTCGTTGTGGTCTTCATTGATGACATTCGGTATACTCTCAAAATCGGGAGGACCATCTTGAACACCTCAAGATAGTTCTTCGATTCGAAGGAGAAGGAATTGTATGCCAAACCGTCAAAATGTGAGTTTTGGGCTGGAAGAAGTCAAGTTTCTAGGTCACGTGATCTCAAAGAGTGGGATTGCCCATCGAAAGTGGAGGCAAGATACTACGATGGGAAAGGCCGAAGTCGGAACAGAGATTCGAAGCTTTGTGGGTTTAGCGGGATATTACCGGAGGTTCATTGAGGATTCTCCAAGATTGTCGGACCACTTACGCAACTCACAAGGAAAAACCAAACTTTTGAGTGGACCGACACCGTGAGCAAAGTTTCCAAGAGTTGAAGAATCGACCGACTACCTCACCGGTGTTAGTGCTACCCGATCCGAATGAACAGCTTGAAGTGTACTTGTGACGCTTCATACCAAGGGCTAGGATCTGTACTTATGCAACATGGAAGAGTGGTGGCTTATGCTTCAAGACAAGCGAGTGCACGAGAAGAATTATCCGACGCACGACCGGAGCTAGCGGCCGTAGTTTTTGCTCAAGATATGGAGGCATTTTCTCTACGGGCAACGTTTAACATTTTCAAGTGATCACAAGAGTCTCAAGTATTTGTATGATCGAAGGAGTTGAACATGAGGCAACGGAGGTGGTTAGAATTCTCGAAGGATTACGATTTCCAACTTCGTATCATCCTGGCAAGGCAAATGTTGTGGCGACGCTCTAAGTAGAAAGATGATCGGTGCCTCCGCCCGATGATCAAGGAAAAGGATCTAATAGAGCAATTCGAGAGATATATGGTCTTTTGTGAAGTTAGAACCTGGAAAGATTTGCATGAATATGGTTACCGTCTCGAGCGAGTTGATGGACAAAGATAAGAAAAGAGCAGAAGAAGGACAAATTCTTACAAGAAGTGAGGGAACAGATGAAGCAAGGAAATGAAACAGAGTTTGCGGAGGGAACGGATGGAATTTTGAGATTCCAGGGAGAGTTTGTGTCCCTCGGAATCAAGAACTTAGAGAATACATCATTAATCATGCTCACACAAGCCAACCGAGTATGCACCGGGCATGACGAAGATGTATCAAGACTTGAAGAAGTTGTTCGGTGGCACGGAATGAAGAGTGACGTTACTAGACGTGTATCTACTTGTCTGTTTGTCAAAAAGCCAAAGTGGAACATCGAGACCAGCAGGATTGCTTTGCAACCGTTATCTATTCCGGAATGGAAGTGGGACAGTATTGCAATGGACTTTGTAGTCGGATTACCAAGGACAAGAAAAGGTTATGATTCGATTTGGGTAATTGTGGACCGACTCACGAAATCAGCACATTTTCTTCCGATCGACATCAAATACAAGCTAGAGAGATTGACTCAGATCTATATTGGAGAGATTGTCGACGCACGGTGTGCCTACAAGTATTGTTTCGAGATAGAGATCCGAGGTTTACTTCCAATTTACTATGCAAGAAGCATTGGGGACAAAATTACAACTTAGTTCTGCTTATCATCCGCAGACCGACGGTCAGTCGGAGAGAACAATCCAATCTTTGGAAGATTTGCTTAGAGCTTGCACCATAGAGCAAACTGGGAGTTGGGATGACATTCTACCCTTGATAGAATTCACCTACAACAACAATTATCATTCGAGCATAGGGATGGCACCCTATGAAGCTCGTATGGACGACGATGTCGAACACCTATGTGTTGGTACCAAGATGGCGAGCGCCTACTATTGGACCCGAGATTATACAACGATAACCGAGAAGGTTAAAATGATTCAGAAAAAGATGAGGACGGCTCGAGTCGACAAAGAGTTATGCGGACCGAAGGAGAAAACCTCTTGAGTTTGAGGAAGGTGAGCATGTATTCTGAAAGTCACACCTACGACCGGGGTGGGCCGGGCTTTAAAATCTAGAAAACTCACTCCTAAATTCCTTGGACCATACCAAATCATTGCTCGTGTAGGTCCCGTAGCATACCAAATATCCTTACCTCCTTTTCTTTCAAACATTCATAATGTTTTCCATGTGTCACAACTTCGAAATACCTTCCCGACCCAAGTCATATCATAGCACCGGATACTGAAGTACAACTAAAAGAAAACTTAACTTATGAGACGTCTCCTATAAGAATCGAGGATAGCAGGATAAAACAATTAAGAGGCAAGGAGATCGCATTGGTGAAAGTGATCTGGAACGAGGTGACTGGAGATGCAACACAGGGAATTGGAAGACAAGATGAGAGAGCAATACCCACAAATATTCTAAGGTATGCAAATTTCGAGGACGAAATTTCTTTTTAGAAGGGGAGTGTTGTAACACCCCGAAAATTTATTATTTTGTTAAAAACGATCATTTTATAATATTTGCAATTTTTAAGAATTTTTGTGGAATTTTCTGGAGATGATGAATATTTTAATATATTCTTCGTTTTATGTGTGTGTGCTGAGTGGAGCCGGGAGAATAAAATATTTTCCTTGAGGCTGGTAAACCTTGGACTGTCAACGAGACAACGGGGGATCTTACTAAACCCGAGTCCCAGTACGCTTTCGAGGTCTACATTTTGAGGTTTTATCTGCTAGTGTAATAAATCATCTGTTGTATTTAATCAAGGAGACAAGCTTACTATGCACTTCGTAGAGAAGCGTGCGAAGCTTCTCAAGGAAGCTTCTTTGAATCATTTTTTATTATTTCTCTCTCCTCCTATTTTTGTGCTGCACATTTGAATTAAGGGGCTTAATTCATTCTGCACTCCACACATTTTCTCCTCCTGTACGTAGCACTCATCTTTCTCTCTTTCCATTTCTCCTTCCAGCAGCACCATTTCCCCCACCTTCATATTTTCACCCTCCAATACCGTCACACTCCAGCACCATTTCGTGTTTGGAGAAGCACCACACCTGAGGGAATCATCTTCAAAGTCCTACGTCTTCTTCATCTTCTTTTCCTCCACGGTTGAAGCTTAAAGATTGGAACTTTAAGGTAAAGTCCTTAGCTTTTTCCTCATCTCTCCTCATTTTCGTAACCCACTGTCATTTTGATGACCATGGGTATCCATTTCAACATTTGATTCTCGATTTTGGTGAGCTTGAATATTCAAGGATTTCGGGAGCTGAAAATATCATTTCGACCAAAAGGAGCACCTTTCTTTGTGCTTCTCTAAGGTAAGAGGAAGACACTCCTCCTCAACCTCTTTTAGCATTTAGGAACGTCTGTGATTTTGTTGAGGGTTTTTCTGCTTTTGTATGTTGTTTGTATGGTATATGTGTTATTTGATTGTCTGAGTTTGAATGTACATATATATAAATATAACTGGAGGTACTGGAATGTGTAATATTGAAGGGAATAAGTTCCAATTTGTTTTCGGATAGTTACGATGTTGAGCCCAGAATGTGGAAATTAGTAATAGTATGAAATCTGGCCAAACTTGTCGAATACAATAACCTGATCTTTTGGTGATATGTCAAAATCCGTCGAATGAAGATTTCCGACCATTTCGTCGAATGATAAAACTTGTCGAACGTGATAGCCTAAAACCTGTCGAATGTGATAACCTAACCACTTGGTAAAATGTTAAAATCCGTCGAGTAGGGACCCATAGCCAAACCTGTCGAATGTGATAACCTAATCACTTGGTAAAATGTTAAAATCCGTCGAGTTTAGACTCCTGACCCTTTCCGTCGAATGTCAAACCCGTCGAATTTAGATTTACGATCGAAAACACTAAGTGAAAATCCGTCGAGTATGAACCTCGATCATGCCCGTCGAGATTGATCTTCCGACCAAAAACCCGTCGAATAGAGTCCCCGGACACTTACAAGAAAATGCCCCAAAGTCAATAATCGTCGAATCGAGAGACAATGCCCATCGAGTAGATGAATTTCCCCGCACTGCCGAAATTAGAGATTTCGACCGGTGTTCGTCGGTTCGACACTTGGGAGATTTTCTCCAACGTCGACACCTATACCCGTCGAATAGAGGCTTTTGTCTTTGACCATCCGGAGGGTCCGACAGTTTGATCTTCGTCCGACGAACCCCCATCCGACACAAATGATTTCTTCGTCCGATGTAATCCCCATCCGACGTAAAAAATGTTTTCCCCATTCTTTCCCCCTCCTATTACGTTATTCTTCGTCGAATAGCAACTTCAATTCTTCATGAAACGTAGTCTCTGTCGAATTCAAATGTATACCTATCACCCAACACCTATTAATTGAAGTCTGTGACTCAAATTGTGATTTCCGACCGTGTAGTTTCCTGGACCCAAAACCTTGGGATTAATATAGGAATATTGATAATAAATAAATGGGATGACTAGAAATTGCTTAGGGATGCATAAACAGGGAAGAACATGAGAGTGTGAGATTTTGAGATCTTAAAATAATCTTCTAAGGGCTTATGAATAAATTACCTAAGAGGAATTAAGTTAACTAAAAGAATTCCTTTAGAGGCAAACCCCGTAAGTAAAGCTAAACCTAAGCAAGAACTCATAATACGTTTTGAAAAGGGTATTGATCTATTTAATGACAATATTATGCTATTGTGGGTCCATGTGAGAGACCATTGACTGTATCAATTCTTACTTTGGCAAATTGTGACATATGATGGAATAGTATGTGATAATGATCATACCTGATTATGCATAGAGTCTGTATGCATTGTAATTTGTCCGTTGGACTGTCGTAAGGCCTAGTTGCCTAGGAGTTGAACACACCTTAGTGCGGGTGCGAATAGACAAGTGGGGTCCTGTAGTTGGCCTTGAGGCGTTGGGGCGCGGGTGTTTCACAAAGGGCGGTGGTAGCCCCTCCGGGCCTGAGACAAACCGATGCAAACGCATCAACGATCCCGACCGCCACAGTCCTATATCGAGATCTTGTGAGAATCTTTCTTTGTATAAAGCCTTGTTGCGCAAAATGACTGATTATTTTCTGGAAAGCACTTGTTTTTATGGCTGACGAGATACTAGCATGTCTCCCTGATCATTCTCTCCGAGTGTTTTGTGTCTAGCTCCATGGAGTAGGATCTTGGTTATTGAGGGCTCATGTGTATAGAGTCCGTGCATTATTTGCATTTATCATTATTATGGTCTGGCATTGATATATTGTTGATATACCTATGACTGCCTGGAACTGTCTGCTTGATTCATAACTGCTCTTGAATGTCTATTACTATTACTGTTGTTGTAAATGCTATGTGGGCGCTTTGCGCCGTTTGGTTTCTTGATGCTATAATTGGTAATGACGGAAGGATGTCTTACCTCTTTTCCTTCCTGTCTTTCCATTTCTGTTTATCTGTACATTGCGTCTCATCGAAGACAACCGTGAGGAACCGGAAGTTCCCAACTTCCCTGGTTTTTGGCCTTACCTTGACTGAGCGACCACAGAAGACTATGGAGCCCGGTACACACAGATTTTTGGGAGATGTACGTCTGACTTTCTTAGGAGGGCCGGAGTGCTGGTATATCAACTACACTTCTGAACGCTGTGTCTACACGGGAGATGTCTCGATATCACTAGCCTGGAGACGCCACGAACCACCTGTCTTCACTTGTTGTATCAGCCTACGTTTGGAGTTTCAGCTACCGATCCGTGAGATGTGGGGCGATCGTTACTTCACTCCGAGAGAGGACTCTTTTCGTTCTACAGCTCGGGCCCCGTCCCGTGTCTCTGCTATTCCTATGGTGATTTCCTCTGATGATGAGGAAGATCCTGAGGAAGATCCCGAGGAAGTCCCTGAGGACGACCCCGAAGAGGACCCTGAAGAGGATCCTGACACGATTCCTCCTCACTTGAGGGATTGATGTCACTCGTAGCTACTGAAGGCTACCAGTATTTTATTTTGGGGGCCGATGTTTTGTTTGTAGTGGGGTAAAAAATTCGATACCGTGGGGATGTGTATATAATATTTTGGGGCGGTATAGTTTTGCTTTTGATGTACCAGTGCTTGTAACTAAATGCTTTGATAAACTTATATATTTATATATATATATGATGATGCGATATTAATTCCTATGCATGTTTTACTTTTGATCTTTTATTTCCATTGATGTCTCACAACATGGTTACTAATTAAAAAGAAAAAAAAAAGTACATATATAACATAACCGCCAATTAAAATACCCAACTATAATCTAGTGAATATACGCGTCTTATTAAAATGGACCGGGTCTCAACTCACCTAACTTTATTTCCGCATTGTAATCGACCATGTGACGTTCCCTTGGAAGAGGGGCGTTACAAACGTAGTTGTCCCTAAATAAATTCGATGGGAGGATGTGATCCTCCCTGAGAAACGGATTATGGATAAAGAAACTCCAGCTTTGCCCAGAGTAATGCCTGAAATTCAAGAAATCACCAACACTAATCAGGTAGAGTTGAATTTAGATCTTCATCCTCTAGATCTTCTAGATCTTTTAGATCTTCATCCTCCAGATCTGAAGATTTCAGATTTGCAGTCTCTAGAAAATCTTTCACTACAATCCAACCTACTCCATCTACAATCAATTTTCAGGGAGTGGATACATCGTCAAGCATCCCAAGACCTACGTACCAACGTGAAGATGAAGATGAACAGAGATTTATTCAATCTCCAACCTATTTCTACCTTAATGATGATGTCTATGTTATCTGAATTTATCATAGATAAGGAAACCCTTAGGAAAGACTTTTATTCCGTAGTACAGACTCCGCAAAGGAAATGGTTTTTCGAAGACTATAAGGGATCAAACAGAACTGAAATTCAATAGAAGTTCTATGAATTTCTCAACAAAGTCAAACAACATATTCCATTCTTCAATTGGTTTCATGCCTACATGATTAGGAATGAAATTGAATATCCTTGGAGCATTAGTCTGATTGAAGATAAATCAGCTAATGTTCTTACTATCTGGCATCATAAAGATGGTAAGTTAATCAAATCTGAATTACCTCCTTCCAGTCAGTATCTTATCCCAAACGTAAAAGACAAAGATAACAATCTTGTCTTAACTTCTCCTTTCAAGACTAAAGTAGAAGATGAATCGATCAATGCGGAAGACATTAAAAGTCTTATGGAACAAAATAATTATACAAACAAATACCTTCAAGTTTTAGGTGAAAAATTAGTTAAACAATCCTTAGATAAACCTTCAACCTCGGGAACCAAGACTGATGAAACAAAACCCTCCAAATCAATAGAAAACCCCTTCTTCAAACCGTTCAAAGTTAGCAAACAGCTTAAAGAGAGCATAAAACTTTCAAATAATCCTAAGCCATCAAACCAGAATCTTATTAATGAATTTATAGAAAGACTAAACTTAGTCACCCCAGATACACCACAAACCCAATAATCAAAAACTAGTAAATCTAAAGATAAAAATTTGATTGTTAATATAATTAGATGATCTAGTTCATAATCGGGATCTGATTGCCCAGAAACTAAAACTGAGACAAATTCTGTTATCAAGGTAAATCCTGTAATTAGCCAAATCTTTAACTGGAAAAATCCATCAAAACTTTACTATCAAAGAATGACAGCTCCAGATCTGTTGCTTGAAGAAAGAAACCCAAACTTCAGAAGCTTTAGTGCAAATAATATCTATGAGTGGAACATTGATGGAATGAATGAGTATGCCATCATCAACACTAGCTCTGCAGTATATGACCATGGTGTCTACTGCTTATCAAACTTCGTATAACTGTCCTAGAGAAGTCATCGTCGGAATCCTTGTATGAGAATTTTTCAGTCAACTCAAAGGTTAGTGGGATAATTATATCTCCGCTGACCAAAAAGTCGAGATTGCTGAAGCAGTCAAGATTGATGTCGATGGCAATATAATCCTCAGTGACGGGAAGCCTATTCCTGATGCTGTTAACAATCTAATCTTTACAATCGCTTAACATTTCATAGGCGATCCATCTTTATGGAAAGATAGATATTCCGAACTTCTTTCAAACTTAAAATGCAAAACTCTAGCTGACTTTAGGTGGTATAGAGACACCTTCTTAACTAGGGTTTACACCAGAGAGGATAGTCAACAGCCTTTCTGGAAAAAAAAATTTCTTGCTGGTCTTCCAAAGTCCTTAGGCGACAAGGTTCGTGACAAGATCAGAAGTCAATCCCCAAATGGAGAAATTCCATACAAGCAGTTGAGTTACAGACAACTCATTGCTTTTATCCATAAGGTAGCCCTGAAAATCTGCCAAGATGACAAGATTCAAGCCCAACTTGCAAGAGAAAATGCCCAAACCAAGCAAGACTTAGGAACGTTCTGCGAACAATTTGGTCTTCCATGTGCTAGGAAGAGATTGAAACCAAAACCAAAATCGAATCGTGTCTAGAAAACTAGATACTACAAATGATAATTACATATTTTACACATTAATAAGCCCTCATTTTTAGTGATTTACACTCTTTATGTACTTAATTGTTTGACCTTGGACATGTTTTATAAGTTAGGCTTAAATTTGGGCTTAATTGAATTTTTCCAGCATTATTGAGTTTTGGTGTTGTTTCTGTATTCCAGCCATAACTTGAGTTCTAGATATCTAAAAATTATGCATTTTACCTTGTAAGAAAGCTAAGAGGAAGCTCTACAACTTTGATGAAGAGCTCAAAGTCTCAATCAGATGTCTAGTGGGCCTAATTGAGCCTGGAAGTTCATACTCTGGTTTAAGGAGTATATGACATTAAAGTGAGCATATCTTGGTCAATTCAAGTCCAATTCAGATAAAACTTAGGCCATTGCATTCCTACAAGGCCCAGTTGTGTTTGGGAAGTGTAATGAGGCACTAGAGGCCAATTTAGGGGGCAATTTATAGTTTGGGAGGGGGTGATCCGAAAATCAATTTTTCATTCCATACTTTTCTCACTTCTCTCTAGAACTCTCTTCTCTTCTCTCCCTTCTCTCTAGATTTTTGTTTCTGGGTTTTCCTCTTCATTTGGAGGGCTAGACACGTTGTAATCAATTCGGGATTCTTGAAGAAATTTTGGTTTGGATTCTTGAGATCTTGTTCTAATTTCTTATTTTGAATTGTATTTGGATTCTTCTTCTTCCCCTTCTTTTTCATTTTCTTGATCTGATTGGATCTTGATTTGGGATTAAGAGTTGTGATTGAATTAGGTTGATTAATCTAGTTTAGTCATAGAATTAGAAGTTAAGTGCTAATTTGTGCTTAAATTAATTGAATTCGGATCTAAAATTAACATAGATCTAACATGAATCATGCGATTACGAATTTGTGTATCAATTGTTAATTGAATTCTAGATGATTTTCTAGTAAGAATTCTGGTTTAATGCTGAGATCTCAGTTAAATCCAAGTTAATCATTCAAATGCAATCCAAATGTTTGTTTAGTGATCTATGATAGAATCCACTAAATTTCGGATAGATTTCTGGATTGATTACGCTTTTAATTGATTGCTCTTTCCTTAATTTTGTTATTTCATATTCTGTTCATTGACTCAAACCCCCCCAATGTTAGCTTGGTATGATTAATTTGAAAACTATGATCCTTGAGAGATGATCCGATGTTAACTCCTATGCTACAAGCTATAGGTACAACTCGATTTTAATTTTGATTGAGTTCGGCGCTTGTCAAAATTTGGCACCGTTGCCAGGGATCCTTTAGTTGTAATTTGATCATATTAAGTTGTAGTTGTAGTTGCATTTGCATCCTATTTCTGCATCTTGTAGTTGCATTTGCATCCTATTTCTGCATCTTGTTACATTCATGTAGTTGTATTAGGTGCATTCTATTGCATACTGTTGCATTGCATTATTATGCTACATTGTGCTCATTTTGCTATGTTTGTTCATTCTGCTATGTTTGCCATTCTGCTGCATAATTCTGGAGTTATTGTTCCATTGGATTCTGTTACATTGCATTGCATTCTGTTATTGTGCGCATTGCATGATTGCCTCATAATCATTGTTCATTACGTTATTGTTCATTCTGATCATACTTAGCATACCATAACTGCTGCAATTCTGCATAATCACTGTTCCATTGGGTTTTGCTGCTGTCAGCCATCCTCTATTGTTAATTGCATTGCAAGTTGCTCTTGTACGTATCATTGAATCATTTTGGATGAGTTTCTAATTTTTTCACATTTTTCCCCACCCCAGCACTTTCCTTCACTTAGTTTCCATTTTTTTTTTGTGAGCCAAAAAAGTACTAGTAGGATTGAAAATGTCAAATGGTGGAATTTTGAAGTGAAACTTGGTCTCCAAAGGTAAAACACCATTCTAAGTAAAGTGATCCTAAAGGAACTTTTTTGAGAATTTGGCCAAAATCCATCATCTGGTAAGGTTTTTGAGCATATTTAGTTGACAGAATGGCATTTTGATAATTTTTGTAAGGACAAACATGCTCCGATTGAGCTAAAAATTTGTGGGTTGAAGGAAAATGGCCTTCTCCACATGGCTCATAGCGTTGTGAGCACCACCTTGATTTGCCCAAAATCCTTCATTTAGACATCTTTTTCATTTTTTGAAGATTTTGTATTACATTTTTTAGTTCTATTTTTGTGTAGTTTTTAGTGTATGGTGGTCCCATAGCTTTTAAAAATCATTTGATAGGTCAATTAGATTTATTTTGGTGCATTTTTCATGTTGGATAGTCAATTTTGCTTGTTTTGTGTTTTTGAGTTCTCTATGTTACATGACTAAGTCTAACCCTGGTATACTGCATCCTTTTGATCTTGAGATAGATAGGACTTTTCATTCCCTGCATAGGTTAAATAGGATTGATTCTACACTTGATGAGCATATAGGAAGTATTGTACATCTTGCTATTTTTAGTGATTCTGCACATAGTAATCATACTAGTGATTCTGCCTCTGAATTTTCTGATTCTGTGCATTCTGCCATTGATTAATCTTCCCATTCTGGTTCTACTGAGAACACTGATATTATGGATGAAAGAACCTTGAAAGAGCTTGCTGCCCCTGATGTTACATATCAGTCTTTATGCATTTAGTATCTTGATGTTGATGCTCCTTTTGAACTTAAATCTAAATTGATTCATTTGTTGCCTAAGTTCAGTGGTCATGCAGGCGAGGACCCTCATAAGCATCTTAAGGAGTTCCATATTGTGTGTTCTACCATGAAGCCTCAAGGAATTCCAGAAGATCACATTAAACTTAGAGTATTCCCTTTCTCATTACAGGATGCTGCTAAGAACTGGCTGTATTATTTGCATGTAAGTTCTGTCAAAAGCTGGAATGGTCTTAAGAGGCTGTTTTTGGAGAAATTATTTCCTGCATCAAGAGCTGCATCAATCAGAAAAGAAATATGTAGCATTAGGCAGTTTGACAAAGAGATATTATATGAATACTGGGAGTGGTTCAAGAAGATGTGTGCAAGTTGCCTTCATCATCAGATCAGTGACCAGTTACTCATCCAGTATTTTTATGAAGGTCTGCTGCCTATGGATAGGAGTATGGTTGATGCTGCTAGTAGAGGGGCATTGGTAGACAAGACTCCTATAGCTGCAAGGAATCTAATTGAGAATATGACCACTAATTCCCAACAGTTTGTCACTAGAAGTAACTCAGTGGTATTGACTAGAGGTGTCCATGAAATTGAGGCTGCCTATGCTGCAGATCACAGGAAATTGGAAAGCAAAATTAATGATCTCGCATCCTTGGTGAAACAATTGGCCGTGAGTCAACACCAGCAGCCTGTTGCAGTAGTTCCTACCAGAGTATGTGGCATCTGCACTTCTGCTGATCATCCCATAGATGTTTATCCTACACTATAAGAGGGTGACACTGATGGTACCCCACAGGCCTATGCAGCAAACATCTATAACAACAGGCCTTAGCAATAACAGCAGAGTTATGATTTGTCCTCCAACAGATATAACTCAAGTTGGAGGAATCATCTCAATTTGAAGTGGGGAAATAACTCTACACCATCTGCCCCTACTCAATTTAGGCAGCAGCAGCAGCAGATCCCCTTCCAGTCCACTGCAGGATCCAGTAGACCATATCAGCCACCCTTCATGTTGCAGTAGAATATGCAGTAGCCTAATGCAGCACCTCCTAAATCTGAGCCAACCTTGGAGAACTTAATGAAACAAATGGCAGTGAACAACTTGCAATGCCAGCAGAGAACTGAAGCTACCATTCAGAATCTGGAGAACCAGATTGGGCAGCTTGCCAGCTCAATGAATTAATTACAATCACAAGATTCTGACAAGTTGCCTGCACAAATTGTGGTGAATCCCAATAATGTGAGTGCCATCACTCTACGATCTGGTAAGACTATTGATGCACCAGATTGTAGGTTGCAACATGGTTTAGATAAGGAGAATAAGGAGCAGCAAGCTATACCAGAAATTTCATGCAACAGCAAAATTATGAAAATAGATCCTGTCCTTACTCCTAGTGTAGTTCATGATGAGCAGGAGCAGTCCATTCCACTTCCATTCCCTCAGAGGGTCGTGCAGATTAAGAAGACTAATGAGACTGACACAAATCGAGAAATCTTGGAGACATTTAGGAAGGTTGAGGTGAACATTCCTCTCCTTTATGCAATCAAGCAAATTCTAAGATATGCCAAGTTCCTTAAGGACCTGTGCACTCACAGGAGGAGACTAAAGGGAAATGAGAGAAGATTAGTATGGGGCAAAATGTGTATGCACTTATACAGCCTACAATGCCCCAGAAATGCAAGGATCTAGGGATTTTTACTATTCTATGTACCATAGGCAGTAGCAAATTTGAAAATGCTATGTTGGATTTAGGTGCTTCAATTAATGTTATGCCTATGTCTATGTTTAACTCTCTTGCCCTTGGACTTTGCAGAATACAGGTGTTATCATTCAGTTAGCAAACAGGAGTAATGCATACCCTGCTGGACTCATTAAGGATGTCCTTGTTAGAGTTAATGACTTGATTTTTCCTGCAGATTTCTATATTTTGGACATGGATGGAGAATCTAAATCCAGCAAGGCTCCCATCATTCTAGGCAGACCTTTTGTCAAAACTGCCAGAACTAAAATTGATGTCCACGCAGGCACTCTTTCCATGGAGTTTGGAGATAGTGTGGTCAGATTTAACATTTTGGATGCCATGGAGTATCCCATGAAGGAGCATTATGTTTTCCATATAGATTTGCTAGCTGATGTAGTTGATGATAACCTGTCTGAGTTCTTTGCTGTTGATTTCCTAATTTTTTCTGATTTTGATGATATTTACACATGTGCTACTTGTACTGAGTCTGAAATGTGCAATGTTTGTACTAAGATTGCATCCTATTTACATGGTGATTTTGATGCAGATTGTACAGGTTCTGAAACAGCTGCAAATTCAATGGAGTCAGCATCCAGCAATTTGATTACAACAAGTACACACAAATCTGTAGGTTTGCAGGCTGTAGACACAGTTCTTACCACCAGGATACTTCCATCTGTAGTACAGCCACCTACACTAGAGCTTAAGCCACTCCCATAACACTTTAAGTATGCTTACTTAGAGGAGGAGAAGAAGCTGCCAATGATCATTTCTACTGACCTCCATATTGAGCAGGAGGAGAGGTTGCTACAAATACTGAGGAAGCATAAGAGAGTTATCGGGTGGACCTTGGCTGACATTCCTGGCATTAGTCCTGCCATGTGCATGCACAGGATACTACTTGAGGATAGAGTTAAGCTAGTGAGACAACCACAGAGGCGACTTAACCCTTTGATCCTGGATGTGGTAAAGAAGGAGGTGACCAAGCTTCTGCAAGCTGATATCATCTATCCTATATCAGATAGTGCTTGGGTGAGTCCAGTTTAAGTGGTTCCAAAGAAGTCAGGAGTCATAGTAGTGAAGAATGATCGAGATAAGCTGATTCCTGCTAGAGTACAGAGTAGCTGGAGAGTTTGTATTGATTACAAGTGGCTTAACCAAGCGACCAGAAAGGATAATTTTCCTTTGCCCTTTATTAATCAGATGCTTGAGTGCTTGGCTGGAAAATCTTACTACTGTTTTCTTGATAGCTTTTCAGGTTATTTCCAGATCTATATAGCACTAGAGGAGTAAGAGAAGACCACCTTCACTCGCCCCTTTGGCACTTTTGCCTATAGGAGGATGTCTTTCAGCCTATGCAATGCCCCTGGAACTTTCTAGCGATGCATGGTAAGTATCTTTACTGACTTTTTAGAGGATTGCATCGAGGTGTTTATAGATGATTTCACTGTTTATGGTTCCTCCTTTAATACCTATTTAGACAGTTTGGATAGAATTTTGCATAGGTGCATTGAGACTAACCTTGTTCTTAATTATGATAAGTGTTATTTATGGTAGAACAGGGCATAGTCTTAGGTCATGTGATCTCTCGGAAGGGTATAGAGGTAGATCCTGCAAAAATTGATGTTATTTCCCAGTTACCTTTCCCCTCTTGCATGCGAGAGGTTCATTCTTTTCTTGGCCATGCAGGTTTCTATAGGCGGTTCATTAAAGATTTCAGCAAAAAGGCCCTTCCATTGTCCCACTTGTTGCAAAAAGATGTTTTTTATTTTGATGACAAGTGTAGAGAAGCTTATGATTGCCTCAAAAGAGCTTTGACCACCACTCCCATCATTCAGCCACCTGAGTGGACACTCCCTTTTGAATTTCATGTGTGATGCATCTAACTATGCAGTGGGAGCTATCCTTGCACAGAGAGTTGGCAGGCTGCCTCATGTCATCTCCTATGCTTCCAGGACTTTAGATGCTGCCCAGGCTAACTATACTACCACTGAGAAAGAGTTGCTTGCTATTGTATTTCCACTTGATAAGTTTAGATCATATTTGCTTGGCTCTAAAGTGGTTGTCTTTACTGATCATACAACCTTAAAGTTCCTATTGAAGAAGGCAGATTTGAAGCCTCGGTTGATTAGATGAATGCTGCTTCTCCAGGAGTTTGATGTGGAGATTAGAGATAGGAGTGGGGCAGAGAATTTGGTGGCGGATCATTTAAGCAGGATCGAAAGAGCTGTTGACCCTTCTCCTATCAGAGATGATTTTCTAGATGAACAGCTTATGCAGCTACATGATACCTCACTTTCCTTTTAGTTTATTAATTTAGTTAATTACTTAGTTGCATTTGTTTTTCCCCCTTATGCATCTAGATCACAGAGAGCTAAGCTTAAAAGTTATGCTAAATATGTTTGGGATGATCCATATTTGTGGAAATTTTGTAGTGACCAGGTGATTCGCAGATGCATACATGACCATGAGATCTAGTCAGTTCTTCACTTCTGTCACGCCTCTCCAGTTGGAGGACACTTTGGACCACAGCGGACAGTTAGGAAGGTGCTGGACTCTGGCCTACCATTTCAAAGATGCGCATCAAGCTTTCACTACTTGTGAGCAGTTCCAGAGAGCAGGAGTGGCCATCACTCGGAGGCAGGAGATGCCCCAGCAACCCATTCTTTTCTGCGAGGTCTTTGATGTTTGGGGTATCAATTTTATGGGCCCTTTCCCTGTCTCTTTTGGTTTTTCTTATATTTTCCTTGCGGTTGATTATGTCTCTAAATGGGTGGAAGCCAAGGCCACCAGGACTAATGATGCTCGAGTTGTTGTAGATTTTGTCCAGTCTACCATATTTTGCAGGTTTGGAGTGCCTCGAGCTATCATTAGTAACCAGGGGACTCATTTTTGTAACCGGACTATGGAGGCCTTGTTTCAGAAGTATGGGGTCATGCATAGAGTGTCTACAGCATATCATCCCCAAACTAACGGGCAGGCTGAGATTTCTAACTGAGAGATAAAGCAAATTCTGGAGAAAATGGTGCAGCCAAATAGGAAGGATTGGAGTCGCCGGTAAGAAGATGCTCTTTAGGCTCATCGTACCGCTTACAAGATGCCTATAGGGATGTCTCCCTTCAGGGTTATCTTTGGTAAAAGCTGCCACCTTCCAGTGGAGATCGAACATCGTGCATATTGGGCAGTGAAGAGTTGCAACTCAGCATTTGACCAAGTGAGTTCAGAGAGGAAACTTCAATTGTAACAACTTGAGGAACTTCATTTGGAGGCTTGTGAGAATTCCAAGATCTATAAGGAAAAGACTAAGCATTTCCATGACAAGATGATTTCTAGAAAGGAGTTCTCCATTGGCCAAAAAGTGCTTTTGTTCAACTCTCGCCTTAAACTCATGCCCGGTAATCTCTGTTCTACGTGGGATGGTCCTTTTGTTGTCACTAACATATTTCCTTATGGTGTAGTGGAGATTTCGAATGAAGCCACCAATAAGAGTTTCAAGGTTAATAGGCACCATCTTAAACCCTTTCTTGAGAGCCCTGTGAACCCCGCACTTGTGGAGGAGCTCTTCTTGGAAAAGCCCACCTTTTCCCAAGTGCAGATCTTTCCACCTTAATGAGGGTGTTTTCCTTCTTTGCTCTTTTATTTCACATGCCTACTTGTCTTTTACTTTGTGTTTACATTGAGAACAATGTGGAATTTAAGTGGGGGGAGGAATTTTAGCATTCTATTTTTACTATTTCTATTTTCTGCATAATCTTCTGTTTTCTATTCTCTGCTATTTTTTGCTGTCATAATTGTTTCTGTTTTTTGCTATTTTTTGCTTTGCTACTTGTTTTCATTTTTCTAGTTCTTTGTCATAAGTTTTTTGCTATTTTTAGTTTTCACTGTTTCTATTTTCTCGTTTTTCTTTGTTTTCTATTTTGGTATTCTGTTTTTGCTATTTTCTATTTTTGCTATTTTTTTTTTGTATTCTATTTTCTGTTTCTATTTTTTATTTTTGTATTTTATGTTATTTTGCTATTTTTTTTATTTTCTCGCTTTTAATTATGTTTTCTGTTAAAAAAAAAAGAATGTGTTTTGATTTACTTTCCAATGATGTTTTGAGGTTTGTGAAGTTGAAAAGTTTGAGTCAATTGAAATTCAAGGTTCATGTCATGATTGAATAAATTTTCTTTCTTCTTGAATTTGATTTGCTTGGTGGTGAATGTTTGAATTGATGGATTAAGTTTGATAGATGCATACCTTGTGAGATTTTCAGCCTATTGGTGGATTTAACATTTGCACCATTCTCTTCTTTCTTGTGTGATTTTCACTCATGTCATTTGATCACTCTAAAACTTGCTTTGATTCTTTTTTAGGCTACTTTTTTTCACTTGCATGCATGAACATGATTGAGGCTTTTTTCTTGATTAACTACTTTGGCCAAATAGCCAACCTTGCATCATTTCCCTTTGTTTAACCCCTTTGAGCCTACTTGCCTATTCTTTGTTTAGCTCATTGTGTACCTTATGTGAAAGATCATGTTTCTACCTTTACCTTAGGGAATGGGAAAGCATTGGTTCATTTTCATTAGAGGAGCTCTTTTGGCTTGTGGGTGGTAGTTCAAGTGTGGAGGTTGTGTAATTTGATGTGCAATGTGCAAGATGTTTGGTGATATAACAAAAAAGAAAAAAAAAAGAATTAAGAAAAAGAAAGAAAAAGCCAAATGAAAGAAAAAAATTAAGAAAAAGAAAGAAAAGAAAAAGAATAAATTCAAGAAAGGTTGTGAAAGAAAAAGAAAAAGAAATTTAATTAAGAGAAGATAAGGAAATATGTAAAGAGAATGTGCATTATTTGAAGTTGGGGAATAAAATTTCATGTTTCTTACTTCTCATTTGAGTTCCTCCCCAATGCTCTTTCATTCTCTTTAGTATTTATCTTGTCATATCCATATTGTTTCCTTCCCTTACCTTGGCCCCATTATAACCTTGAATAAAGTCCTCTTGATTTGTGTATGCATGTGTTTGAGTAGTGGAGAAGTAGAAGATAAGCAAGCTTATGGTAGTGCAATTATTCATGAGTTGAATTGAGTGAAATACTTACCTTGTAAACACTTGAGGGATTGAGAGTGTATCTTGTGAGGATCTATCATTCTTGATTCATGCTTTTCAAGTTGAAGCTACCTTGCTTGTTGGTTTTAGATGTGAAGAAATTTTAATTCATGAATGTTTTGTTCCCTTGAATCTTTTATTGCTCCTCTTGGTTGTAAACTTTTGCATTCTTGAATGTCATTGGAATTTGAGTCCTTTAGAGTTTTTAGCTTTTGAGTTTTTGCTTTTCTTTATTCCCTAGTTTTGGTCTCTTATGTTTTGCCCAGAAGTGCAAAAAGTTAAGTGTGGGAGAATTTAATAATTACATATTTTACATATTAATAAGCCCTCATTTTTAGTGATTTACACTCTTCATGTACTTAATTGTTTGACCTTGGACATGTTTTATAAGTTGGGCTTAAATTTGGGCTTAATTGAATTTTTTCAGCATTATTGAGTTTTGGTGTTGTTTCTGTATTCCAGCTATAACTTGAGTTTTAGACATCTAAAAATTATGCATTTTACCTTGTAGGAAAGCTGAGAGGAAGCTCTACAACTTTGATGAAGAGCTCAAAGTCTCAATCAGATGTCTAGTAGGCCTAATTCAGCCTGGAAGTTCAAACTTGGGTTTAAGGAGTATATGGCATTAAAGTGAGCATATCTTGGTCAATTCAAGTCCAATTCAGATGAAACTTGGGCCATTGCATTCCTACAAGGCCCAGCTGTGTTTGGGAAGTGTAATGAGGCACTAGAGGCCAATTTAGGGGGCAGTTTATAGTTTAGGAGGGGGTGATCCGAAAATTAGTTTTTCATTCCATACTTTTCTCACTTCTCTCTAGAACTCTCTTCTCTTCTCTCCCTTCTCTCTAGATTTTCATTTCTGGGTTTTCCTCTTCATATGGAGGGCTAGACACGTTGTAATCAATTCGGGATTCTTGAAGAAATTTCGGTTTGGATTCTTGAAATCTTAATCTAATTTCTTATTTTGAATTATATTTGGATTCTTCTTCTTCCCCTTCTTTTTCGTTTTCTTGATCTGATTGGATCTTGATTTGGGATTAAGAATTGTGATTGAATTAGGTTGATTAATCTAGTTTAGTCATGGAATTAAAAGTTAAGTACTGATTTGTGCTTAGATTAATTGAATTTGGATCTAAAATTAACATAGATCTAACATGAATCATGCGATTGCAAATTTGTGTATCAATTGTTAATTGAATTCTAGATGATTTTCTAGTAAGAATTCTGGATTTAATGCTGAGATCTCGGTTAAATCCAAGTTAATCATTCAAATGCAATCCAAATGTTTGTTTAGTGATCTATGATATAATCCACTAAATTTAGGATAGATTTCTGGATTGATTACGCTTTTAATTTATTATTCTTTCCTTCATTCTGTTATTTCATATTCTGTTCATCGACTCAAACCCCCCAATCTCGGCTTGGTCTGATTAATTTGCAAACTAAGATCCTTGAGAGACGATCCGGTGTTAACTCCTATGCTACAAGCAAAAAGTACAACTCAGTTTTAATTTTGATTGAGCTCGGCGCTCGTCAACAAACATAAAGCTAGTACAAAACCCAGAAGACTTAAACAAGAATTTAAGTCCAAATCTCCAATTGATAATATCAAAGTCCCAAAGAAACCTATAATTTGCTATAACTGTGGCAAATCTGGTCATATTAGTAAATATTGTAGGTTAAAAAAGAAGATAAAATATTTAAATCTTGAACCAAGTATCGAAGAATAAATTAATAATTTGTTAGTTGAATCATCCGAAGAAGAGTTTGATAAAGAATCCTCTAAAGATTTAAATCAAATTCAAAATGATGATATTTCATCTGAAGGAGAATCAGATTCTCCTGAAATCAATGTCTTAACAAAGGAGTAAGATCTCCTATTCGAAGTTCTTAATTCAATTGAGGATCCTGAAGATAGGAAAGTCTATTTCGAAAAGATAAAATCTTTAATGCACTACAAAAAATACGATAAATTGCAGCAATTTTTTTGTGGGGTTATCAAACTCCACAAATTAACATATATTGTGGGAATTATTTTACTTTTTAGTAGAGGTTATTAACCCCCACAGATAAAAAAAGTTGAATTCCCTCTAATTTTTTGGGCCTCCCTCTCGCTCTCGCTCTCACTTTGTTGCTCTCCCTCTCACTCATCCACTTCTCCCTCTCACTTACCATCTCCCTCTCACTCACAACGCTCTCTCTCTCACCCACAACGCTCTCCCTCTCCCCCTCAGTCACAACGCTCTCCCTTTCCCTCTCATCAGCAAGATCTGGTGTGAAGGCACCACCACGAACCAGATCTGCCTTGCACAGCCACGCACCACCACTGTTTCACTCTCACATCTAGTTCCTGGCTACCATTGTCAGGTATAGTTCTCCATTCAACTAAATAGAAATCTGGGACTGATTAGAACTCTCTATTCCTCTCTCTCGCTATCTCTCTCTCTCTGTTCCATGAGATTTGGGACTGAATCACACAGTGAGTGAGTGTGAGAACTTTCTATTGCACGAGATCTGGGTTTTTCTCCAGCTCCTTTGTTTTATGTGTTATCTCTTATTGTTTTTCTGTTGTTAAAACCTTGGGTTTTTCTCCAGCTCCACCTTGGGGCCCCATCAATGACAGAACCTGTCCCTGGGGGCGTCAGTTATATTTTCACCTATTTTTACCCTTATTGAAATATTAATTTATTGTAAATTTTATCATTACTTTACAAGCAATTTTTTTTTTGCTCTGAAGAAGCAGTTTCTGAAAAGCACTCTGACTGCCTACGCTTCCTGGGTTTTAGACTACAAATTTGGCACATGGGTTACGTTTAAGTAGATTGGGAGTATGAGGCATTGTACTCAACGACTGGCAAAGAATCTTCATTCGTCATTCAAATCAATTAATAAGTTCTAATAGCCTATCCTTATGCTTAAAGAAATGACTTCAAATTTGACAAAACATGAAATAGCTTCAACTAATCAGTCTCTTTTAAACTTTACGCATTAACAAATGTCAGTTCTAGTCATAACTCTTTGCTTGGTATCAGCATTTTGTATTGGCAATGTCCAAGTAAACTGCTGAACTTAAGTTTAACAAAAAGTTATGCCCAAAGTATCAATTACAATTTTTGGTATAGTGTTAAGTCTTCAATTCAAAAAGTTAAATATTGGAGCTGCGACCATTAATTTTATTTATGAAAAATTATAAAACTATAGGAGGCGTGTAGCAAATTATTGGCTTTAGACAAGCACTTTGACTAGACAAAGCTTAAATAAATCAGAATTATATTAAATCATTGTGTCTGGACTGATATAGTTATGTAAAAAATTTGTGCCATATCTATTAAATAAAATTTTTGAGTTAATGATAAGCGTTCAATTGGAGTTCTATTGAAAGGTTGTTATACTTCTCTACAATATCATGTGGGTTTTAGGATTTCGCCCTTTACAAAAATAGAATATTTTAATCCAAATAGATATCACCAAGACTCCCTCATACTTTGGAGTTGTCTGTCTTCAACCTTGTTTCTTTCAAAATTTTATCCCTTACTCAGAAAGTCAGAAGTCTTTTTTTTTTTGGAATTACAACAAACTTACAACAACTGTCCAAACAATTTTGAGAGCACTAAAAGAATTAAGGTAAATTCAATATTGGGTGGAAAAGAATCTAGATACTCAATTCCTTATCAACTAAGCATCATATGGAAGATGTAGTTTCAAGCACTTATTTTGGTTTTAGAGTGACTCAATAATGTTTCTCTTGCACCTGCTAGATCCTCTTAGGTTGATAACTTTGATGGTTACTAAAGTAATTCGATGTGGGGTTACAGGGTTCAGTAGGAAGAGAGGTTTGTTGATTTTTTTTTTTTGGCGTCTTGCTAGTTTGGTTCTAGGAAGATAGTGCAACAGTGGCACAGTGCGTGCGTTTATTTGCATTTATTAGTATGAGTGAATGGGTGTTGGTGATGCTAAAGATTCTGACTGCGCTTTCTTTTGTTTCTTTGTGTGGCTTTTGTACTTGGCGAATGATTGCTGACTCGTGTGATCCTTTGTTTAGAGGTGGGTTTGCTATGGACTGCTATGTAATGCTTCACTTAATTATTATTGAATGTTTTTTTTTTCTTTATCTAGTCGGTTGTTTTATTATTAAACGTGAATGGCAAAAAAAAATCATAGAACTTTGCCTACATTTAAATATTGTATCAATATTGTTAATATTGTCTACATGAAGATATTTTGGTTTGTATTTTGATTGGGTAATTCTATCTTCCTTTCTTTTGGTTTGTTGTTTCAAATTCACAAGTGGAGGTGCAATATTAACAAATTAATTTATATGCCCTTGCTTGCTTTGAAGTGAGTTATCTTTCATCACTCCTTTACTCTAATTTTTTTTTTCAAGTTAGTTACAATTTTCACTTTTAAATTCTATTTATACTTGTTTGCTTTGTGAATGTAATTTTAGATAAAGTGGAAGTTTGGCATGAACTTTTGGACTAAACCTTGGCTATGTGAATAATCTTTTTTTCTCTTGTTTGTCTAATTCTAAAAGACTGCACCTCTATTTTATCAAATCTAAATTAGCATAAACTTAGATGTGTAAACTTTAGTTACCTATTTGATTTTCACCTTTCACTAATTTATGTGTACGAGGGTTGTGTTCTTTTTTTACCAGAATTTGATAATTGAAGCTAATTTGAATTAAATGATTTTGCTCCATCTATTCTTGCTGTTAACTGAATATCTAGAGTGTTGGAGTAGGATGAATCCGTGGCTGTGATTTATGGTTTGAAGAAAATAATGATTTGCACATGTGCTGATCAAATCAAAATTTTAAATGAAGAGATCTTGACATAATTTCATAAGATTTTAAAACAACTCCTTGCTAGAGAAAAAGAGATAGAAAGAGAGAAAGGCAGAGGAAAAAAGAAGAGAAATAAAAATTTGAAGAACCAATACAAGTGAATAAAACTACAACAGAGAGGATTGATGCCATGTATAGACTAAGAAGGCATTAAATGCTCATCAAATAAAAAAATGAGAATAAATAAAAATGAAAATTTGAGTCCCGGTAAAAATAGTGAGATCTTTTTCTTGGTAAAAATAGAAATGAACATATAACATTGCTATGTACCTACTAAAGTTTTTCCTAGTTTTTTTTTAAATTTCTTTCCACTTAACTATCAATTATCGTATTTAAATAAATAAGTTTATATTAAAAAAATGCTGTCATTTCTTTTTTGCCACCTTAAGTAAATAATCTAACTACTGCCCTATAAGCTAGTATTGTTAAAATCAACTAATCCATAAATGCCTCCTTACATTTTGATATGAAGGATGAACACTAAAATAAAGAAGGAAATAAAACCATCAATTTCATAAGAAAAAATAGATGTGTAATATATACAAAAGAGGCCTCGTAGCTAGTCACTTAATAAAAATAACCAAAAGAAGGATTTAAGTTACATGAGTTGTGAATCTATTCATCCTGCAAGAACATAAGCATGATCAACTGTTTGGGAAATGTGGCAAAATGAATTTACTCTTGATATGGTGAAATTATCATATGAATACCCTTGCTTATTATTTATGCATGCTCAAATTGATGGTTTTACTCCTTCTCAAATATGTTTTTTTTTAACTACAATTTACCAAATAAATGCAAAGCATCATGAAGATATATTTTATGATTTGGAATGATACCATATTAATGGGTTTAGATTTGTAGCCAATGATTCTCACTTCCTTGGTTTGATTGCTTGCTTTGGGTAGTATACTAAATGATGTTTTATTGAAAACATGAAGTGGTGATTTCTCATGATTTTATTGGAAAAATAATTTTATACATATGAAGGAAAGATTAGAGATGTAATATCCCTATGTACCAAGATCAAATGTGCAAGCTTATGGCCACAGGTTTTGTTGTTTGAAACCGAAACCAAAGTAGAGAATGAAACAAAAAAAACAAGGTCTAGCAGAGGAAAATTGCCCATGGTGAATAAAAAAATTACTTCCTGATTCTATTTACTTCATCATTACTCTTGTGATGGTGAATAGAAAAAACAATTTCTTGCATCATTACTCTTATGTACATTGATTCATTATTTCATGATTCTATTTATCTCTTTGTAGTTTCTTACTAAATGTTTTTTATTATTTCAGCCAGGTGATGCTTCAAGTAAACCTACTACGCCATTGGATGCAAGAAAATCATCTGGTGGTAGCAACACAAACCACCAATAGCATATTTGGTGTTAATTTTTTATGTTCATTTATTGTGACATTACTGTAAGTTAAGGATTTTAAGTTGTAAGTTTACGTTACAAGGGATGAATTTATTTAGTTTATTATGGATTTGAACTTGTGTTTTTTATGTTACTATGAATATTTTTAATTTAGTTTGATTCACATTTATATTAGCAATTTGTTACAATTAATTATTTTAATTGTGCATCTTAAATGTTATTAGAATTTAAAATTAAATATACAAGAAATAATTTTTTCTTTAAAAAAAAGTTCATCAGATGAATAAGAAGGTCAAAAATGTTGTTTACAACAATTAAATAGCGGCGATTTTCAACCTCTGCAATTTTTTGATAAAAATATCAGGAACATAGATAGTGGAGGTTAAAAACCGCCGCAAATTAAAAAAACCGCCGCAATTGTATTTAGTAAATAGATTCAATCATATATATAGTGGAGGTTAAAAATCACCGTAAAATTTTAAAAAATCATCACAAAATTGTGGGGGTTTTAAAACCGTCACAAATTAATCATTGTTGCGGGGGTCTCTAAAAACCACCGCAATATATTGCGGCGAACGTAAATATAGCTTTTTTAAAAATCGCCGCAATTTAATTTGCGGGGGTTAAAAATCACCGCAAATTGTAAAAAAAATTGCCGCAATCTAGCGCATTTTTTGTAGTGATGGAAGCAAGTTCTTCTAAATCTTTTAAAGAATCAATTATCCAAAATAAATATAATCTTGCAGAAACACTTAGAAAACTTGAAAAGAAAACTTCTAAGAAATCTGTAACAATCTAAGATCTTCAATATGAAATTAATAATCTAAAAATCGAAGTTAAACAACTTAAAGAACAGCAAAGCTTGCATCAGATTATAATATCCCAACTTCAGGATATTCAAACTGATTCTGATAAAGATATAATCCCTGAAAACAAAAGTCAAAAAAGTCAAAAGACTGAAAAACATGAAGACGAAGAAGTTTTTGCATAAATTATCAATCAAATGAAAATTCAAAAATTCTTTATTAACATAAACATCAAAATTGATGATTTTGTCCTTAACACGGTCGCACCATTTGACACAGGGGTAGATTCAAATTGTATTTTGGAGGAATTAATCCTAACAAAGTATTTTGAAAAAACATCCGAACAGCTTAGCACGACTAACGGTTCAAAATTGAAAATCAAATTCAAATTTTCATCTGCAATCATTGAAAACTAAGGTTTTCAAGTTGAAATTTCTTTCTTATTGGTCAAGAATCTCAAAAATAAAGTGATTTTAGGAACACTGTTCATTAGAGCACTCTTCCCTCTGCAAATCACGGATGAAGGGATTATCACCCAACATCTTGGTCAAACGATCATTTTCAAATTTCTTAGGAAACCGAATCTAAGAAACCTCAACTTAATCCAATATAAACAAAATCAAATTAATTATCTTAAGGAAGAAATTTCTTTTAAAAATATCGATTTCAATCTTAATCAACCACAAATCCAGAAAAGGATTCAATATCTTTTTGAACAGATTCAAGGATCAATTTGTTCAGATCTTCCCAATGCTTTTTGGGAGAGGAAGAAACATATGGTGGATCTTCCTTATGAAAAAGACTTCAATGAAAGGCAAATCCCCTCAAAGGCTAGACCAATTCAGATGAGTCAAGAACTCGTCCAGTATTGTCAGATCTTCATGCAAAAGGACTCATTAAGAAAAGCAAGAGTCCATGGTCTTATTCAGCTTTCTATGTTAATAGACAAGCTGAAATCGAAAGAGGCACTCCTCGATTAGTCATTAATTACAAACCGCTTAATCAAGCACTCCAATGGATTCGGTATCCGATTCTAAACAAAAAAGATCTTCTTAAAAGACTGCATTCTGCCAAAATCTTTTCAAAATTTGATATGAAATCCGGATTCTAGCAAATCCAAATCAAAGAAAGTGATCGCTACAAGACAACTTTCACTATACCATTTAGGTAGTACAAATGGAATGTGATGCCCTTTGGTCTAAAAAATGCTCTTTCAGAATTTCAAAGGATCGTAAATGAAATCTTCAATCCTTACTCAAACTTTCCCATTTTCTATATTGATGACATTCTTGTTTTTTCTCAATCAATAAATCAACATTTTAAACATATTAATATCTTTATTAGAGTCATTAAAAGAAATGGTCTTGCGGTCTCCAAGTCAAAGATTAATCTTTTTCAAACTAAAATTAGATTTCTTGGTCATAATATTACTAAAGAACTATCAATCCTATTAATCGAGTAGTTGAGTTTACTGATAAGTTTCCGAATCAAATCATTGATAAAAATCAATTACAAAGATTTCTTGGTTGTTTGAATTATGTTGCTGACTTCTTTCCCCAGCTAAGTATTCTTATCAAACCATTACATGATCGTCTGAAAAAGAGTCCTCCTCCTTGGTCAGACACTCATACAAACATAGTCAAGCAGGTAAAATCCCAGGTAAAGGATCTTCCATGCCTTTATCTTCCTAATCCTCCAGCTTTCAAAATTATTGAAACAGATGCCTTTGACATAGGTTGTGGTGGCATTCTCAAATAGTGTGTCATAGACAAAGAACATATCATTGCATATGCATCAAAACACTGGAATCCTGCACAGAAGAATTATTCAACTGTCAAAAAAGAAATTTTAGCAATTGTTCTTTGTATATCAAAATTTTAATCTGATTTATTAAATCAAAAAATTTTAATCAGAGTCGATTGCAAATCTACAAAAGATATTTTACAAAAGGATGTTAAAAATCTTGCTTCAAAACAAATTTTTGCTAGATGGCAAACAATCTTGAGTGTTTTTGACTTTGACATTGAATATATTAAAGGCACCTCAAACACCTTACCTGACTACCTTACCCGTGAATATTTACAGGGAAAGTAGCCCCATGCCGAGATCAACAAGATTTTCTTTCTCTAGGGGAAGAGGCACAGATAATCCGCCCCTAGCACAGCTAGCCAAATCATCATATCAACCGAGGTCTTCAACCCTTCCATCTGGGTCATCCACCCAAGCTGAGTCATCCACTTAGAAAAAACAATCAAAACAAGACTATGCCATGCCAATCACTACACTGTTAGCCCTGCAAGATCAAGGCCTAACCCATTTCCCAGATAAATCATGGAAATAGATCTTCACTAGGGATGGCAATTTTACTCGACCCCGTGGGTACCCGCGGGTAATACCCGTGATGGGGGCGGGTAATATCCGTCAAATTTCCCCCACGGATATAAATACTCATTTTGTGTTATCCCCGTTTCATAAACGGAGCGGGGGCGGGGGTGGTTCCCCCCGTACCTGCGGGTACCCGCAAAAAATTTAAACAAATATTTTATATAAAATTATTAAAAAATTTAATTATATAAATTAAAATATTGTAAAGTTATATAAATCAAAAGTATTTTAGGTGTTTGACATTATTTTTAGATTAAGTTGTGTTGGACAAATTTTGAAAAATTATAGTATTATACTTTTTTTTTCATTTTTCATTTTTCATTTTTTATTTTATTTTATTTATTTTTTGAATTTTTTTTACAATTTATTAGGTACCCGCGAATATCCGTGGGTACCCGTTTACCTGCGGGAGAAAGATAAACGGGTACCCGCATGGATATGGAGGCGGAGGCGGGGATGAATATTATTCGCGGGGGCGGGAGACAGGGGCTACTACCCGTCCCCGCCCCGCCCCACCCCGTTGCCATCCCTAATCTTCACTGAAGAATTTGTCGAAGGAACTGACATTCAAACCATGATTCAAACCCTTGAAGGCAAAGTCATGGTAGTCAACCAACCAAAAAGGGATTTAACTGTCCAAACTTAACCCATCTCTTCCGAACCACACTACATTCCAAAAGAAATTTTTTGGCCTGTAATCCAAATGGAACCAGAATTTTGGGATCCCAACCCAGGCAAAGTTTCTCAAAAAATTTTTCCAAACTAATTTCATCAGATAAAACTCAACAATTTTATGAATATATTCTTGCTGATACTGACTCAGTCTTTCTCAAGCATTACAGGGACCCTAAAGATGAATCTTACATAACCCATTCAACAATCCAGATTTTGAAGGTCATGACACCGGCAGAATTTAGTAGAAACCTAAAACTTTGAAGGAATTTTCTTAGCATTTTGACCCAATCGGGTTTAATTACTGAGATTATATGCAAGCATAGAGCAACAGGTTTTGGTTCCAGAACAAGTCCAACCGCCACTCCTGGCTTATCTATTTCAAACAAAATGTCCAGTACAAGTTCCCTTACTGGTTCATGCAATGGTGGAACTTCTTTGGTCCAATCCAGCAGATTCTTCCGGCAAATGCTATGGAATGATTTCAATATTTTTTGAGAAAGTTTGATTCAGGTGATGATTTATTTCTTATTGATCTTCATTTCTTCTCCAAGCTTTCTCTTGCCTGGATATTTTCCTGGCAGTACAAGTACAAGGCTCATGATGGTCTTCCCAAACTCCTCCTTGCAGTGCAAAATCAAACATATGCTAAATGGTGGGCTAAATTTGACGTCTACAGAGCATCCCCAGACAATATCAAGCTATGGTTCCAAAAGAACCCAAATTACCTCAAGATTGCTAATGAAGCTGATTGTCAATTCCTCAATCAGAGGGAAAGATCTTGGCTGCTATTGCCCCCTCTTCCGACAAAGATCATCTATTCTGAAACATGGAAGACGTCCTCAAACTCTACAGAGAAATGAATGTTGTTATTAGTAGAGAACCGGTTCCCAAAAGATCTAGTTCTCCTTCTCATTCAATCATCTTGTCTGAAGATTCTGCAAACCAGAATGAAGATGACTGTTACGCAATCAATCCAAAAGAAGATGAATAGTTAAGTTACTATTCACCATAGTAATCACTGTAGTAATTTGTAAAAGACTACTGTTGAACACTGTTCACTGTAGCGGAGCGATCGATTACTATTTTACTGTTCACTGTAGTGGGACACTGTAGCGTTACTATTGTAATAGTAAAATTTTAAGTCTATTTATAGGTTGTCTGCCCATGATGTTAGGCATTCGTAATTTTACACCCTTTTAAAGAGAGGTTAGTGAGATAAACTCTCCCATTTCCCCTCTTCCAATCTTGTAATCTTTTCTAATGAAATAATCTTTCTTTTCCTCTTCTCCTTCGTCGGTTGAGGCTTTGCCTCTCTGGTTTTAATTTTTCTTTTATGTTTTATTAATAATAATTCAATTAACTTTTCTCTTCTTCCTCCTTTGCCAGCACTATCGAGGCTCTGCCTCCTCTCCAGTTTTCATGTTTTAATTTCTGCACTTTAAATTTTTTGTCTTTTAATTTTATGTTTTAATTATTTTACATAGCATGTAAGGCAGTTTGTCTGCTCTCCTACTTTCTTTCATCCTGTCTCTTCCTACTCTGGTATCAGAGCTTGATGGGGAAGTAGGAATGTAAATGGTGGATTTACGTTATTTATTATTTTATTGAATTGGATATTAATGTTATTATTTTAATTAATTAATATTTTGCTTTGATTTTTATCTGCTTTATTTAATATCTTAACTAAACTGTATAATAATGTTATTATTATATCTGGATCTGGATAGTACACATCCATATATTATCTTTTCTTAACTGGACAGTACATAATGCCTGATGTTGGATCTATTCTGTGGGGCTGTAGCAGTAAGTCCTGGGGACGCGGTAAGTCTAATTCGACGATGTCGCCACAGGTAGTGAATGATGAGGTACGGTGGTGACCATGGTTAAGAATTGATAAATAAACACATTGGCTAAAGATCCAGGTATAATCTATAAAAATTTTAACAAATTGTTCAGAAGATAAAACTTAAACTAGACATAAATCAAAGTATGAAACATGATAATTTTAAGATCTAATTCAAAGGATAAAATTTAACTTAAATTTTTCAGTTTCAAATCTATAGAACAAAATGAAGGTAATAATATCAGGGGTAAAATTCATATCTGTTATCTGCTATTTATTTTCTTGCTATTTTATTTCTATCCTCTTTCTTGCTATTTCCTGCGTTTATCTTCCTATATTCTATCTTTTATTTCTGTCCATTATATTTTCTGTTTTAATCTTCTACTATGTTGCGTTCTCTATCTTCTAAGCTTTCTTTCAAATCTTCTCAATCCTCTTCATCATCGCACATTGAGAAATAAATTATTCCATCTACAACAAATATCTTTAATGAAGAAATTTGTTTTGAAAACATAAATTAAGACATAGATGATTGGGAGATCCCCAGAATCCCAAACAATGAACTCTATAAACCTGAAGGACGATTCTTCAGAAGTTCTGATTACATTATCAGAACTGTAGAAAAACAAATCACCATTGAAGGTGATGATGAAGAATTTCATCTTGTCTGCCAAGAGACCTTAAAAGGTCAAGCCAACAAATACAATTATCTGTATATTGAATGTGTATAGGTAGCTGTCAAACCTTTAATCAAAGAAAGACTAAACGTGTCTGTTCTGCTCTGTCTAAGAGACATAAGACATAATCAATTCCATGATTCACTTCTAGGAACTATAGAAACTAGTCTAGGTCATGGTCCAATCTATGTTAATTGTTATCCTAATAGGATTGCTAGTCTAAAAGATAAAAATATTCAAGACACATTATTCTTAAACATCAAAGTCTGTGACTTAGACATGAAACCCGGATCAATCCCTTTAGCCTTAATCTATAGTATTCAATACAAAGTTATGAATTCCTTTTACTCAAAGACGTTAAAACCAAAAGATAAAGGAGTAACAATGTTATTCCTAACAGATATACCAAAGACCAATGTAGTTGTCCCTAAACAAATCCGATGGGAGGATATGATCCTCCTTGAGAAATGGATTATGGATAAAGCAACTCCAGCTTTGCCTAGAGAAATACCTAAAATTCAGAAAATCACCCAACACCAATCAGGTAGAGTTGAATTAGCCTTCAATAGGAGAAATTCATTCAGCTCTTCTAGATCTTTTAGATCTTCATCCTCCAAATCTGAAGATTTCAGATATATAGTTTCTAGAAAATCTTTCTCTACAATCCAACCTACTTCATCTATAATCAATCTTCGGGGACTGGATACGTCATCAAGCATCCCAAGACCTACGTACCAACGTGAAGACAAAGATGAACAGAGATCTATTTAATCTCTAACCTATTACTCCCTTAATGATGATGTCTATGTTATCTGAATTTACCATAGATAAGGAAACCCTTAGGAAAGACTTTTATCCCGCAGAATGGACTCCGCAAAAGAAATGGTTTTTTGAAAACTATAAGGGATCAAACAGAACTGAAATCCAAGAGAAGTTCTACGAATTTCTCAACAAAGTCAAACAACATATTCCATTCTTCAATTGGTTTCATGCCTACATGATTAGGAATGAAATTGAATATCCTTGGAGCATTGGTCTGATTGAAGATAAATTAGCTAATGTTCTTACTATCTGGCATCATAAAGATGGTGAGTTAATAATGAATTACCTCCTTCCAGTCAATATCTTATCCCAAACGTAAAAGACAAAGATAACAATCCTGTTTTAGCTTCTCCTTTCAAGACTAAAGTAGAAGATGAGCCAATCAATCCGAAAGACATTAAAAGTCTTATGGAATAAAATAATTATACAAACAAATACCTTCAAGTTTTAGGTGAAATATTAGTTAAACAATCCTTAGATAAACCTTCAACCTCAGGAACCAAGACTGATGAAACAAAACCATCCAAATTAATAGAAAAACCCCTCTTCAAATCGTTCAAAGTTAGCAAATAGCTTAAAGAGAGCATAAAACTTTTAAAAAATCCTAAGCCATCAAACCAGAATCTTATTAATGAATTTATGGAAAGACTAAACTTAGTCACCCCAGATACACCACAAACTCAAGAATCAAAATCTAGTAAATCTAAAGATAAAAATCTGATTGTTAATACAATTAGACAATCTAGTTCACAATTGGGATCTGATTGCCCAGAAACTAAAACTGAGATAAAATTTGTCATCAAGGTAAATCCTGTAATCAGCCAAACCCTTAACTGGAAAAATCCATCAAAACTTTACTATCAAAGAGCGACAGCTCTAGATCTGTTGCTTGAAGAAAGAAACCCAAACTTCAGAAGCTTTAGTGCAAACAATATCTATGAGTGGAACATTGATGGAGTGACTGAGTATGCCATCATCAACACTTTGCAGCATATGACCATGGTGTCTACTGCTTATCAAACTTCGTATGACTGTCCTGAAGAAGTCATCATCAGAATCCTTGTATCAAGATTTTTCAGTTAACTCAAAGGTTGGTGGGATAATTATATCTCCGCTAACCAAAAGGTCGAGATTGCTGAAGCAATCAAAACTGATTCTGATGGCAATATAATCCTCAGTGATAGGAAGCCTATTCTTGATGCTGTCAACAATCTAATCTTTACAATCGCTCAACATTTCATAGGAGATCCATCTTTATGGAAAGATAAATCTGCCGAACTTCTTTCAAACTTAAAATACAAAACTTTAACTGACTTTAGGCGGTATAGAGACACCTTCTTAACTAGGGTTTACACTAGAGAGGATAGTCAACAGCCTTTCTGGAAAGAAAAATTTCTTACTAGTCTTACAAAGTCCTTAGGTGACAAGGTTCGTGACAAGATCAGAAGTCAATCCCCAAATGGAAAAATCCCATACGAGAAGTTGAGTTACGGATAACTCATTGCTTTCATCCAAAGAGTAGCCTGAAAATCTGCCAAGATGACAAGATTCAAGCCTAACTTGCAAGAGAAAAGGCCCAAACTAAGCGAGACTTAGGAATGTTCTGCGAACAATTTTGTCTTCCATGTGCTAGGAAGAGATCGAAACCAAAACCAAAATCTGATCATGTCCAGAAAACTAGATACTACAAACATAAAACTAGTACTAAACCCAGAAGACTTAAATAATAATTTAAGTCCAAACCTTCAATTGATAATATCAAAGTCCCAAAGAAACCTATAATTTGCTATAACTGTGGCAAACCTGGTCATATTAATAAATACTATAGGTTAAAAAAGAAGATAAAATCTTTAAATCTTGAACCAAGTATCGAAGAACAAATTAATAATTTGTTAGTTGAATCATCCGAAGAAGAGTCTAATAAAGAATCCTCTGAAGATTTAAATCAAATTCAAAATGATGATATTTCATCTTAAGGAGAATTAGATTCTCCTGAAATCAATGTCTTAACAAAGGAGCAAGATCTTCTGTTCGAGGTTCTTAATTCAATTGAGGATCCTCAAGATAGGAAAATCTATTTAGAAAAGATAAAATCTTTAATGGAAGCAAGTTCTTCTAAATCTTTCAAAGAATCAATTATCCAAAATAAATATAATCTTACAGAAACATTTAGAAAACTTGAAAAGAAAACTTCTAAGAAATCTGTAACAATCCAAGATCTTCAATTTGAAATTGATAATCTGAAAATCGAAGTTAAACAACTTAAAGAATAGCAAAGCTTGCATCAGATTATAATATCCCAACTTCAAGATATTCAAACTGATTCTGATAAAGATACAATCCCTGAAAACGAAAGTCAAAAAAGTCAAAAGACTGAAGATGGTGAAGATGGTGGTGAGTCATCCACAACAAGTTGAGTTGGTGGCTGGAATTGATGTTGACGGAGTCTCTAGGGTGCGGCTGTGCGCATGGTGGCATGTGGTTTGCGAGGGAGGCTTCATGGTGGTGATTGGTCGAACGTGGTGCTTGGCTGACGGCTTGGGCAGTTCACAGTGGCGCAAAGCTGTCTTCGCGATTTAGGGGTGGTGTAGACAACGGTGTGGAGTTCTGGTAGGTACTGGTTCGGTGATTTTGGGTGGTATTTATGGGTGAAGAAGGGCGGCTGTTTGATGTACTAATGGTGAAGGGATTTTAGTGGAAATGGTGGCTAAAATGGGATGGAGGTGTGGCTAATGGGTTGCGGTTTGATGATTCTGTGGGTTTAAGGAAGGTGGTGAGAGGTTGAAGATGGGTCGATGGCTTAAAGATGCGAAAGTTGGAGGCGGTGGTGTTTTTTTAGGTGATGAAGGTGGTTCGGTTTGTTTTAGTGGCAGAAAAAGGTTATTGATGGTGAAGGTTGGAGGTAGAGGGTGGGTGGTGCGTTGGGTGCTTTTGATTGAAGGCTTCAAATGCAGAGTGTGTAATAAGGTAGCAGCATTTTTTGTTTATATTATTCTGTTCTACTTTTTATGATGATATGGTTGATGGGTTTTTATAAGAGGAAATTAGGTTTTGGAGGGTGATGATGACTAGGGTTTGGGTGAGAAGGAAGATGAGTTGGGTAGAAGTGATGAATCCGACTTGACCCATATTTGATGGGTAACAAATTGGTTTGAGCTCAAGGTGAGTAGTGTAACACCCTAACTTTTGGGATAATTACAATATAGTCCCGATTTGTACTATTTTGTGAATTCTGTGAGCAGTAAATTTAATTTGACTGTTCCGTGAGTGTACTTGACTGTTGTATGTGATTTGCTCTGACCTAAGAAAATAAAAATTTTCTAGCCGGATAAATCTTATTTTAATTAATTGAAGCTGGGGGATATTACTAAACCCAATTCTGATTGATATATAAATTAATATCGTAATTTTTTGGATTTAACTGTGTAATAAAATAATTTTATATTTTTATAATATTATTTTATAATACAGTACCTACTGTCTCAAAATAGTAAAAATTTGCTTAGATTTGACCACAGATCTTTAAAAGTGCTGTGGGACCCACGTTTAGGAAAAATAATCAACTGTGCTGATTGGATAATTTCTAACCAATGAGAGCAAGTCAACAAAGGTAGGCTTGACTTTCTAAACCAATAGAAATTGGACACCTAAGGAAGCATGTGTCTTCATTTGAACCGTTGGATGAAGACTTAATGATGAAGCCTTTAATCTAAGCCATTGATCTAATCAATGGTGAGATTAGAATGATAAGTTTATGACCAAGTGATATCTACCCTAGATCTAATCAATGGTTAGGAATTAAAGATGAATCAAGGGCTAGGATTGAGTCAAAGATTGTAGGCTTGAAAATGGTTAGTAACCTAATTAAGCTTAATCTAACTAATCTAATTACTTAATTAGCATACTAAGTGAACTAGCTTAGTTATGTATTAATTATAATCTAAATACTAATTAGCTATATTAATATTGATTAAAGGATATAATATATGTTAATATATACTAAGTTAATTAGTTATGTTAGTAGTATGTTAATTAAGAATGGTTAGGATAATTAACCTAACTAATTGCCTAATTAACTAACATATAATTAGGTGTAATTGGAGGACAATTAAGACATTAAGGAGAGGAGAGAGAGCACGGTTTTGGCAGCAACAAGTGGGCTTGGAGATGGCTTGGTTCTACATGGTTCATGAAGGATCCAACATGACAAAGCCATGTGCACCTAGTGTGAACACTTGGTGATATTTTTGCATGCAAAATTGAACACTCAAGCTCTCTACACTCTCTCACACGGCTGCTGCACTTCATATTCACTTTCACTTTAGTTTTTCACACTTATCACTTTTAACTATCCATTTCTCTCTCTAAAATACCAAAAACTCAAGCAAACACTTCTCTCCCATTTTCTCTCACTAGGTTCGGCCAGCCCTCATCCAACCACACCAAGACCTTCATAATTTTAGATCATCACATTTCTTGAACCCAAATACCATTCTAAGCATCTTTCATTCACAAACTTTTCCCAAATTCCTACTCCATCTTGCCTAAAATTCCACTTCTTGCTTACTTACTTAAGGGTAAGTTTGGTTTCTATGGTTCAAAATTGAAATTCTGATTTTTCTAACCATGATTGTTCCATGGTTTTCCTATTTTGTACCATGTATGTGTATTTACTAATTGTTTGAGAATTTTAGGAATTTTTTTAGAGGTCACACGAAATTTGGAGAAAAGGAAGGAATCTAACTGATTAATTTGTCTACAAGAGGTAAGAGGGAGATTTAATCTCATCAACCCTAAGTGGTGATGAGAAAATGGATTGTATTTGTGTGTAGAATCCATAAGGATTCGGTTGTATGGTTTATTTGTGATTTTTATTGTTTTTGATTGTTTAAATGCTTTACTAATTGTGATCTTAATTTGCTATGCATGATTATAGTTTTATTATTTTTGCTAGGCATGATTATGGTTTTAAATATATTGTCTGTGTTTTATATGTGGTTATATAATTGTATGTATTTATAATTATGTAATTATTTAAGTAGGATGTGAATAACATGTACAAAATGCATGAGTGTTCCAAAGAACACACTATGAGGCTCACGGCCTTACATCCAAAAAGAGAACCAAAATGTTCTCAGCAATTTTCTAAATAACTGATTCAAGGAATTTAAGTAAAATAATCAAAGTTAAAAATGGTTTAGGTTAATTGTGGCCAAAATGCCATTTAGTGTATAACCAAATGCCATTTTATTTTGATTTAGCCAACATGCCATTTTATTTACTAAGATAGGTTAGGTAATTATTTTATAACATAAATTGATTCCAAAGAATAATTGAGAAAATCAAAGGAATTAATTCTGTTCTAGAATTTTAACTTAGCAGAATTTAGTTTAAGTAAGAAATTAATCGGACACTTGAAAAGTACTAACGTAGAGCTCATACTATAAATTTTGAAGCGCATTAGTGAATTTCAAAGTGAAATTATTGGGTAAAAATAAAATAAACTATATTTAGAGGAAAACGTTAAAAATACCTTATACTGATTTTATAGGCAAAATGCTGCCAAAATTTATTAAAATCAAACGCATAAAATGAAAAGATTCCATACTATATTTATAACACAAGGGAAATACATTATGTATTTTAAAAGTACTAGATATAGTTTTACACATATTAAAAATGACAATTTTAAGCTATTCGGTTAAGAAAATGAATTAAAAATCCTACGCGATTGAGAAAATGATTCAAAAATAATTTACGATGTTTAAAAATGTCAAAATATCTTTACGCGATTTAAAAACGTTTGTGAAAACGTCAAGATTATGAAAATGCGATAAAATTCCTACGCGATTGAACAATACTATGAGTTTTGCTGTCGGGCCAAAGTGGTGGACCCAGACATGTTGTAGTGTAGTACTGTCAGGTGGGACGTACTATACTTTGTTATCTGGTGACTAGGGGTATTTTGGTAATTTCTCGTAAATATGGTAAAATTTAGATAATAGGGGTATTTCTGTAATTTTAGCTCATGTTTAGAGTGTTGTGCTAATTTGGGTTATAATTGGTGATTGATTGACGAGGCGAATTACACCGTGTTTTGTGTGATAAGCGTAGTGTAGTTCATTTATAAACTTGGAGACATTAGTGTGCGGAGAATTCCACATGCGGACAGTGGGTTGCTCCTCTGGGCCGTGGTAACGGGCAACACACTAATGATCTTGACAAGCACTATTCTTAGTCGAGATCTTGAGGGGACTATTAAGTACTATGCCTGTGGTACACGATGTTTGGACTGTGTACTGCTACACGATGTTTTGGACTCAGGGGCTATAGACACGACGTATTGACAGTGCAATAGCTTGGTTGGGCAGCCATAAAGTATTTCTAGTTTCTTTTCAGATCATTCTCTCAGATATCCGTGTTTAGCTCCATGGAGTAGGAACGAGTCAGTGTGTGTATCATTCATCATATGCATCTTAATGTTCATGCATTATCTGCATTTTACTGTTTATTATAATCTGTGATAAATTATATGATTTATTGCTTTAATATATTATGCATGACATTGTGATAGGTATTATTGTTATATATTACTTGATATATTATGCATGATGTATTGGTATGTACTATTGTGATAACTGTTTTGTACTGTCATTTTCTTTATTGCCATGCGGGTAGTGATGTAGATTATCTCACCTCTCTATATGTTTTCTCGATATTACTATATTGTTTCCGTAAAGAGTTTGAGGTAGAGGAGGATCAGCCTCTTGAGATACAGTACCCTGACGAGCAACAGTCGGGCGACTTATACGAAGAGGAGGAACCGGTAGATCACGCTGATCGTCAAGACTGATCTTGAGGTCATGGCACTGCTAGGATTCTTCGAGTTCATGAGATTGGAGTTTCACGGGGGTTCCGAGGCGTGGCGTATGCATGCTGACCGAGGGACAGTAGCTTATGTGGGACGATTGACTGTGTCCCTATGTAGGGAGTATGACGGGGAGGTCATATTCACTACTATGCTTTATTTACATTTAGAGTTACCTTTGACCATTAAGCGTTATTGGCAGGGAGTTTTCCAGGCGCCTAGTGAGTTGAGTAGCGAGTCGACAGCTCGGACTCGTGTCCGAAGTGCTGTGAGATCTCATAGATGCACACTTTTCGATGGTTATTCTGGAGGTGACAGATGGTGATTCATCGGAGGGTTTGTTACCTACTGGGATGCACTTGGGCAGTACTATGTTTTAGCTTTGTGTCAACTCTTTATTGCTTTATTAAATACTTGTAGTTTGTAAATTATGCTTGTACTAAAAGAGAATCATATGTATATTATGGTGAGTTTATGTTTGTTATATCTTGTGTTTCGTGTTATTTTATTTTTATTTTTATTATTATTATTATTATTATTATTATTATTATTATTATTATTATTATTCCTTTTTTTCCTTTCTTTTATCTTTTATCTTTATTTTTTATTTTTTATTTTATTATTTTTTTTATTTTTTTAATAAAAAAGTTTTAATAACTCAACAAAATTGAGTATTCACGTCATAATAAAATTTCAAAGGTATAACCACAAGTTTTTCATTGTGAAGCCATGTGACAAGTTTCTTAACTAAACAGTTTGAGTAATGTCATCATAACATGCAACAAAAATGCTCATATGTCTAATTTGCTTTAAGAAAAACAATTGATTATAGTAACTTAGATCTACTATTTATTTTATCAAGGCACCAAATATTATGAACACACTTCATATTACAATTGGTCAAAGCACATTTCATAAACAAACATAAAGATGCCTAAAAAGTTCTATGAAATCCAAAAGCATTTCAATATACAAAACTTTAAAATTTTCCAAAACTATATATTTAAATTAGATATTCTAATAAATTATTTTACTGCCACTTTTGACATCAAATAATGACAAAAGTCAGAATCCTCCCATTGATGTTAAGATCCATACCACATTTAATTAACGTAACTTGTACCTCAAGTAACATAAGCATCTCAATGCTTATCATAAATTTCCAAGAAATAAATTTGGTAGTAAATGTGATTTCGAGATTTTTGGTGTTTGAGAGAAAATCATGTGGGCTATCAAAATTAAATAAAAATCCTTAACAAAAGGAACATGAAGTGAGATAAAATATGGAGCAAAATCTCTCACCCCATGAATTTTGAAACACATACAAGCACCATTATTAATTTGGAGACATTAAAAAAATCTCATCTTTCATGCCAAGATAAAGTATACATAACTATTTTACTTTTCTAAAAGAATGAAAAAGAAATATTCAAAATATTTTCATAACACTCCCACTTTACAACCTACAAAAGGAAACAATTTATCAATGTGTTAATTTGTTAAACACATAAAATCGGTATTATATCTTATAAAATTTGTGAGACCTAAAGTTAAATACAATTAAATTGCCACACATATATAAAAAAAAAGACCAAAATTTTAAATTATGAAATAGTAAATTTCAAATCAAATTCACACGCACAAATTAAAAGCGAAGATTTTTAAAATATGGCCAAAATGAAATATTGCATGCACATGTGTGATTTTAAAACATTTTATAACAACATAAATAAATTTAACATCATTACTTGGAACAAATGACAAAGCCCTAGGGGCTCTACTAGGGTTTCTAACTCTCTGCAACTTCTTACACCATGGGTGGCTTTTTTTATTAAAAGAGCTTTCTCTTGGTCATTAACTCTAGCAAGTTGTCTCTATCTCTCCTTGTTCGCGCACTCTTCCATAAAAAAGAGCCAGACCCCGTGCACCTATCATTCATCAACCTTCTTCTATCACCACTGTGCCATTATCGCCATCCCCATCGCTTTCAATAGCCATATCCTTCCACACCCATCAAACCTAGTCACACTGTTACTGCCATCGAGTTCGGGACTATGGTGTTCTTGGTCATCGCCATCAAGATCTTTCCCTCCACTAACTTAAACACGCATCACCCTCATTCCCCAACATCTTAGCTCATGCCACCATCATTGATGAGTTCATGACAGAGGTAGCCATGATCCAACTCAAGCCAGATCCATTACCACCCAACTTGTCAGAAATAGCCTCTGCGCCCTAACTTAGCATGGCTGATCTCGAACCAGTAGTAGTGCATCATCATTAGGCTCTGCCATCTCCATTACCACCCAACATGACAAGCATGGCATCATCTAGTTTAGTTGATCCGTAGGTTGAGGAAAAAGAAATTGTGACCCTTGAAGCCTCTAAAATCCCCAACCAGTTGGAGACTGCAAAGAAATACCTCATAGGGAAATTATTTTCTGACAAACCGTAGGTCCATGCCACTATCACAACAATCTTATACAACATCTAGAAAACCCAAGCGATTACATTGTGAAGAAGTAGAGGATAGAATTTACCAATTCTATTTTGAAAGTGAGTTCGATGCGTACATAGCATTGCACAGGAAACCATGGAAGTACAAAGCAGTGTTGTTTTGGCTGGACCGGACCGTCTAGTCAGACAAGCCAAATTGAGAACTAGTGTCCTTTTTATTTTGGTTCATCAATTTAATCGTTTAAGTGGTCTAACCAAGTCAAGCCGGGTTAAATTGGTTAGAACTGTGGTCAAACCAGAAAAGGGGTTGATTTTTAGTAAACCAGTGGTTCAAAATTCAAAAAGGAAAAAAAAAAAGCTTATACCGGAGAAATAGTTCAGCTTCTATGTCGTTTCCTATCATCAATGGTTTAGACGTCCGTTGTCCACATCAAGTCACTATTTGTCAAGTGCACTTAGCCCAGTTATGATATCTTTTTCTTTCCCCTTTTCTCCATCGAGCAGTGTATGAGAGAATTAGAAAGGGAAAATAAGAGAACGAGAAGAACGAGAGAGAGGGAGGAAAAGTACAAAAAGGGAAGGACTCACTACTGGGCGCATGGAGAGAGAGAATGAGTGAAAGAGAAGAACGAAAGGAAAAAATAAATAAAATGGGAAAGGGAAGGGACAACGAATAATGAGAGAGAGAATAAGAAAAAGATTTTAAAAAAATGGGAAGGGAGGCTAACTGCTAGCATAAATACAACGAGGAAAGAGTGAAAATAGTATGGTGAGAAATCGAGAGAGTGAATCAAGGATTTAAGATTTGTTACCAAATAAAAAAAATATGTTTTGAAGTGGATTTAGAGGATACTTATGATAAGCACGTGATAGAGGTTTCTCCTTGGGCAGCAGCAGCCGAGCGTATTGAAACAAGGGAGTTAGGTA
Organism: Ormosia semicastrata; assembly: GCA_029884595.1. Classification (NCBI taxonomy): domain Eukaryota; kingdom Viridiplantae; phylum Streptophyta; class Magnoliopsida; order Fabales; family Fabaceae; genus Ormosia; species Ormosia semicastrata. Next base: position 18,484,402 of record JAQQTO010000062.1, on the reverse strand, counting down.
CCTACAAAGAGACTCCAACATTCAAGTCAGGCTATGCACAAGTAAGGTAGTATATGGTGAGTAATTTACTGATACTTGATTAAGGCTACTTAGCCTGGTATTTATAGAGCGTTATAGAGTCCTCATGCAATCTGTATTGAATGCAAGTATTTAAGATTAGTATCCTGGTGGAGATTATATTCCCATTATTGTTAGGGTGAATCCATATAGGTTAAGAACTCTTAATACGAGAGCTACTTATCAATCTGAGGTAGTTATGGGTCCTATAATATCATAATTAGATGATTGACTGTTACAGATATTTAGAGATATACCCTCTGCATGAATCTAGCAATCTCGATACTATGACTTATTATCGTCCAATGTGCATGGCTCTGAGGTCCGGACTACCTTCAAGGCCTTAGCTACGTCATCCAAGGCGGAGTTCAATTATACATGTGCCGGGTTAATCCAACTAGACGGGATCTCGGAACACGGTTCAGAACAGTTACCCCTAGTTTTGCATTTGGAAGGACAACCAAGTGTCAAGTTTTAACAGGATCATCCGGGCATACAATTAACACTAGAGTCTGGAAAATTAACATCAGACCCTGGATGTTTTACGCGAAATGCCGGTGTCCGTTATATGCTGTTACCTCCCGCAAATTCATTACCCCTACGTATTAATTCTTGGAGTTTCCTTAGGTGTTCTCTGTGTAAACTCTGAGTATAATCTTTAAAACTGTAGGTAATAACAGTTTGCGATTCTTTCGGAAACTGTTGCTTTGACTTTATTGGGAATTAAATATCCTTTAAAGAGGATCTCAGTTTCGTACTATTCCCCAACTGCCCATTGCTCCCGTGACTAATCAAAAACTGGGAGCATTAAACGTGGCTGCCATCACGCGATCAGTTTACCTTTTACGGGGCCAATTAGAGTGCTTCATTCTCTCTATAAATAGAGAATGTTTGCACTGAAGCTAGTATCCCTTTTGTTGTATTCCTTTCATTTTGTAATTCTGTTTGAGAATGATCTTCTTTCAGAGAGTAGTTCCTTTTCATTTTTTGCACTTATATGGATGGTTTTGTCCCCTGTGAGGGTTATTCTCTTAATCTTTTGAAAATTCCTGAAGGTGTTTGACTTTCTGTAAACAACTTCCTTGTTTCATAGAGGCCTTTCTTTCTTGGTGTAATGTTAAGTCGCTATACATTTAGGGAGGTGGAAGCCTTTCTCTCCTGGCTTACACTGGGGTTTCTGACCCAACGTGTTATTAGGATGGAATGATGCTTCCATAAACCGATGCATGGGGACATTGGAGAGCACTCTGTCTCCCTCCTTACCTCTTTCCTGTGTGATTTGGAGGCACCAAGCTGGTCTTCTTCGTAGTGCAGTTGGATATGCAAGAATGTCACCCCAACGAAAGAAAAACCCTCTGGGAGTAACTTGGGGTGATTTGCTTTCTTGGACTTGCTTTGCGAAGAGGTAGCTTGTGTCAGCCTTTATTATCACTGTGAAGGAGGCAAGGAAGAAGAAATGGAGTGGCTTCATCCTGTTCTAGTGAAGATAGTGGAGGAACTGTGGATGTGATAATGCAGCAAGGTGCCTTTGTGGTGATGTTGGCTCTGTCCTTAAACTCTTCTATGGACACTATTTTCACTTTCCTTTTAATATACTTTTTCCTTCTCCTTCTGTGGAGGTTGACGATGTATGGAATAAAATTAATAAAATTCATCTTTTCGAGAATCTGTCTTGTATTATATCTCTAAAACTTTCTTTTTCTGTTTTCTGCCTTATGTTATCCGGGGTGAGTCCAACGCTTACCTTGCAGCTATACTAAGTTACCCCAAGCTCGGCTTTTGGTTATTGGTACAACGAAATGATGAGTTTTAGCTCTTGCCCCCAGGGTTCGTGTGCCTTATAGGGTGAAGAGTTTTTCCACAGCCTTTCGAAGTCAACTGACCTTTCTTTGGGGTATCGTTATCCGCATTAGTATCTCATATTTGTGGGCACTACAGACTCACTCGAGGTCTATGGAAGATTTATACAATTGGTTTGTTGATGTTGCGTGTCCTTTGGTCTTCTGCGTAACTGTCCCCTCAACCACCATGACAGCTATGAAAGCCATGTGGTACGCTTTAATTGGGTGGACATGCCTAGTGTTTCACGCGCCATAATTAGAGCCTTTCAAAATTGGAGTAGATTTGACAAAAGTGTCCCTGAACCGTCTCGCCCCTTTAATTGGGGGTTAAGGTCATCTTCACCAGATTTTACTATTCCTGAACATTAGTGACCTTTTGAGAGAATTTCTCTTTTACAAGTTTTACGAACGACGTGGTGTAATTTTGAGCAGCTTACAGCAGTTCACTTGCTTAAATCCAACAACTTCACAGTCTCCTGTTTTTCTAGATTCTAAAGGTACTCTCTTTGTCATTTTTCATTTGTATTCACTTTTTATTCCCCTTTTTGGATTATGCCCCCTGTGAAACACCTATCCCGTTGCACCAAGGGTGGCGGAGGAGTCCTAATAAGGTTTGTACCTTTATGGGCTTTGAGGCCGCAATTCTAGGGCTTGAGGGTGGATGTGAATCCCTCTGGGTCCGCCCGTTCTTTGTCTGAATAAATAGGAGCCCTTGATTTGGACATTAGCTTAACGGTCTCAACGAGTGTTTTCTAGGTGTTCAATGGCAAGCAAAGGGGCTGTGAGACAACAGAGAGCGGCCGAAGAGGAACCTCTAGTTCTTGCCCCTATGAGGCCCACCTACCCCTGGGTTACCAATGACATTTGGAACCGTACATCCATATATTCTTCTGAGGTAAGACTCGAAGAACTTTTGGGCTATTTAGAGTTGACAGAGAAAGGTTCGGGGGACCGAGAGTTCCAATTTCTGTGCCCAGAGCATGATGACAGAGTATGCATGCAACGGGAATAGGGTCAAGACTTCATGTTCTTGTACAAGGGCCTCTTCCACGATTATGGTCTTCAGCTTCCATTCACCAATTTTCAAATATCATTTCTCCGAACCCTTCAAGCTGCCCTGATCCAAATTCACCTTAATGGCTGGGGTAATATCTTAGCTTTTGAGAGATTTGGTCGGGTGGTCGGGTTCCAATGCTCTGAGAGAGCCTTTTTCTATTTCTTCACGTGATGGAGTATCCAGGGGGAGTGCATTGTAGCAGTCCAGGATGTTTGTTAAATTAAGGTCTGGGAGGAGAGTATTTGAAATTTTCCAAAACAGCTACAAAGAGTGGAAGCATAAGTTTCTCAAATTGACTGTGGTGTCGAGCACCCGGCCTTTTTACCTGAAGGCTAACGGGGAAGCAAAATTTTGCTTATACTAGAACCAGTATGCTTAGGGCATTCCCATTGAATCCATTAAAAATAAGAAGGAGGATTTGGATAAAGGAGATGTTGAATGTATCGATTTTATAATTGAATGGGGGTTAAAGGTCAGCCAAATCAAATATAAGGATGTCCTGATCTTTTCCAACGATGAAATCCTTTGGGCTATCCTCGGTAAGGGATTGAATCTGTATATGTATATTGTTGCTCATCTTGTTACTTTTTACTTTTTCGCATTTGATTTTTCTAAGTTCTTGACCCTTTTTCCTTTTCTTGTCACAGATAACATGGCCACCAACAAGGGTGTTGGGTCTTCAATAGAAGCGGTCCAAGCGTTTAAGGCGAGGAGGATTTAGGCTAGATTGTCCCGCTCTTAGTTTGCCATTGCCCGACCTCTGGTGATCCAGGAACTGGGTCTCGATGTCGCAGCTCAACCCCAACAAGGAAATAAGAAAAAGCCCGTGGAAGGTGCCGTGGCGAAGGGGCAAAGTAGAATCATGGTCGTGGAAGGAGATACTGGTCAAAAGGTAAACCCTTTGCCCCTAATAACCAGGGACAGGGTGCTCGCAAAATTCATTGATGAGATCTTTCTAAGTAATGATGTTGTCAAACTCATCACCCAGCGTAAGATTCTTAAGGCCTTATAATTGTTTCAAACTTACACTGTCTGGACTATCGCTAAAGCCCGGCTCTTGGAAAGGTCGGTGGTAAATTTTGAAAGAAGGGCCGAGAAAGAACTAAGGACAATGGAGGCTGAGGGAAAACAACGACTGGAGAAGGCCCTTAAGGGCAAAGAGGAGTTGGAGTCAAGGCTTGCCAGGGAGGAAAAAGAGCTTGCTAACTCTCAGGCTCTACTTGCCAAGGAAAAGAAGCGATTTGATGCCACTAACACCACATTTTAGGATAGAATAACTAAACTAGAGAAAGAAGGTGATGATCTGCTCACCATCAGCACCTATATAAGCGTAGATCAGTTCTACAATGTAGTTGCTCAAGTTCAATTCTTTAATCCTAAAGCAGAGCTAGCTTTAGGGGAGATTGGTCCATAAAAAAATTTTCGAGATGGAAATTAGGTCATTGCAGGGCCAGTTGATGGACCGGTCGCCCCTACCCCTATAAAGGAGGTGCTTGCTCCCTTGGTGGATTTAAATAAGAGGGGTCTGGGCGTGAATCAGCAGAGGACAGAGGGGAATGAAGCCGAAGAATAGCCTACTACTCCTTCCTTTTTCTTTAACTATTGGCTTGCCCCTGCGTGGGGCTTATTGACTTTGTATAGACAATCGCCCTAGTTCCCAGGGTTTTTAATTTATTTTCCTTCACCTTTATTTTGCCTTGCCTTACCTTGCATGCTTGTTTATTTTCACGGTCAACCTTCTGGGTCCAACGCCCATCATGGTGTTTGTTTTACAAACCTTTTCATGACTAGGAAACTTCCATGGTCCGGGGTCCAACACCTTTTTATAGACTTGTGGTTCCCTTTAGGACTTGTGTATTTTTCATACGTTATAAACCATTGTCCAAGGTCCAATGCCCTTTTATGGACTTGTGGTTCCCTTTTGGGACTTGGGTATTAGAGTAAAAAGACTTTGCCTAGGGTCCTTTGCCAATTATCGTGGCTTTTAGGATCTTGCGTGACTTTGGTTCAAGTAAGACCTTGTCCAAGGTCCGGCACCCTTTGAAGACTTAAGGATCCCCATGGGACTTAGGTATTAGTAAAGCATTGTCTGGGGTCCATCACCAACTATTTGGGTGTTTAAAATACCTCTTGACCTTGGCATAAGTGGTCCTTGGTGGGGTCTTTCGTGTTTATGGTTTAGATAGAGAATTTTCTAAAGACTTAGGATTTTTCTACTACATAACCTTTTTAACACAAGATGCACTCAGGAGGTACCATTATAATCTGTCCATGCTGGCAACGATCATAAAGTGAAGTAAAATATCGCTTTGTTTTATTGATTTAAGAAGGTACTAAGGTCCATACAAAGTGTTCCCATAGTAATTGGGGCATATTAGACATGAAGTAAACTAAGACTAGGCCTTAAAGGGCACTTATCTGTAGTAGTTTCTAAGTTTTTCTACGTTCTAGAAGCTCTTCACCGGCTTGCATGTTAGCATCTCCAAGGTGTAAGCTCTTTTGTTGGTGTTGATCACAATGCGGTAGGGGCCTTCCCAATTAGGGGCTAACTTCCCCTAGGAGGCATTTTTTCCTCCGATGTCAGCCCTGTGAAGTACAACGTCACTTGGCTGGAATCTTTTAAGGATAACTTTTAGGTTGTAGCATGCTGTCGTCTTTTGTTTGATAGCGGCGCCACATATATGGGTGACGCACCTTCTTTCTTCTAAGAGGTCTAGGTCCCCCTTGATCAGTCCGGGGTTACTGTCTGCTGAGAAATGTTGGAGGCGCCAACTGGGTTCTCCTATTTCTACCGGGATCATTGTCTCACACCCGTAAGTGAACTTAAAGGGAGTTTCACCTGTCGTAGAATGAGGCATAGTCTAGTAGGCCCAAAGAAGGTGGTCGAGATGTTCAGCCCAGTTTCCCTTGGCTTCATCCAACCTCCTTTTAAGTCCGTGAACAATAACCTAGTTGGCAACTTCAGCTTGCCCATTTATCTGGGGGTTTTCTACAGCACTGCAATGATGTTTGATTTTCAAACCAGTGAGTAGTTCTTCGAATTCCTTGTCTTTGAACTGCGTCCCGTTATCCATCACAATGCACTCTTTGATTCCAAACCTTGTAATAATGTGACGCCATGTGAACTTTTGGATTCTAGCTGAGGTAATGGTTACCAGAGGTTTGACCTCGATCCATTTAGTAAAGTAGTCCACTACTACCACTAGAAACTTTAGTTGTCCGGGTGCTTGAGGGGACGGACCCAGAATATCCATACCCCACCTATAGAATGGCCAGGGTACGAATATTGTGGAGAAATCCTTGGGTCAAGCATGGTAGTGGTCTGAGTGGCGCTGACACTTGTCACAAACTTGGACATGTGCTATTGCGTCGGCCTCCATTATAGGCCAATAAAAACCAACCCTGAGAGCTTTCAACACTAAGGCTTTGCCTCCCAAATGGTGTCCATAACTCCCCTCATGGACCTCTGTTAATACATACTCTGCTTCATTAGGTGTCAAACATTTGAGAAGAGGTGAAGAGAATCCTCGCAGGTATAACTGCCCATCATAGATGGTGTACCAGATAACATTTTTTATTATCTTAGAAGCTTCCTTTGGGTCCTCGAGTTGGATGCCGAACTGTAAATACTTTATGATGGGGGTGATCTATGTGGATTCTGAATCTTTAATCTGGAAAATAGTTGAAACCATGATTGAGGGCTGGGCTAACGTCTCTTGGACCACTGAATGATTATTCCTCGGGCTCTTCGTGTTAGCCAACATAGATAGGAGGTCAGCCCTTGAGTTTTGTTCCTCCACCTTCACCGTTCGAAAGCCCTTAAGGAGTCCTTGTACCTTAGCTAGATATCTCTATAAGAGGGGTTATTTAGCCTAGTAGTCACCTTAGATCTGGGATGTCATGAGTTGGGAGTCATGACGAGCGCCGAACTCAATCAAAATTAAAACTGAGTTATACCTATGGCTTGTAGCATAGGAGCTAACACCGGATCGTCTCTCAAGGATTTTAGTTACAATTTAACCAAATCAAGCCAAAATTGGGATGGGGGTTGAGCATACAGAAAATATAAATAACAGAATTCAAACAAAAATAGATAAAACAGAATTAATAAAGCAACCAATCCAAGAGAATGAACCAAACTTGATTTTAATCCATCCTTGATTATTATAGGTCCATTAAATTATCAATCAAGTCTTTGGTCTTAGATCACTTCAAGACACCTCTCAATGATCCACGGATCTTCTACTAGAAATGCTTCCAGGATCTAATTAATTAAGGTTAGACAAATTAAGCACCCATCCAAACCGAAATTAACTTAAAAGCCAAAATCCAACTAAGTTAAACATTTCATCAAACACCTTCAATACCTTGTTTAATCTCTGATTTCATCTCTTTGCACATGATAATTAAGTAATTAACATATAAAAATTCTAATCAAACAACCAGAATTAACAAAGAGAAGAAGAAGAAGAGAAACTTGATTAATAGATGAATATAACAATTAAAGCAGAATCTCAAGATTAAGCATCAAGTTGTTCAATCTCTTGGATTGATCTAAAGGCCCTACCCCTCCATGAGAAAGGGAGAACTCAAAAATATAAAAGAAGAGAAAATGAAATTCTAGAGAGAAGAAGGAGGAAGAAGTTCTAGGGAGATGAAGAGAAAAGTGTATAATGAAAGGTGTCTTTCTGCTTAGCCTCGGATTTCTTCCTAAAAATCCTAAAACTACCTCCTATTTTAGCCTCACATGATTAGAATCTATTTAGATACAAAGCTAGGTCCATTATGAGCAATTGGGCCCAAAGCCTAAGCAATTTAGAGTTCTACAACTCAAGTTACAATCAAAACAAAATCAAAGGGTCACTAAACTTGTTTTCTAAATTCCAGGCCTAATTTGGTCCACTAGATATCTGATTGAGACTTTGAGCTCTTCACCAAAGTTGTAGAGCTTCCTCTTAGCTTTCCTACAAGGTAAAATGCATAACTATCAGATATCTAGAACTCAAGATATGGCCAAAATACAGAAATAGTGTAAAACCTCAACAATGCTGGGAATTGTCAATTAAGCCCAATTTGAGCCCAAACTTATAAAACATGACCAAGCTCAAACAATTAAGGACATGGAAGGTGTAAATGACTAAACATGAGAGTTTATTAATGTATAGAATATATGATTATCAAGTCACTGCGAAGTGTGATCCTTGTTGCACCCAATTCCTTGGCCATCATCAATCCAGCAATGCACACTTCATATTCTGCATGGTTGTTCGAAGTAGGGAATTCGAACTTCAGGGAGCTTTTGATTGTCATGCCTTTTAGATTTTTGAGGATTACCCAGGCGAAACTTCCCTTAGGGTTAGAGGATCTGTCAATAAACACTGTCCACGACACTTCCTCGGGGTCACCAGGGTCCGATGTAAGTTTAGCAAGGAAGTTTGAAAGTGCTTGTGCCTTTACTAGTAGTCTAGGCTCATATGAGATTCCAAACTCAGAGAGCTCAATGGACCAAGTGATCATCCTTCCTGCTAGGTTTGATTTATGTAATATTTGTTAGATTGGTTGATGACAAGGGCAAGTGCGACCTTCTCGATCTTATGATAACGGAGTTTAGAGCCTTGCAGCATCTTGTTTACAAAATAAACTGACTTCTGGCCTTTGGCCATTTTCGGATGAGTACCAAACTAATGGATTCTTCATGAACAGAAAGGTATACGTATAAAGTCTCTCCGAGTTCCGGCCTAGTCAAGATAGGGGGAGATGATAACAGGTTCTTAAGAGATGTGAAGGCGTCCTCGCACTCTTGGGTCCACTCAAAACTTATCCCCTTTGTTAACAGTTTAAAAAGGGGGAGGGATTTGTGGATGGCTTTAGCGAGGAAGCGTGTGAGAGCCGTGATCTGCCCTATAAGTTGTTGAACCTCTTTAACATTTCGGGGGCTATGCATGTCGAGCACCACTTAGCATTTATCTAGATTTTTCTTAATCCTATGATGAGTCAACGTGAAGGCCAAGAACTTCTCGGCTCAGACCCCGAATGCACAATTTTCTAGGTTGAGTCTCATGTTGTGCTTTCTTACTTCCGCAAATACCTCTTTGAGGTCAGCTGTGTGGGATCCAAACTCAGGGGTCTTAATGATCATATCATCAATGTATACTTCAAGCATTCTCCCCACTTGACCCTCAAAAACTCTATTCATCATCCATTGATAGGTAGCTCTTACATTCTTCAAGCCAAAAGGCATGACCCTGTAGCAATAGCTTACCATTTCGGTGATGAAAGTGATTTTATCTTCATCTCTAGGGTACATCAGAATCTGATTATACCTGGAGTAGGCTTCCAGAAAGGATAATACCCAAAAACCAGATGAGTTGTTAACTAACTTATCAACATTTGGGAGGGGGTATGGATCTTTAGGACACACCTTATTCAGGTTTGTGTACACATCCGCCACTTTCCGTTTGACTTTTTCACTAAGACCACATTAGAGAGCCATGTGGTGTAAGAGGTGTCCCTGACGAATTCAGCATCAAGTAGTTCTTTGACTTGCTCCTTAATGATCTGCTGTCTTTCAGGGCCGACTTTCCTCTTCTTCTGGGAGACCGACTTTGCATTCCATTTAATAGATAAACGATGGCAGATGAAAACAAGGTCAAGCCCAGGCATGTTGGAGGACGTCCATGCAAATAGGTCCTTATTTCGTTGAAAGAGCTCTATCAGCTGACATTTCTCCTGCTCTCCCAGATTTGTGCCTATTTGGGTGACTTGATCAGGCTTATCACCTAGTTGAAGTGGAAGTAACTCTCCTTCTAGCTAGGATCTGTTGCCCTGAATCTCTTCTCTAACATCCAACTCGATCATAAGGATATTAACTTGATCCAAGGCCAGGCTAGACATACGTACTCTTGCTTTCTTGGGAGTCCTTCAGATCTTAAGGCTCTCATTATAACACTTGTGTGCTGCAATTTAGTCGCCCTTGACCTTGATCACCTCATTATTTTTGTTAAGGAATTTCATGGTTAGGTGAGCGGTGGATACTATAGCAGCAATACCGTTCAGGGTAGGTCACCCTAGAATAATGTTGTAAGCAGACGAGCAATCTACAACCAAAAATCTGACTTTAGTGGTTCTGCAAATTTTGTTGTCCCTGAGGGTCAGGAATGTTTCAAAATATCCCACTGGGGTGATTTTCTCACCAGAGAAGCTAGTGAGCTCGCCTTCATAGGGGGTTAATGCGGACATAAGGAACTTTAGCTTTTTGAAAGTGTCCATAAACATTATATCTGCTGAGTTACCCTAGTCTACGAAGATACACCGGACTTTAGCATTAGATATTATTCTGGAGATGATAAGTGGATCATTGTGATCCCAGATAATATCTCCATAGTCCTTAGCAGTCAAAGAGATTGGAGGCTCTTCCCTATCATCAACATGAGGTCTATGCATTTCTCCTACTCTTCCAGATTTGCGCCTATTTGGGTGACTTGATCAGGCTTGTCACCTAGTTGAAGTGGAAGTAGCTCTCCTTATGGCTGGGGTCTGATGCCCCGAATCTCTTCTCTAACATCCAACTCGGTCATAAGGATATTAACTTAATCCAAGTCTGGACTAGATGTACATACTCTTGCTTTCTTGGGAGTCCTGCAGATCTTGAGGCTCTCATTATAACATTTGCGTGCAACAATTTGGTCACCCTTGACCGTGACCACCTTATTATTTTTGTTAAGAAATTTCATGGTTAGGTGAGCAGTGGACACTATAGTAGCAATACCGTTCAGGGTAGGTCGCCTCAGAATAATGTTGTAAGTAGACGGACAGTCTACAACCAAAAATTTGGCTTTGATGGTTCTGCAGATTTTGTTGTCCCCGAAGGTCAAGAATGTTTCAAAATATCCCACCAGAGTGATTTTCTCACCAGAGAACTCGGTGAGCTCGCCTTCATAGGGGGTTAATGTGGACATGGGGAACTCCAGCTTTTCGAAAGTGTCCATAAACATTATGTTTGCTGAGCTGCCCTAGTCTACGAAGATACGCCAGACTTCAGTATTAGATATTATTCCGGAGATGACAAGTGGATCATCATGATCCTGGATAATATCTTTGTAGTCCTTAGCGATAAAAGAGATTGACGACTCTTCCCTATCATCAACACGAGGCCTGTGCGCAGAACTAGAAATGCTTAATATCGCAGTTCGTAGTGCTTTCTTCCAGGAACTACTAGATGGACCTCCTCCTGCAAATCCTCCAGAGATAGTACTGACCAATCGATCTATTCTGTTGGCCCCATTCTGAGTATCTCGGTTTCGATCTTGCCAGTTGTCAGCATCATGGCGAGGTGGAGTCCAGGATTTTCTAACTGGGTTACGTGTCCTCCTCCTTTGTCATGGGGTCGGACTTCACCTAGTAGCGCTACAACTACGTCTTCGTTCCCTCCGTCTTCCGGGGTTATCATTGTTCCGGATCCTGGCAATATACTTCTGAAGCCAACCTTCTTTAATTAAGGACTCAATTACATCTCGGAACTGGTAGCATTCTTCTGTTTCCTGGCCATAACTCTTATGCCACTTGCAGTGCTTGGAGTGATCCTTCGCCTTTTTCAGAGGTGCTGGCCTTCTAATACTCCAGAACTCAGTCTGAAGCACTTCTTTGAGAATTGTTTCTTGTGGAGCATTCAGAAGAGTGTAGTCAAAATATTTAGGCCGATAAGCATCGCCTTTGGAGGAGTTTCGAGGTTGATTTGATTATTTTTCTAGTGAGTGGGCTCACATTTTTCCAAAAAATACTAGTATTGCTATTTTAGATGAAAAGATTAACTCTTAGAGTTAAATAAACAAGTCAGTTTGTATGCAGTCATGAATCAAAGGGAGAGTATTTTCAGTCTTAAAATTAGACACCATTTTTTATGTCAACCTAGTTGAATTTGGCTATTTTGGAAACCTTTGAAAGCAACCATTTTTTTCACTTTTAAATTACTGTTCACGATGCTATAATTTAGCTTGTTTTATTTATTTGTATTCATTTGCTATTATTGTTATTATTATTTTTTAAATTTTGCAGTTGGTGTTTGCTTTTTTTTTGTCCTATCTTACAACTGAGCTCTTCATATTAGCATTATTTACTTGTATATGTAGATTATGGCACAATTACACAATGCAAGGAAGCAAAGGGTGATTATATTATTGATAATGCATTTGGAGATGTTGAATCAGTTTACATTGCTGTTGATGAGCATTTGTGCTATGTTATTAGCAAACCATTTAGGAAGGAAGATGAGAAAGAGAATTAGATATAATCATCATAGTAGAGCTATGGTAAGGGATGTCAATTTTCATAGCATTGAAGATGAAAATGTAGAGGAATTTGACTCAACTGAAACCCATCAAGTTACCAATTGTGTGAGTGAAGCTGGCCACGCTAATGAGTCAAATAGTCAAGGTAAAAAAAGAGCAAGAACTGAAAATGATCAATCTCGGCCTCTCAGATGTTGTATGAAGTCATGGATAGGCTTGGAGGCTATTTTGAGGGCATAAGGGACAACATAGTTGAATAGGCATCTTGTTTCAAGCATGAAGGGGAGCATCCCAAGAGGAAAATATCTATTCATGAAGACATAAACAAAGTTCCAGGCTTGACTCGACAAGAGTGGATTAAAGCTAGTATAGCCATTATAAAGGATCCCAATCTCATTGAATTTTTCATACAAGTTGAACCTGATATGAAGAAATAGATTATTGATGAAGTCTTAGCTTATGAAATTGGAAATTGATAAGAATGATAACTTCTAGTTTTAATGAGCTGTTCTTTAGGTTAGAGCATATTGGTATTGCCTCTACTTTTTTCTTTTTGATTTGTAAAACAAATTATGCATGTAAATTGATGTCATACTTTTTGATCAAGTCTTAGTTTATGTTGTTTTGGGAGGTTGCAAAAAATGTTAAGCTTTTTGTTTTACTGGGCCATAAAAAGATTATGATATTATTGTGTTGTATATTTGGGAAAGTTTGTGCTTATTTCACTTGTTTTGAGACTTTGTGCTTTGTTTATCTTAGGATGAGCTCAAAGGTTCCTTTCTCATATGTGTTAGCTGCTGACTAGCTCATAGTCTGAAGTTTTGTTTGTAATTAATGATATGTTACTGATACGTAAGTTGTATTAGCCCATGGAATTTGATATTTATCAGTAATGAGTCTTCATTTTGATCTCTACCACCACTTCATATTAATCTTAAACAAGGGATGATACATACACAAACACCTTTAAAACAAAAACTTCATAGATTGCAATATTTTACATTTTTCTTGTTTTTTTTCTTCTCTCTCTCTTTCTTGATTAATGTAAAGAAAAATAAACAATTTACTCTCTGTAACTTCTGTAATTGTAATTGCTTTTTCTGTGTATCTATAATTTCCCATCACAGATTTATTACTAAATGAATATAACTATAATGTAGTAGTTTGCTAACAACTTTAGGCAATTAGGAATATCATAGTCTAATCAATTGTCGAGGCCTAGTGGTGGAGCTTAGTTTCAAACATCTAAAAATGGTTTCACGAATCAGTCCAGTGTTGGGGTCAAAACGTGTTGGCCATTTGCTAACCGTAAGTGCACAGGTCACACAAGTAATACAGATACAGAGTAAGAGATCATTCCCACGAGGATAAGTTTATTTCCAATGCTAAGTATTAACCAATAGCTTACCTAATTCTATTCAAGAACATAAAAATGGATAAGAGTAAAGAAAGTAAAGGCAGAAAGCAATAAGGATAAACGGTTAGAGTTTAGGAAAATCCTCCTTCACCCTTTACATCAACTAACAACATGCAATCCTCTTCATAAATATGAATGCAATGATTAGGTTAGCTTGAGAATCTACATTAGCTAAACGCCTATGTCTAGGTCATTTAACCATGGTTTCAATTGCCCAACTCTCTAAGTGTCCTTGAGAGTTAACATAAAATCTACTCTTTAAGGTCTATTCTCAAACACGTACTATGCATGGCTAAAAGGTATATGTCTATCCCATTAGCGAATCAACTCATCCCGCCATTGGAATAGAATCAAACATGCATCAACCATACATACGATCTCAAACCCAAATCCCTATGTCTAGGTTCATTAGACTTTATCAAATCAACTTAAATGTTGGCCAAACATTCAAGAGCATTAAGCACAATATGATTGAACAAAATTAAAGATCCACACAAACTTAGAGAAGAACAAATCATTAATATTAATAAAAGGATCCAAAGTCATCCCGAAATAAAGCTCATCTATACAATGAACATGAGAACAAATTACAAAATACATGTTCAAGAAATAAGGAAGAGAAAAGAGAAAAGAGAGAAGGAGAAAGCTTATGGATTTCGCCATGGTTGCTCAGATCCTCCTCCAAAGGAAAGAGAGCTTCCATCCTTAGCTCCCCAAGCTCCATCTCCACCTCCAATGGAGTTCTAGCCGCAGCCTCTAACCCAGAAAACTAAAAACCTAAAAACCTAAAAGAGAGAAACTCAGAGAGAGCGAAAGGGTGCGTGAAAAATAGAATAAATAGGCTCAGCTCGCCAAAGCGCGCCGCGGCATGCAAATTCCCACGCCTCGGTGTGGAGCTGTCTGTCCTGTCAGTATGTGGCTGCTGAGACCTTCACGCCGAGGCGTGAACATTTCCACGCCGGGGCGTGGAGCTCTGGAATGCTTCCTGGGCTTCTTTCCTTCAATGTTGGGCCTTGGTTTGCATCAATTTGTCTCTTTTGAGCCTTTCATGCATTAGATAAGGCACCAAGTTAAATATAATTGTAAATTTACTTAATCAATCAACAAATATGAATAAATTGCTCAAAAACATAAAGGAAGATCTCAAAATGGAATTTCACAAATATAAGCATAAAACCTTCCAAATATGCTTAAGATCAAGGACTAAGCATGCCATGAAGCACAAATATGGGGCATAAATAACTACATTTCATGGAGTTATCACACCCCCAAACTTAAGATGTTGCTAGTCCTCGAGCAACACAAAGTATGACTAAGAAAACTCACTTTGACAATTCATGCTCATATGCATTCAACAATGATAAATTCAATTTCTTTAACCACAACCAGTGCACAATGATTAGAATGGCCCTCAAAGAATGCGCATGCCTCACAGTTAAGTTCAACACATACACAATCCTTAACATGCCATCAATCAAGCTTCCAATCATGCACATGACATCTCTCACAAACATGCAAGCTCAACTTATCTTTTTCAAATCATGCTCATCTGGATAAGTTTATGAACCTACACATGGATACAAATCAAGATTCCACAAAATTGTAGCACAACTCTTTCTCTACTAATGTAAATCACACATGATTGAGGATCAAGAGGGACTTTAATAGCTTATAATGTAAGGCCAAGGTGATGGGGTGAAGAACAAAGGGGAATGAAAAACATACAAACATTGAGAAACATAACATGATATTTCAAGACTTGAGTCACTACAACAAGGGTATACAAAATGAAACAAATAACACTATTCAGAACCACTCGATGCTTTTCTTTTCATTTATTCTTTCTTTCTTTCATTTGTTTTTTTTCTTTTCTTTTCTTTTTCTCTTTTTGTATTTTCTTTTTCTTTAACAAAAACAACTTTTTGTGCAACAAATGGTTCCTTCCAGCCACTTTTGTATTGAACAACATAAATACCCTAAACCTTGGACTCAAGTGAAGAAATAACATAGCATGTACTCAACAAACATAAAGGGAAGGAAAAGATTGCAAAGCTTTCGCATGCATTAGAATGGGTACAAAGTAGGAAATATGAGGGTGAAAGAAGAACATAGAAGGCCAAACAATTATAAGGCTTCAAAAGGGGACCTAGGAATATAATCATGTAAGGGTAAGCTTGAAAGGCTCAACCGGTCCAAACAATGCCCTAATCATTTCCTCAACCATGCACAATCTAGGATTTCGCCTCAAAAGAGTTGCAAAACAATTTCAAGGATAGTAGAAATCATCCACATGCACAATCCATGCACAATCTATTTATGTTGTATTGAACAACATAAATAACCTAAACCTTGGACTCAAGTGAAGAAATAACATAGCATGTACTCAACAAACATAAAGGGAAGGAAAAGATTGCAAAGCTTTCGCATGCATTAGAATGGGTACAAAGTAGGAAATATGAGGGTGAAAGAAGAACATAGAAGGCCAAACAATTATAAGGCTTCAAAAGGGGACCTAGGAATATAATCATATAAGGGTAAGCTTGAAAGGCTCAACCGGTCCAAACAATGCCCTAATCATTTCCTCAACCATGCATAATCTAGGATTTCGCCTCAAGAGAGTTGCAAAACAATTTCAAGGATAGTAGAAATCATCCACATGCACAATCCATGCACAATCTATTTATGTTGTATTGAACAACATAAATAACCTAAACCTTGGACTCAAGTGAAGAAATAACATAGCATGTACTCAACAAACATAAAGGGAAGGAAAAGATTGCAAAGCTTTCGGATGCATTAGAATGGGTACAAAGTAGGAAATATGTGGTTGAAAGAAGAACATAGAAGGCCAAACAATTATAAGGCTTCAAAAGGGGACCTAGGAATATAATCATGTAAGGGTAAGCTTGAAAGGCTCAACCGGTCCAAACAATGCCCTAATCATTTCCTCAACCATGCACAATCTAGGATTTCGCCTCAAGAGAGTTGCAAAACAATTTCAAGGATAGTAGAAATCATCCACATGCACAATCCATAAACATTTTCTAGACAAGCACTCAAATCTTTCCAAAGTTAAACAAGTATCTAAGTGAGAAACACATCATGCATAAAAATAAACAAGATTGCTTAAGCATGCTTCAAGATTGCAAATGGTTACATAAAAGAATCGAGGACAATTGCAAGTATTTATATCATTGGCCAACCATCACACACTAGCAAATGGCAACAAATCATGCATTCAAAAGATTCATCATTTTTCATTCAAGCATGCATAACAACATGTACAAAGTGTGAAAAATTGAAACTTTTATCAATAGCTCACCAGTAATAGCCAAAACTGGATATACTCATGAAAGCATGATGACCATCACTAGCACATACTTAAAGTATCAAAACATGTGTAAACATTAAGCGTTAAGGGTAAAAATATGCAATGATACTCCCCCAAACCAAAGTGATATGTGTTCTTAGTGTTCATGGTCTATAGGGTACTTGAGCAAGTCAAAACAGTAGCCTGACTAGAACTGAGCATTATTAAATAAACAAAAACAGAGAAAAACAAAAGAAAAATGCAAAACAGGGGGTCACGCCGCGGCGTGAAAAAGTTCACGCCTCGGCGTGGAGCGCTCTGGTGCCTGTTCTGGTGTGACCGAGACTGGCACACCGCGGCGTGGACATTCTCACACTGCGGCGTGAGAGGTCAATCTGCAGAATTCTGCAGCAAACTCGTCTCCGCCGAAACTGGTGCTCCATTTTGGCCCATAGCACCACCAAAACAAGTCTAAAAACTTAAAACACAGAATGTACTACAAAAACATAACAAAAACACTAAATCAAACTATAACTACTTATCTAAACAAACCAAAAACAAAAGCATAAAAACATGAATTAAAACTATTTACCACAACAAAACATAAAAAACTTGAATTAGAACTAAGCAAACTCATTGTCAATATTAGCAATACGGAAATAATGCCTTCTCCCCGACAACGGCGCCAAAAACTTGTTGGGGTCAAAACGTGTTGCCCATTTGCTAACCGCAAGTACACGGGTCACACAAGTAATACAGATACAGAGTAAGAGATCGTTCCCACGAGGATAAGTTTATTTCCAATGCTAAGTATTAACCAATAACTTACCTAATTCTATTCAAGAACATAAAAATGGATAAGAGTAAAGAAAGTAAAGGCAGAAAGCAATAAGGATAAACGGTTAGAGTTTAGGGAAATCCTCCTTCACCCTTTACATCAACTAACAACATGCAATCCTCTTCATAAATATGAATGCAATGATTAGGTTAGCTTGAGAATCTACATTAGCTAAACGCCTATGTCTAGGTCATTTAACCATGGTTTCAATTGCCCAACTCTCTAAGTGTCCTTGAGAGTTAACACAAAATCCACTCTTTAAGGTCTATTCTCAAACACGTGCTATGCATGGCTAAAGGGTATATGTCTATCCCATTAGCGAATCAACTCATCCCGCCATTGGAATAGAATCAAACATGCATCAACCATACATACGATCTCAAACCCAAATCCCTATGTCTAGGTTCATTAGACTTTATCAAATCAACTTAAATGTTGGCCAAACATTCAAGAGCATTAAGCACAATATGATTGAACAAAATCCAAGATCCACACAAACTCAGAGAAGAACAAATCATTAATATTAATAAAAGGATCCAAAGTCATCCCTAAATAAAGCTCAGCTATACAATGAACATGAGAACAAATTACAAAATACATGTTCAAGAAATGAGGAAGAGAAAAGAGAAAAGAGAGAAGGAGAAAGCTTATGGATTTTGCCATGGCAGCTCGAATCCTCCTCCAAAGGAAAGAGGGCTTCCATCCTTAGCTCCCCAAGCTCCATCTCCACCTCCAATGGAGTTCTAGCCGCAGCCTCTAACCCAGAAAACTAAAAACCTAAAAACCTAAAAGAGAGAAACTTAGAGAGAGCGAAAGGGTGCGTGAAAAATAGAATAAATAGGCTCAGCTCACCGACGCGAGCTGTGGCGTGCAAATTTCCACGCCTCGGCGTAGAGCTGTCTGTCTTGTCAGTATGTGGCTGCTGAGACCTTCACACCGCGGCGTGAACATTTCCACGCCGCGGCGTGGAGCTCTGGAATGCTTCCTTGGCTTCTTTCCTTCAATGTTGGGCCTTGGTTTGCATCAATTTGTCTTTTTTGAGCCTTTCCTACATTAGATAAAGCACCAAGTTAAATATAATTGTAAATTTACTTAATCAATCAACAAATATGCATAAATTGCTCAAAAACATAAAGGAAGATCTCAAAATGGAATTTCACAAATATAAGCATAAAACCTTTTAAATATGCTTAAGATTAAGGACTAAGCATGTCATGAAGCACAAATATGGGGCATAAATAACTACATTTCATGGAGTTATCATCCAGCAATGTCTCTTATCAAGGTTCGCAATCTAGGACTATACTTTATGGTTTGGGACGAGGTAGACTTCAACATGGTTCTAATAATGCAAATTCATGGAGGAGTGTTCTTATGCCCGTATATATAACTAGATCATCAGTTAGACAAGTAGTTATATTAGATCACTTAACCATTATAACTATTTGTTTTCAACACAGCTATGTGACACGGGAAAATAACGAAGATTGGTAAAGAGACTTAAACTAACAAAAATTTTAAGAGTTTAGAAACAGAGGTTAAGTTTGAAAACATTTTTGGCTTTGAAATAAATATACCAATAAATTTAAAGGTTAGATTTTTAATAAGAAGGGCAATTTCCCATGATAAGAACAAGAAATCCATCATAAGTAAATTAAAGAAGAACAGAAAAATAAATAAATCAAGGAAACCCATTATTATCCATACCTAACTTGTAACAATGGCGGTGAACGCGAAGGAGCTTTGAACACGAAGGCAGGGAACACAAATCTTCGAACGCGAAGGGAGGGAACACAAATCTTCGAACACGAAGGAAGAGAACACAAATCTTTGAACGCAAAGGCAGGGAACACAAATCTTCAAAGCTTTAAACATAGATCTTCTGTGCCACCACCAGATCTGTAGCGCTATTGCTGGATCTGCAAAGTTTGGGTTTTTTTTTTTTTAAAAAGGCTAGGCAGAGGCTTTGGTGCATCGCAGATCTGAAAGGGAGTTTTAAATAAAGAAGGAGCCAGAGCACTTAGAAAAATTAGAAGAGGAAAATGAGAGGGTGAGGGCAAGAGAGTGAGAGGAAGAAGGCAAGAGTAAGAGGAAGAGGGTGTAACATCCCGGGACTGCCTGCAGGATTGACGAGTGTCTCCACAAACCAACACGAGTATTTTTAGCGTGCTTTGTCCTCACTCACACGCATTCTAGGAAACTTCCCATGAGGTCACCCATCCCACAATTGCTCCAGGTCAAGCACGCTTAACTATAGAGTTCTTATGTTCTAGGCTCCCGAAAACAAGTTGCAACTTGTTGATACGACTACGCCAAATAAAATTCCTTTAAGCCATCCTCAACTATATAGTCTCATACCTGCACAGTCTCTGAATCCCTCTTATTCCGGTGTGTATTTAGTTTATTCATGCGACCCTTTGCCTAGAAGCCTGCCAGAAGCCACTCCTTGTCAGTGCTTCATTGCACCGGCGATCACTTCCCGCCCTCATTGGCCCCGGGACACACATGCCCACTGTAACGCCCCTCTTCCAAGGGAACGTCACATAGTCGATTACAATGCGGAAATAAAGTTAGGTGAGTTGAGACCCGGTCCATTTTAATAAGACGCGTATATTCACTAGATTATAGTTGGGTATTTTAATTGGCGGTTATGTTATATATGTACTTTTTTTTTTCTTTTTAATTAGTAACCATGTTGACGAGACATCAATGGAAATAAAAGATCAAACAGAAGTAAAACATGCATAGGAATTAATATCTGCATCATCATATATATATATAAATATATAAGTTTATCAAAGCATTTAGTTACAAGCCTGGTACATCAAAAGCAAAACTATACCTGCCCCCAAAATATTATATACACATCCCCACGGTATCAGAATTTACAGCCCACTACAAACAAAACATCAGGCCCCCAAAATAAAATACTGGTAGCCTTCAGTAGCTACGAGTGACATCAATCCCTCAAGTGAGGAGGAATCGTGTCGATCCTCTTCGGGTCCTCTTCGGGTCGTCCTCGGGACTTCCTCGGGATCTTCCTCGGGATCTTCCTCATCATCGAGAGAAATCACCATAGGAATAGCGAGAGACACGGGACGGGGCCCGAGCCGTAGAACGAAAAGAGTCCTCTCTCGGAGTGAAGTAACGACGCCCACATCTCACGGATCGGTAGCCGAAACTCCAAACGTAGGGCGATACAAACAGGTGAAGACAGGTGGTTCGTGGCGTCTCCAGGCTAGTGATATCGAGACATCTCCCGTGTAGACACGGCGTTCGAACGTAGTTGATATACCAAAGACTCCGCCCTCCTAAGAAAGTCGACGTACATCTCCCAAAAATCACGTACCGGGCTCCATAGTCTTCGTGGTCGCTCGGTCAAGGTAAGGCCAAAAACCGGGAAGTTGGGAACTTCCTGGTTCCTCACGGTTGTCTTCGATGAGACGCAATGTACGATAAACGAAATGGAAAGACAGAAGGAAAAAAGAGGTAAGACATCCTTCCGTCATTACCAATTATAGCATCAAGAAACCAAACGGCGCAAAGCGCCCACATAGCATTTACAACAACAAGAATAGTAATAGACATTCAAGAGCGATTATGAATCAAGCGCAGTTCCAGCAACATAGGTATATCAACAATATATCAATGCCGGACCATAATAATGATAAATGCAAATAATGCACGGACTCTATACACATGAGCCCTCAATAACCAAGATCCTACTCCATGGAGCTAGACACAAAACACTCGGAGAGAATGATCGAGGAGACATGCTAGTATCTCGTCACCATAAAAACAAGTGCTTTCCGAGAAAATAATCGGTCATTTTGCGCAACAAGGCTTTATACAAAGAAAGATTCTCACAAGATCTCGATATAGGATCGGGGCCGGTCAGGATCGTTGATGCGTTTGCATCGGTTTGTCTCACGGTCCCGGAGGGGCTACCACCGCCCTTTGTGAAACACCCGCGCCCCAACGCCCTCAAGGCCAACTACGGGACCCCACTTGTCTATTCGCACCCGCACTAAGGTGTGTTCAACTCCTAGGCAACTAGGCCTTTACGACAAATTAACGGACAAATTACAATGCATACAGACTCTATGCATAATCGGTATGATCATTATCACATACTATTCCATCATATGTCACAATTTGCCAAAGTAAGAATTGATACAGTCAATGGTCTCTCACATGGACCCACAATAGCATAATATTGTCATTAAATAGATCAATACCCTTTTCAAAACGTATTATGAGTTCTTGCTTAGGTTTAGCTTTACTTACGGGGTTTGCCTCTAAAGGAATTCTTTTAGTTAACTTAATTCCTCTTAGGTAATTTATTCATAAGCCCTTAGAAGATTATTTTAAGATCTCAAAATCTCACACTCTCATGTTCTTCCCTGTTTATGCATCCCTAAGCAATTTCTAGTCATCCCATTTATTTATGATCAATATTCCTATATTAATCCCAAGGTTTTGGGTCCAGGAAACTACACGGTCGGAAATCACAATTTGAGTCACAGACTTCAATTAATAGGTGTTGGGTGATAGGTATACATTTGAATTCGACAGAGACTACGTTTCATGAAGAATTGAAGTTGCTATTCGACGAAGAATAACGTAACGAGGGGGGAAAGAATGGGGAAAACATTTTTCTCGTCGGATGGGGATTCTGTCGGACGAAGAAATCATTTGTCATTTCGGATGGGGGTTCGTGGACGAAGATCAAAACTGCTCGGACCCTCCAGGATGGTCGCAAAAAAGCCTCTATTCGACGGGTATAGGTGTCGACGTTGGAGAAAATCTCCCAAGTGTCGAACCGACGAACACCGGTCGAAATCTCTAATTTCGACAGTGCAGGGAAATTCATCTACTCGACAGGCATTGTCTCTCGAATTCGACGATTATTGACTTTGGGGCATTTTCTTGTAAGTGTCCAGGGACTCTATTCGACGGGTTTTTGGTCGGAAGATCAATCTCGACGGGCATGATCGAGGTTCATACTCGACGGATTTTCACTTAGTGTTTGCTGATCAGAAATCTAAATTCGACGGGTTTGACATTCGACGGAAAGGGTCAGGAGTCTAAACTCGACGGATTTTAACATTTTACCAAGTGATTAGGTTATCACATTCGACAGGTTTGGCTATGGGTCCCTACTCGACGGATTTTAACATTTTACCAAGTGGTTAGGTTATCACATTCGACAGGTTTGGCTATGGGTCCCTACTCGACGGATTTTAACATTTTACCAAGTGGTTAGGTTATCACATTCGACAGGTTTGGCTATGGGTCCCTACTCGACGGATTTTAACATTTTACCAAGTGGTTAGGTTATCACATTCGACAGGTTTTAGGCTATCACGTTCGACAAGTTTTATCATTCGACGAAATGGTCTGAAATCTTCATTCGACGGATTTTGACATATCACCAAAAGATCAGGTTATTGTATTCGACAAGTTTGGCCAGATTTCATACTATTACTAATTTCCACATTCTGGGCTCAACATCGTAACTATCCGAAAACAAATTGGAACTTATTCCCTTCAATATTACACATTCCAATACCTCCAGATCATATACATGTACATTCAAACTCAAACAATCAAATAACACATATACCATACAAACAACATAAAAAGCAGAAAAGACCCTCAACAAAATCACAGACGTTTCCTAAATGCTAAGAGAGGTTGAGGAGGAGTGTCTTCCTCTTACCTTAGAGAAGCACAAAGAAAGGTCAGCTCCTTTTGGTCGAAATGATATTTTCAAATCCCGTAAAATCCTTGAATATTCAAGCTCACCAAAATCGAATCAAATGTTGAAATGGATACCCATGGTCATCAAAATGACAAGTGGGTTACGAAAATGAGGAGAGATGAGGAAAAAGCTAAGGACTTTACCTTAAAGTTCCAAATTTTAAGCTTCAACCGTGGAGGAAAAGAAGATGAAGAAAACGTAGAGCTTTGAAGATGATTCCCTCAGGTGTGGTGCTTCTCCAAACACGAAATGGTGCTGGAGTGTGACGGTATTGGAGGGTGAAAATATGAAGGTGGGGGAAATGGTGCTGCTTTGGAAGGAGAAATGGAAAGAGAGAAAGATGAGTGCTACGTACGGAGGAGAAAATGTGTGGAGTGCGAGAATGAATTAAGCCCCTTAATTCAAATGTGCAAAGCACAAAAATAGGAGGAGAGAGAAATAATAAAAAATGATTCAAAGAAGCTTCCTTGAGAAGCTTCGCACGCTTCTCTACGAAGTGCATAGTAAGCTTGTCTCCTTGATTAAATACAACGGATGATTTATTACACTAGCGTAGATAAAACCTCAAAATGTAGACCTCGTAAATCGTGTCTTGACTCGGGTTTAGTAAGATCCCCGTTGTCTCGTTGACGGTCCAAGGTTTACCGGCCTCGGGAAAATATTTTATTCTCCTAGGCTCCACTCAAGACACACACATAAAACGAAGAATATATTAAAATATTCATCATCTCCGAGAAAATTCCACAAAAATTCTTAAAAATTGCAAATATTATAAAATGATCGTTTTTAACAAAATAATAAATTTTCGGGGTGTTACAACACTCCTTCTAAAAGAAATTTCGTCCTCGAAATTTGCATACCTTAGAATAGTCAGTGGGTATTGCTCTCTCATCTTGTCTTCCAATTCCCAGGTTGCATCTCCAAATCACCTCGTTCCAGATCACTTTCACCAATGCGATCTCCTTGCCTCTTAATTGCTTTATCCTGCTATCCTCGATTCTTATAGGAGACGTCTCATAAGTTAAGTTTTCTTTTAGTTGTACTTGTATCCGGTGCTATGATATGACTTGGGTCGGAAGGTATTTCCGAAGTTGTGACACATGGAAAACATTATGAATGTTTGAAAGAAAAGGAGGTAAGGATATTTGGTATGCTACAGACCTACACGAGCAATGATTTGGTATGGTCCAAGGAATTTAGGAGTGAGTTTTCTAGATTTTAAAGCCCGGCCCACCCTACCGTAGGTGTGACTTTCGGAATACATGCTCACCTTCCTCAAACTCAAGAGGTTTTCTCCTTCGGTCCGCATAACTCTTTTGTCGACTCGAGCCGTCCTCATCTTTTCCTGAATCATTTTAACCTTCTCAGTTGTTGCTTGTATAATCTCGGGTCCAATAGTAAGGCGCTCGCCATCTTGGTACCAACACATAGGTGTTCGACATCGTCGTCCATACGAGCTTCATAGGGTGCCATCCCTATGCTCGAATGATAATGTTGTTGTAGGTGAATTCTATCAAGGGTAGAATGTCATCCCAACTCCCGCTTGCTCTATGGTGCAAGCTCTAAGCAAATCTTCCAAAGATTGGATTGTTCTCTCCGACCGACCGTCGGTCTGCCCCATGGATGATAAGCGAACTAAGTTGTAATTTTGTCCCCAATGCTTCTTGCAAACTCTCCCGAAAATTGGAAGTAAACCTCGGATCTCTATCCGAAACAATACTTGTAGGCACACCGTGCGATCCCGACAATCTCTCCAATATAGATCTGAGTCAATCTCTCTAGCTTGTATTTGATGTCGATCGGAAGAAAATGTGCTGATTTCGTGAGTCGGTCCACAATTACCCAAATCGAATCATGACCTTTTCTTGTCCTTGGTAATCCGACTACAAAGTCCATTGCAATACTATCCCACTTCCATTCCAGAATAGATAACGGTTGCAGCAATCCTGCTGGTCTCTGATGTTCCACTTTAGCTTTTTGACAAACCAGACAAGTAGATACACGTCTAGTAACGTCACTCTTCATTCCGTGCCACCAGAACAACTTCTTCAAGTCTTGATACATCTTCGTCATGCCCGGTGCATACTCAGTTGGCTTGTGTGAGCATGATTAATGATGTATTCTCTAAGTTCTTGATTCCGAGGGACACAAACTCTCCCCGGAATCTCAAAATTCCATCCGTTCCTCTCGCAAACTCTCTGTTTCATTTCCTTGCTTCATCTGTTCCCTCACTTCTTGTAAGAATTTGTCCTTCTTCTCGCTCTTTTCTTATGCATTCCATCAACTCGCTCGAGACGGTAACCATATTCATGCAAATCTTTCCAGGTTCTAACTTCACAAAAGACCATACATCTCGAATTGCTCTATTAGATCCTTTTCCTTGATCATCGTGCGGAGGCACCGATCATCTTTCTACTTAGAGCGTCGCCACAACATTTGCCTTGCCGGATGATACGAAGTTGGAAATCGTAATCCTTCAGGAATTCTAACCACCTCCGTTGCCTCATGTTCAACTCCTTCTGATCATACAAATACTTCAGACTCTTGTGATCACTGAAAATGTTAAACGTTGCCCCGTAGAGAAAATGCCTCCATATCTTCAGAGCAAAAACTACAGCCGCTAGCTCCAGGTCGTGCGTCGGATAATTCTTCTCGTGCACTCGCAACTGTCTTGAAGCATAAGCCACCACTCTTCCATGTTGCATAAGTACAGATCCTAGCCCTTGGTATGAAGCGTCACAATACACTTCAAACTGTTCATTCGGATCGGGTAGCACTAACACCGGTGAGGTAGTCAGTCGATTCTTCAACTCTTGGAAACTTTGCTCACAAAGCTTGTCGGTCCACTCAAAAGTTTGGTTTTCCTTGTGAGTTGCGTAAGTGGTCCAAAGGCAATCTTGGAGAATCCTCAATGAACCTCCGGTAATATCCCGCTAAACCCACAAAGCTTCGAATCTGTATTCCGACTTCGGCCTTTCCCATCGTAGTACTTGCCTCCACTTTCGATGGATCCACAAAGAATCCCACTCTTTGAGATCACGTGACCTAGAAACTTGACTTCTTCCACCCAAAACTCACATTTTGACAGTTTGGCATACAATTCCTTCTCCTTCGAATCAAGAACTATACTTGAGGTGTTCAAGCATGGTCCTCCCGATTTTGAGAGTATACCGTAATGTCATCAATGAAGACCACAACGAATTTATCCAAGTAAGGTCGAAAGATTCGGTTCATGTAGTCCATGAAGATAGTGGTGCATTCGTCACACCAAACGGCATCACCAAATACTCGTAGTGACCGTATCGGTGCGAAAAGCGCCTCTTGGGCACATCCTCTGTCTTCACTCGTATCGATGATACCCAGATCGCAGATCAATCTTGGAAAACACCGCCGCTCCCTTCAGTTGGTCCATCAAGTCGTCAATCCTCGGGAGTGGATATTTGTTCTTAATCGTCACTTTGTTCACCTGCCGATAGTCCACACATAACCTTGAGGTGCCATCCTTCTTGCGAACTAACAAAGACCTGGTGCTCCCCATGGTGACACACTTGGCCCGACAAATTGCTTTTCCAAAAGCTCTTCTAGTCATTTCTTTAGCTCGGCTAACTCTGTTGGTGCCATCCGGTGCGGTGTTATAGACACGGGACCAGCTCACAGTACTAAGTCGATAGCAAACTCTATCTCTCGAGCCGGTGGTAAACCAGCACACTCTCGGAAAAACTTCGGAAACTCATTCACCACTGCGGAATTGTGTCCACATCAACCTCGTTCTCGATTTTCAAAGAAGACAAGAGCATGTATCAGTGAGCTCCTTCTTTCAAGAGAGCTTGAACTCGGTTGGCCGTCGAAATCTAGAATTCTCATTTAGGGGAAAAACTATGGTCTTTCTGGAGCAGTCTAATAGAACATGGTTAGAAGACAACCACCATCCCTAGGATAATATCTAATTGGGAAAGAGGTAAACAAATCGGATCGACCGAAAGGATCGACCTTCAACAATCAATGGACGTTTAAACAAACTTTGGTAGTAACTACCGGTTTATCGATGGGGGTAGAAACGGTTAAGTCAAAAGGTAAGGACGACACGGTAGACTCGCTTTTGCACACGGTCATACGATATAAAAGAATGGGTTGCCCCAGAGTCATACAAGACAGCTTAAAAGATTACCTTCTATGATGCCTTCTCCTCAGTATCAAATCTTCGGATTCGGAGGCTTCACCCGCTCATAGTGTAAACTCGTCCTCCAAATTGCGGTTTCTTGGCTTTCGCGGATTCATTGAAGGTTCGACCTTCGCTTGATTGCGATCTCGTAGATGTGTCCGGGTTTCCCACATCGAAAACAGATAATCCCTTTGATAGGACAATCCCTTGTCGATGATCTTTCCACACTTCCCAGCATTTGGAGGGATATGCCAAGTTTTGGCCATCCGGTTCCCACTAGAACCTCCGCTAGAACTTCCACCCATGGCTTGTTGGTGACTTCCCATTGGTCGAGTATGGCTTCTTCCGGAAGCGGTTAGCACCGTTATTGCCGCCTCTCAGGAATCTCGCAGCCCAAAGTTTCTATTCCTCATGTCTCTAGATTGCTCCGAGCCTCTACATCACAAAGAAGTATCCAGCGGTTGTGAGAATTCATTGATCCTCAAGGTGATTACAGCTTTCCTCGGTTCGTACCTCAATCCTTCCGTGAATCTTCGGCACTTCCGGCCTCATCCGGTTGGTTCGAAAGTAGGTCGAAAACGTGACAAATTTTCGAATCTCGCTTGCGTACTCGCTAACAAATATATTCCCCGTCGTAGGTTGAGGAATTCGACTCCTTCGCATGCCTTGCACTCGCAGAAAATACTTGTCCAAGAACTTTTCTTTGAACAACTCCCAAGTAATATCTCGGTTCGCGACTTCTAGCATCCTCCGCACTCCGTTCCACCGGTTCTCGGCGTTACCTACCAAAGATAAAAGTAGCATAATCCACCTTCTTACCCTCGGCGCAATTCATTCCTCGAAATACCTTCTCCAACTCCTTGATCCACGACTAGCTTTGTCCTGATCAAATTCTCCTTTAAATTGAGGAGGATTATGGCGTCGAAACTCGCTAAATTCGAGCATCGGCGGATAGCCTCTAACCGTTGAGCGCTCGCTCTTGTTGTTGAGTAACTCTCTCTTCTGTGTCGTGCGGCTTGCTCGGTTCTTTGTGCGATGACCTCACCATCCTTTGCATGTTGTAATAGTGCTTCCATGTCTTCCCTTCGTGCCATCTCACTTTCTCGATTCGATTATCCGAAAACACGAAAAGTCGGTTGCATTCACTAAGAATACCAAACACTACTCCTTTACGAATACCATTCGTAGAGAACACACAAGACAAAAACAGACAGACTCAACCACAAGACCCAAAGAAACATAAACCGGGCTCGATACCAAAATGTAACGCCCTCTTCCAAGGGAACGTCACATGGTCGATTACAATGCGGAAATAAAGTTAGGTGAGTTGAGACCCGGTCCATTTTAATAAGACGCGTATATTCACTAGATTATAGTTGGGTATTTTAATTGGCGGTTATGTTATATATGTACTTTTTTTTTTCTTTTTAATTAGTAACCATGTTGACGAGACATCAATGGAAATAAAAGATCAAACAGAAGTAAAACATGCATAGGAATTAATATCTGCATCATCATATATATATATAAATATATAAGTTTATCAAAGCATTTAGTTACAAGCCTGGTACATCAAAAGCAAAACTATACCTGCCCCCAAAATATTATATACACATCCCCACGGTATCGAATTAATTTACAAACCCACTACAAACAAAACATCGGGCCCCCAAAATAAAATACTTGGTAGCCTTCGGTAGCTACGAGTGACATCAATCCCTCAAGTGAGGAGGAATCGTGTCGGGATCCTCTTCGTGGTCCTCTTCGGGGTCGTCCTCGGGGACTTCCTCGGGATCTTCCTCGGGATCTTCCTCATCATCGAGGAAATCACCATAGGAATAGCAGAGACACGGACGGGGCCCGAGCCGTAGAACGAAAAGAGTCCTCTCTCGAGTGAAGTAACGATCGCCCCACATCTCACGGATCGGTGGTGAAACTCCAAACGTGGCGATACAAACAGTGAAGACAGTGGTTCGTGGCGTCTCCAGGCTAGTGATATCGAGACATCTCCCGTGTAGACACGGCGTTCTCGTAATCCGTAGTTGATATACCAAAGACTCCGGCCCTCCTAAGAAAGTCGGACGTACATCTCCCAAAAATCTGTGTGTCCGGGCTCCATAGTCTTCGTGGTCGCTCACCAAGGTAAGGCCAAAAACCGGGAAGTTGGGAACTTCCTGTTCCTCACGGTTGTCTTCGATGAGACGCAATGTACGTATAAACGAAATGGAAAGACAGAAGGAAAAGAGGTAAGACATCCTTCCGTCATTACCAATTATAGCATCAAGAAACCAAACGGCAAGCAAAGCGCCCACATAGCATTTACAACAACAAGAATAGTAATAGACATTCAAGAGCGCTTATGAATCAAGCAGATAGCTCCGAGTAAATATAGGTATATCAACAATATATCAATGCCGGACCATAATAATGATAAATGCAAATAATGCACGGACTCTATACACATGAGCCCTCAATAACCAAGATCCTACTCCATGGAGCTAGACACAAAACACTCGGAGAGAATGATCGTGAGACATGCTAGTATCTCGTCACCATAAAAACAAGTGCTTTCCCGAGAAATAATCACTCATTTTGCGCAACAAGGCTTTATACGGAAGCATTCTCACAAGATCTCGATATAGGATCTGTGGCCGGTCGGGATCGTTGATGCGTTTGCATCGGTTTGTCTCACGGTCCGTAGGGGCTACCACTGCCCTTTGTGAAACACCCGCGCCCCAACGCCCTCAAGGCCAACTACAGGACCCCACTTGTCTATTACCCGCACTAAGGTGTGTTCAACTCCTAGGCAACTAGGCCTTTACGACAAATTCAACGGACAAATTACAATGCATACAGACTCTATGCATAATCAGGTATGATCATTATCACATACTATTCCATCATATGTCACAATTTGCCAAAGTAAGAATTGATACAGTCAATGGTCTCTCACATGGACCCACAATAGCATAATATTGTCATTAAATAGATCAATACCCTTTTCAAAACGTATTATGAGTTCTTGCTTAGGTTTAGCTTTACTTACGGGTTTGCCTCTAAAGGAATTCTTTTAGTTAACTTAATTCCTCTTAGGTAATTTATTCATAAGCCCTTAGAAGATTATTTTAAGATCTCAAAATCTCACACTCTCATGTTCTTCCCCTGTTTATGCATCCCTAAGCAATTTCTAGTCATCCCATTTATTTATGATCAATATTCCTATATTAATCCCAAGGTTTTGGGTCCAGGAAACTACACGGTCGGAAATCACAATTTGAGTCACAGACTTCAATTAATAGGTGTTGGGTGATAGGTATACATTTGAATTCGACAGAGACTACGTTTCATGAAGAATTGAAGTTGCTATTCGACGAAGAATAACGTAACGAGGGGGAAAGAATGGGAAAACATTTTTCTCGTCGGATGGGGATTCATCGACGAAGAAATCATTTGTCATGTCGGATGGGGGTTCGTCGGACGAAGATCAAAACCGTCGGACCCTCCGATGGTCGCAAAAGCCTCTATTCGACGGGTATAGGTGTCGACGTTGGAGAAAATCTCCCAAGTGTCGAACCGACGAACACCGGTCGAAATCTCTAATTTCGACGGTCCGGGGAAATTCATCTACTCGACGGGCATTGTCTCTCGATTCGACGATTATTGACTTTGGGGCATTTTCTTGTAAGTGTCCAGGACTCTATTCGACGGGTTTTTGGTCGGAAGATCAATCTCGACGGGCATGATCGAGGTTCATACTCGACGGATTTTCACTTAGTGTTTGCGATCGAAATCTAAATTCGACGGGTTTGACATTCGACGGAAAGGGTCGAGTCTAAACTCGACGGATTTTAACATTTTACCAAGTGATTAGGTTATCACATTCGACGGAGTTTTGGCTATGGGTCCCTACTCGACGGATTTTAACATTTTACCAAGTGGTTAGGTTATCACATTCGACGGGTTTGGCTATGGGTCCCTACTCGACGGATTTTAACATTTTACCAAGTGGTTAGGTTATCACATTCGACAGGTTTGGCTATGGGTCCCTACTCGACGGATTTTAACATTTTACCAAGTGGTTAGGTTATCACATTCGACAGGTTTTAGGCTATCACGTTCGACAAGTTTTATCATTCGACGAAATGGTCGGAAATCTTCATTCGACGGATTTTGACATATCACCAAAAGATCAGGTTATTGTATTCGACAAGTTTGGCCAGATTTCATACTATTACTAATTTCCACATTCTGGGCTCAACATCGTAACTATCCGAAAACAAATTGGAACTTATTCCCTTCAATATTACACATTCCAGTACCTCCAGTCATATACATGTACATTCAAACTCAAACAATCAAATAACACATATACCATACAAACAACATAAAAAGCAGAAAGACCCTCAACAAAATCACAGACGTTTCCTAAATGCTAAGAGAGGTTGAGGAGGAGTGTCTTCCTCTTACCTTAGAGAAGCACAAAGAAAGGTGCTCCTTTTGGTCGAAATGATATTTTCACTCCCGTAAATCCTTGAATATTCAAGCTCACCAAAATCAGAATCAAATGTTGAAATGGATACCCATGGTCATCAAAATGACAGTGGGTTACGAAAATGAGGAGAGATGAGGAAAAAGCTAAGGACTTTACCTTAAAGTTCCAGCCTTTAAGCTTCAACCGTGGAGGAAAAGAAGATGAAGAAAACGTAGAGCTTTGAAGATGATTCCCTCAGGTGTGGTGCTTCTCCAAACACGAAATGGTGCTGGAGTGTGACGGTATTGGAGGGTGAAAATATGAAGGTGGGGGAAATGGTGCTGCTGGAAGGAGAAATGGAAAGAGAGAAAGATGAGTGCTACGTACAGGAGGAGAAAATGTGTGGAGTGCAGAATGAATTAAGCCCCTTAATTCAAATGTGCAGCACAAAAATAGGAGGAGAGAGAAATAATAAAAAATGATTCAAAGAAGCTTCCTTGAGAAGCTTCGCACGCTTCTCTACGAAGTGCATAGTAAGCTTGTCTCCTTGATTAAATACAACAGATGATTTATTACACTAGCAGATAAAACCTCAAAATGTAGACCTCGTAAACGTGTCTTGACTCGGGTTTAGTAAGATCCCCGTTGTCTCGTTGACAAAAGGTTTACCCTCGGGAAAATATTTTATTCTCCTACTCCACTCAAGACACACACATAAAACGAAGAATATATTAAAATATTCATCATCTCCAGAAAATTCCACAAAAATTCTTAAAAATTGCAAATATTATAAAATGATCGTTTTTAACAAAATAATAAATTTTCGGGGTGTTACACCCACCAACTTCCGCTTGGTTCGTCCCCGAACCACATCGTACTGGGAGAGGTCCCGGTTCTGATACCATCAATGTAACGACCCATAACCCATAGGTCACTGGATCGAAACTAGGCTCTGATACCATCATGTGTGTCCCGGGGCCAATGAGGGCGGGAAGTGATCGCCGGTGCAATGAAGCACGGACAAGGAGTGGCTTCTGGCAGGCTTCTAGGCGAAGGGTCGCATGAATGAACTGAATACACACCGGAATGAGAGGGATTCAGAGACTATACAGGTATGGGACTGCATAGTTCAGGATGGCTTAAAGGAATTGATTTGGCATAGCCGTATCAACAAGTTACAACTTCTTTTCGGGAGCCTAGAACATAAGAACTCCATGGTTAAGCATGCTTGACCTGGACCAATTGTGGGATGGGTGACTTCCTGGAAAGTTTCCTAGGATGCATGTGAGTGAGGACAAAGCACACTGAAAAGACTCGTGTTGGTTTGTGGAGACATTTGTCAATCCTGCAGGCAGTCCCAGGACATTACAGAGGGCAAGAGTGAGAGGAAACAAAATCAGAAGGGAGAGTGAGAGGGAGTGAGGGGGAAACGAAATCTGGAGATAAAGCAAAAAATAACACTTTTTAATTTGTAGGGGTTAATAACCTCCACTAAAAGACAAAAAAACCCTCGCAATATGTATTGATTTGTGGCATTTGATAACCTTCGCAAAAAAAAACCACCGCAATTTAGTGCATTGTTTATAGTGCCTCCATATTTATATGACCAGTTTGAACCTGAGGAGTACGATTGGTCTCCTGATCTTGGCCGATCCCTTGGTATTTCTTAGTAACAGATAGAGACAATAGATGTTGTGAAACGTGGTCCACCACTCTCTTATGGCCTTTTTGAGCACCGATCTTTGGTTTTGATGACAGTACTGCTTGTTATGCCCCTCATCAGAATCATCAATGATTTTTCCTATTTGATTTACCTTTAAGGCAGGACCATATTTGTATGCTTGGACATTATTTATCGCCTCGTCTTTAATTAGATCTGAGCATCTTCATTCCTCGTGACCAATCCTGCCATAGTAGTAGCAAAAGGTAGGCAATTTCTTATATTGAAAATCAACCCAAACCTAACCATAGTCAATAATATCAGGGTAAACATTGCGCCTAAGTTTGGACATATCAATGAGTACTAGTTCCTTAGGGATGAAGTCATGGCTATCATAAATTGAGTACATTCCTGCTTCAAGTATAGATCTCACGAGAAGCAAAGTTTTTTACTAATAGTTACAGTGTGGAATTCCCCCATAATGTCCTGAACTTGATCCGAAAAAGGAATATGATCGAAATTGTATATTGCTAGGTCTTGTCCCTTTTTCCATTGCTTGCGCACCAGTGGTTACCTTTTGTACCAATGTTGTCTAAGTCGGATTGGAGAGTAAACCAACAAAGTTTTTGGTTTAGGTTCAACAGGTTAGATGAGATAGTTGAACCGGATGATATCATAATTATATATAATGGTTTTTATATATAGTAAAAAACTATTTTTATATTTTAAAAATATAATAATATTAATAAATAATATTATATTCAGAAACTTATATTTATTTTTATATAATTCAATTTATTTTCTTTTAGATATGTTATTGTATTATATATAATATAATCTAATTATTAAAAATCTATTGTTAAATATAAAAGATCTGCCTCTCAAATAGTCAAATCAAAATTTCAAATTAGAATCTGTTCTGGACCGTGATCCAAAATCCCGTCTAGTTGGATCAACCCGACACACGTATAATTGGACTCTGCCTTAGATGATGTAGCTAAGGCCTTGAAGATAGTCCGAACCTCAGAGCCATGCACATTGGGCAGCAATGAGCCATAGTATTTATGCAGATGATATATCTCTAAATATCTGTAACTGTCAATCATCAACTTACGATATTATAAAACTCATAACTGCCTCAAATTGATAAGTAGCTCTCGTATTAAGAGTTCCTAACCTATAGGGATTCACCCCAATAATAATGGAAAAGTAATCTTCACCAAGATACTAATCCTAAATACCTGCATTCAATACAGATTGCATGAGGACTCTATACACGCTCTATAAATACTAGGCTAAGTAGCCTTAATTAGGTATTAGTAAATTACTCACCATATACTGTCTTACTTGTGCATAGCCTGACTTGAGCGTTGGAGACCCTTTACAGGTACCCAACCCCCCTGTTTCAATACACTCGGCTATTGCTGCCCAAGGAGGAAACCTCTATCACATGCCTATCAGAGGTATCCTCTGAATCTACTTCAGAACATTGACGTTGTCTGTGAGAATCTCTAAACTTCTAATCCCACACAATCATGGTGAACATACATCAACATTCAAGGAGGGATGCTGCGCAACCCTCTTCCAATCAGAGGCAGGGATCCGCAGCGCAACGTCCTCCCCTTCTAGTGCCATCGCCTGCAGCTGAAGCCTCGATCGTGGGGAACCAAGCCTCTATCCCATAACCCCAGCGTGACGGGCATGAGACCTCATTGTCCGATGAGAGTCCACACCCGTCACGAAGGCAGTCCATTCTGGATAGGCTCAGCCACCCTGGAGAGAGAGTTGATAACGTTGTTCAAGGGCCCCAAGCTCCAGTGCAAACACGCCTTGGCCCCTTGAACAATGTTGCTGCTAATCGCACTCCTAGCCGAAACACTGCCCGCTCCGAGATGACTAAAAATCACCTCGAGGAGCTGGTGGCCCAACAGATGTTGCAGATTAAAGAGCAACACTACTAGTTGGATGACCAACGTTGCTGGCAAGATAAGCTTGAAAGGTCTGTGCATGTAGAGCCTGACAACGGAAGGCGAAATACGGCTCTGTGGAAATAAGTTTGCCCCAAATGGTTTTATATGTTAAGTTTTGATGATGACAAATACGACAAATAGAATGATGGTTATGCTTGATAAATGTGCTTAATGTGATATATTGTATCATGCATGATATGTACCTTATCTAGTTATATTTTACTTAATAATCATGCAATATGATATATGTAACATTCATCATATAGTATATCCAATAATGCTTTATATGAGTTATAAATGAATTAATATTGGATTTGACCTTTGTGCAATGTGTTCTGTTGCATCCTACATAGAGCATATCTATTAATAATTGTTAAATGACTTATTTGGATATGTCTATGAAAGTTTTATATGCATGTTAAACTAACTAAAGCTATATATTTATGAATCATGCATATGAAGACATTGAATTATGTTTTTGGACTAATTATGCTTGTTTAAGTGAGCAATACTTTATAGGATAGTCTAAATACCAAGGGTGAGCTTGCAACAAGAAAGCAATAGATATCTATTAAGCTCAACACAAGGAGAATGCGACTAAGCATATGTCTTTGAAGAATGTTTTTAATGATAACAAACATGAAGACAAAATGAAGATGATGGGAAGACCAAGTCCAAGATGTTTTTAAGGATAGCTTTAGGACTTAGAGTCTCTTTGTTTGAGGATCTCTTTGGATATCTCCTAGTGCATCAAGATAAAACAAAAATGATGTCTTAAACTTATACCAAAATTGTTTTGATCTTGAAAATAACTTTAAAATGTTTTGGTGTTTTTGATAAACTTTTTGGGATGTTTTTCAAACATTTATATCTGTTTTACAAACTGAGTTATTCGAATAACTCATTGGTTATTCGAAAAAAGCCTTGTTTTTTAGTTGCTGCGTAACTCTGTGCGTTAAAGTGTTATTCGAATAACACTCCTGTTATTCGAATAAGTGTTTTCCAAAATAGCTTGTTTTATATCAGCTATTCGAATAACTCATCAGTTATTCTAATAGAACCTTTTCCTAGAAATCTGCCTTAACGAATGTTATTCGAATAAACTTAGTGTTATTCGAATAAACAGTTTTCTAAATGATTTCTCAGTGGTAGAGTTATTCGAATAACACGAAGGTCATTCGGATAACCAGTTTCAGAAATGTTTTTAAAATGAATGTGTTATTCGAATAGCAGAAGGCTTATTCGAATAAACATGATAAACACAGATCCGAATATAGAAACTAAAGGACACTTTTTCATATTAATCATGGAATTAATTTCTTACAACGGCTATTTTCTATCTGGCTCTATAAATAGATACCGTGGGTCTCATCTGCAAGGAGCCCAGCAATTTGTTTAATTTACGCTTGCTTTGAAAAATGTGTTTTATAATTTACTCCTATTTTCTGTGCTCTTTTTGCTGAAACTTTGAGATATCCTTTGAGAGCCTCTTAGCACTTCAATTTGTATTATTTGCTCTGAGTGAGAGTTTCTATCCATCTATATTTCTGTTCTACTATATTGAGGGTGAGGTATCCTTCAAGATTTGTATAAGGGTGAGGTATCCCTTCAAGGTTTGTATAAAGGTGAGGTATCCCTGCAGGCTGAGACTTTAGCACAAGGGTAGAGTTTTCCTGTGTGTGAAAAGTGCTCTTTTATGTAAAAGTTGCAAGCACCTATTGGAAGCTTGTATACATAGTGAAAAATCTCGAACTGTATTTCGGGGACTGAACGTAGACCACAATTGGTTGGTGGTCGAACCAGGATAAATACCGTGTCTGCTCTTCTTCTCTTTATCTCTTTATTTTATGTAATTTTATTTTATTGCACATTTACTTTTCGCTATTCTTAAAGTTTCTTTTCTTCATCACGTTCCTTCTGTGCTTTTATTTAAATAGCTTAAATATTTGTGTTTATTTTAAGAGCATTTGTGAAAAAGTTTTTATACCCAATTCACCCCCCTCTTGGGTAATGGTTGCCATGACTAACAAGTGGTATCAGAGCTTCGTGCTCTGGTAAAAGCTTAACCGCTTAGAGTTGAAGATCATTGTTAGCAACCTTGAAAGTTTTTCAAAATGGAATGTTTTGAAATTGATAAACCACCATTCTTTGATGGTGTGCATTTTGTTTATTGGAAAACTAGAATAGAATTTTATATACAATCTATTGATTTGGATTTGTGGGATGTTGTGCTAAATGGATTTACTTACAAATCAAAACAAACTTGGAATAGTTTTGACAAAAAATATTTTTCTTTAAACATTAGAGTTATGCAAATTTTGAGAAATAGTTTGAATGATGATGCTTATGCTGAAATTAAAAATTGTTCTAGTGCCATAGAAATTTTAGACACCCTTGATGCTCTTTATCTTGCTAATAATGTTTTTGTGCATAAAGTTGTATATAGAAAACAAGAAGAGCAAAAGCTATTGAAGGAAGCTTATCATGAAAAATATCCTCAAAGAGATGCTCAAACTATTGAAGGGAGTCAAATGCCTCTTGGTGACGATGGTGCTCAAATTGAAGAAAAGGCAAAGCAAAATAAAATTGATGAGGAAGAAGGTGATTCCCTTAAAGAGCCAAGTATGCTAGAAATTGAGACTACTTCCTATATGGCTAAAAAGGACTTTGAGGTAAATAATTCTAAACTATATTATAGTCCTTCGTATGATGAGTTGCAAAGTGCATATAATGAATTGTATGATGGTTTATTGAATTTGGAAAAGAAAAACTTATCATGTTTGGAAAACATTTCCTTTATTGAAAATGAAATTGAAACTTTGAAAAATGAATATGCCTTTCTTGATGAGAAAATGTCTTTAAAATGTAAAACCTCAACTTCTTGTGAAAAGTGCAATGATTTAGAAAATTCAAGTTGAGGACTTATATTCTGAATTTGCCAAAGCTAATGATTGTAATTGCTTAAATTCTATACTTGTTAATGAGAATAAAATTAGTGTTATTCCATGTGAAAATTCAAGCAAGGCTTATGGCAAAAATAATTTAGAATATAAAAATAACAAAAAGCTTAAGTTTTTCAAAAATGATATTCAAATGATCAGGCCATCATTAAATTCAATTGTTTGTAATTTTTGTGATCCTCTAGGACATATTTCTCATTTATGCAATTATAGAAGAAATCCTTATATGAGAAATTGTATGGTATGGGTTCCTAAAAATCCTAAAGGCCCTAATATTAACATTCAAGGACCCAAAATGAAGTAGGTACCAAATGTCCTTCTAGTGTTTCAATTTTGCAAAATATTTCTTAAAATGATGGACAAATTGGTCAAAAGAAAGAGGGATTATCAAGGAAAACACTTCCAAAGCCCAATGGTAGAAACTTTGGTCAAAGAAGGAAGATGACTTCAACCAAAGCTTCTCAAGTATAAAATGTAGAGCTTGCAAAGCTCAAGACTTCAAAAGAGAAGCAATGGCTAAGAAAAAGCATTTCCTTGTTTGCCAAGGTCAAGGTATCAAAAGTTTTTACCTCTTATGCACATGCACTTAAAAAATGATAATAATGAATATGAGG
The DNA here is from genome assembly GCA_029884595.1 of Ormosia semicastrata. Taxonomy (NCBI): domain Eukaryota; kingdom Viridiplantae; phylum Streptophyta; class Magnoliopsida; order Fabales; family Fabaceae; genus Ormosia; species Ormosia semicastrata. Next base: position 18,444,994 of record JAQQTO010000062.1, on the reverse strand, counting down.
TATATTCCTTGTAGGCCTTAGGTAGAGGATAGAATCATGTGTACCTGATAAAATTTAAAAATTATGTTTAGCACATGATTATGTTCATTTTTATTGTACCATAGTTCATTAATTTGTACATAAAGTTCTATAATGCTTATGTATGCTTTATATGCTTTAAAACTATCTATATATCATGAAAGTAAGCATGCTATCAACTATGTGCTTAATGGTATTTAATTATTTAATTTATTGTGCTCAATTTACATACTATGAAAAATTAATCTTTATGAGAGGATAATAAATTAATATTCGAAAACTAACACACAAGGACCCAATAAAATTTGGGTACCAAAAGTCAAAAATTGAAGTGTGTTGTAGGTGTGTTTAAAGGTCAAGAGCTGACTTTGACATCTTGAAAGTGGCTGCTCCAAGTACAAAGACCAGAAATAATTTCAAGCTCTCTTCCTTGTCTCCGTGAAGTTTGGACTTACAATTTTTGGATAAGTTAAAACTTTTATTATGCTTTTCTAGCCTTATAATTTGAAAATATTTCTACATGTTAATATGCTAGATAAAAGTATGCTCATTGTTTGAAATGACATAATTAATTATAATATCCTTGAGCTTGAGTTTTTGATCAATCATACATATATATTTGAATTTATTGCTTAAATATGTTTGTTTTTTATCTCTCTTTAAATCACATATATATATGCTTTGAATTCTTGAACAGATGCATCTTTGTGTTTCTTTGTTAGTTTTATTCGAATAAACAAGCTTTCATTCGAATAAAGTTCTTTAAAGTTGATCAAAGTTTATGTTGAATATCATCTTTATTCGAATAACATGAAGTTTATTCGAATAAACTGACTTCTATGTCAGTTTTGTGTTTACAGTGTTTACTGTCTATTCGAATAAATCCTTTATTTATTCGAATAAACAGAGCCTTTGTTCTATCAGTCTATTACGTTTGATCTCTGTTTATTCGAATAACCCCTAGGTTATTCGAATAAATCCTGTTAAATGGCCAAAATGTTTGGCTGTCGCAGATCCTCTATTCGAATAGGATCTTCCTCTTATTCGAATAAACTCGTTTTTAAACAAAAGGTTCTGCTACGTTTTGTTAATATATGCTGAATTCTTTAGTTGAATATACAAATGCTTAATCAAAAGTAATTGACTATTCTTTTGATAAATATATGTAATTGGCTAAATTGATCAATGAAATATCTTTTGCCCTTGTGAACTCATTTATTGTTTTATTATTTTGAATGCTTATTTGCTTGTGAGTTTGGCATAATGACTAACCTTTATGGGTCCAAATTTGATGGATACCAATGAAAGTACTTTGAACTATTTTGTAAGGTGTCAACTACCTCAAGCAAGCATTTAAATGGAATAAGTTCATTTAACTTGAGGATAGTAAAGTTTAAAAGGATTCAACTTTTTAAAAGGGGTGCAAAGAATTTCTATTCCCTCATGAAAGCTTGAAGCTTGGAAGTTGATGGAAGTGAGAGTCATCTACAAAAATTCAAAGAATACATTTTTGGTGATATCAAACTATTATCTTTTTTTCTTTAAATTTGATATCATATGCTATTTGGAGAAGTAGAGAGTTGTGTTATACCTTTACATGCCTTATATGAAAATTATTTGCCCAAAAAAAAAGCCTAAATAAGTTTTGATGATGATAATATGCTTTTTGATAAACTTGAATCATGACTTAAAATGCTTAAACTATTTTTTTTTTGATTCAAGTGCATATGTGCTTCATGCATTCTTGTTAGAGCTAATATTACATGGTTGATAATGTGATACATGCTTTAAATTATATATCAACCTAATTTATCCTTGTAAATGAGATTAAATGATATTTGATGCTAACCTATGTTTTAAATGACTCTTAAAGTTAGCTTTGCAAAGTCTCTCTATATGTTTCAAATATAGCAATCAAATTTTTACATACAAGCATATGTGGATAAACGAGAAAAGTTGAATGGAATTCAAATGAAGAGAAAGATAACGAAGACTTTCTTCTAGTGCAATGGAATGGAAAATTCAAAGGAAGAAAGCTCAAAGTTAAAGGACCAATAAATAAGGATCATCACTCTTTATCTATCTCAATAAGTATCTCTATCCCTAAGCTTTTGTGATATTTTATATGATATAGATTGTATGATACTTGTTGATAAATTGATCTTAAAATGATTAGATGTTTTCCTTATATGAGAAGTATGCTTAGCTTTGACAAAGTGCCTAATTAGATATTATCTTGCTAATTTGTCATTGCATATAGGGTGAATGATATTAGTTCTATACATGTTTTGATCCCTATAGCATATTTCATCAAGGAGATGTACTTATATTCTTTTAACTTGGATTGATCTGTCTTAATGAATATGTTCTTTTTTAAATATAAAATATTTCTACCCTTCTAAAATGCTTTTGAAAATATAATGTGCTCTTATAAAATTCTTTTTAAAAGGGGGAGAAATTTTTTTTAAAATAGTTTTTGTTTGAAGGATTAAGAAGATGTATATTTGCCTTGCTTTTCTTTAAGGTAATGTGATTACATGATCTTCGAATATATATTTCCTTTATCTATTTTTTTGATAATATGCATATTTTGAGGGGGAGTCTAGATCTTGAGTTGTTTATATCTCTTGCCTTACATCCTTGTTTGATTACATAAAGTATTTTACTGCAATCATATGCGAAATGTTGACATACACAAATATGACAAGCATTGCATGAATAATTTTCTATATCTTAAAAGTATGATTATTTCATCTCTCTATTCTTGAATCATATATAAAATCGAAGGGGGAGAAAATATTTTTTTCTAAGCCTTTTTGTTGATGTCAAATAGGGGGAGTGAAAATTGGAAATAAAAATATGTTCTTGTACTTGTTGTTTGATATGCTTACATGAATATCCATTCTTGTATATTGCTCAACATATTTTTCTTTGGTGATTTGTCATCATCAAAAAGGGGGAGATTGTGGAAATAAGTTTGCCCCAAATGGTTTTATATGTTAAGTTTTGATGATGACAAATACGACAAATAGAATGATGGTTATGCTTGATAAATGTGCTTAATGTGATATATTGTATCATGCATGATATGTACCTTATCAAGTTATATTTTACTTAATAATCATGCAATATGATATATGTAACATTCATCATATAGTATATCCAATAATGCTTTATATGAGTTATAAATGAATTAATATTAGATTTGACCTTTGTGCAATGTGTTCTACATCCTACATAGAGCATATCTATTAATAATTATTAAATGACTTATTTAGATATGTCTATGAAAGTTTTATATGCATGTTAAACTAACTAAAGCTATATATTTATGAATCATGCATATAAAGACATTGAATTATGTTTTTGGACTAATTATGCTTGTTTAAGTGAGCAATACTTTACAGGATAGTCCAAATACCAAGGGTGAGCTTGCAACAAGAAAGCAATAGATATCTATTAAACACAACACAAGGAGAATGCGACTAAGCATATGTCTTTGAAGAATGTTTTTAATGATAACAAACATGAAGACAAAAAGAAGATGATGGGAAGACCAAGTCCAAGATCTTTTTAAGGATAGCTTTAGGACTTAGAGTCTCTTTGTTCGAGGATCTCTTTGGATATCTCCTAGTGCATTAAGATAAAACAAAAATGCTATCTTAAACTTATACCAAAACTGTTTTGACCTTGAAAATAACTTTAAAATGTTTTGGTGTTTTTGATAAACTTTCTGGGATGTTTTTCAAACATTTATATTTGTTTTACAAACTGAGTTATTCAAATAACTCATTGGTTATTCGAATAAAGCCTTGTTTTTTAGTTGCTGTGTAACTCTGTGCGTTAAAGTGTTATTCGAATAACACTCCTGTTATTCAAATAAGTGTTTTCCAAAATAGCTTGTTTTATATCAGCTATTCGAATAACTCATCAGTTATTCGAATAGAACCTTTTCCCAGAAATCTGCCTTAACGAATGTTATTCGAATAAACTTAGTGTTATTCGAATAACCAGTTTTCTAAATGATTTCTCAGTGGTAGAGTTATTCGAATAACACGAAGGTCATTCGAATAACCAGTTTCAGAAATATTTTTAAAATGAACGTGTTATTCGAATAGCAGAAGGCTTATTCGAATAAACACGGTAAACACATATCCGAATATAGAAACTAAAGGACATTTTTTCATATTAATCATGGAATTAATTTCTTACAACAGCTATTTTCTATCTGACTCTATAAATAGAGATCGTGGGTCTCATCTGCAAGGAGCCCAGTAATTTGTTTAATTTACGCTTGTTTTGAAAAATGTGTTTTATAATTTACTCCTATTTTCTGTGCTCTTTTTGCTGAAACTTTGAGATATCCTTTGAGAGCCTCTTAGCACTTCAATTTGTATTATTTGCTCTGAGTAAGAGTTTCTATCCATCTATTTTTCTGTTCTACTATATTGAGGGTGAGGTATCCTTCAAGATTTGTATAAGGGTGAGGTATCCCTTCAAGGTTTGTATAAGGGTGAGGTATCCCTGCAGGCTGAGACTTTAGCACAAGGGTAGAGTTTCCCTGTTGTGAAAAGTGCTCTCTTATGTAAAGGTTGCAAGCACCTATTAGAAGCTTGTATACATAGTGAAAAATCTCGAACTGTGTTTTGGGGACTAGACGTAGACCACAAGTGGTTGGTGGTCGAACTAGGATAAATATCGTGCCTGCTCTTCTTCTCTTTATCTCTTTATTTTATGTAATTTTATTTTATTGCACATTTACTTTCTGCTGTTCTTAAAGTTTCTTTTCTTCATCACGTTCCTTCTGTGCTTTTATTTAAGTAGCTTAAATATTTGTGTTTATTTTAAGAGCATTTGTGAAAAAGTTTTTATACCCAATTCACCCCCCCTCTTAGGTAATGGTTACCATGACTAACAGGCTCAAAACCAGAGAGTTTCGTCACATGATGAAGTCATCCGTGCCCCCAGAAATAATCTTATTTTGCCCGAAGGCCCTTAAAAACCCTTCTCAGATGAACTAATGGCATACAGGATCCCTAGAGGCTCCGAGATGACTAGAAATCACCTCCAAGAGCTAGTGGCCCAACAGATGTATTGTAGATCAAAGAGCAACACCGCTAGCTGGATGACCAACATCACTGGCAAGATGAGCTTGAAAGGTTTGTGCATGTAGAGCCTGACAACAGAAGGCAGAATACGGCTCAAAACCAGAGAGCTCTATCGCGTGATGAAGTCATCTGTGCCCCCAGAAACAATCTTATTTTGCCCGGAGGCCCTTAACAACCCTTCTCAGATGAACTAATGGCATACAGGATCCCTAGAGGCTTCAAGCTCCCATCCAATCTTGAACCAATATGATGGTACGACGGACCCCCACGAGCATCTCAATGCCTACATTCACTCTATACAGTTCCATGGGGGATCCCCAGAATTGCTATGTCGTGTTTTCCCCCTCTTCCTAAAGAAAGACGCTCTCTAGTGGTTCTCCACCTTACAACCGAGGTCTATCATCGGATGGGATGATCTCACACAGCGCTTCCTGTCACACTACACCATTGCTAAGGAGCAGCCCAAGTCGGTTGACTCCCTTTCCGGGATTCGCCAAGGAAGCAATGAGTCCCTTCGCGAATATATCAAGAGGTTTAGCAACGCCCTTGCTCGTGTAGCCAGTCCCGATGACCGGATCACCCTTCATTATGCCCGGAGTGGTCTCTGGATTGATTATGACTTTTTTCACTCCTTGGCAAAGAAGAAGGTAGAGACTATGATTGAGTTCTATGCTCACTTCGCAAAATACATTGAACTGGAGGAAACTATCAAAGATAAAGAGACTTTGAGTTGTACACTCTATCGAGAAGCGTTACTAACCTCAGTTACTCTTTTTTTATTTTTTTTCTTGTAGATCAATTCAGAAAAAATAACTCCTCAATGGTACTGTGTTTGTGATTGAGAGAGTTAGTGTAATTGTATACTGAATCTTTTTTTTAATGGAAATATACTATAACAGTAGGTTGAATCAATTTGGTTGAGTATACTGTAGTGTAGTGGCTAGAGCCTCATTTATCTAAGTAAAGTTTAGCTTGTCCATTTGTCATTCTCACAGCTGGTAGTGTACAATATTTTACTAAAATTATCCTTGTACTACTTTGACTACAGTGCACACATTTCTTAGGTTGACTCGAGTAATATATTATTAGTTATTATCTTATTAGTGTTATTTCTTTTTTGGTAATTGTTCAAATTCACATTGGTGAAAATCTTTTAATGTATGGTTTACACCCACTATTTTCTTAGCATTGTTGCTTAGAAATAGATAGGCAAAATGTAATATCTATACCTTTTAGAACAGTCCATTAATTATCCAAAATAAACAATCATCTTATAATCGTATTGCATAAAGCTTTTAGCCCATAACTAGTTCATCTGTGCTTAGAATGAGTATGACTATACATGTTGTCACCAAGGGATGCTAATTTGGCCTCCAATTCTCCTTGTGTAATTAAATTACTTAGATACTTCCAAAATGTATATAAATTTTGGTCGAGATATTCTCATGATAGCCATTAGTTCTGCAAAAAGTGTCCTAACTTTAAACATTAACAGGGAGCTCATGAAAAATAATTAGATTTCAAGATTTATAGCACTTCAAGCTTCACATCTTAGTTTTCAAATAAAACGAGTAGCAAGTCAATTAGATTACTACAACCCTAGTTATGTTATTAAAACTATAAGCTATCAAGACTTGGTTTTCTGGTGGATTTACAACATTTCCAATTACAATTGGGATTTAATCATTACTCCTACCTAAAATCCTAAGATTTTTACTATAAGAAGTGTTATGTCTTAGCTTTCGAAAAATAATTGTCAACGTCCAGCTAGATACAAATAAATGTCCTTTTAGCAAAATGTCCAAGATTATAATTTTACCAAAACTAATCTAACGTTTAGACTTCCTTACTTTCTTTTGTTCTCTTGAGCACACTACACGTATAAAAAGAGCTTAATATATATGTTGGTAAGTGCAAAGAAAAGGTGTTTGTGTATATTGTCCATAAATTGATCAAAACTTAAACCACTAAAAATGAAGAACGCACCGAAATTTCAGAGAATTTATAGGACAAAAAAAAGTTCTTATGCATTTATTTGTACGTTACACCAAATTGCAGTTTTGTGTAATGTTATTTTGTCCTATAAATTTTTTTTTATAACATTACACAAAACAAAAGAATTTGTGTAATGTTATGGCATTGGAATAATTATCCTTGACTTTATTTTGTCTATAATTTTTTTTAAAGTTTCCCTATATTTGAACTTCTTTCATTTTGACAGCATATATGTGTTGAGATTTATCTTGTTCAGCTATCATTTTCATGATTTTCTGAAGTTGTGCATGAAGATAATACTTGTCAATGGATAAATCTTGGATTTCAAAGCCAAGGAACACAATTGAATACTCAATTGGTTTAAGTAACTTTCTCAATTTTGCATTTGAGAATAGGACTGTTGGGGATACAATACGATGTCCATGTCCAAAGTGTGGGTTTGGGAAATGGCAAACTAGAGATGTAATCCAAGATCACTTGCTTTGGAAACCATTCCTCGAAAATTATGTTATATGGAATCTTTATGGTGAGAAACAAGTATTAGAGTCTTCTAAAAATGTAGATGCTATATAAGAGACATCACACTCTGAAAATCCAACAAAGACGATGATTAATGATGCATTTGGGCACTATAGGCATCTAGCCACAGATGCAGGCATGTCACAACCACTAGATGTAGATGAAATATTAAATGAGGGGCCTAGGGAGGATAGTGATTTTTATGAATTTCTCAAAGATGGAAATCAAACATTGTATGAAGGGAACAAGTACACAAAACTAGAATTTGTAATAAAATTGTATCATATAAAGGTCTTATGTGGATTAAATGACAAGGCAATGACTATGATACTAGATTTGTTGAGAGATGCATTTGAAGTAGCAAAGTTGCCTCCTTCTTTTTATGAGGCCAAGAAAACCATTAGCAAACTTGGTCTTGACTACATCAAGATAGATGCATGTCCAAATGATTGTATGATATATGTAACACCCCAAAAATTACTTATTTTATCATTAATCATCATTTTATAATATTTAAAAATTTTGAAAATTTTTGTGAATTTTTTCAGAAACGTCGAATATTTTTAATATATTTTTCGTTTTACATGCACACTGAGCAGAGTCAGTGTAACACCCCAAAAATGATTTATTTCATCATGAATAGTCATTTCCCAATATTCATGATTTTTGGAGATTTTTTTGGAATTTTTCAGAAATATTGAATATTTTAATATATTCCTCGTTTTATGTGCGCACTGAGTAGAGTCAATCAAACGCCCCGGAAAATTGTTTGTTTCATGATAAAATGTCCATTTTCTAATATTTGTGATTTTTAAGAATTTTTGTGGATTTTTCTAAAAACATCAAATATTTTAGTATATTCTTCATTTTGTGTGCGCACTGAGCGGAGCCGGGATAACGAAATGTTTTCCTTGAGACTGGTAAACCTTGAACTGTCGACGTGTCGATGGGGGATCTTACTAAACCTGAGGCTGGGCACAGTTTGCGAGGTTTGTGTTTTCCAAGATTTTATCTGATAAATAAAATCACTGTATTATAAAATTATCTGATGAACAATAGAATATTATTTTCATCAACTGTAACTTTTATTCACTGGGAAAATAATTCTAAAAGTGTAATTAATCATTTGTTCAAATGTATTTAATTAAGGAGACAAGCTTACTATGCATTTTATTGAGAAATGTGTAAACTTCTCAAGGAAGCTTCTTGGAAATTTCCTCCAAGCTTCCCATGGAAGCCATGCACTCCCTCTGTCCTCTCTCCTAGCTCACGGCAGCAGCACCCTAAAATTAGGGGGGGAAATGTGTGCTTCACAAAAATCAATTACATCACATTATTTTCAAAAACTAAAAAGCACCTTTCACTTTCTACTATTAACTTCTCTCTCTAAGCTTCATCTTTCTTCTTCACAAAACATTTTCTCCTCCTTCTCTCTAGAAGCCATTCGGCCAGCAGCCCTCCATACACTCATCCATCACAAAATTTTCATCCAACCCCATTTTCTTAATCCTTTCCATCTCCTAAACACTTTTCTAGCTGGTGGTTCTTTGAAAAACCTCCATTTTCACCATTTTTACCATTTTCTTCAAGCTTCAAGCTTAGGGTTTTTGGGTAAGCTTCTTGATTCTTCACTTCCTTTTACTCATTTTCATTTCTATGGTCTTCTTGGTGACCACCTATGCCTTATTTTTCAAGCATTGGTACTATTTTAATGAGATTGAAATTTTAGGGTTCTTGGAGGTACCAAATCTGAAAATACAATGAACTTCAAGGGAGTTCTTTGTTTGCTCTTCTCTAAGGTAAGAGGAAAACACTCCTCCTCAATCTCTATTAGCACTAAGAAACCTTGTTTGTGATTGATTGTGAGAAAACCCTATTAAGGGTTATTCTTTGTTTGCATGATTAGTATGTTTACATGTTATTTGCAATTTGTTTATGCTATTGGATTGATTGTTTGTGTATATTGATATATTGGAATTGATTGGAAGACATGAAATGGAAGAAAATAATGTTGGATTCTCTCTTGGATGGCCATGGTTTTTGGGGCCCGAAATTGGGGTTCTTTGTGAACAATTGTAACAAGTGAAAAATATAATTAATCAAGTGTACATTATGAAATTAATGGAAAGAAAAATTTGGGAACTTAATCCCCTAGGGAGGCCACGGCCTCTAGGGCCACTTAGGGCTTAATTATGCAACTTTGGTAACCTTGGAACATAAATAATCAAGTGATTAAATTATTGATAATGGGATAGAAAATTTAGCAAATTAGAAGATTTGAATATACTTTGAGATTCATAATTTTTAAAGAACCAAGAATGGAATTTTTCACAAGACTTAGGGTAATTTTAATTAGGGCAAGAACAAAAGAATGTGAGACTTTGAGATCTTAGAATAACCTTCTAAGTGTATGAGAATAAATTACATTAGAGAATTTAATTAATTATGAGAATTCATTTAGAGATGAACCTTGTAAGAAAAGCTAACTTTAAGTAAGAATTCATAATAGACCTTAAAAATATATTAATTTATCTAATTCCAATATTATGATATTGTGAGTCCATGTGAGTGACCAATGATGTGTTGATTCTTACTTTGGCCAATTGTGGCATATTGTAGAATAGAATGTAATGATGACTATACATGATTATGCATAGAGTCTTTATGCATTGTGAAAATCCTTTGGACTGTTGTTAAGGCCAAGTTACCTAGGAGATTGAACACACCTTAGTGCGGGTGCGAGTAGACTAGTGTAGGTCATATTGTTGACCATGGGGGCATCAGGGTGCGGGTACCTCACAATGGACAGTTGGTAGCTCTTCTGTTCATGGGGTAAACCCATGCAAACGCACCGATGATCCTGACCGGGCATTGTCCTATATTGTGATCTAGCGTAGACTATCTGTATAATGCCTTGATGTGCACGAGGATAAACTGATGAATTATAGCACTTTGGCCGCGGCAGCCGAGTTGTAGACGAGTCTCCTGATCTTTCTCTCCGACTGTTTGTGTCTAGCTCCATGTAGTAGGATTTTGACTTTGCCTGCATGTCCATAGTGAGTCCATATATTATCTGGCATCTGTTTATTATTATAATTAGAATTGTTGTGTTACTGTTATATATTTGCCTGCAACTGCTTATTTGTCTATTTCTGCCATTTGATGCTTATGGTTATTATTTGATATGCTCTGTGGGCGCTTTGCGCCGTTTTGTTTCTTACTGCTGTAATTGGTAATGATGGTAGGATGTCTTACCTCTTTCTTGTATTTCTGTTATTTTTTATCTATATATTATGTCCCATCGAAGACGACGGCAAGGAGGTTGGAGCTCCTGATTTCCCGGGCTTTTGGCCCGACAGCAATTAGCGTCTATCATCGGATCATGGCGGCACGCCCGAGTGGATTTCTGGGTTATGTACGTCTGACCTTCCTCGGAGGGTCAGACTGCTAGTACATTAGCCTGAATTCCGAGCGGTTCATCTACGAGGGAGAGGTGTCGATCTCACTAGCTTGGAGGCGTCATGATCTGCCCATCTTCACGAGTAGCATTAGTGTGTGTTTGGAGTTCTACTTGCCCATCCGGGAGATGTGGGGTGACTGCTACTACACCCCACAGGAGGATACTTTTGTTTCCACTACTCGGGCCCCGATCCGTCATTCAGTGGCTCCTATGGAGGTTTCCTCATATGAGGAAGACCTCGAGGAGGTTCCCGAGGAGGATCTCGCAGAGGATCCTAAAGAGGATCCTGATACGATTCCTCCTCATCTGAGGGACTGATATTGCTGGTAGCTATTGATGGCTGCCAGTGTTTTATTTTGGGGGCCTGATGTCTTTATTTTGGTGGGCTGTATATTCTGATATCTTGGGGATGTATATGCATGATCCTTTGGGCAGGTATAGTTTTGCTTTTTGGTATATCGGGCTTTGTAACTAAATAGATTTGATATAAATATATATATATATATATATGAATATGCAATGTTAATTCAAATGTATGCTTTACTTCTGTTTTGCTCTTTATTATCATTTATGTTTCGTCACTATATTTTATTAATCAATTATGATAACAAAAAATATATATAGTCACCATTTTACTTATTCCGCTTTAACCAGATAAATTTAATCGTAATAAAAAGAATCGGGTCTTAAATTTATAAATTTTATTTTCCGCATTGTAAATGACAATGTGACGTTTCCTCCCAAAAAGGGGCATTACATTAAGTTAGTATCAGAGCCCCGGTTTATGTTTCTTTGGGTTTTGTGATTGAGTTTGTCTTGTTTGTGCTATGTGTTATCTGAAAATCAAACGCAGAGATGTATTGTTTGGTATTCCTAGTGGATACGACTGACTTTCCTTGTGTCTTTTAGTTACTCTGACTTGAGACAGTAAGATGGCACGACGCGAAGACATGGCAGCAGCTATAGCGGCGATGCAGAGGATGGCTGAGGCCGTTGCCCAACAAACTGAACAAGCTACTCAACAACAAGAGAGAGTTGCTCAATAGCAAGAACAAGCTGCTCAACGGCTCGAAGTTACTGTAGATGCTCAAAACTTGGCGGAGTTTCATCGCCACAATCCTCCTCAATTCAAAAGAGAGTTTGATCCGGACAAGGCTAGTCTATGGATCAAAGAGTTGGAGAAAGTCTTTCGAGGGATGAACTGCGCTGAGAACAAGAAGGTGATCTATGCTACCTTTATGCTGGTGGGTAATGCTGAAAACTAGTGGAATAGAGTACAGAGAATGTTGGAAGCTGCAAACCGCGAGATTACTTGGGAGAAGCTGCAAACCGCGAGATTACTTGGGAGTTATTCAAGGATAAGTTCTTGGATAAATATTTTTCTGCGAGCGCAAGGCACACGAAGGAGTCAGAGTTCCTCAACTTACGGCAAGGGAATATGACCGTTAGTGAATACGCAGCCAGATTTGAAAACTTATCACAATTTTCAACAAACTTTCAGCACCAACCAAATGAAGCCTGGAAGTGTCGGAGATTCACAAAAGGACTGAGGTATGAGGTGAAGAAGGCTGTGATCACCCTGAAGATCAATGAATTCTCGGAGCTGCTAGACACATACTATGAAGTAGAAGCTCTGGAGCAATCTAGAGATACGAGGAACCGAAACTTTGGACCCACATGGTTCCAAAGAGGGGGCGGTAATAGTTCTAACCGCTTCCAGAAGAAGCCCTACTCCCGACCAATGGGAAATCAACAACAAACCATGGGTGGAAGTTCTAGTGGAGGTTCTACTGGGAACCGGACTGGCTAGAACGTGGCGTATCCTTCCAAATGCCTGAAGTGTGGGAAAGATCATCTCACAAGGGACTGCACCATAAAAGGGATTATCTGCTTCAGATATGGCAAACCTGGCCACATATCCCAAGATTGTAATTAAACAAAGGCTAAACCTTCAATGAATGCTGCAAGAGCCAAGAAACCACAAGCAGGAAGGCGAGTATATACCATGAGCGGAGCTGAAGCCTCCGAATCCGAAGACTTGATTCAAGGGGAAGGTACCATAGAAGGTAACCTTTTAACTGTACTGTATGACTCTAGGGCAACTCATTCTTTCATATCATATGACTGTGTGCAAAGACTTAGTTTACCAGTGTCTAACTTACCTTTTGACTTAACTGTTTCTACCCCCACTGATAAATTGGTAGTTACTACCAAAGTCTGTCTAAATTGTCCATTGATTGTTGAAGGTCGAACCTTTTCTGTCGATCTGATCTGTTTACCCCTTTCCTAACTAGATATAATTTTAGGGATGGACTGGTTATCTTCCAACCATATTCTACTAGACTGTTCAAGAAAAATCATAGTTTTTCCCATAAATGAGGATTCTAGATTTCTGACGGCCAACTAAGTTCAAGCTCTCTTGAAAGAAGGAGCTTACGGATACATGCTACTGTCTTCCTTGAAAATCGAGAGCGAGGTTAACGTGAACACAATTCCAGTGGAGAATGAATTTCCCGAAGTCTTTCCTGAGGATGTACCTAGTTTACCACCGACGCAAGAAATAGAGTTTGCTATTGACCTTGTACCGGGAGCTGGTCCCGTGTCTATAGCACCGTATAGGATGGCACCAACAGAGTTAGCTGAGCTCAAGAAGCAGCTAGAAGAGCTTTTGGAAAAGCAATTCATCAGACCGAGTGTGTCACCGTGGGGAGCACCAGTACTATTGGTTCGCAAGAAGGATGGTTCATCAAGATTGTGTATGGACTACGAACAGCTAAACAAAGTGACGATCAAGAATAAATATCCACTCCCGAGAATTAACGACTTAATGGACCAACTGAAGGGAGCAGCGGTGTTTTCAAAAATTGACTTGCGATCTGGGTATCATCAGATACGAGTGAAGACGGAGGATATACCCAAGATTGCTTTTCGTACTCGATACGGCCGTTACGAATACCTTGTGATGCCGTTTGGCATGACGAATGCACCAGCTATCTTTATGGACTACATGAACCGAATCTTTCATCCTTACTTGGACAGATTCGTTGTGGTCTTCATTGATAACATTCTGGTATACTCTCAAAATCAGGAGGACCATGCTGAACACTTCAGTATAGTTCTTCAGATTCTGAAGGAGAAAGAACTGTATGCCAAATTGTCAAAATGTGAATTTTGGCTGGAAGAGGTTAAGTTTCTAGGTCATGTAATCTAGAAGGATGGGATTGCGGTGGATCCATAAAAAATGGAGGCAGTGCTACAATGGGAAAGGCCTAAGTCAGTGACGGAGATTCATAGCTTCGTGGTATTGGCAAGATATTACCGGAGGTTCATTGAGGGATTCTCCAAGATTGCAGGACCTCTTACTCAACTCACAAGGAAGAACCAAGCTTTTGAGTGGACCGACAGCTGTGAACAGAGTTTCCAAGAGTTGAAGAATTAGCTGACTACCTCACCAGTGTTAGTGCTACCCGATCCGAATGAACAGTTTGAAGTGTACTGTGACGCTTCATACCAAGGACTAGGATCTGTACTTATGTACCATGGAAGAGTAGTAGCTTATGCTTCAAGGCAATTGCGAGTGCAGGAGAAGAACTACCCGACGCACAACTTGGAGTTAGCGGCTGTGGTTTTTGCTTTGAAGATATGGAGGCATTTTCTCTATGGAGCGACATTCAACATCTTCAGTGATCACAAAAGCCTGAAGTATCTGTATGATCAAAAGGAGCTGAACATGAGGCAGCGGAGATGGCTGGAGTTCCTGAAGGACTATGATTTCCAACTTCTGTATCACCCTGGTAAGGCAAACGTCGTGGCAGATGCCCTGAGTAGGAAGATGATTAGTGTCTCTACCCTGATGAGGAGAAAGATCTGATCAAACAATTCAGAGATGTATGTTCTTTTGTGGAGTTAGAACCAGGAAAGATCTGCATGAATATGGTTACCATCGCAAGCGAGCTAATGGATGACATATGGGAAAAGTAGAAGGTTGACAAGTTCTTACAAGAAGTAAGAGATCAAATGAAGCAAGGCAACGAAATAGCATTTGCGGAAGGAACAGATGGGATTCTGAGATTCTGAGGTAGAGTCTGTATTCCCCGTGACCAAAAGCTTAGAGAGTATATTATCAACCATGCTCACACAAGCCAACTAAGTATGCATTCAGGCATAACAAAGATGTATCAGGACTTGAAGAAGTTGTTCTGGTGGCATAGAATGAAAAGTGACGTCACTAGACGGGTATCGACTTGTCTGGTTTGTCAAAAAGCTAAAGTGGAACATCAAAGACCAGCGGGATTGCTGAAACCATTGTCTATTCCTGAATGGAAGTGGGACAGCATTGCAATAGATTTTGTAGTGGGTTTGCCAAGGACAAAAAAAGGTCATCACTCGATTTGGGTAATTGTGGACTGACTCATGAAATTGGCATATTTTCTCCTAATCAACATAAGATACAAACTGGAGAGACTGGCCCAGATCTATATTGGAGAGATTGTTAGACTGCACGGTGTGCCCACAAGTATTATTTCGGATAGGGATCCGAGATTTACCTCAAATTTCTGGTAGAGTCTACAAGAAGCATTAGGGACGAAGTTACGTCTAAGTTCTGCGTATCACCCGCAGACCGATGGTCAATCAGAGAGGACGATCCAATCATTAGAAGATTTGCTTAGAGCTTGCACCATAGAACAAACTGGAAGTTGGGATGACATTCTACCATTGATAGAATTCACCTACAACAACAGTCATCATTCAAGCATAGGGATGGCACCCTATAAGGCTCTGTATAGACGGCGGTGTCGGACGCCCTTATGCTGGTACCAAGACGGCGAGCACCTTACTATTGGACCAAAGATTATACAGCAGATAACTGAGAAGGTTAAGATGATTCAGGAGAAGATAAGGACGGCTCAGAGTTGACAAAAGAGTTATGCAAACCAAATGAGAAAGCCTCTTGAGTTTGAGGAAGGCGAGCATGTATTTCTGAAAGTCACACCTACGACTGGGGTAGGCCGGGCCTTGAAATCTAGAAAACTCACTCCAAAATTCCTTGGACCATACCAAATTATTCACCAAGTAGGTCCTGTAGCCTATCAAATAGCCTTACCCCCTTTCCTCTCAAACATTCATAATGTCTTCCATGTGTCACAATTGCGAAAATGCCTTCCTGACCTAAGTCATGTCATAGCACCAAATATAGTATAATTAAAAGAAAACTTAACCTATGAGGCATCTCCTATAAGAATCGAGGATAGAAGGATAAAGAAATTAAGAGGCAAGGAGATCTTATTGGTGAAGGTAATCTGGAACGAGATGACTGGAGATGCAACGTGGAAGCTGGAAGAAAAGATGAAAGAGCAACACCCACAACTATTCTAAGGTATGAAAATTTCGAAGATGAAATTTTTTTTTAGAAAGGGAGAGTTGTAACATCCCAAAAATTATTTATTTTATCATTAATCATCATTTTATAATATTTAAATTTTTTTGAAATTTTGTGAATTTTTTCAGAAATGTCGAATATTTTAATATATTTCTTGTTTTACGCGCACACTGAGCATAGTCAGTGTAACACTCCGGAAATGATTTGTTTCATCATGAATAGTCATTTCCCAATATTCATGATTTTTTGAGATTTTTCTGGAATTTTTCAGAAATGTTGAATATTTTAATATATTTCTAATTTTTCGTGCACACTGAGCAGAGTTAGTCAAACGCCTCAAAAAATTGTTTGTTTTATGACAAATGTTCATTTTCTAATATTTGTGATTTTTAGGAATTTTTGTAGATTTTTCTGAAAACGTCGAATATTTTAGTATATTCTTCGTTTTGTGTACGCGCTGAGCAGAGTCGGGATAACGAAATGTTTTCCTTGAGGTTGGTAAATATTGAACTATCGACGTGTCGATGGGGGATCTTACTAAACCCGAGGTCGGGCACAATTTGCGAGGTTTACATTTTCCAAGATTTTATCTGATAAATAAAATCATTGTATCATAAAATTATCTGATGAATAATAAAATATTATTTCCATCAACTGTAACTTTTATTCACTGGGAAAATAATTCTAGAAGTGTAATTAATCATCTGTTCAAGTGTATTTAATTAAGGAGACAAGCTTACTATGTATTTTATTGAGAAATGTGCAAAGCTTCTCAAGGAAGCTTCTTGGAAATTTTCTCCAAGCTTCCCATGGAATTCATGCACTCCCTCTCTCCTCTCTCCTAGCTCACGGCAGCAGCACCCTAAAATGAGGGGGGAAAATTTGTGCTTCACAAAAATCAATTACATCACATTATTTTCAAAAACTAAAAAGCACCTTTCACTTTCTACTATTAACTTCTCTCTCTAAGCTTCATCTTTCTTCTTCACAAAACATTTTCTCCTCCTACTCTCTAGAAGCCATTCGGCCAGCAGCCCCTCCATGCACTCATCCATCACAAAATTTTCATCCAACCCTATTTTCTTAATCCTCTTCATCTCCTAAACACTTTTCTAGTTGGCGGTTCTTTGAAAAACCTCCATTTTCACCATTTTCTTCATGCTTCAAGCTTAGGGTTTTTTGGTAAGCTTCTTGATTCTTCACTTCCTTTTACTCATTTTCATTTCTATGGTCTTCTTGGTGATCACCTATGCCTTATTTTTCAAGCATTGGTGCTATTTTAATGAGATTGGAATTTTAGGGTTCTTGGAGGTACCAAATCCGAAAATCCAAAGAGCTTCAAGGGAGTTCTTTGTTTGCTCTTCTCTTAGGTAAGAGGAAGACACTCCTCCTCAACCTCTATTAATACTAAGAAACCTTGTTTGTGATTGATTGTGAGAAAACCCTATTGAGGGTTATTCTTTGTTTGTATGATTAATATGTTTACATGTTATTTGCAATTTGTTTATGCTATTGGATTGATTGTTTGTGTATATTGATATATTGGAATGGATTGGAAGGCATGAAATGGAAGAAAATAATGTTGGATTCTCTCTTGGATGGCCATGGTTTTGGGGGCGCAAAATTTGGGTTCTTTGTGAACAATTGTAACAAATGGAAAATATAATTAATCAAGTGTACATTATGAAATTAATGGAAAGAAAAATTTAGGAACTTAATCCCCTAGGGAGGCCATGGCCTGTAGGGCCACTTAGGGCTTAATTATGCAACTTTGGTAACCTTGGAACATAAATAATCAAGTGATTAAATTATTGGTAATGGGATAGAAAATTTAGCAAATTGGAAGATTTGAATATACTTTGAGATTCATAATTTTTAAAGAACCAAGAATGGAATTTTTCACAAGACTTAGGGTAATTTTAATTAGGACAAGAACAAGAGAGTGTGAGACTTTGAGATCTTAGAATAACCTTCTTAGTGTATGAGAATAAATTATATTAGAGAATTTAATTAATTATGAGAATTCATTTAGAGATGAACCTTGTAAGAAAGGCTAACTTTAAGTAAGAATTCATAATAGACCTTTAAAATGTATTAATTTATCTAATTCAAATATTATGATATTATGAGTCCATGTGAGTGACCAATGATGTGTTGATTCTTACTTTGGCCAATTGTGGTATATTGTGGAATAGAATGTAATGATGACCATACATGATTATGCATAGAGTCTTTATGCATTATGAAAGTCCTTTGGACTGTTGTTAAGGCCAAGTTGCTTAGGAGATTAAACACACATTAGTGCGGGTGCGAGTAGACTAGTGCAGGTTATATTGTTGACCATGGGGGCGTCGGGGTGTGGGTACCTCGTAATGGACAGTTGGTAGCTCTTCTGTTCGTGGGGCAAATCGATGCAAACGCACCGGCGATCCTGACCGGGCACTGTCCTATATCATGATCTAGCGTAGACTGTTTGTACAATGCCTTGATGTGCACGTGGATAAACTGATGAATTATAGCACTTTGGCCGTGGCAGCCGAGTTGCAAACGAGTCTCCTGATCTTTCTCTCTGACTGTTTGTGTCTAGCTCCATGGAGTAGGATTTTGACTTTGTATGCATGTGCATAGTGGGTCCATATATTATCTGGCATCTATTTATTATTATAATTGGAAATGTTGTGTTACTGTTATATATTTGCCTGCAACTGCTTAGTTGTCTATTTCTGCCATTTAATGCTTATGGTTATTATTTGATATGCTTTGTGGGTGCTTTGCGCCGTTTTGTTTCTTTCTGCTATAATTGGTAATGATGGTAGGATGTCTTACCTCTTTCTTGTATTTTTGTTATTTTCTATCTGTATATTATGTCCCATCAAAGACAACGACAAGGAGGTTGGAGCTCTTGATTTCCCCGGCTTTTGGCCCGACAACAATTAGCGTCTATCATCGGATCATGGTGGCGCGCCTGAGTGGATTTCTGGGTTATGTACGTTTGACCTTCCTCGGAGGGCCAGACTGCTGGTACATTAACCTGAATTCCGAATGATTCATCTACGAGGGAGAGGTGTTGATCTCACTAGCTTGGAGGCGTCATGATCCACCCATCTTCACGGGCAGCATTAGTGTGTGTTTGGAGTTCTACTTGCCCATCCGGGAGATGTGGGGTGACCGTTACTACACCCCACAGGAGGATACTTTTGTTTTCACTACTCGGGTCCCGACCCGTCATTCAGTGGCTCCTATGGAGGTTTCCTCAGATGAAGAAGACCCCGAGGAGGTTCCCGAGGAGGATCTTGCGGAGGATCCTGAAGAGGATCTTGATACGATTCCTCCTCATCTGAGGGACTAATATTGTTGGTAGCTACTGATGGCTGCCAGTGTTTTATTTTGGGGGCCTGATGTCTTTACTTTGGTGGGCTGTATATTCTGATATTTTGGGGATGTATATGCATGATCCTTTGGGCAGGTATAGTTTTGCTTTTTGGTATATCGGGCTTTGTAACTAAACAGATTTGACATAAATATATATATATATATATATATATATATATATATATGAATATGCAATGTTAATTCAAATGTATGCTTTACTTCTGTTTTGCTCTTTATTATCATTTATGTTTCGTCACTATATTTTATTAATCAACTACGATAACAAAAAAAAAATATAGTCACCATTTACTTATTCCGCTTTAACTAGATAAATTTAATCGTAATAAAAAGAATCGGGTCTTAAATTTATAAATTTTATTTTTTGCATTGTAAATGACAATGTGACGTTCCCTCCCAAAAAAGGGCGTTACATTATACTTGGATGACGATCCAAAATACAAGCAATAAACATGCACACATTATGGTACATCTAGATGGAACCCTAAGAAAATTTTTTGCATTGTAAATGACAATGTGACGTTCCCTCCCAAAAAGGGGCGTTACATTATACTTGGATGACGATCCAAAAAACAAGCAATAAACATGCACACATTATGGTACATCTAGATGGAACCCTAAGAAGAAGAAGAAGCAGGCTGCAAAGGTTTTGCATTACTTTCCATTGAAACCATGGTTGCAAAGATTGTTTATGTGTCGTAAGACTACTGAGCATATGAAATAGCATGTTTTGGATCATAGTAACAAAGATAGGTTGATAAGGCATCCAAGGGATGGTGAGGCATGGAAGACATTTGATCTAACACACTCTGAACAATCCTGTTTATATTTGTTGCTTGCTGAACAATCCTAGTTGGTGACCAGAATTTGTGAAATGTGATGTACTATTGGGTTTTAGGGAGGAATCTATGGAGACACAATCAAATGGCAACGAAATTGATATTCTATGAGAAGAAAGGTTTGCCCTGAAGATGATATTCTGTGAGGTTGAAATTTTTAAAAATTATAGATCATAGACTGTTTGTGCTTGTGTGTGAAATTGGAATGGCTCAATGCCTAATGTTGGATATAAAAATTTCAGCCCCACACATGCTTGATGAAATGCATATCTTTGGTTTCAAATTTGATTGGATTTAACTACTTTACTATGCCATCTGAATGGATTTGGTACCATGTTTTCTTTTCTTTGTTCTATCTTCTTTTTCATAAGAGTTAAGGATGGCTCCCTTTGCAATTGCAGATTAATTCAAAGTTGAGATACCCTATTCTTGGTTTTGATTGTTTATGATTGGGTGTAGGCTTGTTATTTGTAGCTACTATTGGCTGTTAGGTATCTAGGATTTAAAGCCATTGTTGTGTGATATCATACCCTGTTAGATTACGAGTATTTGGTTTGCATAATTCCTTTGAACAATGTCATATGCCTTGTGTAATTAATGGGGTTCATAGTAGACATGAAATGCATGGGATTGGTATAAAGAAGTTGTTGTCTCAGTTTTGAATATTTTGTTTAAAGCTTCAATATTGAGATGAAAAACTTGAAGTATTAGAAGGAATGCACAATTTATACCATAGAGCAATTTTGTTTTACTTTTCATTACTCTTGTGCACATTGATTCATTACTTCATGATTCTATTTATCTCTTTGTAGTTTCTTACCAAATGTCTTTTATTATTTTAGTCAGGTGATGCTTCAAGTGAATCTACTACACCATTGGATGCAAGAAGATCATCTGGTGGTAGCAACACAAACCACCAATAGCATATTTAGTATTGACTTTTTATGTTCATTTATTGTGGCACTACTTTAGGTTATTAAGGATTTTAAGTTGTTAGTTTAGGTTACAAGAGATGAATTTATTTAGCTTATTATGGATTCGAACTTGTGTTTTTTATTTTACTATGAATATTTTTAATGTAATTTGATTCACATTTATATTAGTAGTTTTATACAATTAATTATTTTGATTGTGCATCCTAAACGTTATTAGAATTAAAAATTAAATATGCAGTAAATCTTTCCTTTAAAAAAAAGTTCATCAGACGAACAAGAAAGTAAAAAATGTGATTTACAACAATCAAATAGCGGCGATTTTTAACCTCTGCAATTTTTTGATAAACAAAATCAGGCAAATTGATAGTGAAGGTTAAAAACCGCCGCAATTTGTTTGGTAAATAAATTCAGACAAATAGATAGTGGAGGTTAAAAATCGTCACAAATTAAAAAAATCGCCACAATTTGTTTAGTAAATAGATTCAGACAAATAGATAATGGAGGTTAAAAACTGCCTCAAATTTTAAAAAAAAAACTGCAATAAATTGTGGGAGTTTTAAAACAGTTGCAAATCAATCACTGTTGCGGGAGTTACTGAAAAACTATTGCAATATATTACAGCAAACGTAATTACAGTAGTTTTTAAAACTGCCACAATTTAATTTGCAGTTGTTAAAAACTGCCGCAAATTGTAAAAAAAAAAAGGGACCACAATTTAGCTCATTTTTTGTAGTGAGGTGGATCTTCAAGATGCGATAGTTGACGGTGTTAACCTATTTGTCCCTAGTTTGAACATCCTAGAGAACCATCCTCAACCTAACAAGGCCAGTCTCATGCCGGCAAAGAAAACCCATCAATCCCAGCTGGAGCAACCAATCACCCCTCCAACCTGACTTGCTGAAGTTCAATCTCGGAGTTAATCTCAGGCCCTCCTCAAAAACCAAGAAAAAAGAAATTAAAAGTGGCCACAAGGCCTGCCTGCATCCCCCAATCTCGACCCTAATCACTGTGAAAATTCATCAAGCTTCCCCTGAAGATCAAGTGGTGAAAAAGAGAAGTTTAGAAATTAATGAGCACTGGGAAGGAAAGCGAGTTTGTATGAACCTTTCTTAATTCTCATTTCCATTGTGCCTAAGGCACTTATGAGCTATCTTCCAAGCTTGTTGGAGAGCGTTTCCCCCCAGGTTCTATTTCTTGGAAATTTGTTTTCCGGTTTATTCTTGGAATTAAAATTGCTATATTTAGCAAAACAAAAAACAAAAACAAAAAAAAAATTAACAAATAAAATTCATGGAGATAACATAAAATCCAGCCTTTAGTAACGTAAGCTATTGGAGGACATTACCACGTCACCAAACACTTCCATTTGGGCTAGGTAGACAAATATCTGAATGCCTCTCAACCATAAAGCCTACACATTAGACTACAACATAACTAGAATGTCCCATTTGGACAGACATATATCTAAGATCTTCGCAAGTAACACAATAGAACATAATAAAAACTCATATTTTTGTTTCCTTTGGGTAGACAGATTTCTGAGATCATTGTGTCTTTGCACACTTGCTTTATTAAATTTACTAGAATTACGACGCACAATAGCACCCTTTAGGCAAGCAAAGGTATGTAATAACTCAGAAAAAATATCCTGCACAACAATGAGAAAATATCCTTATAATCTATGCAAATGAGTCACTTTGATGATAAAACATTCATATAGACTCTCAAAACCAACTCATCCAAAGATATAACATTGCTCAAAACAAAAGGAGTCCAACATATTAATCATTAAACGTATGTTGCTAATCAATCCTAAACAAGACACTGACACAATATGTGTCTAACAGATCTTTAAGTCATAATGACGCACCAGCCAAATAGCCTCAGGCAAGATCATCATACAAACACAATATTGATTGCAAACAGAAGACAATGCCAGCCTTGATATATTATGATATATGCACGATAATTCAATTTATTACAATAGGCAATAACCTATCCAAAAACAAAATTATTAAAAAAAAATTCATACTTTTTCCCAACAACTATTCCTGGTGTGCATTTAATTTATTATTTTTATAATTGCTATACACAAACAATTTGGAATGATTAAAAGTAGTTAATTTAGTCAAAATCTCAATTAAAGCAGCACAATTGTTTATGCGAAAAGTAAATGTTAAAGATAAGATATAGATGCAAATTAAATCAAGCTATCATAACGAGATCATCATACACCACGCACAAGTTATTATATATGGTGAATTGCACAAATTATTTTAAATTTTATACTTCATTCTGAGTTTTTAATTTAATAGTTAAATATTTAATATGTATTTGAATTAGTTTATTTTAATTTTAGAATAATTCATTGTTAAAATATAGTACTTACATGTAAGTTGTACAAATAGAATAAAAAATATATTTTAATTTATTTTGTCATGTAATGTGAAAGCTTTTTATGGCATGAAAAACTTGTAAGATTTTTACTTTTTTTATTTTAAATTATAATTTATTACTTTCATGTAAGTTGTATAAAAAAGTAAAAAAGAAAAAGGTAAAAAAATCCATTTTGATTTATTTTATCACGTTACGTGAATATCTTTTATGACAAGAAAAATCTATATAATTTTTACTCTTTATAATTTTTTATTTTACAATTTTTTAAAATAATGTAATCTTAATTATTTTTTATAACTTTTCTTTTTAGTTTTGAACAAAGCTCTCTTAAAATTGTATAATATACTTAGCCATGTATGAATCAGACCCTTATTTTATGTATCAATCATTTTAATTTTGTAAACAGTTTTGATTAAAAATTATATTTAATAATTTATACTGTCAATAATTATTTTTTTAAATAATGATTAATAAATAACAATGTCATCAATGAAGGTGTAATTATAGATGACACCTCTATTAATAATTAATTAAATCCAACTAGTGTATATCTCGTGAGTTGTACGGATTTTTCAAAAATTTAAAATTTAAAAATATTGATAGAAAGAAAAAACTTTTAAAATTGAAAATGGTTTTTTCTAATTCCATCTAAAATTTTAAAAGTATAGGTAAAAAGAGTAATGTTTAAAATTAAAAAGAAAAAAAATTAAATTCAAAGAGAAATTGAATTTAAAAAATTTTTAAGAAAAAATTAAGAATAACACGTATCAGAGTCGCATAAGAGAATTAGTCACTCTCAAATAAGAGTACTTTAAATTTATTTATATACTTGTATAGTTTAAATAGAAACATACAACTCAACTAATAGGCACATTACAGATTAAGAAAAAAAAAAGGCACATTAACCATATATTACAGGCTGAGAATATACAATTTTATAAAATTTACCAAGAGTACATGTCATGCAAAGATCCATAACAAGATATATTAATCTTTCAGTATATTATTTCTCATGATATCAGAAAAAAAAAACAAATAATTGTATACTTTTCATAGAATATATTTTACGTGGAGAAAAATATGAAAAAATTCATAGAAAATTAATATTGGGAATATGGAGCTCAACACAAAAACAGGATGGAAAAATTCTGGACCCTGTACGCGCTCTCACTCTCCATGGAATTGCTGGAGAAGCTGCATCAGCGTCTCTATCTTTCATGGACGGGTTAACCCGGTTAAATACCGGGTTCCCCCATGACCGACGAAAATGAGCTTCTGCTCGTGCAAGAGGACATGGTTATTTTTTAATGCAGTTTTCATAGGGCTTTTGATCTAACGAAGTTTTTTTATGAGATCAACCCGTATGAAATCAAGCTGAAAGGACTAATATGAAAGCTTAAATTCCTCAAGTACATGAGTAGGAAGCGACAATAACAGACTTGGAAAATTCCAACGAAGAACCTCTAAATCATTTCTATTTAAAACGATTAAAGGCATGTAGTCACTACAGCAACATCTTTCAAACATTAGCCATATAAAGATAAAAGATTTGCAGAGATGGACAAGGTTCCACTAAATTAAACTTGTTTGAAAAATAAAGATGTCAAAACCGATCAGCCTGAATACGAACTAAGTAAATTTCGAATCAAACTTGGATTAAAATTGTTGTAGGCTATAAATTTATTAATCCAACCCAACCTTATGTAGGTCAGGGGTTGAGTGGGCCGGCCTACTAACCTGAATTATCCTCCCAACTCATGGCCCAAATTATCCTTTTTTTTAATTTTTTCTTATGTTTTTAACACTTAAAATTTTTATCATTATGATCTATCGCTATATTTTGTTTTTGCATATTTTAAATCCCAACAAAATTTAAAATAAAATAACATTTGTAATACAAATATTTACATTAGAAAAAGTAGCGGTGCAACACTTTACATATCATATGTTATTAATAAAATATTTAAATATTGGGTCAGCAGGTTAGTCCATCCTATTGTAAGCTACTACATGTTGGGCAAGATAAAATTAGGTTTACCTAAGTCAGGCCAAAATCTATTTGGGCTTAATTTTTCTCAATCCAGCCCACACATTTTGTTGAGTTATACGGTTTAACTCATCAGATTTTGTCTATTTTGACATCTCTATTAGAAAGTGAGCATGTAAGAATATATATCTATCATTAAGTCATTGGCTTTAGATCATGATGAACTTTAAATTAAATCAAGAGTGAATTAACATTTTCTTACTCACTTTACAAACAATCTCATTTTAGATGAGTTTTTTTTTCTTAAGAGATAGCAAGGATTTAGTAATAATTTTTTGCCTAAATAAATAAATTAAATTAAATTATGAAAGCCCAGTTCATCACTTCATTGATGCAACTAGGTTCTTCGGAAATCACTGCAAATAATTCCTTATCCACATGCCTTGAATTAACATAATTTACGTTGTGTTTGGATGATTTTTCATTAACGGAATGGAACGGAATAGGTGGGGATGGAGCGAAAAAGAAAGGAAAGGAATGGAACATAGTTTCCATTCTTTTTATTTGGAAGTTTCATTAACGGATCGAAACGAAACGGAATTACCCATGTGTTTCCTTCATTCCACCTCAATTTTCAGGAGAAGAGGGGGAAATGATTCCCCATGTGTTCCATTCCATTCCCATGTATTTTAAAACTCCCAAACAAGGGAAGTTATTTCTGTTGCCCTCATTTCCTTTCCATTCCCCTTATTACCTATCATCCTAACATAGTGTTAGGTGTTTATAGATTCATCTTCAACAAGGTTAATAAAAGAACCCCAAGGCAATTGGTTTCAATCTGCAAAAAAAAAAAAAAAAAAAGAATTGGGTCCTAAAATCATATAATTAAATTATGATATTAAATGTAAGAATAAATTAATAATTATATGATATATTTAGAATACCAAATATGTAACACCCCAAATTTCTCATCTCTTAAACAATAATTTTGACAAGCTTAATGCAATTTTCTTGTTTAGTAATTTCTGGATACTGTAAAATTATTTTGTTTATTCCGTCAACATATTTGATCATTTTGAGTGATTTACTCCATGTCAGGAAAATAAAAATTTTTGGGCCGGGAAAAATTTTACGTAATTTAATTTTTACCGTTAGGTAATTATTTTACGTAATCTGATTTAATATTTGTTTGTTTTCTAATATTTGTGATTTTGTGGATGATTATAAATTTTTGACTGTATGTGGGCTCAGGTGGTCCTAGGTGGGCCCAAGTGACCTTACGTGGGCCCAGGTGTGTCCCGCAAAGTAAAAAAAATTTCTACGCATAGAAAAATTTGTACTGTTTAGACGGAGACAGGGGATCTTACTAAACCTAAATCCGGAAACAGTTTTAGAAAATTTGTTTTGTACTGTAATTATTTATCGGAAGATAAAAATACAGTAAATATATTCTTTCGTGGGATTTTTAGTAGATAAAAATGGAAATTATATTGCTTAAGTCAACATTGGTGGTTTGGATATCCACTATTGATTCAATTAACAGTTAAGAAATAAATTTAATAAAGAAACATAAGATAATCATCATTGATTTAATAAATGGTGTGAGAATAAACTCAATTAGGCAAGTTTCAATATCAACCGTAGATTTAATCAACGGTGTAAATTTAATTATATAAAGTGACCATTTACAACCATTGGATTTAGAGTTGATCAAGGGTGGAGATTTGGTCTTAAAAAGTGACAAAGACCATTTATGACCATTGGATGAAGAATTAATCAAGGGTGGAGATTTGGTCTTAAAAAGTAGCAAAGACTAATTATGACCCTTGGATTAAAAGTAAGAAGAAGTAATCTTGACCTTTTATTTTGGAGACACATCTAATGGTTAGAATTTAAAGGAGAAGGATCCAATGGCTTAGATTTAGTCTTCTAAAAATTAAAAGTCTACCTAAATCCTAACCATTGAATTAATCAATGGCTAGAAATGCTTCAAATAATGGCCTAATTAACAAGCCAAGTAAACTAAATTAAATGTTAAATTGTTATAATCTAATTCTTAATTAGATATCCTAATTTTAATTAGAGATTATAATATATGAAATAATATGTCTAATTAATTAGTTATGTAATTAGAAAATTAGTTAAGATTGATTAGGAAACTTAATCTAATGAATTAACTAATCAATTAGCAAGTAATTATGACAACTTTGGAGTGCATGATGAAGGGGGGGACGATTTTGGAGTGTTAGGAAGGAGGAGACATGTTTAGACATGCTTGTATAGCCTTTTTAGGCCAAAGAAAAAGATGACAAAGTGGAAGACTTTGTGCATCATGTGATAGCCTTCAATTGTGCCTCATGTGATAGCCTTCAATTGTGCCAAATGAATTCATATCTCTCCATTCTTTCACTCCCACGGCAGCAGCACCTTTGGTTACACTCTCCATATTCATTTTTCTATTTCACCAAAAAGCCTTCATCAAATTCTCTCAAAGTTCCAAGAACACAAAACAACCATTTTCCTTCCTTTTCTCACCTTATGATTCGGCCAAGCAACCCACAAGCACCATTACTCACCTATAATTTTCACTCACATCATTTCCTAAACCTAAACAACATTCTAAGAACATCTCTAGTTATGAGTTTTTCCAAAATCATTCATCTTGAGCTTCAAATCCAAGCTTCAAGTTTCTATCAAAAATCAAAAAATTCCATCTTTGTACTTCAAGAGAAACCATTTGGTCAAGACACTCAAAACCACCATCCAATATCTTTTAATTTCATCCAACCATAGATCTTGAATCTACATGATATTCTAAGCAACTCTCATGTTGGAGATTTTCTCTAAATCATTCATCTTCATGGACTTTCTTCAAGATCAAAGTTTTTGGATTTTTGAGGTGAAGTGTAAGGAAACTTCATTTCTTTTCTCTTTTTCATGATCTAAACCATGTTTGATCCATAGTTCCTCTTAATCAAGCTTAGTATACTAATTTTATGTATTTTGTTTTGAATTTGAGAAGCCCTTGGTGGTGAAGGACTTGGAAGGAGAAGCAAAATCAAGAAGCTTTGAGGATCTTCAAGAGGTAAGAGGGAGATCCATCTCACCAACCAATTATGGTGGTGGGAGATAGTCTTATATTTGATAAATTGTGAATTCATGTGAGAATTCCAATCCATGGTCATGTAATAATTAATTGTGTGTTTATGAGCTTTGCTTTATTTTCTTGTGCTTTGATTATTTTGTCTATGCTTAATATGCTTTGCATGATTTTATGGCTTTGATAGTATACTTATAATATGCATGATGAGTATATGACATGTTTGTGATATTTATGATGAAATATATATGTATGCCATGATGTGTGGATGAGAAGAAAATTGATCTTGGTTCCAATGGCCAAGGAAGAGCTACGGTTTTGATGCCCTTGATTTGGGTCAATGTTGAAATTTTTCAAGAACAAGAAAATTAAATTTTGATCCCTAGAACAATGAGAATTTCGGCCAAGACACCTCAAAATAGGTGTTTACAAATTAATATGTTTATGGAAGAATAAAAATTGGATTGATTTGAGGAGTATGGAAAATGAACTAAAGGTTTGTTTTTTTTTAAGAAAACATAAACACAAATTTTAGAATGAAATTTTATTGATTTATTTTGTAGAAACAAGAATGGAATTTATTTAAGTTAGAAGAAAAATATTTCATGGTTTCAATGGCCATCTATAAGGTTTTGATAATTTAGAAAAATGTTTTGATGCTATGAAATACAAGAATTTTTAAAGAAGGATTTTTGAAAAGGGAATTAAGTGTTATAAATTAAGTGAAGTGGAATTTTCATAAATAAAAGAAAAAGAAGATTGAAAGTATTGAACTTCAAATTAATCAATTTTTAGAAGTGATTTAGAAATATAAAGGAAAACGTTTGTAACTTAAAATTTCTAACAGAGAATTTATTTATTGAGTTTTGGAAAACGTTAGGAAATTTAAAGTTAAGAAACAATAATTAAATTAAATCAATATGATTTTGTAGGACTAGATTAATAAAAAGTGATTATGAGAAAATATATATTAAAAGATTTTTGACTAAGAATGAAAAAGGATTTGCAAAGAAAGTGAAAATGAATTTGAACAAATGGGTTTGTTATATGACCAATCAGTACTTTAGTTTTGAAAATAAAACTTTAATGGTTTTGTTTGTGTAAAATCATATCAATTTAAAAGGAAAAATGTTTTGATAATTTTTCAAATAGTAATGCCTAGATTTTGATGAAACAAAGTAATTTTCCAAGTGGAAATATAATTGATTTAATACAAGAAATTCGAAAAGGGAATCAGAGTATTCTACTCACTTGAAAAATTAAGTTTTGTAAACGAAAATGTTTTCAAACTTCAATTTATTTTGAAGTAGGTTAATTTGGAAATGATTTGGGGAAAAATAGAGAATATAATGGTATTTTGAGAATTTACTCAAGTATAACTTATTTTCAAGTTTTGAAGTATGTTTGAAAATTTTAAGATTTGAAACATTGATTTATATCAATGGAAAGGTAATTTTGTGGATTATATTTGAAAAGAATTTCTTGAGTAAAGAAAGCGTGGAAAAAGATTTTCTTGAGTAAGAAAATGTGAAAAATAAAGTACAAAGTCATAATATTTTGAGAAAGTATGAAATGGAATTTTTGAAGGTTAAGAAATATTTTTCATAATAGAATTGTGGTGAAAAATGATTTACGTATCTTAAAAATGATTTAGAATATAGTAAAATATTCCTACGCGATTTAAAATATGTTAAAATATTTCTACGTGATTTGAATTATGTTTAAATATTTTAAGTGAGTTTAAATATTTGACGTACTGTTGAAAAGTCACTATGTGATTTAAAAGTAATAGAATATTTTTACGGTATTGTGAAAATATAACAGAAACGTTTCAGAATTTTGAAAACGTAATATAAGTGTTACGATATTTTGAAAACGTAACATAAATATTTTGGAATTGTGAAAACATAATGAAAATGTTGCGCAATCTTGTGAAAATACGGCGAAAGTGTTTTATAACTATGAAAACATGATAACATGATTTTGTGTTGAAAATACAATATAATTACTGTTTAACCAGTGTATGGACACTGTATGAGAGAGTGACATGTTTTGCCTATGATTGGTATTTGGTGCATTTTATATGCATTGGAAAGAGATGCCCGTATTTGGATTTGGTGCATTATACATGCATTGAAAAGATTTGGCCCGTTGGGGTTGGACTTGCACTGATAAATTCGTGCATTGTATAAAAGATAGCTAATAGCTATTATGGCCCTTGTGGTTGAAGAGGGAATGAGAATTGATAGTGAGGTCTATGATGGATCTTGGGGGCGTCGAGGCACGGCGGTCGACCAGTGGACAGCTGGCGAGTACCCTGTGCCACTTGGCGATGCAGTCTGTTGCAACGCATTGAC
The DNA here is from genome assembly GCA_029884595.1 of Ormosia semicastrata. NCBI lineage: Eukaryota > Viridiplantae > Streptophyta > Magnoliopsida > Fabales > Fabaceae > Ormosia > Ormosia semicastrata. Next base: position 18,413,509 of record JAQQTO010000062.1, on the reverse strand, counting down.
GATACCCGATAAGAACACGATTCTTTTCAACGACTGGGAGATTGTCTTTGGGCTAAGGCTGACAATTAACCAGAGCATTCTTCTCGAAATTGTGAAAACCTCCATGGAGTTGTTTTTGAAAAACTGAGTCTTTGTACATATGCATAAATCTGAACATTTATATCTGTGTGATATATTAATTGAGGAATATTGGTTATTGGTTATGATAATTGAATTGATAAATAATTGGATGATGATTAAACTGATAAATGATTGGATGATGATGATGATAATGCTAATAAATGATTATGGTATGATCTGTCTGTATGATATTGTTGGCTGTGTGTTATCTCTGTGCTGCCATGTTGGTATTGGTGTAGGTGATCTCACCTCTTTGTTATCCTGTTTTGCTGTGTCTGTACTGTTAAAATCAAATAATAGAAGGATCGAGTTGTCTTAGACATTACGGGCAATGGATATTCTGAGATTGGAGACAACAATAAGGAGTGGACATTCAGGACTCGAAGGTGTGTAGTGTTGACAAAGGAATAGATGTCTGATGCATCAAGATGGACAGAAAAAGGAATAAGTATGTTAAAGTTTCTCGTTAACGTTGTACCGTGCTATTAAGTAGGACCCGTCATGGGGTTTGCTACTATCAAAAAAAAAATAAGTCTGTTAATTTTATATTTCTCTTTAAATTGTGATATTAATTAGTGTCAATATTGCATAATGAATAGTTACAATATGATTTTCAATGTTACCTAATATTTTCAGTAAATTTACGTTTCAGTAAAGAAGAAATTTTAAAACCCATCTTTTATAACTCAAACTTTGTGCGAACTTCTTTTCAGATTATGAGTCGGAAGTCAGACATGTGATACCCTAAGGAGGGTGTTACATTAGTTGGTATCAGAGCTAGGGTGTTACAAAATAAATCTTACTTGTTGAAGCTATAATGAGAGCAAATTTAAAATCTTTATGCAAGTTTGTAAGATTAAAAGACTAAATTTTCTTATGCAACTCTCACTCTCCCTTGTATCGGCTATAAATGGGGCAAGCTTAAGGGTCGCAATTGGCTAAAAGTTATAGAGTGCATAGGTGACCTAATATTGTGTATACATCATAAAAAGACCTGTTAGGTTAAGGCCAAGTGGTGGAGCCTGCTCCCCCTAATTTTTTAAAAAAAAAAATTACAAGTATTACAAAATCTAGAAGATTTTAGTGCTTTGAAAGAGAATTTTTACTCCTCATACCATCTCATTCTCCAATTGACCAAAGCCTTCATTCTCCTTGATTATAACTCTTTATTAATTTTTCTACTCTCACTTTGAAATTTTTTAAGTATGAACAATTTATTTTCTTTAATAAAGTGGTGGTGAACTTTTTAATTTATTATGTAACTATTATTCTTTTCTTTTGTCTCTATGTTTTTCTCCACTTCAATTCAGGTAGTATTTATTATTATTTTTTAATTATTTGCTTTTTCTTCTATGATTTTGATCCTTTGTGGGATTTATATTTAGAAATTTCTAATTACTATTCTTTTTGTATACCTTTAGTGGTTCTAGAATGCTTTCATGGTATGGGTTTATTAATAGAATTTATGCTTTTATTTAAAATTTTCAAGTGCTATAGTTATAATTATTCAGATAAATTGATGGTACAATATAATGCTTATCGTAATTTTTTAATAGTGCATGCTGATATGGATAAATTACTTAAAAGAAAAGTAATATCTTTGGATGAATACTGAAATTCCTTTAAATTAAAGTAACAAAGAACTGAAATAAACTTAAAAAATCTTCTAACAAATCTTAGTTTATGTCCATTAACATCTAAAGAAAATACTAGTGCAACCCCAAACCTCAGGGACCTAGCTTTGCCTTTGTTAAGGCATGCACTGATTTTACTATACAATACTAATCAATTATTAAGTGCCCTGAACCCATTACAAATGGATATTACTAAATTAGTAGGCTCTAAAAAGCATCTTCAAATAGATAATAACATTAGTCTCTTTTTTGTAAAGTAAAAAACCATAGTTGATTGCTCTCCACAAGAATTATTAAAAAATTCTAAGAGAAAAATGATGTATCACCCCCACAAATTTTTATATTAAGTACATACTATAAAAAAGAGAGAACAGGGATCAAGTGTAAAAAAAAAAAGAATTTTGTTTACCAAAAAAGAATTGATGTTTTTAGTTCATGAATTTTTTACATAGTGAGTTGAAATTAAATTTCGTAAAAAAAATGAAAGTATGAGTTTAATTTTAATTCATGTTAATGTCAAATTATATATAATTCAATAAATATTAAATTCAATTAAGATAATAATATATGAAAATGAGTAATTACAAAAAAAAAGTTTGATATAAGAAAGAGTTTTTTTTTGTTTTGTTTTTAAAAGAGTTGAGCTTTAAGAAACATCAAACATGTTGTTAAAAAGGGTTCAATCAATAACTTGACCTAAAACGATTTTAAAAAAATCCCAATTGAGTTAAATTAGCCAAATGATTTCATATGAAAATTACTAAATTTTTTATTGTGGCAAATAATTAAATATAAAATTTAACGTAATGAAAATATATGTTAAAAACTAAAAAATGTTGATTGATAGACAAGTGAGTACCTGTCAATCCGCTAATAATAATAAAAAATTACAATCCTCTTTCTAAAGATGCTTACATTATACTACCCTCCCGTATGTTTTAAAAAATTATACTATCTGCTTTTGATAGAAGAAATTGTGTTACACTTTAATCTACTTCTATGTTTCCATTTAAACTCCCACAAGGTTGAAGACAAAAGGTTATAGTAGCCACCAGCCATTAAGTTTGAAGTCATTGATGTTGGCCATTGGACACAATGGCAACACTATCAGCATAGGTTAGGGACGATTAAGAAGGTATTTAAGAATTTTTTTAAGCAGTATTTTCTATTAGTGCTTAGTTAAACTAGACAAAACAGCATCGACAATAGTGTTGTTGTGTCCAATAGCTAACACTTGCGACTTCGACCATGCTGGCTGGTGCCTGTTATGACTTCAAGTCTTTAGCCATGTAGAAATTTTAGCGAAAAACATAAAAATGAACTAAAGCATTGTGCATTTTTATCTTTTAAGGGAGGGGAATGTAATTTTTTAAAATAAAGGAAAGAACTATGTAATTTAAGCATATTTTAGATAGTGGAGTGTAATTTACTCTAATAATAATGACACCTATTTAACTGCATTTGTTTGATAGTTATAAGCTTCGTTGTAGTTACAAATGCCACTAAACCACTGCAAATAAGATGGTCGTAAAACAATTTCGTGGTAGCCATCCAAACCCATAATTTAATCTTTTTGCTTCATATATAGCATCTAAAAAGTCTTAGTTCTGCATTTCACAGTGATTCACACTTCACTCATATGCTTTCTGCATGTAATTTTCATATTTATTTATAGTTGTCACCCATGGAACACTTTCTTATCACTATCATATATACTTATTGTTCTAACTGGGTTTCGGGTCAATGGTTCATGAGCAACCCGTCCGTTAGAATTGGATATTAGATATTTGTGCGCATTATTAGATTAGTAATTCTACCTATTTATTAAGCATAAATTTCTCATAGGATCTCTCATAGATAAGGACATCAATTATATCCCATATAAATAGGCGATTCGGTTATAAGAAATAACAATCTTATTGGATTCTTATCCTAATTAACAACATTTAATTCAGATTGAATTACGATTCTTATCAATTAAAACGCTCCTATAAATACCACACAAGGTCATAAAGGTATACATATAATTCCAAACATTACCCACATTGTGCACGGTCTAACTTGAGCGTCGAAGTATCTTTTATAGGTACTCACCCCTCGCACCATCATCACAACAACCGTGCATTGGAGGAAACCACCATTGTCAACCTAATTTAGGTATTCATCTAAACCCCGTTCAGAACATTAGCGTCATCTGTGGGAAGAGATAAACTTCAAGTCTCACCACCACCATCATGGTAAATAGTAGATGAAATCAAAATCGCACCTCTACTGCACAAAATCCACCATCGTGGCTCTGCCCTAGTGCACAACCTTTACAGACCACACCTTAAAAAGGTAAACCCTTACAGGTCACACCTCAAAAAATGTAAACTCAAATAGAATATACCTCAAGATAAACCCAAACAGGTCACACCTAAGAGGATAAACCCAAATGGAGATTACCATACTCTAGAAGGTAAATCCAAGAGGGTAAACCCAAAAGAGGACTATCGTACGCTAAGAAGGTAAATACAAAAAAGGGATACCCAAGAGAGTAAATTCAAATGGGGACTACTGTACTCCAAAAGTTAAAGCCAATAGGATAAACCTAAATGGATACTACTATACCTCAAGAGGGTAAACTCAAAAAAGGGATTACCATATGCCAATAAGGTAAATCCAAAAGGGAATACCTAATAGGGTAAATCCAAATAGGGATTATCATACTCTAGAAGATAAACCCAAAAGAGAACTATCATATTCTAAGAAGGTAAACCCAAGAGGGTAAACCCAAAGGAGGACTACCATATGCCAAGAATGGTGCTAGAAGGAGATTGCTATAGCAGCATATTTCTTTAACTAGAAGAATCTATAATTACCATTTTTATAATTGATTTTTATATAATTATTATATTTTATAATTGCTATCCAACATATTATCTATTGGCATAATACCATAAATTATCAAAATGGTCTATTTCCAATGGGTGATCTTTAAATGGTGTGGCAGTAAACGCCATCTCTATTAACGTCAATCAATGACGTTACCTCTACTGTGGAAGAAATACTGTTAGTGGCATCTTGCTCCAATCTTATTAAGGAAAGAGATTTTACTTGATGACATTTACATGTCTCAATGGCCAATTGCCCCCGAGCTGAATACAGAAGAAATAATGGCACTAATTGCCAATCTTCCTCAGTTTCGGCAAGACATCACATCCATGAGTACCTCGATCGACTCTCATTTCGGATTATACCTTAGCATGACTTCGTGTCCATGAGTACCTTAGCTCGAAGGACCTAGGATCTCAGCATGCCTCCATTTCGGCCAGTACCTCGACATGAATTTGCATCCACAAGTACCTTGGCTCGAAAGATCTTGGACCTCGACATGCTTCCATCTTGTCTGTGGAGGACCTAGGAGCTTGCTCTGATATTGGCAAGTGCACCAAATCGCAAAAGTAATAAATGATGAGTAAGATATCATTCCCACGATGAATTAGTTTATCAAGTACCACTTCTCTAATATTAATACTATCTAGGCAACCAATAATTGTGATTCAAGATAATTAAAGACTCAAAATTATAAAAGAAAAAAACACATAAGAATGCATGAAATTAAAACACTAGGGATCTGACTTCACTTAATTCAACAATCTATCATAGATAATAGAGTAGCTTTGGGATCTTTATTCTAATTAATTTCTAGTCATTCAATTAACGGAGAGAATCCCTTAATTAATTAAAACTCAATTCATTAGTGAGTTAATTCTCTTTAATTATCAAAGTCTAGTCAATTCCTTGATCTAAACCCCAACTCTTAAAGGCATGACCTTCATTCTATGGATTCTCATAGAAAATATCACAATTCTCCCACACAACCTATAACCTCTATTCCTAGATGATTATAAATCATGACACTTATTATTTATGGTCTAAGTCGTATGCAAACCTTTCGATTCTACACATATCTCACTAGATCAATTTATGAGTGGCTAATTCATAAAAGCATTAAGAACCATAATAAGCACTTAAATTGAATAGAAAAGAAATTAATTAAAAATTCAATCTTAATACATGTCGATTGAATTAAGTTACATCTTCACCTTAGCAACACATGAATTTAGCTACACGTGACAAAAGATAAGAAGAGATAGGAAGAGAAAAGAGAATTCATCATGATAGAACTGTAGAGAAGAAACCAAAGCGTCTTCAATGGTTATTCGATTTTTAAGTTCATGAGAGCTCTATGACGGCTCCTCCTGCTTGTTACCAAGTGGCCTCAATACTCAAGAGGGGGGTGAATTGAGTATGTAAAACAAGTTCACAAATCTTTCGCAAATTGTTTGATAAATAATTTTCGTTGAAGCTATTGAATGATTAGAGATGATTGGATAAATGAGATAAACACTTTTACTTATAAATGTGATAGCCAAAGGAAACAATATTCAAGCAATTCAATAAAACAGTGCACAAAGTAAAGAGAAGAGTTTAGAGAAAACAAACACAATGATTTATCCTGGTTCGATCACCAATCCACTTGTGATCTACGTCCAGTCCCCAAGCAACTACTTGAGATTTTTCACTATATCTTCAAGCTTCAATGGGTGCTTGACAACCTTTACAACCTTGAGCACTCAACACTTTAGGATACCTCACCCTTTTACAGTTTGGAGGGATGCCTCACCCTCTCTAGAAATTATACAAAGATTGAATAGGTAGAAACTCTCTTCGAAGAGCAGATGATACAAATGGAAGTTCAATGGGTATATGATTCACAGTTTACGCTCAGAAACAGAGTATTAATGGAGAAAAGATGGAAACTCATTTTTAATGCTCAACCAAGGTTTTTCAGATTGATTGTCTAACATTCATAAATGCCCAACAACTTCTATTTATAAGTCATTGAAGTTTAGAGTCGTTGGGAGGTGGTTGGAGCATTAAATGTTTCATAAATATCCATTAATTTCTATTTCTAGAAAGCTCTCTTATTCGAATAAGAGAATCCTTATTCGAATAAGGCTTTAAATAGTACAAGCGTGTTTTCCTCTATAATGTGTTATTTGAATAACATCTTTGTTATTCGAATAACCACTTAAATATATGGCTTCTGGGAAAACATGTTATTCGAATAACACTCATGTTATTTGAATAACCCATTCGAAGTTTTGATTTCCTGGGATCTTGTTATTCGAATAACAGGTTTGTTATTCAAATAAGCATTAAAAAAATGGTTTTGTGGAAAGGCTTGTTATTCGAATAACGAATCTGTTATTCGAATAACCATTTAATAAAATGATTTCCTGGAGATGTGTTATTCGAATAACACTTTGTTATTCGAATAACTTATTCGTGCCAAAACATTTTTTGAACCATTTATTCAAATAGCACAGGGCTTATTCGAATAAATCTTTTCCTGAAAGATTATTTGGAATCTCTAACTTGTGTTATTCGAATAAGGAACCCTATTTGAATAATACATGTGAAAAATATGTTTTATGCCTTTTTAAATGTTGCTCTTGATTCCATATGATCTTGTAAGCATGTGGACACGAGATGGTTGATTCTTTGGAAATTAAAAACCATATTGAAGCCTTGAAAGCTTGTGTGCTATTTTGAAATGTAAGATTGAGCAATTGTGAATCTTTATATACCTTTACAAATTGATTGAAGTCCTAAAAGCTATACTTGATGGTCTTGAGGGTCTTGGACTTGATCTTGCAACATCTTTAAGTTTGTTATCATCAAAATACATTCTTCATGAGATACTAGCCAATTACATTCTCCCCCCTTTTTGATGATGACAAACAACCATTGAGAACTCACAAGATTAAACAAGGAGACTTACTCCCCCTCTAGTTTGTAAGAGGAGCATTAATTATCAGAGACAAGCGCAGCTCCCCCTTTCTTTTGAAGTCTCTTGATCCTTTTCAGATTAGTCTTTCAGATCTATCTTTTCTCAACACAATCTCTAAAACCAAAAATTTGTCAAAGCAAATGTAATTATCTTTAAGTACAATTTAACAAAGTTAACTTTAGCTTGTTCTTGTTCTTCTCCCCCTTTTGTCATGATCAAAAAGATGGGGCAAGACAGGCATAAATCCAATATTCACAAAAATGCTTTCATAAAATTCAGCAAAGAATTCAATGAACATTTAGTAAGAAATGTAAGGCAAGAACAGGCTTAGAAAGTGCGAAGTTAGCAAGGAAGCGAAATAATATTTTATTCATTTATTGTAAGTATGGCCAAAGATATACAAGTTCAGATGAAAACAGCCAAAAATGCAGCAGAAACATAAAAAACAAAGATCTAAAAACCTAAATTCCTATGCATCAAAAATAAGCGTCTGGTGGAGGAGGAGGTGAATCTGGTGCAGGGGCAGGAGGTGCAACTCGCAGGGCAGCAATCTCGCGTTCAACACCTTCTATTCTGTCGAAGAGAATAGAAAATGTGTGTTCCATGTAAGCACAATTATCGAGCAGAGTGGTCATAATGCCTTCCAAGGTTACTGGAGCAGGAGCAGGAGCTTCAGTAGGCTGATCAACAGGAACAGGGGCATCTTCAATGTCTTCATCTGCTGCAGCTTCTCCCAGTTCATCAGGGTATACCCAGCCTCCAACATTATCCGGAACCATCTTCATTTTCTTCAGTGTAAATTCCTCAAAGATGTTGAAGTGGTTCAATTCCATTGTCCGTTCAGTTTGCCTGAGCAGTGAATATTTCTTTAAAAAAGCTGAGATAAAGAGGGCATATGGCAGGTCAGAATTCTTGGTGGTCTTGACCTTCATCATGTATTTCCCAATGAAATTTGGCCAGTTGATCTTCCAATTTTTCTTCAGCACCCAGAGAAGAAAAACATCATCCTCATTCAGATAAGCATAGTTACCTCCATGAGGAGCAATAATGTGCGCGTATGAGTAGTGAAGAAGCCTTTCTTGGCTTTTCAGCATCCCACTCTTTTGACCAACCTTAGGCCTAACTATTCCAGGCTTCACCAGTAGTGACACAGCTTTCTCTCTTTTGTACGCCTTCACATATGGTTTGCTATCTGGCTCCACAGCAACACCTGTTGCTTCTAGTTTGAAGAACACCATCCAATCAGTTAGAGTGATGACAATTTCCTGGTCCTTAACTTTAGAGAGGAGGTTAGGACCATCCAACTTCAAGTTGCAGTAAAACATTTTCACTAAATTGGGGAAAATGGAGTCCTTGTAGCTGCAGAGATCTAGCACACCCTGATGGGAAAGATCATTGAGAAAATCAAATCCTTCATCGTCTTCAAAGAATTTTTGATCCATATACTTGGGTTGAATGATGTCCCTGGTCCAGAATTCTTCCCTGAAGCGTTTGAGATCGTCGTTATTGGATGAAAGCTTGTGAAGTCAATCGGGTTGTTGGTGGGAGCGGTTTTGCTACGTGGGTGTTTGGAAGAAGACGCCATGGTGGAATATTGGTGGGATATGGAGAGAAGGAGTAGATGGGTGTGACACGAGGAAGAGAAAAGAAGAGGGGGAAAAAATGAAAACTTATGAAATGAGAGAGGAAGCTCATGAAATCCTTATATAATTTGCGTGTTATTCGAATAACAGTGGTGTTATTCGAATAAAAAAGTGGTTCCTGAAGCGTCTTAGCTCACTGCCAAGCGTTATTCGAATAACAATGTTGTTATTCGAATAACAGCGTAGTAGCTCAAACGTTGTGGGGTTCTGTCATCCGTTATTCGAATAGCATACTTTGTTATTCGAATAACATGAAAATGGTTTTTGCCACTGACATGTTTTATTCGAATAACCAGTTAGTTATTTGAGTAACCAGTTGATTTTAAGATGTTATAACACATTCTGTGATGTGTTATTCGAATAAGGGAATCCTTATTCGAATAATACAAACATGTTAGAAAATTAACTAGGCTTTACTGGGAGGTTTTATTCGAATAATGGACTTCTTATTCGAATAGGGCATGTAAAAAAAATAGTTTTACGCATCAATTTGTAAAAGATCAGTTTTCTATCATTCATTTGGGTCAAAGACATGCCAATTTAATTCCAAACAACATATAATCAACTTTAAACCATTCAAATCAGTTCCAGAACATCTTAAATCAATTCAAATCATCATACAAGCATATAATCTAATTATATTTTGTTTCAAATCACATAATTGTGCAAGAATACCATTTTTACCAAGAATTTCACCCTTTTTGGTGAAATTATGAGGTTGTTGAGTTGCTTGGGAGTCTTGGACATGAAGAGCACCTGCAAAACAACTTAGTGGAAATCTCCGACGCTTAAGTCAGTATTGGATTCAAATATGATTAAAAGCTCAGAAATTATGTAGCAAAATGACACGATTATACAGAAAGTAGCATGATTTGATTTTAGGATTATGCAATAAAATGTCAATTTATGCAAGATTGATCCAAAATACCAAGTTCATTTCTAATATTGCAAGTGGATGCACTATGCCCTTTCTTACCACAATGAAAACATTTGACAAAGGGACTACTTGAAGTTTTTGAGGAAACAAAGAAATTCTTATAAGACTTTTGATGGTTATTTGAATTAAATCCCAAACCGACTTTTTGAAAAACACATTTTTGTTTCCCTAACAACACATTCAAGTTGTCTCTTCCAAAAGTGAATTTTGCAAGAATGTTGTTCAAATCTTCAATTTCTTTTTCAAAAGCTTTGCATGACAAAAAAGGTAGTGATATGGATGTATTATCGTGTGAGGAACAAGTCATGCATAGTGAGTTAGCATAAATGAGTCCTAAGGTCTCATTTTCAATCTTAAGCTCATTTATCTCTTTGTTTAAAATAGAAACTTTGTTTACTAATAAGGAGATTGTTTTGTTAGAAGATAAAATCATTTTTGTGAGCCTTAAAGATTCATCATATAATTTTTGAAAGGCATCTTGCAATTCATCATAAGAAGGTAGAGATTCTAAGTTAGAAGAAGTTACCTCGGTGTCGCTCTCTCCACTTTCTTCTCCTTGAGCCATGAGACAAAGATGGGCTTCTTCATTCTCTGAATTATCGGAAGAGCTTAAGTCATTATCTTCCCAAGCGATGTATGCTCCCCTTCCTTTCTTTTCTTTGGAAGGTCTTTTCTCAAACTTCTCTATCTTCTTGAGATACATAGGACACTCCATCTTCATATGCCCCGGTTTTCCACATTCATAGCATTTTGGAGGAGTAGAGGATCCTTCTCCTTTGTGATACACTTTCTTTTGAGGAAAGAGTGGCCTTCTTTGAAATCCCTTTTTCTTTAGGAATCTTCCAAACTTTCGTACAAGGAGACTAAGATTCTCCTCACTTAGCTCAACATTTTCAGCATCCTTTTCACCATCTTTATCATCATCTTCAATTATAGAAGAGGTGGCTTTGAGTGCAATTCCCTTTTTCTTTATATCATGCTCTTCATTTTGATTGAGCCTATTTAGTTCCAGCTCATGTTCTTGAAGCTTCTCGAATAAAGTGGCTAGAGACATAGTTGATAAATCTCTTGATTCCGCAATAGCCGTTACTTTGGGTTGCCAATTCCTGCTTAAGCATCTTAAGACTTTGTTAATAAGATCCTCATTAGAAAATGTCTTTCCTAATGAGATAAGATGATTAACAATATGAGTAAATCTCTTTTGCATATCTTGAATACTCTCACATTGGTTCATTCTAAACAATTCATATTCATGAGTAAGAGTGTTTATTCGAGATCGTTTAACCTCACTAGTACCTTCATGAGTTACTTGTAAAGTATCCCACATTTTTTTTTGCGGTCTTGCAATTTGACACCCTAAAGAATTCATCATACCCTAAGGATGTGGTGATGATGTTCTTGGCTTTCAAATTGTATTGAACTTTCTTTTTATCATCATCGGTCCATTCATTTCTAGGTGTATTAATTTTCATACCATCTTTAGTTTGTGTTGGAACAAAAGCACCATTTTCAACGGCATCCCACACATCTAAGTCAATAGCCTTAATAAAAATTTTCATCCTTTCTTTCCTATAGGCATAACCATCCCCATTGAAATAAGGAGGTCTGTTTTGTGTTTGGATGCATACTTTTGAAGACTTGTTTTGATGATAACAAACGTGAAGAATAAATGAGGATGATAAATAGACCAAGTCCAAGTTTATATTTGTTTAGCATTAGGACTTAGGATCTATTGTACGAAGCTCACTTTGATATCTCTTTGTTTTTTGAAAGAAAAGATAAAATCTGGTTTTAAACTTAGTGTCTTTGAAAACATCTTATTCAAAACGGTTTTTGAGCTGAGTTATTCGAATAGAGCTTAGCCTATTCGAATAAACATCTTCATGAGGTTTGTTTTCTAAAAGGTGTTATTTGAATAACTATCCTGTTATTCGAATAACTAAGGTTTTCCAGAACTCTATTTTTAAGTGGCTATTCGAATAACTATCCTTTATTCGAATAGATGAAGTTTTTCAGAACTGCGTTTTAAGTAAGTTATTCGAATAACTCATACGTATCTGAACTTCCTTTAACTTTATTCAAATAGTTCAGCCACTATTCGAATAACCTATTCGATTTTTGAACTCTGGTTTTAACAGAGTTATTCGAATAACATATTGGTTATTCGAATAACCCATTTCAGATGAGTTTGTAATTTGGTTTCAGGAATAGTATTATTCGAATAAGTTTTTGCTCTATTCTAATAAACACAGAGCTTTTGCTTACGTAAGTGGAAACAGACAGGTTTTCAAATTTGTATTAAATGATATTAATTATACCCAACGGCTAATTCATCTATTTTTTCCTATAAATAGCAAGCTTGGGTCACAAATTTCATTGCCCATAATTCTGAACTATTTTCTGATTACTCTATTTTGTGAAAACTATTTTCTACGCTCTTCTTGTTTAAAAAACTTTGAGATACTTCTGTGAGAGCTCCATTAGCACTTTAATTTGTATTACTTACTCTAAGTGAGAGTTTCTCTTCATCTATTTTCTGATATTCTGTATCGAGGGTGAGGTATCCCTCAAGGTTTGTATAAGGGTGAGGTATCCCTGCAGGCTGAGACTTTAGCACAAGGGTAGAGTGTCCCTGTGTGTGAAAAGTGCTCTATTTTGTAACGGTAGCAAGCACCTATTGAAGCTTGTATACTTAGTAAAAAATCTCGGCTTTCGAGGACTGGACGTAGACCACAAGTGGGTTAGTGGTCGAACCAGGATAAATACTGTGTCTGCTTCTCTTTTCCCTAATCTCTTTATTTTATGCAATTTAATTTACTGCACATTTATTTTTCGCTGCTCTTTATTGTTTCTTTTCTTCTTCTCGTTCCTTCTGTGCATTTATTTATTAAGCTTTTAATATTTGTCTTAATTAAAAAAAGAGGTTTTGCGAAAAAGTTTTATACTCAATTCACCCCCCTCTTGAGTACTGGAAGTCACTTGGTAACAAGTGGTATCAGAGCTAGATTCTTGTATAAAGAGCTTAACAACTTCAAGAGAACATGGCTTCTTCAAATGGTTTTTCAGAAAGATCTTCCATAAACCGACCACCCTTTTTCAATGGGGATGGTTATGCATATTGGAAGGAAAGAATGAAAATCTCCATCGAAGCTGTTGATCTAGATGTATGGGATGCTGTCGAAAACGGCGCTTTTATACCCACACATGAGGTCGATGGTGTAAGGACCGAAACACCACGAAATAAATGGTCTGATGAAGACAAAAGAAAAGTTCAATTTAATTTAAAAGCCAAAAATATTATTACTACTTTGGGGATATGATGAGTTTTTAGAATTTCAAACCGCAAAATCAAGCTAAAGAAATGTGGGACACTTTGCAAGTTACCCATGAGGGTACTAGTGAAGTTAAGAGGTCAAGAATCAATTCTCTAACTCGTGAATATGAACTATTTAGAATGAACCAAGGAGAAAGCATTCAGGAAATGCAAAAGAGGTTCACCCACATAGTTAATCATCTTGCATCTTTAGGCAAAAGTTTTTCTAACGAAGATTTGATTAACAAAGTTTTGAGATGTCTTAGCAGGATTTGGTAACCCAAAGTAACAGCCATATCAGAATCAAGGGATTTTTCCACAATGACTTTAGCTACCCTCTTTGGAAAACTTCGTGAGCATGAATTGGAACTGAGCAGATTAAGCCAAAGCGAAGAGAACGATAAAAAGAAAAAGGGAATAGCGCTCAAAGCCACTTCATCAACATTCGACAATGATGATAAAGAAAATGAAGAAAGCTCAGAGAACATCGAGGTAAGTGAAGAAAATCTGAGTTTGTTAGTTAAAAGATTTGGTAAATTTCTCAGGAAAAAGGGAACGCAAAGAAGACCTCCCTTCCCTTCGAAAAAAACACATTTCAAAGGCGAAGGAGCTTCATCGACTCCAACTTGCTATGAATGTGGCAAACCTGGTCACATGAAAATGGAGTGCCCAGTTTATCAAAAGAAGAAGGAGAAATTTGAAAATAAGCCCTTCAAGGAAAGAAAAGGAAGAAAAGCCTACATAGCATGGGATGAAAACGACATGGACTCAACTGACAGCTCAGATAGCGAAGAAGCTCAACTGTGTCTCATGGAAAAAGGAGATGAAGAAGAAAGCGAAAACGAGGTAAGTTCTAATACTACTTTATTGCCTTCTTACGATGAGTTATAAGATGCTTTTGAGGAACTACATGAAGAATCTTTAAAATTCACAAAAATTACTTCTTCTTCTAAGAAAACAATTTCTTCTTTAGAAAATCAAATTCTTATTTTAAATAAAGAAATAGAAGAATTAAAAATTGAAAACGAAACTTTACGAATCATTGATGCATGCACAAATCTTTCTACACATGCTTCTACTTCTTCATCTTGTTCTTTATGTCATATACTTGAAAAAGAAATCGAAGACCTAAAGAACACTCTTTCTAAATTCACATTTGGAAGAGATAACTTAAATATTTTATTAGGAAGACAAAGAATGGTTTTTCAAAAAGCCGGGATAGGTTATAACCCGAAAAATCAACAAAAACTCTATAAAAATTTCTTTGTGCATTCTAGTGTTTCAAGTAGTCCTTTTATTAAATGTTTTTACTGTGGAAGAAAAGGACATAGTGCTTCAACATGTAATGCAAGGAAAAACATAAATACAAAAATTGGAACAAAAATGGTTTGGGTTCCCAAGGGTACTATACCCAAAACTGACACACAAGGACCCAAGAAAGTTTGGGTACCAAAAGTTAAAAACTAAACTTGTGTTGTAGGTGTGCTTGAAAGCCAGGAGTTCAAATTGGTATCTTGATAGCAGCTGTTCCAAGCACATGACCGGGGACGACTCAAAATTCACCATGCTTATTCCAAAGAATCATGGACACGTCACTTATGGTGATAACAACAAGGGTAAAATTCTTGGAATTGGCAAAGTAGGTAAAAATCCTAACTCCTCTATTGAAAATGTATTGCTTGTTGAAGGCTTGAAACATAACTTGCTTAGTATTAGCCAATTATGTGATAAAGGAAATAAAGTTATATTTAATTCAAATTGTTGCATAATTGAAGATAAAAATGACAAGCATGTTAAATTCATTGGTCATAGAGTGAACAATATCTATATGATTAGTCTTGATGATATATCTTCAAATGATGTGAAATGTCTTTTAAGTAAGAATGATGATTCATGGCTATGGCATAGGAGAATTGCATACATTCACATGGACCACTTAAAGAAATTGGTCTCTAAAGAGCTAGTAATTGGACTACCCAAGCTTAATTTTATAAAAGATAAGTTATGTGATGCATGTCAAAAGGGTAAACAAATAAAGGTCTCTTTTAAAGCAAAAAATATAGTTTCAACTACTAGACCTTTACAACTTTTGCACATGGATCTGTTTAGACCTTCTAGAACTATGAGCTTTGGTGGGAATTACTATGCTTTAGTGATTGTGGATGATTTTTCTAGGTTTACATAGACTTTATTTCTTGCAAATAAAAATGATGCATTTCTAGCTTTTAAAAGACTTGCCAAAGTTATTCAAAATGAAAAAGGTTTTCAAATCTCTTCTATAAGAAGTGATCACGATGGCGAATTTGAAAACAATATTTTTGAAAATTACTCTGATGAACATGGCATTAATCATAATTTCTCTGCCCCTAGAACTTCGCAACAAAACGGAGTTGTAGAAAGGAAAACCCGTTCCTTAGAAGAAATGGCAAGAACTATGCTTAATGAGGCTGCTCTTCCTAAATACTTTTGGGCGGATGCTGTAAGTACAGCTTGTTATGTAATGAACCGGGCCCTTATAAGGCTTATTTTAAAGAAAACCCCATATGAGTTGTATAAGGGAAAAAAGCCAAATGTCTCACACTTTCATGTTTTTGGTTGCAAATGTTTTGTTTTAAACAAAGGAAAAGATAATTTAGGCAAGTTTGATGCTAAGTCTGATGAAGGTATATTTCTTGGCTATTCAAATCATAGTAAAGCTTTTCGCATATATAATAAAAGAACTATGACTATTGAAGAATCCATACATGTTGCATTTGATGAAACTAACCCAAATGGATCGAGAAAGGATCTTGTTGTTGATGATGTTGCAGAGATCTTGGTGGAAACTCATTTGGATAGCAAAGAAAAAGAAATTAAGGAGCAAGAGGATAAACAAAGACAAGAAGATTCGTAAGCTTTGGAACTTCCCAAAGAATGGCAAACTTCAAAATATCACTCCCTTGATCAAATTATCGGCGATGTATCTAAAGGTATAAGTACTCGTAACTCACTTAGAAATACCTGTAATCACCTAGCGTTTGTTTCTCAAATTGAACCTAAGGATTTAATTGAAGCTTTTGATGATGAACATTGGATATTAGCTATGCATGAGGAATTAAATCAGTTTGAAAGGAATCAAGTTTGGGAATTAGTTGCTAGACCTAATAATCACCCTATAATTGGAACTAAATGGGTTTTTAGAAACAAACTTGATGAAAATGGTTTAATAACTAGAAACAAAGCTAGATTGGTTACTAAAGGGTATAATCAAGAAGAAGGAATAGATTATGAAGAAACCTATGCATCTGTAGCTAGATTAGAAGCTATAAGAATGTTACTTACTTATGCTTGCATCATGGATTTCAAATTATATCAAATGGATGTCAAAAGTGCTTTTCTAAATGGTTTTATTCAAGAGGAGGTATACGTTGAACAACCCTCAGGTTTTGAAAATCATCAACTGCCCAACCATGTTTTTAAACTTAAAAAAGCTTTATATGGTTTAAAGCAAGCTCCTAGAGCTTGGTATGAAAGGTTGAGTAAGTTTCTTTTGGAAAATGGTTTTTCAAGAGGAAAAGTCGATACTACCCTTTTTATTAAAAATAAAAAACATGACATTCTTCTTGTGCAAGTATATGTGGATGATATTATCTTTGGTGCTACTAATGAATCCCTTTGCAAAGAATTTGCTAAGTCAATGCAGAATGAATTTGAAATGTCAATGATGGGAGAATTGAATTTCTTCCTTGGACTTCAAATCAAACAAACGGACGAAGGGACTTTCATAAGTCAAACTAAATACTGCAAGGAATTGCTCAAGAGATTCGAAATGAAAAACGCTAAACACATGGCCAATCCGATGGGCACTTCTTGCTACTTGGACAAAGATGAAGGAGGTAAATCAGTAGAAATAACGAAATATAGAGGTATGATTGGTTCTCTCCTTTATCTTACTGCTAGTAGGCCAGATATAATGTTTAGTGTATGCATGTGTGCTAGATATCAGGCAAACCCTAAGGAATCTCATTTAAGTGCTGTTAAACGTATAATGAAATACCTAGTAGGCACTTCACAAATAGGCTTGTGGTACCCTAAGGGTGCCTCTTGTAGCCTAATAGGCTATTCTGACTCTGATTTTGCTGGGTGCAAATTGGACAAAAAAAGTACTAGTGGGACATGCCACTTGCTTGGTAGTTCTTTAGTTTCTTGGCATAGTAAGAAACAAAATAGTGTGGCTTTATCTACCGAGGTTTGAATATGTTGCAGTAGGGAGTTCTTGTGCTCAAATCCTATGGATGAAGCAACAACTCTTAGACTACGGTCTTCAGCTTGATCACATCCTGATAAGATGTGATAACACTAGTGCAATAAATATCTCTAAGAATCTCATACTGCATTCCAGAACAAAGCATATAGAGATAAGACATCACTTTATCAGAGATCATGTACAAAAAGGGGATTGCATTCTTGAGTTTGTTGAAACATCTAAGCAACTTGCAGATATCTTTACTAAACCCTTAGCAAAAGAAGCATTCTTTTATATTCGAGGAGAATTGGGCATAATTGATCAATCCAATATTTAAATTGCTTATTTATTGTTGAATATTACACATGAATATATGCTTTCAATTTCATAAATGTATGTCTTTACTATGCTTCTGTGTTAGTTTTATTCGAATAAGCAAGGCTTTATTCGAATAAGCTCCTTTACTGCTTGTTAAAATGTGTGTTGAACATCAGCCTTATTCGAATAGAACTCAGTTTATTCGAATAAATTGATTCCTCTGTTAAATCCTGTGTGTTTTTCTTCTCTATTTATTCGAATAACACCCTCCCTATTCGAATAACTAGAAGTCTTCATTTGTCTGTGTTTCTTTCTGCCCTCTGCTTATTCAAATAAGTCCCTCTTTATTCGAATAACCAGAGTCCTTCTTTTATCAGGTTCTGGTCTTGGTCTGTCTATTCGAATAGACCCCAGGTTATTCGAATAACCTGAACCTGTTTCTATCAGTGTTGACTGATTGGCCTCAGTCTATTCGAATAACTCCCATAGTTATTCGAATAAACCCTATCAACTGGCCAAAACGCTTGGCTTTCCCAGACATTCTATTCGAATAGATCCTCTTCTATTCGAATAAACCCTAGCCGTTTCACCTGTTCAGGTTCCTGCGTGCCTATCTGTTCAGCTTTCCACCAAGGTTTATTCGAATAAACTCATATTTATTCGAATAAACACGGGTTTCTTTAAATAAACCCTACGCGCCCAAACGTCTCCATCCTCTTCTTTCTTCTCTGCTTCCTTTGCTTCTGCCTCTTAAACCTTTTCACCCCTCGTTTTTTCACTCTCTCTCACCTTCTTCCACCATGGCCTCCTCCTCCAGCAAGCGTCCACGCACGAAGAATGCTTCAGGCTCCAACCCTCTTGATCTGAGAAGGCTCTCCTCCAACGAAGAGCATCGTGCACGCTTCATCTCGCACTTCTGGGAGTGCAACTTGGTTCAACCCAAGTACTTGGACCTTTCTTTCTTCCAGCAACATCGCGGCTTCGACTTCCTGACACTGCTACAAAACTAGGGAGTTCTTCAGCTTTACTCTCACCAGGCCACCATCTATCCAGCTCTGGTGAAGATGTTCTTCTGTAATCTGGATTTCGATGGTCAGAATCTTCTTTCCGAGGTATGTGATCAGAACATTGTGATCACACCGCTGGACTGGTTGACTTTGTTCGGGCTGCAGTTCTCTGGCGCCCTTGTTGAAGATGATGACACCCCGTTTCTTGAAGAGTTCAACAAGCTTCAAGCGGTTGAAGACCTGCTGAAGCCTGGTCTGGCCCTTCCTGATAAGGGTCTCAAGGGTGGAATGCTGAAGAGCCAAGACAGGCTTCTGCATTACGCCTATGCTCACATCCTGACTCCTCGTGGTGGCAATTACGCCTACCTCAGCGAGGAAGATGTCTTCATGTTGTGGTTTCTGAAGAATGGCCATCAAATCAACTGGCCTGTGTTCATCATGAGGCACATGATGAGGGCCAAGGGCAAGGAGAAATCTGACTTGCCTTATGGCATTCTTGTCACTACCTTGCTGAGCAAGTATCCTCAGGTCTTGGAGACTGAGCAAGCCATTGCTCTGACTCACCACAACGTCTTTGGAGCTCACACCTTACAGAAAATGAAGATGATCCAAACCGATGAAGGCTGGGTGTACCCAGATGAGGTCGCTGAGGATGAGCTTGACCCTGCTGATGCCCCTGCTGCTCCTGCTGATATACCTGCTACTACTCCTGCTCTTGTCACTTTGGAACAGATCATGGCCACCTTGCAGGATAATCGAGCTTATATGGAACATACCTTCTCTATTCTATTTAATAGAATAGAATGCGTTGAACGTGAGGTTGCTGCCCTTCAATCTGCTTCACCTGCTCCTGCACCAGCTTCTTCACCACCATCTCCGGATGCTTACTTCTAGGACCTTTAGTTCTTAGGCTGTCTGTTTTTGGCTTCATGTTATCTATTTTCTGGCTTTTGTATTTGACTTTCTTTTATTATTAATGGATAAATAATATTCCTGTTGATCTTTTGATATGAGTATGTTTCCTTTTATGCACTTTGATATATGTTTATGAGACTTACCCCTCCTTTTTGCTCATGACAAAAGGGGGAGAAATATTTGATCATTTGACTTTAATTGAGAAAAGACAAGTAAATTTAAAATGAGATTGGATTCAAATTGAAAGGGGGAGCTGCGCACATATCTGATATACATTACCTCTTATAATTAAAGAGAGGGAGTAAGCTTTTATACCTTTTTGTGAATTCCAATTATATGCACTAACGCTTTTCTCTTTAATAGTCTCATTGATAGTTTGTCATCATCAAAAAGGGGGAGAATATGTTTGGATGCATACTTTTGAAAACTTGTTTTGATGATAACAAACGTAAAGAATAAATGAAGATGATAAATAGACCAAGTCCAAGTTTATATTTGTTTAGCATTAGGACTTAGGATCTATTGTACGGAGCTCACTTTGATATCTCTTTGTTTTTTAAAAGAAAAGATAAAACCTGGTTTTAAACTTAGTGTCTTTGAAAACATCTTATTCAAAACGATTTTTGAACTGAGTTATTCGAATAGAGCTTAGCCTATTCGAATAAACATCTTCATGAGGTTTGTTTTCTAAAAGGTGTTATTCGAATAACTACCCTGTTATTCGAATAACTAAGGTTTTCAAGAACTCTATTTTTAAGTGGCTATTCGAATAACTATCCTTTATTCGAATAAATGAAGTTTTTCAGAATTGCGTTTTAAGTAAGTTATTCGAATAACTCATACGTATCTGAACTTCCTTTAACTTTATTCGAATAGTTCAGCCACTATTCTAATAACCTATTTGGTTTTTGAACTCTAGTTTTAACAGAGTTATTCGAATAACATATTGGTTATTCGAATAACCCATTTCAGATGAGTTTTTCATTTGGTTTCAGGAACAGTGTTATTCGAATAAGTTTTTGCTCTATTCGAATAAACACGGAGCTTTTGCTTACGTAAATGGAAACAGACAGGTTTTCACATTTGTGTTAAATGATATTAATTATACCCAACGGCTAAGTCATCTGTTTTTCCCTATAAATAGCAAGCTTGGGTCACGAATTTCATTGCCCATAATTCTGAACTATTTTCTGATTACTCTGTTTTGTGAAAACTATTTTCTACGCTCTTCTTGTTTAAAAAACTTTGAGATATTTCTGTGAGAGCTCCATTAGCACTTCAATTTGTATTACTTACTCTGAGTGAGAGTTTCTCTTCATCTATTTTCTGATATTCTGTATCGAGGGTGAGGTATCCCTCAAGGTTTGTATAAAAGTGAGGTATCCCTGTAGGCTGAGACTTTAGCACAAGGGTAGAGTGTCCCTGTGTGTGAAAAGTGCTCTATTTTGTAACTGTAGCAAGCACCTATTGAAGCTTGTATACTTAGTGAAAAATCTCAGATTTTCGAGGATTGGACGTAGACCACAAGTGGGTTAGTGGTCGAACTAGGATAAATACTGTGCCTGCTTCTCTTTTCCCTAATCTCTTTATTTTATGTAATTTAATTTACTGCACATTTATTTTTCACTGCTCTTTATTGTTTCTTTTCTTCTTCTCGTTCCTTCTGTGCATTTATTTATTAAGCTTTTAATATTTGTCTTAATTAAAAAAAGAGGTTTTGTGAAAAAGTTTTATACTCAATTCACCCCCCCTTTTGAGTACTGGAAGCCACTTGGTAACATGTTTATAGAAGAACCTTCATTTGAAAAACCATTTGAAGCCATCACTTCTCTTGAAGCTACTAAGCTCTTTATACAAGAATCTAGCTCTGATACCACTTGTTACCAAGTGGCCTCAATACTCAAAAAGGGGGGTGAATTGAGTATGTGAAACAAGTTCGCAAATCTTTCACAAATTGTTTGATAAATAATTTTCGTTGAAGCTATTGAATGACTAGAGATGATTGGATAAATGAGATAAACACTTTTACTTATAAATGTGATAGCCAAAGGAAACAATATTCAAGCAATTCAATAAAACAGTGCACAAAGTAAAGAGAAGGGTTTAGAGAAAACAAACACAATGATTTATCCTGATTTGATTACCAATCCACTTGTGATCTGCATCTAGTCCCCAAGCAACTACTTGAGATTTTCCACTATATCTTCAAGCTTTAATGGGTGCTTGACAACCTTTACAACCTTTACAACCTTGAGTACTCAACACTTTGGGATACCTCACCTTTATGCTTGAGCCTCTATTTCCAAGGGATACCTCACCCTTTTACAGTTTGGAGGGATGCCTCACCCTCTCTAGAAATTATACAAAGATTGAATAGGTAGAAACTCTCTTCGAAGAGCAGATGATACAAATGGAAGTTCAATGGGTATAGGATTCACAGTTTACGCTCAGAAACAGAGTATTAATGGAGAAAAGATGGAAACTCATTTTTAATGCTCAACCAAGGTTTTTCAGATTGATTGCCTAACATTCATAAATGCCCAACAACTTCTATTTATAAGTCATTGAAGTTTAGAGCTGTTGGGAGGTGGTTAGAGCACTAAATGTTTCATAAATATCCGTTAATTTCTGTTTCTAGAAAGCTTTCTTATTTGAATAAGAGAATCCTTATTCGAATAAGACTTTAAACAGGACAAGCGTGTTTTCCTCTGTAATGTGTTATTCGAATAACATCTTTGTTATTCGAATAACCACTTAAATATATGGCTTCTGGGAAAACATATTTATTTGAATAACACTCATGTTATTCGAATAACCCATTCGAAGTTTTGATTTCCTGGGATCTTGTTATTCGAATAGCAGGTTTGTTATTCGAATAACCATTAAAAAATGGTTTTGTGGAAAGACTTGTTATTCGAATAACGAATCTTTATTCGAATAACCATTTAATAAAATGATTTCCTGGAGATGTGTTATTCGAATAACACTTTGTTATTCGAATAACTTATTCGTGCCAAAACATTTTTTGAACCATTTATTCGAATAACACAGGGCTTATTCGAATAAATCTTTTCCTGAAAAATTATTTGGAATCTCTGACTTGTGTTATTCGAATAAGGAACCCCTTATTTGAATAATACATGTGAAAAACATGTTTTATGCCTTTTTAAATGTTGCTCTTGATTCCATATGATCTTGTAAGCATGTGGACACGAGATGGTTGATTCTTTGGAAATTAAAAACCATATTGAAGCCTTGAAAGCTTGTGTGCTATTTTGAAATGTAAGATTGAGCAATTGTGAATCTTTATATACCTTTACAAATTGATTGAAGTCCTAAAAGCTATACTTGATGGTCTTGAGGGTCTTGGACTTGATCTTGCAACATCTTTAAGTTTGTTATCATCAAAACACATTCTTCATGAGATACTAGCCAATTACACTCCTCTCCTAGGGCTCATCCCCTCGCTGCCTTTGAGACTCTCAAAACTCTATTTTTTTATGTATTTTCTGAACCAAAAGATAACTACGTTGCTAAACTTATTTTTCCTTTTTTATAGAAAAATTGACAGCTTTTTGTATTATTTTTTTTGCACAATTTTTGTCACCCACCAGATAGCAGAATCTGCCCTCGATTTCAACAAATAATTTGTAGGATTTTATGTTAGCTTTTCAATGCCACAAATAGTATGTTGATCTGATCTCTTAATTAATCTTTGACCAAATATCTTATTTCTTATTCCTTTTTGTTGAATCCATATAAATTAGGAAACAAATATTCCACTCAAATTAAGAAACTCCTTGAGATCCTTACATTAAATGCAGAGATACTTGGTCATCAAGTAAAGATTGTTTGCCCTCCAATTAAGAATCTAACTTGATTCTTCCTTAAATTCCTACAAAACACAATAAAAATACATTTAATTCAGTGGACTCAAAATTTACTCAATATCATAAATAAATAGTATAATTTTACTCTCAAAATATTCAAATCCTTCAAATATTTATATTTAGAAATTTCTTATTTTTACACAAAATCTGAGGATTTATCATAAAAATTCAAATAATCTAGGTGAAGAGATAATTATTTAAAAACATAAATTAAAAAATAAAAATAAACAAAAATTAAATAAATATAAATTAAAAATCCTAATAAATAAACCCAAAAGATGAGTATATTTTACACTCATCAAATACCCCTAAACTTAAACTTATATTGTTTGTCCTCAAGCAATAAAAAAAAAAAAAAAGAATTAAAAATAAGAAAAGAAAAGAAAACAAATAAAACTCAAAACATGCAAACTCAAAAATGATAATACCGGTTATTGAAAATCATTCATATCCTCATAAATTACTTCACAATCTCATTTCAAAGTGACATACATGCACAATCCATTTATCACATCATCTCGCACATGCAACTCTTTTGCAAAAATGACTTCCTAAAAACATGAATGAAAGACCCAATCTCCTCATAAAGTACAAGCTCAAATATGTTTATAAAATTACAAATGCACATCAAACCCATATTCATAGGGTTGTTCTTCATCTCTCTCTCCACTAATGTAAACAACACATAACTAAGGATCAAAAGGGTCTTTACAAAGCTTGTAATATAAGGCCAATGGTGAGAGTTAAGAAAGAAAGTGTAGGATAACAAAAACAAAAGTTGAGATACAAAAATCATGCAAATTTCAAAATTCAAGCCACAAAATGTAGGGAAAGTGCAGAACGGAGCATAAGAATTAACACTTTATTTTTTATTTTTTTATTTTTTTCTTCTTCTTTCTTTCTTTTTTTTATAACCTCCACCCCAAAACTTATTTCTTTGCAATACTTTGGGTAGACTTTCTTTTTTTCTGATTTTTTTCATAGCTCTTGAAATACTTCATGCACAAAAATAACGAAGGCTTAAATAATAAAATAATACAAGATATGCAATCAACAAAGGTTATGTAAGAGAGGAATTTTTTATTTATTTATTACAATGGGTATGGGAAAAGGAAAATATGGATAAAGAAAAGAAATAAAAGTCAAACAATAACAAGGCTGCAAAGGGACCTAAGGATAAACTGTGTTCATAGGTTAGCTTCAAAGGCTCAAATGGTCCAAAGAAGGCCCTTATCATTTCCTTAATCACGCACTGCTTGGGATTTCGCCTCAAGAGAGAATCAAACAACTTCTAGATGCAAATCATCCACACACATGCATTCCCATAAACTTTCTCCAAGCCTGACATGAAATTAAATTCTAAGGTCTTTCAAACATAAAGATGAGAAATGTATTCATACATAATTAAAACAATAGAGATAAACATAACTCTCAAATTCTCATGTGATTTCCCAAGAAAAGAGATCAATTCACAGTTTATGCAGTTATCAGATATTCAATTCAACAAACTAGTATGCTCAGTTTTAACATTATGACTAAAAACACAAAAGGATGATGATAACAAAATAAAATCAATAAGAAAAAATAAATAAACACAGAAATAAAATGCCAAAGGAAAGAGAAGAGAAATCTTTTTCACAGTTGACAACTATATACATCCCCCTACAATGGCTCCGAACTCGGGGAGGCACCTAAGCCGACTCAACATTAGCAAACTTCAAAATAAAAATAGAAAAATGTTAGTCAATAAAATAATAAATAATAAAATAATAGCAAAAACAAATAACTAACTCGAAACTGAATGGGAAAAGAGTAAAGAAAAAAAAAGAGAAAATTAAAAAAAAAGCCTAGAGTTGTATTCTTCGTAGATACTAATGATATTGATAAAAGTCTAAGTCCCCGGCAACGGCGCCAAAAACTTGTTGTGATATTGACAAGTGCACAAAATCGCAAAAATAATAAATGATGAGTAAGATATTGTTCCCATGAGGAATTAGTTTATCAAGTACCACTTCTCTAATATTAATACTATCTTGGCAACCAATAATTGTGATTTAAAATAATTAAAGACACAAAATTATAAAAGACATAAACACATAAGAATGCACAAAATTAAAACACTAGGGATCTGACTTCACTTAATTTAATAATCTATCATAGACAATAGAGTAGCTTTGGGATATTCATTCTAATTAATTTCTAGTCATTCAATTGACGGAGAGAATCCCTTAATTAATTAAAACTCAATTCCTGGGTGAGTTAATTCTCTTTGATTATCAAAGCCTAGTCAATTCCTTGATCTAAACCCCAACTCTTAAAGGCATGACCTTCATTCTATGGATTCTCATGGAAAATACCACAATTCTCCCACACAACCTATAACCTCTATTCCTAGATGATTATAAATCATGACACTTATTATTTATGGTCTAAGTCGTATGCAAACCTTCTGATTCTACACACATCTCACTAGATCAATTTATGAGTGGCTAATTCATAAAAGCATTAAGCACCATAATAAGCACTCAAATTGAATAGAAAAGAAATTAATTAAAAATACAATCTTAATACATATCGATTGAATCAAGTTATATCTTCACCCTAGCAACACATGAATTTAGCTACACGTGACAAAAGAGAAGAAGAGATAAGAAGAGGAAAGAGAATTCATTATGATAGAATTGTAGAGAAGAAACCAAAGCGTCTTCTATGGTTATTCGATTTTCAACTCCATGAGAGCTCCATGACGGCTCCTCCTCCTCTCTTAGGGCTCGTCCCCTCGCTGCCTTTGAGACTCTCAAAACTCTATTTTTTATGTATTTTCTGAACCAAAAGAGAGCTACTTTGCTAAACTTATCTTTTCCTTTTTATAGAAAAATTGACAGCTTTTTGTATCTTTTTTGCACAATTTTTCTCACCCACCAGATAGCAGAATCTGTCCTGGATCTCAACAGATAATTTGTAGGATTTTCTGTTTGCTTTTCAATGCCGCAAATAGCACTTCGATCTGATCTCTTAATTAATCTTTGACGAAATCTCTTGTTTCTTATTCCTTTTGTTGAATCCACATAAATTAAGAAACGAATATTCCACTCAAATTAACAAACTCCTTGAGATCCTTTCATTAAACGCAAATATACTTAGTCATCAAGTAGAGATTGTTTGCGCTCTAATTAAGAATCTAACTTGATTCTTCCTTAAATTCCTACAAAACACAATAAAAATACATTTAATTCAGTGGGCTCAAAATTTACCTAATATCATAAATAAATATTATAATTCTATTCTCAAAATATTCAAATCCTTCAAATATTTATATTTAGGAATTTCTTATTTTTGTACAAAATCTGAGGATTTATCATAAAAATTCAAATAATCCTAGGTGAAGAGATAATTATTTAAAAAATAAATTAAAAAATAAAAAATAAACAAAAATAAACAAAAACTAAATAAATATAAATTAAAAATCCTAATAAATAAACTCAAAAGATGAGTGTATTTTACATTCATCAGAGCTAGACCATGCCTCCATCCCAGCCTGTACCTCGACTGTGACTTTGAGTCCATACGTGTGGAAATAAGTTTGTCCCAATAGTTTAATATGTTAAGTTTTGATGATGACAAATACAAGACAAAAGGATATGCTTGATAAATGTGCTTTATAGATGACAAATGCATCACAAAAGAATATTGATAATGTTACATTAATGTACTTAATGAGATATACTGTATCATGCGTGATTACGTACTTTATCTAGTTATATTCCACTTAATAATCATGCAATGAGATATGTGTAACATTCTTCATATAATATATCCAATAATACTTTATATGAGTTGTATCAAATTAATATTGGATTTGACTCTATCTAAATGAAAATATGCAAAGTATTCTTTGTTGCATCCTATATAGGCATATATATTTGTAATTAATAAATATCTTATTTGGATGTATCTATGAAAGTCTTATATGCATGTTAGACTAACTAGAGTTATACATTTATAAATCATGTATATGAAGATATTGAGTTATGAATTTGGACTAATTGTGCTTATTTTAAGTAAGTAATACCTTGTAGGATAGTCTAAGTACCAAAAGTAAGCATTGCAATAAGAAACCAAAAGATCACAATTATGCTCAACTCAAGAAGAATGAAAATGATAAATGTTTCAAGCATTGACAAGTCTTGAAGAGAAGGAACTTTTGGAAGCTTGGATTACATCAAGACTTGATGGTGGCAAAAGATCAAGTCCAACATCTTCAAGAATAGCTTATAGGACTTAGATCTTATGTAAAGGTAAATGGGAATCACACTAAACTCAAAATATGTTTTAATATCTTTAAAAGTATTTCTTACATTCTAAAATGCCCAACAAACCGTTTTTCAAAAGCTAGTTCTGGTGGTAATTCAAATCCTTGAAAATAGTCAATTTTGTGTTTTGCAAAATTAACCTTTAGTTACTCGTTTAATCATATCTTTCAAAATATTTTGAGTTTTACTTTGAAACTTATTTCATATGAAAATAGACTCGATCTTTCCAATGAGTGGTCATTCGCTTTAAACGGATAAGAAATGAAGAAGTTATGACCATTTAAAGTCAGTTTTCAAAATCAGAGTGTCCTAACCGATTAGAGATTATCCCTAACCGATTATTCACCCTGTCAGAAGCCATTTTCACATTCTAAAATGGCCTAACTGATTAGGCAATAGCTCTAACCGATTAGAATGATAAAATTGAGCTTTTTTCATGATTTAAAAGACCTCCTAACCAATTAGGAAGTTTTCCTAACCGGTTAGTTGTGTTTTTAAAACACACATGAAAGGAGGCCTAACCGATTAGGCCAAATGCCTAACTGATTATTCTAAATGTCAGAAGGGAAATTTTGGACCTCCTAACTGATTAGGATAAAGTCCTAACCAGTTATTTGCGAACCATAAATTCTCCCAATGGTCATAAACAAATAGTTTTCATAAAGAAATATTTTCCAAACTTTACCCAACGGTTCTAAATATTAATGGGCTATAAATACAAGTGTTTGTGCATCAAGAAAATGTTGGAGAACAATCTAAAATCACTCTTGATCATTAAATTTGTGTTTAACTATTTATTTCTCTAATCCTCTATTTTTGAGCTATAAGTGTGTGAATTCTTGATACTCATAGTGCTTCAATTTGTATTATCCACTCTATAGAGAGAGTTTCAATTCTTCCATATCTTGTTTAATCTGTAAAGAGGGTAAGGTATCCCTCAAGAATTGTAAAGGGTGAGGCATCCCTTGAAAGTAGAGCTCAAACACAAAGGGTGAGGTATCCTAAGGTGTGTTGAGTGCTCAAATTTGTAAACATCAAGCACCTGTAAAGCTTGAAGAATTGGAGGCTCTAGCACAAGGGTGAGGTATCCCAAGTTGTGAAGAGTGTTCTTATTTGTACAAAGGTTTTCCTAGCACTCGTGAAGTCTAGGAGATAGTGAAGAAAATCTTAAATTAAGCTTGGGGACTGGATGTAGGCCACAAGTGGTTGGTGGCTGAACCAGGATAAATTCTTGAGTTTGATTTTCTCTTCCCTACACTCTTTAATTTCAATATTTGGTGAAATATATTTATCTATTGCATATCTTGATGTTTTGATTCTTACAACTTAATATCTAGCTTATTCACTTAATTCATCATATATCCCAAGTTATATTTGAGTAATTCTTAACAGTTGTGCCTTTGTTAGACTTATTCTGCTGCATATGTTAATTGAAAATATTAAAATGCATAATTTCTCAAAGTTGCAATAAAATTTGTAATTACCTAATTCACCCCCCTTCTTGGGTGATGGTTGTTATGACTAACAAGTGGTATCAGAGTTTCGTGCTCTGCTAAAAGCTTAACTGCTTAGAGTTAAAGATCCTTATTTGTTTGACAACCATTAAAAGCTTTTCAAAATGAATGATTTTGAAATTAATAAATCACCATTCTTTGATGGTGTGAATTTCATTTATTGAAAAGTTAGAATGAAAATTTATATGCAATCTATTGATATTAATTTGTGGGATATTGTGCTTGATGGATTACTTACAAATCAAAACAAACTTGGAATGCCTATGATAAAAAATATTTTTCCTTGAACATTAGAGCAATGCAAATATTGAGAAGTAGTTTAAATGATGATGCTTATGCTAAAATTAAAAGTTGCTTTAGTGCTAAAGATATATGGGATGCTCTTGATTCTATCTATCTTGCTAATAATGATTTCTTGCATAAAGTTGTATATAGAGAGTGATGAATCGTCAACATGTCCTATTTTTATGGTTCAATTCTTTAGTTTTTCATATTCTTTTTATTTATTTTTAATAAATTTCATTTATTAGTTTTGTTATATTTTTAGTATTGTTTAATTGTATTTTTATTAAGTGTTTTGTATGTTTTTATCAGGTAATTATATTTGAAGACTAGACGTTCACAGGAGCAAGAAAAAGAAGAATTTAACAGTGACCAGTGCCTAACCGCTGGTGTTGGGGCGCCTGAGCACCCAGAGCATATGCAGCAACGGTGATGAAATGATTCAGCACTTGAGCACTGAGAAGGAGCCTGAGCGTGCAAGAGATGTAGCAGCACGTATTGACTTAAGTGTCTGAGCGCTCAAGCGCTCAGAACTGAGCGCCTAGGCGCTGGTGGCGTAACAGAACACATAATTTTCATTAAATAGGAAATGTTATGTCAAATTCAACACATTGAGCACATTACGCAGAAAATTCCTAATTCTGAGAGAGTTGTTTTGCGACAGTAGACCTTAGAGGATGGCTTGAAGGAGGAATTGATTCTTGAAGGCTTAGAGATCATTATCTCCATTAAAGGGGTTTTGATTTCTCTTTCTTTTTAGTTTCCCTTTTTCTTTGAGTTTTCTTTCTATGAGTTTGTATTCTGATATGGGTTTATTTTTATTAAACATGAGTAACTAAATCCATAGCTAGGGCTATGGGGGATCTTGTTTTCCTTATTATTTGGATTTGATTTCTAATTTGATTACGATAAATTTTTTTTGGGTTTATCATATTGTTTGTATTCTTATCAGAATTTGATCACTTTTGACATGTGTTAATTCATTGTTTGACCGGTGACTATCCACATTCAATGAGTGGATCTATATGGTAAGCCTAGGATTAAATGGTGAATAACCAAACATCGATTTATCCTACTAATGGAATTCACGGTATGTTAGTTCATCTCTTGAATTGAAGCTTAATGCATTCTTGATTAATTCAACTAAATAACCAAATAGGTGAATTAAATTAAGAATAGAATATTGTTTCATCCATAACCATTGGGATTCAATAGCAAATAAGAGAATATTGGCAAAAGAATTACCTTAATCATAATTGAAAGAAAATCTGAATAATTAGATTCAAGTGAACCTTGCGTCCTAGTCTCTCTTTCATTGATTATCTTTTCCTTGTTTAATTGTTCATTATTTTTCTTTATTTGTTTATTTTGATTGTAACTTGAATTTCTTCATACACTTTCGATTGTCTGAATAACGAAGAGTTTAGTAAAAATAGTAATTACCATTTATTCCTCGTGGGATCGATAACTAGGACTCAAGTCCTATATTACTTGGCGATATAGTGCACTTGCTCTTAGTGTATTTTACGTGTACCAAGTTTTTGGCACCGTTGCCGGGGAATAAGTTTAGTAATATTAGAAGCAAAAAACTCTAGTTAATTTAGACGCCCTTTTTCTTTTATTCCTTATTTTATTTTTATTTTTATTTTTATTTTTATTTTTATTTTATTTTATTTTATTTTATTTTTATTTAATTTTTCTCTTCCTATTTCTTGTTTATGCTTACTCGATCTCAGTTTCTTGATTTGGCTTTTGATCCAAAAATTGAGAAAATAAATCATCGGTTAAAGAAACAATCTATTATTACAACTGTGACAGAAGACATAAGTAGAATGGAAAGACAACCAATAGTTGAGGCGAATCGTGAAGAAAGAGTTGTCCCAGCGGAGCGAACCATGCTTGAGTACTCTATGCCCACTGCTGAAGGGTATGGAGAGAGTATTATAAGACCAGCTGTGGCGGCTAATAATTTTGAGATCAAACCAGCATTGATCTCCATGATTCAGAATTCAGTTCAGTTTAGTGGATTGCCTTCGGATGATCCAAATAAACATTTGGCCAGGTTCTTGCAGTTGTGTGATACTATCAAGTATAATGGGGTGATAGATGATGCAATCCGATTGCGATTTTTTCCTTTCTCTCTTAGGGACAGAGTAAGCCAATGGCTAACGTCACTACCAAGGGGTTCCATCACTACATGGGATCAATTGACATAACAGTTTCTGACTAAGTATTTTCCTCCTTCTAAATCTACTAAGTTAAGAAATGATATATCTTCTTTTGTGCAATTTGAGATGGACACTCTTTATGAAGCTTGGGAGCGCTTTCAGGAGTTGCTGAGAAGATGTCCACATAATGGATTTCTTGTATGGCAGCAGGTTCAAACTTTTTACAATGGTTTGTCGCCTGCAAACTGTTCACTTATTGATGCTGCTGCGGGAGGTACTATATGGAGGAAAAGACGTACTGAGAGCCAAGCTTTGATTGAAGAAATGGCGCTGAACAGTTATCAGTGGTAGAATGAGCGCCAGGCTCCTAAGAAACAAGCAGGTGTACATGTTGTTGATTCTTCTACTGTAATTCTGAGTCAATTAGAAGCTTTGACAAAGAAGGTAGAGACTTTGATGATGACAAATAGTGCAGTCCCACCTATCATTTGTGAGGCACGTGGAGGACTGGGTCATACAAGTGCAAATTGTCAAGTTAGTAGTCCTTTTGCCCCTGAGCCTAAAGGAGTAAATTTTATTAGTAATTCCAACCAGCAGCAGTATAATTTGTATTCAAATACATATAATCCTGGTTGAAGGGATCACCCGAATTTCAAATGGGGAAATCAGCAAGGCTATCTGTAGAATCAGCAGAGAGTT
Organism: Ormosia semicastrata; assembly: GCA_029884595.1. Taxonomy (NCBI): domain Eukaryota; kingdom Viridiplantae; phylum Streptophyta; class Magnoliopsida; order Fabales; family Fabaceae; genus Ormosia; species Ormosia semicastrata. The sequence continues at coordinate 18,380,692 of JAQQTO010000062.1, read as the reverse complement.
CCACCACCACCTCCTGGTTTCCAAGCACCTGCAGAGAAGCCAAGTTTTGAAGATCTGGCAATGAAGTATATGCAGAATTCCAATGCCAGAATGAAGAACATGGAGACTCAGATCAATCAGCTGACTACATTGATGACAGCGAGGGCACCGGGGACATTGCTTAGCACTACTGAGACTAATCCAATGGAACAGGCCCGTGCAATTTTTCTTAGAAGTGGAAAGAAAATTGAGGAGTCCTCTCAAAAGAAGGAAATACCAGAGCTTGGAGATACTCTTATTAAGTTTTTGCATGATAAAGAGAAGGCAACTGAAGATGTCCTTACTGAAGATGTCAATCAAGAAAGAGGGGTTGAGAAGAAAGCACCAAAGTGGCAGAGAGCGAAGAAAGATCGTGAGCAGAATGTAGTTTATAAACCATCCCCATATGCCAAGATCCCATTTCCTCAGAGGCTCAAGAATAATTAGCCAGATCAGTAATTTGCCAAATTCTTAGAGATATTCAAGAAATTACAAATTAATATTCCGTTCGTTGAAGCTATCTCTCAAATGGCCAAGTATGCGAAGTTTCTGAAGGAAATACTTACAAAGAAATGCAAACTTGAAGAATTTGAGACTATTTGTCTTGTTGAGGAGTGTTCTTCCATCCTTTTGAAGAAGTTACCCCCAAAATTGAAAGATCTAGGGAGTTTTACTATTCCTTGCATTATTGGTAACTCTTATTTTGATAAGGCATTATGTGATTTGGGTGCTAGTGTTAATTTGATACCTTTCTCTGTGTTTAAGAAATTGGGGATGTAGGAACCGAAGCCCACCAATATTTCACTACAGTTGGCTGATAGATCCATCACTTACCCACGTGGTGTGGTGGAGGATGTTTTAGTGAAGGTGAACAAATTTATTTTCCTAGTTGATTTTGTGGTGCTCGATATGGAAGAGGATACTGATATTCCTCTCATTCTTGGAAGACCTTTTTGGCCACTTCTGGAGCTGTGATTGATGTACCTCGGGGTGAGCTCATCTTGAGAGTGGATGAAGATTATGTGATTATTAATGTCTTTAGGGAGGTTAAATCTTTCCCAATGTCAAATCTCCATACTCCTATCAGTTTTATTCAAGCTAAGAAGCAGGAAACCTTAGCTATCAAATACCCCCTGCCATCATACAGTATTGATGTTGATCTGTTGGAATGTCAAGCTGCTAAAATAGATAAAGGTCCTCCTAAGATCCATGCTTCTTCACAGATTAGTCCTTCATCTGTTAATCGAGTGCAACCACCTTGGCCTAGTGGAGTTAAGGCGCGATTGGAACAATCAAGCTCTTATCAAGTGATGTGTGTGAAACAACATCATGTTTTGTTCTTATTTTGCATGCGTTCTTGGGCATGTTATGCATTTTAGTTCCTCTTTTAGTTTATTTTTCCCTTAGTTCAGATAACTACGGTATTTTTGGTGTTGTTGTGCAAGATTAATGCTGAATTGGCCTTGGAATGAATGGAAAGCTTGCATGATTGATTGGAGCTTAACGGATAGCAAAAAGGTGCAAAAAGACCACTCCAAAGGGATCCACGGCCTGTTTGTGGAATTTTCCACTGCCATGGATCGAGCAGCAGCTTGAAGAAGCAAAGGAATTTTTCCAGAGAGTTCTACAGTCGTGGAACTCAAATGACTCAGAATTAGCTTTTTGGCAGAATGATCCACGGCCGTGGATCGCAGTACGCAGCAGTTTTTAAGTTTTATTTTTTATTTCTTTTGGGGCCTTTTAGCCAATTAAAACCCTAAGGGTATTTATAAATGTTCTGAATACAGTTTAGGGGTTCTAATTTGGTTTAAGGAGGCACACTTGGAGGCTTGGAACTTGATCTTTCTTCCCTCTTCTCTCTTTGATTACGGGTTTGGATGTTCATGAATATGTTTTCTTGTTTCTTCTTCTCCATGTCTGAGTAGTTCTCTTTGTTTCTAAGATTGGGCAATGCCCTTTGATACTTTGATAATGATTAATTGACTTTATTTTCCCTTTTATTAATCTTGAATGTTCTTTAATTCAATCTTTATTGTTCTTATTCATGTGAATTTGTTGGCCACTTATTTGCATCTCATAGACTTTTAGGGATGTACTGAGAGATGAACCTAGGTGTTGAAACCATAAGAATTGAACTTAAGGTCTAAATCACTAGAGTAATTTTAGCCTTTCGAGGATTCAATGAATTACCACAAAGCGTAATAGGTTCAATTTAAATTCAATTACCACGAGAGTAGGAATTAGTTTAATTGGGCACGGATCTTGTATCTTGAGAAAGAACATTAACTAATTTAGGGTAATTCACCATCAATTGAATTTCAGATTTAATAAAAGGGTTATCAATTAGGAATTGTCTTGTATTATTGTGGTACCCTAATCTTGGAAGCTTTCTTGAATCTAAAAAACCCATTCTTGATAACTTGTTATTTTGTTCTAAATTCTACACTTTGATTTTTATTTAATTGCTTTGTTACTACGTTCTTCTTAATCAACAATCATATTCCCTTTTGTTTAATTTAATCGAATTAATTAATTAATTGGTATTCATAGACACAGTCCCTGTGGATTCGATCTTTTTATTACTTGACGACGAACCGTACACTTGCAGATTTCACACACCAAGTTTTTGGTGCTGGTGCCGGGGATTGTGTTTTTCTCGAATATTAGTTTAATTTTTAATTTAATTATTTTAAACCTTTTTCTTTTTATCTGGTTCTTACGTTCTTGATTTCTCTTTGACTCTCTGTAGGTTTCTCTTGTTTATGCAAAGTACTAGACATTCCAAGACTCTTATCGAAGCAGATCCTGAAATTGAAAGAACTTTTCGTAGAAGGAGAAGACAACAAAGGCAAAGAGTAAGAGAAATACCTGAACCAACACTTGTTACGGTTGAAGCAGATGATAATAGACCGTTAAAAGAGTATGCAGCCCCTAATGCTTAGGGTTTGTGATCTGGAATTGCTCGGCCAGACATTGAAGCTAGACACTTCACCATACCTCCTGCCCTACTTTCTATGATAAGGCAGAACCAGTTTGGAGGATTGCCATCAGAGGACCCAAATGATCATATGGATATGTTCTTGAAGTTCTGTGAGACCCTCAAGATTGAAGGCACCTCTGTTGATGCTATTCGTCTCCGCTTGTTTCCATTGTCATTGAGAAACAAAGCTAGAACTTGGTTGAAGTCTGTTCCCGCTGAGACGATAATTACTTGGGACCAATTGGAGCAAGCTTTCTTGGACAAATTCTTTCCAACTTCCAAGACTTCTCATCTAAGGACCTAAATCACAAGCTTTGTTCAGAAAAATGGTGAGTCATTATTAGAAGCTTGGGATAGATATAAGGCTTTGCTGGAAGCCTGCCCACACCACGGGTTAGAGAAATGGTTGATCATCCACACCTTCTACAATGGTCTAGAATATTCTTCGAAGGTGTCTCTTGACTCCGCAGCTGGTGGAGCTTTGATGAACAGAAGACTCACTGAAGCTTATGAGATTATTGAGAGTGTTGCTTCAAATCATCACCAATGGGCCAATGAAAGAGGCCATAACCCAAGAAAACTCTCGGGAGGTAAGTTTGAGGTAGATGGTGTTGATTTAATCATGTCAAAATTTGATTCCTAGAACAAACGTTTTGACATGCTTGAGAAAGCTCATGTTAATTCCATAGGTGCTTCTAACAATTTTTGTGAGATTTGTGGAGTGCAGGGACACATCGGTGCTGAATGCCAAGTTGGAATTGGATCCTCATAAGGTGCACTGGTGGAGCAAGTGGAATCATGCCACAATTTCCATGACTTCAACCAAAAGGGGAGGAATGATCCGTATTCTCAAACTTACAACCCTGGTTGGAAGTCACATCCTAACTTCTCTTACCGGAATAGTCAATACCAAGCTGCGCAAGGTAATGCTAAACCCTCTTCTAGAATCCCACAGGTACAAAAATCTAGACTTGAGTCTCTTCTTGAGAATTTTGTTGAAAGTCAGTCTAAGCAAAATGAGGAGTTTAGGCACCATGGGCAAGTTGTGACTGAGGCAATTAAAGAGTTGTCAGCTAAGGTTGATGATTTAGCTAGTCATAATAAGATGTTGAAAACCCAGATTGCCCAACAAGCAAGCACTTCTCATAGGCAGCAAGGTAAGTTTCCTGGTCAACCTGAAGTCAACCCAGGCAATGAACATTGTAAAGCTGTGAGTTTGAGGAGTGGAAAGAAATTAGAGGATTCCTTGGGTAAGGAGGAGAGTGAAAAAGATAAGGTAATTGAGGATATAGAGACTAAGACACAGCCCTTAGAAGAAGAGGAAACTACTGAGAATGTGTATAAGTATGTACCCCTAAACCTTACTAACCCCGATTCCCTTCCCTCAAAGATTGGCTAAGGCAAAGTTAGATAGGTAGTTTGGGAAGTTCCTAGAGGTCCTTAAGAAATTGTACATTAATATACCCTTCACTGAGGCATTGAAACAAATGTCTACCTATGCTAAGTTTCTTAAGGACATCTTGTCTAATAAGAGGAAGCTCGAGGAATATGAGACAATAGCTTTAACTGAGGAGTGTAGTGCCTTAATTCAAAATAAATTACCTCCTAAGTTAAAAGATCCAGGTAGCTTCTCTATTCCCTATTTGATTGGCAACACGAATTTTGACAAAGTTCTGTGTGATTTGGGGGCTAGTGTTAGTCTTATTCCCCTTTCTGTGTGTAAGAAGTTGGAGGTGGGTGAACTAAAAGCCACAACTATCTCCCTTCAATTAGCAGATCAGTCTGTCAAGTATCCCATAGGCATCTTGGAGGATGTTCCTATTAAGGTTGGTAAGTTTTATATGCTGGTGGATTTTGTTGTGCTTGACATGGAAGCTAATGCTACAATGCCGATCATACTTGGACGTCCATTCCTTGCCACTGAAAGAGCGATCATTGATGTCCATGAAGAGAAATTGACTTTGCGATTGAATGATGAGGAAGTAGTTTTTGATGTTTTTAAATCTGAAAATAACTCTAATTCCTTAAATTCATGTAATCGCATAGATGCTACTAAAGTTGGGGATAGTGTTTTGCTTTCAGGTATGCAGGAATCAGTGACTGATGCTATGCTAGAAAAGATCTTGTCCAAGGGTACCACAAAATTTGAGAAGTCCAAGGCTTGCAAGAAAAGACCTAAGAAGCAGAATGACAAGTGTGTCGAGAAGCGTGAATTTAAACTTGGAAAACAAGTTCTTGTCAATAACTCGCTTCTATGTTTCTGTCCTAGTAAGCTATGGTCAAAATGGTCAGGACCATATGAGATTGTTCGAGTTTTATCCTATGGTGTGCTTGAAGTGAAGAAAGAAGGCCATGAGCCTTTCATGATAAATGGCTAGAGGGTGAAACACTTTGAAGGAGTGGGGACTGAGCACTACTCCGTTGACGTCACCTGAGCACAGACACCAGACCAAAGTCAAGCTAATGACTTTAAACAAGCGCTTCTTGCAAGGCAACCCAAGTTTCTTTATTTTTTCCTTTAAATTTCTTCTTTTTCTTTTGATTTTGTGTGTTAGATTATTGGTTTGATGTTTGTCTTATGGATTTTGTCTAGGTTTGACCCTTTTTGAAGCTAAATTTAGAAGAAGAGTGAAGTCAGAAGGTTCTACAACCAGCCCATGAAAAATTTCACGGCCATGGAATGCAAACCAGTGGAAACTGTAAAAGTCAGAGAGATCCACGGCCTGGCCGTGGATCTAACCATGGCCTTGGATTTCAATTCTTAAAAAAAAAAAAGGCAAAGTCAGCAGCTTCCATGGCCTGGCCGTGGATCGCTGCTGCCCAGATTTAAATTCCACAGCCTCCCCCTTCCCTTCCTTCATTTCACTCCCATCTTTGCTTCTTCTCCTTCTTCTCTCCCTCAACCTCCATTCCCATCCTCCCAAACCTCTATTAATCCTTATTTCCCTCACAACCAAGCATTAACCATCTTCTTCCTCCTTCTCAAAGCCAGCCCTTCACCCCATTCTCCCTCATTCTCCTTCTTCCTTCTCCACCATAGCCACCATAAACCACTATACCTAAACCTTCAAAACCTCTACTTTACTCCACAAACCACCATTTTCTTCCATTTTTCTACTATTTCTCACCTTCCTAACCTCTACCCAATCACTCCCTCCTTCAAATTTAGAAAACCCCAGATTTGGCAATTAAACCCCAATTTCATGAATAGTGCTACAAAAAGGGGGTTTTTGTTGTGCTGTTGCTGTGTTGGTATGGATTAGCAGAATGACGAATAAGCATCAGCAGGGAGAAGCTGGTTCAAGCTCAAAGACATGGGAAGAGGCACTGCTGCTCCAAGAGGTAATCCCCCTAATCGCTATGGTTTTAACTTTAGGAATAATGAGCAGAGAAATCGTTATAATGTGCTTATGAATAGAAGGATTGTTAGCACTAGGTATATGGATGATGCTATTCTTAATACCTTAGGCTTGCGAGATGACTTTGATTGGATGCTTGATAGGGCAGGGTGGACTTATTTTTTGAATTTAAAATATCCCACTTACACTGGAGTTTCTTAGTTCTGTTGAGGCTCATATTTTTCAGGGGGAAGGCTGCACTGAAGGCCGGATCACTTTCCGACTGTTCAATAATGAGCACTGTTTAAACTTGGAAGAATTTAATGAGATTTTTGGATTGCCTGCTAGGGGGGAAAGGAAGCACCCACGTGATTTTTCCATAATTTCTTTTTGGGCTGATATCTCTTGTGGGTCAGGTACATATGATTTCTCAAATTGTAAGGCATCTTTTCTGCCAAATCCTTGCCTTCACTATCTCCACCGAATCATGGCTCATACTCTAGTTAGGCGTGGGAATAGTGATGGCAATGTCCGTGCTGATGAACTTGCTTTTATGTGGGCCATTCTTAATGATGTCAAAATGGACATTGGATCTTTTCTTGCTAGGCATCTGCTTAGGGTGGATAGAGCCCAATCGGGGACTATTGTTATTGGTGGGCTTATCACAATGATAGCCCATTTCTTTGAATATGACTTGGATGGTCTGGAGGCAGTTAGAGGGAACTCTAGGATTGATCTAGAGTCTTGTTTAGCTATTAAGATGATTGTCAAAGAGGACAGAATTTACTGCCTCCGCTTGAACGATAGAGCACCACACTTACCCCTTCCTAACTCCTGCTATCACTGTGCGCAGCCGTGCAAATTAGTGCACACCTGGGAGTGTGGCAGATGAACTAATTAATGTTCAGCGCCCCCTTCGCCCTCCACCATGGGTAGGCACCTCTCGTCCTTCTTCTTCTTCTTTTACAGGTCCTTCGGAGGATGGTCTCACACAGATTTATACTTCTCTAGAGGAACTTCATGTTGAGCAGGCGCAGCAGCGCCACATGCTAGAGGAGCTTCATCAGCAGGGTCAGGCTACTGATGGCCGCCTACAAGCCATGAAGGGGATGGTTCAGAGTATGGAGAGCATGGTTCAGGCCATTCATAGTTGGCATTTGAGTCAACACCATTTTCCACCATCGCAGTGAGTTCTTTTCTTTTATACCTTCTCTTGTTTTAGATTTTTACATTGGGGACAATGTAAGTTCTAAGCTTGGGGGTATTTTTATATTTTCATTTTCATTTTAGATCATTGGTTTCATGCATTCTCATGTTTATTTTACATTGCATCTTCATGTTGCATTTTCACACCATCACATTTCTCAATTTTTTGGTTGAACTTGTGTCCTTTTCTTTTGGGGATTTTTGAGATGGTATATATTTGGAATCCAATTTGTTGATTCTTGTGGTAGGCAACAAGTATTATTTTAATTGATAGTAGAAGTAATCTTTTGATAGTTGATAATTAGCATAATATTCTCTGAATTTGTGCTTCTCATTAAATTTTTAAACCTCTAAATGTGAGTTTTGAGCTTGTATGGGACTTATGCACTATATTATTTTTGCTCCCATTCTTTGTGTTAAGTGATATTCCTCATTGATTTTGTACTCTAGAACTTGATTTGAAACCATTTTGAGGCGAAATTTTGGTTTGCATGCTTGAATGTGATTAAGGCATCTTAGGTATTTTTTTGGCCTTCTGAAATAATTGTCACACTTTCATCCACTAGTTGCCCATTTTGAGCCTATTGCATAATTATTTTTCTTGGTGCCTATGATGATAAATTGTTGGTATTCAGTTGGAATATTAAATGGAGCAAATTGGGTTTGAAAGTTGTGTAAAGTCGTGTTGGGAATCATATATTTTTTACCCTTCTCTTTCTCAAATGAGAAAAAAAAGAGAAGAAAAGAAAAGAAAATCATAAGTTGAAAGTTTGAAAAAGACGAGAAAGAGAAGAAGGAAAAGTAAGGAAGAAAATGCTTTGAAATGTGGAGTTATGTTTTTTATTGAAAAATTGTCTTTGCTCCATTTATGTTCTATTGGATTTCTTTTACTTATTGAAAATTTTAATAAGCCCTTTTTGCATATCTTCCTTTCTCTACCTTACCTAACATCATTCCCATGGCCCCATTACAACCCTTGAAAGACCTTTTGATTCTTGCATGCATGCTAATTATTAGTGGAAATTTGGTTTCTTATCAAGCATATGGAAGTGCATTTTCTTTGAAGGATTTTGAGCGTATGGTTTTCACCATTAAACACTTTAAGTGTGGTTAGTGGAATGAACTTAATTCAATTAGTGAGGATGCATGATTTCTGAGAACTTAACCTCTAATTGGACTTGATTTTGATTACCTCTCAGATTCTTGGTTTGCCTTAGCCTATTACTTGGATAATTATTTTCTCGGGTTCCTCATTCATTATTATCTCTTGATCCCACATCTTGGTTTGACATTAGTTATTGCTTGGGGACAAGCAAAGTCTTAAGCTTGGGGGGATTTGATGTGTGTGAAATAATATCATGTTTTGTTCTTGTTTTGCATGCATTCTTGGGCATCTTAGACATTTTAGTTTCCCTTTTGGTTTGTTTTTCCCTTAGTTCGGATAACTGCGATGTTTTTAGTGTTGTTATGCAGGATTAATGCTGAATTGGCCTTGGAATGAATGGAAAGCTTGCATTATTGTAGTTAGAGCTTAACGGATAGTAAAAAGGTGCAAAAAGACCACTCCAGAGGGATCCACGGCCTGCCTGTGGAATTTTCCACGGCCATGGATCGAGCAGCAAGTTGAAGAAGCAAATGAATTTTTCCAGAGAGTTCCACGGCCAGGCCGTGGAACCATCCACGGCCGTGGAACTCAAATGACTCAGAATTGGCTTTTTGGCAGAATGATCCACAGCTAGGCCGTGGAATGATCCACGACCGTGGATCGCAGTCCACAATAATTTTTAAGTTTTATTTTTTATTTCTTTTGGGGCCTTTTAGCTAATTAAAACCCTAGGAGTATTTATAGATATTCTGAATACAGTTTAGGGGTTCTAATTTGGTTTAAGGAAGCACACTTGGAGGCTTGGAACTTGATCTTTCTTCCCTCTTCTCTCTTTGATTACGGGTTTGGATGTTTATGAATATGTTTTCTTGTTTCTTCTTCTCCATGTCTAAGTAGCTCTCTTTGTTTCTAGGATTGGGCAATGCCCTTTGATACTTTGATAATGATTAATTGACTTTGTTTTCCCTTTTATTAATCTTGAATGTTCTTTGATTCAATCCTTATTGCTCTTATTCATGTGAATTTGTTGGCCACTTATTTGCATCTCATAAGCATTTAGGGACGTACTGAGAAGTGAACCTAGGTGTTGGAACCATAAGAATTGAACTTAAGGTCTAAATTACGAGAGTAGCTTTAGCCTTTTGAGGATTCAATGAATTACCACAAAGCGTAATAGGTTCAATTTAAATTCAATTACCACGAGAGTAGGAATTGGTTTAATTGGGCACGAATCTTATATCTTGAGAAAGAACATTAACTAATTTAGGGTAATTCACCTTCAATTGAATTTCAGATTTAATAAAAGGGTTGTCAATTAGGAATTGTCTTGTATCATTGTGGTACCCTAATCTTGGAAACTTTCTTGAATCTGAAAAACCCATTCTTGATAACTTGTTATTTTTGTTCTAAATTCTGCACTTTGATTTTTATTTAATTGCTTTGTTACTATGTTCTTCTTAATCAATAATCATATTCCTTTTTGTTTAATTTAATTGAATTAATTAATTAATTGGTATTCATAGACACAATCCCTGTGGATTCGATCTTTTTATTACTTGACGACGAAATCGTACACTTGTGGATTTCACACACCATCAAGTTCAGAATGCTAATGGAAGCAGTCCCAAGGCCATTGTTGAAGGGAGGAAGAACTATTTTGAAAAGAAGAAGACGTCCTCCTATTTTTCTTGCTTTAAGCCACCTTGATTTATCTGAAAAAGACAATGTTGAGCTAATGACATTAAACAAGCGCTTCACAGGAGGCAACCTGTGTTTCTTCTTTCTTTATTTTATTTTAGTTGTTTTGTTATTTTTGTTTTTCTTTTAGATTCTACTCATGTATTTTGGAATTTTATTTTTCAGATTGTGTTGCTGTGCTGACTCTTATGCTTCTCGTTTGCCTGGCATTGTGTCATCTTTCATCAGGTTGTATTGTTCTTTTCTTTATCCTCTTTATTTCTTTTTCTTCCACATTGAGGACAATGTTTATCTTAAGTGTGGGGGGGTACTTTTACAATTTTTGTCAAAACAAACATTTTGTTGAAGCACTTGAGTAATGTTGGTAATTAAGCTAGAATTGTGTGTTAATTTATTGATTTATTCTGAGCTGATGGAGATATCTTTTAAAAGGGATTCCATTGATCATGAGCTGATAATGTGTGAAGTAATCTTTTTCATTGAAGTAAAGTGAAATTTAGCATCTTATTTGGAATTTAGCCATGTCTGTTTGCTTTTGTTCTCTTTATCAGCTTAGCCAGAAAGTGAGTTTTGAGCTTTAATGTTTAGATTTTTCATAAATGAAATCCTATTTTTCTTTTGGAGTGAGTTTTCTCTTGATTAATGTGCACTAGAACTTGCTTTGATATCTTGTTGAGGCTTTAATGATTCACATGCATACTTGAATATGATTAAGGCAATTAGGCTTAATTCTTTCTTGACTTCCAGAGTTGCATGGATTAAATGACCCCTTAGTTACCCCATTTGAGCCTGAAATTGATTTCTTTGAATACCCAATTGAATAATCAGATTGAATTCTTTGGAGCAATTAATGTGTTGATTGAAAGGTCTTGAAAGGTTGCTTTTGTCTTCGAGGGTTGAAAAAAAGAAGAAGAAAAAAAAGTTTGGAAAAAAAAGGAAAAAAATGAAAAAGAAAGAAAAGAAAAGAATTGTTGGTGAAGAATAATAAAAATATTGGGTTGAAAGTGAGAAATTGTTATATTCTTGTGCATCATGCTCTATCTGTCATCTTTTCAGCCTGATTCTGCTTTGTATTAATTTATTCATGAGCATTCTTTACCCTATTTTATCATTTCTTCCTACCTTCCATTATACCCTTAGGCCCTGTTACAACCAAAGGGAAGTCCTTTTGATTCTTGTGTTGTATTTGAACTTGAAAGTGGAGATGGGATTGATAAGTAAGCTTATGGTATTGCATTTTTCAAGAGAAATTTGAGTGATCTCTTTATCCTTAAAACACTTGAGTGATGGAAAGTTGAGTGATCTCAGATGTTTGATGAAGAGAACAGTTGCAAGCTAGACTCAAGCCTTTAATTGTTTAAGTGTTAAATGATCTTGCTTGATTAGATTTGATTGCTGAACTTGAATTTCTTTTAATTGTGGAATTTTCCTTTGATTCATGTTTCTTGATGTTGAGTTTGATCTTGTTGTTGACTCCTATTCTTTGCTTGAAGACAAGCAAAGCTCAAGTGTGGGGGAGTTGATGAACCGTCAACATGTCCTATTTTTACGGTTCAATTCTTTAGTTTTTCATATTCTTTTTATTTATTTTTAATAAATTTTTTTATTAGTTTTGTTATATTTTTAGTATTGTTTAATTGTGTTTTTATTAAGTGTTTTGTGTGTTTTTATCAGGTTATTATATTTGAAGACTGGACGTTCAAAGGAGCAAGAAAAAGAAGAATTTAATAGTGACCAACGCCTAAGCGCTGGTGTTGGGGCGCCTGAGCGCTCAGAGCGTATACAGCAATGGTGATGAAGTGATTCAGTGCCTGAGCACTGAAAAAGAGCACCTGAGCGCGCAAGAGAAGCAGCAACGCATATTGACTTAAGTGTCTGAGCGCTTGACCGCTCAGAACTGAGCGCCTAAGCGCTGGTGGCGTAACAGAACACATAATTTTCATTAAATAGGAAAAGTTATGCCAAATTCAACACATTGAGCACATTAAGCAGAAAATCTCTAATCCTGAGAGAGTTGTTTTGCGACGGCAGACCTTGGAGGACAGCTTGAAGGAGGAATTGATTCTTGAAGGCTTAGAGATCATTATCTCCATTAAAGGGGTTTTGATTTCTTTTTCTTTTTAGTTTCCCTTTTCCTTTGGGTTTTCTTTCTATGAGTTTGTATTTTGATATGGGTTTGTTTTTATTGAACATGAGTAACTAAACCCATAATTAGGGCTATAGGGGATCTTGTTTTCCTTATTATTTGGAATTAATTTCTAATTTAATTATGGTAATTTCTTTTTAGGTTTATCATATTGCTTGTATTCTTGTCAGAATTTGATTACTTTTGGCATGTGTTAATTCATTGTTTGACCGGTGACCATCCGTATTCAATAAGTGGATCTATATAGTAAGCCTAGGATTAAATTAGTGAATGACCAAACATCGATTTATCCTACCAATGGAATTCATGGTATGTAAGTTCATCTCTTGAATTGAAACTTAATGCATTCTTGATTAATTCAACTAAATGACCAAATAGGTTAATTAAATTAGGAATAGAATATTGTTTCATCCATGACCATTGGGATTCAATAGCAAATAAGAGAATATTGGCAAAAGAATTACCTTAATCATAATTGAAAGAAAATATGAATAATTGGATTCAAGTGAACCTTGCGCCCTAGTCTCTCTTTCATTGATTATCTTTTCCTTGTTTAATTGTTCATTATTTTTCTTTATTTGTTTATTTTGATTTTAACTTGAATTTCTTTAGACACTTTCGATTGTCTGAATAACGAAGAGTTTAGCAAAAATAGTAATTACCATTTATTCCTTGTAAGATCGATAACTAGGACTCAAGTCCTATATTACTTGGCAATAGAGTGCACTTGCTCTTAGTGTATTTTACGCGTACCAGAGAGCAAGAAGAGCAAAAGGCTTTCAAGGAAGATGATATTGAAAAATGTCCTCAAGAATATACTCTTGAATCCTTGAAGGACAACAATGAGGAACATGGTGATTCCCTTAAAGAGCCAAGTATGCTATAAATGAAGACTACTTCATATATGGCTAAAAAAGATTTTGAGGTAAATATTACTAAACTAGATTATAGTCCTTCCTATGATGAGCTACAATGTACATATGATGAATTGTATGATGGCTTGTTATTTTTAGAAAAGAAAAGTTTATGTTGTTTAGAAAACGTTTCCTCCATTGAAAATGAAATTGAAACCTTAAAAAGTAAATATGCTTTTCATGATGAGGAAATGCCTTTAAAATATGAACCCTTAACTTCTTATGAAAAATACATTGATTTAGAAAATCAAGTTGAGGACTTATATTGTGAATTTGCCAAAGCTAATGATTCAAATTTCTTACATTCTATGCTTGTTCATGAGGATAAAATTAATGTTATTCAACATAAAAACTCAAGCAAGGCTCATGGCCAAAATAGTTTAGAATATGAAAACAACAAAAGGCTTATGTTTTCCAAAAATGATCTTCAAAGGACCAAGCCATCATTGAATTCACTTGTTTGTAATTTTTGTGGTCATCTACGACATATTTCTCATGTATGCAATTATAGAAGAAATCCTTATATGAGAAATAGTATGGTATGGGTTCCTAAAGATCTTAAATGCCCTAGTACTAACATTGAAGGACCCAAGATGAAGTGGGTACCAAAATGGCCTCCTAGTATTTCAATTATGCAGAAAACTTCTTAAAATGATGGACAAATTAATCAAGTGAAAAAGGAATCATCAAGGGGAATGCTTCCAAAGCCCATTGGTAGAAGTTTTGATCAAAGAAGGAAGATGACTTCAACCAAAACTTCTGAAGTACAAAATGTGGAACTTGCAAAGGTCAAAACACCAAAAGAGAAGCAATGGGTAAAGAAAAGAGTTTCCTTGATTACCAAGGCCAAAGTATCAAATGCTTTTACCTCTTATGCACATTCATTTAAAAAGACAATGAATATGAGGTATATTCCTTGTATGCCTTAAGTGATTGATAGAATCATGTGCACTTGGTAAAATCTAAATATTTTGTTTAGCACATGATTATGTTCATTCTCATCGTACCATAGCTAATTTATTTGCTATATATCTTGGTACATAAGGTTCTACAATGCCTAGTTATACTTGCTATGATTTGAATTGTCTATATATCATGAAAGTAAGCTTGCTTTTGGTTATGTGCTTAATGGTAATTGATTATTTGTTTTATTGTACTCAATTTATATACTATGAAAAAATTAGTCGTTATGAGAGCACAATGGATTAATATTCAAAAACTAACACACAAGGGCCCAAGAAAATTTGGGTACCAAAAGCCAAAAATGGAAGTGTGTTGTAGGTATGCTTGAAGGTCAAAAATTGACTTTGGTATCATGAAATTTGGCAACTACAAGCACAAGACCAGAAAAATATTCCAAGATCCTTTCCTTGTCTCTAAGAAGCTTGGACTTGCAATCTTTAGATAAGTAGAGACTTGTTTTAAGATTTTCTAGCCTTATATCTTGAAAAATATCTCTACATACTAGATAAGTATGCTTCCTATGTGAAATGACATGTTTGATAATGATATACTTGTTCTTAAAAGCCTTGATCAATCATGTCTTGAAATGAATGTGTTTTATCTTATTTTTATATCTTTCTAACATGATCCTTGGTTAATTTAAAATGTCTTTAAAGAATTGGGATTTTGTGAACATTTCTTTCTATTCCTAGTTGGTTTGATTATTATGAATGAATTTAACTTGGTTAAATTACTTTGTTGTATAAAGTCTTGCTATATCGTGTATCAATTATTTGGTTGTTCATAGTAAACAGAGGTTGTGCTCTTTCTAAACCAATAACCAGTTATCACATCCCCATAATCGGCTATTTCCTCATAACAAAGGCATTGCCTCCTTATGTTTTATATGTCTAACTGATTATGAACCTGGTCTAATCAGTTATTTGCTTAAACAGAGGTCATTTCGTTTAATTCCTAACCGGTTAGAATATGGCTCTAACCGATTAGCTGCTTTCATAGAAGGCAAAATACTTAAGTCCTAATTGATTAGAGACTTAGTCTAATCGGTTATTTGCCTTAACAAAGGCATTTGTACTCATTTGAAAATAAGGTCTAACCGATTAGGATATGGCCCTAATCGATTATTCACTAAAACAGAGGCTTGAAATTTCTTAACCCATGCTCATAATCGATTATATCCACATCCTAACTGGTTAACTAAAATATCTAACAGATTATTTGCTCAATCTATGGCCGTCCATTTCTAATTTTTCATACCATAATCGGTTACCACACTTCACTAATCGATTATTGAGCCACTTAAAATATAAAAACTGTGACCCTTCCTCATTCTTCATGAAGCCTAAACTCCATTATTCCTCTTAACTTTTACCAATACCCACTCACTCAACACCTTGAAATAAATCATAAATGGTTTTTAAAATTTATAGTTCTATGGTTTTTCAATTCTTCCATTACAATAATGGACTTTTTATTCTTGATTGGCATGTGTGCATACTAGAATTCTCTACTTGATATTACATGTCTTACATGATCATTGTTTGCCCTAAAATGCTTATTTATGTTTTGATGATGATCAAGCTTTTCTTGATAAACTTAAATCATGCCTTAAAATTTTTAAATCATATTTGTGGATTCAAGTGCATATGTGCTTCATGCATTCTTGTTAGAACTAACATTGCATGGTTGATAGTGTGATACATGTTTTACATTATATATCAACCTAAATTATGCTTGTAAATGAGATTAAATGATATTTGATGCTAACCTATATTTTAGAGATCTTTTAAAGTTAGCTTTGCAAGTGTCTCTATGTGCTTCAAAGATAGTTATCAAATATTAAAGTGTCAAGCATATATGAATAAATGAGAAGAGTTGAATGAAGAGGGACATAATGAGACTTTCTTCAAGTGCAATGGAATAGAATACTCAATGGAAGAAAGTACAAACTCAAAAGACCTATAAATGAAGAACATTCTAAATGAGCATCACTCTCTATCTAACTCAATAAGTATCTCTATCCCTAAACTATTGTGGTATTCTATATGCTATGGATTATATGATACTTATTAATAAATTGATCTTAAATGATTAGATGCTTTCCTTACATGAGAAGTATGCTTAGCATTGACAAAGTACTTAATTAGATATGAACTTGCTGATTATGTCATTGCATATAGGGTTGATATTAGTTTTATACATGCTTTAATCCCTATAGCATATTTCATCAAGGTGAATGTTTGATATATATGATTCTCTTAATCTATGGTTTCTTAATGGTATAACTCTTATGAGAATCATGCTCTAGTTTTGAAAAGATTTTTTGGTTTGATTAAAAAGTTTTTCAAGCAAAATCTCTTATCATATTTGAAAGAAGTTTTTCAAGTTCTATATCCTTGATAATCTTTTAAACTTGTCTTAAGAACTTGAAAATATTTTCACCTCATATTTGTCTTAAAAATTTAGAAATCTTTGGATATGTGTTATAAATTAGTATTCTCTTCATTTGCTTTGAAAAGTCTTATTAAATCTTAAGAGAATGCTTAAGAAAGTTTTCAAATAAATCTTTTGAAATGTTCTATTGAGCTCATCTTGATATTTCAAAAGATAAGCCTTATTCTTTAAAGTGTTTTATTTTCT
This sequence comes from Ormosia semicastrata, assembly GCA_029884595.1. NCBI lineage: Eukaryota > Viridiplantae > Streptophyta > Magnoliopsida > Fabales > Fabaceae > Ormosia > Ormosia semicastrata. Next base: position 18,363,684 of record JAQQTO010000062.1, on the reverse strand, counting down.
CAAGGCTCTTGTTTAATAAGAAAGAGATGAGATGTACTTTCAAATATTCTTTTGATTTGGATTTGATCATTCTCAAGGAATATGTGGTTTAATATAAAACCCTTCTACCCCTCTAAAATACTTTTGGAAATGTAATGTGTTATTATATAATTCTTTTTGAAAGAGGGAGAAGTTTTTTTATTTTTGGATCTTGATTCAGGAATTAAGAATATGTATCTTTGCCTTACTTTTCTTTATGGCAATATGCTTACATGGTCTTAGCATGCATGTTTCCCATTATCTAAATGTGCTAAATGTTATTGTACCAATATGACAAATATTGCATGAATAATCTTTTATATCTTGAAAGCATGCTTGTTTCATCTCTCTTTTATTGAATTATATGTAGAATTAAATAGGGGAAGATAATTATGATTTGAATAACTTGAAGAAGTTTTTTTTGGACTTTGATGATCCTACTCTTTTTGATAACATGAGTTTTGTCTATAGAGGGAGAAAAAATATTATCTTTCCTTCCTAAGCCTTTTTGTTGATGTCAAATAGGGAGAGTGAGAATTGGAAAGAAAAATATGTTCTTTGTGCTTATTATTTGATATGCTTACATGAATATTTATTCTTCTATATTGCTAAACATATTTTTTCTTTGGTGATTTGTCATCATCAAAAAGGGAGAGATTGTGGAAATAAGTTTTCCATAATGGTTTAATATGTTAAGTTTTGATGATGACAAATACAAGACAAAAAGAATGATACTTATGCTTGATAAATGTGCTTTATAGATGACAAATGCATTACAAAAGAATATTGATAATGTTACATAAATGTGCTTAATGAGATATATTGTATCATACATGATTATGTACTTTATCTAGTTACATTTCACTTAATAATCATGCAATGAGATATATGTAATATTCTTCATATAATATATACAATAATTCTTTATATGAATTGTATTAAATTAATATTGGATTTGGCTCTATCTAAATGAAAATGTGCAAAGTATTCTTTATTGCATCCTATATAGGCATATACATTTGTAATTGATAAATATCTTATTTGGATGTGTCTATGAAAGTCTTATATGCATGTTAGACTAACTAGAGTTATACATTTACAAATCATGCATATGAAGATATTGAGTTATGAATTTGGACTAACTATACTTGTTTTAAGTAAGTAATACTTTGTAGGATAGTTCAAGTACCAAAAGTGAGCATTGCAATAAGAAACTAAAATATCACAATTATGCTCAACTCAAGAAGAATGAAAATAATAAAGATGTTCCAAGCATTGACAAGTCTTGAAGAGAAGGAACTTTTGGAAGCTTAGATTACATCAAGACTTGATGGTGGCAAAAGATCAAGTCCAACATCTTCAAGAATGGCTTATAGGACTTAGATCTTATGTAAAGGTAAATGGGAATCAAATTAAACTCAAAATATGTTTTAACATCTTTAAAAGTGTTTCTTACATTCTAAAATGCCCAACAAACTATTTTTGGAAAGCTAGTTTTGGTGGTAATTCAAATCCTTGAAAATAGCCAATTTTGTGTTTTGAAAAACTGACCTTTGGTTACTCTTTTGATCATATCTTTCAAAATACTTTGAGTTTTAGTTTGAAATTTCATATGAAAATAGACTCAAAGATCTTTCCAATCAGTGGTCATTCACTTTAAACGGATAAGAAACAAAGAAGTTATGACCATTTAAAATCAGTTTTCAAAATCAGAGTGTCCTAACTGATTAGGGATTATCCCTAACCGATTATTCACCCTGTCAAAATCCATTTTCACGTTCTAAAATGGTCTAACCAATTAGGCAACAGGCCTAACCGATTAGGATGATAAAATGAGCTTTTTTCATGATTTAAAGGACCTCCTAACTGATTAGGAAGTTTTCCTAACCGATTAGTTGTGTTTTTAAGACACACGTGAAAGGAGGTCTAACCGATTATTCTAAATGTCAGAAGGGAAATTTTGGACCTCCTAACCGATTAGGACAAAGTCCTAACCGGTTATTTGCGAACCAGAAATGCTCCCAACAGTCATAAACGGATAGTTTTCATAAAGAAATATTTTCCAAACTTTACCCAACGGCTCTAAATATTAATGGGCTATAAATACAAGTGTTTGGGCATCAAGGAAATGTTGGAGAACAATCTTAAAATCACTCTTGAGTATTAAATTTGTGTTTCACTATTTATTTCTCCAATCCTCTATTTTTGAACTATAAGTGTGTGAATTCTTGATACCCATAGTGCTTCAATTTGTATTATCCACTCTAGAGAGAGAGTTTCAATTCTTCCATATCTTGTTTAATCTGTAAAGAGGGTGAGGTATCCCTCAAGAATTGTAAAGGGTGAGGCATCCCTTGAAAGTAGAGCTCAAACACAAAAGGTGAGGTATCCCAAGGTGTGTTGAGTGCTCAAATTTGTAAATGTCATTAAGCACCCGTAAAACTTGAAAAATTGGAGGCTCTAGCACAAGGGTGAGGTATCCCAAAGTGTGAGGAGTGCTCTTATTTGTACAAAGGTTTTCCTAGCACGTGAAGTCTAGGAGATAGTAAAGAAAATCTTTAGTTAAGCTTGGGGACTGGATGTAGGCCACAAGTGGTTAGTGGCTAAACCAAGATAAATTCTTGAGTTTGATTTTCTCTTCCCTACACTCTTTAATTTCAGTATTTGGTGAAATATATTTATCTATTGCATATCTTGATGTTTTGATTCTTACAACTTGATATCTAGCTTGTTCACTTAATTCATCATATATCTCAAGTTATATTTGAGTAATTCTTAATAGTTGTGCCTTTGTTAGACTTATTCCGCTGCATGTGTTAATTGAAAATATTAAAATGCATAATTTCTCAAAGTTGCAATAAAATTTATAATCACTCAATTCACCCCCCTCTTGGGTGATGGTTGCCATGACTAATTGTGAGTACTTCTGCCAGTTCTCATCTATATGCCAGTATCTTGGTCGTGACTTCGCATCCATTAGTACTTTGACCCGACATCATCTCGGCACAACCTACAAGGTTATCACACCTTGGAGTGGTCCGAGGAATACAAGGTCTAATTAGGATCAGTTACTCCGATGTGCAAATGAAAGTAAAAAAATGGGAATCCACTTAACCGATTTCTGAGTTCAAGGAGTGAATTCAAGGGTTTTAACCTATACCCTAATAAGCCTGACCTTAACCCATAAAATTAAAAATTTAAAGAGGTTAAGCGAATTCAACCATAGCCCAAGATATGTGGACGCCACTCTAAGAGGCTTCCGTGTCAAAATCATGTCAAATATTCCGATGCGTAAATGAAGGTCAAAAAGGGGAATCCACTTGACCGATATCTAAGTTCAAGGAGTTAATTCAAGGGTTTTAACTCGTACCCTAATGAGTCAGACCTTAACCCATAAACTTAAATGTTTAAAGAGCATTTTAAGTTTTTGAGATAAACAACTTAGCTTTTAGCAACTCAAAGGAGTTAGAACATTTTGACTCAAAATCAAAGTTTTTGAAAATAAAAGCAATCACTCAATGATCAGTGTAACATCCTCCCTTCCAGCTTGCTTATGAGATAACCAAAAATGAATAGAGAATTAGCAAAAATAATTATAAATAAGATTACTTATAATTATTAAGATATAAATTGGCTTTTTTGAGTAATGGAGAATTTAATAAAAATTGATATTAAACCAATTAAAGAGTAATTAGTAAATTCACTAATGAATTAAGTAAATAATTAGCTTCAATAATTATAATATCTTTGAGGTTAGTGATATAATTAGATTAATAAAAGGATTATTTAGATATAATCATATTATTATATTTAGGTAATGATTAAAAACAGACCAATAGGATTACACACATGGTAAAAAAGCACTTAGCTTTATTTCTATCGGTTTAGAGAATTTAGAGTAATAATGAAGACTCTAAAAATGATTTAGTATTTAAATAATTAATTACATGTAATATGATGAGCTTAGCACTTGTCAATGCAGTTTCAGTAATTAGAGTTAGTGTACAAGGATCATAGGACTTGCATGAGATTTTTAATAAATCCTAATATGATCTAGGATATACATGGGTTATAATTTTATAAGCTAAAGTGATTAAACTTTACCTATATATACTCAACACTCATTAAACTCACTTTATAAACCTCACTGTCACTCACTCTCTAAGACACACACACACACACACACACACACTCCTTCTCACTTACTTACACCCATACACACTTAGAAGCTAAGGAAAAGAATAGGACTGAGAGAGGGGGCTCGGTGGTGGAACAAATAGAGAAAAGAATAAAAGGGAGAGGGAAAGAAAGTTAGACGATAAGGAAAAAGAAAAAGAAAAGAAAAGGGGCAGAGAGAAACTCCATGGGAGAACCGGTTGGAGCTCATGTATGGTGATCATGAAGGCTTCAACCCAACTTTCTCCAGTTGAAGAAAATAGAGAGGACAACAAGGCGTACTTGTTGAGCTCAAAATAGCTCCACCCATGGTCTTCTTCATCCTCTGGCCGAATCAGCAATGAGGGGAGGTAAGGGTCTATGGCTTGAATTTCTTGTTTTCTTTTTTTGACTCATGTTTTGCTGGCTGAAATTATTGTTTGAAGTGAATTTGTAAACTGGTGGTGGATTGGGAAGCCATGGATGACCATGGAAGGTCATCCTTGGTCACGACCTAGGTGGAGGCCGCTGGTTGTTATGCTGGTCCTTGGACTACAAGGATGGCTTAAGGTGGAAGTGGGAGGATTGTTTTGATGTGTTGAGGTGGAATAACATTGAAACCGCCACCATAGGTGTTGGCCATAGTGGCCACCACCTCAAGTTTGATGATGGTGGTTTTTGGTGTAAGTGGTATGATGCGTGAAATCCGCAAGTGTACGGTTTCGTCATCAAGTAATAAAAAGATCGACTCCACAGAGACTGTGTCTATGAATACCAATTAATTAATTAATTCAATTAAATTAAACAAAAAGGGAATATGATTGTTGATTAAGAAGAACGTAGTAACAAAGTAATTAAATAAAAATCAAAGTGCAGAATTTAGAACAAAAATAGCAAGTTATCAAGAAAGGTATTCAGATTCAAGAAAGCTTCCAAGATTGAGATACCACAATGATACAAGATAAATCCTAATTGACAATCCTTTTATTAAATCTGAAATTCAATTGAAGGTGAATTATCCTAAATTAATTAATGTTCTTTCTCAAGATACAAGATCCGTGCCCAATTAAACCAATTCCTACTGTCGTGGTAATTGAATTTAAATTGAACCCATTACGCTTTGTGGTAATTCATTGAATCCTCGAAAGGCTAAAACTACTCTCGTGATTTAGACCTTAAGTTCAATTCTTATAGTTCCAACACTTAGGTTCACCTCTTAGTACGTCCCTAAATGCCTATGAGATGCAAATAAGTGGCCAGCAAATTCACATGAATAAAAGCAATAAGGATTGAATCGAAGAACATTCAAGATCAATAAAAGGGGAAACAACATCAATTAATCATTATCAATGTATCAAAGGGCATTGCCCAATCCTAGAAACAAAAGAAACTACTCAGACATAGAGAAGAAGAAATCAGAAAACATGTTCTTAAACATCTAAACCCGTAATCTAAGAGAGAATAGGGAAGAAAGATGAAGATCAAGAGCCAAAGCCTCCAATGTGCCTCCTCCAAAACCAAATTAGAACTCCTTCATTGTATTTAGAACCTCTATTTATAACCCTAGGGTTTCAATTGGTTAAAAAGTCCCCAAAAGAAATAAAAAGAAAAACATAAAAACTGCTACGCACTGCGATCCACGGCCGTGGATCATTCCACGGCCAGGCCGTGGATGTCTCTGCCACAGGCCAAGTTTCTGATCATTTGAGTTCCACGGCAGTGGATGGTTCCACGGCCAGGCCGTGGAATTCTCTAGAATTCCCTTTTCCTTCTTTAAGTTGCCCCTTGATCCATAGCCGTGGTTTGATCCACGGGCAGGCCGTCGATCTCTCTAGAATGGCCTTTTTGCACCTTTATTGCTATCCATTAAGCTCCAGCTTCAAACATGCGAGCATTCCATTCAATCCAAGGCCAATTCAACATTAATCCTGCACAAGAACACTAAAAACACCGCAGTTATCCGAACTAAGGGAAAAACAAACTAAAAGGAAAACTAAAATGCCTAAAATACCTAAGAATGTATGCAAAATAAGAACAAAACATGATGTTATTTCACACACATCATGGTGGTTTTGGCTATTTGGAGGGGTGGAGGCCGCCACCTTTGCACGGCCAAACCATGGTTAAGGTGTGGTGGTGGTGGCCACCAAGGGCCACCACAAGAATCACCATGTGAGGAGCTCCAAAATTTGGGGTTTTGGTGTTGGTGGAGCTCGCAGTGGAGGCCACCACTGTATGTGTAACACCCCAAATTTTAGACTATGTTACAGAAATGATAGAAATACACTGTTTTGTGTTTTCTATGCATTATAGAAATAATTTGACTGTTCCGATACTGTTTTTGATTATTTTGTATGATTTCCTCTGGGTTAGGAAAATAATAATTTTGTAGCCAGAAAAATCTTATTTTAATTAATTGGAGCTGGGGGTCTTACTAAACTCAATTTTGATTGATATATATATTAATCTTTTAATTTTTAGGATTTAACTGTGTAATAAAATAATTTTATATTATTATAATATTATTTTATTTAACAGTACCTACTGTCTCAAAAATAGTAGAAATCTGCTCCAAAATGACCATGGACTCGAAGAAGTCTGTGGGACCCGCGTTTAGAAAAGCAGTCAATGATTTTGACTGGACTGGATTCTAAGCTAATAGGAACAAGTCAACGAAAGTGGCTTGACTATTTTAAACCAATAAAAAGTGATCAAATAAAGAGGCAAAGACTTCTTTGTGGACCATTGGATGTAAAGCTTATTTTAGATGCTTTTGATTATAACCGTTGATCAAATCAATGACGTGAGAGCAATTCTAATTAAATCACTAAGCAATATCTACCTTAGATCAAATCAAGGGCTAGGAATTAAAGTTAAAATCAAAGGTTGAGATTAAGTCAAACATAGTGGCTTAACTTTACTTAGAAGCTAATTAAACTTAATTTGGTTAATCTAATTACCTAATTAAGGAACTAAGTAAACTAATCTAGTTATGGATTAGTTATAATCTAATTATTAATTAGATATCCTAATTTTGTTTAGAAGTTATGATATATGCAATTATATATTAAACTAATTAGTTATGTAATTAGAATGTTAATTAAGTGTTGTTAGAAGACTTAGCCTAATTAATTACCTATTTAATTAGCATACAAATAGAATATAATTGAAAACAAATTAAGCCCTAAACCTATTAGACACCCCACGGCCAAAGGAGGCCAAATTCACCATGTTCTCCATTGTTCTTGAACCATCTTGCATGCACATTAGGTGGCCAAATGGTGACATAAACCATGTGCTTCAAGTGTGAACACAAATAGATATTTACTATCCAAGTTAAACACTCAATCTCTCCTATACACTCATGGCAGCCCCCTCCCATTTTACACTCAATATTCACTTTTATACTTATCTAAAAGCTTTGCTTATTTTCTCTCCAAAAATCCCAAGAACTCAAGAACACTTTCCTTCCATTTTTCTCTCTCAAGTTTCGGCCTTCACCCTCAAATTCACCATCAATTTTCTATAATTTTACCTCTTCACATTTCCTAAACAAAAACTATCTCCTAAACACTTTTTCTTTACAAGATTTTGTCAAAAACCTACTCCTTCTAGTTCAAAATCCAAGCTTTTGTTTACTTCCCTAAAGGTAAACTTTGGTTTTTATGGTTTAAAATTTAGTTCGTGATTTTGTAAACCATGTTTGTTCCATGGTTTCCATTATGAAGCCTTGTATGTGATTTTGCTTATTGTTTAAGAATTTTAGGGATTTATTTTGAGGGCTACACGAAAATCAAAGGAGAAGAGGAGACTAGGAGATCCTTGTCTTCAAGAGGTAAGAGGGAGATTTAATCTCATCAACCTTGTATGGTGATAAGAAAATGAATTGTATGTGTGTGAAGAATCCATAAGGATTCATTTGTGTGGTTGTTTATTGTTTTTCCTATTTGTGGTTGATTTTGTTTGCAAGCATGTTTATAGTTTTTAAAATATATTGCATGTGTTTATAGATATATGATTATTAATGTAGGATGTGAATAACATGTAATGATTGTATGAGTGTTCTAAAGAACACAAAAGAGGCTCACGGCTTCTCCAAGAAAAAGAGAACCAAAATGTTCTCAACCATTTTCTAAAACAATGATTTAAAGAATATAGATAAAATAATGAGTTTGGAAAAATTTAGAAGTTAGATAATGATTTAATGATTAGTTGTGAAGGATAGGTTAATTATGGCCAACATGCCATTTAATGTACAATTGAATTCCAAAGTTATTTTCTAAGGTAGGTTAAGTAACTAATTTACAAAAGAATTTGATTCCAATAAATCTTTGAGAAATAAAATGAATGAACTTAGTTTTAGAATTCAAAATTAGCAGAATTTATTATAAGTAAGAAATAAAGAAACAATTGAAAAGTACTAACGTAGAGCTCACTATCTGAGTTTTGAAGCGCGTTAGCAAGTTTCAAGGTGTAACTGTTGGGTAAGACTAAAATGAATAGACTTTAGAGGAAAACGTCAAAAATTCCATATACTGATTTTCTAGGCAAAATGCTGCCAAAATTTACTAAAATCAGATAAATAAAATGAAAAAATTCCATAATATATTTATAATGTAAGGAAAATATTCTACGTAGTTTAAAAGTACTAAATAAAACATATTCATTGTTAAAATAAAGACTTTAAGCTATATGGTTAAGAAAATGATTTAAAAATCTTACGCGATTGAGAAAATGATTTAAAAGCATTACACGATGTTCAAAAATGTCAAAATATATTTACATGATTTAAAAATGTTTGTAAAAGCGACGCGATTGTGAAAATATGATAAAATTTCTACACGACTAAATGGAACAGTGAGTTTTACTGTCGGGCCAAAGTGGTGGACCCGGACATGTTGAGAGATAGTACTATCAAGTGGAGACATACTATATTTTGGAATATTGAGATTGAGGGTATTTTCATAAATATGGTAATATATTGGAACTAAGGGTATTTTAGTAATTCTTGATTTTTCGTTAAGAGTTGTGTCAATTTGGTTGATAATTGGCGATTGATTGACGAGATGAATTACACTGTGTTGTGGGTGTGATAGGCATAGTGTGGTTCATTAATTGAACTTGGAGGCATTAGTGTGCGGAGAATCCCATATGTGGACAGTTGGTAGCGCCTCTGGGCCGTGGTAACGGGCAATACACTAATGATCTCGACAAACACTATTCTTAATCGAGATCTTGTGGAGACTAATATGTACAATGCCTGTAGTGCACGATGTATTGGACTGTGTACTACTACACGATGTTTTGGACTGTGGATTATATACACGACGTTGGACAATGTAATAGTTTGGTTGGGCAGCCTGAGGTACTATTAGTTCTTTTCGGATCATTCTCTCAGATATCTGTGTTTAGCTCTATGGAGTAGAAACGAGTCAGTGTGTGTTATCATTCATTATCTGCATTTTAATGTTTATTATAATCTGTGATGAAATGCATGATGTATTAAATTGCTATAATGTATATGATATAATGGTACGTGTTATTATAATATTTGTTTGTATTGTCGTTTTCTTTATTGCCATGCTGGTAATGATGCAGATTGTCTCACCTCTTTATTGTATTGTTTTGTCTGTTTCTATTTTATGTTTATATCATCAAAGACTACGATGGCGACAAGGAGAGGTCAATTAGGTTTCTTTAGACTACAGTTTCTCGAAGGCGCTGAGGCTTGGTATGTCCACTGGGACACAGGACACATAGAATACAGTGGTGATATTACTTTATCAGTAAGTAGGACTAGCCATGGGATCGTTACCTCATTATATATGGTTGCTTTCGTGCAGGTTATTTTACCTATTAGGGAGTTATGGAATGAATTTCACCATACTCCTAGAGAATTTGAGTCGAATTTCTATCGGTCAAGACATTCTCGACTAGGGAATTTGTCTTCTGACAATGGCTTATGTCTTAGATGTTATGTTTTAGCATTATGCTAACTCTTTACTGTTTTATTAAATATTTTTAGTTGTAAATTAATTGTATACTTCAGACAAAAATCATATGTATATTATGGTGTATGATTATGTTTTATCTTATTTTGTGTTCCGTGTTATTTTATTTAATGTTATCAAGTATAAAAGAAAGAAAAATTTTACAACTCATATTATTTATATCAAACGTTTTACAACTTGGGTAAGAATTTTATTTTATTTTATTTTATGGCATTAAAAATGTGACATCCCCACAAGGGTGTTACAGTATGTGCCCAGCCATGGTAGACCAAGGTGGTTGTGGACCCTAGGACCACCACGAGTCAAAGTCAAAGATGTTGGGTGAAGGCTAGGTGCAAGTGGCCTCAGGCTTTGGACTAGCCTCGGGTCAAGGTGACCTTGGCTGCACCCGATAGCTAAGGTTGGCCTTAACCCTAGGTTGAGATTTAATGATGATAAAAGTCTAATGAGATGTATGTTGAGGTTAATTAAAGTGTAATTGACCTAGGACTAATGAGAAATGAGTATCAAGTTAATCCTTGAAGTCGTATCCTCGTAGGGAATATGATGTAAGGCAATGCTTTAATGTATGATAAAAGATTATGAACAATGTGTTACTTGATTGCCAAGTTATCTCAATTAGGTTTGAGTATGTGCCTAAGAATATATATTAGTAATTGTAACTATATGATATGATTATGTATACCCTGAACTGACTATTACATTGATATGATGATATGAGATTTGAGATAATGTCATATGATGCTCTTAGTAGCTTTATGAATATGATATAAGATGTGATGTGCATTATATAACTACTTATTAAAAAGAGTATGCATTCTCAAATGATGGATAATCGTATCTTACTAGAAAAGTAAGGTCCTTATCAATGATGTGGAAGGAAAGAATTCACCTTGCTTGGATAGGCGTTGTGCAGCACTTATGGCTACTGAAAGTGAGCTAGCTCATGTCTGACAAATAGACTATCTTGCAAGATGAGGGTCATTCCCCCTCAGGAGGTAGGTCATTCCTCCTTAGAGGACATAAGTTGCCTTATATGAAAAGAGGACAAAGGTTGCCTCATATAAAAAGAAAGGGAATTGTAGAAAATGTTGCCTAACAGATAGAGTCATAAGCATTGCATTCATATTGCATTGACATTATTTTATTATTGATATACTGTCAATTTTTATGATCATATGAAGAAAACTGGTATCAAAGGAACCTTTGCCACCGGATAGTAACTTATAAGATTTTTAACTTATATATCAGTTATCTGTTTTTCAAATTGAGGTAGCAAGATTTACCATGATGACACTATTTCATGTAGTTTACTAATAATTCCTAAAACTCTCACCCCATTTATGTATTCCATGATACTTTCAAAGATTAAGTAGACAACAAAATAATATTGAGCAATCATTGGATACCATCTATGGATATAGTACAAAAATTGATGCATTACTAAGTTACTAATTGATGTGGAAGAAGTCTCACACGGTGATAGCCTTATTACAACCTATTTGTATAGAACCTTTGTAATATCTGAGTTTGAATTTTAAACATAGTTCTTCTTTAATATTGTTGTATAATAAGAGTGAACCACTTAAGTTATCAAACACAAGATGATGCACACACTCACAAGTGGCGTCTTACCCTGTAGCTTTGGCACTAGGTGGGATGTCACAATTAGAATGGACTTCATAAAACTTGTAACGTAGTCATGGTTAAGGGTTATCAAAGAAATGATATAAAAAGGCCTAAATAAATGTTTAAGAGTTAATTGGGACAAAGGATCTTTAACATTGCACCACCAAACCATGCTTTGTCAATTGTAATTTTACTTTTCAAAACAACAGTCTGTAATTCACTTTGGACCAAAAACTCTTTTTTCTTATTTTCCTCTTTTGTTCTTTGCTTTTTTTTTCTCTTTGCTTTTTATTTTCAAACATTCACTTCACAAAATTCTTTTTTCACATTTTTTTTCCTTTTCTAACTCTTCTCTTTTCATGACAAGCATCACAAACTATGTCATAATAGACTAACAATTATTGGCCCTTATCATATGCTAGCCCCTAGTATAGAGGTGGTCCTTGTCAGTAGTTATTTGAAAAAAGAATTTCAAGTTCAAATGGGGTGACAATGGATATATTTTTTTTGGGGGATAGAGAAAGATGGCCAACCTCTTTTCAAATTGTGATTACTTATCTTCAAAAGTTTAATCCATGACAAAATTAAATGAGTAAGATCTTTTGTTCAATTTCTCTTTTTCCTTTTCAGCATTCTCTCCTTTCTCTCTCTCTCTCTCTCTCTCTCTCTACTATGAAGCAACAAGACACACACCTTCTTAACAAAAACAAAGTTTACAAAAGACAACGAAGTGTGGAACAAGATTACAATGATATAATCAACATGAACCTTTAAAATTCCTTTCAATGCTCTATCTTTCTTTTTGGCCTGCAACTTCCTATACTTTATACTTTCCATGCAGACCTTGGGAGTAACTTGGGGGAAAACATGGGATTAAAAGCATAATCCAGTAGGATTTAAACAATGAAGGAATTCTTGGAATAGTATTTTGGGACAAAAATGAAGAAATGGGAATAGATGGTACGGTCTACTCCAAGATGGGGCTATGCTTCACAATTGGCCCAAATGATCAAGAATTGATGAGATTGTAAACAAGAAATAAGGTTGAAAAAAACTAGCATCATGATGCAATGGTAAAATCTAAGAATTTGAAATCAAGTAGTGCTAGGAAATGTTGGCTCAAGATCTAGATCTTTCAAGTCTTTTCTTCTTTTCTTTTTCTTTTTTTTTTGAGAAAAAAAATTGAATACAAGCACTAATGTGAAAATGAAAATTCAAAAGGAGAATTTTTTTTATTTTTAACTTATGAAAAGAAAGAAAGGGCACATGAATATGATTTATGAAAATGAATGCAAGAACTAATATGAAAATGGAGATCCAAAATGAGGATTTTTTTTATGAAAAGAATGAAAGAGTGCAATAATGTAATTTATTTTTAAGGGATGAAAGCATTAATATGAAAATGGAGATTCAAAATAAGAATTTATTTGTTTATTTTTTATTTATGAAAAGAATGAAATGATGCAGGAATGCAGTTTTGAAAAGACCCGCTATGAAATTTATGAATGCAAATTGGTTTTTTGTTTTTCTTATTTTTTCTATTTTTTTAAGCATGTAAAGAATAAAAGAAAATGAGGAGGAATTAAACCTATTTATATAATTTTTTTAATTTTATAATTTATTTCTAAAAGAGAACAAATAAAAGATTAAAGGAAGACAAAGAAAATAACCCAAGCCCACAAGTTTCATAACTAAGGTCTATCTTAGGGCTGAAAAACCTTACTTCTATCAAACACAACTTATGCTTCTATCTACTAGGATGAACTCTAAGGTGACTCTATTAGTGCAAGGTTTACAAGGTCGGATCTAGACTTCTAAAGGTCATAGGTTCCCACATTAACCCTATCTAAAAGATAAGGTCCTAGCTCATAAACTTGACTACAAGTACGGATAAACCTTCTCAATATGGTGAATCCATGATAATAATAATAATCTGAGTAGTGTCTTAACAAATGTCAAGGAGACACAAGGTCATTTTAATAACAATATTAAGACTCCTCCTAATCCTTGGGTTCACACAATCTCGGGTATAGAGCCCAGAAGTGTGTAAGGTAGAATGTGTACTAATAATCTAATAACATTCCTATAGACTACCCATAAACCTACACCACAAAGGCCTCATAATACCAAGATATCACAATAGTCATCTATCATAAAGTTTAAGAATGTACAATAATAAATCAAATGATAAATGGTCATCTATCCTAAAGTTTTAACAATATACGTAAGCAAGTTACATAAAATAAGATTAAAAAGTAACTACAACATTAACTAAAAAATAAAAAACAATAGGGTAAAAGAAATATTTAAAGGTTATAAAATTAGCTTTATTATGCTAGACTCTTTAAGCTTCTCTAGTGGAGTCATCATCTATCATGATTGGGATCGTGGTGCAAGGCAACGAAAGTTTTAAAAAACAAAATAAATCAAAGAAGATGCCACCAACTTTATTGGACTAGGTGAAAGTTGGAAAATCCTTAAAAAACCTTAGAAAACTAGTCTGCGCAAATCAATCAGGTTTAAAAGTTGATTATGTATAGAGAAGGGTGGAGACTTAACCCTACTGCACCCTTATATATCTGTCCTAAGATGGTTCCCCTAAAATTAGTTGTGTGAATTAAATAACTTAAAAATATTTAATTTACCCCACAAAATAAACAATAACAAGAATGAACAAATAAAAATAATAAGAAAACAAGTTACATTATTTATAAGGAAAATAGAAAATAAATTAAGTATTTATAAGTTAATTAAGAATGAAAAGACTAAAGACTAATTCATAAAATTTGCAAGATGGAATAAAAACAAAGTCAAAGATTTAAAACAAAAGAAAAAGATTTACGAGTAAAATAGATGAAGATGGCAAAAAATAAAGATGAATCAAAGACACGATTACAAAAAATTACAGTTTGGCTTGACTTTTAGTCTACGTATTTCTTAAGTGTAATGAGGAGTTCAAAGTCAGCGTAGTTCTTTTAAAACATAAGTGTGGATTGATTAATTTTAATTAAGAAAAAAATGTTCAAGAAAAAAGAAATTAATTATCAATATGTGATTTTAAACATGTGAAGAAAACACAAGAAATCAAGAGACTTAGGCAAGCACAAGTCAAATGAACAAACAAACAAAAAAAAGTGAACTAAAGCTCAATTAAGCCAACCAAAGAAATTAAAGTTTTTTTTATTTTTATATTTTTATTTCTATTAATCCAAACAAAAAAAGGCCTTATCAAATTAAAAAAAACTAATTTAAAAAAGAAGATGTGTAGAAATGAAAAAGGAGAAGAAAAAGAAATAAAAAACTTATCTCCAAGACACACATAAATAATATGTTTGAAAGGTGTGATGCACAAGTCCGACATGCTCAGCCCATAAAAAAATCTTTACTAAAGTTGTTAGGCTCTATATTTATTATTAAACTCGAGTGTAAAATTTTTTTGATGGTCCAAACACTTAAGAATTACATCTTTATATAGGAGAAAGTGAAGGAGAAGAAACATAATTTTCTGATGTGGGGCTTATTAATATAATGAATCTATATACTATATAAAGTAAATTTAGACTAAAATGAATTTGGTCAAAAAGTTTGGATTAAAGAAAAATGAGTTTGGGCCAAATTTTTTGTTAATTATATATATATATATATATATATTTTTTACTAGTGTAAGATTTTAATTTAAAATCTATTAGCATCAAATGGAGTGACCTAATAAATATATAAATTACACTAAAAAAGATTAAGATAAGTAATGTGAGACTCTAACACCCCTTCCATAAATGCGTGGCCGAAATGAGCGAATCTAGCGGAATAAGCGATGAAAACGATCGAATGGGTGAGCCTAGTGAAATAGGCAACGGAGATGAGATCTTGACTAGAGATTCTAATTTTAAATTAATTGATATCAAATGAAGTGACTCAATAAATATATAAATTATATTTAAAAAATTAAAATACATAATATAAGACTCTAACAACCCAATCAAAACTAAGCGCTAAAAATCATCATATACATGGATGATACAAGGAACAAAATCAACTTACGTAAAAGATTTTGTGAAAGTTTAGCACTCCTTAATTACTGTCAATCACCTACATTAGTGGAATTTTGTCCGGTCAGGATCGATAGCTTTCAAGTTGCAATCGACTTACCACATATCCAACAACTAAATAACTTATCCAGTAATAATATGACTTTTCATTGGGTTAATACTCGGCTTTTTTACTAAATTGTTATTGATAATAAAATTATTTATTAAAATATTATTTTTTTAAATTATTTATTAAATTATTATTTTTTAAATTATTTATTAAAATATAATTTTTTTAAAATTATATACTAAATTATTATTTTTTATTTAATATTATATTTTTTAAGGTAAATGATATGTTTGCCGTAGTTACGACAGTAGACTTAATGTATTCTATATAAATACGTCATCACAGATGATAAATTTATGTAAAAAGTTTGATATATAATTTTAAAAAAATATTTTAATAAATAATTTAAAAAATAATAATAATTTAATAAATAATTTAAAAAAATAATATTTTAATAAATAATTTTACCATCAAAGATAATTTGGTAAAAAACCACTAATACTCCTTTAGAAGATCCAACTAATATTAGCATCAAACAAAATATAGAATAGTTTGATTGATGTTGGGATAGGAAGAGCCTCCCTTCATCTTAAATTTAAAAAAGAAAAAAGAAAATACAGATAAAACAAAAGAAACAAGCACACAAATCAAGTACTTGAAAAAAAAGAAGTAATAAATGAAAGTGTTGACAACGCTAACCAAGGGACGTAGAAGCATAGCGCAATTTCACCCAACAAAACCCCAAAAATTATAAAAGTAAAAACTAATAATAAAAATAAGACCTAAAACAGTGTACTAACTATATTTTACATTGGTTGGTCAACAATTCTTCCCGAGTTAGCACCTAATTGTCCGCTTTATGTCGCCCTCAACATGAGGACCAAAGAAAACTGCTACCCCTGTTCCTATTGGAGAAGGACTTGATGCGGTGGTTTCTCTACAGTATCATTAGAATCAAGAAGAAGTACTTGGGAAGAAATGCCCTCCATGTCCATGATCCATCAAAACCCCATCATGATCAGTAACAACATTATTTGAAGGTCTTGGGTTGCTTAGTCTCTGAAAAAACGGGTTGTCTCCACCTTGTGTGGTACCACTATACATGTACTGTTGGTTTTGAGGCTGATATAGATGTTGTTGTTGCTGCTGTAGATGGTAGCCAGCAGGTGATACCATGTGCATAGTTGGGTTCACAAGAGGGACAGGACGTGAGCCAAAACCAAAACCCACCAGATTTGGCAAACCTGGTGCTGGTGATGCAGTTGGTGCAAAGGGTGCACTTGGACCCCCGGTGAATTGTTGCACCATGGCACGAAAATTTGTGGTGTCTGTGTTGAGCAAAGTGGTGGGAGTTCTTCGTGAAGCCCGGGATCGCCGCCTTGTGGGCTTCGAGACACGGCCTTCCCGGCTCAAATGGGTGGATGCTGGTGAGCTTGAATTCAGCATCCCCAGTGGCGGGCTGGTAGGGATAGTGGTGGCAGGAGTGATGGCAGTGGCGGAGACAGTGGTGATAGTTGTGACCGTGGTAGAGTCGGAAGCTGAAGGTGGAGTAGGGAAATTTTGGTTATAGAATTGGAGCCAGTCATTTGGGCCGGACATGGTTTGGATCATGGCCAATGGCCAAAGAAGTACAAGAAGAACAAGTAGAAAGAAAGGAAATATGAGAGAGGACTTCGGTTATTTTTGTTTGGTAAGAGGGAAAGAAAGGTGTTTGTTGTGTTGGGTATTTATGGTGGGTTTTTGTTTTGTTTTATTTTATACATTTTTAAGATGGTTTTTATTTTTTAATACGAATAATTCGAAATTTTTCTATTTAATCTTCTTATAAATTTTTTTAATTATTAAATGAATAACATATTAAATATTTTTTTAATATTTTAAGTTATTAAATATATTTAATTTTTTATTACTTTTTTAATATTAAAAAATTATTAAAAATAACTTTTAAAACGATCTAGCATAACTTTTTTAATATTTAGTCAAAAGTGTGAACGTAATGGAAGATGTTTCTGGATTTGGAGAAAACAGTGGATTCAAAAGGCCGCAGCACGTGACATGACACGTGAGAATAATTTAGACTATAAAAGTTTACTTATATATTTACATTAGTGAAAAGCTTGTCTGTAAATTTATGTTAGGTTTAAATTTGTCTTTATCCTTAAAAATATAGTATCTTTTGGTTTAAGTTTTTATTAATTTTGATCTAAATTTTTTAAATATTTTTTCTTTTAGTTTTTACTATTAGTAAGTCTTTATTAAATGTTAAACAAATGACACATAACATTAATAAGTAAGACTTCTATTTATTACATAAACATTTAAGAGAGACTCACTAAAAGCATGAACTAAAATAAAAATATTAAAAAAACTTGGACTAATAAAATAATAATAATAATAGGGACCTAAACTAAAAAAATACTATATTTTTAAGACACAAAAACATATTTAAATCTTTATACTATTACCAAATATTTCTTGTGAATACAATTAGTTTTATTTGAATTTAATTTTATCGCAGGTATCTTTAAAAAGATTTTTCTTACCCATATTTTTAGAGTTTTAGGTATTATATTTTGAGGTGAAAATAGTTTAGCCTAAGTTTTGCTTAATTAAGTCTAGACTTATTTTGTAAAACATTAACCTAAAAACTTATCATAGGAATTTTTTTTAGGTCGGCATGATAATTTTGTGAAAACATAATAATGACTAGACATAAAAGTTTATTTAAAATTCTACATTAAATAAGGCTTTCAAATAAGAAAAAGAAACCTTATACTTTATAGTTTTCAAATTAGTATAACTTTCAATAAAATCATTATATTTGTATAAAATAAATAAATTATATTTATCTATAATTAATTATTTTTAAAAGTATTACAAATTTTTTATTATATATCTAAATAATATATAAACAAACCAACTTATTAGGTCTAATAAATTTTTTAAATGCATAAGCCTACTTAATTAAACAGATTTTTCTAAAAATTTATATTTAAATTATTTGTTAAATAGGCTAAATCAAAGTAAGTTAAAAATAGGTTAAGTTGCAAGTACCTATCAGTTCCTCTTACCTATTCTTACCCATTATTATTGTATCACAATCATTACTCAAAATAAAAGTATAAACGTAATAATTTTTGCATACTACATTCATATAAATAATCTTCACATATTATTTTAAAAGTCACACATAGTATTTTGGCTTACATTATGATTTTAAAATAATTTAGTGGCACGTGTGCTTGTATTTTGTAAACTATTTAACTCGTTTTTCCTTTAAGAGTTAATATTTTACATTTTACTCACTTAACTCATTTTAGAGAATTTATATTCATCTACTATATAAAAATAACTATAAAAATATTTTTGGAAAAGTGAATAAAAATTAGTTAATATATAAACAGAGGAGTGATGAGATGTAAAATTTAATTTAATATTTTTTTAATTTTTTTAGTTTATCAAAATTATTATGAGGAATATTAATTTTATAACAATATAAATATTTCGAATGACATTTATAAATATTCTTAAAAAAAAAATTGATGTTTGACTTCCATTACATTATGGCTTCTGCTTCTGGAAGTCTTGGATAAATCGAAGTTAACGGCGTTGTTTGGAAGGTATCTGTCAGTGCCTCGTGCGTGTTTACTACTTCGTGTAAGCAGCGCCCGGGCCCCGAGACGCTGTTCGTCATGCTGACTTCATCCGTGAAGTGGCACACACCAGTGTATGCGATTTGCTTCTTTAAAAAAAGTTTCGTTATCCATTTAATTTTTCTTAATTTATTTATAAATTTATTTTATATTTTATAAAAATATTATAATCATATATAAATTAATTTGATATTTTTTATATTAAAATATAATAAATACGATATTATATTAAAAATTTTCAATTAAAAAATTTATAAGATCTCTATTACTCCATTGATACTCTATGTATCGATTGCTAGGTTAATTAATTTTGTTACTATCTTTTTAAAATACGGTTTATTAGTTAAAAATTGTGATAGATTCAACTATGAAATTAAGAAAAGATGTTTAAAAATCAGTACAAAGTTAGTTAAAAAAAGTGATAATAAACAGATAAGATTAGTAATAAGCATATTTGTATAATTTGAATTAGAAGATGATCCTTTTAGAAGGACGAGTCACTAAGTCAGCGATTCGACTGTAGATCAAGTAGTCGAATCAAAAAATTGAACTTAAAAAATAAAAAAAAATTACTTTATATAAAAAGTAATATATTAAAAAATAAAAAATAAAATATACTATATGAAAAAAGTCAAACTAATAATAATAATAACTTATTAATATAAATTTTAAAATTGAACATATTACTTAACAAGAACATGTAATTTAATGATATAATATTTTTTATGATAAATGTTTTATGTATTGTGTTCAAATATTATAAATTTATATTTTTAAAATTTTAATTAAAAAAAATTGAGTCATACCGAGTCCACACCCATATGGGCAAGTCACCCGGGTGTGACTGATTCATTGAAAAAATCCACAATGAACAAGACCCAAATCCCAGGTTGTGAATTTTCCGATCCAACCAACTAGGTTGATTCATATCATACAATTATGATAATGATACTCTCAATTTTTAAATGTACCTAGAATTAAAACAAAATCATTTTGTACTATTTAATACTCATTATCTCAATTATTATCCACCACTTTAATTATATTTTTAATTTCACAATTAAAATGTTAAACATTAATGATATACAACAAGAGTCGAGAAGTCTTGTTCTAATTGTGGGGGTAGGTGACTATGTTGACTGAGTCCTTCGAAAGAAGAACCTGCCAAGCATCTTCCAAAATAAACAAATAATTTTTAGGGGAGAGCATCTCAATTCCTAAATCCTAAGTATCCAAAGCTATTAAAATTAAAATTATTATTATTATTATTATTATTATTATTATTATTATTATTGTCACAGGTATACCAATTGAATAAAGCCCCCTCCCCACACACACTACTATATATATATATATATATATGAGAAAGTTAATCTTTTGTAGATAATTTTTTTTATTTTTTTATTTAACACAAATAATAAAACTGTTTTAATAAGGTGCTTTCTCTAATATCCTTTGCATTTGGATGGGTTTGGAACCCTTCTTAAGTAGACTAATAAAAATAAGACATTTTGATAAATAATGTCTACATCATTAATGAATAATTCTTTTTCTATGAAAGGTTTGACAAATTTTTCATTTTACAATTTAACCTCAAGGACCATTTAATATATTTTAAAAACATTAATATTAGTTATTATTAATCACAAATTATTGGATAAAAATTGTGATTGAAATTTACTGTTCGAGAATTTTCCTTGTGTATAAACCCTATGCTCCAAATTTCCCACCCATGCTATGACGTCATTGTTGCGTCTATTTGCGATATGAACCACGTGAGCACTCAAGATCGGGTTGGTTTATATCAAGTATTTCTTTTGTATCTATTATATTCTTCATTGTGATGCAATTATTGTTTTTTGTTTCTGCAAATGGAAACTTCATAATTTAATTCAAGATTTTGGGTTGACAATATATATTCTATGTGAAATTTACGTGTACACTCTTCAGTCTTTAGTAAGCTGCTTAATATGTCTTTGTAGCTCCATTGTAATAGTATATGTGTGCTTGCAAGTGCTTGAATGTGATTTTTAGTTGAATTGATTCCGTTTTGGATTTTGTGTTGTTTGCCTTTTCTAATTTTATCTGTGTGAAGTATAAGCATTTAGGGTCGATCAGAGTGACTAAATTTTATTTATTTATTTATATTATTATTATTTTCATCTATGACTATACTTATTTATCTATTATCTATAATGAATTTTCTTTTATTCAAAATAATAGTTTGTTTTTCTAACTGCACATGTTGATCTATTAATTATCATTTTGGATCCTAATCCTTAGTATGAACTAAAAGAAGCATGGGTCCTATAGTAGTTTTAAATTTGAGCATCATAAAGTTTTAGCTTCCAAGACATTGGGACTCAGGTGGGCAACTTCATTCATGTAGACATGCATCTTGGAAATATCATAGTTGGAGTGTCTTAGAGCAAGGTTCGCAGCTATGTATATAGTGTAACAGTTTCAAATGATATATAGGGGATAAAAGAAGAACTTAGAAATTACCTTATAACCATCAAGAGCACTTTGCACAAGCTGTTAAATTTATATAAAAACTTCTTCTTGTGATGCGTCAGACGCAAAAACTTTATCAAAAGTAAAAGAATGTTTTTGGCTTAAGAAAACAATAGCAACATAATTTACAACATAATTAAGGAAAATGATTAATCATCCTAACTCATCCTCCTAATAATTATCCTAATTACTAAATGAAGAAAGTATTAAATATTTTTTATGTTTTTAAGATATTAGTTGTATTTAATTTTTCATTTAATACTTTCTTAATTAAGTAATAAGAAGATTATTAGGAGGATATAGCAAAGTTTCATAATTAAATATAAACTAAAACAAGCATACATCAATAAGAAAAAGAACAACTTCATGACAGCATAATGAGATATACCACTTCGGGCCAATTCAATGCCTCATCCAGCATCTTCCATCGATATGGGATAAGATATAATCTTCCCTTCTGTGCTACAACTTCATCAGGTAACAAAGGCAGCACTCTACAGAAAATGCAAACGTTTCCTTTTAGTTCCTATTAAAATAGAGATTAGTAAGGTGTGGATTTATTATTATTATTATTATCAACAAATTTTGGCTTAAGAAATTACCAAAATGGTATTGTATAATTCTTTCCACAGCTTCTCCCCTTCTATAAGTTTATATTTTGCATCTGCTAAGCGTCTTTGTAACTTTTTTACAAGTTTCTGTTGCCCTTCAAATTCTGTGCTTGTCTCAATCGCAGATATATCAGAAACCTGATAAGGAACAAAAACCATCATATCATAAGTCCAATGAGACTTCATTTTCATCTAAATTTATGCCTCATTACCTATAGTTTCTTCTCTGCAGTTGTCAGCTGCTCTTGTTTTGCCTTTATCTAGTTATCTTGCAAAGTACATTTTGCCTGTGCAACAAATCCATCATCTCTTGTCTACATAATAACAAGAGGACGTGAAATTTACCAAAAAGAAATGGGATATAAACCAACCTCAAGTTCATTTGTTATTATAGTCAAGCTATCCAGTTCAGAGCAGGACTTTTCTGTAGAATCTTTAAATTTCACTAATTTAGAAGTTAAAGTTTGCACTTGAGATAATTATCTCTCACTTGTGCAACTCTAATCGAAGAGATGCAACTTCACTAGCCAAAGCATCCTTTCATTTTGTGGCCTTTTCTTGAGAACTCAGCATGAAGGAACTCTCTTTCCAGTTTAGCATCATGGATTTCATAACTTATATAGTTTCTTGGAGTGCACCCAACTGCTATGGTAGCAGTGGCAACCTGAAGTTGCTGGTGTTCTCATGTATACCCCTACCCCACAATCTCTGATGGAAAGTTATAAACTCTATAATTGGTTAAGAAAAGCTACTTGCACGTGTTATCTTCAACATATTCCCTTTACTCTTGAACAAATTAAGAGGGGGATGACTTGTAAGGCATTGAGTTTTTAAATGCACAAGTTGGGGCATTGCTTGCTGACCTTGCTAATATGAATTTCATAACCTTATTACAAAGAACAATATATCAGCACAGAGGCTCCTTCAAATAATCATAATTTCATGGTTTTTTAAAGTCCTATAGTACTACTTGTAACATCCTCCCTAACTTAATAATCATAATCAGAGTTATATATACTCAGTAATACTGGTAAAAATTATCTGTTAATTTAGATAATAAAGTCATAATCAGAACTCTCTTTCCAGCTTGGGATCATGGATTTCATGACTTATATAGTTTCTTGGAGTGCACCCAATTGCTATGGTAGCAGTGGCACCCTGAAGTTGCTAGTGTTCTCATGTATACCCCTACCCCACAATCTCTGTTGGAAAGTTGTAAACTCTATAATTGGTCCTTTCCAAGAAAAGCTACTTGCATGTGCTATCCTCAACACATTCCCTTTACTCTTGAACAAATTAAGAGGGGGATGGCTTGTAAGGCATTGAGTTTTTAAATGCACAAGTTGGGGCATTGCTTGTTGACCTTGCTAATATGAATTTCAGAACCTTATTACAAAGAACAATATATCAGCATAGAGGCTCCTTCAAATAATCATAATTTCATGGTTTTTTAAAGTCCCATAGTACTACTTGTAACATCCACCCTAACTTAATAATCCTAATCAGAGTTATAGAGGCTTAGTAATACTGGTAAGAATTATCTGTTAATTTAGATAATTTTTTGAACTAGTTTGAGCTTAATTCTATAACACTAAATACAATATAATAATTAAGGTATCTGCAGAATTAGTTGATATGATAGAAATAAATATGAAAAATTTATTTTCTAACTATAAATAATTGATAAGAGTTGTAGAAAAATTTAGAGAATTAATAGAACAAGTTTGGTATTTTTAAGGATATTGCTAAAAAATAGCTAGAATAGTTAAGCAGTTTAGAAAATTATGAAATTTCATAGAAGTGACAAGTAGAATATGGAGAATATTTTGACATGGAAAATAATTTAAGGCAGATATATCTACCTACTTTACAGGTTTGATTTAATTTGAGAAAAGTTAGTGCAGTTTACCTAATGAATAGTAGTATATGAAAAATTATGAAAAAATGGATCTGAGGACTAAGATGAGTCTTAAAATTTTCCTTAATACTTATGGACACTTGAAACTCTACTTTGGAATATTAAAGTGTATGTAGTAGATACAAAAGTCCAAAGATGAAATTTTGGTCGTCCAATCCCTCTAGATATTTCTACCCATTTCCCTTTCACTTTTTCTCATCTTTCTTTCGTCTTATTCTCTCCTCACCTTGCGTCAAAACTGAACTGAAAACAGGGGAGAAAAGCTCTCCCACGGCTACCTATTTTCAAGCTTTCATTTTCCCTCTTTCTTCCACTCATCCTCACCTACACCTAACCTTGTTCTTTTTTCCTTTTTTACCATTGTTTCTCACGGCTAAACAGCCCATAAATAAGACAAAAATAGCAGTAGAATAGAGGTGAAATAGCAAGTGAAAAGGAGAAAGAAAGTAAGGGAAAATCAAGGAACTAAGCTAGAGAAGCAAGGAGACAAGGCAGGGGATCCTTGCTCTTAACTCATTCTTCTTTTTCTATGGTGTTTGAATTTAAAATTCTAGTTTCAAGGTCCATGAGGGTCATAGCCGGACCAAATTAAAAAGAGGAAGATTTTTGTTATAAAAGTCTAAGTGATGTGCTTACTATTAATTATTATGATGTAATTCCGCATACACTTTAATACTAGTAGTAAGGGCGTTACACTACTCCCTCAAACAAATGTTTTATTTTGGATTGGGTGATTGGGTAACGGATATATAAAGAACTACAAATTGACTCTACACGATTTTTGTACTATAATAGTCCAGTGAGGGACTTAGTTTTGGTTAGCCATTTATATGTTTTTATTTTAACATGAAATGTGTTGTTATAATGTATATTTATGGATCACTGGCTCACTTCATTGATGATCAGTTTATGGTTTCCATCATTTGTTTATAACTGCTTTTAGAAGGCAACAATTTTATGTTCAAGAAATTATTTCGCTGTTTTCATTAGTTTTGTAAATTGGATGGTAGGTTGTGTTGTGAACATAGTTACCATGGTTACCACCACTTTCATGTTTCTCACATTCTTTGTGTTCTCTTAAGAAGTTGTTTCTTCAAATGAATACAGATGGATACCATTGGTAAAGAATCATTCGTTAATTTGGGCGACGATGTTGATTTCAACGATGTTGATGATGTGAGATATGATGAATCTTCAAGTGAAGAACCGAATAATGGAGACAATAATAATGGGATTTTGCATTATATCATTGTAGGCTGATGTATTTGTTCATTGGGTACAACATCATATTAATTCATTGAATTTGATGAGATTCGGTTCACTTTTTCCATGAGTCCAGTTTGTAGTTATCTCATTCATGGTGATTTCTTTTCTTCCTATGCTACTTGTGGACTTGCTTCAGTGTTTGACTGTAGCTTCTTTACTAACTCTTATATGTTACATTTAATTCACAAAAATTTGCAATAACAAGCAAGCCTTTCCTACTTTTGAAAACCAAAGTCGGTCTCACTATGCCTTTTAGGATTTCCAGGTTCCAGCTAGTGTCTGGTGTGAATGCCATATATGCTTGAACCTAAAAGTAAACAACATTTCTTCTGGACAAGGTGTGACATCCTCCCTGACTGAATAGTTTCAAAATTAAATGAGGAAAATTTATCTCTGAACTATAAATAATTAGAATAAGTTATGAAGAATTTTGAATAATTATTTGAGTCAGTTTGCTAATTTTAATAGCACAGGATGTGTGTTTAAAAGACCAAGTTAAATAGAAAAGAATATTGAGGCTTGAGGAGTGATATTGCAGAATAAGAAAAATAGTGGAATGGTAATATCAAAAATAAAATGAAATCTTAGAATTTTCCACGAGGCTTGGGAAGGTTAGAAAATTCATTTTTGAGAAATTAAAGTGTCCTTAGAAGATAAAAATTTATCAGTTGGATTTCATTTTTATGAGACCCTTCCCGTGTCCACCACAGTTGCATTCTGATGCAACCCACCAAACCCAAGATATTTTTTCATTTTCTCTCACTTTTTTCACTCCCACACGTTTTCTCTCTGCCCATTTCTCATTCTCTCATTTCTTCATTCTCACTTTCTCTCTATTCCCTCATTTCATACGGCTGGTAGAGGTGAGGAAGGAGAACAAGAAAAACAAGGAAAGACAAGATCAAGAGGAAAAACAAAGAGAGGAAGAAAGAAAGATAGATAGAAAGGCAAAGAGGAAAAGTGAACACTTGAAGTAGGGGGTTTTTTCTCACTTTTTCCTCTTCATCTTTTGTATTTCAAAATCTAAAAACTTGATGATTTTGGTTGAGATTTTGACTTGATGATGAAAGATTTATGCTTTTAAGCTTTGATTATGAATAAAATTTCAAGCTTTACCAGTAATTTCTTGATGAACTTGAGATTTGAAAAATGGGGTGAAACCCTCATTTGATCTGTTGATTTAAATGAATTTTTGAATGCTTATATATGAAGAACTTGATAATATGGTGAGATTTTGAGTAGATGATGGAAGATGCATGTTTTCATGCTTTGGCCATGAATGAAAGGATTCAAGTTTGGTTGTATTTCTAAAAGAATCTGGTGAACCCAGAAAATGCAGGGAGAGCTGTGGCATATCATTGGGAGAGCCGCGACACTCCAGTCTCTGGAATGTAGGAAATTTTGCACAGAGATAAGGGGCCACGAAATAAAAGGGCCTTGAGCCACAACACCCACCAAATAAAATGTGAAGCCGCGACACACTTTGGAAGTGAAGCCACGACACACCTATAAAAATTGCCCAAACTTGTTTTCTTGTGTGATTTTTGTTATGAAATGCATGATGTTTTGCCATGAAATGATTAATGGAATACAGTAGTGCTTGATTGATGGAATATTAATGCATGATGCTATAATTTGAGATTGATTGATGAGATATTAAGGCATTATGCTAGGATATGAGAATGGTTATTTTATACGATGTATTGCATACTCAATGATTGATGAGAATGATTATTGTACGTGACGTAATGCATACTTGATCATTTGATTTAAATGATGTTTTTTATGCAATGTAATGTATACTTGAGATTTGATGAAATCAACTGATTTTCATGGGTATCCCTTTGTGGAACTAGGCTAATTGGGTTTTGGATATACCTTGTACTTAGGGTAAGTCTTGGAAAATGGTAAGAGAGGAAATGATAATTTTGCTTACAGAGTATTAGAGGTTGAGGAAGACCTCTTTCTTTACCCGAGCTTCCCAAGTC
This sequence comes from Ormosia semicastrata, assembly GCA_029884595.1. Lineage (NCBI taxonomy): Eukaryota > Viridiplantae > Streptophyta > Magnoliopsida > Fabales > Fabaceae > Ormosia > Ormosia semicastrata. The sequence continues at coordinate 18,335,823 of JAQQTO010000062.1, read as the reverse complement.
ATCAAGTGGTAGACGTAGTTACTACTTGGGGTGATCCTAAATCCTAGATAGTTTGAGTAACGTACCTCTCATTCTATCCTAGATGATTGATATTGTGAGAAAATGTACCTCCTCTTTACTAGACAATGATAGACATGACCTAGTTACCAGGGTAGCTCTGTGTGATAATGTACCTTCATAAATAGGTTGATGTGCACTAACCTAAAAGCAGGCTACTACCAAGTAAGAAATGGTATAATGAGCTCTATGCCTTTGATTTTCAGATAAGATATGAGTTTTGATGATTTGAAACATGATGTATTTTGAGAAATGAGATTTCTTGTTATGACTTGATATTTGATGATATAAATGATTTTATTATGAGATTTAATGTCTTGGGATATAATGAACAATGAGATAGGAGAATTGATCAGTGTTAATTTTGATGCATTTTTAATGATTAACTGCTTATAATTATGATCAAGTTTTAGTCAAATACTTATCATTATCTTCATATTGGTAGGATTGAAAGATCTAAGGCAGTTGGACAAAAACAAGCGAAAATACCAAGTTTTGAAGTCAAAAGAGATCCATTCTGGTTTTAGCAGGGTTCCGTGTCAGCTCGGAAGCGATTAAAGACTTAGACAGGGCCTTGTCTAACTTGAAAATAGCTCCTGACAGGAGATACGGCCGTGTCTCATACTTACATGGCCGTGTCTCCCAAATCAATCAAAAAATGACAATAAAACATGAGACACGGTCGTGTCCCTTCGATACACGGCCGTGTCTCCCAAACTTCTTCAACACGTTGTCTCCCAAAGTCAAAACTTGCAGATTAAGTTTGAGACACGGCCGTGTCTATGGGAGACACGGCCGTGTCCCCTGTGGAACCTCAAATTGCCTATAAATAGGCATTAGAATGCAAAAAAAAGAAAAAGAGCAATGGGAGAGACAACAGACAGAGAGAAAGAGAGCAGGGGGAGAGAGGGAAGGCTTCCTCTCTTCATTGAGAGGAGGAATTCCTTCCTCTCTTCATTGAGAGGAGGAATTCCTTCCTCTCTTCAATTTTTCTTTTTCTTTTTCTCTTTTTCTTTCTTCTTGTCTATGTGTTATTAAGTTACATTTTACTTGGGTGAAAGTGTGAAGCTCTTGGTAATGAAATAATGTTAGATTCATTTCTTTCTTGTGCTTAAATGATTTATTTTTTAAGTAGTCATTATACGTATTGTATTTTGTTTTCAATCAATTTAGAAACTCTCCTTGTAAAGTGGAGTTCTTGATTTATTGTAGACAAGATATTGACACAATGAATGCTTGATCTCATTTATGAGTGTTGGTGTTAATAGATGATTAAATGAATCATAATATAATTACGTATATAATTTTTAATGAACTTTGAACGTTGTATTTTTTGATTGGAACCTCTATTATGTGTGGATTCTAATTGAGTTATAAAAAGAATTAATCTTGTCCTTATTTTATTTACCAAGAGTGGATCTCCTAACCCAAGTAAGTCTTTTTATATTTGTGACCAAATTTTATCAGTTTTATTGTTGTGACAAAATATTTACTTTACGTTAAAGAATTTTTCTTCATCAATTCCCTATGGATCGACCTCGGACTCCCGAGAATTTATTACTTGAAACTACCTGCACTTGAATTTGTAACTTTTAATTCCGCATCAAGTTTTTGGCGCCGTTGCCGGAGACTTGATTTGAAGTATAAATCTCTGGTGTAAATATTTTGTATATATATATATATATATATATAAAATTTTTTAGATCTAATATATATATATATGTATCTAATATATATATATATATATATATATATATATATATATTTTCTACATTTTTTATTTTTCTTTCTTTGTATATACTAATTTTGTAGGAAAACTCTTCCTTTTATTTTACTCAGTACATACTAACTTAGTGGAAAAAACTCTCACTTTTATTTTTATTTTTGTATATACTAACTTAGTGGGAAAAACTCTTCCTTTTATTTTTATACTTTACTTTCTGCACTTTAAATTCTTAAATTTACTTTTTTGCACTTTATTTTCTTTATTTTATTTTACGTATTTGGTGATTGGTTTATTATCACACCTTTGTTAATTTTTATTTGGTAGTCGGTTTATACCACACATTTGTTAATATTTATTTATTACGTATTAATATATATATTTAGTGGTTGGTTTATACCACACCTTTGTAAATATTTATTTAGTGGTTAGTTTATATTACACCTTTGTTAATATACTTAACGTAAGGGTTAAGATCTGTATATATTTTTATTTTTTATTTCTGTTTCTCTTTTGTTATGTATAGTTAAATTTGTGTGTTTTTAGGGTGAAAACGTAACTTGATTCAATCGATATGTATTAAGATTGGAAGTTTAAAGAGTTTCTTTTCTATTCAATTTGAGTGCTTATTATGATTCTTAATGCTTTTATGAATTGACCACTCATAAATTGATCTAGTAAGGTTTATGTAGAATCGGAAGGTTTGCATATGACCTAGATCATAAATAATAAGTGCCATGATTTATAATCATCTAGGAATGGAGGTTATAGGTTGTGTGAAAAAATTGTGGTATTTTCCATAAGAATCCCAAGAGTGAAGGTTTAGACCAAGGAATTGAGTTTTAATTAATTACTGGATTCTCCCCATCAATTGAATGATTAGAAATTAATTAGAAAGAAGGTCTCAAAACTACTCTATTATCTATGATAGATTATTGATTCAAGTGACGTCAGATCTCTAGTATTTTAATTTCATGTGTTTTTTTTCCTCTTTATTTTGTGTGTCTTAGTGATTATTTTTCTTTTTCCTCTTCATCGTCAACTTTATTTGACAATTTGGTCACTTGTCGATTTTCTTAACAAATTTTTGCAAACCTAGGTTGATACGATGGATTTTGTTGCTTCAAGAATTCAAAATGAGCCGAAAATATTGTTGTAGATCATTTGTCCATACTTATAATAGGCTCACCTTTTTAAAATCACACCTACTAATGATCCTTTTCCCAATGAATTTTTAATTTTTAATTTCATGTCTTGGTTTGCTAATATTATCAATTTTCTTGTAACAAGCGAAGTTGTTCTTTGGGGATGATTTCCGCAAACAGAAAAGATAAAATATTCTTCATTAAAAATGGACTGAGTAAGGAGTCATTAGGTGATATCTTATTGACTCTTGAGACGCATTCTTGTGGAGTTGTGCATCGTGAACTTATTAATTTGTGGAATCTCTTCAAAGGCAAGTAAGCGCATTATAGTCTTGGGAATCTGACTCAAAAAGACCCTGTTTGTCAATTTATAAGAAAATTGGTTGGGAAGCTTATCCTCAACTCATAGAAGGCGTTTAAGCCGTTACTGGACGTAAAACCAGAGGAAGATGTGAGCCATAATCATAACTACATATATATATTTTCTTGTATATCTTTTTCTTAATAAAAAAGTGTTTTTTAATCTTCTGACACAAGCCAACCTACCCATATAGGTGCTATCATTACTATTCTCTTCCCTATTTAAACACTACATTTCCTTCACTTTCCTTCAACTCAAAATCATTCAAAGGGAGTGTGAGTATAGAAATGGAGGGAGCTTCTTCTTCTTCTGTTCGAAGACTTACCAGTATCTGTATATTTTGTGGGTCAAGTTATGGGAAAGGTTTAGAGTTTGTAAAAGCAGCATGCATTCTTGGTCGAACGCTTATTGCAAGGAACGTTCATGTAGTATATGGGGGAGGTTGTCGTGGGTTAATGGGGGCTGTATCACTCTCTACATATATAAGAGGCAATCAAGTTTTAGGTATCATTCCTAGAGCTTTAACTCAAAAGAACATCACTGGAAAGACATTTGGAAAAGAACTTCAAGTATCATCTATGAATGAACGAATAAGGATAATGCTTGCAAACTCTGATGCATTCATAACCTTACCAAGTGGTTTTGGTACTTTGGAAGAAATTTTTCAAATTGTCTCTTAGGCCTAACTGAACATCCACCGTAAACCCATAGGTTTGTTGAATGTTAATAATTTCTTTAATCTTTTGTTATTTTTTCTTGACCATGCTGTGGAATAGACATTTATCACATCTTTGGAAAGACGACTCCTTATCTCTGCTTCAACTGTTGATGAGTTAATTGATAAATTACAAACTTTTATTTATGAACCTGAACCAACATTAGCTCAGATAGATTGGTCAAGAGGAGGCAATACAGGAGGCAATATAGGGGGTAATCTGGGAGGCTGCAAGGAACATGAGTGTGATTTGACACTTCATCTATAACTTTCCTTTCACTTTGGTTTTATTCATCGTACTTTGTTTTTGTTTAAATTTGTGTGAGGTTTTTCTTTTCAGTAATTGCGGTAACAGGTACTATCTTCTATCCTTTCCTATCTATGTTTTAACATTGAGGACAATGTTGTGATTTGGTTAGGGGAAAGGATAGTTGTGTGAATAATTGTCAAAAATAGTTGTGTAAAAAAAACAAAAAATGCTAAAAAAAATTAGGAAGTGTGTTTATTAATATGTTTGTCGTGTTTGTCAGCAATTTACTAATAGCTAAACTAATTAGGATGATAGAGTAAGGAGTAAATTTTACTGTGAAGTAATTTTACTCTTGAGACACATCTAGATTAGGGTAGATAACTAGTTTATGTAAAAGTAATAATTCAAATTCAAGAAAATTTGCATGATTGATTAAATTGTCTTCTTTCTTAAACATCACATGCTTGGTTATGGAAGTTGAATTTTTTTAGATTGAGAATGATGGATATATGCCTTGTGAGATTTTGAGCCTATCGATGAATGGATTGAACATCTGTACCATTCTCTTCTTTCTTGTGTGATTTTTTTTTTCACTCATGGAATTGTAACTCTAGAACTTGCTTTGATTCTTTTTGAGGCTATATTTTCACATGCATACATAAACATGATTGGGGCATTTTTCTTGAAATAGCTACTTTGACCTAATAGCCAACCTTGCATATTTTCCCTTGTGTACCCCCTTTGAGCTTATTTGATCATTCCTTGTTTCTAGCTCATTATGCACCTTAAATGAAAAACCATATTCTTACCTAGTCTTAGGGAATAAGAGAGTATTAGCTTTGTTATTGGATAAGTTCTTGAACAAGTGTGGGGGTGTTTGTGCAGATTGGCATTTAAAAAAAATAAAAAAGAAAGAAAGAAAAAGAGCTAACCACCACTGCAATCAAAGAATGCACCTTGTGACATATTCATACCAAGAATGGGAGTGGATGTTTGGAAACAACAGGAAGAGAAGGAGAATGTTCAGGCCTAACAATGAATTCAACCTACCAAATTGGTATTGATCTTCAACAAAACATTAGTCAAATATTGGTCATTGTCCTTTATGAGAAAGAAGCAACAAAGAAGGAACTAAGAAATCCTTAAGAAATTTAGACTGAATGTTCTCAAACATCTTCTCCACTCTAATTATATCATAATGCTCTTCTATTCTCTTTGGTATTTAACTTGTTATATCTATATTACTTCTTCCTTTACCTTGATCCCATTACAATCTTGAATAAAGTTATCATGATTTGTGTATTTATGTTGTTTTTGAGCAGCAGAGAAGTAGAAGATAAGCAAACTTATGGTAGTGCAATTATTCATGAGTTGAATAAAGTGAAAAACTTACCTTTTAAACACTTGAGAGATTGAGAGTGAATTCTGTGAGGATCTATCATTCTTGATTCATTCTTTTCAACTGAAGTTTCCTTGCTTGTTGGTTTGAGGTGCGAAGAAATGTTACCTCATGAATGTTTTGATCCCTTGAATGTCTGGTTGCTCTTCTTGATTCATTGAATCATTTAAATATTTTAGTTTTTGAGTCTGTGTCATTTTTCTTTGTTCCCTAGTTTTGGTCTTTTGTGTTTTGCTCGGGAGTGCAAAAGTTAAGTGTGAGGCAATTTGATCAGTGTTAATTTTGATGCATTTTTAATGATTAACTGCTTGCAATTATGATTGAGTTTTAGTCAAATACTTATCATTATCTTCATATTTGCAAGATTGAAAGATTTAATGCAGTTGGACAAAAACAAGCAAAAATACCAAGTTTTGAAGTCAAAAGAGATCCATTCTAGTTTTAGCAGGGTTCCATGTCGGCTCGGAAGTGATTAAAGACTTAGACAGGGCCTTGTCTAACTTGAAAATAGCTCTTGACAGGAGATACGGCCGTGTCTCATACTTACATGGCCGTGTCTCCCAAATCAAGGAGAAAATGACAAAAAATATGAGACACGGCCGTGTCTCCCAAACTTCTTCAACACGTTGTCTCCCAAATTCAAAACTTGCAGATTAAGTTTGAGACACGGCCGTGTCTATGGGAGACACGAACCTGTCCCCTGTGGAACCTCAAATTGCCTATAAATAGGCATCAGAACGCAAAAAAAGAAAAAGAGAGACAGGAGAGACAGCAGACAGAGAGAAAGAGAGCAGGGGGAGAGAGGGAAGGCTTCCTCTCTTCACTGAGAGGAGGAATTCCTTCCTCTCTTCAATTTTTCTTTTTCTTTTTCTCTTTTTCTTTCTTCTTGTCTATGTGTAATTAAGTTACATTTTACTTGGGTGAAAGTGTGAAGCTCTTGGTAATGAAATAAGGTTAGATTCATTTCTTTCTTGTGCTTAAATGATTTATTTTTCAAGTAGTCATTATACGTATTTTATTTTATTTTCAATCAATTTAGAAACTCTCCTTGTAAAGTGGAGTTCTTGATTTGATGTAGACAAAATATTGGCACAATGAATGTTTAATCTCATTTATGAATGTTGGTGTTAATAGATGATTAAAGGAATCGTAATATAATTACGTATATAATTTTTAATGAACTTTGAACATTGTATTTTCTAATTGGAACCTCCATTATGTGTGGATTCTAATTGAGTTATAAAAAGAATTAATCTTATCCTTATTTTATTTACCAAGAGTGGATCTCCTAACCCAAGTAAGTCTTTTTTTATTTGTGACCAAGTTTTATCAGTTTTATTGTTGTGACAAAATATTTACTTTACGTTAAAGAATTTTTCTTCATCAATTCCCTGTGGATCGACCTCGGACTTCCGAGAATTTATTACTTGAAACAACTTGCACTTGACTTTGTAACTTTTAATATCGAATCAAGAATCTAATAAATGATTTATGATTTGATGACAAGAGACTTGATGATTTGATTTATGATTTTATGACATGAGATTGGATAAATTGATCTATGCTTGATGAGTCAAGGAATTTTCAAAAGATTAAAATTGAACCACCTATTTCGGGAAGAGGAAGGACTTGTTTTGACTTTTTGCCACCTTCCTAGAATGATAATAACTGTTTGAAATAAAATTTTCTTAGAAATAACTGGAATTATCGTGAGGACACGTTTTTAAACAAACTATTGAGGATTTCATAATTCTCACCCCATTACTTCTATGATTTCCATGATGGTTCCAAGCAAGAGCAAGCAACAAGGCAAGATGGAGTTGGCATGAAGAAATAGTTCAGATCTTTTGCTTTGATATAATTAATTACATGTAGCGATTTTTGTGCCTATGAGGCAATCTTTGTATATAAAGTAATATTATGTACCATTTGTATAGACTCCATTTCATAATATATGTATATTATACTTCCACGATAGGCTCATATTTTGATATTTATTCAAACTATTTATTTGAAAATTATAGATATTCATATGTGACATACTTAATTTAGTTACTAATGCATAATTCCGGATACGTTATTAGTAATAGAGTTAAGGATGTTACATTATGGTATTAGAGCAGTTCATCTTGTTGAGTTGGGATATGGACTAACTATGCTTTGTTATGCATTGTCTTATCTTAGTGATAAGATGCATAGGTAAAAATGCATGACAACCTTGTGTATGTATGTTATAGTTACTGTTACACGGGTACATGATGTTGAGCCTAATCAACTCAATATGTAATGTTCTGTGCATGCAGGATATTATGACATCATCCTCAAGGTGCACGAGGGGAGGTAGAACATCCACCAATGATAATATGGAAGACATGATGGAGATATTTAGAGAGATAACAGCCTCAATGAGGGAGCAACATGAAATGTCTGCGGTTGTGAGAGAACACATGGAAAGAATGGGAAATAATCAACATCCACAGCAAGAAAGTGAAGCGACAATAGTGAGGAATCAAAACTTTCATAACCTTTCTGAGTTTAGAAAGTGTAATCCACCATCTTTTCATAGGGAATATGATCCCGCCAAAGCTTAAGAGTGGATAAAGGAATTGGAGAAAATATTTGCGATGCTAGTATGCATGATTGAGTAGTGGATATCTTTGGCCTCATTTATGCTAAAGGGGGAGGCTGAAATTTGGTGGAATGAAGCTAGAAGGCTTCTAGAAGCTGCTGGGACACAAGTTACGTGGGAGGTGTTCAAAACTACCTTCCTAGATAAATATTTTCCACCTAGTGTCCAAGAAGAAAAAGGAGATGGAATTGTTAGAGCTTAAGCAAGGCAATATGACGGTAGGTCAGTACTTGGCAAAGTTTGAGGAGCTAGCTATGTAACACCCTTGTGGGGATGTCACATTTATGATGCAATAAAATAAAATAAAATGAAATTCTTACCCAAGTTATAAAACGTTTGATACATAAATAATATTAGTGGTAAATTTTTTTCCTTTTTATACTTATAACGTTAAGTAAAATAGCACGAAGCACAAAATAAGATAAAACATAATCACACACCTTAATATACATATAATTCTTGTCTGAAGTACATAATTAGTTTACAACTATTAATATTTATTAGGAACAGTAAAAGACAGCATACTACTCAAATATAATACCTAAGACATGAGCCCTCGTCATAAGACAAATTCCCTAGTTGGGAATGTCTTGACCGATAGAAATTCGACCCAAAATTATGTCGAAGTTCTCTCTAGGAGTATAGTGAAACTCATTCCACAACTCTCTAATAGGTAAAATAACCTGTACGAAAGTAACCGTATAACGTGTAGTAACGAACCCCTGTTGAATCCTACTTACTGACAAATTAACGTCACCACTGTACTCTATGTGTCCTGTGTCCCAGTGGACATACCAAGCCTCTGCGCCTTCGAGAACTGAAGTCTAAAGAAACCTAATTGACCTCCTCTTGCCGCCATTGTAGTCTTCGATGATATAAACATAAAATAGAAACAGACAGAACAATACAATAAAGAGGTGAGACAATCTACATCATTACCTGCATGGTAAATAAGAAAACGACAATACAAAACAATTATCACAATAGTACATACCAACATATCATGCATAATACAACAAAATAATACATACCATTATATCACATATAGTATAGCAAATTAATACATCATGCATTTTATCACAGATTATAATAAATAGTAAAATACAGATAATGCATGAACACACACCGACTCGCTCCTACTCCATGGAGCTAAACACGAATATCTGAGAGAATGATCCGAATAGAAACTAATAATACTTTATGGCTGCCCAACCAAACTATTGTACTGTCTAACGTCATGTCTATAGCTCACAGTCCAAACATCGTGTAGTAGTACACAGTCTAACATCATGCACTATAGGCATAGTACTTAGTAGTCTCCTCAAGATCTTGATTAAGAATAATGCTTGTCGAGATCATTAGTGTGTTGCCCGTTACCACAGCCCAGAGGTGCTACCACTGTCCACATATAAGATTCTCGGCATACTAATGCCTCCAAGTTCAAATAATGAACCACACTACGCCTATCACACCACAACCCGATATAATTCATCTCGTCAATCAATCACCAATTATCAACCAAATTGGCACAGCACTCTATACATGATCTAAAATTACAAAAATACCCTTAATATCCATATTTTACCATATTTACGAAAATGCCCTTAGTCACAATACACCAAAACGTAGTCTGTCCCACCTGACAGTACTATCTCACAACATGTCCGGGTCCACCACTTTGGCCCGACAGCAAAACTCACTGTATCGTTTAATCGCGTAGAAATTTTATCGCATTTTCACAATCGCATCGTTTTCATAAATGTTTTTAAACCGCATAAATATATTTTAACATTTTTGAACATCGCGTAATGTTTTTAAATCATTTTCTCAATCGCGTAAGATTTTTAATTCATTTTCTTAACCGAATAGCTTAAAATTATCATTTTAAATATGTGTAGACTATATCTAGTACATTTAAAATACGTAGAGTATTTTCCTTTTGTTATAGATACAGTATGGAATCTTTTCATTTTATTTGCCTGATTTTAGTAAATTTTGGCAGCATTTTGCCTATAAAATCAGTATAAGGTATTTTTCAACGTTTTCCTCTAAATTCTATTTACTTTAATCTTACCGATCAGTTACACATTGAAACTTGCTAACACGCTTCAAAACTTAGAGAGTGAACTCTACGTTAGCATTTTTCAAGCGTTTGCTTTAATTCTTACTTAAATAAATTCTGTTAATTTAGAATTCTAGAACTAAATTCATTCCTTTTATTTTCTTAAAGATTCATTGGAATCAGTTTATTTTGTAAATCCATTACCTAACCTATCTTAGAAAATAAAATGGCATTCAATTATACACTAAATGGCATGTTGGCCATAATTAATCAAAATCATTCTTAAATTTATTATTTTACCTAGATTCTTTAAATCATTGATTTAGGAAATGGTTGAGAACATTTTGGTTCTCGATTTTTATGGTAAGGCCGTGAGCCTCTTTTGTGTTCTTTGGAACACTCATGCAAATCGTTACATGTTATTCACATCCTACTTTAATAATTATACAATTATAAACACATACAACTATAAACACATACAATATATTTTAAAGCTATAAACATACATAGCAATCAAAATCAATAATAAAAACGATAAACATGCACAACAATTAAATCAATCACAATTAGGAAAGCATTTAAACAATCACATAAATAATAAAAACAATAAACAACCACACAAATGAATCCTTATGGATTCTTCACAGACATATAAATCCATTTTCTCATCACCATACAAGGTTGATGAGATTAAATCTCCCTCTTACCTCTTGAAGACAATAATCGGTTAGTCTCCTCCTCTCCTTGAAATTTCGTGTAACCTCCAAAACAAATCCCTAAAATTCTTAAACAATTAATAAAAACACATACAAGGCTTCCTAATGGAAAACCATGAAACAAACATGGTTTAGAAAATCATAAATCAAATTTTAAACCATAGAAACAAAACTTACCCTTAGGAAAGTGAACAAGAGGTTGGATTTTGGACTAGATAGAGTAGGTTTTTGACAAAACCTTGTGAAGGAAAAGTGTTTAGAATATGATTTTGGTTTAGGAAATATGAAGAGATAAAATTATAGAAGATTGGTAGTGGTATTTGGGTGCTTGGCCGAAATTGAGAGAGAAAATAAAAGAGAAAATATGCTTGGTGTTCTTGGTATTTTTGGAGAGAATAGAAAGCTTTGATTTAGGTAAATGTTAAAATAAATATTGAGTGTGTAATATGGAGGGGGGCTGCCGTGAGTGTTGTAGGAAAAATGAAGAGATTTACTTGAACAAAATATCCAATTTAGGTGTACATGGCTTATGTCATCATTTGGCCACCTAGTGTGCATGCAAAATAGTTCAAGAATGATGTAGAACTTGTCAAAATTTGCCTCCCAAAGCTGCTGCAAAACCGTGTGGTTCAAGGGTATTTAGGGACTCAATTTACTTTTAATTCAAGTCTAATTACTTGCTAATTAAATAGCTAATTAATTAGGTTTAGTTTCCTAACCAATTTTAATTAATCATCCAATTACATCACTAATTAATTAGACATATAATTACATATATTATAATCTCTAATTAAAATTAGGATATTTAATTAAGAATTAAATTATAACTAAATAATAACTAAGCTAGTTTACTTAGTTTGCTAATTAGATAATTAGATTAACCAAATTAAGTTTAATTAGCTACTAATCAAATTCAAGCCACTATGGTTGACTTAATTTTAACCATTGATTTCAACTTTAATTGCTAGCCCTAGATGTAATATAAGGTGGATATTGATTAGTCATAAAGCTTGAATTCTAATCTCACAATTGGTTTGATCAACGGTTAAGGTTAAAGGCTTCCTAACTAAGTTTTCATCCAACGGTCCATATCAAAGTCCATGCTCCTTTCTTTGACCTATTCCTATTGGTTCAAATTAGTCAAGCCACTTTCGTTGACTTGCTCCCATTGGCTTAGAAATTTGTCCAGTCAGAATCGTTGACTGCTTCTCCTAAACGCAGATCCCACAGACTTTTAAGGATCCGTGGTCATTTTGAAGTAGATTTTTACTGTTTTTGAGACAGTAGGTATTGTAATATAAAATAATATTATAATAATATAAAATTATTTTATTACACAGTTAAATCCTAAAAATTACAAGATTAATATATATATCAATCAGAATTGGGTTTAGTAAGATCCCCCAACTCTAATTAATTAAAATAAGATTTTTTTGGCCAGAAAATTATTATTTTCTTGACTCGGAGCAAATTGCACAAAATAACCAAATACATTCACGAAACAGTCAAATTTAATTTACTGCTCACAGAATTCACAAAACAGTACATTTCAGGATGATATTGTAATTAACCTAAAAGTTGGGGTGTTATAAGCTAAGTTTTCTACATATCTCAAGTACAATCTGAATGAAAGATGGAAATGAATTAAGTTTGAGACTGGACTAAGAGGATATATGAAGGAGAAAGTTTGACTTTTTGAGATTCAAAATTTTCACACTTTGGTGAACAAGTGTAGAATTATCGAATCGACTAAGTTGGAATGGAAAAGAGAACAACAACTACAGAGTTTTCAGAAAAAGATAAAAATGGATGATAGACTTGAAAGTAATGTTCAACAGCCTCAGAATCAATACGAAAGAGGGAATCAAGTGCAAATAGAAGAAGGAGGGTCGAGATGTCCAAAATGCGGAAGAAACCATGGTAGCGAGCCATGTATGATTGATCAGATGACCTATTACAACTGTGGACAAAAAGGACATATTGTCAGTCCCCAACAGCAAGAGGAGACAACCCCCAGACCAAAAGCCATGGGGAGAATTTATACTTTGAGAAGTAAAGAGACAACCCAGTCCTCTGATTTAGAGTAAGGTGAGTATACAATTTAAGACTTTTCTTTCAAGTGAAAAGTTAAGTAATTTGGAAGATAGATTGTAGTATGATATGAGGATATATGGAATCTCTCGTATCAGAAAACCAAATTTTAGGGATAAAATTTCTAAAAAGGATGGGAGAATTGTAACATCCTCCCCGATTGAATAGTTTCAAGAATTAAATGAGAAAAAATTATTTCTAAACCATAAACAATTAGAATAAGTTATGATGAATTTTGAAGAGTTATATGAGTTAGTTTACTATTTTTAATAGCATAGGATGTGTGTTTAAAAGACCAAGTTAAATAGAAAAGAATATTGAAGCTTGAGGACTGATATTGTTGAATAAGAAAAATAGTGGAATGGTAATATCGAGAATAGAATGAAATTTTACAATTTTCCATGAGGCTTAGGAAGGTTAGAAAATTCATTTATGAGAAATTAAAGTGTCCTTACCAGATAAAAAATTATTAGTTGGATTTCATTTTTATGAGACCCTTCTCGTGTCCACCACAGTTGCATTCTGATGCAACCCACCAAACCCAAGATATTTTTCCATTTTCTTTCACTTTCTTCACTCCAACACATTTTCTCTCTACTCATTTCTCATTCTCTTATTTCTTCATTCTCACTCTCTTTTTATTCCCTCATTTCATACAGTTGGCAGAGGTGAGGAAGGTGAATAAGAAAAACAAGGGAAGACAAGATCAAGAGGAAAAGCAAAGAGAGGAAGAAAGAAAGAAAAATAGAAAGGTAAAAAGGAAAGTGAACACTTGAGGTAGGGGGTTTTTCTCATTTTTTTCCTCTTCATCTTTTGTATTTCAAAATCTAAAAACTTGGTGATTTTGGTTGAGATTTTGACTTGATGATGAAAGATTTATGCTTTTAAGCTTTGATTATGAATAAAGTTTCAAGCTTTACTGGTAATTTCTTGATGAACTTGAGATTTGAAAAATGGGGTGAAACCTTCATTTGATTTGTTAATTTAAATGGAATTTTGAATGCTTGTATATGAAGAACTTGATAATATGGTGAGATTTCGAGTTGATGATGGAGGATGCATGTTTTTATGTTGTGCCTATGATTGCAAGGATTCAAGTTTGGTTGTATTTTTGGAAGAATTTGGTGAGCCCAGAAAATGCAGGGAGAGTCGCGGCACATCATAGGGAGAGGTGCGACACTCTAGCTCTGGAATGTAGGAAATTCTGCACAGAGAGTAAGGGGCCGCAACACAAAAGGGCCTTGAGTCATGACACCAACCAAATAAAATGTGAAGTCGTGACACACCTATAAAAATTGTCCAGACTTGTTTTCTTATGTGATTTTTGCTATGAAATGCATAATGTTTTGGCATGAAATGATTAATGGAATACATTAGTGCTTGATTGATGGAATATTAATGCATGATGCTATGATTTGAGATTGATTAATGAGATATTAAGCCATTATACTAGGATCTGAGAATGATTATTTTATACGAAATACTGTATACTTGATGATTGATGAGAATGATTATTGTATGCGACATAATGCATACTTGATGATTTGATTTAAATGATATTTTTTATGTGACGTAAAGCATACTTGAGATTTGATGAAATCAACTGATTTTCATGGGTATCCCTTTGTGGAACTAGGCTAATTGGGTTTTGGATATATTTTGTACTTAGGGTAAGTCTTGGAAAATGGTAATAGAGGAAATGAAAATTTCCTTACCAGAGTATTAGAGGTTGAGGAAGACCTCCCTCTTTACTCGAGCTTCCCAAGTCATCAAGTGGTAGATGTAGTTGATACTTGGGGTGATCCTAAATCCTAGATAGTTTGATTAACATACATCTCTTTTTATCCCAAATGATTGATATTGTGAGAAAATGTACTTCCTCCTTATTATGGTAAATATCGAGGCAACGTACCTCCTCTTTACTAGAAAAAGATAGACATAGCCTAGTTATCCAGAGTAACTCTGTGTAACAACGTACCGTCATGAATAGGTTGATGTGCACCAACCTGAAAGTAGACTACTACCAAGTAAGAAATGGTATAATGAGCTTTATACCTTCAATTTTCAGATAAGATATGAGTTTTGATGATTTGAAATATGATGTATTTTGAGAAATGAGATTTCTTGTTATGACTTGATATTTGATGATATAAATGGTTTTATTATGAGATTTAATGTCTTGGGATATAATGAACAATGAGATACGAGAATCTAAGAAATGATTTACGATTTGAGATGACAAGAGACTTGATGATTTGATTTATGATTTTATGACATGAGATTGGATAAATTGATCTATGCTTGATGAGTCAAAGAATTTTCATAAGATAAAAAATGAACTGGCTATTTCGGGAAGAGGAATGACTTGTTTTGACTTTTTGCCACCTTCCTAGAATGACAATAACTGTTTGAAATGAACTTTTCGTTGAAATAGCTGGAATTATCGTGAGGACACATTTTTAAAAAAACTATTAAGGATTTCATAATTCTCATCCTATTACTTCTATGATTTCCATGATGATTTCAGGAACAAGCAAGCAGCAAGGCAAGATGGAGTTGGCGTGAAGAGATAGTTCAAATCTTTTGCTTAGATATAATTAATTACATGTAGAGATTTTTGTGCCTATAAGGCAATCTTTGTATATAAAATACTATTATGTACCATTTGTATAGACTCCATTTCACAATATATGTATATTATGTCTAACACCCCCTTCTAGGAGGCATTACATATTAGACTGACTCTTACATTTTAAAATTCTTTTTTTTTTGCTCAAGTTATAAAAGTGAATAGTGTAAGATATGAGTTTCAAAAGTTTCTTTTCGTGGGTAACATAAACTGGTCAAATTTTGGGAACACAAAACATAAGAACCATAGAATAAATAAAAAACCTCTAGTCACAGGAACTAAAAAGGCTTTTCATAAAGCAAAGTTTACTACATCTTTAAGTACATCATTTGCATATCCCAAAAACATAAAACTTAAGTACTCTAAAATAAACATACCTATATATATGACTACTAAATGAAAATTGAGCCTTGTCCAAGTCCAAACACCTGAAGAACAGGTTCCTGCACCCGATCTTTGTCCAAAACCCATTCAGGATCCCCAATAGACAAAGCCCCCAATCGAGGCATTTCACTGCGGACAGGAGTCCGAGTAGTCAACTCCACAGAGTCCTCCCTAGAGAAAACTTTCCGATCATCCCAAAGTTCCCCAAGAGTCACATATAACTCCAAGTGAACATCTGCTCCATAGTAAACATAACCGCATCATGCCGGGTCCTGCTCCAACTCAAAGTGACATTTCTGTCATACTAACGCGACCCATCCCATTGAACACTCCACGCTCCGATGCCTCCATGAAACCGTAGCCTAGTGAAACCTCACGGGTCTTGCCTTGCCACCATCACGGACTTTTCCATCGTAAATATAAAATAGAAGTAGACAGAATAATACAATAGAAAAGGTGAAATCCTCTACATCAATACCATCATGGCAGTAAGAAACATAACAAAAGATAGTAGTGCCTTTCATACACAACAATCATCAAGTAATAGCAGATATAATTATGTCAATACATGAAGATTCATAGAATAACAAACATAATCATGTTATCAATTAATAAGTAAATGAGCAATATACACTAAGAGATAAATATATGTATGGATCATGTCACAATAACAGATATACTGACTATGCATATGCATGATATGTATACTGACCATCCTTATACACAATGCAACCAGTTCCTACTCCATGAAATTAAGGTTCAGAGATAAACATTCTAGAAGATCTGTCCCCCCCTCAAAAGACAGTCTGCGTCGGATCACGAAAAGGATAGTGCTTGTCTGGTCCTCGTCGTGCATTGCAATGATTTTCCATGGCTAGGGGTATACAATGTGACAGTGGTCACTAGGTGGATCACCTCGCCTTGACGCCCCCTAAGATCCATCCGGGATCACACTTATCCAAATTCTCACTCACTCCTAGGCATCACAAGCCGACAGTCTAATGCTCAAGTGCATGCTAAAAGAAATCAAACTACTATTGTACCGTTCCCAATAGAATTAAGGCAACTGCCCATACAATTGTCCAATACCATTAGTATTAATGATATTATATAGTCGCCCATACAACTACATAATACCAATGATCCACTTGGGTCCAGCACTTCGGCCCAAAAGCACAAGGCTACATTCGTAATCCACTTGGGTCCAGTACGTCGGCCCAAGGCACAATATTAATGCATGCTATCACAAAGGATTTCAGTTGTGCAAATTCAAGAATCATCATTATCAAATCACGTGGATCATTTTCACAATTCTCTAGTATATAGAAACATTATGATTTCTTTAGTCTTTAATTATCATACTCTCAAGAATGAAGATAGAAATTAATCCAAATCACTAGCTTCTTCTAACTAAGTTTCTCGAATGACCTATCCTCATATCATTTATGAAAACCTAAAAAAAACCACAATGTCCTTACCTCACCATTCCTTTCCTTTTTCATCTAAGTCTTTCAAATTTTCTCTATTTCTTTCTCAAGTTTGTTTTTCCTCTCAAGACCGAAAATCACTCTTTTGGTTAAAGATCAAATTTATTCTTTTCTATTCTTATCTTATAAATTCTTAATTAATTTTCTTGATTGTCAACTTACCTAGATTTACTACTAATAAATCATTTTCCATGATTTTGATTGTCTCCAAATTTGTTTCCATTTGGTACATCCAAAAGTTATTACTCCTCAAATTGTGACATTATAATTATCTTCAATCTTATTCATCCTAAACCCTAATTTGTCTTCCAAATCAGCCAAACAATATTTTTTCTAGCATTCTTTCTAAAACTTCCATTATTCAACTTCTAAATAAAATTCTTTCCATCCTAATTACTCTTCCCCCTCATCATCAAATATTTTAGGTCTCCAATTCACTCTTACATCTAATTATCAAGTATTATGGACACTATCAATTCCTTCAAATGGTAAAACTTTGTTTATTCCCTCATTCAACTTGTAACCTTATAAATCATGTCCTTATCACCTACTCATCTAAGTCCTTAATAACCAAATATCTTTCTCATGGATATCTCTTCTTGGGCTAAAATGGCCGTGAGCCTCAAGGGCCAAAGGAAACCAAATAAATCATTCTTTCTCAACACAATCATAGCATGCCACTTACTTTAATCATTACAATTTATTAAATTCATGCTTGTGATCAAAATCACATATATACATTAAGTCACCACAATCATTTTTGCATACAACAACATCATATAATCATACAAGATCAAACAAGCATAAATCAAAATCATACATTTGGGTGGATGAATCCTCACGTGGACTCTCTAATCCCAACACAACCATTCGTCCCTCACCACCATAGTATGGTCGATGAGGTTAATCTCCCTCTTACCTTAGGTGTAGCCTCCTAGCTCCTTCTAAGTCCTTGTGTAGCAAACTTACTCCATCAAGAGGTTCTTAAAATCGAAGTAAACACACAAGAATTAGTACCTAGAGCTTGAATAAGATTACCATAGGTCAAATTATGGTTTCACATTCTTTAAAATGAGGCAAGAGAGAATATTCAAGAACTTTACCTTAAGATTCTTGAACTTAAGATTTGAACCAAAACTTAAAGAAATACTTGAAGATGGATGAACTAGAGATTGATTTCCACATAATAGTGTCTTAGAATGATGTAGAGACTCAAGATCCAAGGTTATCTTGAATTATTGAAGATGTGGTGATGTGTTTTGGGAGTTGGCCGTGAGCTTTAAATGGAAAAAGTGAGAGTTTTGTACTTAGCCTTTGGTTGCTTGGATGAAATGATGAATAAGTGATGAACTAAGTGTAAGATGGTCCTCCAAAAATGGTCTTAGCCGTGGGGATGTAGAGAAAATGAGAGGAGAAAATAGAAATCAAAGTCTCACCTTAAGAGCTTCAAGTTAGGGTTTGAAAGAAAATGATGAAGATGAGAGAACTAGATGATGATCTTAACATAGAAAATTATCCATGAAGTCTGTAGATTCTAGAAATGTGATTGATTGGGGCAAACAAAAAGGGAAGAAAGCATTTGACGGTGGTGGCCGTTAGGTGTAAAAGAAAATGGAAGAGAGAAAATGATATAGAAACTTTAGGATAGAGAGAGAAAATGATAGAAATTTTGGAAGATGAAAATATAGTAGTTTTTGGTGAAAAGATGACATCTTTTCCCCCTCCTCCAAAAACGTGTACACCTTGGGAGAAGTAGCAAGACTTTCTTTGCAAGCTTCTCCCAAAGCTTCTTTGAGAAGCTTCACACGTTTCCCAAAAAGGTCAAATCATGTTGTCATGTAGTGATGTGGCGATGTCACTTAGATGATATCATAAAAATGACTAGATAGAAATAATCTACTAGATTTTTACTGCAAGCTATTACCCAGTAGATAAAAGTTACAGTTAACAATGTTGGTATCTATTGTCCAATGGATAATAGAGTGCACCCAAATTTTATCCATCAGATAAAATCTCAAAAAATAAAAACTTCGTAAACTGTGTCCAGTCTCAGGTTTAGTAAGATCTCCCATCACCATTTCCACAGTCCAAGGTTTTTCGGCCTCGGAAAAAATATTTCATTTTTTTGGCTCCGTTCAATATGCACGCAAATTAAAGAATATATTAAAATAATCAAACAATTCAAATAATTCCAAAAAAAATTACAAAAATCATAAATATTATAAAAGTGAGTATTTATCGTGAACAAGTAATTTTCGAGGTGTTACTGTAATGCCCCTTTTTGGGAGGGAATGTCACATTGTCATTTACAATGCGGAAAATAAAATTTATAAGTTAAAACCTGATTCTTTTTATTACAATTAAATTTGTCTGGTTAAAGCGGCATAAATAAAATGGCGATATTATATATATATATATATATATATATATATATATATTTATATTTATTAATAAAATATAGCAACGAAACATAAATGGCAATAAAGAGCAAGACAAGTAAAACATACATTTGATCAACATTGCATATATATATATATATATATATATATATATATTATTTATTTATTTATTTATATTAAATCTGTTTAGTTACAAAGCCCGATATACCAAAAAGCAAAACTATACCTGCCCAAAGGATCATACATATACAGCCCACCAAAATAATAAAACACCAGGCTCCAAAATAAACACTGATAGCCATCAGTACCTACCAATAGTATCAGTCCTTGAGATGAGGAGGAACCATGTCAAGATCCTCCTCGGGATCCTCCTGGGGGTCTTCCTCATCAGAAGAGACCCACATAGGAGCCACTAAGTTACGGGCCGGGGCTCGAGTAGTGGAAACAAAAGAATCCTCCTGTAGGGTGTAATAGAAATCGCCCCACATCTCCCGGATGGGCAAGTAGAACTCCAAATGCATGCTGGCACTGCCCGTGAAGATGGGCGGATCATGACGCCCCCAAGCTAGCAAGATCGACACCTCTTCCACATAGATGAAACATTTAGAATTTAAGTTGATGTACCAGTAGTCTAGCCCTCCAAGGAAGGTCAAACATACATAACCTAGAAATCCGCGTGGGCGTGCCGCCATGATCCAACCGTATGTGTTAGTCACGATCGGGCCAGAAGCCGGGGAATTTAGGAGCTTCACCCTCCTAGCCGACGTCTTCGATGAAACATATTTATAAACAGGCAGAAATAATAGAAACACAGAAAAGAGGTAAGACATCCTACCATCATTACCAATTATGGCAGTAGAGAAACAAAACGGCGCAAAGTGCCCACATAGCATTTCATAAGTAATCATAACAATAATAAGCATTAAATAACAGCAATTAAATAATTGAGCAATTTCAGGCAATTATACATTAGTAAAACAACAGTCCCAATATATCACAGGAATTAAATGCCAGATAATGGATGGACTCACTATGCATATGCATACAATACCAAAATCCTACTCCATGGAGCTAGACACAAACAGTCGGAGAGAAAGATCAGGAGACACGTCTGTAACTCAGCTGCCGTGGCCAAAGTGCTATAACTCATCAGTTTGTCCACATGCACATTAAGGCATTGTACAAACTGTTGGTGTATGCCCTAGAGGCTAATACATTTTCTGTATTTACATACATTCTATTATGCTATTTTATATATGAGGCATTTCATTTATTGTGTTCTTTTTGATAAACATAATAAAGTCCTTAGAATAGTAAGTTTGATGCCATAGGACATCAAATGGATGACTTGATCGTGAGATCCTTTTGGTTACAACACTATTCTTAAATGTCCCTAATAAAGTATTATTGTTAATTAGGACAACAATAATACATTGAGACTAGTATGTGTAGAGACTGATGACCGCATCTCATGGGTCATGGATATGAGATATCAAGTCTTCACATGGGTACATATTAGAGTAATGATGTACTGGACTGACCAACCATGAGAACGCTACATGGATCGTTACGTGAGTGTCATAAGCAATTCTCATAGTGACAATGATGTTTGTGGTCCTTTGACCTGAAATCACTACAATTCCTACATGAGGAGTTATGTGTTTTAATGCCATCAAACATCATCTGTAACAAGGTGATTATAAAGTTGGTTATTGGACATACCGCAAATCATGCAGAGGGATGTGAGTGGCCTAGATGGAATTTGTCACTCCTACATAACAGGAGTGATATCTTCGGGCCCCCTGATTGAGTGAGACTGCGAAATGCATGACCATGCTCAAATGAGTCAATATGAGATATTGATCTCATTTGTTGTTACAAAGTCTACTCGAGTATCAGGAAACGAATGATTGGACTATACAAGGGTGACGTATTCCATGCCTTGTGTTCAATCTGGATATCTTGACAAAGGGACTAAACGACACGGAAACATTGGTCACGAAAAGGTTATGTCAAATCACTGACATTCTTATTACTTGGGTAGCAGTGATGTGTTGCTAGATACCGCTCACTGCTTGTAATATTAAAATGGGATTTTAATATTACTACCAACGTAATAAGAACCTGCAGGGTCACACACATAGAGCAGACTAAAAGTGGAGCAATGGATCCAAGTTGGACTCGGATTCAAATATGGGCCAGACTCATAACAAATGGGTCTAGGGTTGCACTGACTTACCTTCTTCTTGCTCATACTCACTTTAGGCAGTCACTATTATAAATAGTACTTGCTAAGAGGGGCTGCTAAGTGACATAATTCGAACCCTAGCCGCACCTACAGAAAAGTGAGTGAGAGAGCGACAGGTTTCTTTTCTTCTCTTCGCAGCTAGCACTGTGTGAGAGACGTGAGGCTCCTCTTTACGGACGTTGGACGTTCGTGAGTCTATTCGTGTGGATACCACAGAGACATCATTTCTATTACGGTGTTAGTGATTCACGCTTCAAGAGGTAAATCATTTAAAACTCGGTTTATGGCTTTTTCGCATGGATCCTCGGTGGGAATCCCTATTTTTCGATGCATGTTGTATCCGTAAAATTTCCAACAGTGGTATCAGAGCGTCTTGCGAAACCATGATTCAATTTTTTGTTTTCGTTTACATGAGATAACATGTTTTCTGTTCTTGTTTTGACAAAAGATATGATCTTTAATATGTTATTTCTGAAAACCGTATGAAACCCTTTGCGAAAACATATTCTGTTTCTTATGTTGTATGCAAAATCGTGATGTTGTTTTCAAAACTTCATGAAGATGTTCATATGTTCTGTGAAAACCGTTTTGTATTAAGATATATGTTTTTGCGAAGCTTTCTGGTATGTATGTGATACAAACAGCGTTATGGAATCCTTATTCTCAATGCGCGGCCCAAGGGTTTAGGAAACCTTTTTCTTAGCTTGCGGCGGCAGGGGTTATGGAATCCTTGTTTCTGCACAAGAGGCACAGCGTCATGAGTTTTGGAAACCCTATTCTTATTTTGTGACAGCAGCATCAAATGTTGATGTCAAGCTGCCAATGAGGCGCTTGAGGTTCAAGTGTTGAACGACGGCGCAAGGGTTCCCTGCGGCACATGAAGTGTTCATGTTGTTCGGGCTTAGGGTTTTGCGCGGCACATGCTGCACCAAGGGAGGCGCAAGAGATTCAGCTCTTGTTTTTGGTCCAATTTTTCGGCCCGGCGCGCTGCCCCGCACCCCGCAAGGGGCGGCCTCCCCTTGACCCCCGCGGAACCCCCATGCTGCCTCTACGTAGTGAGTTATTCAAAAGCGCAATATTTTCTATCCTTTTATAACTCACGAAAAATAATTATGTATTATTGTTATGAGTTTATATGTTCTTTGTGATGCATGGTGCATGGTTATGACCTTAGTCCTCTCTTTATGCCTTTTGGTTTTAATAAATATAACCTGCGTGTCGTGCCTTTCTCTCTACATTCTGATTGTACATTCTCTTCTCACCTAACTCCCCTCGAATGTAAAAGAGGTTTCTATATAATGTAATTATGATGTGGAGACAAGAAGGCAGCATCAAGTGAGGACGTTGGTGGGAGATGCTTGATGAAGCTGGCTTAGTTAATGCTACTCTCTTAGGGGCCATAACCATGTCACTTTTATTATATGCCTTTTATGTATGAGATGCATGGATATTGTTTATGGTATGATAAACAGTTTAATAAATGGTGAGATCTAATAATAATAATAAAAATTCCCTCAAAGCAAATATTAAGTCATTATGTGATGCCTTCCAATGTGTGGCACTCGTCAAGACTAGTATCGATCAAGTGCGGTCCACCAAAGCAGGATGCCTTTATCTATATTAGTAAGACGCGATAGGATAAAGGTAATATCCAACTGCCAACCATTGGGTCTGACTTAACTAGGCCATTTCAATAGGATTGAAGGCTTAGGGGCATGAAGTTGGGCTTTGGTCCATTAGATGGACTTGAATAAGTGTTATTCACCCAACTATCCAAGAGTTACATGTGATGTAATTGGAAAGTGTTTCCTACCTAAATAACTGAATTTTGGGTGATCAGCCAAAGCTGACTCAAAACTAGGTGAAATATGGATCTTGGCCTACTAGGAAATCTTACGATGGGATTTTCTGAGTCAATGCTGAGGGTCATTGACTTGAATAAAATAGTAGGAGGCATATTTAATTAAAAGACCTCATTAAATATGTTTATGGCATGGTACTTATATTTTGCATATTTCTGTTAATAGATAACCATGGTAACAAACACATCGGGTACTTTATCATTGCGATCCGTCCTTGAGAAGGACAAGTTGTCTGGAACAAATTTTCTAGATTGGTACAGGAATTTGAGGATTGTCCTCAAGCAAGAGAAAAAGCTGTATGTTTTGGAACAGCCTATTCCTGAGCCACCTGCTGCTAATGCCCCTAGAACTGAAATAGATGCTTATAAGAAGCATCAAGATGATGCCTTGGACATTGGATGTCTAATGCTGGCCACCATGAACTCTGAGCTCCAAAAGCAACATGAGAACATGGATGCATACGATATGATAGTACACCTTAAGAAGCTCTATCAAGAGCAGGCCAGGCATGAGAGATTTGAGGTCTCTAAAGCACTTTTTCGGTGCAAAGGTGTAGAAGGAAGCCCTGTTGGTGCTCATGTACTCAAGATGATTGGGTACATTGAAAACTTAGAGAGACTTGGTTTTCCTTTGGGCTAAGAGTTGGCCACTGACTTAGTCCTACAATCGTTCTTAGGAAAGTTTCAGTCAATTTGTCATGAACTACAACATGAATGAGATTGACAAATCACTACCAGAGCTGCTAGACATATTGAGAACTACTGAGCAGAACATTAACAAAGGCAAAAGGAAGGCCATAATGATGGTCCAAAAGATTAAGGGCAAGAAATAGCAGAAAAAGGCTAAGGACAACTACAAGGGCAAGGGTAAGGACAAGTCCAAGCCTAGCACTTCTGGCTTGAAACCAGTGGGTGGAGTGGCTAAGGAAGGTACATGCTTCCATTGTGGTCAGACCGGACATTGGAAGAGGAACTGTGCCAAGTTCCTAGAGGAGCTCAAAAAGAAGAAGGGAAGTGAGACTTCCACTTCAGGTATTTTTGTTATTGAAGTCAATTTATCTACTACGCATCATGGGTATTAGATATTGGATGTGGATCTCACATTTGTGTAAATGTGCGGGATCTAAGGGCGAGACCATTGACGAAGGGTGAAGTCGACCTACGAGTTGGAAAAGGAGCAAAGGTTGCTGCATTAGCTGTAGGGACTTATTTATTATCTTTGCCCACTGGGCTTGTAATAGAGTTAGAGAACTGCTATTTTGTGCTTGCTATTAGTAGGAATATCATCTATGTTTCTTGTTAGGACAAGAAAGGTTTTTCTTTTATAATAAAGGACAAGTGTTGTTCTATTTATATGAATGATATTTTTTATGGTAGTGCAAAATTGAGTAATGGACTTTATGTACTTGATCTCGAAACGCCCGTCTATAACATAAATACAAAGAGGTTTAAATCAAATGATCTGAACCCAACTTTTCTCTGGCATTGTCGTTTGGGCCACATAAATGAGAAACGCATCTCCAAACTCCATAAAGATGGATTCTTGGACTCGTTTGATTTCGAATCATATGAGACATGTGAACCTTGTTTATTGGGGAAGATGACAAAGGCCCCATTCACCGGACAAGGTGAAAGGGCTAGTGATCTTTTAGGCCTTATACATAGTGATGTATGTGGGCCACTAAACACACTCGCCAGAAGAGGTTTTCAATACTTCATTACATTTACTGATGATTTCAGTAGATATGGATTTGTATATCTTATGAAGCACAAATCAGAATCCTTTGAAAAGTTCAAAGAGTTCAAGAATGAAGTACAAAACCAACTTGGCAAGAGTATTAAAATCCTTCGATCAGATCGAGGAGGAGAATACTTAAGCCAACAGTTTGATGATCATCTGAAAGAGTGTGGGATAATATCTCAACTCACTCCACCAGGAACACCACAATGGAATGGTGTCTCTGAAAGGAAGAATCGGACCTTGTTGGACATGGTCCGATCCATGATGAGTCATGCAAACCTTCCAGGCTCCTTCTGGGGACATGCTCTGTTAACAGCAGCTTTCACACTTAATTGTGTTCCATCTAAGACGGTTCAAAAGACACCATATGAGATATGGACTAGGAAACGACCCAGTATGTCTTTCTTGAAGATTTGGGGCTACGAAGCTTATGTGAAACGTCAAGTTTCTGATAAGCTTGGACCTAAATCAGATAAATGCTTCTTTGTGGGGTATCTAAAGGAAACCAAGGGATACTTTTTCTATAATCCTACCGAGGGCAAAGTGTTTGTCGCACGGACAGCTGTGTTTCTAGAAAGGGAGTTTATCTTCGAAGGAACCAGTGGGAGAAAAGTAGAACTTGAAGAAGTTCAAGTTTCACAAAAGCAGTAATGAACTAATGGTGGAAATAGAGCAGCCTCCACAAAATGTTGTGGAACAGCAACCTGCTCTAGTAGCACAAGACTTGCATAGGTCTAACAGGATACATCATCAACTAGAGAGATATGGATTTCTCATGACCCAACAAGGTGACGTATTGCTCATGGATCAAGATGAGCCTGTGACTTACCAGGAAGCCATTATTGGCCCAGAATCTGAGAAATGGCTTGAGGCCATGAGATCTAAAATGGATTCCATGTATGCCAACCAGGTATGGACCTTGATTGACCCACCTGAAGGGGTAAAACCCATTGGGTGCAATTGGGTTTTCAAGAAGAAAATTGACATGGATGGTAATGTGCATACCTTTAAGGCGCGATTGGTGGCTAAAGGTTTCAAACAAATTCATGGTGTAGACTATGATGAGACTTTTTCCCCAGTTGCGATGCTTAAATCCGTTCGGATCTTGCTTGCTATTGCAGCATACCATGATTATGAAATCTGGCAAATGGATGTCAAAACTGCTTTCCTTAATGGAAATCTTCTCGAAGATGTGTACATGACACAACCTGAGGGTTTTGCCACTCCAGAGGATGCTAGAAAAGTATGTAAGTTGCAACGATCTATTTATGGATTAAAGCAAGCTTCCAGAAGCTGGAATCTTCGTTTTGATGATACAATAAAATAATTTGGTTTCATCAAGAATGAAGAAGAATCTTGTATCTACAAGAAGGTTAGTGGGAGCACTATTGTCTTTCTGGTATTG
The DNA here is from genome assembly GCA_029884595.1 of Ormosia semicastrata. Lineage (NCBI taxonomy): Eukaryota > Viridiplantae > Streptophyta > Magnoliopsida > Fabales > Fabaceae > Ormosia > Ormosia semicastrata. The sequence goes on along the minus strand of JAQQTO010000062.1, from coordinate 18,308,521 downwards.
TATGTTGATGACATACTACTTATTGGAAATGACATCCCTACCATACAGTCTGTAAAGACTTGGTTAGGGAACTGCTTCTCTATGAAGGACTTGGGCAAAGCCACTTATGTATTAGGTATCAGGATCTATAGAGATAGATCACTAAGACTGCTTGGCCTAAGTCAGAGTACATACATAGACAAAGTGTTAAGACGATTTAACATGCATGAATCCAAGAAGGGACTCTTGCCTATGTCACATGGTGTAAGCCTATCTAAGGCTCAATCCCCTTCCACCCAGGATGAGAGGGATCGCATGAGCAAGATTCCATATGCATCTGCAATTGGATCTATCATGTATGCCATGTTATGTACTCGACCAGACATATCGTATGCTTTGAGCATGATGAGTAGGTACTAGTCTGATCCCGGTGAAAGTCACTGAACTGCTATCAAGAACATCCTTAAGTACTTAAGAAGGACTACGGATTCGTTCTTGGTATATAGAGGCGAGGAAGAGCTAGTTGTAAAAGGTTACACTGATGCTAGCTTCCAAACCGATAAGGACGACTCCGGATCGCAATCGGGTTATGTTTTTGCCTAAATGGTGGGGCCGTGAGTGGAAGAGTTCAAAGCAGGAGACAGTCGCTGATTCTACCACAGAGGCTGAGTATATTGCTGCCACCAATGCAGCAAAGGAGGCCATTTGGATCAGGAAGTTCATTACTGAACTTAGCACTATTCCTAGCATTGTGGACCCAATGGACCTCTATTGTGATAATAATGGAGCCATTGCACAAGCTAAGGAGCCTAGATCTCACCAGCGATCCAAACATATACTTAGGCGCTTCCATCTCATTCGAGAGATGATCGATAGAGGAGATGTGAAGATATGCGAGTACCAACGGATGATAACATTCTTGATCCACGGACGAAGCCTCTTGCACAACGTGAAGCATGAGGGTCACACTAGGTCTTTAGGCATTAGATATATGCCTGATTGGCTCTAGTGCAAGTGGGAGATTGTTGGTGTATGCCCTAGAGGCTAATACATTTTCTGTATTTATATACATTCTATTATGCTATTTTATATATGAGGCATTTCATTTATTGTGTTCTTTTTGATAAACATAATAAAATCCTTAGAATAGTAAGTTTGATGCCATAGGACATCAAGTGGATGACTTGATCGTGAGATCCTTTTGGTTACAACACTATTCTTAAATGTCCCTAGTCAAGTATTATTGTTAATTAGGACAACAATAATACATTGAGACTAGTATGTGTAGAGACTAATGACCGCATCTCACGGGTCATGGATATGAGATATCAAGTCTTCACATGGGTACATATTAGAGTAATGATGTACTGGACTGGACCACCATGAGAACGCTACATGGATTGTTACGTGAGTGTCATAAGCGATTCTCATGGTGACAATGGTGTTTGTGGTCCTTTGACCTGAAATCACTACGATTCCTACATGAGAAGTTGTGTGTTTTAGTGCCATCAAACGTCATCTGTAACAAGGTGATTATAAAGTTGGTTATTGGACATATCGCAAATCATGCAGAGGGATGTGAGTGACCTAGATGGAATTTGTCACTCCTACATAACAGGAGCGATATCTTCGGGCCCCTTGATTGAGTGAGACTGCAAAATGCATGACCATGCTCAAATGAGTCAACATGAGATATTGATGTCATTTGTTGTTACAAAGTCTACTCGAGTATCAGGAAACGAATGATTGGACTATACAAAGGTGACGCATTCCATGCCTTGTATTCAATCTAGATATCTTGACAAAGGGACTAAACGACACGGAAACATTGGTCACAAAAAGGTTATGTCAAATCACTGACATTCTTATTACTTGGGTAGCAGCGATGTGTTGCTAGATACCGCTCACTGCTTGTAATATTAAAATGAGATTTTAATATTACTACTAACGTAATAAGAACCTGCAGGGTCACACACATAGAGCAGACTAAAATTGGAGCAATGGATCCAAGTTGGACTCGGATTCAAATATGGGCCAGACTCATAACAAATGGGTCTAGGGTTGCACAGCTTACCTTGCTGCTGCTCACACTCACTTAAGGCAGTCACTATTATAAATAGTACTACTAAGGGGGCTGCTAAGTGACATAATTCTGAACCCTAGTCGTACCTACAGAAAAGTGAGTGAGAGAGCGACAGGTTTCTTCTCTTCTCTTCGCAGCTAGCACTGTGTGAGAGACGTGAGGCTCCTCTTTGCGGACGTTGAACGTTCGTGAGTCTATTCGTGTGGATACCACAGAGACATCATTTCTATTACGGTGTTAGTGATTCACGCTTCAAGAGGTAAATCATTTAAAACTTGGATTATGGCTTTTTCGCATGGATCCTCGGTGGGAATCCCTATTTTCCGCTGCGTGTTGTATCCGCAAAATTCCCAACACAAACAATCTACGCTAGATCACGATATAGGAAAGTGTCTCAGTTCGGATTGTCGGTGTATTTGCATCGGTTTGCCCCACGGACAGAAGAGCTACCAACTGTCCATTGCGAGGTACCTGCACCCCGACGCCCCCAAGGTCAATAGTATGACCTACACTAGTCTACTCGCACCCGCACAAAGGTGTGTTCAATCTCCTAGGCAACATGGCCTTAGCAACAGTCCAATGGACTTTCACAGTGCATGACGACTCAATGCAGAATCATGTATGTTTATCATTTCATACTTTTCCACAATATGCCAAAATTAGCCAAAGTAAGCATCATAATATTCTTGGTTCCATACATGGACCCATATTAAATAGTCTAAAGCCTTCTAATGATACATTAGATTTTTGGTACATTATGGAATTGTTTAGTGTTCTCACTTACACTCATGTTCTTACTTTAATTGAAAATCGTTCTAAGTCTCTTTTAAATAAAGTTCCATTCTTGGTTCTTTCCGTTTTATAAAGCCCTAATTGATTCCTAATTAATCATTTAATTAAGTTTCACTTCAATCTAATTTTTCTTATGAAATCCCTTTCATTATTAGGTTCTTACTTTAAACTTAGTCTTATTCACTCAAGGAATTTATTTCTAAGTCTTACCAAGTCTCACACATCCTTATTTATCTTTAAGGTCCAAAGAATTTCTTTAAGTTACTAAATTTATTTCCTTCCATTACATAATCCTCTTATTTATTTACTTGATTAATTAAATGTCATAGTTGTATGGAGTTACATGATTAGGCTATTTTTAACCCTAGAGACTGTGAGCCTCACTAATTCTTAGGATTCCAATTTTTCATTCCGTTAATTACATGTTGTCCACTTGATTAGTTATGTCTTCCACTTGTTATAAATTTTCACCAAGAACCCTAATTTTGGGCCCCAAAACCGTGAGCCTCCCTAGAGGAAATCTAGGTCATTTTCTTCTATTTCAAGTGTTCCAATCCATCCAAGTATATAAATATACATAACCAATCAATTAAATAACATAAACAAATTAACAACAACATGTAAACATACAAATCATACAAACAAAGAATAACCCTCAATAAGGTTTTCTCACAATCAATCACAACACAATGTTCCTTACTACTAATAGAGGTTGAGGAGGAGTATCTTCCTCTTACTAAAGAGAAGAAAACAAGAGAACCCCCCTTTAAGCTCCTTGCAATTTTCAGATTTGGCACCTCCAAGAACCCTAAAATTTTAATATCATTAAGATAGCACCAATGCTTGAAAAATAAGGTATAGATGGTCACAAAGGAGACCATAGAAATGAAAATGGAGAAAAGAGAGTGAAGAATTAAGAACCTTACCCAAAAACCCTAAGCTTGAAGCTTGAAGAAAGTGGTCAAGATGAAAGCTTTTTCAAGAATCACTAACTAGAGAGGTGTTTAGATGATGGAGGTGATTAAGAAAATGTATTTAGTTGAAATTTTTGTGATGGATGAGGGCTTGAGGAGGTGCTGGCCGTGAGCCTCTTCTAGAGAGAAGGAGGAGAAAATGCAAAGAAAGAAGAATGTAGAGAGAGAAGTGAATAGAAAAGTGAAAGATGCTTTTAGGTTTTTGAAATTAATGTGATATAATTAACTATGTGAAACACAAACTTTTCCTCCCAAAAATGGTGCAGCAGCCGTGTGAGTGTGGTGAGGAAGAGAGAGAAATGGTTAGCTTCCTTGAGAAGTTTGTGTGCATTTTCAATAAAGAAGATGTGATTAGACATAAAGGAGATTGCCTTTAGATAAGATAATGTGATTTAATAGTTAAAATAATGGGATAATTAGGATTTTACTACAAGCTATTACCAATGAATAATTGTTACAGTGCACAAAGCCAATATTAATTATCCAATGAATAATAGAGAGTACCACAAAATTTTAATTAACAGTGTATACAGAGATTTTATTTATTAGATAAAACCTCAAAAAATGCAAACCTCACAAACTGTGCCCGACCTCGGGTTTAGTAAGATCCCCCGTCGACACATCCACAGTTCAAGGTTTGCCAGTCTTAGGGAAAACATTTCGTTATCCCGGCTCCGCTCAACGCGCACGTAAAATAAGAAATATACTAAAATATTCAACATTTTCAGAAAAATCCACAAAAATTCTTAAAAATCACAAATATTAGAAAATGGACATTTGTCACGAAACAAATAATTTTCCAAGGCGTTTCACTGACTCTGCTCAGTGTGCACGTAAAATGAAGAATATATTAAAATATTCAATATTTTCGAAAAATTCCAGAAAAATCTCCAAAAATCACGAATATTGAAAAATGGCTATTCATGATGAAACAAATCATTTTTGGGGTGTTACACTGACTCTGCTCAGTGTGCATACAAAATGAAGAATATATTAAAATATTCAGCATTTCCAGAAAAATCCACAAAAATTTCCAAAAATCACAAATATTATAAAATGATTAACTACGATGAAATAAATAATTTTCGGGGTGTTACAACTCTCCCCTTCTAAAAAGAAATTTCATTCTCGAAATTTTCATACCTTAGAATAGTTGTGGGTGTTGCTCCTTCATCTTGTCTTCCAGCTCCAATGTTGCATCTTCAGTCGTCTACTGTATAACATCTGGTCCAATAGTGAGGCGCTCGCCATCTTGGTACCAACATAAAGGTGTCCGACACCGCCATCCATACAGAGCCTCATAGGGTGTCATCCCTATGCTCGAATGATAACTGTTGTTGTAGATGAATTCTATCAACGGTAGAACGCCATCCCAACTTCCAGTCTGTTCTATGGTGCAAGCTCTAAGAAAATCTTCTAATGACTAGGTCATCCTCTCTGATTGGCCATCGATTTGTGGGTGATAAGCAGAACTTAGACGTAACTTTGTCCCTAATGCTTCTTGTAGACTCTGCCAGAACTTTGAAGTGAATCTCGGATCCCTATCTGAAACAATACTTGTAGGCACACCATGCAGTCTAACAATTTCTCCAATATACAACTGGGTCAGTTTCTCCAAGTTGTACCTTATGTTGATCGGGAGAAAATGCACTGATTTTGTGAGTCAGTCTATAATTACCCAAATTGAGTCATGACTTTTTTCTTATCCTTGGCAAACCCACCACAAAATCCATTGCAATGTTGTTCCATTTCCATTCAAGAATAGACAATGGTTGCAGCAATCTTGCGGGTCTTTGATGTTCCACTTTAGCCTTCTGACAAACCAGACAAGTCGATACACGTCTAGTGACGTCACTCTTCATTCCATGCCACCAAAATAACTTCTTCAAGTCCTGATACATTTTTGTTATGTCTGGATGCATATTCAGCTGACTTGTATGAGCATGGTCGAGAATATACTCTCTAAGCTCTTGGTCATGGGAAATATAGACTCTACCTCAAAATCTTAGAATTTCGTCTGTTCCTTCCGCAAATGCTATTTCGTTGCCTTGTTTCATTAACTCTCTCACTTTTTGCAAGAACTTGTCGACCTTCTACTTTTCCCGTATGTCCTCCCTCAGCTCATTTGAGATAGTGACCATGTTTATGCAGATCTTTCTTGGTTCTAATTCCACAAAAGACCATACATCTCTGAACTGCTCTATTAGATCCTTTGATCATCAGGGCAGAGACACTAATCATCTTCCTGCTCAAGATGTCTGCCACAACATTTGCCTTACCGGGGTGATACAAAAGTTGGAAATCGTAGTCTTTCAGGAACTCCAGCCACCTTCGCTGCCTCATGTTCAACTCTTTTTGATCATACAGATACTTCAGACTTTTGTGATCACTGAAGATGTTGAACGTCGCTCCAAAAAAGAAATGCCTCCATATCTTCAAAGCGAAAACCACAGCTACTAATTCCAAGTCGTGCGTCGGGTAGTTCTTCTCGTGCACTCGCAATTGCCTTGAAGCATAAGCCACCACTTTTCCATGTTGCATAAACACGGACCCTAGTCCTTGGTATGAAGCGTCACAATACACCTCAAAGGGCTCATTCGGATCAGGTAGCACTAAGACTGGCGAGGTAGTTAGCCGATTCTTCAACTCCTGGAAACTCTGCTCACAGCTGTCGATCCACTCAAAAGCTTGGTTCTTCCTCGTGAGTTGAGTAAGAGGTCCTGCGATTTTAGAAAATCCCTCAATGAACCTCCGGTAATAACTGGCCAAACCCATGATGCTACGAATCTCAGTTACCGACTTAGGTCTTTCCCATTGTAGCACTGCCTCCACTTTTGATGGATCCACTAAAATCCCTTCCTTCGAGATTACATGACCCAAAAATTTAACTTCTTCCAGCCAGAATTCACATTTTGACAGTTTGGCATACAATTCTTTCTCCTTCAGAATCTGGCGAACTATATTGAGGTGTTCAGCATGATCCTCTTAATTTTGGGAATAGATCAGGATGTCATCGATGAAGACAACAATAAACCTGTCTAAGTAAGGATGAAAAATCTGGTTCATATAGTCCATGAAGATAGCACGTGCATTCGTCACGCCAAATGACATCACGAGATATTCGTAATGGCCGTATCGGGTATGAAAAGCAGTCTTGGGTATATCCTCCATCTTCACTCGTATCTGATGATACCCAAATCGTAGGTCAATTTTTGAAAACACCGCTGCTCCCTTCAGTTGGTCCATTAAGTCATCAATTCTTGGGAGTGGATATTTATTCTTGATTGTCACTTTGTTTAGCTGTTTGTAGTCCACGCACAACCTTGATGAATCGTCCTTCTTTTGAATTAGCAGTACTGGTGCTCCCAAAGGTGATACACACAGTTTGACGAATTGCTTTTCCAAAAGCTCCTCTAGCTACTTCTTAAGCTCAGCTAATTCTGTTGGTACCATCCTATAAGGTGCTATAGACACGGGACCAACTCCCAGTACAAGGTCAATAGCAAATCTATTTTTTGCGCCGATGGTAAACCAGGTACATCCTCAGGAAAGACTTTGGGAAATTCATTCACCACTGGAATTGTATTCACATCAACCTCACTGTCGACTTTTAAAAAAGACATTAGCATGTATCCGTGAGCTCCTTTTTTCAAGAGAGCTTGAACTTGGTTGGCCGTCAAGTATCTAGAATCCTTATCCATAGGGAAAACTATGGTTTTTCTTGAACAATCTAATAGAACATGGTTGGAAAACAACCAGTCCATCCCTAAAATTATATCTAGTTGAGAAAAGGGTAAACAAATCAAATTGACAGAAAACATTCGACCTTCAACAATCAATGGACAATTTAGACAGACTTTGGTAGTAACAATAGGCTTGTCAGTGGGGGTAGAAACAGTTAAGTCAAAAAGTAAGGTAGACACTGGTAAACTAAGTCGTAGCACACAGAGTCATACAGTACATTTAAAAAGGTTACCTTCTATGGTGCCTTCTCCTTGAATCAAGTCTTCTGACTCAGAGGCTTCAGCTCCGCTCATGGTATAGACCCGTCCTCCTACTTGCGGTTTCTTGGCTCTTGCAGCATTGACTGAAGGTTCAGCCTTCGATTGATTGCAGTCTCCGAATACGTGGATAGGTTTGCCACATCTGAAACAGATAATCCCCTTTATGGTGCAATCCCTCGTGAGATGATCCTTTCCATACTTCAGGCATCTTGAAGGATACACCACATTTTGGCTGGTCCAGTTCCCAGTAGAACCTCCACCAGAACTTCCACCCGTTGTCTGTTGCTGGTTTCCCGTTGGTAGGGAATAGGGCTTCTTTTGGAAGCGGTTAGAATTGTTGCCACCGCCCCTTTGAAACCTTTTAGGTCCAAAGTTCCGGCTCCTTGTATCTCTAGATTGCTCCAGAGCTTCTACTTCGCAGCACATATCTCGCAGCTCTGAGAACTAGTTAATTTTCAGGGTGATAACAACTTTTTTTACTTCATATCTCTGTCCTTCTATAAACCTCCGACACTTCCAGGCTTCATTCGGTTGGTGCTGAAAGTACGTTGAAAACTATGACAAGTTTTCAAATCTCGCTGCATATTCACTAACGGTCATATTCCCTTGCCTCAGGTTGAGAAACTCTGCCTTCTTTGCGTGCTTTGAGCTTGCGGAAAAGTCCTTATCCAAGAATTTATCCTTGAATAAATCCCAAGTGATCTCGCGATTTTTGGCCTCCAGCATTCTTTGCGTCCTGCACCACCAGTTCTCAGCATTGTTAACCAACATAAAGGTAGCATAAGCCATCTTTTTATTCTCGGTGCAATTCATGCCTCAGAAGACTTTCTCCAGCTCTTTGATCTATAGACTAGCTTTGTCTGGAACGAACTCTCCTTTGAATTAGGGAGGATTGTGGCGACGAAACTCCGCCAAGTTCTGAGCATCAGCAGTAGCTTCGAGCTGTTGAGCAGCCCTTTCTTGTTGCTGAGCAACTCTCTCTTGTTGTTGAGTAGCTCGTTCAGTCTGTTGTGTGATGACCTCAGCCATCCTTTGCATAGCCTCTATAGCAGCTGCCATATCTTCACCTTGTGCCATCTTACTTTCTCAAATCAGATTAGCTGAAAACCACAAGAAAAGTCAGTTGTATCCACTAAGAATACTAAACACAGAGATTCACACAGCACAAACAAGACAGACTCAATCATGTGATCACCATGCAATATTGATGATGAGTTTTGATGATAACAAATATGGAGATGATGAGAAGATCAAGTCCAAGTTCTTCAAGTTTAGCTTTAGGACTTAGGATCTCTCTTGTACAGAACTCTCATAGGATATCTCAGTGTTTAACTCAAAAAGATCTAAGAACACGTTTTCTACAATCTAAATTAAAGTTTTAATGAGGCTTTGATAATCAAAAAAGTTTGTGGTCTTTTCTAAACCTACATAATCTGGTTCCTAGAAGCGTTTTTCATAATTTGAGCAGAGGTATTCGAATACCATTAAAGGCACTCGAATACAACCCTTTTAAAAATGCCTTCAGAAACGTGTTTCAAGCAGTGGCATTCGAATACCTTGATATGGTATTCGAATAATGTGGGTCTGATCTATTTTTTATATACTGATATCAGAGGTATTCGAATACCTCATAATGGTATTTGAATAACCCAAGTTTAAACTATTTTTTTTATATATTAATATCAGTGGTATTCGAATACCACAATAAGGTATTCGAATAACCCACGAGTTTCTGCTTCTAGTTTTTGAATTTGATACGCAAACGGATTTGCATTTATTATGCTATTAATTCCCTCAACGATATTTTCTAATCAAAGGCTCTATAAATAGAGACTTTACCTCACGGCTGAAACACACGAATCCTTGAAATTATTTTGAGTGTGTTACAACGCTATTTTTTTCTCTCTTTCTCTCTGTGCTCTTTTGATAAAATTCTGAGATATTCTTAGAGAGCTCTATAGTGCTTCAATTTGTATAATTTGTTCTGAGTGAGAGTTTCTCTTCATCTATTTTTTGATTTTCTGTATCGAGGGTGAGGTATCCCTCAAGGTTTGTATAAGGGTGAGGTATCCCTACAGGCTGAGACTTTAGCACAAGGGTAGAGTGTCCTTGTGTGTGAAAAGTGCTCTATTTTTGTAACGGTAGTAAGCACCTATTGAAGCTTGTATACTTAGTGAAAAATCTCGACTTTCGAGGACTGGACGTAGACCACAAGTGGGTTAGTGGTCAAAGTAGGATAAATATCATGCCTGCTTTTCTTCTCTTTATCTCTTTATTTTATGCAATTTATTTTATCGCACATTTATTTTCTGTTGATCTTTTCTTCGTCTCATTCCTTCTGTGCATTTATTTATTAAGTTTTAATATTTATATTTTATTTAAAAGGGTTTGCGAAAAAGTTTTATACTCAATTCACCCCCCCTCTTGAGTACTGGAAGCCACTTGGTAACAAGTGGTATCAGAGCTAGACTCTTGTATAAAGAGCTTAGCAGCTTCAAGAGAATATGGCTTCTTCAAATGGTTTTTCAGAAGGATCTTCCATAAACCGACCACCCTTTTTCAATGGGGATGGTTACGCATATTGGAAGGAAAGAATGAAAATCTTCATCAAAGCTATTGATCTAGATGTTTGGGATGCTGTCGAAAACAACGCTTTTATACCCACACAGGAGGTCGATGGCATAAGGACCGAAACACCACAAAATAAATGGTCTGGTGAAGACAAAAGAAAAGTTCAATATAATTTAAAAGCCAAAAATATTATTACTACTGCTTTGGGATATGATGAGTTTTTTAGAATTTTAAATTATAAAACTGCTAAAGAAATGTGGGATACTTTGCAAGTTACCCATGAGGGTACTAGTGAAGTTAAGAGGTCGAGAATAAATTCTCTAACTCGTGAATATGAATTATTCAGAATGAACCAAGGAGAAAACATTCAGGAAATACAAAAGAGGTTCACCCACATAGTTAATCATCTTGCATCTTTAGGCAAAAGCTTTTCTAATGAAGATTTGATTAATAAGGTTTTGAGATGTCTTAGCAGGATTTGGCAACCCAAGGTAACTACTATATCAGAATCAAGGGATTTGTCTATAATGACTTTGGCTACCCTCTTTGGAAAACTTCATGAGCACGAACTCGAACTGAGCAGACTAAGTCAAAGCGAAGAGAACGATAAAAAGAAAAAAGGGATAGCACTCAAAGCCACTTCTTCATTAATTGACAATGATGATGAAGAAAATGAAGAAGGCTCAGAGAACATCGATGTAAGTGAAAAAAATCTAAGTTTGCTAGTTAAAAAGTTTGGTAAATTTCTCAAGAAAAAGGGAACGCAAAGAAGACCTCCATTCCCTCCGAAAAAGACCCATTTCAAAGGCGAAGGAGCTTCATCGACTCCAACTTGCTATGAATATGGCAAACCTGGTCACATGAAAATGGAGTGCCTAGTTTATCAAAAGAAGAAGGAGAAATTTGAAAAGAAGCCCTTCAAGGAAAGAAAAGGAAGAAAAGCCTATATGGCATGGGATGAAAACGACATGGATTCAACTGACAGCTCAGACAATGAAGAGGCTCAACTATGTCTCATGGCCAAAGGGGAAGAAGAAGAAGAAAGCGAAAATGAGGTGTGCTTGAAAGCTAGGAGTTCAAATTGGTATCTTGATAGTGGCTGTTCCAAGCATATGACCGGGGACGATTCAAAATTCACCGTGCTTATTCCCAAGAATCATGGACATGTTACTTATGGTGATAACAACAAGGCAAAAAATTCTTGGAATCGGCAAAGTCGATAAGAACCCTAACTCCTCTATTGAAAATGTGTTACTTGTTGAAGGCTTGAAACATAACTTGCTTAGTATTAGCCAATTATGCGATAAAGGAAATAGGGTAATATTTGATTCAAACTGTTGCATAATTGAAGATAAAAATGACAAGCATGTTAAATTCATTGGTCATAGAGTGAACAATATCTATATGATTAGTCTTGATGATATATCTTCAAATGATGCAAAATACCTGTTAAGTAAGAATGATGATTCATGGTTATGGCATAGGAGAATTGCACACATTCACATGGATCACTTAAAGAAGTTGGTATCTAAAGAGCTAGTAATTGGATTACCCAAGCTTATTTTTATAAAAGATAAGTTATGTGATGCATGTCAAAAGGGTAAACAAATAAAGGTCTCTTTTAAAGCAAAAAATATAGTTTCAACTACTACACCTTTACAACTTTTGCACATGGATCTGTTTGGACCTTCTAGAACTATGAGCTTTGGTGGGAATTACTATACTTTAGTGATTGTGGATGATTTTTCTAGGTTCACATGGACTTTATTTCTTGCAAATAAAAATGATGCATTTCTAGCCTTTAAAAGACTTGCCAAAGTCATTCAAAATGAAAAAGGTTTTCAAATCTCTTCTATAAGAAGTGATCATGGTGGCGAATTTGAAAATAATGTTTTTGAAAATTACTGTGATGAACATGGCATTAATCATAATTTCTCTGCCCCTAGAACTCTGCAACAAAACGGAGTTGTAGAAAGGAAAAACCGTTCTTTAGAAGAAATGGCGAGAACTATGATTAATGAGGCTGCTCTTCCTAAATACTTTTGGGCGGATGCTGTAAGTACAGCTTGTTATGTAATGAACAGGGCCCTTATAAGGCCTATTTTAAAGAAAACCCCATATGAGTTGTATAAGGGAAGAAAGCCAAATGTCTCACATTTTTATGTTTTTGGATGCAAATGTTTTGTTTTAAATAATGGAAAAGATAACTTAGGCAAGTTTGATGCTAAGTCTAATGAAGGTATATTTCTTGGTTATTCAAATCATAGTAAGGCTTTTCGTATATATAATAAAAGAACTATGACTATTGAAGAATTTATACATGTTGCATTTGATAAAACTGACCCAAATGGATCGAGAAAGGATCTTGTTGTCGATGATGTTGCAGAGATCTTGGCGGAAACTCATTTGAATAATAAAGAAAAAGAAATCAAGGAGCAAGAGGATAAACAAAGACAAGAAGATTCGCAAGCTTTGGAACTTCCCAAAGAATGGCGAACTTCAAAATATCATTCCCTTGATCAGATTATTGGTAATGTATCTAAAGGTGTAAGTACTCGTAACTCACTTAGAAATACTTGTAATCACTTAGCTTTTGTTTCTCAAATTGAACCTAAGGATTTAATTGAAGCTTTTGATGATGAACATTGGATTTTAGCTATGCATGAGGAATTAAATTAGTTTGAAAGAAATCAAGTTTGGGAATTAGTTGCTAGACCTAATAATCACCCCATAATTGGCACTACATGGGTTTTTAGAAACAAACTTGATGAAAATGGGTTAATAACTAGAAACAAAGCTAGATTGGTTGCTAAAGGGTATAATCAAGAAGAAGGTATAGATTATGAAGAAACCTATGCACCTATAGCTAGATTAGAAGCTATTAGAATGTTACTTGCTTATGCTTGCATCATGGATTTCAAATTATATCAAATGGATGTCAAAAGTGCTTTTCTAAATGGTTTCATTCAAGAGGAGGTATACGTTGAACAACCTCCAGGTTTTGAAAATCATGAACTACCCAACCATGTTTTTAAACTTAAAAAGGCTTTATACGGTTTAAAGCAAGCTCCTAGAGCTTAGTATGAAAGGTTGAGTAAGTTCCTTTTAGAAAATGATTTTTCAAGAGGAAAAGTAGATACTACTCTTTTTATTAAAAATAGAAAGCATGATATTCTTCTTGTGCAAGTATATGTGGATGATATTATCTTTGGTGCTACTAATGAATCCCTTTGCAAAGAATTTGCTAAGACAATGCAGAACGAATTTGAAATGTCAATGATAGGAGAGCTGAATTTCTTCCTCAGACTTCAAATCAAACAAACAAGTAAAGGAACATTCATAAGTCAAACCAAATACTGCAAGGAATTGCTCAAGAGATTCGGATTGGAAAACGCTAAACACATAGCCACTCTAATGGGTACTTCGTGTTACTTAGACAAAGATGATGGAGGTAAATCAATAGAAATAACGAAATATAGAGGTACGATTGGGTCTTTCCTTTATCTTACTGCTAGTAGGCCAGATATTATGTTTAGTGTATGCATGTATGATAGATATCAAGCAAACCCTAAGGAATCTCATTTAAGTGCTGTTAAACGAATAATGAAATACCTTGTAGGCACTTCACAAATGGGCTTGTGGTACCCTAAGGGTGCCTCTTGTAGCCTAATAGGCTATTCTGACTCTGATTTTGCTGGGTGCAAATTGGATAGAAAAAGTACTAGTGGGACATGTCACTTGCTTGGTAGTTCTTTAGTTTCTTGGCATAGCAAGAAACAAAATAGTGTGGCTCTGTACACTACTGAGGCTGAATATATTGCAGCCGGTAGTTGTTGTGCTCAAATCCTATGGATGAAGCAACAACTTTTAGACTATGGTCTTCAGCTTGATCACATCCCGATAAGATGTGATAACACTAGTGCAATAAATATCTCTAAGAATCCCATTCTGCATTCCAGAACAAAGCATATAGAGATAAGACATCACTTTATCAGAGATCATTTACAAAAAGGGGATTGCATGCTTGAATTTGTTGAAACATCTAAGTAACTTGCAGCTATCTTCACTAAACCCTTAGCAAAAGAAGCATTCTTTTATATAAGAGGAGAATTAGGAATAATTGATCAATCCAACATATAAATGCTTGTTATTTGCTTAAATTTTTCTTAATCCTTCTTGAATTATTACTGACTTGAGCGTCGGAGTTATCCCGAAATCTTTTTTACAGGTACTCCATCAAAAGGTATGCTTTTTTTCTCTCAAAAATGCTTTTCTGGACATATATTTGTGTTTTTCTTGCTTAGTTATTCAAATACCTCCATATGGTATTCAAATATCCTTGCTACTATACGAGAAAACTTGTGTTTTTTTTTTTCTGTTAAGGCATTCGAATACCATCGGGGTTATTCGAATACCCATAGGCTTTCGGTTTGAGTTTTTCTCTTCTGTCTCTGGAATATTCGAATACCATCAGTTTCTCTCTGGAGTATTCGAATACTTTGTAAGTATTCGAATACCATTAAAAGCATTCGAATACCATCGTTTGGCAGCCAAGCCTAATCTGGTAATCTATTCGAATACCTGGTGTGGTATTCGAATACCCTCTGTCTGAAGGCTGCGTCTTTTAAGCTTTTCCAAACGCTGTATTCGAATACCTCCTCCTGGTATTCGAATACATCTGGGTTTTCTTTAAAATAACCCCCTCCCTACCTGCGTATCTGAATACGCCTTTCTGTTTTTCTCTCTTTTTCAAAACCTCTTCGTTTTCCCTCCTCCTAAAACCTCTCTCTCTCACAATCTCTACCCCTTCTCTCTCTTTTTCCTCTTTTGTTTTCCTTCAATGGCCTCTTCTTCCTCTCGCTCTAAGCGTCCTCGTACAAAAACGACTCCATGCAACAACCCGCTAGACCTTTGAAGGCTTTCCTCCAACGAGCAACAGCTTGGGCGCTTCGTCACACACTTTCGAGAGCGTAACCTGGTGCACCTGAAGTACCTCGACTTGGGGTTCTTCAAAAGAGAAGGTGGTTTTAACTTTCTGAATCGGCTAAATCATCAAGGCGTACTTCGCTTATGCTCTTTCTCCGCAGTTCTGTATCCCGACCTGTTCAAGATGTTCTATTGCAACTTGAAGATTGAAGGTCAGGAGCTACACTCCAGTGTCAAACATTGTGATCACACCAAGCGATTGGGTTCAGATGTTTGGCTTGCAGTCAACTGGCCACTTCACTGAAGAAGACTCACTCCTCCAACTCTTCGACAAGAATAGAGCAATTGAAGATGTTCTTCACCCTGGGTTGGCTTTACCTTCGACTCAAAAGGGAGTCAAAGGGGGCATGATGAAGAGCCAGGACAGGCTCTGCAACACCCCTCAATTTAATAACCACGGCACAATCGCCATTATATCACGGTCACTAAATTTCGGCATGCTAACATTGTCAAATAACAAACTTTACAAATATATTAATTATTTCGCATATGAGGAAAATAGGAGCCACGAATGAATATTACATATACAACTAATTAAAATATGAATTATAGAATGTACTCAATTTACAACCTTTAAGTCTGGATAATCACCTTAAAACATACACATACCCGAAATACATTTTTATATAGGTAATGCAAAATAAAATATCAACTACCCACACCCTATCTATAACTAAGGAGTTGGGCACTCCATCGAATTCCGAATGCGTGAGGCAACTCCGGGCTCACCGGTGTAGTGAGAAATACAGGATAAGGTCTTCAATCGCAGTCCTCTTCATGGTCAAAGTCAGATCCTTAGCATGTTAAATACGTCTTGTCAGTCCAATCGACTCGTCGCGCATTGACACCACAAGTGAACATAATTCGAACGAACCCAATAGAACTCCCTTTGTGACGACATCACCGGATACAGTGGGTCAAACCAAGAAAATCCAAAAGAATCTAACCTCGTTCCCACTTACTGTCTTTAACCAAAAATTGACATAGAGCAAGAAAAGTACAAGAAAGAGGTAAGATATCCTACCATCATTACTAATTATAGCATCGAGAAACCAAATGGCGCAAAGCGCCCACATAGCATTTATGACAGCAATAATGGTAATAAACATTCCATAGCAATTATGATCAACTAAACAGTTCCAGGCAGTCATATACATATAGATATATCAGAAGTACAACAGTTCCAATTATAATAACAATGTATGCTAGATAATTCATGGACTCACTATGCACATGTGCCCTAAATAGTCAAAATCCTACTCCATGGAGCTAGACACAAAACAGTCGGAGGGAACGATCAGGAGGTATGTCTATATTCTTGGCTGCCCAAGCCCTCAAGTGCTAAAAATTCTCAATTTATCATTTTGTACAACATGGCATTTTACAAGACATTCTACACAGATCTCGACATAAGACAGCGTCTCGGTCCGGATTGTCAGTGTGTTTGCATCGGTCTGCCCCACAGACAAAGAGCTACCAGCTGCCCATTGTGAGGTACCCGCACCCTGACGCCCCCAAGGTCAACAAGTAACCTACACTTGTCTATTCGCACCCGCACAAAGGTGTAAGTTCAACTCCTAGGCTACCGGCCTTAACCAAGTCCAACGGACAATCTCTTTCTTTTTGTTCAATGCATGACACAATCATACTCCTCATGACCAACTAGGCCCATCATGCTTCACATGCATGTCATATCACTTAGCACAAGATCTGATCCCATTCACGGGTATACAACAATCCAATAGTACATTTTAAGGACATTCACAATTTTCATTTCATAGTCATGATAAAAGTCAACCATTAAATTCATTATGTGCCTCAAAAGCTCACCCATACTCAAGCTCTTCCCTGTTTATGAATCCCTACTTAATCTCTAATCATCCAATCATTTATGATTTATGTACTTTTATTAATCCAAGGGTTTTGAATCCAAGAAGATACATGGCCAGAATCACCAACAACATCACAGATTTAATTGCTAGGTATGGGGTGATAAACCATGGTTGTGAATTCGACGGATACTATACATTTAGTGGAAAATTGAGGCTGCCATTCAACGAAGACTAACATGGCAGAAGGATGAAAAATGGGAGAACATTTTATAACAAGATTGGATTAAAACCAATTTCTGTTGGATGGGGGTTCTGTCGAACAGAGGTCAGAACTGTCGAATTCTTTCCGGAAGGTCAGCAAAAGTCCAATTCGACGGATGTGGGTGTCGACGTTGAAGAAATCTCCCAAGTGTCGAACCGACGAAAACACTGTGGTCAGAACTCTAATTCGATGGGTCTTGACGTTCTACTCGACGAATATTAACTTTGGGTAGCTTCTGATAAATGGATAGAAGATCCACTCGACAGGTATGTCTCTCAATGGGTATTGGCATTCTAACTCGACGAACATTAACTTTTGGAAGCTTATGATAAATGGACAGAAGATCCACTCGACAGGTATGTCTCAATGGTTATTGGCATTCTAACTCGACGAACATTAACTTTGGGAAGCTTCTGATAAATAGACAGAAGATCCACTCGACAGGTATGTCTCAATGGTTATTGGCATTCTAACCCGACGAACATTAACTTTGGGAAGCTTATGATAAATAGACAGAAGATCCACTCGACAGGTATGTCTCAATGGTTATTGGCATTCTAACTCGACGAATATTTCACTCGACGGGTGTGGTCATTCAAATTCGACGGATTTTGCATTGGAGGAGTTTCTCTCCTAAGTGGTCAGGAGTTTATACTCGACGGATATTCGACGGGCATGGCCAGGGGTTCATACTCAACAGGTTTTGACTTTACTGAGTGATCATGACATCACATTCGACGGGTTTGGCCAGGAGTTCATACTCGACAGATTTTGATAATGCACTAAATGATCAGAAATCAAATTCAACGGGCATCATATTCGACGGGTTTGGCCAGGGGTTCCTACACGACAGGTTTTGACATTGCACTAAATGACCAGGAATCAAATTCGACGGGCATCACATTCGACGGGTTTGGCCAGGGGTTTCTACACGACAGGTTTTGACATTTCACTTAATGATCAGAAATCAAGTCATTACTACTTCTCACCAATAATCCCAAAATTTTAGTCTCAAGGCGTGGCCATCTGAGAGCCAGCCCGACAGCGTTCCTTTTAGATTATACATTCCAGACATATATATCAAATCACACAACAATCAAATAGCATATACAAATACATCACCAGCAGCATTCAAACAGAGATGAATCACAGTGCCAATCACAAACAACGTCCCTAAATGCTAAAAGAGGTTGAGGAGGAGTGTCTTCCTCTTACTTGGGAGAAGCACAAAGAAAGGTTGCTCCTTTTGGTCAGAAGTTACGTTTTCAGCTTCCGGAGATCCTTGAACATTCAAACTTACCAAAATCGAATCAAGTATTGAAATGGATACCCATGGTCATCAAAATGACTGTGGGTTACGAAAATGAGAGGAGATGAGGAAAAAGCTAAAAGCTTTACCTTAAAGTTCCAACCTTTAAGCTTCAATAGTGGAGAAAAATGAAGATGAAGAAAATGTAAAACTTTGAAGATGATTTCCTCAATGATGGTGGTTCTCCAAACACGAAATGGTGCTAGGAGTGTGACGTTTTGGAAAATAAAAATACAAATGTGGGTGGATGGTGTGCTGCTGTGGAGTAAAATGAAAAGAGAAAAAGATGAGTGAATAGTGAGTCTTTACACGGGAGGAGGAAAATGTGAGAATGAAAAATGAATTAGACCCCTTAATTTCAAACGTGTAGCACAAATTTGGGAGTAGAGAGAAATGATAAAATAATGGTTGGAGGAAGCTTCCTTGAGAAGCTTCGCGCGCTCCTCGATAAAGTACATAGTAAGCTTGTCTCCAAATTAAATACATCTGACAGATGATTAATTACATTGTGAAATTATTTTCTCAGTGAATAAAATTTACAATTGATGAAAATAATATTTTATTATTCATCAGATGATTTTATGATACCGAAATTTTATTTAACAGATAAAACCTCAAAAAATGTAAACCTCGTAAATTATGCCCAGCCTCGGGTTTAGTAAGATCCCCCGTTGACACGTTGACAGTTCAAAGTTTACCAGCCTCAGGGAAAATATTCTAGTTTCCCAGCTCTCACTCAGTACACACGTAAAACGAAGAATATATTAAAATATTCATTATTTTCAGAAAAATCCACAAAAATTCTTAAAAATCATAAATATTATAAAATGATCGTTTATAATGAAATAAAGAATTTTCGGGATGTTACAACACTCCCCTTCTAAAAAGGAATTTCTTCCTCGAAATTCATCATATCTTAGGACAAACGCGACTGTGTTTCTTTCATTTTGTCTCCTAGTTCTCGTATTATATCTTCAGCTGCATCAATCCAAATCACTGGCAATAAGGTTGCTTCCTTCCACTTAGCATCTTATATAATTGAGCAAAACATGTTGACGTCATAGGTCGATTAATAAAAGATCCTACGCTCCTTGAGTCTTTAGCCATCCAACAGCCAACTCTCCAAACGACTGTACACCGCTGAGTGGCTCTATCGAACTTATTCTTCTTGCTCACTGTAGTAAACAACTAAGCGTACTTTCTTCTTAAGGTATTCGCTACGACGTTCGCCTCTTCCGGGATTATACTAAAATGGAAAAGTTAAAAACTTTCGAAACTTATAATCACCGTTTTTGCCTCATGTTCAACTCATTCCAATAGGCCAAAATACCTTTGGCCCTTAAGATTACCATAGGTATTGAGAATTTCTCCTCGTAGAAAATGCTTCTAGATCTTCAATGCAACTACAAAGCTAACTCTGAGTTGGTGTAAGGTAATCCTTCTCATGTATTCTCAATTTGTCTATAAGCGTACGTTACCATTCCTTCTATTCTGGTCAAGCACACGTTCTAAACTTCCAATGTGAAGCATCACTAGCATCTCAAAAAGTCCACTAGGATTTGGGCAGAATCACCTTTGGCGAAGAAATCGAGTGTCTCTTCAATCTTTGAAAATATCCCCCTGTACACATCAGTCCATACAATACTTGACCCTCATACATGAGTTAGATGAGAAATCTTGCCACTTTAGAGAATTCTGTGACGAGTCTCCCATATTAATCGCTAATCCTATATAGTTACGAATCTTTGTTACGGTCATCTGGTCTTTCCCATTGAAGAATTGCTCCAACTTGCGATCGATCTCCAATAGTTCCTTCTTTTAAAGATCACTTGACTCAAAAGTTAAACTGCCTCAAACCGAAATTGTACTTGAACAGCTTCTAGCGTAACTCAAAGGTTGAACTACCTCCAACTAGAATTCGTACTTAGATAA
This sequence comes from Ormosia semicastrata, assembly GCA_029884595.1. NCBI lineage: Eukaryota > Viridiplantae > Streptophyta > Magnoliopsida > Fabales > Fabaceae > Ormosia > Ormosia semicastrata. The sequence continues at coordinate 18,287,797 of JAQQTO010000062.1, read as the reverse complement.
GTTTTCGCATAACTTCTTCTTCTTCTTCAGGATTTTAAGAATTATTCCGAGAGATTTGGTACGTCCCTCTAAACGTCAAGAATAGATCAGAATGTCATCAACAAGGACAATGACAAATCTTTGAGCGAACTCAATGATAGTCCAGAATACAACTTGATCTTGGAGGAAATAGCGGCGTCCTTTAATTGATTTACCAAACCATCTTTCCTTGATTCGAACAAATGTCTCATAGGGTAAGTTCTCACCTAATTGTACTACACTTGGTGCATTGTTATGGTTCAGATTCGGGAATACATCTACTCAATCGAAGCATACTAGAAACGTTATAAAGGTTAGAAAGAAAAATAGGGAAGTCACTTGATTTACCACTGGACCCGCCTAACGAAGAGTATGATACGATACAATAAAACTTAGGAGTGAGTTTCATTGATTCACATCTAGGAAATTTCTACCTCGAGCAACACTAAGTTTCCATTGGAATTTAATGACGAGACCCGTTTAGAAAATGATTAATCTCCTTCCTGAGATCAAGCCTATTCATGAAGAGAGTAGGTAATTAAATTGGAAAAAGGGTTCCAATTTCTAACAACAATAGGATAGTTTTTAAATAAACTAGTTATAATAAGAGCAGGCTTACAAACGAGAATAGTATCATTCGAATTGAAAGGAAGTCAATACATAGATAACCCAATTCCAGAAACGTACTCTTAGAATTTCATTGGAATATTTCAACAGGATATGGTTGAAAGATAACCAATCCTTTTGTTAACATTATATCTACTTTGCAAAAGAAGTAAACGAATCAGATCACCAAAAGATTCAGCCTTCAACAGGTCATAGGACAATTTTAAACAACTTGGCTACCATCAACAAGTTCTTAGCACCAAAATAGAAATAACTTTGTCAAAAAAAAAAAAAAACGAAGGTACGAACATCCCTACTGGATTCCTACATTCATACATCATAAAGAAACGGGTTACCCCCGGAATTATATAGTACAATCACAGGGTCATCCATCGTAGTACAAGCTCCCTCGTTCAGGTCTTCAGTCTTGGACATTTCTACTCCACTTGAGAAATTTACTCTCCTTTCTTCGTGAGATTGTGAAGTGCGTGCATCACCGACAAAAGGCTTTGTCCTTTGCAAAGTACAGTTCTTAGCCACATGTCCTAGCTCTCTGCATTTGAAACAAATTATGCCACCGTTCGTATAATCCTTGGTTAAATGGTCCTTTCCACACTTGAAGCAGATTGCCCTTTTGATCGCATACGGAGGCTTTGTCTCATGTAAAGCACAATCCCTCCACACATGTCCTTGCTTTCTGCACTTGAAACAAATTCTTTCTTCGATCTTACAGTCCCTCGTGAAGTGGTCCTTTCTGCACTTCTTACACATTGATAACGGTACCACAGTTGGATTGGACTTACTACCACTCGCACCACCATGATGCGTTTGATGTCGCTGCTGCTCCCTTGGTCGTAGTGTATACGGTTTCTGCTTAAACTGATTGGCCTTTCCACGGTTCCTCCTTTGGAACTTCGGTAATCCAGAGTTACCCCAAAATTGACTTTCTTCCTTCAAATTTCGAACCTCAACTTCCAATTCCTGCTGTTGTGCAGCTCTCTGATCTTGGCGTGTAGTTACATTAACCATTCTTTGTATTTCTTCGGTTACCGCAGTCGTGTCATCATTGTCACTCCCCGCGTTCACGCGCTTATATTTACCTCGAGTCATTGTCTTCCTTCAAGAACAAACAAGTCAAATAATAAGGGAAAATCAAAAGCATTCATTCCAAACAATATTGTCTCTTTTTGGAAACCAAGCACAAAAGTCACATAACCTAATCAAGACAAACTCAAAAGACTATAACTTGAGCTCTTTCATTCTGCCTTCCGCGGTGTAATCCCTTGTAAGTTTTTGACTTCTGCGTAGCTCCTCGAACCAACACTCACGCCAGATACTCTTTTCCAAATAGTATCGATTTTCGAAAACCTCTTGGACACCTCGGTCCACAAACCTTGCAAGTCTTATTCAACTACCCTTTTTCTAACCCATAGGCTCAAACAATTCTAGAGGTAACACAACAAGGGTATAAATGCAAATAAATCCTAAGCAAGTTCAGTCATACCAGCTGAGCTTCTTTCTAAAGAATTCTTATTGCCTTAATACGCCTAGGTGAAGTCATAGTTTCTGTAGACACGAACATTACACATTGAGTGGGCCAATACTCAATGTCAGGTAACTGTGTAACAGTAGCTACCAACACTCAACCTATGGCAAGCTATGCCTTCCTTTCCCAACATCTCAATCAAGAGACAAGGAAGTACACAACGTACAAAAGCTTCTAACATGTCTAAGCATAGTCAGTCCATACCCCGGTTCAAAAGGATGAACTGAGCTCTGATACCACCTTAATGCAACACCCCTCAATTTAATAACCACGGCACAATCGTCATTATATCACGGTCACTAAATTTCGACGTGCTAACATTGTCAAATAACAAACTTTACAAATATATTAATTATTTCGCATATGAGGAAAATAGCAGCCATGAATGAATATTACATATACAACTAATTAAAATATGAATTATAGAATGTACTCAATTTACAACCTTTAAGTCTGGATAATCACCTTAAAACATACACATACCCAAAATACATTTTTATATAGGTAATGCAAAATAAAATATCAACTACCCACACCCTATCTATAACTAAGGAGTTGGGCACTCCATCGAATCCCGAATGCATGAGGCAACTCCGAGCTCACCGGTGTAGTGAGAAATACAGGATAAGGTCTTCAATCGCAATCCTCTTCATGGTCAAAGTCAGATCCTCAGCATGTTAAATACGTCTTGTCGGTCCAATCAACTCGCCGCGCGTTGACACCACAAGTGAACACAATTCGAACGAACCCAATAGAACTCCCTTTGCGATGACATCACCGAATACAGTGGGTCAAACCAAGAAAATCCAAAAGAATCCAACCTCGTTCCCACTTACAGTCTTTAACCAAAAATTGACATAGAGCAAGAAAAGTACAAGAAAGAGGTAAGACTCCTATCATCATTACCAATTATAGCATCGAGAAACCAAATGGCGCAAAGCGCCCACATAGCATTTATGACAGCAATAATGGTAATAAACATTCCATAGCAATTATGATCAACTAAACAGTTTCAGGCAATCATTTACATATAGATATATCAGAAGTACAACAGTTCCAATTATAATAACAATGTATGCCAGATAATTCATGGACTCACTATGCACATGTGCCCTCAATAGTCAAAATCCTACTCCATGGAGCTAGACACAAAACAGTCCGAGGGAACGATCAGGAGGTATGTCGTATTCTTGGTCGCCCAGGCCCTCAAGTGCTAAAAATTCTCAATTTATCATTTTGTACAACATGGCATTTTACAAGACATTCTACACGATCTCAACATAGGACAGGCGTCTCGGTCCCGGACCATCGGTGTGTTTGCATCGGTCCCGCCCCCCTACGAGAGAGCTACCACCGCCCATTGTGAGGTACCCGCACCCCCGACGCCCCTAAGGTCAACAAGTAACCTACACTTGTCTATTCGCACCCGCACAAAGGTGTAAGTTCAACTCCTAGGCTACCGGCCTTAACCAAGTCCAACGGACAATCTCTTTCTTTTTGTTCAATGCATGACACAATCATACTCCTCATGACCAACTAGGCCCATCATGCTTCACATGCATGTCATATCACTTAGCACAAGATCTGATCCCATTCACGGGTATATAACAATCCAATAGTACATTTTAAGGACATTCACAATTTTCATTTCATAGTCATGATAAAAGTCAACCATTAAATTCATTATGTGCCTCAAAAGCTCACCCATACTCAAGTTCTTCCCTGTTTATGAATCCCTACTTAATCTCTAATCATCCAATCATTTATGATTTATGTACTTTTATTAATCCAAGGGTTTTGAATCCAGGAAGATACATGGCCAGAATCACCAACAACATCACAGATTTAATTGCTAGGTATGGGGTGATAAACCATGGTTGTGAATTCGACGGATACTATGCATTTAGTGGAAAATTGAGGCTGCCATTCGACGAAGACTAACATGGCAGAAGGATGAAAAATGGGAGAACATTTTATAACAAGATTGGATAAAAACCAATTTCTGTCAGATGGGGGTTCTGTCGAACAGAGGTCAGAACTATAGAATTCTTTTCGGAAGGTCAGCAAAAGTCCAATTCGACGGATGTGGGTGTCGACGTTGGAGAAATCTCCCAAGTGTCGAACCGACGAAAACACTGTGGTCAGAACTCTAATTCGACGGGTCTTGACGTTCTACTCGACGAATATTAACTTTGGGTAGCTTCTGATAAATGGACAGAAGATCCACTCGACAGGTATGTCTCTCAATTGGTATTGGCATTCTAACTCAACGAACATTAACTTTGGGAAGCTTATGATAAATGGACAGAAGATCCACTCGACAGGTATGTCTCAATGGTTATTGGCATTCTAACTCGACGAACATTAACTTTGGGAAGCTCTAAATGACACTGGTGTATGTCTCAATGGTTATTGGCATTCTAACTCGACGAACATTAACTTTGGGAAGCTTCTGATAAATGGACAGAAGATCCACTCGACAGGTATGTCTCAATGGTTATTGGCATTCTAACTCGACAAATATTTCACTCGACGGGTGTGGTCATTCAAATTCGACGGATTTTGCATTGGAGGAGTTTCTCTCCTAAGTGGTCAGGAGTTTATACTCGACGGATATTCGACGGGCTTGGCCAGGGGTTCATACTCGACAGGTTTTGACTTTACTGAGTGATTATGACATCACATTCGACGGGTTTGGCCAGAAGTTCATACTCGACAGATTTTGATAATGCAATAAATGATCAGAAATCAAATTCGACGGGCATCACATTCGACGGGTTTGGCCAGGGGTTCCTACACGACAGGTTTTGACATTGCACTAAATGACCAGGAATCAAATTCGATGGGCATCACATGCGACGGGTTTGGCCAGGGGTTCCTACACGACAGGTTTTGACATTTCACTTAATGATCAGAAATCAAGTCATTACCACTTCTCACCAATAATCCCAAAATTTTAGTCTCAAGGCGTGGCCATCCGAGAGCCAGCCCGACAGCGTTCCTTTTAGATTACCAGCAGCATTCAAACAGAGATGAATCACAGTGCCAATCACAAACAACGTCCCTAAATGCTAAAAGAGGTTGAGGAGGAGTGTCTTCCTCTTATCTGGGAGAAGCACAAAGAAAGGTTGCTCCTTTTAGTCAGAGTTACGTTTTCGGCTTCCAGGAGATCCTTGAACATTCAAACTTACCAAAATCGAATCAAGTATTGAAATGGATACCCATGGTCATCAAAATGACTGTGGGTTACGAAAATGAGAGGAGATGAGGAAAAAGCTAAAAGCTTTACCTTAAAGTTCCAACCTTTAAGCTTCAACAGTGGAGAAAAGTGAAGATGAAGAAAATGTAGAGCTTTGAAGATGATTTCCTCAATGATGGTGGTTCTCCAAACACGAAATGGTGCTAGGAGTGTGACGTTTTGGAAGATAAAAATACAAATATGGGTGGATGGTGTGCTGCTGTGGAGTGAAATGAAAAGAGAGAAAGATGAGTGAATAGTGAGTGCTGCGTACAGGAGGAGGAAAATGTGAGAATGAAAAATGAATTAGACCCCTTAATTTCAAATGTGCAAAGCCTGAAATTTGGGAGGAGAGAGAAATGATAAAATAATGGTTGGAGGAAGCTTCCTTGAGAAGCTTCGCGCGCTCCTCGATAAAGTACATAATAAGCTTGTCTCCAAATTAAATACATCTGACAGATGATTAATTACACTGTGGAATTATTTTCTCAGTGAATAAAATTTACAATTGATGAAAATAATATTTTATTATTCATCAAATGATTTTATGATACCGAAATTTTATTTAACAGATAAAACCTCAAAAAATATAAACCTCGTAAACTATGCCCGACCTCGGGTTAAGTAAGATCCCCCGTTGACACATTGACAATTCAAAGTTTACCAGCCTCAGGGAAAATATTCTAGTTTCCCCGGCTCCGCTCAGTGTACACGCAAAACGAAGAATATATTAAAATATTCATCATTTTCAGAAAAATCCACAAAAATTCCTAAAAATCATAAATATTATAAAATGATCGTTTATAATGAAATAAAGAATTTTCGGGATGTTACAGGCTCCTCCACTATGCTTATGCCCACAACCTCGCTCCTAGAGGTGGGAACTACGCCTACATGAGTGAAGATGACGTGTTCATGCTGTAGATTCTAAAGTAAGGCTATCAGATTAACTGGACCATCTTCATTATGAAGCACATGATGAGGGCAAGAGGTAAAGAGTGGTGTGAACTCCCCTACGGTGTGATCATCACTGCCTTCTTAGGCAAGTATCCACACATTCTGGAAACCGAGCGAGCGACCCCGCTAACCCATCATCACGTTTTTGGGTCCTTTACCCTTAACAAAATGAAGATGATCAGGACCGATGAAGGCTGGGTGTTCCCAGTGGAAGTTGATGATGATGAGGACAACCCTCAAGGCATTCCTGATGCTGCTGCTGCTGCTGCTGCTATATCCCTGCTCCTGCTCCTGTCACGAATGAGCAAATCCTGGCTACTCTGTTGGATAACAGAACCTACATGGAGAATACCTTTACTATTCTGTTTGACAGAATCGCTGGTGTTGAGCGTGAATAGGCTGCCCTTCGAGCTCTGCTGTCTGGCAACGACCCTGCCTCTCCTCCTCCACCACCTAATGCCTACTTCTAGAGCTTGCTTAGTCTTAGGATCAGTTGCTTATGTTCTATTTTTTAGCTGTTTATTGTATTAACTGTCTTTTAAATTACAATTGTATATGCACTTAGCCACTTTCATTTAATGCAATGAGTATTTTCATTAATCTATTGTCATTTACAATCACTTTTTTATTTATCTCATACATATTTATCACTGTACTTTATTGAATGAATGCATCCTTTTTGATCATGTCAAAAGGGGGAGAAAAATAATCAATCTCATCTGAGAAAAGACAGGTTAAAATTGGATTAATACTAGCTCTTGGATTCCAAAAGAAAGGGGGAGAATATGCTTGTTGTATTATTTCTGAGAGTAAGTCTCCTATCTCTTTGAATTCCATTTTATATGAACTAATGCTTTTCTCAATGATAGTTTGTCATCATCAAAAAGGGGGAGAATGTGATCACCATGCAACATTGATGATGAGTTTTGATAATAACAAATATGGAGATGATGAGAAGATCAAGTCCAAGTTCTTCAAGTTTAGCTTTAGGACTTAGGATCTCTCTTGTATAGAGCTCTCATAGGATATCTCAGTGTTTAACTCCAAAAGATCTAAGAACACGTTTTCTACAATCTAAATTAAAGTTTTAATGAGGCTTTGATAATCAAAAAAGTTTGTGGTCTTTTCTAAACCTACATAATCTGGTTCCTAGAAGCGTTTTTCATAATTTGAGCAGAGGTATTCGAATACCATTAAAGGCATTCGAATACAACCCTTTTAAAAATGCCTTCAGAAACGTGTTTCAAGCAGTGGCATTCGAATACCTTGATATGGTATTCGAATAACGTGGGTCTGATCTGTTTTTTATATACTGATATCAAAGGTATTCGAATACCTCATAATGGTATTCGAATAACCCAAGTTTAAACTATTTTTTTTTATATATTGATATCAATGGTATTCGAATACCACAATAAGGTATTCGAATAACCCACAAGTTTCTGCTTTTGATTTTTGAATTTGATATGCAAACGGATTTGCATTTATTATGCTATTAATTCCCTCAACAATATTTTCTAATCAAAGGCTCTATAAATAGAGACCTTACCTCACGGCTGAAACACACGAATCCTTGAAATTATTTTGAGTGTGTTAAAACACTATTTTTTTTTCTCTTTCTCTCTGTGCTCTTTTGATAAAATTCTGAGATATTCTTAGAGAGCTCTGTAGTGCTTCAATTTGTATAATTTGCTCTAAGTGAGAGTTTCTCTTCATCTATTTTTTGATTTTCTGTATCGAGGGTGAGGTATCCCTCAAGGTTTGTATAAAGGTGAGGTATCCCTGCATGCTGAGACTTTAGCATAAGGGTAGAGTGTCCCTGTGTGTGAAAAGTGCTCTATTTTTGTAACGGTAGCAAGCACCTATTGAAACTTGTATACTTAGTGAAAAATCTCGGCTTTCGAGGACTGGACGTAGACCACAAGTGAGTTAGTGGTCGAACCAGGATAAATATCGTGCCTGCTCTTCTTCTCTTTATCTCTTTATTTTATGCAATTTATTTTATCACACATTTATTTTCTGCTGATCTTTTCTTCATCTCATTCCTTCTGTGCATTTACTTATTAAGTTTTAATATTTATATTTTATTTAAAAGGGTTTGCAAAAAAGTTTTATACTCAATTCACCCCCCTCTTGAGTACTGGAAGCCACTTGGTAACAAATCACAAGACCAAAAGAAACATAAACTAGGGCTCTGATACTAACTTAATGTAACGCCTCTTTTTGGGAAGGAACGTCACATTGTCATTTACAATGCGGAAAATAAAATTTATAAGTTAAGACCCGGTTCTTCTTATTACAATTAAATTTGTTTAGTTAAAGCTGCATAAATAAAATGGCGATATTATATATTTTTTATTAATAAAATATAGTGACAAAACATAAATGGCAATAAAGAGCAAGACAAAAGTAAAGCATACATTTGATCAACATTGCATATATATATATATATATATATATATATATATATATATTATATATATATATATATATATATATATATATTTTTATATCAAATCTATTTAGTTACAAAGCCCAATATATCAAAAAGTAAAACTATACCTGCCCAAAGGATCATACATATACAGCCCACCAAAATAATAAAACATCAGGCCCCAAAATAAACACTGATAGCCATCAGTAGCTACCAACAGTATCAGTCCCTGAGACGAGGAGGAACCGTGTCAGGATCCTCCGCAAGATCCTCCTCGGGGTCTTCCTCATCAGAAGAGACTCACATAGGAGCCACTGAGTTACGGGACAGGGCTCGAGCAGTAGAAACAAAAGAATCCTCCTGTGGGGTGTAATCGCGGTCACCCCACATCTCCCGGATGAGCAAGTAGAACTCCAAATGCACGCTGACGCTGCCCGTGAAGATGGGCGGATCATGACACCCCCAAGCTAGCAAGATCGACACCTCTCCCTCGTAGATGAAACATTCAAAATTTTGGTTGATGTACTAGCAGTCTAGGCCTCCGAGGAAGGTCAAACATACATAACCTAGAAATCCACGCGGGCGTGCCACCATGATCCAACCGTATGTGTTAGTCGCGATTGGGGCAGAAGCCGGGGAATTTGGGAGCTTCACCCTCCTTGCCGACATCTTCGATGAAACATATTTATAAACAGGCAGAAATAATAGAAACACAGAAAAGAGGTAAGACATTCTACTATCATTACCAATTATGGCAGTAGAGAAACAAAATGGCGCAAAACGCCCACATAGCATTTCATAAGTAATCATAATAATAATAATAAGCATTAAATAACAGCAATTAAACAATTGAGTAGTTCCAGGCAATTATACATTAGTAAAACAACAGTCCCAATATATCACAGGAATTAAATGCCAGATAATGGATGGACTCACTATGCACATGCATACAACACCAAAATCCTACTCCACGGAGGTAGACACAAACAGTCAGAGAGAAAGATTAGGAGACACGTCTGCAACTCAGCTGCCGCAGTCAAAGTGCTATAACTCATCAGTTTATCTACGTGCACATAAAGGCATTGTACAGACAATCTATGCTAGATCACGATATAGGACAGTGTCTCAGTCAGGATCGTCAGTGCGTTTGCATCAGTTTGCCCCATGAACAAAAGAGCTACCAACTGTCCATTGCGAGGTACCCGCACCCCGACGCCCCCAAGGTCAACAGTATGACCTACACTAGTCTACTCGCACCCGCACAAAGGTGTGTTTAATCTCCTAGGTAACATGGCCTTAATAACAGTCCAACAGACTTTCACAGTGCATGTTGACTCAATGCAGAATCATGTATGTTTATCATTTCATACTTTTCCACAATATGCCACAATTGGCCAAAGTAAGCATCATAATATTCTTGGTCCCATACATGGACCCATATTAAATAGTCTAAAGCCTTCCAATGATACATTACATTTTTGGTACATTATGGAATTGTTTAGTGTTCTCACTTACACTCATGTTCTTACTGTAATTGAAAATCGTTCTAAGTCTCTTTTAGATAAAGTTCCATTCTTGGTTCTTTCCGTTTTATGAAGCCCTAATTGATTCCTAATTAATCATTTAATTAAGTTTCACTTCAATTTAATTTTTCTTATGAAATCCCTTTCATTATTAGGTTCTTACTTTAAACTTAGTCTTATTCACTCAAGGAATTTATTTCTAAGTCTTACCAAGTCTTACACATCTTTATTTATCTTTAAGGTCCAAAGAATTTCTTTAAGTTACTAAATTTATTTCCTTCCATTACATAATCCTCTTATTTATTTACTTGATTAATTAAATGTCATAGTTGTATGGAGTTATATGATTAGGCTATTTTTAACCCTAGAGACCGTGAGCCTCACTAATTCTTAGGATTCTAGTTTTTCATTCCATTAATTACATGTTGTCCACTTGATTAGTTATGTCTTCCACTTGTTATAAATTTTCACCAAGAACCCTAATTTTGGGCCCCAAAACCATGAGCCTCCTTTGAGGAAATCTAGGTCATTTTCTTCTATTTCAAGTGTTCTAATCCATCCAAGTATATCAATATACATGACCAATCAATCAAATAACATAAACAAATTAACAACAACATGTAAACATACAAATCATACAAACAAAGAATAACCCTCAATAAGATTTTCTCACAATCAATCACAACACAATGTTCCTTACTACCAATAGAGGTTGAGGAGGAGTATCTTCCTCTTACTAGAGAGAAGAAAACAAGAGAACCCCCCTTTAAGCTCCTTGTAATTTTCGGATTTGGCACCTCCAAGAACCCTAAAATTTCAATCTCATTAAGATAGCACCAATGCTTGAAAAATAAGGTATAAATGGTCACAAAGGAGACCATAGAAACAAAAATGGAGAAAAGAGAGTGAAGAATCAAGAGCCTTACCCAAAAACCCTAAGCTTGAAGCTTGAAGAAAGTGGTCAAGATGAAAGCTTTTTCAAGAATCCCCAACTAGAGAAGTATTTAAATGATGAAGGTGATTAATAAAATGTATTTAGTTGGAATTTTTATGATGGATGAGGGCTTGAGGAGGTGCTGGCCGTGAGCCTCTTCTAGAGAGAAGGAGGAGAAAATGCAAAGGAAGAAGAAGGTAGAGAGAGAAGTGAATAGAAAAGTGAAAGATGCTTTTAGGTTTTTGAAATTAATGTGATATAATTAACTATGTGAAACACAAACTTTTCCCCCCAAAAATGGTGCAGCAGCCGTGTGAGTGTGGTGAGGAGGAGAGAGAAATGGTTAGCTTCCTTGAGAAGCTTGTGTGCATTTTCAATAAAGAAGATATGATTAGACATAAAGGAGATTGTCTTTAGATAAGATAATGTGATTTAATAGTTAAAATAATAGGGTAATTAGAATTTTACTATAAGTTATTACCCAATGAATAATTGTTACAGTGCACAAAGCCAGTATTAATTATCCAATGAATAATAGAGTATATCGCAAAAATTTAATTAACAGTGCGTACAGAGATTTTATTTATTAGATAAAACCTCTAAAAACGCAAACATCGCAAACTGTGCCCGGCCTCGGGTTTAGTAAGATCCCCCATTGACACATCCACAGTTCAAGGTTTGCCAGCCTTAGGGAAAACATTTCGTTATCCCGGCTCCGCTCAGTGCGCACGTAAAACAAGAAATATACTAAAGTATTTGACGTTTTCAGAAAAATCCACAAAAATTCTTAAAAATCATAAATATTATAAAATGGACATTTGTCACGAAAGAAACAATTTTCCAGGGCGTTTCACTTACTCTACTCAGTGTGCACGTAAAATGAGAAATATATTAAAATATTTAATATTTTTGAAATATTCCAAAAAAATCTCCAAAAATCACAAATATTGGAAAATGGCTATTCATGATGAAACAAATCATTTCCGGGGTGTTACACTAACTCTGCTCAATGTGTACGTAAAATTAAGAATATATTAAAATATTCGACGTTTTCAAAAAAATCCACAAAAATTTGCAAAAATCATAAATATTATAAAATGATTAATTACGATGAAATAAATAATTTTCGTGGTGTTACAGTTGCAACTCTCCCCTTCTAAAAAGAAATTTCATCATCGAAATTTGTTCTATCTTACAATACACTCGGATATTGTTCCTTGTAGAATGTCTCCAGATCTTCAATGCAACCATAACGACTAACTCTGAGTTTGTGTAGGGTAGTTCTTCTCACGTGCTCTCAGTTGTCTTGAAGCATACGCTACTACTCTTTCTATTCCGAACAAGCATATGTTCTAAACTCCAACGTGAAGCATCGCGAGACGTCTTGAAAGGTTTAGTGGAATTTGGCAGAATCAACACTGGTGAAATAGTCGAGTGCCTCTGCAATCCTTGAAAATTTTCCTATATGCATCAATTCTTGCAAAAACTTGACTCTTTCACGTGAGCTGGATGAGAGGTCCTACCATCTTGGACAATCTTACGATGAATCTCTGATACTAGCCAGCTAATCCCACACAGTGACGAATTTATAATACTGTCTTCGATCTTTCCTATTGAAGAACTGCTCCAACTTTCGACAGATCCACAATAATTCTTTCCTTTGAGATCACATGACCCTAAAGTTGAACTGCCTCTAACCAAAATTCACAGTTGGACAACTTCACGTATAACTTCTTCTTCTTCTTCAGAATTTGAAGAACCACACTAAGAAGTTCAACATGTTCCTCCGGACTTTAAGAATAGATCAAAATGTCGTCAACAAAGACAATAACAAATCTGTCTCAGTAGGGAAGAAAGATCCTATCCATGTAGTTGATGAATACTACCGAAGCGTTCGTTACACGGAATGACATTACTAAATACTCATAGTGCTTAGAACGCGTCAGAAAGGCCGTCTTGGAAGCATCTTCTACTTTCAAATGAACTTGATGATAACTAGAATGCAAATTGATCTTGGAGAAAACAGCGGCTTCCTTCAGTTGATCCATCAAACCATCTAACCTCGATCTTAACAGGAAGTGTCTCACAGGGCAAGTTCTTATCAAATTGTACTGCATTCAACTTTATAACATGGTTTGGATTAGGAACATATCTCCTCAATCGAAATACACAGGAAACATTATGAAGGTTTGAAAGAAAAGGTAGTGAAGCCATTTGGTACACTATCGGACCTATCCGACGAAGAATTTAATATGGTCCAACAAAATTTAGGTGTGGGCTTCATGGATTCAGTCTAGAAATCTCTGTCCTAAGGAACACTAAAGTTCTATTGGAACAGAATAACAAGATATGGTCAGAAAATAACCAATCCCTCTCTGAGATCAAGTTTATTTATGAAAAAGGCAGACAATCAAATTAGCAGAAAAGTTTCAAATTTCTAACAATAACAAGATAGTTCAAACAAACTTGTGTAATGATAGTAGGCTTAGAAATGAGAATAGTAATATTTAAGTCAAAAGGAAACAAATACACAGACAACCCAATTCTAGAAACGAACTCTTAAAATTTCTTTGGAACGATTTAACAGGATATGGTTGGAGATAACCAATCCATTTTCAAGATCACGTCAAATATGCGAAAGAGGTAAACAAATCAGATTAACCGAAAAGATTTAGTCTTTAACAGGTCATAGGATAATTTAAACAACTTGGCTATCAACAACAGATCTTTGTAATAGAAGTAGAAATAACTTGGTCAAAAGATAACAAAGATAAAGATAACCTTAATTTGATCCATACAGTCATATGCCATAAAGAAATGGGTTACCCCCAGAATTAAACAGTATTGTCAAAGGATTATCTCTTATGACACAGTCTCCTTCGTTTAGGCCTTCAGTCTGGGATGTTGTTACTCCACTTGGGAAGTTGAATCTTCCTTCTTTGTGAGATTTTGAAACACGTACATCATTAACAGAAGGCTTCGTCTTTTGCGAAGTACAATTCCTAAACACGTGTCCTAACTTTCCGCACTTGAAACAAACTTTTCCCTTGATCATAAAATCCTTTATCGCATGACTTTTTGCACACTTCTTACATGTCAGTAAAAATGCCACTGGCTGACTGGGTCTGCTACCTCTAGCACTTCCTTCAACCATTTGATATTGATATTCATTTCTTGGTGGTTGCGAATACAAATTCAGCTAGAATCACTTGACCTTACGATCTCTTCTTTTTCGGAACTAATATGATCCAACGTTATGGAGATCCATATCTTGAGATTGATTCAACTCTAACAAAATCTGAGCCTCGGCTATCAATTCTTGCTGTTGAACGATCCTTTTATTTTGTTGCACTATTATGCTGACCATTCCTTGCATTGCTTCCGTAGTCACAGCCATCCTTACGTTGTTGCATTCCTCATTTCCACGCATACATCTACCGCGAGCCATTTGGCTTTCCTTTGAAAACAAACAAGTAAAAACACAATGGAAACAAGAAGTAACCATTTCAAACAATGTTGTCTCCTTTCAGAGACCAAACAATGTATCTCTGAGTTTAGCTTCAGAGAAACACACAGTACAAACAAGACAACCTTCCCATAAATTCAAAAGACTCGGACTTGGACTTTACTCACACTAGAAGTACCACTCCAAAGGCATAGGAGTAAACAATTCTGCACGAGTTCAGTTATCCAACTGGACTCTCACTAGAAGAACTCCAATTTCTCCTAGTTCGCCTAGTTGAAGTCATAGTTTCTTGTCCACACAGAAAATTACATATTGAGTTGGCCAGTCTCCAATATCATGCAACTATGTAACAGTAACTACTAACATCTAACCTAAAGTAACTTATGCAATCCTCTTTTAACATCTCAAATAAGAGACAAAGAAATGCACAATACACACACAAGAATGTCTACCTGTCTAAGCACAGTCAGTCCATACCCCGGCTCAACAGGATGAACTGCCCTAATACCACCTAATGTAACACCCCCTTCCGGGAGGCATTACATATTAGACCGACTCTTACATTTTAAAATTCTTTTTTTTTTTTGCTTAAGTTATAAAAGTGCATAGTGTAAGATATGAGTTTCAAAAGCTTCTTTTCGTGGATAACATAAATTGGTCAAAGTTTGGGAACACAAAACATAACAACCATAGAATAAATAAAAGACTCATGTCATAGGAACTAAAAAGGCTTTTCATAAAGTAAAGTTTACTACATCTTTAAGTACATCATTTGTATATCCCAAAAACATAAAACTTAAGTACTCCAAAATAAACATACCTATACATATGACTACTAAATGAAAATTGAGTCTTGTCCAAGTCCACACACCTGAAGAATGGGTTCCTGCACCTGATCTTCATCCAAAACCCCTTCGGGATCCCTAATAGACAAAGCCCCCAGTCGGGGCATGTCACTGCGGACAAGAGTCTGAGCAGTCGACTCCACAGAGTCATCCTTAGAGGAAACTCTTCGATCATCCCAAAGTTCCCCAAGAGGCATCTAGAACTCCAAGTGAACATCTGTGTCCATAGTAAACGTAACCGCATCATGTCGAGTCCTGCTCCAACTCAAAGTGACATTTCCATTGTACCAGACGCGCCCTATGTCCCACTAAACGCTCCATGCTCCAGTGCCTCCATGAAACCGTAGCCTAGTGAAACCTCGTGGGTCTTGCCTTGCCACCATCACGGACTTTTCCATCGTAAATACGAAACAGAAGTAGACAGAATAATACAATAGAAGAGGTGAGATCTCTTACATCAATACCATTATGGCAGCAAGAAATATAACGAAAGACAGTAGTGCCTTTCATACACAACAATCATTAAGTAATAGCAGATATAATCATGTCAATATAAGAATATTCATAGAATAACAAACATAATCATGTTATCAACTGATAAGTAAATCAACAATATACACCAAGACATATATATATGTATGGATCATGTCACAATAATAGATACGCTGACTATGCATATGCATGATGCGTATGCTGACCATCCTTATACACAATGCAACCAGTTCCTACTCCATGGAGTTAAGGTTCAGAGATAAGCGTTCCAGAAGATCTGTCCCCCCTCAAAAGACAGTCTACGCCGGATCACGAAAAGGATAGTGCTTGTCGGGTCCTTGTCATGCATTGCAACGGTTTTCCACAACTAGGGGTATACAATGTGACAGTGGTCACTAGGTGGATCACCTCGCCTTGATGCCCCCGGAGATCTATCCGGGTTCACACTTATCCAAATTCTCGCTCAATCCTAGGCATCACAATCCGACAGTCTAATGCTCAAGTGCATGCTCAAAGAAATCAAACCACCATTGTACCATTCCCAATAGTATTAAGGCAACCGCCCGTATGATTGTCCAATACCATTAGTATCAATGATATTATATAGCCGCCCATACAACTACATAATAACAATGATCCACTCGGGTCCAGCACTTTGGCCCAAAAGCACAAGGCTACATTCATAGTCCACTTGGGTCCAATATGTCGGTCCAAGGCACAATGTTAATGCATGCTATCACAAAGGATTTCAGTCGTGTAAATTCAAGAATCATCATTATCAAATCACGTGGATCATTTTCATAATTCTCTAGTATATAGAAACATTAGGTGTTCTTTAGTCTTTAATTATCATACTCTCAAGAATAAAGATAGAAATTAATCCAAATCACCAGTTTCTTCTAACTAAGTTCCTCGAATGACCTATCCTTATATCATTTATGAAAACCTAAAAAAAAAACCACAATGTCCTTACCTCAACATTCCTTTCCTTTTTCATCTAAGTCTTTCAAATTTTCTCTATTTCTTTCTCAAGCTTGTTTTTCCTCTCAAGACCGAAAATCACTCTTTTGCTTAAAGATCAAATTTATTCTTTTCCATTCTTATCTTATAAATTCTTAATTAATTTTCTCGATTGTCAAGTTACCTAGATTTACCACTAATAAATCATTTTCCATGATTTCGATTGTCTCCAAATTTGTTTCTATTTGGTACATCCAAAAATTATTACTCCTCAAATTGTGACATTATAATTATCTTCAATCTTATTCATAAATTCCTAAACCCTAATTTGGCTTCCAAATCACCCAAACGATATTTCCTAGCATTCTTTCTAAAACTTCCATTATTCAACTTCTAAATAAAATTCTTTCTATCCTAATTACTCTTCCCCCTCATTATCAAATATTTTAGGTCTCCAATTTACTCTTATCTCTAATTATCAAGTATTATGGCCACTATCAATTCCTTCCAATGGTAAAACTTTGTTTCTTCCCTCATTCAACTTGTAACCTTATAAATCATGTCCTTATCACCTACTCATCTAAGTCCTTAATAACCAAATATCTTTCTCATGGATATCTCTTCTTGGGCTAAAATTGCCGTGAGCCTTAAGGACCAAAGGAAACCAAATAAATCATTCTTTCTCAACACAATCATAGCATGCCACTTACTTTAATCATCACAATTTATTAAATTCATGCTTGTTATCAAAATCACATATATCCATTAAGTCACCACAATCATTTTTGCATACAACAACATCATATAATCATACAAGATCAAACAAGCATAAATCAAAATCACACATTCAGGTGGATGAATCCTCACGTGGACTCTCCAATCCCAACACAACCATTCGTTCCTCACCACTATAGTATGGTCGATGAGGTTAATCTCCCTCTTGCCTTAGGTGTAGCCTCCTAGCTCCTTCTAAGTCCTTGTGTAGCAAACTTAATCCATCAAAAGGTTCTTAGAATTAAAGCAAACACACAAGAATTAGTACCTAGAGTTTGAATAAGATTACCATAGGTCAAAGTATAGTTTCAAATTCTTTAAAATGAAGCAAGAGAAACGATTCAAGAACTTTACCTTAAGATTCTTGAACTTGAGATTTGAAGCAAAGCTTAAAGAAATACTTGAAGATGGATGAACTAAAGATTGATTTTCACACAATAGTGTCTTAGAATGATGTAGAGACTCAAGATCCAAGGTTATCTTGAATTATTGAAGATGTAGTGATGTGTTTTGGGGGTTGGCTATGAGCTTTAAATGAAAAAAGTGAGAGTTTTGTGCTTAGCCTTTGTTTGCTTGGATGAAAGGATGAATAAGTGATGAACTAAGTGTAGGATGGTCCTCCAAAAATGGTCTTAGCCGTGGGAATGTAGAGAAAATGAGAGGAAAAAGTAGAAATCAAAGTCTCACCGTAAGAGCTTCAAGTTAGGGTTTGAAAGAAAATGATGAAGATGAGAGAACTAGATGATGATCTTAACATAGAAAATTATCCATGAAGTATGTAGATTCTAGAAATGTGATTGATTGGAGCAAACAAAAATGGAAGAGAGCATTTGAAGGTGGTGGCCGTGAGGTGTAGAGGAAAATGGAAGAGGGAAAATGGAAGAGAGAAAATGATGAGAGAAAATGAGATAGAAACTTTAGGGTAGAGAGAGAAAGTAATAGAAATATTGGAAGATGAAAAGATGGTAGTTTTTTGGTGAAAAGATGACATCTTTTCCCCCTCCTCCAAAATTGTAACACCCTCCTTAGGGTGCCACACTTCTTGTTACTCAAATACCATATTACCCTTTTAATTAGAAAACGTGCTTTATGATATAAATACGAGTTGTAAAATTCATTGATGATAGTAAGATAAACCTAGCGAAAAATAAAAACATTACAATAACATCATAAATAATATACATCATATATATACAAGTCATAGTACTGTCATATTTTAATGTTTACAAACTAGACTCTCAAAATATTTAAACTTTAATTTAAACTAACTTACTGCCCAAGTATTACTAAATAGTAGAACCCTCAGGTGGGTCCTCCTCAGACTCCTCAGAAAATAGAAGTCCGACTTGACGCGAAGTCCTACGAACAGGTGTCCGCACAGATGACACTACACTAGTCGCACTCGGAGTACGATAGTATACTTCCCAATACTGTCTAATTGACAATGGGAACTCTAAGTATCAATATTCACACTAATGTCCAAGATGTAGCCTACTCAATCTCATATACACAAGGAAACGAGACTCCTCCATCAGTTCAAAACTCAGCGTCCTCAACAGGAATCTGCTCTTCCTCAGCTTCTCGCTCAAGTTCTCGCTCAACGTCTTTAAAATTATAAATACAATACAGAATAAACATACAAAGAGGTGAGATCACCTACGCCAATACCAGTATGGTAGCAATGAAGATTATCACATACAAATTCTCATGCCAACACATCATACATAATTACAATTATGCCAACAATATCATTTATCATTATAATTCATACAATAAGTCATAATTATGATTATGTCCTTATCAATATTCAATTATTCAATAATTCAATTATTATAAACAATAATTACGATAATACTCTCAGTATCTCTGCACATGCACCTAGACTCAATTTCCTACTCCATGGAGCTACAACTCAGATCGGAAATAGTGATCGTAAAGATCTGTCTGCACTACATGCCTCGAACCACGTGCTCAATTTTTGCACATCTAGCATATGCACCAGTCTTTATCAAATCTTGATTACGGATAGTGTCTCGGTCCGGATCATTGGTGTGTTATATCGGTCTAACCCACGTACAGAAGAGCTACCAACTGCACATTGTAGGCAACCCGCACCCTAATGCTCCCAAGGTCAACGAAAGACCTACACTACACATATCGCACCTACTCAGGAGGTGTATTCTCTCCTTCCTAGGCAAATAGTCTTATCCCGTCCATCGGACCTTTTCAATGCATATACAAATGCACCATTCTCAGTTCAATTCATTCTATCATATTCTCAATTAAATTTGCTTTATCTCAAGTTCGGGGTCCTCAGATTGGCCCAACAGTGTCATTACTGTAATTTCATCGCGAAACCATATTTTTCACATTTTCTCAATCGCGCAACAGTTCTGTCGCATTTTCAAATCACGTATCAATTTTTCATCGTTTCTCAATCGCGTAAACTATTTTTCACACGTTTTAAATCAAAAATATTATTTTCCTCTTTTAACACCAAAAATTCAGCTTCATTTTTCATATTTGCATAATAACCCCTCAAAACATAATATTTGCATTATAATCATCATTTAAATAATATTTTCACAACAGTCCCTCATAAAATTCACATTTACGAAATAGTCCCTCGTAAAATTCATATTTACGAAACTGTCCCTCGTAAAATTCATATTTACGAAATTATCCCTCATAAAATTCATATTTCTAAAATAGTCCCTCATAATATTCATATTTTCAAAATAGTCCCTCTAAAACATAATATTTACATTTTAGGCCCTTAAAAATTGTTATTTACAATATGGCCCTATTAAAAATAAAAATTACTATTTTGCCCTTCTAAAAATCATAATTATAATATTGCCCCTCTAAAAATCATAATTACAGTATGGCCCCTTTTAAAACTGAAAATTACAATATTGCCCCTCTAAAAATCATATTGATAATAATTCATTTTCAAAAAAATCATTTTACTTTGCTATACTCAAATTTGTCCCAAATTCATTTAAATCTCTCAGTTCTCATTTTAATTCATCAGTTTAATTATATCCGATTATTTTCCCACAACCTTCAAACTTGTTCAAATTCATCTCTTTTTCATTTAAATCCTTCACTTTCAATTGAATCTCTCATTTTCAGGACTTTGGTCCTTTCTAGCCTAGTATGGCCGTAAGCCTCAAGCTCTTTGGAGCTCTCATAAAATCGGTTCATCATATTATTCACATCTTACTTTACTCATACATTTTCATGCACACAATTTCATACATACAAACATATATCAAAACAATAATTTCATACATACAAACATATATCGAAACAATAGACATAATATCACACATGTAAGCACAAAAACACAATCATACATAACACAAACACAATCAAATAGCATCAAACAATCTGTGAAGAACCCTTATGGATTTTTTCACCGTACAAAACCATCCCCACACCACCAAAACTTGGTTGGTGAGGTTAAATCTCCCTCTTACCTCTTGAAGACAATTTAATCAGTTAGTTCTCCTCCTTTCCTTCAAATTCGTGCACTCCACCAAACAAATCCCTAAAATTCTTAAACAATTAGTAAAAACACAAACAAGGTTTAATATTGAAAAACCATGGAACAATCATGGTTAGAAAAATTAGAAATCCAATTTTGAACCATAAAATCAAGACTTACCCTTAAGTAAGTAAGCAAAAGGTTGGATTTTGGACAAGATAGAGTAGTTTTTTGGAAAAACTTTGTGAATGAAAAGTGTTTAGAATAGAATTTGGGTTTAGGAAATATGATGAGATAAAATTATAGAGGTTTGGTTGTATGAGTAGAGAGCTTGGCCGAATAGAGAGGGAAAGAAAAATGGAAGAAAAAGTGTTCTTGGAGAGAAAATGGAAAGCTTGATTTAGGATAAATGTGAAAGAAATATTGAGAAGGAAATGGGAGGGCTGCTGCCGTAGTGAGCTTGTGTGTGTGAGGTTGAGTGTTTGATTTTGCAAGATAAATATCCAATTGAATGCACATGGTTTATGACAATTTGGAGACTTCAAGAACCTAGTAGAACTTAGCCACCAAGCCCCCCTTGGCTGCTGCCCAAACCGTGTGGCCTCCTTGAGTTTTAGGGGTTTAATTGTTTTCCATTTAAGTCTAATTAATTGCTAATCAATTCACTAGTTAATTAGGTTTAATTTCCTAACTAATCTTAATTAACTTCCTAATCATATAACTAATTAGTTTAATATATATTAGCATATATTATAACCTTTAATCAATATTAAGATATCTAATTAATATTTAGATTATAATTAATTAATAACTAAGCTAGTTCACTTAGTTTGCTAATTAGGTAATTAGATTAGTCAAATTAAGCTTAATTAGCTACTAACCAAATTCAAGCCTACAATTTTTGACTTAATTCTAACCATTGATTCATCTTTAATTCCTAGCCATAGATTAGATCTAAGGTAGATATCAATTGGTCATAAAACTAGCATTCTAATCTCACCATTGATTAGATCAACGGCTAAGGTTAAAGGCTTCCTAACTAAGTCTTCATCCAATGGTTCATATTAAAGTCTAAGCCACTAAGTTTGACTTCATCTTAGCCATTGAAATCATCTTGATTTCCTATCCATTGATCTCATCTACGGTGGATATTACTTAGTAGTTTTATCAAGATTCGTTTTACACCATTGATCGGATCAACGGTTAAGATCAAAAGCATCTAAATTATGCTTTTCATCCAACGGTCCTAAATAAAGTCTATGCTTCTTTTGTTGACCTTTTCCTATTGGTTTAGAAAGTCAAGCCTACTTTCGTTGACTTGCTCTTTTTGGCTAGAATTTGTCCAGTCAGCACAGTTGACTGTTTTTCCTAAACGTGGGCCCCATGAACTTTTTCGGGTCCACAGATAATTTTTCTACTATTTTTGAGACAGTAGATACTGTTGAATAAAATAATATTATAATAATACAAAATTATTTTATTACACAGTTAAATCCTAAAAATTATAAGATTAATATATATATCAATCAATTGGGTTTAGTAAGATCCCCCAAATCTAATTAATTAAAATAAGAATTTCCTACCAAAATTATTATTTCTCCGACCCGTGCAAATCACACAAAACAATCAAAAACAGTATCGGAATAATCAAATTATTTTTATATTGCACAGAAAACACAAAACAGTGTAATTCTATCAGTTCTGTAACATAGTCTAAAATTTGGGGTGTTACAAAAATCATGTACACCTTGGGAGAAGTAGCAAGACTTCCTTTGCAAGCTTCTCCCAAAGCTGCTTTGAGAAGTTTCGTATGTTTCCCAAAATGGTCAAATCATGTTGTCATGTAGTGATGTGGTGATGTCACTTAGATGATATCATAAAAGTGACTAGATAGAAATAATCCACTAGATTTTTACTGCAAGTTATTACCCACTAGATAAAAGTTACAGTTAATAATATCGGTCGCACTTAAATTTTATCCGTCAGATAAATTCTCAAAAAATGAAAACTTCGTAAACTGTGTCCTACCTCGGGTTTAGTAAGATCCCAAGTTACCGTTTCCATAGTCCAAGGTTTTCCGATGTGTACGTAAATCGAGAAATATATTAAAATAATCAAACAATTCAAATAATTCTAAAAAAATTCACAAAAATCGTAAATATTATAAAAATAAGTGTTTATCGTGAACAAGTAATTTTTAGAGTATTACATTATGCTTCCGTAAAAGGCTCATATTTTGATATTTATTCTAACTATTTATTTGAAAATTATGGATATTCATACATAACATACTTAATTCTAGTTACTAATGCATAATTCCGAATACGTTATTAGTAATAGAGTTAAGGATATTACACAAGGTATTTAAGACACAAATGACATATGGTTGTAAGCTAGAAGTGAGCTATGGTTTGTAAAGGTAGTTTGGTTTTAGTTTCACTTAGATGACACTTTTTATTTGCGTGTTCTTGCTTTTATAAACATAATGTAGTGGTTGTAATTTGTAAATATTACTTTCATACAAAGCCTTAGTAACCAGTGGCACTTATCTATCGTGACATGCTCTATGCACAATTGAACCAGTGTTACTGCTTTTGTAAGACCACATATGGTATAAGAGTCAATCAAGGAACGAAAGGAGTTGTGGATAATAAGTAAATTAGATGCTACCACAAGGTCAGGAAACTTTAATAGCCTATTGGTAACAACACTACATCAAGTCATGGCAATATGAAGTTTTATGGCACTCGTGTTCTAGGAAGAACAACATTATTATTCTTATGAAAGGATAAAGTCAATGGCTGAAAAAATAGTGGCTCAAAATAGTTGAAGCAAGTAGTCTCACTAATATAAAATCTCGGTAGACAACACCACTATAATGCATAAACAACCAAATTAAAGGCAAACTATTAAGAAAAATTTAAATTAAAATAAAAAAAAGATAAGATAATTTATGTACATGGTTAATTGGATACATGTATTGGGGATAATAGAAGTTCCAAGTAACTTCCAATTTCATGTATCTTTCTAGAAGTGATGATTTGTTATCCCAGAAACTAACAGAAACTCTCAAGTGTGCAACACCATCCTTTTAAATTCAGTTCACCACCATCCAATCACCTTCTTAAACAGTTTTCATTAGAATGCTTCCCACAAAATGAACTTCAAACGATACTTATCAGCAATATAATCTAGACGGAAGCTGACATGAACAAGAAGCAAACATCATCATTAATTGGCAAACTGAAAAACTACAAATGGAATCAAGCACTAGATATAAAAATTACATTTTTTGTTAGATTTTTAAACAATGTAACTGTGATAACTGTCACTATGCTAGATGGATTAAGTAATGTAATGCCCCTTTTTGAGGAGGGAATGTCATACCATAACCACGAAACGGAAACAAAATGTCTAAACTAAGACCCGGTTCATTATAATATAGATAAGCCTGTTTAGTTGTAATCGTACAAATGATTTGGCGAATTCTTTTTTTTTTATAAAATAAGATGATAAGACATAGTTACAGTAGAAAGTAACATGAGAAGTAAACCATACATTCATACCTCGTACATATATATGTATACTTATATCATACTTATTTAGGTACATCATTAGATATACAAAAAATAGAAGCTTTACATGCCCCAAAATAATTACACATATACAGCCCACCAAAAAACAAAACATTAGCCCCCCAAAAAGATTTACAGATAGCCATCAGCGGCCATCAACAATATCAGCCCCTAAAGCGAATGAGAAGGAACCGTAGTTGGATCCTCATTAGGGTCTTCCTCATAAGAGGAAATCCTCATCGGAGTAACCAAGTTATGAGTGGGGGCTCGTGCAGAGGATAAGAATGAATCATCTTGTGGGGAGTAATAGCGATCACCTTACATATCACGTATAAGCAAGTAAAAATCTAAATACAAATGAGCATTAAAAGTAAAGACAGATGGAACATAACGTCCCCAAGCTAGAGACACAGTCACGTCTCTGAGGTAGATGCAGTGATCCGTACTCAGATTGATGTGCCAGTAGTCCAGACCTCCATGAAAAGTCAATCTCACATAACGCAAAAAGCCACGCGGACGGGATGCCATGTCTAAACAGGAAACTAATCAAAATCAGGCTAAAAGCCAAGGAATTCGTGCACTTCCCCTTCTTCACCGACGTCTTCAGAGAAACACATAAATAAATGGAATAGCAGAAATACAGAAAAGATGTAAGACATCCTACATTCAGTACCAATTATGACAGTAAAGAAACAGAACGGCGTAAAACCCCTACATAGCATTTCAGGAATAATAATCAGCATCAAGAAATAAATAGTAAACAACTTAATAAATCCAGGAAGTTATAACATCAATAAGGCAATAGTTCCAATCATCATATCAATAAATGCCAAGTAATATATTGACTCACTATGCACGTGCACATGATACCGAAATCCTACTCCATCGAGCTAGACACAAACATTAGAGAGAATGATCAGGGAGACATGCCAGTATCTCGTTAGCCTAAAATCAAGTGCTTTCCAAAAAATCAATAATTTTGCACAACAAGGCTTTATACAGCAGCATTCTTCACAAGATCGCGATATAGGACAATGTCTCAGTTCAGATCATCGGTGCATTTGCATCGGTCTATCCCACTGCCCAGAGGAGCTACCAACTGACCATTGTAAGACACCCGCACCCCGACGCCCCCAAGGTCAACGTTATGACCTACACTAGTCTATTCGCACCCGCACTAAGGTGTGATTCAATCTCCTAAGCAACATGGCCTTAACAATTGTCCACCAGACTTTCATGATGACCCAATGTATATTCAGGTATATTCAACAATAATATACTTTTCCATAATATGCCACAATTTGGCCAAGTTAAACATCAACAGATTCTTGGTCCCACTCATGGACCCACAATAATATATTATCAAGTTGTCAAACGTGACAATACACTTTTTAAGGTTTAGGTTTACCACGAAGTTTCACTTTAATTTAACATTTCTTATGAAATCTTTCTCTAGAGGAATTCTCTTGTAATTCTCATTAGATCTTTATTTCTCTTAATTAGCTAAGTTCTTTACTTAAATATAACTATATTCACTAAGAACATTATTCTAAGGTTCTCAAGTCTCACACTCACTCTTGTTCTTCCCTTAAGTTCAAAAATCATTCTAGGTCATCAAATAAATTTCTTTTCATCACATTGTTAATTACTTAACACTTAATTACTTAAGTTCCAAGGTTACCCAAAAATTACATATTTGGACCAAAAAAAAAAACCCTAGAGGCCATAAGCCTCCTAAGGGGGTAAGAACCCAAAATTTTCCATTGCTCCATTAATTATTATTCACTTGATTAGTTATCTCCCCAACTTGTTACAAAATTTTAACCATGAACACCCTATTGAAGGGGGTATGTCCATGAGCCTCATTAAGGAGAGCAAGGAACCCTTGCTTCCAATTCATATTTTTAATCCATCAAAATCAATCCAAGATCATCAACATACACAAATACAACCAATAAAACCACATAAGAGGAAATTAATACAAAGATCATTAGAAAAATATATAACCAAGAGAGCAACCCTAACATGGGTTCCTCACAACTAACACACAAACAAGCTTCCCACTACCAATAGAGGTTGAAGTGGATAATCTTCCTCTTATCAAGAGAAATAACAATGAAAGCAAGCTCCTTTTTCTTTGGGAATTCGTCCTCCACTACCTCAAAGCCCTAGAATATTTAAACTCACAAAAAATCACAATCAAATCTTGAAAAATGTATCCATGATTACCAAAGTGACCATGGATCATGAAAATGAGATGAAAAAAATGAAAAAGCTATGAACTTTTACCTCAAAGTTTCAAGCTTTAAAGCTTGGTGGAAGAAGAAGAAAATGGTGGATTCAAGAGATAATCACAAAAGAGAAAATGTTCAGGGTGATGAGAAAAGGTAGGAAATAAGGTTTGTTGGGCGAAAAAGCTTGGAGGGCCAAAAATGGAGTCTTGACCATGGGGGTGGTGAGAAAATGGAGAGGAAAGTTGAGTTCTTTGTAGGTGATTTCAACAAGAAAATAAAAGCTTCAAGAAAGAAATAGATTCAAGCAAGATGGTTGCTTGAAATCAAGCAACAATGGAGGAGGAAGAAGGTGTGGCTACCGTAGGAGGAAGAAGAGAGAAGGAAGAGAAAAAGCTTAAGAGAAAAATGAGAGAAGAAGTGTAGAGAGAGGAAATGTTAGAAAAGTGATGATAGCTTTTTAGGGTTTGAAATTAGAAATGAAAAAAGTGATAAATGAAAAGCATAATTTTGGCTCCCAAAATGGCCATTGTCGTGGAACAAAAGGGGGGAGAGAGGAGGGGAAAATGTTCTAGAAGCTTAAGAAAAGCTTCCTTGAGAAGCTTGGTAGGAAGCTTACTTGAAAAGCTTTGTTAGTTTTGTGTAAAAGTCAACTTGATGTGACATAAAGTTGACAATTTTGAAAATATGACAAACATATTAATACAAGCTATTATCCAATAGACAAATGTTACAGTTAACAGAAATCAATATTTATTATCCAACGGGTAATAAAATGTACAGTGATTTTTATTTATCAGATAAAAATCTCAAAAATATAAACCTCGTAAACTGTGCCCAGCCTCAGGTTTAGTGAGATCCCCCGTTGACGTTTTCACAGTTCATGGTTTACCAGTCTCGGGAAAAATATTTCATTTTTTCAGCTCCGCTCAGCGCACACGCAAAATTAGAAATATATTAAAATATTCAACATTTCCAGAAAAATTCACAAAAATTCACAAAAATCACAAATATTATAAAATGACTATTTATCATAAAACAAATAATTTTTGGGGTGTTACAACTCTCCCTTTCTAAAAAGAGATTTCATCCTCGTAATTTTTATACCTTAGAATAATTGTGGATGTTGCTCCTTCATCTTGTCTTCTAACTCCCATGTTGCATCTCCAGTCGTTTCATTCCAGATCACTTTTACTAATGAGATTTCCTTCCCTCTGAGTTGCTTTACTCTTTTATCTTCAATCCTTACAGGAGGTGCCTCATAGGTTAATTTCTCTTTCAATTGTACTATGTCCGGTGCTATGACATGGCTCAAGTCAGGAATATATTTTCGTAATTGCGAATCATGAAAGACATCGTGAAGGTTAAAAAGAAAAGGAGGTAGGGCTGTTTGGTAATCTACTGGTCCTATCTGGCGAAGAATTTGGTAAGGTCCAAGGAATTTGGGAGTAAGTTTTCTAGATTTTAGAACTCGGCCTACCCCAATCGTAAGCGTGACTTTCAAAAATACATGCTCGCCTTCCTCAAACTCAAGAGGCTTTCTCCTTTTGTCCGCATAGCTCTTCTGTCTACTCTAAGCCGTCCTCATCTTTTCCTGAATCATCTTGACTTTCTCAGTTGTTTGATGTATAAGATTAGGTCCAATAGTAAGGCGCTCTCCGTCTTGGTACCAACATAAAGGTGTTCTGCACCATCGTCCATATAGAACTTCATAGGGTGCCATCCCTATGCTCAAATGAAAACTATTTTTGTAGGTGAACTCTACCAATGGTAAAACTTCATCGTAACTTCTAGTCTGTTCCAAAGCGCAAGCTCTGAGCAAATCCTCCAATGATTGAATCATTCTTTCTGTTTGACCATCGGTTTGAGGATGATAAACAGAACTCAAACGTAGCTTCATTCCCAACGCTCCTTGCAAACTTTGCCAAAACTTTGATGTGAATCTTGGATCTTTATCAAAAATAATACTGGTAGGCACACCACACAGCCTAACGATCTCACCAATATACAGCTGAGTCAACTTCTCTATGTTGTACCTTATGTTGATTAGTAAGAAAAGTGCTGAGTTCGTGAGTCGATCAACGATTACCCATATTGAATCGAACCTTTTCTGGTCTTTGGTAATCCAACCACAAAGTCCATCACAATACTATCCCACTTCCATTCGGGAATAGCTAGGGGTTGCAACATTCCTGACAGTCTCTAGTGTTCAACATTTACTTTCTGACAAACCAGACAAGACGACACACATCTGGCAATATCACTCTTCATTCTGTGCCACCAAAATAACCATTTCATTTCTTGATACATCTTAGTTATTCTCAGATGCATACTCAACTTGCTCGTATGAGCATGTTCGAGAATATACTTTCTAAGTTCTTGATCCCTGGGTATATAAACTCTACCTCTAAACCTTAGGATTCCATTAGTTCCTTCCTCAAATGTTGTCACACCGCCTTGCTTCATTAGTTCCATTTCTTCTTTCAAAAACTTATTAAGTTTCTGTTTCTCTCGAATGTCTTCCATTAGGTCATTTGAAATAGTGACCATGTTCATACAAATCTTCCTCGGTGCCAATTCCACAAAGGACCATACATCCCTGAATTGCTCTATCAATTTTCCTTGACCATCATAGCAGAGATACTGAGCATCTTCCTACTCAAAGCATCTACCACAACGTTTGCCTTTTCGGGGTGATACAGAAGTTGAAAATCATAATCTTTCAGAAATTCTAACCACCTTTGCTACCTCATATTCAACTTATTTTGGTCATACATGTACTTCAAGTTCTTGTGGTCACTAAAGACGTTGAGCGTTGCCCCATAAAGAAAATACCTCCATATCTTCAAAGTGAATACCATAGCTGCTAACTCTAGGTCATATGTTGGGTAGTTCTTCTCATGCACTCACAACTATCTCGAAGTGTAAGCCAACACTCTTCTATTTTGCATAAGCACACATCCTAATCCTTGATATGAAGCATCGCAATACACTTTGAAGGGTTCACTTGGATCAGGTAGAACTAACATTGGTGAAGTAGTTAGTCGTCTCTTCAATTCTTGGAAACTTTCTTCGCAAGCATTAGTCCACTCAAAGGCTTGATTCTTTCTCGTGAGCTGAGTAAAAGGCCCTGCTATCTTAGAGAATCCCTCAATGAATCTCCGATAGTATCTAGCTAATCCCACCAAGCTCTGAATTTCTATCTCTGTCTTCGGCCTTTCCCATTGCAGAACCGCTTTCACTTTTAACGAATCTACTGCAATCCCTTCCCTCGAGATTACATAACCCCAAAACTTAACTTCTTCTAGCCAAAATTCACACTGTGACAATTTTTGGCTTCTTTTCCTTCAGAATCTAGAGAACTATACTGAGGTGTTTAGTATGATCCTCCTGATTTTGAGAATAAATCAGAATGTCATCAATGAAGACAACAACAAATCTATCTAAGTAAGGACGAAAGATTCTATTCATGTAATCCATGAATATGGAAGGTGCATTCGTTACACCAA
The DNA here is from genome assembly GCA_029884595.1 of Ormosia semicastrata. Classification (NCBI taxonomy): domain Eukaryota; kingdom Viridiplantae; phylum Streptophyta; class Magnoliopsida; order Fabales; family Fabaceae; genus Ormosia; species Ormosia semicastrata. Next base: position 18,257,199 of record JAQQTO010000062.1, on the reverse strand, counting down.
ACGGCATCACAAGATATGCGTAATGATCGTAACGGGTATGAAAAACTATTTTAGGAATATCCTCGACCTTCACTCAGATCTGATGATAGCCCGATAGCAGATCGATCATAGAGAATACTATTGCTCCTTTCAGTTGATCCATCAATTCATCTATCCTCAGAAGTGGATACTTATTCTTGATTGTGACCTTATTCAGCTGGCGATAGTCCACGCACAATCGTGAAGTCCCATCCTTCTTTCTGACTAGCAACACTGGTGCTCCCCATGGTGACATATTGGGTTTAACAAACTGGTTTTCTAAGAGTTCTTCTAACTACTTCTTAAGCTCAACTAACTCTGATGGTGACATCCTATAGGGCGCTATAGATATAGGACTAGATCCAGACACAAGATCAATGGTGAACTCTATCTCCCACTCTGACGGTAAACCAGGTACATCATTAGGAAAGACTTCAGGAAATTCATTAGCTATCGGAATAGCATCCAAATCTATCTTGCTCTCGACTTCTAAGGAAGACAAATAGCATGTATCCTTGAGCTCCTTCTTTCAAGAAAGCTCAAACTTGGTTAGCCATCAAAAATCTAGAAACTTCATCTATAGGGAAAACTATAGTTCTACTAGAATAGTCTAACAGGATATGGTTAGAAAATAACCAATCCATTTCTAAAATTACATCTAATTGGGAAAGAGGTAAGCAGATCAAATTAATAGAAAATATTCGACCCTCAACAATTAATGGACAATTTAAACAAACTTTGGTGGTAACAACAGGTTTAGCAATAGGGGTAGAAATAGTCAAGTCAAAAGGTACATAAGACATAGGTAAACCAAGTTATCGCACATAGTCATAAGAAATGAAAGAGTGGGTTGCCCCAGAGTCATACAGTACAGTCAAAAGATTACCACCTATGGTACCCTCTCCTTGTATCAGATCTTCAGATTTGGAGGCTTCCACTCCACTCATAGTGTAGACTCGGCCTCTTGCCTGTGGTTTTGCAGCTCGTGCAGTGTTGACTGAAGGGTCTGCCTTAGCTTGATTGCACTCCTTAGAGATATGTCCAGGTTTTCCACATCGAAAACAGATAATTCCCTTGATGGTGCAATCCCTCGTTAGGTGGTCTTTTTCGCATTTCATACACTTTGGCGAAGACGCGACATTTTGACCAGTTTGATTTCCACCAGAACCTCCACTAAGACCTCCACTAGGTGACTGTTGCTGATTTCTCAGTGGTCGAAAATAGGGTTTCTTCTGAAAGTGATTTGCATTGTTGCCACCTCCTCTTTGGAACCTAGTAGGTCCAAAGTTATGATTCCTCGTGTCACGCACCTGATCCAGATCTTCCACTCGACGACACGTGTCCAACAGCTCTGAAAACTGGTTGATCCTCAAGGTTATGATGGCCCTTTTTACGTCATGCCTCAATCCTTCCTCAAATTTCTGACATTTCCACACCTCATCCGGCTGGTGTTAGAAATATGTTAAAAATTTGGACAAGCTCTCGAACCTCGCAGCATATCGCTGATAGTCAAGGTACATTGCCTCAAACTAAGGAACTCCATTTCTATGGTATGCCTTGCACTTGCTGGGAAATACTTCTCCAAGAATTTATCCTTGAATACCTCCCAGGTGATTACTTGACCTTCAGCTTCTAGTAATCTCTGCGCTCCATTCCACTAATCTTTCGCATCTCTGATCATCATAAAAGCAGCATAGATTACCTTCTTATCATCGGCACAGTTCATGCCTTTGAAAGTTTTCTCCAACTCCTTGATCCAAAAACTAGCCTTCTCTGGATCAAATTTCCCCTTAAACTAAGAAGGGTTGTTACGACGGAACTGTAACACCCCTCGATTTAATAACTACGGCACAATCGTCATTATACCACAGTCACTAAATTTTGGAATGCTACAACTCAAATAACAAGTTTTCCAAATAATTTAATGATTTTGCATATAAGGGAAATATGAGCCACGAATGAATAGTTACACATTTTATCATTTTAAAAATATAGTTCAACAAGATATACCCAAGATACAATATATAAGACTGGTTAATTACCTTAAAACATACATATACTCAAAATAACCCTTATACAAGTAATGCAAAAGAAAATATAAACTACCCATAACAACGCCACGACTAAGGAGTTGGGCACTCCATCAGATCCACTTCGAGATCCTTTCCCTGGTTCATCTGAGGACACAAAAGCAGAATAGTGTGCGGTCTCACGGGCAGGCGCCCTCGCAGTTGATGCCACAGACTCCTCGTCCTCTCTGAGGGTATGAATCAGATCACTCCATAGCTCCTGAATATGTAAGGCAACTCCGGATGCACCGATGTAGTGAGAAATATGATAGGATTTTCAATCGTAGTCCTCTTCATGGTCAAGGTCAGATCCTCAATAATACCATTTACGCTCACCGGCCCAGTCGACTCGCCAAGCATTGGCACCCTCGGTGAACTTAATCGTGACAAAACCAATAGAGCCATTTCTTGTTGTCCTCACCGAAAACAGGAGATCAAACCAAGTAAAAACTAGGAGATTCAACCTCATCCCCTTTATCGTCTTTAACCCAAAAATCACATAGAACAATAATAGTGCAAGCAAGAGGTGAGATATCCTACGTCATTACAAACATGGCAGCAAAGGAACATAATACGAATGACGAAGTCATTCCATACATTCAGATATTACAAATATGTTCAAGTTATCAATTGCACATATATATCATCAGAAAAGCATATCCCACAATAATATAAATATCAATAGCACCATAACAATAGATATCCACTATAGATATACATAAGTAATAATTAAGTCACCACAATATGTATGTAGACCATGCCATGACAATACATGAACTGACCATGCATATGCACAATGCGTATACTGACTATCCTCATGTATAATGTACTCATTTCCTACTCCATGGAGTAAGACAAAAACATCAGAGAGAATGATTAGGGGGACATGCCAGTACCTTGTCAGCCTAAAATCAAGTGCTTTCCAAAAAATAATCAATCATTTTCCGTAATAAGGCCTTATACAGTGGCATTCTTACAAGATCGTGATATAGGACAGCATGTCCATCAGGATCATCGGTGCGTTTGCATCGGTTTGTCCCATAGCCCAGAGGGGCTACCAACTATCCGCTGTGAGACATCCGTGCCTCGACACCCCCAAGACCAACTGCAGGACCTACACTAGTCTATTCACACCTGCACTAAGGTATGATTCAACTCCTAGGCAACATGGCCTTAACAATAGTTCAACCACTGTTGTACCATTTCTAATGGTATTAAAGTAACTGTCCATACAATTATTTAATACCATTTTTATCAATGATATTATATAACCGTCCATAGAACTACATAGTACCACTGTTGTCTGGGTTTCCTTTGATAACCAGTCCCATCTGACTCATTCGTCTATCTGACGTTTCTGGTTATAAAGGTGAACCACATCTGACTAAATTGTCCATATGATATTTCTTGGTTTGGTACTTCGGTTCCATAATCACAATGTCAATGCATGCTTCAATCATGCTCATCATGTCAGACTGTATCAATCATGCCTCAATGCATATGGATTCAATGCATACATACACATATATATACATATATTCGCAATGATAGCTTAACTTAACCAAATTCACATGCCATATCGATCCCAATCATTCATCATAAATCTTTGATCCCAATCATGGACCCATATCAAGTCAATATTAAAACCTCAAAGATGAACACTTACTATTCAAAGTTGCTACAAAAGTAATGCCTCAATTCCATTATGTTCTTGCGTTAAACTCTCTTAGAATATTCACTTTAATTTCCTCACAACCCTCCTCACACTCATATTCTTTCTTTATCCAACCTCACACTAAGTTGTATAATAAGGTTATGTTCATTATCCTTTCCACAATATGAATTCCTACTTAAGTGCCTATTCTTTTAGTTAGCTAAGTTCTAACTTGTTATAAAGCCTCATAATAAGTGCCCAATGAGACTGTGAGCCTCCAAGGGACTAGAAAAACTAAACAATTCTTCACTACCCTTGATTTCATGGCCATGACAAATTTCACAGCCTGGAGTACACGGTCGTGTACTCCTTTGGAAGAACCTGAAAACGTGCCTAGAATGAGTTGCCTAATTACACGGCCGTGTAACACTCTGTCTTGCATTCTGAGCTGTGTTTCCAGTGGGGAACATGGCCTGGGCCATGTATATCCACACAACCTGTGAATCTACACCAGGAACCATAAAAATGAGCTTCTCCAAGCTTCCAAATCAAATGGGTACCAATCCATATACATATTTGAACATTTAGACACATATAAATCCATCAAAATACTCAATAACAAGCATGGAAAATCATACAATCACAATCAAATCATAACATTATTAAAAATCATAACAAAGTGAGAAACCCACAATAGATTCCTCACCATCAACACCAAAGATATTTCCTCACCACCAAGATTGGGTGAAGAAGATTATCTCCCTCTTACCTCAAGAGAAGACAAGAAAAAGAACCTTCTTGGTGCTCTTCTTGAGATTTTCGTCCAAGACCTCCAAGAAAATCCTAAGATGGTGAAACCCAAGAAATCCAAAATCAAAGCTTGAAAAGGGAGTCCTTGATCACAATGGTGGTCAAGGACCACGAAAATGAGAAGATAAAAATGAAAAAGCTATGATCTTTTATCGTAAAGCTTCAAGTTTTGAGCTTCAATGGTGGAAGAAGATGAAGATGGATTTAGAGGATGACCACCAAGGAGAAAAGTCTTAGGATGATGAGAGGGAGCAAGAAACAAGGTTGGTTGAGCAAGAAAAGCTTGGTTGCTTACCAATGGTGGTGTGGCCGTGTGAATGGAGGAGAAGAGAGGAGAGAGCTCGTGGGGGAGAGAGGAAGAGAGAGAGAAGAGAGAAAAGTGAAATGAATTTGAAAATGAGAAGTGATAGGGAAAAATGAAAAAGATGATGGCTTGGTCATCTTTTCTTCCCTCCAACTGTGGAGCCAAAAATTGAGAGGAGAGAGAATGTGTGTAGGAAGCTTCCTTGAAGTTTTCTTGAAGCTTCCTTAATAAGCTTCGTATGCTTCTTGGTAAAGTGAAGGGTGATGATGTCACCTAGATGCTATCATAAATGTGATTAGATAGAAATAATCTGCTAAAGTTATTATCCAGTGGATAATTTTTACAGTTAGTAGAAATAATATTTTATTATCCCACAGATAATAAAATATACTGTGATTTTATTTATCAGATAAAATCTCAAAAAATGAAAACTTCGTAAATTGTGTTCGGTCTTGGGTTTAGTAAGATCTCCCGTCGACGTTTCTACAATTCAAAGTTTTTCAGCCACAAGGAAAACATTTCATTTTTCCAGCATCGCTCAGTGTGCACGTAAATCAAGAAAAATATTAAAATAATTAAATAATTCTAAAAATTCTAAAAAAATTTCTAAAATCATAAATATTATAAAATAATTATTTATCATGAAATAAGAAATTTTTGAGATGTTACAGAACTCTGACAGATTCTGAGAATCGATTGAAGCTTCTAGCTGTCGTGCAGCCCTTTCCTGCTGTTGAGCAGCTCTCTCAGTTTGTTGTGCAATGACGTCTGCCATTTGTTGCATTGCTTCAATTGCTGCGGCCATGCCTCCATCGTGTGCCATTTCACTTTTTCAAGGTAAACTGAATGAAAAAAAAACACAAAGAAGAATTAGATGTATTCTTTCAGAATACCAAACATAGAGAATCACACAGTACAAACAAGACAAACCTAATCACAAAGACCCAAAAGAAAACTTAAACCGGGGTTTTGATACCAAACTAGTGTAACGCCCCTTTTTGAGGAGGGAACGTCACACCATAACCACGAAATGGAAACAAAATGTTTAAACTAAGACCCGGTTCATTATAATATAGATATGCCTGTTTAGTTGTAATCGTACAAATGATTTGGCAAATTCTTTTTTTTATATATAAAATAAGATGATAAGACATAGTTATAGTAGAAAGTAACATGAAAAGTAAACCATACATTCATACCTCGTACATATATATATATATATATATATATATATATATATATATATATATATATATATATATATATATATATACTTATATCATACTTGTTTAGGTACATCATTAGATATACAAAAAGTAGAAGCTTTACATGCCTCAAAATAATTACACATATACAGCCCACCAAAAGACAAAACATCAGGCCCCCAAAAAGATTTACAAATAGCCATCAGGGGCCATTAATAGCATCAGCCCCTAAAGCAAATGAGAAGGAACCATAGTTGGATCCTCCTCAAGGTCTTCCTCGTCAGAGGGAATTCTCATCGGAGCAACTGAGTTACGAGCGGGGGCTCGTGCAGAGGATAAGAACGAATCCTCTTGTGGGGAGTAATAGCGATCACCCTACATATCACGTATGGGCAAGTAAAACTCTAAATACAAGTGACCATTAAAAGTAAAGACAGGTGGATCATAACATCCCCAAGCCAGAGACACAATCACATCTCTGAGGTAGATGCAGCGATCCGTACTCAGATTGATGGGCCAGCAGTATGGACCTCCATGAAAAGTCAATCTTACATAACCCAAAAAGCCACGCGGACGGGACGCCATGTCCAAACAGGAAACTAATCAAAATCAAGCCAGAAGCCTGGGAATTTGTGCACTTCCTCTTCTTCACCAACGTCTTTAGAGAAACACATAAATAAAAAGAATAGTAGAAATACAGAAAAGAGGTAAAACATCTTACATTCAGTACCAATTATGGTAGTAAAGAAACAGAACGGCACAAAACACCCATATAGCATTTCAGGAATAATAATCAGCATCAAGAAGCAAGTAGTAAACAACTTAACAAATCCAGGCAGTTATAACATCAATAAGGCAACAATTCCAATCATCGTATAAATAAATGCCAAGTAATATTTGACTCACTACGCACATGCACATGATACCGAAATCCTACTCCATGAAGGTAGACACAAACATCAGAGAGAATGATCAGGGAGACGTGCCAGTATCTCGTCAACCTAAAATCAAGTGCTTTCCAAAAAATTAATAATTTTACGCAACAAGGCTTTATACAATGGCATTCTTCACAAGATTGCGATATAGGACAGTGTCTCGGTCCGGATCGTCGGTGCATTTGCATCGGTCTATCCTACGGCCTAGAGGAGCTACCAACTAACCGCTGTAAGACACTCGCACCACGACGCCCCCAAGGTCAATGTTATGACCTACACTAGTCTATTTGCACCCGCACTAAGGTGTGATTCAATCTCCTAGGCAATATGACCTTAACAATAGTCTACCAGACTTTTACAATGCATGATGACCCAATGTATATTCAGGTATATTCAACAATAATATACTTTTCCATAACGTGCCACAATTTGGCCAAGTTAGACATCAACAAATTCTTGGTCCCACTTATGGACCCACAATAACATATTATCAAGTTCTAAAACGTGACAATAAACTTTTTAAGGTTTAGGTTTACCATGAAGTTTCACTTTAATTTAACATTTCTTATGAAATCTTTCTCTAGATGAATTCTCTTGTAATTCTCATTAGATCTTTATTTCTCTTAAGTAGCTAAGTTCTTTACTTAAATTTAACCATATTCACTTAGAACATTATTCTACAATTCTTAAGTCTCACACTCACTCTTGTTCTTCCCTTAAGTTCAAAAATCACTCTAGGTCATCAAATAAATTTCTTTCCATCACATTGTTAATTACTTAACACTTAATTACTTAAGTTCTAAGGTTATCCAAAATTTACATATTTGAACAAAAAAAAATCCTAGAGGCTGTGTGCCTCCCAATGGGGTAAGAACCAAAAATTTTTCATTACTCCATTAATTGTTATTCACTTGATTAGTTATCACTCTAATTTATTACAAAATTTTAACCATGAACACCCTATTGAAGGGGGTATGGTCGTGAGCCTCATTAAGGAAAGCAAAGAACCCTTGCTTCTAATTCATATTTCTAATCATCAAAATCAATCCAAGATCATCAACATACACAAATACAACCAATAAAACCACATAAGAGGAAATTAATACAAAGATCATTAGAAAAACATATAACCAAGAGAGCAACCCTAACATGGGTTTCTCACAACCAACACACAAACAAGCTTCCCACTACCAATAGAGGTTGAAGTGGATAATCTTCCTCTTACCAAGAGAAATAACAATGAAAGCAAGCTCCTTTTTCTTTGGGAATTTGTCCTCCACCACCTCAAAGCCCTAGAATATTTAAACTCACAAAAAATCACAATCAGAGCTTGAAAAAAATATCCATGATCACCAAAGTGACCATGGATCACGAAAATGAGATGGAAAAATGAAAAAGCTATGAATTTTTACCTCAAAGTTTCAAGCTTTAAAGCTTGGTGGAAGAAGAAGAAAATGGTGGATTCAAGAGATAGTCACAAAAGATAAAAATGCTCTAGGTGATGAGAAAAGGTAGGAAATAAGGTTGGTTGGGTGAAAAAGCTTAGAGGGCCAAAAATGGAGTCTTGACCGTGGGGGTGGTGAGAAAATAGAGATGAAAGTTGAGTTCTTTGTAGGTGATTTCAACAAGAAAAGAAAAGCTTCAAGGAAGAAATGGATTCAAGCAAGATGGTTGCTTGAAATCAAGCAACAATGGAGGAGGAAGAAGGTGTGGCTGCCATGGGAAGAAGGAAGAGAAAAAGCTTGAGAGAAAAATAAGAGAATAAGTGTAGAAAGAGGAAGTGTTAGAAAAGTGATGATAGCTTTTTGGGGTTTGAAATTAGAAATGGAAAAAGTGATAAATGAAAAGCATAATTTTGGCTCCCAAAATGGCCATTTCCATGGAACAAAAGGGAGGAGAGAGGAGGGAAAAATGTTATAGAAGCTTAAGGAAAGCTTCCTTGAGAAGCTTGGTAGGAAGCTTACTTGAGAAGCTTGGTAGGAAGCTTACTTGAGAAGCTTGGTAGGAAGCTTACTTGAGAAGCTTTGTTAGCTTTGTGTAAAAGTCAACTTGATGTGACATAAAGCTGACACTTTTGAAAATATGACAAGCATTTTAATACAAGCTATTATCTAATAGACAAATGTTGTAGTTAACAGAAATTAGTATTTATTGTCTAACGGGTAATAAAATGTACAACGATTTTTATTTATCAGATAAAAATCTCAAAAATGTAAACCTCGTAAATCATGCCCGGCCTCAGGTTTAGTAAGACCCCCCATTGATGTTTCCACAGTTCAAGGTTTACCAGTCTCGAGAAAAATATTTCATTTTCCCAGCTCCGCTCAGTGCACACTGATAATCACATATTTTATTTATTAAGAAACCCTTATGTTTAGTCATTTACACTCTCCATATTCTTAATTGATTGAGTTTGGTATGATTTTGTGAGTTTGAGCTCAAATTGGTCCTAATTGAATATTTTCAGCATTATTGAGATTTTACACTATTTCTGTATTTTGGCCATAACTTGAGTTCCTGATATTTGATAATCATGAATTTTATATTGTATGAAAGCTAAGAGGAAGCTCTACAACTTTGATGAAGAGCTCGAAGTCCTAAACAGATGTTTAAGGGACCTAAGTTTACATGGAAGTCAGAATACGGGTTCTGTCACTAGAATCCAAACGGTGTGCACTCATAAAATCATATCTCAAGTTGTAATGATGGAGATGAGCTGAAATTTGGATAGTTGATAGTCAAGACCCAAATAAACAACTTCCATGAAGAACACCTTTTGAAAGAATGAAGTCTAATGGGTCAGTTTGGGCTTACAAGTCGGAACAGATGTGCTGAAGATGAGTTTGAACAACCTGTGGTATTTGGGTCATATCTTGGGCTGTAGGAAGCCAAATTAGACGATCCAGATATGCATGTTATAGCCAAGACAAAGATCTACAACTTTCATGAAGAGTACTTTTCATGGATCTGAAGTATAGTCAGTAGTTTTTGGCTTCCAAATCAGACCAAGAAATTTTCGCACTCAACCACTCCACTCCACTCAACCAAATCACTCCACTCATCCACTCAACTACTCATCCACTAAATCAAACCACTCACCCACTCAACCAACCCACTCACTCCACTCATCCACTCAACTACTCATCCACTAAATCAATCCACTCAACTACTCAACCACTCCACTCCACTCAACCAAATCACTCCACTCAACCACTCCACTCCACTCAACCAAATCACTCCACTCATCCACTCAACTACTCATCCACTAAATCAATCCACTCAACTACTCAACCACTCCACTCCACTCATCCACTCAACTAACCCACTCAACCAATCCACTCAACCACTCCACTCCACTAACCCACTCATCCATCCACTCCCCTTTGTCATTTTGTTACCCTAGACTTCTATAAAAGGCACCATTGGTTATCATGAAAGAAGTTGGACTCTCCTTCATTTCTCTCATAGTTTCTTCTTGTTTCTTCATAGTTTTTCTTGTGATTTCCTTCTAGTTATGTGTAACTAAACCTCCCTTGGTTAAGGGAGTGATGAAACCACTAGTATTAATGTTGTGAACCTTGCATATTTGATTATTTCAATATAGTTATGTTTTTATTCATATATTTCTGAATCTATTGTTGGTATGAAGGTTTTTATACTTGTTTCCACTTTCAAAGTGGTAGATCTGGGTTTATTATGCACGGTTGTGGTAGTAGATCTAGTGGGATGTATGATGTTCATGTGGATATAATTATCTTTGTGCTATTTGCCAGTTATAAAAGTGGTAGATCTGGGTTTATTATGCATGGTTGTGGTAGTAGATCTAAAGAAATATATGTTCTAAGTAATTTAATCCTGGTGTGTGATTAGATCTTAGTGTAATTGGTTTTCTAAATCTTAATGCAATTGTTGGATAGTTGTAAGAGCGGTTGCTTTATGACTAATCAGTGATTAGGAGTTGATTTGAGCGGTTGCTAAATTGGCCAACACGTAAGGAAAACAGAGATTTACTCTCACAATTGCATAAAAACATAATTGAGCATGTTGGAATAAAATGATATGTGAATTTACATTATCATATAAATCTAGTGGTGGATTCAATCTCTTAACCAATTTTCTTATATTGTTGATTTCAGTTCATTTATTGTTATTGTCTTTGAAGCTGTTCATTGTTCATCAAAACTCTAAAACCCCCCTTTTTACTGTTTATTGTTAATCAGAGTCTAAATTGGGAATTTTTTAATAATGTTAATTGAATTGGTTCTCTGTGGATCGACCCTTACTAACTACAACTAGTTGTAAGGTTTTTATTTTCGGTGGGCCTGACAACCGATTTTTATCTAAATTTTAATCACTACATCCGCACGCATCGAATTTTGGCGCCATTGCCGGGGAGCCAATTTTTCAATTACACTATTAATTTATTTCCTATTTTTACTCTGTTTTTATTTTTGTTTTTATTTTTGAATCTTTCTTTCTGAGTGTTTTGTAGGTGTTGATGTCCATTGAAGGGATAGACGAAGGATTGCTAAATTTGAGGAACTATATTGATCAACTCACTTCACATCCTCAATTTCCCTTCCATCCGGATAATTTCCACTTCACACCTGCTGACATTGAAGCTGCCCGTTACATTGATCTATCAAGTTCAGAGACATCTGAAATATCTGAAGAAGTGACGATGGCAGAAAACACTTTAAGGGCATTGGGTGCTCCAGATCTAGATCAACAGCCTCTGTGCATAGACATTCTTGAAAATGAAGAGGCATTTGAATTGAAATCCAGCTTAATCCATCTCTTGCCATCTTTCAATGGATTACCCGGAGAGGACCCCAACAAGCACTTGAAGGAAATTCATGTGGTATGTTCTAGCATGAAACCTGCAGGAATTCATGTAGAGCAAGTCAAATTGAGAGCTTTTCCATTCTCATTGAAAGACTCATCAAATGAATGGCTTTACTACTTGCCACTCGGATCCATCCAATCATGGTAGGACATGGCCCGAACTTTCCTAGACAGATACTTCCCTGCCTCAAAAGCTGCAATAATCAGAAAAGAAATCTGTGGTATTCAACAAAGGCATGGAGAATCACTCCATGACTACTGGGAGAGATTTAAGAAGCTATGTTTCAGCTGCCCTCATCATCAAATAAGTGAGCAGCTCTTAATTCGGTATTTCTATGAAGGCTTACAAGTGATGGATCGCAACATGATTGATCTGCTAGCGGAGGAGCATTGGTTGATAAAACTCCTCAAGAAGCTAGAAACTTGATCTCAAGAATGGCCGCCAATACTCAACAATTCTACTCTAGAAATGACACTGGAGTAAGAGCGGTGAAAGAAGTAGAGACAACCAGTCTACAGCAGCAAATGACTCAATTGACTATTATGGTTCAGCGGTTAATGGATACAGGCAAAGCACCAGTTCATGCTTGTGGGATCTATTGTTCATCTGGACATCCCACTGATATGTGTCCCACTCTCCAAGAGGACACAAATGAGGAGGTAAGAGCAGTAGGGGGATATGCTGGACTTTCAAAAAATTACAACCCCTACTCAAATACATATAATCCAGGTTGGAGGGATCATCCTAATTTCAGCTATGCAAAGCAACCTCAAAATCAACCTCCAGCTTATGGACCTCCAGGATTCCAACAAAGGCAAGCACATTTCCCTCAGAGACAACAGTAAGTTCAAGCTTCTAAGCAACCTGAGCCTTCACTAGAGGAGCTAGTGAAGCAAATGGCTACTAATAATTCACAGTTCCAACAAGAAACAAGGATCAGCAATCAATAACTTGCGAGAATCAGATAGGGCAGTTTGTCCACAAAATTCAACAAGTTTCAAAGCCAAGCTTCAGGAAAACTACCCTCACAGCTAGAAGTAAATCCGAGGGAAAATGCTAGTGCTGTCACGTTAAGAAGCGGAAAGACGATGGATGAGCCTACATCTCCTCTACCAATCACTCAAGAGAAAGATGAACCACCCAAAGAAGCAAATGATAAGGGGCAAACTTCCAAAGCCCCTAAGGTAAGCATTTCTGAACCCCTTCCTAAATATGTTACTAAAGCTCATTTTCCTAGTAGGTTGGTTAAAACCAAGAAAGAAGAAGCAGAAAAAGAAATACTTGAGACTTTTAGGAAGGTAGAGGTTAATATCCCTTTATTAGATGCCATTAAGCAGGTACCTAGATATGCAAAATTTCTGAAAGAATTATGCACTAACAAGAGGAAGTTAAAAGGAAATGGAAAAGTCCAAGTGGGAGAAAATGTTTCAGCTGTAATTAAAAAGAAACTCCCAACCAAATGTAAGGACCCTGGCACATTCACCATTCCATGCACTATAGGTAACACAAGGTTTGAAAGGATAATGCTTGATTTAGGTGCATCTATAAATGTCATGCCATATTCTATTTATGCATCTTTATACTTGGGTCCTTTGGAACCTACTGGTGTTGTTATTCAATTGGCTGATAGATCTAATGCATACCCTAAGGGTGTGGTGGAAGATGTTTTGGTGCAGGTGAATGAATTAGTGTTTACGCGCATTTCTATGTTTTGGACATGGAAGAGGATGAGTCTCCCAAATCTGCTCCTATCTTGTTAGGGAGACCATTTTTGAAGACTGCGCGGATAAAAATTGATGTGCACTCAGGAACTCTAACAATGGAATTTGATGGGGAATTAATTAGATTCAATATTTTTGAAGCTATGAGATACCCAAGTGATGTGCACTCTGCTTGTTTAATTGATTCTTTTGATCCTTTTGATTCTTTAATTTCTGCAACTTTTGATACTAACCATTTTGATGCTCTTGATACAATTCTAACTCATAGCTTAGATGTACAGGAGGAAAAGAAAAAGAGTGAAGAAGAGCCATGGAGTGAAGACATTGATGAAATTGTTGCTGCCTTACAAGAGCTCTCTTCCACTCCAGAAGAGCACGAGGTAACTTTTGTTGATTTACCTGTTACTACTGATATACCTCAACCTTCTGTTGTGCAGGCACCTGAATTGGAACTTAAAACACTGCCTGATCATCTTAAATACATCTTCTTGGGGGAGAAGGACACCCTTCCAATAATAATTGCAAAGTCACTCACCCAAGAACAAGAAAAGAAACTGGTAGCTGTTTTGCAGGAACATAAGACAGCCATTGGTTGGTCAATAGCTGATATCAAGGGTATTAGTCCCTCTATTTGTATGCACAGGATATTAGTGGAGGATGATACTAAACCTGTGAGAGACCCTCAGCTGAGGTTGAATCCTCCTATGATGGAAGTTGTGAAAAAGGAGATACTGAAGCTCCTAAGTGTGGGGGTGATCTACCCCATTTCTGACAGCAAGTGGGTAAGCCCAGTCTAGGTAGTACCAAAGAAATGCGGAATTACTTGTGGTAAGAAATGCTAAAAATGAGCTTATTCCCACTAGGTTACGAGACGAGGTGGCGTGTTTGTATTGATTACAGGAAGTTGAATGCCGCCACGAGAAAAGACCACTTTCCTTTACCTTTCATTGATCAAATGTTAGAAAGATTAGCTGGTCATTCTCATTATTATTTTCTGGATGATTTTTCAGGTTACAATCAGTTGCCATAGCTCCAGAAGACCAAGACAAGACTACATTCACTTGTCCATTTGGTACCTTTGCATATAGGCGAATGCCTTTTGGACTCTGCAATGCACCAGGAACTTTCCAAAGATGCATGATGAGTTTATTTTCTGATTACATTGAAAACATCATTGAGGTTTTTATGGATGACTTTAGTGTCTTTGGAAATGATTTTGAAAATTGCCTAGAACATTTAACATTGGTTCTTAAAAGATGCATTGACACTAACCTGGTACTGAATTGGGAAAAATGTCATTTCATGGTGAATGAAGGTATTGTGTTAGGTCATGTAATTTCTGCTAGGGGAATTGAAGTAGATAAAGCTAAGGTAGAACTCATGCATTCTTTGCCACCACCCACTAGTGTGCGGGAGATTCATTCTTTTATTGGTCATGCAGGTTTCTATCGGAGATTTATTAAAGACTTTTCTAAAGTCTCATTGTCCCTTTACAGACTTCTTCAAAAAGATGTTAATTTTAACTTTGATGAGAAATGTATGGAAGCTTTCAATAAACTCAAGAAGTTGTTAACTGTTGCGCCTATCATCAGGCCACCCAACTGGGAGTTATCTTTTGAACTAATGTGTGATGCCAGTGACTTTGCAGTAGGAGCTGTCTTGGGACAATGAGTTGATAGAGTTCCTTATGCCATTTACTATGCATCAAGGACTCTAAATGATGCTCAACTTAATTACTCAACCACAGAAAAGGAACTTCTAGTTTGTTGTATTTGCTTTAGAAAAATTTAGATCATATCTAATTGGTTCTAAAGTGATTGTGTTTTCAGATCATGCGACCTTGAAGTATCTTCTAACAAAGAAAGAAGCAAAGCCTAGATTGCTCAGATGGATTTTATTGCTCCATGAATTTGACTTGGAGATTAAAGACAAGAAAGGGAGCGAAAACTTGGTGGCCGATCACTTGAGTAGATTGGTAACTGAAGAGGAAGAAATACCTATCATGGAGACTTTTCCGGATGAATATTTGATGGTTGTCAACACCATAATCTCTTGGTATGCTGACATTGTTAACTACCTGGTTACTAAGGACTTTCCGGAGGGTTTGAACAAGGGCCAAAGAGATAAATTAAGGAGTGACTGTAAATACTATATCTGGGATGACCCGTACTTATGGAAGCATTGTGTAGATCAAGTCATTAGGAGGTGCATTCCTGATTCTGAGACACACTCCATCCTCTCCTTTTGCTACACCTATGCATGTGGAGGACACTTTGGCAGTAAAAGGACAGCCAATAAAGTGCTTGACAGTGGTTTCTATTGGCCTTCAATTTTTAAAGACGCTTACAACTTCTGTAAGTCTTGTGACCACTATCAGAGAACAGGTAATATTGGTCCTCGTAATCAAATGCCTTAGACTCCGATCATTTTTGTGGAACTCTTTGATGTGTGGGGTATTGATTTCATGGGACCATTCCCTCCTTCATTTGGTTTCACATACATTCTTTTATCTGTTGATTATGTGTCTAAATGGGTGGAAGCAAAAGCCACCCGATCTGATGATTCTAAAACTGTTGCAGATTTTGTTAGAACACATATTTTCTCCAGGTTCGGGACCCCAAGGGCTATCATCAGTGACTAAGGGACTCATTTTTGCAACAGAACCTTTGATGCTCTATTGAAAAGATATGGAGTTATGCACAGAATCTCCACTCCTTACCATCCACAGACAAATGGGCAAACTGAAGTGTCCAACCGGGAGATTAAGTCAATCCTTAAAAAGACAGTGAATCCCTCAAGAAAGGATTGGAGCACTCGAGTTGAAGACGCTTTATAGGCTTATATGACTGCCTATAAGACTCTCATTGGCATATCACCATTTCGGTTGGTGTATGGAAAGCCCTGTCATTTGCCCGTTGAGTTGCAACATCGCTCTTACTGGGCCATTAAACAAGTAAATATGGAATTGGAAGGAGCTGGAAAGCAAAGGAAGTTCCAGTTACAGGAACTGGAAGAATTAAGAAATGAGGCCTTCGAGAATGCCCTGATTTATAAGACTAAAGCTAAGGCATTCCATGACCAGTTGATTTCCAGAAAGAAATTTCACAGAGGGCAAAAAGTTTTACTTTTTCAATCAAGACTCAAATTGTTTCCAGGTAAACTGCGTTTTAAGTGGATTGGGCCATTTGTGGTAACTAATGTTTTTCCTTTTGGTGTAGTTGAGATCAGGAGTGAAATTTCAGGCAAAACATTTAAGGTCAATGGTCATCGTCTCAAACCTTATTATGAACTTCCAGAGAATGCAGAAGTGGAGGTGATGAACCTTCTCCATCTACATTATGAATAAAAAAAAAAAAAAAAAAAAAAAAAAAAAAAAAAAAAAAAAAAAAAAAAAAAAAAAAAAAAAGTTGTATGCCCGACAATAGCGACAATAATTGCAAAAATCTTGCAGTATGGATTTTATTGGCCTACTTTATTTAAGATCTGCAAAAGCTGTGAAAACTGGTCAAAAAAGTTCTGCTTTAAGATTATCATCTGCACTTACTCCTTGGAAAATTGAGATCTAGGAGGCGCGGTTCTTTTGTTGTCAAACACGTGTATCCTCTGGGGCCGTAGATATTGAGGATCCTAGGAATGATAATGCGCTTAAAGTTAATGGACAAAGACTCAACCATTCCTGGAAAACCAAGTTCTTGAGTTCTTTGTGTTACCGGTTAAGTGGCGGATACGGTACTCCGTAACTCTCAAGTCGGTTTATTTTTCAGTTTCCCAAAATAACTGAACCCTTCTTCTCCTTATGGATGTAATTCTTTCAAACCTGAGCAAATATTTTCTTTCTCTTCCTCAAAATGCTCTGAGAACAATCTACAAAGTTCGATGTGAAAGATTGAGACTGTTAATGAACAAAGGTATGCCAGAAGATGTACGCTGGATAATTGAAGCAAAGGTCCGATTAGCAGGTGAGTCTTCAATTTCATTTAACTCATATATGCCCGGTCTTGGAAGAAGTTCATATTCTAAAAGGAGAAGAGCAAAAAGGTTACAAGTTTGTCACAAATGTGGACAATGGAACTGTAACAAGCGATGTCGTACTTTGGGGATGGTTTCCGCAAATAGAGAAGATAAAATTTTCTTCATTAAGAATGGACTGAGTAAGGAGTCATTAGATGATATCTTATTGACTCTTGAGACGCATTCTTGTGGATTGGTGCATCATGAAATTCTTAAATTGTGGAATCTCTTCAAGGATGAAGAAAAACGCTATAGTCTTGGGAATCTGACTCTAAAAGACCCTGTTTGCCAATTTATAAGAAAATTGGATGGGAAGCTTATCCTCGACTCATAGAAGACGTTTAAGCCGTTACTGGACGTTAAACTAGAGGCAGATGTGAGCCATATCCACAAATAATCTGTACGTATCATCATCATCATCTTCTTCTTCTTCATGTCATCTTTCAAAAAAAACAAAACAAAACAAAAAAAAAAAAAAAAAAAAAAACAAAAAAAAAAGAAAAAGAAAAGATTCTGTGTTTCTTAATTTCAACCTTTTCTGACAACAGCCAACCTACCCTTATAGGTACAATTATTTCCCTTCCTATTCTTTTTCTTATTTAAACACTCCATTTTCTCCACCAACCTTCAACTCAGAAACACTCAAAGAAAGGAAGAGTATAGAATGGGGCCTTCTATTCGTAACCTCAAAAATGTCTGTGTTTTTTGTGGGTCGAGTTATGGGAAGGGATTAGAATTTGTAAACGCAGTTAGCACTCTTGGTCGATAACTTGCTGCGAGGAATATTCATCTTGTATATGGGGGAGGTTGTCGTGAGTTAATGGGGGCTGTATCACTTTCTGCTTTTATAGGAGGCAGTCAGGTTTTAGGTGTTATTCCTAAACCTTTAGCTGAAAATAACATCACTGGAAAGACAGTTGGAGAAGAAATTCAGGTAACATCCATGCATGGACGAATGAAAACAATGGTTGACAATTCTGATGCATTTCTTGTCTTACCAGGTGGTTTTGGTACTTTGGAAGAAATTTTTCAAATTGTCTCTTGGTAGAATCCCAGAACATCCACCATAAACCCATTGGTTTGTTGAATGTTAATAATTTCTTTGATCTTTTGTTATTTTTTCTTGATAATGCTGTGGAACAGAAATTTATCACTCCTTCGGCAAGACAACTTCTTATCTCTGCCTCCACTATTGATGAACTCATTGATAAATTAGAAGCTTTTGAGTATGTACCTGATAAGGTATTAGCTCAGATAGACTGGTCAACAGGAAGCAACAAAGGAAGTGACAAGAAAAGAAAGCCAGATCTGACACTTTCTCTTTAGTCAGTTTGATTTTATTGTACTTTGTTTCTGTTTAAATTTGTGTCAGCTTTCTCCAACAGGTAATATCTTCTATCCTTTACTCATCTATATTTTAACATTGGGGACAATGTTGTGATCTAGTTGGGGGGGAAGGATAATTGAGCTAAAAAAAAAAATTTTGTTGTTTTGTTTGGAAAGTATGATATGATTGTCATGGACTTATTAAACCAATTAGTGATGGCAGAGTAAGGAGTAATTGTACTCTTGAGACGCATCTTAATTGGTAGCAGAGTAAGGAGTTTGTTTTTAGGTAGTAATTAATTAGTATTAAATTGTGGAAGTACTAAAGTTTTATTATTTGATCTCTTTTCAAGGTCTGATGCGGTACTGACAGTGTGTTTCTTTTCCTGCTTAGCGTTGACTCACTTCTTATCAGGTTGTGTTGCTCTTTTCTATATCTCTCTTTCATATTGAGGGCAATGTTATATTAAGTGTGGGGGAGGGATTTTAGCATTTAAAAAAAATGTCTTAATTTAAAAAAAAAGTTTTAAAAGAAAAAGAATCATTGCATGATTGAATAACTTTTCTCCCTTCTTGAACTGATGTGCTTGGTGATGGATGATTGAATTGATGAATTGAGTTTGATGGATGCATACCTTGTGAGATTTTGAGCCTAATGGATGGATTCAACATTTATGCCATTCTCTTCTTTCTTGTGTGACTTTCACTCATGTTAATGACCACTCTAGAACTTGCTTTGATTCTTTTTAAGGCTACATTTCACTTGCATGCATGAACATGATTGAGGCCCTCTTTCTTAATTAGCTAGTTTAACCAAATAGCCAACCTTGTTTTCAATATGATATCAAGCGCTCTTTTGACTTCTTGAAAATTCTCTAATTCCTGCCAACCTTGTATATTTTCCTTTGCTTAACCCCTTTGAGCTTATTTGACCATTCCTTGTTTCTAGATCATTATATACCTTAAATGAAAAATCGTGTTCTTATTTTACCTTAGGGAATAAAAGAACATTAGCTTGGTTAATGGATGAGTTTTTGAACAAGTGTGGGGGTGTGTGTACAAAATGGTTGTTGAAAAAGGAAAGAGTGCTTTTAAAAAAAATGTATGTATATAGTTATGTTCATATAAAAAAAAAAGGATTGAGAAATGAATATGTAAAGGGTTATACATTAGAGTTGGGATGAACTTTTATGCTTGTTATTTGAACTCAGCTCTCATTTGCTTTTATTCTCTTTGGTATTTATCCTCTCAGATCCATTTTACCCTCTTCTGTTACCTTGACCTCACTACAACCTTGAATAAAGTCCTCATGATTTGTGTATGCATGTGTTTTGAGTAGTGGAGAAGTAGAAGATAAGCAAGCTGATGGTAGTGCAATTTTCATGGTTGAATTGAGTGAAATACCTACCTTTTAAACACTTGAGAGATTGAGAGGGAATCTTGTGAAGATCTATCATTCTCGATTCATATTGAAGATACCTTGCTTGTTGGTTTGAGATGTGGAGAATTTTTAACTCATGAATGTTTTGATCCTTTGAACCTTTGGTTGTTCTTCTTGATTGTAAAATTTTGGGCTCTTGAATGTCGTTGGAATTTAAAATTTTGTTAATCTCTTATGTCCTTGTTTTGGTCTTGAGTTTTGCCCAGGAGTGCAAAAAGCTAAGTGTGGGGGAATTTGATAATCACATATTTTATTTATTAAGAAACCCTTATATTTAGTCATTTACACTCTCCATATTCTTAATTGATTGAGTTTGGTATGATTTTGTGAGTTTGAGCTCAAATTGGTCCTAATTGAATATTTTCAGCATTATTGAGATTTTACACTATTTCTGTATTTTGGCCATAACTTGAGTTCCTGATATCTGATAATCATGAATTTTATCTTGTAGGAAAGATAAGAGGAAGCTCTACAACTTTGATGAAGCGCTCGAAGTCTTAAACAGATGTCTAAGGGACCTAAGTTTACATGGAAGTCAGAATACGGGTTCTGTCACTAGAATCCAAATGGTGTGCACTCATAAAACCATATCTCAAGCTGTAATAATGGAGATGGGCTAAAATTTGGATAGTTGATAGTAAAGACCCAAATAAACAACTTTCATGAAGAACACCTTTTGAAAGAATGAAGTCTAATAGGTCAGTTTGGGCTTGCAAGTTGGAACAGATGTGCTGAAGTTGGGTTTGAATAACCTGTGGTATTTGGGTCATATCTTGGGCTGTAGGAAGCCAAATTAGATGATCCAGATATGCATGTTACAGCCAAGACAAAGATCTACAACTTTCATGAAGAGTACTTTTCATGGATCTAAAGTATAGTCAGTCGTTTTTGGCTTCCAAGTCAGACCAAGAAATTTTTACACTCAACCACTCCACTCCACTCAACCAAATCACTCCACTCATCCACTCAACTACTCATCCACTAAATCAAACCACTCACCCACTCAACCAACCCACTCACTCCACTCATCCACTCAACTACTCATCCACTAAATCAATCCACTCAACTACTCAACTACTCCACCCCACTCAACCAAATCACTCCACTCCACTCAACCAAATCACTCCACTCATCCACTCAACTATTCATCCACTAAATCAATCCACTCAACTACTCAACCACTCCACTCCACTCATCCACTCAACTAACCCACTCAACCAATCCACTCAACCACTCCACTCCACTAACCCACTCATCCATCCACTCCCCTTTGTCATTTTGTTATCCTAGACTTCTATAAAAGGCACCATTGGTTATCATGAAAGAAGTTGGACTCTCCTTCATTTCTCTCATAGTTTGTTCTTGTTTCTTCATAGTTTTTCTTGTGATTTCCTTCTAGTTATGTGTAACTAAACCTCCCTTGGTTAAGGGAGTGATGAAACCACTAGTATTAATGTTGTGAACCTTGCATATTTGATTATTTTAACACAGTTATGTTTTTATTCATATATTTCTGAATCTATTGTTGGTATGATGGTTTTTATACTTGTTTCCACTTTCAAAGTGGTAGATCTGGATTTATTATGCACGGTTATGGTAGTAGATCTAGTGGGATGTATGATGTTCATGTGGGTATAATTATCTTTGTGCTATTTGCCAGTTATAAAAGTGGTAGATCTGGGTTTATTATGCACGGTTGTGGTAGTAGATCTAGAGAAATATATGTTCTAAGTAATTTAATCCCGGTGTGTGATTAGATCTTAGTGTAATTAGTTTTCTAAATCTTAATGCAATTGTTGGATAGTTGTAAGAGCGGTTGCTTTATGACTAATCAGTGATTAGGAGTTGATTTGAGCGGTTGCTAAATTAGCCAACACGTAAGGAAAACAGAGATTTACTCTCACAATTGCATAAAAACATAATTGAGCATGTTGGAATAAAATGATATGTGAATTTACATTATCATATAAATCTAGTGGTGGATTCAATCTCTTAACCAATTTTCTTATATTGTTGATTTCAGTTCATTTATTGTTATTGTCTTTGAAGCTGTTCATTGTTCATCAAAACTCCAAAACCCCCTTTTTACTGTTTATTGTTAATCAGAGTTTAAATTGGGAATTATTTAATAGTGTTAATTGAATTGGTTCTCTGTGGATCGACCCTTACTAACTACAACTAGTTGTAAGATTTTTATTTTCTGGTGGGCCTGACAACTGATTTTTATCTAAATTTTAATCACTACATCTGCACGCATCACACACGCAAAATGAAGAATATATTAAAATATTCAATATTTTTGAAAAAATTCACAAAAATTACAAATATTATAAAATGACTATTTATCGTTAAACAAATAATTTTTGGAGTGTTACAAGTAAGGCTTTCATGCAAAGTTATGCTCCCATCATTTAATTAACACACATAGCTAGAGGGGCAATAATTTTAGTAGGATGATTGTAACACGCCAAAAATTATTTGTTTCATCATAAATAATCATTTTATAATATTTATGATTGTTGAGAATTTTTCTAGAATTTTCAAAAATTCAAATATTTGAATATATTTCTCATTTTACGTGCACATTGAGCAAAGTCAGTGAAACACCTCAAAAATTATTTGGTTCATGATGAATAGACATTTTCTAATATTTGTGATTTTTGAGAATTTTTATGGATTTTTCTGGAAATGTCAAATATTTTAGTATATTCTTAATTTTGCGTGCGCGCTGAGCGGAGCCGGGAAAATAAAATGTTTTCCCAAAGGCTGGTAAACTTTGAACTGTGGAAGCATCGACGGGGGATCTTACTAAACCTGAGGTCGGGCATAATTTACGAGGTTTATATTTTTCGAGGTTTATCTGATAAATAAAATCTCTATGCGTTCTGTTAATTAAAATTTTGCGATACGCTTTATTATCCGTTAGATAATTAATACTGACTTTGTTCACTGTAACAATTATCCATTTGGTAATAGCTTGTAGTAAAATCCTAATTACCTTATTATTTTAATTACTTTATCACCTAATTATCCTATCCAAATGTAATCCACTTTATGTCTAATCAAATCCTTTTTTTATTGGAAAAGTTCCCAAGCTTCTCAAAGAAGCCACACCCCCTCTCTCTCTCCTCCCTCCCACACGGTAGCTGCACTCTTTTAGAGCCAAAAAAATTGTGCTTCATTTAATTAACCATTCTATTCTAATTTCAAAATAAAAAAGTCATCATCTTTTTCTACTATCCACTTCTCTCTCTACCTTCATCTTCCTCTCATTTTCTCCTCCTTCTCTCTACACCAACCCACACGGCCAACTCTCCTTCTTGCCCTCCACCATCACAAAATCTTTAAACAACCATATTTTCTTAATCCCCACTATATTCTAAACACCTTTCTAGTTGAAGATTTCTTGAAAAGCTTCCATCTTCATCATCCTCTTCAAGCTTCAAGTTTGAATCTTTAGGGTAAGATTCATGATCTCTTATCTTTTCTTCTTCATTTTCGTTTTCATGGCCTTCACCATGACCATGGATTAATTCTTTTCAAGCTTTGGTGTTGATTTGATGAAGTTGTATTTTTCTAGGGTTTGTGGAGGAGTGAATCCAAATTTCACTAGGAGCTTCAAGAGAGTTTCATTGCTTGTTTTCTCCTCTAGGTAAGAGGAAGATTATCCCCCTTAACCTCTATTGGTAGTAGGAGACTTGTAATGCTTGTTGGTTGTGAGAAACCCTTGTTAGGGTTATTCTTTGTAATGTGTGATTTTGATGATTATGTATTGATTCTGTCATATATTATTTATTTGATTTAAATGTATGTATAAATTAATAATCTTGATTGGTTTGAATTGATTGGAAGTATGAAATGGAGGCAAGGGTTCCTTACCCCCTTCAATATGACTCATGGCCATAACCTTAGATTAGGGTGCCCATGATTGAAATTTTGTATCAAGATGGAAAAATGATTAACCAATGTATGATAAGTAATGTGGTGATGAAAAATTTGGGTACCTAATCCCATAGAGAGGCCACAACCTCTAGGACCATTTAGGGCTCAATTATGTAACTTTAGGTAATCTTGGAACTTAAATAACCAAGTGATTAATTTATTGGTAATATGGTGGAAAGATTGGTAATTGGATGATTAGAAACCAATTAGGGATTCATAAAATGGAAAGGACCAAGAATGAAATTTTATCATAAAACTTAGAGTAATTTTAATTAAAGAAAGAACAAGAGAGTGTGAGACTTGGAGATCCTTAGAATAATGTTCTAAGTGAGTGTGAATAAATTTACATTAGAGAACCTAATTAATCAAGAGAATTTCTCTAGAGACGAACTTTGTAAGAAATGCTACATTAAAGTGAGAATTCATAATAAACCTTGAAAGTGTATTATTTCATTTGGATTCTGATAATATGATATTGTGGGTCCATGAGAGGGACCAATAATGTGTTGATGCTTAATTTTGGCTAATTGAGGCATATTATAGAAAAGTATGTAATGATAAACATACATGAATATGGATTGAGTCATCATGCATTGTGAAAGTCTGATGGACTGTTGTTAAGGTCATGTTGCCTAGGAAATTGAACACACCTTAGTGCGGGTGCGAGTAGATTAGTGTAGGTCATATTGCTGACCTTGGGGGCGTCGGGGTGCGGGTACCTCACAATGGACAGTTGGTAGCTCTTCTGTCCGTGGGGCAGACTGATGCAAATGCACCGATGATGCAGACCGAGACACTGTCCTATATCGTGATCTAGTGAAGAATGTCTGTACAATGCCTTGATGTGCACGTAGATAAACTAATGAGTTATGGCACTTTGGCCGCGGCAGCTGAGTTACAGACATGTCTCCTGATATTTCTCTCTAACTGTTTGTGTCTAGCTCCATGGAGTAGGATTTTGATATCGTATGCATGTGCATAGTGAGTTGACTTATTTTCTGGCATGTAATTCTTATTATAATTGGAACTGCTGCATTACTGATGTATAATTATTTGGAATTGCTTAATTGTTTATTGTTGCTATTTAATGCTTATTATCATTACTTTTGAAATGCTATATGGGCACTTCGCACCATTTTATTTCTTACTGCCATAATTGGTAATGATGGTAGGATGTCTTACCTTTTTCTTATATTTCTATTATTTCTATCTATATTTGTATTCCATCGAAGACATCGGCGAAAAGGGTGAAGTCCACGAGTTTCTGGGTTTTTGGCCTGACTTTGACTAGCACTACTTTCGATCATGGCCGCACGTCCATGAGGATTTTTGGGATACGTGCATCTGACATTCCTTGGAGGTCTAGACTGTTGGCATGTTAACTTCAGCTCAGATCACTGTGTCTACATGGGAGACGTGTCTGTGTCGTTAGCTTAGGGGCGCTATGACCTGCCTATCTTCTCTTGCAGTGTTAGGTTACATTTAGAATTTTACATGCCCATTAGGGACATGTGGGGTGAACGTTACTACACCCCACAGGAGGATTCATTCCTCTCCACTGCCCGAGCCCCGGCCCGTAATTTGGTGGCTCCAATGAGGGTTTCCTCCGACAAGGAAGACCTTGAGGAGGACCCTGACATGGTTCCTTCTCCTTCTTGATAGGGGCTGATACTGTAGATAGCTACTGATAGCTATCTGTGTTCATTTTGAAGCCTGATGATATTATTTTGGTGGGCTGTACATGTATGATCTTTTGGGCAGGCATAGTTTTACTTTTTGTATATCGGCGTTGTAACTAAACAAATTTAATATAATTATATATATATATATATATACGTATATGCACATTGATCGAATGTATGCTTTACTTTTGTCTTACTCTTTATTGTACTTATGTTCGTCACTACATTTTATTAATTAAAACAAAAAAAAAATTCACTATTTTATTTATACAACTGTAATCAAACAAGTTTAATTATAATTTAATGAATCAAGTCTTAACTTATACTTTTGTTTTCTGTATCGTAATTTGTAATGTGACGTTCTCTCTCAAAAAGGGGCATTACAATGGTCATATGAATATGGCCGCCATTATAAAAGCTAAATCGAGGATATAAACTATAAAGCTTCCAAAATGGCACTAATGCATGACCTACTGTTGGATAGTGGCATTAATGCAAGCTAAGCCAAAGTGCATTTGCTCAGTGATCTACTAATGGAATTACTGCAAACACCATATAGCTTCTATAGCTTCTATTTATCTATGTTTTGACCCAACTATATTCAAATTTTAGAATATTAGGTTTCCAAATGAATACCTGATCAAATGCGTCATTCACAAGCAATCTTGGTATCAAAGCTGCTGGGGTAGATTGTAAGTGCCTGAAATACTGCGATAACGTATTGGTAATCCATTGTAAACAAATCCTTCCTGACTTTTCCAAATTGGAGGATGATCTTATCATGTTATGGTCCAACAAGTCCATTTTATGAGGAAGCTACCAGCTGAAAGTGAAGAAACTAAATTCTGTTATTTTAGTTAGTTTCAGTTAGCATACTTAAGTTAGTTTGTTATAACAAACTGATATAGAATTGTAGAGTAGTAACTTGTATATTTAGCTACTTCAGTTTGTATAAATAGCTAGCTATTAGCTATTATGTACTATCCAATTCAATTGAATGAAAACTATTGATATGCATATTCAGATAATTCCTTGTTATGATTTTCACACGGTATCAAAGAGCGTTAAAGGTCTTGGAAGCTTTTGCATTTAATCTCTTGATCCATCATGACGAAAGATTTTGAGGTTAAAGATAAAGAAGAGCCAACATCTTCTCCAACCAAGAAAACGATTGATGAAGAGAAGATCACAGGCAATGAAAACCACATTGATGCTATGTCCTCATATTATCTTCATGGTTCGGATCATCCTGGGCAAGTGTTTGTCAGTGAACTCCTCCATGATGGAAATTATGGAGAGTGGGTCAATGACATAAGCAATGCATTGTACACAAAGAATAAAATTGGTTTTATAGATGGCTCGATTCCTATACCAAAGGCTGATTCACCTTATCTTGCTCACTGGATGAGGTGTAATGCCATGGTAAAAGGGTGGCTCAAAAGTGGTATGGATAAAGAAACTCGATCCAGTGTAAGGTATGCCAACACTGCACAAGAAATATGGACAAATCTTGCAGAAAGATTTGCAAAGGGTAGTGCCTTACGGGTTTATGAACTTAGGCGTGCCATAGCCATGCTCAAGTAAGAAAAGCTATCAGTCCCTGCATACTACACAAAATTAAAGGGACTGTGCGATGAAATTCATTCAATTTCACCATGGTCCAAGTGTACTTGTGGGGGATGCAAGTGTGAAGTCCAAAAGAACCTCACCAAGATGCAAGAAAGAGAACAACTTTATGATTTCCTGATGGGACTTGATGATGTGTTCAACACAGTCAAGTCACAAATTCTCAGCATGGCACCAACCTTCTCTCTTGGTCATGCGTATCACTTGGTGGAAGAAGATGAGCAGCAAAGGATCATCTCAGCCATGCATAAACCAACCATTAAGACAATAACTTTCCAAGCCCAAGGCACTAGATATTTTGTAGAAGATAGAAAAGGTAGCAAGAAAGAAAGGCCCAAGTGTGATCACTGCCAAAAGATAGGACACACACAAGAAGAGTGCTGGGAAATTGTTGGTTACCCACAGGATTGGAGGAAACCAAAGAAAGAAAGATCAATCTCTTGGAACAACAAGAAACCAGGGTTCAAGGCAGCTTAAGTAACTACTGGAGATAGCCCTATACCAGGTCTAACCATGCAGCAATATGAAAGGTTAATACAGTAATTAAAGATGGATCATGAACCTGGAGCAGAAGCACAACATAGCAAAGCTATTGTCAATATAGCAGGTAACCTTAGTTTCAAGAAACCTTGGGTAATAGACTCTG
Organism: Ormosia semicastrata; assembly: GCA_029884595.1. Taxonomy (NCBI): domain Eukaryota; kingdom Viridiplantae; phylum Streptophyta; class Magnoliopsida; order Fabales; family Fabaceae; genus Ormosia; species Ormosia semicastrata. The sequence goes on along the minus strand of JAQQTO010000062.1, from coordinate 18,228,963 downwards.
GTGCAACAGAGCATATTACTTGTGATGCAAGAATGCTACAAGAGATCAATCCATCTCATCAACATTTAGTGCTTATTCCTAATGGTACACATATACCAATAAAATGCTTTGGAACGTCAAGCCTGCTAAATGGTTTAAAACTTGAAAATGTCTTGCATATTCCTGATTTTAAATGTAACCTAGTCTCTGTTAGTAAACTAACAAGAAAGCACAATTGTGCAATAACTTTCACTACTAACTCTTGTGTGATACAGGACTTACATTTAAAGATTCTGATTGGGAAGGGTAGGCATCAAGATGACTTATACTTGCTAGAACTAATTCAGCATAACACTGCCGCAATGAAAGTAAGCAAATGTGACAGTCACCTGTGGCATGCTCGGCTTGGACATGTAACGCCCCTTTTTGGTTTGGAACGTCACATTGTCATTTAAAATTTATGAAAAATAAAAATAAAAGTTAAGACCTGGTTCGTTTTATGAATATAAATTTATTTAGTTATAATCGTGTAATTAAATTAGCAAGTGTATATATATATTTTTTATGATTAATAATAATAGTGATAAGGCATAATTGCAATGAAGAGCAAAATAGAAATAAAGCATACATCAAACCAACATACATGTACAATGATATATCATTATATTAAACTTGTTTGGTTACAGCGCCTGATATACAAAAAGTAAAATTATACATATCTGCCCCAAGAGATCATAAATATATAGCCCACCAAAATAATGAAACATCAGGCCCCCAAAATGAACATTGATAGCCATCAGTAGCCATCGACCGTATCAGTCCCTAAGAAGAGATGGAACTATGTCAAGATCCTCCTTGGGTTCCTCCTCAGGGTTTTCCTCATTGGAAGAGAACCACATAGGAGCCACCGAGTTACGGGCCAGGGCTCGAGCAGTGGAAATGAAAGAATCCTCTTGTGGGGTGTAATAACGATCACCCCACATCTCCTTGATGGGCAAGTAGAACTCTAAACGTAAACTAGCACTGCAAGTGAAGATGGGCGGATTATGACGCCCCCAAGCCAGTGAAATCGACACGTCCCCCTCGTAGATACAGCGATCGAAATTTAGGTTGATGTGCTAGTAGTCCGGCCCTCCGAGGAAGGTCAAACACACATAACCTAAAAATCCGCGTGGTCATGCCGCCATGATCCAACAGCAGGTGCTAGTCGCGGTCGGCCAGAAGCCATGGAATTCGTGAGCTTCACCTCCATCACCGACGTCTTCGATGGGACATAAATACAGGCAAAAAATAATAGAAATACAGGAAAGAGGTAAGACATCCTACCATCATTACCAATTATGGCAGTAAGAAACAAAATGGCGCAAAGCGCCCACATAGCATTTCAAAGAGCAATAATATTAAGCATTAAACAATAGCAATAAACAATTAAACAGATCCAAGCAATTATACATCAGTAAAGTAATAGTTCCAATATACCATAAGAATTAGATGCCAGGTAATATATAGACTTGCTATGCACATGCATACAACATCAAAATCCTACTCCATGGAGCTAGACACAAATAGTTGGAGAGAAAGATCAGGAGACATGTCTGCAACTCGGTTGCCGCGGTCAAAATGCTATAACTCATCAGTTTATCCATGTGCACATCAAGGCATTGTACAGACATTCTACACTAGATCACGATATAGGACAATGTCTCGGTCTAGATTGTCGGTGCATTTGCATCAGTTTGCCCTATGGACAGAAGAGCTACCAACTGCCCATAGCGAGGTACTCGCACCCCGACACCCCCAAGGTCAACAGTATGACCTACACTAGTCTACTCTCACCCACACAAATATGTGTTCAATCTCCTAGGCAACATGGCCTTAACAACAGTCAAACAGACTTTCACATTGCACGATGACTCAATGCATATAACATGTATATTCATCAATAATATACTTTCAATAACATGCCACAAGTTGGCTAAGGTAAACATCATAATATTCTTGGTCTCACGCATGGACTCACATTAAATGGTCTAAAGTCCTCCAATTGTACATTACATTTTTGGTACCTTATGGAATTATTAGTATTCTCACTTACTCTCATGTTCTTACTTTAATTGAAAATCATTCTAAGTCTTTTAGGTAAAGTTCCATTCTTGTTCTTTCTATTTTATGAAATCCTAAATAATTCCTAATTGTCCAATTTAGTTAAGTTCCACTTTAATGTTATGTTTCTTATGAAATTCTTTTCATAATTAGGTTCCTTACATTAAACTTAGTCTTATTCACCTAGAGAATTATTTCTAAGGTTTTACCAAGTCTTATACTTCCTTATTACTTCCTTAGGTCCAAAAGTGTTCTTTAGGTGATCCAATTGATTCCTTCCCATCACATTATTAACTACTTAATCTCTTAATTAATTAAATGTCAATGTTACATAAAGTTACATAATGTAGCCTCATTTAGCCCTAGAGGTCGTGGGCCTCTCTAAGATTAGGGATTCCAATTTTTATCCTTTTTATTATGTGTTATCCTCTTAATTAATCATGTCCTCCTCTTATTACAATTTTTTACCAAGAACACCCATTTTTAGGGTTCAAGGCCGTGAGCCTCATGGAAGAAGGCAAGAGCCATTTTGAATCTATTCAAGTTTCCAATCCATCCAAGCACATCAATATACATATTCATTCAACTCAATAACTCAAACAAATTTTAAACAACACATAGTCATAAAGTCACATAACAAAGAATAACCTTAAAGGGGGTTTCTCATATTCAATCACAAAACTAGGTTCCTTACTACCAATAGAGGTTGAGGAGGAGTGTCTTCCTCTTACCTAGAGAAGAAAACAAACAATGGAACTCCCTTAAAGCTCCTTGAATTTTTGGATTCACACCACCACAAACCCTAGAAATTTCAACCTCATCAAACCAATACCAAACTTGAAAAGTAAGGAATAAATGGTCACAAGGAAGACCTTAAAAATGAAAATGGAAGAAGAGGTAGGAGAGAACAAGAATCTCACCCAAAAGTTCCAAGCTTGAAGCTTGAAGGAGGAGATGGTGAAGATGAAACCTTTTCAAGAAATCACCAACTAGCAAAGTGTTTAGTATGTAGAGGAGATTAAGAAAATGTATTTAGTTGAAAATTTTGTGATGGTTGAGGCAAAGAAGAGGGGCTGTCCGTGTGGGTTTTCTAGAGAGAAAGAGGAGAAAAATGAAAGGAAGATGAAGGTAGAGAGAAAAGTTGATAGAAAAGTGAGATAGCTTTTAGGGTTTTTGAAAATTAGAGTAGATTAGTAAATTAAGTGAAACAAAATTCTTGGCTCCAAAGTAGGGGCTGCTGCCATGTGGGGAGAGGGAGGAGAGAGAGAGAATGAAGCTTCTTTGAGAAGCTTGGGAGCTTTTTCAATAAAGGAGATGTGATTAGACATAAAGTAGATTACATTAGGATAAGATAATGTAATTTAATAGTTAAAATAATATAGTAATTAGGATTTTACTACAAGTTATTACCTAATGGATAATTTTTACAGTGCACAAAGCCAGTATTAATTATCCAATGAATATAGAACGTATCACAAAATTTTAATTGACGGTACGTACAGAGATTTTATTTATCAGATAAAATTTTGAAAAACGTAAACCTTGTAAACTGTGCCTGACCTCGGATTTAGTAAGATCCCCCTTCGACACCTCCACAGTTCAAGGTTTACCAGCCTCCGAAAAAATATTTTGTTATCTCGGCTCAGCTTAGCATGCACGTAAAATGAGGAATATACTAAAATATTTGACATTTCCAAAAAAATTCAAAAAAATTCTCAAAAATCACAAATATTAGAAAATGACTATTCATCACAAAACAAACAATTTTCGGGGTGTTTCACTGACTCTGCTCAGTGTGCATGCAAAACGAAGAATATATTAAAATATTCGACGTTTCCAGAAAAATTCAGAAAAATTTTTAAAAATCATAAATATTATAAAATGATGATTTATGATGAAACAAATAATTTTTAGAGTGTTACAGGACATGCCTCAGAAACTAAAATCAGGCATATAGGATTAGACTTAGTTAAAAAAAAACAAATATGAGATACTATGATTCTTGTATGAGGGCAAAACAAACTAGATTGCCTTTTCCTTTGAGTTCAATAAAATCCAATTCATGTTTTGATCTTATACATTGTGATATATGGGGTCCCTATAAAATAGCTTCTTTAATTGGAGCACATTATTTTTTATCCATTATTGATGATTTCAGTAGAGGGATCTGGGTGTATCTAATGAAATATAAATCTGAAGTTGAGTTTCTTTTACCTATGTTTATTTCAATGATAGAAACTCAATTTGAAAAGAGGATTAAAAGGGTAAGATCTGACAATGGTTTGGAGTTTACTTCTAGACATATGCAAGACTTTTACGCAGATAAAGGGATTGTGATGAAACTAAGTTGCACCTACACACCATAATAGAATGGTGTTGTGGAGAGGAGGCATAGGCATATCTTGGAAACTGCTAGGTGTTACCAAGTGGCCTCAATACTCAAGAGGGGGGTGAATTGAGTAGTTAAAAATAAGTTCACAAATCTTTCACAAATCGTTTGACAATCAATTTTCGTTGAAGCTATTGAATGATCAGAAATAATTGAATAGATGAGTTAAGCACTTTTACTAATGAACGTAATAGTCAAGGAGATAATATCCAAATAAAACAATGAAACAGTACACAAAGATAAACAGAGGAGAGTTTAGAGAAACAAACACAGTCGTTTATCCTGGTTCAATCACTACTCCACTTGTGATCTACGTCCAGTCCCCAAGCAACACCTTGAGATTTTCCACTATATCTTCAAGCTTCAATGGGTGCTTGAAAAACCACTACAACCCTGAGCACTCAACAGTATGGGATACCTCACCCAAAAGCTTGAGCCTCTATTTTCCAAGGGATACCTCACCCTTACAATACTTGAGGGATACCTCACCCTCACTAATCAGAAAGTATAAGATTGAAATAGAAGAAGCTCTCTCTAGAGCAAGTGTTTACAAATTGAAGCTCTAATATGCTCTCAAAGATTTTTCACGTTTTTCGTCAGAAAACAGAGCAAGAAATGATTTTAAGAATTGATTTACGTTTTGAAGTATAATGATCAGTTTTTGGTTCAAGGTCAACCGTAAACAAAGACCCAACTTGGGTATTTATAAGTTTCTCAATTAATAGAGCCGTTGGAGGTAGTTGGGCATGCATTTAATGCATTTAATATAGCCGTTGGACGTTGTCGGGATCGTGTAATCGATTACATATATCGGTGTCGATTACATTATTGTTCCAACGTTTTACGAACTTTCGGGCTCTGTGTAATCGATTACATTATTGAGGTAATCGATTACATGGCTTCGACTTTGCTTGTAATCGATTACAATGATAATGTAATCGATTACATTACTCGACTTCTTTGTGTAATCAATTACAATATCCATGTAATCGATTACATGGCTCGTCGAACGTGTTCTTTGAATTTACGGGTTTTGTGTAATCGATTACATACCTTATGTAATCGATTACATAACTTCGACTTTGTTTGTAATCGATTACAACATCAATGTAATCGATTACATTTATTGTCGAACGTGTTCTTTGCCTTTACGGGCTTTGTGTAATCGATTACATATCTTGTAATCGATTACATGGCCTCTGACTTGCTTGTAATCGATTACATTGTTCGTGTAATCGATTACATGCTTTCTGTTTGATGTGTAATCGATTACAAACATTGTGTAATCGATTACATTGGCCTTTGAACACATTTTTCAAGTCCAATAACGCTTGTAAGTCATTTCCAACACCTCAAGATACTTGATTAAACATAAATCCTTTTAAGAGTGTTAGATTTTAAAGTTGAAACTCAAGTTTTATTGAAAGCCATGTTTAACTTTGAAATTTCCCATTTATTTTGAAATCACATATTGAAAAACCATTTGAGAAATCTTGAGAGCATTTAACATTAATTTCCTAAGTCTAAATAACTAATTAAACCTTCTGTCTTCTTTCCTTGATCTTGATTTTTCCTTTTGTGCTTGATCTTCTCTTTTGCTTTTGTTATCATCAAAAACCTTTCGACATGCCTTAGAGACATAAGCATTCACATTCTCCCCCTTTTTGATGATGACAAACTGATCATAGGAAAAAGAAAGAATTTTTGCAATTATATATAATAGTTATTTAGTTACAATGCTGCATGATATTGGGTTAGATTTTTGCATATGAAAAGCTTAATAACTTAAGAGAGCTTAAGAGGTCAATAACTCCCCCGTACTCATGCAACCTTTAATTTCATTTCATTTTTCCTTATTTTCTCCCCCGTTGGCATTATCAAAAAGACATAAGCATTTAAGAAAAAAAATGGACAGGATGACAGCTATATTTCATGATTCCCAATTTGTTTGCCATAACAGAAAAGTCACAAAGATCAGTCCAATCAATATTCCATCAGCCAACCATTCAAAGTGAGAACAAGTTTATGTATTAAGATTTAGCATGTACAAATAAACATGTCACAACCAGTAGGCAATAATCAAAAGATAACTATAAAGGTATACCAATTTTATATAATCAAATTTAAAACAGAATAAGTACAAGATAGTCATCAATACAAGAAAATATATCAAGGCGTAAGGCCATGATCACTATCGCTCCTCGGTGTCCTCATCACGAGAAGACGTCACCCTCGGATCCGCGAGCAGTCTCCTAGATCAATGTTCTCATCGGCCGGGCATAAGGTCGTCGTCAAAATCCGAAGCTCCTCATCATCGGCGGGAACTCCGGATGGACCGGCGAGGGATATGGGATCCGGAGGGCGAGAGGATGTGGGGGTGCGGCGGCGGCAGGACTCTCAGGAACAGGAGGTCCACGTAGGAGTGATCGAATGGAGGCAAGCTCCTGGTCTGAGTAGTCCATCCTCAGCTCAAGATGGTCGATCTTTTGCTCTATATGGTCCATGCGTGTGTTGACGTTGGCGCTCAGGTTGCGCATCTCTTGGAGCAGAAGATCAAGAGAGGCTGGAGCAGGAGCAGAGGCAAGGTACTGAGCCTCCTCATCATCACTATCTGGATCGTGATGGATATGGCCAAATGTGCCATGAGTGATGTAATGCCACCTATCCTCCATCTTGTAGAGCTGAAGCTTCTTCAGAGTATGCAGCCCATTGATTGGGGTCCCTTTGGTGGTGTCCTTGGACTCTTCGGTCGGCCGAAATGCGACAAGATACTCAAGGATTGTGGTGACTAACATGGCGAAGGGGAGAGCAGAGTTCTTCTTTTTCTTGATGTCCAAAGCATATGCTCTAGAATATAGTATCCCAGGTTTATTGAGTGCCACGTGGTCATTGCCCATAATGCCACTACATCATCCTTGAGGACTTGGGAGTAATTCCCTCCTCTGGGAATCAATCCACGAACCAAGAGGTAGTGGAGGATGTAATATCCTGAAAATTCTTTATTTCATTATAAATAATTATTTTATAATATTTGTGAATTTTAGGAAATTTTCTGGATTTTTTTCTCGTGAACGATGAATATTTTAATATATTTTTCGTTTTACGTGTATATTTTCTTTGGTAGGAAAATAAAATATTTTTTCCTAAGGTGATAAACTTTGGAATTTGTGGAAACGTTGACGGGGATCTTACTAAACCAGAAATTTGGACACGATTCGAGGTTTACGTTTCACGAGACTTTATCGATACATGAAATCACTATATCATAAAATCATCGATGAGTAATAAAATATTATTCTCATCAATTGTAATTTTATTTCACTTGAAAAATAATTTTAGCGACTTAATTATTCATCTGTCGGATGAATTTAATTAAGGTGACAACCTTACACTTCATTTTCTCGAGAAACGCACAAAGCTTCTCAAGGAAGCTTCCTATTTCCATCTAATCAACCTTTCCTCTCTCCTCCCCAATTTATCTTTGCCATGACTCTTGTTGAGGGAATTATTACATTGACTATTCCACTTTTCCCACTCCCCCACGTCTGCTGCTCATTCACATTTTCCATTTCATTTCTCCCATTTTCTCTCATTCACGCCGCTCCTCCCCTCACGCAGCTCTCACTCTCTTTTCTCTCTTCTTCTTCACGTTTGCACACCACCCACATTCACCATTGTTGATCCTTCAAGCCTCCTTTACTCAACCCGACAGAGACCATTTTCCCTCTCCACCTTCACACCTTGTTTCTGCTGGAACTCCTCCTGTGTCTTCATTTTTCTTTACTGCTCAAAACAGCCCCAAAGCTTGGACCTTTAAGGTAAAGTTCTTAACTTTTTCTCTTCTCCTCATTTTCGTGCATTCGGTTTCATCTTTGCCATTCTCTCCTTTGACCTTAATTTCGTGGATCTTGAACGCCCAAGGTTACGGTGGTGGTGAAGAAAATCGGACTTTCAAGCATAAAAGGAGCTTCTTTATCCCTGTTCTTCACTTAGGTAAGAGGAAGACACTCCTCCTCAACCTCTCTTAGCATTTAGGAACGTCGGTAATTTGTGTTGAGGGTCTTTCTGTTTTTAAATGTTGTTTGTGATGTATAGATGTTAGGCGATTCTTTGGAGTTTTGTATGTATATATATATATATTTGGAATGTGTAAAATGGAAAGAAATGAGCCCCGTTTTGGTTCTCGTATGGTCACGGTTTTGAACCCGAAAAATAGAGATCCTATATTGAAAATGGTAATGACTTGGTTTCTTGATCCATCCTAAAGTAAATGTTAAAATCCGTCGAGAGTGAGTAAGCCATGTCCGTCGAATTAAGATGTTAAAACACATCGAGTATGAGCTCTGGCCAAACACAATCGACAAGTGGGGCCCTTCATCATGTCAAAAGTTGTCGAAGCTAGTGACCCCCCCATTTACACCTCCGTCGGTGAATTCGTCGAATTAGAAAGTGTGGCCCTCTTAGTATCTGTCGGACTGGTATAGGTGAAACCTCAACATTTTTCCAGAAATCGGTCGAGTTAAATCCGTCGGATCAGCTTAAGTGAGATCTCAACATTTTCCCAAAGTCAGAATCCGTCGAGTGACATACCTGTCGAGTTTAGATTTCTGACCACTAAAACACAATGTGAAAATCCGTCGAGTTTAGACTTCTTACTTTTCCCGTTGAATGTCAAAACCCGTCGAGTGTATTTGTCGAATTAGCATGAGTGAAACCTTAGCATTTTCCAGGAATCTGTCGAGTGTATTTGTCGAATTAGCATGAGTGAAACCTTAGCATTTTCCAGGAATCTGTCGAGTGTATTTGTCGAATTAGCATGAGTGAAACCTTAGCATTTTCCAGGAATCTGTCGAGTATATCTGTCGAATCAGCATGAGTGAAACTTTAGCGTTTTCCAGGATCTGTCGAGTTGCATCTGTCGGATCAGTAGGAGTGAAATCTCAACGTTTCCAGAATCCGTCGAATTAGAACCTTGTAACCCTAACATTCTTGTCGGTTCGACAGGAACGGGACTTTCCCCATTATCCAAAATCTGTCGAGTTAGAATTGAACTTTTAGCGTATTCGTCGGTTGAACACGAGTGAAACTCCTTCAAAGTTAAAATTCGTCGAGTTAGGCTGTGAATCATATCCGTCGAGTTAAGATGTGAAAATCTGTCGAGTTAGGATGGGAATATCCGTCGAAGTTAAGATGTGAAAATCTGTCGAGTTAGGATGGGAATATCCGTCGAAGTTAAGATGTGAAAATCTGTCGAGTTAGGATGGGAATATCCGTCGAAGTTAAGATGTGAAAATCTGTCGAGTTAGGATGGGAATATCCGTCGAAGTTAAGGTGTGAAAGTCCGTCGAGTAGAGTTTTGAAGGTTTAATGGAGAAACTTACCCAATGAGAATATCCGTCGAACTAAAGTGTGGAAATCCGTCGAGTTAAGATGTGAAAATCCGTCGGGTTAGGCTGAGAATTATATCCGTCGAGTTAGGATGTGAATGCCCGTCGAGTGGAGTTCCTGATTATTAAATAGAGAGATTTTCTCCAAATCCGTCGAGTAGAATTCGAAGGTTTAATAGAGGAACCGACCTAATGTCGGTGTCCGTCGAATCATGTTTTACGTAAATGTGGTAGCATATTCGACAGTTATATACTTCATCCGGTCGAAGTTCGTTCCCAATTCGACAAAGACACTTAGAGTTTATCCCCTGCCGATTGTTTTCCATTTACCTTAATCTGTCGTGCTACTACTCGTCGAGCAGCGACTCCGATTCTCACCGGATACACTTTTCGTCGAAATTATAAGTATATCTCAATTCTTTTACCTAGCAAACGAATGGATGATTCGGCCTTGTGACCTCCCGATTTCAACTTTTGGGACTAATATACACTATATTAATCATAAATAACATCGGATGACTAGAAACAAAGTAGGGACACATAATGAAGGAAAAACAAGGAGCGTGATTGAGCCTTTCAACTAGTAAGAACTTGGAATAAAGGAAGAACCGAGTATGGGTGAGGTAGTAAGGAACATAATGAACTTAATGTTTGACCTTAATATTATGATGCTAAGGGTCCACGTGAATGACCACTTGTATATTGATGCTCTCTTGGCCAATTGTGGCATATTATGAAATTGTATGGAATTTTGAATCATACATATTATGCATTGTAAATGTCTTGTGGATCCAAGAAAGGGAACAAACCGATTGTTAAATCATATGATATGCATTTGAGGCATGATTGACTTAGCTTGTCATGAGGAGCATGATTGAGTCATGCATGGCATAAAAGAGAAAGAGAATGTCCATTGGACTTTGTTAAGGCCGAGTTGCCTAGGAGTTGAATAACACCTTAGTGCGGGTGCGAATAGACACGTGGGGTCCTGTGAGACGACCTTGAGGGCGTCGTGGCGCGAGAGTCTCACAAGGGGCGGATGGTAGCCCCTCTGGACCGTGGGACAGACCGATGCAAACGCACCGACGATCCTAACTGGCCACAGTCCTATATCGAGATCTTGTGAGAATGCCGCTGTATAAAGCCTTGTTGCGCAAAATGACTGATTATATTATATGGTAAGCACTTGTATGGCTGACGAGATACTGGCATGTCTCCCTGATCATTCTCTCCGATTGTTTTGTGTCTAGCTCCATGGAGTAGGATCTTGGTTATTGAGGGCACATGTGCATAGTGAGTCCATGAATTATCTGGCATACAATGTTATTATAATTGGAATTGTTGCATTTTTACTATATCTATATATATATATGTGACTGCCTGGAACTGTTTGGATGATCATAACTGCTTCTAAATGCTTATCTCCATTATTGCTGTCATAAATGCTATGTGGGCGCTTTGCGCCGTTTGGTTTCTTGATGCTATAATTGGTAATGATGGTAGGATGTCTTACCTCTTTCTTGTACTTTCTTTATTCTATGTAAATCTTTGGTTAAAGGCTGTAAGTGGGAACGAGGTTGGTTTTCCCTTGGACTTTATTGGCTTGACCCGTTGTACCGTGTGACGCCGGCGCGAAGGGAGCTTCTTTTGGGTTTTGGTTCGAATTATTTCACTTTGGTGATACCAAGACACAGCAAGTCAACTGGACCGATGGCGTGTGTGACATCTTTGGGGATCGACTTTGACGATGAAGAGGACTGCGATGGAAGACCTTATCTTGTATTTCTCACTATCTTGGTGAGCCGGAGTTGTCTCATACATTCGGGATTCCGATGGAGCTCCCAACTCCTTAGTCGTAGATATATTGTGGGTAGCTTATATTTTATTTTGCATTACCTGTATAAAGTGTATTGTAGTATATGTAAGTTGTAAGGTGATTATCTAGCCTTAGATACTGTAATTTGAGTATATCTTGTAATGTATATTTTTAACTGATGGTATAGGTAACTATTCATTCGTGGCTCCTATTTTCCTCATATGTGAAATACATGATATTTTTAGAAAGTTATTATCTGACAATTGTAACACGTCGAAATTTAGTAACCGTGATATAATGACGATTGTGCTGTGGTTATTAAATCGAGGGGTGTTACATTAAGTGGTATCAGAGCAGTTCATCCTGTTGAGCCGGGGTATGGACTGACTATGCTTAGACATATTAGAAGTTGTTGTGTACTTCCTTGTCTCTTGATTGAGATGTTGGGAAAGGAAGGCATGGCTTGCCATAGGTTGAGTGTTGGTAGGCTATTTGTTGCTGCACGTTACATGATATTGAGTCTTGGCCCACTCGATGTGTAATGTCCTGTGTTTACGGAAAACTACGACTTCACCTAAGCGTATTAAGTGAATAGAAATTCTCTTAGTAAAGAAGTTCAGTGGTATGACTGAACTTGTTTAGGATTTGTCTGCATATTCACCCTTGTGTATTTTGTGTGACTCTTTGTGTTTGGGTTTAGAACGGAGGCAGTATTGTCTGAGATGGTTACTTCTTGTCTCCAGTGTGCTTGACTATCTGTTTTCAAAGGAAGGTAATGGCTCGCGGAAGACGCATGCGTAGGAATGTGGTACGCAACAACGGAAGAATGGATGCGACTGTGGAAACACTTGCAAGGAATGACCGTAGGCGTGACGATCAACCGGATCGAGGACCGCACAACAAATGGGGATTAGAAATCGAGGTTCGAGAATTTCTTTGGGAGAAAGTCAATTTTTGGGTAATTTTGAACTACCTAAGTTCCAAAGGAGGAACAACCAGATTGTTAATCGGTTTAAGCGAAACGTATTCGCGACAACCGAAGGGACAACGGCAACAACAAACGCCGAAGGGGAGTGCGAGTAGTAGCAAGTCAAACCCAACTGTGGTGCCGTTATCAAGGTGTAAGAAGTGCGGGAAGGACCACTTCACAAGGCATTGTACGATCGAGGGAAGAATTTGTTTCAAGTGCGAAAAGCAAGGACATGTATGGAGGGATTGCGCTTTACGTGGGACGAAGCCTCCATATGAGATCAAGAAGGCAATTTGCCTCAAGTGCGGAAAGAATCACTTAACCAAGGATTGTGAAATTGAAGGAGTAATGTCTGTTTCAGATGCAAAGAGTTAGGGCACGTGGCCAAAAAGCGTACCTTGCGAGAGGGCGAAGCCTTTCGTTGGTAAGGCATGTATTTCAAAATCTCATGAAGAAGGGAAAGTTGATTCCTCTACCCAGGCCGAAGATCGAAGTAAAGGAAAGGAATTGTCCTACAGTGGATGACCCTATGACTTCTTGTATGATTCCGGGGGTAACCTATTTCTCTGTGACGTATGAATGTATGAATCCAGTGGGGACGTTTGTACTATCGTCATCTTTTGACTAAGTCATCTCTTTTGGCTACTAAGAACTTGTTGAGGGTAGCTGGGTTGTTTAAGTTGTCCTATGACTTGTTAAAGACTTAATCTTTTGTTAATCTGATTTGTTTACTTCTCTTGCAAATTTGATGTAATGTTAGCCAAGGGATTGGTTATCTTCCAACCATATCCTGTTGAAATATTCCAATGAAGTTCTGAGAGTTCATCTATGGAATTGAATCGTCTGTGTACTTACTTTCTTTCAACTCGAATGATATTATCCTCGTTTGTAAGCCTGCTCTTGTTACAACAAGTCTATTTGAAGAACTATCCTAATGTTGTTAGATATTGGAACCCTTTATGCCAATTCCATCATTTGCTTTCTTCATGAATGGGCTTGATCTCAGGAAGGAGATTGATCGTTTTCTGAACGGGTCTCGTCACTCGGTTTGAGGAAACTTAGTGATTCTTGAGACAGAAATTTTCTAGATGCGAATCCGTGAAACTCACTCCTAAGTTTTATTGGACCATATCGTATTCTTCGTTAGGCGGGTCCAGTGGTAAATCACGTGACTTCCCTATTTTTCTTTCTGACCTTTATAACGTTTCTAGTATACTTCAATTAAGTATCTGTGTTCCCGAATCTGAACCTTAACGACACGACAAGTGTAGCACAATTAGGTGAAAGCTTACCCTATGAGACATTCTGTTCGAATCAAGGAAAGATGATCTGACAAATCAATTGAAGGACGACGCTATTTTCTCCAAGATCAACTTATATTATGGACTATCATCGAGTTCGCTCAAAGATTTATCGTTGTCCTTGATTGACGGCATTTTGATTTATTCATGATGCTTGGAGGAACGTATTGAATCTCTCGGAGTGATCCTTAAAACCCTGAAGAAGAGGTTATGCGTGAAGGTGTCTAAGTATGAATTCTAGTTGGAGACAATTCAACTTTTGGGTTACGCAATCTCAAGGGAAGAAGATTGCTGTGAACCATCGAAACTCGAAACATTTATTCAGCGAGAGGAACCGACCAAGTAATGAAGAATTGTAATTTTTGGATTAGGCGGATTGGTTGATACGGAGACTCACAATGAGAGAATTCTTCAAGTGACAAGATTTCTCACCTAACTCATATATGAGGGTCAAGTTTTGTATGGACTGATGTATACGGGCGAAAACTTTCAAAGAATGATAAAACGTTTGATTTCTTCGCCAAGGATGATTTTGTCCAAATCCTAATGAACTTTTAGGGATGCCTAGTGATGTTTCGCATTGGGAGTTTAGAGCGTGTGCTTGATTAGAATAGAAGGAATGATAACGTATACTTAGAGACAAATTGAAAATACATGAGGAGAACTACCTTACACAACTTAGAGTTAGCTTGTAGTTGTATTAGAGATCTAGAAACATTTTCTACAAGGAGAAATTTTCATTGTCTGTAGTGATCGTAAGAGTCAGAAGTATTTTGTCTGATCGGAATAAGTTGAAATATGAAGCAGGAACAGTGATTAGAAATTCTGAAAGATCTTGATTTTTTTTTCGTGTTGGTATAATCCCAGAAAAAGCAAATGTTGTAGTAGAAGCATTTAGAAGTAAACAAGCTTAGTTGTCTACTGCAGTAAGCAAGGAGAATAAGTTCGATAGAACCACTTAGCGATGTACAGTTGTTTGGGGAGTTAGCTATCGAAAGGGGTGAAGACTCAAGGAGCATTTATTTTTAAGATATGATTAATTTCGAGGACAAAATTCCTTTTAGAAGGGAGTATTGTAACATCCTGAAAATTCTTTATTTCATTATAAATAATTATTTTATAATATTTGTGAATTTTAGGAAATTTTACGGATTTTTTACGTGAACGATGAATATTTTAATATATTTTTCGTTTTACGTGTATATTTTCTTTGAGCCAGGAAAATAAAATATTTTTTTTTCCTAAAGGCCGATAAACTTTGGACTTTGTGGAAACGTTGACGGGGATCTTACTAAACCCGAAGTTGAACACGTTTACGAGGTTTACGTTTCACGAGACTTTATCGATACATGAAATCAACGTATCATAAAATCATCGATGAGTAATAAAATATTATTCTCATCAATTGTAATTTTATTTCACTTGAGAAAATAATTTTAGCGACTTAATTATTCATCTGTCAGATGAATTTAATTAAGGTGACAACCTTACACTTCATTTTCTCGAGAAGCGCACAAAGCTTCTCAAGGAAGCTTCCTATTTCCATCTAATCAACCTTTCCTCTCTCCTCCCCAATTTATGCTTTGCACTGAAGCCAAGTGTTGAGGGAATTATTACATTGACTATTCCACTTTTCCCACTCCCCCACGTCTGCTTTGCTCATTCACATTTTCCATTTCATTTCTCCCATTTTCTCTCATTCACGCTCCTCCCCTCACGCAGCTCTCTCTCTCTTTTCTCTCTTCTTCTTCACGGCCGCACACCACCCACATTCACCATTGTTGATCCTTCAAGCCTCCTTTACTCAACCCGACAGAGACCATTTTCCCTCTCCACCTTCACACCTTGTTTCTGCTTTGAACTCCTCCCCGTGTCTTCATTTTTCTTTCTCGCTCAAAACAGCCCCAAAGCTTGGACCTTTAAGGTAAAGTTCTTAACTTTTTCTCTTCTCCTCATTTTCGTGCATTCTGGTTTCTGCTTGCCATTCTCTCCTTTGACCTTAATTTCGTGGATCTTGAACGCCCAAGGTTACGGTGGTGGTGAAGAAAATCGGACTTTCAAGCATAAAAGGAGCTTCTTTATCCCTCGTTCTTCACTTAGGTAAGAGAAGACACTCCTCCTCAACCTCTCTTAGCATTTAGGAACGTCGGTAATTTGTGTTGAGGGTCTTTCTGTTTTTAAATGTTGTTTGTGATGTATAGATGTTAGGCGATTCTTTGGAGTTTTGTATGTATATATATATATATATTTGGAATGTGTAAAATGGAAAGAAATGAGCCCCGTTTTGGTTCTCGTATGGTCACGGTTTTGAACCCGAGAAAATAGAGATCCTATATTGAAAATGGTAATGACTTGGTTTCTTGATCCATCCTAAAGTAAATGTTAAAATCCGTCGAGAGTGAGTAAGCCATGTCCGTCGAATTAAGATGTTAAAACACATCGAGTATGAGCTCTGGCCAAACACAATCGACAAGTGGGGCCCTTCATCATGTCAAAAGTTGTCGAAGCTAGTGACCCCCCCATTTACACCTCCGTCGGTGAATTCGTCGAATTAGAAAGTGTGGCCCTCTTAGTATCTCGTCGGATGGTATAGGTGAAACCTCAACATTTTTCCGAGAAATCGGTCGAGTTAAATCCGTCGGATCGACTTAAGTGAGATCTCAACATTTTCCCAAAGTCGAATCCGTCGAGTGACATACACCGTCGAGTTTAGATTTCTGACCACTAAAACACAATGTGAAAATCCGTCGAGTTTAGACTTCTTACTTTTCCCGTTGAATGTCAAAACCCGTCGAGTGTATTTGTCGAATTAGCATGAGTGAAACCTTAGCATTTTCCGGGAATCACGCCGAGTGTATTTGTCGAATTAGCATGAGTGAAACCTTAGCATTTTCCAGGAATCGTCGAGTATATCTGTCGAATCAGCATGAGTGAAACTTTAGCGTTTTCCAGGATCTGTCGAGTTGCATCTGTCGGATCAGTAGGAGTGAAATCTCAACATTTCCAGAATCCGTCGAATTAGAACCTTGTAACCCTAACATTCTTGTCGGTTCGACAGGAACGGGACTTTCCCCATTATCCAAAATCTGTCGAGTTAGAATTGAACTTTTAGCGTATTCGTCGGTTGAACACGAGTGAAACTCCTTCAAAGTTAAAATTCGTCGAGTTAAATTATGAATCATATCCGTCGAGTTAAGATGTGAAAATCTGTCGAGTTAGGATGGGAATATCCGTCGAAGTTAAGATGTGAAAATCTGTCGAGTTAGGATGGGAATATCCGTCGAAGTTAAGATGTGAAAATCTGTCGAGTTAGGATGGGAATATCCGTCGAAGTTAAGATGTGAAAATCTGTCGAGTTAGGATGGGAATATCCGTCGAAGTTAAGATGTGAAAATCTGTCGAGTTAGGATGGGAATATCCATCGAAGTTAAGATGTGAAAATCTGTCGAGTTAGGATGGGAATATCCGTCGAAGTTAAGGTGTGAAAGTCCGTCGAGTAGAGTTCTGAAGGTTTAATGGAGAAACTTACCCAATGAGAATATCCGTCGAACTAAAGTGTGGAAATCCGTCGAGTTAAGATGTGAAAATCCGTCGGGTTAGGCTGAGAATTATATCCGTCGAGTTAGGATGTGAATGCCCGTCGAGTGGAGTTCTGTTATTAAATAAAGAGATTTTCTCCAAATCAGTCGAGTAGAATTACGAAGGTTTAATAGAGGAACCGACCTAATGTCGGTGTCCGTCGAATCATGTTTTACTCGTAAATGTGGTAGCATATTCGACGAGTATATACTTCATCCGGTCGAAGTTCGTTCCCAATTCGACAAAGACACTTAGAGTTTATCCCTGCCGATTGTTTTCCATTTACCTTAATCTGTCGTGCTACTACTCACTCGTCGAGCAGCGACTCCGATTTCTCACCGGATACACTTCGTCGAAATTATAAGTATATCTCAATTCTTTTTACCTAGCAAACGAATGGATGATTCTCGGCCTTGTGACCTCTGATTTCAACTTTTGGGACTAATATACACTATATTAATCATAAATAACATCAGATGACTAGAAACAAAGTAGGGACACATAATGAAGGAAAAACAAGGAGCGTGATTGAGCCTTTCAACTAGTAAGAACTTGGAATAAAGGAAGAACCAGAGTATGGGTGAGGTAGTAAGGAACATAATGAACCTAATGTTTGACCTTAATATTATGATGCTAAGGGTCCACGTGAATGACCACTTGTATATTGATGCTCTCTTGGCCAATTGTGGCATATTATGAAATTGTATGGAATTTTGAATCATACATATTATGCATTGTAAATGTCTTGTGGATCCAAGAAAGGGAACAAACCTGATTGTTAAATCATATGATATGCATTTGAGGCATGATTGACTTAGCTTGTCATGAGGAGCATGATTGAGTCATGCATGGCATAAAAAGAGAAAGAGAATGTCCATTGGACTTTGTTAAGGCCGAGTTGCCTAGGAGTTGAATAACACCTTAGTGCGGGTGCGAATAGACACGTGGGGTCCTGTAGACGACCTTGAGGGCGTCGGGCGCGAGTCTCACAAGGGCGATGGTAGCCCCTCCGGACCGTGGGACGGACCGATGCAAACGCAAACGATCCTAACGCCACAGTCCTATATCAAGATCTTGTGAGAATGCCGCCTGTATAAAAGCCTTGTTGCGCAAAATGACTGATTATATTATATGGTAAGCACTTGTATGGCTGACGAGATACTGGCATGTCTCCCTGATCATTCTCTCCGATTGTTTTGTGTCTAGCTCCATGGAGTAGGATCTTGGTTATTGAGGGCACATGTGCATAGTGAGTCCATGAATTATCTGGCATACAATGTTATTATAATTGGAACTGTTGCATTTTTAATATATCTGTATATATATATGTGACTGCTTGGAACTGTTTGGATGATCATAACTGCTACTAAATGCTTATCTCCATTATTATTGTCATAAATGCTATGTGGGCGCTTTGCGCCGTTTGGTTTCTTGATGCTATAATTGGTAATGATGGTAGGATGTCTTACCTCTTTCTTGTACTTTCTTTATTCTATGTAAATCTTTGGTTAAAGACTGTAAGTGGGAACGAGGTTGGTTTTCCCTTGGACTTTATTGGCTTGACCCGTTGTACCGCAGGTGTTGGCGCGAAGGGAGCTTCTTTTGGGTTTTGGTTCGAATTATTTCACTTTGGTGATACCAAGACACAGCAAGTCAACTAGACCGATGGCGTGTGTGACATCTTTGGGGATCGACTTTGACGATGAAGAGGACTGCGATGGAAGACCTTATCTTGTATTTCTCACTATCTTGGTGAGCCGGAGTTGTCTCATACATTCGGGATTCCGATGGAGCTCCCAACTCCTTAGTCGTAGATATATTGTGGGTAGCTTATATTTTATTTTGCATTACCTGTATAAAGTGTATTGTAGTATATGTAAGTTGTAAGGTGATTATCTAGCCTTAGATACTGTAATTTGAGTATATCTTGTAATGTATATTTTTAACTGATGGTATAGGTAACTATTCATTCGTGGCTCCTATTTTCCTCATATGTGAAATACATGATATTTTTAGAAAGTTATTATCTGACAATTGTAACACGTCGAAATTTAGTAACCGTGATATAATGACGATTGTGCTGTGGTTATTAAATCGAGGGGTGTTACATGAGGACCCTGTTTTCCATAGTAAGGCCAGTGGCCATTATTCTGCGTCTAGGATCACTGGGGAGGTGGTAGCCAGTCCTAATCAAGGAGAGAAGAGCAGCCTTGTGCTCAAACTCATGCCCCCAGACTTTGGCATTCCCACGGAACTGAGCTCCATCAGGAGTGAGCTTGGTGAGCCTATACCACTCTGCCATGGTTAACCCGATTTGTTGCTTTTTCACCTCGTAGATGATGCAATTATCTTCAACCTTCGGGTTAGCATAAAACACTCGGACAAGGTTAGGGTAGATGGCCTTCTCTATACTTAGGAATCCCAAAGAAGCCTAAGTTTTCTATTGTCCTAAAGCTCTCTAAGGGTTCACTCTCGCGAGAAGGTGATGGGTAGATACACAGGGAGAGATGATTTTGCGAAGGCTGGAAGTTCTTCTGAACAACTCGGCTTTCTTCACGGTGGAGAAGTGCCTCGTGAGGTCCAGCCCGAGATATTGCGTGTAGAGCCACCGAGGAACCTCCAACACAGCCCCCTGTTCTTGGGCGCTTCGAGCGATGGGAGGATTCGGCCATAGATGAGAAGGAGAATCAAGGGTTGAGTGGTAAATGGTTGGTGATGAGTGAGGAGAGAGAGAGGGACGAAATTAGGTCAGAAAAGTGGAGAGGGTGTTCGTGAGAGAAGATGGGGAGATTTGGATGAGGGATTTGAGGGGATTTGATCTGTGGGTTATGTGGAGAGGGTATTTCCGAGATTGAGAGAGGCGAAATGATGGGTTTTGATGGAGATTTGAGTGAGAAATGAGAGGTTTTGAGATCTGAGGTGCGTGGGAGCAGAAGGAGAGAATGAGGAAGATGAACAGGGCCAAACAGAAATGACCACTACGCGTCAGGAGCCTTTTAAAAAACCCTGTGTGTCGATTACATTCATGTGTAATCGATTACATGCATTCTCAGTGGGTATGTAATCGATTACATTTTTGGTGTAATCGATTACATGCTTCTTCAGGTATGTAATCGATTACATTTTTAGTGTAATCGATTACATGCTTTCTGAACCTTGTAATCGATTACATAGATGATGTAATCGATTACCTGAGTTCTGAGTTGGTTGTAATCGATTACAAAATGTGTGTAATCGATTACATGCGTGTGACAGAACACATGTGTGTAATCGATTACAAAGGCATTGTAATCGATTACCAGCACTCTTTAACTCAGATTTTGCGTTCCAAACAGCATATAATCAATTTTAATCCATCCAAAACAGTTTTAAAGCAACTTAAATCAATTCAAATCATCATCCAAGCATATAGACTAATCACATTATGATTCAACTCATATAATTGATCAAAATTATTATTTTTACCAAGAATTTCACCTTTTTTGGTGAAATTTGAGGTTGTTGAATTTCTTGTAAAAGTTGGACATGAGGGAGCACCTGCAAAATAATTTAGGGGAAACCTCCGACGCTCAAGTTAGTATGGGATTCAAATATATATATAATGAAAATTCAGAGATTGTGCGAGAATGTGGCATAATTATGCAGAAAAACGCAAGCTTAGGCTTTTGTTTTAGGATTATGCGACAAAATATTTAATTTATGCATGAATGGTCCAATATACCCATTCGTTTCTAATGTAGAAAAATGCTTCTTTTGCAAGGGGTTTGGTGAAAATATCAGCTAATTGCTTAGTTGTTTCAACAAATTCAAGTATGCAATCACCTCTTTGAACATGATCTCTAATGAAATGATGTCTTATTTCAATATGCTTAGTCCTAGAATGCAAAATGGGATTTTTTGACAAGTTAATTGCACTAGTATTATCACATTTTATGGGAATGTGATCAAGCTCAAGACCATAGTCCAAGAGTTGCTGTTTCATCCAAAGGACTTGAGCACAAAGAACTCCCAAAACAACATATTCAACTTTCAAATGTGGACAATGCCACACTATTTTGTTTCTTCTTTGTGCCAAGAAACTAGTGAGCTTCCTAGCAAGTGGCATGTCCCACTAGTGCTCTTTCGATCCATTTTGCATCCAAAGAAAATCAGAATCGGAGTACCCATAAGACTACATGAGGCACCCTTAGGGTACCATAAACCCATTTGTGATGTGCCTATTAGATATTTCATTATTCTCTTAACAAAGACTTAGGTGTGATTCCTTAGGATTAGCTTGATATCTAGCACACATGCATACACTAAACATTATATCAGGCCTACTTGCAGTGAGATAAAGGAGTGAGCCAATCATACCTCTATATTTTGTAATTTCTACCGATTTACCTCCTTCATCCTTGTCCAAATAGCAAGAGGTGCCCATAGGAGTAGTCATATGCTTGGCATTGTCCATTCCAAACTTTTTGAGCAGCTCCTTGCAATACTTGGATTGGCTTATAAATGTTCCTTCTTTTGTTTGCTTGATTTGTAGACCAAGGAAGAAGTTGAGCTCACCCATCATGGACATCTCAAACTCACTTTGCATAATATTTGAAAATTCTTTACAAAGAGAGTTGTTAGTAGCTCCAAATATAATGTCATCAACATAGATTTGAACTAGAAGAATGTCATGCATTTTGTGTTTTATGAAAAGAGTGGTGTCAACTTTACCTCTAGAAAAGCCTTTTTCTAAAAGAAATTTGCTCAACCTTTCATACCAAGCTCTAGGAGCTTGTTTCAAGCCATACAAAGCCTTTTTCAATTTAAAAACATGGTTGGGCATTTCAAAGTCCTCAAAACCAGGAGGTTGTTCTACATACACCTCTTCTTGTATAAAACCATTTAAAAAGCACTTTTGACATCCATTTGATAGAGTTTGAAATCCATGATGCAAGCATATGCAAGTAGCATTCTAATGGCCTCTAATCTAGCTACGGGAGCATAAGTTTCTTCATAATCTATGCCTTCTTCTTGATTATATCCCTTAGCTACGAGCCTAGCTTTATTTCTTATTATTAAACCCGTTTCATCAAGTTTGTTCCTAAAGACCCATTTGGTGCCAATTATTGGATGATCATTGGGCCTTGGAACTAATTCCCAAACTTGATTCCTCTCAAATTGGTTTAGTTCTTCTTGCATGGCCAAGATCCAATGCTCATCATTAATGGCCTCATTTATGTCTTTAGGTTCAACTTGAGAGACAAAGGCTAGATGATTACATGCATCTCTAAGTGAGTTTCGAGTGATTACCCCTTTTGATACATCACCTATCACCTTGTCAAGAGGATGATACCTTGAGGTCCTCCATTCCTTGGGTAGATCCGAGATTTTAGAATCTTCTTGCCATGAGTGATCAAGGAGTCTCTCTTCTTTCTTCTTGGACTCTATCTCTTGATTTTCCAAGTGCGTCTTTGCCAAGATTTCTGCAACATCATCAACAAGTTCCTTTCTCGGCTCATTTGGGTTAGTTTCATCAAATGTAACATGTATGGATTCTTCTATGGTCATAGTTCGTTTATTATAGACTCTAAAGGCCTTGCTATGGATAGAATAACCAATGAATATTCCCTCATCGATTTTGCATCAAACTTTCCCAAGTTATCCTTTCCATTATTCAAAACAAAGCATTTACATCCAAAGACATGAAAATGTGACACATTAGGTTTCCTTCCTTTGTACAATTCATATGGGGTTTTCTTTAAAATTGGCCTTATTAGGGCTCTATTCATAACATAACAAGCGGTGTTAACCGCATCCGCTAAAAGTACTTAGGAAGATTGGCCTCATTGAGCATAGTTCTTGCCATTTCTTCTAAAGATCGATTTTTCCTTTCTACAACACCATTTTGTTGTGGTGTTCTAGAAGCAGAAAAATTATGCTCAATGCCATGTTCATCACAAAAAGTTTCAAATTCATGATTTTCAAATTCACCACCATGATCACTTCTTATGGATGCAATACAAAAACCTTTTTCGTTTTGGATAACTTTGGCAAGTTTTCTAAATGATTGAAAAGCATCATTTTTGTGAGCCAAGAATAATGTCCATGTAAATCTAGAAAAATCATCCACAATCACTAATGCATAGTAATTCCCACCAAAGCTCATAGTTCTAGAGGGTCCAAAAAGATCCATGTGCAAAAGTTGTAAAGGTCTAGAAGTTGAAACTATGTTTTTAGCTTTGAAGGAGACCTTTACTTGTTTTCCTTTTGACATGCATCACAAAGTTTGTCTTTTTCAAATTTGAGCTTTGGAAGACCAATTACTAGTTCTTTAGAAACCAATTTGTTTAAGTGATCCATGTGAATGTGAGCAATTCTTCTATGCCATAACCATGAATCATTTTCTCTACTCATAAAGCATTTAGCATCATTTGAGGAAATGTCATCAAGACTAATCATATATATGTTATTGACTCTATGACCAACAAACTTAACTTGCTTATCATCCTTTCCCTCAATTATACAACAAGAGGAATCAAATATAACTCTATTTCCTTTATCACACAATTGACTAATACTAAGTAAATTATGTTTAAGTCCTTCAACAAGTAAGACATTATCAATAGATGATGAAGGGATCTTACCAACTTTGCCAATTCCAAGAATCTTCCCTTTGTTATTGTCACCATATGTGACATGACCATGTTTCTTGTGTGTAAGGGAGGAGAACTTGGAGTCATCACCGGTCATGTGCTTGGAGCAACCACTATCAAGATACCAACTTGAGCTCTTGGTCTTCAAGCACACCTACAACACACATTCAAGATTTAACTTTTGGTACCCAAATTGTTTTGAGTCCTTGTGTGTTAGAATTAGGTATGGTGCCTTTAGGGACCCAAACCCTTTTGATTCCAACCTTGGTATTTATGTTCTTTCTAACATTGCAAGTGGATGCACTATGCCCTTTCCTACCACAATGAAAACATTTAACAAAGGGGCTACTTGAAGTTTTTGAGGAAACAAAGAAGTTCTTATAAGATTTTTGATGGTTGTTTGGATTAAATCCTAAACCGGCTTTTTGGAAAACACATTTTTGTCTCCCTAACAACACATTCAAGTTGTCTCTTCCAAAAGTGAATTTTGCAAGAGTGTTGTTCAAGTCTTCAATTTCTTTTTCAAAAGCTTTGCATGATAAACAAGGTAATGATATGGATGCATTTTCATGTGAGGAACAAATCATGCATGATGAATTAGCATCTATGAGTCCTAAAGTCTCATTTTCAATTTTAAGTTCATTTATCTCCTTGGTTAAAGTAGAAACTTTCTTTGTCAATAGGAGATTGTCTTATTGGAAGACAAAATCATTTTTGTGAGCCTCAAAGATTCATCATGCAATTCTTGAAAGGCATCTTGCAATTCATCATAAGAAGGTGGAGGTTCTAGGTTATAAGAGGTTACCTCGGTGTCGCTTTCTCCACTTTCTTCTCCTTGAGCCATGAGGCAAAGATGGGCTTCCTCATTTTCAGAATCATCGGAAGAGCTTAAGTCATTGTCCTCCCAAGCTATATATGCTCTTCTTCCTTTCTTTTCCTTGGAGGGTCTTTTCTCAAACTTTTCCGTCTTCTTGAGATATATAGGACACTCCATTTTCATGTGCCCCGGTCTTCCACATTCATAGCATTTTGGAGGAGTGGAGGATCCTTCTCCTTTGTGATATGCTTTCTTTTGAGGAAACGGTGGTCTTCTTTGAAATCCCTTTTTCTTCAAGAATCTTCCGAATTTTCTCACAAGGAGACTAAGATTCTCCTCACTTAGCTCAATATTTTCAGCATCCTCTTCACCATCTTCATCATCATCTTCAAGTATGGGAGAGGTGGCCTTGAGTGCAATTCCTTCTTCTTTTTGTCATGTTCTTCATTTTGATTGAGCCTACTTAGTTCCAGCTCATGCTCTTGAAGTTTTCCGAATAGGGTGGCTAGAGACATGGTTGATAAATCTCTTGATTCTGCAATCGCCGTTACCTTGGGTTGCCAATTCCTGCTTAGACATCTCAAGACTTTGTTAATAAGATCCTCATTAGGAAATGTCTTTCCCAATGAGATGAGATGATTAACAATATGAGTGAATCTCTTTTGCATATCTTGAATACTCTCACCTTGATTCATTCTAAACAATTCATATTCATGAGTAAGAGTGTTTATTCGAGATCTTTTTACCTCACTAGTACCTTCATGAGTTACTTGTAGGGTATCCCACATTTCTTTTGCGGTCTTACAATTTGACACCCTAAAGAATTCATCATACCCCAAAGATGTGGTGATGATGTTCTTGGCTCTCAAATTATATTGAACCTTCTTTTTATCATCATCGGTCCAATCACTTCTAGGTGTATTAATTGTCACACCATCCTTAGTTTGTGTAGGGACAAAGGCACCATTTTCAACTGCGTCCCACACATCTAAGTCAATAGCTTCAATAAAAATTTTCATCCTTTCTTTCCAATAGGCATAGCCATCCCCAATGAAATAAGGAGGTCTATTTATAGAAGAACCTTCATTTGAAAAACCATTTGAAGCCATAACTTCTCTTGAAGCTGCTAAGCTCTTTATACAAGAGTCTAGCTCTGATACCACTTATTACCAAGTGGCCTCAACACTCAAGAGGGGGGGTGAATTGAGTAGTTAAAAATAAGTTCACAAATCTTTCGCAAATCGTTTGACAATCAATTTTCGTTGAAGCTATTGAATGATCAGAAATAATTGAATAGATGAGTTAAGCACTTTTACTAATGAACGTAATAGTCAAGGAGACAATATCCAAATAAAACAATGAAACAGTGCACAAAGATAAACAGAGGAGAGTTTAGAGAAACAAACACAGTCGTTTATCCTGGTTCAATCACTACTCCACTTGTGATCTACGTCCAAATCCCAAGCAACACCTTGAGATTTTCCACTATATCTTCAAGCTTCAATGGGTGCTTGAAAAACCACTACAACCCCGAGCACTCAACAAGATGGGATACCTCACTCAAAAACTTGAGCCTCTATTTTCCAAGGGATACCTCACCCTTACAATACTTGAGGGATACCTCACCCTCACTAATCGAGAAAGTATAAGATTGAAATAGAAGAAGCTCTCTCTAGAGCAAGTGTTTACAAATTGAAGCTCTAATATGCTCTCAAAGATTTTTCACGTTTTTAGTCAGAAAACAGAGCAAGAAATGATTTTAAGAATTGATTTACGTTTTGAAGTATAATGATCAGTTTTTGGTTCAAGGTCAACCGTAAACAAAGACCCAACTTGGGTATTTATAAGTTTCTCAATTAATAGAGCCGTTGGAGGTAGTTGGGCATGCATTTAATGCATTTAATATAGCCGTTGGACGTTGTCGAGGATGCGTGTAATCGATTACATATCTCGGTAATCGATTACATTATTGTTCCAACGTTTTACGAACTTTCGGGCTCTGTGTAATCGATTACATTATTGAGGTAATCGATTACATGGCTTCGACTTTGCTTGTAATCGATTACAATGATAATGTAATCGATTACATTACTTTCCGACTTGTTTGTGTAATCAATTACAATATCCATGTAATCGATTACATGGCTCGTCGAACGTGTTCTTTGAATTTCTGGGTTTTGTGTAATCGATTACATACCTTATGTAATCGATTACATGGCTTCTGACTTTGTTTGTAATCAATTACAACATCAATGTAATCGATTACATTTATTGTCGAACGTGTTCTTTGCCTTTCTGGGCTTTGTGTAATCGATTACATATACTGTGTAATCGATTACATGGCCTCTGACTTGCTTGTAATCGATTACATTGTTCGTGTAATCGATTACATGCTTTCTGTTTGATGTGTAATCGATTACAAACATTGTGTAATCGATTACATTGGCCTTTGAACACATTTTTCAAGTCCAATAACGCTTGTAAGTCATTTCCAACACCTCAAGATACTTGATTAAACATAAATCCTTTTAAGAGTGTTAGATTTTAAAGTTGAAACTCAAGTTTTATTGAAAGTCATGTTTAACTTTGAAATTTCCCATTTATTTTGAAATCACATATTGAAAAACCATTTGAGAAATCTTGAGAGCATTTAACATTAATTTCCTAAGTCTAAATAACTAATTAAACCTTCTATCTTCTTTCCTTGATCTTGATTTTTCCTTTTGTGCTTGATCTTCTCTTTTGCTTTTGTTATCATCAAAAACCTTTCGACATGCCTTAGAGACATAAGCATTCACACTAGGGCTATGAGATTCCATGCTGGCCTGCCCATCAAATTTTGGGGTGAATGTGTGCTTTCTGCTGTACATATCATTAATTGACTACCTTCAAAGGTAATAGATGGTAAGACTCCTTTTGAAGTTTTATACAATAAGAAACCTGACTATACACATTTAAGAGTCTTTGGTTGTCTAGCATATGCCTTAAAGCATAGAAGAGAAGGGAAATTTGATGAAAGGGGGAGTCCTTGTATCTTTATAGACTACCCCTTAGGACAAAAATGATACAAACTCTATGACACTATCACTAAAGAAACATATGTGTCAAGAGATGTTACATTTGTTGAAGAAGAATTTCCATACAAGAAGGTTGAAACTGAGAAATCTCAGCAACCTCAACCTGTACAGTGGGAAGATTTTTCATAAGAAATGCAACAAAGCTCTTCTCCTAAACAAATAGACAACTTAGATGATTATAGTCCAGAACATGAAGATATACAAGGTGATACTAATATAGGAAATACAGAAAGTAGAAATCACATAGAACAAAGGAATGTAGGAGTGAGAGTTAGGCAAACTTAAAGGACTATGAAGTAAGTTTGCCACCTTCTATAGCTGTTCCTACTACTGAAAATCCTATACCTTACCATTTATCAAACTATGTGTCTTATAATAAGTTTTCAAATGCTCACAATGCTTACCTTGCTGCCATTTCTTCACAAGATGAGCCTAGATCTTATTAACAGGCTGTAAAGTATAAACATTGGAGAGAAGCTATGAAGAAGGAAATTGAAGCATTAGAGAGCAATGAAACTTGGACCCTGACAGACCTTCCACAGGGCAAAAATGCAGTAGATTCCAAATGGATTTACAAATTTAAGTATCAACCAAATGGCCAAGTTGAAAGATACAAGGCCAGGCTAGTTGCTCGAGGCTTCACTCAAATAGAGGGAGAAGACTTCCATGAAACTTTTGCTCTAGTAGCAAAATTGGTAACCATTAGAACACTTCTCACCATAGCAACTGTTAGAGGATGGATTGTGCATTAGCTCAATGTTAACAATGCCTTCCTCCATGGAGATTTAACAGAAGAAATCTATATCAAAGTGCCTCAAGGCTTTGCAAAGAAATGTGATCTTAGAGTTTGCAAACTCAAGAAATCACTGTATGGCTTGAAACAAGCATCAAGGAATTGGTACCAGAAAATCACTAAAGCTTTGGAGAAGATAGGATTCCATCAATCTCAGGCAGATCACTCTCTATTCATATATAATAAACAGGGAGTTTTTCTTGCAGCTTGATATATGTAGATGATGTTATTCTAGCTGGTAACAATTCAAATTTTATGCAGCACGTAAAGACACACTTGGACAGAGAGTTTAGCATTAAGGATTTAGGAGCTTTGAAGTACTTTCTAGGAATTGAGGTTCCACGATCATCAAAGGGAATCATGCTAAACCAGAGAAAGTATGCTATTGACATCCTGAAAGAAACCAGAATGCAGAATTGTAGACCAAGCAGATTTCCAATGGAGCAACACTGCAACTTAAGGCCAAATGCTGATGAAGCTGATGTGGATGCTACAAGATATAGAAGGATATTGGGGCGTCTACTGTATCTCACTGTAACCAGGCCGGATATCACCTTTTCAGTAAACACTCTTTGCCAATTTATGACCTCTCCAAAGAAGACTCACATGGATGCTGTTGAAAGAGTGTTGAGATACATAAAAGCCACTCCAGGGCAAGGCATTCTTCTTCCAAGCTGCAGCAATCTTCAACTACAAGCTTATTGTGATGCAAATTGGGGAGGATGTCCAGTTACTAGGAAATCATGCACAGGCTATTTAATCACTCTTGGAGGAGCTCCTATCTCTTGGAAGACAAAGAGGCAAACTGTAGTGGCCAAGTCATCTGCTGAAGCAAAGTATAGGGTAATGGCAGCCACGGTTAGTGAAGTTATTTGGCTAAGATGGTTACTGAGTGAGTTGACAGTATCTCAAGAAGGTCCTACTCAGATGTTTTGTGATAATCAAGCGGCATTACACATAGCTGCCAATCCAGTTTTCCACGAAAGAACAAAGCATGTGGAAATGGATTGCTATTTTGTGAGAGAAAGGGTTCAAGCTAAAGAAGTTGAACCACTTAAGATCAACACTAAGGACCAAGTTGCAGACATGTTAACCAAACCATTGGGCAAAGAAAGACTAGAGCTTCTACTTAGAAAGTTGGATATTGTCAATCTCCATGCTCCAACTTGAGGGGGAGTGAAGAAACTAAATTCTGTTATTTTAGTTAGTTTCAGTTAACATACTTAAGTCAGTTTGTTATAACAAACTGATATAGAATTGTAGAGTAGTAACTTGTATATTTAGCTACTTCAGTTTGTATAAATAGCTAGCTATTAGCTATTATGTACTATCCAATTCAATTGAATGAAAACTATTGATATGTATATTTAGATAATTCCTTGTTATGATTTTCACAGAAAGTTTTTAACTGAGGCAATTGTCACCGGTCCATGGAAGTGTAAGCACCAACACTGCAGCTGCTCATGGCACCTGGGAGCCTTGTTTTTCAACACTAGTACCCCATCCTTTTGATCACCCAGGGGTCTAGATAGGGAGTTTTCCACATGATTTGATTTTGATCGAAAAAAAGGAAATGAAGGAAACATATCTATGTTGTTAAGAGAAAACTCAGTCTGTGTAGGGGCTATCCTTCTGGTTCAATTGCAGATGCAGGAATGGAATCCATGACACAATGGATTCTCCGAGGCCCCCTGCTTGCCATATATACATGGTAAGTATTCATAGTCAGTATAAAAGAAGAGTGCACATTAAGCTAATATTTCAGCAAAAACTTTGACTACTTAAAACATTATTGTCCACCAAAAGATAACTACGGATGGCAGGTTAAAATTTGTGCGAAGACAATTATATATAGAATAACAACTATTAGTTATTTTCATGCAGGATGATCTATGTTCAATTGCAGTATGTAAAGCTTACCTGGAGCCTAGCACATTCAATTCATATGAGATGTGGCCCACTGGATGGTTGCCTGTAGGGACCTTGGGTGAAACTTGTTTTAGATTCACCAGCCTAGTGGATTGACTTTTTGTAATCGTTGCCCCCGCATAAGACGGCTGGCCATCATAGATTGTAAACTTGGTTCCCAGAAAATTTGATCTTATTAAAGGGGAAGAAAAATGTATAATATAAGTCTTAGCACTAATAAACAAGAAAACAATAATGGTCACAACTCACAATGGCTAATTAGGAGTGCACCTCAGTTTCCCAACATAGGTGTTGCTTCCCTTTGACATATCACCTGCATCTAGAGAGATGATATAATCTGTGCAGGTGGGACGTCTGCACTTGCGTGCAGCGAGAAGGAACTTCCTGTCATCAGCTAGTGGCCTAGTGCTGAATTGAAAAAGACAATGACCGAAAAGAACAGACTCTCTTAGAATTAGAAGCTTTAGATATTAGAAAGGAAACCGAAGAAAAAGGGAAAACAAATAAACTAAAGTTTTACAGCAATAAATCAACCAAAAGTTTTATTATATACTCACTACTAGTTAAACTGAGATACAAATAATATGTTTGGGTGGAATGTTTGCGCTTTATAAAGCAATGGGGGAGATGCTCCCTTGGACCAGGCTGCCAAAATTATTCGCCAATTAGAACATGTTAAAGCCATGCAACAGGGCAGGAAAACAATGCATCAAAGTACATAGCAATTAAAAGACAAGCACAATAGTCACATTCAATCATCATGCCCTTCTAAATACAATAGAATCTTTAGAGCAATAGCATAGAGGGTAGGAAAATAATAATAATATAAATAAATAAATAAAACTCAGCTACTCTGATCGATCCCAAATGCTTACGCTTCACACATAGAAAATCAGGAAAGGCAAACAACCCCAAACCCAAAAAATCACCTTCAAGCACTTGCAAGCACACATGTACTATTACAATGGAGCTACAAACACATATTAAGCAGCTTACTAAAAACTGAAGAGTGTGCACCTAAATTTCACATAGAATATATATTTTTCTTTTGTCAAACCAAATTATTGAATCAAATTATGAAGCTTCCACTTGCATAAACGAAAAACCAATAATTGCATCATAGTGAAGAATATAATAGATACAAAAGAAATACTTGATATAAATCAACCCGATCTATCTTAAGTGTTCACGCGATACATTTCTCAAATAGATGCAACAGGCGTCAAAGCATGGGTGAGAAATTTGGGGCTTAGACTTCATACATGGCGGAAATTCTTGAACAGTTAATTTTCATCACAATTTTTAACCCAAATAATTTGTGGTTAATAGTAACCAATATTAATGTTTTAAAAATATATTAAATGGTGCTTGGAGTTAAATTGTAAATTGAAAAATTTGTCAAGTCCTTCTTAAAAAAAGAATTACTTATTAATGACCTAGATATTATTTATCAAAATGTCTTATTTCTATTGGTTCACTTAAGAAGAATTCCAAACCCATCCGAATGCAAGGGGTATCAGATAAAACACCTTTTAATAAATACGAATCTTGTCAATTAAAGCAAATTCTCTCTTAATAATTATTAATTAAATCATTCTTTCTTTTAATAACTATTAACTTCATAACCTTTTCATTATTAACTAATTTTTAAAAATAAAAGCATGTTGCAAATTTGTTCAAAAAATAATATTATTCTAAAAAATAATAAACTGATATTTCTAAACCAATTTAATATGAAATAACACTTTTTTTATTAAAAAAATAATGTACTATTATTTTTCAAAACCAAATCACGTACTATCTCGTTAACAAAGTAAATAAAAGCACGGTGAAAGTTTCAACTTGTTATGCTTTATTAAAATAACTAATTTACTATAATATTATTTTATAAAAAAATAATGAGAGAAAATATTTATGAGATTGATGAAGGTAGTTATTAAAAAGGAAAATAACTTATAATGTTAGTAGTTATTAAGAGAAAGAAAAAAGTAAGTCATTAGTAGATGTAAAGTGCATAATTGACAATATTCATATTTACTAAAATAACCATATTATCTCTATTATTAAAGTGTTGAAGGTTAGCATTTTTTATATTTAAATGACATTCAAGCTAAGTTTTAACATTATTCTTGCTTAGTTATTTTTGTTGAAATAACTTGGTGAAAATATAGAATATATAAGATTTTTACTATAAATTTTTTAATTAATAGTCTCGCTCGCCCCTCCAAATTTCTCGTTCAAGTTCTGCCACTAACACTAGCCCTGATTGGATCAAAGAACCGTTTAGGCGGTTGGATGCAAACACTATCAAGAATCGATAAAACCGGTAAAATTCGGTCAATCAGAAAGTTTAGTAGAACCGGCCAGTTCTCTTTTTGAATTTTTTTTAAGAAAAATTGAAAAAAAAAATGGATTAGGATAACCCAATCTCAGGCTTCTTCCTTCAATATTCTCCTCAGTCCCCATCTTTCATGCTGTTACGGCCGGTTGATTCTACATCTCCGGCGACCGTTTATGGCGTCTCCAGCTGGTTCTGCATCTGCTCTGGTTTGTGTCTCCTCCGCTGCGTTCAAGTCCTCTGCTTCGTCATTGAAGGAGTGTATTTTATGAACTTTAGTTTGTTGCTATGTAGCTGTTAATCACATTTGCATATTCTACTTGGTTTCTACCTTTCTGGCTTTTGTGATACTTATTGTCTTTGTGGCCTACATTGTTCATCTCTTAAGCTTACATTTGGTCTCTAGATTACATGCTAGCTGTCACATTTTCTCTCCAACCTTATCTCCAAGACTCCAGCTTTAGCTCTTAATTTTGTTTTTTATTTTTTACTTTTACCTTAGTTAATTTGAATCATATTATATTATATATTTATCTTATACTATATTATATAAATATATATTCCACACCAAAAAAAATATAATAATAATAATAATAATAATAATAATAATAAAATAAATAAATAAATAAATAAATAATAACGATTTAAATAGGAACACAACTCATCTTGCAAGAGTGCTTGAAGATATTTTGGTAAGAGTAAATAATTTAATATTTCTAATAGATTTTTATATTCTAAATATGAAAGATGAATTTGCATATACTCAACCATCATTGATTTTAGGTAGACTTTTCTTGAAAATTGTAAAAATTAAGATTGATGTGCATGCTATTAACCTTTCCATGGAATTTGGGATTAACATAGTTCAATTTAATATCTTTGATGCCATAAAATATTCTTAAAAAGAGCATTCTGTTTTGTAGTTAAATGTCATTGATTTGCTTGTTGATGATATGTACGCTGATATGCTAGTTGAATTTCTTGAAATTGTGAGATTTCTAGATAGCATTGATTTTTTTGGATGTTCTGTTTCAATTTGTGATGAGACTAGTTTGTATGCCGAATGTTCAGAGATTTCTGCGTATATGGGAGATGATACTGCGTGTTCTGAATTTTTTGATTCTATGTGATATGATTACGCTGTTTTGGAAGATTGTACATAGATCACAGGTAATGTTGCAGTTAAATAAGCAGAATTAGTTTCTTCATTCAGATTTGTTAGCCATGACAACCATTAACCAAGAGAGGGGGTGAATTGGGTGATGACAAGTTTTAATGCAACTTTGACAAATTATGCATTTTAAATCACTCAATTGATAAATGCAGCAGAATATGCACAACAAAGGTATATCAATTATAGATTACTCAACTACAACTTGAGGTATATGGTAAATCAAGCAAATAAGCTAAATATCAAGTTCAACTCAAGTATATATAATTAAAGCGCAAATGTAACGAAGATAGAGTTGAGAGAAGTAAACACAAGGTTTATCCTGGTTCAGCCACCAATCCACTTGTGACCTATGTCCAGTTCTCAAGCAACCGCTAGAGATTTTTCACTATATCTTCAAGCTTCAATAGGTGCTTGACAACCTTTATAATTGAGAGCACTCAACACACCTTGGGATACCTCACCTTTGTGTTTGAGTCTCAAACAGGGATACCTCACCCTTTACAACTTTTGAAGGATGCCTCACCCTCAAGGGATACCTCACCCTTTACCAACTTTGAGAGATGCCTCACTTTCTAAGGGATACCTCGCCTTTTACTCAACACCCTCTCAAAACAAAGATTAAGATGAAGAGAAAGAATATAAACTCTTACAAGAGTAGATATACAACTTGAAGAACAAAGTATAGATGATAGAAAACTCTCTCAAGAATGGATAATACAAATTGAAGCTCTATGGGTATTAAGGATTCACACTTTAAAGCTCAAAATATGATTTTGATATTTCAAGGATCAATTCTAGTGTTCTTAAGGTGTATAAGCTTCATACAACACTTATATATATAGCCTAAGTGATAAAATAGCCATTGGTAGTGTTTACAAATGATTTTTATGAAAACTAGCCGTTTATAGCCGTTAGAAACGTTCCTGGGCACTTGGTAATCGATTACAAGCTTCATGTAATTGATTACAAGCTTTCTGAACACTTTGTAATCAATTACAAGAGAGCAGGGTGAAGATCACGGGAAAGGCAGAAGAAATAGGATGAAAGAAAGTAGGAGAGTAGATGGACTGCTTTACATTGTAGGATGAATGCAATTCAAAATAAATATTAGTTATTAAAGCATTAGAACTAGAGACTAAGCTCGGTATAAAACAGAAATAAGATAGAAGTTAAAGCATAAGAGGAAAAGGGGGAAAACTGATTATTATTACAAGATTCGAAGAGGGGAAAGGGAATAGTTTCTCTCACTAACCTCCTAAAGGGATCTACAATTATGCATGCCTAACATCATGGGCAGACATCCATTTAAAGACTAAAATTTTACTATTACAATAGTAACGCTACAGTATCCCGCTACAGTGAACAGTAAAATAGTAATCAGTCGCACCGCTACAGTGAACAGTGTTCAACAGTAGTCTTCCGCAGCTTGCTACAGGGTTTAACTGGGATTAGTCTTCGATAATGAATAGTGTTTGACAATGAATAGGTCGATAATGAACAGTGTTCGACGATGAATAGGTCGACAATGAACAGTGTTCGACAAATTTTGACTATTCATCATCCTTCAGGTTGATTGCGTAACAGTCATCTTCATTCTGGTTTGCAGAATCTTCAGACAAGGTGATTGAAGGGCAGGGAGAACCAGATTTTTTAGGGGCTGATTCTCTGCTAATAGCAACGTCCATGTCCTTATAAAGTCTGAGGACATCTTCCATGTTTTGGAAAAGATGAGCTTTGTCGAAAGAGGCAGCAATAGCAGCTAGGATTTTTGCTTTCTGATTCAAAAATTGACAATCAGCTTCATCAGCAGTCTTGAGATATTTTGGGTTCTGTCGAAAACATAGTTTGATGTTGTCGGGAGATGCTCTGGAGGCGTCGAAATCAGCCCACCATTTGGCATATGCTTGTCTTTATAGTGCAGGAAGGAGATTGGGGAGACCATCATGAGTCTGATATTTGTACTGCCAGGACAGTATCCAGGCAAGAGAAAGTTTGGAGAAGAAGTGGAGATCGAAAAGAAATAGATCATCACCTGCATCAAACTTCTTCAAAAAATAATGAAATCCTTCCATAACATTTGTCGGAAGAATCTGCTGGATTGGACCAAAGAAGTTCCACCAATGCAAGAACCAGTGAGGAAACTTATATTGGACATTCTGTTTGAAGTAGATAAGCTAGGAGTGGCAGTTGGACTTGTTCTGGAGCCAAAACATGTTACTCCATGCTTGCATGTAATCCCAGTAATTAAACCCAATTGGGTCAAAATGCTGAGAAAATTTCTTCAAGGTGTTTGGATTCATACCAAATTCTGTCGGTGTCATGACCTTCAAAATCTGGATCGTCTTTTGGGTCTCTGTAATGCTTGAGAGAGACCGAGTCAGTATCGACAAGAATATATTCATAAAATTATCGAGTTTTGTTTGACGAGACTGGTTTAAAGTGAAAACCGTTTGGAAATTTTTTTTAAGGAACTTTGCTTGGGTTGGGATCCCAGAATTCTGGTTCCATTTGAATTACAGGCCAAAAACTTTCTTTTGGAATGTAATGAGGTTTGGAGGAAATAGGTTGAGTTTGAGTGATTAAATCATTTTTTGGTTGGTTGACTACAATGGCTTTACCTTTAAGGGTTTGAATCATGGTTCGAATGTCGGTTCCTTCGACAAATTCTTCAATGAAGATTTGTTTCCATGATTTATCTGGGAGATGAGTTAGGCCTTGATCTTGCAGGGCTAATAGGGTTGTGATTGGCATGACATAGTCTTCTTTTGATTATTTTCTCTGAGTCGATGACTCATCTTTAGCTTGGGTTAATGACCCAGAT
This sequence comes from Ormosia semicastrata, assembly GCA_029884595.1. NCBI lineage: Eukaryota > Viridiplantae > Streptophyta > Magnoliopsida > Fabales > Fabaceae > Ormosia > Ormosia semicastrata. The sequence goes on along the minus strand of JAQQTO010000062.1, from coordinate 18,191,858 downwards.
GGAAGGGTAGAAGACCCCGATTGATATGATGATTTGGCTGGCTGTGCTAGGGGTGGATTACCAATACCTCTTCCTCTAGAGGAAGAAGATCTCGTCGATCTCAGCATGGGGCTATTTTCCCTGTAAATATTAACGGGTAAGATAGTCAGATAATGTGTTTGAGGTGCCTTTGATATATTCTATGTCGAAATCAAAAACACTCAAGACTGCTTGCCATCTAGCAAAAATTTGTTTTGAAGCAAGATTTTTAACATCCTTTTGTAAAATATCTTTTGCAAATTTGCAATCGACATGGACTAAAAATTTTTGATTTAATAAATCAGATTGAAATTTTGATATGCAAAGAACAATTGCTAAAATTTCTTTTTTGACCATCAAATAATTCTGCTGTGCAAGATTCCAATGTTTTGATGCATATGCAATGATATGTTCTTTGTCTGCGACACGCTGTTTGAGAATGCCACCATAACCTATGTCAGAGGCATCAGTTTCGACGATTTTAAATAATTGAGGATTAGGAAGATAGAGGCATGGAAGATCCTTTACCTGAGATTTTACTTGTTTGACAATGTTTGTATGAATGTCTGACCAAGGAGGAGGACTCTTTTTCAGATGATCATGTAAAGGTTTGATAAGATTACTTAGCTGAGGAAAGAAGTCAGCGACATAATTTAAATAACCAAGAAATCTTTGTAATTGATTTTTGTCAATAAGCTGATTAGGAAACTTATCAGCAAACTCAATTACACGATTAATAGGATTGATAATTCCTTGATAAATGTTATGACCAAGAAATCTAATTTTAGTTTGGAAAAGATTAATCTTTGACTTGGAGACTACAATACCATTTCTTTTAATGACTCCAAGAAAAATATTAATGTCTTTAAAATGTTGATCTATTGATTGAGAAAAAATAAGAACATCATCAATGTAGACGATGGTAAAGTTTGAGTATGGATTGAAGATTTCGTTCATAATCCTTTGAAATTCAAAAGGAACATTCTTTAGACCAAAAGGCATTACGTTCCATTCGTACTGCCCAAATGGTACAGTGAAGGCCGTCTTGTAGCGACCACTTTCTTTGATTTGGATTTATCAAAATCCAGATTTTATGTCAAATTTTGAAAAGATTTTAGCTGAATACAGTTTTTTAAGAAGATCTTTTTTGTTTGGAATCGAATACCGAATCCATTGGAGTGCTTGATTCAGCGGTTTGTAATTAATGACCAATCGAGGAGTTCCTCTTTCGATCTCAGCTTATTTGTTGACATAGAAGGCTGAATAGGACCATGGACTCTTACTTTTCCTAATGAGTTCTTTTGCAATAAGATCTTTAATCTCCTGCTAACAATACTGAATGAGTTCTTGACTCATTTGAATTGGTCTAGCCTTTGTGGGGATTTGTCTTTCATTGAAATCCTTTTCGTAGGGAAGATCCACCATATGTTTCTTCCTTTCCCAAAAAAGCATTTGGAAGATCTGAAAAAATTGATCTTTGAATCTGTTCAAGAAGAGATTGAATCCTTTTCTGGATTTGGGGTTGACTAAGGTTGGAATCAATATTTTTAAAGGAAATTTCCTCTTTTAGATAATTGATTTGATTTTGTTTATATTGGATTAAATTTAGATTCCTTAAAATTGGTTTCCTAAGAAATTTGAAAGTGATTGTTTGACCAAGATGTTAGGTAGTAATTCCTTCATCCGTGATTTGTAGAGGAAAAAGCGATCTAATAAACGGTGTTCCTAAGATCACTTCATTTTTTAGATTCTTGACTAATAAGAAAGAAGTTTCAACTTGGAAACCTTGGTTTTCAATGACTGCAGATGAGAGTGTGAATTTGATTTTTAGTTTTGAACCGTTAGCTGTGCTAAGCTGTTCGGATGTTTTTTCAAAATACTTTATTGGGATTAATCCCTCTAAAATACAATTTGAATCTACCCCTGTGTCAAACAATGTGACAGTATTAAGGACAAAATCATCAATTTTGATGTTTATGTTAATAAAGAATTTTTGGATTTTCATTTGATTAATTATTTGTGCAAAAAATTCTTCATCTTCTTGATTTTCAATCTTTTGACTTTTTTGACTCTTGTTTTCGGGAATTATATCCTTATCAGAGTCAGTTTGAATATTCTGAAGTTGGGATATTATAATCTGATGTAAGCTTTGCTGTTCTTTAAGTTGCTTAACTTCAATTTTCAGATTATTAATCTTGTATTGAAGGTCTTGGATTGTTATAGTTTTCTTAGAAGTTTTCTTCTCAAGTTTTTTAAGTGTTTCTGTCAGATTGTATTTATTTTGAATGATTGGTTCTTTAAAGGTTTTAGAAGAACTTGCTTTCATTAAAGATTTTATTTTCTTTAAATAGATTTTCCTTTCTTGAGGATCATCAATTGAATTAAGAACTTCGAACAGGAGATCTTGCTCCTTTGTTAAGACATTGATTTCAGGAGAATCTGATTCTCCTTCAGATGAAATATCATCGTTTTGGATTTGGTTTAAGTCTTTAGAGGATTCTTTATCAAATTTATCTTCGGATGATTCAACTAACAAATTATTAATTTGTTCTTCGATTATTGGTTCAAGATTTAAAGATTTTATCTTTCTTTTTAACCTACAATATTTACTAATGTGACCAGGTTTACCATAGTTATAGCAAGTTATAGGTTTCTTTGGAACTTTGATATTATCGATTGGAGGTTTGGACTTAAATTCTTGTTTAAGTCTTCTGGGTTTTGTACTAGCTTTATGTTTGTAGTATTTAGTTTTCTGGACACAATCAAATTTTTGTTTTGGTTTCGACTTCCTCCTAGCACAAGGAAGACCAAATTGTTCGCAGAACGTTCCTAAGTCCCGCTTGGTTTGGGCCTTTTCTCTGGCGAGTTGGGCTTGAATCTTATCGTCTTGACAGATTTTTTGGGCTACCTTTTGGATGAAAGCAATGAGTTGTCCGTAACTCAACTGTTCATAAGGGATTTCTCCATTTGGAGATTGACTTCTGATCTTGTCACGAACCTTGTCGCCTAAGGATTTTGGAAAACCAGCAAGAAATTTTTCTTTCCAGAAAGGCTGTTGACTATCCTTTCTAGTGTAAACCCTAGTCAAGAAGGTGTCTCTATACCACTTAAAGTCAGCTAGAGTTTTGCATTTTAAGTTTGAAAGAAGTTCAGCAGACCTATCTTTCCATAAAGATGGATCTCCTATGAAGTGTTGAGCGATTGTAAAGATTAGATTGTTGACAGCATCGGGAATTGGTTTCCCATCACTAAGGATTATATTGCCATCGGCGTCAGTCTTGACTGCTTCGCCAATTTTGAGCTTTTGTTTAGCGGAGATATAATTATCCCACCAACCTTTGAGCTGACCAGAAAATCCTAATACAAGGATTCCGACAATGACTTCTTCTGGACAGTCGTACGAGGTTTGATAAGCAGTCGACACCATGGTCATATGCTGAAGAGTGTTGATGATGGCATATTCAGTCATCCCATCAATGTTCCACTCATAGATGTTGTTTGCGCTAAAGCTTTTGAAGTTTGGATTTCTTTCTTCAAGTAACAGATCTGGAGCTGTCGCTCTTTGATAGTAGAGTTTTGAAGGATTTTTCCAGTTAAGAGTTTGGCTGATTACAGGATTTACCTTGATAACAGAATTTGTCTCAGTTTCAGTTTCTGGGCAATCAGATCCCGATTGTGAACTAGATTGTCTAATTGTATTAACAATCAGATTTTTATCTTTAGATTTACTAGTCTTTGACTCTTGGGTTTGTGGTGTATCTGCGGCGACTAAGTTTACTCTATCTATAAATTCATTAATAAGACTTTGGTTAGATGGTTTTGGATTATTTAAAAGTTTTATGCTTTCTTTGAGCTGTTTGCTAACTCTGAACGGTTTGAAAAGAGGCTTTTCTATTAACTTGGGAGGTTTAGTTTCATCAGTTTTGGTTCCCGAGGTTGAAGGTTTATCTACAGATTGTTTAACTAATTTTTCACCTAAAACTTGAAGGTATTTGTTTGTATAATTATTTTGTTCCATAAGACTTTTAATGTCTTTCGGATTTATTGGCTCATCTTCTACTTTAGTCTTAAAAGGAGAAGCTAAGACAGGATTGTTATCTTTGTCTTTTGTGTTTGGGATAAGATATTGACTGGAAGGAGGTAATTCAGATTTGATTAACTCACCATCTTTGCTATGCCAGACAGTAAGAACATTAGCTGATTTATCTTCAATCAGACCAATGCTCCAGGGATATTCAATTTCATTCCTAATCATGTAGGCATGAAACCAATTGAAGAATGGGATATGTTGTTTGACTTTGTTGAGAAATTCGTAGAACTTCTCTTGAATTTCAGTTCTGTTTGATCCCTTAAAATTTTTGAAAAACCATTTCCTTTGCAGAGTCCATTCCACGAAATAAAAGTCTTTCTTAAGGGTTTCCTTATCAATGATGAATTCAGATAACATGGACATCATCATTAAGGGAGGAATAGATTGGAGATTGAATATATCTCTGTTCATCTTCGTCTTCACGTTGGTATGTCGGCCTTGGGATGCTTGATGAAGTATCTAGTCCTCAAAGATTGATTGTTGATGGAGTAGATTGGATTGTGGAAAAAGATTTTCTAGAGACAGCAGATCTGTAGTCTTCAGATCTGGAGGATGAAGATTTAAAAGATCTGGAAGAGCTGAACAAATTTCTCCTATTGAAGGCTAATTCAACTCTACTTGATTGGTGTTGGGTGATTTCCTGAATTTCAGGTGTTTCTCTGGGCAAAGCTGGAGTTGCTTTATCCATAATCCATTTCTCAGGGAGGATTACATCTTCCCATCAGATTTGTTTAGGGACAACTACGTTGGCCTTTGTTATGTCTGTTAGGAATAACATTGTTACTCCCTTGTCTTTTGGTTTTAACACTTTTGAGTAGAAAGAATTCATTACTTTGTATTGAATCCTATAGATTAAAGCTAAGGGGATTGATCCGGGCTTCATGTCTAAGCCACAGACTTTAATATTTAAAAATAACGTGTCTTGAATATTTTTGTCTTTTAGACTTGCAGTCCTATTAGGATAATAATTAAAATAGATTGGACCATGACCAAGACTAGTTTCTACGGTTCCTAGAAGAGAATCATGGAATTGGGTATGTCTTATGTCTCTTAGACAAAGCAGAACAAATGCGTTTAGACCTTCTCTAATTAAAGGTTTGACAGCTACCTGCACACATCCGATATGCAGATAATTGTATTTGTTGGCTTGACCTTTTAAGGTCTCTTGACAGAGAAGGTGAAATTCTTCATCATCTCCTTTAATGGTAATTTGTTTCTCTACAGTTCTGATAATGTAATTAGAACTTCTGAAGAATCGTCTTTCAGTTTTATAGAGTTCATTGTTTGGGATTCTGGGGATCTCCCAGTCATCCATGTCTTGATTTATGTTTTCAAAGCAAATTTCTTCATTAACGATGTTTGTTGTAGATGGATTAATTTGTTGCTCTGTGAGCGATGAAGAAGAATATTGAAAAGACTTGAAAGAAAGCTTAGAAGACAGAGAACGTAACATGGCAAAAGATTTAAATAGAAATATAAAGGACAGAAATAAAGATAGAATATAAGAAGATAGACGCAGGAAATAGCAAGAAAGAAAATAAAATAACAAGAAAATAAATAGCAGATAACAGATATTGACTTAACCCCTGATATCATTACCCTCATTTGGTTTCATAGATTTGTAATTGAAAATTTAAGTCAAATTTTATCCTTTGAACTAGATCTTAAAATTATCATGCTTCATACCTTGATTTATGTCTGGTTTAAGTATTATCTTCTGAATAATTCATTAAAATTTAATAGATCATACCCGGATCGTTAGCCACCGCGTTTATTTATCAGTTCTTAACCATGGTCATCACCTCATCCTTCACTACCTGTGGCGATATCGTTGAATTAGTCTTACCGCCTCCCTAGGTCTTACTACTACAGCCCCATAGAATAGATCTAACACCAGGCATTATGTACCGTCCAGTTAAGAAAAGATAACATATAGATGCGTACTATCCAGATCCAGATATAATAATACCATTATTATTTAGTTCAGTTCAGATAATAAATAAAGCAGATAAAGATCAAACCAGAATAACGATTAATCGATATAATAACATTAATATCTAGTTCAATAAGATAATAAATAACTTAAATCCATCATTTACATTCCTACCTCCCCATGTAATCGATTACACGGCTTCTGTCAATGTTGTAATCGATTACATGACTTGTGTAATCAATTACAGCATTTCTAGTTTTGAAAACTGACTTTAAAAGGTCATAACTTCTTCATTTCTTATCCGATTAAAGTGAATGCCACTCATTGGAAAGATCATTGAGTCTATTTTCATATGAAAGAAGTTTTAGAACAAAACTCAGTATTTTGAAAGATATAATCAAATTAGTAACTAAAGGTCAGTTTTGAAAAACTCAAACTTGACTATTTTTGAAAACTAACTTTAAATGGTCATAACTTCTTCATTTCTTATCCGTTTAAAACAAATGACCACTCATCAGAAAGATCTTTGAGTCTATTTCATATGAAAGAAGTTTCACAACAAAACTCAAAATAATTTGAAAGTTATGATTAAAAGAGTAACTAAATGTCAATTTTACAAAACACAAACTTGACTAATTTTCACAGATTTAAAATACCACCAAGGCTAGCTTTCCAAAAACATTTTGTTGGACATTTAAGCATTTTAAAAACATTTGTAAAGATGTTTAAAACTTATTTGAGTTTAGTGTGATTCTCATTTACCTTTACACAAGATCTAAGTCCTATAAACTATTCTTGAATATGTTGGACTTGATCTTTTGCTACCATCAATTCTTGATGTAATTCAAGCTTCCAAGGAAAATCTTCTCTTCAAAACTTGTAAATGCTTAGAACATCTTTTTAGTCTCATCCTTCTTGAGTTGAACATAGTTGTGATCTTTTGCATTCTTGTTGCAATGCTCACTCTTGGTATTTGGACTATCCTACAAAGTATTGCTCACTTAAACAAACATAGTTAGTCCAAATTCATAATTCAATATCCTCATATGCATGATTCATAAATGTATAACTCTAGTTAGTCTAACATACATATAAGACTTTCATAGACACATCCAAATAAGAGATTTATCAATTACTAATGGATATGCACAATATAGAATGCAATAAAGAGCACATTGCACATTTTCATTTAAACAAAGTCAAATCCAATATTAATTCATTTATAACTCATATAAAGAATTATTGGATATATTATATGAAGAATGATACATATATCTCATTGAGCACATCTATGTAACATGATCAACATTCTTTTGTGATGCATTTGTCATTTATTAAGCACAACTATAAAGCATAAGCACTATTCTTTTTGTCTTGTATTTGTCATCATCAAAACTTAACATATTAAATCATTGGGGCAAACCTATTTCCACAAGATTGATATCAGTGCAACAACCACCTACCCTTGAGTTAAAGCCTTTACCTGAACATTTGAAGTATATGTTGTTGGAAGTAGATGAGAAACTACCAGTGATAATAGCAAAGAATTTACAGCCTGAATAAGAAGAGAAATTATTGCACAATTTGAAGCAGCGCAAGAAAGCCATTGGATAGATGCTTGCAGATATTCCTAGGATTAGTCCCTCCACATGCATGCATAGGATTTTTTTGGAGGAGGAAGCCAAACTAGTGAGGCAACCTCAAAGAAGTCTTAACCTTTTAATTTTGGATGTGGTGAAGAAAGAAGTAAGCAAACTGTTGTCAGTTGGCATCATTTACCCCATTTCAGATAGCAAGTGGGTGAGTCTGGTACAAGTAGTTCCCAAGAAGACCGAGATGACTGTGGCCGTCAATGAAAAGAATGAGCTGGTCCCTACTAGAGTACAGACCAACTGGAGAGTTTGTATTGATTACAAGAAGCTCAACCAAGCCACTAGGAAGGATCACTTTCCCTTACCCTTTATTGATCATATGTTGGAAAGGTTAGCTGGCAAGTCACACTATTGCCTCCTAGATGGATTTTCAGGCTAATTTCAAATTCATATAGCCCTGGAGACCAAGAGAAGACAACCTTTACCTGGCCATTTGGCATGTTAGCTTATAGGAGGATGCCTTTTGGGCTTTATAATGCCCCAAGTACATTTCAGCGATGTATGATGAGCATTTTCTCTGACTTATTAGAATACTGCATGGAAGTTTTTATGGATGACTTCATAGTTTATGGATATTCTTTTGATACATGTTTAGACAACCTTGCTAGGGTGCTTGATAGGTGCATTGAGACACATCTTGTTCTTAATTTTGAGAAATGTCATTTCATGGTAGAACAAGGTATAGTCTTAGGGCTTGTAGTTTCTAACAAAGACATTGAAGTATATAGAGCAAAGATCGATGTTATTGCCTCTTTACCCTACCCCACTTGTGTGTAGGAAGTGCATTCCTTTCTTGGTCATGCAAAGTTCTACAGGCATTTCATCAAGGACTTTATTAAAATTGCCCTTCCATTGTCTAGGCTTCTTAAAAAAGAAGTTGAGTTTGAATTTGATGAGTATTGCAAGAAGGCATTCAATTAGTTGAAGAAGAACCTGGCCTCTTCTCCTATTATTCAGCTGCCAAATTAGGAGTTTCCTTTTGAGCTGATGTATGATGCCTCCAAGTTTGCAAATGGTGCCATCCTTTCTCAATGAGTTGGCAAGTAACCTCATGTGATATCTTATGCCTCTCATACTTTGGACTCTTCCCAAGCCAATTATACCACCACTAAAAATGAGCTTCTAACAATTTTCGCTTTAGATAAATTTCATTCTTATTTGTAAGGAACTAAAGTTATTATTTTCTCTAACCATGCAGCCTTAAAGTTCTTGATGAAGAAGCTTGAGGCCAAGGCTAGATTCATTTAGTGGATATTGTTCTTACAGGAGTTTGATATTGAGATCAAAGATAAGAGTGGAGCTGAAAACTTGGTGGCAGGTCATTTGAGCTGGATCCCATAGGCAGTGGACATTCTTCCTATCTGAGAGACCTTCCTAGATGAGTAACTTTTTTAGCTGTGAGGTAAGGACCCTTGATGTGCTGATTTAGTGACCTATTTAGTTGCATCTGAGTTACCTGCTTATTATAAGAAGCATTAGATTAATAGGCTTAAGAGTGAGTCTAAATATTATGTATAGGATGATTCTTATATGTGGAGACTGTGTAGTGACCAAGTGATTAGACATTGTGTTCTTGATTATGAGTTTCAGTCTATTATGCATTTTTGTCATACCCTTGCATGTGGTGGTCACTTTGGACTGCAACACACTGCTAGGAAGATTTTAGACTCTGGATTGTATTGGGCCACCTTGTTTCATGATGATTACAGTTGTTGTAAGAATTGCCAACAATGCCAACGAATAGGTAATATTTCCCGTAGGAAAGTGATGCCTCAACAACCATTATTGTTTTGTGAGATATTTGATCTATGGGGCATTGGTTACATGGGCCCCTTTCCTAATTCCTTTGGTTTTGTTTACATTCTGTTAGTTATTGATTATGTATTTAAGTGGGTGGAAGCAAAGGCCATTTGGACTAATGATTCTTATGTTGTTTTAGACTTTGTCAGGTTTCACATTTTCTGCAGGTTTGGAGTTTTAAAAGCCATATAATCAATGACCAAGGCTCTCATTTTTGTAATAAAAACATGGAGGCATTGTTGAATAAATATGGTGTGATGCATAAGGTTTCGACTGCCTACCATTCACAAACCAATAGGCAAGCCAAAGTTTCGAATAGGGGTGTTAGCCATCGGCTTCAATGGAAAAAGTGAGAGTTTTGTGTTTAATTTTTGGTTGCTTGGATGAAAGGATGAACAAGTGATGAACTAAGTGTAAGATGGTCCCCCAAAAATGGCTTGGCAGTGAGGTGTAGAGGAAAATGAGAGAAGAAAAAATAGAAATCAAGAATCTTACCCTAAGATCTTTTGAAAGAAAATGATGAAGATGAAAGAACTTGATGATGATCACAACATAGAAAATCATCTATAAAGTGTGTAGATCCTAGAAATGTGATTGAATGTAGAAAACAAAATGGAAGAGGAAGATGAAATGTGGTAGCCATGAGGTGAAGGAGAGAAAATGGAAGATGAAAATGGGATGTGATTGCCGTGAGGTTGAGAGAAAACAGAAGAGAGAAAATGATGAGAGAGAATGAGATAGAAGCTTTAGGGTAGAGATAGAAAGTGATAGAAAGTTTTGGAAAAAGAAAAGATGATGACTTTTGGTGAAGATGTGAAAGGTGATGGCTTGTGAAAAGATGACATCTTGTCATCTTTTTCCTCCCCGAAAATCGTGTACACCTAGGAGAAAGGAGTAAAACTTTCTTTGCAAGTTTCTCCTAAAGTTTCTTTGAGAAGCTTCGCACGTTTCTCTAAAAATGTCAAATCATGTTGTCATGTAGTGATGTGACGATGTCACTTAGAAGATATCATGAAAGTGACTAGATAGAAATAATTTACTAGATTTTTATTACAAGCTTTACCCAATGGATAAAAGTTATAGTTAACAACGCCGGTATCTATTATCTAATGGATAATAGAGTATACCCAATTTTTATCTGTCAGATAAAATCTCAAAAAATGAGAACTTCGTAAACTGTGTCCGACCCCGGGTTTAGTAAGATCCCCCGTCACCATTTTCAAAGTCCAAGGTTTTTCGGCCTCGGGGAAAATATTTTATTTTTCTGGCTCCGTTCGACGTGCACACAAATCAAGAAATATATTAAAATAATTAAATAATTCAAATAATTCTAGAAAAATTCACAAAAATCACAAAAATTATAAAATGATTATTTATTATGAACAAGCAATTTTTGGGGTGTTACAACTCTTCCTTCTAAAAAAAATTTTGTCCTCGAAATTTGTTTTATCTTAGAGCACATGTGGATATTGTTCCTTGTAGAATGTTTCCAGAATTTTAACGCAATCACAACGTCTAACTTCGAGTTTTGTATAGAGTAACTCTTCTCATGTACTCTCAGTTGTCTTAAAGCATACGCTACTACTCTTTCCATTCCCAACGAGCATACGTTCTGAACTCCAACGTGAAGCATCGCGAGATGTCTTGAAAGGTTTGTTGGAATTCAGCAAATCAACATTGGCGAAATAGTCGAGTGCCTCTACAATCCTTGAAAATTTTCCTACATGCATCAGTTCATGCAAATACTTGACTCTTTCACGTGAGCTGATGAGAGGTCCTGCCATCTTGGAGAATCCTAAGGTGAATCTCCGATACTAGCCAGCTAATCCCGTGCAGTGACGAATCTTTAATACAGTCTTCGATCTTTCCCATTGAAGAACTGCTCCAACTTTCAATGGATCCACAACAATTCCTTTCTTTGAGATCACGTGACCCAAAAGTTGAACTGCCTCTAACCGGAATTTACACTTGGACAACTTCACGCATAACTTCTTCTTCTTCTTCAGAATTTGAAAAACCACACTGAGATGTTCAACATGTTCCTCTAGACTTTAAGAATAGATCAGAATGTCGTCAACAAAGACAACGACAAATCTATCTCAATAGGTAAGAAAGATCCTATTCATGTAGTCAATGAATACTACTGAAGCGTTCGTTACATGAAACGACATTACTAAATACTTGTAGTGCTCATAACGCGTCAGAAAGACCGTCTTGGAAGCATCTTCTACTTTCAAACGAACTTGATGATAACTAGAACGCAAACGGATCTTGGAGAAAACAGCGGTTTCTTTTAGTTGATCCATCAAACCACCTAACCTTGATCTTAATAGGAAGTGTCTCACAGGGCAAGTTCTTATCTAATTGTACTGCATTCGGCATTATGACATGGTTTGGATTAGGAATATATTTTCTCAATCGAAATACACGGGAACGTTATGAAGGTTAGAAAGAAAAAAAGTAGTGAAGCCATTTGGTATACTACCGGACCCATCCGGCGAAGAATATGATATGGTCCAATAAAATTTAGGAATGAGCTTCATGGATTCAAAATCCAGAAATTTTTGTCTTAAGAGACACTAAAGTTTTACTGGAAGAGAATAACAAAATATGGTTAGAAAATAAGTAATTCTTTTCCTAAGATCAGTCAATTTATGAAAAAGGCAAACAATCAAATTAGCAGAAAGGTTTCAAATTTTTAACAATAACAGGATAGTTTAAACAACTTGCGTAATAACAATAGGCTTAGAAATGAGAATGGCAATACTAAAGTCAGAAGAAAATAAATACATAGACAACCCAAATTGGTTCGCACAGTCATAGGTAACAAAAGAATGGGTTGCCACAGAATCAAATAGTATAATTTAAGGCTTACTTCCCATGGTGCAATCTTCACTTAGTTAGATCTTTAGATTGGGAGGCTCTTGCTCCACTCAATGTACCAATTTCTCCTCCAGCTTGAGCCCTTGTTGTAACGTCTTGGGACTGCCTGTAGGATTGATGAGTATCTCCATAAACCAACACGGGTCTTTTCAGCGTGCTTTTGTCCTCACTCACAAGCATCCTAGGAAACTTCCTAGGAGGTCACTTATCCCACAATTGCTCCAGGTCAAGCACACTTAACCATGGAGTTCTTATGTTCTAGGCTCCCAAAAAAAAGTTGTAACTTGTTGATATGGCTACGCCAAATCAATTCCTTTAAGCCATCCTCAACTATGCAGTCCCATACCTGCACAATCTCTGAATCCCTCTCATTCCGGTGCGTATTCAGTTCATTCATGCGACCCTTCGCCTAGAAGTCTACCAGAAGCCGCTCCTTATCCGTGCTTCATTGCACCGGTGATCATTTCCCGCCCTCGTCGGCCCCGAGATACACATGCCCACCAACTTCCGCTTGATTCGTCCCTGAACCACACCATACTGGGAGAGGTCCAATCTCTGATACCATTTTTAACGTCCCGGGACTGCCTGCAAGATTGATGAGTATCTCCACAAACCAACACGGGTCTTTTCAATGTGCTTTTGTCCTCACTCACACGCATCCTAGGAAACTTCCCAAGAGGTCACCTATCCCACAATTGCTCTAGGTCAAGCATGCTTAATCATGGAGTTCTTATGTTCTAGGCTCCCGAAAAGAAGTTGCAACTTGTTGAAATGGCTACGATAAATCATTTCCTTTAAGCCATCCTCAACTATGCAATTCCATACCTGCACAGTCTCTGAATCCCTCTCATTCTAGTGTGTATTCAGCTCATTCATGCGACCATTCACCTAGAAGCCTGCCAGAAGTCGCTCCTTGTCCGTACTTCATTGCACCAACGATCACTTCCCGCCCTCGTCGGCCCCGGGACACACATGAAATACCAACTAATAATACACCCACCATAGGGTATCACATTTAAGACTAATCCTAATAAAACTTACCCAAGTTGTAAAAGAATTAATCTTGTAAAAACGTCAAATTTAAAATTTCGTTTGCGGAATAAAATATAAGAAGTGAACTGAATTAAAACATTAGTAAACCATGTAATGAACACACCAAAATATAAATATACATTAATATTACAAACGTTGTTCCAAATAATTTACATAAATACAAACCAATTCCAAAAGTAAAACTACAACACACTAATAAACAAAACTCTAAACAAACCTAAGGATTTGGTTCCTCGGAAGGATCCTCCTCCTCCTCTACAATATCATCAAAGAATCCAGATGGATACAGTCGCCTCATAGGGGTTCTTGGCGACGACACTATAGAGTTCTCTTGGGTGTATAGACAGACACAACACCCCAGAGTTCACGAATAAGTATCGTGAATTCTAAACACACAGTAGCATGCTGTGTCAAAACGGATATCCCATCCAAGGTTCCACTCAAGCTCATAGTCAAGTCCCCGGTGTAAATAAACCGCTCATTGTTATAGTCAACTCTCCAAGCGTCAGCGCCGCCGTGGAACTGAACCCTAATAAAACCTAAGACTTGACGTCTTGTCGCCATATTAATAAATAAAGAAAATTTCTACTGAAGATAAACAGGGTCCCTTGCCTTCTCGTTCTCTCGGTCTCCATTAAACATATACAATGAAACAGATATAACATAACAAAGAGGTGAGATCCCCTACATCAATACTAGTATGGCAGTAAAGGAAATGACAGCAAATAAACACAGCGTAATAATCAAGACAATAAAATCATGTTATCATATTACGGATAATAAATCAAGTAATCATAGATCAGATAATTTCATGTTATTATGCTGACTCACTATGCATATGCACACAGACCAATTCCTACTCCATAGAGCTCAACACAGTTTCGGAGAGAAAATCTAGAAGACATGTCTGTCGCTAGGCTGCTGTGGCCAAAAGTGCTAAAATATATCAATTTTGTCAAAAGTGCACATCAGGCATTGGACAAGACATTCTACACCAGATCACGATATAGGACAGTGTATCGGTCCAGATCATCGATGTGTTTGCATCGGTCTGCCCCACGGACAGAAGAGCTACTAACCATCTATTGCGAGGTACCCGCACCCCGATGCCCCCCAAGGTTAACAAGTAACCTACACTTGTCTACTCGCACCCGCACTTAGGTGTAATTCATCTCCTAGGCATACAGCCTTACTCAAATAAGCGAACACGCTTTTCTATGCATGATGTATAATTCAAACACACATATATATATATTTATTATTTCCACCATATTTCATATAATCTCATCAAGTCTTGGTGGTATAAATATTCAACTCAACCGGGCCCACCACAACTACCCGACAGCAAACTGTTGTTTATGCTCAATCGCGTAGCAATATTATCACATATTTGAAATCATGGAACATATTTCCTACGTTTTTAAATTTGCATAAATATTTTATTGCATTTTTTCAATCGTATAGCCTAAAATTACTATTTCTGAGTCGCGTAAATATTTTTTGACGTATTTTTAATTACGTAAAATGTTTCTAACATATTTAAACCAAAAATAATGTTTTTCTCAAAAATTTGATTGTATTTCCATTATTTGCATAATAGTCCCTCATTGAATAATATTTACATAATAAGCCTTGTTTAAATAATATTTTCATAATAGTACCTCCTAAAATAATATTTACAAAATAGTCCCTCTTTAGATAATATTTACAATATAGTCCCTTTAAAAATTAGTATTTTTTACTGTTTCCTAGAAAATTATGTTTCTTTGATTTACTTAAGATATTACAGCTCAAATTTTTCTAACGCGCTTCAAAACCCATAGGGTGAGCTATACGTTAGAAAAGTTCAAGTATTGACATTTATTTTTATTTCATAACTTAATTATTTAATTATGTCAAATTGTATTTTAAAAAGTACATTGCTTTGATTTTAGGTTTAAAACCTACCAAAATAATTTCCTTCTCACTTAAACACCTAAATTTACACTTAGTAAAATAATTTAAATCTAAGTTATGTGAGATGGCATGTTGGCTGAAATTAATTTAGGGTTTCATATTCCATCATTTAATTCTTTTTCACATTTATTCCTTGCAAAAACTCTTAGTTTATTTTTCTTGTTATAAAATCATTTACTTCTTGGTTAGGAAAATAATTTAGAACCCTAGGTTTCTCTTGAAATTTGGAGGCCGTGTGCCTCATAGTGTTGGGAATTTTTTGCGGATACATCACGCAGCGGAAAACAGGGATTCCCATCGAGGATCCATGTGAAAAAGCCATAATCCGAGTTTTTTAAATGATTTACCTCTTGAAGCGTGAATCACAAACA
This sequence comes from Ormosia semicastrata, assembly GCA_029884595.1. NCBI lineage: Eukaryota > Viridiplantae > Streptophyta > Magnoliopsida > Fabales > Fabaceae > Ormosia > Ormosia semicastrata. The sequence continues at coordinate 18,176,102 of JAQQTO010000062.1, read as the reverse complement.
CCGTAATAAAAATGATGTCTCTGCGGTATCCACACGAACAGACTCATGAACGTCCAATGTCTACAAGAGGAGCCTCACGTCTCTCACACAGTGCTAGCTGCGAAGAGAAGAGAAGAAACTTATCACTCTCTCACTCACTTTTCTGTAGGTGTGGCTAGGGTTTTGAATTGCGTATGTTAGCAGCCCCCTTAGTAGTACTATTTATAATAGTAACTGCCTTAAGTGAGTGTTAGCAGTAGCAAGGTAAGCTGTGCAACCCTAAACCCATCTGTTATGAGTCTGACCCATATTTGAATCCGAGTCCAACTTGGATCCATTGCTCCAATTTTAGTCTGCTCTATGTGTGTGACCCTGCAGGTTCTTATTACGTTGGCAGTAATATTAAAATCCCATTTTAATATTACAAGCAGTGAGTGGTATCTAGTAACACATCGCTGCTACCCAAGTAATAAGAATGTCAGTGATTTGACATAACTTTTCTGTGACTAATGTTTCTGTGTCGTTTAGTCCCTTTGTCAAGATATCTAGATTGAACACAAGGCATGGAATGCATCACCCTTATATAGTCCAATCATTCATTTCCTGATACTTGAGTAGACTTTGTTACAACAAATGAGATCAATATCTCATATTGACTCATTTGAGCATGGCCATGCATTTCGCAGTCTCACTCAATCAGGGGGCCCGAAGATATCGCTCCTGTTATGTAGGAGTGACAAATCCCATCTAGGTCACTCACATCCCTCTGCATGATTCGTGGTATGTCCAATAGATAACTTTATAATCACCTTGTTACAGATGACGTTTGATGGCATTAAAACGCACAACTCCTCATGTAGGAATCGTAGTGATTTCAGGTCAAAGGATCACAAAGACCATTGTCACTATGAGAATCGCTTATGACACTCACGTAACAATCCATGTATTGTTCTCATGGTGGGTCAGTCTAGTACATCATTACTCTAATATGTACCCATGTGAAGACTTGATATCTCATATCCATGACCCGTGAGATATGGTCATCAGTCTATACACATACTAGTCTCAATGTATTATTGTTGTCCTAATTAACAATAATACTTGACTAGGGACATTTAAGAATAGTGTTGTAACCAAAAGGATCTCACGATCAAGTCATCCACTTGATGTCCTATGGCATTAAACTTACTATTCTAAGGACTTTATTATGTTTATCAAAAAGAACACAATAAATGAAATGTCTCATATATAAAATAGCATAATAAAATGTATATAAATACAGAAAATGTATTGGCCTCTAGGGTATACACCAACACATAGGCCCTTTGGGACCTTCATACAACAATTCCTTCATGTGATTCACATATTATATTACACATAAATTTGCATGCTTCCCAAATCTCACATACAAGCATACTATCAAAGCTATAAGCATACAAATGCACATGCAATCATATTTTCAAAGCCAAAAACATAACAAACACAAACAAAGAAAGCATAAAAGATTAAGTGAATAAATCCTTATGGATTTTTCACCACAAACAACTCATTTCCACACCACCAACACATAGTTGATGAGGTTAATCTCCTTCTTACCTCAAGGGAGGCAAAATCTTCAAGTTCCTCCTTCTTTTTAAATTCGTGAGCTTCAAACAATAAACCCTAAAAATCTTAAACAAATTTTAAAGTCATAAACAAAGCTTAAGAACAAAGAACCATGATTGATCTAAAAAATCAAAAATTAAACTTAGGATCAAAGAATCAAAAGATTACCTTTGAAGTAGTAAGCTAAAGCTTGGTTTTTGATACACTTAGAGTAGGATTTTTATAAAACTTACTAAAAGAAAAGTGTTTAGAATAATGTTGAGCTTTAGAAAGTAGGAAGAAATGAAATTTTAGAATTGGAGAGGTATGGTTTCTAGGTTGGGGCCGTAGGGTTCACAAAGGAGAAGAGAAGGAAAATGGTTGGGTGTTCTTGAGGGTTCTTGAATATTTGAGAGAAAAGATGAAAGTTTGATATTACAAAGTGTAATAAAAATGCAAATGGATATCTTTATGAAAGTGAGCAGCCGTATGATTGCATGTAGAGTAGCTTAATGTGATAAAAATTCACTCACATGGTCTCACATGGTGCACACATGGCTTAGGTCACAAAATGGTCATCAAGTGGTCATTTAGATGAACCTAGAACATGGTAGAAAGGCCTTCATGGCCGTGGGACTCTAAGGGACTTAGTAACTAGGTTTGACTTCAATTAGGTTTTAGTTACATCTTAATTAGATAGTAAACTAATTAGGTTAGGTTATTTAGTTACAAATTAAACTATTTAGGGTATATTAGTTAGTTATCCTAGTTACTTAGCAACTAGTCCAACCATTTATATTGACCATTTTCTTTTGGTTTAGAAAAAGTCTAACCACTAATATTGACTCATTTCTATTGGTTCATTTTAAAATAAGTTACAAAAATTATTCTTAATCTATTTTCTAACAAATAAAATATACCGGGTCCATTACTTGGTAACAGAAACTGCTGTTAATAAAATAGCGGATATTTTCTCGAGAAATATTTTTATTTCACAGATAAATTCTAAAAATTAAAAGATTTGATTTAGTGTCTCTCAGATTCGGGTTTAGTAAGATCCCCCGTTTTCGAATAAATCAAATAAGATTTCCCCCGGCCTGAAAATTATTATTTTCCTGACTCAGAGCAAATCTCACACAACGATCAAAAATAGTCTCAGAACAGTTAAAATAATTTTCTGTAACATAGATAGAAAACACAAAACAATACAATTTAGTCATTACTATAAAATAGCTAAAAACTTGGGGTGTTACACTTGTCGCATGCTCATTGCTAACGGAAGGCTTCGTTCTTTGATAAGTACAATTCCTAATCAGGTGTCTTGGCTTTCTGCACTTGAAACAGATCATTTCCTTACTCGTACAATCCCATGTTAAGTGATTCCTCCCACACTCTTACAATGTGGTAAAAACTTCATGGTCTGACCGAATCTGCTATCACTAGTACTTCCCCCAACTATTTGCTGTTGATGTTAATTTCTCGGTGGTCGTAAATACAATTTCTGCTGGAATCACTTGACTTTACGATTCCTCCTTTTTCGGAACCAATATGGTCCAACGTTATGGGATTCAATATCCTGAGATTGATTCAACTGCAACAAAATCTGAGCCACAGCTATCAACTCCTATTACAAAGCGGTCCTCTGGTTCTGTTGTACTGTTATGCCAGTTGCTCTTTGTACTGTTTTCACAGTTGCAGCCATCCCTTCGTCGTTGCCTTCCATATTCTCATGCGTACGTCTATCGCGAGCCATTGCCTTTTCCTTCAACGTCAAACTAATCACAATACAATGAGAACTAAGTGCAACTATTTTAAACAAGGCTGCCTTCTTTCGGAAACCAACCACATAGCAATACACACAGCACAAATAAGACGAACCTACCTGTAAACCTAAAAAGCTCAGACTTGGACTTTACTCACACTAGAAGTATCACTCCGAAGGGTGTAGGTACAAACAATTCGTACGAGTCCAGTCATCTAACTGAACTCTTACTAGAAGAACTCCAATTTCTCCTAGTACGCCTAGTTGAAGTCATAGTTTTCTGTCCACACAGAATATTATATATTGAGTTAGCCAGTCCTCAATATCATGTAACTATGTAACAGTAACTACTAACATCCAACCTAAAGCAACTTATGCAATCCTCTTTTAACATCTCAAACAAGAAACAAGAAAATGCACAACACACACAGGAATGTCTACCTGTCTAAGCACAGTCAGTCCATAACCCGGCTCAACAGGATGAACTGCTATGATACCACCTAATGAAACACCCCATTTCGGGAGGCATTACATTTAAGATCGACTCCTTTTCAAATTCTTTGCTCAAGTTATAAAAGTTAATAGTATAAGATATGAGTTTCAAAAGCTTCTTTTCGTGGATAACATAAATTGGTCAAACTTTAGGAGTACAAAATGTAAGAACCATAAAATAGACTTTTCATAAAACGAAGTTCGTTACATCCATAATTACATTACATCCTGTTCTAAAAGCATAGAACTTAAGTGTTCCAAAAAGTAAATATATACATATAATTACTAAATGAAGATTGAGCCTTGTCCAAGTCCAAACACTTGGAGAATAGGCTCCTGCACCCGATCTTTGTCCAAATCCCCTTCGAGATCCCCAATAGACAAAGCCCCCAATTGGGGCATATCACTACGGATAGGAGTTCGAGCAGTTGACTCCCCCTAACCTTCCCTATAGGAAGCTCTTCAAGCATCCCAAAGCTCCCCAAGGGGCATGTAGAACTCCAAGTGAACATCTATGCCCATAGTAAGCGTGACCGCCTCATGCCTGGTCCTATTCCAACTCACAGTGACAACTCTGTCATACCGAATGCGCCCCGTGTCCCACTGAACACTGCATGCTCCGGTGCCTCCATGGAACCGTAGCCTAATGAAAGCTTGCGTGTCTGACCTTACTGCCATCACAATCTTTTCCAACATAAATATAAAAAAAATAGAAGCAGACAAAATAATATAGTAGAAGAGGTGAGATCCCCTACATCAATACCATCATGGCAGTAAGAAATACAACGAAAGATAGTAGTGCCTTTCATACACAACAACATAAAGTAATAGTAGATATAATCATGTCAATACAGGAATATTCATAGAATATCGAACATAATCCTGTTATCAATTGATAAGTAAATCAATAATGTACATCAAGATATATATATATATATATATGTATGTATGGATCTTGTCACAATAACAGATATGTTGACTATGCATATGCATGATGTGTATGCTGACCATCCTTATACACAATGCAACCAGTTCCTACTCCATGGAGTTAAGGTTCAGAGATTAGCATTCCAGAAGATCTGTCCCCCCTCAAAAGACAGTCTACGCCGGATCACGAAAAGGATAGTGCTTGTTGGGTCCTCGTCGTGCGTTACAATAGTTTTCCATGGCTAAGGGTATACAATGTGACAGTGGTCACTAGGTGGATCACCTCGCCTTGACGTCTCTTGAGATCCATCCGGGATCACACTTATCCAAATTCTCACTCATTCCTAGGCATCACAAGCCAACAATCTAATGCTCAAGTGCACGCTCAAAGAAATCAAAACACCATTGTACCGTTCCCAATAGTATTAAGGCAACTGCCCATACAATTGTCCTACACCATTAGTATCAATGATATTATATAGCTACCCATACAACTACATAATACCAATGATTCACTCAGGTCCAGCATTTTGGCCCAAAAGCACAAGGCTAAATCCATAATCCACTTGGGTCCAGTACGTTGGCCCAAGGCACAATGTCAAATTCATAATCCACTTGGGCCCAGTACGTCAGCCCAAGGGACAATGTTAATGCATGCTATCACAAAGGATTTCAGTTGTGCAAGTTCAAGAATCATTGCTATCAAGTCACGTGGAGCATTTTTACAAATTTCTCTAGTATATAGAAACATTAGGTCTTCTTCAGTCTTTAATTATCATGCTCTCAAGAATAAAGATAGAAATTAATCTAAATCACTAACTTCTTCTAACTAAGTTTCTCGAATAACCTATCCTCATATCGTTTATGAAAACCTAAAAAAGAAACCACAATGTCCTTACCTCACTATTCCTTTCCTTTTCACCTAAGTCTTTCAAACTTTCTCTAGTTCTTTCTCAAGCTTGTTTTTCCTCTCAAGACCGAAAATCACTCTTTCACTAAATGATAAAATTTACTCTTTTCCATTCTTATCTTATAAATTCCTAATTAAATTCCTTGGTTATCATATCATCTAGATCCACTACTAATAAGTCATTTTCCATTATCCCCATTGTCTCCAAAATTGTTTCTGTTAGTACATTCAAATGTTATTACTCCTCAAATCATGACATTATAATTATCTTCAATCTTACTCATAAATCCCTAAACCCTAATCTGTCTTCCAAATAACCTAAACAATATTTCCTAACATTCTTTCTAAAACTTTCATTATTCAACTTCTATATAAAATTCTTTCCATCCTAATTACTCTTCCACCTCATTACCAAATATTTTAGGTCTCCAATTCACTCTTGCTTCTAATTATCAAGTATCATGGCCAAAATCAATTTCCTTTCAATGGTAAAATTTTGTTTCTTCTCTCATTCAACTTATAACCTTATAGATCATGTCTTTATCACCTAATCATCTAAGTCCTTGATAACTAAATATTTTTCTCATGGATATCTCTTCTTGGGCCAAGGTGGCCGTGAGTCTTAAGGGTCAAAGGAAACCAAATAAATCATTCTTTCTCAACACAATCATAACATGCCACTTACTTTAATCGTCACAATCAATTAAATTCATGCTCACTATCAAAATCTCATAATATCCATTAAGTCATCAAAATCATTTTTGCATACAACAACATCAAATAATCATACCAAATCAAACAAACATAAATCAAAATCACACAATCGAGTGGATGAATCCTCACGTGGACTCTCCACTCTCAACACAACCATTCATTCCTCACCACCATAGTATGGTCGATGAGTTTAATCTCCCTCTTACCTTAGGTGTAGCCTCCTAGCTCCTTGTAAGTCCTTGTGTAATAACTTTCTCCACCAAGAGGTTCTTAGAATCAAGGTAAACACACAAGAATTAATATCTAAGGCTTGAATAAGATTACTATAGATCAAAGTATGGCTTTACATTCTTTAAAATGAAGCAAGAAAGAAGATTCAAGAACTTTACTTTAAGACTCTTAAACTTGAGATTTGAAGCAAAACTTAAAGAAATGCTTGAAGATGGATGAACTAGAGATTGATTTCCACACAAAAGTGTCTTAGAATGATGTATAGATTCAAGATCTAAGATTATCTTGAATTATTGAAGATTTGGGTGATGGGTTTTGGTGTTGGCCATGGGCTTCAATGGAAAAAGTGAGAGTTTTGTGTTTAGTTTTTGATTGCCTGGATGAAAGGATGAACAAGTGATGAACTAAGTGTAGTACGGTCCCCCAAAAATGGCTTGGCCGTGAGGTGTAGAGGAAAATGAGTGAAGAAAAAATAGAAATCAAGAATCTCACCCTAAGATCTTCAAGTTAAGGTTTGAAAGAAAATGATGAAGATGAGAGAATTTGATGATGATCACAACATAGAAAATCATCTATAAAGTGTGTAGATCCTAGAAATGTGATTGAATGTAGAAAACAAAATGGAAGAGGAAGATGAAGGGTGGTAGCCGTGAGGTGAAGGAGAGAAAATGGAAGATAAAAATGGGATGTGATTGCCGTGAGGTTGAGAGAAAATGGAAGAAAGAAAATGATGAGAGAGAATGAGATAAAAGCTTTAGGGTAGAGAGAGACAGTGATAGAAAGTTTTGGAAAAAGAAAAAAATGATGACTTTTGGTGAAGATGTGAAAGGTGATGGCTTGTGAAAAGATGAAATATTGTCATCTTTTTCCTCCCAAAAAACCGTGTACACCTTGGAGAAAGGAGCAAAACTTCCTTTATAAGTTTCTCCTACAGCTTCTTTGAGAAGCTTCGCACGTTTCCCCAAAAAAGTCAAATCATATTGTCATGTAGTGATGTGACGATGTCACTTAGATTATATCAAAAAGTGACTAGATAGAAATAATCTACTAAATTTTTATTACAAACTTTTACCAAATGGATAAAAGTTACAGTTAACAACGCTAGTATCTATTATCCAATGGATGATAGAGTGTACTCAATTTTTATCCATCAAATAAAATCTCAAAAAATAAAATTTCATAAACTGTGTTCGGCCCTAGGTTTAGTAAAATCCCCTATCACCATTTCCACAGTCCAAGATTTTTCGGCCTCGGGGAAAATATTTCATTTTTTTGGCTCTGTTCGATGTGCACGCAAATTGAGGAATATATTAAAATAATCAAATAATTCAAATAATTCCAAAAAAATTCATAAAAGTCACAAATATTATAAAATGAGTATTTATTGTGAACAAGCAATTTTTGGGGTGTTACAGTATGATTGAAGGGATAGTAAAAACATGTATTCAATGCTTAAGAGTGATTTTCAGATTGTTTCTCTAACTTTTTATAACTGCTCAACAACTTATATTTATAGCCAAATGCAATTAAGAGTCGTTGGGGGTAGTTGGAAACATTAAATGCTCTTAATAGAGCTATTGTGCTTGTTTTCTAGTTGCCCAAATAACCAGTTAGGAGGTTGTCCTAATCGGTTAGGAGTCTCAAAATTTGACTCCTAATTCACCAACTAACCGATTAGAGGGAGTTCTTAATCGGTTAGGAGTCTCAAAAATTGACTGCTGATTCATCATCTAACTGATTTGACAGAGTTCCTAATCGGTTAGGAGTCTCAACATTTTGCTTCTGAATTTCACAATAACTGATTAGAGGATATACCTAATCGGTTAGGAGCTTTTAAAAATTTCCTCTGACTTGCCCAATAACTGATTAGAGGAAGGGCCTAATCGGCTAGGAGCTTTTAAAAATGGCTCCTGACTTGCCCAATAATCAATTAGAGGAAGGACCTAATCGGTTAGGAGCATTTAAAAAAACCTTAACACACTTCTGTTTTGACTGAAAAACTTGTTATGTGAACAGTAATAACCTGTTACTGGTTTGTCAAGAAAGTAAGATTTCAAAAGAGTTTTTCAATCTTTCTAAAATCATTTTGCTCAAACTTAAACATCATTTTCACAAGTATAAATCCTGATTTAGAAAACTAATTTAGGTTAGGTAAGAAAACCAATTGATGAGCTTAGTGTGAATCCTACAAATACCTTTACACAGGATCTAAAACTTATATTCTAAGCTTGAAGCTCTTTGAGACTTGTCCTTTGCGTTTTCCTTCCCTTCTTTATTTGTTATCATCAAAGCCATTGCTTTAGTCAATGCCGATCACACTTTTGTTCTCTTTGGTATTGAACTTGTCATCTTCATATTATTTCCCTCCCTTACCTTGACCCCATTACAATCTTGCATAAAGTTCTCTTGATTTGTATGTGCATGTGTTTTAAGTAGTGGAGAAGTAGAAGATAAGTAAGCTTATGGTAGTTCAAATTTCATAGGTTGAATTAAGTGAAACACTTACCTTCTAAACACTTAAGGGATTGAGAGTGTATATTGTGAGGTTCTATCATTCTTGATTTATACATTTCAATTGAAGTTACCTTGCTTGTTGATTTGAGATGTAAAGAAATGTTACTTCATGAATGTTTTAATTCCTTGAAGCTTTGGTTGCTCTTCTTGCTTATAGACTTTTGTATTCTTGAACTTTATTGGAAAGTGAGTCTTTTAGAGCTTTTAACTTTTGAGATTATGTTGTTGTTCCTTGCTCCCTATGTTAAATTTCTAGTTTTGCTCGAGAGTGCAAAAGCTAAGTGTGGGAGAATTTGATAAATACAATTTTTATATATTAGTTAACCCTCATATTTAGTCTCTTAGACTTCTTATATGCTTAATTGATTGATTTTGTCCATATTTTATAAGTTTGGGTTCAAATTGAGCTTAATTGTATTTTTCAGCATTAATAGGAATTACACTATTTTTATATTTTGGGCATAACTTGAGTTCTAAACATAAAAAAATTATGAATTTTATCTTGTAGGAAAGTTAAGAGAGATCTCTACAACTTTGATGAAGAGTTCAAAGGCTGAATCGAATGTCTACTGGGTCATATTAGGTCACGAAGTCATAACAGAGATACTATCATTAGAACTTGGATGATATGCAAAAATTGGGTCATAATTTGGGCTACAGGTGTCATCTGGAACTGAAACTAGTGCCAAATGAAAGCTCAGACATAGATCTTCAATTCTTATGAGACTTCTTATCAAAAAAATGATTGATGGTGTTTTAACCCTTTAAGGTCAGATGATGGGTTTAGAGAGCTATTAAAAGTATTTTGCACATAACTCTATCATCCTAAGCTCAAATTATGCGAATTAGGTGTCCAATTAAAGCTAAGAGGAAGAGGACTAACCCTAAGCTGATGACAAACTTAGATTTTTAATTTTAGAGATATTTATTTAAGCAGCAGCAGCCACAAAACTGAACCCTAATTTTTTTCTAGCCGTTCTTGCTTGCACTTCCTCTCCTCATCTTTCTTCATCTCCTTTCTCTCTAGTTTTCTTTCTTTTCTATTTTTTCCTTCCATCCATGGAGGGATAGACCTTTTTAAATCAATCCTAGGGATTGACAATCTTGATGTTTAATTTTGAGATCTTGTTTTGATTATTTTACATTTAATTACTAATCAAGTTTCTCTTTTACTTGTTGATCAAGTTTATCTTTTACTTGTTAATCAAATTTTTCTTTTACTTATTAATCAAGTTCCTCTTTTATTTTGTTAAATCTGAATTGAATTGTTTAATTTGATTTGGATGTTGATGTGATAATTGCGTAATTACCAACTATTTAATGATGATTATAGAGACTAAACAATGCATCAAAGGCTTCTTGGATGTTGTTTGTTAAGCTTGGTTGAATTCTGGGTTTTAGATTAATTTAGGATTAGATGGATGCTTAATTCATTTAACATTGATTAATTAAATTCTAGATGCTTATTTAGTAGAGAATTCATAGATCATCTTAAGGCTTCGTGATGTGATCTAAGACCAAGAATCTGATTAGCAATTGAATGGATTCCTAGTAATCAATGATGAATTAAATTCAAGATTAGTTGATTTCCTTGGATTAGTTGTTTACTTAATTCTATTTACAATTTTTAATTACTTTCTGTTAATTAATTTTGTAACCCTTCCCCCTTGTTAACCTCTTAATTTAATTACTCGATTAGAGTGATCTAAGGGTTTGACCCAGTTGTGCCTTATACTACTAGTATTTTGGTGAATCGGTTTATAAATTAATTTAATTTGATAGTCTTCATCACCTTGTGTAGTCCATTTTGCATATTTTGTGTTTCTGCACTTTTGCATGTTTTATGACTAGGTCTTCTAGTAATTATTTGTTCGACATTGACCTTGATATGAGAGGACCTTGCATACACTTAATAGAGCTCGTAGGCATAGTGAAAGGTTAAATTCTAAAATTGAAATTGAACTTGGGCTTGTAAGTAATACTACAACTATGGTTGATAATACTGAAACTAAAATTGAACATAAGAATACAAATAATACTATAAACATGGCTAATAATATGGAAAATAGGTCTCTTAAGGAACTAGCTGCACCTAATGTGAATTATCAATCTTTGTGCATTCAATATCCTGATTTAAATGCCGATTTTGAATTAAAATTTAGATTGATACACTGTTGCCAAAATTTCATGGACTTGTACGTGAGGATCCCCATAAGCACTTGAAGGAGTTCCATGTGGTGTGCTCCACCATGAAACCACAAGGCATTTCTAAAGAACACATCTAATTGAGAGCCTTTCCTTTCTCATTGGATGGAGCAGCTAAGGATTGGCTATTTTACTTGCAACTATCTACCATAACAAGTTGGAATTATATGAAGAGACTGTTCCTAAAAAATGTTCTTCCTTGCTTCCAAAGCTGCTGCCATTAGGAAGGATTATGTGGCATAAGGAAGATATTAGGAGAAACACTACATGAGTATTGGGAAGGATTCAAGAAGTTGTGTGCAAGCTGTCCTCATTGTAACACCCTCCGTAAGGAATTACATTTTATACTAATAAATTAAAAACTAAACCCAAGTCACAAATAATTTAATATTATAATATACGGATTTCAAAATTTCTTTTCATGGATAACATAAACTTAACAAAATATAAAGAACATAAGTCAATAAGAATTGAATAATACACTCTACATATATATACATAGTTTACTTAGAAACATAAAGCTTACATACCAAAAGGACACAAAAAAAAACAACTACCATAACCAAACTTAAAATAGCCCAAGCTCGTACACCTAAAGGGAAAAAGTAGTAACCCCATGGTAGGTCCTACCCATTGATAGAGTAATATCCCCATGATACTCTATACGTTATGTGTCCCAATGGACACGCCAGGCATCAGTGCCTCCAAGAAATTGCACTCTAACAAAACTTAGCAGATCCCTCCATGCCGCCATTGTAGTCTTCACAGACATAAGTATAAACAGAAACAGACAGAACAATAATATAAATAGGTGAGATCCCTAACATCTCATACTAGTATGGCAGCAAGGAAACAGTAATAACAATAAAGCCATATAGTGTAGATTTAACAATTACAGTCATAATATTTTTCAACAGATAACTCAACAAATATGCATATATATATATATATATATATATATATATATATATATATATATATATATCACAACAATATATCTATAGACCATGCATATATATAATGAACAGAACCCTACTCCATGGAGCTAAAACCAAACATCGGAGAGAATAATTGGGAGACATATCTGTATATCGTCAGCCTCAAATCAAGTGCTTCAATGTAATCAACTTGCGCATCATGGCTTATATAAGAAAGTCTTCACCAAATTAGGAAAGGAGTAGTTTCTCATCGAGATCGTTCGGTGCGTTTGCATCAATCACCATGGCACAATAGAGCTACTAACTAGCCACTTGTAGAATACCCGCGCCTCGACGCCTCCAAGGTCATTCATAGACCTTTACTTACGCAATTTGCACCCGCACAAAGGTGTAATTCATCTCCTAGGCATACAGCCTTAACAAACAAAGTCACAATGACTTTCACAATGCAAGATCAACTGACCACATGAATCAATTATTAACAACTACGTGACTTTCATGTAAAAACAAGCCATTACTGGGCTAAAATGTCAACTGATGGCTCCGGGTCCTGTACGTCGGCCCGATAGTAAAATGCGTAACACTTTTGTTACGTTACTAAATTGCATAACATTTTTACATCATTTTTCAATTGCGTAAAATTTTTAAAATGTTTTCTTAATCGCGTAACTAAAAATCATCATTTTTAAATCGCGTAAGATTTTTTTCTATATGTTTTTAATCGCGTAAAATGTTTTATTGATATTCTAAGCTTAAATTTAAACTTTTCTCATTTACTACAAAATTTGGACTTCAATTCCAACATTTTCTTACTAAACCTCCTCTAAATAATATTTCCTAATGTTTTTCACAAAAATTATATTATTTCAAAAATCTTTTTCCATTATTCCAACCAAAACTCTATTAAATAAAATACTTCAAATTTCCAATCATTCTTAAAATTATTTCCATTGTCATGGCCGAAAATCATTACTTCTTAAATAATAAAATCTTTGTTCATCTTCTTTTTAATTTATAAATCCTTTAATCCTAATTTGGTACCCTAATCATCTAACTTCAAAATATTTTTCTCATGGATACCCAATCCTAGGCCAAATGGTCGTGAGCCTCAAAATGGTCTTTGGGACTAAATTTTTTGCCTTCTTACATGATTCAAAACATACAAAGCATTTCAATCATTAATTTCTACTATAACAAGTCTCATGCATACTATAACAATCATATACACACATATAGTCAAGCAAGCATATACCACTAAAATCTCACAAACAAGTGAATAAATCCTTACATGAATTTTTCACCCAACAAACACAAATTTGTTTCTCACCACCAAAATGGTTGATGAGGTTAATCTCCCTCTTACCTTAAGTAATGACCAAGCACTCCTTTGTTGTCTTCTAAAAACAACTTCTACTTCCAAAAGAATCCTTAAAACAAATCAAACACAAATTCATTAACATCAAGGGCTTGAAATAAGATGACCATAGATCAAGATTATGGTCTAAGATTTGAGAATAAAATTTAGAAGTGAAGATTAAAAACTTCACCTAGAACCTTGAAACTTTAAGTTTTGAGAAAAAGGTTGAAGATGAATGATTTTTAAGAAATTCACAGCATGAAAGTATCTTGGAATGGTGTTTGGATTCAAGTTATGTGGTTGCTTGAAATTGATCAAGATTTGAGAATAAATTAGGGGTATTGGCCGTGACCTTCAAAGGAGAGAAAAGAGAGAGTTTGTGATAATTTTTGATAGATTTGTTTCTTGAAAACTATATAAGATAGACTTAAGAGAATGAAGTAATCAATTTTGCTTTCTCAAATGTCCTAGAAACCTCTTGGCCGTGAGACTCCTTGAAGTTGAGTGTCAAAATTTTCTCTTCCTAGCTTATCATGTAAGCTTCCTCCTCATTGGTTCACCTTGGAAAGTCATAGCCATTATTGTTGACTCTATGCAAACTTCTCATGTAAGCTCATTTCCCATTGGCTCACCATAAAGATGTCATAACCATCAAGTTTGACTAGCCATCTAGATATTTATCGATAGCTATTACCTAATGGACAAAGGTTACTGCTAGAAAACCAGTGATTATTATCCAATGGATAATAGAACGTACCCAAATTTTATCAGTTAGATAAAATCTCAGAAAAAGAAAAGCTTCAAAATCTGTTCCCAGTTTCAGATTTAGTAAGCTCCCCCGGCCACGCGTCGACAATTAAAATTTTTTCAACCCCAAATTTTTTTTATTTTTCTGGCACCGCTTTCAAGCACACAGAAGTTCAAAAATAATAATAAAATAATCAAAATAAATCAAATAATTCACAAAAATTATAAAAACACATATAATAAAGAAAGAAAGAAAAATCGGGGTGTTACACTCATCACCAGATCAGTGGCCAATTGCTAATACAATATTTCTATGAGGGGCTTTTACCCATGAATAGAAGTATGGTAGATGCTGCCTCGAGAAGAGCATTAGTAGACGAAACCCCTAATGCAACAAGAGATTTAATAGCGAACATGACAATAAATGCATAACAACTTAGCACATGAGTCATTACCTCAACTAGATGAGTCAATGAAGTAAGGGTTTCTAATGCTAATCAACAAATAATTAAGACCAGATTAGAGGAGTTGACCTCCTTGGTTAGAAAACTAGCATTGGGACAAAAACAAATTCAGTCCCCAGTAAAAATTTGTGGAATCTGCTATTTTCCAGATCACCCAACAGACCAATGTCTTGCACTCCAAGAAAGTAGTGAAACAATGACTAGAATCTTTCTTGGCAAACCATACCAGTAGCAACCAAAGTATGACCCTTATTCTAACATATATAACCCTAGATGGAGAGAACATCCCAATCTACGGTATGACAATAATTCTGGACAACTTTAGCAGTAGTAGCAGACTAGATATACTATAGTTGGCCCAAGCAAGTAATAATTTCAACAACCAGTGAAACAACCCATGCAGCAAAGTAGCAATTCAAAACCTAGCTTGGCAGACTTGGTGAAACAATTAGCAACCAATAACCTTCAGTTTCAACAGAGAACCGAGACCACCATTCAGAACTTGGAGACTCAAATTAGTCAACATGAAACTTCCATCAAGGTGCTGGTTAATTGCCCTCCAAAATAATTCACAATCCAAGAGGTAATGTAAGTGCTATAACCTTGAGAAGTGGCAAAGAAGTGAGTGGTCCAACCCAACTCCAACCAAAGATTTTGTAGTAAGATTATGCAGAAAAATTAAATCAGTAAGAAATCTAGTAAAGTAGAATTTTGCAGAAGATTCAATACAACAGAATATAAAACGTGTAGAGAATTCAAAGAAAAATCAGAAGTTAATGAAAAATTCTACTGAAAATATGCTCTCAGCACTCCTCTTCCTTTTCCCAACAGAATGACTTAATCAAAGAAGATAGCTGAACTTGAATTGGATAGGGAGCTTATAGATACCTTTCGAAAGGTAGAAGTCAATATACCTATCCTAGAAGCAATAAAGTAGATTCCAAAATATGCTAAGTTTCTGAAGAAATTGTGCACTCATAAGGGAGGTTGAAAGGAAATGAGAAAATGTGCATGGGAAGAAATGTTTCTACCTTGAGCCAACCAAATATTCCTCCTAAATACAAGGATCCTAGAATATTCACCATTTCTTGCACAATAGGCAACAAGTAGTTTACATATGCAATGTTGGATTTGGGTGCGTCAATTAATGTGATGCCAAAATCAATTTAAGAATCTCTACAGATTGGAGAGTTGAAGCCAGCCAGAGTTATCATTCAGCTAGCAAATAGCAGCACAACTCATCCTATAGAGTGCTTGAGGATGTTTTAGTAAGGGTAAATAATTTGATATTCCCAGCAGATTTTTATGTTTTGAACATGGAAGATGAATTTGTATCTAGTCAACCCCCATTGATTTTAGGTAGATTGTTCTTGAAAATCACAAAAACTAAGATTGATGTGCATGTTAGTACCATTTCTAAGGAATTTGGGGATAAAATAGTTCAATTTAATATCTTTGATGCAATGAAATATTCTTTAGAAGAGCATTCTATTTTTCAATTAGATGTCATTGATTTACTTGTTGATGATATATGCATGTTGATATGCTAGCAGAATTTCCTGAAATTGTGGGATTTCTAGATAGTGTTGATTTTTCTAGATGTTCTAAATGCTCTATTTCTATTTATGATGAGCTAGTATGTGAGCCGCATGTTCTGAGATTTCTGTGTATATGGGAGATGATACTATATGTTCTGAATTTTCTGATTCTATGATATATGATTATGCTATTTTGGAAGATTGTACAAAGATTACAAGTGATGTTGTAGTTAAATTAGCAGAATTAGTTTCTTTAACCTGATTGATACCTTCAGTGCAACAACCACCTACCCTTGAGTTAAAACCTTTACTTGGACATTTGAAGTATGTGTTCTTGGAAGCAGATGAGAAGCTATCAGTGATAATAATAAAGAATTTACAGTCTAAACAAGAAGAGAAATTGTTACAGATCTTGAACCAGCTCAAGAAAGCCATTTGACGGACGCTTATAGATATTCATGGGATTAGCCCATCCACATCCATGCATCAGATTTTATTAGAGGAGAAATCCAAATAGTGAGGCAATCTCAAAGAAGACTTAACCCTTTAATTTTGGATGTGGTGAAGAAAGAAGTGAGCAAATTATTATCAACTGGCATCATTTACCCCATTTCAGATAGCAAGTGGGTGAGTCTGGTGAAAGTAGTTCCAATGAAGACTGGGATGACTATGATCATCAATGAGAAGAATGAGCTGGTCCCCACTAGTACAAAACAACTGGAGAGTTTATATTGATTACAGGAAGCTTAACTAAGACACTAGGAAAGATCATTTTCCCTTGCCTTTCATTGATCATATGTTGGAAAGGTTGGCTGGTAAGTTACATTATTGCTTCCTAAATGGATTTTCAAGCTACTTTCAAATTCATATAGCCTTGGAGGACCAAGAAAGGAAAACCTTCACCTGCCTATTTGACACGTTTGCTTATAAGAGGATGCTTTTTTTGCTTTGTAATGTTCCAAGTACATTTCAGCGGTGTATGGTGAGCATTTTCTCTCACTTGTTAGAACACTGTATCGATATTTTTATGGATGACTTCACAATTTATGGATATTCTTTTGATGTATGTTTAGACAGCCTTACTAGGGTGCTTGATAGGTGCATTGAGATACATCTTGTTCTTAATTTTGAGAAATATCATTTCATGGTAGAACAAGCCATAGCCTTAGGGCATGTAGTTTCGAGCAAAGGCATTGAAGTAGATAGAGCAAAGATCAATGTTATTGCCTTTTTACCCCACCCCACTTGTGTGCATGAAGTGCATTCTTTTCTTAGTCATGCAAGGTTCTATAGGTATTTCATTAGGGACTTTAGCAAAATTACCCTTCCATTGTCCATACTTTTTCAAAAAAAAGTCGAGTTCGAATTTGATGAGCATTGCAAGAAGGTACTCAATCAGTTGAAAAAGAACTTGACCTCTTCTCCTATTATTTAGCCACCAAATTGGGAGCTTCCTTTTGATTTGATGTGTGATACCTCCAACTTTGCAGTTGGTGTCATCCTTTCTCAACGAGTTGGCAAACAACCTCATGTGATATCTTATGCCTCTTGTACTTTGGATTTTGCCCAAGCCAATTACACCACCACTAAAAAGGAGTTACTAGCAATTGTTTTCACTTTAGATAAATTTGTTCCTATTTGTTGGGCACTAAAGTTATTGTTCTCTCTGACCATGTAGCTTTGAAGTTCTTGCTGAAGAAGCCTGAGGTGAAGCCTAGTCTCATTTGGTGGATGTTGCTCTTACAGGAGTTTGATATTGAGATTAGAGATAAGAGCAGACCTAAGAACTTGGTGGCAGATCATCTGAGTTGGATCCCACAAGCAGTGGACACTCTTCCTATCCGAGAGACCTTCCTTAATGAGCAGCTTTTTCAGTTGCGAGGTAAGGACCCTTGGTATGCTGATTTTTTGAATTATTTTGTTACATTTGAGTTACCTACTTATTTTAAGTAGCATCAGATTGATAGGCTTAAGAGTGAGTCTAAATATTATGTATGAGATGATCTTCATCTATGGAAACTGTGTAGTGACCAAGTGATTAGACGTTGTGTACTTGATTATGAGTTTTAGTCAATTTTGCATTTTTGTCATACCCTTACATGTGGTGCTCATTTTGGACCACAATGCACTGCTAGGAAGATTTTAGACTCTGGATTGTATTGGCCTACCTTATTTTATGATGCTTACAGTTATTGTAAGAATTGTGAACAATGCCAACAAATAAATAACATTTCCCGTAGGAATGAGATGCCTCAACACCCATTATTATTTTGTGAGATATTTGATGTGTGGGGTATTGATTTCATGGGCCTTTTTCTTAATTCCTTTGTTTTTTTTTTTACATTCTGTTAGCTGTTGATTATGTATCAAAGTGGGTAGAGGCAAAGGCCACTTGAGCTGATGATTCATGTTGTTTTAGACTTTGTCAAGTCTTACATTTTCTGTAGGTTTGGAGTTTTGAAAGCCATAATCAGTGACCAAGGCTCCCATTTTTATAATAAAAACATAGTGGCAAAGGCCACTCGAACTCATGATTCTCATGTTGTTTTAGACTTTGTCAAGTCTCACATTTTCTACAGGTTTGGAGTTCCGAAAGCTATAATCAGTGACCAATGCTCCCATTTCTGTAATAAAAACATGGAGGCATTGTTGAAGAATATGGTGTGATGCATAAGCTTTCGACTCCCTACCATCCATAAACCAATGGGCAAGCCAAAGTTTTGAATAAACAAATCTTGGAAAAAATAGTCCAACCAAATAGCAAAGATTAGAGCACGAGGCTTGAGGACGCATTGTGGGCGTATAGGACTGCCTTCAAGACTTTTTTAGTCATGTCTCCCTATAGGATAGTCTTTGGCAAGGCATGTCACCTTCCGGTGGAGATTGAGCACAAGGTTTATTAGGCGGTAAAGAAGTACAACCTTGACCTGAACCAAGCCTGTAACGTCCCGGGACTGCCTGCAGGATTGATGAGTGTCTCCACAAACCAACACGGGCCTTTTCAGCATGCTTTTATCCTCACTCACAAGCATCCTAGGAAACTTCCTAGTAGGTCACCCATCCCACAAATGCTCTAGGTTAAGCACACTTAACCATGGAGTTCTTATGTTCTAAGCTCCCGAAAAGAAGTTACAACTTGTTAATATGGTTACGCCAAATCAATTCCATTAAACCATCCTCAATTATGCAGTCCCATACCTGCACAGTCTCTGAATCCCTCTCATTCTGGTGTGTATTTAATTCATTCATGCGACCCTTCGCCTAGAAGCCTGGCAAGAGCAGCTCCTTGTCTGTGCTTCATTGCACCGATGATCATTTCCCGCCCTCGTCGGCCCCGGGACACACATGCCCACTAACTTCCACTTGGTTCATCCCCAAACCACACCGTACTGAAAGAGGTCCCGTCTTTGATACCATTTGTAACGTCCCGGGACTGCCTGTAAGATTAACGAGTGTCTCCACAAAACAACACGAGTCTTTTCAGCGTGCTTTTGTCCTTACTCACACGCATCCTAGGAAACTTCCCAAGAGGTCACCCATCCCACAATTGCTCCAAGTCAAGCACGTTTATCCATGGAGTTCTTATGTTCTAGGCTCCCGAAAAGAAGTTGCAACTTATTGATATGGCTACGCCGAATCAATTCCTTTAAGTCATCCTCAACTATGCAGTCCCATACCTACATAGTCTCTGAATCCCTCTCATTGCGGTGTGTATTCAGTTCATTCATGCGACCCTTCGCCTAGAAGCCTGCCAGAAGCCACTCTTTGTTCGTGCTTCATTGCACTAGCGATCACTTCCCGCCCTCGTCGGCCCTGGACACACATCCAATTGTAACACCCCAAAAATTATTTGTTTCATTATAAATAATTATTTTATAATATTTATGATTTTTTGGAATTTTTTTGGATTTTTCTGAAAATGTTGAATATTTTAATATATTTCTCATTTTGCGTACACACTAAGCAGAGTCGGTGTAACACCCCGTAAATTTTTTGTTTCTTCATGAATAGTCATTTTCTGATATTTATGAATTTTGAAAATTTTTGTGGATTTTTTCAGAATTATTGATTATTTTAATATATTTCTCAATTTACGCACTTAACGAGCTGAGCCGGGAAAATGAAATGTTTTCCCTGAAGCTGGTAAACTTTAAATTGTGGAAGCGTTGATAGGGGATCTTACTAAACCAGAGGCTGGGCACAATTTACGAGGTTTATATTTTTTGAGATTTATCTGATAATTAAGATCGCTGTACCGTAAAAATTATCTGATGAACAATAAATACTATTTCTATTAACTATAACTTTTGTTCACTGGATAATAGCTCTAGTAGAGTGTTAATTATCTTTTCTAGAGTGTTCACTTTAGGAGAGAACATTACTTTTACTTTATCGAGAAACGCACGAAGCTTCTCAAGGAAGCTTCCTCCCAAGCTTCTCAAGGAAGCCACACACTCTCTCTCTTCCTCCCACACTCCACGGCTGCATGGCCAATTTGGAGAACAAATATTCATTTTGCATCTAATTAAGTTTTCTATTCTAATTTCAAAAATTAAGAGTTCATTTCATTTCCTACTATCAACTTTTCTCTCTTCATCTTTTTCTCTTCACATTTTCTCCTCCCTCTCTCTAACTCCACGATAGCCACACCCTTCCACCCACCATATTTGTTTGATTTTCAAGCTTCCCTTTTGTTTGAAATCCACCTCTTTACTTGGAAGGCTTCATTTCGTTGGAACCATCTTCAAGAAGCTCATCTATTTCCTCCATCTCCATCTTCTTCCACCATTGAAGCTCAAAGCTTGAAGCTTCAAGGTAAAAGATCATAGCTTTTCCATTTTTCCACCTCATTTTCGTGATCCATGGTCACTTTGGTGACTTTGGATACCATTTCCAAGCTTTGATTTTGATTTTTATGGATTTGAACACTCTAGGATTTTGAGGTGGTGAAGGATGAATTTTCAAGGGAAAAAGGAGTTTGCTTTCTTTGTTCTTCTCTTAGGTAAGAGGAAGATTATTCTCTTCAACCCATTTTGGTGGTGAGGAACTTATTTTTGTGTTGATGGGGTGAAACCCATTGGTGGGATATCCATTTATTTGAGTGGTTTTGGTCGTGTTTTGATTATTTGAATAGCATGATTTTGATGTATGTTAATGGATCTTGGAATGCTTAAAGGATGGAATGGATTTTGGTAATTTTCTGCACATCTAAAAAATTACACGGCCTAGGCCGTGTAATCCAGGCGTTTCAGAAAATGGGCTAGGCATGTTTTCTGCTGAATTCCAGAGAAGTACATGGCCTAGGCCATGTAATTTTACACGGCCGTGCAATCGGGGCCATGTAACTTTTCACGACCATGTAACCTGAGAGATGAAATTTTGTGAGTTTTTCTAGCCCCTTGGAGGCTCCCGGTCTCCTTGGGCACTTGTTATGAGGCTTTTGTACTAGAATGAACTTAATTAATTGAACGATTAGACGCTTAATCTGGATTTCATAATATGGAAAGAATAAAGAACAAGTCTTTAACTTATAACTTGGAGTGGTCTTTGAATAAAGAAAGAACATGAGTATGGGTGAGGATGTGAGAAACATAATAAAATTAAGGTTTAACTTTTATAATAACTTTGAATGGTACGTGAGCATCCTTGAGATTTGTTATTGATTTGATGTGGATCCGTGAAAAGGGATCAAACCTTGTTGATAAATGACATGACATGTGATTCTAGATATGAAAAGCTATAATTGTGAATCTATATAGATGCAAACAAGTATACATTGAATCTATGTGCATTGAGCATGATTTGAAACATGCATTGAAAAAGTTCGTTGGACTATGGTTAAGGCCAAGTTGCCTATGAGTTGAATCACACCTATGTGCGGGTGCGAATAGACAAGTGTAGGTCTCCTATTGACCTTGGGGGCGTCGAGGTGCGGGTATCTCGCAATGGACAGTTGGTAGCTTTTTTGTCCATGGGGCAAACCGATGCAAATGCACCGACGATCTAGACCAAGACACTGTCCTATATTGAGATCTGTGTAGAATGTCTTATACAATGCCATGATGTACACGTTGATAAATTGAGAATTTTAGCACTTAAAGGCCTTGGCAGCCACGATACAGACATATCTCCTGATCATTGTCTCCGATGTTTATGTCTAGCTCCATGGAGTAGGATTTTTGGGTGTCATGTGCATGTGCATAGTGAGTCATCATATCATTTGACATTTACTTATTTATATAAAAATTTAATCTATTGTCTTATTATTGTTATAACTGCTTGGAAATGCTAAGTTGTTTACTATCTGTTTTTAATGCTGATTATTATTCCTGAAATGTTATGTGGGTGTCATGCACCATTTTGTTTCTTTACTGCCATAATAGGTACTGAATGTAGAATATCTTACCTTTTTTCTGTATTTTCTGCTATTCTATTTCACTCATGTGATTCTCTGAAGATGTCGGCAAGGAAGGGGAAGTGCACGAGTTCCCAAGTTTTTGGCCCGACTTTGACTAGAACCTGCTTGATCATGGCGACCCGTCTCCAAGGCTTTTTGGGTTACGTGAGGCTGACTTTTCTCGGAGGTCTGGATTGTTGGCACATCAGCTTTAGCTCGGATCACTGTGTTTATCTGGGAGACGTGACGGTGTCGCTAGCATGGGGGCGATATAACTCGCCTATCTTTACATGTAGCGTTCATTTGAACTTAGAGTTTTACCTGTCCATTAGAGATATGTGGGGTGAACGTTATTACACTTCACGAGAGGATTCATTTTTCTCTACTGCCCGAGCCCCAACCCACAACTCGGTGGCTCCGGTGAGGGTCTCTTCTAATGAGGAAGACCCTAAGGAGGATGCTGACACGGTTCCTTCTCTCTCTTCTTAGTGGTTGATACTGTCTATAGTCACTGATGACTATCTGTGTTCTTTTTGGGGCCTTGATATTCTCTTTTTAGGGCATGTAAAACTTTGGCTTCTTTTTGATGAGCCTTGATGTAACTAATGACTTACACTACTTAAACAGTATATATATATATATATATATATATATATATATATATATATATATATATATATATATATATATAGCTTATATATATTTACAAATATATATATATATATATATATATATAGATAGATATATATACTTGTGTACCTCTTATAAATGTTAGTACATTTGAATATTTCATCGATGAATAGATTATATAAATATATTTATATATAATAAAAAAAAACCGGGTCTTAATTTATATGTTATGTTTCTGCATTTATGTTTATGGTGTGACATTTCCTCTTAAAAAAAAAGTGTCACAAAGTCGAATACTAAAGAAAACTCCAACTCTAAGAGCTTGAAGAGATTCAGTTGGAAGCTTATGAGAACTCCCATATCTACAAAGAGAAGACCAAAGCCTTTCATGATAACATGATTGCAAGAAAACAATTTGTGGTCAAAAAGTTATCCTTTACAATTCTCGCCTCAAACTCATGCCTTGTAAGCTCCATTACAAATGGATAGGTCCTTTTATAGTCACTGAGGTTTTTCCTTATGGTGCAGTGGAGATCATAAGTGAGGCAACTAACAAAGCTTTCAAAGTTAATGGACATCGCCTGAAGCAATTCTATGAGGGAGCTCAAGAGGGCATAGTCGAGCCAGTCCACTTACAAGCGGCCATATACATCACTTGATAAGGATGTCTCTTCATTCTCTCATTTATTTTACTTGTCTTCAATTTATTGATGATCTGATGTTTTATAGGCTTTATATTGAGGACAATGTAAAATTTAAATGCGCGAGAGAAATTTATGTAACATCCTCCCGGACAAAAGAATCTTAAGAATTAATATAGAAGTTCAATACTAATTATGATAATTATGTGTTGATTTTGGGATCGTTCTGAGCTAGTTTAGGCATGATACTATAACTCAAAAAATGGAAAATAGCTCATATTAGTTCATAATTTAGTACAAATTATCTAGATGATGGAACTAAATGAGAAAAATTTATTTGTAAGTTACAAATAATTTGGGTAAGTTGTGATGAATTATAGAGAATTATCTAAGTAAGTTTGATATCTTTAATAACACTGAATATTTGTTTAACAACCTGAATTAAAAAGGGAAAAGTAATTTAAAAGATAACGAGATTTTGGTAAGATATCAAGAGGAAAATAGAAGTTATTTTGGAAATAGTTACAAGTTTAAGTGGATACCTGTAAGCCTATTGGTTTATCTTCTTAGGTTTAATTAAACTTAAGGATAAGTAATAAAGCTTAGTAGCTGATAAAGGATTGTAAGGAAACTTATTGAATGATGAACCTGAGAAGTAAATGAAATCCTAGAATTTTCTATAATACCTTTAAAGGTTAGAAAACTCATTAATGGAATATCAGTGTATCCTTAAGAGATACAATTTTTCCAGTTGGACTTCATTAAACTCTCTGCCACCACCTTACCTTCACTATTCTTAGTGAAAAGGTGGCAAAGAAATCTGAATAAGAAAGAAAAAGAAAGATAAGGAATAGAGAGAAGTGAGCAGAAACAAAAATAAAGGGGAAAAAAGAAAGAAAAAGGAGAGAGACTGTGAGAAGAGAAGGAGGAAGAAAAGGAAAGAGAAGAAAGAGAGTAGAATAAGAATTAGAGAGAAAGAAAGAGGAGATAGAAGACTGGCTAACCTTATAAGGATTTGAGGTAGGGGGTTTTCTTTGCTTTTCTATTTTTTCCTTTGTTTTCCAATGTTTTGGAAACTTGTGATTTGGATGATGATTTTGAAATGGTAAAGATGATTGTGTGTTGATTAGGATTTGAGAACTTGATTCCATGGTTTGATTCATGATGAGTTTTAAGATTTGAAAAATGGGTTTCATACCCATATTGAGATTTGCTATTTTATGGGTGATTTGGATGAATATTTGTGATGATTTGATGTTGTTGTTGATATTGATTGGTTTGGTTTGAGTTAGAATGGTTTAAAAACTTTGTTTTCTATAAATTTCCAAGTGGTAATCGATTACCATGAGCTGGTAATCGATTACCAAGCTTTTGGAGCTGCGAAATAAGTTTCTGGGCAATTGGTAATTGATTACCACACCCTGGTAGTTGATTACCAGGCTTCTGGATGAGTAGTAATTGATTTCCACACCTTGATAATCGATTACTAGGGTTCTACTAAGCTGGTAATCGATTACCAAGGCTTGGTAATCAATTACCAGGCCCCTAAATTGAGGTTTTTGGTCTGGAAATGGTGGAAACAAAGTTCTTTACCCTATGGGACCTAAATACAAACCTTAAATCTTGAATTGAATAATTGAGATTTACTTAATTGTGAAAAGATTATGCATCCAAACCAACTTGAGAAAATGATTGATAAGATTTATTACTCATGATGAGAATGTATATCAAATGCATTTTATTGCATGTTTGATGACTTGAATGAGCAAAAAGATTTGACAATGTAAATTGATTTTCATGGGTCTCCCATTGTGGAGCTAGGCTGAATTGGATTTTGGATATACCTTGTACTTAGGGTAAGTCTCAGATAATGGTAAGAGAGAATATGAGAATTTCCCTCTTTACCAGAGTAATTTAGGTTGAGGAAGACCTCCTTCTTTACCTGAGCTTCCCTAGTCATTAAATGGTAGAGGAAGACCTCACTAATTGGGGTGATCCTAAATCTTGGATAGTGTGAGAAATGAAGAACCTCTCCCTATCCCAGACGAATGATAGTGTGAGAAATGATTAACCTCTCCCTATTAAGCTAGTACGAGGACTTTATATCCCCTCTCTACCATGAGTCTAGACTGAGGATAGGACGCTTCCTTTTTATTAGACCAAAATAGAAATGGGCTAGTTACCTAGAGTAGCTCTATGTGGCAAATAGATCGCCATAAATAGGTTGATGTGCACTAACCTGAAAGCAGGCTACTACCAAGTAAATGGTATTGTGAGGTGAATAGTTCCTCCATACCTTTTTGATATTTGATGGCATGAAATTTGATGAAATGATTTATGACTTGATGACTCAAGATTTGATGATATGAATTTATGATTTGATGACATGAGATTTGGTAAAATGAATTGTGATTTGAGACATGAATTTTTAGAAATAAGATTTCTTGATATGATTTTTGATAATTGATGATATAGATGAGTTTTCATAATGATAAAATGGAATGTCTATTTCGGGAAGAGAAATGACTGGATTTGGCATTTTGCCTCTTTTCTAAGTATGATTTGAGTTTTATATTAAGTTTTTTCCCAAAAAAGCTAAAATTATTGTGATGACACATTTTATATAAACTACTGAGGATTGTATAATTCTCAACCCATTTGTTTGAATTTCCATGATAATTCCAGGAAAGGGGTCTTCAGCTACGGTTAAAGAAGATCATGACAAAGGAGTAGGGTGATTCCTATTTTGTAATACAAATAAGAATTATGTATAGTGATAACTTCATAGAATGTAGTTATTATTGCCCTATTTCTATGCTATAAAGAATGCTTAGTTCTTGTGTATAATGCATATTTGGAAGGTTTTAAGCTTATATTTGTCATATTCTAATATGGATACCTTCCTATGTGATATTGAGCAATTTGTGCATATTTGGTATGTGATTGAGTGAATTTTTATCTGATATTGATTTGGTGATTTCTCTATTATAGGAAGGGCTCCAAACAAGTTAATATATGGAGCATTTGAGCCAAAAGTGGAAGAAAGAGCCAAATTTGCATATTAGCAAGCAACGCCACGGTGCAGGCATGTCAATGCCGCGGTGGTGGTGTATTCTCCTACATCAGTATAAAGGCCCGAGGCTAGAGTGCTGCGACATTGAAAACTGGATGCCATGGCACCTATGACCTAAATGTATGTACATTGCAGCGTAGGCATGTTAATGCGACGGCGTGCCCTATATTTCTGAGCCCATAAATACTATTTTATCAGATTTTGTAATTACACTTTACTTAGTTTAGAGAAGCTGCACTAGGTTTTACTATTTGGAGGCTGAGGGAGCTTAAGGAAGCAAGGTTAGAGGCCATCTTCTTCATGGAAGGAGATTCAAGCATTAAAGAGTCAAATCTATGAGTTTCCTTCCTTCTCCTTTCTCTTTTCTCTTTTTTATCTATCTTGAATAAGATTTTTGTGATTGTATTTTCTTGTTCAATGATTAGCTAAACTGTATTCAGGGATGACTTTGAATCCTCCTATGAATATTAATGATTTTGTAATCTTTTGAGTATATATTGATGTTTGGTTATATTCAATCATACGGTTCTTAATGCTCTTGATTGTTTGATAAACTTTTGAGTGATTTGTTGAAATATTGTGAATCTAGACATAGGAATTTGGATTTTAGATCTAATGTATAGTTGATGCATGTTCGATATCATTCAATTGGCTTGGATAAGTTCATTCGCTAACTGGATAGAAATATACCTTTTAGCCATGCATAGTGAGTGATTGAGAATAGATCGTTCATGAGTGGATTTTGCATCTAACTAAGGAGTTTTCGATAAATGAAACTATGGTTAATTGACCTAGACATAGGCTTTTAACTAAATCAGATTCTCTAGCTAACTTAATCATTTCATTGATGTTGCTTGTAAGGATTGTATGTTATTAGTTGAAATAGGAGGTGAAGAAGGATTCTCTAAAGCTCTAAACATTATCTTTATTGCTTTGTAATTTAGATTTAGATTATTTACACTTTCTCTATTTTTATGTTCTTGAATAGAATTAGTTAAGCTATTGGTTGATATTTAGCTTTGGAAGCCATCATCTTCGTGGGAACGAACTTTATTCTTCATTGTATTACTTGAATGACCCATGCACTTGTGGTACACAAATGGTCTAACAAGTTTTTGGCGCCGTTGTCGGGGATATAGTTTAATTCTATATTGCTAATATCAACAATGAGTTTAGTTAGATCTAATTCAAGTTGTATATAGTTTGTTCTAATTTAAGTTTTCTTTATGTTAAGTTTTAGGTTTAATAAAGAATCCAGATGATCATAATCATATGAGACCCTTTAGGGAATTCGCGACTCCAGATAAGGAAAACCTTCTATCAAGTTCAAGAAGACTACTCATCCGCAAATCCATTTTGGAGACAAAGTCCTGCTAGGACTGTAAATGAGGCCCTTCTTGGGAGGAAACCCAAGTTTATGTTAAATTCTTATCTTTACTTTTTGCATAAATAGGTAGTATGTTTTATTTTGTATGTTAATATGTATATGTTAATATGTTATGTTAATTATGTTAGTATGTTGTTGTTGTTAATATGTTAATAGGTAATATATGTTAGTATGTTAATATGGTAGTATATAGCTTTTGTTAGTTTTTATGTCTTAATTATATTGATTTTGTTAAGTTTTAAGTTCTATTTGTGTTAATACTTATATGTATTAGTATGTTAATTAGGTAGTTTTATGTTTTTGGTAATCTTTATGTTTTAGTTATGTTTTAAGTTTTGAATATGTTAGTATGTCAATTTTGTAGTTTTATTATATTTTTATCGTACATTTTGTAATCTAGCTTTTTGAACAAGTTTTGCAAGTGCTGGAGACCACTTTGAGGCAGAACCAGTAACAAAATTGTTTTAGCTGTAAGATTTTGTAGATTGACCTCTCATGCCGCAGCATAAGTCACTCAACGTCGCGACACTGGAATATTTTTCTACAAAATTCTGCAGACAAGCTACACGAAGCAACACAATCATATCAATGTTGCGACATTGTGCTCTATTTTGTACATATTTCTTTTATTTTTCATGTTATTTTATATTTTAGTATGCTCGGACTAACTGTGTACTTTTTTTGATGAGTTTAGGTACCCTTTGTCTCATTTTGGTTTGGGAGAGTATCATTACGTGCTTTGATTATAAATTTATAATGATCTATTTGAATGTATGTGATGATTTTTTCTAGATGCAGTTGTGATAGCCACCACGTTTTCATGATTTTGTATTACTTTGTCTGTTAATAAAGGGTTTGAAAAAGAAGTTTCAATTTTTAATATTATGCAAATGTTGTTATGCATGCTTGTAGGGGTGTAAGTGGGTGGTTCGGTTTGGTTTTTGAGGGAAAATAAATCCGAACCAATCAAAATCAATTGGTTTGGTTTGGTTCGGTTTTCGTATTTTTTGATAGCCAAATCCGAACCAAACCGAACCGAACATCTATGGATTGGTTTGGTTCGGGTGATCGAGTTGGCTATTTTTTAATATAAAAATTAACTAAATAATTAGCTTTTCATAACAAAAAAAATACATAATAAACCTATGAAAGAAAATTTAGAAATAGAATCAAACTTATTGATTTTAACACTAATAATTATTTCATGTTTCATAATATGTATTAAAAGGTTCATAAAGAGAGAACAAAGAAACATATTGATATTTGTATTAAGAAATTATATTTGAATAAGTTAAAAAATTCTTCAAGAAAGATTTAACTTGACAAGTTGTATACTACTACTATTCAATTAAGAGAAAGTTGTGAGGCTACTAACTTGAAGGTATATAAGTAACCAATTGAACCCCTAAGGACATGAGTGGAGCTAATGGAGACTTGATTAGTTGAACTTTGAATCAGCAACTTAACGAATCCAAAGTCTCCAACCTTTGTAGTCATATTGTTATCCAACAGAATGTTGTTGGGCTTCAAATCATAATGCACAATAGGAACTTCGCTATCATTGTGCAGGTAATCCAGTGCACAAGCAGCATCAATATCTATATTCAGTCTCTCCATAAGGTTCAACTCATTTTCATTTGCATGCTTTCTCTTCCCCATATTCCAATCTTCCAAGCTCCCATTACTTAAGTTAAACTAGAACTAGAAATTCATCATTTTTAAAGTCAATACTAGAACATTTAAAGTCAATTCATCGTTTCCAAGCTTCCAAGTTTAGATGATGTTATTGCTGTTACTTTCACTTTTCTATTCTTTATGTATAGTAGCAAGTAAATTGTCAGACATAGTATCAATGTTACCACTGTGGCTATGATGATGTAATGTCTGACATGCTTTCTTCTATGACCATGAGGCTCACATGCAAAATACAAGCAAAGTTTTTTATTGCCTTCTAAATGGACAAAAGAAAGATTTTGAAAAACTCCACCATTAGGAATGGTTTCTTGTAAATCATTATAAGAGAGGTTCAAAAGCTGAATGACATGTAAATTTTGAAGTTCAATAGGAATGGATCTAGAGAGTTGGTTGAAGGAAAGATCTAAAGTTTTCAAGTCTCCCACCTCTCCAAGAGTTTTTGGAATAACACCTGATAGCATATTCCTGGCCAGAACTGCAGTGCCGATGAGCATAACTAAATATTTTGGCAGAGGAGTTTTCTAGTCTTCTGTGTTGAACGAAAACGACGTTTTAGGGGTTGGAAACTGAGAAAGTATTACAAAAAATTAAAAAAATAAGCAATAGGCAAAAAATGTTATAGCATCAATTTTTTTAAATAAAATATATAAATATATGATTTGGTTTGGTTTGGTTTTAAAATTTTAAATCCGAGAACCGAACCAATTAAGCTTTAATTAGTTTGGATTTTACCCGAACCAATCAATATATCTAACCTAAACCAAACCAATTTAATTAGTTTAGTTTGGATTGATCGGGTTGGTCGATTATCCGAACCAATTTACACCCCTACATGCTTGTTGAGAAAATTAGATTTATTTAAATCCATGATATGTTGCAAAAATGTTGGTGTTTGTTATGGTTGTCCATTGATGTGAAAAGTTGCTATTTGTCCCCTTTTTAGTGAAACCTTATGTGATCTCGAAGTATGCGAAACAATTTAGTTATTTTTTATGCATGATTTACAT
Organism: Ormosia semicastrata; assembly: GCA_029884595.1. Taxonomy (NCBI): domain Eukaryota; kingdom Viridiplantae; phylum Streptophyta; class Magnoliopsida; order Fabales; family Fabaceae; genus Ormosia; species Ormosia semicastrata. The sequence goes on along the minus strand of JAQQTO010000062.1, from coordinate 18,144,910 downwards.
TCCAGTTAGATGCAAGTGTAACTTTGAAAATGATAAGAGTGTATGTCTAGAAAATATTTATGGATGTACATGTAGAGATTTCAATTATCTTGAAATTGATTTTCAACTCTCTTGAGGCAAAATCCTAGATTGTGCATGATTGAGGAAATGATTAGGGCATTGTTTGGACCGATTGAGCCTTTCAAGCTTACCTGAATGATTTTATCATAGGTCCCCTTTTGAAGCCTTATAATTGTTTGGCCTAATTTGTTTTTCTATCACTATTGTGTTCGTTAACTTGTTAACTATTCAAATGCATGTGAAAGCATTGTATTTTCTTCCTACCATCATTGTTTGTTGAGTACATACTATGTTATTTCCTGAAGTGAGTCTATTGATTAGGGGTGTTAATGAATATTCAATACAAAATGAGTCTGAAGGAACCAGATGCAGTCAAAGGAAAGAAGTTTTTGCTTTGTAAATAAAAAAAATGAAAAGAAAAAGAAAAGAAAAATCGAAAGAAAAAAAAAAGAAAAGCAAAGCATAAAAATAGAAAAGTAAGAAAAGTATCAAAATGGTTTTGGTGAGTTTTCTACTCACATTGTTGAATACCCTGCTCATATCAGTTAGTGGCTCATGACTTGGAATAACATGTTTATGTTTCTCAATGTTTGTGTTATATCCTATCCTTTCTGTTCTTTAACCCATTACCCTTGGCCTTACATTACAAGCTATTAAAGTTCCTTTTGATCCTCAATTTTGTGTGATTTACATTAGTGGAGAGAGAGTTGGATTCTAATCTTGTGGATTCTATGATTCATATATATGTAGGTTCATAAACTTATTCGGATGTGTATGACTTAATTAGGAGAAGTTTATCTTGCATGTTTGTGGAAAGTATGAATTGTATGAACGGAAGCTAGATTGTTAGCATGTGAATGATTGTGTATGTGCGGAGCTGATTATGAGGCATTTACGCTTTTTGAGGGCTATACAATCATTATACACTGGCTTTGGTTTAAAATGAAAAATTAAAATTTTAATAGATGCTGAATGATATTTGAGAATGTATTGTTAAGTTTGTTTACTTAGTCCTACTTTGTTTGGCTCGAGGACTCCCAAAATGTAGGTTTGGGGGTATGATAACTTCATAGAATGTAGTTATTATTGCCCTATTTCTGTGCTATAAAGAATGCTCAGTTCTTATGTATAATGCATATTTGAAAAGTTTTAAACTTATATTTGTCATATTCAAATCTAAATACCTTCCTAAGTGATATTGAATAATTTGTGCATATTTGGTATGTGCTTGAGTGAATTTGTATATGATATTGATTTGGTGATTTCTTTATTATAGCAAGGGCTCCAAACAAGTTGATATATGGAGCATTTGAACCAAAAATGGAAGAGGGACCCAAATTTGCATCTCAGCAGGCAACGCCGCGGCGTAGGCATGTCAATGCCGTGGTGGTGGTGTATTCCCCTACATTAGTATAAAGACCTGAGACTATAGTGTTGCGACACTGAAAACTGGTTGCCACGGCGTCTGTGACCTAATTGTATGCACGTCGTGGCATAGGCATGTTAATGCCACGGCGTGCTCTGTATTTCTGAGCCTATAAATACTATTTTATCAGATTTTGTAATTACACTTTACTTAGTTTAGAGAAGTTACACTAGGTTTTACTGTTTGAAGGCTGAGGGAGCCTAAGGAAGCAAGGTTGGAGGCCATCTTCTTCATGGAAGGAGATTCAAGCATTAAAGAGTCAAATCTATGAGCTTCGTTCCTTCTTCTTTCTCTTTTCTCTTTTCTATCTATCTTGAACATGATTTTTGTGATTGTGTTTTCGTGTTCAATGATTAGCTAAGCTGTATTTAGGGATGACTTTGAATTCTCCTTTGAATATTAATGATTTTGTAATCTTTTGAGTATATATTGATGTTTGGTTATGTTCAATCATATAGTTCTTAATGCTCATGATTGTTTGATCAGCTTTTGAGTGATTTGTTGAAATATGATGAACCTAGACATAGGAATTTGGATTTTAGATCTAATGTATGGTTGATGCATATTCGGTTTCATTCAATTGGCTTGAATAAGTTAATTTGCTAACTGGATAGAAATATACCTTTTAGCCATGCATAGTGAGTGATGGAGAATAGATCATTCATGAGTAGATTTTGCATCTAACTAAGGAGTTTTTGGTAAATGAAACTATGATTAATTGACCTAGATATAGGCTTTTAACCTATGAAGCACGAACACGCCGTTGTTGAGGCGTGTCCATGTGTCAGACACGTGGGGACACCCATACGACACACGTGTCCCACATGTCAGAATGTGTCTGATTAAAAAGATTATTTTTTTCAATTTGGACACATCTCGGACACGTCTCGGACACGCTTGGATATGTCTCAGACACGTTTGGACATGTCTAGGACATGTTCCATTAATATTTTTTTAAATAGTTTCCATGATTAACGTTCAATTAGTAAACCCGTAACCCACTCAAGCTTAATCACATAACTAATGTCCCAAGTCACTATTTTCATACATTAGTATTTTAAGTTTTATCTTTTCATACATCACTATTAGATTTTTAAGTTTTATCTTTTCACACACTACTATTTTCATATGTTCTTTCTACCTTTGCTCATACCAAATCGTCCACTTCGTTGTCACTGAAGCTTGCTTCATACCAATATTTCCTCTAGTTAATTTTTTTATGCACGTGTACTCATTCATAGTTAGTTCTATTAGGAGAAGTTAGTTTAAGAGATTTTTTAGAATATATTAATAGAAATGATGCTCCATATTTTTTAGGAAGGGCTTATTAGATAGCAAATATTAGTACATATGACATATATTAAGATATTGTAAATCTTCAAGTTTATAGAAATAATATTAATGAATTTTGAATTTTTTTACTTAAATTTTGTAATTATATATATATATATATATATATATATATGTCCTACAATTTTTGAATTTGATGTGTCTCCGTGTCAGTGTCTGTGTCATGTCCCGTGTCCGTGTCCGTGTCTATGCTTCATAGCTTTTAACTAAATCAGATTCTCATACGAGGCCCTTCAGTGAATTCGTGACTCCTGAGAAGGAAAACCTTCTATCAAGTTCAAGCAGACTACCCATCCGCACAATCTATTTTGGAGAAAAGTCTTGCCAGGACTGTAAATTAGGCCCTTCTTGGGAGGAAACCCAAGTTTATGTTAAATTCTTGTCTTTACTTTTTGCATAAATAGGTAGTATGTTGAATTTTGTATGTTAATATGTATATGTTACTATGTTATGTTAATTATGTTAGTATGTTGTTGTTGTTAATATGTTAATAGGTAATATATGTTAGTATGTTAATATGGTAGTATATAGCTTTTGTTAGTTTTTATGTCTTAATTATGTTGATTTTGTTAAGTTTTAAGTTCTATTTGTGTTAATACTTATATGTGTTAGTATGTTAATTAGGTAGTTTTATGTTTTTGTTAATCTTTATGTTTTAGTTATGTTTTAAGTTTCAAATATGTTAGTATGTCAATTTTGTAGTTTTATTATATTTTTGTTGTACATTATGTAATCTAACTTTTTGAACAAGTGCTGGAGACCACTTTGAAGCAGAACCAGTAGCAAAACTATTTTAGCTACAAGATTTTGTAGACTGACCTCTCACGCCACGAACATCGCTACGCTGGAGTATTTTTCTTCAGAATTCTGCAGACGAGCTACACGTCACGACGCAATCATATCAATGCTACAACGTTGTGCTCTGTGTTGTACATATTTCTTTTATTTTTCATGTTATTTTATATTTTAGTATGCTCAAACTAACAGTGTGTTTATTTTGATGACTTTAGGTACTCTTTGTCTCACTTTGGTTTGGGGGAGTATCATTATGTGCTTTGATTATAATGATTTATTTGAATCCATGTGATGATATTTTCTAGATGCAGTTGTGATAGCCACCATGTTTTCATGATTTTCTATTACTTTGTTTTCATGTTTCACAATTACTTTGAAAAAGAAGTTTCATATCAATGCTACAACGTAATGTGCTGCTTGTTGAGAAAGTTGGATTTACATATTTCTTTTTTGGTTTTTCATGTTATTTTATATTTTAGTATGCTCAAACCTAATCTTGAAGTGTGTTTATTTTTTGATGACTTTAGGTACTCTTTGTCTCAACTTTGAAAATAATAAGAGTCTTGTCTAGGGTTTATGGATATACATGTAGAGATTTTGATATCATTGAATTGCTTTGATTATAATGATTTATTTGAATCCATGTGATGATATTTTCTAGATGCATTTTATCATAGGTCCCCTAGCCACCATGTTTTCATGATTTTCTATTACTTTGTTTTCATGTTTCACAATTACTTTGAAAAAGAAGTTTCAATTTTTAATATTATGCAAATAATGTTATGCATGCTTGTTGAGAAAGTTGGATTTATTTAAATGCGTGATATATTGCAGAAATGCTGGTGTTTGTTATGGTTGTCCATTGATGTGAAAAGTTGCTATTTGCTCCTACACGAATTTTACAAACCAAACAAGTCAGTGAATCCCCTTTCACCTTTACCAAGACGGTAGCATGGATCATGATCTTTGAAGTATTATCGATTTACGAATTAATTCTAATAAGCATATATTGTAATCGAATAAACCACAATAACATTACCAGGATAGATATAACAATTCACACTATATAAAATGCCATAACAATTCATAATAGGTATTTTTGATGCATGATTTACATTCTACTTAGATGCAAGTGTAACTTTGAAAATAATAAGAGTCTATGTCTAGAGAATGTTTATGGATATACATGTAGAGATTTTGATTATCTTGAATTGTTTTTCAACTCTCTTGAGGCGAAATCCTAGATTGATTAAGGATAGTGTTCGTGCAGATCATAAGATTGAGAAAATGATTAGGACATTGTTTGAACTGATTGATCACATCGACAATACGATTTATTCATCAAGCTTTTGTACACCCAAAATATCCTCGAATGATTTTATCATAGGTCCCAATTTCTAATTAAGCCTTATAATTGTTTGGCCTTATTTTTTATACAAAAATGCCATCACTTTCATTGTGTTCAAAAATGCCATAACTTGTTAACCATTCAAATGCATGTCAAAGCATTGCATTTTCTTCCTACCATCATTGTTCGTTCTCATAAAACCAGTACATACTACGTTATTTCTCGAGGTGAGTTCACTATTGATTAAAATTTGTTTGTTTTTGTCAATCGGTGTTAATTAATTTTCAATACAAAATGAATCGCGTAATAATTTTATATCATTTTCTCAATCGCATAAGCTTTTTAAATCATTTTCTTTTCCGTTTTCCTCAAATAAACAGGAACTAGATGCATTTAAAATAAAGAAAAGAATCTTTGTAAATTTTAAAAAAAAATCAAAAGAAAAAAATCAAAACATTTTGAAAAATTTCCTTTAACATGCAAATCATAAAAATAGAAAATAGTAAAAAAAGTATCAAATGGATTTCATTAAAAACATTGTAAATCACCTTAATTCCTTCCATTCAATGGTATGTTTTTTGCATTCTTTGGAATACTCATGCATTTCTAACATTATAATAACACATACAATACATATGCCACATATTTCAACACTATAGGCATGCAAAATATTCTAAAGCTATAATCATGCATATAAAAATAAACAACCGAAAAAAAATAAATACACTTAAATAATCAAATAATTAACACAAGGCTCATGACTTAGAATAACATGTTTATGTTTTTCAATGTTTGTATTATATCTTATCCTTGAAATTTCGGGTAGCCTCCAAACAAAATCCTAACAATTTAAACTATTACCCAATCATGGCCTTACATTACAAGTTATTAAAGTCCCTTTTAAGATCCTCAATTTTGTGTGATTTATATTAGTGGAGAGAAAGAGAATGGATTACAAATATGGTTAGATAAAATTATAGATGATTCTATGATTCATAAAGAGAAAATATGTTCTTGGTTCTTGGTGTTTTATAAACTTATCCTAAGATATGTGTGATAAAAGTGAAGAGTATGACTTGATTAGAAGAAAAAGAAGAATTTTGATCTTGCATGTTTGGAGAATAGGAAAATTTGATTAAATGAATTCCAAATGCATGAAAGAGAAAGAATAGATTTTGTTAAATGCATGGCCGTGAAAAGCAAATGGATAGCCACCAATATTGACTCTCCAAGACTCCATCCAAGCCTTAGAATTCACCAAGGGTCAAGATTAAAACTTGATCACCAAGCTTGTCTTCTATTGGCTACTCCAAGCCTTGTCACATGTTCTTGAATATTCCATTTTGCCTCCAATATTGCAGCTGCCCAACCGTGTAAATCCTTCACTAATTAAGTATAAAAATTGTTTTCCATATATATCTAATTATATGCTAATAAATTGGTTTTAGTTAGCTTAATTATCTTAACAAATCTTAATTAATATACTAATCACATAACTATACAGTTAATATTAGTATATCATTATATTTAGATTATAATTAGTTAAGGTTTAAAATGAATTAAAATTACATATTAATCTCTAAATTTTAATCTAGTCAAACTAAGCTTAATTAATTACTAATCCTAAAGTCAAACCTACAACTTTTGACTTAATCCTAGCCATTGATTCATCTTTAAATCCTATCCATTGATCAAATCCATGGTCATCTTCAAAGCTTATCCATCAAGATTCAATCCTAGATTCATCAAATCTATGGTCATCATTCAAGCTTATCCACCAAGATTCAATCCTAGCCATTCATCAAATCTATGTTCATCATTCAAGCTTATCCACCAAGATTCAATCTAATGGTCCAAAATGGTCAAGCCACTTTTGTTGACTTCTCTTTATTAGTTTGACTTCTAGGTGTCTTATTTCTATTGGTCCAAGTTTCTTGTTTCTATTGGTTACTTTATTTATACGTGGGTCCCACACTGCCTTAAATAATGGTCCAATGAATTGTGGTCCCAAAATTATTTTAATATGAAAATTCTAAAAATTAAACTAATTTATATATCAATCAATTGGGTTTAGTAAGATCCCCAACTCTAATTAATTAAAATAATATTTCTTTTATTATTTTCTGTCCGAGCAAATTCACAAAAAGCTAAATAAAATCGAGGAATATCAAACAACGTATCATGTAGAAAAACCAAAAATAGTACATTCGTGAAATGGTCATTTTTCCATTTTTCCATCACGAAGCAAAACACTCAAAGGGTGTAAAATAACAGACAAGATATACTTTTCATAGAATGTTGTTATTGCCCTATTTCTATGTTATAAAGAATGCTTAGTTCTTTTCTTCCTACCATCATGTACAAGGAACTATGCATAAAGAAAAGAAGTTTTTGCTTTGTAAGCTTTTAAGCTGGTTCTGCGATATTTGTCATATTCTAATAAGGATACCTTCCTTATGTGATATTGAGCAATTTGTCCCATATTTGGTATTTATATTAGTGATTGATTACAATCTTGTGGAATGATTCATATATATGTATTCATAAACTTATTGATTTGATTAGTGATTTCTCTTGCATTATAGGAAGGGCTCCAAACAAGGATATGTATGGATTATGAGACATTTGAGCTATACAATCATTATACACTAGCTGTGGTTTAAAATGAAAAATTAAAATTTTAATAGACGCTGAATGATATTTGAGAATGAATTATTAAACTCGTTTACTTAGTCTTACTTTGTTTTGCTCGAGGACTAGCAAAATGTAGGTTTGGGGGTGTGATAACTTCATAGAATGTTGTTATTGCCCTATTTCTATGTTATAAAGAATGCTTAGTTCTTGTGTACAATGCATATTTGGAAGCTTTTAAGCTTATATTTGTCATATTCTAATAAGGATACCTTCCTATGTGATATTGAGCAATTTGTGCATATTTGGTATGTGATTGACTGAATTTGTATCTGATATTGATTTGGTGATTTCTCTATTATAGGAAGGGCTCCAAACAAGTTGATATATGGAGCATTTGAGCCAAAAGTGGAAGAGAGAGCCAAATTTGCATCTCAGCAGGCAACGCCGCGGCGCAGGCATGTCAATGCCGCGACGGTGGTGTATTCCCCTGCATTAATATAAAGGCTCGAGACTAGAGCACTGCGATGCTAAAAACTGGACATCACGGCGTCTGTGACCTAATTGTATGCACGCCGCGGTGTAGGCATGTTAATGTCGTGGCGTGCCCTGTATTTCTGAGCCTATAAATATTATTTTATCAGATTTTGTAATTACACTTTACTTAGTTTAGAGAAGTTGCACTAGGTTTTACTGTTTGGAGGCTGAAGAAGCCTAAGGAAGCAAGGTTGGGGGCAATCTTCTTCATGGAAGGAGATTCAAGCATTAAAGAGTCAAATCTATGAGCTTCCTTCCTTCTCCTTTCTCTTTTCTCTCTTTTATCTATATTGAACATGATTTTTGTGATTGTATTTTTGTGCGCAATGATTAGCTAAGCTGTATTTTGGGATGACTTTGAATCCTCCTATGAATATTAATGATTTTGTAATCTTTTGAGTATATATTGATGTTTGGTTATATTTAATCATATAGTTCTTAATGCTCTTGATTATTTGATCAGCTTTTGAGTGATTTGTTGAAATTTAATGAACCTAGACATAGGAATTTGGATATTAGATTTAATGTATGGTTGATGCATGTTCGATATGATTCAATTGGCTTGGATAAGTTCATTCGCTAACTGGATAGAAATATACCTTTTAGCCATGCATAGTGAGTAATTGAGAATAGATCGTTCATGAGTGGATTTTGCATCTAACTAAGGAGTTTTCGATAAATGAAATTATGGTTAATTGACCTAGACATAGGCTTTTAACTAAATTAGTTTCTCAAGTTAACTTAATCATTTCATTGATGTTGCTTGTAAGGATTGTATGTTATTAGTTGAAATAGGAGGTGAAGAAGGATTCTCTAAAGCTCTAAACATTATTTTTATTGCTTTGTAATTTAGATTTAGTTTATTTACACTTTCACTATTTTTATGTTCTTGAATAAAATTAGTTCAGCTATTGGTTGATATTTAGCTTTGGAAACCAACATCCTTGTGGAAACGAACTTTATTCTTCACTGTATTATTTGAATGACCAATGCACTTGTGGTACACAGATGGTCTAACATATAGATTGTAGGATTTGTGCCGTGTTGGCCAATCTTGTATGTAATGTACTGTTATGAATATTCAGACTATGGGTATGTATAATATATTTCTAAGACGTGCTCATATATTTTCATATATCCTTGAAGAGTTTTTCTAAAAAGTTTTAATGATATTGATAAGTGACATATCTAATCCTAACTACTAATGCATGATTCTGGATGTGTCATTAGTACTAGTATTAGGATGTTACAATTTACATTATGTTTTCTGTTTTATGTTTTAATTTTACTTTTTCTATTTTGTTTTTCAATCGTATTTTTTCTATTTTGAAAAAATAATAAATACATATAAGAAATTGTGTTTTTAATTGCTTTCCATTGAAATTTTGAGATTTGTGAAAGTAGTGGGCATGCATCAATTAAGGTTAAAAGTTTATAATATAATTGAATAAATTGTCTTTTATCTTGAGATTAACTAGTTTGGTAATGAAAATTGAATTTGTAAATGTAACATTCTCTCTAAGCAGTTAGTCTTAATCATGCTTATAGAAGTTCAGTAACTCTTGTAAGAGTTACTTGTTGACTTTGGTAATCTTTTTAAGTTAGGTAGGTTATTTTGCTATAATACTGCATATGGAAAATAACTATTAATAGCCCAGAAAGTAGTATAAACTGCTAGAATGAGGGAAATAAATATGAAGAATTTATTTCTAGGACACAAATAAAAAGAAAGTGATGTGGTTAATTTTAGAGAATTAATTGAGTTAGTTTAGTATTTTTAGTAACACTGAGTGAGTGTTTAAAGACCAACTTAAATAGATAGATATTTTGCAAAATTACGAGAATTTGAGAGGGTATCAAGTAAAGAACGAAAAAATTTCTAGTAATGAGAACAAGTTAAGGTAGATACCTATAAGCTCATTAGCTTATTTCCTTAAGTTTAATGAACTTAAGGAAGAGTAATAGAACTTCGGTGATAGTTTTAGGTGTATGAAAGATTATGAAATGATGATAATAAGATTGAGATGAATTCTAGGATTTTTCATAACACCTATGGAAGTTAGGAGACTTGGATTGGTAAGATCAAAGTATTCCTAAGAGATATAAAGTTTCTAGCTAAATATCTCAAACAATCCTTATCTCTCCAACTCTTCCATCGTCCTTATCTCTCTGCTTCTTTGACTTTCTCACCTTTCTTACTTTCTCACCCATGGTTTGTAGCAAAGAAAGGAAAGGAAGAGAGAAAAAGAAAGAAAGAAGCAAGGGAAGAAAGGAAGAGGGAGGAAGAGGAGATATCAAGGAAGAACAAGGGGAAAACTTGAGCATCAATTACACCACTTGAGGTAGGGTGTTTGATTTTCTAGTGCAATCCTTTTCTACCCTTTCTTGATACATGAAGTATGTATGATTGGTTAGAAAATGGGTTTTGAGGTGTTTCTCAAGGGTTTGAGTTGGATAAACTCACTAGGAACTTGAGATGAGATTTGTATTGGGTTAATACATGTATGGTTGTGCCTTAGAGCATGTGAACATCCATAGAAATTCATTATCATGTGCTTAAGAAAAATGAGTTTTTTAATGAAGGTTTAGCATACTTGTTCTTGTGTCACTAGTTGGATGATTTGAGAATGTGTATGAGAGTTTAACATGTTTAGAGACCATGTTTAGGGTTGAAAACCATCCAAGACTTGTGTTTGAGTCAAGGATTGGTTAGAAACTCAGTAGAATAGAGCATCTAAGTTTGGTGCTAGCGCCTAAGCACCCAAAAAGTGAGCGCTTAACACAGAGAGCAGAAACGTGATGGGTGTTCAAGCACCCAAGAGTTAAACATCTAAACGCGCAAGACCAGAAGGCTCTGGTGCTGAGTGCTTAATTGCTTAGAAGTTTGGCACCTAAGCACCAATGATAGATGAAACATGGGAGGTTTGCTATCATGGAGTGCCTAAGCACTGGGAAAGTGAGTGCTTGAGTACTCAGATAGAGAACTTCCTAGGCTTTTTACTTTGAGGAATTGAAGTTCCTTACTTGATGGGATCTTTTATGCATACTTTTTAGTGTGAGTTAAGACACTAATAGGGATATTTCATGAAGGAAGTTTGCACATGTGTAAAAGAATAAGCCTTTGTACATCCAATTGTATTTGATTGACATAGGCAAGTTACCAATCATTGAAGAGTAATGATGTTGCTTTTGTTGTCACTTGTGATGTGATGATGTGGTATACTAGATGTAAGTATACTAAGTTGCTTGGCAATAGTTATTTGTCATAGTGCATGAATTGCATGTTTGATGAGAATGTTCCTTCATTAGTTAAAGTTGAGTCATAGCACAATTTATCCTAAGACAAATAAGCAAGAAAAACACTTTGTTAAGGATGAAGTGAGACAATGGAGTGAAAGAAGCACCTTGTCATGGTAGAGGAGTAAGATAAACACTTTATCGAAGGTAGTAAAGAAGTGAGAAAAGCTCTCTGACAGAGGCAATATAGTGAGTAAGACTCTTTGCTAGGCAAAGGAGTGAGAAAAATCCTTTGCTAAGGAATAATGATATCTCATAATTGTATGGGCAGTTGTTTATCATTATTACCTATATTTAAGGATTAAGGATTTCTTTGTGAATGTTACATAGTGTGAATATGTTAATATTCTAGTGGTAGTGAGTTGTAGCTCATTTACCTATTGTGATCTTAATCCTTTATTGTTCAGTTTAATTATTAGTTAATGTTTAATTACATAGTAATTGAACGTTCTGCCTCGGGAAGAGAAAGGAACAGTTTTTGGCTTTTGCCACCTTTCTAAGGTATAAGCTGAGTTTTGTAACTAGTTTTTCCCCGAAGCACCTGGAGTTAGCATAATGACATTTATGTGTATTTATTACTGAGAATTGTTAATTCTCACCCTGTTTGTTTTTCGATGAACTTGCAAAAATTTATATTTTTACGATTCAAAATCTTGAGTTTTTATCCTCTTTTAATCTTTTTTTATTTAGTTTTGTTCTCAAGTCTTGTTATATTTGTTTGGTATTTTAATTGTGTTCTTATTACATGTTTTTATGTGTTTTTATATGTAATTGTGCATGGAAAAGATGGGAGGCTTAAGCACGCAAGAAAAATAGAAGAAAAGCTAGGCATTGGGTATCCACATTTGTGTTCTGCTTTTTCCATGTGTAACTAATTTTCCCTTTGTTAACGGGATGATAGATTTTAAACTTTGATGATGTAACTTTTTTTATAAGTTTAATTTATGTTTCTACTTCAAGATTTACATGTTTATCTCTATTCTTAATGCTTTTCTAAACTTGATCAATTTGGGAATGATCTTTTAGGTTTATGAATGATTTAGGAAAATTTGTATGAACCTAGAACACGTGATAAACACCATAATTTCTGCAATCGCTAGGAATAGATGTTGTGGGTTATGTTATCTTTCTTTTAATTCTCTTGTTCTTGATAATACCTTTCTATTTGGGGTTAGACTAAGGGATTAGTTAATTCCAAACAGTGTAAGGAGATTAATATACCAAGGGATTAGATATTAATTAATTTTAGGAATTGACTATAAATCATTGAAATAGAACATAGTTAAACTAATATTTGAGTGTGCATTTAAAGAGTTTAAGTGAAGTCTGAACCCTAACACTTTAATACCATTGTTTTTCACCTTTTTGATTTTTTGTTTTACTTACTTATATTTCTTTTTAATTGAATTAGCAACAAATCTCTTTCTTTGTTAGCTTGAATAGTATCAATTTGACGAACTTAGTAATTGATAACATAATCCTCATGGGAACGATATTCTACTCACCTTTTATTACTTTTGTGATTTGGTGCACTTGTCGATTTCACAACAAGTTTTTGGCACCGTTGTCGGGGATTATTGTTATTAATATTAAATAGCAGTTGAAAAGACACTAATTTAGACATTTATTTTTTATTTAATTTTATTTTTCATTATTTAATTTTCTTTTAAATTTGTTTCTTTTTATCCATTCTTGTTCTTGATTTTCTTTGTTTATTTTTATTAGTCATTTATTTTTATTTTTAATTTCTTTTCTCTACTTTACTCTGGTTTGCTTGCTTGTTTGTTTGTTTATGCAAGGTTCTTTGGAGTTAGAAGAATTACTCTTTGATCCAAAGATAACAGGAATAGAAAGAGCAATCAGAGAAAGAAAAATAATTTAAGAAGAATAATTGGCTGAAACTACTGCACCGAGAAGATGCACTATGGCTGACTTTGCAACTCTATCTGCTGAGAATGTTTCTACCAGTATTGTGCGACCTGCTATCCAAGCAAATAATTTTGAGATTAAACTAGCTCTTCTACAGTTGGTGCAGCAGAATCAGTTTAAGGTAGGTCAAGCAGAAGATCCAAATTTGTACATTGCTAATTTCTTACAACTCTATGATACTATCAAATATAATGGAGCTAGTGATGATGCCTGTAACATTCCGAAAATTATCTCATTCATCATAAATAGTCATTTTATAATATTTGAGATTTTTAGGAAATTTTCTGGATTTTTTCGAAAATGATGAATATTTTAATATATTTCTCGTTTTACATGCATAGTGAGCAGAACCGGTATAACGCTCCGAAAATTATTTGTTTCATCACAAATAGTCATTTTATAATATTTGTGATTTTTGAGAAATTTCCTGTATCTTTTCGAAAATGTTGAATACTTTAATATATTTTTTCGTTTTATGTGCACACTGAGCAGAGTCAATGTAAACACTCCGAAAATCATTTGTTTCATTATGAATAACCTTTTCCTAATATTTGTGATTTTTGAGAATTTTTGTGGATTTTTCTGAAAATGTCAAATATCTTAGTATATTCCTCATTTTGCGTGCACACTGAGCGGAGCTGGGAAAACGAAATGTTTTTCTTGAGGCTTGTAGACCTTGAATTATGGAAACGTCGATGGGGGATCTTACTAAACCCGAGGCCGGACACAGTTTACAAAGTTTACATTTTTCGAGGTTTTATCTGATAAATAAAATCTCTGTACACACTGTTAAATAAAATTTTGCAGTACGCTCTATTATTCGATGGATAATTCTTACTGGCTTGTGTACTACCACAATTATCCATTGGGTAATAGCTTGTAGTAAAATCCTAACCACCTCATTATTTAATTACTAAATCACATTATCTTATCCAAAGCTAATCTTTTTTATGTCTAATCATATCTACTTTCTACAATTTCCCACATGCTAACCCTAAAAGCAAGTAATCATTTTCTCTCTCCTCCTCCTTCTCCCCAATATGGCAGCTGCACTCTTGGAGCCCAAAGTTGGCTCTTCATTTAATTAAACAAAGCCATTCTAATTTCAAAATCACAAAAAGTCATCACATTTTCTCTTACCAACTTTTCCCTCTAGATTTTCTTTCTCTCTTTTCTCTCAACCATTTTTCTCTCCCTCTTCCCTCCCTACACTCCCACAGCAGCAGCCTATTTTGGAGCCCAAAAGTTTTACTTTTACTTAATTAATTTACCTATTCCAATTTCAAAAACCCTAAAAGCACCACCTTCATTTTGAACTATCACTTTCTCTCTCTAATCTTCATCTTCTTCAAGTTTCTCCTCCTTCTCTCTACCCTCCTCCATGGCTACAAAATTTACAGCCCCTCCTCCACCATTTCTCTTCATCTTTTCTCCTCCCAAACACCATTTCCATACTCCTCTCAACCTCCTCTACAACTTCTATTTGAAAGGTTTTCTTCAAAAACCAACTTTTCCTCCATTGTCATCCAAGACAAAGCTTCAAGCTTTTGGGTAAGGTTCTCAGTTCCTCACCCTTTTCTCTTCATTTTCGTGATCCATGGTCACTATGGTGACCATGGATGCCTTTTTCAAGCATTGATTGTGATTCTTGTGAAAGTTTGATGCTCTAGGGTTTTGGTGTTGCTGGAATCCGAAAATTCAAGGGAGCTTCGAGGGAGTTCTATTGTTTGTTTTCTCCTCTAGGTAAGAGGGAGATAATCCTCTTTAACCTCTCTTGGTAGTAGGAAGCTTAATT
This sequence comes from Ormosia semicastrata, assembly GCA_029884595.1. NCBI lineage: Eukaryota > Viridiplantae > Streptophyta > Magnoliopsida > Fabales > Fabaceae > Ormosia > Ormosia semicastrata. The sequence continues at coordinate 18,129,742 of JAQQTO010000062.1, read as the reverse complement.
TTGTGATTGATTGTGAGAAAACCCTATTGAGGGTTATTCTTTGTTTGTATGATTTGTATGATTTCATATTATTTCTAATTTGTTTAAGTTATTTGATTGATTGATTATGTATATGTATGTGTTTGGGTGGATTGGAATCTTGATTTGGAAGCAAAAAGGACTTGGTCCCCTTCCATGAGACTCATGATTTTGTGGCCCTAAATTGGGTTTCTTGGTGAAAAATTTATAATGAGCGGAAGACTTAGCTAACCAAGTGGAAAATATGTGATTAATGGAATAAAAATTTAAACCCTAAACCTTGAGTGGCTCACGGCCTTCATGGATAAAAATGGCTCAATCATATGATTTCATACAATTATGGCATTTAATTAATCAAGTAAATAAATAAGAGGATTATGTAATGGAAGGAAATAAATTTAGTAACCTAAAGGAATTCTTTGGACTTTAAGAACAAATAAGGATGTGTGAGACATTGGTAAGACTTAGAAATAATTTCTTGTAAGTGAATATGACTAGGTTTAAAGTAAGAACCCAATAACGAAAGGAACTTCATAAGAAAAATTAAATTGAAGTGATACTTAATTAAATGATTAATTAGGAAGCAATTAGGGCTTCATAAAATGGAAAGAACCAAGAATGAAGTTTCATCCAATAACTTATAATAAATTTTAATTAAAATAAGACCATGAGTGCAAGTAAGAATGATAAATAATTTAACTTGAATCGTTCTAAGGGAATTAGGTTTAAAATTTAATGATAGACTTATGTAATTAAAATAATAATGATTAAATGAATAATGTGATAGTATTCCCCAAAAAGAGAAACTTATTAACAAGAATTTAGAAATTTAGACGTAATTCCATAATGTATCCTAAAGGTATAATGCATTATTTAAGGACTTAATAATATATTTATTGTGGGTCCATGTGAGGGACCAATGATGTGTTAGTGACTACTTTGGCCAATTGAGGCATATTGTGAAAAAGTATATAATGATAAATATATGTGATATATGCATGTAGTCATCATGCATTGTGAAAGTCCAATGGACTATTTGTCAATGCCATGTTGCCTAGGAGTTGAATCACACCTTAGTGCGAGTGCGAATATACTAGTGTGGGTCCAGCTGTTGACCTTGGGGGCGTCGGGGCGCGGGCGTCTCACAGCGGGCAATCGGTAGCCCCGCTGGACCGTGGGACAAACCGATGCAAACGCACCGACGATCCTGACCGAGCACTGTCCTATATCGCGATCTTGTGAGAATGCTGCTATATAGAGCCTTTTGCGCAAAACTGTTGATTATGATTTCTGAAAGCACTTAGTCCTAGGCGGACGAGATACTGGCATGTCTCCCTGATCATTCACTCCGATGTTTGTGTCTAGCTCCATGGAGTAGGAATTTGATATGATGTACATGTGCACAGTGAGTCAATACATTACTTGGCATTTAATTTATATGATAATTGGACCTGCTATCTTATTTATGTTAAACTGCTTAATATCTGCTTCTTGATACTGTTTATTATTTTGTTATGCTATGTAGGCGTCCCATGCCATTTATGTTTCTTACTGCCATAATTGGTAATGAAGTAGGGTGTCTCACCTCTTTCTTATATTGTTCTTGTTTTATGTAATCTCTTGGTTAAAGGTTATTGAGGGGACGTTATTGATTTCCTACTGGATTTTATTTGGTTTGCTTCCCTATATTCGGTAATGTCGTCGAGAATAGGCTTTATCGATTTTTTTAGGATTGTGTTTACTGGTGGCGCCAATGCATGGCGAGTCAACTGGGTTGGACAGCGCATACGATATGTGAAGACCTGATCCTGACCGTAAGGATGACCCGCGATGGAGATCTTGTCTTGACACTTACTACTTCGGTATATCTGGAGTTCGCTTTACCTATCCATGAGCTATGGGGTGACCTGATTCACACCCCTAGAGAAGACGCAGATTCCATGGTATCAGCTGCTAAGGCACCTGCCTGTGGGACCGCACTCGGTCCTGTCCTTATATATTTAGACGACCCGAGGGAGGACCTCGAGGTGGATCCGATGGAGTACCCAACTTCTTAGACAGGGATGTATTATGGGTAGTTTATGTTTTTCTTCTGCATTAATTATGTTATGATGTATTTTTAATATATTTGCCTTTTTAAGTAAATCTTGATGTATTTCATTTGTGAGTGGTCTGAGAAATGCGCCATGCTCTGTATGCTTTAACTTAATTAACTTAGCCGTACGTACTGTGTTTTGTATATATATGTTGAATCATATATGTTAATGACGGTTTACGTATTATTGCATTCGTGGCTCATATTTCCTTTATATATATATGAAAAAAATATATATATATTCAAATTTGGAAAAGTATTATGAAGAAGTTGTAGCACGCCAAAAATTTAGTGACCGCGGTATAATGACGATTGTGTCATGGCTATTAAATCGAGGGGTGTTACATTAGGTGGTATCAGAGCTCAGTTCATCCTGTTGAGCCGGGGTATGGACTGACTATGCTTAGACATGTTAGAAGTTTCTTTATGTGTTGTGTACTTCCTTATCTCTTGATAGAGATGTTTGGGAAAGGAAGGCATGACTTGCCATAGGTTGAATGTTGTTAGCTACTGTTGCATAATTACATGATATTGAGTATTGACCCACTCAATGTGCAATGTTTTGTGTGGACGAAAAACTATGACTTCATCTAGGCGTATTAAGGGAATAGAAGTCCTTTTAGTAAGAAGCTCAGCTGGTATGACTGAACTTGTTTAGGATTTGTTTGCATTTTCACCCTTGTTATGTTGTGTGACTCCTTGTGTTTGGTATCCGAAAGGAGACAATATTGTCTGAAATGGTTACTTCTTGTCTCTATTGTGCCTGATTGTCTGTTTTCGAAGGAAAACAATGGCTCACAGAAGACGTACGCATAGGAATGTGGAACGTAATAACAAAGGAGTAGATACGACTGTAGAAGTAATGCAAAGAATGGTTGATGTAACAACACACCAGGATCAGAGGGCCACACGATAGCAGGAATTTGAAGTCAAGTTTTAGAATTTGTTGGAAGAAAGTCAGCTTTGGGGTAACTCTGGATTGCCTAAGTTCCAAAGGAGGAACAATAGGAAGGTTGATCAGTTTAAGCAGAAATTGTATACACGATGACCGAGGAAGTAACAGCGATGGCAAACGCATGAAGGAGGTGCGAGTGGTAGTAAGTCCAATCCATATGTGGTACCATTACAAGGTGTAAGAAGTGCGGAAAGGACCACTTCACGAGGGACTATAAGATCGAAGGAATGATTTGTTTTAAGTGCGGAAAACAAGGACACGTGTCAAGGGATTGTGCTTTACATAGGACAAAGCCTCCATGTGTGATCACAAGGATAATTTGTTTCAAATGCAGAGAGCTAGGACATGTGGTGAGGAACTATACTTCTCAAAGGATGAAGCCTTACGTCGGAGATGTACATACTTCGAAATCTCATAAAGAAGGGAGAGTTAATTCCTCCACCAAGACTGAAGACCGAAATGAAGAAAGGGACTGTGCTACAGTGGATAACCCTGTGACTCCATTGTATGATTCTAGGGATAACCTATTTCCTGGTGACATATGATTGTATGAGTCTATTAGGATCATTTGTGTCTTTGTCATCTTTTGACTAAGCTATTTCTACTTTGGCTACTAATAACCTATTTTTGATAGCCAAGTCATTTAAATTATCCTACGGCGTGTTGAAAGCTGAATCTTTTGTTGATTTCAATTGTTTATTCCTCTCGCAAATTTAGTCTCAAAAAGTGAATGGTTATCTTCTAAACATAGCCTGTAAAACTGTTCCCAATGAGATTTCAAGAACTCATTTTTAGAATTTGGAATTATCTGTGAACTTGTTTCCTTTTGATTTGAGTATTGTCCCTCTCATTTCTAAGCCTGTTGTTAATACACAAAGTTTGTTTAAACTATCTTATTATCGTTAGAAACTGGAACCTTTCTGCCAATGTAATTATTAGCCTTTTCTTATATAGACTTGACCTCAGAAAATGGATTGGTTGTTTTCTGACCATACCTCGCCATTTTGTTCCAATAGAACCTTAGTGTTTCTTGAAGCAGAGGTTCCTGGATTTGAATCCATGAAACTCATTCTTAAATCTTTTTGCATCATATCACGTTCTTCACCAAATAAGCCTGACAGTACACTAAGTGACCTTATTATCTTTTCCTTCTAACCCTTATAATGCTTCTAGTGTACTTCGATTGAGAAAAGGTGTTCCCGAACTCAACTCAAACCATAGTGCCGAATGCAACGCGATTACATGAGAATTGCCCTGTGAGACATTTCTTGCTAAAGTCAAGGTTAATTAGTTTGATAGATCAACCGAAGGAAGTTGCTGTTTTCTCCAAGATCAGCTTGTGTTCTGGACTATCATCGAGTTCGTTTGAAGGTAGAATAATGTTTCCAAGATGGCTTTTCGGACACGTTATGGGCACTATGAGTGTTTGGTAGCATCGTTCCTTGCAATGAACACGTCAGTAACATTCATTGATTTCGTGAATAGGATCTTCTTCCCTGTTGAAAATAGAATTGTCGTTGTCTTTGTTGGCCACATTCTGATCCATTCTTAGCGTTCAGAGGAGCGTACCGAACCTTTCATGGTGATTCTTCAAATCTTGAAGAAGGAGAAGAAGATATGTGTGAAGTTATTCAAGTGCAAAACTCTGGTTAGAGGTAATTCAACTTTCTGGTCACATGATCTCAAAGGAAGGAGTTGACTATGGATCCATCAAAAGTCGAAGTAGCTCTTCAATGAGAAAGACTGAGGACTATAACGGAGATTCGTAGCTGGATGGAATTAGTTGGTTAATACGGGAGACTCGTCGCGGAATTTTCCAATGCGGCGAGGCTTCTCATCTAACTCATACGAGAGAGCCAAATTTTGTGTGGACTAATGCATACAGGGGAAATTTTCAAGGGTTGAAGAAACACTCAACTACCTTACCAGTGATGATTCTGCTTAATCTCAATGGACATTTTGAGATACCCATTGATGCCTTGTGTTAGATTTTGGGACGTGAGCAGATGCAGATAGGAGGAGTAGTGGCGTGTGCTTCAAGATAACTGAAAGCATATGAGGAGAGTTACTCTACACAAAAACTCAAAGTTAATAGTTGGGATTGCACTGAAGATCTGGAAACGTTCTACAAGGGATCATACCCACGTGTATTCTAAGATAGATCAAATTTCGAGAACAAAAATTCTTTTTGAAGGGGAGAGTTGTAACATCCCGAAAATTATCTCATTCATCATAAATGGTCGTTTTATAATATTTGAGATTTTTAGGAAATTTTTTGGATTTTTTCGAAAACGATGAATATTTTAATATATTTCTCATTTTACGTGCATACTGAACAGAATCGATATAATGCTCCGAAAATTATTTGTTTCATCATAAATAGTCATTTAATAATATTACGATTTTTGGAAAATTTCCTGTATCTTTTCGAAAATGTTAAATATTTTAATATATTTCTCGTTTTACATGCACACTGAGCAGAGTCAATGTAAACACTCCGAAAATCATTTGTTTCATCATGAATAGCCTTTTTTCTAATATTTGTGATTTTTAAGAATTTTTGTGGATTTTTCTGAAAATGTTGAATATCTTAGTATATTTCTCGTTTTGCGCACGCGCTGAGTTGAGCCGAGAAAATGAAATATTTTCCCTGAGGCTGGTAGACCTTGAATTATGGAAACGTCGATGGGGGATCTTACTAAACCCGAGGCTGGACACAATTTACAAAGTTTACATATTTTGAGGTTTTATCTGATAAATAAAATCTCTGTACGCATTGTTAAATAAAATTTTGCAGTACGCTCTATTATTTGATGGATAATTATTACTGGCTCGTGTACTACCACAATTATCCATTAGGTAATAACTTGTAGTAAAATCCTAACCACCTCATTGTTTAATTACTAAATCACATTATCTTATCCAAAGGTAATCTCTTTTATGTCTAATCATATCTACTTTTTATAATTTCCCACATGCTAACCCTAAAAGCAAATGACCATTTTCTCTCTCCTTCTCCTTCTCCCCAATACAGCAGCTGCACTCTTGGAGCCCAAAGTTGGTGCTTCATTTAATTAAACAAAGCCATTCTAATTTCAAAATCACAAAAAGTCATTACCTTTTCTCTTACCAACTTTTCCCTCTAGATTTTCTTTCTCTCTTTTCTCTCAACCATTTTTCTCTCTCTCTTCCTTCCCCACACTCCCACGGCAGCATCCCATTTTGGAGCCCAAAAGTTTCACTTTTACTTAATTAATTTACCTATTCTAATTTCAAAAACCCTAAAAGCATCACCTTCATTTTCAACTATCACTTTCTCTCTCTAATTTTCATCTTCTTCAAGTTTCTCCTCCTTCTCTCTACCCTCCTCCATAGCTACGAAATTTGCAGCCTCTCCTCCACCATTTCTCTTCATCTTTTCTCCTCCCAAACACCATTTCTATACTCCTCTCAACCTCCTCTACAACTTCTATTTGAAAGGTTTTCTTAAAAAACTAACTTTTCCTCCATTGTCATCCAAGACAAAGCTTCAAGCTTTTGGGTAAGGTTCTTAGTTCCTCACCCTTTTCTCTTCATTTTTGTGATCCATGGTCACTATGGTGACCATGGATGCCTTTTTCAAGCCTTGATTGTGATTCTTGTGAAAGTTTGATGCTCTAGGGTTTTGGTATTGGTGGAATCCGAAAATTCATGGGAGCTTCAAGGGAGTTCTATTGTTTGTTTTCTCCTCTAGGTAAGAGGGAGATAATCCTCTTCAACCTCTCTTGGTAGTAGGAAGCTTAATTTTGTGATTGATTGTGAGAAAACCCTATTGAGGGTTATTCTTTGTTTGTATGATTTGTATGATTTCATATTATTTCTAATTAGTTTAAGTTATTTGATTGATTGATTATGTATATGTATGTGTTTGGGTGGATTGGAATCTTGATTTGGAAGCAAAAAGGACTTGGTCCTCTTCCATGAGGCTCATGGTTTTGTGGCCCTAAATTGGGGTTCTTGGTGAAAATTTTATAACAAGTGAAAGACTTAGCTAACCAAGTGGAAAATATGTGATTAATGGAATAAAAATTTAAACCCTAAACCTAGAGTGGCTCACAGCCTTCATGGCTAAAAATGGCTCAATCATATGATTTCATACAACTATAGCATTTAATTAATCAAGTAAATAAATAAGAGGATTATGTAATGGAAGGAAATAAATTTAGTAACCTAAAGGAATTCTTTGAACTTTAAAAACAAATAAGGATGTGTGAGGCATTAGTAAGACTTAGAAATAATTTCTTGTAAGTGAATATGACTAGGTTTAAAGTAAGAACCCAATAACGAAAGGAACTTCATAAGAAAAATTAAATTGAAGTGATACTTAATTAAATGATTAATTAGGAAGCAATTAGGGCTTCATAAAATGGAAAGAACCAAGAATGAAGTTTCATCCAATAACTTATAATAACTTTTAATTTAAACAAGACCATGAATGCAAGTAAGAATGATAAATAATTTAACTTGAATCGTTCTAAGGGAATTAGGTTTAAAATTTCATGATAGACTTATGTAATTAAAATAATAATGATTAAATGAATAATGTGATAGTGTTCCCCAAAAAGAGAAACTTATTAAGAAGAATGTAGAAATTTAGACATAATTCCATAATGTATCCTAAAGGTGTAATGCATTATTTAAGGACTTAATAATATATTTATTGTGGGTCCATGTGAGGGACCAATGATGTGTTAGTGACTACTTTGGCCAATTGAGGCATATTGTGGAAAAGTATGTAATGATAAATATACGTGATATATGCATGGAGTCATCATGCATTGTGAAAGTCCAATGGACTATTTGTCAAGGCCATGTTGCCTAGGAGTTGAATCACACCTTAGTGCGGGTGCGAATAGACTAGTGTGGGTCCTGCTGTTGACCTTGGGGGCGTCGGGGTACGGGCGTCTCACAGCGGGCAGTCGGTAGCCCCGCTGGACCATGGGACAAACCGATGCAAATGCACCAACGATCCTGACCGGGCATTGTCCTATATCGCGATCTTGTGAGAATGCCGCTGTATAGAGCCTTTTGCGCAAAACTGTTGATTATGATTTCTGAAAGCACTTGGTCTTAGGTGGATGAGATACTGGCATGTCTCCCTGATCATTCACTCCGATGTTTGTGTCTAGCTCCATGGAGTAGGAATTTGATATCATGTACATGTGCACAGTGAGTCAATACATTACTTGGCATTTAATTTATATGATAATTGGACCTGCTATCTTATTTATGTTAAACTGCTTAATATCTACTTCTTGATACTATTTATTATTTTGTTATGCTATGTGGGCATCCCACGTCGTTTATGTTTCTTACTGCCATAATTGGTAATGAAGTAGGGTGTCTCACCTTTTTCTTGTATTGTTCTTGTTCTATGTAATCTCTTGGTTAAAAGCTGTTGAGGGGACGTTGATGATTTCCTACTGGATTTTATTTGGTTTGCTTCCCTATATTCGGTAATGTCATCGAGAAGAGGCTCTATCAGTTTTGTTAGGATCGTGTTTACTGGTGGCACCAATGCGTGGCGAGTCGACTGGGTTGGATAGCGCATACGGTATATTGGAGACCTGATCCTGACCGTAAGAAGGACCCGCGATGGAGATCCTGTCCTGACACTTACTACTTCAGTACATCCGGAGTTCACTTTACCTATCCATAAGCTATGGGGTGACCCGATTCACACCCCTAGAGAGGACGTGGATTCCATGGCATCAGTTGCTAGGGCACCTGCCCGTGGGACCGCACTCGGTCCTATCCTTATATCTTCAGACGACCCGGGGAAGGACCCCGTGGTGGATCCGATGGAGTACCCAACTCCTTAGACAGGGATGTCTTATGGGTAGTTTATGTTTTTCTTCTGCATTAATTATGTTATGATGTATTTTTAATATATTTGCCTTTTTAAGTAAATCTTGATGTATTTCATTTGTGAGTGGTATGAGAAATGTGCCATGCTCTGTATACTTTAACTTAATTAACTTAGCCTTACGTACTATGTTTTGTATATATATGTTGAATCATATCTGTTAACAACGATTTACGTGTTATTGCATTTCGTGGCTCATATTTCCTTTATATATATATGATATATATATATATATATATATATATATATATATATATATATATATATATATAAATTTGGAAAAGTATTATGAAGAAGTTGTAGCACGCCAAAAATTTAGTGACTGCGGTATAATGACGATTGTGCCGTGGCTATTAAATCGAGGGGTGTTACATTAGGGCATGTGGCATCCCGGGGCCGACGAGGGCGGGGAGTGATCGTTGATGCAATGAAGCACGGACAAAGAGTGGCTCCTGGCTGGTTTCTAGGCCGAGGGTCTGCATGAATGAACTGAATACGCACCGGAATGAGTGGGATTCAGAGACTGTGTAGGTATAGGACTGCATAATTGAGGATGGCTTAAAGGAATTGATTTGGCATAACCATATCAACAAGTTGTAACTTCTTTTCGAGTGTCTAGATCACAAGAACTTCATGGTTAAGCGTGCTTGACCTGGAACAATTGTGGGATGGGTGACCTCTTGGGAAGTTTCCTAGGATGCGTGTGAATAAGGACAAAGCACGCTGAAAAGACCCGTGTTAGTTTGTGAAAACACTCATCAATCCTGCAGGTAGTCCCTAGTCGTTACATTAATGGTATCAGAGACGGGACCTCTCCCAGTACGGTGTGGTTCAAGGACGAACCAAGCAAAATTTGGTGGGCATGTGGCATCCCGGGGCCGACAAGGGCGGGGAGTGATCGCCGGTGCAATGAAGCACGGACAAGGAGCGGCTCCTGGCAGGCTTCTAGGCGGAGGGTCTGCATGAATGAACTGAATACGCACTGGAATGAGAGGGATTCAGAGACTGTGCAGGTATGGGACTGCATAGTTGAGGATGGCTTAAAAGAATTGATTTGGCATAACCATATCAATAAGTTGTAACTTTTTTTTGGGAGCCTAGATCATAAGAACTCCATGGTTAAGCATGCTTGACCTGGAGCAATTGTGGGATGGGTGACCTCTTGGGAAGTTTCCTAGGATGCGTGTGAGTGAGGACAAAGTACGCTGAAAAGACCCGTGTTGGTTTGTGGAGACACTCATCAATCCTGCAGGCAGTCTCGAGTCGTTACAATGCCATCAGATTAAGACTTTTTCCATTTTCTTTGAGAGATAAAGCCAAGAGCTAGCTACAAGCCTAGCTTTAAGGAAGAATTTCTACATGGGATGATCTGGTTAGTAAGTTCCTCACTTGGTATTTTTCTCCATCAATGTTTGTGAAGATAAGGAGTGAGATTACTTTACTCAAAATCAAGGAGAATCATTCTATGAAGCATGGGAAAGATTTAAGGAGCTGCTTAGAAAGTGTCCTCATCATGCATTTGAAGTTTGCCATTAGGTGCAGATCTTTATAATGGTTTGAATCATCCTACCAGGGCTATGGTGGATGCATCTGCAGGTGGATCTTTGAACAATAAGACTCTTAAAGAAGCTCAGGAATTGTTTGAGACTATGGCCACCAATGAATATCAGTTGCCTAGTAGAAGAGCAGTAATCAAACAGGGAGTTATGGAGCTTGGCATTCTCGATGCCTTACTTGCTCAGAATAAAAGTATTTCGCAGCAGTTAGCTAACCTCACCAAATGAGTTGAGAATATGTAGTTGAATTCAGTGAACCACCAAGTGTTAATTTGTGACTTCTGTGGAGACAATCATACTAATGGTGGATGTGAAGCAAGCAACTCTAGTTTCATTCCTCAAGAGTAGGTCAATTATATGGGAAATCCTTCAAGACCCCAAGGTAATCCTTATTTTGATACATATAATCCAGGTTGGAGGAATCATCCCAATTTCTCTTGGAAGAATCAAATGGCACCACTGAATACTCAACCCGAGCAGAAGTCTCCTCTTGAGATTGCACTTGAAAAGCTTTTACAATAGACATCCACTTTTATGCAGCAAACATCTACTTCTATGGAACTGACCTCAACTTTCATGCAAGAAACGAGGGATAATTTTAGGAATCAAAAGGCAGCCATCAGAAGTCTAGAAAATCAAGTAGGATAGATATCTAGACAGCTCACAGAAAGACATCAAGACAGTTTACTAAGTGACACTGTAGTTAATCCAAAGGAGCAATGTCATGCAATCACTTTGAGAAGTGGTAAGCTTTTGGAAGAAAATGTGAAAGTGGCATCTAGTTCCTCAGGAGAAGAGAAAAAGTAAGATGATGTTCTTACTGAGGATGCTTCCATTAAAGAAGCACATCATTCATCAGGAATTGAAAAAATTGATGTTCCTGTTGTGGATGTCTCAACTCAAGAGTGCTGTAATGAAGAAGCTAAAGAGGAGCAACCAAAGTGGTGGAGGAAGAAGAAGGAACGGGAGCAGAAGATGGTAATTGACCCTTCATTATATGCTAGACTCTCATTTCCTCAAAAGTTAAAGAAGGAGAATCAAGAGAGGCAATTCTCAAAGTTCTTAGATGTCTTCAAAAAGTTGTAGATTAACATTCCTTTTGCTGAAGCACTTGAACAAATGCCCTCTTATGCAAAGTTCATAAAGGATTTGATCTTAAAGAAGAGAAAACTCAAGGAAGATGAGACTGTGGCACTTACTGAAGAGTGCAGTGCTATAATTCAGAGGAAACTGCCACCTGAATTAAAAGATCCAGGTAGTTTCACCATTCCTTGCACTCTTGGTAAGCTAACCATTGAGAAGGCTCTATGTGACTTAAGAACTAGCATCAATTTAATGTCATTATCAATTCTCCACAAGCTTAGGATTGATAAAGTGAAGCCAACTATAATGTCTCTTCAATTAGCTGATCGATTAATTAAACATCTATATGCTATAGTTGAAGATTTGTTAGTGAAGGTGGACAAGTTTATTTTCCTAGTTGATTTTGTGATTCTAGATATGAACGAGGATGCTAATATTCCTCTAATTCTTGGAAGACCGTTCTTAGCTACATCAGGAGCATTAATTGATGTACTAATAGGTGAGCTTATTTCAAGGGTGGATGGAGATCAGGTGACCATCAACATTTTTGTTAAATCTGCATTGACATTAGATCTCTATGCCCCTGTCAAATGCATTCAAGATAAGCCTCTACAGGATTTGGCTAGTAAGAGCCCTTCATCATCGATTAATGCTGATCTTCCTATATCTAAGATTGTTGATAAAAAGGAGAAAGGTCCTCTTCTTTCTAAGATTGCTGGAATAGGAAAAGATCCTCTTATTTCCCTTGATTCATTGCAGATAGGTCCTCCCAATTCTCAGAGTTTATTGCAAAAGGATCTAGAATTTTCTGGCAACTTGAAAGCTGATCTGTCATATGCTGAAAAATTGAGACCTCCATAGCTTGATAAGATTTCGCATGCTAAGGTGTATTCAGAACAACTTGGTTCAAGTCAAGTTCCAAACGCTTGTGGGGATTCCAAAGGCAGTGACCGAATATGGAGGTAAAGATTTGACAAAAGAAAGGTGTCATCGTGTTTCTCTTGTTTCAAGCCACCATGATTTATTGAGAAAATGTAATGTCAAGCTAATGACATTAAACAAGCGCTTTTTGGGAGGCAACCCAAATTTTCTTTCTTTCTCTTTAATCTTTATTTTGTTATTTTTTCTTTGGTTAGTTATTAGTTTTTGTTATTCTTTATTTTAGTGACTAACATTTTTATATTTTTGTTTTGTAGTTAGTTAATGTTGAGTCAATTTAGGTGCCTCCCTGAGTTTGGAGCCTTTATAGGGGGATGTATATAGTTTTCGACCGCCAAAAAGAGTTTTTCTTTTTCTTTCTTTCACACTTTATTTATTTTATTTATTTCTTTTAGTTATTTATTTTTATTGATTTTATTTTACTATCATCACCTTATTGTGTTTTGAGTCATTCTGTGCATGTCAGTGTGTTGAATTGAATATCCAATGATTGTTTGAATTGTGGATTGATATGATTTCTTGGGATATCATATGAAAATCCATGAGTTACGTTTATTTCTATTGTTTCAAGTGTGTATGGATGTTCTTCCTATCTTTATGATTGATAGACCTTAGATTATGCATGCATGTCAGGCTTAGAGAAAGTTTATGGGATTGCATGTGTGTGGATAATTTGCATCTACAAGTTGTTTGATTGTCTCTTAAGGCGAAATCCTAGGCAGTGCATGACTAAGGAAATGATAAGGGCCTTCTTTGGACCTTTTGAGTCTTTCAAGCCAACTTGTGAACACAGTATATCCTCAGGTCCCTTTTGCATCCTTGTGTATGTTTGGCTTTATTTCTTTTCTTTACCCACATTACCCATAAAAAAATATTTCCTCTCTTACATAACCTTTGTTAAGTGCATATATTGTATTATTTCATTATTCAAGCATTCGTTATTTTTGTGCATGGAGTATTTATGGAGCTGAAAAAATTTAAAAAAAGAAAGAAAAAGAAAAGAAAGTTTGCCTAATGTGTTGCAAAGAAATAAGTTCAGGGATAGAGGTTGTTGAAAGAAGAAGAAAAAAAAAAGAATGATGCGTTGTTTTTTTTATGCTTCGTTTTGCACTTGTTTTACTTCCTATGGCTTAAATTTGAAATATGCATGATTTTGTATCTTAATTTTTGTTTTCATTATCCTACCCCTTCTTTCTTAACTCATACCCTTGGCTTTGCATTACAAGCTTTGTAAAGTCCTTTTTGATCCTTGGTTATGTGTTGTTTATATTAGTGGAGAGAGAGATGAAAAACAACCCTATGAATGTGGGTTTGATGTGCATTTGTAGTTTCATAAACCTATTTAGGCTTGTACTTTATGAGGAGATTGAGTCTTTCATTCATGTTTTTGAGAAGTCATTTTTGCATAAGAGTTGCATGTGAGAGACGATGTGGTAAATGGATTTTTCATTTGTGACACTTTGAAATTAGATTGTGAAGCAATTTTCTAAGGATATGAATGATTTTCAATACCCAGTGTTACCATGTTTGAGTTTATGTATTTTGAGTTTTTATTTGTTTAGTCTTTTTGTTTTGTTTTGTTTTTTTGTTTTTCTTTCTTTTTAATTGAGGATAAGCAAAGCTTAAATTTAGGGGATGATGAACCTGCGAAAATTCATATTTTTAGGGTTTAAAATCTTGGGTTTTTATCCTCTTTTAATCTTTTTGATTTAGTTTTGGTTTCAAGTCTTGTTATATTTTTTTAGTATTTTAATTATGTTTTTATTACGTGTTTTTATATGTTTTATAGGTAATTGTGCATAGAAAAGATGGGAGGCTTAAGCGCACAAGAAAAATAGAAGAAAAGCTATCAGCGCCCAACGCCTAGGCACTGGGTATCCACCGCTTGAGCGTGCGACGCGTGCTGGAGAATTTCTGCTTAAGTGACTCAGTGCTTGAGTGTTGGAAACTGAGCGCTTGAGCGCTGGTTGGTTAAACAGCAGCGTTGATTTTTATAAATAAAAGGGTTTTGCCGAATTAAACACACTTGGATAGAACGCAATAGCTGTCAAGATGCACAAATCCTAATGTAGTGTGGGTGCAATTATGCTTGAAGATTAAGAATTTTCTTCAACCTTTCCATCTTTCTACAATGGAGTTTGTCATATTCTTCCCTTTGTGTTCTTCTTTTTCCATGTGTAAGTAATTTTCCCTTTATTAGGGGGATGATAGATCTTAAACTTTGATGATGTAACTTCTTTTATGGATTTAATTTATGTTTCTATTTCATGATTTATATATTTATCTCTATTCTTAATGTTTTTCTAAACTTGATCAATTTGGGAACGATCTTTTGGGTTAATGTATGATTTGTTGGTGCATGCCCTAGAGGCTAATACATTTTCTGTATTTGCATATATTCTATTATGCTATTTTATATATGAGGCATTTCATTTATTGTGTTCTTTTTTATAAACATAATAAAGTCCTTAGAATAGTAAGTTTGATGCCATAGGACATCAAGTGGATGACTTGATCGTGAGATCCTTTTGGTTACAACACTATTCTTAAATGTCCCTAGTCAAGTATTATTGTTAATTAGGACAACAATAATGCATTGAGACTAGTATGTGCGTAGACTGATGACCACATCTCACGGGTCATGGATATGAGATATCAAGTCTACACATGGATACATATTAGAGTAATGATGTATTGGACAGACCCCGCCATGAGAACGCTACGTGGATCATTACGTGAGTGTCATAGCGATTCTCATAGTGATAATGGTGTATGTGGTTCTTTGACCGAAATCACTACGATTCCTACATGAGGAGTTGTGTGTTTTAAATGCCATCAAACGTCATCTGTAACAAGATGATTATAAAGTTGGTTATTAGACATATTGCGATGCATGTGGAGGAATATAGTGACCTAGATGGGATTTGTCCCTCCTACATAACAGAGTGATATCTTCGGGCCCCCGATTGAGTGAGACTATGAAATGCATGGCCATGCTCAAATGAGTCAATATGAGATATTGATCTCATTTGTTATTACTATGTCTACTCGGGAATCAGGAAACTGAAGATTGAATTAAACAAAGGTGACACGTTCCATGCCTTGTGTTCAATCTGGATATCTGGACAAAGGGACTAAACTACACGGAAACATTGATCACGGATAGGTTATGTCAAATCACTGACATTCTCATTACTTGGGTAGCAGTGATGTGTTGCTAGATACCGCTCACTGTTTGTAATATTAAAATGAGATTTTAATATTACTACCAACGTCATGAGAACCTGCAGGGTCGCACACTTAGAACAGACTAAATTGGAGCAATAAGGATCCAAGTTGGACTCGGATTCAATTGTGGGCCTAACTCATGACAGATGGGTTTTAGGGTTGCACAGCTTACCTTGCTACTGCTCACACTCACTTAAGGCAGCCACTATTATAAATAGTACTGTTAAGGGGGCTGCTATAGACGTTACATCACAACCCTAGCCGCACCTAAGAAAGTGAGTGAGAGACAGTGAAAGGTTCTTCTCTTCTATTCGCACTAGCACCGCGAAACAGAGCGTGACTCCTTTTGCAAGTCTGTTCATATGGATACCGCAGAAACATCGTCGCTATTACGGTGTTGGTGATTCACCTCGCTTGTGTTTATCACGCTTCAAGAGGTAAATTTAAAAAAAAAAAAACTTGGATTATGGACTTTTCGCATGGATCCTGTGTGGGAATCCTATTATTCCGCTGTGAGATATTTTGATCCGCAATTCCCAACAAAGTGGTATCGAGCCACTTGTGAAACTATGATTTGGTTTTTACTCGCTTTTCTTGTTATATGCGATAACATGATTCGTTGCTTTCCTTTCATAAAAGATATGATCTTTATATGTTATTTCTGAAATCGAAATAATGATGTATGAAACCGTGTTCTATTTTATTTGTTGTTTACAAAACATGTTGATGTTTTTGAAACCATGAAGATGTTCATATAATTCTGCGAAAACGGTTTTGAATGCTTTCTGTTTTTGCATTTTTCTGATATCTATGTATGTGATATGTATGATTCTGCGAAAATGGTTTTGAATGCTTTCTGTTCTTGCGTTTTTCTGATATCTATATATGTGATATGTATGATTCTGCGAAAATGGTTTTGAATGCTTTCTGATATCTATATATGTGATATGTATGATTCTGCGAAAAACGATTATGAATGCGATATACATAGCAACGCGACACAAGGTTTTGGAAACCTTGTTTCCGTTTTGCGACGGCTATGAAGCTTCCTCGTGACATGAAGTGTTCATGTCTTCACGAATTCTGGAAACCCTGTTTCTGGATAGGTGATGGCAGCTGTGAGTTACCCCTGCGGCACATGAAGCGTTCATGTGTTTGCGGGCCTTAGGGTTCAAATGTTGTTGCCCTAGCCGTCATTGAGGTAGAAGGGGTCCAATTCGATTTTTTCTCCAAGAAACCAGTGGCGGTCCAACCCGTCGGGGCGCTGCCCCGAACCCCGTTGCGTGGTGTGTGATATTCGAAAACGCGATATTCAAATCTTTGTTTTTATAATTCACAAAATAATAATGTGTTATTTCTTTGTGTTTATGTATTCTTAGAGATGCATGGTGCATGGTTATGGCCTTAGTCTTTATTTTATGCTATTTTGGTTATTTTAAATACGACCTGCGTGTCGTGCCTTTCTCTCTACATTCTGATTGTACATTCTCTTCTCATCTAACTCCCCTCGAATGTAAAAGAGGTTTCTATAATGTAATCATCATGTGGAGACAAGGAGATGGCATCAAGTGAGGACGTTGGTGGGAGACGCTTGGTGAAGCTGGCTTTTTTAAAGCTAATCTCTTAGAGGCCATAACCATGTCACATTTATTATTTGCTTTATATGTATGAGATGCATGGATGATGTTTATGGTATGTTAAACAAGTTTAATAAATGGTGAGATCTAATAATAAAATTCCCTCAAAGAAAATATTAAGTCATTATGTGATGCCTTCCAATGCGTGGCACTCATCAAGACTAATATCGATTAAGTGTAGGTCTGCCATAGCAGGGTGCCTTTATCTATATTAGTAAGATGCGATGGGATAAGAGTAATATCCAAATGCCAACCATTGGGTCTGACTTAACTAGGCCATTTCAATAGGATTGAAGGCTTAGAGGCATGAAGTTGGGCTTTAGTCCATTAGATGGATTAGAATAAGTGTTATTCACCCAACTATCCAAGAGTTGCATGTGATGTAATTGGAAAGAGTTTCCTACCTAAATAATCGAATTTTGGGCGATCAGCAAAGTGACTCAAAGCTAGGTAAAATATGGATCTTGGCCCACTAGGAAATCTTTCGATGGGATTTTCCGAGTCAATGCTTTGAGGGTCATTGATTTGAATAAAATAGTGGGAGGCATATTTAATTAAAAGACCTCATTAAATATGTTTATGGCATGATACTTATATTTTTGCATGTTTCGTTAATAGATAACCATGGCAACAAACACATCGGTACTTTATCATTGCGATCCGTCCTTGAGAAGGACAAGTTGTCTGGAACAAATTTTCTAGGCTGAGTACAGAATTTGAGGATTGTCCTCAAGCAAGAGAAAAAGTCGTATGTTTTGGAACGCACTATTCTGAGCCACCACTTTGCTAATGCCCCTAGAACCGAAAGAGATGCTTATAAGAAGCATCAAGATGATGCCTTGGACATTGGATGTCTAATGCTGGCCACCATGAACTCGAGCTCCAAAAGCAACATGAGAACATGGATGCATATGATATGATCGTACACCTTAAGAAGCTCTATCAAGAGCGGGCCGGGCATGAGAGATTCGAGGTCTCTAAAGCACTTGTTTCAGTGGCAAGTAGTAGAAGGAAGCCCCGTTGGTGCTCATGTACTTAAGATGATTGGGTACATTGAAAACCTAGAGAGACTGGGTTTTCCTTTGGGCCAAGAGTTGGCCACTGACTTAGTCCTGCAATCGTTGCTGGAAAGTTTTAGCCAATTTATCATGAACTACAACATGAATGAGATTGACAAATCACTACCAGAGCTACTAGGCATGTTGAGAACTACTGAGCGAACATCAACAAAGTAAAGGGAAGGCCATAATGATGGTCCAAAAGAATAAGGGCAAGAAACAAAGCAGAAAAAGCCCAAGGACAATTGGAAGGGCAAGGGCAAGGACAAGTCCAAGCCTAGCACTTCTAGCTTGAAACCAAGTGGGTGGAGTGGCTAAGGAAGGTACATGCTTCCATTGCGGTCGAATGGACATTGGACGAGGAACTGCCAAGTTCCCGGAGGAGCTCAAAAGAAGAAGGGAAGTGAGACTTCCACTTCGGGTATTTTTGTTATTGAAGTCAATTTATCTACTTCGCATCATGGGTATTAGATACTTGGATGTGGATCTCACATTTGTGTAAATGTGCAGGATCTAAAGAGCGGTAGACCATTGACGAAGGGCGAAGTCGACCTACGAGTTGGAAATGGAGCAAAAGTTGCTTTGCATTAGCTGTAGGGACTTATTTATTATCTCGCCCACTTGGGCTTGTAATAGAGTTAGAGAACTGCTATTTTGTGCCTCGCTATTAGTAGGAATATCATTTCTGTTTCTTGTTTGGACAAGAAAGGTTTTCTTTTATAATAAAGGACAAGTGTTGTTCTATTTATATGAATGATATTTTTATGGTAGTGCACAATTGAGTAATGGACTTTATGTACTTGATCTCGAAATGCCCATTTATAACATAAATACAAAGATGTTTAAATCAAACGATCTGAACCCAACTTTTCTCTGGCATTGTCGTTTGGGCCACATAAATGAGAAACGCATCTCCAAACTCCATAAAGATGGATTCTTGGACTCATTTGATTTCGAATCATATGAGATATGTGAATCTTGTTTGTTAGGGAAAATGACAAAGGCTCCATTCACTGGACAAGGTGAAAGGGCTAGTGATCTTTTAGGCCTTATACATAGTGATGTATGTGGGCCACTAAACACAGTCGCTAGAGGTGGTTTTCAATACTTCATTACATTTACTTGATGATTTCGGTAGATATGGATTTGTATATCTTATGAAGTACAAATCGAATCCTTTGAAAAGTTCAAAGAGTTCAAGAATGAAGTACAAAACCAACTTGGCAAGAGTACTAAAATCCTTCGATCAGATCGAGGAGGAGAATACTTAAGCCAACAGTTTGATGATCATCCGAAAGAGTGTGGGATAATATCTCAACTCACTCCACCAGGAACACCACAATAGAATGGTGTCTCGAAAGAAAGGAGGAACCGGACCTTGTTGGACATGGTCCGATCCATGATGAGTCATGCAAACCTTCCAGGCTCCTTCGAGGACATGCTCTGCATAACGCAGCTTTTACACTTAACCGTGTTCCATCTAAGACGGTTCAAAAGACACCATATGAGATATGGATGGGAGACGGCCCAATATGTCTTTCTTGAAGATTTGGGGCTGCGAAGCTTACGTAAAACGTTAAGTTTCTGATAAGCTTGGACCTAAATCAGATAAATGCTTCTTTGTGGGGTATCCAAAGGAAACCAAGGGATACTTTTTCTATAATCCTACCGAGGGCAAAGTGTTTATCGCACGGACAGCTGTGTTTCTAGAAAGGGAGTTTATCTCCGAAGGAACCAGTGGGAGAAAAGTAGAACTTGAAGAAGTTCAAGTTTCACAAAGCAGCAATGAACCAATGGTGGAAATAGAGTAGCCTCCACAAAATGTTGTGGAACAGCAACCTGCTCTAGTAGCACAAGACCTGCGTAGGTCTAACAGGATACGTCATCAACCAGAGAGATATGGATTTCTCATGACCCAACAAGGTGACGTATTGCTCATGGATCAAGATGAGCCTGTGACTTACCAGGAAGCCATTATTGGCCCGAGATCGAGAAATGGCTTAAGGCCATGAGATCTGAAATGGATTCCATGTATGCCAACCAGGTATGGACCTTGGTTGACCCACCTGAAGGGGTAAAACCCATTGGGTGCAAGTGGGTTTTCAAGAAGAAAACCGACATAGATGGTAATGTGCATACCTTTAAGGCGCGATTAGTGGCTAAAGGTTTCAAACAAATTCATGGTGTAGACTATGATGAAACTTTTTCCCCAGTTGCGATGCTTAAATCCGTTCGGATCTTGCTTGCTGTTGCAGCATACCATGATTATGAAATCTGGCAAATGGATGTCAAAACTGCTTTCCTTAATGGAAATCTTCTCGAAGATGTGTACATGACACAACCTGAGGGTTTTGCCACTCCAGAGGATGCTAGAAAAGTATGCAAGTTGCAACGATCTATTTATGGATTAAAGCAAGCTTCCAGAAGCTGGAATCTTCATTTTGATGATACAATCAAACAGTTTGGTTTCATCAAGAATGAAGAAGAATCTTGTGTCTACAAGAAGGTTAGTGGGAGCATAGTTGTCTTTCTAGTATTGTATGTAGATGACATACTACTAATTAGAAATGACATCCCTACCCTACAGTCTGTAAAGACTTGGTTAGGGAAGTGCTTTTCTATGAAGGACTTGGGCGAAGCCACCTATGTATTAGGTATCAGGATCTATAGAGATAGATCACTGAGACTACTTGGCCTAAGTCAGAGTACATACATAGACAAAGTGTTAAGACGTTTTAACATGCATGAATCCAAGAAAGGACTCTTGCCTATGTCACATGGTATAAGCCTATCTAAGGCTCAATCCCCTTCCACCCAGGATGAGAGGGATCGCATGAGCAAGATTCCATATGCATCTGCAATTGGATCTATCATGTATGCCATGTTATGTACTCGACCAGACATCTCGTATGCTTTGAGCATGACGAGTAGGTACCATCTGATCCCGGTGAAAGTCACTGGACTGCTATCAAGAACATCCTTAAGTACTTAAGAAGGACTAAGGATTCGTTCTTGGTATATGGAGGTGAGGAAGAGCTAGTTGTAAAGGTTACACTGATGCTAGCTTCCAGACCGATAAGGACGACTCCAGATCGCAATCGGGTTATGTTTTTGCCTAAATGGTGGGGTTGTGAGTGGAAGAGTTCAAAGCGGAGACAGTCTCGATTCTACCACAGTAGGCCGAGTATATTGCTTGCCTCCAATGCAAAGAAAGGAGGCCGTTTGGATCGGGAAGTTCATTACCGAAC
Organism: Ormosia semicastrata; assembly: GCA_029884595.1. Lineage (NCBI taxonomy): Eukaryota > Viridiplantae > Streptophyta > Magnoliopsida > Fabales > Fabaceae > Ormosia > Ormosia semicastrata. The sequence goes on along the minus strand of JAQQTO010000062.1, from coordinate 18,108,020 downwards.
TTGGCACTATTCCTAGCATTGTGGACCCAAAGGACCTCTATTGTGATAATAATGGAGCCATTGCACAAGCTAAGGAGCCTAGTTCTCACCGGCCGATCAAACATATACTTAGGCGCTTCCATCTCATTCGAGAGATCATCGATAGAGGAGATGTGAAGATATGCAGAGTACCAACAGATGATAACATTGCTTTGATCCACCGACGAAGCCTCTTGCACACAACGAAGCATGAGGGTCACACTAGGTCTTTAGGCATTAGATATATGCCCGATTGGCTCTAGTGCAAGTGGGAGATTGTTGGTGTATGCCCTAGAGGCTAATACATTTTCTCGTATTTGCATATATTCTATTATGCTATTTTATATATGAGGCATTTCATTTATTGTGTTCTTTTTTGATAAACATAATAAAGTCCTTAGAATAGTAAGTTTGATGCTATAGGACATCAAGTGGATGACTTGATCGTGAGATCCTTTTGGTTACAACACTATTCTTAAATGTCCCTAGTCAAGTATTATTGTTAATTAGGACAACAATAATGCATTGAGACTAGTATGTGCATAGACTGATGACCACATCTCACGGGTCATGGATATGAGATATCAAGTCTACACATGGATACATATTAGAGTAATGATGTATTAGACAGACCGCCATGAGAACGCTACGTGGATCGTTACGTGAGTGTCATAAGCGATTCTCATAGTGATAATGGTGTATGTGGTTCTTTGACCAAAATCACTACGATTCCTACATGAGGAGTTGTGTGTTTTAAATGCCATCAAACGTCATCTGTAACAAGATGATTATAAAGTTGGTTATTAGACATATTGCGATGCATGTGGAGGAATGTGAGTGACCTAGATGGGATTTGTCCCTCCTACATAACAGAGTGATATCTTGGGCCCCGATTGAGTGAGACTATGAAATGCATGGCCATGCTCAAATGAGTCAATATAAGATATTGATCTCATTTATTATTACTATGTCTACTCGGGAATCGAGAAACCGAAGATTGAATTAAACAAGGGTGACACGTTCCATGCCTTGTGTTCAATCTGGATATCCGGACAAAGGGACTAAACTACACGGAAACATTGATCACGGATAGGTTATGTCAAATCACTGACATTCTCATTACTTGGGTAGCGTGATGTGTTGCTAGATACCGCTCACTGTTTGTAATATTAAAATGAGATTTTAATATTACTACCAACGTCATGAGAACCTGTAGGGTCGCACACTTAGAACAGACTAAATTGGAGCAATAAGGATCCATGTTGGACTCGGATTCAATTGTAGGCCTAACTCATGACATATGGGTTTTAGGGTTGCACAACTTACCTTTACTACTGCTCACACTCACTTAAGGCAGCCACTATTATAAATAGTACTGTTAAGGGGGCTGCTATAGACGTTACATCACAACCCTAGCCGCACCTAAGAAAGTGAGTGAGAGACAGTGAAAGGTTCTTCTCTTCTATTCGCAGCTAGCACCGCGAAACAGAGGCGTGACTCCTTTTGCAAGTCTGTTCGTGTGGATACCGCAGAAACATCGTCGCTATTACGGTGTTGGTGATTCACCTCGCTTGTGTTTATCACGCTTCAAGAGGTAAATTTAAAAAAAAAAACTCGGATTATGGACTTTTCGCATGGATCCTGTGTGGGAATCCTATTATTCCGCTGCGAGATATTTTGATCCGCAATTCCCAACATGATTTAGGAAAATTTGTATGAACCTAGAACATGTGATAAATACCATAATTTCTGCAATCACTAGGAATAGACATTGTGAGTTATGTGGTCTTTCTTTTAATTTCCTTGATAATACCTTTCTATTTGGGGTTAGACTAAGGAATTAGTTAATTTCAAACAGTGTAAGAGGATTAATATAACAAGGGATTGGATATTAATTAATTTTAGGAATTGACCATAAATCATTGAAATAGAACATAGTTAAACCAATATTTGAGTGTGCATTTAAAGATTTCAAGTGAAGTCTGAACTCTAACGCTTTAATACCATTGTTTTGCAACCATTTGATTTATTGTTTTGCTTGCTTATATTTCCTTTTAATTGAATTAGCAACAAATCTCTTTCTTTGTTGGCTTGAATAGTGTCAATTTGATGAACTTAGTAATTGATAACATAATCTTCATGGGAACAATACTTTACTCACTTTTTTATTACTTTTGCGATTTAGTGCACTTGTCGATTTCACAACATTTTTCCATGTTAAATCCAGGTCGAGAATCTTCCAAGGGGAAGAAGAAGAAGCAAATAGGATAGAGGATTTTATTTGCTTTTAGAACAAAGCTTGTATATTCTTATATTTGCTTTGGTTTGTATAAAGTTTATGTAATACACTATGCTCTTTTGAGGCCAATGTTGTATATATATAATCTTTTCTTTTCTTTATGGCTCTTATAGTAACTTGTATGGTTATTATAAATCTAGTTTGATGTTATTAGGCTAGAAGTAACATGGCTAATACTGTATACCATTGTATATTCTGTATAAACTAAGGTATTGATATTAGAATGTTACAGTAGATTGAGTTTGATAGAAGCATACCTTATGAGACTTTGAACCTTTTAATGAATGGATTGAGCATTTGTGTTATTCTCTTTTTTCTTGTATGATTTTTACTCATGGAATTTGTTATCTAGAACTTGCTTTGCTTCGTTTTTAGGCTACATTTTCACATGCATATATGAACATGATTAAGACATTTTTCTTGAATTAGATACTTTAGCCAAATAACCAACCTTGCATATTTTCCTTTGATTAACTCCCTTGAACTTATTTGACCATTCCTTATTTTTAGCTCATTATGTTCCTTAAATGGAAAACGATGTTTTTACCTAACCTTATGGAATAGGAGAACATTGACATTGTCATTGGAAGAGTTCTTGAACAAGTGTGGGTGTAACACCCTTGTGGGGATGTCACATTTATGAATGCAATGAAATAAAATAAAAATAAAACTCTTACCCAAGTTGTAAAACATTTGATACTTATGTAATATTTGTGGTAGTATTTTTTTTTCCTTTTTATAATTATAACATTAAATAAAATAACATGAAACACAAAATATAACAAACATAAACTCACCATAATATACATATGATTCTCTTTTAGTACACACATAATTTACAACTACATGTATTTAATAAAGCAGTAAAGAGTTGACACAAAGCTAAAACATAGTACTGCCCAAGTGCATCTCGGTAGATATCAAACCCTCCGATGGATCATCGTCCAGAACCTCCAGAATAACCATCGAAAAGTTCACATCTATGAGATCTCACAGCACGACGAACACGAGTCCGAGCTGTCGACTCGCTGCTGAGCTCACTAGGCGCATGGAAAATTCCCTGCCAATAACGCCTAATGGTCAGAGGTAACTCTAAATGTAAATAAAGCATAGTAGTGAATATGACCTCTCCGTCATACTCTCTACATAGGGACACAGTCAAACGTCCCACATAAGCAACTGTCCCTCGGTCCGCATGCATGCGCCACGCCTCGGAACCCCCAGGAAACTCCAGTCTCACGAATCCGAAGAATCCTGGCAATGCCATGATCTCAAGATCAGTCTTGACGATCAGTGTGATCTACTGGCTCCTCCTCCTCGAAATATTCGCCCGACTGTTGCTCGTCAGGGTACTATACCTCAAGAGGCTGATCCTCTTCTTCCTCAAACTCTTTACGGAAATAATATAGTAATATCGAGAAAATATATAGAGAGGTGAGACAATCTACATCACTACCCGCATAGCAATAAAGAAAATGACAGTACAAAATAGTTATCACAACAGTATATACCAATATATCATGCATAATATATCAGGCAATATATAACAATAATACCTACCATTATATCATGCATAATATATTAAAGCAATAAATCATACAATTTATCACAGATTATGGTAAGCAGTAAAATGCAGATAATGCATGAACATAATAAACATTTAAAATGCAGATGATGAGTGATACACATACTGACTCGTTCCTACTCCATGGAGCTAAACACGGATATCTGAGGGAATGATCCGATTAGGAACTAATAATACTTTATGGCTGCCCAACCAAACTATTGCACTGTCCAATCTTTGTGTCTATAGCCCACAGTCCAAAACATCGTGTAGCAGTACACATCAAACATCGTGTACCACAGGCATAGTACTTAATAATCCCCTCAAGATCTTGACTAAGAATAGTGCTTGTCAAGATCATTAGTGTGTTGCTCGTTACCACGGCCCAGAGGAGCAACCCACTGTCTGTATGTGGAATCCTCCGCACACTAACGCCTCCAAGTTCATAAATGAACCACACTACGCTTATCACACCAAAACACGGTGTAATTGGCCTCGTCAATCAATCACCAATTATAACCCAAATTGGCACAACACTCTAAACATGATCTAAAATTACAAAAATACCCTTATTATCCAAATTTTACCATAATTACGAAAAATTACCAAAATACCCTTAGTCACAAAATAACAAAGTGTAGTACGTCCCACTTGACAGTACTACACTACAATATGTCTGGGTCCACCACTTTGGCTCGACAGCAAAACTTACTGTATCTTTCAATCGCGTAGGAATTTTATCGCGTTTTCACAATCTCGTCATTTTCACAAATGTTTTTAAATCGCGTAAAGATATTTTGACATTTTTAAATATCGCAAAAGGTTTTTAAATTATTTTCTCAATCGCGTAAGATCTTTAATTCATTTTCTTAACCGAATAGCTTAAAATCATCATTTCTGCTATATGTAAAACTATATCTAGTACTTCTAAATACGTAGAGTATTATTCTTGTGTTCTACATATAGTATGGAATCTTTTCATTTTATGCGTCTAATTTTAATAAATTTCGGCAGCATTTTGCCTATAAAATCAGTATAAGGTATTTGTAATGTTTTCCTCTAAATATAGTTTATTTTACTTTTACCCAATAATTACACTTAAAAAAAATTTTACTAATGCGCTTCAAAATTTATAAAATGAGCTTTACATTAGTATTTTTCAAGCGTCTGTCTAATTCTTACTTAAACTAATTTCTGCTAAGTTAAAATTCTAGAACTGAATTTATTCCTCTTTAATTTCTCAATGATTCATTGGAATCCAATTATAGGTAAATCCATTACCTAACCTATCTTATAAAATAAAATAAAAATGGCATGTTGGCCAAATCAAAATAAAATGACATTTGGTTATACACTAAATGGCATATTGACCACAATTAACTTAAATCATGTTTTAAATCCATTATTTTACCTAAGTTCATTAAATCCTTGATTTAGAAAATTGTTGAGAACATTTTGGTTCTCTATTTTTATGAGAAGGCCGTGAGCCTCAAATGTGTTCTTTGGAACACTCAGACGAATCGTACATGTTATTCACATCCTACTTTAATAATTATACAGTTATAAATACATACAATTATTTAATCACATATAATATGCATACAATATATTTAAAGCCATAAACATGCATAGCAAAAATAATGAAAGCTATAATCATGCATAGCAAAAATAATCACAAATAGGAAAACATTTAAAACAATCAAAAACAATTAACACCACAAATAAACCATACAAACCGAATCCTTATGGATTCTACACACAAACACAAATCCATTTTCTCATCACCACTTAGGGTTGATGAGATTAAATCTCCTTCTTACCTCTTGTAGACTATTTAATCGGTTAGTTCTCCTCCTTTCCTCTAAATTTCGTACAAGCTCCAAAACAATTCCTAAAATTCTTAAACAATTAGTAAACATTTATACAAGGTACAAAATAGAAAAACCATGGAACAATCATGGTTAGAAAAATTAAAAATCAAATATTGAACCATAGAAACCAAACTTACCCTTAAGTAAGTAAGCAAGAAGTGAGATTTTGGACAAGATAGAGTGGGAATTTGGGAAAACTTTGTGAATGAAAGATGCTTAGAATGGGATTTAGGTTCAAGAAATGTGATGGGATAAAATTATGAAGGCTTGGTTGAGTATGTATGGGTGCTGGCCGAACCTAGGGAGAGAAAGTGAGAGAGAAGTGTGCTTGAGTTTTCTTGTGTTTTTAGTGAGAGAAATGGATAGTTAAAATGTGATAAGTGTGAAATAGAAAATGAAGAGTGAATAGATAGAGTAGCAGTGATGTGAATGAGTGTGTAGGGAGCTTGAGTGTTTGATTTTGCATGTAAAAATATCACAAATGTGTTCACATGGCCAAGCACATGGCTTAGGTCATTGGATCCTTCAAGAACCATGTAGAACCAAGCCACCTTGCCTCCTTATGCAGCCCAAAACCGTGCAGCTCTTCCCCTCTTTAGTGAGTGAATTGTTCTCCAATTACACTTAATTACATGGTAATAGATTAGATAATTAGTTAGGTTAATTATCCTAACCATTCTTAATTAACATACCATTAACATAACTAATTAATTTAGTATATATTAACATATATTATAACCTTTAATTAATATTAAGACATCTAATTAGTATTTAAATTATAAGTAATTCATAACTAAGCTAGTTCACTTAGCATGCTAATTAAGTAATTAGATTAGTTAAATTAAGCTTAATTAGGTTACTAACCATTTTCAAGCCTACAATTGTTGACTTAATCCTAACCCTTGGTTCATTTTTAATCCTTAGCCCTAGATTAGATCTAAGGTAGATATCACTTGGTCATAAATCTATCATTCTAATCTCACCATTGATTAGATCAATGGCTTAGGTTAAAGGCTTCATCATTAAGTCTTCATCCAACGGTCCAAATGAAAACCTATGCCTCCTTAGTTGTCCAATTCCTATTGGTTTAGAAAGTCAAGCCTACTTTTGTTGACTTGCTCTCATTGGTTAGAAATTGTCCAACAAGACACATTGACTGCTTTTTCCTAAACGCGGTCCCACGGCACTTTTAAAGATCCGTGGTCAAATCGAAAGCGATTTTTACTTTTTTGAGACAAAAGATGGTAATCGTAATATAAAATAATATTATAAAATATAAAATTATTTTATTGCATAGTTAAATTCAAAAAATTACGAGATTAATATATATATCAATCATAATTGGGTTTAGTAAGATCCCCACTCCAATTAATTAAAATAAGATTTATCCGGCCAGAAAATTATTATTTCCTTAGGTCGGAGCAAATCACATACAACAGCCAAGTACACTCACGGAACAGTCAAATTAAATTTACTGCTCACAGAATTCACAAAACAGTACAAATTGGGACTATATTGTAACTATCCCAAAAGTTGGGGTGTTACAACTCTCCCCTACTAATAAGAATTTCATCCCCGAAATTCATCATACATCAAACAATTGAGGATATTGCTCCCTCATCCTATCCTCTAATTCCCATGTAGCATCTTCCGTTACATTGTTCCACACTACCTTCACCAGTTCTATCATTTTCCCTCGAAGTTGTTTCACTCTCCTGTCCTCGATTCTAACAGGAAGTGTTTCGTATGTCAAATTATCCTTCAGCTGTACTTCATCAGGTTGTATCACATGGGTTGGATCGGGAATGTATTTCCTCAACTGAGACACATGAAATACATTATGAAGATTGGATAGAAAAGTCGGTAAAGCTATTTGATAAGCTACAGGACCAATCCGACGAATAATCTGATAAGGCCCTATAAACTTAGGTGTAAGCTTTCTCGATTTAAGAACTCTTCCAACACCCGTTGTAGGTGTAACTCTTAAGAACACATGATCGCCTTCTTCAAATTCTAGAGGTCATCGTCGTTTATCAGCATAACTTTTCTGACGGCTCTAGGTCGTTCGCATCTTTTCTTGTATCATCTTCACCTTTTCTGTAGTCTGCTGCACAAGATCAGGACCAATAGTCATACTCTCTCCATCCTGATACCAACACAAAGGTGTTCGGCATCGTCGTCCATAAAGTGCTTCATAGGGCGCCATTCCTATACTCGAGTGAAAACTATTGTTGTAAGTGAATTCTATCAAAGACAGAAATTCATCCCAACTTCCTTGCTGTTCTAACACACAAGCACGCAACAGATCTTCCAATGACTGAATCGTCCTCTCTGTCTGACCATCAGTCTGCGGATGATATGCAGAACTCAATCGCAATTTAGTCCCCATAGCTTCTTGTAAACTTTGCTAGAGTCTTGACGTAAACCTCGGATCCCTATCAGAAACTATACTTGCAGGCACACCATGAAGTCTAACAACTTCATCGATATAAATCTGGGTTAAGCGCTCCAACGGATACTTAATATTGACCGGCAAGAAATGCGCTGATTTCATAAGCCTATCAACTATAACCCATATCGAATCATGACCTTTCCGTGTCCTTGGAAATCCAGTAACGAAATCCATAGAGATACTATCCCACTTCCACTCTGGAATAGTCAAAGGTTGTAACATACCAGCAGGCCTTTGATGTTCCACTTTTGGCTTTTGACAGACAAGACAAGATGTCACACGTTCAGCTACATCTTTCTTCATTCTTGGCCACCAAAACAATCGTTTCAAGTCTTGATACATCTTCGTCATCCCCGGATGCATACTCAAATTACTTGTATGAGCTTCATCCATAATTGCTCTCTTGAGTTCGGAATCATCCAGTATACAAACTCTTCCTTTAAACCTCAAGATTCCATCAGATCCTTCCTCCACCATAACTTTATGACCTTGCTTCAACAATTCCTTTTCGTTCTGTAAAAACACATCTTCATCTTGTTTCTCCTTTATTATTTCCAACAAGTCATTCAAAACTACAACTCTACTTAGATGAATCTTTCCAGGTACCAATTCCATTGATAACCATAGATCTCTGAATTGCTTCATCAACTCCTCCTCCTTAATCATCATAGTAGAAACACTTACTACCTTTCTGCTTAAGGCATCAGCCACCACATTCGCTTTTCCTGGATGGTATTGAAGCTGAAAATCATAGTCCTTCAAAAATTCCAACCATCGCCTCTGTCTCATATTCAATTCTCTTTGATCAAACAAGTATTTTAAGCTCTTGTGATCACTAAAGACATTGAACATAGCCCCATACAGAAAATGCCTCCACACTTTCAACGCAAAAACTACTGCAGCTAGCTCCAAATTATGCGTTAGGTAGTTCCTCTCATGAACCTTCAATTGTCTTGAAGCATAAGCTACTATGTTCCGATTCTGCATCAACACACATCCTAACCCTTGGTAAGATGCATCACAATACACCTCAAAAGATCTGTTAGGATCCGGCAGAATTAACACTGGTGCAGTTGTTAACCTCTTTTTCAGCTCTTGAAAACTCGCTTCACGTTCTTCCGTCCAATCGAAAGTTTGACTCTTCCTCGTAAGTTGTGTAAGTGGTCCAGCTATCTTGAAAAAACCTTTGATAAACCTTCGGTAATATCCAGCTAATCCAACAAAGCTTCGAACCTCAGTCACAGTCTTAGGCCTTTCCCACTATAAAACAGTCTCTACCTTTGATGGGTCTACTGCAATACCTTCCTTGGAAATTACGTGACCTAGAAATTGAACTTCGTCCAACCAAAACTCGCACTTTGACAACTTCGCAAATAGCTTCTTTTCCTTCAAAATCTGGAGAACTATACTGAGATGTTCAGCATGCTCTTCTTGACTTTGAGAATAGATCAGAATGTCATCGATGAAGACAACGAGAAATCTGTCTAAGTACGGACAAAAAATCCTATTCATATAGTCCATGAATATCGCAGGAGCATTCGTCACTCCGAACGGCATTACTTGGTACTCATAATGTCCATAACGAGTTCGGAAAGCTGTTTTAGGCACATCGTCGACCTTGACACGAATCTGATGATAACCTGATCGCAGATCTATCTTAGAGAATACAACGGCTCCCTTCAATTGATCCATCAAGTCATCAATCCTCGGTAGCGGATACTTATTCTTTATAGCCACCTTATTCAGCTGTCAATAATCAACACAAAAACGCGAAGTTCCATCCTTTTTTTTGACTAGCAGCACTGGTGCTCCCCATGGTGAAACACTAGGTCGCACAAACTGCTTCTCCAACAATTCCTCCAATTGCTTCTTTAACTCTGCCAACTCTACAGGTGACATCCGGTACAGTGCAATCGAAATAGGACCTGCTCCTGGTACTAAGTCGATAGAGAATTCGATCTCCCTTTCCGGTGGCAAACCAGGTACATCGTCAGGAAAAATTTCTGGAAACTCATTGACGACAGGAATAGTGCTCACATCCTTCTCAGACTTGACTTCCAAAGAAGACAGCAACATAAACCCTTGAGCTCCATCCCTCAACAATGACTTGACCTTAACAGCAGTCAACAATCCAGAACTTTCTTCCTTAGGAAAAACTATGGCCTTACTCGCACAGTCTATAAGGATATGGTTAGAAGATAACCGATCCATTCCTAATCTTATGTCTATCTCAACAAGAGGTAAACAAATCAAGTTGACCGAAAACTTACGATCCTTTATAACAATAGGACAGTTCATACATATCTTAGATGTAACAACAGGCTTGGCAGTCGGTGTAGAAACAATCAATTGAAAACTCGGAGAAGACACAGGCAGTTTCAAACGTTCCACACAATCATATGCAATAAATGAGTGTGTTGCACCCGAATCATATAGCAAAGTCAGGTGATTACCTTCAATGACACCTTCCCCTTGAATAAGATCCTCAGATTGAGAAGCTTCAGTTCCGGTCATTGTATACACTCTCCCTCCAGATCTCGGTTGAGTGGCACGGACATTCCTCACCGCAGGCTTCCTCTCCGGCTGAGTACAATCCCTCGAAACATGTCCAGGCTTCTTGCAATTGAAACAGATCGTTCCTTTGATCGGACAATCTGTAGATATGTGACCACTCTTGCCACATTTAAAGCATGTCGGCGTAAATGCCACATTTTGACCAGCTCGATTTCCACTATAACTTCCCCCAATAGATGGACATTGCGGTGACTCCCCGATGGTCTCGCATAAGGCTTTCTCTGAAACCTACCACCACTGCTACTACCTCCTCTTTGGAACCTAGTCGGCCCAAAATTACGATTCCTCAGATCTCGGGACGGCTCCAATGCCTCGAGTCTTCGATAAGTGTCTATCAACACAGGAAACTCCCTCATTCTCATCGGTAGCACTGCACGCCTCAACTCCATTCTTAACCCATCTTCAAACTTTTGGCACTTCCATACCTCATCTAGTTGGTTTTGGAAATACCGTGAGAATTGTGACAAACTCTCAAATTTTGCAGCATATTCTCCCACAGTCATATTCCCTTGACGCAGACCAAGAAATTCCATTTCCTTGGCATGTCGAGTAGTACCGGGAAAGTACTTCTCCAGAAATACTTCACAAAACACCTCCCAGGTGATCTCAGTTCCTTCCGCTTGCAACAATTGGCGGGTATTCCTCCACCAATTCTCAGCATCCCCTCTTAACATATATACAGCAAATGTTACCTTCTTATTTTCCGCGCACCCCATTCCTTCAAATATTCGCTCCAAGTCTTGAATCCAAAGACTTGCCTTCTCAGGGTCAAACTCGCCTCTAAATTGTGGTGCATTGTTGCGTCTAAACTCCGACAAATTTAAAGCATCAGCAGTCGTATCTTGATGTTGGACTGTTCTTTGATTTTGCTGGGCAATCACTGCTGCCATTTGCTGAATAGCCTCAGCAACTGCAGTCATTGGATCCACATTAGGTGCCACGTTTGCACGCCTTCCTCTTCCTCCAGACATCTTCTTTCTTCAACAAGACAAAACAATGTCAGATGTACCCCTTTCAGAAACAAATCACAGCAATTCACACAACACAAGCAAAAACAGACCTAACCATAACCCCAAAAGACTCTAACTTGGGCTCTGATACCAACTAATGTAACACCCTTGTGGGGATATCACATTAATGAATGCAATGAAATAAAATAAAAATAAAACTCTTACCCAAGTTGTAAAACATTTGATACTTACGTAATATTTGTGGTAGTATTTTTTTTTCTTTTTTATAATTATAACATTAAATAAAATAACATGAAACACAAAATATAACAAACATAAACTCACCATAATATACATATGATTCTCTTTTAGTACACACATAATTTACAACTACATGTATTTAATAAAGCAGTAAAGAGTTGACACAAAGCTAAAACATAGTACTGCCCAATTGCATCTCGGTAGATATCAAACCCTCCGATGGATCATCGTCCAAAACCTCCAGAATAACCATCGAAAAGTTCACATCTATGAGATCTCACAGCACGACGGACACGAGTCCGAGCTGTCGACTCGCTGCTGAGCTCACTAGGCGCATGGAAAATTCCCTGCTAATAACGCCTAATGGTCAGAGGTAACTCTAAATGCAAATAAAGCATAGTAGTGAATATGACCTCTCCGTCATACTCTCTACATAGGGACACGGTCAAACGTCCCACATAAGCAACTGTCCCTCGGTCCGCATGCATGCGCCACGCCTCGGAACCCCCATGAAACTCCAGTCTCACGAATCCGAAGAATCCTGGCAATGCCATGATCTCAAGATCAGTCTTGACGATCAGTGTGATCTACTGGCTCCTCCTCCTAGAAATATTCGCCCGACTATTGCTCGTCAGGGTACTGTACCTCAAGAGGCTGATCCTCTTCTTCCTCAAACTCTTTACGAAAATAATATAGTAATATCGAGAAAACATATAGAGAGGTGAGACAATCTACATCACTACCCGCATGGCAATAAAGGAAACGACAATACAAAATAGTTATCACAACAGTATATACCAATATATCATGCATAATATATCAGGCAATATATAACAATAATACCTACCATTATATCATGCATAATATATTAAAGCAATAAATCATACAATTTATCACAGATTATGGTAAGCAATAAAATGCAGATAATGCATGAACATAATAAACATTTAAAATGCAGATGATGAGTGATACACATACTGACTCGTTCCTACTCCATGGAGCTAAACACGGATATCTGAGGGAGTGATCCGATTAGGAACTAATAATACTTTATGGCTGCCCAACCAAACTATTGCACTGTCCAATCTTTATGTCTATAGCCCACAGTCCAAAACATCGTGTAGCAATACACAAATCCAAACATCGTGTACCACAGGCATAGTACTTAATAATCCCCTCAAGATCTCGACTAAGAATAGTGCTTGTCAAGATCATTAGTGTATTGCTCGTTACCATGGCCCAGAGGAGCAACCCACTGTCCGTATGTGGAATCCTCCGCACACTAACGCCTCCAAGTTCATAAATGAACCACACTACGCTTATCACACCAAAACACGGTGTAATTGGCCTCGTCTATCAATCACCAATTATAACCCAAATTGGCACAACACTCTAAACATGATCTAAAATTACAAAAATACCCTTATTATCCAAATTTTACCATAATTACAAAAAATTACCAAAATACCCTTAGTCACAAAATAACAAAATATAGTACGTCCCACTTGACAGTACTACACTACAATATGTCTGGGTCCACCACTTTGGCCCAACAGCAAAACTTACTGTATCTTTCAATCGCGTAGGAATTTTATCGCATTTTCACAATCTCATCGTTTTCACAAACGTTTTAAAATCGCGTAAAGATATTTTGACATTTTTAAATATCGCAAAAGGTTTTTAAATTATTTTCTCAATCGCGTAAGATCTTTAATTCATTTTCTTAACCGAATAGCTTAAAATCATCATTTCTGCTATATGTAAAACTATATCTAGTACTTTTAAAATACGTAGAGTATTATTCTTGTGTTCTACATATAGTATGGAATCTTTTCATTTTATGCGTCTAATTTTAATAAATTTCGGCAGCATTTGACCTATAAAATCAGTATAAGGTATTTGTAATGTTTTCCTCTAAATATAATTTATTTTACTTTTACCCAATAATTACACTTAAAAAAAATTACTAATGCGCTTCAAAATTTATAAAATGAGCTTTACATTAGTATTTTTCAAGCGTCTGTCTAATTCTTACTTAAACTAATTTCTGCTAAGTTAAAATTCTAGAACTGAATTTATTCCTCTTTAATTTCTCAATGATTCATTGGAATCCAATTATAGGTAAATCCATTACCTAACCTATCTTATAAAATAAAATAAAAATGGCATGTTAGCCAAATCAAAATAAAATGACATTTGGTTATACACTAAATGGCATATTGGCCACAATTAACTTAAATCATGTTTTAAATCCATTATTTTACCTAAGTTCATTAAATCCTTGATTTAGAAAATTGATGAGAACATTTTGGTTCTCTATTTTTAGAGAAGGCCGTGAGCCTCAAATGTGTTCTTTGGAACACTCAGACAAATCGTACATGTTATTCACATCCTACTTTAATAATTATACAGTTATAAATACATACAATTATTTAATCACATATAATATACATACAATATATTTAAAGCCATAAACATGCATAGCAAAAATAATGAAAGCTATAATCATGCATAGCAAAAATAATCACAAATAGGAAAACATTTAAAACAATCAAAAACAATTAACACCACAAATAAACCATACAAACCGAATCCTTATGGATTCTACACACAAACACAAATCCATTTTCTCATCACCACTTAGGGTTGATGAGATTAAATCTCCCTCTTACCTCTTGTAGACTATTTAATCGGTTAGTTCTCCTCCTTTCCTCTAAATTTCGTACAAGCTCGAAAACAATTCATAAAATTCTTAAACAATTAGTAAACACATATACAAGGTACAAAATAGAAAAACCATGGAACAATCATGGTTAGAAAAATTAAAAATCAAATATTGAACCATAGAAACCAAACTTACCCTTGGGATTTTGGACAAGATAGAGTAGGAATTTGGGAAAACTTTGTGAATGAAAGATGCTTAGAATGGGATTTAGGTTCAAGAAATGTGATGGGATAAAATTATGAAGGCTTGGTTGAGTTTGTATGGGTGCTGGCCGAACCTAGGGAGAGAAAGTGAGAGAGAAGTGTGCTTGAGTTTTCTTGTGTTTTTAGAGAGAGAAATGGATAGTTAAAATGTGATAAGTGTGAAATAGAAAATGAAGAGTGAATAGATAGAGCAGCAGCCGTGAATGAGTGTGTAGGGAGCTTGAGTGTTTGATTTTGCATGTAAAAATATCACAAATGTGTTCACATGGCCAAGCACATAGCTTAGGTCATTGGATCCTTCAAGAACCATGTAGATCCAAGCCACCTTGCCTCCTTATGCAGCCCAAAAATCGTGCAGCTCTTCCCCTCTTTAGTGAGTTAATTGTTCTCCAATTACACTTAATTACATGGTAATAGATTAGATAATTAGTTAGGTTAATTATCCTAACCATTCTTAATTAACATACCATTAACATAACTAATTAATTTAGTATATATTAACATATATTATAACCTTTAATTAATATTAAGACATCTAATTAGTATTTAAATTATCAAGTAATTCATAACTAAGCTAGTTCACTTAGCATGCTAATTAAGTAATTAGATTAGTTAAATTAAGCTTAATTAGGTTACTAACCATTTTCAAGCCTACAATTGTTGACTTAATCCTAACCCTTGGTTCATCTTTAATCCTTAGCCCTAGATTAGATCTAAGGTAGATATCACTTGGTCATAAATCTATCATTCTAATCTCACCATTGATTAGATCAATGGCTTAGGTTAAAGGCTTCATCATTAAGTCTTCATCCAACGGTCCAAATGAAAACCTATGCCTCCTTAGTTGTCCAATTCCTATTGGTTTAGAAAGTCAAGCCTACTTTTGTTGACTTGCTTTCGTTGGTTAGAAATTGTCCAGTCAGCACAATTGACTGTTTTTCCTAAACGTGGGTCCCACAGCACTTTTAAAGATCTGTGGTCAAATCGAAGCAGATTTTTACTGTTTTTGAGACAGTAGGTACTGTAATATAAAATAATATATAAAAATATAAAATTATTTTATTGCACAGTTAAATCCAAAAAATTACGATATTAATATATATATCAATCATAATTGGGTTTAGTAAGATCCCCCAACTCCAATTAATTAAAATAAGATTTATCCGGCCAGAAAATTATTATTTCCTTAGGTCGGAGCAAATCACATACAACAGCCAAGTACACTCACGAAACAGTCAAATTAAATTTACTGCTCAGAGAATTCACAAAATAGTACAAATTGGGACTATATTGTAACTATCCTAAAAATTAGGGTGTTACAGTGGGGGTGTGCTAATTAGTGTGCAAAAGGTTTGGTTAAAAAGGAAATAGTGGCCAATTGATAACAAGAATATAATAAAAATTTAAAAAAAAAGGAAAAGAATATGTGAAGAAAATTTGCATTACATGGAGTTGGGATAAACTTTCATGCTTGTTATTTGAATTCATCCCCAATGTTCTTTGGTTCTCCATGGTATTTGACTTGTGATCTTTATATTATTCTTGTCCCCCTTGACTCCATTACAACCTTGCATAAAGTCCTCTTGATATGTGCATGTGTTTTGAGTATTGGAGAAGTAGAAGATAAGCACGCTTATGGTAGTTTAAATTTTCATGGGTTGAATTGAGTGAAACACTTACCTTCTAAACACTTGAGGGATTGAGAGTGTATCTTGTGAGGTTCTATCATTCTTGATTTATGCTTTTCAATTAAAGTTACCTTGCTTGTTGATTTGAGATGTAAAAAAATATTACTTCATGATTGTTTTAATTCCGTGAAGCTTTGGTTGCTCTTCTTGATTGTAGACTTTGCATTCTTGAATATCAATGGAAAGTGAGTCTTTTAGAGTTTTTAACTTTTGAGTTTATGTTGTTGTTCCTTGTTCTCTATGTTGAATTTCTAGTTTAGCCTGAGAGTGCAAAAGCTAAGTGTGGGAGCATTTGATAAACATAATTTTCATATATTAGTTAACCCTTATATTTAGTCTCTTAGACCTCTTATATACTTAATTGATTAGTTTTGGCCATAATTTAGAAGTTTGGGTTCCAAATGGGCTTAATTGCATTTTAAAGCATTATTGGAAATTTTAGACTATTTTTGTAGTTTGGGCATAACATGAGTTCTAGACATTTGAAAATTATGAATTTTACCTTGTAGGAAAGCTAAGAGAAAGCTCCATAACTTTGATGAGAGCTTGAAGGCTGAATCAGATGTCTAGTAGGTCAGATTGGGCCACGAATTCAGAATAGAGATGTTGTTGCTAGAACCTAGATGATGTGCAAATATTAGGTCATAATTTGGGCTGTATATGTGATATGGACCTGAAACCTGTGTCATTTGAAAGAAGAGACATATATATTCAATTCTTATGAGACCACTTATCCAAATTATGATGATTTGATGGTGTTTTAACTCTTTGAAGTCGGCTGATGGGTTCAGAGAGCTATTAATAATGTTTTAAGCATAACTCTCTCATCTTAAGCCCAAATTATGTGAATTAGGTGTCCAATTAAGCTAAGAGGAAGAGAATTGATCTTAAGCTAAGGGCAAACTTAGATTTTTGATTTTAGAGATATTTATTTAAGCAACAGCTACAATCACAAAACTGAACTCTAATTTTCTCGTAGCCGCTCGTGCTTGCACTTCCTCTCTTGATCTTTCTTCATCTCCTTTCTCTCTACTTTTATTTCTTTTTTATTTTTCCCTTCCATCCATGGAGGACTAGACCCTTCTAAATCAATCTTAGGGATTGACAATCTTGATGTTTAATTCTGAGATCTTGTTTTGATTATTTTACATTTAATAGCTAATCAAGTTTCTCTTTTACTTGTTAATCAAGTTCTTCTTTGATTTTGTTAAATCTGAATTAAATTGTTTAATTTGATTTGGATGTTGATATGATAATTGCATAATTACCATGTGTTTAATGAGGATTACAGAGACTAAGCAATGCATCAAAGGTGTCTTGGATGTTGTTTATTAAGCTTGGTTGAATTCTAGGTTCTAGATTAATTTAGGATTAGATGGATGCTTAATACGTTTAACCTTAGTTAATTAAATTCTAGATGTTTATCTAGTAGGGAATTCATGGATCATCTTAAGGATTCTTGATGTGATCTAATACCAAGAATCTGATTAGTAATTGAATGGATTCCTAGTCATCAATAATGGATTAAATTCAAGATTAGTTAATTTCCTTGGATTAGTTGTTTACTTAATTCTGTTTACAATTTTTAATTACTTTCTGTTAACTAATTTTGCAACCCTTTTCCCCCTGTTAACCTCTTAATTTGATTAGTTGATTAGAGTGATCTAAGGGCTCGGCTCGGTTGTGCATTATACTATAAGTATTTTGGTGAATCGGTTTATAAATTGATTTAATTTGATAGTCTCGGCAGCTGTCAATTACCCATTGGACAAGTTAGCTCAATTGTACATTCAAGAGATAATGAGGTTATATAGTGTACCTTCAAGCATTATATCTGATAGAAACCGTAGGTGTATCTAGATTTTGGGGAGCACTGCAAAAACCTTTTGGAACCAATTTGTACTTTAGTATATCGTGTAACCTTTAAATCGATGACCAAATTGAGAGGACCATCCAAACCCTAGAGGACATACTTAGGGCTTGTGAGTTAGAACAACTAGGAAGCTATGATAGATACCTACCATTGATAGAGTTCACCTACAATAACAGCCACTTTTTCAGTATTGGGAAGGCATCTTATAAAGCCCTATATTGCAGGAAGTGCCGACCACCCTTATGTTGGTTTGAGGTAGGGGAGAAAATAATGTTAGGACCATACCTAGTTCAAAAAACCATTGAGCATATTAAGTTGATCAGGGAGAGAATGTTTACTGCCTAAAGTAGGAAGAAATTCTATGTCGGTAAGAGGAAAAAACCTTTAGAATTTAAGGAAGGAAAACATGTATTTTTTAGAGTCACTTCTATAGTTGGGATTACAGAGCCCTAAAGTCTTAGAAGTTAAATCTTCATTTCCTTAGTCCATTCCAAATCCTCAAAAGAGTCGAACCTGTTGCTTACCAAATAGTCTATCCACCAAGTTTTTCTAATCTTCACAATGTCTTCTACATCTCTCAGCTCAAAAGATATTACTCAGAGCCTTCACACATTTTCGAAAATGAGTCAATGTAGGTAAGACATGATTTAACTTATAAAATAAAGGTTGTATAGATCATGGATATTCGAGTTAAACAACTTAGAGGGAAATATATTTCTTTGGTTAAAGTGGTGTGGGAAGGGATGAACTTCGATGAAGCTACCTTTAAATAATATTTCTAACATTTTTCTCAAAATTCATATTATTTTAATTTTAAATAAAATTTGTTTCCATTTATTTTATTTAAAATCCATTTAAATAAAATATTTAAAAATCCCACATTACTCTTTAGTCGTAAATTCCTTCTAGTGGCTGAAAATTACATTTTAATTAGTGATAAAAATATTTTCATTTCTATTTTCATTTTGTAATTCCTTAATTAGATTTATTACCACTAATCCTCTAGGTTATCATTTAATAAAACATTTTTGCATTGGATTCCCCTTTGGAAGGCTTAGAGGCCGTGAGCCTCAATGACTGTTGGAGCCAAAATTTCTTTGCTCTCAAGCATAAATTATAGCATACAACATACTTAAACATCACAAATCCTACTTTAACAAGTTCATGCATAATATCAAAGCAATAAATCACATAGGATAAATAATTACAAACCACACAAGCACCCCAAATTTTTGTGTCCCTTACCACCATAAGTGGTTGATGAGGTTAATCTCCCTCTTGTCTTAGATGTAACTTCCTAAGCTCCTTGTATGATCTTTTGTATAAACTTCCTCCACCAAGTAACTCTTAAAATCAAAGTAAACACACAATATATTAACATCCAAGGCTAGAGTAAGACAACCATATATCAAATATGGTCTTAAAATTTCAAGAATCAATTAAGAAATCAAGTTTCAAGATCTTGTCCTTGAAACCCTAGAACTTAAATCCAAAAATCAAGCTTGAAGATGGTTGAATCAAGGCTTGATCACAACATAGAAGTTGCTTGGAATGATGTTTAGAGTCAAGAGGTATGGTTAGTTGAAATTATAAGTGATTGAAAGGTAGATTTGTGTAGCTTGGCCGTGAGGTAGGAAGAGAAAATGTGAGAAAATGATGTTAAACTTTAAGAGAAAAAAATGATAGCTTTTAGAATGTGATTAAAAAATGAAACTTAGTTACTTTGGAGGCTAAATGGCCATGAGGCTTTATGGAGAGAGAAAGAGATATTTTGTTTACTACAAGTCATCACAACCATTGATTCAATCAAGGGTGGATATGCAAAGCTTTCCCTCCAAACTTGTTTCTAATTGGTTATGCATAAAGTTGTCATAACCATCTTATTTGCCAAGCTAGATATTTTCTAGATATTTTTAGAAACTATTACCCAATGGATAATAGCTACTGCTAGTTATTGTCTAATGGATAATAACAATACACAATGGATAATAACTTTACCCAATGGATAATAACTTTATCCAATGGATAATTAAAACTCAAATAAAGAAAATTTTCGTCAACTGTTCCCGATTTTGGGTTTAGTAAGTTTTCCCGGCCACGCATTAATAGTTTGAAACTTTTTGGTCTAGGAAAAATATTTATTTTTTCGGGCTTGCCTCAAACACACATACAACCAAAAAAATTATTAAAATAATCAAAATAAATTAAAAATTCCTAAAAATTCACAAAAATTCACAAATATTATAAAACTCATTTATATCAAGAAAAATAAAAAATCGTGGTGTTACAACTCTCCCCCTCTAATAAAAATTTCATCCTTGAAATTTTTCTTACATTGAAAACAAATGAGGATATTGCTCCTTTATCTTGTCTTCCAGCTCTCATGTCGCATATCCAGTGAGGTCATTCCAAACCACCTTCACTAAGGCAATTTCTTTTCCTCTAAGTTGCTTCACTCTTCGATCTTTACAAAAAACGTCTTATTGGTTAAGTTATCTTTTATTTGTACCATATCCGGAGCTATAACATGAGTGAGATCAGGAATATACTTTATTAACTGGGACACATGAAAGACATTATGGATATTTGAAAGAAAAGGCGGTAAGGCTATCTGATATGCTACCGGATCTATCCGACGAAGAATTTGATATTATCCGATAAATTTAGGAGTGAGCTTTTTGGATTTTATAACCCGTCCGACCCCAGTCGTGGGTGTAACTCTTAAAAATACACGTTCGCCTTCCTCAAACTCAAGTGGTCTCCTTCTCTTATCAGCATAACTTATCTGTCAACTTTGAGTTGTCCTCATCTTTTTCTGAATCATCTTCACTTTTTTAGTCATTTGCTGCACAAGTTCAGGTCCTAAAATAAGATTCTCCCCATCTTGAAACCAACACAAAGGAGTTCGACATCATCGCCCATACAATGCCTCATAGGGTGCCATCCCTATGCTTGAGTGATAACTATTATTGTAGGTGAATTCTATCAAAGGCAAGAATTCATCCTAACTTCTAGCCTATTCTAGAACACAAGCCCATAACAGATCTTCCAGTGACTGAATTGTTCTTTCGAACGGATGATATGCAGAACTTTAACGAAGTTTAGTCCCCATCGCTTCTTGTAGACTCTGCCAAGACCTCGACGTAAACCTCGGGTCTCTATTAGAAATAATGCTGGAGGGTACGCCATGAAGTCTAACGATCTCACCAATGTACACTTGAGTCCACCTTTCCATTGAATATCTTATAATAATAGGTAAGAAATATGATGACTTTGTAAGCCGATCAACCACTACCCAAATAGAATCATAACCCTTTCGAGTCTTGGGCAATCCGACAACAAAATCCATAGTGATGCTATTCCATTTCCATTCAGGAATAACCAAAGGTTACAACATTCTAGATGGTCTTTGATGCTCAACCTTTGCTTTCTGACAGATCAAACAAGACGATACATATTCTGCAACATCTCTCTTTATCCCTTACAACCAATACAATTGCTTCAAATCATGATACATCTTGGTCGCTCCCTGGTGTATACTCAACTTACTTCTATGAGCTTCTTCAAGAATCAATCTTCTAAGTTCTGAATTACTTAGCACACAGATTTCATCTCCAAATCTTAGAATTCTATCAAGTCCTTCATTAAACGATGTCTCCGCACCTTGCTTTACAAGCTTTGTCTTGTTTTGTAAAAATTCATCACCTTTCTGCTCCTCTCAAATTTCTTCTATCAGACTATTCGAAATGGCAATCATATTCAAACAAATCCTTCCCGGTGTCAAATCCACTAACAACCGCATATCCCTGAATTGCTCTATCAATTCATTCTTTTTAATCATCATAGCAGATACACTAAGTACTTTTCTACTCAAAGCATCCGCTACAATATTTGCCTTTCCATGGTGATACTAAAGTTGAAAATCGTAGTCCTTCAAAAATTCTAACCACGTTCACTGTCTCATATTCAACTCCTTTTGATCGAATATATACTTCAGACTTTATGGTCACTGTAAACATTGAAGGTTGCTCCATAAAGAAAATGTCTCCATATCTTCAATGCAAACACCACTGCCGCTAATTCCAAATCACAAGTCAGATAATTCTTCTCATGCACTTTCAACTGTCTAGAAGCATACGCCACAACATTTCTATTCTGCATCATCACACAACCTAAACCCAAATATAAAGCATCACAATACACTTCAAATGGTTCGTTAGGATCAGGCAGAATCAATACCGGTGCAATAGTCAAATGTCTTTTCAGTTCTTGGAAACTCTCCTCACATGCATCCGTCCATGTAAAAGTTTGATTCTTCCATGTGAGTTGGGTGAGAGGTCCTGCTATCTTTGAAAACCCTTCGATAAACCTTCGATAGTACTCGGCCAATCCAACAAAACTATGAAACTCCCTCACTGTCTTTGGCCTTTCCCACTGAAGAACTGGCTCTACTTTTGCTGGATCCACTACAATCCCATCCTTTGAGATCACATGCCCCAAAAATTGAACTTCATTAAACCAGAATTCACATTTGGACAACTTCGTGTATAGCTTTTTCTCCTTCAAAATCTGAAGAACCATGCTGAGATGTCCAGCATATTCCTCCAGACTTTGAGAATGGATCAGAATGTCATCAATAAAGACAACGACAAATCTTTCTAAATAGGGATGAAAGATCCTATTCATGTAATTCATAAATATCACAGGAGCATTCGTTATTATCATAGGCATTACTAAATACTTGTAGTGCCTATAACGCATCCGAAAAACTGTCTTAGGAACATCCTCAACCTTCATGAGACTTTGATGATATCCATAATGCAAATCGATCTTGGAGAAAATAGCAACTCCTTTCAGTTGTTCCATTAAATCATCTATCCTCGGAAGTGGATACTTATTATTGATTGTGATCTTATTTGACTAACGATAGTCTACGCACAACCATGAAGTTCCATCTTTCTTCTTCACCAACAATACTGGAGCTCCCCGCGGAGACACACTAGGTCTCACAAGCTATTTCCCCGATAATTCCTCTAATTGCTTCTTGAGTTCAACCAACTCTGCTAGTGACATTTGGTATGGTGCCATCGAAACAGGACCAGCACCTGGTACAAGATCAATAGAGAATTCTATCTCTCTGTCTGGTGGTACCAGGAATGTCATCAGGAAAAACCTTGTGAAACTCATTTACTATTAGAATAGCAATCACATCCTCCTCACTTTTGACCTCTAAGGAAGATAAAAACATGTATCCTCCAGCTCCTTCCCTTAAGCAAACTTCGACTTGGTTCACCGTTAAAAATCCAGAATTCTCAGGTTTAGAAAAAACTAAAGTCTTATTGGCACAATCTAATAGGATATAGTTAGAAGATAACTAATCCATTCCTAGAATTATGTTTATTTGTGACAAAGGCAAACAAATCAAATCAACAGGAAAGATTCAATTCATAAAACAAATAAGGCAGTTTAAACAAATTTTTGCTGTGACAACAGGCTTAGCAGTAGGGGTAGAAACAATCAGATCAAAAGGCAATGATGACACATATAATCCTAAACGATCCACACAGTCATATGCAATGAAAGAATACGTCGCTCTAGTATCATACAGTACAATTAAAGAATTACCTTCTATGGCACACTCCCCTATAATCAGATCCTCTGATTTTGAGGCTTCCTCTCCACTCATTGTGTACACTCTCCCTCCTGCCTGTGGCTTGGCAGCACGAACATTGCTAACCGAGGGCTCCATCTTGGGCTGATCACAGTCCTTTGAAAGAAGTTCCAGTTTTCCATATCGAAAACAAATAATGCCTTTGATTATACAGTCCTTTGTCAAGTGGTCCTTCCCACACTTGAAGCACTTCGATGTAGACGCCACTGTCTGACCAAATTTGTTGTTGCCAGAACTTCCTCCATAAGGTCTTTGTTGAAACTGACTCCCCGTTGGTCGTGAGTACGTCTTTTGTTGGAATCGGCTATTGTTATTGCCTCCTCTTTGGAACCATGTTAGTCCAAAGTTATGATTTCTGGTGTTGCGAGACTGATCTATCTCCTCTATTCGATGACATTTGTCAACCAAAACTGGGAACTGTTCAATCCCTAGGGGCAGCACTACACGCTTCAAATTATGCCTTAGACCATCTTCAAACTTTCTGCACTTCCACTCTTCATCAGGCTAAAGTTAGAAGTACCTCGAGAACTTCAACAAGCTCTCGAACCTTGCAGCATACTTGTTACCAAGTGGCCTCAATACTCAAGAGGGGGGTGAATTGAGTATGAAAAACAAGTTCGCAAATCTTTCACAAATCGTTTGATAAATAATTTTCGTTGAAGCTAATTGATGATTAGAGATGATTGGATATAAGAGATAAACACTTTTACTTATAAATGCAATAGCCAAAGGGACTAATATTCAAGCAATTCAATAAAGCAGTACTTAATGTAAAGAGAAGGGTTTAGAGAAAACAAACACAATAATTTATCCTGATTCGATCACCAATCCACTTGTGATCTACGTCTAGTCCTTAAGCAACCGCTAGAGATTTTCCACTATTTCTTCAAGCTTCAATAGGTGCTTGATAACATTTACAACGTTCTGCACTCAACACTTTGGGATACCTCACCCTTGGAGCTTGAGTCTCTTTAACTAAGGGATACCTCACCCTTTACACTTTTGGAGGGATGTCTCACCCTCTTTACAAAGCAATATAGATTTATTGAATGAAGCTCTCACTAGAGTAGATGATTACAAATTGAAGCTCTAATATGCTCTCAAAGATTAACCCACGTTTTTCATAAAAAATAGAGCAAGAATGGATTTGAGGATTGAATCACATTTTGAAGTATTGGTAATTAGTTTTTGGTTCAAGGTCAACCTCAAATGAAGACCCAACATTGGTATTTATAAGTTTTACAATAAATGGAGCCGTTGGAGGGTTTTAGCCAAGCATTAAATGCATTTAATATAGCCATTGGACATTGTCAGGATGCGTATAATCGATTACCCAACAAATGTAATCGATTACATTGTTATTTGAACGTGTTCTTGGCTTTCTGGGCTCTATGTAATTGATTACATTATTGGTGTAATCGATTACATGGCTTCTGACTTGCTTGTAATCGATTACAATATCCATGTAATCGATTACATGACTTCTGTCTTGCTGTGTAATCGATTACAATATCCATGTAATCGATTACATGACTCTTTGAACGTGTTCTTGCCTTTCTAGGCTTATAGTAATCAATTACATTATTGGTGTAATCAATTACATGGCCTCTGACTTTCTTGTAATCGATTATATTGATCATGTAATCGATTACAAGGCCTCTATTTGCTGTGTAATCGATTACAAACATCATGTAATCGATTACATTGGCCTTTGAACACATTTTTCAAGTCCAATAAAGCTTGTAAGCCATTTCTAACACTTCAAGACATTTGATTAAACATAAATCTTTTTAAGAGTGTTAGATTTAAGATTGAAACTCAAGTTTCTTGAAAAACATGTTTAGCTTTGAATTTTCCCACTTATTTTGAAAGGATATATTGAAAAACCATTTGAGAAATCTTGAGAGTATTTAACATTAATGTTCTAAGTCTTATAACTAAATAAACCTCTTGACTTCTTTCTTTGATCTTGATCTTTTCTTTTTCACTTGATCTTCACTTTTGCCTTTGTTATCATCAAAAACCATTTGACATGCTTTAGGGACATAAGCATTCACAATACTCTCCGACCATCATTCCTCCCTATCGCAAACTAAGAAATTTCGTCTCCTTAGTATGCCTTACACTTTGATAACACTATATTTTATACATTTTATAAACCTCTCACTAGGTTTCTTAAGGTTCAATTAAGCTTAATTTAGTTAGTTTTGACACATTTTATGATATTCGACCTTATTGGATCATTGGAAGAATTATTGCATGAATTAGCCTTAATTTATCTTTTTGGCAGTGTTCAGTAAACTGGCTATAACTTGAGTTTCAAATATCTGGTTGATGTGATTATGGTTTTGTAGGAAAGTTAAGACAATTCTCTAAAACTATCTTGAGACCTCAAAGGCCAAATCACATGTTTGGATAACTCAAATTGGAGTTGAAGCAAGAACTAAGGTGCCGATCCTGATAGCTTGACCTATTCATACTATTCATGATATAGATCGGGATATAGGATGTCAAATGGGCTTAAATTTTGATGGTTGATAACTAAGACCCAAATCTACAACTTTTATGTTGAACACTTTTTCAGAATCTGAGGTCTAATGGGTCATATTGGGCTTGGAAGTCAGAACAGAGGAGCTATCATTGGGCCAGAGTAATATGTAGTAATCAGACCATATCTTAAGTTGTGAAAATGATTATTGACCCAAACTAATGGCATTTGAAAGATAAGATCCAGACCTACAAATTTCATGAAGACCACATTTCTCAAAAATGACGAATGCAATGACTTCAGAGCTTAATGATTTCAGAGACAAAGAATCTCCATAATTTTCCACTCATCAAAAGTCATTTGGCATTTTTCACTCATTTTCTAGTCATCCACTCACCCATGACTCAGCCCTCTTGTCATTTTGTATCCCTAATCCTCTATAAAAGGCACCATTGGTATATCATTTGGGGGTCTTGGTCCTAGAGGCCAAGATCATGCTATTATGTTGTTGTAGTTTTCCTTTGTTCTAAATTGAAATTATGTTCTTCTTTTTCTTCTTCCTCCTTTTCTTCTTCCTCTTCTTCTTCTTCTTCTTCTTCTTCTTCTTCTTCTTCTTCTTCTTCTTCTTCTTCTTCTTCTTCTTCTTCTTCTTGTCTATGAGTAACTAAGTTTTATTTTGCTTGGGTGAAA
Source organism: Ormosia semicastrata (assembly GCA_029884595.1). Lineage (NCBI taxonomy): Eukaryota > Viridiplantae > Streptophyta > Magnoliopsida > Fabales > Fabaceae > Ormosia > Ormosia semicastrata. Next base: position 18,080,693 of record JAQQTO010000062.1, on the reverse strand, counting down.
GAGTGAAGCTCTTGGTAATGAAATAATGTTAGATTAATTTTTCTCTTGTGCTTAAATGATATATTTTTAAGTGGTCATTATACGTGTTGTATTTTGTTTCCAATTAATTTAAAAACCCTCCTTGTAAAGTGGAGTTCTTGATTTGTTGTAGACAAGAGATTGACACAATGAATGCTTGAACTCATTTACAAGTGTTAGTGTTAGAAACTCTCCTTATAAAGTGGAGATCTTGATTTGTTGTAGACAAGATTTTGGCACAGTGAATGCTTGATCCTATTTATGAGTGGTGGTGTTAATCATTTATGAGTGGTGGTGTTAATAGATGATTAAAGGAATTGCAATATAATTACGTATATAATTTTTAAAGAACTTTGAACGTTGTATTTTCTGATTGGAACTTCCATTATGTGTGGATTCTAATTGAGTTATAAAAAGAAATAATATTATTCTTATTTTATTTACCAAGAGTGGATCTCCTAACCCAAGTAAATCTTTTTTATTTGTTGTGACAAAATATTTACTTTACCTTAATTAATTTTTCTTCATCAAGTCTCTGTGGTTCGACCTCGGTGATGCATAATTTTTAGTTTCAAACAAGTCTACAAACTTGATGCGGGATTAATTGTTGCTTTGCGAACCCAAGTGCGGGTTGTCTCAAGTAATAAATTTCTCGGGAGTCCGAGGTCGATCCACAGGGAATTGTTGAAGATTAATTAAGGTGAAGTAAATATTTTGTTACTATGGTAAAAATTATTTACTTGGGTTAAAAGATCCACTCTTGGTAAATAAAGTAAAGGTAAGATTAATTTCTTTTATAACTCAATTAGAATCCTCGCAACATGGAGGTTCAAATCAAAAAATACATCATTAAAAGTCCATTTAAAATAATATACGTAATTATATTATGTTTCCTAAAAATATTACCACCACTTATAAATGGGTTAAAGCATTCATTGTGCCAATATTTTGTCTGCAACAAATCAAGAACTCCTCTTTACAAAGATGGTTTCTAAATTATAAGAAACAAATTATAATACGTATAATGGTTACTAGAAAATATAAATCATTTAAGCACAAGAGAAGAATAAATCTAACCTTACTTTATTACCAAGAGCTTCACCCTTTCACCCAAGTAAAATGAAACTTAGTTACTCATAGATAAGAAGAAAGAAAGAGAGAAGAAGAAGAAGAAGAACATGACTTTAATTTAGAACAAAGGAAAATTACTACAAGAAAACCTAGCAACAAAATGGTATCATTTTAGTAACTAACACCTAACACCCTTAATGATCTGCCAAGGCCCCCTTTTTATAGAGGATTAGAGATACAAAATGACAAGGGGGCTGAGTCATTAGTGGTTGGATGAGTGGAAAATGAGTGGAAAATGCCAAATGACTTTAGGTGAGAGGGAAATTATGGAGATTCCTTGTCTCCGAAATCATGCAGCTCTAAAGTCATTGCATTCGTCATTTTTGAACCAAGTGGTCTTCATAAAAGTTATAGGCCTAGATCTTAGCTTTCAATTGGCTTTAGTTTGAGTCCAATATCATTTCTCTAACTCCAGATATGTTCAAATTACTGAACACTACCCAGGCCCAGTCACAGCTCCTCTGTTCTTACTTCCAAGCCCAATATCACCTTCAAGGAGTTCGATTCTAGAAAAGTGTTCAACATGAAAGTTGTAGATATTGGTTCTTAACTATTCAGCATCTAAATTTCAGCCCATTTTACAACTTCTATCCCGAAATATGTGATGAACAGTACCCATAGGTTAAGCTGTCAGGAAAAACACTCTGCTTCTTGCTTCAATCCAAATTTGAGTTATCTACTCGTGTGATTAGGCCTTTGAGGTCTTCATGAAAGTTATAGAACTCTCTCTTATCTTTCAAATGCCACTAGAATCACCTCCAAATACCATCTACAACCTAAGATATGACCCAAATACAGAAACAGTGTAAGATATGAATCATGCTGAAAAATTCAATTAAGTTCAATTTGAGTCCAAACTTACAAAACATAATAAAACTCAATCAATTAAGTACATAGAGAGTGTAAATGACTAAGAATGAAAGCTTATTAATGTATCAAATATGTGATCATCAAACTCCCCCACACTTAGCTTTTTGCACTCCTGAGCAAAACACATAAGATCAGTAAAAAAAAATGAAACAGACTCAAAAGCTAAACACTCTAAAAGACTCAATTTCTAATAATATTTAAAAATGAAGAGCAATCATTCAAGTAATCAAAACATTCATAAGGTAACATACCTTCACTTCTCAAATCAACAAGCAAGGATATTTCAATTGAAAAGCATGAGTCAAGAATGATAGATTTTCACAAGATTCACTCTCAATCCCTCAAGTGTTTAAAAGGTAGGTATTTCACTCAATTCAACCCATGAAAATTGCACTACCATAAGCTTGCTTATATTCTACTTCTCCACTACTCAGAACACATGCACACACAAATCATGAAGACTTTATTCAAGGTTGTAATGGGGTCAAGGTAAAGGAGGAAGTAATATAGATATGACAAGTTAAACACCAGAGAATAAAAGAACATGAGAGCGAGTTCAATTAACAAGCATGAAAATTCATCCCAACTCCACCTAATACAAATTCCCTTTACATATTCTTTTCCTTTCCTTTATTACCTTGTTGACCCTCTTCTTTTTACAATTTTTTTTGATTGATTTTTTTTATTTTTTTATTTTTTTATTTTATTATTATTATTATTTTTTACAAAAAGAACATCATATATACATTTTTTTTAAGAATTCTACACACACACCCCACACTTGTTCAAGAACTCATCGAATGACAAAACTAATGTTCTCTTATTCCCTAAGGTCAAGTAAGAACATGATTTTTCATTTAAGGCACATAATGAGTTCGAAACAAAGAATAGTCAAATAAGCTCAAAGGGGTTAAGCAAGGGGAAATAGATCATTTCTAATGCTTTATGTTGCCAGGAATCAGAGAATTTCCAAGAAGTCATAAGAGTGCTTGATATCATATTGAGACAACATGCTGCTAAACAAGGCTGGCTATTTGATTAAAGTAGCTATTTGAAGAAAAATGCCTCAATCATATTTATGTATGCATATGAAAATGTAGTCTCAAAAAGAATCAAAGCAAGTTCTAGAGTAACAATTTCATGAGTGAGATTCACACAAGAAAGAAAAGAACAAATGTTCAATCCATTCATCAATAGGCTCAAAATCTCACAAGGCATAATTCTATCATTCTCAGTCCACCAATTCAACATCCATAACCAAGCAAGTGAATTTTAAGAAAGAAGACAATTTACTCAATCATGCAAATTTTCCTGAATTTGAATTGCTACTTCCACATAAACTAGTTACTACCCTAACTAAGATGCGTCTCAAGAGTAAAATTTACTCCTTACTCTGCCATCCTTAACTGGTTTAGTAAGTTATAGACAAAAATATAAACACAATAAACATATTAATACACACACTTCCTAAATTTTTTTTTATTTTTTTTACACACTATCCTTCCCCTAACCAGATCACAACATTGTCCTCAATGTCAAAGATAGATAGGTAAAGGATAAAAGATAGTACCTGTTGTTGTAATTACTGAAAAGAAAAATCTCACACAAATTTTAAAAAAAAAGTAAAATAAAACTGAAGATAAAGGATAGTTATAGATGAAGTGACAGATCACACTCTTGTTCCTTGCTGCCTCCCTTGTTGTTGCCTCTCTTGCTATTACCTGCTGACCAATCTATCTGAGCTGTTACTGGATTAGGTTCATAAACAAAAACTTCTAATTTATCAATCAACTCATCAACAGTGGAAGCAAAAATAATGAATCGTCTTGCCGAAAGTGTGATGAATTTCTGTTCCACAGCATGGTCAAGAAAATACAACAAAAGATCAAAGAAATTATTAACATTCAGCAAACCTATGGGTTTATGATGGATGTTTAGTTGGGCCCAAGAGATAATTTAAAAAATTTCTTCCAAAGTACCAAAACCACCTGGTAAGGCTATGAATGCATCAGAATTTGCAAGCATTGTCCTCATTCGTTCATCCATAGATGATACTTGAAGCTCCTCCCCAATTGTTTTTCCTGTGATATTCTGTTGAGCTAAAGGTCTAGGAATGATACCTAAAACCTGACTGCCTTTTAAATGAGCAGTAAGTGATACAGCCTTCATTAACCCAATGCTACCTCCTCCATATACTAAATGAATTTTCCTCGCAGCAAGTGTTCGACCAAGAGTGATTGCTGCGTCTACATACTCTAAACCATTCTTATAAGTTGACCCACAAAATACACAAATATTGGTAAGTCTACGAACAGAAGAAGAAGAAGCTCCCTCCATTTTACACTGACACTTCCTTTGAATGATTTTGAGTTGAAGGAAAGTGAAGAAAATGTAGTGTTTAAATAGGGAAAAGAGTAGAAAAAGTAATGATAGTACCTATATGGGTAGGTTGGCTGTTGTCAGAAAAGTTTGAAATTAAGAAACAATTTTTTTTTTGTTTTTTGTTTTTTGTTTTTTATTTTTTATTTTTTGGAAAATGTACAAGATAATATATACATGTTGTTGTGATTGTGGCTCACATCTTCCTCTGGTTTCACGTCCAGAAACGGCTTAAACGCCTTCTATGAGTCGAGGATAAGCTTCCCATCTAATTTTCTTATAAATTGGCAAACAGGGTCTTTTTGAGTCAGATTCCCAAGACTATAACGCTCTTGCTCGTCCTTGAAGAGATTCCACAAACTAAGAAGTTCACGCTGCACAACTCCACAAGAATGCGTCTCAAGAGTCAATAAGATATTATCTAATGACTCCTTACTCAGTCCATTCTTAATGAAGAATATTTTATCTTCTCTATTTATAGAAACCATCCCCAAAGAGCGACATCGCGTGTTGCAATTCCATCGTGCACACTTGTAACAAATTTTCATTCTTTTTGCTCTTCTCCTTTTTGAAAATGAACTTTTACCGAGACCAGGCATGTATGGGACAAATGAATCTGAAGATTCACCAGCTAAACGAACCTTTGCTTCGATTATCCAGCGTATATCTTCTGGGATGCCCTTATACATTAACAATCTCAGTTTTTCACACCTAACTTCATAGACTTTTGTTAAAGCATTTAGAGGGAGAGAAGGAAAATGTTTTCTTAGATTTGAGAGAATGACATCCATTTTAAAAGGAGAAGAATTCAGTTATTATGGGAAACTGAAAAACAAACCGACTTGAGAGTCACGGAGTACCGTTATCTGCCATTTAACCGGGAACATAAAGAACTACAAAAGAAAGAAACAACATTAAAATAAATTCTACTCATAACAAGTATTAGAAAGAGAAATGGATTCTACCTCAACAACTTGATGTTCCAGAAATGGTTTGAATCTTTGTCCATTGACCTTAAATACAATACCATTCCTAGGATTCTCAATGTCTATGGCCCCATAAGAGTACACATGTTTGACAATATAAGGACCAATCCACCTAGATCTCAATTTTCCAGGGAATAGGTGAAGACGAGAATTATAAAGCAGAACTTTTTGACCAATTTCAAAAGTTTTTCTCAAAATTGATTTGTCATGAAAAGCTTTTGTTCTAGCTTTATAAATCTTTGAGTTTTCATATGCATCATTTCTTAATTCCTCAAGTTCATTTAATTGCAATTTGCGTAACTTGGAAGCATCATCAAGACTTAAGTTGAAAGCTTTAATGGCCCAAAATGCTTTATGCTCCAATTCTACAAGCAAATGACAAGGTTTTTCATAAACTAACCGATAGAGAGACATGCCCAAAGATGTTTTAAAAGCAGTACAGTAAGCCCAAAGTGCATCGTTTAGTCTTAAAGACCAATCTTTACGATTTGGGTTAACCATTTTTTTCAAAATTTGTTTAATCTCCCTATTTGCTAATTCAACTTGTCCACTTGTCTGAGGATGATAAGGGGTTACAATTTTGTGGGTAATGCAATATTTCTTCATTAAAGATTCAAATGGTTTATTGCAAAAATGTGTTCCCCCATCACTGATGATAGCTCGAGGAATTCCAAATCGACTCAAAATATTTTCTTTTAAAAAATTTAGAACAGTTTTATGATCATTGTGCCGACATGGAATCGCCTCAATCCATTTTGAAACATAATCAACTGCAACCAAAATGTACACAAATCCAAAAGATGATGGAAATGGACCCATGAAATCAATTCCCCAACAATCAAAAATTTCAATGACAAGGATAGGGTTCAAAGGCATCATATTTCTTTTAGAAATGGACCCCAATTTTTGACAACTTTCACAACTTTTGCAAAAAGTATAATTGTCCTTGAATAAAGTGGGCCAATAAAATCCACACTGCAAGATTTTTGCAGCTGTTTTCTTTGAAGAAAAATGACCTCCACATGCTTCTGAATGACAAAATTTAATGACACTACTTACCTCATTGTCAGGTACACATCTCCGAAAGATTTGATCAGGATAATATTTGAACAAATATGGGTCATCCCAAAAGAAATTTTTCACCTCAATCAAAAACTTTTTTCTGTCTTGGTGTGTCCACTGAGGTGGCATCTTACCTGTTACAAGAAAATTGATAATATTAGCAAACCAAGGCATGGAATTAACAGAAAATAAAAATTCATCAGGAAAAGAATCATTGATAGGTGTGCTATCAAAAGATGAGCCTGTTGTCAGCCTTGACAAATGATCTGCAACAACATTTTCGGCTCCTTTCTTGTCTTTTATTGTGATGTTAAATTCTTGGAGCAACAAGATCCACCGTATCAACCTAGGTTTGACATCCTGTTTAGACATTAAATATCTAACAATAGCATGATCAGTGAAAACAACAGTGGATGAACCAATTAAATAAGCCCAAAATTTGTCCAATGCAAAAATTACAGCAAGTAGTTCTTTTTCAGTAGTGGTGTAATTCATTTGTGCACTATTCAAAGTTCGACTTGCGTAATAAATTACATGAGGCTTACCTTCCTTTCTTTGGCCTAAAACAGCGCCAATAGCAAAATCACTAGCATCACACATCAACTCAAAAGGCAAAGACCAGTCAGGAGATTGCATGATAGAAGCAGAAGTCAGAAGACCGATTAATTTTTCAAAAGATTTCTGACAATCTTGAGTCCAATCAAATGGTGTATCTTTTGTTAGAAGATTACATAAAGGTCTAGATATGGCACTAAAGTCCTTTACAAATCTTCTGTAAAATCCTGCATGTCCTAAAAAGGAACGAACTTCTCTGACTATTTTTGGAAAAGGCAAATGAACAATTAATTCAACTTTGCCCTTATCAACTTCAATTCCCTTAGAAGATATCACATGACCTAACACTATTCCTGAGGTAACCATGTAATGACATTTTTCCCAATTTAACACAAATTCTTTTTCTTCGCATCTTTTAAGAACTTTTTCCAAATTATCAAGACAATTTTCAAAAGAATTTCCAAAAACTGTCAGATCATCCATGAAAACTTCTAAATAATGCTCAATCATGTCACTGAAAATACTTAGCATGCATCTTTGAAAAGTTGTCGGAGCATTACAAAGTCCAAAAGGCATTCTTCTATATGCAAAAGTGCCAAAAAGGCAAGTAAAAGTGGTCTTTTCTTGGTCCTCTAATGCAATTGGTATTTGATTATACCCTGAATAACCATCAAGAAAATAATAGTAGGGATGTCCTGCTACTCTTTCTAGAATCGATTCAGGAAAGGGTATTGAAAATTGTTCTTCCTAGTTGTCGCATTTAAATTTTCTGAAATCAATACACATACGCCAACTAGATGAGACTCGGGTAGGTATTAATTCTCCTTTTTCATTTTCAACCACTGTTATTCCGATTTCTTAGGCACAACTTGTGTAGGGCTTACCCACTGGCTATCAGAGATAAGATAGATAATTCCAACATCAAGTAATTTAAGAACTTCAGCTCTAACTACCTCTTTCATGTGTGGATTTAATCTTCTTTGAGGTTGTTGAGATGTTTTAGCATTATCCTCTAAATGTATTCTATGTGTACAAATTAATGGATTAATGCCTTTGATATCCTTTAATGTCCATCCAATTACATTTTTATGCCTTTTAAGTACTTCTATCAACTTATCTTCTTATTCTTTGGTCAAGGATGAGGAAATTACCACTAGAGAGCTTTGTTCTTCTCCCAAAAATGTGTACTTCAACCCATCAGGTAATGGCTTCAGTTCCAGTGTGGGTACTTCTTCATGGGTATCATCATTCATGGATTTTAGCTCTTCGAATCTTGGCTTCCTTCCTTTGTATTCCATTTCCTGTGTATAGTCAAGCAAAGAGCATATTTCAGAAACATCATCATCTAATTGTGTAGCTGAATCAAATGAATTAATTAAACAGATTTCTAATGGGTCAGAAGAACTCCTGATTTGAAGATGATCATCTATAATGGCTTCAATCCCTTCAATCTCTTCCTTTTCATCATAAACTTCTTGTGGTTGCTTGCACATGTTGAAAACATTAAGCTCCAGTGTCATATTTCCAAAAGTTAGCTTCACCACTCCATTTCTGTAATTTATCAAAGCATTAGATGTTGCTAAAAATGGGCGACCCAAAATAACAGGAACTGACTTAGAACTATCAACCATAGGTTCAGTTTCCAAGACAATAAAATCCACAGGATATATGAATTTATCAACTTGTACCAACACATCTTCTACTATTCCTTTTGGAATTTTAATTGATCTATCAGCAAGTAGAAGAGTTACAGAAGTTGGTTTTAACTCACCAAGGTTGAGTTCTTTGATAAACCGAATATGGAAGCAAATTAACACTAGCACCAAGATCAAGTAAAGCTCGTTCAATTTTATGTTCACCAATAATGCATGAAACTGTAGGACAACCAGGGTCTTTATATTTCAACTCATTATTGTTTTGAATAATGGAGCTTACCTGCTCACCAAAAATGCATTCTTTTTCACATTATGTTTCCTTTTAACAGTGCACAAGTCTTTCAAAAATTTGGCATAACAAGGAATCTGCTTGATAGCATCTAACAAAGGAATATTGACCTTCACTTGTTTAAAGATTTCAAAAATGTCACTGTTATGATTCACTTTACTTGAATTGTTTAATGCTTGAGGAAATGGGGGTGAAGACGAAGGTTTGATCTCTTTTTGACTAGGTGGCTTATCAACTACTTCCTCATCTTTGGGAATTGACTCATCATCTTTCTCAAAAAGTTCAGGAATTTGTTTTTCAACAACCTTTCCACTCCTAAGAGTTATCACTGAGTTGACTTGATCTATTTTTTGACTTTCTGAACTACCCTCATTTAGGCTAAACTAACCCTTGGGATTTGGTTGAGGTTGAGAGGGAAACTTTCCTTTCTCATGAATAGTAAGTGCAGAAGAAAGTTTAGCAAGAGTGTCTTTTATGTCAATCATGGTTTGATTGTTGTGGTTATTGATGGCCTCTTGTTTTTTCATGAATGCATGCAATGTTCCTTCAAGGTTTTTCCTATATGGAGGGACATAGGGTGCATATCCTTGAGGATTTTGAGAATCTTGTTGTGCCTGAAGAGGTGGTGGTTGCATGAATTGTGGCTGGTTGCTATTCCTCCAACTGAAGTTCGGGTGATTTCTCTATCCCAGATTGTATGTATTTGAAAAAGAAGAAGTGAATGGCTTTTTAAAATTATTTATTGCATTTACTTGCTCATGCACAACTTCTTTAAAAACAGGAATTTTTGGACATTCATTTGTTGAGTGTCCTAATTCATCACAAATGCCATAAATTTCTTCATTTTACACAGATTTGATTTCTTTTACTTTTCTTGATTCCATAGCTTCAATCTTTCTAGCCAAACTAGCAAACCTTGCATTTAGATCTTCTTCTTGACTAATATTTTCCTTTACTAGTATTTGCAAGGTTAAATCTAATTGAATTTTCAGAAGGATTAGTACCATGCCAAGATTGAGAATTTTCAGCCAAATGGTCTAAATAGTCTAAAGCTTCTTCAGGTTCTTTATCAAGAAATTCACCATTGCACATTGTTTCCACAAATTGTTTGGTTTCGGGTGTTAACCCTTCATAAAAGAAGCTTATAGTGTGCCATTTTTCAAAACCATGATGTGGGCAAGAATTCAACAAATCTTTAAAACGTTCCCAACTTTGAAAATATGCTTCATTGGAATTTTGGGAAAAATTTTGGATTTGTCTTTTCAAAGCATTAGTTTTATGTGTTGGAAAAAATTTCTTCAAAAACTCATATTGCATTTCTTGCCATGTGCCAATTGATCTTGGTTTCAAAGTGTTAAGCCAAGTTTTTGCTTTATCTTTCAAAGAAAAAGGAAATAATTTAAGCTTAACAACCTCTTCAGTGTAAGTTTGATCATGAAAAGCAGTGCATACTTCCTCAAATTCTTTTAGATGTAAATATGGGCTTTCAGATTCTAAACCATAGAAATTAGGAAGTAAAGAAATCATACCTGGCTTGAATCTAAAATTGTTGGCATTGAGTGGAAAGATAAAACATGATGGACTAGAATTTCGAGATGGTTGCAGATACTCACACATAGTTCACAACGGTTGATTTTTATGTTCATCATGCACACTTTCGTTTTCAGCCATTGTACTTAATGTATGTGATTGTGATTTAAATAAATCAATATGTAAAGTACTTGGATTAACTCTAACCAAACGACCAGAATTTAAATCACGATACCAATTAAGCATAAACAAGTAACTTTCAGTAGAAAAGAAAATGTACAAGCTAGTAATATAAACTGTCCATTAAATATTAACAAAGGTGTGGTATAAACCAACCACCAAATATATATTAACACTTAGTAAATAAATATTAACAAAGGTGTGGTATAAACCAACCACCAAACAAGTTAATAAGCATAAAAATTAAAAAGTTAGTATACAGATAAATTAAAATGTTAGAAGCAAATAAAGTAAAAAGTTAGATAGTTAGTAAGAGAGTTAGTAAGTTAGTAAACAAAAAAAAAAATGACAAAAAATAAATACAAAAATAAAGTACAAAAAAAATAAAAGGGAGAGTTACCCCACTAAGTTAAAATGTACAAGAAAATAAAATGGAGAATTACCCCCACTGTACAGAAATTAAAATGCAGAAAACAAAGTGTAGAAAGTAAATTACAAAAAAATAAAATAAGTAAAAGGGAGAGATTCCCCCACTAAGTTAGTGCGTAAAATAAAAGGGAGAGGTTCCCCCACTAGTTAGGATGTTAGTATATATACAAATTTTTACACCAGAAATTCAGTCTTCAAATCAAGTCCCTGGCAACGGCGCCAAAAACTTGATGCACAATTTTTAGTTTCAAACAAGTCTACAAACTTGATGCGAGATTAATTGTTGCTTTGCGAACCCAAGTGCAGGTTGTCTCAAGTATTAAATTTCTCGGGAGTCCGAGGTCGATCCATAGGGAATTGTTGAAGATTAATTAAGATGAAGTAAATATTTTGTTATTATGATAAAAATTATTTACTTGGATTAAAAGATCCACTCTTGGTAAATAAAGTAAAGGTAAGATTAATTTCTTTTATAACTCAATTAGAATCCTCGCAACATGGAGGTTCAAATCAAAAAATACATCATTAAAAGTCCATTTAAAATAATATACGTAATTATATTATGTTTCCTAAAAATATTACCACCACTTATAAATGGGTTAAAGCATTCATTGTGCCAATATTTTGTCTGCAACAAATCAAGAACTCCTCTTTACAAAGATGGTTTCTAAATTATAAGAAACAAATTATAATACGTATAATGGTTACTAGAAAATATAAATCATTTAAGAACAAGAGAAGAATAAATCTAACCTTACTTTATTACCAAGAGCTTCACCCTTTCACCCAAGTAAAATGAAACTTAGTTACTCATAGATAAGAAGAAAGAAAGAGAGAAGAAGAAGAAGAAGAACATGACTTTAATTTAGAACAAAGGAAAATTACTACAAGAAAACCTAATAACAAAATGGCATCATTTTGGTAACTAACACCTATCACCCTTAATGATTTGCCAAGGCCCCCTTTTATAGAGGATTAGAGATACAAAATGACAAGGGAGCTGAGTCATTAGTGGTTGGATGAGTGGAAAATGAGTGGAAAATGCCAAATGACTTTAGGTGAGTGGGAAATTATGGAGATTCCTTGTCTCCAAAATCATGTAGCTCTAAAGTCATTGAATTCATCATTTTTAAACCAAGTGGTCTTCATGAAAGTTGTAGGCCTGGATCATAGCTTTCAAATGGCTTTAGTTTGAGTCCAATATCATTTCTTTAACTCCAGATACGTTCAAATTACTAAACACTGCCCAGGCCCAGTCACAGCTCTTCTGTTCTGACTTCCAAGCCCAATATCACCTTCAAGGAGTCCGATTCTAGAAAAGTGTCTTACATGAAAGTTGTAGATATTGGTTCTTAACTATTCAGCATCTAAATTTCAGCCCATTTTATAACTTCTATCCTGAAATATGTGATGAACAGTACCCATAGGTTAAGCTATCAGGAAAAACACTCTGGTTCTTGCTTCAATCCCAATTTGAGTTATCTACTCGTGTGATTAGGCATTTGAGGTCTTCATGAAAGTTATAGAACTCTCTCTTATCTTTCAAATGCCACTAGAATCACCTCCAAATACCACCTACAACCCAAGATATGACCCAAATACAGAAATAGTATAAGATATGAACCATGCTGAAAAATTCAAGTAAGTTCAATTTGAGTCCAAACTTACAAAACATAATAAAACTCAATCAATTAAGTACATAGAGAGTGTAAATGACTAAGAATGAAAGCTTATTAATATATCAAATATGTGATCATCACTCGGACTCACCGGGAATTTATTACTTGAGATAACCTGCACTTGAGTTTGTAACTTTTAATCTCGCATCAAGTTTTTGGCGCCGTTGTCGGGAACTTGATTTGAAGAACAAATTTCTGGTGTAAATATTTTGTATATATTTTCTACTCTTTTAATTTTTTTTCTTTTGTACATACTAACTTACTAACTTAGTAGAGGAACCTCTCCCTTTTATTTTCTTTGTACACATTAACTTAGTTGGGGTAATTCTCCCTTTTATTTTCTTGTACATATTAACTTTGTGGGGGAAATATCTCCCTTTTATTTTTTTGTACATACTTACAGTGGGGGAAACTCTCCCTTTTACTTTTCTGTAATTTACTTTTCGCATTTTATTTTCTGTCTATTTTTTTTATTTGGTGGTTGTTTCATACCACACCTTTGTTATTTTTTTATTTGGTGGTTGGTTTATTACCACACCTTAGTGTTAATATATATTTGGTGGATGATTTATACCACATCTTTGCTAATATTTTATGGATGATTTATACTGCTAGCTTGTACATTTTCTTTTCTATTTTAAGTTACGTATTTATGCTTAATTGGTATCGTGATTCAAATTCTGGTCATTTGTTTAATGTTAATCCTAGTACTTTATATATTAATTTGTTTGGATCACAATCACACACATTAAACACAGCGGCTGAAAATGAAAGTGTGCATGATGAACATGAAAATCAAATGTTGTGAACTATGCATGAGTATTTGCAACCATCTCGAAATTCTAGTCCATCATGCTTTATCTTTCCACTCAATGCTAACAATTTTAGATTCAAGCCAGATATGATTTCTTTACTTCCTAATTTCCATGGTTAATCTGAAAGCCCATATTTACATTTAAAAGAATTTAAGGAAGTATGTACTGCTTTTCATGATCAAACTTGCACTGAAGAGGTTGTTAAGTTTAAATTGTTTCCTTTTTCTTTGAAAGATAAAGCAAAAACTTGGCTTAATACTTTGAAACCAAGATCACTTGGCATATGACAAGAAATGCAAGATGAGTTTTTAAAGAAATTTTTTCTAACACATAAAACCAATGCTTTGAAAAGACAAATGCAAAATTTTTTTCTAAAATTAAAATGAAGCATATTTTCAAAGTTGGGATCGTTTTAAAGATTTGTTGAATTCTTGCCCACATCATGGTTTTGAAAAATGGCGCACTATAAGCTTCTTTTATGAAGGGTTAACACCCGAAACTAAAAAATTTATGAAAATAATGTGTAATGGTGAATTTCTTGATAAAGAACTTGATGAAGCTTTAGACTATTTAAACCAGTTGGTTGAAAATTCTCAATCTTGGCATGATACTAATCCTTCTGAAAATTCAATTAGATCTAACCTTGCAAGTGCTAGTAAAGGAAAATATCACCTTAGTCAAGAAGAAGATCTAAATGCAAGGTTTGCCAGTTTGGCTAGAAAGGTTGAAGTTATGGAATCAGGGAAAGTAAAAGAAATTAAATCTGTGCAAAATGAAGAAATTTGTAGCATTTATGATGAATTGGGACACTCAACAAATGAATGTTCAAAAATTCTTATTTTTAAAGAAGTTGTACATGAGCAAGTAAATGCAATGAACAATTTTAAAAAGCCATTCACTTCTTCTTTTTTAGATACATACAATCCGGAATGGAGAAATCACCCAAACTTTAGTTGGAGGACCAACAATCAGGCACAATTTATGCAACCACCACCTCCTCAGGCACAACAGGGCTCTCAAAATTGTCAAGGATATGCACATTTTGTCCCACCATACATGAATAACCTTGAAGAAACATTGCATGCATTCATGGAAAAGCAAGATGCCATTATTAATCAAAACACTCAAGCTATGATTGACATAAAATGTAACACCCTCCTTAGGGCGTCATATTTCATGTTACTCAATTATCAAATTACCCCTTCATTGGAAAATCGTGCTTTGTGATGTAAATACAAGTTATAAAATTTCTTGATGATAATTAAATAAACTTAGGGGAAAAATAAAAACACTACAACATCATCACAATTTATTTACATCATATATACACAAGTCATAGTACTGTCATATTTTAATATTTACAAACTAAACTCTCAAAATATTTAAACTTTAATTTAAATTAACATATTGCCCAAGTATTACTACACAGCAGAACCCTTTGACGGGTCCCTCTCAGACTCCTCAGAAGATAGAAGTCTGACTTGACACGAAGTTCTACGGACAGGTGTCGGCGCAGACGACACTATACTAATCGCACTAGGAGTACGATAGTATATTCCCTAATACTGTCTAGTAGACAATGGGAACTCTAGGTATTAATATTCACACTAATGTCCAAGATGTGGCCTACTCAATCTCATATACACAAGGAGACAAGACTCCTCCATCACTTCAAAACTCAACGTCCTCAACAGGAATCTGCTCTTCCTTAGCTTCTCGCTCAAATCCTCGCTCAATGTCTTTAAAATTATTATTACAATACAAATAGACATACAAAGAGGTGAGATCACCTATGCCAATACCAGTATGGTAGTAATGAAGATAAACACATACAATATCTCATACCAGCACATCATACATAATTATAATTATGCCACTAGCATCATTTATCATCATAACTCATGCAATAAGCAATAATTATAATCATGCCTTTACCAATATTCAAACATTCAACATTTCAATTATCATAAACCATAATTACGATAGTACCCTCAATAATTATGCATATGCACCTAGACTCAATTTCCCACTCCATGGAGCTACAACTCAAATCGGAGAGAGTGATCGAAAAGATCTATCTGCACTAACATGCCTCGGACCACGTGCTCAATTTTTGCACATCTAGTATATGCACCACAGTCTTTATCAAATCTTGATTAGGGGTAGTGTCTCGGTCCGGATCATCGGTGTGTTGCATTGGTCTAACCTACGGTACAGAAGCGCTGTCATCTTCCTATTGTAGGCAACTCGCACCCCGATGCCCCCAAAGTCAACGAGTGACCTACACTACGCATATCACACCCACTCAGGAAGTGTATTCTTTCCTAGGCAATCAGCCTTATTCAGTCCATCAGACTTTTCCAATGCATGTACTATGCATCATTCATAGTTCTAATTCATTATTTCATATTCTCAATTCAATTTCTTTATCTCATATTTGGGGTCCTCATATTGGCCCAACAATATCATTATTGTAATTTCATCGCGAAACCATATTTTCGCATTTTCTTAATCGCGTAAAATATTTTTCACAAGTTTTAAATCAAAAATACTATTTTTCTCATTTAACACCAAAATTTGACTTTGTTTTTCATATTTGCATAATAACCCCTCAAAACATAATATTTATATTTTAGTCCTCACTTAAATAATATTTTCACAACAGTCCCTCATAAAATTCATACTTACAAAATAGTCCCTCCAAAACATAATATTTACATTTTAGTCTTTTTTTCAAATAATAATTTCATAATAGTTCCTCATAAAATAATATTTACGAGATAGTCCCTCTTTTATAAAATATTTACAATATAGCCCTTCTAAAATCAATAATTGAAATTTGGCCCCATTAAAAATGAAAATTATGATATTGTCCCTCTAAAAATTATATTTACAATATGGCCCCTTTTAAAAACAAAAATTATAATATTACCCCTCTAAAAATCGGTATTTGCATTGTTTCCCCAAAAATATTATTTCTTTCATTTACTTCACATATTACAGCTCAAATTTTACAGACGCACCTCTAAACGCATAGGGTGAGCCATACGTCAATAAACTTCAAGTATTGACACCCGAATTAATTTCATAACTCATTTACTAAATCAAATTATTTTCTCAAAATCATTTTACTTTGTTATACTCAAACTTTTCCAAATTCAATCCCTTTTCATTTCAATCTTTTATTCTCATTTAAATCCATTATTTTTCAAGACTTTGGTCCTCTTGACCCTTGTAAGGCCGTAAGCCTCAAGCTCTTTGGAGCTCTCATAAAATTGGTTCATCATATTATTCACATCCTAAATTACTCATACATCCTCATGATTTCATAATTATACATACACACATAATATCAAAGCTTTAAGCATTTTATCACACATGCAAGCATAGAAACAATACCATACACATCACAAACATAATCAAAGCACATCAAATAATCGGTGAAGAACCCTTATGGATTTTTCACCGTACAAAACCATCCCCATACCACCAAAACTTAGTTGGTGAGGTTAAATCTCCCTCTTACCTCTTGAAGACAAGCTTTTCAAGCTCCTCTCCTTCTCCTTGTTTTTGTGTGGCTCTCAAACAATTCCTAACAATTCTAAAATAATTAGTAAAATCATAAACAAAGCTTAATAATAACAAACCATGGAACAAACATGGCTTAGAAAATCATAAATATGAATTTAAACCATAGAAATCCAAGTTTACCTCTAAGGAAGTAAGGTAGAAGTGGGATTTTGAAGCACTTAGGATGTGATTTTGGGAAAACTTTCTAAAAGGAAAGTGTTTAGAATGTTGTCTAGCTTTAGGAAATGATGAGAGTGAAAATTATAGGTGAGTGATGGTGTATTTGGGTGAAGAGGCCGAACCACTTAAGGAAAATGGAAGGAAATGGTTGCTTAGTTTCTTGGGATTTTTGAGAGAAAAAGATGAATGCTTTTGATGTGAGAGAAAATAAATATTGTGTGAGTGAAAAATAAGTGGGCTGTTGTACCGTGGGATAAGCATAGAGAAATTAGGATTTACTTGAATTAAAATATCCTATTTTGAGTGCACATGGACTAGCACATGGCATATGTCATTCACTTGACTTTCAAGGCTTTATGGATTGTTCAAGAATCATGTAGAAACCTCCTCCAAGCTGCTGCATGGCCGTATGACTCAAGGGCATTTAGGGGTTCAATTTTCTTTTCATTCAAGCCTAATTACTTGCTAATCAAATCACTAGTTAATTAGGTTTAGTTTCTTAACCAATCTTAATTAATTATCCAACTATATATGCCTCTAATGTACAATTATGAGGCTACCTTTCGACAAAAAAATAACATGACAGAATGATGTAAGATGGGAGAATATTATTTCACAATAATGGCTAAAAGTCAAATTCTGTCGAATGAAGATTCTGTCGAATGAAGATAAAAAACTGTCGAATATACTAGAAGATCAGCAGAAATCCTAATTTGACAAACGGGTGTTGACGTTGGAGAAATCTTCCAAATGTTGAACCGACGAAAGTACTATATGGTCAGAAATTCTAATTCGACGGATATTGACATTAGAGAAGTTTCTCTACTAAATGGTCAGAAATTCTAACTCGACGGATATTGACATTCTAACTCGATGGATATTGACATCCTAACTCGATGGATATTGACATTCTACTAAATGGTCAAAAGATCAAATTCGACGGGCATTGTACTGAATGGTCAGAAGATCAAATTCGACGGACATTGTACTGAATGGTCAGAAGGTCAAATTCGAAGAATATGGGCAGAAGTTCAAATTGTTACAATTGTTCATAAAGATTAATTAATTAGTTTACTTAGCTTGTTAATTAGGCCATTAGATTAACCAAATTAGGTTTAATTAGTTACTAATCAAAGTCAAGCCACTATTGTTGACTTTATCTTAGCCATTGAAATCAACTTGGTTTCCTATCCATTGATCTCATCTACGGTGGATATTACTTAGTGGTTCTATCAGGATTCATTTTACATCATTGATCGGATCAACGGTTATGATCAAAAGCATCTAAATTATGCTTTTCATCCAAGGGTTCATATTGAAGTCTAAGCTTCTTTATTTGACTTCTTCCTATTGGTTTAAAATAGTCAAGCCACCTATTTTGACTGATTCTTATTGGTTCAAAATTCTGTCTAGTCAGAATCGTTGACTGCTACACTAAACGCAGGCCCACAGACTTTTCGGGTCCATGTTAAGCAGATTTCTTATGTTTTTAAGACAGTAGGTACTGTCACATAAAATAATATTATAATAATATAAAATTATTTTCTTGCACAGTTATATCCTAAAAATTAAAAGATTAATTTATATATCAATTGGAATTGGGTTTAGTAAGACCCCCCAACTCCAATTAATTAAGATAAGAATTTCTCCGGCCTGAAAATTATTATTTTCCTGACCCAGAGTAAATCACACAAAACAATCAAAAACAGTATCGGAATAATCAAATTATTTTTATATTGCACAGAAAACACAAAACAGTATAATTCTGTCAGTTCTGTAACATAGTCTAAAATTTGGGGTGTTACATAAAACACACTATTGCTACACTTTCTTCTAGACTCACCATTCATAAAAAAGGAAAATTTCCTTCTCAACTTCAACTAAATCCCAAAGATCAGTACAGTCTAAATGAGGGTAGTTCAGAAAATCAACAAATAGATTAAGTCAAGTCAGTGATAACCCTCAGGAATGGAAAGGTTGTTGAAGAAAGTAAGGAGATAAAGAGCCAAGTATCCAAAGTGATGAACTCCTTGAGTGTGAATGAGCTAGAGGATGTGGAAAAGAATCAAGATAGTAGTGATGCTAAGCTACCCAAGGAACCTGAGGTGACAAAAAGTCTTTTTAAGCCAGAAAATGATGACGAGGGCCACCAGACATACATGATTAACTCAATCATGGATAGGGGAGTTTCTATAACCCATGATTTTGATCCCCTTGAGAATTTTCTTGTCAATTCTGAGTTTGATTCTATCAATAATCCCTCTGATGTAATTGATATTTCTACTATTTTTTATAGAACTCAAGATCATGATACTCAGGCATGGCAACCAAAGTTTAAGGAGTTTCCTAAGAAAGGTTGGAGCATTGCTGATAAAAAAAGTGTTCGTCCCTTGGTCAGTTCTTATAAACTTAATTTGGAAGATGGTAAATGGTCAGCGGTTGAAGCTATAACTTGAGTTGAATGATCCAGATGTAGCAGAGACTTTGGTAGACGATCCTGACTACCAAAGCTGAGGTAAGTTTTTAGTATTTCATGTTTTTATTGAGTCAGCTTAAGTGCCTCCCAAATTTCGGAGCCTTTGTATGGTGATGTAAATAGTGTCGACCAACAAAAAAAATATAAAACAAAAGAACCAAAAAAAAAATTTTTATTTGCATGCTTGTTTATTTCATTTTACTTTATTTTTTTTTTATTTTTGTCATTGTTAACCATTGTCAAGATGTAGTTATTCTCTTCTCATCTAAGCATTTCGGGTATGTGACTTCTCCCCATTACTTTATTTAATTTTGTCCCAATAATTTTTTTGATGTATATTGATGATTATTTCTTCAGTCTGGATTTAATTTTTAACATTGAGGACAATGTTGTGATCTGTTTGTGAGGAAGGATAGTTATGTGAATAATTGTAAAAAAAAGACCAAAAATAAAATAAAATAAAATTGGGATGTATGTTAATTGATATGATTGTTAGAAACCTAAAGCAAAACCAATTAGGGATGACAGAGTAAGGAGTAATTTTACTCTTGAGACGCATCTAAATTGAGGTAGTAACTAGTTTATGTGGAAGTAGCAATTCAAATTCAGGGAAATTTGAATAATTGAGTTAATTGTCTTCTTTCTTAAAAATCATATGCTTGGTTATGGATGTTGAATTGGTGAACTGAGAATGATAGAATTATGCTTTGTGAGATTTTGAGCCTATTGATGAATGGATTGAACATTTATACCATTCTTTTCTTTCTTGTGTGAATTTCACTCATGGAATTGTTACTCTAGAACTTGCTTTGATTCTTTTTGAGACTACATTTTTATATGCATACATAAATATGATTGAAGCATTTTTCTTGAAATAGCTACTTTAATCAAATAGCCAGCCTTGCTTAGCAGCATATTGTCTCAATATGATATCAAGCACTCTTATGACTTCTTGGAAATCCTCTGATTCCTAATATGATATCAAGCACTTTTATGACTTCTTAGAAATTCTCTGATTCCTGTCAATGTAAAACATTATAAATGGCCTATTTTCCCTTGCTTAACCCCTTTGAGCTTATTTGACCATTATTTGTTTCGAACTCATTATATGCCTTAAATGAAAAACTATGTTCTTACCTGACCTTAGGGAATAAGAGAGCATTGGCTTTGTTATTGGATGAGTTCTTGAACAAGTGTGGGGGTATGTGTGTAGAATGGTTTAAAAAAATGTATATATGATGTTCTTTTAATAAATAAAAAAATAAAAAAAATCAAAAAAATCAAAAATCAAATATAAAAAAATGTAAAAAGAAAAAGAGGGTCAACAAGGTAATAAAGGAAAGGAAAAGAATATGTAAAGGGAATTTGTATTAGGTGGAGTTGGGATGAACTTTCATGCTTGTTAATTGAACTCAGCTTTCATGCTCTTTTATTCTCTTTGGTATTTAACTTGTCATATCCATATTACCTTCTCCTTTACCTTGACCCTATTACAACCTTGAATAAAGTCCTCATGATTTGTGTGTGTATGTGTTTTGAGTAGTGGAGAAGTAGAAGATAAGCAAGCTTATGGTAGTGCAATTTTCATGGGTTGAATTGAGTGAAATACCTACCTTTTAAACACTTGAGGGATTGAGAGCAAATCTTGTGAAGATCTATCATTCTTGATTCATTCTTTTCAACTAAAGTTTCCTTACTTGTTTGTTTAAGATGTGAAGAAATGTTATCTCATGAATGTTTTGATCCCTTGAATGTCTAGTTACTCTTCTTTGTTCATTTAATCATTTAGAGTTTTTAGTTTTTGAGTCTGTGTCATTTTTCTTTGTTCCCTAGTTTTTGTTTCTTGTGTTTTGCCCAGAAGTACAAAAGTTAAGTGTGGGAGAATTTGATAACACTGTATTTTATACATTTTATAAACCTTTCACTAGGTTTCTTAAGGTCCAATTAAGCTTAATTTAGTTTATTTTGACACATTTTATGATATTGGACCTTATTGGATCATTAAAAGAATTATTGAATTGGCCTTAATTTATCTTTTTGGCAATGTTCAGTAAACTGGCTATAACTTGAGTTTTAAATATCTAGTTGATGTGATTATGGTTTTGTAGGAAAGCTAAGACAATTCTATACAACTCTCTTGAAGACCTCAAAGGCCAAATCACACGTTTGGATAACTCAAATTGGAGTTAAAGCCCAAGATCATGCTATTATGTTGTTGTAGTTTTCCTTTGTTCTAAATTGAAGTTATGTTCTTCTTCTTCTTCTTCTTCTTCTTCTTCTTCTTCTTCTTCTTCTTCTTCTTCTTCTTCTTATCTCTTTCTTTCTTTTTGTCTATGAGTAACTAAGTTTCATTTTGCTTAGATGAAAGAGTGAAGCTCTTGGTAATGAAATAAGGTTAGATTAATTTCTCTCTTGTGCTTAAATGATATATTTTCAAGTAGTCATTATACGTGTTGTATTTTGTTTCCAATTAATTTAAAAATCCTCCTTGTAAAGTAGAGTTCTTGATTTGTTGTAGACAAGAGATTGACACAATGAATACTTGAACTCATTTATAAGTGTTGGTGTTAGAAACTCTCCTTATAAGGTGGAGATCTTGATTTGTTGTAGACAAGATTTTGGTATAGTGAATGCTTGATCCTATTTATGAATGGTGGTGTTAATAGATGATTAAAGGAATTACAATATAATTACGTATATAATTTTTAATGAACTTTGAAAGTTGTATTTTCCAATTAGAACCTCTGTTATGTGTGGATTCTAATTAAGTTATAAAAAGAATTAATCTTGTTCTTATTTTATTTACGAAGAGTGGATCTGGTAACCCAAGTAAATCTTTTTTATTTGTTGTGACAAAATATTTACTTTACCTTAATTAATTTTTCTTCATCAAGTCTCTATGGTTCGACCTCGGACTCACCGAGAATTTATTACTTGAGATAACCTGCACTTGGGTTTGTAACTTTTAATCCCGCATCACACTTGCTGAAAAATATTTTTCCAAAAACTTGTTCTTGAAGAGTCCCCACGTAATCACTCTTCCTTCAGCTTCTAGTAGCTGTTGTGTTTCGGCCCACCAGTCTTCTCCGTCTCCAACGAGCATGAAAGTAGCGTAACTCACCTTCTTCTCGTCAGCACAACCCATTCCTCTAAAAATCTTTTCCAGCTCCTTGATCCAAATATTAGACTTCTCAACATCAAACTCTCCTTTAAACTGTGGAGGGTTGTTACGATGAAACTTCTATAGATTCTAAGCTTCTGCATTTTCTACATTTTGTTAAGCAGCTCTTTGATTTTATTCTACAATCACGTCCACCATCCTTTGCAATGCTCCTACAGCTGCAGCCATGCTCTCATTGTCGTGTCCAGTATCCACACTCGAACCTCTTCCATGCACCATCGTACTCCTTCGAAACTAAGCTAAACAATACAAAATCAAAGTTAATTAAAATCATTTGAAAATCATTTCAAACAATGTTGTCTCCTTGCAGAAACCAAACACAAAGAATCACATAACACAAATAAGACAGACCTAACAACAAACCCAAAAGACTTAAACTTAGGCTCTGATACCAACTAATGTAACACCCCCTTTAGGGCATCACATTTACAGATTTTCACTTACTAAATTTTAACCAAGTTATAAATACTAATGATATTGTACGTATGTTTTTCAAATAATTTTTCTTTGCGGATAATTAAAACTAACAAATTAAATAAAATGCACAATATACTAAATCAAAATAATTTATATCATTTACATACCAAGTTTTAATATTTTAAAACATCCAACTTTTATCCTCAAAATATTTATACAGGTACTACAGCCTAAACATAAATTAACCTAGTACCCACATCTAGTCAGAAGGGTATTCATCCAAATCCTCCTCCAGATCTTCCTTAGACTCCTCAGAAGACAATAACCCCTGGTAGGCCACAGGGCTTCTGACTGGAGTCTGTGCAAAAGAAACAACTGAGTCCTCCATAGGAGCAACACGACAAGTGCTCCACAAAAACTCCATAGGAATAGTAAAATGAAAATGCACAAAAGCTCTAAAAGAAAATATAGGGACCCCATGAAAAGTATTTCTAAGGGTAACAGACACCTCCTTAATATACACCACGCAATCCTCATCAGCATCATAACGCTTGGCATTCGCGCCTCCCCTAAACAGCACTTTCACATATCCCAGAAAACCCCTCCACGCTATTTCAGCTAACAAACAGACTAACAAGGACAAAAATGAGGCGATCCTTCCTCCTCCTTCTCTTCACACTCTTTATCAAACATACAAGTAAATAGAATAACATAACAAAGAGGTGAGATCCCCTACATCACCATCATGGCAGCATAGAGATAATAACAACAATAATACTATTTATATACAACATTAATAAACATATTCATGGCATCATATAATTATTGCATCAAATGGCAGATAATTACCACAACACATATATATACCACAACAGTATGATGACTAACTATGCACATGCACAATGAACCAACTTTCTACTCCATGGAGCTAAACTCAATTTAGGAGAGAATGATTCAAAAGATATGTCAGTATATCAGTCGCCTCAGACCAAGTGCTATAATTTCTCAATGTGTACATTAGGCATTATACACGATATTCTACGCCAAATCGTGAATAGAATAGTGCATTGTCGAGATCGTCGGAGCATTGCTCAATTACCACGGCCCAGTGGAGCTACCTACTGTCCACTTGTGGAATATCCGTGCTCCTATGCCTCCAAGTTCAACACGTGAACAACACTACGCAATTCATACCTGCACTTAGGTGTAATTCAACTCCTAGGTAACAAAAGCCTTAACAGACACCGTGTGTTTAACAAATGCATGTCAAATGACTTTATGCACATTATAAGCCACTACTGGCCCTAAACACATAGAAATATTCCCGGGCCCAGTGTATCAGCCCGACAGCAAAACTTGTTGTTCCTCTCAATCGCGTAGCATTTTTATCGCATTTTCACAATCGCAGAAAACTTCTGTTATGTTTTCAAATTGCGTAATAGTTTTTTAATGTGTTCTCAATCGCGTAGAAATTTTAAAATGTTTTCTTAATCACATAGCTAAAAATTATCATTTTTAAATCGCGTAAGTTTTTCTACATATTTTCAATGGCGTAAAATATTTTCTAAATATTCTAAGCTCAAATTAAAACTTTTCTTATTAAATATAAAATTTGGACTTTAATTCCATTAATTCCTTATTAAATCTCCTTTAAATAATATTTCTAACATTTTTCTCAAAATCCATATTATTTTAATTTTAAATAACATTCGTTTCCATTTATTTTATTTAAAATCCATTTAAATAAAATATTTAAAAATCCTAAATTACTCTTTAATCCTAAATTCCTTCTAGTGGCCGAAAATTATATTTTAATTAGTGATAAAAATATTTTCATTTTTATTTTCATTTTGTAATTCCTTAATTAGATTTATTACCACTAATCCTCTAGGTTATCATTTAATAAAACATTTTTGCATTGGATTCCCCTTTGGAAGGCTTAGAGGCCGTGAGCCTCAATGGCTGTTGGAGCCAAAATTTCTTTGCTCTCAAGCATAAATTATAGCATACAACATACTTAAACATCACAAATCCTACTTTAACAAGTTCATGCATAATATCAAAGCAATAAATCACATAGGATAAATAATTACAAACCACACAAGCACACCAAATTTTCGTGTCCTCACCACCATAAGTGGTTGATGAGGTTAATCTCCCTCTTGTCTTAGATGTAGCTTCCTAAGCTCCTTGTATGATCCTTTGTATAAACTTCCTCTACCAAGTAACTCTTAAAATCAAAGTAAACACAATATATTAACATCCAAGGCTAGAGTAAGACAATCATATATCAAATATGGTCTTAAAATTTCAAGAATCAATTAAGAAATCAAGTTTCAAGATCTTTACCTTGAAACCCTAGAACTTAAATCCAAAAATCAAGCTTGAAAATGGTTGAATCAAGGCTTGATCACAACATAGAAGTTGCTTGGAATGATGTTTAGAGTCAAGTGGTATAGTTGATTTAAATTATAAGTGATTGAAAGGTAGATTTGTATAGCTTGGCCGTGAGGTTGGAAGAGAAAATGAGAGAAAATGATGTTAAACTTTGAGAGAAAATATGAAAGCTAGATATTTTCTAGATATTTTCAAAAACTATTACCCAATGGATAATAGCTATTGCTAGTTATTGTCCTATGGATAATAACATTACATAACGGATAATAGCTTTACCCAATGGATAATAAAAACACAGATAAAGAAATTTTTGTCAACTGTTCCCAGTTTCGGGTTTTGTAAGTTTTCTCGGCCCACATTAACAGTTCGAAACTTTCCAGTCCAAGAAAAATTTTTATTTTTTCGGGCCTGCCTCAAATACATACAGCCTAAAATAATATTAAAATAATCAAAATAAATTAAAAATTCTAAAAAATTCACACAAATTGACAAATATTATAAAACTCATTTATATCAAGAAAAATAAAAAATTGAGGCGTTACATGGCTCCTTCTCATAACCTTGAGAAGGTTCTTCTAGGTCCTAAGAAGGTTCAGTCTTAGGGTAAGAAAGTTTAGTTTTGAAACCTTCTCAATATCCTTCTCAGTATCAACAAAGACTTCTTTTTTTTTTTAGCTGTTTCTTTTTTTCCTCTTCTTCCTTTTCTTTTCCTCTTCCTTCTTTTGCTCTCTAACTTCTCAGCAATGGTTTCCTCTATGTCTTTCTCAGACTCAACTTTCTCATGCATCACTTCCTTAGTGAAAACTTCCTTTATAACATTCTCAGCCTTTTTCTCTAAATTCTTGGGCTTTGATAGGTGATCGTGCCTCATCTTAGTCTTAAATTCAAACCCTTTGCCATCAAGTTCTTTTTTCTCTAGGTGCATCTGCCTCAATTTCTTCTTAGAGAAGACTAGTCCTTCCTTCTCTGTCTTTTCTTTAAATAGATTAACACCAAAGTGCTTGAACTGTAACACCCCCTTTAGGGCATCACATTTATGGATTTTCACTTACCAAATTTTACCAAATTATAAGAATTATTAATATTATTTGTATGTTTTTCAAATATTTTTCTTTGTGGAAAATTAATACGATAATTAAATAAATTACAAAATATACCAAATTAAAATAATTTACATTACATATATACCAAGATCTAAAACTTTAAAACATCCAGTTTTGTTCTCAAAATAACAATACAGGTACTACAGCCCAAATATAAACTAATCTAGTACCCACATCTAGTCAAAAGGGTACTCATCCGGATCCTCCTCCAGATCTTCCTCTGACTCCTTAGAAGATAGTAACCCCTAATGGGTCGCAAGGCTACGGACAGGAGTCCGCACCGAAGAAACAGCCGAATCCTCCGTAGGAGTAGCACGGCGAGTACTCCATAAAAACTCCATGGGCATAGTAAAACGTAAATGCATAAAAGCGCCAAAAGTAAACATAGGATCCCCATGAAAAGTCCTACTAACAGTCATAGATACCACTCCAATATAAACTACGTGATCCTCATCAACATCATAGCGCCAGGCGTTCGTACCACCTCTAAACAAAACCTTCACATACCCTAGAAAACCCCTCGACGCCATAACAACAACAAGCAAACTAACCCAGACAGAAATGAGGCGAATCATCCTTTTCTTCTTCACCCTCTAAAATAATCATACAAATAAACAGAATAACATAACAAAGAGGTGAGATCTCTTACATCAATACCATCATAGCAATAAAAAGATAGTAAAATAATATACTATTCATACACAGCATTTAACAGATATATCCATAGCATCACATAATCATTGCATTAAATAGCAAATAATTAACATAATACATATATATATCACAGCAGAACGATAATTGACTATGCACATGTATGATGAACCATTTCCTACTCTATGGAGCTAAGCTCAATTTCGGAGAGAATGATCTAGAAGATATATCAGTATATCGGCCGCCTTACACTAAGTTCTATAACTTTCTCAAAGTGCACAACAAGCATTATACACGACATTCTACGCCAAATCATGAATAGAATAGTATTTAGTCAAGATCGTCGGAGCATTGCTCAGTTACCACGGCCCAGTGGAACTACCTACTGTCCATTTGTGTAATTCTTGTGCTCCTACGCCTCCTAGTTCAACAAGTGAACAACACTATGTAATTCACACTCGCACTTAGGTGTAATTCAACTCCTAGGCAACAATAGCCTTAACAGACACCATTTGTTTGACAAATGCATGTCCAATGATTTAATACACAATATAGACCATTTTTTGCCATAAACGCATAGTGATATATCTGGGTCCATTATATTGGCCTGACAGTGAAACTTGCTATTCCACTCAATCACGTAGCATTTTTATCAAGTTTTCACAATCGCGAAAAACTTCTATTACGTTTTCAAATCGCGTAACAGTTTTTCAACATTTTCTCAATCGCATAGGGATTTTAAAATATTTTCTTAATCGCATAGCTAAAAATTACCATTTTTAAATCGCGTAGAAGTTTTTCTACATATTTTCAATCTCGTAAAATATTTTAATCATATTCTAAGCTCAAATTAAAACTTTTCTTGTTTAATATCAAAATTATACTTTATTTCCATTATTTCCCTATTAAATCCCTTTTAAAAAATATTTCTACCATTTTTCTAAAAATCCATATTAACTTAATTTTAAATAAAATCCTTTTGCATTTAATTTATTCATATCATCATAAATAAATTATTTTAAAGTTTCCAAATTACATTTTTGTCCTAAATCCACTATGTGGCCGAAAATCAATTTCTTAATTAGTGATAAAATATATTCATTTCCATTTTTGATTTTATAAATCCTTAATTAGGTTTATTATCACTAACCCTCTAGATTACCATTTAATAAAACATTCTGAAATGGATACCCCTTTGAAGGGCTTAGAGGCTGTGAGCCTCACTTGGTCATTGGAGCCAAAATTTCTTTCCTTTCAAGCTTAAATCATACCATACAACATGTTTAAACATAAAAAATCCTACTTTAACAAGTTCATGCATAATATCAAAGCAATAAATCACATAGGATAAATAATTACAATCACACAAACACATCAAATTTCGTATCCCTCACCACCATGAATGGTTGGTGAGGTTAATCTCCCTCTTACCTTGTATATAGCTTCCAAGTCTCTTTGTTTGATCTTTTGCTTCAACTTCCTCCACCAAAAGCTCTTAGAAATCAAAGCAAACACAATATATTAACATTCAAAGTTTAAAATAAAACAACCATGTATCAAACATGGTCTTAGGATTTTCAAAAATCAAATAAGAACTCAAGTTTCAAGACTTATACCTTGAAACCCTAGAACTTGAATCCTAAAATCAAGCTTGAAGATGGTGAAATTAGGTCTTGATCACAACATGAAAGTTACTTAGAATGAAGCTTAGAGTCAAGTGGTAAGGTGTGTTTGAATTAAAAGTGATTGGATAATGTATTTGGGTGTGAAGGCCGTGAGGTATTGAAGAGAAAATGAGAGAAAAAGTGCTAAGTTTGGAGAGAAAAGATGATACCTTTTTGAAATGTGATATTATGTCTCCTAAGTCCCTTTGGCTATAAAACTAGATAGAGAGAGAAAGAGATATTTTAATTTTACTACAAGCTATCACAACCATTAATTTAATCAATGGTGGACATCTAAGGCTTCAACATTAAGCTTGCTCCCACAACCATTGATTAGATCAAGAGTTGATATGCAAAGCTTCTTTGCTAAGCTTGCTTCTTATTGGTTGTTTATAAAGGTGTCATAGCCACCTTCTATGACCAACCAAGATATTTTCCAACAGATATTTTCTGAAAGATATTTTTCAATAGATATTTTCAGAAACTATTACCAATGAATAATAACTACTGCTAGTTATTGTCCAATGGATAATAACATTACACAATGAATAAAAACATTACCCAATGGATAATAACATTATCTAGTGGATAATAAAATATATCAAAAATTCAGATACAGAAAATTTTTGTCAACAGTTCCTAATTTTGAGTTTAATAAGTTCCCCCGGCCCCGCATCAATAGTCTGAAACATTCCAACTCCGAAAATTTATTTTTTTGAGCCCGCCTCGGGCCCACATAAAGCCTAAAATAATATTAAAAAAATTAAAAATTCAAAAAATTCACAAAAATTTACAAAAATTATAAAACTCATATATATTAAAAAAATGAAATTCGGGCATGCAACTCAAAATAATATTAAAATAATCAAAATAATTAAAAATTCCTAAAAATTCACAAAATTTCAAAAATATTTTAAAACTTATTTATATCAAGAAAAATGATAAATCGGGGTGTTACATGAACACCTTGGTGAGTAGCATCCCATAAAGAAAACTTACAACTATCTTGCTGTTTTCAATTACTGAGATCATGTACTTCAAAATTATGAAGTGTAGATTTAGAGCACTCACTTCTTTTATGTGGTACATCATTACTTTGTTAGCCTCATGGATTTTCTCAGTACTGCCAATCCTTAGCATGATGAAATGCTAGGACAAGGAGTAGAATAATTTGGCAGTAGAGTTCGGTTTACTGGCTAACTTTAATTCTTCAGCATCAAGGAATAAAGTGGCTACTACTTCTTCATAAGTTTCATATCCTACATACTGTAACACCTGTGAAAACATGATAGACTTATATATGGTTACAGAGGTAGCCTAATATTTGTTTGTCATGCCTGTTAAGTTTTGTGGCCATTTGAGCAAGTTTAGTCACTTTGCTGTAACACTATGTGTGAGATATAACTGTTATTAAACTTGGAATTGGCTTAAACTGCTCAATTAATGGAAACAAATATGGTGAGTTTGTTTCTAGGTCACAAAAGTATGGAAGGAGATGTGGTTAGAGTTTGAGGTTAATCAAAGTTAGTTTAACATTTTAAGCATACTAGTTATGTGTTTTAATGTCAGATTGACTACAAGCAGATATAGAAAATTATGAAAATGGTGGAACAAATCGGGAGTTTAGTAGCTATCCAAGAGAAGCCAAATTTAACTTCTCCTGTTAAGTATCCCACGATGGAGAGAAATAAAAAATAGAAGAAAGAAAAGAGAAAAGAGAGAAAGGAAAGAAGAAGGAGAAAGAAGAATAGAAGAAAAAGGAAACCAAGAGGCAAGCAAGGATTGGAGAGCTTAGATCCATCCTTGGCTATCTGCAAGACCTTGAGGTAGGGGGAAAACTATTTTGTACTTCTACTCCTTTTCTCCATCTTGTTCATGTGATGGCTTGGTGTGAGTAATGGGGTTTTGTGTGAGTTTTGTGTGTTCTTGGCCTATTTCTTGTTGTTGAACTTGAGTATGGCTTGATGTTAGTTTGTTGGATGCATGAGGATGAATTTTTCATCACTTGAACACCTTTGTTCCCATTTGAGCAAAAATTGGGGGTTTATGTTTTAAGATGGATGATGTGTTCATCAATCCATGATTTTGTGAAATTGAAATTGTACAAGAATTACAATGTTTTAATAGATCTTAGTTGATGCGAGAAATCAAGTGAAATTGAAGTTGGAGTGATTGGAACACGTTTGTTCCTCAATGAAACAGTAACTCCATTTGCAAAATTCAGCAGATTTCGTTCTGCCTAGTCAGCGCTCAAGCGCTGAGTGTCTGGCACTTAGGCACTAGCAGGGCAGACAAAGAGCACTTTTGTGCTATGCGATCCGCGCCTAAGAACCTATGGAGGAGCGCCTGAGTGCGCGTGGAGCGCCAGGTATGGAGCGCTTGAGTGTGCATCGCTGGGAAAAATAGTGCAGAGCTTTAATTTGGTGAAAATGAATGGCTCACTTATGTGGATCTTTATTTTATACTTCTTATTGAGTGTTGAGACTCTAATAGGAGTATTAAGTGAAGTGTTTGTGAAATGAATTTTAGATGCACGTAAATCAATTGTGGTGTTAATTATTGTAGGTAATTAGTAATTATTTTGCATGATAAGATTGTGGAACATATTGAGGGTGAGTAATACCCTTTCTGTGTTTGTTGAGTAGTTAGGTGAGTAATATCCTTTTTATGTTTATTGAGTAGTGAGGTGTGTAATTCCTCTCTGTGATTGTTGAGCTGTGAGGTGAGTAATTCCTCACTATGTTGTTGAGCATTTGAGGTGAGTAATTCCTCATTATGTTTATTGGGTAGATAAGGTGAGTAATATCCTCTCTATGTGTTGATGAGTAGTGGAGGTGAGTAATATGCTCACTACGCATGATGAGTCATATCCTCACTATGCCTGATAATTCATGGTATATTAAAGCATATCTCAGAGTAGTTGAGGTGGGTAATATCCTCAATACGTCTGAGGACTCATGACATTCTTAAATTTCATTCATTCTTAGGACTTGCATAGACATAAACATTAGACATAATTTGGCATAGCATGATAATTGTATGGGCAGTTGTCATCATGACATGAACTCATGACATTGCAATTGTGTGGGCAATTGTGTATCTCTAAGATGGAGATGTTGTTGCTGTTGTTATGTCTCTGAGATACAGACGATGCTTTGGTATCTCTGAGATGGAGATGATGTTTTCATGAGCATGGTGATCACTTGAAAACTGTTTGTGATATATGAGTTTTTATACAAACTTGTAAAATTATAATTTATTTTGGGAAGAGAAATGACATGATTTTGGCTTTTGCCACCTTTCTAGCTTGTTATGAATGAGACTTGAGTTTTAGAATTGTGTGTTCCCTAAAATAGCTGGAATGATTGTGATGGCATGGTTTAAAGATTTAACTACTGAGAATATATGATTCGCACCCCTTGTGTGTGTTTCCATGATGATTTCAGGGAGGAAGACTTATAGAAAGTGAAGTCAAGCAAGAGCTTGGAGTGCTTAGCTTAGAGTAGCCTTGTAGATTCTTTTGATGATGTACGCATTGTATTAGTGATAAATATAGATATTGTGTATTATTTATTCATTCATATTTTCTATATATATATAACTGTTATATTTGAAAATGCTTAGTTACAGTAAGTAGTATTCTTAGATCTAATGACTGTGTTATAACATCGATTATACTATGGTTATTAAATTTGGGATGTTACACATACCATCCTCTTTGATCATGGGCTTCAAGTCCTTTCTTGGGTACCCCAGTGATTGCAGTGAAGGTGTCCATATCTATACTGATTTGGACCCCTTTTACTATAGAGATTAGAGAGAGAGGATCAATCGTATAGGATGCCCTAGCATAAAACTTATAACATAGAGAAGGATAAACATTCTCAAAAAATTTGAAGAAATTGTCCCACTCCAAAATGAGCATACGAGGCCATAAATCTTTTCCTTCCTTAGCCATTTCTACAAAGGAAATACTTTTCAGAGGCATGACCTTCTTGTGCTTGAACCACTCATCAAATTTCTTTTTGGCTTCTTTGGTAGTGAGAGGTTTAGGCATAGCCTCAGAAGCTTTTGGTTCTTCCTTTTTTTCTTCCTTCTCTTCTTCTTCATCCAGTATGACAGCCTCCTCAATTCTTACTTTCTTCTTTGGTGTAATGGATTTCACCACCTTTGTCATCACCCTTAAAGATCTTTTTCTTCTTCTTTTGACAAGAGCAGTTTGAGGCTCAGGTTATGGTTAGAAAGTTTCAAGAGCAGTTTGAGACTCAAGTTTTGGTGAAGGTCTAGGGGATGTTGAAGAAGATGAAGTAGGTTCTTCACTAGAATTTTCTGGTGCGATTTGAATAGAGGGATTCTTGGTTCTTAAGGCTATATACTTGATTCGCATATTATGCAAGTAGATTCAAGAGAAAAGACTTGAGTTCTAGCTTTTTAGAGGGAATAAGAAGTATGAAAAGAGAAGAGAATGAGAGAGAATTAGAGGAAATATTTTCAAGTGAGAATGGGTAGAAATGAGAGAGAGAATTGGAGTGATGATCATATGATATTTATAGAGGATGGGTTTTAACCGTTTTGGGCCTATTTTTATCATTGGAGAGCAGTAAATACCAAATTATGAAGAGAGAGAATGATTTAGTTAAAAAACAAGCTACTGTAAAAATTATCACTTCATGTCAAGAATAGGTAATAAGATTTGGGTGAAAAAGTTAGTATAGGAACATTCTCCCTAACTTTCTCACAAACTCTCTTACAAATATTCTCACTTTCTAGTACCTAACTCTCTCAGGTTCCAAACTTATCCTTAAACTCCCAGTACTTAACGTATAGGTGAAAACATACATTTTTATGAAACTTAAGCATGCTTAAACATCAATATAATCATTTAATAATCAAACATCACAATTCAGAAACCAAAACAAATCACTTGAGAGGCATTATTCTGATATTTTCTGTTATAAAGCAGAACCTGTCCTTACAAAGGGTTTTGTAAATATATTTGTACATTGATGGTCAGTATCACAAATTTTAGTTCAAAATCACCCTTTTGGACATGGTCACGAATAAATTTATTCTTTATCTTAATGTATTTTGACATTGAGTGCTGTATAGCATTTTAGACATATTAATAGCACTAGTGCTATCGCAAAGTATTGGAATATGGTCATACCTCATAGAGTAATCCTCCAACTGATGTTTGATCCATAGGTGTTGTGAGCAACATTTGGATGCTGATACATATTCAGTTTCTGTAGTTGAGAGTGCTATGGAGTTTTGCTTCCTACTTGACTAAGTTATTAATGCATTTCCTAAGAAGTAATAAGCACCACTTGTGTTTTTCCTCTTAACTATATCCCTAGCAAAGTCAACATCACAATACCCTACAAGATCAAAGCTAGAACTTTTCTTGTACCAAAAACCATAGTTAGATGTTCCAAGTAGGCACCTAAAGATTCTATTCACAGCTTTGAGATGAGATTCTTTGGGACATGCTTGGAATCTTGCACATAAGCCCGCACTAAAAACAATATTAGGTCTACTAGTTGTTAGGTACAGTAAAGAACCAATCATACCTCTATAAAGCTTATCACTAATTGTTTTTACCTTTCTCATCTTTCTCTACTATAGTTGAAGGGTGTGTTGGAGTCTTCATTGGCTTGGACCCTTCCATATTGAACTTTCTCAATAAGTCTTTTGTATATTTCTCTTAGTATATGGAGATTCTAGACTTATCTTGCTTGATTTGCAAGCCAAGGAAGAACTTCATTTCTCCTATCATGCTCATTTCAAACTCACTTTTCATTATTCAGAAAATTCTCTGCATAAACACTTATTAGTGGATCCAAATACAATGCCACCAACATATATGTGGACTATCATTCTTTAAATGTTTCCTAAATAAGGTAGTGTTCACTTTCCCACATGTAAAACCATTTTCTATTAGAAAATTGTTTAGTCTCTCATACCAAGCTCTTAGAGCTTGCTTTAAGCCATAAAGGGCTTTGGAGAGCTTATAAATATATTCTGGATGTTCAACATCCTCAAAACCAGGGGGTTGATGGACATAGACTTCCTCATTTATGAAACCATTCAAGAATACATTCTTAACATCCTTTTGAAATAATTTAAAACCTTTGAAAGCAATATATGGAAGGAGTATTCTAATTACTTCTAATCTAGCTTTAGGGGCAAAGGTTTCATCATTGTTAATATGTAATACCCTTAATAACATGTTAGACTTGTATAAGGTTACAGAGGTAGCATAATACTTGTTTAACATGTCTATTTAATTTTGTGACAAACTGAGTTTGTTTAGGCACTTTGCTGCAACACATAAGGTGAAAAGTAGCTTAAAATGTCTTAAATAATAGCATAACATGCATAGATGAGGGAAATAAATATGGATAATTTATTTCTTGATCACAAATGTATGAAACAAGATGTAGTTAAAGTTTCAAGATAATCAGAGTTAGTTTCATATTTTTAAGTATACTGGTTGTGTATTTTATTACCAGATTGACTTGTAGCAGTTACGAAAAATCATGTTTTTAGTGAAACGACAATTTAGATGAATTTGAGTAATTATTTTAAAATTGTTAGAAGTTAGGAAATTTGATTTGGTTAAATCTAAGTGTTCTTAATAGATACAATGTTTTAGTGAAATATTTGAGTCACTTTGTGACTCACTATTCTCATATGTTCCAGCTTCAATTCTTGACTTTACGTTCGTTATTTTCCTTCCTTACACACTTGTTTCACTCACTCTCTCATATTGACAACCAGCAGCAACAGAAAAAGAAAAAAATAGAGGAAAGAAGAAAGAGGGAAAGAAGGAGGAAGAAGAGGAAAAAAGAAAGGCAAAGGGAAAGGCCAAAGTTTGAAGTGCATCCAACTACAAGAGGTAAGGGTAGTTATGTTTACGTACATCTCTTCTTCGTAATCTCATCTTTGTTTCATGTACTTTTTCATGGAAGAAATATGGGTTTTGAGGGGTTTATGATGTTTCCTTATTTGGGTAATGTCTTTATGGTTAAGATTGGTCTGTTCTTAACTTAGTTCTTGCATGGTTAATGATAGGAACCTTAGAGAAACTCGTTTGAATACCTAGGATCAAAATTGAGAAATGGGTATGTAGCTCTTTTGGTATTAGTTTATTTCCATGTTTGATGGGTTAAGAGTGAGTATGAGAGGTTTGTTATGCTTGAGGACCTTAGTTGAAGTCACAAATACCGTAGAATCCATGAGTTGATGGAAGGGATGAAGGATCACGTGTTATGCTCTGCATTTTTTATGCATAGCAACGCCAAATAACTGGTTAGCAGAATGGTTAACTGATTATGTTTGCTTGGTAGAGAGTCATTTTCTCATGAATAATCGGTTATCCACTGGAATAATAGGTTATTCTCGTGTGACAGAGGTTAGCATAGTGACAATAACCGGTTAGTAGGGAAGGCTAATCAATTATTGTGTTATGGCACAGAGGCAAAATAAGCCATAATTGACTAGGAGAAAGATCCTAACCAGTTCTTGAGCTCAACCAGAATACGTTTTCAAAGGCTATATTAGATTATTTCAAGCCATAACCAATTAGCAAGGTCCCTTAACCAATTATGGGCAATTCTAAAGTTAGAATTTGGCTTGTCATAATCATATTTTCAAGATGGATAAGGGTTAGGGACTTAAGGAAGTATAGTTACTCAGTCTTGGGATTTATGTAAAGCTTGTTTAGGATAGATAATGAATATCCATGATTGAATAGAGACTCTTATGCATATTCTCAATATGTATAGAAAGTGTATAAACCTTAGAGCAACCAAAAGTGGTGGTTTGCCTTGGGTAAGTGTCTAGCACCTTAGCCACTTAGTGTTGCTTTAGTTATCACTTGAGATGTGATAACGTGGTGTGCTAGATGCTAGTTATAACACCCTCAATAACATGTTAGCCTTCTATAGGGTTATAGAGATAGCTTAATACTTGCTTGACATGCTTGTGAAGTTTGGTGGGAAATTGAGTTAATTTAGGCACTTTGCCATAACACAATAGGTGGAAAGTGACCTAAAATGACTCAAAAATGGTTTTAAAGGCTAAGTCAAGGGAAATAAATATGAATAATTTATTTCCAAGTTTCAAATGAGTTAAGTAAAATGCAATTAAAGTTTGAGGGTAAACTGAGTTCGTTTGGTATTTTTAAGCACACTGAGTGAGTGTTCTAATACCAGATAAACTTAGTGCAAATATGAAAAAGTATGGAAATGAGGAGTTTGGTAATTAGATGAATCTTATGATTTATTCTAATACCTAAGGAAGTTAGGAAAACTTGATTTAGTAAGATTGAAGTGTTCCTAATAGATACAAAGTATCAGATAACTTTAATAGTTATCCTTTAAGAAGTCTTTTTGACTTCTTTCTCTCCATTCTTTTCTACGGTTATAGAGGCAGAGAACAAAAGAAAGAAAGAAGAAAAAAGAACGGAGAAACCAAAGGGGGAAAGAAAGGGGAGCAAAGGAAGAACAAAGAGGAAGATTGAAGGCCAAGGCTTGAAGATCATCCACTCCACAAAAAGGTAGGGGTGTTTGTATTCATCCATTTCCTTTTATCTTCATCTCTTTTCGTAGTTTTGTGGATGAAGAAAAATGGGTTTTTGGGTGAAAATAGGGAGTTAGATGCTAGTTTCCTACTCTTTTAGCTGAAATGAGTTAGATACTAGCCTGTTTAGACCATGGAGGACAGATTTGAACCCTTAGAATCCATAGTTTTCTATTAGAAAGTTAGTTGGAAAATGGATTCAAGATTGGAGTTTGGATTTTTAATCCAAGTTTGAATAAGGTAAATGATTGTCTAAGGTTTACATTATGATTAGAAGCTTTGTATGATGATAGAAATCATCTAGAAATTGAGTTTGAAGAAGAAATCTTGATTTGGAACTAAGATTCTGCAGAAATGAGTTCTGTAGAATCCTTTCTAATGCACGAGCATTAAGGGGCCCAATGCATTGTAGAATAGAGCAAGCGCTCTGCGTCGCTGGCACTCAGGCGCCCATCGCCAAGAGAGATTTTCTTGGCACTGCCTAGTGAGTGCTTAGGTGCTGAAGAACGAGTGCCTAGGCGCCCAGAACAGAGTTTAATAGGTTAGTTTTCATGGAGAATTAAGCTACCATAATGGTTTAAACCCCTTAGTTATATCTTTTAAAAAGTGTTAGGACATTAAAATAAGAATTTCTTAGAGAAAAGGATTAACTTACATACAAGGAAAAGTAAAGGAAAGTTTGTGCATCCATTAAGCATAGATAATCACAGATAAAAGTCTAGTTCCTTAAGTAACAAAGGGTTGCATAGATATCACTAGGGAAGTGATGAGGAAGTGAGATACAGGTATGCAATTAAATTTGGCAAAAGTGAAGTGCCATAGTGCCTAGTTGGCACGAATAAAATGTCATAGTGCATGAAAGCTCTCACAGAGTTGAGGAAGAGCCAGTAATGCAAAGGAAGGAAGTATGCTAAGTTTGTTTGGCCATAGAGGAATGCCATAGGGCATGAATGCTCTCATAGAGTTGAGATAGAGCTGGTAGTTCAAGGACAAACTTAGTATAGAGTTTATGTGATGGTTATGTAAGAGTTAGACATAGCACCACATTTCTCACACCCACATGCATACAGACACTTGCTATTTCTAATAGTTTGAGGCAGTGGAAAAGTCCACTCAGTTTAAGGTAAGTTACAGGAGGTTACATATTCCCTCCCTACGTAGTAGGTTAAGGAGGTAACATAGAGATGCAATGTTTGTGCTATGTGTTTCTTTGAAACCAAACATAGAGATGTAATGTTTGATTTTTGAAAAGTGACAATATTGTTTGAAATGATTTCACCTGACCTTCATTGTGTATTGTTTAGTCTTGCATCAAAGGAACGTGATGGCTTGTGGTCGAGGTGCACATATGGAAACGAGATATAACAATGACAGTATGGCTGCGGTAGCAACAGCAATGCAAAGGATGGTTGACGTGATTGCGCAACAAAATTAGAGGGCTGCTTAACAGCAAGAAGTGACAGCAAAGACTCATAATTTGTCAGAGTTTCATCGAAATAATCCACCACAGTTTAAGGGCGAATTTGATCATGAAAAAGCCGACCTTTGGATCAAGGAGTTAGAGAAAATATTTAGAGGAATGGGATGCACAGATGAGAGGAAGGTAATCTATGCCACCTCTATGCTTATGGGAGATACTAAAGACTGGTGGGCAGGAGCCTATCGATTGATGGAAGCTGAAGGGATAGTGATCACCTGGGAAGTCTTCAAGAACAAATTCTTGGAAAAGTACTTTCCAGCTAGTGTGAGGCACGCGAAAGAAATGGAGTTTCTAGGCCTAAAATAAGGAACCATGTCAGTCAGTGAGTATGCTGCCAAGTTTGAAAGTTTGTCGAAGTTCTTAAGGTATTTCCAGCTACAACCCGATGAAGAGTGGAAGTGCCACAAGTTCGAAGAAGGATTAAGGCATGACTTGAAGAAGGCAGTTCTACCTTTGGGAATTGAACAACTCCCAGCTTTGTTAGATAAATGTCACTGGATTGAGGAGTTGGATCAATAACGAGAAACAGGAAAACGTAACTTTGGACCGTCTTGGTTCCAAAGGGGGAGTAATGGTAATGGAAACCAATTCCATCAAGAACCATATTCACGGTCTCCAAGGAATCAACAACAACAACAAATAAATGGAGGAAGTACAAACGGCAGCAGATTGAGTCAGACTATGTCATCTATACCAAAGTGTATGAGGTGTGGAAAAGATCATTTGACAAAGCAGTGTACTTTCAAGGGAATAATTCGTTTCAAATACGGGAAGCCCGGACACACTTCCAGAGACTGTACTCAATCAACGATGAGGCCTTCCGTTAGTAATATACGTGCTTCAAGACGTCAAGCAGGAGGAATAGTCTACACGATGAGTGAAGTAGAAGCCTCCCAATCTGATGATTTAACCAAAGGAGATTGTACCATAGGAAGTAAACCTTACATTGTATTGTTTGACTCAGGGGCGACCCTTTCTTTTGTTACCTATGACTATATGAACCATTTGGGTTTATCAGTGTTTCCATTTCCTTTTGACATGAATATTACTATTTTTCCTTGCTAAACTTACTATTACTACTCAAGCCTATTTAAATTGTCCTATTACTATTAGAAATTGAAAGTTTTTTGTGAATTTGATTTGCCTACTTCTTTCACAAATAGACATGAACTCAAGAATGGATTGGTTATTTTCTAACCATATCTTGGTATATTGTTTCAATAAAACTTTAGTGTTCCCTGAGACTAGAATTTTTGGATTTGAATCCAGAAAGTTCACTTCTAAATTTATTAGACCATATCAATTCCTTTGTTGGATAGGTCCAGTAATCTACCGAATAGCTTTACCATTTTTCTTTCTAACCTTCCTAATGTTTTCCATGTGTCTTAATAGAGAAAATATATTCTTGATCCAAACCATGTTATAGTGTCGAATACAGTACGATTAAAAGAGAACTTGACCTATGAGACAATTCGTGCTAAGATTGAGGATAGGAAAGTGAAGTAACTCAGGGGCAAGGAAATTGCATCGGAAACGTAATCTGGAATGACATAACTGGAGATGAAACGTGGGAGTGAGAGAACAAGGTGAAAGAACAATATCTGCATTTGTTCCAAGGTATGATGAATTTCGGGGACGAAATTCCTGTTTAGAAAAGGAGAGTTGTAATGCCCTAACTTTCTCTTATTTTTGGTTTATCTGTGTTGTTATGAATTTATGTGAATTTCTATGAATTATTTGGCTTATGTGAATTATTTTAATATTATTTTTAGAAAATTTTGGATTGTTAATGTGAGACTGGGGGATCTTATCAAACCCGAAATCGGAGACAGTTTTCGAAGTTTTCATTGTCTGAGATTTTGTCTGACAGATAAAATTTGGGTACACTTTATTATCCATTGGACCATAGATACTGGCTTTGTTAACTGTGACTTTTGTCCATTGGATAATAGCTTGCAGAAAAGATGTAGTAAATTATTTCTGTCTAGCCACTTTTGTGACATCATCCATGTGACATCACCCATATGACATCATCTTTAACTTTTTGGACCAATAGAAAACAAACTTGTTGGAGAAGCTTTAGGAAGCTTATTAGAGAAGTTTTGGGAAACTTGTTGTAGAAGCCTTGCCTTTTTCCCTTTTTGCCCATGGGGCCCACGGCCAAGGAGCTTCCAAGAGAAGCTTTGTGACTAAAATAGTTGTCTAACTCTCTTAAACTTTTCTTGTTCTTGAGAACTAATACACAAAAAAACTCTCTCTTCTTCCCTCCTTTGTGATTTTCATCCATGCACTCTTGGAGAGCCAAGAATTGGTTCTTGCTTCTTCATTATTCACCTACCTTCTTTCTATGAAACAAGAACACAAAACCCTCTCTCACTTTTTCTCTCTTAGCTCATGGCCAAAACACCCAAACCATTACCCAATCTTCTATAGTTCAAGATAATCTTAGATCTTGAATCTATACATCATTCTAAGGCACTTTTGTGTGAAGATCAACCTTTAGTTCATCCATCTTCAAGTATTTCTCAAAGTTTTTCTTTAAATCTCAA
This sequence comes from Ormosia semicastrata, assembly GCA_029884595.1. Taxonomy (NCBI): domain Eukaryota; kingdom Viridiplantae; phylum Streptophyta; class Magnoliopsida; order Fabales; family Fabaceae; genus Ormosia; species Ormosia semicastrata. Next base: position 18,038,864 of record JAQQTO010000062.1, on the reverse strand, counting down.
GATCAAGAGTTTTAAGGTAAAGTTTTCGAATCTTCTTTCTTGTTTTGCTTTTGAGAAACCTTCTACCAAAACTCTCTCTTTTTCTCTCCTTTGTGGCTCACGGTCACCACTTCTTCTCCACCCATCAATCTTGATCAATTCTAACTAACCCCATTTATTGAATCTAAACACTTTTTTGAGAAAATTTGTTGTTGCGAGTTTCTCCAAAATCATTCATCTTTTACCTTTTTATCAAGGCTTTATATTTGGAGGCTCTAGGTGAGGTTTCTTATCTTCATTTCTAAGTTTCCTTTTCAAGTTCTCGACCATAATCTTAACTTATGGTTATCTTATTCCAAGCCCTAGATGTTGATGCTTGTGTGTTGTTTTGTTTTAAGGATTTTCTTGGAAGGAGAAGCTTTTTCAAGAGGACAACAAGGAGCTTTGATCATCATCTAAGGTAAGAGAGAGATTAACCTCATCAACCATGTTTTGATGGTGAGAAATGAATTTCTGTTTGTGAGTGAAGAATCCACGTGAGGATTTATTCATTCGATTGTGTGATTATTGGTTTATGTTTGTTTGATTATGTATAATTATATATGATTGTATGCATGAAATAACTATGATAGCTTAATGGTTATATATATATGATGATGTGATTTTTGATAGTATGCATGAACTTGATGTAGTAGAATTGTGATGATTAAAGTATGTTGCGTGCTATGATTATGTTGTAAAGGAATAATTTTGGGTTCCAATGATCTCTTGAGGCTCACGGCCTTTTTGGCCTAAGAAAAGGTATCCATGAGGAAAATATATTATTGATTAAGAACTTAGATGATTAGGTAGTAAGAATATGATTTATGAGACTACAAGTTGAAAGAGGAAAGAAAGAAGGTTTTTACCATTGAAAAGAATTAGTTTTCGGCCAAGGTATTTGATAATAGGGTGGAGAAGTAATTTGGAGACTTAAAGGATGTAGTTAAGATGATTTTTGATAAGTTAAATGGAAAGTATTTTATTTAGAATTAGACTAATGGAAGTTTTGGAAAGAATGTTAGAAAATACTATTTAGATGATTTGGGGACTAAGTTAGGATTAAAGGAAATGATTTTCGGCTTCAATTATAGAAATAAGATGGAAAGATGACCTAAAATTCAAAGTACTTTACTTGATAGAGTTTTAGTTAGAACCTTGATGTTGGAGATGAAAATTTTGAGGTCCAAAGACTTTAGGCTCATGGCCAAGTGGTTTTGAAAAGGGTATCCAAGATAAACTTTTATATTGATTTGGAACTTAGATGCTTAAGTGAAAAAGGAATTGGATTAAGGATTTATAATAATGAAGGAGTGATATAACAAGCCGTGGTCATTTAATAATGAGTAGCCTATGTTTATGGAAAATCATAATATCAATATGTGTGTGTATGCATTGAGGCATTGTTCATGCAATATACCGGCGGTGTCGGTTGAGGCTTTGTTGCTTAAGAGATGAATTACACCTTAGTGTGGGTGCAAATTGTGTGTGGTGAAGATGTATAAATGATCTTGGAGGCGTCAAGGTGTGCTAATTCCACAGGTGGCCAGGCGAATAGTGCTACTGTGCCGTGGTTTCAGATGCAAATACACTGATGATCTCGATGAGACACTGCTCTATTCAGGATCTGGTGTAGACTGTCTTGTATAAGTCGTGTTGCGCAAATTGAGAAATTGAGAAATTATAGCACTTGATTTGAAGCTGACGAGATACAGACAGGTCTTCTAGATCATTCTCTCTGAAATTGTATTTAACTCCATGGAGTAGGAAATGAGTGCAGTGTGCACAAGAAGGGTCAGCATACATATGGTACATATGCATAGTCAGTGTACATCTTGTCACGGCATAGTCAGTATGCATATTGTGGTAGCATAGTCAGTATACTTATTGTTATGGCATGGTCAGTGTTCATGTGTTTTGATGTACATTGCTGAATTATCTATCAGTTGATAACATGATTTTATCTATTGTTCTGTGATATTCCTATGTTAACATGATTATATATGCTATTCTTAGATATTGCTATATATGGATGGCACTATTTTCATTACTGTTTCTTGCTGCCATGCTAGTATTGATGTAGGGGATCTCACCTCTTTATTGTCTTGTGCAGTTTGTTCTGTTATTTTTTTTATGTTCTTAAGAAGATTGCAATGGCGGCAAGGCAAGATCTACGAGGTTTTGTTAGTCTACAGTTTCATAGGGGCTTCGAAGCATGGAATGTTCATTGGGACACGGGACGCATTCAGTATATCGGAGGTGTCACCTTATTTTGGAATATCACCCAGTTTGGGGTTGGTATGTTTACTGTGGACGCAATTGTTCCCTTGGAGTTTGATTTACCTTTTGGGGAGTTATAGGGTAATCGTAGAACTATCCCTAGGGAGGACTCTGTAGAGTCGACTACTCGGACTCCCGTTCGTGGTGATGTGCCCCAAGTGGAGGTTTTGTCCGTTTGGGATCCCGAAGAGGATCTGAAGGAAGATCGGGTGCAGGACCCTACTCTTCAAGTGTTTGGACTTGGGCTAGGTTCAGTTTTTATATAGTAGTCATTCTTGTCTTTTGGGAGTATGTAAGCATTGTGTAATTAAGTTGTTACTAATATGTGTTATGAATATGAGATGTGCGTTATTCAGTTCTTATATCTTGTGTTTCTCTATTTTACTAAGTTTATGCTATTTGCGAAAAAAAAAATTCTAAAACTTGTATTTTATAACTTAGGTAAAAATAGTAAAAGGAGTTGGTAAGAAATGTAATGCCCTTCGGAGGGGGTGTTACAACTCACAACACCTTTGGGATACCTCACCCTTTGTATTTGAGCCTCACTACAAGGGATACCTCATATTTTTTTCTCTTGAGGGATACCTCACCCTCTTACAATGATTTTAAGATGAAGAGAAAGATTAGAAACTCTTACAACAGTAGATATACAACTTGAAGAACAAAGGAATAGATGGATGTTGCAATAAAGAGCTCACAATATGATTTTGATATTCAAGGATCAAATCAAGTATTCTAGAGTTGTAAAAGCTTCAAATATTACTTATATATAGAGCCCAAGTGATAAAATAGCCATTGGTAGTATTTAGAAATGATTTTTTTATGAAAACTATCCGTTTGTAGCCATTGGGAGCACTTCTAGGCATGTGGTAATCGATTACATGGTCTCTGCCAGAGTTGTAATCAATTACAGGACTTATGTAATCGATTACATGCGCTCTGGTTTTGAAAACTGACTTTAAATGGTCATAACTTCTTCATTTCCTATCCGTTTAAAGAAAATGACCACTCATTGAAAATATATTTGAGTATATTTTCAAATGAAATAAGTTTCAAAACAAAAATCAAATTATTTTGAAAGTTATGATTAAAAGAGTAATCAAAGGTCAGCTTTTCAAAACTCAAACTTTAAATGGTCATAACTTCTTCATTTCATATCCGTTTAAAGCAAATGATCACTCATTGGAAAGATATTTGAGTCTATTTTCAAATGAAATATTTCAGGATGAAACTTAAAGTATTGTGAAAGTTATTATCAAAAGAGTAACTAAAGGTCAACTTTTTAAAACTCAAATTTGACTATTTTTCATAGTTTTGAACTACTACCATGACTAGCTTTTCAAAACATGTTTATTGGGCATTTTATCATGTAAGAACCTTTTTTAAATATTTAAAAACTTATTTGAGCTCTTTTCTTATAAAACCTCTATCTTTACATAGGAAAAAGCTTAAAAGGAAAATATACCAATTCTAGTACTTAGGCTTCTTGATGTAATCCAAGCTTCCACAAATTTCTTCTCTTCAAATATTGCAAATGCCAGGAACATATTATCATTTTCATTCTTCTTAAGTTAAGCATAATTGTGATCTTTTACTTTCTTATTGCAATGCTCACTCTTGGTACTTAGACTATCCTATAAAGTATTACTCATTTAAAGTAAACATAGTTAGTCCAAATTCATAATTCAATATCTTCATATGCATGATTCATAAATGCATAACTCTAGTTAGTCTAACATGCATATAAGAATTTCATAGACACATCCAAATAAGACATTTATTAATTACTAATAGATATGCTCTATATAAGATGCAACAAAGAACATTTTGCACATTTTCATTCAAAAAGAGCCAAATCCAATATAATTTGTTAAGTACATCTATATAGCATGATTAATATCCTTTTGTAATGCATTTGTCATCATCAAAACTTAACACATTAAATCATTAGGGCAAAGATAATTCTACAATCTCCCCTTTTTTTATGATGACAAATCACCAAAGAAAAATATGTTGAGCAATATAGAAGAATAAATATTCGTGTAAGCATATTAAACAATAAACACAATAACATATTTTAGTTTTCTTTCCAAATATTACTCCCCTATTTGACATCAACAAAAAGACTTAGGAAGGAAAGATAATATTTTCTCTCCCCCTATAGATAAAACTCATGTTGTCAAAAAGAATAGAATCATCAAAACCAAAAACTTCTTCAAGTTATTCAAAAACATATGTATCTCCCTCTATTTGATTCTACACATGATTCAAGAATAGAGAGATAAAACAAGTATGCTTTCAAGATATAAAAGATTATTCATGTAATGCTTGTCATATTTTGGTACATCAACATTTAGCATATGATAATATTAAAACACTTTATGTAATCAAATAAAGATGTAAGCCAAGAGATATAAATAACTGAAGATCTAGGCTCCCTCTCATTCAAGCACAAGATGGATAAAGAGAAATATGTATGTCAAGATCATGTAAGCACATTACCATAAAGTAAACAAGGCAAAAGATACTTATTCTTAATCCATTAATCAAAAACCATTTTAAAACTTCTCCCCATTTCAAAAAGAATTTTATAAGAACACTGTATATTTTCAAAAGTATTTTAGAAGGGTAGAAAGGTTTTATATTAAAACCACATATTCCTTGAGAGCGATCAAACCCAAGTCAAAAGAACATTTGAAAGTACATCTCCTTTTTTTATTATTGAATAAGAGTCTTGAGAAAATAAAACACTTTGAAGAATAAAACTTATCTTTTGAAGTATCAAAATGGGTTTTATAGAACATTTCAAAAGAATAATTTAGAAACTTTCTTAAACATTCTCTCAAGATTTAATAAAACTTTTTAAAACAAATGAAGAGAGTACTACATTTATAGCATATATCCAAAAATTTCTAAATTTTCAAGACATGTAGGAGGTGATAATACTTTCAAGGTCTTAAAATAAGTTCAATAGATTCTCAAGAATATGGAATTTGAAAAGCTTCTTTCAAATATGATAAAAGATTTTGCAATGACAAAAATTAGCAAGTTGATATTCAATTAGGTACTTTGTTAATGCTAAGCATACTTCTCATGTAAGAAAATCATCTAATCTTTTAAGATCAAATTATCAACAAGTGTCATACATTCCATAGCATATAGAATACCACAAAAGCTAAGGGATAGAGATACTTATTGAGTTAGATAGAGAGTGATGCTCCTTATTTATTGGTCCTTTAATTTCGAGCTTTCTTCTTTTGAATTCTTCATTCCATTGCACTATAAGAAAGTCTTCTTTATCTTCCTCTTCATTTGAACTTCATTCAACTCTTCTCATTTATCCACATATGCTTGTATGTAAAAAATCTGATGGATATATTTGAAATACATAGACAGACTTGCAAAGCTAACTTCAAAAGTTCTCTAAATCATAAGCTATCATCAAATATCATTTAAGCCTATTTACAAGCATAATTCAAGTTAAAACATGTATCACATTATCAACCATGCAATGTTAACTCTAATAAGAATGCATGAAGTACATATGCACTTGAATCCAAAAAATATGGTTTAAACATTTTAAGGCATGATTTAAGTTTATCAAGAAACACATGATCATCATCAAAACTTATATAGGCATTTTAGGAAAACAATGATCATGTTAGGCATGTTATATTAAGCAAGAAATTCTAGTATGCACACATGCCAATCAAGAACAAAGAGTCCCTTATTGTAAAGCAAGAATTGAAAAGTCATGGAATTATAAATTTTAAAACCATTTATGATTCATTTCAAGATATACTTCAATGTAAGAAATATGGAAGTGCAAAGACAAGTTCAAGGCACAAAATGAATCAATTACTTATTATTTTCAAGATATGAACATATCAAACAATTTCAAACAAGAAGACATATAACTTTTAACTTTCTAATCTCCAAGTAAGTATATAAGACAATTTAGCATTAAAGAGAAAGAATTAGAACTACTTTTGAGCATGTGAATTTTCATATTTGAACAAAAAAAATTGATCACAAGCTCAAGAACAAAGATATTACCATAAAACATGTCATTCTAAGCAAAGTGTGTACATATCTAGCATGTTAACATATGTAAAGATACTTTCAATTCACAATGCTAGAAAAGCATACCTCAAAGCATGTTAAGGCATAAAACAAGTCTTTACTTTTCCAAATATCATATGATATTCAATTTAATGCAAAAATAAGGATAAGAGATTGATATCACCAAAAGTGTACTCTTTGAGTTTTTGTAGGTGACTTCAACTTCCAAGTTTCAAGTCTTCATGAAAGAATAGAGATTCTTTGCACCATTTTTAGAAGTTGAGTACTTTTAAGCTTTACTAACCTCAAGTTGAATAATCTTGTTCTATTTAAATACTTGCTTGAGGTAGTTATCACCTTACAATACAATTCATTGTACTTTATTTGGTATCCACCAATTTTGGATCCATAGGTGTTAGTCATTGATTATTAATCCATTATGCTCTCAAAAAGATCAATTTTTCCATAGTATATAAATTGAGCACAACAAATTAAATAATCAATTACCATTAAGCATATAGCCAATAGCATGCTTACTTTCATGATATATAGACAATTTAAAGCATAGAAAGCATACATAGTCATAGAATACCCTATGATCAAGAAATATGTAGGATAGTGAGGAAATGGTGTAACAAGAATGAACATAATCATGTGCTATATATAATATTTAACTTTTACCAAGTACACATGATTCTATCTATTACCTAAGGCCTACAAGGAATATACCTCATATTCATTATCTTTTTAAGTAAATGTGCATAAGAGGTAAAAACTTTTGATACCTTGGCCTTGGTAATCAAGGAAACTATTTTCCTGACCTATTGCATCTCTTTTGGTGTTTTGAACTTACAGGTTCTACATTTTGTACTTGAGAAACTTTGGTTGAAGCCATCTTCCTTCTTTGACCAAAATTTCTACCATTGGGCTTTAGAAGCATTCTCCTTGATGATTCCTCTTTCCTTTGACCAATTAGTTATTCCTCTTGAGAAATTTTATACATAATTGAAATACTAGGAGGACATTTGGGTACCTACTTCATCTTAGGTCCTTAAATGTTAGTACTAGGGCCTTTAAGATCTTTAGGAACCCATACCATACTATTTCTTATATAAGGATTTCTTCTACAATTACATATAATGAGAAATATGTCCTAGATAACCACAAAAATTGTAAACAATTGAATTTAATGATGGTTTGGTCCTTTGAAGATCATCTTTGGAAAACTTAAGCATTTTGTTATTTTTTCATTCTAAACTATTTTTGCCATAAGCCTTGCTTGAATTTTCATGTGGAATAACATTAATTTTATTCTCATTAACAAGCATAGAATATAAGCAATAAGAATCATTAGCTTTGGAAAATTTGAAAGATAAGTCCCTAACTTGATTTTCTAAATCAATGCACGTTTCACAAGAAGTTAAGGTTTGACATTTCAAAGGCATTTTCTCATCAAGAAAAGCATATTCATTTTTCAAAGTCTCAATTTCATTTTCAATGGAGGAAATGTTTTCCAAAAAAGATAAGTTTTTCTTTTCTAACTTCAACAAACCATCATATAATTCATCATATGCACATTGTAACTCATAATAGGAAGGACTATATTCTAGTTTAGAATTATTTACCTCAAAGTCCTTTTTAGCCATATAGGTAGTCTCAATTCTAGCATACTTGACTCTTTAAGGGAATCATCATCTTCCTCATTGTTGTCCATCAAGGATTCAAGAACATCTTCCTTCTCAAATTTGTTTTGCTTTGCCTCTTTTTCAAATTGAGCACCATCATCATCAAGAGGTATTGAACTCATTTTTTTACTTTGAACATCTTCTTGAGGATATTTTTCATGACAAACTTCCTTCAATGACTTTTGCTATTCTTGCCTTCTATATATAATTTTATACACAAAATCATTGTTAGCAATATAAAGAGCATCAAGAGTGTCCAAAATTTCTTTGGCACTAGAGCAATTCTTAATTCTAGCAAAAGTATCATCATTCAAACTACTTCTCAACATTCGTTTGCTCTAATGTTCAAGGAAAAACATTTCTTGTCATAAGCATTCCAAGTTTGTTTTAATTTGCAAGTAAATCCATCAAACATAATATCCCACAAATCAAGATCAATATATTGCATATAAAACTCCATTCTAGCTTTCTAGTAAACAAAATGCACACCATTAAAGAATGATGGTTTAACAATTTCAAAACTTTCCATTTTGAAAAGCTTTCAATGGTTGCCAATAAACAAGGATCTTTAACTTTAAACGATTATGCTTTCAACAGAGCACGAACCTTTGATACCACTTGTTAGCCATGGCAACCATCACTCAAGAGGGGTGTGAATTGAGTGATTACAAATTTTCAAAGCAACTTTGAGAAATTATGCATTTTGATATTTTCAATCAACATATGCAGCGGAATAAGTCTAACAAAGATACAACTATTGTAGATTACTCAAATACAACTTGGGTTATGGGATAAATCAAGCAAATAAGATAGATATCCAGTTCTTAGAATTAAAACATCAAGATGACAAGATATGCAATAGATAAATATACTACACCAAATACTGAAATTAAAGAGTGTAGGGAAGAGAGAATTAAACTCAAGAATTTATCCTAGTTTAACCACCAACCACTTGTGGCCTACATCCAGTCCCCAAGCTTAACTTGAGATTTTCTTCACTATCTCCTAGACTTCACGTGTACTAAGAAAATCTTTGTACAAACAATAGCACTTCTCACACCTTGGGATACCTCACCCTTGTGCTAGAGCCTCCAACTCTTCAAGCTTCACAGGTGTTTGAAAAAAACCTTTACATTTAACAGCATTCACAACACTTTTGGGATACCTCACTCTTTCTGTTTGAGCCTCACTACAAGGGATACTGCACTTTTTTCTCTATTGAGGGATACCTCACTCTCTTACAATGATTTCAAGATGAAGAGAAAGATTAGAAACTCCTACAACAGTAAATATACAACTTGAAGAATGAAAGAATAGAAAAATTTTGTAATAAAGAGCTCAAAATATGATTTTGATAATTCAAGGATCAAATCAAGTGTTCTAGAGTTTTAAAAGCTTCAAATATCACTTATATATAGTGCCCAAGTGATAAAATAGTTGTTAGTAGTATTTAGAAATAATTTTTTTATGAAAACTAGCTATTTTATAGCCATTAGGAGTGCTTCTGGGCACGTGCTAATTGATTACATGGATGTTGTATTCGATTACAATTCTGGCAGAGGCCATGTAATCGATTACAAGACTTATGTAATCAATTACGTGCACTTTAGTTTTGAAAACTGACTTTAAATGGTCATAACTTCTTCATTTCTTATCCATTTAAAGTAAATGACTACTCATTGGAAAGATCTTTGAGTCTATTTTCAAATGAAAGAAGTTTCACAATAAAAAATTAAAGTATTTTGAAAGTTATGATCAAAAGAGTAATCAAAGGTCTATTTTTTAAAACTCAAATTTTAAATGGTCATAACTTCTTCATTTCTTATCCATTTAAAGCAACTGACCACTCATTGGAAATATATTTGAGTCTATTTTCAAATGAAATTTTCAAGATGAAATTCAAAGTATTGTGAAAGTTATTATCAAAAGAGTAACCAACGGTTAACTTTTCAAAACTCAAACTTGACTATTTTTCATAGTTTTGAACTACTACCATGACTAGCTTTTCAAAACATGTTTATTGGGCATTTTATCATGTAAGAACTATTTTTAAATATTTAAAAACATATTTGAACTCTTTTCTTATAAAACCTCTATCTTTACATAGGAGAAATCTTAAAAGGAAAATATACCAATTCTAGTCCTTAGGCTTCTTGATATAATCCAAGCTTCCACAAATTTCTTCTCTTCAAATATTACAAATGCTTAGAACATATTATCATTCTCATCTTCTTGAGTTGAGCATAATCGTGATCTTTTACTTTTTTATTGCAATGCTCACTCTTGGTACTTAGACCATCCTACAAAGTATTACTCACTTAAAACAAGCATAGTTTGTCCAAATTCATAATTCAATATCTTTATATGCATGATTCATAAATGTATAACTCAAGTTAGTCCAACATGCATATAAGAATTTCATAGACATATCCAAATAAGACATTTAGCAATTACTAATAGATATGCTCTATATAGGATGCAACAAAGAACACTTTGCACATTTTTATTCAAATAGAGGCAAATCCAATATAATTTGTTAAGTACATCTATGTAGCATGATCAATATCCTTTTGTAATGCATTTGTCATCATCAAAACTTAACACATTAAATCATTAGGACAAAGACAATTCTACATAGTTTTGGTTTACTCATTCTGAGAATTGTTAATTCTCACTTCGCTGTGTTGTTGTAACATCCCAAATTTAGTAACCATAGTATAATCGGTGTTATACCACAGTCATTAGATCTAAGAATGATACTTACAACAACTAAGCATTTTCAAATATAATGATTATGTATACATATAGAAAATATGAGCTTCAAATGATTAAATAATACACAATATCAGTATTTATCACCAATACAATGCATACATCATCAAAAGAATCTACAAAGCTACTTTAAGCTAAGCACTCCAAGCTTCTGCTTGTCTTCACTTTCCATAAGTCTTCCTCCATGGAATCATCATGGAAATACACAATGCGTGATAATCACATATTCTCAGTTATTAAAATCCATAAATCATGTCATCACAATCATTTCAGCCATTTCAGAAAAAAACACATTTCTAAACTCTAGTCTGATTCATAACAAACTAGAATGGTGGTAAAAGCTCAAACCATGTGCTTTCTCTTCTCGAAATAGATTCTCATTTTATAAGTTTGTATAAAAACTCATATATCACAAACAGTTTTCAAGTAAACACCATACTCATGAAAACATCATCTTAATCTCAGAGATACCAAAGCATCATCTCTATCTCAGAGATATAACAACAACAATACAATCTCCATCTTAGAGATATGCAATTGCCCATAAAATTGCTAATATTATTGATTAAGGTAACTGCCTATACAATTACCATGAAAATGCAATGCTTGTTATTTTGTATGTTTATGCCTAATATGTCCTAAGGCAATGGTTATGTAATAAGGCAAAATAGTGTTGGTGCAATGTCATGAAACTCAATTATTCCCAGGAACTCTGTTCCTTGTATTTTTTGAGTAGTATGGCTCCGACCATTTAACGCTACCTAGAAATGAATGAACTATTCCATCTCACAATAATAAGTGTACTATTACCATCTCATATACCATTCAAAGATACATGGGAATAGCCAGTGTGTGAGAAACATGTCAAGTGATATTTAACACATATTCAACACCACATTAGATGCTTTCCTACACGAGTTCAGAACCAATGCTCTTAAACGTGTCTATCCTCCTCCACGAGGTTTTCCAACTATCAAGTTAGGAATACTCATATACTCACTCTATGTGCCATCCCTGTCACATATCAGCATCATAAGTGATAATAAAATCAATCCCATATAGGTCAAAAGTCTAGGTGTTAACCTATGGCATTCCCAAATCACTGGTTGGCTAAGGTTTCACACTTTCATCACATATACCAGGTAGTAATTTCCTCATTGAAACATACCCATTGATGCCTCAACACACTTAAAAAGGTATAAAAGAGTGATCCCAACCCTTAGAGAGCCTCAAAACATCAAGAACATAATTCTTGAAAAATCCTGGAGCTCACGTCATGGCATAACACAGCCACACCGTGACGCCCTGCCCTCTGTCCACTCACGTTGCGATGCCATTCTCAGGCACGTTGCAACACCCAGCTCTCGGGTTCCAATACTGGAACTGGTATCACACGCACGCCGTGGCGTAAGCAGCATTCTACAGAATTCTATAGACACGGGTACTATTCCATTGGAACATACTGATAAACTTGCAAAATTTTATATTTTTATGGTTCAAAGTCTTGGGTATTCATTCTTTTTTAATCTTTTTGATTGAGTTTGTTCTTAATTTTCTTTTGTTTTTAGTTATTTTAAATTATGTTTTAATTGTGTATTTTATGTTTTTTTGATAGATAAATACACATGGAAAGATACTGGACGCTTAAAGAAGCAAGAAATCAAAGAAACAAGCTTTCACGATAAATCATCAGATTTTGTGCAAAAATAAGAAATTCCTGAAGATAAATATTTGAAGAATTCTTATCCTATTCTTAGATGTTAATTAAAGTTTTAATTGGCTGCAAAATCTTAAACAAGGATTAGATTGAAGATTAGATAAGGATTCTCAAAGAGATTTGATTTGGAACAAAATTTGGATTCTAGCACTATCCTGACCATCCCTCATTAATTGAGCCATATCTTGGGCTACAGAGATCAGATTGATGTTCCGTTTATGGCATTAGAAAGCTAACAAAAATTCCTATAACTTCTCTGTTGAAATCGAGGGCAAATTAGGTCATCTTAAGGGTGAGAAAAATTGTACATGTCAGATACAAAAATCTGTCAGCTTTTCTATAAAAAGGAAAAAAACAAGTTTAGCAAAGTAGCTCTCTTTTAGTTTAGAAAATACATAAAAAAATAGAGTTTTGAGAGTCTCAAAAGCAACGAGGGGGTGATTCCTAGGAAAGGAGGAGGATCCGTCATGGAGTTGAAAATCGAATAACCATTGAAGACGCTTTGGTTTCTTCTCTACAATTCTATCATGATGAATTCTCTTTAATCTTCCTATCTCTTCTTCTCTTTTGTCATGTGTAGCCAAATTTGTGTGTTTTGAGGGTGAAGATGTAACTTAATTCAATCGACATGTATTAAGATTGAATTTTTAATTAATTTCTTTTCTATTCAATTTGAGTGCTTATTATGGTTCTTAATACTTTTATGAATTGGCCACTCATAAATTGATCTAGTGAGATGTGTGTAGAATCGAAAAGTTTACATATGACTTAGACCATAAATAATAAGTGCCATGATTTATAATCATCTAAGAATAGAGGTTATAGGTTGTGTGGGAGAATTGTGATATTTTCCATGAAATTCATAGAGTGAAGGTCATGCCTTTAAGAGTTAGGGTTTAGATCAAGGAATTGACTCGACTTTAATAATTAAAGAGAATTAACTCATCAAGGAATTAGGTTTTAATTAATTAAGAGATTATCCCCATCAATTGAATGACTATAAATTAATTAGAATGAAGATCCCAAAGCTACTTTATTGTCTATGATAAATTATTAAATTAAGTGAAGTCATATCCCTAGTGTTTTAATTTCGTGTGTTCTTATGTGTTTATGTCTTTTATAATTTTGTGTCTTTAATTATGTTGAATCACTCTTAATTATTGGTTACCTAGATAGTATTAATATTAGAAAAGTGGTACTTGGTAAACTAATTCCACGTGGGAACGATATCTTACTCATCATTTATTACTTTTGCGATTTGGTGCATTTGCCAATATCACAATAAGTTTTTGGTACTGTTGCCGGGGAATTAGACTTTATCAATATCATTAGTATCTAGGAAGAGTACTACTCTAGGCTTTGTTTTTCTTTTTTTGTCTTTACTCTTTTATCCTTTCAATTTCGGTTAGTTATTTGTTTTTACTATTATTTTATTATTTTTTATGTTATTGACTAACATTTTTCTATTTTTGTTTTGAAGTTTGCTAGAATTGAGTCGGCTTAAGTGCCTCCTTGAGTTCGGAGCCTTTGTAAGGGGATGTTTATAGTTGTTGGCCGCCAAAAAGAGTTTTTCTTTTCCTTTCTTGCATTTATTTCATTTAGTTATTTGTTTTTATTGATTTTGATTTTGTCATCATCACCCATTTTGTGTTTTGAGTCTTCGTGTTGAAGTTGTGCATACCGGTGTATTGAATTGAATATCCAATAATTGTTTAAATTGTGGATTGGTTTGATTTCTTGGGATAGCATATGAGAATTTATGCATTGCATTTATCTCTATTGTTTCAATTGTGTATGGATGTATTTCCCATCTTTATGTTTGATAGACCTTGGAATTTTATTGCATGTCAAACTTAGAGAAAGTTTATGGAATTACATGTGTGTGGATGATTTTCATCTAGAAGTTGTTTGATTCTCTCTTGAGGTGAAATCCTAGATAGTGCATGATTAAGGAAATGATAAGGGCCTTCTTTAGATCGTTTGAGCCTTTCAAGCTAACCTGTAAACACAGTATATCCTTAAGTCCCTTTTGCAGCCTTGTTTTTGTTTGGCCTTTATTTCTTTCCTTTACCCACATTTTCCTTTCCCATACCCATATAAAAAAAATTTCCTCTCTTACATAACCTTTGTTGAGTGCATATCCTGTATGATTTTATTATTCAAGTATTTGTTATTTTTGTGCATGAAGTTTAGTGGAGCTGAAAAAAATTCAAAAAAAATTAAAAAAAAAAGAAAAAAAGAGAAGAGAAAGTTCACCCAAAGTATTGCAAAGAAATAAGTTTAGGGGTGGAGATTATTTGAAAAGAAAAGAAAGAAAAGAAAAATAAAGAATGAATGTTGTGTTGTTTCTTATGCTCCGTTTTGCACTTGTCCTACATTCTGTGGCTTGAATTGTGAAATTTACATGATTTTGTATCTCAACTTTTGTTTTCATTTTCCTACCACTTCTTTCTTAACTCATACCCTTGCCTTTATATTACAAGCTTTGTAAAGTCCCTTTTGATCTTTGGTTGTGTGTTGTTTACATTAGTAAAGAGAGAGATGAAAAACAACCCTATAGATGTGGGTTTGATGTGCACTTATAGTTTTATG
Source organism: Ormosia semicastrata (assembly GCA_029884595.1). NCBI lineage: Eukaryota > Viridiplantae > Streptophyta > Magnoliopsida > Fabales > Fabaceae > Ormosia > Ormosia semicastrata. Next base: position 18,023,738 of record JAQQTO010000062.1, on the reverse strand, counting down.
AACCTATCTGATTTTGTACTTTATGAGGAGAGTGGGTCATTCATTCATATTTTTGAGATGTCATTTGTGCATGAGAGTTGCATGTGAGAGATGATGTGATAATTGGATTGTTTATGTGTGACACTTTGAAATTAGATTGTGAAGCAATTTCTGAGGATATGAATGATTTTTGATAATTGGTATTGCCATTTTTGAGTCTATGTGTTTTGAGTTTTTATTTGTTTAGTCTTTTTTTTTTGTTTTTGTTTTTCTTTTTTCCTTGAGGACAAGCAAAAGCTTAAGTTTGGGGGAGTGATGAACCTGTAAAAATTCATATTTTTACAGTTCAAAGTCTTGGATTTTTATTCTCTTTTAATCTTTTTGATTGAGTTTGTTCTTAATTTTCTTTTGTTTTTAGTTATTTTAAATTATGTTTTAATTGTGTGTTTTTATGTATTTTTGATAGGTAAATACACATGAAAAGATACTGGACGCTTAAAGAAGCAAGAAATCAAAGAAACATGCTTTCAGGATAAATAATCAGATTTTGTGCAAAAATAAGAAATTCCTAAAGATAAATATTTGAAGAATTCTTATTCTATTCTTAAATTTTAATTAGAGTTTTAATTGGATGCAAAATCTTAAATAAGGATTATATTGAATATTGGATAAGGATTCTCAAAGAGATTTGATTTGGAGCAAAATTCAGATTCTCGCACTATCCTGACCATCCCTCATTAATTGAGTCATATCGTGGGCTACAAAGATCAGATTAACGCGCCGTTGTAGCAGTGCAAAGATAACAGAAAATCCTATAACTTCTCTGTTGAGATCGAGGGTAAATTAGGTCATCTGGAGGGTGAGAAAAATTGTGCAAGTCAGATACGAAAATCTATCAGCTTTTCTATAAAAAGGGAAACACAAGTTTTGCAAAGTAGCTCTCTTTTAATTCATAAAATACATTACAAAAATATAGAGTTTTGAGAGTCTCAAAAGTAATGAGGGGACGAGCCCTAGGAGAGGAGGAGGAGTCGTCATGGAGTTGAAAATCGAATAACCATTGAAGATGCTTTGGTTTCTTCTCTACAGTTCTATCATGATGAATTCTCTTTCCTCTTCCTATCTCTTCTTCTCTTTTGTCATGTGTAGCTAAATTCATATATTTTGAGGGTAAAGATGTAACTTGATTCAATTGACATGTATTAAGATTGAATTTTTAATTAATTTCTTTTCTATTCAATTTGAGTGCTTATTATGGTTCTTAATGCTTTTATGAATTGGTCACTCATAAATTGATCTCGTGAGATGTGTGTAGAATCATAAGATTTGCATATGACTTAGACCATAAATAATAAGTGTCATGATTTATAATCATCTAGGAATAGAGGTTATAGGTTGTGTGGGAGAATTATGATATTTTCCATGAGAATTCATAGAGTGAAGGTCATACCTTTAAGAGTTGGGGTTTAGATCAAGGAATTGACTAGGCTTTAATAATTAAAGAGAATTAACTCACCAAGGAATTGAGTTTTAATTAATTAAGGGATTATCCCCATTAATTAAATAACTAGAAATTAATTAAAATGAAGATCCCAAAGCTGCTCTGTTGTTTATGATAGATTATTAAATTAAGTGAAGTCAGATCCCTAGTGTTTTAATTTCATGCGTTCTTATGTGTTTTTGTCTTTTATAATTTTATGTCTTTAATTATGTTGAATCACTCTTAATTATTGGTTGCCTAGATAGTATTAATATTAGAAAAGTGGTACTTGGTAAACTAATTCCTCGTGGGAATGATGTCTTACTCATTATTTATTACTTTTGCGATTTGGTGCACTTGCCAATATCACAACATATACCCCGCCTCCAATCACTCAAAACTCACTTTTCAGTGATTTCTAACCTTACACAAGGTCCCTTAACACATAGAAACTCAGAAATCACTCTAATTCCATTCAAAACCATGAATCATGGATCTTTATCCACTCGAAACCTAAAATCCCCCATTCTTAACTCAAATGGAAATCAAAGGTGTATAAGGGTTGAAAATCCATTTCCATGTATCCAACAACTCAACAACAAGCCATCCACAAGTTTTCCAACAAGATTCAAGCCAAAAACACTAAAATCACACTCAAAGCCTATTTCTCACATCAAGCTAACCTTCATGATCAAGATGAAGAAAATAGAAACATGAGCAAAAATAAAGTTCCCCCTGCCTCAAGGTCTTGCAGATGGCCAATGATGGATCCAAGCTCTCCAATCCATGCTTGCCTCTTAGTTTCCTTCTCCTTATCTTCCTCTTTATCCTTCTTCTTTCCTTTCTCTCTTTTCTCTTTTCTCTTTTCTTTCTTCTATTTTCTACTTTTCTCTGTCGTGGGATACTTAACAGGAGAAGTCAAATTTGGCTTCTCTTGGATAGGTACTAAACTCCTGATCTGCTAAGAACACTTAAATTACATTGAATCCAGTTTCCTAACTTACAACAAGTTTCAAATAAATCCTAAGATTCATAAAAAATCTTGTTCCATAATTTCCATAATTTTTTATATCTGCTGGTAGGCAATCTAGCATTAAAACACACAACCAGTATGCTTAATGTAACGTCTTAAAACTAATATCCCAATGTACATAGTGCACAAGGATATACTTAGCATTACAACATCACTACTTACGTACTAATCTGATACATATATTCATAATGTTCATTGGAATCATTATAGAGAGCCATATGAAATACGGAAGACATAAACTCATAGCAAAATGCACATAACTATATACAACATTAGCCTTAACAAAGGCTTGAAGTATTACATGGTTCATTACATTACAAAGGAAGTGCTAATAAATACAACAGTTATAACATACACTATAAAGCTAATATAATCTTTAGCTTTTTTTTTCTTCTTGTTCTTGGAAGAACTTTCACCTGGAATTACATGACAAGACAACGGGGTGAGAAACAACATTTCTCAGTATGAGTAAACTAATACCAGCCATACATAACATATTAAACATAATCTTAACACATACTAAAAAGATATATTTAAAGCAACTACAAGGTTAAACTTTAGCAACTAAAGAAACCAAGTTAATCATACATATATGCTTAGTCAGACTTAGAACCAAGATATTAAACTTATGAATACTAGTTTATTGTATTTTCTTGTGGTAAGTAGAGGGAAAAATCATCCTCATATTACACACATCCTGACACTATCGAGAAGTTTAGGCTGAATCCTTGTTCAAAAGAACCTTTTGGACTTCCCACTTATCTCCCTTGACCTTAATGATGGTGCACAACATCAAAGGATACTCACAAAGATTAATACTACCAATCCTTCACATAATACATGCATCTAAACACCACATTGTCACTCATTACTCTTAAGTGATATACATTACCACCAAAGTGGCCTAAGGTGCTAGATACTTACCTAAAGCAAACTATAACTCTTGAATGCTCAAAGGTTTAAACTTTCTCATCTATGCTAGGTAACAATTCCTCTCTTGAAATTATACTTATTTGTGTCTTGACACACCTTAGGAAACATACATAAATGATTCCAACTAACCAAGAACTTGAAAACATAAAAAATGACATTTTTAGAGTTCCAAGACCTCACGCTGCGACACAAACCCACACCGTAGTGCCCAACACTCGAGTTCTATGCTGATGCACCTCACACCTCGCTGTGACCTTCTCCACGCCGTGGCATACAATGAAAAATAGCTTCACGCTACGGCGTGGCCTCCTCACGCCGCTGCGCGCTTAGCAGAAACCAAGTTATGCTGAATTCTGCAAAACTGTGGTACTGTTCCATTGATTCTTTTCATGAATTTTGGTCATTCCAAATCAGTTTCTAAGTGATTCTAAGTCCCTAATCAATTCATTAACACATAGGAATCATTAATCACTAACTTGAACCTCTTAATTTGGATTATGAATCAAAATCCTACATACTTGACCTAAGACTTCATTTTATGAATCAAGGGTCCAAATGAGATGTTCTAAATTTCTAACTTCAACTTATACTATGAACAAGTCATAAACAACCAATGAATCACATTCATGCAAACCAAACACATCAAACACCTCTTGAATTCAATTTGACCTATTATGCACCAAAAGTACATCTACGGTAAAAATGAAGGCAAGAGATGAAAAGAGCTCTAATCCCCTACCTTGGCAGCTAGATTAAAGCTTTAAACTTGGTTGATCTCAAACCTTGGCTTTCCTTTTCTTTTCTTTCCTCTTGCTCTTTCACATTTTTTGTTTCTAATTTTTGAACCAAAAACAGTTGTGAGTGAGGCTTATAAAGGAGAAACAAAAGACTTATAAGGCCTTTAGGCCATAACTGATAAATCTTGATCTGCTAAAAACACTTAGATTCAGGTAAATCAAGATTTTCAACTTCTAACAACTTTAAAATAAATACTAAGATTCATTAAAATTGTTGTTTCATCATAATCTGATATTTATATATCTGTTACTAGTCAATCCAGCATAAAACGCACAACCAGTATGCCTAAAAATGCCAACTAACTCAGTTTTCCTTGAAACTTTAACTACATTTTGTTTCATATATTTATAACTTAGAAATAAATTATCCATATTTATTTCCCTTGTCTAGCTAATTTATGTCATTATCTGAGTCATTCTAAGCTACTTTTCACACTCTGATTTGTAACAAAGTACTTAAATTAACTCATTTCATCAAAAAATTAAGCATACATGTTAAGCAAGTCATATGCTACCTTTTAAACATATACACAAGTCTAACATGTTATTAAGGGTATTACACTTAAAAATGTCAAACTAACTCTGATTAATCTCAAACTTTAATCATATCTCCTTCCACACTTTTGTGACCTAGAAACCAACTCCCTACATTTATTTCCATTAATTGAGTAGTTTAAGCCATTTTTAGGGTTAAAAACAGTTATATTTCACAAATAGTGTTACAACAAAGTAACTAAACTTTCTCAGATGGTCACAAAACTTAACAGGCATGACAATGTATTAGGCTACCTCCGTAACCATATATAAGTCTATCATGTTTTCATGGGTGTTACAGTTGCCATGTAAATCCAAGTGAAGGCTCTTCAAAGAAAATTAAGAAGAAGGAAGCTAAAGAATTAGTTTAATTCTAGTTTTATTTGTTGTTATTACAAACCTTGTATCTATTTATACTTCTTTCGTAATCTAAAATAGTTATGTAATACTTCAAGCCTTTTGGGAGGCTAATGTTGTATATGCATTTTTTTATTTATTCATGTTTTTCACATTTCATAAGGCGTTCTATAATGACTCAAGTGTGCATTAAGGTTGTAATGTTGTTTATCTTTATAAATGTTATATATATCGAGATATCAGTATTAGGGTATTACACAATACTTTTTTATTGGTTATACCCTTGAGTTACTACACTTGCCTTGTTCACTTTCATCCAATTTGTTCTTGAATACCATTTTGTACCAATGAGTAAGTGATCCTCAAGTGTAGGTACTAGTGACCACACTTTGTTCTTCTCAAGCTAATTGAGCTCTTCTTGCATTACTTCTATCCAAGACTCTTCCTGAAATGTTACATCAATGTTCTTGGGCTTAATCTAAGAGTAGTGTAAATATATTTATGTATTCTAGCCTCCTGAAAGATGATCTGGTTATGACTCCAACAGATGTTTCACCAATGATCAACTCTTTTAGGTGAGAAGGAAGTAGCTTCTAGTGAGAATGTTCATGAACTTTCTCATCTTCTAACACAATTTTCTCATCTATAGGCTCAACTTTCATATCCTTGGATTTATCCTTCTCACTACTTTGGCTTGTTCAATCTTTCTTTTTACCATTTTTTAACCTTTCTCATTAAGAGAAAGCTTGTCCATTTCATCATCTAGATCTGAATGCTTATCTTTCTCATTGAGAGAGTTAGATTCATTAAAGACAACATGCATGCTTTCCTCAATAACCAGTGTTCTCATATTATAAACTTTATATGCTTTGGATGATAGAGAATAACCAAGAAAGATGCCTTTATCAAATTTTGAGTTAAACTTTCCCAGCTAATCTTTGTTGTTTAGCACAAAACACGTATAGCCAAATGCATGAAAGTATGATATATTGGGTTTTCTTCCTTTCCATAATTCATATAGTATTTTCTTTAATATTGGCCTTATGGAAACTCTATTTAAAACATAGCAAGAGGTGTTGACTGCCTTAGCCCAAAAATATTATGACAACTCAGTGTCACATGCGAGATTTTGAGCCATTTCTTGCAAAGTGTATTTTTCCTTTCCACAATTCCATTCTATTGAGGAATTCTTAAATAAGAGAAATTGTGAACAATGCCATTTTTTTCACAAAAGCTTTTGAAAAAAAAAATTCTTAAGATCTCCTCCATGATCACTTCTTATGGCAGTTATGCAAAAACCTTTTTCATTTTGAAATTTTTTGCAAAAGGTTTTAAAGGTCTCAAAAGAATCATCCTTGTGTTTTAAGAAGAGGACCCATGTAAATCTTGAGAAATCATCATCTATAACAAATTCATACCTCTTTCCTCCTAGACTTGTAGTCTAAGTAGGGCCAAAGAGATCAATATGTAGAAGTCCTAGAGGTCTTTGAGTTGTAACCACATTCTTTGGCTTAAAACTTGACTTTGGTTTCTTGCCACTTTGGCATGCTTCACTTACCATATTTTTATCAAACTTGATTTTTGCCAAGCTTCTCACAAGGTCATGTTTTAGCAATCTTGAATTTGTTTTCATGTTTACATGGCCAAGGACACTCAGTGAAGCAAGAGGCTTTGGACCCAAGGATAAAGAATCTTGGTGGTTGGATGCAAGTGTACAAGATAAGGTTAAGGTTAAAAGGGAATGTTATAAAGCTTGACACGCGTGTAAAAATAATAAAAATTGAAAAAAATATAAGACAGCTAAAAAAGATACAAAGAAGGCGGTGAGCAAGGTGAAAGATATTATATCAATCTTTGGGCACCAAAGAAGGAAAAAGGCATATTTATAAGCTTGCTAAAAGTATGGAAATAAAGACATTGGATCAAGTGAAATGCATTAAGGACGAAGAGGGTAAAGTCTTGGTTACGGAATAAGACATCAAGGATCGATGGAAGAGTTATTTTCACAAGTTATTTAATGAAGGACATGTCACATTAGGGGACTCTAACATTCTAAACACTAGAGAGGAGGACCAAAATAAAATATTTTATCATAGAATTTGGGAGTTTGAGGCAAAAGAAGCTTTGAAGATGATGGATAATGGAAAAGCAGTCAGACCGAATAATATACCTATTGAGGTATGGAAGTGCCTAGAAAGGTATAAGCTAGCTCACTAAACTATTTAACAAGATAATGAAGTTTAAGAAAATGTCAAATGAATAGAGGAGAAGCACTTTAATTCCTGTTATAAGAATAAGGGAAATATACAAAACTGTGCAAATTATAGAAGGATTAACCTCATGAGCATACCATGAAGTTATGGGAAAGAGTAATTGAATAGAGATTAATACAAGAGACTTATATCTCAGAGAATCAATTTGGTTTTATGCTTAGGAAGTCAACCATGGAAGCAATCTATCTTCTACCAAGATTGATGAAGAGGTATCAGAGGAAGCAAAAAGGCCTACACATAGTTTTCATTTATCTGAAAAAATCTACGATAGGGTACCAAGAGAGGTCTTATGGAAGGTTATAGAGAAAAAAGTAGTTTGTATCGCTTATATTCGAGCAATCCACGATATGTATGATGAGGCTAAAACTAGAGTGAGAACACAGGGTGAGGTCACAGAAGATTTTCCTATAACTATAGGACTACACCAAGGGTCAACTTTGAGTCCTTATCTTTTTATCTTGGTCTTAGATGTACTTACTACGCATATATAAGAGCTGGTGCCACAATACAAGCTTTTTGTAGATGATATAGTCTTAGTTGAAGAGTTAAGAGAGGAAACAAATGGGAAGCTAGAGCTATGGAGATGAGCTTTGGAAGAACATGACTTTTTTCTAAGCAGGAGTAAGATGGAGTATATAAAATGTAAGTTCAGTAAGATGCATACTAATAATAGCTTAGTTGTAAAAATTGAAAACTATACCATACCACAAGTCACATGGTTTAGGTATCTTGGATCTAACTGTGAAAAAATTGTTTGTCCCAATGGTTTAATATGTTAAGTTTTGTTGATGACAAATACGAGACAAAAAGAATGATGCTTATGCTACATAGATGTATGTAATAGATTATATTGGATCATGTATGATCATGTAGTCCATCTTGTTATATTTCACATAAGAACCATGCATATTCTTTATAGAACCATTTATAGGATATATCCAATAATATGTTACATTAGTGATATTAAATTAATATTGGATTTGATTCTACTTAAATGAAAATGTGCAAAGTGTTCTTTGTTGCATCCTATATAGAATATATCTATTAATAATTAATAAATGTCTTATTTTGATATGTCTATGAAGATCTTATATGCATGTTAGACTAACTAGAGTTATACATTTATGAATCATGCATATAAAGATATTGAATTATGAGTTTGGACTAACTATGTTTTAAGTGAGCAATACTTTGAAGGATAGTCTGAGTACCAAGAATGAGCATTGCAACAAGAAAGGAAAAGTTCTTAATTATGCTCAACTCAAGGAGAATGTGAATGCTTATTTCATAAAGGTTTTGATGATAACAAAGCCAAGTCGAAGACCAAGTCCAAAGAAAGTAAAATTGGTATAGTTAGTAGGACTTAGAGTCTTTTATGTGAAAAACTCTTAATATATCTCAAAATATTTTATGATATTTTTGAAAAAACTCAAATATATTTTTTAAATCTTTACAAATGGTTTTTACATGTTAAAATGCCCAACAGACATGTTTTGAAAAGCTAGTCATGGTGGTAGTTAAAAACAGTGAAAAATAGTCAAGTTTGATTTTTGAAAAATTGACCTTTTCTTAATCTTTTGACCATAACTTTCAAAATAATTTGATTTTTGTTGTGAGATATATTTCATTTGAAAATGGACTCAAATATCTTTCCAATGAGAGGTCATTTGCTTTAAAAAGATAAGAAATGAAGAAGTTATGACCATTTAAAGTCAGTTTTTGAAACCAAAGTACCATAATCAATTACCACTCTAGTAGAGGCTCTGTAATCAATTACATGAATGTTGTAATTGATTTTATCATGCCCGAAAGCCCAAAACGTGTTCTAAGAGTCATGTAATCGATTACAACATCCATGTAATCAATTACAAAGAGTCTGAAAGTCTGTAATGGCTATTTTCTATGCATTTAATGTGATATTAATTACCCCCAATGGCTCTTTTTATCAGAACACTATAAATAGATGTTCTTGGGTCATATTTTACAAAATAACAAACATTGAAAAACATCATTCTATTAGGTTTAATCTGAGTTTCATCATTTTCCTTCATATGCTCTGTTTTTAAGAGATTTTGAGATATTCTTGAAAGAGCTCCATAGGGCTTAAATTTGTAATACACACTCTTGAGAGAGTTTCTTTCTTCTTCGACTCTTTGATTCTTTGTAAAGAGGGTGAGGTATCCCTCAAGGAATTATAAAGAGATTGAGGCATCCCTCAAGGAATTGTAAGGGTGAAATATCCCTGAAAGTTGAGGTTCAAGTATAAGAGTGAGGTATGCCAAGGTGTGAAGAGTACTCTAGCTTGTAAAGGTTTCAAGCACATATTCAAGCTTAAAGTGATAGTGGAAAATCTCGAGTGGTTTACTTGAGGACTGGACGTAGGCCACAAGTGGTTGGTAACTGAACTAGGATAAATCATTGTGTTTGCTTCTCTAAACTCAAACTCCTTTATATTTGTGTTTTAATTTCATATATTTGCTCGAATACTTTTTGTGTGGGTTGTTCATTTACAAGTGCATCTTTCTATCTTCTATATTTATTCACTTCGATCGATAAATAGTTTCAGAGAAAATTATTTTTCAAGTATTTGATAAATGTTTTCAAAGAGTTTCTATCTTCTTCACATTTGTACTTTAATTTTATATGCTTGAGTTGAATTTGATATCTAGTTTATTTGCTTAATTTATCCCATAACCCAAGTTGTATTTGAGTAATCCATAATAGTTGTGTCTTTGTTAGACTTATTCTGCTGCATGTGTTAATTGAAAATATCAAAATGCATAATTTCTTAATATTGTTTTAAAAACTTGTGATCGCCCAATTTACCCCCCTCTTGGGTGATAGTTGTCATGGCTAACACTATCATATAAAATTATAGAGAGATAGAGGGAGATGTAAACCATAGGAGTCAAGCTGAATGGATGAAATAAAGGAGTGCTTCAGGATTTATTTGTGATAGAAAAGTTCCTCTCAAGCTTAAGGGTAAATTTTACCGCACAACTATAAGACCCACGATGTTGTATAGTATTGAATGTTGGGCAGTAAAAGGCCAGTAAGAGCATGAGATCAGTGTCACTGAGATGAGAATGTTGCGCTAGATATGTGGCCATACAAGACAAGATAAGATTAGGAATGAATACATTAGAGAGAAAGTAGGGGTAGCAACTATTGTGAAAAAGATAGGAGAATCTCGCCTTAGGTGGTTTGGACATGTAAGGAGAAGACCCTTAGAAGCTTCTGTAAAAAGAGCATATTAAATGGAAGATAGCCTAATAGCTAGAGGTAGAGGGAGACCAAGAAAGTCTATAGATAAAACGATTAAAAAAGATTTAGATTTGTATGGCATTTCTTAAGACTTGGTTTATGATAGGGCACAATGGCGACGTTTGATCTATGTAACTTACCCCACCTAGTGAAAAATAGCTTAATTGTTATTTTTGTTGTTATTGTTTACATGGCTAACGTTCTTATGTCAAAGCCATTTTATAGAACTCATAGACATAAGACATTCCTCATTTTGATCATTAAGGTCCTCTAATTTAATGTTGTAAACATTCTTGTCTCAATTTCTAGAAAAAAGGATTTTTCCATTATTGGGTTCTCTAACTATACACTTAGTTAGTTCAAACACAACCTCATAGCCATTGTCATAAAACTAACTTATGATGAGAAGGTTATGCTCTAAACCTTTCATATAGTACACATTATCAATAGTAGTAAAGTTCTTCTTACCAACTTTACCTATTCCTTTTATTTTTGCCTTGTTCTCCTTAAAAGTGACATTACCGCCATCTTTGTCCTTGAGTGATAGGAACTTGCTTTTGTCTCCTATCATGTGCCTAAGGTAGCCATTGTCTGGTACCATCTGTCCTTATTTTTCTTGGTTGCCAATCAAATATGCATGAGAAGGATTCGGGATTTTAGGTACCCAAACCTTCTTGGGTCCTTTTATGTTAGATAGTTTAGCCTTTAATGGTTTGTTTTAGAAGTAACATTTGGAAGCTTTATACTCACTCTTGTGATAGTAAAAACAAATAACTTCAGACTTCTTTATAGACATAAACAAATTCTTATGCCACTTCTATTTTGATCCTTGTTTATACCCTAGACCAACTTTATCAAAAGCTCATTATTAACTTCTTAGAAGCTTATCGAGATTTTTAGTGCCATTGGCAAACTTGACTCTCATTTGTTAAATCTTCCACGTTCTTTTTTAGGAACTTATTCTTTTTTATCACATGAAAGGGTTGCTGGGAAGGTTAGTGAGACGATTCAATCGTCTTTATTTTGGATTAAGCTATAAGCTCAATGTTCCATTTAACCAGGGATCCAACTTTATTATTTAAAGCTGCATTATTCCTTTTTAATAAATTATTTTCTTTTTTCAAATAATCTAACTTGGCTTTCAAAACAATGTATTTTTGAGCTAAGTTGTTGGAATCTATTAAAAGATTATCAAAAGCATATTCTACTTCATCATAAGAGGGATAAGAAGATTCAGTGTATGATACCTTATTATCACTCTTTTGATCTCTTGTAACTAAGCTGAGGTTTGCCACTTGCTCTTGCTCTTCATCACTTGAAGAATCATCTAGATCCTCTTAGGTTGCCATTATCCCTTCTTCTTTGAGAATTTCTTTTGTGGCTTTTTCAGTAGTGGACACTTAGATTTGATATGGATAGGCTTCTTACATTCAAAGCAGGTTAGTTGCCTATTGTTAGAGTTTCCAAATTCACCTTTTTGAAAATCTCTTTTGGGTTGAAAATTTTTTCCCTTCCTTCCTCTCCTTCTCCACATTTTATGAATCTTTCTAAATATGAAGGAGAGTTCATCTTCATCAAATGCATTATCATCATCTTCATTGTAACACCCCAAATTCTGACCATGTTAATAGTAATAGCAGAATTACACTGTTTTATATTTTCTGTATGTTATAAAAATAATTTGACCGTTGCAAGATAATTTTTGATCATTTTGTGTGATTTGCTCCTGGTCAGGAAAATAATAATTTTTGGGCCAAGGAAATTCTTATCCGATTTATTCGGAGGCCGGGGATCTTGCTAAACCCAAATCTGAGTGACACAGAAAAGAATCTTTTAATTTTTAGAATTTATCTGTGAAATAAAAATATTTTACGGATAAATATCTACTATTTTATTTATAACAGTTATTGCTATATATTATTGACCCGATATATTTTAACTGATAAAAAATGTGCTTAGAATATTTTCTGTAACCTAAATCAAAACGAACCAATAGGAATCAGTCAAAATAGGTGGTTGGACTTTTCTATCCAATAGGAAGTGATCAAACAAAGGGGCATAGACTTTGTTGTGGACCATCGGATGAAAAGTATGATTTAGATGCTTTTGATCATAACCGTTGATCAGATCAATGGTGTGAGAACAGTTCATATAAAATCACTAAGTTATATCTACCTTAGATGAGATCAATAGATAGGAGACAAAGTTAAAATCAAGGGCTAAGATGAGTCAAATATAGTGGCTTGACTTTTACTTAGGAACTAATTAAACTTAATTTAGTTATCTTAATTGCCTAATTAGGAAACTAAGTAAACTAACCTAGTTATTAATTAGTTATAATCTAATTTCTAATTAGATATCCTAATTTTATTTAGAGGCTATGATATGTACAATTATATATCTAATTATTTAGTTATGTAATTAGAATGTTAATTAGGTGTGATTAGGAAACTTAACCTAATTAATTAACTAATTAATTAGCATGCAATTAGACTTTAATTGAAAACAAATTAAGTCCCTAATCCCATTAAGGCCACACGGCCATGCAGCCTTAGGAGGCTTCTCTAAGATTCTTGAACCATCTTGCATGACAATTTGATGACCACATGGTGACTAAGCCATGTGCTCTCAATGTGAACACCCAAATAGGATATTTTACTTCAAGTAAATCCCTTAATTTCTCCTACAAGACACTCACGACAGCACCCTCACAATTTCACTCTCAAATATTTACTTTTTCTCACCTAAAAAGCCAAGCATCATATTCTCTCAAATTTCCCAAGAACTCAAGAACATTTTCTTTCCTTTTTCTTCCTTGTGGTTCGGCCCCAACCCTCAAATCCACTACCCATCTTCAACAATTTTTGTTCTCATCATTTCCTAAACCTAAACCACCTCCTAAACACTTTTCATTTAGGAAGTTTCATCAAAATCGTATCCTACGTGCTTCAAAATCCAAGTTCTATCTTACTTCCCTAGAGGTAAACCTTTGATTTTATGGTTTAAAATTTAGTTTGTGATTTTCTAAACCATGTTTGTTCCATGGTTTATCATTATTAAGCCTTGTTTGTGATTTTACTAATTGTTTTAGAATTGTTAGGGAATTGTTTTTGACTCACACGAAATCAAGGAGGAGGAGAAGCTTGAGGATTCTTGTCTTCAAGAGGTAAGAGGGAGATTTAACCTCACCAACAAAGTATTGGTGGTGTGGGGATGGTTTTGTACGGTGAAAACCCCATAAGGGTTCTTCACCTATTGTTTATTGTTTCTTTGATTGTGTTTGTATGGTTTATAATCTTGTTTTTGTGATTGCATGTGTGATTGTATGATTATTGCTTTGATTATATGCTTGTATGGATAATAATGCATGCAAGTGTATGTGTAATTTAGGATGTGAACAACATGATTAAACGATTGTATGAATGCTCCAAAGAGCAATGAGGCTCACGGCCATGCTAGGGTTTAGAGGACCAAAGTCTTGAAAATGATAGATTCAAATGAGAATTAAGGATCTAAATGAAAAGGAAATTAATTTGAACAAGTTTGAGTGTAGCAAGGAAAATGGTTTTGGGAAAATAATCTGATATAATTAAATAAATAGGTTATGAAATAAAATGAGTGTCAATACTTGAAGTTTACTGACGTATAGCTCACCCTACGGGTTTTGAAGCGTGTCCGTAAAATTTGAGCTGTAATATGTGAAGTAAAAGAAAGAAATATCATTTTTGGGAAAACATTACAAATACAAATTTTCAGAAGGGTTATACTGTAAATTTTTATAAAAGAGGGACAAAATTATAATTATTATTTTAAAAAGGACCATATCATAATTTTCATTAAAAGAGGGGTCATATTGCAAATTTCAATTTTTAAGGGGCAATATTGTAATTTTTATTTCTAGAGGGGCTATATTATAATTATTATTTTTCGAGGGGCCATATTACAAATATTTTATCAAAGATGGACTATTTCATAAATATGAATTTTTGAGGGACTATTATAAAATTATTAGTTGAAAAAGGACTAAAATGTAAATATTATATTTTAGATGGACTATTATGTAAACATCAAAAGTTAGGTCAATTTTTAGTATTAAATGAGAGAAATCGTATTTTAATTTAAAATACGTTGAAAATATTTTATGCGATTAAGAAAACGTAAAAATATGACTATGCGATGAAAATACCGTAAGGGTACTGTTGGGTGAATATTAGGACCCCGAATATGAAATAATGAAATTGAACTGAGAATATGAGTTATTGAGTTTAAATTGTGAATAGTGCATAGTACATGCATTGGAAAGGTCTAAAAGACTGTATGAAGCTATTTGCCTAGGAAAGACTACACCTCTTGAGTGGGTGCGATATGCGTAGTGTAAGTCACCCATTGACCTTGGGAACATTGGGGTGCGGGTTGCCTACAATAGGCAGTTGGTAGCTCTTCTGTACCGTGGGTTAGACTGACGCAACACACCGATGATCCGGACCGAGACACTATTCTTAATCAAGATCTAATAAAGACTGTCGTGCATATGCTAGATGTGCAAAAAATTGAGCACTTGGTCTGAGGCATGTTGGTACAGACAAATCTTTTCGATCACTCTCTCCGACCTGAGTTTTAGCGCCATGGAGTAGGAAGTTGAGTTTGTGTGCATACATATAGACATTGAGGGCATTATTATAATTATTGCTTATGATAATAGAATTGTTGAATAATTGGATATTGTTGATGGCATGATTGTAATTATTGTATATTACATGTTTTGTGAGGATAATGATATTAGTGGCATATCTGTATTTATGGTATGATAGTTGTATGAGATATTGTATGTGTTTATCTTCATTGCTACCATACTGGTAATGGCGTAGGTTATCTCACCTATTTGTATGTCTATTTTATATTATATTTATAATTTAAAAGATGTTGAGCAAGAAGTTGGGGAAGAGTAGATCCCTGTTGGGGATGCTGAGTTTTGAAGAAATGGAAATGTCGTGCTTCCTTTGATATATGAGATTGACGTTTCTGGGAGGATCAGAGTTATGGAACGTTGATTTGGATAGAGAGCGTATCTACTACTTGGGTGACCTAAATATTAGATTGAGTAGACAAATATTAGGACATCATTACTTTAGTGTTAATATTTATGTACAACTAGAGTTTCCTATATCTATTAGGCAGTACTGGGGGACATACTACTGTACCCTTACTGAGGTCAGTATTGTGTCGTCTGCTCGAACACCTGTCCGTAGGACTTCACGTCAAGCTGGATTCCTACCAGCGGAGGAATTGGAGGAGGACTGTAACACCCTCCTTAGGGCATCACATTCCCGACTCCCGACTCATAATCTGAAAAGAAGTTCACACAAAGTTTGAGTTATAAAAGATGAGTTTCAAAATTTCTTCTTTACTGAAACATAAATTTACTGAAAATATTAGGTAATATTGAAAATCATATTTCAACTATTCATTATGCAATATTAACACCAATTCATATCACAATTTAAAGAGAAATATAAAATTAACAGACTTATTTTTTTTTTCAGTAGCAAACCCCATGACGGGTCCTACTTAATAGCACAGTGCAACACTAACGAGAAACTTTAACATACTTATTCCTTTTTCTATCCATCTTGATGCATCAGACTTTACTCCTTGTCTACCGAGCACATCTTCGAACTTGAGACAGCCACTTTTCAATGTTTCCATCAATCTCTGAGTATCTACCACCCGTTATATCTAAGACAACTTATTCCTTCTACTATATAATTTTTAACAATACAGACAAAGCAAAACAATATAACAAAGAGGTGAGATCACCTACACCAATACCAACATGGCAGCACAGAGATAACACAAACAGCAATATCATACAGATAGATCATACCACAATTATGATCATGCCATCAACATTAATTAACTATCATCATCCAATCATGTATCAATTCAATTATCATCCTAGTACTCAAAACAATTGTCTTAGCCAATATTCCTCAATTAATATATCATACAGATATAAATGCTCAGATTTATGCATATGCACAAAGACTCAGTTTATCAAAAACAACTCCATGGAGGTTTTCACAATTTCGAGAAGAATGCTCTGGTTAATTGTTAGCCTTAGCCCAAAGACAATCTCCCAGTCGTTGAAAAGAATCGTGTTCTTGTCGGGTATCGTCAATGCGTTGCAACGGACTGCATCGCCAAGTGGCACAGGGTACTCGCCAACTGTCCACTGGTCGACCGCCGCTACTCGACGCCCCCAAGATCCATCATAGACCTCACTATCAATTCTCATTCCTTCTTCAACCACAAGGGTCATAATAGCTATTAGCTATATTTTATACAATGCACGAATATATCAATGCAAGTCCAACCCCAAAGGGCCAAATCTTTTCAATTTCATTTGTTCAATGTAATCATATGCTTCAACACATATTTTTCCAATGCACGTATAATGCACCAAATCCAATCACAGACATATCTTTCCAATGCATGTATAATGCACCAAATGCCAATCACAAGCAAAATATATCATTTTCTCACACAGCATCCAGATACTGGTTCTACAGTATTTATACTATATTTTTAACAGGAAAATCATATTATCACATTTTCATAGTTATAAAACACTTTCGTCGTGTTTTCAAAAAATTGCGTAACATTTCCATTTTGAATTCACAATTCCAAAATGTTTCTGTTACGTTTTCACAATTCCAAAACGTTTCAATACCATAACACTTCTTTTACATTTTCACAATACCGTAACACTCTTGTTACGTTTTTAAAATTCTAAAATGTTTTTATTACGTTTTCAAAATACTGCAACTCTTCTGTTGCACCTTTAAATCACATATTAAATTTTTTAACATTTTTCTCAATCACATAAAAATATACGTTTCTCAAATTGCGTAACAATTTTCCACCATTTTCAA
This sequence comes from Ormosia semicastrata, assembly GCA_029884595.1. Classification (NCBI taxonomy): domain Eukaryota; kingdom Viridiplantae; phylum Streptophyta; class Magnoliopsida; order Fabales; family Fabaceae; genus Ormosia; species Ormosia semicastrata. The sequence continues at coordinate 18,006,156 of JAQQTO010000062.1, read as the reverse complement.
AATTGCGTAACTTAAAAATCATTCTTTTAAGTTGCGTAAATCATTTTCCATCATTCTCAAAATATTTAAAACACTTTCCAAATCACATAAGATTTTCTGTCATTTTCACAATTACGTAAAAATATTCTATTATTATTTAATCACATAGTGATTTTTCAATAATATTTTTAATAATGTAAAATATTTAAACGCTTTCCAAATTGCGTAGAAATATTTTAACATTTTTTCCAATCGCGTAGAAATATGTTAACATTTTTCAAATCTCATAGAAATATTTTACTTGATTTCAAATCGTTTTTAAGATACGTAAAATAGTTTTCAATATTTTACAATTACGTGAAATATTCCTCAATATTCCAAACATTATTTTGGACTTGAATAAATCAATCTTAATTTCAACACTTTTTTCAAATTGCGTAGCTTAAAAATCACATTTTTAAGATACGTAAAACATTTTTCATCACAATTTCATTACAGAAAATATTTCTTAACCTTCGAAAATTCTTTTTTAACTTTTATCAAAATAATATAACTTTGTATTTTATTTTTCATATTTTCCTTATTCAAGAAAATCTTTTTCCACATTTCTTAACAAATCCTTTTTCACTTTCTTTGCAAATCCTTGATCACTTTCTTTGCAAATCCTTAAAATCAATGTTTGCCCGTTTCATTCAAAACTCATATTTAGAAAAACACTAAGGATCTTTTTACACAAAATAAATCAATAAAAATTCCTCAAAGATCGTATTCTTGTTTTCTTGAAAAACAAACCCTTTGTTTATTTTTCATACTCTTCAAATCATCCATTTTCATCCTTCATGAAATTATTAATTTATGAACACCTATTCAGAGGTGTCTTGGCCGAAATTCACTGAGTTCTAGGGACTAAAAATTAATTTCCTTATTCTTGAAAAATTTCAACATGAACTCTAATTTTTGGGAGCTCAAAACCGTAGTCTCCCCCTTGGCCTTTGGAGCCAAAAATCAATTTTCTTTCCACCATCAAATCATGGCATACATATACATATTTATATTTCTTAACTTTAAAAATATTACTTCGGACTTTTCTTATAATAATATAATTTCTTACTTTATTCCCTTCTTATTCTTAGTCAAAAATCTTTTCCTTAATATATTTTCTCAAAATCACTTTTTATTGATCTAGTCTTACAAAATCATATTTAGTTGATTTAATTTACTATTTCTAACTTTAAATTTCCTAACATTTTTCAAAACCCAATAAATAAATTCTATGTTAGTAAATTTAAGTTACAAACGTTTTCTTTTATATTTCTAAATCACTTCTAAAAAATTGATTCTCTTTAAAATAATTTGAAGTTCAACACTTTCAATCTTCTTTTTCTTTTATTTATGAAAATTTCACTTCACTTAATTGATAACACTTTAATTCCCTTTCCAAAATCCTTATTTGAAAATTCTTGTATTTTATAATATCAAAACATTTTTCTAAATTATCAAAGCCTTATAGATGGCCATTGAAACCATGAAATATTCTTTTCTTTCTAACTTAAATAAATTCCATTCTTGTTTCTATAAAAAAAATTCATGAAAACATAACTCAAAACCATGTGTATTCTTTTTGCAAAACAAACCCTTTTGTTTATTTTCTTTACTTCTCAAATCATTCACTTTTATCATTCATGAAAATATAATTTTTTTGAACACCAAATTGGTTAGTGTCTTGGCCAAAATTTTGTTTAAGTTTAAGGACCAAAAATTAACTCCATTATTCTTGAAAAATTTCAATAAAATCCCTAGTTTTGGAAGCTCAAAACCGTGACCTTCTCTATGACCTTTGGAGCCAAAATTTCTTATTTTATCATACTTTCATCATAATATATTCAATATATCTGCATCATGCATATCATAAGCATACCATATAAGCAAATAAAAATCATACTAAGCATGCATACACAAGTAAATCATGTAAAGCATATCAAACATAGACAAAAATAATCAAAGCACATAACACACACAAATTATTACATGACCATGGATATGAATCCTCACATGGATTCACCATCCATCAAATATAAAACCATCTCTCACCACCATGCTTGGTTGGTGAGATGGATCTCCCTCTTACCTCTTGAAGATCCTTAAAAGCTTCTTGATTTGCTTCTTTTTCCAAGTCCTTCACCACCAAAGGCTTCTCAAATACAAAACAAAATACATAGAAATTAGTATACTAAGCTTGATTAAGAGGAACCATGAATCAAACATGGTTTAGAACATGAAAAAAAAGAATAAATGAAGTTTCCTTACACTTCACCAACAAAAACTCTAGAACTTGATCTTAGTAAAAGTCCTTCAAGATGGAAGATTTAGAGAAAGTCTTTAACATGAAAGTTGTTTAGAATAAAGTAAGGATTCAAGAAACTAGGTTGTATGAAATTAAAGAGTGATGGAGTAGAGAATTAGAGTGCTTGGCCGAATGGTCCTCTTTTGGGAGGGAGAATGGAGTTTTCTTTGGTTTGTTCTTGAAGCTTAAGTGGAAAAGGTGAAGAAGTGATAATATGAAGTGTAGAAATGAATTTTCTTGGTCTTCCAAAGTGATATTGCCGTAGCATGCATTGGAGAGAAGTGTAAAGTGAAGTTTGAAAAACATGATCATTAATGATCAATAGGAAATGGTCTTGACACTTGGCTATTGTCTTCATCCTTTTCTTTGGCCTAAAAAGCCTATACAAAATTGTCTGCCTTCTTCCTTGCTTCTCCAAACCATCCCCCCCTCTTCATGCACTCCAAATGTGACAAATTTCATAACCATCACTTTAAGCCATCCTAACCATTGATTAAAAGAATGGTTTGGATTAAAAATAGTTACTAGGTTTAGGTTATAGATGGAAGACTTTATTTGAGCCATTGGATCATTTTTGGCTTGCAATCCTAATCATTGAATGTGTCTCCAAAATGAAGGGTCAAGATTACACCTTCAAACTTTACATCCAAGGGTCCAAAATGGTTGTAGTCATTTTTTGATGACCAATTCTCCACCATTGATTTAAATCCAAATCCAATGGTCATTAATGATCCATCTCCACCATTAATTAAATCTACATCCAATGGTTGATAATGGTCATAGCCATTTATAAGAATAAATCTCTACCCTTGATTTAATTTCCATCCAACGGTTATAATTGATCCTATTCACTTTTAAGATCAAATCTCCACCATTGATTAAATCAAGATTAAATCTCCAACGGTGATTAAATCAATGGTGGATATCCAAACCACCAATGTTGACTTAACAGTATAGAATTTTATTTTTATCTGTTATAACTCCACGAAAGAATATATTTACTGTATTTTTATTGTTTGATAATTAAATACAGTACAAAATACAGTAAAGGAAATTTTTTAAAACTATTTTCGGATTTAGGTTTAGTAAGATCCCCTGTCTCCGTCTAAACAGTACAAATTTTTCTATGCGTAGAAAATTTTTTTACTTTGCGGGACCCACCTGGGCCCACGTATGGCCACTTGGGCCCACATACACCCCGGGCCCACAAACAGTAAAAATTTTCATAATCACACATAAAATCACAAAAATTAGAAAACACACAAATATCAAATCAGATCATGTAAAATAATTAAAACCTAATGGTAAAAATTAAATTACGTAAAGTTTTCCCTGGCCCAAAAATTTTTATTTTCTTGACACGGAGTAAATCACTCAAAACGATCAAATACGCTGATGGAATAATTAAAATAATTTTACAACATCCAAAAATTACTAAACAGTAAAATTCTATTAACTGTCAAAATTACTGTTTACAAGATAGGAAATTTTGGGGTGTTACATTACTCCCCCTCTAAAAAGAAATTTCGTCCTCGAAATTTAATAACCATGATTTCACACCCTCAAAATAATTATGAACATTACTTATTTATCTTATTTTCCAATTCCCATGAAGCTTCCTCTCTTACATCTTGCTATACTATTCTAACCAACAAAATCTCTTTGCTGATGTTCAACTTCTCCTGATCAAATAGATATCTCAGACTCTTATAATTACTGAAGATGTTGAATGTTACTCCAGAAAGAAAGAATTTCCATATCTTTGATACCAACATAACGACAACCAATCTTCATTCATGCCTAGAATAGTTTTTCTCAGATAACTTCCAACTAATGTAATGTATTACTTAAAATTTCCTCATCCTCGTATTACTACATATTCTAGATTTTTGCTTTTAACAGGAAATGTCTCACTAACCGAGTTCTCCTTTCCACAGCACTATACCAAATACTATGACATAGAGTTAAATAGGAATATCATTTCTTGTTCGTTCAATTGCAGGAGATGAAAGAAAACATTATGGAAGATTAACAAAATGAATCGAACCTATTATCGAACATATCCAGCAAAGAATTGGATGTAACCCGATTTTCAAGAATAAATTTTCTTTGGATTACTCACACTCTGTTGAAATAATCTCATTGGATATGGTTGGAAAATAACTAATCCATTTCCAAAGATCACGTCTGTTTATGAAACAGATCAAACTAACACAAAGTTTTGATCTATAACAACAATTTGAATAACTTGAATAGCTCGATTAGCTAAGAATAGAAACAGAAGTAAACAAATCAGAGGATAACGAATAACTCTAACATATAATTGATCTACTCAATCATATGTTATAAAGAATAGGTCACTCACAGAAATATTCAGTAAGGTTTATAGGATTAGCTCCAATGACACAATCTCCATTGTTTAAATCTTCCGCTCAGAACACTCCCGTTCCATTTAGAGTAACAACTTCCCTTACTATCTAAAATTTTACTAATAGAAAACTCTGTTTTCAAAAAACATAATCTCTGGGAAAATATGTCCAACTTTTTCACAATTTGTTTCCTTGACGTACATTCCTTCATTTAAGTACTTTCTTTCACATCCATTACTATTTTTGGTTTCCTCAATGGTTATAAATACATCTTCCGTTGAAATCAATTACTTCCTCAATATTCTAAAAAAAAATACCAGGTTTCAAAATTACGAAATTTTATATTCCAAGACTGATTCTCTTCCATCAGATTCTGAACTTCAAATTCCAGTTCCCACTAAACAACGGTCCTTTGTTTGTGCAGTCATCTTTCTACATTACTCCCGTAGCTGCAACTGCATTACTAGTAACATGTTCCACTTCCACACAAGTATAACTATCCCGAGCCATTTCCTTTTTTTTTTGAGGCGTGCGAATTGAAATACAATGGATCTAATATCCATTATAAACAACATTATTTCCTTTTGGAAAACAAACACAGAGAACACAACACAAGCAAAATAGACCTAACCACAAACCCCAAAAGACTCAAACCGTGCTCTGATACCAACTAATGTAACACCCTCCTTAGGGAATCACATTCCCGACTCCCGACTCATAATCTGAAAAGAAGTTCGCACAAAGTTTGAGTTATAAAATATGGGTTTCAAAATTTCTTCTTTGCTGATACGTAAATTTACTAAAAATATTAGGTAATATTGAAAATCATATTTCAACTATTCATTATGCAATATTGACACCAATTAATATCACAATTTAAAGAGAAATATAAAATTAACAGACTTTTTTTTTCAGTAGCAAACCCCATGATGGGTCCTACTTAATAGCACGGTGCAACACTAACAAGAAACTTTAACATACTTATTCCTTTTTCTATCCATCTTGATGCATTAGACTTTACTCTTTGTCTACCCATCACATCTTCGAACTTGAGACAGCCACTTTTCAATGTTTCCATCAATCTCTGAGTATCTACCACCCGTTATGTCTAAGACAACTTATTCCTTCTACTGTATAATTTTTAACAATACAGACAAAGCAAAATAATATAACAAAGAGGTGAGATCACCTACACCAATACCAACATGGCAGCACAGAGATAACACAAACAGTAATATCATACAGATAGATCATACCACAATTATGATCATGCCATCAACATTAATTAACTATCATCATCCAATCATTTATCAATTCAATTATCATCCTAGTACTCAAAATAATTCTCATAGCCAATATTCCTCAATTAATATATCATACAGATATAAATGCTCAGATTTATGCATATGCACAAAGACTCAGTTTATCAAAAACAACTCCATGGAGGTTTTCATAATTTCGAGAAGAATGCTCTGGTTAATTGTCAGCCTTAGCCCAAAGACAATCTCCCAGTCGTTGAAAAGAATCGTGTTCTTGTCGGGTATCGTCAATGCGTTGCAACGGACTGCATCGCCAAGTGGCATAGGGTACTCGCCAACTGTCCACTGGTCGACCGCCGCGCCTCGACGCCCCCAAGATCCATCATAGACCTCACTATCAATTCTCATTCCCTCTTCAACCACAAGGGCCATAATAGCTATTAGCTATATTTTATACAATGCATGAATATATCAGTGCAAGTCTAACCCCAAAGGGCCAAATCTTTTCAATTTCATTTGTTCAATGTAATCATATGTTTCAACGCATATTTTTCCAATGCATGTATAATGCACCAAATCCAATCACAGACATATCTTTCCAATGCATGTATAATGCACCAAATGCCAATCACAGGCAAAACATGTCATTTTCTCACACAGCATCCATATACTGGTTCTACAGTATTTATACTATATTTTCAACAGAAAAATCATATTATCACATTTTCATAGTTATAAAACACTTTCATCGTGTTTTCACAAAATTGCGCAACATTTCCATTTCATTTTCACAATTCCAAAATGTTTCTGTTACGTTTTCACAATTCCAAAACATTTCAATACCATAACGCTTCTTTTACATTTTCACAATACCGTAACACTCTTGTTACGTTTTTAAAATTCTAAAATGTTTTTATTACATTTTCAAAATACTGCAACTCTTCTGTTGCACCTTTAAATCACGTATTAAATTTTTCAACATTTTTCTCAATCACATAAAAATATACGTTTCTCAAATTGTGTAACGATTTTCCACCGTTTTCAAAATTGCATCACTTAAAAATCATTCTTTTAAGTTGCGTAAATTATTTTCCATCATTCTCAAAATATTTAAAACACTTTCCAAATCACATAAGATTTTCTGTCATTTTCACAATTACGTAAAAATATTCTATTATTATTTAATCACGTAGTGATTTTTCAATAATATTTTCAATAGTGTAAAATATTTAAACGCTTTCCAAATTGCGTAGAAATATTTTAACATTTTTTCCAGTTGCGTAGAAATATGTTAACATTTTTCAAATCTCATAGAAATATTTTATTAGATTTCAAATCGTTTTTAAGATACGTAAAATAGTTTTCAACATTTTACAATTACGTAAAACATTCCTCAATATTGCAAACATTATTTTGGACTTGAATAAATCAATCTAAATTTCAACACTTTCTTCAAATTGCGTAGCTTAGAAATCACATTTTTAAGATACGTAAAACATTTTTCATCACAATTTCATTACAGAAAATATTTCTTAACCTTCAAAAATTCCTTTTTAACTTTTCTCAAAATAATATAACTTTGTATTTTATTTTTCATATTTTCCTTATTCAAGAAAATCTTTTTTCACATTTCTTAACAAATCCTTTTTCACTTTCTTTGCAAATCCTTAAAATCAATGTTTGCCCGTTTCATTCAAAACTCATATTTGGAAAAACACTTAGGATCTTTTTACACAAAATAAATCAATAAAAATTCCTCAAAGATCGTATTCTTGTTCTCTTGAAGAACAAACCCTTTGTTTATTTTCCATACTCTTCAAATCATCCATTTTCATCCTTCATGAAATTATTAATTTATGAACACCTATTCAGAGGTGTCTTGGCCGAAATTCACTAAGTTCTAGGGACGAAAAATTAATTTTCTTATTCTTGAAAAATTTCAACATGAACTCTAATTTTTGGGAGCTCAAAACCGTAGCCTCCCCCTTAGCCTTTAGAGCCAAAAATCAATTTCCTTTCCACCATCAAATCATGGCATACATATACATATTTATATTTCTTAACTTTAAAAATATTACTTTGGACTTTTCTTATAATAATATAATTTCTTACTTTATTCCCTTCTTATTCTTAGTCAAAAATCTTTTCCTTAATATATTTTATCAAAATCACTTTTTATTGATCTAGTCTTACAAAATCACATTTAGTTGATTTAATTTACTATTTCTAACTTTAAATTTCCTAACATTTTTCAAAACCCAATAAATAAATTCTACGTTAGTAAATTTAAGTTACAAACATTTTCTTTTATATTTCTAAATCACTTCAAAAAAATTGATTCTCTTTAAAATAATTTGAAGTTCAACACTTTCAATCTTCTTTTTTATTTATTTATGAAAATTCCACTTCACTTAATTGATAACACTTTAATTCCCTTTCCAAAATCCTTATTTGAAAATTCTTGTATTTTATAACATCAAAACATTTTTCTAAATTATCAAAACCTTATAGATGGCCATTGAAACCATGAAATATTTTTTCTTTCTAACTTAAATAAATTCCATACTTGTTTCTATAAAAAAAAATTCATGAAAACATAACTCAAAACCGTGTGTATTCTTTTTGCAAAACAAACCCTTTTGTTTATTTTCTTTACTTCTCAAATCATTCACTTTTATTATTCATGAAAATATAATTTTTTTTGAACACCAAATTGGTTGGTGTCTTGGCCAAAATTTTGTTTAAGTTTAAGGACCAAAAATTAACTCCATTGTTCTTGAAAAATTTCAATAAAATTCCTAGTTTTGGAAGCTCAAAACCGTGACCTTCTCTATGGCCTTTAGAGCTAAAATTTCTTGTTTTATCATACTTTCATCATAATATATTCAATATATCTTCATCATGCATATCATAAGCATACCATATAAGCAAATAAAAATCATACTAAGCATGCATACACAAGTAAATCATGTAAAGCATATCAAGCATAGACAAAAATAATCAAAGCACATAACACACACAAATTATTACATGACCATGGATATGAATCCTCACATGGATTCACCATCCATCAAATATAAAACCATCTCTCACCACCATGCTTGGTTGGTGAGATGGATCTCCCTCTTACCTCTTGAAGATCCTCAAAAGCTTCTTGATTTGCTTCTTTTTCCAAGTCCTTCACCACCAAAGGCTTCTCAAATACAAAACAAAATACATAGAAATTAGTATACTAAGCTTGATTAAGAGGAACCATGGATCAAACATGATTTAGAACATGAAAAAAAAAGAATAAATGAAGTTTCCTTACACTTCACCAACAAAACTCTAGAACTTGATCTTAGTAAAAGTCCTTCAAGATGGAAAATTTAGAGAAAGTCTTCAACATGAAAGTTGTTTAGAATAAGGTAAGGATTCAAGAAACTAGGTTGTATGAAATTAAAGAGTGATGGAGGAGAGAATTAGAGTGCTTGGCTGAATGGTCTTCTTTTGGGAGGGAGAATGGAGTTTTCTTTGGTTTGTTCTTGAAGCTTAAGTGGAAAAGGTGAAGAAGTGATAATATGAAGTGTAGAAATGAATTTTCTTGGTCTTCCAAAGTGATATTGCCGTAGCATGCATTGGAGAGAAGTGTAAAGTGAAGTTTGAAAAACATGATCATTAATGATCAATAGGAAATGGTCTTGACACTTGGCTATTGTCTTCATCCTTTTCTTTGGCCTAAAAAGCCTATACAAAATTGTCTCTCTTTTTCCTTGCTTCTCCAAACCGTCCCCCCCTCTTCATGCACTCCAAATGTGACAAATTTCATAACCATCACTTTAAGCCATCCTAACCATTGATTAAAAGAATGGTTTGGATTAAAAATAGTTACTAGGTTTAGGTTATAGATGGAAGTCTTTATTTGAGCCATTGGATCATTTTTGGCTTGCAATCCTAATCAATGAATGTGTCTCCAAAATGAAGGGTAAAGATTACACCTTCAAACTTTACATCCAAGGGTCCAAAATGGTTGTAGTCATTTTTTGATGACTAATTCTCCACCATTGATCTAAATCCAAATCCAATGGTCTTTAATGATCCATCTCCACCATTGATTAAATCTACATCCAAGGGTTGATAATGGTCATAGCCATTTATAAGACTAAATCTCTATCCTTGATTTAATTTCCATCCAACGGTTATAATTGATCCTATTCACTTTTAAGATCAAATCTCCACCGTTGATTAAATCAAGATTAAATCTCCAACGGTGATTAAATCAATGGTGGATATCCAAACCACCAATGTTGACTTATTAGTATAGAATTTTATTTTATCTGTTATAACCCCACGAAAGAATATGTTTACTGTATTTTTATTGTCTTATAATTAAATACAGTACAAAATACAGTAAAGGAAATTTTCTAAAACTATTTCCGGATTCAGGTTTAGTAAGATCCCCTATCTCCGTCTAAACAGTACAAATTTCTCTATGCGTAAAAATTTTTTTCACTTTGCGGGACCCACCTGGGCCCACGTATGGCCACCTGGGCTCACAAACAGTAAAAATTTTCATAATCACATAAAATCACAAAAATTAGAAAAAACACAAATATCAAATCAGATCATGTAAAATAATTAAAACCTAACGATAAAAATTAAATTACGTAAAGTTTTTCCCGGCCCAAAAATTTTTATTTTCCTGACACGGAGTAAATCACTCAAAACGATCAAATACGCTGACGAAATAATTAAAATAATTTTACAGCATCCAAAAATTACTAAACAATAAAATTCTGTTAACTGTCAAAATTACTGTTTACAAGATAGGAAATTTTGGGGTGTTACAAGGACTCGTCTGAGGGTTCTACTGTCTAGTAGGACTTGGGCAATATGTTAGTTTAAATTAAAGTTTAAATATTTTGAAAGTCTAGTTTGTAAAAATTAAGTATGATAATACTAAAGACTTGTATGTGTGTATATGATGTAAATTATTTGTGGCAATGTTGTTATGTTTTTATTTTCTGTTAAGTTTATTTTATTATCATTAAGAAATTTTATAACTCGTAATTATATTACAAGCACGATTTCTAATGAAGGGGTAAATTGGTAATTAAGTAACATAAAATATGATGCCCTAAGGAGGGTGTTACATTAGTTGGTATCAAAGCCCAAGTTAGAGTCTTTTGGGTTTGTGGTTAAGTCTGTCTTGTTTAAGTTGTGTGATTCTCTGTGTTTGTTTTATGAAAGAAAACAATATTGTTTGGAAGATTAACTTCAACTCTTCTTTGTGTTGTTCAGTCTATTTGAGATAACGATATGGCTGGACGAGGAAGAGGACGCATGAATGCGAGGGCAGGAGCTGGAAATGTCAGCGATGACAATCAGAATATGGTTGCAGCTGTCGCAGCAATACAACGGATGGCTGAGGTTGTTGCACAGCAAAACCAAAGAGCAACTGATGATACTCACAGCTTGTTGGAATTTTGGAGGAACAATCCACCGAAATTTCATGGAGAGTTTGACTTAGGGAAGGCTAATCTTTGGATCAAGGAATTGAAGAAGATATTTGATGGCATGGGTTGTACTGATGAAAGGAAACTTACTTTCACGACGTTTGTGCTAGTCGGTGATGGAGAGGCTTGGTGGGCAGGAGCCCGGAGATTAATTCAAGCTGAAGGGAGAGTTGTGACATGGCAGCTCTTTAAACAGAAGTTTCTGGGGAAGTACTTCCCAGCCAGTGTTTGATATGCCAAGGAAATGGAATTCCTTAATTTGAAACAGGGGGCAATGACTGTAAGTGAATATGCTGCAAGGTTCGAAAGCTTGTCTAAGTTTTCGAGGTACTTCCAAATGCACCCAGATGAGGAGTGGAAGTGTAGGAAGTTCAAAGAAGGGCTGATGCTTGACATCAAGCGAGCTTTAGCAACTGTGGATATTGATCAATTTTTGGTATTGTTAGATAAGTGCCAAAAGGTGGAAGAAATTAATCATCTCCGAGAAGCGAGGAATAAGAACTTTGGACCAGCACGGTTCCAAAGAGGAAGAGGTAGCGGTGGCAACCGTTACCAACAGAAACCATACACTAAACCAGCAGCAAGTCAAAATCAGCAACAATCATTTGGAGGAAACTCTAGTGGTAGTAGGGTAGTTTCAACTGGGACTTCTACACTTAAATGTTTTAAGTGTGGGAAAGGACATCTAACCAAGGACTGTCAGCATAAGGGGGTGATTTGTTATCGATGTGGGAAGCCTGGACATTTCTCTAGAGAGTGTGATCAGCAGAAGGTGGAACTATCTGTGGGAAGTGTTCGCACTGCAAGGCCACAGGCGGGTGGTCGAGTGTATAATATGAGCGGGGAAGAAGCTGCTAAATCTGAGGACTTGATAATCGAGGAGTGTGCCATTGAAGGTAATCCTTTAACCGTGTTATATGATTCGGGAGTGACACATTCTTTCATTACATGTGATTGTGTGGAGCGTTTGGGGTTAACTGTGACTACATTGCCATATGATTTAAGTGTTGTTACTCCTACTGATAAGCCTGTGATAACTACAAAAGTGTGTTTGAATTGCCCTGTATGTGTTAAGGATAGAATCTTTCATGTGGATTTGATCTGTTTGCCTCTTACCAATATTAATATAATCTTAGGAATGGATTAGTTATCCTCTAACCATATCCTGATAGACTGTTCGAATAAGACATTGGTTTTTCCTGAGGTTAAGGATTCTAGATTCCTAACGGCTACTCAAGTGGAGGCTTGTTTAAAGGAAGGAGATCAGGGGTACTTGTTGATGTCTTCTTTGGAGGTTCAGTGTGAAGACGTTCTAAAGGATATTTTCATTGTGAACAAATTTCCTGAGGTATTTCCTGAAGATATACCTGGATTACCACCAGAAAGGGAAATTGAGTACTCTATTGATTTAGTACCTGGAGCTGGACCTATATCTATGGCGCCTTATCGGATATCGCCAGTAGAGTTGGTAGAGCTTAAGAAACAGTTGGAGGATTTATTGGAGAAGCAATTTGTAAGACCAAGTGTATCACCATGGGGAGTTCCAGTATTGTTGGTAAAGAAGAAGGATGAGACTTCTCGTCTATGTGTAGACTACCAGCAATTGAACAAGATTATAATCAAGAACAAATATCCACTACCAAGGATCGATGATCTGATGGACCAATTGCGAGGAGCCGCAATATTTTCTAAGATCGATTTACGTTCTAGTTATCACCAAATACGTGTGAAGGTAGAGGATATCCCAAAGACTGCGTTTCAAACACGATATGGGCATTACGAGTATCAAGTGATGCCGTTTGGTGTGACTAATGCACCTGCAATATTTATGGACTTCATGAACCAAATTTTTTATTCATACTTGGATAAGTTTATTGTTGTCTTTATTGATGACATCTTGATTTATTCTCGAAGTCAAGAGGAGCATGCCAAACATCTCAGAGTGGTTCTCCAGATTTTAAGGGAGAATAAGTTGTATGCCAAGTTATCCAAATGTGAATTTTGGTTGAGCGAAGTTCAATTTTTGGGACACGTTATATCAGCGGATGGAATTGAAGTTGATGCTGCAAAGGTTGAGACAGTTGTAGAATAGGAAAGACCAAACATTGTATCAGAGATCCGTAGTTTCATCGGATTAGCTGGTTATTATCGATGATTTATTGAGGGGTTTTCAAAGATTGCAGGATCTCTTACCCAACTTACACGAAAGAATCAACCGTTCGTGTGGACTGAAGCATGCAAGGAAAGTTTTCAGGAGTTGAAAAGATGACTGACTACTTCACTGATTTTGATTCTGCCTAATCCGAACGAATCTTTCGAAGTATATTGTGATGCTTCGTATCAAGGATTGGGTTGTGTACTTATGCAGAACCGTAAGATTGTGACATATGCGTCGAGACAATTGAAAGTGCATGAGAGGAACTATCTGACTCATGACTTGGAGTTGGCTGCAGTAGTGTTTGCATTGAAGGTATGGAGACATTTTCTCTATGGGGCAACATTCACTATTTTTAGTGACCATAAAAGTTTGAGGTATCTGTTTGACTAAAAAGAGTTGAACATAAGACAAAGACGTTGGCTAGAGTTTCTGAAAGACTATGACTTTCAGTTACAGTATCATCTCGGGAAGGCGAATGTCGTAGCGGATGCTTTAAGTAGGAAGGCGCTTAATGCTTCTGTTATGATGATTAAAGAGAAGGAACTGATAGAAAAGTTTCGGGATATGTGATTGATGCGTGCGGATGTAGTGATTAAAATTTAGATAAAAATCAGTTGTCAGGACCACCAGAAAATAAAAAACCTTACAACTAGTTGTAGTTAGTAAGGGTCGATCCACAGAGAACCAATTCAATTAACACTATTAAATAATTCCCAATGTAAACTCTGATTAATAATAAATAGTAAATAGGGGGTTTTGGAGTTTTGATGAACAATGAACAGCTTCAAAGACAATAACAATAAACAAACTGAAATCAACAATATAAGAAAATTGGTTAAGAGATTGAATCCACCACTAGATTTATATGATAATGTAAATTCACATATCATTTTATTCCAACATGCTCAATTATGTTTTTATGCAATTGTGAGAGTAAATCTCTATTTTCCTTACGTGTTGGCCAATTTAGCAACCGCTCAAATCAACTCTTAATCACTGATTAGTCATAAAGCAACCGCTCTTACAACTATCCAACAATTGCATTAAGATTTAGAAAACCAATTACACTAAGATCTAATCACACACCGGGATTAAATTACTTAGAACATATATTTCTCTAGATTTACTACCACAACCGTGCATAATAAACCCAAATCTACCACTTTTATAATTGGCAAATAGCACAAAGATAATTATACCCACATGAACATCATACATCCCACTAGATCTACTACCACGACCGTGCATAATAAACCCACATCTACCACTTTGAAAGTGGAAACAAGTATAAAAACCTTCATACCAACAATAGATTCAGAAATATATGAATAAAAACATAACTGTGTTGAAATAATCAAATATACAAGGTTCACAACATTAATACTAGTGGTTTCATCACTCCCTTAACCAATGGAGGTTTAGTTACACATAACTAGAAGGAAATCACAAGAAAAACTATGAAGAAACAAGAAGAAACTATGAGAGAAATGAAGGAGAGTCCAACTTCTTTCATGATAACCAATGGTGCCTTTTATAGAAGTCTAGGGTAACAAAATGACAAAGGGGAGTGGATGGATGAGTAGGTTAGTGGAGTGGAGTGGAGTGGTTGAGTGGATTGGTTGAGTGGGTTAGTTGAGTGGATGAGTGGAGTGGTTGAGTGGATGAGTGGAGTGGAGTGGTTGAGTAGTTGAGTGGATTGATTTAGTGGATGAGTAGTTGAGTGGATGAGTGGAGTGATTTGGTTGAGTGGAGTGGAGTGGTTGAGTGCGAAAATTTATTGGTCTGACTTGGAAGCCAAAAACGACTGACTATACTTCAGATCCATGAAAAGTACTTTTCATGAAAGTTGTAGATCTTTATCTTGGCTATAACATGCATATCTGGATCATCCAATTTGGCTTCCTATAGCCCAAGATATGACCCAAATACCACAGGTTGTTCAAACCCAACTTTAGCACATCTGTTCCGACTTACAAGCCCAAACTGACCCATTAGACTTCATTCTTTTAAAGGGTGTTCTCATGGAAGTTGTTTATTTGGGTCTTGACTATCAACTATCCAAATTTCAGCCCATTTCCATTATTACAGCTTGAGATATGATTTTATGAGTGCACACCGTTCGGATTCTAGTGAAAGAACCCGTATTCTGACTTCCATGTAAACTTAGGTCCCTTAGACATCTGTTTAGGACTTCGAGCTCTTCATCAAAGTTGTAGAGCTTCCTCTTAGCTTTCTTACAAGATAAAATTCATGATTATCAGATATCAGGAACTCAAGTTATGGCTAAAATACAGAAACAGTGTAAAACTTCAATAATGCTGAAAATATTCAATTAGGACCAATTTGAGCTCAAACTCACAAAATCATACCAAACTCAATCAATTAAGAATATGGAGAGTGTAAATGACTAAACATAAGGGTTTCTTAATAAATAAAATATGTGATTATCAAATTCCCCCACACTTAGCTTTTTGCACTCCTAGGCAAAACTCAAGACCAAAACAAGGACATAAGAGATTAACAAAATTTTAAATTCCAACGACATTCAAGAGCCCAAAATTTTACAATCAAGAAGAACAACCAAAGGTTCAAGGGATCAAAACATTCATGAGTTAACAATTCTCCACATCTCAAACCAACAAGCAAGGTATCTTCAATATGAATCGAGAATGATAGATCCTCACAAGATTCCCTCTCAATCTCTCAAGTGTTTAAAAGGTAGGTATTTCACTCAATTCAACCATGAAAATTGCACTACCATAAGCTTGCTTATCTTCTACTTCTCCACTACTCAAAACACATGCATACACAAATCATGAGGACTTTATTCAAGGTTGTAATGAGGTCAAGGTAACAGAAGAGGGTAAAATGGATATGAGAGGATAAATACCAAAGAGAATAAAAACAAATGAGAGTTGAGTTCAAATAACAAGCATAAAAGTTCATCCCAACTCTAATGTATAACCCTTTACATATTCATTTCTCAATCTTTTTTTTTATATGAACATAACTATATACATACATTTTTTTAAGCACTCTTTCCTTTTTCAACAACCATTTTGTACACACACCCCCACACTTGTTCAAAAACTCATCCATTAACCAAGCTAATGTTCTTTTATTCCCTAAGGTAAAATAAGAACACGATTTTTCATTTAAGGTATATAATGAGCTAGAAACAAGGAATGGTCAAATAAGCTCAAAGGGGTTAAGCAAAGGAAAATATACAAGGTTGGCAGGAATCAGAAAATTTTCAAGAAGTCAAAAGAGTGCTTGATATCATATTGAAAACAAGGTTGGCTATTTGGTTAAACTAGCTAATTAAGAAAGAGGGCCTCAATCATGTTCATGCATGCAAGTGAAATGTAGCCTTAAAAAGAATCAAAGCAAGTTCTAGAGTGGTCATTAACATGAGTGAAAGTCGCACAAGAAAGAAGAGAATGGTATAAATGTTGAATCCATCCATTAGGCTCAAAATCTCACAAGGTATGCATCCATCAAACTCAATTCATCAATTCAATCATCCATCACCAAGCACATCAGTTCAAGAAGGGAGAAAAGTTATTCAATCATGCAATGATTCTTTTTCTTTTAAAACTTTTTTTTTTAAATTAAGACTTTTTTTTTAAATGCTAAAATCTCTCCCCCACACTTAATATAACATTACCCTCAATGTGAAAGAGAGATATAGAAAAGAGCAACACAACCTGATAAGAAGTGAATCAACGCTAAGCAGGAAAAGAAACACACTGTCAGTACCACATCAGACCCTGAAAAGAAATCAAATAATAAAACTTTAGTACTTCCACAATTTAATACTAATTAATTACTACCTAAAAACAAACTCCTTACTCTGCCACCAATTAAGATGCGTCTCAAGAGTAAAATTACTCCTTACTCTGCCATCACTAATTGGTTTAATAAGTCCATGACAATCATATCATACTTTCTAAACAAAACAACAAAATTTTTTTTTTTGGGTCAACTATCCTTCCCCCCAACTAGATCACAACATTGTCCCCAATGTTAAAATATAGATGAGTAAATGATAGAAGTTATTACCTATTGGAGAAAGCTAACACAAATTTAAACAGAAACAAAGTACAATAAAATCAAACCGACTAAAGAGAAAGTGTCAGATCTGACTTTCTTTTCTTGTCACTTCCTTTGCTGCTTCCTGTTGACCAGTCTATCTGAGCTAATACATTCTCAGGTACATACTCAAAAGCTTCTAATTTATCAATGAGCTCATCAATAGTGGAGGCAGCGATAAGAAGTTGTCTTGCCGAAGGAGTGATAAATTTCTGTTCCACAGCATTATCAAGAAAAAATAACAAAAGATCAAAGAAATTATTAACATTCAACAAACCAATGGGTTTATGGTGGATGTTCAGTTCGGCCCAAGAGACAATTTGAAAAATTTCTTCCAAAGTACCAAAACCACCTGGTAAGACAAGAAATGCATCAGAATTGTCAACCATTGTTTTCATTCGTCCATGCATGGATGTTACCTGAATTTCTTCTCCAACTGTCTTTCCAGTGATGTTATTTTCAGCTAAAGGTTTAGGAATAACACCTAAAACTTGACTGCCTCCTATAAAAGCAAAAAGTGATACAGCCCCCATTAACCCACGACAACCTCCCCCATATACAAGATGAATATTCCTCGCAGCAAGTGATCGACCAAGAGTGCTAGCTGCATTTACAAATTCTAATCCCTTCCCATAACTCGACCCACAAAAAACACAGACATTTTTGAGGTTACGAATAGAAGGCCCCATTCTATACTCTTCCTCTCTTTGAGTGTTTCTGAGTTGAAGGTTAGTGGAGAAAATGGAGTGTTTAAATAAGAAAAAGAATAGGAAGGGAAATAATTGTACCTATAAGGGTAGGTTGGCTGTTGTCAGAAAAGGTTGAAATTAAGAAACACAGAATCTTTTCTTTCTTTTTTTTTGTTTTTTTTTGTTTTTTTTTTTGTTTTGTTTTGTTTTGTTTTTTTTGAAAGATGACATGAAGAAGAAGAAGATGATGATGATGATACATACAGATTGTTTGTGGATATGGCTCACATCTGCCTCTGGTTTAATGTCCAGTAACGACTTAAACGTCTTCTATAAGTCGAGGATAAGCTTCCCATCCAATTTTCTTATAAATTGGCAAACAGGGTCTTTTAGAGTCAGATTCCCAAGACTTTAGCGTTTTTCTTCATCCTTGAAGAGATTCCACAATTTAAGAATTTCACGATGCACCAATCCACAAGAATGCGTTTTAAGAGTCAATAAGATATCATCTAATGACTCCTTACTCAGTCCATTCTTAATGAAGAAAATTTTATCTTCTCTATTTGCGAAAACCATCCCCAAAGTACGACATCGCTTGTTACAGTTCCATCGTCCACATTTGTGACAAACTTGTAACCTTTTTGCTCTTCTCCTTTTAGAATATGAACTTCTTCCAAGATCGGGTATATATGAGTTAAATGAAATTGAGGACTCACCTGCTAATTGGACCTTTGCTTCAATTATCCAGCGTACATCTTCTGGAATACCTTTGTGCATTAACAGTCTCAATCTTTCACATCGAACTTTGTAGATTGTTCTCAAAGCATTTTGAGGAAGAGAAGGAAAATATTTGCTCAGGTTTGAAAGAATTACATCCATAAGGAGAAGAAGGGTTCAGTTATTTTGGGAAACTGAAAAATAAACCGACTTGAGAGTCACGGAGTACCGTATCCGCCACTTAACCGGTAACACAAAGAACTCAAGAACTTGGTTTTCCAGGAATGGTTGAGTCTTTGTCCATTAACTTTAAGCGCATTACCATTCCTAGGATCCTCAATATCTACGGCCCCAGAGGATACACGTGTTTGACAACAAAAGAATCGCACCTCCTAGATCTCAATTTTTCAAGGAGTAGGTGTAGATGATAATCTCAAAGCAGAACTTTTTTGACCAAATTCCGCAGCTTTTGCAGACCTTGAATAAAGTAGGCCAATAAAATCCATACTACAAGATTTTCACAATTGTTGTCGCTTATTGTTAGGCATACACTATTTTTTTTTTTTTTTTTTTTCTTCTTTTTTTTTATTCATAATGCGGATAGAGAAGGTTCATCACCTCCACTTCTGCATTCTCTGGAAGTTCATAATAAGGTTTGAGACGATTACCATTGACCTTAAATGTTTTGCCTAAAATTTCACTCCTGATCTCAACTGCACCAAAAGGAAAAACATTAGTTACCATAAATGGCCCAATCCACTTAGAATGTAGTTTACCTGGAAACAATTTGAGTCTTGATTGAAAAAGCAGAACTTTTTGCCCTCTGTGAAATTTCTTTCTGGAAATCAACTGGTCATGGAATGCCTTAGCTTTAGTCTTATAAATCAGGGCATTCTCGAAGGCCTCATTTCTTAATTCTTCCAGTTCCTGTAACTGGAACTTCCTTTGCTTTCCAGCTCCTTCCAATTCCATATTTACTTGTTTAATGGCCCAGTAAGAGCGATGTTGCAACTCAACGGGCAAATGACAAGGCTTTCCATACACCAACCGAAATGGCGACATGCCAATGGGAGTCTTATAGGCAGTCCTATAAGCCCATAAAGCGTCTTCAAGTCGAGTGCTCCAATCCTTTCTTGAGGGATTCACTGTCTTTTCAAGGATTGACTTAATCTCCCGGTTGGACACTTCAGTTTGCCCATTTGTTTGTGGATGGTAAGGAGTGGAGATTCTGTGCATAACTCCATATCTTTTCAATAGAGCATCAAAGGTTCTGTTACAAAAATGAGTCCCTTAGTCACTGATGATAGCCCTTGGGGTCCCGAACCTGGAGAAAATATGTGTTCTAACAAAATCTGCAACAGTTTTAGAATCATCAGATCGGGTGGCTTTTGCTTCCACCCATTTAGACACATAATCAACAGATAAAAGAATGTATGTGAAACCAAATGAAGGAGGGAATGGTCCCATGAAATCAATACCCCACACATTAAAGAGTTCCACAAAAATTATCGGAGTTTGAGGCATTTGATTACGAGGACCAATATTACCTATTCTCTGACAGCGGTCACAAGACTTACAGAAGTTGTAAGCGTCTTTGAAAATTGAAGGCCAATAGAAACCACTATCAAGCACTTTATTGGCTGTCCTTTTACTGCCAAAGTGTCCTCCACATGCATAGGTGTGGCAAAAGGAGAGGATGGAGTGTGTCTCAGAATCAGGAATGCACCTCCTAATGACTTGATCTGCACAATGCTTCCATAAGTACGGGTCATCCCAGATATAGTATTTACAGTCACTCCTTAATTTATCTCTTTGGGCCTTGTTCAAACCCTCCGGAAAGTCCTTAATAACCAGGTAGTTAACAATGTCAGCATACCAAGGGATTATGGTGTTGACAACCATCAAATATTCATCCGGAAAAGTCTCCATGATAGGCATTTCTTCCTCTTCAGTTACCAATCTACTCAAGTGATTGGCTACCAAGTTTTCGCTCCCTTTCTTGTCTTTAATCTCCAAGTCAAATTCCTGGAGCAATAAAATCCATCGGAGCAATCTAGGCTTTGCTTCTTTCTTTGTTAGAAGATACTTCAAGGCTGCATGATCTGAAAACACAATCATTTTAGAACCAATTAGATATGATCTAAATTTTTCTAAAGCAAATACAACAGCTAGAAGTTCCTTTTCTGTGGTTGAGTAATTAAGTTGAGCATCATTTAGAGTCCTTGATGCATAGTAAATGGCATAAGGAACTCTATCAACTCGTTGTCCCAAGACAGCTCCTACTGCAAAGTCACTGGCATCACACATTAGTTCAAAAGGTAACTCCCAGTTGGGTGGCCTGATGATAGGCGCAACAGTTAACAACTTCTTGAGTTTATTGAAAGCTTCCATACATTTCTCATCAAAGTTAAAATTAACATCTTTTTGAAGAAGTCTGCAAAGGGGCAATGAGACTTTAGAAAAGTCTTTAATGAATCTCCGGTAGAAACCTGCATGACCAATAAAAGAACGAATCTCCCGCACACTAGTGGGTGGTGGCAAAGAATGCATGAGTTCTACCTTAGCTTTATCTACTTCAATTCCCCTAGCAGAAATTACATGACCTAACACAATACCTTCATTCACCATGAAATGACATTTTTCCCAATTTAGTACCAGGTTAGTGTCAATGCATCTTTTAAAAACCAATGTTAAATGTTCCAGGCAATTTTCAAAATCATTTCCAAAGACACTAAAGTCATCCATAAAAACCTCAATGATGTTTTAAATGTAATCAGAAAATAAACTCATCATGCATCTTTGGAAAGTTCCTGGTGCATTGCAGAGTCCAAAAGGCATTCGCCTACATGCAAAGGTACCAAATGGACAAGTGAATGTAGTCTTGTCTTGGTCTTCTGGAGCTATGGCAATCTGATTGTAACCTGAAAAACCATCCAGAAAATAATAATGAGAATGACCAGCTAATCTTTCTAACATTTGATCAATGAAAGGTAAAGGAAAGTGGTCTTTTCTCGTGGCGGCATTCAACTTCCTGTAATCAATACAAACACGCCACCCTGTCTGTAACCTAGTGGGAATAAGCTCATTTTCAGCATTTCTTACCACAGTAATTCCAGATTTCTTTGGTACTACCTGGACTGGGCTTACCCACTTGCCGTCGAAAAGGGGTAGATGACCCCCACACTTAGGAGCTTCAATATCTCCTTTTTCACAACTTCCATCATAGAAGGATTCAACCTCCGCTGAGGGTCTCTCACAGTTTAGTATCCTCCTCCATTAATATCCCGTGCATACAAATGGAGGACTAATACCCTTGATATCGCCTATTGACCAACCAATGGTCATCTTTATGTTCCTGCAAAATAGCTACCACTTTCTTTTCTTGTTCTTGGGTGAGTGACTTTGCAATTATTACTGGAAGGGTGTCCTTCTCCCCCAAGAAGATGTATTTAAGATGATCAGGCAGTGTTTTAAGTTCCAATTCAGGTGCCTGCACAACAGAATGTTAAGGTATATCAGTAGTAACAGGTAAATCAACAAAAGTTACCTCGTGCTCTTCTGGAGTGGAAGAGAGCTCTTGTAAGCAGCAACAATTTCATCAATGTCTTCACTCCATGGCTCTTCTTCACTCTTTTTCTTTTCCTCCTATACATCTAAGCTATGAGTTAGAATTGTATCAAGAGCATCAAAATGGTTAGTATCAAAAGCTGCAGAAATTAAAGAATCAAAAGGATCAAAAGAATTAATTAAACAAGCAGAGTGCACATCACTTGGGTATCTCATAGCTTCAAAAATATTGAATCTAATTAATTCCCCATCAAATTCCATTGTTAGAGTTCCCGAGTGCACATCAATTTTTGTCCGCATTGAGCCTTCAAAAATGGTCTCCCTAACAAGATAGGAGCAGATTTGGGAGACTCATCCTCTTCCATGTCCAAAACATAGAAATCATTTAAACACTAATTCATTCACCTGCACCAAAACATCTTCCACCACACCCTTAGGGTATGCATTAGATCTATCAGCCAATTGAATAACAACACCAGTAGGTTGCAAAGGACCCAAGTATAAAGATGCATAAATAGAATATGGCATGACATTTATAGATGCACCTAAATTAAGCATTGCCCTTTCAAACCTTGTGTTACCTATAGTGCATGGAATGGTGAATGTGTCAGGGTCCTTACATTTGGTTGGGAGTTTCTTTTTAATTACAGCTGAAACATTTTCTCCCACTTGGACCTTTTCATTTCCTTTTAACTTCCTCTTGTTAGTGCATAATTCTTTCAGAAATTTTGCATATCTAGGTACTTGCTTAATGGCATCTAACAAAGGTATATTAACCTCTACCTTCCTAAAAGTCTCAAGTATTTCTTTTTCTGCTTCTTTTTTCTTGGTTTTAACTAACCTACTAGGAAAAGGAGCTTTAGTAACATATTTAGGAAGGGGTTCAGAAATACTTACCTTAGGGGCTTTGGAAGTTTGCCCCTTATCATTTGCTTCTTTGGGTGGTTCATCTTTCTCTTGAGTGATTGGTAGAGGAGATGTAGGCTCATCCATCGTCTTTCTGCTTCTCAACGTGACAGCACTAGCATTTTCCCTCGGATTTACTTCTAGCTGTGAGGGTAGTTTTCCTGAAGCTTGACTTTGAAACTTGTTGAATTCTGTGGACAGCTGTCCTATCTGATTCTGCAAGTTATTGATTGCAGTCCTTATTTCTTGTTAGAACTGTGAATTATTAGTAGCCATTTGCTTCACTAGCTCCTCTAGTGAAGGCTCAGGTTGCTTAGGAGCTTCAACTTGCTGCTGTCTCTGAGGGAAATGTGCTTGCCTTTGTTGGAATCCTGGAGGTCCATAAGCTGGAGGTTGATTTTGAGGTTGCTTTGCATAGCTGAAATTAGGATGATCCCTCCAACCTGGATTATATGTGTTTGAGTAGGGGTTGTAATTTTTTGAAAGTCCAGCATATCCTCCTACTGCTCTTACGTCCTCATTTGTGTCCTCTTGGAGAGTAGGACACATATCAGTAGGATGTCCAGATGAACAACAGATCCCACAAGCATGAACTGGTGCTTTGCCTGTATCCATTAACCGCTGAACCATAGCAGTCAATTGAGTCATTTGCTGCTGTAGACTGGTTGTCTCTACTTCTTTCACTGCTCTTACTCCAATGTCATTTCTAGAGTAGAATTATTGAGTATTGGCAGCCATTCTTGAGATCAAGTTTCTAGCTTCTTGAGGAGTTTTATCAACCAATGCTCTTCCGCTAGCAGCATCAATCATGTTGCGATCCATCACTTGTAAGCCTTCATAGAAATACTGAATTAAGAGCTGCTCACTTATTTGATGATGAGGGCAGCTGAAACATAGCTTCTTAAATCTCTCCCAGTAGTCATGGAGTGATTCTCCATGCCTTTGTTGAATACCACAGATTTCTTTTCTGATTGTTACAGCTTTTGAGGCAGGGAAGTATCTGTCTAGGAAAGTTCGGGCCATGTCCTGCCATGATTGGATGGATCCGAGTGGCAAGTAGTAAAGCCACTCCTTTGCTGAGTCTTTCAATGAGAATGGAATAGCTCTCAATTTGACTTGCTCTACATGAATTCCTGCAGGTTTCATGCTAGAACATACCACATGAATTTCCTTCAAGTGCTTGTTGGGGTCCTCTCCAGGTAATCCATTGAAAGATGGCAAGAGATGGATTAAGCCGGATTTCAATTCAAATGCCTCTTCATTTTCAAGAATGTCTATGCACAAAGGCTGTTGATCTAGATCTGGAGCACCCAATGCCCTTAAAGTGTTTTCTGTCATCGTCACTTCTTCAGATATTTCAGATGTCTCTGAACTTGATAGATCAATGTAACGGGCAGCTTCAATGTCAGTAGGTGTGAAGTGAAAATTATCCGGATGGAAGGGAAATTGAGGATGTGAAGTGAGTTGATCAATATAGTTCCTCAAATTTAGCAATCCTTTGTCTACCCCTTCAATGGACATTAACACCTACAAAACACTCAGAAAGAAAGATTCAAAAATAAAAACAAAAATAAAAATAGAGTAAAAATAGGAAATAAATTAATAGTGTAATTGAAAAATTGGCTCCCCGGCAACGGCGCCAAAATTCTAATGCGTGCGGATGTAGTGATTAAAATTTAGATAAAAATCAGTTGTCAGGCCCACCAGAAAATAAAAAACCTTACAACTAGTTGTAGTTAGTAAGGGTCGATCCACAGAGAATCAATTCAATTAACACTATTAAATAATTCCCAATGTAAACTCTGATTGATAATAAACAGTAAATAGGGGGTTTTGGAGTTTTGATGAACAATGAACAGCTTCAAAGACAATAATAATAAACAAACTGAAATCAACAATATAAGAAAATTGGTTAAGAGATTGAATCCACCACTAGATTTATATGATAATGTAAATTCACATATCATTTTATTCCAACATGCTCAATTATGTTTTTATGCAATTGTGAGAGTAAATCTCTGTTTTCCTTACGTGTTGCCCAATTTAGCAACCGCTCAAATCAACTCCTAATCACTGATTAGTCATAAAGCAACCGCTCTTACAACTATCCAACAATTGCATTAAGATTTAGAAAATCAATTACACTAAGATCTAATCACACACCGGGATTAAATTACTTAGAACATATATTTCTCTAGATCTACTACCACAACCATGCATAATAAACCCAGATCTACCACTTTTATAACTGGCAAATAGCACAAAGATAATTATACCCACATGAACATCATACATCCCACTAGATCTACTACCACGACCGTGCATAATAAACTCAGATCTACCACTTTGAAAGTGGAAACAAGTATAAAAACCTTCATACCAATAATAGATTCAGAAATATATGAATAAAAACATAACTGTGTTGAAATAATCAAATATGCAAGGTTCACAACATTAATACTAGTGGTTTCATCACTCCCTTAACCAAGGGAGGTTTAGTTACACATAACTAGAAGGAAATCACAAGAAAAACTATGAAGAAATAAGAAGAAACTATGAGAGAAATGAAGGAGAGTCCAACTTCTTTCATGATAACCAATGGTGCCTTTTATAGAAGTCTAGGGTAACAAAATGACAAAGGGGAGTGGATGGATGAGTGGGTTAGTGGAGTGGAGTGGTTGAGTGGATTGGTTGAGTGGGTTAGTTGAGTGGATGAGTGGAGTGGTTGAGTGGATGAGTGGAGTGGAGTGGTTGAGTAGTTGAGTGGATTGATTTAGTGGATGAGTAGTTGAGTGGATGAGTGGAGTGATTTGGTTGAGTGGAGTGGAGTGGTTGAGTGCGAAAATTTCTTGGTCTGACTTGGAAGCCAAAAACGACTAACTATACTTTAGATTCGTGACAATTACTCTTCATGAAAGTTGTAGATCTTTGTCTTGGCTATAACATGCATATCTGGATCATCCAATTTGGCTTCCTACAGCCCAAGATATGACCCAAATACCACAGGTTGTTCAAACCCAACTTCAGCACATCTGTTCCGACTTGCAAGCCCAAACTGACCCATTAGACTTCATTCTTTCAAAGGGTGTTCTTCATGAAAGTTTTTTATTTGGGTCTTGACTATCAACTATCCAAATTTCAGCCCATCTCCATTATTACAGCTTGAGATATGATTTTATGAGTGCACACCATTCGGATTCTAGTGAAAGAACCCGTATTCTGACTTCCATGTAAACTTAGGTCCCTTAGACATCTGTTTAGGACTTTGAGATCTTCATCAAAGTTGTAGAGCTTCCTCTTATATTTCCTACAAGATAAAATTCATGATTATCAGATATCAGGAACTCGAGTTATGGCCAAAATACAGAAACAGTGTAAAATCTTAATAATGCTGAAAATATTCAATTAGAACCAATTTGAGCTCAAACTCACAAAATCATACCAAACTCAATCAATTAAGAATATGGAGAGTGTAAAGGACTAAACATAAGGGTTTCTTAATAAATAAAATATGTGATTATCAGTGATTATCTGTGAAGTTGACACTAGGGAAGATGTGTTTGAACGTGATCACTATTTCGAATGATTTGATGGATAGAATACTAGTAGGACAAAACAGTGATCAGTATTTGCAAGAAGCAAAGGAAGCAAAAAGTTAAGGGGTAGAATTAGAATTCAACGAAGGTGTTGATGGAATTCTGAAGTTCAAGGGAAGAGTTTGTGTACCAAACAATCCGGAACTTAGAAGATCGATTTTGGATGAAGCTCATAGAAGTAAGTTGAGTATGCATCCAGGAGCCACGAAGATGTATCAAGATTTGAAACAGCTATATTGGTGGCAGGGAATGAAGAGGGATGTCACTGAATATGTATCATCCTGTTTGATTTGTCAGAAGGCCAAGGTAGAACATCAGAGACCATCAGGAATGTTGCAACCTTTGCCTATTCCTGAATGGAAATGGGATGACATAGCAATGGATTTCATAACTGGACTACTAAGAACTAGAAAGGATCACGATTCTATATGGGTAATGATTAATTGGCTTACAAAGTCGGCACACTTTTTACCAATTAATATTAAGTACTCAATGGAAAAGTTGGCTCGAGTGTACATCAATGAAATTGTTAGACTTCATGGTGTACCATCCAGTATAATTTCTGATCGAGATCCACGATTTACATCAAGATTTTGGAATAGTTTGCAAGAAGCGATAAGAACAAAGCTACGTTTAAGTTCTGCTTACCATCCACAAACAGATGGTCAGTCAGAAAGGATGATTCATTCATTGGATGACTTGTTGAGAGCTTGTGTTCTAGAGCAAACTGGTTGTTAGGATGAATTTCTACCATTGATAGAGTTCACCTACAACAATAGTTTTCACTCGAGCATAGGGATGGCACCTTACGAGGCATTATATGGGAGAAGATGTAGAACGCCGTTGTGTTAGTACCATGATGGTGAAAGTACTGTGGTAGGACCAGAATTCGTGCAGCAGACAACTGAGAAAGTGAAGATGATCTAAGATGAGATGAGGATAACTCAGATATGGCAAAAGAGTTATGCTGATAAACGACGAAGACCTCCTGAATTTGAAGAAGGTGACCATGTATTTCTACGTGTGACACCTATGACTGGAGTTGGACGAGTAATTAAGTCGAGGAATCTCACTCTGAAGTTTATTGGACCATATCAGATACTTCGTCGGGTAGGTCCGGTAGCTTATCAGATTGCACTACCACCATTTTTATCAAATCTTCATAATGTATTTCACGTATCACAACTACAGAAATATATTTCTGATCCGACTCATGTTATCGAGCCAAACACCGTACAGCTGAAGGAGAATTTAACCTATGAGATGTTTCCAGTCAAGATTGAAGATCGAAGGACGAAGCAACTTCGAGGTAAAGAGATCGCATTGGTTAAAGTGGTTTGGAATGATGTAAGTGGTGAAGCCACATGGGAGCTGGAAGAGAAGATAAGAGAGCAGTATCTATTTTTGTTTTAGTATGTGTCAAGTTTCGAGGAAGAAACTTAATTTTAGAGGGGGAGAGTTGTAACACCCCAAATTCTGACTATGTTAATAGTAATAGCAGAATTACACTATTTTGTATTTTCTGTATGTTATAAAAATAATTTGACTGTTCCGAGATCATTTTTGATCATTTTGTGTGATTTGCTCCTGGTCAGGAAAATAATAATTTTCGGGCCAGGAAAATTATTATTTGATTTATTCGTGTGATTACCATGCAACATTGATGATAAGTTTTGATGATAACAAATATTGTAACACCCCAAATTTCCTATCTCTTAAACAATAATTTTGACAGCTAACAAAATTTTACTGTTTAGTAATTTCTGGATGCTGTAAAATTATTTTGTTTATTCCGTCAGCATATTTGATCGTTTTGAGTGATTTACTCCGTGTCAGGAAAATAATAATTTTCGGTCGGGAAAATCTTTCTGTATTTATTTCTCTTGACTGTTAATTATTTTTAACAATCTGACTTGATTTTCAAACGTTTTCTAATTTTTGTGATTTTATGTGTGATTTTAAATTTTTTTCTGTTTATGGGCCCCACGAGGTGTTTGTGGACCCAAGTGACCATACGTGGGCCCAGGTGGGTCCCGCAAAGTGAAAAAAATTTCTACGCATAGAAAAATTTGTACTGTTTAGACGGAGACAGGGGATCTTACTAAACCTGAATCCGGAAATAGTTTTAGAAAATTTGTTTTGTATCGTATTTATTTATCTAAGATAAAAATACAAGAATATATTCTTTCGTGAGATTTTTAGTAGATAAAAATAGAAATTATATTGCTTAAGTCAACATTGGTGGTTTGGATATCCACTATTGATTCAATTAATGGTTAAGAAATAAATTTAATAAAGAAACATAAGATAATCATCATTGATTTAATCAATGGTGTGAGAATAAAATTAGGCAAGCTTCAATATCAACCGTAGATTTAATCAACGGTGTAAAATTGATTATATAAAGTGATCATTTACAACCATTGGATTTAGAATTGATCAAGGGTGGAGATTTGGTCTTAAAAAGTGGCAAAGACCATTTATGACCATTGGATGAAGAATTAATCAAGGGTGGAGATTTGGTCTTAAAAAGTAGCAAAGACTAATTATGACTCTTGGATTAAAAGTAAGAAGAAGTAATCTTGACCCTTTATTTTGGAGACACATCTAATGGCTAGAATTTAAAGGAGAAGGATCCAATGGCTTAGATTAAGTCTTCTAAATTAAAAGTCTACCTAAAATCCTAACCATTGAATTAATCAATGGCTAGGAATGCTTCCAATAATTGTATAAAAAAAAAGATGACAACTTCATGCATTATGGAAGGGGGGACGATTTTGGAGTGCTTGGACTAGGAGGAGACAAATTTTTTTAGTAGCCTTTTTAGGCTAAAGAAAAGATGAAGTCAACAATGATTTGATTAGTAACTAATTAAGCCTAATTTGATTAATCTAATGGCCTAATTAACAAGTTAAGTAAACTAAATTAAATGTTAAATTGTTATAATCTAATTCTTAATTAGATATCCTAATTTT
This sequence comes from Ormosia semicastrata, assembly GCA_029884595.1. NCBI lineage: Eukaryota > Viridiplantae > Streptophyta > Magnoliopsida > Fabales > Fabaceae > Ormosia > Ormosia semicastrata. The sequence goes on along the minus strand of JAQQTO010000062.1, from coordinate 17,976,010 downwards.
AATTAGAGATTATAATATATGAAATAATATGTTAATTAATTAGTTATATAGTTAGAATATTAGTTAAGATTGGTTAGGAAATTTAACCTAACTAATTACCTAATTAATTAGCATGCAATTAGGTATAAATTGAGAACAATTAATTCCCTAAAATACTCAAGGAGCCACACGGTTTTCATGAAGCTTGGGGAGACTTTTACATGATTCTTGAACCACCAATAATAGCCATGCAAACTAAATTAATGACCATTATTGTTTGTCATGGTTAATATGACTATTATTGTTTTGTTTGCTTCCTTTGGATTGCATGATGAAGGAGGGGACGGTTGGAGAAGCAAGAAAGAAGAAGAGACATGTTGAGACATGTTGGAGTAGCCTTTTTAGGCCAAAGAAAAAGCGTGAAGACATTAATTAGATGTCTTGACCAATTATTGGTCATTTTCCTAAAGCAAAATTATTTTCTTCTTTCTCTCCATGCAATGCTACGGCTGCCCACTTCAATTCAGCCATTTGATTTCATTTTGTATCACATTTTATAACAATTAACTCATTCTCTCTCTTCTCTCTCTTCCAATTTGTCAAGAACACCAAGAACAATACCATTTTCTTTCCTTCCTTGAGCATTCAGTCACCACCCATGGAACCACTTCCAATCTTCCATAATTTTATCTAGCTACATATCTTGAATCCTCTCATCAATTCAAAATACTTTCATGTTGGAGACTTTCTCTAAATCATTCATCTTCATCACTCAACCAAGCCAAGAACACAAAATAACCATTTTCCTTCATTTTCTCACCAAATGGTTTGGCCATGACCACCAAAAGCACCACCCATCACTTTTAATTTCAACCAACTATAGATCTTGAATTTACATGATATTCTAAGCAACTTTCATGTTGGAGACTTTTTCAAAATTATTCATCTTCATGGACTTTCTTCAAGAGCCAAGTTTTTGAGTTTTTAAGGTGAAGTGTAAGAAGACTTCAATTCTTATCTCTTTTTCATGATCTAAACCATGTTTGATCCATGGTTCCTCTTAATCAAGCTTAGTATACTAATTTCTATGTATTTTGTTTTGAATTTGAGAAGCCCTTGGTGGTGAAGGACTTGGAAAGAGAAGCAAAATCAAGAAGCTTTGAGGATCTTCAAGAGGTAAGAGGGAGATCCATCTCACCAATCAATTATGGTGGTGGGAGATGGTCTTATATTTGATGGATTGTGAATTCATGTGAGAATTCCAATCCATGGTCATGTAATAATTAATTGTGTGTTTATGAGCTTTGCTTTATTTTCTTGTGCTTTGATTATTTTTGTCTATGCTTAATATGCTTTGTATGATTTTATGGCTTTGATAGTATACTTATAATATGCATGATGAGTATATGGCATGTTTGTGATATTTATAATGAAATATATATATACGTATGCCATGATGTGTGGATGGAAAGAAAATTGATCTTGGTTCCAATGGCCAAGGAAGAACTACGATTTTGATGCCCTTGATTTGGGTAAATGTTGAAATTTTCAAGAACAAGGAAATTAAATTTTGATCCCTAGAACAATGAGAATTTCGGCTAAGACACCTCAAAATAGGTGTTTACAAATTAATATGTTTATGGAAGAATAAAATTGGATTGATTTGAGGAGTATGGAAAATGAACTAAAGGTTTGTTTTTTTTTTAAGAAAACATGGACACAAATTTTAGAATGAAATTTTATTGATTTATTTTGTGTAGAAACAAGAATGGAATTTATTTAAGTTAGAAGAAAAATATTTCATAGTTCCAATGACCATCTATAAGGTTTTGATAATTTAGAAAAATGTTTTGATGCTATGAAATACAAGAATTTTCAAATAAGGATTTTTGAAAAGGGAATTAAGTGTTATAAATTAAGTGAAGTGGAGTTTTCATAAATAAAAGAAAAAAAAAGATTGAAAGTATTGAACTTCAAATTAATTTAAAAAGAATTAATTTTTAGAAGTGATTTAGAAATATAAAAGAAAATGTTTGTAACTTAAATTTACTCACGAAGAATTTATTTGGGTTTTGCAAAACGTTAGAAAATTTAAAGTTAAGAAACAATAATTAAAACAACACAATATGATTTTGTAGGACTAGATCAATAAAAAGTGATTTTGAGAAAATATATATTAAGGAAAAGATTTTTTACTAAGAATGAAAAAGGATTTGCAAAGAAAGTGAAAATGAATTTGAACAAATGGGTTTGTTATATGACCAATTGGTACTTTGGTTTTGAAAATAAAACTTTAATGGTTTTGTTTGTGTAAAACCATATCAATTTAAAAAGAAAAATGTTTTGATAATTTTTCAAATAGTAATGCCTAGATTTTGATGAAACAAAGTAATTTTCCAAGTGGAAATATAATTGATTTAATACAAGAAATTTGAAAAGGGAATCAGAGTATTTTACTCACTTGAAAAATTAAGTTTTGTAAACGAAAATGTTTTCAAACTTCAATTTATTTTGAAGTAGGTTAATTTGAAAATGATTTGGGGAAAAATAGAGAATATAATGGTATTTTGAGAATTTACTCAAGTATAACTTATTTTCAAGTTTTGAAGTACATTTGGAAATTTTAAGATTTGAAACATTGATTTATATCAATGGAAAAGTAATTTTGTAGATTATATTTGAAAAAGAATTTCTTGAGTAAAGAAACGTGGAAAAAGATTTTCTTGAGTAAGAAAATGTGAAAAATGAAGTACAAAGTCATAATATTTTGAGAAATGATGAAATGGAATTTTTGAAGGTTAAGAAATATTTTTCATAATAGAATTGTGGTGAAAAATGATTTACGTATCTTAAAAATGATTTAGAATATAGTAAAATATTCCTATGCGATTTAAAATATGTTAAAATATTTCTATGTGATTTGAATTACGTTTAAATATTTTACGTGAGTTTAAATATTTGACGTACTGTTGAAAAATCACTATGTGATTTAAAAGTAATAGAATATTTTTATGGTATTGTGAAAATATAACAGAAACGTTTCAGAATTTTGAAAACGTAACAGAAGTGTTACGATATTTTGAAAACGTAACAGAAACATTTTGGAATTGTGAAAACATAATAAAAATGTTGCGCAATCTTGTGAAAATACTACGAAAGTGTTTTATAACTATGAAAACATGATAACATGATTTTGTGTTAAAAATACAGATAATTACTGTTTAACCAGTGTATGGACACTGTATGAGAGAGTGACGTGTTTTGCCTATGATTGGTATTTGGTGCATTTTATATGCATTGGAAAGAGATGCTCGTATTTGGATTTGGTGCATTATACATGCATTGAAAAGATTTGGCCCGTTGGGGTTGGACTTGCACTGATATACTCGTGCATTGTATAAATGAAATTGAAAAGATTTGGCCCGTTGGGGTTGGACTTGCACTGATAAATTCGTGCATTGTATAAAAGATAGCTAATAGCTATTATGGCCCTTGTGGTTGAAGAAGGAATGAGAATTGATAGTGAGGTCTATGATGGATCTTGGGGGCGTCGAGGCGCGGCGGTCGACCAGTGGACAGCTGGCGAGTACCCTGTGCCACTTGGCGATGCAGTCTGTTGCAACGCATAGACGATACCCGACAAGAACACAATTATTTTCTACGACTATGAGATTGTCTTTGGGCTAAGGCTGACAATTAACCAGAGCATTCTTCTCGAAATTGTGAAAACCTCCATGGAGTCGTTTTTGATAAACTGAGTCTTTGTGCATATGCATAAATCTGAGCATTTATATCTATGTGATATATTAATTGAGGAATATTGGTTATTAGCTATGACAATTGTTTTGAGTACTTAGATGATGATTGAACTGATAAATGATTAGATGATGATAGTTGATTAATGCTGATAGCATGATTATGGTATGATCTATCTGTATAATATTGCTGTTTATGTTATCTCTATGCTGCCATGTTGGTATTGGTGTAGGTGATCTCACCTCTTTGTTATATTATTTTGCTATGTCTGTACTGTTAAAATCAAATAATAGAAAGATCGAGTTGTCTTAGACATAACGGGCGATGGATACTCTGAGATTGGTGACAACAATAAGGAGTGGACATTCAGGACTCGAAGGTGTGCAGTGTTGACAAAGGAACAGATGTCTGATGCATCAAGATGAATAGAAAAAGGAATAAGTATGTTAAAATTTTCTGTTAGTGTTGTACCGTGCTATTAAGTAGGACTCGTCATGGGGTTTGCTACTGTCAAAAAATAAAAAAATAAGTCTGTTAGTTTTATATTTCTCTTTAAATTGTGATATTAATTGGTGTTAATATTGCATAATGAATAGTTGAAATATGATTTTCAATATTACCTAATATTTTTAGTAAATTTACGTTTCAATAAAGAAAGAATTTTGAAACCCATCTTTAATAACTCAAACTTTGTGCGAACTTATTTTCAGATTATGAGTCAGAAGTCAGAAATGTGATGCCCTAGTTAGGGTGTTACATTAGTTGGTATCAGAGCTAGGGTGTTACATTAGTTGGTATCAGAGCACGGTTTGAGTCTTTTGGGGTTTGTGATTAGGTCTATTTTGCTTGTGTTGTGTTCTCAGTGTTTGTTTTCAGAAAGGAAATAATGTTATTTATATTGAATATTAGATCCATTATATTTCGATCCGCACGCCTTAGTTATACTTGTGTGGAAGTGAAACATGTTACTAGTAATGTAATTGCAGCTATGAGAGCAACGGGAGCAATGTGGAAAGACGACTGCACGAACAAATGACAGCTGTTCAGTGGGAATTGGAATTTGAAGTTCAAAATCTAATGGAAGAGAATCAGTCCTGGAATATAAGATTTTGTAATTTTGGAACCTGATATTTTTTTAGGATATTGAGAAAGTAATTGATTTCGACGGAAGATGAATTTACAACCATTGAGGAAACCAAAAGCAGTAAGTGATGTGAAAGAAAGTACTTAAATGAAGGAATATACGTCAAGAAAACAATTTGCGGAAAAGTTGGACACATTTCCAAAGAGTATAATCTTTGATGTGTTCTTTGAAAACAGAGTTTTCTATTAGTAAAATTTTAGATAGTAAGGGAAGTTGTTACTCTGAATGAACGGGAGTGTTCTGAGCGGAAGATTTAATCAATGGAGATTGCGTTATTGGAGCTAATTCTATAAACCATACTGAATATTTCTGTGAATAACCTATTCCTTATGACATATGATTGAGTAGATGAAATCTTTGTATTAGTTTGATCTGTTGTTCAAAATTTTTGTGTTAGTTTGATCTGTTTCATAAACAGACGTGGTATTTGAAAATGGATTAGTTATTTTCCAACCATATCCAATGAGATTATTTCAACAGAGTGTGAGTAATCCAGAGAAAATTCATTTTTGAAAATTGGATTACATCCAATTCTTTGCTGGATATGTTCGATAACAAGTTCGATTCGTTTTGTTATCTTCCATGATGTTTTCTTTCATCTCCTGCAATTAAAGGAATATCTTGCAAGAAAGGATATTTCTATATTTGTATCCGTGTTAATGTATCTGAGTAACGCAGCAGAAGCGTGGTGAATTCTTCAAAAGATTGGAACAATTCTTCTATGGAAAAATTTAAGATGGTAATGGAAAATCGTAGAAAAAAATTTACGGAAGTATCTGGTATCGTGCCGAGGAAAGGAGAATTCGGTTAGTGAGACATTTCCTGTCAAAAGCAAGAATCTAGAATATGTAGTGATACGAGGATAATGAAATTTTAAGTAATACATTACATTAGCTGAACATTACATTACATTAGCTGGGAGTTATCTGAGAAAAACTACTTTAGGCATGATTGAAGATTGGTTGTCGTTATGTTGATATCAGAGATATGGAAATTCTTTCTTTCTGGAGTAACATTCAACATCTTCAGTAATAACCAACAAAATCTCTATGATAGGAGTCTGAGATATCTGTTTGATCAAGAGAAGTTGAACATCAGCAAAGAGATTTTGTGGGATTAGAATAGTGTAGCAAGATGTAAGAGAGGAAGCTTCATGAGAACTAGAGAATAAGGTAAAAGAGTAATATTTATATTTATTCTAAGGGTGTGAAATCATGGTTCTTAAATTTCGAGGACGAAATTTCTTTTTAGAGGGGGAGTATTGTAACACCCCAAATTTCCTATCTCTTAAACAATAATTTTGATAGCTAACAGAATTTTACTGTTTAATAATTTCTAGATGCTGTAAAATTATTTTATTTATTCCATCAGCATATTTGATCGTTTTGAGTGATTTATTCCGTGTCAGGAAAATAATAATTTTTGGGCTGGGAAAAATCTTTTTGTATTTATTTCTCTTGACTGTTAATTATTTTTAACAATCTGACTTGATTTTGATACATTTTTTAATTTTTGTGATTTTATGTGTGATTTTGAATTTTTTTCTGTTTGTGAGCCCCACGAGGTGTTTGTGGGCCCAGGTGACCATACGTGGGCCCAGGTGGGTCCCGCAAAGTGAAATTTTTTTTTACGCATAGAAAAATTTGTACTGTTTAGACGGAGACAGGGGATCTTACTAAACCTGAATCCGGAAATAGTTTTAGAAAATTTGTTTTGTACCGTATTTATTTATCGGAAGATAAAAATACAGTAAATATATTCTTTCGTGAGATTTTTAGTAGATAAAAATAGAAATTATATTGCTTAAGTCAACATTGGTGGTTTGGATATCCACTATTGATTCAATTAACGGTTAAGAAATAAATTTAATAAAGAAACATAAGATAATCATCATTGATTTAATCAATGGTGTGAGAATAAAATTAGGCAAGCTTCAATATCAACCGTAGATTTAATCAACGGTGTAAAATTGATTATGTAAAGTGACCATTTACAACCATTGGATTTAGAATTGATCAAGGGTGGAGATTTGGTCTTAAAAAGTGACAAAGACCATTTATGACCATTGGATGAAGAATTAATCAAGGGTGGAGATTTGGTCTTAAAAAGTAGCAAAGACTAATTATGACCCTTGGATTAAAAGTAAGAAGAAGTAATCTTGACCCTTTATTTTGGAGACACATCTAATGGCTAGAATTTAAAGGAGAAGGATCCAATGGCTTAGATTAAGTCTTCTAAATTAAAAGTCTACCTAAAATCCTAACTATTGAATTAATCAATGGCTAGGAATGCTTCAAATAATTGTATAAAAAAAAAGATGACAACTTCATCCATTATGGAAGGGGGGGACGGTTTTGGAGTGCTTGGACTAGGAGGAGACAAATTTTTTTAGTAGCCTTTTTAGGCTAAAGAAAAGATGAAGTCAACAATGATTTGATTAGTAACTAATTAAGCCTAATTTGATTAATCTAATGGCCTAATTAACAAGTTAAGTAAACTAAATTAAATGTTAAATTATTATAATCTAATTCTTAATTAGATATCCTAATTTTAATTAGAGATTATAATATATGAAATAATATGTTAATTAATTAGTTATATAGTTAGAATGTTAGTTAAGATTGGTTAGGAAATTTAACCTAACTAATTACCTAATTAATTAGCATGCAATTAGGTATAAATTGAGAACAATTAATTCCCTAAAATACTCAAGGAGCCACACGGTTTTCATGCAGCTTGGGGAGACTTTCACATGGTTCTTAAACCACCAATAATAGCCATGCAAACTAAATTAATGACCATTATTGTTTGTCATGGTCAATATGACTATTATTGTTTTGTTTGCTTCCTTTGGATTGCATGATGAAGGGGGGGACGGTTGGAGAAGAAAGAAAGAAGAAGAGACATGTTGAGACATGTTGGAGTAGCCATTTTAGGCCAAAGAAAAAGCTTGAAGACATTAGTTAGATGTCTTGACCAATTATTGGTCATTTTCCTAAAGCAAAATTATTTTCTTCTTTCTCTCCATGCAATGCTACGGCTGCCCACTTCAATTCAGCCATTTGATTTCATTTTGTATCACATTTTATAACACTTAACTCATTCTCTCTCTTCTCTCTCTTCCAATTTGTCAAGAACACCAAGAACAACACCATTTTCTTTCATTCCTTGAGCATTCGGTCACCACCCATGGAACCACTTCCAATCTTCCATAATTTTATCTAGCTACATATCTTGAATCCTCTCATCAATTCAAAACACTTTCATGTTGGAGACTTTCTCTAAATCATTCATCTTCATCATTCAACCAAGCCAAGAACATAAAACAACCATTTTCCTTCATTTTCTCACCAAATGGTTCGGCCATGACCACCAAAAGCACCACCCATCACTTTTAATTTCATCCAACTATAGATCTTGAATTTACTTGATATTCTAAGCAACTTTCATGTTGGAGACTTTCTCAAAATCATTCATCTTCATGGACTTTCTTCAAGAGCCAAGTTATTGAGTTTTTAAGGTGAAGTGTAAGAAGACTTCAATTCTTATCTCTTTTCCATGATTTAAACCATGTTTGATCCATGGTTCCTCTTAATCAAGCTTAGTATACTAATTTCTATGTATTTTGTTTTGAATTTGAGAAGCCCTTGGTGGTGAAGGACTTGGAAAGAGAAGCAAAATCAAGAAGCTTTGAGGATCTTCAAGAGGTAAGAGGGAGATCCATCTCACCAACCAATTATGGTGGTGGGAGATGGTCTTATATTTGATGGATTGTGAATTCATGTGAGAATTCCAATCCATGGTCATGTAATAATTAATTGTGTGTTTATGAGCTTTGCTTTATTTTCTTGTGCTTTGATTATTTTTGTCTATGCTTAATATACTTTGTATGATTTTATGGCTTTGATAGTATACTTATAATATGCATGATGAGTATATGGCATGTTTGTGATATTTATAATGAAATATATATACGTATGCCATGATGTGTGGATGGAAAGAAAATTGATCTTGATTCCAATGGCCAAGGAAGAACTACGGTTTTGATGCCCTTGATTTGGGTAAATGTTGAAAATTTTCAAGAACAAGGAAATTAAATTTTGATCCTTAGAACAATGAGAATTTCGGCCAAGACACCTCAAAATAGGTGTTTACAAATTAATATGTTTATGGAAGAATAAAATTGGATTGATTTGAGGAGTATGGAAAATGAACTAAAGGTTTGTTTTTTTTTTTAAGAAAACATGAACACAAATTTTAGAATGAAATTTTATTGATTTATTTTGTGTAGAAACAAGAATGAAATTTATTTAAGTTAGAAGAAAAATATTTCATGGTTCCAATGACAATCTATAAGGTTTTGATAATTTAGAAAATTGTTTTGATGCTATGAAATACAAGAATTTTCAAATAAAGATTTTTGAAAAGGGAATTAAGTGTTATAAATTAAGTGAAGTGGAATTTTCATAAATAAAAGAAAAAAAAAGATTGAAAGTATTGAACTTCAAATTAATTTAAAAAGAATCAATTTTTAGAAGTGATTTAGAAATATAAAAGAAAATGTTTGTAACTTAAATTTACTCACGAAGAATTTATTTGGGTTTTGGAAAACGTTAGGAAATTTAAAGTTAAGAAACAATAATTAAAACAACTCAGTATGATTTTGTAGGACTAGATCAATAAAAAGTGATTTTGAGAAAATATATATTAAGGAAAAGATTTTTGACTAAGAATGAAAAATGATTTGCAAAGAAAGTGAAAATAAATTTGAACAAATGGGTTTGTTATATGACCAATCGGTACTTTGGTTTTGAAAATAAAACTTTAATGGTTTTGTTTGTGTAAAACCATATCAATTTAAAAGAAAAAATGTTTTGATAATTTTTCAAATAGTAATGCCTAGATTTTGATGAAACAAAGTAATTTTTCAAGTGGAAATATAATTGATTTAATACAAGAAATTTGAAAAGGGAATCAGAGTATTTTACTCACTTGAAAAATTAAGTTTTGTAAACGAAAATGTTTTCAAACTTCAATTTATTTTGAAGTAGGTTAATTTGAAAATGATTTGGGGAAAAATAGAGAATATAATGGTATTTTGGAGAATTTACTCAAGTATAACTTATTTTCAAGTTTTGAAGTACGTTTGAAAATTTTAAGATTTGAAACATTGATTTATATCAATGGAAAAGTAATTTTGTGGATTATATTTGAAAAAGAATTTCTTGAGTAAAGAAATGTGAAAAAAGATTTTCTTGAGTAAAAAATGTGAAAAATGAAGTACAAAGTCATAATATTTTGAGAAAGGATGAAATGGAATTTTTGAAGGTTAAGAAATATTTTTCGTAATATAATTGTGGTGAAAAATGATTTACGTATCTTAAAAATGATTTAGAATATAGTAAAATATTCCTATGCGTTTTAAAATATGTTAAAATATTTCTACGTGATTTGAATTACTTTTATATTTTTTACGTGAGTTTAAATATTTGACGTACTGTTGAAAAATCACTATATGATTTAAACGTAATAGAATATTTTTACGGTATTGTGAAAATATAACAGAAACGTTTCAGAATTTTGAAAACGTAACAGAAACATTTTGGAATTGTGAAAACATAACGAAAATGTTGCGCAATCTTGTGAAAATACGGCAAAAGTGTTTTATAACTATGAAAACATGATAAAATGATTTTGTGTTAAAAATACAGTATAATTACTGTTTAACCAGTGTATGGACACTGTATGAGAGAGTGACGTGTTTTGCCTATGATTGGTATTTGGTGCATTTTATATGCATTGGAAAGAGATGCCCGTATTTGGATTTGGTGCATTATACATGCATTGAAAAGATTTGGCCCGTTGAGGTTGGACTTGCACTGATATACTCGTGCATTGTACAAATGAAATTGAAAAGATTTGGCCCGTTGGGGTTGGACTTGCACTGATAAATTCATGCATTGTATAAAAGATAGCTAATAGCTATTATGGCCCTTGTGGTTGAAGAGGGAATGAGAATTGATAGTGAGGTCTATGATGGATCTTGGGGGCATCGAGGCGCGATGGTCGACCAGTGGACAGCTGGCGAGTACCCTGTGCCACTTGGCGATGCAGTCCGTTGCAACGCATTGATGATACCTGACAAGAACACGATTCTTTTCTACGACTGGGAGATTGTCTTTGGGCTAAGGCTGACAATTAACCAGAGCATTCTTCTCGAAATTGTGAAAACCTCCATGGAGTCATTTTTGATAAACTGAGTCTTTGTGCATATACATAAATCTGAGCATTTATATTTGTGTGATATATTAATTGAGGAATATTGGTTATTGGCTATGACAATTGTTTTGAGTACTTAGATGATGATTGAACTGATAAATGATTAGATGATGATAGTTGATTAATGCTGATAGCATGATTATGGTATGATCTATCTGTATGATATTGCTGTTTGTGTTATCTCTGTGCTGCCATGTTGGTATTGGTGTAGGTGATCTCACCTCTTTGTTATATTGTTTTGCTGTGTCTGTACTGTTAAAATCAAATAATAGAAAGATCGAGTTGTCTTAGACATAACGGGCGATGGATACTCTGAGATTGGTGACAACAATAAGGAGTGGACATTCAGGACTCGAAAGTGTGCAGTGTTGACAAAGGAACAGATGTCTGATGCATCAAGATGAACAGAAAAAAGAATAAGTATGTTAAAATTTTCTGTTAGTGTTGTACCGTGCTATTAAGTAGGACCCGTCATGGGGTTTGCTACTGTCAAAAAAGAAAAAAATAAGTCTATTAATTTTATATTTCTCTTTAAATTGTGATATTAATTGGTGTTAATATTGCATAATGAATAGTTGAAATATGATTTTCAATATTACCTAATATTTTTAGTAAATTTACGTTTCAGTAAAGAAGGAATTTTGAAACCCATCTTTTATAACTCAAACTTTGTGCGAACTTATTTTCAGATTATGAGTCAGAAGTCAGAAATGTGATGCCCTAGCTAGGGTGTTACATTAGTTGGTATCAGAGCTAGGGTGTTACAAATATGAAGATAATGAAGAGATCAAGTTCAAGTTCTTCAAGTTTAGCTTTAGGATTTAGGATCTCTCTTGTACAGAGCTCTCATAGGATATCTCAGTGTTTAAGTCAAAAGATCTAAAAACATGTTTTCTCACAAACTAAATTAAGGTTTTAATTTGATCAAAGAGTTTGTGAAAATCAGAAATCACCTAATCTGTTTTCTGAAGGTGTTTATCATGTTTTCAAATAGAGGCATTCGAATAACCTTAGAGGTATTCGAATACAATCTCTTAAAAGCCTTTAAAAAACGTGTTTTATTCAGAGGTATTCGAATACCTCATAATAGTATTCGAATAACCTGTCTCTAAAATGCCTTCTGAAACATTTTTCAAGCAGTGGCATTCGAATACCGTGATATGGTATTCGAATAACGTGGGTCAAAACTGTTTTTTATATACTGATATAAGTGGTATTCGAATACCACAATAAGGTATTCGAATAACCTGAGCTTAAACTGTTTTTATATATTCTGATATCTGAGGCATTCAAATACCATAATAAGGTATTCGAATACCCACGAGTTTCTGGTTTTAAATTTTGAATTTGATACGCAAATGTATTTTGCATTTATTATGCATTCAATTTTCCCAACGAAGTTTTCTGATCAAAGGCTCTATAAATAGAGACCTTCCCTCACGGCTGACAAACACCAATCCTTGAATTTATTTTCTGGCTATGCTAAAACACTGCTTGCATAATTTCTCTTTTTTCTCTCTGTGCTTTTTTGATAAAATTCTGAGATATTGTTAGAGAGCTCTATAGTGCTTCAATTTTTATTACTTACTCTGAGTGAGAGTTTCTCTTCATCTATTTTTTGATATTTTGTATCGAGGGTGAGGTATCCCTCAAGGTTTGTATAAGGGTGAGGTATCTCTGCAGGCTGAGACTTTAGCACAAGGGTAGAGTGTCCCTGTGTGTGAAAAGTGCTCTATTTTGTAACGGTAGCAAGCACCTATTGAAGTTTGTATACTTAGTGAAAAATCTTGACTTTCGAGGACTGGACGTAGACCACAAGTGGGTTAGTGGTCGAACCAGGATAAATACTGTGCCTGCTTCTCTTTTCCCTAATCTCTTTATTTTATGCAATTTATTTTACTGCGCATTTACTTTTTGCTGTTCTTTATTGTTTCTTTTCTTCTTCTCATTCCTTCTGTGCATTTATTTATTAAGCTTTTGATATTTGTTTTAATTAAAAGAGGTTTTTGTGAAAAAGTTTTATACTCAATTCACCCCCCTCTTGAGTACTAGAAGCCACTTGGTAACAAGTGCTATCAAAGCTAAACTCTTGTATAAAGAGCTTAGCAGCTTCAAGAGAACATGGCTTCCTCAAATGGTTTTTCAGAAGGATCTTCCATAAACCGACCATCCTTTTTCAATGGGGATGGTTATGCATATTGGAAGGAAAGAATGAAAATCTTCATCGAAGCTATTGATCTAGATGTATGGGATGCTGTCGAAAATGGCGCTTTTATACCCACACATGAGGTCGATGGTGTAAGGACCGAAACACCACGAAATAAATGGTCTGATGAAGACAAAAGAAAAGTTTAATTTAATTTAAAAGCCAAAAATATTATTACTACTGCTTTGGGATATGATGAGTTTTTTAGAATTTCAAATTGTAAAACTGCTAAAGAAATGTGGGATACTTTGCAAGTTACCCATGAGGGTACTAGTGAAGTTAAGAGGTCGAGAATAAATTCTCTAACTCGTGAATATGAATTATTCAGAATGAACCAAGGAGAAAGCATTCAGGAAATGCAAAAGAGTTTCACCCACATAGTTAATCACCTTGCATCTTTAGGCAAAAGTTTTTCTAACGAAGATTTGATTAACAAAGTTTTGAGACGTCTTAGCAGGATTTGGCAACCCAAAGTGACAGCAATATCAGAATCAAGAGATTTGTCCACAATGACTTTAGCTACCCTCTTTGAAAAACTTCATGAGCACGAATTGGAACTAAGCAGACTAAGCCAAAGCGAAGAGAACGATAAAAAGAAAAAGGAAATAGTGCTCAAAGCCACTTCATCAACATTCGACAATGATGATGAAGAAAATGAAGAAAGTTCAGAGAACATCGAGGTAAGTGAAGAAAATCTAAGTTTACTAGTTAAAAAGTTTGGTAAATTTCTCAGGAAAAAGGGAACGCAAAGAAGACCTCCCTTCCCTCCTAAAAAGACACACTTCAAAGGCGAAGGAGCTTCATCGACTCCAACTTGCTATGAATGTGGCAAACCTGGTCACATGAAAATGGAGTGCCCAGTTTATCAAAAGAAGAAGGAGAAATTTGAAAAGAAGCCTTTCAAGGAAAGAAAAGGAAGAAAAGCCTACATAGCGTGGGATGAAAACGACATGGACTCAACTGACAGCTCAGATAGCGAAGAAGCTCAACTATGTCTCATGGCAAAAGGAGATGAAGAAGAAAGCGAAAACGAGGTAAGTTCTAATACTACTTTATTGCCCTCTTACGATGAGTTACAAGATGCTTTTGAGGAACTACATGAAGAATCTTTAAAACTTACAAAAATTATTTCTTCATCTAAGAAAATAATTTCTTCTTTAGAAAATCAAATTCTTGTTAAACAAAGAAATAGAAGAATTGAAAATTGAAAATGAAACTTTAGGAATCATTGATGCATGCACAAATCATTCTTCACATGCGTCTACTTCTTCATCTTGTTCTTCATGTCATATACTTGAAAAAGAAAATGAAGACCTAAAGAACACTCTTTCTAAATTCACCTTTGGAAGGGATAACTTAAATATTTTATTAGGAAGACAAAGAGTGGTTTTTCAAAAAGCCGGGATAGGTTATAACCCAAAAAATCAACAAAAACTCTAAAAATTTCTTTGTGCATTCTAGTATTTCAAGTAGTCCTTTTATTAAATGCTTTTATTGTAGAAGAAAAGGACATAGTGCTTCAACATGTAATGCAAGGAAAAATATAAAAACAAAAGTTGGAACAAAAATGGTTTGGGTTCCCAAGGGTACTATACCCAAAACTAACACACAAGGACCCAAGAAAGTTTGGGTACCAAAAGTTAAAAACTAAACTTGTGTTGTAGGTGTGCTTGAAAGCCAGGAGTTCAAATTGGTATCTTGATAGCGGCTCCTCCAAGCACATGACCGGGGACGACTCAAAATTCACCATGCTTATTCCCAAGAATCATGGACATGTCATTTATGGCGATAACAACAAGGGTAAAATTCTTGGAATCGGTAAAGTCGGTAAGAACCCTAACTCCTCTATTGAAAATGTGCTGCTTGTTGAGGGTTTGAAACATAACTTGCTTAGTATTAGCCAATTATGTGATAAAGGAAATAAAGTTATATTTGATTCAAATTGTTGCATAATTGAAGATAAAAATGACAAGCATGTTAAATTCATTGGTCATAGAGTAAACAATATCTATATGATTAGTCTTGATGATATATTTTCAAATGATGCGAAATGCCTTTTAAGTAAGAATGATGATTCATGGCTATAGCATAGAAGAATTGCACACATTCACATGGATCACTTAAAGAAGTTGGTCTCTAAAGAGCTAGTAATTGGATTACCCAAGCTTAACTTTATAAAAGATAAGTTATGTGATGCATGTCAAAAGGGTAAACAAATAAAGGTCTCTTTTAAAGCAAAAAATATAATTTCAACTACTAGACCTTTGCAACTTTTGTACATGGATCTGTTTGGACCTTCTAGAACTATGAGCTTTGGTGGGAATTACTATGCTTTAGTGATTGTGGATGATTTTTCTAGGTTTACATGGACTTTATTTCTTGCAAATAAAAATGATGCATTTCTAACTTTTAAAAGACTTGCCAAAGTTATTCAAAATGAAAAAGGTTTTCAAATCTCTTCTATAAGAAGTGATCATGGTGGCGAATTTGAAAACAATGTTTTTGAAACTTACTGTGATGAACATGGCATTAACCATAACTTCTCTGCCCCTAGAACTCCGCAACAAAATGGAGTTGTAGAAAGGAAAAATCGTTCTTTAGAAGAAATGGCGAGAACTATGCTTAATGAGGCTGCTCTTCCTAAATACTTTTGGGCGGATGCTGTAAGTACAGCTTGTTATGTAATGAACCGGGCCCTTATAAGGCCTATTTTAAAGAAAACCCCATATGAATTGTATAAGGGAAGAAAGCCAAATGTCTCACACTTTCATGTTTTTGGTTGCAAATGTTTTGTTTTAAACAATGGAAAAGATAATTTAGGCAAGTTTGATGCTAAGTCTGATGAAGGTATATTTCTTGGCTATTCAAATCATAGTAAAGCTTTTCGCATATATAATAAAAGAACTATGACTATTGAAGAATCTATACATGTCGCATTTGATGAAACTGACCCAAATGGATCGAGAAAGGATCTTGTTGTTGATGATGTTGCAGAAGTTTTGGCGGAAACACATTTGGATAATAAAGAAAAAGAAATCAAGGAGCAAGAGGATAAACAAAGACAAGAAGATTCGCAAGCTTTGGAACTTCCCAAGGAATGGCGAACTTCAAAATATCATTCTCTTGATCAAATCATCGGTGATGTATCTAAAGGTGTAAGTACTCGTAACTCCCTTAGAAACACTTGTAATCACTTAGCTTTTGTTTCTCAAATTGAACCTAAGGATTTAATTGAAGCTTTTGATGATGAACATTGGATTTTAGCTATGCATGAGGAATTAAATCAGTTTGAAAGGAATCAAGTTTGGGAATTAGTTGCTAGACCTAATAATCACCCCATAATTGGAACTAAATGGGTTTTTAGAAACAAACTTGATGAAAATGGTTTAATAACTAGAAACAAAGTTAGATTAGTTGTTAAAGGGTATAATCAAGAAGAAGGAATAGATTATGAAGAAACCTATGCACCTGTAGCTAGATTAGAAGCTATTAGGATGTTACTTGCTTATACTTGCATCATGGATTTCAAATTATATCAAATGGATGTCAAGAGTGCTTTTCTAAATGGTTTTATTCAAGAGGAGATATACGTTGAACAACCTCCGGGTTTTGAAAATCATGAACTACCCAACCATGTTTTTAAACTTAAAAAAGCTTTATATGGTTCAAAGCAAGCTCCTAGAGCTTGGTATGAAAGGTTGAGTAAGTTCCTTTTAGAAAATGATTTTTCAAGAGGAAAAGTCGACACTACCCTTTTTATTAAAAATAAAAAGCATGACATTCTTCTTGTGCAAGTATATGTGGATGATATTATCTTCGGTGCTACTAATGAATCCCTTTGCAAAGAATTTGTTAAGTCAATGCAGAATGAATTTGAAATGTCAATGATGGGAGAATTGAATTTCTTCCTCGGACTTCAAATCAAACAAACGAACGAAGGGACTTTCATAAGCCAAACAAAATACTGCAAGGAATTGCTCAAGAGATTTGAAATGGAAAACGCTAAACACATGGCCACTCCGATGGGCACGTCTTGCTACTTGGACAAAGATGAAGGAGGTAAATTAGTAGAAATAACGAAATATAGAGGTATGATTGGATCTCTCCTTTATCTTACTGCTAGTAGGCCAGATATTATGTTTAGTGTATGCATGTGTGCTAGATATCAGGCAAACCCTAAGGATTCTCATTTAAGTGCTGTTAAATGAATAATGAAATACCTAGTAGGCACTTCACAAATGGGCTTGTGGTACCCTAAAGGTGCCTCTTGTAGCCTAATAGGCTATTCTGACTCTGATTTTGCTGGGTGCAAATTGGACAGAAAAAGTACTAGTGGGACATGTCACTTGCTTGGTAGTTCTTTAGTTTCTTGGCATAGCAAGAAACAAAATAATGTGGCTTTGTCTACCGCTGAGGCTGAATATGTTGCAGCCGGGAGTTGCTGCGCTCAGATCCTTTGGATGAAGCAACAACTCTTAGACTACGGTCTTCAGCTTGATCACATCCCAATAAGATATGATAACACTAGTGCAATAAATATCTCTAAGAATCCTATACTGCATTCTAAAACAAAGCATATAGAGATAAGACATCACTTTATCAGAGATCACGTACAAAAAGGGGATTGCGTTCTTGAATTTGTTGAAACATCTAAGCAACTTGCAGATATTTTCACTAAACCCCTAGCAAAAGAAGCATTCTTTTATATAAGAGGAGAATTAGGCATAATTGATCAGTCCAACATTTAAATGCTTGTTATTTGCTTAAATTTATGTTTAATCCTTCTTAAACTATTACTGACTTGAGCGTCGGAGTTATCTCAAAATCTTTTTTACAGGTACTTCATCAACAGGTATGCGTTTGTCTTTCAAAATTGCATTTTCTGGACATTTATAAGTGCTTTTCTTGTTTAGTTATTCGAATACCTCCATATGGTATTCGAATACCCTTACTGTTATATGAGAAAACCTACGTTCTTTTTGTTTAAGGCATTCGAATACCTTTAAGGATTATTTGAATACCTAGAGGCTTTTTTGTCTCAGTCCCTCTCACAGATCTCTGGAGCATTCGAATGCCATCAGGGTTATTCGAATACCCAGATGCTTCCTATTTCTGTTTCTCTCTAGAATATTCGAATACCATTATGTCGTATTCGAATACTTGCTCCCTTGGCCTTCTCCTCTGTCTCTGGAATATTCGAATACCATTAGTTTGTCTCTAGAGTATTCGAATACTTCATGAGCATTCGAATACCATTAAAAGCATTTGAATACCTTCGTTTGGCAGCCAAGCCCATTCTGGTAATCTATTCGAATACCTGGTGTGGTATTCGAATACCTTCTGTCTAGAGGCTGCGTCTTTTGAGCTTTCCTATTCGAATACCTCCCCTTTTCTTTAAAATACCCCTCCCTACCTGCGTATCCGAATACGCCCTTTTTATTTTCTCTCAGTTTTTCAAAACCTCTTCGTTTTCCCTCTTCCTCAAACCTCCCTTTCTCACCGTCTCCACCCCTCCTTTCTCTTTTTCCTCCTTTGTTTTCTTTCAATGGCCTCATCTTCATCTCGCTCTAAGCGTCCTCGTACAAAGACGGCTCCATGCAACAACCCATTGGACCTTCGCAGGCTTTCCTCCAATGAGCAATAACTCGGGCGCTTCGTTACACACTTTCGAGAGCGCAACTTGGTGCATCCTAAGTACCTTGACTTGGGGTTCTTCGAAAGAGAAGGTGGTTTTGACTTTCTAAACCGGCTAAACCACCAAGGCGTACTTCGCTTCTGCTCTTTCTCTACTGCTTTGTATCCCGACCTTGTCAAAATGTTCTACTACAATCTGAAGATTGAAGGTCAGGAGCTACACTCCAGTGTCTGCGATCAAAACATCGTGATCACACCCGGTGATTGGGTTCAGATGTTTGGCTTGCAGTCCACTGGCCACTTTGCTGAAGAAGATTCACTCCTCCAGCTCTTCGACAAGAATAGAGCAATTGAAGATGTTCTTCGCCCTAGGTTGGCTTTATCTTCAACTCAAAAGGGAGTCAAGGGGGCATGATGAAGAGCCAGGATAGGCTCCTCCACTATGCTTTTGCCCACATCCTCGCTCTTAGAGGTGGGAACTATGCCTACATGAGTGAAGATGACGTGTTCATGCTATGGATTCTAAAGCAAGGTCATCAGATCAACTGGCCCGTCTTCATTATGAAGCACATGATGAGGGCAAGAGGTAACGAGCGGTGTGAACTTCCCTACGGCGTAATCATCACTACCTTCTTAGGCAAGTATCCACACATTCTGGAAACCGAGCGAGCGACCCCGCTAACCCATCATCACATTTTTGGGTCCTTTACCCTTAACAAAATGAAGATGATCAGGACTGATGAAGGCTGGGTGTTCCTAGAGGAAGTTGATGATGAAGACAACGACCCTGCTGCTGCTGCTGATATTCCTGCTCTTGTCACGAATGAGCAAATCCTGGCTACCCTGTTGGATAACAGAACCTACATGGAGAACACCTTCACTATTCTGTTTGACAGAATCGCTAGTGTTGAGCGTGAACAGGCTGCCCTTCGAGCTCTCCTATCTGGCAACGACCCTGCCTCTCCTCCTCCACCACCTGATGCCTATTTCTAGGGCTTGTTTAGTAGTAGGATCTGTTGCTTGTGTTTTGCTCTTGGCTGTTTATTGTATTGATTGCCTTTTAATTACATTTGTACATGCCATTGGCCACTTATATTTAATAGAATGAGTATTTTACTTTCATCTGCTGTCACATGCAAACTGTTTATTATTTATCTCATACATATCAATATGCTTTATTGAATGACTGCCTCATTTTCGATCATGTCAAAAGAGGGAGAAAAATAATCAATCTTATTTAAGAAAAGACAGATCTAATACTGACTCTTGGATTCCAAAAGAAAGGGGGAGAATATGCTTGTTTTGTTACCTCTGAGAGTAAGTCTCTATCTTTTTGAATTTCAATTTATATGAACTAATACTTTTCTCAATGATAGTTTGTCATCATCAAAAAGGGGGAGAATGTGATTACCATGCAACATTAATGATAAGTTTTGATGATAACAAATATGAAGATAATGAAGAGATCAAGTTCAAGTTCTTCAAGTTTAGCTTTAGGACTTAGGATCTCTCTTGTACAAAGCTCTTATAGGATATCACAGTGTTTAAGTCAAAAGATCTAAAAACATGTTTTCTCACAAACTAAATTAAGGTTTTAATTTGATCAAAGAGTTTGTGAAAATCAGAAATCACCTAATCTATTTTTTGAAGGTGTTTATCATGTTTTCAAATAGAGGCATTCGAATAACCTTAGAGGTATTCGAATACAATCTCTTAAAAGCCTTTATAAAACGTGTTTTATTCAGAGGTATTCGAATACCTCATAATAGTATTCGAATAACCTGTCTCTAAAATGCCTTCTAAAACGTTTTTCAAGCAGTGGCATTCGAATACCTTGATATGGTATTCGAATAACGTGGGTCAGAACTATTTTTTTATATACTGATATAAGTGGTATTCGAATAACCTGAGCTTAAACTGTTTTTATATATTCTGATATCTGAGGCATTCGAATACCATAATAAGGTATTCGAATACCCACGAGTTTCTGGTTTTAAATTTTGAATTTGATACGCAAACGTATTTTGCATTTATTATGCATTCAATTTTCCCAGCGAAGTTTTCTGATCAAAGGCTCTATAAATAGAGACCTTTCCTCACGGCTGACAAACACCAATCCTTGAATTTATTTTCTGGCTGTGCTAAAATACTGCTTGCATAATTTCTCTTTTTTCTCTCTGTGCTCTTTTGATAAAATTCTGAGATATTGTTAGAGAGCTCTATAATCCTTCAATTTGTATTACTTACTCTGAGTGAGAGTTTCTCTTCATCTATTTTATGATATTTTGTATCGAGGGTGAGGTATCCCTCAAGGTTTGTATAAGGGTGAGGTATCCCTGCAAGCTAAGACTTTAGCACAAGGGTAGAGTGTCCTTGTGTGTGAAAAGTGCTCTATTTTGTAACGGTAGCAAGCACCTATTGAAGCTTGTATACTTAGTGAAAAATCTCGGCTTTCGAGGACTGGACGTAGACCACAAGTGGGTTAGTGGTCGAACCAAGATAAATACTGTACCTGCTTCTATTTTCCCTAATCTCTTTATTTTATGCAATTTATTTTACTGCGCATTTATTTTTTACTGTTCTTTATTGTTTCTTTTCTTCTTCTTATTCCTTCTGTGCATTTATTTATTAAGCTTTTGATATTCGTTTTAATTAAAAGAGGTTTTTGCGAAAAAGTTGTATACTCAATTCACCCCCGTCTTGAGTACTGGAAGCCACTTGGTAACAATTCAGAGGCGGGGGATCTTACTAAACCCAAATCTGAGTGACACAGAAAAGAATCTTTTAATTTTTAGAATTTATTTGTGAAATAAAAATATTTCTGGGATAAATATCTACTGTTTTATTTATAGCAGTTATTGCTATAAATTATTTGACCCGATATATTTTAACTGACAGAAAATGTGCTTAAAATATTTTCTGTAACCTAAATCAAAACGAACCAATAGGAATCAGTCAAAATAGGTGGCTGGACTTTTCTATCCAATAGGAAGTGGTCAAACAAAGGGGCATAGACTTTGTTGTGGACCATCGGATGAAAAGTATGATTTAGATGCTTTTGATCATAACCGTTGATCAGATCAATGGTGTGAGAACAGTTCAGATAAAATCACTAGGTAATATCCACCTTAGATGAGATCAATGGATAGGAGACAAAGTTAAAATCAAGGGTTAAGATGAGTCAAATATAGTGGCTTGACTTTTACTTAGTAACTAATTAAACTTAATTTAGTCATCTTAATTGCCTAATTAGGAAACTAAGTAAACTAACCTAGTTATTAATTAGTTATAATCTAATTTCTAATTAGATATCCTAATTTTATTTAGAGGCTATGATATATACAATTATATATCTATTTAATTAGTTATATAATTAGAATGTAATTAGGTGTAATTAGGAAACTTAACCTAATTAATTAACTAATTAATTAGCATGCAATTGGACTTTAATTGAAAATAAATTAAATTAAGTCCCTAATCCCATTAAGGCCACATGGCCATGCAGCCTTGGGAGGCTTCTCCAAGGTTCTTGAACCATCTTGCATGACAATTTGATGACCACATGGTGACCAAGCCATGTGCTCTCAATGTGAACACCCAAATAGGATATTTTACTTCAAGTAAATCCTTTAATTTCTCCTACAAGCCACTCACGGCAGCACCCTCACAACTTCACTCTCAAATATTTACTTTCTCTCACCTAAAAAGCCAAGCATCATATTCTCTCAAATTTCCAAAGAACTCAAGAACATTTTCTTTCCTTTTTCTTCCTTGTGGTTCGGCCCCAACCCTCAAATCCACTACCCATTTTCTATAATTTTTGTTCTCATCATTTCCTAAACCTAAACCACCTCCTAAACACTTTTCATTTAGGAAGTTTCATCAAAATCCTATCCTAAGTGCTTCAAAATCCAAGTTCTATCTTACTTCCCTAGAGGTAAACCTTTGATTTTATGGTTTAAAATTTAGTTTGTGATTTTCTAAACCATATTTGTTCCATGGTTTATCATTATTAAGCCTTGTTTGTGATTTTACTAATTGTTTTAGAATTGTTAGGGAATTGTTTTTGACTCACACGAAATCAAGGAGGAGGAGAAGCTTGAGGATTCTTGTCTTCAAGTTGTAAGAGGGAGATTTAACCTCACCAACCAAGTTTTGGTGGTGTGGGGATGGTTTTGTATGGTGAAAAACTAATAAGGGTTCTTCACCTATTGTTTATGGCTTTTTTGATTGTGTTTGTATGGTTTATAATCTTGTTTTTGTGATTGCATATGTGATTGTATGATTATTGCTTTGATTATATGCTTGTATGGATAATTTGGAATGCATGCAAGTGTATGTGTAATTTAGGATGTGAACAACATGATTAAACGATTGTATGAATGCTCCAAAGAGCAATGAGGCTCATGGCCATGCTAGGGTTTAGAGGACCAAAGTCCTGAAAATGATGGATTCAAATGAGAATTAAGGATTTAAATGAAAAGGAAATTAATTTGAACAAGTTTGAATGTAGCAAGAAAAATGGTTTTGGGAAAATAATCTGATAAATAGGTTATGAAATAAAATGAGTGTCAATACTTGAAGTTTACTGACGTATAGCTCACCATGCGGGTTTTGAAGCGCGTCTGTAAAATTTGACCTGTAATATGTGAAGTAAAAGAAAGAAATATCATTTTTGGGAAAACATTACAAATACAAATTTTTAGAGGGGTTATATTGTAAATTTTTATAAAAGAGGGACAAAATTATAATTATTATTTTAAAAAGGACCATATCGTAATTTTTATTAAAAGAGGGGTCATATTACAAATTTCATTTTTTAAGGGGCAATATTATAATTTTCATTTTTAGAGGGACTATATTATAATTATTATTCTTAGAGGGGCATATTACAAATATTTTATAAAAGAGGGACTATTATGAAAATATGAATTTTTGAGGGACTATTATGAAATTATTAGTTGAAAAAGGACTAAAATGTAAATATTATATTTTAGAGGGACTATTATGTAAATATCAAAAGTTAGGTCAATTTTTAGTATTAAATGAAAGAAATCGTATTTTAATTTAAAATACATTGGAAATATTTTATGCGATTGAGAAAACGTAAAAATATGACTATGCGATGAAAATACCGTAAGGGTACTATTGGGCGAATATTAGGACCCCAAATATGAAATAATGAAATTGAACTGAGAATATGAGTTATTGAGTTTAAATTGTGAATGGTGCATAGTACATGCATTGGAAAGGTCTAAAAGACTGTATGAGGCTATTTGCCTAGGAGAGACTACACCTCTTGAGTGGGTGCGATATGCGTAGTGTAAGTCACCCATTGACCTTGGGGACATTAGGGTGTGGGTTGCCTACAATGGGCAGTTGGTAGCTCTTCTGTACTGTAGGTTAGACCGACGCAACACACCGATGATTCGGACCGAGACACTATTCTTAATCAAGATCTGATAAAGACTGTCGTGCATATGCTAGATGTGCAAAATTAAGCACTTGGTCTGAGGCATGTTGGTGCAGATAGATCTTTTCGATCACTCTCTCTAACCTGAGTTTTAGCTCCATGGAGTAGGAAGTTGAGTCTGTGTGCATACATATAGACATTGAGGGCATTATTGTAATTATTGCTTATGATAATAGAATTGTTGAATAATTGGATATTGTTGATGGCATGATTGTAATTATTGTATATTACATGTTTTGTGAGGATAATGATGTTAGTGGCATATCTGTAATTATGGTATGATAGTTGTATGAGATATTGTATGTGTTTATCTTCATTGCTACCATACTGGTAATGGCGTAGGTGATCTCACCTCTTTGTATGTCTATTCTATATTGTATTTATAATTTAAAAGATGTTAAGCAAGAAGTTGAGGAAGAGTAGATCCCTGTTGAGGACGCTGAGTTTTGAAGAAATAGAGATGTCGTGCTTCCTTGGATATATGAGATTGACGTTTCTAGGAGGATCAGAGTCATGGAACGTTGATTTGGATAGAGAGCGTATCTACTACTTGGGTGACCTAAATATTAGATTGAGTAGACAACAATTAGGATATCATTACTTTAGTGTTAATATTTATGTACAACTAGAGTTTCCTATATCTATTGGGCAGTAGTGGGGGACATACTACCGTACCCCTAGTGAGGTTAGTATTGTGTCGTCTGCTCGGACACCTGTCCGTAGGACTTCACGTCAAGCTGGATTCCTACCTGCAAAAGGAATTGGAGGAGGACCTGTCTGAGGGTTCTACTGTCTAGTAGGACTAGGGCAATATGTTAGTTTAAATTAAAGTTTAAATATTTTGAAAGTCTAGTTTGTAAAAATTAAGTATGACAATACTAAAGGCTTGTATGTATGTATATGATGTAAATTATTTGTGGCAATGTTGTTATGTTTTAATTTTCTGTTAAGTTTATCTTATTATCATTAAGAAATTTTATAACTCGTAATTATATTACAAGCACGATTTCTAATGAAGGGGTAAATTGGTAATTAAGTAACATAAAATGTGATGCCTTAAGGAGGGTGTTACATTCATCACTTTCTTCTTTATATTTTGCTCTGGAACTAAGTGAACTTTGAGAGGATTGATGAGAAGATTGCTTAACAGCTTTATGAGTGGACTTAAGAACAATATTGTTTCCTTTTCTTGGCACATCTTCTTCCATTTCAGCAAGTTCTTACTTGTAGAATTTTAGGGATCCCAGTAGCTCATCCAACCTTAAAACTGATAGATTTTTAGCTTCTTGTATAACTGTCACCTTTGATCTCCAAACTTTAGGTAAGCTTCTCAACAACTTTCTTACATGCTCTTGATTTCAATAGATCTTTCCAACAGACTTAAGTTCATTCATAATGATTATGAATCTTGCAAATAACTCATCAATGCTCTCATGATCCTTCATCTTGAACATATTGTTTTGATGTACCAGCATACTGGTTTTTGCCTCCTTGACTTGATTTGTACCTTCATGAGCTATGATAAGTGTGTCTTATATTTCTTTTTCTATTTGAAATCCATATATCTTGTCATACTCACTTCTGTTCAATGCATAAGACAAGAATAATTTTGCTATTGAATTGAGAATGTATCTGTTCTTCTCATCTTCTGTCCAAATTTCTCGAGGCTTCTCAACTTCTTTTCCATCATCAAATCTTCTAATTAGAATTTAGGGACCATTTTCAATGATCCCCCCGTAAATCCACATGCTAAGACTCGATGAATAATCTCATCCTATCCTTCTAATAGTAGTAGGCTCTTCCATCAAAGGCTAGTGGTTAGTTGGAAGATGAACCTTCTGGCAGATAGGTTCCTCCTCCTTGTAGGTGTGCCATGCTTCCATTAGGATCTTTTATCCTCTCACATTGTTAGGTGTGCTCAACCAATAACCTAAGCTCTGATACCAATTGAAGTTGACAATAACGCAAGAAAGGTGGGTTGAATTGTGTTCCCTTTTCCTAAAAAGTCAACTTCTCACAACTTTCTCAAGTTGTTCAGACTTGGACGTGAGAAAGTTTCAACTAAAAATAACAAATAGGTGAGAAGGCTCAGATTAACTTATTAGAATAAGGTGAGAAGATTTTGAGAGAGTTAACTTGGTTGAGTTAAGGGAACTTTCTCACAGCAAAATTAGAGTCAAAATATTCTCTTTCAAAGCTATGCTTTAATCTTTCAACTTTCTTTCTTTTTTAAAAACATTTTCAACAAATAACTTCAACTTATATAATCAAAGAATCATACTTATATTAAAGGTGATTTACTTTTTTTCTTCTCATAAAACTTTAATAATATATCAGTTTACCTGAAAACTCAATTATATACTTTAATGATTAATAAAATTTGTAGGGAAGAATAGCTTTACACCATTATTTATACTGGTTCAGCCCCAAAACCATGAGCGGCTACATCCAATATCAAGCAACAACTAGGATTCTCTACTATCAAGAGTATTATTTGTCAACCAAGCCTCTCCAGGATTCAATACAAGTACTATTTCACCACATCCTTTCTAGGTTCACCATAAGTATTCTTTGACACAGTCTCTTCAGGCTAAGCACAAGTATTCTTTTCTCACAGTCTCTTCAAGCTCACCTTCACAACGTTCCAAGAGACTTGTACAAACCACAAGCTTACTTTCACAACTTCAAGAATCAATACAAGGAATGAGGTGTTTGTTACAACTGGGTGGCTCTAAAAAACACTCAATGAATGAATTAACACAGTCTTACGGAGCTTACAAGACACCTACAAATGATTTGGCAGATTGCAAAACAAGTTGGTAGAGATAAGAAGGTTGTGTTCTTTGTGTTCACTTGTTATATTAGCTTTAAAATTTATAACCTTTTGATTTTCAAGCATGGAGGCTTTTATAGACTTCAAAAATATGAATGTTGGGCACTTCCAACAGTAACTATCCTTCCTTGTTCAACTAATTGTTTTCTTGTCTTTTCTGGTGAGTCAACATAAGTGACTTGGCATTCTTCTAGGTGAGAATGTTCTCATGAGCAACCTTCTCATGAACGTTCTCAGCTAACTTTCTCATCCAACCTTCTCAATATGAATATATTCAATCTTCTCATATTTAATTTTCACCATCAGAATGATGAATCTTCTTGTTGATTTAGATGTTAAATACTTCACTTGAAGGCTTGATTTTCTCTTAAATTCATCTTTTATAGAAGTTCTTCATTCTTTAGAACTTTCTCATAACCTTCTCAAGACTTGCTCATACTGAACTTTCTTAAATTCTTAATGAACTTTCTCAAGTTAGAATTTGATCTTCTTAGTCCTCTTTAATCACCCAAAAAGCTTCCTTAACACTTTTGTAGTCTTGTAAAGGTTACTATTAATAGGAAAACTCCATAAAAATAATTCAAAACTGATTAAAAGTATTAAGAACATTTATACATAATTATCAACATAGTTTTTATCATCAAAACATAATATGCAATCTAAAGCACAGAAGGGCTTTGGAGCTTACAAGTGTAAATCATAGAATTAAGTGGTATTAGCTTCTCTAACTTATAAACCATCCATGGTTTTGTGGCAAAAATCGCCCCCTCACCTACACTTAGTCCCTAAGCTATCATAACTAGAGAGAGGAAAGAAATTTAGAGAAAGAAGAAGAGAGGGGTATTGGATTTGGAGAAGGAGGAAGAAAAGGAGAACTCGTCAACTTGTATGTCCTGGTTAGAGGGCTCGTTTGAAGTTGAGGTGAAATTAGAGGCCAAAGCTAGAGCTTTCCAACAAGCCAAAGATCAAGCCATTCCTCCCTTTCTTGCTTGGCCAACCCGTGGCTCAAGGAGGAGAGGTAGAAGTCTTTGCACTATTTCTCCTATTTTCTTCCTTTCTATCATCTTCTCTAAGTCATACTTAAGTTTTGAGGATGAATTGGTTAAGTTTTGGTTAAGGTTGTGGGTGGAGGAGATTTCAACCAAGGTTGGCCTTGGTGCAACCATGGAGTTTCCACCATGATTGATATTACATCATGGTGTCCATGATAGGTTTTTGGCTAAAATGGTGAGTTGTGGTGATTTTGAGAAGTTGGAGATGATAAGGGGCTTAGGGCTTTGTTGGTTAAATGGCAAGGGATGAAATTCCTAAGCCTTGACTTCATGATTTTGTGAAATTATGGGTTTTATAATGTTATTTGATCATATGGATAACTGAGGTTAAAGCCTTGTTGATGGTGAGAATTGTGGTTGGAAGAAGGAGAACGGTTAAGGGATTTAATCCATGTGAATTTACACTATTTTGACGATGTTGTTGTTCTCTGTTAGATAGCTCATAAAATTATCAGTTAGCTTATCATATACATTTATAATGGTTGTTCTATTAAATGTCTGACGAAAAATGTGAGCTGTCGCACTGAAACAAGTAATACGATATATGTTAGCTAGTTGATTGTTTTATTAGATTAATGATAAATGATAATATCATATTGCTATGTGAACTTAGTAGACAATTAAGATATTGAGTGAGATAATTAATGACAGAAATGAGATGGCTCACTCATGTACCTTATGAACTCATAATGTTAATAAGTATTGATTGTGTAATTAGTTGTCTCATAAATGGATAAGTTGTCTGATTATATGCATAGCATTACTCATGATTATAGCATGATGATGTAAAAGAATGTATTACCATGATTTTGAGAAAGTTACATAAATGATTTATGCATTATGATCTAGAAATGTTGTAAGAAATGAGATTCTTATTCCAAATTAGGTAAAAGAGTCAGAAAAACACTTTGTTAGGATAGTTTCCTATGTGGTAAGAGAGAGGCCAGAGAGTGAGCTCACAGTTTATGCGCAGGCTATCACGAAATATATATGAGGTATAACACCCTCCTTAGGGCGTCACACTTCGTGTTACTCAATTATCATATCACTCCTTCGTTATAAAATCGTGCTTGTAATATAAATACGAGTTGTAAAATTTCTTGGTAATAGTAAGATAAACTTAGCGGAAGTTAAAACATTACAGCATCATTACAATAAAATTTTACATTATACATACATAAGTCGTAGTACTGTCACACTTTAATATTTACAAATTGGACTCTAAAAATATTTACACATTAATTAAATTACATAATGCCCAAGTAACTCTAAACATGTAGAACCCTCAAACGGGTCCTCCTCAGACTCCTCAACAGGGAGGAATCCAAATTGACACAAAATATACAATACTAACCGTACCAGAGTACAAGAGTAAGCTCCCTATTACTTGTTTATGTGAGAAATACATTTTCCAACAAGCTCGACGCACTATGCCTCCGGTTCCCATAAACCTTACGAAAACTCAGCATCTCCATCTCTTTAGAACTCAACTTCGTTCTTGAAAATCTGATCTTCCTTGCGTTCTCACTCAACGTCTTGCTCAATCTCTTTACAATTATAAATACAATACAGAAATAGACAGACAAAGAGGTGAGATCACCTACGCCAATACCAGTATGGTAGCAATGAAGATAAACACATACAAATTCTCATACCATACATCATACATATTTACAATTATATCATCAATATCATTTATCTAACACACATCATATCTCACATCAACACATCATACATAATTACACTTATGCTACCAACATCATTTATCATCATAATTCATAATTACGTCCATGTCCTTATCAATATTCACTTATTCAATAATTCAGTTATCAAAATTAATAATTATGATAATACCCTCAGTATCTCTGTATATGCATCTAGACTCATGTACCTAGACTCAATTTTCCTACTCCATGGAGCTAAAACTCGGGTCGGAAAGAGTGATCGAAAAGAATCATGTGCACAACATGCCTCAGACCACGTGCTCATTCTCTTTGCTCATTTAGCATTTGCTTATTTAGCATTTGCACATCTAGCATATGCATCACAGTCTTTATCAGATCTCGATTATGGATAGTGTCTCGGTCCGGATCATCGATGTGTTGCATCGGTCTAACCTACGGTACAGAAGCTTTATTCTCTGTCCATTGTAGGCAACCCGCACCCCGATGCCCCCAAGGTCAACGAGTGACCTACACTACGCACATCGCACCCACTCAGGAGGTGTGTTCTTTCCTTCTTTCGACAATCAGTCTTATTCAGCCCATCGGACTTTTTCAATGCACATTCAATTGCACTTTTCTCAGTTCCATTCATTCTCTCATCTTCTCAATTCAATTTTCTTTATCTCATATTCGGGGTCCTCATATAGGCCCAATAATATTATTACTGCAATTTCATCGCGAAACCATATTTTTCGCATTTTCTCAAATCACGTATCAATTTTTCATCATTTCTTAATCACGTAAAACACTTTTCACACGTTTTAAATCAAGAATACTAGTTTCCTCGGTTAACACCAAAACTCAACTTCATTTTTCATATTTGCATAATAACTCCTCATCCAAATAATATTTTCACAACAGTCCCTCATAAAAGTCACATTTACGAAATAGTCCCTTAAAAATTCGTATTTTACGAAATCATCCCTCATAAAATTCATATTTACAAAATAGTTCCTCAAAAATTCATATTTTACGAAATCATCCCTCATAAAATTCATATTTACAAAATAGTCCCTCAAAAATTCATATTTACAAAATAGTTTTTCATAAAATTCCTTTTTACAAAATAATCTTTCATAAAATTCATAATTTACAACATAATCCCTCATAAAAATCCTATTGACGAAATAGTCCTTCATAAAATCACATTTACGAAATAGTTTCTCATACAAATTATATTTATGAAATAGTCCCTCAAAAACCATATTTACTAAATAGTCCCTTATAAAAATCATATTTACAATATAACCATTCAAAAATCAATAGTTACAACATGTCCCCATCAAACACAAAAATTACAATATTGCTCCTATAAAATCATAATATGTATTGTTTCTCCAAAATCATTTCATCTTGCTGTATTTGACTCTTCCAAATTCAATTCCTTTTCTTTCAAATTCTAAATTCTCAGTTTAATCCATCATATTATTCACATCCTAATTTACACATACACTTACATGCATTCAGTTTCATACATACCAATATTTATCAAAACAATAAACATATTATCACACATGCAATCATAATGTCAAGGCCATAAACACCACAATCACAAACATAAAATCACCAAAGAACACAATCACAACTAAAGAAGTAATTAAATAATAAGTGAATAAACCCTTAGGGGTTTTTCACCAGACACAACCATCTCCACACCACCAAAACTTGGTTGGTGAGGTTAAATCTCCCTCTTACCTCTTGAAGAACCTCCAAAGCTCCTTGTATGTCTCCTTCAAGCAAACTCCCTCCACCAAGAGCTTCTTGGAAACCAAAGAAAACATGCAATATTAATACCTAAGGCTCTAAACTAAAAATAATCATGGATTAAAATCATGATTAGAACTTTGAAATGAAGAGAAATATGAAGATTAAAGAATCCTACCTTCAAGACTTCAAACTTGAGCTTTGAAGAACAAGATAAAAAAATAGATGATTTAGGCTTAGGTTTTAACTACAAAATGTCTTGAAATGAAGTAAGAAAGCAAGAAATAAGGTAGTTTAGAATTATAGAAGAGTGATTGATGGAAAGAGGGTGGAAGGCCGTGAGGTTGGAGAAGAAAAGAGGAAGGAAATTTGAGAGCTTTTGCTATTTGGAGAATTTTGAAGAAAAATGAAGATTTTGACTATGCATGGCCGTAAACCATTTTGAGAGAAAATGGAGTGAAGTCTTTGGGTGAGAGAAGGTGAATTTGTGAGGATGAAATGGAGAGAAAAGGAAGAAAAATGCTGTTCATGTTCGTGGGATTTGAGAGAAAAGATGAATGCTTTTTGATGAGAGAGAAAATGTAATTGTGGGAGAGTGAAATTTTTTTTTTTCAATGCTGCTGCCGT
This sequence comes from Ormosia semicastrata, assembly GCA_029884595.1. Taxonomy (NCBI): domain Eukaryota; kingdom Viridiplantae; phylum Streptophyta; class Magnoliopsida; order Fabales; family Fabaceae; genus Ormosia; species Ormosia semicastrata. The sequence continues at coordinate 17,943,599 of JAQQTO010000062.1, read as the reverse complement.
GGGATAAGCTTAAATAAAATTTAGGATTTACATGAAGTAAAATATCTTATTCTGAATGCACGTGGCTGATGTCATTCATTTGACTTTCAAGGATATTGGATTGTTCAAGAACCTTGTAGAATCTCCTTCAAGCTGCTACGTGGCCGACGTAGAACCCCTCCAAATTGCTGCATAAACGTGAGTTTCTAAGGAAATTTTCGACGAAAAATGACATAACATTCGGTAGGATGGGAGAACATCATTTCCCCAAGAATGATTAAAATCAAGTGTTGTCGGATAAGAACTCTGTCGAATGTTGATTCTGTCAAACGAAATGAAAGGCTGTCGGATGAACTTGAAAAGGTCAACAAATATCCTAATTCATCGGACAGATGTTGATGTTGGAGAAATCTTCTAATTGTCGAATCGACGAAAAACTATATGGTCAGAAGATCAAATTCGACGGATTTTGACATTAGAGAAGTTTTTCTACTGAAATCAGGAATTCTTACTCGATGGTCATTAGCACCATAATTCGACAAACATTATCATTCAAATTCGACGGACATTGGTATCCCCACTCGACGGAAATTGACATTCTAACTCAACAAACATGAGCATCCTCACTCGACGAATATTGACATTTTCACTTAACTGATACTAGCATCTCACTCGACAAATTTTAACTTGGTACCTAATAGTAAGAAGATTAAATTCGACGTATTTGGATAGAAGTCCAAATTCGATGGATATGACATTGTCTTAAATGATCAGAGGATCAAATTCGACAGATATTAACATTGTCCTAAATGGTCTGAAGATAAAATTCGACGATAAGTGTTTGTCCAACAATGAGCAACCTTCGACATAAAATAGTGTTCGACAACGAATAGTAGTACTATTTATGATCAGTTAGGTCGATTACATAGCAGTCATCTTCATTTTGATTTTGGAGAATCGTCCGACAAGATTGAGGGAAAAGGAGAACCATATTGTTCTTAACTGATTCTTTGCTAACAGAACGTCCATCGCTTTGTCGAACCTGAGGACTTCTCCCATGTTTTGAATAGATGGTCTTCTGTCGAAAAGATGGTCTTTGTCGGAATAGATGGTCTTTGTCGGAAGAGACAGCCATAACAGCTAAAATCTTTGATTTCTGATTCAAGAATTGAGAATCAGTTTCATCCAGTCTTGAGGTATTTTGGGTTTTGTCGAACTACCGATTGATGTTGTCGGGAAATGCTCTGGAAGTGTCGAATTCAACTCACTATTTAACTTATGCTTGCATTCAGTAATTAAATCCGACGGGATCCAAATGTTAGGAAAATTTCTTCAAGTGTTTGGATCTTGTCCAAATTCTGTCGATGTCAAGACCTTCAAAAATCTTGGATTGTCGAATGAGTTACGTGAGATTGATCTTTTAGATCCCTATAAGGCTTGAGAAAGACCGAGTCTATCGACAGGAGTATATTCATAAAACTGTCGAGCTTTGTTTGTCGGAATAGGCTTGAAATGAAAGTCAGTATCGACAAGAATCTATTCTCAAAAGAAATTGTCGAATTCGGTTTGTCGAAACAGGTTTTGAAATGAAAACCATTTGGGAAAATGTTGAGGAACTTCTCGTTCGGATTGGGATTTCAATTTTGGTCGAATTAGAATTCCAAATTTTGGTCGGTTGAGTATAATGGCAAATTAAACTATACCGAGTCAAAATAATTCATAGCAATAACAATATGCATCAAGCAACATATATTTATCAAAAATAGAATTATTTTACGATAAATTCTAAAAATTAAGAGATTCTTTTTTGTGTTACTCAGATTCGTTAAGTAAGATCCCCGTCTCTAAATAATCGGACAAGAATTTCCCCAGCCCGAAAATTATTATTTTCTTGACCAGAGCAAATCACACAAAATAATCAAAAATAGTATCGGAATAATCAAATTATTTTTATAATGCACAGAAAACACAGAGTAGTGTGATTCTGTCAGCTCTTGCAACATAGTCTAAAATTTGGGGTGTTACATGAGGAGCATAGAAACCCTTAAGCAATGAAGTAAGATAAGGATAAATGAAACAAAGAAATTAACTATTTGAGAAACTATCATTTGTATATAGCATTTGCATTCATTTCAAATTGTTATGGTTATCCTGTTGTGATATAAGACAATTAGGATTTCATAAAGCTTTGCTTAAAATAAAATTATTTTTTGTATTAGGCATTGATAAATATTTTGCTTATAATATATTGAGTTGATTTTCTATTTTTCAATACAATTGGAACCATCATGTGGGATTTCTATTTTAATTTAAATTGTTATCTATTGGGTATTTATAGAAATTTCACCCCATTTTCCATGATGTTCCAAACTTAGACCAACCCTTTACCTAGTTAGGATGCCTGTAGTGTCTATTTTGTATTAGGCTGATGGTGGGTGGGTGTATTCACCCGAGACAGGCAATTTCACCTTCCAGATTGCCATGACTATGAGCATAGTAGTGAACCCCTAGCTATTGGTTGAGTTTGGGGGAGTTGTTTCTTTTTGATATGGGGCACCTAGGGCTTAGTTGGTGTGCCTATATCTTTTTGACCTATATATATTGTATATAGTAGTATAGGTGCCATCTTTGGAATGTGTCTCATGTTATCTTACTGACAGCTTAACTTGGACATGTATACCCATAATGGGTTATGGCTCATATAATGCCGTGACTAGGGGTATCGAGTTCTTAATCTAGTTTAGGATTATCTTGTATTTCATCTATATTTCTTCCCTATTACTCCTAGCCACGTTATTATTACATGGGAACTTTTTCTTTAAATTTCTAGGTTATGTTTACTATAAAATCTTAGTTAGAGTGGAAACATAATAAACAACTTCAAACTATAGATGAATAAATATGAACCTTAGACAAAACATTTAATAAACATGAAATTAGTTCTAGTCGAAAGTACCACATAAAAGTCAAGAGTTCATACAAAATATTTAAACGTGAGCTTCCTAGGCCTGAGCACCATATTGTGACTAAACCACCATGTCAAATCATTGAGTACAAAACTAGGGCCTTTTATGCCCAAAGGTATGTTACAAAAGTCAGAATTTGCTAGGCAAGCTACATGTCAACTACATCTACTGATCATGCACTGAAGTGGCAGTGGAAACCATATCCTGAACAAAACCCTCCACCTCTATGACATAGACCCAAACGTAGCGGATCTCAATCACGATGTACAAGGTGCTCATGTTTAGTCCTGAATCTCTAAAAGTAACATGAAGGGGTGAGAAATAATTCTCATTAGAAAAGTAAACATAGTCAATTCATGCATTTTTAATTTCCTTTTTGTTAAGTCATTTCCAAGTAATCTAATCATGCACTCACTTTAGGCACAAACAAAATGCACTCATATAAATTATATGCCTACACCTAAGTTCCAACATTGGATCCGAATTCTCTTACTAGTTACATGTGCAAATCATCGTGAGCTCACTTTATCAAGAGCAACCTCTCGACTTTTATCTTTCTTTCTTTGGGTAACAACCCTTCTAGGAACATGGACAAAGTGTGGTAAATTGCTTGCGCGTGAGTAGTCACTTCTAGTTGGATCCCCTCCATTACCAAGGATCCTTTCCTTCTTTCTTATTACAGTTAAGGAATATCAAACACAAACAAGAATACATTTCTTTCTTCTCTTGGCTGAATGGCCATTATTCTTAACATTGACTTTCTTTCATAATTCTCATCATAGTAAACAAGGTCATTCATTCTTTCATTTCTTTCTAAGCTTGGCTGAATGCTAGATGCTAAGAATTTCCAAGAAAGCAGTCCAATCAATCATGCATTTGGCAGACAAAGCATTCATTCATTGATAATCAAACACATCAATCACATTATTGTTAGAAATAAGCTATGCTTCACATGCTTCACATATTTCATAGCTGACTCATAAGTGATGATTACTAGATATTGTAATCATCACTTCATAGGAATTAGTGTTTACTTATTCATTATACCACTTTTGTATATAAATACCAATATACTTGTGTGTGAATTGACACACAATTCCTCTAATTCTACATGGTATCAATAGTAGGATAAGATCCTCAAACCCCTGTGCATCACACTAGTGGTTTATGGTGCTCTTTGTGGAAATAAGTTTGTCGCAATGGTTTAATATGTTAAGTTTTGATGATGACAAATACAGGACAAAAAGAATGATGTTTAAGCTACAAAGATGTGCTTAATGGATCATGCATGATCATGTACTTCATCTGTTATATTTCACTTAATAATCATGTAATGTGATATGTGTAGCATTCTTTATATAATATATCAAATAATGCTTTATATGAGTTATAATGAATTAATATTGGATTTGACTATATTTAAATGAAGATGTGCAAAGTGTTCTTTGTTGCATCCTATATAGAGTATATCCATTAGTAATTGATAAATATCTTATTTGGATGTGTCTATGAAAGTCTTATATGCATGTTAGACTAACTAGAGTTATACATTTATGAATCATGCATATGAAGATATTGAATTACAAATTTGGACTAACTATGTTTATTTTTAAGTGAGTAATACTTTGTAAAATAGTTCAAGTACCAAGAGTGAGCATTGCAACAAGAAAGAAGATCACATTCATGCTCAACTCAAGAAGAATAAGAATGATAAGATGTTCCAAGTATTCACATGATTTGAAGAGAAGAATTTGTTGGAAGCTTGGATTACATCAACAAGCCTAAGGACTAGTATTAATGATGGCAATATCAAGTCCAAGATTTTCAAAAAATAGCTTATAAGACTTAGATCTTGTGTAAAGATAAATGGGAATCACACTGAGCTCAAATATATTTTTAAATCTTTACAAATGACTCATACATGCTATAATACCTAAGAAACATGTTTTTAAAAGCTAGTCATGGTAGTAGTTCAAAACTATGAAAAATAGTTAAGTTTAAGTTATGAAAAACTGACCTTTGATCATTTTTTTGACCATATCTTTCAAACTACTTTGATTTTTGTTGTGAACTAATTTCATTTGAAAATAGACTCAAAGATCTTTCTAATGAGTGGCCATTTGCTTAAAACGGATAAGAAATAAAGAAGTTATGACCATTTGCTTTAAACTATGAAAAAGAGTCAAGATTGTGTTTTGCAAACTGACCTTTGGTTACTCTTTTGATCATGACTTTCAAAATACTTTTATTTTTGTTTTAAAATATTTTATATGAAAATAGACTTAAAGATCTTTTCAATGAGTGGTCATTTGTTTAAAACGGATGAGAAATGAAGAAGTTAAGACCATTTAAAGTCAGTTTTCGAAACTAGAGTGCAATAACCGATTACAGAATATCCCTAATCGATTATTCACCAAGTCAGAAGCGTTTTTCATGGTTTTAAAGCCCATAACTGATTAGGACAAAGTCCTAACTGATTATGAGCATACCAGAAACAGTTTTTCAATGGCTATAATTCGAATTTAATGCTACCCAACCACCTCCAACGACTCTAAAATGCTATGGGCTATAAATGAAAGTGTTTGGGCATCAAAGACGAGTGAGGAAACAATCTAAAAATGATTCTTAAGCATTGAACATGAGTTTTACCATCATTTCATCAAATACTCTATTTTTAGCTTAAAAGTGTGATTTCTTGATACCCATTGATCTTAAATTTGTATTATCCACTCTTATGAGAGTTTCCTTTCATCTATACTTAGTGTAATCTATAAAGAGAGGGTGAGGTATCCCTCAAAGTTGTAAGGGTGAGGTACCGCTTGGAAATAGAGGCTCAAGCACAAGGGTGAGGTATCCCAAGGTGTGTTGAGTGCTCCACTTTGTAAAGGTTTTCAAGCACCCGTTCAAGCTTGAAGGGTTGGTTGAAAATCTCGGGTGGTTCTCTTGAGGACTAGACGTAGGCCACAAGTGGTTGATGGCTAAACTAGGATAAATCTTTGTGTTTCCTTTTATCAACTTTATCTCTTTACATTTGTGCTTTAATTACATATGCTTGAGTTAAACTTGATATCTAGCTTATTTGCTTGATTCATCCTATATCCCAAGTTGTATTTGAGTAATCTACAACAATTGTATCTTGTTAAACTTATTTCACTGCATGTGTTGATTGAAAATATCAAAATGCACAATTTCTCAAAGTTGTTTTAAAAAATTTGTAATCATCTAATTCACTTGGATGATGGTTGTCATGACTAACAAGTGGTATCAGAGTTTCGTGCTCTGTTAAAAGCTTAACCACTTAGAGTTAAAGATCCTTATTTGTTTTACAACTATTGAAAGCTTTTCAAAATGAAAGGTTTTGAAATTGATAAACCACCGTTCTTTAATGGTGTGCATTTCATTTATTAGAAAGGTAGAATGGAATTTTATATGCAATCTATTGATATTGATTTGTGGATATTATGCTTTATGGATTTACTTGCAAATCAAAATAAACTTAGAATGCCTATCATAAGAAATGCTTTTCATTGAACATTAGAGCTATGCAAATTTTGAGAAGTGGCTTAAATGATGATGCTTATGTTAAAATTAAGAGTTGCTCTAGTACTAAAGATATATGGGATGCTCTTGATTCTATCTATGTTGCTAATGATGATCTTTTGCATAAAGTTGTATATAAAGAGGAGGAAGAGCAAAAGTCTCTAGAGGAAGAAAACATTGAACAATGTCCTTAAGAATATGTTCAAAGCAAGAAAATGAGCTCAATGCTTCTTGGTGATGATGGTGCTCAATTTGAAGAAGAGGCAAAGCAAAACAAAATTGAGAAAGAAGATGTTCTTGAATCCTTGATGGACAACTATAAGAAAGATGGTGATTCCCTTAAAGAGTCAAGTATGCTAGAAATTGAGACTACTTCATATATGGCTAAAAAGGACTTTGAGGTAAATAATGTTAAACTAGATTATAGTCCTTCCTATGATGAGCTACAATGTGCATATGATGAATTGTATGATGACTTGTTTTTAGAAAAGAAAAACTTATCTTGTTTGTAAAATATTTCCTCTATTGAAAATGAAATTGAAACTTTGAAAAATGAATATGTTTTTTTTTATGAGGAAATGCCTTTGAAATGAGAAACCTCTACTTCTTATGAAAAGTGCATTGATTTAGAAAATCAAGTTGAGGACTTACATTCCAAATTTGTCAAAGATAATGATTCTAATTGCTTACATTCTATGTTTGTTAATGAGAATAAAATTAATGTTATTCTACATGAAAATTCAAGCAAGGCTTATGGCAAAAATAATTTAGAATGTAAAAATAACAAAAGACTTAAGTTTTCCAGAGATGATCTTCAAAGGATCAAGCCATCATTGAATTCAATTATTTACAATTTTTGTGGTCATTTAAGACATATTTCTCATTTGTGCAATTATAGAAGAAATCTTTATATAAGAAATAACATGATATGGGTTCCCAAAAGTCTTAAAGGCTTAAGTACTAACATTCAAGGACCCAAGATGAAGTGGGTACCAAAATATCCTCCTAGTGTTTCAATTATGCAAAAAAATTTCTCAAAAGGATGGACTAATTGGTCAAAGAAAAGAGGAATCATCAAGGAGAATGCTTCCTAAGCCCAATGGTAGAAGTTTTAGTCAAAGAAGGAAAATGACCTCAACCAAAGCTTCTCAAGTATATAATGTAGAATTTGTAAAGTTCAAGACTCCAAAAGAGAAGCAATGGGTAAGGAAAAGTATTTCCTTAATTACCAAGGCCAAGGTATCAAAAGCTTTTACCTCTTATGCACATTCACTTGTAAAGTCAATAAATTTGAGGTATATTCCTTGTAGGCCTTAAATGATTGATAGAATCATGTGTACTTAGTAAAATCTGAATATTTTATTTAGCACATGATTATGTTCATTCTTATTGTACCATAACTCATTAATTTATTATATATCTTGGTGCATGAGAATCTACAATGCCTAGGTATGCTTACTATGTTTTGAATTGTCTATATATCATGAAAGTAAGCATGCTATTAGTTATGTGCCTATTGATAATTGATTATTTGATTTATTGTGCTCAATTTACATATTATGAAAAAATTGATCGTTATGAGAGCACAATGGATTAATATTCAAAAACTAACACACAAGGACCCAAGAAAATTTGGGTACCAAAAGCCAAAAATTGAAGTATGTTGTAGGTATGCTTGAAGGCCAAAAGTTGACTTTGGTATCATGAAATTGGCTGCTACAAGCACAAGACCTGAAAATACTCCAAGTTCTTTTCCTTGTCTCCAAGAAGCTTGGACTTGTAATCTTTGGATAAGTAGAGACTTGTTTTAAGCTTTTCTAGCCTTATATCTTGAAAATATCTCTATATGCTAGATAAGTATGCTTCCTGTGTGAAATGATATGTTTGATAATGATATATTTATTCTTAAAAGCTTTGATTAATCATGTCTTAAAATGAATATGTTTTATCTTGTTTTTATCCCTTTCTAACATGATCCTTAGTTGATTTAAAATGCCTTTAAGAATTGAGATTTAGTGATCATTTCCTTCTGTTCCTAGTTAGTTTGATTATCATGAATGAATTTAATTTGCAAAATTGCTTTTCTACATAATGTCTTGCTGTATCATGTATCGATTATTGGTTATTCAAAGCAAACAGAGGTTGTGCTCTGTCTAAACTAATAACCAGTTATCACATCCCCCTAATCGATTATTTCCTTATAACAGAGGCATTGCCTCTTTGTTTTCTAAAATGGCTAACCGATTAGGGAAACAACATAACTAATTAGTTTATCAAATAAAGGCATTCCTTCTTTTTTTTTTTAAAAAGAGCCTAACCGATTAGGCTAATTTGTAGTCGGTTATACATGAAAACAGAAGCAAGTTTTGTGTTTTAAAGAAATACCTAACTAATTAGGGAAACTTGGTAATCGGTTATGTAACATCCCAAAAATTCTTTATTTCATTATAAATAACCATTGTATAATATTTATGATTTTTAGGAATTTTTGTGGATTTTTTTTGGAAATGATGAATATTTTAATATATTCTTCGTTTTGCATGTGCACTGAGCGGAGCCGGGAAAATAGAATATTTTCCCTGAGGCTGGTAAACCTTAAACTATCAACGTGTCAATGGGGGATCTTACTAAACCCGAGGTCGGGCACAATTTACGAGGTTTATATTTTTCCTGTATCATAAAATTATCTGATGAATAATAAAATATTATTTTCATCAATTGTAACTTTTATTCAATGAGAAAATAATTTTAATAGTGTAATTAATCATCTATCGGATGTATTTAATTAAGGAGACAAGCTTACCATGTATTTTATCGAGAAGCGCACGAAGCTTCTCAAGGAAGCTTTGAGGGAAGTTTCTAGGAAGCTTCCTCCAACCACTACTTTCTCTCTCCTCCTTTTTGGTGCTGCACGGTTGACTAAGGGGGGCATATTACATTTCATTTATCTCATTTTCCCTCCCTCACGTCTGCTCTCTTCCTCTTTTCTCTCTTCTTAACACAGCAGCAACACCATTACCACCCACACCTCCATTTTAACTTCAAGTTGTCACACTCCTAGCACCATCTTTGTGTTTGGAGGACCACCATCATTGAGGAAGTCATCTTCTAGAGTTCACCATTCTCTCCATCTTCATCCTTTTCCACCTTTGAAGCTTAAAGGTTGGAGCTTTAAGGTAAAGCTCTCAACTTTCTCTTCCTCTCTTCTCATCTTCGTAACCCACAGTCATTTTGATGACCATAGGTATCCATTTCAAGGTTTGGTTCTAGTTTTATAAGTTTGAATGTTCTAGGACTTCCAGGAATCTAAGCACAAAATTTTTGACCAAAAAAGAGCAACTTTTCTTTGTGCTTCTCTAAGGTAAGAGGAAGACACTCCTCCTCAACCTCTATTAGCATTTAGGAACGTTATCTGTGATTGATAGTGAGGGAAACCCATTGAGGGTCATCCTTTGTTTGCATGTGTTTGTAAGGTGTTTATGCTATTGGAATGTCTGTGTGTATATTGATATATATTGGATTGGAGTGGAATGTATAATATGGAAAGAAATGACGTCGGATTGGTTCTCGGATGGCCACGGTTTAGAGCCTAAACTTTGGGGTCCTTTGTGAACAATTGTAATAATATGAACTTCTAATCATTTAGTAGAATGTCAAAACCCGTCGAGTTTAGACTTCTGATCATATCCGTCGAGTCTGATTTCTCTGACCAAATCCGTCGAGTTTGGACTTCCGACCATTAAGCACAATGTCAAAATCCGTCGAGTTAGAATGCCAAATCCGTCGAATTTGATCTCCTGACCAAATCCGTCGAGTTTAGACTCCTGACCATATCCGTCGAATTTGATCTTCTGACTATATCCGTCGAATTTAATCTCCTAACCAAATCCATCAAGTTTAGACTCCTGACCATATCCGTCGAATTTGATCTTTTGACCAAATCCATCGAGTTTAGACTTTTGACCATCAAGTACAATGTCAATATCCGTCGAGATAGGATGTCGAGATCCGTCGAGTCCGAATGCCAATATCCGTCGAGTTAAAATTCTGACCGTTGAATAGAAACTTCTCCAATGTCAATATCCGTCGAATTTGGATTTCTGATCATTTCGTGTTTTTGTCGGTTCAACACTTAGAAGATTTCTCCAACGTCAACACCCATCCGTCGAAAAATAAGGTTTCTACTAATTTTCTAATATATTCGACAGTTTTTGATCCCCATTCGACAGAACCTTCATTCGACAGAAATTGAGTTTTAACCATTCTTGTCAAAATTGTAACGCAGCCCTTCCGTCAATAACTCACCTTATGACTCACATCTCTCATCAATCAGCCATGTTAATTTCTGTCGAAAGGTAGCTTCAATTTTATACTAGATACATTGCCTCCATCGAATTCAAGAGTGTAAGTTATCACCCAACACCTAGAAATTAAACTAGTGGTATTGCTGGTGATTCCAGCCGTGTACCTTCCTAGACTCAAGACTTTTAGACTAATAAAAGCATATTAATTGTAAATAATTAGAGGACTAGAAACTAATTAGGGATTCATAAACAGGGAAAAACAAAGAACGTGAGCATGCCTTACAACTAGTGAGAATTTTGAATAAAAGAAATACATGAGTATGGGTGAGGTTGTGAGGAACATAATGAACCTAATGGTTGACTTTTATCATGACTATGAATGGGATTGTGGTTATCCTTGAAATGTGCTATTGGCTTGATGTGGATCCGTGAATGGGATCAAACCTTGATGTTAAATCATATGACATCCATTTGAAGCATGATTGACCTAGTTGTCATGAGAAGCATGATTGAGTCATGCATTGCACAAAAAGAAAAAGAACATCCGTTGGACTTTGTTAAGGTTGAGTTGCCTAGGAGATGATCACACCTTAGTGCGGGTGCGAATAGATAAGTGGGGTCCTGTAGTTGGCCTTGAGGGCGTCAGGGCGCGGGAGTCTCACAGCGGGCAGTGGTAGCCCCTCTAGACCATGGGACAAATCGATGCAAACGCACCGATGATCCTGACTGGTCACAGTCCTATATCGAGATCTTGTGAGAATGCTGCTGTATAAAGCCTTGTTGCACAAAATGACTGATTGTTTTCTAGAAAGTACTTGTTTTATGGCTGACGAGATACTGGCATGTCTCCCTGATCATTCTCTCCGACTGTTTTGTGTCTAGCTCCATGGAGTAGGATTTTGACTATTGAATGCATATGCATAGTGAGTCCATGAATTATCTGGCATTTATTGTTATTGTATTGGAACTGTTGTATTATCGATATATATATACATATAACTACCTGGAACTGTTTGGTTGATTATAATTGCTGCTAAATATTTATTACCATTATTGTTGTCGAAAATGCTATGTGGGCGCTTTGTGCCGTTTAGTTTCTCGATGCTATAATTAGTAATGATGGTAGGATGTCTTACCTCTTTTCTGTTTCTCCATTACTGTTTTGCCTGTATACTGCGTTCCATAGAAGATGACTGTAAGGAAATGAAAGCTCCCGAGTTTCCTGGCTTTTGGCCTTACCTCGACTAAGCGACTGTTGAAGAATATGGAGACACGCACGCACAGATTTCTGGGAGATGTGCGCCTAACCTTCTTAGGAGGGCCAGAGTATTGGCACATCAACTTTGGCTCTGAGCACTGCGTCTACTTGGGGATGTATCAATATCTCTAGCCTAGAGGCACCATGAGCCTCCTGTTTTCACCTGCTGTATTAGCCTACGTCTGGAATTTCATCTTCCTATATGTGAGATGTGGGGTGACCGTTATTACACCCCGCAGGAAGACTCTTTTCATTCCTCGGCTCGGGCCCCGTCCCGTAACTCTGCTGTTCCTATGGTGGTTTCCTCTGATGAGGAAGATCCTGAGGAAGATCCCGAGGAGGTCCCTGAGGACGACCCCGAGGAGGATCTTGACACGATTCCTCCTCACTTGAGGGACTGACATTACTTGTAGCTACTGAGGGCTACCAGTATTTTATTTTGGGGGCCTGATGTTTTGTTTGTAGTGGGCTATATATTCTGATACCGGGGGGATGTGTATGTATAATCCTTTGGGGGCAGGTATAGTTTTGCTTTTTGATATACCAGGCTTTGTAACCAAACAATTTGATAAATATATATATATATGAATATGAAATATTAATTTCGATGTATGCTTTACTTTTGCCTTTATTTCTTTATTTCCATTTATGTTCCATCTCTGTGGTTATCGACTATTGTTATTACTATTGTATTACAAAAAAAATTTACGCTCGCCAATTTAATTACCCAACTATAACCAGGTAAATATACATACTATAAAAAGGAACCGGATCTTAACTTATATAACTTTGTTTTCGCATCGTAATTGACAATGTGACGTTCCCTTACGAAAAGGGGCATTACATTAAGTTAGTATCAGAGCCCCGGTTTATGTTTCTTTGGGTCTTGTGATTGAGTCTGTCTTGTTTGTGCTGTGTGTTCTCTGAATAGTATATGTAAAGGTGTATTGTTTGGTATTCCTAGTGAATGCAACTGACTTTTCTATGTTTTCAGTTAATCCGATCTAAGAAAGTAAGATGGCGCGAATGGAAGACATGGTAGCAGCTATTACAGCAATGCAGAGGATGGCTGAGGCCGTCGCACAACAAACCGAGCAAGCTGCACAACAGCAAGAAAGAGTTGCACAGCAACAAGATCAAGCTGCTCAACAGCTAGAGGCTACTGCTGATGCTCAGAATTTAGCGGAGTTTCGACGCCATAGCCCTCCTCAATTCAAAGGAGAATTTGATCCGGACAAGGCTAGTCTGTGGATCAAAGAGTTAGAAAAAGTCTTTCGAGGAATGAACTGCGCTGAGGACAAGAAGGTGAACTATGCTACTTTTATGTTGGTAGGCAATGCTGAGAACTGGTGGAATGGAGTGCAGAGAATACTGGAAGCTGCAAACTGAGAGATTACTTGGGAGTTATTCAAGGAAAAGTTCTTAGACAAGTATTTTCCTGCAAGCGCAAGGCATGCGAAGGAGTCGGAATTCCTCAACCTGCGACAATGAAATATGACCGTTAGCGAGTACGCAGCAAAATTCGAAAACTTGTCACAGTTTTTGACGTACTTTCAGAATCAACCAAATGAAGCATGGAAATGTCAAAGATTCATGGAAGGACTGAGGTATGAGGTGAAGAAGGCTGTGATCACCTTGAGGATCAATGAATTCTCAGAACTGTTGGATACTTGCTGTGACGTAGAGGCTCTGGAGCAATCTAGAGACATGAGGAGTAGAAACTTTGGGCCTACGAGGTTCCAGAGAGGCGGCAGTAACAGTGCCAACTGCTTCCAGAAGAAGCCATACTCCCGACCAACTGGAAATCAGTAACAGGCTATGAGTGGAAGTTCTGGTAGAGGTTTTACTAGGATTCGGACTATCCAGAATGTAGCGTACCCCTCCAAATACCGGAAGTGCGGAAAGGATCATCCAACAAAGGATTGTTCTATTAAAGGGGTTATCTATTTCCTATGTGGAAAACCAGGACACATCTACAGAGACTGCAATCAAGCAAAGGTTGAACCTTCAATGAATGCTGCAAAAGCTAAGAAACCACAAGCTGGAGGACGAGTTTATACCATGAGCGGAGCTGAAGCCTCTGAATCCGAAGATTTGATACAAGGGGAAGGCACCATAGAAGGTAATCTTTTAACTGTACTGTATGACTCTGGGACAACCCATTCCTTCATATCATATGACTGTGTGCAAAGACTTGGTTTGCCAGTGTTTACTTTACCTTTTAACTTAATTGTTTCTACCCCCACTGATAAACCGGTAGTTACTACCAAAGTCTGTCTAAACTGTCCATTGGTTGTCGAAGGTCAAACCTTTTCGGTCGATCTGATCTGTTTACCCATTTCCCAACTAGATATTATCTTAGGGATGGACTGGTTGTCTTCCAACCATGTTCTGTTAGACTATTCCAGAAAGACCATAGTTTTTCCCATAGATGAGAATTTTAGATTTCTGACGGCCAATCGAGTTCAAGCTCTCTTGAAAGAAGGAGCTCACGGATACATGCTACTGTCTTCTTTGAAAGTCGAGAGTGAGGTTGATGTGAACACGATTCTAGTGGTGAATGAGTTTCCTGAAGTCTTTCCTGAGGATGTACCTGGTTTACCACTGGCTCGAGAGATAGAGTTTGCTATCGACCTAGTACCGGGAGCTGGTCCTGTGTCTATAGCACCTTATAGGATGGCACCGACAGAGTTAGCTGAGCTCAAGAAACAGCTAGAAGAGCTTTTGGAAAAGCAATTTGTCAGACTAAGTATGTCACCGTGGGGAGCACCAGTGCTGTTAGTTCGCAAGAAGGATGGCACATCAAGATTATGTGTGGACTATCGGCAGCTGAACAAAGTAACGATCAAGAACAAATATCCACTCCCGAGAATTGATGACTTAATGGACCAACTGAAGGGAGCAGCGGTGTTTTCGAAGATCGATCTGTGATCTGGGTATCATCAGATACGAGTAAAGATGGAGGATGTACCCAAGACTGCTTTTCGTACCCGATACGGTCATTAGAATACCTCGTGATGCCGTTTGGCGTGACGAATGCACCAGCTATCTTTATGGACTACATGAACTGAATCTTTCATCCTTGCTTAGACAGATTCGTTGTGGTCTTCATTGATGACATTCTGGTATACTCTCAAAATCAGGAGGACCATGCTGAACACCTCAGTATAGTTCTTCAGATTCTGAAGGAGAAGTAATTGTATGCCAAACTATCGAAATATGAGTTCTGGCTGGAAGAAGTTAAGTTTATGGGTCACGTGATCTCGAAGGATGGAATTGCAGTGGATCCATCGAAAGTGGAGGCAGTGTTGCAGCGGGAAAGGCCAACGTCAGTGACGGAGATCCAAAGCTTCGTGGGCTTAGCTGGATATTATTGGAGGTTCATTGAGGGATTCTCCAAGATTGCTGGACCACTTACACAACTCTTAAGGAAGAACCAAGCGTTTGAGTGGACCGACGACTGTGAGCAAAGTTTCCAAGAGTTGAAGAATCGGCTGACTACCTCACCAGTGTTAGTGTTACCCGATCCGAATGAGCTATTTGAAGTGTACTGTGATGCTTCATACCAAGGACTGGGATCTGTACTTATGCAGCATGGAAGAGTAGTGGCTTATACTTCAAGACAATTGCGAGTGCATGAGAAGAACTACTTGACGCACGACTTGGAGTTAGCGGCTGAAGTTTTTGCTCTAAAGATATGGAGGCATTTTCTCTACGGAGCGACGTTCAACATTTTTCAGTGATCATAAGAGCCTGAAGTATTTGTATGATCAGAAGGAGTTGAACATGAGGCAGCGAAGGTGGTTAGAGTTCCTGAAGGATTATGATTTCCAACTTCTGTATCACCCTGGCAAGGCAAATGTTGTGGCAGATGCCCTAAGTAGAAAGATGATCAGTGTCTCTGCCCTAATGATCAAGGAAAAGGATATGATAGAGCAATTCAGAGATGTGTGGTCTTTTGTCGAGTTAGAACCAGGGAAGATTCGCATGAATATAGTTACCATCACAAGTGAGCTAATGGATGACATAAGGGAAAAGCAGAAGGTTGACAAGTTCTTACAAGAAGTGAGAGATCAAGTGAAGCAAGGCGATGAAACAGTGTTTACGGAAGGAACGGGCGGAATTTTGAGATTCTGTGGAAGAGTTTGTATTCCCCGTGACAAAGAGCTTAGAGAATATATCATCAACCATGCTCACACAAGTCAGTTGAGTATGCATCCGAGTATAACAAAAATGTACCAAGACTTGAAGAAGTTGTTCTGGTGGCATGGAATGAAGAGTGATCACTAGACGTGTATCGACTTGTCTGGTCGGTCAAAAAGCTAAAGTGGAACATCAGAGACCAGCGGGATTACTGCAACCGTTGTCTATTCCTGAATGGAAGTGGGACAGTATTGCAATGGATTTTGTAGTTGGATTGCCAAGAACAAGAAAAGGTCATGATTCAATTTGGGTAATTGTGGACCGACTCACGAAATCAACACATTTTCTCCTGATCGACATAAAATACAAACTGGAGAGATTGACTCAGATCTATATTGGAGAGATTGTCAGACTGCACGGTGTGCCTACGAGTATTGTTTTGGATAGAGATCCGAGATTTACTTCAAATTTCTAGCAGAGTCTACAAGAAGCATTAGGGATGAAGTTACGTCTGAGTTCTGCTTATCACCCGCAGACCGATAGTCAATCTGAGAGGACGATCCAATCTTTGGAAGATTTGCTTAGAGCTTGTACCATAGAGCAGACTGGAAGTTGGGATGACGTTCTACCATTGATAGAATTCACCTACAACAACAGTTATCATTCGAGCATAGGGATGGCACCCTATGAAGCTCTGTATGGATGACGGTGTCGAACACCTCTGTGTTGGTACCAAGACGGTGAGCGCCTTACTATTAGAC
This sequence comes from Ormosia semicastrata, assembly GCA_029884595.1. Taxonomy (NCBI): domain Eukaryota; kingdom Viridiplantae; phylum Streptophyta; class Magnoliopsida; order Fabales; family Fabaceae; genus Ormosia; species Ormosia semicastrata. Next base: position 17,926,648 of record JAQQTO010000062.1, on the reverse strand, counting down.
CAGAGATTATACAGCAGACAACTGAGAAGGTTAAGATGATTCAGGAAAAGATGAGGATGGCTCAGAGTCGACAGAAGAGTTATGCAGACTAAAGGAGAAAGCCTCTTGAGTTTGAGGAAGGCAAGCATGTATTCCTGAAAGTCACACCTACGACTGGGGTAGGCTGGGCTCTAAAATCTAGAAAACTCATTCCAAAATTTCTTGGACCGTACCAAATCATTCATCGTGTAGGTCTTGTAGCCTACCAAATAGCCTTACCTCCTTTTCTTTTAAACATTCATAATGTTTTCCATGTGTCACAACTTCGAAAATACCTTTCTGACCCAAGTCATGTCATAGTACCGGATACAGTACAATTAAAAGAAAACTTAACTTATGTGGCACCTCCTGTAAGAATCGAGGATAGAAGGACAAAGCAATTAAGAGGCAAGGAGATCTCATTAGTAAAGGTAATTTGGAACGAGGTGACTAGAGATGCAATCTGGGAGCTGGAAGACAAGATGAAGGAGCAACACCCACAGTTATTCTGAGGTATGCAAATTTCAAGGATGAAATTCCTTTCTAGAATGGGAGTGTTGTAACATCCCAAAAATTCTTTATTTCATTATAAATAATCATTTTATAATATTTATGATTTTTAGGAATTTTTGTGGATTTTTTTTAAATGATGAATATTTTAATATATTCTTCATTTTGCATGTGCACTGAGTGGAGCCGGGAAAATAGAATATTTTCCCTGAGGCTGGTAAACCTTAAACTGTCAATGTGTCGACGGGGGATCTTACTAAACCTGAGGTCGGGCACAGTTTGCGAGGTTTGAGTTTTTCAAGGTTTTATCTATTGGATAAATTTACTGTATCATAAAATTATCTGATGAATAATAAAATATTATTTTCATCAATTATAACTTTTATTCACTAAGAAAATAATTTTAACGTTGTAATTAATCATCTGTCGGATGTATTTAATTAAGGAGACAAGCTTACCATGCACTTTATCGAGAAGCGCACGAAGCTTCTCAAGGAAGCTTTGAGGGAAGCTTCTAGGAAGCTTCCTCCAACCACTACTTTCTCTCTCCTCCTTTTTGGTGCTGCACGGTTGACTAAGGGGGGCATATTACATTCTATTTCTCTCTTTTTCCCTCCCTCACGTCTGCTCTCTTCCTCCTTTCTCTCTTCTTCACACAGCAGCAACACCATTACCACCCACACCTCCATTTTAACTTCAAGTTGTCACACTCCTAGCACCATCTTTGTATTTGGAGGACCACCATCATTGAGGAAGTCATCTTCAAGAGTTCACCATTCTCTCCATCTTCATCCTTTTCCACCTTTGAAGCTTAAAGGTTAGAGCTTTAAGGTAAAACTCTCAACTTTCTCTTCCTCTCTTCTCATCTTCGTAACCCACGGTCATTCTGATGACCATGGGTATCCATTTCAAGGTTTGGTTCTGATTTTATAAGTTTGAATGTTCTAGGACTTCCAGGAAGCTAAGCACGAAATTTTTGACCAAAAAGAAGCAGCCTTTCTTTGTGCTTCTCTAAGGTAAAAGGATGACACTCCTCTTCAACCTCTATTAGCATTTAGGAACGTTATCTGTGATTGATAGTAAGGGAAACCCATTAAGGGTCATCCTTTGTTTACATGTGTTTGTAAGGTGTTTATGCTTTTGGAATGTCTGTGTGTATATTGATATATATTACATTGGATTGGAATGTATAATATGGAAGGAAATGACGTCGGATTGGTTCTCGGATGGCCACGATTTAGAGCCTAAACTTTGGGGTCCTTTGTGAACAATTGTAATAATTTGAACTTCTGACCATTTAGTAGAATGTCAAAACCCGTCGAGTTTAGACTTCTGATCATATCTGTTGAGTCTGATTTCTCTGACAAAATCCGTCGAGTTTGGACTTCCAACCATTAAGCACAATGTCAAAATCCGTCGAGTTAGAATGTCAAATTCGTCGAATTTGATCTCCTGACCAAATCCGTCGAGTTTAGACTCCTGACCATATCCGTCGAATTTGATCTTCTGACCATATCCGTCAAATTTGATCTCCTGACCAAATCCGTCGAGTTTAGACTCCTGACCATATCTGTCGAATTTGATCTTCTGACCAAATCCGTCGAGTTTAGACTTCTGACCATCAAGTACAATGTCAATATCCATCGAGATAGGATGTCGAGATCCGTCGAGTCCGAATGCCAATATCCGTCGAGTTAAAATTTTGACCGTTGAATAGAAACTTCTCCAATGTCAATATTCGTCGAATTTGGACTTTTGATCATTTCGTGTTTTCGTCGGTTCAACACTTGGAATATTTCTCCAACGTCAACACCCATCCATCGAAAATAGGGTTTTTGCTAATTTTCTAGTATATTTCACAATTTTTTATCCCTATTCGACAGAACCTTCATTCGACAGAAATTAAGTTCTAACTATTCTTGTCAAAATTGTAACACAGCCCTTCCGCCAATAACTCACCTTATGACTCACATCTCTCATCAATCAGCCATGTTAATTTCCGTCGAAAGGTAGCTTCAATTTTATACTAGATACATTGCCTCCGTCGAATTCAAGAGTGTAAGTTATCACCCAACACCTAGAAATTAAACTAGTGGTATTGCTGGTGATTCCAGCCGTGTACCTTCTTGGACTCAAGACTTTTAGACTAATAAAAGCATATTAATCGTAAATAATTGGAGGACTAGAAACTAATTAGGGATTCATAAACAGGGAAAAACAAGGAACGTGAGCATGCCTTACAACTAGTGAGAATTTTGAATAAAGGAAAAACATGAGTATGGGTGAGGTTGTGAGGAACATAATGAACCTAATGGTTGACTTTTATCATGACTATGAATGGGATTGTGGTTATCCTTAATATGGCTATTGGCTTGATGTGGATCCGTGAATGGGATCAAACCTTGATGTTAAATCATATGACATGCATTTGAAGCATGATTGACCTAGTTGTCATGAGAAGCATGATTGAGTCATGCATTGCACAAAAAGAAAAAGAACGTCTGTTGGACTTTGTTAAGGCTGAGTTGCCTAGGAGATGATCACACCTTAGTGCGGGTGTGAATAGACAAGTGGGGTCCTGTAGTTGGCCTTGAGGGTGTCAGGGCGCGGAAGTCTCACAGCGGGCAGTGGTAGCCCCTCTAGACCGTGGGACAAACTGATGCAAACGCACCGACAATCCTGACTGGCCTCCTATATTGAGATCTTGTGAGAATGCCGCTGTATAAAGCCTTGTTGCGCAAAATGACTGATTATTTTCTGAAAAGCACTTTTTTTATGGCTGACGAGATACTGGCATATCTCCCTGATCATTATCTCTGACTGTTTTGTGTCTAGCTCCATGGAGTAGAATTTTGACTATTGAATGCATATGCATAGTGAGTCCATGAATTATCTGGCATTTATTGTTATTGTATTGGAACTGTTGTATTATCGATATATATATACATATAACTGCCTGAAACTGTTTGGTTGATTATAACTGCTGCTAAATTTTTATTACCATTATTGCTGTCGAAAATGCTATGTGGGCGCTTTGTGCTGTTTGGTTTCTCGATGCTATAATTGGTAATGATGGTAGGATGTCTTACCTATTTTCTGTTTCTCCATTACTATTTTGCCTATATACTGCGTTCCATAGAAGACGACTGCAAGAAAACGAAAGCTCCCGAGTTTCCCGGCTTTTGGCCTTACCTCGACTAAGCAACTGCTGAAGAATATGGAGACACGCACGCACAGATTTCTGGGAGATATGCGCCTGACCTTTTTAGGAGGGCCAGAGTGTTGGCACATCAACTTTGGCTCTGAGCGCTGTGTCTACTTGGGGGATGTATCGATATCTCTAGCCTGGAAGCGCCATGAGCCGCTTGTTTTCACTTGCTGTATTAGCCTACGTCTAGAATTTCATCTTCCTATACATGAGATGTGGGGTGACCATTATTACACCCCGCGGGAAGACTCTTTTCATTCCACGGCTCGGGCCCCGTCCCGTAACTCTACTATTCCTATGGTGGTTTCCTCTGACGAGGAAGATCCTGAGGACGACCCCGAGGAGGATCTTGACACGATTCCTCCTCACTTGAGGGACTGACATTACTTGTAGCTACTGAAGGCTACCAGTATTTTATTTTGGGGGCCTGATGTTTTGTAGTGGGCTGTATATTCTGATACCGGGGGGATGTGTATATATAATCCTTTGGGGGCAGGTATAGTTTTGCTTTTTGATATACCAGGCTTTGTAACTAAACAATTTGATAAATATATATATATGAATATAAAATGTTAATTATGATGTATGCTTTACTTTTGCTTAATTTCTTTATTTCCATTTATGTTCCATCTCTGTGGTTATCGACTATTGTTATTACTATTGTATTACAAAAAAAAAAATATACACTCGCCAATTTAATTACCCAACTATAACCAGGTAAATATACATACTATAAAAAAGAACCGGGTCTTAACTTATATAACTTTGTTTTCGCATCGTAATTGACAATGTGACGTTCCCTTACGAAAAGGGGCGTTACAGGTTATGCATATAAACTAGAAACAATTCCTCGGTTATGAATAACTCCTAACCGATTATTCTCTTCAAACAGAGGCTTGACCTTTCTTGACCCATGCTCATAATCGATTATACCATCCTAACTGGTTATTGAAGAAGACAGTGACTGTGGCTTTTTAAATCACAACAAGGTAACTAGTTAACTAAAACACGTAACAAATTATTTGGTCAATCTGTGGCCACCCATTTCTGATTCTCCATACAATAATCGGTTACCACACTTCACTAACCGATTATTAAGCCACTTAGAATAGAAAAACCATGATCCTTCCTCATTCTTCACGAAGCCCAAACTCCATGTTCGTCTTCTTCCTCTTAACTCTCACCAATACCTACTCCCTCATGAAGTCTTGAAGCTTGGAAGTTGGAGTTACCTATAAAAATAGAATACACTTGTGATGATATCAATATATTATCCTTACTTTTGCTTTAAATTGAATATCATATGATATTTGGATAAGTAGAAAATTATTTTTATGCCTTAACATGCCTTAAGTTGTACTTTTTCTAGCATTGTCTCTTAAAAGTATCTTTACATATATTAACATGCTAGATATGTACACACCTTATTTGGAATGACATGTTTTATGGTAATATCTTTGTTTTTGAGCTTGTGACCAATTCTCTTTGTTCAAATATAGAAATTCACTTGCTCAAAAGTTATATGTCTTCTTATTTGAAATTACTTGATATGTTCATATATTGAAAACAAGAAGTAAATGATTCATTTTGTGTCTTGAACTTCAATGGTTTTTACATTGAAGTATATATTGAAATGAATCATAAATGGTTTCAAAAGTTATAGTTCCATGATTTTTCAATTCTTGCATTACAATAAGGAACTTTTTATTCTTAATTGGCATGTGTGCATACTAGTATTCCTTACTTGATATTACATACCTTATATGATCATTGTTTACCCTAAAATGCTTATTTATGTTTTGATAATGATCAAGTTTTTCTTGATAAACTTGAAGCTTGCTTTGAAAATGCTTAAACTATGCTTTTGGACTCAGGTGCATATGTTCTTCCTTTATTCTTGTTAGAGCTAACATTGCATGGTTAATAATATGGTACATGTTTTACATAATATATTAACCTAAATTATGCTTGTAAATGAGCTTAAATGATATTTGATGCTAACCTATGTTTTAGAGAACTTTTAGAGTTATCTTTGCAAGTGTTTCTATGTGCTTCAAATATAGTCATCAAATATTGAAATGTCAAGCATATGTGGATAAATGAGAAAAGTTGAATGAAAAAGGACATGAGGAGACTTTCTTCAAGTGCAATGGAATACTCAATGGAAGAAATTACAAACTCAAAGGACAAATAAATGAAGAACACTCTAAAGAAGCATCGCTCTCTCAATAAGTATTTCTATCCCTAAGCTATTGTGGTATTCTATATGCTATGGATTATATGATACTTATTGATAATTTGATCTTAAATGATTACATACTTTCTTTACAAAAGAAATATGCTTAGCATTGATAAAGTGCCTAATTGGATATTAACTTGCTATTTTTGTCATTGCATATAGGGTGAATGATATTAGTTCTATACATATTTTGATCCCATATTTCATCAAGATGAATGATTGATTTCTATGATTCTCTTGATTTATGGTTTCTTAGTGGTATAACACTTATGAGAATCATGTTCTTGTTTTGAAAAAAATTTCTGGTTTGATTTAAAAAAAATTAAAGCAAAAATACTTATTATATTTGAAAGAAGATTTTCAAGTTCTATATCCTTCAGAATCTTTTGAACTTGTCTTAAGAATTTGAAAGTATTTTCACCTCCTATTTGTCTTGAAAATTTGGAAATCATTGGATATGTGTTATAAATGTAGTAATATCTTCATTTGCTTTGAAATGTTTTATTAAATCTTGAGGGAATGCTTAAGAAAGTTTTCAAATAAATCTTTTGAAATGCTCTATGGAGCTTATCTTGATACTTTAAAAGATAAGCCTTGTTCTTCAAAGTGTTTTATTTTCTCGAAGCTCTTGTTTAATGAGAAAGAGAGGATATGTTCTTTCAAATGTTCTTTTGATTTGAGTTTGATCACTCTCAAGGAACATATGGTTTTAATATAAAACTTCTTTACCCTTCTAAAATGCTTTTGAAAATATAATGTGTTCTTATAAAATTATTTTTGAAAAGGGGAGAAGTTTTAAAATGGTTTTTGATTGATTAAGGATATGTACCTTTTGCCTTGCTTTATGGTAATGTGCTTACATGGTTTTGACATACATATTTCTCTTTATCTATCTTGTGCTTCAATAAGGGGGAGCTTATCTTCTTTTCTTATAGCTCCTTATAATTATTTGTTGATTTATAATGATTGTTTATTCTTTTCATCTTACATATCCTTCTTTCATGTCCTTGTTGACTACAAATATATGCATGACTATATTAAATTATTATGTTTTATATTTTAATATTATGCATATTTTGAGGAGGAGCCTGACTCTTAAATTGTTGATTATATCTCTTGCTTACATCCTTGTTTGACATGAAATGTTTTATTGTTAATAATATCAGTATATCAATGAAGACCATCTCTTATTCTCTTTCCCTCTATCAATGAAAGAAGGTAAACATTCTTAAACTTCATATCTTTTGATTCTTTCATTAAGAAATACTTGATATGTGGCAAGTGGTATCAAGTGGTACTTGGTATCAACATAGATATTTTTTAACTCCTAACAAGTGATATCAAGTGGTACTTATCTATCATGTGGTATGCAAGATATTATATATTAAATATAATTTCTTAAGCTTATTGCTATCATATGCTAAATGCTGATGTACCAAAATGTGACAAGCATTACATGAATAATCTTTTACATCTTGAAAGCATGCTTGTTTCATCTCTCTATACTTGAATCATATGCAGAACCAAATAGGGGGAGATAAAATAAGCCTTTTTATTGATGTCAAATAGGGGGAGTGAGAATTGGAAAGAAAAATATGTTTTTGTGTTTATTGTTTGATATGCTTACATGAATATCTATTCTTCTATATTGCTAAACATATTTTTTTTTGGTGATTTGTCATCATCAAAAAGGGGGAGATTGTGAAAATAAGTTTGCCCTAATGGTTTAATATGTTAACTTTTGATGATGACAAATACAAGACAAAAAGAATGATGTTTATGCAACAAAGATGTGCTTAATAGATCATGCATGATAATGTACTTCATCTGTTATATTTCACTTAATAATCATGCAATGTGATATGTGTAGCACTCTTTATATAATATATCCAATAATACTTTATATGAGTTAAAATGAATTAATATTAGATTTGACTATATTTAAATGAAGAAGTGCAAAGTGCTCTTTGTTGCATCCTATATAGAGCATATCCATTAGTAATTAATAAATATCTTATTTAGATGTGTCTATAAAAGTCTTGTTGGTGTATGCCCTAGAGGCTAATACATTTGTTTGTATTTACATACATTCTATTATGTTAATTTTAATATATGAGACATTTTATTTATTATGTTTTTTTAATAAACATAATCAAGTCCTTAGAATAGTAAGTTTGATGCCATAGAACATCAAGTGGTTAACTTGATTGTGAGATCCTATTGGATAAAATTAGAATACTATTCTTAAATGTCCCTAGTCAAGTATTATTGTTAATTAGGACAACAATAATGCATTGAGACTAGTATATGCGTAGACTGATGACCACATCTCACGGGTCATGGATATGAGATATCAAGTCTTCACATGGGTACATATTAGAGTAATGATGCACTGGACTGACCCGCCATGAGAACGCTACATGGATTGTTACGTGAGTGTCATAAGCGATTTTCATTGTGATAATGGAGTCTGTGGTTCTTTGACCTGAAATCACTACGATTCCTACATGAGGAGTTGTGTGTTTTAATGCCATCAAATGTCATCTATAACAAGGTGACTATAAAGTTAGTTATTGGACATACCGCGAACCATGCAGAGGGATGTGAGTGACCTAGATGGGATTTGTCACTCTTACATAACAAGAGTGATATCTTCGGGCCCCCTGATTGAGTGAGAATGCAAAATGCATGGCCATGCTCAAATGAGTCAATATGAGATATTGATTTCTTTTGTTGTTACAAAGTCTACTCGAGTATCAGGAAACAAAGGATTGGACTATACAAGGGTGATGCATTCCATGCCTTGTGTTCAATCTAGATATCTTGACAAAGGGACTAAATGACACTGAAACATTGGTTACGGAAAGGTTATGTTAAATCACTGACTTTCTCATTACTTGGGTAGTAGTAATGTGTTGCTAGATACCGCTCATTGCTTTTAATATTAAAATGGGATTTTAATATTACTGCCAACGTAATGAGAACCTGGAGGGTCACACACATAAAGCAGACTAAAATTGGAGCAATAGATCCAAGTTGGACTCGGATTCAAATGTAGGCCAGACTCATAGCAGATGAGTCTAGGGTTACACAGCTTACCTTACTACTGCTCACACTCACTTAAGGTAGTCACTATTATAAATAGTACTGTTAAGGGGGCTGCTATAACACACATTACAGAACCTTAGCCGCACCTGTAGAAAGGTGAGTGAGAGAGTGACAAGTTTCTTCTCTTCTCTTCATAGCTAACACTATGTGAGAGACATGAGGCTCTATTGTTGTGAACATTGGACGTTCATGAGTCTGTTCGTATGGATACTGCAGAGACATCGTCGCTGTTATGGTGTTGGTGATTCACGTCACTTCCTTAGATCACGCATCAAGAGGTAAATGTTTTTAAAACTCAGATTATGACTTTTTTGCATAGATCCTTGGTAGGAATTTTTTTTCTGCTGCGTAATGTATCCACGATTCCTAACAGTGGTATCAGAGTGTCTTGCGAAACCATGATTCGATTTTCTATTTTCATTTTGCATGAGATAACATGCTTGCTGTTCTTGTTTTTTGATAAAAGATATGATCTTTAATATGTTATTTTAGAAAAACGAATGAAACCTTTTGTAGAAACATATTCTGTTTTATGTGATGTATGCAAAACTGTGATGTTGTTTTCAAAAACCCATGAAGATGTTCATATGTTCTGTGAAAACCGTTTTGTTTTGAGATGTATGTTTTTGCAAAGCTTTTTGGTATGTATGTGATACGTACAATGCTATGGAATCCTTGTTCTTAATGCGCGACACAAGGATTTAGGAAACCTTGTTCTTGGTTTGCGGCAGCAAGAGCTACAGAATCCTTATTTCTGCATAAGCGGCGTAGAGCAAGGAGTTTTAGAAACCCTATTCCTATTTTGTGACAGCAGCATCAAGTGTTGATATCAAGCAGTTAAGGGAGGCATAAGGGTTTAAATGTTGAACAACGGCACAAGGGTTCCCCGCAGCGCATAAAGTGTTCATGTGTTTTCGGGTTTAGGGTTCAAGTGTTGATGCCCTAGCAAGGGGTGGCCTCCCCTTGACCCCTGGCCACATACTAGGATGAGGCATTCCAGCCCGCTGACCTGGCAGCGGGACCCCCGTAGTCGGGGCACTGCCCCGAACCCCATTGTGTAGTGTGTGTTATTTGAAAGTAAAATTTTCTTTCCATTTTTATGACTCACGAAAATAATAATGTATTATTGTTTTAAGTTTGTATGTTCTTTGTGATGCATAGTGCATGATTATGGCCTTAGTCCTCCTTTTATGTTATTTTGGTCTTTATAAATACGACCTGCGTGTCGTGCCTTTCTCTTTACATTCTAATTGTACATTCTCTTCTCACCTAACTCTCCTCGAATGTAAAAGAGGTTTCTATATAATGTAATCTTGATGTGGAGGCAAGAAGACGGCATCAAGTAAGGACGTTGGTGGGAGACGCTTGGTGAAGCTGGCTTTGTTTATGCTACTCACTTAGGGGGCCATAACCATGTCACTTTTATTACATGCTTTATATGTATGAGATGCATGGATGATACTTATGGTATGATAAACAATTTAATAAATGGTGAGATCTAATAAAAAAAATTCGTCAAAGCAAATATTAAGTCATTATGTGATGCCTTCCAATGCGTGGTACTCGTCAAGACTAGTATCAATCAAGTGTAAGTCTGCCAAAGCAGGATGCCTTTATCTATATTAGAAAGACGCGATGGGATAATGGTAATATCCAACTGCCAACCATTGGGTCTGACTTAACTAGGCCATTTCAATAGGATTGAAGGGTTAGAGGCATAGAGTTGGACTTTAGTCCATTACATGGATTAGAATAAGTGTTATTCACCCAACTATCCAAGAGTCACATGTGATGTAATTGGAAAGTGTTTCCTACCTAAATAACTAAATTTTAGGTGATCAGCCAAAGCTGACTCAAAGCTAAGTGAAATATGGATCTTGGCCCACTAGGAAATCTTACAATGAGATTTTCTGAGTCAATGTTGAGGGTCATTGATTTGAATAAAATAATGGGGGACATATTTAATTAAAAGACCTCATTAAATATGTTTATGGCATGATACTTATATTTTACATATTTCTGTTGATAGATTACCATGGCAACAAACACATCAAGTAACTTATCACTGTGATCCATCCTTAAGAAAGACAAGTTGTCTGGAATTATTTTTCTAGACTGGTATAGGAATTTGAGGATTGTCCACAAGCAAGAGAAAAAGTTGTATGTTCTAGAACAGCCTATTCCTGAGCCACCTGCTGCTAATGTCCCTAGAATTGAAAAATATGCTTATAAGAAGCATCAAGGTGATGCTGACATCGAATGTTTAATGCTGGCCACCATGAACTCTGAGCTCCAAAAGCAACACGAGAACATGGATGCCTACGATATGATCGTACACCTTAAGAAGCTCTATCAAGAGCAGGCCAGGCATGAGAGATACGAGGTCTCTAAAGCACTGTTTTAATGCAAGCTGGTAGAAGGAAGCCTCGTTGGTGCTCATGTACTCAAGATGATTGGGTACATTAAAAACCTAGAGAGACTTGGTTTTCTATTGGGCCAAGAATTGGCCACTGACTTAGTCCTGCAATCGTTGCCAGAAAGTTTTAGTCAATTTGTCATGAACTACAACATGAGTGAAATTGACAAATCACTACTAGAGCTACTAGGCATATTGAGAACTGCTGAACAAAACATAAACAAAGGCATGGGAAAAGGCCATAATGATGGTCCAAAAGAATAAGGGCAAGAAATAGTAGAAAAATCCCAAGGGCAAATGGAAGGGCAAGGGCAAGGATAAGTCCAACCCCAGCACTTTTGGCTTGAAACCAATGGGCAGAGTGGCTAAGGAAGGTACATGCTTCCATTGTGGTCAAACTAGACATTGGAAGAGGAATTGTGCTAAGTACCGGGAGGAGCTCAAGAAGAAAAAGGGAAGTGAGACTTCCACTTCAGGTATTTTTGTTATAGAAGTCAATTTATCTACTTCTGCATCATGGGTATTAGATACTGGATGTGGATCTCATATTTATGTAAGTGTGCAGGATCTAAAGAGTAGTAGACCATTGACGAAGGGCAAAATCGACCTACGAGTGGGAAATGGAGCAAAGGTTGCCATATTAGCTGTAGGGACTTACTTGTTATTTTTGCCCACTGGGCTTGTAATAGAGTTAGAGAACTGCTATTTTTATTTTGTGCCTACTATTAGCAGGAATATCATTTCTATTTCTTGTTTGGACAACAAAGGCTTTTCTTTTATTATAAAGGACAAATGTTGTTCCATTTATATTAATGATATTTTTTATGGTAGTGCATAATTGAGTAATGGACTTTATGTCATTGATCTCGAAACGCCCGTCTATAATATAAATATAAAGAGGTTTAAATTAAACGATCTGAACCCAACTTTTCTTTGGCATTGTCGTTTGGGCCACATAAATGAGAAACGCGTCTCCAAACTTCATAAAGATGGATTCTTGGACTTGTTTGATTTTGAATCATATGAGATATATGAATCTTGTTTATTGGGGAAAATGACAAAGGTCCCATTCACTAGACAAGGTGAAAGGGCTAGTGATCTTTTAAGTCTTATACATAGTGATGTATGTGAGCCACCAAACACACTGGCTAGAGGTGGTTTTCAATACTTTATTACATTTACTGATGATTTTCGTAGATATAGATTTGTATATCTTATAAAGCACAAATCAGAATCCTTTGAAAAGTTTAAAGAGTTCAAGAATGAAGTACAAAACTAACTTGGCAAGAGTATTAAAATCTTTCGATTAGATCGAGAAGGTGAATACTTAAGCCAACAGTTTGATGATCATTTGAAAGAGTGTGAGATAATATCTCAACTCACTCCACCAGGAACACCACAATGGAATGGTGTCTCTAAAAGGAGGAACTGGACTTTGTTGGAAATGATCTGATCCATAATGAGTCATGCAGACCTTCCAAGCTCCTTTTGGGGACATGCTCTGTTAACAACAGCTTTCACACTTAATCATGTACCATCTAAGATGATTCAAAAGACACTATATGAGATATGGACTAGGAGACGACTCAGTATGTCTTTCATGAAGATTTGGGACTGCGAAGCTTATGTGAAACGTCAAGTTTTTGATAAGCTTGGACCCAAATCAGATAAATGCTTCTTTGTGGGTTATCTCAAGGAAACCAAGGGATACTATTTCTATAATCGTACCGAGGGCAAAGTGCTTGTCGCAAGGACTGCTGTGTTTCTAAAAAGGGAGTTTATCTCCAGAGGAACCAGTGGGGGGAAAGTAGAAGTTGAAGAAGTTCAAGGTTCACAGAGTAGCAATGAACCAGTGATGGAAATTGAGCAGTCTCCACAAAATATTGTGGAACAGCAACCTGCTCTAGTAGCACAAGACCTGCATAGGTCTAACAGGATACGTCATCAACCGAAGAGATATGGATTTCTCATGACCTAGCAAGGTGACGTATTGCTCATGGATCAAGATGACCCTATAACTTACCTGGAAGCCATTATTGGCCCAGAATATGAGAAATGGCTTGAGGCCATGAGATATGAAATGGAATCCATGTATACCAACTAGGTATAGACCTTGGTTGACCCACCTAAAAGGGTAAAACCTTGGGTGCAAGTGGGTTTTTAAGAAGAAAATTGACGTGGATGGTAATGTGTATACCTTTAAGGCGCGATTGGTGGCTAAAGGTTTTTAACAAATTTATGGTGTAGACTATGATAAGACTTTTTCCCCAGTTGCAATGCTTAAATCCATTTGGATCTTGCTTGCTATTGTAGCATACCATGATCATGAAATCTGGAAAATGGATGTCAAAACTGCTTTCCTTAATGAAAATCTTCTAGATGATGTGTATATGACACAACCTGAGGGTTTTGCCACTCCAGAGGATGCTGGAAAGGTGTGCAAGTTGCAACAATCTATTTATGGATTGAAGCAAGCTTCCAGAAGCTGGAATCTTCATTTTGATAATATAATAAAATAGTTTGGTTTCATCAAGAACGAAGAAGAATCTTGTGTCTACAAGAAGGTTAGTGGGAGCACTATTGTCTTTCTGGTATTGTATATAGATGACATACTACTCATCGAAAATGACATCCCTACCATACAGTCTGTAAAGACTTAGTTAGGGAACTGCTTCTCTTTGAAGGACTTAGGCGAAGCCACCTATGTGTTAGGTATCAGGATCTATAGAGATAGATCACTGAGACTGCTTGGCCTAAGTTAGAGTAAGTACATAGACAAAGTGGTAAGATGATTTAACATACATGAATCCAAGAAAGGACTCTTGCCTATGTCATATGGTGTAAACCTATCTAAGGCTCAATCCCCTTCCACCCAGGACGAGAGGGATCGCATGAGCAAGATTCCATATGCATCTGCAATTGGATTTATCATGTATGTTATGTTATGTACTCGACCAAACTTCTCGTATGCTTCGAGCATGACGAGTAGGTACCTGTCTGATCCCGGTGAGAGTCACTGGACTGCTGTCAAGAACATCCTTAAGTACATAAGAAGGACTAAGGATTCGTTCTTGGTATATGGAGCTGAGGAAGAGCTAGTTGTAAAGGGTTACACTGATGCTAGCTTCCAAACCAATAAGGACGACTCCAGATCGCAATTGGGTTATGTTTTTTGCCTAAATGGTAGGGCTGTGAGTTGGAAGAGTTCAAAGCAGGAGACAGTCACTGATTCTACCACAAAGGCTAAGTATATTGCTGCCTCCAATGCAACAAAGGAGGCCATTTGGATCAAGAAGTTCATTGCTGAACTTGGTGCTATTCCTAGTATTGTGGACCCAGTGGACCTCTATTGTGATAATAATGGAGCCATTGCACAAGCTAAGGAGCCTAGATGTCACCAGCGATCCAAACATATACTTAGGCGCTTTCATCTCAATCGAGAGATCATCGATAGAGGAGATGTGAAGATATACAGAGTACCAACAGATGATAACATTGCTGATCCACTAACGAAGCCTCTTGCACAGCAGAAGTATAAGGGTCACACTAGGTCTTTAGGCATTAGACATATGCCTGATTGGCTCTAGTGCAGGTGGGAGATTGTTGGTGTATGCCCTAGAGGCTGATACATTTTGTCTGTATTTATATACATTCTATTATGCTAATTTTAATATGAGGTATTTCATTTATTGTGTTCTTTTTTAATAAATATAATAAAGTCCTTAGAATAGTAAGTTTGATGCCATAAGACATCAAGTGGTTAACTTGATTGTGAGATCTTATTGGATAAAATTAGAACACTATTCTTAAATGTCCTTAACCAAGTATTATTGTTAATTAGGACAACAATAATACATTGAGATTAGTATGTGTGTAGACTGATGACCACATCTCACGGGTCATGGATATAAGATATCAAGTCTTCACATGGGTACATATTAGAGTAATGATGTACTGGACTGACCTGCCATAAAAGTGCTACATGGATCGTTACGTGAGTGTCATAAGCGATTCTCATTGTGATAATGGAGTCTGTGCTTCTTTGACCTGAAATCACTACGATTCCTACATGAGGAGTTGTGTGTTTTAATGCCATCAAACGTCATCTGTAACAAGGTGATTATAAAGTTAGTTATTGGACATACCGCGAACCATGCAGAGGGATGTGAGTGACCTAGATGGGATTTGTCACTCCTACATAACAGGAGCGATATCTCCGGGCCCTCTGATTGAGTGAGACTGCAAAATGCATAGCCATGCTCAAATGAGTCAATATGAGATATTGATTTCTTTTGTTGTTACAAAGTCTACTTGAGTATCAGGAATGAAGGATTGGACTATATAAGGGTGACACATTTCATGCCTTGTGTTCAATCTAGATATCTTGACAAAAGGACTAAACGACACGAAAATATTAGTTACGGAAAGGTTATGTCAAATCACTGACATTCTCATTCCTTGTGTAACACCCCAAAAATTATTTATTTCATCATAAATAATTATTTTATAATATTTATGATTTTTGAAAATTTTTCTGAAATTTTCTGGGAATGTCGAATATTTTAATATATTTCTCATTTTACGTGTGCACTGAGTAGAGTCAGTGAAACACCTCGAAAATTGTTTGTCACATGATGAATAGTCATTTTCTAATATTTGTGATTTATAGGAATTTTTCTGGAATTTTTCAGAAATGTCAAATATTTTAATATATTCTTCATTTTACATGCGCACTGAGCAGAGTCAGTGTAACACCCCAGAAATTTTGTCACATAATGAATAGTCATTTTCTAATATTTGTGATTTATAAGAATTTTCCTGAAATTTTCTGGAAACGTTGAATATTTTAATATATTTCTTATTTTGCATACACATTGAGCAGAGTCAGTGAAACACCCTAGAAATTATTTGTTTCATCATGAATAGTCTTTTTCTAATATTTGTGATTTTTGAGAATTTTTGTGGATTTTTGTGGAAATGTTGAATATCTTAGTATATTTCTTGTTTTGCGTGCGCACTGAGCGGAGTCGAGAAAACGAAATGTTTTCCCTGAGGCTGGTAAACCTTGAACTGTGGATATGTCGACGGGGGATTTTACTAAACCTGAGACCAGGCACAATTTACGAGGTTTACATTTTTTGAGGTTTTATTTGATAAATAAAATCTCTGTATGCACTGTTAATTAAAATTGTGCGGTACGTTCTATTATTCATTGGATAATTAATACTGGCCTTATGCACTGTAACAATTATTCATTGGGTAATAGCTTGTAGTAAAATCTTAATTACCATATTATTTTAACTATTAAATCACATTATCTTATCCTAATGTAATCTACTTTATGTCTAATCACATCTCCTTTATTGAAAAAGCTCCCAAGCTTCTCAAGGAAGCTACTCATCCCTCTCTCCTCCCTCTCTCCTCATGGCAGCAGCCCTCCAATTTGGGAGCCAAATTTGTGCTTCATTTAATTATTTCATCTATTCTAATTTCAAAAAGAAACCCTAAAAGTTCATTAACTTTTCTATTCACTTCTCTCTACCTTTATCTTTCTCAAACTTTCTCCTCCTTCTCTCTACACCCTACCTCACGGCCACCACACTCTCAAGCCCTCAACCATCACAAAATTTTCAACCAAATACATTTTCTTAATCTCCTTTATCATCTAAACACATCTCTAGTTGGTGATTTCTTGAAAATGGTCCATTTTCACCACCTTCTTCTTCTTGCCTCAAGTTTGAAGCTTTAGAGTAAGGTTCTTGGTTCCTCACCCTTTTCTCTTCATTTTTGTGTTCAAGGTCTTCTTTAGGACCACTGATCCATTCTTTTTCAAGTCTTGTTGATTTAATGAAGTTGTAATTTTTAGGGTTCTTGGAGGTGTGAATCCGAAAATTGCAAGGAGCTTCAAGGGAGTTCCATTGCTTGTTTTCTTCTCTTTGGTAAGAGGAAGATACTCCTCCTCAACCTCTATTGGTACTAAGGAATCTTGATTTGTGATTGGTTGTGAGAAACCCCAGTAGGGTTACTCTCTTTGTTTGTATGATTTGTATGATTACATATTATTTTTGATTTGTTTAAGTTATTTGATTAATTGGTTATGTATATTGATATACTTGGATGGATTGGAAAACTTAAAATGGAAGGAAGTAACCTAGATTCCCTCTAGGAGGCTCACGATTTTAGGGCCCAAAATTAGGGTTCTTGATGAAAAATCATAACAAGTGGAAGACATAGCTAATCAAGTATATAATATGTAATTAATGGAATGGAAATTTGGAATCCTAAAACTTGGAGAGGCTCACGGCCTCTATGGCTAATAATGGCCTAATCATGTGACTTCTTACAACTATGACCTCTAATTAATCAAGTGATTAAGCAAGTGGATTATGTGATGGAAGGAAATTAATTAGGTAACCAAATAGAACTCTTTGAACTTTAAGAACAAATAAGGATGTGTGAGACTTGGTAAGACTTAGAAATAATTCTTTAAGTGAGCATAACTAAGTTTTAAAGTAAGGAACCCAATAATGAAATGAACCCATCTAGGAAAGAATCTCATAAGAATCACTAAATCAAAGTGAAACTTAATAAATTTGGGCAATTAGAAATTAATTTAGGATTTCATAAAATGGAAAGAATCAAGAATAGAGTTTTATCCAAAGACTTCAAATAATTAAAGAAGAAAAAAAAAGAGTGTTAGTAAGGGTGCCTAATAATTCCATAATGTACTAAAAGCGGAATGCATAATTGGAGAACTTAATACTATTCAATGCGGGTCCAAATATGGGACCATGAACATGAAGATGTTTATCTTAGTCAAATTGTGGCATGTTGTGAAAGTATATTATTGATGAATATACATAATATATGCATTGAGTCATCATGCATTGTGAAAGTCCGTTGGACTGTTATTAAGGTCGTGTTGCCTAGGAGATTGAACACACCTTAGTACGGGTGCGAATAGACTAGTGTAGGTCATATTATTGACCTTGGGGACGTCGGGGTGCGGATACCTCACAATGGACAGTTGGTAGCTCTTCTGTCCGTGGGGCAGACTGATGTAAATGCACCGACGATCCGGACCGAGACATTGTCCTACATCGTGATGTAGTGTAGAATGTCTGTACAATGCCTTGATGTGCACGTGGATAAACTGATGAGTTATAGCACTTTTGTAACACCCTTGTGGGGATGTCACATTTATGAATGCAATAAAATAAAGTAAAACTCTTACCCAAGTTGTAAAAACATTTGATACTTAAATAATATTTGTGGTAAATTTTCTTTTCTTTTATAATTATAACATTAAATAAAATAACACAGAACACAAAATTAAACAAAGTATAATCACGCCATAATATACATGTGATTTTTCTTTAGTACACACATAATTTACAACTACAAGTATTTAACAAAGCAGTCAAGAGTTGACACAAAACTAAGACATAGTATTGTCCAAGTGCACCTCAGAGCTCTCTAACCCTCCGATGGATCATCCTCAGAAAGATCATCGAAAGTCAGAGCTCCTGGAGGTCCCATAATTCTATGGACACGAGTCCGGGCGATTGACTCGCTAATGAGCTCACTAGGCGCATGGATAATTCTTTTCCAGTAATGCCTAAGAGTCAGCGGCAACTCTAGATGTAAATACAACGTAGTAGTGAATATGACATCTCCATCATACTCTCTACATAGGGACACAGTCAAACATCCCACGTACACAACTGTCCCTCTATCCACTCGCATACGCCAGGCCTCAGAACCTCGGTGAAACTTAAGTCTCACAAACCCGAAAAATCTTGGCAATGTCATGATCTCAAGATCAGTCTTGATGATAAGGATGATTTACCGGCTCGTCCTCCTCGTATAGCTCGCCCGGCTGTCGTTCGTCCGGATATTCTATTTCAAGAGGCTGATCCTCTTCTTCCTCAAACTCTTTATGGAAATAATATAATAATATCGAGAAAACATATAGAGAGGTGAGACAATCTACATCACTACTCGCATGGCAATAAAGAAAACGACAATACAAAACAATAGTACATACCAACATAGCATGCATAATATAACAGAGCAATGCATATCATTATATCACACATAGTATAGGAAAACAATATATCATGCATAATATATTAAAGCAATAGATCATACATTTTATCACAAATTATGGTAAGCAGTAACATGCAAATAATGCATGAACACACACCGACTCGTTCCTACTCTATGGAGCTAAACACGAATATCTGAGAGAATGATCTGAATAGAAACTAATAATACTTTATGGCTGCCTAACCAAACTATTGCACTGTCAAACATCGTGTCTATAGTCTACAGTCCAAACATCATGTAGTAGTACACAGTCAATACACCGTACACTACAGGCATAGTACGTAATAGTCTCCTCAAGATCCCGATTAAGAATAGTGCTTGTCAAGATCATTAGTGTGTTGCCCGTTACCACAGCCCAGAGGTGCTACCACTGTCCACATATGGGATTCTCCGCACACTAATGCCTCCAAGTTCAATAAATGAACCACACTACGCCTATCACACCAAAACACGGTGTAATTCGTCTCGTCAATCAATCACCAATTTTCAACCAAATTGGCACAACACTCTAAGTATGATCTAAAATTACAAAAATACCCTTATTATCCAAAATTTATCATAATTACAAAAATACCCTTAGTCACAAAATATCAAGGTATAGTATGTCCCACTTGACAGTACTACACCACAACATGTCCAGGTCCACCACTTTGGCCCGACAGCAAAACTCACTGTATCGTTCAATCGCGTAGGAATTTTATCGCATTTTCATAATCTCATCGTTTTCACAAATGTTTTTAAATCGCGTAAAGATATTTTGACATTTTGAACATCGCGTAATGTTTTTAAATCATTTTCTCAATCGCATAGCATTTTTAATTCATTTCCTTAACCGAATAGCTTGAAATCATTATTTTAAATATGTGTAGACTATATCTAATACTTTTAGAATACGTAGAGTATTTTCCTTGTGTCATAAATATAGTATGGAATCTTTTCATTTTATACGTCTGATTTTAATAAATTTTGGCAGCACTTTGCCTATAAAATCAGTGTAAGGTATTTTTGATGTTTTCCACTAAATATAGTTCATTTTATTTTTACCCAATGATTACGCTTTGAAACTTGCTAACGCGCTTCAAAATTCATAAAATGAGCTTTACGTTAGTATTTTTCAAGCGTCTGATTTAGTTCTTACTTAAACTAAATTCTGCTAATTTAGAATTCTAGGACTGAATTTATTCCTTTTGTTTTCTCAAAGATTTATTGGAATCAATTTATTTTGTAAATCAATTACCTAACCTATCTTAGAAAATAAAATGGCATGTTGGCCAAAATCAAAAATAAAATGGCATTCAATTATACACTAAATGGCATGTTGGCCATAATTAATCTAAATCATTCTTAAACTTATTATTTTACCTAGGTTCATTAACTCATTTGATTTAGAAAATGGTTGAGAACATTTTGGTTCTCTGTTTTGATGTAAGGCCGTGAGCCTCATTCTATGTTCTTTGGAACACTCATGCAAATCGTTACATGTTATCACATCCTACTTTAATAAATATACAATTATAAATGCATGCAATTATATAATCACATACAATATACAAACAATTTATTTTAAAGCTATAAACATGCATAGCAAAAATAAATCACAAATAGGAAAGCTTTTAAACAATCACACAAATAATAAAAGCGATAAACAACCACACAAATGAATATTTATGGATTCTATACACACATACAAATCCATTTTCCCATCACCACTTAGGGTTGATGAGATTAAATATCCCTCTTACCTCTTGAAGACAATTAATCGGTTAGTTTCCTCCTTTCTTTGAAATTTCGTGTGACTCCCAAACAAATTCTTAAAATTCTTAAACAATTAGTAAAAACACATACAAGGTTCAATATTGAAAAACCATGGAACAATCATGGTTAGAAAAATTAGAAATTCAAATTTGAACCATAAAATCAAGGCTTACCCTTAAGAAAGTAAGCAAAAGGTTTGATTTTGGACTAGATAGAGTAAGTTTTTGGCAAAACCTTGTGAATGAAAAGTGTTTAGAATATGATTTGGGTTTAAGAAAAGCTAAGAGAAAAAATTATAGAAGATTGGTGGTGTGGGTTTGGTGCTTGGCCGAATTCTAGCAAGAAAATGGGAGAGAAAGTTTGCTTGGGTTTTTGGGGTTTTGAGAGAGAATGGATAGCTTAATTGTGATAAGTGTAAAAAATGAAATTGAAGAGTGAAAATAAGGGGCTGTTGCAGTGAGGTGATTTTTGGGTGAGGTTGAGTGTTTAATTTTGCTAGGTAAATATCCAAGTGTGTTCACATTAAGGTGCACATGGCTTAGGTCACTTTGGAGGGTTCAAGAACCATGTAGAACTTAGCCACTAAGCCTCCCAAGGCTGCTGCCCAAACCGTGTAGCTCCTTAGGATTTTAGTGACTTAATTTTTTTCAATTTACTCCTAATTACATGCTAATTAATTAGGTAATTAGTTAGGTTAAATATCCTATCAACACTTAATCAACATTCTAATCATGTAACTAATTAGTTGAATATATTTTTACATATATTATAACCTTTAAACAATATTAGGATATTTAATTAGTATTTAGATTATAACTAATTAAGAACTAAGCTAGTTCACTTAGTTTACTAATTAGGTAATTAAATTAACCAAATTAGGTTTAATTAATTACTAATCAAATTCAAGCCACTATGTTTGACTTAATTCTAACCTTTGGTTTCATCTTTAATTCCTAGCCCTAGATTACATCTAAGGTAGATATTGATTAGTCATAAATCATGAATTCTAATCTCACCATTGATTTGATCAATGGTTGAAATCAAAGGCTTCCTAACTAAGTCTTCATCCAACGGTCCACATTAAAGTCTACGCTTCCTTCTTTGACCTATTCCTATTAGTTCAAAAAGTCAAGCCACTTTCGTTGACTTGCTCTCATTGGCTAGAATTTTGTCTAGTCAGAATCATTGACTGCTTTTCCTAAACACGGGTCCCACAGACTTTTAAAGATCTGTGATCATTTTGAAGCAGATTTCTACTATTTTTGAGACAGTAGGTACTGTAATATAAAATAATATTATAATAATATAAAATTATCTTATTGCACAGTTAAATCCTAAAAATCATGAGATTAATATATATATCAATCAGAATTAGGTTTAGTAAGATCCCCCAGTTCTAATTAATTAAAATAAGATTTTTTCGGCCAGAAAATTATTATTTCCCTCGCTCGGAGCAAATCACATAAAACAGTCAAATACACTCACGAAACAGTCAAATTCATTTTACTACTCACAGAAATTACAAAACAGTGCATTTCAGGATGATATTGTAATTAACCAAAAAGTTGGGGTGTTACAACTTTGGCCGCGGTAGCCGAGTTGCAGACATGTCTCCTGATCTTTCTCTCTGACTGTTTATGTCTAGCTCCATGGAGTAGGATTTTGGTGTTGTATGCATGTGCATAGTGAGTCCATATATTACCTGGCATCTAATTCTTATGGTATATTGGAACTGTTACTTTACTGATGTATAATTGCTTGGATCTGCTTAATTGTTTGTTGCTGTTGTTTAATGCTTAATATTATTACTCTTTGAAATGCTATGTGGGCACTTTGTGCCATTTTGTTTCTTGCTGCCATAATTGGTAATAATGGTAGGATATCTTATCTCTTTTCTGTATTTCTATTATTTCTGTCCGTATTTATGTTCCATCGAAGACGTCGGCGACAGAGGTGAAGCTCACGAATTCCCCGACTTCTGGCCTGACTGCGACTAGCACCTACTGTTGGATCATGGCGGCATGCCCACGCCGATTTTTAGGTTATGTGCGTTTGACTTTCCTCAGAGGACCAGACTGCTGGCACATCAACCTAAATTCTGATCACTGTATCTACGAGGGGGACGTGTCGATTTCGCTGGCTTGGGGGCGTCATGATCCACCCATCTTCACGTGCAGCGTCAATTTTCATTTTGAGTTCTACTTGCCCATTAGGGAGATGTGGGGTGATCGTTATTACACCCCACAGGAGGATTCTTTTGTCTCCACTGCTCGAGCCCCAGCCCGTAACTCGGTGGCTCCTATGTGGGTTTGCTCGGATGAGGAAGACCCTGAGGAGGAACCCGAGGAGGATCCTGACATGGTTCCTTCTCCTCTTAGGGATTGATATTGTCGATAGCTACTGATGGCTATCAATGTTTATTTTAGGGGCCTGATGTGTCATTATTTTGGTGGGCTGTATATTTATGATTTCTTGGGGCATATATGTATAATTTTGAATTTTGTATATCAGGCACTGTAATCAAACAAGTTTAATATAATGATATATCATGGTACATGTATGTTGGTTTGATGTATGCTTTATTTCTATTTTACTCTTCATTGCAATTATACCTTATCACTATTTTATTAATTATAACAAAAAAAAGAGCACTCGCTAATTTAATTACACGATTATAACCAAATAAATTTATATTTATAAAGCGAACCGGGTCTTAACTTATACTTTTATTTTCCGCATTATAAATGACAATGTGACGTTTCATCCCAAAAAGAGGCGTTACAACTTGGGTAACAGCGATGTGCTGCTAGATACCGCTCACTGCTTGTAATAATAAAATAGGATTTTAATATTACTGCTAATGTAATGAGAACCTACAGGGTCACACACATAGAGCAGACTAAAATTGGAGCAATAGATCCAAGTTGGACTCAGATTCAAATGTGGGCCAGACTCATAATAAATGAATTTAGGGTTACACAGTTTATCTTGCTGCTACTCATACTCACTTTAGGCAATCACTATTATAAATAGTACTGCTAAGGGGGCTGCTAAGACACACATTACAGAGCCTTAGCCGCACCTACAGAAAAGTGAGTGAGTGAGTGACAGGTTTCTTCTCTTCTTTTTGCAGCTAGCATTGTGTGTGAGATGTGAGACTCTATTTTTGTGAACATTGGACGTTCGTGAGTCTGTTCATGTGGATACCGCAGAGACATCGTCGTTGTTACGGTATTGGTGATTCATGTCACTTCCTTAGATTACTCTTCAAGAGGTAAACATTTTTAAAACTTGGATTATGGCTTTTTCGCATGGATCCTTGGTGGGAATTATTTTTCTGTTGTGTGATGTATCCGTGATTCCCAACAAGTCTTACATGCATGTTAGACTAACTAGAGTTATACATTTATGAATCATGCATATGAAGATGTTGAATTATGAATTTGGACTAACTATGTTTATTTTTAAGTGAGCAATACTTTGAAGGATAGTCCAAGTACGAAGAGTGAGTATTGTAATAAGAAAGAAGATCACATTCATGCTCAACTCAAGAAGAATAAGAATGATAAGATGTTCTAAGAATTCACATGATTTGAAAAGAAGAATTGTTAGAAGCTTGAATTGCATCAACAAGCCTAAGGACTAGTATTGATGATGGCAAGATCAAGTCCAAGATCTTCAAAGAATAGCTTTTAGGACTTAGATCTTGTGTAAAAGTAAATGGGAATCACACTGAGCTCAAATATGTTTTTAAATCTTTACAAATGATTCTTACATGCTATAATGCCCAAGAAACATGTTTTTAAAAGAAAGTCATGGTAGTAGTTCAAAACTATGAAAAATAGTCTAGTTTGAGTTCTGAAAAACTGACCTTTGATCACTCTTTTGACCATATATTTCAAATTACTTTGAGTTTTATTTTGAAAATATTTCATTTGAAAATAAACTCAAAGATCTTTCCAATGAGTGGTCATTTACTTAAAATGGATAAGAAATAAAGAAGTTATGACCATTTGCTTTAAACTATGAAAAACAGTCAAGATTGTGTTTTGTAAAACTGACCTTTGGTTAATCTTTTAATCATAACTTTCAAAATAATTTTATTTTTGTACTAAATCTTATGTCATATCAAAATAAACTGAAATATCTTTCCAATGAGTGGTAATTTGTTTAAAACGGATGAGAAATGAAGAAGTTATGACCTTTTAAAGTCAGTTTTCGGAACCAAAGTGTAATAATCGATTACGGAATATCCCTAACCGATTATTCACCAAGTCAGAAGCGTTTTTCATGGTTTTAAAGCCCATAACCGATTAGGACAAAGTCCTAACTGATTATGAGCATACCAAAAACAATTTTTCAATGGCTATAATTCGAATTTAATGCTACCCAACCACCTCCAATGGCTCTTAAATACTTTGCGCTATAAATGAAAGTGTTTGGGCATCAAAGACGGGTGGAGAAACAATCTGAAAATGATTCTTGAGCATTGAACATGAGTTTTACAATCATTTCATCAAATACTTTGTTTTGAGCTTAAAAGTATAATTTCTTGATACCCATTGATCTTCAATTTGTACTATCCACTCTTGTGAGAGTTTTCTTTCATCTATACTTAGTGTAATCTGTAAAGAGAGGATGAGGTATCCCTCAAAAATAGAGGCTCAAACACAAGGGTGAGGTATCCCAAGGTGTGTTGAGTGCTCCACTTTGTAAAAGTTTTTAAGCGCCCGTTCAAGCTTGAAGGTTTAGTTGAAAATCTCGGGTGGTTCACTTGAGGACTGGACATAGGCCATAAGTGGTTGGTGGTTGAACCAGAATAAATCTTTGTGTTTGCTTTTCTCATTTCTATCTCTTTATATTTGTGCTTTAATTACATATGCTTGAGTTGAACTTGATATGTAGCTTATTTACTTGATTCATCCTATATCCCAAGTTATATTTGAGTAATCTACAATAATTGTATCTTGTTAAACTTATTTCGCTGCATGTGTTGATTGAAAATATCAAAATGCACAATTTCTCAAAGTTATTTTAAAAAATTTGTAATCACCCAATTCACCCCCTCTTGGGTGATGGTTGCCATGACTAACACTCTTTACCTTCCAAACAGCAGTGCCTCCACTAACTGTAACTTTTCCGGTGACGCCATCCATTGCCGGCGACCCCAAATCAGAGGCAAAACCCACTGACTAGCCTTTCTGCTGCCAACCCACTACATCCCGCCGAAGCACACCCCCTCACATGTCTGTTAAAATCTCTACTCATCTCTGTATGTGCTAGTGCGTGTGAGTGCATGGCCCACTTTCTGACCTCCAGACTTCTCCATCAACATTTATGGCCACCCTCTAGTCTTTTTCTGACCTTGGCATATGCTTCTGAGATCTAGAAACTTGAGTCCTAAACCTTTTTGCCCGCTGCCTACTACTCCTACTTACTGTTTCTAGACCGAAACACTTGCACACCTTTTACCCAACAACCTGAGACATTCCTAAGTCCTATTTTTCACCTATACCATCATGTCTACCTCTAACTTAACTTCTGTTGTCAGCTTCACCACTGTCCCATTGGTCCCATATGACAAAATGGTAAGGGCAACCAATTACACATCTTGGACTGCTGTTGTGGAGCTATAGTTTAAAAAATAAGGCCATCATGAACACCTAGTCAAACAAGCCAAGGACATTCCCGATAAGGACTAGGCCAAGTGGAAACAAATTGATGCTTCTCTTTATAGTGTGTTGTGGTTCTCCATTGGTGCCAAGCTTCAACCTCAATATTGTGCTTTTCAGACATGCTATGATGTGTGGGCCATGGCTAAGAAATTGTACTCCAATGATACCAATCATCTCTACAGCATTGTTTCTAACTTGATCGCCACTAAGAAACAAGACATGGACTTGAAGACCTATCCGAGTAAGCTTGATACTTGATTGCTGAGTTTGATGCACTTATGTTCTTCACTAATAATGCAAACAAACATGCCGAACAACGTGGAAAGTCCTTTAAGGTCCTTGCCCTTGCTAGTTTGCCACCTGAGCTTGACTCAGTCCATAATCAAATACTTTCAAGCCCTACCATTCCTTCATATAATGCAATCTTTGAACAATTATTATGTCTTTAAACTGCTACAACCATTGCTCAATCCCTACACCTATTGAATCATCTGCATTGGTTTCCTAATTCAGCAACTAGGGTGGACATAGAGGAGGTCGTGGTGATACTCATCCTCAGCAATGCACATTTTTAAAAAAAAAATTGGTCACATTGAGGAACAGTGCAGAACTAAGGCCAACCAACAATCTAAAATTATGAATGTTGCTCAAGTTATCCCATCTAACTCATTTGACGAGGCTTCCCTCTCCGCCGCTGAGTGTAATGAGTACATTTGGCTCAAGGTAGCCATACATTCCACTACGCCTATTACTCAAATTGGTAATCCTACAACCTTTCTTTCATAGCCTTCAAATTTGGGACCTTGGATCCTTGATTCTAGTGCTTCTGATCATATGTAGAAATCCCTTTTCTCTAACCTTACTTATATAGATACACTACCTAGTGTTACTTTAGCCAATAGTTCTCAAACCAAAATCCAAGGCATTGGTCAAGCTATTTCCATTCTTACTCTATCTTTAGATTTTGTACTATTTGTACCTAATTGTCCTTTTAATTTGATATCTATAAGCAAACTCACTTATACCCTACTTTATTCTATTATGTTTGCTAATGATAGTTTTCTTATACAGGATCGGGGAACTAGAGAGATGATTGGTGTAACGTCCATACTCCTACTATCGTACTATATCAGCTAATTACACAAATAAATAGAGATAAGTGCGTTACTTCTAACTTATACACGTCATACTAGATTCATAATAACTATGTTTGTTATTATAAAGAGCCATGAGGGAAAAGAAAATTGATAAACATATAAAACTTTACATTGTATGTACATGCTAAGCCTCAAAAGTGCATAAGTACAATGCATAAACTTATACAACCTAGACAATTATCATAAATACAAACTTTAGACAAAAGCAAATAAAACTAAACTAGTCTATCTGCTTCTTTTTCTTCCTCTTGAAAGAGTCTCGACTTGGATTTATCATGAAAACAATAAATAGTGTGAGAATTCACAATTCTTAGTAATACTATTACAAAACATGTCGTCATATAATTACTACTCATAATAAATAAACTTTATAACCATAGATTATGATTGCACCAAGTAATTGAGACACTACTCACTACCAATGGAACATGCACATACTATTTATGTAAACATTCACAAAAGCAAATCCGTAAATTACATGCATAACTATTCTCTTTTCAATGATAAACAATTGCCTATACAATTATAAAATATCATTTCCTTTGACAAAGTGTTTTTCTCCCCCCTTTACCCAACAAAGAGTTTTACTCGCTCCTTTTGCCCTTAGTAAAGTGTGTTTCTCACTCCTCTACTACCTTTGGTAGAGTATTTTTCTCACTTGTCTACCATGACAAGGTGTTTCTCTCACTCCCTTATCTTAGGATAGACCGTGTTTGTGGCTCAACTTCAACAAGTAAAGGAGCCCCTCACAATATATATGCTATATTGATTCATCTTTAACAAATAAAGGAACAAAGCATACTTGGCACACTTCTTAAACCAAAGCAAGTGTACAACCAAACTAAGTGCACAATTATAACATTTCTTAAGTGCATAAAGTGCACACTCATGGCATATAAGTCACTTCTTGTGCATTTAATCAAAAATATTCATGTTTCATGGTATAGAACTCCATTAATCCAAAACAGAGGTCTACCAATCATTTGACAAGGTTTGGTGTTCATTTAACACTGAAATTATGTGTTTTTATGATAAGATAATTGATTAGTTCTAAGCTCTAATTGATTATTAGTTGTCAACAGTGGCATTTTATATGCCTATAATTGATTACCCACTTTGACTAATCGGTTACGACTAATTAACTTGTATTTTGGAATGCACAATAATTAGTTAGCCCCTTGGCATAAGCGGTTATTAGCCAACATAGCTCTCTGAAATAACCAAATAATTGGTTATATGGTTAATAAGATTCTCTGCCAGAGAGCAATAACTGGTTATCACACTAAGTAGCAAGATTCATGTCACTAACAAGAAAATCTAGTACCTCACACCATAATTTTAACCTCAAGTTGAACAAGGTTCTAGGTACTAACATAGGGCAATCCACCTCACTTGGGATGCCTAAGGTTGCCTAACTTTTCACATATACAAAGTGATAATCCTCTCTAAGAAATATCCTTTAAAATGCATCAACACACTCTAAAATGCATATATGAATGATCCCATCAAGTAGGGAATTCAAAACCAACAAGATCAAAATCTTGAAAATGCCCTGTCTAGGTGCTTGGGCGCTTTTCACCCAGCTCTCAGGCGCGTAACACTGGCACCTAGGCGCTCCGCTGGTAGCATCAGGGGCAAAACTCTCTAGATGATGGGTGCTTGAGCACTGGCCACTGGCACCTGGGCGCCTATGGCACGAAACTGAAAACAAATGCCTCTGGACATTGGGTGCTTGAGCGCCCAATTCCCAGCTCCTAGGTGTTGGTTGCCCAGTAGCAAATCTGTAGAATTCTGCAGATGGCTGCACTGTTCCAATGGTGCAAACCACGAATTTTAGTCACTCCAAATTGGTTTTTAGGTGATTTTAAGTCCCTAAAGAGTTCATTAACACAAAGGAAACATTAATCACTAACTCATTTCATCAAATTTGGATTCATGAACCAATCAATCATCTAAAACATCAATTTTCTCACTTTGTGCATTAAAGGTCCAAATGTAGAGTTCTAAGTTTCTAATCAAAACTCATACCATGAACAAGTCATAAACAATCCTTAAAACACATCCAAGCAAGAAATCACTCAAAATAGCTCAAAATCTCTTTTTTGACCCATTATACCTAAACTAAGCATAAAAATGGAGATGAGAAGGAAAAACTATTTTGAACTCAAAAACCCTACCTTTAGGTGCAGCAAGGATGGAGATTCAAGCTTTAATCTTTGATCTTAGATTTCCCTTTCCTCTATTGCTCCTTGTTTTCCTTTTCTCCACTTTGCACTTCCTCCTTTACTGCTCTTGTGTTTCATCCATGAAAAGAATAGAGAAGTGAGAAATGAGAAACAAATATCACATAAAATGTCAAGGCAAGTGGTTGGTTCAGCCGTGAAAGTCTTGGAAAATTAGATATTTTGCCGTATAACTTATATCTATTAAGAACACTTAGATTTCTCCAAAACAAGCTTTCTTAGTTCTAACAAGTTTAAATTAAATCATAAGATTCATCAAAAACTTGTTTCACTAATATCATAATTTTTCATATCTGTGACTAGTCAATCTGGCATTAAAACATACAACCAGTATGCTTAAAAATACCAAACTGACTATAATCATTCTCAAATTTTAACCATATCACAATTCACACATTTGTGACCTAAAAACATACTATGCACATTTATTTCCATTAGCTAAGCCATTTATGCTAATATTTGGGTCATTTTAAGCTACTTTTCACCTTTCGAGTTGTAGCAAAGTGCCTAAACTAACTCAGATTATCACAAAATTAAACAAACATATTAAGCAAGTATTAAGCTACCTCTGTAACTATTTAAAAGTCTAACATGTTTTAGAGGATATTACATTTCTCCCCTCTTTTTTAAAATTTTATCTCAAAATTTACTTACCTCATAAAAACAATAGCGGGTAGTCTTGCTGCATATAGGACTCCAACTCCCAAGACGCCTCCTTAAAGCCAGCACCATCCCAAAGCACCTTCACTAGAGGAATCCTCTTATCTCTAAGTTCTTTGATTCCTCTATTCATGATCCTTACCAGTTGCATAGCATAAGATAAATCATCCCTTAACTGCATAGATTCATTTCTTATGATATGTGAAGGATCTGGATTATACTTCCTAAGTTGTGACACATAGAAGATATTGTGAAGATTAGACAAACTGGGAGGAAGGGCAATTTGGTAGGCTACATGTCTAATTATTTTTAGGATTCGATAAGGACCAATGAAACACGGATTCAGCTTTCATGTTCTTAATGCTCTACCAATCCTTGTTGTAGGAGTGACTCTCAAGAAAACATGATCTCCCTCATTAAATTCTAGAGGTCTTCTCTTCTTATCAGTATAACTCTTCTGCCTACTTTGAGCCATAACTAACCTATCTTTTATCATTTTAATTTGATCAGTGATCTGTTATACCAACTCTAATCCTAGGATGGTTTTCTCTCCAACCTCATACCAGCATAAAGAGGACCTACACCTTCTACCATAAAGTGCTTTATATGGTGTCATACCTATGCTAGTATGATAAGTGTTGTTGTAGGCAAACTCCACTAAAGATAAGAACTTATCCCAACTACCCTTATGCTCTAGCATACATGCTCTTAGTATATCCTCAATGTAACACCCCTCGATTTAATATCCATGGCACAATCGTCATTATACCACGGACACTAAATTTTGGTGTGTTACAACTCAAATAACAACTTTTCCAAATCTAATCATTTTGCATATAAGGAAAATATGAGTCACGAATGAATAGTAATGCATAATGTCATTAGAAAAATATAGTTCGATAAGATATACCCAAGATACAACATATAAGACTAGTTAATTACCTTAAAACATACATATACTCAAAATAACCCTTATACAGGTAATGCAAAAGCAAATGTAAACTACCCACAACAACGTCATGACTAAGGAGTTGAGCACTCCATCGGATCCACTTCGGGATCCTTTCCCCGGTTCATCTGAGGACATAAAGCAGAACAATATACGGTCTCACGGGCAGGCTCCCTCGCAGCTGATGCCACAGACTCCTCGTCCACTCTGAGGGTATGAATCAGATCACTCCATAGCTCCCAAATGCGTAAGGTAACTCCGGATGCACCGATGTAGTGAGAACCAGGATACGATCTTCAATCGTAGTCCTCTTCACGGTCAAGGTCAGATCCCCAATAATACCATTTATGCTTGCTGGCCCAGTCGACTCGCCAAGTATTGGCACCCCCGGTGAACACGGCCTTAATGAAAAATCAATAAAACCACTCCTTGTTGCCCTCGTCAAACACAGGAGATCATACCAAGTATGGTTTAGGAAATTCAACCTCGTCCCTTTTACAGTCTTTACCCAAAAATCATATAGAATAAGAATAGTGCAAGCAAGAGGTGAGATATCCTACATCATTACCAACATGGCATCGAAGGAAAAATAATACGAATGACGAAGTCATTCCATACATACAGATATTGCAGATATATTCAAGTTATCAATTTCATATACATATATCATCAAAAAAGCATATCCACAATATTATAAATGT
The DNA here is from genome assembly GCA_029884595.1 of Ormosia semicastrata. Lineage (NCBI taxonomy): Eukaryota > Viridiplantae > Streptophyta > Magnoliopsida > Fabales > Fabaceae > Ormosia > Ormosia semicastrata. Next base: position 17,893,900 of record JAQQTO010000062.1, on the reverse strand, counting down.
CAACAACACTATCCACTGTAGATATATAACAAATATTTATGTCTCCACAATATATATGTTGACCATGTCATGACAATTATGTGAACTGACCATGCATATGCACAATGCGTATGCTGGCCATCCTCAAGTACAATGTACTCATTTCCTACTCCATGGAGCTAGACTCAATTTTCAGAGATGAACGCCCCAAAAGATCTGTCCCCCCCTCAGTAGACAGTCTACGCTGGGCTATGAAAAGCAATAGTGCCTTGTCGGGCTGCCAGTGTGTTGCAACAGTGTTCACGGCCAGGGGTTTACAAGGTGATAACATGATCACAAGTGAAACACCGCGTCCTAACGTCCCCCTAGGTCTATTCAAGGCCTCACTATCCTATAAGTTCTCTTTCACTCCTAGGTATAAAACACCATAACTGTATAATGCATAAATGCATATTGAATGGGATCAACCCTCCGTTGTACCATTCTCAATGGTATTAAAGCAACTGTCCATACGATTGTTCAATACCATTCTCCTCAGTGATATTATATAACCGTCCATAGGACTACATCGTACCACTGTTATCTTGGTTTCCTCTGATAACCAGTCATTTCTAACTAAATTGTTTACCTAATGTTTCTAGTTATAAAAGCAAACCACATCTGACTAAATCATATACCTGATGTTTCTTGGTCCGGTACTTCGGTTCCATAAACACAATGTCAGTGCATGCTCATCATGCTCGACTTACTCAATCATGTCTCAATGCATGTGGATTCAATGCATACATACATATCTATATATATATATATATATATATATATATATATATATATATATATATATATATATATATATATATATATATATATATATATATATCTATATATATATATATATATATATATATATATTCAAATGATAGCATAACTTAACCAAATTCACATGCTATATCGATCCAAATCATTCATCATAAATCTTTGATCCCAATCACGGACCCACATCAAGTCAATATTAAAACCTCAAAGATGAACACTTACTATTCAAAGTTGCTGCAAAAGTTATGCCTCAATTCCATTATGTTCTTGCGTTAAACTCTCTTAGAATATTCACTTTAAGTTCCTCACAACCCTCCTCACACTCATGTTCTTTCTTTATCCAAACCTCACTCTAAGTTTTATGTTAAGGTTGTGTTGTTTATCCTTTCCACATTATGAGTTCCTAATTAAGTGTATATTCATTTGATTAACTAAGTTCTAGCTTGATAAAAAGTCTCATAATGAGTGCTCAATGAGACTGTGAGCCTCCAAGGGACTAGAAAAACAAAACAATTCTTTACTACCCTTGATTTCACGGCCATGACCAATTTCACGGCTTGGAGTACACAGCCGTGTCAAATTACACGGCCTAGGTCGTGTACTCCTCTGGAAGAACCTGAAAGCATGCGTAAACTAAGTTGCTCGATTACCTGACCGTGTAACACTCTGTCTTGCACGTTGAGCTGTGTTTCCAGTGGGAACACGACCTGGGCCGTGTAAATCCACAAAGCCCTTCAATTTACACCAGAAACCATGAAAATGAGGTTCTCCAAGCTTCTAAATCAAATGGGTAATAATCCATATACATATTTAAGCATTTAGACACACACAAATCCATCAAGATACTCAATAACAAGCATAGAAAATCATACAACACAATTACATCATAATATTATAAAAAAATCACAAACAAAGTGAGAAACCCACAATGGATTCCTCGCCATCAACACCAAAGACATTTCCCCACCACCAAGATTGGTGAAGAGGATTATCGCCCTCTTACCACAAGAAAAGACAAGAAAATGAACTTTGTTGGTACTTTTCTTGCAATTTTTGTCTAAGACCTCCAAGAAAACCCTAACATGGTGAAACCCAAGAAATCCAAAATCAAAGCTTGAAAAGGGAGTCCTTGGTCACAATGGTGGCCAAGGACCACGAAAATGAGAAGAGAAAATATGAAAGCCATGGACTTTACCTCAAAGCTTCAAGCTTTAAAGCTTGAAGAAAACGTTGGAGATGGAGGAAATGAAAGGAAGATCTTCAAAGAGGAAGGCTTCAAAGTGATGAGAGGAATCAAGACCCTAGATTGACTTGAGCAAATGAGTTTGAGTGGCCTCCCATGGTGGCTTGGCCGTGTAGGAGAAAAGAGGGGAAAGAAGAGAGGGTGTGAGAGAGAAAGAGAGAAATGAAAGATGAGAGAGAAAGTGATAGTTTTTCAAATGGTAAATGAGAAGTGAAAAGATGATAATTTTTGCCATATTTCCCCCTTCTTGGCCGTGTGACCCCAAAGTGAGGAGAGAGAGTGTGATGCTTTCTTGAGAAGTTTGGTAGGAAGCTTCCTTGAAGTTTCCTTAAAGCTTCCTTGAGAAGCTTCGCCCGCTTCTCGATAAGGTGAAGGGTGATGATATCACTTTGATGCTATCATAAAAGTAATTAGATAGAAATAATCTGCTAGAGCTATTATTCAGTGGACAAATTTTATAATTAGCAGAAATAATATTTTATTATCCCACAGATAATAAAATATACTATGATTTTATTTATCGGATAAAATCTCAAAAAATAAAAATCTCGTATACTGTGTCTGTCTCGGGTTTAGTAAGATCCCCTGTCGATGTTTCTATAGTTCAAAGTTTTTTGGCCACAAGGAAAATATTTTATTTTCCCAGCCTCGCTCAGTGCGCACGTAAATTGAAAAAATATTAAAATAATCAAACAATTCAGAAAAATTTCCAAAAATTATAAATATTATAAAATGATTATTTATCATGTAATAAGTAATTTTTGAGATGTTACAACTCTTCCCTTTAGAAAGAAATTTCGTCCTCAAAATTTTCATACCTTAGAATTCTAGCTCCCATATTGTTCCTCCAATTACATTATTCCAAATCATTTTTACTAACGCGATTTCTCTTCCCCTTGAACTATTTGCATTCTTTCCTGAGTCATCTTAACTTTATCCATTGTTCATTGTACAAGCTCGGGTCTAATCACAATCCTTTCACAGTCTTGGTGCCAACACAAAGGTGTCTTACATCGCCTTCCATGTAATGCCTTATTTTTAACTCCCTCTAATCAACCAAATATTTTTGACTCTAATGACTTCTGCAGACCTTAAACGTTGCTCTATGCAGAAAATACCTCCATATTTTCTATGCACTACCATTGTTAATTCTGAGTTTGTGTAGAGTAGTCCTTCTTATGTGCTCTCGGTTGTCTTTAAGCATATGCTACTACTCCTTCCATCCGCATAAGCTCACCTCCAAATTCTAACGCGAAGCATCACTAGATATCTCAAAAGGTTTGTTGATATTAAGTGGAATCATCACTGGTGAAGTAGTTGAATGTTTCTTCAACCCTTGAAAATTTCCCCCGTATACATCGGTCCATACAAAACTTGACTCTCTCGTATGAGTTAGATGAGAAGTCTTGCCACATTGGAAAATTTTGAGATGAGTCTCCCGTATTAACCAACTAATCTCACATAGCTACGAATCTCCGTTGCGGTCGTCGGTCTTTCTCATTGAAGAATTGCTTCAACTTTCGACGAGTTCATAGCAATTCCTTCCCTTGAGATCACGTAACCCAAAAGTTGAACTGCCTCTAGCTAGAATTCGTACTTGGGCAACTTCACACATATATTCTCCTCCTTCTTCAGGAATTGAAGAATCACAAAGAGGGGTTTCGTACATTCCTCTGAACGTTAAGAGTAGATTAGAATGTTGTCAACAAAGACAACGACAAGTCTATCTCCACCAGGAAGAGAGATCCAATTCATGTAACTGATGAATATTACTGACGTGTTCGCTGCACGGAACGATATTACTAAATACTCATAGTGCCCATAATGCGTTAGAAAAAGTTGTTTTTGGAAATCTCTCCTACTTTCAAGCGAACTTGATGATAACTAGAACGCAAACTGGTCATGGGGATAACAGCGGCTTCCTTCAGCTAATTCATTAAGCCATCTATCCTCGATCTTAACAAAAAAAACATCTCATAGGGTATGTTCTCTTCTATTTGTACTACATTCAGCACAGATTTATCTAATAAAGAATTTGACATGGTTCAACAAAATTTTAGAATGAGCTTCATGGATTCCAATCCAGAAATCTCTGTCTCAAGAAACACTAAAGTTTGATTGGGATAATTTAACAGGATATGGTTAGAAAATAACCAATTCATTTTCAATATTGCATCTAATTTGTGAAAGAAGTAAACAAATCATATTAATAGAAAAGATTTCGTCGATAACAGGTCATAGGATAATTTAAACACTTGGCTATCAACAATCGGTCCTTAGTAGCAGCAGTAGAAATAACTTTGTCAAAAGATGACGAAGACACAAATGACCATACTGGATTCATACAGTCATATGCCATAAAGAAATGGGTTACCCTTGGAATTATACAATAAAATCACAGGGTCATCTATCACAGTACAAGCTCCCTCGTTTAGGCCTTTAGTCTGAGAGACTTTTGCTCCACTTGAGGAATTAACTCTCCCTTCTTTGTGAGATTTTGAAGCACATACATCTCTAACAGAAGGTTTCGTCCTATGCAAAGTACAATTTCTAGCACATGTCCTAGCTTTCCGCACTTGAAACAAATTATTCATTCGATCATACAGTGCCTTGTTAAATGGCCCTTTACGCACTTCTTACATTTTGGTAAAGATACCACGGTCGGATTGGATTTACTACCACTCGCACCTCCTTCATGTGTTTGTTGTTGCTTCCTCAGTCGTCGCGAATATGGTTTTCGCTTAAACTGATTAACTTATCTATTATTCCTCCTCTGGACTTTAGGCAATCTAGAGTTTCACCAAAATTAATTATCTCCTAACAAATTCTGAACCTCGACTTCCAATTCCTGCTACCATGCGACCCTCTGATCCTGGTATGTTGTTACATCTACCAGTCGTATCATCATCATCACTCCCCGCATTCACATGCTTACATCTACCCTGAGCCATTGCCTCCCTTCAAGGATAAACGAATCGAAGCATTAGGAAAATCAAAAGTAATCAATTCAAACAATATTGTCTCCTTTCGAAAACCAAACGCAAAGAGTCATACAACACAGCAAGACAAACCTAACCGCCAAACCCAAAGAACTCTAACTTGAGCTCTTTCATTCTACCTTCTACGGCGCGATCTCTGTTAGTCATGGCAACCATTACCCAAGAGGGGGGTGAATTAGGTATGAAAAACTTTTTACAAAAGCTCTTAAAATAAACACAAATATTTAAGCTATTAAATAAAAGAGAAAGAATTATGAGATGAAGAATAAAAGCTTTAAGAAGCAGATAAATAAATGTGCAATAAAATAAAATTGCATAAAAATAAAAAGATAAAGAGAAGAAGAGCAGGCACGATATTTATCCTGGTTCGACCACCAACCACTTGTGGTCTACGTCCAGTCCCCGAAACACAGTTCGAGATTTTTCACTATATGTACAAGCTTTAATAGGTGCTTGCTACCATTACATAAAAGAGCACTTTTCATACACAGGGAAACTCTACCCTTGTGCTAAAGTCTCAGTCTGCAGGGATACCTCACCCTTATACAAACCTTAGAGGGATACCTCACCCCCTTTACGAACCTTGAAGGATACCTCACCCTCAATACAGAAGAATAGAAATTATAGATGGATAGAAACTCTCACTCAGAGCAAATTATACAATTTGAAGTGCTAAGAGGCTCTCAAAGGATATCTCAAAGTTTTAGCAAAAAGAGCATAAAAAATAGGCGTAAAATATAAATCACATTTTTCAGAGCAAGCGCAAATTAAACAAATAGCTGGAGTATTTCAGATGAGACCCACGGTCTCTATTTATAGAACCAGATAGAAAATAGCCGTTGGGTGTAATTAAATCCATGATTATTACGAGAATATGTCTGTTAGTTTCCATATCAGTATTCGTAAAAGCCCGAGGTTATTCGAATAGCATAAACCATTATTCGAATAACACTGTTCATAAAACCATCGTAAAAAGCAAACTGACATGGGTTATTCGAATAACCTTAAATTTATTCGAATAACTCTTTAACAAATAGAGTTCTGAAAAACTAGGATTATTCGAATAATTACTGAGTTATTCAAATAATTCATTTGAGAAAAACCTTCCTGGAAGTCCATTTATTCGAATAAACATTTGGTTATTCGAATAAACATTTAGTTATTCGAATAAAACGTTAAAAACACATTCAGTAACGTTTTCTGGGTCATGTTATTCGAATAACCCTTTGGTTATTCGAATAAACCATTAAAAACTTGTTCTGGTATGATTTCTGTGGTGTGTTATTCGAATAACATATGCTTTATTCGAATAAACCACTCAGATTTCAAAAACTGACTTTAAATGGTCATAACTTCTTCATTTCTTATCCGTTTAAAGCAAATGACCAGTCATTGGAAAGATCTTTGAGTCTATTTTCAAATGAAAGAAGTTTCAAGACAAAACTCAAAGTATTTTGAAAGATATGATTAAAAGAGTGACCAAAGGTCAGTTTTGCAAAACTCAAACTTGGCTATTTTTCATAAATTTGAACTACCACCATAAATAACTTTTCAAAACTTATTTGTTGGGTATTTTAGCATAGGAAAACCATTTGTAAAAACATATTTGAGATATCCATAAGGCTTCTTACATAAAGACACTAAGTCCTATAAGCTATACCATTTAATCTTCCTTTGGACTTGGTCTTTGACATGACTTTGATGTTTATCAATGCCTTCATGAAATAGGCATTCACATTCTCCTTTGTGTCGAGATTAATTGAGATCTTTTGCTTTCTTGTTGCAAGCTCACTCTTGGTACTTGAACTATCCTACAAAGTATCACTCACTTAAACAAGCATAGTTAGTCCAAAAACATAATTTAATATCTTCATATGCATGAATCATAAATATATAGCTTTAGTTAGTTTAACATGCATATAAGACATTCATAGACACATCCAAATAAGATATTTATTAAATATTAATGGATATGCTCTATATAGAATGCAACAAAGAGTATAAGCAAGATATTCCTTTTGTCTTGTATTTTGTCATCATCAAAACTTAACATATAAAACCATTTGGGGCAAACTTATTTCCACAATCTCCTCCTTTTTGATGATGACAAATCACCAAAAAAAAATATGTTGAGCAATATACAAGAATTGATATTTATGTAAGCATATCAAGCAATTGAGTACAAGAACATATTTTTCTTTCTAATTTTCTCTCCCCCTATTTGACATCAACAAAAAGGCTTAGGAAGGAAAGATAATAATTTTCTCTCCCCTTATAGATAAAACTCATGTTGTCAAAGATAAGAAACGATCATGCTTTCAAGATATATAAAATTATTCATGCAATGCTTGTCATATTTTTGTATGTCAACATTTTGCATATGATAACAATAAAACACTTTATATAATCAACCAAGAATGTAAGGCAAGAGATATAAACAACTTAAGAGCTAGACTCCCCCTCAAAATATGCATATTATCAAAATAAAGTAAGGGCAAAGATATTTATTTTTAATCCAAAATTTTAAGACTTCTCCCCCTTTCAAAAAGAATTTTATAAGAGCAGCATTTTAGAAAGGTAGAGATGTTTTAAAAAAAACCATATATTCCTTGGAAGCATCTAGTTATTTAAGATTAATTTATCAACAAGTATCATACAATTCATAACATATAGAATACCATAAAAGCTAAGGGATAGAGATACTTATTGAATCATATAAAGAGTGATGCTCCTTCTTTATTGGTCCTTTAACTTTGAGCTTTCTTCCTTTGAATTCTACATTCCATTGCACTAGAAGAAAGTATTCTTTATCTTCCTCTTCATTTGAATTCCATTCAGCTTTTCTCATTTATCTACATATGCTTGTATGTAAAAAAAATCTGATGGCTATATTTGAAATACATAGAGAGACTTGCAAAGCTAACTTTAAAAGTCCTCTAAAATATAGGTTAGCATCAAATATCATTTAATCTCATTTACAAGCATAAATTAGGTTGATATATAATTTAAAGCACGTATCACATTATCAACTATGCAATATTAGTTCTAACAAGAATGCATGAAGCGCATATGCACTTGAATAAAAAAAAAATTGTTTAAGCATTTTAAGGTATGATTCAAGTTTATCAAGAAGTATGTAATTATCATCAAAACTTATTTAGACATTTTTAGGCAAATAATTTTCATGTAAGGCATGTGAAGGTATAACATAACTTTCTACTTCTCCAAATATCATATGATATCAAATTTAAAGCATAAATAAGGATTGATATCATCAGAAGTGTAGTCTTTGAATTTTTGTAGATGACTTTCACTTCCAAGCTTCAAGTTTTCACGAGGGAATAGAGATTCTTTGCACCCCTTTCAAAAGTTGAATTCTTTTACTATCCTCAACTTGAATAAGCTTATTCCATTTAAATGCTTGCTTGAGGTAGTTATCACCCTACAACACAATTCAAAGAATTTTCTTTGGTATCCATCAATTTTGGATCCATAGAGGTTAGTTATTATGCCAAACTCATAAACAAATAAGCATTCAAAACAATAAATAAGTTCACAATGGCAAAAAATATTTCATGATCAATCAAGCCAATTATATATAAGCATCAAAAGAATTTAACATGTATTAATCGAAACGTAGCAGAACAGATTACGTTTAAAAACAAACCGTGTTTATTCGAATAAGAAGAGGATCCTATTCGAATAAAGGATCTGGAGAGCCAAGCGTCTTGGCATTTTAGCAGGTTTATTCGAATAACCTGGGAGTTATTCGAATAGACAGAAAAGCAAACAATCAATATTGATAAGCCAAGTCTCTGGTTATTCGAATAATATGAGTTCTATTCGAATAGACAGAGAGCAAACGTAAACAACTGATAAAACAAGTTTCAGGTTATTCGAATAAATCAGCTTTTATTCGAATAGACAGAGCGCATGATACACACAGGTTTGAACACAGGAACCAGTTTATTCGAATAAACTAAGTATTATTCGAATAAAGTCGATATTCAACACATTATTTAACAAGCTGCAAAGGAGTTTATTCGAATAAAAACCTTATAAAACTAACAAGGAAACACAGAGATGAATACGTTCAAGAATTCAAAGCATATATATATATATATGATTTAAAGAGAGATAATCTTCAACAATAAAACATGCAATCATATATTGGATTGATCAAAAACTCAAGTTCAAAGATATTATTATTTCAAACAAGAAGTATATTTTCAGATTATAAGGCTAGAAAAGCATAATAAAAATTTCCACTTATCCAAAATTTGCAAGTCCAGGCTTCTTGGAAACGAGAAAAAGAGCTTGAAATTATTTTTAATCTTTGTACTTGGAGCAACCATTTTCAAGATGTTAATGTCACTCCTTGGCCTTCAAGTACACCTACAACACACTTCAATTTTTGACTTTTGGTACCCAAATTTTATTGGGTCCTTGTGTGTTAGTTTTCGAATATTAATCTATTATGCTCTCATAAAGATTAATTTTTCATAATATGTAAATTGAGCACAATAAATTAAATAATTAAATATCATTAAGCACATAGTTGATAGCATGCTCACTTTCATGATATATAGACAATTTTAAAGCATATAAAGCATACATAGTCAAAGAAATAAATATGCAAGACAGTGAGCAAAGGGTGTAACAGGAATATAATCATGTGTTATATTTAATATTCAATTTTTACCAAGTACACATGATTCAATCAATCACTTAAGGCCTACAATGAATATACCTCAAATTAATTGACTTTACAAGTAAATGCTCATGAGAGGTAAAAACTGTTGATACCTTGGCCTTGGTAATTAAGGAAACTCTTTTCCTTACCCGTTGCTTCTCTTTTGGTGTTTTGAACTTTGCAAGTTCTACATTGTGTACTTGAGAAGCTTTGGTTGAAGTCATCTTCCTTCTTTGAGTAAAATTTCTTTTATTGGGCTTTGGAAGCGCTCTTTGTGATGATTCCTCTTTCCTTTGATCAATAAGTCCATCCTTTTGAGAAATTTTTTGCACAGTTGAAATACTAGGAGGACACTTTGGTACCCACTTCATTTTGGGTCCTTGAATGTTAATATTAGGGCCTTTAGGATTTTTAGGAACCCATACCATACAATTTCTCATATAAGGATTTCTTCTATAATTGCATAAATGAGAAATATGTCCTAGATGACCACAAAAATTACATACAACTGAATTTAATGATGGCTTGGTCTTCTGAAGATCATCTTTGAAAAACTTAAGCATTTTCTTGTTATTACATTCTATGTTATTTCTGCCACAAGCTTTACTTGAATTTCCATGTGGAATAACATTGATTTTATTTTCATTAACAAGCATAGAATGTAAGCATTTAGAATCATTAGCTTTGGAAAGTTTGAAAGATAAGTCCTCAACTTGATTTTCTAAATTAATGCATTTTTCACAAGAAGATGAGGTTTCATATTTCAAAGGCATTTCCTCATTAAGAAAAGCATATTCATTTTTCAAAGTCTCAATTTTATTTTCAATAAAGGAAATTTTTTCCAAACTCGATAAGTTTTTCTTTTCTAAATGTAACAAACCATCATATAATTCATTATATGCACTTTGCAACTCATCATAAGAAGGACTATAATATAGTTTAGAATTATTTACCTCAAAGTCCTTTTTAGCCATATAGGAAGTAGTCTCAATTTCTAGCACACTTGGCTCTTTAAGAGAATCACCTTCTTCATCATCAATTTTATTTTGCTTTGTCTCTTCTTCAAATTGAGCACCATCGTCACCAAGAGACATTTGGCTTGCTTCAGTAGTTTGAACATCTCTTTGAGCATGCGTTTCATGACAGGCTTCCTTCAATGACTTTTGCTCTTCTTGCTTTCTATATGCAACTTTATGCACAAAATCATCGTTAGCAAGATAAATAGCATTAAGAGCATCCCATATATCTTTAGCACAAGAACAATCTTTAATTTCAGCATAAGTATCATCATTTAAACTACTTCTCAAAATTTGCATAGCTCTAATATTCAAAGAAAAACATTTTTTTGTCAAAACTATTCCAAGTTTGTTTTGATTTGTAAGTAAACTCATTTAGAACAACATCCCACAAATCCAAATCAATAGATTGCATATAAAACTCTATTCTAGTTTTCCAATAAACAAAATTCACACCATCAAAGAATGGTGGTTTATCAATTTCAAAACCTTCCATTTTAAAAAACTTTCAAGGTTGCTAATAAACAAGGATCTTTAACTCTAAGCGGTTAAGCTTTCACCAGAGCACGAAGCTCTGATACCACTTGTTAGTCATGGCAACCATTACCCAAGAGGGGGGTGAATTGGGTATGAAAAACTTTTTACAAAAGCTCTTAAAATAAACACAAATATTTAAGCTATTAAATAAAAGAGAAAGAATTGTGAGATGAAGAATAAAAGCTTTAAGAAGCAGAAAAATAAATGTGCAATAAAATAAAATTGCATAAAAATAAAGAGATAAAGAGAAGAAGAGCAGGCACGATATTTATCCTGGTTCGACCACCAACCACTTGTGGTCTACGTCCAGTCCTCGAAACACAATTCGAGATTTTTCACTATATGTACAAGCTTCAATAGGTGCTTGCTACCGTTACATAAAAGAGCACTTTTCATACACAGGGAAACTCTACCCTTGTGCTAAAGTCTCAGTCTGCAGGGATACCTCACCCTTATACAAACCTTAGATGGATACCTCACCCCCTTTACAAATCTTGAAGGATACCTCACCCTTAATACAGAAGAATAGAAATTATAGATGGATAGAAACTCTCACTCAGAGCAAATTATACAATTTGAAGTGCTAAGAGGCTCTCAAAGGATATCTCAAAGTTTTAGCAAAAAGAGCATAGAAAATAGGCGTAAAATATAAATCACATTTTTCAGAGCTAGCGCAAATTAAACAAATAGCTGGAGTATTTCAGATGAGACCCACAGTCTCTATTTATAGAACCAGATAGAAAATAGCCGTTGGGTGTAATTAAATCCATGATTATTACGAGAATATGTCCGTTAGTTTCCATATCAGTATTCATAAAAGCCCGAGGTTATTCGAATAGCATAAACCATTATTCGAATAACACTGTTCTTAAAACCATCGTAAAAAGCAAACTGACATGGGTTATTCGAATAACCTTAAATTTATTCGAATTACTCTTTAACAAACAGAGTTCTGAAAAACTAGGATTATTCGAATAATTGCTGAGTTATTCGAATAATTCATTTGAGAGAAACCTTTCTGGAAGTCCATTTATTCGAATAAACATTTGGTTATTCGAATAAACATTTAGTTATTCGAATAAAACGTTAAAAACACGTTCAGTAACGTTTTCTAGGTCATGTTATTCGAATAACCCTTTGGTTATTCGAATAAACCATTAAAAACTCGTTCTGGTATGATTTCTGTGGTGTGTTATTCGAATAACATATGCTTTATTCGAATAAATCACTCATATTTCGAAAACTGACTTTAAATGGTCATAACTTCTTCATTTCTTATCCGTTTAAAGCAAATGACCAGTCATTGGAAAGATCTTTGAGTCTATTTTCAAATGAAAGAAGTTTCAAAACAAAACTCAAAGTATTTTGAAAGATATGATTAAAAGAGTGACCAAAGGTCAGTTTTGCAAAACTCAAACTTGGCTATTTTTCATAAATTTGAACTACCACCATAAATAACTTTTCAAAACTTATTTGTTGGGTATTTTAGCATAGGAAAACCATTTGTAAAAACATATTTGAGATATCCATAAGGCTTCTTACATAAAGACACTAAGTCCTATAAGCTATACCATTTAATCTTCCTTTGGACTTGGTCTTTGACATGACTTTGATGTTTATCAATACCTTCATGAAATAGGCATTCACATTCTCCTTTGTGTTGAGATTAATTGAGATCTTTTGCTTTCTTGTTGCAAGCTCACTCTTGGTACTTGGACTATCCTACAAAGTATCACTCACTTAAACAAGCATAGTTAGTCCAAAAACATAATTTAATATCTTCATATGCATGAATCATAAATATATAACTTTAGTTAGTTTAACATGCATATAAGACATTCATAGACACATCCAAATAAGATATTTATTAAATATTAATGGATATGCTCTATATAGAATGCAACAAAGAGTATAAGCAAGATATTCCTTTTGTCTTGTATTTTGTCATCATCAAAACTTAACATATAAAACCATTTGGGGCAAACTTATTTCCACAATCTCCAGTAAGTCTTTAACTCCCATGCAGCTCCTCGAACCATACTTACACCAGGTATTCTTTTCCCAAGAAAATCGGTTCTCCAAAACCTCTTGGACGCCTCAGTCCACAACCCTTGTAAGTCCTATTTAACTACCTTTATTTCTAACCTATTGGCTCAAATAATTCTAGAGGTAACATAACAAAGGTGTAAATGCAAACAAATCCTAAATAAGTTTAGTCATACCAACTGAGTTTCTTTCTAAAAGAACTTCTATTACCTTAATACGCTTAGGTGAAGTCATAGTTTCCTGTAAACACAGAACATTACACATTGAGTGAGCTAATACTCAATATCATATAACTGTGCGACAGTAGCTACCGACATTCAACCTATGGCAAGCCATGCCTTCCTTTCCCAAACATCTCAATTCAAGAGACAAGTAAGTGCACAACATACAAAGAAACTTCTAACATGTCTAAGCATAGATAGTCGATACCCCGGCTCAATAGGATGAACTGTGCTCTGATACCACCTAATGTAACACCCCTTGATTTAATATCCATGGCACAATCGTCATTATACCATGGTCACTAAATTTTGGCATGTTACAACTCAAATAACAACTTTTCCAAATCTAATCATTTTGCATATAAGCAAAATATACCACGAATGAATAGTTACACATAATGTCATTAGGAAAATATAGTTCGACAAGATATACCTAAGATACAACATATAAGACTTGTTAATTACCTTAAAACATACATATACTCAAAATAACCCTTATACAGGTAATGCAAAAGAAAATATATACTACCCACAACAATGCCATGACTAAGGAGTTGGGCACTCCATCGGATCCACTTCGGGATCCTTTCCCTGGTTCATCTGAGCATACAAAAGCAGAATAGTGTGCGGTCTCACGGGCAGGCTCCCTCGTAGTTGATGCCACAGACTCCTCATCCACTCTGAGAGTATGAATCAGATCACTTCATAGCTTCCGAATGCGTAAGGCAACTCTGGATGCACCGATGTAGTGAGAACCAGGATACGATCTTCAATCGTAGTCCTCTTCACGATCAAGGTCAGATCCCTAATAATACCATTTACGCTCGCTAGCCCAGTCGACTTGCCAAGCATTAGCACCCTCGGTGAACACGGCCCTAACGAAAAATTAACAGAATCCCTCCTTATTGCCTGCGGCAAACACAGGAGATCATACCAAGTATGGTCTAGGAAATTCAACCTTGTCCCATTTACAGTCTTTACCCAAAAATCACATAGAACAAGAATATTGAAAGCAAGAGGTGAGATATCCTACATCATTACCAACATGGCAGCAAAGGAAAAATAATACGAATGACGAAGTCATTCCATACATACAAATATTACAGATATGATCAAGTTATCAATTTCACATACATATATCATCAGAAAAGCATATCCACAATATTATAAATGTCAACAGTACTATAACAACAGGTATCCACTGTTGATATATAACAAACATTTATGTCTCCACAATATGTATGTTGACCATGCCATGACAATTATGTGAACTGACCATGCATATGCACAATGCGTATGCTGACCATCCTCATGTACAATGTACTCATTTCTTACTCCATGGAGCTATACTCAGTTTTCAGAGAAGAACGCCCCGGAAGATCTGTTCCCCCTCAATAGATAGTCTACGCCGAGCTATAAAAAGCAATAGTGCCTTGTCGGGCTGCTAGTGCGTTGAAACAGTGTTTACAGCCAGGGGTTTACAAGGTGATAACATGATCATAAGTGAAATACTGCGCCCTGACGTCCCCCTAGGTCTATTCAAGACTCCACTATCCTATAAGTTCTCGTTCACTCCTAGGCATAAAATGTCATAACTGTATAATGCACAAATGCATATTCAATGGGATCAACCCTCCGTTGTACCATTCTCAATGGTATTAAAGCAACCGCTATACGATTGTTCAATACCATTCTCCTCAGTGATATTATATAACCGTCCAGACGACTACATCATACCACTGTTATCTGGGTTTCCTTTGATAACCAGTCCTTTCTGATTAAATCATCTACCTGATGTTTCTAGTTATAAAAGCAAACCACATATGACTAAATCGTCTACTTGATGTTTCTTGGTCCGGTACTTCGGTTCTATAAACACAATGTCAATGTATGCTCATCATGCTCGACTTACTCAATCATGCCTCAATGCATATGGATTCAATGCATACATATATATGTATATATATATATATTCACAATGATAGCATAACTTAACCAAATTCACATGCCATATCGATCCAAATCATTCATCATAAATCTTTGATCCCAATCACAGACCCACATCAAGTCAATATTAAAACCTCAAAGATGAACACTTACTATTCAAAGTTGCTGCAAAAGTTATGTCTCAATTCCATTATGTTCTTGCATTAAACTCTCTTAGAATAGTCACTTTAAGTTCCTCACAACCCTCCTCACACTCATGTTCTTTCTTTATCCAAACCTCACTCTAAGTTTTATGTTAAGGTTGTGTTGTTTATCCTTTCCACATTATGAGTTCCTAATTAAGTGTATATTCATTTAATTAACTAAGTTCTAACTTGTTAAAAAGTCGCATAATGAGTGCCCAATGAGACTGTGAGCCTCCAAGGGACTAGAAAAACTAAACAATTCTTTACTACCCTTGATTTCACGGCCATAACCAATTTCACGGCCTGAAGTACACGGCCATATCAAATTACACGGCCTAGGTCGTGTACTCCTCTGGAAAAACCTAAAAAAGTGCCTAAACTGAGTTGCCCGATTACACGGCCATGTAATATTACACGGCCTAGGCCGTGTAACACTCTGTCTTGCGCGTTGAGCTATGTTTCTAGTGGGGAACTCAGCCTGGGCCGTGTAAATCCACACAGCCCTTGAATTTACGCCAGAAACCATGAAAATGAGCTTCTCTAAGCTTTCAAATCAAATGGGTGCCAATCCATATAAATATTTGATCATTTAGACACATACAAATCCATCAAGATACTCAATAACAAGCATAGAAAATCATACAACACAATCAAATTATAACATTATAAAAAAATCGCAAACAAAGTGAGAAAGCCACAATGGATTCCTCACCGTCAACACCAAAGACATTTCTCCACCACCAAGATTGGGTGAAGAGGATTATCTCTCTCTTACCTCAAGAGAAGACAAGAAAAGGAATCTTCTTGGTGCTTTTCTTGCAATTTTCGTCCAAGACCTCCAAGAAAACCCTAAGATAGTGAAACCTAAGAAATCTAAAATCAAAGCTTGAAAAGGGAGTCCTTGGTCACAATGGTGGCCAAGGACCGCGAAAATGAGAAGAGAAAATATGAAAGCCATGGACTTTACCTCAAAGCTTCAAGCTTTAGAGCTTTAAGAAAACGTTGGAGATGGAGGAAATGAAAGGAAGATCTTCAAAAAGGAAAGCTTCAAAGTGATGAGAGGAATCAAGACCCTAGATTGACTTGAGCAAATGAGCTTGAGTGGCCTCCCATGGTGGCTTGGTCGTGTGGGAGAAGAGAGGGGAGAGAGGAGAGGGCGTGAGAGAGAAAGAGAGAAATGAAAGATGAGAGAGAAAATGATAGTTTTTCAAATGGTAAATGAGAAGTGAAAAGATGATGATTTTTGTCATATTTCTCCCTTCATGGCCGTGTGACCCCAAAGTGAGGAGAGAGAATGTGAAGCTTCCTTGAGAAGCTTGGTAGGAAGCTTCCTTGAGAAGCTTCGCACGCTTGTCGATAAAGTGAAGGGTGATGATGTCACTTAGATGCTATCATAAAAGTGATCAGATAGAAATAATCTGCTAGAGCTATTATTCAATGGACAAATTTTACAATTAGCAGAAATAATATTTTATTATCCCACAGATAATAAAATATACTGTGATTTTATTTATCGGATAAAATCTCAAAAAATAAAAACCTCGTAAACTGTTCTGTCTCGGGTTTAGTAATATCTCCCATCGACGTTTCTACAGTTCAAAGTTTTCCGGCCATAGGGAAAACATTTAATTTTCCCAGCCTCACTCAGTGCATACGCAAATCGAGAAAAATATTAAAATAATCAAATAATTTAGAAAATTCTAGAAAAATTCTCAAAAATCATAAATATTATAAAATGAATATTTATCATAAAATAAGTAGTTTTCGGGATGTGACACTCAAGGGTTTAGATAGTCATTTCTGATTGATCGTTTGTCTGTGGATGGTATGCTGTACTTAAATTAAGCTTTGTCCCAAAAGCTTTCTGCAAGGCTCCCTAAAATCTAGATTTAAATCTATGGTCTCTATTAGAAACTATACTAAGGGGAATACCGTGCATTCTAACTATCTTCAGATGGTATAACTGGGCTAGTCTATCCATGGAGTAGTTAGCTCTAATGGCTATAAAATGGGCAAACTTAGTTAGTCTATCCACTATAACCTAAACCACATCAAAACCTTGCTGAGTCTTGGGTAACCCTATCGCAATATTCATTGTGATGTTATCCCATTTCTACTCAAGTATTCTAAAGATTGAAAAGGTCTAGAGGGTTTCTAGTGTTCTATCTTGACCTTCTGACAAGTTAGGCACCTAGACACAAACTCGGCTATGTCCCTCTTCATTCTAGACCACCAAAACATCTTCTTCAAGTCTTGATACATCTTAGTGGCCTCGGGATGGATAGTGTACTGACTTTAGTGAGCTTCTTCAAGGATCCTTTCCTTGATTCTAGATTCACTTAGAATGCAAAGTCTACCTCTAAACTTAATCATCCCATCATACACCATATCAAACTCTCTAGGATTTCCTAAAAAGATCTTCTCACTTATATCCGTAAGAGTCTCATCTTCCTTTTAAGTTTCTAAGATCTGAGTCCTCAAGTCACTCACTATGTCCACATGGATCAAACTGAGACTATGTGGTAACACAGTTACTAAAAAGCTCATATCTCTAAAACTCTCAAGAAGTTCACTCTCTTGGATCATCATCTGGGACACGTGTAGGGATTTCCTACTTAGTGCATAAGCCACCACATTGGCTTTACTCGGATGATACTTTAACTCAAAGTTGTAGTCTTTCAAAAACTCTATCCATCTTCATTATCTCATGTTCATCTCTTTCTGATCAAATAAGTACTTTAAACTCTTGTGATTACTGAACACCTCAATCTAGACTCTATATAAGTAATGTCTCCAAACTTTTAGGGCAAACACTAACATAGTTAACTCAAGATCATGAGCAGGGTAATTCTCCTTATAAGGCCTCAACTGGCTCGATGCATAGGCAACAACTCTCCTATATTGCATCAAAACACATCTGAAACCCATCACAGTACACCTCAAAGTTCTCCAAAGGATTTGGAATTACCAACTCTGGTGCAGTAGTCAGAAACTGTCCTCACAATTCTGAGTCCACTCAAAAGTATTACCTTTCCTAGTCAATCTAGTCAAGGGTAGCACTAATTGAGAAAATCCCTTTATGAATCTTCTATAGTACCCCGCTAGGCCTATGAAGCTTCTAATCTCGGTCACAGTGGTAGGTCTCTCCCACTACAACACTACATCAACCTTGCTTGGGTATCATATGTCCCAAAACTGCACTTGTGAAAGCCAAAACTCATTTTTGATTGCTTGGAAAATAACTTATTCTCCTTAAGGGTCTCCAACACTATTATCAGGTGTTGTTCGTGCTCCTCCACGGTCTTAGAATAGATTAGAAAATCATCAATAAACACCACAATAAACTGATCAGGGTAGGATCTAAAGATCTTTTTCATGTAATCCATGAACACTACCTGTGCATTCATCAACCCAAAGGATATCATGAGGTACTCATAATGCCCATACCTAGTTTGAAAAGTGGTCTTAGGGATATTCTCTTCCCTAACCCTTATTTGATGATAGCCAGACCTAAGATCCATCTTTGAGAAAATCGCAGCTCTTCTCATTTAATCCATTAGATCATCTACCCTTGGTAACAGATACTTATTTTTAATGGTTACCTTGTTCAACTATCTATAATCTACACAGAGCCTCATGGTACCATCCTTTTTCTTCACTAGTAACACAAGTGCTCCCCATAGAGAAATACTCAGCCTAATGAATTTTTTGTCTAACAAATCCTCAATTTGTTTTTTGACTTCTGCTAACTCTAGTGGTGCCATCCTATAGGGTGCTATAGAGATAGGTCCCGTCCCAAGCACTAAGTTTATAGTAAACTCTATATCTCGCTCAGGTAGAAACTCCACTGCATCACTTAGGAATACTTTAGGATATTCACTCACCACAGCTATTTCACCTAAGCTTTGCTCAACCTCAGCACTTAGGGAAAATAAGAGAACATATCCTAGAGCTCCCTCCTCTAAACAGAGATTAACCTGATTCACATTGAGATACACTGACTCAGATAGAACAACTTTGGTATGTATATCTGACAGGAAAACCAGGGATTTATTTGAACAATTCAACAGTACATGGTTGGCAGACAACCAATCTATACCAAGAATGATATGAATATCTATAAGAGACAAACATATAAGGTTTACAAGGAAAATCCTATCTTCTGCCTTTACACAATAATCAAGACACACTTTGAATGTTGTAACTGGTTTACCTGTGGGAGTAGATACAAATAAATGATATGAAAGTTCAGACATAGGTAAATATGGCATATTCACACAATCTTTTGAAACAAAGAAGTGGGATGCTCTCGAATCATACAACACAGTTAAAAGATGATTGTGAATTATGCATTTACCTTGGATAAGGTTAGAAGACTGAGTTACCACTTTACCACCTAGAGTGTAAATTCTCCCTTAGCTTGTGGTTTCTGGGTTGGCCCAACTTTCTTCCTCAATGGACACTCCTTAGCAAAATGCCCAGGCTGTCCACACACAAAGCACACCGAGCAAGGCTGGTCTCCATGTTGTTTCCCACACTTAGAATACTTAGGTCCCATAAATTCCTTCCGAACCTACTTACCCTTCTCTTGAGGAAAACTAGGTTTAGAGGCTCCCTTCTTGAACTTCTCATCACCTCGCTTCCTTTTTTGAAAGCTTTGTGATTTAGATTCCACTGAAGGCTTCTCATCACGCCCTTCTATAATCCGATATTTATTTACCAAAGTTGCAAAGTCCCGAATCTCAAATGGTTGGATGGATTTTTGAATGTCTTTTCTCAATCCTTCCTCAAACTTAACATACTTCCAAGACTCATCAGGGTTAAGCTTGACGAAAGTCAAGAACTTCAACAATTCATTAAATTTGGTCACATACTGGCCAATAGACATGTCTCCCTGCTCTAACCTATGAAATTCCATCTCCTTTGCATTATGAAGATTTTGTGGAAAGAACTTTTCCAGAAAAGAATTCTTAAAGATCTCCCATGTAACAAGAGTTCTTGACACCTCAAAAGCTCTCTTGATATCCACCCACCAATCCTCTACTTCCCCTTCCAGCATATAAGAAGCAAAAAGCACCCTTTGCTCATCTGAGCAAACCATAATAGTGAAAATCTTCTCCATTTCTTTAAGTCAACCCTCAGCTCTGACTGGGTCGTACTCCCCCTTGAAAAAAGACGGATTAGATTTACTGAACTCCGAGAGGTATTGACAAGTTTGATTCCTTCCAAATACCTCTTAGTTTGGTTGCCCATGATGATGTGGTGGTGGTGGTGTAGGTGGTTGATGTTGAGTTGTACCCATTCTCTCAAACATCCTTACAGTCGTAGTTGTTTGCTCTCTAATAGCTTCAGTAGTAGTGGTTGCCTGCTCCCACATAGCTTCTACGGTAGTAGCTGACTACTCCCTCATTGCATCAACCATTGCCATAAAGGCTCTAACCATGTTCGGGCCTTCATTGGTTGAGTTCCTATTCCCATCGGTTCGCCTTGGAGATGCCATATATTCTTGTACACACAGAATAATAAAATATTGCGCTGATCAGTCTCAATATCATGCAACTGTGGAACAGTAGCTAAAACAGTCATACCAAAGGCAAGTCATGTAGTTCTATCAAACATCTCATACAAGAGATAAAGAAATGCACAACACACAAAGGAACTCCTAAGCATGCCTAAGCATAGTCAATCCACACCCCGACTCAAAAGGATGAACTGTTCTGATACCATAATGTAACACCTTAATAGAATTATCATAAAATAACTATAATATTTCAAGATAAATTATATGAAGCATGTCACTTCCTAAAAATGCATAAAACATAAACCTATAATGACCTGTGTAGTCATTATAGAGAGTCACAAAGGATGAAAAATGTCATATATATACATCACTGGCCAAAAAGCTACACTGTAAAACACAAACTTTTACAAACTAGAAAGCAAAGTAAATACATACAAGCGAATACATAGAGAAACAAAATAACTAAAATTAACTTTTACCTGGATTTACATGGAAACACAGAGGGGTGAGAAATCATAAATTTCTCAGTATGAGTAAACCAAAACCAACAGTTATTCTCTTTCAAGAAATAAACAAAATAACACATCAAGTTAATCTTGCAGTAGATAAGAGAGCCACCGTTCAACACTACTGAAATATATATATGCTCTCTATATATAATTCACAAGACAAGTAATATCTTAACTCACTTTTATATCGAACAATGATATCAAATAATCGCCCATATAATCGTAAGATATCATCAAGCAAACTAACAAATAAGCAAGACAACCGCCCATACAGTCATCAACAAATGCAATGTTTTATGTTATGATATATGATTATGCTCACACAACATCTAATAATATGATGATGCAATGCTTGTGCAAGTTTTAGTTTTAGAAAGCACATGTTACTTACTTATTTCCCAGAAACCTCATTCCCTTATATATAATAGGTAGGATAGGCATAAAAAGCCCTAGCACTACCTGGTAATGTGTAGACTCGTTCCCCTCACTAAGGTGAGTGTACTAATACTGACCCTATACACTGGTAACCTTGGCCATAATAGCAGTAATGATAGGAGAATTTGGATCCAACACCTCATTCATAGGTCACATGGTTGTGAACACCATCTAAGGTTATAATACGTAGGAAGCAGCAAATAATAAGTTTGAAATTAAAACATACAAAGGTATCTCAATACAATAATAGCAACCATGGAACTCCAAGCTAACTTATCATACGAAGTAGCAAGATTAATATCACTAACAAGAATTGTATCTAGTACCTCACACCATCACTTCACAAGTAATCTCAAGATCAACCTCATGTTGAACAAGGTTCTAGATACTAACATAGGGCAATCCACTCACTTGGGATGCTTAAGGTTCCCTAACTTTCCACATATGCAAAGTGATAATCCTCTCTAAGAAATATCCTTAAAAGTGCCTCAACACACTCTAAAATGCATATATGAATGATCCCATCAAGTAGGGAATTCAAAAAACAACAAGATCAAAATCTCAAAAATGTTATCTTTGGGCACTTGAGCACTCTTCACCCAGCGCTTAGGCGCTTACCTAGCGCTCATAAGCATAACACTGGCGCCACAGTGCTTCGCTGGTAGCATCAGGGGCAAAACTCTCTGGACGATAGACGCTTGAGCGCTAGCCGCTAGTGCCTGGGCACTCATCACATGAAACTGAAAACAAATGCCTCTGGACATTGGGCACTTGAGCGCCCTTCCCAGCACCTAGGCGTTGGTTGCCTAGCAACAAATCTACAAAATTCTACAGATGGCTACACTGTTCCATTGGTGCAAACCACAAATTTCAGTCACTCCAAATTGGTTTCTAGGTGATTTTAAGTCCCTAAAGAGTTCACTAACACAAAGGAAACATTAATCACTAACTTATTATATAATACCCTTAATGACATGTTAGATTTGTGTATGTGTACAAAAGGTAGCATATGACTTGCTTATGTTTAATTTTATGATAAACAAAGTTAGTTTAAGCACTTTGTTGCAACTTTGAAGGTGAAAAGTAGCTTAAAATGACTCAGATAATAGCATAAATTGCTTAGATGAGGGAAATAAATGTGAATAATTTATTTCTAAGTCGCAAATGTATGAAACAAGATTTAGTTAAAGTTTTAAAGAAAACAAATTTAGTAATTAATAACTTAATTCTTGTGGGAACGATACTCTTACTCACTTTTTATTACTTTTGCAATTCAGTGCACTTGCCGATTTTACAACATGTTTAAACAATTAAAGTCTTATTAAAATTAGGCACTGCCAATACAAGGAGAGATGTCATAGCCTCCTTGAGTTGATCAAATGCCTTTTGAGCCTTGGGTCCTACTTGTATTATCTTTCTTTTGCTGCTATTAGTGGCCATGCAATCTTCCTATTGTTCTTCATAAACCGCCTATAATATTTTGTCAAACTAAGGAATCCCCTCAACCCCTTAATATCTCAATGTGTAGGCCAATTTACCATATCTTTGACTTTATTAGGATCCACAACTACTCCTTCCTTGGAAATCAAGTGGCCCAAATATTCCAACTGCTGCTACCTTAAAGTACACTTCTTGTTCACAAATAGATTATTATGTTTCAGTAGTTGTAGAACTAACCTGAGGTGCTCACAATGGGTTTTGGCATCTTTACTATAGATTAGAATATCATCAAAGAATACCAACATAAAGTCCCTGAGATATGGCCATAAAACTTGATTCATCAGTGCTTGAAAAGTGGAAGGAGCATTGGTTAATCTGAAGGGCATTACCAAGGATTCATAGTGCCCCCCATGTGTTTGGAAGGCTATTTTTAGGATATCTTCTACTCTCATCCTAATTTGATGATAACCGGATTTAAGATCCAATTTAGAGAAGATGACTACACCCCTCAATTCGTCTAGTAATTCATTAATGATAGGTATTGGAAACTTATCAAGTATGGTCAGTTTGTTAAGAGCCCGATAATCTACACAAAACCTCCATCCTCCATCCTTCTTTCTTACTAATAAAACTGGGCTTGAATAAGGACTATTACTAGGTCTAATAAGTCTAGCCAACAATATATCATCTACTATTTTTTTTTAATCTCATTTTTCTAATAATGGGGATATATGTAGGGTTGAATGTTAGGAATTTGAGCTCCCTCCTTCATAAGAATCGCATAATCCTGCTCCTGGCTAAGAGGTAAACTACAGGGATCTTGGAACAGATCTGCAAATTCCTCCAAGATAGCTACAATTTCTGCTGGAAGTGAATCTTGTAAATTCTCCTCACTTGGAAGCTGCTGGTATTCAACGTAATACCCCTCTCCTTCATCCTTTAAGGCCTTGAGCATGGCCTTCAAGGAAGCCTGGCCCTTACAAAGAGAAAGGTCCCCTTTCAAAGTCACCTTCTCACCTACTACCGTCCATTGTAAAATTAACTCCTTGAAGTTAGACTTAAAGTTAAATCTAAATATTTCTCTCTATTATTCACATTGCAATATGAGACTACAATATATATACACTGGACTACAAGATAGAACATTAATTATTTATGCTAAGTCCTAGAAGTGTAACTACAATGAATACGTAGATACAATGAATAGAAATCCGCCATCCACACCATCCACTTATTATGATTATAATCAACACTCCCCCTCAAGTTGGAGCATATATGTCTGATGCAACCAGCTTGTCACATATGTATGCTATCCTAGGACCCCATAAGAACTTAGTCATCATGTCTGCTAGTTGATCTTTAGTACCCACAAATGATGCCTGAGAGGATCTTTTCTCTGATGAAGTGACAATAAACTTCTATATGTTTAGTGATGAGCGCCGAACTCAATCAAAATTACAACCGAGCTATGCCTATGGCTTGTAGCATAGGAAATAACATCGGATCATCTCTCAAGGATTTTTAATTGTAATTTAATTAGATCAAGCTGAGATTGGGGGGAAGGAGTTGAGAAACAGAATATGAAATAGCAAAATTAAGGAAAGAACAATCAATTCAAAGCGTAATCAATTCATAAATCTATTCGAAATTTAGTGGATTCTATCATAGATCACTAAACAAACATTTGAATTGCATTTGAATGATTAACTTGGAATTAACCAAAATCTCTACATTAAATCCAGAATTCATACTAGACAATCATCTAGAATTCAATTAACAATTGACATACAAATTCGCAATCGCATAATTCATGTTAGATCTATGTTAATTTTGGATTCGAATTCAATTAACCTAAGCACAAATCAGCACCTAACTTCTAATTCTGTGACTAAACTAAATTAATCAACCTAAATTCAATCACAATTCACAATATTAAATCAAGATCCAATCAAATCAAGATTAAGAAAAAGAAGGGGAAGAAGAAGAATCCAAATACAAAAAAAAATAAATGAAATTAGAACAAGATCTCAAGAATCCAAACCGAAATTTCTCCAAGAATCCTGAATTGATTACAAGGTGTTTAGCCCTCCATGAGAAGAGAAGAACTCAGAAAATGAAAATCTAGAGCGAAGGGAAAAGGAGAGGAGAGAACTCTAGAGAGAGATGAGAAAACTGTGGAATAAACCATCCCCCTCCCTTTGCCTCGGATTTCTGCCTAAAACTCCACAAAACTACATCCTATTTTGGCCTCACATGATTAGAATCCACTTAGATACAATGGTGGGTCCATTATGGGCAATTGGGCCTAAACCCCAAGCATTTTGGAGTTCTACAACTCAAGTTACGAGCAAAACAATATCAAAGGATTACTAAACTCGTATTCTGATTTCTAGGCCTAATTCGGTCCTCTAAACATCCGATTGAGACTTCTAGTTCTTCATCAAAGTTGTAGAGCTTCCTTTTAGATTTCCTACCAGGTAAAATGCTTTATTATCAAATATCTAGATCTCAAGATATGGTCAAAATACAGAAACAGTTTAAAACCTCAATAATGCTAGGAATTATCAATTAAACCTAATTTGAGCCCACACTTATAAAACATGACCAAGCTCTAGGAATTAAGTACATAGGGAGTGTAAATGACTAAAGATGAAGATTTATTAATGTATAAAATATGTGATTATTAAATTCCTTCACACTTAACTTTTTGCACTTCTAGGCAAAACATATAAAACCAAAAGAAAAACAACACATACAACTCAAAAGTTAAAAACTCTAAAAGACTCAAATTCCAATGACATTCAAGAATGCAAAAGTTATAAGCAAGAAAAGCAACCAGAGATTTAAGGGAACAAAGCATTCATGAGGTAACATTTATTTACATCTTTAACCAACAAGAAAGGAGTCTTCAATTTGAAAAGCATGAATCAAAAATGATAGATCCTCACAAGATACACTTTCAATCCCTCAAGTGTTTGTAAGTTAAGTATTTCACTCAATTCAACCCATGAAAATTACACTACCATAAGTTTGCTTATCTTCTACTTCTCCATTACTCAAACACATGCACACAAAAATCAAGAGGACTTTATTCAAGGTTGTAATAGGGCCAAGGTAAGGGAAGGAAACAATATGGATATGTCAAGCTCAGTACAAAAAAGAATAAAAGAGCATTGGGGAGAACTCAAATGACAAGTAACAAGCATGAAATTTACCCCCCAAATCCATACAATGCACATTCTAAACATATTTCTTCTTTTACTTATATATTTTTTTTTCTTCAAAACCTTTCTTGCATTTTTCTTTCCTTTTTTTCTTTTTCTTTTTTTTTTCAAATTCTATTTTTTTTATTCACCAAACACTTTGCATATTGCACATTAATTTGCACAACCCCCACACTTGAACTATGACTCACCTATAAGCAAAAGAGCTCCTCCAATGAAAGTAAACCAATGCTCTCCCATTCCCTAAGGTAAGGTGAAAACATGATTTTTCACATAAGGCATATAATGAGCTAAGACAAAGAATAGGCAAATAGGTTCAACGGGGTTAATTAAAGGAAAATATTGCAAGGTTGGCTATTTGGACCAAGTAGCTAATTCGAGAAAGAATGTGTCAATCATGTTTATGCATGCAAGTGAAATGTAGCCTCAAAAAGAATCAAAGCAAGTTCTAGAGTGATTAATTGACATGAGTGAAAATCACACAAGAAAGAAGAAAATGGTGTAAATGTTAAATCCACCAATAGGCTCAAAATCTCACAAGGTATGCATCGATCAAACTCAATCCACCAATCAAACATCCAAAACCAAGCATGTTAAATTCAAGAAGGAAGAAAATTTATTCAATCATGCTAAGAACCTTGAATTTTCAAACTTCTTAAACTCACAAACTTCACAAACCTCAAAATATCATTGGAAAACAATTAAAAACAGAAACACATTTTTTCTTTTACACTATTCTTTTTGTTTTTGCTTTAAAAAAAGAAAATAGAATTTAAAAATAGCAAAAATAGAAACAGAAAAATAGCAGAAAAATAGAAATAGAAAACAGAGAAAAAGAAACAAAAATAGAAAAAGGAATTAAAATAAAAATAGAAAAGTAAAACAAAAAATAGAAATAGAAAATAGAAATAGCAGAAATCAATGATAGAAAAATTTTAATGACAGAAAATAGAAAATAGAAAATAGCAAAAAATAAAAACAAAAACACAGAAACAGAATTATGCAAACAGTAAATTATGCAGAAAATAGAAATAGTAAAAACAGCAAAGTAAAACAGAAAATAGCATGCTAAAATCACTCCCCCACACTTAAATTTTGCATTGCCCTCAATGTAAACATAAGAAAGATACATAATGCAAATCACCCAAATAGTCATGGCAAGTAAAATAAAAGTGTGGTAAAGGTCTCCCTCATTTTTCATCTGTATAAATGGCATTGAGTAAAGCCATCACTTCCACATTGTGCTCTTGACAATCTTCATGAAAATGCTTTAGTCTATGCCCATACCTTAAATGTTCTCTTTGTTGTCACATCTTGGAGCTTAACTGCACCATAACGAAAAACATTAGTAACAACAAATGGTCTATCCCACCTAGACCTCAATTTTTCGAGTATTAACCTAAGACGAGAATTATAAAGGAGAACTTTTTGACCAATTTGAAATTCCTATCTAGTAATCGGTTTATCATAGAAGGCTTTAGTATTCTCCTTGTAAATCTTGGAGCTCTCATAGGCCTCCAAATAGATCTCCTTCAATTCTTGCAACTGTAGCTTTCTCTCCATGCCCGCTTGGTCTAGGTCTAGGTTACACCTCTTCACTGCCCAAAATGCATGATGCTCAATTTCCACCAGCAAGTGGCATGCTTTGCCAAAAATAATCCGATAAGGGAACATCCTAATCGGAGTCTTCTAGGCAGTCCTGTAAGCCCATAGAGCATCATCAAGCCTCTTGCTTCAGTCTTTCTTGTTTGGTTGGACTGTCTTCTGAAGTATCTGCTTGATCTCTCTATTGGAGACCTCAGCTTATCCATTGGTTTGAGGGTGGTAAGGTGTAGAAACCTTGTGCACGACTCCATACTTCTTCATCAAAGCCTCCATGCTTTTATTGCAAAAGTGTGAACCCTGATCACTGATTACGACCCTTGAAATGCCGAACCTGCATAGGATGTGAGACCTAACAAAATCCACAACCACTTGAGAATCATCATTTTGAGTGGCCTTAGCCTCTACCCATTTAGATACATAATCCACAGCAAGCAAAATGTAAACAAAACCAAATGATACAGGAAAAGGACCCCATAAAATCAATACCCCAAACATCAGAAATCTCACAGCACAACAAGGGTTGCTGGGGCATCTCATTCCTATGAGAAATATTCCCTATTCTTCGGCACTGTTCACAAGACTTACAAAACAAATATGCATCATGGAATAGGGTAGGCCAATATAAACCAGAGTCCAAAACCTTCCTAGCAGTCCGTTGGGGACCAAAATGACCGCCACATGCAAGTGTATGACAAAAGCTAAGAATAGAATGAAACTCATCATCAAGTGCACATCTCCTAATGACTTGATCACTATGAAATCTCCACAAGTAAGGATCATCCCACACATAATATTTTGACTCACTCCTCAATTTATCAATCTGTGCCTTAGTAAAATGTGCAGGTAGTGCTCTAGCAACCAAGAAATTAACCAAATCTGTAAACCAAGGAATGATACCTTACAGTTTAAAAAGCTGCTCATCAAGGAAGACATCATGGAAAGGAGAAGGATCCGATTCTCTCTCAATTTGACTCAGGTGATCAGCGACCAGGTTCTCTGCTTCACTCTTATCACAAATCTCAATATCAAACTCTTGGAGGAGCAACATCCATCCAATCAACCGGGGCTTTACATCGGGCTTCTACAGGAGAAACTTCAAAGATGCATGATCTGAAAATACAACCACTCTAGAACCAAGAAAATATGATCGAAATTTATCTAAAGCAAAAACAATTGTGAAAAGTTCCTTTTTCGTGGTGGTATAGTTGGCTTGTGAAGCATCTAAAGTCCTCGAAGCATAAGAAATGACATGAGGTACTTTGTCGACTCTCTGTACAAGGACAGATCCCAATGCATAATTAGAGACGTCACATATGAGCTCAAATGAAAGTGTCCAATCCGATGGCTGAATGATAGGTGTACTGGTCAATGCTTGCTTCAAATGATTGAAAGCATCCTTACACCTCTGGTCAAAATGGAACTCCACATCTTTTTGCAGCAAATTGGATAACAGAAGGGCAATTTTGCTGAAATCCTTTATGAACCGTCGATAAAAATTTGCATGTCCAAGGAAAGAATGCACCTCTTGCACGCATGTGGGGTAAGATAGGCATGAAATGACATCTATTTTTGCAGGATCCACCTTAATACCCTTGCTAGATACTATATGACCTAAAACTATACCTTGCTTTACCATGAAATGACATTTCTCAAAATTCAAAATAAGGTTAGTCTCAATGCATCTATGCAGAACCCGACCCAGACTATCCAAACATGCATCAAAAGAAGAGTCATAGACAATAAAATCATCCATAAAATATCCATGCAACTTCCTAAAAATTCAAAAAAGATACTTACCATACACCTTTGAAAGGTGCCTGGAGCGTTGCACAGACCAAAGGGTATCCTCCTATATGCAAATGTGCCAAATGGGCAAGTGAAGGTGGTCTTCTGGGCTATGTGAATCTGAAAGTAGCCCGAATAGCCATCCAGGAAATAATAATGCGACTTGTCATCCAGCCTCTCCAACATCTGATCAATGAAGGGCAAAAGAAAATGATCTTTCCTGGTAGTCTGGTTAAGCCGCCTATAATCAATGCAAACTCGCCAACTGTTCTGGATTCTTGTGGGTATAAGCTCATTATTCTGATTTGCAACTATTGTGACCCCAGATTTCTTTGGAACAACCTACACGAGGCTCGCCCATTTACTGTCGAATATGGGATAAATAATGCTAGCTTGCATTAGCTTGGTCACTTCCTTCTTCATGACATCTAGAATTAAGGGGTTCAGTCGCCTTTGGGGCTGCCTCACTGGTTTGGTACCCTTCTCCAACAAATTCCTATGCATGCATGTGGAGGGACTAATACCAGGAATATCGACAAGTGTCCATCTGATGACTTGCTTATTCTGCCTCAAAATCTGCAGCAATTTTTCTTCTTGTTTAGGTTACAGATTCTTAGCGACAATCACTGGCAGTTTCTCACCATCTCCCAAATAAGCATATTTAAGTTGGTCTGGTAGAGTCTTCAACTCTAAGGATGGAGGCTACACAATGGAAGGCAGCAAGCTATTTGAAACAGCTAACTCAGCAGCATTAACTCAGCATAAATCTAATTTTCAGTCACACATGCTGCATATTCCAAGTCAGCAACTGTATCAGTACTCTTAACCTCATGAATCTCAGAATAAGCAGCACATGGTGTGCTATCACAGCCAGCACATGTATCACAAGTAACAGAACCCAGCAAGTCAGCAATATCAGGGAATTCAACATACAAATCAGTAGAAACATCATCAACCAGCATCTCAATCACATCAACATGAAAAATTGAATGTGTAACACCCCTCGATTTAGTAGCCACGGCACAATCGTCATTATACCGCGGTCACTAAATTTTTGGCGTACTACAACTTCTTCATATCACTGGTTTGGTACCCTTCTCCAACAAAATCCTATGCATGCGTGTGGAGGGACTAATACCAGGAATATCGACAAGTGTCCATCTGATGACTTGCTTATTCTGCCTCAAAATCTGCAGTAATTTTTCTTCTTGTTCAGGTTACAGATTCTTAGCGACAATCACTGGCAGTTTCTCACCATCTCCCAAATAAGCATATTTAAGCTGGTCTGGTAGAGTCTTCAACTCTAAGGATGGAGGCTACACAATGGAAGGCAGCAAGCTATTTGAAACAGCTAACTCAGCAGCATTAACTCAGCATAAATCTGATTTTCAGTCACACATGTTACATATTCCAAGTCAACAACTACATCAGTACTCATAACCTCATGAATCTCAGAACAAGCAGCACATGGTGTGCTATCATAGCCAGCACGTGTATCACAAGTAATAGAACCCAGCAAGTCAGCAATATCAGGGAATTCAACATACAAATCAGTAGAAACATCATCAACCAGCATCTCAATCACATCAACATGGAAAATTGAATGTGTAACACCCCTCGATTTAGTAGCCACGGCATAATCGTCATTATATCGCGGTCACTAAATTTTTGGCGTGCTATAACTTCTTCATAATACTTTTCCAAATTTGTATATATATATATATATATATATATTCATATATATAAAGGAAATATGAGCCATGAATGAAATAATACATAAGTAATTGTTAACAGATATGATTCAACAGGATATATACAAAATACAGTACGTAGGACTAAATTAATTAAGTTAAAGCATACAGAGCGTGGCACATTTCTTATACCACTCACAATGAAATACATCAAGATTTACTTTAAAATGTAAATATATTAAAAATACACCATAACATAATTAATGCAGAAGAAAACATAAACTACGCATGAAGACATCCACGTCTAAGGAGTTGGGTACTCCATCGGATCCACCTTGGGATCCTCTCCTGGCTCATCTGAAGGTATAAGGACAGGACCGAGTTGTTGGGAATTGCGGATCAAAATATCTCGCAGCGGAATAATAGGATTCCCACACAGGATCCATGCGAAAAGTCCATAATCCGAGTTTTTAAAAATTACCTCTTGAAGCGTGATAAACACAAGCGAGGTGAATCACCAACACCGTAATAGCGACGATGTTTCTGCGGTATCCACACGAACAGACTTGCAAAAGGAGTCACGC
Organism: Ormosia semicastrata; assembly: GCA_029884595.1. NCBI lineage: Eukaryota > Viridiplantae > Streptophyta > Magnoliopsida > Fabales > Fabaceae > Ormosia > Ormosia semicastrata. The sequence goes on along the minus strand of JAQQTO010000062.1, from coordinate 17,861,424 downwards.
CTCTGTTTCGCGGTGCTAGCTGCGAATAGAATAGAAGAACCTTTCACTGTCTCTCACTCACTTTCTTAGGTGCGGCTAGGGTTGTGATGTAACATGTATAGCAGCCCCCTTAACATATTTATAATAGTGGCTGCCTTAAGTGAGTGTGAGCAAGAGCAAGGTAAGTCAGTGCAACCCTAAAACCCATCTCATGAGTTAGGCCCACAATTGAATCCGAGTCCAACTTGGATCCTTATTGCTCCAATTTAGTCTGTTCTAAGTGTGCGACCTGCGCAGTTCTCATGGCGTTGGTAGTAATATTAAAATCTCATTTTAATATTACAAACGATGGAGCTGTATCTAGCAACACATCACCGATACCCAAGTAATGAGAATGTCAGTGATTTGACATAACCTATCCGTGATCAATGTTTCCGTGTAGTTTAGTCCCTTTGTCAAGATATCTAGATTGAACACAAGGCATGGAATGCGTCACCCTTGTATAGTCCAATCATTCGTTTCCGATACTCGAGTAGACTTTGTAACAATAAATGAGATCAATATCTCATATTGACTCATTTGAGCATGGCCATGCATTTCGCAGCCTCTCACTCAATCGTGGGGCCCGAAGATATCGCTCTCGTTATGTAGGAGTGACAAATTCCATCTAGGTCACTCACATCCCTCTCGCATGATTTGCGGTATGTCCAATAACCAACTTTATAATCACCTTGTTACGGATGACGTTTGATGGCATTAAAACACACAACTCATCATGTAGGAATCGTAGTGATTTCATGTCAAAGGACCACAAACATCATTATCACTATGAGAATCGCTTATGACACTCACGTAACGATCCATGTAGCGTTCTCATGGTGGGTCACCAAGACATCATTACTCTAATATGTACCAATGTGAAGACTTGATATCTCATATCCATGACTCGTGAGATGCGGTCATCAGTCTCTACACATACTAGTCTCAATGTATTATTGTTGTCCTAATTAATAATAATACTTGACTAGGGACATTTAAGAATAGTGTTGTAACCAAAAGGATCTCACGATCAAGTCATCCACTTGATGTCCTATGGCATCAAACTTACTATTCTAAGGACTTTATTATGTTTATCAAAAAGAACACAATAAATGAAATGCCTCATATATAAAATAGCATAATATAATGTATGTCAATACAAACAAAATGTATTGGCCACTAGGGCATACACCAACACGAGTGTGGTCCCACGGGCAGGTGCCCTAGCAGCTGATGCCATGGAATCTTCATCCTCTCTAGGGGTGTGAATCGGATCACCCCATAGCTCCTAGATAGGCAAGGCGAACTCCAGATGTACCAAAGTAGTAAGTGTCAGGACAAGATCTCCATCACGGGTCCACCTTACGGTCAAGATCAGGTCTCCAACATATCGTATACGCTGTCCAACCCAGTCGACGTGCCATGCATTGGCGCCACCAGTGAATACAATCCTAACGAACCCAATGGAACCTCTTCTTGACGACATCCTCGGAAGCAAGAGATCAATACCCAATAAAGTCTAAGAAAAACAATCTCATCCCCTCTACAATCTTTAACCACATATCACATAGAACAAGAACAATACAAGAAAGAGGTGAGATATCCAACTTCATTACTAATTATGGCAGTAAGAAACATAAACGGCGTAGGATACCCACATATCATAACAAAAATAATAAACAGTATCAAGAAACAGATATTAAGCAGTTTAATAGTTTCAGGCAGTATATCATCAATAAGATAGTAGACCCAATTATCATATAAATTAAATGCCAAGTAATGTATTGACTCACTATACACATGTACATGATATCAAAATCCTACTCCATGGAGCTAGACACAAACATCGGAGAGAATGATCAGGGAGACATACCAGTATCTCGTCCGCCTAGGACCAAGTGCTTTCCAGAAATAATCAATTATTAATGTTGCGCATAAGGCTCTATACAGCGGCATTCTCACAAGATCGTGATATAGGACAGTGTCACGTTCAGATCATCGGTGCGTTCGCATCAGTTTATCTCACGGCCCAGTGGGACTACCAACTGTCCACTATGAGACGTCCGTGCCCCGACGCCCCCAAGGTCAATAGCAGGACCCACACTAGTCTATTCACACCCGCACTAAGGTGTGATTCAACTCCTAGACAACATGGCATTGACAAATAGTCCATTGGACTTTCACAATGTATGATGACTCCATGCATATATCAGGTATGTCTATTATTACATACTTTTTCGCAATATGCCTCAATTGGCCAAAGTAAGCATCAACAGATTTTGGGTCCCACTCATGGGCCCGTTAACAAAGTCACCATTCATAATCTATTTAAGACTTATCATTATCTCATAAAGTTTTATCATTGTTCTTCTCTTTGTCCTTAATAACATTCATTTAATTAAATGTCTTATGATTCTCAAAGTCTCACTTACACTCTTAATTCTTGTTTCTCTTATTCAATTATCCTCAATTAATACATTATACTTTTAGGCACATTATAAAATTTACGCTTAACTTTCTATACCCTTATTAATAAGTTCCCCTCACATTATTCTTTTTATCTTTATTATTTTAATTATATATGCTCACCATTAAATTATAGACAAAGTTGCATTAGAGTAATTTAAATTGAGACATTTAAGGTTCTTACTTATAACTATGATCTTCCTTTGAATAGAAATTATTCTAAGTTTTATGACACAATTCCATTTTTGGATCATTTTCATTTTATGAATTCCTAATAAATTCTAATTGTTCAATTTATTTGAGTTTCACTTTGATTTAGTATTCCTTACGAAATTCTTCTCTAGGAGAATTCTTTTAATTATTTAGTTCCATATTTTAAGTTTGGTTAGATTCATTTAGAAAATTATTCCAAGTCTCACACATCCCTATTCACTTTCTTGAGTCCAAAGACCCCTTTTAAGTTATCAAATTTGTTCCCTTTCATCTCATTATTAACCATTTAAATCACCTGATTAATTCAATTTCTAAGTTGTAAAAAGTTACATGGTTGAGCCCTAATGAGCTCTTGAGGCCGTGAGCCTTCCTAAAATTAGGAACTCCAATTTCCTTTCCATTCATTACATGTTACTCCCTTAATTAATCATGTCTTCCACTAGTTACAATTTTTCACCAAGAACACCCTATTTGGGGCTTGAGGCCGTGAGCCTCTTAGAAGAGAGCAAGGATCAATTTGCTTCCATTTAAGTTTCCAATCCATACCAATCAAACCAAGAGCACCAATGTACATATAAAATCAACCAATTAACTCAAACAAATTAAAAACAACACATAGTCATAAAAGTCATGCAACAAAGAGAGCAACCCTAGCAAGGGTTCCTCATAACCAATCACAAATTCAAGTTCCCTACTACCAAGAGAGGTTGAAGAGGATTATCTCCCTCTTACCAAAGAGAAGAAAACAAGAGAACCCCCCTTTAAGCTCCTTGCAATTTTCGGATTTGGCACCTCCAAGAACCCTAAAATTTCAATCTCATCAAGATAATACCAATGCTTGAAAAATAAGGTATAGATGGTCACAAAGGAGACCATAAAAATGAAAATAGGGAAAAGAGAGTGAGAAATCAAGAACCGTACCCAAAAACCCTAAGCTTGAAGCTTGAAGAAAGTGGTGAAGATGAAAGCTTTTCAAGAAACCACTAACTAGAGAAGTGTTTAGATGATGGAGGAGATGAAGAACATGTATTTGGTTGGAATTTTTGTGATGGTGGAGGGCTTGAGGAGGTGCTGGCCGTGAGGCTCCTAGAGAGAAGGACGAGAAAAAAAAATGAGAGGAAGAAGAAGAAGGTAGAGAGAGAAGTAGATGGAAAAGGTGAATGAACTTTTTGTGATTTTGAAATTAGAATGACTTTGTTTAATTAAATGAAGCACCAACTTTGGCCTTCAAGAGTGCAGCTGCCGTGTGAGATTGGGTGGGAATGGAGGGGAAAGTGGTCACTTGCTTTTAGGGTTAGCATGTGGGAAATTGTAAAAAGTAGATATGATTAGACATAAAGTATATTACATTAGGATAAGATAATATGATTTAGTAATTAAATAATAAGGTGGTTAGGATTTTACTACAAGCAATTACCCAATGGATAATTGTTGTAGTACACAAGTCAGTAATAATTATCCATCGAATAATAGAGCGTACTGCAAAATTTTATTTAACAGTGCGTACAAAGATTTTATTTGTTAGATAAAACCTCAAAAAATGCAAACTTTGTAAACTGTGTCCGGCTTCGATTTTAGTAAGATCCCCCATCGACGCTTCCATAATTCAAAATTTATCAGCCTCAGGGAAAACATTTCATTTTTCTGGCTCCGCTCAGCGTGTACGCAAAACGATGAATATACTAAAATATTTGACATTTTTAGAAAAATCCAAAAAAATTCTCAAAAATCACAAATATTAGAAAATGACTATTCGTCATGAAACAAGTAATTTTTGAAGTGTTATATTGACTTTGCGCAGTGTGCATGTAAAACGAGAAATATATGAAAATATTTAACATTTTCGAAAAAATATAGAAAATTTCTCAAAAATCACAAATATTATAAAATGACTATTTGTGATGAAACAAATAATTTTTGGAGCGTTATACTGGTTCTGCCCAATGCACACGTAAAATGAAGAATATATTAAAATATTTGACATTTCTGAAAAAATACACAAAATTTTTCAAAAATCATAAATATTATAAAATGACTATTTGTGATGAAACAAATAATTTTTGGAGCGTTATACTGGTTCTGCCCAGTGCACACGTAAAACAAAAAATATATTAAATATTCAACGTTTTCAAAAAAATATAGAAAATTTCTCAAAAATCACAAATATTATAAAATGACTATTTGTGATGAATGAGAAAATTTTTGGGATATTACAGAATGCTCCTCTAGGGGATGTCTCATGACATCAAAAATGTTAAATTGTATCACATCTTCACCAAATTCCATAAAGAGGGTGCTAGCATGCACATCAATCTTGGTCTTGGCTGTCTTGAGGAATGGTCTGCCTAAAATCAATGGAGCATGGTTTGTGGCCGACTTATCTGCCATATCCAGAATGTAGAAGTCTGCTGGGAAAATCAACTTGTTCACTTGAACTAAAACATATTCCAGCACACCTGCAAGTTGTGTAGTGGACCGATTTGCCAGCTGAATCACTATACCAGTGGGCTGCAAAGTGCCAATGTTTAAAGACTGATAAACTGACATAGGCATGACATTAATGGAAGCGCCCAAATCTAGCATTACACTTTCGAATCTGGAATTGCCTATTGTGCAAGGAATGGTGAAGGTTCCATGGTCCTTCCATTTTGAAGGCATATTTAGCTGGATGATGGCCGAAACATTCTGCCCCATGCTAACTTTCTCATTGCCCTTTAGTCTCCTTTTATGAGTACACAGCTCCTTCAAGAATTTGGCATATTTTGGTATCTGCTTGATTACATTTAGTAGTGGAATATTGACTTCCACCTTCCTAAAAGTCTCAAGTAAATCTTTATATTTCTCGGCCTCTACTATTTTTCTTGACTAGATAGCTCTCTCGGGAAAGGGTAGAGCTGTGGTAGACTGCTGCTCATCATCAACAACCGCTAGTTTATCAGAATCAGACTCAGAATCTTCCACTGCTTGTGGTTTGCAAGCTGCAGCTTGAGGTTCAAGTGATGCTTGAACTGACTTCCCAGACCTTAACATAATAGCATGCACATCTTTTTTTTGATTTGGTACTGTTTGGGAGGGAAGCTGCCCAGAACCTAGGACTGCAGCTAACTTAATGTAGAGGCTAATTGTCCAATCTATGTCTCTAAATTCTGTATGGAAGCCTTTGTCCTTTGCTGGAACTGAATGCTATTTGTAGCCATCTGCTTCACTAAGTCCTCAAAGGAAGGCTCAAATTTTGTGGTTGCTGGACCTGGTAACTGGAATGGCTGCTTGTACTGCTGCTGCTGCTGTTGTGTTGTATTTCTATATCTCAAATTCGGATGGTCTCTCCAACTAGGGTTGTATATGTTGGAGAATGGATCATATCTGGGCTGCTGGGGCTACTGATATTGGGATTTACTTGAAAAAATTCCTGCTGCAGCAATAGGAAAGGCTTGAGTGGCAGAACTTTCCTCTAGAAGTGTTGGATAAGCATCTGTAGAATGTGATGGACAAGAACAGATTCCACATACAGTTGCAGTTATTTGCATAGGTGGTTGTTGTCCCACTACTAATTGCCTCACCAAAGAGGTTAACTCATCAACCCTATATTCCATTCTCTGTTGGTCTACATGAGACACTTGAACCTCATTCCCTCCTCTGGTTGAGGTAATCATTCGTGTGCCAAACTGTTGAGTGTTCGCTACCATGTTTGCCATCAGATCTCTAGCAGTAGTAGGGGTCTTGTCTACTAAGGCTCCTCCATTGGCAACATCAATTATGTTTCTGTCCATTGGCATCAGTCCTTCATAAAAATATTAGATCAACAACTGATCTGATTTGGTGGTGTGGACAACTTGAGCACAACTTCTTGAACCTCTCCCAATACTCATGCAAAGTTTCACCAGAAATCTGTTTGATGCCACATATGTCCTTCCTAATTGTAACAGCTCTGGAGGCAGGAAAAAACTTCTCTAAAAACAGCCTCTTCATGTCATTCTAGCAAGTCACAGAACTAGGTGAAAGATAGTAAAGTCAATCCTTGGCTGCATCAGTACGGGAGAAGGGAAATTCCCTTAGCGTTATGTGTCCTTTATGGATGCCTTGAGGTCTCATAGTTGAGCACATAATATGGAACTCTTTCAAATGCTTGTGGGGATCCTCACCTGCAAGTCCATGAAACTTAGGAAGCAAATGGATTAGTCCAGACTTTAGTTCAAAATCAACATCAATTTCAAGATACTGAATGCATAATGGTTGATAAGTGACATCAGGGGCAGCAAGCTCTTTAAGAGTCCTATTATGCATGTTATCAGCCATGGTTGCAAAATCACTTAAACTCTCAGGTTCAATGACAGATTCAATGTTAGAATTAAATGCAGAATCAATTCTTTGACTAAGCTTTTGAGCTCTTATCAATACATACAAAGTCTTATCAATCTCAAGATCAAAATCAAGCAAGTTACCAGAATTAGACCTAGTCATACACTAATTAAGGCTAAAAGGGCTGGCAGAATGCAAAAACACAAAAAAGAAAACACACAAATCTACACTACAAAAATAGTTATAAAAAAATAGAAAACACATCAAATGATTTTTTAAAAATCATGGAACCACCACAGGATGAAAATTACACTTTTTTAGAAAATTATCATGCAGAAAAAATTTTCAAAAATTGAAAAAGTGGTCTAAATGAAGGAATTTGGGCAAACCAAGGTGGACCTCTTAACAAAGCAGTGAGCCTTGTGTAAAAGGTTATTTCCCTTCAATCCACCAATTTTCAGCTCAATCAGAGCATATTTGTCTGTATAAAAATTACCAAAATACCATTGCTTCAACTGAGTTTGCTCAAAAACCTTACCAGATGATAGAATTTGGCCAAATTTTGAAAAATGATCCTTAGGATCTCTTTGCTTAGAATGGTGTTTTACCTTTGGAGACCAAGTTTTAGCTCAAAACTCCATTTTACCTCAGGATTTCTACTAGTAACTTTTTGGCTTACCAGGAAAATGAAAACCAAGTGAAGGTGAAAAGTGCTAGTTGGGTAAAAAAAAAAGGTTAGAAAGTTAGGAACTCATCCAAAATGATTCGATAACCCTTACAAGAGTAACTTGCAATGCAACTATCAATAAAGGCTACAAAAGGATGGTGAACAGCAGCAAGAAACCAATGGAACAATAACTGAGCAGAATGTATAATGCAGAAAAATAATGCAATGCAACAGTATATAATAGTGTGCAATAGAATGCACCTAATGCAACTACATGAATGTAACAGAATGCAGAATTGATGCAACTACAACTACATGATTAGAACAAGAGTTAATTGTTAGTAACGTAGCTTAATATGATCAGATTGCAACTAAAGAATCCCTGGCAACGGCGCCAAAATTTTGACGAGTGCCGAACTCAATCGAAATTACAACCGACCTATGTCTATGGCTTGTAGCATAGGAAATAACATCAGATTATCTCTCAAAGATTTTTAATTGTAATTCAATCAGATCAAGCTAAGATTAGGGGAAGAAGTTAAAAAATAGAATACGAAATAGTAGAATTAAGGAAAGAACAATCAATTAAAAGCGCAATCAATTCAGAAATCTATCCAAAATTTGGTAGATTCTATCATAGATCATAGAACAAACATTTGAATTGCATTTAAATGATTAATTTGGAATTAACTGAAATATTTAGATTAAATCAAGAATTCATACTAGATAATCATCTAGAATTCAATTAACAATTGACACACAAATTCGCAATCGCATAATTTATGTTAGATCTATGTTAATTTTAGATCCGAATTCAATTAACCTAAGCACAAATCAGCACCTAACTTCTAATTCTGTGACTAAACTACATTAATCAACCTAAATTCAATCATAATTCTCAATCTCAAATCAAGATCTAATCAGATCAAGATTAAGAAAAAGAAGGGGAAGAAGAAGAATCCAAATACAAATAATAAAAAAATGAAATCAAAACAAGATCTCAAGAATCCAAACTAAAATTTCTTCAAGAATCCCAAATTGATTACAATGTGTTTAGCCCTCCATGAGAAGAGGAGAACTCAGAAAATGAAAATCTAGAGAGAAAGGGAAAGGAGAGGAGAGAGTTCTAGAGAGAGGTGAGAAAAGTGTGGAATGAACCATCCCCCTCCCTTAGCCTCAGATTTCTGCCTAAAACTCCTCAACATTACCTCCTATTTTGGCCTCACATGATTAGAATCCACTTAGATACGAAGCTGGGTCCATTATGGGCAACTGGGCCCAAACCCCAAGCATTTTGGAGTTCTACAACTCAAGTTATGATAAAAACAATATTAAAGGATCACTAAACTTGTATTCTGACTTCTAGGCCCAATTCGGTCTACTATACATCTGAATGAGACTTCTAGTTCTTCACCAAAGTTGTAGAGCTTCCTCTCAGATTTCCTACAAGTTAAAATACATAATTATCAGATACCTAGAACTCAAGATATGGCCAAAATACAGAAATAGTGTAAAACCTCAACAATGCTAGGAATTATCAATTAAGCTCAATTTGAGCCCAAACTTGTAAAACATGACCAAGCTCTAGGAATTAAGTACATAGGGAGTGTAAATGACTAAAGATGAGGGTTTATTAATGTATAAAATATGTGATTATCATTTAGTCCTTTCATGAAAAATTGGATTCGAAGAAAGATACAAGGCTGATTGGTTATCACAATAAAGTTCTATAGGACCTATCTCACAAAACTTCAACTCTTGGAGCAAATATTTTAGCCACAAGAGTTCGCAAGTAGTATTAGTCGTAGCACGATACTCTGCTTCTGTGCTCGATATTGCAACAATGGTCTGCTTTTTGCTTTTCCATGAAATTAAGTTACCTCCAATAAGCACACAGTAGCCTAAAGTGGACCTCCTATCACTAGCATCACCTGCCCAATCTGCATCTGTATATCCAATGATATTAGTATAACCCCTGTGCATATAAACAAGCCCTTTACCAGGTGATCCCTTGATGTATCTTATGATCCGAACAACTATATTCTAATGACTGTCACATGGTGAGTTGAGAAATTGACTCACAACACTAACAGGAAAAGCAAGGTCTAGTCGAGTCATGGTGAAATAATTTAAATTCCCAACTAATCTTCTATATCTACCTGGGTTAGGATAGTGCTCCCCCTGATTAGGTAAAAACTTCACATTTGGGTTCATAGGAGTATCAACAGGTTTACTATCAAGCATCCCTATTTCTTCCAGAATATCAAGAGCATATTTCTTTTGAGAAATAGCAATACTTGTTCTTGATTGGGCTACTTCAATCCCAAGAAAGTATCACAATCAGCCAAGATCTTTAGTTTTAAAATGTTTAAATAGATATTACTTCAATTTTTTGATGCCTTCTTGATCATCATCTGTAATGACAATATCATCCACATACACCATAAGATAAGTATGTTTATTCAATGGTGAGCATTTAAAGAATACAGAATGGTATGCCTCGCAACGAATCATGCCAAACTTCTAAATGACTTTACTAAACTTCCCAAACCAAGCACATGGTGATTGTTTTAAGCCATATAAGGACTTTTGTAGCCTGCAAACAAGACTTGACTCCCCTTGAGCAACAAACCCAGGTGGTTGCTCCATATAGATTTCCCCCTCCAAATCACCATGTAAGAAGGCATTTTTAATATCCAACTGATACAAGGGTCAGCGTTTCATGGCAGCCATGGAGAAGAACAAATGAACAAAAGCTATTTTAGCAACAGGAGAAAAGGTATCACTGTAATCCAAACCATAGAGCTGAGTGTATCCCTTTTCTACCAGCCAAGCTTTCAATCAGTCTATCTGCCCATCAGGGCCAACTTTAATAGTAAATATCCACCGATAGCCAACTGTAAATGTTCCAGGAAGAAGTGAAACAAGGGTCCATATATTATTAGATTCCAAAGCAGTCATCTCATTAATCATTGTCTGTCACCATCCTGGATGGGATAGTGCTTTCTGAACATTCATAGGAAATGTGACAGATGAAAAAGCAGACACGAAGGCACAATGGGAAGGAGATAATTGATGGTAACTTATAAAATTATAAATCAGATAACAATTAAGAGTAGAGCATTTACCTTTATGGAGTGCAATAGGTAAGTCAGTGGAAGTGTCAAGTGAAACTGCAGTGAGAGAAGCGATTATAGTGGGGGCTGAATCATGAGAATCAATAGTAGGTGTGATCTCAAGAACTTTAGGATTCCAGCGCTCATAAGTAATACCAAATCGATGTAACAGACGATCATCTTGTGACTATGGAGCTTGAGGATGAGAAACAGGTATTGCAAAAAGAGGAATGGGTAGTACCTACGATGGAGTAGAGTCAGATGTAGCTGATATGACAAAAAAGGGGGTATCCTCAAAGAACGTAACATCTACAGATACATAAAAGCAATGTGTAGAAGGAGAATAACATCGATATCCCTTCTAAACTCAAGAATACCCAAGAAAGATACATTTAACAGCCCAAGCAAATAATTTATCACGGCCAGGAGAGAGATCATGAACAAAACAAGTGGAACCAAACACACGAGGGGGATTAACATAAAAAGGATCTTTAGGAAATAAAATAGAGTGAGGAATTTTATTACCCAAAACAAAAGATGGCATTCGATTTACCAGATAACAAGCTGTAAGAACAATGTCACCCCAAAACTTCAAGGGTGCGTTAGCATTTATTAAGAGAGTCCGAGTTGTATCAACAAGATGACGATGTTTACGTTCAGTCACACTATTTTGTTGTGGTGTGTGAAGACAACTAGACTGATGTATGATGCCAGGAGAACTCAAAAAGGATTTAAAAGACGCAGAAAAATATTCTTTTGCATTATCACTATGATAAACATGAATTGTTTTTCCAAACTGATTCTATATTTCAAAACAAAAAGTTTGAAAAGCATTAAATAACTCAGAACGATCTTTCATTAAAAATAACAAAGTATATCTTGAAAAATCATCAATAAAAGTAACATAATACCTATATCCTAAAACAGAAGGAACATGACTAGGACCCTAAACATCATAATAAACAAGATCAAAAGGAGACATAGTTTGACTATTGACACTACTAGGAAAAGATACTATAACATGTTTTCCAAGTTGACACGACTCACAGTTCAAGGTTTTCAAATGTGAAAGATAAGGGACCATCTGCTTTAACTTGTCCAAATTTGGATGACCCAGATGACGATGCAGGAGATCAACAGACTCTGAAACATCATATATGGTGGAAGAGGAAGGTTGTGTAACACCCTCCTTTGGGTGTCATATTTTCGACCAACTCCTTTAAAACCCTTTAACCAAGTTACAAAATATTTGATGTCATAAAGTATAAGTTTCAATGTTATAATTTTCTTTTTCGCAGATATCATGGGTAACATAACAAGATACGGATTTTAATTTTTTTTTTCTTGAAAACGTAAACTTTAAAGTAGACATAACAGCACCAAATATAGCTACTTAATATTACACACCAAAAAGATTATATACATATCAGTGGCATGGATTACAATCCACCCAAAATATACAAGTCAAATATACAAATTTATACCCAAAAGATATATAATACCTACTGACAACAAAATCTAACTGGCCCAAGTCTAGACATCTAAGGAGCAGGGTCTTCCCCTGGATCCTCCATAGGATCCTCCTCAGGGCCCTCCTCATGATCCTCCTCCTCCTCAGACCCTAAGTCAATGAAGTTCCTCAACTGAGGTAACAACTCATGAACTAGTGTCCTGGCAGAAGACATCACAGGGTCCGGATCCTTCCTAGGGGTGAAATGTAAGTCACCCCATAACTCCCTAATCGGCATGAAGAACTCTAGATATACAGCAATAGTAAGAGAAAAAAAGGAACATCATTGCAGGTCCTACGGATGGTTAAAGTTACATCACCTACATATCTAATGCATTCATTATCCCAATCAATGCGCCAGGCGCTCGCACCATCATGAAACTGAACTCAAACATAACCAAAAAGATCTCTTCTAGCAGCCATCCCAAAATAAGACAACAACAAATTGTAACTCTTCCTCTCAGTCTTTATCCACAGGAACACATAAAATAGAAGCAGGCAGAACAACAATACAAAGAGGTGAGACTCTCTACATCATTACCAACATAGCAGCAAGAAATAGCAAACAATAATAAAATCACAAAGTACAAATATAACAGTTTATAGTTATAAGTTGTCCAACAGATATCCCAATAATGCACATCAACAGGAAAATCCATAGTATAATAATAACTAATTTCACAGTGTAGATACATCACAGTAAAATGCTCAATGATATGTGAATGCATAACAGACCGGCACCTACTCCATGAAGCTAAAAACCAACATCGGAGAGAATGATCGGGAGAATCACTGTCTGTATATCGTTAGCCTCAAATCATGTGCTTTTCAATATAATCAATATTCACAACATGGCTATACAAGACATTCTCAACTGGATCGTGAATAGGATAGTGCCTAGTCGAGATCATCGGTGCATTGCACAGTCACCACGGCCCAGTGGAGCTACCAACTATCCATATGTAGGATACCAACACCCCGACGCCTCCAAGTTCAACCATAAGTGAACCACACTACGTAATTCGCACCCGCACAAAGGTGTAATTCATCTCCTAGGCATACGGCCTTAACACAAGTCATTCCAACTTTCACAATGCATAATCACATGATATAGATGCATAATAACCTTTAGCAGTATTAATCATATCAAGAGGAATCACAACCGGCCTCAATTAACCATTGACTGCTCAAGGTCCAATCCATTAACTCAAAAGCACACTAACATCATGTTCGATCACAAGGCATCTTAAGTACACAATTCTCATAAATTCATCCCCTTCAAATTTCATGAATCATTCTTCACAAGTCATATTATTTTAAACTTTCAAGAATTAATGTGAAGGTATATTTTAAAATTTAAAACCCTTCTAGTTAAGTTCCACTAAGTAAGGTCTCCTCATATTTTTCATAAAGGGTCTATAAAGAACTACATGGTATTAACTTTACAATCTCACTTCTCTTTGTCCATAAGCCCTAAATGTACTCTAATTTATTATGAATTTTCTTCCTAACTCATTTTTCCTTCTCAAGGCTGAAACCCTTCTCCAATTAAGGGACTAGATTTATTTTACCACTCATTCATTATTACCAATCCTCAATCCGCTTCTTTTCTCATCTTAACACTTAGATTTCAATTTAACATAATGTTTTCATCTTGGATGCCTTATTTAGGCCTCTTGGCCGTGAGCTCTCTAGGACACTAGGGCTTTAAATTTTCCAACTTCCATAAGGAATCTCAAGCAAGTAATATATATCAACTATTAAGAATTTCACCAACGTCATACACAATATTAAATCACAAAAATCACATAAAGTAAAATTCAAACAAATCACCAAGAATTAATACAATAAAGTGAGTAATCCTCACATGGATTCCTCACTTTCTACACACCAATTTCGTCGCTCACCACCATGAATGGTTGATGAGAAAAATCTCCCTCTTACCTTGGGAGATATCTAACCACTTTGTAGAGCTTTTTGAAGCAACCTTCCTCCTCCAAGAACCCTTTAAAACCGAAAATGATCTAGCCAAGAATCATCATTTTTAGACTTGGAAAAGAATAACTAAGGATGAAAATCAAAGCTTTGGAAGGAAGAAAAGGAAAAGAATGAAAAAGGTAGAACTTTTACCTTAGAAATCTCCAAGCCCTAGCTTGAAGGAAAGCTTGAAAAGTGATGAACAACCAAAAATCTTCACACTAGATGATCTTAGAAGGAAGTGTAGATTCAAGATTGTGGAAAAGTGGGGTCAAAGAAAACGAAATGGTGGATCTTTGGGTGATGGTCGTGAGGTAGGGTGGAGTGAAAAGGAAGAAGATGATGAGAGAAAAGTGAAAAACCTTTTTGGGTGGAGAGAATAAGTGATAGAAAGTATGAGAATGAAAAGATGATAGGAAATGTGTCCAAGAAGCCTTTTGCTTCCTCTATGGCCGTGCAACACACTTTAGGAGAAGTAGCAAAGCTTCTTTTGCAAGCTTCTCCCAAAGCTTCCTTGAGAAGCTTCTCACATTTTCCCAAAAAGTCAACCAATGATGTGATGTGGTAATATCACTTAGATGATGTCATAAAAGTGACTAGATAAAAATAATCTACTAGATTTTTACTATAAGCTATTATCAAATGAATAATAGTCTTAGTTAACAAAGGCGGTATCTATTGTCCAATGGATAATAGAGTGTACCCAAATTTTATCTGTCAGATAAAATCTTAAAAAATAAAAACTTCGTAAACTGTGTCCAGCTTTGAGTTTAGTAAGATCCCCCAGCCCCAGTTTGACAGTCCAAAATTTTTTACCTTGGAAAAATATTTTATTTTTTTGACCCCGCTTAACGTGCACGTAAATTGTTGAATCTCTAGCACAAGTAAATTTTTGGGTCAAATTAGTCTTAAAATTAAAGCATTTAGGTAGAAATTAGATAAGTTTTAATTGTTTAAGAGTATTATAGGTTTTTGGTGTTCATTGGCTAATGGAATGCAAAATTTTGATTGAAACAAGTTGGCTTTAATTTAGAAGAAAGAGAACAACCCCAAACTTAGAGTTTTGCTTATCCTCAAGCAAACAAACAATTTCAAACAAGGGTTAGAGAATAAAATCAAATTTTGATTCATTTTTTAAACAATCCATTCAAATGGAGTCACAAAATTGAACAATTCACCAAAGTTTCATCAATCATTGCACAATCAATTCACTTACTTTTTTGCATTTGTGTTTACCAATCATCACAGCTTTATGTAACCAGAACCATGGATCCACCAAGAGCAACATATCCATCCTCACTACTCCTCTCTAGAAAAGGTGTTTCAATTAACTCAAGTGTCTAGAGGTGTTATTTACACTCAATTCACATCACAAGCAGCACCCTACCATAAGCTTGACAAAGTTCTAAAGAAGTAAATGCAATGCAATGCATACACACACTAAAAGAGGTCTTTTTGGGTTGTAATGGGGCTTAGGTAAAGGTAGGAAATCATTTGGACAATAGGCTTTTTTTACTTAGAATTAGACACAAGTCATTTCATGACACTCATAAGTCATCCTTCAATTTATTCAATACCAAATTCCCCAAAACAATTCTTCAAAACAAAAGAAATGAAAAACACAATAAAATACAATATATATATATTTTTCTTTTCTTTTTTTCTTTTCATTTCTTTTTTTTATTTTTTTCATATATTTTATTTTCTTTCTTTTTTTTTCATCAATCAAAAAAAATTTCTTTTTTTTATCAAAATTTTTTTCTTATTTTTTTAATCAAAATTGGACACAAATCAAGAAATATCATAAAATAAACAAACAATTCAAATAATTTCAGAAAAATTCACAAAAATCATAAATATTATAAAATGAATATATATCAAAAAATAAGAAATTTTCAGGATATTACAGTTTGAAGGTAGTAGAGACCTCGTGATTTAGATCCAGCTCCAATCGTCTATCTCGTACTCCAGTCCTGTATAAGAGAGGAATCAAAATTAAAGGTTATGGAACAATTTAAAGTGTGAGTAATTTAGCTGATTCAAATTAAATTAAAGGGATAGCCAGGTACAAACAAGATTGAATTTAAAGGTAAGGATGGAAGAGGTGAAGCTTGACCAATACCAGCAACCTGTGCCTTAGACCTATCGGCAAGAGTAATAGTGTGGGATGTTTTAGGGTATAACAATTTAGACAAAAGAGAAGGATTGCTAGCTAAGTATTTAGAAGTACCAGAGTCTAAAATCTATGATCCAACAGATGCAAATTGAGAGAAACAAACTGTAGAATTACCGGTGTGAGCAATGGTGGCCAAAGAGGAAGAAGCCTATTGAGTGGCTTTGAACTGAAGATACTCCTTATACTCATTTGGCAGAAAGTAGATGATCTTTTTCAAACTCAATCTTGTGCTTTGGTTTAAGAGATTGAGCCATATTGGCAGTTTTTATTCAGGAATCCATGTAGGGAATAACATTAATCTTGAGTGTGTCTAACTCGCTTACAGTAAGAACAATGTAAATTATCTCTACCACCTCTGCCACAACCATTACCTCTATGACCATGACTTCGACCTCCTCGATCAGTTGAGTTTGAGACAAAAATTGAAGACTCGGATGCTGTTTAAGAATCAACTTCAAGGGAAGCTGTCAGAGAAGGAACTCGAAGCAAACGATCAATTAGTTCCTCCACCATAAGAATATTAGGATTTGTCAAAGTCTAATTCTGAACAGATTCAAAGTCTTTGTGGAGGCCATGAAAAATAAATACCATAAGCATGTTATCAAGTTTACCCAACATCTTTTGTGCATCATCATTAACCATCATCAATTTAATCTCTTCACAAATGGATTGTGCTTTACTTAGATAAGAGGGCAAGTTAAGATCAGGCATCTGCATTGTCACCAAACTCTGAATCATCTCATACAGCCGCTGTATATCATTAGTATAAACAGTTTGAGCCTTCTTCCAAATTTAGCAACATGTCTTGTAATGACAGAAATGAACCATCAATCTTGGTTCAATAGACTGCCACAACAACAATACAAGTTAATAATCTACCCATTGCCACTCATCCTTCTCAGATTCAGCAATGTTAGTAGGTTTTTTAGTGAGATGGTCAGACAATCCTTGACCCAAAAACCATATCTCTACAACATTACGCCAATTCAAATAATTCTTGCCATTCAACTTCTCAGTAGTAATGATGGGGGACCTAAAAAATGCGAAAGAAATCAGACTCTTCTTAGTAGATTCAATCATGGAAGAAGTTCAGAAGAAAATGGCAATATGCACCAGAAACAAAAAAAAAACTCAAGCATACAAGATTCAAAGAAGGGTAGCACTACTAACAGACCCAAAAAACAAACAGGGGCAAAACAGAACCAAGAGGAGCCGACCAACTCAACGGCGAAAGCGACAATGTCAATGACGACATGAAGCTGCTGAAGACAGCACATGAGAGTACTTGACAGCGACACTGGCGGCAAAGCTTGGATTGACAGCTAGTCAACGGTGTCTGAGGTGAACCTTGGTGTCACTTTGGGCACCAGACGATTACAGACAATGGGTCAGCACTGATAGCAGCTGAAACTTAAAAAATAGGATAACAGGAACGAACCAGTTACTCTCTAGTACCAACTTAAAGTTAAATTTGAATATTTTTCCTTATTATTCACATTACAATATGGGACTACAATATATATACACTTGACTACAAGATAGAACATTAATTATCTATGTTAAGTCCTAGAAGTGTAACTACAATGAATACATAGATATAATGAATAGAACTCCACCATCCACTTATTATGATTATAATAAACAGTTAGCTTGGATGGTCCCCAAACTTGCTAACTAGTCCATTCCCAAAACCAACTCAGCCCTTCCTAAATCAAACAAAAAATAATCTTGCTAGATCTTCACCCCCTACATGTAATACCCCAAAAATTATTTATTTTTTCATAAATCATCATTTCATAATATTCATAATTTTTGGAATTTTTTTTGG
The DNA here is from genome assembly GCA_029884595.1 of Ormosia semicastrata. Lineage (NCBI taxonomy): Eukaryota > Viridiplantae > Streptophyta > Magnoliopsida > Fabales > Fabaceae > Ormosia > Ormosia semicastrata. Next base: position 17,843,154 of record JAQQTO010000062.1, on the reverse strand, counting down.
ATTTTTTTGGAAATGATGAATATTTGAATATATTCCTCATTTTGTGTGCACACTAAGCTGAGTTGGAAAAACAAAATGTTTTCCCTGAGGCTGGTAAACTTTGAACAGTGGAGACGTCGACGGGGGATCTTACTAAACCTGAGGTCGGGCACAGTTTACGAGATTTATATTTTACGAGATTTATCTGATGAATAAAATCACAGAATAATTAATTATATGTGAAATAATAAAATATTATTTACGCTAACTGTAAATTTTTTGTCCACTGAGAAATAGTTCTACTAGATTATTTTTATCTAATTATTTTATGATATCATTTAAGTGACCACACACTTCACTTTATCGAGAAGTGCGTAAAGCTTCTAGGAAGCTTCCTCCAACCACTTTACTCTTTCTCCTCCCTCTTTTTTTGGTGCTGCACGGTTAGGAAGGGAAATATCCCATCCCACCCTCTCATTTTCTCTCCCTCACGCAGCTCACTCCCTCTTCTCCTCTTCTCCCACACACAAATACTCCATTGTTGATTTTAAGCTTCCTTTGCTCAACCTAATAGAGACCATTGCTTCCCCTCTCCATCCTCAAGTTTTCCTCTTTGTGGGACTCCTCCTTGCTCTTCCATTTTCGTGTTCCACAGCCAACCTCAAAGCTTAGAGCTTTAAGGTAAAAGCTCTCAACTTTCTTCTCCTTTTCTCCTCATTTTCGTGTTCCATGGTCACCTTGGAGACTATGGCTACCATTTCCCCTCTTTAATCTTGGTTTTGCGGATTTGAACACCCAAGGTTTCAGTGGTGGTGAAAAACAAAATTTCTAAGCAAAAAAGAGCTTGCTTTTCTTTGTTCTTCACTAAGGTAAGAGGAAGATCCACTCACTTCAACCCATTTTGGTAGTTAAGAACTTATAGTTGTGTTGATGGGGTGAGACCCATTTTGGGAAATCCCTTTGTTTAATTGTTGTTGGCTAAATTTTGAGTGTTTGAATGGTAGGTATTAATGTACATTGATAGATTTTGGGATGATTGAAGCTTAGAATAGTTTTTCTAGTGAATTTCTACATCACAGAGGGATACACGGCCATGTATCTTCCTGCATGACTGAAACGTGTTTTTGGTGCACTCTAGAGGAGTACACGGCCTAGGCCGTGTATGATCATGCAGGCCGTGTAATTGGGGTCGTGTATGATCACACGGACCGTGTAATCAAGGCCGTGTATAACAACACGGGCCGTGTAATCGGGGCCATGTATGACCACACGGGCCGTGTAACATGATCAGTATGGATTTGAGGCTTTTCTAGCCCCTTGGAGGTTCAGGGTCCCTTTGGGCACTTGACTCAAGGCTTTTGGACTAATATAAGTGTAATAATCTTAAATAATTGGATGACTAGAAACTAATTAGGGACTCATAAAGAGGAAAAAACAAGGAACGGGAGTATGTTTTACAACTTATAAGAACTTTGAATAGAGATAGAACATGAGTGTGATAGAGGTTGCGAGCAATATAAAAAAATTGAGAATTGACTTACTTGATGACTTTGAATAGGGTGTGAATGCCTAGAAACTTATTATTGACTTAGTATGGACCCTTGAACGGGATTGAATATTGATGATAAATGACATAACATGTGCTCTTAGACCTAAAATGCTATGACTATGAATTTGTAAATGTACATATGAGTATGCAATGAATCTATGTGCATTGAGCATGATTGAGTCATGCATTGAAAAAGACCGTTGGATAATTTGTTAAGGCCAAGTTGCCTAGGAGTTGAATCACACCTATGTGCGGGTGCGAATAGACTAGTGTAGGTCATTTATTGACCTTGGGGGCATCGGGGTGCGGGTACCTCGCAATGGACAGTTGGTAGCTCTTCTGTTCGTGGGGCAGACCGATGCAAACGCACCGACGATCCAGACCGAGACACTGTCCTATATCGAGATCTATGTAGAATGTCTTGTACAATGCCATGATGCGCATTATGATAAATTGAGAATTTTAGCACTTGATGGCCTCGACAGCCATAATACAGACGTATCTCCTAATCATTCTCTCTGACTGTTTTGTGTCTAGCTCCATGGAGTAGGATTGTTGGTATCATATGCATGTGCATAGTGAGTCGTCATACCATTTTTCAGTTAAATGTTCATAAGGGAATTTAATATGTTGTTTCATTATTACTATAACTGCCTGTTTATGCTAAAGTGCTTATTATCTGTTTTAATGCTATTTATTATTTCTGAAATGTTATGTAGGCGTCATACGCCATTTGCTCTTTACCACCTCAATTGGTAATCAATGTTGAATGTCTTACCTCTTTCCCTATGTTTCTAATATTTCTGTATATCTATATATGTGATTCTCTGAAGACGGGGGTGAAGAAAAGGAAGAACCCGATTTCCCCGGCTTCTGGCCCAACTTTGACTAGCATCCTTCTGATCATGACGGCCTGACCTCATGGATTTTTGGGATACGTGCGTCTGACATTTCTTGGGGGTCCAGACTGTTGGCATATGAACTTCAGCTCTGATCGCTGTGTCTACTTGGGAGACGTGTCATTGTCGCTGGCTTGGGGGTGTCATGAACCGCCGATTTTTACCTGCTGCATCAGCTTACACTTAGAATTTTATCTGCCTATCCGGGAGATGTGGGGTGAACACTACTACACCCCGCAGGAGGACTCTTTTGATTCCACTGCTCGGGCTCCGGCCTGTGGCTCTGTGGCTCCTATGGAGGTTTCCTCATATGAGAAAGACCCCGAGGACGATCTCGCGAAGGATCCCGAAGAGGATCCTAACATGATTCCTCCTCATTTGAGGGACTGATGTTGCTGGTAGCTACTGATGACTGCAGTGTTTTATTTTGGGGGCCTGATGTCTTTATTTTTGGTGGGTGGTATATCTCTAATATCTTTGGGACATATATGTATGATCCTTTGAGCAGGTATAGTTTTGCTTTTTGGTAAAGCTTAGGCTTCTTTTTTATGAGCCTTGATGTAATTATTGACTCATAGTTTGTATCTAAACAGTATATAAATATATATAGGATGTATCTCATGCAATGGATGTATGGTTTAGTCTTTATGTTTTCTGTCAAAGTTTATGTTTTTCGCTTACGATTTGACAAAAATATATGTACGTACTTATGAATCTTTTATAAATGTTTATACCTCTGAATACTGGATTGATGAGCAGGGTATTAAGTATAAATATATATACATATATATATATATACGTACAATGAAAAAAAAAGTATAAATTCACCATTTTATTTATACAACTAAAATCAAATAAGTTTAATGATGTAATGGACCGGCTCTTACTTAATTCAAAGTTATATTTTTCACATTGTATTTATTTGACAATGTGACGTCTCCTCCTAAAAAGGGGCGTTACATTAAGTTAGTATCAAAGCCCCGGTTTATGTTTCTTTGGGTCTTGTGATTGAGTCTGTCTTGTTTGTGCTGTGTGTTTCTCTGAAAAGCTAAACACATAGATATGTTGTTTGGTATTCCTAGTGGATGCGACTGACTTTCCTTGTGTCTTTCAGTTATTCTGACTTGAGATAGTAAGATGGTACAACACAAAGACATGGAAGCAGCTATAGTGGCGATGCAGAGGATGGCTGAGATCATCACACAACAAACTGAGCAAGCTACTCAGCAACAAGAGATAGTTGCTCAACAACAAGAACGAGCTGCTCAATAGCTCGAAACTACTGCAGATGCTCAGAACTTGGCAGAGTTTCATCGCCACGACCCTCCTCAATTTAAAGGAATGTTTGATCCGGACAAGGTTAGTCTATGGATCAAAGAGCTAGAGAAGGTTTTTCGAGGCATGAACTGGGAGTTATTCAAAGACAAGTTCTTGGATAAGTATTTTCCCGTGAGCGAGAATAAGAAGGAGAACTTGTCATAGTTTTCAACATACTTTCATTGGTGTATGCCCTAGTGGCTATATTTTGCTACTTTTATGTTGATGGGCAATTTATTGTGTTCTTTTTTGAAAACATAATAAAGGTGGAATAGAATCAAGCTTGAGAGATCCTTTTGGTTACACACTATTCTTAAGTCCCTAGTCAAGTATTATTGTTAAACCGCGAGATTACTTGGGAGTTATTCAAAGACAAGTTCTTGGATAAGTATTTTCCTGTGAGCGCAAGACACGCAAAGGAGTCAAAATTTCTCAACTTACGGCAAGGGAATTTGACCGTTAGCGAATATGCAGTGAGGTTCAAAAACTTGTCATAGTTTTTAACATACTTTCAACACCAACCAAATGAAGCTTGGAAGTGTCGGAGATTTATCGAAGGATTGAGGTATGAGGTGAAAAACATTCTCATTACTTGGGTAGCATGATGTGTTGCATCACACTTGAAGATCAATGAGTTCTCGGAACCTGTAGGGTCGCACACTTAGAACAGACTAAATTGGATACATCACTTAAGGCAGCCACTATTATAAATAGAAGTAGAAGTGAGTAGACAGGTGCTTCTATTCGCACTAGGAGCAATCTAAAGATACGAGAAACAGGAACTTTGGGCCTACAAGGTTCCAAAGAGGAAGGATTGGCGAGGTGAAAAGGCAGTTCTAACCGCTTCCAAAGAAAGCCAACTATTCCAAAAGAAGCCCTATTCCCGATCAACGGGAAATCAGCAACAAACCACGGGTGGAAGCTCTAGTGGAGGATCTGGTGGGAACTGAACCGGACCGAATGTGGCATCTTTGCCAAGATGTATGAAGTGTGGGAAGGATCACTTGATAAGGGATTGTTCAATCAAGGGAATTATTTACTATAGATGTGGCAAGCCTGGCCATGTGTCTCGAGACTGTAATTAAGCAAAGGCTGAGCCTTCAGTCAATACTACTCAAGCTGCAAGGCCACAAGCAGGAGGCAGAGTTTATACCATGAGCGGAGCTGGAGCCTCAAAATCCGAAGACTTGATTCAAGGGGAAGGCACCATAGAAGGTAACCTTTTAACTGTACTGTATGACTCTGGGACAATCCATTCTTTCATATCTTATGACTATATGCTGCGACTTGGCTTACCAGTGTCTACCTTACCTTTTGGCTTAACTGTTTCTACCCCTACTGATAAACCGGTAGTTACTACCAAAGTCTGTTTAAATTGTCCATTAATTATTGAAGGTCAAATCTTTTCAGTCGATTTGATCTGTTTACCCTTATCCCAACTAGATGTAATTTTAGGGATGGACTGGTTGTCTTCCAACCATGTTCTACTAGACTGTTCAAGAAAAACCATAGTTTTTCCCCTAGATGAGGATTCTAGATTTCTGACGGCCAACCAAGTTCAAGCTTTCTTGAAAGAAGGAGCTCACGGATACATGCTACTCTCTTCTTTAAAAGTCGAGAACGAGGTTGATGTGAACACAATTCCAATGGTGAATGAGTTTCCCGAAGTCTTTCCTGAGGATGTACATAGTTTACCACCGGCACGAGAAATAGAGTTTGCTATTGAACTTGTACCGGGAACTGGTCTCGTGCCTATAGCACCGTATAGGATGTCACCAACAGAGTTAGTTGAGCTCAAGAAGCAGCTGGAAGAGCTTTTGGAAAAGTAATTTGTCAGACCGAGTGTGTCACCGTGGGGAGCACCAGTACTGTTAGTTTGCAAGAAGAATGGTTCATCAAGATTGTATGTGGACTACAAATAGCTGAACAAAGTGACGATCAAGAATAAATATCCACTCCCAAGAATTGATGACTTAATAGACTAACTGAAGGGAGCAGTGGTGTTTTCAAAAATTGATTTGTGATCTGGGTATCATCAGATACGAGTGAAGACGGAGGATATACCCAAGACTACTTTTCGTACCCGATAATGCCATTACGAATACCTCATGATGCCGTTTGGTGTGACGAATGCACCAACTATCTTTATGGACTACATGAACTGAATCTTTTGTCCTTACTTGGACAGATTCGTTGTGGTCTTTATTGATGACATTCTAGTATACTCTCAAAATCAGGAGGACCATGCTGAACACCTCGGTATAGTTCTTCAGATTCTGAAGGAGAAAGAACTGTATGCCAAACTGTCAAAATGTGAATTTTGGCTGGAAGAAGTTAAATTTTTGGGTCATATAATCTCGAAGGATGGGATTGCGGTGGATCCATCAAAAATGGAGGCAGTGCTACAATGGGAAAAGCCAAAGTCAGTGACGGAGATTCGTAGCTTTGTGGGATTGGCAGGATATTACCGGAGGTTCATTGAGGGATTCTCCAAAATTGCAGTATCTCTTACCCAACTCACAAGAAAAGACTAAGCTTTTGAGTGGACCGACAGTTGTGAACAGAGTTTCCAAGAGTTGAAGAATCGGCTGACTACCTCGCTAGTGTTAGTGCTACCCGATCTAAATGAGCCCTTTGAGGTGTACTGCGATGCTTCATACCAAGGACTAGGGTCCGTGCTTATGCAACATGGAAGAGTAGTGGCTTATGCTTCAAGGCAATTGCGAGTACATGAGAAGAATTACCCGACGCACGACTTGGAGTTAGCGGCTGTGGTTTTTACTCTAAAGATATGGAGGCATTTTCTCTATGGAGCAACATTCAACATCTTTAGTGATCACAAGAGTTTGAAGTTCTTGTATGATCAGAAAGAGTTGAACATGGGGCAGCGAAGGTGGCTGGAATTCCTGAAGGACTATGATTTCCAACTTCTGTATCACCCTGGCAAGGCAAACGTCGTGGCAGACGCCCTGAGTAGGAAGATGATCAGTGTCTCAGCCCTGATGATCAAGGAAAAGGATCTAATAGAGCAGTTCAGAGATGTATGGTCTTTTGTGGAGTTAGAACCAGGAAAGATCTGCATAAACATGGTTACCATCGAAAGTGAGCTGATGGATGACATACGGGAAAAGTAGAAGGTTGACAAGTTCTTACAAGAAGTGAGAGAGCAAATGAAGCAAAGCAACGAAACAGCATTTGCAGAAGGAACAGACAGAATTCTAAGATTCTGAGGTAGAGTCTGTATTCCCCGTGACCAAGAGCTTAGAGAATATATCATCAACCATGCTCACACAAGCCAGCTGAGTATGCATCCAGGCATAACAAAAATGTATCAAGACTTGAAGAAGTTATTTTGGTGGCATGGAATGAAGAGTGACGTCACTAGACGTGTATCGACTTGTCTAGTTTGTCAGAAAGCTAAAGTGGAACATCAAAGACCGGCAGGATTGCTGCAACCATTGTCTATTCCTGAATGGAAGTGGGACAGCATTGCAATGGATTTTGTAGTGGGTTTACCAAGGACAAGAAAAAGGTCATGACTCAATTTGGGTAATCATGGACTGACTCACAAAATCAGCATATTTTCTCCCGATCAACATAATATACAAACTAGAGAGACTGACCAAGATCTATATTGGAGAGATTGTTAGACTGCACGGTGTGCCTATAAGTATTGTTTCGGATAGGGATCCGAGATTTAATCTGAATTTCTAGCGGAGTCTATAAGAAGCATTAGGGACAAAGCTACATCTAAGTTCTGCTTATCACCCACAGACCGATGGTCAATCGGAAAGGAGAATCCAATCATTAGAAGATTTGCTTAGAGCTTGCACCATAGAGCAGACTGGAAGTTGGGATGACATTCTACCGTTAATAGAATTCACTTACAACAACAGTTATCATTCGAGCATAGGGATGGCACCCTATGAAGCTCTGTATGGACGACGGTGTCGAACGCCTTTGTGTTAGTACCAAGACGGCGAGTGCCTTACTATTGGACCAAAGATTATACAGCAGACAACTGAGAAGGTTAAGATGATTCAGGAAAAGATGAGGACGGCTCAGAGCCGACAAAAGAGTTATGCAGACAAAAGAAGAAAGTCTCTTGAGTTTGAGGAAGGCGAGCATGTATTTCTGAAAGTCACACCTATGACTGGGGTAGGCCGGGCCTTGAAATCTAGAAAACTCACTCCCAAATTCCTTAGACCTTATCAAATTCTTCGTCGGATAGGTCCAGTAGCCTATCAAATAGCCTTACCTCCTTTCCTCTCAAACATTCACAATGTTTTCCATGTGTCATAATTGCGAAAGTACCTTCCTGACCCAAGTCATGTCTTAGCACCAGACACAGTACAATTAAAAGAGAACTTAACCTATAAGGCGTCTCCTGTAAGAATTGAGGATAGAAGGATAAAGCAATTAAGAGGCAAGGAGATCTCATTGGTGAAGGTAATCTGGAACTAGATGACTGGAGATGCAACGTGGGGGCTGGAAGACATGATGAAGGAGCAACACCTACAACTATTCTAAGGTATGAAAATTTCGAGGATGAAATTTCTTTTTAGAAGGGGAGAGTTGTAACACCCCGAAAATTATTTATTTTGTCGTAAATCATCATTTCATAATATTCATAATTTTTGGGAATTTTTCTGAATTTTTTCAGAAATGATGAATATTTTACTATATTCTTCATTTTGCGTGCACACTGAGCGGAGCCGGGAAAATGAAATATTTTCCCAGAGGCTGGTAAACTTCGAATTGTGGAGACGTCGACAGGGGATCTTACTAAACCCGAGGTCGAGTACAGTTTACAAGGTTTACGTTTTACAAGATTTATCTAATGAATAAAATCACAGAATAATTAATTATCTGTGAAATAATAAAATATTATTTACGCTAACTGTAAAATTTTTGTCCACTGAGAAATAGTTCTAGTAGATTATTTCTATCTAATTATTTTATTATATCATTTAAGTGACCACACATTTTACTTTATCGAGAAGCGCGTGAAGCTTCTCAAGGAAGCTTCCTCCAACCACTTTACTCTCTCTCCTCCCTCTCTTTTTGGTATTGCACGGTTGGGAAGGGAAATATCCCATCCCACCCTCTCATTTTCTCTCCCTCACGTAGCTCACTCCCTCTTCTCCTCTTCTCCCACACACAAATACTCCATTGTTGATTTTAAGCTTCCTTTGCTCAACCCAATAGAGACCATTGCTTCCCCTCTCCATCCTCAAGCTTTCCTCTTTGTGGGACTACTCCTTGCTCCTCCATTTTCATGTACCACAGCCAACCCCAAAGCTTGGAGCTTTAAAGTAAAAGCTCTCAACTTTCTTCTCATTTTCTCCTCATTTTTGTGTTCCATGGTCACCTTGGTGACTATGGCTACCATTTCCCCTCTTTGATCTTGGTATTGTGGATTTGAACACCCAAGGTTTCGGTGGTGGTGAAGAACAAAATTTCTAAGCAAAAAGGAGCTTGCTTTTCTTTGTTCTTCACTAAGGTAAGAGGAAGATCCATTCACTTCAACCCATTTTGGTAGTTAAGAACTTGTAGTTGTGTTGGTGGGGTGAGACCCATTTTGGGAAATCCCTTTGTTTGATTGTTGTTGGCTGAATTTTGAGTGTTTGAATGGTAGGTATTGATGTACATTGATGGATTTTGGGATGTTTGAAGCTTGGAATGGTTTTTCTAGTAATTTTCTACGCCACAGAGGGATACACGGCCTAGGCCGTGTATGAATACACGACCGTGTATCTTCCGACGTGACTGAAACGTGTTTCTGGTGCACTCCATAGGAGTACACGGCCTAGGCCGTGTATGATCACACGGGCCGTGTAATCGGGGCCGTGTATGATCACATGGGCCGTGTAATCGGGGCCGTGTATGATCACACGGGCCGTGTAATCGGGGTTGTATATGACCACATGGGCCGTGTAATCAGGGCCGTGTATAACCACACGGGCCAGGTAACATGATCAGTATAGATTTGAGGCTTTTCTAGCCCCTTGCAGGTTCAGGGTCCCCTTGGGCACTTGACTCAAGGCTTTTGGACTAATATAAGTGTAATAATCTTGAATAATTGGATGACTAGAAACTAAATAGGGATTCATAAAGAGGGAAAAACAAGGAACGGGAGTATGTTTTATAACTTATAAGAACTTTGAATAGAGATAGAACATGAGTGTGATAGAGGTTGCGAGCAACATAATGAAATTGAGAATTGACTTACTTGATGACTTTGAATAGGGCGTGAATGCCTAGAAACTTATTATTGACTTAGTATGGACCCTTGAACGGGATCGAATATTGATGATAAATGACATAACATGTGCTCTTAGACCTGAAATGCTATGACTGTGAATTTGTAAATGTACATATGAGTATGCAATGAATCTATGTGCATTGAGCATGATTGAGTCATGCATTGAAAAAGTCCGTTGGACAATTTCTTAGGGCCAAGTTGCCTAGGAGTTGAATCACACCTATGTGCGGGTGCGAATAGACTAGTGTAGGTTATTTGTTGACCTTGGGGATGTCGGGGTGCGGGTACCTCGCAATGGACAGTTGGTAGCTCTTCTGTCCGTGGGGCAGACCGATGCAACACACCAACGATCTGGACCAAGACACTATCCTATATCGAGATTTGTGTAGAATATCTTGTACAATGCCATGATGCGCATTATAATAAATTGAGAATTTTAGCACTTGATGGCCTCAGCAGCCGCAATATAGACGTATCTCCTGATCATTCTCTCTGACTGTTTTGTGTCTAGCTCCATAGAGTAGGATTATTGGTATCATATGCATGTGCATAGTGAGTTGTCATACCATTTGTCAGTTAATCGTTCATAAGGGAATTTAATATGTTGTTTCATTACTACTATAACTGCCTATTTATGCTAAAGTGCTTATTATCTGTTTTAATGCTATTTATCATTTCTGAAATGTTATATGGACATCATGCGCCATTTGTTCTTTATTGCCTCAATTGGTAATGAATGTTGAATGTCTTATCTCTTTTCCTATGTTTCTATTATTTCTGTTTATCTATATATGTGATTCTCTGAAGACAGGGGTGAAGAAAAGGAAGAACCCGATTTCCCTGGCTTCTGGCCCAACTTTGACTAGCATCCTTCTGATCATGACAGCCTGACCTCATGGATTTTTAGGATACGTGCGTCTGACATTTCTTGGGGGTCCAGACTGTTGGCATGTGAACTTCAGCTCTGATCGCTGTGTCTACTTGGGAGATGTGTCGTTGTCGCTGGCTTGGGGGTGTCATGAACGGCCGATTTTTACTTACTGCATCAGCTTACACTTAGAATTTTATCTGCCCATCTGGGAGATGTGGGGTGACCGCTACTACACCCCGCAGGAGGACTCTTTTGATTCCACTGCTCGGGCTCTGGCCCGTGGCTCTGTGGCTCCTATGGAGATTTCCTCAGATGAGGAAGACCCCGAGGAGGTTCCCGAGGACTATCTCACAGAGGATCCTGAAGAGGATCCTAACACGATTCCTCCTCATTTGAGGGACTGATGTTGCTGGTTGCTACTGATGGCTGCCAGTGTTTGATTTTGGGGGCCTGATGTCTTTATTTTTGGTGGACGGTATATCTCTGATATCTTGGGGACATATATGTATAATCCTTTGGGTAGGTATAGTTTTGATTTTTGGTAAAGCTTAGGCTCCTTTTTTATGAGTCTTGATGTAATTATTGACTCATAGTTTGTATCTAAATAGTATATAAATATATATAGGATGTATCTCATGCAATGGATGTATGGTTTAGTCTTTATGTTTTCCATCAAAGTTTATGTTTTCCACTTACGATTTGACAAAAATATATGTACGTACTTATGAATCTTTTATAAATGTTTATACCTTTGAATACTGGAGTGATGAGCAGGGTATTGAGTATAAATATATATACATATATATATACGTACAATGAAAAAAAAAAGTATACATTCACCATTTTATATATACAACTAAAATCAAATAAGTTTAATGATGTAATGGACCGGGTCTTACTTAATTCAAAGTTATATTTTTCGCATTGTATTTATTTGACAATGTGACGTCTCCTCCTAAAAAGGGGTGTTACGCTGCACATCTATCCCCACCCCTCAGCACACTTCTTTACTACTTACCTTATAGCCATTGCCCACCCCCACCACATACTGAGGAGTATCCTGCACTGGTAAACTCAATTTCTTAGCTAAATCTCTGGCTATGAAATTGTTGGAGGCCCCACAATCAATTAATATCAACACCTGGTTGTGTCCCAACTGCCTCCATAGCTTCAAAGATTTATTGGAAGTTAGACCCATGATATTTTTCAAGGATAGTTATAAAGCCTTATTCTCCAATTCCACCTGTGATTCCTCCTCTCCACCTTCTTCTGTTTCCTCCTCTTCCTCCATTTCCTCTATCATGAACAATTAGTAATGTTTAAACTTGCAAATGTGGTCCTACCCCCATCTTTCTCCACATTGAAAACACAACCCCTCCCTACTTGTTTCCTGCAATTCAGCTTGAGTAAGTCTTCGGGCTCTATTAAAACATTTCTCGCCCACACTTGCAGCCCCATTAGGAGGTTTAGGTTTTGCTGGGCCACGAATGTGCATAATGGGCCTAGGTACCATGGGTGGCCCGCGATTCCATGTCCCACAGTGTTGGGCCTGGGTCCCAAAACGGGTGCAATAGCCCGATAAATTGATGTTGAGCCTCCCCTTGGTCCTGCCATTCTCTTCTCCCTTAATCCTCCTCTCCGTAAGGCCTAATTCGTTTCCTCCAATAACTCTGCTCGATCCATGAGGTCTAATAAAGTGTGTAATTCATACAACTTCAATTCTACCTTCAGTTCATCAAGGAGCCTATTCAGAAAAATCCCCTTCAACACCTCTTTATCGACATGCTTCAATGGCCCAGAAGTCAACTCAAACTGCTCTCTGTACTCTGTGACAATCCCCACCTGTTTTCCTCCCCTTTTCATATTCCCCTCCCCTACACTTATAGCAGCATCCCCCTCCCTATTGTTATGCAATTAATCCCTGCTATGAATCCCATTTAATCCACTATTATAGCCATCAATCCATTGTTATAACCATCAATCCTACTTAATCCTACTATTACATAATTAACACCATTATTAGCAATTATTCCTATGTTCCCCACTTACTTAGTGTTATCTAATCCTACTGTTATAATCATAAGTCCCACTTAATCCTACTATTGCACAATTATTAGCAATTAATCCCCATATTCCCCACTCACTTAATGTCGTCCCAGCAGACTTGGTGCTGCATATTCTCCTTCCTTCTGGCCCAATTCCTTTGCATCCCAATACTTTATTCTAACATATACTTAGGTCATCTTTGGGATTCTATCAGATTATGAAGGTTCTAAAAATAGATTAAATATAGCATTAGAGAGAAAGGCAAAAATAATTGCATTCTTATGCTAGTGTGTTGTCCGGGACATGTCCTTTGTACACATGAAGAATTAAAACTAGAGGTAAGCCAAATTTTAATTTTGTTTGCAGGCGAAAGATAGTAAATTCAATAACTAAGAGGGCACAACAAATATTTAACAGTGCAAGTTGTCAAGAATCAATCTAGGTAATGGGATAAGATGAGAAAAAATAAATTGGCATTCTGCAAACTATCAGAGAGGAGCATGGAGGAATACGTCATAGCAAACTGAGTTGTTATTTAGGCCAGATTTAAAGATTATTCAAGAAAGAGCCCAATATTCAAATCTTTTATATTATATTTTAATGTTCCACTTGTTTCATACAGAATCCTCGTTGTCCCATCAAGTGGGTTGTAAAATCCTAGATATTTGGGGCTAAATGACAAATCATGGATAACATGACTTACATTCACATTCTTCGCTCTGTCAAACATCTGAAAAAAACCATCAAGACTGAATTAGGTATCTGATATATAACAAACCACGAATCTAATGAGCATCTTTGTAAGCAAATTTTAAACAGAAAAGTCTAATAGAAGCTACCAAAATTCAAATTGCTATAAATTTATCTGCATATTCTTAATTAAGACTAGAAAATTAGATTAAGAAAAATTCATCCCTGTATAAATCCAAGGCTCAAGGTCATCTTCCCCAGTTGAAAATCATATCGTGACAAGAAGAATTGCATATGTTTCACAAAAGAGAAGTTCTGCATTTCAATTAGAAAGTTGTATATGAGTGAGTAAAATTTGTTGACTGAGATTTATTCAGATAAGAGGGGAAATCATGATCTGTCATTTGAAAAGTTGCCAAGTTATGAACAGAATCATATAGACGCTGCACATCATTAGAGTAAATGCTTCAACCTTTCTTCCATATATAGTAACATGTTCTATAGGAACGGAAGTGAACTAAAAACTTTGGATAGAGTCTCTGGCCTTAAAACCATACATCAACAGCAACATATCAATCCAAATAATTCTACAACTTAACGTCTCCAGTGTTAGGGTAGGTGTACCCGGGAAAGCAAAGGAGACTAGGCTCTTCTTGGATGAATTAGAGGTGGCAGAGGAAGATTTAGGGTCCAAATCGATGATCGAAGCCATGGCCAAAGGGTGAAAACCTGAGCTTGAGCCTTAATATGATAAAAACAGGTTCTGAGGGTTGAAAAAAGGGCTGAAAGGGCAAAGCTACAGGAAAAGACCTATTGCAAAAAGCTATCCAGAGGGTGGAGCATGGGCTGCACACACCAAGATGGTTGAGGAGTTGTGGCGGCATGTGAGGGTGCATTTGATAGCGACTAGAGGTGAGCTTCTTAGGTTAGGTCAGTCATGTAACACCTCGAAAATTACTTGTTTATGATATATATTCATTTTATAATATTTGTGACTTTTGAGAATTTTTCTAGAATTATTTGAATTGTTTGATTATTTTAATATATTTCTCGATTTGTGTGTGCGCTGAGCAAGGCCAAGAAAATAAAATATTTTTTCTGAGGCCGAAAAATTTTAGACTACAGAAACATCAATGGGAGATCTTACTAAACCTGAGGCCGAGCACATTTTATGAAGTTTTTATTTTTTGAGATTTTATTTGATAAATAAAATTGTGGTACATTTTATTATCTGTTGGACAATGAATACTATTTTTGCTAACTGTAACCTTTGTCCACTGGATAATAGTTCTAGTAGAGTGCTAGTCATCTTTTCTAGAGAGCACTTCAATGACATCACCAAGATGACATCATCACCATGACATCACCCTTGACTTTTTCAAAAAGTATGTGAAGCTTCTCAAGGAAGCTTTGTATCAAGCTTCTCAAGGAAGCCACTTCTCTCTCTCCTCCTTTGTGAACCCCACGGCCAAGGGGGGAAAAGATGACCAAAATTTGTCATCTTTTCTCTTTACCACACATTCACTTTTTACTTTTCATTTCAAAACAAAGTTTCTCTTTTCTTTTCTCTCTCACATTTTCTCTTCGTCCTCACGGCCACGACACCATTTTTGGCCATCCATCCTTGTTTCCTCCAACCAACCGTGGTTCTTGATTTTCCTTGTCACATAGAAGCTTTTCTCTTTAGTAATCATCTCTTGATTCTTCCATCTTCATCATTTTCTACAAAGTCCTAAAACTTGAAGCTTTGAGGTAAAGTTCTTGACTTTCATATTTTCTCTTCTCATTTTTGTGATCCTTGGTCACCTTTGTGATCAAGGACTCCTCTTTTCAAACTTTGGTTATTGATTGGGTGAGTTTGACTATCCTAGGATTTTCTTGGTGGTGGTGGACGAAAATTTGCAAGGAGGCACCAAGAAGCTTGCTTTCTTTTGCTATCTCTTGAGGTAAAAGGGAGATCATCCTCTTCAACCTATTTTAGTGGTGAGGACCACGTTTTTGTGGTGATGGTGAGGAATCCATGTGTGGGTTGCTCACTTTGTTGTGTGGTTTTCTTTGGTAATGTTGTGATTAGTTGTGTTGTATGACTTTAATACTTGCTCTTGTGTAACTTGATGGATTTGGAATGCATTGGATGCCTGGATGTGTATATGTAAAGCAAAGGATTCTTACCCCTTTAGTTTGGAGGCTCACGGCTAAGAGGCCTTTAAGGGGTCCAAGATAGAATTTTGGGCTACTTTAGGACTTAAGCAATCAAGTAATAAGTAAGTGATGAAAATTTTGGGTTCCTAGCCTTTGAGAGGTCACGGCTATGTAGGGCACCCATGGACAAAATTTTTGTATCAATTAAAACTTAAGTAACTAGGTGATTAGATAATTAATTAGGAATTCATAATATGGAAAGAATAAAGAACAAACTCTTATCCTATAGCTTAGAGTGATTTTTGGACAAAGAAAGAACATGAGTGTGGGTGAGGTTGTGAGGAGCTTAAAATAATTAATTTAAGTGAGTTCGATCCAAAACAAAGGAGAGGACTTATCTAATTCAGAGTAATAAAGATTGAATGAAAAATATTAGAGAATTTCCCTAGAGGAGTTTAATAGGAAAAATATGTTTTCACCCTTAAGATTTGGACAATGACTTGTTGTGGGTCCATAAGTAGGACCAAGGATTGTTGATGATTGATTAGGCCTAATATGGCATGTAATCATGGATAAGTCATACTATTATTGAATATCTATATATATATATATATATATATATATATATATATCGAGTCATCATGCATTATGAAAGTCCGTTGGACTTTGATTGTAACGTTGTATGCCTAGGAAATTGAATCAAACCTACGTGTGGGTGCGAATAGACTAGTGTAGGTCACTTATTGACCTTGGAGGCATCAAGGTGCGGGTATCTCGTAATAAACAGTTGCTAACTCCTCTATGCCGTGGGACAGACCGATGTAAATGCACCGACCCAGACCAAGACACTGTCCTATATTGTGATCTTGTGAAGAATGCCCTATATAAGCCATGTTGCACAATTTGTTGATATTGAAAGCACTTGATTTGAGGCTGATGAGATACAGACATGTCTCCTTGATCATTCTCTCCGATGTTATGTCTAGCTCCATGGAGTAGGATTTTGGTACCTTGTGCATGTGCATAGTCTGTCAACATATTTATCTGGTATGAATATATATATGATTATGGAACTATTTCTTTTAATGATGTTATGCCTATCTATATTAGTAAATTGCTTATCATCTGAATCTTGAGGCTGTTTATTATGTTGCCATGCTGTATGGCATCCTACGCCATTTCTAGTTCTTTACCGCCATAACTGGTAATGATGTTGGATAACTCACCTCTCTTCTGTATTCTGCTATTCTGTTTATATTTATGCTTCTTAAAAGCCCGAGGCGAGGAAGAGCCTGAGTTTCCTAGTTTTGGGGCGAGTTAGTCTTCTGTTTGGCTATGGCATCCCAGTGAGGTTTCCTAGGGTATGCTAGACTGAGGTTCCATGGAGGCATTGACTCTTGGCACGTCGACTTGATCACCGAGCACTTCATCTATGTGGGAGATGTTACCTGTCTTCTCTTTTGACGTTTCTGTATCACTGGAGTTCTACATGCCGAAGCGTGAAGTATGGGGCGACCGAGAGTATACCCCACACGAGGATTCATTTCTGTTTTCCGTATGAGCTCCTACTCGTGAATCTGTTGCTCTTGTGAGGATTTCCTCTTCTGAGGAGGATCCTATGGAGGAACCTGAGGAGGACCCCTCTGAGGTTCCTTCTCAGTAGTCGTTGGGGGCATGATACTTTTTGTAGCCTTGGTGGCTGTCTATATAATCTTTTGGTGCATTTAAAGCTTCTGCTTTCTTTTGCGAACTGTTGATGTATTTAATGACTTATGTTATGTATCTAAATATATATATATATATATATATATATATATATATATATATATATATTAAGTATCTTTTGTATGAATGTATGGTTTGATCTTCATGTTGAGTTCTGCAAAGTTTATGTTTTTCGCTTACAAAAAAATATATAATATAATTAAAAGAAAATGGCTAAGTTAGGATACTCTATTGATAAACAGGCTAATACCTATAGATAAAATAAATTAGGTCTTAATAATAATTTTCTTTTGAATTTTCATACGTTTGGTGTGACGTCCTCCTCCCAAAAAAGGTAGCGTTACAAGTCGGACCTTTCGAGTTGATTGGTCACTTGAACGTGGTGATCAGAAAGTTTATTGGAATGATTAGGGCAACCGAAATGATCATGGCTAAAAGAAAGGAGGCAGTGATACCAACTTGAACTTGTAGGGTTTTTGGAAATTGCTCTGAGTCATATCTTTTATAGTAAATCATTCAAAGAGAATCCCTAAATAATAGGGATTTTCTAAACTAATGGGATATACATAATCCTACTAAGATTTAATTATTCCAATTACAAATAATCAAGGATATAGTCAACACTCCCCCTCAAGCTGGTGTATATATATCATATGCACCAAGCTTGTTACATATCTATAAGTTATCCTTGGACCCTGAAGAGAATTCGTAAAAACATCTGCTAACTGATCATAACACTAATTACAAAGGAAATATTAGTTCTAGTCATGGTGAGATAGTTCAACTTTTGATGTATCACAGGATACAAGTTACAACATCCCAAACCTTAGTGGCTGTCACAAGGGGAGTTAAGAAACTGGCTCACAACACTAACTACACAGAAAATGTCAAGTCTAGTCCCAGTGAGATAGCTCAATTTTCCCACCAGCTTATGGTATCTTCTTGAGTAAGGCTCCCCCTAATTGAATATAATCAAGGATACAATCAACAAATAAATCTTCTAAGTCTTTGCATAAGCAAGGAGGAAATTGCTATCATTTATAAATATTTGAACAAGGTCATGCATGGTTTTTGGAAGTCCCTACAGTTAAGCAGAGACGTAGCATTGTAGTTGCTCCACAACATCAAGAGTGAGGACCCTTTTTCTTATAGTTGGCCATTTACAATGCAGTTGTATTGAGGAATGAAAGTTTGTTGTGTGACTCATAGCTAGAACAAAAAAGGAAGGTTTATGTCAGTTATAGAAGTGAGATTGTAACATATATACAATCCCACGTGTAACAAAGATCATAAATCTCAATAGTTAAAATTCATATCAGTTTTACTCTCCCATTGTTATACAACTCCTAAAAGAAATAGATTAGCTAAATCTTTAGAGCCACAACAGTCCTGAAAGATAGCAATGGTGAAGCCATCAGGGGCCAGAGATTTCTCCTCATCTTCTCAACCCAGGTAAAGCTTTCCAATATAATAGGAGACATCCAAATTCACAATAAAGGCCTAAAACATCCTCCCGCTTAAAAGGAAAATTACAAAACTCAGTATCTCCTTAGATATAGAGTTAGCTTCCTGAGAAACTCTTAAACTACTAGTTTTAATTAAAGTTAAAAGCTTTGTTAATTCTATTAAAGATACCTGCACCAGTAAACTTTAGCAAACTTTATCAAAAAATTACAATATGCATATTTTAAAACACAACACGAGATAAGATTAATGATAAAAGAAAAATATCTTACCATTTGTGCAACATATATATTTAGTCCATGCAACGAAATATGGAAATTTCTAGCAACCCTTTGAACATCTAAAACACCATAAACCTAGAATAGAAATGAACAAAATATTAGAAATTTTCGAGGATAGACAAAAATACCACAAAATAATTCATGATATAGCAACTATAGAATTTATGCCTGGCATCCTTCCCCATTTTTTAAAGCATCCTTCACCTTCTTGATAATATTTTCAGTAAATTCATCAAAGCCTTGTAAATGAATCTTTTGCTCTAAGTGCTCATGATGAACTTTACCATCATCTAGTCACAATTTTTATAAGGCTGCAAGTGGCAAGAAAATAACTTTAAAGGAATGTAACTGTAAGACAAACTATGAACTTTACACTTGTTATAATATGATGATACACATAGTGAAATGTTTAACAACTAACACTACCCTAGTTAATCTACAATAGAAATTTAGGATATGTGAACAAAAATAAGAATTTTTTATGATTAAAGAAATTTTATTAGAAAGAAAGGAGAAAGAAGGCAAACCATGGTTTTAGGGTTCCAAACAAGAAACCAAACATGCTATTAATCAGCTATCCCTCAAAGCCCAATCCTCTCACCCTATTCCAGATGAGCTCTAGAAGCTAGTTTTGCACCCCTTAATCCCCATTCAAAGTAAAATAAGGCACGCATGTGTTAGAATATTTGAAAAATATCTCAAAATATCTTTTTTGTATCTTGAAATATTTTAGAGTATCATAGATGATCTCTTAGGATTTATTTCTTATTTATTATATTTCCTGATTTATTTCTATATTTAATTAGGATTAGGAGTCTAGAATTAGTATAAATAGGACCACTGATAATTCTCAGCAGAACAATTATGATAATTGTCTATTTAGGTCTAAAGCATGGGTATGCCATTTTGGCAAGCATACATGTACCTAGTACGTACTAGGTACGGGTATGGCTTGGGTACATACCAATTTATTTTTTTAGAATTTTTCATAAACAAGTACAGCTCAGGTATGGTTGGGTATGACTTGGGTATTGTTGGTATGGCTTGGTACAGCTTGGGTATGGCTAATTGAGTTTTTAACTTATTTTTCCCTTCACTCTTTCATTTTGTGCTTCTACTGGAGTAAGCCCTTGCAATACACGCTGAAATCATCTTCCCCGTTCCTCCCTTGATAGCTGCTTGTAGTGGTGGCTCACGGTGGTAGTTCGAGGTGGTGACGAGCAGTGGTAGCGCGGCGCAAAGGTGATGAACAGCCCCAAATCCCCATCTTCCTCCTTTGATAGCTCCAATATATGATTTTGTTTTCTCCCCAAATCGACAATTCCTCCTTAAGTGTATGTTCTTACACTCACACATAGCAATATTTAAAAATATATATATTTTAGGTTGCCTGTTGTTTGTTTCTGCTCTTACTTTGACTACAAGTCTGCAACATTTGTTTATTAAATATTTTTGGGGCTCTTTTGCTTGGTTTGAAGTTGCACAGCAATAATTTATTTTAATATTTTAGGTGATTTATTTTGGAATTTTGGTTCAGATGTTTTATGAAATTTTAGTTTCTTATATATATATGTGTGTGTGTGTGTGTGTGTGTGTGTGTGTAATATTTTTTTAATAATTTATATTGATGTACTCGTACCCTAGATTTTTAAAAATTATTATACCCCATACCTGTATCCGTATCCGTACCCAGTACCGATAACATAGCCATATCCGTACTCGATACCAGTACCATAGTCGTATCCGTGCAACATAGGTATTTAGTCTTAATTTCATTATTATGTCCTACTCTTGAGCCTAGATATAGGAATCAACATTTCCAAGATGAATACGTAAACATTTTTTTCCTCAAAATGAGGATAAGTTATTCAAGTTTTCAACCCTTTACATGTCACCCTATGGTTTATTCCTATTAACTGAGAGAAAAACTTTACCCAATGTGGGTATAGGTCATGTATTTTTTTATATAAAAATAGAAATATTATTATATGAGAAGAAGAGAGTACAAAGAAAGAGGATAAGAAATCCTCACAAAAAAAAGCATAAAGAAACAACTAAAACCTATGTGGGAAAGTCCTACAATAAGGCATGCTAATCGCTTTGCATGTCTACCAAAGAAACACCACTAAAAAGACCATGAGCAGAACACCACAGGGATGCCAAAAGAGTAACCCTATCCCAAAATGAAGTCTAGAGTCAAAAAATAGTCCTTGAAGATTCTAGCAATCCTTTCTAACCAAATACACCAAAGAACAGCATAAATAGAGCACTGTCACAAGATCTTTGCTTCTTTACGTGCACCAAAACCTTTGAAGTTAGTAAGGAGAAAAAGATGCAAATCCATAGGGTAAACCCAAGACTCTCCAAATATCCCAAATAGTCTATTCCAAAGATAATTAGTCGCATAACAATGCAAAAAGAGATGAGCCCAAGATTCCAAATCAGAACCACACATAATACACATATTTGGAGACAAAGCAGTGAGAGGCCTGCATTTTTGACACATGTAATTAGTGTTAATCCTATTAAGAATAGCAGTCCAGACAAAAGCTTTGACCTTTGAGGGAACTTTGGATTTCTAGATGGGTTTATCCAAGAGAAATCTATCCCTGTTACGAGATTGAGTCAAGAACTGAAAATAAGATTTACAAGAGAAAACTCCTGATGAATCAAGGGTCCAAGTTCTTGAATCAGGAACAGAAGAAAGATGAATAGAATCAATTAAAATCAAGAGAGACTCTAACTCACTAATCTCTCTATCATGCAATTTTCTAAAAAAATGGAAGTTCCAAGAGAAGTTATCATAAGAAAAAAATTGGCAAATAGGGGCATTATGTAAATAAGATAGGCGAAAAAGCCTTGGAAAAGCCTCAAAAAGAGGGACAGTACCAACCCAAATATTTCCTAAAATTTAATACGAGAGCCATCATCTAGATGCAAGGACAAGAGACAATTAAACGAAGGAAGACCCTGAGAGATAACTTTCCAAGGACTAGCATAAGAAACTCTACTTGCAGAATTAGTGTCCCACCCATTCGGATGCAAAACATACTTACTTCGAATAATATGATGCCATAAAGAAGAAGGTTATGGAGGAAAACGCTGAAGCCACTTAGTTGTCAGTGCCTTGTTATTGGATACCAAATTACTGAGACCCAACCTTCCCTCCTTCTTAGGTCTACAACAAACCTCCCAGCTAACAAGGTGGTCTCTACTAGAATCTCCTGCTTCTGACCAGATGAAGTCCCTCATAACTCTCTCTAATTTCTGAGCCACGGCCACAGGAATACAAAAAAGGGAGAGAAAGTAAAGAAGGATACTAGACAAACAAGACTGAATTAGAGTCATTCGACCACCCAAAGAGAAAAAGCCATCCTTCCAACAATCTAACCACTTAGAGATCTTACAAACCATCGGTCCCAAAAGGAAACAGCACAAGGATTACCTCCCAAAGGAATCCCAAGGTAAGTGAGAGGCCACTTAAGAATTTGACAACCTACTATTGTAGCAAAAGTTGACAAAATTTGATTGTCCACATTCACACCCACTAAACCATTTTTTTCCAAATTAATCTTAAGACTAGAAATGACCTCAAAAAGCCTCAAAATAGTCAAAGTATTAATAAAAGAATCAACATCAGGTTCCAAGAAGAATACTGTGTCATCAGAAAACTGAAGATGAGAGACTAAAACCTCCTCTGAACTAACAGTTAGCCCCTTAACCAACCCATTATTTACAGCTCTAGACACTAAATGGCTAAGCACATCGACCATAATGGTAAAAAGAAACGGAGATAAAGGATCTCCTTGTCTCACCCCCCTTTGACCCTTAAACCAAGATTTAGGTTCCCTGTTCACTATGATTGCAAAGGTGGAAGAGGATAAGCACCTCGAAATCCAATTTCTCCATCTTACCCCAAACCCTTTCCTATCCAAGACTTTGTCTAAAAAACCCTAACTAAGACGATCATAAGCTTTCTCAAAGTCTAACTTAAAAACAAGACCATGTTTTCTCTTGGATCTAACATCATCCACCACCTCATTAGCAATTAGAGCAGCATCAAGAATTTGCCTTCCCAGAATAAAAGCACTTTGGTTCTCAGAAATGGTATCAGAAAGGACCTCACTCAACCTGGAAGCAAGAACTTTTGTTATGATCTTATAAACACTAGATACTAAATTGATCAGTCGAAAGTCCTTTACTTTAATTGACCTATCCTTCTTGGGAACAAGAGAGATGAAAGTTGAGTTCATGCAAACTCCAATTTTACCATTAAGGAAGAATTCAGCAAACACCCTAAGGAGGCCAGGCTTGACAATATGCCGATAATTTTGAAAGAAATCAAAAGTAAAACCATCAAGACCAGGCGCTTTGTCTTTCCCCAAACTAAAAACAACCCTACGGATTTCTTCCTCCTCAAAAGGCCTTTCCAACCTATGAGCCTTATCCAAAGCAATGGGACACTAATCCAAATCCTCAATGAAAGGCCAAATATGCATATCTTCATCGAACAATTCGGAGTAAAACTTAGAGATTTTAGCAGCAATGACCTCAATATCTCTAACAATACTACCATCCTCAAGTTCTAGCTCCTTAATTAAGCTCGTTCTACGCCTTCCAGAAGCCACCTTATGAAATAACTTGGAATTAGCATCCCCATCCTAGCCCATTGAAATTTCATCTTTTGTCTCTGACTAGATTCTTCCCTAACTAGAATTTCATCTAAATCTAGTCTTAGCTTCTGCCTCCTAGCACATAGAACCTCTGAGAGATTACCCTCTAACTCCAACCTATCCAATGAGTCAATCTCTTTCAAAATATTTTCTTTTCTAATCCGAATGTCCCCAAAGACCAACTTATTCCACTATTTCAGCTTTTCCTTGAGAAGTTTTAATTTTCTCATAATTTAAAAACCTTCCCAGCCCTCAACAGAAGTTGTACTCCAAACTTCCTTAACGAAAGGGATAAAAGAGTGATGACTAAGCCATATGTTCTCAAACCTAAAAGGAGTAGGGACCCATTTTCATCTTACTTAATTCCAACAAAATAGGGAAGTGATCAAAAATTGAACGAGATAAGCTCTCTTGCATCATATCAAGAAAACTATCCTCTCAGGTAAAGGTAAACAAGAATCTATCCAACCAAGAAGTAATAGTGTATTGCCTTCTAGCCGACTAGGTGAACCTAGCATTGGAGAGGGGAATATCCCCAAGACTACACTCCCTAATAAAATTGTCAAAACCCCTCATAGAAGAAGTGAGACGATCGCCACCCAAC
This sequence comes from Ormosia semicastrata, assembly GCA_029884595.1. NCBI lineage: Eukaryota > Viridiplantae > Streptophyta > Magnoliopsida > Fabales > Fabaceae > Ormosia > Ormosia semicastrata. The sequence goes on along the minus strand of JAQQTO010000062.1, from coordinate 17,818,649 downwards.
TTTTTGGCTGGGGATCTAACTGCATTGAAATCCCCACTGAAACACCAATGCGACCCACAAAAGGAAGCATAAGTTGTTTTATGTTTGGATACAATTATAAGCAACACATTCATGTTTTTCAAAAAAAGTAATTTTTTGCTTTTTTTATAGATTATGCTTTTTTTCAAAATCTTATCCAAACATATGTCAATGTTTCATAATTGCTTTTTTTTTTAATGAAAAAAGCACTATTCTAATAACAAAAAAAAAGCACAAACAAATGCACTCTAAGTGTTTGGGTAGGAGACATGATCACTTAGTAAGTTGGGAGGTGTGCTATCAGCCTATAAAGGAAGGGGGTTTAGTTCTTAGAATATTGTTCTAGCAGGTAAATGGTTGTGGTGTTTTCCTTTGGAACCTCATTCCCTTTAGCATCAGTTTATCTGGAGTAAGTATGGCTTAGACCAAAATGGGTGGGATGCAAATGTAGCAACACGAGCTTCTTATTTTAGCCCATGGAAATTTATTTCTCAAGGTTATACTACCTTTAAGTCTTTGCTTTCCTTAAAGATAGATAATGGTTCTTATGTCAAATTCTGGGAGGATTATTGGGTAGGAGATTCCTCTTTTAGTGTGGCTTTCCCACATCTTTATCGTCTTTCTTCTTTACACAACTCTCCTATCCACAATTTTTATAATGTTCATGACTCCACCTTGTCTTGGGATGACTTAAATGATAGGGAGTCCTCTAAATTGAGGGTCTCCTTGATTCTGTCCTTTTGTCCTCAAGCCTAGATAAAAGGCTTTGGTATTTTGATTAGTCTGGGGTGTTTTCTTGTAAATCTTACTTTCAATTCTTAACCCATTCATTAAATAAAGTTTTGCTCCACCTTGATAAACCTATTTAGAAGTCCAAAGCTCCCTTTAAGGTTAAGTCCTTTATTTGGACAACCATGCTTAATAGAATTAATACTAATGACATGTTGCAGGTTCGTAGGCCATATAAGGATATATTTCCCCTTATATGCTTAAAAGGGGAAATACATATACCAAATTAAGAACATATACCAAATTTTGAGTGATCTCAATATATTAAGAACAAATACCAAATTAAGCAAAATACATACTTCTAGAGATTCTAGATATGTCAAAAGTGATGTATTGTTGACTACAAATAGGCTTACTTTCCATATGTTTGTATCAAGATCCACCTCATGCTTGCCAAACATATCAATGGCATCTACACTTAAAACTGCCCACAGAGATAGAGAAGAATGTTTAGAATTGTCATCACGATAGAGAATAAGAATTATGAATACATATCAAAACCAACAAGAAACTTGTAGCAACTTCAAGCAAATGAAAAGACCGTGCTAACCATCACAAGGTAAAGAAGGAAATGTCATATTTATATGAATTGGAAGTGTTTCTCCATGCTTCAAGTCTATTGACATCTGCAAAATACGAGTACAAGTGAATTTTATTTTATTTTTTATAAAAGAATAAATTTATTAAGATAAAGAGAAAGAATTACAAAGAGTAGGAGGATAAGGAATCCTCCTAAACAAAAGAATAAAACAAAAAACAAACATGGAAAAAGAGAAAATCAATGTAACAAAGCTTCCCAATCCTCAACATATTTGTTAGCGAAATCCTATAAAAAAAGCCATGAGCTTTGCACAAAATAGACGCCAACCACCAATCTTATCCCAAATCTTGATGAGATGAAGAAACCTCCTTAAAAATACAAGAGTTCAACTCTAACCAAATACACCATATTGTAGCATAGATTGCACATTGCCACAAAAATTTAGCCTCTTTACTTCTACCAAAACCATAAAAGCTAACCATCAAAAATTGGTCTAGAGACCTAGGACACACCCAACATTCACCATAAATGCTGAACAAGGAGTTCCATAAAGAACTAGCCGTAGAACAATGTAAAAATAGGTGAAGTACAGATTCTGAGCAAGCACACATTACATATATATTAGAGGAAAGTGCCTTATGTGGCCTACGAACCTGCAACATGTCATTACTCACTATTATTAATTCTATTAAGTACTATAGTCTAAATAAAAGCCCTGACCTTTGAGGGAGCCTCAGATTTCCACAAGGATTTATCAAGAAGAAAATTATTTCTATTCAACGAATGAGTGAGGAACTGAAAATAAGATTTATAGGAAAAAACCCCATAAGGATCAAGTGACCAAGTTGGGTGTTCAAATTCAATCCAAATCAAAAACTAAATCAAAAATTGAACTGAAAAACTGAACCCAATCACAACCAAATAAATATGTCTTAGAATTTGAAAAATATGAACATTGTATATTATTGCTCATCTAAAATAGAATGTTTACAATGAAGATTATATAGAGGCAGCTACTGTACATTAAAAACTAGTCATAGAAAATAAGCAACAAATTAATAGAACACTAAAAATAATATCTACATTAAAAATGGTGGGAACACCATCCAGAGAAGCCACCGTCCAACACTCTCCCTCAAGCTAGTGAATATGCATTCTCCATTCCCAGCTTGGATACAATTGCCTGAAATGCTAGAATATTCAACCCTTTTTGTAAGTACATCAGCAAGCTGACCTTATGTAGATACATAGAGTGTAGAAATTAAACCACTCTCTAGTTTTTCTTTGATAATTTTTTTGTCAACCTCAATATGCTTTGTTTGATCATGTTGTACCAGATTATGAGGTATGTTGTTTGCAGACTTGTTATTACAATAAAGTCTCATAAGACCATCCCACTTGATCTTCAAATATTCAAGAATAATCTTTAATCATAGTAGCTCACACACATCTTGAGCCATAGCTCTGAATTCTGCCTCTGCACTGGATTGTGCTACCACATTCTATTTTTTACTTCTCCAAGTCACCAGATTTCCACCAAGAAAAGTGCAATATCCTGTAGTTGATCTTTTGTCCACTAGTGATTTAGCATAATCTGCATCAATGTATGCCTCGAGTACCACACCTCCATTTCTCTTAAATAAAATGTCTTTTCCAGGTGTTTCCTTAAGGTACTGTAATACTCGATATACTGCTCGCAAATGAGATTCTTTTGGACTATGCATGAATTAGTTAATCACACTAACTGCATATGCAATATCCGGCCGTGTGTAGGATAGATAAATAAGTCTTCCCACCAGACGATGATACATTTCTCTATCAACTGCAGCATCTTCTTCTGCCTGCCCAAGTTTCATATTGGGATCTATAAGATTACTTCCCGATTTGGATGTTGTATGACCTATTTCTTTTAGGAGATCCATAACATACTTTTGTTGGGAGATGAATATATTTTTCCGAGAATAAGCAACCTCAATTCCAAGAAAGTATTTTAACCTTCCTAATGCTTTAATTTCTAGTTCCTTGGCTAAGCACTAACTCAGAATATGTTTCTCCTTAGCATCATCCCTTGTTACTATTATGTCATCAACATATACCAAGAGAGTTGTGACTCCCCCTGAAAGAGAGTGTAACAAATAGTGTGTGATCCCTTTGGCTTTGTTTGTACCCCGTAACTAACATAATTCTAACAAACCTTTCAAACCATGCTTGCGGTGATTGCTTGAGGCCATATAAGGCCTTTTTCAACTTACACACAACATTGGCATTCAAATTCTTCCCATATCTTGGTGGGAACTCTATGTAGACTTCTTTGAGATCTCCATGTAAGAAAGCATTCTTGACATCAAACTACTGTAAATCCTAACCATAATTAGCTGCTAATACCAATAATACCTAAATTGTGTTCATTTTTACAACTGGTGCAAAAGTCTCTTAGTAATCAATTCCATAAGTTTGGATATATCCTTTGGCAACTAATCGTGCCTTATACCTCTCTATGAATCCATCTGCTCTATATTTCACAGTGTACACCCATTTACAGTCCATAATTTTCTTTCCTGCCGGTAACTGCACTAGCTCCTAGGTCTTATACTTTTCCAATGCCTCCATCTCCTCATTCATGGCTTGTTTCCATTTTCCATTAGACAAGGCCTCGGGTAGGGTGGTAAGGATGGCAATGGTATTTAGGCTTATAAGGAAGGGTTTATGGGATGGTGAAAAACTCTCAAAGGACAAGAAGTGTGAAGCAGGGTATAGTGGTTGTTTTGTGCACTCTCTGGTTCCTTTTCTGATGGCTATAGGAAGAATTTGGTCACTACTATCCAAATGAATTTCAGTTTCATCTTGTAATAAAGGGTTAGATATTATTACCTCATCCAAAGGCTCCGAGTTGGACTCTTGAGCCTGCACAGGTTCAGGAACAATCATCTTCCTTCTTGTGAACACTTTGCCTTTGCCATACCTTATATTCTTAAAAGCAGACTCAGCCACTGGGTCAGGACTGGTTTTGGACATAAGTTCAAACACAGGTTCAGTAGTGACTTCCAGAGGAAGATTAGGGACAACAGGAAGGTTATGAGAAGGACCATTAGACACAGGAAGCAAGGACAAGTCAAGTAGGAAATCTTCCTTATCTTCCTTCATTGACTTCTCCCCCTAATAAGGATAGGAAAAATAGGGCTCTTCTTCATTGAATGTAACATCCCTGGAGACATAGAATTTTCTAGTTGGAAGATAACAATAGTTGTACCCTTTCTGGGTCGAAAAAGCCCACAAAGATACATTTTTGAGCCCTTCGATCAAGTTTCCCCCTATTTGAACTGTGAACATGGACAAAAGATACACATCTAAAAATTTTAGGGACAAGATTATTAGAAGTGTGTAGATCAAGATAAAAAGTGGAGAGGACATCTATAGGACTCTTGAGTCCCAAGACTTTAGTGGGCAAACAATTTATAAGATGAGTAGCTGTCAAAATAGCTTCCCCCCATAATGACTTAGGGAAATTTCTTTGAAACAATAGGGCTCGGGGTTTTTCAAGAAGATGACCATTTTTTTTGCTCTACTAACCCATTTTGTTGTGGGGTATAGACATAGGATGATTCATGGATTATTCCTTCTTTAAGAAAAAAAATGCATAAGAGTTTGATTAAAGTAGTCCTTAGCATTATCAGTCCTAAATCGTTTAATACCCACCCCAAATTAATTTTTAATCACGAAACAAAAATTTGGGAGAACAGTACTAATATCAGACTTGTGTTTGAGCAGAAAAATCCAAGTAACACGTGCACAGTCATCAATAGAAAAACACAAATCATCTTGTCCTAGAGACAGTAGGAATGGAAGAGGAACCCCAAACATCACTGTGAATAAGAGAAAAAAGAACAAAATTTCTTGTATTACTAATTGGAAAATTGACACACTTATGTTTGGCAAGTTCACATACTTCACAATGAAATTGTTCAACATCAAGACCTTTACACAAAGAAGGAAAAAGAATCTCAACAATAAAATAGGATGGATGGCCTAATCTACGGTGAATAAGCCAAATTTTGTCTTTTTTGGTTGAGAGAAGTTCGGAGGTAAAAGAATAAGGGTATCCAAGTCCGTTCTTGGTCCTATTTACCTGACAAGGTGCTTCAAGGAGGTAGAAGTCATCCTGTTCCCTAGCACGTCCAATCATCTTCCCCGAATCCTTGTCTTGAAAAACATAATGATCATTGTAAAAAATCACTTTGCAAGATAAATCCTTAATTAATTGCTAAACAGAAATCAGATTTGTAGAAAGTTTAGGGACATGAAGGACATTGTTTAAGGTCACTAGGGGGCTTAGTTGGACTTCTCCTTGTTGGTGTATGCCCTAGAGGCTAATACATTTTCTATTTTTACATTATGCTATTTTATATATGAGGCATTTCATTTATTGTGCTCTTTTTGATAAACATAATAAAGTCCTTAGAATAGTAAGTTTGATGCCATAGGACATCAAGTGGATGACTTGATCGTGAGATCCTTTTGGTTACAACACTATTCTTAAATGTTCCTAGTCAAGTATTATTGTTAATTAGGACAACAATAATACATTGAGACTAGTATATGTAGAGACTGATGACCGCATCTCACGGGTCATGGATATGAGATATCAAGTCTTCACATTGGTACATATTAGAGTAATGATGTACTTGGATCGACCCACCATGAGAACTCTACATGGATCGTTACGTGAGTGTCATAAGCGATTCTCATAGTGATAATGGTGTTTGTGGTCCTTTGACCTGAAATCACTACGATTCCTACATGAGGAGTTGTGTGTTTTAATGCCATCAAACGTCATCTGTAACAAGGTGATTATAAAGTTGGTTATTGGACATACCGCAAATCATGCAGAGGGATGTGAGTGACCTAGATGGAATTTGTCACTCCTACATAACAGGAGCGATATCTTCGAGCCCCCTGATTGAGTGAGACTGCAAAATGCATGGCCATGCTCAAATGAGTCAATATGAGATATTGATCTCATTTATTATTACAAAGTCTACTCAAGTATCAGGAAATGAATGATTGGACTATACAAGGGTGACGCATTCCATGCCTTGTGTTCAATCTAGATATCTTGACAAAGGGACTAAACGACATGGAAACATTGATCACGGATAGGTTATGTCAAATCACTGACATTCTCATTACTTGGGTAGCAGTGATGTGTTGCTAGATACCGCTCACTGTTTGTAATATTAAAATGAGATTTTAATATTACTACCAACGTCATGAGAACCTGCAGGGTCGCACACTTAGAACAGACTAAATTGGAGCAATAAGGATCCGAGTTGGACTCGGATTCAATTGTGGGCCTAACTCATGACAGATGGGTTTTAGGGTTGCACAGCTTACCTTGCTACTGCTCACACTCACTTAAGGCAGCCACTATTATAAATAGTACTATTAAGGGGGCTGCTATAGATGTTACATTACAACCCTAGCCGCACCTAAGAAAGTGAGTGAGAGACAAGTGAAAGGTTCTTCTCTTCTATTCGCAGCCTAGCACCGCGAAACAGAGGCGTGACTCCTTTTGCAAGTCCGTTCATGTGGATACCGCAGAAACATCATCGCTATTACGGTGTTGGTGATTCACCTCGCTTGTGTTTATCACGCTTCAAGAGGTAAATTTTAAAAACTCGGATTATGGACTTTTCGCATTGATCCTATGTGGGAATCCTATTATTCCACTCATGAGATTTTTTGATCCGCAATTCCCAACAAAGTGGTATCAGAGCCACTTGCGAAACTATGATTCAGTTTTTTTTGCTTTTCTTGTTATATGCGATAACATGATTCGTTGCTTTCCTTTCATAAAAGATATGATCTTTATATGTTATTTCTGAAATCGAAATAATGATGTAAGAAACCGTGTTCTGTTTTATTTGTTGTTTACGAAACATGTTGATGTTTTTGAAACCATGAAGATGTTCATATAATTCTACGAAAACGGTTTTGAATGCTTTCTATTTTTGCGTTTTTCTGATATCTATATATGTGATATGTATGATTCTGCGAAAAATGATTTTGAATGCTTTCTGTTTTTGCATTTTTCTGATATCTATATATGTGATATGTATGATTCTGCGAAAATGATTTTGAATGCTTTCTGTTTCTGCTTTTTTTCTGTATGAATGCGATATACACAGCAGCGCGACATAAGGTTTTGGAAACCTTGTTTCCGTTTTGCGACAGCTATGAAGCTTCCTCATGACATGAAGTGTTCATGTCTTCACGAATTCTGGAAACCCTGTTTCTGGATAGGTGATGGCGGCTGTGAGTTACCCCTGCGGCACATGAAGCATTCATGTGTTTGCGGACCTTAGGGTTCAAATGTTGTTGCCCTAACCGTCATGGAGGCAGAAGGGGTCCAACCCGTCGGGGCGCTGCCCCGAACCCCGTTGCGTGGTGTGTGATATTCGAAAGCGCGATATTCAAATCTTTATTTTTATAATTCACAAAATAATAATGTGTTATTTCTTTGTGTTTATGTATTCTTAGAGATGCATGGTGCATGGTTATGGCCTTAGTCTTTATTTTATGCTATTTTGGTTATTTTAAATACGACCTGCGTGTCGTGCCTTTCTCTCTACATTCTGATTGTACATTCTCTTCTCATCTAACACCCCTCGAATGTAAAAGAGGTTTCTATAATGTAATCATCATGTGGAGACAAGGAGATGGCATCAAGTGAGGACGTTGGTGGGAGACGCTTGGTGAAGTTGGCATTTTTAATGCTAATCTCTTAGAGGCCATAACCATGTCACATTTATTATATGCTTTATATGTATGAGATGCATGGATGATGTTTATGGTATGTTAAACAAGTTTAATAAATGGTGAGATCTAATAATAAAATTCCCTCAAAGAAAATATTAAGTCATTATGTGATGCCTTCCAATGCGTGGCACTCATCAAGACTAATATCGATTAAGTGTAGGTCTGCACAAAGCGGGTGCCTTTATCTATATTAGTAAGATGTGATGGGATAAGAGTAATATCCAAATGCCAACCATTGGGTCTGACTTAACTAGGCCATTTCAATAGGATTGAAGGCTTAGAGGCATGAAATTGGGCTTTAGTCCATTAGATGGATTAGAATAAGTGTTATTCACCCAACTATTTAAGAGTTGCATGTGATGTAATTGGAAAGAGTTTCCTACCTAAATAACCGAATTTTGGGCGATCAGCCAAAGCTGACTCAAAGCTAGGTAAAATATGGATCTTGGCCCACTAGGAAATCTTTCGATGGGATTTTCCGAGTCAATGCTGAGGGTCATTGACTTGAATAAAATAGTGGGAGGCATATTTAATTAAAAGACCTCATTAAATATGTTTATGGCATGATACTTATATTTTGCATGTTTCTGTTAATAGATAACCATGGCAACAAACACATCGGGTACTTTATCATTGCGATCCGTCCTTGAGAAGGACAAGTTGTCTGGAACAAATTTTCTAGACTGGTACAGAATTTGAGGATTGTCCTCAAGCAAGAGAAAAAGTCGTATGTTTTGGAACAAACTCTATTCTGAGCCACCCGCCGCTAATGCCCCTAGAACTGAAAGAGATGCTTATAAGAAGCATCAAGATGATGCCTTGGACATTGGATGTCTAATGCTGGCCACCATGAACTCTGAGCTCCAAAAGCAACATGAGAACATGGATGCATACGATATGATCGTACACCTTAAGAAGCTCTATCAAGAGCGGGCCGAGCATGAGAGATTCGAGGTCTCTAAAGCACTTGTTTCAAAGTGCAAGCCGGTAGAAGGAAGCCCCGTTGGTGCTCATGTACTCAAGATGATTGGGTACATTGAAAACCTAGAGAGACTGGGTTTTCCTTTGGGCCAAGAGTTGGCCACTGACTTAGTCCCGCAATCGTTGCTTGGAAAGTTTCACCAATTTGTCATGAACTACAACATGAATGAGATTGACAAATCACTACCAGAGTCATAGGCATGTTGAGAACTCGCCGAGCGTAACATCAACAAAGGTAAAGGGAAGGCCATAATGATGGTCCAAAAGAATAAGGGCAAGAAACAGCAGAAAAAATCCCAAGGACAACTGGAAGGGTAAGGGCAAGGACAAGTCCAAGCCTAGCACTTCTGGCTTGAAACCAGTAGGTGGAGTGGCTAAGGAAGGTACATGCTTCCATTGTGGTCGACCGGGACATTGGAAGAGGAACTGTGCCAAGTTCCCGGAGGAGCTCAAAAGAAGAAGGGAAGTGAGACTTCCACTTCGGGTATTTTTGTTATTGAAGTCAATTTATCTACTTCGCATCATGGGTATTAGATACTTGGATGTGGATCTCACATTTGTGTAAATGTGCGGGATCTAAAGAGCAAGAGACCATTGACGAAGGGCGAAGTCGACCTACGAGTTGGAAATGGAGCAAAGGTTGCTTTGCATTAGCTGTAGGGACTTATTTATTATCTCTGTCCACTGGGCTTGTAATAGAGTTAGAGAATTGCTATTTTGTGCCTGCTATTAGTAGGAATATCATTTCTATTTCTTGTTTGGACAAGAAAGGTTTTTCTTTTATAATAAAGGACAAGTGTTGTTCTATTTATATGAATGATATTTTTTATGGTAGTGCACAATTGAGTAATGGACTTTATGTACTTGATCTCGAAACGCCCATTTATAACATAAATACAAAGAGGTTTAAATCAAACGATCTGAACCCAACTTTTCTCTAGCATTGTCGTTTGGGCCACATAAATGAGAAACGCATCTCCAAACTCCATAAAGATGGATTCTTGACTCATTTGATTTTGAACCATATGAGATATGTGAATCTTGTTTATTGGGGAAGATGACAAAGGCCCCATTTACTGGACAAGGTGAAAGGGCTAGTGATCTTTTAGGCCTTATACATAGTGATGTATGTGGGCCACTAAACACAGTCGCTAGAGGCGATTTTCAATACTTCATTACATTTACTGATGATTTCAGTAGATATGGATTTGTATATCTTATGAAGCACAAATCAGAATCCTTTGAAAAGTTCAAAGAGTTCAAGAATGAAGTACAAAACCAACTTGGAAAGAGTATTAAAATCCTTCGATCAGATCGAGGAGGTGAATACTTAAGCCAACAGTTTGATGATCATCTGAAAGAGTGTGGGATAATATCTCAACTCACTCCACCAGGAACACCACAATGGAATGGTGTTTCTGAAAGGAGGAACCGGACTTTGTTGGACATGGTCCGATCCATGATGAGTCATGCAGACCTTCCAGGCTCCTTCTGGGGACATGCTCTGTTAACAGCAGCTTTCACACTTAACCGTGTTCCATCTAAGACGGTTCAAAAGACACCATATGAGATATGGACTGGGAGACGGCCCAGTATGTCTTTCTTGAAGATTTGGGGCTGCGAAGCTTACGTAAAACGTCAAGTTTCTGATAAGCTTGGACCTAAATCAGATAAATGCTTCTTTGTGGGGTATCCAAAGGAAACCAAGGGATACTTTTTCTATAATCCTACCGAGGGCAAAGTGTTTGTCGCACGGACACCGTGTTTCTAGAAAGGGAGTTTATCTCCAAAGGAACCAGTGGGAGAAAAGTAGAACTTGAAGAAGTTCAAGTTTCATAAAGCAAAGAATGAACCATTGGTGGAAATAGAGCAACCTCCACAAAATGTTGTGGAACAACAACCTGCTCTAGTAGCACAAGACCCGCGTAGGTCTAACAGATACGTCATCAACCGAGAGATATGGATTTCTCATGACCCAACAAGGTGACGTATTGCTCATGGATCAAGATGAGCTGTGACTTACCAAGAAGCCATTATTGGCCCAGACCGAGAAATGGCTTGAGGCCATGAGATCTCGAAATGGATTCCATGTATGCCAACCAGGTATGGACCTTGGTTGACCCACTGAAGGGTAAAACCCATTGGGTGCAAGTGAGTTTTCAAGAAGAAAATCGACATGGATGGTAATGTGCATACCTTTAAGGCACGATTGGTGGCTAAAGGTTTCAAACAAATTCATGGTGTAGACTATGATGAGACTTTTTCCCCAGTTGCGATGCTTAAATCCGTTCAAATCTTGCTTGCTGTTGCATAGATACCATGATTATGAAATCGGCAAATGGATGTCAAAACTGCTTTCCTTAATGGAAATCTTCTCGAAGATGTGTACATGACACAACCCGAGGGTTTTGCCACTCCACAGGGATGCTAGAAAGGTATGCAAGTTGCAACGATCTATTTATGGATTGAAGCAAGCTTCCGAAAGTCGGAATCTTCATTTTGATGATACAATCAAACAGCTTTGGTTTCATCAAGAATGAAGAAGAATCTTGTGTCTACAAGAAGGTTAGTGGGAGCACAGTTGTCTTTCTAGTATTGTATGTAGATGACATACTACTTATTGGAAATGACATCCCTACCCTACACCAGTAAAGACTTGGTTAGAGAACCGCTTCTCTATGAAGGACTTGGGCGAAGCCACCTATGTATTAGGTATCGGGATCTATAGAGATAGATCACCGAGATCGCTTGGCCTAAGTCGAGTACATACATAGACAAAGTGTTAAGACGATTTAACATGCATGAATCCAAGAAAGGACTCTTGCCTATGTCACATGGTGTAAGCCTATCTAAGGCTCAATCCCCTTCCACCCAGGATGAGAGGGATCGCATGAGCAAGATTCCATATGCATCCGCAATTGGATCTATCATGTATGCCATGTTATGTACTCGACTGACATCTCGTATGCTTTGAGCATGACGAGTAGGTACCAGTTTGATCCCTATGAAAGTCACTGGACTGCTATCAAGAACATCCTTAAGTACTTAAGAAGGACTAAGGATTCGTTCTTGGTATATGGAGGCGAGGAAGAGCTAGTCGTAAAGGTTACACCGATGCTAGCTTCCAAACCGATAAGGATGACTCCAGATCGCAATCGGGTTATGTTTTTTGCCTAAATGGTGGGGCTGTGAGCTGGAAGAGTTCAAAGCAGGAGACAATCGCCGATTCTACCATAGAGGCTGAGTATATTGTCTGCCTCCAATGCAAAGAAAGGAGGCCGTTTGGATCAAGAAGTTCATTACTGAACTTGGCACTATTCCTAGCATTGTGGACCCAGTGGACCTCTATTGTGATAATAATGGAGCCATTGCACAAGCTAAGGAGCCTAGATCTCACCAGCGATCCAAACATATACTTAGGCGCTTCCATCTCATTCGAGAGATCATCGATAGAGGAGATGTGAAGATATGCAGAGTACCAACAGATGATAACATTGCTGATCCACTGACGAAGCCTCTTGCACAACAGAAGCATGAGGGTCACACTAGGTCTTTAGGCATTAGATATATGCCTGATTGGCTCTAGTGCAAGTGGGAGATTGTTGGTGTATGCCCTAGAGGCTAATACATTTTTTGTTTTTACATTATGCTATTTTATATATGAGGCATTTCATTTATTGTGTTCTTTTTTGATAAACATAATAAAGTCCTTAGAATAGTAAGTTTGATGCCATAGGACATCAAGTGGATGACTTGATCGTGAGATCCTTTTGGTTACAACATTATTCTTAAATGTCCCTAGTTAAGTATTATTGTTAATTAGGACAACAATAATACATTGAGACTAGTATATGTAGAGACTGATGACCGCATCTCACGGGTCATGGATATGAGATATCAAGTCTTCACATTGGTACATATTAGAGTAATGATGTACTCGGATCGACCCACCATGAGAACGCTACATGGATCGTTACGTGAGTGTCATAAGCGATTCTCATAGTGATAATGGTGTTTGTGGTCCTTTGACCAAATCACTACGATTCCTACATGAGGAGTTGTGTGTTTTAATGCCATCAAACGTCATCTCGTAACAAGGTGATTATAAAGTTGATTATTGGACATACCGCAAATCATGCAGAGGGATGTGAGTGACCTAGATGGAATTTGTCACTCCTACATAACAGAGCGATATCTTCGGGCCCCCGATTGAGTGAGACTCGCGAAATGCATGGCCATGCTCAAATGAGTCAATATGAGATATTGATCTCATTTATTGTTATAAAGTCTACTCAAGTATCATGAAACGAATGATTGGACTATACAAGGGTGACTCATTCCATGCCTTGTGTTCAATCTAGATATCTTGACAAAGGGACTAAACGACACGGAAACATTGATCACGGATAGGTTATGTCAAATCACCGACATTCTCATTACTTGGGTAGCAAAGTGATGTGTTGCTAGATACCGCTCATCGTTTGTAATATTAAAATGAGATTTTAATATTACTACCAACGTCATGAGAACCTCGCAGGGTCGCACACTTAGAACAGACTAAATTGGAGCAATAAGGATCCGAGTTGGACTCGGATTCAATTGTGGGCCTAACTCATGACAGATGGGTTTTAGGGTTGCACACTTACCTTGCTACTTGCTCACACTCACTTAAGGCAGCCACTATTATAAATAGTACTGTTAAGGGGGCTGCTATAGATGTTACATTACAACCCTAGTCGCACCTAAGAAAGTGAGTGAGAGACAGTGAAAGGTTCTTCTCTTCTATTCGCAGCTAGCACCGCGAAACAGAGGCGTGACTCCTTTTGCAAGTCTGTTCGTGTGGATACCGCAGAAACATTGTCGCTATTACGGTGTTGGTGATTCACCTCGCTTGTGTTTATCACGCTTCAAGAGGTAAATTTTAAAAAACTCGGATTATGGACTTTTCGCATGGATCCTGTGTGGGAATCCTATTATTCCGCTGCGAGATTTTTTGATCCGCAATTCCCAACACTCCTATACCGGCTACAGTGGTCAAGGAACCATCAACTATAGATATCTTCTTACTGCTTGGGCATGGAGAATAGGTGGAAAATATAGTGGGGTTGTTGGTCATATAGTCTGTGGCTCCTGAATCCATAATCCAAGAGTTGGTAAAAATTGTACCTGAGACATTGAATCCAATGGAAAGAGGTAACTTACCCGAATAAGTCAAAGAACAAGTACCTGAGAGTTTTTCAAGGCTGTGTAAAGAGACATTTGAAACCTCACCTTTGGTTAACATCGTGAGAGACAAAACAAAACCCTAGAGTAACAGAGTCAAGGCAAAACCATAAAAGACGTCAGAGAAAGCGAACCCACTATCCAAACAGCTTTGGACTGGAGTTCTGACCATTGAAACAGAAGTAGAGGTCGCCGGCGAGTTGAACGGAACCAACGACATTGCTCTCCGGTGACCAAAAGGTGGTGCGTGACTCCCACACGCCGAAAACTCCAAATGTGTGCGACGGTGCGTGGCGGTGCATGACAAGGATAATTTCTTGTTGTTACCCCTTCTATGGGATAACATCCTCTCCTTAGTTCTTACATTCTATGCAGCGCTCCACTAGTCGCTATTATAGGTGAGTTTTTGTGTCAGATATACAGGAAGATTGGCAAACTTTGCTCACTTGATGTGGTTTTTCACTTTTTCTTTTCTTTCTTCTTCTTCAGAGGGATATCTTATCCTCTGCTCCTATACTTCTTTCTTTCTCTTCTCTAAATAAATTCTTTTCTTATCCGAAAAAAATTCAATGGAAGAAAACAACCATACATATTTTCATGCACTTGATGTTTGGTTCAAAAACATGCCCTAATATATAATGCTTTTCAAACTGTCTTAAGTTTTCCTTAAATGTCACTTCACTTACGAAACCGCAGACATTAGTTATTGGAACTGATGACTAGTTCCGCAATATCACCTGTTTAAGTGCCATGAATACACAATAAATACAAATGAACTGACTAAAATTCTTTGCCATGTAAAATAAGTTTAAAAGGCTTAAGTCAATCAACTACTAGTAGTTGAAAAATTGTTGAGTCATGAGTGAAAGAAAGAATACAACAACAAAAGCCTTTCCTAATAGGTGGGTTTGATTACATGAATTAAACAACGTCATTGTACTATATCAAATAGTAAATTTTCTGAAAGACCATTTAGATCAAAGTCATTTTATTTGGTTTTGCATAGAGTTTTCCTTAGACTTTCTCTACCTCTGTTTATTAGGTTATCCTCCATATAATCAACATTTCTTAATAGGTCTCTATTGGTCTTCTCCTCACATAATCAAACTATCTTAGGCGAGATTCTGTCATCTCATCTTAAGGAGGTGCTACTCTAACTTTCTCCCAAATGAATTCACTCCAACTCATGAAAAATTGTTGAGTGAAAGAAATAATAAATGGAGAAAATAAAATAGATAGCAAACCTGATGGACTGTGTAAGTTGTAAGATAATAACCCAGCTCATGCAGAAATAATGTTGCCATTATAATTAGACCAATTATGGAAACTGCAACCCAACAACCAAAAAAACAAAAAGACGATGCAATATAAAAGAAAAGTAACAAATTACTAATACAATTAACCTAATAAATTTATAACACAGAGGATAGGCACGTATCACTACTAATCTTAGATTTTCCAGCAAATAATAACATGAACTTAGTTTGCTAGGAGAATGGTGAAAATAAATAAACAAATTGTGTCATCATTGCACATCTCATTCATTTTGGAAAAGACTAAGCACTAATGCGTGTAGTTCCTGAAGAAACACAGAAATGGGTCAAAGAAAAAAGAAAAAGAAGATTACCAAGAGCCCCAGATTGAGTTTTCTGCAACAAGTGCTCTTCTATGCGCGGAAACGCGTCCAGGTTCTTAATGACTTGTTTCATACCCATCTTTACCTTGCTGTTTAATCCTATCACGCAAATTTTTATCACGAAAAACAGCATAAGCCATTTTCATTTAATTTTTACCCCCCCCCCTCCAAAAAAAAAACCATTTCACGAAGTGTTTTGAATCACCAGAAATGAGAAAACAACATTCACGAAAAAAAAAATGAGAAAACAATAAGTCAAAAGCGAAACTATTCCAGTAATTGGAGGAACAAAATCCCACAATTGCAAATTTAATTGATGAATCAGGGCGTGAAGATTTCTAATCAAAAGGAAAATGATTCGGATGAATCAAAAGCAGAAACAAAACGTACCAAACCAAAGTAGCACGTGGGGAATTTTGCGTTTCAACTTTCAAGACCCCAGTGCTTTCCTCCTTTTATTTTTTTCCCCCCTCTTCTTTAATTCCTGTTTTTAGTTTTTAGAACCTGGCCCTACAAAAGTAAATGGTTTAAATTAAGAAAAAAAGTTAGCTCTATTTTTTAATGTTTATTATATTTATTCTATTAAATAAATTATGATATGTATATATTTTTAAAAAATAAAAAAAAAATATTAATAAATATATTTCATAATTTAATTAATAAAATAAATATAATAAACATAAAAAATAAAATTAAGTTTCGCCCTTAAATTAAATTAATAATAAGTAGATGTAGATTCGTACGTTTTGTGCAAGAAAATTAACGAAAATGTCTCAAAATTAATATGGTTAAAAATGTATTATTAAAAATATGTCAAACTTTATATCGTTAAAAAATTATAGGGGTGCACACGAGTCTGGGTCGACTCGACCAACTCGACCCAACTCAATATAAAATATTCGGATTGGTTCGAGTCATCGGGTTCGTTCAGGTAGAACCCAAACAATCTTTCCATTAATTGGTTCGGGTAATGAATTTAATAAACTAACCAAATGACCTGACTTGATGACCAAACCACCCTATTAAATGACATCGTTTTGGCTATACTTACCTTCGTTTCTCCTTTTCTTTCTAACCCGAACCAAAAGCGCAGCTCACCCACCACTTATTTCATTTTCTCAGTTTCACTATCCTATCCCTTCCTTCCTCTTTGCAAAATTCCCAAATCCCCTAACCCTATGTGGCGCGCCACCTTGATAACTCCATAAAATGTAGTTCTTTGTGCCCTATCTCTGTTTTAGAATGAATGCTTAGTCCTTGTTAATAATGCATTTGTAGAAGGTTTTGTGCTTAAATTTGTCATATTTTGATTCTAATGTCTTTCTATGTCTTATTGTGCAAAACTGTGCGTAATTGTTATTGATTAAGTGAATTTATATATGTTATTGATTTGGTTATTTCTCTATGATAGGAAGGGCTCCAAACAAGGTTAAATATGGAGCATTTGAGCCAAAAGCCCAAGAGGAAGTCAAATCTGCATTTCAGCAGTCAGTGCCGCGCGCAAGGTTGTGCACGCTGCGGCATAGAGAGGCATCTCAGCCATTCCATACTTAGACCCGAGGCGAGAGGGCCGCGGCCCAGAAGAAGTGGGCGCTGCGACGCAAAGAGACCGACCCAATGAGGGTCGCGGCGCAAGTATGTGGGGGCTGCGGCGTGGTGCAGCAAGCTGAGCTTATAAATAGGATTTTTCACGTTTTTCTCTCTGTCTTGGCTATTTCAACCATTTCCATTTTTAGTTTTCTTAGTTTTTCTTAGTTTTAGGTTAGAAAGTTTTGGCTAGATCTCCATTGATGGTGGATTGGAAGCTAGGAACAAGGATGGAGGAGGATTCAAGCTTCAGAGACAAATCAATGAGCTTCCTTTCCTTTTTCCTTTCTCTCTTCTCTTCCTTATCTTCCTTGGATATGATTTTACTTGTATTTTCATGTTCATTGTATAGCTGGGCTGTATTTAGGGATACTTTGGATCCTTTTATTAATATGAATGATTTTTTATTCTCTGAGTTTGTGTGGATTCTTGGTTTTGTTCAATCATAGTCTATGCTTAATGCTTGTTGTTGATTGGCCATCAATTGCATGATCCTAATATTGTAAATGAACTAGACATAGGGATTTGTTAATATGGATATGATATAGTTTATGCATGTTCGACTTTTTAGTTGATTCGTTAATAGGATAGAAATATACCTATTGGTCATGCATAGTGTGTGATTGAGAATAAATCATTCAAGAGTGGATTTTGTGTTAGCTCTCAAGGAAACTTAGTGAGTTGGGCAATTGAAACTAGGGTTAATTGACCTAGACATAGGCTTTTAGCTAAATCAGATTCTCAAGCTAACCTAATCAATGCATTCATGTTAATGAAGAGGATTTCATGTTGTTGATAGATGTAAGGGGTGAAGAAGGATTCCCTGAAACCTAACTGTTTATCTTTATTGCTTTCTGTCTTTACTTTCTTTATTTTTGTTCATTTTTATGGTCTTGGATAGAATTGATTATGCTATTGGTTGGTACTTAACTTTGGAAACATTTATTCCTCGTGGGAACGAACTTATACTCTGTATCTGTATTACTTGAGTGATTCGTGCACTTGCGGTTAGCAAATGGGCAAACATGTTTTGACCCTGTCACACCTCTGCTGCTACTCAATGTTAAGCTCTCTCAGGCTCTCAACCCTCTCTCACTCGCTGTGCACTGTAACACCCCAAAAATTTACTTGTTTCATAATATATATTTCATTTTATAATATTTTTGATTTTTGAGAATTTTTCTTGAATTATTTGAATTGTTTGATTATTTTAATATATTCCTCAATTTACGTGTGCGCTGAGCAGGGCCGGGAAAATAAAATATTTTTCCCGAGGCTGGAAAACTTTGGACTATAGAAACGTCGATGAGGGATCTTACAAAACCCGAGACCAGACACAGTTTAAGAAGTTTTCATTTTTTAAGATTTTATCTGATAAATAAAATTGCGGTACGTTTTATTATCTGTTGGATAATAAATACTATTTTTGCTAACCGTAACCTTTGTTCACTGTATAATAGCTCTAGTGGAGTGTTAGTCATCTTTTTTGGAGAGCACTTTAATGATATCACCAAGATGACATCATCACCATGACATCACCATTCACTTTATCAAAAAGTATGTGAAGCTTCTCAAGAAAGCTTTGTATCAAGCTTCTCTAGGAAGCTTCACCTTTTCTCTCTCCTCCTTTGTAACCACAAGGCCATTGGGGGGAAAAGATGACCAAAATTGTCATCTTTTCTTTTTACCACACATCACTTTTTCATTTCAAACAAGATTTCACTTTTCACTCTCACTTTTCTCTTTTCTCTCTCACACTTTCTCTTCTCCATTTTCTCTCCATCCTCACGGCCACAACACCATTGTTGGCCACCCAAGATTGTTTGCTCAATCCAACCTAGATTCTTGAATCCTCTTATCATCTTGAAGCTTTTCTCTTTAGTGATCATCTCTTGATTCCTCCATCTTCATCATTTTCCACCAAGCCCTAAAGCTTGAAGTTTTGAGGTAAAGTTCTTGACTTTCATCTTTTCTCTTCTTATTTTTGTGATCCTTGGTCACCTTTGGACTCATCTTTTCAAGCTTTGGTTGTTGATTAAGTGACTTTGACTATCCTAGGGTTTTCTTGGTGGTGGTGGATGAAAATCACAAGGAGGTACCAAGAAGCTTGCGTTCTTTTGTTGTCTCTTGAGATAAGAAGGAGATCATCCTCTTCAATCTATTTTGGTGGTGAGGAACACATTTTTGTGGTGATGGTGAGGAATCCATGTGTGGGTTGCTTACTTTGTTGTATGATTTTCTTTGGTAATGTTGCGATTGGTTGTGTTGTATGACTTTAATACTTGCTCTTATGTAACTTTATGGATTTGGAATGCATTAGATGCTTGGATGTGTATATGGAAAGCAAGGGAATCTTACCCCTTTTGTTTGGAGGCTCACGGCCAAGAGGCCTTTAATGGGTCCAAGATAGAATTTTTGTGCTACTTTAGGACTTAAGAAATCAAGTAATAAGTAATTAATAATATGATGAAAATTTTGGGTTCCTAGCCCGTGGGAGGTCACGACCATGTAGGGCATCTATAGACAAAAATTTTGTATCAATTAAGACTTAGTTAATTAAGGGGTTAGATAATTAATTAGGAATTCATAATATGGAAAGAATAAAGAACAAACTCTCATCCTATAGCCTAGAGTGATTTTTGGACAAAGAAAGAACATGAGTGTGGGTGAGGTTATGAAGAGCTTAAAATAATTAATTTAAGTGAAGTTGGATCTAAAATAAAGGAAAGGACTTATCTAATTAAGAGCAATAAAGATCGAATGAGAAATACTTGAGAACTCCCTAGAGAGGTTAATTGAAAAATATAATGAAAATAAGGCGCAACTTTCGTACTAAACTTTAAAAAGTATGTCTTTACTCTTGAGATTGGATATTGACTTGTTGAGGGTCCATAAGTGGGACCAAGGACTGTTGGTAATTGATTGGGCCTAATGTGGTGTGTAATCATGGACAAGTCATACTATTATTGAATATCTGTGTATGCATGTGCATCGAGTCATCATGCATTATGAAAGTCTGTTGGGCTCTGATTGTAAGGTTGTATGCCTAGGAGATTGAATCACACCTACGTGTGGGTGTAAATAGACTAATGTAGGTCACTTGTTGACCTTAGGGGTGTCGGGGTGCGGGTATCTCACAATGGACAGTTGGTAGCTCCTCTGTGCGTGGGACAGACTGATGTAAACGCACCGACGATCTGGACCAAGACACTGTCCTATATCGCGATCTTGTGAAGAATTCCTTGTATAAGCCATGTTGCACAATTTGTTGATATTGAAAGCACTTGATTTGAGGCTGATGAGATACAAGCATGTCTCTTTGATCATTCACTCCGATGTTGTGTCTAGTTCCATAGAGTAGGATTTTGGTACCTTGTGCATGTGCATAGTCTGTCAACATATTTATCTGCCATAAAAATATATATGATTATGAAACTGTTTCCTTTAATGATGTTATGACTATCTGTACTATTAAATTGCTTATCACCTGAATCTTAGTGCTGTTTATTATGTTTGCTATGTTGTATGGCGTCTTGCGCCGTTTCTGGTTCTTTACTGCCATAACTGGTATTGATGTTGGATATCTCACCTTTTTTTGTATTCTGATATTCTGTTTATATTTATGCTTCTTAAAAGACCGAGGCGAGGAAGAGCCTGAATTTCCTGATTTTGGAGCGAGTTAGTCTTCTATTTGACTATGGCATCCTGACGTGGTTTTCTTGGGTATGCCAGACTGAGGTTCCATGGAGGCATTGACTGTTGGCACGTCGACTTGGTCATCGAGCGTTTCGTCTATGTCGGAGTTGTGACTATATCTTTGGCTTGGGGTCATTATGATCCAACTATTTTCTCTCTTGATGTTGTTGTGTGGCTAGAGTTCTACATGTCAATACGTGAAGTATGGGGCGATCGCGAGTATACTCCACACGAGGATTCGTTCCTATCTTCCGCACGAGCTTCTGCTCGTGAATCTGTTACTCCTGTGAGGATTTCCTCTTCTGAGAAGGATTCTATGGAGGAACCTGAGGGGGACCCCTCTGAGGTTCCTTCTCAGTAGTTTGTTGGGGGCATGATACTTTTTGTAGCCTTGGTGGCTGTCTATATAACCTTTTGGGCATGTAAAGCTTCTACATTTCTTTTGCTAAAATTGTTGATGTATTTAATGACTTATGTTATGTAACTAAACATATATATGGTATGTATCTTTTGTATAAATGTATGGTTTGATCTCTATGCTAAGATCCGCTAAGTTTAAGTTTTTCGCTTACAAGAAATTAAAAGAAAATTGCTAAGTTAGGATACTTTATTGATGAATAGGCTAATACGTATAGATAAAATGAATCGGGTCTTAATAGTTTTCTTTCGAGTTAAGTATGTTTGGTGTGATGTCCTCCTCCCGAAAAAGGGGGCATTACACTAGTTTGGTATCAGAGCCCCAGTTTGAGTTTTCTTTTGGGTTTTGTGGTTGCGTTTGTCTTGTTTGTGCTGTGTGATTCTCTGTGATTGGTTTCTAAAAGGTTACATCTAAACTTTCCTTGTGTTTTGATTAGTTGACTCTGGAAAAAAGTAATGGCATGAGATAGAGGAGAATGCGTCAACGTGGAATGCGACAGCGAGGCGATGACTGCAGCTGCTGAAGCTATGCAGCGGATGGCAGAAGTTATTGTGCAACAAAATCAATGAGCAACACAATAGCAAGAGGCGAATGTTGATGCCCAGAATTTGTCTAAATTCTGTCGAAACAATCCTCCACAGTTCAGAGGCGAGTTTGATCCAGAAAAGGCAAGTTTATAGATTCAAGAGTTGGAGAAAATTTTTGAAGGAATGGGATGTGCAGATGATCGCAAGGTAACTTATGCCGCATTTATGCTAGTGGGAGATGGTGAAAACTGGTGGAAAGGAACTCAGAGATTGCTACAAGCAGAAGGAAGAGAAATTATATGGGAAGTATTTTGTAATACATTTCTGGAAAAGTATTTTCCAGATAGTGCAAGGTATGCCAAGGAAATGGAATTCCTTAGGTTACGATAAAGAGGGATGACTATCAACGAATATACTGTAAAGTTTGAGAGCTTGTCAAAGTTCTCACGGTATCTTCAAATCCATCCTAATGAGGTGTGGAAGTGCCATAAGTTTGAAGAAGGTTTAAGGGTTGAATTGAAGAGAGGAGTACTGCCAATGAGAATGAATCAGTTCTCAACTTTGATGGACATATGCTGCAGACTTGAGGTATTAGAACCATCTCGAGAGACGAGGAACCGTAACTTTGGACCATATAGGTTCCAAAGGGGAGGAAACAACAACAATCGGTTTCAGAGGAAGCCCTATTCCCGACCACCGGGAAGTCAACAACAATCACCTGGTGGACGCTCTAGTTGAAATTTTGGTGGACATCGAGTTAGTCAGACTGTGGCATCTTCACCAAAGTGTATGAAATGTGGAGAGGACCACCCGACAAGGGACTGTACAATCAAAGGGATTATCTGCTTCAGATGTGGAAAGCCTAGACATCTCTCCTGAGATTGCAACCAACCCAAGGCGGAGCCCTCTGTCAACAATGCACGAGTTGCAAAACCTTAGGTAGGAGGCAGAGCTTACATGATCAGTGGAGCAGAAGCCTCTCAATCTGATGATCTGATAAGGGGAGATGGTACCATAGGAGGTAATCTTTTATCAGTACTGTATGATTCGTGAGCGACCCATTTTTTTATTGCTTATAACTGTGTGTGTCGATTAGGTTTACCTATGTCTTCTTTCCCTTTTGATTTGAGTATTTCTACCCCTATTACTGAACCTGTTGTTACCACTCATGTTTGTTTGAACTGTCCTTTATCTATTGAAGGTCAAATCTTTTCTGTTGATTTGATCAGTTTACCTCTTTCTCAAATAGATATAATTTTAGGAATGGATTGGTTATCTTTTAATCATATCCTGTTAGACTATTCTAGTAAAACCATAGTTTTTCCTACGGCTGAAGTTTCTGGATTTTTTACGGCTAACCAAGTTCAAGCTTTCTTGAAAGAAGGAGCTCAGGGATACATGCTATTGTCTTCCTTAAAAGTTGAGAGCGAGATGGATGTGAAGACTATTCTAGTAGTCGACGAGTTTCCTAAAGTCTTTCCTGATGATGTACCTGGTTTACTGCCAGAGTGGGAGATAGAGTTCACTATCGATCTTGTGCCTGGATCTAGTCCTGTATCCATAGCACCCTACAGGATGTCACCGTCAGAATTGGCTGAGCTCAAGAAGCAGTTGGTGGAGCTTCTAGAAAAGCAGTTCGTCAGGCTTAGTGTGTCACCCTGGGGAGCGCCAGTGCTGTTGGTCAAGAAAAAGGATGGAACTTCGCGCTTATGTGTAGATTATCGTCAGCAGAACAAGGTCACGATCAAGAACAAGTATCCACTTCTGAGGATAGATGATTTGATTGATCAGTTGAAAGGAGCTTCTGTCTTCTTTAAGATCGATCTGCGTTTGGGCTATCATCAGATCCGAGTGAAGGTAGAGGATATTCCTAAAATGACTTTTCGTACACGTTACGGACATTATGAGTACCCTATGATGTCGTTTGGAGTGACGAATGCCCCTACCATATTCATGGATTACATGAATAGGATTTTTCGTCCTTACCTAGACAGATTCATCACCGTCTTCATCGATGACATTTTGATCTATTCTCGAAATCAGGAGGAACATGCTGAACATCTCAGTATAGTTCTCCAGATTCTGAAGGAGAAGAAGTTGTATGCCAAGTTGTCAAAGTGTGAATTCTGGCTGGAAGAGGTTAAGTTTTTGGGTCATGTGATCTCGAAGGATGGAATTGCAGTGGATCTGTCGAAAGTTGAAGTAGTTCTACAGTGGGAAAGGCCGAAGACTGTGATGGAGATCTGTAACTTCGTGGGATTAGCTGGTTATGAATGAAGATTCATTGAAGGATTTTCTAAGATAGTAGGACCTCTCACCCAACTTACAAGAAAGAATCAAGCCTTTGTATGGAGCGATGATTATGAAGAGAGTTTTCAAGAATTGAAGAGACGACTAACTACTTCACCAGTTTTGGTTCTACCTGATCCCAATGAACCCTTTGAGGTGTATTATGATGCATCACATCAAGGATTAGGATGCGTGCTCATGCAAGATAAGAAAGTGGTGGCTTATGCTTCAAGGCAGCTGAGAGTACATGAAAAGAATTATCCTACGCATGACCTGGAATTAGCAGCGGTGGTGTTTGCTTTGAAAATATGGAGACATTTCCTGTACAGAGCAACATTCAACATCTACAGTGATCATAAGAGTCTGAAGTACCTGTTCGATCAAAAGGAGCTGAATAGGAGGCAAAGGAGGTTGTTAGAATTTTTGAAGGACTATGATTTTCATCTCCAGTATCATCCTAGAAAGGCAAACGTGGTGGCAAACATAAGGTATTCTTACCAAAGACTCGAAAATGTTATGACTCGATATGAGTAATTACGGATTGACTGACTAAGTTTGCTTACTTCTTACCGATCAACATAAGGTATTCGATGGAAAGGTTAGCTCAACTGTATATTAATGAGATTGTTAGACTTTATGGTGTGCCTTCTAGTATTATCTCCGATAGAGATCCAAGGTTCACATCAAGGTTTTGGCAGAGTCTTCAAGAAGCAATGGGAACAAAACTTTATTTGAGCTCTGCCTATCATCCTCAAACCGATGGTCAATCGGAAAAGACAATCCAATCACTAGAAGATCTACTGAGAGCTTATACTCTAGAACAGACAGGAAGTTGGGATGAAGTTTTGCCCTTGATAGAGTTCACCTACAATAATAGTTTTCACTCGAGCATAGGGATGACACCCTATGAGGCTCTATACAGATGACAGTGCAGAACGCCTTTGTGTTGGTACCAAGACTTTATTTGAGCTCTGCCTATCATCCTCAAACCGATGGTCAATCGGAAAAGACAATCCAATCGCTAGAAGATCTACTGAGAGCTTATACTCTAGAACAGACAGGAAGTTGGGATGAAGTTTTGCCCTTGATAGAGTTCACCTACAATAATAGTTTTCACTCGAGCATAGGGATGACACCCTATGAGGCTCTATACAGATGACAGTGCAGAACGCCTTTGTGTTGGTACCAAGATGGAAAGCACCTTATGATCGGACTTGATCTCGTGCAGCAAACAATGGAGAAGGTTAAGATGACTCAGGAAAAGATGTGGTCAGCTCAAAGTCGACAGAAAAGCTATGTGGATAAAAGAAAGAAGCCTTTCGAGTTTGAAGAAGGCGAGCATGTGTTTTTGAAAGTCATACCCACGACTGGGGTCGGTCGAGTTCTTAAATCTAGAAAACTTACTCCAAAATTTATTGGACCTTATCAAATTCTTCATCGGATAGGTCCAGTAGCTTACCAAATAGCCTTACCACCTTTTCTTTCTAACCTTCACAATGTTTTTCATGTGTCGCAATTGCGAAAATACATTCCTGATCCAAACTATGTCATAGCACCGGATACAGTACAATTAAAAGAGAATTTGACCTATGAGACACTTCTCGTAAGGATTGAGGACAGGAGAGTGAAGCGACTCAGAGGAAAGGAGATTTCATGGGTGAAAGTGATTTGGAATGACATAACCGAAGATGCGACATGGGAGTTAGAGGACAAGATGAAGGTATAACATTCACATCTATTCTAAGGTATGAAAATTTCGAGTACGATTTTTTTTTTAGAAGGGGAGAATTGTAACACCCCAAAAAATTACTTGTTCATGATATATATTCATTTTATAATATTTGTGATTTTTGAGAATTTTTCTGGAATTATTTGAATTGTTTGATTATTTTAATATATTCTTCAATTTGCATGCGCACTGGGCGAGGCTGGGAAAATAAAATATTTTCCCTGAGGCTAGAAATATTATTTTTGGATAATAAAATAAAATATATGCGGTACATTTTATTATCTGTTGGATAATAAATACTATTTTTGCTAACTATAACCTTTATCCACTGGATAATAGCTCTAGTAGAGTGTTAGTCATCTTTTCTAGAGAGCACTTTAATGACATCACTAATATCACATCATCACCATGATATCATCATTCACTTTATCAAAAAGTGTGTGAAGCTTCTCAAGAAACCTTTGTATCAAGCTTCTCAAGGAAGCTTCACCTTTTCTCTCTCCTCCCTTGCCACTGTTGGTAAAATTATTTACCAAAATGCCATTTTTTAAAAACTATTTACCAAATTGTCATCTTTTTAAAATTATTTATCAAAAGCCACTATTTTGAAATTATATACCAAACTGTCACCCTTTTGTCCTATGTGTCATTTTTTAATATTTTCTGACCACCTGGGATGCGTCATCCTACTTGGCGCATCCCCTTTGAAAACACCAACAAGGGTGGCGTAATTAGCTTGAATGTGCCAATTGTGTTGGCGTAACACGTGCATACATTCACTACCCGCACCTCCTCTGTGACAAGGCTTCCATTTTCTCATTTCTCACTATCTCTCTACAAATTTATTCTCTCTAAATGCTCTCAACTCTCTAAACAAACTCAATTCTCACTAGAAGTGGTGTTTGGATCTCTATCGGTGATCAAATTCAGATCGTAGTCCTTATATGTAAATCTCTCTTTCAATGTTTGAATTTTTTGTTAATGATTTGTGCTCAATTATTTTATTATACATTTATGTTATTGTATACGTATTTAGAGGTCTTTAATTAATTTTCCTTGACTAATTAATAATATGATTAATAAGATATGTATTCTGATTTGTATGAAGTATTTTGTACGTAAAATAATAGGATAATTTTTTTTTCTTAAGTACTTGACATGATTTAAATAAGTAAGTGTAGTTTAATTCAAATTAGTAGGGCTTAATAAGTTATTTGTTCATAAAATAATAATAATATAAATTAATTGTTATGTGTGCAATTTTATTTTAATTGACAAGTGTATACTGAATACATATGTGTTGAATTGTTATTATTCAGAAGTGGAATTATATGGCAAAACCCCTGAATGTGCACATTTACTTCAATGTGACAATGTATGATGGTGAAGAAAGTCTCATGTATCAAGGTCCTCCTCCGAGGCCTATTGTGATCACAGCCAATATGACTTTGGATGGGTTGAAAAATAAGATCCATTCAAAGTTGAGGCTCCAAGCAAACCAACATGTGTCAAAGGTTGTCTATCAGTGTCCACAATGCTACAATCCATGGAGATGGGTAGGTCTTCCATTAGAAGACGATGATGATGTAAAGTATATGATAGATTTCTTATGTGAAACTCTGAACATGGCGTCAATGGAGTTGTATGTTGAGGTAGAAATAAGTGGGCAGGAAGAGCATGTTGAAGCTCCTGATGAAACCGAAGCTCAAGTTAGTCCTTCTAATCAAGTTGAGCTATGCAATATGATTGTTATTGATGGTGCAATGGTTGAAGCTGATAACCCACTTTTCAGAGATGCAGTATGGGAGACAAGTGAAGATGAAGAACAAGTAGCTGAGGGTGATGATTCAGACACTAACATAGAGGCAGAAAACTTTGATGCTGAAGAAAATTTACAAGTTCCATTGTCGGCTGCTCCTCAATCCATGTTTATGCCTCGAGGACCTGAATCTGTGTTTGTGCCATCATGCCCTCAGTTTTCTCAAATCAACTAGGATGCATTGAGTAATCCTGATAACTTGCCTGAATTAGATAGTCGCGGGACTTAGAGCATCAATGATGAATTCTATGTTGGCTTGCAATTTCCATCAAAAGATGCCGTGAAGTTGGCCCTCAAACATTATTCGATTCACAGGCATCAAGAGTACAAGATTGAAAATTCTAATTCATGAAGATTTACTGCTAAGTGCCCTAGTTTTGACGAATGATGTAATTAGAGACTTAGGGCCATAAAGAGCAAGAGGTTGAATATGTGGCAGATTACAAAATATAATGGACCTCACAGTTGCGTAAACCCAGCTGTGTCATTAGATCACCGCGAGTTGGACTCTCGTATGATCTGCTCTTGCATTTTGGAGTTAGTTAAAACAAAACCTGATGCACCTGTATGCTTAATTATTGAATGGATTCGAAGTCAATTCGGTTACCAAGTTTCATATCGAAAAGCTTGGAAGGCAAAACAATTGACCATTGTGAATGTTTTTGGGGATTGGGACAATTCTTACGAGGTGATGCCTAGATGGTTAGCGGCCATGAGAAGAGACATGGAAGGCACAGTGGTGGAGTTGAAAGACGAAGAATGTTTTGTGAATAACCGACTTGATCGTTCGAAAAGAGTCTTTTATCGATTATTCTAGATATTTAAACCATGTGTTGCTGGCTTCCGATATTGCAAGCCCATTGTTCAGATTGATGCCATTCATTTGTATGGCAAGTACCATCATAAGTTGTTGATTGCAACAACTCAAGATGGAGATAGAAAATCTCTACCAATTGCCTTTGCTATTATGGAAGGGGAGACCAAGGATACCTGGAGTTGGTTTTTAGCCCACCTAAGGTTGCGTGTCACACAACAAGAGGGCTTGTGTTTGATCTCTGATCGATATCGAGGCATCTTACATTCAATGGCAAATGAAAATCTTCGATGGAAGCCGCCGAATACGTATCATGTCTTCTGCATAAGGCATATTGGTTCCAATTTTAACTCCAAATTCCAGAATAAGGAGTTGAAAAGATTTTTGATTAATACAGGTACATAAAATTTTCAACTTGTAATCTAATCTATATTATGATAAGAATAGTGAGTTGCTAATACCAACTCAATTCATTTGTTGTATCAGAGTATAAACCAATTACAATAAAGTTTGATGCTAGACTAAAGAAGTTGACAGCTACTACAGAGATGACAAATTGGATTAATGCAATTTCAAAAGAAAAAATAGAGTTTGGCATATGATGGTGGCCATAAATTCGATCATATGACAACCAATTTGTTAGAGTGCATCAACGGAGGTTTGAAGGGTAGCAGAAATCTACCTATAACTGCATTGGTTCAGTTGACATATACGAAGTTAGTAGAATACTTTGTTAACCGAAAAGATGAGGCAAATGCGAAATTGATGACATTTGGGCAAGAATGGAGTGATGACTTATTGAAGCATTAGAGAGTCAACATGGTAAAGGCCAGCTTTCACCAAGTTCACTGGTACAACAGAGAGAACACAAGGTTCATGATTGAAGAGGCTTTTAACCCTGTAACATAACAGGGTGGAATTTCTTATACTTTAAACTTGGAAGAAAGCCGGTGTGACTGTGGAGTGTTTCAAGCATTACATTTTCCATGCTCCAATGCGATTGCTGCGTGCGCTTCTGTGACAATTGACCCATTCCGATATGTGCATAGGGTATATAGGATGGAGAGCATTTACAGAGCTTACGAGTTTGATTTTGAACCAGTTTAGGCTGAACCATGGTGGCCTGCAGGTCCTGACATAACTTTGGTGCCAAATCGTTCATTACTTAGATCTAAAGGTCGACCAAAATCAACCTGAATCAGGAATGAGATGGATTGGCGCGAAGCAAGGGCAGGACAAATGTGTACAAGATGCCATCAACCTGGACATAACTCTGGCAAATGTCGTGCAGGTGAATCGAGTTCCTTGAGGGATGATGGAGTGGGGCCATCTAGTTGATCTAGGCCTATTGACATTGTCAGAATCTTGTATTAGCCAACCATCAATATACATTTTAGAGTTGTATTGTTTTGTATCACTAATCTATGATATTGTATTCTTGCCCCTATTAATATATGTTAGTTAATTATCAACGTGCACTTCATTTCTCTCATATTATATTTTAGTATGGTAATCATATGGTCATATCATATTATAGTAATCATATTATCACACTAATTATTTTTGTTTGGCATACAGCTGATAGATGGCATTCCGTGTAAACCCCGAACCAGAGGACGGCTCGATATTGGAGTTGTAGGAGTATTATGTTTCTCAGCATGTATGGTAGGGACATGAGGATCGGCACCTGTGTGTGAGACGTGCTCAGAAGATAAAATATATAGACCCCTCTACGCCAATTCTTCCGTATGTACAGTAGGCTAGCTTCTTGGGGGTTGCCCATATGGGCTATTGCAGCATTAATCACTCCTTGATCACTGAGTTAGTTGAGAGATGGTGCCTAGAGACTCATACATTTCACATGCCTACTAGAGAGTGCACCATTATGTTGAAGGATATCGATATCATATCGGGTCTTCCTATTGATGGCGCTGCAGTTACTTGCCTTATCCATAGGATTGATTGGCTCGATCTATGTGTTCGATTATTAGGGATTGATGAGACTCCCTCACTCATATCTGGTGCACGCATAGATATGACATACCTGTGGCAGTCGAGTGTTACTCTAGTCTCTGAAGATGATGATGATGAGTACTTGTAATAACGTGCACAACATTACATACTTCGATTGATTGGGGGTTTCTTATACCCCGATCATTCTGGTAAGTTTGTGCACTTAATGTTCCTTCCGTTGTTGGAGGACTTTGCTATTGCCAGGACATATAGCTGGGGGTCTGTAGTTCTGGCATACTTGTATAGAGAGCTTTGTAAAGCTACAGACTACAAGGCACGCGAGATTGGAGGGGCGTGCATCTTATTGCAATATTGGGCATGGTACAGATTCCCCCAGCTTGCCTCTACACTAGCTGACCATGTTGAACCTAATGTGTTCTATGGTGCTGGTCTTAATCAATTACATCCCTTAGGATAGGAGTAAGTTTCTACTTCGTATCATTTCTTTACATTACTTTATTCTATTACTTTGTTAATATTTATAAATGATGTTTATAATACTTTCATTTACAAATAGGTGGTGCAAGCATAAAGTTTTGAGTGATACTGTGATCAGCGTCCTTGGATATTATCGCCAGTTCTTTGATCAGTTGAAGAATGATGAGGTATGTCTTATTTTATATTCGTTTGAATATTTACTTATGTATATGCCGTCTTAATTTTGTGTGCATCTCATTTTTTGCAGATTATATGACAACCATACACAGATGAGAAGGTGGCATCACTCTCACCTTTTTGTGTGGCTGCTAGGGACATAGCACTAATAGTGGTCCCTCTCATATGTTTCCACATTGTTAGGTGGCACCAGCCAAACCGGGTGATGCGCCAGTTTGGGCTTGACCAGCCCATACCACGGAGATCACTCCAACTTAACAGTTTGCACTCAGTTACACTGGCAGGTAGGCATGATGAGGATTGGCCAGCTACACATACTGTTTACATAGCCACATGGGATAGTCGATGGGAGAAGCTTGTTAGGGGAATCCTATTGCTTGCACCCCTCGATTCACGTTCTGAGTACTTGTGTTGGTATAAAAGAATTACCAGACGTTGGATGTCTCCCACTAGTGCATCTATTGAGAATACGGTAAACTCTTTACCAATTTGCTAGTGACTATATGTATTTTATATTCAGTCTAATGAAATAATTTATGTCTATTTCTTAGGCGGACATTGCAGAGCATTTGTTCAATTCAACTACTGCCACTACCACTCGAGAAGTTGCTACACAGATCCTACACTCATTGCGGGAGCATGATCGCATTACAATAGAACATATGCATCCAGCTCCGATAGCAAATGACATTTCAGGGCCGCCCGAGGAGTCCAATCAACAGGGAATGCGGCGTAGATGGAGGACAGGATTAGCGAGCACTCGGACACAGCTTCGACATCCCGAGGACTTCAGCTCTACCAGCCAGCACACGACTCAGCCTCCTATCACTGCTACATACCCACCCACTCAGCTACCACCTACATATCACCCATCATACCCACCATACCCTTACCCACCGTATCCTTATCCACCACCGGGTTACCCCTTATATCCTTACCCGCCACTAGGTTACCCACCATACCCATCACAACTAGGTCCTTCTTCTGATCCCTCTCACAGGCCACTGCATTCTGATGCGGGCCCATCTCATTGACGTGTATATTATATATGTCAATAGTGTATCTGATAATGTAATGTTATATTTAGTAGTTTTGTGTAACTGATAACTTTCTATTGTGATTTTGGTTCCCTTGTTGGAATAAATATATTTTTCGCTTAGTTTTAGTTTTTATTAATGATCTTTGTAACTAGTTGAATTAAATAGGTTCATGTACTTTTGGGGAGGTACAATATTTAGGCAAAACTCTGTCAAAATTTTAACTCCAATTCGAATATTTTGAATTGTTGGTTTAATTATAACAAATATTATGTCCTTCTACACTAACTAAAAATATAATAACAAAATGTCACTCCTCAAAATTAGAAGGGACATGATTGGCTTCCTACTCAGCAAATAAATGTTTGAAACAATGCAATAACATACACAAAAAAGAAAAAAATTAAAAAAAACATTTTTTAAACATACATCCCTATTATCATCTTCATTTTTTGTATATTTAATGAGATTTATCACATTAAAAGTGACAAATTGCAAAGACTTATCATTTTTCATGTAAAAGATAATCATTTTGGTCTCACAAGGTCCTGTGAGCGATTATTTTGACACGACCGTGTGTAGAATACACAACTAGGATTATGTATTTTAGTGAGTTACGCCAACAAGCTTGGGGTATTCAATCCAATTACGCCATCATGTATGGCAAAACCTACGTGGATGCGTCATCCTACTTGGCACATCCCAGGTGGCCAAAAAATATTAAAAAATGTCACGTAGGACAAAAAAGTGGTAGTTTGGTATATAGTTTCAAAACAGTGGTATTTTGGTAAATAATTTTAAAAAAATGGTAATTTAGTACATAATTTTAAAAAAATTACATTTTAGTAAATAGTTTTACCAACAGTAGCAATTTAATAAAAAAAATCATATTCTAAGGTATGAAAATTTCGAGGACGAAATTTCTTTTTAGAAGGGGAGAGTTGTAACACCCCAAAAATTTGCTTGTTTCAAGATATATATTCATTTTATAATAATTGTGATTTTTGAGAATTTTTCTAAAATTATTTGAATTGTTTAATTATTTTAATATATTCCTTGATTTGCATGCGCGCTGAATGGGGCCGGGAAAATAAAATATTTTTTCCGAGGCCGAAAAACTTTGGACTGTGGAAATGTCGACGGGGGATATTACTAAACCCGAGGTCAGGCACCGTTTACGAAGTTTTTATTTTTTGAAATTTTATTTGATAAATAAAATTACGGTATGTTTTATTATCTATTGGACAATAAATACTATTTTTACTAATTGTAACCTTTGTCCACTAGATAATAGCTCTAGTAGAGTGTTAGTCATCTTTTTTAAAGAGCACTTTAATGACATCATCACCACGACATCACCATTCACTTTATCAAAAAGTGTGTGAAGCTTCTCAAGGAAGCTTCACCTTTTCTCTCTCCTCCCTTATAACCCCACGGCCATTGGGGGGAAAAGATGACCAAAATTGTCATGTTTTCTCTTTATCACACATCACTTTTTCATTTCAAACAAGATTTCACTTTTCACTCTCACTTTTCTCCTTTCTCTCTCACACTTTCTCTTCTCCATTTTCTCTCCATCCTCACGGCCACAACACTATTGTTGGCCACCCAAGCTTTTTTGCTCAATCCAACCTAAATTCTTGAATCCTCTCATCATGTTGAAACTTTTCTCTTTAGTGATCATCTCTTGATTCCTCCATCTTCATCATTTTCCACTAAGCCCTAAAGCTTGAAGTTTTAAGGTAAAGTTCTTGATTTTCATCGTTTCTCTTCTCATTTTTGTGATCCTTGGTCACCTTTGTGATCAAAGACTCCTCTTTTCAAGCTTTGGTTTTTGATTAGGTGAGTTTGACTATCCTAGGATTTTCTTGATGGTGGTGGACGAAAATCACAAGGAGGCATCAAGAAGCTTGCTTTCTTTTGTTGTCTCTTAAGGTAAGAGGGAGATCATATTCTTCAACCTATTTTGGTGGTGAGGAACACGTTTTTGTGGTGATGGTGAGGAATCCATCTGTGGGTTGCTCACATTGTTGTATGACTTTCTTTGGTAATGTTGTGATTGGTTGTGTTGTATGACTTTAATACTTACTCTTGTGTAACTTGATGGATTTGGAATGCATTGGATGCTTGGATGTGTATATGGAAAGCAAGGGATTCTTACCCCTTTTGTTTGGAGGCTCACGGCCAAAAGGCCTTTAATAGGTCCAGGATATAATTTTTGTGCTACTTTAGGACTTAGGAAATCAAGTAATAAGTAATTAATAATGTGATGAAAATTTTGGGTTCCTAGCCCGTGGGAGGTCACGACCATGTAGGGCATCCATAGACAAAAATTTTGTATCAATTAAGACTTAGGTAATTAGGGGCTTAGATAATTAATTAGGAATTCATAATACAGAAAGAGTAAAGAACAAACTCTCATCCTATAGCCTAGAGTAATTTTTGGACAAAGAAAGAACATGAGTGTGGGTGAGGTTGTGAGGAGCTTAAAATAATTAATTTAAGTGAATTTGGATCTAAAATAAAGGAGAGGACTTATCCAATTAAGAGGAATAAAGATCGAATGAGAAATAATAGAGAACTCCCTAGAGAGGTTAATTGAAAAATATAATGAAAATGAGGCACAACTTTCGTACTAAACTTTAGAAAGTATGTCTTTACTCTTGAGATTGGATATTAACTTGTTGAGGGTCCATAAATGGGACCAAGGACTGTTGGTAATTGATTGGGCCTAATGTGGCGTGTAATCATGGACAAGTCATACTATTATTGAATATCTGTGTATACATGTGTATCGAGTTATCATGCATTATGAAAGTCCGTTGGACTCTGATTGTAAGGCTGTATGCCTAGGAGATTGAATCACACTTACGTGCGGGTGCAAATAGACTAGTGTAGGTCACTTGTTGACCTTGGGGGTGTCAGGGTGTGGGTATCTCAATGGATAGTTAGTAGATCCTCTGTGCTGTGGGACAGACTGATGCAAATGCACCGACGATTCGGACCGAGACACTATCCTATATCGCGATTTTGTGAAGAATGCCTTGTATAAGCCATGTTGCGCAATTTGTTGATATTGAAAGCACTTGATTTGAGGCTGGTGAGATACAGGCATGTCTCCTTGATCATTCACTCCGATGTTGTGTCTAGCTCCATGGAGTAGGATTTTGGTACCTTATGCATGTGCATAGTCTGTCAACATATTTATCTAGTATAAAAATATATATGATTATGGAACTGTTTCCTTTAATAATGTTATAACTATCTGTATTATTAAATTGCTTATCACCTGAATCTTGATGCTGTTTACTATGTTTGCTATGCTGTATGGCATCTTGCGCCGTTTCTGGTTCTTTACTGCCATAACTGGTATTGAAGTTGGATATCTCACCTCTTTTCTATATTCTGCTATTTTTTTTATATTTATGCTTCTTAAAAGACCGAGGCAAGGAAGAGCCTGAGTTTCCTGGTTTTGGAGCGAGTTAATCTTCTGTTTGACTATGGCATCCCGACGTGGTTTTCTTGGGTATACCAGACTGAGGTTCCACGGAGGCATTGACTGCTGGCACATCAACTTAGTCACCGAGTGTTTCGTTTACGTGGGAGATGTGACTATATCTTTGGCTTGGGGTCATTATGATCCACCTGTTTTCTCTCTTGATGTTTCTGTGTGACTGGAGTTCTACATGCCGATATGTGAGGTGTGGGGTGATCACGACTATACTCCACACGAGGATTCGTTCCAAACTTTCGCATGAGCTCCTGCTCGTGAATCTGTTGCTCCTGTGAGGATTTCCTCTTCTAAGGAGGTTCCTATGGAGGAACCTGAGGAGGACCCTTCTGAGGTTCCTTCTCAGTAGTTTGTTAGGGGCATGATACTTTTTGTACCCTTGGTGGTTGTCTGTATAACCTTTTGGGCATGTAAAGCTTCTGCATTTCTTTTGCTAAAACTGTTGATGTATTTAATGACTTATGTTATGTAACTAAACATATATATGGTATGTATCTTTTGTATAAATGTATGGTTTGATCTTTATGCTAAGTTCCGCTAAGTTTAAGTTTTTTGCTTACAAGAAATTAAAAGAGAATTGCTAAGTTAGGATACTTTATTGATGAACAGGCTAATACCTATAGATAAAAAGAACCGAGTCTTAATAGTTTTCTTTTGAGTTAAGTATGTTTGGTGTGACGTCCTCCTCCTAAAAAAGGGGGCGTTACACGCACGGCCAAGCACGGGTATCCACCGAGACCAACTGCCCAAATTTGCATTGCGCCAGCATGCCAAAACCGCCAACCCCCACTGCGATCCACCTCCCTGCAACTTGAATAACCAAAACCCATCATCCCAAAGCTCAACCACCACCAATCCTTTGTCCCAAAGCTAATTGACCCTGGAGCTCCACTGCATCACCTCACTTCTCACGGCTAAGCACGAGTCTCCATCGAGCACCACCGTGACCAGCTGCCCAGATCTGCGTTGCACCTCCACGTCAGAATCCTCATCCTCCATCCTAGGACCATCCTGTCACGGGTCTGTCTGTCATGGGTTTCTCTATCACCACCACGCCTTTAATCGTGCCCACACACTGCTTAGTGGTTGGCACTCTCAAACCCCACTCTTCTTCCCTCTATTTCATTTTTCAGAGACTAAAAGTCTCTTTCTTTTTTTTGACTTGTAGTTGCTAATTTTCTTTTGTTTTTTTTTTGTTTTGGTTTTTTCTTTTTGAAAATTTGCTAGTAGCAGTAGTAACGTTCTATGATCTAGTAGCCACTTTGGAAACCTGGTTCTGGCGTTATGTTGTGTGACCTTCTTAGCTTTTTCTTCTTCCCTCTTACTCAAGTCTGAAGTCTCAACCATGGGATAATTGCTTTTTCTTCTTTTTTTCTACATTTTCTGAACGTCATCAACTCAAGTCCATGTGATTCAATGCTTTTGTGTTGTCTATATTGAACATTACTTTTGCACTGCCATTAGGTGTGATTTTAGCAAAAAAATTATACTTTTATGCATTTTTTTGTTGTATTAAATTGAAACTTAGTAATTTTTTGAAACTTTTGAACAACCCAACTACCCGACCCGAGCCAATCTGATTGTAATTAGGTTGGTTTGGTTCGGATTACCTGAAATTTTTTTCTCAAAACTGATTCAACCTAATCCAACCTCAACTAATTAGTTTGGATTTTTTCCCCTAAACCCGAACTAACTTGACCTGTGTGCAACCATAAAAATTATGTTGTATTTTTTTTAATAAAAATATAATGTCTCACTATATGTGTCTTTAGTAACAAAGAGGTTTCATATTAAAACAATATTAAATTAAAATTTTATTCCTTATTTTTTAAATTTATTTTTAATTCAATTTTTATAATTATTTTTTTAAATTAATCTTTATACTTATAAATATTTTTAAAATAATATTTATTATCAATTTTTATTATAACACCATTAATTTATTCATTACTAAATGTTTTACAAAAAAATAACATCTAAAAGAACACATAATGAACAAAAGAACATTACTCGGAAGCAAGGAGCACCTAAAGGAGTATTGTAACACCCCAACTTTTGGGATAATTACAATATAGTCCTGAAATGTACTGTTTTGTGAATTCTGTGAGTAGTAAATTTAATTTGACTGTTTCGTGAGTGTATTTGATTGTTGTATGTGATTTGCTCCAAGTCAGGGAAATAATAATTTTCTGACCGAAAAAATCTTATTTTAATTAATTGGAGTTGGGGGATCTTACTAAACCCAATTCTGATTGATATATATATTAATCTCTTAATTTTTAGGATTTAACTATGCAATAAAATAATTTTATATTATTATAATATTATTTTATATTACAGTACCTACTGTCTAAAAAATAGTAAAAATCTGCTTCAAAGTAACCATGGACCCTTAAAAGTCTGTGGGACCCACGTTAAGAAAAGCAGTCAACGATTCTGACTAGACATATTTCTAAGCCAATGGGAGCAAGTCAACGAAAGTGGCTTGACTAATTTGAACCAATAGGAATAGGTCAAAGAAAGAAGCATGAACTTTAATATGGACCGTTGGATGAAGACTTAGTTAGGAAGCCTTTGATTTTAACCGTTGATTAAATCAATGGTGTGGATGTGAACTTGATTAGCAAGCATTGAATATTGGCCATGGATCTAATCTAGGGCTAGGAATTAAAGTTGAATTCAATGGTTAGGATTAGGTCAAATATAGTGGCTTGAATTTGTTTAGTAGCTAATTAAGCCTAATTTGGTTAATCTAATTACCTAAGTAGCAAACTAAGTAAACTAACTTAGTTATTAATTAGTTATAATTTAAATATTAATTAGATATCCTAATGTTGTTTAGGAGATATAATATATGCTAATATATATTAAACTAATTAGTTTTATAATTAGAATGTTGATTAAATATTATTAGGAGACTTAACCTAATTAATTACCTATTTAATTAGCATTGAATTAGTCTTTAATTGAAACAAATTAAACCCCCTAAACCCCTAGGAACCCCACGGCCATGGAGGCCCAAATTCACATGTTCTACATGGTTCTTGAACCACCCAAAGTAACATAAGCCATGTGTACCATTATGTGAACACAAATAGATATTTACCTATTCAAATTAAACACTCAACCTCACCCACTATGCACTCACGTCAGCCCCCTCATTTTACACTCTCAAATTTCACTTTTACACTTATCCAAGTTAAAGCTATCTATGTTCTCTCAAAACACCAAGAACACCAAGTAAACTTTCTTTTCTATTTTCCTCTCTATATTCGGCCAACACCCAAAACCATACCACCAATCTTCTATAATTTTACCTCTTCACTTTTCCTAAACCAAAATCATATTCTAAACACTTTTCCTTCACAAGGTTTTGTCAAAAACCTACTCTATCTAGTTCAAAATCCAACCTTTTGATTACTTTCCTAAGGGTAAGTTTTGATTCTTTGGTTTAAAGTTTGGTTTTTGATTATCTAAACCATGATTGTTCCATGGTTATTCAATCTTGATCCTTGTATGTGTTTTTACTAATTGTTTAAGAATTTTAGGGATTTGTTTTGGAGGTTGCACGAAATTTCAAGGAAAGGAGGAGATTAACTGATTTTTTGTCTTCAAGAGGTAAGAGGGAGATTTAATCTCATCAACCCTAAGTGGTGATGGGAAAATGGATTGTTTTGTGTGTAAGGAATCCCTAAGGATTCGGTCTATGTGATTGTTTAAATGCTTTCCTAATTGTGATTGATTTAATTGCTATGCATGTTTATAGTTTTTATTATTGATTTTAATAGCTATGTATGTTTATAGCATTAAAATACATTGTATGTGTATTGTATGTGTTTATAGTTGTATGTATTTATAATTGTATAATTATTAAAGTAGGATGTGAATAACATGTAACGATTTGTATGAGTGTTCCAAAGAACGCAAAGAGGCTCACGACCTTACCATTAAACAGAGAACCAAAATGTTCTCAACCATTTTATAAATGAATGATTTAAAGAATTTAGGTGAAATAATAAATTTAAGAATGATTTAGGTTAATTATGGCCAACATGCCATATAATGTATAATTGAATGCCATTTTATTTTCTAAGATAGGGTTAGGTAATTAATTTACAAAAGAATTGGATTCCAATGAATCTTCACGAAAATAAAAGGAATGAACTTAGTTCTAGAATTCTAAATTAGTAGAATTTATTTTAAGTAAGAATTAAAGCAAACGCTTGAAAAATACTAACGTAGAGCTCACTCTATAAGTTTTGAAGCACGTTAGCAAGTTTCAAAGTGTAACTATTGGGTAAGATTAAAATAAATAGAATTTAGAGGAAAACGTTAAAAATACCTTATACTGATTTTATAGGCAAAATGCTACCGAAATTTACTAAAATCAGACGAATAAAATGAAAAGATTCCATAATATATTTATAACATAAGGAAAATACTTTACGTAGTTTAAAAGTACTAGATATAGTCTACATATATTTAAAATAATGATTTTAAGCTATTCGGTTAAGAAAACGAATTAAAAATCTTACGCGATTGAGAAAATGATTTAAAAATATTATGCGATGTTCAAAAATGTCAAAATATATTTACGCGATTTAAAAACATTTGTGAAAACAATGAGAATGTGAAAATGCGATAAAAATTCTACGTGATTAAATGATACAACGAGTTTTACTGTCGGGCCAAGTGGTGGACCCGGATATGTTGTGAGATAGTACTGTCAAGTGGAGACAGGGTATATTTTGGTATATTGTGACTAAGGGCATTTTCATAAATATGATAAAATATTAATATTAAGGATATTTTTGTAATTTTAGATCATGCTTAAAGTGTTGTGCCAATTTGGTTGATAATTGGTGATTGATTGACGAGATGAATTACACCGTGTCGTGGTGTGATAAGCGTAGTGTGGTTCATTATATGAACTTGGAGGCATTAGTGTGCAAAGAATTCCACATGGGGACAGTGGGTTGCTCCTCTAGGTCATGGTAACGGGCAACACACTAATGATCTTGACAAGCACTATTCTTAATCGAGGTCTTGTAGAAACTATTATGTATAATGCCTGTAGTGCACGATGTTTTGGACTGTGTACTGTTACACGATATTTTGGACTATGGGCTATAAACACAACGTTTGACAGTGTAATAGTTTGGTTGGGCAGCCTGAGGTACTATTAGTTCTTTGCGGATCATTCTCTCAGATATCCGTGTTTAGCTCCATGGAGTAGGAACGAGTCGGTGTGTGTTCATTCATTATCTGCATTTTACTGTTTACCATAATTTGTGATAAAATGTATGATCTATTGTTTTGATATATTATGTATGATATGTTGGTATGTGCTATTTTAACATTTGTTGTATTGTCGTTTTCTTTATTGCCATGCGGGTAGTAATGTAGATTGTCTCGTCTCTCTATATGCTTTTCTCTATATTATTATTATTTCCGTAAAGAGTTTGAGGAAGAGCGAAAGGAACAGCCTCTTGAGATACAGTATCCGGACGAGCGACAGCCGAGTGAGCTGTACGAGGAAGACGAGCGGATAGATCATTCTCACCATCAGGACTAATCTTGAGATCATGGCGTTGCCGGGATTCTTCGGTTTTGTGAGACTTGAGTTTTACGGAGGTTCGGAGGCCTGACGTATGCGAGTGGATAGAGGAACAGTTGTCTACGTGGGACGTTTGACTGTGTCCCTATGTAGAGAGTATGATGGAGATGTCATATTTACTACTATGTTATATTTACATCTAGAGTTGCCACTGACTCTTAGGCGCTACTGGCAAGGAATATTTCATGTGCCTAGCGAGCTCAGTAGTGAGTCAACAGCCCGGACTCGTGTCCGTAGCACTGTGAGATCTCCAGGAATTCTGGCCTACGATGATCTCTCTGAAGATGATCCATCAGAGGGTTAGAAATCTTTCGAGATGCACTTGGACAATACTATGTTTTAGTTTTATGTCAACTTTTTACTGCTTTGTTAGATATTTGTAGTTGTAAATTATGTGTACTAAAAAAAAAACTCATATGTATATTATGGTGTGTTTATGCCTGTTTTATTTTGTGTTCCGTGTTATTTTATTTAATGTTATAAGTATAAAAGGAAAAAAAATTTACCACCAATATTATTTAATTAACAAATATTTTACAACTTGGGTAAGAGCTTTATTTTATTTTATTTTATTGCATCATAAATGTGAGACTCCCACAAGGGTGTTACAAGTATTTTCTAGAATGCAGAGTGTATATTAGACGTTTTACATACAAAAGATTGAGCATTCAAAAAAGTACTTACCAAATAAAAGAACACTTACTAGGTTAGTTAATTGATGGTGTTATAATAGTGTTACAACGAAAGTTGAAAATAAGAACTATTTTGAAAAAGTTTAAAAATGTAAGGACTAATTTGAAAAAAAAATTATATTGACTAAATTAAAAATGAGTGAAAAGTATATGAACTAAAACTTTAATTTAACTTAAAAAAATTAAAGGTGTTGAAGTTAATACATAGGGGATTTGCATAATAAACATAAAACATTAGACAAAAGAAGTAATTTACTTTTTTCTTTTCATTAAAACTGAATCTTTACACGATAAATATCTTGATAATATTTTTTTTTCAAGGTATCGATAATAATTTTAATTTTTAGTCACTGCTTTTTATTCTATATGGTAAGCAATAGTTGATGTTTCACTTACAATAATCCCAACAACGGGAATGTTACAAATGCCAAAATGCTTGCATAAATTGGATTGGCGTATCATTTAGCGTAAAAGAAATACAAGACAGGTATGTCTTTATGTAGAATGATATGGAGCTCCCATTCCACCTTCACAATTCTCCATCTCCATGACTCCATCACTCTATGCCCATAGCCCTATACGCAATTCTCTGTTTCTGTTTGGTGTTGGCATTCAGAAGGCCACATCCTTAACTTGCACGTGTTTCTCAATTTTCCTTTCTTGAACTTGCTCCCCTCTTTCTTCTCTATGAATATAATATATACTTTTAGCAGCTATACTTCTTAGTTTATTTCCTTTTATGTAACAAAAGGTGTCTTTGTCACATATAGAGGTGGGTATATGGGCCTTAGTAAGCCGACCAGTCCCCATAACTCGCAGTCCGCGTCGGTTAGGACCAGGCAAAATGCTAATCTGTTTAGCCGTGAGCTTATTGACTGGTTCTGTTTTAACCCGCAATTAAACAGGTTTTGGTCCACGGGTTTGCGGACTAGCTCGCAAGGCCGCTTAATTTTTTTTATTTAGAATTTGCTTTAGGTTTGGCAATTGAGCTCAACAAATAACACTTCTTTACCTAGCCCGTAATTTGCAATGGGCCACCTAGATGAAAATATAAATAAAATAAATAAAATAATTAAATATCCAAAATAAATCATACAAAATCACTAAATCACATCAAATTCTCATTTCTGATCTATTGTCTCTCATCTTCACATCTGAAAATGAAAACCCTAGCCCCCTCTCTTAGTCTCATCTCTCATATCCTTCTCACTCTCCCCACCGGCCGCCACCCCTCTCTACTCACTACTGTAGCCCATCTGTCACGAGGCACGATTGCCCCTCTTAGTCTCACCTCGCGACCCATGACCACCAGTCTCATCAGTCATCACTATTTCTCCAGCGATTGCAACCCACTAGTGTCGTCACTCTCTCTGACGTGCGACTGTGACCACGAGGAGTTTTCTGCCACGAGTTCTCCACTGTGCGACTGCAACCACGAGTTTTCTGCCACGAGTCTCCGGCCACGAGTGCTTTGAGTTTAATATAATAGAAATGATGGATTTCTTTTAATAAAAAATTATAAAAAAAATGGGTGTTGTTTTCTATTTTTAGCTATTTAAAATGTAAAAAAAAAAAGGAAGAAGATTGCAGGTTGCAGACCAATCTGCATAACCCGTGGTCCAACGTGGTGCGGACGCAGCCAACATTTATGTCGTGGGCCAATTCGCACCGATTGGTTTAACTGTGGTATGTTGCAAACCAAGTCAGCTTACATACTCACCTCTAGTTGCATAGATGAAGACTTGCAACAACTAATCCATACATAGGAAGAAGGAATTAATAAGGCCCTCAAATTTCTATTTTCCAAAGTTTATAATTCCATCCATAGATCATAATAAAATAAATCTCGTGATATATAACCTAAATGTAGTTATTTTTTATATGTATATAATTGCCAAATTTTAATATTTGTTATAGAGCTTACCGACTAATTCCTCAATGATAGAAAAGGGACC
This sequence comes from Ormosia semicastrata, assembly GCA_029884595.1. Lineage (NCBI taxonomy): Eukaryota > Viridiplantae > Streptophyta > Magnoliopsida > Fabales > Fabaceae > Ormosia > Ormosia semicastrata. Next base: position 17,774,326 of record JAQQTO010000062.1, on the reverse strand, counting down.
AAGGCTAGAAGCATCAACAGGTTCCTAAAAAGGAACTATAACAAACAACCCCATATGGGAAAATTATATTCATAATAAAATTGATTCCTTGATATGTTATGGTATTTTTTTATTTAAGTGCATATTATTTCCATACTTTTTCCTATTTAGGCTAGCATCATTAGAGTATTCTAAAATACATTTATTATACTAGTTTTGACAAATGACACAATAAGAAAGAAAGTCATGGAAATGTACTACACAATTTCTTCCATTAATAACATATTTTTGTTTATTAGAGAGCTTATCATTTAGGTTGTGTTACATGGTAACAACATCCATTAAAGCCACAGGTCCAGAAGCATCCATAAGTTGTAGATCACATATGACAAATAGAACATATACAATTGATCTCCCATGATATATCTTTCTTTTATTGAACTATTTATAGGCATTAAGTGTAAGCTCCAAAGCCCTTCAGAAGCATTCACTTGCTGAAGTTCTTTAGTAACTTATGAGTTTTAAAGATCAACAAACTTAACCTTATAATCTTTTCTTGTAACCTTTTGTCTTAACTATTTGAAAGATCAGATTGAGAAGACTCTCAAACTTGTTTTTCATAAATCAAGTTATCAAAGTACTGTCTAATGAGAGTCTTGTTAAAGTCAAAAGTTGTCTTTAAAGTTTTTATGAGAAAGACTGAATATAGAACCAATTTTATGAGGAAGTCGTGAAAAACTCTTCAAAGGTAAAGGTTTTAAAAGAAAAGTTTCTCAGAAGACAAGCTTTAAAAACCAAGTTCATCAAAAGACAAGCTTTAGAAACCAAGTTTATCAGAAGACAAGTCTCTTAAGAAGTAAAGTCAATCGGAAGACTGCAATTAGAAAAGAATACCATTAGAAGATAGACCTAATAGAAACATCAAACATCAGAAGAATGAATCTTTTTAGAAGCATCTAAGTTCAAAAGATGAATCCTGTACAAAAATAGCAAAGTCCAAGTCAGAAAGAATCAGAAGTTCAAAACTTTTGTCGATCACTAGAAAAAGACAAAAGCATTTAAAGAAAAGCTGACTAGTCACTATAGGACAAGAAAACGGTAACTGTACTTTGAACAGTAACCGATGAGACTTTAAACAACTAGTTTTGAATGCCTATAAGTTGAAGAAGCATGGAAGTTAGAAGTCATGAAGCTAACTGTAACACCCGTGAAAACATGATAGACTTGTATATGGTTACAGAGGTAGTCTAATACTTGTTTGTCATGCCTGTTAAGTTTTGTGGCCTTTTGAGTACGTTTAGTCACTATGTTATAACACTATATGTGAAATATAGCTGTTATTAGTCTGAAATTAGTTTAAATTGCTTAGTTAATGGAAATAAATGTGGAAGATTTGTTTCTAGGTCACAAATGTATGGAAGATAGTATTGTTAAAATTTGAGGTTAATTGGAGTTAGTTTGACATTTTTGAGCATACTGTGTGTGTGTGTGTATTTTAATGCCGGATTGACTACCAATAGATATGAAAATTATGAAAATGGTGAAACAAGATTTGTGATGAATCTTAGGATTTATTTTAAACTTGTTGAAAGTTAGGAAACTGGATTTGGTGAAATCTAAGTGCTCTTAGTAGATCAGGAATTTCGGTACAAGTTAGTTTCTATCCTTTAAGTAGCAAAGTTATACTTTGCTACTCTTTTGGTATCCACCCTCACGGCAGTAGAAGAAAAAGGAAGAAGCAGAAAATAGAATAGGAAAACGTGAAGGAAAAAAGAGAGAAAGAGGAAGGGGAACTTGGATCTTCCATAGCCAATCCTTGGCTTCATCTTTAAGACCTTGAGGTAGGAGGACTTTGTGTTTCACTCATTTCTTCCATGTTCTTCATTTAGTTCTTGAGAGTTCTTGATTTGGGAATTGGATGCGTAGGGTGATTTTGGTGTTTTAGGCTTGAATATTATTAGAAAACTTGAGGATGACTTGTTTCTGGTTTGTTGCATGCTTGGTGATGCATTTTTCATCCCTTGAATACTTATAACCACACTTGAGTTAAGAGAGGGTTTTCAGGTTTTCAAGGTGATGAATCATGCATTGATTCATGTGGAGTGAATTAAAAATGATTTTGAGAGTTGAAATGTGTTAATGGACCTTGTGTAAAGTTGAAAATCACTTGAAAATGAGTTTTGAGTGATTGGAGGAGGGTTTTGTTCCACTGGAATAGTACCTGGCCCTGTTTTTCTGGAGAAAAACCAATCGCGCCACGGAGTGAGACGTGCCATGTCAGGGAGTGAGTTTCAGTAAGTGAACTCGAGAGTAACATACTGCATCGTGAATGCACCACTCTGAGTTGTGAGGGACCAGAGAGCAGTGCACCACGGCATGACAAGTGCTACGCAGAGGCATGACTTCCAAACTTGGACCAGAATTGTTGTTTGATGCAATGGATCCTTCTAAAGGTGTTGTTTCTTCTTTTATGCTTCTAAAAGAGTGTTGAGACTTTAATAGGAGTATTTAATGAAGACTGTATTGAATCAAATTGATTTGTAATGCTAATTATGGGAAGTAATTAGACATGATTGTATATATGTTATACATGTGTTCATTGAAGGGTGTAATCCTCACATTTGAGGATAATCTATGTTAGGTAAGGAGGATAGTTTCCTTCCTATTATAGTAATGAGTTGAGGATGAACTTTGTAAAATCCCAGAGAATTGTGTTAGGCTTGTATAAGGTTACATAGGTAGTTTGATACTTGTTTAGCATATCAGTTAAGTTTCGTGACAAACTAAGTTAGTTTAAGTACTTTGCTGTGACACAGAAGGTGGTAAATAGCTTAAAATGACTCAGAAAATAGCATAAACTGCTATTTGAAGGAAAACATGTGTGGATAGCTTTTTTCTAAGTTACAAATGAGTTAAGTAAGGCGTGGTTAAAGTTTCAAGGCAATCGGAGTTGATTTGATATTTTTAGGCATACTAGTTATGCTTTTAATGCTAGATTGACCCCAGCAGATATGAAAAAATAGAAAAAAAGTGTGACATGCTTTTTAATGAATCTTAAAATTTATTTTGAGTCTATTGAAGGTTTGGAACCTAGATTCAGAGGAATCTAAGTGTTCATAGCATATGAGGTTTTTCAGTATCACATTAGTGATTATCTTATAAGAAGCAAAAATAGGATTTGCTTTTTATATTGTTTTCTCTCTTCATGGCAGAGAAAAGAAAAGAGAAGAGAGGAAGAGAGAAAAAAGGAGGTAGCAGCCATAGGAGAGAAAGAGGAAGAGGAGAAGCTCTAGGACAAAAGTCAAGCTTGAAGATCTCCATCCAAGATTAGAGGTAAGGGTTCTATTCATCTCTTTTCCTTGATGTTCATCTTATATGAACTTGGGTTTTATGAATAAGAATAGGGGTTTGGATATGCCAAATGGAGTTTTTAACTTGATTCTTGAATTCTAAGGATTATGTTAGTATAGTTTTAGCCTAGTAAGATCAAAGTGATCAGTTATAGCTTAAGCAAATCAATTTTGGTTCATTGAGGAGCTTGGAATTGATTTTTGAGATAAAGTGATGTTTTTTAGTCCAATAATATGTATAGGTGAATTAATGGGTTGTAAGAGGATTGCAACATGTTTAGAAGTTGTTGGTGATACTAAAAATCACCTAAAAACCAAGTTTAGATGTTTGGAAGCTAAGATGGATTTTGAAACAGTGCAGAAATGAAAGTTTTCTACAGAATTCTACAAAAAAATTAGTTGGCACCGCGGCATAAGAAGCGCTGTGCCACGGCGTGAGGAGGTTTTGGCTTTGAATGCCGCAACGTGCATTTGAGTGCCGCAGCGTGAGATGCTAAGTCTTGGCACCAGAGAGTAGGGCACCACGGCATCACAAGGGAGTGCCGCGGCGTGAGGGGTTGAAACTCATTCAAATGCTGTTTTTGATTGTTTGAGTTCCCTAGTTTCTAGAATCCTTTGTTTATGCCTTTTTAAGAATGTTAAGGCACTAGAGAGGGTATTTCTTGGATAGAAAGACCTAGTGGCATACAAGGAAAGTTAAAGGAAGAGTTGTACAATTCATTAAGTATGGATTGTCATAGATTAAAAATTAGCTTATGAGTGACAAAGTGTTGCTTACATATCACTTGGGAAGTGATGAGAAAGTGAGAAAATAGTGTACATACTAGTTGGTAAGAGTTTAGGGCCTAAGTGCCTAGTTGATAAGAGTTTAGGGCCTAAGTGACAAGTTGGTAAGAGTTGAGTGCCATAGACCCTAGTTGGCAATGGTGAATGTCATAGTGCGTGAAAACTTTTGAAGAGTGAAATAGAATTAGTAATGCAAAGTTAGAAAGTTTACTAAGTCTAGTTGGCATTTGGATAAATGTCGTAGTGCATGAACTGCTCTTACAGAGAAGAAATAATCTTAGTAGTACAAGTTGGACTTAGTATAGAGTTATGTGGTAGTTATGTTAGAGTTAGGACATAACTCTGCATTATCACACACTTCACTTCACATATACTTGCTATCTCTAGAGAGCAGTGAGTGGAGGCATCCACTCGAGTTTGGTGGCGATATCCACCTAGTTTACGATAGACTACTTGGTAGACTACTTAGTAGTGGAAGGAGAATACTTGTTATAATAACAGACTTTGTCCCTACTAGTTAGGCTGTAAGAGGTCCCACGTTATTATGGTAGAGTATCTCCTTGAGCAGGGGGATTAGTTAAGTACCATGACATTACACCTGCATTGCACATACTTTTCTTTGAGCATACATCATCTAATCATTTCATAATTTAATTTTTGTTTAGTTTGGAATTTGTGTTCTTATGTGTATTGTTTGGTTATTGCATTGTGCCTTCGGTGACAACTGTATGGGTGGTTGTCTGGTCGATGATTTCCAATTGATTGTACAGGCAGTTGTTTGTTGTCATTGTGCTTTCGGATATCAAATCAGAAGTATAGAATTGCCTAAGAACGTTACATAGAGAGAGGAAGTTTTGTAATGGTTCTTATGCAATGACTTTCAGTATGTTTATCAGTTTAAGTTGGGTTTATTCATTTTCAAATGTGTAGACTATTGGTTTTGGTATACTTATACTAAGAAATATGGTTTCTCACCCCGTTTGTTGTCATGTAAATCCAGGTGGAAGCTCTCCAAAGACAAGAAGAAAAGTTTTGAAGACTAGGATAGTAGTTTTGTGCTTAGTAGTTTAAAGCTTTGTATTTATTTACTTTATATAAAGTTTATGTACGCAATGAGCCCTTTTGTGGCAATGTGTATGTATATAATTTTTAGTTTCGACAAGGCTCTCCATTATTATTTACTTAAATGATATGGATTAGTATGATGTTTAAGTTAGAAGTAGCATAATTAATGCTGTTTATCCTAGAGTATGCTTGGTATACTAGGATATCAATATTAGGGTGTTACATTATGGTATCAGAGCAATTCATCCTGTTGAGCCGGGGTATAGAATGACTAAGCTTAGACACGTTTAGTGTTTTTTCGCTAGTGCTATGCATTTCTTGTCTCATATGTTACATGTGATGCTAGAATTGCATAAGTTGCCTTAGATTGATTTGTTATTAGCTACTGTTGCACAGTTACATGATGTTGAGACTGCAGCTCAATATTTATTGTTTCTGTCTACACAGGAAACTATGATATATCCTAAGCGAACCCACAAGAATAAGAGCTCATTTGGTGAGAGCCCTACTTTGGCAGAAGCGTTAATGGCAATGGCAACAACTATGAGGGAACAAGTTGCTGTTGTTAGCAGGATTCTTGAGAGGATTGAAGTTGATCCATCTCAATAGCTAGTTTCTTCAGTGGCAGCAGAGGACCAGTTAAGTGAAAGGGAGAACAAAGTGGAAAGTTCTCTGAAAAGGAAAATGACAAGTGTTGAAGCTAGTGAAAGTATTTCTTAGTCTTAATTTCTACCAAATAAAGGAAAGTAGGTCCACGTGGGAAAGTGGAACCAAAAGTGTATGAAGTATGGAAAGAAGCATAGTAATCAGAAGTTCACCACAAAAAATCAGAATAGATAAAGTTAAAGAAGGGTCAATGCCCTAAGTGTGGAAGGCAGTATAGTGATAGACCTTGCCTGGCAGGGCAATCCGTTTACTACAAGTGTGAGCAACCAGGGCACTATACTACCACAGAAGAAAGATGTGTAGTTAGATACCAAGTTTATAGTTTTTTGGAGAGTTTGAGGCATGTGACCAATGGGTTCAGGAGAAGGTAAGTGTATGATTTTGTTTCTTTAAAGTTTGGTTGAACTTGTTTTAAGTGTGAGTTGCTTGTGACTTCTTGCATGAGGTAGACCAAATTTTGAGGGCAAAATTTTTAAAAAGGAGGAGAGAAATGTAACATCCTGGAGAATCAAGTTAGGCTTGTATAAGGTTACATAGGTAGTTTGATACTTGTTTAGCATGTCAGTTAAGTTTCATGACAAACTGAGTTAGTTTAGGCACTTTGCTGCGACACAAAAGGTGGTAAATAGCCTAAAATGGTTCAAAAAATAGCATAAACTTCTATTTGAAGGGAAACATGTGTGGATAACTTTTTTCTAGGTCACAAATGAGTTAAGTAAGGTGTAGTTAAAGTTTTAAGGCAATAAGAGTTGATTTGGTATTTTTAGGCATACTGGTTATGCTTTTAATGTCAGATTGATCCCCCAGCAGATATGAAAAAATAGAAAAAAAGTGCAACATGATTTTTAATGAATATTAATATTTATTTTGAGTTTGTTGGAGGTTTGAAACCTAGATTCGGAGGAATCAAAGTGTTCATAGCAGATGGGGTTTTTCAGTACCACATTAGTGATTATCTTATAAGAAGCAAAAATAGGATTTGCTTTTTATATTGTTTTCTCTCTTCACAGCAAAGAAAATAAGAGAGGACGAGAGAAAGAGGAGGTAGCAGCCGTAGATGAGAAAGAGGAAGAGGAGAAGCTCAAGGACAAAGGCCAAGCTTGAAGATCTCCATCCAAGATCAGAGGTAGGGGTTCTATTCATCTCTTTTCCTTGATGTTAATCTTTTATAAACTTGGGTTTTGTGAATAGGAATAGGGGTTTGGTTATGGAAAATTAAGTTCTTAGCTTGATTCTTGAATTCTAATGATTAGGTTAAGATAGGTTTAGCCTAGTAAGATCAAAATGATCAGTTATTGCTTAAGGAAATCAGTTTTGGTTCATTGAGGAGCTTGGAATTGATTTTTGAGATAAAGTGATGTTTTTTAATCCAATAATATGTATAGGTGAATTAATGGGTTGTAAGAGGATTGCAACATGTTTAGAAGTTATTGGTGATGCTAGAAATCACCTAGAAACCAAGTTTAGATGTTTGGAAACTAAGATGGATTTTGAAACAGGGCAAAAACGAGAGTTTTCTACAGAATTATGCAGAAAACTAGTTAGCACCGCGGCATGAGAAGTGTTGTGCTGCGGCATGAGGAGGTTTTAGTTTCTAATACCGAGGCGTGCGTTTGAGTGTCGCAGCATGAGATGCATAGTCTTGGAACCTAAGAGTAAGGCATAGCAATGTGAGGGGTTGAAACTCACCAAAATGCTATTTTTGATAGTTTGAATTCCCTAGTTGTTAGAATCCTTTGTTTATGCCTTTTTAAGAGTGTTGAGGCACTAGAGAGGGTATTTCTTAGAGAGAAAGACATAGTGGCATACAAGACAACTTAAATGAAGAGTTACGCAATTCATTAAGTATGGATTATCGTACATTAAAGATTAGCTTATGAATGACAAAATGTTGCTTAGATATCACTTAGGAAGTGATAAGAAAGTGAGAAAATAGTGTATAGACTAGTTAGCATGAGTTTAAGGCCTAAGTGCCTAGTTGGCAAGAGTTTAGGGCCTAAGTGTCAAGTTAGCAAGAGTTGAGTGACATAGACCCTAGTTGGCAAGGGTGAATGCCATAGTGCGTGAAAACTCTTAAAGAGTGAAATAGAGATAGTAATGCAAAGTTAGAAAGTATACTAAGTCTAGTTGGCATTTGGATAAGTGTCGTAGTGCATGAACTACTCTTACAGAGAAGAGGTAATCTTAGTAGTGCAAGTTGGACTTCGTATAGAGTTATATGGCAATTATGTTAGAGTTAGGACATAACTCCTCATTGTCATACACTTCACTTCATATATACTTGCTATTCCTAGAGAGTAGTGAGTGGAGGCATCCACTCGAGTTTGGTTGCAATATCCACCTAGTTTACGGTAGACTACTTAGTAGACTACTTAGTAATAGAAGGAGAATATTTGTTATAATAACAGACTTTGCCCCTACTAGTTAGGCTATAAGAGGTCCCACGTTATTATAGCAGAGTATCTCCTTGAGCAGGCGGATTAGTTAAGTACCATGACATTGTGGAAATAAGTTTGTCCCAAATGGTTTTATATGTTAAGTTTTGATGATGACAAATACAAGACAAAAAGAATACTTTGCTTATGTGCTTTGTTGCATCCTATATAGAGTATATCCATTAGTAATTGATGAATATCTTATTTGGATATGTATATGAAAGTTTTATATGCATGTTAAACTAACTAAAGTTATACATTTATGAATCATGCATATGAAGATATTGAATTGTGATTTTGGACTAACTATACTTGTTTAAGTGAGCAATACTTTGTAGGATAGTCCAAGTACCAAGAATGAGCTTACAACAAGAAAGCTAAAGATCTCAATTAAGCTTAACACAAGGAGAATGTGAATGCCTATTTCATGAAGGTATTGATAACATCAAAGTCATGTCAAAGACCAAGTCCAAAGGAAGATTAAATGGTATAACTTTTAGGACTTAGGGTCTTTATGTAAGAAGCCTCATGGATATCTCAAATATGTTTTTCAAAATCTTTACAAATGGTTTTCATATGTTAAAATGTCCAACAAACAAGTTTTGAAAAGCTACTTATGGTGGTAGTTCAAATTTATGAAAAATAACCAAGTTTGAGTTTGCAAAACTGACCTTTGGTCACTCTTTTGATCATATCTTTCAAAGTACTTTGAGTTTTGTTTTAAAACTTATTTCATTTGAAAATAGACTCAAAGATCTTTCCAATGACTGGTCATTTGCTTTAAACGGATAAGAAATAAAGAAGTTATGACCTTTTAAAGTCAGTTTTTGAAATCCGAGAGGGGTATTCGAATACAGGATGTGGTATTCGAATACCACAGCACAGAAAACGTTCTTGAACGAGTTTTTTAAAGGGGTATTCGAATACAAGATATGGTATTCGAATACCACAACCCAAAAGATGTTCAAGATAGTATTTAAAATAGAGGTATTCGAATACCTCATTGTGGTATTCGAATAACTGGCTTCAGAATTATTTTTTATGAGAATTGGAACAGTGGCATTTGAATACTCATGTTGGTATTCGAATAACCCATATTAATTTGCTTTTCACGATGGTTTATAAACAGTGGTATTCGAATATTGATTTATGGTATTCGAATAAACACGTCTTTTACGAATACTGATATGGAAATAAACGGTCATATTCTCGTAATAATTATGGTTTTAATTACACCCAACGGCTATTTTATTTCTAACTCTATAAATAGAGACCGTGGGTCTCTTCTGTTCTGTGCCCATCTATCTGTTGCTTTGAAAAATGTGATTTATCATTTATGTCTATTTTCTGTGCTCTTTTTGCTGAAACTTTGAGATATCCTTGAGAGCCTTTTAGCACTTCAATTTGTATTATTTGCTCTGAGTGAGAGTTTCTCTTCTTCTATATTTTTGTTCTTCTACATTGAGGGTGAGGTATCCCTCTAAGGTTTGTATAAGGGTGAGGTATCCCTGCAGACTGAGACTTTAGCACAAGGGTAGAGTGTCCCTGTGTGTGAAAAGTGCTCTTTTATGTAATGGTTGCAAGCATCTATTGAAGCTTGTATATATAGTGAAAAATCTCGAACTGTGTTTCGGGGACTGGACGTAGACCACAAGTGGTTGGTGGTCGAACCAGGATAAATATCGTGCCTGCTCTTCTTCTCTTTATCTCTTTATTTTATGCAATCTTTATTTTACGCAATTTTATATTATTGCACATTTATTTATTTGCTATTCTTAAAGCTTTTATTCTTCTTCTCGCAATTCCTTCTCTTTTATTTAATAGCTTAAATATTTGTGTTTATTTTAATTAAAAGAGGTTTTGCCAAAATTTTTAATACCCAATTCACCCCCCTCTTGGGTAATGGTTGCCATGACTAACAAGTGGTATCAGAGCTTCGTGCTCTGGTGAAAGCTTAACCGCTTAGAGTTAAAGATCCTTGTCTGTTGGCAACCTTAAAAGTTTTTCAAAATAGAAGGTTTTGAAATTGATAAACCACCATTCTTCGATGGTGTGCTTTTTGTTTATTGAAAAGTTAGAATAGAGTTTTATATGCAATCTATTGATTTGGATTTATGGGATGTTGTGCTAAATGGATTTATTTGTAAACCAAAACAAACTTGGAATGCCTATGACAAGAAATGTTTTTCTTTAAACATTAGAGCTATGCAAATTTTGAAAAGTTGTTTGAATGATGATGCTTATGCTACAATTAAAAATTGCTCTAGTGCTAAAGATATATGAGATGTTCTTAATGCTATTTATCTTCCTAACAATGATTTTGTGTATAAAGTTGTATATAGAAAGCAAGAAGAGCAAACGCCATTGAAGGAAGCTTATCATGAAAAATATCCTCAAAGAGATACTCAAACTATTGAAGGGAGTCAAATGCCACTTGGTGACAATGATGCTCAATTTGAAGAAGAGGCAAAGCAAAACAAAATTGATGAGGAAGAATGTGATTCTCTTAAAGAGGCAAGTACCCTAGAAATTGAAACTACTTCCTATATGGCTAAAAAGGACTTTGAGGTAAATAATTCTAAACTATATTATAGTCCTTCCTATGATGAGTTGCAAAGTGCATATAATGAATTGTGTGATGGTTTATTGAATTTAGAAAAGAAAAACTTATCGTGTTTGGAAAATATTTCCTTTATTGAAAATGAAATTAAAACTTTAAAAAATGAATATATTTTTCTTGATAAGGAAATGTCTTTAAAATGTGAAACTTCATCTTCTTGTGAAAAGTGCATTAATTTAAAAAATCAAGTTGAAGACTTATATTCTGAATTTGCCAAAGCTAATGATTGTAATTGCTTAGATTCTATGCTTGTTAATAAGAATAAAATTAATGTTATTGCATGTGAAAATTCAAGCAAGACTTATGACAAAATTAATTTAGAATATAATAACAATAAAATGCTTAAGTTTTTCAAAAATGATATTCAAATGATTAAGCCATCATTAAATTCAATTATTTGTAATTTTTGTGGTCATCTAGGACATATTTCTCATTTATGCAATTATAGAAGAAATCTTTATATGAGAAATTGTATGGTATGAGTTCCTAAAAATCCTAAAGGCCCTAATACTAATATTCAAGGACCCAAAATGAAGTGGGTACCAAAGTGTCCTCCTAGTGTCTCAATTATGCAGAATATTTCTCAAAAGGATGGACAAATTGGTCAAAAGAAAGAGGAATCATCAAGGAGAATGCTTCCAAAGCCTAATGGTAGAAACTTTGGTCAAAGAAGAAAGATGGCTTCAACCAAAGCTTCTCAAGTACAAAATGTAGAACTTGCAAAGTTCAAGACTCCAAAAGAGAATCAATGGATAAGAAAAAGTATTTCCTTAGTTACCAAGGCCAAGGTATCAAAAGCTTTTACCTCTTATGCACACTCACATACAAAGTCAATAAATTTGAGGTATATTCCTTGTAAGCCTTAAGTGATTAATAGAATCATGTGTACTTGATAAATTTTGAATATTATGTTTAACACATGATTATGTTCATTCTTTTTATATCATTGCTCATTAATTTGTTATATATCTTGGTAAATAAGAGTCTATAATGCCTATGTATGCTTTATATGCTTTAAAATTGTCTACACATCATGAAAGCAAGCATGTTATCGGCTATATGCTTAATGAAAAATGATTATTTAAATTTATTGTGCTCAATTTACATATTATGAAAAATTGATCTTTATGAGAGCATAATAGATTAATATTCAAAAACTAACACACAAGGACCCAAGAAAATTTGGGTACCAAAAGTCAAAAATTGAAGTGTGTTGTAGGTGTGCTTGAAGGCTAAAAAGTGATTTTGGCATCTTGAAAGTGGTTGCTCCAAATACAAATATCATAAATAATTCCAAGCTCTTTTCCCTGTCTTCATGAAGCTTGGACTTGCAATTCTTAGATAAGTGGAAACTTGAATTATGCTTTTCTAGCTTTATGTCCTGAAAATATTTTTACATATTAATATGCTAGATAAAGTATGCTCATTGTTTGAAATGACATGATTGATGATAATATCCTTGAGCATGAGTTCTTGTTTAATCATGACTTAAAATAAGTATTTGTGTTAGATGGTTTTATCTTGTTTTATCCCTTTCTAATATAATCCTTGGTTGTTTCAAAATGTTTTTATAAGAATCAAGTATCTAGTTTAATTGTCATGAATGCATGTTAAAATGAGTGCTATATTGCATGGTTGTTTTTAATCTTTGCAATTATTATTTAAAAATCCTTCTGCATATTAATATGCTAGATAAAGTATGCTCCATGCTTGAAATGACATGTCTAATGAGAATATCCTTGAGCTTGAGTTTTTGATCAATCATATATATAATTAAATATTTGAATTTATTGCTTAATTATGATTTCATCCTTCTTGAATTATTACTGACTTGAGCGTCGGAGTTATCCCGAAATCATTTTTGCAGATACTCCATCAAAAGGTATGCTTTTGTCTCTCAAAAATGCTTTTTTCTGGACATAGATATGTGTTTTCTTGTTTAGTTAGTCGAATACCTCCATATGATATTTGAATATCATTGCTGTTATACGTGCAAACTTGTGTTTTTCTGATAAGACTATTCGAATACCATCATGGTTATTCGAATACCTTACTTCAGTACAGCTTTTCTAAAAACTGGTGTATTCGAATACCATCAGGGTTATTCGAATACCCTGAGGCTGATCTTTTTCAGTTTTCGTTCAGCTTCTCTGGAGTATTCGAATACCAGTATGAGATATTCGAATACCATCGTTTGGCAGCCAAACCAAATTTGGCCATCTATTCGAATACCTGGTGAGGTATTCGAATACCTTTTGTCAGAAGGGTGCGCCCTTTGGGCTTTCCTTGCTGCTGCTGCTGCTGATATTCCTGCCCTGCTTTATTTGAAAGGTTCTGCTACATTTGTTGTTGTATATGTTGCATAGCATTAATAATCAATATATGCTAAATTCTCTGTTTGTATTATCTAAAAATATGCACTTAATGATATGTATGAAAAATGCAATGTAATTGGTTATTCTTTTGATGAATATATGTACTTGGCTAATTTGATTAATGAAATGAAATATGTTTTATCCTTGTGAACTCATTTGTTATTTTAAATGCTTATTTGCTTATGAGTTTGGCATAATGACTAACCTCTATGGATTCAAAATTGATGGATACCAAAGAAAGTACTTTGAATTATTTTGTAGGGTGTCAACTACCTCAAGCAAGCATTTAAATGGAATAAGTTCATTCAACTTGAGGATAGTAAAGTTTAAAAGGATTCAACTTTTAAAAAGGGTGCAAAGAATTTCTATTCCCTCATGAAAGCTTGAAGCTTAGAAGTTGGTGGAAGTGGGAGTCACCTACAAAAACTCAAAGAGTACACTTTTGGTGATATCAATCCTTATTTATGCTTTAAATTTGATATCATATGATATATGGAGAAGTAGAGAGTTGTGTTATACCTTTACATGTCTTGCATGATCATTATTTGCCTAAAAATGCTTAAATAAGTTTTGATAATGATAATATGTTTCTTGATAAACTTGAATCATGCCTTAAAATGCTTAAACTATTTTTTTTTGGATTCAAGTGCATATGTGCTTCATGCATTCTTGTTAGAGCTAACATTGCATGGTTGATAATGTAATACATGCTTTAAATTATATATCAACCTAAAGTATGCTTATAAATGGGCTTACATGATATTTGATGCTAACCTATGTTTTAGAGGACTTTTAAAGTTAGCTTTGCAAGTCTCTCTATGTGTTTCAAATATAGCCATCAGATTTTTACATACAAGCATATGTGGATAAATGAGAAAAGTTGAATGAAATTCAAATGAAGAGGAAGATAAATAAGACTTTCTTATAGTGCAATGGAATGGAGAATTCAAAGGAAAAAAGCTCAAAGTTAAAGGACCAATAAAGAAGGATTATCACTCTTTATCTATCTCAATAAGTATCTCTATCCCTAAGCTATTATGGTATTTTTTTTATATGAATTGTATGATACTTGTTGATAAATTGATCTTAAAATGATTAGATGCTTTCCTTACATGAGAAGTATGCTTAGCATTGACAAAGTGCCTAATTGGATATTAACTTGCTATTTTTGTCATTGCATTTAGGGTGAATGATATTAGTTCTATACATGCTTTGATCCCTATAGCATATTCCATCAAGGAGATGTACTTATGTTCTTTTAACTTGGTTTAATCTATCTCAATGAATATATGCTTTTCATATAAAATATCTCTACCTTTCTAAAATGTTTTTGAAAATATAATGTGCTCTTGTAAAATTCTTTTTGAAAGGGGAGAAGTTTTAAAATGACTTTTCTTTAAGGTAATGTGTTTACATGGTCTTCACATACATATTTTCTTTATCTATTATTTTGATAATATGCATATTTTGAGGGGGAGCCTAGCTCTTAAGCTGTTTATATCTTTTGGCTTACATCCTTATTTGATTACATAAAGTGTTTTATTGTCATCATATGCTAAATGTTGATATACAAAAATATGACAAGCATTGCATGAATAATCCTCTATATCATCTCTCTATTCTTGAATCATATGTAGAATCTCTAAGGGGGAGAAAATATTTTTTTCTTTCTAAGCCTTTTTGTTGATGTCAAATAGGGAGAGTGAAAATTAGAAAGAAAAATATATGCTTGATATGCTTATTGTTTGATAATATGCTTACATATCCATTCTTGTATATTGCTCAACATATTTTTCTTTGGTGATTTGTCATCATCAAAAAGGGAGAGATTGTGGAAATAAGTTTGTCCCAAATGGTTTTATATGTTAAGTTTTGATGATGACAAATACAAGACAAAAAGAATACTTTGCTTATGTGCTTTATTGCATCCTATATAGAGTATATCCATTAATAATTAATAAATATCTTATTTGGATATGTATATGAAAGTTTTATATGCATGTTAAACTAACTAGAGTTATACATTTATGAATCATGCATATGAAGATATTGAATTGTGATTTTGGACTAACTATGCTTGTTTAAGTGAGCAATACTTTGTAGGATAGTCCAAGTACCAAGAATGAGCTTACAACAAGAAAGCTAAAGATCTCAATTAAGCTCAACACAAGGAGAATGTGAATGACTATTTCATGAAGGTATTGATAACATCAAAGTCATGTCAAAGACCAAGTCCAAAGGAAGATTAAATGGTATAACTTTTAGGACTTAGGGTCTTTATGTAAGAAGCCTCATGAATATCTCAAATATGTTTTTCAAAATCTTTACAAATGGTTTTCATATGTTAAAGTTTCCAACAAACAAGTTTTGAAAAGCTACTTATGGTGGTAGTTCAAATTTATGAAAAATAACCAAGTTTGAGTTTTGCAAAACTGACCTTTGGTCAATCTTTTGATCATATCTTTCAAAATACTTTGAGTTTTGTTTTGAAACTTATTTCATTTGAAAATAGATTCAAAGATCTTTCCAATTACTGGTTATTTGCTTTAAACGGATAAGAAATGAAGAAGTTATGACCTTTTAAAGTCAGTTTTTGAATTCTGAGTGGGGTACTCGAATACAGGATGTGGTATTCGAATACCACAGCACAGAAAACGTTCCTGAACGAGTTTTTAAAGGGGTATTCGAATACAAGATGTGGTATTCGAATACCACAGCCCAAAAGACGTTCCAGACTGTATTTAAAATAGAGGTATTCGAATACCTCATTGTGGTATTCGAATAACTGGCTTCTGAATTGTTTTTTATGAGAATTGGAACAGTGGCATTCGAATACTCATGTTGGTATTCGAATAACCCATATTAATTTGCTTTTCACGATGGTTTATAAACAGTGGTATTCGAATATTGATTTATGGTATTCGAATAAACACGTCTTTTACAAATACTGATATGGAAACAAACGGTCATATTCTCGTAATAATTATGGTTTTAATTACACCCAATGGCTATTTTCTTTCTAACTCTATAAATAGAGACCGTGAATCTCTTTTGTTTAGTGCCCATCTATCTGTTGCTTTGAAAAATGTGATTTATCATTTACGTCTATTTTCTGTGCTCTTTTTGCTGAAACTTTGAGATATCCTTGAAAGCCTCTTAGCACTTCAATTTGTATTATTTGCTCTGAGTGAGAGTTTCTCTTCATCTATATTTTTGTTCTTCTACATTGAGGGTGAGGTATCCTTCAAGATTTGTAAAGGGGGTGAAGTATCCCTCTAAGGTTTGTATAAGGGTGAGGTATCCCTGCAGGCTGAGACTTTAGCACAAGGGTAGAGTGTCCCTATGTGTGAAAAGTGCTCTTTTATGTAATGGTTGCAAACACCTATTGAAGCTTGTATATATAGTGAAAAATCTTGAACTGTGCTTCGGGGACTAGACGTAGACCACAAGTGGTTGGTGGTCGAACCAGGATAAATATCGTGCCTGCTCTTCTTCTCTTTATCTCTTTATTTTATGCAATCTTTATTTTACGCAATTTTATATTATTGCACATTTATTTATTTGCTATTCTTAAAGCTTTTATTCTTCTTATCGCAATTCCTTCTCTTTTATTTAATAGCTTAAATATTTGTGTTTATTTTAATTAAAAGAGGTTTTGCCAAAATTTTTAATACCCAATTCACCCCCCTCTTGGGTAATGGTTGCCATAACTAACAGACATTACACCTACACTACACTTACTTTTCTTTGACAATACATTATCTCATCATTTCATAATTTAATTTTTGTTTAGTTTGGAATTTGTGTTCTTGTGTGTATTGTTTAGTTATTGCATTGTGCCTTCGGTGACAGCTATATGTGCGGTTGTCTGGTCAATGATTTCCAAATGATTGTATGAGCAATTGTTTGTTGTCATCGTGGTTTTGGATATTAGATCAGAAGTATAGAATTGCCTAGGAACGTTACATAGAGAGAGGAAGTTTTGTAATGGTTCTTATGCAATGAGTTTTAGTATGTTTATCAGTGTAAGTTAGGTTTATTCACTTTCAATTGTGTAGACTGCTGGTTTTGGTATACTTATACTGAGAAATATAATTTCTCACCTTGTTTGTTGTCATGTAAATCCAGGTGGAAGCTCTCCAAAGACAAGAAGAAAAGTTTTGAAGACTAGGATAGTAGTTTGTGCTTAGTAGTTTAAAGCTTTGTATTTATTTACTTTGATTTTAGTTTGTATAAAGTTTATGTACACAATGAGCCCTTTGTGGCAATATGTATGTATATAACTTTTAGTTTCCGCAAGGCTCTCCATTATTATTTTCTTAAATAATATGGATTAGTATGATGTTTAAGTTAGAAGTAGCATAACTAATGTTGTTTATCTTAGTGTATGCTTGGTATACTAGGATATCGGTATTAGGGTGTTACAGACTTCCTCTCCTTCATTATTCTTGCAATTGTGGTGGGATTTTCCCTTTTTGCTAGATGTTATCCTAAGTGGAGAGTAGTGGAGGTGGATTCCTTACTCCCAGACGTGACCTTGAATCATGATAGCGTGAGGATGCGCCACTCCCTCCCTATTGTATGACTCTAAGGATGGATTCCGTATTGTTGTTGAAGACCGCGTAGTTGATGAGATTTCACTACCCAGAGAGAAGATTGTTGGAACTGAGTTCTAGTGCTTGTTCATGGTTTATGTATGTGATTTCCATTACGTTGTTCAGAATTTATGCAGATTATGACATTGCCATGGATTTGGTATCATAACATTACTCATTTCATACTTAAGTTATTACATAGGCATGGACATTAGGCATAATTTGGCATAACATGGCAATTGTATAGGCGGTTGCTAATCATAACATATTCATGCATTGCAATTGTATGAGCAATTGCGTATCTCTGAGATAGAGATGTTGTTCTTATATCTTTAAGATGGAGATGTTGTTCTTGTATCTCTGAGATGGAGATGTTGTTCTTGTGTCTCTGAGATGGAAATGTTGTTTATGTGAGATTACTTGAAGATTATTCGTCATAAATGAGTTTTTATACAAACTTATAAAATGAGAATCTATTTCAGGAAGAGAAAGAACATAATTTTGGCTTCTGCCACCTTTCTAGTTTATACAAGTATGTGAATTGAATTTGAAATGTTTTTTTCCAAAATGGCTGGAATGATTGTGATGACATGTTTTATGGAATTACTACTGAGAATGTGTGATTCTCACCTCTTGTGTGTGTGTTTTCATGATGATTCTAAGTAGGAAGACTTATGGAAAGTGAAGACAAAGCTGGAACTAGAAGACTTAGCTTAGAGTATCTTTGTGTAACATCTATAAAAACATGATAGACTTGTATATGGTTACGGAGGTAGCCTAATACCTGATTATCACTGTTAAGTTTTGTGGCTTTCTGAACACGTTTAGTCACTTTGCTATAACACTATATGTGAAATATAGTTGTTATTGGCCCCAGTTTTGGCTTAAACTACTTAGTTAGTGGAAATAAATATAGAGAATTTGTTTCTAGGTCACAAATATGTGAACTGTGCTACAGTTAAAATTTGAGGTTAATCGGAGTTAGTTTGACATTTTTATGCATACTGGTTTTGTGTTTTAATGCCGGATTGACCCCAGCAGATATGGAAAAATATCAAAATGGTAAAACAAGATTTTTAATGAATCTTAGGATTTATTTTAAACTTGTTGGAAGTTAGGAAACTTAGTTTAGTGAAATCCAAGCGTTCTTAATAGATCGGGTTTTGTGGTAAGTCAATTAAGTGACTTTGTGAGACACAATTCTCACTTTCTGTTTGCCTTAGTCTATTTAATGCCAAAATGAGATTTTTGTCTCATTTCTCTCTTCTCTTTCACGGCTGAAGCAAGAAAGCACAAAGGGAATGGGAAGCAAGGAGCAAAAGGAGGATAATAATCAAGCAAAGAGGAGCTGCTTAGTGATTTCAACTTCTGAAGTTTAAGGTAGGAGAAAACCTTATTTTTGACTCATCTTCCTATTCTTTTCATCTTTTTCATGAGTTTTGGCTTGATGTGGTGATTTAGGTTTTGAGTTGTGTTTGGTTGCTTTGGCTTGAATCTTGTTGGGAAGCTTGAGGATAACTTGTTTATGAGTTGTTAGGTGCGTGGAAATGGATTTCCAGCTCTTGTACACCTTGATTTCCATTTGAGCTAAGATTTGGGGTTTTAGGTTTTAAAGTGGTTGATTATTCATGATCCATGGTTTTGAGTGAAATCAAAGTGGAATAAAAGTTGTTATGTGTAGATGAACCTTGTAGAAGGTTGGAAATCACTTGGATGTGAGGTTTGAGTGGTTGGAGGAGGGGCAGTTCTAATGGAACAATACCCAAATTTGCAAAATTTTGCATAATCCATGTTCTGCTGCTTGCCCCGCAGCGCAAGGTATATATGATGCTGCTATCAAGACTGAAACCTAAGAGCAGGTGTTGTGTCGTGGCCGTGTGATGCCGCAGTGTGAGAGGGGGCAGAGGCCAGGGCCCCACAATGTGGCCGTGGTGTGCCGCGACGTGAGCTCTAGTTTTTGGATAGAATTGTTGTGTGATGCAATGGAGCCTGTGAATAATGCAGTTTCTTCTTTTATGCTTCTTAGTAAGTGTTGAGACTCTAATAGGAGTATTTAATGAAGTGAGATGGTGATGAATCAAAAATGATTTGTAATGCTAATTATGTGAAGTAATTAGACATGACTATACACACACACACACACACACACACACACACACACACACACATTGCGTATTGTGATATTGAGAAAATGAGCTCTCTTAAGTGTTGGAATCACTCATGTATGCTCTTCTAAAAGTGTTGAGGTACTTTTAGAAGTATTTGGATGAAATGTTTGTGAAATGAACTTGAGATGCATGTAAATCAATTGTGGTGCTAATTATTGGAGGTACTTAGTAATTGTATTGCATGATATGATTGTGGAACATAGTTGAGGTGAGTGATACCCTCTCTATGCTTGTTGTGATATCGAGGATGAATTTCTTTGTTAATTATTGATAACCGTGTAGTTGATGGATTTCACTACCCGGAGAGAAAATTGATGGAACTGGGTTCCAATGCTTGTTTAAGATTATGAATGTGATTTCCATTACTTTATTCAAAACTCAAGCATTTATGACATTACCATGGAATTGGAGTTCCTGAATATGGCATCATGACATTGCCATGGATTTGCTATCATAACATTACTCATTTCATGCTTAGGATATTGCATAGGCATAAACCCTAGACATAATTTGGCATAGCATGGAGATTGTATGAGCGATTGCGTATCTCTGAGATGGAGATATTGTGTACTTTTGTGATTGAAGTGTTAATCGATAGCTGTGAATTCTTTATGAATGTATAAAATGTTAGTTTTGGAATACTTCTACTAATAATTGTGATTTCTCACCTCATTGTATTGCCATGTAAATCCAAGTGCGAGTTCCTCAAAAGGGAAGAAGAAGATGTATGAAGATTAGTATAGTTGTAGGTTTTATGTTAACAAAGCTTGTATATTGTACTTAATCTTGTTGTTATGAAAGTTTATGTGTTACAATGTTCCTGTTGAGGTAGTGATGTATATATATAATTTTTGTTATCGTGACTCTCCATAATTATTTCTATAAATATTATGGGTTTAGTTTATATATATTTTGAAAGTAGCATGATTAGTATTTGTTATTCTCATATATGTTGATATATCGGAATAGAAATATTAGGATGTTACACTTTGTAGTTTCTTTTGAATTTAAATATGTATTGTATTTATAAGAAATATAGATTTGTATAGTGATTATATTCTTCCATTCGAGGCTCATATTTTCTGTATATATGCTTTTGTTATATTAGAAAATGCTTAGTTGTAGTAAGTAGCAGGCCTGAATCTAATGACTGTGGTATAACATTTGTTATACTATGGTTATTAAATTTGGGATGTTATACTAACTGCTATTCTGCCAAACTTTTGATCAAACCTCTAAACGACAAATCAAGCTTCTAATCAAGTTTCTCTACTAAAACCTATTTATGTTCAATCTTCTGAAAAGTGAAACCCATTCTCTCAAATTTGTATTTGCATATATTCACTATTTGAGTGTTAGAGAGTTATAATCTTATTCTTATCTTTATATACATTTGCTTAAATTCACTCTATGAGTGTTGAGAGATACACAGACTCAATCTTCTCTTTGTATCTTGATACATTAGTGATCTTAGTGGTAATCTAGCCTGAAGAGGATAGGGTGGATCAAATACTACTTGGCCGAACCAGTATAAACTTCTGAGTGTGAATCTTCTTAACTCTAAACTCTTATCTTTCTTATCACTTAGTTCTTATATTTAGCACACTTTGATATTGAAATTGGTTATTAATTTCAACAAGGCCTAAGCTCATAAATCAGGTTCATTCTTCTCAACCAACTCTTCTGCTTTTATAAACTTCTGATTTATACTCTAATACGTCCAAGTTGCGAAGCTTGAGAAGTTATAAAAGTTTTTTAAGATTCCTTCAGAATTTAAAAGCACGATTCAACCTCTCATTCTCGTGCTCTTGCCACTTTCATTAAGTACATAAATATGATGGTCACGGAAGAAGCCAAAACTTGTGCTTGATATCAATAATGTGCATGGATGCATACGTATGAATAGTTGGTTGGGATTAGTTAGCCGGTAGAGGTTAGGTAAGTAGTAGGGGGGAATGAATGCCCTTTGACTTGTAAGTTTTGCATCTATGAGATATGGATATTCTTTGAGTTGTAAATTCTGCTTGCTTTTTTTATCTTGGTTTCATATATTGTGCTAAGCGCTAGCCTCTAGAATTTCTTATTGATTAGTTCACAAGGATGAATTAAAGAAATAGTTCAGGAGAAAGGTGAAATTTCCATCAAAATAAAAAAATGAGAACACATGAGAGTCAGCCAACAGATTTCTATATTAATGAAACATGCAACCTAAAGTCCTGCAAATTTCTATCATCGAACACTTCGAAAAACAATATCTACAAAGCTTGGCGTCAATATATATTATGGTTGTTTTTTATCTTTAAATCATGACTGTATTGTGTTCCACTCTAAAATTTATTTATAGATGAATACAAAATGAAGGGGGAAAGAAAAAAGAAACAACTTGGTTGGAAAGTGAGATTTCAATCAAAATGAAAAAATGGGAAAACAACAGAGTCAATTAACAGAGTTTTGGTTGAAAAAGTGATTGCATTGAGCTTCCCATCGCTTGCAATTCACAATGTATAACACACATGCCTTATCTAAAAGCAGAGTACATGCCTATCATGATGAAAATCAACAGAAGCATGAAAACCATATATTTTGCTAAGCATCTTGCACCAACCTAGGGTCTAATTCAGTTTCACAATAGTGTACTTTAGATGAAAAAAATTGCAGTGGATAACGATACCTTGACTATGTATACCAAAAGGTGTATTTGTTGCATTCCCACCATGCGAATCCTACATTGGCTAACGGACTACAGAACAGAAGTACGGGAAGCAAAAGTTGCAGTGGTTGTTGGCTAAGGGATAGATAGAGCTCTCTTTGTCGGTGGCAGTGGACTCTCGCTCAACATGATGTGAGCTGGACATATCAAAACTCAAGCTCACTTGCTAGGCTATTACTGCTGTGACTATATAGAGTTGTTGCTCGTTATTATGTGCAAAGCGAACAAATGCAAAAGTTGGAAAATACTAATTTCAGTTGCAATCTCTGAGGGAAAATTGGGAGCAATAATAAATAAATATTTGTAAATGTAAAGTAACTGATATCCCAATTTAATCTTTTACATTATTGCTTGTAAATGACTTTTACTGGCCTGCACAATTGATGAGAATACAAGGGTTGGTATTCGTTGTAAAAATACATTCTTTAACTGAAGTTGAAAATTTAATGTTCATCAAGTTGAGATGCTCAAAAGGCAAGAACATGAAACTATGGGGCCAACACTCCAAATATGTTGAAATGGCATAAAGAAAACAGTCGCGTTATTTGTCCATCTAAAATGCGTCCAACTATTGTCCACTATATGTCAATATTTTCATTTCAAATTTTTCAATTCCTACTTCTTGGATTCAGCAGAAACTGATACAGATTAACCACTTATTTTTAATGTATTAACCAGTTAATTTGGCTTTCACCAATTAATGAGATTCATCACACATTACGTAAAAGTGGTTAATCACTATAAGTTTCTGGTAAATCTCATTAATTGGTGAATCTAAATTAATTGGTTAATATATTAGAAATAAGTGATTAATCTATATCAGTTTCTGGTGAATCCAAAAAAGAGTTTTCAATAATAAATAAATGGTTAATACATTACGTAAAAGTGGTTAATCACTATAGGTTTCTGGTGAATCCAAATTAACTGGTTAATACATTAGAAATAAGTGGTTAATCTATATCAGTTTCTGGTGAATCCAAGAAAGAGTTCCCAATAATGAATATCTGGTTAATATATTACGTAAAAGTAGTTAATCATTATAAGTTTATGGTGAATCTCATTAATTGGTGAATCTAAATTAACTGGTTAATATATTAAAAATAAGTAGTTAATTTATATTAGTTTCTAGTGAATTCAAGAACTGAGAAATGAGAAGTAGGAAATTAACTAGTTAATATATTAAAAATAAATGGTTAATCTATATTAGTTTTTGGTGAATTCAATAAGTGAAAAATGAGAAGCGAGGAATTAACTGGTTAATACATTAGAAATAAGTGATTAATCTATATCAATTTTTGGTGAATCCAAGAAGCGAGAAATGAAAAATTTAAAATAAAAATATTGGCATATGAAAAAGTCAACAAACATTTATACGAAAGTATACGGTGGATAAAAGTTAGAGTATTTAGTTGGACAAAAACATTTTCCTAAAGAAAAAGACATACAGTGATTTGGATGAATGGCTGAAGAGGTAACACTGACTTATCAATCATAGAGGGAATAACATAGCTGATGTGGCAGCGTTACAGCCCGCATTTCAACTTTTATTTATTAGTAGACCTAGATGTACACAAAGATGGATATAGAAAATATTTAGTGAATGGTCAAAAAATTATGAATTATATTATTAAATATAAAATAAATATTTAAAATTAATAAATAAAGATATATTTATTTTTAAATTATTTAATATGTTAAGATCAAAATGTATTATTTTAAATTAAAGGTAAATATATTCTTATTTACTTACTTTAAAAGAGTATTTTTTTATATTATATAAGAAGATTTATGAATAAAGTAAAAAAATAAAAAATATTTATATTAGATATTAAATGCATCACAATAATAGTTATCTTGTTCATCATAATTTTAGGAAAAATAAAGTTTTTATATATATATATATTTTAAAAAAGGGAAAAGAGTGAAGTTAAAAATGAGAGGTGCTAGTAGGTTTATTATATAAAGATTAAAAATTAATAAAAAGATGAGTTAAAATTATAATATCAATGTATATAAAATAATCATGAGTCACATGTTAAATACATATCAAGTATAAATTCTTTTTACTTTATCATTTTTATCTTTGGTATAATTATACTTGATATCCCATGGAGTTAGTCTTATAATATTGACACCTTTTTCTTTAAAAAATTACTCATATTTTTTTTACTTTGTATTTTAATGAGATTTTATGTGATATTTGTATATAAAGTAAGAGATGTATATGTAATTTGTAAATAAAAAAATATTAGAGTATAATAACAATATATAAAATTAAGAATATAAATAAAATTTTTAAATAAGAGTGTTAATGTAATGAACTTAAAAAAAAAAATATTAGTGAGAAAATGGCAGTACAAGCCTACAAGGCCCACGTTAACCCTCCTTATATCTGTCCCTGGAAGTACATGTGCGCGTTGCGCAGCTACAAAATTTAAAAGACATATTACACATAAAATTTGTTAAGTACATTAAGAATTTCAACACATTTTTTTGTTGGTGTAGCTGCACGCATACACAATTATGCAAAAGAAAAATTCTTCTATTAACTTGATGTATCCAAATTAGATACTTAGATCTATCAGATTTTTAATTATCATTAATTATGAAAATTAATTAATAATTAATTAGAATAATTAACTATTAATTGATATTGTAATTGGCATAATACACTTAGATATATCAAGTTTATTAAAAAATTTCTCTATGCAAAAATATGAGTTTCAGAAGACGCCTTCATCTCTACATAGTAAAAAATCCACCTATAATTCAAACCAAAAGGATGAACTCATTAATAATGTGAACTACGTAATGAAAAATATGTTAAAAATGATACCCATGCATATTGGGCATAGAGATAATCTCGACTAATAGCACACTCACATCATCATCGTCTTCAAATCATATGTATAACTTGTTTGCCTTCATAAATAGTCAAAGCTAATTGACATGACCATATAAAAGACCAGCAACCATTTCTTCCTCAACAACAAAAAAACAAAAGTAAAGTATCATTTCTTCCTAGTAACATAGTGCTCAACCATCAAGTTTGGATTTACAAAAGTAGCACAAATTTTCATGTTGTATGTGAATGATAGAATAAAAGATTGCACAATCTTTCAAGTCATTTTACTGAACAATTTTTTCAATATACTAGGTTATTTAAAAGCTGCAGAAGAAAGAGAAAAGAATCGTGAATTTGTGGGCGATGCATCAAATGGAAGTATACATCAAAAACTGCATAAGAACTATCATAAATTTGCAACTCCACTCTATTCTTCATTATTTAGTTTGTAAATTAAAAGTTCCTAATCCGACCTACCCAAGACCTTGTAGTTAGAAGCCTTTTGCCATACTAGCCATTCCATAAATAAAGCCCATATTGGTGTCGTGTTAAATATGTCTCATTCAATTTCTATATTTCTGATGCTACAATTACTGTAATGGAACCAATCAATTTGGTTCACAACCTTCATCTCAATACCAACTTGATAGAAAATAAAATCATTCTATTACATTTGTAGAATAGAGTAAAGAACCAGTAATCAAAATGTATGTCTATAAATAGATCATGTAAAAAATTCCACATCTTCAAAAGATGTACTTAGTCTAATAGATGTCAAATCTATAACACATTCAGATTTAAGAGCACGTACCATTAGGATTATCAACACCACCAGGAATTTATTTGTGAAATGCAAACAATTGCATCTTTGCAGTACCAACATTTGAAAATATAAAGTATAGTTTGTGTCCAAAGAATACTTAATATCCTTTAGGAGAGAAGCTGTCCAGACTGGAATTCACAAAATTAATATGTCTGGATAAGAGAAAAAATAAAAACAAAAGAAAACTTTTCAAGTTGATTTGCTTATACTAAAGATTATCAAAACATTATATCAGCTGTTCTAAACAGAAACAATTTTTGTTGAGCCTAATGAAATATAACCTTAAAAATTTTGTGAATACCAAAAATACATTATGCTTTCAAAAACTCATTCAAATGAAATATCAAATCAGTTTTAGAAGGTGGAATTTCACTGCTATCTTTTACTAATGGCAAGCCCAAGACCATACAGATTTCAAATTGAAAATTTGTGTGAATTCAATCCAACAATCCTGCAGAAATTTGATGCTTATTATGATTGCGCCATATGTCCCTGGCAATTACTTCCCATTCTCCATCAGCGCACTACTTCTGAAAGTGTGTTCGTGTGACACTTCATGTTTCTGAATGGATGTAATGGAGACAACTTCTCCATCATGGGTTCAGCCCTATGACATGCGCTTGGTAACTGAAAATCTTCTAGAAAATCACTTGCCTGCCACGTGCTCCCATAAGCTAAGCCTTGTGTGAACTTCTCATCGACAACATTGGTATTGTTGCTATACAACATTATAGATCAAGTTGCAAGGACTTAGACTATTTTGGAGTTGTCTACATCAATGTTAGTATTGTTGCTATATACCCTTTTAGCTCCAAACTTCAATAGTTCTCTGTAGACCTAGTTGATAGGGTATGTCGATCTCATGGTAACATCAATATTACCACTTCCTTTGATTTTGACAACATCAGTGCCGCTAAACTAATAAAATAGCCTCATTACTATCTTGATTGGGTAGCATCATTACTACCAAAAATTGTTTCTACGCTTAGTAGATCATGACGACACTTCAGCAATTTCTCTTTAATGTCTAGGAAACATCAGTATTGCCCCATTTGACAACCTCGGTACTATTTTAGGGAAAATTTTGTTTTCAAACTTGTTGACCCACCATTCTTCAAATCTTTCAAAATCTCTAAGAGAGATTTGAAAAGATGCCCTTAATGCATTAACTTTATCATTCAGAACTTGCAATTGCTTTTCAACTTATTTATGCTTCTTCTCTTTCTAGTAGGAAGGATGTAAAGGAGAGAGTTTCAACGAGATTTTATCAAAATGCTTAATAGTAGGACACTTAGCTTGACCAGTCTAATAAAGGAATAGAACATCTTCAGCACCAAAGTCTAAGTCATGATGATCAAGGTCTTTTTCAAATGAGCTCAGATAAATCTCCTCAATTCGAGGGGTAACATGAGGCTAATCTTCTTTCTCCGATGTTGTTCCTTTTACACCGATTTAATCGAACTTTGGTTCCCCCATAGTTAGAGGGGTTAAGAAGCTTTGTTCAGTAAAGATAATTTTTGCAGAGGGTGTCACAAGATTAGAAGAGTCATTTTTCTTAATTTCTTTAGCCATTTATTCTGAGTATCCCTTTTGCTGATTCTCTACTTCTTTATTCTTTTCTTCTTCCATTTTTTTTCTCTTCTTTCCTTTTCTCCTATTGTTTTTTTTTTTCACAAATTGTTTCTTTTTCTCATCTTCCTTTATCAGTTCTTTCTCAAGCTAATCTGCTTGAGCCATCAGATAAGAAACCTTCACTTCATCATGACAAAATTTGATGATTGGAAAGGATGGTTTGAAAGTGTAAGATACAAGAGCACTATTGATGGCATTGACAACAATATTTGTGATGAATTCTGTTGAGGACTTATCTTCAGAAGGCTTAGATAAGGCCTTTGGAGTGGTAGAGTGTCTGCAGTAGAATTATCTACTTGCTCATTTAGCTTTCTCCTTCTCCTTCATGTCATGGATTGCTACAACAATGTTAATTTCTGTAACTTCCTCCTGAATGTTAGTAACATATTCCTCTTTTGCTCCATCCTTTTATGGTTAAAAAATGATCATCTTTCCTTTTCTTTTCTTTCCTTATTATTTCTTTTGATTAGCTTCAACTTTGATTTCTTTTTCTTTCTAGCTTTTTTGTTTTTGTTTTATGTTCTTCTCTTCTTTGTCTTTTTTTTCTTCTTCTTTTTCTTCTCTTCTCCCTTCTTTTTTTTCCTACTTCTTTCTCTTCTTCTTTTCTATCTTCCTTCTCTTTTGACTTCTTCTCTTTCTTCTTTGATACCTTACTCTTTTGAGGTGCCTCACAAAAAGTAGGAACAAGCTTTAGAGCTTCACTTTTTTTTTTTTACTTCTTTTCTCCCCGATTTCTTCAATTTTGTACTCTTCTTAATGTTGTTCAGCTTCTTCTTCAACCATGGGGTTCAGTTCCAAGTTCAACATTTTGAGGTTGGTGATGGTGTACTTGGAACCAAGTTATTTTGATGTTTCTTCTTTAAGGATAAGATCAAAATGCTTGAAGATCTTTGTTAAAAGCATTATGTAGGGCACACTTGTATTTTTCTTCGATTATTGGATAACAACCATCATGTGGTTGAGGATAAAAAAGGCTAGGTCTAACAACTCCCTTTCTTTAGATGAAATAGAACCATCAGATCTATATCGAATACGACCTCCAAACTTCCAACTCTTGGTAGAATAATGTGCTGGATTAGGAAATGTACGAACCTTAAGGTGCTATTAAGCTTAATAACTGTGATAGGAACATCATCAAGATTATCACCGACCTTCTTGAGCACTTATTTGAGAGTGATAGGGTAGTGGCTCCACCAAGCATTTTCATCAAATAGTTTCTTCCGACAAGACTAAAGGTGGCAGAGTGCACAAGAAAGGGGGTTGAATTGTGTCTTGTTGGAAACTTTTCTGAACACTTTTTGAAATTGAAAATAGCTTTTTCAAGTGTATAAGTTGGATGATCATATCAAATAGTTAGTAAGTAGTAACTAGAAAGGTAGCAGGGTTTAGAAAACAGTTTAACAACGCTTATAAAGACTACTTATAGTAGTTTCAATTTTTTTTACTAATATAGCCTTTTGATCAAAAAGCAGTTTTCACAAACTTTTCTCTTTATCAAATAGAAGTTTTAGAAAACTTGTTATGCAATAAGCTCAAAAAACTAGTTAAGCAGCAAACTTAGAAAATAAAGAGAAAGAGTAGAGAGGCAGTACACATAGGATTTATACTAGTTCGGCCAACCACTTGCCTACTTCCAGTCCCAAGTAGAATATCAGGATTTTCACTATCAGAGTATTCTTTTTAGCATAGTCTCTCCAGGCTAAATACAACTGAGTATTCTTTTCACACCTAACCTCTCCAAGCTCACCTAGTCTCTCCAGGCTTAACACTTAGACCTCTAATGGGTCAGGTTACAAAGAGACAATGTTTAAGTTTGTATTTAAGCTCACTAACACTCCAAGAATAGATATTACAACTTATAATCAGAGCAAAACAAAACCTTTGGGCTCACTAACACTCCAAGAGTGGATATTACACAGTAATCTAAGCAAATAACTTTTCTTCTACTAAGAGTATACAAATAATATAAGTAGAAGAACTTTCTATAGATCAAAAAGGTATTTTAGAGTTGAGAATATGTTCAAAAAATAATATCAACACTTTTCTCAGCAATAAATTCTCTTCAACAACCATGTATTCCTGTGATTGAACATATGTCTTTGAAGAATGGTTTTGATGATAACAAACATGAAGACAAAAACGAAGATGATGGGAAGACTAAGTCCAAGATCTTTTAAGAATAGTTGTAGGACTTAGAGTCTTTGTATACGAAGCTCTCTTAGTATCTCATTGTTTTTGCAAGAAAAGAGAAAAATGGTTTTAATAATTTAACAAATAAATCTGAAAGTTTTTAGAAAGTTTTAAAAATGTTTTTCAAACATAGTTATTCGAATAAAGGCAACATTATTCGAATAAAGCAGGACAAGATCTTTTTGTTTACAATAGAATTATTCGAATAGCACATTAGTTATTTGAATAACAAAGTCTTTCAGAAAAGCTTTTATATGAAAGCTATTCGAATAATACAAGGTTATTCAAATAGACCTGTTTTCACATAACACAGTTTTTATCTGTGTTATTCGAATAACACATATGTTATTCGAATAACCTCTTTTGAAAATGTTTTTCACGAGAACGTTTTATTTGAATAACACGAAGGTTATTCGAATAACCCTTATTTCTAAAATAGAATTAGAAGCTCATATATGTCTTCATAATGAGCATTTATTACACCCAACGACTATTTTGATTGAATTTCTCTATAAATACAGGCTTTGGGTCATTTCTAAATTTGCCTAACATTCTGAATAATTTTCTACTTGCTCTAACTCGTGAACTATATTTTCTACACTCCTTTTTGATAAAAAACTATGAGATATTCTGTGTGAGCTCCTTTAGTACTTCAATTTGTATTATTCACTCTTAAGGAGAGTGTCTTTTCATCTATTTTTTGCTCTATTGTAAAGAGGGTGAGGTATCCCTCAAAGGTTTGTATAAAGGTGAGGTATCCCTGCAGACTGAGACTTTAGCACAAGGGTAGAGTTTCCCTATGTATGAAAAGTGCTTTATTTTGTAACGGTAGCAAGCACCTTTTGAAACTTGTATACATAGTGAAAAATCTCAGATAGTTTTTCGAGGACTGGATGTAGACCACAAGCGGGTTAGTGGTCGAATCAGGATAAATATTGTGCCTTCTCTTCTTCTATTTATCTCTTTATTTAACACAATTTAATTTTATTGCATATTTATTTATTTGCTTTTCTTAAAGCTCTTCTTCTTCATCTCACAATTTCTCTTTTTATTTAATAGCTTCTATACTTGTGTTTGTGGATAAATGACCCTAGTATGTTTTGATTAATGACTAAACTTAATATGATTATTACTTTGATTCACTAACTACTTGCCAAACTTGACTTTTTCAATGAGATTTAATGGAGCAAGAAAAGTGGATGCAAAGGATCATGGAGCAAAGCATTTCAATGCAAGGATTATGAAGGAAAACTTGAAGAAGGAGCATCATGAAGAAGGAATTCAAGGAAGATCATTAGGAACCTTTTTGTAAAGAAAAGACTTAGTATAACTCTTTGATTAAGCTCTCTAAAATAAGTAAAAATGGTTTTCAAAAGTAAAACTGAACTAAGAATGAAAAAGGTTAATTAATAAGTCTGTACATCTATGTGTACATCGATGTACTTTCAGTTAATTAACTAACTTTTAATGAAAACCTCAGTGTACATCTATGTATAAGTGTTATACATCTATGTATATATCGATTGATTCTGGATGTACTTGGTCAATACGCATTTTTGCATCTATACTTCGATTGGTACATCGATGCATAAGCCAAAACAGAAGCAAGGACTTTTTGAAATAGCCATACAATCGATTAGGTAATCGATGTATGAACTTCTGGGCTAAAATTGCAAGTGTTTCTCAAGAACAACATCGATGTACTCATGTGTGTATCACTTAAGATCAAGAACATCCAAGAATACAATCAATTAGACAATCGATGTACACACGTTGTAAGAGTGAAATTTTGTTTAATACATCTGTGTATTAATCGATTGACTGATAACACATTTTTTTATAAGTTTGTTTTGATCTTATATTAACTAACTTGTAAAGTGTGTCTAACGAATCTATTTTGAAATATACCTATATAAGGACATTGGTAAACATTTTCTAAAATAACAACTCATTCAAAATTTGAGATCAAACACACAAATACTGAGAGAGCCTTTCATTGAAAAACTGAGTATTTTTCTGTAGAACTTCAAATTGTAATATCTGATTTCTTAGAATATGATTCAATCTTTTTGTATTGTAAAAGAGAGATAAGAGAGAAGGTTCTCTCGCTGATTAAATCAATAGTAGAAGGGACTCTTGGTGTTGTGCAAGAGTAGGAGGAGCTCTTGTGGGAATTGCAAGATTACTTTGACTGGAAAAGCTGTCATTTGAGTAGAAGGAACCTAGAAGTGAAGCTTGTGTAAAGAATCTTGTAAATTGATTTTTAATAGTGGATGAAACTCACAGTCATGTGGGGACTGGATGTAGGTTACCAGAGGAGTTAGCTGAACCAGGATAAAACTCGGTTTGTAATTTTCTCTATCTCTTAACTCTTTATTTGCTTTATTTTTGAATGTATGAATTAAGAAATATGTTAGGGGTGCTTGCATGATTTGATTAGTTTATGATCTTGTTCATATCTGAAATCAACCTTTTTGTTAATATTTCTTTATAAGTTTCAAGTCTTGATAGAAATACATCTTGGAAAAACACATTTTGGTTTGTTGGTTGACAAAATCTTTTTCATAGTTAAAGAAAAGAATCAATTTTTACAAAATGGAAAAATGTTTCAAAAAGTTATCATACTCAATTCAACCCCCCTTCTTGAGTATTAAGAAGCCACAACCAACAAGTGGTATTAGAGCTTTCACTCTTGTGTAAAGCTTAACAGCTTAAGAGGATGGCTTGAAATGACATCTTGGGAGAAGGGGCTTCCTTGGCAAGACCCCCTGCTTTTAATGGCACTGCCTATATGTATTGGAAAGAAATGATGTTAATATTCCTTGAGGCAAGTGGCATTGATGTATTAGATGCTGTTGAGAATGGTCCATACATTCCTTACACTCTTGATGCAAAAGACACCAAGAAAGAAAAACTTAGAAGTGAAGGGGATGATGAGGACAAAAAGAGAGTATGTTATAATGCTAAAGCTAAGAATATTATAACTGTTACCTTGAGTTATGATGAATTTTTCAAGGTTTCAAATTGTAAGACAACCAAGCAAATGTGGGATATGCTGCAAATTACTCATGAAGGAACCAGTGATGTAAAGAGAGCAAGAATGAACTCACTCATGCACGAGTATGAACTCTTTCACATGAAGAATGGTGAAGACATCAATGATATACAAAGGAGGTTCACTCACATAGTGAATCAGCTGAATGGAC
This sequence comes from Ormosia semicastrata, assembly GCA_029884595.1. Taxonomy (NCBI): domain Eukaryota; kingdom Viridiplantae; phylum Streptophyta; class Magnoliopsida; order Fabales; family Fabaceae; genus Ormosia; species Ormosia semicastrata. The sequence continues at coordinate 17,740,881 of JAQQTO010000062.1, read as the reverse complement.
TTGGAAAGAGCATTTCAGATGAATAACAAATCAACAAGATTATGAGATGTTTGACAAGAGAATGGCAACCAAAGATTACTGCTATAGCTGAATCAAAGGACTTAGCAACCATGAATATTGCTACACTATTTGGAAAACTTAAAGAGCATGAGATGAAGTTGCATAGATTGAATGACCATGAAGAGAATGAGAAAAAGAAAAGCAGCTTATCACTTAAAGCACATGTCTCCAAAGAAAATTTTAGTAGTGATGAAGATGAAGAAGTTGAAGATGATGATGAAACTGAAGAGGGTATGGGACTGCTAGTTAAAAAGTTCAAGAGATTCCTCAAAAAGAAGAAAACCTTCAACAAAAGGCCTTCAAACTTCTTTTCCAAGAAGAACACTTCAAAAGTTAAAAGTTCAACATCAAATGTGAAGTGCTATGAATGTGGCAAACTTGGACATTAAAAGAATGAGTGTCCTAAACTTCAAAAGAAGGACAAGCATGATAATCACGAGTCCAAGGACAAGAATAATAGAAAGCCAAGAAGAGCATACATAGCTTGGGAGGAGAATGATATGGATTCCTCTGAAGATTCTGAAGAAGAAGAGGTCAATCTTTGTCTCATGACTAACCATCAAAGTGACAATGAAGATGAGGTAAATGAAATCCCCCCTACTTATGATGAACTACAAGATGTTTTTGATGAATTGTATAGTGAATATCTGAAAATTGCTAAGTAATTAATGTCATATAGGAAAATCATTGCTAAACAATGTAGTGATTATGCATCTCTTCAAATTAAGATTAAAGAATTAGAAGCCAAGAACTATAAGCTAAGTGCATCTAGTTCTACATGTTCTAATTGCGATATTCTGAAAAAATAAGTGGAAAAATTGAAAACCACTCTATCTAAATTTACAATGGGAAGAGATAATCTAAATACCATATTAGGACAGCAAAAAGGAGTATATGACAAAGCTGGAATAGTGTATAAACCAGCATTGCATGAAAATGCTTTTAAGAAACTCTTTGTTGCACCTAAATCTTCTATTAGTCATTTTGTTAAATGTTTCTATTGTGCAAGAAAAGAACATACAGCTTCTACATGCTATTTTAGAAATCCTTCAAGAATTAGTGTTAAACAAATTTGGGTTCCCAAGGGAACATATGTTATGACTAACACCAAAGGACCCAACAAAATTTTGGGTACCTAAGAAAAATGCTTAAAATCTATTTTGTAGGTGTGTTTGAGAGCCAAAAGTTCAAATTGGTATCTTGATAGTGGCTGCTCCAAACATATGACTGGAGATATCACAAGGTTCTCATCCTTCACTCCTAAACAAAGTGGAAGTGTCACCTATGGTGATAACAACAAAGGAAGGATCTTAAGAGTTGGAACAATTAGAAGAAGCACAACTACCAAGATAGAAGGTGTACTATATGTGGAAGGGCTCAAGCACAATTTACTAAGCATTAACCAACTATGTGATAAAGGTATAAGGTAGTCTTTAACTCTAGTAGTTGCATTATAGAAAACAAGTATGATAATAAAGCAAAGTTGATAGGTAATCGATTGAATAACATATACATGATAAATTTAGAGAATATTTCTACTAGTGATGTATATTGTTTAATATCTAAGGAAGAGGAGAATTGGCTATGACATAGAATAATAGGACATATTCATATGGATCATCTAAACAAACTTATTTCTAAAGAATTGGTTATTGGACTTCCTAAAACAAAGTTCTCAAAAGATGGATTATGTGATGTATGCCAAAAGGGCAAGCAAACTAAAGTATCTTTTAAGGCTAAGAATGTAGTTTCAACTGAAAGACCTTTACAACTATTGCACATAGACTTATTTGGACCCTCTAGGATCAAAAGTTTTGGAAGAAATTTGTATGCATTAGTTATAGTTGATGATTACTCTAGATTTACATGGATCTTCTTCTTAGCACATAAGAATGAAGCTTTTACAACCTTTAAGAAAATGGCTAAGTTAGTACAAAATGAAAATGGCATGAAAATAACTTCTATAATGAGTGATCATGGTGGAGAATTTCAAAATGAAGAATTTGATAATTTTTGTGAAGAGTTGGGAATTCAACATAATTTCTCTGCTCCAAGAACTCCACAACAAAATGGAGTTGTGGAAAGAAAAAACAGATCTTTAGAAGAAATAGCAAAAACTATGTTGAATGACTCAAACATGCCAAAATATTTCTGGGCAGATGCTGTAAACACAACTTGCTATTTAATGAATAGAGTCTTGATAAGACCAATTTTGAAAAAGACTCCATATGAACTCTATAAAGGTAGAAAACCAAATGTTTCACATTTTCAGGTCTTTGGTTACAAATGTTTTGTACTAAATAATGGAAAGGACAATTTAGGAAAGTTTGATCCTAAAGCTAATGAAGGAATCTTTCTAAGCTATTCATCATCTAGTAAAGCTTTTAGAATCTTCAATAAAAGAACACAAACAAATGAAGAATCTGTACATGTTACATTTGATGAAACTAACCCCAAAGGGTTGGAAAAGGAATTTATTGATGATGATGCAGAAACTTTAGAAGAGATTCAACTTGAGGAAAAGCAGGACAATGCTAAAGTGGATGAAGTAGTGGAAATTCTAGAAGAGGCTCAACATGAAGATCTACCTAAAGAATAGAAAACTACAAGGAATCACCCTATGGACAATATAATTGGTGAAATATCCAAAGGGGTAACCACTAGACATTCCTTAAGAAATGCATGCAATAATATGATTTTTGTATCACAAGTTTAACCTAAAACTATAGATGAAGCAATTATTGATGAAAACTGGACTATGACAATGCAAAAAGAACTTAATCAGTTTGAAAGAAATAAAGTTTGGGAACTTGTTCCAAAACCCAAGGATAAACAAATAATTAGTACAAAATGAGTGTTTAGGAATAAGTTTGATGAAAATGGTATCATAGTAAGGAATAACGCTAGATTAGTAGCCAAAGGCTATAATCAAGAAGAAGGAATTGACTATGATGAGACATATGCACCTGTGGCTAGATTAGAAGCTATTAGAATGTTATTAGTATATGCATGTATCATGGATTTTAAATTGTATCAAATAAATGTTAAGAGTGCATTCCTAAATGGATATATACAAGAAGAAGTGTATGTCAGTCAACCCTCCGGATTTGAAATAAATGAATTTCCTAATCATGTGTATAAACTAACTAAAGCCTTGTATGGACTTAAACAAGTTCCAAGAGCTTGGTGTGAAAGGCTAGGTAATTTCTTACTTCAAAAGGGATTTATAAGAGAAAAAGTTGACACAATACTATTCACTAAAAGAAAAGCACAAAATATACTACTTGTTCAAATTTATGTTAATCATATTATATTTAGTGCTACTAATGAATCTTTGTGTAAGGAATTTGTCAAACTAATGCAAAATGAGTTTGAAATATCTATGATGGGAGAGCTTACATTCTTCCATGGACTACAAATCAAATAATGTGATGATGAGACTTTCATAAGCCAAACTAAGTACTGCAAAGAACTATTGAAGAAGTTTGAATGGATAATGCAAAGGAAATGGCTACTCCAATGAGTCCATCATGTTACTTGGACAAAGATGAGAAAGGTAAATCAGTAGATGTTTCCAAGTACAGAGGTATGATTAGTTCCTTACTCTATCTAACTGTAAGTAGACTTAATATAATGTTCAGTGTTTGTATGTGTGCTAGATACTAATCTAATCCTAAGGAATCACACTTAACTACTTTAAAAAGAATCATAAAATACTTATTAGGAACTAAAAAAATAGGATTATGGTATGCTAAAGGATCAACATGTAACTTAGTAGGATATTCTGATTCTGACTTTGCTGGATGCAAGTTAGATAGGAAAAGTACTAGTGAAACTTGCCACCTTCTAGGAAACTCATTAGTTTCTTGGTTTAGTAAGAAACAAACAATCAGCGTGACTTTATCAATCACTGAAGAGAATATGTTGCAAAAGAGGAAGTTGTTGTGCACAAATTCTTTGGATGAAACAACAACTTATTGACTATGGTGTTCTCTTAGAGAAAGTTCCAATCAAATGTGATAATACTAGTGCTATAAATCTCACTAAGAATCCTATAATGCATTTAAGAACCAAACACATTGAGATAAGACATCATTTCATAAGGGATCACATTCAAAGTGGAGATATAATCATTGAATATGTTGATACATCTAAGCAATAAGCTGATATTTTCAATAAACCATTGGCTAAAGAAAGCTTTTTCTACATAAGAAGAGAATTAAGAATAATTGATCCTACCTATGCTTGATGTTTTGAATGTTAAATGCATGATAATTTGATGTTTGATGTCTGTACATCGATTAAACAATCGATTTGTCTAGGAAAAATCCCTAATCTAAAAGCTGGTACACAGATTAGGTAATCGATGTACAAACTTAGAAATCCGTTTTAAGTGCCCTTACATTGATTATATCAGAAAACATGACTTTCTGGAAGTCATTATAAATCAATTAAACAATCGATTCTTTTAATCAAATAGGTACAGGATATCATGTACATCGATTGACACATCGATTAATCTGCTATGAAAACTTGAAAATTTCAATTTGATCTGTTATAAATCGATTAGCACATCGATTGAATCACTGATCTAAGATGCACTACTCATTGTAAGTGCCTATGCATCGATTGATACATCGATTAGTAATGGATTAAAAATCTGACCCTGTGTATACATCGATTGTAACATCGATTAAGTGATAGTTCTAAAATTTAGGACTCACTGACTTACCCTATACATCAATTTGTACATCGATTGGGTGTATGCTGCAATTGTTGGACTCTCTGACATTGCTTATACATCGATTCACACATCGATTGAGTTCAAGTTTTCAGAACTTGGTACTCTCTGACTTAACTTATGCATCGATTAATACATCGATGTACCTGGTTTAAAATTCAAATCCTGATGATAAGTACATCAATTATCACATGTGTACAGGAGGAAAAACCCTTTAATACATCGATTGGGTAATCGATTGACTGATTCGAATTTATAAATTTCAACTCTTCCCTCCAAATCTTTCATTTTTCAAATCCAAATTTCAAAGACCTAAACCCTAGCAAAGCTCAAAATCATCTCCAATGGTTTGTGTGAAGCAAACTTGATGCTCTACACCTGTTCTCTCTAACTCCACATCTTTCTCCTCAACTCAATCTTCCACACCTCAACATGTTTCACCCATAGCAACCCCTGCACGCCCTAAAAGAAAAGGAACTGAGAAAACCCAAGTTTCTCAAAGGATTGATAAGCTTCTAATCAAAAGATTGAAGAAGACACAAAACAAGGGGAAAATGGTAGCTGAATCTTCAAAACTAGCACCCAAGAAACAAGAAAAAAAGAAGAAAGTGGTGAAGGAAACACCCAAAAAGAAGACTGTTAAAAAGAAGAGAAAGAGGACAGAGGACAGAGGAAGAAGAAGATGATGATGAAGGAGTCACTGAGATTGAACTTCTTAAGAGGTATTTTTTTAATGAGGAGTACATCATGCTTTACAAGAACAATTTTAAACATAGGGATATTCACGAGGCTAGGATTGTAGATTTTAACTATTTTGAGGCCAATGAGTTTACTTTTCATAAGATTTTAGAGGAGTATAAACTGAGTAAATTTCTACAAATTAAAAGTGATATTTACCCTACATTGATCAAAACATTTTATTGTACATTTGAGATGGACAATGAGGGATTTTCTACTGAGGTGAAGAACACAAGAATTGAGATGACTTTTAATGAGTTTGCTCAATTTACTAGACTAGATTACAAAGGAAGTAATCTTGCTGGCACTGGACGTGACAGTGTATGGATTAAGAACTTTGACAAGGAAGAAGCAAGGAAGGTGCTTCTAGTTTAAAATGCACCAAAAGGAAGACTGATCAACATCAGCTCTATGCACATTCAGCATAGGCTCCTGCAATATGTGCTGAGCAGGATGCTTTTACCAAGATCTGGAAATCATGCTATGTTGCAAAACAATGATATTCTGATGCTCTAGGCTATGATACAGAAGAAGCAGATGAGTTGGAGCTTCATAATTTCCAGACACATGCTGGATTGCAAAATCAGTGGAGCTACCCTACCCTATCCTGGATTAGTGGTGAGACTGTTGGAGCATTTTGGAGTCTCTCTAGATAATGAAGAGAGGTTTTAAACTAGGCAGGTCACTCACAAGTTTGGTGAAGGGACCATTAGTAAGATGAAGCTTGCTAAAGTGAATGAAGAGTCGGTTAGGATAGTTGGTGAAGAGCCAAGAGCTGTTGTGGACAACTCAGAGCTAAATAACAAGATGGACAAGCTGCTCCAAATGTTTCAGAATTTTAAGACTAAGCAAATAAAACATCATTTAATGTTGAAACAATCTATTGATTATCTGCATATTAGACTCAACACATTGGAAGGCCAAATGGCCACTTTGCATCAAAATCTAGGCATTTCCATCACTGCACCTCTAGAAGTTCATCCCATTTCTGAAGATGTTGTGAACATGGCTAGAGAAGCTACTGCTGCTGCACCTGAAGAAGAAGCTAATCCTGAAGAACAAGGAGCCCAAGCTTCACAGCACACTGAAGAACCAAGGACCAATGAAGATGTTTAGATCTTAGGGTGTCTTAAGTGTGTTTATAATGATGTTAGCATGCTGTTTTTGATGATTGTTCTACTGTTTTCAATTTCAATCTTTCTTTGCACAATGATGAATATAAATGACTGTATAACTTGTTTTGATTATGCTGATAAGAATGAATGAATCTTTGATATCAATGAATGGTTGAATTTCTAGTATGTACCTTGTTTTACATGCTTTTATACTTTGAATCTCCTACACATGTTCTTTTTGATAATGACAAAGGGGGAGAATGGGTACCATACTAAATAAAACAACTTGAACTAACGATCTAAAATAATGATGCAATGATCCTATACATGTTCAAATGATAAGAACTGTCAATTAGACAGAGGGAGTAAATGGTAAACAACTGCTGCATTTTATTACTCTGATATTTCTAATTACTTCCTAAGGTATATTGAATGTTAAATATGTTATGTGATATATTGAATGTTAAACATGTTATGTATGGTAAGTTTGTCATTAATCAAAAAGGGGGAGTTTGTGGATAAATGACCCTAGTATGTTTTGATTAATGACTAAACTTAACATGATTATTACTTTGATTCACTAATTACTTGCCAAGCTTGACTTTTTCAATGAGATTTAATGGAGCAAGAAAAGTGGATGCAAAGGATCATGGAGCAAAGTATTTCAATGTAAGGATTATGAAGGAAAACTTGAAGAAGGAGCATCATGAAGAAGGAATTCAAGGAAGATCATTAGGAACCTTTTTGTATAGAAAAGACTTAGTATAACTCTTTGATTAAGCTCTCTAAAATAAGTAAAAATGGTTTTCAAAAGTAAAAATGGATTAAGAATGAAAAAGGTTAATTAATAAGTCTGTAAATCTATGTGTACATCAATATACTTTCAGTTAATTAACTAACTTTCAATGAAAACCTCAATGTACATCTATGTATAAGTGTTATACATCTATGTATACATCGATTGATTCTGGACGTACTTAGTTAGTATGCATTTTTGCATCTGTACATCGATTGGTACATCGATGCATAAGCCAAAACAAAAGCAAAAACTTTTTGAAATAGCCATACAATCGATTAGGTAATCGATGTATGAACTTCTGGGCTAAAATTGCAAGTGTTTCTCAAGAACAATATCGATGTACTCATGTGTGTATCACTCAAGATTAAGAACATCCAAGAACACAAATGATTAGACAATCGATGTACACACGTTGTAAGAGTGAAATTTTGTTTAATACATCTGTGTACTAATCGATTGACTGATAACAGATTTTTTTTATAAGTTTGTTTTGATCTTAACTAACTTGTAAAGTGTGTCCAACAAATCTATTTTGAAATATACCTATTGGTACGTGAAATCCGCAAGTGTACGGTTTCGTCATCAAGTAATAAAAAGATCGAATCCACAGGGACTATGTCTATGAATACCAATTAATTAATTAATTTAATTTAATTAAACAAAAAGGGAATTTGATTGTTGATAAAGAAGAATGTAGTAACAAAACAATTAAATAAAAATCAAGAAAATAGAATTTAGAACAAAAACAGCAAGTTATCAAGAAAGGGGTTTTCAGATTAAAGAAAGCTTCCAAGATTGGGATACCACAATGATACAAGACAAATCCTAATCGACAACCCTTTTATTAAACTTGAAATTCAATTGAAGGTGAGTTACCCAAAATTAGTTAATGTTCTCTTTCAAGATACAAGATCCGTGCCCAATTAAACCAATTCTCACTTTCGTGGTAATTGAATTTAAATTGAACCCTTTACGCTTTGTGGTAATTCATTGAATCCTCGAAAGGCTAAAATTAATCTCGTGATTTAGACCTTAAGTTCAATTCTAATGGTTCCAACACTTAGGTTCACCTCTCAGTACGTCCCTAAATGCCTATGAGATGCAAATAAGTGGCCAACAAATTCACATGAATAAAAGCAATAAGAATTGAATCAATGAACAATCAAGATTAATAAAAGGGGAAAACAACGTCAATTAATCATTATCAATGTATCAAAGGGCATTGCCCAATCCTAGAAACAAAAGTAACTACTCAGACATAGAGAAGAAGGAAACAGAAATCAAACTTAAAAACATCCCAAACCCGTAACAATGGAAGAAGAAGAAAAAGATGAAGAAACCAAGCCTCCTTTGTGCCTCCTTTAGAACTAGGTTTTAATCAAAACTAGAATACCCTAATAGCAATCAGAACATCTATTTATAACCTAGGGTTTTTATGGGCTAAAAGCCCCCAAAAGAAATAAAAACAGAAAACTAAAATCTGCTGCGCGCCCTGCCACCACGGCCAGGCCGTGGTTGGTTCTGAGTTGGAGATTTCATTGCTGCTGTCTTCAAACCACGGCCGTGGTGTAGACCATGTCTAGGCCGTGGTTGGTTCTGGAATGGCCTTCCAAGCTCAATATGACCCATTAGACCTTCGAATCTGGAAAAGTGCTCAACATGAAAGTTGTAGATTTGGATCTTAGCTATCAACCATCAAAATTTCAGCTCATTTGACAACTTGTAGCTCGAGATATGTCATGAATAGTATACAAAGGTCAAGCTGTCAAAATCAGCACCCTAGTTCTTGCTTCAACTCCAATTTGAGTTATCCAAACATGTGATCGGGCCTTTGAGGTCTTCATGAAAGTTGTAGATAATTGTCTTATCTTTCCCTAAATTAGTTCCATAAAGCTCCAACTTCAATCATGCAAGCTTTCATTCATTCCAAGGCCAATTCAACATTAATCCTGCACAAGAACACCAAAAACACCGCAGTTATCCAAACTAAGGGAAAAACAAACTAAAAGGGAAACTAAAATGCCTAAAATGCTCAAGAATGCATGCAAAACAAGAACAAAATATGATGTTGTTTCACACACATCACCTATATAGGACATTGGCAAACACTTTCTAAAATAACAACTCATTCAAAATTTGAGATCAAACACATAAGTACTGAGAGAACTTTTCATTGAAAAACTGAGTATTTTTCTATAGAACTTCAAATTGTAATATCTGATTTCTTAGAATCTGATTCAATCTTTTCATATTGTAAAAGAGAGATAAGAGAGAAAGTTCTCTCGCTGATTAAATCAAGAGTAAAAGGGACTTTTGGTGCTGTGCAAGAGTAGAAGAAACTCTTGTGGGAATTGCAAGATTGCTTTGACTGGAAAAGCTGTCATTTGGGTAGAAGGAACCTAGAAGTGAAGCTTGTGTAAAGAATCTTGTAAATTGATTTTTAATAGTTGACGAAACTCACAGTCATGTGGGGACTGGATGTAGGTTACCAGAGGAGGTAGCTGAACCAGGATAAAACTCGATTTACAATTTTCTCTATCCCTTAACTCTTTATTTGCTTTATTTTTGAATGTATGAATTAAGTAATATGTTAGGGATGCTTACATGATTTGATTAGTTTATGATCTTGTTCATATTTGAAATTAACCTTTTTATTAATATTTCTTTATAAGTTTCAAGTCTTGATAGAAATACATCTTGCAAAAATACATTTTGGTTTGTTGGTTGACAAAATCTTTTTCATAGTTAAAGAAAAGAATCAGTTTTTGCAAAAAGGGTAAAAGTTTCAAAAAGTTATCATACTCAATTCAACCCCCCCTTCTTGAGTATTAAGAAGCCACAACCAATAGTGTTTATTTTAAAAGTATTTACAAAAAGTTTTTCAACTCAATTCACCCCCCTCTTGAGTACTGGAAGCCACTTGGTAACAAGTGGTATCAGAGCTAGACTATTGTATAAAGAGCTTAGCAGTTTCAAGAGAACATGGCTTTTTCAAATGATTTTTCAGAAGGATCTTCCATAAACTGACCACCCTTTTTCAATGTGGATGATTATGCATATTGGAAGGAAAATATTCATCGAAGCTATTGATCTAGATGTGCGGGATGCTGTGTAAAATGGGCATTTATATCTACGCATGAGGTCGATGGTGTAAGGACTGAAACACCAAGGAGTAAATGGTTTAATGAGGATAAAAGAAAAGTTCAACATAATTTAAAAGCCAAAAATATTATTACCACTGCTTTGGGATATGATGCTTTTGAATTTCAAATTGCAAAACTGCTAAAGAAATATAGGACACTTTACAAGTTACCCATGAGGGTACTAGTGAAGTGAAGAGGTCGAGAATTAATTCTCTAACTCGTGAATATGAATTATTCAGAATGAACCAAGGAGAAAGCAATCAGGAAATGCAAAAGAGGTTCACCCACATCGTAAATCATCTTGCATCATTAGGTAAGAGTTTTTCTAATGAAGATTTGATTAACAAAGTTCTAAGATGTCTAAGCAGGATTTGACAACCCAAGGTAACAGCCATATCAGAATCGAGGGACTTGTTAACAATGACACTAGCTACCCTCTTTGGGAAACTTCATAAGCATGAACTAGAACTAAGCAGATTAAGTCAAAGTGAAGAGCACGATAAAAAGAAAAATGGGATAATGCTCAAAGCCACTTCTTCAACAATTAACAATGATGATGAAGAAGCTGAAGAAGGCTCAGAAAACATCGAGGTAAATGATAAAAACCTTAGTCTTTTAGTTAAAAAATTTGGAAATTTTCTCAAGAAGAAGGGAACACAAAAAAGACCTCCTTTTCTTCTAAAGAAAACCCATCACAAAGGGGAAGGAGCATCGTCAACTCCAACTTGCTATGAATATGGCAAACCGAGTCACATGAAAATGGAGTGCCTAGTTTACCAAAAGAAGATGGAGAAATTTAAAAAGAAACCCTTCAAGGAAAGAAAAGGATGAAAAGCCTACATAGCATGGGACGACAACGATATAGACTCAACTGACAAAGGAGATGAAGAAGAAAGCGAAAATGAGGTAAGTTCTAATACTACTTTATTGCCTTCTTACGATGAATTACAAGATGCTTTTGAAGAATTACATGACGAATCTTTAAAACTCACAAAATTAATTTCTTCATCTATGAAAACAATTTCGTCTTTAGAAAACCAAATTCTTATTCTAAATAAAGAAATTGAAGAATTAAAAATTAAAAATGAAACTTTGGGAATTATTGATGCATGCACCACTCATTCTTCATATGCTTCTACATCTTCATCTTGTTCTTCATGTCATATGCTTGAAAAAGAAATTGAAGATTTAAAGAATACTCTTTCTAAATTCACCTTTGGAAGGGACAATTTAAATATTTTATTAGGAAAAAAAAGAGTAGTTTTTTAAAAGACTGGGATAGGTTATAACTCAAAAAATCAACAAAAATTATATAAAAATTTCTTTGTGCATTCAAGTACTTCAAGTAGTCCTTTTATTTAATGTTGCTATTGTGGAAAGAAAGGACACAATGCATCAACATGTAATGCAAGGAAAAATATTAACATTAAAATTGGAACAAAAATGATTTGGGTTCCCAAGGGTACTATACCCAAAACTAACAGATGAAGACCCAAGAAAATTTGGGTACCAAAAGTTAAAATTTAAACTTGCGTTGTAGGTGTGCTTGAAGGTCAAGAGCTCAAATTGGTATCTCGATAGTGGCTGCTCCAAGCACATGACCAGAGATGATTCCAAATTCTCCTTCCTTGTTTCCAAAACTCATGGGCATGTAACTTATGGAGATAACAACAAAAGAAATCCATTTCATCACAATTTTAATCACAAGTTTTCCTAATTTACCTTCTTTTGGCTGAGACACTCAACCATGGTCTCTAGACCCAAGATTTCCATCGACTCATCAATTAGTCGCTTAAGTTCCATTTTAACACAAGGTTTGGTTATTGATTCACCATTTAAGGCCACAAGGCCGTGAGCTCCCCTTCAACATAGGCAAAGATTTCTTATTTTTCACACATGATTTTAAGCACACAAAATATCACAATTTATCCATGCAACATAATATAACAACATCAAGTAACAACATCATACAAGCACATAATTACAAGTCATCAAAAATCAAGCAATCAAGAGGAGAAATCCACACATGGATCCTCCAATTTCAACACACAAATTCATCCCTCACCACTATGGGTTGTTGATGAGAAGTATCTCCCTCTTACCTAAGAGAAAACAAGGAAAGAAACTCCCTTAAAGCTCCTTTTGAAATTCGACCTCCACCCTCAAGAAAACCCTAAGGACATTAAACTCACAAGAATCACAATCAAAACTTGAAAAAGGCATCCATGATCACCAAAGTGATCATGGAGGTGATCATGGATCACGAAAATGAGATAAAAAGATAAGAAAGTTATGAACTTTTACCTCAAAGTCTCTAACTTTGAAGCTTGATGAAGGAAAATGAAAATGGTGGATTTTGGTGGTGGTCGCAAAAGAGAAAAGGGTAATGGTGATGAGAAGGTTTTAGAAAAGTGATTAGTTAGAGCAAACAAAAGAAAAATAGAGGGGTGATGGTGGTGTGTGGCCGGCGGTTTTGGAGAGAAAAGGAGAAAAAAAAGTTGAGTTTTTTGTAGGAGATTTTAACAAGAAGAGAAAAACTTCAATGAAGAAGTAGATTCAAGTAAGGTGGTTGCTTGAAATCAAGCAACAATGGGGGACGAAATGTGTGGTGTTGCCGTGGGAAGAAGAAGAGAGAAGGAGGAGAAAACTTGAGAGAAAAAGAGAGAAGAGAGATGGTAGAGAGAGAAAGTGATACTAAAGTTGAAATGAAAAGAAGAAATTTGTCTTAAGTGAAAATTGAAACTTTTTGGGTGGCATTTTGGCATGTATGGCCGTGTGCTTCACCACAAGGAGGGAGGGAAAATTGGCTTCCCCAATAAGCCAATAGGAAGTTGCTAGGAAGCTTCCTCCAAAGCTTCTTCAAGAAGCCAAAACTTACCTTTTTGAAAAGTCATCGATGATGTCATCAAGATGATATCACTTAAAGTGAACACTCTAGAAAAGATGACTAACACTCTACTAGAATTATTATCTAGTGAACAAAAGTTACAGTTAATGAAAATAGTATTTATTGTCTATCAAATAGTTTTACGATACAACGATTTTATTTATCAGATAAAATCTTGAAAAAAAACATAAACCTCGTAAACTATGCACGACCTCGGGTTTAGTAAGATCCCCCGTCGATGTTTTCACAATTCAAGGTTTACCAACCTTGGAGAAAATATTTCATTTTCTCGGCTCTGCTCAATGCGCCCATAAATCAAGAAATATATTAAAATAATCAACTGTTCTGGAAAATTTTAGAAAAATTCATAGAAATCACAAATATTATGAAATAACTATTTATTATAAAATAAAGAATTTTCAGAGCGTTACACCGGTTCTGCTCAGTGCACATGCAAAACGAAAAATATATTAAAATATTCAACATTTCCAAAAAAGTTCACAAAAATCCAAAAAATCACGAATATTATAAAATGAGTGTTTATCATAAAATAAGAAATTTTTAGAGCGTTACAAACCGAGTCATCAATACGATCAACAAGCATCCTAGATAAATGATTAGCTACTAAATTCTCTAATCCTTTCTTATCCCTAATCTTAATATCAAATTCTTGCAACAACAAAATCCATCTTATCAATCTAGGCTTTGTCTCTTTCTTAGACAACAAATATTTCAATGCAGCATGGTTTGAGAGAATAATAACCTTAGAACGCAAAAGGTATGAGCGGAACTTATCCAAAGCAAAAACAATTACTAACAACTTTTTTTCAGTGGTAATGTAATTTCTTTGTGCATCAGAAAGAGTTCTACTAGCATGATAAATCACATGAGGTATCTTACTCAGTCTTTGCCCAAGAATTGCCCCAATAGCAAAGTCAAAAGCATCACACATAGTCTCAAATGGTAAAGAAAAATCAAGCGACTATACTATAGGTGCAGAAACAAGAAGAGAACGAAGGTTTTCAAAAGCTTCAATGGAAGATTCATCATATTCAAAAGGAGCATCCTTAGCAAGAAGGTTAGTAAGGGGCTTAGCAATCTTACTGAAATCCTTTATAAACTTCCTATAAAAACCTGCCTGCCTAAGAAATGATCGCACCTGTTTAACAGAAGTAGGGATAGGGAGATTAGAAATTGCATCAATTTTAGCTTTATCTACCTCAATATCCTTCTTCGAAACGTTGTGCCCCAAGACAATGCCCTCTTGAACCATAAAATGAATCTTTTCCAACTCAAAACAAGGTTTACCTCTTCACATCTTTTTAGAACAACCGATAAATTATGCAAACATGCATCAAATGATGACCCAAAGATAGAAAAATCATTCATAAATACCTCTAAGAATTTATCAATCATATCAGAAAAATATAGTCATCATGCAACGCTGAAATGTAGAAGGTGCATTACATAATCTAAATGGCATCCTTCGAAAAGTAAAAGTACCTGCATGGCATGTAAAAGTCATTTTCTCTTGGTCCTTCGGGTAAACAACTACTTGGTTATACCCAAAATAACTATCTAGAAAGAAATAAAAGTTCTAGCCTGCCAACTTTTCTAAGATTTAATCAATGAAGGGTAAAGGGAAATAGTCTTTCCTAGTCACAGAATTAAGCTTCCTATAGTCAATGTAAACTCGCTGACCTGTGGTCTCTCTTGTAGGCACTAATTGTCCTTCACTATTCTTCACCACTATAATGTCTGACTTCTTAGGAACTACTTGTATAGGACTAACCCATCGGCTATAAAAAATGAGGTATATGATACCTGCATCTAAAAGTTTCAGTACCTATTTCATCACTACCTCTTTTATATGAGGATTTAACCTATGCTACATCTTTCTAGAAGGTTTAGCACTTTCCTCTAAGAAAATCCTATGCATACAAATAGAATGACTAAGACCTTTTAAATCAGTAACTGATCACCCAATGGCACTCTTATGATTAGACAAGACCGTAATCACCTTTTTTCTTGCTTACTTGACAATTGGTATGAAATAATGACATGTAGGGTCTCCTTAGCTCCTAAAAACACATAGTTAAGAGTGGCTGGGAGACAACTCAAGTTTGGGTTGAGAGATAATGGATTGTGGTGCAGGTGAATCAGCGAAAGGAGGTAATGGCTCGTACTTAGTTACCCAAGAAGATGACTTAATTGATGGGGTACTCTCAAGAATAGAAGTCATCTCCTCTATAATACCTTCCAAGTCACATAAATCCAAATCATTAAGGGAAACATTAACCTCTAATGGATCCTTAGACAAGTTTATGGGCAAAGTTTCCTCAACTAATTCATCAATCATATCAACAAATAAACACTCAGATTCATCCTCAAAAGGGGGTTGGGGGAAAGCCCTAAAAATATTAAGTATAATTCTCATATTCATAACTGAGACATCCATTATTCTAAACCTACAACTAATGTTAGCATCAACAGTGGCTAAGAAAGGTCTCCCCAATATAATAGGAATTTCCTTTTTTGATGAGTGAGAGGGTTCCATATCGAGCACTATGAAATCAACAGGAAAGAATCTCTTATTAATTTTCACTAAAACATCATCAACTCTTCCTCTAGGCATCCTAACTGACCTATTAGCTAATTGCAAAGAACAATTTGATGGCTACAACTCACCTAAGCCTAGCTCTTCATAAATAGAATATAGCATCAGATTAACACTAGAACCTAAATCCAAGAGTGCTTTATCAATCCTATGATAACCGATATAAGAAGAAATAGTAAGAACACCAGGATCTTTCAAATTAGGTGGTGTGTTAAAATGCAAAATTGAGCTTACTTGTTCACTTAAGTGAACCTTCTTAGACATATGTGCTTTAAATTTTCTTTTTAATGTACACATGTCCTTAAGGAACTTAGCATAAGCTATAATATGTTGAATAGCATCCAAAAGAGGAAGATTGGTCTTTACTTGCTTGAAGGTCTTAAGAATATCCTCCTTCTACTTATCTTTCCTAAAATGTGAAGGTGTTTCTAAGGCTTAAGGGTAAGGAATCTTTGGCTCATATGGACTCGAAGTCGAAGAATTAGTCACATTAGAGAAAGGGGATTTGGTTTCTTCTACATTTTCTTTATCATCATGATCATCGTTATCACCATGCACTTTCTTCTCATTCACCCCATTTTCTACCTTTTTTCCATTCCTAAGAATCATTACAGCCTTGGCTTGCTCATGGATTTGGCCTCTAAGATTTTCTATAGGGTGGCTTGGAAGCTTACCCTCCTCTCTATTTCCTATAGCAATGGCTAACTGTCTAACTTGAGTCTCTGACTTTACCATGGATTGAGTGTGAGAATCCAAAAGTTGCATCCTAGATTCCATAAATTGTGTCCTAGTGTTTAGGTTGTTCAAAGAAGACAACACCTTATCTAGTTTATCATCTATATTCGAACTACTACTAGGTACTTGAGGTGGATTGGGCGCATACCTTTGCGGTTGAAAACCAGGGGGTGGTGTCATATCAATTTGACCCATTTGATTAGGTCGCTGCCCTTGTTGTGCTTCAACACCTTGTTGTTTCCAAGAGAAGTTAGGATAATTCCTCCAACCACGATTATAAGTGAATATAGGTTGTTTTGTAGAGGAAATCCTTGGGCTGCATTAGCCTGCTCTAATGAAAATTCAGAAAATTGTGAGGCAACAAGACAATCATATAAAGTATGAGAATGGTTAGAACAAATAGTACATATATTATACACATTAGAAGAATTAGCATGTTTTTGACTTAAAGATAACAATTGATCCATCTTCTTAAACAATGCATCTACCCGGTCCATTTTCTTAGACAGAGATTCCACCTTAATTGCCAAATCAGATGGATGTGAAATCTCATAAATCCTCCCTTTATTCCCTAATTGTCTTGATATATCTGGTTGTGAAGACTAGACATGCAATTGTGAATTCTCACTTAAATGCTCAAATAACTCCTATGCCTCATATGGGTTTTTGTGTAAGAAAATACCCCCACAAGAAGTGTTAACCATTTGCTGGTTGCGTTCATTCAATCCAGAATAAAAGCTTTGCACTTGTTGCCATTTAGGAACTTCATGGTGTGGACAACAGCGCAAAAGATCCTTAAATCTTTCCTAATTCTCATGAAATTGTTCATTATTAACTTGAGAAAAAGTGGTGATGGCACGTCTCATAGCAGTAAGTTTACTAATTGAAAAATATTTCTTAAAAAATTCTCCAGATAATCTATCCTAAGTGACAATGTTATCACATGTAAAAAACCAATCTTTAGCCTTATCCTTTAAAGAAAAAGGGAAAAGACGGAGATGAATTGCATCGTTAGTAACATTAGAGATTTTGAAAGTAGAACATAGTTCTAAAAAGCATCTAGGTGTTGGTGTATGCCCTAGAGGCTGATACATTTATATGTATTTACATACATTCTATTATACTAATTTTAATATATGAGGCATTTCGTTTATTGTGCTCTTTTTAATAAACATAATAAAGTCCTTATAATAGCAAGTTTGATGCCATAGGACATCAAGTGGTTGACTTGATTGTGAGATCCTATTGGATAAAATTAGAACACTATTCTTAAATGTTCCTAGTCAAGTATTATTATTAATTAAGACAACAATAATGCATTGAGACTAGTATGTGCATAGACTGATGACCACATCTCACGGGTCATAGATATGAGATATCAAGTCTTCACATGGGGACATATTAGAGTAATGATGTACTGAAGTGACTTGCCATGAGAACACTACATGGATCGTTACGTGAGTGTCATAAGCGATTCTCATTGTGACAATGGTGTCCGTGGTCCTTTGACCTGAAATCACTACGATTCCTACATGAGGAGTTATGTGTTTTAATGTCATCAAACGTCATTTATTATAAGGTGATTATAAATTTGGTTATTGGACATACTGCGAATCATGCAGAGGGATGTGAGTGACCTAGATGAGATTTGTCACTCCTACATAACAGGAGCGATATCTTCGGGCCTCTGATTGATTGACACTGCCAAATGCATGGCCATGCTCAAATGAGTCAATATGAGATATTAATTTCTTTTGTTGTTACAAAATCTACTCGGGTATTAGGAAATGAATGATTGGACTATACAAGGGTGACGTATTCCATGCCTTGTGTTCAATTTAGATATCTTGACAAAGAGACCGAACGACACAGAAACATTGGTTATAGAAATGTTGTGTCAAATCATTGACATTCTCATTACTTGGGTAGCAGCGATATGTTGCTAGATACAGCTCACTGCTTATAATATTAAAATGAGATTTTAATATTACTGCTAACGTAATGAGAACCTACAAGGTCACACACATAGAGCAGACTAAAATTGGAGCAATAGATCCAAGTCGGACTCAGATTCAAATGTGGGCCAGACTCATAATAGATGAGTCTAGGGTTACACATCGTACCTTGCTGCTACTCACACTCACTAAAGGAAGTCACTATTATAAATAGTACTGCTAAGGGGCTACTAAGACACACATTACAAAACCTTAGCCGCACCTACAGAAAAGTGAGTGAGAGAGTGACAGGTTTCTTCTCTTCTCTTCACAGCTAGCACTGTATGAGAGACGTGAGGCTCCCCTTTTTGTGAACGTTGGATGTTCGTGAGTCTATTTGTGTGGATACCATAGAGACATCATCGCTGTTACGGTGTTGGTGATTCACGTCACTTCCTTAGATCGCGCTTCAAGAGCTAAACATTTTTAAAACTCAGATTATGACTTTTTCGTTTGGATCCTTGGTGGAAATTATTTTTCTGCTGCGTGATATATCCATGATTCCCAACACTAGGTACTTATAAGGATTTTTAGATTCAAGCCCATAAAATGTTGGTAGCATTTGAATTACACTAGGCTTATTTTCAAAGTGGTTAGCCCCATTCTCAAGCAAATGGGCACAAGCAAGAGAATCATATGTATTTGGAGTAAAATACTCCCTCAGTGCTCGATTATTATTTGCCATATTTAAATCAATATCAATGAGTGAAGATTGATTGTGTTCTCTAAGAGCTCTAAGTGTACGCTCTATCTCTGGGTCGTACTTGTGACACCTGGGGCCGACGAAGGCGGGGAGTGGTCGCTGGTACAAAATATGAAGCACGGATAAGGAGCGGCTCCTGGCAGGCTTTGAGGTGGAGGGACACATGAATGAACTGAATACGCACCGAAATGAGAGGGATCTAGAGACTGTGCAGGTATGGGACTGCATAATTGAGGATGACTTAAAGGAATTGATTACCACCACCCATATCAACAAGATGCATCTTCTTTTCGGGAGCCAAGAACATAAGTACTCCATAGTTAAGCGTGCTTGACTTGGAGCACTTGTGGGTTGGGTGACCTCCTGGGAAGTTTCCTAGGATGCGTGTGAGTGAGGACAAAGCACGCTGAAAAGACCCGTGTTAGTTTATGGGGACACTCATCGATCCTGCAGGCAGTCTCGGGATATTACAAATGGTATAAGAGTGGGACCTCTCCTAGTACGGTGTGGTTCAGGGATGAACCATGCAGAAGCTGGTGGGCATGTGACATCCGAGGCCGACGAGGGCGGGATGTGGTCGCCGGTGCAAAAGATGAAGCATGGACAAGGAGTGGCTCTTGGCAAGCTTCTAGGCCGAGGGACACATGAATGAACTGAATACACACCGAAATGTGAGGGATCCAAAGACTGTGCAGGTATTGAACTGCATAGTTGAGGATGACTTAAAGGAATTAATTAGCATTACCCATATCAATAAGATGCATATTCTTTTCGGGAGCCAAGAACATAAGTACTCCATAATTAAGTATGCTTGACTTGGAGCACTTGTGGGATAGGTGACCTCCTGGGAAGTTTCCTAGGAAGCGTGTGAGTGAGGACAAAGCACGCTGAAAAGACCCGTGTTAGTTTGTGGGACACTCATCGATCCTGTAGGTGTAACACCCCAACTTTTGGGTTAAGTACAATAGTGTCCCAAATGTACTGTTTTATATTTTCTGTGAGTTATAAATTGACTTTGACTGTTTTGTGAGTGCATTTGACTGTTGTGTGTGATTTGCTCCGAGTCTGGAAAATAATAATTTTCTGGCCAAAAAAAATCTTATTTTAATTATTCAGATTTGGGGGATCTTACTAAACCCAATTATGAGTGATATATATATTAATCTTTTAATTTTTAGGATTTAATTATGTAATAAAATAATTTTATATTATTATAATATTATTTTATTTGACAGTACTTACTGTCTCAAAAACAGTAGAAATCTGCTTCACAATGACCATGGACCTGAAAAAGTCTGTGGGACCCACGTTTAGAGTAGCAGTCAACGATTCTAACTAGACTAAATTTTGAGCCAATAGGAATCAGTCAATGAAAGTGGCTTGAAAATTTTAAACCAATAGGAAATGGTCAAATAAAGTGGCATGGACTTTGTTGTGGACCATTGGATGAAAAGTTTGATTAAGATGTTTTTGATCATACCCGTTGATCAAATCAATGGTGTGAGAACAATCCTAATAAAATCACTAAGTGATATCCACCTTAGATTAAATCAATGGATAGGAAACAAAGTTAAATTTAATGGTTAGGATTGAGTCAAATATAGTAGCTTGATTAATTAGCTAATTAAACCTAATTTAGTTATTTTAATTGCTTAATTAGCAAAACTAAGTGGACTTACCTAATTACTAATTAGTTCTAATCTAGTTATTAATTAGATATCCTAATATCATCTAGAAGTCATGACATAAGCAATGACCTATGTAATTAATTAGAATGTTAATTAAGTGTAATTAAGAAACCTAACCTAATTAATTACCTATCTAATTAGCATGTGATTAGCTTTTAATTGAAGTTAAATTAACCCCCTAAATCCCTTAGTACCCCACGGCCAAGAGGGCCAAATTACCAAGTTCCACAAGCTTCTTGAACCATCCAAGTGACTATTGCATGACAAGTTGGTGACATAGGCCATGTGCCATGCAAATGTGAACACATTAGGATATTTACTATCCAAACTTATCTCTCAATCTCTCCTACAAGCCACTCACGGCAGCACCCTCCCATTTCACACTCAATATTCACTTTTTCATTTACCTAAAGCTTAGCCTAAAATTCTCTCAAAATTCCAAGAACTCAAGAACACTTTTCTCTTCCATTTTCTCTCTAATTTTTGGCCCAAGCACCAAACACCACCACCTATCTTCTATAATTTTTCTTCTTAGCTTTTCCTAAACCTAAACACTTTTTATTTAGAATATTTTGTCAAAAACCTACTCCTTCTACTTCAAAATCCAACCTTTTGTTTACTTCCCTAAAGGTAAACTTTGGTTTCTTTGGTTTTAATTTAAGTTTGTGATTTTCTAAACCATGTTTGTTCCATGGTTCTTCATTATTAAGCTTTGTTTTTTATTTTACTTATTATTTAAGAATTTTAGGGGATTGTTTTGGAATCCACACGAAAATCAAAGGAGAGGAGGAGACTAGAGGATCCTTGTCGTCAAGAGGTAAGAGGGAGATTTAATCTCATCAACCTTGTGTAGTGATGAGAAAATGGATTGTATGTGTGTGAAGAATCTATAAGGATTCATTTGTGTGGTTGTTTAATGTTTTCCTATTTGTGGTTGATTGTATTTGCAAGCATGTCTATAGCTTTAAAAATATATTGCATGTGTTTATAGATGTATGATTATTAATGTAGGATGTAAATAACATATAAGGATTGTATGAGTGTCCCATAGAACACACATGAGGCTCACAGCTTCTCCAAGAGAAAGAGAACCAAAATGTTCTCAACCATTTTCTAAAACAATGATTAATGAATGTAGGTGAAACAATGAGGATTGGCCAACATGCCATTTAATGTACATTTGAATTCCAAAGTTATTTTCTAAGGTAGGTTAAGTAACTAATCTACAAAAGAAATTAATTCCAATGAATTTTTGGGAAATAAAAAGAATAAACTTAGTTTTAGAATTCTAAATTAGCAGAATTTATTATAAGCAAGAAATAAAGAGAACACTTGAAAAATACTAACGTAGAGCTCACTCTTTGAGTTTTGAAGCGCGTTAGCAAGTTTCGAGGTGTAAATAATGGTTAAGGTTAAAATGAACAATATTTAGAGAAAGATGTAGGAAATACCATCTAATGGATTTTATAGACGAAATTCTGCCAAGATTTACTAAAATCAGACAAATAAAATGAAAAGGTTCCATAATATATTTATAACGTATGAAAAATATTCTACGTAGTTTAAAAGTACTAGAAATAGCTTACACATATTTGAAATAATGATTTTTAAGTTATATGGTCAACAAAATGATTTAAAAATCTTACGCGATTGAGAAAATATTTTAAAAACATTACGCGATGTTCAAAAACATCAAAATATATTTACGTGATTTAAGAACATTTGTAAAAGCGGCGCAATTGTGAAAATGTGATAAAATTTCTACGCGACTAAATGGAACAGTGAGTTTTATTGTCGGGCCAAAGTGGTGGACCCGAACATGTTGAGAGATAGTGCTGTCAAGTGGAGACATGCTATATTTTGGAATATTGAGACTGATGGTATTTTCATAAATATGGTGATATATTGAAACTAAGGGTATTTTTGTAATTATGATTCTTAATCTTGCATTTAGAGTGTTGTCAATTTAGTTGAAAATTGACGATTGATTGACGAGATGAATTACACCGTGTTGTGGGTGTGATAAGCATAGTGTGGTTCATCAATTGAACTTGGAGGCATTAGTGTGCGGATAATTCCACATGTGGACAGTGGGTAGCTCTTGTGGGCTGTGGTAACGGGTAACTCACTAATGATCTCGACAAACGCTATTCTTAATCGAGATCTTGTGGAGACTATTATGTACAATGCCTGTGGTGCACGATGTATTGGACTGTGTATTGCTACACGATGTTTTGGACTGTGGGCTATAGACACGACGTTGGACAGTGTAATAGTTTGGTTGGGCAGCCTGAGGTACTAATGGTTCTTTTCGGATCATTCTCTCATATATCTATGTTTAGCTCCATGGAGTAGGAACGAGTCAGTATGCATTAGCATCCATGATCTGCATTTTAATATTTACTATAATCTGTGATAGAAGGTATGATGTATTAATTTTAAGTACTGTATATGATATAATGGTATGTATTATTATGATATTTGTTTGTATTGTCGTTTTCTTTATTGCTATGCTGGTAATGATGTAGATTGTCTCACCTCTCTATATGCATTTCTCTGTATTATTATTATATTTCTGTAAAGAGTTTGAGGAAGAGGAAGAGGAAGAAGAACAGCCTCTTGAGATTCAGTATTCGGATGAGCGCCAGCCGAGTGAGCAGTGTGAGGATGGCGAGCCGTTAGATCACCCCTACCATCAGGATTGATCTTGAGATCATGACATTGCATGGATTCTTTGGTTTCGTGAGACTTGATTTTCATGGAGGCTCTGAAGCCTGGTGACTGCGCGAGGATAGAGGATCGGTTGTTTATGTCTACTCTGTATTTACATCTTGAGTTGCCTTTGACTCTTAGGCGTTATTGGGGAGGGATTTTCCATGCGCCTAGTGAGCTTAGTAGTGAGTCAACAGCACGGACCCATGACCGTAGACCTGTGGGACCTCTAGGATTTCTATCATTCGATGATCTCTCTGAGAGTGATCTATCGGAGGGTTAGAAAATCTTTGAGGTGCACTTGGGCAATGTTATATTTTAGTTTTATGCTATCTCTTTACTGTTTTTGTTAAATATTTATAGTTGTAAATTATTTGTATACTTAAGACAAAAATCATATGTATATTATGGTGTGATTATGTTTTATGTTATTTTGTGTTCCGTGTTATTTTATTTAACGTTATCAAGTATAAAAAGAAAAAAATTTTACAACTCGTATTATTTATATACCAAATGTTTTATAACTTGGGTAAGATTTTATTTTTTTGCATTAAAAATGTGACATCGCCACAAGAGTGTTACAGCAGGCAGTCTCGGGACGTTACAGTACTCTTTCAAATCTAATGACAATGAATGCCTACCAAACATAACCCAGACAAAATATCAAATTAATAAGAGTAAGAGTTGGAACAAAAGCACTTGGAGTCACAAGTTCGAGTAGAATTGGCCTTCTCTAACCTTGTGAACAAAAACTAAAAACAATAAAAATAAAAATAAGAACACTAAGATCAAACAAGTAAAATAAAATAAAATAAATAAAATAGAAAATTAAATAAATAAATAAAACCTAAACTAAAAATTAAAATAAGCAAAAAATTAAATTAAAGTAATCACAAAATTAACTCCTCGGTAATGACGCCAAAAACTTGATAGAGATTTTCAAGTAATAAAATTACCCCTTACTTACAAGTGCATAGGATCAATGTAATATTTAGTAAATATAAGAATATTGTACCCACTGAGAGTAACAAGATTAACTAAAATTTAATATCTACCTAAATTAATTTAAAGAAAAAAGAAAAGAGATTTTTATTTTATTTAATTAAACTAAGAATATAAATTATGTGCTAAACTAAAACCAAAATTAAATAATAAATCTAAATAAATTGACTCAAATTAAATGCAAAAGCAATTGAAGAACAATTCTAGGATCTCGAATCTACCACTAACCATGCAAAGATGAATTTAACTTGAATGAGAATTAATCATGTTCTATGAAGTGTCTAGGCTACAAGCTTTGATCACTACTAAAGATTATTAAAATCTAATTATTGACATAATTCATCTAAAATAACATGGTCTATTCAAATTGTGACAGAAACTATTTAACATAGCAAGAACTATTCTATTCTTAGATTACAAAAACATTAAATACTATTGCACAACTCATACCTAAGACTACAAAGATTAGACATGTGATTAAAAGATATCAATTTAAATTTACTAATCGACTACAAGACAATCAATAAAAATTAAATTAAATAATAATTAAATATCAATAATCATTAACATTGTGCAATTATAAAACAACAAATAAAAATATCTCAAATAAATTTAAATAATCTAAAACAAAAGGTTAGGATTTATCTTAATCCTAAAAAATAAAATTAGCTATTCATAGTAAGAATATCAAATACAAAAAGAAAAAAAATCCATAAAAGAAAAAGAATTTCTCCTCTCCATTGTGCGTTGCGATTCTTTCCAATTGGGAGAGTTTTCTTCTTCTCGTACCGTATGCAACGCTCCAACTCCTCTCTCACGTCACCCTCCCTTTTCTTCCTTTTTCAATTGGTTTTTCCACTTTGAGAAAGGCATGTATGTGATAGACTCCTTTGATGCAAGTCTGTTATCAAGCGCATTGAACTAAGGGGATGGGTATCTACAAAGGGATTTTAACGCTCAAGTAAGGATGTGCACCAATTGGGTCTATGTTATGGGAGAACTCATACCTGATTTAGGTGACTTAGCCTGATATTTATAGAGGTTGGATTAATCTGTTCTCCTGATGAAGAGATACATTCCCATTATAATTACAAGAGAGGATATGCTCCTTATCTAGTTAAAGAGAATCCCTATATTATTGTAATACTGGTATGGCAGTTACAGTGCAATTATTCCATAAGATCATGATTGGCAATTAGGATATATCATAAGATTCATCCATTGTGCAGATCTTGGAGTAAAGTTATTACCATCCAAAATTAGGATATCACATTAAGCTAACTCAGTTGGAGGCGTGGAGCCTTGGACCTCTGCTTGTATGTGCATTGGGTTGGACTACATATTGAGAGCCTAGGTTATGGTTGAAAATAGTTATCCCCAGCTTGGTGCTTAAATAGAACAGTTAAGTGTCAAGATTTCAAATTTGATGAGAACCCGTGGCGCTCAATAGATGGAAATCCATTTAGGCCGAGGTCCACTATTATGGAGTACCTTCGGGGTTGGCATATGGCACCATCCCATCATCTGAGGAGTATCCTTTGCCCCCGCATACAATTTCACAGGGTTTTCTGACTTTTTCCACACTCCTTTGAAAATACTGAGCTTTCTTGGGAAATCGATGCCTCAGCTTTATCAGGAATTAAAAATCCATTAAAGGAGCATTAAATCCATGCTATTTCCCAACTGCTCATTTACTTCTTTACCAATCAGAAACAAAGAGCATTAAGGATACAGTTAATCTCGTATGATCAGTTCACCTTTCGAGGAACCAATCAGAATGCCCTGTTATGCCTATAAAATAGAGAATGTTTGCGTTTAGGCTAGCATTCCTTTTACTACATTCTTCTCTTCTTGCCATTGTATTCTATGACTTTCTTTTCATTTTGCTCATATTCAAAGAGGGTTTTTGCCCCCTGCGAAGATCATCTTCTTGCTTTTCCCAAAATCTGTGAAGATGTTCTCCATTTCATTTATCAATAACTTTTTTAATGGGGACTTTTCTTTCTCAGCGTAGCAATGGCAGTCACATTTCTTTCCAAGCGTATGAGGGAGTATTTGAAACACGCTTTATTGCTGGGAAAATTAGTGACTCCTATCACGTCGGACAGTCCTCCTTGGAGAAACAGAGCCCACACTCCTCTTTTCCGAGAACTTAGCAGGTGCTTCGGTTCAAACCTTGCTAGTTTCGTCAGATATGCAAAAGGGATTATTGTAGCAGCTCCATAATTTGAGGCAACTTGGTGTAGTCATGAAGCTGGTGGAATGATCTTCTTCATGAAAGACTACACCCCATCTGACAAAGTAAAGGAGAGGCCGATGCTTTTTCTTATACATTCCATGTTTCAATATTTTCTTTTCCCTCTTTTCCAGATGTAAGATGATGTATGGAATAAGAACAAATTAATAAAAATTCATACATTATGAACTTTGCACAATGTCTGCTTCCTTCTTTTAGATTTTTATCATTGTTCGCATCCTTTCCTTTTTACTGGGATAAGTCCAACGCTTATTCTGGCATCACATTACTTTGCCCCTGTCTTAGTGCCTATTTTAAATAAATAGCAAGCTTCAAGTCTTTAATCTAGGATTTAAATAATTTACCACTTATAAAACGTGGGTCAGGATCTCACTCCATTGCTTTAACAACCGTGATCCAAAGCAATAACTCTTCATCGAGCAAGTATCCCATCTAAAGCCGAAGTTCATGAAAATAATTCAAACTTAAACTTTAGAAGTTGTGTGACGTTCGAGTTGCTGTACCACTATCTTTTCAACTGTCTTAAGAACTGTACAGGCCACGTGTCATATTTTCACTAGAAGGACATGCATAGTGCTTCGCGCTCCATGATGAGCATTCTTTTAAAAACTGGGCTGTAAGGACAACAATGCCTCCTAACCGCTTAGTCTTTATAAACAGGGGTTTTAGGGATATATTGTCTCCATTTTACTATTTTCAAACATCTTCTAGAGAACTTTGCGCAGCAGTGAAGTAGGAGCCCTAGAGGATTTTCAAACATTTTCATCTTCAACCAATCTGAGCTTTTTGGACACGGTACTCCCCCTTCTTTTTCCTTCATTACTGTAATTGAATAGCTGAGTAGTTACGTGCTCCTCAATGGAGTGCGTTTCTATTTTTCAATTCCATAGAGTAGATTTAGGACTTTCAATCATCTTCACATGGCCCTATCCTCTTGAAACACCCTTTCTGCCATTGTAAACGTATCAAAGGTGTCCTTCTGAAGTTTCAAGCTTTGGAGGGAAAGGAGGTCAGCGTGTAGGTATGGACCGTTCAGTTCACCCTTCACTGTGTCTAAATCTCTAATTTAATTGATTCTTACATTTACTTACTGGTCTCTTTGGGTGTTCTCAGGATCTTTATGGCCAGAGGTCGGAGGAGAGCTAGAACACAAGTATCAGTTGCAGAGGTTCATGAACCAACCGAGGAGAACCAAATCCGGGTCCGGGATGGGTATACCCTTGGGTAGGGGATGATGTCTGGGAGCGTTCATATGAGCTTTCCTCTGAAAATGAACTTAGACAATTAGTACAGTATCTGGAGTTGACGGAATGGAGAAACTGTGATAGAGAATTCCAGGTTTTATGCCCAGAGTGGAATGAGAGGGTTTGTTCTTCTAGGGAGGAGGGCTCGCATTTCATGTTTCTTTACGAACCCCTCTTTGTCAAATTGGGGCTTCGGTTACCCTTCACTGAATTCCAGATTGCGGTACTCCAAGCTTTGCATGCGGCCTCTACCCAAATTCACCCGAATGGTTGGGGTTATATTATTGCTTTTGAGAATTTTACCCGATAATGGGGCTGCGGTATTCGACTAATGCCTTCTTTTATTTCTATACCCGGATAAACCCCCAAGGGTTGGCAAAATAGAAGGGGTGGCTCACAATTTGGTCAAGATCCGGTCACAAATCCTTTGATGTTTTCCAAGATAGTTTCAAAGGATTTAAGACTAAATTCTTCAAGCTGATGGCAGTAGAGGGATTCCATCCCTTTTTCCTGAAAGATAACGGAGAGCCAAAGTTCCCATTATACTAGACTGAAGATGCTTGGTGTTTTTCCACTATGCTGCTTGAGAAAAAAAAGAAAGACCTTACTCCAGATGAGGTCAACTGTGTTAAATTTATAACCCAGTATTATGAAAAATACAGGTTTATCAAAATCAAGGACGTTCTTCATACCCCTGGTGATGATCTTCTCTTTATTTTGTTAAGTAGGAATTAGGATGTTATTACTTGTAATTTGCCCCAGACTTTTTAGGCTTTTAATTTCTATACTTCATAATTTTGCTTGTCTGACTTCCATCTTACTTTGTTGTCTTATTTCAGTAAGCAACATGGCATCAAGACCTTCCCTAGTAGCTCTGCAAGCCTTGAGATCAAGGAGGAAAGGAGTAGGATCCTCTAGTGCCCCTACTGCTATCGTCCCGGCATCCTCAAATTGGGGTATTATTATTCAAGAGACCCCAAAAGAATTGAACTCCACAAACTATAGCCTTCAAGGGAGGAAAAGGAGAGCTATCGAGAGCTCTGCTGACTATGGTAGCGAAGGAGCTTTGGAGAGAGATAATTAAGAGAGAACAGACCCCTTGCCTATTATTTTAGGGTAGTCTGATGCCAGGCCATTCATAGATAGGCGATTATTGAGCGATGAAGTGCTGGGACATATTTCGGGATGGGATATGGCCTAGACTCTGGCCAAGCTTCAGACTTCTGCACTTCAGACTGCTGTTAAGGTCCACTATATCGAGAAGTCCATCAAGGCGGCCATTAAGAATATGGCAGAGGAAAACAAAAAGGAAAATGAAAAGGCTTCTTGGAAGTTGATCACGACTCTTAAGCTGAATGAGGATGCCTAATCGCGGATTACTGAGCTGGAAGTGGCATTGGCTTCCTCCGACCTAGCCAAGAAGACACTTGAGGCAAAGAATCTTCAAGCCAGTGATACCATCAGCACCCTCCAGGCTCGAATCACTTCTTTGGAAAAAGATGTGGAGGAGCTCGACACTATTTCGAGAAACATTGGTGGAGAGCAATTCCAGATTACTGTGACTCAAATCTAACATTTCAATCACGACATCACTCTTGCCTTGGAGGAGCTTAATTCAGAAAAAGTCTTCCGTGACGGTCAACTCGTTTTGGTGAAGGAGCTTGCTCAAGTCAATTTTGCTGCCAACCAAGATGTTGTTACTTAGATCTTCTTCCTATTTCTTCATCCATGCCCCCTACGTGGGGTTTTTTGTTTTTTGGAAGAATAATTACCCCGCATCTGGGGCTTTTTTAATTGAAACTTTGCTTTCGATGCATGCTTTTCCTTGTGAATATAATTTACTTCCACGGTCTGTTTTGGGTCCAACACCCGAAATGTAGCACTTCTATTACATGGACTTAGGAAATAATTTTCTTATTGGGAAGACCATGGTCTAGCATCCCACACCTATAATAACGAGTGTATGGCATTCCACTTGACTTAGGTAAAAATAATGCTTTAGTCTATAATCTAATGCCTATCATAACCAAGCATTTTGGAATTTGAGACTTAGGCAAAAATAGAAATCCTTAATCTATAATCCAAGGTTCATACTAATGAAAATTCAGAAACTTAAGATTTAGGTAAATATAACACCTTAATCCATAATCCAAGGTTCATGCTAACAAACGTTTGGAATTTTAAGATTTAGGCAAATATAACACCTTAGTTGAAGGCTTTTTGCCCAAAGAAATTTAGCGCATATGGTCCATTCTGCCTTAGGCACAATTTTCAATTGACCTTACCCAAGGTCTTTTTGGGATACCATCTGGCTTAAGTATCGGTGAGGACCACGGATGTTGAATCCGCACTGCCTCTTGATTATTTGACCTTTTAATAGTCAATGCCAAGTATCGAGGATGGGTATTGACGCTACCTCATGACCTGGATGTACTACAATGTCACATATGTGAGATAAAATATGAATAACTCTGTTTTATTAATGATTTTGGGGGACAAAGGTCCGTATAGAGTATAGGATTCAACATGATGTGCTGATTAAACATTAGCTTTACTAAAAGACTAGGCCATCAAAGGCACCTAACTATAGTATTTTCTAAGTTTATTCGCATTCTAGTAATTCTTGATTAGGGTGCCCGTTAAAGTTCCAATGTGTAAGCTCCTTTGCCAGTGCTGATAACAATATAGTAGGGGCTTTTCCAGTTAGGGGCTAATTTCCCTTGGGAGACATTTTTTCCCCTGATATCCACTCATCTGAGCACTAAGTCTCCTGGTTGGAACCTTTTAGGGACTATTTTCTGGTTGTATTTGGCTGCGTATATGGGCCACGCGTCTTCTTTCTTCTATCAAATTAAGGTTTTCCCTAATCAAACGGGGGTTATTATCCTCTGAAAATTATTGATTGCACAAACTTGGCTCGCTTATCTCTACCAGAATCATAGCCTCACACCCATAGGTAAGCTTGAAGGGAGTTTCACCCATGGTGGAATGAGGTGTGGTCCGGTTGGCCTAGAGAACATGATCAAGCTGCTCGGCCAAATTTCCTTTAGCTTCATCCAATCTTCTTTTAATTCCAAGCACAATAATCCAATTGGCTGCTTTGGCCTGTCCATTAGTTTTGGGGTTCTCCACAGAACTGCAATTATGCTTTATTTTTAAGCCAGCCAATAGCTCTTCAAAGCCTTTATCCTTAAACTGGGTATCGTTGTCCATTACAATGGACTCCGGAATTCCAAACTTAGTGATAATGTGGCACCAAGTAAACTTTTGAATCTGTGATGAAGTGATCATGGTTAAGGGTTCTGCCTCAATCCATTTTGTAAAATAATTCACTGCAACCACTGAGTACTTTAATTGACCTGGGGCTTGGTGGAATGAACCCAGAATGTCCATACCCCATCTGTAGAAAGGCCAAGGTAACATTGTAGATAGTTCTTCGGAGAGAGCTTGGTAATGATCCTAGTGGTGCTGACACTTATTACAGATTCAGACATGCATACGAGAGTCTCTTCAAAGTTCTTAAGAAGCTCTTGTACTTTAACCTAGTATCTCTACAGAAGAGGCTCCTTAGCTTGATACTCACCTCAGATCTAGGAGGTAACCAGTTGGGAATCTCTACAGAGTGTGATCCTGGCTAGCCCCATATCTTTGGCCATTATCAGCCGGACAATACATGTCTCATATTTAGCCTGGTTATTTGAGGTTGGAAATTTGAACTTCAGGGAATGTTCTAATGTTAATCCTTCTAAGTTTTCCAAGATTACCCCGGCATCACTCCTTTTGGGATTAGAGGATTCATCGACAAAGATGGTCTAAGAGATTCTTACTGGGTTACTGGGGTCTGATGTGAGTTCTGCTATGAAATCGGATAATGCTTGGCCTTTTATTGCTAGCCGTGGTTGATAAGTGATCCCAAATTCAGATAGTTCAATTAACCAAGCAATCATTCTTTTGGCTAAATTTGGCTTGTGTAATACTTGGCGGATGGGCTGATCCATTCTGACTACCACCGGGTGGTATTAGAAATATTACCAGAGTCTTCTAGCTATGATGATTAGTGCGAAATCCACCTTTTCAACTTTTTGGTAGTGAAGCTCAGGTCCCTACAGAACCTTGCTCACAAAGTAGATTGGTTTGTATCCTTCGCTTGTCTCCCGGATTAAAATAGAGCTCACTGTTTCCTTATGAACTGAGAGGTATAAGTAGAGCGTCTCACCGGGATCTGGTCTTGTCAAAATAGGAGGGGAGGATAGCAAGTTCTTCAGTGATAAAAAGGCATCCTCATATTCCTGGGTCCATTCAAAATTCTTCCCCTTCTTTAGCAGCTTAAATAGGGGAAGAGACTTATAGGCTGCTTTGGCAAGGAATCTCATGAGAGTTGCAACACGGCCTATGAGTTGTTGTACCTCCTTAACATTTTGAGGACTTCTCATGTCAAGTACCGCCTGACATTTATTAGGGTTAGCCTCAATTCCGCGGTGGGTTAGCATAAAACCCAGGAATTTCCCTGCTTGGGCCCTAAAGACACACTTTTCTGGGTTTAACCTCATGTTATACTTTCTGACCTAGGCAAATACTTCTTCAAGGTCTATCGTATGTGATCTTTCTTGTGGGATTTTCACTATCATATTGTCTATATAGACTTCTAGCATTTTCCCCACTTAGTTTTCAAAGACTCTATTCATCATCTTCTAATAGGTGGCTCCTGTGTTTTTCAGACCGAAAGGCATAACCCTATAGCAGTAGCTCGCCCTGTCAGTGATGAAGGTGATTTTATCCTCATCTCCGGGATATATTAGGATTTGGTTGTACCCAGCATACGCATCCATGAACGACAACCACTTGAAATTTGAGGAGCTATCCACCAATTTATCCATAGTAGGGAGTGAGTATGGGTCCTTGGGATAGGCTTTGTTCAGATTTGTATAGTCTACACATATTCTCTACTTCCCATTGGATTTCTTGACTAGGACCATGTTGGATAGTCATGTGGTATAAGAGATTTCCCTAATGAAGTTACTGCTTAGTAACTCCTTAATCTGTTCCTCAATGACCTGTTGTCTTTCTGGGCCAACCTTTCTTCTCTTCTGTGCAACCAGCTTCACACCTTCTTTGATGGACAGGCAATGATAGATGAAGCTGGGGTTGAGTCCCAACATGTTAGAGGATGTTCAAGCAAAAAGGTCTTTATTCTTTAGCAAAAGATCTGTCAATTATTGTTTTTCTTTTTCCTCTAAATGCGCTCCAATCTTGGTGACCTGATCAGGCCTGGCTCCAAGTTGGAAATGTTACAACTCACCCTCTGGATAAGGCCTGGTACCACAGATTTCTTCTCTAACATCCAGTTCATTCATAAGTATGTTGACCTGGTCCACGATTGGGCCAGGGGTGGCAAATTTTTTTTATTTTTGGGAATTCTGCAAATCTTTAAGCTCTCATTGTAGCATTTCCGGGCGACTACTTAATCTCCTTTGATAATGACAACCTCGTTGTTCTTATTCGAAAACTTCATCATGAGGTGAGTAGTGGAGACCACGACACTGAGGACATTTAGTAAGGGATGACCGAGGATAATGTTGTAAGCCGAAGGGCAGTCCACGACCAAAAATCTCACTTTGACCATCTTAAAGAGTTTAGAAGACCCCAAGGTCAGGTGGGTTTTGTAGTAACTTACTGGGGCGATCTTTTCACCTGTGAAACCTGTCAGTTCCCCACCATGAGGAGTTAAATCCGATGGCGGTAGTTCTAGCTTCTGATAGAGATCTAGGAATATAATACCTACTGAGCTTCCTTGATCTACAAAAATTCAGTGGACCTCGGCATTGGATATTATTCCCGAGATGACGAGTGGATCATTATGTTTCGGGATGATTCTGCTGTAGTCTTCATCTGAAAAAGTGATGGATGGCATTTTTCTTTCAGCAGCTTGGACTCTAGGTTTGGAATGGGATACACTAAAATCGCCATCCTCAATGGTTTTTTCCTGGCTCCATTTGATGACCCTCCACCAGTGAAGCCACCTACAATAGTGTTAATTATTCTATTTGGTTCAGAATGTTGGTCACCATTGTCATCGATGGGAGCGTCGCTGTTCCTATCCTGCCAGTCATTATTATCTCGGTGAGGTGGAGACCGGGATCTTCTTCTGGGACTTCGAGTCCTTCTTCTGTTATGAGGGGATGGGCTTCGCCATGGACTGCGTTTGTTATCTTTGTGGTTGCCACGATGCTCTTCATTTTGGACTTGGAGGATATACTACTATAGTCGTCCGGCCTTGATTAAAAATTTGATGGCATCACAGAGTTGATAGCAGTCTTCAGTATCATGCCCATAACCTTTATGTCATGTGCAATGCTTAGAATGGTCTTTCAGCTTGTGTTTCTTAATGGGGGGTGGTCTTCGCATATTGTGAAACTCAGTGTGCATCACCTCCCTCAAGATTGTTTCTCGTGGAGTATTTAGTGGAGTATAGATGGAGTATCTAGCCTATGGTGGACTATCCTTTGAAGATCAGGGCCGTGAGGAATTACAGTTAGGATTTTGGTGAGAAGATTCACCTTTGTCCCTCCTCCTCTAGTCCACCGTGGCTTCCTCTAGGCCCACATACTTCTGGGATCTCCTCTGAAACTCACCCAGGTTCTCCGGTTACAAAAGAAGTGGTAGGAGTAGGAGTAGGTAACTCCTCATTGAATCTAGCTTCAAATAGAGGATCAAGTCTCCTTGTAGTTCTCCTTTTTTTGGCTTTTTGAGTTAGCACATCCACAACATCTGATTTTAGAGCTTTAGAGTCGAGTGTTCTCTTGGTTCTTTTTTCTCTTAGTTCCTTAATCAAAACATTAATAACTTTTGACTTTGGAGCAAGTGCATCAGTGTATCATCATCATCTCTTTTTCTTTTCTTTTCTCTTCTTTATTTTCTTAGCATCCACTTTTAGAATAGGATGTAGGTCAAGGCACATCAACTTGAGATTGTTGTAAGTGAATATTGGATCAGGGAGATCAGAAACTCCATGATCCAGACTCAGACCAAAATACTTGAAGATTTTGGTCATCAACATCCCATAGCGAATGCAAGTAGTTTTCTTGGTGGCGTTGAGAGCAGCAGCCATGTGCTTCAGAATCAAGTATTGGCATTGAGAGCAGTAGTCTTCTTCAGTAATGAAGTCAAGAACTTCAATTTATACTAGATTTTTCTCTTCCATCTAGTCTAGACTATTGTAGGACTTGAGTCCTTTGTTCATGGCTCCGGTGACTTCAACCAACACCTCAAAAGAAATAATTATCTCTTCTTCATAGAGACTTCCAACAAATCTATCTTCTTCTTCAACTACACTGATAACAATATATTTTATACATTTTATAATCCTCTCATTGGGCTTCTTAAGGTTCAATTAGGCTTAATTATGTTAGTTTTGTTACATTCTATGATATTGAGCTTAATTGGATCATTGAAGGAATTATTGCATGAATTAGCCTCAATTTATCTTTTTGGCAGTGTTCAGTAAACTGGCTATAACTTGAGTTACAAATATTTGATTGATGTAATTCTATCTTTTAGAAAAGTTAAGACAATTCCCTACAACTTTCATGAATACCTCAAAGGCCTAATCACATGTTTGGATAACTCAAATTGGAGTTGAAGCAAGAACTAGGGTGCTGATTCTGATGGCTTGACCTATGCATACTATTCATGACATATCTCAGGATATAGGATGTCAAATAGGTTAAAATTTTGATGGTTGATAGCTAAGACCTAAATCTACAACTTTCATGTTGAACATGTTTCCAGAATCTGAGGTCTAATGGGTCATATTAGGCTTGAAAGTCAGAATAGAGGAGCTATCACTAGGCTTGAGTAGTATGAAGTAATCGGACCATATCTTGAGTTGTAGGAATTCTTTTGGGCTCAAACTAATGGCATTTGAAAGATAAGATCTAGACCTACAACTTTTATGAAGACCACTTCGTGAAAAAATGACGAATGCAATGACTTCAGAGCTAAATGATTTCAGAGACAAAGAATCTCCATAATTTTCCACTCATCAAAAGTCATTTGGCATTTTTCACTCATTTTCCACTCATCCACTCACTCATGACTCAGCCCTATTATCATTTTGTATCCCTAATTCTCTATAAAAGGGAGCCTTAGCTGATCATTTATGAGGCTTAGGTGTTAGATACCAAATTCATGCTATTTTGTTTGATTATCTTGTTGTAGTTTTCTCTTGCTCTAAATTGAAGTTATGTTTTTTTTTTTTCTTTTTCCTTCTTCCTTTCTTCTTGTCTATGAGTAACTAAGTTTCATTTTGCTTAGGTGAAAGAGTAAAGCTCTTGGTAATGAAATAATGTTAGATTAATTTCTCTCTTGTGCTTAAATGATATATTTTCAAGTAGTCATTATACGTATTGTATTTTGTTTCCAATCAATTTAGAAACCCTCCTTGTAAAGTGGAGTTCTTAATTTGTTGTAGATAAGAGATTGCCACAATGAATGCTTGAACTCATTTACAAGTATTGGTGTTAGAAACTCTCCTTGTAAAGTGGAGATCTTGATTTGTTGTAGACAAAATTTTGGCACAATGAATGCTTGATCCCATTTATGAGTGATGGTGTTAATAGATGATTAAAGGAATCATAATATAATTACGTATATAATTTTTAATGAACTTTGAATGTTGTATTTTCCGATTGGAACCTCCGTTATGTGTGGATTCTAATTGAGTTATAAAAGAATTAATTTTGTCCTTAATTTATTTACCAAGAGTGGATCTCCTAGCCCAAGCAATTCCTTTTTATTTATGACCAAGTTTTATCACCTTTATTGTTGTAACAAAATATTTTACTTACACCAAATATATTTTTCTTCATCAATTCCCTGTGGATCGACCTCGGACTCCCGAGAATTTATTACTTGAAACAACCTGCACTTGGGTTTGCAACTTTTAATCCGCATCAAGTTTTTGGCGCCGTTGCGAGGGACTTGATTTGAAGAACAAATTTATGGTGTAAATATTTTGTATATATATTTATTTTTTTCTCTTCCTGTGGATCTTGTATATATATATATATATATATATATATATATATATTTCTACTCTTTTTAATTTTTTTTCTTTATACTTACTAACATACTAACTTAGTGGGAAAAAATCTTCCTAATCTCTCTGTAATCTTTAATCATTAATGAAATATTCTTTCTTCTTCTCTTCTCTCTCGGTGGAGCAAAAAATCGGCTCCGATTCTCTGGTTTTCATATTTTAAATTTACTTTTTGCACTTTATTTTCTATATTTTATTTTTTGTACTTTATTTTTTGTATTTATTTTTGTCATTTATTTTTTGTTTACTAACTTACTAACTCTCTTACTAACTATCTAACTTCTTACTTTATCTGCTTCTAATATTTTAATTTACTTGCTTTTAACATTTTAATTTATCTCGTATACTAACTTTTTAATTATTCTGCTTATTAACTTATTTGGTGGTTGGTTTATACCACACATTTGTTAATATTTATTTACTAAGGGTTAATATATATTTGGTGGTTAGTTTATACCACACCCTTGTTAATATATATTTGGTGGCTGATTTATACCACATCTTTGTTAATATTTAATGAACGGTTTATACTGCTGGCTTGTACATTTTATTTTATATTTTAAGTTACTTGTTTATGCTTAATTGGTATCGTGATTTAAATTCTGATCATTTGGTTAAAGTTAATCCTAGTACTTTACATATTGATTTGTCTGAATCACAATCACACATATCAAACACAATGGCTGAAAATGAAAGTATGCATGATGAACATGAAAGTCAACCGTTGCGAACCATGCGTGAGTATTTGCAATCTTCCCGAAATTCTAGTCCATCATGTTTTATCTTTTCACTCGGTGTTAACAATTTTAGATTCAATCCAAGTATGATTTCTTTACTTCCTAATTTCCATGGTTTAGAATCTAAAAGCCCATATTTACATCTAAAAGAATTTGAGGAAGTATATACTGTTTTTCATAATCAAACTTGCACTGAAGAGGTTGTTAAGATTAAATTATTTCTTTTTTCTTTAAAAGATAAAGCAAAAACTTGCTTAACACTTTGAAACCAAGATCAATTGGCACATGGCAAGAAATGCAAGGTGAGTTTTTAAAGAAATTTTTTCCAACATATTAAACCAATGCTTTGAAAAGATAAATCTAAAATTTTTCCCAAAATTCAAATGAAGCATATTTTCAAATTTGGGAACATTTTAAAGATTTGTTGAATTCTTGCCCACATCATGGTTTTGAAAAATGACGCACTATAAGCTTCTTTTATGAAGGGTTAACACCCGAAACTAAATAATTTGTGGAAACAATGTATAATGGTGAATTTCTTTATAAAACCTGATGAAGCTTTAGACTATTTAAACCAGTTGGCTAAAATTTCTCAATCTTGGCATGGTACTAATCCTTCTGAAAATTCAAGTAGATCTAACCTTGCAAGTGATAGTAAAGGAAAATATCACCTTAGTCAAGAAGAAGATCTAAATGCTAGGTTCACCAGTTTGGCTAGAAAGATTGAAGCTATGGAATCAGGGAAAGTAAAAGAAATTAAATATGTGTAAAATAAAGAAATTTGTAGCATTTGTGATGAATTGACACACTTAACAAATGAATGTCCAAAAATTTCTATTTTTAAAAAGAAGTTGCGCATGAGCAAGTAAATGTAATGAACAATTTTAAAAAATCATTCACTTTTTCTTTTTCAGATATATACAATCCGGGATAGAGAAATCACCCAAACTTCAGTTAGATGACCAACAATCAGGCACCATATATGCAACCACCACCTCCTCAGGCATAGCAGGATTCTCAATATTTTTAAGGATATGTACCTTATGTCCCATCATATAGGAAAAACCTTGAGGAAACATTGCATGCATTCATGGAAAAGCAAGAGGCTATTAATAACCAAAACACTCAAGCCATGATTGACATAAAAGATACTCTTACTAAACTTTCTTCTGCACTTGCCATTGATAAGAAAGGAAAATTTCCCTCTCAACCTCAACCAAATCCTAAGAGTCAGCATAGCCTAAATGAGGGTAGTTCAGAAAGTCAACAAATAGATCAAGTCAAGTCAGTGATAGCTCTTAGGAGTGGAAAGGTTATTGAAAAATAAATTCCTGAACCTTGTGAGAAAAATGATGAGTCAAGTCCCAAAGATGAGGAAGGAGTTGATAAGCCACCTAGTCAAAAGGATACCAAATCCTCGCCTTCACCCCCATATCCTCTGACATTAAATAATTCAAGTAAAGTGAACCATAACAGTGACATTTTTGAAATCCTTAAACAAGTGAAAGTCAATATTCCTCTATTAGATGCTATCAAATAGATTCCTTGTTATGCCAAATTTTTGAAGGACTTGTGCACTGTTAAAAGAAAACATAATGTGAAAAAAAATGTATTTTTGACTGAACAGGTAAGCTCCATTATTCAGAACAATAATGTGTTTAAATATAAAGACCCTGGTTGTCCTACAGTTTCATGCATTATTGGTGAACATAAAATTGAATGAACTTTACTTGATCTTGGTGCTAATGTTAATTTGCTTGCATATTCAGTTTATCAGCAACTCAACCTAGGTGAGTTAAAACTAATTTCTGTAACTCTTCTACTTATAGATAAATCAATTAAAATTTCAAAAGGAATAGTGGAAGATGTGTTGGTACAAGTTGATAAATTCATATATCTTGTAGATTTTATTGTCTTAGAAATTGAACCTATGGAAAATAGTAGCAATTCAATTCCTGTTATTTTAGGTCGCCCATTTTTAGCAACATCTAATGCTTTGATAAATTGCAGAAATGGAGTGGTGAAGGTAACTTTTGGAAATATGACATTGGAGCTTAATGTTTTCAACATGTGCAAGCAACCACAAAAGTTTATGATGAAAAGGAAGAAATTGAGGCCTTTATAGATGATCATCTTCAAACCAAGAGTTCTTCTGACCCATTAGAAATTTGTTTAATTAATTCATTTAATTCAGCTACACAATTAGATAATGATGTTTCTGAAATATGCTCTTTACTTGACTGTACACAGGTAATAGAATACAAAGGAAGGAAGCCAAGATTCGAAGAGCTAAAACCCATGAATGATGATACCCATGAAGAAGTACCCACACTAGAACTAAAGTCATTACCTGCTGGGTTGAAGTACACATTTTTGGGAGAAGAACAAAGCTTTCCAGTGGTAATTTCCTCATCCCTGACCAAAGAACAAGAAGGTATGTTGATAGAAGTACTTAAAAGGCATAAAAGTGCAATTGGATGGACATTAAATGACATAAAAGGCATTAATCCATTAATTTGTACATATAGAATACATTTAGAGAATAATGCTAAAACATCTCAACAACCTCAAAGAAGATTAAATCCACACATGAAAGAGGTAGTTAGAGCTGAAGTTCTTAAATTACTTGATGTTGGAATTATCTATCCTATCTCTGATAGCCAGTGGGTAAGCTTTACACAAGTTGTGCTTAAGAAATCTAGAGTAACAGTGGTTGAAAATGAAGAAGGTGAATTAATACCTACCCGAGTCTCATCTAGTTGGCGTATGTGTATTGATTTTAGAAAATTGAATGCAGTCACTAGGAAAGATCATTTCCCCTTGCCATTTCTTGAATAGATTTTGGAAAGAGTAGCAGGACATCCCTACTATTGTTTTCTTGATGGTTATTCAGGGTATAATCAAATACTAATTGCATTAGAGGATCAAGAAAAGACCACTTTTACGTGCCCCTTTGGCACTTTTGCATATAGAAGAATGTCTTTTGGTCTTTGTAATGCTCCAGCAACTTTTCAAAGATGCATGCTAAGTATTTTCAGTGACATGATTGAGCATTATTTAGAGGCTTTCATGGATGATCTGACAGTTTTTAGAAATTCTTTTAAAAATTATCTTGATAATTTGGAAAAAGTTCTTAAAAGATGCGAAGAAAAAGAATTTGTGTTGAATTCGGAAAAATGTCATTACATGGTCACTTCAGGAATAGTGTTAGGTCATGTGATATCTTCTAAAGGAATTGAAGTTGATAAGGCTAAAGTTGAATTAATTGCTCATTTGCCTTCCCAAAAACAGTCAGAGAAGTTCGTTCATTTTTAGGACATGCAGGATTTTACAGAAGATTCGTAAAGGACTTTAGTGTCATATCTAGACCATTATGTAATCTTCTAACAAAAGATGTACCATTTGATTGGACCCAAGATTGTCAGAAATCTTTTGAAAAATTAATTAGTCTTTTGACATCTGCTCCTATCATGCAATTCCCTGACTGGTCTTTGCCTTTTGAGTTGATGTGTGATGATAGTGATTTTGCTGTTGGCGCTGTTTTAGGACAAAGAAAGGAAAGTAGGCCTTATGTAATTTATTACACAAGTCAAACTTTGAATAGTGCACAAATGAATTACACCACTACTGAAAAAGAACTACTTGCTATAATTTTTGCATTAGACAAATTTTGAGCTTATTTAATTAGTTTTTCCACTGTTGTTTTCACTGATCATGCTGTTGTTAGATATTTAATGTCTAAGCAGGATGCCAAACCTAGGTTGATATGGTGGATCTTGTTGCTTCAAGAATTCAACATCACAATAAAAGACAAGAAAGGAGTCGAAAATATTATTGCAGATCATTTGTCTAGACTTACAACAGGCTCATCTTTTGATAGCACACCTATCAATGATTCTTTTCCAGATGAATTTTTATTTTCTATCAATTTCATGCCTTGGTTTACTAACATTGTTAATTTTCTTGTAATAGGTAAGATGCCGCCTTAGTGGATGCATCAAGACAGACAAAAGTTTTTGATTGAGGTGAAAATTTCTATTGGGATGACCCATATTTGTTCAAATATTGTCCTGATCAAATCTTTCGGAGATGTGTACCTGATAATGATGTAAGTAATGCCATTAAATTTTGTCATTTAGAAGCATGTGGAGGTTATTTTTCTTCAAAGAAAACAACTGCGAAAATCTTGCAGTGTGGATTTTATTGGCCCACATTATTTAAGGACAGCTATATTTTTTACAAAAGTTGAGAAAGTTGTTAGAAATTGGGTTCCATTTCTAAAAGAGACATGATGCCTTTGAACCCTATCATTGTCATTAAAATTTTTAATTGTTGGGGAATTGATTTCATGGGTCCATTTCCATCATTATTTGGATTTGTGTATATTTTGGTTGC
Organism: Ormosia semicastrata; assembly: GCA_029884595.1. Lineage (NCBI taxonomy): Eukaryota > Viridiplantae > Streptophyta > Magnoliopsida > Fabales > Fabaceae > Ormosia > Ormosia semicastrata. The sequence goes on along the minus strand of JAQQTO010000062.1, from coordinate 17,698,217 downwards.
AGTTGATTATGTCTCAAAATAGATTGAGGCGATTCCATGTTGACACAATGATCACAAAACTGTTCTAAAATTTTTAAAAGAAAATGTTTTGAGTCGATTTGGAATCCCTCGAGCTATCATCAGTGATGGGTCAAAATATTTTTGTAATAAACCATTTGAATCTTTAATGAAGAAATATTGCATCACACACAAAATTACTACCCTTTATCACCCTCAGACAAGTGGATAAGTAGAATTAGCAAATAGGGAGATTAAACAAATTTTGGAAAAAATGGTTAACCCAAATCGTAAAGATTTGTCTTTAAGATTAAATGATGCACTTTGGGCTGACCGTACTGTTTTCAAAACATTTTTAGGCATGTCACCCTATCAATTAGTCTATGAAAAACCTTGTCACTTGCCTGTAGAATTGGAGCATAAAGCATTTTGGGTCAATAAAGCTTTCAACTTAAGTCTTGATGATGCTTCCAAGTTACGCAAATTGCAATTGAATGTACTTGAGGAATTGAGAAATGATGCATATGAAAACTCAAAGATTTATAAAGTTAGAACAAAAGCTTTTCATGACAAATCAATTTTGAGAAAAAATTTTGAAATTAGTCAAAAAGTTCTGCTTTATAATTCTCATCTTCACCTATTCCCTGAAAAATTGAGATCTAGGTGGATTAGTCCTTTTATTGTCAAACATGTGTATCCTCATGGGGCCATAGACATTGAGAACCCTAGGAATGGTAATGTATTTAAGGTCAATGGACAAAGACTCAAACCATTTCTGGAACATCAAGTTGTTGAGGTAGAATCTATCTCCCTTTCTAATCCTTGTTATGAGTAGAATTTATTTTAATTTTGTTTCTTTCTTTTTGCAGTTCTTTGTGTTCCTGGTTAAGTGGCGGATAATGGTATTCTGTGACTCTCAAGTCGGTTTATTTTTCAGTTTCCCATAATAACTGATTCCTTCTCCTTCAAAATGGATGTCATTCTCTCAAATCTAAGAAAATATTTTCCTTCTTTTCCTAAAAATGCTCTAACCAAAATCTACAAAGTTAGGTGTGAAAGACTAAGACTATTAATGTACAAGGGCATCCCAGAAGATATACACTGGATAATCGAAGCAAAGGTTCGTTTAGCTGGTGAATCTTCAGATTCATTTGTCCCATACATGTCGGGTCTCGGTAAAAGTTCGTATTCAAAAAGAAAAAGAGCAAAAAGAATGAAAGTTTGTTACAAGTGTGCATGATGAAATTGTAACTCGCGATGTCGTTCTTTGGGAATGGTTTCTGCAAACAGAGAAGATAACATATTCTTCATTAAGAATGGACTGAGTAAGGAGTCATTAGATAATATCTTATTGACCCTTGAGACGCATTCTTGTAGAGTTATGCAGCGTGAACTTCTTAGTTTATGAAATCTTTTCAGGGACGAGTAAGAGCGTTACAGTCTTGGGAATCTGACTCAAAAAGACTCTGTTTGCCAATTTATAAGAAAATTAGATGGGAAGCCTATCCTCGACTCATAGAAGGTGTTTAAGCCATTTTTGGACGTGAAACCAGAGGAAGATGTGAGCCACAATGACAACAATTTGTATATATTATCTTGTACATTTCTTTAAAAAAAAAAAAAAAAAAAAAAAAAAAAAAAGAAAGAAGAAGTAAAAAGAAGAAAAAAGAAAAAATGAAATAAAAAAGGAGGGGAAACTTCGGTTGTACTTGGTCTTTAATTAGATTAGGAGCCCCTGCCAGCGGTAGTCTCGTCATTGACTCGGGTAGACCATCGCATGTCAGTCCGTAAATAAGGTTTGTGTGTCATACTCTGTAGAGAGCCATACTCCACAACCCAATGTTCATCATCTAGGCACTGTGGAGTTGATGGATAGATAGAAGTGTCCCACTTTGGTTATTAGTGAGAAGTAACCCACGGCTGCTAAAGCATATGAGGCATCTGAGCTTGATCCTCTCTTTTATGAGAAGGGCCTCTCAGCGCCTTGGGATGGAGCATTCTGGATCTTGGACATTGCAGGTTTCAGATTTTAGCATCTTTGTTGATGTTATGAACCCAAGTGTGAGCTCTCCAGGTTCTAGACCCAGGATGGAAACCCACGATGGTTTCTTTATTCTCTTTTCTTCAAATAAGCGGTGAGGGAAGCAGTATGAAAAGTAAGCCATGTCAAACACTTTAACTAATTAAATAATTACAAACTTTGGTTTTATTCAACGTACTTTGTTTCTGTTTAAATTTGTGTGAGGTTTCTCTTTTCAGTAATTGCAACAACATGCATTATCTTCTATCCTTTACCTATCTATATTTGACATTGAGGACAATGTTGTGATCTGGTTGGGGGGAAGGATAGTTGTGCAAAAAAAAAATATAAAAAGAAAAAAAACCAAAAAAAAAAATTTAGGAAGTGTGTGTATTAATATGTTTGTTGTGTTTATATGTTTGTCAATAACTTACTAAACCAGTTAAAGATGGTAGAGTAAGGAGTAAATTTTACTCTTGAGATGCATCTTAGTTGGGGTAGATAACTAGTTTGTGTGGAAGTAGTAATTCAAATTCAGGGAAATTTATATGATTGAGTAAATTGTCTTCTTTCTTAAAATTCACATGCTTGGTTATGGATGTTGAATTGGTGGACTGAGAATGATAGAATTATGTCTTGTGAGATTTTGAACCTATTGATGAATGGATTGAACATTTGTACCATTCTCTTCTTTCTTGTGTGAATTTCACTCATGAAATTGTTACTCTAGAACTTGCTTTAATTCTTTTTGAAACTACATTTTTATATACATACATAAATATGATTGAGGCATTTTTCTTGAAATAGCTACTTTCATCAAGTAGTCAGCCTTGCTTAGCAGCATAATGTCTCAATATGATATCAAGCACTCTTATGACTTCTTGGAAATTCTCTGATTCCTGCCAACGTAAAGCATTGAAAATAGCCTATTTCTCCTTACTTAACCCCTTTGCGCTTATTTGACCATTCTTTATTTCAAACTCATTATGTGTCTTAAATGAAAAATCATGTTCTTATCTGACCTTAGGGAATAAGAGAACATTAGCTTTGTCATTGGATGAGTTCTTGAACAAGTGTGGGGGTGTGTGTGCAGAATGGTTAAAAAAATGTATATATGATGTTCTTTTTGTAAAAAAATAAAAATAAAAATAAAATAAAAAAAATCAAAAATCAAAAATAAAAAAATGTAAAAAGAAAAAGAGGGTCAACAAGGCAATAAAGGAAAGGAAAATAATATGTAAAGAGAATTTGTATTAGGTGGAGTTGGGATGAACTTTCATGCTTGTTAATTGAACTCAGCTTTCATGCTCTTTTATTCTCTTTGGTATTTAACTTGTCATATCTATATTACCTTCTCCTTTACCTTGACCTCATTACAACCTTGAATAAAGTCCTCATGATTTGTGTGTGCATGTGTTCTGAGTAGTGGAGAAGTAAAGGATAAGCAAGCTTATGGTAGTACAATTTTCATGGGTTGAATTGAGTGAAATACTTACCTTTTAAACACTTGAGGGATTGAGAGCAAATCTTGTGAAGATCTATCATTTTTGATTCATGTTTTTCAATTGAAACTTCTTTGTTTGTTGATTTGAGATGTGAAGAAACGTTACCTCATAAATGTTTTGATTACTTGAATGTCTGGTTGCTTTTCTTGTTTCATTGAATCCTTTAGAGTTTTTAGCTTTTGAGTCTGTGTTATTTTTTCTTTGTTCCTTAGTTTTTTTTATGTATTTTGCCCAGGAGTACAAAAGTTAAGTGTGGGAGAATTTGATAATAATATATTTTATACATTTTATAATCCTCTTATTGGGCTTGTTAAGGTTCAATTAGGCTTAATTATGTTGGTTTTGTCACATTCTATGATATTGAGCTTAATTGGATCATTGAAGGAATTATTGTATAAATTAGCCTCAATTTATCTCTTTGGTAGTGTTCAGTAAACAGGCTATAACTTGAGTTGCAAATATCTGGTTGATGTGATTCTACTCTTGTAAGAAAGCTAAGACAATTCCTTACAACTTTTATGAAGATCTCAAAGGCCTAATCACACGTTTGGATAACTCAAATTGGAGTTGAAGCAAGAACTAGGGTGCTGATCTTGATAGCTTGACCTATGCATACTGTTTATGACATATCTCAGGCTATAGATGGTCAAATGGGCTGAAACTTTGATGGTTGATAGTTAAGACCTAAATCTACAACTTTCATGTTGAACACTTTTCCAGAATCGAAGGTCTAATAGGTCATATTAGGCATGGAAGTTAGAATAGAAGAGGTGTCACTGGGCCTAAGTAGTATGAAGTAATCAGACCATATCTTGAGTTGTAGAAATGCGTTTGGGCTCAAACTAACAGCATTTGAACAATAAGATCCGCCTACAACTTTTATAAAGACCACTCGGTGAAAAAATGACTAATTCAATGACTTCAGAGCTAAATGATTTCAGAGATAAAGAATCTCCATAATTTTCTGCTCATCAAAAGTCATTTGGCATTTTTCACTCATTTTTCACTCATCCACTCACTCATGACTCAGCCCTCTTGTCATTTTGTATCCCGAATCCTCTATAAAAGGGAGCCTTGGCTGATCATTTAGGAGGCTTAGGTGTTAGATACCAAATTCATGCTATTTTATTTGATTATCTTGTTGTAGTTTTCTCTTATTCTAAATTGAAGTTATGTTATTTTTCTTCTTTCTCCTTCTTCCTTTCTTCTTGTCTATGAGTAACTAAGTTTTATTTTGCTTGAGTGAAAGAGTGAAGCTCTTGGTAATGAAATAAGGTTAGATTAATTTCTCTTTTGTACTTAAATGATATATTTTCAAGTAGTCATTATACGTATTGTATTTTGTTTCCAATCAATTTAGAAACCCTCCTTGTAAAGTGGAGTTCTTGATTTGTTGTAGACAAGAGATCGACACAATGAATACTTGAACCCATTTACAAATGTTGCTGTTATAAACTCTCCTTGTAAAATAGAGATCTTGATTTGTTGTAGACAATATTTTGGCATAATGAATGCTTGATCCCATTTATGAGTGGTAGTGTTAATAGATGATTAAATGAATCATAATATAATTACGTATATAATTTTTAATAAACTTTGAATGTTTATTTTTCGATTGAAACCTCAGTTATGTGTGGATTCTAATTGAGTTATAAAAGAATTAATCTTGTCCTTAATTTATTTACCAAGAGTGGATCTCCTAGCCCAAGCAATTCCTTTTTATTTGTGACCAAGTTTTATCACCTTTATTGTTGTAACAAAATATTTTCCTTACGTCAAATAAATTTTTCTTCATCAATTCCCTGTGGATCGACCTCAGACTCCCGAGAAGTTATTACTTGAAACAACCTGTACTTGGGTTTGTAACTTTTAATCCGCATCATACACCAATAAAGCTCAGGAAAGTACTGGTAGACACGTTCAGAAAGCTTTCCTACCTTTGTTTAGTTATTTCTTTAGACATGTCCATCCCATAAGCAAACATTTCCACTTAGTTGATTCTCCTTCCAACAACAACTGCTTTTGTGCTAAACCAGTCATCAAAAATCTTCTTTTAGAGTTTGGAGATGAAAAGATATCTCTTGGGTATATCTTCTTCTTCTGAACTAATAGAGATTGTCCTCTTCTTTTCGAAAGGTTTGGACTTTGGTGTACGAACTTTCTTACTTTGCCTTTTGTAACATCCTCCCTAACCTATTATTAGTTTTAATTTTGTTATAAAAGTGCATTAATACTAATATGAGATAGAATGACAGTTTGGTTAATACAAAAGGCTAAAATATCTTTAAAAGTTATAAAACTTTCAAAGTTACCTAAAGTCAAAGATATTATCTTAATTCCACCTTTCCCACAATCTTTAATTTTGTGCATGTATATCTCTCACTTTCTCTTATTTCACACATCTGTTAGCAGCAGGAAAGAGAAGAAAAGTTAGAGATAGGAACGAAAAGAGGAAACAGAGAATAAAGAAAGCAAAGAAATAGGCGAAAAGAGCGAGCAGATCGAAAAAAGAAAGAAGTGGAAGAAGTACAAATCAAGGGAAGAGCTGTAACACCCTCCTTAGGGCGTCACATTTCGTGTTACTCAATTACCAAGTTACCCCTTCATTGGAAAATCGTGCTTATAATATAAATACGAGTTATAAAATTCTTGATGATAATTAAATAAACTTAGCGAAAAATAAAAACACTACAACATCATCACAAATTATTTACATTGTATATACACAAGTTACAGTATTGTCATATTTTAAAATTTACAAACTAGACTCTCAAAATATTTAAACTTTAATTTAAACTAACATACTGCCCAAGTATTACTACACAGCAGAACCCTCAGACGGGTCCTTCTCAGACTCCTCAGAAGATAGAAGTCCGACTTGACGTGAAGTCCTACGGACAGATGTCCGCACAGACGACACTATACTAATCGCACTAGGAGTACGATAGTATATTCCTCAATACTGTCTAGTAGACAATGGGAACTCTAGGTATTAATATTCACACTGATGTCCAAGATGTAGCCTACTCAATCTCATAAACACAAGGAGACGAGACTCCTCCATCACTTCAAAACTCAGCATCCTCAACAGGAATCTGCTCTTCCTCAACTTCTCGCTCAAGTTCTCGCTCAACGTCTTTAAAATTATAAATACAATATAGAATATACATAGAAAGAGGTGAGATCACCTACGCCAATACCAGTATGGTAGCAATGAAGATAAACACATACAATATCTCATACCAGCACATCAATCATAATTACAATTATACCACCAACATTATTTATCATCATAACTCATGTAATAAGCAATAATTACAATCATGCCATTATCAATAATCAAATATTCAATAAATCAATTATCATAAATCATTATTATGATAATACCCTCACTATCTACATGTATGCATACAGACTCAATTTCCTACTCCATAGAGCTAAAACTCATATCAGAAAGAGTGATCGAAAAGATCTGTCTGCACTAATATGCCTCAGACCACGTGTTCAATTTTTGCACATCTAGCATATGCACCACAGTCTTTATCAAATCTTGATTAGAGATAGTGTCTCAGTCCGGATCATCGGTGTGTTGCATCGGTCTAACCTACGGTATAGAAGCGCTGCCATCTGCCCATTGTAGGCAACCCGCACCCCGATGCCCCCAAGGTCAACGAGTGACCTACACTACGCATATCACACCCACTTAGGAGGTATATTCTTTCCTAGGCAATCAGCCTTATTCAATCCATCCGACCTTTCTAATGCATGTACTATGCACCTTTCACAATTTCAATTCATTATATCATATTCTCAATTCAATTTCTTTACCTCATATTTTCAATTCAATTTCTTTATCTCATATTCGTGGTCCTCAAATAGGCCTAACAGTATTATTACTGTAATTTCATCGTGAAACCATATTTTCACATTTTCTCAATCGCGTAAAATATTTTTCACACGTTTTAAATCAAAAATATTATTTTTCTCATTTAACACCAAAATTTGACTTTATTTTTCATATTTGCATAATAACCCCTCAAAACAAAACATAATATTTATATTTTAGTCCTCACTGAAATAATATTTTCACAAAAGTCCCTCATAAAATTTATATTTATGAAATAGTCCCTCATAAAATTCATATTTACGAAATCGTCCCTCATAAAATTCAAATTTATGAAATTGTCCCTCATAAAATTCATATTTACGAAATCGTCCCTCATAAAATTTATTTTTACGAAATAGTCCCTCATAAAATAATATTTACAAGATAGTCTCTCTTTTATAAAATATTTGCAATATAGTCCATTTAAAATCAATAATTACAATATGACTCCATTAAAAATGAAAATTACAATATTGCCCCTAAAAAATCAGTATTACAATATGGCCCCTTTAAAAACAAAAATTATAATATTACCCCTCTAAAAATTATATTCATAATATGGCCCCTTTTAAAAATGAAAATTACAATATTACCCCTCTAAAAATTGGTATTTGTATTGTTTTCCCAAAAATATTATTTCTTTCATTTACTCCACATATCACAGCTCAAATTTTACAGACGCACCTCTAAACCCGTAGGGTGAGCCATACGTCAATAAACTTCAAGTATTGACACTCGAATTAATTTCATAACTCATTTATTAAATCAAATTGTTTTCTCAAACTCATTTTACTTTATTATACTCAAACTTTTCCAAATTCAATCCCTTTTCATTTTAATCTTTAATTCTCATTTACATTCATCATTTTTCAGGACTTTGGTCCTCTTGACCCTAGTAAGGCCGTAAGCCTCAAGCTCTTTGGAGCTCTCATAAAATCGGTTCATCATATTATTCACATCCTAAATTACACATACATTCTCATGCTTCCATAATTACACATACACACATAATATCAAAACTTTAAGCATTTTATCACACATGCAAGCATAGAAACACAATCATACACAACATAAACACAATCAAATAGCATCAAACAATCGGTGAAGAACCCTTATGGATTTTTCACTGTACAAAACTATCCCCACACCACCAAAACTTGGTTGGTGAGGTTAAATCTCCCTCTTACCTCTTGAAGACAAGCTTTTCAAGCTCTCCTCCTTCTCCTTAATTTTCGTGTGGCTCACAACAATTCCTAGCAATTCTAAAATAATTAGTAAAATCACAAACAAAGCTCAATAATAACAAACCATGGAACAAACATGGTTTAGAAACTCATAAACATGAATTTAAACCATAGAAATCCAAGTTTACCTCTAGGAAAGTAAGGTAAAAGTGGGATTTTGAAGCACTTAGGTTGTGATTTTGGAAAAACTTTCTAAATGGAAAGTGTTTAGAATGATGTTAAGCTTTAGGAAATGGTGAGAGTTAAAATTATAGGTGATGGAAGGTATATTTGGGTGAAGAGGCCGAACCATGTGGAGAGAAAAGGAAGGAAAATGGTGCTTTGGTTCTTGGAATTTTTGAGAGAAAGTGTTGTAGACTTTTTGATGAAAGAGAAAATGAAATTGTGAGAGTAATTATGGGTGGGCTGCTGCCATGAATGGGTAGGGAAAATTAGGAGATTTGCATGAAGAAAATATCCTATTTTGAGTGCACATGGACAAGCACATGGCTTATGTCATCCATTTGACTTGCATGGCTATTTAGATTGCTCAAGAACCATGTAGAAACCTCCTCCAAGCTACTGCAAACTGTGGGACTCCTTGGGGTTTTAGGGATATTAATTTGTTTTATTTCAAGTCTAATTACTTGCTAATTGATTAGTTAATTCATTAGGTTAAGTTTCCTAATCAATCTTAACTAATTATCCAATTACATAACTAATTAATTAGACATATAATTACATATATTATATCCTCTAATTAAAATTAGGATATTTAATTAGTAATTAGTTTATAACTAATTAATTATTAAGTTAGTTTACTTAACTTACTAATTAGGCCATTAGATTAACCAAATTAGGTTTAATTAGTTACTAATCAATTTCAAGCCACTATTATTGACTTCGTCTTAGCCATTGAAATCATCTTGATTTCCTATCCATTGATCTCATCTACGGTGGATATTACTTAGTAGTTTTGTCAAGATTCGTTTTACACCATTGATCGGATCAACGGTTAAGATTAAAGCTTCTAAAGTAAGCTTTACAATCTAATGGTTCATAAAAAAGTCTATGCTTCTTTTGTTGACTCATTCTAATTGTTTTAAAAAGTCAAGCCACCTATTTTGACTTGTTCTTATTGGTTTAGATTTCCCAAATTAATCGTTGATCTGTTACACTAAACGTGGGCCCCACAAACTTTTTCGTGTCCACTAACAAATTTTCTACTATTTTTTTGAGACAAGAGTAATCTTGTTGAATAAAATAATATTATAATAATATAAATTATTTTATTACACGCTTAAATCCTAAAAAATATAAGATTAATATATATATCAATCTGAATTGGGTTTAATAAGATCCCCCAACTCCAATTAATTAAAATAAGAATTTTCCCGGCCCGAAAATTATTATTTTCCTGACCCGGAGCAAATCACACAAAAATATCAAAAATAGTATCAGAATAATCAAATTATTTTTATATTGCACAGAAAACACAAAATAGTGTAATTCTGTCAGTTCTGTAACATAGTCTAACATTTGGGGTGTTACAATACTCCCACTCTAAAAAGAAGTTTCGTCCTCGAAACTTGACATACACTTACAACAAAAATAGATTCTGAATTGAGATCTTCAGTGTATTCCTTCGAATTTCGAGAATAAGTCAAAATATTGCCAATAATGACAAATTTTGCTTAGTTAAGAAAGAACAATCCTATTTATATAATTTATGAATATCGCAAAAACATCCTTTACCCCGAATGGTAATATTAGATACTCATAGTGTCTATAACGCATCCGCAAAACTGTCTTGGAACATTCTCTACTTTTATGCAAATCTGATAATAATTAGCACGTAAATCGATCTTAGAGCAAACAACGATTTCCTTCGTTTGGTCTTCTAGTTCCCCTGTTGTCACATCATTCCAGATTTTCTTCATCAAGATAAGTTGATCTACTTGCCTATTTTTAATCTTAATAGAAACTATCTCATAGATCAAGTTTTCTTTTAATCGCACTGTATTTGGTACTATAACATAAGTTGAATCAAGAATAATCCTTCTTAATTGAGATACATGAATGACACTTTGAAGGTTATAAGGAAAAGTAACAAGACTATTCGGTAGATTGCTAGATTAGTCCAACAAAGAATTTGAGATGGTCTAATAGATTTCGAAATGAACATGGTCCAATAATTTTAGAAATAAACTTTTTGGATTCAAATCCAAAAATCTCAGGTCTAGGAAATACTAATGTTACGTTGTATCAATCTAGTAGGATATGGTTAGAAAATAACCAATCCATTTATAAAGTCAGGCTCTCAAATAGTTGTAATTTTAGATAAACAAATCAAATCAACAGAAAAGATTTGATATCCAATAGATATAGGGTAGAGTTAGAAAACTTAAGTATAAATAACAAGTTTAATAAGAAGAGTAGAAATACTCAGATCACATTATAACAGAGACACAGATAAGTTAAATTGATTTACTCAGCCTATTTGAGAAAGAAATAGACAAACCAGATCAATAGAAAAGTTTCAAACTCCAATAATAATAGGATAGTTTCAAACAGACTCGAGTAGTAATAACAAGTTTAGAAGTTGAAGTAGTATTATGAAAAGAACAAAACACGGATAACCCCAAAAGATTTACATAGTCACAAATCACAAGAGACTGGGTTACCTTACGCACTATACAGTACAGTTTTAAGATTACCCTTTTTGGCACAACTTCCTCACACCTTAAGTTTTTGTATTTGAACGTTCTCATTACACCCTCTGCACCGACTTTTTCTTCTTCTTGAGATTTTGAAATACGTGTATCACTAATGGAAAGTTCCATCTTCAGTTGATCACAATCTCTGGAGAAATGTCCAGGCTTCCCACATCCATAACAAATAATCCTTTTATGCTGACAATCTTTGGTGAGATGATTTTTCCCACACTTGAAACATTTCATGGTTGATGCCACAGTCTGACCAAAATCATTATCACTAGTACTCCCCCTCTTTGTTCGTTGTTGCTTCCCCAGTAGTCATACATACGGCTTTTGCTGAACACGATCGACTTTATGCTTCCTTCCATCTTGGATTATCGAAGGCTCTAAATTACAGCTTCTTGCATCCAGTGGCTGCTCCAATCCTAATAAGCTATGAAGTTCGATTATCAGTTCCTGCTGCTAATCGATCATCTGTCTTTGTTGTACTGCTACTTTAATCATCTTTTGTATCACACTTCTAGCTGCGGCTATACGATCTTCATCACGTCTCGTGTCCTCATACACATGTTCGCTACGTTCCATTCTCTTTCTTCAAAGACGAACAAAATCAAAACATGATGAACTAAACGTAATTATTTCACACAACATCGTCTCCTTTCGGAAACCAAAATATGTCTCTGTGTTCAATGTCAGAGTTTCACACAGCACAAATAAGACAAACCTACCCACAAACCTAAAAGACTCTAACTTGGGCTCTAATACCAACTAATGTAACACCCTCCTTAGGGCGTCACACTTTGTGTTACTCAATTACCAAGTTACCCCTTCATTGGAAAATCGTGCTTATAATATAAATACGAGTTATAAAATTCTTGATGATAATTAAATAAACTTAGTGGAAAATAAAAACACTTCAACATCATCACAAATTATTTACATCGTATATACACAAGTTATAGTATTGTCATATTTTAATATTTACAAACTAGACTCTCAAAATATTTAAACTTTAATTTAAACTAACACACTGCCCAAGTATTACTACACAGCAGAACCCTCAGACGGGTCCTTCTCAAACTCCTCAGAAGATAGAAGTCCGACTTGACGCAAAGTCCTACAGACAGATGTCCGCGCAGACGACACTATACTAATTGCACTAGGAGTACGATAGTATATTCCCCAATACTGTCTAGTAGACAATGGGAACTCTAGGTATTAATATTCACACTGATGTCCAAGATGTAGCCTACTCAATCTCATATACACAAGGAGACGAGACTCTTCCATCACTTCAAAACTCAGCATCCTGAACAGGAATCTGCTCTTCCTCAGCTTCTCGCTCAAGTTCTCGCTCAACGTCTTTAAAATTATAAATATAATATAGAATAGACATAGAAAGAGGTGAGATCACCTACGCCAATACCAGGATTGTAGCAATGAAGATAAACACATACAATATCTCATATCAGCACATCAATCATAATTACAATTATACCACCAACATCATTTATCATCATAACTCATGTAATAAGCAATAATTATAATCATGCCATTATCAATAATCAAATATTCAATAAATCAATTATCGTAAATCATTATTACGATAATACCCTCACTATCTACATGTATGCATACAGACTCAATTTCCTACTCCATGGAGCTAAAACTCATCTCGGAAAGAGTGATCGAAAAGATCTGTCTGCACTAATATGCCTCAGACCACGTGCTCAATTTTTGCACATCTAACATATGCACCACAGTCTTTATCAAATATTGATTAGGGATAGTGTCTCGATCCGGATCATCGGTGTGTTGCATCGGTCTAACCTACGGTACAAAAGCGCTGTCATCTGCCCATTGTAGGCAACCCGCACCCCGATGCCCCCAAGGTCAACGGGTGACCTTCACTACGCATATCACACCCACCCAGGAGGTGTATTCTTTCCTAGGCAATCAGCCTTATTTAGTCCATCGGACCTTTTCAATGCATGTACTATGCACCTTTCACAATTTCAATTCATTATATCATATTCTCAATTCAATTTCTTTACCTCATATTTTCAATTCAATTTCTTTATCTCATATTTGGGGTCCTCATATAGGCCCAACAGTATTATTACTGTAATTTCATCGTGAAACCATATTTTCACATTTTCTCAATCGCGTAAAATATTTTTTACACGTTTTAAATCAAAAATATTATTTTTCTCATTTAACACCAAAATTTGACTTTATTTTCCATATTTGCATAATAACCCCTCAAAACAAAACATAATATTTATATTTTAGTCCTCACTGAAATAATATTTTCATAAAAGTCCCTTATAAAATTCATATTTACGAAATAGTCCCTCATAAAATTCATATTTATGAAATCGTCCCTCATAAAATTCAAATTTATGAAATTGTCCCTCATAAAATTCATATTTATGAAATCGTCCCTCATAAAATTCATTTTTACGAAATAGTCCCTCATAAAATAATATTTACAAGATAGTCTCTCTTTTATAAAATATTTGCAATATAGTCCCTTTAAAATCAATAATTGCAATATGACCCCATTAAAAATGAAAATTATAATATTGCCCCTAAAAAAATTAGTATTACAATATGGCCCCTTTAAAAATGAAAATTATAATATTACCCCTCTAAAAATCATTTTTATAATATGGCCCCTTTTAAAAATGAAAATTACAATATTACCCCTCTAAAAATCGGTATTTGTATTGTTTCCCCTAAAATGTTATTTCTTTCATTTACTCCACATATCACAGCTTAAATTTTACAGACGCACCTCTAAACCCGTAGGGTGAGCCATACGTCAATAAACTTCAAGTATTGACACTCAAATTAATTTCATAACTCATTTATTAAATCAAATTGTTTTCTCAAACTCATTTTACTTTACTATACTCAAACTTTTCCAAATTCAATCCCTTTTCATTTCAATCTTTAATTCTCATTTACATCCATCATTTTTCAAGACTTTGGTCCTCTTGACCCTAGTAAGGCCGTAAGCCTCAAGCTCTTTGGAGCTCTCATAAAATCGGTTCATCATATTATTCACATCCTAAATTACACATACATTCTCATGCTTCCATAATTACACATACACACATAATATCAAAACTTTAAGCATTTTATCACACATGCAAGCATAGAAACACAATCATACACAACACAAACACAATCAAATAGCATCAAACAATCGGTGAAGAACCCTTATGGATTTTTCACCGTACAAAACCATCCCCACACCACCAAAACTTGGTTGGTGAGGTTAAATCTCCCTCTTACCTCTTGAAGACAAGCTTTTCAAACTCTCCTCCTTCTCCTTAATTTTCGTGTGGCTCACAACATTTCCTAGCAATTCTAAAATAATTAGTAAAATCACAAACAAAGCTCAATAATAACAAACCATGGAACAAACATGGTTTAGAAACTCATAAACATGAATTTAAACCATAGAAATCCAAGTTTACCTCTAGGGAAGTAAGGTAAAAGTGGGATTTTGAAGCACTTAGGATGTGATTTTGGAAAAACTTTCTAAATGGAAAGTGTTTAGAATGATGTTAAGCTTTAGGAAATGGTGAGAGTTAAAATTATAGGTGATGGATGGTATATTTGGGTGAAGAGGCCGAACCATGTGGAGAGAAAAGGAAGGAAAATGGTGCTTTGGTTCTTGGAATTTTTGAGAGAAAGTGTTGTAGACTTTTTGATGAAAGAGAAAATGAAATTGTGAGAGTAATTATGGGTGGGCTGCTACCGTGAATGGGTAGGGAAAATTAGGAGATTTGCATGAAGAAAATATCCTATTTTGAGTGCACATGGATAAGCACATGGCTTATGTCATCCATTTGACTTGCATGGCTATTTAGATTGCTCAAGAACCATGTAGAAACCTCCTCTAAGCTGCTGCAAACCGTGGGACTCCTTGGGGTTTTAGGGATATTAATTTGTTTTATTTCAAGTCTAATTACTTGCTAATTGATTAGTTAATTCATTAGGTTAAGTTTCCTAATCAATCTTAACTAATTATCCAATTACATAACTAATTAATTAGACATATAATTACATATATTATATCATCTAATTAAAATTAGGATATTTAATTAGTAATTAGTTTATAACTAATTAATTATTAAGTTAGTTTACTTAACTTGCTAATTAGGCCATTAGATTAACTAAATTAGGTTTAATTAGTTACTAATCAATTTTAAGCCACTATTGTTGACTTCATCTTAGCCATTGAAATCATCTTGATTTCCTATCCATTGATCTCATCTACGGTGGATATTACTTAGTAGTTTTGTCAAGATTCATTTTACACCATTGATCGGATCAACGGTTAAGATTAAAGCTTCTAAAGTAAGCTTTACAATCTAATGGTTTACAATGAAGTCTATGCTTCTTTTGTTGACTCATTCTAATTGGTTTAAAAAATCAAGCCACCTATTTTGACTTGTTCTTATTGGTTTAGATTTTTGTCCAGTTAGAATCGTTGGCTGTTACACTAAATGTGGGCCCCACGAACTTTTTCGAGTCCACTAACAAATTTTCTACTATTTTTGAGACAAGAGGATCTTGTTAAATAAAATAATATTATAATAATATAAAATTATTTTATTACACGTTAAATCCTAAAAATTATAAGATTAATATATATATCAATCAATTGGGTTTAGTAAGATTCCCCAACTCCACTTAATTAAAATAAGAATTTTCCCAGCCCGAAAATTATTATTTTCCTGACCCGGAGCAAATCACACAAAAACATCAAAAATAGTATCAAAATAATGAAATTATTTTTATATTGCACAAAAAACACAAAATAATGTAATTCTGTCAGTTCTATAACATAGTCTAAAATTTGGGGTGTTATAAGAACAAGATAAAGAATCGAACTCCATCCATAGGAAATTGAGATAGGGAGTTATTTTGTTTGTTTTCTGTATTTTATCATTCTTTGTTCATGGAAACTAGCAAAGAATGGACAGAATCTAGTTCGTCATGATACTTGAAGAAAAAAATCGTGATTGAGTGTAATAAGAGAAGTGTTTTATAAGACTTGAGCATATATTTGCATGGACATATATCTGCATGAACACAACTACCAAAACTTGTTATTGATGACTTTCTAATACTTTACTACATGATTTATGGTATAGATAGATGCTTGTAGTAAAAGGGATTCGTATAGAAACAAAATGATCAAGAAAATAGTTATTCTTATGTTCCACTGTGTGGTGGGATGCCATAAGGTAATCTTGAGAATCTTGAGCATCCAAATGTAATGGAATGCAATAAGATAATGTTTAGAACCTAGTTCAACATAAGGTTGATTTTTTGGAATCACTTGTGAAGTGATGGTGTGAGGTTCTAGATACAAGAGTATTAGTGTTGAGACACAATTAGTGGTATTTCTTAGAGAGAATAACCACCTAGTTTATATGGATGAATTTGAGAAACCTTAGGCATCCTTTGAGATATAGAATGCCATAGGTAAATACCTAACACCTTGAGCAACATGAGGTTTCATTGTGAATCACTTGTGAAGTGATGAATTGAGGTACTAGGTATTGTAAGCTAAGTTTACTTAGCTAGTTATATTTGTTATCATGCATAGGTTGCTCCTTTGTGTAGAAAGTAGAGCTGGAGATGCATGGATGACATTTATTCCCTTGTGAGACAAGGTTGAGATATAGGAAGAACTAGAAATGTGAATTTGCTCCTTATGTGATAAGTGAGCTTGGTTGGAGGGTTTGCTAGTTTTCCTTTGTCACTTGGTTAGTAAGGACCTTGTGACTTGTGTGTTCTGTTTTCTAAAATATCATTGCATGTTTTATTTTCAAACTTGTTATATGATATTTCCTACATATTGTAACCTTAGATGGTGTGTACAACCATATGGACAGAGAGCAAGGTGTTGGATCTAGATTCTCGTAACGAGTGACGCTATTATGGTCAAGGTTACCCGTGTATGGGGTTAATATTAGTACTCTCACCTTGGTGAGGGAAATGAGTCTACACATCACCGGGTAGTGCCAGGGCTTTTTATGCTTATCCTACCCAGTATATACAAGGGAACAAGGTTCCTAGGAAATAAGTAAGTAACATGTGTTTTCTAAAACTAAAATATGCATTAGCATTGCATCATCATCTTATTAGGATTTTATGTGAGCATAACTTACATCATAACACAAAGTATTGTATTTGTTGGTAACTGTATAGGCGGTTGCCTTGCTTGTTGCTTGTTTGTTGGTTTCTCGATGATATCTTACTATTGTATAGGCGGTTGTTTGATATCATTGATTGTATCATATATGAGTTAAGATTATAGCTTGCCTTGTGACTGTTACATAAGGTTGTATATATGTTCTAATAGTGTTGAGCAGTGGCTCATTTATCTTTTGTAGGCATAATCTTATGTTTATAGTATTGTTTACTCATTATGAATGAATAAACACTAGTTTTGAAATGCTTATACTGAGAAATCATGATTTCTCACCCCGTTTGTGTTTCAATATAAATCTAGGTCTAGGCAAAGGGAAGCAGAAGAAGCAGAAGAACTAGTGTAGTTTATTTTATTTCTTGTAAATAAACATGTTATATATATCTTATGCTGCTTGAGGTTGTATAAAGTTATGTATTATAATATGTCTTTGTGAGGCAAATGATGTATATGTATAACTTTTTTGTTGTTCAGGATCTCCATAATTATTTATGTGAATGAATGTTATAGATTAGTTTCTTGCTATAGGTTAGAAGTAACATAGCTAATACTGTGCACTTTATATATGGAAGATATATTGGGTTCTCAGTATTGTGATGTTACACTGGGCTTGTTTCTTTTAGGCATTGGAAGTGGTTCCAAACTTAGTCATTTTGAAAGTAAGTGAGAGAGAGTGAAAGTGTTTGAGAGGTTTTGAGAAAGAGAGCTACGGTTGAGAGTAATTTGAGAGAGTTGAGAAAGCTTGAGAGTTGAGAAAAGGGTTGCAAAGTATTGAGAGATATGTGAAAACATGTATTTATAGGTTCTCAGCCTTTTCTGATTGTAAATCTTATTAGGCCATTACTACTAAATTTTTAAAATACAAATAAATTGTAATGCATTTTGAAGTTATACGTGTAATCAAAATTATAGCCTCGAAAAGAAGTAATCGAAGTAGAGTATTCAAGATCTATACTTAAACACACTTAAACATTTCAATTTACTGAAATATTAAAATTTACATAATTGTACATAAGTATTTTGTTCGAGTACAAGCTGGGCATTCATGGCCTAAAATGCATCTTATACAAATTGAAGAAAACTACTCTAGTCGAAACTACTACTACTTATTTTTCCCTCCTTTGGAATGATCTTGATTTCAATATGTAAATAAGCACACAACAGACAAAGGGGTGAGAATTCAAAAATTCTCAATAGCATACTATCAAACAGAATCATTCCTTATACAATTCTATAATAAATAAACAAGATAACATTTCAAATAAAATTATGTATGGATGCTCATCAAAATGATAAATGTTAATGATGATGAAATGAAGTATCATGAGGCCTATGCAATGTCACATATCTCAAAAAGGGATTTTCTTGCTCCATTGTCCTGGTTGAGGGTTTTTCTAACTCCTTTGATTTGGCTAAGGGTTTTTCTTACTATAATAAATCGAATTAAGATGTTACATTATGGTATTAGAGCAGTTCATCCTGTTTGTAACATCCCAAATTTAATATCAATAGTATAATCTTTATTATACCATAATTAGATTCAGGCATACTACTAACTACTAAAAGCATTTTTAACATAATATAACAATATCATATATATAGAAAATATGAGCCACGAACAAAAGAATATATACATAATGTTTGTATTTCTCAAAAATACAAAATATGTACAAAGCTTGTAAACTAGGCCTCTCAAGGCACAAAATATACATGTTTCAAAAGAAACTACAAAGCAAAACTAAGCTAAGTTTTCCAAGATCCTGTCTGCACTTCACTATCCATAAGTCTTCTTCCCTAGAATCATTATGGAAATCACAACACACGGGGTGAGAATCACATATCCTTAGTAGTTTCAGAATAAAACATGTCATCACAATCATTCCAGCTATTTCGGGGAAAAACATCAAGTAAAATCACAAATCACATTAGAAAGGTGGCAAAAGCCAAAGCAACTCCCTTTCTCTTCCCGAAATAGAATCTTATTTTATAAGTTTCTAAAGAAAAATCATTTCCACATACAAATTCACAAATCATCATCTCAATCTCAAAAGTAAGCATTTGCCCATACAATTGCAATATCATGAATATGTAATGATTAGAAACAGCCCATACAATTGCCATGCATATGCTTAGTAATGCCTTATGTTCATGCCTATGCAATAACCTAGAAATGTAATGAATAATGTCATGATACCATTTACGAGAGCCTAGTTCCATAGCAATGTCAAGATATGTCACGAGTCTTGAACAAAACAAAAGAACCTGGCTCCTTAAGCCTTGAACAAGCACTGTAACGCAGTTCCAAATATTTCTCTGGGTGGTGAGGGAATGGACCATCCTCAGCTCATCATTATGATGGGGAGCATGTTACCTCCTCACTTATAATCATATATGATCACCCAAAAATGAGGATATCATCCTTCATCAGGCACAGGTATGAAACACAATGATGCCAATTACTACAATAACTAGCATACCAATTGGTTTACGTTCATAACCACAAGTATGAAAAATAATGATGTCAATTACTACAATAACTAGCATACTAATTGATTTATATTCATAATCACAAATATGAAAAATAATTATACCAATCACTACAATAACTAATATACCAATTGATTTACATTCATCACATTATCATTTCATTAAATACCCCTATTAGATTCTCAACACTCATTAGAAAACATAAATGAAGGATCTACATAAGTTAAGAGCTTCATTTTCATCAAATAAAGATCTTGGCAAAAACTGGTCTTAATGCCCAAGCACTCCATACCCAGCGCCCAAGCACTGGCATGGCAGAAGCAATGCCTTACTTTCCCCTGTGACTAGTCCTCAAGAGTCCTTCACCTGACGCTTAGGCGCCCCACAATGGGCTCTCAAGCGCCCTGTGTGCAGCATGATGTTACTCACTTTTTGGGTAATGGGCGCTTAGGTGCCAGTGCACTAGAATGGTTTATGCAAAATTCTGCAGAAATTGGGTACTGTTCCATTAGGAACATACCCTCTTCCATCCCCTTAAACATCAATCCCAAAGGATTTCCAATATCAACCATGCTCCCTTAACATGTTATACTCACTCAAAAAATGAATTCAACTTATCAAACTATGAATTTATGCTCATTTCTAACAAGAAAAACCCATTTACCAACTGACTCATCAAGGAGGCTTATGAAAATCTACCAAGCTAAAACAAGCAACTATACCTCTAATAAGTTGAAAATACTCAAACTCAACTCTTAGAACCAAGAATTAAGCCAAGAACACATATTTGCTTACCATACCGATTTCCCTCTACTAATATAACCTAACATCACACAAAAAGAAACAAAAGGGAAAGATGAATAGAAAACTCCCCCTACCTCTAGTGTCCAGAAAGGAAAGAATTCAAGAGCTCTTCTTCACTTCTTCTTTCTTCCTCCTCCTCTTTTCCTCTTTTGTTTACTGTTGCTTCTCCTCTATCTTCTTTGTTTCCTTTTCCTTTGTGTTTTCCTATTGGAAGCCATGTGAGTGGGTGAGGATGAGAGTCTCATAAATGGAAAGTCAAGGCAGAAAAAAGAGGAAACATGAGACACTTAGTCACTTAAGTATCTTGGCTAGAACTTCCGATCTATTAAGAACACTAAGATTTCACCAAATCAAGTTTCCTAACTTCCAACAACTTTAGAATAAATTCTAAGATTCATCTAAATTCTTTTTTTTACCATTTCCTTATTTTTTCATATTTGCAACTAGTTAATCTAACATTAAAACACACTCTCAATATACTTAAAAATACCAAACTAACTCCAATTATCCTCAAATTTTAACTACATCCTCCTTCACACATTTGTGACCTAGAAACAAATTCTTCATATTTATTTCCATTAACTAAGTAGTTTAAGCTAATTCTGGAGCTAATAACAGTTATTTTTTCACCCATAATGTTATAGCAAAGTGACTAAACTTGCTTAGAAAGCCACAAAATTTAACATGCATGTTAAGTAAGTATTAGGTTACCTCTGTAACTATTTACAAGTCTAACATATTTTTTTGGGTGTTACACTGTTGAGTCAGGATATGGACTGGTTATGCTTTATGGCATATTTCAATATTCCTGTTTCGAGTTGTGCATTTTCTTGTGTCTCAAAGTAAGATGTATGAATATAATTACATGACAGTTTTAAGTGTGAATGTCATTAGCTACTATCATACTATTACATGATATTGAGATTGATTAATTCAACATGTATTAATCTGTGTGTATAAGAAACTATGACTTCACTAAGCGAATTAGAGGGAATAGAAACTCTTCAAATGAGGACTCAACAGATAGGTCTGGGATATTCATGGAGATGATAGTTGCTGTAACATCCCGAAAATTATTTATTTCATTATAAATAATTGTTTCATAATATTTATGATTTTTAGGAATTTTTGTGGAATTTTCTGGAAACGTTGAATATTTTAATTTTAATATATTCTTCATTTTACGTGTGCACTGAGCGGAGCCGGGAAAACGAAATATTTTTCCTGAAGTTGGTAAACTTTTGACTGTGGAAACATCGACAGGGGATCTTACTAAACTCGAGGTCGAGCACAGTTTACGAGGTTTACGTTTTATGAGATTTTATCTGATAAATAAAATCACTGTATCATAAAATCATCTGATGAATAATAAAATATTATTTTCATCAACGGTAACTTTTATTCACTGGGAAAATAATTGTAACAGTGAAATTAATCATCTATCAGATGTATTTAATTGAGGAGACAAGCTTACTATGCACTTTATCGAGAAGCGCGCGAAGCTTCTCAAGGAAGCTTGAGGGAAGCTTCTAGGAACTTTCCTTCCCAATCACTTTTGTCTCTCCTCCTTTCTGGTGCTGCACGGTTGACTAAGGGGGCATATTACATTTCCACTTCTCTCATTTTCCCTCCCTCACGTCTGCTCTCTTTCTTCTTTCTCTCTTCTTCACACGGTTGCACACACCTACAACCACCATTGTTGATTTCAAGCTTCCATTGCTCAAGCCAAACTTAAATCATTGTTTCCCCTCACCATCTTCAAGCTTTCTTCTTGGTGGAGCTCTTCTTTATTCCTTCATTTTCGTACTCCATAGCCAACATCAAAGCTTGGAGCTTTAAGGTAAAAGCTCTCAACTTTCTTCTCCTCTCCTCCTCATTTTCGTGTTCCATGGTCACATTGGTGACTATGGATGCCATTTCCACTTTTTGACCTTGGTTTTGTGGATTTGGACATCCAAAGTTTTCGTGGTGGTGAAGAACGAAGTTTCCAAGCAAAAAGGAGCATCCTTTCTTTGTACTTCTCTCAGGTAAAAGGAAGACACTCCTCCTCAACCTCTATTAGCATTTAGAAATGTTGTCTATGATTGATTGTGAGGAAACCCTATTGAGGGTCATCCTTTGTTTGCATGTTGTTTGTAATGTGTTTGTGCTATTAGATTATTTTTGTGTATATTGATGTATCTGAATGTATAACATGGAAGGAAATGACGTCGGATTGGTTCTCGGATGGCCACGATTTTGAGCCCAAAATTTTAGGGATTCTTTGTGAACAATTGTAACAATTGGAATTTCAAAATAAAATCAACTGTACATTATGTAATGAATGAAGAGAAACTTCTCCAAATCCGTCGAGTAGAGTTTCTAACCATTTAGTAGAAAAACTTCTCCATATCCGTCGAATTTGATTTTCTGACCATATCCGTCGAATTTGATGCTTTGACCATTTAGCACAATGTAAATATCTGTCGAGTTTGGACTTCTGACCATTTAGTACAATGTCAATACCCGTCGAATTTGATCTTCTGATCATGTCCATCGAATTTGACCTTCTAACCATATCCGTCGAATTTGATCCTTTGACCATTTAGCACAATGTCAATATCCGTCGAATTTGGACTTCTGATCATTTAGTATAATGTCAATACCCGTCAAATTTGATTTTCTGATCATGTCCGTCGAATTTGACCTTCTGACCATATCCATCGAATTTGATCCTTTGACCATTTAGCACAATGTCAATATCCATCGAGTTTGGACTTCTGACCATTTAGTACAATGCCAATATCCGTTGAGTTTGGACTTCTGACCATTTAGTACAATGTCAATACCTATCGAATTTGATCTTCTGATCATGTCCGTCGAATTTGACCTTCTGACCATATCCGTCGAATTTGATCCTTTGACCATTTAGTACAATGTCAATATCCGTCGAATTGGGATTTCTGCTAATCTTCTAGTATATTCGACAGTTTTTAATCTCATTTGACAGAATCTTCATTTGACAGAAATTGATTTTTTAGCCATTCTTGTCAAATTGTAACTCAGTCATTTCCGTCACCAAATCACCTTTATGGCTGACATCTTTCATCATTTTGTCATGTTATTTTTCGTCGAAAGGTAGCCTCAATTGTACCTTGGAGACATTTCTCCTTCGAATCCAAAATAAAAGTTTATCTCCTAACACCTAGTGATTACATTAAAGGTAATAGGATCCTAGAATTAGCAAATTGGAAGATTTAATTATACTTTGAGATTCATAAATTTTAAAGAACCAAGAAAAGAATTTTCATAAGACTTAGGATAATTTAATTAGGGTAAGATCAAGAGAGTGTGAGACTTTGAGATTTTAGAATAACCTTCTAAGTGTATATGAATAAATTACCTCAGAGAATTTGATTAACTAAGGGAGTTCCTGTAGAGACAAACATCGAAAGAAGAGCTAAACCTAAGCAAGAATTCATAATACACCTTAAAAATGCATTAATTCATTTAATTATGATATTATGATATTGTGGATCCATGTGAGTGACTAATGATCATACATGTTTATGCAAGCATATTGTGGAATTGTGTGTAATAATGATCATACATGTTTATGCATAGTCTGTATCCATCGTGATTATCCGTTGGACTTTGTTAAGGCCTTTAGCCTAGGAGTTGAATTACACCTATGTGCGGGTGCGAATAGACATGTGTGGTCCTGTAGTTGACCTTGAGGACGTCGGGGCGCGGGCGTCTCACAAGGGGCAGTGGTAGCCCCTCTGGACCGTGGGACAAACCGATACACACGCGCCGACGATCCTAACCGTGGCACAGTCCTATATCGTGATCTATGTAGAATGTCTTGTAAAATGCCATAAATGTGCACGTTGATAAATTGAGAATTATAGCACTCGAGGGCCTCGGCAGCCAAGAATACAGGCATACCTCCTGATCGTTCTCTCCGACTGTTTTGTGTCTAGCTCCATGGAGTAGGATTTGGACTATTGTATGCATGTGCATAGTGAGTCCATTCATTTTCTAGCATTTATTCGTTGTTATAACTTGGAATTGTTGTCTTACTATTATATATATATATATATATATATATATATGACCGGAACCGCTTATTTGTTTATTTCTGCTATTTAATGGTTATGAGTATTATTTGGAAATGCTATGTGGGCGCTTTGCGCCATTTTGTTTCTTGTTGCTATAATTGGTAATGATGGTAGGATGTCTTACCTCTTCCCTGTCTTTCTATTATTTCCCATCTGTATATTGTGTTTTATTAAAGACGACGGCAAAGAAGGCGAAGCTCCCGACTTCCCCCGGCTTTTGGCCCGATCGTGATTAGCGTCTAGTGTCGGATCATGGTGGCGCACCCGAGTAGATTTCTGGGTTATGTACGTCTGACCTTCCTAGGAGGGCCAGAGTGCTAGCACATCAACTTTGATTCTGAGCGCTATGTCTACTTGGGGGACGTGTCGTTAGCTTTGGCCTGGAGGCGTCGCGAGCTACGGATTTTCACCTGCTGTATCAGCCTACGATTGAAATTTCATTTTCCTATACGGGAGATGTGGGGTGACCGCTACTACACCCCGCGAGAAGACTCTTTTGACTCCATAGCTTGGGCCCCGTCCCGTAGCTCTGCGGTTCCTATAGTGGTTTCCTCTGATGAGGAAGACCCCGAGGAAGTCCCTGAGGACGACCTCGCAGAGGATCCTGAAGAGGATCTTGACACGATTCCTCCTTATTTGAGGGACTGATATTACTTGTAGATACTGAAGGCTACCAGTATTTTATTTTGGGGCCTGATGTTTTGACTGTAGTAGGCTGTATATTTTCTGATACCGTGGGGATGTATATGTATAATCCTTTGGGGGTAGGCATAGTTTTGCTTTTTGGTATACCAGGCTTTGTAACTAAATAGTTTGATAAATATATATATAAAGATGCAATGTTAATTCCCATGTATGCTTTACTTCTGCTTTTATTCTTTATTTCCATTGATGTTCCATCATCGTGGTTATTAATTATTGCTATTATAACAAAAAAAAAATTCACCAATTTAATTACCCAACTATAATCAAATAAATATATATTATATTAAAAGGAACCGGGTCTTAACTTATATAATTTTATTTCCGCATTATAATTGACAATGTGACGTTCCCTTCCAAAAAAGGGGCGTTGCATTAAGTTGGTATCAGAGCCCCGGTTTATGTTTCTTTGGGTCTTGTGATTGAGTTTGTCTTGCTTCTGCTATGTGTTCTCTGAATAGTAAACGCAAGGGTGTATTGTTTGGTATTCCTAGTGGATGCAACTGACTTTTCTGCGTTTTTAGTTAATCTGATCTAAGAAAGTAAGATGGCGCGAAGCGAAGACATGGCAGCAGCTATTACGGCCATGCAGAGGATGGCTGAGGCCGCCGTACAACAAACCGAGCAAGTTACTCAGCAACAAGAGAGAGTTGCACAATAATAAGAGCGAGCTACTCAACAGCTTGAGGCTATTGCAGATGCTCAGAACTTGGCAGAATTTCAACGCCACAACCCTCCTCAATTCAAAGGAGAATTTGATCCGGACAAGGCTAGTCTGTGGATCAAGGATTTAGAAAAAGTCTTTCAAGGTATGAACTGCGCTGAGGATAAGAAGGTGACCTATGCAATTTTTATGCTGGTAGACAATGCTGAAAACTGGTAGAATGGAGTGCAGAGGATGCTGGAAGCTGTGAACTGCGAGATTACCTGCGGCTTGTACAAGGAGAAATTCTTGGATAAGTATTTTCCTGTGAGTGCAAGACATGCGAAGAAGTCAGAGCTTCTCAACTTACGATAAGGGAATATGACCGTTAGTGAGTATGCGGCCAGATTCGAAAACTTGTCACAGTTTTTGACGTACTTTCAGAATCAACCAAATGAAGCATGCAAATGCTGAAGATTCACAGAAGGACTGAGGTACGAAGTGAAGAAGGCTGTGATCACCGTGAAGATCAATGAGTTCTCAGAACTGTTGGATACTTGTTGTGATGTAGAGGCTCTGGAGTAATCTAGAGATACGAGGAATAGAAACTTTGGGCCTACGAGGTTCCAAAGAGACGGTAGTAATAGTTCTGACCACTTCCAAAAGAAGCCCTATTCCCAACTAATGGAAAATCAGTAACAAACCATGGGTGGAGGCTCAAGTGGAGGTTCTACTGGGAACCGGACTGGCCAGAACTCGACTTACCCCTCCAAATGCATGAAGTGCAGAAAAGACCATCTTACAAGGGACTGTACTATAAAGGGAACCATCTGCTTCAGATGCAGGAAACCTGGACACACCTATAGAGACTGCAATCAAGCGAAGGTTGAACCTTCAATGAATACTGCAAAAGCCAAGAAACCACAAGCTGGAGGACGAGTTTATACCATGAGCGGAGCTGAAGCCTCCGAATCTGAGGACTTAATTCAAAGGGAAGGCACCATAGAAGGTAACCTCTTAACTGTACTGTATGACCCTGTGACTTCGTTGTATAATTCTGGGGATAGCCCATTACTTTATGACGCGTGACTGTATGAGTATGTTAGGATCGTATGTACCTCTGACATCTTTTGACTAAGTTATTTCTACTTCTGCTACTAAGAACTTGTTGATGGTAGCCAAGTTGTTTAGATTATCCTATAACTTGTTAAAGACTGAATCTTTCTGTTGATCTGATTTGTTTACTTCCTTTACAAATTAGATATAATGTTACAAAAGGGATTGGTTATCTTCCAGCCATGTTTTGTTGAAATGTTCCAATGAAATTCTAAGAGTTCATTTCTAGAATTGAGTTGTCTGTGTATTTACTTCCTTTCGACCCGAATAATACTATTCATGTTTATAAGCCTACTCTCGTTACAACAAGTCTATTTAAAACTATCCTATTGTTGTTAGAAATTGGAACCCTTTTTACCAATTCAATCATCCACTTTCTTCATGAATTGGCGTGATCTCAGGAAGGAGATTGATCGTTTTCTAAACGGGTCTCGTCATTTGGTTTCAACGAAAACTTGGTGTTTCTTGAGACAGAAATTTCCTAGATGTGAGCCCATCGAAACTCGAAGCATTTCTTTAATGAGAAAGACCAACGACCGCAATGGAGATTCGTAGCTATATAGGATTAGCTGATTAATATGGGAGACTCATCACATAATTCTCTAAAATGGCAAGATTTCTCGTCAAACTCATGCATGAGAGTCAAGTTTGTAGGATTAGTGCATATAAGGAAAGATTTTCAAGGATTGAAGAGACACTCAACTACCTTGTCGATAATGATTCTGCCCAATCCCAATGAACTTTTTAGGATACCTAGTGATGCTTCGCATTGGAAGTTTAGAACGTATGCTTAATCAGAATAGAAGGAATGGTAACATGCGCTTAGAGACAATCGAGAATACATGAGAAGGATTACCTTACACCAACTCAGAGTTAGCTCTATAGTTGCATTGAAGATCTAGAAGCATTTTTTACAAGGAGAAATTCTCAATGCCTATAGTAATCTTAAGAGCCAAAGGTATTTTGCTCAATTGGAATAAGTTGAATATGAGGCAGAGACGATGATTAGAAGTTCCGAAAGGTTTTGATTTTTTTTTTGTTTTAGTGTAATCCTAGAAAAGGCGAATCTCATAGCGGATGCCTTAAGAAGAAAACAAGCTTAGTTGTCTACTACAGTAAGCAAGGAGAATAAGTTCGATAGAGCCACTCAATGATGTATAGCTGTTTGGAGAGTTGGCTGTTGGATGGCTAAAGACTTAAGGAGCGTAGAATCTTTTATTGATCGGCCTATGACATCAACACATTTTTGCCCGTTAATATAAGATACTCAATGGAAGGAAGAAACCTTATTTCCAGTGATTTGGATTGATGCAGCTGAAGATACAACCCGAGAACTAGAAGACAAAGTGAAAGAAACACAGTCACGTTTGTTCTAAGATATAATGAATTTCGAGGACGAAATTCCTTTTTAGAAGGGGAGTGTTGTAACATCCCGAAAATTATTTATTTCATTATAAATAATCGTTTCATAATATTTATGATTTTTAGGAATTTTTGTGAAATTTTCTAGAAACGTTGAATATTTTAATTTTAATATATTCTTCGTTTTATGTGTGTACTGTGCGGAGCTGGGAAAACAAAATATTTTCCCTAAGGCTGGTAAACTTTGGACTATGGAAACGTCGATAGGGGATCTTACTAAACTCGAGGCCGAGCACAGTTGACGAGGTTTACATTTTACGAGATTTTATCTGATAAATAAAATCACTGTATCATAAAATCATTTAATGAATAATAAAATATTATTTTTATCAACGGTAACTTTTATTCACTAGGAAGATAATTCTAACAGTAAAATTAATCATCTATCAGATGTATTAAATTGAGGAGACAAGCTTACTATGCACTTTATCGAGAAGCGCACAAAGCTTCTCAAGGAAGCTTGAGGGAAGCTTCTAGGAAGTTTCCTTCCCAACCACTTTTCTCTCTCCTCCTTTTTGGTGCTGCACGGTTGACTAAGGGGGCATATTACATTTCCACTTCTCTCATTTTCCCTCCCTCATGTCTGTTCTCTTTTTTCTTTCTCTCTTCTTCACACGGCTGCACACACCCACAACCACCATTGTTGATTTCAAGCTTCCCTTGCTCAAGCCAAACTTAAACCATTGTTTCCCTTCACCATCTTCAAGCTTTCTTCTTGGTGGAGCTCTTCTTTATTCCTTCATTTTCGTACTCCACAACCAACATTAAAGCTTGGAGTTTTAAGGTAAAAGCTCTCAACTTTCTTCTCATCTCCTCCTCATTTTTGTGTTCCATGGTCACATTGGTGACTATGGATGCCATTTCTACTTTTTGACCTTGGTTTTGTGGATTTGAACATCCAAGGTTTTGGTGTGATGAAGAAAGAAGTTTTTAAGCAAAAAAGAGCATCCTTTCTTTGTACTTTTCTCAGGTAAGAGGAAGACACTCCTCCTCAACCTCTATTAGCATTTAAAAACATTGTCTGTGATTGATTGTGAGGAAACCCTATTGAGTGTCATCCTTTGTTTGCATGTTGTTTGTAATGTGTCTGTGCTATTAGATTATTTTTGTGTATATTGATGTATCTGAATGTATAACATGGAAGGAAATGACGTCGAATTGGTTCTCGAATGGCCATGGTTTTGAGCCCAAAATTTTGGGGATTCTTTGTGAACAATTGTAACAATTGGAATTTCAAAATAAAATTAACTGTACATTATGTAATGAACGAAGAGAAACTTCTCCAAATCCGTCGAGTAGAGTTTCTGACCATTTAGTAGAGAAACTTCTCCATATCCGTCGAATTTGATCTTCTGACCTTATCCGTCGAATTTGATCCTTTGACCACGTCGAATTTGATCCTTTGACCATTTAGCACAATGTCAATATCCGTCGAGTTTGGACTTCTGACCATTTAGTACAATGTCAATACCCGTCAAATTTGATCTTCTGATCATGTCCGTCGAATTTGACCTTCTGACCATATCTGTCAAATTTGATCCTTTGACCATTTAGCACAATGTCAATATCCGTCGAGTTTAGACTTCTGACCATTTAGTACAATGTCAATATCCGTCGAGTTTAGACTTTTAACCATTCAGTACAATGTCAATACCCATCGAATTTGATCTTCTGATCATGTCCGTCAAATTTGACCTTCTGACTATATTCGTCGAATTTGATCCTTTGACCATTTAGTACAATGTCAATATCCGTCGAGTTTGGACTTCTGACCATTTAGTACAATGTCAATATCCGTCAAGTTTGGACTTCTGACCATTTAGTACAATGTCAATACCTGTCGAATTTGATCTTTTGATCGTGTCCGTCGAATTTGACCTTCTGACCATATCCGTCGAATTTGATCCTTTGACCATTTAGTACAATGTCAATATCCGTCGAATTAGGATTTCTGCTAATCTTCTAGTATATTCGACAGTTTTTAATCTCATTCGACAGAAATTGATTTTTTAGCCATTCTTGTCAAAATTGTAACTTAGCCATTTCCGTCACCAAATCACCTTTATGGCTGACATCTTTCATCATTCTGTCATGTTATTTTTCATCGAAAGGCAGCCTCAATTGTATGCTGGAGACATTTCTCCGTCGAATCCAAAATAAAAGTTTATCACCTAACACCTAGTGATTACATTAAAGGTAATAGGATCCTAGAATTAGCAAATTGGAAGATTTAATTATACTTTGAGATTCATAAATTTTAAAGAACCAAGAAGAGAATTTTCATAAGACTAAGGATAATTTAATTAGGGTAAGAACAAGAGAGTATGAGACTTTGAGATCTTAGAATAACCTTCTAAGTGTATATGAATAAATTACCTAAGAGAATTTAATTAACTAAGGGAGTTCCTATAGAGACAAACATCGTAAGAAGAGCTAAACCTAAGCAAGAATTCACAATACACCTTAAAAATGCATTAATTCATTTAATTCTGATATTATGATATTGTGGGTCAATGTGAGTGTCCAATGATTTTGTTGATTCTTGCTTTGGCAAATTGTGGCATATTGTGGAATTGTATGTACTAATGATCATATATGTTTATGCAAGCATATTGTGAAATTGTATGTAATAATGATCATACATGTTTATGCATAGTCTGTATGCATCGTGATTGTCCGTTGGACTTTGTTAAGGCCTTTTGCCTAGGAGTTGAATTACTACTATGTGCGGGTGCGAATAGACATGTGTGGTCCTGTAGTTGACCTTGAGGGCATCGGGACGCGGGCGTCTCACAAGGGGCAGTGGTAGCTCCTCTGGACCGTGGGACAAATCGATACACATGCGCCGACGATCCTGACCATGGCACAGTCCTATATCATGATCTGTGTAGAATGTCTTATAAAATGCCATGATGTGCACGTTGATAAATTGAGAATTATAGCACTCGAGGGCCTCGGCAGCCAAGAATATAGGCATACCTCCTGATCGTTCTCTCCGACTGTTTTGTGTCTAGCTCCATGGAGTAGGATTTGGACTATTGTATGCATGTGCATAGTGAGTCCATGCATTTTCTAGCATTTATTCGTTGTTATAACTTGGAATTATTGTCTTACTATTATATATATATATGACTGCCCAGAACTGCTTATTTGTTTATTTCTGCTATTTAATGCTTATGAGTATTATTTAGAAATGCTATGTGGGCGCTTTGCGCCGTTTTGTTTCCTGTTGCTATAATTGGTAATGATGGTAGGATGTCTTACCTCTTCCCTGTCTTTCTATTATTTCTCATCTGTATATTGTGTTCTATCGAAGACGACGGCAAAGAAGGCGAAGCTCCCGACTTTCCTGGCTTTTGGCCCGATCGCGATTAGCGTCTAGTGTTGGATCATGGTGGCGCACCCAAGTGGATTTCTGGGTTATGTACGTCTGACCTTCCTAGGAGGGCCAGAGTGCTGGCACATCAACTTTGATTCTGAGCGCTGCGTCTACTTGGGGGACGTGTCGTTAGCTTTGGCTTGGAGGCGTCACGAGCTACCGATTTTCACCTGCTGTATCAGCCTACGACTCGAATTTCATTTTCCTATACGAGAGATGTGGGGTGACCGCTACTACACCCCGCGGGAAGGCTCTTTTGACTCCACAGCTCGGGCCCCGTCCCGTAGCTCTGCGGTTCCTATGGTGGTTTCCTCTGATGAGGAAGACCCCGAGGAGGTCCCTGAGGACGACCTCGCAGAGGATCCTGAAGAGGATCCTGACACGATTCCTCCTCATTTGAGGGACTGATATTACTTGTAGCTACTGAGGGCTACCAGTATTTTATTTTGGGGACTTGATGTTTTGACTGTAGTAGGCTGTATATTTTCTGATACCGTGGGGATGTATATGTATAATCCTTTGGGGGTAGCTATAGTTTTGCTTTTTGGTATACCAAGCTTTGTAACCAAACAGTTTGATAAATATATATATAAAGATGCAATGTTAATTCCCATGTATGGTTTACTTCTGCTTTTATTCTTTATTTCCATTAATGTTCCGTCACCATGGTTATTAATTATTGCAATTATAACAAAAAAAATATTCACCAATTTAATTACCCAACTATAATCAAGTAAATATATATTATATTAAAAGGAACCGGGTCTTAACTTATATAATTTTATTTCCATATTATAATTGACAATGTGACGTTTCCTTCCAAAAAAGGGGCGTTGCAGTTGCTATGAGAGAGTAGACTGCTGTCACAAAAAGGGTTTTAGAAAGATTGGAAGCAAATGCACCAGTTGATGATGCAGTAATAGTAAGGAATCAGAATTTCCCTGACCTCTCCAAGTTTAGAAAAGCAAATCCTCCATCATTTCAAGGAGAGTACAATCCAGTAAAATTTGAGGAGTGGTTGAGTGAAATAGAGAAAGTTTTTGACGTGATGGATTGTACAGATAATCAGAATATTTCTTGTGCCTCTATATGTTAATAGGGGAGGCATAGCATTGGTGGAGGAATGCTAGGAGGTTGTTGGAAGCACAGGAACTCAGATTTCATGGAAAGTGTTTAGGACAATCTTTTTTTATAAGTATTTTTCGAAGAACTTAAAAGATGATAAGGAAATAGAATTTATAAAGCTGGAACAAGGGATTATGTCCGTAGGTCAGTATGTGGCTAAGTTCGAGGGGTTATCGAAGTTCTCCTCCTACTTTAGGTATAACCCAGATGAAAACTAGAAATGTGTGAAGTTTGAGTCTAGTTTGAGAGATGATAGTAAGAGGGCAATAAGGCCTTTGGGGATTAGATATTTTTCTTTTTTAGTAAACAAGTGTGGAATTGTGGAAAGTTATGATAGTAATCCTCAAGTGGAGCAATAGTCACAGGGTTTTCAAAAGAGGAAGAGAGGGGATGATAAGTATAAGAAGGGTAGTTCTCGACCTAGTTCTTCTCAAGATAATGGCTTGCAAATTCAAGCAGAATCAAAGGGGTCAAAGTGTGATAGATGTGGGAGAGAACATGGTAGCAGACCTTGTCTAGCAAGCCAATCAATATGTTACTTTTGTGGCCAACCAGGGTACTATGCAAAGGAGTGTCCATAGAAACAGGGAGCAGTGCCTAGCCTTAAACTGCAAGCTAAAGGAAAAGTCTATACTCTGAGTGGTAAGGAGGCGACTCAAACTCCCAATCTTATACAAGGTAAGTGCATAGTTAAAGATAATCTCTTAATTGTATTATATGATTCAAGAGTATCTTACTCTTTTATTTCATATGAATGTGTGAAGAGATTAGATTTACCAATGTCTAGTTGATGTGTGTGAAGCATGCATATTATTTTGTCTTAGTTACCATTTAATTGTTATACATTTTGTGTTGATTTTTTGTATATATCTTAGGTTTTTATTCCCTTAGTTCAGATGACTGCGTTTTGTTTTTATATTTCATAGGTAAATGGATTTGTGACTTTGAAGCACCAAAATATGAAGAGCTAAACTAAAAGAGGAGGTGCAGAAAGAACCACACCCTGGCCATGGAATGATCCACACTCATGGAGCTTATTGCTGGAGAGAAACAAGCAAAACAGCAAGCTCCACGGCCAGCTCGTGGAACCTGCCATGACCGTGGAGCATTTTGATCATTTACACATGATTGAGAGCAAGTCAGTAAGCTCCACGACCAGCCTGTGGCAGCTGATTGTGGAGCGTCAGCACATTAAATTTGCATTATTACTCCTTTACAGCAAAAGGGAGTGGTACAACAAGCTGGAAGACGAAAAGGGGACCTGAAGGGGGAGATTAGAGGAGGATGTAAACACCATTGGACTTAAGAAAAAGGGGGAAGGATTGAACAAGAGCAATTGGCGAGAAACAACAGGACTCGATCAGAGTTTTTCTTCTCTTCTCCTTATTACATTTCAATCCGATTTTTCTGAATGTTCTTGTTCATTCTTATGGATTATATTTTGATGAACATGTTTGAGTAGTTCTTTGTTCTAAGGTTTGGGAGTAACCTAATGGTGTATTGATAATATTTGATGTATGAATTTCTTACCTCTTTAATGCTAGTTTCTCTTGATTCAGTTTTTAGTACACCAACTATTTGTGAATATGCTTGGCCACATGTTTGCATGATTCTTTGATATTAGGGGAAGAACTGAAAGGTGAACCTTGATTTCAGAACTCTAGAAACTTAAATTGAGTTTTCAATCATGAAAGTAAATTAATTATCTTGCGGCTTTCTTTGAATTATCTTGTTCTTATAGGGTCCTCTCTAATCCAATTGTTGTGAAAATAAGAATTGGATTAGATTGGATACGTTATTATATTTTGAAAGGAAATAATAATTCTTTAGGATAATTCGCCTTCAAAAGTAACTTAGTTTGATAAGAGGGGGAAAATTATAGATTTGTTAATTGCCACCGTGGTGAACCCGAATCCTAGAGTCTTTAAAACTAATTTCTTTATTCAATTCCAAGGTTGATCTCCTTTGTTATTTTTCAGATTTTATTTTCTGCGATCTTATTCTATCACTACGGTTTTGAATCATTGGTTTTGTCTAGATAATCATAATTATGAGTAATTGGTGATCACCAACTCAGTCCCAGTGGAACAATAATTTTACTACTTGATAAAATCATGCACTTGTGATCGCCGTTGTCGGGGAGTGTATTTTGTTGATATCAATTCACTTGCATGTTGGTTAGTCTGAACTTTTATTTTTGTTGATTTTAATTTATTTTCTATATATATCCTTGCAGTTGAGCAGGTAATTCTTGTATGCAGAGGCCTAGAAATTTTGTGAAAGTTGTAGAAGTACACCCAAAAATTGAAAGGACCTTCCAAGTAAGAAGAAGACTACAAAGACAGCGAAGAGTAACCCAAAAACAACCTACACTAGTGGACGTTGGACGTTCGTGAGTCTGTTCGTGTGGATATCGCAGAGACATCATTTCTATTACGGTGTTAGTGATTCACACTTCAAGAGGTAAATCCTTTAAAAACTCGGATTATGGCTTTTTCGCATGGATCCTCAGTGGGAATCCCTGTTTTCCACTGCGTGTTATATCCGCAAAAATTCCCAATAGCTACTTGTGGGATACCCGCGCCCCAACGCCTCCAAGTTCAACAAGTGAACCATACTACACAATTCGCACCCACACTAAGGTGTAATTCAACTCCTAGGCAATAAGCCTTAATCGACACCGTTGGTATAATGCATAATCAATGACTCAATGCATGTGCACATATTAATATCATGATTTTCCATAAACATGAGCTACTCATAAGCCAAGCTAGTCATTAACATCTCCGAGTCCCATTCGAGAGCCCAACAACACAATGCTGTTATTTTCAAATGCAGGCATCTTAATCGCATAATTCAGAAATCATCGTTCTTAAATTACATCAAATATTATCATAAATTTTTTCTAACATGTAAAACTTTTATTTCCTTTTTAAGCTTAAGTTTTGAAACTTTCAAGGATTAATAAAGAAATTAACTTTAGTTCTAATACTCTTCTAGCTAGGCTCCTCTAGGTAATACCTCCTAATATTTTTCACGAAGAACATAAAAATGAAACCACATTGTCTTAATCTCATAAATTATTTTCCTTTCCTTAAACCCTAAAAGTACCTTAAGTTTTCATTATCTCTCTCTTAAGCTTATTTTTCCACTTAAAGGTCGAAATCCCTCTCTTACTAAATGGCCAAATTTTGTTTTATCACTCCTTCATTATTATAAATCCTTAATTCAATTCCTTTTTCACCTAAGCATCTAAGTTCCAAATTAACACAAGTTTGTCTTGGATACCATTTTTAAAGCCACTTAGCCGAGAGCCCTAAGGTCTTTGGGCCTCTAAATTTTCATCCTCATCAACAAGATTCCAAGTATACAACATATTTCAATCACCAAAATTTCTACTCAACCAAGGTTATGCATAACATTAAGCTATAAAATCATATAGGGCAAAAAATTACTAAACCACCAAAATCCATACAACCAAGTGAACAACCCTCACATGGGTTCTTCATTTTTAATATATCAATTCATTTCTCACTACCATGAAAGGTTGATGAGAGTAATCTCCTTCTTACCTTAGAAATTGACTAACCATTTCTTGGGTGCCTTCTTGAATCAAATTTTCTCTTCCAAGAGGCTCTTGAAAACAAAATCACATACAAAAATATCAACATCTAAGGCTTGGAATAGAATGACCATGGATCAAAATCATGGTCTTAGAAAGTAAAAATGAAAAGAAAGATGGAGATGGAGGAATTTCACCTTGAAAGCTTTCCAACTCTAACTTGGAGAAGCACTTGAATATGGATGAACAAGGTTAAGATCACAACACCAAAGTGTCTTAGAATGAGGTTTGGATTCAAGAAATGTGGATGGTTAAAATTAAAGAATAGTGAATGGTGGTTTTAGTGGTGTGGCTGTGAGCTTGGTGGAGAGAAAAATGAAAGGAAAAGGTGAGAGAGAAAAGTGTGTAGCTTTTTGGTTGTTGAAAGATATGGAAAATGATAAAAATGAGTTAAATGAAAGCTTACTCTAGAAGCCTTTTGCTCCCCCCGGGCCGTGCATTTCTCTCCTTGGGAGGGTGTCCAAAGCTTCTCCAACAAGCTTCCTCAAAGCTTCCTTAGGAAGCTTCCATCCTATTGGTCTATAAGAGAAAAGTCAAGTGGTGTTGTCATAAAGGTGTGGTCATATGGGTGATGTCATTAAGAGAAACCTCTAGAAAAAAGTGACTAGGCTTATATCTAGGACCATCTACTAGATCTTTACTAAAACCTATTATCTAATGGACAAAAGTTATGACTAACAAAACCAGTATTTATCGTCCAATGGATAATAGAACGTATCTAGATTTTATTTTCCATATAAAATCTTAGACAAAGAAAACTTCGAAAATTGTCTCCAGTTTCGAGTTTAGTAAGATCCTCTGACCCTGTTTCAATAATCCAAATTTTTTTGAAAATAATATTAAAATAATCAAAATAAGTCAAACAATTCACAAAAATCACAAAAAAAATCACAACATCACAGAAATCACAGATAATCCAAAAACAAAAGAAAATCGAGGTGTTACAACTTTCTCCTCCTAAAATGAATTTTGTCCTCGAAATTCATCATACCTTAGAACAAATGCAGATATTGCCCTTTCATTTTGTCTTCTAGCTCCCATGTTGCATCTCTAATCACATCATTCTGGACCACTTTTACTAATGCAATTTCCTTGCCTCTGAGTTGCTTCACTCTCTTATCCTCAATCTTAATAGGAAATGTTTCATAGGTCAAATTCTCTTTTAGTTATACTGTATTCAGTTCTATGACATGGACTGGATCAAGAATATACTTTCACAATTATGACACATAGAAGACATTATGAAGGTTCGAAAGAAAATGTGGTAAAGCTATTTGGTAGGCTACCGGACCTATCTGACGAAGAATTTGATACGGTCCGATGAATTTAGGAGTGAGTTTTCTAGATTTAATAACCCTTCCGACACTAGTCATAAGTGTAACTCTCAAAAACACATGCTCACCTTCCTCAAATTCAAGAGGTCGCCATCTCTTGTCGGCATAGTTTTTTTGTCAGGTCTGAGTTACCCTCATTCTTTCCTGAATCATCTTAACTTTTTCAGTTGTTTGTTGTACAAGTTCAGGTCCTATTGCGAAACTTTCGCCATCTTGGTACCAACACAAGGGTGTTCTACATCGTCGCCCATACAACGCTTCATAGGGTGCCATCCCAATGCTTGCATGGAAACTATTATTATAGGTGAACTCTATCAAATGCAAGAATTGATCCCAACTCCCACTCTATTCCAAGACACAAGCTCTTAACAGATCTTCCAATGATTGGATTTTCATTTCTGATTGACCATCTGTTTGCGGGTGATATACAGAACTTATGTGAAGCTTCGTTCCTATGGCTCCTTGCAAACTCTGCCAAAATCTTGATGTAAACCTTAGGTCTCTATCAAAAATAATACTCAAGGGCACACCATATAGTTTAACAATCTCATTGATATGCACTTGAGTCAATCTCTCCATCAAATACCTTATGTTAATTGGCAAGAAGTGCACTGACTTTGTAAGTCGATCAATAATTACCCATATTGAATCATACATCTTTTTAGTCTTCGGCACTCCACCTACAAAATCCATTGCAATGCTATCCCATTTCCATTCTGGAATAGTCAAAAGGTTGTATCATTCCGAAAGCCTTTTGGTGTTCCACTTTGGCTTTTTAGCAAACTAAACAAGACAACACATACTTGGCAATATCTCTCTTTATTCCTTGCCACCAATATAATCGTTTTAGATCATTGTATATCTTTAGTAGTTCCTGGGTGCATACTCAACTTGCTCTTGCGGGCTTCACCAAGAATTATCTTTCTAAGCTCAGCATTACTCAGTACATAAACTTTATCTCTGAATCTTAGGATCCCATCTAGTCTTTCTGTGAATTCAGATATAGCACCTTGCTTCACCAGCTCCTTCTCATTTTATAAGTATGAGTCACTTCCCTACTTCTCTTGGATTCTTTCCATTAACCCACTCGAAATAGTGATCATACTTAAGCACATTCTCCCTGGTGTCAACTCCACAGACAACTGCATATCCCTAAACTATTCTATTAACTCACTTTCTTTGAGCATCATAGCAGAAACACTAAGCATCTTCCTACTCAAAGCATCTGCTATGACATTTGCCATTCCGGGATGATATTAAAGTTGGAAATCATAGTCTTTCAAAAACTCTAACCACCGCCTTTGCCTCATATTCAACTCCTTCTAATCAAATTGGTATTTCAAACTATTGTGATCACTGTAGACATTAAATGTTGCTCCATAAAGAAAATGCCTCCAGGTCTTCAACACAAACACAACAGCAGCTAACTCCAAGTCATGCATAAGATAGTTTTTCTCATGTACTCTCAATTACCTTGAAGCATACGCTACCACTCTTCAATTCTGCATAAAGACACATCCTAAAACCTGATTGATACCTCCATGAAATGTAGTTATTTGTGCCCCATAATTGTGTTTCATAGAATGCTAATCCTTGTTATTTGATGCATATATGGGAAATTTTATGCTTTTATTGGTTAAATTTCCTTTGGATATCTCTCTATATGTCATTGAGCAATTGGTGTGTATTTGTTAAATGATTAAGTGGATTTATAATTTATATTTAACTTGGTGATTTTCTTAATGTAGGATGGGCTTAAAACTGATGAATTGGAGCAAAATAAGGCTCAAAAGCCAAAGAGAA
Organism: Ormosia semicastrata; assembly: GCA_029884595.1. Lineage (NCBI taxonomy): Eukaryota > Viridiplantae > Streptophyta > Magnoliopsida > Fabales > Fabaceae > Ormosia > Ormosia semicastrata. The sequence goes on along the minus strand of JAQQTO010000062.1, from coordinate 17,658,097 downwards.
AACTAAGGAGGCATTCCAGAAAAGAGCGCCACGGCACAAGGAGTGTGCGCCACGGTGCAAAAGTGCATCATCAAGATTGCCATACAAAAACTCGAGGATAGAGCACTGCGGTAGAAAAGAGTGTGCACCGCGGCACTTTGCAATTGACTCATTGCGCGCCGTGGCACGAATGAGTGTGCGCTGTAGCACGAGATGCAAAACTGAGCCTATAAATAGCTTTTTATTAGATTTTCTTTGTATGGCTTTCTAGGTTTAGAGAAGCTGCACTTAGTTCTTCATTTTTGAGGCTGAAAGATGCCAAGGGAGTCAAAGTTAAAGGCTATATTCCTCATGGAGGGAGATTCAAGCATCAATGATAACATCCATAAGCTTTTCCTCCTTTCTCCCTTTGTTTTCTTCTCTTTCTCATTCTTTGAGCATGTGTTTTATTTTGTAGTCATGTGTTCAATGATGTAGCAGTTGTTTTAGGAAATACTTTGAATCCTTTTTATGAATATTAATGATTTTGTTCTCCTATGAGTTTGTATGGATGTATGATTTTATTCAATCATATGATTCTTAATACTTTTGAAGGTTTGATTAGCTTTTGAATGATTTGTTGAAGTCAGATGAACCTAGTCATAGGAATTTGGATTTTAGATCTAATGTATGGTTGATGCATGTTCGATTCTATTCTAATGGTGGGATGAGTTGATTCGCTAACTAGATAGAAATATACTTTTTAGCCATGTATAGCATGTGTGTGAGAATAGAACGTTCAAGAGTGGATTTTGTGTTAGCTCTTATGGAAACATGGTGATTTGGACAATTGAAACTATGGTTAGATGACCTAGACATAGGTTTTTAGCTAATGAAGATTCTCAAGCTAACCTAATCATTGCATTTGTATTTATGAAGAGGATTGCATGTTGTTGATGGTGAAGAAGGATTTCCCTAAGCTCTAAACCATTATCTTTATTGTTTTTATAGATTAGATTTAGTTTTGTTTATGCGTTCTCTATTTCATATGCTCTTGAATAGAATTAGGTAAGATATTGGTTAATACCTAGCATTGGAAGTAAACTTATCCTCGAGGGAACGAACTTATACTCTGTATCTGTATTACTTGGATGACCCGTGCACTTGCGGCCTATTTTGGGATAAATAAGTTTTTAGCACCATTACCGGGGATAAGACATTATTTCTATATTGTTAATATTGACAATGAGTTTGCTTAGTCCTAAATCAAGTTTTTATGTTTTGTAGATTGTGAATAGTTTTATTTTCAAGTTTTTATGTTATTGTTGTTGATTTGCTTAAATATGTAGTTATAGTTTGATTTTGTGTTTTTGTTATGTTTTTGTTGTACATTCTATGTTTTAAGTTTGTAGGCACATTTTATTAGTGCTGGAGGCCATATTGAAGTAGAAATGGCAGCAAAAACCATTTCTCTATAGAATTCTGGAGGTTTCGTTCTCATGTCGCGGCGCAGGTTATTGCGCGCCGTTACGCACGTTCACATTTTCTATAAAATTTTACAGCTTTTTACTCACGCCGCTGCTCAGGCATGGTTGCGCCGTGGTGCAGTACCCTATTTTTGCCTTTTTCTATTTATTTTCTTTGTTTTTTTATTTAGTATGCTCAATGCTAGTTTGGTTGCTATTTTGATATGCTTAGGTACCCTATAGACCATGTGCAGCAAGGAACACATTCACTTTGGTTTGGGGGAGTATCTTTATATATTTTCACCCTTAATGCTTAATGTTTACACATGTTTTGATATTTTAAGTATGTGCTAGTGATAGCCATCATGTTTTCATGATTATATCTTGTTTTGACTATTACTAGTGAGCTGTTGATACAAGTTTCAATTTTTCGCACTTTGTACATGTGCTATGCATCCTTGAATGGTAAATGATGGATCTTTGGAATGCATGACATATTTCCATTTGCTAGTGTGTGATGGTTGGCCAATGATATAAATGCTTGCAAATTGCCCTCTGTTTTGTGAAACCATATGCGATCTTGAAGCATGTCAATGCAATCTGATTTATTTTTATGCATGCTGTATTTTTTCACTTAGATGCTTGTTTAACTTTGGAAAGATATGAGTGTTTGTTTAGAGAATGTTTATGAATTGTGCATATGGATGATTTCTTTTATCCTTGAAGTTGTTCTCCAACCCTCTTGAGGCGAAATCCTAAATTGTGTATGATTGAGGAAATTATTAGGGCATTGTTTGGACCGATTAAGCCTTTCCAAGCTTACCCTAACATAATGATATTGATAGGTCCCCTTTTGAAAGCCTTATACTTTTTGGCCTTATTTGTTTTTCACCACCATTGTGTTCGTTAACCTTTTAACCATTCTAATGCATGTGAAAGTATTACATTTTCTTCCTACCCTTATTGTTTGTTGGGTTCATAATGTGTTATTTCTTGAAGTGAGTTCAGTGATTAGGGGTATTAATATCTTCAATACAAAATGAGCCTGAAGGAACTAGATGCAGTCAAAGAAAAAAATCTTTGCTTTGTGAAAAAGAAAAGAAAATGGAAAGAAATTAAAAAAAAGAAAGAGAAAAAGAAAAACAAAGCATAAGAAAATTAAAGTGTGAAAAGCATCAAAAATGGTTCTAGCGAGTTTTCTACATTCACTATTGAATACCCTGCTAATATCAGTTAGAGGCTCAAGAATTGGAATATCATGTTTATGTTTCTCAATATTTTTGTTTTATCCTATCCTTTTATTCTGTAGCCCACTACCCTTGGCCTTATATTATAAGCTATTAAAGTCCCTTTTGATCCTCAGTTATGTGTGATTTACATTAGTAGAGAGAGGGTTGGATTAAAACTTTGTGGATTCTTGGACTTGTATCCATGTGTAGGTTTATAAACTTATCCGAATGAGCATGATTTGAAAAAGATAAGTTTGACTTGCATGTTTGTGGGAAATGTCATGTGCATGATTGGAAGCTGGATTGAGGGCATGTTTAGGATTGTATATGTGTTGAGCTTAATTGTGAGGCATGTGCATCTTTTGAGGGTTTAATCAATCATTATGCACTGGTTGTGGTTAAATGAAAATTGAAGTGTTGAATGCATGTGAGCATGAATTGATTAATGTGAGTTTACTTGATCGTACTTTGTGTTGCTCGAGGACTAGCAACAGCTTAGGTTTGGGGGTGTGATAACTCCATGAAATGTAGTTATTTGTGTCCCATAATTGTGCTTCATAGAATGTTATGTCCTTGTTATTTGATGCATATATGGGAGATTTTATGATTTTATTAGTTAAATTTCCTTTGGATATCTCTTTATATGTTATTGAGCAATTTGTGTGTATTTTTAAAAGATTAAGTGGATTTATAATTTATATTTCACTAGGTAATTTTCCTAATGTAAGATGGGCTTAAAACTGATGAGTTGGAGTAAACAAGGCTCAAAAGCCTAAGAGAAAGCTAAGGAGGCATTCCAAAAAAGGGCGTCACAGAATAAGGAGTGTGCACCGCAGTGCAAAAGTGCATCATCAAGATTGCTATACAAAAACCCAAGGCTAGAGCACCGCGGCAAAAAAGAGTGTGCGACGCAGCACAAAAGAGTGTTCATCGCGACACTTTGCAACCGACTCATTGCGTGCTGCGGCACGAAGGAGTGTGCGCTGCAGCACGAGATGCAAAACTAAGCCTATAAATAGCTTTTTATTATATTTTCTTCGTATGGCTTTTTAGGTTTAGAGAAGTTGCGCTTAGTTCTTCGTTTCTGAGGCTGAGAGAGGCCAAGGGAGCTAAAGTTGGAGGCTATCTTCCTCATGGAGGGAGATTCAAGCATCAATGACAACATCCATAAGCTTTTCCTTCTTTCTCCCTTTGTTTTCTTCTTTTTCTCATTCTTTGAGTATGTATTTTGATTTGTAATCATGTGTTCAATGATGTAGTAGTTGTTTTAGGGAATACTTTGAATCCTTTTTATGAATATTAATGATTTTGTTCTCCTAAGGGTTTGTATGGATGTATGGTTTTGTTTAATTATATAGTTCTTAATGCTTTTGAAGGTTTGATCAACATTGAATGATTTGTTGAAGTCTGATGAACCTAGTCATAGGAATTTGGATTTTAGATCTAATGTATAGTTGATGCATGTTCAATTCTATTCTAATGTCGGGATGAGTTGATTCGCTAACTGGATAGAAATATACCTTTTAGTCATGTATAGTGTGTGTTTGAGAATATAACGTTCAAAAGTGGATTTTGTGTTAGCTCTCATAGAAACATAGTGAGTTAGGCAATTGAAACTATGGTTAGATGACCTAGACATAGGCTTTTAGCAAATTAAGATTCTCAAGCTAACCTAATCGTTGCATTCGTATTTATGCAGAGGATTGCATGTTGTTGGTTGAAGTAAAGGGTGAAAAAGGATTTCCCTAAGCTCTAAACCATTATCTTTATTGTTTTTGTAGATTAGATTTAGTTTAGTTTATGATTTCTCTATTTCATATGCTCTTGAATAGAATTAGGTAAGCTATTAGTTAATATTTAGCATTGGAAGTAAACTTATTCTCAAGGGAACGAATTTATACTCTGTATCTGTATTACTTGGATGACTCGTGCACTTGTGGCCTATTTTGGGACAAACAGGTATTTAAGACTATTATGATCACTATAGACGTTAAATGTTACTCCATAAAGGAAATGCCTCCAGATCTTCAACGCAAACACAACAGCAGCTAACTCCATGTCATGCATAGGATAGTTTTTCTTATGTACTCTCAATTGCCTTGAAGTATATGATACCTATAATGCCCCTTTTTAAGGAGGAAACGTCACACCATAACCACGAAAAGGAAACAAAGTGTATAAACTAAGACCCGGTTCATTACATTATTGATAAGCCTATTTAGTCGTGTTCATATAAATGATTTGGGGAATTCTTTTTTTTTTCTCGTAATAAAATAAAATAAGATGATATGACACAGTTACAACAGAATACAATATGTGAAGTAAACTATACATTCATGCCTCGTACATATATATATACTTATACCATGTTTATTTAGATACACCATTAGATATACAAAAAAGCAAAAGCTTTACATGCCCTAAAATGATTACACATATACAGTCCACCAGAAAGACAAAACATCAGGCCCCCCAAAAGATTTACAGATAGCCATCAGCAGCTATCAATAGCATCAGCCCCTAAAGTGAATGAGAAGGAATCGTGGTTAGATCCTCCTTAGGGTCTTCCTCATCAAAGGAAATCCTCATCGGAGTAACTGAGTTATGAGCGGGGGTTCGTGCAGTGGATAAAAATGAATCCCCTTATGGAGAGTAATGGTGATCACCCTACATGTCACGTATAGGCAAGTAAAACTCTAAATACAAATGAGCACTAACAGTCAAGATGTGTGGATCATAACGTCCCCAAGCCAGAGACACAGTCACGTCTCTGAGGTAGATGCAGCGATTCATACTAAAGTTGATGTGCCAGCATTCCGGACCTCAAAGGAAAGAATATCTAACATACCCCAAAATGCCACACGAATGGGACGCCATGTCTGAACATGAAAGTAATCAAAATCAGGACAGAAGCCAAGGAATTCGTGCACTTCCCCTTCTTCATCGACGTCTTCAAAGAAATACACAAATAAATAAAATAGCAAAAATACAGAAAAGAGGTAAGACATCCTACATTTAGTACTAATTATGGCAGTAAATAAATAGAACAGTGCAAGACGCCCACATAGCATAACAGGGATAATAATCAACATCAAGAAGCAATTAGTAAACAACTTAATCATTCCAGGCAATTATAACATCAATAAGACAACAATTCCAATCATCATATGAATAAATGTCAAATGATATATGGACTCACTATGCACGTGCACATGATACCGAAATCTTACTCCATGGAGCTAGACACAAACATCGGAGAGAATGATCAGGGTGACATGCCAGTATCTCGTCAGCCTCAAATTAAGTGCTTTTCAAAAAATCAAGAATTTTGCGTAACAAGGCTTTATACAACGGCGTTCCCACAAGATCGTGATATAGGACAGTGTCTCGATTCGGATCGTCAGTGCGTTTGCATCGGTCTATCCCACAGCCCAAAGGAGCTACCAACTGTCCATTTGTGAGACACCCACACCCCAACGTCCCCAAGGTCAACAAATGACCTACACTAGTCTATCCGCACCCGCACTAAGGTGTGATTCAATCTCCTAGGCAACATAGCCTTAACAATAGTCCACCGGACTATCACAATGCATGATGACTCAATGCACATTTCAATCATGCTCATCATGTCAAACTTTCTCAATGCATGTTTCAATCATGCTCACCATAGATGTTCAATTTCATAAATCAATTAATGTGTGAAATCCGCAAGTGTACGGTTTCGTCGTCAAGTAATAAAAAGATCGAATCCACAGGGACTGTGTCTATGAATACCAATTAATTAATTAATTCAATTCAATTATACAAAAGGGAATATGATTGCTGGTTAAGAAGAACATAGTAACAAAGCAATTAAATAAAATTAAAGTGCAGAATTTAGAATAAAAATAGCAAGTTATCAAGAAGGGGATTTTCAAATTCAAGAAAGCTTCCAAGATTAGGATACCACAATGATACAAGATAAATCCTAATTGACAACCCTTTTATTAAATCTGAAATTCAATTGAAGGTGAATTACCCAAAATTAGTTAATGTTCTTTCTCAAGATACAAGATCTGTGCCCAATTAAACCAATTCCTACTCTCGTGGTAATTGAATTTAAATTGAACCCATTACGCTTTGTGGTAATTCATTGAATCCTCGAAAGGCTAAAACTACTCTTGTGATTTAGACCTTAAGTTCAATTCTTATGGTTCCAACACTTAGGTTCACCTCTCAGTATGTCCCTAAATGCCTATGAGATACAAATAAGTGGCCAGTAAATTCACATGAATAAAAGCAATAAGGATTTAATCAATGAACAGTCAAGATTAATAAAATGGGAAACAAAGTCAATTAATCATTATCAAAGTATCAAAGGGCATTGCCCAATCCTAGAAACAAAGGAAACTACTCAGACATAGAGAAGAGGAGACAAGAAATCAAACTTAAAAACATCCCAAACCCGTAACAATGGAAGAAGAAGGGAGAAAGATGAAGATCCAAAGCCAAAGCCTCCAATGTGCCTCCTCCCAAAACCAAATTAGAACTCCCTCATTCTATTCAGAACATCTATTTATAGCCTAGGGTTTTCATTGGCTAAAAGGCCCCAAAAGGAATAAAAATAAAAACTAAAATTCTGCTGCGCTCTGCGAACCACGGCCGTGGAACTTGCTGTCAGAATTCCATGGGGCCGTGGATCATTCCACGGCCAGGCCGTGGTTTTCTCTGCCAGAATCCCATGGGGCCATGGATCATTCCACGGCCAAGCCGTGGTTCTCTCTGCCACAGGCCAATTTTGCATGCTGTTGAGTTCCACGGCCGTGTTTGGTTCCACGGCCAGGCCATGGAACTCTCTAGAAGTCTCTTTTTGCACCTTTTTGCTATCCATAAAGCTCCAACTTCAATCATGCAAGCTTCCATCCATTCCAAGGCCAATTTAGTACCAATCCTACACAATAACACCACAAACACCGCAGTTATCCGAACTAAGGGAAAAACTAACTAAGAAGGAAAACTAAAATGCCTAAAATTCTCAAGAATGCATGTAAAACAAGAACAAAACATGATGTTGTTTCACACACATAAAATCCCCCCAAGCTTAAGACTTTGCTTATCCCCAAGCAATAATTAATGCCAAACCAAGAAGTGGGATCAAAAGACAATAAAGAATAAGGAACTCGAGAAAACAATATCCAAGCAATAGGCTAAGGCAAACAAAGAATCTGAGAGGTAATCACAATCAAGTCCAATTAGAGGCTAAGTTCTCAGAAATCATGCATCCTCACTGATTGAATTAAGTTCACTCCACTAACCACACTCAAAGTGTTTAAGGGTGAAGACAATGCGCTCAAAATTCCTCAAAGAAAATGCACTTCCATATGCTTGATAAGAAACAGATTTCTACTAATAATCAGCATGCATACAAGAATCAAAAGGTCTTTCAAGGGTTGTAATGGGGCCATGGGAATGATGTTAGGTAAGGTAGAGAAAGGAAGGTATGACAAAAGGGCTCATCAAGATTCTCAATAAACACAAGTAATTCAATAGAAATTAAATGGAGCAAAGGCAATATTTCAATCTAAAAGATAACTCCACATTTCAAAGAATTTTCTTCCTTTCTTTTCTTTTCTTTCCTCTTTTTCAAGCTTCTTATGATTTTCTTTTATTTGCACCCCCTTTTTTTTTTGAAAGAATTGAGAATGGTCATTCACATATGATTCCTAACACTCTTTTCACAACTTTCAAACCCACTTTACTCCATTTAATATTCTAAATGATTACCAACAATATATCATCATAGGCATCAAGAAAATTAATTATGCAATAAGCTTAAGTTGGGCAACTAGTGGATGAAAGTGTAATAAATTCAGAAGGCCAGAAGAATACCTAAGATGCTTTAATCATATTCAAGAATGCAACCAAAAATTTCGCCTCAAAATGGTTTCAAATCAAGTTCTAGAGCACAAGATCAATGAGGAATATCACTCAACACAAAGAATGGGAACAAAAATCATATAATACATAAGTCCCATATAAGCTCAAAACTCACATTTAGAGGTTTAAAAATTCAATGAGAAGCATAAATTCAGAGAACATATGCTAATTATCAACTATCAAAAGATCACCTCTACTATCAAATTAAGACAATGCCTGTAGCCTATCACAAGAATCAACAATTGGGTTCCAAATCAATACCATCTCAAAATCCTCAAAAGAGAGGGGCACAAGTTCAATCAAAAACCCAAGAGATATGATGAATAAGAAAATGCAATGCAAAATAAGGCATGAGAATGCATGAGACTCTAATGATCTAAAATGAAAATAGGAAAATGAAAATGAAAATACCCCCCAAGCTTAGAACTAACATTGTCCTCAATGTAAAAATCTATAACAAAAGAAGGGAGAAAAGAAAAGAACTCACTGCGGTGGTGGGAAATCTTCTAGTGTTCAATCCATGGCCATGGAATTTTCCATGGGCTTAGTGTGGAACCTTCTGACTTCACTCTTCTTCTAAATTTAGCTTCAAAAAGGGTCAAACCTAGACAAAATCCATGAGACAAACATCAAACCAAAAATCTAACACACAAAATCAAAAGAAAAAGAAGAAATTTAAAGAAAAGAAAAAAAATAAAGAAACTTGGGTTGCCTCCCAAGAAGCGCTTGTTTAAAGTCATTAGCTTGACTTTGGTCTGGTTTTTATGTTCAGGTGATGTCAATGGAGTAGTGCTCAGTCCCCACTCCTTCAAAGTGTTTCACTCTCTGGTTATTTATCATGAAAGGCTTATGACCTTCTTTCTGCACCTCAAGCACACCGTAGGATAAAACTCGAACAATCTCATATGATCCTGACCATTTCGACCATAACTTATTAGGACAGAAACGTAGAAGCGAGTTATTAACAAGAACTTTATCCCTGAGTTTAAATCCACGCTTCTCTACACACTTGTCATTTTGCTTCTTAGGTCTTTTCTTGCAGGGCTTAGACTCCTTAAATTTTGTAGTACCCTTGGGCAAGGTCTTTTCTAGTATAGCATCAGCCACTGATTCCTACACACCTGAAAGCATAACACTATCCACAACAATTGTAGCATCTATGCGATTACATGAATTTAAGGAATTAGAATTATTTTTAGATTTAAAAACATCAAAAACTACTTCCTCATCATTCAATCGCAAAGTCAATTTTCCTTCATGTACATCAATGATCGCCTTTCCAGTGGCAAGGAATGGACGCACAAGTATGATCGGCATTGTAGCATCAGCTTCCATGTCAAGCACAACAAAATCCACGGGCATATAAAACTTACCAACCTTAATAGGAACATCCTCCAAGATGCCTATGGGGTACTTAACAGACCGATCCGCCAATTGAAGGGAGATAGTTGTGGGTTTTAACTCACCCACTTCCAACTTCTTACACACAGAAATGGGCATAAGACTAACACTAGCCCCCAAGTTACACAGAGCTTTATCAAAATTTGTGTTACCAATCAAACAAGGAATAAAGAAGCTACCTGGATCTTTTAGCTTAGGAGGCAATTTATTTTGAATTAAAGCACTACACTCCTCAGTTAAAGCTACTGTCTCATATTCCTCGAGCTTTCTCTTATTTGACAAAATATCCTTAAGAAACTTAGCATAGGTAAGCATTTGTTTCAACGCCTCAGTGAATTGTACATTAATGTACAATTTCTTTAGGACCTCTAGGAACTTCCCAAACTACCTATCTAACTTGGCCTTAGCCAATCTTTGAGGAAAAGGCACTGGGGGTTGGTAAGGTTCAGGGGGTACATACTTAGACACTTTCTCACTAGTTTCCTCCTCCTCTAAGGGTTGTGTCTTAGTATCTTTTTCCTCATTTCCCTCATCTTTGTCACACTTTCCTTTACCCTTGGAATCCTCTAACCTCTTTCCACTCCTCAAACTAACAGCCTTACAATGTTCATTGCCTGGGTTGACTTCAGGTTGACAAGGAAACTTACCTTGCTGCCTAAGAGAAGTGCTTGCTTGTTGGGCAATCTGGGTTTCCAACATCTTATTATGAATGGCTAAATTGTCAACCTTAGCTGATAACTCTTTAATTGCCTTAGTCACAACTTGCCCATGGTGCTGAAACTCCTCATTCTGCTTAGACTGGCTCTCAACAAAATTCTCAAGAAGAGACTCAAGTCTAGATTTCTGTACCTGTGGAACTCCAGAAGATAGTTTAGCATTACCTTGCCCAGCTTGGTACTGATTATTCCGGTAAGAGAAGTTAGGATGTGACCTCTAACCAGGGTTATAAGTTTGAGAATACGGATCATTCCTCCCCTTTTGGTTGAATTCATGGAAATTGTGGCATGATTCCACTTGCTCCACCGATGCACCATGTGAGGATCCCATTCCAAGTTGGCATTCAGCACCAATATGTCCCTGTGCTCCACAAATCTCACAAAAATTGTTAGAGGCACCTATGACATTAACATGAGCTTTCTCAAGATGTCAAAACGTTTATTCAAAGAATCAAACTTTGACATAATTAAATCAACACCATCTACCTCAAACTTACCTCCCAAGAGTTTTCTCGGGTTATGCCCTCTTTCATTGGTCCATTGGTGATGATTTGAAGCTACACTCTCAATTATCTCATAAGCCTCTGTGAGCCTTCTATTCATCAGAGCTCCACCAACTGCGGAGTCAAGAGACACCTTCGAAGAATATTCTAACCCATTGTAGAAGGTATGGATGATCAACCACTTTTCTAACCCGTGGTGTGGGCAGGCTTCCAGCAAAGCCTTATATTTATCCCAAGCTTCTGACAATGACTCGCCATCTTTCTGAACAAAGCTTGTGATTTGGGTCCTTAGGTGAGCAGTCTTGGAAGGTGAAAAGAATATGTCTAAAAAGGCTTGCTCCAATTAGTCCCAAGTAGTTATCGTCTCAGCCGGAACGGACTTCAACCAAGCTCTAGCTCGATCTCTCAACGATAGAGGAAACAAGCGGAGACGAATAGCATCAACAGAGGCGCCTTTGATCTTGAGGGTCTCATAGAACTCCAAGAACATATCCACATGATCATTAGGATCCTCTGACGGCAATCCTCTAAACTGGTTCTGCCTTATCATAGAAAGTAGGGCAGGATGTATGGTGAAGTGCCTGACTTCAATGTCTGGCCGAGCAATTCCAGATCGCAAACCCCGAGCATTAGGGGCTGCATACTCTTTTAACGGTTTATTATCTTCAGCTGCTGCCATGACAAGTGTTGGTTCAGATATTTCTCTTACTCTGTGCCTTTGTTGTCTTCTCCTTCTACGTAAAGTCCTTTCAATTTCAGGATCTGCTTCAATGAGAATCCCAGAACGTCTAGTACTTTACATAAACAAGAGAAATTACCTACAGAGAGTCAAAGAGAAAATAAGAACGTAATAATATGGTAAAAATAAAAAGGTTTAAAATAATTAAATAAAAAAATTATGATATTCAAGAAAAACACAGTCCCCAGCAACAGCGCCAAAAACTTGATGCGTGAAATCCGCAAGTGTACGGTTTCGTCGTCAAGTAATAAAAAGATCAAATCTACAGGGACTGTGTCTATGAATACCAATTAATTAATTAATTAAATTCAATTAAACAAAAGGGAATATGATTGTTGGTTAAGAAGAACGTAGTAACAAAGTAATTAAATAAAATCAAAGGGCAGAATTTAGAATAAAAACAGCAAGTTATCAAGAAGGGGATTTTCAAATTCAAGAAAGCTTCCAAGATTGGGATACCACAATGATACAAGATAAATCCTAATTGATAACCCTTTTATTAAATCTGAAATTCAATTGAAGGTCAATTACCCTAAATTAGTTAATGTTTTTTCTCAAGATACAAGATCCGTGCCCAACTAAACCAATTCCTACTCTCGTGGTAATTGAATTTAAATTGAATCCATTACGCTTTGTGGTAATTCATTGAATCCTCAAAAGGCTAAAACTACTCTCATGATTTAGACCTTAAGTTCAATTCTTATGGTTCCAACACTTAGGTTCACCTCTCAGTACGTCCCAAAATGCCTATGAGATGCAAATAAGTGGCCAGCAAATTCACATGAATAAAAGCAATAAGGATTGAATCAATGAACAATCAAGATTAATAAAAGGGGAAACAAAGTCAATTAATCATTATCAAAGTATCAAAGGGCATTGCCCAATCTTAGAAACAAAGGAAACTACTCAGACATAGAGAAGAGGAGACAAGAAATCAAACATAAAAATATCCCAAACCCGTAACAACGGAAGAAGAAGGGAGAAAGATGAAGATCCAAAGCCAAAGCCTCCAATGTGCCTCCTCCCAAAACCAAATTAGAACTCCCTCATTCTATTCAGAACATCTATTTATAGCCTAGGGTTTTCATTGGCTAAAAGGCCCCAAAAGAAATAAAAATAAAAACTAAAATTCTGCTGCGCGCTGCGAACCACGGTCGTGGTTCATTCCACGGCCAAGCCGTGGAACTTGCTGTCAGAATTCCATGGGGCCGTGGATCATTCCACGGCCAAGCCGTGGTTCTCTCTGCCAGAATTCCATGGGGCCGTAGATCATTCCATGGCCAGGCCGTGGTTCTTTCTGCCACAGGCCAATTTTGCATGCTGTTGAGTTCCACGGCCGTGTTTAGTTCCACGGCCAGGCCGTGGAACTCTCTGGAAGTCTCTTTTTGCACCTTTTTGCTATCCATAAAGCTCCAACTTCAATTATGCAAGCTTCCATCCATTCCAAGGCCAATTTAGCACTAATCCTACACAATAACACCACAAACACCGTAGTTATCCGAACTAAGGGAAAAACTAACTAAAAAGGAAAACTAAAATGCCTAAAATACTCAAGAATGCATGTAAAATAAGAACAAAACATGATGTTGTTTCACACACATCATCAATCACATATGATTCAATATAATCATAAAGTCATTTATCCAATTTGTTAGGACAAATAGTTTTTCTCACAATTTAATGAAATCTAATCATTCAATTCAAGATTTGAGGTTTGTATTTAAGTTATCAAGGTTAAAGAGCTCTAATTCCATCACTTTCAAACTAAAATCCTCAAATTTGGGCCTTGATAATCGATTACATAGTCTTGGTAATCGATTACAAGCCTAACAAAATCCATCTAATCGATTACACCATTAATGTAATCGATTACATCCTGCCCAGAAGCCTTGTAATCGATTACAAGTTCCCTGTAATCGATTACAAGTTGTCTAGAAGACTTGTAATCGATTACCAGTTCCATCTAATCGATTACAATCTTCCTAGAAACACATTTCACAGCTTTCAGAAGCTTGGTAATTAATTATATGAAACCATGTAATCGATTACAAAGCAAAAATTTTCAAAAAAATAGAGTCTTTAAACCATTTTAACCCAAACCAAACCATCAAAAATCAATAACAACATCATTCTCATATTATACAAGCATATATGGTTCAACCAAGTCACCAATCCATCAAAAATCAATCCAAAGATCATTAGAAAAACACATAACCAACACACAAACAAGTTTTCCACTACCAATAGAGGTTGAAGTGGACAATCTTCCTCTTACCAAGAGAAATAACAATGAAAGCAAGCTCATTTTTCTTTGGAAATTTCGTCCTCTACCACCTCAAAGCCCTAGAATATCCAAACTCACAAAAATCACAATCAAAGCTTAAAAAAAGCATCCATGATCATCAAAGTGGCCATGGATCACGAAAATGAGATGAAAAAATGAAAAAGCTAGGAACTTTTACCTCAAAGTTTCAAACTTTAAAGCTTGGTGGAAGGAGATGAAAATGGTGGATTCAAGAGATAGTCACAAAAAGGAAAAATGTTCTAAGTGATGAGAGAATTCAAGAAATATGATTAGTTGTAGCAAACAAAATGGAAAGATGATGGTGGTGTGTGTGTGGGGGTGTGACCGGCGTTCTGGAGAGAAAATAAGAAGAGAAAATGTGAAGAAAAGAAGAATGAAGAGAGAGAACATGAGATAGAAGAGAGAAAGAAAAGAGAGAGAAAAAGTAATAGGTGAATGGGAAAATAAAATATGATGGCTTGCAGTCTTTCTTTTCCCTCCCAAAACGTGGAGCCCAAAATTGAGAGGAGAGAGAATGTGTGTAGGAAGCTTCCTTAAAGTTTCCTTGAGAAACTTCGCATGCTTCTCGATAAAGTGAAGTGTGATTTCACTTAAATGATATAATAAAAAATGACTAGATAGAAATAATCTACTAAATTTTTATTACAAGCTATTATCCAATAGATAATAGTCACAATTGACAGAGTCAGTATTTATTTATCCAATGGATAATAAAACGTATCGCGATTTTATTTATCAGATAAAATCTCAAAAAATAAAAATATCGTAAACTGTGTCCGACCTCGGGTTTAGTAAGATCCCCCATCGACGCTTCTATAATTCAAAGTTTTTCACCCTCAAGAAAATATTTTATTTTCTCGGTTCTGCTCAATGTGCACGTAAATTAAGAAATATATTAAAATAATCATTAGTTTTGAAAAAATCCAGAAAAATTCACAAAAATCACAAATATTATAAAATTACTATTTATCATGAAACAAACAATTTTCGGGGTGTTACAACTCTCCCCTTCTAAAAAGAAATTTCGTCCTCGAAATTTTCATACCTTAGAATAGTTGTGGATGTTGCTCCTTTATCTTGTCTTCTGACTCCCATGTTGCATCTCTGGTCGTTTCATTCCAGATCACTTTTACTAGCGGGATTTCCTTCCCTCTGAGGTGTTTTATTCTCCTATCTTCAATCCTTATAGGAGGTGCCTTATAGGTTAAGTTCTCTTTCAATTGTACTGTGTCCAGTGCAATGACATGGCTCAGGTCAAGAATATATTTTCGCAATTGCGATACATGAAAGACATTGTGAAGGTTAGAAAGAAAAGGTGGTAAGGCTATTTGGTAAGCTATTGGACCTATCCGATGAAGAATTTGGTAAGGTCCAAGGAATTTGGGAGTAAGTTTTCTAAATTTCAGAACTCGGCCGACCGCAGTCATAGGTGTGACTTTCAAAAACACATGCTCGCCTTCATCAAACTCAAGAGGCTTTCTCTTTTTGTCCGCATAGCTCTTCTATCGACTCTGAGCCGTCCTCATCTTTTCTTGAATCATTTTGACTTTCTCAGTCATTTGTGTAACACCCCAAAAATTATTTGTTTCATCATAAATATTAGTTTTATAATAATTGTGATTTTTGAGAATTTTTCTGGATTTTTCTGAATATGTTAAATATTTTAATATATTTCTAATTTTACGTGTGCACTGAGCAGAGCTAGTAAAACACTCCGAAAATTGTTTGTTTTGATATAAATAGTCATTTTATAATATTTGTGATTTTTGTGAATTTTTTCAAAAATATTGAATATTTTAATATATTTCTCATTTTGCGTGCACGTTGAGCGGAGCTGAGAAAAATAAAATATTTTCCTCGAGGCTGGTAAACTTTGGACTGTGGAATCGTTGACGGAGGATCTTACAAAACCCGAGACTGGGCATATTTTACGAGGTTTACATTTTTTGAGATTTTATCTAATAAATAAAATCGTTGTACCGTGAAATTATCTAATGGACAATAAATACTATTTTCATTAACTGTAACTTTTGTCCACTGGATAATAACTCTAGTAGAGTGTTAATCATCTTTTCTAGAGTGTTCACTTTATGTGACCACATCACCTTTCACTTTATCGAGAAGCGTGCATAGCTTCTTAAGGAAGCTTTGTTCTCTCTCTCCTCCCTCCCACACTCCACGGCCAAGAGGACCTTTTTGGAGTCAAAAAGATTAACTTTCATTTATTACTTTTATCTCTAATTTTTTAAAATCATTTTTACTATCAACTTCTCTCTCTACATTTTCCTTCTCTTTTTTCTCTCAAGTTTCTCCTCCTTCTCTCTTCTTCTCCACATGGCCTCACCCCCTCTCTATGCCTCCATGATTGCAAAAATTCCAAGCAATTACATTTTCTTAATCTCCATTACATTCTAAACATCTTTCTAGTCAGAATCTACCCAAAAAGCTTCCATCTTCATCATCTTCTTCAAGCCTCAAAGTTTGAAGCTTTTAGGTAATATTCTTGATTTCTCATCTTCTCATCTTCATTTTCATTTTAATGGTCATCATCATGACCATTTGTTATCTTTCTCTCAAGCCTTGGTGTTGATTTGAAGAAGTTGCGATTGCTAGGGTTTTGAAGGTGCTTAGCCGAATTTCACAAGAAGCAAACAAGGAGATTCCTTTTCTTGATTTCTCTTGGGTAAGAGGAAGACTATCCACTTCAACCTCTATTGGTAGTGGGAGACTTGATTGTATTATGGTTGTGAGAAACCCTTGTTAGGGTTACTCTTTTGATGTGTGATTTTGATGACTATGTGTTGATTTTAATATGATCTATTTGATTGAATGTATGCATATATTGATGACCTTGGAGTGATTTTTGTGGATTAGAAACAAGAAATGGAAGCAAGGGTTCCTTGCCTTCCTCATTGTGGCTCACGGCCACACCCCTTGAATAGGGTGATCATGATTGAAATTTTGTAATCAAGTTAGAGACATAATTAGCCAAGTGACTAAAATGTAATAGAGTAATGAAAAACTTAGGGTTCTTACCCTTGGGAGGCTCACAGCCTCTAGACCATTTTAGGGTCTCATCATGTAATTTTATGTAACCTTGAAATTTAAGTAATCAAATGTTAAGTAGTTAACAATGTGATAGAAAGAAATCTATTTGATAATCTAAAGTAATTCTTTGGACCTAAGAAAGGCTAAATTAAAGTGAAACTTAGTTGATTGGATAATTAAAAATTAATTAGGGATTCATAAAATGGAAAGAACCAAGAATGAGACTTTATCCAAAAACTTAGAATAATTCTTAATTAAAGGAAGAACATGAATGTAAGTAAGATGTTGAATAACTAAAATTAAAGTTATTTTAAGGGAATTAAGTTTAAAATTAAGTGATGGACTTATTTAATTAAAGTAATGAAGATTAGGTGAAAATACGAGAGAATTTCTCTAGAAAGAAATTTAATAAGAAGAACATAGGAATTAAGGCTCAATTCCATAATGAACCCAAAAAGTGTAATGTCTTATTTGAGGACTAATGATATTTATTGCGGGTCCATGAGTGGGACCAAGAATGTGTTGATGCTTATCTTAGCCAAATTGAGGCATGATTATGAAAAAGTATATTATTGTTGAATATACATGAATATGCATTGAGTCATCATGCATTGTGAAAGTCCGATAGACTATTGTCAAGGCTATGTTGCCTAGGAGTTTGAATCACACCTGTGCGGGTACGAATAGACTAGTGTAGGTCATAATGTTGACCTTGGGGGTGTCAGGGTACTGGTACCTCGCAATGGATAGTTGGTAGCTCTTTTGTCCGTAGGGCAGACCGATGCAAACACACCGACGATCCGGACTGAGACACTGTCCTATATCGTAATCTAGTGTAGAATGTCTTGTACAATGCCATGATGTGCATGTTAAAAAATTGAGAAATTATAGCACTTGTTGGCCTTGGCAGCCGAGTTACAGACATGTCTTCTGATCATTCTCTCCGATGTTTGTGTCTAGCTCCATGGAGTAAGATTGTGTTATCATGTGCACATGCATAGTGGGTCTACATATTATTTGGCATTTATTTATATGATGACGGAACCTGTTGCCTTATCAATGTCATAACTGCCTAGAACTGTTTAGTTGTTTATTATTTGTTTCTTGATGTTGATTATTACTATTTTTTGAAATGCTATGTGGGCGCTCCGCGCCATTCTGCTTCTTTACTGCCATAATTAGTAATGAATGTAGGATGTCTTACCTCTTTTTTGTATTTCTACTACTCTATTTCTTTATGTGTTACTCTGAAGACATTGGTGAAGAAAGGGAAGTACATGAGTTCCCTGGCTTTTGGCCCGACTTTGATTAGTACCTTTTCTGATCATGACATCCCGTCCGCAAAGCTTTTTGGGATATGTGACACTGACTTTCCTTGGAGGTCCGGATTACTAGCATATTAACCTGGGTACGAACCGCTGCATTTATCTCGGAGATGTGACGGTGTCTCTAGCATAGGGGCGTTATGATCCTCCTATTTTTACTTGTAGTGTTCGTTTGCATTTAGAATTTTATTTGCCCATACGAGATATGTGGGGTAAGCATTACTACTCCCCACAGGAGGATTCATTCCTATTTACCGCACGAGCCCCCGCTCATAATTCGGTGGCTCCGATGAGGGTTTCCTCTGACGAGGAAGACCCTGAGGAGGACCCCTATACGGTTTCGTCTCATTCTCTGTAAGGGCTGATACAGTCGATGGCCACTGAAGGTTATCTGTATTTCTTTTTGGAGCCTGACATTTTATCTCTTTTGGTGGGCTGTATATGGGTAATTCTTTTAGGCAAGTAAAGCTTTTGTTTTTTTGTATATCTGATGATGTAACTAAACGAACATGGTATAAATATATATACATAGCATGATGTATGGATGTATGTTACATTTCTCATGTTACTTTATACTATAAATACTTCTCATCATTTTATTTTATTATTGTGTAACAAAAAAAAAAGAATTCACCAAATTATTCATATGGTTACAACTAAATAATCTTATCCATATTAAAATGAACTGGGTCTTAGTTTAAATATTTTATTTTCACATTGTGTTTATGGTGTGACGTTTCCTTCTCAAAAAGGGGCATTACAGTTTATTGTATAAGATCAGGTCCAATAGTAAGGCGCTCTCCATCTTGGTACTGACACAAAGGTGTTCTGCACCATCGTCCATATAAAGCTTCATAGGCTGTCATCCCTATGCTCGAATGAAAACTGTTGTTATAGGTGAACTCCACTAATGGTAAAACTTTATCCCAACTTCTAGTTTGTTCCAAAGTGCAAGCTCTGAGTAAATCCTCCAATGATTGAATCATCCTTTTCGATTGACCATCGGTTTGAGGATGATAAGCAGAACTCAAACGTAGCTTTGTTCCCAACGCTTCTTGCAAACTTTCCCAAAACTTTGATGTGAACCTTAGATCTCTATCAGAAATAATACTGGTAGGCACACCATGCAGCCTAACGATCTCACCAATATATAGCTGAGTCAACTTCTCCATGCTGTACCTTATGTTGATTGGTAAGAAATGTGCTGACTTCGTGAGTCGATCAACAATTACCCATATTGAATCGTAACCTTTTCTCGTCTTTAGTAATCCAACTACAAAGTCCATTGCAATACTATCCCACTTCTATTTGGGAATAGCTAGGGGTTGCAACATTCTTGACGATCTCTGGTGTTCAACCTTTGCTTTTTGATAAACTAGACAAGACGACACACATTTGGCAATATCACTCTTCATTCTGTGCCACTAAAATAACTGTTTCAAGTCTTGATACATCTTGGTTATTCTCAGATGCATACTCAACTTGCTCATGTGAGTGTGTTCGAGAATCTACTTTCTAAGTTCTTGATCCCTGGGTATACAAACTCTAACTCTAAACCTTAAGATTCCATCAGTTCCTTCCTCAAATGTTGTCACATCGCCTTACTTTATTAGCTCCCTTTCTTCTTGTAAAAACTTGTCAACTTTCTGTTTCTCTCGGATGTCTTCCATTAACTCACTTAAAATAGTGACCATGTTCATGCAAATCTTCCCCGGTGCCAATTCCAGAAAGGACTATACATCCCAGAATTGCTCTATCAAATCCTTTTCCTTGATCATTGTAACACTCTTGTAGGGATGCCACATTTTTTATGCAATAAAATAAAATCTTACTCAAGTTATAAAACATTTGGTACTTAAATAATATGAGTTGTAAAATTTTTCCTTTTTATACTTGATAACGTTAAACAAAATAACACGGAACACAAAATAAGACAAAACATAACCACACACTATAATATACATGTGATTTTGTCTTAAGTAAACAAATAATTTATAATTACAAATATTTAACAAATAGTAAAAAGTCAACATAATACTAAAACATAACATGCCCAAGTGAACATCAAAGATTTCTAACCCTCCGATGGATCACTCTCAGAGAGATCATCGAATGACAGAAATCCTGGATGTCTCACAGCCCTACAGACATGAGTCCGTGCTGTCGACACACTACTAAGCTTACTAGGCGCATGGATTTAAGGCAACTCAAGATGTAAATACAAAATAGTAGTAAAGATAATCTCCCCATTAAACTCTCTACACAAGGACACAATCAGAC
Source organism: Ormosia semicastrata (assembly GCA_029884595.1). Lineage (NCBI taxonomy): Eukaryota > Viridiplantae > Streptophyta > Magnoliopsida > Fabales > Fabaceae > Ormosia > Ormosia semicastrata. The sequence goes on along the minus strand of JAQQTO010000062.1, from coordinate 17,637,211 downwards.
GTCCCACATAGACTACCGATTCTCTATCCTCATGCAGTCGCCAGGCTTCCGGGCCTCCATGAAAATCAAGTCTCATAAAACTGAAGAATCCAGGCAACGCCATGATCACAAGATCAATCCAAATGGTATGGGTGGTCTAACGGCTCGCCGTCCTCGCACTGCTCACTCGGCTGGAGCTCCTCAGGATACTGAATATCAAGAGGCTGTTCCTCTTCTTCTTCCTCAAACTCTTTACAGAATATAATAATAATGCAGAGAAATACGTATAGAGAGGTGAGACAATCTGCATCATTACTAGCATGTCAATAAAGAAAATGACAATACAAACAAATATCACAATAATACATACCATCATACCATATACAATACTTCAAATTAATACATCATACCTTTTATCACAGATTATAGTAAACATTAAAATGTAGACCACAAATGCTAATGCATACTGACTCGTTCCTACTCCATGGAGCTAAACACAGATATCAGAGAGAATGATCCGAAAAGAACTATTAGTACCTCAGGCTGCCCAACCAAACTATTGCACTGTCCCACGTCGTGTCTATAGGCCATAGTCCAAAACATCGTGTAGTAGTACACAGTCCAAAACATTGTGCACTACAGGCATTGTACCTAAATAGTCTCCACAAGATCTTGATTAAGAATAGTGCTTGTCGAGATCATTAATGCATTGTCCGTTACCACGGCCCAGAGGAGCTACCAACTGTCTGCATGTGGAATTCCCCGCACACTAACACCTCCAAGTTCAATTAATGAACCACACTACGCCTATCCCACCCACAACACGATGTAATTCATCTCGTCAATCAATCGCCAATTTTTAACCAAATTGACACAACTCTTAATGCATGATTAAGAATCACAATTTCAAAAATACCCTTTGTCTCAATATATTATCATATTTATGAAAATACCCTTAGTCTCAGTATTCCAAAATATAGTATATCTCCACTTGACAGTACTATCTCTCAATATGTCCGGGTCCATCACTTTGGCCCGATAGTAAAACTCACTGTTTCATTTAGTTGCATAGAAATTTTATCGTGTTTTCATAATCAAGTCGCTTTTACAAACGTTCTTAAATCGCTAAATATATTTTGACATTTTTGAACATTGCGTAATGTTTTTAAATCATTTTCTCAATCACGTAAGATTTTTAAATCATTTTCTTGACCATATAGCTTAAAAACCATTATTTATAAGCTATTTCTAGTACTTTTAAACTACGTAAAATATTTTTCATACGTTATAATCATATTATGAAATCTTTTCTTTTTATTTATCTGATTTTAATAAAATTTCGACAGCATTTTGTCTATAAAATCCATTAAATGGTATTTCCTACGTCTTTCTCTAAATACTGTTTATTTTAACCTTAACCATTATTTACACCTTGAAACTTGCTAACGTGCTTCAAAACTCATAGAGTGAGCTCTACGTTAGTATTTTTCAAGCGTTCCTTTATTTCTTACTTATAATAAATTCTGCTAATTTAGAATTCTAAAACTAAGTTTATTCATTTTATTTCTCAAAGATTCATTGGAAATCAATTTCTTTTGTAGATTAACTACTTAACCTACCTTAGAAAATAATTTTGGAACTCAAATGTACATTGAATGGCATGCTGGCCAAAATCAACCTATCCTTCACAACTAATCATTAAATCATTTCCAAACTCATTGTTTTACCTAGATTCATTAAGAGCATGTTTGGGAAAGATGGATTCTTTCCCAAACAGCTATTTTTGGAGGATTAAGCTGTTTTGTGAAATAATTATTATGTTTGGGTAAAAAGATTATTTTTTAAAAAAGTTTTTACACGAAATTCAATGCAGAAAAAAGCTTTTTTCAGCTAATAATCATAAGTTAAAGATTGACGCTTATGATTTTAGTTTATAGATTTTCTTACACTTTGATATGTAAATACTATTTTGTCCTCAATCAAATAATTTTTTTAATCATTCTATACCCATTTTAGTAATTTAATGCATAAAAGCGATTCTTTTTTATATCATCTAAACGAATCATATTAGCTTAAAATCACTTTACAGCTAATACATCCCAACATAAAAATGAATCGATTATAATCGATTATAACAATAATCGATTATCAGCATAATCTATAATCTTCAGCTTTCCCAAACAAGCCCTAAATCATTGTTTTAGAAAATGGTTGAGAACATTTTGGTTCTCTTTTTCTTGGAGAAGTCGTGAGCCTCTTTGGTGTTCTTTGGAACACTCATGCAATCCTTACATGTTATTCACATCCTACATTAATAATCATACATTTATAAACACATGCAATATATTTTTAAAGCTATAGACATGCTTGCAAATAAAATTAACCACAAATAGAAAAGCATTAAAAAACCACACAAATAAATCCTTATGGATTCTTCACACACATACAATCCATTTTCTCATCACCACACAAGGTTGATGAGATTAAATCTCCTTCTTACCTCTTGAAGACAAGATCCTCAAGTCTCCTCCTCCTATTAGATTTTCGTGTGGATTCCAAAACAAATTCCTAAAATTCTTAAACAATTAGCAAAATCACAAACAAGGCTTAATATTGAAGAACCATGGAACAATCATGGTATAGCAAATCAAAAACTTAAATTAAAATCAAAGAATCAAGAGTTTACCTCTAGGGAAGTAAACAAAAGGTTGGATTTTGAAGTAGAAGGAGTAGGATTTTGGCAAAACCTTCTAAATGAAAAGTGTTTAGGAGGTAGTTTAGGTTTAGGAAATGTAAGAAGGAAAAATTATAGAAGATGGGTAGTGGTTCAAGGTGCTTGGGCCGAAAATTCAAAGAGAAAAAGAAAGGAAAATAGCTTGGTGTTCTTGGGAATTTTGAGAGAAATGAAGGCTTAGCTTTTTAGGTGAGAGAAAATGAAATTTGAGAGTGAAAGGAGAATGGTGCAGCCGTGTGAGTGTGTAGGAAATAATAGGAGATATACTTGAAATAAAATATCACCATTGTGTTCACACTTGAAAGCACATGGCTTGGTCACCTTTTGACCACCTAATGTTCATGCAAGATTGTTCAAGAAGCTTGGAGTAGCCTCTCAAAGCTCCTTGGCCGTGTGGTGTCTAGGGAAATTAGGGACTTAGTTTGACTTCAATTAAACTTAATTACATGCTAATTAGATAGCTAATTAATTAGGTTTGGTTTCCTAATTACACTTACTTAACATTCTAATTACATAACTAATTAATTAAATATGTAATTGCATATATCATAGCTTCTAAATAAAATTAGGATATCTAATTAGTAATTAGATTATAACTAATTAATAACTAGGTTAGTTTACTTAGTTTCTTAATTAGGCAATTAAGATGACTAAATTAGGTTTAATTAGTTACTAAGTAAAAGTCAAGCCACTATATTTGACATCATCCTAGCCATTGAAATTAACTTTATTTCCTATCCATTGATCTAATCTAAGGGGGATATCACTCAGTGATTTTATTAGAATTCATTTCACACCATTGATCTGATCAACGATTATGATCGAAAACATCTTAATCAAGCTTTTCATCTAATGGTCCACAATGAAGCCTTTGCCACTTTATTTGACCAATTCTTATTAGTTTAGAATTTGTCAAGCCACTTTCGTTGACTAGTTTATGTTGGCTTAGAATTTAGTCCAGTCAGAATCGTTGACTGCTTTTTTAAATGCGGGTCCCACAAACTTTTTCGGGTCCATGGTCATTTTGGAGCAGATTTCTACTATTTTTGAGACAGTAGATATTGTCAAATAAAATAATATTATAATAATAAAAAATTATTTAATTACACAGTTAAATCCTAAAAATTAAAAGATTAATATATATATCACTCGAAATAGGATTTAGTAAGATCCCCCAGCTCCGAATAATTAAAATAAGATTTTTTCGGCTAGAAAATTATTATTTTCTTGACTCGGAGCAAATCACACATAATAGCCAAATACACTCACAAAACAGTCAAATTATTTTTATAACACACAGAAAATATAAAATAGTGTAATTCTGCTATTACTATTAATATAGTCAGAATTTAGGGTATTACAATCATCATAGCAGAGATGCTAAGCATCTTCTTACTCAAAGCATATGCCACGACGTTTGCCTTTCCAGGGTGATACTGAAGTTGAAAATCATAATCTTTAAGGAATTCCAACCATCTTCGTTGTCTCATATTCAACTCATTTTGGTCATACAGGTACTTTAAGCTCTTGTGGTCGCTAAAGACATTGAACGTCGCCTCATAAAGAAAATTCCTCCATATCTTCAAAGCGAACACCATAGCTGCTAACTCCAGGTCATGTGTTGGGTAGTTTTTCTCATGCACTCATAACTGTCTCGAAGCGTAAGCCACCACTTTTCCATTTTGCGTAAGCACATATCCTAATCCTTGATATGAAGCATCGCAATACACTTTGAAGGGTTCACTTGGATCAGGTAGAACTAACACTGGTGAAGTAGTTAGTCGTCTCTTCAATTCTTGGAAACTTTCTTCGCAGGCATTAGTCCACTCAAAGGGTTAATTCTTTCTCGTGAGCTGAATAAGAGGCTCTGCTATCTTAGAGAATCCCTAAATGAATCTCTGATAGTATCCAGCTAATCCCACAAAAGCTCTGAATTTCTGTCACTGTCTTCGGCCTTTCCCATTGTAGAATTACTTCCACTTTTGACGAATCCACTGCAATCCCTTCCTTCGAGATCACATGACCCAAAAACTTGACCTCTTCCAGCCAGAATTCACACTTCGACAGCTTAGCGTACAGCTTCTTCTCCTTTAGAATCTGGAGAACAACACTGAGGTGTTCAACATGATTCTCTTGATTTTGAGAGTATATCAGAATGTCGTCAATGAAAACAACAACAAATCTATCTAGGTAAGGACGAAAGAGTCTATTCATGTAGTCCATGAATATGACAGGTGCATTCGTTACACCAAACGGCATCACAACGTACTTGTAATGACCGTAACGGGTACAAAAAGCCATCTTGGGAATATCCTCCGTCTTTACTCGAATTTGATGGTAGCCCATTCGCAGATCGATTTTAGAGAGCACTGCTGCTCCTTTCAGTTGATCCATCAAGTCATCTATCCTCGAAAATGGATACTTATTCTTGATTGTGACCTTATTCAGTTGGCGATAGTCCACACACAATCGTGAAGTCCCATCCTTCTTTCTGACTAGCAACACTAGTACTCCCCATGGTGACACACTGGGTCTAACAAACTGCTTTTCCAAGAGTTCTTCTAACTGCTTCTTAAGCTCAACTAACTCTGATGGTGACATCTTGTAGGGTGCTATAGATACAAGACCAGATCCAGGTACAAGATCAATAGCAAACTCTATCTCCCGCTCCAGCGGTAAAGCAAGTACATCATCAGGAAAGACTTTGGGGAACTCTTTAACCACTGAAATTGCATTTACATCTGCCTCACTCTCGACTTTTAAAGAAGACAATAGCATGTATCCCCGAGCTCCTTCTTTCAAGAATGCTCGAACTTGGTTGGCCGTTAAAAATCTAGAAACTTCATCTATAAGGAAAACTATGGTTTTACTAGAACAATCTAATAGAATATGGTTAGAAGACAACTAATCCATTCCTAAAATTACGTCTAATTGGGAAAGAGGTAAATAAATCAAATTAACAGAAAAGATTCGACCTTCAACAATTAAAGGACAATTCAAACAAACTTTGGTGGTAACAATAGGTTTAGCAGTAAGGGTTAAAATAGTCAAGTCAAAAGGCAAGGAAGACATAGGTAAACCAAGTTGTCGCACACAGTCATAAGAAATGAAAGAATGGGTTACCCCAGAGTCATATAGTATAGTCAAAAGATTACCTCCTATGGTACCCTCTCCTTGTATCAGATCTTCATATTCAGAGGCTTCCGTTCCACTCATAGTGTAGACTCGGCCTCCTGCCTGCGATTTTGTAGCTTGTGCAGTGTTGACCGTAGGCTTTGCCTTAGCTTGATTGCAATCCCTAGAGACGTGTCCAGGTTTTCCATATCGATAATAGATAATTCCCTTGATGGTGCAATCCCTCGTTAGGTGATCCTTCCCATACTTCAAACACTTGGAAGAAGATGCCACAACTTGACTAGTCTGATTTCCACCAGAACCTCCGCTAGAACCTCCACCAGGTGACTGTTACTGACTTCCCGGTGGTCGAGAATAAGGTTTCTTCTAAAAGAGGTTTTCATTGTTGCCACATCCTCTTTGGAACCTAGTAGGCCCAAAGTTAAGAGTCCTCATGTCTCGTGCCTGATCCAGATCTTCCACTCGATGACACGTGTCCAATAGCTCAGAAAACTGGTTGATCCTCAAGGTTATGACCACTCTTTTTACGTCATATCTCAATTCTTCCTCAAATTTTTGACACTTCCACACCTTGTCCGGCTGGTGTTGGAAATATGTTAAAAATTTAGACAAACTCTCGAATCTCGTGGTATACTCGCTAATAGTCAAGTTCCCTTGCCTCAAACTAAGGAACTCTATCTCTTTAGCATGTCTTGCACTCGTAGGGAAATACTTCTCCAAGAATTTATCCTTTAATACCTTCCAAGTGATTACTCGACCTTCAGTTTCTAGTATGTTCCACTAATCTTTTGCGTCTCCAATCAGCATAAAAGTAGCATTAGTTACCTTCTTATCATCGGCACAATTCATGCCTCTAAAAATTTTCACCAGCTCCTTGATCCAAAGACTAACCTTCTTTGGATCAAATTCCCCCTTAAACTGAGGAGGGTTGTTACGATGGAACTCCGACAAATTTTGAGCATCGGCTAATGCTTCTAGCTGTTGTGCAACCCTTTCCTGTTGTTGAGCAGCTCTCTTAGTTTGGTGTGCAATGACGTCCGCCATTCGTTGCATTGCTTCGATCACTGTGGCAATGTCTCCGCCGCGTGCCATTTCGCTCTTTTAGAGTAACCTAAATGAAAAACACAAGGAAGAATTAGATGTATCTTTTCGGAATACCAAACATAGAGAATCACATAGCACAAACAAGACAGACCTAACCACAAAGACCCAAAAGAAAACTTAAACCAGGGATCTGATACCAAACTAGTGTAACACCTCTTTTTGAGGAGGGAACGTCACACCATAACCACGAAACAGAAATAATGCGTATAAACTAAGACCCGGTTCATTACATTATAGATAAGCCTGTTTAGTCGTGATCGTATAAATGATTTGGGGAATTCTTTTTTTTTTCTCGTAATAAAATAAAATAAGATGATATGACATAGTTACAGCAGAATACAATATGAGAAGTAAACCATACATTCATGCCTCATACATATATATATATATACTTATACTATATTTGTTTAGATACACCATTAGATATACAAAAAAGTAAAATCTTTACATGCCCCAAAATGATTACACATATACAGTCCACCAAAAAGATAAAACATCAGGCCCCCTAGAAGATCTACAGATACCATTAGCGGCTATCAATAGCATCAGCCCCTAAAGCGAATGAGAAGGAACCATGGTTGGATCCTCCTCAGGGTCTTCCTCGTTAGAGGAAATCCTCATCGGAGCAACCGAGTTACGAGTGGGGGCTCGTGCAGTGGATAAAGAATGAATCCCCTTGTGGGGAGTAATGGCGATCACCCCACATGTCACGTATGGGTAAGTAAAACTCTAAATACAAATGAGCATTAATAGTAAAGATGGGTGGATCATAACATCCCCAAGCTAGAGACACAGTCACATCTCCAAGGTAGATGCAGCGATCCATACTAAAGTTAATGTGCCAGCAGTTCAGACCTCCAAGGAAAGTCAATCTCACATACCCCAAAAAGCCACGCAAACAGGATGCCATGTCCAAACAGGAAACTAATCAAAATCAGTCCAGAAGCCAGGGAATTTGTGCACTTCCCCTTCTTCACCAACATCTTCAAAGAAATACATAAAAAATTAGAATAGCAGAAATATAGAAAAAAGGTAAGATATCCTACATTCAGTACCAATTATGGCAGCAAAGAAATAGAATGGTGCAAGACACCCACATAGCATAACAGGGATAATAATCAACATCAAGAAGCAATTAGTAAACAATTTAATCATTCCAAGCAATCATAACATCAATAAGACAACAATTCCAATCATCATATGAATAAATGTCAAATGATATGTGGACTCACTATGCACGTGCACATGATACCGAAATCCTACTCCATAGAGCTAGACACAAACATTAGAGAGAATGATCAGGGAGACATGCCAGTATCTCGTCAGGCTAAAATCAAGTGCTTTCCAGAAAATCAATAATTTTGCGTAATAAGGCTTTATACAGCGGTATTCCTACAAGATCGTGATACAGGGCAGTGTCTCGGTCCGGATCATCGGTGCATTTGCATCAGTTTATCCCACAGCCCAGAGGATCTACCAATTGTCCATTTGTGAGACACCCGCACCCCGACGTCCCCAAGGTCAACAAATGACCTACACTAGTCTATTCACACCCACACTAAGGTGTGATTCAATCTCCTAGGCAACATGACCTTAACAATAGTTCACCGAACTTTCACAATGCTTGATGACTCAATGCACATTTTAATCATGCTCATCATGTCAAACTTTCCCAATGCATGTTTCAATTATACTCATCATAGATGTTCAATTTCATAAATCAATCGCATATGATTCAATATAATCATAAAGTCATTTATCCAATTTGTTAGGACAAATAGTCTTTTCACAATTTAATGAAATCTAATCATTCAATTCAATATTTGAGGTTTGTATTTAAGTTATCAGGGTTAAAGAGCTCTAATTCCATCACTTTCAGGCTAAAATCCTAAAATTTGGGCCTTGGTAATCGATTACATAGTCTTGGTAATCGATTACAAGCCTGACAGAATCCATGTAATCAATTACACCATTGATGTAATCGATTACATCCTGCCCAGAAGCCTTGTAATCGATTACAAGTTCCCTGTAATCGATTACAAGTCCCTTGTAATCAATTACAAGCTGTCCAGAAGCCTTGTAATCGATTACCAGTTCCATGTTATCGATTATAAGCTTCCCAGAAACACATTTCGTAGCTTTTAGAAGCTTGGTAATCGATTACATGAACCATGTAATCGATTAAAAAGTGAAAATTTGTAGAAAAATAAAGTCTTTAAACCATTTTAACCCAAACCAAACCATCAAAAATCAATAACAACATCATACTTATATCATACAAGGACACATGGCTCAACCAAGTCACCAATCCATCAAAAATCAATCCAAAGATCATTAGAAAAACACATAACCAACACACAAATATGTTTCCCACTACCAATAGAGGTTGAAGTGGATAATCTTCCTCTTACCAAGAGAAATAACAACGAAAGCAAGCTCATTTTTCTTTAGAAATTTCGTCCTCTTCCACCTCAAAGCTCTAGAATATCCAAACTCACAAAAATCATAATCGAAGCATGAAAAAGGCATCCATGATCATCAAAGTGACCATGGATCAAGAAAATGAGATAGAAAAATGAAAAAGTTAGGAACTTTTACCTCAAAGTTTCAAACTTTAAAGTTTGGTGGAAGGAGATGAAAATGGTGGATTCAAGAGATAGTCACAAAAGGGAAAAATGTTCTAAGTGATGAGAGAATTCAAGAAATGTGATTAGTTGTAGCAAACAAAATGGAAAAAAGATGGTTGTGTGTGTGTATGGGTGTGGCCGGCGTTTTGGAGAGAAAATGAGAAGAGAAAATGTGAAGAAAAGAAAATGAAAAGAGAGAACGTGAGATAGAAGAGAGAAAGTAATAGGTGAATAGGAAAATAAAAACGATGGCTTGCCATCTTTCTTTTCCTTCCCAAAACGTGGAGCCCAAAATTAAGAAGAGAGAGTGTGTGTGTAGGAAGCTTCCTTGAATTTTCCTTAAGGCTTCTTTGAGAAGTTTTACACGTTTTTCGATAAAGTGAAGTGTATGCCACTTAAATGATATCATAAAAAAATGACTAGATAGAAATAATCTACTAGATTTTTATTATAAGCTATTATCCAATGGATAATAGTCACAATTGACAGAGTCAGTATCCATTTGTCCAATGGATAATAAAATGTATCGCGATTTTATTTATCAGATAAAATCTCAAAAAATGAAACCTCATAAATTGTGTCTGACCTCGGGTTTAGTAAGATCCCCCATCGACGCTTCTACAGTTCAAAGTTTTTCGGCCTCAAGAAAAATATTTTATTTTCCCGGCTCTGCTCAGTATACACATAAATTGAGAAATATATTAAAATAATCAATAATTCAGAAAAAATCCAAAAAAATTCACAAAAATCATAAATATTATAAAATAACTATTTATCATGAAACAAATAATTTTCGGGGTGTTACACTACCACTCTTCTATTCTGCATAAGGACACATCCTAAAACCTGATATGAAGCATCACAATACACCTCAAAAGGTTCATTAGGATCGGATAGGATTAATACTGGCGAAGTAGTCAACCGTCTCTTCAACTCTTGAAAACTCTCTTCACATGCATCTATCCATATGAAAGCTTGATTCTATCTTGTAAGCTGGGTGAGAGGTCCTACAATCTTGAAGAATCCTTTGATAAATCTTCGATAATAACCAGCTAATCCCACAAAGCTACGAATTTCTGTTACAGTCTTTGGTCTTTCCCATTGAAGAACTGCATCCACTTTTAATGGATCTACTACAATTCCTTCCTTTGAAATCACATGACCCAGAAATTGAACCTCCTCCAACCAGAACTCACATTTAGATAGCTTAGCATATAACTTCTTCTCCTTCAGAATCTGAAGAACCACACTAAGATGTTCGGCATGTTCCTCCTGACTTCAAGAATAGGTCAAAATGTCATTAATAAAGACAACAACAAATCTATCCAGATAAGAATGAAAGATCTGATTCATTTAATCCATGAATACAGCAGGACCATTTGTTACTCCGAACGACATCACAAGATACTCATAATGCCCATAATGCATCTGAAAAGCCGTCTTGGGAACATCCTCTACTTTCACATGAATCTAATGATAGCTAGAACGTAGATCAATCTTGGAGAAAATAGAGGCTCCCTTCAACTGATCCATTAAATCATCTATCCTTGAAAGTGGATACTTATTCTTAATTGTAATTTTGTTTAACTGACGATAGTCCACACATAACTGAGAAGTTCCATCCTTCTTCTTAACCAACAGCACTGGGGGCCCCCACGGTGAAACACTAGGTCTCACAAACTTCTTCTCTAATAGATCCTCTAATTACTTCTTGAGTTCGGCTAACTCTGATGGCGACATCTGATATGGTGCCATGGATATAGGACCAGATCCTGGCACAAGATTGATAGAAAATTCTACCTCTCTTTTCGGTGGTAATCTAGGTATATCATCAGAAAATACTTCAGGAAACTCATTGACCACAAGAATAGCATTCACATTGGTCTCACCCTTGACCTCCAAGGAAGAGAAAAACATGTATCCTTGAGCTCATTCCCTCAAGAAAATTTTGATTTGGTTAGCAGTTATAAATCTAGAAATCTTAGAATCAAGAAATACTAAGGTTTTATTGGAACAGTCTAATAGGATATGGTTAGAAGATAACTAATTTATTCTTAGAATAACGCCTATTTGAGAAAGAGGTAAACAAATCAAATCGACTAAAAAGATTTGACCTTCCACAGAAATAGGACAGTTCAAACAAACTCGAGAAGTAATAACAGGTTTAGCAGTGGGAGTAGAAATATTCAAATCAAAAGGTAAGGAAGACACAGATAATCCTAATTGGTGCACATAATCATAGGCATTAAAAGAATGGGTTGCCCTTGAGTCATACAGTACAGTTAAAAGATTACCTCCTATGGCACAATCTCCCTTAATCAGATCTTCGGATTGGGAGGCTTCCGTACCACTCATAGTATAAACCCTTCCTCCCTCCCGAGGTCTTGTAGCACGTACATTGCTAACAGAGGACTCCGCCTTGGGTTGATTGCAATCCTTTAAGATGTGTCCGGGCTTCCCACATTTGAAACAGATGATCCCCTTGATTGTACACTCCTTCGTTAAGTGGTCTTTTCCATACTTGAAGCATTTTGGCGACAATGCCATGGTCTAACCAAACTTGTGGCTACCAGAACCTCCTCCATGTGATTGTTGCTGAGATTGATTCTCTGGTGGCCTCGAATACAGCTTTTGCTGAAAATGATTGCCACCGCCATTCCTCCCCCTTTGGAACCGAGAGGGTACAAAGTTACAGTTTCTTGTTTCTCGTGATTGATCCAACTCCTCAATCCTGTGACACTTATCCAAAAGAGCTGGGAACTGATCAATTCCCAAAGGCAATACTGCTCTCTTCAAGTCATGCCTCAATCTTTCTTCAAACTTACGACACTTCCACTCCTTATCAGGCTGTAGCTGGAAATACCTTGAGAACTTTGACAGGCTTTCAAACCTAGTAGTATACTCACTGACTGACATGCTTCCTTGTTTTAGGCCTAGAAACTTCATTTCTTTCGCTTGCCTCTCACTGGCTAGAAAATACTTCTCCAAGAATTTGGTCTTGAAGACTTCCCAAGTAAGCACTGTTCCCTCAGCTTCCGTTAATCATTGGGCTCCTGCCCACCAGTCTTTACATCTCCAACAAGCATAAAGGTAGCATAGATTACCTTCTGAGCATCAGTACTTCCCATTCCTCTGAATATCTTCTCCAACTCTTTAATCTAAAGGTTTGCTTTCTCCAGATCGAATTCTCCTTTGAATTGCGGTGGATTGTTGTGGCGAAACTCTGACATATTCTGAGTTTCAGTGGTAGCTTCTTGTTGTTAGGCAGCTCTTTGATTCTGTTGCACTATAACCTCCACCATCCTCTACATCGCCTCAACTGCTACAGCCATACTCTCGTTGTCTCATCCAGGGTTCATATGTACACCTCCACCATGAGCCATCACGTACCTTTGAGGTCAGACTAAACAATATAAAATGAAAGTCAGGTGAAATCATTTTAAACAATTTTATCTCATTTCAGAAACCAAACACAGAAAATCACCCAACACAAGCAAGATAGGCCTAACCACAAACCCCAAAAGACTCAAACTTGGGCTTTGATACCATCTAATGTAACACCCTCCTTAGGGTACCACGACTTAACAAAACGCGAAAAAGGTTTAATCTTGAAAATAAAATGGATTTCAAATTTTCTTTCTCAAATGTATAAACTTAAACAAAACATAAATAGCACAGGATGTAATTACTGAATAATACACATCAAAAAATATATATATACATAAGTGGCATAGATCACAGTCCACCCAAAATACACAAGGTTTGTACTCAAAAGACATATACAACTATTTGAAAAAAGAAAAACTAGCCCAAGTCTATATGCCTAGGGAGTAGGGTCCACCACTGGATCCTCTGTTGGATCCTCCACTGGTTCCTTCATCAAGTCCTCCTCCTTGGACTCCTCACCAAACAGATCCCTCAGCTGGGCCAAGATCTCACGGACAGGTTTCCTAACAGATGGCACCATAGAGTCCTGATCCTCCCTCGGGGTGCAATGCAAATCACCCCACAACTCCCTGATCGGCATAATGAACTCCAGACAAACCGAGATGTCAAGAGAAAAGAAAGGATCCCCATCGCGGGTCCTACGAGTAGACAGGGTCACATCTCCTACATATCTAACTCGTTCAGTATCCGAGTTGATACGCCAAGCATCCGTACCTCCATGGAACTAAACTCTAACAAAACTAACAAACTCTCTTCTAGTCGTCATCACAGAAAACAAAACAACAGGAAAACTACAATCCTCTTCGTCTTCCTTTCAGTCTTTATCAACGTGTACACATAAAACAGAATAGCATAACAGAGAGGTGAGATTCCCTACATCAATACCAACATAGCAGCATAGAAATAATAAAGAACAGTAATTACAGTTATGACATCAAGTATCATATAATTTAACAGATATAAAATATCACAATGATATATAGACAGACTATGCATATGTACAATTGACTAATTCCTACTTTATGGAGCTAAACACAATTTCGGAGAGAATGATCTAGAAGACATATCTGTATCTCGTAGCCTCAAGTCAAGTGCTATAGTTTCTCAATTTACGCATCATGGCTTATACAAGACAGTCTATACCAGATTGTGAATAGAATAGTGCCTGGTCGAGATAGTCGGTGCATTGCTCAGTCACCACGGCCCAGTGGAGCTACCAACTGGCCACTTATGAGATACCCGCGCCCCAACGCCTCCAAGTTCAACAAGTAAACCACACTACGCAATTTGCACCAGCACTAAGGTGTAATTCAACTCCTAGGCAATAAGGCTCATCCGACACCGTCGGTATAATGCATAATCAATGACTCAATGCATGCACATATATTAATATCATGATTTTCCATAAACATAAGCTACTCATGAGCCAAGCCAGTCATTAACATCTCCGAGTCCCATTCGAAAGCCCGACAGCACAATGTTGTTATTTTCAAATGCAAGCATCTTAATTGCATAATTCAGAAATCATCATTCTCAAATTACATCAAACATTATCATAAATTTTTTCTAACATGTAAAACTTTTATTTCCCTTTTAAGCTTAATTTTTGAAACTTTCAAGGATTAATATAGAAATTAACTTTAGTTCCAATACTCTTCTAGCTAGGCTCCTCTAGGAATACCTCCTAATACTTTTCACGAAGAACATAAAAAGGAAACCACATTGTCTTGATCTCATAAATTCTTTTCCTTTCCCTAAACCATAAAAGTACCTTAAGTTTTCATTATCTCTCTCTCAAGCTTATTTTTCCACTCAAAGGCCGAAATCCCTCCCTTACTAAATGGCCAAATTTTGTTTTATCACTCCTTCATTATTATAAATCCTTAATCCAATTTCTTTTTCACCTAAGCATCTAAGTTCCAAATCAACACAAAAGTTTGTCTTAGATACCCTTTTTAAAGCCACTTGGCCAAAAGCCCTAAGGTCTTTGGGCCTCTAAATTTTCATCCTCATCAACAAGATTCCAAGCATACAACGTATTTCAATCGCCAATATTTCTACTTAACCAAGGTTATGCATAACATTAAGCTATAAAATCATACAGGGCAAATAATTACTAAACCACCAAAATTCATGCAACTAAGTGAACAACCCTCGCATGGGTTCTTCATTTTCAATATATCAATTCGTTTCTCACCACCATTAAAGGTTGATGAGAGTAATCTCCTTCTTACCTTAGATGATGACTAACCACTTCTTGGGTGCCTTCTTGAATTAAACTTTCTCTTCTAAGAGGCTCTTGAAAACGAAATCACATACAAAAAGATCAACATCTAAGGCCTGGAATAGAATGACCATAGATCAAAATCATGGTCTTAGAAAGTAAAAATGAAAAGAAAGATGAAGATGAAGGAATTTCACCTTGAAAGCTTTTCAACCCTAACTTGGAGAAGCACTTGAAAATGGATGAATAAGGTCAAGATCACAACACCAAAGTGTCTTAGAATGAGGTTTGGATTCAAGAAATGTGGATGGTTAAAATTAAAGAAGAGTGGAGGGTGGTTTTAGTGGTGTGGCCATGAGCTTGATGGAGAGAAAAATGAGAGGAAAAGGTGAGAGAGAAAAGTGTGTAGCTTTTTGGTTGTTGAAAGATGAATGGAAAATGATAAAAATGAGTTAAATGAAAGCTTACTCTAGAAGCCTTTTGGCCCCCCCTTGGCCATGCATTTCTCTCCTGGGGAGGGTGTCCAAAGCTTCTCCAATAAGCTTTCTCAAAGCTTCCTTAGGAAGCTTCCTTCCCATTGGTCTAAAAGAGAAAAATCAAATGGTGATGACATAAATGTGTGGTCACATGAGTGATGTCATCAAGAGAAACCTCTAGAAAAAGGTAACTAGGCTTATATCTAGAATCATTTACTAGATCTTTACTAAAAGCTATTATCTAATTGGTTAACAAAATCAGTATTTATCGTCCAATGGATAATAGAACATACTTAAATTTTATTTGCCAGATAAAATCTTAGACAAAGAAAACTTCAAAAATTGTCTCCGATTTCAGGTTTACTAAGATCTCCCGACCCTATTTCAATAGTCCAAATTTTTTTGAAAATAATATTAAAATAATTAAAATAAGTCAAACAATTCAGAAAAATCACAAAAAAAAAATTCACAACATCACAAAAATCACAGATAATCTAAAAATAAAAGAAAATTGGGGCGTTACACCAACTGTAGCAAAGTTGGTTTAATGTCAAAATTATTATCTTGAATAGCAGGACGCACAATACTGGTTGAAACATTCTCAGAAGATGAAGTTGCATAATTAGCTAAAGTGTGTTTTCTCTGTGCAGTAGCTTCAGCCATTTTCTCTTTTTCAATTCCTTTTCCTTCTCTAATTACTTTTTTTATTGCTCTTTCTGTTCTTGTTATCTCTGGATTACAAAGCAATTCTTTTGACTCTAAAGAACCTTGCATAAACAAACAAACAAGCAAACTAGAGTAAAGTAAAGAAAAGAAATTAAAAATTAAAATTAAAAATTAAAAATAAATTACTAACAAAAATAAACAAAGAAAACAAAAATAAAAAGAAACAAATTAAAAAGAGAATTAAATGAGGAAAAATAAAATTAAATAAGAATAATTATCTATAAATAAAAGAAAATTTAAAGAAAATTAAAATTAAAAATAAAATTAAACAATTAAAATTAAATTAAACAAAGAAAAATAAATGCTTAAATTAATGTCTTTTCAACTACTATTTAATATTAATAACAATAATCCCGCAACTACGCCAAAAACTTATTGTGAAAATCTACAAGTGCACCGAATTGTAAAAATAATAAAAAATGAGTAAGAATATTGTCCCACGAGGATTAAGTTATTAATTACTAAATTCGCTGAAAGTGACACTATCTAAACTAATGGAGAAAGAGAGTTATTGTAAATATAATTAAAAAGAAATATAAGTAAGTAAAACAATAAATCAAATGGGTGAAAAACAATGGTATTAAAGCGTTAGGGTTCAAACTTCATTTGAACTCTTTAAATGCACATTCAAATATTGGTTTAACTATGTTCTATTTCAATGATTTATGGTCAATTCTCAAAATTAATTAATACCTAATCTCTTGGTATATTAATCATCTTACACTATTTGGAATCAACTAATCCCTTAGTCTAACCCCAAATAGAAAGGCATTATCAAGAACGAAGGAATTAAAAGAAAGACCACATAACCCACAATGTCTATTCATAGTAATTGCAGAAATTATGATATTTATCACATGTTCTAGGTTCATGAAAATATTTGCAAATCATACATCAACCCAAAAGATCATTCCCAAATTGATCAGGTTTAGAAAAGTATTGAGAAAAGAGAAAAACACATAAATCATAAAATAGAAATATAAATTAAACTAATAAAAGAAGTTATATCGTCAAAGTTTAAGATCCATCATCCCCCGAACAAGGGAAAATGAGTTACACGTGGAAAAAGAAGAACACAAAGAGAAGAATATGACAAACTCCATTGTAGAAAGGTGGAAAGGTTGAAGAAAATCCCTAATCTTCAAGCCTATTTGTACCCACACCATATTAAGGTTTGTGTCTCTTGACGGCTGCTGCATTCTGTCCAAGTCTGCAAAAGTGTGTAAAAAGTGAGCTCCTTTGCTAAACTCTTTTTTTTCCTTTTATAGAAAATCTGACAATTTTTCATATCTGACTTCCGTGATTTTTCTCACCTCCAGATGGCCTAATTTGGCCTCGATCTCAACAAAGAAGTTGTAAGATTTTCTGTTAGCTTTTCAATGCTGTAAACGATGCATCGATCTGATCTCTGTAGCCCAATATATGACTCAATTAATGAGGGATGGTCAAGTTAGTACGGGAATCTGAATTTTGCTCCAAATCAAATCTCTTTGAGAATCCTTATCCAATCTTCAATCTAATCCTTGTTTTAAGATTTTACATCTAATTAAAACTCTAATTAGCATCTAAGAATAAGATAAAAATCTTTAAAATATTTATCTTCAGGAATTTCTTATTTTTGCACAAAATCTAATGATTTATCCTGAAAGCTTGTTTCTTTGATTTCTTGCTTCTTTAAGCGTCTAGTCTCTTTCCATGTGTATTTACCTATCAAAAACACATAAAAACACATAATAAGAACACAATTCAAATAAAAAAAATATAATAAAATTTAAGAACAAAACTCAATAAAAAAGATTAAAAGATGATGAAAATCCAAGATTTTGAACCGTAAAAATATGAATTTTTGTAGGCTCATCAATCACGGACCTGTTATTTCTAGGGCTTTTGGTGCTGGAAAGCTTTGATAGGATGTCGACTCTGGAGTTCTGCTCCCTTGGGATGTGCTCTACCTTAACATTGTCTAAGCTTTCCATAAACATTTTAACTTTGGCTAAGTATTTCTGTTATAGGGGCTCCTTAGCCTGGTATTCACCCCGGATCTGGGATGTTGCTAGTTGTGAGTCACTACATAGGATTATATTGGTGGCTCCTATCTCTTTTGACATGTAGATGCCTACGATGCATGTTTATATTTAGCTTGGTTATTTGAAGTGGAAAACTCGACCCTCAAAGAATGTTCTAACATGAGGCCAACTTTTGTTTCCAACATTACTTTAGCACCGCTCCCTTTAGAATTCGAGGATCCATCGACTTAGATGTTCCAAGAATGCGCTTTAGGAAGACCAGAGTCGAGTGTGAGCTCAACCAAGAAGTCAAATAATACTTGAGCCTTTATGACTGGTCTTGGCTCGTAAGTAATACAAAACTCATAGAGTTCTACTGACTAAGCAATCATTCTCCTAACGAGATCTAACTTATGCAGTACTTGTCTTATTGGCTGGTTTGTCCTCACTATCACAAGGTGACACTGAAAGTACCATCTTAGCCTTCTTGTAGTAATTAACAGTGCTAAGGCTAGTTTCTCAATCTTGTAATAGCGGATCTCAGGGCCTTACAGGACTTTACTAACAAAATAAACTGGCCTCTAACCTTCATTCTTTTCTCTTATCAAAATTAAGTTAATCACCTCGTTGCTAATAGAAAGGTAGGTATAAAGTGTTTCACCGAGGTCCAGCCTTGTTAGAATTGCTGGTGTGGACAACATCTTCTTTAGTTCTTGGAAGGCGGCCTCACACTCTGGGTCCACTCAAAGTTCTTTCCCCTTTTTTTAAGTTTTAAAGAAAGGAAGACATTTTTGGGCAACCTTGGCTAGGAAGCGTGTGAGGGCTGCTATTCGACCTGTCAGTTGTTGTACTTCTTTCACAGACTATGGACTGCACATATTGAGGATGACTTGGCATTTCTCTAGGTTAGCTTCAATACCTCGTGTTACCAAGTGGCCTCAATACATAAGAGGGGGTGAATTGAGTATGTAAAAACTTTTCACAAATCTTTCACAAAACACTTGATTTTAATTTTTGATTAAACTATTTATTGATTGAAGTGAATAGGTAGATTGTAACATTCCAAATTACCAACACTAATGATATATCCGATTTACGTATCAGTAATTAGAATTTAGTACATTACTTATGAATATCCACAAATTTTTCAAAAAATAGTTTGATAATATACAAAAATATGAGCTTTCAGCAGAAGCATATTACACGTATAATATGAAATGAATTTAAATACCAAGAATACACCGCTAAACATAATATGCCTATATCAACCTATTATACAAAGTTTGATCAAACTAAGCAAAATTTCTCTCCATCCATAAGCTCCGTTTTGCTTCATCTTGCTTAACTGCTACAGATCCTTCCTAGAATTATCATGGATATCAAAGGTGTAGGGGGTGAGAATAAAAAATTCTCAGTAGTTTGTTTAAAAATGTGTCATCATAATAATTCCATCTATTTTGAGGAAAAACACATTTTAAAGTTCAAATCATATTTATATAAGCTAGAAAGGTGGCAAACTACCAAATTTAGTCCTTTCTCTTTTCGAAACAAAGGTTCAATTATTATCCTTTATAAAATCATTTGCTCAGACAAATAAACTATAAATTATCAAGTAAGTCCTTATCATTTTCATTTACGAAATCACATCAAATATCATGTCTCAGCATATACTAGGAACATTTATTTATATACTCCATAAAAATATTTTATGAAATCGAAAGCTCTTATCAGACATCATAATTTATCATTCATCAAATATCAAATATAAAAGTATTTTCATCTTTTGGATACAACTCATCATTAATCATACTTCATCATTATTCAAAAAGGTATGGAGGGAATGTCCATCCTCACAATACCATTCACATTCACTTGGTAGTAGTCTACTTTCAGGTTGGTGCACTTCAACCTATTCATGACCATTCGCCAGTCACATAGAACTACTCCAGATAATGAGTAACCAGGCCATCTCTAGTGAGGGAATATCCATCCTCAACTTAGAGTTATGAGTAGAGAGGGAATGTTCATCCTCAACTACCGAGATAGGGAGGGAATGTCCATCCTCACACTTCCATTCTAACCTAGGATGATCCTAGTTCAATCTCTTGGCCGTGTAAAACAGAAAGGCTACTCATATAAATCTACATCCATTAAGTTTTCATGCAACTCATAACTTGAACACAAATCAATATATTCTTTAGTATAACAAAGAGGGTCGTGGCTACTATCAATCACAAGGTCACATTCTCAATTAAAAACTTAGCTTGAATGCATAACAAGAATACACTCAAATTAAGGTTTAACGTAACAACATACAACCTTGTTTACCAAGCACATTTGTAAGCCATAATTTCAAACTTATTAACACTAAAATTTTGGCCAAAAAGGGAAACTTTGTGCCATGACCTCAAACCATCAAATATTTTGCAATATCACGCTCAAAATAACAATATTTTTGTTCACATGAAACAGCCATGCTGCCATGATCTATAAAAACCATTGAAATCACAATTTTCATGTAAATACTCATCAAGGTCACAAATAGAACCAATAATGCCATAACCATTCCATATCAATTAAGTCATATTTTTACACATTAAAGACTTCCACATATAACTAAAAAATAGGGCAGCTTGCTGCCCTTGTTACTTATCATCATTCAAACTCCACTTAAAGCTTCAATTCAAGCTCAAAACCTATTTTAATCCAAGCACAAGATGGGAAACACCTTGTGAATGCTTATGTCATGAACATTGTGTGAATTTTGATGATAACAAAGTCAAGTCGAAGACCAAGTCTAAAGGCAACAAAGCTGGTATAGTTTTTAGGACTTAGAATGTTAATGTAAGAAGCTCTCTTGATTATCTCAATGTTTTTCTCAAAAGTTAGAAGCCTTGTAATCGATTACATGTGGTTTATAATCGATTACACTATTTCCAGAGGCTTGGTAATCGATTACATGAGGTATGTAATTGTTCGCTCATTTACTTACTACAAGTGCACAGATCGCACTTATAATATAGCTAAGAGTCGGATATCGTTCTCACAGAGAAAATACTATTTCTTATAAAACCAAAGATTAACCAATAGTCTAATTTATCCTATCCAAGAACATCAAATTTATGAAAGATTATTTAAAATAAATATAAAGACTGAAAAGTAATAGATCTAAGATAAATAGATAGATAGATAGAGAATACTTTTTCACCTCCCATTTCAACTAATGACATGTAATCCTTACAAGTAACATCAATGAATTGTTAAGTTAGCTTGAGAATCTGATTTAGTTAAAAGCCTATGTCTAGGTCAATTAACCATAGTTTCATTTACCTAACTCACTATGTTTCTATGAGAACTAGAGCAAACTCTACTCATGAACGATCTATTCTCAAACACCAACTATGCATGGCTAAAAGGTATATTTCTATCCAATTAGTGAATCAACTTATCCAAGCCAATTGAATGAAATCGAATATGCATCAACCATACATTAGATCTAAAATTCAAATTCCTATGTCTAGGTTCATCAGATTTCAACAAATCAATCAAAAGCTGCTCAAACAATCAAAAGCATTAAGCACCATATGATTAAACATAACTAACATTAATATATACACAAAAGATTACAAAATCATCAATATTCATAGGAGGATCTAAAGAAAACCCTACATACAGCTTAGCTAGTCATGAAACACGAAAATATAGACATATAAATCATGTTTATGAAGCAATAAAGAGAGAAATAAAGAAGGAAAGGGAGGAAGCTCATTAGATTTCATCTTCTAAGCATGATTCATCCTCCATGTAGAGGATAGCTTCCAACCTTGAATTCTCTAGCTTTCTCTAGGTCTCAAAACCCTAAAACTAGCAACTGCTCTCAAAAAATGATAAAAGACACCGTGTAAGACTGATACAACAATATTTATAGGCTGTAAAAATAGAGTCACGTCGTGACATTAAACACAACACGCCACGGCGTGCATACCATTAGGTCACAGATGTCGTGGCATCCAGTTCTTAACACTGCAGCGTTCTAGCCTCGGGTCTGTGTACTAAAACAGGGGATGCACAATGTTGCGACATTGATATGCTTGCACTGCGGTGTTGAATGCTGGTCTTCAATTTTGGCTTTCTCTTGGGCTTCCTGGTCCAATGCTAGTCCAAATTCTCTAAATTGGATCCCTTCCTGTAATAGAGAAATTACCAGTTCAATAACAAATGCAAATGTACTCAATTTATCATAGTTTTGGAAGTATGTGCGCAAAATCATAATGAAAGTCATCAAAATGAATTCAAATGAATATGATGCTTAAGTCTTCCATTCATCCATACAAACAAGGACTAAGCAACCAATATAGCACAGATATAGGGCACAAATAACTATATTTTATGAAGTTATCACACCCCCAAACCTATATTTTTGCTAGTCCTCGAGCAAAATAAAGTATATTTACATAAATCAACATTAATAACCTATATTCAGTCACATTTAACATTCCTCTTTCACTTAAACCAAGTAGTGTATGATGATTGCATAAAACCTCAAAGAGTGCATATGCCTCACAATCAGTTTCACACATATACAATCCTCATCATGCTAACATTCACAGCTTCATTTTATACAAGATATTTCTCCCACAATCATGAAAAGAAAACTTCTTCATTCAATTCATATTCACCCAGATGAGGTTATGAACGTACACATGAATATAATTCACAGAATCCACAAGATTGTAATACAACTCTCTCTCCATTAATGTAAAACAAAATTGAGGATCAAAAGGGACTTTATTAGTTTGTAATGTAAGGCCAAGGGTAAGGGGCAACAGAATAAAAGGATAGGATTTAACACAAACATTAAGAAACATAAACATATTATTTCAAGTCTTAAATCTCTAACTGATATTAGCAGGGTATTTAACAGTAAAAGTTGAAAACTTGCCAAAACCATTTAGATGATTTTCGTACTTTACTTTTCTTATGCTTTGCTTTTGCTCTTTTTTTTTATTTCTTTCCTTTTCATTTTTTTTCTTTTCTTTTCATTTTTGAAAAAACATTGTTTCTTTTCTTTGACTACATCTGGTTCCTTCAGACTTATTTTGTATTGAATTATTAATACCCCTAATCACAAGACTCACTTCAAGAAATAACATATTATGTACTCAACAAACAATGATGGTAGGAAGAAAATGCAATGCTTTCATATGCATTAGAATGGTTAACAGGTTAACGAACACAATGGTTATGAAAAACATATAAGGCCAAACATATAAGGCTACAAAAGGGGACCTATGATAAAATCATAACAGGGTAAGCTCGAAAGGCTCAATCAGTCCAAACAATGCCCTAATCATTTCCTCAATTATGCACAACCTAGGATTTCACCTCAAAAGAGTTACAAAACAATTTCAAGGATAATTGAATTTTCCATATGTATTGTCCATAAACTTTCTCTAGACAAACATTCTTCTCCTTTTCAAAGCTCAAGAAGCATGAAAGTGAGAAACGCATTATACATAAAAATAAACTAGAATGCTTCAACATGCGCCAAAGATTACAAATGGATTCACAAATAAATGAAAGTCATTTTGCATCCATATCTATCATTAGACAATCATACACACTAGTTTTTGGCTACATGATGTTTTTAAAAAAATTTCTGTGTTTGGACATATGCTTTTGAAGACTTGTTTTGATGATAACAAACGTAAAGACTAAAATGAAGATGATGGAAAGATCAAGTCCAAGATCTTATGAGAATAGCTTTAGGACTTAGACTTTTTTGTATGGAGCTCACTTTAATATCTTATTGTTTTGAAAGAAAAATAAAATTGGCCTTTTGAGATGAATTATCTCAAAATTGTTTTTTAATAGATTTATTCGAATAATGCTCATGCTATTCGAATAAACCCTTTTAGCATTTCCTATTTCCTAAACTACTATTTAAATAACCACTTAAGTTATTCGAATAATGGCTTTTCAACCTTGTTGAAAGATTCTATTTTCTAAAAAGGCTATTCGAATAAAAGGGTGTCCAGAACTGTTTTGCTTAAATAAGTTATTCGAATAACTCAGTCGTTATTCGAATAAGTCTTGGTTTTCAGAACTCTATTTTTAAAGAGTTATTCGAATAAACTTCATGTTATTCGAATAACCCATATCAGTTTGCTTTTCACGATGGTTTCATGAACAATGTTATTCGAATAACAACTTAAGCTATTTGAATAAACACGTCGTTTACGAACACTGATATGGAAATAAGTTTTGGCGATTCATAATAAGATGTTGGAAACCCAGATTGCCCAACAAGCAAGCACTTTACATAGGCAACATGGTAAGTTTCTTGGTCAACCTGAAGTTAACCCAGGCAATGAACATTGTAAAGCTGTGAGTTTGAGGAGTAGAAAGAAATTAGAAGATTCCACGGGTAAGGGAGAGAGTGAAAAAGATAAGGGAATTAAGGATAAAGAGACTAAGACACTACCCTTAGAAAAAGAGGAAACTAGTGAGAAAGTGTCTAAGTATGTACCCCCTGAACCTTACCAACCCTCAGTGCCCTTTCCTCAAAGATTGGCTAAGGCCAAGTTAGATAGGCAGTTTGGGAAGTTCCTAGAGGTCCTTAAGAAATTATACATTAATGTATCTTTCACTGAGGCGTTGAAACAAATGCCTACCTATGCTAAATTTCTTGAGGACATTTTGTCTAATAAGAGGAAGCTAGAAAAATATGAGACAGTACTTTAACTGAGGAGTATAGTGCTTTAATTCAAAATAAATTGTCTCCTAAGTTAAAAGATCCAGGTAGCTTTTCTATTCCCTGTTTGATTGGCAACACGAATTTTGATAAAGCTCTGTGTGATTTGGGGGCTAGTTTTAGTCTTATACCTCTTTCTGTGTGTAAGAAGTTGGAGGTGGGTGAGCTAAAACCCACAACTATCTCCCTTTAATTGGCAGATCGGTCTGTCAAGTACCCCATAGGCATCTTGGAGGATGTTCCTATTAAGGTTGGTAAGTTTTAAATTCCGGTGGATTTTGTTGTGCTTGACATAGAAGCTGATGCTAAAATACCGATCATACTTAGGCATCCATTCCTTGCCACTAGAAGGGCGATCATTGATGTTTACGAAGGGAAATTGACTTTGCGATTGAATGTTGAGGAATTAGCTTTTGATGTTTTTAAATGTGAAAATAATTCTAATTCCTCAAATTCATGTAATGGCATAGATGCTACTAATGTTGTGGACAGTGTTGTGCTTTCAGGTGTGCAGGAATCAGTGATTGATGCTATGCTAGAAAAGACCTTGCCCAAGGGTACCACAAAATTTGAGAAGTCCAAGCCCTACAAGAAAGGACCTAAGAAGCAAAATAACAAGTGTGTTGAGAAGTGTGAATTTAAACTTGGGGATAAAGTTCTTGTTAATAACTCGCTTCTATGTTTTTGTTCTAGTAAGTTATGGTCGAAATGGTCAGGACCATATGAGATTGTTCGAGTTTTATCCTACGGTGTGCTTGAGGTGAAGAAAGAAGGCCATGAGCCTTTCATGATAAATGGCCAGAGGGTGAAACACTTTGAAGGAAAGGGGACTGAGCACTACTCCATTGACATCACCTGAGCACAGAAAGCAGACCAGAGTCGAGCTAATGACTTTAAACAAGCGCTTCTTAGGAGGCAACCCAAGTTTTTTTTTCTTCCTTTAAATTTCTTCTTTCTCTTTTGATTTTGTATATTGGATTGCTAGTTTGATTTTTATCTCATGAATCATGTCTAGGTTTGACCCTTTTTGAAGCTCAAATTAGAAGAGGAATGAAGTCAGAAAATTCTACACCCAGCCCATGGAAAATTCCATGGCCATGGATTGAACACCAGAAGATTTTCCACCACCGTAGTGAGTTCTTTTCTTTTATCCCTTCTCTAGTTATAGA
Source organism: Ormosia semicastrata (assembly GCA_029884595.1). NCBI lineage: Eukaryota > Viridiplantae > Streptophyta > Magnoliopsida > Fabales > Fabaceae > Ormosia > Ormosia semicastrata. The sequence continues at coordinate 17,610,830 of JAQQTO010000062.1, read as the reverse complement.
TTATTACATTGGGGACAATGTAAGTTCTAAGCTTGGGGGAGTATTTTCATTTTCATTTTCATTGTAGATCATTAGTTTCATGCATTTTCATGTCTCATTTTGCATTGCATCTTCTTATTGCATTTGTACACCATCATATCTCTCGGCTTTTTGGTTGAACTTGTGCCCCTCTCTTTTGAGGATTTTGAGATGGTATTAATTTGGAACCCAATTTGTTGATTCTTGTGGTAGGTAACAGGCATTGTTTTAATTGATAGTAGAAGTGATCTCTTGATAGTTGATAACTAGCATATATTTTCTGAATTTGTGCTTCTCATTGATTTTTAAACCTCTAAATGATGTGAGTTTTGAGCCTATATGGGATTTATGCACTATATGATTTTTGCTCCCATTCTTTGTGTTAAGTGATATTCCTCATTGATCTTATGCTCTAGAACTTGATTTGAAACCATTTTGAGGTGAAATTTTTGTTTGCATGCTTGAATATGATTAAGGTATCTTAGGTATTTTTCTAGCCTTCTGAAATAATTGTCACACTTTCATCCACTAGTTGCCCATTTTGAGTCTATTGCATAATTGTTTTTCTTAATGCCTATGATGATGATTTATTGTCGATAATCATTTAGAATATTAAATGGAGCAAATTGGGTTTGAAAGTTGTGTAAAATTGTATTGGGAATTATATATTTTTGACCCTTCTCTTTCTTAATTGAAAAAAAAAGAAAAGAAAAATAAAGAAAATCATAAGATGAAATCTTGAAAAAGAGGAGAAAGAAAAGAAAGAAAAGAAAGGAAGAAAATACTTGGAAATGTGGAGTTATGATCCTGTTTAAAAAATAATACCTTTGCTCCATTTATGTTCTATTGGATTTCTTGTGCTTATTGAAAATTTTGATGAGCCCTTTGTTCATACCTTCCTTTCTCTACCTTACCTAACATCATTCCCGTGGCCTCATTACAACCCTTGAAAGACCTTTTGATTCTTGCATGCATGCTGATTATTAGTGAAAATTTGATTTCTTATCAAGCATATGGAAGTGCATTTTCTTTGAAATATTTTGAGTGTAATGTTTTCACCCTTAAACACTTTGAGTGTGATTAGTGGAGTGAACTTAATTCAATCAGTGAGGATGCATGATTTCTGAGAACTTAGCCTCTAATTGGACTTGATTTTGATTACCTCTCAGATTCTTGGATTGCCTTAGCCTATTGCTTGGATAATTGTTTTCTCGGGTTCTTCATTCATTATTGTCTTTTGATCCCACTTTTTGATTTGGCCTTAGTTATTGCTTGAGGACAAGCAAAGTCTTAAGCTTGGGGGGATTTGATGTGTGTGAAACAACATCATGTTTTGTTGTTGTTTTGCATGCATTTTTTGGCATTTTAGGCATTTTAATTTTTCTTTTGGTTTGTTTTTCCCTTAGTTCAGATAACTACAGTGTTTTCGGTATTGTTGTGCAGGATTAATGCTGAATTGGCCTAGGAAAGGATGGAAATCTTTCATGATTGAAGTTGGAGTTTTACGGATAGTAAGAAGAGGCAAAAAGACCACTCTAGAGGGATCCATGGCCTGCCTGTGGATAAAACCACGGCCATGGATCGAGCAGCAACTTGAAGAAGCATAAAAGAAATTGCAGAGAGTTCCACGGCAAAAGGACTCAGAAGTAGCCTGTGGCAGAGAGATCCACAGCCAACCCGTGGAAGCATCCATGGTCGTGGATCACAGTACGCAGCAGTTTTTAAGTTTTATTTTTTATTTCTTTTGGGGTCTTTTAGCCAATTAAAACCCTAAGGGTATAAATAGATGTTCTGAATACAGTTTAGGGGTTCCAATTTGGTTTGAAGGAGGCACATTGGAGGCTTTGGGATCTTGATCTTTCATCCCTCTTTCTCTTTGATTACGGGTTTGGATATTCATGAATATGTTTTCTGATTCTTTCTTCTCCATGTCTGAGTAGTTCTCTTTGTTTCTAGGATTGGGCAATGCCCTTTGATACATTGATAATGATTAATTGACTTTGTTTCCCCTTTTATTAATCTTGAATGTTCTTTGATTCAATTCTTATTGCTCTTATTCATGTGAATTTACTGGCCACTTATTTGCATCTCATAGGCATTTAGGGACGTACTGAGAGGTGAACCTAGGTGTTGGAACCATAAGAATTGAACTTAAGGTCTAAATCACAAGAGTAGTTTTAGCCTTTCAAGGATTCAATGAATTACCACAAAGCGTAATGGGTTCAATTTAAATTCAATTACCACGAGAGTAGGAATTGGTTTAATTGGGCACGAATCTTGTATCTTGAGAAAGAACATTAACTAATTTAGGGTAATTCACCTTCAATTGAATTTCAGATTTAATAAAAGGGTTATCAATTAAGATTTATCTTGTATCATTATGGTACCCCAATCTTGGAAGCTTTCTTGAATCTGAATACCTTTCTTGATAAATTGCTATTTTTGTTCTTAATTTTGCACTTTAATAATTATTTACTTAATTGCTTGGTTACTACATTCTTATCAATCAACAATTTTATCCCCTTTGTTTAATTGAATTGAATTAATTAATTAATTGGTATTCATAGACACAGTCCTTGTGGATTCAATTTTTTATTACTTGACGACGAAACTGTACACTTGCGGATTTCACACACCACATGGCCACCTTGCATGATAACCGAGCATGTATGGAACATACCTTCTCTATTCTGTTTGATAGAATAGAAGGTCTTGAACGTGAGGTTGTTGCCTTACGAGCTGCATCACCTGCCCGTGCACCAGCTTCTTCACCACCGCCTCCGGATACCTTCTTTTAGGAGTTGTTTAGTTCTTAGGATCTCTGCTTTGCCTTTGTTTTATTTCTGGCTTTTGTAAATGCCTCCTTTTTGGTTAATGAATAAATAAAGTTTTTGATGGTCTATTCATTTTGCATTACTTTGAGTATGCTTTTTGGTTCTTTTTATGCACTTATACTTGAATATCTGTTTATGGGACTTACCCCTCCTTTTTGCTCAAGACAAAAGGGGGAGAAAATTTTGAATTTAATTGAGAAAATACAAGTAAAATTAAAAAAGTTTGGATTCCACATGAAAGGGGGAGCTGCGTATTACTTTTGATTGATTTGAATGAAATCGAATATGCATCAACCATACATTAGATCTAAAATTCAAATTCCTATGTCTAGGTTGATCAAATTTCAACAAATCAATCAAAAGCTGCTCAAACAATCAAAAGCATTAAGCACCATATGATTGAACATAACTAACATCAATATATACACAAAAGATTACAAAATCATCAATATTCATATGAGGATCTAAAGAAAACCCTACATACAGCTTAGCTAGTCATGAAACATGAAAATATAGACATATAATCATGTTCATGAAGCAATAAAGAGAGAAAGAAGAAAAGAAAGGGAGGAAGCTCATTAGATTTCATCTTCTAAGCATGATTCATCCTCCATGTAGAGGATGACTTCCAACCTTGACTTCTCTAACTTTCTCTAGGTCTCAAAACCCTAAAACTAGCAACTGCTCTAAAAAAATGATAAAAGACACCGTGTAAGAAGATACAACAATATTTATAAGCTGTAAAAATAGAGTCACGTCGCGACATTAAACACAACACGCCGCGGTGTGTATACAATTAGGTCACAAATGTCGTGGCATCTAGTTCTTAGCGCTGTAGCACTCTAGCCTCAAGTCTCTGTACTGAAACAGGGGATGCACAATGTCGCGACATTGATATGCCTGCGCTGCGGTGTTGAATGCTAGTTTTCAATTTTGGCTTTCTCTTGGGCTTCCAGGTCCAATGCTAGTCCAAATTCTCTAAATTGGATCCCTTCCTGTAATAGAGAAATTACTACTTCAATAACAAATGCAAATGTACTCAATTTATCATAGTTTTGGAAGTATTTGCTCAAAATCATAATGGAAGTCATCAAAATAAATTCAAATGAATATGATGCTTAAGTCTTCCATTCATCCATACAAACAAGGACTAAGCAACCAATATAGCACAGATATGGGGCACAAATAACTACATTTTATGGAGTTATCATACCCCCTAAACCTATATTTTTGCTAGTCCTCGAGCAAAACAAAGTACATTTACATAGATCAACATTAATAACCTGTATTCAATCACATTTAACATTCCTCTTTCACTTAAACTGAGTAGTGTATGATGATTGCATAAAACCTCAAAGAGTGCATATGCCTCACAATCAGCTTCACACATATACAATCCTCATCATGCTAACATTCACAGCTTCATTTTATACAAGATATTTCTCCCACAATCATGAAAAGAAAACTTCTTCATTCAATTCATATTCACCCAGATGAGGTTATGAACGTACACATGAATATAATTCACAGAATCCACAAGATTGTAATACAACTCTCTCTCCATTAATGTAAATCACACAAAATTGAGGATCAAAAGAGACTTTATTAGCTTGTAATGTAAGGCCAAGGGTAATGGGCAACAGAATAAAAGGATAGGATTTAACATAAACATTGAGAAACATAAACATATTATTTCAAGTCTTGAATCTCTAACTGATATTAGCAGGGTATTTAATAGTGAAAGTTGAAAACTTGCTAGAACCATTTAGATGATTTTCGTACTTTACTTTTCTTATGCTTTGCATTTGTTCTTTTTTTTTATTTCTTTTCTTTTTATTTTTTTCTTTTCTTTTCATTTTTCAAAACATTGTTTCTTTTCTTTGACTGCATCTGGTTCCTTCAAGCTTATTTTGTATTGAATTATTAATACCCCTAATCACAAGACTTACTTCAAGAAATAACATATTATGTACTCAACAAACAATGATGGTAGAAGAAAATGCAATGCTTTAACATGCAATAGAATGGTTAACAGGTTAACGAACACAATGGTTACGAAAAACATATAAGGCCAAACATATTTGGCTTCAAAAGGGGACCTATGATAAAACCATAACAGGGTAAGCTCAAAAGGCTCAATAAGTCTAAACAATGCCCTAATCATTTCCTTAATTATGCATAACCTAGGATTTCGCCTCAAAAGAGTTGCAAAACAATTTCAAGGATAATTGAATTTTCCATATGTATTGTCCATAAACTTTCTCTAGACAAACATTCTTCTCCTTTTCAAAGCTCAAGAAGCAAGAAAGTGAGAAACGCATTATACATAAAACAAACTAGAATGCTGCAGCATGCGCCAAAGATTGCATATAGATTCACAGATAAATGAAAGTCATTTTGCATCCATATCTATCATTGGACAATCATACACACTAGTTTTTGGCTACATGATGTTTTTAAAAAATTTTCTGTGTTTGGACATATACTTTTGAAGGCTTGTTTTGATGATAACAAACGTGAAGACTAAAATGAAGATGATGGAAAAACCAAGTCCAAGATCTTATGAGAATAGCTTTAGGACTTAGACTTTTTTGTACGGAGCTCACTTTAATATCTCACTGTTTTGAAAGAAAAATAGAATTGGCCTTTTGAAATGAATTATCTCAAAATTACTTTTTAATAGATTTATTCGAATAATGCTCATGCTATTCGAATAAACCCTTTTAACATTTTCTGTTTCCTAAACTACTATTCGAATAACCACCTAAGTTATTCGAACAATGGCTTTTTAACCTTGCTGAAAGATTCTATTTTCTAAAAAGGCTATTCGAATAATACATTCCCTATTCGAATAAAAGGGTGTCTAGAACTGTTTTGCTTAAATGAGTTATTCGAATAACTCAGTCATTATTCAAATAAGTCTTAGTTTTTCAAAACTCTATTTTTAAAGAGTTATTCGAATAAACTTCATGTTATTCGAATAACCCATATTAGTTTACTTTTCACGATGATTTCATGAACAATGTTATTTGAATAACAACTTAAGCTATTTGAATAAACACGTCGTTTACAAACACTGATATGAAAATAAGTTTTGGAATTTATGAGTTTTAATTATACCCAACGGCTATTTCTTTCAATTTTCTCTATAAATAGAAGCCTTGGGTCTTCTCTAAAGTTGCCTAACACTCTGAATTATTTTCTACTTGCTCTAACTCTTGAAATTATTTTCTATGCTTTTTTTTATTAAAACTTTGAGATATTTCTATGCTTTGTATAATTTGCTCTGAGTGACAGTTTCTCTTCATCTACTTTCTGCTATTTTGTATAGAGGGTGAGGTATCCCTTAAGGTTTTATATAAGGGTGAGGTATCCCTGTAAGCTGAGACTTTAGCACAAGGGTAGAGTTTCCCTGTGTGTGAAAAGTGCTCTTTTGTGTAATGGTTGCAAGCACCTATTGAAGCTTGTATACATAGTGAAAAATCTCGGCTTTTGTTTCAAGGACTGGACGTAGACTACAAGTGGGTTAGTGGTCGAACCAGGATAAATACTGTGCCTACTTCTCTCTTCTTAATCTCTTTATTTTATGCAATTTTATTTTATTGCACATTTATTTTCAGCTGTTCTTAAAGTTTCTTTTCTTCATCTCGTTCCTTCTGTGCATTTATTTAATAAGTTTCAATATTTGTATTTTAATTAAAAGAGATTTTGTGAAAAGTTTTATACTCAATTCACCCCCCTCTTGAGTACTGGAAGCCACTTGGTAACATTTTCAACATTATAAACATGAAACATCATGCTTTTCAACATTGCAAAGCATGTTGTGAAAGGGAACGACAGTTGTATCTTGAATAGGATTTTCAAAAACTTTCATCAAGATACTTGCTCCTATGGCTATTTACATATACATATATACTACATAAATATGATACTAATATAAACATAATACTAAAACACATGCATATTAACATAATAATACGAAAATATAATAAAACTGCCGCATAAAACGTCAAAACATAAAGTCAAAGACACGCCCCCAAACCTGAGGGAAATAGTGTCCACATTGTACAAAAGAAACATACATATATATCAAAAAGAAATAAAACAAAAGAAAAGTGCATTGAATACGATGAGGCTAGATGAGTGGATCATCACTGTCTGTGGCCTTAGCATCGGTATCATCATCATCCTCTCCATCGTCATCCTCTGCATCATCACCAGCATCAGCATGAGCTCCTGAAGATCCAGCTTGGGAGGGGTCCACGATAGTAGTGGACGGGAAGGCAGGAACTGGGAAATCCTCCATCGAAAGTCCTAGGTGCTCCGCCATCCACCTCTGCACATGAATAGTGTAAGATAGCATAGCTGTCATCTGTGTACTCTGGGTCTCTACATGGACTAGCCAGGCCTCCATCCCGGCATGCTAATCTGCGTCAACTGTAGGAGCTTCCTGGGGCTCAGGTGCTGCAGTTGCTGGGTCAGGTCTTGCAGCTCTAGGCTCTCAACGAGCCTGCCTCTGATGAGCTGGTGTTGGGGCTGCTAGTCCTCTCAACCTCACAATGAAATACTCATTGAGAGGTTGTTTTACATTCTTTTTCTCTTCATGTGGACCAGTCTGTATGGCCTGCCTCCGGCACAGTGCATGAATGAGCGATGGAAAGAAAAGGTTCTTGGTCTCCCTCACTGCTCTAGTGATCTAGGCATGTATAAATCTGAGCAACGTCAATGGATCGATGCTCTAGAATAGTATATATCAGAACGGCTCAATCCCGGGTCACCTCTGATAAGTTGTTCGTCACGAGGATCTTGGTAGATATGAAATGATACCAGGCCTTAGCCTTCGGCGTCAAAATAGCTCGGGTAAAATAGCCTGGCCTGTTCATCTGGATGCTCATGGTCCACTGCACCGGCTGAGCCTCTGTAGTACAAATCCTGGCAGTGATCACATCAAGATCAATGCTCTCCTCAGGCTCCCAATAGCAGAACTCAGTATACTCATATAAAAGAGGGGCAGGCTGTAGTATTATCTCATCTCGAATGTCCTCCACAGCATAGGAGACCTGGCGTCCCCTCACTATGACTGTAGTAGCACCTAGTGTGGCAAAAGCTAAGTTCGTATAGAACTTGCGAACTAATGGTAGCACTGCCACCTCAATATGTTTAGCGAAATAGCCCCATCTCAGTAAACAGATGGTCCTCTCGATGTCCTCATGGATGGTTTTCGTAAAGGAAAACCCGTGCTCAACGATTATTGGCTTAGTAACTAGTGCTGCATATTTCTGAGCAGCTTAGCCGATACAAATCTCCTCTAATCAAATGCTGGAGGAGGAGACGGCGCCCTGTTGCGCTAGCGGGTAGATCCCCTTTGGAGTTTTTGTGCCATTATGCCTGAAAAAGAATTACAAACTGTTAAACTTGAATAAGCAAAAGTGTATAGCATTTATAAAACAGAGCAATTCTGGAAAATCTGGGTCACAACGCTGCGCTATTCAATACCACGTCGCGACATTCAAACTGTTCAACACAATGCGACAACATTCAACCCAATGTTGCAGCATTCAACCTAAACGCCGCGACATTCAATCAAACGTCGCGGCGCGTAACGCAAAGTAACCCAGAAAATGCACTCAACTAGTTTAATCCACTTAATCATGCATTTCAGGAACTAAATCTAACAATGACTAACAAAAACATAAAAACAACTAACCTAGAAACAAACAAAATTCACAAAAACAACAAAAATACAGAGAAAAAAAGTAGTAAATAATAAATCGAGAAAATAAATAAATTAGTATTCACAAAATATGAAAACAAAGAAAAATATACCTTAATAAGTAGGAATGAGATTACGAGAGGGGGTGAGCAAGAAGGAAATAGAGAAGTTCAGAGAGAAGGGAGAGAAAGAGAAAGACAGCAAGGAGGGAAATGGGGCAATGGGAAAGCACACGAAACGTCGTGGCACTTAACACAATCTGCCTTGCACGCCATGACATTAACATGACAACGCCACGGTGCTAACTAATTCCCATCAATTTTAAATTTTAAATAATTACTAATTACTATTTATTATTTTTCTACTTTTTACTTTTTTATATATATAACACACTCAACGCCGCGACATTAAGGTCTGGTGCATCGCGGCACTGTACTCATTGGAATTTGGCCTAAAGTAGCATAATGTCGCGGCATGAGGAGTCTGGTTGCAGAATTCTACAGCAAATTCACTCTAGCTATGACTTTTGCTGAAATATGACCTCCAGCACCTGCAAAACTTGCCTACAAGGTTAATTTACATAGTGTAATGCAAAAATATACAAAAACATAAAAATCAAGATATTTACATATTTAAGACATAAAATAAAAAATTTGGGTTCCCTCCCAAAAAGGGCCTAATTTACAATCTCTGCAGGACTTTATCTGCTATTCTAAATGCATTACTTAAGGGAGGAGGATCTTCCTCCTGATTTTCAAAATTAGCTTGACACATTTGGAATGTCATGGCTTTAAGCTCCAAATTTGGAGCCTGGTCAATATGTGCATCAAATATATTTACCACCATAGCTGCTTTAAGCTGGTCCAGCTCCAAATTTTCCATTTCACCATCAAAAATGACTTGACCTTCTCCAGGAGCACAGGCTTCACTTGCATCATTTTCCTTGGATGTCATCCCATCCACTATACTCACCATGGCGCAATCTTCTTGATCTTGAGGGCTTTTTATTGCATTGAAAATGTTGAAAATGACCTTTTGATTTTGAACCCTCATGGTGAGTTCTCCTTTCTCCACATCAATCAGGGTTCTTCTTGTTGCTAGGAATGGCTAGCCCAAAATCAACGGGACTTCACTATCCTCCTTCATGTCAAGTATAACAAAATCTGTAGGGAAAATAAATTTATCTACTTTAACTAGTACATCCTCAATAACCCCTTTCGGATGAGTAAGGGTTTAGTCCACCAACTGTAAAGTAACTGAAGTAGGCTTAACTTCCTTCAAACCTAATCGTTGGTAAATGGAGTAGGGCATGAGATTAATACTAGCTACTAAGTCACACAATGCCTAGTTCTCACTAATTGTGTAGGGGACGATGAACTTTTGGCATCTTTGAGTTTAGGAGGAAGTCTGTTAAGAAGAATTGCACTACACTCCTCCATCAGGGCAACAATTTCAAATTCACTAAGCTTTCTCTTCTTTGATAGAATTTCCTTCATGAATTTTACATAGCTCGGTAGTTGTTCTAAATCTTCTGCAAATGGGATGTTGATGTGTAACTTCTTGAACACTTCCAAGAATTTCTGGAATTGGTGCTCAAGCTTTTTGCTTACTTGCCTACTGGGGAAAGGTAGAGGGTGGATATAAGGCTTGAACTCTTTCTTCTTCTCCTCATCTTTCCTCTTGGCAATATCCTAATTTTTCCCGACATCTTGGCTCATTGCCTCCTTTTCTAAGACAACTTCAGTTTCCTCTTCAAGCAGCTTTGTTCTCAGATTCCTTTCAATGTTCTTGCCACTTCTTAATGAGATGGCATAGCAGTGCTCATTTGAGGCACCTTTCAGATTATTAACAGTGTCACTTGGGAGGGTGCTTGAGGCCTATTGTTATGGCATTAGCCAACTATCCTACTTGGGTTTCCAATGCTTGCAAAGAAATAGATTGGCTCTGAAACAACATATCATACTTTGCCAAATGAGCATCTGTCTTCATAATGTAAGAATCCATCTTTGACCATTAGCTGTGTAAATATATCTTCCAAAGAGGGTTTCCTGTCTTGCATTTGTTGTCTTGTTTGGGAGGGGAATCTAGAAGGATTATAGGGTCTGTCATTCATTGGAGCAGATGAGGAAGCTCCTTGATTATCCCTCCAGGACAAGTTAGGATGGTTCTTCCATCCTGGGTTGTACTGGTTCGAGTACGGATTATTTTGTTACGAGCGATAGTTACCAACGTATTGTGCACTTTTTGAATTGAAAGGGCACCTGTCACTTGAATGAGTTTCTCTACACTTATCACACAGCACAAATGGGCTTTGTTGCTGACTGTTCCCCAAATGATTTAGCTTACTTGCTAATGTTGCCACTTGAGTTAATAATGCTGCCATTGGATCAATATCATGCACTCCAGCCACCTTCTTTGAAGTGTTTCTTTCAGATGGCCATTGGTAGCAGTTAGTTACCAATTCCTTAAGCAGTTGAAATGCATCATCGAATGACTTGCTTAATAAAAAGCCTCCAGCAGCTGCATCTACTATAGGGCGATGGTGTGGCAGCAAGCCTTTGTGAAATGAATAGACCTGGTGCCACGTTGGAATCTCATGATGAGGGCACCTATGGAGCAAGTCATTGTACCTTTCCCATGCTTTGTACAAGGACTCATATTCAGATTAGGTGAATGATGTGATATCATTCACCATTTCAGCTATCTTGGCCGATGAAAAATACTTATTTAAAAATTTACCACAGACATCAGTCCAAGTGCTGATGGATCCCGCAGGTAGAGACTGTAACCAACTCTTGGCTCTATCTCTGAGAGAGAAGGGAAAGAACCTCAAGCGAATAGCATCTTCAGAGACACCATTGTGCTTGAAAGTGTCACATATCTCCAATAAATTTGAGAGATGTGTGTAGGGATCCTCTCCAGGCAAATCGCTAAACTGCACAGATGCTTGTATCATTTGAATGATGGCCAGTTTGATTTCAAAATTGTTGGCACAGATGGTAGGTTAAGTTTTCCATTTGAGGGGTTGTAAACTCCCTCAAAAGCCTCGTATGGTTATGATCTCCTGCCATCTTAGTACCTATGTAACAAAATAGTAAGAAAACTTAAATTAATATGTACAAAACAAAAACTTGAACTAAGATTAACTAAACTCATTGTTAATATTGGCTAAACAGAAATAAACGTTTTCCCCGGCAACGGTGCCAAAAACTTGTTCGCTCTTTTACTTACCACAAGTGCACGGATCGCACTTATAATATAGTTAGGAATCAGATATCATTCCCACAGAGAAAACACTATTTTTTATAAAACCAAATATTAACCAATAGTCTAATTTATCTTATCCAAGAACATCAAATTTATGAAAGATTGTTTAAAAGAAATATAAAGACTGAAAAATAATAAATCTAAGATAAATAGACAGATAGATAAATAGATGGATAGATAGAGAATACTTTTTCACCTCCTATTTTAACTAATGACATGCAATCCTTACAAGTAACATCAATGAATTGTTAAGTTAGCTTAAGAATATAATTTAGTTACAAGCCTATGTCTAGGTCAATTAACCATAGTTTCATTTACCTAACTCACTATGTTTCTATGAGAACTAGAGCAAACTCCACTCATGAACGATCTATTCTCAAACACCTGCTATGCATGGCTAAAAGGTATATTTCTATCCAGGTAGCGAATCAACTTATCTAAGCCAATTGAATGAAATCGAACATGCATCAACCATACATTAGATCTAAAATCCAAATTCCTATGTGCAGGTTCATCAGATTTCAACAAATCAATCAAAAGGTAATCAAATAATCAAAAGCATTAAGCACCATATGATTGAACATAACTAAACATCAATATATACTCAAAAGATTACAAAATCAATATTCATAGGAGGATCTAAAGAAAACCCTACCTACAGCTTAGCTAGCCATGAAACAAAAAAATATAGACATATAAATCATGTTCATGAAGCAATAAAGAGAGAAAGAAAAAAAGAAAGGGAGGAAGCTCATTAGATTTCATCTTCTAAGATCCTCCATGTAGAGGATGGCTTCCAACCTTGACTTCTCTAGCTTTCTCTAGGTCTCAAAACCCTAAAACTAGCAGCTGCTCTAAAAAAATGATAAAAAATGCCATGTAAAACTGATAAAACAGTATTTATAGGTTGTAAAAATAGAGTCACACTGTGGCATTGAACACACCGTGCTGCGGTGCGGACAATTAGGTCACAGACATCATGGCATCCAGTTCTTAGCGCTGCAGCACTCTAGCCTCGGGTCTCTGTACTGAAGCAGAGGATGCACAACGTCGCGACATTGACATGCCTGCGCCGCGGTGTTGAATGCTAGTCTTCAATTATGGCTTTCTCTTGGACTTCTTGGCCCAATGCTAGTCCAAATTCTCTAAATCGAAGCCCTTCCTATAATAGAGAAATTACCACTTCAATAACAAATGCAAATGTACTCAATTTATCATAGTTTTGGAAGTATTTGCTCAAAATCATAATAGAAGTCATCAAAATGAATTCAGATGAATATGATGCTTAAGTTTTCCATTCATGCATACAAAGAAGGACTAAGCAACAAATATAGCACAGATATGGGGCACAAATAACTACATTTTATGGAGTTATCAGTAATTGATTACACTCAGCCTAGAAAACCCACAACTGGTTTCAAGAACTATCTAATCGATCACATCATCCTTGTAATTGATCACATCGTGGCTGAAAGTTCACAATGGTCAGTTTTTGGGCTTTTATTATGACCATAAATTGTCCCAACGTGTTTTTTTCTTGAGAACACTACAAATAGGTGTTATTAGGTCATCTTTTAACAAGAACAACAACTAAAAAACATCCTTCTATTGTTCTTAATCTGAGTTTCACATTTTTACCATCTTTTGCTCTATTTTGAAATTCTTGAGATATTTTTTAGAGAGCTTCATAAGTGCTTCAAGTTGTAATACACATTCTTTGAGGGGGTTTCTTCCTTTGCTATTCCCTTTTGATTGTAACGAGAGTGAGGTATCCCTCAAAAAATTTATAAGGGTTAGGTATCCCAAGGTGTGAGGAGTGCTCAGGTTTGTAACAGTAGCAAGCACCTATCGAAAGCTTGCATTGATAGTGAAGAAAATCTCGAGTAGATACTCAAGGACTGGACGTAGGTCACATGTGGTTGGTGGTTGAAGCAAGATAAATCTCAGTGTTTGTTTTTCTGAACCCTTCTCTCTATATTTGCACTTTAATTTCATATATATTTAATTAAATCATTTTTATTGGCTTATTAAATTTGCGAGAATTTTTTCGATCTTCCATGTTCATTCATTTCATTTTATAAATAGATTTAATGGAAATTATCTTTAAAGTGTTTGTGAAATGTTTTTCAAAAATTTTTTAATTACTCAATTCATCCTACCTCTTGAGTATAGAAGCCACTTAGGTAACAAGTGGTATCAGAGCTAGGCTCTTGTGTAAAAAGCTTAGCAGCTTCAAGAGAACATGGCTTCTTCAAATATTTTTTCATAAAGATCTTCCATAAACTGACCACCCTTTTTCAATGGGGATGATTATGCCTATTGAAAAGAATAAATGAAAATTTTTATTGAAGCTATTGATCTAGATGCGAGGGATGCTATTGAAAACGGTACTTTTGTGCCCACACATGAGGTCAATGGTGTAAAAGCTGAGACACCAAGAAATGAATGGACTGACGAGGACAAGAAAAAGATTCAATATAACTTACGAGTCAAAAACATCATTACCACTGCTTTAGGGTATGATGAATTTTTCAGAATTTCAAACTTTAAAAATGCAAAAGAAATGTGGGACACTTTAGAAGTCACCCATGAGGGTACTAATGAAGTTAAGAGGTTAAGAATCAATTCTCTAACCCGCGAATATGAATTATTTAGAATGAACCAAGGAGAAAGTATTCAAGAAATGCAAAAGCAATTCACCCACATTGTAAATCATCTTGCATCATTAGGTAAGACATTTTCTAATAAGGATCTTAATAATAAATTTTTAAAATGTTTGAGCAGGATTTGGTAGCCCAAGGTCACAACTATTTCAGAATCAAGAAACTTGGCAACCATGACTCTTGCCATTCTCTTTCGAAAACTTCAAGAGCACGAATTGGAACTCAATAGGCTTGACCAAAGTGAGGAATATGATAAGAAAAAGAAGGGGATTGCACTTAAAGCCACCTCGTCAACCATTGACGATGATAATGAAGATGAAGGATATGATATAAAGAACTTCGAGTTGAATGAAGAAAACCTTAGCCTCCTAATAAAGAAATTCAAAAAATTTCTCATAAAGAAAGGAAATCAAATAAGGCCTCCTTTTCCACCAAAGAAGACTCATCACAAAGGGAAAGCCACCTTGTCCACACTCACATGATTCGAATTCGAAAAACTGGGACACATGAAAATGGAATGTCATGTGTATCAAAAGAAGATAGAGAAATTTGAAAAGAGAACTTCCAAGGAGAAGAAAGGAAGGAGAGCCTACATAGCATGGGACAACAACAACATAGATTCCACGGATAGCTGAGACAATGAAGAAGCTAACCTATGCCTTATGACTAGAGGAGAAGAAGAAGATGAAAGCGATATAGAGGCATCTTCTAACCTTGATTTATCAAATTCTTATAATGAACTACAAGACACTTTCGAAGAATTGTATGATGAATCTCTAAGGCTCACAGAGTTAGTTTATTCATCTAAGAAAACAATTTCTTCTTTAGAAAATAAAATTAGTATCTTAAACAAAGAAATTGAAGAATTAAAAATTAAGAATGAAACATTAGGATTAATTGACGCTAACTCTTCTTGCATAACATGCTCCTTACATGCATCAACATCTACTTCTTGTTTATCATGTCAAACTCTTGAAAAAGAATTTGAAGATTTAAAGAACACTCTTGCAATATTTACTTTTGGTAGATACAATTTAAATGTTTTGCTTGACAAAGGTGTTTCTTTCAAAAAGCGGGTTTAGGATATAACCCCAAAAATAAACAAAAATCTTACAAAAATTTCTATGTTTCTATAAGCACTTCAAGTAGCCCTTTCATTAAATGTTTCCATTGTGGAAAGAAAGGACATAGTGCATCAACATGCAATGTGAGAAAGAATATTAACACAAAAGTGTGGACTAAAATGGTTTGGGTTTCCAAAGGCACAATGTCACAAGCTAACATATAAAGACCCAAGAAAATTTGGGTACCAAAAGTTAAAAACAGAATTTGTGTTGTAGGTGTGCTTGATGGCTAAGAGCTCAAATTAGTATCTTGATAGTGACTGCTCCAAGCATATGACTGGAGATGAATCCAAGTTTTCTTTCCTTGTTCCCAAGACATATGGAGACGTAACCTATGGAGATAATAACAAAGGAAAGATTCTTGGAGTCGGCAAAGTTGAAAAAACTCTCTCTTCCTCTATTGATAATATGTTTCTAGTTGAAGGATTTAAACATAATTTGCTTAGTATTAGTCAATTATGTAATAAAGGTAATAGAGTTATATTTGATTCTCATTGTTGCATAATTAAAGGAAAAGATGATAAGCAAGTAAAATTTGTTGGTCATAGAGTAAATAATATTTATATGAATAGTTTTGACAATATATCCCCAAATAATGTGAAATGCTTTATAAGTAAAGAAGATGATTCATGGTTATGGTATAGAAGAATTGCACACATTCACATGAATCACTTAAATAAGTTGGTCTCTAAAAAACTAGTAATTGGACTACCAAAGCTTAAATTTGAAAAAGATAAATTATGTAAAGCATGTCAAAAGAGAAAATAAGTAAAAGTTTCTTTCAAAGCTAAAAATGTTATTTCAACTTCTAGACCTTTACAACTTTTGCACATGGATCTTTTTAGTCCCTCTAGAACAATAAGGTTTAGTAGAAATTACCATGCATTAGTGATTGTGAATGATTTTTTTAGGTTTACATAGAACTTATTCCTAACTCATAAAAATGACGCATTTCTAGCCTTTAAGAAACTTGACAAAGTTATCCAAAATGAAAAAGGTTTTAATATTACATTCATAAGAAGTGACCATGGTGTTAAGTTTGAAAATCATGATTTCGAAACTTTTTGTAATGAACATGGCATTGAGTATAATTTTTCTGCCCGTAGAACTCCACAACAAAAAGGATTTGTAAAAGGAAAAATCGATATTTGGAAGAAATAGCAAGAACTATGCTCAATGAGGCTACTCTTCCTAAGTATTTTTGAGCGGATGAGGTAATTACCGCTTGTTACGTAAAGAACAAGGCCCTAATTAGGCTCATTTTAAAGAAAACCTCCTATGAACTATACAAAGGAAGAAAGTCAAATGTTTCACATTTTCATGTTCTTGGATATAAATGTTTTGTTTTAAATAATGAAAAGGATAGCTTGGGGAAGTTTGATGCTAAGCCTGATGAAGGTATATTTCTCAGCTATTCAAATCATAGTAAGGCTTTTAGAATTTACAATAAAAGAACTATGACTATTGAATAGTCCATTCATGTTGCATGTGATGAAACTAATCCAAATGGACTGAGAAAGGATTTGGTTGTTGACGATGTTATAGAGTTTTTGGCAAAAACACACTTAGACAACAAGGAGATGTAATTGGCATTGACTAAAGCAATGATTTTGATGATAACAAACAAGAAAGGAAAGGAAGTGCAAAGATCAAGTCCCAAGACTCTTCAAGTTTAGCTTATAGCACTTAGATCTTGTGTAAAAGTAAAAAGGAATCACACTAAACTCAAACAAGTTTTAAACATCTTTATAAGTGTATCTAAAATTTTTAAATGCCCAACAAACTATTTTTGGAAAGTTAGTCTTGGTGGTAATTCAAATCTATGAAAAATAGCCAAGTTTGTGTTTTGTAAAACTAACCTTTGGTTACTCTTTTGATCATATCTTTCAAAATAATTTGATTTTTGTTTTGAAACTTATTTCATTTGAAAATAGACTCAGAGATCTTTCTAATGAGTGGTCCTTTTCTTAAAACGAATAAGAAACGAAGAAGTTATGACCATTTAAAGTCAATTTTCAAAACCAGAGTGCAATAACCGATTAGGGACTTTTCCTAACCGATTATTCACCCTGTCAGAAGCCATTTTCACTTTCTAAATGCTCCTAACTGATTAGGAAATTGGCCTAATCGATTATTATGATAAATAGGAGTATTTTTCAAGTTTCTAAAGCTCTTAACTGATTAGGCAATTCACCTAATCAGTTAGTGTAAAAATTAGGAGCATTTTCTCAAGCTCCTAATCGATTAGGCATATGTCCTAACCGGTTATTCCATTTCACAGGAGCTAAATATTTAAGGTCCTAACCGATTAGGAAAAGCTCCTAACTGGTTATTCTAAATGTCAGTGGCCAAAACTTAAAGCTCCTAACCGATTAAGACAATCTCCTAACCGGCTATCTGGGCAACCAGAAAACACATTCCAATGGATATAAACAGCTAGTTTTCATAACAAATCATTCCTAATCACCACCAATGACTCTAAAATGTATTAGCTAAAAATATAAGTGTTTGGGCATCAAAGAAAAGTTGGAGAACAATATGAAAATCATTCTTGAACATTAAATTCATATTTCACTATCTATTTCTCCAAATCTCTATTTTTGAGCTTTAAAGTGTGAATCCTTGATGCCCATAGTGCTTCAATTTCTATTATCCACTCTTGAGAGAGTTTCTTATCATCTACACTTTGTATAAATTGTAAAAAAGAGGGTGAAGTATCCCTCAAAGTTGTAAGGGTGAGGTATCCCTTTAAAATAGAGGCTCAAACACAAAGGGTGAGGTATCTCAATGTGTGTTGAGTGCTCAAGTTTGTAAAGGTCATCAAGCACCTGTGAAGCTTGAAGAATTGGAGGCTCTAGCACAAGGGTGAGGTATCCCAAGGTATGAGGAGTGCTCTTAGTTGTACAAAGGTTTTCCTAGCACCCGTGAAGTCTAGGAGATGGTGAAGAAAATCTCAAGTTAAGCTTGGAGACTGGATGTAGGCCACAAGTGATTGGTGGCTGAACTAGGATAAATCCTTGTGTTTATTTTTTTCAACTCTATATCCTTTAGGTTTGTGCTTTAATTACATTTGCTTGAGTTTAACTTCATATCTAGCTTATTTACTTGATTTATCATATGTCCTAAGTTGTATTTGAGTAATCTATAGTAATTGTATCTTATTATGCATGTTTTGCTGCATTTATTGATTGAGTGATTCAAAATGCATAATTTGTCAAAGTTGCCTTAAAACTTATAATTACCTAATTTACCCCCCTATTGGGTGATAGTTGCCATGGCTAAGTGGTATCAGAGCTTCGTGTTCTGTTGAAAGCTTAACCGCTTGGAGTTAAAGATTCTTATTTGTTTGGCAACCATTAAAAGCTTTTCAAAATGGAAGGTTTTGAAATTGATAAACTACTATTCTTTGATGGTGAGCATTTTGTTTTTTAGAAAGTTAGAATAGAAATTTATATGCAATCTATTGATCTTGATTTATGGGATATTGTGCTTGATGGATTTACATACAAACCAAAACCACGTTGGAATGCTTATGATAAGAAATGCTTTTCTTCTAACATTAGAGCTATGCAAATTTTGAGAAGTGGTTTGAATGATGAAGTTTATGTTAAAATTAAGAGTTGCTCTAGTACTAAAGATATATGGGATACTCTTGATGCTTTTTATCTTGCTAACAATGATTTCTTACATAAAGTTGTATATAGAGAGCAAGAAGAGTAAAAGAATTTAGAGGAAGACAACACTGAAAAATGTCCTCAAGAATATGTTCAAAGCAAGAAAATGAGCTCAATGCCTCTTGATGATGATGGTCCTCAATTTGAAGAAGAGGCAAAGCAAAACAAAATTGAGAAAGAAAATGCTCTTTAATGCTTGATGGACAACAATGAGGAAGATGGTGATTCCCTTAAAAAGGACTTTGAGGTAAATAATGTTAAACCATATAATAGTCCTTCTTATGATGAGCTAAAATATGCATATGATGAATTATATGATGGTTTGTTGAATTTAGAAAAGAAAAACTTATCTTGTTTAGAAAATACTTCCTCCATTGAAAATGAAATTGAAACCTTGAAAAATGAATATGCTTTTCTTGATAAGGAAATGCCTTTGAAATATGAGACCTTAACTTCTTGTGAAAAGTGCATTGATTTAGAAATCAAGTTGAGGACTTATATTTCAAATTTGCCAAACCTAATGATTCAAATTGCTTACATTCCATGTTTGTTAATAAGAATAAAATTGATGTTATTCCACATGGATATTCAAGTAAGGCTTGTGCAAAAATAACATAGAATGTAATAACAAGAAAAGCCTTAAGTCTTTCAAATATGATCTTCGAAAGACCAAACCATCATCAAATTCAATTGTTTACAATTTTTGTGGTCATCTAGGACATATTTCTCATTTGTGCAATTATAAAAGAAATTCTTATATGAGAAATAATACGGGATAGGTTCCTAAAGATCTTAAATGTCTAAGTACTAACATTTAAGGGCCCAAGATGAAGTGGGTACCCAAATGTCCTCTTAGTGTTTCAATTATGCAGAAATTTTCTCAAAATGATGGATAAATTGGTTAAGTGAATAAAGAATCATCAAGGGGAATGTTTCCAAGGCCTAATGGTAGAAGTTTTGATCAAAGAAGGAAGATGACTTCAACCAAAGCTTCTCAAGTACAAAATGTGGAACTTGCAAAGTTCAAAACACCAAAAGAGAAGCAATGGATAGGGAAAAGAGTTTCCTTGATTACCAAGGCCAAGGTATCAAAAGTCTTTACCTCTTATGAGCATTCACTTAAAAAGACAATGAATATGAGGTATATTCCTTGTAGGCCTTGGATAAAGGATAGAATCATGTCTACTTGGTAAAATCTGAATATTTTGTTTAGCACATGATTATGTTCATTCTCTTTGTACCATAGCTCAGTAATTTGTTATACATCTTGGTACATGAGATTCTACAATGCCTAGGTATGGTTGCTATGTTTTGAATTGTCTATATATTATGAAAGTAAGCATACTATTAGCTATGTGCTTAATGGTACTTAATTATTTGATTTATCGTGCTCAATTTACATACTGGAAAAATTGATCGTTATGAGAGCACAATGAATTAATATTAAAAAACTAACACACAAGGACCCAAGAAAATTTGAGTACCAAAAGCCAAAAATTGAAGTATGTTGTAGGTAAGCTTGAAGGCTAAAAGTTGACTTTGGTATCATGAAATTGGCTATTGCAAGCATAAGACCAAAAAATAATCCAAATTCCTTTCCTTGTCACCAAGAAGCTTGGACTTGTAATTTTTGGATAAGTAAAGACTTGTTTTAAGCTTTTCTAGCCTTATATCTTGAAAATATCTCTACATGCTAGACAAGTATGCTTCTTGTGTGAAATAACATGTTTGATAATGATATATTTATTCTTAAAAGCCTTGATCAATCATGTCTTAAAATGAATGTGTTTTATCTTGTTTTTATCCCTTTCTAACATGATCCTTGGTTGATTTAAAATGCCTTTAAGAATTGGAATTTAGTGATCATTTCCTTCTATTTCTAGTTAGTTTAATTGTCATGAATGAATTCAATTTAGTTAAATTGCTTTGCTGCATAATGTCTTACTATATCATGTATCGATTATTGGTTATTCAAAGCAAACAAAGTTTGTGTTCTGTCTAAACCAATAATCGGTTATCACATCCCCTTAGTCGGTTATTTCCTCATAATAGAGGCATTGCCTCTTTGTTTTCTAAAATGGTTAACCAATTAGGCAAAAAAGATATCCAATTAGTTTATCAAATAGAGGCATTCCCTTATTATGTTTTAAAAAGAGCCTAATCGATTAGGCTAATTTGGTAATCAGTTATACATGAAAACAAAAGCAAGTTTTGTGTTTTTAAAAAAAAGTTGTTAGTCATGGCAACCATTACCCAAGAGGTGGGTGAATTGGGTATTAAAACTTTTCACAAAAGCTCTTAAAATAAACACAAATATTTAAGCTATTAAATAAAAGCACAGAAGGAATGAGATAAAAGAAAAGCTTTAACAATAGCAAATGAATAAGTGTGCAATAAAATAAAATAATGTAAAATAAAGATTGCATAAAATAAAGAGATAAAGAGAAGAAGAGCAGGCACGATATTTATCCTGGTTCGACCACCAACCACTTATGGTCTACGTCCAGTCCCCGAAACACAGTTCGAGATTTTTCACTATGTATATAAGCTTCAATAGGTGCTTGCAACCGTTACATAAAAAAGTACTTTTCACACACAGGGAAACTCTACCCTTGAGTTAAAGTCTAAGCCTGCAGGGATACCTCACCCTTATACAATCCTTAGAGGGATACCTCACCCCCTTTACAAACCTTGAAGGATACCTCACCCTCAATATAGAAGAACAGAAATATAGATGAAGAGAAACTCTCACTCAGAGTAAATTATACAAATTGAAGCTCTATGAAGTTCTCTAAGGATATCTCAAATTTTGGCGAAAAAGAGCACAGAAATTTGGTAAAATATGTTTCACAAAATAAAGCAAGAAATAGTTGTTTCAGATAATTAGGTTGTGTTAAAAGATGTCCCAAAAACATGTATTTATAGTGTTCTAAGAAAAAGATCCGTTGGGTATAAATTAATATCACATTAAAAGCCTTTGAAAATAGCCGTTGCATGATTTTGGGCATGTGTATTCGAATACCCCTTAAGTTATTCGAATACTCCTTTAAAAAATTACGTTCCTTAACATTTCTATTCGAATACCAAGTTTGGTATTCGAATAAACCTTCAAAAACGTGTTCTGGAAATTTTTCTAAGTCATGATATTCGAATGCCACATCCTGTATTCGAATACCCCTTTAAAAAACTTGTTCAAGAATGTTTTCTGGGCTGTGGTATTCGAATACCACATGCTGTATTTGAATACACCTTCCTGATTTCAACAACTGACTTTAAAAGGTCATAACTTCTTCATTTCTTATCCGTTTAAAGCAAATGACTAGTCATTAGAAAGATCTTTGAGTCTATTTTCAAATGAAAGAAGTTTCAAAACAAAAATCAAAGTATTTTGAAAGATATTATCAAAAGAGTAGCCAAAGGTCAGTTTTGCAAAACTCAAACTTTACTATTTTTCATAGATTTGAACTATTACCAAAACTAGCTTTTCAAAACTTGTTTGTTGGACATTTTAACATAGGAAAATCATTTGTAAAAACATATTTGAGATATCTGTAAGGCTTCTTACATAGAGACCCTAAGTCCTAAAAGCTATACCATTTAAACTTCCTTTGGACATGGTCTTTGACATGACTTTGATGTTATCAATACCTTCATGACATAGGCATTCACATTCTCCTTGTCTTGAGCTTAATAGAGATCTTTTGCTTTCTTGTTGCAATGCTCACTCTTGGTACTTGGACTATCCTACAAAGTATTGCTCACTTAAACAAGCATAGTTAGTCCAAAATTATAGTTCAATATCTTCATATGCATGATTCATAAATATATAACTCTAGTTAGTTTAACATGCATATAAAACTTTCATATACACATCCAAAAAAGATATTTATCAATTACTAATGGATATGCTCTATATAGGATGCAACAAGGAACATAAGCAAAGTATTCTTTTTGTCTTGTATTTGTCATCATCAAAACTTAACATATAAAACCATTTGAGGCAAACTTATATCCACAATCTCCCCCTTTTTGATGATGACAAATCACCAAAGAAAAAATATGTTGATGAGCAATATTCAAGAATGGATATTCATGTAAGCATATCAAACAATAATCATATCAAGCATATATTTTTCTTTCCAATTTTCACTCCCCCTATTTGACATCAACAAAAAGGCTTAGAAAGAAAAAAAAATATTTTCTCCCCCTTAGAGATTCTACATATGATTCAAGAATAGAGAGATGATATAGAGGATTATTCATGCAATGCTTGTCATATTTTTGTATATCAAGCATATCAACATTTAGCATATGATGACAATAAAACACTTTATGTAATCAAATAAGGATGTAAACCAAAAGATATAAACAACTTAAGAGCTAGGCTCCCCCTCAAAATATGCATATTATCAAAATAACAGATAAAGGAAATATGTATGCGAAAAACATGTAAGCTCATTACCTTAAAGAAAAGTCATTTTAAAACTTCTCCCCTTTCAAAAAGAATTTTACAAGAGCACATTATATTTTCAAAAGCATTTTAGAAAGGTAGAGATATTTTATATGAAAAGTGTATATTCATTGAGATAGATTAAACCAAGTTAAAAGAACATAAGTACATCTCCTTGATGAAATATGCTATAGGGATCAAAGCATGTATAGAACTAATATCATTCACCCTAAATGCAATGACAAAATAGTAAGTTAATATCCAATTAGGCACTTTGTCAAAGCTAAGCATACTTCTCATGTAAGGAAAGCATCTAATCATTTTAAGATCAATTTATTAACAAATATCATACAATCCATATCATATAAAGTACCACAAAAGCTTAGGGATAGAGATACTTATTGAGATAGATAAAGAGTGATGATCCTTCTTTATTGGTCCTTTAACTTTAAGCTTTCTTCCTTTGAATTCTTCATTCCATTGCACTTGAAGAAAGTCTTCTTTATCTTCCTCTTCATTTGAATTCCATTCAACTTTTCTCATTTATCCATATATGCTTGTATATGCAAAATCTGATGGCTATATTTGAAACACATAGAGAGACTTGCAAAGCTAACTTTAAAAAATCTTCTAAAACATAAGCTAGCATCAAATATCATATAAGCCCATTTATAAGCATAATTTAGGTTGATATATAATTTAAAGCATGTATCATATTATCAACTATACAATATTAGTTCTAACAAGAATGCATGAAGCACATATGCACTTGAATCCAAAAAAAAAATAATTTAAGCATTTTAAGTCATGATTCAAGTTTATCAAGAAGCATCTGATCATCATCAAAACTTATTTAGGCATTTTTAGGCAAACAATGATCATACAAGGCATGTAAGGGTATAACACAACTCTCTACTTCCCCATATATCATATGATATCAAATTTAAAGCATAAATAAGGATTGATATCACCAAAAGTGTACTCTTTGAATTTTTGTAGAGGACTCTCACTTCCACCAGCTTCCAAGCTTCAAGCTTTCATGATGGAATAGAAATTCTTTGCACCCCCTTTAAAAGTTGAATCCTTTTAAACTTTACTATCCTCAAGTTGAATGAGCTTATTCCATTTAAATGCTTGCTTGAGGTAGTTGATACCCTACAAAATAATTCAAAGTACTTTCTTTGGTATCCTTCAATTTTGGATCCATAGAGGTTAGTCATTATGCCAAACTCATAAGCAAATAAGTATTCAAAATAAAATAACAAATGAGTTCACAAGGGCAAAACATATTTCATTTCATTGATCAATTTAACTAAGTACATATAATCATCAAAAGAATAGCCAATTACATTGCATTTTTCATACATATCATTAAGTGCATATTTTTAGATAATACAAACAAAAAATTTAGCATATATTGATTATTAATGCTAGGCAACATATACAATCACAAATGTAGCAAAATCTTTCAAATAAAGCAGGGGCAAGAATATCAGCAGCAGCAGCAGCAGGTTAAAACCAATAAATGCAAAGATTAAAAACATGAGTAGGTATTTGAAGAATGCCCAGACCTTATTCGAATACCATGAGTAGGTATTCGAATACAGCGTTTGTTTAAGCTCAAAAGACGCAACCTTCAGACAGAGGGTATTCGAATACCACACCAGGTATTCGAATAGATTACCAGATTAGGCTTGGCTGCCAAACGATGGTATTCGAATGCTTTTAATGGTATTCGAATACTCACAAAGTATTTGAATACTCTAAAGAGAAACTGATGGTATTCAAATATTCCAGAGACCTGTGAGAGAAACTGAAACAGAATGCCTCTGGGTATTTGAATAATCCTGATGGTATTCGAATGCCTTAACAGAAAAAACACAAGTTTTCTCGTAAAGCAGCAAGGGTATTCGAATACCTTATGGACGTATTCGAATAACTAAACAATAAAAACACATATATATGTCCAGAAAAAGTATTTTTGAGAGACAAAAGCATACCTGTTGATGGAGTACCTGTAAAAAAGATTTCGGGATAACTCCAACGCTCAAGTCAGTAATAATTCAAGAAGGATTAAAAACAACCAAGTAATTTAGAACTCATTTTAACATACATTCATGACAATCAAACCAAATTCTTGATTCTTACAAAAGTATTTTGAAACAACCAAGGATTATGTTAGAAAGGGATAAAACAAGATAAAACCATCTAACACAAATACTCATTTTAAGTCATAATTAAACAAAAAAAAAACTCATGCTCAAGGATATTATCATCAATCATGTCATTTCAAACAATGAGCATACTTTTATCTAGCATATTAACGTGTAGAAACATGTTGAAGACATAAAGCTAAAAAAAGCATAACACAAGTTTCACTTATCCAAGGATTACAAGTCCAAGCTTCATGAAGACAAGGAAAAGAGCTTGAAATTATTTTTGGTCTTTGGACTTGGAGCAACACTTTCAAGATGCTAAAGTGAGTTTTTGGCCTTCAAGCACACCTACAACACACTTCAATTTTTTACTTTTGGTACCAAGATTTTCTTGGGTCCTTGTGTGTTAGTTTTTGAATATTAATCTATTAGGCTTTCATAAAGATCAATTTTTCATAATATGTAAATTGAACACAATAAATTAAATAATTAAATACCATTAAGCACATAGTTGATAGCATGCTTACTTTCATGATATGTAGACAGTTTTAAAGCATATAAAGCATACATACGCATTATAGACCCTTACGTACCAAGATATATAACAAATTAATGAACTATATAATAGAATGAATATAATCATGTGTTAAACATAATATTCAAATTTTATCAAGTACACATATTTCTATTAATCACTTAAGGCCTACAAGGAATATACCTCAAATTTATTGACTTTGCATGTGAGTGTGCATAAGAGGTAAAAGCTTTTGATACCTTGGCCTTGGTAATCAAGGAAATATTTTTTCTTACCCATTGCTTCTCTTTTGGAGTCTTGAACTATGCAAGTTCTACATTTTGTACTTGAGAAGCTTTGGTTGAAGCCATCTTCCTTCTTTGACTAAAGTTTCTACCATTAGGCTTTGGAAGCATTCTCCTTGATGATTCCTTTTTCTTTTGACTAATTTGTCCATCCTTTTGAGAAATATTCTGCATAATTGAAACACTAGGAGGACACTTTGGTACCCACTTCATTTTGGGTCCTTGAATGTTAGTATTAAGGCCTTTAGGATTTTTATGAACCCATACCATACAATTTCTCATATAAGGATTTCTTCTATAATTGCATAAATGAGAAATATGTCCTAAATGACCACAAAAATTACAAACAATTGAATTTAATGATGACTTAATCATTTGAATATCATTTTTAAAAAACTTAAGCATTTTATTGTTATTATATTCTAAATTAATTTTGCCATAATCCTTGCTTGAATTTTCACATGTAATAACATTAATTTTATTTTTATTAACAAGCATAGAATTTAAGCAATTACAATCATTAGCTTTAGCAAATTCAGAATATAAGTCCTCAACTTGATTTTCTAAATCGATGCATTTTTCACAAGAAGTTGAGGTTTCACATTTTAAAGACATTTCTTCATCAAGAAAAATATATTCATTTTTCAAAGTTTTAATTTCATTTTCAATAAAGGAAATATTTTCCAAACACGATAAGTTTTTCTTTTCTAAATTCAATAAACCATCATACAATTCATTATATGCACTTTGCAACTCATCATAGGAAAGACTATAATATAGTTTAGAATTATTTACCTCAAAGTCCTTTTTAGCCATATAGGAAGTAGTTTTAATTTCTAGGGTACTTGCCTCTTTAAGAGAATCACATTCTTCCTCATCAATTTTGTTTTGATTTGCCTCTTCTTCAAATTGAGCACTATTGTCAATAAGTGGCATTTGGCTCCCTTCAATAGTTTGAGTATCTCTTTGAGGATATTTTTCATGACAAGCTTCCTTCAATGGCATTTGCTCTTCTTGCTTTCTATATACAACTTTATGCACAAAATCATTGTTAGCAAGATAAATAGCATTAAGAGCATCTCATATATCTTTAGCACTAGACCAGCTTTTAATTTTAGCATAAACTTCATCATTCAAACTACTTCTCAAAATTTGCATAGCTCTAATATTCAAAGAAAAACATTTCTTGTCATAGGCATTCCAAGTTTGTTTTGGTTTGCAAATAAATCCATTTAGCACAACATCCCACAAATCTAAATCAATAGATTGCATATAAAACTCTATTCTAATTTTTCGATAAACAAAATGCACACCATCAAAGAATGGTGGTTTATCAATTTCAAAACCTTCCATTTAAAAAAAAAACTTTCAAGGTTGCCAACAGACAAGGATCTTTAACTCTAAGCGGTTAAGCTTTCACCAGAGCACGAAACTCTGATACCACTTGTTAGTCATGGCAATCATTACCCAAGAGAGGGTGAATTGGGTATTAAAACTTTTCACAAAAACTCTTAAAATAAACACAAATATTTAAGCTATTAAATAAAAGCACAGAAGGAATAAGATAAAAGAAAAGCTTTAACAATAGCAAATGAATAAGTGTGCAATAAAATAAAATTACGTAAAATAAAGATTGCATAAAATAAAAAGATAAAGAGAAGAAGAGCAAGCATGATATTTATCCTAGTTCGACCACCAACCACTTGTGGTCTACGTACAGTCCCCGAAACACAGTTCAAGATTTTTCACTATGTATACAAGCTTCAATAGGTACTTGCAACCGTTACATAAAAGAGCACTTTTCACACATAGGGAAACTCTACCTTTGTGCTAAAGTCTCAGCCTGCAGGGATACCTCACCCTTATACAAACCTTAGAGGGATACCTCACCCCCTTTACAAACCTTGAAGGATATCTCACCCTCAATATAGAAGAATAGAAATATAGATGAAGAGAAACTCTCACTCAGAGTAAATTATACAAATTGAAGCTCTATGAAGCTCTCTAAGGATATCTCAAATTTTGGCGAAAAAGAGCGCAGAAATTTGGTAAAATATGTTTCACAAAATAAAGCAAGAAATAGTTGTTTCATATAATTGGGTTGTGTTAAAAGATGTCCCAAAAACATGTATTTATAGTATTCTAAGAAAAAGATTCGTTGGGTATAAATTAATATCACATTAAAAGCCTTTGAAAATAGCCGTTGCATGATTTTGGGCATGTGTATTCGAATACCCCTTAAGTTATTCGAATACTCCTTTAAAAAGTTACGTTCATTAACGTTTCTATTCGAATACCAAGTTTGGTATTCGAATAAACCTTCAAAAACATGTTCTGGAACATTTTCTAAGTCATGGTATTTGAATGCCACATCCTGTATTCGATTACCCCTTTAAAAAACTCGTTCAAGAACATTTTCTGGGCTGTGGTATTCGAATACCACATGCTGTATTTGAATACACCTTCCTGATTTCAACAACTGACTTTAAAAGGTCATAACTTCTTCATTTCTTATACGTTTAAAACAAATGACTAGTCATTGGAAAGATCTTTGAGTTTATTTTCAAATGAAAGAAGTTTCAAAATAAAACTCAAAGTATTTTGAAAAATATGATCAAAAGAGTAACCAAAGGTCAGTTTTGCAAAACTCAAACTTTGCTATTTTTCATAGATTTGAACTATTACCAAAACTAGCTTTTCAAAACTTGTTTGTTGGACATTTTAACATAGGAAAATCATTTGTAAAAACATATTTGAGATATCCGTAAGGCTTCTTACGTAAAGACCCTAAGTCCTAAAAGCTATACCATTTAAACATCCTTTGGACATGGTCTTTGACATGACTTTGATGTTATCAATACCTTCATGACATAGGCATTCACATTCTCCTTGTGTTGAGCTTAATAGAGATTTTTTACTTTCTTGTTGCAATGCTCACTCTTGGTACTTGGACTATCCTACAAAGTATTGCTCACTTAAACAAGCATAGTTAGTCCAAAATTATAGTTCAATATCTTCATATGCATGATTCATAAATGTATAACTCTAGTTAGTTTAACATGCATATAAAACTTTCATATACACATCCAAAAAAGATATTTATCAATTACTAATGGATATGCTCTATATAGGGTGCAACAAGGAACATAAGCAAAGTATTCTTTTTGTCTTGTATTTGTCATCATCAAAACTTAACATATAAAACCATTTGAGGCAAACTTATATCCACAAAAGTGCCTAACTGATTAGGGAAACTTGGTAATCGGTTATGCATATAAACCAGAAGCAATTTCTCAGTTATAAATAACCCCTAATCAATTACCACCTTTCCATAATCGATTATTTCAGCTCACAGGGACTTTAATATATTTTGGTATGACTTGGATAATGTTTTGCCATAACTAGGTTGTTGGTATGCATATCTTCTGATCTGATTATAATATTGTTGGAATACTCTTGAATATTTGTTGAATGGCAATGGTTTTGTGTAACTTCTCTTTGTCAAAATCTATATATTGCATATCTTTTTTATTATGACAAAACGGGGAGAAGTTTGAGTCATTGAGAAAAGGTAAATAGAAAAAGGTGCAAATTCAATGATCTTGGAATTCCAAAATTAACGGGGAACTGTGCATCTCTGATCTAATCACCTCTTGAAAAATAGAGGGGGAGTAAGTCTCTAACACCTTTTGTGAGTTCCAATTTATTTGAACTAAATCTTTTCTCAATGGTTGTTTGTCATCATCAAAAAAAGGGAGAATGTAATTGGCATTGACTAAAGTAATGGTTTTAATGATAACAAACAAGAAAGGAATGGAAGTGCAAAGATCAAGTCCCAAGACTCTTCAATTTTAGCTTATAGGACTTAGATATTGTGTAAAAGTAAAGGAATCACACTAAGCTCAAACAAGTTTTAAACATCTTTATAAGTGTTTCTAAAATGTTTAAATGCTAAACAAACTTTTTTTGAAAAGCTAGTCTTGGTGGTAATTCAAATCTATGAAAAATAGCCAAGTTTGTGTTTTGTAAAAATGACCTTTGGTTACTCTTTTGATCATATCTTTCAAAATACTTTGAGTTTTGCTTTAACGAAAATAGACTCAAAGATCTTTCTAATGAGTAGTCATTTGCTTAAAACGGATAAGAAATGAAGAAATTATGACCATTTAAAGTCAGTTTTCAAAACTAGAGTGCAATAACCGATTAGGGATTTTTCCTAACGGATTATTTGTGAATGCTTATGTCTTGAAGCATATCAATTGGGTTTTTGATGATAACAAAGCCAAAGATGAAAATCAAGATCAAAAGAGAAGACCAAGATCAAAAGATAAAGACCAAGATCAAAAGATAAAGACCAAGATCAAAAGAGGTATATTAGATATAGGTCTTAGAATATCAATGTAAAATGCCCTTTAAGTATCTCAATGATTCTCAAATATTTTTTCAAATATCGTTTTCAAAATCAACTTTTAAATTCAAAGTTAAACATGTTTTTCAAGAAATGTTGTTTTTAATCTTAGATTCAATATTCATGAAGGCATTTATGTTTAATCCAATTATCTAAGTGTTAGAAATGGCTTACAAACTTAATTGGACTTGAAAAATGTGTTCACAGGCCAAGGTAATCAATTACACATGTTTTGTAATCGATTACAAGCTAAACAAAGAGCTGCTAATCGATTACATGGAGCATGTAATCAATTACAAGCAAGTAAGAGGCCTTGTAATCGATTACACCAGTAATGTAATTGATTACATTGAACCCAGAAAGGCAAGAACACGTTCAAGAAGGTATGTAATCGATTACATGGAAATGGTAATCGATTACATGGAAATGGTAATCGATTACAAAGCAAGTCAGAGACTTTGTAATCGATTACACCAAGAATGTAATCGATTACACAGAGCCCAGAAAGCCAAGAACACGTTGGAACAACAATGTAATTGATTACAAGCAATCTGACAGAGTCCAATGGCTATATTAATAGCATTTAATGCTTGGCTAAAAATGTCCCAACGGCTCCTTTCTTCCAAAAACTTATAAATATTTTCCTTGGGTCTTCTTTAAGGGTTGAACTTCAATTTAGAACATCAATCTAACACTCATATACGAGAATCAAATCCTGAAAATGTTTTTGCCCTGTTTTTGTGAGAAAACTTGAGATATTCAAAAGGGGCACAGTTAGAGTTTCAATTTGTATCAATCTACTCTTTGAGAGGATTTCTATCATTCACACACTTTGTTTATTCTGTAAAGAGGGTGAGGTATCCCTTTAGTGAAAAAAGGTGAGGTATCCCTTGTTGAAAAGGAGGTGAGGTATCCTTCAAAGGTGTAAAGAGGGTGAGGTATCCCTCAAATGTTGTAAAGGGTGAGGCATCCCTATTTTGAGGGTCAAAGCACAAGGGTGAGGTATCTCAAGGTGTTGTTGAGTGCTCTAATCTGTAAAGATTTTCAAGCACTCATTCAAGCTTGAAGTTTAGTGAAAAATCTCGAGTTGTTCGCTTGAGGGCTGGACGTAGGTTACAAGGGGTGGTTGAACCAAGATAAATCCTTGTATTTGATTCTCTCAACCCTATCTCTTTACAATTGTGCATTTACTTTGTATGCTTGCTTGAATATTATTCATCTTGGCTTATTTAATTTATGAGTGAAGTATTCAATCTCTTTTATTTATTCACTTCAATTATCCAATAGCTTCAACGAAAATTGATAAACAAACGTTTTATGAAAGATTTGCAAAAATATTTCATAAACTCAATTCACCCCCCTCTTGAGTTTGAGGCCACTTGGTAACAAGTGGTATCAGAGTTAGACTCTTGTGTAAAGGGCTTAGCAGCTTCAAGAGAAAGTGATGGCCTCCTCAAATGATTTTTCAGAAAGTTCTTCCATCTATGGACTTCCCTTTTTCAATGAGGATGGATACACTTAGTGGAAAGAAAGAATGAAAATTTTTATTGAAGCTATTGACCTAGATGTGTGGGATGCTATTGAAAATGGTCTTTTTATCCCCACAAAAGTTATTGATGGTGTAAGGGTTAACACACCAAGAAGTGAATGGACCGACAATGATAAGAAAAAGGTCCAATATAATTTGAGTGCCAAAAACATCATTACCACATCCTTGGGATATGATGAATTCTTTAGGGTGTCAAATTATAAAACTGCCCAAGAAATATGGAACACCTTACAAGTAACCTATGAGGGTACTAGTGAAGTGAAAAAATCAAGGATCAATACTCTCACTCACGAGTATAAGGTTTTTAGAATGAACCAAAATGAAAGCATTCAAGATATGCAAAAACATTTTACACATATTGTAAATCATCTTACTTCATTGGGAAAAACTTTTCCTAATGAAGATCTTATTAACAAAATGTTGAGATGTTTGAGCAGGCATTGGCAACCTAGAGTGACGGCTATTGCGGAGTCAAGAAATCTCTCAACCATGACCTTAGCCACACTTTTTGGCAAGCTCCAAGAACATCAATTGGAATTGAATAGACTCAACCAAAGTGAGGAGATTGACAAGAAAAAGAAGGGAATAGCTCTCAAGGCCACTTTCTCCATGATTAAAGAAGATGAAGATGATGAAGATGATGAGAATGACTTGGATATAAATGAAGAAAATCTTGCTCTATTAATTAAGAAATTCAGAAGATTCTTCAAGAAGAATGGAGCTCATCGGAGACCTCCCTTTCCCCAAAAGAATGTCTATCACAAAGGGGAAGGAATCTCATGCACTCCTAAATGCTATGAATATGGAGAATTGGGTCACATGAAGATGGAGTGCCCAATTTATCAAAGTAAAGTGAAAAAATATCACAAAAGATCCTCAAGGGAGAAGAAAGAAAGAAGAGCCTACATAACTTGGGATGATAATGACATGGATTCAACCGATAACTCGAATAATGAGAAAGCCAATCTATGTTTCATGGCTAGAGGAGAAGAGGAAGATGGAGAGGACATGGAGGTAACATCCTCAAATTCTGAATGAAATTTTTCCACTTCCTATGATGAATTGTAAAATGCATTTGAAGAATTGCATAATGAATCTATAAGACTTGCAAAACTTATTTCATCATCCAAGAAATTAATTTCTTCATTTGAAAATCAAATTTCTGCTTTAAACAAAGAAATTAAGGAATTAAAATTAGAAAATGAAACTCTTGGATTGATAGATGCAAATTCTTCATGTATGACATGTTTATCACTTGATAATGCATTTACACCCTTATCTTGCTCATCATGCAAAGCATTTGAAATTGAGATTGAGGATTTGAAAAACACTCTTTCAAAATTTACCTTTAGAAAGGATAATTTGAACATATTGCTTGGGAACTAAAGATGTGTTTTTCAAAAGGCTGGTTTGAGGTATAATCCCAATAAATAACAAAAGTTTCTCAAGAATTTCTTTGTTTCATCAAGTACATCAAGTAGTCCCTTTATTAAATGCTTTCATTATGGTAGAAAAGGGCATAGTGCATCAACTTGCAATGTAAGGAAGAATATCAATAATAAGTTAGGAACTAAAATGGTTTTGGTTCCCAGAGGCACTTTGTCAAAAACTAACACATAAGGACCCAAGAAAATTTGGGTACCAAAAGTCAAAAATTGAAGTGTGTTGTAGGTGTGCTTGAAGGCCAAGAATTAACTTTGGATATCTTAAAAAGTGGCTGCTCCAAGCACAAAACCAGAAAATACTTCAAGCTCTCTTCTTTGTCTCCAAGAAGCTTGAACTTGCATCATTTAGTTAAGTGGAGACTTGCTATATGCTTTACTAGTTTAACATCTTGAAAAACATCTCTATATATCTTGAATATGCTAAATGAATATGCTTCTTGTGTGAAATGGTATGTATAATATCAATATCTTTGAACTTGACATAATGAATCAATCATGCATCTAATTCTGCCGTACAATACGTTAACTTGTTGCATAATATGTATTTTGATGTATAATATATTATTTTGCTGCATAATATGATATATTGATGTATAATATGTCATTTTATTGCACAATTATGTGTTTTGGATCAAAGATTAGTTAGTTTTTATGTTTACATGTTGTTTGGATTTGATTTGGGATGTTTAGGAACTAATTTGAAGGCTTTGAGATTGATCAATTACTGTTTGAAATGCAAAAACTGATTTCAGTAAGCTTGTAATCGATTACAGGATCCTTGTAATCGATTACAAAGGCTCTGTCAAGCGTTCCAAGCTAAGTCAGAAATCATGTTATCGATTATACAAACTTTGTAATCGATTACAAGAAAAATAGAATGCGTGTAATCGATTACAATAAAAGTGTAATCGATTACAAAATCTTTTTTTCATAATTTTGCTTAATCTTGATGTTCTGTTCCTTCATGATGCTTTCCTTATGCTTAATCTTTATCTAATCCTATATTGCTCTTGTATATGACTCTGATTTCTATTGGCATAAATAATAAATACTATCTAAGTTTCTCTTCATATGCATTTGCTATTGGTATCACATCTTGATGTGCTAAATTGTTTATACTCTGATGTTGATCCTACTGGGCTGAAATGATTATATCAAATCTGAATGCTTATGTCTTCTTTTTGATAATGCCAATGGGGGAGAGATTAGTGAAATATATTGCATGTGTACAGGGGAGTTTTGTGCTTTCACATATTTTATCTCATGCATACATTACAGGGGAGAGTTGTGCTTAAATATATGATAATCAAATAAATGTAAATATTTCTCCTTCTGTTGAATGCTTAGTTTGTCATCATCAAAAAGGGGGAGAATGTGAATGCTTATGTCTTGAAGCATATCAATTGGGTTTTTGATGATAACAAAGCTAAAGATGAAGATCAAGATCAAAAAAGAAGACCAAGATCAAAAGATAAAGACCAAGATCAAAAGAGGTATATTAGATATAGGTCTTAGGATATCAATGTAAAATGACCTTTAAGTATCTCAATGATTCTCAAATGTTTTTCCAAATATCATTTTCAAAATCAGCTTGTAAATTCAAAATTAAACATGTTTTTCAAGAAATGTTGTTTTTAATCTTGGATTCAATATTCATGAAGGCATTTATGTTTAATCCAATTATCTAAGTGTTAGAGATGGCTTACAAACTTAATTGGACTTGAAAAATGTGTTCAAAGGCCAAGGTAATCGATTACACATGTTTTGTAATCGATTACAAGCTAAACAGAGAGCTGGTAATCGATTACATAGAGCATGTAATCGATTACAAGCAAGTAAGAGGTCTTGTAATCGATTGCACCAGTAATGTAATCGATTACATTGAACTCAGAAAGGCAAGAAAACGTTCAAGAAGGTATGTAATCGATTACATGGAAATGGTAATTGATTACAAAGTAAGTCAGAGACTTTGTAATCAATTACACCAAGAATGTAATCGATTACACAGAGCCCAGGAAGCCAAGAACACGTTAGAACAACAATGTAATCAATTACATTTGCTGTGTGATCGATTACAAGCAATCTAACAGAGTCCAACAACTATAGTAATGGCATTTAATGCTTGGCTAAAAATGTCCCAATGGCTCCTTTCTTCCAAAAACTTATAAATACTTGCCTTCGGTCTTCTTTAAGGGTTAAACTTCAATTTAGAACATCAATCTAGCACTCATATATGAGAATCAAATCCTGAAAATGTTTTTGCCCTGTTTTTGTGAGAAAACTTTAGATATTCAAAAAGGGCATTGTTAGAGTTTCAATTTGTATTAATCTACTCTTTGAGAGAGTTTCTATCATTCAAACACTTTGTTTATTCTGTAAAGAGGGTGAGGTATCCCTCTAGTGAAAAAGGGTGAGGTATCCCTTGTTAAAAGGAGGTGAGGTATCCTTCAAAGGTGTAAAGAGGGTGAGGTATCCTTCAAAGGTTGTAAAGGATGAGGTATCCCTGTTTTGAGGCTCAAAGCACAAGAGTGAAGTATCACAAGGTGTTATTGAGTGCTCCAATCTGTAAAGGTTTTCAAGCACCCGTTCAAGCTTGAAGTTTAGTGGAAAATCTCGAGTGGTTCGCTTGAGGACTGGATGTAGGTCACAAGGGGTGGCTAAACTAGGATAATCCTTGTGTTTTATTCTCTTAACCCTATCTCTTTACATTTGTGCATTTACTTTATATGCTTGCTTGAATATTGTTCATCTTGGCTTATTTAATTTGTGAGTGAATTATTCAATCTCTTTTATCTATTCACTACAATTATCCAATAGCTTCAACGAAAATTGATAAACAAACATTTTACGAAAGATTTGCAAAAATATTTCATAAACTCAATTCACCCCCCTCTTGAGTTTGAGGCCACTTGGTAACATTATTCACCCTGTCAGGAGCCATTTTCACATTCTAAATGCTCCTAACTGATTAGGCAATTGGCCTAACCGATTATTATGATAAATAGGAGCATTTTTCAAGTTTTTGAAGTTCCTAACTGATTAGGCAATTCACCTAATTGGTTAGTGTAAAAATTAGGAGCGTTTTCTCAAACTCCTAATCGATTAGGCATATATCCTAACCAGTTATTCCATTTCACAGGAGCTAAATATTTAAGGTCTTAACCGATTAGGAAAAGCTCCTAACCAGTTATTCTAAATGTCAGTGGCCAAAACTTAAAGCTCCTAACTGATTAGGATAATCTCCTCACCGGTTATCTAGGCAACTAAAAAATATATTCCAACGGATATAAATAGCTAGGTTTCATAACAAATCATTCCTAATCACCCCCAACGGCTCTAAAATGTATTGGTCTATAAATATAAGTGTTTGGGCATCAAAGAAAAGTTGGAGAACAATCTGAAAATCATTCTTGAACATTAAATTCATATTTCACTATCTATTTCTCCAAACCTCTATTTTTGAGCTTTAAAGTGTGAATCCTTGATACCCATAATGCTTCAATTTGTATTACCCACTCTTAAGAGAGTTTCTTATCATCTACACTTTGTATAAATTGTAAAAGAGAGCGCGAGGTATCCCTCAAAGTTGTAAGGGTGAGGTATCCCTTGAAAATAGAGGCTCAAACACAAAGGATGATGTATCTCAAGGTGTGTTGCGTGCTCAAGTTTGTAAAGGTCATTAAGCACTTGTGAAACTTGAAGAATTGGAGGCTCTAGCACAAGGGTGAGGTATCCCAAGGTGTGAGGAGTGCTCTTATTTGTACAAAGGTTTTCCTAACACCCGTGAAGTCTAGGAGATAGTGAAAAAAATCTCAAGTTAAGCATGAGGACTGGATGTAGGCCATAAATGGTTGGTGGTTGAACCAAGATAAATCATTGTGTTTATTTTTCTTAACTTTATCTCCTTTACATTTGTGCTTTAATTACATATGCTTGAGTTAAACTTCATATCTAGCTTATTGATGCGTGAGGATATAGTGATTAAAATTTAGATAAAAATTAGTTGTCAGGCCCACCAGAAAATAAAAAGCTTACGTGCATGCATGTAGAAGGGCTAATGCCAGGAATATCCGCCGCTGTCCATCCAATGACCCTCTTATTCTCTATCAAAATATGTAACAACTGCTCCTCCTATTCAGTAAAGAGGTTTTTAGCCACAATTACGGGGAGCTGCTCATCATCCGCTAAGTATGCATACTTCAGATGCTTAGGTAAATGCTTTATGCACTAGCGAGGGAAGTAATCTAGTGGGTTACTATTACTCTACTTCTGCTGCCTGAAGCTCTACATATATATCATCTGTTATATAATCTGCTAACACAGGAACAGATTCATCACATCCCAAAAATGTAGACATTTTAGAACATGCAGAACACAACTTATAACCATCACAACTAGCACACAAATCACCATACACAAAATCACCAAAGTCAACAATCTCGGGAAACTCCTCATACAAGTTAACATACGAATTATCAATCAAATCATCAATTAAATCAATATGAAAGATAGAATGTTCTTCTATGGGATGTTTCATAGCATCAAGAATATTAAACCTCACAATTGAATCTCCAAACTCCATTGATAGAACTCTTGCATGCACATCAATCTTTGCCTATGCCATCTTGAGGAAAGGTCTTCCTAGAATGAATGGAGCCTTGTTGGATGATGACTTTCACTTCAACTCCAAAATGTAGAAGTTAGCTAGGAATATTAGCTCGTTCACTTGGACCAGCACATTCTCCACCAAACCAGTTAGGTAAGCATTTCTCCTATTAGCTAACTAGATCACTACACCTGCAGCCTGTAATGGACCAAGTTCAAGGGAATTAAAAATAGACATAAACATTACATTAATGGAAGTACCTAAATCTAGCATAGTATGCTCAAATATATAGTTTCCTATTATGCAAGGAATTGTAAAAGTCCCTGGATCCTTACACTTCTGTGGCATAGGCTGGATGAGGGCTGAAACATTCTGCCCCATACTAATTTTCTCATTGCTCTTTAGCCACCTTTTATGTGTACACAGTTCCTTCAAGAACTTGGTACACTTCAGTATCTACTTGATTGCATCTAGTAGTGGAATGTTGACTTCCACTTTCCTAAAAGTTTCAAGCAGGTCATTATCTTTCTCAGGCGCTACTATTTTTTTGGACTGTGTGGCTTTTTGTGGAAAAGGAAGAGCTATGGCAGGCTGCTACTGCTTATCAACAACTGCTAACTTCTTCTTACCTTCATATTGTTGGGCTGGTTCATCAAAATTTGAATACTCTGCTAGCTGTTGCTTGCTTGTAACTGGAGGTTTAGTTAGTACTTCTACAAATTTCCCAAACTCTAGCATAATGACACTCACATTCCCCTTTGGATTGAGAATTGTTTGGGAAGGGAGTTGGCTAGATCCTTGATTCTGTAAATGACTCACAGTAGAAGCTAATTGTCTAATTTGAGTTTCCAAGTTTTGAATTGAAGCTTCTATCCTCTGTTAAAACTGTATGCTGTTAGTGGCCATTTGCTTCACCAAATCCTCAAATGAAGGCTCAGGTTTTGTGGCTGTTGGACTTGGCAGTTACATAGGCTATTGAAATTACTGTCTACTTAGTCCAACTTGAGGTTGAAACTGTTGTTGTCATATTGACTATTAGAAGGGTTGTTTGTACTGCTGTTGTGGTGCTGCATTCCTACATCTCAGGTTAGGATGATCTCTCTAACTAGGATTATATGCATTGGAGAATGGATCATATCTTTGTTGCTATTGTTGGAATTGTGGTTTACCAAGAAAGACACATGTTGCAGCAACAGATTGATCTGAAAAAATAGAACCACCATCCTAAAGTGTAGGACATGCATCTATGGGATGAGATGAACAAGAACAAACACCACACACAGTTGCAACTATCTGCACAGATAATTGTTGTCCTATTGCTAATTGTCTCACCAAAGAAGTCAATTCCTCAAGTCTGTGCTTCATTCTCTATTGGTCAACATGAGACAATTGAACCTCATTGACTCCTCTGGTTGAGGTAATGACTCGTGTACCAAATTATTGTGCATTTGCTACCATATTTGCTATTAAATCTCTTGCTGCAGTAGGGGTTTTGTCAACTAAGGCACTTCTACTCGCAGTATCCACCATGCTTCTACCCATTAGCAGTAAGCCTTCATAAAAATACTAGATCAACAGTTGATCATTGATTTGGTGATGAGGATAACTTGCACATAACTTCTTAAATCTCTCTCAATATTCATGCAAGGTCTCTCTTGTCATCTGCCTTATGCCATATATATCTCTTTTAATGGTAATAGCTCTAGATGCAAGGAAGAATCTCTCTAAGAATAGTCGTTTCATGTCATCC
This sequence comes from Ormosia semicastrata, assembly GCA_029884595.1. Taxonomy (NCBI): domain Eukaryota; kingdom Viridiplantae; phylum Streptophyta; class Magnoliopsida; order Fabales; family Fabaceae; genus Ormosia; species Ormosia semicastrata. The sequence goes on along the minus strand of JAQQTO010000062.1, from coordinate 17,570,354 downwards.
CAACTTATGACTGAACCTAGTGAAAGGTAAAATAGTCAATCCTTGGCTGCATCAACAAGTGAGAAAGGGAATGCCCTCAGCTTGATGTACTCCTTAGGGATCCATTATGGCTTCATGGTTTAACAAACCATATAGAACTCCTTAAGATACTTATAAGGGTCTTCACCTATAAGACCATGAAACTTGGGCAACAAGTGTATCAATCCAGATTTTAATTCAAAATCAGCATTAAGATCAGGATATTGAACGCACAAAGACTAGTAAGTTACATTAGGAGCAGCTAATTCCTTAAGAGTCCTATTCTGCATGTTATCACCCATAGTTGCAAAATTACTTAAGATCTCGGGTTCACTTTCAAATTCAAGATCAAAATCAAGTTTAGATGCAATTCTTGCACTTACCCTACGAGCTCTAATCAATGTATGCAAGGTCCTATCAATCTCAAGATCAATATCAAGTAATTGGCTAGCAGAAGACCTAGTCATTGAATATATAAAGCACAAAAAGCACAAAAACAACAAACAAGCAGAATACACTAGACAACACTAAAAATCTACCAAAATAAATCTAGTTAACCTATTTAATGATTTTTTAAAATCATGGACCACCACAGCATGAAAACTACGCAAAAATGAAACTAAAAAATGTAATAGAAATCTTCAAAAATGAAAAAATGGTTTAAATGAAGCAATTTGAGCAAACTAGGGTGGATCTCATAGTGAAGCAGTAAGCCTTGTGGAGAAGGTCATTTTCTTTTAACCCACTAATTTGCAGCTCATTTGGAGCATGTTTGTCTGTACAAAAATTCCAAAAATGCCATCGGGTGAAGTGATTTTGGTGAAAACCACCTAAAACAGCAAAACAGAGGCAAAATAGAGGAAAAACAAGGGTTAGTGAGGGGTTAGTGGTCAAATAAACTCCTAATACGATTAATCAAGATCAGAATGATCCTTGGCAATGGCACCAAAAATTTGATAACTATCAAGGCTACCAAATTTAAATCAATTTATAGCCAGTTTACCAAAATAACTTGTAATATAAGGTAACACTAGGTCGAGCCCACAAATCACTCTAATGATGATCACGAAATTAAATTAAGATGTTAATAAATAGAGGGAAAGGGGTTTATAAGATCAAACAATAGAAACAGAAGGCAATTAAAGAAGAGAAAATAGAATTGAGAAATAATCAATCCAAGAGAATTATCCAATCTTGATTTTAATTCATCCTTAATCATTATAGGTCCATTCAATTATTAAACAAATCCTTGGTCTTAGATTATATCAAGATGCCTCAAAATGATCCATGGATCTTCTATTAGATATGCATCCAGAATTCAATTAATTAAGGTTAGACAAATTAAGTATCCATCTAAAACTCAAATGAACTTAAAAACCAAGATCCAACCAAGCTAAACATTTCATCAAACACTTTTGATGCCTTGTTTAGTCTCTGAAATCCTCTATTAGCACTTGTAATCACACAATTATCTTATGCAAATCCCAATCAAATTAAGCACTCAATCAGAATTAAACAAAGAGAAGAAGGAGAGAAACAAGATTAACAATTGAATGTATAATAATTAAAACAAAATTTCAAGATTAAACATCAAGAATGTCAATCTCTTGGATTGATTAAAGGCTCTACCCCTCCATGAATAAGAGGGAAGAACTTAGAAAAAAAGAGAAAAACCAAAAACTAGAGAGAAGAGAGAGAAAAGGGAGATCTAGATCTAGAGAGATAATGAAAATAGTAGAATGAAAACTGAGTCCTGGACTTCTATTTCTAACTCCTATAACTAACCCCTATTTTGGCCTTACATGATTAGAGACCTATTAGTTACAAAGCTGAGTCCATTAGGAATCATTGGGCCCAAGTCCCATGTCAATTAGAGGCCTACAACTCAAGTTATGCTCAATTAAGTGGCCAAACTCGTCAACAACTTGTCTTTGTTTTCCAGCATCAATTGCACACCCAAAATGGCATATTTTGGCTTAAGAATCATCATAAGAGTTATATCTTTATATTTTAGTTTTCATTTGGGCTTAGTTTGAAAGCAATTGAACTCCTATAACTTAAGATATGTGCTGATGAGTGTGCAGAGGTCAAGCTTTCAGGATAAGCATTCTGGCTCTTTCTTCAACTTCAATTTAAATTATCAAAATGTGTGATTCAACTCTTGAGGTCTTCACGAAAGTTGTATATATTTGTCTTATATTTCCTAAAAGACTAGAATCATATCAATCAGATATTTGTAACTCAAATTATAGCTAAAATACTGAACACCGCCCAATAAACAAATTAAGTCAATTCATGCAATAATTCCTACAAGGCCCAATATCATAAAATGTGATAAAACCAACATAATTAAGCCTAATTGAACCTTAAGAAGCTTAGTGAGAAGATTATTAAATGAATAAAATATATTTTTATAATTTGTCTAGGCTATTCTTCATGAATAACCTACCTCATAATCTCCAATCTGAGGTATTGTTCGTCTAGCATCATCATATGTTGTTGTAACATATCTTGGAATTGTTGTCTAGATACATGGGATTGATTCATGCGTTCTAGGCGGGATGCATGATCATCAGCTTTATTGTTTGGGGTTCCCAAGTGCTGGTGCACTAAGATTCTGTGTCCCTAAACGTTGGGGTTGGTTCCTTGAATGGAGATTCCAAGTATATATCTCACAGAAATCCTACGCGATGGATGGGGGTTTTCATCAGAAAGAGAGGTTTCATGCACATCGCATAGAGGTTTTGTGTTGAGTTCCTGGTTTCTCACAATGGAGGCCTTAGTAGCAGCTGGTCGAACAAGCTAGTGAGGACGTTGTGCCGCTGGTCCTTGCCTTTGGTTTGCAGAGGTTTGCACAACATCTCTTCCCGAGTTCTGTCTTATGTTCACCATGGTTGAGTGAGAATAGAATTTTAACATTTTCCACAGATAGTGCCAATGTTCAGAAATGGATTCAGAGGTATACTTGAGATAGACACGCCACAGTGGTTTCCTTCTTGCGTAGCAGCAGCAAAGCATGTTGAGACGGGAGGTTGGTACTTGATAAACACGATTTTCATACATTAGTTAACCTTTATATTTAGTCTCTTGAACCTCTTATATGCTTAATTGGTTGGTTTTAGCCACAATTTATAAGTTTAGGCTCAAATTGGGCTTTATTGATTTTTTCAACTTTATTAGGATTTTACACAGTTTCTGTATTTCGGTCATATCTTGAGTTTTAAATATCTAAATGTTACTAAGTGGCTTCCAATACTCAAGAGGGGGTGAATTGAGTTAAAAAAAAATTTGCAAATACTTTTAAAATAAACGCAAGTATAGAAGCAATTAAATAAAAAGAAAAATTACGAGATGAAGAAGAATAGTTTTAAGAAAAGTAAATAAATAAATATGCAATAAAATTAAATTTGCGTTAAATAAAGAGATAAAGAGAAGAAGAGCAGGCACGATATTTATCTTGGTTCGACCACTAACCACTTGTGGCCTATATCCAGTCCCCGAAATACTATTCGAGAATTTTCACTATGTATATAAGCTTCAATAGGTACTTGCTACCGTTACAAAATAGAGCACTTTTCACACATGGGGAAACTCTACCCTTGTGCTAAAGTCTCAGCCTGCAGGGATACCTCACCCTTATACAAACCTGTGAAGGATACCTCACCCCTTTTACAATTGACAAGAAAATAGATGAAAAGAAACTCTCTTTAAAAGTAAATAATACAAATTGAAGTGCTAATAGAGCCCACACAGAATGTCTCAAGGTTTTGATTGAAAAGGACCGTAAAAAAATATAATTCATGAGTTAGTGCAAGTAGAAAATGATTCAGAATGTTAAGCAAGTTTCAGAGAAGACCCAAGGTCTCTATTTATAGAGCAATTCAAGATAATAGTTGTTGGGTGTATTAAAAGCTCGTAAATGAAACAAATATGGTCGTTTATTTTCATTTCAGAATCCGTGTTTATTCGAATAACCTCTGTGTTATTCGAATAACACTTTTTGTAAAAGCTTCGTGAAAACCTGTCTGATATGGTTTATTCGAATAACCTATACGTTATTCGAATAACACTGTTAAAAACAATGTTATGAGAAAACAGGTTTATTCGAATAACTACTGAGTTATTCAAATAACTCATTTGTGAAAATAGTTCTGGAAAAGCCTTTTATTCAAATAGCTAATGTGCTATTCGAATAATACTTTAAAAACCAAAAGCTCACAACAAGATTTGAAAGACATTATTCGAATAATTTAAATGCTATTTGAATAACAGTTTAAGAAACAGAATCTGCTGGATGGTTTATTCGAATAGAAGGAACATTATTCGAATAAAACTATTTGAAAACCAGTTTTAAAACAATTCCAGATTTATCTTAAAACACTTAAATTCCTTTTTAAAACTAGTTGGACTTTTTAAAACTAATTGGATATTTTTACCTTATCTTTCAAAATAGTGAGATATTAAAGACAGCTCCATACAAAAGACTCTAAGTCCTAAAGCTATTCTTAAAGATCTTGGACTTGGTCTTCCATCATCTTTATTTTTGTCTTCATGAACATCAAAGTATCCACACCCCCACACTTAAAACAAGCATTGTCCTTAATGCTACACACATCCAGAAAAGAAAAAAAATAATGACAAAGAGAATGCTACACACATCCAGAAAATGAAAAATAACGACAAAGAGAATGCTACACACATCCAGAAAAGGAAAACAACCAACAAAATTATAACATAAACATACGGAATGAAAAACAACAACCAGTAAATCAACAACCAAATACATAGTTTAAACCAAAGATCAAGACTATACAATACAATACAGTGGAATGTGCATCATAATGGAAACTACAAGGGTACATAAATGGGGTATGGGAAAACTTTACATGACTCGATTAACACTGAGATGATAGGAAAACTCCTATGGATGATGATATTCTTTGAAAAATAATAAGAAATCAGTTTAAAAACATAGGTCATGGTCTTTTAAAGTCAGATTCCCAAAACTAAAACTCATCATGCTTGAGGGAACTCCCAAAAATCGACGAAGTTCATAAGGCACCAATTCAAAAGAATGCGTCTCAAGAGATTGACTCTTTACTCAGTCCATTCATTATAAAATGCAATTTAACTTTCAATTGAAGGAAATCATTCCAAAAGAACATGATTCAGCATTCAGAAGAACAAAACAACAACACCACAAAAGAAGTAATTCTTACAGTTTCACTTGGTTTCCACTATACTTTGTCCACACAAATATCAATCAAACAAATCAATGCATTCAAACACACATTTAATCAATCCAAAACACAAGGTTTTCCAAAGATTCACATGCATCACAATCAACAAACAGATAAAAACATAATCTAAGAAACTAATAAAAACACAAAATAAAAGGGATAAAGAAAGCAAATCTGGTTAGGTTGCCTCCCAATGAGCGCTTAGTTTATTGTCCTCAGCCTGACGTTGTGACCCTCATTGATCTTTATAATGTGGATGGTAAAAGGTCAATACTTTCACTTCCACACTTTCTAGAAGCTCATAGAAAGAATTGAGACGGTGTTTATTGGCCTTATCAAGTGAGGTAGGTGAAAAGACTCCACCAGGATCCCATTGGTTGAAACATGATGACCAAGCTATAGTTAAGACAACATGATAGCTTTCACTGGGGTCCCTTTGGTTGAAGTGTGATGACCAAGTTGTAGTTGAAACAATATGAGGGCTTTCACCAGGATCCCATTGATTGAAGCGTGATGACTAAGCTATAGTTGAAACAATATGAGAGCTTTCACCAGGATCTCATTGGTTGAAGTGTGATGAATAAATTAAGCTTGCAGCATAAAGGCTTCCACCAAGATCCCATTGGCCTTTATTTCCCTTGGCTTCACCACTAAAAAGTAATATGTGCACTTTATCAGCTTCATGTGCGTTGTTTCTACTGAATGATGGCTCAAAAACAAAGTCCACTTTAGTAGTGATTGTCATCGGGTGCTCTTCTTCCTTTTCTAAAAATTCTTCCATGGCCTGCAATTCCTCCTCCTTTTAGGTCTTAGATTCTGCTTTGTAAACAGAATCATCAACTTTCAACTCTGCAGAGATCTCAGCACGACTAGCACATATGATGTCAGTACACGAGTGGCAATGAATATAATTATTGAAACAAATAAAATCATGAAATTCATCACACAACTCATCATGTTGCTCCTCCACTACATTAAAAAGGGGTTCAGGATTACTTACCTTGGGGGCTTCAAAGTTTTTCCCTTCGTCATTTACCTGTTTAGGCTCTTGGTCTTTCTTTGTAGTGGTTTGTGGAGGAGAGGTGGGTTCATCCAACGTCTTTCCACTTTGCAATGTGACAACACTAGGATCTTCCATTATATCCTCTTTGGGTTGTGAGAGAAATCCTTCAGAATTTAGGCTCTGCATATTGCTGAGTTCTATGGCTAACTACTCCAAAGAGTTTTGCATGTTATTGATTGCGGCCCTTGTTTCTTGTTGGAACTGTATAGTATCAATGGCAATATGTCTTATTAGTTCCTCCAATGAAAGTTCAGGTTTCCAAGGATTTTGATCTTGCTGCTGTCCTAGAAGAAAAAGTGTTTGCCTCTGCTGAAATTCTAGAAGTTCATAGGCTGGAGGTTGATTCTGAGGCTGCTGTCCATAACTCAAGTTAGGATAGTCCCACCACTCTGGATAATATATATTGGAGTAAGGGTTATAGTTGTCAGAAGGTTCAGAATATCCCAATACTGCCTCTACCTCCTCATTTATGTCCACTAGGAAAGTGAGACACAAATCAGTGATATGTCCAGGTGATAAGCAAATCCCATAAGCATCCACGATTAATGGACATCAACACCTACAAGACACTAAGAAAGAAAGAATAAAAAAATAAAAAATAAAAATAAAAACAGAGTAAAAATAGGAAATAACTTAATAGTGTCATTGAAAAATTGGTTCCCCGGTAACGGCGCCAAAATTCTGATGCGTGAGGATATAGTGATTAAAATTTAGATAAAAATCAGTTGTCAGGCCCACTAGAAAATAAAAACCTTACAACTAGTTGTAGTTAGTAAGGGTCGATCCACAGAGAACCAATTCAATTAACACTATTAAACAATTTCCAATTTAGACTCTGATTGACAATAAACACTAAATAGGGGGGTTTTAGAGTTTTGATGAACAATGAATAGCTTCAAAGATAATAACAATAAATAAACTGAAATTAACAATATAAGAAAATTGGTTAAGAGATTGAATCCACCACTAGATTTATATGATGATGTAAATCCACATATCCTTTTATTCCAACATGCTTAATTATGTTTTTACACAATTGTGAGAGTAAATCTCTATTTTCCTTACGTGTTGGCTAATTCAGCAACCGCTCAAATCAACTCTTAATCACTGATTAGTAATAAAGCAACTGCTCTTACAACTATCCAACAATTGCATTAAGATTTAGAAAACCAATCACACTAAGATCTAATCACACACTGGGATTAAATTACTTAGAACATATATTTCTCTAGATCTATTACCGCAACCGCGCATAATAAACCCAGATCTACCACTTTCATAACTGGAAAATAGCATAAAGATAATTATACCCACATGAACATCATACATTCCACTAGATCTACTACCGCAACTGCGCATAATAAACCTAGATCTACCACTTTGAAAGTGGGAACAAGTATAAAAATCTCCATACCAACAATAGATTCAGAAATATATGAATAAAAACATAACTGTGTTGAAATAATCAAATATGCAAGATTCACAACATCAATACTAGTGGTTTCATCACCCCCTTAACCAAGGGAGGTTTAGTTACACATAGCTAGAAGGAAATCACAAGAAAAACTGAGAAAGAACAACATGAGAAACAAAGTGCAAAAGAAAAACTAAAGCAAACGAGTTTCTGAGGATTGAGGATGATGGATCTCCGATTGCTCGAACTCGAGACTCCAATCTTTGATCCAAGACTCCCCTCTCCTTCTCCAAGGAGTTGTAGCTGCTCTCCTAGGTCAGAACTCCCTTCAAAATGTGCCAAGAGTGTCAATATATAGGCCTCCAACACAAACTTCGCGTAGAAGTCTCAATAATTGAGTTTCTGGCATGAATACACGGCCGTGTATGACACTGCCTGGAGGATCAAAATCTACTGTTTTAATTACAAAAGTCAGAGGCGTACATGGCCTAGGCCGTGTATTCTCACACGGCCGTGTATTTTTACGCAGCCTAGGCCCTGTATTCTGACGCAGGCCCTGTATTTTGACGCAGGCCCTGTAATCTGACTTCCAAGCCCAATATGACCCATTATACCTCCAAATCTGGAAAAGTGTTCAACATGAAAGTTGTAGATTTGGATCTTAACTATCAACCATCAAAATTTCAGCCCATTTGACAACTTGTAGCTAGAGATATGTCATGAACAGTATGCATAGGTCAAGCTATTAGGATTAGCACCCTAGTTCTTGCTTCAACTCCAATTTGAGTTATCCAAACGTGTGATTGGGCCTTTGAGGTCTTCATAAAAGTAGTAGAGAATTGTCTTAGCTTTCCTCGATCAAAATCACATCAATCAGATATTTGAAACTCAAATTATAGCTATTTACTGAACATTGTCAAAGAGATAAATTAGGGCTAATTCTTGCAATAATTCCTTCAATGATCCAATTAGGCTCAATATCATAAAATGTGTCAAAACCAACTTAATTAAACCTAATTGAACCTTAAGAAGTGCAGTGACTGAAAAGCATAATTCAATTATGAGTGCTAATGAATACATTTAAGTAAAGTTTCACAGTAATGTTCTAATTAGGGTTTGATATCAGAAACTAAGTTAAATGATGACAATTAAGCACAAATGGAGTTCAATGAACCAATTACAAGGCGATTAAAATATAGGAATTGATTCATCAAATATATCCTAAGTTGTATTTGAGTAATCTATAATAATTATATCTTGTTATGCATGTTCGGCTGCTTTTATTGATTGAGTGATTCAAAATGCATAATTTGTCAAAGTTGTCTTAAAACTTGTAATCACCTAATTCACCCCCTATTGGGTGATGGTTGTCATGGCTAATAGGAGAAAGAATAGAGGAAGCAAGAGGAAGGCCAATAAGACCCCTCAAAACAAGCAAATTCACAAGTCATGGACCTACCCAAGGAGTGGCGAACCTCAAGATACCATCCGCTTGACCAAGTAACAGGTGATGTATCCAAAGGTGTAAGTACTCGAAAGTCAATTAGAAATGCATGTAATCACATGGTTTTCATTTCACAAATTGAGCCTGAGGACATAAATGAGGCCTTTAATGATGAACATTGGATCTTGGCCATGCAAGAGGAGTTAAACCAATTTGAAAGAAATCAAGTTTGGGAATTGGTTCCACGGCCCAATGATCATCTAATTATATGCACCAAATGGGTCTTTAGGAATATGCTTGATGAAGCAGGCTTAATAACTATAAATAAAGCTAGGCTTGTTGTAACACCCCCGATTTTTTATTTTTCTTGATATTTATGAGTTTTATAATATTTGAGAATTTTTGAGAATTTTTAATTTATTTGGAATGATTTAATATTATTTTGGACTGTATGTGTGTTGAGCGGGCCCTAAAAAATAAAAATTTTTCTTGGACCAAAAAGTTTCAGACTGTTGATGCAGGGCTGGGGGAACTTACTAAACCCGAAATTGGGAACAGTTGATGAAAATTTTCTATATCTGAGTTTTCTATTATCCATTTGATAATGTTATTTTCCATTGGGTAATGCTTTTATCCGTTGTGTAATGTTATTATCCATTAGGTAATAATAGCAGTAGCTATTATTGATTGGGTAATAGTTTCTGAAAATATCTTTTGAAAAATATCTTTTGGAAAATATCTTGAGATTAGTCAATTAAAGAGGTTATGACTTTTATGATGGACCAATAGAAAACAAGCTTGGAGGAGAAGCTTTGGATGTCCACCATTGATCTAATTAATGATTGTGAGGGCAAGCTTAGTGAAGAAGCTTAGGATATCTACCCTTGATCTAATCAATGGATGAGATGAGTTGAGTGTAAACTAGTGGAGAAGTTTTGGATATCCACCTTTGATTTAACTAATGGTTGTCATGGCTTGTAGCAAAACAAAATGTCTTTTCTCTTTCCATGAAGGCCCACGGCCGTAAGGCTCAAAAAGTGACCAAAGTTGATTTTTATGTCACATTTCTAAAAGCTATCATTTTTTCTCTAAAAGCTAAACACCATTTTCTCTCACTTTCTCTCATTTTCTCTCCCTCATCTCACAGCCTCCTCACCCAAAACCACTCTCCAATCTCTCATAATTCAAGCCAACTACATTACTTAATCCTAAACATCATTCTAAACAACTTTCATATTGTGATCAAGACCTAATTTCATCATCTTCAAGTTTGATTTTTAGATTCAAGTTCTAGGGTTCTAAGGTGAAGTTCATGGTTTTTCATTTCTTCTTTGATTTTTGAAATCCTAAGACCATATTTGATCTATGGTTGTCTTACTCTAGCCTTGGATGTTAATAAGTTTGTGTTTGCTTTGGTTTTTAAGATTCACTTGGTGAAGAAAGTTAATAGAAAGGATCAAACAAGGAGCTTGGGAAGTTACATCTAAGGTAAGAGGGAGATTAACCTCATCAACCACTTATGGTGGTGAGGGACGAATTTGTTTGTAGGGAGGATTTATTCACCATGTTTGTATAATTTTGTGGTTTGTGTTTATATGCTTTGTGTCATTTTATTGCTTTGATATTATGCATGAACTTGTTATAGCATGATTGTGATGCTTAAATCTATCTTGTATGCTATAATTTTGTTAGAAAGGAAAGCAATTTTTGGTTCCAAAGACCAAGAGGCTTACAGCCACTTTGCACACAAATAGGTAATTTTATGCGAAAATGGTTTATTAAATGTTAACCTAGATGATTAAGGGACTAAATAAAGTTTAAGGATTTTGCAAGTTAAAAAGTTGATGAACAAACTTTATTATTCATAAAGGAATCGATTTTTGGCTTCAATTATAGAAATTAGTTAGAAAGATGATTTGAAATTTGAAGTATTTTATTTAATAGAGTTTTAGTTGGAATGATGAAAATGATTTATTAATTGTGAATTTAGTTGTTTATTGATAATTAATTTCATTAAGGAATTACAAAATTAAAATAGAAATGAAAATATTTTTATCACTAATTAAAAAGTGATTTTTGGCTATTATAGTGAATTTAGGACTAAGGAGTAATTTTGGGATTTTAGGTATTTTAGTTAAATGGATTTTTAATAAATTAAATGGAAAAGGATTTGATTTAAAATTTAAATAACATAGATTTTGAGAATAATGTATGTTTTGAAAAATATTAGAAAATATTATTCAAAAGAGTTTTAGCAAGAAAATAATTTTTAAGGATATTTTAGAGTTTAAAATATTTTATTTAAGAGAGTTTTATAAGAGTAAAGAACAAAGATTTTGAGATATCTTGAATTAATTTAGATGATATAAGTTTTTGTGGAAAATGTTAGGAAATATTATTTGGAGGAGGTTTAGTATAAAAATGTTAGAAATATTATTTAAAGGTGATTTATTAAGGAAATAATGGAATTAAAGTCCAATTTGGATATTAAATGAGAAAATTTTTAAATTGAACTTAGAATATTGAGAAAATATTTTACGCGATTGAAAATATGTAGAAAAACTCTTACGCGATTTAAAAATAATGATTTTTAGCTACGCGATTAAGAAAATGTTTTAAAATCTCTATGCGATTGAGAAAACGTTAAAAAATTGTTACGCAATTTGAAAACGTAATAGAAGTGTTATGCGATTGTGAAAATGCGATAAAAATGTTATGCGATTGAGAAATACAGTAATTTGCTATTGGGCTAATGTATTGGACCCAAATATATATTAGCGTATAGTTATAGTCGGTATTGGCTTGTAAGAATGCATTGAGTCATTAGTCATGCATTATTTGTCAGACGGTGTCTGTTAAGGCTATTATTGCCTAGGAGTTGAATTACACCTTGTGCGGGTGCGAATTGCGTAGTGAATGTCTATAATGGATTTTGGAGGTGTCAGGACGCGGGATTCCACATATGGTCAGTTAGAAAGCGCTACTGTGCTGTGGCAACTGATGCAAATGTACCGACAATCTTGATGAATCACTATTCCTATTCCCGATCTGGTGTAGAATGTCTAGTATAATGCCCGATGTACTCATTGAAAAATTTTAGCACTTAGCCTGAAGCGACCGACATACATACATATCTTCTGGATCATTCTCTCTGAAATTATGTTTAGCTCCATGGAGTAGGAAAAATGTGCATTGTGCATAAGAGGGGTTAATTCATTGTGCATAAGCATGGTCAATATACATATTATTGTGGTATGATTAGTATTCATGTTATTGTGATATACATTGTTCAATTATCTGTTAGTTGATAACATGATTATACCTATTATTCCGTGATATTGTTATATGTGAATGGCCTTATTGTCATTATTGTTCTTTGCTGCCATGATGGTATTGATGTAGGAGATCTCACCTCTTTATTATATTGTTATGTCTGTTTCTGTTTTATGCTTACGTCTGTGAAGACTGCGATGGCGGCAAGGAGGGATCAGTTAGGTTTCTTTAGACTACAGTTTGTTGAAGGCGCTAATGCTTGGTGTGTCCATTGGGACACGGTGCATATAGAGTATGGTGGTGACATACTCTATCTGTAAGTAGGACTCACCATGGACTTACTACTTCTTCTTTTACGGTTGCATGCGTAGAGTTTGTTTTACCTATCAGGAAGTTGTGGAATGATCTTCACTATACTCCTAGGGAGGACTCTGAGATATCTTTTGCTCGGATTTCTATCTATCGAGACATTCCCGGCTAGGGAATTTGTCTTCTAAGGAGGACTATTTTCTTTAGATGTTATGAATTTGGGCCAGTCTAGGTTAGTTATATTAGACGTTTTATGTTTTGAGTATGTAAGTATAATGTATATATAGTTGTAGTAAACTTTGTTTATATGTAAAGTATATTATTCAGTCTTATATCTTGTGTCTCTATAATTCGATAAGTTTATGTTATTTGTAAAAAAAAAAATTTGAAACTCGTATTAAAATAATATCGAATATTTTATAACTTGGGTAAAGAATTTAAAAGGAGTTGGTCTGAAATATGATATCCTAAGGAGGGTGTTACACTTGTAGCTAAAGGATATAATCAAGAAGAAGGCATAGAGTATGAAAAACATATGCGCCTGTAGCTAGATTAGAGGCCATTAGAATGTTACTTGCATATGTATGCATCATGGATTTCAAATTATATCAAATGGATGTTAAAAGTACTTTTTAAAATGGCTTTATTCAATAAGAGGTGTATGTTGAACAACCTCCCGGTTTTGAAAATTATGATTTGCCCAACCATGTTTTTAAATTGAAAAAGGCTTTGTATGGCTTGAAATAAGCTCCTAGAGCATGGTATGAAAGGTTAAGCAAATTTCTTTTGGAAAAATGTTTTACAAGAGGAAAGGTTGACACAACCCTTTTTATAAAGAACAAAAAGCATGATTTACATGTACAAATTTATATAGATGATATAATTTTTGGTGCTACTGACGAATCTCTTTGTAAAGAGTTTGCAAATCTTATGCAAAGTGAATTTGAGATGTCCAAGATGGAAGAGCTCAATTTCTTTCTTAGGCTTCAAATCAAGCAAATAGGAAATGGAACCTTCATTAGCCAATCCAAGTATTACAATGAGCTCCTCAAGAAATTTGGAATGGACAACTCAAAGTATATGGACACACCTATGAGCACCTCCTGTTACTTTGACAAGGATAAGGCAAGTAATTCCATAGAAATCACTAAGTATAGAGGTATGATCAGATCCCTTCTTTATCTCACTGCTAGTAGACCAGATATTATGTTTAGTGTATGCATGTGTGCTAGATACCAAGCAAACTCTAAAAAGTCGCATTTAAGTGCAGTAAAATGTATCATGAAATATCTTGTTGGCACTTCACAAGTAGGTTTGTGGTACCCCAAAGGTGCCACATATAGCCTTATTGGTTATTCTGATTCTGATTTTGTTGGATGCAAATTGGACAGGAAAAGCACTAGTGGGACATGCCATTTGCTTGGAAGCTCTTTAGTTTCTTGGCACAGTAAGAAACAAAATAGTGTGGCATTATCCACTGCTGAGGCTGAATATGTTGTAGACAAAAGTTGTTGTGCTCGAATCATATGGATGAAGCAACAACTTCTAAATTTTGGTCTTCAGCTTGATCACATCCCTATAAAATGTGACAATACTAGTGCAATCAATTTGACTAAAAATTCCATTCTGTACTCTAGAACTAAGGACATTGAGACAAGGCATTATTTTATAAAGGATAATGTACAAAAGGGTGATTATGTTTTAGAATTTGTTGAAACAAATAATCATCTTGCTAACATATTCACAAAACCACTACCTAAAGATACTTTCTTTCATATAAGAAGAGAACTTGGCATTTTAGATCAATCTTGTCTTTGATTTTTGCTACATAATTTGTTTTTCTGTATAGCTTTATTGCTTTATTTTTATTCTTGAATCCAATACTGACTTGAGTGTCAGAGGCTCCCTTAAGTTTTTTTTGCAGGTATCCCATCATGACTAAGCCTTCCACCTGCTCAAGATATTCTCTACTCTATGCTAAAGTCCCATTTTTGAAGATTGGAGAAACTCAATTATGATTATTTGATCCTTGATACAGGTTTAGTTTTGGAAAGAACAAGTGTTGAATTGAGTTTGGACAAAATTCTGGTTTACAAGATGATCTAGAATCAGGTTGGGAAAGGTTTAAAAATACTTTGAAGAGTCTTGGATCAATTTTTCCTTGTTTGAAGTATAAGATACAAGCTCAGAAGGCTTTTAATCGATTACAGACACCCTGTAATCGATTACAAAGGTTCTGGAAGGCGCAAATTGCAGAAACATAATGGATGTAATCGATTGCATATATATTGTAATCGATTACACAATTTCCCAGAAATGTAATCAATTACCACCCCCTTGTAATCGATTACAAGGAGGTTTTAAAAGGTCACAGATGCACGAGCAGCCATTGTTGCACAGTCACTCAAGCTCCCAAATTCCATTATTGGCCTCTCTCTCTCAAATCTCTCTTATTTCTTCACCAAATCCCACCTTTTCAATCCCAAATCACTCGTACTCCTTCACTCTACAAAACCCCCCAACTCTATTCTCACTAAAATCACCAAAAATCACCACCTAAATTCCTCAACCGTTCGTGTTCTCTCTCTCCTCATCCACTTACCTCTCTTCAAATTTTCCATTTTTTTCTTCACCTTTCCCACCACTTTCTTAACCCAAACACTCTTGAACACCATTCCCCTTACTTTTCTTCCATCTTTTTCACCCTAATTCAACCACATGGTAGAATCATCAAGGCACATCAAAAAACCACGAATAGGGGCTGCTGGTGCTTCATCTTCCCAGGCTCCTGCTCTCACCATTTTGGGGCTTGACCTCTCCGTACACTTCAGGACCTCCAAACAAGCCAAAGTTTTTTGCAAAGAGTTTCATCCGTGGAAAGTTATCCAGCCTAGGTACATCACTACAGAGTTTTGTTCTAGCGAAGCTTTACAGAGTTTTAGGTTGATTGAGTGCCTAGACTTGATCCTTTTTCTTAGCATTAAGAAAAATATTTACCCTAATCTAGTTAGAGTATTGTATGCCAATTTAAAATATGAGAATGACTATCTGATCTCAAAGTAAAGAAGTAGAAAATTATCATTAATCCTAGTCTTTGGTATCAGTTAACTGGCTTAAGCTCTGATGGTACCAACTTCTCTAACACTAATAAATGAGGAGATGAGTATGAGTATAGATCTACCTTGAACTCATTGATGCGGATAGATTACACACCCAATTAGAGGGTTGAGGCTACAACGCTTACAATGGAAAATAGAGTCCTGCGCTACATTCTAGATAGGGCCTTGATTGCCAAAGGAGGCAATTACTCACAGGTCCTACATGATGATGTTCATACTATATGGGCAATGAACATAGACTACTCCATTAACTGGGCATTCTATGTCATTCAGCATATGTTGCGTGCTACGAAGAATCCTCAACCTCTACCTTATGCCATGCTCGTAACTGCGATCTTGGAACATTTTCATATTCCTTTCTCTAGAGAAGCAAAGGATGAGAGCTCTGATAGACCAGAATCCATCAACCTATACACTCTAAAGAAGTTACAACTATAGAAATATGATGACACATGGTACTATCTGCACTATGAGGCTGTTAAGAACATACCCCGGGGAGATAATGAGGAAGATGAACCTCCACAGGTTAGACCAGTTGAGCCTCTCATGCAGCTTTTGCTTCAAGAGATCCGTAGTCTTCGCACACATGTTGACAATCAGTTTCATGAACTACACATCTCTATTCATTGCCTTGAGGAGCGTGTCACTCATTCAGATCAGGACATTACTTACATACGCACTATGCTCGAGGGTGATCCGAGTCATCAGGTTGGGCAAGCTACCACCTCCCATGCTCCATCTTCTTCATCTCCAGTTGGTGTTTGTAATGGCGATCATACTCTTGCTGCTGGTGATGATGATACGGCGTTTCTAGCTAAGGATCTTGATGATGAGGATATCAATGATAGCAAGGCAACAAAATAATGACAGGGCGACTTAGTCATGATGTTTACTTTTTGCTATAATCTATTCTTGTCTAACCCATAAGCTTTTTATACTATTTTGTATATGCTTCTGCTTATTATGACTATGTTGTTTATACACTCTGATCCTCTGGTTACTATCTATATTGACCTGATGACTAGTCTAATATTTGACTATCTATTGGATATCCTGCTTGGATTATTGAACATATATTATTTTCATCTAATGCTTTGATAATCTAAAATTCTGGCTAGTGATCCTAGTTATGCTATCCTGCTGTTGAAACTCTACCCGTCTTTTTTTATGCTTATATCGTGTATTGTTTTGATGCTTATAATTTTTTATAATGCCATTAGTAGGAAAGATATTGCATGATTTTTTGACAATTTATAATTTTTTTATCCCTTTGAACTTCATGCATAAACTCAGGGGGAGAGCGATATTTTTAGTTTTTGACCTATATATAGTTTTTTTTATCTTCATTTGTTGGTTTGTCATCATCAAAAAGGGAGAAAATGTGAATGTTTATGCCGTAAAGATCATACAAATTTTGATGATAACAAAGCCAAGTCAAAGACCAAGTCTAAAGGCAGTAAAGCTGGTATAGTTTTTAGCACTTAGAATGTTAATGTAAGAAGCTCTCCTAATTATCTCAATGTTTTTCTAAAAAAAGTTCTTTTTATGGAAAACAAGCTTATTTCTTTAACAATCCAAGTTTTCTAAAAATATCAATGTTTACAAAGCTAAATTGAGCTTAGGAATGGGTTCAAGGATGGTTGTAAGTTAATCCTTAGGCATAGTAATCAGTTTACAACTTCTTTGGGAGCTTGTAATCGATTACAAAGGTCTGGTAATCAATTACAAACATGCGGGAAACCATTTCTCAAAAGTCAGAAGCCTTGTAATCGATTACACGAGGTTTGTAATCAATTACACTACTTACAGAGGCTTGGTAATCAATTACATGATGTATGTAATCGATTACACTTAGTCCAGAAAACCCAGAACTGGTTTCAAGAACAATCTAATTGATTACATCATCCTTGTAATTGATTACATCGCAGCTAAAAGTTCGTAATGGTCAATTTTTGGGCTTTTATTATGACCATAAATTTTCCCAATGGGTCTTTTTCTTAAGAACACTATAAATAGGTGTTATTAGGTCATCTTTTAACAAGAACAACAATTGAAAAACATCCTTCTATTGCTCTTAATCTGAGTTTCACATTTTTCCCATCTTTTGCTTTGTTTTGAAATTCTTGAAATATTTTTAGAGAGCTTCATAAGTGCTTCAAGTTGTAATACACACTATTTGAGAGAGTTTCTTCCTTCGTTATTCCTTTTTTATTGTAACGAGGGTGAGGTATCCCTGCTGTCAAGGCTCAAGCACAAGGGTGAGGTATCCCAAGGTGTGAGGAGTGCTCAGGTTTGTAACGGTAGCAAGCACCTGTTGAAAGCTTGCAATGATAGTGAAGAAAATCCCGAGTGGATACTCGAGGACTAGACATAAGTCACAAGTGGTTAGTGGCTGAACCAAGATAAATCCTAGTATTTTGCTTTTCTAAACTCTTCTCTCTATATTTGCACTTTAATTTCATATATATTCGATTAAATCATTTTTATTGGCTTATTAAATTTGTGAGAACTTTTTCTATCTTCCATGTTCATTCATTTCATTTTATAAATAGCTTCAATGGAAATTATCTTTAACGTGTTTGTGAAAATTTTTTTGAAGATTTTTTAATTACTCAATTCAACCCCCTCTTGAGTATAGAAGTCATTTGGGTAACACACCTTGCTATGATTTTTAAGTACAATTCGAGCCACCAAATTGTCATATAAAGGCATCACGATTTTGGTCATACGCAAACACACACAGCCATGACATTCAATTTCACATTCCAACAATTTTTATCATCAATACCATGTCTTAAATCAACACAAACATCAACAGAAAATAGGTAAACAATTTAAAAGAATACCTACACCCTAACAACGTAACTCAGCCGTGAGTTATAGGTATAGTATCACTAATCATATTCACAAAATTTTTACTCAATAAACTAGAGAGAAAATAGAATTAGAACATGGTAACATAGAAGCACAAAAATGAACCAAACACTCGCTGATTTGTAAGTTGCTGGCCGTGACCTTAAAAGCTCCTTGGACCAGTTTTTGAGGCTACAAAACAATAAGAAAAGATGAGCAAGAAGATGGCAAGAACCCTTTACCTTACTCCTAGTCTTGTACCCTTGAGCTTTCTTCTCTTTTCTCTAGTTTTTCCTTCCTTTTTCATCTATCTTTTCCTCCTTGTACTCCATGGTTTTGTAGTAAAATTTGAGGCTCCTTTTTCTCTATTTTTGGTCGAAAGAAAGGTGAAGAGAAAATAAGAAAATTGTAGAGATTTCTAGAGTTAAAGTGGACGGCTACTTGGTCAAAGTTTATGACCAACTTTTAAGTTAGTAACTTTTATATTTGTTAAGCAATTTTTAATCTTCCAAAACTAAGTTTTTAAATTACCATAAGTATTATGGATAATTTTAGAATTCAACTTAATTCTTGGTTTCATTTTTCCAGGATTTTTCATATAATGCTATTTACTAATTAAACTTCATTACTTTATCCTAAGTTAAGTTAAACTTACGAATTAAGTAAACATGCTTATTGATACTTATCTTGATTGCTATAAAATACCAAACTATTCTCCATATCTTACTTATCATCTCCATGAAATTTCATAATTTTTTGAGATACTTATCGGTTTCATAATTATTCCCTTAATTTCTCTTCAATATCCTTAAAAATACCAAATTCACTCAGATAGTTCCCAAAAATTTACTACAACATTTATCCATGGTTTATAGCTAGGAAATAAATTTTTTATATTTATTCCCATTATATCAACTGATTCTGCAGATACTTTAATTATTCTCTTCTATTCAGTGTTGCAAAATTATGCTCAAACTGATTCCAAAAATTATCTGAATTAACATATAATTTTCACTGACATTACTGATCTTCTATCACTCTGATTAGAGCTAATAGATTGGGGAGGATGTTATATAGATGAGATTGATAACTGTAGCACCCCTCGATTTAATATCCACGGCATAATCGTCATTATACCACGGATACTAAATTTTGGCGTGTTACGATTTTCAAATAATATTTATCCAAATTAAACCTTTTGTGCATATACAGAAAATATGAGCCACAGATGAAATAATACATAAGCTGTCATTAGCACATATAATTCAACGAGCCAAAATAAAAATACAGTTCATAGGACTAGATAATTAATTTAAAGCATACATGGTGCGGCGTATTCCACGTACCGCTCAAAATAAAATACATCAAGTTGGACTTTAAAATGCAGGTATACTCATATTACACCTTAAAATAAATAAACATAAACTACCCATAAAGACGTCTGCGTCTAAGGAGTTGGGCACGCCATCGGATCCACCTCGAGATCCTCTCTCAACTCGCCTGAAGATATAAGGACAGGACCAAGTGCGGTCTCACAGGCAGGTGACCTAGCAGCTGATGCCATGGAATCCTCATCCTCTCTAGGGGTGTGAATCGGATCACCCCATAGCTCCCGGATAGGCAAGGCGAACTCCAGATGTACCGAAGTAGTAAGTGTCAAGACAAGATCTCCATCGCAGGTCCTCCTTACAGTCAAGATCAAGTCTCCAACATATCGTATACGTTGTCCAGCCCAGTCGACTCGCCACGCATTGGCGCCACTAGTGAATACAATCCTAAGGAACCCGATAGAACCCTTTCTTGACGACATCCTCGTAAGCAGGAGATCAATACCAAGTAAAGTCTAGGAAAGACAATCTTGTCTCCTCTACAGTCTTTAACCAAATATCACATAGAACAAGAACAGTGCAAGCAAGAGGTGAGATATCCAACTTCATTACCAATTATGGCAGTAAAAAACATAAACAGCGTAAGACGCCCATGTAGCATTACAAGAAATTTAAACAGTATCAAGAAGCAGAAATTAAACAACTTAACAATCCCAAGCAATTATAACATCAATAAGATAGCAGTTCTAGTCATCATATCCATTAAACACAAGTAATATATTGACTCACTCTGCACATGTACATGATATCAAAATCCTACTCCATGGAGCTAGACACAAACATCGGAGAGAATGATCAGGGAGACATGCCAGTATCTCGTCAGCCTACAATCAAGTGCTTCCTAGAATAATAATAGTTTTGCGCAACAGGACTTTATACAGCGGCATTCCCACAAGATCACGATATAGGACAGTGTCTCGGTCAGGATCGTCGGTGCATTTGAATCGGTCTGTCTCACTGTCCAGAGGGGCTACCAACTACCCGCTGTGAGACGCCCACGCCCCGATGCCCCTAAGGTCAACAGCAGGACCTACACTAGTCTATTCGCACCCACACTAAGGTGTGATTCAATTCCTAGGCAACATAGCATTGACAAATAGTCCATCAGACTTTCATAATGCATGATGACTTAATGCATATATCATGTATGTTTAGCATTACATACTTTTCCACAATATGCCTCAATTGGCCAAAGTAGCATCAACACATCATTTGTCCCTCACATGGACCCACAAGATCATATTATCGGTATTTAAATGAAATAATACACTTTCAAGGTTTATTATGAATTCTCACTTTAATGTAGCATTTATTACAAAGTTCATCCCTAGAGGAATTCTCTTGATTAATTGAGATTTCTATTGTAAATTTATTCGCACACACTTAGAAAATTATTCTAAGGGTCTCAAAGTCTCACACTCCCTTGTTCTTTCTTTAATTAGAATTACCCCAAGTTTTTATGGTAAAATTTCATTCTTGGTTCATTCCAATTTATGAGATCCTAAATAAATTCTAATTGTCCAAATTAGTTAAGTTCTACTTCAATGTAATGTCTCTTATGAAATTCTTTTCATTATTAGCTTTCTTACTTTAAACTTAGTCATTCTCTTTATTAAGTGTCTTATGATTCTCAAAATTTCACTTACACTCTTAATTCTTGTTCCTCTAATTCCATTAGTCATTCTTTTTACTCATAATAAAACTTATTCAATTAAGTGTCTTCTGATTCTCAAAGTCTCACTTTAATTTAGCATTTCTCAATGAAATTCTTCTCTAGAGGAATTCTCTCATCTTGTTAAGTTCCTTAGGTCCAAAGATTCCTTTTAGGTCATCAAATTGATTTCTTTCCACTTTATTATTACTATTTAATCACTTAATTAATTAAATATTATAGTTGCATAAAGTTACATGAATTGGGCCATAATTAACCCTAGAGGCCATGAGCCTCCTTAAGATTTGGATTCCCAAATTTTCATAAAATTAATTACATGTTATCTTTTTTAATTAATCATATCTTTAACTTGTTACAAATTTTCACCAAGAGCACCCTATCTTAGGGTTCATGGCCGTGAGTCTCTTAGAAAAGGGCAAGGGTCATTTTGCTTTCATTCAAGTTTCCAATCCATCCAAGCATATCAATATACATATTAAATCAACCAAACAACTCAAACAAATCAAAAACAACACATAGTCATAAAAGTCATGCAACAAAGAGAGTAACCCTAGCAAAGGTTTCTCACAACCAATCACAAAATCAAGTTTCCTACTACCAAGAGAGGTTGAAGAGGATTATCTCCCTCTTACCTAGAGAAGAAAACAAGCAATGGAACTCCCTTAAAGCTCCAAGTGAAATTCGGATTCCACCTCCACCAAAATCCTAGGACATCAAACTTTCACAAGAATCACAATCAAAGCTTGAAAAAGGCATCCATGATCACCATAGTGACCATGGATCACGAAAATGGGATGGAAAGATGATAAAGTTATGAACTTTTACCTCAAAGTCTCCAACTTTAAAGCTTGATGGAGAAAAATGAAAATGGTGAAAATGGATGAACCAAGTGATGGTTTCCAAAGAGAAAAGATTAATGATGATGAGAAAGTTTAATAAATGTGATTAGTTGCAACAAATAAAAGAAAAATAGAGGATTATAGTGGTATGTGGTCAGCGGTTTTGGAGAGAAAAGGGGAAGAGAAAAGTTGATTCCTTTGTTGGTGATTTTAACAAGAAGAGAAAAGCTTCAATGGAGGGATGAATTCAAACAAAGTGGTTGCTTGAAATAAATCAATAATGGTGGAAGAAGGAGAGGGTGCGGCCGTGGAGAGGAGAAGAGAAAAGGAAGAGAAGAGCTTGGTAAAGTGAAGAAGAGAGAAGGAGAAGAAAAAGTTAGAGAGAGAAATTGATAGGAGAAAAAGATGATGACTTTTTGCTTTTGAAATTAGAATTGAATAGCTTAATTAAATGAAGCACAATATTGGGCTCCAAAAAGTGCTGCTGCCGTATGGTGTGTGGGGGGGAGGAGAGAGAAGTGTGCTTGGCTTCTTTGAGAAGCTTTTAGCTTTTTCCAATAAAGAGGATTTGATTAGACATAAAGGAGATTACATTTGGATAAGATAATGTGATTTAGTAATTAAATAATAAGGTGGTTAGGATTTTACTACAAGCTATTACCCAATGGATAATTGTTGTAGTACACAAGTCAGTAATAATTATCCATCGAATAATAGAGCGTACTGCAAAATTTTATTTAACAGTGCGTACAGAGATTTTATTTATCAGATAAAATCTCGAAAAACATAAACTTTGTAAACTATGCCCGGCCTCGGGTTTACTAAGATCCCTCGTCGACGCTTCCACAGTTCAAGGTTTACCAGTCTCGGGGAAAACATTTCGTTTTCCTGGCTCCGCTCAGTGCACACGCAAAACGAGAAATATACTAAACTATTCTACATTTTCAGAAAAATTCAAAAAAATTCTCAAAAATCACAAATATTGGAAAATGATTATTCATCACGAAGGAAACAATTTTCGGAAGTGTTACACTGACTCTGCTCAGTGTGCATGTAAAATAAGGAATATATTAAAATATTCGACGTTTCTGAAAAAATACAGAAAATTTCTCAAAAATCACAAATATTGTAAAATGACTATTTATGATGAAACAAATAATTTTCGTAATGTCACACTGGCTCTGCTTAGTGTGCATGCAAAACGATGAATATATTAAAATATTCGGCGTCTTAGGAAAAGTCCTGAAAAATTCCTAAAAATCTCAAATATTATAAAACGACTATTTATGATGAAATAGATAATTTTTTGGATGTTACAATAACTTCACTCACAAATAAATAACTCAAGAAAGAATGTATTCAAGCAAGCATATAAGATTAAAGCACAAATGTAAAGAAGTGAGTTTAGAAGATCAAACACAAGGTTTATCTTGGTTCAACCACCAATCCACTTGTGGGCTACGTCCAATCCTCAAGTAATCACTTGAGATTTTCCACTATATCTTCTAGTTTCAACAAGTGCTTACAACCTTTACACAAAAGAGCACTCACCACACCTTGGGATACCTCACCCTTTACAACCTAGAGGGATACCTCACCCTTATAACTTTGATGGATACCTCACCCTCTTTTACAGATTAAACAAAGTGTATAGATGATGAAACTCTCTCAAGAGTGGATAATACAACTTGAAACTCAATGGGTATATGAATACACACTTTAAAGCTCAAAAATAGAGAATTTAAGATTAAGGTTGGATGAACTCGTATTATTGCTCAACAAGATTATTCAGACTGATTTCCATCTTATCTTTGGTGCCCAAAGACTTGTATTTATAGCCCAATACATTTAATAGCCATTGGGGGTAGTTGGAGCATTAATTACAGTCAAACTAGCTGTTAATTCTATTTCAGGTATAAGCTCTAATTCGAATAACAACTTTGTTATTCGAATAAAGCATCAAATAGCACGTATGCAATTTTGCCTCTGGAACATGTTATTCGAATAACACTTTATATTATTCAAATAACCCCTATTAAATCTGCTTTCTGAAAAGCTTGTTATTCGAATAACAATCTTGTTATTCAAATAAGCCATTTAAGAACAAGTTTCTGGTAAACGTGCTATTCGAATAACTAAACTGATATTCGAATAACTCATGTGCGCCCATGTTTGTTTTGAACCTTTATTCGAATAAAACAGGGTTTTATAATAATAACTTACTCAGATGGAATATTTTGGCTTATCTGACTTTGGTTATTCGAATAAAGAACCCCTTATTTGAATAATCCATTTGAAAATCATTTCATATACCTTTTAAACTTTGCCAATTGATTCCAAATGATCTTATAAGCTTTTGGGCACTTGGTGGCTATTTCTTTAAAAAACAAAAATCATTTTGAAGCCTTGAAAACATGTGTGCTATTTGGTTTCTTTGAAAAATAATTTTTAGAGTATTAGTATGAACCTCTTTATACTTTTACATAATGATCTTAGTCCTAAAACTAATCTTGAAGGTCTTGGACTTGATCTTGCAACATCTTTGTGTTTGTTATCATCAAAAAAAATTCTTCATAGGTCAATAGCCAATTACATTCTCCCCATTTTTTATGATGACAAACAATCATTGAGAAAAAGGTTAATTTCATAAATTAGAATTCATAAAGTCATTTAGAGAGACTTACTCTCCTCTTTTTGGTAAGAGGTGAATTAAAATTTCAAGTTACGCAATAGCTCCCCCTTACTTTTGGAATCCCAAGATCGGGCTTATATTTTCTTGTCTTTTCTCAAAAACATTCTAAAGATATATGAGATCACTCTTTATCTTTTTCTCCCCTTTTTGTCATGATAAAAAAGATGGGGCAAGAGTAAGCAAAAGCATAAGCAAATGATATGCAATTAAGTTCAGCATTCTACTTTTATTGAGGGCAGCAAATTTATCATAGTTAGAAAAAGCCTAAAATAGGAATAAGAATTTGAACATAGCAAATGCATCCAAAGATTGATTTTGTCATTCATTTCAGTGCATGTTATTTGCATTTTAAGGCAGTAAACCAGCAAGGCCAATCATTTTGCCAAAATTATAAGCATTCAAACCAGCAAGATACAATAGCAATGGTTAAAGCATACACAAAGTGGTTTTCAAAGGTAAATACTTATTTCATTCAATTTTGTCAACCAATTACATTTGGTATTTTTCAATCAAAAAACTGCATATACATCATCAGTCAAAACAAAGATCCTAATTCTAAGGATCCTATCAACTAAGCAACTGGTGGTGGTGGAGGAAAGTGATATGCTATGATCTTTCGCAAGGCTGCCTGTTCAAGCCTCATAGCTATCAGTTCGCGCTCCACAGCTTTTATCCGATCAAACATGACACCCGAGGTGTTCTCCATATAAGCTTTGTTTTCTAGTAGGGCCACCATAATTTGTTCATCTATGAGTAGGGTAGCAACATCAGTAGGTTCTCCTTCCTATTCATCCTCAGCATTAGCTTCTGTAACTTCATCATCGTACACCCAGACACCTTGCTCGTTCTTCATCTTCATTTTCCTAATCATTTCAGAACCAAAAATATTGTGACGAGCCAGCTCTGTAGATTTCTCTATTTTCACAATCACATGATAATGGTGAAGACCGCTAGATATAAGCAGGGCACAAGGTAACTCTGTTTTGCTATCTTTTCCTTTTATCTTCATCATGTAGTGCGTGATGAAGTATGGCCAATTAATCAAGATCCTTTCCTTCAGTGCCCGAACCATGAAGATATCATCTTCAATCAAGAAAGCATAGTTACCTCCTCTTAGGTCTAAGATGTGTGCATAAGCATAGTGCAAAAGTTAGTCCTGATAGTTCATCTTTCCAGTATTGAAGGGTGCAACAGCGAGACCGGGTCTAATTATCTCGTCAATTGCGTCTGAACGCTTAAAAGGTTCCCAGTTTCTCCAGCTGTTCTCAGTAAACTCATTTCCACAGTAAACTAATCCAAAGTACTCTTCCTAGTTCTGAGGAGTAATTACGACCTTGATTCCCTTTACCTTGGGCACGAGATTATCACCCTTAATCTCAAGGTCACAATAGACCATACAGACGAGGTTAAGGTAGATGTTTGTCCTATAGGATCAGAAGTTGGAGACTCCTTGGTAATCTTAGAGAGCCACGAATGGGAAGCCTTGGTTGAAGAAAGCCAAGGTCATGTACTTTGGATGCATGAGTTTCCTTAATTAGAAGAGTCATGTGAACCTTTCTATTTGGTCATTAGTTGAAACCAAACGTCTCAAGTCCAAGGGGTTATTAGCAGGAGTGGTCTTTGTTCTGGCACATTTGAACCTGGAGGAGGAGGCCATGGAAGGAGCTTGAAAGTTTAGGTTATGGTGTTTTGGCTGGGATGATGCATGAAAGGGAAAATAGGTGGAAGGGAAAGGTGATAGGACCAGTTAGTAGAGTAGGGAAGAGGTAAGAGAGAGATGGTGAGGGGCATGACAGGGTGGAAGAATGTAGCAATGGAGGTAAGGGCTAGGGCGCAGAGAGTAGAGGATGGTGATAGAGAGAACGAGGGAGAAGAGATAGAGGGAGAATAGAGAAATGAGGGGAGAGGCTGTAGAAGCCCTTTTAAAAACTCAGGTTTTAGTCGAATAGAGATAAATATATTCAAATAAAATGCAAGGGGACACAGAAACTTGACTTTCTTGTCAAGCGTTATTCGAATAGATATATTGTCTATTCGAATAGATACATTTAAAGCATAGATTTTATGCCGAACTAAAGGGTGCTATTCAAATAATGATATACTCTATTCGAATAGAGGCACTAGAAAAAAATTTTCTAGGAGCTACTGGAAGCTCTTATTCAAATAAGAGATATTCATATTCAAATAAAGATATTAGAAATACAGAGATAGCCAGTTCAAAGGATTAAGATCAGTTGAGGATCAATTTTGTACACATTCTAGGATAACCAAGAAATTCAATCATGAATGCCAACTAAGAACAGAGAGTGTTGATCACAAAAATTTTAATTCATACATAGGCATTTTGCAACTAAAGATATCATGTTAGATAAACATCAAGGAAAGATAAAACATATTGGTTTTATGACATTATTGATCAAAAACTTAAGCCCAAGGATAGTAACATCATGCATACCATCTCAAACAAGAGATAAACTAATCTAGCATATTCAAGACATGTAAATATATTTTCAAGAAAATAAGCTAGAGAAGCATAAACCAAGTCTCCATTTTACCAAAAGTTGCAAGTCCAAGCTTCTTGGAGACAAGGAAGAGAGCTTAAAGTATTTTTCTGGTTTTGTGCTTGGAGCAGCTGCTTTTCAAGATATCTAAAGTTAATTCTTGGCCTTTCAAGCACACCTACAACACACTTTAATTTTTGACTTTTGGTACCCAAAATTTCTTGGGTCCTTGTGTGCTAGTTTTAGGCAAGGTTCCTTTGGGTACCCAAACCATTTTAGTCCCAACCTTGGCGTTAAAGTTCTTCCTAACATTGCATGTAGAAGCACTATGCCTTTTTCTCCCACAATGAAAGCATTTGATAAAGAGGCTACTTGATGTATTTGAGGAATCAAAGAGATTCTTGAGAAACTTTTGTTAGTTATTAGGATTATACCCTAAACTGGCCTTTTGAAAAACACATCTTTGCTTCCCTAGTAGCACATTCAAGTTGTCTCTTCTAAAAATAAATTTTGAAAGAATGTTTTTCAAATCCTCAACTTCATTTTCAAATACTTTGCATGACGAGCAAGATGAGGGTGTGGGTGCATTACCATGTCAAGAACAAGTCATGCATGATGAGTTAGCATCGATTAATCCAAAAGTCTCATTTTCAATTTTGAGTTCATTAATCTCCTTATTTAAAATAAAAATTTTGTTTAACAATAAGGAGATTGTTTTGTTCGAAGATAAAACTATTTTTGTGAGCCTCATGGATTCATTGTGTAATTCTTCAAATGCATCTTGCAATTCATCATAAGAAGGGGAAGAATCTAAGTTTGAGGATGTTACCTCTGTGTCATCTTCTTCTTCCTCTTCTCCTCTAGCCATGAGACATAGATTGACGTTCTCATTATCCAAGTTGTCGGTTGAATCCATGTCATTATCATCCCAAGCTATGTAGGATCTTCTTTCTCTCTTCTCCTTTAAGGATCTTTTCTCATATTTTTCAACTTTTCTTTGATAAATTGGACACCATCTTCATGTGTCCCGGTTCTCCACATTCATAGCATTTAGGTGTGGATGTGGCCCTTCCTCTTTGTGATAGGCATTCTTTTGGGGAATTGATGGTCTTCTTTGATCTCCATTCATCTTGAAGAATCTTCTAAATTTCTTTACTAGAAGACTAAGATTCTCCTTATTTATTTCCAAGGCATCTCCGTTCTCTTTATTTATTTCCAAGGCATCTCTGTCATCTTCATCATCATCGTTGATCATGGAGGAAATGGCCTTAAGAGTTATTCCTTTCTTTTTCTTATCAAGCTCCTCACTTTGGTTGAGTCTATTCAACTCCAATTCATGCTCTTGAAGCTTGCCAAAAAGTGTGGCTAGGGTCATGGTTGAGAGATTTCTTGACTTTGTAATAGCCATCACTTTATGTTGCCAATGTCTACTTAAACATCTTAACACTTTGTTAATAAGATTTTCATTAGGAAAAGTCTTTCCCAATGAAGCAAGATGATTTGTAATATATGTGAACCATTTTTGTATTTCTTGAATGCTTTCACCGTGGTTCATTCTAAAAAGCTCATATTCATAAGTGGGAGTATTAATCCTTGATCTTTTTACTTCACTAGTACCCTCATGGGTTACATGTAGAGTGTCCCACACTTCTTGGTGTATTAACTCTTACGCCATTAATAACTTGTGTGGGGACAAAAGGACTATTTTCAATAGCATCCCACACATCTAAGTCAATAAATTCAATAAAAATTTTCATTCATTCTTTCCAATAAGCATACTCATCCCCATTGAAAAATGGAGGTCTATAGAGAGAAGAACTTTCTAAAAAATCATTCGAAGAGGTCATCACTTTCTCTTGAAGCTGCTAAGCTCTTTACATAAGAGCCTACCTCTGATACCACTTGTTATCAAGTAGCCTCAATACGCGAGAGGGGGTGAATTGAGTATTAAAAACTTTTCACAAATCTTTCACAAAATACTTTATTATTAATTTTTGTTTAAGCTATTTATTGATCAAAGTGAATAGGTAGATGAGATTGATAACTTCACTCACAAATAAATAAACTAAGATAGAAAGTATTCAAGCAAGCATGTAAGATTAAAACACAAATGTAAAAAGATGATTTTAGAAGATCAAACACAAGGTTTATCCTAATTCAGCCACCAATCCACTTGTGGCCTACGTCCAGTCCTCAAGTAATCACCTGAGATTTTCTATTATATCTTCAAGTTTCAACAGGTGCTTACAACCTTTACACAAAAGAGCACTCACCGAACCTTGAGAAACCTCATCCTTTGTGTTTAAGCCTTAACTTCAAGGGATACCTCACCCTTTACAACCTTGAGGGATACCTCACGCTTACTACTTTGAGTGATACCTCACCCTCTTTACAAATAAGGGATACCTCACTCTTACAACTTTGAGGGATACCTCACCCTCTTTTATAGATTAAACAAAGTGTATAGATGATGAAACTTTCTCAAGAGTAGATAATACAACTTGAAGCTCAATAGGTATATGAATTCACACTTTAAAGTTCAAAAATAGAGAATTTAAGATTAAGGTTGGATGAACCCATATTAATGCTCAACAAGATTATTTAGACTGATTTTCAACTTGTCTTTGGTGCCCAAAGACTTGTAGCAGTAATTACAGCCAAACTAGCCATTAATTCTATTTCTGGTATAAGCTCTTATTCGAATAACAGCTTTGTTATTCGAATAAAGCTTCAAATAACATGTACGCAATTTTGCCTCTGGATCATATTATTCAAATAACACTTATGTTATTCGAATAACCCCTTTTAAATCCATTTTCTGAAAAGCTTGTTATTTGAATAACAATCTTGTTATTCAAATAAGCCATTTAAGAACAAATTTCTAGTAAACGTGTTATTCGAATAACTAGACTATTATTTGAATAACTCATGTGCGCCCATTTTTGCTTTGAACCTTTTTTCGAATAAAGCAGGGCTTTACTCAAATAAAGCTTACCCAGATGGAATATTTTAGCTTCTCTGACTTTGGTTATTCTAATAAAGAACCCCTTATTCGAATAAGCCATTTGAAAATCATTTCATATACCTTTTAAACATTGCCAATTGATTCCAAATGATCTTATAAGCTTTTGGGCACTTGGTGGCTATCTCTTTGAAAACCAAAAACCATTTGGAAGCCTTGAAAACATGTGTGATATTTGGTTTCTTTGAAAAATAATTTTTAGAGCATTTATGTGAACCTTTTTATACCTTTACATAATGATCTTAGTCCTAAAACTAATCTTAAAGGTCTTGGACTTGATCTTGCAACATCTTTGTGTTTGTTATCATCAAAACAAATTCTTCATAGGTCAATAGCCAATTACACCTCAGTTTGTCAATAAAAACCCTAGAAAATTTCCATCTTGTACACCAAACTTTCCACCCTGGGTGAAGACTTCTTCTAGATCCTTGATGTGGTCACCAGTCTTTGTCGTCTTGACTATCATATCTCAATGTAAACTTCTAGCATCTTACCAATCTATCCTTCAAAGACTTTGTTCATCATCTATTGGTAAGTTGTCCCTGCATTCTTTGGTCCGAACAACATGACACAGTAACAATAGCTTCCCATCTCGGTTATGAAGGCGGTCTTATCTTCATCCTCCTAGTTCATGAAAATTTGGTTGTATCTGGAATAAGCATTTATGAAGGAAAGTAATCAAAAACTAGACAAATTGTCCACCAGCTTGTCAATATTGGGAAGTGCATAGTGGTCTTTTGGACAAGCCTTAGATTGGTAAGACACACATATGCCATTTCCCATTGGCCTTTTTTACCAAGACCACGTTAGAGAGCCTTGTGGTTTAGGAGATGTCACAACGTCCCTCTTGGCACAATGCAACATAGAGTGGCAAATTCTTGCAAGAATGAAAATGAGTCGCCACCAACCGATTTATCTATCAAAAATGGAAAGGTTCAATCGGATACCTAAAAGATGGAATGCATTTTAAAGTTTAGGTTCGGGGTTTGATTATGAGTAGGGAATGTATTAGAACCCTATGTCGTCTGTTCCAAGAATAGTTACCTATTTAATCTAATGTTGTCCTTTGAAAAAAATTAAATTGGTCTTTTATTGTTTATTTACAAAAAATATATTTTTTTTATTTTTTTTGACATGTCCCATTTTGTCAAGCATATTATTAAGAGTGATAAATGACTTTGACGGGAAATAGGTGGCTAAATAGCCATTTTTATACGAAACAAATTTTAATCCTGCAAAATGTGGTATGAAAGTGGTGAATCAAATATTATATTTTTTAAGAAATTATCTTAAAATAAATGACCAAATAAAATTTTATTTTTAGAGAACAAGATTTTAATTCAAGAAAATATGTTTAAGTCAAAAAAATATGGCCAAATAAAATTTCATTCAACAATAAAACATTTTTAGGTATAATGAGATTTTTGTAGTGATTTCCAAAAAAATGTTATCATAAAAAGTAAAACTTAAGCTCACCACAATCAAAAAGTTGGGGGATGCATAAATTTGTTCACATTCATTTTTTAATTTTGTTTGATTTAAAAAATTTCTTGGGAAAATTAGATCAAGTCAGCTCACTTGTTGAGATCCAATAGCGATTAACCTCAAGAATATTAGGAAGAATTTAAATTATCGATACCACGATCTTCTCTCAACTTTTCTATCATTGGCCGTATTTCAAAATTTTATTTGATCTTTATTTGATGTAATGTTTAAAGTTGGATGCAAGAAAAAGACTTTTTTATTGAAAAATTAGGTCAAGACAACTCACTTGGTGAGATCCAATAACGATAAGCTTCAAGATTATTGGGAAGAGCTTAAATGATCGACACCTCAATCCTCTCCCAATTTTTCCGTCATCGGCTTTGTTACGTCACAATGAATTGGGTTAGCAATTATTATGCACAATTGCACATGGATCACTGCATGTAAATTCCTTTTGATGCAGCCATAAAAATGACTCAAGTATATGTTAATTGTAAAAGATGAAATCTAAAATATTATGATGTGATTGCTTCGAAAACCAGGTGGCTAAAAAATGTTGTAACCAAAGCTTTAAATGTCAACTCTCGCTTCTTAACCTTTACGTACTTCCACTTCTTCTTCTTTTTTCTGATGGTACCGTACGTCTCTTTCTCTCCTCTCTCTCTCTATCTCTGTAATTGGATGGAATTATCTTTTTCACTGTAACTGGATGGAACTCTCTCTTTCTCTCCCTCCCTCTCTTCCTCTTTGAGAATTCTCCTTTTATAGAAAAGCTGACAGCTTTTCGTATCTAACTTGCATGATTTGTCTCACCCTCTAGATGGCAGAATTTGCCCTCAATCTCAATAGAGAAGTTGTATGATTTTCTATTAACTTTTCAATGCCATAGATACGACGCCTCGATATGATCTTTATTGCTCAAGATATGGTCTAATTACTAAAACATAGTCAGAAAAGTGTGGGAATCTGAATTTACAACAAACTCTATCTCTTTGAGAATTTTTATCCAATCCTCAATCTAGGAAGCGTTGTGTCTAAACTCTATCTCCCTTGACCTGTTTATAGTTTTGAATTTCTCTATCTGATAAAATTACTATCTCCTCATTCTTTATCATTTATCCATTAGCAGTTTATGTCAATCTCATCTCCAAACTTCCTGATAACATCACACTTCCTTTCTTCTATCTTCACATTTGAAATTTTGTTACTATCTTTCTTTTCTTCTTCTTTTTTATTTTTTATTATTTATTCTTTATTTATCTCATTGAGTTCTAGCCCAAAAATAACTCAAAGCCCAAAATGTCTTGGACAAATTTGGGTATCAACAGCTGTCCCCATTTGCTTTCCATTTTTGCTTTTCATTTGAAATGAAATGGAAAGCAAATGTGTTGACTCAAATTTATCCAAGGGATATTTTTCATAAATTCAAGAGACATCAAAAGTGATGGGATGTAGGACCCATGGTGACTAAGAGGCAGCGGGTGCAAAACCCTTGGAAACTAAAATGGAGTAGGTGTATGCCCTGATAAACTTAAAAGCAAGCGGGATTGTACCTTGGAGAATTAAAATCAAGTGGGTTTGTACCCTAGAAGAATGTGGGTGTGCAACCTAAAAAACAAGCGGGTTTGTACCTTGGAAAATTAAAAGCGAGCGGGTTTTAGCCCTAGAAATAAGCTAGTGTATACCCAGAAAAACAACCGGGTTTGTACCTTGTAAAATTAAAAGCGAGCAAGTTTGTACCCATTGAAACTTGACAAAAAAAGAGTCAAAAAGCTTACGGGGACATACACCCATCAAAACTTGATTGAAAAAGGTAAAAAGCTTACAGGAACATATACCCATCAAAGCTTGGCAGAAAAGGTAAAAAGCTTATGGGGACAAATACCCATTAAAGGTTGGCAAAAAAGGAAAAAGCTTACAGGGACGTACACCTGTCGAAGCTTGGTAGAAAAGGTAAAAAGTTTATGGGGACGTATACCCGTCAAAGCTTGGCAAAAAAAGGTAAAAAAGCTTACAGGGATGTAAACCCATCGAAGCTTAGCAGAAAAGGTAAAAAGCTTATAAGGACGTACACCCATCGAAGCTTGGCGAAAAAAGTAAAAAACTTACAGGGATGTATACCCTTCAAAGCTTGGCAAAAAGGTAAAAAGCTTACAGGGATGTATACCCGTCAAAGCTTGGCACAAAAGATAAAAAGCTTATTGGGATGTACACCCATCGAAGCTTGGCAGAAAATGTGAAAAGCTTATGGGGATGTATACCCATCAATGCTTGGCAAACAAGGTAAAAAGCTTATGAGAAAGTACACCCGTCGAAGCTTGGCAAAAAAATTAAAAAGCCTACAGGGATGTATACTCGTCGAAGCTTGGCAAAAAAAAGTAAAAGGCTTATGAGGATGTATACCCATCAAAGCTTGGCAAACAAGGTAAAAAGCTTATGGGGATGTACACCTGTCAAAGCTTAGCGGAAAAGGTAAAAAGCTTACAGAGATGTGTACCTATCAAAGCTTGACAAAAAAGGCAAAAAGGCTTACAGGGACGTATACCCATCAAAGCTTGGCAAACAAGGTAAAAAGCTTATAGGGATGCACACCCATCGAAGCTTGGCGAAAAAGGTAAAAAGCTTATGGGGATGTATACCCATCGAAGCTTGCCAGAAAAGGTAAAAAGCTTATGGGGACATGCACCCATCAAAGCTTGACAAACAAGGTAAAAGCTTACGGGAACGTACACTCGTCGAAGCTATATGCCGCTATCCCATCATAAGGTTCCATGTTGGAAGAAAACTTAAAGTTTTGTGGGACTCTATATGCCATCAATTCGTCTAAGAAGGGCTACTATTGGCTGTCGGGAACCAGGGCATTATTTCCAACAACATTGCTGGCTTTGTCGTGCAGCGGCCTTCTCCGGTTGTAGGTTGTGTTCCACCTTCTGTTATCATTCTTTTCATGCACAGATCTCTCCAATTCATCCAACTGATGACGTTGGTCATCTAACTAATGACATTATTCGTCGATCTGCACCATTTGTTAGGCTACCAATTCTTGGAGGCGGTGTCCTGTCATCTCGGAATGAATGGTATCTTGGATAGATACGCGATCAGTAGCATCGCGTTCAGGGGGCCTAGGCATGATTGCACTAGGATCCTAGACCCTTGAACAACATTGTTAGCTCCTTCCCTTGGGTGACCAAGTCTGTCTCTCATAGATACTCTGCGCGATGGGTGGAGGCTTTCATCAGAAAGCGAAGTTTCATGGCCCCATCACGTAGATGTTTCGGGATAGGTGCTTGGTTTCTCACGGTAAAGGCTTTAGCAGTAGGTGGTGAATTAGGATGAGGAGGGCGTTGCGCTACTGGTCCCTGCCTTTTGTTTGCAAAGGGTTATGCAACGTCCGTTCTTGAGTTTTTACATGTGTTCACCATGGTTGAGTGAGATTAGAAGTTTATCTTTTCCACAAATTGTGCCAATGTCTTGAAGTGGATTCGAAGGTGTACCTTAGATAGGCACGTCACGATGGTTTCCTCCTTGCGCTATAGCCGTCGAGCGTGTTGAGACAGGGGGTTTGGTACTTGTAAAGGCACTCCAACGCTCAAGTCAGGTTGTGCACAAGTAAGGTTATATTGTAAGTGATAATTTACTGATACCTGTTTAAGGTTCTTTAGCTTGATATTTATAGAGGTTTGATAGATCTATTCTTATAATAAAAAGATATGTTCCCGTAATTATGGCAGAAAGAGATGTGTTCCTTCTTTAGTTGCAAAGGATCCCTATATTATTATAATGTTGGTATGGTAGTTATAACGCTATTATTTCGTAAGATCATGATTAGCAATAAGAGATATCATAAAGATTTATCTATTGCGCAGATCATGTGGTAAAGCTATTAACATCCAGTACCAGGGTCCGACGTTTATTTCTGGGATATCCTTGTCGAGGGCATAGATGTCAGAGTCAGGCGGGCGCGTGCTCCAGGTTGACCTACAGGTGATGAACCCAGATTATGGTCCAGAACACCTACTAAAGATACTCTTAAAATAGAAAATATATATTAAGTATCTCCTCTAACCCTTTTGCTTTTAGTGTTGGGATTATTGTTGATCTAGCCCATATATATAGACTTATTTGCTTTTAATGTTGGGAATTACTTAGATCAATTTAATTCATTCGTTATTATTTTTTTAATTCATATGCATTGTTTACTTTATTAGTTAAATTGCTCCAAAAAACTACATTATAGCATTCTTTATATTTTTAAGTATTTTTCATGTTTAGTTTTTTTTTTTAATTTCTCCTCTCATCTTTTATATGATTATTTTTTAAACTGAATTATTAAATTAATTGTTCTTATTATAATTTCTTAAAAATTAAAAAGAGTGTAGTATCTTTTTGAACTAGAAATTACAAATTTATTTAGAACATCGATTTTCCCCAAAAATTTGGTTAAGTTTAAATTTGAAGTAGAATGTTATGACACATATGTGCAATTGATAAAATAATAAATTAATAAAATAGAAAATTAGAGTATTTGAATTTACATAAGTGAAATTAATAAAATAGAAAATCATCACCACTTAATACATTGATAAAATAGAACATAGTATTTTACATTAATTTGTGTACAACAATTGTGTAATATATGCCTATAATAATCAATAATTTAAATTTCCTTAATACATTGTATACAATAATTAATTTCACCAATTGTATAGCTATTCTCTCCCAAAACTTGATAAAATTGAATAAATCTCTTTTTCCTCTCAAAGAGTGCATAATTTTTAAACAATTTTTTGAATAATTTTAAATAGAAATCACCATATCTATTAAATGATTATTTAAATAGTCAATGTGAATGCTTATTTCATGAAAGTTTTGATGATAATAAAGTTATGAGAAAGACCTAGTCCAAGGCAAGCTTCAAAACAATAGATTTATAGGACTTAGGATCTTATTTGTGAGAAGTGTTCATTGATATCTCATTAAGCTCAAATCGGTTTTGAAAAATCCATTATGAAATCTTTAAGTTGATGGTCGTTGGTTTTGAAAAATCTGGGTTGTTTTGTATAAAATCATGTTTTGAACTTAGATTATAAAAATCTTGTTTGAATCCTTGAAAAATCCAAGTTTTGTTTGTTAGTAATCCTTACAAGGCTTGTTTGTGCTCAAAATTTGGTTTTAGAATAGTTGTAATCCATTATAATTTGTATTCCATTATTGATAGTTGGTAATCCACTATGAGGAGTTCGTAATCCATTACAAGCATGTCAAGAAGGTTGTAATCGATTATCAAAAGGCTGTAATCGGTTACAACACTTCAAAAACCCATTTTACCATGCCTCTGTAATCGATTACAACACCTGGATGACTTGTAAATAATTACCAGGTGCATACCAAAGCCAAAACTTTTTTTTTAGCTTAGTAATCAATTTTTGTATCATTGTAATTTATTACCACATCTCTGAAACCAGCAACATCTAGTTTTTGGTGCATTAAATGTTCCACTAACTCTTTCTAACGACTTTATTTCATTGATGGGTTATAAATACAAGGCTTTGGACACTTATGTTATCTTTCGAACATCTAACAACCTACTCCTAAGCATTAAATCCAATTTTTAATTTTTTCTACTTTCTTGCTTTGTTTTAAAACCTTTTTGAGATATCTTTGCGAGCTTCATAGTGCTTCAAGTTATATAATCAGCTCTTTGAGAGAGCATACAATTTTCATTTTTTATTGTAATCACTTGTGTGGGTGGAGAATCCTTCTAAGAAACAAAGAGACTTCTACACATAAAGGGTGGATGATCTTGGAAGTGTAAGAAGAGCTCAAAGCTTATAAGGGTTTTTCAAGTACCTATTATTGCTTGATGAATAGTAGAAACTCCTGGGCAGATGATCCTAGGGACTAGACGTAGATCATAAGGGTGATTGAACTAGTATAAATTATGTTTGCACTCTTCTCTACCCTTATCTCTTTACTTTCAAACTTGTTTATTGGTTTTGCATACTTATTTCTTCATCTTCTACTTATTCACTTTCTTTGAAAACTTATGTGAGATCTTTTTTTTCATAAATTCATTCACCACATAAGAAAATAGCTTCAACAAAAATCAAAAAGGGCTTGTTTTTGAAAAGTTTTGAAAAGCTCAACACACACCCCTCTTGAATTTTGAAGCCACTTGGTAACAAGTGGTATCAAAGTTTAGCTCATGTTTAAAGAGCTTAACAGTTTTAAGAGGAGTGATGACTTATTTTCAAAGTGTTTGACCTAAAGGTGCCTCAATCAATAGGTTCCTTGCCTTTATTGGCACCAAATATACTTATTGGAAGGAAAGAAAGAAAATTTGTATTGAAGCTATTGATCTTGATATTTGGGATGCTGTTGAAAATGGTTCCTTTGTTCCTACCAAGATGGTTGAAGGTAGAGAAGTCAATAAAGCCTAAGGCTGAATGGACAAATGAAAACACAAAAGAGTTCAATATAATGCTAGAGCTAAGAACATCATCACTAGTCCTCTAGGATATGATGAGTATTTCTAGTTTTCTAATTGTAAAACTGCATAAGAAATGTGGAATGCTCTTTAAGTTACCCATGAGGGAACTAGTGAGGTGAAGGGAGCAAGAATTAATACATTCACACATGAATATGAGTTGTTTGTAATAAATCAAGGAGAAAGCATACAAGATATGCAAAAGATATTTATTCATATCATTAATTATCTTGTCATTAGCAAAAACCTTTTCCAATGAAGATTTGATTAACAAACTATTGACATGTTTGAGTAGGGAATTATAGCCTAAGGTGATTCCTATAGTTGAATCAAGAAACCTTGCTACTATGACTCCTCCAATACTCTTTATGAATCTTTAAGAACATGAGATGAAATTATCAAGGCTTCACCAAAATGAAAATTTTGATAAGAAGAAGAAAGGGCTAGCTCTCAAGGCCTCCTCATCCCACACTGATGATGAAGATGGGCTTGAGGACTTGGAGATGAATTAAGAAACATTTAACCTTCTTGTTAGAAAGTTTGGAGAATTTCTAAAAAAGAAGGGAAATGGAAGAAAGCCACCCTTCCCTCCAAAGAAAAATTATGTGAAGAGTGAAAGCTCAACTCCAACTCCTCCCATTTCCTTTGGATGTGGAATATCAGGCATATGAAGATGGACTGCCCTTTAAATTAAAAGAATGGATAAAAGTTTGAGAGAAGGCCAAACAAAGAAAAAAAAGGAAGAAAAGTATACATTGCATGGGAAGACATTGACATGGACTCTTCGAATGAATCAGACAATGAAGTAGCCAACCTTTGTCTCATGGCCAAAGATGGCTTGGAGGTAGAATCTCAAGCTCATGAATCTTAACCTTCTTATAAGGAATTGCAAGATGTTTTTCAGGAATTGCATGAATAATCTACGAGACTTGTAAAAATGGTTTAATCTTCAAAGAAAATAATTTCTTCTCTTGAAAATCAAATTTCTTCTTTAAACAAAGAAGGAATTGAAATTAGAAAATGAGACTCTTGGATTAATTGATGTTAATTCCTCATGCTCTACTTGCTCTTCTTAAAAAGATGCTCCTTCTTCAACTTCTTCATGTCACTTATCTTTATCTTTGGAAAAAAAAATTAAAGATTTGAAAATTACTCTTACTAAGTTTACCTTGGGCAAGGATAACTTGAACATCTTACTTAGAAAACAAAGATGTGTGTTTGACAAGGTTGGATTGGGCTATAATCCTAAGAAGCAACAAAAGTTTTATAAGAACTTCTTTGTTTCCTCAAGTGTGTCAAGTAGTCATTTTGTTATATGTTTTCATTGTGGAAGAAAAGATCATAGGACATCAACATGTAGCATTAGGAAGAGTACATATGTTGGTAAAAAGAAGATATGGGTCCAAAGGGCTCTTTGCCCAAAACTAATACATAAGGACCCAAAAGGTTTGGGTACGTAAAACCAAAACTTGAACATGCTTTGTAGGTATGCTTGAAGGCTAATAACTCAAATTGGTACCTTGATAGTGGCTACTCCAAGCACATGACTAGTGATAGATCCAAGTTTGCCTTCCTTGCTCCCAAGAAACATGAACATGTTACATATAGAGACAACAATAGAGGAAGAATCCTTGGAGTTAGAAAAGTTGATAAAAATCATTCTACCTTAATTGATAATGTGTTGTATGTAGAAGGACTCAAACATAACTTGCTTAGCACAAGTCAATTATGTGACAAGGGAAATAGAGTGATTTTTTACTCTAATTACTCCTTAATTGAAGGTAAGGATGATAAGCAAGTTAAGTTTATTGGTCATAGAGTGGATATGAAGAGTATTAGTAGGATATGCCACTTGCTTAGAAACTCTTTAGTTTCTTAGCATAGCAAGAAGTAAAATAATATAGCATTATCTACATCTAAAGTTGAGTATGTTGCAACTGAAAGTTGTTGTGCTCAAATCCTTTGGATAAAGCAATAACTTCTGGATTATGGACTCCAACTTGATCACATCCCTATAAAGTATGATAACACTAGGTCAATCAACCTAATTAAGAACTCAATCTTGCACTCAAGGACAAAATACATAGAAAGAAAACATCCCTTCATAAGAGATCATGTTCAAAAAAGAGATTGTGTACTTGAATTTATGGAAACATCTAAGCAATTAGTTGATATATTAACCAAATCTTTGCCTAAAGAAAGTTTCTTTTACAGAAGAGGTGAACTTGGAATAATTGATCTTCCATGCATTGAATGATTATGTGTGTTGTTACCAAGTGGCCTCAATACTCAAGAGGGGGGGTGAATTGAGTAGTTAAAAATAAGTTCACAAATCTTTCGCAAATCGTTTGACAATCAATTTTCGTTGAAGCTATTGAATGATCAGAGATAATTGAATAGATGAGTTAAGCACTTTTACTAATGAACGTAATAGTCAAGGAGACAATATCCAAATAAAACAATGAAACAGTGCACAAGGATAAACAGAGAAGAGTTTAGAGAAACAAACACAGTCGTTTATCCTGGTTCAATCACTACTCCACTTGTGATCTACGTCCAGTCCCCAAGCAACACCTTGAGATTTTCCACTATATCTTCAAGCTTCAATGGGTGCTTGAAAAACCACTACAACCTTGAGCACTCAACAAGTATGGGATACCTCACCCAAAAGCTTGAGCCTCTATTTTCCAAGGGATACCTCACCCTTACAATACTTGAGGGATACCTCACCCTCACTAATCAGAAAGTATAAGATTGAAATAGAAGAAACTCTCTCTAGAGCAAGTGTTTACAAATTGAAGCTCTAATATGCTCTCAAGGATTTTTCACGTTTTTAGTCAGAAAACAGAGCAAGAAATGATTTTAAGAATTGATTCACGTTTTGAAGTATAATGATCAGTTTTTGGTTCAAGGTCAACAGTAAACAAAGACCCAACTTGGGTATTTATAAGTTTCTCAATTAATAGAGCCGTTGGAGGTAGTTGGGCATGCATTTAATGCATTTAATATAGCCGTTGGACCTTGTCAGGATGCGTGTAATCGATTACATATCTCGGTAATCGATTACATTATTGTTCCAACGTTTTCTCGAACTTTCACGGGCTCTGTAATCGATTACATTCTTGAGGTAATCGATTACATAACTTCGACTTTGCTTGTAATTGATTACAATGCTCATGTAATCGATTACATGACTTCGACTTGTCGTAATCGATTACAATATCCTTGTAATCGATTACATGGCTCGTCAACGTGTTCTTTGAGTTTACGGGTTTTGTGTAATCGATTACATATATTGTGTAATCGATTACATTTCTTGTCGAACATGTTCTTTGCCTTTCTCGGGCTTTGTGTAATCGATTACATATCTTGTGTAATCGATTACATGGCCTCGACTTTCTTTGTAATCGATTACATTGTTCATGTAATCGATTACATGCTTTTTGTTTGATGTGTAATCGATTACAAACATTGTGTAATCGATTACATTTGCCTTTGAACATATTTTTCAAGTCCAATAACTCTTGTAAGTCATTTCCAACACCTCAAGGTACTTGTTTAAACATAAATCCTTTTAAGAGTGTTAGATTTAAAGTTGAAACTCGGGTTTTATTGAAAGCCATGTTTATCTTTGAAATTTCCCATTTATTTTGAAATCATATATATTGAAAAACCATTTGAGAAATCTTGAGAGCATTTAACATTAATGTCCTAAGTCTAAATAACTAATTAAACCTTCTGTCTTCTTTCTTTGATCTTGATTTTTCCTTTTGTGCTTGATCTTCTCTTTTGCTTTTGTTATCATCAAAACCTTTCGACATGCCTTAGAGACATAAGCATTCACATTCTCCCCTTTTTGATGATGACAAACTGATCATAGGAAAAAGAAAGAGTTTTTGCATTTGTATATCATAGTCATTTAGTTACAATGTCTTTGTCCCCTAGAGATTATGCATGATATTGGGTTAGATTTTGCATATGAAAAGCTTAATAACTTAAAAGTTCAATAACTCCCCGTACTCATGCAACCTTTAATTACATTTCATTTTTCCTTATTTTCTCCCGTTGGCATTATCAAAAGACATAAGCATTAAAAAATAGACAACATG
Source organism: Ormosia semicastrata (assembly GCA_029884595.1). Lineage (NCBI taxonomy): Eukaryota > Viridiplantae > Streptophyta > Magnoliopsida > Fabales > Fabaceae > Ormosia > Ormosia semicastrata. The sequence goes on along the minus strand of JAQQTO010000062.1, from coordinate 17,527,426 downwards.
TCGTTATAGTTCATGATTCCCAATTGTTTGCCATAACAGAAAAAGTCACTAAGATCACCAAGCAATATTCCAACGACCAACCATTCAAAGTGAAAACACGTTTATGTATTAATAATCGGCATGTACAAAGAAACATGTCACAACCAAGGGCGGTAATCAAAAGATAACCATAAAAGTATACCAATTTTATATAATCGAGTTAAAGAAAAAATACAAGGCGGAAAAACGAATCAAGGCATAAGGCCGGGATCACTATCGTGTCCTCGCATCACAAAAGACATCACCCTCTCTGGATCCGCACAGAGTCTCCTAGACCAATGTCATCATCGCCGGGCATAAGATCGTCGTCGAATCCGAAGCTCCTCATCATCGGCGGGAACTCCCGGATGGACCAAAAGGAAATGGGATCCGAGGGGCGAGAGGATGTGGGGGGGGCGCGGCGGCAGGACTCTCGAACGGGAGGTCCACGTAAGAGGGATCGAATGGAGGCAAGCTCTGGTCCGAGTAGTCCATCCTCGGCTCAAGGTGGTCGATCTTTTGCTCTATATGATCCATGCGCGTGTTGACGTTGGCGCTCGGGTTGCGCATCTCTTGGAGCGAAGATCAAGAGAAGGCGGAGCAGGAGCAGAGGCGGGATCTTGAGCCCCTCATCATCACTTGTCTGGATCGTGATGGATATGGCCAAATGTGCCATGAGTAATGTAATGCCACCTATCCTCCATCTTGTAGAGCCGAAGCTTCTTCGAGTATGCAGCCCATTGATTGGGGTCCCTTGGAGGCTGGTGTCCTTGGACTCTTCGATCGGCCGAAATGCGACAATACTCAAGAATTGTGGTGACTAACATGGCGAAGGGAGAGCGAGTTCTTCTTTTTCTTGATGTCTAGCATATCTTTGTAGAATGTAGTATCCCCAGTTGATTGGGTGCCCTGTGGTCATTGCCCATAATGCCACTACATCGTCCTTGAGGACTTGGGAGTAATTTCCTCCTCTGGGAATCAATCCACGAACCAAGAGGTAGTGGAGGACCCTGTTTTCCATAGTGAGGCCAGTGGCCATTATTCTGCGTCTAGGATCACTGGGGAGGTGGTAGCCAGTCCTAATCAAGGAGAGAAGAAGCAGCCTTGTGCTCAAACTCATGCCCCCAGACTTTGGCATTCCCACAGAACTGGGCTCCATCAGGAGTGAGCTTGGTGAGCCTATACCATTCTGTCATGGTTAACCTGATTTGTTGCTTTTTCACCTCAGAAATGATGCAATTATCCTCAACCTTCAAGTTAGCATAAAACACTCGGACAAGGTTAGGGTAGATGGCCTTCTCTATACTTAGGAATCCCAAGCAAGCCTAAGTGTTCTATTGTCCTAAAGCTCACTAAGGGTTCACTCTCACGAGAAGGTGATGGGTAGATACACGGAGAGATGATCTTGCGAAGCCGGAAGTTCTTCCCGAACAACTCGGCTTTCTTCACGGTGGAGAAGTGCCTCGTGAGGTCCAACCCGCAGAGATATTGCGTGTAGAGCCACCGAGGAACTTCCAACAAAGCAGCCCTGTTCTTGGGCGCTTGAGCGATGGGAGGATTCACCATTGATGAGAGAGAGAAGGACGAAATTAGGTTAGAAAATTGGAGAGGGTGTTCGTGAGAGAAGATGGGGAGATTTTGGATGAGGGATTTGAGGAGATTTGATCGGTGGGTTATGTGGAGAGGGATTTCGAGATTGAGAGAGGCGAAATGATGAGTTTTGATGGAAATTTGAGTGAGAAATGAGAGGTTTTGAGATCCGAGGTGCGTGGGTGCGAGGGGAGAAACGAGGAAGATGAACAGGGCCAAACAGAAATGACCACTACGCAGGCGTCAGAGCCTTTTAAAAACCACATGTAATCGATTACATTGAGTGTGTAATCGATTACATGCATTCTCAGTGGGTGTGTAATCGATTACATTTTTGGTGTAATCGATTACATGCTTCTGGTAGGTATGTAATCGATTACATTTTTAGTGTAATCGATTACATGATTCTGGAACCTTGTAATCGATTACATAGATGATGTAATCGATTACCTGAGTTCTGAGTTGGTTGTAATCGATTACAAAATGTGTGTAATCGATTACATGCGTGACAGAACCTGTGTAATCGATTACAAAGGCATTGTAATCGATTACCAGCACTCTTTAACTCAGATTTTGCGTTCCAAAACAACATATAATCAATTTTAATCCACCCAAAACAGTTTTAAAGCAACTCAAATCATCATCCAAGCATATAGATTAATCACATTATGATTCAACTAATATAATTGATCAAAATTATCATGTTTACCAAGAATTTCACCCTTTTTGGTGATTTTTGAGGCTGTTGAATTTCACCCTTCTTGTCAAAGTTGGACATGAGGGAGCACCTGCAAAATAATTTGGGGAAACCTCCGACGCTCAAGTTAGTATGGGATTCAAATATATATAATGAAAATTCGAGATTGTGCGGCAAAAAGGTGTGGCATAATTATGCAGAAAAACGCAAGCTTAGGCTTTTGTTTTAGGATTATGCAGCAAATATTTAATTTATGCATGAATGATCCAATATACCCAGTTCGTTTCTAATGTAGAAAAATGCTTCTTTTGCAAGGGGTTTGGTGAAAATATCAGCTAATTGCTTAGTTGTTTCAACAAATTCAAGTATGCAATCACCTCTTTGAACATGATCTCTAATGAAATGATGTCTTATTTCAATATGCTTAGTTCTAGAATGCAAAATGGGATTTTTTGACAAGTTAATTGCGCTAGTATTATCACATTTTATGGGAATGTGATCAAGCTCAAGACCATAGTCCAAGAGTTGTCTTTGTTTCATCCAAAGGACTTGAGCACAAGAACTCCCAACACAACATATTCAAATTAATTCACTGTGGACAATGCCACACTATTTTGTTTCTTCTTTGTGCCAAGAAACTAGTGAGCTTCCTAGCAAGTGGCATGTCCCACTAGTGCTCTTTTCGATCCATTTTGCATCCAGCAAAATCGAATCGAATATCCAATAAGACTACATGAGGCACCCTTAGGGTACCATAAACCCATTTGTGATGTGCCTATTAGATATTTCATTATTCTCTTAACAAAGACTTAGGTGTGATTCCTTAGGATTAGCTTGATATCTAGCACACATGCATACACTAAACATTATATCGTGCCTACTTGCGGTGAGATAAAGGAGTGAGCCAATCATACCTCTATATTTTGTAATTTCTACTTGATTTACCTCCTTCATCCTTGTCCAAATAGCAAGAGGTGCCCATAGGAGTAGCCATATGCTTGGCATTGTCCATTCCAAACTTTTTGAGCAGCTCCTTGCAATACTTGGATTGGCTTATAAATGTTCCTTCTCTTGTTTGCTTGATTTGTAGACCAAGGAAGAAGTTGAGCTCACCCATCATGGACATCTCAAACTCACTTTGCATAATATTTGAAAATTCTTTACAAAGAGAGTTGTTAGTAGCTCCAAATATAATGTCATCAACATAGATTTGAACTAGAAGAATGTCATGCATTTTATGCGTTTTATGAAAAGAGTGGTGTCAACTTTACCTCTAGAAAAGCCTTTTTCTAAAAGAAATTTGCTCAACCTTTCATACCAAGCTCTAGGAGCTTGTTTCAAGCCATACAAAGCCTTTTTCAATTTAAAAACATGGTTGGGCATTTCAAAGTCCTCAAAACCAGGAGGTTATTCTACATACACCTCTTCTTGTATAAAACCATTTAAAAAGGCACTTTTGACATCCATTTGATAGAGTTTGAAATCCATGATGCAAGCATATGCAAGTAGCATTCTAATGGCCTCTAATCTAGCTACGGGAGCATAAGTTTCTTCATAATCTATGCCTTCTTCTTGATTATATCCCTTAGCTACAAGCCTAGCTTTATTTCTTATTATTAAACCCGTTTCATCAAGTTTGTTCCTAAAGACCCATTTGGTGCCAATTATAGGATGATCATTGGGCCTTGGAACTAATTCCCAAACTTGATTCCTCTCAAATTGGTTTAGTTCTTCTTGCATGGCCAAGATCCAATGCTCATCGTTAATGGCCTCATTTATGTCTTTAGGTTCAACTTGAGAGACAAAGGCTAGATGATTACATGCATCTCTAAGTGAGTTTCGAGTGATTACCCCTTTGATACATCACCTATCACCTTGTCAAGAGGATGATACCTTGAAGTCCTCCATTCCTTGGGTAGATCCGAGATTTTAGAATTTTCTTGCCATGAGTGATCAAGGAGTCTCTCTTCTTTCTTCTTGGACTCTATCTCTTGATTTTCCAAGTGCGTCTTTGCCAAGATTTCTGCAACATCATCAACAAGTTCCTTTCTCGGCACATTTGGGTTAGTTTCATCAAATGCAACATGTATGGATTCTTCTATGGTCATAGTTCGTTTATTATAGACTCTAAAGGCCTTGCTATGGATAGAATAACCAATGAATATTCCCTCATCGATTTTGCATCAAACTTCCCAAGTTATCCTTTCCATTATTCAAAACAAAGCATTTGCATCCAAAAACATGAAAGTGTGACACATTAGGTTTCCTTCCTTTGTACAATTCATATGGGGTTTTCTTTAAAATTGGCCTTATTAGGGCTCTATTCATAACATAACAAGCGGTGTTAACCGCATCATTAAAAGTACTTAGGAAGATTGGCCTCATTGAGCATAGTTCTTGCCATTTCTTCTAAAGATCGATTTTTCCTTTCTACAACACCATTTTGTTGTGGTGTTCTAGGGGCGAGAAAAATTATGCTCAATGCCATGTTCATCACAAAAAGTTTCAAATTCATGATTTTCAAATTCACCACCATGATCACTTCTTATGGATGCAATACAAAAACCTTTTTCGTTTTGGATAACTTTGGCAAGTTTTCTAAATGATTGAAAAGCATCATTTTTGTGAGCTAAGAATAATGTCCATGTAAATCTAGAAAAATCATCCACAATTACTAATGCATAGTAATTCCCACCAAAGCTCATAGTTCTAGAGGGTCCAAAAAGATCCATGTGCAAAAGTTGTAAAGGTCTAGAAGTTGAAACTATGTTTTTAGCCTTGAAAGAGACCTTTACTTGTTTTCCTTTTGACATGCATCACAAAGTTTGTCTTTTTCAAATTTGAGCTTTGGAAGACCAATTACTAGTTCTTTAGAAACCAATTTGTTTAAGTGATCCATGTGAATGTGAGCAATTCTTCTATGCCATAACCATGAATCATTTTCTCTACTCATAAAGCATTTAGCATCATTTGAGGAAATGTCATCAAGACTAATCATATATATGTTATTGACCCTATGACCAACAAACTTAACTTGCTTGTCATCCTTTCCCTCAATTATACAACAAGAGGAGTCAAATATAACTCTATTTCCTTTATCACACAATTGACTAATACTAAGTAAATTATGTTTAAGTCCTTCAACAAGTAAGACATTATCAATAGATGATGAAGGGATCTTACCAACTTTGCCAATTCCAAGAATCTTCCCTTTGTTGTTGTCACCATATGTGACATGACCATGTTTCTTGTGTGTAAGGGAGGAGAACTTGGAGCCATCTCCGGTCATGTGCTTGGAGCAACCACTATCAAGATACCAACTTGAGCTCTTGGTCTTCAAGCACACCTACACCACACATTCAAGATTTAACTTTTGGTACCCAAATTGTTTTGGGTCCTTGTGTGTTAGAATTAGGTATGATGCCTTTAGGGACCCAAACCCTTTTGATTCCAACCTTGGTGTTTATGTTCTTTCTAACATTGCAAGTGGATGCACTATGCCCTTTCCTACCACAATGAAAACATTTAACAAAGGGGCTACTTGAAGTTTTTGAGGAAACAAAGAAATTCTTATAAGATTTTTGATGGTTGTTTGGATTAAATCCTAAACCGGCTTTTTGGAAAACACATTTTTGTCTCCCTAACAACACATTCAAGTTGTCTCTTCCAAAAGTGAATTTTGCAAGAGTGTTGTTCAAGTCTTCAATTTCTTTTTCAAAAGCTTTGCATGATAGACAAGGTAATGATATGGATGCATTTTCATGTGAGGAACAAATCATGCATGATGAATTAGCATCTATGAGTCCTAAAGTCTCATTTTCAATTTTAAGTTCATTTATCTCCTTGGTTAAAGCAGAAACTTTCTTTGTCAATAGGGAGATTGTTTTATTGGAAGACAAAATCATTTTTGTGAGCCTCAAAGATTCATCATGCAATTCTTGAAAGGCATCTTGTAATTCATCATAAGAAGGTGGAGGTTCTAGGTTAGAAGAGGTTACCTCGGTGTCGCTTTCTCCACTTTCTTCTCCTTGAGCCATGAGGCAAAGATGGGCTTCCTCATTTTCAGAATCATCGGAAGAGCTTAAGTCATTGTCCTCCCAAGCTATATATGCTCTTCTTCCTTTCTTTTCCTTGGAGGTCTTTTCTCAAACTTCTCCGTCTTCTTGAGATATATAGGACACTCCATTTTCATGTGCCCCGGTTTTCCACATTCATAGCATTTTGGAGGAGTGGAGGATCCTTCTCCTTTGTGATATGCTTTCTTTTGAGGAAACGGTGGTCTTCTTTGAAATCCCTTTTTCTTCAAGAATCTTCCGAATTTTCTCACAAGGAGACTAAGATTCTCCTCACTTAGCTCAATATTTTCAGCATCCTCTTCACCATCTTCATCATCATCTTCAAGTATGGGAGAGGTGGCCTTGAGTGCAATTCCCTTCTTCTTTTTGTCATGTTCTTCATTTTGATTGAGCCTACTTAGTTCCAGCTCATGCTCTTGAAGTTTTCCGAATAGGGTGGCTAGAGACATGGTTGATAAATCTCTTGATTCCGCAATCGCAGCTTACCTTGGGTTGCCAATTCCCGCTAGACATCTCAAGACTTTGTTAATAAGATCCTCATTAGGAAATGTCTTTCCCAATGAGATGAGATGATTAACAATATGAGTAAATCTCTTTTGCATATCTTGAATACTCTCACCTTGGTTCATTCTAAACAATTCATATTCATGAGTAAGAGTGTTTATTCGAGATCTTTTTACCTCACTAGTGCCTTCATGAGTTACTTGTAGGGTATCCCACATTTCTTTTGCGGTCTTACGGTTTGACACCCTAAAGAATTCATCATACCCCAAAGATGTGGTGATGATGTTCTTGGCTTTCAAATTATATTGAACCTTCTTTTTATCATCATCGGTCCAATCACTTCTAGGTGTATTAATTGTCACACCATCCTTAGTTTGTGTAGGACAAAAGCACCATTTTCAATCAAGTCCCACACATCTAAGTCAATAGCTTCAATAAAAATTTTCATCCTTTCTTTCCAATAGGCATAGCCATCCCCATTGAAATAAGGAGGTCTATTTATAGAAGAACCTTCATTTGAAAAACCATTTGAAGCCATCACTTCTCTTGAAGCTGCTAAGCTCTTTATACAAGAGTCTAGCTCTGATACCACTTGTTACCAAGTGGCCTCAATACTCAAGAGAGGGGGTGAATTGAGTAGTTAAAAATAAGTTCACAAGTCTTTCGCAAATCGTTTGACAATCAATTTTCGTTGAAGCTATTGAATGATCAGAGATAATTGAATAGATGAGTTAAGCACTTTTACTAATGAACGTAATAGTCAAGGAGACAATATCCAAATAAAACAATGAAACAGTGCACAAGGATAAACAGAGAAGAGTTTAGAGAAACAAACACAGTCGTTTATCCTGGTTCAATCACTACTCCACTTGTGATCTACGTCCAGTCCCCAAGCAACACCTTGAGATTTTCCACTATATCTTCAAGCTTCAATGGGTGCTTGAAAAACCACTACAACCTTGAGCACTCAACGGTATGGGATACCTCACCCAAAAGCTTGAGCCTCTATTTTCCAAGGGATACCTCACCCTTACAATACTTGAGGGATACCTCACCCTCACTAATCGAAAGTATAAGATTGAAATAGAAGAAACTCTCTCTAGAGCAAGTGTTTACAAATTGAAGCTCTAATATGCTCTCAAGGATTTTTCACGTTTTTAGTCGAAAAAGAGCAAGAAATGATTTTAAGAATTGATTCACGTTTTGAAGTATAATGATCAGTTTTGGTTCAAGGTCAACCGTAAACAAAGACCCAACTTGGGTATTTATAAGTTTCTCAATTAATAGAGCCGTTGGAGGTAGTTGGGCATGCATTTAATGCATTTAATATAGCCGTTGGGCGTTGTCGGGATCGTGTAATCGATTACATATCTCGGTGTAATCGATTACATTATTGTTCCAACGTTTTACAACTTTTCACGGGCTCTGTGTAATCGATTACATTCTTGAGGTAATCGATTACATAGCTTCGACTTTGCTTGTAATTGATTACAATGCTCATGTAATCGATTACATGACTTGACTTCTTTGTGTAATCGATTACAATATCCTTGTAATCGATTACATGGCTCGTCGAACGTGTTCTTTGAGTTTGGGTTTTGTGTAATCGATTACATATATTGTGTAATCGATTACATTTCTTGTCGAACATGTTCTTTGCCTTTCTGGGCTTTGTGTAATCGATTACATATACTGTGTAATCGATTACATGGCCTCTGACTTTCTTGTAATCGATTACATTGTTCATGTAATCGATTACATGCTTTCTGTTTGATGTGTAATCGATTACAAACATTGTGTAATCGATTACATTTGCCTTTGAACATATTTTTCAAGTCCAATAACTCTTGTAAGTCATTTCCAACACCTCAAGGTACTTGTTTAAACATAAATCCTTTTAAGAGTGTTAGATTTAAAGTTGAAACTCAGGTTTTATTGAAAGCCATGTTTATCTTTGAAATTTCCCATTTATTTTGAAATCATATATATTGAAAAACCATTTGAGAAATCTTGAGAGCATTTAACATTAATGTCCTAAGTCTAAATAACTAATTAAACCTTCTGTCTTCTTTCTTTGATCTTGATTTTTCCTTTTGTGCTTGATCTTCTCTTTTGCTTTTGTTATCATCAAAAACCTTTCGACATGCCTTAGAGACATAAGCATTCACATGTGTTTATTGCATAATTTTCTTGTTAATTTTATCTCATTAATCTTATACTGACTTGAGTGTCGGACGTTCCCTTAAAATTGCTTTGCAAGTGCTCTCATCATGATTAAGTTCTCCAATTTACTCAAGAAGTGTTCTGTTGAAGTTTAGATGCAAAAACCTCAAGTGCTCTAATACTTTCTCCTCCTCTCACCCAAATCCATCACAAAACCTCACAATTTCACTCCAAATCATTTCCAAATTGTTCCTAAACACTTCCTCATCAAAACCCCTAACCTTTCCATCGATCAAAACACCAAAATCCCATAAAAAATCCCTCTCTCACTCAAACTCAAACCCTAACCTCTCTCTTAAAATTGATCTCCAAACTCCACAAAATCACTTCATTCCACTTTCAAACACTCCCAAACACATTTTCTATCCATTCCAACATCAACCCACTCATCAAAAACCACTAATTATTCTACTCAAATTCTATTATTTAACTTTCTCTCTCCTCCCTCTCTCTTGAACCTACACCCAATTCACCCTCAAACACCAAAATCTCCATCGAATTTCCTTCCTTCTGATAGCAATATATTTTATTCATTTAATAATCCTCTCATTGGGCTTCTTAAGGTTCAATTAGGCTTAATTAAGTTAGTTTTGTCACATTTTATGATATTGGGTCTAATTGGATTATTAAAGGAATTATTGCATGAATTGACCTTAATTTTTCTATTTGACAGCATTCAGTAAATTGACTATAATCTGAGTTACAAATATTTGATCGATGTGATTATGGTCTTGTAAGAAACTAAGACAATTCTCTACAAATTTCATGAGACCTCAAGAGAGGAATCACAGGTTTGGATAATTTAAATTGAAGTGAAAGCAAGAGTCAGAATTCTGATCTTGACAGCTTGACCTCTGCACACTCATCAACCCATTTCTTGAGCTATAGGATTTCAATTGACACCAAACTAAGCCTAAATGAAATCTGAGACCCAAATCTACAACTTTCATGAAAAACACAAGAGCATATTCGGATGTCTAGTAAGTCATATTGGGCCTATAAGTTAGAATAGAGATGTTGTTACTGAAACCCAAACACTGTGAAAATATTAGGCCATATCTTAGGCTGTAGGGGTCAGATTGTGATGAAAGTGACATTAGAAAGCTAAGACAAAACTCTTCAACTTTCATGAAGACAACTTATGCAATAAGTGACGTTATGATAGAGTTATAGTCGTGTGAAGACAGCTGAATTGGTTGAGCTGGGAGACAATCATGGCAATAATTTTCCACTCATCCACCCACTCATTAGTAACTCTATTGTCATGTTCCACTCATCCATCCACTCATTAAATAACTCCCTTATCATTTTGTATCCTTCATGCTCTATAAAAGGCACCATGGGTTGCTCATTAGAATCATCTTAGTTTAGAGATCAAGATCATGTTCTTGTATAATTTGTTTCTCTTGTTGTAATTTTCTTTTATTTTAAATAGAAGTTATGTTCATATTCTTCTTCTTCTCTTTTTCTTTCTTCTTGTTTATGAGTAAGTGATTTTCATTTTGCTTGGGTGAAAGGGTGAAACTTTTGGTAATGAAATAAAGTTAGATTAATCTCTTTTTTGTGCTTGAAAGATATATTATTAAGTGATCATTATATGTATTATATTTTATTTCCAATCAATTTAGAAACCCTCCTTGTAAGGCGTAGATCTTGATTTGTTGTAGACAAGAGATTAACACAATGATTGCTTGAACCCATTTACAAGTGTTGGCATTATTAACCCTCCTTATAAAGTGGAGATCTTGATTTGTTGTAGACAAGAGATTGGCACAATAAATGCTTGAACCCATTTACAAGTGTTAGCGTCAGTAGATAATTAAAGAAACCATAATATAATTATATATATAATCTTAAAAATGAAATCTTAAATGAACTTTGAATGTTGTATTTTTCGATTGGAACCTCCGTTATGTGTGGATTCTAATTGAGTTATAAAAAGAATTAATATTGTCCTTAATTTACTTACCAAGAGTGGATCTCCTAACCCAAGAAAATCTTTTTTAATTGTAAACAAGTTTTATCACATTTATTATTGTGACAAATCCTTTCCTTACCTCAAAATATTTTTCTTCATCAATTCCCTGTGGATCGACCTGCACTTGGGTTTGCAACACCATATCAATTTGCATCACCTTCCATCTCTAATTTTCCCCAAAATACTCTTTCTATTATCCCAATCACTACCCAAATACTAAAATCACCCACAAAAGGTTGAATCATCCAAGGGCACCAAGAGGCAAAGAACAAGGAAGGCCAAATGCAAGGTACCCCAAGCTTCTCTAGTATCTCTTCTAACATTGGATCTCTCACGTCTCTTCAGTACTCGTGAGCAAGCTGAAGATTTTAGAAACAATTTTCAAATCTAGAAGATTATCCAATCAAGGTACTTGAAAATAACTTTTTCTCAAATAAGCCATTTTAATCCTATAGGTTGTTACAAGATCTTGGTTTGGTTAAATTTTTTAGCATAAAGAGAGATATTTATCTTGATTTGGTGAGATTCTTTTATGCTAATCTTCAATATGAAAATGCCACTCTCTTTTCTGAAGTCAAAAGAGTAAAACTTATCAACAACCGTGAGTTATGGTCCAAACTCGCTGGGTTAAGGTTTGATGGTGTGAATTTTACTAGAAGTGATGATGCATCTATTTGGGCTGATGAGTATGATTATAAGGTTGCTTTGAATTCCTTACTTCAGGTTGGCTATCATCCCAGAGATAAGGTAATGGCTAGTGGTCTGATTTTTGAAAATCATTTAATGCATTATATTCTACCCCGAGCTCTAATTGCTAGAGGAGGAAATCATTCTCAAGTTTATTCAGATGATATGTTAACTCTTTAGGTAATGAACACTGACAGACAGATAAATTGTGGATACTATGTAATCAAGTACATACAAAAGGCTCAAATGGGAAATATTCCTCTACCATATGCAATGCTCATTACTAAGATTCTTTAGTAGTTCCATGTTCCCCTCACCAGTGAGGTCAAGGATCAAAGCAAAATTGGTCCTAAATCTATTAACATTCACACCCTCACAAAAATTAAGATGAAGAAGGTTGGTGATGAATGATTTTATCTAGACCATGGTGTAGATGGTAACATTGCTCAAGGAAATGAGAATGATGAGAATAGTGAAGAAGAGGCACCACTGGCAGCACAACCTAGTGCTCCTCCACCTCTAAACTATATGGCTCAGTTACTTCAAGAGATGCAAGGCCTCCGAACTTATGCTGCTATGAGCATAGATGGGGCTCATGATTGGTTCGACCACTTTGAGGGAAATGTGAACTGCATTAAGGGAACTATAGTCCAATGCATTGATCGTGTTGATCCAGAGTTAGCCTTCATTTGATCCACAATTAAGGGTACTGAGATTGAGAAGACTATTGCTCCTGTGGTCTCCACCACTTTTGCTACCCCTACTCCGACTCCACTAGTTTGTGATGATGGTGATGACTCATCTGAGCCTAATAATAATGATGATGCTGATGATAAAGATGCTGACAATGAGGAGACTGGGTGAGGAGATGGGACTTGATCATGATGAGCCTTTTATCTTTTTTATGTATTCTTATTTATATTTTGTCTAACCCTTAGTTCATATCTTGACTTTTATGACTTATGTTTAGCTTACTTCTGATATTTGGGTTGTTGACATTAGATGTTGTTCTTATGTTAATTATCTTACATTGTTGGGCAATTTAACGATCATGTTGAAATTCCATGCTTATTTCATGATTTCAATTCTTTTTTTATAATGCCAAAAGGGGGAGAGTAAGAATTGCATAATTAAGGGGGAGATTAAATGTCATAAATCTATTTGCTTGAATCTCATGCATGGCTTAAGGGGGAGAGTTGCATCTTTATCACTGATCATATTATATGTTGCTTTTTACCTTTGATTGTTTGTTATCATCAAAAAGGGGAAGAATGTGAATGCTTATTTCATGAAGGTTTTGATGACAACAAAGCTATGAGAAAGATCTAGTCCAAGGCAAGCTTCAAAATAATAGACTTATAGGACTTAGGATCTTATTTGTGAGAAATGCTCTTTGATATCTCATTAAGCTCAAATTGGTTTTGAAAATTCCATTATGAAATCTTTAAGTTGGTGGTTGTCGGTTTTGAAAAATCTGAGTTATTTTGCATGAAATCATGTTTTGAACTTGGGTTATGAAAATCTTGTTTGAATCCTTGAAAAATCCAAGTTTTGTTTGTTGGTAATATTTACAAAGCTTGTTTGTGCTCAAAATTTGGTTTTAGAATGGTTGTAATCCAATACAAGAACCATGTAATCCATTACTGATAGTTGATAATCCATTATGAAGAGTTTGCAATCGATTACAAGCATGTCAAGAAGCTTGTAATTGATTACTAAAAGGCTATAATCAATTACAGTACTTCAAAAACTCATTTCCTCAAATCAGAAGCATGATAACTGATTACCATGTTACTATGTCTCTGTAATTGATTACAACACCTAGAAATGGATTTTAATCGATTATCAATTACTAGGTGCATACCAAACCCAAAACTCATTTTAAAGCTTGGTAATCAATTACCATATCATTGTAATTGATTACCACATCTTTGATACGTGTAATAACTAGTTTTTGGTGCATTAAGTGCTCCACAAACTCTTTCTAATGACTCTATTTCATTGATGGGCTATAAATACAAGGCTTGGGACACTTAATGCTATCTTTTGAACATATAACAACCTACTCCCAAGCATTAAATCTGAGTTTTAATTCTTCCTACTCTCTTGCTCTATTTTAAAACCTTTTTGAGATATCTTTGAGAGCTTCATAGTGTTTCAAGTTATATAATCAGCTCTTTGAGAGAGTATACTCTTTTCAATCTTTATTGTGACCACTTGTGAGAGTGGAGGATCCCTCTAAGAAACAAAGAGGTTTCTATACATAAGGGTGGATGATCCTAGAAGTGTAAGAAGGGCTCAAAACTTGTAAGGGTTTCTCAATCACTTATTGAAGCTTGAAGAATAGTGAAAACTCCTTAGTAGATGATCCTGTGGATTAGACGTAGATCACAAAGATGATTAAACTAGTATAAATCTTATTTGTACTCTTCTCTACCCTTATCTATTTACTCTCAAGCTTGTTTATTGGCTTTTTGTATTTGTTGCTTCATCTTCTACTCATTCACTTTCTTTCAAAAATTGTGCGAGATCTTTTTGATGTCTTAAATCCATTTACCACATATGAAAATAACTTCAACAAAAATAAAAAATAGTTTGTTTGCGAAAAGTTTTGAAAAACTCAATTCACCATTTCTTAAGTTTTGAAGGCACTTGGTAAGAGTCACTGCTGTTAATTTTCATTTTAACACCATACGAATAGTTTACACTCATTTTCACACAGTTATAGGATTGGTTTGGTAATTTAGATATTGTTTAAAAAACCAAGACATTAAATGATAAGAGAAATTAGGGTTTAAAGGAGAGAATCGACGGATTGGTTGAAATTAAGAAGCATTAAAGTATCACTCATAATCACACACTCTCACTAATTCAAGAATTCCAGATGGATCAAAAGAAAAAAAATGAAAAACAAAGGTCTTACTCTATTATTACATTCACTTTGTCTTCTAATTCCTCACTCAGGTTTTTTCTTTAACACCTTGAAGTGTTGTATTGATTTTAAATGTGCAAGGTTTTTTGTTTTGTTTGTTGGAGTTTATTATCCTATAAAGCAAAAATTGTTGAGGGTATTTCTTGCAAACCTTAATGGTTTTGCGATCATTTGGTAAGATACTACTTATATAATTTGACAAACATGTTGACTTAAATTGTTTTTAATGGGTAGATCCACTTGAAAGTCGTGCTGCTTAAGCAATTTGCTTTCATTGAAATGATTATAATTAGTATTCACTAACAAGTCATGCTCAACAATATATAGGAATTGACAGTCCAATATTTGTAGAAAGCACCATTGGAATTGTCCTTGAATTTATTAACTTGGTTTCTCTACTCTGAAGTCTCTCACCATCCTCGAGGAAACTTATGCAGCCTATGATGGTAAGAACAAATTACATTTAGCATGTGAATGTTTGTTCATTTTAACCATTGATTTTTCATTAATTATGATCCTTTGTATATTACTCTACAAAATATACCTTATAATTTGAAGAGCAAGTTTAAATATTGTTTTATTTTATAATTAAGTAAGCATCATCTTTTAGGACAAATGCTTCTACAACTGCGTTAATATTATTGTAAGCACATATTTATTTTTATCACTTTATAAAATATTTGTATTATTCATGTGCTAAAGATATTGGGAAAATATTAATTTGACACTTTTATGCTGTATAATTTTATGTATAATCAAACTGATACAAATTAATATAATTATGTGGATAAACGACCAAAATATTGTTACATTGCCCAATGTATAAAATTTTCTAATAAAAGGATACACTTATCCATCTACATACATTTTAGTTTCTTTGAATTTGTATTAAATAATTATTAGTTATTGTATTAAATAAATATTAGTTATTTTAAAATAAACTCACCATACATTGCATGAGTACAAATCTAAGTATTCAAAATAGCTATATTCAAATAGCGTTGTATAAGTTATTTATAAGCTATTTATCAAATTCTGAAAATTAGTATTTATAATGCTATTTTAATACAAACAAATCGCCAAGGTAGATTGTAACAGCGATACTAGGGGTAAGGAATTTCATTTCTAACTCACACTTCTTATTTTCATCCTCTTATATTTATTATCTCTCTATTACTCCTAGCATCGTTATTACACGGAAACTTTTTTTTCTTTTCTTTCTTCCTAACTATGTCTACCTTTTTCTTGATTCTCAAGCTGACCAATCGCTTGGCATTTCACGGTTGCATCGTCGAGTCTAACTAATGAAGTTTCTTTATTTTTACTTGCATGTAACCCTAAAACTAAGTGATTCAAGATATACTAGTCAAGAATATACAAAGCAGATAAAATAGTTCAAGATATGCATATTAGATTAAGTCGTCATAGAGTCAAGTGTTCAAAACGTAGATAACTGTCAACAGTACCCATCTAAAACTAGGCACCATAGGCTCTGACAATTTACACCATATACAAAATAAGGGTTTAACAAATACAAGTTAACCCTACATAAGTGGTGCTATCAAGAAAAATAGATAAAGTTCATGATGGGTTCTACTACATCATATCCACTAGTCGGTAGAATGAACAATATAAGCGACTATGGCTCACACAAACCCATCAAGTTTTGGGACATGTACCCAAACATAGTGAATCTCAATAGTAATAGTGAGTATCGACATAGCTACAACTGATTATCTAGAAACATTAGATAAATGGGATGAGGATTCGAAAATTCTTAGTAAGAAGAAAAACTTTCAAAAATTGTTAGTTTGAACTATAATGTTTGCAGCTGCGTCGGGACACAAAAAATAGTTGTTTCTTCTTTCAAACTCATATAGATCATAAATCCAATTCAAAAGAATAGATCACACAGAACAATGTAACAATTCATGACAGGTATATAATGCATCAAAGATTTACTTCTCTTTTATCTTTGATTTGCCTCTTTTAATTTCTAGGAGACAAACCTCATTACCTCTTTTTCTGGGTTGGCCAATAACAGGGCTCTAACCCCTCAAGTCACATATGCAAAGGTGTGATATCACTATCCAATCAATGGCGTCCCCTTGACAATTTTTATTTCTTTGGTACCAATCACACTGGCACATGGACACTAACTAGATCACCTCCCTCTTTGAGGATCATTTCCCTGGAGTTCTCTTCTGCCCATACAGAAGGAATCTCACTATGTCTTTCCACTTTGATTAACGTGTCTTTTAATCATCATCATTAATTAATTCCAAGATCATGTCACAAATGCATGTAATGCCACAACAAGCCTCATTTCCATTTTTACACATCATGGCCGAAATTCATGCAACCCAAAACATGTCACAATTTCTCAATAACAAGCATGATATTCATCCAAGTAATGATATCAAATGTCTAGAACAACCACCAAGCATTTAATGCTGAAGCCCAAATCAAACTCATATGATTGAATTTCACAAGTTAAAGCAATCAAGGTTACCTTTCATTTTTCGTCTCAAAACATCATCAAGGAATCACATAATTAATCCCTATATATATATATATATATATAACCATACTTGAATTTCAAAGCTCAATTTGTGACATTAACCCTAGGTATGGCCAAATACTCTACGTATTGGTTCCTAGGATTTCAAAGCTCAATTTGTGACATTAACCCTAGGTATGGCCAAATACTCTACATATTGGTTCCTAGTTGAATTAAAAACTTATCCTAATCCCTAAACTAGCCTTGGTCGAATGGCCTATTAAATTAGTTGCCAAATTTTATTTATTATTTTTAATATTTATGCTTTATTTTCCTTTATTTATAAATTATGAGTTTTGTTAACATGTGCTCTAGGACACATGTTAAGAAATCAAAAATAGAAACTATTAAATGAAAAGTACAAGCATTTATTTTCTTAAAAATCTAAAAAGTATTTAATATTTTCTTCTTTAAGTAAATAATAATGTGTAATAAATACTATAGAATGAGATGTTCATTGGTTGATTATCAAGAGTGCATACTCTTCATTCTCTAGGTATCTAGTGCATTAGGTGCAATAAGAATATTCACTTACTTTTTGTCTTTCCTAGAGGTTATACATTGGCTAATTCCAAAAAGTTATTTTATTATTAAATG
Organism: Ormosia semicastrata; assembly: GCA_029884595.1. Lineage (NCBI taxonomy): Eukaryota > Viridiplantae > Streptophyta > Magnoliopsida > Fabales > Fabaceae > Ormosia > Ormosia semicastrata. The sequence continues at coordinate 17,509,564 of JAQQTO010000062.1, read as the reverse complement.
TTATTTTTCTCTCTCCTACTTTTCTTACAACTTTTTAAACTAACCAATAAGAGATCATTATTCTTTGTGAAAGCTTCTAATCTTTATTATTTTATTTAAATACTTAGATAATTAAATTAGTATTAGAAAAATGAAGAGTTTCTCCTCTTCCACCTAACTTGGCCAAAACTACATTAAGAAAATGGGTAAGATTTTATTTACATTTTATTTCAATTTCTAAGTCAATCATCTTCCAATTCTATTTATCTTAAACACCTAAATGTTACTTCAAAGATTTAAACTCATTTTCTTCTTCTTTTTTCTCTCTTGGCCCAACCATCATTAACAAAAACATAGACAACCTTTTCATCAATCAAGCTACCATTAATAGAACATGCAACTTTGTCATCATCAAAACAAAGCAAAGACTATCATTCCAACCAACATGGATTTCAAATTTGACCATCAAAGAAACAATAAGAAGTTCATCAGAATAAGATTTTAAGATTCAAAACCAAACCTCAAGTAAACACCATTCTCGGATTCAAGCCTAAACTCATTATTTTAGCACCATAAAAATCATGTTTTCACCAAGAGACAAGCCCAAACAACCATGGATGCATATATATCACTCCCAATCTCTGATTTGATGAATAAAACCCCGAAATCAACATTTTAACATGATCAAAACCAATAAAACAATAGCCAAACCCCTTAGAATCAAAGCTATGATCAAATATGAGCTTAGAAGAAAAGAGTTTTCCCCTACCTTAAGGTGAAGCTCACGAGTATGGGTACTACTAGAAAATTCCTATTCAGAGATGGAATTTAGAGACAGAAACAATTCTGTCTCTAATAGAGATAGAAATAGAGATGAATTTGATGATTTAGAGAGAGAAAATAAAATTTAGAACTTAGAGATGGAATTGATCCGTCTCAAACTTTTATGTCTCTAATTTCATCTATATTTGGTCAATTTAAAGTCAAATATGCTTAGAGATGGAATTTACCCGTCTCAGATTTTTTCATCTCTAATTTTGTCTCTATTTGATCAATGTAGCGTTTTTAAAAGTTAAATATGTTTAGAGACAGAATTTAGAGATGGAATTTATCCATTTCTAAATTTTTTTGTCTCTAATTTCATCTCTATTTAGTCAAATAAGTATTTTAAAAAGTAAAATATATTTAGAGACATATGTGTTCCATCTCTAAATTATATATATATATATATATATATATATATATATTTATTTTAATATATAATTCAATTAATAATTTTTTTAAAGATAGAGACGGGTTATTTCCATCTCTAATTTTTTCTATCTAAATCCCTAATTCCCAAATCAGAAACCTATTCTTTCCAAATTACAAATTGTGCTCTCTCTTATCAATAAACCCAATTCTTCAATCCGAAAACTCTCATTAGTTCTCGCTCTTCTCTCGCTCTTTCTCAATCCTCGATCTCTCATCTCCATCTCTGCCTCCTCCTTCCCCTCCAAACCCTAGCTGCCCACCCATCTCCTCCTTCTCATCCAAGACCTAGCCGCACCTCACCATCTTGTCACCTCAAGCAAGATAAACACTGCCCTTTAGTCTGTGTCAGACACAAAAATCTAGCTTACTCTACCACACTTCAATTCTCAAAACAAATCCCCATCTATCCTTCTTCCATGTTAACCCACTTCCCCAATCCACCATCCACATCCCCACTAAAGCACCATCCCAGCCGCGCATCCACCAATCCCAAAAAAGTGCGTGAAGATAATCACTTAACTGCTTCCAACATAAACTAGCATATTTTGGGGTATATCTCCTTTTAAATAAAATGAGATTTTCTTTACTCTTGGCAATTGCGTTGCACCTTAGGGTCACTCTTGTTTGCTTCTTCTCTCTGTTGTCATTTGGGTACAATCCTCTGCGGATCGTAGCTCAGCCGTATCGACGAGAATCCTGACGTTGTTCATCACGACGGTCGAAGTTGCAGTACCGGTGACGAAGATGAAGGTTTTCGTGAAGACTCTCAAAGGCACTTACTTCAAAATTGAAGTGTAGCCCGAAGACATGGTTAGCTCCTGAAACTCTTTTCAATTGAATTTCAATTCAAATTTTTATTTTTTTTGTGTCGGGAATTGCGTTCCATTGTATGGGGGTGAGAAAAGGTGAGGAAGAGTTGTCTTTGATCCTAGCTCCAAGTTCTTCAACTCTAAGACCAAGTTTCCAAGAATTTCAAGTTCACTCTTTCTCTCCCAAGCTCTTGGCCTCTCTAACCCTCTTTCTAGTTCTCAAATTAGCTTAAAAGGATAAGGTGTTTGGGTGGTTTGGGGAGTGAAGGTCGTGGGGCTTATATAGAGAGAAGGGTTGAAGTGTCTTAAGTTTGTGGGTTTTCACCCATTGGTCATCATCTAGATATTTACTTAAGTTAACTATTATTTTAATCCTTACTTAAAGAAGTGACTTAAGTGTTTTACATATGGTAAATTGTAAATTAAAATTTTGACCTTGTCTCCTCATGTGTCATGGCTAGGTGCTTATACATGGGTGGCAATCTCTTATTTTAATTCTAAGCTTTCAAATTACTCTTAGTTCTAGAGTCCTCTTGCTTGTTTATTAAGACAAGACATTCATTGTTTAATTCTTCAATTAAGCACATGCTAATATATACCTATATGTTAGTTTATTAGCTTCTTATCTTATAGTAAATAAAATGTGATTCTCATGGTTCTTAGATGTTAAAACCATGGACTTCTAATTGATAAAACTAGGTAATTTTTTCATCAACTAACTTCTATTTGCATGTCACGCCTAGCTCTAGGTAAATTTTCAAGTTAATTACTACTTACTAGAGATAATTCTCTATTATTCTAGATTCTTCTAAGACAAAGCACCTTAATTATGAGGTAATTAAATCAATTACATACCTAGCTTAAACTTAATTCATTTGTTCTTAATTTAGGTATTTGCTACACACGTGTTTTAATCAATGCAAATTTTCTTTTATTCCCTCTATGTTCCAATTGTACAACGCTATCAAGACAAATTAACTATTATTCTACTATCTATTCACATAGGCAATCATCAGAGAGAATGTTACACAAATAATTATATTTATAATGCTATTTAATATCATGCTAATCATTATTTTGAATATAGCTCTTTATTTTTTTTCCAATCTCATCAACACCAAGTATGTATAAGTTATTTAACTTTAGTAAATGTCTTCTTATGTGTCAGATGCAAATATATACTGCAATTTTTAATGATTTTAAAATTAGAAAAATTATCTTTTTATGCAAGCCAGGTGCTAAAACTGACTTAAAAGTTATGTATTACTATTTTTTAAAATAAAAATTTGTGTTACTAATTGGTATATTAATATTGAAAAACGTAATTTGGTATCATTTATTTATTAAATGTTGTTTAAATACTTATTACTTTCTCTTTTTCATGATTGGGACAAAAATAAACAATGGCTTTTCTGTAAGCGTTACAAAAGAATTTTGCTGACAAATTATTGAGTAACTGGAGTTATTAGACATTATCGTACAAATGATTCCAGTATCAAGTGGCTTTGAAATTATTTTTTTTAACAAATTGCTCTCCCAATTCCAGGCCAAAGATGGTGGCTAGATAACTTTTTAAAATAATGATTCTAGAATTCGAACTTTTAATATTATAGATAAAGTTCAATAAACTTTGAAATTTGTGAAAAATATATTAATACAATGAAAAATAAAGTATATTAAACATATATGTTTTTTCACATATTTTTAAATTTCTTTATATTGAGTAGATAAAATTAAATACAGTATTTAGATTTTTTTTAAAATTTCAAAATAAACGAACCATGCAGCGCACGGGTAAAATTCTAGTTACTTATTATGGCATTTCAAGTCATTTAATTTAGCTTTTCTATGTTGTATAGTTGATCATTATAGCATTTAACATCAATTTTATTAGTTTCTTTATGTTGTGTAGTGCAAGACATTTGTACAATTTAGCTATTTTGCCTAACTTGCTTATCCTATAATAAGCTATTTTTAATAATGTGATATTGACCTTTTTTTTATAATAAGATGTTTGAGATCATTTCGATATACCTATGCATCCATTTAATGATATATATGAAAATTTTTTGAGATATTTTTTATAAAATAAAAATATTTTTGTTATATCATCAAACTATACTATAATATATAAAAATGAAGCCAAGATAGTTGGCAGTTACCACAACTCTTTAACTCAAAACACATTTTTAATAATTTTTGAATTTTTTAAAATTTTCTCAAATTTTTATATATAAATTTGATATTTGACGCTCTAAAAATTCTACTTTGCCTATGATCAATTGTGGAAACAATATAAATGTATTTTCTTATAATAATAAAATAACTATCATATATTATTTTTAAATATTTAATGTTTTATAATTCCATACATCACATGGGGTGCTATAGAATATTATAAGTAACAATCTTTTTCGCTAAAATCCAACCAAACATGTTTTTAAACCTGTTTTCTATTTTTATTAAAAATGATATGAAAAGTGAAAACAAGCAAGAAACACACAAACCGCGTATACGATGGTGATGGCCGTTGGATGTGGAAGAAATTAGATGCATGACATGGATTAAAGAATGGCTACTTGGTCATCAAGTAAGTTAATAAAAGTTTATTATTAATGATCCCTATAAAAGCAATTATTTGCAAAAATCTCTATCTACACCAGCATGTCTTCTTCCATAACCCTTGCCTCCGCCGCATCTAAACTGCCTGGACCACATGGACTCGTCCTCACCACCAAATTGTGCAACCCGGACTCCATGCCGCCTCTGCCTCACCACCAAACTGTACAACTAGCCTCCAATCATCAACCACCAAGAACAGAGGATCACTACCAAAAATTTCTTAAATAGTGATGGAAAAATTCCGTCTCTGATTCATTAAATTCTGTTACTATAATGATTAGCCACGGAATCTGTCACGAAAACATTTTCATCATGTAATCTTTGGTGGCTAATTCCTTAGCGATAGAAATCTAATTCTGTCTCTAAATAGTGACAGAAAATTTTCATTTTTTCATCACTAATTAATAAAATTCTGTCGCTAACATCCGTAACCAAAGTTGCTTAATTATTACAAAATTATTATTTAGCTACTGTTTTAGCGACGAAATATTGGAAGTATGAATCTATGCTTTTTAGCAACAGAATTTCTGTCGCTGATGACTTAAATTTTTAAAAATATGTTTTTTTAATTTTTAAACAGTTTAATTATACAATTTGAACTTGTATACAACACAACATTACAATAATCCAATCCAAAATACAACAACAAATTTTTAAAATTTAAAAATATCATTATCATATCATACCACAAGACATTTTAAAAGATCAAAATAAAAATATAATTCAAAAGATCAAGATAAATATAAATTAAGTTATACAAGTTCCTTATCAAAACAAACATGAAGCCAATGTATCAAACATCAAGAGGAAAAATATCATAGTTATCCTCATCCATGTCATCCTCATCCCTATCACCAACCCCTCACAAAGTGGATTATCCTTGTAACCACTGCCTATAGCTTGTGAGCCACTAGTAGATGCGCTCAAGCGTTGTAGGATTGTGTTGATTAAGTTTCCCTATTTCACCACTTGCATACTGAGACTTGCAACCAAACTCCTCATCGCTTCCATCTCCAACTGTGAACAACCTTCAACAGATGCAGAGGAAGATGATGCATGAGAAGCAGTATCAGATCCTAAGACAAAGATGTGTTTCTTGCTGCTAATGCCTCCAACAACATCCAAGTAGATGCTGTTGTCAGAGTGGATGTTAATAGTCTCCTCCCCCGGTGGCCGTTGTGAGTCTCTCTCACTGATACGTTTCTAGTACTCATCCTGACAAATGTAATTATTAATAAATATTTATGCTTGCAAATTGACTTAATCATATATTAAAATTTAATTGCAGCATTTATACTTATAACAATATGTTTTGCTTTGGTGGATATCCACTTCGCCTTGCGTGTGTGAAGTCATGTGAATAGCTCCCAATGTCGTGAATCTCTCTTCAATTGTTGTTTCTGGAAATACGTAAGGAAAAATAATATTATGTGAAGACAAACCTAATTAGCTTGAATCACAGATTTGGTGGAAGTTACTCACCAATTTCTTCTTATGTTCTATTGCAGGAATTGAGCCTCTAGTATGTTTTGACAATCCCTCCTCAGATTTTCTATTCTAAGTGTTCTTGCTCTTCTTCTCCAACCATTTCGAATCTTGGCACTATTGTCTCTCCAACTCTTCCCATACATGAGTTGGAGTCCAATTGCCTTTATCCTACTTGTGACGAACCTTGCACAATGCATTCTTAAGCAATTCAGATCCTTTATGGTCGAAGGATTTTTTGATACATTTATGATCCTTAAGGAGTCACTTATATTTTTTCTACATTATTGAAAAACAATAATTATTATATCACAATAATTTAAAATTTCAGTCCTATCAACATAGCAATAACTACAATTAGAAATACATTACCCCAAACTCAATAAACCACATCTCTTTAAGTCTGTCATCAACCTCACGATAAGATTGCTAAGCCCCTTCAAACTTAGATTTCATAATGTTTTGAGATTGCATGAGGTGGTCCAACTTCAGGTTCAAACCTATAACATAAAGAGTCATAAAGTGTGTGTGTATGTGTGTGTGTGTATAACAAAATTGATTATAGGAAATTAAAAGGAACAAGTCACAAGTACTTACGTCATTCTTGGTTCAGGCCTAATCCATATAAGGCCATCTGGATCTATGGTCCTCGGGGGTGGAACCTGTGGCATAACAGAGGATGATGCATGGGGATATGAAAAGGAGTAAGGTGCAATAACTAACGTATTGGGATGTGAAGATCGGATAGATGAAGTAGATGTAAGAGGAAGTGGAGCTAGGGCAGGTGAGCTAGATGTAGGAGGACATGGAGGTGGGGTATGTAACACCCTCCTTAGGGCACACTTTAAGGTACTTAATTACTAAATTACCCCTTTATTTGAAATCGTGCTTGTAATAAGAATACGAGTTATAAAATTTCTTAATAATAATAAGATAAACTTAGCAGAAAATAAAAACATAACAACATTGTCACAAATAATTTACATCAATATACATATACAAGTTTTGAGTATTGTCATACTTAGATATTTACAAACTAGACTTTCAAAATATTTAAACTTTAACTTAAACTAACATATTGCCCAAGTCTTACTAGACAGTAGAACCCTCAGATGGGTCCTCCTCTGATTCCTCCGCAGGTAGGAATCCAGCTTGACGTGAAGTCCTACGAACAGGTGTTCAAGCAGATGACACAATACTGACCTCACTAGAGGTACAGTAGTATGTCCCCCAGTACTGCCTAATTGATATAGGAAACTCTAGTTGTACATAAATATTAACACTAAAGTAATGATGTCCAAGTTATTGTCTACTCAATCTAATATTTAGGTCGCCTAAGTAGTAAATACGTTCTCTATCCAAATCAACATTCCATGCCTCTGACCCTCCAAGAAACGTCAACCTCATATAGCCAAGGAAACAAGGCATCTCCATCTCTTCAAAACTCAGCATCCTCAACTGGGATCTGCTCCTCCACTCCCTCTTGCTTTAATCCTTGCTCGGCGTCTTTAAAATTATAAATATAATATGAATAGACATACAAAGAGGCGAGATCACCTACTCCATTACCAGTATGGTAGCAATGAAGATAAACACATACAATATTTCATACAGCGATCTTACAAATATGCCATCAATATCATTTATCAACAAAACACATGAAATAAACAATATTTACGACCATGCCACTAACAACAACCAAAAAAATCAACAATTCAATTATCATAAGTAGAAATTACGATAATACCCTCAATAACTATATGTATGCACACAGACTCAATTTCCTACTCCATGGAGCTAAAACTAGAGTCGAAGAGAGTGATTGAAAAGATTTGTCGGTACCAACATACCTCAGACCACGTGCTCAATCTTGCGCATCTAGCACATACACGACAGTCTTTATCAGATCTTGATTAAGAATAGTGTCTCGGTCCAGATCATCGGTGTGTTGCGTCGGTCTAACCCACGGTACAGAAGAGCTACCAACTGCCCATTGTAGGCAACCCGCACCCCAATGCCCCCAAAGTCAACGAGTGACTTACACTATGCATATCGCACCCACTCAAGAGGTGTAATCTCTCCTAGGCAAATAGCCTCATACAGTCCATCGGACCTTTCCAATGCATGTATTATGCATCATTCATAATTCTACTTCATATCACATATTCGGGGTCTACTCAATAATCTAACAGTATTATTACTATATTTCCATCGCGTAATCATAATTTCACGTTTTCTCAATTGTGCAACTATTTTGTCGCATTTTCAAATTGCGTATCTATTTTTCAACGTTTTCCAATCGCATAAAATATTTTTCATATGTTTTAAATCAAAAATACTATTTTTCTTATTTAACACCAAAATTTGACTTTTTTTCTATATTTACACAATAGTCCCTCAAAAACATAATATTTACATTTTTATCCTCACTTAAATAATATTTTCACAATAGTCCCTCATAAAACTAGTATTTAAGAAATAGTCCCTCTTAAAACTAATATTTACGAAATAGTCCCTCATAAAACTAATATTTATGAAATGACCTTTCTTTTCTAAAATATTTGTAATATGAGCCCTCTTTAAATAAAATTTGCAATATGACCCCTCTTTCAATAAAATTTGCAATATGGTCTTTCTTAAAGTATTAATTATAATTTTGTCCCTCTTTTATAAAAATTTACAATATAACCCCTCTAAAAATCGGTATTTGTAATGTTTTCTCAAAAATGATATTTCTTTCTTTTACTTCACATATTATAGCTCAAATTTTACGGATAGAACGCCCCTTTTCGGAAGGGAACATCACATTGTCAATTACAATACGAAAATAAAATTATGTGAGTTAAGACCCGGTTCATTTTAATAATACGTATATGTACTCGATTATAGTTGGGTATTTAAATTGGTGAGTATATTATATTTTTTTTTTGTTTGTTGATATAATAACCATGATGATAATGACAACAAATGGAGATAAAGGATAAAGACAAGAATGAAGCGTACATTGTAAATTAACATTTCATATTCATATATATTTATTAAACTGTTTAATTACAAAGCCTGGTACATCAAAAAGCAAAACTATACCTGCCCCCAAAGGATTATACATAAGTATCCCCACGGTATCAGAATATACAGTCCACCATAGACAAAACATCAGGCCCCCAAAATAAAATACTGGTAGCCCTTAGTAGCTACAAGTAAAGTCAGTCCCTCAAGTGAGGAGGAATTGAGTCAGGATCCTTTTCAGGATCCTCTTTGGGGTCGTCCTTCGGAACTTCTTCAGGATCTTCCTCAGGATCTTCTTCGTCAGAGGAAATCACCATAGGAATTGCAGAGTCACGGGACGGGACCCGAGCTGTGGAACGAAAAGAGTCTTCCCGCGGAGTGAAATAACGGTCACCCCACATCTCGCGTATCGGTAGTTGAAACTCCAAACGTAAACTAATACAGCAAGTGAAGACAGGCGGCTTGTGGCGTCTCCAGGCTAGAGATATCGATACATCCCCCGTATAGACGCAACGCTCAGAACCATAGTTGATGTACCAGCACTCTGGCCCTCCCAAGAAGGTCAGGTGCACATATCCCAAAAATCTCTACGTGCGTGGCTCCATATTCTTCTGCAGTCGCTCAGTCGAGATAAGGCCAAAAACCAGGAAGTCGGGAGCTTCCGGTTCCTTACAGTTATCTTCTATGGAACGCAGTATACGGACAAAACAGTAATGAAGAGACAGAGAAGAGGTAAGACATCCTACCATCATTACCAATTATAGCATCGAGAAACCAAACAGTGCAAAGCGCCCACATAGCATTTATGACAGCAATAATGGTAATAAACATTCAATAGCAATTATGATCAACCAAACAGTTCCAGGCAGTCATATACACATAGATATATCAGAAGTATAACAGTTTCAATTATAATAACAATGTATGCCAGATAATTCATGGACTCATTATGCACACGTGCCCTCAATAACCAAAATCCTACTCCATGGAGCTAGACACAAAACAGTCGGAGAGAACAATCAGGAAGTATGTCTGTATTACTTGGCTGCCCAGGCCCTCAAGTGCTATAATTCTCAAATTATCATCGTGCACATCATGGCATTTTACAAGACATTCTACACAGATCTCAATATAGGACAGCGTCCCGGTCCAGATTGTCAGTGTGTTTGCATCGGTCTGCCCCACGGACAGAGAGCTACCAACTGCCCATTGCGAGGTACCCGCACCCTGACACCCCCAAGGTCAACGAGTAACCTACACTTGTCTATTTGCACCCGCACAATGGTGTAAGTTTAACTCCTAGGCTACCGACCTTAACCAACGGACAATCACATTCTTTTTGTTCAATGCATAACATAATCATACTCTTCATGACCAACTAGGTCCATCGTGCTTGAAATGCATGTCATATCATTTAACAACAAGAATTGATCTCATTCACGGATCCACAACAAGCCAATAGTACCATTTAAGGATAACCACAATTTCCATTCATTGTCATGATAGAAGTCAACCATTAAATTCATTATGTGCCTCACAAGCTCACCCATACTCATGTTCTTTCCTGTTTATGAATCCCTAATTAATTTCTAGTCATCCAATTATTTATGATTTATGTGCTTTTATTAATCCAAGGGTTTTGAGTCCAGGAAGATACACGGCTTGAATCACCAATAAAGTCACAGATTTAATTGCTAGGTATTGGGTGATAAACCATACTTGTGAATTCGACGGAGACAATGTATTTAGTGGAGGATTGAGGCTGCCATTCGACGAAAAATAACATGGCAGAAGGATGAAAGATGGGAGAACATTTTATAACAAGATTGGATAAAAATTAATTTATGTCGGATGAAGGTTCTGTCGAATGGAGATCAAAACTGTCAAATTTTTCCAGAAGGTCAGCAGAAATCCTAATCCGATGGATGTGGGTGTCGACGTTGGAGAAATCCCCCAAGGGTCGAACCGACGAAAAACACTATGGTCAAAAACTCTAATTCGACGGATCTTGACATTCTACTCAACGAATATTACTTTGGGAAGCTTCTGTTAAATGGACAGAAAATCTACTCGATGGGTATGTCTCTCGATGGGTATTGGCATTCTAACTCGATGAATATGTCACTCGACAGATGTGGTCATTCAAATTCGACGGATTTAGCATTGGAGGAGTTTCTCTCCTAAGTGGTCAGAAACTCTAATTCGACGGGTTTGGCCTGAAGATGAATTTCGACGGACATGGTCAGGAGTTCATACTCGACAGATTTTGACATTGCACTAATTGACCAGGAATCAAATTCAACGGGCATGGCCAGGGGTTCATACTCGATGGATTTTAACATTTCACTAGATGATTAGGATATCATATTCGATGAGTTTGGCCAGGAGTTCATACTCGACGGATTTTAACATTTTACTAAGTGATCAAGACATCAAATTCGACGGGTTTGGCCAGGAGTTCATACTCGACGGATTTTAACATTACACTTAATGGTCAGAAACTCAAGTTATTACAATTTCTTACCAAGAATCCCAAAATTTTAGTCTCAAAGCGTGGCCATCCGAGAGCCAGCCCGACGACGTTCCTTCCAGATTATACGTTCCAGTACATACAGATATATCAAAACACACAAAATAATCAACTAGCATATATACATCACCAACAGCATGCAAACAAAGATGACTCTCAGTACCAATCACAAACAACGTCCCTAAATGCTAAAAGAGGTTGAGGAGGAGTGTCTTCCTCTTACCTTAGAGAAGCACAAAGAAAGGTTGCTCCTTTTTTGTCAGGATTTCGTTTTCAGCTTCTAGGAAATCCTTAAACATTTAAACTTGCAAAATCAGGACCCAATATTGAAATGAATACCCATGGTCATCAAAATGACAGTGGGTTACGAAAATGAGAAGGGAGGAAGAAAAAGCTAAGAGCTTTACCTTAAAGCTCCAACCTTTAAGCTTCAAAGACGTAAGAGAATGAAGATGGAGGAAATGCAGAACTTTGAAGATGATTTCCTCAATGATGGTGGTCCTCCAAACACAATGGTGCAAGGGGTGTGACATTTTTTTGAAGAACAAAATAGAGGTGTGGGTGGACGGTGTTGCTGCTGTGGGGTGAAAGAGAAGAGAGAAGGATCGGTGAATAGTAGCTGCGTATTGGGAGGAGGGGAAATGTGAGGAAGAAAATGAATTAGACCCCTTAACTCAAACGTGCTGCACAAAATGGGAGGAGAAAGAAATAATAAAAGTAATGGTTGGAGGAAGCTTCCTTGAGAAGCTTCGCGCGCTCCTCGGTAAAGTACATAGTAAGCTTGTCTCCAAATTAAATACATCTGACAGATGATTAATTACACTGTGGAATTATTTTCTCAGTGAATAAAATTTACAATTGATGAAAATAATATTTTATTATTCATCAGATAATTTTATGATACCGCAATTTTATTTAATAGATAAAACCTTGAAAAATATAAATCTCGCAAACTGTGTCCGGCCTCGGGTTTAGTAAGATCCCCCGTTGACACGTTAACAGTTCAAAGTTTACCAGCCTCAGGGAAAATATTCTATTTTCCCCATCTCCGCTCAGTGCACACGTAAAATGAAGAATATATTAAAAATATTCATCATTTCCAAAAAAATCCATAAAAATTCCTAAAAAAATCATAAATATTATAAAATGATCATTTATAATGAAATAAAGAATTTTCGGGATGTTATAATACTCCCCTTCTAAAAAGGAATTTCGTCCTTGAAATTTGCATACCTTAGAATAACTGTGGGTGTTGCTCCTTCATCTTGTCTTCCAGCTCCCAGCTCCCAAGTTGCATCTCATGTCACCTCGTTCCAGATTACTTTCACCAATGCGATTTCCTTGCCTCTTAATTGCTTTATCTTTCTATCCTCGATTCTTACAAGAGACGTCTCATAAGTTAAGTTTTCTTTTAATTGTACTGCATCCAGTGCTATGACATGACTTGGGTCAGGAAGGTATTTTCGAAGTTATGACACATGGAAAACATTATGAATGTTTGAAAGGAAATGAGGTAAGGATATTTAGTATGCTACAGGACCTACACGACGAATGATTTGGTATGGTCCAAGGAATTTAGGAGTGAGTTTTCTAGATTTTAAAGCCCGGCCTACCCCAGTCGTAGGTGTGACTTTCAGGAATACATGCTCGCCTTCCTCAAACTCAAGAGGTTTTCTCCTTCGGTCTGCATAACTCTTTTGCCGACTTTGAGCCGTTCTCATCTTTTCCTGAATTATCTTAACCTTCTCAGTTGTCTGCTATATAATCTCTGGTCCAACAATAAGGCGCTCGCCGTCTTGGTACCAACACAGAGGTGTTCAACACTGTCGTCCATGCAGAGCTTCATAGGGTGCCATCCCTATGCTCGAATGATAACTATTGTTGTAGGTGAATTCTATCAAGGGTAGAATGTCATCCCAACTTCCAGTTTGCTCTATGGTACAAGCTCTAAGCAAATCCTCCAAAGATTGGATCGTCCTTTCAGATTGACCGTCGGTCTGCGGATGATAAGCAGAACTCAGACGTAGCTTCGTCCCCAACGCTTCTTGCAAACTCTCCCAGAGATTTGAAGTAAATCTCGAATCTCTATCCAAAATAATACTCGTAAGCACACTGTGTAGTCTAACAATTTCTCCAATATAGATCTGAGTCAATCTCTCCAGTTTGTATTTTATGTCGATTAGGAGAAAGTGTGCCGATTTCGTGAGTCGGTCCACAATTACCCAAATCGAATCATGACCTTTTCTTGTCCTTGGTAATCCGACTACAAAATCCATTGCAATACTGTCCCACTTCCATTCCGGAATAGACAATGGTTGCAGCAAACCCGCTTGTCTTTGATATTCCACCTTAGCTTTTTTACAAACTAGACAAGTCGATACACGTCTAGTGACGTCACTCTTCATTCCATGCCACCAGAACAACTTCTTCAAGTCTTGGTACATTTTTGTTATGCCTGGATGCATATTCAGTTGGCTTGTATGAGCATGGTTAATGATGTATTCTCTAAGCTCTTTGTCACGGGGAATACAAACTCTTCCACGAAACCTTAGAATTCCATCCGTTCCTTCCGCAAACTCTATTTCATCTCCTTGCTCCATTTGCTCTCTCACTTCTTGTAAGAACTTGTCAATCTTCTGCTTTTCCTTTATGTCATCCAGTAGCTTACTTGTGATGGTAACCATATTCATACAAATCTTTCCAGGTTCTAATTCCATAAAAGACCACACATCTCTAAACTGCTCTAGCATATCCTTTTCCTTGATCATCAGGGCAGAGACACTAATCATCTTCCTACTTAGAGCATCTGCCACAACATTTGCCTTGCTAGGGTGATACAGAAGTTGGAAATCGTAATCCTTCAGGAATTCTAACCACCTTCGTTGCCTCATGTTCAACTCCTTCTGATCATACAAATACTTCAGACTCTTGTGATCACTGAAAATGTTGAATGTTTCTCCGTAGAGAAAATGCCTCCATATCTTTAGAGCAAAAACTACAGCTGCTAACTCCAAGTCGTGCGTCGGGTAATTCTTTTCGTGCACTCGCAACTGCCTTGAAGTATAAGCCACTACTCTTCCATGCTGCATAAGTACAGATCCTAGCCCTTGGTATGAAGCGTTGCAGTACACTTCAAACTGCTCATTCGGATCGGGTAGCACTAACACTGGTGAGGTAGTCAGTCGATTCTTCAACTCTTGGAAACTTTGCTCACAGCTGTCGGTCCACTCAAAAGCTTGGTTTTTCCTCGTGAGTTGTGTAAGTGGTCCAGTAATCTTGGAGAATCCCTCAATGAACCTTTGGTAATATCCAGCTAAACCCACGAAGCTTCAAATCTCTGTCACGGACGTTGGTCTTTCCCATTGCAGCACTGCCTCCACCTTCGATGGATCCACTGAAATCCCATCCTTCGAGATCAGGTGACCCAGAAACTTAACTTCTTCTATCCAGAACTCACATTTTGACAGCTTGGCATACAATTCCTTCTCCTTCAGAATCTGAAGAACTACACTGAGGTGTTCAAAGATGGTCCTCCCGATTTTGAGAGTATACCAGAATGTCATCAATGAAGGCCACAACGAATCTGTCCAAGTAAGGATGAAAGATTCGGTTCATGTAGTCCATAAAGATAGCTGGTGCGTTCATCACACCAAACGGCATCACGAGATATTCGTAATGACCGTATCGGGTACGAAAAGCTATCTTGGGTATATCCTCCATCTTCACTCGTATCTGATGATACCCAGACCGCAGATCGATCTTTGAAAACACCGCTGCTCCCTTCAGTTGGTCCATTAAGTCATCAATTCTCAGGAGTGGATACTTGTTCTTAATCGTTACTTGTTCAGCGCCGATAGTCCACACATAATCTTGAGGTGCCATCCTTCTTGCGAACTAACAAAGACCGGTGCTCCCCATGGTGACACACTTGGCCCGACAAATTGCTTTTCCAAAAGCTCTTCTAGTCAAGTTTCTTGAGCTCGCTAACTCTGTCGGTGCCATCCTATACGGTGCTATAGACACGGGACCAGCTCCCGGTACTAGGTCGATAGCAAACTCTATCTCTCGAGCCGGTGGTAAACCAGGTACATCATCAGGAAAGACTTCAGGAAACTCATTTACCACTGGAATTGTGTTCACATCAACCTCGTTCTCGACTTTCAAAGAAGACAGTAGCATGTATCCGTGAGCTTCTTCTTTCAAGAGAGCTTGAACTCGGCTGGCCGTCAAAAATCTAGAATTCTCCTCTATAGGAAAAACTATGGTCTTTCTGGAATAGTCTAACAGAACATGGTTGGAAGACAACCAGTCCATCCCTAAGATAATATCTAGTTGGGAAAGGGGTAAACAGATCAGATCGACTGAAAAGGTTCGACCTTTAACAACCAATTGACAATTTAGACAGACTTTGGTAGTAACTACCGGTTTATCAGTGGGGGTAGAAATAGTTAAGTCAAAAGGTAAAGATGACACAGATAGACCCAGTCTTTGCACACAGTCATATGATATAAAAGAATGGGTTGCCCTAGAGTCATACAGCGCAGTTAAAAGATTACCTTCTATGGTACCTTCCCCCTATATCAAATCTTCGGATTCGGAGGCCTCAGCTCCGCTCATAGTGTAGACTCGCCCTCCAGCCTGTGGTTTCTTGGCTCTTGCAGCATTCAATGAAGGTTCGGCCTTCGTTTGATTGCAGTCTCGGGACACGTGGCGAGATTTGCCATATTTGAAGCAGATGAATCCCTTCATGGTACAGTCCCTTGTGAGATGATCTTTCCCACACTTCAGACATCTGGAAAGATACGCCGTGTTCTGGCCAGTCCGGTTCCTAGTAGAACCTCCACCAGAACTTCCACCCATGGCTTGTTGCCGATTCCCCGTGGGTCGGGAGTACGGCTTCTTCTGGAAACGGTTAGCACTGTTCTATCGCCACCTCTCTGGAATCTCGTAGGCCCAAAGTTTCTGCTCCTCATGTCTCTAGATTTCTCCAGAGCCTCTACATCACAGCAAGTATCCAGTAGTCGTGAGAATTCATTGATCCTCAAGGTGATCACAGCCTTCTTCACTTCATACCTCAGTCCTTCCGTAAATCTTTGGCATTTCCATGCTTCATCTGGTTGGTTCTGAAAGTACATCAAAAACTGTGACAAGTTTTCAAATTTCGCTGCGTACTCGCTAACAGTCATATTTTCTTGTCGCAGGTTGAGGAATTTCGACTCCTTCGCATGCCTTGAACTCGCAAGAAAATACTTATCCAAGAACTTTTCCTTAAATAAGCCCCAAGTAATCTCTCGGTTTGCAGCTTCCAACATTTGCTGCACTCCATTCCACCAATTTTCAACATTGCCTACCAGCATAAATGTAGCATAGTTCACCTTCTTGTCCTCGGTGCAGCTCATTCCTCGAAAGACTTTCTCCAATTCCTTGATCCACAGACTAGCCTTGTCCGGATCAAATTCTCCTTTGAATTGAGGAGGGTTATGGCGTCGAAACTTTGCTAAATTCTGAGCATCAGCAGTAGCCTCTAGCTGTTGAGCAGCTCGCTCTTGTTGTTGTGCAACTCTCTCTTCTTCTTGAGCAAGACTAGCTCGGTTTCTTGTGTGCGAGGCCTCAGCCATCCTCTGCATCGCTGTAATAGCTGCTGCCATATCTTCCCTTCATGCCATCTTACTTTCTTAGATCAGATTAACTGAAAACAAAGAAAAGTCAGTTGCATTCACTAGGAACACCAAACAATACACCTTTACGTATACTACTCAGAGAACACCAACACAAATAAGACAAACTCAATCACAAGACCCAAAGAAACATAAACCGGGGCTCTGATACTAACTTAATGGAACGCCCCTTTTCGGAAGGGAATGTCACATTGTCAATTACAATGTGAGAATAAAATTATGTGAGTTAAGACCCGGTTCATTTTAATAATACGTATATGTACTCGATTATAGTTGGGTATTTAAATTGGTGAGTATATTATATATATTTTTTTGTTTATTGAGATAATAACCATGATGATAATGACAACAAATGGAGATAAAGGATAAAGACAGGAATGAAGCGTACATTGTAAATTAACATTTCATATTCATATATATTTATCAAACTGTTTAATTACAAAGCCCGGTACATCAAAAAGCAAAACTATACCTACCCCAAAGGATTATACATAAGTATCCCCACGGTATCGAATATATACACCCACCATAGACAAAACATCGTGCCCCCAAAATAAAATATTGGTAGCCCTCAGTAGCTACAAGTAAAGTCAGTCCCTCAAGTGAGGAGGAATTGAGTCAGGATCCTTTTCAGGATCCTCTTTAGGGTCGTCCTCAGGAACTTCTTCGGGATCTTCCTCAGGATCTTCTTCGTCAGAGGAAATCACCATAGGAATCGCAGAGTCACGGGACGGGGCCCGAGCTGTGGAACGAAAAGAGTCTTCCCGCGGAGTGAAATAACGGTCACCCCACATCTCGCGTATCGGTAGTTGAAACTCCAAACGTAAACTAATATAGCAGGTGAAGACAGGCGGCTCGTGGCGTCTCCAGGCTAGAGATATCGATACATCCCCCGTATAGACGCAACGCTCAGAACCATAGTTGATGTACCAGTACTCTGGCCCTCCCAAGAAGGTCAGGCGCACATCTCCCAAAAATCTCTGCGTGCGTGGCTCCATATTCTTCTGCAGTGGCTCAGTCGAGATAAGGCCAAAAACCAGGGAAGTCGGGAGCTTCTGGTTCCTTGCAGTTATCTTCTATGGAACGCAGTATACGGACAAAACAGTAATGGAGAGACAAAGAAGAGGTAAGACATCCTACCATCATTACCAATTATAGCATCAAGAAACCAAATGGCGCAAAGCGCCCACATAGCATTTATGACAGCAATAATGGTAATAAACATTCAATAGCAATTATGATCAACCAAACAGTTCCAGGCAGTCATATACACATAGATATATCAGAAGTACAACAGTTCCAATTATAATAACAATGTATGCCAGATAATTCATGGACTCATTATGCACACGTGCCCTCAATAACCAAAATCCTACTCCATGGAGCTAGACACAAAACAGTCGGAGAGAACGATCAAGAGGTATGTCTGTATTCCTTGGCTGCCCAGGCCCTCAAGTGCTATAATTCTCAAATTATCATCGTGCACATCATGGCATTTTACAAGACATTCTACACAGATCTCGATATAGGACAGCGTCCCGGTCTGGATCGTCAGTGTGTTTGCATCGGTCTGCCCCACGGACAGAGAGCTACCAACTGCCCATTGCGAGGTACCCACACCCTGACGCCCCTAAGGTCAACGAGTAACCTACACTTGTCTATTCGCACCCGCACAATGGTGTAGGTTCAACTCCTAGGCTACCGGCCTTAACCAATGGACAATCACATTCTTTTTGTTCAATGCATAACACAATTATACTCTTCATGACCATCTAGGTCTATCATGCTTGAAATGTATGTCATATCATTTAACAACAAGAATTGATCCTAATTACGGATCCACAACAAGCCAATAGTACATTTTAAGGATAACCACAATTTCCATTCATAGTCATGATAGAAGTCAACCATTAAATTCATTATGTGCCTCACAAGCTCACCCATACTCATGTTCTTTCCTGTTTATGAATCCCTAATTAATTTCTAGTCATCCAATTATTTATGATTTATGTGCTTTTATTAATCCAAGGGTTTTGAGTCCAGGAAGATACACGGCCAGAATCACCAACAAAGTCACAGATTTAATTGCTAGGTATTAGGTGATAAACCATACTTGTGAATTCGACGGAGACAATGTATTTAGTGGAGGATTGAGGCTGCCATTCGATGAAAAATAACATGGCAGAAGGATGAAAGATGGGAGAACATTTTATAACAAGATTGGATAAAAATTAATTTATGTCGGATGGAGGTTCTGTCGAACAGAGATCAAAACTGTCAAATTTTTCTGGAAGGTCAGCAGAAATCCTAATCCGACGGATGTGGGTGTCGACGTTGGAGAAATCCCCCAAGGGTCGAACCGACGAAAAACACTATAGTCAGAAACTCTAATTTGATGGATCTTGACATTCTACTCGACGAATATTACTTTGGGAAGCTTTTGTTAAATGGACAGAAAATCTACTCGACGGGTATGTCTCTCGATGGTTATTGGCATTCTAACTCAACGAATATGTCACGCGACGGATGTGGTCATTCAAATTCGACGGATTTAGCATTGAAAGAGTTTCTCTCTTAAGTGGTCAGAAACTCTAATTCGACGGGTTTGGCCTGAAGGTGAATTTTGACGGACATGGTCAGGAGTTCATACTCGACGAATTTTGACATTGTACTAAATGACCAGGAATCAAATTCGATGGGCATGGCCAGGGGTTCATACTCGATGGATTTTAACATTTCACTAGATGATTAGGATATCATATTCGACGGGTTTGGCCAGGAGTTCATACTCGACGGATTTTAACATTTTACTAAGTGATCAAGACATCAAATTCGACGGGTTTGGCCAGGAGTTCATACTCGACGGATTTTAACATTACACTTAATGGTCAGAAACTCAAGTTATTACAATTTCTTACCAAGAATCCCAAAATTTTAGTCTCAAAGCATGGCCATCCGAGAGCCAGCCTGATGGCGTTCCTTCCAGATTATACGTTCCAGTACATACAGATATGTCAAAACACACAAAATAATCAACTAGCATATATACATCACCAACAGCATGCAAACAAAGATGACTCTCAGTACCAATCACAAACAACGTCCCTAAATGCTAAAAGAGGTTGAGGAGGAGTGTCTTCCTCTTACCTTAGAGAAGCACAAAGAAAGGTTGCTCCTTTTTGGTCAGGATTTCGTTTTCAGCTTCTAAGAAATCCTTAAACATTTAAACTTGCAAAATCAGGACCCAATATTGAAATGAATACCCATGGTCATCAAAATGACAGTGGGTTACGAAAATGAGAAGGGAGGAAGAAAAAGCTAAGAGCTTTACCTTAAAGCTCCAACCTTTAAGCTTCAAAGACGTAAGAGAATGAAGATGGAGGAAATGCAGAACTTTGAAGATGATTTCCTCAATGATGGTGGTCCTCCAAACACAATGGTGCAAGGGGTGTGACATTTTTTTGAAGAACAAAATGGAGGTGTGGGTGGACGGTGTTGCTGCTGTGGGGTGAAAGAGAAGAGAGAAGGATCGGTGAATAGTAGCTACGTATTGGGAGGAGGGGAAATGTGAGGAAGAAAATGAATTAGACCCCTTAACTCAAACGTGCTGCACAAAATGGGAGGAGAGAGAAATAATAAAAATAATGGTTGGAGGAAGCTTCCTTGAGAAGCTTCATGTGCTCCTCGATAAAGTATATAGTAAGCTTGTCTCTAAATTAAATACATCAGACAGATGATTAATTACACTGTGAAATTATTTTCTCAGTGAATAAAATTTACAATTGATAAAAATAATATTTTATTATTTATCAGATAATTTTATGATACCGCAATTTTATTTAACAGATAAAACCTTGAAAAATGCAAATCTCGTAAACTGTGTCTAGCCTTGGGTTTAGTAAGATCCCCTGTTGACACGTTGACAGTTCAAAGTTTACCAGCCTCAGGGAAAATATTCTATTTTCCCCGGCTCCGCTCAGTGCACACGCAAAATGAAGAATATATTAAAATATTCATCATTTCCAGAAAAATCCACAAAAATTCCTAAAAAAAACATAAATATTATAAAATGATCGTTTATAATGAAATAAAGAATTTTCGGGATGTTACAATGGACGCGCTTCAAAACCCAGGGTGAGCTATACGTCAGTAAACTTCAAGTATTGATACTCATTTTATTTCATAACCTATTTATTTAATTATATCAGATTATTTTCCCAAAACCATTTTGCTTGCTACATTCAAACTTGTTCAAATTCATGTCCTTTTCATTTAAATCTTTAATTCTCATTTGAATCCATCATTTTCAGGACTTTGGTCCTCTAAACCCTAGTATGGCCGTGAGCCTCAAGCTCTTTGGAGCTGTCATGATTTTCGTTCCATCATGTTATTCACATCCTAATTTATACATACACTTGCATGCATTCAAATTCATACATACAAGCATATATCAAAGCAATAATCAGAATACCGCACATGCAATTCATAAAAACAAAGCATAAACACCACAAACAAAAATCAAAGAAGCATTAAACACTAGTGAATAAATCCTTATGGGTTTTTCACCATACAAAACTAGGGGTGGGCATGGTTCGGCTCAGCATGAAAATAGAACTGAACCGAACCGAACTGGTAAAATGGTTCGGTTTGAAAATTAAACCGATTTTCTTTTGGGGCCGAACTGGTTTAGGTTCAATAAAACTAGTTTGAATTGGTTCAGAACCAGTTTAGAATCGGTTTAGGTTTGGAACCGGTTCAGAAATCGGTTAGGATTTGAAATCGTTTCAGAAACTAGTTCGGGTTTTGGTAAACTGATTTTGAACTTCAAAATCAGTTCTGAACTGGTTTAGGTTTCTGAACTGGTTTAGGTTTCTAAACCGGTTCAATAACCAGTTCAGAACTGGTTTTTCATGAAACCAGTTCAGAAAATTGGTTTTTCTATAAAACTAATTCAGAAAACTGGTTCAAAAACCAGTTCAGAAAACTGGTTCAAAAATCCAGTTCTTTAGCAATCAAGGACTCCATTTTCATATCACTACAAACAATCTTCTAGCCCATCAACCAGACAAAAAAAATTAAATATTTATATATCAAAATATAAGACAAACAAGGCTTATTTGCATTCACATACACAGACAAGAGTTTCGGTTGGGGTAAGGGACCTTATGCAACAGATCATGAATTCAGCCACCAAAGAATGTTAGGTTAAAAAAGGATTACTTTCTGTCATACAAATTAAATTAGGCAAATAATAAAAACTGAGAATCAGGAATATACAGATTAATCTCCTTCAGCTTCATTATTTCAGCCAGTTCGCATTGTCTCCTAAATGCATTGGCCCTCTCTGCTATTGTAGCCTATTTCAGAAATCAGAATGCAAAACAATAGCATTAGAATGAAAAATAAGGTATAACAATCCATTTTACCCCATTCTTGGGAGAGGGGTTGGAGGAGCAGAAATGTCAGGGTTCCAATAACCAAAAAATTGTTTTGCTAAGGCAACTGGGATATATATGTCAAGGAAAAATTGTTTTGCTAAGGCAACTGAGATATATGGTTCCCTAGAACTTTTACTGCTTTCCCGAAATCTGACAGTGATTGTCCCAACTTTGCATGAACATTATGAAGTAAGATTTGAATTATGAATTGATCTTGCAGGAAGAGTGGATAAAATGTAAAAGGAATAAGAGAAGAGTTGAAACCGAAAGGACAACATATACAGAAGACAATAATAGGAACCATACTGAAACCTTAAATTCAATCATCACCTTTGTGCCTCTTCACAAGACGATATGCATGCTTTTGAGCTTCAGCCAAGTGGTTTTCTAGCTCAAAGATGTAATGATAATCCAAAAGCAAAAGCAAAACATTGCAAGTGCATTCAACCAGATAGGTAAGCAAAAACAAATGTCTCGAACAGAGGAAAATTACAATCTGAGAGACTGTTTACATTGCATGTATTCATATCCAAGGAAATGATAATCCAAAAGTGTAATACTGAAGTGGCAGAATTGCACAATAATGTGTACTAAAAGCAAATCAGAAATGATTTTATGGCAGTTAGCTTCCTTTGTCCAAAATTCTAAATTATAGAAAAGAAGAACTCAGTAGTAACTTTCATTTTTCCTTTATGTGTACTTTATTCCAATAGCATCCTTTTCCATTCCAAAAAATTTAATTTTGATTCTAAAACAAAGATAGTGGAATATTTAATGGATTTCTAGACTCAAATAAGTAACTCCCTTCTACTATCCCACAAAGTCTACTTGGTTGTTTATTTTTTTATTTAAACAGTTTTCTTCTAAATAGTTTTAACATTACAAAATCTAATTCCACGCTACCATTATCTCACCCCCACTATCTTTTTCTCTTGAACTAAATAAAACTAATACTTTAAGTTTATTAAATAGTTTGTAGGAATTTAAATTACATTATTTTTATTTTGATTATTTCCTTTTTATTTCATGCAGGCCCATATGTTCATAGTTACTAACAGGACAAAAGAAAAATCCATTGTTAGGTTATTTCAGACAGGAAATAAAAAGAACTCATTTATCTCATTTCAATCTAATCTGCTTGACGTTTATTTCTATATTTGAGTCTGACAAATGGAAGGAAGTACAATTGTGAAAACCCTTATAACTGCAAAGATACCCAATCTATAACAAGACTTTAACAGTCGTGATCAACAATTTACCTATTTGTCTTGTTGTAGATTAGTTAATAGAATACAATACCTTTCTGGGAACCAGGAGACTAGAGATCCATAGTGTAACGTGCAACAGAAAAAAAAAGATTTACTTTGAGATTACTATGCATCAGCTCAGCTGCCATATTATATATCTGTAGGCAACCCTTTTCCTATTGCATATAATAAAGTCATTTATTTACTTTTACTAAAAGATTTAAGTTTTTAATAAAGTTGATCAAATATAATTAAGAGTTTGATTATTGTTGTCTTCATTCTTTTAAATAAATGTTGAATTTTAATACATGGTAAAGATAAATTAGTGTATTGTTCAAGCTTTAAGTCCAAAAGATTCTTACAAGAGATGACATGTTAGAGATGTATAATAAAATCATTCATGTAATGTGATTTTATCTAACAACTTAACTTTTAAAAGAATTGGTTAATGATATTTCTAATTGAATTTATCAGTAAATAAAAGATTTAAACTATGAAATATTTATTATCAAAGTCTCATTTCTAATAATAGAATGCATGGTTTTGTGTTTTGACAATTAACTTGACAAATGCAGAAACAACAATAGACTCTTGTACTGTAATAAGTATATAGTTCACAGCTACCTAGCTAGCTAGCTAGCAAGCAAGTTAGACATGGAACCACCAACCAAAGCTTGTGTTGTATGGTTGTGAAGAAACGTGCAGCGCATTAGAACTACACTAAAAAGAGTATGCAATACAAAGAGAATGTTGTATCAGGCACAGGAACAATAAAAAGAGTATGCAATGCAAGTCAAAAAGGAAAAGAAAAGAACAATAATATGCACTAAAAGAAATGATAATTTTATAAAAAGCCAAGCCAGGAGCAAAGAAAAGAAAAAGGTAGGAATAAAAGACTTTGAAAGGATAACTTAACAGGAAGCTAAGATTACCAATTGGAAAAGATAACGGCACTACCTAATGACTATGCCTTCAACATTGTTCATATGACAACGGGAAAAGAAAGTTTCAGTATCTGCCAGCGTAATGTTAGAATGCAGGGTAGAAAATATACACTTTGCTTTTATATACAATATATAATCCTTTTCCAAATTTTCTAATATACTTTTGGCAAGAAACCAATATACAGAGCATTTTTGGGCATACTTAAAGTTATACTAACAGTGCATTCTTCAAGCCAATCTTATCTAAATTCAGAATAGCATTAAATATCCTCAACAAAACTGTAAAATGTATATAAAATCACTCAACTAAAAATATCACCAGGCTTACATTATACTCACAAGACTATAAAATCAGAAAATCAAATGCATACATATATATAAAAATCAACTTACAATGAATTTGTAGGAATTAGGAACTGATGATATAGAGACCCAGCTTCAACAAGAATTACAGCTTCTGCTGAAGGTGACCATGAAAATCAAAAGCGAAAATGTGATATTAAAAAAAAATCAAGGGTTTAGGTTGAAGAAGGAAATCAATGAAAACGTAGATCAAAGGCTCTCACTAGATCAAGACGCAGTACTGCAGCAGAAGCCAATCAATGGCACGAGCACTTTTCTCACCAATCACCACGCAGCGATTTCGTCACAATAGCAAGCGAGGAGCAATGTACAACACAGCGATTTGATCTCTCCACGCAGAAACTTGAAGATGTCGCTGATTAAGGAAGTTGTGGTGCACGATTTGGGGTTAGGGTTCAGTAATTTGGGGGTTAGGGTTCATAAGGTTGGAGATCAATTTCAGTGGAAGTGGAGAGTGAGACTGAGATGAGATCTGGTTTCGTTTCATAAGTTTTCTGAGATGTGAAATAGATTGGTTTGGTGATAATGTGGTTATCTGAATTAGAGTTAAAAATGGTTAACTGGACCATTTAATAAAACAAACTGGTTTAGGATTTTAAAAAATAAAACTAGTTCGGGTTATTTTAAGAGTGGTTCAGTTTGGTTCATGGTTCAGTTTGGTTTATTTGGTTTTTATGCACAGCCCTATACAAAACCATCCCCACACCACCAAAACTTGGTTGGTGAGGTAAAATCTCCCTCTTACCTCTTGAAGACAAGATCTTCAAGCTTCTCTCCTTCTCCTTGATTTCGTATAAACCACAAACAATTCCTAAAAATTCTTAAACAATTAATAAAATCACAAACAAGGCTTAATAATGATAAACCATGGAACAAACATGGTTTATAAAATCAAAAACTAAATTTAAACCCAAAGAATCAAAAGTTTACCTTTAGGAAAGTAAACCAAACTTGGATTTTGAAGCACTTAGAGTGGGATTTTCACAAAACTTCCTAAATGAAAAGTGTTTAGGAGGTGGTTTAGGTTTAGGAAATGATAAGAGTAGAAATTATAGAGGATGAGTAGTGACTTTGGGTGTGTGGGCCGAAACTTAGAGAGAAAAAGGAAAGGAAAAATAGTTGGTGTTCTTGGGAAATTTGAGAGAATATGGTGCTTGGCTTTTTAGGTGAGAGAAAGTAAATATTGAGAGAGGTGCTGCCATGAGTGTGTAGGGAAATATTAGGATTTACTTGAACCAAAATATCACAATTTGAGTGCACATGCAATTGCACATGGCTTGGTCATCTTTTGGTCATGAAATGGTCACTTGGATGGACCTAGAACACTTGAGAACATGGTGGAACTTGGCCTCTTGGCTGTGGGGTGTCTAGGAGATTAGGGACTTAATTTATTTTCAATTAAAGTCTAATTGCATGCTAATTAATTAGCTAATTAATTAGGTTAAGTTTCCTAATCATTCTTAATTAATTATCTAATTACATAACTAATTAATTAAATATATAATTGCATATATCATGACTTCTAAATAAAATTAGGATATCTAATTAGAAATTAGATTATAACTAATCAATAACTAAGTTAGTTTACTTAGTTTCTTAATTAGGCCATTAAGATGACTAAATTAGATTTAATTAGTTACTAAGTAAAAGTCAAGCCACTATATTTGACTCAATCCTAGCCATTGAATTCAACTTTGTTTCCTATCCATTGATCTAATCTAAGGTGGATATCACTTAATGATTTTATTAGGGTTCATTTCACACCATTAATCTGATCAACGGTTATGATCGAAAACATCTTAATCAAGCTTTTCATCCGATGGTCCACAATAAAGTTCACGTCCCTTTATTTGATCACTTCCTATTGGATAGAAAAGTCCAGCCACCTATTTTAATTGATTCCTATTGGTTCGTTCGAATTTAGCTTACAGAAAATATTCTAAACACATTTTATGTTAACTAAAATTTATCGGGTCAAATAAATTATAGCAGAAGCTGCTATAAATAAAATAGCAGATATTTATTCGTGAAATATTTTTATTTCATAGATAAATTCTAAAAATTAAAAGATTCTTTTCTGTATCACTCAGATTTGAGTTTAGTAAAATCCCCCGCCTCCGAATAAATCAGACAAGAATTTCCTCGACCTGAAAATTATTATTTTCCTGACCAAGAGCAAATCACACAAAATGATCAAAAATGATCTTGGAACAGTCAAATTATTTTTATAACATACAAAAAATACCAAAATAGTGTAATTCTGCTATTACTATTAACATAGTCAGAATTTGGGGTGTTATAGGATAGGTAAGCTAGATGTGGGAGGATGTGGAGGTGGGGCAGGTAAGTCGGATGTGGGAGGATATGGAGGTAAGACAAGTAAGGTAGATGCTTGAGAGGTACCCCGACCTCTACCTCTACCTCTACCTTTACCTCTACCTCTACCTGTATGGTTATTTGCCATTATACAAGGGAGCTTTTGCAGCTACCAGCATATCAAAAAAAATTTTGGCTTCCGGATTAGGATCTTCACTCATTTGTTCAACATAACCAAATCCTTGTTGCTCAATTTTAGTACCAATTGAAGGTCCAGCAGCATCCATTACCATCTGCTCAAACTTATTGAAGTCTTCCCTCAACCCATTACCTCCATAGTATGAATCGTCAAAAACTACAACAGGAATAGGAGGCATTGATTCTCCATGGTTAGTCCAGTAGTAGTAGTTACATATAAACCCCTTACTACATAGATGCACCTTGACGTCGTCAACTTCTTGGTACTGCCTATATTTACATTTTTTATAAGGACACCTTAACTTCCCTTCTAGTCTATATTGATCTTGGATACAAGTAAATTCAACAAACTCAAAAACCCCCTCTATAAATTCATCTATAATATGCTTATCAGGGCCTATCCTTTTATCCATCCACTTGCGATGTTCAGGAATTTCCATTTTAGAAGTATTAAAAATTCTATCAAACAACATCAAGTAACCAAATTAGAAGTATAATATAGGAAGCTCATGCCAAGATGAGAAAGTTAACTTATAGGACTGCACACAAGACCATAACTTACAACATGATTGCACTTATTACTAATGGCATCGATATTTCTTTACATTAGTTAAAACATTATAATAGACTATAAACATAGAGTTAACTTTTAGGCATACCAACATAGATTCTAGGGAATTACCAGAAATGCAATGTTGGACCCACTAAGACAAAACCGAGCAGAGTAAAGATGAATGTCCTCTTCAAGTCTAGCAACTACACTTGGTCTATCACAAGGTGTAGAAAATAAAGACTAAAATTCAAAAAATTGAAGAACAATAATTTGGAAGTGTCCTCCATGAGATACTTGTTCCAAGGAAAAATATAATTCCTTGACAACATAATAAAAAAGGAATCAAAGGAACATCAATAATGTCAGAAACTGAATAGGATATCATGGGTTTGACCAAATAGTCATTCAAGATTTTTCTTCTTTTTTTTAAATAAAAGAATTAGAAATGTACACCCACAATACATTTTTATTCTGGAAATTGCAAAAAAACACTTATGCATACTATAATACATATGCACAAAAAAATATCACAATAAAAGCAGCAACTTCAATTCAAGATAATAAAATAATCTTATTATACTTCAATTTGATATGATAAAATAATCTTATAAATTTCAAATATGTTTGAACAAGGTAGCCTAGTAAAATAGGAGAGCAAAGGGAAGTCAAATAAATACTAGAAATAAAAGTTCGCAGTTTAAAGTGATGTGCAAAATGAAACAGGGATGTCCTATGAAGGATCAACAATATATCAAGGCCAGATGGTAAAGGAAAGCCTGGCAAATAAAACATTCAGTCCTTTTCTTAATTAAAAGCTACAAGAATAGCATTTTACGTAACTCTCGAAATCAATCAGAATAACTCCATAAGAATAATTTACTAAAAAAACACAAATTTGCAGTATCATATCAGGATTACATGACATTGTATATGATATACATATATCTATGCAATAACAGGAATAAACTTTTTGAAAACCTTGTTGGAGACAGAAGGGAAAAATGAACAAAAGGATTATTTGCATTATTTATAGAAGTCAAGGTTCA
This sequence comes from Ormosia semicastrata, assembly GCA_029884595.1. Classification (NCBI taxonomy): domain Eukaryota; kingdom Viridiplantae; phylum Streptophyta; class Magnoliopsida; order Fabales; family Fabaceae; genus Ormosia; species Ormosia semicastrata. The sequence goes on along the minus strand of JAQQTO010000062.1, from coordinate 17,480,093 downwards.
AACAGAGAAATATATCTACCAATGATTATATTTTGACTACTAATAGCACGTTGAAGCTCATTTAGATTCAAGATGAATAACAACTTGAAAAGCAAATATCTTTAGAGCTTGACCTCCACATCAACACCAGCAAGAAGATCAAGTTGCATCAAAGAATCTATTATTTGAGCAGTAGGATATAAAATATCAATGAGACACTGATGAGTTCTGATCTTGAAATGGAACCGAGCATCCTTATATACATTTGGGGATTTAAGAACACGGTAAATTGATGCATGCTTATCCTATTCAGAGGTTAGCCCTAAAAGGTTAACATACATACATGCATACATACATACGAAAAAAATAGATACACAGATGACTTTTGATATGTCTTAATGTAGCTGAAAATTTTTGTATATAGCAAGAAAAAATAAAGAGAGGAAAAAAATGAGATAAGGCTAAGTGGTTAACCTCTAACGGTGGTGGCTGTGCCGAGAGGAGAGGAGGAGCAATGAGTGAAAATGGTGACCCAACAAAACGGTGTGAGCACGAAATGAGACGCTAGTGGTGACTGTGCCAAGAGGAGAGGAGGAGTAACTGTAACACCCTGAAAATTTCTTATTCATGATAAACACTCATTTTATAATATTTGTGATTTTTGAGAATTTTTGTAGATTTTTTCAAAAATATTGAATATTTTAATATATTTCTCATTTTACGTGCACATTGAGCGCAGTTGGTGTAACACTCTGAAAATTATTTGTTTTATGATAAATAGTCATTTCATAATATTTATGATTTTTGTGAATTTTTTTAGATTTTTTCGGAACTGTTGATTATTTTAAAATATTTCTCGATTTGCATGCGCGCTGAGCAGAGCTAAGAAAAAAAAATATTTTCCCCGAGACTGGTAAACCTTGAACTATAGAAATGTCAACAGGGGATCTTACTAAACCCGAGGCTGAGCACAGTTTACGAGGTTACATTTTTTGAGATTTTATCTGATAAATAAAATCGTTGTACCATGAAATTATCCGGTGAACAATAAATACTATTTTTATTAACTGTAACTTTTGTCCACTAGATAATAGCTCTAGTAGAGTGTTAGTCATCTTTTCTAGAAGAGCACTTTAATGACATCATCACCCTTCACTTTATCGAAAAGCATGCAAAGCTTCTCAAGGAAGCTTCCTACCAAGCTTCTTAAGGAAGCCTCACACACACTCTCTCTCCTCCCACTCACCACACGGCCATGAAGGCCTCTTTGGAGCCAAAAGTTTATTTTACACTTTATTGCTTTCAATTCTAATTTTTGAAATCATTCCTACTATCACTTTCTCTCTCTACCATTTCTCTTCTCTCTTCTCCTCTCATTTTCTTCTCTTCACTTTTCTCTTCTCCTTTTCCTCTCCAAACCGTCAGCCACACACCCACCACCACCACCTCTCCATTTTTGTTTGCTCCAACTAATCATATTTTTAAATCTTCTCATCATCCTAAGGCTTTTCTCCTTGGTGATCATCTTCAAAAACTCAACTTTTCCTCTCCATTTTCTCTCCTCTTCCATGGCCAAAACCACCATTGTTGGCCATCCAAGCTTTTTCATTTAACCAATCTCATTTCCTACCATTTCTCATCACCGAGAACATTTTTTCTTTTGTGACCACCACCAAAATCTATCATTTTCATTTTTCTCCATCAAGCTCTAAAGTTGGAGACTTTGAGGTAAAAGTTCATGGCTTTCTCATCTTTCCATCTCATTTTCGTGATCCATGATCACTTTGGTGATCTTGGATGCGTTTCAAGCTTTGATTGTAATTCTTGTGAGTTTGATGTCCTTAGGGTTTTCTTAAGGGTGGAGGCCGAATTTTGCAAGGAGCTTCAAGGGAGTTTCTTTGCTTGTTTTTTTTTAGGTAAGAGGGAGATATTCCACTTCAACCACCCATGGTGGTGGGGGACGAATTTGTATCTTAAAATTGGAGGATCCATGTGTGGATTTCTCCTCTTGATTGCTTGATTTTTGATGATTTGTAATTATGTGCTTGTATGATGTTGTTACTTGATGTTGTTATATTATGTTTGCATGGATAAATTGTGATATTTTGTGTGCTTGAAATCATGTATGAAAAATAAGGAATCTTTGCTTATGTTGAATGAAGCTCACGGCCAAATGGCCCTATGATGGGTCCTTGATGAAACCTTGTGTAATAATTTGGGAATGTAAATGTTAGTGAGTGATAATTAGTGGAATGATGAGAAATTAGGTCCCTAGTTCTTTAAAGGGCTCACAGCCTCTTAGTGAGTTGAAGGCAAAAATGTTGTGTTAAGATGAAAATCTAGTCAATTGGATAATTAGAGATTAATTAAGGATTCATAAAATGTAAGGAACCAAGAATGAGATTTTATCCTAAAACTTAGAATAATTTTTAATTAAAGGAATGATAAGAGTGTGTGAGACTCGGAGAACCTTAGAATAATTTTTTAAGTGTGTATGCATAAATTTAAAGTAGGGAACTTAACAAATCAAGAGAATTCCTCTAGGGGAGGATTTTATAAGAAATGCTAAATTGAAGTGAAACTTAGATAATTGGATAATTAGAAATTTATTAGGGATTCATAAGATGAGAAGAGAAAGGAAATGAAATTTTACCATAAAACTATGAGTAGATCTTGACCTCTAAAGAAAAATGAGTGAAAATGAGACTTTGAGAATCATAAGACATCTAATTTAATAAGCTTTATTAAGAGTGAAGAGAAGGATTAATTGAATTAGAGAAATAAGGATTAGGAGTGTAAGGGAAGATTTGAGAAATATAAAATGTTTATTTTAGATAAATTTTATTAAGGATAATGAGAAGAACAACGATAAAACCTTATGAAATAATGGTATGTCCAAAATTAATTATCAATGACAACTTTGTTATCGGGCCCATGAGTGGGACCCAAATCTGTTGATGATTGCTTTTGGCTTATGATTATGAAACGCACGATTGAAATCCTCTGTGATAGCATGCATTTGGAATTGTGCTTTTGGAACCGAAATACAAGACCCAGAAACATCAGATGGACAATTTAGTTAGATGTGGTTTACTCTTATAACCAGAAACATCAGGTAGACGATTTAGTTAGAAAGGACTGGTTATCAGTAGAAACCTCAAATATCGATAGTACTATGTAGTCATATGGACGGTTATATAATATCATTGATGCAAATGGTATTGAAACAATTGTATGGAAGGTTGGTTTAATACCATTGGGAATGGTACAACGGAGGGTTGATCCCATTGAATATGCATTTGTGCATTATACAATTATGGCATTTTATGCCTAGGAGTGAACGAGAACTTACAGGATAGTGGGGCCTTGAATAGACCTATGGGGACGTCAGGGCGCGATGATTCACTTGTGATTATGCTATCACATTGTATACCCCTGGCCGTGAACATTGTTGTAATGCACTAGTAGCCTGACAATCCACTATTGCTTTTTGTGGCCCGATGTAGACTGTCTATTAAGGGGGGACAAATCTTCTGGGACGTTCATCTCTGAAAACTGAGTCTAGCTCCATGGAGTAGGAAATGAGTACATTACACATGAGGGTGGTCAGCATACGCATCGTGCATATGCATGGTCAATTCACATATTGTCATGGCATGGTCTATATACATATTGTGGTGACATAATTATTATTTATGTATATCTATGGTGGATATCTGTTGTTATAGTGTTGTTAAAATTTATATTATTGTGGGATATGCTTTTCTGATTATATATATATATATATGTGTGTGTGTGTGTGTGTGTGTGTGTGTGTGTGTGTGTGTGTGATTGATAACTTAAATATACCTGCAACATCTGTGTGTATGGAATGACCTCGTCATTTGTATTTTTTTCCTTCACTGCCATGTTAGTAATGATGTAGGATATCTCACCTCTTCGATGTATTGTCCCGTTTTATTTTTGTGTTCGATAAAGGCTGTGAGGGGGACACAGTTGAATTGGCTGGTTGTGGTTGAGTCGAGTTTCTAATTCCTGTGATGGCGTTGAGACAAGATTTCCTTGGCCATATGCGGATGCAGCTTCATGGGGGCACTGATGCTAGGCGTGTCGACTGGAACACCGAGCAGTTCATTGTGTATAGGGTTAGTGGCTCTGTCCATAAGTGGTACCTATCCCGGGGTTACTACTTACCCTTTTGTGGTTTAATACTTGTCTTTTGTTATTTGGGTATATAAGTGCTACATTTTTATGTTAATAGTACCTGTGTTCATTATATATATATAATTATTATTTTTCATTCAGTGTTTTTGGGAGCTATGTGATAAACATGTTTTATTCGTGGCTCATATTTTTTTTATATGCACAATGATTAAATTTGGGAAAATTGTTATTTAAGTTGTAGCATGCCAAAATTTTAGTGATTGTGGTATAATGACGATTGTGTCATGGTTACTAGATCGAGGGGTGTTACATTAGGTGGTATCAGAGCAGTTCATCCTGTTGAGCCGGGCTATGGACTGACTATGCTTAGACATGTTAGAAGTTTCTTTGTATGTTGTGCACTTCCTTGTCTCTTGATTGAGATGTTTGGGAAAGGAAGGCATGGCTTGCTATAGGTTGAATGTTGGTAGCTACTATTGCATAGTTACATGATATTGAGTATTGGCCCACTCAATGTGTAATGTTCTGTGTGGATGGGAAATTGGGACTTCACCTAGGCGTATTAAGGGAATAGGAGTTCTTTTAATAAGAAGCTCAACTGGTATGACTGAACTTTTTTAAGATTTGTTTGCATTTACACCCTTGTTGTGTTACCTCTAGAATTGTTTGAGCTAATGGGTTAGAAAAAAAGGGTAGTTAAATAGGACTTGCAAGGTTTGTGGGCTAAGGCATCCAAAAGGTTTTGGAGAACTGGTTTTCTTGGGAAAAGAATATCTGGCATAAGTGTGGTTCGAGGGGCTGCTTGGGAGTTAAAGACTTACAGTAGATCACGTTATAGAAGGCAGAATGAAGGTGCTCAAGTTAGAGTCTTTTGGGTTTGGCGGTTAGGTTTGTCTTGCTGTGTTGTGTGACTCTTTGTGTTTGGTTTCTGAAAGGAGACAACATTGTTTGAATTGATTGCTTTTTATTTTTCTTATGTTTCGAGTTATTTGTCCTTAAAGAGAGGCAATGGCTTGGGGTAGATGTAAACGTGTGAATGCGGGGAGTGACGATGATGATACGACTGCAGCAGTAGAAGTAATGCAAAGAATGGCTGATGTAACAACACACCAGGATCAGAGGGCTGCACAATAGCATGAATTAGAAGTCGAGGTTCAGAATTTATTGGAAGAAAGTCAATTTTGGGGAAACTCTGGACTGCCTACATTCTTGAGGAGGATTAATAGAAAAGTCAATCAGTTTAAGCAGAAACTATATTCACGACGACCGAGGGAGCAACGGCAGCAACAAACGCATGAAGGAAGTACGAGTGGTAATAAATCCAATCCGACCATGGTATCTTTACCAAAATGTAAGAAGTGCAGAAAGGGCCACTTAACAAGGCATTGTACGATCGAGGCAATAATCTGCTTCAAGTGCGGAAAGCCGGGACATGTGGCTAGAAATTGTACTTTGCATAGGACGAAACCCTCCGTTAGAAATATATGTGCTTCAAAATCTCACGAAGAAGGAAGAGTTAATTCCTCAAGTGAAGCGAAAGTTTCTCAGACTGAAGATCTAAACGAGGGAGATTGTACTACAATAGATGACTCTATGATTTTACTATAAAATTCTGGGGGGATAGCCCATACTTTTATGACACATGACTGCATGAGTCCATTTGGGTCGTTTGTATTTTTGTCATCTTTTGACTAAGTTATTTCTACTTCGGCTACTAAGAACCTATTGTTGATAGCCAAGCTGTTTAAATTATCCTATGACCTGTTAAAGATGGAATCTTTCCTGTTGATCTGATTTGTTTACTTTTTTCACAAATTAGATGTAATATTGAAAATGGATTGGTTATTTTTCAACCATATCATGTTAAATTGTTCTAATCAAACTTTAGTGCTTCTTGAGACAGAGATTTATGGATTTGGATCCATGAAGTTTGGCCCTAAATTTTATTAAACCATGTCAAATTCTTCGTCGGATGGGCTTGGTAGTATACCAAGTGACTTCACTATCTTTTCCTTCTAACTTTTATAATGTTTCTAGTGTACTTCAATTGAGGAAATGTGTTCCTGAATTCAAACCACAACATAGCACCGAATATAGTACAATTAGGTAAGAACTTGCCCTATGAGACATTTTCTGTTAAGATCAAGGATAGATGGTTTGATAGATCAACCGAAGGAAGCCGCTGTCTTCTCCAAGATCAACTTGTGTTCTGGACTATCATCCAGTTCGTTTGAAGGTAGAAGAATGTTTTCAAGATTAGCTTTTTGGACGCGTTATGGGCACTACAAGCGTTTAGTAGCATCGTTCCATGCAACGAACACTTCGGTAGCATTCATCGATTTCGTGAATAGGATCTTTTTCCCTATCAAAAATAGATATGTCGTTATCTTTGTTGTCGATATTCCAATCTATCCTTAAAGTTCGGAGGAACGTACCAAACCTCTCATTGTGATTCTTCAAATCCTGAAGAGGGAGAAAGAGATATGTGTGAAGTTATCCAAGTGCGAATTCTGGTTAGACGCAATTCAACTTTCGGGTCACACAATCTCAAAGGAAGGAGTTGCTATGGATCCATCGAAATTTGAAGCAGTTCTTCAATGAGAAAGACCGATGACTGTAACAGAGTAGTAGCGTATGCTTCAAGACAGCTGAGAGTACATGAGGAGAACTACCCCACACAAACTTGGAGTTAGCCGTTGTGTGTTTGCGTTGAAAATATGGAGGCATTTTCTACAAGGAGCAACTTTCAATGTCTATAGCGATCACGAGTCTGAATTATTTGTCTGATCGAAATGAATTGAATATAGGGCAGAGACAAAGATTAGGATTTCTGAAGGATTATGATTTTCAGTTTTAGTATCATTCTAAAATAGGCGAATGTCATAGCGGATGCCTTAAGAGGAAAACGTACTTAGTTTGTCTATTACGATGAATAAGAAAAACAAATTAATAGAGCAACTCAGCGATGTGCGGTTGTTTGTGAATTTGGTTATTGGATTGCTGGAGATTTAAAAGGCGTAGAGATCTTGTTGATTGGCTTAAGACATCAACACATTTCTTGCCCATTAATAACATATACTCAATGGAAAGGGGCAACCTTAATGCTGATAATCTGGGTTGATGCAACTGGAGATATAGCATGGGAACTAGAAGATGAACTGGAAGAACAATAGTCGCGTTTGTTCTAAGATAGACCAAATTTTGAGGATGAAATTTCTTTGTAGAAGGGGAGAGTTGTAACGCCCCAAAAATTTCTTATTTTATGATAAACACTCATTTTATAATATTTATGATTTTTGTGAATTTTTGTAGATTTTTTCGAAAATACTGAATATTTTAATATATTCTCATTTTACGTGCGCACTGAGCGCAGCCGGTGTAACACTCTGAAAATTGTTTGTTTTGTGATAAATAATCCTTTTATAATATTTGTGATTTTTGTGAAATTTTTTAGATTTTTTCGAAACTGTTGATTATTTTAATATATTTCTCAATTTACATGCACGCTAAGCAGAGCTGAGAAAATAAAATATTTTTCCCGAAGCTAGTAAACCTTGAACTGTGAAAACGTCGACGGGGGATCTTACTAAACCCGATGTTGGGCACAGTTTATGAGGTTTACGTTTTTTGAGATTTTATCTGATAAATAAAATCATTGTACCGTGAAATTATCCAGTGAACAATAATACTATTTTTATTAACTGTAACTTTTGTCCACTAGATAATAGCTTTAGTAGAGTGCTAGTCATCTTTTCTAGAAGAGCACTTTAATGACATCCTCACCATTTACTTTATCAAAAAGCGTGCAAAGTTTCTCAAGGAAGCTTCAAGGAAGCTTCCTACCAAGCTTCTCAAGGAAGCCTCACTCTCTCTCTCCTCCCACTCACCACAAGGCCATGAAAGCCTCTTTGGAGCCAAAAGTTTATTTTATACTTTATTACTTTCAATTCTAATTTTTGAAATCATTCCTACTATCACTTTCTCTCTCTACCATTTCTCTTTTCTCTTCTCCTCTCATTTTCTTCTCTTCACTTTTCTCTTCTCCTTTTCCTCTCCAAACCCCCACCACACACCCACCACCACCACCTCTCCATTTTTGTTTGCTCCAACTAATCACATTTCTTAAATCCTCTCATCATCCTAAGGCTTTTCTCCTTGGTGATCATTTTCAAAAACTCAACTTTTCCTCTCCATTTTCTCTCATCTTCCACAGCCAAAACCACCATTGTTAGCCATCCAAGCTTTTTCATTCAACTAATCTCATTTCCTACCAGTTCTCATCACCTAGAACATTTTCTCTTTTGTGACCACCACCAAAATCCACCATTTTCGTTTTCCTCCATCAAGATCTAAAGTTGAAGACTTTGAGGTAAAAGTTCATGGCTTTCTCATCTTTCCATCTCATTTTTGTGATCCATGATCACTTTGGTGATCATGGATGCCCTTTTCAAGCTATGATTGTGATTCTTGTGAGTTTGATGTCCTTAGGGTTTTCTTGAGGGTGGAGGCCGAATTTTGTAAGGAGCTTCAAGGGAGTTTCTTTGCTTGTTTTCTCTTAGGTAAGAGGGAGATATTCCACTTCAACCACCCATGGTGGTGGGGGACGAATTTGTATCTTAAAATTGGAGGATCCATGTGTGGATTTCTCCTCTTGATTGCTTGATTTCTGATAATTTGTAATTATGTGCTTGTATGATATTGTTACTTGATGTTGTTATATTATGTTTGCATGGATAAATTGTGATATTTTGTGTGCTTGAAATCATGTATGAAAAATAAGGAATCTTTGCTAATGTTGTATGAAGCTCACGGCCAAATGGCCCTATAATGGGTCCTTGATGAAACCTTGTGTAATAATTTGGGAATGTAAATGTTAGTGAGTGATAATTAGTGGAATGATGAGAAATTAGGTCCCTAGTTCTTTAGAGGGCTCACGGCCTCTTAGGGAGTTGAAGGCAAAAATGTTGTGTTAAGATGGAAATCTAGTCAATTGGATAATTAGAGATTAATTAATGATTCATAAAATGTAAGGAACCAAGAATGAGATTTTTTCCTAAAACTCAGAATAATTTTTAATTAAAGGAAGGACAAGAGTGTGTGAGACTTGGAGAATTTTAGAATAATTTTCTATGTGTGTATGCATAAATTTAAAGTAGGGGACTAAACAAATCAAGGTAATTCCTCTAGGGGAAGATTTTATAAGAAATACAAAATTGAAGTGAAACTTAGATAATTGGATAATTAGAAATTAATTAGTGATTCATAAGATGGGAAGAGAAAGGAAATGAAATTTTACCATAAAACTATGAGTAGATCTTGACCTCTAAAGAAAAATGAGTGAAAATGAGACTTTGAGAATCATAAGACATCTAATTTAATAAGCTTTATTAAGAATGAAGAGAATGATTAATTGAATTAGAGAAACAAGGATTAGGAGTGTAAGGGAAGATTTGAGAAATATAAAATGCTTATTTTAGATAAATTTTATTAAGGATAATGAGAAGAACAATGATAAAACCTTATGAGATAATGGTATGTCCAAAATTAATTATGAATGATAACTTTGTTATCGGGTCCATGAGTGGGACTCAAATCTGTTGATGATTGCTTTTGGCTTATGGTTATGAAATGTACGATTGAAATCCTCTGTGATAGCATGCATTTGGCATTGTGCTTTTGGAACCAAAATACCGGACCCAGAAACATCAAATGGACGATTTAGTCAGATGTGATTTGCTCTTACAACCAGAAACATCAGGTAGACAATTTAGTCAGAAAGGACTGGTTATTAGAGGAAACCCCAAATATCGGTGGTATTATGTAGTCGTATGGACGGTTATATAATATCATTGATGCAAATGGTATTGAAACAATTGTATGGATGATTGCTTTAATACCATTGGGAATGGTACAACGGAGGGTTGATCCCGTTGAATATGCATTTGTGCATTATACAATTATGACGCTTTCTGCCTAAGAGTGAACGAGAACTTACAGGATAGTGGGGCCTTGAATAGACCTATGGGGATGTCAGGGCACGGTGATTCACTTGTTATTATGCTATCACATTGCATACCCCTGGCCGTGAACACTGTTGCAACGCACTGGCAGCCTGACAATCCACTATTACTTTTCGTGGCCCAGCGTAAACTGTCTATTGAGGGGGGACAGATCTTCTAGGACATTCATCTCTAAAAACTGAGCCTAGCTCCATGGAGTAAGAAATGAGTACATTGTATATGAGGGTGGTCAGCATACGTATCATGTATATGCATGGTCAGTTCACATATTGTCATGGCATGGTCTATATATATATTGTGGTGACATAATTATTATTTATGTATATCTATGGTGGATATCTGTTGTTATAGTATTGTTAAAATTTATATTATTGTGGGATATGCTTTTCTGATGATATATATATATATATATATATATATATATATATATGTGAGATTGATAACTTGAATATATCTGCAACATCTGTGTGTATGGAATGACCTCGTCATTCATATTTTTTTCCTTCACTGCCATGTTGGTAATGATGTAGGATATCTCACCTTTTCGTTGTATTGTCCCATTTTATTTTTGTGTTCGATAAAGGCTGTGAGGGGGACACGATTGAATTGGCTGGTTGTGGTTGAGACGACTGTCTAATTTCTGTGATGGCGTTGAGACGAGATTTCCTTGGCCACGTGCGGGTGCAGCTTCATGGGGGACACTGATGCCAGGTGTGTCGACCAGAACACCGAACATTTCATTGTGTATAGGGTAGTGGCTCTATCCACAGGTAGTACCTATCCCGAGGTTACTACTTACCATTTTGTGTTTTGGTACTTGTCTTTTGTTATTTGGGTACGTAAGTGCTACGTTTTTATGTTAATAGTACCTTGTGTTAATTATATATATATATATGTTTATTGTTTTTCATTCAGTGTTTGTATTTTGGGAGCTATATGATAAACCTGTTTCATTCGTGGCTCATATTTTCTTTATATGCACAATGATTAAATTTAGGGAAATTGTTATTTGAGTTGTAGCACGCCAAAATTTTAGTGACTGTGGTATAATGACGATTGTGTCGTGGTTACTAGATTGAGGGGTGTTACAGTAACGAGTCAGAGAGGGCTGAGAGCCTAGGGTTAGGGGAGGGTTTCAATTTGGGAATTTGATTTTACAGAGAGAAAGGAAAGAAGAGAAATTGAGATTTGAGAAAATGAGTGAGCAAAGTGTGAGCTACGCTTTAGGCAACAAGGAATGATATGAAACTAAAAATATAATTATAAAGGGAGGGGATCCAGTTATACCTAATGTAAGTAAAAAGACTTACACTCAATCTCTTACCATTAAATTCATCTTAATCTAATAGTGTAAATCATCTAATTAAATAATGAGAAAGAATAATAAATACTCACATTAAAAGAGAGAGAATAAAAAATGTAATTTTAATGAAAAAATAAATTTTAGTTATTAAGTCTATTTATTAACGTAAAAAATGATGTAATATTGAATATACTTTATAATATATTCAATATTAGTTTATATTAATTTATAATATTGAATATAATTTATAATATTTTTGTTAAATTCGGGTTGATCAAGTTGGTCGAATTATCTGAACTAATTTACACCCTTACCAAAAATATGCGGGATTAAACAAAAATGAGCTAAACAAATTAATAATCAATTTCAACTAAAAATTACATGATTGTCTAATTAATAATAAATAATGAATGAGAAATATATGTCATCTACCTTTTTTGCCAAATCAAAATGCTCATTCTGTTTTCATCAATAACAGACCATGAATGAGTAATTACAAGGCGCAGAGAATAAGCTCGAAAGTTGTTTGACTCACTCTTGTCTAACTCATTCAATATTATAAATTAATATAAACTAATATTAAATATATTATAAATTATATTCAATATTATGTCATTTTTTATGTTAATAAATAGACTTAATAACTAAAATTTATTTCTTCATTAAAATCACATTTTATTATTCTCTCTCTTTTTTAATGTGAATATTTATTATCCTCTCTCATTATTTAATTAGATGATATAAAACTATTAGATTAAAATGAATATAATGATAAGAGATTAGGTGTAAATCTTTTTACTTATATTAGGGGTAAATAAACCCCGTCCCAATTATAAATATATAAAATATGTAAATACAAACATAACAACAAAGAATGGCTTAGTGGTAAGTGGAGTGAGTAAGTCATTAGAATGGACAGAAAATATGTAAATACAAACATAATTAAAAATGGCTTAGTGGTAAGTGGAGTGAGCAAGTCATTGGAATGGACCGTGTTCGATTCTTGCCTCTTGGTTATCAATGATGAAATCTTCAATTTTTTCATATAAAAAACTTAGCGATGGAAAATTATATATTTCATACAATAAACCTTTTATTTCAATATTAATTTTTTTTATTTTTTTATTTTTTTTCATATAAAAAGTCCGTTGCTATATATTTTATACAATAAAACATTTTTTTTAGAAATAAAGTGATTTAACGACGGAATTTGTCACGAAAAATTTAGAGACGAAATAATTTCATCACTAAATTCCATCACTAAGTCCAACAACTAAATTCCGTGATAGTTTCCGTTGCTCATAATCATGGAATTTTTTCTATGATTAATTTCATCGTTATTTCCATCATTTTTAGTAGTGGATTTATATTCGAAGTGAAACTCAAATGTCACTGCCATTGACTTGACTCGCACCACCACTCTTCCTGTGCAACCACTACCGCTGATTAGTGGTTCATTGGTTTTTAGTGGTACGTGGTGGTGGAGGTTCTGGTTCATTGGATGTTGCTGGGATGATCCAGTTAGGTGCGAGAGGGACGAGGGATGGTTAGGGTTTGGGTTAGGATTAAACATTAAGATTAGTTAAATATAGTAAAAAAGATTTAAAGTAATAATAGTAAAAACCATAATACTAATGTGATTAATATTGAAATTAATACAAGTAAATTTAACTAAATTTATTATTATTATTATTATTATTATTATTATAAGTAAATATATCTTTGGCATGTTAAAATCACTACATAAAATCTTTTAATCCCGAAGTGTTCCAATCAAATTGCACACACGTTGAATGAGTTCGCCTTTTTTACTGTATTAATTTTTTTTAATTTGAATTGATCATTGTAGGAATGAATATGGGAGAATAATGTAAAAAGAAGCTTATGTAAAAAAAAAAAAAAATTTGGCGGGAAAAAAATAGTTGCGATAATTGTCCAGCTTAAATCGAATGTATCATTCCTTGAATGAAGTAGGTGTATGAATAGTTTTATTGAAATCATGAAAATTAAAGTAGGTGAATGAAGTTAAGAATTTTGAAATAATTAATTAATTTAAATTCATAGTTAAGTAATATGTATAAATTATAAATTATAAATATATTATTGCAAAAAAAGGTTTTACAATGAATGAGATGATGTTTTGTGAAAAAAGTTGTTATTGATGAACTAATATGCATAAATTATAAAAGACTAAAATACAATTTTCAATAGATGTAGGATTACTTTTTAAATCAACTAATGGACTTATATATTGTCAAGGCAATTTAATAAGAAGCTTGATTGCAATAATTACTCAAACTTGATTAAGTTAATTATAAATAAAATTAACAATTAGTACTTCTCTTATTTAGAGTATTTAAAAGTTTACTTAGCAATAATTACTCAACATCATTAAGCTAATTAGTGTTCATGAACATTAATCATACTTGGCTTGTTTTATGTGTTTTAATAAAATTAATCATTAAGACTTGTTTTCTTTAATCTATTTAGCAGCCCTCATGTTAATAATTCATAAACCACAGTTAATCTAATTAAAATTTATGAAAAATAATCCATAAGACTTATTTGTTAAGTTTATTTAGAACGTCGTTCTCACTTAGGAATTATTCATTGACATAAACAATTGTTTGAAGGATCTCTTTTAGACCTAATTGCATTATGTGAACCAATTTTAGAATTAATTTCACGTTTATATTCATTACCTTCAATTTTTGCTTTCTTTTTTTGAAAGAGAATTTTTTACTTTCTTTTTAATTTTCCAAGTCCAATTTCTAAAAATACAAGTGAAATGATAATATACGGTGACTAAATTTAAACTATAACTGAGGAAAAGTTAAGATCTATACTCCTACATTATAAAAGAAGATTTTTTTTTTGTAAATGTATAATTTAAGATCAAAGGTGACTGTCCTATTTCAGGATTATGATTGATCTCTAAATTCAATAAACACTTACAGAAATACTTACAGATGACCTTCGCAGGAATTAAACTCCTATTAATTTAGTTGACACAATTTATCCTTATCTATTGTGTTGGCACAACAATTTTTTATCCTTTTGTTGAATGTCGACTTGATTTTTATTTTGTTCTAAAAAACACTTTTTCGATTTATTCAATAGTAAAAATATTAATGTGATATGGACTTGATAAAAATAATTTTTAAAAAGTCTCAAGTAGATTATGAACCTCATTTAAAAAAATTAAAATTAAAATTCATAAACTTATATATATATATATAGAGAGAGAGAGAGAGAGAGAGAGAGAGAGAGAAATTTCTAGTTACTGAGAATGGTAGTTGGTGTTGAGCGATAACTCTACGCTTCTTCTGCGCCTTTGACTTGGACCTCCTCAATGTTTTTGGCGAGTGGGAAGTGACAGACGGCTTGGGCTATAGGCGGTGGCGAGGCCAGACAGCAGTGACTTTATCCATGGACGTTTCTATAGTTGAATCGTGGTGGTTTTTAATAAAGAAGAAAAATAAGGGGTTTAAAAATAAATAATACAGTGGCCTTTTTAATAAATAAAAACTTTTGGAAATTATCCATTGACCTACAATATTTTGAGAAACATTAACAGCACTGTTCTGAACTAGATTCAGAGGGTACCTGAGATAGGTACGTTGCAATGAGTTCTCCTTCGCGCAGCAGCTGAGCTTGTAACACAGGGGGGTTGGGTACCTGCAAAGGGACTCCAACGCTCAAGTCAGGCAGTGCACAATAAGATTTTTGGGATGGGGTTTAGAGTTACCTTACTAAGATGACTTAACCTTGTATTTATAGAGCGTAAGCAGAATCCTAATGGGATTCTTATCGAATACTGAATGCAGGTAATTTAGGATTAGTATCCTGAAGAGGATTGCCTTCCGTTATTATCGATATATCCCTGCAACTGGGATTAAGATATGGAAAGTATCTAACCATTAAGGATATCTATAAATCCTATAATATCGTAAGTTGATGATTGGCAGTTACGGATATTTAGGGATTCATCCACTGCGCGAATCTATCAGTCACGATGTCGAATACTGATACTGCTCGAAGGCCGTAATCCGTTGTCCGGAATACGTCGTGAGTCTTCCTCTACGCCAGCTAGGAGAGTCCGGTAATGTGCATGCCGGGTTGATCCCATGGAGCGGGATCCCGGATCACGGTCCAGAACAGTTGCCCCCAGCTTGGCTCTTGGATGAGACAGACCAGAGTCAAGTTTAGAACGGATCAACCATTGTGTGGTAATTCGACGGGTAGGTGTCAGACCTCGGGTTATTACCGATATCCTTGTCCTTATTCAGTTACGAACAAACATCGCTGCCCCTAAGCACGAGTACTAAGGAATCCTGGAGACATATTTGACGCAGATCCCAAACGTGATCCCTAACGTAACAGTCTGCAATTCTCTGGGAAACTGATGCTTGGACTTTATTGGGAAGTAGTGATTCTTTAAAGAAAACGTCAGTTTTATATGGATTTTTTCAACTGCTCCCTATCTTTGTGACCAACCAGAGATCAAAGCATTTATTTTGGCTGACTTTATGGGATCAGGTCACCTTTTACGGGACCAATCGGAATCCCTCATGCATGCTATAAGTAGAGAACACTTCTTCGTGAGTTAGCATTCCCTTCTTCTTTTTCATTGTCGAACATAGATGATTTCTCCCAAAGGAATGAGTGTAATTCTTCCTTCGTTCCCTTCTTTTGTGAAGAGAGCTTCACCATCTGCAGAAACTATATTTTTATTTTTTCCAAAGTTCGTGAAGAGATTTGATTTTCTCCGAGCGTTCATCCTTATTGGACAGGGGCCTTTCTATCTTGGCGTAAAACCGGGTTGCTATGCATTTAGGGAGGCGGAAGCCTTTCTATCCTGGCGTACACGGGGGTGTCTGATCCAACGTGTTGTTAGGATGGAATAATGCTTCCGTCCTTCATTGCATGGGGACCTGACGGAGCACATTGTTCCTCTCTCCTTCTTCTCGGCGGGCTGCTTGAAAGCACTTGGCCGGTCTTTTTCGTAGTAACGGCTAGAGATGCAAGGATGCCTGGTCAAGGGAGTAAGGACCCTCTTGGAGCAACCTGGGGTGGTCTGCTTTCATTGACTTGCTTTCAAGGAAGCAGCGCTTATCCGCTTCTACCGTTATCCGTCGAAAAGGTGGGAGAAGAACGAGTGAGCGGAGAATTCCTACTCTGAAGTGGCTTCACTCTGTTCCAGGGTGGAAAGGCCGCTGTAGCTGCTCTGTGACTTGAGGCAACTTGGAATGACTGACACCGGCGGAGGATTCTTCAGCTAGAGAGGTCGCTCCCCTTCCAACGAGCGAAGGAAGATCTCGCCCTTTAGTTGCATCGCGGAGAAGCAGTGCAAAGAACTTTGGCACTTTATCCGGGGTTATGATCCTAGTTTGCCAATGTTTTGCAAAGCCTATCCACTTTTTCAAAAGGTCGGGTTTTGGAGATGTGGATGGGGTACGATCCAGGCAGTCGGAGACATTTGTCGCCTTTCCCGGGGTGTCATTATGCATTCCATGTCTCAATATTTTCTTTTTCCTCTTTTTCGGTTGTATGACGATGTATGGAATGAAGATGATCTAATAGACTTTACCTTCTTTGTATTTGTCCTGTATTTTCATTATATATATATGTTTTTCCACCGAGGTAATTCTGCCGGGATGAGTCCAACGCTTATCCCATTATAACCAAGTAAAGACACTACCGGGATAGGTCCAATGCCAACCCGGCATAATAGCCATAACTATACCTCGGAGATGGCATGTTGTCCATGATGTCAATAATTAATTGGGCCTGGAATCCGTGGTACAAACCCGGGTTCTCATCCAACATTCGTACGACGCTTTGGATTACTGCGTAACCATCCTTTCAACTGCTATTACAGCTGGGTGGGCCACGTGTCGCGACTTCATCGGAGGGACGTGCCTAGAGCTCCGCGAGCCATGATGAGCACTTTTTTGAACTTGCGCTGGAGGGGACAGAAATGCCCCTTAACCGTTCAACCCTTTATAAATAAAAGGTTTGTCTTCCTTGCTCTATCGTTTTTGCCCTCCTTCACTGAAAACACCATGCGTTGAAAGTCTTGGCTTCTTTTTGGGTGCTCTCCAATCGCAGCTCTTCCATTGTTCTGACTCAATTTCTCAACTTTCAAGTACTCTGTCTTTACACAGTAAGTTGCTTTCTTTCAGCCATTTTGTTATTTGCACTTTCAGTATGTCAATAGCTTTTCAGAAAGTAGGGTAGCTTCGCATTCCTGGTTTTTCTTGCCTTCAAATAGGGCTTAGTGATTTAGGTAGATATGGTCGCCTCCCTGAAACACCAACTTCACCGCGCCACGTGCGGTGGAGGGGTTCCCCCCGAATGCCTTGTTTTTGGTGGGATAGGAGGTCGGTAGAGGAGGTTAGGATTACCTCGCTCTCCCTGTGTCTGAATCTGTGAAGCTATTGATTCTGACAGTTTCTTACCGACTTCTTCGGATGTTCTCAGGGTTTCCATGGCCAAAGGAAAGAAAGCTAGGGTCCAGCCCCCATCTCATGACGTCCGTGATCCGGCAGAAAACGAGCTGGTTCGAGTTCGGCGGGGTCTAGGGTTGGTATGCCCATGGGTAGTGGACGACGTATGGGATCATCAGTCCAAGTTTTCAAGCGAAACCGTGCTCCGAGAATCTCTATTCGCCTTGGAGTTGACTGTGAACAAGGCTCGAGATGACGAGTTCGAAGTCGTCTGTCCAAATTGGAACGAGAGGGTGTGCTCCTGTCGAGAGGAGGGTTCACATTTCATGTTTCTGTATGAGCCACTTTTCTTCAAGTTAGGGCTAAGGATGCCATTTTCTGACTTCCAAATGGACGTTCTCCATACTCTCCAAGTGGCCCCTTCGCAGATCCATCCTAACGGTTAGGGCTACATCATATCATTTGAGAGGTTTTGTCGGCTGATGAGCCTCAAGTGCTCGGCGAGCACCTTTTTTTATTTTTATACAAGAATAAACACCCAGGGGACGGTGCGGCAAACGAGCTAGCTCGTCATCCGATCCCGGCTTGGTCGTAAGTCCTTTGATGTTTTCGAAGAAAGCTTCAAAGGGTTCAAGACTGCATTTTTCAAGGTAAAAGCCAAAGAGGGATGTCAGCCTTTCTTCCTTAAGCTGAACGGGGAGTCGGAATTTCCTCTTTACTAGACGCAGAGGTGCTGGGAAGTGCCCATCAACTTGATTGAGAAAGAGGAGGAAGATCTCGACCCTGAGGAACTTAGGACCGCGAGATTCATAACCCGATATGCTGAGAAGCATGGGAACATCAACTTTAGAGATGTTCTTTGTATCCCTGGTGATGATCTTCTTTACACTTTGTTAGGTAGGAATTAGGGCGTTTATATCTCTAGTATCCTTAGGTGTTTGCATTGTCTTCATATATCAATGTTTCGTGATGATGTACTGACTGTATCTGTTTCTGCTTCTTTCCAGTCAGCAACATGACTTCAGGATCTTCCATGGTTATCCTGCGATCTTCAAGAAACCGGAGGAAGGGGAAGAAGACCGCGGCTTCTTCCTCCACAGCCATTCCAGACTCATCCGACCGTGATGTTGTCATTGCGGAGCAAGATCAGCCGGGATCCCCTGCCCAGAATCTTAAAGGGAAGAAAAGGCAGGCTGTTGAAGAGCCTCCCGAGCACGAAGGAGGGTCGTCGGAGGGCGGTGAAAGGGGAGGGGCGAACTTCTTGCTAATCATTGCGGGGCACTCTGATCCCGGCCCCTTCATAGATGGGCGACTCTTGAGTGGCGAGGTGAGGCAGCATATTGTTGAGCAAAGTCTGGCCCAAACCTTAGTTGCACTTTAGAGGCAAGCTCTCCGGGCAGCAGCCAAGATCTGTGTCATCGAAGTCACTATCGAGAACGCTGATCGCTAGGCATCGGAAGAACTGAGGTCCTTGGAGAAAGAAAAGGAAGAAATCAACCAGAAGTTGACCGCGTCCTTAAAGGCCAATGACGATAATAGGACGAGAGCCATCGAGCTGGAAAAGAAGGTCATTGAGCTGGAGAAAGCGTTGGCGGATTCTGAGGCTGCCAGGAAGGCCAAAAAGCTTGAGGCCGACCGAAGCATTGGCGCTTTGAGGGCCGAGGTAACACAACTCGAAAAGGAGGTGGAGGAACTGGACGGAGTAGTTGGAAATGTCAGGGAAGAGCAGTTCCAAAATGTTGTGAAGCAAATCCAGCACTTCAACCCCGGGGTCGACCTTATCTTGGAGGGTGTTACCTCGGATAAAATGTTTCATAATGGCCAGCTTGTAGCTGTCAAAGAGTTAGCCGCGAAAGCTCCTGGTGGCAACCCGGAGGTTATTCAGATCCCAGAAGGGGAAGAAGCGGACACTTAGCTTCTCTAGCCTTTTTTTTTTTGGTTTCTGCCCCCTGCGTGGGGTTTTGCTATTTGTATGGACAATTGCCCCATGTTTGGGGTTTTATAACTAATGATTTTGTTTAACCATTTATTTTTCATGGTCCGACTTGGGTCTAATGCCTATTTTCATAGTCATTATAATGGACTTAGAAAACTTATTATTATAGAAAACCATGGTTCGGGATCCTTCACTCATGCTGTTGAGTGAATGGCATTCCACTTTGACTTAGGTAAAAATAACGCCTTAGTCTGTAATTTAACGCTTATAATAATCAAACGTCGAGAAATTTTAGACTTAGGCAAAGTAAAACCTTAATCCATATTCCAGTGCTTGCTATGGGAAGCGTTTGGAATTGCAGACATAAGTAAGTAACGCCTGGCTTAGGGCAGTTTACGTGAGAACCCTTTTGCCTGAGGCATCATCATTATTTAACCTTGCCCGGGGTAGGTACCCCAACAATCATATAGATTTTGGGACCCCTTCTAGGCTTGGGTATAAAGGAGCGTGTACATATGATCCGTACTGCCTCCTATCGACTTGTCAATTTAGCAGTTAGAGCAACGCGTTGGATCAACCTGGTTTCCTGAATAACAATTTTATTGATGAAATTAGGAGGACAGGAGTCTGTACATAGCATACTTATTTAAAACGGGAATGGATCAAAGGTAATTCCACTAGAGGGCTAAGCTGCTATGGGCATTCAGCTATAGTATTTTCTTAATTTATCCACATTCTAGTAATTCTTGACCGGGGTCCCAGATAACGTTTCCAGGGTGTAGGCTCCCTTACCCGTACTAGTGACGACACGATAGGGGCCTTCCCAGTTAGGGGCTAATTTCCCTTGGGAGGCATTTTTTCCTCCTATGTCGGCTCTCCTGAGCACTAGATCACCGGGATGGAATTTTCTTGGGACCACTTTCTTGTTATACCTGGCAGCTGTCTTCTACTTGAGGGCGACATCCTGTATATGGGCCACGTTTCTTCTTTCTTCGAGCAAGTCTAGGTCCTCTCTGATTAGACCAGGGTTGCTGTCGGATGAGAACTGTTGGTAACGCCAGCTGGGTTCCCCTATTTCTATCAGGATCATGGCTTCACAGCCATAGGTCAACTTGAAAGGGGAATCTCCCGTCGTGGAATGAGGAGTGGTCTGGTATGCCCAGAGAACATGGTCAAGTTGCTCGACCCAATTTCCTTTGGCTTCGTCAAGCCTCCTTTTTAAGCCTCGCACGATGATTCTATTGGCGGCCTCGGCTTGCCCATTTATTCTGGGGTTCTTGACTGAGCTACAGTGGTGTTTTATTTTTAATCCGGCTAGTAGCTCTTCAAAAGCTTTGTCTTTGAACTGGGTACCATTATCTATGACTACCGATTCTGGTACGCCGAACCTGGTGATAATATGGCGCCAAGTAAACTTTTGAATTCGTGCTGAAGTGATGGTGATTAGGGGTTCGGCCTCGATCCACTTAGTGAAGTAGTCTACTGCTACCACCAAGTATTTAAACTGCCTTGGGGCCTGAGAGAACAGTCCCAAAATGTCCATACCCCACCTATAAAAGGGCCAGGGAACCGACGTCATGAACAATTCTTCAGAAGGGGCTTGAAAATGATCTGCATGACGCTGGCACTTGTCACAAATTTGAACATGTGCATGAGAGTCAGCTTCCATTGTGGGCCAATAGAATCCTGCCCTTAATACTTTTTGGGCTAGGGCTTTGGCTCCCAAGTGGTGACCGCAGCTTCCTTCATGAACTTCAGCTAGGGCGTACTCTGCTTCTTTAGGGGTTAAACACTTTAGAAGAGGGGAGGAGAAACCACGTCGGTATAAGCGACCGTTGTAAATGGTGTATCTAACCGACGTCTTTACCAATCTGGAAGCCTCCTTCGGGTCCGACGGTAACTTCCCATGTTGCAGATAGTCCAGTATAAGAGTGATCCAAGATGGCTGATGGTCCTCCACTTGGGATATGCCATAATCCGTAATAGAGGGTTGGGAGAGGGTTTCTTGGATTACAGACCGGTTATTGTTGGGGCTTTTCGTGCTGGCCAGTTTAGACAAAAGGTCTGCTCTAGAGTTCTGTTCCCTTGGGATATGCTCTATCTTGACCTCTTCGAAGCTTTTCAAAAGTTCCTGGACCTTGTTCAAGTATTTCTGTAGGAGGGGTTCTTTGGCTTGATATTCGCCTCGGATTTGGGAGGTTACTAGCTGGGAATCACTGCAAAGTGTGATCCGCGTTGCCTCCAGGTCCTTTGCCATTAGCAACTCGGCGATGCAGGCCTCATACTCGGCCTGGTTGTTTGAGGTTGGGAATTCAAACTTCAGGGAGTGCTCTAAGGTCAAACCCTCCGAATTCTCGACAATCACCCCGACCCCACTTCCTTTGGGGTTCGAAGATCCGTCGGCAAAAATGGTCCAAAAGGCTTTCCTTGGGTTGCCGTTGTCTGTTGTGAGCTCTGCTAAGAAGTCGGACAAGGCCTGGGCTTTTATTGCCAGTCATGGTTCGTATGTGATTCCAAACTCTGAGAGTTCAATCGACCACGCAATCATTCGCTCGGCCAGGTCTAGTTTGTGTAGCACCTGTCGGATGGGTTGGTCGGTTCTTACCACCACTGGGTGGCATTGGAAGTATTGTCGAAGTCTTCTTGCGATGATGATGAGCGCGAAGGCAACTTTCTCTACCTTTTGGTATCGAAGCTCAGGGCCCTGGAGGACCTTACTGACGAAGTAGGCAGGCTTCTGTCCTTCGTTAGTTTCTTTAATCAAGACTAAACTCACGGCCTCGTCGTGGACGGATAGGTACAAGTAGAGCGTCTCTCCAGTGTCCGGCCTTGTCAAGATAGGAGGGGAGGACAAAAGGTTTTTTAATGACGTGAAGGCATCTTCACACTCCTGGGTCTATTCGAAGTTTTTTCCCTTCTTGAGCAATTTGAACAGGGGGAGGGACTTGTGCGCAGCTTTAGCTAAGAATCTTGTGAGGGCCGCTATGCGCCCCGTAAGCTATTGTACTTCTTTGACGTTCCGAGGACTTCTCATGTTGAGGACGGCCTGACATTTATCCGGATTGGCTTCAATTCCTCTATGAGTTAGCATGAACCCCAAAAATTTGCCGGCCTGGACCCCGAAAGCGCACTTTTCTGGGTTTAACCTCATGTTGTACTTTTGGATTTGTGCAAATACTTCCTCGAGGTCCGCCATGTGTGATTCGCAGTGTGGGGTCTTTACTATCATGTCATCTATATAGACTTCTAGCATCTTTCCCACCTGGTTTTCAAAAACCTTGTTCATCATCCTCTGGTAGGTGGCTCCTGCATTCTTTAGGTCGAAAGGCATGACCTTGTAGCAGTAGCTCGCCCTGTCGATAATGAAAGCGGTTTTATCTTCATCCCCAGTGTACATGGGAATCTGGTTAAACCCGGAATATGCATCCATGAATGAGAGCCATCTGAACCCCGAGGAGCCATCCACTAATTTATCCACATTGGGGAGTGGATATGGGTCCTTGGGACAGGCTTTATTCAGGTCAGTATAATCTACGCACATCCTCCATTTTCCATTGGACTTTTTTACTAGGACCACGTTGGAGAGCCATGTGGTATATGAGATTTCTCTGATGAAGTTGCCATTCAGTAGCTCTTTAACTTGGTCCTCTACAACTTGCTGCCTCTCGGACCCGACCTTCCTCTTCTTTTGCGCGACCGGTCTGGTACCTTCTTTAATCGACAATCGGTGGCAAATGAAACTGGGGTCGAGTTCGGGCATGTCGGAGGAAGTCCAAGCGAAAAGGTCTTTGTTTTTCAACAAGAGTTCTAAGAGTTGCTATTTTTCTTTTTCACCCAGACGAGCTCTGATCTTGGTGACCTGTTCAGGGTTAGCCCCGAGTTGAAGAGACTCTAGTTCGCCTTCGGGCTGGGGTTGGGTATCCCGGATTTCTTCTCTAACGTCCAGCTCCGTCATTAAAATGTTAACCTGGTCGATAGCTGGGGTGGATGCTACGGGGCTCGACCGGGGCACTCTACAGATCTTCAAACTCTCATGATAGCACTTTCTGGCTGCAATTTGGTCGCCTTTTACAGTGACGACGTCATTGTTCTTATTGGAGAACTTCATCATGAGGTGGGTGGTGGACACCACCGCTCCGAGGGCGTTGAGAGAAGGGCGGCCCAGGATGATGTTATAAGCCGAGGGGCAGTCCACGACCAGGAACTTCACCTTGATGGTCCTGAATAGTGTATATGATCCGAGAGTTAGGTGGGTTTCGTAGTATCCGACCGGGGTGATCTTCTCACCGGTGAAACCCGTCAGTTCTCTTACATGGGGAGTCAAGTCGGATTGCGGGAGCTCCAACTTTTGATAGAGATCTAGGAACATAATATCCGCAGAACTCCCTTGATTGACGAAAATTTGGCAAACTTCGGCATTGGAAATTACCCCGGATACCACGAGTGGGTCGTCGTGATCCGAGATTATTCTGCCGTAGTCCTCGTCCGAGAAGGTAATGAGTGGCGCTTTTCTATTCTCTGCTTGTGTTCTTGGCTCTGAGTGGACCACGCTAAAAACTGCCATTCTAAGGGCTTTCTTTTGAGCTCCGTTGGAGGATCCCCCTCCGGCAAAGCCACCGGCGATGGTATGGATCGTCCTGTTGGGCTCGGCGCGATGGTCTTCGTTATCGACAAGAGGAGTGTTCCTGGTTCGACCCTGTCGATCGCTGTTATCTCGTCGAGGCGGAGTCCGGGATCTTCTCCTAGGGCTTCTTGTTCTTCTCCTGCGTGTAGGGGATGGACTTCGACGCCTGCTGTCTCTGCGCCTATTATCCCCTTCGTTGTTTTGTACACGGAGGATATACTGCTGTAGGCGTCCGGCCTTGATTAGAAATTCAATGGCGTCGCGCAACTGATAGCAATCCTCTGTATCGTGGCCATAGGCTTTATGCCATGTGCAATGTTTGGAATGATCCTTCTGCTTGTGCTTCTTGATAGGAGGCGGCCTCCGGATGTTCTGAAACTCCGTGTTCATTACCTCCCTCAAGATTGTTTCCCGGGGGGTGTTCAATGGAGTGTAGTCAGCGTAGCTTTTCCGTGGTGGGCTACCCTTTGGGGGCCGCGACCTTGAGGAATTTTGGTTGGGCTTTTGGAGAGAAGGTTCACCTTTGTCCCACCTCCTATGGTCTTCTGTTGCCTCCTCCAAGTAGACATACTTCTCAGATCGCTTCTGGAAATCGGTCAGATTGTCCGGCTTCTTTTTTTCCAAGGACTTGAAGAAATCGGAACCTATCCGGAGACCGCTCCTGGTGTAATGCAAGGCTATTCTGTCTTCAAAATTTTCTACATTGGTGCAGGCGGCCATAAAACGCCTAACGTAGTCTCGAAGGGTATCGTCCTTTCCCTGGCGGATCTTAGCCAAGGATTCGATGGACTTAGGTTGTTCCTTGCTCGTGGTGTACTGCAGCAGAAAACGCTGCTTGAGGTCGGACCAATCCACAATGGTCCCCCATGGTTGGCTGGTGAACCATTTGAGGGCCCCCTTTTTGAGGGAGAGGGGGAAGGCTCGGCACAACAACTCCATGGAGCCGCCATAGAAACATAGGGACTGCTCGTAAGCATTTATATGTTCCTGGGGGTCCGTGGTTCCGTCGTAAATTTCAAGATTTGGAGGAAACTTGAAATTTCTTGGAACACGAAACTCCATGAGTTGGTCGGAGAAAGGTTGTTCCATAGTTCCTCAATTCCAGTTATTGTCTCCAGTATCGGGAATTCCGTCATCATTGTGGGCCCTCCTTCTGTTATTTTCCACGCCGGACTGTTTGTCACGGTGGCGCGGCTTCGGTTGGTTGTCATGCATGGCACGCTGCATGTCCTCCAGTCTCCTAAATTGATCATTGAGTAAGTCCATATGTTGCTACAACATATCTTGAAACTGGCGTTGGGAACCCCGAGTTTGATGTGTGCGTTCAGAGTGGGACGCACGATCATCGAACTCGTTGTTCGGGATTCCCAAACATTGGTGCACTGGAATCCTGTGCTCTTGAAGGCTCTGATCTCCTCTCTGAGCTGGGAATTCAAGTCTTTCCCTGACAGAAATCCTGCGTGATGGGTCGGGAGACTCCTCAGAAAAGGAGGTAGAGTGTTCATCATGTCGGCTTCCTGTTCCGGGTGCCTGATTTCTCACAGCGGAGGTTTGAGCCACGAGTGGAGGCAGTGGTGGTGGTGGACGTTGCATGTCGAGATTTTGCCTCTGATTGACAGAGGCTTGAGTAGCGTCTCTTCTGGAGTTTCGCCTCGTATTCACCATGATTGGGTGGGATTAGAAATTTATGGTCCCCACAGTCGGCACCAATGTTCTGAACTAGATTCAGAGGGTACCTGAGATAGGTATGTTGCGATGAGTTCTCCTTCGCACAGCAGCTGAGCTTGTAACACAGGGGGGTTAGGTACCTACAAAGGGACTCCAACGCTCAAGTCAAGCAGTGCACAATAAGGTTTTTGGGATGGGGTTTAGAGTTACCTTACTAAGATGACTTAGCCTTGTATTTATAGAGCGTAAGCAGAATCCTAATGGGATTCTTATCGAATACTGAATGCAGGTAATTTAGGATTAGTATCCTGAAGAGGATTGCCTTCCTGTTATTATCAGATATATCCCTGCAAATCTGGGATTAAGATATGGAAAGTATCTAACCATTAAGGATATCTATAAATCCTATAATATCGTAAGTTGATGATTGGCAGTTACGGATATTTAGGGATTCATCCACTACGCGAATCTATCAGTCACGATGTCGAATACTGATACTGCTCGAAGGCCGTAATCCATTGTCCGGAATACGTCGTGAGTCTTCCTCTACGCCAGCTAGGAGAGTCCGGTAATGTGCATGCCGGGTTGATCCCATGGAGCGGGATCCCGGATCACGGTCCAGAACAAGCACACTTATTTAGACATTCATTTTAACACTTATTTTACTATTAGTTCATTTCATACACTTAAAATAATTATTAAGAGAGGAATATATGCTAATAACACTTACTTTTGGATTAATAATAAAATAAATGTTAAACTGAATGTTTAAAAGAGTGTTATTAATATTTTTTCTATATTTTTTAGGGTTCACTGTTATACCATGTCCACCACCGGAACCAAAACATGCTTGTATCAAGTTTCCTAGGCCAACGGGTGATTTGCTTACATTTAGTAGCTTCTTCTCCCATTATAGTATTATACTATCATGTATAATACTATCAGGTCTTATTCTAACACTCATATCAAATGAGTTCTAAACCTGTTTTTTAACAAAAAAATACAAATACAATATTTGTTAATATACTAGTCGAAGTTTTTTATTCTGCATTATCTCCAAGAAAAAGCACTTCTTCTGTATCTAATATACTATAATCACCTAATGTACTCTAAACACATTAACAGGTGGCCTTTTCAGCTGGTAATAAATAATCGCAGAATCGATATTCTGAGTTCTTCAATGATCTTAAAGGCACCATAGGTCTCGCGAATAATGCAGTACCATTAACTAGTCTATTTTTTAGAATTTTATTTTAATTATTATTTTATTATTATTATTATTATTATTATTATTATTATTATTATTATTATTATTATTATTATTATTATTTGTAATAGCAGGTTAACAGGCGGATCCTTAGCAAACCAGTCCACACAACTAACATTTATACCCAATGTTCTTCTTTGCATATCACAATTCTAAGGTAGGATACTCTTTCTACTTTGCATTACAAAGTACTTATTCACTGGGATTTTAACATATTTTAATAATGTCTCAAGGATAATATGATATATATCAGTTGATTTGAAGATATACCTAGTTTGGACCAGCTTGAACGTGTTAGTATCTTTTACTGACCCCCAACATCTTACTTTGTAATTGAACGGCTCTTTGATTATGGATTATCTTCAACCTATTTTTCTCCTTTTTTTTTCAACCCTACTGATCTGTTGATTATTCCTATATTTTAACCGCCTTGTAATTGATTCATTGAACTCCATTTGTGCTTAATTGTCATCATTTAGCTTAGTTTCTGATATCAAACCCTAATTGGAACATTACTATGAAACTTTGCTTAAATGTGTTCATTATTACTCATAATTGTATTATGCTTTTCAGTCACTGGGTTTCTTAAGGTTCAGTTAGGTTTAATTAAGTTGGTTTTGACACATTTTATGATATTGAGCCTAATTGGATCATTGAAGGAATTATTGCATGAATTAGCCCTAATTTATCTCTTTGACAATGTTCAGTAAACTAGCTATAATTTGATTTTCAAATATCTGATTGATGTGATTTTATTCTTGTAGGAAAGCTAAGACAATTCTCTACTACTTTCATGAAGACCTCAAAGGCCCAATCACACGTTTGGATAACTCAAATTAGAGTTGAAGCAAGAACTAGGGTGCTGATCCTGACAGCTTGACCTTTGCATACTGTTCATGACATATCTCAAGCTACAAATTGTCAAATGGGCTAAACTTTTGATGGTTGAAAGTTAAGATCCAAATATACAACTTTCATGTTGAACACTTTTCCAGATTTGGAGTTCTAATAGGTCATATTGAGCTTGGAAGTCAGATTATAGGGCTAGAGTTAGAATACAGGGCCTGCGTCAAAATACAGGGCCTAGATTGCGTAAAAATACACGGCCGTGTGAGAATACACGGCCTAGGACGTGTACGCCTCTGACTTTGCATTTGAAATAGTGAATTTTGGACCCCTAACTCAGTGTCATACACGGCCGTGTATTCACTTCAGAAACTCAATTATTGAAACTTCTGCGCGAAATTTGTGTTGGGGGCCTATATATTGACACTCTTGGCACGTTTTGAAGGGGGTTCTGACCTAGGAGAGCAGCTACAAACCCTTGGAGAAAGAGAGGGGAGTCTTGGATCAAAGATTGGAGTCTCGGGTTCGAGCAATCAGAGATCCATCATCCTCAATCCTCAGAAACTCGTTTGCTTTAGTTTTTCTTCTGCACTTTGTTTATCATGTTGTTCTTTCTCAATTTTTCTTGTGATTTCCTTCTACCTATGTGTAACTAAACCTCCCTTGGTTAAGGGGGTGATGAAACCACTAGTATTGATGTTGTGAATCTTGCATATTTGATTATTTCAACACAGTTATGTCTTTATTCATATATTTCTGAATCTATTGTTGGTATGAAGGTTTTTGTACTTGTTCCCACTTTCAAAGTGGTAGATCTGGGTTTATTATGCGCGATTGCGGTAGTAGATCTAGTAGAATATATGATGTTCATGTGGGTATAATTATCTTTGTGCTATTTGCCAGTTATAAAAGTGGTAGATCTAAGTTTATTATGCGCGGTTGCGATAATAGATCTAGAGAAATATATGTTCTAAGTAATTTAATCCCGGTGTGTGATTAGATCTTAGTGTAATTGGTTTTCTAAATCTTAATGCAATTGTTGGATAGTTGTAAGAGCGGTTGCTTTATGACTAATCAATGATTAAGAGTTGATTTGAGCGGTTGCTAAATTGGCCAACACGTAAGGAAAACAGAGATTTACTCTCACAATTGCGTAAAAACATAATTGAGCTGTTAGCCATGGCAACCATTACCTAAGAGGGGGGGTGAATTGGGTGATGACTGGTTTTAATGCAACTTTGACAAATTATGCATTTTGAATAACTTAATTAATAAATGCAGCGGAATAAGTCTAATAAATGTACAACTATTGAGGATTACTCAAATACAACTTGGAATATATGATGAACTAAGTGAATAAGCTAGATATCAAGTTGTAACAATCAAAACATCAAGATATGCAATAGATAAATATATTTCACTAAATGTTGAATTTAAAGAGTGTAGGGAAGAGAGAATCAAACTCAAGAATTTATCCCTGGTTCAGCCACCAACCACTTGTGGCCTACATCCAGTCCCAAGCTTAACTTGAGATTTTCTTCACTATCTTCTAGACTTTACAGGTGCTAGAAAAACCTTTGTACATACAAGAGCACTCCTCACACCTTGGGATACCTCACCCTTGTGCTAGAGCCTCCAATTCTTCAAGCTTCACAGGTGCTTGATGACCTTTACAATGAAGAGCACTCACAACACCTTTGGGATACCTCACCCTTTGTGTTTGAGTCTCACTATAAGGGATACCTCACCCTTTTCTCTCTTGAGGATACCTCACCCTCTTACAATGATTTCAAGATGAAGAGAAAGAATAGAAACTCTCACAAGAGTGGATATACAACTTGAAGAACAAAGTAGATGATAGAAAACTCTCTCAAGAGTAGATAATACAAGTTGAAGCTCAATGGGTATAAAGGATTTACACACTTAGCTCAAAACAAAGAATTTGGAGAAAAAGATGATGAATTTCGTTTTCAATGTTCAAGGGTAATTTTCAGAATGTTCTCCAACTTGTTTTTGATGCCCAAACACTTTTATTTATAGCCCAATGAGTTTTAGAGCCGTTGGAGGGGTTTAGAAATGATTTTCTATGAAAACTAGCCGTTTATAGCCGTTAGAAACGTTCCTGGGCACTTTGTAATCGATTACAAGCTTCATGTAATCGATTACAAGCTTTCTGGATACTTTTTAATCGATTACAAGCTTTATGTAATCGATTACAAGCTTTCTGGGTACTTTGTAATCGATTACATACTCTGTGTAATCGATTACACGGCTTCTGTCAACGTTGTAATCGATTACATGACTTGTGTAATCGATTACACCATTTCTGGTTTTCAAAACCGACTTTAAAAGGTCATAACTTCTTCATTTCTTATCCAATTAAAGCAAATGACCACTCATTGGAAAGATCATTGAGTCTATTTTCATATGAAAGAAGTTTCAGAACAAAACTCAAAGTATTTTGAAAGATATGATCAAAATAGTAACCAAAGGTCAGATTTTCAAAACTCAAACTTTAATTGGTCATAACTTTTTCGTTTCTTATCCGTTTAAAGCAAATGACCAGTCATTGGAAAGATATTTGAGTCTATTTTAAAATGAGATAAGTTTCAAAGTAAAACTCAAAGTATTTTAAAAGTTATGATCAAAAGAGTAAGTATATGTCAGTTTTGCAAAACACAAACTTGACTATTTTTCATAGATTTGAAATACCACCAAGACTAGCTTTCCAAAAATAGTTTGTTGGGCATTTAAAAATTTTAGAAACACTTATAAATATGTTTAACACTTGTTTGAGCTTAGTGTGATTCCTTTTACCTTTACACAAGATCTAAGTCCTATAAGCTAAGCTTGAAGATGTTGGACTAGATCTTTTACCACCATCACTTCTTGATGTAATCCAAGCTTCAAAGAAAATCTTCTCTTCAAAACTTGCAAATGCTTGGAACATCTTTTCATTTTCATTCTCCTTGAGTTGAGCATAGTTGTGATCTTTTGCTTTCTTGTTGCAATGCTCACTCTTGGTACTTGAACTATCCTACAAAATATTACTCACTTAACCAAACATAGTTAGTCCAAATTCATAGCTCAATATCTTCATATGCATGATTCATAAATGTATAACTCTAGTTAGTCTAACATGCATACAAGACTTTCATAGACATATCCAATATTAATTCATTTATAACTCATATAACATATTATTGGATATATTATATGATGAATGTTACATATATCTTATTGCATGATTATTAAGTGAAATATAATTAGATAAAGTACATAATCATGCATGATATAATATTTCTCATTAAACACATTTATGTAACATGATCAATATTCTTTTGTGATGCATTTGTTATCTATAAAGTACAAGTATAAAGCATAAGCATCATTCTTTTTGTTTTGTATTTGTCATCATCAAAACTTAACATATTAAATCATTGGGGCAAACCTATTTCCACAATCTCCCCCTTTTTGATGATGACAAATCACTAAAGAAAAATGTGTTGAACAATATAGAAGAATAGATATTCATGTAAGCATATCAAATAATTAAGCACAAGAACATATTTTTCTTTCCAATTTTCTCTCCCCCTATTTGACATCAACAAAAAGGCTTAGGAAGGAAAGATAATAATTTTCTCTCCCCTTATAGATAAAACTCATGCTGTCAAAAAGGGTAGGATCATCAAAACCATAAACTTCTTCAAGTTATTCTTATATACCTAATTCAAGAAAGGAGAGATGAAATAAGTATGCTTTCAAGATATAAAAGATGATTCATGCAATACTTGTCATATTTTGGTACTTCAACATTTAGCATATGATAGCAATAAGCTTAAGAAATTATGTCTAACATATAATATCTTGTATACCACATCATAAATAAGTACCACTTGATATCACTTGATAGGACATACAAAATATTCATGTAAGATCATGAAATTAAGATTTTCAAATGAAAAATCATACAACTTATCACTTATGAAGCATTTCTCAATGAAAGAATCAAAAGATATGAAATTTAAGAATGTTTACATTCTTTCATTGATAGAGGGAAAGAGAATAAGAGATTATTTTTATTGACATGTTGATAGTATTAACAATAAAACACTTCATGTCAAGTAAGGATGTAAGCCAAGAGATATAAGCAATAATCTAATAGCTAGGCTCCCCCTCACAATATGCATATTATCAAGATATAAAACATAAAAGCTCAACATAGTCATGCATATATTTATAGTTAACAAGAACAGGAAAAAAAAATATGTAAGATAAGTAAGATAAGCTCCCCCTTATTGAAGCACAAGATAGATAAAGGAAAACATGCATGCCAAGACTATGTAAGCATATTACAATAAAGAAAAGCAAGGCAAAGATACATATTCTTAATCCATCAATCACAAACCATTTTAAAAAAAAAAAAATTCTCCCCCTTTCAAAAAGAATTTTACAAGAGCACATTGTATTTTCAAAAGAATTTTAGAAAGGTAGAAGGGTTTTATATTGAAATCACATATTCCTTGAAAGTAATCAAACTCAAGTCAAAAGAGTATTTGAAAGTACATCTCATCTTTTTCTCATTAAACAAGAGCTTTGAAAAGATAAAACACTTTTGAAGAACAAGACTTATCTTTTGAAGTATCAAGAAGAGCTCTATAGAACATTTCAAAAGATCTATTTGAAAACTTTCTTAAATACTCTCTCAAGATTTAATAAACATTTCAAAGCAATGAAGAGAGTACTATATTTATAGCACAAATCGAATGATTTCTAAATTTTCTAAGACAATTAGGAGATGATAATACTTTCAAGTTCTTAAGACAAGTTCAAAAGATTCTCAAGGATATTGAACTTGAAAAGCTTCTTTCAAATATGATAGGAAATTTTGCCTTAAAATTTTTTTTTTTAATCAAATAAGAAATTCTTTTCAAAAAGAACATGATTCTCATAAGTGTTATACTACTAAGAAATCATAGATCAAGAGAATCATAGATATCAAACATTCATCATGATGAAATATGCTATAAGGATCAAAACATGTATAAAACTAATATCATTCACCCTATATGCAATGACAAAAAATAGCAAGTTAATATCCAATTAAGCACTTTGTCAATGCTAAGCATACTTCTCATGTAAGGAAAGCATATACTCTTTTAAGATCAATTTATCAACAAGTATCATATAATCCATAGCATATAAGATACCATAATAACTTAAGGATAGAGATACTTATTGAGAGAGTGATGCTTCGTTAGAATGTTCTTCATTTATTGGATTTTTGAGTTTGGGCTTTCTTCCATTGTTCTTGAAGAAAGTCTCCGCTTGTCTCTTTTCATCCAACTCTTCTCTTTGTCCACATATGCTTGACATTTCAATATTTGATGACTATCTTTGAAGCATATAGAGACACTTGCAAGGCTAACTCTAAAAGTACTCTAAAACATAGGTTAGCATCAAATATCATTTAAGCTCATTTACAAGCATAATTTGGGTTGATATATAATGTAAAACATGTACCACATTATCAACCATGAATTGTTAGCTCTAAAGAGAACAAAAGAATGATATATGCACTTGAATCCAAAAACATAGTTTAAGCATTTTCAAAGGCAAAATTCAAGTTTATCAAGAAACACATGATCAACATCAAAACTTATATAAGCATTTTGGGGCAAACAAAGATCATGTTAGGCATGTAATATCAAGTAAGGAATTTTAGTACGCACACAGGCCAAGCAAGAACAAAAAGTCCCTTATTGTAATGAAAGAATTGAAAAATCATGGAACTATAACTTTTGAGACCATTTATGATTCATTTTAAGATATACTTCATTAAAAAGAATATTGAAGTTCAAAGGCAAGTTCAAGGCACAAAAAAAAGAATCATTTACTTCTTGTTTTCAAGATATGAACATATCAAGCAATTTCAAACAAGAAGACAAATAACTTTTAACTATCCAATCCCCAAGTAAGCATATAAGCAAATTAAGCATCAAAGAGAAAGGATTAGAACTACTTATGAGCAAGTGAATTTACATATTTGAGCAAAGAGAATTGGTCACAAGCTCAAGAATAAAGATATTGTCATAACATGTCATTCCAAGCAAAATGTGTGCATATATAACATGTTAGCATGTATAAAAATATTTTTAAAACATAGTGCTAGAAAAGCACAACTTAAGACATGATAAGGCATAAAAACAAATCTTTACTTATCCAAATATCACATGATATACAATTTAAAGTATAAGTAAGGATAAGAGATTGATATCACCAAAAGTGTACTCTTTGAGTTTTTGTAAGTGACTCTAACTTCTATGCCTCAAGGCCCCTTGAGAATGTTGTGGTTCTTCATGTCTTTCTTTTTATGTTTTTCATCACTTTTGAAGAACTTGAACCATTTTAAGCTTTCCCAACCTCAAGTAGCACAATTATTTTTCACTTCATTTGCATGCTTGAGTTAATGGTCACCCTACAACACAATTTAAAGTAATTTCTTTGGTATCCACCAGTTTTGGATCCATAGAGGTTAGTCATTATACCAAACTCATGAGAAAATAAGCATTAAAAATAATAAATGAGTTCACAAGGGTAAGAGGTATTTCATTTCATTGATCATTAAGCACATACCAAGAGAAAAGGTGAGTAATAGAAGAAATATGGCTTTTTGCGCACTAAAACTCATTTTTAAAGCCTGTGTAATCGATTACAATATGTGTGTAATCGATTACCAACCCTCTGGAATCCATGTAATCGATTACATGTTCGGTGTAATCGATTACACGAGTTTTGGAGACGTTGTAATCAATTACATAGTATGTGTAATCGATTACACGCTCTCTCAAACTTTGCTTGGACCGCTTGGCGAGCCTCATGTCGATCACATGTTTGGTGTAATCGATTACACGAGTTCTGGAGACGTTGTAATCGATTACATAGTATGTGTAATCGATTACACACTCTCGACTTTGCTTGGAACGCTTGGCGAGCCTCATGTCGATCGAGGTCTTGTAATCGATTACAAGCATCTTTGTCAATCGATTTTGCACTTCAAACAAGTGGGGTCCAAACTCAAAGCTTTCAAAATAATTCCAAAACTTTCCAAAACAATTCCAAACATCATGTAAGCATAAAAAACTGACCAGTTCTTGATCCAAAACTCATGTTTATGCAAAAACTACAAATTATGCGAGAAAATTGTAACTTTATGCGTGAGTTATGATTTATCCAATATGCCAAGTTCTAATATATTTTTATCAAATGTGCTACTTCAAACAAGAAGTGAGTTTATCTAGCATATTATCACATGTAAAAATGTATAGAAAATTTAAAGCATAAAAAGCATCCATAGTCATAGAATACCTTATTATCAAGAGATATGCAAGGTGGTGAGTAAAGGGTGTAACAATAATACAATCATGTGCTATATATAATATTCAAATTTTATCAAGTACACATGATTCAAATAATCACTTAAGGCCTATAAGGAATATACCTCAAATTCATTGACTTTACAAGTGAATGTGCATAAGAGGTAGAAACTTTTGATACCTTAGCCTTAGTGATCAAGGAAACTCCTTTCCTTACCCATTGCTTCTCTTTTGGTGTTTTGAACTTTGCAAGTTCCACATTTTGTACTTGAGAAGCTTTGGTTGAAGTCATCTTCCTTCTTTGATCAAAACATCTACCAATGGGCTTTGGAAGTATTTCCTTTGATGATTCCTTTTTCCTTTGATCAATTAGTCCATCCTTTTGAGAAGTTTTCTGCATAATTGAAACACTAGGAGGACTTTTTGGTACCCACTTCATCTTGGGTCCTTGAATGTTAGTATTAGGGCATTTAAGGTCTTTAGGAACCCATACCATATTATTTCTCATATAAAAATTTCTTCTATAATTGCACAAATGAGAAATATGTCCTAGATGACCACAAAAATTACAAACAAGTGAATTCAATGATGGCTTGGTCCTTTGAAGATCATTTTTAAAAAACTTGAGCCTTTGGTTGTTATTACATTCTAAACTATTTTTGCCATAAGCCTTGCTTGAATTTTCATGTGGAATAACATTAATTTTATTCTCATTAACAAGCATAGGATGTAAGCAATTAAAATCATTAGCCTTGGCAAATTCAGAAAATAAGTCCTCAACTTGATTTTCTAAATCAATGCACTTTTCACAAGAAGTTGAGGTTTCAAATTTCAAAGACATTTCCTTATTGAGAAAAATATATTCATTTTTCAAAGTCTCAATTTCAATTTCAATAGAGG
The DNA here is from genome assembly GCA_029884595.1 of Ormosia semicastrata. NCBI lineage: Eukaryota > Viridiplantae > Streptophyta > Magnoliopsida > Fabales > Fabaceae > Ormosia > Ormosia semicastrata. Next base: position 17,443,561 of record JAQQTO010000062.1, on the reverse strand, counting down.
AAATGTTTTCCAAACAAGATGAGTTTTTCTTTTCTAAATTCAACAAGCCATCATACAATTCATCATATGCATATTGTAGCTTATCATAGGAAGGACCATAATCAAGATAGGCATTATTTACCTCAAGGTTCTTTGGAGTCAAGTGGGAGGTTGTCACAAATTTCTTGCACTAATGACTCTTCAAGGGAATCACCATCTTCCTCATTGTTATCCATCAAGAATTTGAGAATATCTTCCTTCTCAATTTTATTTTGCTTTGCCTCTTCTTCAAATTGAGCACCATCATCACTAAGAGGCATTGAACTCATTTTCTTGCTTTGAACATGTTCTTGAGGACATTTTTCAACATTGTCTTCCTTTAAAGACTTTTGCTCTTCTTGCTCTCTATATACAATTTTATGTACAAAATCATCATTAGCAAGATAAATAGAATCAAGAGTATTCCATATATCTTTAGCACTAGAGCAACTCTTAATTTTAGCATAAGCATCATCATTTAAACTACTTCTCAATATTCGCATTGCTCTAATATTCAAGGAAAAATATTTCTTATCATAGTCATTCCAAGTTTGTTTTGATTTGCATGTAAATCCATCAAGCATAATATCCCACAAATCAATATCAATAGATTGCATATAAATTTCCATTCTAACTTTCCAATAAACGAAATTCACACCATCAAAGAATGGTGGTTTATTAATTTCAAAACATTCCATTTTGAAAAGCTTTTAATGGTTGCCAAATAAATAAAGATCTTTAACTCCAAGCTGTTAAGCTTTTACCAGAGCACGAAGCTCTGATACCACTTGTTAGCCATGGCAACCATTACCCAAGAGGGGGGTGAATTGGGTGATGACTGGTTTTAATGCAACTTTGACAAATTATGCATTTTGAATAACTTAATTAATAAATGCAGCGGAATAAGTCTAATAAATGTACAACTATTGAGGATTACTCAAATACAACTTGGAATATATGATGAACTAAGTGAATAAGCTAGATATCAAGTTGTAACAATCAAAACATCAAGATATGCAATAGATAAATATATTTCACTAAATGTTGAATTTAAAGAGTGTAGGGAAGAGAGAATCAAACTCAAGAATTTATCCTGGTTCAGCCACCAACCACTTGTGGCCTACATCCAGTCCCTAAGCTTAACTTGAGATTTTCTTCACTATCTTCTAGACTTTACAGGTGCTAGAAAAACCTTTGTACATACAAGAGCACTCCTCACACCTTGGGATACCTCACCCTTGTGCTAGAGCCTCCAATTCTTCAAGCTTCACAGGTGCTTGATGACCTTTACAATGAAGAGCACTCACAACACCTTTGGGATACCTCACCCTTTATGTTTGAGTCTCACTATAAGGGATACCTCACCCTTTTCTCTCTTGAGGGATACCTCACCCTCTTACAATGATTTCAAGATGAAGAGAAAGAATAGAAACTCTCACAAGAGTGGATATACAACTTGAAGAACAAAGTAGATGATAGAAAACTCTCTCAAGAGTAGATAATACAAGTTGAAGCTCAATGGGTATAAAGGATTTACACACTTAGCTCAAAACAAAGAATTTGGAGAAAAAGATGATGAATTTCGTTTTCAATGTTCAAGGGTAATTTTCAGAATGTTCTCCAACTTGTTTTTGATGCCCAAACACTTTTATTTATAGCCCAATGAGTTTTAGAGCCGTTGGAGGGGTTTAGAAATGATTTTCTATGAAAACTAGCCGTTTATAGCCGTTAGAAACGTTCCTGGGCACTTTGTAATCGATTACAAGCTTCATGTAATCGATTACAAGCTTTCTGGATACTTTGTAATCGATTACAAGCTTTATGTAATCGATTACAAGCTTTCTGGGCACTTTGTAATCGATTACATACTCTGTGTAATCGATTACACTGGCTTGTCAACGCGTTGTAATCGATTACATGACTTGTGTAATCGATTACACCATTTCTGGTTTTCAAAACCGACTTTAAAAGGTCATAACTTCTTCATTTCTTATCCAATTAAAGCAAATGACCACTCATTGGAAAGATCTTTGAGTATATTTTCATATGAAAGAAGTTTCAGAACAAAACTCAAAGTATTTTGAAAGATATGATCAAAATAGTAACCAAAGGTCAGATTTTCAAAACTCAAACTTTAATTGGTCATAACTTTTTCGTTTCTTATCCGTTTAAAGCAAATGACCAGTCATTGGAAAGATATTTGAGTCTATTTTAAAATGAGATAAGTTTCAAAGTAAAACTCAAAGTATTTTAAAAGTTATGATCAAAAGAGTAAGTATATGTCAGTTTTGTAAAACACAAACTTGACTATTTTTCATAGATTTGAAATACCACCAAGACTAGCTTTCCAAAAATAGTTTGTTGGGCATTTAAAAATTTTAGAAACACTTATAAATATGTTTAACACTTGTTTGAGCTTAGTGTGATTCCTTTTTACCTTTACACAAGATCTAAGTCCTATAAGCTAAGCTTGAAGATGTTGGACTAGATCTTTTACCACCATCACTTCTTGATGTAATCCAAGCTTCCAAAGAAAATCTTCTCTTCAAAACTTGCAAATGCTTGGAACATCTTTTCATTTTCATTCTCCTTGAGTTGAGCATAGTTGTGATCTTTTGCTTTCTTGTTGCAATGCTCACTCTTGGTATTTGAACTATCCTACAAAATATTACTCACTTAACCAAACATAGTTAGTCCAAATTCATAGCTCAATATCTTCATATGCATGATTCATAAATGTATAACTCTAGTTAGTCTAACATGCATACAAGACTTTCATAGACATATCCAATATTAATTCATTTATAACTCATATAACATATTATTGGATATATTATATGATGAATGTTACATATATCTTATTGCATGATTATTAAGTGAAATATAATTAGATAAAGTACATAATCATGCATGATATAATATTTCTCATTAAACACATTTATGTAACATGATCAATATTCTTTTGTGATGCATTTGTTATCTATAAAGTACAAGTATAAAGCATAAGCATCATTCTTTTTGTTTTGTATTTGTCATCATCAAAACTTAACATATTAAATCATTGGGGCAAACCTATTTCCACAATCTCCCCTTTTGATGATGACAAATCACTAAAGAAAAATGTGTTGAACAATATAGAAGAATAGATATTCATGTAAGCATATCAAATAATTAAGCACAAGAACATATTTTTCTTTCCAATTTTCTCTCCCCCTATTTGACATCAACAAAAAGGCTTAGGAAGGAAAGATAATAATTTTCTCTCCTTATAGATAAAACTCATGCTCAAAAAAGGGTAGGATCATCAAAACCATAAACTTCTTCAAGTTATTCTTATATACCTAATTCAAGAAAGGAGAGATGAAATAAGTATGCTTTCAAGATATAAAAGATGATTCATGCAATACTTGTCATATTTTGGTACTTCAACATTTAGCATATGATAGCAATAAGCTTAAGAAATTATGTCTAACATATAATATCTTGTATACCACATCATAAATAAGTACCACTTGATATCACTTGATAGGACATACAAAATATTCATGTAAGATCATGAAATTAAGATTTTCAAATGAAAAATCATACAACTTATCACTTATGAAGCATTTCTCAATGAAAGAATCAAAAGATATGAAATTTAAGAATGTTTACATTCAAAACTTATGGACCTCCAGGATTCCAACAAAGGCAAGCACCTTTCCCTCAGAGACAGCAGTAAGTTCAAGCTCCTAAGCAATCTGAACCTTCACTAGAGGAGCTAGTGAAACAAATAGCCACTGATAATTTACAGTTCAAACAAGAAACAAGGACTACAATCAATAACTTGTAAAATCAGATAGGGCAGCTGTCCACAGAATTCAACAAGTTTCAAAGCCAAGCTTCAGGGAAACTACCCTCACAGCCAGAAGTGAATCTGAGGGAAAATGCTAGTGCTATCACAGCGGAAAAACGATGGATGAGCCTACATCTCTTCCACCAATCACTCAAGAGAAAGATGAACCACCCAAAGAAGCAAATGATAAGGGGCAAAATTCCAAAGCCCCTAAGGTAAGTATTTCTGAACCCCTTCCTAAATATGTCACTAAAGCTCCTTTTCCTAGTAGGTTGGTTAAAACCAAGAAAGAAGAAGCAGAAAAAGAAATACTTGAGACTTTTAGGAAGGTAGAGGTTAATATCCCTTTGTTAGATGCCATTAAGCAGGTACCTAGATATGTAAAATTTCTGAAAGAATTATGCACTAACAAGAGGAAACTAAAAGGAAATGAAAAGGTCCAAGTGGGAGAAAATGTTTCAGCTGTAATTAAAAAGAAACTCCCAACCAAATGTAAGGACCCTGGCATATTCACCATTCCATGCACTATAGGTAACACAAGGTTTGAAAAGGCAATGCTTGATTTAGGTGCATCTATAAATGTCATGCCATATTCTATTTATGCATCTTTATACTTGGGTCCCTTGGAACCTACTGGTGTTATTATTCAATTGGTTGATAGATCTAATGCATACCCTAAGGGTGTGGTTGAAGATGTTTTGGTGCAGGTGAATGAATTAGTGTTTCCGGTAGACTTCTATGTTTTGGACATGGAAGAGGATGAGTCTCCCAAATCTGCTCCTATCTTATTAGGGAGACCATTTTTGAAAACTGCACGGACAAAAATTAATGTGCACTCAGGAACTTTAACAATGGAATTTGATGGGGAATTAATTAGATTCAATATTTTTGAAGTTATGAGATACCCAAGTGATGTGCACTCTGCTTGTTTAATTGATTCTTTTGATCCTTTTGATTCTTTAATTTCTACAGCTTTTGATACTGACCATTTTGATGCTCTTGATACAATTCTAACTCATAGCTTAGATGTACAAGAGGAAAAGAAGAAGAATGAAGAAGAGCCATGGAGTGAAGACATTGATGAAATTGTTGCTACTTTACAAGATCTCTCTTCCACTCCAGAAGAGCATGAGGTAACTTTTGTTGATTTACCTATTACTACTGATATACCTCAACCTTCCGTTGTGCAGGCACCTGAATTAGAACTGAAAGCACTGCCTGATCATCTTAAATACATTTTCTTGGGGGAGAAGGACACCCTTCTAGTAATAATTGCAAAGTCACTCACCCAAGAGCAAGAAGAGAAATTGGTAGCTGTTTTGCAAGAACATAAGACAGCCATTGGTTGGTCAATAGCTGATATCAAGGGTATTAGTCCCTCCATTTGTATGCACAGGATATTAATGGAGGAGGATACTAAACCTGTGAGAGACCCCCAATGAGGTTGAATCCTCCCATGATGGAGGTTGTGAAAAAGGAGATACTAAAGCTCCTAAGTGTGGGGGTGATCTACCCCATTTCTGACAGCAAGTGGGTAAGCCCAGTCCAGGTAGTACCAAAGAAATCTGGAATTACTGGGGTAATAAATGCTGAAAATGAGCTTATTCCCACTAGGTTGTAGACAGGGTGGCGTGTTTGTATTGATTACAAGAAGTTGAATGTCGCCACGAGAAAAGACCACTTTCCTTTACCTTTCATTGATCAAATGTTAAAGAGATTAGCTGGTCATTCTCATTATTGTTTTCTGGATGGTTTTTCAGGTTACAATCAGATTGCCATAGCTCCAGAAGACCAAGACAAGACTACATTCACTTATCCATTTGGTACCTTTGCATATAGGCGAATGCCTTTTGGACTCTACAATGCACCAGGAACTTTCCAGAGATGCATGATGAGTTTATTTTCTGATTACATTGAAAATATTATTGAGGTTTTTATGGATGACTTTAGTGTCTTTGGAAATGGTTTTGAAAATTGTCTGGAACATTTAACATTGGTGCTTAAAAGATGCATTGACACTAACCTAGTACTGAATTGGGAAAAATGTCATTTCATGGTAAAGGAAGGTATTGTGTTAGGTCATGTAATTTCTGTTAGGGGAATTGAAGTAGATAAAGCTAAGGTAGAACTCATGCATTCTTTGCCCCCACCCACTAGTGTGCGGGAGATTCGTTCTTTTATTAGTCATGCAGGTTTCTACCGGAGATTCATTAAAGACTTCTCTAAAGTCTCATTGCCCTTTTGCAGACTTCTTCAAAAAGATGTCAATTTTAACTTTGATGAGAAATGTATAGAAGCTTTCAATAAACTCAAGAAGTTGTTAACTGTTGCACCTATCATCAGGCCACCCAATTGGGAGTTACCGTTTGAACTAATGTGTGATGCCAGTGACTTTGCAGTAGGAGCTGTCTTGGGACAGTGAGTTGATAGGGTTCCTTATGCCATTTACTATGCATCAAGGACTCTAAATGATGCTTAGCTTAACTACTCAACCACAGAAAAAGAACTTCTAGCTATTGTATTTGCTTTGGAAAAATTTAGATCATATCTAATTGGTTCTAAAGTAATTGTGTTTTCAGATCATGCAGCTTTGAAGTATCTACTAACAAAGAAAGAAGCAAAGCCTAAATTGCTCCGATGGATTTTATTGCTCCAAGAATTTGACTTGGAGATTAAAGACAAGAAAGGGAGTGAGAACTTGGTGGCCGATCACTTGAGTAGGTTGGTAACTGAAGAGGAAGAAATGCCTATCATGGAAACTTTTTCGGATGAATATTTGATGGTTGTCAAGGCCATAATCCCTTGGTATGCTGACATTGTTAACTACCTGGTTACTAAGGATTTTCTAGAGGGTTTGAACAAGGCTCAAAGAGATAAATTAAGGAGTGACTGTAAATACTATATCTGGGATGACCCGTACCTATGAAAACATTGTGCAAATCAAGTCATTAGGAGGTGCATTCCTAATTCTGAGACACACTCCATCCTCTCCTTTTGTCACACCTATGCATGTGGAGGACACTTTGACAGTAAAAGGACAGCCAACAAAGTGTTTGACAGTGGTTTCTATTGGCCTATAATTTTCAAAGACGCTTACAACTTCTGTAAGTCTTGTGACCGCTGTCAGAGAACAGGTAACATTGGTCCTCGTAATCAAATACCTCAGACTCCGATCATTTTTGTGGAAGTCTTTGATGTGTGTGGTATTGATTTCATGGTACCATTCCCTCCCTCATTTGGTTTCACATACATTCTCTTATCTGTTAATTATGTGTCTAAATGGGTGAAAGCAAAAGCCACCTGATCTGATGATTCTAAAACTATTGCAGATTTTGTTAAAACACATATTTTCTCCAGGTTCAGGGCCTCAAGGGCTATCATCAGTGACCAAGGGACCCATTTTTACAATAAAACCTTTGATGCTCTATTGAAGAAATATGGAGTAATGCACATAATTTCCACTCTTTACCATCCACAGACAAATGGGCAAACTGAAGCGTCCAACTGGGAGATTAAATCAATCCTTGAAAAGATAGTGAATCCCTCAAGAAAGGATTGGAGCACTCGACTTGAAGATGCTTTATGGGCTTATAGGACAGCCTATAAGACTCCCATCGGCATGTCACCATTTTGGTTGGTGTATGGAAAGCCACATCACATTTGCCGGTTGAGTTGCACATCGCTCTTATTGGGCCATTAAACAAGTAAATATGGAATTGGAAGGTGCTGGAAAGCAAAGGAAGTTCCAGTTACAGGAACTGGAAGAACTAAGAAATGAGGCCTTCGAGAATGCCTTGATTTATAAGACTAAAGCTAAGGCATTCCACAACCAATTAATTTTCAGAAAGAAATTTCACAAGGGACAAAAAGTTCTACTGTTCCAATCCAGACTCAAATTGTTTCTAGGTAAACTGCATTCTAAGTGGATTGGACCATTTGTGATAACTAATGTCTTTCCTTTTGGTACAGTTGAGATCAGGAGTGAAATTTCTGGCAAAGCATTTAAGGTCAATGGTCATCGTCTCAAACCATATCATGAACTTCCTGACAGTGCAGAGATGGAAGTAATGACCCTCATCCTTCCACAATATGAGGAGCGTTGAAAGTATCATCATGTCAGGCTGAGGACAATAAACAAAGCGCTCATTGGGAGGCAACCCAACCAGATTTGCTCTCTTTATCCCTTTTTATTTTGCATTTTTATTAGTTTCGTAGATTATGTTTTTATCTGTTTGTTGGTTGTAAGCATTTGAATCTTAAAAAAAAAACCTTGTGTTTTGTTTGATTAATTGTGTGTTTGAATGGATTGTTTGTTTGATATTTGTGTGAATTAAGTACAGTGGAAACCAAGCGAAACTATAGGAATTAGTTCATTTGTAAATTGTTATTTTGTTCTTCTGATTGCTGAACCATGTTCTTTGGGAAGGATTTCATTCAATTGAGAAGTTAAATTTTAAGTTCATGATGAATGGACTGAGTAAAGAGTTATACTCTTGAGACGCATTCATATGAACTTGTGCCTTATGAACTTTGTAGATTTTTGACATTCCCTCAAGAATGATGAGTAAATGTACCCCCTTAGTTTCCATTGTATTTTCATTCTCTTGTATTGTGTACATTTGGGATTTGATTTGCACTATTGATTTGCTTGTTTCATTCATAGTTGATTTGTTTTTGCTTTCGATTGTGGTATAGCTGTTTTTGCTTGTTTTCCTTTTCTGGATGTGTGTAACATTCTCTTTGTCATTTATTTTCCTTTTTTGAATGTGTGTAGCATTGAGGACAATGTTTAGTTTAAGTGTGGGGGTGTGGATACTTTGATGCTCTATTGTGAATACTGTTGAAATTCTGATTGTTCTCCTGGGGTTTGAATGACTGATTGAACTATATTGACTCTCTTAGGGTGAGTGTATTTGATCTTGATTGTGTTGTTCTTCTTGTGAATACTTTTCCATTGGGCTTTTAAAGTTTCCGATAAGCTTTCAAGTGATGTGATTAGTGAGCAATTGACTAAAAAAAATATATAATAATAATAATAATAATAATAATAAACCTTTGAGCTTGATTGAATAAACTTTCTGGTTATCGATTTTGTCAGGTGAAATTCTAAAAATTAAAGGGTTTAATTGAAAATGATGAATCGAAACCTAGTGAGTTTTTGGGCTTTGTTGTAAATGGCTAACTTTAGGCCATTTTGGATCCTTGATTTGGAGAGATTTCACTCATGATTATTGTGTTTTTCAGAACTTGTCTTGGTTCTCCTTTAAGCTGCTAATGACCACTGCATGCATTTGAAATGATAAAGGCATTTTTTTTTAAATAACTACTTGCCAAATAGCCATCCTTGTATTTTATCCATTGATTAACCCCTTTGAGCCTAATTGACCCAATTTCCTTTTATCTAAGCTCAATTTAAACCTAAAAGTGAAAAACTATTTTACTAACCTACCTTAGGGAGTAGAAGAGTTTAAAGATTTCATTGGAAAGTGGCTTTTGAATAAGTGTGGGGGTATGATTCATGATGTTTTTGCCTAGTTATGTCTGTGTATAAAATGTCTTATATTGGCAAAATGTCAAGTTGAATTGAATGCAAGGTGTATATATATATATTAAAAAAAAAGAAAAAAAAAAGAGAAGTCAGAAAAAGGATAAGGTACATAATAGAAATTTGAATTTGAAGATTATTGGGAAATTCTGTGTAATGATTGAATATCTCTCCATTTTGCTCTTCTAGTTCCTATGGTCTAACTTTGTCTATCTTTGATGTATCCTACCTTAACCCTGACCCCATTACAACCTGAATAAAGTCCTCTTGATCTCTGTTTGCATGTGGTTTGAGTAGTGGAGAAGTAGAGGCTTGACAAGCCTATGGTAAAGCATATTCTCATGAGTCGGTTGAGTGAAAATACAAGCCTGAAACACTTGAGTGAGAGAGCATTTCAGTGAGGATTTATCATGTTGATTGAACCCTGAAATTTGATTGATTTTTCTTGTCAACTTGGATTGCTAAGAAAGGGAATTCTTGATTGTTTAAATTCTTTGAAAACTAAAAGCATAAAGGTCTTTGCTCATTATTCTGCATTTGTTTGGCTTGTTGTGAAACTGTGTTGAACTGTATATTTTTGCCTAGGAGAGCAAAAGGCTAAGTGTGGGGGTAATTAATTTGTTGATTATTCCTATATTTTAATCGCCTTGTAATTGATTCATTGAACTCCATTTGTGCTTAATTGTCATCATTTAGCTTAGTTTCTGATATCAAACCCTAATTGGAACATTACTGTGAAACTTTGCTTAAATGTGTTCATTAGTACTCATAATTGAATTATGCTTTTCAGTCACTAGGTTTCTTAAGGCTCAAGTAGGTTTAATTAAGTTGGTTTTGACACATTTTATGATATTGAGCCTAATTGGATCATTGAAGGAATTATTGTATGAATTAGCCCTAATTTATCTCTTTGACAATGTTCAGTAAACTAGCTATAATTTGAGTTTCAAATATCTGATTGATGTGATTTTGATCTTGTAGGAAAGCTAAGATAATTCTCTACTACTTTCATGAAGACCTCAAAGGCCCAATCACACGTTTGGATAACTCAAATAGGAGTTGAAGCAAGAACTAGGGTGCTGATCCTGATAGGTTGACCTTTGTATACTATTCATGACATATCTCGAGCTACAAGTTGTCAAATGGGCTGAAATTTTGATGGTTGATAGCTAAGATCCAAATCTACAACTTTCATGTTGAACACGTTTCCAGATTTGGAGGTTTAATGGGTCATATTTATCTTGGAAGTCAGATTATAGGGCCAGAGTCAGAATACAGGGCCTGCGTCAGAATACAGGGCCTAGATTGCGTAAAAATACTCGGCCTAGGCCGTGTACGCCTCTGACTTTGCATTTGAAATAGTGAATTTTGGACCCCTAACTCAGTGTCATACACGGCCGTGTATTCACTCCAGAAACTCAATTATTGAAACTTCTGCACGAAGTTTGTGTTAGGGGCCTATATATTGACACTCTTGGCACGTTTTGAAGGGGATTCTGACCTAGGAGAGCAGCTACAAACCCTTGGAGAAAGAGAGGGGAGTCTTGGATCAAAGATTAGAGTCTCGGGTTTGAGCAATCGGAGATCCATCATCCTCAATCCTCAGAAACTCATTTGCTTTAGTTTTTCTTCTGCACTTTGTTTATCATGTTGTTCTTTCTCAGTTTTTCTTGTGATTTCCTTCTAGCTATGTGTAACTAAACCTCCCTTGGTTAAGGGGGTGATGAAACCACTAGTATTGATGTTGTGAATCTTGCATATTTGATTATTTCAACACAGTTATGTCTTTATTCATATATTTCTGAATCTATTGTTGGTATGAAAGTTTTTGTACTTGTTCCCACTTTCAAAGTGGTAGATCTGGGTTTATTATGCGCGGTTGCGGTAGTAGATCTAGTAGAATATATGATGTTCATGTGGGTATAATTATCTTTGTGCTATTTGCCAGTTATAAAAGTGGCAGATCTGAGTTTATTATGCACGGTTGCGGTAATAGATCTAGAGAAATATATGTTCTAAGTAATTTAATCCCGGTGTGTGATTAGATCTTAGTGTAATTGGTTTTCTAAATCTTAATGCAATTATTAGATAGTTGTAAGAGCAGTTGCTTTACAATTAATCAATGATTAGGAGTTGATTTGAGCGGTTGCTAAATTGGCCAACACGTTAGGCAAACAAAGATTTACTCTCACAATTGCGTAAAAACATAATTGAGCATGTTGGAATAAAAAGATATGTGGATTTACATTATCATATAAATCTAGTAATGGATTCAATCTCTTAACCAATTTTCTTATATTGTTGATTTTAGTTTATTTATTGTTATTTTCTTTGAAGCTGCTCATTGTTCATCAAAACTCCAAAACCCCATTTTTACTGTTTATTGTTAATCAGAGTTTAAATTGGGAATTACTTGATAGTTTTAATTGAATTGGTTCTCTGTGGATCGACCATTACTAACTACAACTAGTTGTAAGATTTTTATTTTCTGGTGGGCCTGATAACTGATTTTTATCTGAATTTTAATCACTATATCCTCACGCATCACCTACCATCCAAGGAACCCTAAGTATACCCCACACCTCAGAGGCACCCGAAGAGAAATACATCACCCAGGCATGACTAAATTAACTATGATTTTGTCACTACTAGACAGCATGTACCGAGACTTTTAGACAAACTAAGGGGGTAAGGAATGAAAAAAGAATGACCTACAAAGAGATGAAGGATAAGATGCAAATAATTTTCTTTTGATATGAATAAGATGCAGATAATAATGAACAACAACTGAGCCATATCCCACAATCCATATTAATAAATGCTGAACAAAACTAACAGAACTAAAGAGCATGACCATGGAAGACTATGCAAGCAACCATATTCAGGATTACATCTAAAAATTGGTCCTTTAAATATTTTGAATTTTGATAGTGGACAAGATAATCGGAGTGAAAGTATAGTTTGGGGAGGGAGGACCGTAACAAATCCTCCCAAACAATTTATTGATTTATATCTAGTTTAAGGAGAGCATCCTTCAAGTTGAAATATCTGGTTAGTCATTAAGAAGAAAGAACTAGCTGAGAACTTCACAACAAATTCTCACCACAAAAGTAAATTGTGTTAGAATTTTTATAAGGACTAGCATAAATTATATTATAATTTTTATAAAATTTAGATTAATTAGATGTCAAAATTATTAGAGCATTTTTATTTAGCTCAAATTGTGATCAGTATTGATATTAGACCTGTGGTTGTTAAAGCACTGCTCATATGTGGGTTTTGTTTATGAGTCCTGTATATGAGTTTGTCATAGTGGGTAGGTTTAACCTATTCTAGATATCTTATATATATAAGGAGAGACTCCTATTCCTAGTTACTCTAGTGTGTACAGTTGCCTCATTGATACTGACGTATAAGTGACTATTATGGGATAAGAATAATATTTCTCCTTCATTAAGATTATTTTTCTAAAGTTTCAACAATGATTTCTTCATTGGTACATTTTCAAAGTAACCCTAAAATTCTTTATATATTTTGATATGTCATAAATTTTGAGACTAATTGATCCGAGAAATTTTAGCAATTGGTATTAGAGCGGTTTTAATCCTAATTATGACCATCAATTTTCTGTTTTGCCTAAACAAAAAAAAATGATCAATTTTGAAAATCAAGTTAGTGATACCAAGTGGCCTCAATACTCAAGAGAGGGGGTGAATTGAGTATGTAAAACAAGTTCGCAAATCTTTTTCAAATCGTTTGATAAACAATTTTCGTTGAAGTTAATTGATGATTAGAGATGATTGGATATATGAGATAAACACTTTTACTTATAAATACAATAGCCAAAGGGAACAATATTCATGTAATTCAATAAAACAGTGCTCAATGTAAAGAGAAGGGTTTAAAGAAAACAAACACAATGATTTATCCTAGTTCGATCACCAATCCACTTGTGATCTACGTCCAGTCCTCAAGCAATCGCTAGAGATTTTCTACTATTTCTTCAAGTTTCAATAGGTGCTTGACAACCTTTATAACCTTGAGCAATCAATACTTTGGGATACCTCACCCTTGGAGCTTGAGTCTCTTCAACTAAGGGATGCCTCACCCTTTACACTTTTGGAGGGATGCCTCACCCTCTTACAAAGCAATATAGATTGCTTGAATGAAATGCTCACAAGAGTAGATGATTACAAATTGAAGCTCTAATATGCTCTCAAAGATTAACCCACGTTTTTCATAAAAAATAGAGCAAGAATGGATTTGAAGATTAAATCACATTTTGAAGTATTGGCAATCAGTTTTTGGTTCAAGGTCAACCTCTAATAAAGACCCAACATTGGTATTTATAAGTTTTGCAATAAATAGAGCCATTGGAGACTTTTAGTCAAGCATTAAATGCATTTAATATAGCCGTTGGACACTGTCAGGATGCGTGTAATTGATTACACAACAAATGTAATCAATTACATTATTGTTCCAACGTGTTCTTGGCTTTCTGGGCTCTGTGTAATCGATTACATTATTGGTGTAATCGATTACATGGCTTCTGACTTGCTTGTAATCGATTACATGACTCCTTGAATGTGTTCTTGCCTTTCTGGGCTCATTGTAATCGATTACCAACTTGGTGTAATCGATTACATGGCCTCTGACTTGCTTGTAATCGATTACATTGATCATGTAATCGATTACAAGGCCTCTGTTTGCTGCGTAATCGATTACAAACATCATGTAATCAATTACATTGGCCTTTGAACACATTTTTCAAGTCCAATAAAGCTTGTAAGTCATTTCTAACATCTCAAGACATTTGATTAAACATAAATCCTTTTATGAGTGTTAGATTTAAGATTGAAACTCAAGTTTCTTTGAAAAATATGTTTAGCTTTGAATTTTCCCACTTATTTTTAAAATGATATATTGAAAAACCATTTGAGAAATCTTGAGAGCATTTAACATTAATGTTCTAAGTCTTATAACTAAATAAACCTCTTGACTTCTTTCTTTGATCTTGATCTTTTCTTTTGTACTTGATCTTCACTTTTGCACTTGATCTTCACTTTTGACTTTGTTATCATCAAAAACCATTTGACATGCTTTAAGGACATAAGCATTCACATTCTCCTCCTTTTTGATGATGACAAACTGATCATAGGAAAAAGAAAGAGTTTTTGCATTTGTATATAACAGAGATTTAGGTGCAACGCTCTCCCGGAGTTTATGCATGATATTGAGTTAGATTTTTCATGTAAAAAGCTTAAGAGCTCAAAAGCTCCCCCGTACACATGCAACATTAATTAGATTTCATTTTTCACTTCATTTTTCACTATTCTCTCCCCCGTTGGCATTATCAAAAAGACATAAGCATTTAAAAAAATATAGACAGCATTTCGGCTGTATTTCATGATTTCCCAAGAATCGCCAAAACAAGAAATTCAAAGAGAATATAATGAAGCCAGTAAATTTAGATCAAGAGAATATTCAATATAACCAATATTCAAAAACCAAACATTCAGAGAATATTATCAAAGCTGATTCAAGTTCATATATCATAAAAAAAAAACATATACAGTGTAAGTCATCATAGCCAATATAACCAATAACCAACACACAACAAACGCATACCAATGTTATATAACTGAGCCAAAAAGAGAATGTACAATGTAGTCATAAGCAAATAATAATGAAAAACATCAGGGCAATGGGCCATGATCACTATCAGTAGCCTCGCTATCACTGTCCGCATCCACAGCGATGTCTCCTAGATTAACATCATCATCGCCGGGCTCAAGATTGTCCTCAGAGCCTAGGAGCTCCTCATTATCAGCAGGGACGCCAGATGGACCAGTAAAGGATAGGGGAACAGGAGAGGTAGAGGATGTGGGAGGTGCAGCAGCAGCACTCGGAGGAAAATGAGGTCTTGCCAGGAGGGATCGAATGGAGGCAAGCTCTTGATCTGAGTAGTCCATCCTCAGCTCAAGGTGATCCATCTTCTACTCAATGCGATCCATGCGTGTGTCTATAGTAGCACTCAGGTTTCACATATCTTGGAGCAGGAGGTCTAGTATGGCTATAGCTGGAGTAGGAGCAAGAGCAGGGGCAAGATGCTTAGCCTCTTCATCGTCATCACTATCCGAATCATGATGGATATGCCCAAAGGTGCCATGGGCAATGTAGTGCCACCTATCATCGACTTTGTAGAACTGAAGCTTCTTCAAGGTATGCAAGCCAATGGATTGTGGTCTTTTTGAGCTGGTGTCCTTAGACTCCTCAGCCAAGGAAATGCAACAATGCTCCAGGATTGCTGTCACCAGCATAGCAAACGGTAAAGCAAAATTTTTCTTTTTCTTTACGTCCAGCATATGCTCAATGATGTAGAAGCCCCAGTTTATTGGTCTTGCAGTAGTCATTGCCCATAGGGACACCACGTCATCCTTGAGAACTTGGGAGTAATTCCCTCCCGTGGGAATCAACCCCCTGACCAAAAGATAGTGGAGTACCCTATTCTCCATGGTTAGGCCAGTGGCCATGATTCTCTTTTTAGGATCACTGGGGGGACAGTATCTAGTCCTAATCAGTGAAAGAAGAGCAGCCTTATGCTCAAATTCATGACCCCAAATATTGGCATTCCCACAGAAGTTTGCTCCATCAAGAGTAAGCTTGGTCAACCTATACCACTCAACCATAGTTATCTTGATTTGTTGCTTCTTCACCTCAGATATTAAGCAATCATCTTCAAATTTCAGATTTGCATAAAAGACTCTCACTAGGTTTGGATAGATAGCCTTCTCTATACTAAGGAATCCCAGCAATCCTAAGTTTTCAATGGTTATAAAACTCTCCAGAGGTTCACTCTCATAGAAGTTGATGGGAAGATACCTGGGGGAAATAATCTTGCGTAGCTGGAAGTTCTTCGGGAACAACTTAGCTTTCTTCACGGTGGAGAAGTGGCGAGTGAGGTCCAGGCCAGAAATGTTGCGTGAAGCTCCACCTGAAGGACCTTCCAATGGCAACCCCTGTTCTTGGGCGTTTTGACCGATGAGAGGATTCAGCCATTGGATGAGGAAGAGGATAGTGGGATGAATGGAAAGTGTTTGGAGATGAGTGAGGAAAGAGAAAGGGATGAGTGAGAGATAGATTAGGGCAGAGAGGGAGATTTGGGTTCTTGAAAGGTGATGAGGAGATTGAGGTGATGGAATGTGATGGGATTTGAGAGATGGGCTGCGTGGAGAGGGTATTTTCGAGTGAGAGGGAGGTGATATAGAAGGATTTGAGTGAGATTGAAGTGAGAAAAGAGAGATTGGGAGTTTGAGTGTGCGTGGGAGTAGAGGAGGAGGATGAAAAAAATGAACAGTTTTTGATAAATGAACTCTGCACGCGTCAGAAACCTTTTAAAAAACCTTGTGTAATCAATTACATTGGTTTTGTAATCGATTACAAGTATTCTGGTTCTTATGTAATCGATTATATTTTTGGTGTAATCGATTACCATGCTTCTGGGGAACCTTGTAATCGATTACATGGTTGGTGTAATTGATTACCTGAGTTTTGAGTTAATTGTAATCGATTACATGCTTGACAGAACCTGTGTAATCGATTACAATGGCATTATAATCGATTACCAGCACACTTTAACTCAGATTTTGCATTCCAAACAGCATACAATCAATTTTAAACCATTCAAATCAGTTTCTGAGCATCTTAAATCAACTCAAATCATCATACAAACATATAATCTACTCATATTATGATTCAAATCACATAATTGTGCAAAAATACTAATTTTACCAAGAATTGCACCCTTTTTGGTGAAATTGTGAAGTTGTTGAGTTGCTTGTGAGTTTTTTTTTTTTGGTCATGAGGGAGCACCTACAAAACAACTTAGGGGAAATCTCCAACGCTCAAGTCAGTATTGGATGCAAATATGATTAAAAACTCAGAAATTATGCCAGCAAAATGGCATGATTATGCAGAAAGCAACATGATTTGATTTTAGGATTATGCAGCAAAAAGTCAATTTATGCATGATTAATCCAAAATACCAAGTTCATTTCTTATACAGAAAAATATTTCTTTTGCTAAGGGCTTAGTGAAGATGTCAGCTAGTTACTTAGTGGTTTCTACAAATTCAAGCATACAATCATCCTTTTGAACATGGTCTCTAATGAAATGATGTCTTATTTCAATATGTTTAGTCCTAAAATATAAAATGGGATTTTTGGATAAATTAATTGCACTAGTATTATCACATCTTATGGGGATGTGATCAAGCTCAAGACCATAGTCCAAACGTTGTTGCTTCATCCAAAGGATTTGAGCACAATAACTCCCAGCTGTAACATATTCAGCTTCAACTGTAGATAATGCCACACTATTTTGTTTCTTGCTATGCCAAGAAATTAGTGAGCTTCCAAGCAAGCGGCATGTCCCACTAGTACTCTTCCTATCCATTTTGTATCCAGCAAAATTAGAATCGGAATACCCAATAAGGCTGCATGAGGCACCCTTAGGGTACCACAAACCCATTTGTGATGTGCCTATTAGATATTTCATTATTCTCTTAACAGTACTTAGGTGTGATTCTTTAGTATTAGCTTGATATCTAGCATATATACATACACTAAACATTATATCAAGCCTACTTGCAGTGAGATAAAGGAGTGAGCCAATCATACTTCTATATTTTGTAATTTCTACAGATTTACCTCCTTCATCCTTGTCCAAATAGCAAGAGGTGCCCATAGGAGTAGCTATATGCTTGGTATTGTCCATTCCAAACTTCTTGAGCAGCTCCTTGCAATACTTGGATTGGCTTATGAAAGTCCCTTCTCTTGTTTGCTTGATTTGGAGACCAAGGAAGAAGTTGAGCTCACCTATCATGGACATTTCAAACTCACTTTGCATAACGTTTGAAAATTCTTTACATAGAAAGTTGTTAGTAGCTCCAAATATAATGTCATCAACATAGATTTGAACTAGAAGTATGTCATGCATTTTGTGTTTTATGAAAAGGGTAGTGTCAACTTTTCCTCTAGAAAAACCTTTTTCTAAAAGGAATTTGCTCAACCTTTCATACCAAGCTCTAGGAGCTTGTTTCAAACCATATAAGGTCTTTTTCAGTTTAAAAACATGGTTGGGCATTTCAAAATCCTCAAAACCAGGAGGTTATTCCACATACACCTCTTCTTGTATAAAACCATTTAAAAAGGCACTTTTGACATCCATTTGATAGAATTTGAAATCCATGATGCAAGCATATGCAAGTAACATTCTAATGGCCTCTAATCTAGCTACGGGAGCATAAGTTTCTTCATAGTCTATGCCTTCTTCTTGATTATAACCCTTAGCTACAAGCCTAACTTTGTTTCTTATTATTAAGCTCGTTTCATCAAGTTTGTTCCTAAAGACCCATTTGGTGCCAATTATAGGATGATCATTGGGCCTTGAAACTAATTCCCAGACTTGATTTCTCTCAAATTGGTTTAGTTCTTCTTGCATGGCTAAGATCCAATGTTCATCATTAATGGCCTCATTTATGTCTTTAGATTTAACTTGAGAGACAAAAGCTAAGTGATTACATGCATCTCTAAGTGAGTTTCGAGTGATTACCCTTTTTGATACATCACCTATCACCTTGTCGAGAGGGTGATATCTTGATGTCCTCCATTCCTTAGGTAGATCTATGTTTTCTGAATCCTTTTGTCATGAGTGATCAAGGAGTCTCTCTTCTTGCTTCTTGGACTTTTTCTCTTGATTTTCCAAGTGTGTTTTTGCCAAGATTTCTGCAACATCATCAACAAGCTCCTTTCTCGGCTCATTTGGGTTAGTTTCATCAAATGCAACATTTATAGACTCTTCTATGGTCATAGTTCGTTTATTATAGACTCTAAAGGTCTTACTATATATAGAATAGTCAATGAATATTCCCTCATCAGATTTTGCATCAAACTTTCCCAAATTATCCTTTCCATTATTCAAAACAAAACATTTACATCCAAAGACATGAAAATGTGACACATTTGGCTTCCTTCCTTTGTACAATTCATATGGGGTTTTCTTTAAAATTGGCCTTATTATGGCTCTATTCATAACATAACAAGTGGTGTAACCGCATCCACCTAAAAATACTTAGGAAGGTTGGCCTCATTGAGCATAGTTCTTGTCATTTCCTCTAAAGATCGATTTTTCCTTTCTACAACACCATTTTGTTGTGATGTTCTAGGGGCAGAAAAATTATGCTCAATGCCATGTTCATGACAAAAGGTTTTAAATTCATGGTTTTCAAATTCACCACCATGGTCACTTCTTATGGATGCAATACAAAAACCTTTTTCATTTTAGATAATTTTGGCAAGCTTTTTAAATGATTGAAAAGCATCATTTTTGTGGGCTAAGAATAATGTCCATGTAAATCTAGAAAAATCATCCGCAACCACCAATGTATAGTAATTCTCACCAAAGCTCATAGTTCTAGAGGGACCAAAAAGATCCATGTGCAAAAGTTGTAAAGGTCTAGAAGTTGAAACCATATTTTTAGCTTTAAAAGAGACATTTATTTGTTTTCCCTTTTGACATGCATCACAAAGTTTGTCTTTTTCAAATTTGAGCTTTGGAAGACCAATTACTAGTTCTTTAGAAACTAATTTGTTTAAGTGATCCATGTGAATGTGAACAATTCTTCTATGCCATAACCATGAATCATTTTCTTTACTCATAAAGCATTTAGCATCATTTGAGGAAATATCATCAAGACTAATCATATATATATATTATTGACCCTATGACCAACAAACTTAACTTGCTTATCATCCTTTCCCTCAATTATGAAACAAGAAGAATCAAATATAACTCTATTGTCTTTATCACATAATTGACTAATGCTAAGCAAATTATGTTTAAGTCCTTCAACAAGCAAAACATTATCAATAGATGATGAAGGGATCTTACCAACTTTACCAATTCCAAGAATCTTCCCTTTGTTGTTATCACCATATGTGACATGACCATGTTTCTTGTGGGTAAGGGAGGAGAACTTGGAGCCATTACCGGTAATGTGCTTGGAGCAACCACTATCAAGATACCAACTTGAGCTCTTGGTCTTCAAGCACACCTACAACACACATTCAAATTTTAACCTTTGGTACCCTAATTGTTTTGGGTCCTTGTGTGTTAGAGTTAGGCATGGTGCCTTTAGGAACCCAAACCCTTTTGATTCCATCCTTGGTGTTTATGTCCTTTCTAACATTGCAAGTGAATGCACTATGCCCTTTCTTATCACAATGAAAACATTTGACAAAGGGGCTACTTGAAGTTTTTGAGGAAACAAAGAAATTCTTGTAAGACTTTTGATAATTATTTGGATTAAATCCCAAACCGGCTTTTTGAAAAACACATTTTTATTTTCCTAACAGCACATTCAAGTTGTCTCTTCCAAAAGTAAATTTTGCAAGAGTGTTGTTCAAATCTTCAATTTCTTTTTCAAAAGCTTTGCATGATGAACAAGGTAATGATATGGATGTATTATCATATGAGGAACAAGTCATGCATAATGAATTAGCATCAATGAGTCCTAAGGTCTCATTTTCAATCTTAAGCTCATTTATCTCCTTTGCTTAAAATAGAGACTTTGTTTACCAATAAGGAGATTGTTTTGTTAGAAGATAAAACCATTTTGGTGAGCCTCAAAGATTCATCATGCAATTCTTGAAAGGCATCTTGTAATTCATCATAAGAAGGTGGAGATTCTAAGTTAGAAGAAGTTACCTCGGTATCGCTCTCTCAACTTTCTTCTCCTTGATCCATGAGACAAAGATGGGCTTCTTCATTCTCCGAACTATCGGAAGAGCTTAAGTCATTGTCCTCCCAAGCTATGTATGCTCTCATTCCTTCCTTTTCTTTGGAAGGTCTTTTCTCAAACTTCTCCGTCTTCTTGAGATACATAGGACACTCCATCTTAAAACAAAATTGTTTTCACAAAACATATGAACATCTTCATAGGTTTTTGAAAACAACATCACGATTTTGCATATAATATAAGAAACAGAATATGTTTTCGCAAAGGGTTTCATATGATTTTCTGAAATAACATATTAAAGATCATATCTTTTGTCAAAAATAAAAATAGAAAACATGTTATCTCATGTAAACGAAAATAGAAAACTAAATCATGGTTTCGCAAGACGCTCTGATACCACTGTTGGGAATTGCAGTTACATTATGCAGCAAAAAAATAAGGATTCCCACCGAGGATCCATGCGAAAAGCCATAATCCGAGTTTTTAAATTATTTACCTCTTGAAGCGTGATCAAAAGGAAGGACGTGAATCACCAACACCGTAATAGAAACATGTCTCTGCGGTATCCACATGAACAGACTCACGAACGTCCAATGTTCGTAAAGAAGAACCTCACGTTTCTCACACAGTGCTAGCTGCGAAAAGAAGAGAAGAAACATGTCGCTCTCTCACTCATTTTTCTGTGGGTGCGGCTAGGGTTCTATAATTATGTATCTTAGCAGCCCCTTGACAGTACTATTTATAATAGTGACTGCCTTAAGTAAGTGTGAGCAGCAGCAAGGTAAGCTGTGCAACCCTAGACCCATCTGTTATGAGTCTGGTCTATATTTGAATCCGAGTCCAACTTGGATCCATTGCTCCAATTTTAGTCTGCTCTATATATGTGACCTTGCCGGTTCTTATTACGTTGCCAGTAATATTAAAATCCCATTTTAATATTACAAGCAGTGAGCGGTATCTAGCAACACATCGCTGCTACCCAACTAATAAGAATGTCAGTGATTTGAGATAACCTTTCCATGACCAATGTTTCCGTGTTGTTTAGTCCCTTTGTCAAGATATCTAGATTGAACACAAGGCATGGAATGCGGCACCCTTGTATGGTCTAATCATTCATTTCCTGATACTCGAGTAAACTTTGTAACAACAAATGAAATCAATATCTTATATTGACTCATTTGAGCATGGCCATGAATTTCGCAGTCTCACTCAATCAGGTGGCCTGAAGATATCGCTCTGTTATGTAGGAGTGACAAATCTCATCTAGGTCACTCACATCCCTCTGCATGATTTGTAGTATGTCCAATAACTAACTTTATAATCACCTTGTTACAAATGACGTTTGATGGTATTAAAACACATAACTCCTCATGTAGGAATCGTAGTGATTTCAAGTCAAAGGACCACATACACCATTGTCACTATGAGAATCGCTTATGACACTCACGTAACGATTCATGTAGCGTTCTCATGGTGGGTCAGTCCAGTACATCATTACACTAATATGTATCCATGTGAAGACTTGATATCTCATATCCATGACCCGTGAGATGTGGTCATCAGTCTATACACATACTAGTCTCAATGTATTATTGTTGTCCTAATTAACAATAATACTTGACTAGGGACATTTAAGAATAGTGTTGTAACTAAAAGGATCTCACGATCAAGTCATCCACTTGATGTCCTATGGCATCAAACTTACTAGTCTAAGGACTTTATTATGTTTATCAAAAAGAACACAATAAATAAAATGCCTCATATATTAAAATAAGCATAATAGAATGTATGTAAATACAAAAAAAGAATCGGCCTCTAGGGCGTACACCAACACCTCGAACAGAGAGACTCTAAGTCCCAAAGCTATCCTTAAAAGATCTTGGACTTAGTCTTCTCATCATGTGTGTTATCATTAAAAACATTCTTCAAAGACATATGTCCAATCACATTCTTCTTGTGTTGAGCTTAATTGAGATCTTTCGCTTTCTTGTTGCAATGCTCACTCTTGGTACTTGGACTATCCTACAAAGTATTGCTCACTTAAACAAGCATAGTTAGTCCAAAATCATAATTCAATGTCTTCATATGCATGATTCATAAATGTATAACTCTAGTTAGTTTAAGATGCACATAAAACTTTCATATACACATCTAAAGAAGATATTTATCATTTATTGATAGATATGCTCTATGTAGGATGCAACAGAACACATTGCACATTTTCATTTAAGCAAGGTCAAATCTAATATTAATTCATTTATAACTCATATAAAGCATTATTGGATATATTATATGATGAATGTTACATATATCTTATTGCATGATTATTAAGTGAAATATAACTAGATAAGGTACATATCATGCATGATACAATATATCACATTAAGCACATCTATCAATTATAAACATCATTCTATTTGTCTTGTATTTGTCATCATCAAAACTTAACATATAAAAACATTTGGGGCAAACTTATTTCCACAATCTCTCCCTTTTTGATGATGACAAATCACCAAAGAAAAATATGTTGAACAAAATACAAGAATGGATATTCATGTAAGCATATCAAACAATAAGAGTAAGAACATATTTTTTTTTTCTAATTTTCACTCCCCCTATTTGACATCAACAAAAAGGCTTAGAAAGGAAAAAAAATATTTTCTCCCTCTTATAGATTCTACATATGATTCAAGAATAGAGAGATGAAACAAATATGCTTGCAAGATATAGAGGATTATTCATGCAATGCTTGTCATATTTTGGTATATCAATATTTAGCATATGATGACAATAAAAACACTTTATGTAATCAAACAAAGATGTAAGTCAAAAGATATAAACAGCTTAAGAGCTAGGCTCCCCCTCAAAATATGCATATTATCAAAACATAATAGATTAACATAGTCATGCATATATATTTTTAGTCAACAAGGACATTGAAGAAAGATATATAAGATAAGTAAGATAAGCTCCCCCATATTGAAGCATAAGATAGATAAAGGAGATATGTATGCCAAGACCATGTAAGCACATTACCTTAAAGAAAAGCAGGGCAAAGATACATCTTCTTAATTCCTCAAACAAAAACCATTTTAAAACTTTTCCCCCTTTCAAAGAGAATTTTACAAAAGCACATTATATTTTCAAAAGCATTTTAGAAGGGTAGAGATGTTTTATATAAAAAGCCATATATTTCTTGGAAAGCATCTAGTCATGTAAGATTAATTTATCAACAAGTATCATATAATCCATATCATATAAAATACCACAATATCAAATAATTTATTAACAAGTATCATATAATCCATATCATCCAGTCATAGCCATTGCTTTATTAGGTATTTACAAAATTCTGCCCTCGTGTAGGGTGTCAAATGAATTTGACTCAGGGTATGTCATTTGTGAACAAAGTTGCTCCAGTGTAGGCCATTTGACAACAAAAATTTGTCCCAGTGTGGGACAATTGAGAACAAAAATTTTTGCCCCAGTGTAAGTCTCTTTCTCTTTTTTTATTTTTTTTCTGCCCTATCTTTTGCTTAGACTGCCCTTGCGGGATTTTAGCCTAACAGGCCTTTTTTGCTTTTCCTTTTTTTTAAAAAAGTATTAAACTAGATACTTGTATGAGCACAATCTTTTGTCTCAAAATTAAAACTTATGAAAATAAAGGCAATCATTCACTGATCAAAATGGACTTTTTAAGGATTGTAACGTGGCCAAAGTTAGTGTTTATGAAATGGAAGATATAAGGCTCAAAGAAGTATTTAAGGGTTGAACAATACTAACGATCCTTGTTCAAAATTAAACTTTGTCAATTGTCTTTAAACTTTTGAACACACTTTTCTCTTATTGTTCTCCATTTCTTCCCTTTTTCTTTTCATTTCAATCATTCACCTTTGTTATGACATTTTTCATTTCATTTTCTTTCTTCTTTCTTTCCATTCTCTCTTTTTTTTTTTGTCTTTAGTTTTGCTTTCTGCCCCTTCCACCTTTTCTTCCTATTCTTTTTTTTCATTATGCTTCAAAATAGTCACCATGACAATTAACTTTTTATTTTGTGCTATCCCCTAGTATAGGGGTGATCCTTGTCTAGGGCTTATTGAAGAAAATTTTCAAGCTCAAAAAGGGACAATGAGAGGCAATGAAAAGATGAATTCTTATGAAGGATAGAGAAACATGACCAATCTTTGTAACGCCCCTTTTTGGGAGGGAATGTCACATTACAAATTATGATGCTGAAAATAGAAGTATAAGTTAAGACTTGGTTCATTCATTGAATATAAATTTACTTGGTTGTAAACGTATGATTAAATTAGCGAGTATTTTTTTGTTATAATTAATAAAATATAGTGACAATACATAATTGTAATAAAGAGTAAGATAGAAGTAAAGCATACATCAGATCAACATATATGTGTAATGATATATCATTATATTAAACTTATTTGGTTACAACGCCTGATATACAAAAAGTAAAATTATATATATATGCCCCAAGAAATCATAAATATACAGCCCACCAAAATAATAAAACATCAGGCCCCCAAAATGTACACTAATAGCCATCAGTAGCTATCGACAGTATCAGCCTCTGAGAGGAGAAGGAACCATGTCCGGATCCTCCTCAGGATCTTCCTCATCCGAGGAAACCCTCATCGGAGCCACCAAATTACGGAACGGGGCTCGAGCAATGGAGAGGAAAGAATCCTCCTGTGGAGTGTAATAACGATCACCCCACATCTCCCTAATGGGCAGGTAAAACTCTAAACGTAAACTGACGCTGCAGGAGAAGATGGGCGGATCATAACGCCCCCAAGCCAGTGACACCATCACGTCCCCCACGTAGGCACAACGTTCAAAACTAAAGTCAATGTGCCAGCAATCTGAACCTCTGAGGAAGACCAAACGCATATAACCTAAAAATCCTCATGGACATGCCGCCATGATCCAAAAGTAGGTGCTAGTCGCAGTCGGGCCAGAAATCGAGGAATTCATGAGTTTCTTCCCATCACCGATGTCTTCGATGGGACATAAATACAGACAGAGATAATAGAAATATAGGAAAAAGGTAAGACATCCTACCATCATTACTAATTATGACAGTAAGAAACAAAACGGCGCAAGGCGCCCACATAGCATTTCAAAAATTAATAATAATAAGCATTAAATAACAGCAATTAAATAATTAAGCAATTCCAAGCAATTATACACCAGTAAAGTAATAGTTCCAATTATCACAAGAATTAAATGCCAAACGATATATGGACTCACTATGGACATGTGTACAACATCAAAATCCTACTTCATGGAGCTAGACACAAACAGTCAGAGAGAAAGATCAGGAGACATGTCTGCAACTCGGCTACCGCAGCAAAAGTGCTATAACTCATCAGTTTATCCACGTGCACGTCAAGGCATTGTACAGACATTCTTCACTAGATCGTGATATAGAACAGCTTCTTGGTTTGAATCGTTGGTGCATTTGCATCGATCTGCTCCATAGACAGAAGAGCTACCAACTGTCCATAGCGAGGTACCCGCACCTCGACACCCCAAGGTCAACAGTATGACCAACACTAGCCTACTCGCACCCGCACTAAGGTGTGTTCAATCTCCTAGGCAACAGGGCCTTAACAACAGTCCATCGGACTTTCACAATGCATGACGACCCAATGCATAATCATGTATGTTTATCATTACATACTTTTCCACAATATACCTCAATTGGCCAAAGTAAGCATCAACATATCATTGGTCCCTCACATGGACCCATAATATCATATTATCAGAATTTAAAAGAAATAATACACTTTCAAGGTTTATTATGAATTTCTCACTTTAATGTAGCATTTCTTACAAGGTTCGTCTCTAGAGGAATTCTCTTGATTAATTAAGTTCTCTATTGTAAATTTATTCACACACACTTAGAAAATTATTCTAAGGGTCTCAAAGTCTCACACTCTCTTGTTCTTTCTTTAATTAAAACTACCCTAAGTTTTATGATAAAATTTCATTCTTGGTTCTTTTTAATTTATGAAATCCTAAGTAAATCCTAATTGTCTAGATTAGTTAAGTTCCACTTCAATGTAACGTTTCTTATGAAATTCTTTTCATTATTAGGTCCTTACTTTAAACTTAGTCATATTTACCTAGAAAATTATTTCTAAGGTTTTACCAAGTTTTATACTTCCTTATTAGTTCCTTAGGTCCAAAGATGTTCTTTAGGTCATCCAATTGATTCCTTCCCATCACATTATTAACTACTTAATCTCTTAATTAATTAAATGTCAATGTTACATAAAGTTACATAATTTAGTCTCATTTAGCCCTAGAGGCCGTGGGCCTCTCTATGATTAGGGGTTCCAATTTTCATCCTTTTTATTATGTGTTATCCTTTTGATTGATCATGTCTTCATTTTGTTACAATTTTTCACTAAGAACCCCCACTTTTAGGGTTCAAGGCCGTGAGCCTCATGGAAGAGGGCAAAGTCATATTTGCTTCCATTCAAGTTTCTAATCCATCCAAACACATAAATATACATATTCAACCAACCAAATAACTCAAACAAATTTAGAACAACACATAGTCATAAAATTCATACAACAAAGAATAGCCCAAAATAGGGTTTTTCACAACCAATCACAAAATAAGGTTCCTTACTACCAATAGAGGTTGATGAGGAGTATCTTCCTTTTACCTAGAGAAGAAAACAAGTAATGGAACTCCCTTGAAGCTCCTTGAAATTTCGGATTCACACCACCACAAACCCTAGAATTTCAACCTCATCAAACCAATGCCAAAGCTTGAAAAATAAGAAATAAATGGTCACAAGGAAGACCTTAAAAATGAAAATGAAAGAAGAGTTAGGAGAAAACAAGAATCTCACCCAAAAGTTCTAAGCTTGAAGCTTGAAGAAGAAGATGGTGAAGATGGAGCCTTTTCAAGAAATCACTAACTAGAGATGTATTTAGATGGTGAAGGAGATTTAAAAAAGTGTAGTTGGTTAGAAATTTTGTGATGGTAGAGGGCAAACAAGAGGGCTGGCCGTGTGGTATGTGTAGAGAGAAG
The DNA here is from genome assembly GCA_029884595.1 of Ormosia semicastrata. Lineage (NCBI taxonomy): Eukaryota > Viridiplantae > Streptophyta > Magnoliopsida > Fabales > Fabaceae > Ormosia > Ormosia semicastrata. The sequence goes on along the minus strand of JAQQTO010000062.1, from coordinate 17,415,300 downwards.
GAGGAGAAAAATGAGAAGAAGATGAAGGTAGAGAGAGAAGTTAATAGAAAGTGAAATAAGCTTTTATGGTTTTTGAAATTAGAATTGATTAGTTAATTAAGTGAAACAAAATTCTTGGCTCCAAAATGGAGGGGCTGCTGCCGTGTGGGAGTGGGAGGGGGAGAGAGAGAGTTTAGCTTCCTTGAGAAGCTTGGGAGCTTCTCCAATAAAGAGGGATTTGATTAGACATAAAGTAGATTACCTTTAGATAAGATAATTAGGTGATAAAACATTAAAATAATAATGTGATTAGGATTTTACTACAAGTTATTACCTAATGGATAATTCATACAGTGAACAAAGCCAGCATTAATTATCCAACGGATAATCGAGCGTATTGCAAAATTTTAATTAATGGTACGTATAGAGATTTTATTTATCAGATAAAATCTCAAAAAATATAAACCTCGTAAATTATGCCCAGCCTCGGGTTTAGTAAGATCCCCCGTCGATACTTTCACAGTTCAAAGTTTACCAGCCTCTGGGAAAACATTTTGTTTTCCCGGCTCCGCTCAGCGCACACGCAAAACGAGGAATATACTAAAATATTCAACGTTTGCAGAAAAATCTACAAAAATTCTCAAAGATCACAAATATTAGAAAATGAATATTCATCATGAAAAAAATAATTTTCGGGGTGTTTCACTAACTCTGCTCAGTGTACACGTAAAATGAGGAATATACTAAAATATTCGACGTTTCCAAAAAAATCCACAAAAATTCTCAAAAATCACAAGTATTAGAAAATGAATATTCATCACGACATAAACAATTTTTGGGGTGTTTCACTGACTCTACTCAGTGTGCATGCAAAATGAGGAATATATTAAAATATTTGACGTTTCCGAAAAAATCCAGAAAAATTCTCAAAAATCACAAATATTATAAAATAATTATTTATGATGAAACAAATGATTTTTGGGGTGTGACAACTCTCCCCTTCTAAAAAGAAATTTCATCCTCAAAATTTTCATACCTTAGAACAGTTATGGATATTGCTCCTTCATCTTATTTTCCAGCTCTCATGTTGCATCTCTGGTCTTTTCATTCCATATCATTTCACCAATGAGATTTCCTTTCCTCTGAGTTGTTTCACTTTCCTATCTTCAATCTTTACGGGAGGTGTCTCATAGGTTAAGTTCTCTTTCAATTGTACTGTGTCCGGTGCTAAGACATGGTTCGAGTCAGGAATATTTTTTCGTAGTTGTGACACATGAAAGATATTGTGAAGGTTTGAAAAAAAAAAGGTCATAAGACTATCTGGTAAGCTACTGGACCTATCCGACGAAGAATTTGGTAAGGTCCAAGAAATTTGAGAGTGAGTTTCCTAGATTTCAGAACTCGGCTGACCCTAATCGTTGGTGTGACTTTCAAAAACACATGCTCATCTTCCTCAAACTCAAGAGGCTTTCTTCTTTTGTCCGTGTAGCTTTTCTACTGACTCTGAGCCGTCCTCATCTTTTCCTGAATCATCTTGACCTTCTCAGTCATCTGCTGAATAATATCAAGTCCAACGATAAGGCGCTCACCGTCTTGGTACCAACATAGAGGTGTTCAGCATCGTCTTCCATACAGAGCTTCATAGGGTGCCATCCCTATGCTTGAATGAAAACTGTTGTTGTAGGTGAACTCTATCAATGGTAGAACTTTATCCCAACTTCCAGTTTATTCTATAGCATAAGCCCTGAGCAAATCCTCCAATGATTAGATCGTCCTTTCCGATTGCCCATCAGTTTGTGAATGGTAAGCAGAACTCAATCGTAGCTTTGTTCCCAATGCTTCTTGCAAACTTTGCCAAAACTTGGAAGTAAACCTTGGATCCCTATCTAAAACAATACTGGTAGGCATACCATGTAGCCTAACAATCTCACCGTTGTACAGCTGGGTCAGTTTCTCCATGTTGTACCTTATGTTGATCGGTAGAAAGTGTGCTGACTTCGTGAGTCATTCAACGATTACCCATATCGAGTCATAACCTTTTCGGGTCTTCGACAATCTAACCACAAAATCCATTGCAATGCTATCCCACTTCCATTCGGGAATAGATAGAGGTTGCAGTAGTCCTGACAGTCTTTGATGCTCAACCTTCGCTTTTTGACAAATCAGATAAGAAGAGACACATCTGGTAATATCTCTCTTCATTCCATGCCACCAAAATAACTTCTTCAAGTCTTGATACATCTTAGTTATTCCCGGATGCATATTCAGCTTGTTCATGTGAGCATGTTCGAGAATATACTCTCTGAGTTCTTAATCCCTGGGTATACAAACCCTACCTTGGAACCTTAGAATTCCATCTGTTCCTTCCTTAAATGTTGTTGCATTGCCTTGCCTTATCAGCTCTCTTTCTTCTTGCAAAAACTTATCAATCTTCTACTTTTCTTGGATGTCTTCCATTAATTTACTTGAGATAGTAACCATGTTCATGCGAATTTTTCTCGGTTCTAGTTTCATGAAAAACCATACATCCCTGAACTGCTCTATCAGATCTTTTTCCTTAATCATCATGGCTGATATACTGAGCATCTTCCTACTCAATGCGTCTGCCATGACGTTTGCCTTTCCAAGGTGATACAGAAGTCGAAAATCATAATCCTTTAGATATTTCAATCATCTGCGTTGTCTCATATTCAGCTCCTTTTAATCATATAAGTACTTCAAGCTCTTGTGATCACTGAAGATGTTGAACGTCGCTCCATACAGGAAGTGTCTCCATATATTCAATGCAAAAACTACAGTTGCTAACTCCAAGTCATGTGTCGGATAGTTATTCTCATGCACTCGCAACTGTCTCAAAGCATAAGCCACCACTTTTCCATTTTGCATAAGTACAGCTCCCAATCCTTGATATGAAGCATCGCAGTACACTTCAAACTGTTCATCCAGATTAGGTAGAACTAACACTGGTGAAGTAGTTAGCTATCTCTTCAATTCTTGGAAACCTTTTTTGTAAGCATCCATCCATTCAAAAGCTTGATTCTTTCTTGTGAGTTGTGTGAGAGGTCCTGCTATCTTAGAGAATCCTTCAATGAATCTCCGATAGTATCCAGCCAATCCCACAAAACTTTGGATTTCTGTCACTGTCTTCGGTCGTTCCCATTGTAGAACCTCTTCTACTTTCGATGGATCCACTGCAATCCCTTCCTTCGAGATCATATGGCCCAAAAACTTGACTTCGTCCAGCCAAAATTCACACTTCGACAATTTGGCATACAACTTCTTCTCCTTCAGAATCTGGAGAACTATACTGAAGTGTTCAGTATTATCCTCCTGATTTTGAGAGTAGATCAGGATGTCATCAATGAAGACAACAACGAATATATCCAAATAAGGATGAAAGATCCTGTTCATGTAGTCCATGAAGATGGCAGGTGCATTCGTTATGCCAAATAGCATCACAAGATATTCGTAATGACTGTACCAGGTACGAAAAGCCGTCTTGGGAATATCCTCCGCCTTCACTTAAATCTGATGATAACCCGATCGCAGATCGATCTTAGAGAACACTGGTGCTCCCTTAAGTTGATCCATTAAGTCATCTATCCTCAGAAGTGGATACTTGTTCTTAATTATGACCTTGTTTAGCTAGCGAAAATCCACATACAATCACAAAGTACCATCCTTCTTTCGGACTAGCAACACTGGTGCTCCCTAGGGCAACACACTGGGTCTAACGAACTGCTTTTCCAAAAGCTCTTCCAACTGCTTCTTAAGCTCTGCTAACTCTGATGGTGACATTCTGTAAGGTGCTATAGACACTGGACTAGATCCAGGTACCAGATCAATCGCGAACTCTATTTCCTGCTTCAACGGTAAACCAGGTACATCATCAGTAAAGACTTTAGGGAACTCACTAACCACTGGAATTACGTTCACATCAATCTTGCTCTCGACCTTCAAGGAAGACAATAGTATGTATCCCTGAGCTCCTTCTCTCAAGAAAGCTTGAACTTGATTGGCCGTCAAAAATCTAGAATCCTTATCTATGGGAAAAACTATGGTTTTACTAGAGCAATCCAAAAGGATATGGTTGGAAGACAACCAATCCATTCCTAAAATTACATCTAACTGAGAAAGGGGTAAACAGATCAAATCAATAGAAAAGATTCGACCCTCAATAATCAATGGATAATTCAAACAAACTTTGGTAGTAACAACAAGTTTATCAGTGGGAGTAGAAACAGTCAAGTCAAAAGGTAAGGAAGACACAGGTAAACCAAGTCATCGCACACAGTCATATGAAATGAAAGAGTGGGATGCCCTAGAGTCATACAGTACAGTTAAAAGATTACCTCCTATGACACCTTCTCTCTGTATCAGATCTTCAGATTTGGAGGCTTCTTCTCTGCTCATTATGTACACTCTGCCTCCTGCTTACGGCTTTGTAGCTCACACGGCGTTGACTGAAGGCTCAGCCTTTGCTTGGTTGTAATCTCTGAAGATATGTCCAGGCTTCCCACATCGGAAACATATAATCCCCTTGATGGTGCAGTCTCTAGTTGTGTGATCCTTCCCATACTTCAAGCATCTTGAGGGAAATGCCGCACTCTGCCCAGTTCGGTTCCCTCCAGAAACTCCACTAGAACCTATACCTGACATCTGTTATCGGTTTGCCAGTGGTCTTGAATAAGGCTTCTTTTGGAAGCAGTTTGCATTGTTGTCGCCTCCTCTTTGGAACTTGGTAGGTCCAAAGTTTTGATTCCTCGAGTCTTGAGCTTGATCTAGAGCTTCCACTTGGCAACATGTATCTAGCAACTCTGAAAATTGGTTGATTTTCAGGGTGAAAACTGCTCTCTTCACCTCATGCCTCAGTCTTTCTTCAAACTTGTGATATTTTCACACCTCGTCTGGCTGGTGCTGGAAATACGTTGAAAACATGGATAGGCTTTCAAACTTTGTGGCGTATTCACTAACGGACAAGTTTCCTTGTCTTAAGCTGAGGAACTCCATTTCCTTTGCATGCCTGGCGCTTGTAGGGAAATATTTGTCCAAGAACTTATTCTTGAATACCTTCCAATTGATAGCGCGACCTTAAGCTTCTAGCACTCTCTGTGCTCCACTCCACCAGTCTTCAACATCGCTAATTAGCATAAAAGTGGCGTAAGTCACCTTCTTATCATTGGCACAGCTCATGCCTCAGAAGATTTTCTCTAGCTCCTTAATCCATAAACTAGCCTTTTCTGGATCAAATTCTCCTTTGAATTTAGGAGGGTTGTGGCGACGAAACCCTGCCAAATTTTGCGTGTCAGCCGTAGCTTCAAGCTGTTGAGCAGCTCTTTCTTGCTGTTGAGCAACTCTCTCCATTTGTTGCGCAATGACTTCTGCCATTCACTGCATCGCCTCTATCGCTGCTGCCATATCTCTGCCTCGTGCCATATCATTTCTTTCAAGTAATATTAACTGAAACACACAATGAAGAATTAGATGTACCCTTTCGGAATATCAATTACAAAGAATCACATAGCACACACAAGATAGACTTAACCACAAAGACCTAAAGAAAACATAAATCGGGGCTCTGATACCAACTTAATGTAACACCCTTTTTTGGGAGGGAACGTCACATTACAAATTACGATGCAGAAAATAGAAGTATAAGTTAAGACTTGGTTCGTTCATTGAATATAAATTTACTTGGTTGTAAACGTGTGATTAAATTAGAGAGTATTTTTTTATAATTAATAAAATATAGTGACAAGACATAATTACAATAAAGAGTAAGATAGAAGTAAAGCATACATCAGATTAATATACATATCTAATGATATATCATTATATTAAACTTGTTTGGTTACAACGCCTAATATACAAAAAGCAAAATTATATATATATGCCGCCAAGAGATCATAAATATACAGCCCACCAAAATATTGAAACATCAGGCCCCCAAAATGTACACTGATAGCCACCAGTAGCTAACGACAATATCAGCCCCTGAAAGGAGAAGGAACCGTGTTAGCATCCTCCTCAGGCTCCTCCTCAGGGTCTTCCTCATCTGAAGAAACCCTCATCGAAGCCACCGAATTACAGGTTGAGGCTCGAGCAGTGGAGGGGAAAGAATCCTCCTGTGGAGTGTAATGACGATCACCCCACATCTCCCTAATGGGCAGGTAAAACTCTAAACGTAAACTGACTCTGCAGGCGAAGATGGGCAGATCTTAACGCCCCCAAGCCAGTGACACCGTCACGTCCCCCACGTAGAAACAACGTTCAAAACTAAAGTCAATGTGCCAGCAGTCTGAACCTCTAAGGAAGACCAAATGCATATAACGCAAAAATCCTCGTGGACGTGCCGCCATGATCCAAAAGTAGGTGCTAGTCGTAGTCGGGCCTAAAACCGGGGAATTCGTGAGTTTCACCTCATCGCCGATGTCTTCGATGGGACATAAATACAGACAGAGATAATAGAAATATAGGAAAGAGGTAAGACATCCTACCATCATTACCAATTATGGCAGTAAGAAACAAAACGGCACAAGGCGCCCACATAGCATTTCAAAAATTAATAATAATAAGCATTAAATAACAGTAATTAAATAATTAAGCAGTTCCAAGCAATTATACACCAGTAAAGTAACAGTTCCAATTATCACAAGAATTAAATGCCAAACGATATATGGACTCACTATGCACATGTGTACAACATCAAAATCCTACTTCATGGAGCTAGACACAAATAGTCGGAGAGAAAGATCAGGAGACATGTCTGCAACTCGACTACCGCGGTAAAAGTGCTATAACTCATCAGTTTATCCACGTGCCCGTCAAGGCATTGTACAGACATTCTTCACTAGATCGCGATATAGGACAGCTTCTCGGTTCGGATCGTCGGTGCATTTGCATCGATCTGCCCCATAGACAGAAGAGCTACTAACTGTCCATAGCGAGGTACCCGCACCTCGACACCCCCAAGGTCAACAGTATAACTAACACTAGTCTACTTATACCCGCACTATGGTATGTTCAATCTCCTAGGCAACAGGGCCTTAACAACAGTCCATCAGACTTTCACAATGCATGACGACTCAATGCATAATCATGTATGTTTATCATTACATACTTTTCCACAATATACCTCAATTGGCCAAAGTAAGCATCAACACATCATTGGTCCCTCACATGGACCCACAATATCATATTATCAGAATTTAAAAGAAATAATACACTTTCAAGGTTTATTATGAATTTCTCACTTTAATGTAGCATTTCTTACAAGGTTCATCTCTAGAGGAATTCTCTTGATTAATTAAGTTCTCTATTGTAAATTTATTCACACACACTTAGAAAATTATTCTAAGGGTCTCAAAGTCTCACACTCTCTTGTTCTTTCTTTAATTAAAACTACCCTAAGTTTTATGATAAAATTTCATTCTTGGTTCTTTTCAATTTATGAAATCCTAAGTAAATCCTAATTGTCCAGATTAGTTAAGTTCCACTTCAATGTAACGTTTCTTATGAAATTCTTTTCATTATTAGGTCCTTACTTTAAACTTAGTCATATTTACCTAGAAAATTATTTCTAAGGTTGTACTAAGTCTTATACTTCCTTATTAGTTCCTTAGGTCCAAAGATGTTCTTTAGGTCATCCAATTGATTCATTCCCATCACATTATTAACTACTTAATCTCTTAATTAATTAAATGTCAATGTTACATAAAGTTACATAATTTAGTCTCATTTAGCCCTAGAGGCCGTGGGCCTCTCTATGATTAGGGGTTCCAATTTTCATCCTTTTTATTATGTGTTATCCTCTTGATTGATCATGTCTTCATCTTGTTATAATTTTTCAGCAAGAACCCCCACTTTTAGGGTTCAAGGCCGTGAGCCTCATGGAAGAGGGCAAAGTCATATTTACTTCCATTTAAGTTTCCAATCCATCCAAACACATAAATATACATATTCAACCAACCAAATAACTCAAACAAATTTAGAACAACACATAGTTATAAAAGTCATACAACAAAGAATAGCCCTAAATAGGGTTTCTCACAACCAATCACAAAATAAGGTTCCCTACTACCAATAGAGGTTGAGGAGGAGTATCTTCCTCTTACCTAGAGAAGAAAACAAGCAATGGAACTCCCTTGAAGCTCCTTGAAATTTCGGATTCACACCACCTCAAACCCTAGAAATTTCAACCTCATCAAACCAATACCAAAGCTTGAAAAATAAGAAATAAATAGTCACAAGGAAGACCTTAAAAATGAAAATGGAAGAAGAGTTAGAAGAAAACAAGAATCTCGCCTAAAAGTTCTAAGCTTGAAGCTAGAAGAAGAAGATGGTGAAGATGGAGCCTTTTCAAGAAATCACCAACTAGAGATATGTTTAGATGGTGAAGGAGATTTAGTAAGTGTAGTTGGTTAGAAATTTTGTGATGGTAGAAGGCAAACAAGAGGGCTGGCCATGTGGTATGTGTAGAGAGAAGAAGGAGAAAAATGAGAGGAAGATGAAGGTAGAGAGAGAAGTTGATAGAAAGTGAAATAAGCTTTTAGGGTTTTTGAAATTAGAATTGATTAGTTAATTAAGTGAAACAAAATTCTTGGCTCCAAAATGGAGGGGCTGTTGCCATATGGGAGTGGGAGGGGGAGAGAGAGAGTTTAGCTTCCTTGAGAAGCTTGGGAGCTTCTCCAATAAAGAGGGATTTGATTAAACATAAAGTAGATTACCTTTAGATAAGATAATTAAGTGATAAAGTATTAAAATAATAATGTGATTAGGATTTTACTACAAGTTATTACCCAATGCATAATTTTTACAGTGAACAAAGCTAGTATTAATTATCCAACGGATAATCGAGCGTATCACAAAATTTTAATTAATGGTACGTACAGAGATTTTATTTATCAGATAAAATCTCAAAAAATATAAACCTCGTAAACTGTGCCCAGCCTCGGGTTTGGTAAGATCCCCTGTCGACGCTTTCACAGTTCAAAGTTTATCAGCCTCTAGGAAAACATTTCGTTTTCTCAGCTCCGCTCAGCACGCACGCAAAACTAGAAATATACTAAAATATTCGACATTTTCAGAAAAATCTACAAAAATTCTAAAAAAATAAAAAATATTAGAAGATGAATATTCATCACGAAATAAACAATTTCTGGGGTGTTTCACTGACTCTGCTCAGTGTGCACGCAAAATGAGAAATATACTAAAATATTCGATGTTTTCAAAAATATTCACAAAAATTCTCAAAAATCACAAATATTAGAAAATGAATATTCATCATGAAACAAATAATTTATGGGGTGTTTCACTGACTCTGCTCAGTGTGCACGTAAAATGAGAAATATATTAAAATATTCGACATTTCCAGAAAAATCTAAAAAAATTCCTAAAAATTACAAATATTATAAAATGATTATTTATGATGAAACAAATAGTTTTCGGGGCATTACAATCTTCATTTCAAATCTTGATTGTTCATTTTCAAAAATTTTAATTTAGAGACAAAAGGATAATACACACCAATTGATTACTTCTTTGCTCCCTTTTATTTTTCTTTTTGATTCATTCTTCTTCTTTTTTGTTTGTTTTTTTTTTGTTTATTATTTTTTTTGTTTTTGGGCAAAGAACACCTGCACACAGGACTTCATGACCATCAAAAGTTTTCTAGAATGAGAATCATACCGGATCTGAACCGAAAGAAAGCAAGTAGAGGGAAGAAAAAAATGACAAGATAGAATCTAATAAGAACACGAGTGCCGAGAACATAGGAAAATATAACAAGGTATGTTGAGATCCAAGCAAATCCATTACATTAATGCTTTAAGAAAGTTTATATAAGTTCAGCATCACAAAAGTCTAAGACGGCAATCACATCAATTAACGCTTAAAATTGCCAATTGTTCAGAGGTTTCAAGTTGCTAGAGGGCGATTGGTGTAGACAGGATGGGTTGGGATATATGGACGCAACGAGTTGACTTGGTATGAGATCTGGTGAGTTGAATGAGTGGGTGGAGATGCTTGATAACAAGGGTAATGATTTGGGTTATATGGAGGGGCTCGATAGGTAGGGTAAGATGGTGGATAGCGGGTTTGGTTTTGCATGTAGCTCACTTTCGACTCCTCTTTCTTAGGGAAAACTGCTTCTTGAAACCATTTTCATTATTTCCAGTTAGCAATTTGTCAACTTTTACCAGAATTTTAATCCTCTCCTCGTCAGCTATTAATCCAGTAAACTCTAGATAAGCAGCACCTGCCATTACTTTAATATAAGCAGCTCCTAGAGTCCCTAGGAAATATAAGCACATTTCTGTTAACATCAATGGTGGTTGCACTTGTACTGCGAGAGCTCTCCATCTTTGGGGCATACTGCTTGAAGGCTTCCTCATTTTCCTTTTGCATTGAGCTCAATTGTTCCCGGGTAGGAGCTGCATCTAGATTGAACTTGTATTGATCCATAAAAAGATCAGTCAATTCCATCCAATGAGAAATCTTAAAGCAGTGTAATTGAAGATACCACTCTAAAGCGATGCCTGTAAGACTCTCGTGGAAAAAGCTAATGAGGAACTTATCATCCCTGGACCAAACAGCCATCTTGGTTCCATAACTGATCAAATGAAACTGAGGGTTACCACTCTTGTCATACTTGACAAAATCAGGAATCTTAAAGTCTTTAAGGATTACGACATCTGTGGTAGGACACAATTCTTCTATTCTAAGTGGTCCATAAGCACTGGGGGCCTTGATCACTTTGATTTATTCTTTCATCCTTTCCATCCATTCTTCTTCCATCTTATCCTTTTAGATTGCCGCATGACCACTCCCAGGAAGAAATCTTGTTGTCACTGGGATAGGCATATGTGGTTGTTCCCATGTGAATTCAGTATTACCATGAACCTCATTTCGAGTATCCTCTGAAGAATGATACCCTTCTCTGATAGGAATCACTAGCGGTGCAGTACTCTAGGTCTTTCCTACAACAGGTATCTCAGTGGTGATTCCAAGGTTTATCCTCATGAAAGTGATAGTTGGCAGGCACAGATGTGCCCCAATCACTCCTGTTCTTCTGGCCGCCCCAATCAAGGTGAGAGTCTCCCTCATAGCCAACAAAGTTTCCTTCATTCTTCTTAAAGACTTTGTCATTTCATCTATCTTCCCTTTAACCTCATTGATTTCCATACTCAAGTTTCTGCCTTCGCTCTCAGTAGCCATTACCGCAAGCCTTGTTCGAGCCCTTGTGTTGTGAACATAGGTTTGGTTGCCGTCTTCTTTCCTAGGCCACCCAATGGTTCCTTTAGTTTGATTTATCAAAACAAAATAACATTAAGCAAAGAATGAGATGAAATAGATGATATGCATAAGATGCATAAGACGAAATGAATGAATTTTGTGATGAAAATATTTTCTCTTCTTTCTTTTTTTCTTTTCTTTTTTTTACACGAAGAAAAAAGTTAGGAATGCCATGAAAATGCAAGATGATGTATTTTTTTCTTTTTTTTAATGATAGGAATGTTATGAAAATGCAAGATAATGTATCTTTTTCTCTTCTTTTTCTCTGAATGCTACGAATGCTACGAAAATGCAAGATGGTTTTTTTTTAATACTAGGAATGTCATGAAAATCCATGATTCTTTAGTATGCTAAGAATGTCATTGAAATAAAAAATGATGTTTTTTTTTCTTTTTAAAAAAAATGCTAGGAATACCATGAAAATGCAAGATATTGTTGTTGGTGTATGCCCTAGTGGCCAATACATTTTGTTTGTATTGACATACATTATATTATGCTATTTTTGATATATGAGGCATTTCATTTATTGTGTTCTTTTTGATAGACATAATAAAGTCCTTAGAATAGTAAGTTTGATACCATAGGACATCAAGTGGATGACTTGATGGTGAGATCCTATTGGATAAAATACTATTCTTAAATGTCCCTAGTCAAGTATTATTGTTAATTAGGACAACAATAATGCATTGAGACTAGTATGTGCGTAGATTGATGACCACATCTCACGGGTCATGGATATGAGATATCAAGTCTACACATGGATACATATTAGAGTAATGATGTATTGGACAGACCCGCCATGAGAACGCTACGTGGATCGTTACGTGAGTGTCATAAGCGATTCTCATAGTGATAATGGTGTATGTGGTTCTTTGACCACGAAATCACTACGATTCCTACATGAGGAGTTGTGTGTTTTAAATGCCATCAAACGTCATCTGTAACAAGATGATTATAAAGTTGGTTATTAGACATATTGCGATGCATGTGGAGGAATGTGAGTGACCTAGATGGGATTTATCACTCCTACATAACAAGAGTGATATCTTCGGGCCCCCTGATTGAGTGAGACTATGAAATGCATGGCCATGCTCAAATGAGTCAATATGAGATATTGATCTCATTTGTTATTACTATGTCTACTCGGGAATTAGGAAACTGAAGATTGAATTAAACAAGGGTGACACGTTCCATGCCTTGTGTTCAATCTGGATATCTGGACAAAGGGACTAAACTACACGGAAACATTGATCACGGATAGGTTATGTCAAATCACTGACATTCTCATTACTTGGGTAGCAGTGATGTGTTGCTAGATACCGCTCATCTTGTTTGTAATATTAAAATGAGATTTTAATATTACTACCAACGTCATGAGAACCTGCGGGGGTCGCACACTTAGAAACAGACTAAATTGGAGCAATAAGGATCCAAGTTGGACTCGGATTCAATTGTGGGCCTAACTCATGCGGATAGGTTTTAGGGTTGCACAGCTTTCCTTGCTACTCTTGCTCACACTCACTTAAGGCAGCCACTATTATAAATAGTACTGTTAAGGGGGCTGCTATAGATGTTACATCACAACCCTAGCCGCACCTAAGAAAGTGAGTGAGAGACAGTGAAATGTTCTTCTCTTCTATTCGCAGCTAGCACCGCGAAACAGAGGCGTGACTCCTTTTGCAAGTCTGTTCGTGTGGATACCGCAGAAACATCGTCGCTATTACGGTGTTGGTGATTCACCTCGCTTGTGTTTATCACGCTTCAAGAGGTAAATTTTAAAAACTCGGATTATGGACTTTTCGCATGGATCCTGTGTGGGAATCCTATTATTCCGCTGCGAGATATTTTGATCCGCAATTCCCAATAATTGTATCTTTTCTTTTTGTTTTGAATGATAGGAATGCTATGAAAATGCAAGATAATGTATCTTTTTTTTTAATGCTAAGAATGCTACGAAAATGCAGGATGATGTGTTTTTTTTTTAATGCTGGGAATGTCATGAAAATCCATGATTCTTTAGAATGCTAAGAATGTCATAGAAATGCAAAATGATTTTTTTTCCTTTTTTTATAAAAAAATGCTAGGAATACCATAAAAATACAAAATGATGTTTTTTTTTTTAAAAAATGCTAGGAATTCCATGAAAATGCAAGATGATATATTTTTTTTATTTTTTTTTAAGCCCTTGTTCTGAAAATGCTATAAATGCCATGAAAATGCAAGATGAAGTATCTTTTTTTTTTTTCTTTCTATGTTGATTTTTTTTAAAAAAAATGTAATAATGAATGACATGAGGAAAGAAGAATTTTTTCTTTTTGCTAGAAATGAAAATGTAAGACGATGCACACACACACACACACACACACACACACACACACACACACACACACACACACACACACACACATATATATATATATATATATATATTGTTGATTTTTTTAAAAGGAATGCAAGAATGAATGACATGGGAAATTGATAAATAAAGAAAAAGTACGTCCCTTTTGTGCCCTAGTCAGGTGGAACTTAAAGGTTAGATTTCCTTAAGGTCACGACTCTAATTTTGACAGTCATTATGTTCAATCTATCAGTGCAATATTTTTCAGGACGGATCTAAACTTCTAAAAAAAACATGGTTCCCAGATTGCCCCTATCTCGAAAGACAAGGACCCAATTCATGAATTAATCACAAGTAAGGATAAACCTTCTTAATATGACTAGTCCATGATACTGGTAACAATCTCAGTGGTGTCTCAACAAATGTCAAGTGAGCATAAAGCCCCTCAATAACAAAAGTCGACACCCCTCCTACTCCTTGGGTTGGCACAAACTCGGGTATAGAGTCCAAAAAGTGTGTGAGGTAAGTGATAGTGACATGTGCGAAGGAGCATACAAATTTGTACAAAAAAATTAAAAAGACCAAATTACTCCCTAACCTGCAAAAATAACAATTCAAACATACATACAATAGCCAGCCAGCAATCATCAACCCCAGGGTTTCAACAATTAAGCACAAAATATATATACAAGTCACAATATACATAAGATAATGCTATCAGATATTTACATAAAAGTACTATATAAAATATATTTACAAACAAATAAGAAAAAAAAGGACAAAAGGGGGTAAAATAAATAAATAACGATTATTAATAATTTGCACAACTAACAACAACATGCTTGACTCTCCAAGTCTCCCCAGCAAAGTCGCCACCAACATCGCAACTCACGGGTTTTTAAAAATGAAAATGGAAAATGGAATCGCCACCAATTTTATTTAAATTAGGAAAAATTAGAAAATCTTTCTTTGAAAATGGTCTTTGAAAACCAGATTAGATTCGAGAGTTGGTTATGGATAGGTAAGGGTGGAAACTTAATCCCATAGCACCCCTAACACACTAGTTCTAAAATGGTACCTTAAGTCAGTTGTGCAAAAATCTTGGTAATCTCAAATATATTTATTTTACTCCTCTTAAAAAAAACTTTGTAACTATATTTTTTTTAAAAAAGTAAAAATAAAATTATGAAAATTTAATTTTTGACTTGACAAAATATAGATTTTACTCCTACGTATCCTCATGTGCAATGAGGAACTCAAAGTCATGTAGTTCTCTAGAAAATATTTATGGATTGATTGATTTTAATTTTAAAAAAAAGAGATTTTTGTTTGAAAACAAAACCATTCTTGCACAAGGTTCAAGTTAGCACCAGGCTACTCAATAAACCCTTATGATCCAAACAACATTGAAGATAGCATCCGCTATTCAATCATCATCATTGGTCATTGCATTGATTAAAAGATTTTTTTATTTTTCATTTTTTATTTTTTATTTTTATTTTTATATATTACTTTTTCTTATGCTTAACAAAGTGCTCTAAAATTATCTAAACCAACAACACACCTAACCCATTAAATGAAAGACACTAAACATGAAGCTAAAAAGAAAAATGAAGACTCAAAGCCCAAAAAAAGCTCATAAATGTATAAAAAAAAAGGCCAAAACTCTTTCAGAATCAAGCCCAAACAAGACATAAACAAAAACAAGGTTGGCCCAAAATTTAAAAAAAAATAGCAACCCAAATTCTTTGTCACTTTTTTTTTACTTTTTTTTATTCTTTTTTTTTAATTCAGTAAATCTTAAAAAGAAGAAAAAGAAGAAGAATAAACACAAAACGCAGAAACACATAAACAGAGAAAGAAGAACCTAGTTGCAACGGTGTAGAGATGTGATGGAGTGCACGAAGGAGTGGCGCGACGACTGATCTGGAGCGATGCCGGTGGGTCGGTGTCGATGGATCTGCGAGCGGTGCAGCAATGACCGGTATTTGAGGATGGAGCGGTGCCAGGTTCATTGAGTGACGGTGTCGGGTCCGAGAGGGGCAGATCTGCGACGGTGGATGGTCATGGAGGCGGCGCGAAGTGGTGGCATTAATGGCTGGGTTCAGGATTCCGTGGAGCTGTGCGGCAAACGGTTACAGATCCAGCTGGGATCGAGGCGCGATGGTGTTGATCTGGGCTCTGAGGTGCGACGGTGAGTCCAGTTTGGTGTTGGCCGACCGAATCTATGGCTAGGTACCAGATTTATGGTTGGTTATTATTTTTCTTTTCTTTTCTTTTTGTTGTGAGAGGTTGAAGATGAAGATGATGGTGTTTTAGTTGATGGGTTGAAGATGGTGAAGGTGAGGATGGTGAGATGTTTGAGGTTGGTGAAGGATGTGGTTTCATAGCTTGGTTGGATGGCTTATGGTGGAAGTTCTTGTTTTGATTTTTATGGTGGGATGTGGTGGTTAAGGAAGATGTTTGAAGATGGATGATGATGTGGTGGTGAAGTTGAGTGAGGGTGGTGATATGAGTGAGGGTTGATGAATAGTGATGAAGTGGTGGAGATGAAAGGTGTTGAGGATGGCTATGGAGGCTTAAGGATAGAGGTTGAGATGAACTCGGTTTGGTGGCTCACGGGGCTGCTATGGTGGTAGATGTTTATGGTGAGCTTCACGGTTTGGATGTCAATGGTGAATGGGTGGAGGTTTGGGCCGTGGGTTAATGGAGGAAGGTGGTAGGTGTTTTGGTGGTTATGGAGGGTGGTGAGATTAATGTTGAAGGGTGACTATGGTGGGATAGCATGTGGATGAACTTGATGATGATGATAGTGTTGGAGGGTTGTAGATGAAGTTGGTTTTGGAGGTATAGGAAAAATGGTTATGGTGAAAACAAGGTAAAAGTTTGATGGTAAGGGGTTGATGATAAATGAGGTTTTGGAAGTATAGGAAAAAAGGTGATGACTGTGGGTATCAAAATCTGTCCATGTGATGGTTGTTATGAGAGTTTTTAACATGGTATGAGCAGGGGGTGAAGGTTGAAGATGAGAGTGAGGATGAGTTAGTGAGGGGCTGAGTCTGTGACTGGGTGAGAGTGAGTGTCTCAGTGAGTGGGTGAGAGTTGTGCAAGGAGTTGTGTGATGCATGACCAAAAATGGAAAAAGAACATAGAGCAAAGAGAAAGAAAATTAGCTTTCATCTAAAAGCACAAAAACAACTAAGCAAAAAAAGTTATACGTTTTTTCTCTTTGTTTTTTTATTTTTTTTGTTGTTTTTGTTTTTGTTTTTTCTTTTTTTTTCTTTTTTTTCTCCTTTTTTTAAACAAAAAGATTGTAATGCTCCAGACAAAATTGGGTTTTCACACTCATCCTCTTTTCTTTGACTTTCTTTGGTATTTCTTCACTTTTCTCACACTTGTTCCAGCAGAAAACAGAGAAAGAGAAGGAAAGAAAAAGAAGAGAAGAATGAAGGAGAAAGAAGAGGAAAAAGAGGAGGAAAGCAAAGGGGAAGGTTAGAGCTTAAAGATCATCATCTATACAACCAGAAGTAAGGGTGTTTATTTCCCTAAACTCATCTTTCTCCATTAACTTCTTTGTTGTTGCTTGTTTATGGAAATAGAGGAAATATGGTTTTTGAGACAAAGTAAGGTCTCTTCGTTTAGTTCTTG
The DNA here is from genome assembly GCA_029884595.1 of Ormosia semicastrata. NCBI lineage: Eukaryota > Viridiplantae > Streptophyta > Magnoliopsida > Fabales > Fabaceae > Ormosia > Ormosia semicastrata. The sequence goes on along the minus strand of JAQQTO010000062.1, from coordinate 17,398,043 downwards.
TCTTCAAGGATTGAATTTAGTTTGCTTTTAGCTTAATCAATGCATGGTTTTTGATTGAGGACTTAGAAGGACTCATTTGAATGCTTGAGTGAAAAGTTGAGAAATGGGTTTTTGGATCTTTAAACCTTGTTCATGATTCCATGCTAGATGGATTAAGTGAATGTTTGATGATTCTAACAATGTTTGGAGACCATGTTTAGGATTGGAAATAACTTAAAACCTATGATTGAGGGCTATAAACCAGCTTGTAAACTAATAACACGGGAAGAATGGGATTCTGGTGCACAGACGCCTAGGTTCCAGATTTGGGAGCCCAAGCACCCACTGCCCAGAAAAATCCCAACATGCTGTAGAGCACTAGTCGCCTAGGCGCCAGGAGTTGGGCACCCAAGCACCTAGTGACCAGAAGATTTTAGCTTGATGAAATGCATTAGGCGCCAAAAGGGAGTGCCCAAGCACCCAATGTGCAGGAAGTTTCTGCCTCATGAGTGCCTAAGCGATCAAGATAGGTGCCTAAGTGCCCAACAACAGGGGAAATAAGGCACAGTTTCTGCCATCCCAACGCCTGAGCGGAGGGAAGTGGGCACCTAGGGGCCTAGAGTCCAGAATTTTCCAGGATTTTTATCTTGATGAAATGAAGTTTCCTACTAGTTGGGATTCCTTATACATGCTTTTTAGTGTGTGTTAAGATACTACTAGAGGTATTTCATTAAGGGAATAACCATTTAGTATGTATATGAAATGTATAAACCTTAGTGCAAACAAGAGTAGTGGATTGCCTTAGGTAGGTATTTAGCACCTTTGGCAACTTAGTATTGCATAGACATCACTTAAGATGTGATAATGTGGTGTATTAGATGCAAGTATACTAGGATGGATTGATAGTATTTTTCCTATGTTTTGTAACCTTGCATGATGTGCATAATCATTTGGCCAGAGGAAGGGAATCAGATATTTCTAACTATAGAGCTTGGGTTACGGGGTAGTGTAAGGATGCAACATTCCCTTCCTACTGTAGGATAATATAAGAGGCCAGAGTTCCTAGTAAAACAACTTGGTTCTTCAATAAGCTATGTATATGTTAACTTGGTTTCTTTAGTTACTAAAGTTAAACCTTGTAGAGTATTTAAACATATCTTACTTAGCATATATTAAGATTATTTTTATTATGTCATGTATGATTAGTTGTGGGATACCTGTACTGAGAATTATTAATTCTCACCCGATTTGCTATTCCATGAAAAATCGAGGACAAGATCTTGCTAAGGGAAAGAAGTAAAAGAAGCTAAAAGACTATAGTAGTTTTAGTTTTATTGCTTCTAGTACAAAGCTTGTATTTATTTATATTTGCTTTATAATGTAAAAAGAGTTATGCATTGCAATATGTCTTTTTGAGGCTAGTAATGTGTGTGTGTGTGTGTATATATATATATATGTATGTATATATGTATGTATATATGTATATATGTATGTATGTATGTATGTATGTATGTATGTATGTATGTATGTTTTTCCGTATCCCTTATGGCTCTCTATAATGACTACTTTGGTGATTATGGATATATTACTATGTTATCACGTAAGAAGTGATGTTGCTAGTCTTGTTTATCTTTGTGTATGTTAGATATAATGAGATATCAATATTAGGGCATTATATTATGGTATCAGAGTCAAGTTCATCCTGTTGAGCGTGGGTATGGACTGGCTATGCTTAGGCATGTTTAGTAGTTCTAGTTGTGTGTTACGCATTTCTTGTCTCATTTTAAGATGTGTGAGTAGAATTGCATGATAGCCTTAGGTTTGACTTTTAATGGTTACTGTTGCACTATTACATATTATTGAAACTGGTAAACTCAATATGTAATGTTTTATGTGTACAGGAAACTATGACATCTCTAAGGCGTACTAGAGGAAGTAGGAACTCTTCTGGTGAGGGTCCTGATATGGCCGAAGCGGTTATGATAATGGCTAATGCTATGAGGGAGCAAACATTCATTACTACTAATGCTATAAGGGAGTAGACAGCAGTTACTGCTAGGGTGCTTGAGAGGTTGGGAAACAATCCATCTCAACAACCTACACAACCTGTACAACCTCAACTAGTGCAAGATGTAACACCCCTAGATTTAGTAACTATGGCACAATTGTCATTATACCACGGTCACTAAATTTTTGGCGTGCTACAACTCAAATAACAATTTTTCAAATTTAATCATTGTGCATATAAAGAAAATATGAGCCACGAATGAATAGTTACATGTGCTGTCATAAAAAAAATTAATTTTATTTTAACGAGACATACTCAAAAAACAGCATATAAGACTGGATAATTACTTTAAAACATACATATACTCAAAGGAACCCTTATACCGGTAATGCAAAAGAAACACAAACTACCCATAACAACGCCACGACTAAGGAGTTAGGCATTCCATCGGATCCACCTCGGGATCCTCCCTCAGTTCATCTGAAGACACAAAGACAGGATAGGGTGCGGTCTCACGGGCAGGTGCCCTAGCAGCTGATGCCATAGAATCCTCGTCCTCTCTAGGTGTGTGAATTGGATCACCCCATAGCTCCCGAATAGATAAGGCAAACTCCAGATGCACTGATGTGGTTAGAATCAGGATATGATCTTCATTACGATCCTCCTCACGGTCAAGATCGGATCCCCAGTATACTATACACTCTTGCCGGCCTAGTCGACTCGCTAAGCCTTAGCACCCCCGGTGAACACAATCCTGACAAAACCAATAGAACCCCTTCTTGTTGTCCTCACCGAACGCAGGAGGTCAAACCAAGTAAAATCTAGGAGATTCAACCTCGTCCCCTTTACAGTCTTTAACCAAAAATCACATAGAACAAGAATAGTGCAAGCATGAAGTGAGATATCCTATATCATTACCAACATGGCAGCGAAGGAAGATAATACGATTGATGGAGTCATTCTATACATACAGATATTGCAGATATATTCAAGTTATCAATTTCATATATATATATCATCAGAAGAGTATATCCCATAATAATATTAATATTAACAACACTATAACAACAGATATCCACCATAGATATATAAATAATAATTATGTCACCACAATATGTATATAAACCATGCCATGACAATATGTGAACTGACCATGCATATGCACATTGCGTATGCTGACCACCCTCATATACAATATACTCATTTCCTACTCCATGGAGCTAAACACAAAATCAGAGATGAACGTTCCAGAAGATTTGTCCCCTTTCAAAAGATAGTCTACGCCGGAACATGAAAAGCAATAGTGTTTTGTCAGTCCTCGTCGTGCATTGCAACGAATCACCACGGCCAGGGGTATACAATATGACAAACAGGTCACTAAGTGGATCACCACACATGGACGCCCCCTGAGATCCATCATGGATCGCACTATCCTGTAAGTTCTCACTCACTCCATAGGCATAAAATGCCATAACTGTATGATGCTCAAATACGTATTCAATGAAATCATACCATCGTTGTACCGTTCCCAATGGTATTAAAGCAACCGTTCATACAATTGTCTAATACCATAGTATCAATGATATTATATAACTGCCCATACAACTATATAATACTAATGATCCACTTGGGTCCAGCATTTCGGTTCCACAAGCACAATGCAATGCCTTTGTTCACAAGGTATTTCAAACGTGCATATTTTAATAATCATGCATGTTTTATCACATAATTCAAAAAGTCACCATTCATGTAACATAGTAATCTTACTATTATTTTCAATTAAGAGATACCTTTATTAACGAACATTCTTCCCGATATTTGCATTGTTTTCATTTTACTGAAGCCCTTTTCCATCCTTAATATGATAAATCCTTAATTAAACTCCTCGGTTGTCCAATCAATCAAATTCACCACTAATGATTTACCTTCCATTATTCCAATTATCCTCAAATTATTCCCATTAGTATTTCTAAAAGTTGTTACTCCTCAATCACGACATTATGATCATCTTCCCTTAATTTCTCAACATAGTCCTCATAAACTAATTATTTGAGCTCCTCACAACCTCATCTACACTCATGTTCTTTCTTTGTCCAAATCTCACTCTAGACTATAGGACAAGATTGTGTTCTTTATTCATTCCACATTATGAACTCCTAATTAAATGTCTAGTTATTTAATTAATTAAGTTCTAGCTTGATACAAAGTCTCATATTGAGTGCCCAATGAGGCCGTGAGCCTCCAAAGGACTAGAAAACCCAACTATTCCTCACAACCTCAATTACACAGTTGTGTCAAATTACACGGCCTGCCCTACACAGCTGTGTCACATTACACGGCCTGGGCCGTGTACTTCTCTAGAAGTACCTAAAAACGTGTCTAAATTGAAATGCCTGATTACACGGCCGTGTAACTTTGCACGGCCTAGGCCGTGTAATGCTCTGTCCTGTGCGTGTGAGATGTGTTCCCAGCAAGGAACACGGCTTGGACCATGTAAATCCACACAGCCCGTGGATCTTGCCCAGAATCCATGCAAATAAGCTTCTACAAGCCTCCAAATCAAATGGGTACAAATCCATATACATATTTAAGCATTTAGACACTTATAAATACATTAAGATTCACAATATCAAGCATAGAAAATCATACAACACATTCAAATTATAACATTATCAAAAATCACAAACAAAGTGAGTAACCCACACATGGATTCCCCACCATTAACACCAAAAACTTTTCTTCACAACCAAGATTTGTTGAAGATGATTATCTCCCTCTTACCTCAAGAAACAACTAAGAAAGCAAGTGTTACCAAGTGGCTTCCAGTACTCAAGAGGGAGGTGAATTGAGTATAAAACTTTTTCTTAAAACCTCTTTTATCAAAAATAAGTATTAAAAACTTAATAAATAAATGCACAGAAGGAACTAGAAGAAGAAAAGAAATAATAAAAATAGCAGAAAATAAATATACAGTAAATTAAAATTGCATAAAGTAAAGAGATTAAGAAGAGAGAAGCAGGCACAGTATTTATCCTGGTTCGACCACTAACCCACTTGTGGTCTACGTCTAGTCCTCGAAAGCCGAGATTTTTCACTAAGTATACAAGCTTCAATAGGTGCTTACTACCGTTACACAAAAGAGCACTTTTCATACACAGGAAAACTCTACCCTTGTGCTAAAGCCTTAGCCTGCAGGGATACCTCACCTTTTATACAAATCTTAAGGGATATCTCACCCTCGATACAGAATATTAGAAAATAGATGAAGAGAAACTCTCACTCAGAGTAAGTAATACAAATTGAAGTGCTAATGGAGCTCTCACAGAAATATCTCAAAGTTTTTAATCAAAAAGAGCGTAGAAAATAATTTTCACAGATTAGAGCAACCAGAAAATAGTTCAGAATTATGGGCAAAATTATTCGTGACCCAAGGTTCCTATTTATAGGACCAAAACACGGAGATAGCCATTTGGGTATAATTAAGAGCATTTAAAACTAATTTGAAAACTTGTCTGCTTCCATATACGTGATCATAAGCTCCGTGTTTATTCGAATAGAAGAAAGCTTATTCGAATAACACTGTTTTTGAGACCAACGTGAAAAGCCATCTGATATGGGTTATTCGAATAACCAATGTGTTATTCGAATAACTCTGTTAAAACCAGAGTTCTAAAAACAAATAGGTTATTCGAATAGCAGCTGAAATATTCGAATAAAGTTGTTAAAAGAAGTTCAGACACAAAAGGTTTATTCGAATAACGTTTGAGTTATTCGAATAACTCACTTAAAAACATAGTTCTGAAAAACCCATTTATTCGAATAATAGGATAGTTATTCGAATAGCTCTTTAAAAAATAGACCCTTGTGAAGGTGTTTATTCGAATAGACTATGCTTTATTTGAATAAATCAAAGCAAAACTATTTTGGAAAAAGGTAATTCAAAGACGCTGAGTTTGTTTCAAAACCAGTTTTATCTTTTCTTTCAAAAACAAAGAGATATCAAAGTGAGCTCCGTACAACAGATCCTAAGTCCTAATGCTAATCATATATAAACTTGGACTTGGTCTATGTATCATCTTCATTTATTCTTCATGTTTGTTATCATCAAAACAAGTCTTCAAAGGTATACATCCAAACACATTCTCCCCTTTTTTGATGATGACAAACTATCAATGAGAAAAGAGTTAGTGCAAATAATTAGAATTCACAAAGAGGTATAAAAGCTTACTCCCCCTCTTTAATTATAAGAGGTAATGTATATCAGATATGTACGCAGCTCCCCCTTTCAATTTGAATCCAATCTCATTTTAAGTTTACCTGTTTTTTCTCAATTAAATTCAAATGATCAAATTTTTCTCCCCCTTTTGTCATGAGCAAAAAAGAGGGTTAAGTCCGATAAACATATATCTAAGTATAAGTGCATAAAAGAAAGCATACTCATATCAATAGATCAATAAGAAATTTTATTTATGCATTAATTAAAAAAGATTCAATTACAAAAGCCAGAAATAAATAACATGAAGGCAAAAACAGATAGCCTAAGAACTAAAGTTCCTAGAAATAAGTATCCGGAGATGGTGGTGGAGAAGCTGGTGCAGAAGCAGGTGAAGCAGATCGGAGGGCAGCAACCTCACGTTCAACACCTTTTATTCTATCAAACAGGATAGAGAAGGTATGTTCCATGTAAGCTCTGTTATCCTGCAAGATGTCCATGATCTATTCTAAAGTGACAGGAGCAGGAGCAGCAGCAGGTACATCAGCGGGGGCAGCGGGGGTAGCAGGGGCGTCAGCAGTGTCAAGCTCATCCTCAGCAACCTCATCTAGGTACACCCAGCCTTCATCGGTTTGGATCATCTTCATTGTACGTAAAGTGTGGGCGCCAAAGACGTTGTGGTGAGTCAGGGCAATGGCTCGCTCAGTCTCCAGGACCTGAGGATACTTGCTCAGCAAGGTAGTGACGAGAATGCCATAAGGTAAGTCTGATTTTTCCTTGCCCTTGGCCCTCATCATGTGTCTCATAATAAACACAGGCCAGTTGATCTGATGATCATTCTTCAGAAACCAAAGCATGAAGATGTCTTCTTCGCTGAGGTAGGCGTAGTTTCCACCGCGAGGAGCCAGGATGTGAGCAAAGGCGTAATGCAGAAGCCTATCTTGGCTTTTCAGCATACCACCCTTGAGACCCTTGTCAGGCAAAGCTTGACCAGGCTTCAGCAGGTCCTCAATCGCCTGAAGTTTGTTGAACTCTTCAAGAAAAAGGGTGTCACCATCTTCAACAAGGGCGCCAGTAAACTGCAACCCAAACAAGGTCAGCCAGTCCTGCGATGTGATCACAATGTTCTGATCACAGACCTCAGAGAGAAGGTTCTGGCCATCAAACGCCAGATTACAGAAGAACATCTTCACCAGAGCTAGATAGAGAGTGGCCCGGTGAGAGCAGAGCTGAAGAACTCCTTGATTTTGCAGCAGGGTCAGAAAGTCGAAGCCACGATGTTGCTGGAAGAAAGAGAGGTCAAGGTACTTGGGTTGGACTAAGTTACGCTCCCAGAAGTGCGTAATGAAGCGAGCACGGTGCTCTTCATTGGAGGAGAGCCTTCTCAGATCAAGAGGATTGTTGCATAGAGCATTCTTCGTGCGTGGGCGCTTGCTGGAGGAGGAGGCCATGGTGGAAGAAGGTGAGAGAGAGTGAAAAAGCAAGAGTAAACAAGTTTGAGATGGCAGGAGCTATGGAGGCGTGAAGAGCATAGAAGAAAGCAGAGAGTGAAAACGTTTGGGCGCACAAGGGTTATTTAAAGGAAGGCCCATGTTTATTCGAATAAACATAGGTTTATTCAAATAAACCTTACTAGGAAACTGAAAGGACAGGCGCGCAAGAAACTGAAAGGTGTTGAAAAGGTGTTTCAGCTAGGGTTTATTCGAATAGGGGGGTCTATTCGAATAGAACATCTGGGAAAGCCAAGCATTTTGGCTAACTGACAGGGTTTATTCGAATAACTATTGGAGTTATTCGAATAGACTGAGGGCTATCAATTAAGATTGATAAAAACAAGTTCTGGCTATTCGAATAGCCTGAGGTCTTATTCGAATAGGCAGAAGACAGATATTAAAACTGATAAACAAAGGCTTCTGGTTATTCGAATAGACAGATATTTATTCGAATAAACAGAGAGAAAAGACGGAGACTGATAAAAGAAGGAGTCTGGTTATTTGAATAAAGAAGGATTTATTCGAATAGACAGAGAGCGTATTCAAACAGGTTTTAACACAGGAATCAGTTTATTCGAATAAACTATATTTTATTCGAATAAAGCTGATATTCAACACAAGCAGTAAGGAAGTTTATTCGAATAAAAGCTTGCTTATTCGAATAAACCTAACAAAGAAACACAAAAAAAGCATACGTTCATGAAATTCAAAGCATATATTTATGTGATAATATTCAACAATAAAACATGCAATTAGATATTGAATTGATCAATTATGCCCAATTCTCCTCGAATATAAAAGAATGCTTCTTTTGTTAAGGGTTTAGTGAAAATATCTGCAAGTTGCTTAGTTGTTTCAACAAATTCAAGAATGCAATCCCCTTTTTGTACATGATCTCTGATAAAGTGATGTCTTATCTCTATATGCTTTGTTCTGGAATGCAGTATGGGATTCTTAGAGATATTTATTGTACTAGTGTTATCACATCTTATCGGGATGTGATCAAGCTGAAGACCATAGTCTAAAAGTTGTTGCTTCATCCATAGAATTTGAGCATAACAACTCCTGGCTGCAACATATTCAGCCTCAGCGGTAGACAAAGCCACACTATTTTGTTTCTTGCTATGCCAAGAAACTAAAGAACTACCAAGCAAGTGGCATGTCCCACTAGTACTTTTCTTGTCCAATTTGCACCCAGCAAAATCAGAGTCAGAATAGCCTATTAGGCTACAAGAGGCACCCTTAGGGTACCACAAGCCCATTTGTGAAGTGCCTACTAGGTATTTCATTATTCGTTTAACAGCACTTAAATGAGATTCCTTAGGGTTTGCCTGATATCTAGCACACATGCATACACTAAACATAATATCTAGCCTACTAGCAGTAAGATAAAGGAGAGATCTAATCATACATCTATATTTCGTTATTTCTACTGATTTACCTCCTTCATCTTTGTCCAAGTAGCAAGAAGTGCCCATCGGAGTGGCCATGTGTTTAGCGTTTTCCATTTCGAATCTCTTGAGCAATTCCTTGTAGTATTTGGTTTGACTTATGAATGTCCCTTCATTCGTTTGTTTGATTTGAAGTCCGAGAAAGAAATTTAACTCTCCCATCATCGACATTTCAAATTCATTGCCTTTAGATACATCACCAATAATCTGATCAAGGGAATGATATTTTGAAGTTCGCCATTCTTTGGGAAGTTCCAAAGCTTGCGAATCTTCTTGTCTTTGTTTATCCTCTTGCTCCTTGATTTCTTTTTCTTTACTATCCAAATGTGTTTCCGCCAAGATCTCTGCAACATCATCAATAACAAGATCCTTTCTTGATCCATTTGGGTCAGTTTCATCAAATGCAACATGTATAGATTCTTCAATAGTCATAGTTCTCTTATTATATACGAAAAGCTTTACTATGATTTGAATAACCAAAAAATATACCTTCATCAGACTTAGCATCAAACTTGCCTAAGTTATCTTTTCCATTATTTAAAACAAAACATTTGCAACCAAAAACATGAAAATGTGAGACATTTGGCTTTCTTCCCTTATACAACTCATATGGGGTTTTCTTTAAAATAGGCCTTATGAGGGCCCTGTTCATTACAAAATAAGCTGTACTTACAACATCAGCCCAAAAGTATTTAGGAAGAGCAGCCTCATTAAGCATAGTTCTCGCCATTTCTTCTAAAGAACGGTTTTTCCTTTCAACAACTCCATTTTGTTGCGGAGTTCTAGGGGCAGAGAAATTATAATTAATGCAATGTTCATCACAGTAATTTTTAAAAACATTGTTTTCAAATTCGCCACCATGATCACTTCTTATAGAAGAGATTTGAAAACCTTTTTCATTTTGAATAACTTTGGCAAGTATTTTAAAAGCTAGAAATGCATCATTTTTATTTGCAAGAAATAAAGTCCATGTAAACCTAGAAAAATCATCCACAATCACTAAAGCATAGTAATTCCCACCAAAGCTCATAGTTCTAGAAGGTCCAAACAGATCCATGTGTAAAAGTTGTAAAGGTCTAGTAGTTGAAACTATATTTTTTGCTTTAAAAGAGACCTTTATTTGTTTACCCTTTTGACATGCATCACATAACTTATCTTTTATAAAATTAAGCTTGGGTTGCCCAATTACTAGCTCTTTAGAGACCAACTTCTTTAAGTGATCCATGTGAATGTGTGCGATTCTCCTATGCCATAACCATAAATCATCATTCTTACTTAAAAGGCATTTCGCATCATTTGAAGATATATCATCAAGACTAATCATATAGATGTTGTGTACTCTATGACCAATGAATTTAACATACTTATCATTTTTATCTTCAATTATACAACAGTTTGAATTAAATATTACCTTATTTCTTTTATCACATAACTGACTAATACTAAGCAGGTTATATTTCAAGCCTTCAATAAGTAGCACATTTTCAATAGAGGAGTTAGGGTTCTTACCAACTTTGCCGATTCCAAGGACTTTTCCTTTGTTGTTATCACCATAAGTGACGTGTCCATGATTCTTGGGAATAAGCATGGTGAATTTCAAGTCGTCCCCGATCATGTGCTTGGAGCAGCCGCTATCAAGATACCAATTTGAACTTCTGGCTTTCAAGCACACCTACAACACATGTTTAGTTTTTAACCTTTGGTACCCAAACTTTCTTGGGTCCTTGTGTGTCAGTTTTGGGTATAGTACCCTTGGGAACCCAAACTATTTTTGTTCCAATTTTTATATTTATGTTTTTTCTTGCATTACATGTTGATGCACTATATCCTTTCCTTCCACAATAAAAACATTTAATAAAAGGACTACTTGAAACACTAGAATGCACAAAGAAAATTTTATAGAGTTTTTGTTGATTTTTTGGGTTATAACCTATCCCGACTTTTTGAAACACCACTCTTTGTCTTCCTAATAAAATATTTAAGTTATCTCTTCCAAAGGTGAATTTAGAAAGAGTGTTCTTTAAGTTTTCAATTTCTTTTTCAAGCATATGACATAAAGAACAAGATGAAGAGGTAGAAGCATGTGACATATGATTTGTGCATGTATCAATGATTCCCAAAGTTTCATTTTCAATTTTCAATTCTTCTATTTCTTTATTTAAAACAAGAATTTAGTTTTCTAAAGAAGAAATTGTTTTCTTAGAAGAAGAAAACAATTTTTGTGAATTTTAAAGATTCTTCATATAATTCTTCAAAAGCATCTTGTAACTCATCGTAAGAAGGCAATAAAGTAGTATTAGAACTTACTTCGTTTTCGCTTTCTTCTTTATCTTCTTTTGCCATGCGACATAGTTGAGCTTCTTCGCTATCTGAGCTGTCAATTGAATCCATGTCGTTTTCATCCCATGCTATATAGGCTTTTCTTCTTTTTTTTTTCTTGAAGGGCTTCTTTTCAAATTTCTCCTTCTTCTTTTGGTAAACTGGGCACTCCATTTTCATGTGACCAGGTTTGCCACATTCATAGCAAGTTGGAGTCGATGAAGCTCCTTCACCTTTGTAATGAGTCTTCTTCTGAGGGAAGGGAGGTCTTCTTTGCATTCCCTTTTTCCTGAGAAATTTACCAAACTTTTTAACTAACAAACTAAGATTTTCTTCACTTACCTCAATGTTCTCTGAGCTTTCTTCATTTTCTTCATCATCATTGTCGAATGTTAATGAAGTGGCTTTGAGCGCTATCCCCTTTTCTTTTTATCGTTTTCTTCGCTTTGACTTAATCTGCTCAGTTCCAATTCGTGCTCATGAAGTTTTCCAAAGAGGGTAGCTAAAGTCATTGTGGACAAATCCCTTGATTCTGATATGGCTGTTACTTTGGGTTGCCAAATCCTGCTAAGACATCTCAAAACCTTGTTAATCAAATCTTTGTTAAAAAAATTTTTACCTAAAGATGCAAGATGATTAACTATGTGGGTGAACCTCTTTTGCATTTCCTGAATGCTTTCTCCTTGGTTCATTTTGAATAATTCATATTCACGAGTTAGAGAATTGATTCTCGACCTCTTAACTTCACTAGTACCCTCATGGGTAACTTGCAAAGTGTCCCATATTTCTTTAGCAGTTTTGCAATTTGAAATTCTAAAAAACTCATCATATCCCAAACCAGTAGTAATAATATTTTTGGCTTTTAAATTATATTGAACTTTTCTTTTGTCTTCATCAGACCATTTATTTCGTGGTGTTTCGGTCCTTACGCCATCGACCTCATGTGTGGGTATAAAAGCACCGTTTTTGACAGCATCCCATACATCTAGATCAATAGCTTCGATGAAGATTTTCATTCTTTCCTTCCAATATGCGTAACCATCCCTATTAAAAAAGGGTGGTCGATTTATGGAAGATCCTTCCGAAAAACCATTTGAAGAAGCCATATTCTCTTGAAGCTGTTAAGCTCTTTATACAAGAGTCTAGCTCTGATACCACTTGTTACCAAGTGGCTTCCAGTACTCAAGAGGGGGTGAATTGAGTATAAAACTTTTTCTTAAAACCTCTTTTATCAAAAACAAGTATTAAAAACTTAATAAATAAATGCACAGAAGGAACTAGAAGAAGAAAAGAAATAATAAAAATAGCAGAAAATAAATATGCAGTAAATTAAAATTGCATAAAATAAAGAGATTAAGAAGAGAGAAGCAGACACAGTATTTATCCTAGTTCGACCACTAATCCACTTGTGGTCTACGTCCAGTCCTTGAAAGTCGATATTTTTCACTAAGTATACAAGCTTCAATAGGTGCTTGCTACCGTTACACAAAAGAGCACTTTTCACACACAGGGAAACTCTACCCTTGTGTTAAAGCCTCAGCCTGCAGGGATACCTCACCCTTTATACAAATCTTGAGGGATGCCTCACCCTCGATATAGAATATCAGAAAATAGATGAAGAGAAACTCTCACTCAGAGTAAGTAATACAAATTGAAGTGCTAATGGAGCTCTCACAGAAATATCTCAAAGTTTTTAATCAAAAAGAGCGTAGAAAATAATTTTCACAGAGTAGAGCAACCAGAAAATAGTTCAGAATTATGGGCAAAATTATTCGTGACCCAAGGTTCCTATTTATAAGACCAAAACACGGAGATAGCTGTTTGGGTATAATTAAGAGCATTTAAAACCAATTTGAAAACCAGTCTATTTCCATATACGTGATCATAAGCTCCGTGTTTATTCGAATAGAAGAAAGCTTATTCGAATAACACTATTTCTGAGACCAACGTGAAAAGCCATCTGATATCGGTTATTCGAATAACCAATATGTTATTCGAATAACTCTGTTAAAACCAGAGTTCAAAAAATGAATAGGTTATTCGAATAGCAGCTGAAATATTCGAATAAAGTTGTTAAAAGAAGTTCAGATACAAAAGGTTTATTCGAATAATGTTTGAGTTATTCGAATAACTCACTTAAAAACATAGTTCTAAAAAACCCATTTATTCGAATAATAGGATAGTTATTCGAATAGCCTCTTTAAAAAACAGACCCTCGTGAAGGTGTTTATTCGAATGGACTATGCTCTATTCGAATAAATCAAAGCAAAACTGTTTTGAAAAAATGTAATTCAAAGACACTGAGTTTGTTTCAAAACCAGTTTTATCTTTTCTTTCAAAAACAAAGAGATATCAAAGTGAGCTCCGTACAACAAATCCTAAGTCCTAATGCTAATGATATATAAACTTGAACTTGGTCTATGTATCATCTTCATTTATTCTTCACGTTTGTTATCATCAAAACAAGTCTTCAAAGGTATACATCCAAACACAGCAAGCTCCTTGATGCCTCCAAGCAATTTCTTCCACCACCACCAAGAAAACCCTAAGATGGTCAAACCCAAGAAATCCAAAATCAAAGCTTGAAGAGGGAGTCCTTGGTCACAATGGTGGCTGTGAATGCTTATGTCTCTAAGGCATATCAAATGGTTTTTGATGATAACAAAGGCAAAAGTGAAGATCAAGTGCAAAAGAGAAGATCAAGCGCAAAAGGAAAAATCAAGATCAAAGAAAGAAGTCAAGAGGTTTATGTAGTTATAAGACTTAGAACATTTATGTTAAATGCTCTCAAGATTTCTCAAATGGTTTCTCAATATATCATTTCAAAATAAATGGGAAATTTCAAAGTTAAACATAGCTTTCAAGAAAACTTGAGTTTCTATTTTGAATCTAACACTCTTAAAAGGATTTATGTTTAATCAATTGTCTCAAGGTGTTAGAAATGACTTACAAGCTTTATTGGACTTGAAAAATGTGTTCAAAGGTCAATGTAATCGATTATATAAAGTTTATAATCGATTACACAGCAAATAGAAGCCATGTAATAGATTACATGAGCAATGTAATCGATTTCAAGCAAGTCAGAGGCCAAGTAATCGATTACACAATATATGTAATCGATTACATCAAGCCCAGAAAGGCAAGAATACGTTCAAAGAGTCATGTAATCGATTTACATGGATATTGTAATCGATTACACAGTAAGTCAGAAGTCATGTAATCGATTACATGGATATTGTAATCGATTACACAGCAAGTCAGAAGTCATGTAATCGATTACACCAATAATGTAATCGATTACACAGAGCCCCAGAAAGCCAAGAACACATCGATTACATAAGTTATGTAATCGATTACACGAACCCTAACAACGTCCAACAGCTATATTAAATGCATTAAATGCATGCCCAGAACACCCCAACGGCTCTATTAATTGAGAAACTTATAAATACCAAAGTTGGGTCTTTATTTGAGGTTGACCTTGAATCAAAAACTGATCATCAATACTTCCAAACGTGAATCAATCCTCAAATCCATTTCTTGCTTTGTTTTTTGTTAAAAATGTGAAAAATCTTTGAGAGCATATTAGAGCTTCAATTTGTAATCATCTGCTCTAGTGAGAGCTTCATTCAATCTATCATTATTGCTTTGTAAAGAGGGTGAGGCATCCCTCCAAAAGTGTAAAGGGTGAGGTATCCCTTAGTTGAAGAGACTCAAGCTCCAAGGGTGAGGTATCCCAAAGTGTTGAGTGCTCAAGGTTGTAGTGGTTGTCAAGCACCCATTGAAGCTTGAAGATATAGTGAAAAATCTCAAGTTGTTGCTTGGGGACTGGACGTAGATCATAAGTAGATTAGTGATCGAACTAGGATAAATCATTATGTTTATTTTCTCTAAACCCTTCTCTTTACATTAAGTACTATTTTATTGATTTGCTTGAATATTGGTACCTTTGGCTATTGCATTTATAAGTGAAAGTGTTTATCTTTTATATCCAATCATCTCTAATCATCAATTAGCTTCAACGAAAATTGTTTATCAAATGATTTGCGAAAGATTTACGAACTTAGTTTTCATACTCAATTCACCCCCCTTGAGTATTGAGGCCACTTGGTAACAAGTGGTATCAGAGCTAGACTCTTATATAAAGAGCTTAGCATCTTCAAGAGAAGTGATGGCTTCAAATGGTTTTTCAAATGAAGGTTCTTCTATAAACAGACCTCCTTATTTCAATGGGGATGGTTATGCCTATTGGAAAGAAAAGATAAAAGTTTTCATTAAAGCTATTGACTTAGATGTGTGGGATGCCGTTGAAAATGGTATTTTTGTTCCAACACAATCTAAAGATGGTGTGAAAATCAATAAACCTAGAAATGAATGGACCAATGATGATAAAAAGAAGGTTCAATACAATTTGAGAGCCAAGAATATCATCACCACATCCTTGGGGTATGATGAGTTCTTTAGGGTGTCAAATTGCAAGACCGCAAAAGAAATGTGGGATACCCTACAAGTAACTCATGAAGGTACTAGTGAGGTAAAACGATCTCGAATAAACACTCTCACTCATGAATACGAAATATTTAGAATGAACCAAGGTGAGAGCATTCAAGATATGCAAAAGAGGTTTACTCATATTGTTAATTATCTTATTTCATTGGGAAAAACATTTCCAAATAAGGATCTTATTAACAAAGTCTTGAGATGTCTAAGCAGGAATTGGCAGCCCAAAGTAACGGCGATTGCGGAATCAAGAGATTTATCAACAATGTCTTTAGCCACCTTATTTGGGAAGCTTCAAGAACATGAGCTGGAACTAAATAGGCTCAATCAAAATGAAGAGCATGACAAAAAGAAGAAGGGAATCGCACTCAAAGCCACCTCCTCTACAATTAAAGATAATGATGAAGATGGTGAAGAGGATGGTGAAAGTGTTGAGCTAAGTGAGGAGAATCTTAGTCTCCTTGTAAGAAAATTTGGAAGATTCCTAAAGAACAAAGGATTTCAAAGAAGACCACCCTTTCTTCAAAAGAAAGTGTATCACAAAGGAGAAGGATCCTCTACTCCTCCAAAATGCTATGAATATGGAAAATCGGGACACATGAAAATGGAGTGTCCTATGTATCTCAAGAAGATGGAGAAGTTTGAGAAAAGGCCTTCTAAGGAAAGGAAAAGAAAAAGAGCATATATAGCTTGGGAGGACAATGACTTAAGCTCTTCCGATGATTCAGAGAATGAAGAAGCCCATCTTTGCCTCATGGCTCAAGGAGAAGAAAGTGAAGAAAGAACACTGAGGTAACCTCTTCTAACCTAGAACCTTCACCTTCTTATGATGAATTGCAAGATGTCTTTTAAGAATTGCATGATGAATCTCTAAGGCTCACAAAAATGGTTTTGTCTTCCAATAAAACAGTCTCCTTATTGGCAAACAAAGTTTCTATTTTAACTAAGGAGATAAATGAGCTTAAAATTAAAAATGAGACTTTAGGACTCATTGATGCTAATTCATTATGCATGACTTGTTCCTCACATGATAATACATCCATATCATTACCTTGTTTATCATGCAAAGTTTTTGAAAAAGAAATTGAAGATTTGAATAACACTCTTGCAAAATTCACTTTTGGAAGAGACAACTTGAATGTATTGTTAGGGAGACAAAAATGTGTTTTTCAAAAAGTCGGTTTGGGATTTAATCCAAACAATCATCAAAAGTCTTATAAGAACTTCTTTATTTCCTCAAATACCTCAAGTAGTCCCTTTGTCAAATGTTTTCATTGTGGTAAGAAAGGGCATAGTGCATCAACTTGCAATGTTAGAAAGAACATAAACACTAAGGTTGGAATAAAAAGAGTTTGGGTTCCTAAAGGTACCATGCCTAACTCTAACACACAAGGACCTAAGACAATTTGGGTACCAAAGGTTAAAACTTGAATGTGTGTTGTAGGTGTGCTTGAAGACCAAGAGCTCAAGTTGGTATCTTGATAGTGGTTGCTCCAAGCACATGACCGGTGATGGCTCCAAGTTCTCTTCCCTTACACACAAGAAACATGGTCATGTCACATATAGTGATAACAACAAAGGGAAGATTCTTGGAATTGGCAAAGTTGGTAAGATCCCTTCATCATTTATTGATAATGTTTTGCTTGTTGAAGGACTTAAACATAATTTGCTTAGTATTAGTCAATTATGTGATAAAGGCAATAGAGTTATATTTGATTCCTCCTGTTGCATAATTGAGGGAAAGGATGATAAGCAAGTTAAGTTTGTTGGTCATAGAGTCAATAATATATATATGATTAGTCTCGATGATATCCCCTCAAATGATGTTAAATGCTTTATAAGTAAAGAAAATGATTCATGGTTATGGCATAGAAGAATTGCTCATATTCACATGGATCACTTAAACAAATTGGTTTCTAAAGAACTAGTAATTGGTCTTCCAAGGCTCAAATTTGAAAAAGACAAACTTTGTGATGCATGTCAAAAGGGAAAACAAGTAAAGGTCTCTTTTAAAGCTAAAAGCATAGTTTCAACTTCTAGACCTTTACAACTCTTACATATAGATCTTTTTGGTCCTTCTAGAACTATGAGCTTTGGTGAGAATTACTATTCATTAGTGATTATGGATGATTTTTCTAAGTTTACATGGACATTATTCTTGGCCCACAAAAATGATGCTTTTCAATCATTTAGAAAACTTGCCAAAGTTATCTAAAACGAAAAAGGTTTTTGTATTGCATCCATAAGAAGTGATCATGGTGGTGAATTTGAAAATCATGAATTTAAAGTTTTTTGTGATGAACATGACATTGAGCATAATTTTTCTGCCCCTAGAACACCACAACAAAATGGTGTTGTAGAAAGGAAAAATCGATCTTTAGGGGAAATGGCAAGAACTATGCTCAATGAGACCAACCTTCCTAAGTACTTTTGGGTGGATGTGGTTAACACCGCTTGTTATATTATGAATAGAGCCCTAATAAGGCCAATTTTAAAGAAAACCTCATATGAATTGTACAAAGGAAGGAAACCTAATGTGTCACATTTTTGTGTCTTTGGATGTAAATGCTTTGTTTTGAATAATGGAAAAGATAACTTGGGGAAGTTTGATGCAAAATCTGATGAGGGAATATTCATTGGTTATTCTATTCATAGTAAGGCCTTTAGAGTCTATAATAAACGAATTATAACCATAGAAAAGTCCATACATGTTGCATTTGATGAAACTAACCCAAACGAGCCGAGAAAGGAGCTTGTTGATGATGTTGCAGAAATCTTGGCAAAGACGCACTTGAAAAATCAAGAGAAAAAGTCCAAGAAGAAAGAAGAGAGACTCCTTGATCACTCATGGCAAAAAGATTCAGAAATCTTGGATCTACCCAAGGAATGGAGGACTTCAAGATATCATCCTCTCGACAAGGTGATAGGTGATGTATCAAAAGGGATAATCACTCGAAACTCACTTAGAGATGCATGTAATCACCTAGCATTTGTCTCTCAAGTTGAACCTAAAGACATAAATGAGGCCATTAATGATGAGCATTGGATCTTGGCCATGCAAGAAAAACTAAACCAATTTGAGAGAAATCAAGTTTGGGAATTAGTTCCAAGGCCCAATGATCATCCTATAATTGGCACCAAATGGGTCTTTAGGAACAAACTTGATGAAACGGGCTTAATAATAAGAAACAAAGCTAGGCTTGTAGCTAAGGGATATAATCAAGAAGAAGGTATAGACTATAAAGAAACTTATGCTCCCGTAGCTAGGTTAGAGGTCATTAGAATGTTACTTGCATATGCTTGCATCATGGATTTCAAACTCTATCAAATGGATGTCAAAAGTGCATTTTTAAATGGTTTTATACAAGAAGAGGTGTATGTAGAACAACCTCCTGGTTTTGAGGATTTTAAAATGCCCAACCATGTTTTTAAACTGAAAAAGGCCTTGTATGGCTTAAAACAAGCTCCTAGAGTATGGTATGAAATGTTGAGCAAATTCCTTTTAGAAAAAGGTTTTTCTAGAGCCAAAGTTGACACTACCCTTTTCATAAAACATAAAATGCATGACATACTTCTAGTTCAAATCTATGTTGATGACATTATATTTGGAGCTACTAACAACTCTCTTTGTAAAGAATTTTCAAATATAATGCAAAGTGAGTTTGAAATGTCCATGATGGGTGAGCTCAACTTCTTCCTTGGTCTCCAAATCATGCAAACAAGAGAAGGAACATTCATAAGTCAATCCAAGTATTGCAAGGAACTGCTGAAGAAGTTTGGAATGGACAATGCCAAGCATATGGCTACTTCTATGGGCACCTATTGCTATTTGGACAAGGATGAAGGAGGTAAATCAGTATAAATTATGAAATATAGAGGTATGATTGGCTCACTCCTTTATCTCACTGCAAGTAGGCTTGATATAATGTTTAGTGTATGCATGTGTGCTAGATATCAAGCTAATCCTAAAGAATTACACCTAAGTGCTGTTAAAAGAATAATGAAATATCTAATAGACACATCACAAATGGGTTTATGGTACCCTAAAGGTGCCTCATGTAGTCTTATTGGATATTCCGATTTTGTTTTTACTGGGTGCAAAATGGATAGAAAGAGCACTAGTGGGACATGCCACTTGCTTGGAAGCTCACTAGTTTCTTGGCATAGCAAGAAACATAAGAGTGTGGCATTATCTACAGCTGAAGCTTAATATGTTGCAGCTAGGAGTTGTTGTTCTCAAATCCTTTGGATAAAACAACAACTCTTGGACTATGGTCTTGAGCTTGATCACATCCCCATAAGATGTGATAATACTAGTGCAATCAATTTGTCCAAAAATCCCATCTTGCATTCTAGGACTAAACATATTGAAATAAGACATCATTTCATTAGAGACCATGTTCAAAAGGATGATTGTATACTAGAGTTTGTAGAAACCACTAAGCAACTAGCTGACATTTTCACTAAACCCCTAACAAAAGAAGCATTTTTCTATATAAGGAATGAACTTGGTATATTGGATCAATCATGCATAAATTAACTATTTGCATAATCATAAAACCAGTGCCTAACTTGTATTTTTCTGCATAATCATGCCATATTGCTGCACAATCTCTGAATTTTTCATCAT
The DNA here is from genome assembly GCA_029884595.1 of Ormosia semicastrata. Lineage (NCBI taxonomy): Eukaryota > Viridiplantae > Streptophyta > Magnoliopsida > Fabales > Fabaceae > Ormosia > Ormosia semicastrata. Next base: position 17,377,450 of record JAQQTO010000062.1, on the reverse strand, counting down.
ATTTGAATCCAATACTGACTTGAGCGTCGGAGATTTCCCCTAAGTTGTTTTGCAGGTGCTCCCTCATGCCCAAGACACCCAAGCAACTCAACATCCTCAAAATTTCACCAAAAATGCTCTCAAGATTCATAATATGATTAGTTTATATGTTTGCATGATGATTTAAATTGATCTAAGTTGCTTTGGAACTGTTCTGGATGAATTAAAATTGATTATATGCTGTTTGGAATGCAAAATCTGAGTTAAAGAGTGCTGGTAATCGATTACAATGCCTTTGTAATCGATTACACAGGTTCTGTCACGCATGTAATCGATTACACACCTTTTGTAATCGATTACAATCAACTCAGAACTCAGGTAATTGATTACATCAACTATGTAATCGATTACAAGGTTCCCAAAAAGAATGTAATTGATTACACCAAAAATATAATCGATTACATACCCACCAGAATGCATGTAATCGATTACACACTCAATGTAATCGATTACACAAGGTTTTTTAAAAGGTTTCTGACGCGCGTAGAACTCATTTTTCAGAACCTATTCATCTTCTTCGTCATCCTCCTCTGCTCTCACGCACCCCAAACCTCTCAAACCTCAAAATCTCTCATTTCTCACTCAAATCTCCATCAAAATCCCTCATTTCACCTCTCTCAATCTCGGAAAATCCCTCTCCACACACCCCATCTCTCCAAATCTCCTCACATCCCTCACCCAAATCTCCCCATCTTCTCTCACGAACCCCATTTCTCTATTTCTCTGCCCTAACCTCGTCCCTCTCTCTCTCTCTCACTTATCCCCAATGATTTACCACTCATCCCACTCTACTCCTTCTCATCAATGCCTGAATCCTCTCATCGCTCGAAGCGCCCAAGAACAGGGGCTGCCATTAAAGGGTCTTCTGGTGGTTCTTCACGTAACATATATGGCCTGGACCTCACGAGACACTTCTCCACAGTGAAGCGAGCTGAGTTATTCCGGAAGAACTTCCAGCTTCGCAAGATCATCTCTCCCAGGTATCTTCCCATCACCTTCTGCGAGAGTGAACCTTTAGCGAGCTTTAGAACCATAGAAAATTTAGGCTTGCTAGGTTTCCTAAGCATAGAGAAAGCTATCTACCCTAACCTTGTGCGAGTCTTTTATGCGAACCTGAAGGTTGAGGATAATTGCATAATCTCTGAAGTGAAAAAGCAACAAATAAGGTTAACAATGGCTGAATGGTATAGGCTAACGAAGCTCACTCCTGATGGAGCTCACTTCTGTGGGAATGCCAATGTTTGGGGGCATGAGTTTGAGCATAAGGCTGCTCTTCTCTCTTTGATTAGGACTGGCTACTCCCCCCCAGTGATCCTAAATGAAGAATCATGGCCACTGGCCTCACTATGGAGAATAGGGTTTTCCACTACCTTTTGGTCCGAGGATTGATTCCCAGGGGAGGGAATTACTCCCAAGTCCTCAAGGATGATGTGGTGGCCTTATGGGTAATGACCACCCGGCGGCCAATTAACTGGGGTTATTACATTTTAGAGCATATGCTGGATGTCAAGAAAAAGAAGAACTTTGCTCTCCCATTCGCCATGTTAGTAACCACCATCCTAGAGCACTGTCGTATTTCGCTGGCTGAGGAATCCAAGGACACCAGCTCGAAGGGACCACAATCCATTGGCCTGCATACCCTGAAGAAGCTCCAGCTCTATAAGGTGGATGATAAGTGGCATTACATCACTCATGGCACTTTTGGTCATATCCATCACAATCCAGATAGTGACGATGATGAGGAGGCTCAGCATCCTGCCCCTGCTCCTGCTTCTACTCCTACTACTCTTGATCTCCTGCTCCAAGAAATGCGCAACCTGAGCGCTAATGTAAACACACGCATGGATCATATAGAGGAAAAGATTGACCATCTTGAGCTGAGGATGGACTACTCAGATCAGGAGCTTGCCTCCATTCGATCTCTCCTGGGTGGACCTCCTATTCCTCAGAACGCTGCTGCTACACCTCCCACATCCTCTGCCTCTCTGGTTCCCTTGTCCTTCGCTGGTCCATCTGGAGTCCCTGCTAATGATGAGGAGCTTCTGGACTCTGACGACGATCTTGAGCCCAGTGATGATAACGATGATCTAGGAGACACTGCTGCGGATCCAGAGGGTGATGTCTTTTGTGACAGCAAGGCCACCGATAGTGATCATGGCTCATTGCCTTGATGCTTTTTGTTTTGATAACTACCTTGTATTTATTTTGTTTTGACTCTGATTATATTACATTGGTATACATTTATGGTGTTTTTTTTTTTGTTTATTGGCTAGTGGTTGTGATAAGTTCCCTTGTACATGCTGATTAATAATATCTGAACTTGTTTCCGCTTTGAATGTTTGGCTATTTGATAATATTGATTGGACTGTTTAATCTCTTTGGCATTCCTGTTCTAGCAAAATTTGGGAATCATGAAATATAGCTGTTATGCTATCCATTTTTTCTTTAAATGCTTATGTCTTTTTGATAATGCTAATGGGGGAGAAAATAAGGAAAAATGAAATGAAATCTAATTAAAGGTTACATAAGTACGAGGGAGTTATTGAGCTTTTGAGCTCTTAAGCTTTTTATATGCAAAATCTAACCCAATATCATGCATAAACTTCAGGGGAGCATTGCGCCTAAATGTCTATTATATACAATTGCAAAAACTCTTTCTTTTTCCTATGATTAGTTTGTCATCATCAAAAAGGGGGAGAATGTGAATGCTTATGTCTCTAAGGCATATCAAATGGTTTTTGATGATAACAAAGGCAAAAGCGAAGATCAAGTGCAAAAGAGAAGATCAAGCGCAAAAGGAAAAATCAAGATCAAAGAAAGAAGTCAAGAGGTTTATGTAGTTATAAGACTTAGAACATTTATGTTAAATGCTCTTAAGATTTCTCAAATGATTTTTCAATATATCATTTCAAAATAAATGGGAAATTTCAAAGTTAAACATGGCTTTCAAGAGAACTTGAGTTTCTATCTTGAATCTAACACTCTTAAAAGGATTTATGTTTAATCAATTGTTTCAAGGTGTTAGAAATGACTTACAAGCTTTATTGGACTTGAAAAATGTGTTCAAAGGTCAATGTAATCGATTACATGAAGTTTGTAATCGATTACACAGCAAACAGAAGCCATGTAATCGATTACATGAGCAATGTAATCGATTACAAGCAAGTCAGAGGCCATGTAATCGATTACACAATATATGTAATCAATTACATCAAGCCCAGAAAGGCAAGAACACGTTCAAAGAGTCATGTAATCGATTACATGGATATTGTAATCGATTACACAGTAAGTCAGAAGTCATGAATCGATTACATAGATATTGTAATCGATTACAAGCAAAGTCAGAAGCCATGTAATCGATTACACCAATAATGTAATCGATTACCCAGAGCCCAGAAAGCCAAGAACACGTTGGAACAACAATGTAATCGATTACATAAGTTGTGTAATCGATTACACGAACCCTGACAACGTCCAACAGCTATATTAAATGCATTAAATGCATGCCCAGAACACCCCAACGGCTCTATTAATTGAGAAACTTATAAATACCAAAGTTGGGTCTTTATTTGAGGTTGACCTTGAATCAAAAACTGATCATCAATACTTCCAAATGTGAATCAATCCTCAAATCCATTTCTTGCTCTATTTTTTTGTTAAAAACGTGAAAAATCTTTGAGAGCATATTAGAGCTTCAATTTGTAATCATCTGCTCTAGTGAGAGCTTCATTCAATCTATCATTATTGCTTTGTAAAGAGGGTGAGGCATCCCTCCAAAAGTGTAAAGGGTGAGGTATCCCTTAGTTGAAGAGACTCAAGCTCCAAGGGTGAGGTATCCCAAAGTGTTGAGTGCTCAAGGTTGTAGTGGTTGTCAAGCACCCATTGAAGCTTGAAGATATAGTGAAAAATCTCAAGTTGTTGCTTGGGGACTGGACGTAGATCACAAGTGGATTGGTGATCGAACCAGGATAAATCATTGTGTTTATTTTCTCTAAACCCTTCTCTTTACATTAAGTACTGTTTTATTGATTTGCTTGAATATTGGTACCTTTGGCTATTGCATTTATAAGTGAAAGTGTTTATCTTTTATATCCAATCATCTCTAATCATCAATTAGCTTCAACGAAAATTATTTATCAAACGATTTGTGAACTTAGTTTTCATACTCAATTCACCCCCCTCTTGAGTATTGAGGCCACTTGGTAACAGTGGCTAAGGACCACGAAAATGAGAAGAGAAAGGAAGAAAGCCATGGACTTTACCTCAAAGCTTCAAGCTTTAAAGCTTGAAGAAAATGATGGAGATGGAGGAAATCAAAGGAAGATCTTCAAAGAGGAAGGTTTCAAAATGATGAGAGGAATCAAGATCCTAGATTGGCCTGAGCAAATAAGCTTGAGTGGCCATCAATGAAGGTTTGGCCGTGTGGGTGGAAGAGAAAAGAGAGGAAAGGGCGTGAGAGAGATGAGAGAATGTGAGAGAGAAAGAGAGAAATGAAAGATGAGAGAGAAAGTGATAGCTAAGTGAGGGTTGGATGAAAAGATGACAATTTGTCACTTTTCTTTCCCTTCATGGCCATGTAAACCAAGGAGGAGGAGAGAGAATATGATGTTGGGTAGGAAACTTCCTTGAAGCTTCCTTGAGAAGCTTCTCACGTTTCTCGATAAAGTGAATGGTGATGTTGTCACTTAGATGCTATCATAAAAGTAATTAGATAGAAATAATCTGCTAGAGCTATTATCTAGTGAACAAAAGTTACAGTTAGCAGAAATAATATTTTATTGTCCCATAGATAATAAAATATTCTACAATTTTATTTATCAGATAAAATCTCAAAAAATAAAAACCTCATAAACTGTGTCTGGTCTCGGGTTTAGTAAGATCCCCCGTCGACGTTTCTACAATTCAAAGCTTTTCGGCCTCAGGGAAAATATTTCATTTTTCTAGCCTCGCTCAGTACGCTTGCAAATAGAAAAAAATATTAAAATAATCAAATAATTCAAAAAAATTTAAAAAATTCCTAAATATCATAAATATTATAAAATAAATATTTATCATGAAACAAGTAATTTTTGAGATGTTACGCAAGAGGTACAAGTTGGAAGAAACCATAATTTTCAAGACTTGTTAGCGTTTAGATAGGCAAACCCTCCACCATTCAGAGGCGAGTAAAATCTAGCGAAAGATGAGGAATGGTTGAGTGAGATGGAGAAGATCTTTGAAGTTATGATTTGCTCAGATGAGCAAAAGGTTTCTTTTGCCTCTTACATGTTAAAAGGAGAGGCGGAGCATTAGTGGAAAAGCACAAAAAAAATAATGGAAGCTGCCGAGACCTGGATGTCATGCGAGGTGTTTAAGATAACTTTCTTGGAGAAGTATTTTCCACAAACTTTACATGACAACAAGGAAGTAGAGTTTATGAAACTAGAACAATGAAGTTTGTCAATTGACTAGTATGTGACCAAGTTTGAAGAGTTGTCGAAGTTTTCTTCGCATTTTCGATACAACCTGGACGAAAATTAGAGATGTTTGAAGTTCGAATCCGGTTTAAGGGATGAGATAAAGACTGCAATCAAACCTATGGAGATTAAATATTTCTCTTCCTTAGTTAACAAGTGCATAATTGTGGAGTCGGGTAGTCTCTAACTCCAAGCAGAGCAAAGATCACGAGATTTCCAAAAGAGGAAATGGGTGGATGATGGGTATGAGGAGAGTGTTTCTACACATAGTTATCCACAAGATAAGGATGAAGAGGAAGATGTTTTTACATCCAGCTCTTCACAAGATGAAGATGAGCAAGATTAAATGGAAACTGTGGAGTCTGAATGCTCTAAGTGTGGAAGGCTACATAGCAACAAACCTTGTGCAGTATGTTTCGTGTGTGGTCAACTAGAACATTTTTCTAGAAGGTGTCAACAAAGATAATGAGTTATACCTGATCCTAGACCTCAAGCTCCATGAAGGGTGTATACTCTAAGCAGACTAGATGAAGCTCAATCTTTCAATCTTTTACAAGGTATCCTTCTGTGTGTACCTATGGGAGGGAACTCATTGGGATATTCTTAGAGTTTAGAAATGATAGTTAGATACCACCAAGGAAGGTGATATTCCTTCGAGTGTGATATCTTATAGAGACCTCAGAACTTTTAATAGCGAGAGACTAAATTTTAGGGACAAAATTTTAAAAGGAGGAGAGAAATGTAACATCTTCCTTTTAGCATGTTAGACTTGTATATGATCAAATATGTATCATAATACTTGCTTGACATGTATGCTTAGTTTTGTGATGAAATGAGTTAGTTTAGGCACTTTGTTGCAACACAAAATGTGAAAAGTAGCTTAAAATGACTTAGAGAGTGGCATAAGTTGCTTAGTTGAGGGAAATAAATAAAGGGAATTTATTTCTAGATCACAAATATGTAGAGGAGGATGTATTTAAATTTTGAGGATAATCAAATTCAGTTTGGTATTTTTAAGTACACTGGTTGAATATTTGTATATTGAATTGATGAGTCACAGATATGAAAACTTATGTAAATAATGAAATTAAGATTGAGATGAATCTTAGGATTTATTCTAATACCTATGAAAGTTAGGAAACTTGATTTGGTAAAATCTAAGTGTTCTTAACAGATAAAAAGTTTCAGTAAAATATCTAAATGGCTTTATGAGTCACTGTTCTCATCCTCTTTTCATTGACTTTCTTTGGTATTTCCTCTTTCTTCTCGCGCTTGTTCCAGCAAAAAATAGAGAAACAGAATGAAAGAAAAAGAAGAAAAGAATGAAGGAGAAAGAAGAAGTAAAAGAGGAGGGAAGCAAAAAGGAAAGTTAAAGCTTGAAGATCATCATCCATACAACTAGAGGTAGGGGTGTTTGTTTCCTTAAACTCATATTTCTCCACTAACCTCTTGTTGTTGCTTATTTGTGGAAACAGAGGAAATTTGGGTTTTGGGACAAAGTAATGTCTCTTTGTTCTGTTCTTGTCTTCAAGGACTGAATTTAGTTTGCTTTTAGCTTAATCTATGCATGGTTGTTGATTGAGGACTTAGAGGAACTCATTTGAATGCTTGAGTGAAAATTTGAGAAATAGGTTTTTGAATCTTTGAACCTTGTTCATGATTCCATGCTAGATGGATTAAGATAATGTTTGATGATTCTAACATATTTGGAGACCATGTTTAGGATTGGAAATCATATAGAACCAATGATTGAGGGCTAGAAACCAGCTTGGAAACCAATGACACAGGAAGAATGGGATTCTGGTGCATAGGCGCCTAGGTGCCAGAGGTGGGCGCTTACTGCCTAGAAAAATCCCAACATGCTGTAGAGCACTGGGCGCCTAAGCACTAGGAGTTGGGTGCCTAAAAGCCTAGTGACCAGAAGATTTCAGCTTGATGCAATGCATTGGGCGCCTAGGCACCAAAGGGGAGTGCTTAAGCGCCTAATGTGCAGGAAGTTTCTTCCTCATGAGCGCCTAAGCATTTAAGCTAGGCACCTGAGCACCTAACTGTAGGGGAAACAGGACAGAGCTTCTGCCATCTTGGCGCCTGAGTAGTGGGGAGTGGGCGCCTTGGCGCCTAGATTCCAGAATTTTCCAAGATTTTTATCTTGATGAAATGAAGTTTCCTACTTATTGGGATTCTTTACACATGCTTTTTAGTGTGTGTTAAGATACTACTAGAGGTATTTCATGAAGGGAATGACCATTTAGTATGTATATGAAATGTATGAAACTTAGTGCAACCAAGAGTAGTGGATTGCCCTAGGTAGGTATCTAACACCTTTCGTAACTTAGTGTTGCATAGATATCACTTAAGATGTGATGATGTGGTGTATTAGATACAAGTATACTAGGATGGATTAGTAGTATTTTTCCTATGTGTTGTAACCTTGCATGATGTGCACAATCATTTGGCCAAAGGAAGGGAATAAGATATTCCTGACCATAGAGCCTGAGTTACGGGTAGTGTGAGGATGCAACATTCCCTCCCTACTACAGGATAATACAAGAAGCTAGAGTTCCTAGTAAAACAGCTTGGCTCTTAAATGAGCTATGCATATATGTAGTTAACTTGGTTTCTTTAGTTACTAAAGTTTAAAACTTGGTTTCTTTAGTTACTAAAGTTAAACCTTGTAGAGTATTTAAACATATCTTACTTAGCATATGTTAAGATTATGTTTATTATGTTATGTATTAGTTGTGGGATACCTGTACTGAGAATTATTAATTCTCACCCTGTTAATTATTCCATGACAAATCCTGGTCAAGACCCTGCTAAGGGAAAGAAGAAAAAGAAACTAAAAGACTAGAGTAATTTTAGTTTTATTGCTTCTAGTACAAATCTTGTATTTATTTATATTTGCTTTGTAATATAAAAATAGTTATGTATTACAATATGCCTTTTTGAGGCTAGTGATATATGTATGTATGTTTTTTCGCATCCCTCAAGAATCTCTATAATAACTACTTTGGTGATTATGGATATATTACTATGTTATCAAGTAAGAAGTGACGTTACTAGTGTTGTTTTTTCTTTGTGTATGTTAGATATAATGAAATATCAGTATTAGGGTGTTACACAGCCTGAGCTGTCCTAGCTCGGTCGGGCCGAGCTGGCCCATTTTGACAGCTATAGTTTTCAATATTCTCTCGGTACTAGCTTTTGACACATGATTTTAATGCTGTGGGAGTCTACTCATGTGTTATAATTTGGGACCCTTAGGTGGGATTACAATTGCATAGGAGAACTCCATTATGGTTACTGCTCATCTTGTTTATTGAAATACTCGACAAGAAAATCTCCCTTTAAAATATTGATTCAGCTTTGCTTATGAAAATAAATTTTTTGACAAAGTTGTGTGGGACCAATTATGAGGACTGGGTTGAGGTAATGAGTTTATTTTTTGTCATCTCTATTATTGATGTTGCTCTTTCTATGGATGATCCTCGAAACCCATAGATATGTTTTCCGCTGTATTTGGGTGAAATATGAAAAAAGTGGGATCATTCAAATAAAGTTTATTTCATAACCATAAAATATAGCATGGATAAAGCCATTAAAGAGAGTTTTCATGAAGCAGATAATGTCAACCAAATTTATAAGGCTATTGACACATCTAGAAGGGCATGTGACCTCTCTGTATTAACCATGACCAAGCATAATGATGTGAATGATGATCGTGAACACAATATGAAATTTTCATATTAGCTTAAATGAGCTAATTGTATATTTAATAATTGGATTAAGGAGAAAGAAGTTGAACCCTTGGCTTTAATGTGTTTTGAATCTGATCTTATTAATGTTCCTTCTAACACTTACTAGTTAGATATTGGTGCAACTTCTCATGTTATAAGCTCATTACTAGAGCTCAAAAAATAAGTGAAAACCAAGTGAAAGAGAGTTGATGATCACATAGGAAATAAAGTTAGTGTCAAAGTAAAGTATATATGTATTATTTCATTAAAGTTGTGTACTGGATATTCTTTAGGCACCATCTATGTGTCATCTATAAGAAAGAACTTATGGGGATATCAATAACATTGTTGGGAACAAGTGTGGTAGAGTTGTTGAAAACTCTTCTATGTTGTGGCACAAATGTTTAGGACACATCTTTAGGGAGAGGATGGAGAGATTGATTAAGGAGAATATTCTTCATGATATGGACTTCTCTGATTTTGATACATATGTTGATTGTATAAAAAGGGAAACTTATAGCTGAAGCTAGGAGGAGTGGGGTTAGCAAGAGTGGTGAGTACTATGGTAGGTATGATGAAACTGGAAAAAATCATAGACCTTTTACTAGGTTCTTACAAAACTGTGGTATTGAGGCACGGTATACCATGCCTAGCACTCTGCAACAAAACGGAGTTGCAGAAAGGCGAAATTGTACTCTTATGGATATGGTGAGATATATGCTTAGTCATTCTACTCTTTCAAAATTCTTGTGGGGGGATGCCTTGAAGGCTATTGCTTATATATTAAATCATGTGCCAAGTAAATATGTGCCAAAAACTCCATATGGACTTATGTTAGGAAAACAGCCTACTTTGAGGTATTCCGTGTTTAGGGTTATAAGGTAGAGGTGAGACCTTATAACCCACATTTATATAAGGTTGATCCCAAAACCATTAGTGATTTCTTCATTGGTTATTGTATTAGCTTAAAAGGTTCTAGGTTCTATTGTCTTTCTTATACTACTAGAGTGATTGAATCCAATCAGATTATTTATTTTGAAGGGGACTTAGAGCATGGTGGAACTCAAGAATCGCATATTGTTGATTTTAAATAGGAGCATGTTGTTATTCTTATTTCTGTTGTACCCTTTCCAAGGATAGAGTCATCTCCTTTGATTCATAATGATGATGTTATTGATAATGTCGATGTCCCTCAATAATTTGAAAATAATGTACAGAATCCAGATGTTGTTGTGACTCCACTGAGAAGATATGAGCGGGTTCCTATATCCACTGAGTTTACCAGATTTAGGAATTTTGTTGTGTACCTGCAGGAGCATGAATTTAATTTAGTTGTGGATTCTGATCCTATTTCCTTTCAAGAGGGCATTTTGTCCTAATAGTGCACAATGGTTGGTGGCCATGGAGGATGAGTTGGATTCTATGAGAAAGAATAATGTCTGAGAATTGGTGAAGTTGTCTGCTGGTTGTAAAACTGTTAGTTGCAAATGGGTCTTTAAGACCAAACATGATGCTAAAGGTGAAATTGAGAGGTATAAGGCTAGACTTGTTGCTAAGGGATATAACTAGAGGGAAGACATTGATTGTAATGAGACTTTTTCACCGGTTTCCACTAAAGACTCTTTTCGTGTTATGATGGCCTTGGGTGCTCATTTTGTTCAGGAGCTTCATCAAATGGATGTTAAGATCGCCTTCCTAAATGATGATTTGTATAAGGATCTGTATATGGATCAACCTGATGATTTTATTGAAGATGGTAAAGATCATATGGTATGCAAATTGATAAGATCCATTTATGGATTGAAACAAGTTTCCAAGCATTAGTATTTGAAATTTGATTATATTGTTGGCTCTCTTGGCTTTAAAGAAATACTGTTGACCAATACATTTATCTAAAGTTTAGTGAGAGCAAATTTATCATTCTTGTTTTATATGTTGATGATATATTATTAGCTAGTAATGATGTTGATTTTCTGAATGAGACTAAGCAAATGTTAACAATGCACTTTGATATAAAGGATCTTGGTGATGCTTTTTTTTTGTACTAGGTATTGAGATTTACCGTGATAGATCTCGTCATATTTTTAGTTTGTCTTAGAAAGATTCTAATATGAAATCTTATAATCCTTGTGTTACACCTATTTAAAAGGGTGAAAGACTCTTTAATACCCAGTGTCCTCAAAATAATAAAGATGATGTTGAAATGGAGAAGGTCACATATGCTTCTGTTGTTGGCAGCCTTATGTATACTCAAGTTTGTACACGTCCTGATATTATTTTAGTTGTTAGTGTAGTTGGGAGATACTTGAGCAAACCTGATGTGGCTAAATGGTAGACTGCAAAACAAATCGTGAGGTATTTGAATGGTACTAAAGATCATATGTCAACTTATATGAGGCTGGATCACCTTGAGGTGATCGGCTATTCTAATTTTGATTATGGTGGTTGCCTAGGTGACCACAAGTCCATATTAGGGTATATATCTTTATGTTGGGAGTAGTAGTTGTTTCTTGGAAGATTGTTAAACAAACACTTACAGCTACTTCCACTATGGAAGCAGAGTATATAGCTTGCTATGAGATTACGCATCAAGCGGTATGATTAAAAAATTTGATTACTGAATTTCGTGTTATAAAGAGTATTTTCAGGCCTCTTACTATCTACTATGATAACTCTGCCATAGTGTGCTTATCTCAAATCAATAAGAGCTTTAAGCGCTTGAAGCTTTTGACATAAAGTATATGTTTGTTAGAGAGAAGATTCGGGAGTTTCAAACTCATGTTGAGTATATTCCTACATAACTTATGGTTACAGATCCTCTAACCAGAGGTTTAGCTGTCAAAGTTTTGTTGATTATGTGACCCATATGGGTATAGTGAGTTCTTTTGATGCTTTAGGTTAGTGGAGTTTGTTTTGTGATTATATTGTGACATCATTTTATGTTTCGAGACCTTAAACAATTATGTTGTTATTATTGTTGTTGCCATATAATATTATTATTATTATTTGCGCAGCATTATTTATTCATATTATGGCATATTGTGGAGACATTTAGACCCAATCTCATTTTGTTATTATACTGAGATGTTTGTTAAATCTCATAAAGCATCTTGGACAGATGCTTGAGGTCATTTTGTTGAAAAATGTACTTTGATCACATATTGGCATGCAATTTTGGATGTGTTTTCCTATTACCCATATATCACATTTTGTTGGGTCACCGGGATATGAGTTTCTTGCATGTATGATATCAGTGCTCCTTTGAGTATGGTTTTCAGCATTATTGAGATACTTGCAGTCTAATTTTGGACCAGTTGTTGAGAGTGTTGGCTCGATTTTGACATCATGTTGTAGCCACATATTATTTGATTAATCTGGAGAATTATTTTTTTATTGACATAATGTAATATGACTTATGTCGTTCAAGTAGAAGAATGTTAGAATTTTTTTATGGACTAAGATAAATCATATTATAATTTTTCTAAAACCTAGATTAATTAGATGTTAAAATTATTAGAGCATTTTTGTTTAGCCTAAGTTGTGATCAGTATTGATATTTGGCCTGTTGTTGTTAAAGCACTGTTCATATATGAGTTTTGTTTATGAGTCCTGTATATGAGTTTTTTATAGTGGGTAGATTTAACTCATTTTAGATATCTTATATATACAGGGAGAGACTCATATTCTTAATCATTTTAATGCGTATAGTTGTCTTATTGATACTGACGCGTGAACGACTGCTGTAGGATAGGAATAGTATCTCCCCCTCATCAAGATTGTTTTTTTAAGGGTTTCAATAATGATTTCTTCATCGATATTTTTTTAAAATAACCTTAAAACTCTATATATATTTTACTATGTCATAAATTTTAAGATTAACAAATCTAAAAAATTTTAGCAAATTTACCTAGTAGCTTTTGCTCAAATATCATAGTCACAATTCATCATCAATTATAATATGACTGTTTAAGTGGAATTTTGGTTTAGAAACTTAGTAACAATTCCAACAAATAAATAATAAAAATCAAATAAATGTGGGTTTCGAGTTATGTGGTAATCTCGTTTAAAAAATGGTTTTGACAGTAAACAAGAGGGATTTAAGAAATTTGAAATAAATAAGTAGAAAATGTAGAAAAGAAACTTTGAAAAGATTAAAGAACTTTAAAGAAACCAAACAGAAATTTAAGAATGCAGAAAATTAACTGAAAGCGTGTAAATGATGCAAAATTAAAGTGCAGAATTTAAATGAAAAAATAGTAAAGAACAGCAAGTAAAAGTGCAAAGAAATGTAAAGGAATTTTAAAGAAACAAGACTGAAAAGTAAAAGAACTTAAAGAACATTGCATTAATTTTAAATGACTTGAAATGAAAAAGGGAAGGCATACCTAGATCAGAATCCCTTAATCAGCTCGAGTTTAGATGTTAGGATTATGTATCAGCAAATAACCTCCCTTTTTTACATCGTGACTACTGATATTTATAGACAAAATTAAAAACAACTGACACCCTAAGAAATCAACACGTTTGAGCATTTTTGCCACCAGCAAGTACCCACTTTCTGACAGAACTAGCACTTAATTGCTTTGACCATTTTTCGTCGACTCAATGTAATCTTTCTGTCGAATTGTTCTTCTGTTCGACATCAATACCTTATAGCCACATTAGAATCTTCCTCTTATTCAATACTTCTGTCGATTTCGCCATTTAGCATTTCTGTTGGCTCAATACTTAGAAAATTTATTCAAAACTATCATCTAACTGACGAATTACCAAATCTTTATTTTCACCTCCAACAGATGCCCCCCAAAAATTTTTCTTTCAACACCGACAGGAGAAAGATAAATTTTTTAATCAAAAATCCTTTCAATATATATATATATATATATATATATTTAAATCTAATCAGAACCTTCCACAAGTACCTGGACAGCCACAATCAATCTTATCATTGCAAACAATAAATAGTCGTTCCTAATAAATAGGGCTCATAATTACCGCTATTTTCTCGCAAAAAAATAACTTTTCAAATTCACGTGACTTTTCACCTCTTTATCACTGTTTACCATCTTTAACCTCTCACCTCTCTTTACTGTTCATCACCTTCAACTTTACCTTCACCTGTTTTCTCTACAAACTGTTGTCTTCTCCCATGGCTTCCAGCTCTCAAACTCCCAATGTGCCAACAACAAACTTGGGTAACCATGCGGTCGTTCAAGACCCAGTTCTACAAAAATCTGAACTTTGGCATCTCTCGAAGGTAATACTCCCTATTAACAACTCTCCACTTTCCTTGGATCCTCCGGCTGCTTTCTTGGGTCCAGTTCTGCCCAAGGAATTTATTACTGATGAAATAAATTCTTTCTTTCCTTGTAAAAGTTCCCAAGAAGCTATCTTGGCTTCCCTTTCTTCCATTCCTATCAGCTATTTCAAAAAATCTGAAAGGCTGTTTAGAACTCCCCCTACCCATATTAATGGGTATCTTGAGTGGCTTGACAGAGTTCAAGCTTCAAGAAAAAGCTTTTGGAGGGAAATAGGTATTTTTTATTGCATCCATCTTTCGCGTTATCCAATAAAAATGGATTCTTGCATGCTAGGTGCCTCCTTCTTTTTCTGGAACAAAACCACCAACTCCTTCCAATCTCCCTATGGCATGATGGGTCCAACACTTTTCAACGTATCTGCTATAACTGGTCTTCGACCAAATGGGGAAATCATTATGCCTGTTCTTCAACCTTCAAACACCATCGACGTATATTCAAAAGCCCCAACTTTTTATTCTAACGTCATTGATTTTTATTCCCCTGAATCAGGTCCTGTGACCGACGAAGAACACATAGCTTTCCTTCTTCTCTGGCTTTCAGCCTATGCAATAGGTTCTAAGTTGGTCCAAGTATCCAGATCCTTTCTTCAACTTGCTAACCTTCTTCATGAAGGTCGACCACTAGCTCTTGGTCAATTTCTCCTTGCCAATCTCTATTTGAGTATAGGTGAAATTGTCCAAAGCATCAGAGTTCAGGTAAAGAAAACCAATTCTGGTGGTCCAATGTGGCTACTCCAACTTTGGTTGAATGCTATACTGGGAGATTTTTTGGTCAACTCTTCTCCACTGACAGTCTCTCTTGCTACATATGGCATTTAACTTTACCATGTAAAACATAAAAAAGTCCATAAACAAAATTTAGAAAATTTCATGTATTTCTTTAGTATTTTTCATTTTATCTCCTTTAATACTGAAGACATATACTTTGCCCCATTTGCTGATCATTCTCTTGGTCCTGAATGGTTCACTCGACCAATTCTTTCCAACGATCCTTTTACTCAGGCTGACAATATTTCTGTCTGGTCGAACTTTCTCTGCCGACAAGTCCTGGTGGCTGGTCTCCCTGGTTCGACAGATAAATATTTGGAGTTGTGTCTGCCAAACACAGTAGCTCGACAATTGGGATTTTGTCAAGCTATCCTAGCACCTTTCTCTTATAGGTCCAAAGAACACCTCATCAATAGCCACCTACAAAGAATGTCGGATCTAGTTCGAGTAGCTTCAAAAATGAAAGGCACAAGTATCACTTCGAAATCTCTGCATTCACCCCCTACAGAGGAGTTTCAAAGGATTTCGTAGATTGGTGGACTAGATATTATAGTCCTTATCATGTCGACATTGAAACCTGTCGAAGCCGCATTACTGAAACTCTGATCCCTGTGCAGGGTCAAGATCCTTCATCAAAGACTAAAGGTAAACATATTCAAGATATCAAGGTTTTTGAAAAATATTACAAAATCAAGTGGGACTTCAGGTTTCCTAGCTTAATTGTTCGACATTATGAAGAAGTTGTGGCCAAGCTAAAACGAGCACACAAGGAAAAATGTTCTACTAATTTTCTCTTAGTTTCTATAAAAAAAAACCCTTTAGCACGGCTTGAACCTTTTCAAATCCTTTTTCCAAAGCTAGTGCTTTTTCCTTGTGCTCGTTTTGGACTGGCCGACGAATTCTAGGTAAACCTACAAGGGCTGGTAACTTCCCTATTTTAGATAGGATATATTCTGTGAGTAAAATCTTTCTTACAAGAACTCCAGAAGTCAAGTTTACTCATCGGTTTGCCTTATCATACAAACAATTTTCCAAGAATACCCAAGTCATCACTGAAATAACTGAAGGTATTTTTTCTCTTTGCATTTTGTTATCTCTAATTCTATACCCCATTTACTAAATATACTTTTCTTCTTGCAGCTCTTCTATTAAAAAGACCTTTAGAATACAAATAGCCTGAAGGAAGTGATGATGAAGAAGAAGATGAAACCACTTCCTCAAAAAAGAAGAAAAGCAAGAAGACCCAAAAACCTCATGTTCCCAAGGCTACAAAGGTCAAATCAGTTGCATCAATGCCAAAGAGCTCTTTGAAGCATGATGCTGCTGCTACAAAGCTTCCAAAATCAAAAACCCTCAAGGTAAACATACTTTTTCGACCACATATTAAGACTTGGTTTTTAATTTTGTTCAAGTCTAAATTAATGTCGAATGCAGATTAAAGAATCTGCTCCTGCCACTTTTGCTTCTCTTGTCGAATCTTCAGTCCTATCTCTAGAACAACATCCAAAGGTATGCCTTGTATTATCGTACATTCCCTAATACCAGGCAACAATCTCACCCTTTTACCTTTACAGAAAAAGAAGAAGAAGATTCAAACCACCATTTCTACTTCGAAGCCTCTTGTCGAAGAAACAGAAACCATATTTCTTTCATCTGAGGTAAATTTCAATCAACACACACTTTTTTTTAGATTCTTGACTCTTTCCACTTATTTAACACCTGATTCTATCATTTCAGGATCTGGAGGCTGAACAATCCGCGGATCATCTTCCTGAACTAATTGTCGAATCAAGAGTTGAAGAGCCAATTCGACAATCTCTCGAGGTAATGTATCTTACCAAACTCAACTATTTTCAAAGTATTATTTATTCTGAAATCTCCTCTGTTCATCTCCAGGATTCAGAAAACTTGGCTATATCTAATAGCCCACAAAGACTAGGAACCATGAATCCTCCAGAAACTCACACTTCTCTGGCCCTTGCCACATCTACTGTTTCTTCGCCACTTCCGACAAAAACCCAAACTGTCAAAGCTTTAGAAAAAACTCCAATTCCCCCTAGGTATTGAGGGTTCTTCCTATTCAGACAAAGCCAATCCAATCCAAATTCTCTCAGAAGAATTCAAGATGGATACTCTGATGGCAGAATTCGCCCTAATTGATCCACCTCCATCTCCTCCAGCTAACTTAATTGTTGCTATGCTAGAAGATACTGAAGAAATGGAGGTAGATTTAGATGAATTGATAACAATGCTGTCGGACAGCCACAAAAGTTCTCCTCAATCGGCTCGTTCTTCAACACAACTTGGACAAGACTCTAGTGATTCCCATATCACTGGACTCTTAACTGAATTAAAGAATGCCTTCACCTATACTTTCGAGTACTTAATTTCTGACTAACCTCTTCAAGAAAGAATGGTGGCAATCGTAACTGAACTTGAGCCTCTTGCTCAGTAATTACCAATAACCAGTCGAGCTCTTCCTATGACTATTAAAGATTTTCTTTAAAGCTTAACAGCAAAAATGTCAGTCATTTGTCGAGTCATTCCTGCTTACACAAAAGAGATTCAAGAGAAGTCCAGAATTTTGAAGCAGTTGACCGACGCAAAAAGTGAAAATGCCACTTTAAAGGAAAATCTAGTAAAAGGAAAAGCCAAAAAGGTAGAGCTCGACAAGGAGTGAAGACTTAGAGAAGAAACTTGAGGCTGCCCATCGTCGCAACCAAAAACTTCAAACGGCATTACAACAAGGGGCCTCCAGACAGCAAAGTATTGCAAATAATACCAAACAATAGGCTGTCAAAGCCAAAACTGTATTGGCAAAAATAAATTCCCGTGAAGCAGAATATCAAACTGCCTGTTCCAACAAGCAATCTTTAGAATATTCCTGGGGGGTTTTTCAAAAATTCTAAGTGTACCTTTTTTTTTAGCTAATTGTCAGTTAATTCTTTTGAAAAGCTTTGGCAATATCAAGTTGTAACATCTGTTTAGCATTTTATTTTGACAATGTAACTTGTAATTGCTAAACACATGAATAAAGACTTCTCATTTTTTTGTCAATTTTTACTTCACACATTATTGGTCTATATGGCTTTAAATATTTGCCATTAATCGACTTAATTCTTAAACCAGAATTAATTTCAACAAGTGCATAAGCATTTCCTGAAAATTCTTTAGTCAATTTAAATGGTCCTTTCCACTTCGGAGACCATTTCCCTTATTCTCGACACTTCTTATCCATGGGCAAAATCACCTTCCAAACCAAATCATCAATTTTAAAAGATTTATACTTAATTCGACTATCATAAAACTTTGCAATTCTTTTTTTCTGTCGAATCAAATGTTCCAAAGCAAATAATCTTTCATCGCTTAATTCGTTCAATTCATCAAACATCAAGTCCCAGTAATACTCAACTGGTAACTCATCTTATTTTTGAATACAAATTGATTGAAGATTAATTTCGACGGGCAAGACTGCATCATGACCATATACCAACTCGTATGGGGATGTGCCCGTTGCTTCTCTTGGTGAATTTCTATATGCCCAAAGAACTTGATTAAGAGTATTATGCCAATTTCTAGGTTGTCGACCAATATGTTTTTTAATCAAACTTATGATTATTTTATTCATGTCCTCTACTTGGCCATTTGCCTGAGCATAATATGGCGTCGATGTGAGCATTTTAATTTTCCTTGAACTGGCATATTCGACAACTTTCTTTCCAATGAATACTGATCCTTGGTCGATTGTCAAAGTTTGCGGTATTCCAAACCGACAAACTATACTATCTTCAATAAAGTCAGTTACATCCTGCTGGGTTACATCCTTCAAGGCCACAGCCTCAATCCATTTGGTAAAGTAATCGACTCCTACTAGAATATATTTGTGTCCCTTCGACGAGGTAGGATGAATTTGGCCAATTAAATCCAAAGCCCATCCTCTAAAAGGCCATGGTTTAATTATAGAATGCAATTCACTAGCGGGAACATTTTGTATATGGACATGTCTTTGACATGCTTCACAAGACTTGACAAACATTATACAATCCCTCACCAGTGTTGGCCAATAGTACCTTTGACGTCGAAGGACCCATTTCATCTTTTCACCTGCCTGATGAGCCCCATAAATACCTTCGTGGATTTCTGCCAAGGCAATATAAGCCTCCGCTTCACTCAGGCAAACCTCTAAATTTCCATCGACAGACTTTCTATACAAGGCTCCCCCTAATACTACAAATTTTGACGCTCTATACTTGAGTTTTCTATTCACATCTTGACTTAGATTTTCCAAATAACTTAGTATTGGTTGTCTCCAATCATTAATTGTCGAAATATCATTTTGTAGTATATCTCTTTCCTCTAATGGATATAAAAGTTCCCTTATTTCCATTAGATTTGTAAGAATCTTGGATGAAAGTCTATACCCAGAGGCTACTTGTGCTAATTCATTAGTCTTTTCATTTAAATATCTAGAAATGTGTTCGACAGTTACCTCGTCGAATTACTTCATTAACTTACTCGCCACAATATAATATTTCATTAGATTTTCACTAACACATTTATATTCTTGGGCAAGCTGTTTAACAACCAACTGTGAATCACCAAATATATGCACATTATGTGCTTTCATTTCTACTAGTATTTCTAATCCGACAATTAAAGCTTCATATTCAGCCTCATTGTTGGAACAAGTATACTTAAGTTCAAACATGAACTTAGTTGGAGTACCTTGAGGAGAAACAATTAAAATCCCTACTCCAATCCTATTTTGATGCCTTGAACCATCAAAATATAAACACCAAGGTTTTAAACCGACAACATTTATGTTATCTATATCCAAATAAGGATGGTCGGCCAAGAAGTCAGTAATTGCTTGGCTTTTTCCTGCTCTCATTGGTACATATTGTAAAGAAAATTCTGACAAAGCAATAGTCCATTTTCCAATATGACCATTTAACACTGGTTTTGATAACATATATTTTATTACATTGGTTTTCGACATAACCAGTACATTACAAGGCATCATGTAATATTTAAGTTTAGTACATGAGAAGTACAATGCTAAACAAAGTTTCTCTATTGCACTATATCTTCTCTCAACATCATTTAAAACTCGACTAAGATAATACACGGCTCTCTCGACGCCATTTACATCTTCTTGAGCCAGCATACTTCCTATGGTTTCTTCTGATGCTGATATATACAATTTCAATGGTCGACGGGGCATTGGAGGCATCATGACCAGTGGTTTTGTCAAATACTGCTTTATCTGGTCGAAGGCTGCTTGGTGGCAAGGTTTCCACACAAAATCCTGTTCAGCCTTCAACTTGTTCAATAGAGTAAAAACTCTGGTTCTTCCCGATAAGTTGGATATAAATCTTCTTAGGAATTTAACTTTTCCTAAAAAAGATTATAATTCTTTTTTGTTTGTCGGTGGTGTGGCCTCCAAAACTGCCTTGGCTTTATTCTTGTCCACTTCTATACCTTTTTATGGACTAAGAAACTCAAGAATTTAGCAGTCGACACTCCAAAATCGCATTTTTCTGGATTCATCTTAAGGCTGTGCTTCCTCATCCTGTCAAAAGCTTGCCTCAACTTCGTCAAATGGCTTTCCTTCGTTTCCGACTCGACAATGACATCATCGATGTAAACTTCCATAAATTTCTCGATGACATCATGGAAAATTATATTCATTGCTTTCTGATAGGTGGCCCCTGTATTCTTCAAACCGAAAGGCATGACTATCCATTCAAATGTCCCAATAGCTCCTGGACATCTGAAGGCAGTTTTCGACACGTCCTCCTCGGCTATAAAAATTTGGTTATAACCTGCATGGCCATCCATAAAACTTAATAATTCATATCCAGATGCGACATTAACTAACATGTCCACAATTGGCATTGGATACTCATCTTTAGGTGTGGCAGTGTTCAAATTTCTAAAATCTACACATATTCTTAGCTTGCCATTTTTCTTCATTACAGGAACAATATTAGAAAGCCATTCGACATACCTGGTTGTTCTAATGAATTTGGCTTTGAGCAATCTTTCGACCTCTTCTTTTATCTTTAAGATCACCTCAGGCGCAAATCTCCTGTTAGCTTGCTTGACAGGTCTGCATCCTTCTTTCATAGATAATCTGTGCTCGATAAGATCTCTGTTCAATCCAGACATTTCATCATAATCCTAGGCAAAACAATCTTTATATTCCATAATTAATTCGACAAGCTTTTCTTTGAAATCCTTTGGCAGAAATGAACTCACAAAGATAGGCCTCCTGTCTGTTTTAGTGCCCAAGTTTATTTCTTCCAAAGGATCTTCCACTTCCACATTCTGCTTTTCATCAAGCCCTTTTTCAAACTCTAAAGGACCATAATCAATTACACAATCCGACAGCATGCTCTCGGCAGTGTATACTGCTTTGTTGGCTAAATAAGCGACAATCTTTCTGAGTGATCTTTAACACTCATAACTAGTGCTTAGTTGATCCTCTTCGACCTTCTTCACTAGTCGTATACCAAACTAATCCCTCAAGAAAACTTTGAGTGCATCTTTGTTTATGACACCACCACTTGCTGTTACTGGTTTAACAATTGGAGCATATATTCTGAAATCAACATGAAGCTGCTGGAGATAGCAAGGACTATCATCTGCTTCTATTATTTTAACTTGGTCATCTTCATTCCAAAGAATGAGCTTCTGATGAACCGTTGATGGTATTGCTCGACGACATGAATCCAATCCCTTCCTAACAAAAGATTGTAACTCGATTTTGTTGGAATTACCACAAATAGCGTCGGCCTTGCACCAGATTTGACTTGTATTTTTAACATCACCACTCCGTCCAGCAGAGAGGTTTTACCACTAAAATCAGTGACTATCATGTTTGTCGACATCTCTTTCCCAAGTTTTTTGAGCATTGCCCTTGGGATTAAATTGATTGCTGCCCCCCGTCGATCAAAACTCTATTAGTGGGCTTTCCTTCTGATAGAGCCTTGATGTGTAACGATTGTAAATTAGCCTTCTGGTCTTCTATCAGTTTTTCGAGCTGAGCCGTATTGTCGAAGACTGTTACCATATTGTCCTGGAAAAGAAGCCAATGATCATCCAAGTCATCTAAATCCTCTTCATTCTCCTTAGTGTACTCAATTTCGTGATACCCTTCAAAATCTGCAGGTAATACCGAAACTAAGTTCACACTCATTGACTTCAAAAATTCTTCCTCATCGGACAGCTCTTCATCACTTACATGCCTTCCAATCCTGAAATAATTTTCTGACGGCAAGCTACTATCCATAGCCGTCAAGATATCATCCAAGTCCCCCTCCAAGTTGATGTCCATATCGAACTCATTGTCACCAAGACCTAATAGATCATCCGGATCATTTAAAGCCTCAATAACTTCATCGGCTACCAAGTCCATACTTTGGCAATCAGGCTTTGCCAATCCTTCTCTTTACGTATGTCGAGTACCTTTTTCCTCCACTCAACATCTTGATCAGGATCTTCTAAGATTCTCCTGATTTCTTCTTTTGACCAGTCTTCAATATTCTTACTATTTCCAATTCCAGAGTCCTTAGTCTACTCCTTTCCAATTGTCAATTTTACAACATTCGAGCCGACCAATTCCTTATCCTTCTCAACTGGTAAACTGTTCTTTCTTGCCTTTTTTTCTGCTGCTATCAATCCAATTGGTCATTTCCTCTTTGTTTAATTTGAAATTGGCCTTTGAACCTGCTTACCCTTTCTTATTTATACCCACCTTTCTCGTCGGGATTCATCATCCGTATCAAGCCGTCTAACTTCATTTGTTGTCGGCTCCTCTGAAAACGATCCCCTAGTAACAACACTTTTTAGCTTTCTATAATCTTTATCTTGATTAAGCACTGGCCTCTTTTCAACCACCAAACAACCTGTTTCTACAGGCTACTCCTTGATTACTAATCCTTCAGCCATATCTCTTCTCTTTTGTGCTTGTCTTAATTTCTGCAATCTTCTTTTCTTACTCTTCGACATTGGAAGAACCTTTGATGGCCCTGCTACATCTTGGCCAATCAAGGTTTTTTCTGGATTGATCCTACTATTCTTGTAGTCTTCATTCCAAAAAAGTTGATCCCTTTGAAAGTTACTCCTCTTGGCAGACATATTCTGTCAAAAATACGTATGCCTAGCCATTACAGAATTCTTTATCCACCTATTTACGGCAACATTAGCAGGTGGCACCCTGGTCTTAACTGGTCCAACGTGAGCTCTGTTTCCCACAAACCCATGTAGTTCGACCAACCAACCATTCATGTTAAGCCTAGGCATGTAGATTGGCCTTGGCCTTGAAGCATGAAAAGGCTTCTGTGGTTTCTAGGTTTTCCTATCGAGAACCTTCTTCTTACCTTGCTGGACACTTGGTTGTTCTTCAGCAACTTTCTTCGCAGCGAGCTTATCGTATACTGCGTTACATCTTAGGCACAACCTTACCTTGCCTTTTTCTTTCTTTCTCTCAAGAAATGCCTCGAGAGACTTACCTGGCTTTGGATATATATCGGTTGCATCTTTTGTATCTACGTCGAACTCTTACAACTTCCTTATGTTGAGCATCCCAACATTTAAAGGAACTTGTTGATCAACATAAGATATTTCAGCCTAAAACGGATCTGTGTCAACTTTCATATCCGCTTTAAGCTTGTCTGCAAACTTTAAACGTCCCTCCATATTGCTTTTTGAATTATATCTCTGAAACGAACACATTCAATAGTAACATGACCGAAATTATTATGAAATTTGTAATATTTTCGGTCTTTTATTTCATCAAACTTTAGTAACCTATGTCCTTCCGACAGTTTAATCTGTTTTTCTTTTAATAACAAATCAAAAATCTTGTCGGCTTTGGTTACGTTGAATGTATATGTTTTCTTATTAATATAACTCATTTTCTCCTTATTTCTAGTAGGCTGTAAGGCCTGGTAAACATAAGGAGGACCGTTCTGAAGTTCAGCAATGTTAACTTCAAACTCATCATCGCTGCCTTCAAACTCATTGTTAGATTCACTTAATCCGACAAATGCCACCTTTTCTCTTTTAAGAAATCTTTTCTGTTTTTGAATTTTTTCAACTTTTAGTTATTCTATTTGCCCAACTTTTTCACCTAGTTGGGCAAGATCAACCAAATGTTGATTCACTAATTTCTTCCTTATATAATAATCTAAACCACCTGCAGCTATCTTTACTATTTTGACTTCAGGTATAGGGGTAAAACATCTACTCCTCATTTGTCGAAACCTAGCAAGATAGTCATCGACAGTTTCATTGTACATCCTTTTAATATTAAAGAGATCTGTAAGTCCTACTTTCAAATCTCCTCTAAAGAATTGATCATGAAAGCTTCTTTCCAATTGAGCCCAAGAGTGGACTGAGTTTGGTCTCAATGTCGAGAACCAAGAAAAAGCATTCTTTGTATGGGAACTTGGGAAGAATCTCATTTTAAGGCCTTCAACAGTGGCCAACTCCCCTATTTCTATCGTAAATTGTGCAATATGTTCGAAGGTCGATTCCCCACTCTTTCCTGTAAACTTAGAGAGTTTAGGAATCTTAATTCCTCTAGGCAACTCTGTTTGTTGTACCCATTCAGGGAATGCTGAAACAAAATAGGGTTGATTGACATATCCGACATTAAACCCAAATCTATTCAGCACTTGTTCCACTACTTGGTTTACATTTTATTCAACCACTCAGTGCCCCCCAAGATTTTGTTGAAGCAATCCCATGGCTACATCATTTCTAGCCATTTGATCTTCATTTCCTCGACAGAGCACATGGACATTTCCATATTCCAAGCATGGTTGATTATTTTGCTTAGGTTGATCTAAGTTTTGTTGATTTTGCCTCACATTTGCCTGAGGTGCAACCATTTCTCTATTTACCCCAGGCTGGGCTACTTGAGCATTGTCATTGGCCAAATCACTTACTCCCAAGGCTTGGTTTAGCCTTGCCATTTGCTGAGCCAATGCACTGCAAACATTATTTGTAATTTCCATGATTGGCATAATCACCGCACCCATTTGCTGAGTGAACATATGCACCATGTCATGGTTGCTTTCATCCATTTGTTGTCGAAAGCTAGCCAAAGAATTTATAGTTGGCCCTGTTACATTTTGGGGATTATCTCTCGACATATTTGAGAAAATTGGTCCCAAATTCAATCTTTCTTGTCGAAAGAGAGTTGGATTGCTTGTGCCTGCAACCCTTACTCCTTGACTACTAAAACTTGCTAAGGCCGAACTTATCTGTGGTTGGCCTTGTAAAACCACTGGTTGGCCGACAGTATTGGCCAAAGTGGAGTCAAGTCCCATTTGTGCCATGACAGGAAGCACATAATTCGGTGGCAACCCATATTGGGGCACAAACCTCGAATTTGAGTTTATTATGCTTTGGTTACTTGGCTAACTCGTTGATGGCTGAGTCATTCCAGGCAACACTTGTTCTACTACTGGATTACTCCTGAGAGCACCAGTTGCTATAACATCCTCCACAAAACCAGTACTAGCGACGGTCGAGGGTGACACAGTAACGGCTGTCGAAGGTATATCCGACGCCTGACTACTTACATTACTCATGATTTGCGTATTTTGAGAAGAGTAAATAAATCTTCCACTTCTTAAACGTATAAAACAATTTCCTAGGACACTACGAGTTACTCTAAACTCGTCCCACTGGGTGTGCCAATTTGTTTAAGTGGAATTTTGGTTTAGAGACTTAGTAACAATTCCAACAAACAAATAATAAAAATCAGATGAATATGGGTTTCGAGTTATGTGGTAATCTCGTTTTAAAAATGGTTTTGACAGTAAACAAGAGGGATTTAAGAAATTTGAAATAAATAAGTAGAAAATGCAGAAAAGAAACTTTGAAAAGATTAAAGAAATTTAAAGAAACCGAACAGAAATTTAAGAATGCAGAAAATTAACTGAAAGCGTGTAAATAGTGCAAAATTAAAGTGTAGAATTTAAATGGAAAAACAGTAAAGAAAAACAAGTAAAAGTACGAAGAAATGTAAAGGAATTTTAAAGAAACAATAATGAAAAGTAAAAGAACTTAAAAGAACATTGCATTAATTTTAAATGACTTGAAATGAAAAAGGGAAGACATACTTGGATCAGAATCCCTTAATCTGCTCGAGTTGAGATGTTAGGATTATGTATCAGTAAATAACCTCCCTTTTTTACATCGTGACTACTGATATTTATAGACAAAATTAAAAATAACAGACACCCTAAAAAATCAACACGTTTGAGCAGTTTTGCCACCAGCAAGTACCCACTTTCCGACAGAACCAGCACTTAACTGCTTTGACCATTTTTCGTCAACTCAATGTAATCTTTCTGTCGAATTATTCTTCTGTTCGGCATCAATACCTTATAGTCACATTAGAATCTTCCTCTTATTCAATACTTCTGTCGATTTCGTCATTTAGCATTTCCGTCGGCTCAATACTTAAAAAATTTCTTCAAAACTATCATCTAACTGATGAATTGTCAAATCTTTATTTTCACCTCCAACAATGACATAAGCGGCGGAGCTAGGCTATAAAAAATAATAGCTGAGGGGGGCCATCTTTAAGAAGTAAAAAAAAAAAAAAAACAGATTACAAGCCTCTTTGACAAAATTGGGGAGGAGGGGGCGGGAGCCTCCCTTAACATGTACGAGGCGCTGCTCGTGGCCAATGCAAGCACCGACATAGGTTCAGGGTTTAAGGTCAACCAAATTATGTAACATAAGTAATGCTCATATAACCAGACTATGCATGGACTAATGGCCACGTAGCTTAGCGTATAGGATCAGCATCCTTTGGAGTTCTTAAAACAGTGCGCAGTTCTTAAAATCTGAATGGTTCATTTTAATTAAAATGCATCTCTGGTTTATAAACTGCCACATGCTTCCAATCAAACAAACAATTACACCCATTTCCGAATGCCGCTCCAGGCCTTTGAGAGTTTGAAGCTTATGCTTTTGACAAGTGGTTTGGGGAACTTGAAGAGTGTCTTACTCCCTCCTCTGAAGAATCCATAGTTTCATTTCTAGCCAAACATTTTGCTTCCTCTGTGACAAATTTTTCTCTGTTTTGGATTAAAATTGAAAACCGAAAAGCAAAAATGCATAAGTTGTATGAAATGACTAAGGGAGAATGAATGGTTGCTGGAAGGCACACTCTTATATGGATTCAACTGTGTATATGTGGTGCTGTATTAAGTTCTCTGAAATTAAACGAAACCCAATTTCACAAAATTGTGTGGCTATGCTTATCCCTTGAACCGGAGGATATGGTGGCTTTTGAAGTTAGAATCTTGGCCAGGGAAGCGAGCTCAAAAGCTCTGGTGCTGATAATGCATTTCCAAAGAGGTTGGCCTCCCTGACGACGAAGCCGCCTCCTTCCACCTCATCCACATTCGCATAATCAAAAAGGTTGCTGCCCCCCCGCCCCCTCCCCCCCTCCAAAAAAAAAAGTTGAGATGAGAACATGTCCTCTGCCACCACCAATATATCAAGTAAGCAAAAAAAATGCAGAGGTTTTTGCATCACCATTTTCACCACCTACAAGCATTACGTTCTCCCACCTTGGCCAAACTCTCCTTTTCTCTCACCAATTCCCACTGAAAAAAAAAATTTATGGTAAATTAACTTTCAGGCATTTGTTAAGAGAGTAAATTTTAAAAGTTCTTGCGTTTTATGTTCTCTATCTTGCTCATGGATGCAGCTGCTATAAGGGCGATTGTGCTTGCCAATAAGGACGAATGGACTGACTATAATCTTCAAGTTTATTTTGCCTTTTCTTTTCATAATCGTAAAAGTCAATCCTTCTCAATAATTTACAACCCCGTTCATCACACACACATAATCTTCAAGTTTATTTTGCCTTTTCTTTTCTTTTGTTTAAATAAAAATAAACTGGGAATCCAATCAAATGAATCCGGCGCTATTGTCAATGGTTGGCGTTGAGGATAAGATAAATGAAGCCAGGGTTCCCATGAACCCATTTACTGGTAACCATAGTAGGAATATTTCTCCCATGCCCAGCAGATTTTTCAAAGCCTTTCGGCGGCGACATATGATGGACACAACAATCCACCATCGGCAGTACTATACCATATACCTCGGGCTAGAACAGAAGCCAGAACCACCATCACCAGTAGGGCAGTGAAACGACGATGAAGAGGAAGATGATAGGTTTTGGATAGAGGATGACGACCGGAGGAAGAAGGATTTTATCTTTCAATATGATTAAGCAGAAGATTAAATTAGCCGAAATTCAATTTTGTTTGTGCTTGTGCGTTGGTGTTCGTAACTGCAGGGATTGAGTTATGGTTTTTTGGGTTCAAAGCAATCTTCTATTTTTTTAATGTGTGGCATCATCTTAGCTGTTAATGGCTTTAACGGGGGAGATATGCTTACTTTACTATCTAAAGTGAGAGCGTTGCAACCATAGATGTAAACTTACGGAAAGTGAAATGTTGGATTGTAGGAACTGCATTTATCTGCAGTTTTATACCTACATAAAAACTTTAGAGGATCTGGATCCTAACGTATACCTTCTTCTCACATAAAATTGATGTTCATGCCTCATTATAAATCTTATGATATAGAGGTCAACCAATCTATGTCTGCATGCTCATCTTCAAAACAAAAAAGTCCATTGTGAAATAAATTGACAGGAACTATCATGTACCAGATCAATGATGATATTAACAATCCGTTTATAACCATAAAGTTAGAAGGGAATAAACA
The DNA here is from genome assembly GCA_029884595.1 of Ormosia semicastrata. Lineage (NCBI taxonomy): Eukaryota > Viridiplantae > Streptophyta > Magnoliopsida > Fabales > Fabaceae > Ormosia > Ormosia semicastrata. Next base: position 17,348,360 of record JAQQTO010000062.1, on the reverse strand, counting down.
TCACCCAAAAGCTCCAAACCCACACATCACTAAACAAAATGGCAAAGGAAGAGATACCTTATGAGCTACGGTTCCTGAGAAATCAATGCAGTATTCCATGTGTTTCACCGTTCTCATAAAGAAGGATAAACCTTTCTTGCAACATTTGCCTTAATTTAACTTTATGTTTGGATGTTTTTCTATTAAAGGAACGGAATAGAATAGATCGAAAAAAAACGGAAAGGAATGGAACTTAATTTCCATTCTCTTTATTTGAAAATTTCACTAACGGAATGGAACCAAATTTCATTACTCATATGTTCTCCTCATTCTACCTTAATTTTGGGAGAAACAAAAGTTAGACATTTGAGGGGAAGAAGAAAAAAATAATTCTTTATTTGTTTCGTTCTATTTCTATGTATTTTAAAACTCCCAAATAAGAGAAGTTAAACATAGTATAAGAGTTATTATTTTCCCAGTCAAGCCAACAGCCCAAGAAATTCACCGAAATTCAGCAAGTTGACGAAGCCTTCAGGGTAAACCAAGGAAAAATGAAGATAAAATCAGAATCCTAAAAACCATCCTCCATCCCATTCTTTGCCACTTGAAACAAAACCGATAGCCCATGGAAGTTGAAACCGGTGCATAATGTTGGGAACTTAAATCTGAAATGAAACTATGAACAAAAACACAACAAGCTTGGCTGAATGACCAAGTTTTATTAAAAATAACTTTGGTTTAAATAGTCATTCAATACACGTTTGCACATCCACAAGAAAACAATCCACTTAGCATAAATAATGACTAATGGTAACAGAAAATCAAAACAACTCAAACACAAATAAATATCCCTAAAGACTAAGACTTTTCCGGTAAATCAAGATATTATTCTAAACAGAAAAACTGCAGTAAACTCTGACATAAAAAGTTAAAAACCCTTATGCCTTAACTTCCCATATGCTTAGGTCCATGTTCTGGAAGCAAGAATCGAAGCCCTTCCTCCTTCCCCACATCCAAGCTAGACGCATTGCCCTTATTCTGATACAACGGATTCGATGTCAATATCCGCAACCCCGAATTCCCATTTATCTCCAAAACCTCAGGCAAACCGCCACCACACCCCTTCGACATACCCACATCGATCCGAATCGCTCTGTTATCACAAACGCCGTTAATCCCAACCGCCTGAATTGTGTGACCCATGATCATCCTCTTCACACCAGGAACCGTGGACAGAACATGCTCAAGAGTTGAACAATCACAATTCTGCGCAACCTCGTCGGAGAATTTCCTCAACCAAACCATCGCATCCCTCCCCCGGCAATACGCTGGCGAAAACCGCCCCGTCGAGCCGTTAATCCAATCCCTAACCTCCTCATTAATCCTCTCCAAACCATAATTAACATGTTCAGGCAACAACCCACCGTGAACGAAAATCGAATCGCCAACGACCAACACGGTCACATTCTGCGACAAGAACCTTCTCGAAATTGGGCCGTTGGGCCGCAACGCCGCAACCCTAGCTCTAAACCCATCAAACAACTCGTTCCTCACGCCGCGAAAAAACACGGGAACCCCTTCGAAGGGGTCTTTGGGCGTTTCCAAACCTTGGCAGAGACTCTTCATCTTGTTCCCTACGCGGAACCATTCCGCCCAAACCCTAAATTCGTCGAGGGCGGTTTCCGTGACGTACCGGAAATCGCCCTCAACGTTCATGATCTCGTGGTTCCCGTTCATGGTGATGATCCTGCCGCCGCTCCGCGCCGCCTCGCGCTTCAGTTTCTCGAGGAAGTAGAGGATCTTGAGCTCGTCGCCGCCGCGGTCGAGCACGTCGCCGACTTGGACCACTGTGGCGGATCCCCCGACGTAGCGGTCGGAGGCGTCGATTAGGCCCGCGAGGCGCAGGGCCTGCTTGGACTTCTCGAGGTCGCCGTGGAGATCGCCGATGGCAATCAGGCGGCGCGGCGAGGGTAGGCGGGTCGGCAACGGCGGGAGAGAGCGGAAAAGGGAGTTAGGATTTTCCGGTGCCGCCGCTGACGTCGGTGATGGAGGTGGAAGTGGCGGTGGTGGCGGCGACGGTGGGAGAAGGAAGAGGCCGCTGACTGAGAAGTCAACGAAGGTGTCAACAAAAGATGAGAGGAGATTGGGTATGTCTTTGCAGAATGAAGTTGAGGCATCTTCTTCCCCTTCCATTTTGATTCACTACTCCCTCTTCAAATATTTGTTTCGGCACCAGAAAATTGGGTCTGTTGTTGAATGTAATTGCGTGTAGCTTTGCATAATAATAATAATTATTATATTGTTAATATATAATAGCGAGTGAGTCATTAGGAAAGAAATTGATTGCATTTCTTTCTTTCTTTCTTCACCAAACATGCGCAAATCTTTTGGTCTTTCGGTCTTACTCTGCTTCGGGCCTTTAAGGATTCAATGAATCAAATGTATGGGCTATTGGGTAAATAATAATAATTATATAAATTTAACTACATTTAATTTGTTTAAAATTTATTCTTGAATTAGTTTGACATTAAATAAACTCATGGAGTTTTGGCGCATTTTTTGAATTTGAGATAAAATAAAAATTATAAAAACAAGAGGATGATAAAGAAACTTTTAATTTAAATATGTTTCTTAAAATCATTTCGACTTTAAAATTAATTAAATAAAAATTGACTTTTCAAGTTTTAGGTCATTTTCAAACATATAAGATATTAAAAATATCTCTATTGTATTTTTTGGTATTATCTCTACTGTTTTTAAGCTACTATGTTTGCTACATAGAATTAATTTTAATGAGAAAAAACAGAATAAGAATGATAATTCAATGATAATTCTTCTTTTATTGTAAGACTCACTCAAAAATAAAAATTTATTGAATAAGTTGTGAGAATTATTATCGTGTTCATCTAATTACTAAACCTTTTAAGATTATTCTATACACTCTACAAATCTAAATATCTAAATATAATATATAAATCAAAAGTTATTTTAAAAAACCTCAAACATATCTCACATTCTCATGATCAAAACTTATTTTTTTCATTTTTTAAAAATTTTAATTTCATTTAAAAAAATAATTTCATTTTATTGAGGAACCTGACCTCTTTATTCTCACTTATGCCCAATCAAAAACCTCCCAAATCTTCTTAGAAATCATTGCCCAATAGTAAATACTCGCTGTTTCACATGTTTAATTTTATTTTTAATACTAATAACAATTTTTTAAATTATTTCTTCTTCAACAATCTTACTCTCCATTGATACTAAAGCCAAATAACAAATATGCACATCTCCAAAGCTCTCTCTCTCCCTTTTTTTTAACACCAAAGCTCTTTATTTAGTACATACCATCCTTTTGTCTTTCTCTCTTAAACTTCTTGGATATGTTTTCTCATCATATTGAATGACTTCTACTTTAACAAAAATACTTTTTGTACATGAGTAGTGCCGAAGCCCAAGAAATTAACAACTAACTAGAACTTCATAGGGGCATAAAGATCCTACACAATATAAAAGAAGTAATTCTCAAACCCTTTGAGGGAGCTATCCTAACAGATGAGATCAAACCCTTGAGTCAAACTCATATTAGCCATCCGATCAGTTCATTTGTTTCCTTCCCGATATGTGTGTTCAATGATGGATTTCCCAATTACGATCTAACCAGTAAAGAATTCTACACACCAAGCTTTGGTGGTGATCCCTGCCATTCCTTTTATTGGTGAGGATTTATATCAAGGCATTTGAGTCACATTCAAGCACAAACATTTTGTGGCTAGTGTCCCAAGCAAACTATAGCCCAATAGCCACCCCCTATAATTCAGCTAAAAAGGGTGAGCAAGTTCTGATGCACTTAGTAAAACCCCTATTCCATCTTCCATCATCTCCCTTAATCACACCTCCACATTCGGTAAGGCTAGGGTTCCTTTTAGCAACACCATCTGTATTTTATTTAACCCATCCTATAGGAGTAAAAGTCCATCTAATAAGATATATACAAATAAATATGTACATGATGAAGATATATGTACATGGTATAAAGAAAAAAAAAAGATATGTGTGAATTCTCTCTGACTTTATTGAGGTTAGTTGATTATCTTGCTTGATTATATGACTTTAGTGATTTATTTTCTCATTTAATTGTCTGATTTTGGTTTATTATTATGTGTCTATGCTTCAAGTATGTCACTTGCATAAAGGACAGAATAAACTTTGTTAAGGTTATAAACAAATTGTACAACTAGTTTAAGGTAATCATTTTATTACGAATATATCAGGGATGCAGTGGAAGTAAGTCTCCACCCTTCTCTGTGCATAATCAGACTCTCGAACCTGATCTCTCCTTTTTAGACCAATTCATAAAATGAAAAAGTTTTTTTAATTATTTTCCTAAAATAAAAATTGGTGACGAATCCATAAAATTTTTAAATAATTTCTGTTGCCTCTCGTCGTGGTATCCTCCGAGTACGTTGTGATAGTTTAGCGACTCTATTGGGGGTGGTTGGAGAGTCAAGCTTGTTTGAGTTGATTGTGCAAATATTATAATCTTGACGATGTTTGTTTTACCCCTTTCTTTTGTTGTTTTGTTTTATTTATAAATAGCTTGTGTTGATTTTCCTTTTAATTGTTTTCTTCTTTTTCTTGTTGTCATATTTATTTGTATATATCTTCATCATGTACATAGTTATTCAAACCTTAGGATAGCCAATTTCTTTTCTTGTATATAAATCTTGCCTTTCATTTCTAGGGGTGTATCGTCTTTAAGGTTTTAGGGTTGTATGCTCCTAGCACACACATCATTATCATTTACCTCAAACACTCTTTAAGCTCTATACCTGAACTTGTGTGAACCCAAGGAGTAGGAGGGGTCTTGACACTTGTTTATGAGGGATCTTGTGCTCACTTGACATTCGTCAAGACACCACTCAAATTGTCACCGAGTATCATGGATTGGTTATATTGAGAGGGTTTATCCCTACTTGAGGCCAATTCATGAGCTAGATCCTTATCTCATGGATAAAGGCAATCTGGGACCTTTAGAAATCTAGATCTATCCTTAAAGCTATACACTGATAGAAAAAACCTAGTGGTTGCCCAAATTAGAGTCTTGACCTTAGGATACCTAGCTAATAGACTCTACCCTACTAGGACAAAAGGGAGCATCAATTTTCTTTACCCCTCTATATCATTCACGTCATTCATTCTTGCATTTAATGCTAAGCATAAACGTAGTCTTCACTTTTTTTTTTCAAAAAAAAAATCATTCATATCTTTACCAACAATCATTCATCGCTTTTTCTAACAAAAAAAAAAGGATCATTCATCTTTTAGACAAATAAAAAGAAATCTCATTTTGCATTTCATTCACTCATTCCACTTGCTATAAGAAACTTTAATTAAAAGAAGAAAAAAGAAAAATAATTTACATGTCATGTCACTCCTTGATGGTTGCAGTGGGGATGGCCACCACTTGATGTAAGGTTGGGGTTTGACCATGGGAAGGTGGTTGCCACTACTTTGTGTGGCTAAGGGAGGTGGTGGCCTCATGGTGATGGCTGCGGATTGTAACATCCTCCTACCTTAATGAACCTAATCAAGGTTATAGAAGTTCAATAACACTGGTAGGAATTATCTATTAATTCAGGTAATTTTCTAAACTAGTTTGAGCGTAATTCTGTAACACTGATTGTGAAGAAATAATTAAAGTATCTGCATAAATAGTTGATATGAAGGAAGTAAATAAGAAAAATTTATTTCCGAGCTAAGAACCATTAATAAGAGTTGTAGAAAATTTTGGAGAAACAATTGAGCTAGTTTAGTATTTTTAAAGACACTAACAGGGGATAAGTGAATAGTAAAGTGAATAGCTAATTAACTCATAAAATTATGAAAATATTTGGAGATGGTAAGTATGACATGGAGAATATTTTGGTATAAAATACCAAATAAGATAAGTATCAGTAAGCAAATTTACTTAATTCTGGAGTTTAATTCAATTCGGGATTGAGTAATGAAGCTTAACTGATAAATAGTAATATATGAAAAATCCTGGAAAAATGGATTTGAGGACTAAGATGAGTCCTAAAATTTTTCCTAATACCTATGGATACTTGAAAATTTAACTTTGGAAGATTAAAGTGTGTTTGACAGATCCAAAAGTTTCAGTCAGAAGTTTTGACCATTCCACTACCTTTCATTTGGCCTTTTTTTTCTACACAAATCTTAACTATTCTTTGGACATTTTTGCTTCATCTTTCTCTCAGTTCCTGGACCACAAGAAAAGAAATAGGGACAAAATAGAGGCATAGGGACGGCAAGAGAAAAGAGAAAGGAAGAAAAAAGTCTACCTACTCCATTTCCTTTCTTCTTTGTTCTTATCATCCTTGAATTTTCTCTATTTCATTTCATCTTTGTACATTTTCTCTCCCTTGTTTCCATCCAGTAGTAGCAGCCTACGAGAAACAAGAAAAACGAAATAAGAGAAAGCAAGGGAATAAGAGACAAGAGGAAGAAGAAATCAAATGCAAGAAAGGAAAGAAAATTGTGGCAAGCTAGTGGAGTTGAGGTAGGGGGTTCTTTGCCATCTTCTTGCTTTTTCTTTTCTTGTTGTTTTTGAGTCTCAAAATTGGTTCATGGAGCCATTGAAGCTCACGGCCAGCAGCTTGCAAAATAACAAGTGTTTAGTCCATTTTTGTGCTTTTGTGTTACCATGTCTTAATTCTATTTTCTCTTGCGTTCTTTATTCATTGATTTTTGAGTTAAAATTCCATTCCATATACTTATGAGAGTCACGGCCACATCATGATGGAGAGTCAATTCTTGTTAAATTATGTTATTGTTTCTAAACTTTAGTTGATGAAATTGATATAAGTTTAATATTAATTTTCTTGTAAGGTTAGAAAATAGTATAATAAGTTTGAAGTGGGGCAACCGTGTGAGTATATATTTCAAATGTTCACACAATTTTCACATAGAGAACCAAGTAGTCCAAGTATTCACCTTTTACGCTTGACTATGAGTTGTGCTTGTTTTTCTTTTGCCTTGAAACTCACAGCTAGGCAAAGACTTAATAACTCAAAATTGTGTTTGTTTATGACATGATGCACGCGACCAAGCACTTAATATTGACTTGGGATTAGATGGTGTAGTGCCTTACTTTATACGGTCAAGCATTGAAATTATGTTAACTTTGTGTCTTTATCATTTGATGCTAACCGTGTAGTACTTTAGTGAATGACTTGTGGCCTTTTAGTCTTGGAAGCTCATGGCTAAACCAAACATTGACTTTGAATTGTGATACTTTGTAAACAAATTATTATTGTATAGAAGCCTATTGGATGTTGTGGTTTATATGAGTAACCCTAATATTTTATATGACCAAGAAGTTGAACTAGGACCACACTAGGTTAGAATGACTCATGTTCTTCCTAGTGGGAAGTAGATGAGGAGGTGTAGAATTGTCTTTGCCCCAATGGTTTAATATGTTAGGTTTTGATGATGACAAATTCAAGATAAAAAGAATTATGCTTAAGCTTCATAGATGTGCTTAATAAATGACAAATGCATTACAAAAGAATATTGATCATATTACATAAATGTGCTTAATGATATATATTGTATCATGCATGATTATGTACTTTATCTAGTTATATTTCACTTAATAATTATACAATAAGATATGTGTAGCATTCTTTATATAATATATCCAATAATGCTTGTTATAATGAATTAATATTAGATTTGACTCTATTTAAATAAAAATGTGCAAAGTGTTCTTTGTTGCATACTACATAGAGCATATCTATTAGTAATTGATAAATATCTTATTTGGATGTGTCTATGAAAGTCTTATATGCATGTTAGACTAACTAGAGTTATACATTTATGAATCATGCATATGAAAATATTGAATTATGAATTTAGACTAACTATATTTGTTTTAAGTGAGCAATACGTTGTAGGATAGTTCAAGTACCAAGAGTGAGCATTGCAACAAGAAAGTAAAAGATCATAATTATACTCATCTCAAGAAGAATGAGAATGATAAGTTGTCTCAAGCATTTGCAATATTTGAAGAGAATAAATTTTTTGGAAGCTTGGATTACATCAAGAAACCTAAGGACTATAATTTGTATGTTTTCTTTTTAGATTTTCTCCTATACAATGATAGAGATTTTACAAGAAAAGAGTTCAAATATATTTTTTAAATGGTTCTTACATGCTAAAATGTATAGCAAACATGTTTTGAAAAGCTAGTCATAGTGGTAGTTAAAAATTATGAAAAATAGTCAAGTTTGAGTTTTGAAAAGTTAACCTTTAGTTACTCTTTTGATCATAAATTTCAAAAAAATTTGCATTTTGTTATGAAATCTTTCATATGAAAATAGACTCAAAGATCTTTCTAATGAGTGGTCATTTGCTTAAAACGGATAAGAAATGAAGAAGTTATGATCATTTAAAGTCACTTTTCAAAATCAGAGTGCAATAACTGATTAGGACACGTAAATAACCGATTATTCTGAGCACAGAAACGTTCCCAACGGCTATAAACGACTAGTTTTCATAAGAAATCATTTCTAAACACTACCAAAGGCTATTTTATCACTTGGACTCTATATATAAGTAATGTTTGAAGCTTTTGTAACTCTTGAACACTTGATTTGATCCTTGAATCATCAAAATATATTTTGAGCTCTTTATTACAAAATCCTTTTATTCATTTGTTCTTCAAGCTGTATATTTACTCTTATGAGAGTTTATAATCTTTCTCTTCATCTTGAAATCATTGTAAGAGGGTGAGGTATCTCTTGTAGTGAGACTCAAACACAAAAGGTGAGGTATCCTAAAGGTGTTGTTGGTGCTCTTGAATGTAAAGGTTTTTTCAAGCACCTGTGAAGCTTGAAGAGTTGGAGGCCCTAGCACAACGGTGAGGTATCTCAAGGTGTGAGAAGTGCTCTTATTTGTTCAAAGGTTTTCCTAGCACCTGAAGTCTAGGAGATAGTGAAAAATATCTCAAGTTAAGCTTAGGGACTAGATGTAGGTCACAAGTGGTTGGTGGCTGAACCAAGATAAATTCTTGAGTTTGATTCTCTCTTCCCTACACTCTTTAATTTCAATATTTAGTGCAACATAGTTATTTATTGCGTATCTTGTCATCTTGATGTTTTGCTTTTAAGAACTTGATATCTAGCTTATTTGCTTGATTTATCCCATAACCCAAGTTGTATTTAAGTAATCTACAATAGTTGTATCTTTGGTAGACTTATTCCGCTGCATGTGTTGATTGAAAATATCAAAAAGTATAATTTTTCAAAGTTAGTTTAAAAATTTGTAATCACTCAATTCACCCCACCCTCTGTAACACCCTCCTTAGGGCGCCACACTTGATGTTGCTTAATTACCAAATTACCCCTTCATTAGAAATCGTGCTTGTAATATAAATACGAGTTATAAAATTTCTTGATGATAATAAGATAAACTTAACAGAAAATAAAAACATAACAATATTGTCAGAAAATAATTTACATCATATATACATACAAGCCTTTAGTACTGTCATACTTTAATATTTTACAAACTAGACTTTCAAAATATCTAAACTTTAAAACTTTAACTTAAACTATTATACTGCCCAAGTCCTACTAGACAGCAGAACCCTCAGACGGGTCCTCCTCAGATTCCTCAGCATATGAAAATCTGTCATAATGTGCAATCCTATGGACAGGTGTCCGCGCAGACGACACAATACTAATAGCACTGGGAGTACGATAGTAAGCTCCCCAATACTGCTTAATAGATATTGGGAACTCTAGTTGTACAAAAAGGTTAACAGAAAAGTAAGGGTGTCCTAAATGTTGCCTACTCAATCTAATATTTAGGTCTCCCATATAGTAGATGCTCTCTCTCTCTAAATCTACAGTCCACGCCTCATCTCCTCCAATGAATGTCAGCTTCAGGTAGCCAAGGAAACTAGGCATCTCCATCTCTTCAAAACTCGACGTCCTCAAGAGGAATCTGCTCCTCCTCAACTTCTCGCTCTATCTCTTGCTCGACGTCTTAACCAATATAAATATAATACAGAACATACATACAAAGAAGTGAGATCACCTATGCCAATACCAGTATGGTAGCAATGATGATAAACACATACAATATCTCATACAATTATCATACCATAATTACAGTTATGCCACTAACATCATTATCATCACAAAACATGTAATACACAACAATTACAATCATGCCATTATCAATAATCAAATAATCAATAAATCAATGATCATGAACAGAAATTATGATAATACCCTCAAGTATTATATGTATGCACACAGACTCAATTTCCTACTCCATGGAGCTACAACTCAGGTCGGAGAGAGTGATCGAAAAGATTTGTCAATACTATCATGCCTCAGACCACGTGCTCAATCTCTCACATCTAGCATATACATGACAGTCTTTATCAGATCTTGATTAAGGATAGTGTCTCGGTTAGGATCATTGGTGTGTTGCGTCGGTCTAACCTACAGCACAGAAGAGCTACCAATTGCCCATTGTAGGCAACCCGCACTCCAATGCCTCTAAAGTCAACTAGTGACTTACATTACGCATATCGCACCCACTCAGGAAGTGTAGTCTCTCCTAGGCAACTAGCCTCATACAGTCCATCGGACCTTTCCAATGCATGTACTATGCACTATTCACAATTTTATTTCATATCACATATTCGGGTCCCACATAATAATCTAACAATATAATTACTGTATTTCAATCGCGTAGTCATATTTTGGCGTTTTCTCAATTGCGACTCAATTCTGTTGCCTTTTCAAAATCGCGTAGCGATTTTTCAACGTTTTCAAATCCCGTAAATATTTTTCTTACGTTTTAAATCAAAAATACTATTTTTCTCATTTTAATACTAAAATTAGCTTTATTTTCTATATTTGCACACTAGTCCCTCAAAAACTCATATTTACGAAATAGCCCCTCATAAAATTCATATTTACCAAAATAGTCCCACAAAAATTAATGTTTACGAAATAGTCCCTCATAAAATTCATATTTACAAAATCGTCTCTCTTTTATAAAATATTTATAATTTGACCCCTTGAAAAATAATATTTACAATATGACCCTTCTAAAAATAAGTATTTATACAATGGCCCTTTATTTACATACTATTTACAATTTAGTCCCTCTTTTATAAAAATTTGTGGTATAACCCCTCTAAAAAGTCAATAATTGTATTATTTTTCAAAAATTATTATTTCTTTTCTTTAATTCTTACAAAAATTATTTTACTTTTCCATACTCAATTTTTTTCCAAATTCATTTAAATCACTCAGTTCTCGTTTTAATTCATCAGCGTAAGGACTATGGTCTTTCTTCCATGGTATGGCCGTAAGCCTCAGTGCTCTTTGGAGCACTCATACAATCGATTCATTATGTTGTTCACATCCTAAATTACACATACATTCTCATGCTTTCATAATTATACGTACACACATAATATCAAAGCTTTAAGCATTTTATCACACATGCAAGCATAGAAACACAATCATACACAACACAAACACAATCAAAGATTATCAAACAATCGGTGAAGAACCCTTATGAATTTTTCACTGTACAAAACCATCCTCACACCACCAAAACTTGGTTGGTGAGGTTAAATCTCCTTCTTACCTCTTGAAGACAAGTTTTTCAAGCTCCCCTCCTTCTCCTTGTTTTCGTGTGAACCACAATCAATTCCTAACAACTCTAAAATAATTAGTAAAATCACAAACAAGGCTTAATAATGACTAACCATGGAACAAACATGGTTTAGAAAATCACAAACATAAATTTAAACCATAAAAATCAAAGTTTACCTCTAGGAAAATAAGGTAGAAGTTGGATTTTGAAGCACTTAGAGTGTGATTTTGAGAAAACTTCCTAAATAGAAAGTGTTTAGAATGTTGTTTAGCATTAGGAAATGATGAGAGTGAAAATTATAGGTGAGTGATGGTGTATTTGGGTGAAGAGGCCGAACCACTCAAGGAAAAATGGAAGAAAATGGTTGCTTAGGTTCTTGGGATTTTTGAGAGGAAAAGATGAATGCTTTTTGATGTAAGAGAAAATGAAATTGAGAGAGTGAAAAATAAGTGGGCTGCTGCCGTGGGAGTGTAGGGAAAATTAGGAGATTTGCATGAAGAAAATATCCAATTTTGAGTGCACATGGACTAGCACATGGCATATGTCATCAACTTGACTTTGCATGGCTATTTGGATTATTCAAGAATCATGTAGAAGCCTCCCCAAGCTGTTGCAAAACCATGGGACTCTTTGGGGTTGTAGGGATTTAATTGTTTTCAATTTACACCTAATTTCATGCTAATTAATTAGGTAATTAGTTAGGTTAAATTTCCTAATCAATCTTAATTAACATTCTAACTATATAACTAATTAATTAAACATATTATTACATATATTATAACCTCTAATTAAAATTAGGATATCTAATTAAGAATTAAATTATAACTAATTAATAATTAAATTAGTTTACTTAGCTTGTTAATTAGGCTATTAGATTAACACAATTAGGTTTAATTAGTTACTAATCAAACTCAAGCCACTATTGTTGACTTCATCTTAGCCATTGAAATCAACTTGGTTTCCTATCCATTGATCTCATCTACGGTGGATATTACTTAGTAGTTTTATCAGGATTCGTTTTACACCATTGATTGAATCAACGGTTATGATCAAAAGCATCTAAATTATGCTTTTCATCCAAGGGTCCATATTGAAGTCTGTGCTTCTTTATTTGGCTTCATCCTATTGGTTTAAAATAGTCAAGCCACCAATTTTGACTGATTCTTATTGGTTCAGAATTCTGTCCAGTCATAATCGTTGACTGTTACACTAAATGCGGGCCCCACAGACTTTTTGGGTCCATGTTAAGCAGATTTCTACTGTTTTTAAGACATGAAATCTTGTCACATAAAATAATATTATAATAATATAAAATTATTTTATTACACGCTTAATTCTAAAAATTACAAGATTAATATATATATCAATCAATTGGGTTTAGTAAGATCCCCTCAAATTAATTAAAATAAGATTTTTTTTGATTTAAAATTATTAGTTTCTTGACTCAGAGCAAATCACACAAAATGATAAAAAATGATCTCAAAACAGACAGATTATTTTTATAACACACAGAAAATGTAAAATAGTGTAATTCCGCTATTACTATTATCATAGTCAGAATTTGGGGTGTTACAACTCTCCCCCTCTAAAAAAAAGTTTCATCCTCGAAACTTGACACACACTCAAAATAAAAATGGATACTGCTCTCTTATCTTCTCTTCCAACTCCCATGTGGCTTCACCACTTACATCGTTCCATACCACTTTAACTAATGTGATATCATTTCCTCAAAGCTACTTTATCCTTCGATCATCAATCTTGACTGGAAACGTCTCATAAGTCAAGTTTTCCTTTAGTTGTACAGTGTCTGGCTCAATAACATGAGTCGGATCAGAAATATATTTTCGTAGTTGTGATACATGAAATACATTATGAAGATTTGATAAGAATGGTGGTAGTGCAATCTGATAAGCTATTGGACCTACCCGACGAAGTATCTGATATGGTCCAATAAACTTCGGAGTGAGCTTCCTCGACTTGATCACTCGTCCAACTCCAGTCATAGGTGTCACACGTAAAATACATGGTCACCTTCTTCAAATTCAAGCGGTCTTTGTCTTTTATCTGCATAACTCTTTTGCCGCGTCTGAGTTGTCCTTATTTTGTCTTGGATCATTTTCACTTTCTCAATAGTCTGCTGTACGAATTCTGGTCCTACCACAGTACTTTCACCATCATGGTACCAACACAATGGTGTTCTACATCTTCTCCCATATAATGCCTCATAAGGTGCCATCCCTATGCTCGAATGGAAACTATTGTTGTAGGTGAACTCTATCAACGGTAGAAATTCATCCCAACAACCAGTTTGCTCTAGAACACAAGCCCTCAACAAGTCCTCCAATGACTTAATCATCCTTTCTGACTGACCATCTATTTGTGGATGGTAAGAAGAACTCAAACGTAGCTTTGTTCCCATCGCTTCTTACAAACTGTTCCAGAATCTCGATGTAAATTGTGGATCTCGATCAGAAATTATACTGGATGGTACACCATGAAGTCTGACAATTTCATTGATGTACACTTGAGCCAACTTCTCCATTGAGTACTTAATATTAATCGATAAAAAGTGCGCCGACTTTGTAAGTCGATCAATAATTACCCATATAGAATCATGACTCTTTTGAGTTTTCGGTAGTCCCATGATGAAATCCATTGCTATGTCATCCCATTTCCACTCAGGAATAGGCAAAGGTTGCAACATTCCTGATGGTCTCTGGTGTTCCACTTTGGCCTTCTGACAAATCAAACAGGATGATACATATTCAGCGACATCCCTCTTCATTCTTTGCCACCAATACAGCTGTTTCAAATCTTGGTACATCTTCGTGGCTCCTGGATGCATACTCAACTTACTTCTATGAACTTCATCCAAAATTGATCTTCTCAATTCTAGATCGTTTGGTATACAAACTCTCCCCTTGAATTTCAGAATTCCATCAACACCCTCGCTGAATTCCAATTCTGCTCCTTGACTTCTTGCTTCCTTTGCTTCTTGTAAATACTGATCACTGTTTTATCCTTCTCATATTCTATCCATCAAATCATTGGAAATAGTAATCATACTCAAAAACATCTTCCCTGGTGTCAACTTCACAGATAATCGTATATCCCGAAACTCTTCTATCAGTTCCTTCTCCTTCATCATCATAACAGAAGCATTAAGCGCTTTCCTACTTAAAGCATCCACTATGACATTCGCCTTCCCGGGATGATACTGTAACTAAAAGTCATAGTCTTTCAGAAACTCTAGCCAACGCCTTTGTCTCATGTTCAACTCTTTCTGGTCAAACAGATACTTCAAACTTTTATGGTCACTAAAAACAGTGAACGTTGCCCTATAGAGAAAATATCTCCATACCTTCAATGCAAACACCACTACTGCCAACTCCAAGTCATGAGTCGGATAATTCCTCTCATGCACTTTCAACTGCCTCGATGCATACGCCACAACCTTATGATTCTGCATAAGTACACAACCCAATCCTTGATACAAAGCATCACAATATACTTCGAAAGGTTCATTCGGATCAGGCAGAATCAAAACCGGTGAAGTAGTCAGTCATCGTTTCAACTCTTGAAAACTTTCCTCACATGCTTCAGTCCATGTAAACGGTTGATTCTTTCGTGTAAGTTGGGTAAGAGGTCCTGCAATCTTCGAAAACCCCTCAATAAATCGTCGATAGTAACCGGCCAATCTGATGAAACTACGGATCTCCGATACTGTCTTCAGTCTCTCCCATTCAATAATTGTCTCCACCTTTGAAGCATCAACTTCAATTCCATCCACCGATATGACATGTCCCAAAAATTGTACTTCGCTCAACCAAAATTCACATTTGGACAACTTGGCATACAACTTATTCTCCTTCAAAATCTGGAGAACCACTCTGAGATGTTCAGCATACTCTTCCTGACTTCGAGAATAAATCAAGATGTCATAAATAAAGATAACTATAAACTTATCCAAGTATGAACAAAAAATCCGGTTCATGAAGTCCATAAATATCATTGGTGCATTAGTCACACCAAAAGGCATCACTTGATACTCGTAATGCCCATATCAGGTCCGAAACGCAGTCTTTAGGATATCCTCCACCTTTACACGTATCTGGTGATAACCAAAACATAAGTCAATCTTAGAAAATATTGCGGCTCCTCGCAATTGGTCCATCAGATCATCGATCCTTGGTAGTGGATACTTATTCTTGATTGTAATCTTGTTCAATTATCAGTAGTCTACACATAGATGAGAAGTCCCATCCTTCTTCTTTACCGACAACACTGGAGCTCCCCAAGGTGATACACTTGGTCTCACAAATTGCTTCTCCAACAAATCCTCCAATTGTTTCTTAAGTTCTGCTAACTCTACTGGCGACATCCGATAAGGCGCCATAGATATAGGTCCAGCTCCAGGTACCAAATCAATAGAGAATTTGATATCTCTTTCTAGCGGTATTCCAGGTATATCTTCAGGAAACACTTCAGGAAACTCATTCACTACAAAAATATCCTTCAAAACGTCTTCACATTGAACCTCCAAAGAAGACATCAACAAGTACCCTTGATCTCCTTCCTTCAAACAGGCTTCCACTTGAGTAGCCGTTAGGAATCTAGAATCCTTAACCTCAGGAAAAACTAATGTCTTACTAACACAGTCTATCAAGATATGGTTGGAAGACAACCAATCCATTCCTAAGATTACATTAATCTTGGAAAGAGGCAAACAGATCAAATCCACATGAAAGATCCTATCTCTAACAGATACAGGGCAATTCAAGCATACTTTTGTAGTTATCACAGGCTTATCAGTAGGAGTACTAACACTCAAATCATACGACAATATAGTCACAGTTAATCCCAAACGCTCCACACAATCACATGCAATGAAAGAATGCGTTGCTCCCGAGTCATATAATACTGTTAAAGGATTACCTTCAATAGCACACTCCTCCATTATCAAGTCCTCGGATTTAGCGGCTTCCTCCCCGCTCATAGTATACACTCGACCACCCGCCTATGGCCTTGCTGTGCGAACACTGCCCACAGATGGCTCCGCTTTCTGCTGATCTCACTCTCTAGAGAAATGTCCAGGCTTCCCACACCGATAACAAATTACCCCCTTATACTGACAGTCCCTGGTGAGATGTCCTTTCCCATACTTAAAACATTTAAGTGCATAAATTCCAGTCGAAACTGCTCTACTACCACTTGAACTTCCTCTAAATGATTGCTGCTGATTCTGACTTACTGCTGGTTTAGTATATAGTTTCTGTTGGTAACAGTTGCCACCGCTACTCTTCCCCCTTTGGAACCGTACTGGTCCAAAATTCTTATTCCTAGCCTATCTCAAATGATCAATCTCCTCGACCTTTCGGCACCTATCTAGCAATACTGGAAACTGATCAATATCCACAGTTGCTAAAGCTCGTTTGATGTCAAGCCTCAGCCCCTCTTTGAACTTCCTACACTTCCACTCCTCATCTGGATGCATCTGGAAGTACCTCGAAAACTTAGATAAGCTTTCGAACCTTGCTGCGTACTCACTCACAGTCATCGCCCCTTGCCTCAGACTAAGGAATTCCATCTCCTTAGCATGTCGAACACTGGCTTGGAAATACTTTCCCAGAAACTTCTGCCTAAAGAGCTGCCATGTCACAACTCTCCCTTCAGCTTGAATTAACCTCCAGGCTCCTGCCCCCAAGCCTCTCCATCGCCGACTAGCACGAACGTCGTGAAAGTAAGCTTCCGCTCATCTGTACAACCCATGCCTTCAAATATCTTCTTCAGTTCCTTGATCCACAGATCAGCCTTCTCTGGATCAAACTCTCCATGAAATTTCGGTGGATTGTTCCTCCAAAATTCTGACAAGCTATGAGCATCATCATTTGCTCTTTGGTTCTGCTGTGCAACAACCTCAACCATTCGTTGTATTACTGCTACAGCTGCAGCCATATTCTGATTGTCGTCACCGGTATTTCCAGCTGCTGCCCTCGCATTCATATGTCCTCTTCCACGTCTAGCCATTTCATTCTATTAATCAGACTGAACAACACAAAGAAAAGTGAGGGTCAGTCTTCAAACAATATTGTTTTTATTTCGAAAAACAATTACAGAGAATCACACAACTTAAACAAGACAGACCTAACCACAAACCCAAAAGACTCTAACTTGGGCTCTGATACCAACTAATGTAACACCCTCCTTAGGGCGCCACACTTGATGTTGCTTAATTACCAAATTACCCCTTTAAAAATCAAAGTTTACCTCTAGGGAAATAAGGTAGAAGTTGGATTTTGAAGCACTTAGAGTGTGATTTTGGGAAAACTTCCTAAATAGAAAGTGTTTAGAATGTTGTTTAGCTTTAGGAAATGATGAGAGTGAAAATTATAGGAGAGTGATGGTGTATTTGGGTGAAGAGGCCAAACCATTCAAGGAAAAATGGAAGGAAATGGTTGCTTAGGTTCTTGGGATTTTTGAGAGGAAAAGATGAATGCTTTTTGATGTGAGAGAAAATGAAATTGTGAGAGTGAAAAATAAGTGGGCTGCTGCCGTGGGAGTGTAGGGAAAATTAGGAGATTTACATGAAGAAAATATCCAATTTTGAGTGCACATGGACTAGCACATGGCATATGTCATCAACTTGACTTTGCATGGCTATTTGGATTGTTCAAGAATCATGTAGAAGCCTCCCCAAGCTGCTGCAAAACCGTGGGACTCTTTGGGCTTTTAGGGATTTAATTGTTTTCAATCTACACCTAATTGCATGCTAATTAATTAGGTAATTAGTTTGGTTAAATTTCTTAATCAATCTTAATTAACATTCTAACTATATAACTAATTAATTAAACATATTATTACATATATTATAACCTCTAATTAAAATTAGGATATCTAATTAAGAATTAAATTATAAATAATTAATAATTAAATTAGTTTATTTAGCTTGTTAATTAGGTCATTAGATTAACCAAATTAGGTTTAATTAGTTACTAATCAAATTCAAGCCACTATTGTTGACTTCATCTTAGCCATTGAAATCAACTTAGTTTCCTATCCATTGATCTCATCTACGGTGGATATTACTTAGTGGTTTTATCAAGATTCGTTTTACACCATTGATTGGATCAACGGTTATGATCAAAAGCATCTAAATTATGCTTTTCATCCAAGGGTCCATATTGAAGTCTATGCTTCTTTATTTGACTTCATCCTATTGGTTTAAAATAGTCAAGCCACCTATTTTGACTGATTCTTATTGGTTCAGAATTCTGTCCAGTCAGAATCGTTGACTGTTACACTAAACGCGGGCCCCATAGACTTTTTGGGTCCATGTTAAGTAGATTTTTACTGTTTTTAAGACAGTAGGTACTGTCACATAAAATAATATTATAATAATATAAAATTATTTTATTGCACAGTTAATTCTTAAAAATTACAAGATTAATATATATATCAATCAGAATTGGGTTTAGTAAGATCTCCCAACTCTAATTAATTAAAATAAGATTTTTCTCAGTCAGAAAATTATTATTTTCTTGACTAGGAGCAAATCACACAAAATGATAAAAAATGATCTCAGAACAGACAGATTATTTTTATAATACACTGAAAATGTAAAACAGTGTAATTCTGCTATTACTATTATCATAGCCAGAATTTGGGGTATTACACCCTCTTGGATGATGATTGTCATGACTAACAAGTGGTATCAGAGTTTTCGTATACTGTTGAAAGCTTAACCGCTTGGAGTTAAAGATCCTTATTTGTTGGCAACCATTAAAAGCTTTTCAAAATGAAAGGTTTTAAAATTAATAAACCACCATTCTTTGATGGTGTGAATTTTATTTATTGGAAAGGTAGAATGAAATTTTATATGCAATCTATTGATCTTGATTTGTGGGATACTATGTGTAACATCCTCCTTACCTAATAGTTCTAATCAAAGTTATAGAAGCTCAATAATACTGGTAAGATTTATCTGTTAATTCGGATAATTTTCTAAATTAATTTGAGTGTATTTCTATAACACTGGTACAAGAGAATAATTAAAGTAACTTTTGAATAAGTTGATATGATGGAAATAAATATGAAAAATTTATTTCCTAGCTAAGAATAATTAATAAGAGTTATGGAAAATTTTGTGGAATCAACAGAGCAAGTTTGGTATTTGTAAGGATACTGCTGAGAAATAGTCGGGTACAGTTAAGTAGCTCAAAAAATTATGAAATTTCATGGAACTGATAAGTAAAATATGAAGAATATTTTGGTATAAAATGGCAACTAAGATAAGTATCAGTAAGCATAATTACTCAATTCGTAGTTTACTTTAATTTGAGACCGAGTAATAAAGCTTAACTGATAAATAGTTGTATATGAAAAATTGTGAAAAAATAAATTCAAGGACTAGGTTGAGTCCTAAATTTTTTCCTAATACCTATGGTAACTTGAAATCTTAGTTGTGGAAAATTAAAGAATGCTTAACATATATAAAAGTTCGTACAAATTTAGTCAAATTGCCGTCCAAAAAGTCTAGACAATCTATATTATTCTTTTCATCTTTTCTCCACTCATTTTTTGTCTCACACTTCTCTCTTCCTCTCTATTTTGTTCTAAACGTGAAATAGCCCCATGAAAGAAGAAAATCCAAAAGGCAAATCAAGAAGAAACAAGAAACAAGAGCAAAAAACTAAAGGCAAGAAAAAGAAGGAAGTGGTGACAAGCTAAAGAACTTAAGGCCGGGGCTGTGTTCTCTTGTTCTTCTATGTTTCTTGGATTAAAAATATGTATTTTTCTCTATGGTAGCCCACGGTTTGGGCTTGATTTTGTGTGGGTGGTCTTTGGTTCTAACTTGTACTTCTTTTTCCATTGATTATTGTGATGGATTTGTGGTATTATGAAGTAAAATTTTTGGAACCTTGAAGCTAGGGCTCACGACCAAGGCATGAAGTTGTAGGGGTTCTATGCCCTTTTTATTACCTTATTTTTGCTGTAAACATATTCTACTGTAAATAGATTTTGCTATAAATTATTTTTGTTGTATTTTGTTTTTGCTGTAAATTATTTCTGCTGTATGTTATTTCTGCTATAAATCATAGATGATGTTTGCTGTTTTTGTTATGGATTGTTATTGCTATATGCTGTTTATGTTATAAATCATAGCTGTTGTATGTTATTTTTGTTATGAATTATTGCTATTGTATGTTGTTTTTGCTATAAATCATAGCTGATGTATGCTATTTTTGTATGAATTGTTGCTGCGATATGCTATTTTTGTTGTTGTGTTATTGTTGATTTTTAATGGCTAACGGCCATAACCTAGGAAGAATACTAATCTTGTTGATTTATTTAACTCTTTGGATTATTACATTAGTTGTTAATTGAATTGATTATAGAAATTATGATTTGAGAATAAATTTGTGATTATGTCAATTAAAATCAACTATTGCCGTGACTTGATCTTGGATGTGTATACTTCAATTTGTATATGGATTTGATATGTAAAGTCATGACTTGTTTCCATTTCCTTGGTTGTATAAAGTAACTTGAATATGAATTGTCATGTTGATAATGTTTATTTGATCTTGTGAAGGCCATCTAGGCCGAATTGGAAAGCAAATGGAGATGTGGAAATCTCTATATAGCATTGATGTGTATGAAGGTGGATTGTATTTGTGAGAAGGTGTCATGGCAGAATTGTTTCCTTGGGTGACTAGTATTGTTGGCATTTTTATGCATGGGATCATGATTTAAAAATGTGAATGAAACTTAAAGATGAAGGCTAGTATGATATTATCACAACTTGAGTTTGCTATGTTAATAGAGTTTTGGTTGATTGAGAATGTTGGTTTGGAATGAGCATAATGCTCACGGTTAAATGTGTGCCATTATGCAAAGTATCTGAATTATGTATTGTACTTGAATGGTATTGGCATTATGAATTTGAGATGTATATTGAGAATTTGGAATTTGCATTGCTCCCTTAAGTCATTAAGGTTGAGCTAGTATTTGAAATTGTAATTTGAGAATATAGTATTTTACGTTGGTTATGTATTAAAGAATTTATTACTCCTTGAATTATCAAGTTGAACTTGAATTTAGAACTGTGAAATGAGAATATGCTCCCTTGAATTAAAAAGGTTGAGCTAGAATGATATTGAATGAATGTATAAATGATCAGTGCTCGAAGAATCAGAATTTGAATTTGAATTGAGAATGAGAATTGGGCAATTATCCTTGAATGGGGAGGTAGTTGTCCATGCTTTCCCACTCAGTATCCTTCAATATATATGAATTAGTATAGTGGATTCGGAAATGATCCTGTATGAGGGCAGGGTATTCGAGATTCCATTTGAACCATTGAGATGACCTCTTATGAGGAAGGGGAATCCTGTGTTCTAGTATAAATATCTCATAATATCAATATTAGTATCATTATTAGTATTAGTATATTCCTCATGTATTAATTCCCTCATAGGATACTAATGGTAGTGTGAGACCCTAAATCACTCCCTACCATGAGTATATAGAACCCGAGCTATGTGAGGTGGCTCCCACCCTTGTGGTGCTTGAGATATGGGTTCTATGGGATTGCGAGTATTTGGAATGAGCACTGAGATTTGATTTGTATCTGTATGTCAGGATATAACTTGAATGTGTATCTAAATATTTGAATGAGATTGGCATTACAGAATTGATGCTTAGAAACAATTTTTAGGAATTATTTGCGATTTAAATCTATATTGAATTTGAATATGAATGTTTGTATGCTTGTATATTATGAATACAAATATTTGTACAAAATGGATTTCATAGTAGTTGTGTCTAGTAAAATTATGGGAATTATATATGTTTGGAATTTGTATTGTTGATAAAGGATATTTATGGAAAACTATTAAATGAAATTTTGTTTCGGGAAAAGAATGGACCAAATTTGGCCTTTTGCCACCCTTCTAACTATAATAATATGTATATGTATATATTCAAAATTGAATTTCAAAGAAATATATTTTTTTTTCTGAAACAACTGAGATTATTATGATGACACGTTTTTATAATAGAACTACTGAGTATTAGTATTCTCACCCCATTATGTGTATGTATTCCATGATAATTCTAGGTTTAGAATTTGTAGTGCAAAGGCACAGACAAAGGAAGATATTTGCTATGGATTTAGATTTTGTATAATGAAAGTATGGAAAATGCCTTGAGGGCATATGATATGTATTTGTACTATAAAGTATATTTGGTATAGCCATCCTTCAGTATATATAAATTATTATTACACCCTATCTAGACTCATATATTTTTTTTTTTGTATATTAAAGAAAAGTATATTCAAATTTTTATGGTAAAATTTTAAGTGATTTGCTTACTGTTGTTACTTTTGTGTAAATCCGGATACACTAATAATAATAATAGTAAGGGCGTTACATTATGCTTGATGCATTTACTTGCAAATCAAAACAAACTTGTAATGCCTATGACAAGAAATGCTTTTCATTGAACATTAGAGCTATGCAAATCTTGAAAAGTAGTTTGAATGATGAAGCTTATGCTAAAATTAAGAGTTGCTCTAGTGCTAAAGATATATGAGATGCTATTGATAATATCTATCTTGCTAGCAATGATTTTTTGCATAAAATTATGCATAGAGAGCAAGAAGAACAAAAGTCATTGAAGGAATCTTGTTATGAAAAATATCCTCAAAATGATGTTCAAATTGAAGAGGTGGAAAAGCAAAACCAAATGACATATACTCTTAAAGCTTTGATGGAAAAGAATGAGGATGATGATTCCTGTAACGCCCCTTTTTGGGAGGGAACGTCACATTGTCATTTACAATGCGAAAAATAAAAATAAATGCTAAGACCCGATTCTTTATGTAAATGTAAATTTACTTGGTTGTAATCGTGTGATTAAATTAGCGAGTATATTTTTTTTGTTATAATTAATAAAAATAGTGATAAGACATAATTGCAATGAAGAGTAAAATAGAAATAAGGCATACATCAAGTCAACATACATGAACAACGATATATCATTATATTAAACTTGTTTGATTACAGTGCCTGAATATACAAATAGCAAAATTATACATGTATGCCCCAAGAGATCATAAATACACAGCCCACCAAAACAATGAAACATCAAGGCCCCAAAATGTACACTGATAGCCATCAATAGCTATCGACAATATCAGTCCCTAAGATGAGGAGGAATCGTGTCAGGATCCTCCTCGGGATCCTCCTCATCCGAGGAAACCTCCATCGGAGCCACCGAGTTACGGGCCGGAGCTCGAGTAGTGGAATCAAAAGAATCCTCCTGTGGGGTGTAATAACGATCATCCCACATCTCCCTAATGGGCAAATAAAACTCCAAACGTAAACTAACGCTGCAAGTGAAGATCGGCGGTTCATGACGCCCCCAAGCCAGCGAAATAGACACGTCTCCCAAGTAGAATAGCGATAAGAATTTAGGTTGATGAGCCAGCAGTCTGGCCCTCCAAGGAAGGTTAAACGCACATCACCAAAAAATCTGTGTGGGCGTGCCGCCATGATCCAACAACAGGTGCTAGTCGCGGTCGGACCAAAAGTCGGGAAATTCATGAGCTTCACCCTCCTTGCCGACGTCTTCGATGAAACATATTTATAAACAGGCATAAATGATAGAAACACAGGAAAGAGGTAAGACATCCTACCATCATTACTAATTATGGCAGTATGAAACAAAATGGCGCAAAGCGCCTACATAGCATTTCAGCAGTAATAATAATAAGTATCAAACAACAGTGATAAATAGTTAAGCAAATCCAGGAAGTTATACATCAGTGAAATAACAGTTCCAATATATCATAAGAATTAAACGCCAGATAATAGATGGACTCATTATGCACATGCATACACATCAAGATCCTACTCTATTGAGCTAGACACAAACAGTCGGAGAGAAAGATCAGGAGACATATCTACAACTCGGCTGCAGCGGCCAAAGTGTTATAATTCATCAGTTTATCCACGTGCACATCAAGGCATTGTACAGACATTCTATGCTAGATCACGATATAGGACAGTGTCTCGGTCCGGATCGCTAGTGCATTTGCATCGGTCTGCCCCATGGATAGAAGAGCTACCAACTGTCCATTGCGAGGTACCCGCACCCCGACGTCCCCAAGGTCAACAATATGACCTACATTAGTCTACTCGCACCTGCACAAAGGTATATTCAATCTCCTAGGCAACATGACCTTAACAACAGTCTAACGGACTTTCACAGTGCATGCGACTTAATGCATAATCATGTATGTTTATCATTTCATACTTTTCCACAATATGCCACAATTGGCCAAAGTGAGCATCATAATATTCTTGGTCCCACACATGGACCCACATTAAATAGTCTAAAGCCTTCCAATGATACATTACATTTTTGGTACATTATGGAATTATTTAGTGTTCTCACTTGTATTCATGTTCTTACTTTAGTTGAAAATCATTCTAAGTCTTTTAGGTAAAGTTCCATTCTTGGTTCCTTCCATTTTATGAAATCCTAAATAATTCCTAATTGTCCAAATTAGTTAAGTTCCACTTCAATGTGATGTCTCTTATGAAATTCTTTTCATAATTAGGTTCCTTACTTTAAACTTAGTCTTATTCACCTAAAGAATTTTTTTTCTAAGTCTTACCAAGTCTCACACATCCTTATTTATGTTTAAGGTCCAAAGAATTCCTTTAGGTTACTAAATTTATTTCCTTCCATTACATAATCCTCTTATTTATTTACTTAATTAATTAAATGTCATAGTTGTATGAAGTTACATGATTAGGCTATTATTAACCTTAGAGGCCGTGAGCCTCACTAAGTCTTAGGATTCCAAATTTTCAATCCATTAATTACATGTTGTCCACTTGATTAACTATGTCTTCCACTTATTATAAAATTTCACCAAGAACCCTAATTTTGGGCCCCAAAACCATGAGCCTCCTAGAGCAAATCTAGGTCATTTTCTTTCATTTCAAGTGTTCTAATCCATCCAAGTATATCAATATACATAACCAATCAATCAAATAACTTAAACAAATTAACAACAACATGTAATCATACAAATTATACAAACAAAGAATAACCCTCAATAGGGTTTTCTCACAATCAATCACAAAACAAGGTTCCTTACTACTAATAGAGGTTGAGGAGGAGTGTCTTCCTCTTACCCAAGAGAAATCAAACAAAAGAACCCCCCTTGAAGCTCCTTGAGATTTCGGCCACACCACCTTAAAGAACCCTAAAATTCTAACTTCAATCAATCAATACCATGGCTTGAAAAAGATTGAATAGATGGTCAAAATGAAGGCATTGGACACGAAAATGAAGAGAAAAGGGTGAGGAACTAAGAACCTTACCCAAAAGCTTGAAGCTTGAAGCTTGAAGAAAGTGGTAAATATGAAAGCTTTTCAAGAAACCACCAACTAGAGAAGTGTTTA
The DNA here is from genome assembly GCA_029884595.1 of Ormosia semicastrata. NCBI lineage: Eukaryota > Viridiplantae > Streptophyta > Magnoliopsida > Fabales > Fabaceae > Ormosia > Ormosia semicastrata. Next base: position 17,322,213 of record JAQQTO010000062.1, on the reverse strand, counting down.
GATGATGGAGGAGATTAAGAAAATGTGTTTAGATAAAATTTTTGTGATGGTTGAGGCTTGAGAGAGGGGCAAGCTGTGAGTTGTTCTAGAGAGAAGGAGGAGAGAAAGTTTGAGAAAGATAAAGGTAGAGAGAGAAGTGAATAGAAAAGTGAAAGATGCTTTTAAGGTTTTCTTTTTGAAATTTGAATAGGTTAATTAAATTAAATTAAAGTACAAATTTGGCTCCCAATTTGCCTGCAGCAGCCGCGTGGGTGTGGGGAGGAGGAGAAAGAAATGGTTAGCTTCCTTGAGAAGCTTGGGTGCATTTTCAATAAAGGAGATGTGATTAGACATAAAGGAGATTGCCTTTAGATAAAATAATATGATTTAATGGTTAAAATAATATGGTAATTAGGATTTCACTACAAGTTATTACTCAATGGATAATTGTTACAGAAGCCAGTATTAATTATCAAATGAATAATAGAGTATATCATAAAATTTTAATTAACGGTACGCGCAGAGATTTTATTTATCTGATAAAACTTTGAAAAACACAAACTTCGTAAACTGTACCAGGCCTCGGGTTTAGTAAGATCCCCCATCGACACTTTGACAGTTCAAGGTTTACCAGCCTCAGGGAAAATATTTCGCTTTCCCAGCTCCGCTCAGCATGCACGTAAAATGAGAAATATACTAAAATATTTGATATTTCTAGAAAAATCTAAAAAAATTCTCAAAAATCACAAATATTGGAAAATGACTATTCATCACAAAACAAACAATTTCTGGAGTGTTTCACTGACTCTGTTTAGTGTGCACGCAAAATGAGAAATATATTAAAATATTCAACATTTTCGAAAAAATCCAGAAAAATTCTCAAAAATCATAATTATTATAAAATGATTATCTATGATGAAATAAATAATTTTCGGGGTGTTACAACTCTCCCCTTCTAAAAAGAAATTTCACCCTCGAAATTTTTATACCTTAGAATAGTTGTGGGTGTTGCTCCTTCATCTTGTCTTCTAGCTCCCATGTTGCATCTCTAGTCATTTCATTCCAGATTACCTTTACTAATGAGATCTCCTTGCCTCTTAGTTGCTTTATCCTTCTATCCTCAATTCTTACAAGAGGTGCCTTATAGGTTAAGTTCTCTTTTAATTGTACTGTGTCTAGTGCTATGACATAACTTGGGTCAGGAATGTACTTTCACAATTGTGACACATGGAAGACATTTTGAATGTTTGAGAGGAAAGGGGGTAAGGTTATTTGATAGGCTACTAGACCTACTCAGTGAATAATCTAGTATGGTCCAAGAAATTTTGGAGTAAGTTTTCTAGATTTCAAGGCCCGACCCACCCTAGTCGTAGGTGTGACTTTCAAAAATATATGCTTACCTTCCTCAAACTCAAGAGGATTTATCCTTTTGTCTACATAACTCTTTTGTCGGCTCTGAGCCGTCCTCATCTTCTCCTAAATTATCTTAACTTTTTCAGTTGTCTGCTGTATAACATATGGTCCAATAGTGAGGCACTTGCCGTCTTGGTACTAACATAAAGGTGTCCGACACCGCCGTCCATAGAGAGCCTCATAGGGTGCCATCCCTATGATTGAGTGATAACTGTTGTTGTAGGTGGATTCCATCAACAGTAGAACGTAATCCTAACTTCCAGTCTGTTCTATGGTGCAGGCTCTAAGCAAATCTTCCAATGATTGGATCGTCCTCTCCGATTGGCCATCGGTTTGTGGGTGATAAGCAGAACTTAGACGTAACTTTGTCCCTAATGATTCTTGTAGACTCTACCAGATCCTTGAAGTAAATCTCGGATCCCTATCCGAAATAATACTTGTAGGCACACCGTGCAGTCTAACAATTTCTCCAATATACAGCTAGGTCAGTTTCTCCAGGTTGTACCTTATGTTGATTGGGAGAAAATGCACTGATTTCGTGAGTCAGTCCACAATTACCCAAATCGAGTCATGTCTTTTTCTTGTCCTTGGCAAACCCACCGTAAAATCTATTGCAATGTTGTCCCACTTCCATTCAGGAATAGACAATGGTTGCAGTAATCCTACGAGTCTTTGATTTTCCACTTTAGCTTTCTGACAAACCAGACAAGTCGATACACATCTAGTGATGTCACTCTTCATTCTATGCCACCAAAACAACTTCTTCAAATCTTGATACATTTTTGTTATGCCCGGATGCATATTCAGCTGACTTGTATGAGCATGGTCGAGAATATACTCTCTAAGCTCTTGGTCACGGGGAATACAGACTCTACCTCAGAATTTTAGAATTCCATCCGTTTCTTCCGCAAATGCTATTTCGTTGCCTTGCTTCATTAGTTCTCTCACTTATTGCAAGAACTTGTCGACCTTCTGCTTTTCCCGTATGTCCTCCATTAGCTCACTTAAGATAGTAACCATGTTCATGCAAATCTTTCCTGGTTCTAATTTCATAAAAGACCATACATCTCTGAACTGCTCTATTAGATCCTTTTCCTTGAACATCAAGGCAGAGACACTGATCATCTTCCTACTCAAGGCGTCTACCATGACGTTTGCCTTGCCGGGGTGATACAGAAGTTGGAAATCATAGTCTTTCAGGAACTCCAGCCACCTCCGCTGCCTCATGTTCAACTCCTTCTGATCATACAAATATTTCAAGCTTTTGTGATCACTAAAGCTGTTGAACGTCGCTCCATAGAGGAAATGCCTCTATATCTTCAAAGCGAAAACCACAGCCGCTAATTCTAAGTCGTGCGTCGAGTAGTTCTTCTCATGCACTCACAATTGCCTTGAAGCATAAGCCACCACTCTTCCATGTTGCATAAGCACAGATCCTAGTCCTTGGTATGAAGCGTCACAATACACCTCGAAGGGCTCATTCGAATCAGGTAGCACTAACACTAGTGAGGTAGTTAGCCGTCTCTTCAACTCTTGGAAACTCTGTTCACAGCTGTCAGTCCACTCAAAAGCCTAGTTCTTCCACGTGAGTTGAGTAAGAGGTCCCGCAATTTTGGAAAATCCCTCAATGAACCTCCGGTAATATCTGGCCAAACCCACGAAGCTACGAATCTCTGTCACTGACTTAAGCCTTTCCTATTGTGGCACTGCCTCCACTTTGGATGGATCCACCGCAATCCCTTCCTTTGAGATTACATGACCCAAAAACTTAACCTTTTCCAGCCAGAATTCACATTTCGACAGTTTGGCATACAGTTTTTTCTCCTTTAGAATCTGGAGAACTATACTAAGGTGCTCAGCATGATCCTCCTAATTTTGAGAGTATATCAGGATGTCGTCGATGAAGACAACAATAAACCTGTCTAAGTAAGGATGAAAGATCCCGTTCATATAGTCCATGAAGATAGCAGGCATATTCGTCACGCCAAACGGCATCACGAGGTACTCGTAATGGCCGTATCGGGTACAAAAAGTAGTCTTGGGTATATCCTCCATCTTCACTCATATCTGATGATACCCAGATCGCAGGTTGATTTTTGAAAACATTGCTACTCCTTTTAGTTGGTCCATTAAGTCGTCAATTCTTGGGAGTAGATATTTATTCTTAATGGTCACTTTGTTTAGCTATCTATAGTCCATGCACAACCTTGATGAACAGTCTTTCTTTCGAACTAGCAGTACTGGTGCTCCCCAAGGTGATACACTTGGTCTAACGAATTGCTTTTCCAAAAGCTCCTCTAGCTGTTTCTTAAGTTTAGCTAATTCTGTTGGTGACATCCTATAAGGTGCTATAAACACGGGACTAGCTCCCGGTACAAGGTTAATAGTGAATTCTATTTCTTGCGCCGGTGGTAAACCAGGTACATCCTCAGGAAATACTTCAAGAAATTCATTCACCACTGGAATTATGTTCACATCAACCTCACTCTTGACTTTCAAAGAAGACAGTAGCATGTATCCGTGAGCTCCTTCTTTCAAGAGAGCCTGAACTTGGTTAGCCGTCAAGTATCTAAGATCCTCATCCATAGGGAAAACTATGGTTTTTCTTGAACAATCTAATAGAACATGATTGGAGGACAACCAGTCCATCCCTAAAATTATATCTAGCTGAGAAAAGGGGTAAACAGATCAAATCGATAGAAAAGATTCGACCTTCAACAATCAACGGACAATTTAGACAGACTTTGTTAGTAACAACAGGCTTATCCGTAGGGGTAGAAACAGTCAGATCAAAAGGTAAGGCAGACACTGGTAAACCAAGTCGTAGCACACAATCATAAGATATGAAAGAATGGGTTGCCCTAGAGTCATACAGTACAGTCAAAAGGTTACCTTCTATGGTGTCTTCTCCTTGAATCAAGTCTTCTGACTCGGAGGCTTCGGCTTTGCTCATGATATAGACCTGTCCTCCTGCTTGCAGTTTATTGGCCCTTGCAGCATTGACTGAAGGTTCAACCTTTGCTTGGTTACAGTCTCAGGATACGTGGCCAGGCTTGCCACATCAGAAACAGATAATCCCCTTTATAGTGCAATCCTTCGTGAGATGATCCTTCCCACACTTCAGGCATTTGGAGGGATACGCTATATTTTGGCCGGTCCGGTTCCAAGTAGAACCTCCACCAGAACTTCCACCCGCTGTCTGTTGCTGGTTCCCCGTTGGCCGGGAATAGGGCTTCTTTTGGAAGCGGTTAGAACTGTTGCCACTGCCCCTTTGGAACCTTATAGGTCCAAAGTTCCTGCTCCTTGTATCTCTAGCTTGCTCCAGAGCTTCCACTTCGCAGCACGTATCTAGCAGCTCCGAGAACTCGTTGATTTTCAGTGTGATAACAGCTTTCTTCACTTCATATCTCAGTCCTTCTGTAAACTTCTGACACTTCCAGGCTTCGTTCAGTTGGTGCTGAAAGTACGTTGAAAATTTTGACAAGTTTTCAAATCTCACTGCATATTCACTAATAGTCATGTTCCCCTGCCTTAGGTTGAGAAACTTGATCTCTTTCACGTGCCTCGCGCTTGTGGGAAAATACTTATCCAAGAATTTATCCTTGAATAAATCCCAAGTGATCTCGCGATTTTCAGCCTCCAGCATCCTTTGCGCTCCGCACCACCAGTCCTCAGCATTGCCAACCAACATAAAGGTAGCATAAGTCACTTCTTATTCTCGGCGCAATTCATGCCTCGAAAGACTTTCTCTAGTTCTTTGATCCATAGACTAACTTTATCCGGATCGAACTCTCCTTTGAATTGGGGAGGATTGTGGCAACGAAACTCCAACAAGTTTTGAGCATCACTAGTAGCTTCAGGCTGTTGAGCAGCCCTCTCTTGTTGCTGAGCAACTCTCTCTTATTGTTGAGTAGCTCATTCGGTCTGTTGTGCTATGACTTCAGCCATCCTATGCATAGCCTCTATAGCAGCTGCCATGTCTCCACCTCGTGCCATCTTGCTTTCTCAAATCAAGTTAGCTGAAAAACACACGGAAGGTTAGATGTATTCACTCGGAATACCAATATACAGATTTACACAGCACAAACAAGACAGACTCAATCACAAGACCCAAAGAAACATAAACTAGGGCTCTGATACTAACTTACTGTAACGCCCCTTTTTGGGAGGGAACGTCACATTGTCATTTACAATACGGAAAATAAAAATAAATGTTAAGACCCGGTTCTTTATATAAATGTAAATTTACTTAGCTGTAATCATGTGATTAAAGTAGCGAGTATATTTTTTTTTGTTATAATTAATAAAAATAGTGATAAGATATAATTGAAATGAAGAGTAAAATAGAAATAAGGCATACATCAGGTCAACATACATGAACAACAATATATCATTATCTTAAACTTGTTTGATTACAGCGCCTGAATGTACAAAAAGTAAAATTATACATGTATGCCCCAAGAGATCATAAATATATAGCCCACCAAAATAATGAAACATCAGGCCCCCAAAATGTACACTGATAGCCATCATTAGCTATTGACAGTATCAGTCCCCAAGATAAGGAGGAATCGTGTTAGGATCCTCCTCAGGATCTTCCTCATCTGAGGAAACCTCTATCGGAGCCACCGAGTTACGGGCTGGAGCTCGAGCAGTGGAATCAAAAGAATGCTCCTGTGGGGTGTAATAACGATCACCCCACATCTCCCTAATGGGCAAATAAAACTCTAAACGTAAACTGACGCTGCAAGTGAAGATCGGCGGTTCATGACGCCCCCAAGCCAGCGAAATCGACACGTCCCCCAGGTAGACACAGCATTCAGGATTTAGGTTGATGTGCCAGTAGTCTGGCCCTCTAAGGAAGGTCAAATGCACATCAACTAAAAATTCGCGTGGGCGTGCCACCATGATCCAACAACAGGTGCTAGTCATGGTCAGGCCAAAAGCCGGGAAATTCGTGAGCTTCATCCTCCTTGCTGACGTCTTCGATGAAACATATTTATAAACAGACAGAATTGATAGAAACACAGGAAAGAGGTAAGACATCCTACCATCATTACCAATTATGACAGTACAAAACAAAACGGCACAAAGTGCCCACATAGCATTTCAGCAGTAATAATAATAAGTATCAAACAGTAGTGATAAATAGTAAAGCAGATCCAGGCAGTTATACATCAGTGAAATGACAGTTCCAATATATCATAAGAATTAAATGCTAGATAATAGATGGACTCATTATGCACATGCATACATATCAAGATCCTACTCCATGGAGCTAGACACAAATAGTCAAAGAGAAAGATTAGGAGACATGTCTGCAACTTGGCTACCGCGGCCAAAGTGTTATAACTCATCAGTTTATCCACGTGCACATCAAGGCATTGTACAGGCATTCTACGCTAGATCATGATATAGGACAGTGTCTCGGTCCGGATCGTCGGTGAGTTTGCATCGGTTTGCCCCATGGACAGAAGAGCTACCAACTATCCATTGCGAGGTACCAGCATCCCGACGTCTCTAAGGTCAACAATATGGCCTACACTAGTCTACTCTTACTCGCACAAAGGTGTATTCAATCTCCTAGGCAACATGACCTTAACAACAGTCCAACGGACTTTCACAGTGCATAACGACTCAATGCATAATCATGTATGTTTATCATTTCATACTTTTCCACAATATGCCACAATTGGCCAAAGTGAGCATCATAATATTCTTGGTCCCACACATGGACCCACATTAAATAGTCTAAAGCCTTCCAATGATACATTACATTTTTGGTACATTATGAAATTATTTAGTGTTCTCACTTACACTCATGTTCTTATTTTAGTTGAAAATCATTCTAAGTATTTTAGGTAAAGTTCCATTCTTTGTTCCTTCCATTTTATGAAATCCTAAATAATTCCTAATTGTCCAAATTAGTTAAGTTCCACTTCAATGTGATGTCTCTTATAAAATTCTTTTCATAATTAGGTTCCTTACTTTAAACTTAGTCTTATTCACCTAAGGAGTTTTTTTTCTAAGTCTTACCAAGTCTCACACATCCTTATTTGTGTTTAAGGTCTAAAGAACTCCTTTAGGTTACTAAATTTATTTCCTTCCATTACATAATCCTCTTATTTATTTACTTAATTAATTAAATATCATAGTTGTATGAAGTTACATGATTAGGCTATTATTAACCCTAGAGGCCGTGAGCCTCACTAAGTCTTAGGATTCCAAATTTTCAATCCATTAATTACATGTTGTCCACTTGATTAGCTATGTCTTCCACTTGTTATAAATTTTCACCAAGAACCCTAATTTAGGCCCCAAAACCGTGAGCCTCCTAGAGGAAATCTAGGTCATTTTCTTCCATTTCAAGTGTTCTAATCCATCCAAGTATAGCAATATACATAACCAATCAATCAAATAACTTAAATAAATTAACAACAACATGTAATCATACAAATCATACAAACAAAGAATAACCCTTAATAGGGTTTTCTCACAATCAATCACAAAACAAGGTTCCTTACTACCAATAGAGGTTGAGGAGGAGTGTCTTCCTATTACCCAAGAGAAATCAAACAAAAGAACCCCCTTGAAGCTCCTTGAGATTTCGGCCACACCACCCAAAAGAACCCTAAAATTCTAACTTCAATCAATCAATACCATGACTTGAAAAAGAATGAATAGATGGTCAAAATGAAGGCATTGGACACGAAAATGAAGAGAAAAGGGTGCGGAACCAAGAACTTTACCCAAAAGCTTGAAGCTTGAAGTTTGAAGAAAGTGGTAAAGATGAAAGCTTTTCAAGAAACCACCAACTAGAGAAGTGTTTAGATGAAATTTTTGTGATGGTTGAGGCTTGAGAGAGGGGCTGGCCGTGAGGTGTTCTAGAAAGAAGGATGAGAGAAAGTTTGAGAAAGCTGAAGGTAGAGAGAGAAGTGAATAGAAAAGTGAAAGATGCTTTTAGGGTTTTCTTTTTGAAATTTGAATAGGTTAATTAAATTAAATTGAAGCACAAATTTGGCTCCCAATTTGTGTGCAGCAGCCGTGTGGGTGTGGGGAGGAGGAGAGAGAAATGGTTAGCTTCCTTGAGATGCTTGGGTGCATTTTCAATAAAAAAGATGTGATTAGACATAAAGGAGATTGCCTTTAGATAAGATAATGTGATTTAATGGTTAAAATAATATGGTAATTAGGATTTTACTACAAGCTATTACCCAATGGATAATTGTTACAGTGCTCAAAGCCAGTATTAATTATCAAATGAATAATAGAGCGTATCGCAAAATTTTAATTAACGGTACGCGCAGAGATTTTATTTATCAGATAAAACCTCAAAAAATACAACCTCGTAAACTATGCCCAGCCTTGGGTTTAGTAAGATTCCTTATCGACACATCGATAGTTCAAGGTTTACCAGTCTCAAGGAAAACATTTCGCTTTCCCGGCTCCGCTCTGCGCGCACACAAAATGGAGAATATATTAAAATCTTCGACATCTCCAGAAAAATCAAGGAAAATTCTCAAAAATCACAAATATTGGAAAATGACTATTCATCACAAAACAAACAATTTTCGGGGTGTTTCACTGACTCTGTTCAGTGTGCACACAAAATGAAAAATATATTAAAATATTCAAAATTTCTGAAAAAATCTAGAAAAATTCTCAAAAATCATAAATATTATAAAATGATTATCTATGATGAAATAAATAATTTTTGGGGTGTTACAATTTTCATAAAGAGTTATTGATGCAAGAAATTGAGACAAATCTCTTACTTGACTCTAAAGAACTTTGAGGTAAATGATGCCTATCTTGATTATGATCCTTCCTATGATGAGCTACAATGTGCATATGATGAATTGTATGATGACTTGTTATTTTTAGAAAAGAAAAACTCATCTTGTGTGGAAAACATTTTCTCTTTTGAAAATGAAATTAAGACTTTGAAAAATGAATATGTTTTTCTTAATGAGGAAATACCTTTGAAATATGAAACTTCGTCTTCTTGTGAAAAGTGCATTAATTTAGAAAATCAAGTTGAGGATTTATATTCTGAATTTGCCAAAGCTAACGATTCTAATTGCTTACATTCCATGCTTGTTAATAAGAATAAAATTGATGTTATTCCACATAAAAATTTAAGCAAGGCTTATGAAAAATATAGCATAGAATGTAATAACAACAAAAGACAAGTTTTCCAAAGCTAATCTTCGAAGGACTAAACCATTATCAAATTCAATTATTTACAGTTTTTATGGTCATCTAGGGCTTGTTTCTTATTTATGCAATTATAGAAGAAATTCTTATATGAGAAATAATATGGTATGAGTTCCTAAAGATCTTAAATGTCCTAGTACTAATATTTAAGGACCCAAAATGAAGTGGGTACCAAAATGTCCTCCTATTGTTTCAATTATGCATAAAATCTCTCAAAAGGATGGACTAATTAGTCAAAGGAAAAAAGAATCATCAAGGAGAATGCCTGGTAGCCATGACAACCATTACCTAAGAGGGGGTGAATTGGGTGATTACAAATTTTTAAAACAACTTTGAGAAATTATGCATTTTGATATTTTCAATCAACACATGTAGCGGAATAAGTCCAACAAAGATACAATTATTGTAGATTACTCAAATATAACTTGAGTTATGAAATAAATCAAGCAAATAAGCTAGATATCAAGTTCATAGAATCAAAACATTAAGATGACAAGATGTGTAATAAATAAATATACTACACCAAATACTGAAATTAAAGAGTGTAGGGAAGATAGAATCAAACTCAAGAATTATCTTGATTCAGCCACCAATCACTTGTGGCTTACATCTAGTCCCCAAGTTTAACTTGAGATTTTCTCCAATATCTCTTAGACTTCACGAGTGTTAGGAAAACCTTTATACAAACAAGACCACTCCTCACACCTTGGGATACCTCACCCTTGTGCTAGAGCCTCCAACTCTTCAAGCTTCATAGGTGCTTGAAAAACCTTTACAACCAAGAGCACTCAACACACCTTGGGATGCCTCACCCTTGTGCTTGAGCCTCAAAACAGGGATACCTCACCCTTTACAATTTTAGAGGGATACCTTACTCTCTTTACAAACAAGGGATACCTCACCCTTTACTCTTTCAAGGGATACCTCACCTTTTTATCTCTTGAGGGATACCTTACCCTCTTTTACAGGAAATCAAAGAAAGATTGAATGATAAACTCTCAAAAGAATGGATATTACAAATTGAAGCTCAATGGGTATCAAGGAATCACACACTAAAGCTCAAAACAGAGGTTTATGAGAAAAGAGAGTTAAAACTCATATTTAATGATCAAGAAGCTTGTTCAGATTGATTCCTCACTTTTCTTGAATGCCCAAACACTTTCATTTATAGCCCAAAGTATTTTAGAGCCATTGGTGGTAGTTGGGAGCATTAAATGCTCTTAATAGAGCCGTTGGTCATGTTTTTTGGTTGCCCAAATAATCAATTAGGGGATTGTCCTAATCGGTTAGGAACCTTAGAAATTGGCTCCTGAGTTATCAAATAACCAATTAGGATGGCTCCTGACTTATCAAATAACCAATTAGGGGAATGGCCTAATCGGTTAGAAGCTTTAGAAATTGGCTCCTGACTTACACAATAACCAATTAGAGGAATGACCTAATTGGTTAAGAGCCTTTATAAAAATATAAGAATTGGCTCCTATCTTAGTGAATAATCGGTTATGAGAATTTCATAATCGGTTATTTGCCCTATTTTTTTTACCAAAATGACTTTGAAAGACCATAACTTTTTTTATACTTATTCATTTAAAACAAATGTACCAATCATTGGAAAGATTATTGAGTCTACTTTCATATGAAATAAGTTTCAGATCAAGAATCAAAATATTTTGAAAGATATGATCATAAGAGTAACCAAATGTTAGTTTTACAAAATACAAACTTGGTTATTTTTCATAAATTTGAACTACCACCAAGACTAACTTTTCAAAACATGTTTGTTGAGAATTTTAGCATGTAAGAAACACTTTTAAAGATATTAAAACTTATTTGAGCTCAGTGTGATTCCCATTTATCTTTATATAAGTCTAAGTCCTATAAGCTATTTTTGAAGATCTTGGACTTGATCTTGCCATCATCAATTCTAGTCCTTAGGCTTCTTGATATAATCCAAGTTTCCAAAAAAATCTTATCTTCAAATCTTGTAAATGCTTGGAACATCTTATCATTTTCATTCTTCTTGAGTTGAGCATAGTTGTGATCTTTTGCTTTCTTGTTGCAATGCTCACTCTTGAAACTTGGACTATCCTATAAAGTATTGCTTACTTAAACAAACATAGTTAGTCCACTCATAATTCAATATCTTTATATGCATGATTTATAAATGTATAACTCTAGTTAGTCTAACATGCATATAAGACTTTCATAGATACATCCAAATAAGATATTTATCAATTATTAATGGATATCTCTATATAGGATGCAATAAAGAACACTTTGCACATTTTTATTTAAAAAGAGTCAAATCCAATATTAATTTAATACACTTATATAAAACATTATTCGATATATTATATGAAGAATGTCACACATATCTCATTGCACGATTATTATGTGAAATATAACTAAATAAAGTACATAATCATGCATGATATAATATATCTCATTAAGCACATCTATGTAACATGATCAATATTCTTTTGTAATGCATTTGTCATATATTCAGCACATCTATCAAGCATAAGCATCATTCTTTTTGTCTTTGTATTTGTCATAATCAAAACTTAACATATTAAACCATTGAGGCAAACTTATTTCCACAATGCCTCCAAAGCCCAATGGTAGAAGTTTTTGTCAAAGAAGGAAGATGACTTCAACCAAAGCTTCTCAAGTACAAAATATGGAACTTACAAAGTTCAAAACACCAAAAGAGAAGCAATGGATAAGGAAAAGAGTTTCCTTGATTACCAAGGCCAAGGTATCGAAAGTTTTTACCTCTTATACACATCAACTTGTAAAGTCAATGAATTTAAGATATGTTCCTTGTAGGCCTTAAGTGATTAATAGAATCATGTGCACTTAGTAAAATTTAAATATTTTGTTTAGTACATGATTATGTTCATTCTTATTATACAATAGCTCATTACTTTGTTATATATCTTGGTACATAAGGTTCTACAATGCCTAGGTATGCTTTCTATGCTTTAAATTATCTATATATCATGAAAGTAAGTATGTTATTAGCTATGTGCTTAATGGTAATTGATTATTTAATTTGTTTTGCTCAATTTACATACTATGAAAAATTGATCTTTATTGGAGCATAATGGATTAATAATCAATAACTAATTCTTATGCATCCAAAATTGGTGGATACCAAATAAAGTATTATGAATTGTGTTGTAAGGTGATAACTAGCTCAAGAAAGCATTTGAATGGAATAAGATTATTCAACTTGAGGTTAGTAAAGATTAAAAGGACTCAACTTCTAAAAAGGGTGCAAAGAATCTCTATTCTTTCATGAAGACTTGAAGCTTGAAAGTTGGAGTCACCTACAAAAACTCAAAGAGTACACTTTTGGTGACATCAATCTCTTATCATTATTTATGCTTTAAATTGAATATCATGTGATATTTAGATAAGTAGAGATTTGTTTTTATGCCTTAACATGCCTTAAGTTGTGCTTTTCTAGCATTATGTCTTAAAAGTGTCTTTACATATGCTAACATGCTAGATATGCACACATTTTGCTTAGAATGACATGCTATGCTAATATCTCTATTCTTAAGCTTGTGACCAATTCTCTTGACTCAAATATGAAAATTCACATGCTCATAAGTAGTTCTAATCCTTTCTCTTTGATTCCTAAATGTCTTATATACTTACTTGGAGATTGAAAAATTAAAATTTATATGTCTTCTTGTTTGAAATTGCTTGATATGTTCATATCTTGAAAAAAAGAAGTAATTGATTCATTTTGTGGAAGCCAAATAACCAATTAGAAGAAGTGATAATTGGTTATTCTCAAAATCAGAGGGTGTTGTTGTTGTTTTTGGAGCTTTTCCTTCACGAAAATAACTGGTTATTAATTTAGCATAATCGGTTATTCTGTTTTTGATACGCTGGTGCTGCTCTCTGTCAAACGCAAATAACCATTGCCTAACTAGTTATTGAAGCAAGTCAGTGGCTCCTCCAAAACACAAATAATCGGTTATGGATGTTGTCTAACCGGTTATTCAAAAGGTCAGAGGCTCTTGTTTTTAAACCCCACACAAAAAACTGGTTATTCAAAAGCCATAAATGGTTTTAAAAATTATAATTCCATGGTTTTTCAATTCTTGCATTACAATAAGAGACTTTTTGTTCTTGATTGATAGGTATGCGTACTAGAATTCCTTACTTGATATTACATGTCTTACATGATCATTGTTTGTCCCAAAATGTTTATTTATGTTTTGATGATGATCAAGTTTTTCTTGATAAACTTGAATCTTGCTTTGAAAATGCTTAAACTATGCTTTTGGATTCAAGTGCATATGTTCTTCCTTTATTTTTGTTAGAGCTAACATTATATGATTGATAATATGGTACACGTTTTACATTATATATCAACATAAATTATGCTTGTAAATGAGCTTAAATGATATTTGATACTAACCTATGTTTTAGAGAACTTTTAGAGTTAGCTTTGCAAGTGTCTCTATGTGCTTCAAATATAGTCTTCAAATATTGAAATGTCAAGCATACGTGGATAAATGAGAAGAGTTGAATGAAAAAGGACATGAGGAGACTTTCTTCAAGTGCAACGAAATGGAATACTCAATGGAAGAAAGCTCAAACTCAACGGACAAATAAATGAAGAACTTTTTAAAGAAACATCGCTCTCTCAATAAGTATCTCTATCCCTAAGCTATTATGGTATTCTATATGCTCTGTGTAACACCTCGATTTTTCATTTTTCTTGAAATAAATGAGTTTTATAATATTTAAGAGTTTTTGTGAATTTTTGGAAATTTTTAATTATTTTAAATATTTTAATATTATTTTGATATTTTAATATTATCTTGAAAACAATATGTCCGAATTTCATTTTTTCTGAAAATATATGAGTTTTATAATTTTTATGATTTTTTTGAATTTTTGTAGAACTTTATGAGTTTTTGATTATTTTAGTGTTATTTTAAGTTGTGTGTGGGCCCGGGGTGGACCTGAGGCGGGTCAGAAAAATTAAAAAATTTTCCTAAATCAGAAAGTTTCGGACTGTCAAGGCGGGATCGGGGGATCTTACTAAACCCGAAACCGGAAATAGTTGACATTGATTTTCTATATCTGAGTTTTCTATTATTCATTGTGTAATAATAGTAAAAGCTGTTATCCATTGGGTAATATCTGTTAGAAAAATATCTTGATGACCCAGCTGGTGACTCTGCACTACGACTCACCATATTGACTCAGCTATTCTAGAAAATTCTATGATGACTCACCTAGTAAATATTTAAGAATAAATATCTACTGAGAAAATATCTTAATAAAATATCTCAAGTGTAATTATGAAAGTTGAAAATATCTCAATTAAATATCTTAAGGATCATGATGGCTCATCATTACTAAGTTTTATGACAACCAATAGGAATTGGTCAAACATAGTGGCTCGACTTTGTTGTGAACCATTAGATGAAAAACTTGATGAAGAAGCCTTAGATTCTCACCGTTGATCTAATCAATGGTGTGAAAACAATCTTGCTAAAGAAGCTTATGATATCAACCTTAGATTTAATCAATGGTTAGAAGATGAAATTGATTTTAGTGGTTAGGATTTAGTCAATAAAAATGGCTAGATTAGTTACTAAGTAACTAGATAATCTAACTTAATTACCCTAATAGTCTAATTAGTAACTAAATGAATTAATTTGCTAAATAATTAGAAGCTAGATAAATATTTAATTATTTAGAAACATGACATAATCATGATCTATGCAATGACATAATAAAGAAATTAGTTAGTTAGAATGTAATCAAATAGCTTAACTAAATTAATTTAATTGTAACTAGATAGTAAGCTAGGTAACTAATTAAATTAACTAAGTGTAATTAGAAAACAATTTAATTAAGATTTAGTTATCTATGTCTAAAGAGCCACATGGCCAAGTGGGCTTCTCAAGGCTTCTTGAATGGTCTTTTGTGACCATTGGATGACATCAAGTGACATAGGCCATGTGCTTTTGCATGTGAACACAAGATGATATTTTTACCATCATTATTAGTCTTCTATTTTTCCTACACTACCTCACACGGCTGCACACTCTCTTCTGGCCATCTATTTGCATTTCTCTCACCTAAAGCTAAGTTTACATCTTTTCTCTCAAAACTCTCAAGAACACAAGAACATTTTTTTCTCTCCTTTTCTCCTTTAGAGTTTCGGCCATAGCACCCAAATACCACTTCCACTTTTCTATAATTTCATCTCTTTTCACTTTCTAAAGCTAAACCTCCTTCTAAACATATTTTTTTTAGAAAGTTTTGTCAAAATCCTACTTCAAGTACCTCAAAATTCAAGCTTTAGCTTACTATTCTCAAGGTAAACTTTTGATTCTATGGTTCTAAGTTAAGTTTTTAATTTTCTAGACCATGATTGATCCATGGTTCTTTGTTTTTAAGCTTTGTTTATGACTTTAGTGTTTGTTTAAGAATTTTTAGGGATTTTGTTTGGTTCACGCGAAATCAAGAAAGAGGAGGAGCTTGAAGATCTTGTCTTCCTTAAGGTAAGAGGGAGATCCATCTCACCAACCAAGTATGGTGGTGAGAGATGAATCTTGTGTTTGATGGATGGTGAATCCATGTGAGGATTCATATCTTGGTTGTGCAATTATTTGTGGGTGTTTATGTGCTTTAAATTATTTATTTGTGTTTGCATGCTTTAGGTGATTTTTATTTCTTTAAGGTATGCTTGATTTTATGATATGATGAATATGTAAATATGCTTGATTTTATGATACGATGAATATGTATATGTATGCCATGATTTGATGATTAGAAAGGAAAGGAAAAAGAAAAGATGGGTTGGTTTCAAAGACCAAGTGTTCACGATTTTTGGAGGAATTTTAAAGGTTTTTTTTGTGTAAAAATATGAAGGGAACTTAGTTGATTTAGAAGGAAAAATATATAATGGTTTCAATAGCCATGTACCATGGTTTTTGAAGGCCTGTATTGTCTTGGTATTGTGAGACAAAGTGATTTCACAGTGAAAATATAATTGATTAAGTACAAGGATTAAAGAAATGGAAACAAAGTGTTTTGTCACTTGAAAAATGGAATTTTCATATATGAATGGAAAAGAGAGGTTGAAAATGCTTGAACCTCAATTTATTTTAAAGAGGATTGATTTGAGCAATAATATCCCAAGTAAAACTATGAAATATAATTTTCTGGGAAATAGTAGAAATACTAATTTTTAGAGGGACTATATTGAAAATTATATTTTTAGAGGGACTATATTAAAAATATTCTTTAAAAAGGGACTTTATTATAAATATTATTTAATGAGGGATTGTTTTGGAAATATCATTTGAAGAGGGGCTATTATGTAAATATTATTTTATGAACAGGGGTTATTATGTAAATATTATCGTATAGAAGGACTAATAGGTAAATAATGAAAATAAGGTAAATTTTTTTATATTAAATGAGAAAAATCTTATTTTGGATTTAAAATACGTTAGAAATATTTTACGCAATTGAGAAAATGCAAAAATATGATTACGCAATGAAAATACAGTAAAGATACTGTTGGGCCAATATGTGGACCCTGGAAATGAGATGATGAATTTGAACTGAGAATGGTGCATGTGTTTGGATGCTCACCTTTGAAGATTTGTTTTGATGATAACAAACGGGAAGAATAAATGAAGATGATATATAGACCAAGTCCAAGTTTACATTTGATTAGCATTAGGACTTAGGATCTATTGTACGGAGCTCACATTGATATCTCTTTGTTTTTTGAAAGAAAAGAGAAAAATTGTTTTTAAACTCAGTATCCTTGAAAACATCTTTTTGAAACTCCTTTTGAACTGAGTTATTCGAATAAAGCTTTGCTTATTCGAATAATTCCTCATGTGGTTTGTTTTCTAAAAGATGTTATTCGAATAACTACCCCGTTATTCGAATAACTAAGGTTTTCAGAAATCTGTTTTGTAAGTGGCTATTCGAATATAGCTTCCTTTATTCGAATAAATGAAGTTTTTCAGAACTAAGCTTTGAGTGAGTTATTCGAATAAGTTATACGTTATTCGAATAAAACCTTTCTTTCTGAACTTCTTTTAAATACGTTATTCGAATAGATAAGTCTTTATTCGAATAAACATTCATTTTCACAACTCTGGTTTTAACAGAGTTATTCGAATAACAGGTTGGTTATTCGAATAACCCATCTCAAATGAGTTTTTCAGAAACAGTGTTATTCGAATAAGCCTTTGCTCTGTTCAAATAAACACGAAGGTTTTGTTTACATAAATAGAAACAGACAAGATTTTTAATTCGTATTAATTGCTATTAATTTTACCCAATGGCTAATTAACCTAGTTTTCCCTATAAATAGCAAGCCTGGGTCACGTTTTCCATTGCCCATAATTCTGAACTATTTTCTGATTACTCTATTTTTGTGAAAACTATTTTCTACGCTCTTTTTGTTTAAAAACTTTGAGATATTTCCGTGAGAACTCTATTAGCACTTCAATTTGTATTACTTACTCTGAGTGAGAGTTTCTCTTCATCTCTATTTTCTGATATTCTGTATCGAGGGTGAGGTATCCCTCAAGGTTTGTATAAGGGTGAGGTATCCTCATGGGCTGAGACTTTAGCATAAGGGTAGAGTGTCCCTGTGTGTGAAAAGTGCTCTATTTTGTAATGGTAGCAAGCACCTATTGAAGCTTGTATACTTAGTGAAAAATCTCGGCTTTTGAGGACTGGACGTAGACCACAAGTGGGTTAGTGGTCGAACCAGGATAAATACTGTGCCTGCTTCTCTTTTCCCTAATCTCTTTATTTTATGCAATTTATTTTATTGCACATTTATTTTTCACTGTTTTTTATTGTTTCTTTTCTTCTTCTCATTCCTTCTGTGCGTTTATTTATTAAGCTTTTGATATTCGTGTTAATTAAAAAAAGGTTTTGCGAAAAAGTTTTAATACTCAATTCACCCCATTCTTGAGTACTGGAAGCCACTTGGTAACAAGTGGTATCAGAGCTAGACTCTTGTATAAAGAGCTTAGCAGCTTCAAGAGTATATGGCTTCTTCAAATGGTTTTTCAGAAGGATCTTCCATAAACCGACCACCCTTTTTCAATGGGGATGGTTACGCATATTGGAAGGAAAGAATGAAAATCTTCATCGAAGCTATTGATCTAGATGTTTGGGATGTTTGTCGAAAATGGCGCTTTTATACCCACACATGAGATCGATGGTGTAAGGACCGAAACACCACGAAATAAATGGTCGATGAAGACAAAAGAAAAGTTCAATTTAATTTAAAGGGCAAAAATATTATTACTACTTGCATTGGGATATGATGAGTTTTTAGAATTTCAAATTGTAAAGACTGCTAAAGAAATGTGGGATACTTTACAAGTTACCCATGAGGGTACTAGTGAAGTTAAGAGATCGAGAATAAATTCTCTAACTCATGAATATGAATTATTCAGAATGAACCAAGGAGAAAGCATTCAGGAAATGCAAAAGAGGTTCACCCACATAGTTAATCATCTTGCATCTTTAGGCAAAAGCTTTTCTAATGAAGATTTGATTAACAAAGTTTTGAGATGTCTTAGCAGGATTTGGCAACCCAAAGTGACAGCAGTATCCGAATCGAGGGATCTGTCCACAATGACTTTAGCTACCCTCTTTGGAAAACTTCATGAGCACGAGTTGGAGTTAAGCAGATTAAGCCAAAGCGAAGAAAACGATAAAAAGAAAAAGGGGATAGCACTCAAAGCCACTTCATCAACATTCGACAATGATGATGACGAGAATGAAGAAAGTTCAGAGAACATAGAGGTAAGTGAAGAAAATCTGAGTTTATTGGTTAAAAGGTTTGGTAAATTTCTCAGGAAAAAGGGAACGCAAAGAAGACCTCCCTTCCCTCCGAAAAAGACTTACTTTAAAGGTGAAGGAACTTCATCGACCCCAACTTGCTATGAATATGGCAAACCTGGTCACATGAAAATGGAGTGTCCTGTTTATCAAAAGAAGAAGGAGAAATTTGAAAAGAAACCCTTCAAGGAAAGGAAAGGAAGAAAAGCCTATATAGCGTGGGATGAAAATGACATAGACTCAACTGACAGCTCAGATAGCGAAGAGGCTCAACTATGTCTCATGGCAAAAGGAGATGAAGAAGAAAGTGAAAACGAGGTAAGTTCTAATACTTTATTGCCCTCTTATGATGAATTACAAGATGCTTTTGAGGAACTACATGAAGAATCTTTAAAACTTACAAAAATTATTTCTTCATCTAAGAAAACAATTTCTTCTTTAGAAAATCAAATTATTGCTTTAAATAAAGAAATAGAAGAATTGAAAATTGAAAACGAAACTTTAGGAATCATTGATGCATGCACAAATCATTCTTCACATGCTTCTACTTCGTCATCTTGTTCTTCATGTCATATACTTGAAAAAGAAAATGAAGACCTAAAGAATACTCTCTCTAAATTCACTTTTGGAAGGGATAACTTAAATATTTTATTAGGAAGACAAAGAGTGATTTTTCAAAAAGCCGAGATAGGCTATAATCCAAAAAATCAACAAAAACTCTATAAAAATTTCTTTGTGCATTCTAGTATTTCAAGTAGTCCTTTTATTAAATGTTTTTACTGTGGAAGAAAAGGACATAGTGTATCAACATGTAATGCAAGGAAAAATATAAATACAAAAGTTGGAACAAAAATGGTTTGGGTTCCCAAGGGTACTATTCCCAAAACTGACACACAAGGACCCAAGAAAGTTTAGGTACCAAAAGTTAAAAACTAAATTTGTGTTGTAGGTGTGCTTGAAAGCCAGGAGTTCAAATTGGTATCTTGATAGCGGCTGCTCCAAGCACATGATCGGGGACGACTCTAAATTCACCATGCTTATTCCCAAGAATCATGGACACGTCACTTATGGCGATAACAACAAGGGTAAAATTCTTGGAATCGACAAAGTCGGTAAGAACCCCAACTCCTCTATTAAAAATGTGCTGCTTGTTGAGGGTTTGAAACACAACTTGCTTAGTATTAGTCAATTATGTGATAAAGGAAATAGAATTATATTTGATTCAAACTGTTGCATAATTGAAGATAAAAATGACAAGCATGTTAAATTCATTAGTCATAGAGTAAACAACATCTACATGATTAGTCTTGATGATATATTTTCAAATGATGCGAAATGCCTTTTAAGTAAGAATGATGATTCATGGTTATGGCATAGGAGAATTGCACACATTCACATGGATCACTTAAAGAAGTTGGTCTCTAAAGAGCTAGTAATTGGACTACCCAAACTTAATTTTATAAAAGATAAATTATGTGATGCATGTCAAAAGGGTAAACAAATAAAGGTCTCTTTTAAAGCAAAAAATATAGTTTTAACTTCTAGACCTTTACAACCTTTGCACATGGATCTGTTTGGACCTTCTAGAACTATGAGCTTTGGTGGGAATTACTATGCTTTAGTGATTGTGGATGATTTTTCTAGGTTTACATGGACTTTATTTCTTGAAAATAAAAATGATGCATTTCTAGCTTTTAAAAGACTTGCCAAAGTTATTCAAAATGAAAAATGTTTTCAAATCTCTTCTATAAGAAGTGATCACGGTGGCAAATTTGAAAATAATGTTTTTAAAAATTACTGTGATGAACATGGCATTAATCATAATTTCTCTGCCCCTAGAACTCCGCAACAAAATGGAGTTGTAGAAAGGAAAAATCGTTCTTTAGAAGAAATGGCGAGAACTATGCTTAATAAGGCTGCTCTTCCTAAATACTTTTGGGCGGATGCTGTAAGTACAGCTTGTTATGTAATGAACCGAGCCCTTATAAGGCCTATTTTAAAGAAAACCCCATATGAGTTGTATAAGGGAAGAAAGCCAAATGTCTCACACTTTTATGTTTTTGGTTGCAAATGTTTTGTTTTAAACAATGGAAAAGATAATTTAGGCAAGTTTGATGCTAAGTCTGATGAAGGTATATTTCTTGGCTATTCAAATCATAGTAAAGCTTTTCGCATTTACAATAAAAGAACTATGACTATTGAAGAATCTATACATGTTGCATTTGATGAAACTGACCAAAGTGGATCGAGAAAGGATCTTGTTGTTGATGATGTTGCAAAAATCTTGGCGGAAACACATTTGGACAGTAAAGAAAAGGAAATCAAGGAGAAAGACGATGAACAAAGACAAGAAGATTCGTAAGCTTTGGAATTTCCCAAAGAATGGTGAACTTCAAAATATCACTCCCTTGATCAAATTATCGGTGATGTATCTAAAGGTGTAAGTACTCGTAACTCCCTTAGGAATACTTGTAATCATTTAGCATTTGTTTCTCAAATTGAACCTAAGGATTTAATTGAAGCTTTTGATGATGAACATTGGATCTTAGCTATGCATGAGGAATTAAATCAGTTTGAAAGAAATCAAGTTTGGGAATTAGTTGCTAGACCTAATAATCACCCTATAATTGGAACTAAATGGGTTTTTAGAAACAAACTTGATAAAAATGGGTTAATAACTAGAAACAAAGCTAGATTGGTTGCTAAAGGGTATAATCAAGAAGAAGGAATAGATTATGAAGAAACCTATGCACCTGTAGCTAGATTAGAAGCTATTAGAATGTTACTTGCTTACGCTTGCATCATGGATTTCAAATTATATCAAATGGATGTCAAGAGTGCTTTTCTAAATGGTTTTATTCAAGAGGAGGTATACGTTGAACAACCTTCAGGTTTTGAAAATCATGAACTGCCCAACCATGTTTTTAAACTTAAAAAGGCCTTATATGGTTTAAAGCAAGCTCCTAGAGCTTGGTATGAAAGGTTGAGTAAGTTTCTTTTGAAAAATGGTTTTTCAAGAGGAAAAGTCGATACTACTCTTTTTATTAAAAATAAAAAGCATGACATTCTTCTTGTGCAAGTATATGTGGATGATATTATCTTCGGTGCTACTAATGAATCCCTTTACAAAGATTTTGCTAAGTCAATGCAGAATGAATTTGAAATGTCAATGATGGGAGAATTGAATTTCTTCCTCGGACTTCAAATCAAACAAACGAACGAAGGGACCTTCATAAGTCAAACAAAATACTGCAAGGAATTGCTCAAGAGATTCGAAATGGAAAACGCTAAACACATGGCCACTCCGATGGGCACGTCTTGCTACTTGGACAAAGATGAAGGAGGTAAATTAGTAGAAATAACAAAATATAGAGGTATGATCGGATCTCTCCTTTATCTTACTGCTAGTAGGCCAGACATTATGTTTAGTGTATGCATGTGTGCTAGATATCAGGCAAACCCTAAGGAATCTCACTTAAGTGCTGTAAAACGTATAATGAAATACCTAGTAGGCACTTCACAAATGGGCTTGTGGTACCCTAAGGGTGCCTCTTGTAGCCTAATAGGCTATTCTGACTCTGATTTTGTTGGGTACAAATTGGACAGAAAAAGTACTAGTGGGACATGCCACTTGCTTGGTAGTTCTTTAGTTTCTTGGCATAGTAAGAAACAAAATAGTGTGGCTTTGTCTACCACTGAGGCTGAATATGTTGCAGCCGGGAGTTGCTATGCTCAAATCCTTTGGATGAAGCAACAACTCTTAGACTACGGTCTTCAGCTTGATCACATCCCGATAAGATGTGATAACACTAGTGCAATAAATATCTCTAAGAATCCCATACAGCATTCTAGAACAAAGCATATAGAGATAAGACATCACTTTATCAGAGATCATGTACAAAAAGGGGACTGCATTCTTGAGTTTGTTGAAACATCTAAGCAACTTGTAGATATCTTTACTAAACCCTTAGCAAAAGAAGCATTCTTTTATATTCGAGGAGAATTGGGCATTATTGATCAATCAAATATTTGAATTGCCTATTTGCTTATTTATTGCTAGTTATTATCATGTTTATATGCCTTCAATTTCATATACGTATATGTTTCTGTGTTAGTTTTATTCGAATAAGCAAGGCTTCATTCGAATAAACTCCTTCACTGATAGTTAATTTGTGTGTTGAACATCAGCCTTATTCGAATAGAATTCAGTTTATTCGAATAAACTGATACCTTTGCTTAGCCCTGTGTGTTTTTTATCTCTGATTATTCGAATAACACCTTCCCTATTCGAATAACCAGAAGCCTTCGTTTATCAGTGTTTCTTTCTACCCTCTGCTTATTCGAATAAATCCCTTCTTATTTGAATAACCAGTGACCTTCTTTTATCAGGTTTTGGTCTTAATCTCTGTCTATTCGAATAGACCTCAGGTTATTCGAATAACCTGAACCTGTTTCTATCAATGCTGACTGATTGGCCTCAGTCTATTCGAATAACTCTAATAGTTATTCGAATAAAACCTGTTAGCTTGCCAAAATGCTTGGCTTTCCCAGTTGTTTTATTCGAATAGAACCCTTCCTATTCGAATAAACCCTAGCAGCCCCACCTCTTCAGTTTCCTGCGCGCCTGTCTGTTCAGCTTTCCTGCAAGGTTTATTCGAATAAACCTCAGTTTATTCGAATAAACACGGGGTTCTTTAAATAAACCCTGCGCGCCCAAAATGTTTTCACTCTCCATCTTCTCTGCTCTTCACTCCTTCCTCTCAAACCTTTCTCTCTGTGTCTCTTCCTCTCTCTCTCTCACCTTCCTCCATGGCTTCCTCCTCCAGCAAACGTCCTCACACGAAGAATGCTCCAGTGCACCAACCCTCTTGATCTGAGAAGGCTCTCCTCCAACGAAGAGCATCGTGCACGCTTCATCTCGCACTTCTGGGAGTGAAACTTGGTTCAACCCAAGTACCTGGATCTCTCTTTCTTCCAGCAGCACCGCGGCTTCGACTTCCTGACCCTGCTGCAAAACCAGGGAGTTCTTCAGCTCTGCTCTCACCGGGCCACCATCTATCCAGCCTTGGTGAAGATGTTCTTCTGCAATCTAGCTTTCGACGACCAGAATCTTCTTTCTAAGGTATGTGATCAGAATATCGTGATCACACCACTGGACTGGTTAACTTTGTTCGGGCTGCAGTTCTCCAGCGCCCTTGTTGAAGAGGATGACATGCCCTTCCTTAAAGACTTCAATAAACTTCAAGCAGTTGAGGACCTGCTGAAACCCGGTACTGCCCTGCCTGATAAGGGTCTCAAGGGTGGAATGTTGAAGAGCCAAGATAGGCTTCTGCATTACGCCTATGCTCACATCCTGGCTCCTCGCGGTGGAAACTACGCCTACCTCAGCGAGGAAGATGTCTTCATGCTGTGGTTCTTGAAGAATGGCCATCAGGTCAACTGGCCTGTGTTCATCATGAGGCACATGATGCGGGCCAAGGGTAAGGAGAAATCTGACTTGCCTTATGGCATTCTTGTCACAACCTTGTTGAGCAAGTATCCTCAGGTCTTGGAGACTGATCGAGCTATTGCTATGACGCACCACAACGTCTTTGGAGCTCACACCTTACGGAAGATGAAGATGATCCAAACCGATGAAGGCTGGGTGTATCCAAATGAGGTTGCTGAGGACGAGCTTGACCCTGCTGATGCTCCTACTGATGCCCTTGCTGCTCCTGCTGACGTACCTGCTGCTCCTCCTGCTCTTGTCACTCTGGAACAGATCATGGCCACCTTGCAAGACAACCGAGCGTACATGGAACATACCTTCTTTATTCTGTTTGACAGAATAGAAGGCGTTGAACGTGAGGTTGCGGCACTTCGATCTGCTTCACCTGCTCCTGCACCAGCTTCTTCACCACCACCTCTGGATGCTTACTTTTAGATTTCTTTTGTTCTTAGGCTGTTTGTCTTTGGCTTTATGTTGTTTTATTTTCTGGATTGTGTATTTGACTCTTTATATAAATGAATAAATATTGTTTCCTGTTGATCTTTTGATATGAGTATATCTCCTGTTATGTACTTTGATATCTAATGAGACTTACCCCACCTTTTTTGCTCATGACAAAAGGGGGAGAAATATTTGATCTTTTCATTTGACTTTAATTGAGAAAAGACAGGTAAATTTTAAAATAGGATTGGATTTAAATTGAAAGGGGGAGCTGCGCACATATCTGATATATATTACCTCTTATTTAAAGAGGGGGAGTAAGCTTTTATACTTTTTGTGAATTCTAATTATATGCACTAACGCTTTCTCATTGATAGTTTGTCATCATCAAAAAGGGGGAGAATGTGTTTGGATGCTTACCTTTGAAGATTTGTTTTGATGATAACAAACGGGAAGAATAAATGAAGATGATATATAGACCAAGTCCAAGTTTACATTTGATTAGCATTAGGACTTAGGATCTATTGTACGGAGCTCACATTGATATCTCTTTATTTTTTGAAAGAAAAGGGAAAAATTGTTTTTAAACTCAGTATCCTTGAAAACATCTTTTTGAAACTCCTTTTGAACTGAGTTATTCGAATAAAGCTTTGCTTATTCGAATAACTATCCTCACGTGGTTTGTTTTCTAAAAGATGTTATTCGAATAACTACCCCGTTATTCGAATAACTAAGGTTTTTAGAAATCTGTTTTGTAAGTGGCTATTCGAATAAAGCTTCCCTTATTCGAATAAATGAAGTTTCTCAGAACTAAGCTTTGAGTGAGTTATTCGAATAAGCCATACGTTATTCGAATAAAACCTTTCTTTCTGAACTTCTTTTAAATACGTTATTCGAATAGATAAGTCTTTATTCGAATAAACGTTCATTTTCACAACTCTAGTTTTAACAGAGTTATTCGAATAACAGGTTGATTATTCGAATAACCCATCTCAAATGAGTTTTTCAGAAACAGTGTTATTCGAATAAGCATTTGCTCTATTCGAATAAACACGAAGGTTTTGTTTACGTAAATGGAAACAGATAAGATTTTCAATCCGTATTAATTGCTATTAATTTTACCCAATGGCTAATTAACCTAGTTTTCCCTATAAATAGCAAGCCTGGGTCACGTTTTCCATTGCCCATAATTCTGAACTATTTTCTGATTACTCTGTTTTTGTGAAAACTATTTTCTACGCTCTTCTTGTTTAAAAACTTTGAGATATTTCTGTGAGAGCTCTATTAGCACTTCAATTTGTATTACTTACTCTGAGTGAGAGTTTCTCTTTATCTCTATTTTCTGATATTCTATCGAGGGTGAGGTATCCCTCAAGGTTTGTATAAGGGTGAGGTATCCTCGCGGCCGAGACTTTAGCACAAGGGTAGAGTGTCCCCGTGTGTGAAAAGTGCTCTATTTTGTAACCAGTAGCAAGCACCTATTGAAACTTGTATACTTAGTGAAAAATCTTGCTTTCGAGGACTAGGACGTAGACCACAAGTGGGTTAGTGGTCGAACTAGGATAAATATTGTGCCTGCTTCTCTTTTCCCTAATCTCTTTATTTTATGCAATTTATTTTATTGCACATTTATTTTTCACTGTTCTTTATTGTTTCTTTTCTTCTTCTCATTCCTTTTGTGCGTTTATTTATTAAGCTTTTGATATTCGTGTTAATTAAAAAGAGGTTTTGCGAAAAAGTTTTAATACTCAATTCATCCCCCCTCTTGAGTACTGGAAGCCACTTGGTAACAGTGCATTGTACATGCATTGAAAAGGTCCGATGGACTGTATAAGGAGCCTAGGAGAGAATACACCTCTTGAGTGGGTGCGCTATGCGTAGTGTAAGTCACTTGTTGACCTTGGGGGCATCGGGGTGCGGGTTGCTTACAGTGGGCAGTTGGTAGCTCTTCTGTACCGTGGGTTTGACCGATGCAACACACCGATAATCTTGACTGAGGCACTATTCTTAATCAAGATCTGATAAAGACTGTCCTGTATATGCTAGATGTGCAAATACATATAGCATGTGGTCTGAGGCATGTTGGTACAGACAGATCTTTTTGATCACTCTCTCTAACTTGAGTTTTAGCTCCATGGAGTAGGAAATTGAGTCTATGTGCATATGCATAATTATTGAGTATTGATATCGGTGTGATATTTGAACTGTTGAATATTTGAAAAATATTGAGGGCATTATCATAATTATTGTTTATGATTATTGAATTGTTGAATATTTGGATATTGTTGAGGGCATGATCGTAATTATTGTTATTACATCTGTTGTGAAGATAAATAATTTTGATGGTATAATTGTAATTATGGTATGATATATCTATATGATATATTGTATGTATTTATCTCCATGCTACCATGTTGATATTGACATAGGTGATTTCACCTCTTTGCTATTTTATTCTGTCTATTTCTATTTTATGTTTACATCTGTAAAGACTACGATGGCGGCAAGGAGGGGTCAGTTAGATTTCTTTAGGCTACAGTTTCTTGAAGGCACTGTTGCTTGGCATGTCTATTGGGACACAGGGCACATAGAGTATTGTGGTGATATTACTCTATCAGTAAGTAGGACTTGCCATGGAATCGTTACTTCATTTTATACGGTTGCTTATGTAGAGATAATTTTACTTATTAGGGAGTTATGGAATGAATTTCACTATACTCCTAGAGAGAACTTCGATATATCCTTGGGTCAAATTTCTATCGGTCGAGACATTTCCAGCTGAGGAATTTGTCTTCTGACAAGGGCTCATATCTTAGGTATTATGTTTTTGGATATGTAAAAATAATGAATGTGTAGTTGTAATAAACTCTGTTTAAATGAAAAATAATTTATTTAGTTATTATATTTTGAGTTACTTTAATTTAATCAATTGATATTTCCGCCAAAAAAAAATTTTGAAATTCATATTTAAAATGATATTAATTATTTTATAACTTGGGTAATTAATTATTTATAAGGAGTTAATTTGAAATGTGATACCCTTCGGAGGGGGCGTTACACTATGAATTGTATGATACTTGTTGATAATTTGATCTTAAATGATTAGATGATTTCTTTACATGAGAAGTATGCTTAGCATTGGCAAAGTGCTTAATTATATATTAACTTACTAATTTTGTCATTGCATATAGGGTGAATGATATTAGTTCTATACATGCTTTGATCCCTATAGCATATTTTATCAAGGTGAATGTTTGATATCTATGATTCTCTTGATCTATGGTTTCTTAGTGGTATAACACCTAAAAGAATCATGTTCTTGTTTTTTTTTTTTAAAAGTTGCTGGTTTAATTAAAAAGTTTTTTATAAAGCAAAATCCTTTATTATATTTGAAAGAAACTTTTCAAGTTCTATATCCTTGAGAATCTTTTGAACTTGTCTTAAGACCTTGAAAGTATTTCTACCTCCTAATTGTCTTGAAAATTTGGAAATCATTAGATATGCGCTATAAATTAGTACTCTCTTCATTTGCTTTGAAAAATTTTATTAAATCTTGAGAGAATGTTTAAGAAAGTTTCTAAATAAATCTTTTGAAATATTCTATAGAGCCCATCTTGATACTTCAAAAGATAAGTCTTATTTTTCATAGTGTTTTATTTTCTCAAGGCTCTTGTTCAATGAGAAAGAGAAGAGATGTACTTTCATATATTCTTTTAACTTAGGTTTGATTTCTCTCAAGGAATATGTGATTTTAATATTAAACCTCTCTACCTTTCTAAAATACTTTTGAAAATGTAATGTGTTCTTGTAAAATTCTTTTTGAAAGGGGGAGAAGTTTTAAAATGGTTTTTGATTAATGGATTAAGAATATGTATCTTTTGCCTTGCTTTACTTTATGGTAATGTGCTTACATGATTTTGGCATACATATTTTTCTTTATCTATCTTATGTTTCAATAAGGGGGAGCTTATATTCTTTTCTTATAACTTCGTATAATTATTTGTTGATTTGTAATGGTTGTTTATGCTTTTCATCTTACATATCTTTCTCTCTTGTCCTTGTTGACTATAAATATATGCATGACTATGTTAAACTATTATATTTTGATAATATACATATTTTGAAGGGGAGCCTAACTCTTAAATTGTTGTTTATATCTCTTGGCTTACATCCTTATTTGACATGAAGTGTTTTATTATTAATACTATCAACATGTCAATAAAGATCATCTCTTATTCTCTTTTCCTCTATCAATGAAAGAAGGTAAACATTCTTAAACTTCATATCTTTTGATTCTTTCATTGAGAAATGCTTGATATGTGACAAGTTGTATGATCTTTCGTTTGAAAACCTTAATTTTATGACCTTATATGGATATTTTGTAACTCTCATCATGCAGTACTTATTTATTATGTAGTATGCAAGATATTATATGTTAAACATAAATTCTTAAGCTTATTGTTATCATATGCTAAATGTTGATGTACCAAAATATGACAAGTATTACATGAATAAGCTTTTATATCTTGAAAACATGCTTATTTCATCTCTCTATTTTTGAATCATATGTAGAATCAAATAGGGGGAGATAATTATGATTTGAATAACTTGAAGAAGTTTTTGGATTGTCATGATCCTACTCTTTTTGGCAACATGAGTTTTATCTATAGGGGGAAAGAAAATATTATCTTTCCTTTCTAAGCCTTTTTGTTGATGTCAAATAGGGGGAGTGAAAATTAGAAAGAAAAATATGTTCTTGTACTTATTGTTTGATATGCTTACAAGAATATCTATTTTTTATATTACTCAACATATCTTTCTTTGGTAACTTATCATCATCAAAAAGGGAGAGATTATAGAATTGTATTTGTCCCAATGGTTTAATATGTTAAGTTTTGATGATGACAAATACAAGACAAAAAGAATGATGCTTATGCTTCATATATGTTCTTAATAGATGACAAATGCATTACAAAAGAATATTGATCATGTTATATAAATGTACTTAATGAGATATATTATATCATGCATGATTATGTACTTTATCTAGTTATATTTCACTTAATAATCATGCAATGAGATATGTGTAGCATTCTTTATATAATATATCCAATAATGCTTGTTATAATGAATTAATACTGGATTTGACTCTATTTAAATGAAAATGTACAAAGTGTTCTTTCTTGAATCCTGCATAGGGCATATCTATTAGTAATTGATAAATATCTTATTTGGATATGTCTATGAAAGTCTTATATGCATGTTAGACTAATTAGAGTTATACATTTATGAATCATGCATATGAAAATATTGAATTATGAATTTGGACTATGTTTGTTTTAAGTGAGCAATACGTTGTAGGATAGTCTAAGTACCAAGAGTGAGCACTGCAACAAGAAAGTAAAAGATCACAATTATGCTCAACTAAAGAAGAATAAGAATGATAAGTTATCCCAAGCATTTGCAATATTTGAAGAGAAGAAATTTTTTAGAAGCTTGGATTACATCAAGAAACCTAAGGACTAGAATTGGTATATTTTCATTTTTGACTTTCTCCTATGTAAAGATAGAGGTTTTACAAGAAAAGAACACAAACATGTTTTTTAAATGGTTCTTACATGCTAAAATGCATAACGAACATGTTTTGAAAAGCTAGTCATGGTGGTAGTTAAAAACTATGAATAATAGTCAAGTTTGAGTTTTGAAAAGCTGACCTTTAGTTACTCTTTTGATCATAACTTTCAAAATAATTTGAGTTCTATTATGAAACTTCTTTCATATGAAAATTATAACATCCTGAAATCTTTTTATTTCATTATAAACGATCATTTTATAATATTTATGATTTTTAGAAATTTTTGTGGATTTTTCTGAAAATGATGAATATTTTAATATATTCTTCATTTTGCGTGTACACTGAGCGGAGCCGGGGAAACTAGAATATTTTCCCTGAGGCTGGTAAACTTTGAACTGTCAACGTGTCAACGGGGATCTTACTAAACCCAAGGTCGGGCACAATTTACGAGGTTTATATTTTTTGAGGTTTTATCTGTTAAATAAAATTTTGGTATCATAAAATCATCTGATGAATAATAAAATATTATTTTCATCAATTGTAAATTTTATTCACTGAGAAAATAATTCCACAGTGCAATTAATCATCTATCAGATGTATTTAATTTGGAGACAAGCTTACTATGTACTTTATTGAGGAGCGCGCGAAGCTTCTCAAGGAAGCTTCCTCCAACCATTATTTTATCATTTCTCTCTCCTCCCAAATTTGTGCTGCACGTTTGAAATTAAGGGGGTCTAATTCATTTTTCATTCTCACATTTTCCTCCTCCTGTACACAGCACTCACTATTCACTCATCTTTCTCTCTTTTCATTTCACTCCACAGCAGCACACCATCCACCCACATTTGTATTTTTATCTTCCAAAACGTCACACTCCTAGCACCATTTCGTGTTTGGAGAACCACCATCATTGAGGAAATCATCTTCAAAGTTCTACATTTTCTTCATCTTCATTTTTCTCCACTGTTGAAGCTTAAAGGTTGGAACTTTAAGGTAAAGCTTTTAGCTTTTTCCTCATCTCCTCTCATTTTCGTAACCCACATGATCATTTTGATGACCATGGGTATCCATTTCAATACTTGATTCTGATTTTGGTAAGTTTGAATGTTCAAGGATCTCCTGGAAGCTGAAAACGTAACTTCTGACCAAAAGGAGCAACCTTTCTTTGTGCTTCTCCCAGGTAAAAGGAAGACACTCCTCCTCAACCTCTTTTAGCATTTAGGGACGTTGTTTGTGATTGGCACTATGATTCATCTCTGTTTGAATGCTACTGGTGATGTATTTGTATATGCTATTTGATTGTTGTGTGATTTGATATATATGTCTGGAACGTATAATCTAAAAGGAACGCTGTCGGGCTGGCTCTCGGATGGCCACGCCTTGAGACTAAAATTTTGGGATTATTAGTGAGAAGTGGTAATGACTTGATTTCTAATCATTAAGTGAAATGTCAAAACCTGTCGTGTAAGAACCCCTGGCCAAACCCGTCGAATGTGATGCCCGTTGAATTTGATTCCTGGTTATTTAGTGCAATGTCAAAACCTGTCGTGTAGGAACCCCTGGCCAAACCCGTCGAATGTGATGCCCATCGAATTTGATTTCTGATCATTTAGTGCATTATCAAAATCTGTCGAGTATGAACTTCTGGCCAAACCCGTTGAATGTGATGTCATGATCACTTAGTAAAGTCAAAACCTGTCGAGTATGAACCCCTGGCCATGCCCGTCGAATATCCGTCGAGTATGAACTCCTGACCACGTAGGAGAGAAACTCCTCCAATGCAAAATCCGTTGAATTTGAATGACCACACCCGTCGAGTGAAATATTCGTCGAGTTAGAATGCCAATAACCATTGAGACATAGCTGTCGAGTGGATCTTATGTCCATTTATTAGAAGCTTCCCAAAGTTAATGTTTATCGAGTTAGAATGCCAATAACCATTGAGACATACCTGTCGAGTGGATCTTCTGTCTATTTATCAAAAGCTTCCCAAAGTTAATGTTCATCGAGTTAGAATGCCAATAACCATTGAGACATACCTGTCGAGCGGATCTTCTGTCCATTTATCAGAAGCTTCCCAAAGTTAATGTTCGTCGAGTTAGAATGCCAATACCCATTGAGAGACATACCTGTCGAGTGGATCTTCTGTCCATTTATCAGAAGCTACCCAAAGTTAATATTCGTCGAGTAGAACGTCAAGACTCGTCGAATTAGAGTACTGACCACAGTGTTTTCGTCAGTTCGACACTTGGGAGATTTCTCCAACGTCGACACCCACATCCATCGAATTGGACTTCTGCTGACCTTCCGAAAAGAATTCGACAGTTCTGACCTCAGTTCGACAGAACCCCCATCCGACAGAAATTGGTTTTTATCCAATCTTGTTATAAAATATTCTCCCATTTTTCATCCTTCTGCCATGTTAGTCTTCGTCGAATGGCAGCCTCAATTTTCTACTAAATGCATAGTATCCGTCGAATTCACAACCATGGTTTATCACCCCATACCTAGCAATTAAATCTGTGATGTTGTTGGTGATTTTGGCCATGTATCTTCCTGGATTCAAAACTCTTGGATTAATAAAAGTACATAAATCATAAATGATTAGATGATTAGAGATTAAGTAAGGATTCATAAACAGGGAAGAACTTGAGTATGGGTGAGCTTTTGAGGCACATAATGAATTTAATGGTTGACTTTTATCATGACTATGAAATGGAAATTGTGAATGTCCTTAAAATGTACTATTGGATTGTTGTATACCTGTGAATGGGATCAGATCTTGTGATAAATGATATGACATGCATGTGAAGCATGATGGGCTTAGTTGGTCATGAGGAGTATGATTGTGTCATGCATTGAACAAAAAGAAAGAGATTGTCCGTTGGACTTGGTTAAGGCCGGTAGCCTAGGAGTTGAACTTACACCTTTGTGCGAGTGCGAATAGACAAGTGTAGGTTACTTGTTGACCTTGGGGGCGTCAGGGTGTGGGTACCTCACAATGGGCAGCTGGTAGCTCTCTGTCTGTGGGGCAGACCGATGCAAACACATTGACGATCTGGACCGAGACGCTGTCCTATGTCGAGATCTGTGTAGAATGTCTTGTAAAATGCCATGTTGTACAAAATGATAAATTGAGAATTTTTAGCACTTGAGGGCCTGGGCAGCCAAGAATACAGACATACCTCCTGATCGTTCCCTCCGACTGTTTTGTGTCTAGCTCCATGGAGTAGGATTTTGACTATTGAGGGCACATGTGCATAGTGAGTCCATGAATTATCTGGCATACATTGTTATTATAATTGGAACTGTTGTACTTCTGATATATCTATATGAATATGACTGCCTGGAACTGTTTAGTTGATTATAATTGCTATAGAATGTTTATTACCATTGTTGCTATCATAAATGCTATGTGGGCGCTTTGCGCCGTTTGGTTTCTCGATGCTATAATTGGTAATGATGGTAGGATGTCTTACCTCTTTCTTGTACTTTTCTTGCTCTATGTCAATTTTTGGTTAAAGACTGTAAGTGGGAACGAGGTTGGATTCTTTTGGATTTTCTTGGTTTGACCCACTGTACCCGGTGATGTTGTCGCAAAGGGAGTTTTATTGGGTTCATTCGAATTGTGTTCACTTGTGGTGTCAACGCGCGGCGAGTCGATTGGACCGACAAGACGTATTTAACATGCTGAGGATCTGACTTTGACCATGAAGAGGACTGCGATTGAAGACCTTATCCTGTATTTCTCACTACACCGGTGAGCCCGGAGTTGCCTCACGCATTCGGGATTCGATGGAGTGCCTAACTCCTTAGTTGTAGATAGGATGTGGGTAGTTGATATTTTATTTTGCATTACCTATATAAAAATGTATTTTGGGTATGTGTATGTTTTAAGGTGATTATCCAGACTTAAAGGTTGTAAATTGAGTACATTCTATAATTCATATTTTAATTAGTTATATATGTAATATTCATTCGTGGCTCCTATTTTCCTCATATGCAAAATAATTAATATATTTGTAAAGTTTGTTATTTGACAATGTTAGCACGCCGAAATTTAGTGACCGTGATATAATGACGATTGTGCCGTGGTTATTAAATTGAGGGGTGTTGCATTAAGGTGGTATCAGAGCTCAGTTCATCTTGTTGAGCCGGGGTATGGACTGACTATGCTTAGACATGTTAGAAGTTTTTGTACGTTGTGTACTTCCTTGTCTCTTGATTGAGATGTTAGGAAAGGAAGGCATAACTTGCCATAGGTTGAGTGTTGGTAGCTACTGTTACACGATTACGACATTGAGTAATCTTGGCCCACTCAATGTGTAATGTTCTGTGTCTACAGGAAACTATGACTTCACCTAGGCGTATTAAGGCAATAAGAATTCTTTAGAAAGAAGCTCAGCTGGTATGACTGAACTTGCTTAGGATTTATTTGCATTTATACCCTTGTTGTGTTACCTCTAGAATTGTTTGAGCCTATGGGTTAGAAAAAAGGTAGTTGAATAAGACTTGCAAGGTTTGTGGACCGAGGTGTCCAAGAGGTTTTCGAAAATCGATACTATTTGGAAAAGAGTATCTGGCGTGAGTGTTGGTTCGAGGAGCTACGCAGAAGTCAAAAACTTACAGGGGATTACACCGCGGAAGGCAGAATGAAAGAGCTCAAGTTATAGTCTTTTGAGTTTGTCTTGATTGGGTTATGTGACTTTTGTGCTTGGTTTCCAAAAAGAGACAATATTGTTTGGAATGAATGCTTTTGATTTTCCCTTATTATTTGACTTGTTTGTTCTTGAAGGAAGACAATGACTCGAGGTAAATATAAGCGCGTGAACGCGGGGAGTGACAATGATGACACGACTGCGGTAACCGAAGAAATACAAAGAATGGTTAATGTAACTACACGCCAAGATCAGAGAGTTACTGACAACAACAGGAATTGGAAGTTGAGGTTCGAAATTTGGAGGAAGAAAGTCAATTTTGGGGTAACTCTGGATTACCGAAGTTCCAAAGGAGGAACTGTGGAAAGGCCAATCAGTTTAAGCAAAAATCGTATACACTACGACCAAGGGAGCAGCAGCGACATCAAACGCATCATGGTGGTGCGAGTGGTAGTAAGTCCAATCCAACTATGGTACCGTTATCAATGTGTAAGAAGTGCAGAAAGGACCACTTCACGAGGGACTGTAAGATCGAAGAAAGAATTTGTTTTAAGTGCAGAAAGCAAGGACATGTGTGGAGGGATTGTGCTTTACATGAGACAAAGCCTCCATATGCGATCAAAAGGGCAATCTACTTCAAGTGTGGAAAGGACCATTTAACCAAGGATTGTACGAACAGTGGGATAATTTGTTTCAAATGCAGAGAGCTAGGACATGTGGCTAAGAACTGTACTTCGCAAAGGACGAAGCCTTTTGTCGGTGATGCACGCACTTCACAATCTCACGAAGAAAGGAAAGTAAATTTCTCAAGTGGAGTAGAAATGTCCAAGACTGAAGACCTGAACGAGGGAGCTTGTACTACGATGGATGACCCTGTGATTGTACTATATAATTCCGGGGGTAACCCGTTTCTTTATGATGTATGAATGTAGGAATCCAGTAGGGATGTTCGTACCTTCGTTATTTTTTTTTTGACAAAGTTATTTCTATTTTGGCTGCTAAGAACTTATTGATGGTAGCCAAGTTGTTTAAAATTATCCTATGACTTGTTGAAGGCTGAATCTTTTGGTGATCTGATTCGTTTACTTCTTTTGCAAATTAGATATAATGTTAACGAAAGGATTTGTTATCTTTCAACCATATCCTGTTGAAATATTCCAATGAAATTCTAAGGGTACGTTTCTGGAATTGGGTTATCTATGTATTGACTTCCTTTCAATTCGAATGATACTATTCTCGTTTATAAGCCTGCTCTTATTACAACTAGTTTATTTAAAAACTATCCTATTGTTGTTAGAAATTGGAACCCTTTTTCCAATTTAATTACCTACTCTCTTCATGAATAGGCTTGATCTCAGGAAGGAGATTAATCATTTTCTAAACGGGTCTCGTCATTCAATTCCAATGGAAACTTAGTGTTGCCTGAGGTAGAAATTTCCTAGATGTGAATCAATGAAACTCACTCCTAAGTTTTATTGTATCGTATCATACTCTTCGTTAGGCGGGTCCAGTGGTAAATCAAGTGACTTCCCTATTTTTCTTTCTAACCTTTATAACGTTTCTAGTATGCTTCGATTGAGTAGATGTATTCCCGAATCTGAACCATAACAATGCGCCAAGTGTAGTACAATTAGGTGAGAACTTACCCTATGAGACATTTGTTCGAATCAAGGAAAGATGGTTTGGCAAATCAATTAAAGGACGCCGCTATTTCCTCCAAGATCAACTTGTATTCTGGACTATCATCGAGTTCGCTCAAAGATTTGTCATTGTCCTTGTTGATGACATTCTGATCTATTCTTGACGTTTAGAGGGACGTACCAAATCTCTCGGAATAATTCTTAAAATCCTGAAGAAGAAGAAGAAGAAGTTATGCGAAAACTTATCTAAGTACAAATTCTAGTTGTAGGTAGTTCAACCTTTGAGTTACGCTAGAAGCTGTTCAAGTACGAATTTCGATTTGAGGCAGTTTAACTTTTGAGTCAAGTGATCTTTAAAAGAAGGAACTATTGGAGATCAGTTGCAAGTTGGAGCAGTTCTTCAATGGGAAAGACCGATGACTGTAACAAAGATTCGTAACTATATAGGATTAGCTGATTAATATAGGAGACTCGTCACAGAATTCTCTAAAGTGGCAAGATTTCTCATCTAACTCATGTATGAGGGTCAAGTATTGTATGGGCTGATGTGTACAGGGGGATATTTTCAAAGATTGAAGAGACACTCGATTTCTTCGCCAAAAGTGATTCTGCCCAAATCCTAGTGGACTTTTTGAGATGCCTAGTGATGCTTCACACTAGAAGTTTAGAACGTGTGCTTGACCAGAATAGAAGGAATGGTAACGTACGCTTAGAGACAAATTGAGAATACATGAGAAGGATTACCTTACACTAACTCAGAGTTAGCTTTGTAGTTGCATTGAAGATCTAGAAGCATTTTCTACGAGGAGAAATTCTCAATGCCTATGGTAATCTTAAGAGCCAAAGGTATTTTGGCCTATTGGAATGAGTTGAACATGAGGCAGAAACGGTGATTATAAGTTTCGAAAGTTTTCAACTTTTCCATTTTAGTATAATCCCAGAAGAGGCGAACGTCGTAGCGAATACCTTAAGAAGAAAGTACGCTTAGTTGTTTACTACAGTGAGCAAGAA
Source organism: Ormosia semicastrata (assembly GCA_029884595.1). Taxonomy (NCBI): domain Eukaryota; kingdom Viridiplantae; phylum Streptophyta; class Magnoliopsida; order Fabales; family Fabaceae; genus Ormosia; species Ormosia semicastrata. The sequence continues at coordinate 17,283,924 of JAQQTO010000062.1, read as the reverse complement.
GAATAAGTTCGATAGAGCCACTCAGCGGTGTACAGTCGTTTGGAGAGTTGGCTGTTGGATGGCTAAAGACTCAAGGAGCGTAGGATCTTTTATTAATCGGCCTATGACGTCAACACGTTTTGCTCGATTATATAAGATGCTAAGTGGAAGGAAGCAACCTTATTGCCAGTGATTTGGATTGATGCAGCTGAAGATATAATACGAGAACTAGGAGACAAAATGAAAGAAACACAGTCGCGTTTGTCCTAAGATATGATGAATTTCGAGGACGAAATTCCTTTTTAGAAGGGGAGTGTTGTAACATCCCGAAAATTCTTTATTTCATTATAAATAATCATTTTATAACATTTATGATTTTTAGGATTTTTTGTGGATTTTTCTAAAAATGATGAATATTTTAATATATTCTTCGTTTTACGTGTATAATGAGCGGAGCCGGGGAAACTAGAATATTTTCCCTGAGGCTGGTAAACTTTGAACTGTCAACGTGTCAACGGGGGATCTTACTAAACCCGAGGTCAGGCACAGTTTACGAGGTTTACATTTTTTGAGATTTTATCTGTTAAATAAAATTTCGGTATCATAAAATCATCTGATGAATAATAAAATATTATTTTCATCAATTGTAAATTTTATTTATTGAGAAAATAATTCCACAGTGTAATTAATCATCTGTCAAATGTATTTAATTTGGAGACAAGCTTACTATGTATTTTATCGAGGAGCATGCGAAACTTCTCAAGGAAGCTTCCTCCAACCATTATTTTATCATTTCTCTCTCCTCCCAAATTTGTCTTTGCCGTTTGAAATTAAGGGGTCTAATTCATTTTTCATTCTCACATTTTCCTCCTCCCGTATGCAAAGACTCACTATTCACTCATCTTTCTCTCTTTTCATTTCACTCCACAAAGAAGAACACCATCCACCCACATTTGTATTTTTATCTTCCAAAACGTCACACTCCTAGCACCATTTCGTGTTTGGAGAACCACCATCATTAAGGAAATCATCTTCAAAGTTCTACATTTTCTTCATCTTCATTTTTCTCCACTGTTGAAGCTTAAAGGTTGGAACTTTAAGGTAAAGCTTTTAGCTTTTTCCTCATCTCCTCTCATTTTCGTAACCCACAGTCATTTTGATGACCATGGGTATCCATTTCAATACTTGATTCTGATTTTGGTAAGTTTGAATGTTCAAGGATCTCCTGGAAGCTGAAAACGTAACTTCTGACCAAAAGGAGCAACCTTTCTTTGTGCTTCTCCCAGGTAAGAGGAAGACACTCCTCTTCAACCTTTTTTAGCATTTAGGGACATTGTTTGTGATTGGCACTGTGATTCATCTCTGTTTGAATGCTGCTAGTGATGTATTTGTATATGCTATTTGATTGTTGTGTGATTTGATATATATGTCTGGAATGTATAATCTAAAAGGAATGCTGTCGGGCTGGCTCTCGGATGGCCACGCCTTGAGACTAAAATTTTGGGATTATTGCTGAGAAGTGGTAATGACTTGATTTCTGATCATTAAGTGAAATGTCAAAACCTGTCGTGTAGGAACCCCTGGCCAAACCCGTTGAATGTGATGCCCGTCGAATTTGATTCCTAGTCATTTAGTGCAATGTCAAAACCTGTCGTGTAGGAACCCCTGGCCAAACCCGTCGAATGTGATGCCCGTCGAATTTGATTTCTGATCATTTAGTGCATTATCAAAATCTGTCGAGTATGAACTTCTGGCCAAACCCGTCGAATGTGATGTCATGATCACTCAGTAAAGTCAAAACCTGTCGAGTATGAACCCCTGGCCATGCCTGTCGAATATTCGTTGAGTATGAACTCCTGACCACTTAGGAGAGAAACTCCTCTAATACAAAATCTGTCGAATTTGAATGACCACACCCGTCGAGTGAAATATTCGTCGAGTTAGAATGCCAATAACCATTGAGACATACCTGTCGTGTGGATCTTCTGTCCATTTATCAGAAGCTTCCCAAAGTTAATGTTCATCGAGTTAGAATGCCAATAACCATTGAGACATACCTGTCGAGTGGATCTTCTGTCTATTTATTAGAAGCTTCCCAAAGTTAATGTTCATCGAGTTAGAATGCCAATAACCATTGAGACATTCCTGTCGAGTGAATCTTCTGTCCATTTATCAGAAGCTTCACAAAGTTAATGTTCGTCGAGTTAGAATACCAATACCCATTGAGAGACATACCTGTCGAGTGGATCTTCTGTCCATTTATCAGAAGCTACCCAAAGTTAATATTCGTCGAGTAGAACGTCAAGACCCGTCGAATTAGAGTTCTGACCACAGTGTTTTCGTCGGTTCGACACTTGGGAGATTTCTCCAACGTCGACACCCACATCCGTCGAATTGGACTTCTGCTGACCTTCCGGAAAGAATTCGACAGTTCTGACCTCTGTTCGACAGAACCCCCATCCGACAGAAATTGGTTTTTATCCAATCTTGTTATAAAATGTTCTCCCATTTTTCATCCTTCTGCCATGTTAGTCTTCGTCGAATGGCAGCCTCAATTTTCCACTAAATGCATAGTATCCATCGAATTCACAACCATGGTTTATCACCCCATACCTAGCAATTAAATCTGTGATGTTGTTGGTGATTCTGGCCATGTATCTTCCTAGATTCAAAACCCTTGGATTAATAAAAGTACATAAATCATAAATGATTGGATGATTAGAGATTAAGTAGGGATTCATAAACAGGGAAGAACTTGAGTATGGGTGAGCTTTTGAGGCATATAATGAATTTAATGGTTGACTTTTATCATGACTATGAAATGGAAATTGTGAATGTCCTTAAAATGTACTATTGGATTGTTGTATACCCGTGAATGGGATCAGATCTTGTGATAAATGATATGACATGCATGTGAAGCATGATGGGCCTAGTTGGTCATGAGGAGTATGATTGTGTCATGCATTGAACAAAAAGAAAGAGATTATCCGTTGGACTTGGTTAAGGCCGGTAGCCTAGGAGTTGAACTTACACCTTTGTGCGGGTGCGAATAGACAAGTGTAGGTTACTTGTTGACCTTAGGGGCGTCAGGATGCGGGTACCTCACAATGGGCAGCTGGTAGCTCTCTGTCTATGGGGCAGACCGATGCAAACACACTGACGATCCGGACCGAGACGCTGTCCTATGTCGAGATCTGTGTAGAATGTCTTGTAAAATGCCATCTTGTACAAAATGATAAATTGAGAATTTTTAGCACTTAAGGGCCTGGGCAGCCAAGAATACAGACATACCTCTTAATCGTTCCCTCCTACTGTTTTGTGTCTAGCTCCATGGAGTAGGATTTTGACTATTGAGGGCACATGTGCATAGTGAGTCCATGAATTATCTGGCATACATTGTTATTATAATTGGAACTGTTGTACTTCTGATATATCTATATGTATATGACTTCCTGGAACTGTTTAGTTGATCATAATTGCTATGGAATGTTTATTACCATTATTGCTGTCATAAATGCTATGTGGGCGCTTTGCGCCCGTTTGGTTTCTCGATGCTATAATTGGTAATGATGGTAGGATGTCTTACCTCTTTCTTGTACTTTTCTTGCTCTATGTCAATTTTTGGTTAAAGACTGTAAGTGGGAACGAGGTTGGATTCTTTTGGATTTTCTTAGTTTGACCCACTGTATCCGGTGATGTCATCACAAAGGGAGTTCTATTGGGTTCGTTCGAATTGTGTTCACTTGTGGTGTCAACGCGTGGCAAGTCGATTGGACCGACAAGACGTATTTAACATGCTGAGGATCTGACTTTGACCATGAAGAGGACTGTGATTGAAGACCTTATCCTGTATTTCTCACTACACGGGTGAGCCCGGAGTTGCCTCACGCATTCGGGATTCGATGGAGTGCCCAACTCCTTAGTTGTAGATAGGGTGTGGGTAGTTGATATTTTATTTTGCATTACCTATATAAAATTGTATTTTGGGTATGTGTATGTTTTAAGGTGATTATCCAGACTTAAAGGTTGTAAATTGAGTACATTCTATAATTCATATTTTAATTAGTTATATATGTAATATTCATTCGTGGCTCCTATTTTCCTCATATGCGAAATAATTAATATATTTGTAAAGTTTGTTATTTGACAATGTTAGCACGCCGAAATTTAGTGACCGTGATATAATGACGATTGTGCCGTGGTTATTAAATTGAGGGGTGTTGCAAAAATAAACTCAAAGATCTTTTCAATGAGTTATCATTTGCTTTAAACGGATAAGAAATGATGAAGTTATGACCATTTAAAGTTTATTTTCGAAACTAGAGTGCAATAATCGATTAGGACACATAAATAACCGATTATTCTGAGCCCAGAAACATTCCCAATGGCTATAAACGGCTAGTTTTCATAAGAAATCATTTCTAAATACTATCAACGGCTATTTTATCACTTGGGCTCTATATATAAGTAATGTTTAAAGCTTTTGCAACTCTTGAACACTTGATTTGATCCTTGAATCATCAAAACCATATTTTGAGCTCTTTATTTCAAAATCCTCATATTCTTTTGTTCTTTAAGTTGGATATCTACTCTTGTAAGAGTTTATAATCTTTCTCTTCATCTTGAAATCATTATAAGATGGTGAGGTGTCCCTTGTATTGAGACTTAAACACAAAGTGTGAGGTATCCCAAAGGTGTTGTGGGTGCTCTTGAATGTAAAGGTTTTTTCAAGAACCTATGAAGCTTGAAGAGTTGGAGGCTCTAGCACAATGGTGATGTATCTCAAGGTGTGAGGAGTGCTCTTGTTTGTACAAAGGCTTTCCTAGCACCCGTGAAGTGTAGGAGATATTGAAAAAAATCTCAAGTTAAGCTTGGGGACTAGATGTAGGCCACTCTTTAATTTCAATATTTAGTGCAACATAGTTATTTATTGCATATCTTATCATCTTAATGTTTTGATTTTAAGAACTTAATATCTAGCTTATTTGCTTGATTTATCCCATAACCCAAGTTGTATTTAAGTAATCTACATTAGTTGTATCTTTGTTAGACTTATTCCGCTACATGTGTTGATTGAAAATATCAAAATGCATAATTTCTCAAAGTTGTTTTGAAAATTTGTAACCACTCAATTCACCCCCTCCTGGATGATGGTTGCCATGGCTAATAGGAAGGACATTCCCTCTCTACTAGAGATGATCCTAGATTAATGATAGTGTGGGGATGGATATTCTCTCCTTATCTTAGTAGTTGAGGATGAACAATTCCCTCTCTACTCACAACTCTATGTTGAGGATAGACATTCCCTCATTAGAGGTGGTCAGGTTACTCATTTATTGGAGTAATTCTGTATGACTGGTGAATAGTCATAAATAGGTTGAAGTTTACTAACCTGAAAGCAGGCTACTGCAAAGTGTTTTAAATAAGCAATACAAATGAAATTGAATTTATTTGATTAATTGTGATGTTTGATTAAAGGTGAGTTTCTGAGAATTATTTCTGAGTGCATATTGCTATGTTTGATAATAAATGTTTTTTGAAACTTAATAATTGAATTTCTGTTTTGGGAAGAGGAAGGACTTGATTTGGTTTTTACCACCTTCCTATGTAATGAAATTGAGTTTGAAAGTGATTTTTCCCTGAAACAACTGAAAGTATTACAATGTCGCTGACTTTTAATAATGATACTAAAAATTCTATGACTAAGAATTCTTTGAATTCTCACCCCCTTTTTGTTCTTGTTTCCGTAATATTTCCAGGGACGAGATCCTCAGTATGGAGACCAAAGCAGAAGACGTAGAATATTTTAGTTGTTGGTTTATATTTTGTATTATGTAATTATTATATTGTAAAAGTTTATGTAAATTATTGGATTGTAAAAGTACATTGTACTCTTACATATAGTCCTTATAATATATAAACGTTATGTTATTCTGCAATAGGCTCATACTTTCAGTATATTAACTAAATAAAATTTTAAATTTTAAATTGTTGATTTTTACCTAAAGTGCTTAATTTTATTTGCTATTACGTAAATCTGGATTACGTTATTAGTAAGGAGGTTAAGGACGTTACATTATGGTATCAGAGCAATTCATCCTGTTGAGCTGGAGTATGAACTAGTTATGCTTTGTTATGCATGCATAGGTAGAATTGTAACCTATGCATGCATAACAAAGCATAACGGCCTTGAGATTGTATGTTTATAGTTAACTGTTGCACTGCTACATGATATTGTGTTGGGAATTGTGGATACATCACGCAGCGAAAAAATAGGATTCCCACCATGGATCCATGCGAAAAGCCATAGTCCGAGTTTTAAATTATTTACCTCTTGAAGCGTGATCAAAAGGAAGTGATGTGAATCACCAACACCGTAATAGCAATGATGTCTCTGCAGTATCCACACGAACAGACTCATGAATGTCCAACGTCCGTAAAGAGGAGCCTCATATCTCTCACACAGTGCTAGCTGCGAAGAGAAGAGAAGAAACCTGTCACTCTCTCACTCACTTTTCTATAGGTGCGGCTAGGGTTATATAATATGTTTATCTTAGTACCCCTTAGCAGTACTATTTATAATAGTGACTGCCTTAAATGAGTGTGAGCAGCAGTAAGGTAAGCTGTGTAACCCTAGACTCATCTGTTATGAGTCTAGCCCATATTTGAATCCGAGTCCAACTTGGATCCATTGCGCCAATTTTAGTTTGCTCTATGTGTGTGACCTTATAGGTTCTTATTACGTTGGCAGTAATATTAAAATCCTATTTTAACATTACAAGCAGTGAGCGGTATCTAGCAACACATTGCTGCTACCCAAGTAATAAGAATGTCAGTGATTTGACATAACCTTTCCGTGACCAATGTTTCTGTGTCGTTTAGTCCATTTGTCAAGATATTTAGATTGAACACAAGGCATGGAATGCGTCACCCTTGTATAGTCCAATCTTTCATTTCTTGATACTCGAGTAGACTTTGTAACAACAAATGAAATCAATATCTCATATTGACTCATTTGAGCATGGTCATGCATTTCGTAGTCTCACTCAATCAGGGGGCCCGAAGATATCGCTCCCGTTATGTAGGAGTGACAAATCCCATCTAGGTCACTCACATCCCTCTGCATGATTCGCGGTATGTCCAATAACTAACTTTACACCTTGTTACAGATGGCATTTGATGGCATTAAAACACACAACTTCTCATGTAAGAATCGTAGTGATTTCAGGTCAAAGGACCACAGACACCATTGTCACTATGAGAATCGCTTATGACACTCACGTAATGATCCATGTAGCGTTCTCATGGCGGGTCAGTCCAGTACATCATTACTTTAATATATACCCATGTGAAGACTTGATATCTCATATCTATGACTCGTGAGATGTGACAGTCTATGCACATACTAGTCTCAATACATTATTGTTGTCCTAATTAATAATAATACTTGAATAGGGACATTTAAGAATAGTGTTCTAATTATATCCAATAGGATCTCACGATCAAGTCAACCACTTGATGTCCTATGGCATCAAACTTACTATTCTAAGGACTTTATTATGTTTATTAAAAAAGAACACAATAAATGAAATACCTCATATATTAAAATAAGCATAATAGAATGTATGTAAATACAGACAAATGTATCAGCCTCTAGGGCATACACTAACATATTAAGCCTGATCAACTCAATATTTATTGTTCTGTGTGTACAGGAGACTATGGCATCTTCTAGGCGAATGTGTAGGAGCACGACAACTGCTAATGAAAATACGTTTGATGTGATGGAGGTGCTTAGAGAGATGGCAGCAACCATGAGGGACCAAAGAGAAATAGCAATTACGCAAAGGGAGATGACAGCTGCCATGCGTGAGCAAACGATAAACACGAACAAAATTTTAGAAAGATTGGGTAATAATCCACAACTACAACCACAGCCGAAGAATAAAGTAGCTATACCGAGGAATTTGGATCTTCAAGATCTATCTAAGTTTAGGAAGACCAATCCTCCTTCGTTTCAAGGTGAACATGATCCAACTAAAATGGAGATATGGTTGAGGGAGTTAGAAAAGATTTTTGTAGTGATGCAGTGTAGGGACGACCAAAAAGTATCTTTTACTTCCTACATGCTTCAGGGAGAAGCTGAATATTGGTGGAATGATATTAGAAGAATAAAGGAAGTAGCTGGTATTTAGGTGACTTAGGAAGTGTTCAGAATAACCTTATTGGATAAGTATTTTCCAAGAAATTTGCAAGAAGCTAAAGAGTTAGAATTTCTAAAATAGGAGCAGGGAAACATGTCAGTAGGGCAATATGTTGCAAAATTTGACGAGTTATCAGAATTTTCTTCTTATTTCTAGTATAATCCAGATGAAAATTGAAAATGCATCAAATTTGAGGATGGACTAAGATGAAATTAAGAGAATGGTAAAACCATTGGTGATCAGGGATTTCCACACTTTAGTAGAAAGATGTCAAATTGTGGAGTTAGTTGGTTCGAAGCTGCAACAAGAGTATAGACAATAAGGTTTTCAAAAAAGAAAAGGGCTGATGGTAAGTTTAAGAAAAATGTTCAAGGGCCTACATATCAATAAGGAAAAAGGAAGTAGATTCAGAAGGAAGACAGAAGTGGGCCCAGATGTCTAAAATGTGGAAGATTCCATAGTAATAAAGCTTGACAGCTGGATCAATTAGAGTGTTTCGTCTGTGGTAAAAATGGACATTATGCTAGAGATTGTCCCCAACACAAGGAGCAACAACCTTTAGTTCATAGCAAAAAGGACCCATTACTTCCATGCCCCAAACTAGAGGAAGGGTGTTCACCCTGAGCGGCAAAGAAGCGGCCCAATCCATTGATCTAATACAGGGTAAGTGCATAATTAAACATAATCTTTTAACTGTATTATTTGATTCAAGAGCATCACACTCTTTTATTTATTATGATTGTGTAAGGATTTTGGATTTACCTGTGGCAGATCTACCTTATGATTTTACAGTTTCCACTCCTACAGGAAAACTAGTAACCACTTCCAAAATATGTCTAAACTGTGTAACTGTTGAAAACAGAGACTTTCTTGTGAACCTCATATGTTTACCGCTTATTGATATATACATTATTTTGGGTATGGACTAGTTATCAAAAAACCATGTCGTTCTAAATTGGTCAGATAAAACTTTAGTGTTTTTACCTGATATTCTTTCTATAAATACTTCTTTTGAGTCTATCTATTTAAATGCCAGTCAAGTTACCAACTGCCTGGTAGAAGGAGCTCAAGGTTATGTTCTCCTATTTTCTTTGAATTATGAAAATAAACAAAATTTAGAAAATATTTCTATAGTGAGAGAATATTCAAAAGTATTTCCAGATGAGATTAATGAGTTACCTTCTAAGAGAGAAATAGAATTTGCTATAGGCTTAGTACTAGGAACAAGGCCTATCTCTATAGCACCATATCGAATATCCCCTTTAGAGCTCTCTAAACTTAAGAAAAAAATACAAGAATTGTTGGATAAAAAATTTATTAGACTTATTGTTTCACCTGGGGAGCACCGGTACTTTTGGTGAAAAAGAAAGATGGAAGTATGAGATTGTGTGTAAATTATAGGAAGTTAAATAAGGTAACAATTAGAAATAAATACCCATTGCCTAGGATCGATGACCTAATGGATCAGTTAAGAGGTGCTACCATATTTTCAAATTTTGATTTAAGATTAGGGTATCACCAAATTAGGGTCCGAGAAGAAGATATCCCTAAAACTGCCTTTAGGACCAGATATGGACATTATGAATATCTTGTAATATCCTTTGGTCTAACAAATGCACCTGCTGTGTTTATGGATTATATGAACAGGATTTTTAGACCATACCTAGATAGATTTGTTGTTGTCTTTATAGAAGATATTCTCATTTATTCAAATACAACTGAAGAACAAGAGGAACATCTTAGGTTGGTTCTAGAAATCCTAAAAGAAAAGAAACTGTAGGCCATATTGTCAAAATGTGAATTTTGGATGAAAAAGGTGTAGTTCCTAGGACATGTGATATTAGGAGAGGGTGTATCTATAGATCCTAGCAAAGTGGAGGCAGTTTTGTAGTGGGAAAAACGTACCACTGTAACTGAAATCAGGAGTTTCCTAGGTCTAGCTGGGTATTATAGAAGATTTATTAAGGGCTTTTCTCAAATAGCTTTACCTTTTACTAAACTGACCAAGAAAGGTGGCACTTTTGAATGGACACAAGAGTGTGAGAATAGTTTTCATGAACTAAAAAGAAAATTGACCACCACACCTATTCTAGTGATTCCATATCTAGAAGGTAACTTTGAAGTTTATTGTGATGCTTCGAGGAAAGGGTTAGGATGTGTTTTAATACAAGATAGGCGAGTAGTTGCTTATACTTCTAGGCAGCTAAGACCCCATGAAGAAAACTATCCAACCCATAATCTGGAATTAGCAGCAGTTGTTTATGCCTTAAAGATTTGGAGGCATTACTTGTATGGAGTTAAATTTGAGGTCTTTAGTGATCATAAAAGTTTAAAATATCTATTTGATAAAAAAAAATTAAATATGAGACAAAGAAGATTTGAAATTTCTAAAGGATTATGATTTTGACTTAAAGTATCGTCCAGGAAAGGGCAACGTGGTGGCCGATGCATTGAGCAGAAAACTTCTGCATGCATCCATATGATGATACAAGAAATGGAACTCTGAGAGAGCTTTAGAAATTTGAGTCTAACAGTAATTGTGTTACCACATAGCCTCTATTTAAACAAATTAGAAATTCATAATGATTTGAAGACTCAAATTAAAGAAGCTCAAAGAGAAGATGAAAGGTTGAAAGAACAAATTGAACAAATGCTTGTAGGAAAGAAACAGGACTTTAGAAGGACTGAAGATGGGATAATAATGTTTAAAGATAGACTTTGTGTCCTAAGAGAATTAGAAATTAAAGAGAAAATTTTAGAAGAAGCCTATAAAAGTAAATACACCATTCATCCTGGAATAACCCAAATTTATCAAGACCTCAAAAAGATGTTTTGGTGGCCAATATGAAAAAGGATATTGCATAATATATGTCCAAATGTTTGGTTTGTCAAAAAGTCAAAATTCAACATCAAAGACCGTCAGGCACTTTGCAACCTTTAGAAATCCTAGAATAGAAGTGGGAAAGCATTTCAATAGATTTTGTTATGGGATTACCAAGAACCCAATCAGGTTATGATGCTATTTAGGTTAAAGTGGACAGGTTAACCAAATTTGCACACTTTCTACCCATAAGAGCTAATTGGTCATTAGATAGGTTAGCATAATTATACCTTCAAGAAATTGTCAAGCTATATGGAATCCCCTCCAACATAATATCTGATAGAGATCCCAGGTTCACCTCTAGATATTGAAGAGCTCTACAAACAGCCTTTGGAACCAAATTAAATTTCAACACGGCCTATGATCCATAAACTGATGGCCAGACTGAAAGGACCATCCAAACCTTGGAAGATATGCTTAGAGCCTGTGTGCTTGAATATTAGGGTAGTTGGGATAGGTTCTTACTTTTGGTAGAATTTGTCTTCAATAATAGTTATCATGCCAGCATAGGAATGGCACCATATGAAGCCTTGTATGGCAAAAAATGTAGGTCACCATTATGTTGGTATGAAACTGGGGAACAAACTATCCTAGGTCCAAAACTAGTACAACAAACCACCAAATAAATTAAAAAGATCAAGGATAGGATGTTAGCAGCCGAAAGTAGGCAAAAGAGTTATGCAAATGAGAGGAGGAGGCCTTTGGAATTCAAAGAAAGATAACATGTATTCGTCAAAGTCACTCATACTATGGGAGTTGGTTGAGCCATAAAGACCAAAAAGTTGAACCCTAGATTTCTTGGTCCTTTCCAAATCTTGAAAAAAGTTGGACCAGTTGCTTACCAAATTACTTTACCACCTACCTTGTCAAACTTTCATGATGTCTTTCATGTTTTCCAGCTCAGAAAGTATAATTCGGATCCTTCACATATCATTGAAATTGAATCAGTGCAGTTAAAAGATTATTTAAGATATGTAGTTAAACCTATAAGGATCTTGGATAGAGCAATGAAAGAGCTTAGAGGGAAACAAATTCCTCTAGTGAAAGTGTCAGGGGAAGGAGGTGACTCGGAGGAAGCTACATGGGAACTTGAGTCTAATATGACACAGAACTATTTAGAACTTTTTGAGTAATGTAAACAAATTTTGAGGACAAAATTTATAAAAAGGGGAGAGAGAATTATAACATCCTCCTACCTTAATGAACCTAATCAAGGTTATAGAAGCTCAATAACACTGGTAGAAATTATCTATTAATTTGAGTAGTTTTTTTAACAAGTTTGAACGTAATTCTGTAACACTGATTGTGAAGAAATAATTAAAGTATCTACATAAATAATTGATATGAAGGAAGTAAATAAGAAAAATTTATTTTTGAGCAAAGAACCATTGATAAGAGTTGTAGAAAATTTTGGAGAAGCAATTGAGCTAGCTTGGTATTTTTAAGGACACTGATAGGGGATAAGTGAATAGCTAATTAACTCAAAAAATTATGAAAATATTTGGAGATGGTAAGTATGACATGGAGAATATTTTGGTATAAAATGTCAATTAAGATAAGTATCAGTAAGCAAATCTACTTAATTCTTGAGTTTAATTTAATTCAAGATTGAGTAATGAAGCTTAACTAATAAATAGTAATATATGAAAAATCTTAGAAAAATGGATCTGAGGACTAAGATGAGTAATACTTATGGATACTTGAAAATTTAACTTTGGAAGATTAAAGTGTGTTTAACAGATCCAAAAGTTTCAGTCAGAAATTTTGACTAATCCACCGCCTTTCACTTGGCCATTTTTTCTACACAAATCTTACTTCATCTTTCTCTCGGATCCCAGACCACAAATAAGGAAATAGGTGTAATGCCCCTTTTTGGGATGAAATATCACATCATTCATTACGATGCAGAAATAAATAATATAAACTATAGTGCGAAAAACAAAAGTATAAACTTCGACCCGGTTCATTGTATAAATATAAACTTGCTTGATTGAAATGGTATAATTAGATTAGAAAATATTTATTTTTGTTATAAAATAATATTAAAATATAGTGACGAAATGTATTACAACAAGGGTAAAATAAAGCTAACCATACATTCGAACAACATGGATATACATATATATATATATATATTTCATTATATTGAACTTGTTTAGTTACAACACCTGATATACAAAAAGCAAAACTATGCATGCCCTAAAAGATTATACATGTACAGCCCAATAAAAAGATAAATCATCAGGCCCCAAAAAGAACACAGATAGCCATTAATGACTATCGACAATATCAGCCCCTAAGAATAAAAAGAAGGAACTGTGTCAGAATGCTCCTCAAGGTCTTCCTTGTCAGAGGAAACCCTCATCAGAGCCACCGAATTACGGGCCGGGGCTCGGGAAGTAGAGAGGAATGAATCCTACTGTGGGGAGTAATAACATTCACCCCACATATCCCTAATGGGCAAATAAAATTCTAAATGCAGACAGACACTACATGTAAAGATAGGCAAATTATAACGCCCCTAAGCTAGCGAAACCGTCACGTCTCCTATATAAACACAGCGATCCAAAGCCAGGTTAATATGCCAGCAGTCTGGACCTCCGAGAAAAGTCAGTCGCACATATCCCAAAAAGCCTTGCAGATGAGTCGTCATGATTAGAACAGGTACTCGTAAAGTCAGGCCAAAAACTGGGGAACTCATGAACTTCACCCTCTTCGCCGACGTCTTCGAAGAAATATAAATATAGACAGAATAGTAGAAATACAGAAAAGAAGTAAGACATCCTACCGTCATTACCAATTATGGCAGTAAAGAAACAGAATGGCGCGAAGCGCCCACATAGCATTTCAAAAACAATAATAATTAGCATTAAATAGCAATAATAAACAACTAAGTAGTTCCAGGCAGTTATGATATTAATAAAGCAACAGTTCCAATCATCATATAAATAGATAAATTCCAAATAATATGTAGACTCACTATGCATGTACACATGTTATCAAAATCCTACTCCATGGAGCTAGACACAAACATTCGGAGAGAAAGATCAGGAGACATATCTGTAACTCGGCTGCCGCAGCTAAAGTGCTATAATTCATCAAATTATCCACGTGCATAGCAAGGCATTGTACAAGACATTCTTCACTAGATCGCGATATAGGACAGTGTCTTGGTCCGGATCGTCGGTGCGTTTGCATCGGTCTGCCCCACGGACAGAAGAGCTACTAACTGTCCATTGTGAGGTACCCGTACCCCGACGCCCCCAAGGTCAACATTATGACCTACACTAGTCTACTCGCACCCATACTAAGTGTTTTCAATCTCCTAGGCAACATGGCCTTAACAACAGTCCATCGGACTTCCACAATGCATGATGACTCAATGCATATATCATGTATATTCAGCAAAAATATACTTTCCATAACATGCCACAATTTGGCTAAGATAAGGATCAACACATTCTTGGTCTCACTCATGGACCCATAATAATTATCATCAATTCTTCAAAGAAGACATTGCATCTTAAGGGTTCGTTATGGAATTATGCCTTAATTTTCTATATTCATCTCATCAAGTTTTCTCTTGAAATAGTTTGATTTGAGTTATTTCACATCTTACTTACACTCATGTCCTTCCTTTAATTTAGAATCATTCTATGTTTTAGGATAAAGTCCCATTCTTGGTTCTTTCCATTTTATGAATCCCTAATTAATTCCTAATTATCCAATTAACTGAGTTTCACCTTAATTTAGCATTTCTTATGAAATCATTTTCTAGAGGAATTATCTTGATTGTTAAGTTCCTTGTTTTAAGTTTATTCATACTCACTTAGAAAAATTATTCTAAGGTTTGCTAAGTCTCACACACTTTTATTCTTTCCATAAGTTCCAAAATCACTCTAGGTCGCCCATTTAATTTCTTTCCAAGCATAATGTTAATTACTTAACACTTAATTACTAAATTTCCAAAGTTGCCTAAAAATTACACAATTGGGCCCAAAATGGCCCTAGAGGCCGTGAGCCTCTCTAAAGGGTAAGGACCCTAATTTTTCTATGATCCATTAATTGTTATTTACTTGATTAATCATTTCTCCACTTGTTGCAAAATTTTAAATCTTAAACACCCTAAGGAGGGTAAGGAATCCTTGCCCCCAAATCATGTTTCCAATCAATCAAAACCAATTCAAGATCATCAATATATATATATATATATATATATATATATATATACATTCAATTAAATAAATCATACATAATAAAATCAATACATAGTCATCAAAATCACACATCACAAAGAGTAACCCTAACAAAGGTTCCTCACAACCAACACCCAATACAAGTCTCCCACTACCAATAGAGGTTGAAGTGGATAGTCTTCCTCTTACCTAAGGGGAAAACAAGAAAAGAAATCTCCTTGCTTGCTCCTTGACAATTTCGGTCACACTCCTTCAAAACCCTAGAAATTTCAACTTCAACCAATCAACACGAATGCTTGGAAAAGAGCAAATAAATGATCATAAAGATGACCATCAAAACAAAAATGGAGAGGGGAAGATAAAAAATCAAGAATATTACCTAAAAGCCTCAAACTTGAAGCTTGAAGAAGATGATGAAGATGGAGGCTTTTCAAGTAGATGCAAGGTAGAAATGTGTTTAGAATGTGATGGACATTAAGGAAATATGGTTGCTTGAAATTTTTGTGATCAAGGAGGCATAGAGAGGGAGTGAGGCCATGGGGGTGGTAGAGAGAAGGAGGAGAAAATGAGAGAAAGATGAGTGTAGAGAGAGAAGTTGATAGTAAAAAATGATGATGACTTTTTGATTTTTGAAATTAAAATAGGAAACTTAATTTAGTGAATGCACATTTTTGGCTCCAAAATGGCCTTGTGGCCGTGTAATGTGGGGAGGAAGAGAGAGAGTGTGTACCTTACTTGAGAAGCTTGGTAGGAAGCTTCCTTGAAGCTCCATTGAGAAGCTTCGTGCGCTTCTCGATAAAGTAAAAAGTAATGTTGTCTCCTAAAGTGAACATTTTAGAAAAGATGATTAACACTCTACTAGAGCTATTATCCAGTGAACAAAAGTTACATTTAATAGAAACAATATTTATTGTTCATTGGATAATTTTACGGTACAACAATTTTATTTATCAGATAAAATCTCAAAAAACATAAACTTCGTAAACTGTGCCCAACTTCGGGTTTAGTAATATCCCCCATCGACATTTCCATAGTTCAAAGTTTACCAGCCTCAGGGAAAATATTTTATTTTTCTGGCTCCGGTCGATGCACATGCAAAATGAGGAATATATTAAAATATTCGACATTTCTGAAAAAATTCACAAAAATTTTTAAAAATCACAAATATTAGAAAATTACTATTTATCATGAAACAAACAATTTTTGGGATGTTACACTGTCTCTGCTCAGTGTGCACGTAAAATGAAGAATATATTAAAATATTTGACATTTTCAGAAAAATCTAGAAAAATTCTCAAAAATCACAAATATTAGAAAATGATTATTTATGATAAAATAAATAATTTTTGGGGTGTTACAAAAGGGACAAAATAGAGGCATAGGGATGGCAAGAGAAAAGAAGAAAAAAAAGTCTACCTACTCCTTTTCCTTTCCTTTTTGTTCTTATCATCATTGACTTTTCTCTATTTCATTTCATCTTTGTACATTTTCTCTCCCTTGTTTCTGTCCAGCAGTAGCAGCCCAAGAGAAACAAGAAAAACAAAATAAGAGAAAGCAAGGAAACAAGAGACAAGAGGAAGAATAAATCAAAGGCAAGAAAGGAAAGAAAATTGTGGCAAGCTAGTGAAGTTGAGGTAGAGGGTTCTTTGCCATTTTCTTGCTTTTCTTTTCTTGTTGTTTTTGAGTCTCAAAACTGGTTCATGTAGCCATTGAAGGTCACGACCAGCAACTTGCAAAACAACAAGTGTTTAGTCCATTTTTGTGCTTTTATGTTACCATGTCTTAATTCTATTTTCTCTTGCATTCTTTATTCATTGATTTTTGAGTTAAAATTATGTTCCGTATACTTATGAGAGTCATGGCCACATCATGATGGAGGGTCAATTCTTGTTAAATTATGGTATTGTTTCTAAACTTTAGTTAATGAAATTGATACAAGTTTAATATAATTTTCTTGTAAGGTTAGAAAATAGTATAATACGTTTGAAATGGGGCAACCGTGTGAGTATATATTTCAAATGTTCACATAATTTCCACATAGAGAACCAAGTAGTCCAAGTATTCATCTTTTACGCTTGACTATGAGTTGTGCTTGTTTTTCTGTTGCCTTGAAACTCATAACTAGGCAAAGACTTAATAACTCAAAATTAGGGGTGCACAACCCGACCCACGAACCCGCCAACCCGACCGACCTTGTAACACCCCAAATTTTAGGCTATGTTACAGAACTGACAGAATTTCACTGTTTTGTGTTTTCTGTGCAATATAAAAATAATTTGATTATTCTGATACTGTTTTTGATTGTTTTGTGTGATTTGCTCAGGGTCGGAAAATAATAATTTTGGTAGGAAATTCTTATTTTAATTAATTAGAGCTTTGGGGATTTTACTAAACCCAATTGATTGATATATATATTAATCTTATAATTTTTAGGATTTAACTGTGTAATAAAATAATTTTATATTATTATAATATTATTTTATTCAACAAGACTCTTGTTGTCTCAAAAATAGTAGAAAAATTATTTGTGGACCCGAAAAAGTTCGTGGGACCCACGTTTAGGAAAAACAGTCAACTGTGCTGACTGGACAAATTCTAGCCAATTAGAGCAAGTCAACGAAAGTAAGCTTGACTTTCTAAACCAATAGGAAGAGGTCAACAAAAGAAGCATAGACTTTATTTAGGACCGTTGGATGAAAAGCATAATTTAGATGCTTTTGATCTTAACCGTTGATCCAATCAATGGTGTAAAACGAATCTTGATAAAACCACTAAGTAATATACACCGTAGATGAGATCAATGGATAGGAAATCAAGATGATTTCAATGGCTAAGATGAAGTCAAACTTAGTGGCTTGGACTTTAGTATGAACCGTTGGATGAAGACTTAGTTAGGAAGCCTTTAACCTTAGCCGTTGATCTAATCAATGGTGAGATTAGAATGCTAGTTTTATGACCAATTGATATCTACCTTAGATCTAATCTATGGCTAGGAATTAAAGATGAATCAATGGTTAGAATTAAGTCAAAAATTGTAGGCTTGACTTTTGGTTAGTAGCTAATTAAGCTTAATTTGACTAATCTAATTACCTAATTAGCAAACTAAGTGAACTAGTTTAGTTCTTAATTAATTATAATCTAAATACTAATTAGATATCTTAATATTGATTAGAGATTATAATATATGTAATTATATGTCTAATTAATTAGTTATGTAATTGGATGATTAATTAAAATTGGTTAGGAAACTAAACCTAATTAATTATCTACTTAATTAGTAAGTAATTAGACTTGAATTAAAAACAAATTGAGACCCAAAGTGCCCTTGGACCACACGGTTTGCAGCAGCCTTGGGAGGTAATATTGGACAAGTTCTACGTCATTCTTGAACCAATTAGCATGCACACTAGGTGGCCAAATGATGACATAAGCCATGTGCACCTAAATTGGATATTTGTTTCAAGTAAATCTCTTCATTTTCTCTATGTTATCCCACGGCAGCAGCCCACTCCCAAATTACATGCAATATTCATTTCTTTTCTCTCACCAAAAAGCTTTCAAGATATTCTCTCAAAATTCCCAAGAACACCAAGCACCATTCCTTTCCTATTTTCTCTTCTATTTTCGGCCAAGCACCAAAGTACTACCACCAATCTTCTATAATTTTTCCTCTTAGCTTTTCTTGAACCCAAATCCTATTCTAAACACTTTTCATTCACAAAGTTTTTCCAAAAACTACTCTATCTTGTCCAAAATCCAACCTTTTGCTTACTTACTTAAGGGTAAGTCTTGATTTTATGGTTCAAAATTAGATTTCTAATTTTTCTAACCATGATTGCCCCATGGTTTTTCAATATTAAACCTTGTTTGTGCTTTTACTAATTGTTTAAGAATTTTAGGGATTTGTTTGGGGGATTGCACGAATTTGAAGGAAGGGAGGAGAACTAACCGATTAAATTGTCTTCAAGAGGTAAGAGGGAGATTTTACCTCACCAACCAAGTTTTGGTGGTGTGGGGATGGTTTTGTACGGTGGAAAAATCCATAAGGGTTCTTCACCGATTGTTTGATGCTATTTGATTGTGTTTGGGTTATGTATGATTGTGTTTTTGTGCTTGCATGTGTGATATTATGTCTATTGTTTTGATATATGTTAGTATGTATGAAATTGTTGTTTTGATATATGTTTGTATGTATGAAATTGTGTGCTTGAAAATGTATGAGTAAAGTAAGATGTGAATAATATGATGAACCGATTTTATGAGAGCTCCAAAGAGCTTGAGGCTTACGGCCATACTAGGCTAGAAAGGACCAAAGTCCTGAAAATGAGAGATTTAATTGAAAATGAAGGATTTAAATGAAAAAGAAATGAATTTGAACAAGTTTGAAGGTTGTGAGAAAATAATCGGATATAATTAAACTGATGAATTAAAATAAGAACTGAGAGATTTAAAATGAATTTGGGACGAATTTGAGTATAGCAAAGTAAAATGATTTTTGAGAAAATGAATTATTATCAATATGATTTTTAGAGGGGCAATATAGTAATTTTCTTTTTTAAAAGGGGCCATAATGTAATTATGATTTTTAGAGGGGCAATATTGTAATTATGATTTTTAGAAGGGCAAAATAGTAATTTTCATTTTTAATAGGGCCATATTGTAAATAATAATTTTTGAGGGCCTAAAACGAAAATATTATGTTTTGGAGGGACTATTTTAGAAGTATGAATTTTATGAGGGACTATTTTATAAATATGAATTTTATGAGGGACTATTTCGTAAATATAAATTTTATGAGGGACTATTTCATAAATATGAATTTTACGAGGGACAATTTCATAAATATAAATTTTATGAGGGACTGTTGTGAAAATATTATTTAGATGAGGATTATAAAGAAAATATTATGTTTTGAGAGGTTATGATGCAAATATGAAAAATGAAGTTGAATTTGGTGTTAAATGAGGAAAATAGTATTTTTGATTTAAAACGTGTGAAAAATATTTTACACGATTGAGAAACGATGAAAAATTGATACGTGATTGAGAAAATGTGAAAAATATGGTTTCGCGATGAAATTACAGTAATGACACTGTTGGGCCAATATGAGGACCCCGAACTTGAGATAAAGAAAATTTGATTGAGAATATGATAGAATGAATTGAACTGAGAAGGTGCATTTGTATATGCATTGAAAAGGTCCGATGGACTGGATAAAGCTATTTGCCTAGGAAAGAGAGAATACACTTCCTGAGTGGGTGCGATATGCGTAGTGTAGGTCTTTCGTTGACCTTGGGGGCATTGGGGTGCAGGTTGCCTACAATGTGCAGTTGGTAGCTCTTCTGTACGTGGGTTAGACCGATATAACACACCAATGATCCGGACCGAGACACTATCCGTAATCAAGATTTGATAAAGACTAGTGCATATGCTAGATGTGCAAAAATTGAGCACGTGGTCCGAGGCATGTAGTGTAGATAGATCTTTACGATCACTCTTTCCGATTCGAGTTGTAGCTCCATGGAGTAGGAAATTGAGTCTAGATGAATGTGCAGAGATACTGAGAGTATTATCATAATTATTGTTTATGATAATTGAATTATTGAATAATTGAATATTGATAAGGACATGATCGTAATTATGACTTATTGTATGAATTATGAGGATAAATGATATTGTTGGCATAAGTGTAATTATATATGATGTGTTGATATGAGATATGATATGTGTCAGATAAATGATATCGGTGACATAATTGTAATTATGTATGAAATGTTGGCATGAGAATTTGTATGTGTTTATCTTCATTGCTACCATACTGGTATTGGCGTAGGTGATCTCACCTCTTTGTATGTCTATTCTATATTGTATTTATAATTTTAAAGATCTTTGAGCGAGAACTTGAGCAAGAAGGCGAGGAAGAAAGCATTCTGTTGAGGACGCTGAGTTTTGAAGTGATGGAGGAGTCTCGTTTCCTTGTGTATATGAGATTGAGTAGACTACATCTTGGACATTAGTGTGAGTATTAATACTTAGAGTTCCCATTGTCAATTAGACAGTATTGGGAAGTATACTATCGTACTCTGAGTGCAATTAGTATAGTGTCGTCTGTGCGGACACCTGTTCGTAGGACTTCGCGTCAAGTCGGACTTTGATTTTCTGAGGAGTCTAAGGAGGACCCACCTAAGGGTTCTACTATTTAGTAATACTTGGGCAGTAAGTTAATTTAAATTAAAGTTTAAATATTTTGAGAGTCTAGTTTGTAAACATTAAAATATGACAGTACTATGACTTGTATATATATAAGATGTATATTAATTTATGATGTTGTTGTAATGTTTTTATTTTCTGCTAGGTTTATCTTACTATCATCAATGAATTTTACAACTCGTATTTATATCATAAAGCACATTTTCTAATTAAAAGGGTAATTTGGTATTTGAGTAACAAGAAGTGTGGCACCCTAAGGAGGGTGTTACAGACCTGACCCGACCCGACCACATATATCCGGGTTGGTTCGGGTAATCGGGTCGGGTCGGGTAAAATTTTGTGAACCCGTTGAATATCGGTTCGGGTAACGGGTTTGGTGAACCAACCCGATAACCCGACCCGACGACTCAACGACCCAATAAATGACGTCGTTTTGCCTATATTTAAGTTTTTTTTTCTTACAACCCGATCCGGTGACCCAACCAACCCGACCAACCCGACTAACCCGATTAACCCGATTATTTAACCCGAACTAACCCGATCCTAATCGAGTTGGTTCGGTTCGGGTTTCTCAAAATTTTTTCTCTCGACCCGACCCGACCCGAACCCACATGATTGATTTGGATTTTTTCTCCCCTAAACCCGACCCGACCCGTGTGCACCCCTACTCAAAATTGTGTTTGTTTGTGACATGATGCACGCAACCAAGAACTTAATATTGACTTGGGATTAGAAGGTGTTGTGCCTTACTTTATATGTCCAAGCATTGAAATTATGTTAACTTTGTGTCTTTATCATTTGATGCTAACCATGTAGTACTTTAGTGAATGACTTGTGGTCTTTAGTCTTGGAAGCTCATGGCTAAACCAAACATTAACTTTGAATTGTGATACTTTGTAAACAAATTATTTTTGTATGGAAGCCTGTTGGATGTTGTGGTTTATATGAGTAACCCTTATATTTTATATGGCCAAGAAGTTGAACTAGGACCACACTAGGTTAGAATGACTCATGTTCTTCCTAGTGGAAAGTAGATGAGGAGGGACATTCCCTCTCTACTAGAGATGATCCTAGATTAATGATAGTGTGAGGATGCACATTCCCTTCCTTTCTTAGTAGTTGAGGATGAACAAGTCTCTCTACTCACAACTCTATGTTGAGGAGGGACATTCCCTCACTAGAGGTGGTCAGGTTACTTATTTATCAGAGTAGTTATGCGTGACTAGAGAATAGTCATAAATAGGTTAAAGTGTACTAACTTAAAAGTAGGCTACTGCCAAGTGTTTTAAATAAGTAATACAAATAAAATTGAATTTATTTGATTAATTGTGATATTTGATTAAAGGTGAGTTTCTAAGAATTATTTCTGAATGCATATTGCTATGTTTGATAATAAACATTTTCTAAAACTTAATAATTGAATTTCTATTTCGGGAAGAGGAAGGACTTGATTTGGTTTTTACCACCTTCCTACGTAATGAAATTGAGTTTGAAAGTGATATTTCCCCGAAATAGCTAGAAGTATTACGATGTCAGTAATTTTTAATATGATACTGAAAATTCTATGATACTGAGAATTCTTTGCATTCTCACCCCTTTTTTGTTCTTGTTTCCGTAATATTTCCAAGGACAATATCCTCAGTATGGAGACCAAAGCAGAAGACGTAGAATATTTTAGTTGTTGTTTTATAGTTTGTATTATGTAATTATTATATTGTAAAAGTTTATGTAACTTATTGTGTTAGCCATGACAACCATTACCCAAGAGGGGGGTAAATTGGGTGATGACAAGTTTTAATGCAACTTTGACAAATTATGCATTTTGATATTTTCAATCAACATATGCAACGGAATAAGTCTAACAAATGTACAACTATTATAGATTACTCAAATATAACTTGGGTTATGAGTTAAATCATGCAAATAAGGTAGATATCAAATTCAACTTAAGCATAAATAATTAAAGTACAAATGTAAAGGAGATAGAGTTGAGAATAGCAAACACTAAGATTTATCCTAGTTCAACCACCAACCACTTGTGGCTTATGTCCAGTCCTCAAGTGAACCACCGGATATTTTTCACTATGTCTTCAAGTTTCAATAGGTGCTTGACAACCTTTATAATTGAGAGCACTCAACACACCTTGGGAAGCCTCACCCTTGTGCTTGAGCCTCGCACAGGGATACCTTACCCTTTACAACTTTTGAGGGATGTCTCACCCTCAAGGGATACCTCACCCTTTTCTTTAGAGAGATACCTCACCCTCTCTTTATAGGTTATACAAAGATGTAGATGATAGAAACTTTCTCAAAGAGTAAATAATACAAATTGAAGCTCTATGGGTATAAAGGATTCACACTTTGAAGCTTAAAATAGAGTATGATAGAAGATAAGAGAGAAAACTTGTATTTGATGATCAAGAGACTTGTTTAGGTAGTTTTTCCAACTTTTCTTTAATGCCCAAACACTTGTATTTATAGCCCAAAGAGATTTAGAGCCGTTGGGTAAAGATTGGAAAATGATTTATTATGAAATATATCCGTTTATAGCCATGTGGGAACGTTTCTGAGTATTTTTATTCGAATAAATCTCGTGTTATTCAAATAAATCTTTAAAAACATGTTTTGGAACATTTTTTGGGTCGTGTTATTTGAATAAAACATTTGTTATTCGAATAAATCTTTAAAAACACGTTTTGGAACGTTTTCTGGGATATGTTATTTGAATAACACATCTCTTATTCGAATAAAACATTCTGGTTTTAAAAATTGACTTTAAATGGTCATAACTTCTTCATTTCTTATCCGTTTAAAGCAAACGACCACTTATTGAAAAGATCTTTGAGTCTATTTTCAAATGAAATAAGCTTCAAAATAAAAATTGAAGTATTTGGAAAGTTATGATCAAAAGAGTAACCAAAGGTCAGTTTTGCAAAACACAAACTTAGCTATTTTTGAAAGGTTTGAGTTACCACCAAGACTAGCTTTCCAAAAATAGTTTGTCGGATATTTAAACAAGTAAGAAATACTTTTAAAGATGTTAAAACATATTTTGAGCTTAGTGTGATTCCCATTTACCTTTACATAAGATCTAAGTCATATAAGTTATTCTTGAAGATATTGGACTTGATCTTTTGCTACCATCAATTCTTGATGTAATCCAAGCTTCCAAAAAAAATCTTCTCTTCAAAACTTACAAATGCTTGGAATATCTTTTGTTAGCCAAGTGGCCTCAAACTCAAGAGGGGGGGTGAATTGAGTTTATGAAATATTTTCGCAAATCTTTCGTAAAACGTTTGTTAAATAATTTTCGTTGAAGCTATTGGATAATTGAAATGAATAGATAAATGAGATTGAATACTTCACTCACAAATTAAACAAACCAAGATGAATAATATTCAAGCAAGCAAATAAAGTAAATGCACAAATGTAAAGAGATAGGGTTGAGAGAATCAAACACAAGGATTTATCCTGGTTTAACCACCCCTTGTGACCTACGTCCAGTCCTCAAGCGAACCACTCGAGATTTTCCACTAAACTTCAAGCTTGAACGGGTGCTTGAAAACCTTTACACAATAGAGCACTCACCAATACCTTAGGATACCTCACCCTTGTGCTTTGAGCCTCAAAAACAGGGATGCCTCACCCTTTACAACCTTTTGAGGGATGCCTCACCCTCAAGGGATACCTCACCATTTTCTAACTTTGAGAGATACCTCACTCTCTAAGGGATACCTCACCCTTCACTCTAGAGGGATACCTCACCCTCTCTTTTTCAGATTACACAAAGTATAGAAGATAGAAACTCTCTTAAAGAGTAGATAAATACAAATTGAAGCTCTTAATATGCTCTCAAAGATTTTTCACGTTTTTACAAAAAACAGAGCAATAAATGGATTTGAGGATTGATTCACGTTTGGAAGTATTGATGATCAGTTTTTGGTTCAAGGTCAACCTCAAATAAAGACCCAACTTTGGTATTTATAAGTTTCTCATTCAATAGAGTCGTTGGGGTTTTCTGGGCACGCATTAAATGCATTAAATATAGCCGTTAGACGTTGTCAGGATTCTTGTAATCGATTACTCAACTTATGTAATCGATTACATATGTTTACATATGTTGTTCCAATGTGTTCTTGACTTTCTGGGCTCTGTGTAATCAATTACATTCTTGGTGTAATCAATTACATGGCTTCTGACTTGTGTGTAATCGATTATAATATCTGTGTAATCGATTACATGACTTCTGACTTGCTGTGTAATCGATTACAATATCCATGTAATCAATTACATGACTCTTTGAACGTGTTCATGCTTTTCTGGGCTTGATGTAATCAATTACATATATTGTGTAATCGATTACATGGCCTCTGACTTGCTTGTAATCGATTACATTGCTCATGTAATCGATTACATGCCTTCTGTTTACTGTGTAATCGATTACAAACGTCATGTAATCGATTACATTGGCCATTGAACACATTTTTCAAGTCCAATAAAGCTTGTAAGTCATTTCTAACACCTTGAGACAATTGTTTAAACATGAATCTTTTTAAGAGTGTTAGTTTTAAGATTGAAACACAAGTTTTCTTGAAAGCCATGTTTATCTTTGAAATTTCTCATTTATTTTGAAATCATATATTAAAAAACCATTTGAGAAATCTTGAGAGCATTTAACATTAATGTTCTACGTCTTATAACTAAATGAACCTCTTGACTTCTTTCTTTGATCTTGATTTTTCCTTTTGCGCTTGATCTTCTCTTTTGCACTTGAACTTCACTTTGGCCTTTGTTATCATCAAAAACCCATTTGATATGCTTCAAGACATAAGCATTCATATTCTCCCCCTTTTTGATGATGACAAACTAAACATTCAACAAAATGAGAAATATATGCATTTATTTGATTATCAGATAATTAAGTGCAACACTCCCCCGTAATGTATGCATGAGATAGAATATGTGAAAGTGCAAAACTCCCCCGTACACATGCTCCCCCATACACATGCAATATATTTCACTAATCTCTCCCCCTTTGGCATTATCAAAAAGAAGACACAAGCATTCAGATTTTATATAATTTTTTTAGCCCAGCAGGATCAATATAAGAGTATAATCGTTTAGCACATCAAGATGTGATACCAATAGCAAATGCATATGAAGAGAAACTTAGATAGTATTTATCATTTATGCCAATAGAAATCAGAGTCATATACAAAAGCAATATAGGATTAGATAGAGATTAAGCAAAAGGAAAGCATCACGAAGGATCAAACTTGAAACAATAAAAAAGGTTCCAAATCATTCCAAGACAATTTCAAACATCATTTAAGCATATATTCCAGTCAGATTATGATCCAAAACACATTATTGTGCAGCAAAACAACATATTATACATCAAGTTGATGTATTATGTAGAAGATTGTGACATTATGCAGCAAAATGTTATGCAACAAGACATTATGCAACAAAGTGACCAATTTATGCAGCAGATAAGCATATTATGCAGTAGACCAATAAATTGTACAGCAGAATTAGATGCATGATTGATCTATTATGACAAGTTCAAAGATATTGATATTATACATGACATTTCACATGAAAAATATATTCATTTAACATATTCAAGATATTAAACTAGTAAAGCATAGAGCAAGTCACACTTAACCAAAGGATGCAAGTTCAAGCTTCTTGGAGACAGGGAGGATAGCTTGAAGTATTTTCTAGTTTTGTGTTTGGCGCAGCCACTTTTCAATATATCCAAAGTTAGTTCTTGGCCTTCAAGCACACCTACAACACACTTCAATTTGTGACTTTTGGTACCCAAATTTTCTTGGGTCATTGTGTGTTAGTTTTTGGTAAAGTGCCTTTGGGAACCCAAACCAATTTAGTTCCTAGCTTGTTATTGATATTCTTCCTTATATTGCAATTTGATGCACTATGCCCTTTCCTACCACAATGAAAGCATTTAATAAAGGGGCTATTTGATGTACTTGATGAAACAAAGAAGTTCTTGAGAAACTTTTGTTGTTTATTGGGATTATACCCCAAACCAGCCTTTTGAAAAACACATATTTGGTTTCCAAGCAAAATGTTCAAATTATCTCTTCCATAGGTAAATTTTGAAAGAGTGTTTTTCAAGTCCTCAATCTCAATTTCAAATGCTTTACATGATGAGCAAGATGAGGGTGTAGATGCATTATCAAGAGATAAACATGTCATGCATGAAGAGTTTGCATCAATCAACCCAAGAGTTTCATTTTCTAATTTAAGTTCCTCAATTTCCTTATTTAACATAGATATATTGTTTTCAAAAGAGGAAATTGATTTCTTGGAAGATGAAACAAGTTTTGCAAGTCTTATAGATTCATTATGTAATTCTTTAAAAGCATCTTGCAATTCATCATAGGAAGGGGAAGAGTTTGATTCAAAATTTGAAGATGTTACCTCTATGTCATTTTCATCTTCCTCTTCTCCTCTAGCCATGAAACATAGATTGGCTTTCTCATTATTCGAGCTATAGGTTGAGTCCTTGTCATTATCATCCCAAGCTATGTAGGTTCTTCTTTCTTTCTTCTCCCTTGAGGATTTTTGGTGGTATTTTTCCACTTTACTTTGATAAATCGGGCACTCCATCTTCATGTGACCCAACTCTCCACATTCATAGCATTTAGGAGTGGATGAGGTTCCTTCCAATTTGTGATAGACATTCTTTTGGGGAAAGAGAGGTCTTCCATGAGCTCTATTCTTCTTAAAGAATCTTCCGAATTTTTTGACTAGTAGAGCAAGATTCTCCTCATCTATTTCCAAGTCATCCTCATCATCTTTATCATCTTCATTTACCATGGAGGAAGTGGCTTTGAGAGCAATTCCCTTCTTTTTGTTGTCAACTTATTCATTTTGTTTGAGTCTATTTAACTCCAATTCATGTTCTTTGTAACACCCCAAATTTTAGACTATGTTATAGAACTGACAGAATTACACTATTTTGTGTTTTCTGTGCAATATAAAAATAATTTGATTGTTCCGATACTATTTTTGATTATTTTGTGTGATTTGCTCCGGGTCAGGAAAATAATAATTTTCGGGCCGGGAAAATTCTTATTTTAATTAATTGGAGTTAGGGGATCTTACTAAACCCAATTCTGATTGATATATATATTAATCTTATAATTTTTCAGATTTAACTGTGTAATAAAATAATTTTATATTATTATAATATTATTTTATTCAACAGTACCTACTGTCTCAAAAATAGTAGAAAATTTATTTGTGGACCCGAAAAATTTCATGGGGCCCACGTTTAGCGTAGCAGTCAACGATTCTGACTGAACAGAATTTTGAACCAATAAGAACAAGTCAAAATAGGTGGCTTGACTTTTTAAACCAATAAGAATGAGTCAACAAAAGAAGCATAGACTTTATTTAGGACCGTTGGATGAAAAAGCATAATTTAGATGCTTTTAATCTTAACCGTTGATCCGATCAATGGTATAAAATGAATCTAGATAAAATCACTAAGCAATATCCACCTTAGATTACATCAAGGGCTAGAAATTAAAGTTAAAATCAAGGGTTGAGATTAAGTCAAACTTAGTGGCTTGGACTTTAGTATGAACCGTTGGATGAAGACTTAGTTAGGAAGCCTTTAACCTTAGCCATTGATCTAATCAATGGTGAGATTAGAATGCTAGTTTTATGACTAATTGATATCTACCTTAGATGTAATCTATGGTTAGGAATTAAAGATGAATCAATGGTTAGAATTAAGTCAAAAATAGTAGGCTTGAATTTGGTTAGTAGCTAATTAAGCTTAATTTGACTAACCTAATCACCTAATTAGCAAACTAAGTGAACTAGTTTAGTTCTTAATTAATTATGATCTAAATATTAATTAGATATCTTAATATTGATTAAAGGTTATAATATATGCTAATATATATTAAACTAATTTGTTATATGATTAGGATGTTAATTAAGATTAGTTAGGAAATTAAACCTAATTAACTAGTGAATTGATTAGCAATTAATTAGACTTAAATGGAAAACAATTAAACCCCTAAAACTCAAGGAGGCCACATGGTTTGGGCAGCAGCCGAGGGGGGCTTGGTGGCTAAGTTCTACTAGGTTCTTGAAGTCTCCAAATTGTCATAAACCATGTGCACTACCATATGCATTCAATTGGATAT
This sequence comes from Ormosia semicastrata, assembly GCA_029884595.1. NCBI lineage: Eukaryota > Viridiplantae > Streptophyta > Magnoliopsida > Fabales > Fabaceae > Ormosia > Ormosia semicastrata. Next base: position 17,254,265 of record JAQQTO010000062.1, on the reverse strand, counting down.
TTACCTAGCAAATTCAAACACTCAACCTCACCACTACACACTCACGGCAGCCCTCATTTCTGCACATTCAATATTACTTTTACAATTATCACAAATTAAGCTTCCATTTTCTCTCCAAAATACCAAGAACCCAAGCTATTTTTCCTTCCATTTCTTTCTCTCTATTCGGCCAAGACCTCAAACCCACACCAACCAACTTCTATAATTTTATCTTTTGGCTATTCTTAAACCCAAATCCTATTCTAAACACTTTTCATTCACAAAGTTTTTCTAAAAAACTACTCTATCTTGTCCAAAATCACACCTTTTGCTTACTTTTCTAAGGATAAGTCTTGATTTTATGGTTCAAAATTTGATTTCTAATTTTTATAACCATGTTTGTTCCATGGTTTGTTATTATTAAGCTTTGTTTGTGAGTTTACTAATTGTTTTAGAATTGTTAGGAATTGATTGTGTTCCACACGAAAACAAGGAGAAGGAGGGGAGCTTGAAAAGCTTGTCTTCAAGAGGTAAGAGGGAGATTTTACCTCACCAACCATGGTTTTGGTGGTGTGGGGATGGTTTTGTACGGTGGAAAAATCTATAAGGGTTCTTCACCGATTGTTTGATGCTATTTGATTGTGTTTGTGTTGTGTATGATTGTGTTTTTGTGCTTGCATGTGTGATATTATGTCTATTGCTTTGATATATGTTTGTATGTATGAAATTGTGTGCATGAAAATGTATGAGTAAAGTAAGATGTGAATAATGTGATGAACTGATTTTATGAGAGCTCCAAAGAGCCTGAGGCTTACAGCCATACTAGGCTAGAAAGGACCAAAGTCATGAAAATGAGAGATTCAATTGAAAACGAAGGATTTAAATGAAAAAGAAATGAATTTGAACAAGTTTGAAAGTTGTGAAAAAATAATCAGATATAATTAAACTGATGAATTAAAATGAGAACTGAGAGATTTAAATGAATTTGGGACAAATTTGAGTATAGTAAAGTAAAATGATTTTTGGGAAAATGAATTATTATCAATATGATTTTTAGAGGGGTAAAATAGTAATTTTTGTTTTTAAAGGGGCCATACTGTAATTATGATTTTTAGAGGGGCAATATTATAATTTTTATTTTTAAAAGGGGCCATACAGTAATTATGATTTTTAAAGGGGCAATATTGTAATTATGATTTTTAGAGGGGTAAAATAGTAATTTTTATTTTTAATAGGGCCATATTATAAATAACAATTTCTGAGGGCCTGAAACGTAAATATTATGTTTTGGAGGGACTATTTTATAAATATGAATTTTATGAGAGATAATTTCGTAAATATAAATTTTACGAGGGACTATATTGTAAATATGAATTTTACGAGGGACTATTTTGTAAATGTGAATTTTATGAGGGACTGTTGTGAAAATATTATTTAAATGAGGATTATAAAGCAAATATTATGTTTTGAGAGGTTATTATGCACATATAAAAAAATGAAGTTGAATTTTGGTGTTAAATGAGGAAAATAGTATTTTTGATTTAAAACATGTGAAAAATATTTTGCACAATTGAGAAACGATGAAAAATTGATATGTGATTTCAAAATGCGACAGAACTGTTGCGCAATTGAAAAAATGTGAAAAATATGGTTTCGCGATGAAATTACAGTAATGACACTGTTGGGCCAATATGAGGACCCCGAACTTGAGATAAAGAAAATTTAATTGAGAATATGATAGAATGAATTGAACTGAGAATGGTGCATTTGTATATGCATTAAAAAGGTCCGATGAACTGGATAAGGTTATTTGCCTAGGAAGGAGAAAATACACCTCCTGAGTGGGTGCGATATGCGTAGTGTAGGTCTTTCGTTGACCTTGGGGGCATTGGGGTGCGGGTTACCTACAATGTGCAGTTGGTAGCTCTTCTGTACGTGGGTTAGACCGATATAACACACCAATGATCCGGACCGATACACTATCCGTAATCAAGATTTGATAAAGACTGGTGCATATGCTAGATGTGCAAAAATTGAGCACATGGTCCGAGGCATGTAGTGCAGATAGATCTTTACGATCACTCTTTCCGATCTGAGTTGTAGCTCCATGGAGTAGGAAATTGAGTCTAGGTGCATATGCAGAGATACTGAGAGTATTATCGTAATTATTGTTTATGATAACTGAATTATTGAACAATTGAATGTTGATAAGGATATGATCGTAATTATGGCTTATTATATGAATTATGAGGATAAATGATATTATTGGCATAAGTGTAATTCTGTATGATGTGTTGATGTGAGATATGATATGTGTTAGATAAATGATAATGGTGACATAATTGTAATAATGTATGTTGTGTTGGTATGAGAATTTGTATGTGTTTATCTTCATTGCTACCATACTGGTATTGGCGTAGGTGATCTTACCTCTTTGTATGTCTATTCTATATTGTATTTATAATTTTAAAGACGTTGAACGAGAACTTGAGCAAGAAGCTGAGGAAGAGCAGATTCCTATTGAGGACGCTGAGTTTTGAAGTGATGGAGGAGTCTCGTTTCCTTGTGTATATGAGATTGAGTAGACTACATCTTGGACATTAGTGTGAATATTAATACTTAGAGTTCCTATTGTCAATTAGACAGTATTGGGAAGTATACTATCGTACTCCGAGTGCGACTAGTATAGTGTTGTCTGCGTGGATACCTGTCCGTAGGACTTCGCATCAAGTCGGACTTCTATCTTTTGAGGAGTCTGAAGAGGACCCGTCTGAAGGTTCTGCTGTGTAGTAATACTTGGGCAGTATGTTAGTTTAAATTAAAGTTTAAATATTTTGAGAGTCTAGTTTGTAAATATTAAAATATGACAATACTATGATTTGTGTATATACGATGTAAATAATTTGTGACAATGTTGTTATGTTTTTATTTTCCACTAAGTTTATCTTACTATCATCAAGAAATTTTATAACTCGTATTTATATTACAAGCACGATTTTCCAATGAAGGGGTAATTTGGTAATTGAGTAACACGAAGTGTGACGCCCTAAGGAGGGTGTTACATTAGTTGGTATCAGAGCCCAAGTTAGAGTCTTTTGGGTTTGTGGGTAGGTTTGTCTTGTTTGTGCTGTGTGAATCTCTGATGTTGAACACAAAGATATGTTTTGGTTTCCAAAAGGAGACGATGTTGTGTGAAATAGTTACGTTTAGTTCGTTGTGTTTTGATTTTGTTTATCTTTGAAGAAAGATAATGGAACGTAGCGAACATGAGTATGTGGACGCAAGACGTGATGAAGATCGTATAGCCGTAGCGAGAAGTGTGATGCAAAAGATGATTGAAGTAGCAGTACAACAGAGACAGATGATCACTCAGCAGCAGGAACTGATAATCGAACTTCATAGCTTACTAGGATTGGAGCAGCCATCGGATGTGAGAAGCTGTAACTTAGAACCTTTGATAATCCAAGATGGAAGGAAGCGTAAGGTCAATCGTTTTCAACGAGAGCCGTATGTGCGACCACTGGGGAAGCAACAACGAGCAAAGAGGGGGAGTACTAGTGGCAATGATTTTGGTCAGACTGTGGCATCAACCATGAAATGTTTCAAGTGTGGGAAAAATCATCTCACTAAAGATTGTCAGCATAAAGGGTTTATTTGTTATGGATGTGGGAAGCCTGGACATTTCTCCAGAGATTGTGATCAACTGAAGATGGAACTTTTCATTAGTGATACACGTATTTCAAAATCTCAAGAAGAAGAAAGAGCCGGTGCAGAGAGTGTAGTAAGAACGTTCAAATACAAAAACTTAAGGAGCGAGGAAATTGTGCCATAGAGGGTAATCTTAAAACTGTATTGTATAATGCGTAAGGTAACTCAGTCTCTTGTGATCTGTGACTGTGTAAAAATCTTTTGGGGTTATCTGTGTTTTGTTCTTTTCATAATACTACCTCAACTTCTAAACTTGTTATTACTACTCGAGTCTGTTTGAAACTATCTTATTATTATCAGAGTTTGAAACTTTTCTGTTGATCTGGTTTGTCTATTTCTTTCTCAAATAGACTGAGTAGATCAATTTGACTTATCCGTGTCTTCGTTATAATGTGATCTGAGTATTTCTACTCTTCTTGTTAAACTTGTTGTTTATACTCAAGTTTTCTAACTCTATCCTATATCTATTGGATATCAAATCTTTTCTGTTGATTTGATTTGTTTATCTCAAATTACAACTATTTGAGAGCCTGACTTTATAAATGGATTGGTTATTTTCCAACCATATCCTACTAGATTGTTACAATGTAATTTTAGTGTTTTCTAGACTTGAGATTTTTGGATTTGAATCCAGAAAGTTCATTTTTAAAATTATTGGACCATGTTCATTTTGAAAATCCATTAGACCATCTTAAATTCTTTGTTGGACTAATCTAATAATCTACCGAATAGTCTTATTATTTTTCCTTATAACTTTCAAAGTGTCTTTCATGTATCTCAATTAAGAAGGAGTTATGCGTAAAACTAGTCAAATACAAATTCTGTTAGAAGTTCAGCTAGTGAATTTAGATTGAGTGTTAAGATTAAATAGAAAGGTGGTGGCGCATACTTCAAGGCAGTGAAACATGCATAAGAAGAATTATTCAACATACGTTTTAAGATCTGTGATAGTTGTTTTTCAAGGAGAATTTGAAAACATTTTCTTTCCTATAAAGTCTACAATAATTACAAAGGCTTGAAGTATCTGTACAATCAAGAGGGGCTTGGATATAAGGAAAAGACGATAACTAGAATTTTCAAAGGACTCGTTGAGAGCTTGTGTTCTAGAACAAGCTGGTTGTTGGGATGACTTTCTACCATTGATAGAATTCACATACAGCAATAGTTCTCGTTCGAGTATGGGGATGGTACCCTATGAGGTATTATATGGAAGAAGATGTAGAACGTCATTGTGTTAGCATCATGATGTTGAAAGTACTGAGGTAAGACTAGAATTTGTGTAGCAGACTACTGAGAAAGTGAAGACAATTCAAGGCAAGATAAGGACAACTCAGACACGACAAAAGAGTTATGCTGATAAAAGACGAAGACCGCTTGAAATTGAAGAAGGTGACCATGTATTTCTACGTGTGACGTTTATAACTAAAGTTGGACGAGTGATTAAGTCGAGGAAACCCACTCTGAAGTTTATCGGACCGTATCGGATACTCCGTTGGAGAGCGTACAAATGAAGGAAAATTCAACATAGGAGACATTTCTAGTCAAGATTGAAGATCGAAGGACAAAGTAACTTCGAGATAAAGAAATCGCATTGGTTAAGTGATTTGGAACGATATACGTGGTGAAGCAATATGGGAATTGGAAGATAAGATAAGAGAATAGTATCCGTTTTTATTTTAAGTGCGTCAAGTTTCGAGGACGAAACTTCTTTTTAGAGGGGGAGTATTGTAACACCCCAAATTTTAGACTATGTTATAGAACTGACAGAATTACACTGTTTTGTGTTTTCTGTGCAATATAAAAATAATTTGATTGTTCCGATACTATTTTTGATTATTTTGTGTGATTTGCTCGGTCAGGAAAATAATAATTTTCGGTAGGGAAATTCTTATTTTAATTAATTGGAGTCAGGGGATCTTACTAAACCCAATTCTGATTGATATATATATATTAATCTTATAATTTTTTAGATTTAACTGTGTAATAAAATAATTTTATATTATTATAATATTATTTTATTCAACAGTACCTACTGTCTCAAAAATAGTAGAAAATTTATTTGTGGACCCGAAAAAGTTCGTGGGGCCCACGTTTAGCGTAGCAGTCAACGATTCTGAATGAACAGAATTCTGAACCAATAAGAACAAGTCAAAATAGGTGGCTTGACTTTTTAAACCAATAAGAATGAGTCAACAAAAGAAGCATAGACTTTATTTAGGACCATTGGATGAAAAAGCATAATTTAGATGCTTTTAATCTTAACCGTTGATCCGATCAATGGTATAAAATGAATCTAGATAAAATCACTAAGCAATATCCACCTTAGATTACATCAAGGGCTAGAAATTAAAGTTAAAATCAAGGGTTGAGATTAAGTCAAACTTAGTGGCTTGGACTTTAGTATGAACCGTTGGATGAAGACTTAGTTAGGAAGCCTTTAACCTTAGCCGTTGATCTAATCAATGGTGAGATTAGAATGCTAGTTTTATGACTAATTGATATCTACCTTAGATGTAATCTATGGTTAGGAATTAAAGATGAATCAATGGTTAGAATTAAGTCAAAAATAGTAGGCTTGAATTTGGTTAGTAGCTAATTAAGCTTAATTTGACTAACCTAATTACCTAATTAGCAAACTAAGTGAACTAGTTTAGTTCTTAATTAATTATGATCTAAATATTAATTAGATATCTTAATATTGATTAAAGGTTATAATATATGCTAATATATATTAAACTAATTAGTTATATGATTAGGATGTTAATTAAGATTAGTTAGGAAATTAAACCTTATTAACTAGTGAATTGATTAGCAATTAATTAGACTTAAATGGAAAACAATTAAACCCCTAAAACTCAAGGAGGCCAGACGGTTTGGGCAGCAACCGAGGGGGGCTTGGTGGCTAAGTTCTACTAGGTTCTTGAAGTCTCCAAATTGTCATAAATCATGTGCACTACCATGTGCATTCAATTGGATATTTACCTAGCAAATTCAAACACTCAACCTCACCATTACACACTCACGGCAGCCCCTCATTTCTGCACATTTAATATTACTTTTACAATTATCACAAATTAAGCTTCCATTTTCTCTCCAAAATACCAAGAACCCAAGCTATTTTTCCTTCCATTTCTTTCTCTCTATTCGGCCAAGACCTTAAACCCACACCAACCAACTTCTATAATTTTATCTTTTGGCTTTTCTTAAACCCAAATACTATTCTAAACACTTTTCATTCACAAAGTTTTTCCAAAAAACTACTCTATCTTGTCCAAAATCACACATTTTGCTTACTTTTCTAAGGATAAGTCTTGATTTTATGGTTCAAAATTTGATTTCTAATTTTTCTAACCATGTTTGTTCCATGGTTTGTTATTATTAAGCTTTGGTTGTGAGTTTACTAATTGTTTTAGAATTGTTAGGAATTGATTGTGTTCCACACGAAAACAAGGAGAAGGAGGGGAGCTTGAAAAGCTTGTCTTCAAGAGGTAAGAGGGAGATTTTACCTCACCAACCATGTTTTTGGTGGTGTGGGGATGGTTTTGTACGGTGGAAAAATCCATAAGGGCTCTTCACCGATTGTTTGATGCTATTTGATTGTGTTTGTGTTTGTGTTGTGTATGATTGTGTTTTTGTGCTTGCATGTGTGATATTATGTCTATTGCTTTGATATATGTTTGTATGTATGAAATTGTGTGCATGAAAATGTATGAGTAAAATAAGATGTGAATAATGTGATGAACCGATTTTATGAGAGCTCCAAAGAGCTTGAGGCTTACGGCCATACTAGGCTAGAAAGGACCAAAGTCCTGAATATGAGAGATTCAATTGAAAACGAAGGATTTAAATGAAAAAGAAATGAATTTGAACAAGTTTGAAAGTTGTGAAAAAATAATCGGATATAATTAAACTGATGAATTAAAATGAGAACTGAGAGATTTAAATGAATTTGGGACAAATTTGAGTATAGCAAAGTAAAATTATTTTTGGAAAAATGAATTATTATCAATATGATTTTTAGAGGGGTAAAACAGTAATTTTCATTTTAAAGGGGCCATACTGTAATTATGATTTTTAGAAGGGCAATATTGTAATTTTTATTTTTAAAAGGGGCCATATTATAATTATAATTTTTAAAGGGGCAATATTGTAATTATGATTTTTAGTGGGGCAAAATAGTAATTTTCATTTTTAATAGGGCCATATTGTAAATAACAATTTCTGAGGGCCTGAAACGTAAATATTATGTTTTGGAGTGACTATTTTGTAAATATGAATTTTATGAAGGATAATTTCGTAAATATGAATTTTACGAGGGACTATATTATAAATATGAATTTTACGATGGACTATTTTGTAAATGTGAATTTTATGAGGGACTGTTGTGAAAATATTATTTAACTGAGGATTATAAAGCAAATATTATGTTTTGAGAGGTTATTATGCACATATAAAAAATGAAGTTGAATTTTGGTGTTAAATGAGGAAAATAGTATTTTTAATTTAAAACGTGTGAAAAATATTTTACGCGATTGAGAAACGATGAAAAATTGATATGTGATTTCAAAATGCGACAGAATCATGCTAGCGATTGAGAAAATGCGAAAAATTTGGTTTCGCGATGAAATTCAATAATGACATCGCTGGGTCAATATGAGGACCGAACTTGAGATAAAGAAAATTTAATTGCAATATGATAGAATGAATTGAATGAGAATGGTGCATTTGTATATGCATTAAAAAGGTCCGATGGACTGGATAAGGCTATTTGCCTAGGAAGGAGAGAATACACCTCCTGAGTAGGTGCGATATGCGTAGTGTAGGTCTTTCGTTGACCTTGGGGGCATTGGGGTGCGGGTTGCCTACAATGTGCAGTTGGTAGCTCTTCTGTACGTGGGTTAGACCGATATAACACACCAATGATCCGGACCGAGACACTATCCGTAATCAAGATTTGATAAGACTGGTGCATATGCTAGATGTGCAAAAATTAAGCACGTGGTTCGAGGTATGTAGTGCAGATAGATCTTTACGATCACTCTTTCCGATCTGAGTTGTAGCTCCATGGAGTAAGAAATTGAGTCTAGGTGCATATGCAGAGATACTGAGAGTATTATCGTAATTATTGTTTATGATAATTGAATTATTGAACAATTGAATGTTGATAAGGACATGATCGTAATTATGACTTATTATATGAATTATGAGGATAAATGATATTGTTGGCATAAGTGTAATTCTGTATGATGTGTTGATATGAGATATGATATGTGTTAGATAAATGATAATGGTGACATAATTGTAATAATGTATGATGTGTTGGTATGAGAATTTGTATGTGTTTATCTTCATTGCTACCATACTGGTATTGGCGTAGGTGATCTCACCTCATTGTATGTCTATTCTATATTGTATTTATAATTTTAAAGACGTTGAGCGAGAACTTGAGCAAGAAGGCGAGGAAGAAGCGATTCTGTTGAGACGCCGAGTTTTGAAGTGATGGAGGAGTCTCTTTCCTTGTGTATATGAGATTGAGTAGACTACATCTTGGACATTAGTGTGAATATTAATACTTAGAGTTCCCATTATCAATTAGACAGTATTGGGAAGTATACTATCACTCCGAGTGCGACTAGTATAGTGTTGTCTCGTGGATACCGTCCGTAGGACTTCGCGTCAAGTCGGACTTCTATCTTCCGAGGAGTCCGACTGTCTGTTAACACTTACGGTATGTTAGTTTAAATTAAAGTTTAAGTATTTTGAGAGTCTAGTTTGTATATTAAAATATGACAATACTATGATTTGTGTATATACGATGTAAATAATTTGTGATAATGTTGTTATGTTTTTATTTTCCACTAAGTTTATCTTACTATCATCAAGAAGTTTTATAACTCGTATTTATATTACAAGCACGATTTTCCAATGAAGAGGTAATTTGGTAATTGAGTAACACGAAGTGTGACGCCCTAAGGAGGGTGTTACATTCTTGGAGCTTGCCAAAAAGTGTGGCTAAGGTCATGGTTGAGAGATTTCTTGACTCCGCAATAGCCATCACTTTAGGTTGCCAATGTCTGCTCAAACATCTCAACACTTTGTTAATAAAATCTTCATTAGGAAAAGTCTTTCCCAATGAAGCAAGATGATTTATAATATGTGTAAAACGTTTTTCCATTTCTTGAATGCTTTCATTTTGATTCATTCTAAAAAGCTCATACTCATGAGTGAGAGTATTGATCCTTGATCTTTTCACTTCACTAGTACCCTCATGGGTCACTTCTAAAGTGTCCCACATTTCTTGGGCAGATTTACAATTTGAGACTCTAAAGAATTCATCATACCCCAAGGATGTGGTAATGATGTTTTTGGCACTCAAATTATATTAGACCTTTTTCTTATCATCATTGGTCCATTCACTTTTTGGTGTATTAACCCTTACACCATTAACATCTTTTGTGGGGATAAAAGGACCATTTTCAATAGCATCCCATACATCTAAATCAATAGCTTCAATAAAAATTTTCATTCTTTCTTTCCAATAAGCATACCCATCTCCATTGAAAGAAGGAAGTCTATAGATAGAAGAACTTTCTGAAAACTCCTTTGAGGAGGCCATCACTTTCTCTTGAAGTTTTTACACAAGAGCCTGATACCACTTGTTAAAGTGGCCTCAAACTCAAGGGATGAATTGAGTTTATGAAATATTTTCGCAAATCTTTCGTAAACGTTTGTTAAACAATTTTCATTGAAGCTATTGGATAATTGAAATGAATAGATAAATGAGATTGAATACTTCACTCACAAATTAAATAAACCAAGATGAATAATATTCAAGCAAGCATATAAAGTAAATGCACAAATGTAAAGAGATAGGGTTGAGAGAATCAAACACAAGGATTTATCCTAGTTCCCTACGTCCAGTCCTTAAGTGAACCACTCGAGATTTTCCACTAAACTTCAAGCTTGAATGGGTGCTTGAAAACCTTTACACAATAGAGCACTCACCAACACCTTGGGATACCTCACCCTTGTGCTTTGAGCCTCAAAAACAGGGATGCCTCACCCTTTACAACCTTTTGAGGGATGCCTCACCCTCAAGGGATACCTCACCCTTTTCTAACTTTGAGAGATACCTCACTCTCTAAGGGATACCTCACCCTTCACTCTAGAGGGATACCTCACCCTCTCTTTTTCAGATTACACAAAGTATAGAAGATAGAAACTTTCTTAAAGAGTAGATAAATACAAATTGAAGCTCTTAATATTCTCTCAAAGATTTTTCACGTTTTTACAAAAAACAGAGCAAGAAATGGATTTGAGGATTGATTCACGTTTGGAAGTATTGATGATCAGTTTTTGGTTCAAGGTCAACCTCAAATAAAGACCCAACTTTGGTATTTATAAGTTTCTCATTCAATAGAGCTGTTGGGGTTTTCTGGGCACGCATTAAATGCATTAAATATAGCCGTTGGACGTTGTCAGGATTCTTGTAATCGATTACTCAACTTATGTAATCGATTACATATGTTGTTCCAACGTGTTCTTGACTTTCTGGGCTCTGTGTAATCGATTATATTCTTGGTGTAATCGATTACATGGCTTCTGACTTGTGTGTAATCGATTACAATATCCGTGTAATCGATTACAATATCTGTGTAATCGATTACATGACTTCTGACTTGCAGTGTAATCGATTACAATATCCATGTAATCGATTACATGACTCTTTGAACGTGTTCATGCTTTTCTGGGCTTGATGTAATCAATTACATATATTGTGTAATCGATTACATGGCCTCTGACTTGCTTGTAATCGATTACATTGCTCATGTAATCGATTACATGCCTTCTGTTTGCTGTGTAATCGATTACAAACGTCGTGTAATCGATTACATTGGCCATTGAACACATTTTTCAAGTCCAATAAAGCTTGTAAGTCATTTCTAACACCTTGAGACAATTGTTTAAACATGAATCTTTTTAAGAGTGTTAGTTTTAATATTGAAACACAAGTTTCTTGAAAGCCATGTTTATCTTTGAAATTTTCCATTTATTTTGAAATCATATATTGAAAAACCATTTGAGAAATCTTGAGAGCATTTAACATTAATGTTCTAAGTCTTATAACTAAATGAACCTCTTGACTTCTTTCTTTGATCTTGATTTTTCCTTTTGCGCTTGATCTTCTCTTTTGCACTTGAACTTCACTTTGGCCTTTGTTATCATCAAAAACCCATTTGATATGCTTCAAGACATAAGCATTCACATCTTTCCATTCTCATTGTTCTTGAGTTGAACATAGTTGTGATCTTTTGCTTTCTTGTTGCAATGCTTACTCTTAGTACTTGGACTATCTTACAAAGTATTACTCACTTAAAACAAATATAGTTAGTCTAAATTCATAACTCAATATCTTCATATGCATGATTCATAAGTTTATAACTCTAGTTAGTCTAACATGCATATAAGACTTTCATAGACACATCCAAATAAGAGATTTATCAATTACTAATAGATATGTTATATGTAGGATGCAACAAAGAACACTTTTTACATTTTCATTTAAATAGAGTCAAATCCAATATTAATTCATTATAACTCATATAAAGCATTATTGGATATATTATATAAAATATGCTACACATATCTCATTGCATGATTATTAAGTGAAATATAGGTAGATAAAGGTGTATAATCATGCATGACACAATATATATTGTTAAGCACATCTATGAAGCATAAGCATCATTCTTTTTGTCTTGTATTTGTCATCATCAAAACTTAACATATTAAATCATTAGGACAAACTTATTTCCACATATTGTATTGTGAAAGTACATTGTACTCTTGTATATAGTCCTTATAATATATAAACATTATGTTATTCTGCAATAGGCTCATACTTTCGGTATATTAACTAAATAAAATTTTAAATTTTAAATTATTTATTTTTACGTGACGTGCTTAATTTTATTTTCTAATACGTAAATCCATATTATGTTATTAGTAAAGAGGTTAAGGACGTTACATATGGCCTTGGGAGAGTGGCTAAAAATTTCACCCCAAGGGCCTCGCTTGTTCATGAGCTTAAGGAGAGAAAATGAGGGTTTCGAAGTGCTAATTAAGTACTTAAAGGTTAATTGTGTGACTTGGAAACTAATGTATGTTAATTGGGCTATTGATGTTGTAGAATGGATAATGAAATTGATTAATGAAGTTGCGACCTTATAGGGTTGAGTAGGATTGTATTGGGAAATTTGAGAACAAAAGCATAGCAGAAAAAGGATTTCTACCAAGGATCCATGCGAAAAGAGAGCTATGAAACGTGATTTTTCGAGTTTACCTCTTGAAGCTAGACAAAAAAAGATCAAGTAAATCACTAGCACCGCAGCAATGGTGATACCTCTACGTTGTCCACACGAATAGACTCACAAACGTTTGTGATCTTGGAGTCTCACGTCTCCTACACAGTACTAGTTACGAAGAAAAGAGAAACATGTCACTCTTTCATCCATTATTTCTGTTAGGGTGCGGCTAGGGTTTGTAATATGATGTCCTTGATAGCCCCTTAGTAGTACTATTTATAATAGTGACTGCCTTATGCGAGTGAGAGTAGCAGTAGGTTTAGCAGTGCAACCTTGGACTCATCTGTTATGAGTCTGGCCCACGATAGAACCCTAGTCCAACTTGGATTCTAATTGCTCCAAAAATAGTCTATTCTATGTGTGTGACCCTACAAGTTCTCATGAAATTGGAAAAAATATTAAAATTATATTTTAATATTACAAGCAGTGAGTAGTATCTAGTAACACATCAATGGTACCCAAGTAATGAGAATATCAGTGATTTGACATAACCTTTCCATGACCAATGTTTCCGTATAATTTTGTCCCTTTGTCCAGATATCTAGATTGAACACAAGGCATGAAATGTCTCACCCTTGTATAGTTCAATCTTCCATTTCCTGATACTTGAGTAAACTTAGTAATAACAAATGAGATCAATATCTCATATTGACTCATTTGAGTATAGCTATGCATTTCGTAGTCTCACTCAATCAGGGGGCCCTTAGATATCGCTCCTGTTATGTAGGAGGGACAAATCCCATCTAGGTCACTCACATCCCTCTGCGTGAATCATGGTATGTCCAATAACCAACTTTATGATCACCTTGTTACAGATGATGTTTGATGGCATTAAAACATACAACTCCTCATGTAGGAATCATAGTGATTTTAGGTTAAAGGACCACATATACCATTGTAACTTTGAGAATCGCTTCACTTAATGATCCACGTAGTGTTCTCATCGTAGGTCAGTCCAATACATCATTACTCTAATATTTATCCATGTGAAGACTTGATATCTCATATCCATGACCCGTGAGATGTGGTCATGAGTTTACACGCATACTAGTCTCAATGCATTATTATTGTCCTAATTAATAATAATACTTGATTAGGGACATTTAAGAATAGTGTTCTTATTCTATCCAATAGGATCTCACGATCAAGTCATCCACTTGATGTCCTATGACATTAAATTTACTATTCTAAGGACTTTATTATGTTTATAATAAATAACTCAATAAATGAAATATCTCATGTATTAAATAAATAGTATAATACAATGTATGTAAGTACGGTCAAAATAAATTGGCCTCTAGAGCATACACCAATAGATTAGAAATGTGATTTTTTTTTTGAATTAAGGTTGATAATGCTATGTTGCTTGGTTGTCAAATTAACTCATTAGATCTTTGAATATATGTAAGGAGTTACATGTTGATAACTAGAGCTTATTGTATGCATATGTAAATCATATGCTTGCTATTGAGCTTTAAGTATTTGAATTGTGAATTGTTGATAATGTTGAATTGTGCTTTGAGAAGTGTCCTGGACTAAGTTATGGGTCTATAGACCTAGAGCAACCTGACCTGCTAGGCTGGAACCCAGGCGTTACTACGCATATCAGGCAGTCTATACACTAAGCATAACTTTCTCAACAAGAATTAACCTTGATCATATCCCGCATAGATAGAAGAATAATGACAAATAAATAATGGTCTCCATGATCCTACCCCCACGATCGTGTCTCCATGATTCGAGGTAATAACATTCAATACACACTGAATGCTCATACTCCTCACACCCTAAAAACGCTCATATAGATACAGTTAGCAAGGTAGAAAATGTATAATCTAATTCCAATACTGATTACCCTCCTCGCACACGTATTAATAGTTGGTGTATGCCTTAGAGGCCAATTTATTTTGACCATATTTACATACATTATATTAAGCTATATATTTTATACATGAGGCATTTCATTAATTATGTTATTTAATATAAACATAATAAAGTCCTTAGAATAGTAAGTTTAATGCCATAGGACATCAAGTGGATGACTTGATTGTGAGATCCTATTGGATAGAATCTGAACACTATTCTTAAATGTCCCTAGTCAAGTATTATTATTAATTAGGACAACAATAATGCATTGAAACTACAATGTGCGTAGACTGATGGCCACATCTCACGGTCATGGATATGATATATCAAGTCTTCACAAGGATACATATTAGAGTAATGATGTATTGGACTAAACCACCATAAAAACACTACGTGGATCATTACATGAGTGTCATAAGCAATTCTCAAAGTGACAATGGTATATGTGGTCCTTTGACCTGAAATCATTACGATTCCTACATGAGGAGTTGTATATTTTAATGCCATCAAATATCATCTGTAACAAGGTGATTATAAAGTTAATTATTGGACATATTACGAATCATGCAAAGGGTTGTGAGTGACCTAGATGAGATTTGTCCCTCCTACATAATAGAAGCAATATCTAAGGGCCCCCTGATTGACTGAGACTACGAAATGCCTGACCATGCTCAAATGTGTCAATATGAAATATTGATCTCATTTATTATTACAAAGTCTACTCAAGTATCAAGAAACAGAAGATTGAACTATACAAGGGTGACATATTCCTTACCTTGTGTTCAATCTAGATATCTGGACAAAGGGACTAAACTATATGGAAACTGACGAGCGCCGAACTCAATCAAATTTAAAACCGAGTTATATCTATGGCTTGTAGCATAGGAGTTAACACTGAATCATCTCTCAAGGATTTTAGTTGTAATTGAATCAGATCAAGTCAAAATTAGGAAAGGGGATTGAGTATACAGAAAACGTAAATAACAGAATGAATAAAACAGAATTAATAAAGCAACCAATCCAAAAGAATTAACCAAACCTGATCTTAATCCATCCTTGATTATTATAGGTCCATTCAATCAGCAATTAAGTCCTTGATCTTAGATCACTTCAAGATGCCTCTCAATGATCCATGGATCATTCTACTAGAAACGCTTCCAGGATTTAATTAATTAAGGTTAGACAAATTAAGCACCCATCCAAACCGAAATTAACTTAAAAACTAAGATCTAACCAAGTTAAACATTTCATCAAACACCTTCAATGACTTGTTTAATCTCTGAGTTCATCTCTTTGCACATGATAATTAAGTAATTAACATATGAAAATTCTAATCAAACAACCAGAATTAAGAAAGAGAAGAAGAAAAAGAAAGACTTGATTAATAGATGAATATAACAATTAAAACAGAATCTCAAGATTAAGCATCAAGTTGTTCAATCTCTTGGATTGATCTAAAGGCCCTACCCCTCCATGAGAATGGGAGAACTCAGAAAAATAAAAGAAGAGAAAATGAAATTCTAGAGAGAAGGAGGAGAAGAGAGTTCTAGAGAGAAGAAGAGAAAACTATAGAATGAGAGCTCCCTCTGTCTAGCCTCGGATTGCTGCATAAAACTGCTAAAACTACCTCTTATTTTGGCCTCACATGATTAGAATCCACTTAGATACAAAGCTGGGTCCATTATGAATAATTGGGCCCAAACCCCAAGAATTTAGAGTTCTATAACTCAAGTTATGATCAAAACAATATCAAAGGGTCACTAAACTCATATTCTGAATTCCAAGCCTAATTCGGTCTATTAGACATCTGATTGAGACCTTGAGCTCTTGATCAAAGTTGTAGAGCTTCCTCTTAGCTTTCTTACAAGGTAAACTTCATAATTATCAGATATTTAGAACTCAAGATATGGCCAAAATACAGAAATAGTGTAAAGTCTCAACATTGCTGGGAATTATCAATTAAGCCCAATTTGATCCCAAACTTATAAAACATGACCAAGCTCAAACAATTAAGTATATGGAAAGTGTAAATCACTAAAAATGAAGGCTTATTAATGTATAAAATATATGATTATTAGAAACATTGGTCACAGAAAAGTTATGTCAAATCACTGACATTCTCATTACTTGGGTAGCAACCATGTGTTGCTAGATACTGCTCATTGCATGTAATATTAAAATAAGATTTTAATATTACTATTAATGTCATGAGAACCTGTAGGGTCATACATATAGAATAGACTGTTTTGAAGATATTAGAATCCAAGTTGGACTAGGGTTCTATCGTGGGCCAGACTCATAACAGATGAGTCCAAGGTTGCTCTGCTAAACCTACTGCTACTCTCACTCGCATAAGACAATCACTATTATAAATAGTACTGCTAAGAGGTTGTTAAGGACATCAAATTACAAACCCTAGTCGTACCTTAATAGAAATAATGAGTGAGATAGTGACAAGTTTCTCTTATCTTCACAGTTAGCACTATGCAGGAGACGTGAGACTCCAAGATCGCAGACATTGGACATTTATGAATCTATTCGTGTGGACAACGTAGAGGCACCATCGTTGCTGCAATGCTAGTGATTTGCTTGATTGTTTTTCATCTGGCTTCAAGAGGTAAACTCAAAAAATCACGTTTCATGGCTCTCTTTTTGGATGGATCCTTGGTGGGAATCCTTTTTTCGCTATGCTTTTGTTCTCAAATTTCCCAACATTAACTTAAGCATGAGAGTGCCTTTAGCAGGTACCCACCCCTCGCTCATCGTTGTTGCGGCTGCGCCACGAAGGAATCCACCATCTCTTACCTTCTTAGGTAACCCTCAGAACCCAGTTCTAAACATTTGCGTCGTCAGTTGGAACAGATAACCTTCTACTCCCAACACCAACACCACCATCAACAATCCCATCATAGCCATAATCATGGTTAACATCTGGAAGGGGAGACCTCAAACAACTAGAATAGTGCTTCCATGACGCGTAATGCACCTTTTGCGAATCGCCATCCAGCATATGTCCCTGCTACATGTAAACCATTTCTGGAACTAGTCGTAGTCCACCTGGAACCTAGGCGAGACGAGCTGGAGACTCTTTCCATCAGAAAGAATCTTCTCCCTCCTTCCACAAGAGTTTCGATGATGCAACACCTTGATCCACAAAGGGCACCTTTTGGAGATGTTGGATAACTATCATTAACACCATAATACCTTAGGGATGAAATAGGAAGCAGGACTCAAGTAGACAATTGTTGCCACGTTGAAGTGAACTGAGTCGTAAACACCATCTTGGGAGGCTTCGCAGGTGGTAGTGATTTTGGAAACGCCAAGAAGAGGGCTGATCATCACATATTTTATACATTAATAAGCCCTCATTTTTAGTGATTTACACTCTTCATGTACTTAATTGTTTGACCATGGACATGTCTTATAAGTTTGGGTTCAAATTGGGCTTAATTGAATTTTTCCCATATTATTGAGTTTTGACGTTGTTTCTGTATTCCAACCATAACTTGAGTTCTAGATATCTAAAAATCATGCATTTTACCTTGTACGAAAGTTGAGAGGAAGCTCTACAACTTTTATGAGAGTTCAAAGTCTCAATCGGATGTCTAGTGGACCTAATTGGGCCTGGAAGTTCAGGCTCGGGTTTGGGGAGCATATGGCATGAAAGTGAGCATATCTTGGTCAATTCAAGTCCAATTCAGATGAAACTTAGGCCATTGCATTCCTACAAGGGCTAGCTATGTTTGGGAAGTGTAATGAGGCACTAGAGACCAATTTAGGGGGTAGTTTATAGTTTTAGAAGAGGTAATCGAGAATCAATTTTTATTACACATTTTTCTCACCTCTCTCTAGAGCTCTCTTCTCTCTTTTCCCCTTCTCTCTAATTTTCATTTTCTGATTTTTCCTCTTCTGATGGAGGGCTAAACACCTTGTAATCAATTTAGGATTCTTGAAGAAATTTTAGTTTGGATTCTTGAGATCTTGATCTAATTTCTTATTTTGATTTGTATTTGGATTATTCTTTTTCCCCTTCTTTTTCTTTTTTTCTTGATCTGATTGGATCTTGATTTGGGATTAAGAATTGTGATTGAATTTAGGTTGATTAATCTGGTTTAGTCATGAAATTAGAAGTTAAGTGCTGATTTGTGCTTAGGTTAATTGAATTTGGATATAAAATTAACATAGATCTAACATGAATTATGCGATTGCGAATTTATGTGTCAATTATTAATTGAATTCTAGACGATTATCTTGTATGAATTCTGGATTTAATGCTGAGATCTCGGTTAATTCCAAGTTAATCATTCAAATGAAATCGAAATGTTTATTTAGTAATCTATGATAGAATCCACTAAATTTTGAATAGATTTCTGGATTAATTATGCTTTTAATTCATTGTTCTTTCCTTAATTCTGTTATTTCGTATTCTGTTTCTCAATTCTTCCCCCCCAATCTCGACTTAATATGATTAATTTGCAACTAAGATCCTTGAGAGATGATCCAGTGTTAACTTCTATGCTACAAGCCATAGGTACAACTCGGTTTTAATTTTGATTGAGTTCGGCGCTTGTCAAAATTTTGGCGCCATTGCTGGGGATCCTTTGGTTGCAAGCTGACCGTATTAAGTTACTAACAATTAACTCCTGTTCTGATCATGTAGTTGTATTTGTCGTTGCATTTGAATTTTGTTTCTGCATCCTGCAACATTCATGTAGTTGCATTAGTTGCATTCTGTTGCATACTACTATATATTGTTGCATTGCATTATTTTGCTACATTATACATTGTGCATTCTGCTGTTGTGCTCGTTCATTCTAATCATAATTATGATTCTAGTTATTGCATAATTCTAGTTGCTGCATAATTTTGTTAACTGCTACATTGTGCATTCTGCTGTTGTGCATAGCATGATCTCTTTATAATTGCATTACATAGCTTAGCATAACATACCTTTTTCCTGCATTGTGCATTTTGCTGAACTTCCATTCTGTTGCATAATTCTGGTTTTTTTGGTTTTACTATTCCATTACTTTTTGCTGCATTGCATTGCATTCTGTTGCATTGCATGATTGCCTCATATTCATATTGTATTGGATTGCATAATCAACTGATCTTTCTGGTACAACTCACACAATTGCTCAATACCTGCTACTTGTACTTCTATTGCATAATTACTATTCCATTAGTTCTTATCGCTATTCACCATCATTTTGCTGCCTTTATTGATAAGTAAGTGTTATTGAATCATTTTGGATGAGTTCCTGACTTCCTAACATTTTTTTGTACCCAGCCAGCACTTTTTCCCCACACTTTGGTGAGCCAAAAAGGTACTAGTAGAAATCATGAGGTCAAAAAATGGAGTTTTGAGCTGAAACTTGGTCTCCAAAGGTAAACCACCATTTTAAGCAAAGTGATCCTAGGATCTATTTTCAAAAAATTGGCCAAAATCCATCATTTGGTAAGGTTTTTGAGCAAAATTAGGTGCAACTATGGCATTTTTGTAATTTTTGTACGGATAAACATGCTCTGATTGAGCTGAAAATTAGTCAGTTAAAGGAAAATGATCTTTTACACAAGGCTCACAGCTTTTTCATGAGGTCCACCCTGGTTTGCCAAAATTCCTTCATTTAGACCATTTTTTTATTTTGTGAATATTTTTTATTACATTTTTTAGTTTCATTTTTGTGTAGTTTTCATGTTGTACAAGTCCCATAATTTTTAAAAATGTTCAGATAGGTGAACTAGATTTATTTTGGTAGATTTTTGGTGTTGTCTAGTGTATTTTGCTTGTTTGTTATTTTTGTGTTTTAAGTGCTTTGATTGGTACATGACTAGGGCTAATCCTGATTTCTTGTTGGAATTTGATCATGAGATTAATAGAACATTTCATAAGTTGATTAATGCTCATAGGCTAAGTAAGAGAATTGCTTCTGAATTTAATTGTGACATTACTGATTCTGTCAATTTTGATTCTGTCATTGCTGCATCTATCATTGTATCCAAGAGTTCTAGTGATTTTTCAACCATGGCTGATAACATGTATAATAGAACTCTTGAAGAGCTTGCTACCCCTGATGTCACTTATCAACCATTATGCATTCAGTATCCTGAAATTGATGTTGATTTTGAACTAAAGTCTGGACTAATCCATTTGCTTCTTATGTTTCATGGACTTGTAGGTGAGGATCCCCATAAGCATTTGAAAGAGTTCCATGTTGTGTGCTCAACTATGAGACCTCAGGGCATCCATGAAGAGCATATCAAGCTGAGGGCATTTCCCTTCTCCCTTGCTGATGCAGCCAAGGACTGGCTTTACTATCTTTCACTTGGTTTTGTGACTTGCTGGAATGACATGAAGAGGCTATTTTTAGAGAAGTTTTTTCCTGCCTCCAGAACTGCTGCAATTAGGAAGGACATATGTGGCATTAGACAAATTTTTGGTGAAACTTTGCATGAGTATTGGGAGCGGTTCAAGAAGTTGTGTTCTAATTATCAACACCACCAAATTAGTGATCAGTTATTAATCCAATATTTTTATGAAGGACTTATGCCAATGGACAGAAGCATGATTGATGCTGCCAGTGGAGGTGCCTTAGTAGACAAGACCCCTGCTGCTGCAAGAGATCTAATAGCAAACACTCAACAGTTTGGCACACGAATGATTACCTCAACCAGAGGAGTGAATGAGGCTCAAGTGTCTCATGTAGACCACCAGAGAATGGAACATAGGCTAGATGAGTTGACCTCTTTGGTGAGGTAGTTAACGGTGGGACAACAATCACCTATCCAAATAGCTGCCACTATATGTGGAATCTATTCTTGTCCATCTCATCTTACAGATGCTTGTCCAACACTTCAGGAGGAAAATTCTGCCACTCAAGCCTTTCCTGTTGCTGCAGCAGAAATTTTTCCTGGAAGATCCTAATATCAGCAGCCCAAATATGATCCATTCTCCAATACATACAACCTTGGTTAGAGATGTTGGGAATTTTTGCGGATATAATGCGCAGCGAAAAATAGGGATTCCCATCGAGGATCCATGCGAAAAAGCCATAATCCAAGTTTTTTAAATGATTTACCTCTTGAAGCGTGAATCACTAACACCGTAATAGAAACGATGTCTCTGCGGTATCCACACGAACAGACTCACGAACGTCCAACGTCCATAAAGAAGAGCCTCACGTCTCTTGCACAGTGCTAGCTGCAAAGAGAAGAGAAGATACCTGTCGCTCTCTCACTCACTTTTCTGTAGGTGCATCTAGGGTTCAGAATTGTATATCAAAGCAGCCCCCTTAGCAGTACTATTTATAATAGTAACTGCCTTAAGTGAGTGTGAGCAGCAGCAACATAAGCTGTGCAACCCTAGACCCATCTGTTATGAGTCTGGCCCATATTTGAATCCGAGTCCAACTTGGATCCATTGCTCCAATTTTAGTCTGCTCTATGTATGTGACCCTATAGGTTCTTATTACGTTGGCAGTAATATTAAAATCTCATTTTAATATTACAAGTAGTGAGTGGTATCTAGCAACACGTCGCTGCTACCCAAGTAATAAGAATGCCAGTGATTTGACATAACCTTTCCGTGACCAATGTTTCTGTGTCATTTAGTCCCTTTGTCAAGATATCTAGATTGAACACAAGGCATGGAATTCGTCACCCTTGTATAGTCCAATCATTCGTTTCTTGATACTCGAGTAGACTTTGTAACAACAAATGAGATCAATATCTCATATTGACTCATTTGAGCATGGCCATGCATTTCGCAGTCTCACTCAATCAGGGGGCCCGAAGATATCGCTCCTGTTATGTAGGAGTGACAAATCCCATCTAGGTCACTCACATCCCTCTGCATGATTTACGGTATGTCCAATAACCAACTTTATAATCACCTTGTTACAGATGACGTTTGATGACATTAAAACACACAACTCCTCATATAGGAATCGTAGTGATTTCAGGTCAAAGGACCACAAACACTATTGTCACTATGAGAATCGCTTATGACACTCACGTAACGATCCATGAAGCGTTCTCATGGTGGGTCAGTCCAGTACATCATTACTCTAATATGTACCCATGTGAAGACTTGATATCTCATATCCATGACCCGTGAGATGTGGTCATCAGTCTCTGCACATACTAGTCTCAATGTATTATTGTTGTCCTAATTAACAATAATACTTGACTAGGGACATTTAAGAATAGTGTTGTAACCAAAAGGATCTCACGATCAAGTCATCCACTTGATGTCCTATGGCATCAAACTTACTATTCTATGGACTTTATTATGTTTATCAAAAAGAACACAATAAATGAAATGCCTCATATATAAAATAGCATAATAGAATGTATGTAAATACAGAAAATGTATTAGCCTCTAGGGCATACACCAACAAGAGAAACCATCTGAATTTGAGATATAGAAATACAATACAGCAGCAATACTAGCAGTCATTCCAATAGCCATTTCAGCAGCCAATAACATAGCAGTAGCATTTTCAACATCAAGCTGGACTAAGTAGGCAATTCCAACAGCCTAGGCAGCAGCCTATGTAGTAGTAACCTTTCCAGCTACCGGGTCCAGCAACCATAAAATCTGAGCCTTCCTTTGAGGACTTAGTGAAGCAGATGGCTACAAATAACATTCAGTTCTAGCAAAGGACAGAGGCTTCCATCCAAAATTTAGAGACACAGACTGGACAATTAGCCTCTACATTAAGTCAACTGCAGTCCCAAGGTTCTGGGCAGCTTCCCTCCTAAACAGTACCAAATCCAAAAAAGGATGTGCATACTATTTTGTTGAGGTCTGGGAAGTCAAATCAAGCATCACTTGAACCTCCTCCAATTGCATCTAGCAAACCATAAGCAGTTGCAGATTCTGAGTCTGATTCTGATAAACCAGTGGTTGTTGGTGATGAGCAGTAGTCTCCCATAGCTCTACCCTTTCCCTAGAGAGCTATCCAGTCAAGAAAAATAGTAGAGACTAAGAAAGATAAAGATTTGCTTGAGACTTTTAGGAAGGTGGAAAAGTCAACGTTCCACTACTAGATGCAATCAAGCAGATACTAAAATATGCCAAATTCTTGAAGGAGCTGTATACTCATAAGAGGAGACTAAAGGGCAATGAGAGAGTTAGCATGGGACAGAATGTTTCAGCCATCATCTAGCCAAATATGCCTCCAAAATGCAAGGACCCTAGAAAATTCACCATTCCTTGCATAATAGGCAGCCAACAATTCACTCATGCAATGTTGGATTTGGGTGCCTCCATTAATGTCATGCCCAAATTAGTCTTTGAATCCTTGCACATTGGAGAGTTGAAGCCTACTGGAATCATCATTCAGCTGGCAAATAGGAGCACAGCTCATCCATTAGGAGTGCTTGAGGATGTTTTAGTAAGGGTAAATAAGTTAATATTTCAAGCAGATTTTTATATTCTGAACATGGAAGATGAATTTGCATCTAGTTAGCTGCCATTAGTTTAGGTAGACCTTTCTTGAAAACTGCTAAGACTAAAATTGATGTGCATGTTGGTACCATTTCCAAGGAATTTGGTGATAACATAGTTCAATTTAATATCTTTGATGCCATGAAGCATCCGTTAGAAGAGCAATTTGTTTTTCAGTTAGATGTCCTTGATATGCTGGTTGATGATGTGCATTTTGATATACTAGCTAAATTTCTTGAGATTGTGAGATTTCTAGATGGTGTTGCTATTTCTGCATGTGCTAATTTTGATTTTGCTAATTCTGGTAAATCTGTTTCTGCTGCTGATTGTGATACTTTTGCTAGTTATGATAATTGTGATCATTCTTCTGCTGATTATGATCCATAATTTACTGTTTCTGCATTTGTTATTTTTGAATGCGTTATTTCTGATCAATTTCCTGCTTCTGATCCTACTCTTATTTTTGATAAATTTGGTGCTTCTTATATTCTTGCTATTGTAAATGGTAAATCTGAATTTTCTGAGATTCTTGCTATTGTGAATGGTGAATCTGCATATTCTACATTACCTTATTTTATGAGATATGATCTTGTTGTTTGGGAAGTTTCTGTAACCAGGTTGATACCTTCAATACAGAAACCACCTACCCTTGAGCTTAAGCCTTTGCTTGAGCATCTGAAGTATGCTTATTTGGCGGAAGATGAGTAGCTTCCGGTTATTGTAGCCAGAAACCTCCATGCTGACCAGGAGGCGAGATTGCTGCAAGTTTTGAGAGTAAATAAGAGGGCCATCAGATGGATATTGGCAGATATTCCTAGCATTAGCCCTTCCACATGCATGCATAGAATTTTACTTGAGGATGGAGCTAAATCAGTAAGATAACCCCAGAGGAGACTGAACTCTCTAATTTTGGATGTGGTAAAGAAAGAGGTAACCAAGCTACTGCGAGTTAATATTATTCACCCCATATCTGATAGCACTTGGGTGAGTCCTGTGCAGGTTGTCCCCAAGAAATCTGGAGTGACGGTTGTGGCCAATCAAAAGAATGAGCTGATCCCTACCAGAGTGTAGAACAATTGGAGAGTCTGCATTGATTACAGGAGGCTCAACCAGGCTACTCAGAAAGATCATTATCCCTTACCCTTCATTGATCAGATGCTGGATCGATTGGCTGGGAAATCCCATTATTGCTTCCCGGATGGATACACTAGCTACTTTCAGATCCACATTGCACCTGAGGATCAGGAGAAGACCATATTCACCTGCCTTTTCGGCACTTTTGCTTACAGGAAGATGCCTTTCGGGCTCTGCAATGCCCCTGGTACCTTCCAGCGGTGCATGGTAAATATTTTCTCTGACTTTCTAGAGGAGTGCGTGGAGGTGTTTATAGATAATTTCATTATATATGGTTCTTCTTTTGATTCTTGTTTGGATAGTTTATCTAGAGTACTACATCGCTGCATTGAAACTAACCTTGTCCTGAATTTTGAGAAATGTCATTTCATGGTAGAACAGGGTATAGTTTTGGGTCATATAGTGTCTAGCAAAAGAATTACTGTTGATTTTGCAAAAATAGATGTTATCACATGTTTATCTTACCCCACATCCGTACGGGAAGTTCGTTCTTTTCTTAGATATGCAGGTTTCTACAAGCGCTTTATCAGAGATTTCAATCAAATAGCCCTTCCACTATCTAACCTGTTGTAGAAAGATGTGGAATTCTTGTTTGACCAAAAATGCATGGAGGTCTTTGATCATTTGAAGCGAGCTTTGACCAGTACCCCTATCATTCAGCCACCTGATTGGACCCTCCCATTTGAGCTAATGTGTGATGCTTCTAACTATGTTGTGGGAGCTGTCTTGGCACAGAGAGTGGGCAGAGCTTCCCATGTCATTTACTATGCTTCACGAACTTTGGATGCTACTCAAGCAAATTACACAACCACAGAAAAAGAGTTTTTAGCTATTGTATTTGCATTAGACAAGTTTTGATCTTATTTGCTCGGTTCTAAGGTTGTGGTATTTTTTGATCATGCAGTTCTGAAATTTTTTCTAAAGAAGCATGAAGCTAAGCCACGATTGATTAGGTGGATGTTACTACTCCTGGAATTTGATGTGGAGATTCAATATAAGAGTGGAGCAGAAAATTTGGTGGCTGATCACTTGAGCAGAATTGAAAGAGCCTCAGATCCCCTTCCCATTGATGATTCATTTCCTGATGAGCAGCTTTTATAGCTACAAGGTAAGGTTACTTCTCCTTGGTTTACGGATATGGTGAATAACTTAGTTGCTGGTGTTTTTCTTGCATGTTTTATTAGGGCTCAGATTGATAAGTTCAAGAGTGAGTCTAAGTATTATATGTGGGATGATCCTTACTTGTGGAGATTTTGTAGTGATCAAGTCATTAGGAGATGTGCACCTGATAATAAATTCCATTCTATTCTTAGTTTTTGTCATACACTTACATGTGGCGGTCATTTTGGTCCCCAACGGACTGCTAGGAAGGTTTTGGACTCTGGTTTATATTGGCATACCTTATTCTGTGATGCATATTTATTTTGTAAGTCTTGTGAATAGTGCCAAAAAACAGGGAATATTTCTCGTAGGAATGAGATGCCCTAGCAACCCTTGTTGTTTTGTGAGATTTTCGATGTTTGGGGTATTGATTTTATGGGTCCTTTTCCTGTGTCATTTGGTTTTGTTTACATTCTGTTTGTTGTGGATTATGTCTCTAAATGGGCAGAGGCTAAGGCCACTCGGACTGATGATTTTCAAGTGGCTGTGGATTTTGTTAGGTCTCACATCCTATGCAGGTTCGACATTCCGAGGGTCATAATCAGTGATTAGGGTTCTCACTTTTGCAATCGAAGCATGGAGTTGTGCACAAGATTTCTACACCTTACCACCCTCAGACCAATGGGCAAGTCGAGGTCTCCAACAGAGAGATCAAGCAGATACGTCAGAAGACAGTCCAACCAAACAGGAAGGACTGGAGCAAGAGGCTTGATGATGTTCTGTGGGCCTACAAGACCGCCTATAAGACTCTGATTGGGATATCTCCTTATCGGATTATTTTTGGCAAAGCATGCCACTGCCGATGGAAATTATGCATCGTGCATTTTGGGCAATGAAGAGGTGTAACCTGGACCTAGACCAAGCGGGCATGGAGAGAAAGCTACAGTTGCAAGAATTGGAGGAGATCTATTTAGAGGCCTATGAGAGCTCCAAGATTTACAAGGAGAAGACCAAAGCCTTCCATGATAAACTGATTGCTAGAAAGGAATTTCAAATTAGTCAAATAGTTCTCCTTTATAATTCCCGTCTTAGGTTAATGCCCAGAAAATTAATGTCTAGGTGGGATGGACCATTTGTTGTTACTAATATTTTTCGTTATGGTGCAGTTGAACTCCAAGATGTGACAATAAAGAGAACATTCAAGGTCAATGGGCATAGACTAAAGCATTTTCATGAAGATTGTCAAGAGCACAATGTGGATGTGGAAGTGATGGCTTTGCTCAATGTCATTTATACGGATGAAAAATGAGGGAGACCCTTACCACACTTTTATTTTACTTGCCATAACTGTGGAATTAAGTTTGCCCCAAATGATTTTATATGTTAAGTTTTGATGATGACAAATACAAAACAAATAGAATGATGCTTATGCTTGATAAATGTGCTTAATGTGATATATTGTATCATGCATGATATGTACCTTATCTAGTTATATTTTACTTAATAATCATGCAATATGATATATGTAACATTCATCATATAGTATATCCAATAATGATTTATATGAGTTATAAATAAATTAATATTGGATTTGACCTTTGTGCAATGTGTTCTGCTACATCCTACATAGAGCATATCTATTAATAATTGTTAAATGACTTATTTGGATATGTCTATGAAAGTTTTGTATGCATGTTAAACTAACTAAAGCTATATATTTATGAATCATGCATATGAAGACATTGAATTATGTTTTTGGACTAACTATGCTTGTTTAAGTGAGCAATACTTTACAAGATAGTACAAATACCAAGAGTGAGCTTGCAACAAGAAAGCAATAGATATCTATTAAGCTCAACACAAGGAGAATGCGACTAAACATATGTCTTTGAAGAATATTTTTAATGATAACAAACATGAAGACAAAATGAAGATGATGGGAAGACCAAGTCCAAGATCTTTTAAAAGATAGCTTTAGGACTTAGAGTCTCTTTGTTCGAGGATCTCTGTGGATATCTCTTAGTGCTTTAAGATAAAACAAAAATGTTTTTCTTAAACTTATACCAAAACTGTTTTGATCTTGAAAATAACTTAAAAATGTTTTAGTGTTTTTTATAAACTTTTTGGGATGTTTTTCAAGCTTTTATAAATGTTTTATAAATTGAGTTATTCGAATAAATCATTGATTATTCGAATAAAACTTTGTTTTTGGCTGTTACGTGACTCTGTGCGTCAAAGTGTTATTCGAATAACACTCCTGTTATTCGAATAAAAGCTTTCTGAAATAGCGTGTTTTATATCAGCTATTCGAATAACTCATTAGTTATTCGAATAGATCCTATTCCCAGAAATCAGTTTTAACGAATGTTATTCGAATAAAACTATCGTTATTCGAATAACCAGTTTTCTAAAGAAAGTATTTTTGGCATCGTTATTCGAATAACACGATGGTTATTCGAATAACCAGTTTCAGAAACGTTTTTAAAAGAACGTGTTATTTGAATAGCAGAAGGCTTATTCGAATAAACACGGTAGATACAAATTCTGGATATAGTATGTAACGGACATATTCTCATATTTATCACGAAATTAATTTCTTACAACGGCTATTTTCTATCTGGCTCTATAAATAGAGACCATGGGTCTCATCTAAAAAGTGCCCCAGCTATCAGTTTAATTTGTTCTTGTTTTGAAAAATGTGATTTATTATTTACGCCTATTTTCTATGCTCTTTTTGCTGAAACTTTGAGATATTCTTTGAGAGCCTCTTAGCACTTCAAATTGTATAATTTACTCTGAGTGAGAGTTTTTATCCATCTATATTTCTGTTCTTCTATATTGAAGGTGAGGTATCCTTCAAGGTTTGTAAAGGGGGTGAGGTATCCCTCTAAGGTTTGTATAAGGGTGAGGTATCCCTGCAGGCTGAGGCTTTAGCACAAGGGTAGAGTTTTCCTGTGTGTAAAAAGTGCTCTTTTATATAACGGTTGCAAGCACCTATTGAAGCTTGTACATATAGTAAAAAATCTCGAACTGTGTTTCGGGGACTGGACGTAGACCACAAGTGGTTGGTGGTCGAACCAGGATAAATATCGTGCCTGCTATTCTTCTCTTTATCTCTTTATTTTTATGCAATTTTATTTTATTGCACATTTATTTATCTGCTATTCTTAAAGCTTTTGTTCTTCATCTCGTAAATTCTTTTCTTTTATTTAATAGCTTAAATATTTGTGTTTATTTTAAGAGCTTTTGTGAAAAGTTTTTATACCCAATTCACCCCCCTCTTGGGTAATGGTTGCCATGACTAACAAGTGGTATCAGAGCTTTGTGCTCTGGTGAAAGCTTAACCGCTTAGAGTTAAAGATCCTTGTCTGTTGGCAACCTTGAAAGTTTTTCAAAATGGAAGGTTTTGAAATTGATAAACCACCATTCTTTGATGGTGTGCATTTTGTTTATTGGAAAACTAGAATAAAATTTTATATGCAATCTATTGATTTGGATTTGTGGGATGTTGTGCTAAATGGATTTATTTATAAATCAAAACAAATTTGGAATAGTTTTGACAAAAAATGTTTTTCTTTGAATATTAGAGCTATGCAAATTTTGAGAAGTAGTTTGAATGATGATGCTTATACTAAAATTAAAAACTGTTCTAGTGCCAAAGAAATTTTAGATACCCTTGATGCTCTTTATCTTGCTAACAATGATTTTGTGCATAAAGTTATATATAGAAAGCAAGAAGAGCAAAAGCCATTGAAGGAAGCTTATCATGAAAAATATCCTCAAATAGATGCTCAAACTATTGAAGGGAGCCAAATGCCTCTTGATGACGATGGTGCTCAATTTGAAGAAGAGGCAAAGCAAAATAAAATTGATGAGGAAGAAGGTGATTCCCTTCAAGAGCCAAGTGTGCTAGAAATTACGACTACTTCCTACATGGCTAAAAAGGATTTTGAGGTAAATAATTCTAAACTATATTATAATCCTTCCTATGATGAGTTGCAAAATGCATATAATGAATTGTATGATGGTTTATTGAATTTAGAAAAGAAAAACTTATCTTGTTTGGAAAATATTTCCTTTATTGAAAATGAAATTGAAACTTTGAAAAATGAATATGCTTTTCTTGATGAGGAAATGTCTTTGAAATGTGAAACCTCAACCTCTTATGAAAAATGCATTAATTTAGAAAATCAAGTTGAGGACTTATCTTTCAAATTTTCTAAAGCGAATGATTCTAATTGCTTACATTCTATGCTTGTTAATGAGAATAAAATTAGTGTTATTCCACATGGAAATTCAAGTAAAGCTTGTACCAAAAATAACATAGAATGTAATAATGAGAAAAGGCTTAAGTTTTTCAAAAATGATATTCAAAAGATCAAGCCATCATTAAATTCAATTGTTTGTAATTTTTGTGGTCATCTAGGATATATTTCTCATTTATGCAATTATAGAAGAAATTTTCATATGAGAAATTGTATGGTATGGGTTCCTAAAAATCCTAAAGGCCCTAATATTAACATTCAAGGACCCAAAATGAAGTGGGTACCAAAGTGTCCTCCTAGTATTTCAACTGTGCAAAAAATTTCTCAAAAGGATGGACTTATTGGTCAAAGGAAAGAGGAATCATCACGAAGAGCGCTTCCAAAGCCCAATGAAAGAAATTTTAGTCAAAGAAGGAAGATGACTTCAACCAAAGCTCCTCAAGTACACAATGTGGAACTTGCAAAGTTCAAAACACCAAAAGAGAAGCAATGGGTAAGGAAAAGAGTTTCCTTGATTGCTGAGGCTAAGGTATCAAAGTTTTTGCCTCTTATGCACACTCACATGCAAAGTCAATAAATTTGAGGTATATTCTTTGTAGGCCTTAATTGATTGATTGAATCATGTGTACTTGGTAAAAAAAAATTGAATATTAAATATAGCACATGATTATATTCCTGTTACACCCTTTGCTCACTGTCTTGCATATTTATTGATCATAAGATATTCTATGACTATGTATGCTTTATATGCTTTAAAATTATCTATATATGATGAAAGTAAGCATGCTATCAACTATATGCTTAATAGTATTTAATTATTTAATTTATTGTGCTCAATTTATATACTATGAAAAATTAATCTTTATGAGAGCATAATAGATTGATAGCTAAAAACTAACACACAAGGACCCAAGAAAAATTTGGATACCAAAAGTCAAAAATTAAAGTGTGTTGTAGGTATGCTTGAAGGCCAAGAACTGACTTTGACATCTTGAAAGTGGCTGCTCCAAGTACAAAGACCAGAAATAATTTTAAGCTCTCTTTCTTGTCCACGCGAAGTTTGGACTTACAATTTTTGGATAACTGAAAACTTTTATTATACTTTTCTAGCCTTATAATCTGAAAATATTTCTACATGTTAATATGCTAGATAAAGTATACTTCTTGTTTGAAATGACATGTATCCTTGAGC
This sequence comes from Ormosia semicastrata, assembly GCA_029884595.1. Classification (NCBI taxonomy): domain Eukaryota; kingdom Viridiplantae; phylum Streptophyta; class Magnoliopsida; order Fabales; family Fabaceae; genus Ormosia; species Ormosia semicastrata. The sequence continues at coordinate 17,222,204 of JAQQTO010000062.1, read as the reverse complement.
TTGAGTTTTTGATCAATCATACATATATTTAAATACTTGAATTTATTGCTTAAATATGTTTTATTGCTGAATATTATCTCTCTTTAAATCACATATGAATATATGCTTTGTCTTGAATTATGAACGTATGTTTTATTGTGCTTCTTGATAATCTTATTCGAATAAATATAAGCTCATTCGAATAAAGTTCTTTAAAGCTGATCAAAGTTTATGTTGAATATCATCTTTATTCAAATAACATGAAGTTTATTCGAATAAACTGACTTCTATGTCAGTTTTATGTTTGCAATGTTTACTGTCTATTTGAATAAATCCTTTACTTATTCGAATAAACAGAGCCTTTGTTCTATCAGTTTCTTACGTTTGGTCTCTGCCTATTCGGATAAAGCTAAGCTTATTCGAATAAACTGAGGCTTGTTTCATCAGTCTTATTTGACTGATCTCTATTTATTCGAATAACATTCTTTCTATTCGAATAACCAGAGCTTTGGTTTATCAGTCTTGACTGATTTCTCTCTGTTTATTCGAATAACCCCTAGGTTATTCGAATAAATCCTGTTAAATGGCCAAAATATTTGGCCGTCGCAGATCCTCTATTCGAATAGGATCTTCCTCTTATTCGAATAAACTCGTTTTGAAACAAAAGGTTCTGCTACGTTTTGTTAATATATGCTGAATTCTTTAGATTGAATATACAAATGCTTAATCAAATGTAATTGACTATTCTTTTGATAAATATATTTACTTAGCTAATTTGATCAATGAAATAAAATATCTTTTGCCTTTGTGAACTCATGTATTGTTTTGAATGCTTATTTGCTTATGAGTTTGGCATAATGACTAACCTCTATGGATCCAAAATTAATGGATACCAAAGAAAATTCTTTGAATTGTGTTGTAGGGTGATAACTACCTCAAGCAAGCATTTAAATGGAATAAGTTCAACTTGAGGATAGTAAAGTTCAAAAGGATTCAACTTTTAAAAGGGGTACAAAGAATTTCTATTCCTTCATGAAAGCTTAAAGCTTGGAAGTTGATAAAAGTAAGAGTCGTCTACAAAAATTCAAAGAGTACACTTTTGGTGATATCAATCCTTATTTATGCTTTAAATTTGATATCATATGATATATAGAGAAGTAAAAAGTTGTGTTATACATTTACATGCCTTACATGAAAATTATTTGCCTAAGAATGCCTAAATAGGTTTTGATGATGATCATATGTTTCTTGATAAACTTGAATTATGTCTTAAAATGCTCAAACTATTTTGGATTCAAGTGCATATGTGCTTCATGCATTCTTGTTAGAGATAATATTGCATGGTTGATAATGTGATACATGCTTTAAATTATATATCAACCTGAATTATGCTTATGAATGGACTTATATGATATTTGATGCTAACCTATGTTTTAGAGGACTTTTAAAAGTTAGACTTGCAAGTCTCTCTATGTGCTTCAAATATAGCCATCAGATTTTTACATACAAGCATATGTGGATAAACGAGAAAAGTTGAATGGAATTCAAATGAAGAGGAAGATAAAGAAGCATTTCTTCAAGTGCAATGGAATAGAATATTCAAAGGAAGAAAGCTCAAAGTTAAAGGACCAATAAAGAAGGATCATCACTCTTTATCTATCCCAATAAGTATCTCTATCCCTAAGTTATTGTGGTATTTTATATGATATGGATTGTATGATACTTGTTGATAAATTGATTTTAAATGACTAGATGTTTTCCAAGGAATATATGGCTGTTTATATAAAATATTTCTACCCTTCTAAAATGCTCTTGAAAATATAATATGCTCTTATAAAATTCTTTTTGAAAAGTTATAAAATGGTTTTTGATTGAGGAATTAAGAAGATGTATATTTACCTTGCTTTTCTTTTAGGTAATGTGCTTACATTGTCTTCGTATACATATTTTCTTTATCTATTATTTTGATAATATGCATATTTTGAGGGGGAGCCCAACCCTTAAATTGTTGTTTATATCTTTTGGCTTACATACTTATTTGACACGAAGTGCTTTATTGTTAATTCTATCAACATGTCAACCAAGATCATCTCTTATTGTCTTTCCTTCTATCCTACCCTTCTTGAATCATATGTAGAATCTATAAGAGGGATAAAATCTTTTCTTTCTACGCCTTTTTGTTGATGTCAAATAGGGGGAGTGAAAATTGGAAAGAAAAATATGTTCTTGTACTTATTGTTTGATATGCTTACATGAATATTCATTCTTGTATTTTGTTCAATATATTTTTCTTTGGTGATTTGTCATCATCAAAAAGGGGGAGATTGTGGAATTAAGTTTGCCCTAAATGGTTTTATATGTTAAGTTTTGATGATGACAAATACAAGACAAATAGAATGATGCTTATGCTTGATAAATGTGCTTAATGTGATATATTATATCATGCATGATATGTACCTTATCTAGTTATATTTTACTTAATAATCATGCAATACGATATATGTAACATTCATCATATAGTATATCCAATAATGCTTTATATGAGTTATAAATGAATTAATATTGGATTTGACCTTTGTGCAATGTGTTCTGCTGCATCCTACATAGAGCATATCTATTAATAATTGTTAAATGACTTATTTGGATATGTCTATGAAAGTTTTATATGCATGTTAAACTAACTAAAGCTATATATTTATGAATCATGCATATGAAGACATTGAATTATGTTTTTGGACTAACTATGCTTGTTTAAGTGAGCAACACTTTACAGGATAGTCCAAATACCAAGAGTGAGCTTGCAACAAGAAAGCAATAGATATCTATTAAGCTCAACACAAGGAGAATGCGACTAAACATATGTCTTTGAAGAATATTTTTAATGATAACAAACATGAAGACAAAATGAAGATGATGGGAAAACCAAGTCCAAGATCTTTTAAAAGATAGCTTTAGGACTTAGAGTCTCTTTATTCGAGGATCTCTATGGATATCTCTTAGTGCTTTAAGATAAAACAAAAATGTTTTTCTTAAACTTATACCAAAATTGTTTTGATCTTGAAAATAACTTTAAAATGTTTTGGTGTTTTTTATAAACTTTTTGGGATGTTTTTCAAGCTTTTATAAATGTTTTATAAATTGAGTTATTCGAATAAATCATTGATTATTCGAATAAAACTTTGTTTTTGGCTGTTACGTGACTCTGTGCATCAAAGTGTTATTCGAATAACACTCCTGTTATTCGAATAAAAGCTTTCTGAAATAGTGTGTTTTATATCAGCTATTCGAATAACTCATTAGTTATTCGAATAGATCCTATTCCCAGAAATCGGTTTTAACGAATGTTATTCGAATAAAACTATCGTTATTCGAATAACCAGTTTTCTAAAGAAAGTATTTTTGGCATCGTTATTCGAATAACACGATGGTTATTCGAATAACCAGTTTCAGAAACGTTTTTAAAAGAACGTGTTATTCGAATAGCAGAAGGCTTATTCGAATAAACACGGTAGATACAAATTCCGGATATAGTATGTAACGGACATATTCTCATATTTATCACGAAATTAATTTCTTACAATGGCTATTTTCTATCTGGCTCTATAAATAGAGACTGTGGGTCTCATCTAAAAAGTGCCCCAGCTATCAGTTTAATTTGTTCTTGTTTTGAAAAATGTGATTTATTATTTACGCCTATTTTCTATGCTCTTTTTGCTGAAACTTTGAGATATTCTTTGAGAGCCTCTTAGCACTTCAAATTGTATAATTTGCTCTGAGTGAGAGTTTCTATCCATCTATATTTCTGTTCTTCTATATTGAAGGTGAGGTATCCTTCAAGGTTTGTTAAGGGGGTGAGGTATCCCTCTAAGATTTCTATAAGGGTGAGGTATCCCTGCAGGCTGAGGCTTTAGCACAAGGGTAGAGTTTCCATGTGTGTGAAAAGTGCTCTTTTATGTAACGGTTGCAAGCACCTATTGAAGCTTGTACATATGGTAAAAAATCTCAAACTGTGTTTCGGGGACTGGACGTAGACCACAAGTGGTTGGTGGTCGAACCAGGATAAATATCGTGTCTGCTCTTCTTCTCTTTATCTCTTTATTTTTATGCAATTTTATTTTATTGCACATTTATTTATCTGCTATTCTTAAAGCTTTTGTTCTTCATCTCGCAAATTCTTTTCTTTTATTTAATAGCTTAAATATTTGTGTTTATTTTAAAAGCTTTTGTGAAAAGTTTTTATACCCAATTCACCCCCCCTCTTGGGTAATGGTTGCCTTGACTAACAATGACTATTTTGGTGATTTGCATTATGCATCTTTCCTATGTTTATATTGAGGGCAATGCAAAATTTAAGTGTGGGGGAGGGATTTTAGCATGCTATTTTCTGTTTTACTTTGCTATTTTTACTGTTCCTACTTTCTGCATAATTCTATTTCTATGTTCCAATTTTTCTTTTCTGCTATTTTCTGTTTTCTATTTTCTATCATTAAAATTCTGCTGTCATTGATTTTTTTCTATTTCTATCATCTATTTTCTATTTCTTCTCTGTTGTTTAATTTTTCCATTTCCATTTTGTTGTTTAATTTTTTGTTTTGATGTCTTCTATTTTTTGCATTTAAATTCATTTTCTATTTTCTATTTTCTGTTTCTATTTTCTCGCTATTACTAAGTTTCGCTATTCTTGAATTATGTTCTTTCTGTTTCTATTTTTTATTTCTATTTCTCGCTTTGTTGTGTGTGTTATTTTTCTATTTTTTTTTTGTTTTCTATTTTTAATTCTTTTTTCTATTTTAAAAAATGTGTATTTGATATTTTTTCCAATGATGTTTTGAAGTTTGTGAAGTTTAAGAGTTTAAGACAATTAAAATTCAAGGTTCATAACATGAATGAATAAATTTTCTTTCTTCTTGAATTTGATATGCTTGGTGGTGGATGTTTGAATTGGTGGATTAAGTTTGATGAATGCATACCTTGTGAGATTTTGAGCCTATTGGTGGATTTAACATTTGCACCACTCTCCTATTTCTTGTGTGATTTTCACTCATGTCATTTGATCACTCTAAAACTTGCTTTAATTCTTTTTTAGGCTACATTTTTTTTCCACTTGCATGCATGAACATGATTAAGGCATTCTTTCTTGATCAACTACTTTAGCCAAATAGCTAACCTTGCAACATTTCCCTTTGTTTAACCCCTTTGAGCCTACTTGCCTATTCTTTCTTTTAGCTCATTGTATGCCTTATATGAAAATTCATGTTTTTACCTTACCTTAGGGAATGGGATAGCATTGGTTTATTTTCATTGGAGGAGCTCTTTTGGCTTGTGGGTAGTAGTTCAAGTGTGGGGGTTGTGTAATTTGATGTGCAATGTTCAAGATGTTTGGTGATATATAAAAAAGAAGAAAAAAGAATTAAGATGAAAAAAAAGAATTAAGAAAAAGAAAGTAAAAAAATTAAGAAAAAGCAAGAAAAGAAAAACAATAAATTCAAGAAAGGTTGTGAAAAATAAATAAATAAATAAGAGAAAAGAAGGAAATATGTAAAGAGAATATGTAAAGAGAATGTGCATTATTTGGAGTTGGGGGATAAAATGTCATGTTTGTTACTTATCATTCGAGTTCCTTCACAATGCTTTTTCATTCTCTTTGGTATTTATCTAGCCATATTCATATTGTTTCCTTCCCTTACCTTGACCCCATTACAACCTTGAATAAAGTCCTCTTGATTTGTGTGTGCATGTGTTTTGAGTAGTGGAGAAATAGAAGATAAGTAAGCTTATAGTAGTGCAATTATTCATGAGTTGAATTGAGTGAAATACTTACCTTGTAAACACTTGAGGGATTGAGAGTGTATCTTGTGAGGATCTATCATTCTTGATTCATGCTTTTCAATTTGAAGCTACCTTACTTGTTGTTTTGAGATGTGAAGAAATTTTAATTCGTGAATGTTTTGTTCCTTTGAATCTTTTATTGCTCCTCTTGCTTGTAAGCTTTTGCATTCTTGAATGGCATTGAAATTTAAGTCTTTTAAAGATTTTAGTTTTCGAGTTTTTGCTTTTCTTTGTTCCCTAATTTTGGACTCATGTGTTTTGTCCAGGAGTGCAAAAAGCTAAGTGTGGAGAAATTTGATCATCACATATTTTATACATTAATAAGCTCTCATTTTTAGTGATTTACACTCTTCATGTACTTAATTGTTTGACCTTGGACATGTCTTATAAGTTTGGACTCAAATTGGGCTTAATTGAATTTTTCCCACATTATTGAGTTTTGACATTGTTTCTGTATTCCAACCATAACTTGAGTTCTAGATATCTAAAAATTATGCATTTTATCTTGTAGGAAAACTGAGAGGAAGCAATACAACTTTGATGAAGAGCTCAAAGTCTCAATCGGATATCTAGTGGACCTAATTGGGCTTGAAAGTTTAGACTCGGGTTTGGGGAGCATATGGCATTAAAGTGAGCATATCTTCATCAATTCAAGTCCAATTCAAATGAAACATGGGCCATTGCATTCTTACAAGGCCCAGCTATGTTTGGGAAGTGTAATGAGGCACTAGAGGCCAATTTAGGGGGTAATTTATAGTTTTAGAAGAGGCAATCCGAGAATCAATTTTTTATTACACACTTTTCTCATCTCTCTCTAGAACTCTCTTATCTCTTTTCCCCTTCTCTCTAATTTTCATTTTCTTAGTTTTCCTCTTCTGATGGAGGACTAAACACCTTGAAATGAATTCGGGATTCTTGAAGAAATTTTGGTTTGGATTCTTGAGATCTTGTTCTAATTTCTTATTTTGATTTGTATTTAGATTCTTCTTCTTCCCCTTCATTTTCTTTTTTTCTTGATCTGATTAGATCTTGATTTGGGATTAAGAATTGTGATTGAATTTAAGTTGATTAATCTGGTTTAGTCATAGAATTAGAAGTTAAGTACTAATTTGTGCTTTAGTTAATTGAATTCAGATATAAAATTAACATAGATCTAGCATGAATTATGCGATTGTGAATTTATGTGTCAATTGTTTATTGAATTCTAGACAATTGTCTAGTATGAATTCTGGATTTAATGCTGAGATCTTGGTTAATTCCAAGTTAATCATTCAAATGCAATTCAAATGTTTGTTTAGTGATCTATGATAGAATCCACCAAATTTTGGATAGATTTCTGGATTGATTACGCTTTTAATTGATTGTTCTTTCTATAATTCTGTTATTTCGTATTCTATTTCTCAACTCTTCCCCCCAATCTCAATTTGATCTGATTAATTTGCAACTAAGATCCTTGAGAGACGATCCGGTGTTAACTCATATGCTACAAGCCATAGGTACAACTCGATTTTAATTTTGATTGAGTTCGGTGCTCATCAAGAATCCTCTAGGCAGTGATGAGCGTGGCATCCCTCACAGAAACCAGGATGGGTAGAGGATCATGAAAATCCCCATCGATCTTGTTTTCTGATGAAGATTTTGGAAACATCATTCTGAATCACGATGACCCCATGGTCATTACCGGGATAATTACCAATGTCGAGGTCCACAGAGTGTTCGTGGATCAAGGAAGCTTGACAGACATTATGTTCCTAGAGTTGTTCAATAAGCTAGGATTATCAAAAGAAGAATTAATCTTATATACCGGTGAGCTAATCAGATTTATAGGCAAAAAGATCACCTTGATTTATAACATCCTCTTTTTAGCATGTTAAACTAGTTTATGGTTACTAAGGTTAGCATAACACTTGCTTGACATGCCTGTGTAGTTTTATGATAAACTAAATTAGTTTAGGTTCAGAAGGTGGAAAGTAGCTTAAAATGACTCAGATAGTAGCATAAATTGCTAAGTTAAGGGAAATAAATCTAGAGAATTTTTTTAGGTCATAAATAGGTGGAAGGGGATGTAATTAAAATTTGAGAATGATCAAAGTTAGTTTGGTATTTTTAGGCATACTGGTTGTGTATTTTAGTGTTAGATTAACTAGTCGCAGATATGAAAAAATAGGATAATATGAAACAAGAGTTTAGATGAATCATAGGATTTATTCTAAAGTTGTTGGAAGTTAGGAAATTTGATTTAGTAAAATCTAAGTGTTCTTAACAGATCAAGAAGTTTCAGTGAAATATCTTAAGTGTTATAGTCATATACGGCTAGGCCCTTATCGTTGACTTTTATCACCTGATATTTCATTTATTCTCATCTCTTTTCACTCACTTTTCTCTCATGAAATAGCAGCCAAGGCAATAACAACAGAAAATAAGAAAGAAAAGAGGAAAAGCACAAGGAGGAAGAGGAAAGGAGTAAGAAAGGGAAAGGCAAAGCAAAGCTTGATCATCATCATCCAACCACTTGAGTTAGGGGTTCTTAACTTTTAATTTCATTCTTTTCCTTCACCAACTCTATAGTTGATGTTGGGTTACATAGATGGAGAAAATGGGTTTGAGAAGCAAAAATCTATTTTCTTTGTTAGTTCTTGTGTTCATTGGTTGGAATGAGTCATTTTCAGCTTAATGAATGCAAGAAAAGCAACCAAAGATTTAAGGAAACAAAGCATTCATGAGGTACAATTTCTTCACATCTCAAATAAACAAGCAAGGTATCTTCAATTTGAAAAAGCATGAATCAAGAATGATACATCCCCACAAGATACATTCTCAATCCCTCAAGTGTTTACAAGGTAAGTATTTCACTCAATTCAACCCATGAAAATTGCACTACCATAAGTTTGCTTATCTTCTACTTCTCCACTACTCAAACACATACACACAAAAATCAAGAGGACTTTAATCAAGGTTGTAATTGTAACACCCCCTCCGAAGGGTATCACATTCATAATAACATCTTATAAATAACTAATTTTCCCAAGTTATAAAATGTTTAATCTTATTTAAATACGGGTTCCAAAATTTCTTTCTCGCAGAAAACATCAGTTGATCAAATTAAAGTAACTCAAAATGTAATAACTGAATAAAATACCTTTCATTTAAATAAAGTTTACTACAACTATTCATTCATTACTTTACATACCCAAAAACATAATACCTAAAATCTGAGCCCTTGTCAGAAGACAAATTCCCTAGCTAGGAATATCTCGACGGATAGAAATCCGAGCCAACAATAAATCAAAGTCCCCTCTAGGAGTATAGAGGAAGTCATTCCATAACTCCCTGATAGGTAAAACAAACTCTGCTTAAGCAACCGTAAAAGATGTAAGAACAACCCCATGTTGAATCCTACTTGCAGATAAAGAAATGTCACCACAATACTCTATATACTCTGAGCTCTAATGGACATGCCAAGCCTTGGCGCCTTCAAGAAATTGTAGTCTAAAGAAACCTAGTTGACCCCTCCTTATCGCCATTTCAGTCTTTACAGATGTATACATAAAATAGAAACAGACAGAATAAAATAGTAAAAAGGTGAGATCCCCTACATCGCATACCAATATAGCAGCAAAGAAATGATACGAACAACAATGTCGTTCCATATATACAATTCATAGATTAACATATGATCAGCAGATATATTTAGAATATTTAATAGATATACAATCCAAGAAACTTGCAACACAATATCTGACATAATGATAATACCACAATCATAATATATCACAACAGTGTAAATGCTGACTATGCATATGTTCAATGCAATCGGTTCCTTCTTCATAGAGTTTTCTCAAATTCGGAGATGAACGCCCAGTAGATCTGACCCCCCTTAATAAGAATAGAAATAAAATAGTCTATACTGGATAATGAAAAGTAATAGTGTTCGTCGGGATGTCTGTGCATTGCAATCGGTGATCACAGCCAGGGGTTTATATATATATATATATCATATGACAACATGGTCAACAAGTGAATCACTGCGCCCTGACGTCCCCTAGGATTCCTCCCACTATCTTGTAAGTTCTCGTCCATTCCTTAGGCATAAAACGCCACAACAAATACTGTCATTGATCACATAATATTTGTACACAGTATGCATTATAAATGATTCAAACATATATTATCATCGATCACACAGTATTTCATATTCACATGCCGTCATATGGCAGTATCACCATATAATGTTCAAAACACTTTTGTTCAAAATAAAGTACCGTTATACTGTTCCCAATGATACTAACGCAACCGCACATGCACATACAGATTGTCCAATACCATTAGTATCTATGGTATTATATAACTGCCCATACAATCAATAATACCAAAGATCCACTTGGGTCCAATACTTTAGTTTCACAATTTTAGTTCAAAACGTTGGTTCTACAGCAAAACTCGTTGTTCCTTTCAATCGCGTAGTAATATTATTGCGTTTTCACAGTCGCGTAACACTTTTATTACGTTTTCAAATCACATAAAGATTTTCTAATATTTTCTCAATTGTATAGAGATTTTAAAACATTTTCTCAATCGCGTAGCTAAAAATTACTATTTTTAAATCACATAAAATATTTTTGACATGTTTTAAATTCAAAATAAGATTTTTCTCATTTAATATTAAAAATTAACCTTATTTTCATTATTTGCATATTAGTCCTTCTATAAAATAATATTTACATAATAGCCCCTCTTTAAATAATATTTTCAAAATAGTCTTTCATTAAATAATATTTACAATAAAGTCCATTTTTAAATAATATAATTTTTAATATGGTCCCTCTCAAAACTAGTATTTCTACTATTTCCCAGAAAAGTTTGTTTCTTTAAGTTACTTGAGATATTACAACTCAAAATTTCCTAATGCGCTTCAAAACCCAGAGAGTGAGCTATACGTCAGTAAATTTTAAGTATTGACATTTATTCTACTACTTAGCTTAATTTGGTCAATTTTAATTCAAAATTAAAATTACTTTCATTTAAATTTCAAAACTTACCAAATTGAGTTCTTACTATTAAAACACTTAAGTTTACACTTAGTAAAATAATTTTGGATCTTGAACATCAAAAATTGGCATGTTGGCCGAATTTACATATTACTTCAAAATTAATATATAAATCATTTCTTAACACTGTTAATCCTTATAAAATTACTCAATTAAATTTTTTGTCATAAAATCATTTCATTCTCAATTTGAAAAATAATTTAAAATCCTTGGTCCTCTTGATGATGATTAGGCTATGTACCTTCAGACTCTTTGAAGTCCCCATACAAACTTTCTCATCATATGAATCACATCTTAAATTACACAAATATCATCATGCTTCCAATCTCACATAGGTAAATATGCTATCAAAGCTATAAGCATATCAAACACATATACAAATCATGTATACTTATCAAAGCAATAAAACAATCACACAATATAATCTAACAAACACAAACCAATAATTACAAAATCGAGTGAATAAATCCTCACATGAATTTTCCACTCACAGACACAAACAATTCCATTTCTTCATCGCCACATATGGTCGATGAGGTTAATCTCCCTCTTACCTGGTTGATGTCCTCCTAGCTTTTTTTTTTTTTATAAAACTCTTCAAGTTCCTTCTCCTCTAGATTTCGTGAATCACCTAAATAATTTCCTAAAATCTTAAACAAATCTTAAAGTCATAAACAAAGCTTAGGGATAAGAAACCATGTGATCAATCATGGTCTAGAAAATTAGAAATTCAACTTAGAGCCAAAGAATCAAGAGATTACCTTGAATGTAAGAATTCAAAGCTTGCTTTTTGAAGTACTTAGAGTAGGATTTAGGTAAAACTCACAAAAGGAAAGATGTTTAGAATAAGGTTTGGTTTGGAAAGTAAGGTTGGATAAAATTATAGAGGTGTGGAGATGGGATTAGGCTATGGAGGCCGTGAGCCTTTAGGAAGAAAAAGAAGATGTGTTCTTGAGTAATTTGAGAGAAAAGATGAAGGCTTGTCACAAAGTGAGAGAAAATGCAAATGGATAGCTAATTCAAGAGTGAATTACCGTGAGGTGAGTGATAGGAGAGAATAAAGACTTAATCCACTTGATAGAAAATAGCACATGGCTTTACATAGATATCACATGGCAAAGGTCACTTAATGGTTACCTAGTGGTCATAAGGATGGTTCTTGAACCTTGGAGAAGCACCTAGTGGCCGTGTGGCTCTAGGAAAATTATAACTAGTTTTGTTTTCAATTAAATTCTAGTTACACTTAGTTAATTTAATTAGTCACCTAGCTTACCATCTAGTTACAATTAAATTAATTTAGTTAAGCTATTTGATTACATTCTAACTAACTAATTACTTTATTATGTCATTGTATAGATCATGATTATGTCATGTTTCTAAATAATTAGATATTTATCTAGCTTCTAATTATTTAGCAACTAAATTAATTCATTTAGTTACTAATTAGACTATTAGGGTAATTAAGTTAAATTATCTAGTTACTTAGTAACTAATCTAGTCATTTTTATTGACTAAATCCTAATCATTAAAATCAACTTTATCTTCTGACCATTAATTAAATCTAAGGTTGATATCATAACCTTCTTTATCAAGATTGCTTTCACACCATTGATTAGATCAATGGTGAGGATCTAAGGCTTCTTAATCAAGTTTTTCATCCAACGGTTCACATCAAAGTCCAGCCACTATGTTTGACCAATTCCTATTGGTTGTCATAAAGCTTAGTAATGATGGCTCATAATGACCCTTAAGATATTTAGCTTAGATATTTTCAGCTTTCATGATTACACTTGAGATATTTTATTAAGATATTTTCCTGGTAGATATTTATTCCTAGATATTTATCCTTAGATATTTACTAGGTGAGTCATCATAGAATTTTCTAGAACAGTTGAGTCAGTATGGTGAGTCATAGTGCAAAGTCACCAGCTGAGTCATCAAGATATTTTTCTAACAGATATTACCCAATGGATAATAGCTACTGCTATTATTACACAATGGGTAATAAAAAACTCAGATATAGAAAATACCTGTCAACTGTTCTCGATTTCGAGTTTAGTAAGATTCCCTGATCCCGCCTTAACAGTCTAGAACTATCTGGTCCAGAAATTTTTTTTATTTTTTCGGACTCGCACCTCGGGTCCACACACAACTCAAAATAACACTAAAATAATCAAAAACTCAGAAAGTTCTACATTTTTTTTCAAATGGTTTGCAAAGGCATCACTATAAAGGCAGGCATCCCAACTAAGTTGGCACCCCTGCCAATATAAATCATTTGCAGCAAACCAAAAATTTATTAATAAGGAAAAAAGAAAACAATGAAAAACATGGGGGGGCATAAACCAAACCCATGAAGGAATTACAAATTTGTAAATCTATAGCTAGCAACACAGTACCTATTTTTAGTGAAATCTTCTACAATGAAAGAAGGGATTAAGTTCCACCAAAGAAAACCAGAAATAGATGAGCCATGACAAGCAAGTTTGTCTGCACAAGCATTCCCTTCTCTCGAAAATGTGAGAGCAAGAGAATCTCATTTGCTTGGATAAGAATAAACAATTCTTCCATCTGTTTTGTAGTTGCCAAGGAACAATATTTATATTGTGAAGGCATAAACAACCAAAAGAGAGTCACATTCAAGCCAAAGATTAAACCAACGGTTTTTGTGAGCTATCTCAATAGCTAGAATAGTTGCTGATAATTCAGCAAAAAGTGCAGTTTTGGTACCAAGATTAGAAGCAAAACAGCCAAGGGTATCCGCTCTACTATCTCTAAAAATACCACCACAGCCGGCTGGACCAGGACACCCTTTGGCAGCACCATCAACATTGCATTTGATCGTAAAGCTGGAAGGAGGAAACCAAAAAACTTCCTTAATACCGGGCATTTTTTTCTGATGAGAAGTAACCTAAGAAATTTCTACATAAATTCACAAAAATCATAAAAATTATAAAACTCATATATTTTCAGAAAAAATGAAATTTAGACATACAATTTTCAAGATAATATTAAAATATCAAAATAATATTAAAATATTCAAAATAATTAAAAATTCCTAAAAATTCATAAAAACTCTTAAATATTATAAAACTCATTTATTTCAAGAAAAATGAAAAATCAGGATGTTACAGTAATGGGGCCAAGGTAAGGGAAGGAAACAATATGGATATGACAAGTTAAACACCAAGAGAATAAAAAAGCACTGGAAAGGAACTCAAATGACAAGTAACAAACATGAAATTTTATCCCCCAACTCCAAATAATGCACATTCTCTTTACATATTTCCTTCTCTTTCCACCTCTTATTATTATTTTTCACAACTTTTCTTGCATTATTCTCCTTTTTTCTTTTTTTCTTTTTTTCTTTCTATTTTTTTTATCACCAAACACCATGCATATTGCACATCAATTTGCACAACCCCCACACTTGAACTATTATTAACAACAAGCAAGCAAAAGAGCAAAAGAGCTCCTCCAATGAACATGAACCAATGCTCTCCCATTCCCTAAGGTAAGGTAAGGTAAAACATGATTTTTCACATAAGGCATATAACGAGCTAAGATAAAGAATGGGCAAATAGACTCAAGGGGGTTAAACAAAGGGAAATGATGCAAAGTTGGCTATTCGAAAAAAGTAGTTAATCAAGAAAGAATGCATCAATCATGTTTATGCATGCAAGTGAAAATGTAGCCTCGGAAAGAATCAAAGCAAGTTCTAGAGTGATCAATTGACATGAGTGAAAATCACACAAGAAAGAGGAGAATGGTGCAAATGTTAAATCCACCAATAGGCTTAAAATCTCACAAAGTATACATCTGTCAAACTCAATCCACCAATCAAACATCCAAAACCAAGCATATCAAATTTAAGAAAGAAGAAAATTTATTCAATCATGCCAAGTACCTTGAATTTCAATTGCTTCAAACTCATAAACTTTACAAATCTCAAAACATCATCGGAAAATAATTAAAAATAATTTTTTTAAAATAGAAAACATAATTAAAAATAAAAAATAAAAATAAAAAAAAACATAAATAGCAAAAATAGAAACAAATAACAACAACAAAATAGAAATAGAAATGTAATAGAATTCAAAGAATGTTGAAACAAAAAATAGAATTTAAAAATAGCAAAAATAGCAAAAACAAAAAATCGAAATAGAAATCGAAACAAAAAAATTCAAGAATAGCGAATTTAGCAACAACAAGAAAAATTAGCATAGCGAGAAATTAAAATAGAAAAAATAATAAAAAATAGTAGAAATTAAAAACAAGAAATAGTAAAAACAGCAAAAGGAAACAAAATCAGAACATAAAAAATAGAATATAAAAATAGTAAAAATAGAAACAGTAAAAACAAAATGCTAAAATTCCTCCCCACACTTAAATTCCACATTATCCTCAATGTAAACCTTAAAAGAAAAATAACATCCATCAAAATCATCAATGAATAAAGGACATGGACAAGTAAAATAAAAGAGAGGGCAAGAAAAGAAACATCCTTATGAAGTGGGGGGTAGACGGCTTCTTGCAAGTGGACCTCCTCCATAATCTCCTCTTGAGCTCCCTCATAAAATGGTTTGAGGCGATGTCCATTAATTGTGAAAGCTTTGGTAGAATTCTCACTTGTAACCTGCATAGCACCATAAAGGAAAATCTTAGTAACAACAAATGGACCAAGCCACCTAGATCGGAGCTTTCTAGGCATGAGTTTGAGACAAAAGTTATAGAGGAGAACTTTTTGACCAATCTCAAATGTTTTTTCTCATAATCATCTTATCATCGAAAGCTTTGGTCTTCTCTTTATAGAGTTTTGAACTCTCATAAGCCTCTAAACGGATCTGCTCCAATTGCCGCAACTATAGTTTCCTCTCCATGCCCGCTTAATCTAAGTCCAAGTTGCACCTCGTCATTGGCCAAAATGCACAATGCTCAATTTCCACTGGCAAGTGGCATGCTTTGCCAAAAATAATCCGATATGGAGACATCACGATTGGTGTCTTTTAAGCAGTCCGGTAAGCCCAAAAAGCATCCTCAAGCCTCTTGCTCCAGTCTTTTTTGTTAGGTTAAACTATTTTCTAAAGTATCTGCTTGATCTCTCTATTGGAAACCTCGGCTTGCCCATTAGTCTAGGGGTGGTAAGGTGTAGCAACTCTGTGCAAGACTTCATACTTTTTCATCAAGTCTTCCATGCTTCGATTGCAGAAATACGAACCTTGGTCACTAATGATGGCCCTCGGGACTCCAAACTTGCAGAAAATTTGTGATCTAACAAAATTCACAATAACTTTAGAATCATCAGTCCGAGTGGCCGTAGCCTCCACCCATTTAGATACATAATCCACAGCAAGTAGAATGTAAACAAAATCAAATGAAACAAGGAAATGACCCATAAAATCAATACCCCATACATCAAATATATCACAGAACAATAAGGGTTGCTGGGGCATCTTATTTCTATGAGAAATATTTCCTATTCTCTGACATTGTTCACAAGATTTATAAAACACATATGCATCATGGAATAATATAGGCCAAAATAAACCAGAGTCTGTTGAATTAACTTTTGGCAAGTGCACCGAATCACTACAAGTAATATAATAGTGAAAAAGTATTGTCTCCACAGGGATTGTAATCAATTATCAACACAAGGAAAGTTATTTCTACTTGAACTGAAAATATGAATTTGTACTTTGAAATGTATTGATTTTAAACAAGTAAACAGAAATGTAATAAAAATAGAACAATTAATAAATTAAAGAATATTTTTGAATTTGTAAGAAGGAGAAAATTTATCAAGAAAAGCGGCTAGAGCTCGAATCCCATTGTTTACTCTCTTATGCTACTGGTTAACTCTCAAAACTAGTAATAATCATGCATTTGAAGTTCCATCAACAAAATTAGACAAAGATCAATCCCTTGATTTAAAGCCCCTTTAACCCAAATCACAACTCCTAATTCCTTAAGTAATCGATGATTCAAATTAAGCATTAATGATAGTGATTTCATGGAACACATAATTATAATGATATATCCCTATATTCCATCATAATCATGACAACCCAGCTCAAATCCAGCATTAAAACTAATCTTCCAATTAGAAGAAATGCCCATATTCAAACCAATAGTGATCAAGTATTGATAAGCATTAAGTAAGGAGTAGGGTGCTCAAACACATGAAATTAATTTCTAAAAAGAGTACAAACCAGATCACATAAGAGTATCTACAATGTTCATCTAACCTTAGCCTAAAAGGATTTAGCTACTCATGATGAAAGAAGAAGAGATGAGAAAGATCAAACAAATAGAGGAAGAAGAAGCCATAGATCCTTCAAATTCTTGTTCCCAAGCTTGAACAATCAATGGAAATGGAAGAGGATGAAAACTCCACACTCTGGATAACACTCCGAACTACAAATCAGAAAAATGAATCAAAAGCCCCCTTCAAAAACGTTTTTTTGGCTATTTAAAACTGGTTGCATAATGGCTATCGCCTCGCAATGGCCCATTATCGCCTCGCGATGGCCCGTGAACAAGGTTCAGGCCACTGCAGTCTAGAAATCCCTTCCATTAGTCATATCGCCTTGCGATGAATGCTCCTCACGAGGCAATAGAACGCATGAAATTCACCTCGTGATGGATGATCCTCGTCGGGCGATGGCTGATTAGTGTTAATTTTGATACATTTTTAGTGATTAATTGCTTATAATTATGATTGAGTTTTAGTTGGATCCTTATCATTTTCCCAATATTTGCAGGATTGAGAGATTTAATGCATTTGGACAAAAATAAGCGAAATACTGAGTTTTGAAGGCAAAAGAGGTCCATTTTGGCTTTGGCAGGGTTCCAAGTCAACTTAGAAGCGATTAAGGACTTAGACAGGGCCTTGTCTAACTTGGAAATAGCCTCTGCCTTGAGACACGGCCATGTCTCACACTCACATGGCCGTGTCTCCCAAATCATGCAGAAAAAGACAAAATTGCATGAGACACGACCGTGTCTCCCACTCACACGGTCGTGTCTCCCCAAAACTTCTTCAGCACATTGTCTCTAGTCAACCCTTGCAGGTTAAGCATGAGACACGGCCGTGTCTAAGGGAGACACGGCTATAAAAGCCCAAATTGCCTATAAATTGAGACTTGGAGCATCAGACTTGTTTTTAGCTCCTCTCTTCAGTTTTTTTTCTTTTTTTCTTCAGTTTTTTATATTTTAGGTTAGTTTTGAAGGTTTCTTCCATTGTAATAGAGTGGTAAGCTACTTTTAGTCAGTTTAGGACTCTGGAAGAGATTGTGGTTTAGATTCTTGAGACCTTGGTTTTGTATTGTATTTGATTTGTAATTGAATTTCTCTTCTTCTTCTGTTCTTGATCTTGAATGCATGAATGGTGATTCTGTTTATGTTGGATCTGATTTGATCTTTATTTAAGATTAGGAATTGTGATGAAACTTAGAACTGATTGGTCTAAATTAATCATGTAATTAAAGAGGTTAGGTTACTGATTTGTACCTAGGTTAATTGAATTCGGTTCTTAAATTAACAAGGATTTATCATGAATTGTGCGATTACAAGTTTGTGTTTATCATTTGTTAATTGAATTCTAGATGATTATCTAGTAAAAATTCTGGATCTGATGCAGAGATTTCAGTTGGATCCAAGATTAATAATTCAAATGCATTTCAAATGTCTGTTGAAAGGTCTATGATTGAATCCTCCCAATTTCGGATAGGTTTCTAAATTGACTACTCTTTAATTGTTATTTTCCTTTAATTTTGTTATGTGCAACCCTTGAACTGTCAAACCCCCCTTTCTAACTTTAACTTGATCTGATAATTTTGCATTTACAATCCTCGTGGAGACGATCTGGTGTTGTCACTGTGCTACAAGCTTAGGTATAACTTCTTATAATTAGATTGAGTTCGGTTTCACCAAATTTTAATTTTGGCGTGATTCTGTTTGGGAGGCGTAGGTGTAATTTTATCATTTTAAATAACCATACTAACATTTTCTTTTTCTTTTAGTTTTTGAATTTTTCTGGTGTAAGAAGATGAAAACGGTTGATTACGGGTAATTTTTATAAAATTTCGTACTGAAACTTTTCCAGAAATAGCTGAAACTTAGTCGCCTGAAGGAAAACGACCCAATAAACAAGGCTCGCAATAAAATGTGAGGCCACCCCTATTTTTCTGAAATTCCATCATTTAGACTAGTTTTCTAATTTTTCAATATTTTTATTGTGTTTTCTAGTTTTATTTTTGTATAGTTTTCATGCTTTGGTGAATCCATAATTTTTAAAATTGTTTAGATATATTAATTAGATTTATTGTTGTAAATTTTTAAGGTTGTCTAGTGTATTTTGTCTATTTGTTGTTCTTGTGTTTTATATGCTTTAGATAATGCATGACTAGGTCTAGTTCTGATAATTTGCTTGATATTGATCTTGAAATTAATAGGACCTTGCATAGATTGCTTAGAACTCATATGTTAAGTGCAAGAATTGCTTCTGAACTTGATTTTGATCTTGAACTTGATCGTGAGCCTAAAATACTTGAGAGTGAACCTGAGATTTTGAGAAATTTTGAACTTATGGCTGATAATATGCAAAATAGGACCCTTAAGGAACTTGCTGCTCCTGATATTACTTATCAATCTTTGTGTATTTAATAACATGATCTTAATGTTGATTTTGAATTGAAATCTGGATTGATACACTTGTTACCCAAGTTCCATGGTCTTGCTGGTGAAGACCCTCACAAACATTTAAAGGAGTTCCATGTCATGTGCTCAATAATGAGACCACAAGGCATCCCTGAGGAACACATCAAGCTGAGGGCATTCCCTTTCTCACTTGCCAATGTAGCCAAGGATTGGTTGTTCTATCTTTTACCAGGTTTGGTTATAAGTTAGAATAACATGAAGAGGTTGTTCTTGGAGAGATTCTTTCCTGCCTCCAGAGCTGCCGCAATCAGGAAGGACATATGTGGCATCAGATAGATGTCAGGAGAAACATTGCATGAATACTGGGAGAGATTCAAGAAGCTGTGTTCAAGCTGCCCTAACCACCAAATCAGTGACTAGCTTTTGATTCAATACTTCTATGAGGGCCTGCTGCCACATGACAGAAGCATGATAGATGTTGCCTCTGGAGGAGCTTTAGTAGACAAGACTCCTGCTGCAGCAAGAGATCTGATAGCGAACATGGTAGCCAACACCTAACAATTTGGCTCAAGGATCATTACTTCAACTAGAGGAGTTAATAAGGTTCAGGTGTCTCATGTAGACCAGCAGAGAATGGAACATAGATTAGATGAATTGACTTCTTTGGTGAGAAAGTTAGTAGTGGGTTAGCAACCACCAATGCAGTGTGTGGAATTTGCTCTTGTTCATCTCATCCTACAGATGTATGCCCCACACTTCATGAAGATAGTTCTATTTTTCCAAATCAATGTGTTACAGCAGCTGGTATTTTTCCTGGTAAACCCCAATATCAACAGTTGCAGCAACAGTCCAGATATGATCCATTTTCCAATACTTATAATCCTAGCTAGAGAGACAATCCCAACCTAAGATATGGGAATTCTGGTCAACAACAATAACCCCAGCAGTAACAGCAGCAATTTAGATACCAAGCTGCAAGTCCAAGTAACAAATACCAACCACCTGCATTTAAACAGCAGCAACCTATTCAGCAGTCTATCCAAACCACTCCAGCCGAGCCATCATTGGAAGACTTGATGAAATAGATGGCCGCAAACAACATTCAGTTCCAGCAGAACATCAATGCTAACATGCAGAACCTACAAACTTAGATTGGGTAGTTGGCAACTATTGTGAGTGAGCTGAAAAGTCAAGGTTCAAGCCAATTGCCTTCATAAATAGTTAACAACCCAAGAGGCAATGTAAGTGCTATTACCTTGAGAAGTGGCAAAGAAGTTGATGGTCTAACTTTGCAGCAACCAGAAATTGACCAGCAACAGAAGAAATGTGTAGAGAATTCAGATATGACCATTTCACTACCTTTTCCAAATAGAGTCACACATTGCAAGCAGACAGTGCAAGCAGAAATGGAAAAAAAAGTCATGGAAACATTCAGGAAGGTGGAAATCAATATCCTTCTCCTAGATGCAATCAAACAAATTCCTAAGTATGCTAAATTTCTCAAGGAGTTATGCACCCATAAGAGAAGGTTGAAGGGAGATAAGAAAATTAGCATAGGTAGAAATGTTTCTGCAATGATTCTGCCAAGCATGCCACAAAAATGCAAAGATCTTGGAACTTTTACAATTCCTTACATGATAGGCAACTCCAAATTTGAACATGCAATACTAGACTTGGGTGCTTTAATTAATGTCATGCCTATGTCAGTTTATAAGTCTTTGAACATTGGCACTTTGCAACCCACTGGTATTGTAACTTAGTTGGCAAATAGGACTACTGCTCATCCTGCAGGAGTGTTGGAAGATGTGTTAGTTCGGGTGAATGAACTTATTTTCCCAGTGGACTTCTACATTTTGGACATGGAAGATGAATCTTCAACAAATCATGCTCCATTGATTCTAGGCAGACCATTCCTCAAGACAGCTAAGACTAAGACAGATATGCATGCTGGCACCTTTTCTATGGAGTTTGGCGATGATGTGGTACAGTTTAATATTTTAGATGCCATGAGACATTCGCTAGAGGAGCATTCTATTTTCCATGTTGATATGATTGAGAAGTTGGTTGATGATGTTTATGCGGATATGTGTGCTGAATTTCCTGATATCACTAACTTTCTAGATCCTATCACTTATGATATATGTGTTGGATGTGATACTAAACCCTGTGCTGCATGTGTTGAGATTGATGTTGTTTTGAGTGCTGATGCAGCTACCGACTTGACTGAAGTGAATGAAGCAGCATGTGAAAATGAAAGTCAAAATCATACTGAATTTAATGTTGCTAAATTTGTTGTTTTAAATGGCTTACTGCCTTCTATTATGCAACCCCCTTCATTAGAGTTGAAAGCTTTACTAGACCATCTTAAATATGCATATTTGGGATATGGTGAGAAACTTCTGGTGATCGTCGCTAAAAACCTGCAACCTGAATAAGAAGAAAAATTACTGCAGGTTTTGAGGCAGAATAAGCGGGCCATCGGATGGACTCTTGTAGATATTCCTGGTATTAGTCCCTCCACATGCATGCATAAGATTTTATTGGAGGAGGATACTAAACCAGTAAGGCAGCCCCAAAGGAGACTGAACCCCCTGATACTGGATGTGGCAAAGAAGGAAGTTACTAAGCTGCTTCAAGCTGACATTATTTATCCCATATCCGGCAATAAATGGGTGAGCCCTGTGCAAATAGTCCCAAAGAAATCTGGAGTCACAGTAGTTGAGAATGAGAACAATGAGCTTCTACCCACAAGAGTTTAGAACAGTTGGCGGGTTTGCATTGATTATAGACGCCTTAACCAGACCACTAGAAAAGATCATTTTCCCTACCTTTCATTAATCAGATGCTGGAGAGGCTAGCTGGAAAGTCACATTATTGTTTCTTGGATGGCTATTCGGGTTATTTTTAGATTCACATAGCCCTAAAAGACTAAGAGAAGACTACTTTCACTTGCCCATTTGGCACATTTGCATACAGGAAGATGCCCTTTGGTCTGTGTAATGCTCCAGGGACCTTTCAAAGGTGTATGGTAAGTATCTTTTCTGACCTTTTAGAGAATTGCATGGATGTGTTTATGGATGATTTTACTGTCTATGACTCTTCCTTTGATGCATGTCTAGATAGTTTGGCTCAGGTATTGCATACATGCATTGAGACTAACCTTGTTCTAAATTTTGAGAAATGTCATTTTATGGTAAAAAAAAGTATAGTTTTAGGGCATGTAATATCTAGAGAGGGTATTGAGGTAGATCTTGCAAAAATAGATGTCATTTCATGCCTATCTTACCCCATATGCGTGCGGGAGGTTCGTTCTTTCCTTGGTCCTACAGGTTACTATAGGCGGTTCATAAAGGATTTCAGCAAAATTGCCCTTCCACTATCCAACTTACTGCAGAAAGATGTGGAGTTCCACTTTGACTATAAGTGTCAAGATGCCTTCAATCACCTAAAGCAAGCGTTGACCAGTACACCTATCATCCAACCACTGGATTGGACGCTTCCATTTGAGCTCATGTGTAATGCCTCTAATTATGCATTGGGAGCTATCCTTGCACAAAGGGTTGATAAAGTACCTTATGTCATCTCCTATGCTTCGAGAACTTTAGATCCTGCACAAGTCAACTACACCACAACTGAAAAGGAACTTTTAGTAATTATTTTTGCTTTAGATAAATTTCGATCATATTTGCTTGGTTCTAAAGTGGTTGTGTTTTCAGATCATGTAGCTTTGAAGTTTCTCCTGAAGAAGCCCGATGCAACGCCCCGGTTAATTAGGTGGATATTACTCCTCCAAGAGTTTGATATTGAGATCCATGATAAATGTGGAGCGGAGAATTTGGTGGCTGATCACCTAAGTCGAATTGAAAGGGAGGCAGATGTTTTGCCCATCCATGATGTCTTCCCTGATGAGCAGCTTTTCAAGCTGCAGGGTAATATACATTGGTTTGCTGATTTGATTAATTTCTTGGTTGCTAGAGCACTACCTGTACATTTCATTAAGGCACAGATTGATAAATTGAAAAGTGAGTCAAAATATTATGTGTGGGATGACCCTTATTTGTGGAGATTTTGTAGTGACCAAGTTATTAGGAGATGTGTGCCTGATGATGAATTTCATTCTATTCTTAGCTTTTGTCATACACTTGCATGTAGCGGCTATTTTGGTCCCCAACGTACTGCTAGGAAAGTTTTGGACTCTGGATTATATTGGCCCACTCTATTTCATGATGCATATGTGTTTTGTAAGTCTTGTGATCAATGCCAGAGAACAGGAAATACTTCTCGTAGAAATGAGATGCCTCATAAACCTTTATTATTTTGTGAAATCTTTGACGTATGGGGTATTGATTTTATGGGTCATTTTCCTATTTCATTTGGTTTTGTTTACATTCTTCTTGTTGTGGATTATGTATCTAAATGGGTGGAGGCTAAGGCCACTCGAACTGATGATTCTAAAGTTGTTGTGGATTTTGTTAGATCATAGATTTTCTGCAGGTTTGGAGTTCCGAGGGCAATCATTAGTGATCAAGGTTCATATTTTTGTAATAAGAGAATGGAAGCTTTGATGAAGAAGTATGGTGTCCTGCACAAAGTTTCTACACCTTACCACTCCCAAACCAAAGGAAAAGTCGAGGTCTCCAACAGAGAGATTAAACAGATACTTCAAAAGACAGTCCAGTCAAACAGAAAGGACTGGCGTAAGAGGCTTGAGGATACTTTATGGACTTACCGTACTGCCTATAAAACACCGATTGGGATGTCTCCTTATTGGATTATTTTTGGCGAAGCATGCCATCTTCTAGTGGAAATTGAGCATCGCGCATTTTGGGCAATGAAAAGGTGTAACCTGGACCTAGACTAAGCTGGTATGGAGAGAAAGTTATAGTTGCAGGAATTGGAGGAAATTCGTCTAGAGGCCTATGAGAGCTCCAAGATTTATAAAGAGAAGACTAAGGTCTTCTATGATAAGATGATTATAAGAAAAACATTTCAGATTGGTCAAAAAGTTCTCCTTTATAACTCCCGCCTCCGACTCATTGCCCAGTAAATTAAGGTCTAGATGGGATGGACTATTTGTTGTTACTAAAGTTTTCCCTTCTAATGTTGTGTAGGTTACAGGTGAGAATGTTAACAAAGCTTTCATTGTTAATGGACACTGTCTCAAACCATATCATGAGCTCCCATAAATTACAAAAGTGGAGGAGATGACTCTTCTCCATCTGCATTATGAATAATACTCAGAAGTGTCGCAATGTCCAGTTGAGGACAATGCAACCCAACCAGATTTGCCTTCAAGTTACAATTTGAATATTGTTTCCACAAACTAAGAAGATAAAAATATACTTCATTATGAATGGGTTGAGTAAGGAGTCAGTAACGATATCTTATTGACTCTTGAGACGCATTCTTGTGAAACTTGTGCATAATGAACTTCTTATTTGTGGAATCTTTTCAGAGATAGAAATAAAGGTTACAGTCTTAGGAATCTGACTTTAAAAGACCTTGGTTCGTGTTTCTACTCATGTGTTTTGTGATTTTTCAGATTTAGTTGCAACGCTGATTGTTACGCTATTGTTCTGCCTGCCTGTGTATCATTCCTCATTAGGTTATGTTGCTCTTTTCTTTTCTCTTTATTTATCTCTCTTTCACATTGAGGACAATGTTTATATTAAGTGTGGGGGGGTGGTAATGTTCTTTATTTGTGTAAAAAAAAATTGCACAACTGATGAACACTTGAGTATTGCTGGTAATTAACCTAGAATTGTTTGATTTATTCTGAACTGATAGAGATTTGTTTGAAAGGGGAATCTCTTAATCATGAGATTATTTTGTGTGAAGTAATCTTGTTCAATTAAGAAAAGTGAAATTTAGCATCTTGAGTTATGCCTGCTTGTTTTTGTTTTCTATATCAACTTAACCAGAAAGAAAGTTTTGAGCTTTAACGACTGGATTTTGCATAAATAAAATCCTATTTTCTTTCTAGAGTGAATTTTCTCTTGATTGATGTGCACTAGAACTTGCTTTGATATCTTGTTGAAACTTTAATGATTCACATACATGCTTGAATATGATTGAGGCTATTAGGCTTTATTCTTTCTTGACTTTCAGAGTTGTATTAATAAAATAATCACTTAGTTGCCCCATTTGAGCCTGAATTTGATTTCTTTGAATATCCAATTGAATAATCAGGTTGAATTCTTTGGAGCATCTAATGTGTTGATGAAAAAGTCTTTAAAAGTTATCGTTTTGTCTTCAAGGATTTATAAAAAAAAATTACTAGTGAAGAATAATGAAAAATATTGGGTTGAAATTGAGGATTTGTTAAATCTTTGTGCATTATGGTCTATTAATCTTTTCAACCTGATTCTTCTTTATATTGATGAACATTCTTTACCTTTGTTTACTTTTTTCCTACCTTACATTATCACCCTTGGCCCCATTACAACCAGATGAAGTCCTTTTGATTCTTGCTATGTATGTGAACTTGGAAGTGGAAATGAGATTGATAGCAAAGCCTATGGTTTAGCATTTTTCATGAGAAATTTGAGTGATCTCTTTGCCCTTAAACACTTGAGAGATGGAAAGCTGAGTGATCTCATATGTTTGGTGAAGAGAATAGTTACAAGCTAGGCTAAAGCATCTTATTGTTTTAAATTGCCGAATGATCTTGATTGATTGGATTTGATTGCTGAACTTGAACATTAGAATTCCCCTTGATTCATGTTTTTAGATGTTAAGTTTGATCTTGCTATTGATCCCTATTCTTTACTTAAGGACAAACAAAAGCTCAAGTGTGGGGGAGTTGATCAGTGTTAATTTTGATACATTTTTAGTGATTAATTGCTTGCAATTATGATTGAGTTTTAGTTGGATCCTTATTATTTTCCTAATATTTGCAGGATTGAGAGATTTAATGCATTTGGACAAAAACAAGCGAAATACTGAGTTTTGAAGGCAAAAGACGTCTATTCTGGCTTTGGCAGGGTTCCAGGTCAACTTAGAAGCAATTAAGGACTTAGACAAGGCCTTGTCTAACTTGGAAATAGCCTCTACCTTGAGACACGGCCGTGTCTCCTAAATCATGTAGAAAAAGACAAAATTACATGAGACACGGCCATGTCTCCCACTCACACGGCCTTGTCTCCCCAAAACTTCTTCAGCACGTTGTCTCTGGTCAACCCTTGCAGGTTAAGCATGAGACACGGCCGTGTCTAAGGGAGAAACGACCGTGTCCCTTATAAAAGCCCAAATTGCCTATAAATTGAGACTTAGAGCATTAGACGAGTTTTTAGCTCCTCTCTTCAGTTTTCTTTCATTCTTTCTTCAGTTTTTCATATTTTAAGTTAGTTTTGAAGGTTTTTTTTTCATTGTAATGGAGTGCTAAGCTACTTTCAGTCAGTTTAGGACTCTGGAAGATATTGTGGTTTGGATTCTTGAGACCTTGGTTTTGTACTGTATTTGATTTATAATTGAATTCCTCTTCTTCTTCTGTTCTTGATCTTGAATGCATGAATGGTGATTCTGTTTATGTTGGATCTGATTTAATCTTTATTTAAGATTAGGAATTGTGATGAAACTTAGAACTGATTAGTCTAAATTAATCACGTAATTGAAGAGGTTAGGTTACTGATTTGTACCTAGGTTAATTGAGTTCGGTTCTTAAATTAACAAGGATTTATCATGAATTGTGCGATTGCAAGTTTGTATTTATCATTTGTTAATTGAATTCTAGATGATTATCTAGTAAGAATTCTAGATTTGATGCAGAGATTTCGGTTGGATCCAAGATTAACAATTCAAATGCATTTCAAATGTCTGTTGAAAGGTCTATGATTGAATCCTCCCAATTTCGGATAGGTTTCTGAATTGACTACTCTTTAATTGTTATTTTCCTTTAATTTTGTTAAGTGTAACCCTTGAACTGTCAAACCCCTCTTTCAACTGTTAAACCCCTCTTTCTAACTTTAACTTGATCTGATAATTTTACATTTACAGTCCTCGTGGAAATGATCCGGTGTTGTCACTATGCTACAAGCTTAGGTATAACTTTGGTTATAATTTTGACTAAGTTCGGTGCTCGGCCAATGGCACGCTTGAAAAACATCTCTTCTTCATTCTAAATTCAATTCAAACATGTTTCAATCAAAATTTTTAATTCCATTAGCCATTGAACATAAAAAAACTAAAATACGCTTAAACAAATAAAACTTATCTAATTTCTATCTAAATTCTTTTATTCTAACACTGATTTAATAACAAAAACTTACTTATGTTAGAGATTCATCATAACCTTAAACTTAGAATTTTGCTTGTCCTCAAGCAAACAACAAATTTCAAACAAGGGTTGGAGAATAAAATCAATTCTTGATTTAATTTTTAAACAAGCCCTTCAAACAAATCACAAAATTGATCATTCCACAAAAATTTCAACAGTCATTGCACAATCAATTTACCTACTTTTTTGCATTCATGCTTCCCAATTATTACAACTTTAGGTAACTAGAATCATTGATCCACTAAGAGCAACATATCAATCCTCACCACTCCTCTCCAGAATAGGTGTTTCACTCAACTCAAGTGTCTAGAGGTATTATCAACACTCAATTCACATCACAAGCAACACTCTACCATAAGCTTGACAAAATTCTAGAAAAGTAAATGCAAGCAATGCACACACACACTAAAAGAGATCTTTTTGGGTTGTAATGGGGCTTAGGTAAAGGTACGAAATCATTTGGATGAGAGTCTTTTTGTTCTTGAAATTAGCCATAAGCCATTTCATGACACTCATAAACTAAACTTCACATTATTCAACACAAAATTCCCCAAACTATTATTCAGAACAAAAGAAATAAGAAACAAAAGGTTTTATTTTATTTTATTTTATTTTATTTCTTTTCTCTTATTATAACTTTCTTCTTTTTTTATTTCTCTTTTTTTTAAGAAGAAATAAAAAAAAATGGCCAAGGAAAAGTCCTTGTATTTCCACCCCAAACTTAGAAACTTGCTTGCCCTCAAGCAACCCCAAACTTAGTGATTTGCCAAGAATGTCATGAATTGACCCATACCTAACTCCAAGGAAGTAGGTGTTGGGAATTTTTGCGGATACATCACGCAGCGAAAAACAGGGATTCCTACTGAGGATCCATACGAAAAAGCCATAATCTGAGTTTTTAAAATGATTTACCTCTTGAAGCGTGAATCACCAACACCGTAATAGAAATGATATCTCTGCAGTATCCACACGAACAGACTCACGAACGTCCAACGTCCACAAAGAGAAGCCTCACGTCTCTCACACAGTGCTAGCTGCGTAGAGAAGAGAATAAACCTGTCGCTCTCTTACTCACTTTTCTGTAGGTGCGGCTAGGGTTCTGAATTGTGTCTCATAGCAGCCCCCTTTGCAGTACTATTTATAATAGTGATTGCCTTAAGTAAGTGTGAGTAGCAGCAAGGTAAGCTGTGCAACCTTAGACCCATCTGTTATGAGTCTGGCCCATATTTGAATCCGAGTCCAACTTGGATCCATTGCTCTAATTTTAGTCTGCTCTATGTATGTGACCCTGCAGGTTCTTATTACATTGGCAGTAATATTAAAATCTTATTTTAATATTACAAGCAGTGAGTGGTATTTAGCAACACATCGCTACTACCCAAGTAATAAGAATGTCAGTGATTTGATATAACCTTTCCGTGACCAATGTTTCCGTGTCGTTTAGTCCCTTTGTCAAGATATCTAGATTGAACACAAGACATGGAATGCGTCACCCTTGTATAGTCCAATCATTCGTTTCCTGATATTCGAGTAGACTTTGTAACAACAAATGAGATCAATATCTCATATTGAATCATTTGAGCATGGCCATGCATTTCACAGCCTCACTCAATCAGGGGGCCCGAAGATATCGCTCCTGTTATGTAGGAGTGACAAATCCCATCTAGGTCACTCACATCCATCTGCATGATTCGCGGTATGTCCAATAACTAACTTTATAATCACCTTGTTACAGATGACATTTGATGGCATTAAAACACACAACTCCTCATGTAGGAATCATAGTGATTTCAAGTCAAAGGACCACAAACACCATTGTCACTATGAGAATCGCTTATGACACTCACGTAACGATCCATATAACATTCTCATGGTGGGTCAGTCCAGTACATCATTACTCTAATATGTACCCATGTGAAGACTTGATATCTCATATCCATAACCTGTGAGATATGGTCATCAATCTATGCACATACTAGTCTCAATGTATTATTGTTGTCCTAATTAACAATAATACTTGACTAGGGACATTTAAGAATAGTGTTGTAACCAAAAGGATCTCACAATCAAGTCATCCACTTGATGTTCTATGATATCAAACTTACTATTCTAAGGACTTTATTATGTTTATCAAAAAAGAACACAATAAATGAAATGCCTCATATATAAAAATAACATAATAGAATGTATGTAAATACAGAAAATGTATTGGCCTCTAGGGCATACACCAACAGTAGGGACTATGGTTTTCCAATTATTGGCTTATAATGAGGATTAAGAATAA
This sequence comes from Ormosia semicastrata, assembly GCA_029884595.1. Classification (NCBI taxonomy): domain Eukaryota; kingdom Viridiplantae; phylum Streptophyta; class Magnoliopsida; order Fabales; family Fabaceae; genus Ormosia; species Ormosia semicastrata. The sequence continues at coordinate 17,192,131 of JAQQTO010000062.1, read as the reverse complement.
AGAAAAGGCCAAAGGCTCAAAGGGCTAGCAAAAGATAAAAAAAAAAATTAGGTGGTTTATTTAGTTTCTAGTTAAGAACAAGAAAAATTGCCTTTGTGTGTCTAAATAAACAAGCAAAAACAATTTTGAACTAAGTCAAGTTCTGAAAAATGCCACATGCAAAGGAAGCACACATGAAAGAGATTATAGTGTTTTAGCCTAATTACTCACAAGTGTTAACGAGTGAGGAAAACATGTCACAAATAGTTTCACAATGATTAAAGTTACCATGATGCTTAAAAAGGAAACACTCAAGCAAAATTTCAGCTTCTGAATGATACAACTCATGCAAAATTTAAGTGTCAAGTTCACAATTATTGTCAAAATTTGAATTTAAGCTTGGAATGATTTCATGGCATACACAACATTCAAGAGAAATGGCTATCATCATCTTATCAAACAATTTTACCTGCACAAGTTAATAATCCCCCAACAAAACTTGTAAATTAATGCTAATAAGAGTTGGGATTAGAGAGACTTCCCTATTTGGATAACACCTAAAGCGCATGGAGATGCAAAAAATGAAATACATGGAAATGACGATGAGCTGTCATCACTACATCAAATGCACAATAGCCAAAAAGGATGAGCAAAGAAATATCCAAGGGCAAATATCTACAAACAAACTAAACAATATTGAACTATTCAAAACAAAACATTAATAATAGCAAACATTAACAAAAGAGCTCAACCGGGAAAGAAAGAACTAAATAAAAATAAAACACCCTCCGCTGACTCAAAATAGAATTCATAACAACTAAACTTCATCATTATTCTCTGCATCACTATCTTCTAAACTCTCTTCACCATCATCAATAACTTGATCATCCTAGTGCTCTTAAACTCCCTCAACAACATCATCTAAGTGCTCCTCATTAACAGCAAACTGGGCTACCTGGATAGGTTCATTTACTTGCTCCTTCTCAAGATCTGCTTCAGCTACTCCAGACCCTCCAGTATCCTGACTATGCCCCATGAATAGGTGCATCATACTCTGAAAGTACTGCTCAGTAGAAGGGTCGAGAGAGACATCAACCAACAAAGATAAATCAAAACCCTATTCCGGAGCTTGGGAATGCATCATCAGCTCCATATTACGTAAGGACTAGAAACACAAAGCGTTCAGTCTTCCAAGAGACTGAATGTGCTGACCATGAAGAGCTTGTGTGTCCTGAATAGCAGAAAACTGATGTTTTATAGCAGTCAAAGACAATGACTCAGGAACTGACTCAGGTGCCTCGGGCATTTGTTCTGGCAATTCTGGTGCAAGCGCAGGGTCAAGTGGCCTATATGGTTGCTTTCTGATCCATTGTGCTGTAATTGGTGCTTTAGGCTTCCCAATAGTGTGCGTATCGAAAGAAGGAACACCCGCTTTAGTACACAACAAATAAATCAGGGAAGGGTAGGCCAGTGTGCTAGTGTCATCATTAGCAATGTGGAGCATCTCCCTAGCAGTGATCTCTCCCACATTGATGGATTCACCCTTCATGATTGCAATAATGAGTTGTGCCAGGTGAATAATTATGTCAAAGGTATTGGAGCAAGGGAGGACTGTTTGATAAACAAATGCAGACTGAGCCTTAGTGATTGGTTTCATATCAACACTTCTGAATCATCGGGGAATATTGTCCCTGGTTTTGAACCATTCAGCACTTGGTAGGCAAAGGTATTCAATTAACTCATTATAATCGATTACCCCATCAGTTCTAGTCTTGTAAGCACATTCTCTCGGAATAGGGAGACCTAGAACCTCATTAATTCTCTTCCCAATAAAGCTGATTAATTTTCCTCGGACATAACTAACAAAAACACGAGTTGTGCCTGGAACTCTATAGGCATTAGCATAGAATTCACGAAGAAGTTCCAGACTATGATCAGTGACAAATCTGGTCAACTTTGCCCATTTCCTCCGGGCAATCTCAGATTGAACCTCTAGAATTGTTTCATTGTGAAAGTCAAAAGTTCTATCTGCAATGATCTTTTTCTTGCTAATGATGGCCTTGAACCTTTCTTGGTGTTCAAGGGAATAGTACAGATGCTCTGTAAATTGAGGTTCTTCCTCCATAACGTGCTTCCTCTTTTTTTGTTTTCCCTGTGTTGATGTCATGTTCCTGAAATATGAACATATGGTTTGTAATCCACTGTAAAATCTTGCAGTGTCAAAAATCATGACAGCCACTCAAAAATTTCAGTCAGGACATGCATGCATACAATTGAGATCATACAGTTTCATGCATACAAGCCAAACCTCATGCACACTAAGGCTTCATGCACACACGCACGAAATGGAACGTGCAAGTGGATTACAAAAGAGTGAACAGCAGAAATGACAGGTCATGGTAATACTCAAGAAAAGAAACAATCATCATTGTGAACTTTTAACAAACGAATGGAGTGTGAGAAACATGCCAAGGTTCAATTAAGACAAAAGATACCCATATAGTACCATTCTACTTAGACTTCAACCAAGAGCACAAATATACAACTTATTTTGTCCACACAACACAATGAGATTCACTATTTGTCAAGCACAACTCATGGAACTCATCGTAGAAACATTAAGAGAAGAAAGAACAAAAAAAAAAAAAAACAAACCTTTATAACAAAGGAAGGTTACCACGAGCCCTAGAGTGAAGAGAGGGAAGAAGACATACCTAAATATGGATTGCAGAGAAATGAAGTGCAAAGAAGGAGTAAGATTGTAGAGAAATATAAGGAAATGAGAGAATGTGAGTGACCAAGTAGAAGCCTTAGCAAAGGTTGAGAAAATGTACGTGGAAAAACTTCAAATGAGCTAGCTATTTATAGAATACGACTCATCGCCTGGCGACAATGCATAATCGTGTCATGATGTCACACACTGGTTATGAATGAAGACTGGTTCTCGATCTGTCACCTGGAGACTGTTAAACCATCGCCTTCCTACTGGAAATTCGTCACGCGATAATGATAATTCACGAGGCGATAAGTCTTGGGCCACCCTTTAACTTTCAAACTCAATATCTTGCCTCACGAACATTTTCTTTCGCCCTGTGATGGTTGGTAATTCGCCTTGTACTGAACACTTGAGCAAAGTCTAGAGATTTCAAAGAAACTGCTCATGCCTTACGATACGTTCCCCATCTCCTGGTGAAATAAGTCAGAAGTTTATAGTGAGAAAGTTGCCTCGCTATGTATGATAATTCTCGAGGCGATAGGCACTGGACATAACTCCAAATTGGGAAAACCTTATTTTGCCTCCGATGCATGAACTTTGCCTAGCGATTAAAGTCAGAGGCCAAATTGTGGGAATTCGCCTTGTGATGACAAACCACCGCCTGGCGATACAGATCATGGCACATAGATTACCCTTTTTCATGCAAAATTGCCTTGCGATATAGCTCCCTCGCTAGGTGATTATGATTGAACTACTACTTCCGCTGGGCAACAAAGGACCTTTGCCTGACAATAAGCTTGACTGCTTCAATCTTCAACTCTAGCTCCCATCATTTTATTTTCAACAGAATTGTAACAAAACTTCCTACAATAGCAAGCATAAAATTCAAAACATACCTATTATACAATTCCTATGCAAACAAAACACGCAACAAAATGATTAATCAAAATTAAATTCAAGATGATTAAGAACAATAAATGCTTGGGTTGCCTCCCAAGAAGCGCTAGTTTAACGTCGTTAGCTTGACGTTTTATGATTTTTATGGCTTATTTAAAATAAGAGCAACTTTTGCTCTTTCTATTACCCTACCAAGATAAGGTTTCAGCCTTGAATTAAATAACAACACTTGTTGTCCCGGATAAAAATCTCTCCGTGAAATGTACTTGTCATGGTAGACCTTCATCTTCTGCTTGTATATCCCCATATTCTCATATGCATGCATGCACACGTAATTCATCAAGCTCATGCAGTTGAATAACTCTCCTTTTTCCACTCAAGGTAGGATCAAAATTCAAGAATTTTTGAAGCCCAATAGGCCTTGTGTTCAAGTTCTACTGGCAAATGGCAAGACTTACCATAAACCAGTTGATATGGTGACAAGCCTAAAGGTGTTTTGTAAGCTGTCCTATATGCCCATAGGGCATCATCCAACTTATTTGCCCAATCCTTCCTTGAACTACTAACTATCTTTTCCAAAATTCTTTTTATCTTTCTGTTTGATACCTCCACTTGGCCATTGCATTGAGGGTGATAAGGAGTTGCCACTTTGTGTTAGACATCATACTTGGAGAGAACATTTTGGATCTGATTATCAGAAATGAGTTCTTCTATCACTAATCGACACCCTTGGAACTCCAAATCTAGAGAAAATGTTCTTTTTAACAAACTTAATCACTGTTTTAGAATCATTTGTAGGAATGGCTATAGCTTCAACTTATTTTGAGACATAGTCAATTGCCACTAATATGTACTGATTTGAATAAGAAAGGGGAAATAGCCCCATGAAGTCAATCCCAACAATCAAATAATTCAACCTCCAGAATGGGATTCAAGGGCATTTCACTTCTCCTTGATATGTTGCTAGTCCTTTGACATTTGTCACAGCCCTTCACATGGTTATATGCATCTTTAAAGATGGTTGGCCAATAAAAACTAGACTGAAGTACCTTGGCAGCAGTACATTCTCCATTAAAATGCCCTCCTCAAAGGGAATCATGACAATGCCAAAGTATATTCTGCCCTTCATCTTGTGACACACACCATCTGAAAAGTCCCTCTGGGCTAATTTTGAAAAGAAAAGGATCATCCCAAATGTAATATTGGGCATCTCGAAAAAATTTCTTTTTCTGTTGCCATGTCAAGTCTTCCGATATAACATTAGCGGCCTTGAAATTAGCCATATCAACAAACCATGGCCTCTTCTCATCCAAGAACTCTTTAAGAATGTATCTCTCCTTAGTACTAACTTTAGAATTCTGCAGCCTGGACAAGTGGTCTGGTACCACATTTTCATTTCATTTCTTATCTTTAATCTCAATATCAAATTCCTGCAATAACAAGATCTACCTAATCAGTGTAGGTTTTGATTCTCCTTTAGTTAGCAAATATTTAATTGTCACATGATTAGTGAAGACAGTAATCTTAGATCCAATCAAGTAGGAACAAAATTTTTCCAAGGCAAATACTATGGCAAGCAGATCTTTTTTAGTTGTGGCATAATGAATTTGGTTTTCATTTAAAACCTTGCTTGCATAGTAAATTGTATGGAAATTTTTATTCTTTCTTTGCCCCATCACAGCTCTGACTGCATAGTCACTTGCATCACACATAAGTTCAAATGGTAACTCCCAATCAGGGGCTACAATAACAGGAGCAGAAATTAATTTGTCCTTCAAAAGATTGAAAGCATGCAACACTCATTATCAAAATCAAAAGAAGAATCTTTAATGAGCAAATTGCATAATGGCTTTGCAATTTTAGAAAAATATTGGATGAATCTTCTGTAGAAGCCAGCATGGCCTAGAAAACTTCTCACGTCTTTCACATTCAATGGTGGAGGTAGCTTTGCTATCATTTCAATCTTAGCCTAATCTACTTCCATACCACTGACTAAAATCTTGTGGCCAAGTACAATGTCTTCCTATACCATGAAATGACATTTCTCCTAATTTAAGACTAAATTAGTTTCAATGCATCCTTTAAGAACATTAGTAAGGTTAGATAAACAAGAATCAACTGATGCACCAAGAACAGAGAAATCATCCATAAAAACCTCTATATATTTTTCAATCATATCAATAAAGATAGAAAGCATACACCTCTGAAAAGTAGCAGGAACATTGCAAAGACCAAAAGGCATCTGTCTGTATGCAAAAACTCCATAGGGACAAGTAAATGTTGTCTTCTCTTGGTCTTTTGGATTGACTATAATATGATTATAACCAGAATAGCCATCAAGGAAGCAATAGTAGGCTTGTCTGGATAATCTCTCAAGCATCTGGTCTATAAATGGGAGAGGAAAATGATCCTTCCGTGTAGCTTGATTGAGTTTCCAGTAGTCGGATGTACATACGCTAACCAGTGACTGTTCTAGTGGGTATTAACTCATTCTTTTCATTCTTTACTGTAGTCATACCTCTCTTTTTAGGAACAACCTGAACCGAACTAACCTAAGCACTATCAGCGATAGGGTAAATCATTTCGGCTTCAAGGAATTTCAGCACCTCCTTTCTCACTACCTCTTTCATTGTTAGATTTAACATTCTCTGTGGCTGAACCACTGGCTTGAATTCCTCCTCAAGTTTGATCTTGTGCATACAAAAAGCTGGACTTATCCCTTTTAAGTCAGTTATAGTCCATCTAATTGCAGTTTGGTGCTCTCGAAGTACCCTTACAAGCTTCTCTTCTTCAAGTTTTGATAAAAATCTACTAATTATCACTGGATTTGCATCTTGATTGCCAAGAAAGACATACTTCAAGTGAGATGGCAAAGGTTTCAATTTCAACTTTGCTTTTTCCACCACCTTACCATTACTTAGTTCTTCTTTCTTCTTATTAACAGTACTTTCTACTTGATGTGCTTCTAAGTATCGCAAACACTCCTCAATAACTTCATCATCCACCTATTTTTTCTCTTCAATAGCATTCACATTCACTCTTTCAAGATGTGCAATTGGAGTATTTTGTTGAAAAGATTTTGCAATTATAGTATTAATCAAATCCACCCGATAAGAAGTTTCTTTATCATCTAGATGTTGCATCGCTTCAAAAATATTAAAGATGACTTTCTCATCCTTCACTCGCAACATTAGCTGCCCTTGCTGGACATCAATGGGCTCTTCCGGTGGCTAAAAATGGTCTTCCAAGAATCAAAGGTACTTCTGCATCCTCTTCCATGTCCAACACGACAAAATCAGTTGGAAATATGAATTTGTCGACCCTCACTAGTACGTCCTCCATGACTCCATAAGGATGTTTAATTTATCTATATACAAGTTGCAGGGCCATTCTTGTTTGCTTGATCTCACCTCCCCCAAGCTTCTTAAGCATAGACAATGGCATCAAATTTATGCTTGCTCCCAAGTCATAGAGAGCTTTACCAATGGTCATGTTGTCAATAGTGCATAGGATTGTAAAACTCCCTGGATCTTTCAATTTTGGGGGAAGCTTCCTTTGAAGTATTGCACTTCATTCTTCTGTTAATGCCACTGTTTCATCCTCTTTGAACTTTCTCTTTTTGGTTAACAATTCATTCATGAATTTAGCATATGTAGGCATTTGTTCCAATGCTTCCGCAAAAGGAATGTTTATTTGGAGGAATTTAAAAATGTCCAAGAACTTTGCAAACTGCTTTTTCTTTTTTTTTTTCAAGTGAGGATATGGTAACTTCACATATGGTGGAATCACTTGAGGCTTATCCCCTTCTTGCAAAATCTTGCTTTTCATCATCCTCAAGAAAGAATCTTTATCTACTAAGTTAGAACTCTTTTTATCCTCTCTTTTCTGATTTTCATCCATCAGTTCCTTTTCTTCTTTTTCATTTTCTTCTATATTCACAATGTCACTCTTCTTATTTAACTCTTCATCTAACATCTTCTTTTCATTTGTTTCAGCAGACTCTGAAACTAATGACTCTATCACAGATGGTGTGACAATCTTTTCACTCCTTAAAATTATGACTTTACAAGACTCATTCTTGGGATTATCCACTGTATTTCCAGAAAATTGTCTCCCAGACTATTCAGCCAGTTGCTTTGAGAGCTGTCCAATTTGGTTTTCAAGATTTTTGATGGATGCTTCTTGGTTTTTGAAATGAGCCTCATGATTTTGGAAATTAGTTTGAGTCATGTGCATGAATTGAGTCAATGCTTCTTCTAAGGTAGTAGGCTTCTCTTTGGCTTGCTGTGGTTGAAGAGATTTGCTTAATTGAGGAGACTCCTATTGCTTCCAAGCAAAGTTAGGATGATTCCTCCACCCTGGATTATAAGTGTTGGAATAAGGATTCCCTCTTTGCCCCTGAAAATTTCCCATATAATTAGCTTGTTCATTGGGATTACTTTGAGCTTCACAAACACCATTCTCATGTCCTCCGCCATAAAAATCACACCTCATACATTGCATCACAGCTTTGGAATGATTAGGTTGAGAGGAACCAACTTGTAAGGGTTAAAGTTGTTTGGTGAGAACCTCCAATTATTGAGAAACTAATTTGTTTTGGGCTAATAGTGCATTATGTGCATCTAACTCTAAAATATCCCTCCTTGCTTGCACTCCTCGATTATGATGAATGAGATACTCATTTGAAGTCATTGTTTCCACTAACTCTCTTGCTTCTTCAGCTGTCTTGTTATGCATTGTACCCCCCGCCGAAGCATCTAACATTATCTTGGTATTCGGTCTCAACCCATAGCAAAACATTTGCATTTGTGTCAAGTCATCATAACCATGGTTAGGACACCTCTTCTAAAGTTCTTTGAATTGCTCCCATGTCTCATAAAGATTTTCTCCATCTTTTTGCTCAAAACTAGTGATTTTAGCTCTTCTCTTGATGAACTTGGAGGTAGGAAAGAACTGGGCCATAAATTTGTCTTCTAAATCATTCCAAGTGGTAATACTCCCTTGAGGAAGTGTTTGAAACCAATCATTTGCCTTGTCTCTCAAAGTAAAAGGGAATAATCTCATCCTCTTAGCTTCTTCAGAAACACCGTTCGGTTTCAATGTACCACAAATCTCAAAGAAATTCACCAAGTGCTGGTTAGGATCTTCCTTATCCGCTCCATAAAATTGATTCTGCTTGAGAACATTCAAAAGAGAAGTTCTGATCTCGAATGCATTTGCCTCAACTGGTTGATATTCAATAGCCAACCTCTGACGGTTGTTCCTCCAGCCAAAATCTCCCAAAGTTCGCCCAAGTGGTGGTTGTTCAGCCATTACTTCTGTATGAGAATATAAGAAAAAGAAGTAGATTCCTATTTTTCTTGAGTTATTTTCTGCTGCCTTGCTTTCTTAACTTTCTTCGTAGTTGCTTTTTCCGTCTTCACAATTTCAGGATCAAACAACAATTCAGTTGCCTTTTTCCCTCGCATACACAGAAAATAGGAGAATTGTAGGTAACAAGTTAACTATATTCAGAAATAAAGTAAAAATTAATGCAGTAGATATTTTTTTTTTAACAAATGAAGTAAGAAAACAAAACAATTGTCCAAAGTATTAACTCCTTTGCCTTGTTGACAAGTAAATTAATAATCCCTGGCAACGGTGCCAAAAACTTGTTGAATTAACTTTTGGCAAGTGCACCGAATCGCTACAAGTAATATAATAGTGAAAAAGTATCGTCTCCACAGGGATTGTAATCAATTATCAACATGGGGAAAGTTGTTTCTACTTGAACTGGAAATATGAATTTGTAACTTTGAAATGTATTGATTTTAAACAAGTAAACAGAAATATAATAAAAACAAAACAATTAACAAATTAAATAATATTTTTGAATTTGTAAGAAGGAGAAAATTTATCGAGAAAAACGGCTAGAGCTCAAATCCCATTGTTTACTCTTTTATGCTACTGGTTAACTCTCAAAACTAGTAATAATCATGCATTTGAAGTTCCATCAACAAAATTAGACAAAGATCAATCCCTTGATTAAAAGCCCCTTTAATCCAAATCACAACTCCTAATTCCTTAGGTAATCGATGATTCAAATTAAGCATTAATGATAGTGATTTCATGGAACACATAATTATAACGATATATCCTTATATTCCATCTTAATCATGACAACCCAACTCAAATCCAGCATTAAAACTAATCTTCCAATTAGAAGAAATGCCCATATTCAAACCAATAGTGATCAAGTATTGATTAGCATTAAGTAAGGAGTAGGGTGCTAAAACACATGAAATTAATTTCTAAAAAGAGTACAAACCAGATTACATAAGAGTATCTACAATGTTCATCTAACCCTAACCTAAAAGGATTTAGCTATTCATGATGAAAGAAGAAGAGACGAGAAAGATCAAACAAATGGAGGAAGAAGAAGCCATAGATCCTTCAAATTCTTGTTCCCGAGCTTGAACAATCAATAGAAATGGAAGTACGCTCTGGATAACACTCCGAACTACAAATCAGAAAAATTAATCAAAAGCGCCCTTCAGAAACGTTTTTTTTGGCTATTTAAAACTGGTTGCATAAATTATCACCTCGCGATGGCCCATGAACAAGGTTCAGCCCACTGCAGTCTGGAAATCCATTCCATTAGTCATATCGCCTCACGATAAATGCTCCTCACAAGGCGATGGAACACATGAAATTCGCCTCGCGATGGATGATCCTTGCTAGGCGATGGCACACTTGAAAAACATCTCTTCTTCCATCTAAATTCAATTCAAACCTATTTCAATCATAATTTTTAATCCCATTAGCCATTGAACATAAAAAAAAACTAAAAAACTTTTAAACAAATAAAACTTATCTAATTTCTATCTAAATTCTTTGATTCTAACACTGATTTAATAATAAAAACTTACTTATGTTAGAGATTCATCAGAGTCCAAAACTTTCCTAGCTATACGAGTAAGTCCAAAACATCCACCACATGCAAATGCATGACAAAAGCTAAGAACAGAATCAAACTCATGATCAGGAATGCATCTCCTAATTGCCTGGTCACTACAAAATATCCAAAGATAAGGATCATCCTACACATAATACTTAGACTCACTCTTCAACTTATTAATCTGAGCCCTAGTAAAGCATGGAGGGAAAACACCCGCAACTAGGTAATTTACCATATCCGCAAACCAATAAGAAGTGACCTTACCTTGCATTTGTAAAAGCTGCTCATCATGAAATGAATCATCAATGGGAAGGGGATCTGAGGCTCTCTCAATTCTGCTCAAATAATCAGCCACCAGGTTTTCTGTTCCACTCTTATCTTAAATCTCCACATCAAATTCCTGGAGTAGCATCATCCACCTAATCAATCGTGGTTTAGCTTCAGGCTTCTTCAGAAGAAATTTCAGAGCTGCATGATCAAAAAATACCACAACCTTAGAACTGAGCAAATAAGATCAAAACTTGTCTAATGCAAACACAATAACTAAAAGTTCTTTTTCTGTGGTTGTGTAATTTGCTTGACCAGCATCCAAAGTTCGTGCAGCATAGTAGATCATATGGGAAGCCTTGCCCACTCTCTGTGCCAAGACAGCTCCCACAGCATAGTTAGAAGCATCACACATTAGCTCAAATGGGAGTGTCCAATCAAGTGGTTGAATGACAGGGGTACTGGTCAAAGCTCGCTTCAAATGATCAAAGGCCTCCATGCATTTTTGGTCAAACAAGAACTCCATATCTTTCTGCAACTGGTTGGATAGCGAAAGGGTTATTTGATTGAAATATCTGATAAAGCACCTATAGAAACTTGCATGTCCAAGAAAAGAACGAACTTCCCGCATGCATGTGGGGTAAGATAAACAGGTAATAACATCTATTTTTATAGGATCAACAACAATACCTTCACTAGACACTACATGACCCATCAATGCAGTACTCTAGATAAACTATCTAAACAAGAATCAAAAGAAGAACCATATATAGTGAAATCATCCATAAACACCTCCATGCACTCCTTTAGAAAGTAAGAGAAAATACTTACCATGCACCGCTGGAAGGTGCCAGGGGCATTGTAGAGGCCAAAAGGCATCCGCCTGTAAGCAAAGGTGCCAAAAGGGCAAGTGAATGTGGTCTTCTCCTGATCCTTAGGTGCAATGTGTGTCTGAAAGTAGCTAGTGTACCCATCCAAGAAGCAATAATAGGATTTTCCAGTCAATCGATCCAGCATATGACCAATGAAAGGCAAAGGGTAGTGATCTTTCCAAGTGGCCTGGTTGAGGCTCTTGTAATCAATGCAGACTCGCCAACTGTTCTACACTTTGGTAGGGATAAGCTTATTCCTCTAATTGGCCATAACCATCACTCCAGATTTCTTGGGGACAACCTGCACAGGACTCACCCAAGTGCTATCAGATATGGGGTAAATAATACTAGCTTATGGTAGCGTAGTTACCTCTTTCTTTACCATATCTAGAATCAAAGGGTTCAGTCTCCTTTGGGGTTATCGCACTAATTTACCTCCATCCTCAAGTAAAATTTTGTGCATGCATATGGAAAGACTAATGCCAGGAATATCTACCAATGTCCATTCGATGGCCCTTTTATTTGCTCTCAAAACCTGTAGCAATCTCACCTCTTGGTCAGCATGAAGGTTTCTGGCTACAATCACCGGAAGCTTCTCATCATCCATCAAATATGCATACTTCAGATGCTCAGGCAAAGGCTTAAGCTCAAGGGTAGGTGGTTTCTGTATTGAAGGTATCAACCTGGTTGCAGAAACTTCCCAAACAGTAGGATCATATCTCATAGAATAAGGTAATGTAGAATATGTAGATTTACCATTCACAACAGTAAGAATATCAGAAGATGCAGATTTACCACAATTGAAAACAACAGATTTATCAAAAATAGAAGTAGGATCAGAAGCAGGAAATTAATCAGAAACAGCAAATGTAGAAACAGCAAATTAATCAAAAAGAGCAGATTTATCACAATCAAAAATAGTATCATAAACAGCAACAGTATCACATACATCAATAGTATCACAAATAGCATGATCATCACAAATAGCAGCAGTACAAACATATTTAGCAGAATTAGCAAAAGTAGAAACAGCACATGCAAAAATAGCAACACCATCTAAAAATCTCATAATCTCAAGAAATCCATCTAGCATATCAAAATGCACATCAACAACCAGCATATCAAGGACATCTAACTGAAAAATAGAATGCTCTTCTAAAGGATGTTTCATGGCATCAAAGATATTAAATTAAACTATGTTATCACCAAATTCCATGGAAAAGGTACCAGCATGCACATCAATCTTAGTCTTAGCAGTTTTCAAGAAAGGTCTACCTAAAATTAATGGTAGCTAACTAGATACAAATTCATTTTCCATGTTTAGAATATAAAAATCAGTTGGAAATATTAACTCATTTAGCCTTACCAAAACATCCTCAAGCACTCCTAATGGATGAGTTGTGCACCTATTTGCTAGCTAAATGATGATTCTGGTAGGCTTCAACTCTCCAATGTGTAAGCATTCAAAGACTGATTTGGGCATGACATTAATGGAGGCACCTAAATCCAACATTGCATGAGTGAATTGTTGGCTGCCTATCATACAAGGAATAGTGAATGTTCCAGGATCCTTGCATTTCTGTGGCATACTCGGCTGAATCATTGCAAAAACATTTCTACCTATACTAATCTTCTCTCTGTACCCTTGAGTCTTCGTTTGTGAGTACACAACTCCGTGAGGAATTTGGCATACTTTGGAATATGCTTGATTGCATCCAGGAGGGGGATATTTATTTCCACTTTCCTGAATGTCTCCATGACTTCTCTTTCCATTTCTGCTTGTATTGTTTGCTTGGACTATGTGACTCTATTTGGGAAGGGTAGTGGAATGGCCAAGTCTAGATTCTCTAGACATTTCTTCTGTGTCACGGATTTTTGCTGGCTCACCAGGAAAATGAAAACCAAGTGAAGGTGAAAAGTGCTAGCTAGGTAAAAAAAATGTTAGAAAGTTAGGAACTCATCCAAAATGATTCAATAACACTTACAAGAGCAACTTGCAATGCAACTATAAATAAAGGCTACAAAGGGATAGTGAACAGCAGCAAGAAACCAATGGAACAGTAACCAAGCAGAATGCAACCGAATATAGCAGAATGCAGCAAAAGGATATGTTATGCTAAGCAATGTAATGCAATTATAAGGAGATCATGCTATGCACAATAGTAGAATGTATAACATAGTAGAATGCACAATGCAACAGTTAATAGTAGAATTATGCAACAAAATAATGCAATGCAATAATATATAATAGTATGCAATAGAATGCAACTAATGCAACTACATGAATGTAACAAAATGCAGAATTCATGCAACTACAACTACAACAACATGATTAGAACAATACTTAATTAGTAATGTAACTTAATATGATCAGATTGTAACCAAAGGTTCCCCGACAACGGCCCCAAAATTTTGACGAGTGCCGAACTTAATCAAAATTAAAACCGAGTTATACCTATGGCTTGTGTAACACCCACCGTAGGGTATCACATTTATGTTACTTAATTACCAAATTACCCCTTCATTATAAAATATGCTTTGTAATGTAAATACGAGTTGTAAAATTTCTCAATATTAATAAGATAAACTTAGTGGAAAATAAAAATATTACAACATCATCACAAATAATTTACATCATATATACACAAGTCTTAGTACTGTCATACTTTAATATTTATAGACCAGGTTCTTAGAGTATTTGAACATTATTTAAAACTAGCATATTGCCCAAGTACTACTAAACAGCAGAACCCTCAGAGGGTCCTCCTCAGATTCCTCAGCAGGTAGGAATCTGACTTGATGCAGAGTCCTACGGACAGATGTCCGCGCAGATGACATGATACTAATCTCACTAGGAGTATGGTAGTAAGCTCCCTAGTACTGCCTAATGGACAACGGAAACTCTAAGTGTATATAAGAATTTACACTGAAATAAGGATTCCCTCAATAAAGCCTACTTAGGGTAATTTTCAAGTCTCCTATATAGTAAATACACGCTCTATCTAGGTCAACATGCCACGCTTCCGGTCCTCCACAAAATTTCAACCTCATATATCCTAGGAAACTGGGCATTGCCATCTTCTTAGAATTCAGCTTCTTCCACAGTAATTTGCTCCTCTTCACCTTCTTGTTCGATTCATTGCTCAACGTCTTTACAAATATAAATACAACATAAAATAGGCATACAAAGAGGTGAGATCACCTACGCCAATACCAACATGGTAGCATGAAGATAAACACATACAATATATCATACAGATACATCATACCATAATTACAATTATGCCATCAACATTATTTATCATCACAACAGATGTAATAATCAATAATTACGATCATGCCCTCAATATTTTCTAAATATTCAACAGTTCAAATATTACACCAATATCAATACTCAATAATTATGCATGTGCACACAGACTCAATTTCCTACTCCATGGAGCTAAAACTCAGGTCGGAGAGAGTGATCGAAAAGATCTGTCTGTACCAACATGCCTCAGACCACGTGCTACAATTTTTATATGCATTTGTACATCTAGCATATACACTACAGTCTTTATCAGATCTTGATTAAGAATAGTGTCTCGGTCAGGATAATCGGTGTGTTGTATCGGTCAAACCCACGGTACAGAAGAGCTACCAACTGCCCATTGTAGGCAACTCGCACTCCAAGGCCCCCAAGGTCAACAAGTGACTTACACTACGCATATCGCACCTACTCAAGAGGTGTATTCTCTCCTAGGCAGTTAGCCTCATACAGTCCATCGGACCTTTCCAATACATGTACAAATGCACCATTCTCAGTTCAAATTCATCATCTCATATTTAGGGTTCACATATTGGTCCAACAGTATCTTTACTGTATTTTCATCGTATAATTATAATTTCACATTTTCTCAATCGTATAATACTTTTGTTACGTTTTCAAATCGCAAAAAATATTTCTAACATATTTTAAATTCACAATAAGATTTTTTTCTCATTTAATATAAAAAATTAACCTTATTTTCATTGTTTGCATATTAGTCCTTCCATAAAATAATATTTACATAATAGCCCTTCTTCATAGAATATTTTCAAAATAGTCATTCATTAAATAATATTTGTAATAAAGTCCATTTTTAAAGAATATTTTCAATATAGTCCCTTTAAAAATTAGTATTTCTACTGTTTCCCAAAAAATTTTGTTTGTTAAAGTTACTTGAGATATTACAGCTCAAAATTTCCTAATGCGCTTCAAAACCCAGAGGATGAGCTATACGTCAGTAAATTTCAAGTTACCAACGTATCCTCCTTAATTCTCAAAACAATTCTAAAAATCAATCCTCTTTAAAATAAATTGAGGTTCAAACACTTTCAACCTTTCTTTTGCATTCATATACTAAAATTCCATTTTTCAGTGACAAAACACTTTGTTTTTATTTCTTTAATCCTTGTACTAAATTAATTATATTTCTGCTTTGAAATCACTTTGTCTCACAAAACTAAGGCAATTCAAGCCTTCAAAAACCGTGGTACATGGCCATTGAAACCATTATATATTTTTCCTTCTAAATCAGCTAAGTTCCTTTCATATTTTTACACAAACATAACCATTAAAATCCCTCCAAAAACTGTGAACACTTACTCTTTGAAGACAGCCCATCTTTTCTTTTTCCTTTCCTTTCTAATCATTCAATTTTACCATTCATGAAAATTTTAGTTTAGAAACACCTATTTATCAGTGTTAAGGCCGAACCCTCATGGTCATTAGAACCAAAACTTTACTTTCCTTTCATAATCAAATCATGGCATACATATACATATTCACCATATCATATAATCAAGCATACCTTAAAGCAATAAAAATCACATAAAGCATGCAAACACAAATAAATAATTTAAAGCACATAAAGACCCACAAATAATTACACAACTAAGGATATGAATCCTCACATGGATTCACCATCCGTCAAATACAAAATTCATCTCTCACCACCATACTTGGTTGGTGAGATGGATCTCCCTCTTACCTCTTGAAGAACCTCCCAAGCTCCTTGGTTTGCTCATTGAGTAAGTGATTCACCACGAAAAACTTCTTAAACACAAAATAAAACACAAGTTTATTAGCATATTAAGCTTGAACAAGGAGAACCATGGATCAAACATGGCTTAGAACATGAAAATAAGACAAGTAGTGAAGTTTCCTTACACTTCACCTCAAAAACCTAGAACTTGATCTTGAAGAAAGTCCTTGAAGATGAAAGATTTAGAGCTTGGACTTAACTACAAAGGTTCTTAGATTGATGGAAGGATGCAAGATATATGGTTAGTTAAAATTATAGAGTGATGGAAGGCAATGAGTGCTTTGGCTGAAACATACTTCAAGGGAGAGGAGAGAAAATTTTGTAAATGCTTTAGGATTTTGGAGAAGACAAAGATGAATAATGAAGTGGTCTTGAAATTCCCTATGGCCTTAAGCCATCAAAAATCGTCCCCCCCTCTTGTACACTCAATGAGTGTCAAATTTCACTAGCCACCATTTTGGGCATTGTTAGCCTTTGATTAGATCAATGGTTAATATTAATGTAGCTTTTAAGTATAGCTTCTATATTGATAAGACTAAATCTAGGCCATTGGATCTTTCTCCTTGAAATCCTAGCCATTAGATGTATCTTCAAAATGAAGGGTCAAGATCTCATCTTCATACTTTACATCCAAAGGTCACAAATGGTCTTAGCCATTTTGTTAGACCAAATCTTCATCTTTGATTAAATCAATGGTGGATATCCAAAGGCTTCAACATTAAGCTTACTTCTTATTGGTCCGTCATAAAGTCATCATAACCACTAATGTTGACTAAGTAGTATAATATTTATTTTTATCTACTATTACCCTATGAACACAATTAATTGTAATTTTTATTACTCGATAATTACACACAGTACAAAACACAATAAAAGAAAATTTCTAAAACTGTTCCCAGTTTCGGGTTTAGTAAGATCTCCCGTTCCTGTCTCAACAATATAGAATTTTCTGGCTTCGAAAATGTTTTCACTTTTTTGGCCCTGCCTGGGCCCACATACAGCCTCCTGGGCCCACAACAGCCCAAGAATAATATTAAAATAATCTGAAAAACATTAAAATTTCATAATAATCTACAAAATCATAAAAATTATAAAACTTATGAAAATCAAATCAGATTAGCAAAAATAATTAAGAATCAACAGTAATAAATAAATTACTGTAGATTTTCCCCAGCCCAAAAATTATAATTTTTCTGACACAGAGTAAATCACACAAAACGATCAAATATTTTTACGAAATACTCAAAATAATTTTACAGTACACAGAAATCACTAAACAGTAGAATTCTGTTATTACTGTCAAATAGTTAGAAAATTTGGGGTGTTACAACTCTCTCCCTCTAAAAAAGAAGTTTCGTCCTCGAAACTTGATTTCACACTTTCAAAATAAATATAGATATTGCTCTTTTATCTTATCTTCTGACTCCCATGTAGCTTCACCACTTACATCATTCCAAACTACTTTAACCAATGCAATTTTCTTACCTCGAAGTTGCTTTGTCCTTCGATCTTCAATCTTGACTAGAAACGTTTCATAGGTTAAATTTTCCTTCAGTTGTACGGTGTCTAGTTCGATAACATGAGTAGGATCAGAAATATATTTTCGTAGTTGTGATACGTGAAATACATTGTGAAGATTTGATAGTAAAGGTGGTAATGCAATCTGATAAGCTACCGAACCTACCCGACGAAGTATCTGATACGGCCCGATAAATTTTGGAGTGAGTTTCCTTAGCTTAATCACTCGTCCAACTCTAGTCATAGGTGTCACACATAGAAACACATGGTCACCTTCTTCAAACTCAAGCGGTCTTCGTCTTTTATCAGCATAACTCTTTTGCCGAGTCTGAGTTGTCCTTATCTTGTCTTGAATCATCTTCACTTTCTCAGTTGTCTATTGTACAAATTTTGGCCCTACAACAACACTTTCACCATCATGATACCAACATAACGACGTTCTGCATCGTCTCCCAGACAATGCCTCATAGGGTGTCATCCCTATGCTAGAATGAAAACTGTTGTTGTATGTAAACTCTATTAATGGCAAAAATTCATCCCAACAACCAGTTTGTTCTAGAACGCAAGCTCTCAACAAGTCCTCTAATAACTGAACCATCCGTTCTGACTGACCATCAGTTTGTGGATGGTAAGCAGAACTTAGACTAAGCTTTGTTCCCATCGCTTCTTGCAAACTATTCCAACACCTTGATGTAAATCACAGATCTCGATCAGAAATAATACTGAATGGTACACCATGAAGTCTAACAATTTCATTGATGTACACTTGGGCTAACTTTTCCATTGAGTACTTAATATTAATCGGCAAAAAGTGCACCGGCTTTGTAAGCCGATCAACAATTACCCAGATAGAATCGTGACCTTTCCAAGTCTTTGATAGTCCTGTTACGAAATCCATTGTTATGTCATCCCATTTCCATTCAAGAATAGGCAAAGGTTGCAACATTCCCGATAGTCTTTGATGTTCCAGCTTAGCCTTCTGACAAACTAAACAGGATGATATATATTCAGCGACATCCTTCTTCATTCCTTGCCACCAATATAGCTGTTTCAAGTCTTGATACATCTTTGTGGCTCCTGGATGCATACTCAACTTACTTCTGTGGGTTTCATCCAAAATCAATTTCCTAAGTTCTGGATCTTTTGACACACAAACTCTTCCTTTAAACTTCAGAATTCCATCAGCACCTTCGTTAAATTCCAACACCGCTCCTTGGCTCCTTGCTTCCTTTGTTTCTTGTAAATACTGATCACTGTTTTGTCCTTCTCATATTCTATCCATTAAATTATTTGAAATTGTGATCATGTTTATACACATCTTCCCAGGTGTCAATTTCACAGATAAACGCATATCCCAAAATTCTTCTATCAGTTCCTTCTCCTTAACCATCATAACAAAAGCACTAAGCATTTTTCTACTTAAACCATCCGCTATAACATTCACCTTACTGAGATGATACTGTAACTGGAAGTCATAATCCTTCAGAAACTCTAGCCAACGCCTTTGTCTCATGTTCAACTCTTTTTGGTCAAATAGATACTTCAAACTTTTATGATCACTAAAAACAGTGAACGTTGCTCCATAAAGAAAATGTCTCCACCCTTTCAACGCAAACACTGTAGCTGCCAACTCCAAATCATGAGTCGGATAATTCCTCTCATGCACTTTCAACTGCCTCGACGCATATGCTACAACCTTACGGTTCTACATAAGTACACAACTCAATCCTTGGTATGAAGCATCATAATATACTTCGAAAGGTTCGTTCGGATCAGGTAGAATCAAAATCGGTGAAGTAGTCAGTCATCTTTTCAACTCCTGAAAACTTTCTTCGCATGCATCAGTCCATACAAACGGTTGATTCTTTCGTGTAAGTTGGGTAAGAGGTCCTGCTATCTTCGAAAACCCCTCAATAAACTGTCAATAGTAACCGGTTAATCCGATAAAACTACGGATCTCTGATACAGTCTTCGGCCTTTCCCATTCAATAATGGTTTCCACTTTTGAAGCATCAACTTCAATTCCTTCCTCCGATATAACTTGTCCCAAAAATTGAACTTCACTTAACCAAAATTCACATTTGGTCAACTTGGCATACAACTTATTCTCCTTCAGAAATTGGAGAACCACTCTGAGATGCTCAACATGTTCCTCCTGACTTCGAGAATAGATCAAAATGTCATCAATAAAGACAACAAACTTATCCAAGTATGAACGAAAAATCCTGTTCATAAAGTCCATGAATATGGCAGGTGCATTAGTCACACCAAATGGCATCACTTGATATTCGTAATGCCTATAACGTGTCCGCAACGCAGTTTTGGGAATATCCTCCACTTTCACACGTACCTGGTGATAACCAGAATGTAAGTCAATCTTGGAAAATATTGCGGCTCCTCGCAATTGATCCATCAAATCATCGATTCTTGGAAGTGGATATTTATTCTTAATCGTAATCTTATTCAACTGTCAGTAGTCTACACATAGACGAGAAATCCCATCCTTCTTCTTTACCAACAATACTGGAGCTCCCCATGGTGATACACTTGGTCTCACAAATTGCTTTTCTAAAAAATCCTCCAACTATTTCTTAAGCTCTGCTAACTCTACTGGCGACATCCTGTAAGGCGCCATAGATATAGGTCCAGCTCTAGGTACCAAATCAATAGAAAACTCGATTTCTCTTTTCGGTGGTAGTCTATGTATATCTTCAGGAAATACCTCAAGAAATTCATTAACTACGAAAATATCCTCCAAGACATCTTCACACTGAACCTCCAAAGAAAATATCAATAAGCACCCCTGATCTCCTTCCTTCAAACAAGCTTCTATTTGAGTAGCCGTTAGGAATCTAGAATCCTTAACCTCAGGAAAAACTAACGTCTTACTGGAACAATCTATCAGAATATGATTAGAGGACAACCAATCCATTCCTAAGATTACATTAATCTTAGAAATAGGCAAGCAAGTCAAGTCCACATAAAAGATTCTATCCCTAACACATACAGGGCAATTCAAACATACTTTTGTAGTTATCACAGGCTTATCAGTAGGAGTAACAACACTCAAATCATAAGAAAATGTAGTCACGGTCAATCCCAAACGCTCCACACAATCACATGCAATGAAAAAATGTGTTCTTTGTGACGCCCCTTTTT
Source organism: Ormosia semicastrata (assembly GCA_029884595.1). NCBI lineage: Eukaryota > Viridiplantae > Streptophyta > Magnoliopsida > Fabales > Fabaceae > Ormosia > Ormosia semicastrata. The sequence continues at coordinate 17,170,720 of JAQQTO010000062.1, read as the reverse complement.
CCCCAAGGAACGTCTCACTTTCAAATTACAATGCGGAAATAAAATTTATGTGAGTTAAGACCCGGTTAATTTTAATAATATATATTTACTTGATTATAGTTGGGTAATTAAATTGGCGAGTATTTTTTTTCTTTTTTTGTTACATTTACGTGAACGATAATCAATATCCATGGCGATGAAACATACATGGGAAATTAACATTTCATTCATATATATATATATATAATTATCAAACTGTTTAGTTACAAAGCCTGGCATATCAAAAAGCAAAACTATACTTGCCCCCAAAGGATTATACATACATATCCCTACGGTATCAGAATATACAACCCACTACAGACAAAACATCAGGCCCCCAAAATAAAATACTGGTAGCCCTCAGTAGCTACAAGTAAAGTTAGTCCCTCAAGTGAGGAGGAATCGAGTCAGGATCCTCTTCGATCCTCTTCGGGTCGTCCTCAGGAACTTCTTCGGGATCTTCCTCGGGATCTTCTTTGTCAGAGGAAATCACCATAGGAATCGCAGAGTCACGGGACGGGGCCCGAGCTGTGGAACGAAAAGAGTCTTCTCCCGGAGTGAAATAATGGTTACCCCACATCTCGCGTATCGGTAGTTGAAACTCCAAACGTAAACTAATACAGCAGGTGAAGACAGGCAGCTCGTGACGTCTCTAGGCTAGAGATAACGACACATCCCCCGTATAGACGCAACGCTCAGAACCATAGTTAATGTACCAAAGACTGCGGCCTCCCAAGAAAGTCAGGCGCACATCTCCCAAAAATCTTTGCGTGCGTGGCTCCATATTCTTCTGCAGTCGCTCAGTCGAGATAAGGCCAAAAACCAGGGAAGTTGGAAGCTTCCGGTTCCTTGCAGTTATCTTCTATAGAACGCAGTATACGGACAAAACAGAAGTGGAGAGACAGAGAAGAGGTAAGACATCCTACCATCATTACCAATCATAGCATCGAGAAACCAAACGGCGCAAAGCGCCCACATAGCATTTATGACAGCAATAATGGTAATAAACATTCAATAGCAATTATGATCAACCAAACAGTTCCAGGCAATCCTATACATATAGATATATCAGAGGTACAACAGTTCCAATTATAATAGCAATGTATGCCAGATAATTCATGGACTCACTATGCACATGTGCCCTCAATAACCAAAATCCTACTCCATGGAGCTAGACACAAAACAGTCGGAGAGAACGATCAGGAGGTATGTCTGTATTCTTGGCTGCCCAGGCCCTCAAGTGCTAAAATTCTCAAATTATCATTGTGTACATCATAGCATTTTACAAGACATTCTACACAGATCTCGACATAGGATAGCGTCTCGGTCCGAATCGTCAGTGTGTTTGCATCGGTCTGCCCCATAGACAGAGAGCTACCAGCTGCCTATTGTGAGGTACCCGCACCCTAACGCCCCCAAGGTTAACAAGTAACCTACATTTGTCTATTCGTACCCGCACAAAGGTGTAAGTTCAACTCCTAGGCTACCAGCCTTAACCAAGTCCAACGGACAATCTCTTTCTTTTTTTATTGAATGCATGACACAATCATACTCTTCATGACCAACTAGGTCCATCATACTTCAAATGCATGTCATATCATTTATCAATAAGATCTGATCCCATTCACGGGTCCACAACAAGCCAATAGTACATTTTAGGGATATCCATAATTTCCATTCATAGTCATGATAAAAGTCAACCATTAAATTCATTATGTGCCTCACAAGCTCACCCATACTCATGTTCTTCCCTGTTTATGAATCCCTACTTAATCTCTAGTCATCCAATCATTTATGATTTATGTGCTTTTATTAATCCAGGGGTTTTGAATCTAGGAAGATACATGGCCAGAATCACCAACAACGTCACCGATTTAATTGCTAGGTAGTGGGTGATAGACCATGGTTGTGAATTCGACGGAGACAATGCATTTAGTGGAAAATTGAGGCTGCCATTCGACGAAAACTAACATGGCAGAAGGATGAAAGATGGGAGAACATTTTATAACAAGATTGGATAAAAACCAATTTCTGTCGGATGGAGGTTCTATCAAACAGAGATCAAAACTGTCGAATTTTTCCAGAAGGTCAGCAGAAGTCCTATTTCGACGGATGTGGGTGTTGACGTTGGAGAAATCTCCCAAGTGTCGAACCGACGAAAAACACTACAGTCAGAAACTCTAATTCGACGGATCTTAACATTCTATTCGATGAATATTAACTTTGGGAAGCTTCTGATAAATGGACAGAAGATCTACTCGACAGGTAGATGGTAAGAACTCTAACTCGACGGATCTTGGCATTCTACTCGACGAATTTTAACTTTGGGAAGCTTCTGATAAATGGACAGAAGATCTACTCGACAGGTAGATGGTCAGAACTCTAACTCGACGGATCTTTACATTCTACTCGACGAATATTAACTTTGGGAAGCTTCTGATAAATGGACAGAAGATCTACTCGACAGGTAGATGGTCAGAACTCTAACTCAATGGATCTTGACATTCTACTCGACGAATATTAACTTTGGGAAGCTTTTGATAAATGGACAGAAGATCTACTCGACAGGTAGATGGTCAGAACTCTAACTCGACGGATCTTAATTTTACTAAGTGATCAAGACATCAAATTCGACAGATTTTAACTTTACTAAGTGATCAAGACATCAAATTCGACGGGTTTGGCCAGGAGTTCATACTCGACGAATTTTAACATTTCATTAGATGATTAGGATATCATACTCGACGGGTTTGGCTAGGAGTTCATACTGTTACTAGTTTTCACATGAAATTTCCAAATTTCTGGGCTCAACACCGTGACCATCCGAGAACCAATCGGAAGTCATTCCCTTCCATATTACACGTTCCAATACATCCAGATATATATCAAAACACGCAAACAATCAAATAACATATATACATCACCAACAGCATGTAAACAAAGATGACTCTCAGTACTAATCACAAACAACGTCCCTAAATGCTAAAAGAGGTTGAGGAGGAGTGTCTTCCTCTTACCTTGGAGAAGCACAAAGAAAGGTGGCTCCTTTTTGGTCAGGATTTCATTTTCAGCTTCCAGGAAATCCTTAAACATTTAAACTTGCAAGAATCAGAATCCTAATATTGAAATGGATACCCATTGTCATCAAAATGACAGTGGGTTATGAAAAAGAGAAGAGAGTGAGAAAGCTAAGAGCTTTACCTTAAAGCTCCAACCTTTAAGCTTCAAAGACGTATGAGAATGGAGATGGAGGAAATGGCAGAACCTTGAAGCTGATTTCCTCAATGATGGTGGTTCTCCAAACATGAAATAGTGCTAAGATTGTGACGGTTTGAAGAACAAAATGGAGGTGTGGGTGGATGGTGTTGCTGCTGTGGGGTGAAAGAGAAGAGAGAAAGATGAATGAATAGTGAACTGCGTACAGGGAGGAGAGGAAATGTGAGAAAAGGAAAATGAATTAGACCCCCTTAATTCAAACTGCTGCACAAATTGGGAGGAGGGAGAAATGATAAAAATAATGGTTGTAGGAAACTTCCTTGAGAAGCTTCGCGCGCTCCTCGATAAAGTACATAGTAAGCTTGTCTCTAAATTAAATACATCTGACAGATGATTAATTACATTGTGGAATTATTTTCTCAGTGAATAAAATTTACAATTGATGAAAATAATATTTTATTATTCATCAGATAATTTTATGATACCGCAATTTTATTTAACAGATAAAACCTTGAGAAATATAAACCTCGCAAACTGTGCCCGGCCTCGGGTTTAGTAAGATCCCCCGTTGACACGTTGACAGTTCAAAGTTTACCACCTCGGGAAAATATTCTAGTTTCCCAGAAACTCCGCCGGTGTACACGTAAAACGAAGAATATATTAAAATATTTATCATTTCCAGAAAAATCCACAAAAATTCCTAAAAATCATAAATATTATAAAATGATCGTTTATAATGAAATAAAGAATTTTTGGGATGTTACAATACTCCCCTTCAAAAAAGGAATTTCGTCCTCAAAATTTCGTACCTTAGAATAACTGTGGGTGTTGCTCCTTCATCTTGTCTTCCAGCTCCCAAGTTGTATCTCCTGTCACCTCGTTCCAGATCACTTTCACCAATGCGATCTCCTTGCCTCTTAATTGCTTTATCTTCCTATCCTCGATTCTTACAGGAGACGTCTCATAAGTTAAGTTTTCTTTTAATTGTATTGCATCCGGTGCTATGACATGACTTGGGTCAGGAAGGTATTTTTGAAGTTGTGACACATGGAAAACATTATGAATGTTTGAAAGGAAAGGAGGTAAGGATATTTGGTACGCTACAGAACCTACACGATGAATGATTTGGTATGGTCCAAGGAATTTAGGAGTGAGTTTTCTAGATTTTAAAGGCCGGCTTACCCCAGTCGTAGGTGTGACTGTCAGGAATATATGCTCGCCTTCCCCAAACTCAAGAGGTTTTCTCCTTCGGTTTGCATAACTCTTTTGCCGACTTTGAGCCGTTCTCATCTTTTTCTGAATTATCTTAACCTTCTCAGTTGTATGCTGTATAATCTCTGGTCCAACAGTAAGGCGCTCGCCGTCTTGGTACCAACATAGAGGTGTTCGATATCGTCGTCCATACAGAGCCTCATAGGGTGCCATTCCTATGCTCGAATGATAACTGTTGTTGTAGGTGAATTCTATCAAAGGTAGAATGTCATCCCAACTTCCAGTTTGCTCTATGGTATAGGCTCTAAGCAAATCTTCCAAAGATTGGATCGTCCTTTCTGATTGACCGTCGGTCTGCGGATGATAAGCAGAACTCAGACGTAGCTTCGTCCCCAACGCTTCTTGCAAACTCTCCCAGAGATTTGAAGTAAATCTCGGATCTCTATCTGAAACAATACTCGTAGGCACACCGTGTAGTCTAACAATTTCTCCAATATAGATTTGAGTCAATCTCTCCAGTTTGTATTTTATGTCGATCGGGAGAAAGTGTGCCGACTTCGTGAGTCGGTCCACAATTACCCAAATCGAATCATGACATTTTCTTGTCCTTGGCAATCCGACTACAAAATCCATTGCAATACTGTCCCACTTCCATTCCGGAATAGACAACGGTTGCAGCAACCCCGCTGGTCTCTGATGTTCCACCTTAGCTTTTTGACAAACTAGACAAGTCGATACACGTCTAGTGACGTCACTCTTCATTCCATGCCACCAGAACAACTTCTTCAAGTCTTGGTACATCTTTGTTATGCCTGGATGCATACTCAGCTGGCTTGTATGAGCATGGTTAATGATGTATTATCTAAGCTCTTTGTCACGGGGAATACAAACTCTTCCATGAAACCTCAGAATTCCATCCGTTCCTTCCGCAAACTCTGTTTCACCTCCTTGCTCCACTTGCTCTCTCACTACTTGTAAGAACTTGTCAATCCTCTGCTTTTCCTTTATGTCATCCAGTAGCTCACTTGTGATGGTAACCATATTCATGCAAATCTTTCCAGGTTCTAACTCCACAAAAGACCACACATCTCTAAACTGCTCTAGCATATCCTTTTCCTTGATCATCAGGGCAGAGACACTGATCATCTTCCTACTTAGAGTATCTGCCACAACATTTGCCTTGCCAGGGTGATACAGAAGTTGGAAATCGTAATCCTTCAGGAATTCTAACCACCTTCGTTGCCTCATGTTCAGCTCTTTCGATCATACAAATACTTCGACTCTTGTGATCACTTGAAAATATTGAACGTTGCTCCGTGAGAAAATGCCTCCATATCTTCAGAGCAAAAACTACAGCCGCTAACTCCAAGTCGTGTGTCGGGTAATTCTTCTTGTGCACTCGCAACTGCCTTAAAGCATAAGCCACCACTCTTCCATGCTGCATAAGTACAGATCCTAGCCCTTGGTATGAAGCGTCACAGTACACTTCAAACTGCTCATTCGGATCAGGTAGCACTAACACCGGTGAGGTAGTCAGTCGATTCTTCAACTCTTGGAAACTTTGCTCACAGCTGTCGGTCCACTCAAAAGCTTGATTTTTCCTCGTGAGTTGTGTAAGTGGTCCAGCAATCTTGGAGAATCCCTCAATGAACCTCCGGTAATATCCAGCTAAACCCACGAAGCTTCGAATCTCCGTCACGGACGTTGGTCTTTCCCATTGCAACACTGCCTCCACCTTTGATGGATCCACGTCAATCCCATCCTTCGAGATCACGTGACCTAGAAACTTAACTTCTTCTATCCAGAACTCACATTTTGATAGCTTGGCATACAATTCCTTCTCCTTCAGAATCTGAAGAACTATACTGAGGTGTTCAGCATGGTCCTCCTGATTTTGAGAGTATACCAGAATGTCATCAATGAAGACCACAACGAATCTGTCCAAGTAAGGACGAAAGATTCGGTTCATGTAGTCCATAAAGATAGCTGGTGCGTTCGTCACACCAAACGGAATCACTAGGTATTCGTAATGACCGTATCGGGTACGAAAAGCTGTCTTGGGTATATCCTCCGTCTTCACTCGTATCTGATGATACCCAGACCGCAGATCGATCTTCGAAAACACCGCTGCTCCATTTAGTTGGTCCATTAAGTCATCAATTCTCGGGAGTGGATACTTGTTCTTAATCGTTACCTTATTCAGCTGCCGATAGTCCACACATAATCTTGAGGTGCCATCGTTCTTGCGAACTAACAGCACTGGTGCTCCCCATGGTGACACACTTGGCCTGACAAATTACTTTTCCAAAAGCTCTTGTAGCTGTTTCTTGAGCTCAGCTAACTCTGTCGGTGCCATCCTATACGGTGCTATAGACACGGGACCAGCTCCCGGTAGTAAGTTGATAGCAAACTCTATCTCTCGAGCTGGTGGTAAACCAGGTACATCATCAGGAAAAACTTCAGGAAACTCATTCACCACTGGAATTGTGTTCACATCAACCTCGTTCTCGACTTTCAAAGAAGACAGTAGCATGTATCCGTGAGCTCCTTCTTTCAAGAGAGCTTGAACTTGGTTGGCCGTCAAAAATCTAGAATTCTCCTCTATGGGAAAAACTATGGTCTTTCTGGAACAGTCCAACAGAACATGGTTGGAAGACAACCAGTCCATCCCTAAGATAATATCTAGTTGGGAAAGGGGCAAACAGATCAGATCGACCGAAAAGGTTTGACCTTCAACAACCAATGGACAATTTAGACAGACTTTGGTAGTAACTACCGGTTTATCAGTGGGGGTAGAAATAGTTAAGTCAAAAGGTAATGACGACACAGATAGACCCAGTCTTTGCACACAGTCATATGATATAAAAGAATGGGTTGCCCCAGAGTCATACAGCACAGTTAAAAGATTACCTTCTATGGTACCTTCCCCCTGTATCAAATCTTCGGATTCGGAAGCCTTAGCTCCGCTCATAGTGTAGACTCGCCTTCCAACCTGTGGTTTCTTGGCTCTCGCAGCATTCACTGAAGGTTTGGCCTTCGTTTGATTGCAGTCTCGGGACACGTGGCCAGGTTTGCCACATTTGAAGCAGATGAATCCCTTCATGGTACAGTCCCTTGTGAGATGGTCTTTCCCACACTTCAGACATTTGGAAGGATACGCCATGTTCTGGCCAGTCCGGTTCCCAGTAGAACCTCCACCAGAACTTCCACCCATGGCTTGTTGTCGATTCCCCGTGGGTCGGGAGTACGGCTTCTTCTAGAAACGGTTAGCACTGTTACTGCCGCCTCTCTGGAATCTCGTAGGCCCAAAGTTTCTGCTCCTCATGTCTCTAGATTGCTCCAGAGCCTCTACATCACAGCAAGTATCCAGTAGTCGTGAGAATTCATTGATCCTCAAGGTGATCACAGCCTTCTTCACTTCATACCTCAGTCCTTCCGTAAATCTTCGGCATTTCCATGCTTCATCTGGTTGGTTCTGAAAGTACGTCGAAAACTGTGACAAGTTTTCAAATTTCACTGCGTACTCGCTAACAGTCATATTTCCTTGTCGCAGGTTGAGGAATTCCGACTCCTTCGCATGCCTTGCGCTCGCAGGAAAATACTTATCCAAGAACTGTTCCTTGAATAAGCCCCAAGTAATCTCTCGGTCATGCGACTTCCAAAGATTCTTGCCTCCATTCCACTAATTTTTAGCATTGCCTACCAGCATAAATGTAGCATAGTTCACCTTCTTGTCCTCGGCGCAACTCATTCCTAGAAAGACTTTCTCCAATTCCTTGATCCACAGACTAGCCTTGTCCGGATCAAATTCTCCTTTGAATTGAGAAGGGTTATGGCGTCGAAACTCTGCTAAATTCTGAGCATCAGCAGTGGCCTCTAGCTGTTGAGCAGCTCACTCTTGTTATTGTGCAACTCTCTCTTGCTGCTGAGCAGCTTGCTCGGTTTGCTGTGCGACGGCCTCATCCATCCTCTGCATCGCTGTAATAGCTGCTGCCATATCTTCCCCTCGTGTCATCTTACTTTCTTAGATCAGATTAACTGAAAACATAGAAAAGTCAGTTGCATTCACTAGGAACACCAAACAATACACCCTTACGTATACTACTCAGAGAACACACAGCACAAACAAGACAGACTCAAACACAAGACCCAAAGAAACATAAACCGGGGCTCTGATACCAACTTATTGTGACGCCCCTTTTTCCCCAAGGAACGTCTCACTTTCAAATTACAATGCGGAAATAAAATTTATGTGAGTTAAGACCCGGTTCATTTTAATAATATATATTTACTTGATTATAGTTGGGTAATTAAATTGGCGAGTATATATTTTTTTCTTTTTTTGTTACATTTACGTTAACGATAATCAATATCCATGGTGACGAAACATACATGGAAAATTAACATTTCATTCATATATATATATAATTATCAAACTGTTTAGTTACAAAGCTTGGCATATCAAAAAGCAAAACTATACCTGCCCCCAAAGGATTATACATACATATCCCTACGGTATCAGAATATACAGCCCACTACAGACAAAACATCAAGCCCCCAAAATAAAATATTGGTAGCCCTCAGTAGCTACAAGTAAAGTCAGTCCCTCAAGTGAGGAGGAATCGAGTCAGGATCCTCTTCGAAGTCATCCTCAGGAACTTCTTCGGGATCTTCCTCAGGATCTTCTTCATCAGAGGAAATCACTATAGGAATCGCAGAGTCACGGGATGGGGCCTGAGCTGTGGAACGAAAAGAGTCTTCCCACGGAGTGAAATAACGGTCACCCCACATCTCGCGTATCGGTAGTTGAAACTCCAAACGTAAACTAATACAGCAGGTGAAGACAGGCGGCTCGTGATGTCTCTAGGCTAGAGATAACGACACATCCCCCGTATAGACGCAATGCTCAGAACCATAGTTGATGTACCAGCTCTCTAGCCCTCCCAAGAAAGTCAAGCGCACATCTCCCAAAAATCTTTGCGTGCGTGGCTCCATATTCTTCTGCAGTCGCTCAGTCGAGATGAGGCCCAAAACCAGGGAAGTCGGGAGCTTCCGGTTCCTTGCAGTTATCTTCTATAGAACGCAGTATACGGACAAAACAGAAGTGGAGAGACAGAGAAGAGGTAAAACATCCTACCATCATTACCAATCATAACATCGAGAAACCAAACGGTGCAAAGCGCCCACATAGCATTTATGATAGCAATAATGGTAATAAACATTCAATAGCAATTATGATCAACCAAACAATTCCAGGCAGTCGTATACATATAGATATCTCAGAGGTACAATAATTCCAATTATAATAGCAATGTATGCTAGATAATTCATGGACTCACTATGCACACGTGCCCTCAATAACCAAAATCCTACTCCATGGAGCTAGACACAAAACAGTCGGAGAGAATGATCAGGAGGTATGTCTGTATTCTTGGCTGCCCAGGCCCTCAAGTGCTAAAATTCTCAAATTATCATTGTGTACATCATAGAATTTTACAAGACATTCTACACAAATCTTGACATAGGACAGCGTCTCGGTCCGGATCGTCAATGTGTTTGCATCGGTCTGCCCCACAGATAGAGAGCTACCAGCTGGCCATTGTGAGGTACCCGCACCCTCACGCCCCCAAGGTCAACAAGTAACCTACACTTGTCTATTCGCACCCGCACAAAGGTGTAAGTTCAACTCCTAGGCTACCGGCCTTAACCAAGTCCAACGGACAATCTCTTTCTTTTTTTGTTCAATGCATGACACAATCATACTCTTCATGACCAACTAGGTCCATCATGCTTCAAATGCATGTCATATCATTTATCAACAAGATCTGATCCCATTCACGGGTCCACAACAAGCCAATAGTACATTTTAGGGATATCCACAATTTCCATTCATAGTCATGATAAAAGTCAACCATTAAATTCATTATGTGCCTCACAAGCTCACCCATACTCATGTTCTTCCCTGTTTATGAATCCCTACTTAATCTCTAGTCATCTAAACATTTATGATTTATATGCTTTTATTAATCCAGGGGTTTTGAATCAAGGAAGATACATGGCCAGAATCACCAACAACGTCACCGATTTAATTGCTAGGTATTGGGTGATAGACCATGGTGTTGAATTCGACGGAGACAATGCATTTAGTGGACAATTGAGGTTGCCATTCGATGAAAACTAACATGGCAGAAGGATGAAAAATGGGAGAACATTTTATAACAAGATTGGATAAAAACCAATTTCTGTCAGATGGAGGTTCTGTCGAACAGAGATCAAAACTGTTGAATTTTTCCAGAAGCTCAGCAGAAGTCCTATTTCGACGGATGTGGGTGTCGATGTTGGAGAAATCTCCCAAGTGTTGAACCGACGAAAAACATTATAGTCAGAAACTCTAATTCGACGGATCTTGACATTCTACTCGACGAATATTAACTTTGGGAAGCTTCTGATAAATGGACAGAAGATCTACTCGACAGGTAGATAGTCAGAACTCTAACTCGACTGATCTTGACATTCCACTCGATGAATATTAACTTTGGGAAGCTTATGATAAAATGGACAGAAGATCTACTCGACAGGTAGATGGTCAGAACTCTAACTCGACGGATCTTTACATTCTACTCGACGAATATTAACTTTGGGAAGCTTCTGATAAATGGACAGAAGATCTACTCGACAGGTAGATGGTCAGAACTCTAACTCGATGGATCTTGACATTCTACTCGATGAATATTAACTTTGGGAAGCTTTTGATAAATGGACAGAAGATCTACTCGACAGGTAGATGGTCAGAACTCTAACTCGATGGATCTTAATTTTACTAAGTGATCAAGACATCAAATTTGACGGGTTTGGCCAGGAGTTCATACTCGACGGATTTTAACTTTACTAAGTGATCAAGACATCAAATTCGACGAGTTTGGCCAGGAGTTCATACTCGATGGATTTTAACATTTCATTAGATGATTAGGATATCATACTCGACGGGTTTGGCCAGGAGTTCATACTGTTACTAGTTTTCACATGAAATTTCCAAATTTCTGGGCTCAACACCGTGACCATCCGAGAACCAATCGGAAGTCATTCCCTTCCATATTACACGTTCCAATACATCCAGATATATATCAAAACACACAAACAATCAAATAGTATATATACATCACCAACAATATGTAAACAAAGATGACTCTCAGTACCAATCACAAACAATGTCCCTAAATGCTAAAAGAGGTTGAGGAGGAGTGTCTTCCTCTTACCTTGGAGAAGCACAAAGAAATGTGGCTCCTTTTTGGTCAGGATTTCATTTTCAGCTTCCAGGAAATCCTTAAACATTTAAACTTGCAAGAATCAGAATCCTAATATTGAAATGGATACCCATTGTCATCAAAATGACAGTGGGTTACGAAAAAGAGAAGTGAGTGAGAAAGCTAAGAGTTTTACCTTAAAGCTCCAACCTTTAAGCTTCAAAGACGTAAGAGAATGGAGATGGAGGAAATGGCAGAACCTTGAAGCTGATTTCCTCAATGATGGTGGTTCTCCAAACACGAAATGGTGCTAAGATTATGACAGTTTGAAGAACAAAATGGAGGTGTGGGTGGATGGTGTTGCTGCTGTGGGGTGAAAGAGAAGAGAGAAAGATCAGTGAATAGTGAGCTGCGTACAGGGAGGAGAGGAAATGTGAGAAAAGGAAAATGAATTAGACCCCCTTAATTCAAACTGCTGCACAAATTGGGAGGAGAGAGAAATGATAAAAATAATGGTTAGAGGAAGCTTCCTTGAGAAGCTTCGTGCGCTCCTCGATAAAGTACATAGTAAGCTTGTCTCCAAATTAAATACATCTGACAGATGATTAGTTACACTGTGGAATTATTTTCTCAGTGAATAAAATTTACTATTGATGAAAATAATATTTTATTATTCATCGGATAATTTTATGATACCGCAATTTTATTTAACAGATAAAACCTTAAGAAATGTAAACCTCGCAAACTGTGCCCGGCCTCGGGTTTAGTAAGATCCCCCGTTGACACGTTGACAGTTCAAAGTTTACCAGCCTCAAGGAAAATATTCTAGTTTCCCCGGCTCCGCTCAGTGTACACGCAAAACGAAGAATATATTAAAACATTCATCGTTTCTAGAAAAATCCACAAAAATTCTTAAAAATCATAAATATTATAAAATGATCATTTATAATGAAATAAAGAATTTTCGGGATGTTACACTTTTGTTCCTACACAAACTAAAGATGGTGAGAAAATCAATACACCTAGAAATGAATGGACCAATGATGATAAAAAGAAGGTTCAATACAATTTGAGAGCCAAGAACATCATCACCACATCCTTGGGGTATGATGAATTCTTTAGGGTGTCAAATTGCAAAATCGCAAAAGAAATGTGGGATATCCTACAAGTAACTCATGAAGGTACTAGTGAGGTAAAACGATCTCGAATAAACACTCTTACTCATGAATATGAATTGTTTAAAATGAACCAAGGTGAGAGTATTCAAGATATGCAAAAGAGGTTTACTCATATTGTTAATCATCTTATTTCATTGGGAAAGACATTTCCTAATGAGGATCTTATTAACAAAGTCTTGAGATGTCTAAGCAGGAATTGGCAACCCAAAGTGACGGCGATTGCGAAATCAAGAAATTTATCAACAATGTCTCTAGCCACCTTATTTGGAAAGCTTCAAGAACATGAGCTGGAACTAAATAGGCTTAATCAAAGTGAAGAGCATGATAAAAAGAAGAAGGGAATTGCACTCAAAGCCACCTCTTCCATACTTGAAGATGATGATGAAGATGGTGAAGAGGATGATGAAAATATTGAGCTAAGTGAGGAGAATCTTAGTCTCCTTGTGAGAAAGTTCAGAAAATTCCTAAAGAAAAAGGGATTTCAAAGAAGACCACCATTTCCTCAAAAGAAAGTATATCATAAAGGAGAAGGATCCTCTACTCCTCCAAAATGCTACGAATGAGGAAAATCGGGGCACATGAAAATGGAGTGTCCTATATATCTCAAGAAGATGGAGAAGTTTGAGAAAAGACCTTCCAAGGAAAAGAAAGGAAGAAGAGCATATATAGCTTGGGAGGACAATGAGTTAAGCTCTTCTGACGATTCAGAGAATGAAGAAGCCCATCTTTGCCTCATGGCTCAAGGAGAAGAAAGTGGAGAAAGCGATACCGAGGTAACTTCTTCTAACCTAGAACCTCTACCTTCTTATGATGAATTGCAAGATGCCTTTCAAGAATTGCATGATGAATCTTTGAGACTCACAAAAATGATTTTGTCTTCCAATAAAACAATCTCCTTATTGACAAACAAAGTTTCTACTTTAACTAAGGAGATAAATGAACTTAAAATCGAAAATAAGACATTAGGACTCATAGATGCTAATTCATTATGCATGACTTGTTCCTCACACGATAATGCATCCACATCATTATCTTGTTTATCATGTAAAGCTTTTGAAAAAGAAATTGAAGACTTGAACAAAACTCTTGCAAAATTTACTTCTGGAAGAGATAACTTGAATGTGTTGTTAGGGAGACAAAAATGTGTTTTTCAAAAAGTCGGTTTAGGATTTAATCCAAATAACCATCAAAAATCCTATAAGAACTTCTTTGTTTCCTCAAATACTTCAAGTAGCCCATTTGTCAAATGTTTTCATTGTGGTAGAAAAGGGCATAGCGCATCCACTTGCAATGTTAAAAAGAACATAAACACCAAGGTTGGAATCAAAAGGGTTTGGGTTCCTAAAGGGACCATACCTAATTCTAACACATAAGGACCCAAAACAATTTGGGTACCAAAGGTTAAAACTTGAATGTGTGTTGTAGGTGTACTTGAAAACCAAGAGCTCAAGTTGGTATCTTGATAGTGGTTGCTCCAAGCATATGACCAGTGATGGCTCCAAGTTCTCCTCCCTTACACACAAGAAACATGGTCATGTCACATATGGTGACAACAACAAAGGGAAGATTCTTGGAATTGGCAAAGTTGGTAAGATCCCTTCATCATCTATTGATAATGTTTTGCTTGTTGAAGGACTTAAACATAATTTACTTAGTATTAGTCAATTATGTGATAAAGGCAATAGAGTTATATTTGATTCCTCTTGTTGCATAATTGAGGGAAAGGATGATAAGCAAGTTAAGTTTGTTGGTCATAGAGTCAATAATATATATATGATTAGTCTCGATGATATCTCCTCAAATGATGCTAAATGCTTTATGAGTAAAGAAAATGATTCATGGTTATGGCATAGAAGAATTGCTCACATTCACATGGATCACTTAAACAAATTGGTTTCTAAAGAACTAGTAATTGGTCTTCCAAAGCTCAAGTTTGAAAAAGACAAACTTTGTGATGCATGTCAAAAGGGAAAACAAGTAAAGGTCTCTTTTAAAGCTAAAAACATAGTTTCAACTTCTAGACCTTTACAACTCTTGCATTTAGATCTTTTTGGTCCCTCTAGAACTATGAGCTTTGGTGGGAATTACTATGCATTAGTGATTGTGGATGATTTTTCTAGGTTTACATAGACATTATTCTTGGTCCACAAAAATGATGTTTTTCAATCATTTAGAAAACTTGCCAAAGTTATCCAAAACGAAAAAGGTTTTTGTATTGCATCCATAAGAAGTGATCATGGTGGTGAATTTGAAAATCATGAATTTGAAACTTTTTGTGATGAACATGGCATTGAGTATAATTTTTCTGCCCCTAGAACACCACAACAAAATGGTGTTGTGGAAAGGATAAATTGATCTTTAGAGGAAATTGCAAGAACTATGCTCAATGAAGCCAACCTTCCTAAGTACTTTTGGGCGGATGCAGTTAACACCGCTTATTATGTTATGAATAGAGCCCTAATAAGGCCAATTTTAAAGAAAACCCCATATGAATTGTACAAAGGAAAGAAAGCAAATGTGTCACATTTTTATGTCTTTGGATGTAAATACTTTGTTTTGAATAATAGAAAGGATAACTTGGGGAAGTTTGATGCAAAATCTGATAAGAAAATATTCATTAGCTATTCTATACATAGTAAGGCCTTTAGAGTCTATAATAAACAAACTATGACCATAGAAGAGTCCATACATGTTGCATTTGATGAAACTAACCCAAATGAGCCAAGAAAGGATCTTGTTGATGATGTTACAGAAATCTTGGTAAAAACGCACTTGGAAGATCAAGAGAAAGAGTCCAAGAAGCAAGAAGAGAGACTCCTTGATCACTCATGGCAAAAAGATTCAGAAATCTTGGACTTACCCAAGGAATGGAGGACTTCAAGATATCACCCTCTCGACAAGGTGATAGGTGATGTATCAAAAGGGGTAATAACTCGAAACTCACTTAGAAATACATGTAATCACCTAGCCTTTGTCTCTCAAGTTAAACCTACAGACATAAATAAGGCCATTAATGATGAGCATTGGATCTTGGCCATGCAAGAAGAACTAAACCAATTTGAGAGAAATCAAGTTTGGGAATTAGTTCCAAGGCCCAATGATCATCCTATAATTGGCACCAAGTGGGTCTTTAGGAACAAACTTAATGAAACAGGTTTAATAATAAGAAATAAAGCTAGGCTTGTAGCTAAAGGGTATAATCAAGAAGAAGGCATAGACTATGAAGAAACTTATGCTCCCGTAGCTAGGTTAGAGGCCATTAGAATGTTACTTACATATGCTTGCATCATGGATTTCAAACTCTATCAAATGGATGTCAAAAGTGCCTTTTTAAATGGTTTTATACAAGAAGAAGTGTATGTAGAACAACCTCCTGGTTTTGAGGATTTTGAAATGCCCAACCATGTTTTTAAATTGAAAAAGGCCTTGTATGACTTGAAACAAGCTCCTAGAGCTTGTTATGAAAGGTTGAGCAAATTCCTTTTAGAAAAAGGTTTTTCTAGAGGCAAAGTTGACACTACCCTTTTCATAAAACATAAAATGCATGACATACTTCTAGTTCAAATCTATGTTGATGACATTATATTTGGAGCTACTAACAACTCTCTTTGTAAAGAATTTTCAAATATTATGCAAAGTGAGTTTGAAATGTCCATGATGGGTGAGCTCAACTTCTTCCTTGGTCTCCAAATCAAGCAAGCAAGAGAAGGAACGTTCATAAGCCAATCCAAGTATTGCAAGGAGCTGCTCAAGAAGTTTGGAATGGATAATGCCAAGCATATGGCTACTCCTATGGGCACTTCTTGCTACTTGGACAAGGATGAAGGAGGTAAATCAGTAGAAATTATGAAATATAGAGGTATGATTGGCTCACTCCTTTATCTCACTGCAAGTAGGCCTGATATAATGTTTAGTGTATGCATGTGTGCTAGATATCAAGCTAATCCTAAAGAATCACACCTAAGTGCTGTTAAAAGAATAATGAAATATCTAATAGGCACATCACAAATGGGTTTATGGTATCCTAAAGGTGCCTCATGTAGTCTTATTGGGTATTCCGATTCTGATTTTGCTGGATGCAAAATGGATAGAAAGAGCACTAGTGGAACATGTCACTTGCTTGGAAGCTCACTAGTTTCTTGGCATAGCAAGAAACAAAATAGTGTGGCATTATTTACAGCTGAAGCTGAATATGTTGTAGCTAGGAGTTGTTGTTCTCAAATCCTTTGGATGAAATAATAACCCTTGGACTATGGTCTTGAGCTTGATCATATCCCCATAAGATGTGATAATACTAATGCAATTAACTTGTCAAAAAATCCCATTTTGCATTCTAGAACTAAGCATATTGAAATAAGACATCATTTCATTAGAGATCATGTTCAAAAGGGTGATTGCATACTTGAATTTATGGAAATCACTAAACAACTAGCTGACATCTTCACAAAACCCTTAGCAAAAGAAGCATTCTTCTATATTAGAAATGAACTTGGTATCTTGGATCAATCATGCATAAATTGACATTTTACTGCATAATTTCTGAGCTATTAATCATATTTGAATCCAATACTAACTTGAGCGTCAGAGTGTCCCCTTACTTTATTTTGCAGGAGCTCAGTTCATGCTTAAGTCCCCCAATCTGAAAGCTCAAAGTTCCTACTGATATCGGGAGAAATTGTTTCTAAATGAAAATGGAGTCAAGCCAAAATGAACTTCAAGTGATTTGGAATACTGGAAGTGAAATGAGTTTGTTCCTACTAATATTTGTCAAGGATTATTCCCATAATGCTATCAGTGAAATGATCAAGTAAAAGAAGAAAAATATATTTTCGTTTGGGCTCTGGAAGTGCTTTGAAATACTGAGGGACTCTCTGTCATAACCAAATAATCGGTTAGACATGATTCCTAACCGGTTACCCTGTATTTGGAAACCAGTTTGTGCGTTCTGACTTAGCACAATAACCGGTTAGCCACCAATCCTAACCGGTTATTAAAAAACTTAGTGGCTATTTCCAATTGCCTTAACCGGTTACCCACCCTTCCTAACCGGTTAGGTCACTCCAATTAAACACCCCTCAACAGCGTGGTTCCCTCCATTCACGCACCCTACCTCTATTTTCATCTTCATTCTCTCAAGCTCTCTCACTCCCACTCCTTCACATTCATCCCTCACCATAAATCCACTCCAAATTCGGTCTTTAAACCCCATTTCTCTCACATTCAATCATCTTCCATCATTCTTCTTCAACATTCAATCTCCCTCACACACTCTCTCTCTCTCCACCACCGTGCCCTAAGCCTCCATTTCCTTCATGGCCAGCAGCTCCTCCTTCCTCAAAAGAACACGTACAAAAAACCCCAATATCCCAAAGGAAACAACCCCCCTTGACACTGACCCAGATTTTTCAGTAGCCTTGAATCTTGGAAGGTACTTCACTGACCCTGCTCAGATGAAGAAATATTAATTGAAATTTCATGCAAGGCGTATCATCTCACCGAAATGGATGGACTGGGAGTTTTTCATCCAAGAAGGATTCACTCCTCTCACAGAGCTTCTTGAATTCCATGGGTTGAAAACCCTCGTCACCACAAATCCAGGGTACTTCTATCTTGAACCTACTAAAGTCTTCTTCTGCAATTTATCTATTAAGGGTGGCACTTTAATTTCTGAAGTTAAGAAGCATAAGATTGTTGTGAATCCCAGTGAGTGGGTCCCTTTGTTTGATATTCCCCACTCCGGTGAAAAGCTCAGATTGGAAAAACATGGCCAGTGGGAAAATTATAAGAGAGATGACGCTGCAATGGGTATGCCTCAGCCTGGTGTTCCAATGCCAAAAGGAACTTTTACCACCGGACTTCTGAAGATACATGATCGCCTTCTTCATTTCATCGTCACTCATATTCTCGCACCAAGGGCAAGTAATTATGCCCTGGTTGAAGAGGAAGACATCTTCCTGATGTGGCTTCTCAAGGAACGCATAAAGATCAACTGGCCTTTTTACATTATACACACTATGATGAAAGCTAAAAACAAGGCAATTATGGATCTTCCGTATGCCCTTCTGGTTGCTCGAATCCTAGACCACCATAAGGTTCCCCTATTGGACGATGGCATTGTAAACACTGCCGGCCCTCATAAATTTAGTATTGCCTCTCTTAATAGAATGCACATGAAGAATGTCAATGGTGAATGGACTTATGGTCATGCACGAGTGGGAGGAGCGCCACCAGAAGAAATTCCTATTAACACAGCTGATGTCCCTATGGAGGAGGCACCAGATATGAATAGCGTCTCTGAATCCACCAGTGAAGCTCTTATTCTTGCAGCTATCGCGGATCAGCGCACCTACCAAGAACATAGCAACTCAGTCATCTTTGATCGGTTTAGTGCCATGGAAGACCGCTTGGATAGGATCGAGCGTCGCTTTCCAGCACCCAAAGACACTGGGGCTTAGGCATGGACTCTCTGTTTTTATCATAGTTGTGTTGCTACACTAATTGTCTCTGAACTCTATTTTGACTTTGCTTAATTATCTTATTTTGGATATTTTAGGAGAATTATTTAGCATGTCTAATGACTGTTTTTCCTTGACTTATTTTGGTAATTGGCATGACTATCTCAATAGTGATCTTTGACTCTTATTTTGAATCTTGGATATATTTAAGTATGGTATGCCTGCTTATGCGTCTCTGTGTGACTGCTTATGAGTTTCCTGACACTATGCTTAATCTTTTAATCAGAATCTATTTTGCATGCTTAGTTTCGAATACCCTAGGTTACTGAATTTTTTTTTATTATGCCAAAAGGGGGAGAAGGATAAGGGTCTTTCTATCTATTGAGAAAAGTAATTGAATGTGTTATGATAAAGTACTGTGTCTGTTAATGGTCCTGGAATCCCAAAACAAAGGGAAAGCTGTGCATCTCTGATTCAAGCACCTCTTGAATAAAAGAGGGGGAGTAAGTCTCCAAATTTTATTATAAATTCCAATTATCATTTGAACTAATCTCTTTCTCAATAAGTGTTTGTCATCATCAAAAAGGGGGAGAATGTGATTGACATGGACAAGATGCAAATGGTTTTGATGTCGACAAACAAGAAAGCAATGGGAACACAATGATCAAGTCACAAGGAACTCAAGCTTAGCATGTAGGTTATAGATCTAGTGTAAAGGTATATTAAAGATTCACCTCAAGCTCAAATGGCTTCCTTAAAATGTATTTGCAAAATGGTTTTTCAAGTCAGGATCAAAAAGGTTTTATGCAACAACTCTTTCAAATCTAAATCCTAAGCCTTTTTTTTGGATACTTACCAGCCTCTTGATAAACATTAGGAGTCAAAATTTCAAGGCCCCTAACCGATTAGGACCAGCTCCTAACCGGTTAGTTAGTTCAAACAAAAGCTTTGCCTCGTTTTTTATAACATGCCTAACCGATTAGGCAAAGTAGCTAATCGGTTATTTAATAACTCAGAGGCCAAAATATGTTTGTCCTAACCGATTAGGTGAGAGACCTAACCGGTTAGTCTCACTTCCAGAAGCCAAAAATGTTTTGTCCTAACCGATTAGGTAGAAGACCTAACCGGTTATTCATAAACTCAGAAACCATTTTAATCCTGTCCTAACCGATTAGGTAGAAGACCTAACCGGTTATTCCTCAACTCAGAAACTATCCTAACTATGTCCTAACCGATTAGCCTGCAGGTCTAACTGGTTAGCATCCTTCCCAAAACTCATTTTCGTGGTGTCCTAACCGATTAGGACACATTCCTAACCGGTTAGGATACTTGGCTAACCGGTTAGCCTATGTTCTGATGAAATAAGGAAAAGCCCGTAACGGCTATATTAATGAGCATTAATTGCTCACAACCACTTCCAACGACACTTAATAACACTTACCTATATATTTGGATGCTGGGCTTCGTTGGAGGGTTAGAAAAAACTGAGTCTATCATTCTGGAAAATTCCTATTGAGCTTTAAACAAGTTTTTCTCATTATTCTACAAAATCCTCTGTTTTGAGCTTGAACTTGTGTGAATCACAAATACCATAGTTCTTTAATTTGTAATACTTGCTTTAGAGAGAGTTTCTTCCTTTTAAATCTTATACAATCTATTTAGAGAGGGTGAGGTATCCCTCTAGTATTGTAAGGGTGAGGTATCCCTTGAAATTAGAGGCTCAAGCATAAGGGTGAGGTATCCCTCTAGTATTGTAAGGGTGAGGTATCCCTTGAAATTAGAGGCTCAAGCATAAGGGTGAGGTATCCCATAGTGTTGAGTGCTCAAGGTTGTAGTGGTTGTCAAGCACCCATTGAAGCTTGAAGATATAGTGAAAAATCTCAAGTTGTTGCTTAGGGACTGGACGTAGATCACAAATGGATTGGTGATCGAATCAGGATAAACGATTGTGTTTGTTTTCTCTAAACCCTTCTCCTTACTTTGTGGACTGTTTTATTGAATTGCTTTGATATTGTCTCCTTTGACTATCACATTTATAAGTAAGAGGGTTTATCTCATCCATCCTATTTTCTCTAATTATTCAATAGCTTCAACGAAAATTGGTTATCAAATGATTTGCAAAAGATTTGCTAACTTATTTTACTTACTCAATTCACCCCCTCTTGAGTATTGAGGCCACTTGGTAACAGTTTGATCCATGGTTCTCCTTATTCAAGCTTAATATGCTAATAAACTTGTGTTTTATTTTGTGTTTAAGAAGTTTTTGGTGGTAAATCATTTACTCAAGGAGCAAACCAAGGAACTTGGGAGGTTCTTCAAGAGGTAAGAGGGAGATCCATCTCACTAACCAAGTAGGGTGGTGAGAGATGAATTTTGTATTTGATGGATGATGAATCCATGTGAAGATTCATATCCTTAGTTGTGTAATTATTTGTGGGTGTTTATGTGCTTTAAATTATTTATTTGTGTTTGCATGCTTTATGTGATTTTTATTGCTTTAAGGTATGCTTGAGTATATGATATGATGAATATGTATATGTATGCCGTGATTTGATGATGAAAGGAAAGTAAAGTTTTGGTTCCAATGACCATGAGGGTTCGGCCTTAACACCTCAAAATAAGTGTTTCTAAACAAAATTTTCATGAATGGTAAAATTAAATGATTAAAAAGGAAAGGAAAAAGAAAAGATGGGTTGTCTTCAAAGAGCAAGTGTTCACAATTTTTGGAGGGATTTTAATGGTTGTGTTTGTGTAAAAATATGAAAGGAACTTAGCTGATTTAGAAGGAAAAATATATGATGGTTTCAATGGCTATGTACCACGGTTTTTGAAGGCTTGAATTGCCTTAGTTTTGTGAGACAAAGTGATTTCAAAGCGGAAATATAATTGATTTAGTACAAGGATTAAAGAAATAAAAATAATTTGTCACTTGAAAAATGGAATTTTCGTATATGAATGGAAAAGAGAGGTTGAAAGTGTTTGAACCTCAATTTATTTTAAAGAGGATTGATTTTAAGAATTGTTTTGAGAATTAAGGATGATACGTTGGTAACTTGAAATATACTGATGTATAGCTCACCCTCTGGGTTTTGAAGCGCGTTAGGAAATTTTGAGCTGTAATATCTCAAGTAACTTTAAGAAACAAATTTTTTTGGGAAACAGTAGAAATACTGATTTTAGAGGGACTATATTGAAAATATTCTTTAAGAAAGGACTTTCTTATAAATATTATTTAATGAAGGATTATTTTGGAAATATTCTATGAAGAAGGGCTATTATGTAAATATTATTTTATAGAAGGACTAATATGCAAATCATGAAAATAAGGTTAATTTTTTATATTAAATGAGAAAAAAAATCTTATTTTGAATTTAAAATATGTTAGAAATATTTTACGCTATTTGAAAATATAACAAAAGTATTACACGATTGAGAAAATGTGAAATTATAATTACGCGATGAAAATATAGTAAAGATACTATTGGACCAATATGTGAACCCTGAATATGATATGATGAATTTGAACTGAGAATGGTGCATTTGTACATGCATTGGAAAGGTCCGATGGACTGTATGAGGCTAATTACCAAGGAGAGAATACACATATTGAGTGGGTGCGATATGCGTAATGTAAGTCACTTGTTGACCTTGGGGGCATTGGGGTGTGGGTTGCCTACAATGGGCAGTTGGTAGATCTTCTATACCGTGGGTTTGACCAATGCAACACACCGATGATCTTGACCAAGACATTATTCTTAATCAAGATCTGATAAAGACTGTAGTGTATATGCTAAATGTGCAAATACATATAAAAATTGTACACGTGGTCTGAGGCATATTGGTACAGACAGATCTTTTCGATTACTCTCTTCGACTTGAGTTTTAGGTCCATGGAGTAGGAAATTGAGTCTATGTGCACATACATAATTAATGAGTATTGATATCGGTGTGATATTTGAACTTTTGAATAGTTGAAAAATATTGAGGGCATTATCGTAATTATTCATTATTACTTCTATTGTGATGATAAATAATGTTGATGGCATAATTGTAATTATGGTATGATGTATCTATATGATATATTGTATGTGTTTATCTCTATGATACCATGTTGGTATTGACGTAAGTGATCTCACCTCTTTGTATGCCTATTTTGTGTTGTATTTATATTTGTAAAGACGTTGAGCAAGGAATCGAATAAGAAGGTGAAGAGGAGCACATTACTGTGGAAGAAGTTGAATTCTAAGAAGATGGCAATGCCCAGTTTCCTAGGATATATGAGGTTGAAAGTTCGTGGAGGACCAGAAGCGTGGCATGTTGACCTAGATAGAGCGTGTATTTACTATATAGGTGACTTGAAGATTACCCTAAGTAGGCTTTATCGAGGGAATCCTTATTTCAGTGTAAATGTTTATGTACACTTAGAGTTTCCATTGTCCATTAGGCAGTTCTGGGAAGCTTGCTACTGTACTCCTAGTGTGATTAGTATCGTGTTGTCTGCGCAGACATCTGTCCATAGAACTCTGCATCAAGTCGGATTCCTACCTGCTGAGGAATCTGAGGAGGACCCTTCTGAGGGTTCTGCTGTTTGGTAGTACTTGGGCGGTATGCTAGTTTTAAATAATATTCAAATACTCTGAGAACCTGGTCAGTAAATATTTAAGTATGACAGTATTAAGACTTGTGTATATATGATGTAAATTATTTGTGATGTTTTGGTAATATTTTTATTTTCCGCTAAGTTTATCTTATTAATATTGAGAAATTTTACAACTCGTATTTACATTACAAAGCATATTTTATAATGAAGGGCTAATTTGGTAATTAAGTAACATAAATGTGATACCCTACAGTGGGTGTTACATTAGTTGGTATCAGAGCCCAAGTTAGAGTCTTTTTGGGTTTGTGGTAAGGTCTGTCTTGTTTAAGTTGTGTGATTCTGTGTGTTTGTTTTCTGAAAGAAAACAATATTGTTTGAAGATTGATTTTCACTCTTCTTTGTGTTGTTCAGTCTAATTTGAGAAAATGTAATGACTGGACAAGGAAGAGGACGTGTGAATACTAGAGCAGGATTTAAAAATATGGGCGACAATAACCAAAACATGGGTACAGCTGTAGCAGCAATGCAATGAATGGCTAATGTCGTTGTGCAGCAAAATCAAATAGCAATTGATGATGCTCAGAGTTTTTCAGAATTTTGTAGAAACAATCTACCGAAGTTTCATGGAGAATTTGACCCAGAGAAAGCTGATCTGTGGATCAAAGAACTAGAAAAGATATTTGAAGGTATGGCTTGTACCGATGAGCAGAAGTTTACTTTTGTAACTTTTGTATTAGTGGGAGATGGAGAAGTTGGTGGACAAGAGCCCGAAGATTGATTCAAGCTGAAGGAAGAGTTGTGATGTGGTAACTCTTTAAGCAGAAATTTCTGGGGAAATATTTTCCTGCTAGTGTTCGTCATGCTAAGGAGATGGAATTCCTTAGTTTGAGGCAAGGGGAGATGTCCTTAAGTGAATATGCTGTAAAATTCGAAAGCTTGTCTAAGTTTTCGAGGTATTTTCAGATGCACTCGGATGAGGAATGGAAGTGCAGAAAATTTGAAGAGGGTTGAAATTTGATATTAAGCGAGCTGTAACAACCTTGGACATTGACCAGTTTCTAGTATTATTGGATAAGTGTCGAAAGGTTGAAGAAATTGATCGTCAACGTGAGGCAAGGAATAGGAACTTTGGACCTACACGGTTCTAAAGAGGAAAGGGTAGCGATGGCAACCGTTATCAGCAGAAACCCTATACCAAACTGGCAGGAGGTCAGAATCGAAGGCAATCTTTTGGAGGAAGTTCTAGTGGCAGTACGGCGAGTCAAGTTGGAACCTTTACACTTAAATGCTTCAAGTGTGGGAAAGATCATCTCACCAAAGGTTGTCAACATAAAGGAGTTATCTGTTATAGATGTGGAAAGCTTGGACATTTCTCCAGAGAATGTGATCAGTTGAAGGTGGAACCATCGGTGAGGAGTGTTCGTATTGAGAGGCCACAGGCGGGTGGTCGTGTATACCATGAATGGGGAAGAAGCCGCGAAATCTAAGGACTTGATTGTGGAGGAGTGTGCCATCGAAGGTAATCCTTTAACAATGTTATATGATTCAGGAGGAATGTAACATCCTGAAAATTCTTTATTTCATTATAAACGATCATTTTATAATATTTATGATTTTTAGGAATTTTTGTGGATTTTTCTGGAAATGATGAATATTTTAATATATTCTTCATTTTACGTGTACACTGAGCGGAGCCGGGGAAACTAGAATATTTTCCCTGAGGCTGGTAAACTTTGAACTGTCAACGTGTCAACGGGGGATCTTACTAAACCCGAGGCCGGGCACAGTTTGCGAGGTTTACATTTCTCAAGGTTTTATCTGTTAAATAAAATTGCGGTATCATAAAATTATCTGATGAATAATAAAATATTATTTTCATCAATTGTAAATTTTATTCACTGAGAAAATAATTCCACAGTGTAATTAATCATCTGTCAGATGTATTTAATTTGGAGACAAGCTTACTATGTACTTTATCGAGGAGCGCACGAAGCTTCTCAAGGAAGCTTCCTCCAACCATTATTTTTATCATTTCTCTCTCCTCCCAATTTATGCAACAGTTTGAATCAAGGGGGTCTAATTCATTTTTCTTTTCTCACATTTCCTCTCCTCCCTGTACGCAGCTCACTATTCACTCATCTTTCTCTCTTCTCTTTCACCCCACAGCAGCAACACCATCCACCCACACCTCCATTTTGTTCTTCAAACCGTCACAATCTTAGCACCATTTCGTGTTTGGAGAACCACCATCATTGAGGAAATCAGCTTCAAGGTTCTGCCATTTCCTCCATCTCCATTCTCTTACTTCTTTGAAGCTTAAAGGTTGGAGCTTTAAGGTAAAGCTTTTAGCTTTCTCACTCTCTTCTCTTTTTCGTAACCCACTGTCATTTTGATGACAATGGGTATCCATTTCAATATTAGGATTCTGATTCTTGCAAGTTTAAATGTTTAAGGATTTCCTGGAAGCTAAAAACGAAATCCTGACCAAAAAGGAGCCACTTTTCTTTATGCTTCTCCAAGGTAAGAGGAAGACACTCCTCCTCAACCTCTTTTAGCATTTAGGGATGTTGTTTGTGATTGGTACTGAGAGTCATCATTGTTTACATGCTGTTGGTGATGTATATATGCTATTTGATTGTTTGTGTGTTTTGATATATATCTGGATGTATTAGAACGTGTAATATGGAAGGGAATGACTTCCGATTGGTTCTCGGATGGTCAAGGTGTTGAGCCCAGAAATTTGGAAATTGCATGTGAAAACTAGTAACAGTATGAACTCTTGGCCAAACCCGTCGAGTATGATATCCTAATCATCTAATGAAATGTTAAAATCCGTCGAGTATGAACTCCTTGCCAAACCCGTCGAATTTGATGTCTTGATCACTTAGTAAAGTTAAAATCCGTCGAGTATGAACTCCTGGCCAAACCCATCGAATTTGATGTCTTGACAACTTAGTAAAATTAAGATCCGTCGAGTTAGAGTTCTGACCATCTACCTGTCGAGTAGATCTTCTGTCCATTTATCAGAAGCTTCCCAAAGTTAATATTCGTCGAGTAGAATGTCAAGATCCGTCGAGTTAGAGTTCTGACCATCTACCTGTCAAGTAGATCTTTTGTCCATTTATCAGAAGCTTCCCAAAGTTAATATTCATCGAGTAGAATGTCAAGATCCGTCGAGTTAGAGTTCTGACCATCTACCTGTCGAGTAGATCTTCTGTCCATTTATCAGAAGCTTCCCAAAGTTAATATTTGTCGAGTAGAATGTCAAGATCCGTCGAGTTAGAGTTCTGACCATCTACCTATCGAGTAGATCTTCTGTCCATTTATCAGAAGCTTCCCAAAGTTAATATTCATCGAGTAGAATGTCAAGATCCGTCGAATTAGAGTTTCTGACTATAGTGTTTTTCGTCGGTTCGACACTTGGGAGATTTCTCCAACGTCAACACCCACATCCATCGAAATAGGACTTCTGCTGACCTTCTGGAAAAATTTGACAGTTTTGATCTTTGTTCGACAGAACCTCCATCCGATAGAAATTGGTTTTTTTCCAATCTTGTTATAAAATGTTCTCCCATCTTTCATCCTTCTGCCATGTTAGTTTTCATCGAATGGCAGCCTCAATTTTCCACTAAATGCATTGTCTCCGTCGAACTCACAACCATGGTCTATCACCCAATACCTAGCAATTAAATCGGTGATGTTGTTGGTGATTCTGGCCATGTATCTTCCTGGATTCAAAACCCCTGGATTAATAAAAGCACATAAATCATAAATAATTGGATGACTAGAGATTAAGTAGGGATTCATAAACAGGGAAGAACATGAGTATGGGTGAGCTTGTGAGGCACATAATGAATTTAATGGTTGACTTTTATCATGACTATGAATGGAAATTGTGGATATCCCTAAAATGTACTATTGGCTTGTTGTGGACCCGTGAATGGGATCAGATCTTGTTGATAAATGATATGACATGCATTTGAAGCATGATGGACCTAGTTGGTCATGAAGAGTATGATTGTGTCATGCATTGAACAAAAAAAGAAAGAGATTGTCCGTTGGACATGGTTAAGGCTGGTAGCCTAGGAGTTGAACTTACACCTTTGTGCAGGTGTGAATAGATAAGTGTAGGTTACTTGTTGACCTTGGGGGCGTCAGGGTGTGGGCACCTCACAATGGGCAGCTGGTAGCTCTCTGTCTGTGGGGCAGACCGATGCAAACACACTGACGATCCGGACCGAGACGCTGTCCTATGTCGAGATCTGTGTAGAATGTCTTGTAAAATGTCATGATGTACACAATGATAATTTGAGAATTTTAGCACTTGAGGACCTGGGCAGCCAAAAATACAGACATACCTCCTGATCGTTCTCTCCGACTGTTTTGTGTCTAGCTCCATGGAGTAGGATTTTGGTTATTGAGGGCATGTGTGCATAGTGAGTCCATGAATTATCTGGCATACATTGCTATTATAATTGGAACTGTTGTACCTCTGATATATCTATATGTATACGACTGCCTGGAACTGTTTCGTTGATCATAATTGCTATTGAATGTTTATTACCATTATTGCTGTCATAAATGCTATGTGGGCGCTTTGCACCGTTTGGTTTCTCGATGCTATGATTGGTAATGATGGTAGGATGTCTTACCTCTTCTCTGTCTCTCCACTTCTGTTTTGTCTCGTATCTTGCGTTCTATAGAAGATAACTGCAAGAACCAGGAAGCTCCCGACTTCCCTGGTTTTTGGCCTCATCTCGACTGAGCAACTGCAGAAGAATATGGAGCCACGCACGCAAAGATTTTTGGGAGATATGAGCCTGACTTTCTTGGGAGGGCCAGAGTGCTGGTACATCAACTATGGTTCTGAGCGTTGCGTCTATACGGGGGATGTGTCGTTATCTCTAGCCTGGAGATGTCACGAGCCGCCTGTCTTCACCTGCTGTATTAGTTTACGTTTGGAGTTTCAACTACCGATACGTGAGATGTGGGGTGACCGTTATTTCACTCCGTGGGAAGACTCTTTTTGTTCCACAGCTCGGGCCCCGTCCCGTGACTCTGCGATTCCTATGGTGATTTCCTCTGACGAAGAAGATCCTGAGGAAGATCCCGAAGAAGTTCCTGAGGACGACCCCGAAGAGGATCCTGAAGAGGATCCTGACTCGATTCCTCCTCACTTGAGGGACTGACTTTACTTGTAGCTACTGAGGGCTACCAAGGTATTTTATTTTGGGGGCCCGATGTTTTGTCTCGTAGTGGGCGTATATTCGATACCGTAGGGATATGTATGTATAATCCTTTGGGGCAGGTATAGTTTTGCTTTTTGATATGCCAAGCTTTGTAACTAAACAGTTTGATAATTATATATATATATGAATGAAATGTTAATTTCCCATGTAGGTTTCGTTGCCATGGATATTGATTATCGTTAACATAAATGTAACAAAAAAAAAATATACTCGCCAATTTAATTACCCAATTATAATCAAGTAAATATATATTATTAAAATGAACCGGATCTTAACTCACATAAATTTTATTTCCGCATTGTAATTTGAAAGTGAGACATTCCCTTGGGAAAAAGGGGCGTCACAATAAGTTGGTATCAGAGCCCCGGTTTATGTTTCTTTGGGTCTTGTATTTGAGTCTGTCTTGTTTGTGCTGTGTGTTCTCTGAGTAGTATACGTAAGGGTGTATTGTTTGGTGTTCTAGTGAATGCAACTGACTTTTCTATGTTTTCAGTTAATCGATCTAAGAAAGTAAGATGGCACGAGGGGAAGATATGGCGTAGCTATTACGGCGATGCGAGGATGGTGAGGCCGTCGCACGAAAGCCGAGCAAGGCGCTCAAGAAGAAGAGAGAGTTGCACAACAACAAGAGCGAGTTGCTCAACAGCTAGAGGCCACTGCTGATGCTCAGAATTTAGCAGAGTTTCGACGCCATAACCCTCCTCAATTCAAAGGAGAATTTGATCCGGACAAGGCTAGTCTGTGGATCAAGGAATTGGAGAAAGTCTTTCGAGGAATGAGTTGCGCCGAGGGACAAGAAGGTGAACTATGCTACATTTATGCTGGTAGGCAATGCTGAAAATTAGTGGAATGGAGTGCAGCAAATGCTGGAAGCTGCGGATCGAGAGATTACTTGGGGCTTATTCAAGGAACGGTTCTTGGATAAGTATTTTCCTGCGAGCACAAGGCATACGAAGGAGTCAGAATTCCTCAACCTGCGACAAGGAAATATGACTGTTAGCGAGTACGCAGCGAAATTCAAAAACTTGTCACAGTTTTTGACGTACTTTCAGAACCAAACAGATGAAGCATGAAAATGCCAAAGATTTACGGAAAGACTGAGGTATGAAGTGAAGAAGGCTGTGATCACCTTGAGGATCAATGAATTCTCACGACTACTGGATACTTGCTGTGATGTAGAGGCTCTGGAGTAATCTAGAGACATGAGGAGCAGAAACTTTGGGCCTACGAGATTCCAGAGAGGCGGCAGTAATAGTGCTAACCGTTTCTAGAAGAAGTCGTACTCCCGACCCACGGGGAATCGACAACAAGCCATGGGTGGAAGTTCTGGTGGAGGTTCTACTGGGAACTAGACTGGCCAGAACACGGCGTATGCTTCCAGATGTCTGAAGTGTGGGAAAGACCATCTCACAAGGGACTGTACCATGAAGGGATTCATCTGCTTCAAATGTGGCAAACCTGGCCACGTGTCCTAAGACTGCAATCAAACGAAGGCCGAACCTTCAGTGAATGCTGCGAGAGCCAAGAAACCACAGGCTGGAGGGCGAGTCTACACTATGAGCGGAGCTGAGGCTTCCGAATCCGAAGATTTGATACAGGGGGAAGGTACCATAGAAGGTAATCTTTTAACTGTGCTGTATGACTCTGGGGCAACCCATTCTTTTATATCATATGACTGTGTGCAAAGACTGGGTCTATTTGTGTCGTCATTACCTTTTGACTTAACTATTTCTACCCCCACTGATAAACCAGTAGTTATTACCAAAGTCTGTCTAAATTGTCCATTGGTTGTTGAAGGTCGAACCTTATCGGTCGATCTGATCTGCTTACCCCTTTCCCAACTAGATATTATCTTAGGGATGGACTGATTGTCTTCCAACCATGTTCTGTTGGACTGTTCCAGAAAGACCATAGTTTTTCCCATAGAGGAGAATTCTAGATTTTTGACGGTCAACCGAGTTCAAGCTCTCTTGAAAGAAGGAGCTCACGGATACATGCTACTGTCTTCTTTGAAAGTTGAGAACGAGGTTGATGTGAACACAATTCCAGTGGTGAATGAGTTTCCCGAAGTTTTTCCTGATAATGTACCTGGTTTACCATCGGCTCGAGAGATAGAGTTTGCTATTGACCTAGTACCGGGAGCTGGTCCCGTGTCTATAGCACCGTATAGGATGGTACCGACAGAGTTAGCTGAGCTCAAGAAACAGCTAGAAGAGCTTTTGGAAAAGTAATTTGTCAGGCCAAGTGTGTCACCATGGGGAGCACCAGTGCTGTTAGTTCGCAAGAAGGATGGCACCTCAAGATTATGTGTGGACTATCGGCAGCTGAACAAGGTAACGATTAAGAACAAGTATCCACTCCCGAGAATTGATGACTTAATGGACCAACTGAAGGGAGCAGCGGTGTTTTCGAAGATCGATCTGCGGTCTGGGTATCATCAGATACGAGTGAAGATGGAGGATATACCCAAGACAGCTTTTCGTACCCGATACGGTCATTACGAATACCTAGTGATGCCGTTTGGTGTGACGAACGCACCAGCTATCTTTATGGACTACATGAACCGAATCTTTCGTCCTTACTTGGACAAATTCGTTGTGGTCTTCATTGATGACATTCTGGTATACTCTCAAAATCAGGAGGACCATGCTGAACACCTCAGTATAGTTCTTCAGATTCTGAAGGAGAAGGAATTGTATGCCAAGTCACAAAAATGTGAGTTCTGGATAGAAGAAGTTAAGTTTCTGGGTCACGTGATCTCGAAGGATGGGATTGCCGTGGATCCATCGAAGGTGGAGGCAGTGCTGCAATGGGAAAGACCAACGTCCGTGACGGAGATTCGAAGCTTCGTGGGTTTAGCTGGATATTACCGGAGGTTCATTGAGGGATTCTCCAAGATTGCTGGACCACTTACACAACTCACGAGGAAAAACCAAGCTTTTGAGTGGACCGACAGCTGTGAGCAAAGTTTCCAAGAGTTGAAGAATCGACTGACTACCTCACCGGTGTTAGTGCTACCCGATCCGAATGAGCAGTTTGAAGTGTACTGCGATGCTTCATACCAAGGGCTAGGATCTGTACTTATGTAGCATGGAAAAGTGGTGGCTTATGCTTCAAGGCAGTTGCGAGTGCACGAGAAGAATTACCCGACACACGACTTGGAGTTAGCGACTGTAGTTTTTGATCTGAAGATATGGAGGCATTTTCTCTATGGAGCAACGTTCAATATTTTCAGTGATCACAAGAGTCTGAAGTATTTGTATGATCAGAAGGAGCTGAACATGAGGCAACAAAGGTGGTTAGAATTCCTGAAGGATTACGATTTCCAACTTCTGTATCACCCTGGCAAGGCAAATGTTGTGGCAGATACTCTAAGTAGGAAGATGATCAGTGTCTCTGCCCTGATGATCAAGGAAAAGGATATGCTAGAGCAGTTTAGAGATGTGTGGTCTTTTGTGGAGTTAGAACCTGGAAAGATTTGCATGAATATGGTTACCATCACAAGTGAGCTACTGGATGACATAAAGGAAAAGTAGAGGATTGACAAGTTCTTACAAGAAGTGAGAGAGCAAGTGGAGCAAGGAGGTGAAACAGAGTTTGCGGAAGGAATGGATGGAATTCTGAGGTTTCGTGGAAGAGTTTGTATTCCCCATGACAAAGAGCTTAGAAAATATATCGTTAACTATGCTCATACAAGCCAGCTGAGTATGCATCCAGGCATAACAAAGATGTACCAAGACTTGAAGAAGTTGTTCTGGTGGCATGGAATGAAGAGTGACGTCACTAGACGTGTATCGACTTGTCTAGTTTGTCAAAAAGCTAAGGTGGAACATCAGAGACCAGCAGGGTTACTGCAACCGTTGTCTATTCCAGAATGGAAGTGGGACAGTATTGCAATGGATTTTGTAGTTGGATTGCCAAGGACAAGAAAAGGTCATGATTCGATTTGGGTAATTATGGACCGACTCACGAAGTCGACACACTTTCTCTCGATCAACATAAAATACAAACTGGAGAGATTGACTCAAATCTATATTGGAGAAATTGTTAGACTACACGGTGTGCCTACGAGTATTGTTTCGGATAGAGATTCGAGATTTACTTCAAATCTCTGGGAGAGTTTGCAAGAAGCATTGGGGACGAAGCTACGTCTGAGTTCTGCTTATCATCCGCAGACCGACGGTCAATCAGAAAGGACGATCCAATCTTTGGAAGATTTACTTAGAGCCTATACCATAGAGCAAACTGGAAGTTGGGATGACATTCTACCTTTGATAGAATTCACCTACAACAACAGTTATCATTCGAGCATAGGAATGGCACCCTATGAGGCTCTGTATGGACGACGATGTCGAACACCTCTGTGTTGGTACCAAGACGGCAAGCGCCTTACTGTTGGACCAGAGATTATATAGCAGACAATTAAGAAGGTTAAGATAATTCAGGAAAAGATGAGAACGGCTCAAAGTCGACAAAAGAGTTATGCAGACCGAAGGAAAAAACCTCTTGAGTTTAGGGAAGGCGAGCATGTATTCCTGAAAGTCACACCTACGACTGGGGTAGGCCGGGCTTTAAAATCTAGAAAACTCACTCCTAAATTCCTTGGACCATACCAAATCATTCGTTGTGTAGGTCCTGTAACGTACCAAATATCCTTACCATCTTTCCTTTCAAACATTCATAATGTTTTCCATGTGTCACAACTTCAAAAATACCTTCCTGACCCAAGTCATGTCATAGCACCGGATGTAGTACAATTAAAAGAAAACTTAACTTAAGAGACATCTCCTGTAAGAATCGAGGATAGGAAGATAAAGCAATTAAGAGGCAAGGAGATCGCATTAGTGAAAGTGATCTGGAACGAGATGACAGAAGATGCAACTTGGGAGTTGGAAGACAAGATGAAGGAGCAACACCCACAGTTATTCTAAGGTGTGCAAATTTCGAGGACGAAATTCCTTTTTTGAAGGGGAGTATTGTAACATCCCGAAAATTCTTTATTTCATTATAAACGATCATTTTATAATATTTATGATTTTCAGGAATTTTTGTGGAATTTTCTGGAAATGATGAATATTTTAATATATTCTTCGTTTTGCGTGTACACTGAGCGGAGCCGAGGAAACTAGAATATTTTCCCTGAGGCTGGTAAACTTTGAACTGTCAACGTGTCAACGGGGGATCTTACTAAACCCGAGGTCGGGCACAGTTTGCGAGGTTTACATTTCTCAAGGTTTTATTTGTTAAATAAAATTACGGTATCATAAAATTATCTGATGAATAATAAAATATTATTTTCATCAATTGTAAATTTTATTCACTGAGAAAATAAGTCCACAGTGTAATTAATCATCTGTCAGATGTATTTAATTTGGAGATAAGCTTACTATGTACTTTATCGAGGAGCGCGCGAAGCTTCTCAAGGAAGCTTCCTCCAACCATTATTTTTATCATTTCTCTCTCCTCCCAATTTGTGCAGCAGTTTGAATTAAGGGGGTCTAATTCATTTTCCTTTTCTCACATTTCCTCTCCTCCCTGTACGCAGCTCACTATTCACTCATCTTTCTCTCTTCTCTTTCACCCCACAGCAGCAACACCATCCACCCACACCTCCATTTTGTTCTTCAAACCGTCACAATCTTAGCACCATTTCGTGTTTGGAGAACCACCATCATTGAGGAAATCAGCTTCAAGGTTCTGCCATTTCCTCCATCTCCATTCTCTTACGTCTTTGAAGCTTAAAGGTTGGAGCTTTAAGGTAAAGCTCTTAGCTTTCTCACTCTCTTCTCTTTTTCGTAACCCACTGTCATTTTGATGACAATGGGTATCCATTTCAATATTAGGATTCTGATTCTTGCAAGTTTAAATGTTTAAGGATTTCCTGGAAGCTGAAAACGAAATCCTGACCAAAAAGGAGCCACCTTTCTTTGTGCTTCTCCAAGGTAAGAGGAAGACACTCCTCCTCAACCTCTTTTAGCATTTAGGGACGTTGTTTGTGATTGGTACTGAGAGTCATCTTTGTTTACATGCTGTTGGTGATGTATATATGCTATTTGATTATTTGTGTGTTTCGATATATATCTGGATGTATTGGAACGTGTAATATGGAAGGGAATGACTTCCGATTGGTTCTCGGATGGTCACAGTGTTGAGCCCAGAATTTTGGAAATTTCATATGAAAACTAGTAACAGTATGAACTCTTGGCCAAACCCGTCGAGTATGATATCCTAATCATATTATGAAATGTTAAAATCCGTCGAGTATGAACTCCTGGCCAAACCCGTCGAATTTGATGTCTTGATCACTTAGTAAAGTTAAAATCCGTCGAGTATGAACTCCTGGCCAAACCCGTCAAATTTGATGTCTTGATCACTTAGTAAAATTAAGATCCGTCGAGTTGGAGTTCTGACCATCTACCTGTCGAGTAGATCTTCTGTCCATTTATCAGAAGCTTCCCAAAGTTAATATTCGTCGAGTAGAATGTCAAGATCTGTCGAGTTAGAGTTCTGACCAACCTGTCGAGTAGATCTTCTGTCCATTTATCAGAAGCTTCCCAAAGTTAATATTCGTCGAGTAGAATGTCAAGATCCGTCGAATTAGAGTTTCTGACTATAGTGTTTTTCGTCGGTTCGACACTTGGGAGATTTCTCCAACGTCGACACCCACTTCCGTCGAAATAGGACTTCTGCTGACCTTCTGGAAAAATTCGACAGTTTTGATCTCTGTTCGACAGAACCTCCATCCGATAGAAATTAGTTTTTATCCAATCTTGCTATAAAATGTTCTCCCATCTTTCATCCTTCTGCCATGTTAGTTTTCATCAAATGGCAGCCTCAATTTTCCACTAAATGCATTGTCTCCATCGAATTCACAACCATGGTCTATCACCCAATACGTAGCAATTAAATCGGTGACGTTGTTGGTGATTCTGGCCATGTATCTTCCTGGATTCAAAACCCCTGGATTAATAAAAGCACATAAATCATAAATGATTGGATGACTAGAGATTAAGTAGGGATTCATAAACAGGGAAGAACATGAGTATGGGTGAGCTTGTGAGGCACATAATGAATTTAATGGTTGACTTTTATCATGACTATGAATGGAAATTGTGGATATCCCTAAAATATACTATTGGCTTGTTATGGACCCGTGAATGGGATCAGATCTTGTTGATAAATGATATGACATGCATTTGAAGCATGATGGACCTAGTTGGTCATGAAGAGTATGATTGTGTCATGCATTGAACAAAAAAAGAAAGAGATTGTCCGTTGGACTTGGTTAAGGCCGGTAGCCTAGGAGTTCAAACTTACACCTTTATGCGGGTGCGAATAGACAAGTGTAGGTTACTTGTTGACCTTGGGGGCGTCAGGGTGCGGGTACCTCACAATGGGCAGCTGGTAGCTCTCTGTCTGTGGGGTAAACCGATGCAAACACACTGACGATCCGGACCGAGACGCTGTCCTATGTCGAGATCTGTGTAGAATGTCTTGTAAAATGCCATGATGTACACAATGATAATTTGAGAATTTTAGCACTTGAGGGCCTGGGCAGCCAAGAATACAGACATACCTCCTGATCATTCTCTCTGACTATTTTGTGTCTAGCTCCATGGAGTAGGATTTTGGTTATTGAGGGCACGTGTGCATAGTGAGTCCATGAATTATCTGGCATACATTGCTATTATAATTGGAACTGTTGTACCTCTGATATATCTATATGTATATGACTGCCTGGAACTGTTTGGTTGATCATAATTGCTATTGAATGTTTATTACCATTATTGCTGTCATAAATGCTATGTGGGCGCTTTGTGCCGTTTGGTTTCTCGATGCTATGATTGGTAATAATGGTAGGATGTCTTACCTTTTCTCTGTCTCTCCACTTCTGTTTTATCCGTATACTGCGTTCTATAGAAGATAACTGCAAGGAACCGGAAGCTCCCGACTTCCTTGGTTTTTGGCCTCATCTCGACCGAGCAACTGCAGAAGAATATGGAGCCACGCACGCAAAGATTTTTGGGAGATGTGCACCTGACTTTCTTAGGAGGGCCAGAGTGCTGATACATCAACTATGGCTCTGAGCGTTGCGTCTATACGGGGGATGTGTCGTTATCTCTAGCCTAGAGACGTCACGAGCCGCTTGTCTTCACCTGCTGTATTAGTTTACGTTTGGAGTTTCAACTACCGATATGCGAGATGTGGGGTGACCGTTATTTCACTCCGCGGGAAGACTCTTTTCATTCCACAGCTCGGGCCCCGTCCCGTGACTCTGCGATTCCTATGGTGATTTCCTCTGACGAAGAAGATCCTGAGGAAGATCCCGAAGAAGTTCCTGAGGACGACCCCGAAGAGGATCCTGAAGAGGATCCTGACTCGATTCCTCTTCACTTGAGGGACTGACTTTTCTTGTAGCTACTGAGGGCTACCAGTATTTTATTTTGGGGGCCTGATGTTTTGTCTATAGTGGGCTGTATATTCTGATACCGTAGGGATATGTATGTATAATCCTTTGGGGGCAAGTATAGTTTTACTTTTTGATATGCCAGGCTTTGTAACTAAACAGTTTGATAATTATATATATATATATATGAATGAAATGTTAATTTCCCATGTATGTTTCGTCGCTATGGATATTGATTATCGTTAACGTAAATGTAACAAAAAAAGAAAAAAAAATATACTCGCCAATTTAATTACCCAACTATAATCAAGTAAATATATATTATTAAAATGAACCGGGTCTTAACTCACATAAATTTTATTTCCGCATTGTAATTTGAAAGTGAGACGTTCCCTGGGGAAAAAGGGGCGTCACAAAAAGCACCATTTTCAACGGCGTCCCACACATCTAAATCAATAGCTTCAATAAAAATTTTCATCCTTTCTTTCCAATAGGCATAACCATACCCATTGAAATAAGGAGGTCTGGTTATAGAAGAACCTTCATTTGAAAAATCATTTGAAGCCATCACTTCTATTGAGGCTGCTAAGCTCTTTATACAAGAGTCTAGCTCTGATACCACTTGTTACCAAGTGGCCTCAATACTCAAGAGGGGGGGTGAATTGAGTAAGTAAAATAAGTTAGCAAATCTTTCACAAATCGTTTGATAACCAATTTTTGTTGAAGCTATTGAATAATTAGAGATAATAGGATGAATGAGATAAACCCTCTTACTTATACATGTGATAGTTAAAGGAGACAATATCAAAGCAATTCAATAAAATAGTGCACAAAGTAAAGAGAAGGGTTTAGAGAAAACAAACACAATCGTTTATCCTGGTTCGATCACCAATCCACTTGTGATCTACGTCCAGTCCCTAAGCAACAACTTGAGATTTTCCACTATATCTTCAAGCTTCAATGGGTGCTTGACAACCACTACAACCTTGAGCACTCAACACTATGGGATACCTCACCCTTATAATTGAGCCTCTAATTTCAAGGGATACCTCACCCTTACAATACTAGAGGGATACCTCACCCTTATGCTTGAGCCTCTAATTTCAAGGGATACCTCACCCTCACTCTCTCTAAATAGATTGTATAAGATTTAAAAGGAAGAAACTCTCTCTAGAGCAAGTATTACAAATTGAAGAACTATGGTATTTGTGATTCACACAAGTTCAAGCTCAAAACAGAGGATTTTGTAGAATGATGAGAAAAACTTGTTTAAAGCTCAATAGGAATTTTCCAGAATGATAGACTCAGTTTTTTCTAACCCTCCAACGAAGCCAAGCATCCAAATATATAGGTAAGTGTTATTAAGTACCGTTGGAAGTGGTTGTGAGCAATTAATGCTCATGAATAGATTTGTTCTAGTTTAATAACTAACCGGTTAGGAATGTGTCCTAATCGGTTAGGACACCACGAAAATGAGTTCTGGGAAGGATGCTAACCGGTTACACCTGCAGGCTAATCGGTTAGGACATGGTTAGGATAGTTTCTGAGTTGAGGAATAATCGGTTAGGTCTTCTACCTAATCGGTTAGGACAAAACGTTTTTGGCTTCTGAGTTATAGAATAACCAGTTAGGCCATCTACCTAATCGGTTAGGACAGAATTAAAATGGTTTTTGAGTTTATGAATAACCGGTTAGGTCTTCTACCTAATCGGTTAGGACAAAACATTTTTGGCTTCTAGAAGTGAGACTAACCGGTTAGGTTTCTCACCTAATCGGTTAGGACAAACATATTTTGGCCTCTGAGTTATTAAATAACCGATTAGCTACTTTACCTAATCGGTTAGGCATGTTATAAAAAACGAGGCAAAGCTTTTGTTTGAACTAACTAACCGGTTAGGAGCTGGTCCTAATCGGTTAGGGGCCTTGAAATTTTGGCTCCTAATGTTTATCAAGAGGCTGGTAAGTATCCAAAAAAAAGGCTTAGGATATTAGATTTGAAAGAGTTGTTGCATAAAACCTTTTTGATCCTGACTTGAAAAACCATTTTGCAAATACATTTTAAGGAAGCCATTTGAGTTTGAGGTGAATCTTTAATATACCTTTACACTAGATCTATAACCTACATGCTAAGCTTGAGTTCCTTATGACTTGATCATTGTGTTTCCATTGCTTTCTTGTTTGTCGACATCAAAACCATTTGCATCTTGTCCATGTCAATCACACAAACATGGCTAAGAACATTAAAATAAGACAAGTAGTGAAGTTTCCTTACACTTTACCTCAAAAACCTAGAACTTGATCTTGAAGAAAGTCCTTGAAGATGAAAGATTTAGAGCTTGGACTTAACTACAAAGGTTCTTAGATTGATGTAAGGATGCAAGATATGTGGTTGGTTAAAATTATAGAGTGATTGAAGGCAATTTGAGTGCTTTGGCCGAAACGCACTTGAAAGGAGAAGAGAGAAAATTTTGTAAATGCTTTAGGATTTTGGAGAAGACAAAGATGAATAATGAAGTGATCTTGAAATTGCCTATGGCCTTAAGCCATCAAAAACCATCCCCCCCTCTTGTACACTCAATGAGTGTCAAATTTCACTAGCCACCATTTTGGGCATTGTTAGCCTTTGATTAGATCAATGATTAATATTAATGTAGCTTCTAAGTATAGCTTCTATATTGATAAGACCAAATCTAGGCCATTGGATCTTTCTCCTTGAAATCCTAACCATTAGATGTATCTCTAAAATGAAGGGTCAAGATCTCCTCTTCATACTTTACATCCAAAGATCACAAATGGTCCTAGCTATTTTGTTAGACCAAATCTCCATCCTTGATTAAATAAATGGTGGATATCCAAAGGCTTCAACATTCAGCTTGCTTCTTATTGGTCTGTCATAAAGTCGTCAAAACCACTAATGTTGACTAAGTAGTATAATATTTATTTTTATTTGCTATTACCCTGTGAACACAATTAACTATAGTTTTTATCGCCCGATAATTAAACACAGTACAGAACACAGTAAAAGAAAATTTCCAAAACTGTTTTCGATTTTGGGTTTAGTAAGATCCCCCGTTCCCGTCTCAATAGTACAGAATTTTTTGGCTCCGAAATTTTTGTTTACTTTTTCGGCCCCGCTTGGGCGCACAATAGCCCAAGAATAATATTAAAATAATCAAAAAAACATAAAATCTCATAATAATCCACAAAATCATAAAAATTATAAAACTTATGAAAATCAAATCAGATTAGTAAAACTAATTGAGAATCAACAGTAATAAATAAATTACTGTAAATTTTTTCCAGCCCGAAAATTATTATTTTCCTGACACAGAGTAAATCACACAAAATGATCAAATATTTTGACGGAATACTCAAATTAATTTTACAATACACAGAAATCACTAAACAGTAAAATTTTGTTACTACTGTCAAATAGTTAGAAAATTTGGGGTGTTACAACTCTCCCCCTCTAAAAAAGAAGTTTTGTCCTTGAAACTTGATTTCACACCTTCAAAATAAATATGAATATTACTCTTTTATCTTATCTTCTAACTCCCATGCAGCTTCACCACTTACATCATTCCAAATTACTTTAACCAATGCAATTTTCTTACCTCGAAGTTGCTTTGTCCTTTGATCTTCAATCTTGACTGGAAACGTTTCATAGGTTAAATTTTCCTTCAGTTGTATGGTGCCTGATTCGATAACATGAGTAGGATCAGAAATATATTTTCGTCTTTTATCAGCATAACTCTTTTGCCAAGTCTGAGTTGTCCTCATCTTGTCTTGAATCATCTTCACTTTCTCAGTTGTCTGTTGTACAAATTCTGGCCCTACAACAGCACTTTCACCATCATAATACCAACATAATGGCGTTCTGCATCATCTCCCATACAATGCCTCATAGGGTGCCACCCCTATGCTCGAATGAAAACTGTTGTTGTATGTAAACTCTATCAACGGTAAAAATTCATCCCAACAACCAGTTTGTTCTAGAATGCAAGCTCTCAACAAGTCCTCTAATGACTAAAACATCCTTTCTGACTGACCATCTATTTGTGGATGGTAAGCAGAACTTAGACGAAGCTTTATTCCCATCGCTTCTTGCAAACTATTCCAACACCTCGATGTAAATCACAGATCTCGATTAGAAATAATACTGGATGGTACACCATGAAGTCTAACAATTTCATTGATGTACACTTGGGCCAACTTTTCCATTGAGTACTTAATATTAATCGGCAAAAAGTGCACCGGCTTTGTAAGCCGATCAACAATTACCCAGATAGAATCGTGACCTTTCCGAGTCTTTGATAGTCCTGTTACGAAATCCATTGCTATGTCATCCCATTTCCATTCAGGAATAGGCAAAGGTTGCAACATTCCCGATAGTCTTTGATGTTCCAGCTTAGCCTTCTGACAAACTAAACAGGATGATATATATTCAGCGACATCCTTCTTCATTCCTTGCCACCAATATAGCTGTTTCAAGTCTTGATACATCTTTGTGGCTCCTGGATGCATACTCAACTTACTTTTGTGAGCTTCATCCAAAATCAAATTTCCTAAGTTCTGGATCGTTTGGCACACAAACTCTTCCTTTAAACTTCAGAATTCCATCAGCACCTTCGTTAAATTCCAACACCGCTCCTTGGCTCCTTGCTTCCTTTGCTTCATGTAAATACGATCACTATTTTGTCCTTCTTGTATTCTATCCATTAAATTATTTGATATGGTGATCATGT
The DNA here is from genome assembly GCA_029884595.1 of Ormosia semicastrata. Lineage (NCBI taxonomy): Eukaryota > Viridiplantae > Streptophyta > Magnoliopsida > Fabales > Fabaceae > Ormosia > Ormosia semicastrata. The sequence goes on along the minus strand of JAQQTO010000062.1, from coordinate 17,128,396 downwards.
TTATACATCTTCCCCGGTGTCAATTTCAGAGATAAACGCATATCCTGAAATTCTTCTATCAGTTCCTTCTCCTTAATCATCATAATAGAAGCACTAAGCATTTTTCTGCTTAAACTATCTGCTACAACATTTGCCTTTCCAGGATGATACTGTAACTGAAAGTCATAATCCTTCAGAAACTCTAGCCAGCGCCTTTGTCTCATGTTCAACTCTTTTTGGTCAAATAGATACTTCAAACTTTTATGATCACTAAAACAGTGAATGTTGCTCCATAAAGAAAATGTCTCCACACTTTCAACGCAAACACTACAGCTGCCAACTCTAAATCATGAGTCGGATAATTCCTCTCATGCACTTTCAACTGCCTCGATGCATATGCTACAACCTTACGGTTCTGCATAAGTACACAACCCAATCCTTGGTATGAAGCATCACAATATACTTCGAAAGGTTCATTCAAATCAGGTAGAATTAAAACCGGTGAAGTAGTCAGTGTCTTTTTAACTCCAGAAAACTTTCTTCGCATGCATCAGTAAATACAAACGGTAGATTCTTTCGTGTAAGTTGGGTAAGAGGTCCTGCTATCTTCAAAAACCCCTCAATAAACTGTCGATAGTAACTGGCTAATCAGGTAAAACTACGGATCTCTGATACAGTCTTTGGCCTTTCCTATTCAATAATTGTTTCCACTTTTGAAGCATCAACTTCAATTCCTTCCTCCGATATAACGTGTCCCAAAAATTGAACTTCACTTAACCAAAATTCACATTTGGACAACTTGGCATACAACATATTCTCCTTTAGAATCTGGAGAACCACTCTGAGATGCTCAGCATGTTTCTCCTGACTTCAAGAATAGATCAAAATGTCATCAATAAAGACAACAACAAACTTATCCAAGTATGAACGAAAAATCCTGTTCATAAAGTCCATGAATATGGAAGGTGCATTAGTCACACCAAACGGCATCACTTGATATTCGTAATGCCCATAACGTGTCCAAAATGTAGTTTTGGGAATATCCTCCACTTTCACACGTATCTGGTGATAACCAGAACATAAGTCAATCTTGGAAAATATTGTGGCTCCTCGTAATTAATCCATCAAATCATCGATTCTCGGAAGTGGATATTTAATCTTAATCGTAATTTTGTTCAACTATCGATAGTCTACACATAGACGAGAAGTCCCATCCTTCTTCTTCACTAACAATACTGGAGCTCCCCATAGTGATACACTTGGTCTCACAAATTACTTATCCAATAAATCCTCCAACTGTTTCTTAAGCTCTGCCAACTCTACTGGCGACATCCCATAAGGCGCCATAGATATAGGTCCAGCTCCAGGTACTAAATCAATAGAAAACTCAATTTCTCTTTTCGGCGTTAGTCTAGGTATATCTTCAGGAAATACCTCAGGAAATTCATTAACTACGAAAATATCTTTCAAGATATCTTCACACTGAACCTCGAAAGAAAATATTAATAAGTATCCCTAATCTCCTTCCTTCAAACAAGCTTCTACTTGAGTAGTCGTTAGGAATCTAGAATCCTTAACCTTAGGAAAAACTAATGTCTTACTGGAAAAGTCTATCAGGATATGATTAGAGGATAACCAATCCATTCCTAAGATTACATTAATTTTGGAAAGAGGCAAACAAATCAAGTCCACATAAAAGATTCTATCCCTAACACATACAGGGCAATTCAAACATACTTTTGTAGTTATCACAGGCTTATCAGTAGGAGTAAAAACACTCAAATCATAAGGCAATGTATTCACGGTCAATCCCAAACGCTCCACACAATCATATGCAATGAAAGAATGTGTTGTTCTCGAATCATATAACACTATTAAAGGATTACCTTCGATGGTACACTCCTCCATAATCAAGTTCTCAGATTTTGCGACTTCTTCCCCGCTCATGGTATACACACGACCACCCACCCATGGCCTCGTAGTATGAACACTCCTCACCGATGGTTCCGCCTTCAACTGATCACATTCTCTGGAGAAATATCTAGGCTTTCCACATCTATAACAGATAACTCCTTTATGTTGACAATCTTTGGTGAGATAATCTTTCCCACACTTGAAGCATTTAAGTGTAGAGGTTCCAGCTTGACTCACCTTACTGCCACTAGAACTTCCTCCAAAAGATTGCTGTCGATTCTGACCTCCTGCCGGTTTGGTATACGATTTTTGCTGATAATGGTTGCCACCGCTACCCTTTCCTCTTTGGAACCGTGTAGGTCCAAAGTTCCTATTCCTTGCCTCACGTTGACAATCAATTTCTTCAACCTTTCGACACTTATCCAATACTACTGGAAACTGGTCAATGTCCAAGGTTGTTACAGCTCACTTAATATCAAATTTCAACCCTCTTCAAATTTTCTGCACTTCCATTCCTCATCCGGGTGCATCTGAAAATACCTCGAAAACTTAGACAAGCTTTCAAATTTTGTAGCATATTCACCTATGGACATCACCCATTGCCTTAAACTAAGGAATTCCATCTCCTTAGCATGACGAACACTAGTAGGAAAATACTTCCCCAGAAATTTCTGCTTAAAGTGTTGCCACGTCATAACTCTTCCTTCAGCTAGAATCAATCTTCGGGCTCCTGCCCACCTAGCTTCTCCATCTCCTACTAATACAAAAGTTACAAAAGTAAGCTTCTGCTCATCGGTACAACTCATACCTTCAAATATCTTTTCTAGTTTTTTGATCCACAGATTAGCTTTCTCTGGGTCAAATTCTCCATGAAACTTCGGTGGATTGTTTCTATGAAATTCTGACAAACTCTGAGCATCCTCAGTTGCTCTTTGATTTTGCTGCACAACGACATCAGCCATTCGTTGCATTGCCGCTACAGCTGCAGCCATATTTTGGTTATCGTCGCCTATATTTTCAAATCCTGCTCTAGTATTCACGCGTCCTCTTCCTTGTCCAGCCATTACGTTTTCTCAAATCAGACTGAACAACACAAAGAAGAGTAAAAGTCAATCTTCAAACAATATTATTTTCTTTCAGAAAACAAACACAGAGAATCACACAACTTAAACAAGACAGACCTAACCACAAACCCAAAAAGACTCTAACTTGGGCTTTGATACTAACTAATGTAACACCCACCGTAGGGTATCACATTTATGTTACTTAATTATCAAATTACCCCTTCATTATAAAATATGTTTTGTAATGTAAATACGAGTTGTAAAATTTCTCAATATTAATAAGATAAACTTAGTGAAAAATAAAAATATTACAACATCGTCACAAATAATTTACATCATATGTACACAAGTCTTAGTACTGTCATACTTAAATATTTACAGACCAGGTTCTCAGAATATTTGAACATTATTTAAAACTAGCATACTGCCCAAGTACGACTAAATAGCAGAACCCTCAGACGGGTCCTCCTTCGATTCCTCAGTAGGTAGGAATCTGACTTGACACAGAGTCTTACGGACAGATGTCCGCGTAGACGACACGATACTAATCTCACTAGGAGTACGGTAGTAAGCTCCCCAGTACTGTCTAATGGACAATGGAAACTCTAAGTGTACATAAACATTTACACTGAAATAAGGATTCCCTCGATAAAGCCTACTTAGGTTAATCTTCAAGTATCCTATATAGTAAATACACGCTCTATCTAGGTCAACATGCCATGCTTCCGGTCCTCCACGAAATTTCAACCTCATATATCCTAGGAAACTAGGCATTGCCATCTTCTTAGAATTCAGCTTCTTCCATAGTAATCTGCTCCTCTTCACCTTCTTGTTCGATTCCTTGCTCAACGTCTTTACAAATATAAATACAACACAAAATAGGCATACAAAGAGGTGAGATCACCTACGTCAATACCAACATAGTAGCATGGAGATAAACACATACAATATATTATACAGATATATTATACCATAATTACAATTATGCCATCAACATTATTTATCATCACAACAGATGTAATAACTAATAATTACAATCATGCCCATAATATTTTCCAAATATTCAATAGTTCAAATATCGCACCGATATCAATCCTCAACAATTATGTATGTGCACATAGACTCAATTTCCAACTCCATGGAGCTAAAACTCAAGTCAGAGAGAGTGATTGAAAAGATCTGTCTATACCAACATGCCTCAAACCATGTGTATAATTTTTATATGTATTTGCACATCTAGCACATACACTACAGTCTTTATCAGATCTTGATTTAGAATAGTGTCTCGGTCAGGATCATCGGTGTGTTACATCGGTCAAACCCATGGTACAGAAGATCTACCAACTGCCTATTGTAGGCAACCCGCACCCCAAGGTCAACAAGTGACTTACACTATGTATATTGCACCCATTCAAGAGGTGTATTCTCTCCTAGGCAATTAGTCTCATACAGTCCATCAGACCTTTTCAATGCATATACAAATGCACCATTCTCAGTTCAAATTCATCATATCATATTCAGGGTTCACATATTGGTCCAACAGTATCTTTACTATATTTTCATCACGTAATTATAATTTCATGTTTTCTCAATCGCGTAATACTTTTGTTACATTTTCAAATAGTGAAAAATATTTCTAACATATTTTAAATTCAAAATAAGATTTTTTTTCTCATTTAATATAAAAAATAACCTTATTTTCATTATTTGCATACTAGTCCTTCTATAAAATAATATTTACATAATAGCCCCTCTTCATCGAATATTTCCAAAATAGTCCTTCATTAAATAATATTTACAATAAAGTCCTTTTTTAAAGAATATTTTTAATATAGTCCCTCTAAAAATCAGTATTTCGGCTGTTTCTCAAAAAATTTTGTTTCTTAAAGTTACTTGAGATATTACAGTTCAAAAATTCCTAACGTGCTTCAAAACCCATAGGGTGAGCTATACGTCAGTAAATTTCAAGTTACTAATGTATCCTCCTTAATTCTCAAAATAATTCTAAAAATTAATCCTCTTTAAAATAAATTGAGGTTCAAACACTTTCAACCTCTCTTTTCCATTCATATACGAAAATTCACTTTTCAAGTGACAAAACACTTTTTTTATTTTATTTAATCCTTGTACTAAATCAATTATATTTCTGCTTTGAAATCACTTTGTCTCACAAAACTAAGGTAATTCAAGCCTTCAAAAACCGTGGTACATGGCCATTGAAACCATCATATATTTTTCCTTCTAAATCAGCTAAGTTCCTTTCATATTGTTACACAAATACAACCATTAAAATCCCTCCAAAAACCATGAACACTTGCTCTTTGAAGACAACCCATCTTTTCTTTTTCCTTTCCTTTCTAATCATTCAATTTTACCATTCATGAAAATTTTAGTTTAGAATCACCTATATTGAGGTGTTAAGGCCGAACCCTCATGGTCATTAGAACCAAAACTTTACTTTCCTTTCATCATCAAATCATGGCATACATATACATATTCATCATATCATATAATCAAGCATACCTTAAAGCCATAAAAATCACATAAAGCATGCAAACACAAATAAATAATTTAAAGCACATAAACGCCCACAAATAATTATACAACTAAGGATATGAATCCTCATATGGATTCACCATCCATCAAATACAAAATTCATCTCTCACCACCATACTTGGTTGGTGAGATGGATCTTCCTCTTACCTCTTGAAGAACCTCCCAAGCTCCTTGGTTTGCCCCTTGAGTAAGTGATTCACCACGAAAAACTTCTTAAACACAAAATAAAACACAAGTTTATTAGCATATTAAGCTTGAACAAGGAGAACCATGGATCAAACATGGCTTATAACATGAAAATAAGACAAGTAGTGAAGTTTCCTTACACTTCACCTTAGAAACCTAGAACTTGATATTGAAGAAAGTCCTTGAAGATGAAAGATTTAGAGGTTGGACTTAACTACAAAGGTTCTTAGATTGATGTAAGGATGCAAGATATGTGGTTGGATAAAATTATAGAGTGATGGAAGGCAATTTGAGTGCTTTGGCCGAAACACACTTGAAGGGAGAGGAGAGAAAATTTTGTAAATGCTTTAGGATTTTGGAGAAGACAAAGATGAATAATAAAGTGGTCTTGAAATTGCCTATGGCCTTAAGCCATCAAAAACCATCTCCCCCTCTTTTACACTCAATGAGTGTCAAATTTCACTAGCCACCATTTTGGGCATTGTTAGCCTTTGATTAGATCAATGGTTAATATTAATGTACCTTCTAAGTATAGCTTCTATATTGATAAGACCAAATCTAGGTCATTGGATCTTTCTTCTTGAAATCCTAGCCATTAGATGTATCTCCAAAATGAAGGGTCAAGATCTCCTCTTCATACTTTACATCCAAAGGTCACAAATGGTCCTAGCCACTTTGTTAGACCAAATCTCCATCCTTGATTAAATCAATGGTGGATATCCAAAGGCTTCAACATTAAGCTTGCTTCTTATTGGCCCGTCATAAAGTCATCATAACTACTAATGTTGACTAAGTAGTATAATATTTATTTTTATCTGCTATTACCCTATGAACACAATTAATTGTAGTTTTTATCGCCCGATAATTAAACACAGTACAAAACACAGTAAAAGAAAATTTTCAAAACTGTTTTCGGTTTCGGGTTGAGTAAGACCCCCCGTTCCCGTCTCAACAGTACAGAATTTTCTGGCTCCGAAATTTTTTTCACTTTTTTAGCCCCTTTGGCCCACATACACCCCCGGGCCCAATACCCAATACTGGCCCACAACCCCTGTTTGACAAGAATAATATTAAAATAATCAAAAAAGCATAAAAAAATTCTTAATAATTCATAAAATCATAAAAATTATAAAACTTATGAAAATCAAATCAAATTAGCAAAAATAACTAAGAATCAATAGTAATAAATAAATTACTGTAGATTTTTCCCTCCCTAAAAATTATTATTTTCCTAACACGGAGTAAATCACACAAAACGATCAAATATTTTCACGGAATACTCAAAATAATTTTACAGTACACAAAAATCACTAAACAGTAGAATTATGTTATTACTTTCAAATAGTTAGAAAATTTGGGGTGTTATAACTCTCCCCCTCTAAAAAAGAAGTTTCATCCTCGAAACTTGATTTCACACCTTCAAAATAAATATGGATATTGCTCTTTTATCTTATCTTCTAATTCCCATGTAGTTTCACCACTTACATCGTTCCAAACTACTTTAACCAATGTAATTTTCTTACCTCGAAGTTGGTTTGTCCTTCGATCTTCAATCTTGACTAGAAACGTTTCATAGGTTAAATTTTCCTTCAGTTGTACGGTGTCTGTTCGATAACATGAGTAGGATCAGAAATATATTTCCGTAGTTGTGATACGTGAAATACATTGTGAAGATTTGATAGTAAAGGTGGTAATACAATCTGATAAGCTACCGAACCTACCCGACGAAGTATCTGATACGGCCCGATAAACTTTGGAGTGAGTTTCCTTGACTTAATCACTCGTCCAACTCTAGTCATAGGTGTCATACATAGAAATAGATGGTCACCTTCTTCAAACTCAAGCGGTCTTCATCTTTTATCAGCATAACTCTTTTGCCAAGTCTGAGTTGTCCTCATCTTGTCTTGAATCATCTTCACTTTCTTAGTTGTCTGTTGTACAAATTCTGGCCCTACAACAGCACTTTCACCATCATGATACCAATATAACGGCGTTCTGCATCGTCTCCCATACAATGCCTCATAGGGTGCCATCCCTATGCTCGAATGAAAACTGTTGTTGTATGTAAGCTCTATCAATGGTAAAAATTCATCCCAACAACCAGTTTGTTATAGAACGCAAGCTCTCAACAAGTCCTCTAATGACTGAATCATCCTTTCTGACTGACCATCTGTTTGTGGATGGTAAGCAGAACTTAGACGTAGCTTTATTCCCATCGCTTCTTGTAAACTATTCCAAAACCTCGATGTAAATCACGGATCTCAATTAGAAATAATACTGGATGATACACCATGAAGTCTAACAATTTCATTGATGTACACTTAGGCCAACATTTTCATTGAGTACTTAATATTAATCGGTAAAAAGTGCGCCGACTTTGCAAGCCGATCAATAATTACCCAGATAGAATCGTGACCTTTCCGAGTCTTTGGTAGTCCTATTATGAAATCTATTGCTATGTCATCCCATTTCCATTCAAGAATAGGCAAAGGTTGCAACATTCCCGATGGTCTTTGATGTTCCACCTTAGCCTTCTGACTAACTAAACAGGATGATACATATTCAATGACATCCTTCTTCATTCCTTGCCACCAATATAGCTGTTTCAAGTCTTGATACATCTTTGTGGCTCCTGGAAGCATACTCAACTTACTTCTGTGGGTTTCATCCAAAATCAATTTCCTAAGTTCTGGATCGTTTGGCACACAAACTCTTCCTTTAAACTTCGAATTCCATCAGCACCTTCATTAAATTCCAACACCGCTCCTTGGCTCCTTGCTTCCTTTGCTTCTTGTAAATACTGATTACTGTTTTGTCCTTCTCGTATTCTATCCATTAAATCATTTGAAATGGTGATCATGTTTATACACATCTTCCCCAGTGTCAATTTCACAGATAAACGCATATTGTAACACCCCAACTTTTAGGATAATTATTATATTGTCCTGAAATGAACTGTTTTGTGAATTCTGTGAGCAGTAAATTAAATTTGACTGTTTCGTGAGTGTATTTGATTGTTGTGTGTGATTTGCTCCGAGCCAGGGAAGTAATAATTTTCTGGCCAGAAAAATCTTATTTTAATTAATTAGAGTTGAGGGATCTTACTAAACCCAATTCTGATTGATATATATATTAATCTCGTAATTTTTTTTATTTAACTGTGCAATAAAATAATTTTATATTATTATAATATTATTTTATATTACAAGATACCTCTTGTCTCAAAAATAGTAGAAATCGCTTCGATTTGACCACGAGATCTTTAAAAGTCTGTGGGACCCACGTTTAGGAAAAACAGTCAACTATGCTGACTAGACAAATTCTAGCCAATAAGAGCGAGTCAATGAAAGTGGCTTGACTTTTTAAACCAATAAGAATAGGTCAACGAAAGAAGCGTAGACTTTAATTTGGACTGTTGGATGGAAACTTAGTTAGGAAGCCTTTGATTTCAACCGTTGATCAAATCAATGGTGAGATTAGAATTCTAGTTTTATGACTAATTAATATCTACCTTAGATTACATCTAGGGCTAGGAATTAAAGATGAAATCAATTGTTATAATTAAGTCAAAAATAGTAGGCTTGAATTTAGTTAGTAGCTAATTAAGCTTAATTTAGTTAATTTAATTACCTAATTAGCAAACTAAGTGAACTAGCTTAGTTATTAATTAATTATAATCTAAATACTAATTAGATATCCTAATATTGATTAAAGGTTATAATATATGCTAATATATATTAAACTAATTAGTTATATGATTAGAATGTTAATTAAGATTGGTTAGGATATTTAACCTAACTAATTACCTAATTAATTAGCATATAATTAGGAGTAATTTGAAAGCAATTAAATCCCTAAAACACTAAGGAGCCACACGGTTTGGACAGCAGCTTGGGAGGCTTGGATGGCTAAGTTCTACATGGTTCTTGAACCCTCCAACATGACATAAGTCATGTGCACCACCATGTGAACTCATTTAGATACTTACCATGCAAAATTGAACATTCAACCTCACCTAAAACACTCACACGGCAGCAGCCCCTTAGTTTCACTCTTCACTTTCATTTTTACACTTATCACAATTAAGCTATCCATTTCTCTCCAAAAATACCAAAAACCCATGTACACTTTTTCTTCTATTTCTTTCCCTCTCTATTCGGCCAAGTACCCTACCCACACCACCAAACCTCTATAATTTAATCTCTTCATATTTCCTAAACCCAAATCATATTCTAAACACTTTTCATTCACAAAGTTTTGCCAAAAACCTACTCAATCTAGTCCAAAATCAAACCTTTTGCTTACTTTCTTAAGGGTAAGTCTTGATTCTATGGTTCAAAGTTTGATTTCTAATTTTTCTAACCATGATTGTTCCATGGTTTTTCAATATTGAACCTTGTATGTGTTTTTACTAATTGTTTAAGAATTTTAGGGATTTGTTTGGGTGATTGCACGAAATTTCAAAGAAAGGAGGAAACTAACTGATTAATTGTCTTCAAGAGATAAGAGAGAGATTTAATCTCATCAACCCTAAGTGGTGATGGGAAAATGGATTTGTATGTGTGTGTAGAATCCATAAGGATTCATTTGTGTGGTTGTTTAAATGTTTTCCTATTTGTGATTTATTTTTACTATGCATGCCTATAGCTTTAAAATAAATTGTATGTATATTGTATGTGTTTAAATATGTATGTGCTATAATTGTATAATTATTAAAGTAGGATGTGAATAACATGTAACGATTTGCATGAGTGTTCCAAAGAACACAGAATGAGGCTCACGGCCTTACATCAAATAGAGAACCAAAATGTTCTCAGCAATTTTCTAAATCACTGATTTAAAGAATCTAGGTAAAATAATAAATTTAAAGAATGATTTTGATTTGATTTTGGCCAACATGCCATTTAGTGTATAATTGAATGCTATTTTATTTTCGATTTTGGCCAATATGCCATTTTATTTTCTAAGATAGGTTAGGTAATGGATTTACAAAATAAATTGATTCTAATGAATCGTTGAGAAAACAAAAGGAATAAATTCAGTCCTAGAATTCTAAATTAGCAGAATTTAGTTTAAGTAAGAAATAAATCAGACGCTTGAAAAATACTAACGTAAAGCTCATTTTATGAATTTTGAAGTGCGTTACCAAGTTTCAAAACGTAATTATTGGGTAAAAATAAAATAAACTATATTTAGTGGAAAACGTAAAAAAAAAATACCTTATATTGATTTTATAGGCAAAGTGCTGCTGAAATTTACTAAAATCAGACGTATAAAATGAAAAGATTCCATACTGTATTTATAACACAAGGAAAATACTCTACATATTTTAAAAGTACTTGATATAGTTTTACACATATTTAAAAGATGATTTTAAGCTATTCGGTTAAGAAAATGAAATAAAAATCTTACGCGATTGAGAAAATGATTTAAAAACATTTTGCGATGTTTAAAAATGTCAAAATATCTTTACGCGATTTAAAAATGTTTGTGAAAACGATGAGATTGTGAAAACACGATAAAATTCCTACGTGATTGAAAGATACAGTGAGCTTTGTTGTCGGGCCAAAGTGGTGGACTCGGACATGTTGTGGTGTAGTATTGTCAAGTGAGACATACTATACTTTGGTATTTTGTGACTAATGGTATTTTCATAATTATGGTAAAATTTGGATAATAAGGGTATTTTTGTAATTTTAGATCATGCTTAGAGTGTTGTGCCAATTTGGTTGAGAATTGGTGATTGATTAACGAGGCGAATTACACCGTGTTTTGGTGTGATAAGCGTAGTATGGTTCATTTATGAACTTGGAGGCATTAGTGTGCGGAGAATTCCACATAAGGATAGTGGGTTGCTCCTCTGGGCCGTGGTAACGGGCAACACACTAATGATCTTGACAAGCATTATTCTTAATCGGGATCTTAAGGAGACTATTACGTACTATGCCTGTAGTGCACGGTGTATTGACTGTGTACTACTACACGATGTTTGGACTGTGGACTATAGACACGATGTTTGACAGTGCAATAGTTTGGTTGGGCAGCCATAAAGTATTATTAGTTTCTATTCGGATCATTCTCTCAGATATCCGTGTTTAGCTCCATGGAGTAAGAACGAGTCGGTGTGTGTTCATGCATTATCTACATTTTACTGCTTACTATAATCTGTAATAAAATGTATGATTTATTGCTTTAATATATTATGCATGATATAATGGTATGTGTTATTCTAATATGTATTGCTTGATATATATTATGCATGATATATTGGTATGTACTGTTGTGATAATTGTTTTATACTGTCGTTTTCTTTATTGCCATGCGGGTAGTGATGTAGATTGTCTCACCTCTCTATATGTTTTCTTGATATTATTATATTATTTTCGTAAAGAGTTTGAGGAAGAAGAGGATCAGCCTCTTGAGATGCAGTATCCAGACGAGCGACAACCGGGAGAGCTGTACGAGGAAGAGGAGCCAGTAGATCACACTTATCATCAAGACAGATCTTGAAATCATGTTGTCAGGATTTTTCGGGTTTGTGAGACTTGAGTTTCACAGAGGTTCTGAAGCCTGGCGTATGCGAGTGGATAGAGGGACAGTTGTGTATGTGGGACGTTTGACTGTGTCCCTATGTAGAAAGTATGATGGAGATGTCATATTCACTACTATGTTATATTTACATCTAGAGTTGCCACTGACTCTTAGGCGTTACTGGCAGGGAGTATTCCATGCGCCTAGTGAGCTCAGTAGCGAGTCAACAGCCCGGACTCGTGTCTGTAGTGCTATGAGGTCTCCAATATGTCAGCTTTTCGATGGTCTTTCTGAGGATGATCCATCGGAGGGTTAGATATCTGTCGAGATGCACTTGGGTAATACTATGTCTTAGTTTTATATTGTCTTTTTACTGCTTTATTAAATACTTATAGTTGTAAATTATGTGTGTACTAAAGAAGAATCATATGTATATTATGGTGTGATTATACTTTGTTTAATTTTGTGTTCTGTGTTATTTTATTTAATGTTATAAGTATAAAAGGAAAAAAAATTACCTCAAATATTAAGTATGTAACAATTGTTTTACAACTTGGGTAAGAGTTTTATTTTATTTTATTTTATTGCATTCATAAATGTGACATCCCCACAAGGGTGTTACACATATCCTGAAATTCTTCTATCAGTTCCTTCTCCTTAATCACCATAACCGAAGCACTAAGCATTTTTCTACTTAAACCATCCGCTACAACATTCGCCTTTCCGGGATGATACTGTAACTGAAAGTCATAATCCTTCAGAAACTCTAGTTAACGCTTTTGTCTTATGTTTAACTCTTTTTGGTCAAATAGATACTTCAAACTTTTATGATCACTAAAAACAGTGAACGTTGCTCCATAAAGAAAATGTGTCCACACTTTCAACGCAAACACTATAGCTGCCAACTCCAAATCATGAGTCGGAAAATTCCTCTCATGCACTTCCAACTGCCTCGACGCATATGCTACAACCTTACGGTTCTGCATAAGTACACAACCCAATCCTTGGTATGAAGCATCACAATATACTTCGAAAGGTTCGTTCAGATCAGGTAAAATCAAAATTGGTGAAGTAGTCAGTCATCTTTCCAACTCCTGAAAACTTTCTTCGCATGCATCAGTCCATACAAACAGTAGATTCTTTCATGTAAGTTGGGTAAGAGGTCCTGCTATCTTCGAAAACCCCTCAATAAACCGTCGATAGTAATTGACTAATCTGATAAAACTACAGATCTCCAATGTAGTCTTCGGCCTTTCCCATTCAATAATTGTTTCCCCTTTTGAAGCATCAACTTCAATTCCTTCCTCCGATATAACGTGTCCCAAAAATTGAACTTCACTTAACCAAAATTCACATTTGGACAACTTGGCATACAACTTATTCTCCTTCAAAATCTGGAGAACCACTCTGAGATGCTCAGCATGTTCCTCCTGACTTCGAGAAAAGATCAAAATGTCATCAATAAAACAACAACAAACTTATTCAAGTATGAACAAAAAATCTTGTTCATAAAGTCCATGAATATGGCAGGTGCATTAGTCACACCAAATGGCATCACTTGATATTCGTAATGCCCATAACGTGTCCAAAATGTAGTTTTGGGAATATCCTCCGCTTTCACACGTATCTGGTGATAACCAGAACATAAGTCAATCTTGGAAAATATTGCGGCTCCTCGCAATTAATCCATCAAATCATCGATTCTTGGAAGTGGATATTTATTCTTAATCGTAATCTTGTTCAACTGTCGCTGGTCTACACGTAGACGAGAAGTCCCATCCTTCTTCTTTACCAACAATACTGGAGCTCCCCATGGTGATACACTTGGTCTCACAAATTGCTTTTCCAATAAATCCTTCAACTGTTTCTTAAGCTCTGCTAACTCTACTGGCGACATCCTATAAGGCGCCATAGATATAGGTCCAACTCCAGGTACTAAATCAATAGAAAACTCAATTTCTCTTTTTGGCGGTAGTCCAGGTATATCTTCAGGAAATACCTCAGGAAATTCATTAACTACGAAAATATCCTTCAAGATATCTTCACACTAAACCTCTAAAGAAAATATTAATAATTACCCCTGATCTCCTTCCTTCAAACAAGCTTCTACTTGAGTAGTCGTTAGGAATCTAGAATTCTTAACCTTTGGAAAAACTAACGTCTTACTGGAACAGTCTATCAGGATATGATTAGAGGACAACCAATCCATTCCTAAGATTACATTAATCTTGGAAAGAGGCAAACAAATCAAGTCTACATAAAAGATTCTATCCCTAACACATACAAGGCAATTCAAACATACTTTTGTAGTTATCAAAGGCTTATCAGTAGGAGTAACAACACTCAAATCATAAGGTAATATAGTCACGGTCAATCCCAAACGCTCCACACAATCACATACAATGAAAGAATGTGTTGTTCCCGAATCATATAACACTGTTAAAGGATTACCTTCAATGGTACACTCCTCCATAATCAAGTCCTCATATTTCGCGACTTCTTCCTCGCTCATGGTATACACATGACCACTCGCCTGTGGCCTCACAGTACGAACACTCCTCACCGATGGTTCCGCCTTCAACTGATCACATTCTCTAGAGAAATGTCTAGGCTTTCCACATCTGTAATAGATAACTCCTTTATGTTGACAATCTTTGGTGAGATGATCTTTCCCACACTTGAAGCATTTAAGTGTAGAGGTTCCAGCTTGACTCGCCTTACTGCCACTAGAACTTCCTCCAAAAGATTGCTGTCGATTCTAACCTCCTGCCAGTTTGGTATACGGTTTCTGCTGATAACGGTTGCCACCACTACCCTTTCCTCTTTGGAACCGTGTAGGTCCAAATTTCCTATTCCTTGCCTCACGTTGACGATCAATTTCTTCAACTTTTCGACACTTATTCAATAATACTGGAAATCGATCAATGTCCAAAGTTGTTACAGCTCGCTTAATATCAAATTTCAACCTCTCTTCAAATTTTTTGCACTTCCATTCCTCATCCAGGTGCATCTGAAAATGCCTCGAAAACTTAGACAAGCTTTTGAATTTTGTAGCATATTCACTTATGGACATCACCCTTTACCTCAAAGTAAGGAATTCCATCTCCTTAGCATGACGAACACTAGTAGGAAAGTACTTCCCCAGAAATTTCTGCTTAAAGAGTTGCCACGTCACAACTCTTCCTTCAGCTAGAATCAATCTTCGGGCTCCTGCCCACTAAGCTTCTCCATCTCCCACTAATACAAAAGCTACAAAAGTAAGCTTTTGCTCATCGGTACAACCCATACCTTCAAATATCTTTTCTAGTTCTTTGATCCACAAATCAGCTTTCTCTGGGTCAAATTCTCCATGAAACTTCAGTGGATTGTTTCTACGAAATTCTGACAAACTCTGAGCATCCTCAGTTGTCTTTGATTTTGCTACACAATGACATCCGCCATTCGTTGCATTGTTGCTACAGCTGCAGCCATGTTTTGGTTATCGTCACCCACTTTTTCAAATCCTGCTCTAGTATTCACACGTCCTCTTCCTCGTCCAGCCATTATGTTTTCTCAAATCAGACTGAACAACACAAAGAAGAGTGAAAGTCAATCTTCAAACAATATTGTTTTCTTTTAGAAAACAAACACAGAGAATCACACAACTTAAACAAGACAGACCTAACCACAAACCCAAAAAGACTCTAACTTGGGCTTTGATACCAACTAATGTAACACCTACCATAGGGTATCATATTTATGTTACTTAATTACCAAATTACCCCTTCATTATAAAATATGCTTTGTAATGTAAATATGAGTTATAAAATTTCTCAATATTAATAAGATAAACTTAGTGGAAGATAAAAATATTACAACATCATCACAAATAATTTACATCATATATACACAAGTTTTAGTACTGTCATACTTAAATATTTACAGACCAGATTCTCAGAGTATTTGAACATTATTTAAAACTAGTATACTGCCCCAAGTACTACTAAACAGCAGAACCCTCAGATGGGTCCTCCTTCGATTCCTCAGCAGGTAGGAATCCGACTTGACGCAGAGTCCTACGGATAGATGTCTGTGAAGACGACACGATACTAATCTCACTAGGAGTACGGTAGTAAGCTCCCTAGTACTGCCTAACGGACAACGAAAACTCTAAGTGTACATAAACATTTACACTGAAATAAGGATTCCCTCAATAAAGCCTACTTAGGGTAATCTTCAAGTCTGCTATATAGTAAATACACGCTCTATCTAGGTCAACATGCCACACTTCCGGTCCTCCACGAAATTTCAACCTCATATATCCTAGGAAACTAGGCATTGCCATCTTCTTAGAATTCAGCTTCTTCCACAGTAATCTGCTCCTCTTCACCTTTTTGTTTGATTCCTTGCTCAACGTCTTTACAAATATAACTACAACACAAAATAGGCATACAAAGAGGTGAGATCACCTACGTCAATACCAACATGGTAGCATGGAGATAAACACATACAATATATCAGATACATCATACCATAATTATAATTCTGCTATCAACATTATTTATCATCACAATAGATGTAATAACCAATAATTATGATCATGCCCTCAATATTTTCCAAATATTCAATAGTTCAAATATCACATCGATATCAATACTCAAAAATTATGTATGTGCACACAGATTCAATTTCCTACTCCATGGAGCTAACACTCAAGTCGGAGAGAGTGATCGAAAAGATTTGTCTGTACCAACATGCCTCAGACCATGTGCTACACTTTTTATATGTATTTGCACATCTAGCATATACACTACAGTCTTTATCAGATCTTGATTAAGAATAGTGTCTCGGTCAGGATCATCAGTGTGTTGCATCGGTCAAACCCACGGTACAAAAAAACTACTAACTGCCCATTGTAGGCAACCCGCACCCCAATGCCCCAAAGGTCAACAAGTGACTTACACTATGCATATCTTACCCACTCATATGGTGTATTCTTTCCTGGGCAATTAACCTCATACAGTCCATCGAACCTTTCCAATGCATGTACAAATGCATTATTCTCAGTTCAAATTCATCATCTCATATTCAAGGTTCACATATTGGTCTAACAGTATCTTTACTGTATTTTCATCTCGTAATTATAATTTCACATTTTCTCAATCACGTAATACTTTTGTTACGTTTTCAAATAGCGTAAAATATTTCTAACAAATTTTAAATTCAAAATAAGATTTTTTTTCTCATTTAATATCAAAATTTAACCTTATTTTCATTATTTGCATATTAGTCCTTCTATAAAATAATATTTACATAATAGCCCTTCTTCATAGAATATTTCCAAAATAATCCTTCATTAAATAATATTTATAATAAAGTCTATTTTTAAAGAATATTTTCAATGTAGTCCTTCTAAAAATCAGTATTTCTACTATTTCCCAGAAAATTTTGTTTCTTAAAGTTACTTGAGATATTACAGCTCAAAATTTCTAAACGTGCTTCAAAACCCAGAGGGTGAGCTATACGTCAGTAAATTTCAAGTTACCAACGTATCCTCCTGAATTCTCAAAACAATTCTAAAAATCAATCCTCTTTAAAATAAATTGAGGTTCAAACACTTTCAACCTCTCTTTTTCATTCATATACGAAAATTCTATTTTTCAAGTGATAAAATACTTTGTTTTTATTTCTTTAATCATTGTACTAAATCAATTATATTTCCACTTTGAACTCACTTTGTCTCACAAAACTAAGGCAATTCAAGCCTTCAAAAACCGTGGTACATGGCCATTGAAACCATCATATATTTTTCCTTCTAAATCAGCTAAATTCCTTTCATATTTTTACACAAACACAACCATTAAAATCCCTCCAAAAACCATGAACACATGCTCTTTAAAGACAACCCATCTTTTCTTTTTCCTTTCCTTTCTAATCATTCAATTTTACCATTCATGAAAATTTTAGTTTAGAAACACCTATTTTGAGGTGTTAAAGCCGAACCTTCATGGTCATTAGAACCAAAACTTTACTTTCCTTTCATCATCAAATCATGGCATACATATACATATTCATCATATCATATAATCAAGCATACCTTAAAGCAATAAAAATCATATAAAGCATGCAAACATAAATAAATAATTTAAAGCACATAAACACCCACAAATAATTACACAACTAAGGATATGAATCCTCATATGAATTCACCATCCATCAAATACAAAATTCATCTCTCGCCACCATACTTGGTTGGTGAGATGGATCTCCCTCTTACCTCTTGAAGAACCTCCCAAGCTCCTTGGTTTTCTCCTTGAGTAAGTGATTCACCGCGAAAAACTTCTTAAACACAAAATAAAACGCAAGTTTATTAGCATATTAAGCTTGAACAAGGAGAACCATGGATCAAACATAGCTTAGAACATGAAAATAAGACAAGTAGTGAAGTTTCCTTACACTTCACCTCAAAAACCTAGAACTTGATCTTGAAGAAAGTCCTTGAAGATGAAAGATTTAGAGCTTGGACTTAACTACAAAGGTTCTTAGATTGATGTAAGGATGCAAGATATGTGGTTGGTTAAAATTATTGAGTGATGGAAGGCAATTTGAGTGCTTTGGCCGAAACATACTTGAAGGGAGAGGAGAGAAAATTTTGTAAATGCTTTAGGATTTTGGAGAAGACAAAGATGAATAATAAAGTGGTCTTGAAATTTCCTATGGCCTTAAGCCATCAAAAACCGTCCCCCCTCCCCTGTTGTACACTCAATGATTGTCAAATTTCACTAGCCACCATTTTGGGCATTGTTAGCCTTTGATTAGATCAATGGTTAATATTAATGTAGCTTCTAAGTATAACTTCTATATTGATAAGACCAAATCTAGGCCATTGGATCTTTCTCCTTGAAATCCTAGCCATTAGATGTATCTCCAAAATGAATGGTCAATTTCTCCTCTTCATACTTTATATCCAAAGGTCACAAATGGTCCTAGCCACTTTGTTAGACCAAATCTCCATCCTTGATTAAATCAATGGTGGATATCTAAAGGCTTCAACATTAAGCTTGCTTCTTATTGGTATGTCATAAAGTTGTAATAACCACTAATGTTGACTAAGTAGTATAATATTTATTCTTATCTGCTATTACCCAATGAACACAATTAACTGTAGCTTTTATCGCCCGATAATTAAACACAGTATAAAACACAATAAAAGAAAATTTCCAAAACTATTTTTGGTTTCGGGTTTAGTAAGATCCCCTGTTCCCGTCTCAACAGTACAGAATTTTCTAGTTCCATAAAAATTTTTACTTTTCCGGCCCTGCCTGGGCCCATATACAGCCCCCTGGACCTATAACAGCCCAAGAATAATATTAAAATAGTCAAAAAAACGTAGAAATTTCATAATAATCCACAAAATCATAAAAATTGTAAAACTTATGAAAATCAAATCATATTAGCAAAAAGAATTAAGAATCAACAGTAATAAATAAATTACTGTAGATTTTTCTCAACCCAAAAATTATTATTTTCCTGACACGGAGTAAATCACACAAAACGATCAAATATTTTCACGGAATACTCAAAATAATTTTACAGTACACAGAAATCACTAAACAGTAGAATTATGTTATTACTGTCAAATAGTTAGAAATTTTGGGGTGTTACAGCTTGTAACATAGGAGTCAACATTAGATCATCTCTCAAGGATTTTAGTTGCAATTGGATCAGATCAAGCTGAAATTAGGAAGGGGGATTGAGCATACAGAAAACGTAAATAACAGAATGGATAAAATAGAATTAATAAAGCAACCAATCCAAGAGAATTAACCAAACCTGATCTTAATCCATCCTTGATTATTATAGGTCCATTCAATCATCAATCAAGTCCTTAGTCTTAGATCACTTCAAGATGCCTCTCAATGATCCACAGATTTTCTATTAGAAACGCTTCCAGGATTCAATTAATTAATGTTAGACAAATTAAGCACCTATCCAAATCGAAATTAACTTAAAAACCAAGATCCAACCAAGTTAAACATTTCATCAAACACCTTCAATGACTTGTTTAATCTCTGAGGTCATCTCTTTGCACATAATAATTAAGCAATTAACATATGAAAATTCTAATCAAACAACCAAAATTAATAAAGAGAAGAAGAAGAAGAGAGACTTGATTAATAGATGAATATAATAATTAAAGTAGAATCTCAAGATTAAGCATCAAGTTGTTTAATCTCTTGGATTGATCTACAGGCCCTACCCCTCCATGAGAAGGGGGGAACTAAAAAAAATAAAAGAAGAGAAAATGAAATTCTAGAGAGAAGGAGGAGAAGAGAGTTCTAGAGAGAAGAAGAGAAAAGTGTAGAATGAGAGCTCCATTTGCCTAGCCTCGGATTGCTGCCTAAAACTGCTAAAACTTCCTCCTATTTTGGCCTTATATGATTAGAATCCACTTAGATACAAAGTTGGGTCCATTATGAACACTTGGGCCTAAACCCTAAGCAATTTGGAGTTCTACAACTCAAGTTATGATCGAAACAATATCAAAGGGTCACTAAACTTGTATTCTAACTTCCAGGCCCAATTCGGTCTAGTAGACATTCGATTAAAACTTTGATCTCTTCATAAAAGTTGTAGACCTTGCTCTTAGCTTTCCTACAAGGTAAAATTCATAATTATCAGATATCTAGAACTCAAGATATGGTCAAAATACAGAAACAATGTAAAGTCTCAACAATGCTGGGAATTATCAATTAAACCCAATTTGAGCTCAAACTTATAGAACATGACCAAGCTCAAACAATTAAGTACATGGAGAGTGTAAATCACTAAAAATGAGGGCTTATTAATGTATAAAATATGTGATTATCAAAAACATTAGTCACAGAAAAATTATGTCAAATCACTAACATTCTCATTACTTGGGTAGCAACGATGTGTTGCTAGATACTGCTCACTACTTGTAATATTAAAATAGGATTTTAATATTACTACCAACGTCATGAGAACTTGCAGGGTCACACACATAGAACAGACTATTTTGGAAAAATTAGAATCTAAGTTGGACTAGGGTTCTATCGTGGGCCAGACTCATAACAGATGAGTCTAAGGTTGCTCTGCTAAACCTATTGCTACTCTCACTCACATAAGGCAGTCACTATTATAAATAGTATTGCTATGGGCTATCAAGGACATCAGATTACAAATCCTAGTTGTACCCTAACAGAAATAGTGAGTGAAAGAGTGATAAGTTTCTCTTATCTTCGCAGCTAGCACTGTGCAGGAAACGTGAGACTCCAAGATCGCAGACGTTGGACGTTTATGAGTCTATTGGTATGGACAACGTAGAGGTACCATCATTGTTGCGGTGCTAGTGATTTGATTGATTATTTTTCATCTAGCTTCAAGAGGTAAACTCAAAAAATCACATTTCATGGCTCTTTTCGGATGGATCCTTGGTGGGATTCCTTTTTTCACTATGCTTTTGTTCTCGAATTTCCTAACACTAACTTAAGCATGAGAGTTCCTTTTGCAAGTACCTACCCCCTCGCTCATCGCTGTTGTGGCTGTGCCACGAAAGAATCCATCATCTCTTACTTTCTTAAGTAACCCTCAGAACCCTGTTTTGAACATTTGCGTTATCTGTTGGAAGAGATAAACTTCTACTCCCAACACCACTATCAACAATCCCTTCATAGCCATAATCATGGTTAACATCTGGAGGGGGAAAACCTCAAACAACTAGAATAGCACTTCCACGATGCTTAACCCACCTTTTGTGAATCGCCATCCAACATATACCCCTGCTACACATAAACCATTTCTGGAGCCAGTCGAAATCCACTTGGAACCTAGACGAGACGGGCTGGAGACTCTTCCCATCAGAAAGAATCTCCTCCCTCCTTCCACGAGAGTTCTGGTGACGTAACACCTTGATCCACAAAGGGCACCTTCTGGAGATACTGGATAGTGATCATTAGCGTCGCAATACCTTGGGGATGAAATAGGAAGCAGGACTCAAGTAGACAATTGTCGCTATATTGAAATGAACCGAGCAGTAAACACCATCTCGGCAGGCTTCGCAGGTGATAGTGATTATGGAAACGCCAAGAAGAGGGCCCTCTAGGCTGTGATAAGCGTGGCATCCCTCACAGAAACCAAGATGGGTAGAGGATCACAAAAATCCCCATCGATCTTGTTTTCTGATGAAGATTTTGGAAACATCACTCCGAATTACGATGACCCCATGGTCATTATCGGGATAATTACTAATGTCGAGGTCCACAGAGTGTTCGTGGATCAAGGAGGCTCAGCAGACATTATGTTCCTAGAGTTGTTCAATAAGCTAGGATTATCAAAAGAAGAACTAATCTCATATACCGATGAGCTAATCAGATTTACAGGTGAAAAGATCACCTTGATTTGTAACATCCTTTTTTTAGCATGTTAAGCTAGTTTATGGTTACAAATGTTAGCATAACACTTGCTTGACATGCCTATGTAGTTTTGTGACAAACTGAGTTAGTTTAGGAACTTCAAAAGATGAAAAGTAGCTTAAAATGACTCAGATAGTAGCATAAATTGCTAAGTTGAGGGAAATAAATGTAGAGAATTTTTTTTAGGTCATAAATAGGTGGAAGGGGATGTAATTAAAATTTGAGAATAATCAAAGTTAGTTTGGTATTTTTAGGCATACTGGTTGTGTGTTTTAATATTGGATTAACTAGTCACAGATATTGAAAAATAGAATAATGTGAAACAAGAATTTAGATGAATCATAGGATTTATTCTAAATTTGTTGGAAGTTAGGAAACTTGATTTAGTAAAGTCTAAGTGTTCTTAACAGATCAAGAAGTTTCAGTGAAATATCTTAAGTGTTATAGTCATATACGGCTAGCCCCTTATCGTTGACTTTTATCACCTGATATTTCAATCATTCACATCTCTTTTCACTCACTTTTCTCTCACAAAAATAGCAGCCAAGCAACAACAACAGAAAATAAGAAAGAAAAGAGGAAAAGCACAAGAAGGAAGAGGAAAAGAGCAAGAAAGGGAAAGGCAAAGCTAAGCTTGATCATCATCATCCAACCACTTGAGGTAGGGGTTCTTAACTTTTAATTTCATTCTTTTCCTTCACCAACTCTATAGTTGATGTTAGGTTACATAGATGGAGAAAATGGGTTTGAGAAGCAAAAATCTATTTTCTTTGTTAGTTCTTATGTTCATTGGTTGGATATTAAGCATTTTCAGCTTAATGAATGCAAGATAGTTATTTTTTGTCTTTAGACAAAGCTAAGTAGTTCCTTGAGTTGGAACTTTGAAAATGGGTATATGTGAGTATGGTTTTAGCCATAAATTCATGCCTAAGTGAGCCAATAGGTTGTATGAGTGTTACAACATAATTAGAAGGTGTGAGTGGTGTTAGAAATAACCTAGAAGCTGATTTTTGGATGATTGGAATTTTTTTGTTCCAATGGAATAGTAGCAGAATTCTGCAGAATCTATGTTAGCTGACTAGCACTTAGGTGCTGGGAGTTTGGTGCCCAAGCACCCATAGACCAGAGAATCTGTTGCACATAGCAGAGCATTGGGCGCTCAGAAGCCAACGATAGAATAGAACAGGGCAAGTCTCTGCCCAGCTAGCGCCTAGACGCAGGATCCAGAAATGGCTAGGACCATTTTATGGGCATTTTGAGCTCCCCAATCAGTTGGGATCCTTAGTATATGCTTTCTAAAGTGTATTAACCACCTAGCATATAAGAACAAATTTAAGTTTTTAAGCTTTTCAAGAGTGCTGAACCGTCAATATCTCATATTTTTATGGTTCAATTCCTTGGTTTTCATGTTCTTTTTATATTTTTTTATTGAACTTTGTTCGTAAGTTTTGTTATATTTTTAATATTATTTAATTATGTTTTCATTATGGGTTTTTGTCAGGTAATTGCACATGGAGAAGACTGGACGTTCAAAGAAGCAAGGAAAAGAGGAATATTTCATCAGCGTCCAGCGCTAGAGTGCCCAAAGCATATGCAGCAGCGGTGATTCAGTGACCCAGTGCCTGAGCACTAGGGAGGAGCGTTTGAGCATGCAGAAAGTAACAATGCATCCTTGCTTTAGTGGCTTAGCGCTTGAGGGCCCATGAGCCTGTGCCTATGCGCTGGTTGCGTATCAAAGGACCTTGTTTTCAATAAATAGAGAAGTTACACCAAACTCTACACACCAGGGAATACACTTTGCACATCATGTAGAAAATCCCTAATCCTGAGAGAGTAGTTTTGTGGTAGTAGA
The DNA here is from genome assembly GCA_029884595.1 of Ormosia semicastrata. Classification (NCBI taxonomy): domain Eukaryota; kingdom Viridiplantae; phylum Streptophyta; class Magnoliopsida; order Fabales; family Fabaceae; genus Ormosia; species Ormosia semicastrata. The sequence goes on along the minus strand of JAQQTO010000062.1, from coordinate 17,103,899 downwards.
CTTTGGAGGATGATTTCAAAGGGAGGATTCAATTTTTGAAGGCTTGAAGATCATAATCTCCATTAAAGGGGTTTTGATTTATCTGTCCTTCTAGTTTTCCTCTTTCTTTGGGTTTTCTTCCCATGAGTTTTTTTCTTGATATTAGTTTGTTTGTATTGAAAATGAGTAGCTAAACCTATAGTTAGGGCTATGGGGATCTTATTTTTCTAATTATTTAGGTTTGATTTCTAATTTGATTAAGAAAATTTCCTTTAAGGTTTATTATATTACTTGCATTCTTGTCATAACTTGATCACTTTTGGCATGTTTTAATTCATTGTTTGACCGGTGACTATCCGCATTCAATTAGTGGATCTATATGGTAAGTCTAGGATTAGATTGGTGAATGACCAAACATCAATTTTTCTTACTAATAGAATTGACAAGTATGATAGTTCATCTTTTGAATTGAGGCTTAATGCATTCCTAATTAATTCAACTAAATGACCAAATAGGTTATTTAATTTAGGAATAGAATATTGTTTCATCTATGTCCATTGGGATTCAATAGCAAGTAAGAGAATATTGGCAAAAAAATTACCTTACATCATAAACGAAAGAAAATTTAAATAATTGGATTCAAGTGAACCTTACGCCCTAGTCTCTCTCTCATCGATTATCTATTCTTTGATTGATTGTCTGTCTTTCTTCTTTATTTATTTATTTTATTTTAATTCAAATTTCTCTTCACTCTTCTACTTGTCTGGATAACAAGAGTTTAGCAAATCTAGTAATTACCATTTATTCCTCGTGGGATTGGTAACTGGGACTCAAGTCCTATATTACTTGACGATAGAGTGCACTTGCTCTTAGTGTATTTTGCGCGCACCAAAGAGTCATGAATTGCTTGAAATAGGTGTCTAGAACCTTAAGCACACTAGTGTGGCCTAGAATACCACTTGTGTTGTGATTGGAACGTAAGCTAGATACAAGTTTGATAAGAAAGTTCTACTTATCATAGAGGCATAATTTATTCTCTTATAATCAAAGTTGAACTAATTTTACAAATTTCTAGAGAAATACTCTATTATCTCATTAAGTTGGGTTGAAATGGAGTGTGAGCAAAGAGTGGTTCCTTTACTTGTTAAAGTTGATCCATAATACAATTATCCTAATTAAGAGAGAGAGTGAAATCCTTTAACCTTGCAAAGGAGTGAGTAAAGCTCTTTGTTAAGGAGGAAGTTGTGAGAATAAAGTGTCTGTACAACATTTTACCTAAAACAAAATAGTGAGTTAAGCTATTTGTCAAGTAACATGAGGAGTGAGATCAGCCCTTGTGTAAGTGTAGTAAAGTGAGAAAAGCATATTGCCAAGAGCAATAGGATGAGTCAAGTCCTAAGTTAGGCAATGAAGCGAGTTAAGCAAATTGTCAAGTATAGTTGATGTTATACAGTTGTATGGGCGATTGTGTAATGTTGAAATAGTTTAGACATTTATGTAATTTACATTGTTTAGTGCCATGAAGTATATGTATATTATTGATAATTTTTATGTTCTCACCCCTTTATATGTTTCTGTAACACCTCAAATTCTGACTATGTTAACAGTAATAACAGAATTTCACTATTTTGTGTTTTCTGTGTTATAAAATTAATTTGACTGTTTCAAGATTGTTTTTGATTATTTTGTGTGATTTCCTCCGGGTCATGAAAATAATAATTTTTGAGCCGGGAAAAATCTTATTTGATTTATTCGGAGACGGGGGGATCTTACTAAACCCGAATCTGAGAGACATAGAAAAGAATCTTTTAATTTTTAGAATTTATCTGTGAAATAAAAATATTTCACAAAAAATATCTGCTATTTTATTTATAGCAGCTTCTGCTATAATTTATTTGACCCGGTATAATTTATTTAAAAAAAATGGATTTAGAATATTTTCTATAACATAATTTAAAATGAACCAATAAGATTGGGTCAATAAAAGTGGTTAGACTTTCTCTAGATCAATAGAAAATGGTCAATAAAAGCGGTTGGACTAATTGTTAATTAACTAGGATAATTAACTAAGTAACCTAACCTAATTAACTTGCCATCTAATTAGCATATAATTAAGCTTTAATTGAAGTCAAACCTAGTCACTAATTTCCCTAGAGTCCCACGGCCAAGAGGGCCCTTTCTACCATGTTCTATAATGTTCTAGGTTTATCTATATGACACTTTGATGACCAAATGATGACCAAGCCATGTGCATTTGCATGTGAACACAAAGGGTGATATTTTACTATCAAGTTTATCTCCTATTTTCCTACTCTACCTCACGGCTGCACACACTCACTTGTTACTATCCATTTTCATCTTTTCTCTCACCTAAAAGCTAAGCCTTCATTTTCTCTCAAAAATCCCAAGAACACAAGAACACTTTTCCTTTCTTTTTCTCTTTGAGTTTCGGCCAAGCTACCTAAATACCACTTCCAATCTTCTATAATTTTACTTCTCTACATTTCCTAAACCTAAACCCTATTCTAAACACTTTTCACTTAGAAGGTTTTGTCAAAATCCTACTCCAAATGCTTCAAAATCTAAGTTTTGGTTTACTTCCCTAAAGGTAAACTTTTGATTTTGTGGTTCAAAGTTGAGTTTTTGATTTTCTAAACCATGATTGTTCCATGGTTCTTTGTTATTAAGCCTTGAGTATGACTTTGGTAATTTTTAAGAATTTTAGGGATTTTATTTGGGTTCACATGAAATCAAGGAGAAGGAGGGAGTTTGAAGATCTTGTCTTCAAGAGGTAAGAGGGAGATTTAACCTCACCAACCAAGTGTTGGTGGTGAGGAGATGGTTTTGTATGGTGATTAACCCATAAGGGTTTAATTACTTATTGTTTGATGCTTCTTTGTTTGTGATTGTGGTGTTTATGATTTTGTATTTATGATTGCATGTGTGATAGTGTGATTATAGCTTTGATAATATGCTTGTATGTATAATTTTGGAAGCATGCAAATGTATATGTAAATTAGAATGTGAACAACATGATGAAAAGATTACATGAGAGCTCCAAAGAGCTTAGAGGCACACGGCCTCACTAGTTTAAAGAGGACCAAGAGTCCAAAAATGATGATTTTAAATTGAGGATTTAAGGTTCCATGACCCTAAAATGAATTAAGAAATTTTACAAGGATTTAAAGTGTTAGAAAAATGAATTACAATGAGTTTTGAAGCAAGAATGAAAATTTGGCCAACATGCCATTTTTCATGATGTAGAACTTAAACTATCTTATTAAGTGTGGATTTAAAGGTTTAATTGAGAAGGAAAGTATTTTGATAGAGTTGGATTAGTAGCAAGCAAAATACTTTTTAGAAAACAAAAGGGTGTAATTGAATAATTAGGTTATGAAAATAGATGTCAATACTTGAAGTTTTCTAACGTATAGCTCACCCTATGGGTTTGGAAGCGCGTTAGAAAAATTTGAGCTGTATTATTTTAAGTAAAGGAAAGAATTACCATTTTCTGGGAAACAGTAGAAATACTAATTTTTAGAGGGGTTATATTGCAAATATTATTTTTAGAGGGGTTATATTACAATTATTATTTTTAGAGGGGTTAAATTATAAATGTTTTCTAAAAGAGGGACTATCTCATAAATATTATTTTATGAGGGACTATTATGCAATTGTTATTTAAATGAGGACTATAACGTAAATATTATGTTATAGAGGGACTATTGTGTAAATATCAAAAGTTAGATCAATTTTTGGTATTAAATGAGAGAAATCGTATTTTTGATTCAAAACATGTTAGAAATATTTTACGCGATTGAGAAACGTTAAAAAATCAATACACGATTTGGAAATGCGACAGAAGTGTTGTGCAATTGAGAAAATGTGAAAATATGATTACGTGATGAAAATACAGTAATGATATTGTTGAATCGATATATGAACCCTGAATATGAGATGATAAATTTGAACTGTGAATGGTGCATTGCACATGCATTGGAAAGGTCCAATGGACTGTATGAGGCTAATTGCTTAGGAGAGAATACACCTCTTGAGTGGGTGCGATACGCGTAGTGTAAGTCACTTGTTGACTTTGGGGGCATCGAGGTGCAGGTTGCCTACAGTGGGCAGTTGGTAGCTGTAACACCCTAACTTTTGGGATAATTACAATATAGTCCCGATTTGTACTATTTTGTGAATTCTGTGAGCAGTAAATTTAATTTGACTGTTCCGTGAGTGTACTTGACTGTTGTATGTGATTTGCTCCGACCTAAGAAAATAATAATTTTCTAGCCGGATAAATCTTATTTTAATTAATTGGAGTCAGGGATCTTACTAAACCCAATTGATTGATATATAAATTAATAGCGTAATTTTTTGGATTTAATCGTGCAATAAAATAATTTTATATTTTTATAATATTATTTTATATTACAGTACACACTGTCTCAAAAATAGTAAAAATCTGGTTCGGTTTGACCACAGATCTTTAAAAGTGCTGTGGGACCCGCGTTTAGGAAAAATAGTCAACTATGCTGACTGGACAATTTCTAACCAATGAGAGCAAGTCAACAAAGGTAGGCTTGACTTTCTAAACCAATAGGAATTGGACACCTAAGGGAGCATGTGTTTTCATTTGGACCGTTGGATGAAGACTTAATGATGAAGCCTTTAATCTAAGCCATTGATCTAATCAATGGTGAGATTAGAATGATAAGTTTATGACCAAGTGATATCTACCCTAGATCTAATCAATGGTTAGGAATTAAAGATGAATCAAGGGCTAGGATTGAGTCAAAGATTGTAGGCTTGAAAATGGTTAGTAACCTAATTAAGCTTAATTAAACTAATCTAATTACTTATTAGCATACTAAGTGAACTAGTTTAGTTATGAATTAATTATAATCTAAATACTAATTAGCTATATTAATATTGATTAAAGGATATAATATATGTTAATATATACTAAGTTAATTAGTTATGTTAGTAGTATGTTAATTAAGAATGGTTAGGATAATTAACCTAACTAATTGCCTAATTAACTAACATATAATTAGGTGTAATTGGAGGACAATTAAGACATTAAGGAGAGGAGAGAGAGCACGGTTTTGGCAGTAACAAGTGGGCTTGGAGGTGGCTTGGTTCTACATGATTCATGAAGGATCCAACATGACAAAGCCATGTGCACCTAGTGTGAACACTAGGTGATATTTTTGCATGCAAAATTGAACACTCAAGCTCTCTACACTCTCTCACACGGCTGCTGCCCTATCTATTCACCTTTCACTTTAGTTTTTCACCCTTATCACATTTTGGTTATTCATTTCTCTCTCTAAAATACCAAAAACTCAAGCAAACATTTCTCTCTCTTTTCTCTCACTAGTTTCGGCCAACACCCTTCCATACACATCCAAGCCTTCATAATTTTAGCTCATTACATTTCTTGAACCCAAATACCATTCTAAGCATCTTTCATTCACAAACTTTTCTCAAATTCCTACTCCATCTTGCCTAAAATTCCACTTCTTGCTTACTTACTTAAGGATAAGTTTGGTTTCTATGGTTCAAAATTGAAATTCTGATTTTTCTAACCATGATTGTTCCATGGTTTTCCTATTTTGTACCTTGTATGTGTATTTACTAATTGTTTGAGAATTTTAGGAATTGTTTTGGAGCTTGTACGAAATTTGGAGGAAAAGAAGGAATCTTATCGATTGTTTTGTCTACAAGAGGTAAGAGGGAGATTTAATCTCATCAACCCTAAGTGGTGATGAGAAAATGGATTGTGTTTGTGTGTAGAATCCATAAGGATTCGATTGTATGGTTTATTTGTGGTTTTTATTATTTTTGATTGTTTAAATGCTTTACTAATTGTGATTTTAATTTGCTATGCATGATTATAGTTTTATTATTTTTGCTATGCATGATTATGGCTTAAAATATATTGTATGTGTTTTATATATGATTAAATAATTGGATGTATTTATAATTGTGTATTTATTTAAGTAGGATGTGAATAACATGTACGAAATGCATGAGTGTTCCAAAGAACACATTTGAGGCTCACGGCCTTCTCATAAAAATAGAGAACCAAAATGTTCTCACAATTTTCTAAATCAAGGATTTAATGAACCTAGGTAAATAATGGATGATTTAATTTAATTGTGGCCAAAATGCCATTTAGTGTATAACCGAATGCCATTTTATTTTGATTTGGCCAACATGCCATTTTATTTACTAAGATAGGTTAGATAATTGTTTTATAACATAAATTGATTCCAAAGAATCATTGAGAAAATCAAAGGAATTAATTCTGTTCTAGAATTTTAACTTAGCAAAATTCAGTTTAAGTAAGAAATTAATCAGACACTTGAAAAGTACTAACGTAGAGCTCATACTATAAATTTTGAAGCTCGTTAGTGAATTTCAAAGTGAAATTATTGGGTAAAAATAAAATAAACTATATTTAGAGGAAAACGTTAAAAATACCTTATACTGATTTTATAGGCAAAATGCTACCGAAATTTATTAAAATCAGACGTATAAAATGAAAAGATTCCATACTATATTTAGAACACAAGGAAAATACATTACGTATTTTAAAAGTACTAGATATAGTTTTACACATATTAAAAATAACAATTTTAAGCTATTCGGTTAAAAAAATGAATTAAAAATCCTACGCGATTGAGAAAATGATTCAAAAACAATTTACGATGTTTAAAAATGTCAAAATATCTTTACGCGATTTAAAAACATTTGTGAAAACGTTGAGATTGTGAAAATGCGATAAAATTCCTACGCGATTGAACAATACTGTGAGTTTTGCTGTCGGGCCAAAGTGGTGGACCCAGACATGTTGTAGTGTAGTACTGTCAGGTGGGACGTACTATACTTTGTTATCTGGTGACTAGGGGTATTTTGGTAATTTCTCGTAAATATGGTAAAATTTGGATAATAGGGGTATTTCTATAATTTTAGCTCATATTTAGAGTATTGTGCCAATTTGAGTTATAATTGGTGATTGATTGACGAGGCGAATTACACCGTATTTGGTGTGATAAGCGTAGTGTGGTTCATTTATGAACTTAGAGGCATTAGTGTGCGGAGAATTCCACATGCAGACAGTGGGTTGCTCCTCTGGGCCGTGGTAACGGGCAACACACTAATGATCTTGACAAGCACTATTCTTAGTCGAGATCTTGAGGGAACTATTAAGTACTATGCCTGTGGTACACGATGTTTGGATTGTGTACTGCTACACGATGTTTTGGACTGTGGGCTATAGACACGACGTGTTGACAGTGCAATAGCTTGGTTGGGCAGCCATAAAGTATTATTAGTTTCTGATCGGGTCATTCTCTCAGATATCCGTGTTTAGCTCCATGGAGTAGGAACGAGTCAGTGTGTGTATCATTCATCATCTGCATCTTAATGTTCATGCATTATCTGCATTTTACTGTTTATTATAATTTGTGATAAATTATATGGTTTATTGCTTTAATATATTATGCATGACATTGTGATAGGTATTATTGTTATATATATTACTTGATATATTCTTGATATATTATGCATGATGTATTGGTATGTACTGTTGTGATAACTGTTTTGTACTATCGTTTTCTTTATTGCCATGCGGGTAGTGATGTAGATTGTCTCACCTCTCTATATGTTTTCTCGATATTACTGTATTACTTCCGTAAAGAGTTTGAGGTAGAGGAAGATCAGCCTCTTGAGGTACAGTACCCTGACGAGTAATAGTCGGGCGACATCTACGAGGAGGAGGAACCAGTAGATCATACCAATCGTCAAGACTGATCTTGAGATCATGGCACTGCCAGGATTCTTCGGGTTCATGCGACTAGAGTTCCATGGGGGTTCCGAGGCGTGGCGTATGCATGCTAACCGAGGAACAGTAGCTTATGTGGGACGATTGACTGTGTCCCTATGTAGGGAGTATGACGGGGAGGTCATATTCACTACTATGCTTTATTTACATTTAGAGTTACCTTTGACCATTAGGCGTTATTGGCAGGGAGTTTTCCACGCGCCTAGTGAACTTAGTAGCGAGTCGACAGCTCGGACTCGTGTCCGAATTGCTGTGAGATCTCATAGATGCACACTTTTCGATGGTTATTCTGGAGGTGACAAATGGTGATTCATCGGAGGATTTGTTATCTACTGGGATGCACTTGGGCAGTACTATGTTGTAGCTTTGTGTCAACTCTTTATTGCTTTATTTAAATACTTGTAGTTTGTGAATTATGTTTGTACTAAAAGAGAATCTTATGCATATTATGGTGAGTTTATGTTTGTTATATCTTGTGTTTCCTGTTATTTTATTTAATGTTATAATTATAAAAAGAAAAAAAAATATTCCACAAATTTTATGTAAGTATCAAATGTTTTATAACTTGGGTAAGAGTTTTATTTCATTTTATTTCATTGCATTCATAAATGTGGCATCCCCACAAGGGTGTTACAGTAGCTCTTCTGGACCGTAGGTTTGACCGATACAACACACCGATAATCTTGACCGAGACACTATTCTTAGTCAAGATCTGAATAAAGACTGTCGTGTATATGCTAGATGTGCAAATGATAACACGTGGTCTGAGGCATATTGGTACAAACAAATCTTTTCGATCACTCTTTTCGACCTGAGTTTTAGCTCCATGAAGTAGGAAATTGAGTTTATGTGCATATGCATAATTATTGAGTGTTGATACCGATGTGATATTTGAGTTATTGAATATTTGGAAATATTGAGGGCATGATCATAATTATTATTTATTATATATATTGTGATGATAAATAATGTTGATGGCATGATTGTAATTATGGTAGGATGTATCGGCATGATATATTGTATGTGTGTATCTCCATGCTACCATACTGGTAATGGTGTAGGTGATCTCACCTCTTTGTATGCCTATTTGTACTGTATTTATATTTGTGAAGACATTGAACAAGGATTTGAGCAAGAAGGTGAGGAGGAGCAGATTCCTGTGGAGGAAGTTGAGTTCTGAGAAAATGGAGATGCCCAGTTTCTTAAGATATATGAGATTAACGTTTCGTGGAGGATCGGAGGCGTGACACGTGGATTTAGATAGAGCGTGTATTTATTACATAGGAGACTTAAATATTGTCTTAAGTAGGCTTTATCGTGGACATCCTTATTTTAGTGTAAATATTAATGTGCACTTAGAGTTTCCATTATCCATTAGGCAGTACTGGGGGACTTACTACCGTACTCCTAGTGAGATTAGTATTGTGTCGTCTGCGTGGACACCTGTCCGTAGGACTTCACGTCAGTTCGAATTCCTATCTGCTGAGGAATCTGAAGAGGACGTGTCTGAGGGTTCTGCTATTTAGTAGTACTTGGGCAGTATGTTAGTTTCAATTAATGCTTAAATATTTTGAGAGTCTAGTTTGTAAATATTAAAATATGACAATACTAAGACTTGTGTATATATATAATGTAAATTATTTGTGATGATGTTGTAATGTTTTTATTTTCTGCTAAGTTTATCTTATTGTTATTAAGAAATTTTACAACTCGTATTTACATTACAAAGCACGATTATTAATTGAGGAGTAATTTGGCAAATAAGTAACATAAATGTGATACCCTACAAAGGGTGTTACAGTTTCCATGGTAAAAGTAAGTCAAGACCCTTCTAAAGGGATAAAGAAAATGAAGAAAGAGCAACAATACTAGATAGTTTTAGTTTATGTTGTATGAACAACTCTTGTATATTTTACTTTGAGTTGTAAAATGTTATATATATATATATATAATACTTTGCCCTTTGAGGCTTTTTAAGTATATATGTATGACCTTCTTTTATCGTCTCTCCATATTTAATTGTTGAATGATATGGGATTAGAATGATAGTAAGAGTAGTAGTAACATAGTTAATGATTTTATATCTTTATATATGTACGTTATATTGAGATATTTATATTAGGGTGTTACACAGTTGTGTACGTTGAGGCCTATCTGACTCTAGGGAAGGACTCCCTCTTCAAAACAGTGAAGGTCAAGTTCTTGGTGGTTGATTACCCTTTGACTTATAATGTTACATTAGGTTGTCCATCACTTAACGCCTTTGGGGCTGTGATCTCCACCCTCCACTTGGCCATGAAATTTCTAGACCAATAAGACAGAGTTGTAACGGTCAAAGGAGACTAAGTTACAATGAGGAAATGCTACAATAAGAGCCTGAGAATTGCCAAAAGACCCCGGACTATGGACTGACACAAAGATTTGACTCTGGTCACTACGGACACAGCCAATGTCCTTTTGACTGAGTTGGACGTACGCGAAGAAATCCACTGTACACGTTCGCAACCTAATGGAGAACTCCAGTCCCTTCAACTTAGTTTCGAGCCAAACTAGGTAATTGAAAATGGAGGATACTAGCAGATATGGAAAAATATGAAAATGGTGAAACCATATTTTTTATGAATCTTAGGATTGATTTTAAGCTTGTTGGAAGTTAGGAAACTTAGTTTAGTGAAATCTAAGCATTCTTAATAGATCAGGATTTATCAGTTGGTCACTTAAGTGACCAAGTCACTCATGGTTGTTTCACTTTTTACCCTTGACCTTTTCTTCCTTAAAATAATATATTTCTCTCATTTCTCAACTATTTTCATGACTGTCTCAGGAAAGCGCAAGGAGAAAAGGGAAGAAACAAGGCAAAGGAAGAGATTCAACTAACAAAAAAGAGGAAGAAGGAAAGGAAGGAGAGGAGCTTCTCAGTTCTTTCAACTTTTGAAGTTTAAGGTAGGGGAAAAATGTTTTACACTTTCTTTTTCTTCTCTCCATCTGGTTCATGTGATGGCTTGATGTGATTAATGGGTTTTTAGTGTGATTTTTAGTGTTCTTGGCATGAATCTTGTTGTAGAAACTTGAGTAAGGCATGTTCTGATTTATTGAATGCTTGTTGATGGATTTTTCATTCCTTAAACACTTATTACCTCACTTGAGCTAAGAGAGGGGTTTTAGGTATTTAAAGTGATGGATGATTCATTGATTCATGTGGGAGTGATTTAAAAGTTGTATGAGAGTTGCAATATGTTAATGAACCTTGTGATGTGTTGGAAATCACTTAAAATTGAGGTTTAAGTGGTTGGGAGGCCATTGTTCCTCAATGGAACAGTGGCTGCCTTCCACGAAATTCTATAGAAAACTCTGTCACAGGGTCACGTCGCGGCATGACTGAACCACGCCTAGGCGTGGGTGAGCAAAGAGCTTGGTGCCAAGGCGTGATAGAGTTACGCCTAGTGTAACATCTTGAATTTAATAACTATTGTATAATTTGTATTATACCACAATAATAGATCCAGGCCTACTACTTACCACTACTAAGCATTTTCACATATAATAGAACTATGTGTATATAGAAAATATAAGCCTCAAATGAATAAATAATACACAATAGCTGTATTTATCACAAATACAATACATACATCATCAAAAGAATCTATAAAGCTACTATAAGCTAAGCACTCCAAGCTCCTGCTTGTCTTCACTTTCCATGAGTCTTCCTCCTTGGAATCATCATGGAAACATACACAAGGGGTGAGAATCACATATTCTCAGTAGATAAAATCCACAAAACATGTCATCACAATCATTCCAGCCATTTTCAGGGAAAAACACAATTCTAAACTCAAGTCTCAAACATAACAAGTTAGAAAGATGGCAAAAGCCAAAACCTTGTAAAGCCAAAACCATGTCCTTTCTCTTCTTGGAATAGATTCTCATTTTATAAGTTTGTATAAAAACTCATTTATCACAAACAGTTTTCAAGTGATCAACACACTCACGAAAACATCATCTTCATCTTAGAGACATCAAAGCATCGTCTCCATCTTAGAGACACAACAACAACAATAACAACAACATCTCCATCACAGAGATACGCAATTGTTGTCACACCCCAACTTTTGGGTTAATTATAATATAGTCCTAAAATGTGTTGTTTTGTGATTTCTGTGAGTAGTAAATTAAATTTGACTGTTTCGTGAGTGTATTTGACTGTTGTATGCGATTTGCTCCGAGCCAGGGAAATAATAATTTTTTGGCCAGAAAAATCTTATTTTAATTAATTGGAGCTAGGGGATCTTACTAAATCTAATTTTGATTGATATATATATTAATCTTTTAATTTTTAGGATTTAACTGTGTAATAAAATAATTTTATATTATTATAATATTATTTTATTTGACAAGATTTCTTTGTCTAAAAAATAGTAGAAATATGCTTCAAAATAACCATGAACCCTGAAAAGTCTGTGGAACCCGCATTTAGAAAAGCAGTCAACGATTCTGACTGGATCAAATTTTGAACCAATAAGAACAAGTCAACGAAAGTGGCTTGAATTTTCTAACCAATAAGAAGTAGTCAAATAAAGAGGCAAAGACTTCTTTGTGGACCGTTAGATGTAAAAGCTTGTTTTGGAAGCTTTGATCTTAACCATTGACCAAATCAATGGTGTAAGAACAATTCTAGTTTAATCACTAAGTAATATCTACCTTAGATCAAATCAAGGGCTAGGAATTAAAGCTAAATTCAATGGTTAAGATTAAGTCAAATATAGTGGCTTGACTTTACTTAGTAGCTAATTAAATCTAATTTGGTTAACCTAATTAATTAATTAACAAACTAAGTAAACTAGCTTAGTTATTAATTAGTTATAATCTAATTATTAATTAGATATCCTAATTTTATTTAGAAGTTATGATATATGCAATTATATATTAAACTAATTAGTTACATAATTAGAATGTTAATTAAGTGTTGTTAGAAGACTTAACCTAATTAATTACCTATTTATTTAACATACAATTAGACTTTAATTGGAAATAAGTAAGCCCCTAAATGCCATAGTACTCCATGGCCAAAGGAGGCCAATTCACCATGTTCTCCATTATTCTTGAACCATCCAAGTGACATAAGCCATGTGCCATGCAAATGTGAACACAAATGGATATTTATTATCCAAGCTTATCACTCAACCTTTCCTACAAGTTACCTCACAGCAGCACCCTCTTCATTTACACTCAATATTCACTTTTTCATTCATTTAGATCTAAGCCTTCATATTCTCTCAAATTTCCAAGAACTCAAGAACACTTTTCTCTTCTATTTTCTCTCTAGAATTCGGCCCAACACCCAAACACCACCATCAATCTTCTATAATTTTTCTTTCTTACTTTTCCTAATCCACAACTATCTCCTAAACACTTTTCCTTTACAAGGTTTTGTCAAAAACCTACTCTTTCTAGTTCAAAATCTAATCTTTATCTTACTTCCCTGAGGGGATTTATTTTGAAGGCTACACGAAAATCAAAGGAAAGGAGGAGATTAGGAGATCCTTGTCTTCAAGAGGTAAGAGGGAGATTTAATCTCATCAACCTTGTGTGGTGATGAGAAAATGGATTGTATGTGTGTGAAGAATCCATAAGGATTCATTTGTGTGGTTGTTTATTGTTTTTCCTATTTGTGGTTGATTTTGTTTGCAAGCATGTTTATAATTTTTAAAATATATTTCATGTGTTTATAGATATATGATTATTAATGTAGGATGTGAATAACATGTAACGATTGTATGAGTGTTCCAAAGAACACAATAGAGGCTCACGACTTCTCCAAGAAAAAGAGAACCAAAATGTTCTCAACCATTTTCTAAAATAATGATTTAATGAATCTAGGTGACACAATGAATTTAAGAATAATTTAGAAGTTAGACAATGATTTAATAATTAGTGATGAAGGATAGGTTAATTATGACTAACATGCCATTTAATATACAATTAAATTCCTAAGTTATTTTCTAAGGTAGGTTAAGTAACTAATCTACAAAAGAATTGGATTCTAATGAATCTATGAAAAATAAAATGAATGAAGTTAGTTTTAGAATTTAATTTTTAGAAGGATTCTAATTAAGTAAGAAATAAAATGAACGCTTGAAAAATACTAACGTAGAGCTCACTCTCTGAGTTTTGAAGCGCGTTAGCAAGTTTTAAGGTGTAACTGTTGGGTAAGATTAAAATGAACAGAATTTAGAGGAAAATGTCAAAAATACCATATACTGATTTTCTAGGCAAAATGCTGCCAAAATTTACTAAAATCAGATAAATAAAATGAAAAGATTCCATAATATATTTATAACATATGAAAATATTTTACGTAGTTTAAAAGTACTAAAAATAGTTTACACATATTTGAAATAATGATTTTTAGGCTGTAAGGTTAAGAAAATGATTTAAAAATCCTACGCAATTGAGAAAATGATTTAAAAACATTATGCGATGTTCAAAAATGTCAAAATATATTTACGCGATTTAAAAATGTTTGTAAAAGCGATGCGATTGTGAAAATGCGATAAAATTTCTATGCGACTAAATGAAATAGCGAGTTTTACTGTCAAGCCAAAGTGGTGGACCCGAACATGTTGTGAGATAGTACTGTCAAGTGGAGACATACTATATTTTGGTATATTGAGACTGAGGGTATTTTCGTAAATATGGTAAAATATTGGAACTAAGGGTACTTTGGTAATTTTTTATCATGCTTTGAGAGTTTTGTCAATTTGGTTGATAATTGGCGATTGATTGACGAGATGAATTACACCGTGTTGTGGGTGTGATAGGCGTAGTGTGGTTCATTATTTGAACTTGGAGGCATTAGTGTGTGGAGAATCCCATATGTGGACAGTTGGTAGCGCCTCTGGGTCGTGGTAACGGGCAATACACTAATGATCTCGACAAGCACTATTCTTAATCGAGATCTTAAGGAGACTATTATGTACAATGCCTGTAGTACACGATGTATTGGACTATGTACAGCTACACGATGTTTTGGACTGTGGGCTATAGACACGACGTTAGACAGTGTAATAGTTTAGTTGGGCAGCCTGAGGTACTATTAGTTCTTTTTGAATCATTCTCTCAGATATCCGTGTTTAGCTCCATGGAGTAGGAACAAGTCAGTGTGTGTATCATTCATTATCTGCATTTTAATGTTTATTATAATCTGTGATAAAATGTATGATGTATTGCTTTGCTATACTGTATATAATATAATGGTATATATTGTTGTGATATCTATTGTATTGTCGTTTTCTTTATTGCCATACTAGTAATGATGTAGATTGTCTTACCTCTTTATTGTATTGTTCTGTCTGTTTCTATTTTATGTTTATATCTACGAAGACTACAATGGCGGCAAGGCGAGGTCAATTAGGTTTCTTTAGACTACAGTTTCTCGAAGGCGCTGAGGCTTGGTATGTCCACTGGGACACAGGACATATAGAGTACAGTGGTGACGTTACTTTATCAGTAAGTAGGACTCGACATAGGTTCGTCACTTCACTTTATATGGTTACTTTCGCACAGGTTATTTTACCTATTAGGGAGTTGTGGAATGAATTTCACTATACTCCTAGAGAGAACTTCGATGTACTTTTGGGTCGAATTTCTATCGGTCAAGACATTCCCAACTAGGGAATTTGTCTTCTGATAAGGGCTCATGTCTTAGGTATTATGTTTTAGTATTATACTGACTTTTACTGCTTTATTCAATATTTGTAGTTGTAAATTAATTGTATACTTCAGACAAAATCATATGTATATTATGGTGTGATGATGTTTTATCTTATTTTGTGTTCCATGTTATTTTATTTAACGTTATAAGTATAAAAAAGAAGAATTTTACCACTAATATTATTTATGTACCAAAAGTTTTACAACTTGGGTAAGAATTTTATTTTATTTTATTTTATAGCATAAAAAATGTGACATCCTCACAAGGGTGTTATAATTGTCCATACAATTGCAATGTCATGAGTTTATGTCATATTGGCAACCGCCCATACAATTACCATGCTATGCCAAATTATGTCTAATGTTTATGCCTATGCAATAACTTAAGTATGAAATGATTAATGTCATGATACCAAATCCATGACAATGTCATGATATGCATGAGTCCTGAACAAAGTAATGGAAATCACATCCATAAACCTTGAACAAGCACTGGAACCTAGTTCCAGCAATCTTCTCCCTGGGTAGTGAAATCCATCAACAACGTGGTCTCAACAAATAACAAGGAAATCTATCCTCAAAGTCACAAGGAAATCCATCCTTAACTCATCACTATAATAGGAAGGAAATTATCCTCCTTACCTAACATAGATTATCCTCAAATATGAGGCTCACTCTCTTCAACAATCACATATATATAACATATATACAACCATGTTTAATTACTTCCCATAATTAGCATTACAAATCATTTTTTTTTATTTATCACATTCTCACTTCATTTAATACTCCTATTAGAGTCTCAACACTCACTAAGAAGCATAACAGAAGAAACTACACCATTAAAAGGTTCCATTGCATCACACAACAAATCTATCCAAAATCTGGATCTCACACTTAGGTGCCACGCACCCACGCCTAAGAGTGATGGTGGCATGGCAACGCCCTGTAACTCCTAGGAAACCATGCCTTAGCACAGCTCTGACATGCCTAGATGTGATACTCTCTGTCTCACCCATGACCCTGCGATAGAGTTTTCTACAAAATTTTGTAGAGGACAACCATTGTTCCATAGGGAACAAGTGGTCTTCCAACCATTCAAACCTCTAATTCAAGTGATTTCCAACCTCACACAAGGTCCCTAAGTCCATTTTAACTCTTAATCCATTCTTAAAACACTTCCACATGAATCAAAGAACCAAAACATCAACCTTGAACCCTAAAGCACAACTTCTATCTCAAGAGAAACCAAAGGTGTTTAAGTGATGAAAACTCATCATCAAGCATCAAACAACCTAAAAACATGCTATTCTCAAGTTCTACAACAAGATTTAAGCATAAAACAACAAAGAACAACACTCAAACCCCATTTTCTTCATCAATTCTCCCCATGAGATAAGATGGAGAAAATGAAGAAAAATAGTAAAACAAGGTTTTCCCTCTACTTCAAGGTCTTGAAGATGGCCAAGGATGGATCCAAGCTCTCCAATCCTTGCTTGCCTCTTAGTTTCCCTCTTCTTCTCTTCCTTTTTCTCCCCTTTCTTTCCTTTCTCTCTTTTCTCTTTTCATTCTTCTGCCTTTTCCTTCTCTGTCGTGAGAACCGAGTAGCAAAGCCTAACTTTGTAGCCACTAAAAGGTACTAAAACTCCAAATCTGCTAAAAACACTTAGATTCTTTCAAATCCAATTTTCTAACTTCCAACAAGTTTCAATAAATCCTATGATTCATCAAAAATCTTGTTTCACCATTTCCATATTTTTTCATATCTGCTAGTAGTCAATCCGATATTAAAACACATAACCAATATGCTTAAAAATGCCAAACTAACTCTGATTAACCTCAAACTTTAACCACATCTTCGTCCATACTTTTGTGACCTAAAAACAAACTCTCCACATTTATTTTCATTAACTAAGCAGGTTAAGTTAATTCCGAGGCTAATAACAGCTATATTTCACGCATAGTATTACAACAAAGTGACTAAACTTGCTGAAATTGCCACAAAACTTAACAGATATAACAAACAAGTATAAGGTTACCTCTGTAACCATATACATATCTATCATGTTTTCACGAGGGTTACACATAGGCATGGCTTCTTGGGAGAAACAAGGATTTTTGTTTGATGCAATGAAATTTTCTATTGGTGTAGATTCTTCTTTTATGTTTCTTAATAAGTAATGAGACTCTAATGAGAGTATTTAATGAAGTGTTTATGTGGTGAATGTAAATCAATTGATATGTTAATTATCGAGATATTTAACATCATTGTTGTCCATATTTGAGATGATGGATGTAATTCAATTAGTATGCTATCTATTGTGATATTTGACATCATTATATTTCACACTTATGGTTATGAATGTAAACCAATTGGCATGCTACTTATTGTAGTAATTGGCATATTATTTTTTATAACTATATTAATGAGGATGAGATCCTTACTTTTGGGTGATCATACATAATTGTAAGTGAAGAGGTAACAGACTTTCCCTATCATAGTGATGAGATAAGGATGGTTCATTCCCTTACACCTAGAGTATTATCTAGAACTAGGTTCTAGTACTCGTTCTAGGCTTATGGAACTGAGTCCATTTGCTCTGATCAAGGCTCATGCATATCATAACAATTCCAGAGAGGCTTAAGATGAGTTCCCTAACTACGTTTAAGGAATCATAACATTATCCACATTCATGTTTAGTATGTTGCACAAGCATAAACATAAGGCATAATTTGGCATAACATGACAATTGTATGGGCAGTTGCTAAGCATAACATATTCATGCATGGCAATTGTATGGGCAATTGCCTAATGTTAAGAATGTGATGTGTATTTGTGAATATTGTATAGAAATGAGTTTTCTATATAAAATTATAAAATGAGAATCTATTTCGGGAAGAGAAAGGACATGGTTTTGGTTCTTGCCACCTTTCTAGTTTATATAATTATGAGACTCGCGTTTAGAATATGTAATTTTTCCTCAAAATGGATGGAATAATTGTGATGGCATGGTTTATGGATTTAACTACTAAGAATATGTGATTCTCACCCCATGTGTGTGTTTCTATAATGATTCCAGGGAAGAAGACTTATGGAAAGTGAAGACAAAGCAAGAACTAGAAGACTTAGAATAATGTTGTTTTATATTTTTATTAGAAACTTGTATCTTATAAGCCTTGAGAGGCCTAGTTAGGAGCTTTGTACATATTCTTGTATTTATGAGAAATATAAATGTTATGTATATTTGTTAGTTCATGGCTCATATTTTCTTATATAATCTGGTTATGTTATAAATGTTAGTAGTTAGTAGCATGTCTAGATCTAATTATTGTGGCATAATACAGAATTATACTATTGTTATTAAATTTGCGATGTTACAAGGAGGATGGTGAGGCCCCTTAAGATCAAAGACTTCCATACTCTCGTGAACAAATGTTGAATAATAGAGTTGGATAGTTTGAGGCCACCACAGACAAAGCCACAACAAGAGCAAAAGCCTCAAGGATTTCAAATGAGAAAGAAGACAGATGATGACTCTAAGAAGAAGTTTTCAAAGTTCAAGAATCAATAAGAAAAAAGGAAACAACTTAATATAGAAGATAGAGGACCTCAGTGTCCAAAATGTAAGGGGTACCATGGTGATAGAGCTTTCAGAATTGATCAGATGGAGTGCTTTAATTGTGGCAAAAAGGGACACCATGCCAGGAACTATTTCCAGCGGTAAGAAGCAACAACTCCCAGACCCCTGACCAAAGGAAGGGTTTTCACTTTGAGCGACAAGGAAGCAGCTCAATCTCCTAATCTAAAACAGGGTAACTGCATTGTTAAAAATACACTTTTAACTATATTATATGATTCTGGAGCATCTCACTCTTTTATTTCTTATGATTGTGTGAAGATGTTGGATTTGCCTATTTCACACCTTCCTTATGACTTGATAGTTTCCATTCCCACGGGGAAACCTATAACAACTTCCAAAAAATGTCTAAATTGTGATGTGACTATTGAAAATAGAAACTTCCTGGTGAATCTTATATGCTTACCCCTTCTTGATATAGACATCATTTTGGGCATGGACTGGTTGTCAGCAAACCATGTTGTTTTGAACTACTTAGATAAAACATTAGTGTTTATGTCTGATTTTCCTTCTATAAACCTTCCTTTTAAATCAATGTAGGTGAGTGCCAGTGAAGTTATCAACCACCTAGTAGAAGGAGCTCAAGGCTATATTCTCATCTTTTCTTTGAATTCCGAAAAGGAACAGAAGTTGGAGAGTATACCTGTTGTGAGAGAGTACTCAGAGGTATTCCCATATAAAGTGAGTGAGTTGCCACCTGAGAGAGAGATTGAATTTATGATAAACTTAGTGCTAGGAACATGGCCTATCTCTATAGCACCTTATAGGATGCCTTTATAGAACTCTTTAAGCTCAAGAAACAGATAGAAGAGTTGTTGGATAAAAAGTTTATTTGACTTAGTGTCTCACCTTGGGGAGCCCCTGTACTCTTCGTGAAGAAGAAAGATAATTGTATGAGATTATGTATGATTATAGGCAATTGAATAAGGTAATAATTAGGAATAAATATCCATTGCCTAGGATAGATGATTTGATGGATCAGTTAAGGGGAGCTGCAGTGTTTTCAAAGATTGACTTAAGATCAGGATACCGTCAAATTAGGGTCAGAGAAGAAAATATTCTGAAAACTACCTTTAGGACTAGGTATGGGCATTATGAGTATCTTGTAATGTCCTTTGGTCTGACAAATGCACCTGCTGTTTTCATGGATTATATGAACATGATTTTTAGACCTTACCTTGATAAATTTGTTGTTGTCTTTATAGATGATATTTTCATTTATTCAAAGACAACTAAAGAACATCTTAGGGTAGTTCTAGAAATCCTAAAGGAAAAGAGATTGTTTGCCAAGTTATCAAAATATGAGTTTTGAATGAAGAAGGTGCAGTTCTTGGGACATGTGATATTTGGGGATGGGATATCCATGGATCCTAGTAAGATAAAGGCAGTGTTGTGATGAGAGAGATGTAACATCCTCTTTTGACATGTTAGACTTGTATATAGTTACAAAGGTAGCATAATACTTTCTTAACATACTTGTTTAATTTTGTGACTTTCTGAGTTAGTTTAGTCACTTTGCTGTAATACTAGGTATAGAAAATAGTTGTTATTAACTCAAAAAATGACTTAAATTGCTTAGTTAATGGAAATAAATATGGAGAATTTGTTTCTAGGTTACAAATATGTGTTATGTGTTGTGGTTAAAGTTTGAGGACAAACTGAGTCAGTTTGGTATTTTTAAGTACACTGGTTGAGTATTTATATACCAGATTGATGAGTAACAAATATAGAAACTTATGAAAATGATGAGAATATGATTGAGATGAATCATAGGATTTTCCATAATACCTTTAAAAGTTAGAAAACTTAGATTTGTGAGATCAAAGTATTCCTAAGAAGTATAATGTTTTTGCAAAATATCTAAGTGACTTTTGAGTCACCATTCTCATCTTCTATCTTTGACTTTTCATGCTATTTCTCTTGTGTTTCTTCTCATATTTCACGGAAAAACACAGCAGAAAATAGAGGAGAAAACAGAGAGGGAAAATAAGAGGGAAATGAAGAGAAAAAAGAGGAGAGGAAGAGGAAGATCAAAAGGAAAACTAAAGCTTGATTATCATCATCTTGACTATAAGAGGTAGGGTGTTTGATACTTAGTTCCTTCATTTTCTACTCCCTTCTTCATGTATGATGCATGTATGTTTGGATAAGAAAATGGGTTTTTGTATGGTTTTCCATGGTTTGGGTTGGATGAACTAGTTGAATGTCTAGTTTGTGATTCAACTTGAGATAGTCTAGGCATGGTGGATAGTTGGAACCTTAGGAATATCCCTGGAACTCCTTGTGAAGGAGGTTGAGAAATGGGTATTTGAGTTTAGGATTCTTGGTCATAAATCCATGCTTGATGAGTTAAGAGTTTACATGAAGGTTACTATGTGATTAGGGATCTTAGTTGTGGGTGATAATCACTTAGAATCTATGTTTGAGGATTGGGATATGATTTGAGGATCAATGGAACAGTAACACAATTGGTTGCTACCCAGAAATTGATGTTCTGCAATGCCTTATTTGAATAACAAGGGTGTTATTCTAATAAAGCATCACAAGATGTTGTTGAAATATGAAATCTCGGGGGTGTTATTCGAATAAAGCCTGTGTTATTCGAATAAAGCCTGTGTTATTCGAATAACACCATACAGAGAAACATAAAATTGATGATATTTGAGTGTTATTCGAATAACCTCAAGGGTTATTTGAATAAAACTTTCCTAAAAATAGAATTTGATGGTTCTATAGAGGATCAAATGATGGTTTTCTAAAGGCTTTCACTAGGGAGAGTGATTTAACCTAGGAATTAGCCCTTTGTGCATTAGTTATTAATGAGAATAACTTTTTATGCACTTGTTGAAAGTGGTATGCTTATGTTACTTGAGAATTGACTAAGTTTTTCTCCTTTGTTGCAAAGTTGAGTTAATTTGGTAAGTGTACCATACTTTACTCCCTTATTTATTAAGTTTGAGTTATGACAAGTGTTAGAAGCATGGAAAAACTCCTTTGTGAGATAAAATGATCTGAGAGTACATGTATGTTAGACTTTATTAGTTCACTTGGTTAGTGCGGATGATAATCACATATTTGATACATTAATAAATCCTCATTTGTAGTCATTTACACTTTCCATGTACTTAATTGATTGAGTTTGGTTATGTTTTGTAAGTTTAGACTCAAATTGGACTTAATTAAATTTTTTAGCATGATTTATGTCTTACACTATTTTTGTATTTGAGTCATATCTTGGGTTGTAGGTGGCCTTTTTAGGTGATTCTAGTGGCATTTGAAAGATAAAAGAGAGTTCTACAACTTTCATGAAGACCTCAAAGCCTAGTCACACGATTGGATAACTCAAATTGGAGTTGAAACAAGAACTAGAGTGCTGATTTTAACAGCTTGACCTATGCATACTGTTCATACCATAGCTCGGGCTATAAGATGTTAAATAGGCTAAAATTTTGAGAGTTTCTAGTTAAGTGTAACACCCCAACTTTTGGGATAATTACAATATAGTCCCGAAATGTACTGTTTTGTGAATTCTGTGAGTAGTAAATTAAATTTGACTGTTCCGTGAGTGTACTTGATCATTTGTGTGATTTGCTCCGAGCCAGGGAAATAATAATTTTCTGGGATAAATCTTATTTTAATTAATTGGAGTCGGGGATCTTACTAAACCCAATTGATTGATATATATATTAATCTCGTAATTTTTGGATTTAACTCAGTGCAATAAAATAATTTTATATTTTTATAATATTATTTTATATTACAAGATACTCTCTTGTCTCAAAAATAGTAAAAATATGCTTGATTTGACCACGGATCTTTAAAAGTCTTGTGGGACCCGCGTTAGGAAAAACAGTCAACTATCTTGACCGGACAATTTCTAACCAATGAGAGC
This sequence comes from Ormosia semicastrata, assembly GCA_029884595.1. Lineage (NCBI taxonomy): Eukaryota > Viridiplantae > Streptophyta > Magnoliopsida > Fabales > Fabaceae > Ormosia > Ormosia semicastrata. The sequence continues at coordinate 17,080,828 of JAQQTO010000062.1, read as the reverse complement.
AAGTCAACAAATGTAGGCTTGACTTTCTAAACCAATAGGAATTGGTCAACGAAGGAAGCAAAGACTTTCGTGTGGGCCGTTGGATGAAGACTTAGTTAGGAAGCCTTTGATTTCAACCGTTGATCAAATCAATGGTGAGATTAGAATTCAAGATTTATGACTAATTCATATCTACCTTAGATCTAATCTATGGCTAGGAATTAAAGATGAATCAAGGGTTAGGATTAAGTCAAAAATTGTAGGCTTGACTTTGATTAGTAGCTAATTAAGCTTAATTTGACTAATCTAATTACTTAATTAGCTAACTAAGTGAACTAGTTTAATTCTTAATTAATTATAATCTAAATACTAATTAGATGTTCTAATATTTATTAAAGGTTATAATATATGCTAATATATGTTAAACTAATTAGTTATATAATTAGAATGTTAATTAAATATTATTAGGAGACTTAATCTAATTGATTAGCTATTTAATTAGCTTGTAATTAGTCATTAATTGAAATCAAATTAAGCTCCTAAATTTCCTAAAGGGCACACGGTTTTCAGCAGAACTTGGAGGGCTTGGTGGCTTGGTTCTACTAGCTTCTTGAACTCTCCAAGTGTCATAAACCATGTGCACTCCATGTGAACACACTTGGATATTTATCAATTCAAATCAAACACTCAACCTCACCTAAAACCACTCACTACGGCAGCAGCCCTCTCAATTCCCTCTTCACTTTTATTTCACACTTTTCCTAAATCTAAGCTATTCATCTTCTCTCCAAAAATTCCAAGAACTCAAATAAACTTTCTCTTCCATTTTCTTTTCCATATTCGGCCATACACTCCAACCCACACCAATCAACTTCTATAATTTTATCTCATCACATTTCTTAAACCCAAATCCTATTCTAAACATTTTTCCTTCACAAAGTTTTCCAAAAATCCTACTCTATCTTGTCCAAAATCCAACCTTTTGCTTACTTCCTTAAGGGTAAGCCTTGATTCTATGGTTCAAAATTGAATTTCTAATTTTTCTAACCATGATTGTTCCATGGTTTTTTAATATTAAATCTTGTATGTGTTTTTACTAATTGTTTAATAATTTTAGGGATTTGTTTGGGAGCTTGTACGAAATTTAGAGGAAAGGAGGAGAACTAACCGATTAAATAGTTTACAAGAGGTAAGAGGGAGATTTAATCTCATCAACCCTAAGTGGTGATGGGAAAATGGATTTGTTTGTGCATGGAATCCATAAGGATTCATTTGTGTGGTTGTTTATAGTATTTATTATTTATTTGTGTAATTGTTTAAATGCTTTCCTATTTGTGATTTATTTTGCTATGCATGATTATAGCTTTCATTATTTTTGCTATGCATGTTTATGGTTTTAAATAAATTATATGTATATTATATGTGATTATATAATTGCATGTGTTTATAATTGTATATAATTGTATAATTATTAAAATAGGATGTGAATAACATGTACGATTTGCATGAGTGTTCCAAAGAACACACTATGAGGCTCGGCCTTACATCCAAACAGAGAAACCAAAATGTTCTCGAATTTTCTAAATTACTTGATTTAAGGAATTTAGGTAAAATAATCAAATTAAAGTTGATTTAAGTTAATTGTGGCCAATATGCCATTTTAGTGTATAATTAAATGCCATTTTATTTTGATTTGGCCAACATGCCATTTTAATTGTTAAGATAGGTTAGGTAATTGTTTTATAACATAAATTGATTCCAAAGAATCATTGAGAAAATCAAAGGAATTAATTAAATCCTAGAATTTTAACTTAGCAGAATTTAGTTTAAGTAAGAAATTAATCAGACACTTGAAAAATACTAACGTAGAGCTCATTCCATAAATTTTGAAGCGTGTTAGTAAGTTTCAAAGTGAAATTATTGGGTAAAAATAAAATAAACTATATTTAGAGGAAAATGTTAAAAATACCTTATACTGATTTTATAGGCAAAATGCTGCCGAAATTTACTAAAATTAGACGAATAAAATGAAAAGATTTCATACTATATTTAGAACACAAGAAAAATACTCTACGTATTTTAAATATACTAGATATAGTTTTACACATATTGAAAATAACAATTATAAGCTATTCGGTTAAGAAAATGAATTAAAAATCCTACGCGATTGAGAAAATGATTTTAAAAGATTTTGCGATGTTTAAAAATGTCAAAATATATTTACGCGATTTAAAAATGTTTGTGAAAATGCGATAAAATTCCTACGCGATTGGACAATACTGAGAGTTTTTCTGTCGGGCCAAAGTGGTGGACCCGGACATGTTGTGGTGTAGTACTGTCAGGTAGGACGTACTATACTTTGGTATTTTGGTATTTTGTGACTAAGGGTATTTTTGTAATTTTTTGTAATTATGGTAAAATTTGGATAATAAGGGCATTTTTGTAATTGTAGATCATGTTTAGGGTGTTATGTCAATTTGATTGATAATTGGCGATTGATTGACGAGGCGAATTACACCGTAATTGGTGTGATAAGCGTAGTGTGGTTCATTTATGAACTTGGAGGCATTAGTGTGCGGAGAATCCCATATGTGGACAGTGGTAGCACCTCTGGGCCGTGGTAACGGGTAACACACTAATGATCTTGACAAGCACTATTCTTAATCGAGATTTTGAGGAGACTATTAAGTACTATGCCTGTGGTACACGATGTTTGGACTGTGTACTGCTACACGATGTTTTGGACTGTGGGCTATAGACACGACGTATTGACAGTGCAATAGCTTGGTAAGGCAGCCATAAAGTATTTCTAGTTTCTTTTCGGATCATTCCCTCAAATATCCGTGTTTAGCTCAATGGAGTAGGAACGAGTCAGTGTGTGTATCATTTATCATCTGCATTTTAAATGTTTATTATGTTCATGCATTATTTGCATTTTACTGTTCATGCATCCTCTGCACTTTACTGTTTACCCTATTCTGTGATAAAAATATATGATGTACTATTTTTAATATATATTATGTATGATATGTGTTATTTTAATATTTATTGCTTTAATATTTTATGCATAATATAATGGTATGTGTTATTTTAATATGTATTACTTTGTTATATTATGCCTGAAATGTTGGTATGTGTGTTAGAATATTTGTTTGTATTATCGTTTTCTTTATTGCCATGCGGGTAATGGTGTAGATTGTCTCACCTCTCTATATGTTTTCTCGATATTATTACATTATTTCCGTAAAGAGTTCGAGGAAGAGGGAGAGGAACAGCCTCTTGAGATACAGTATCCGGACGAGCGACAGTCGGGCGAGCTATACGAGGAAGAGGAGACGGTAGATCACACTGAACATCAAGACTGATCTTGAGATCATGGCGTCACCAGGATTCCTCGAGTTTGTGAGACTGGAGTTTCACGGGGGTTCTGAAGCCTGGCGTCTGCGCGTAGTAGATAGAGGCACGGTTGTATACGTGGGACGTTTGATTGTGTCCCTATGTAGAGAGTATGACGGAGATGTCATATTCACTACTATGTTGTATTTATATTTAGAGTTACCTCTGTCTCTTAGGCATTACTGGCAAGGAATACTCCATGCGCCTTGTGAACTCAGTAGCGAGTCAACCGCTCGGACTCGTGTCCGTAGTACTATGGGACCTAGAACTATAGGACCTCCAGGAGCTCTGAATTACGAGGATCTTTCTGAGGATGATCCATCGGAGGATTAGAGAGCTCTAAGGTGCACTTGGGCAATATTATGTCTTAGTTTTATGTTGTCTTTTACTGTTTTATCAAATGCTTGTAGATGTAAATTATGCGTGTACTAAAGAAAAATCACATGTATATTATGGTGAGTTTATGTTTCTTATATTTTGTGTTCCGCGTTATTTTATTTAATGTTATAATTATAAAAGGAAAAAAAATATATATATATATACCACAAATATTATTTAAGTATCAAAATGTTTTTACAACTTGGGTAAGGATTTTATTTTTATTTATTTTTATTTTTCTGCATCATAAATGTGACATCCCCAGAAAAGCTGTTACATTAAGACCCAAATCTATAACTTTCATATTGAACACTTTTCTAGATTCTGAGGTCTAATGGGTCATATTGGGCTTGAGAGTCAAAACAGAGGAGTTATCACTGGGCCTGAGCAGTATGCAGTAATCATACCATATCTTGAGTTGTAGAAATGATTTTTGACCCAAACTAACGGCATTTGAAATCTGAGATCCAGGCCTGTAATTTCATGAATACCACTTTGTTAAAAAATGACGAATGCAATGACTTTAAAGCTAAATGATTTCAAAGATAAAGAATCTCCATAATTTTCCACTCACCAAAAGTCATTTGGTATTTTCCATTCATTTTCCACTCATTCACTCACTTATGACTCAGCCCCCTTATCATTTTGTATCCCTAATCCTCTATAAAAGGCACCATTGATAGATCATTTATGGGTCTTGGTCCTAGAGGCCAAGATCATACTATTTTGTTACTTGTTTTTCTTGTAGTAGTTTTCCTTTGTTCTAAATTGAAGTCATGTTCTTCTTCTTCTTCTTCTCTCTTTCTTTCTTCTTGTCTATGAGTAACTAAGTTTCATTTTACTTGGGTGAAAAGGTGAAGCTCTTGGTAATGAAATAATGTTAGATTCATTTCTTTCTTGTGCTTAAATGATATATTTTCAAGTGGTCATTATACGTGTTGTATTTTATTTTCAATCAATTTAGAAACCCTCCTTGTAAAGTGGAGATCTTGATTTGTTGTAGACAAGATTTTGGCACAATGAATGCTTGATCCCATTTATGAGTGGTGGTGTTAATAGATGATTAAAAGAATCATAATATAATTACGTATATACTTTTTAATGAACTTTGAACATTGTATTTTCTGATTTGAACCTCCATTATGTGTGGATTCTAGTTGAGTTATAAAAAGAATTAATCTTGTCCTTATTTTATTTACCAAGAGTGGATCTCCTAACCCAAGTAAGTATTTTTTATTTGTGACTAAGTTTTATCACTTTTATTGTTGTGTCAAAATATTTACCTTACATCAAAGAATTTTTCTTTATCAATTCCTTGTGGATCGACCTCGGACTCCTAAGAATTTATTACTTGAAACAACTTGCACTTGGGTTTACAACTTTTAATCTCGCATCAGCGGACCTTGTGATGTTGGTTTTAGTGAAACCTTGGGCATCCAAGTGTTATGGAATGCCCTAATGTAGTGTCTAGAACCTTGAGCGACATGAGGTTGTGTTGGATATCACTTGTGAAGTGAAGATGAGGTGTGCTAGATAAAATTAAGTTGAGATTGTTTGGTAAGTGTAACAACCTCCCTAATCTAATAGTCATAAACAGGGTTATAGAAGTTCAACAATACTGGTAAAAATTATTTGTTAATTTAGATAATTTCTTGAACTAGTTTGAACGTAATTCTATAACACTGAATATAAGAGAAAAATTAAGATATCTACAGAATCAGTTGATATGATGAAGTAAATATAAAAAAATTATTTCCTAACTATAAATAATTGATAAAAGTTGTAGAAAATTTTGGAGAGTCAACTGAGTTAATCTGATATTTCTAAGGATATTGCTGAAAAATAGCCAGAATAGTTAAGCAGCTTAGAAAATTATATTTACCTACTTCACATGTTTGATTTAATTTGAGAAAAGTGTGATTACCATGCGACAATGAAGATGAGTTTTGATGATAACAAACATGGAGATGATGAGAAGACCGAGTCCAAGATCTTCAAGATTAGCATTAGGACTTAGGATCTTTCTTGTACAGAGCTTTTATAGGATATCTCAATGTTTAACTCAAAAGATCTATGAACATGTTTTTCTACAAACTAAATTAAAGTTTTAAAATGGCTTTAAAAATCAAAGAGTTTGTGGATTTTCATAAATCACATGATCTATTTCTTAAAAGTGTTTTTCATAATTTGAAACAGAGGTATTCAAATAGGCTTGAAGGTATTCGAATACAATCCTTCTGAAAAATGCTTTTTAGAACGTGTTTTAACCAGTGGTATTCGAATACCTCTTTGTGGTATTCGAATAACCTGCTTCTGAGATGATTTATGAGAAAATGAAAAACAGTGGTATTCGAATACACCCTAGTGGTATTCGAATAACCTGTGTCTAAATTGTTTTCTATGAGAACTGAAACCAGTGGTATTCGAATACCCCTTAATGGTATTCTAATAACCCACGAGATTCTGTTTTGGTTTTTGAATTTATACGTAAACGGATTCGCATTTATTATGATATTAATTTCCTTAACGATCATTTCTGATCAAAGGCTCTATAAATAGAGACCTTGTCTCACGTCTGAAACACACAAAATTTCTGAAATTATTTTGCTTGTGCTAAAACGTTGTTTACATATTTCTCTCTTTTTCACTGTGCTCTTTTGGTAAAACTCTGAGATATTCTTAGAGAACTTTATAGTGCTTCAATTTGTATAATTTACTCTGAGTGAGAGTTTCTCTTCATCTACTTTCTACTATTCTGTATCGAGGGTGAGGTATCCCTGCAGGCTGAGGCTTTAGCACAAGGGTAGAGTTTCCCTGTGTGTGAAAAGTGCTCTTTTGTGTAATGATTGCAAGCACCTATTGAAGCTTGTATATAAAGTAAAAAATCTCGGCTTTCGAGGACTGGACGTAGACCACAAGTGGGTTAGTGGTCGAACCAGGATAAATACTGTGCTTGCTTCTCTCTTCTTAATCTCTTTAGTTTATGTAATTTTAATTTACTGTATATTTATTTTTTGCTATTTTTATTGTTTCTTTTCTTCTTCTCGTTCCTTCTGTGCATTTATTTATTAAGTTTTAATATTTGTATTTTATTTTAAAAGAGGTTTTGCAAAATTTTAATACTCAATTCACCCCACCTCTTGAGTACTAGAAGCCACTTGGTAACAATTGGTATCAGAACTAGACTCTTATATAAAGAGCTTAGCAGCTTCAAGAGAACATGGCTTCTTCAAATGGTTTTTCAGAAGGATATTCCATAAACCTACCACCTTTTTTTAATGAGGATGGTTACGTATATTGGAAGAAAAGAATGAAAATCTTCATCGAAGCTATTGATCTAGATGTGTGGGATACTGTCGAAAATGGCGCTTTTATACCTACACATGAGGTCAATGGCGTAAGGACCGAAACACCAAGAAATAAATGGTCTGATGAAGACAAAAGAAAAGTTCAACATAATTTGAAAGCAAAAAATATTATTACTACTGCTTTAGGATATGATGAGTTTTTTAGAATTTCAAATTGTAAAACTGCTAAAGAAATGTGGGACACTTTGCAAGTTACCCATGAGGGTACTGGTGAAGTACAGAGGTCGAGAATCAACTCTCTAACTCGTGAATATGAATTATTCAGAATGAACCAAGGAGAAAGCATTCAAGAAATGCAAAAGAGGCTCACCCACATAGTTAATCATCTTGCATCTTTAGGCAAAAGTTTTTCTAACGAAGATTTGATTAACAAGGTTTTGAGATGTCTTAGCAGGATTTGGTAACCCAAGGTAACAGCCATATTAGAATCGAGGGATTTGTCGACAATGACTCTAGCTACCCTCTTTGGTAAACTTCATGAGCACGAACTGGAACTAAGCAGACTAAGTCAAAGTGAAGAAAACAATAAAAAGAAAAAGGGGATAGCGCTCAAGGCCACTTCCTCATCAATCGACAATGATGATGAAGAAAATGAAGAAGGCTCAGAAAACATCGAGGTAAATGAAGAAAATCTTAGTTTGTTAGTTAACAAATTTGGTAAATTTCTCAAGAAAAATGGAATGCAAAGAAGACCTCCTTTCCCCTCGAAGAAGACTCATTACAGAGGTCAAGGAGCTTCAACAACTCCAAATTGCTATGAATGTGGCCAACCTGGTCACATGAAAATGGAATGCCCAATTTACCAAAAGAAGAAGGAGAAATTTGAAAAGAAGCCCTTCAAGGAAAGAAAAGGAAGAAAAGCCTATATAGCATGGGATGAAAATGACATGGATTCAACTGACAGCTCAGACAACGAGGAAGCTCAACTATGTCTTATGGCCAAAGGATAAGAAGAAGAAAGCGAAAATGAGGTAAGTTCTAATATTACTTTATTGCCTTCTTACGATGAGTTACAAGATGCCTTTGAATAATTACATGAAGAGTCTTTAAAACTCACAAAAACTATTTCTTCTTCTAAGAAAACAATCTCTTCTTTAGAAAATCAAATTCTTGTTTTAAATAAAGAAATAGAAGAATTGAAAGTTGAAAATGAAATTTTGGGAATCATTGATGCATGCACAAATCATTCTTCACATGCTTCTACATCTTCATCTTGTTCTTCATGTCATACGCTTGAAAAAGAAATTGAAGACTTAAAGAACACACTTTCTAAATTTACCTTTGGAAGGGATAACTTAAATATTTTATTAAGAAGACAAAGAGTGGTTTTTCAAAAAATCGGGATAGGTTATAACCCAAAAAATCAACAAAAACTCTATAAAAATTTCTTTGTGCATTCCAGTGTTTCAAGTAGTCCTTTTATTAAATGTTTTTACTGTGGAAAGAAAGGACATAGTGCATCAATATGTAATGCAAGGAAAAATATTAATACAAAAATTGAAACAAAAATGGTTTGGGTTCCCAAGGGTACTATACCTAAAACTGACACACCAGGACCCAAGAAAGTTTGGGTACCAAAGGTTAAAAACTAAACTTGTGTTGTAGGTGTGCTTGAAAGCCAGGAGTTCAAATTGGTATCTCGATAACGGCTATTCCAAGCACATGACCGGGGACGATTCGAAATTCACCATGCTTATTCCCAAGAATGATGGACACGTTACTTATGGTGATAACAACAAAGGACAAATTCTTGGAATTGGCAAAGTCAGTAAGAACCCTAACTCCTCTATTGAAAATGTATTGCTTGTTGAAAGCTTGAAACATAACTTGCTTAGTATTAGCCAATTATGTGATAAAGGAAATAGGATAATATTTGATTCAAATTATTGCATAATTGAAGATAAAAATGATAAGCATGTTAAATTCATTGGTCATAGAGTAAACAATATCTATATGATTAGCCTTGATGATATATCTTCAAATGATGCGAAATACCTTTTAAGTAAGAATGATGATTCATGGTTATGGCATAGGAGAATTACACACATTCACATGGATCACTTAAAGAAGTTAGTCTCTAAAGAGCTAGTAATTGGACTACCCAAGCTTAATTTTGTAAAAGATAAATTATGTGATGCATGTCAAAAGGGTAAACAAATAATAAGGCAAAAAATATAGTCTCAACTACTAGACCTTTACAACTTTTGTACATGGATCTATTTGGACCTTCTAGAACTATGAGTTTTGGTGGGAATTACTATGCTTTAGTGATTGTGGATGATTTTTCTAGGTTTACATGGACTTTATTTCTTACAAATAAAAATGATGCATTTCTAGCTTTTAAAAGACTTGTCAAAGTTATTCAAAATGAAAAAGGTTTTCAAATCTCTTCTATAAAAAGTGATCATGGTGGCGAATTTGAAAACAATGTTTTTGAAAATTACTGTGATGAACATGACATTAATAATAATTTATCTGCCCCTAGAACTCCACAACAAAATGGAGTTGTAGAAAGAAAAAACCGTTCTTTAGAAAAAATGGCGAGAACTATGCTTAATGAGGCTGCTCTTCCTAAGTACTTTTGGGCGGATGCTATAAGTACAGCTTATTATGTAATGAACAGGGCCCTTATAAGGCCTATTTTAAAGAAAACCCCATATGAGTTGTATAAGGGAAGAAAGCCAAATGTCTCACATTTTCATGTTTTTGGATGCAAATGTTTTGTTTTAAATAATGGAAAAGATAACTTAGGCAAGTTTGATGCTAAGTCTGATGAAGGTATATTTCTTGGTTATTCAAATTATAGTAAAGCTTTTCGTATATATAATAAAAGAACTATGACTATTGAAGAATCTATACATATTGCATTTGATGAAACTGACCTAAATGGATCGAGAAAGGATATTGTTATTGATGATGTTGCAGAAGTCTTAGTAGAAACACATTTGGATAGCAAGGAAAAAGAAATCAAGGAGCAAGAAGATAAGCAAAGACAAGAAGATTCACAAGCCTTATATGGCTTAAAGCAAGCTCCTAGAGCTTGGTATGAGAAAATGGTTTTTCAAGAAACTACCCTTTTTATTAAAAATAAAAAGCATGACATTCTTCTTGTGCAAGTATATGTGGATGATATTATCTTTGGTTGAGTAAGTTCCTTTTAGAAAATGGTTTTTCAAGAGGAAAAGTCAATACTACCCTTTTTATTAAAAATAAAAAGCATGACATTCTTCTTGTGCAAGTATATGTGGATGATATTATCTTTGGTGCTACTAATGAATCCCTGTGCAAAGAATTTGCTAAGACAATGCAGAATGAATTTGAAATGTTGATGATAGGAGAGTTGAATTTCTTCCTCGGACTTCAAATCAAACAACCGAACGAAGGGACATTCATAAGTCAAACCAAATACGCATGATAACTCAATGCAAGAAAATATCTCTAAGAATTGCACCGCATTTAAAGGTACAAAAGGATTGCGTTCTTGAATTTGTTGAAACATCTAAGCAACTTGCGATATTTTCACTAAACCCCTAGGAATTGCTCAAAAGATTCGAAATGGAAAACGCTAAACACATGGCCACTCCGATGGGCACTTCCTGCTATTTGGACAAAGATGAAGGAGGTAAATCAGTAGAAATAATGAAATACAGAGGTATGATTGGATCTCTCCTTTATCTTACTGCTAGTAGGCCAGATATAATGTTTAGTGTATGCATGTGTGCTAGATATCAGGCAAACCCTACGGAATCTCATTTAAGTGCTGTTAAACAAATAATGAAATACCTAGTAGGCATTTCACAAATGGGCTTGTGGTACCCTAAGGGTGCCTCATGTAGTCTAATAGGCTATTCCTCTAACTACTGATTTTGCTTTCGAGTGCAAATTGACTTGGGGTTCTTCGAAAAAGAGTACTAGTGGGACATGCCACTTACTTGGTAGTTCTTTAGTTTCTTGGCATAGCAAGAAACAAAATAATGTGGCTTTGTCTACCGCTGAGGCTGAATATGTTGCAGCCAGGAGTTGTTGTGCTTAAATCCTATGGATGAAGCAACAACTTTTAGACTACGGTCTTCAGCTTGATCATATCCCGATAAGATGTGATAACACTAGTGCAATAAATATCTCTAAGAATCCCATTCTGCATTCCAGAATAAAGCATATAGAGATAAGACATTACTTTATCAGAGATCATGTACAAAAAGGGGATTGCATTCTTGAATTTGTTGAAACATCTAAGCAACTTGCAGATATTTTCACTAAACCCCTAGCAAAAGAAGCATTCTTTTATATAAGAGGAGAATTTGGCATAATTGATTAATCCAACATATAATTGCCTATTATTTGCTTTTAATCTTTCTTGAATTATTACTGACTTGAGCATCGGAGCTATCCTGAAATCTTTTTTGCAGGTACTCCATCAAAAGGTATGCTTTTGTCTCTCAAAAAATGCAATTCCTGGATATAGATATGTGTTTTCTTGTTTAAGTTATTCGAATACATCCATATGGTATTTGAATACTATTGCTGTTATACGTGCAAACTTGTGTTTTTCTGATAAGGCTATTCGAATACCATCAGAGTTATTCGAACACCATACATCAGTAGAACTTTTCTAAAGCTGGTGTATTCGAATAACTAAGTAGTCATTTGAATACCCTGAGGCTTTCTTTTTCAGTTTTTCTCATAGGGCTCTGGAGTATTCGAATACCTTGTAAGATATTCGAATACTTGCTCTCCTTGCCTTCCCTTCTTTTTGTGAGTATTCGAATAAAAAAAATAAAAATATTCTGAATAATTTTAACTCAAAGAAATTTGTTTAAAAAATGATTTTTAAAGTAAATGGCATTTGAATACCATGGACTGGCAATCAAGCCAAATTTGGCCATCTATTTGAATACCTGGTGAGGTATTCGAATACCCTCTATCTGAAGGTTGCATCCTTTGATCTTTCCCCAATGCTATATTCGAATACCTCCTCATGGTATTTGAATAGATTTGGGTATTCTTTAAATAACCCCTACGTATCCGAATAGGTCTCGCTCTCGTTTCTCTTCGTTTTCAAAAACCTTTTGCTAAAGTCTCGGGCTCCTTAGTATCTTTTTTTTGGAACTTTTTTTCCTTTTTTTTCTTTTTTTTGTTTAGATTTTCATATTCAACTTTTCAAGGTTTAAAAATAAACTTTATGAACAAATTACGTGTTCATTCCTCCTCTCCCCTAAAACCTCTTCTTCTCACGTTTCTCACCGTTTCCACCCCTTCTCTTCGCTCCATCTCCTCCTTTTCTTTTCCATCCATGGCCTCATCTTCCTCTCGCTCTAAGCGTCCTCGTACGAAGACGGCTCCATGCAACAACCCGCTAGACCTTCGCAGGCTTTCCTCTAACGAGCAAAACAACGAACGAGGACCCAAAGGTAACAAGGGCTAGCTTCATTACCCACTTTTGAGAGTGTAACTTGTGCAACCAAAGAAACAAGTACCTCGACTTGGGGTTCTTCGAAAGAGAAGGTGGTTTTGACTTTCAACAAAGAAGCAAGGAGGACCCAAAAGGTAAATCAAATCCAAGGCGTACTTCACTTCTGCTCTTACTCAGCTACTCTGTATCCCGACCTGGTCAAGGATGTTCTATTGTAACCTGAAGATTGAATGTCAGGAGCTACACTCTAGTGTCTGTGACCAAAACATTGTGATCACACCAAGCGATTGGGTTCAGATGTTTAGCTTACAGTCAACTGGCCGCTACACTGAAGAAGATTCACTCCTCCAGCTCTTCAACAAGAACAGAGCAATTGAAGATGTTCTACGACTTGGGTTGGCTTTACCTTCGACTCAAAACCAATACTCTTAAAAAGCCTTGAGTCAAAAGGAGGCATGATGAAGAGCCGGACATCTTTTAGAAAGTTTTGCTCCTACATTATGCTTATGCCCACATCCTAGCTCCTAGAGGTGGGAACTACACCTACATGAGCGAAGATGATGTGTTCATGCTGTGGATTCTAAAGCAAGGCCATCAGATTAACTGGCCCGTCTTCATTATGAAGCATATGATGAGGGCAAAAGGTAAAGAGCGGTCTGAGCTTCCCTATGGAGTGATCATTACTACTTTCCTAGGCAAGTATCCTCATATTCTGGAAATTGAGCGAGTGACTTCGCTAACCCATCATCACGTGTTTGGGTCCTTTACCCTTAACAAAATGAAGATGATTAGGGTCAATTACCCTAATGAAGTCTTTTTTTTTTGTCTTTTTTTTTTTAAGGAGCAAGGATTGGGTGTTCCCAATGAAAATGTGGAAGTTAATGATGATGAAGGCTCAAACAAGTGTTTAGTGACCAAGGATCCTTGTTCACGACCCTCAAGGTGATCCCATGCTTGCCCCTGCTTTGTCAATTGATATCCTTACCGCTCCCGCTCCTGTCACAAAAAATGAGCAAATCCTGGCTTCTTGTCTGTTGGATAAGCTCAAAATGGGAACTTACATGGAGAACACCTTCACTATTTTGTTTGAGACAAAAGATAATAACCGGTGTTGAGCGTGAACAAGCACGCCCTTCGAGCTTTTTTCCGAATTCCTATAGTAAAGGCAATGACAAGTGCCACCTCTCTCTCCATCCACCACTCAAAAACCAAATGATTTTATGCCTATTTCTAGCACTCGTTTTGTCTTAGGATCTGTTGCTTATATTATGTTTTCTGGCTGTGTTGATGTTTATTGTATTGGCTATCTTTTGATAAAAATTGTATATGAACTTGGCCAATTATATTTAATGCGATGAGTACTTTGATAAATCTATTACAAAATTGTTTATCACATTTATAAAGCTGTGTTACTGTATACATGCATCCTTTTTTTAAGCAAAAGGGGGAGAATATGCTATGCTTATTATTAATTAATATGCTATGCTTGTTATTAATTTGAGAAAAGACAGGTTAAGCTGAATTAACATGGTTATTGGTTTCCAAAAGAAAGGGGGAGAATATGCGTGTTATTGATATTAAATTACCTCTAAGAGTAAGTCTTCTATCTTTTTGAATTCGATTTTATATGAACTAATGCTTTTCTCAATGGTAGTTTGTCATCATCAAAAAGGGGGAGAATGTGATTATCATGCGACAATGAAGATGAGTTTTGATGATAACAAACATGGAGATGATGAGAAGACCGAGTCCAAGATCTTCAAGATTAGCATTAGGACTTAGGATCTTTCTTGTACAGAGTTTTATAGGATATCTCAGTGTTTAACTCAAAAGATCAAAGAACATGTTTTTCTATAAACTAAATTAAAGTTTTAATATGGCTTTGAAAATCAAAGAGTTTGTGGATTTTCATAAATCACATGATCTGTTTCTTAAAAGTGTTTTTCATAATTTGAAATAGATGTATTCAAATAGCCTTGAAGGTATTTGAATACAATCTTTCTGAAAAATGCTTTTTAGAACGTGTTTTAACCAGTGGTATTCGAATAACCTGCTTCTGAGATGATTTATGAGAAAATGAAAAATAGTGGTATTCGAATACACCCCTCCGATGGTATTCGAATAACAAAAATAAATAAATTAAATTAAAACCGTGTCTAAATTGTTTTCTATGAGAATGAAAATATAATAAACATGTAAAATTCAAGACATCAATAGAAAGTTAAAGCCTAAATGAAAGGTAAAAATAAAATTAAAAAAGGTATTCGAATACCCCTTAATGGTATTCGAATAACCCACGAGATTCTGTTTTGGTTTTTGAATTTATACGTAAACGGATTCGCATTTATTATGATATTACTTTCCTCAATGATCATTTCTGATCAAAGGCTCTATAAATAGAGACCTTGTCTCACGTCTGAAACACACAAAATTTTTGAAATTATTTTGCTTGTGCTAATACGTTGTTTACATATTTCTCTCTTTTTCTCTGTGCTCTTTTAGTAAAACTCTGAGATATTCTTAGGGAGCTCTATAGTGCTTCAATTTGTATAATTTACTCTGAGTGAGAGTTTCTCTTCATCTACTTTCTACTATTCTGTATCGAGGGTGAGGTATCCCTCAAGATTTGTATAAGGGTGAGGTATCCCTGCAAGTTGAGGCTTTAGCACAAGGGTAGAGTTTCCCTGTATGTGAAAAGTACTCTTTTGTGTAACGGTTGCAGGCACCTATTAAAGCTTGTATACATAGTGAAAAATCTCGACTTTCGAGGACTAGACGTAGACCACAAGTAGGTTAGTGGTCGAATTAGGATAAATACTGTGTCTGCTTCTCTCTTCTTAATCTCTTTAGTTTATGCAATTTTAATTTACTGTATATTTATTTTTCGCTATTTCTATTGTTTCTTTTCTTCTTCTCGTTCCTTTTGTGCATTTATTTATTAAGTTTTAATATTTGTATTTTATTTTAAAAGAGGTTTTTCAAAATTTTAATACTCAATTCACCCCCCTCTTGAGTACTGGAAGCCACTTGGTAACAAAAAGTTAGTGCAACTTACTTGACAAATAGTAGTATATGAAAAATTATGGAAAAATGGATCTGAGGACTAAGATGTGTCCTAAATTTTTCCCTCGTACTTATGGACACTTGAAAATTCAACTTTGGAAGATTAAAGTGTACGTAGCAGATACAAAATTTCTAAGATAAAATTTTGGTCGTCCAACCCCTCTAGATATTTCTACTATTTCCCTTTCACTTTTTCTCATCTTTCTTTCGTCTCATTCTCTTCTCTTCTTGCGTCAAAACTGAACCGAGAATAGGGGAGAAAAGCTCTCCCATGGATACCCATTTTTAAACTTTCATTTTCTGTCTTTCTTCCACTCATCCTGACCTACACCTAACCTTGTTCTTTCTTCCTCTTTTACCATTGTTTCTTACGGCTAAACAGCTCATAAAGCAAAAATAGTAGCAGAACAGAGGTGAAACAACAAGGAAAAAAGAGAAAGAAAGTAAGGGAAAATCAAGGAACTAAGCTAGAGAAGCAAGGAGACAAGGTAAGGGATCCTTGCTATTAACTTATTCTTCTTTTTCTATGGTGTTTGAATTAAAATTTTGGTTTCAAGGTCCATGAGGGTCACGACTGGACCAAATTAAAAAGAGGAAGATTTTTGTTATTTTTATGCTTTTAGTTTCCTACTACCAATTCATTCCTTCTCTTGATGAATTATTCAAAGATAAATTTGTGAATTTGATTATTGTTTTGTACCCTAGCTCTCATGACCATGATGAGATTTAAGGCATTTGAATTCTTTAATTTGTTCATCTATTTCTATTGATGCTTGTGTTTAATTATGATGTTGTATTGAATAGAAAATGATTGAATTTTGAAGCTGAATGGTCACGGCTGCGTAGGCCTTATTTGTGACCAAAATTCTTATCATTTGTAAGCATGAAATTGTGGCTAAAATGATGTTGAATATTTATGGTAGAAGGCTGCCCATTAATGGCCAAAATTTAATGTGTTTATGTACAAAAATTATGGCTTATGTGGTGTGTGAAGGTCACGACAGAATGTTGTCCTAGGTGACCAGAATTGTTGACATCTTTGTGTATGGAATTATGGCTTAAAAATGTGAATTATAATGCCCCCTTTTTCGGGAGGAGGATGTCACACCAACCATATGAAACTCAAAAAAACATACACTAAGACCCAGTTTATATACATATAGGCGGTAATCTGTTCATTTATAAATCATATAGCAACTTGGCAATTTATCTTTTATATATATATTTTTTCTTTTTTTTTCTTCAATAAGTGGAAAATAAAAACTTAACAGAAATTAACATGAATATCAAACCATACTTTTATACAGAGGATACATAACATAAGTATCTAGATACACCAACAGGTTTAGCAAAAGAAAACAGAAGCTTTACATGCCCAAAAAGATATATATAGACAGCCACCAAGACTACAAAAAGTATCATGCCCCCAACAACTACTGAGAAGGAGCCTCAGAGGGGTCCTCCTCAGGATCCTCCTCAAAAGAGGAAATCCTTACAGGAGCAACAGATTCATGAGCAGGAGCTCGTGCAGAGGATAGGAACGAATCCTCGTGTGGACTATACTCGCAATCACCCCACACCTCACGTATCAGCGTGTAGAACTCCAGCGATACAGTAACTTCAAAAGAGAAAACAGGTAGATCATAATGACCCCAAGCCAAAGATATAGTCACATCTCCCACGTAGATGAAACGCTTGGTGATCAAGTCGACGTGCCAACAGTCAATGCCTTCGTGGAACCTCAGTCTGGCATACCATAGAAAACCTCGTCGGGATGCCATGACAAGCAGAAAACTAAACTGACTAAAAACTAGGAAACTCGGGCTCTTCCTCGCCTCGATCTTTAAAGAAGCATAGACATAAACAGAATAACAAAGCAAAGAGGTGAGATATCCAACATCATTACTAATTATAGCAGTAAGAAACAGAAACAGCAGATGACGCCATATAGCACAATAAAAATAATAAGCAGTATCAAGATTCCAAAAATAAATAGTTTAATAATCCAGACAATCTTAATATCAGTAAAATAAACAGTTACATATCTAATATACATGCATGTATGCCATATAAACATGTTGACCGACCATGAACATGTACAAGGTACCAAAATCCTACTCCATGGAGCTAAACACAATTTTAGAGAGAATAATCAAGGAGACATGTCTGTATCTCGTCAGCCTCAAATCAAGTGCTTCAACATTAACAATTTGCACAACTTGGCTTATACAAGACATTCTTCACAAGATCACGATATAGGATAATGTCTCAGTACGGATTGTCGATACGTTTGCATCGGTCTGTCTCACGGTACAAAGGAGCTACCAACTGCCCACTGTGAGATACCTGCACCCCGACGCCCCCAAGGTCAACAAGTGACCTACACTAGTCTACTCGTACCCGTACTAAGGTGTGAATCATCTCCTAGGCATAAAGCCTTAAAAAAAACATAGTCCACCGGACTTTCAAAATGCATGATGACTTAATGAATATATATATATTCAATAATAGCATAACCTTTCCATAACCACACGCCATAAATGGCCAAATCAATATCAATAAAATTTGGTCCCATTCATGGACCCACAATAATTTATTATTCAATTTTTTTTTT
Organism: Ormosia semicastrata; assembly: GCA_029884595.1. Classification (NCBI taxonomy): domain Eukaryota; kingdom Viridiplantae; phylum Streptophyta; class Magnoliopsida; order Fabales; family Fabaceae; genus Ormosia; species Ormosia semicastrata. Next base: position 17,062,617 of record JAQQTO010000062.1, on the reverse strand, counting down.
TACTTCTGAAAACATACTTTCAAGGTTTAATACAAAATTATGCTTCAACTTCAACACTTTTCCTATTAAGCCTCTCTAGGGAAATCCTTTAGTATTTTTTTTTCACCTAATCTTTGCTATTCTAATTAAACATGTCCTTCTCTTAGTTCTAAACATAACTCACTTAGAGTAATTATTTCAAGTTTTCTCAAAACTTCACTTACACTAATGTTCTTTCCATTTTATGAATCTCTAATCAACATCTAATCCTCTAATTAATTAAGTTTCCATCCTACACAAAATTTTACCATTTTATACTCTATGGCTGTGAGCTTTAAAGGCTAGGAACCTAAAATTCTCTTCATTCCAATCATTATTAAATACTATATTAGCTAGTCCCCAAAATTATTACAAAGTTTTAAATTTTAGACACCCCATTTATAGGACATAGTCGTGAGCCTCAAATACAAGGGCAAGCAACCCTTATTTTCCATACATGATTCCAATCAATCCAATACCATAAAAAATGTACACTAGCAAACAAACAAAATCATACGAAGTAAAACCAATACAAAAATCATCATGCATCACCAAAATCATATAACAAAATGAGTAACCCACACATGGATTCCTCACTATCAACACAAAAACAAGTTCCTCACCACCATAAAAGATTGAAGAGGATGATCTCCTTCTTACCTAAGAAGATAATAAGAAAAAGAACTCCCTTTATGCTTCTTGAAATTCGTCCAACTCTTCCACCAAAATCCTAGGATGATCAAACTCACATAATCAACAACCAAAGCTTGAAAAGAGGAGTCCTTGATCACCAAGGTGACCAAGAATCACGAAAATGAAGGAAAGAAAATAGAAAATCAAGAACTTTACCTCAAAACTTCAAGTTTAGGGCTTTATGGAAGAAGATGAAGATAGAAGAATCAAGTGATGGTCAGAAAAGGAAAAAGCTTCTAGGTGATTAGTAGATGCAAGAAATAAGGTTGGTTGAACAAGTAAGCATGGATGGCCATCAATGGTGGTGCTTGGCCATGAGAGTGATGAGAGAAAATGGAGATGAGAGGTTTAGGAGGTGATTCCAACAAGAAAAAGGTCTTCAAACAAGATGTAGTTTCAAGCAATGTGATTGCTTGAAATTAAACAAGCATGGAGGGTGAAGAAAGGGGGTGTGGCTGTGAGGTTGGAGAGGAAGAAGAGAAAATGTGATAGAAAAGTGAGAGAAAAGGAGAAGTTGAGAGAGAAAGGAAAAGTGGAGAGAGAAAGTGGTAGAAACTTTTGAAAATGGAAAAGGTGAAAAGGTGAATGGGTGTTTAGATGAAAAGATGACAATTGGTGTCATCTTTCCCCCTCATTGCCGTGGAGTCTCCAAGGGAGAAGAGACAAAAGTTAGCTTCCTTGAGAAGCTTGATACAAAGCTTCCTTGAGAAGCTTTGTCCACTTTGTGGAAAAAGTCAATGATGATGTCACTTTAATGATGTCATCTTGGTGATGTCATTAAAGTGTTCTCTAGAAAAGATGACTATCACTCTACTAAAGCTATTACCCAGTGGACAAAAGTTACAGTTAACAAAACTAGTATTTATTGTCCAACAGATAATAAAACGTATCATAATTTTATTTATCAGATTAAATCTCAAAAAATAAAAATTTCGTAAACTGTGTCCGGTCTCGAGTTTAGTAAGATCCCTTATCACCATTTTCACAGTCTAAGGTTTTCTGGCATCGGGGAAAATATTTCATTTTTTCGGCCCCGCTCAATGTGCTCGTAAATCGAGAAATATATTAAAATAATTAAATAATTTAAATAATTCTAGAAAAATTCACAAAAAATCATAAATATTATAAAATGAATATATATTATGAAACAAGCAATTTTCAAGGTGTTACATGAATAAAACTTAAGGTTAAAGGCTACTATGATACTATCATAATTTGAGTTTGTTATGCATTGAAGCTTTGGTTGATTGGAAATGTTGGTTTTGGAATAAGCATAATGCTCACAGCTAATTGTGTCTTATTAAGGAAAGTATTTGAATTGTGTATTGAGTTGGAATGGTATTAAAATGTTATTGGATACTTGATATGTATTAGAGAATTTATTGCTCCTTGAATACTCAAGTTGAGCTTGAATTTGGATTGGTATGACTTCTTTATATTAATGAAGTTGAGCTAGAATAAGAATTTGGAATTTATATTGGAATGGTATTACTCTTGTGAATTAAGGATTTGTATTGTATGAATGGTGAATTTAAGCATAAGCTTTGAATACAACATTGTATTTTGGATTTATGAATTTGAATTGTATGTTGAGAATTTGAGGATATGCTTCCTTTGATTTTAAGGTTGAGCTAGAAATATGTATTAAATGAATGCTTGAATGATCAGTGCTCATGAGAATGGAATTTGAATTTAAATTGAGAATGAGAATTGGATAATTATCCTTGAATGGGAAGGTAATTAGTCCATGTTTTCCCACTCAGTATCCTTTGTTTTCATGTGAACAATATTTCACTTAGTATAGTGGATTTTGGAAACGATCTTGTTGAAGGCAGGGTATTCAAAATTCCATTAGAACCATGGAGAGGACTTCTTGTGAGGAAGGCGGATCCTATGTTCTTGAATAAATTCCTCATTGTATAAGTATTAGAATAATCCTCACATATTAATTCCCTCATAGGATACTAGTGGTAGTGTGAGGCCCTGATTCACTCCCTACCATGAGTATATAGAACCCGAACTATATGAGGTGGTTCCCACCCTTGTGGTGCTTGAGATACGGGTTCTATAGGATAAGCAAGTATTTGAATGAGCACCATGATGGAATTGAATATGTATGTTATGTGATGACTTGAACATGTATACAAATGATGGAATTGAATTTTTATGTTATATTATGACTTCAATGAGTATATGAATCATTGAATGAATTTGATATCAAAGTATTGGTATTTGGAGACATTTCCTAAAATTATTTGTAATTAAAATTTGTATTATTTAATATGGAATATTTTTTAAAACTACTATTAAATGAAATTTTGTTTTGGGAAAAGAAGAAACCATATTTGACATTTTGTCACCCTTCTAACTATATATATATATGTGTGTGTGTGTGTGTGTATATATTCAAATTGAATTTCAAACAAGTCTATTTTTTTCTCGAAATAACTGGAATTATTGTGGGTTTTCATAATAAAACTACTGAGAATTAATATTCTCACACCATTTCTATATTATATTTCATGATAATTCCAGGATTGGATCTTGTAGCACTACGGTCACAACAGAAGTTGAAGTTTCTTTTAGATTTGAAGTTTTGTATAAAGGATGTATGAATAATGCCTTGGAGGCATTTGATGTATTTTTGTATTATGAAGTACTCTTTGTATAAGCATCCTTCTAGTATATGTATATTATTTCACCTTTCCAAGCTCATATTTTTGTATATCAATGTAAAGTACATTTGTAATTTTTGTTATAAATTTTAAGTGATGTGCTTACTATTAATTACTATGGTGTAATTCTGGATACACTTTAGTGTTAGTAGTAAGGGCGTTATAGCAAGTGTTGCTTATCTTTATGCATGGGTTGCTCCCTTTTGGTGAAGGATGAGCTAAGGTGCATAAATGATGAATGTTATCTTGTTCACTGAGGTTGAACCATGAGAATATACTAGAAACATGGGTTGGTTCCTTTGTGAGATAAAGTTGAGCCAAATGTGCATATTTTCTAGTCTTAACTCTTATACTTGGTTAGGATGAACCTTGTGAAGGGTTTGCGTTATATGATCACTATTGCATGTTTTTACACTTGCTATTCCTATGTATTGTAACCTTATATGGTGTGCACAACCATGTGGCTTGAGAATGAGGTGTTTGATCTAAATTCTCCTAGCAGTAATGCTATTATGGTCAGGGTTACCAGTATAAGGGTGGTAGCAGTACTCTTACCTTTGTAAAGGGAATGAATCCACTTATTATCAGGTAGTGTCAGGGTTTAATTGCCTATCTTACCCAGCATATACAAGGCGGTTCCTGGGAATAGGTGAGTATCATAGTTTTCTAAAATAAAAACTTGCACAAGCATTTCATAATCATCATTTTAGGACATACGTTAGGTATAATCATATGGCATAAGCATGAACATATTGTATTTTGTTGCATTTACTTTTCGGTGACAATTGTATGAGCGATTGTCTTGTGTACCTTCAGGTTTCTATTTGCTTGGGAGTAACACATAGAGTGAGTATGTGATTGTTCCTTTAGTATAGAGTAGTGGCTCATATACTTGTCGCAGATGTATCCTTGTTTTAAATGGTTTTGTTTATTCATTGTGAATGGATAAATGTTGGTTTTGGAATGCTTTTACTAAGGATTTGTGAATTCTCACCCTGTTGTGTGTTCATGTAAATCAAGGTTGAAGCTCTTCAAAAAGAAAGAAGACATATAAGCAGAAGAAGTAGTGTAGTTTATTTTGCTTTAGTTTGTTCAAAGCTTATATATTTATTTATATTCACCTTGAGTTTGTATAAAGTTGTATGTATAACACTTTGCCTTTGAAGCTAATGATGTATATATGTATGACCTTTTCTTGTGGCTCTCCATAATTATTTGTGTAAATGTTATGGGTTAGTTAATGTTAAGTTAGAAGTAGCATAGCTAATACTGTTTATCCAACTATTTGATGGTATTAGGATGTTACAAGAGACCTACCACCGTAACTGAGATTAGAAGTTTCTTGGGTTTAGCTAGGTATTATAGGAGATTCATAAAGGGATTTTCCCATATAATGTGAGAATAGTTTTCAAGAGTTAAAAGAGAAACTGACCACCACACCTGTACTAATAATTCCAGACCCACTAGAAAACTTTGAAATTTATTGTGATGCTTCAAAAAATGAGTTAGGTTATGTGTTGATGCAAAATGGACGAGTAGTTGCTTATTCTTCTAGGCAGCTAAGACCCCATGAAAAAAACTACCCAACCCCATGACTTGGAACTAGCAGCAGTTGTGTTCGCTTTGAAGATTTGGAGGCATTATTTGTAAGAGGTCAAGTTTGTGGTCTTTAGTAAAATACTTATTTGATCAAAAAGAGTTGAATATGAGGCAAAGGAGGTGGATGGAGTTTCTAAAAGATTATGACTTTGAATTAAGTATCATCCGGGTAAGGCCAACGTTGTGGCTGATGCACTTAGTAGATGATTTTCTATGATGTGAAATGATTTAATGAAGCATCTTATTGAGTGTATGTTGAGATTGATGGTTGAGATGAACAACCTAGAAATATTATTTGATTTTAGGGTAACCCATTATCTAAGAACTAACCTCATAACTAGGGTAAGACTTGGATAATAGTGGTTAAGGATGGACATTCTCTTACCACCAGAGTAATTGAGGTTGATGATTTAATGGTTTTGTCCCCTTTTATTAGAAGTAGGAAAAATAAATTTTAGGATAGTGAAATAATTAGCTAAGTAAGTAAATAATTAAAAATACAAAAAAGGAGGCAAAAATAAAAAATAAATATAAAAATGACAAAAATGAAAAAATAAAATATGTGTGAATTCTCTTTGACATAATTGAGGTTAGTTGATTATCTTGTTTAATTGAGTAGTGGAATAAATCTTCCAACTAGAGCTAGCTCAACTTAGCACTTGTCGGCCACCATGTAAGCCACCAAATCAACCGATTGTCCCATTTTTATCTGCCTTCTCTCTAGTTTCTATCTCTAGGAATGAAGTGAGTGTGTGTTGTGAGTGAGGGAGCCGAGGATGAGGTGTTTAGTGGAGAGGGAAAGGCGTGTTGATGAAGGGGTAAGGGTTTAGGTTGAGTTTAATCACTTTAAGGTATGTTATCATGACTCATGCATATCCTAAATCACATTAAGGTTCATTAAAAACCCCATGTCGTTGTGTATTAACTCTAATCATTAAAATTGCACTTGATGAAACTTAATTGATATCGAATTGGTTGTTGAAAAAAGATGCAAACTTGAAACGAACCAATTACATTTTATTGGTTTACATTTTTTTGCCCCAAACATGAACTAACCCAACTTGTGAACACGTTATCTCTAGTATGAAAAACGAATGGTTCGACTATTTGAGAATGATTTTGAATACTGACAATAAAAACAATTGTCCAACGTAAAAAAAAAATTGTCCAAATAAAGTTTTTTTTTATTCTTTTGCTTTTTAAAATAGAGAATAGTTTTCAAAAAAGGTAACCAAACATACCCTACACATCCAACTTTCAATATGTTTTTGGTAAAAAAAACTTACAGTATATTTAGATGATAGATAATGAGGAGAAGAGAAATGAAATGAGGAAAAGAGAAACAACTTCTTGTGTTTGAGAGTTTTAAAATACATGGGAAGTAGAAGGAACATATGAGAAACCATTCCTCTTCTCTTCTTCTCAAAGGCCCAACTTTTGTTTTGCCTGAAATTGAGGTGGAACCATTTCCGTTCAGTTCTCTTATTAATCTTCTAAACAAAGAGAAAAATAACTATATTACATTATTTCCATTCCCTTTTTAGTCCATCTTCACTTATTCCATTCTGTTTCATTAATAAAAAAAAATTCAAACACAATGTTAGAGTGAAAATACGCTGATCCCATTTTATGATTAGAGCAAATTATCAAGCTTAATAAAAATTATAGTGAAAACATAGATTACCTAACAACAAAGAATCCAATCAAGCTTAATTCCTAGATTCATTAGTGAAGACTTTAATCGAAATAGATTGTCTTCCTAATTATATATTTAGATAGGTTTTCTCCTTCCTTGGATTTTGGCTTTAATCTCCTTATGTTTTTATTTTCTTTATTTTCTTTTATTAATATATTTATGGTGTGCTATAATTAATAAATAGGATTTGAGATGCAAACTTAGTTGAGATTTCTCTCTATTACGATGCTCTTGCATGCCATTTTGCTTAAAAAAAGAGAAAAACCCATGCCGCGGATATCATAAGCTGAAAGGTGGATGGTGTGACTCATCCAAGTTCGCATATCCAACCTTCAATATGAAGCGGTCAGTATCAGTACAAGGCTACAAGCCCCGTGATGTTCCCGCCAAGAGGACTTCATCCAAGTATAAATACCACCCTATTTCATTTTCATTTTCTGGTTACTCACTTGATTTAAAGTTCCTCCGCTGCGACCCGGAACTGCATCTTCTTCCTCTGGTTTCTCTCTTCTTCCTTCCCTCCCAACTGAAACGCACGCTTGCGAAACTCAACCTACCTCTGAATTTGAGGAATCCTCCATTATCTTCTTCCTCTCTCAGGTTTCTCTCTCTCTCTCTCTCTCTCTCTCTAGGCATGGAAATACGCTTGAGAAACTGGATCTGCCTCTGAATTTGAGGCTTCCAAGAGAAAACTCGTATCAGCTCTTTGTTTATGATATTTTAAATTTCTATTGAATGTATCTCGAATTCTCGTTTTCTATTTTCCTTGCACATCAGATTTGTATTCGCCTGTATATTGATGCATTTCTACTCTGTAAATTATCAGATTTGCTGAATCCACGAATTGTTGCGTTACTTTTGAGTACAACTTCAAGAAACCTTCAGTTTATGAATTGGATTTCTCAATTTGTCCGATTGATTTTTGATTTTTGATTTTTTTTTTGTTTCTGTTGCCATGAATTTTAGTTGTATGTGATGGCCGCTTGATTGACGATGTTTATCTTTTTCATGAGTTATCAGCTAGCAAACAATTTCACATTTGTCTTTTGCTTGATAGTTGGTGGGGTGATACTTGTTTTGAAGTTTTGGTTTGCAGAAAATTGCTAACAGTGTTCGATGGATGTCTATTCATTTTTTTTTAATTTTTGGATTTGTTGATTTTTTATTTATGAAATTGAATTTTATTTCACCATTTTTGTCAAGATTACTGTCATGCTTAATGTTGAAATTTTTTATTTTTTTTGGTATATCACTATTGTCTGAAAATTAGCTGGAATAAGCAGTGGTTATATGCATGACATTTTCTTGGTATATCGTAGTGGCTTGATTATGTTACCTTATTTACGTTCAATTCTGTACTTTAGAATTAGAACTGATGTACTCTTTTCAACTTCTGTTTGTTTAGTTAATTCAGCATCCTGATTATGGATTCATATTCTTTGAAGTCCGTGTTCGATTTGCCTGCGCCATTTCATTCATGTTTTAGTTTCAGGTACAATCTGGTTTTTTACGTGGAAGTTATACCAAGTTGCAGCTGATAAGTTTAGCTGTTCTGAAGCTTTAAATCTGTATTATATTTGCTTCTATAAATATTTTATTTGATCATTGCATGTGGTATTAGAACTCTGCCTATGCTGAGCTTTGTTGTAAATTTCCACATAGCCAGTCCCAAGCCCGGATAAAAGAGGAGGGTTGTGTTAGGAAGTCGACAGCCAACGTAAAATGTTGTCGAATCTTCATGACATGGATAAACGATGTGATTGTGTTAATGTTAGGTCGTTGCCCCTAAGCAATGCGCTGTATGGCTTGAGTACAGTGTCAAATGAGTAAGAGCCGTTGCATCGCCGCTTGAGTATAGTGAAAAATAAACAAGAGTTCCCACATTTTCGTGAATGGGTGTGAGTAAAGAAGCTAGTTCACAAGAGTAGGATGCGTTTTGGAACTTAGAATATAGGCACACTTATAGGTAAATCAATGGAAATAATTGACATCATGATTAGGAGGAGGATTAATTTTATGTGCTTACAAGAAACTAAGTGGGTTGGAGAAAAGGCAAAGGAACTCGACACTTCGGGTTTTAAGCTTTGGTACACCGGCAAGGTAAAATCTAGAAATGAGGTAGACATAATAGTAAATAAGAATTGGAAGAATAATGTTGTTGTTAGGCTTAGGCATGAGGTTGTTGAGTCAAATGCAGGAAATAGAATTCTGAGAGTCTATTATAGGAAAAAGGGGAAAACAGTTGTAAATAACTAACAAATTGTAGTTAGTTATATTAGGCTTTTGTTTTGCCTATAAATAATTCAGTTAGGGGAAGATGAGGGGGATTCGGAAATTAGCATTGAATTAGACTGGACAGTTTCCAGTGGAAAGGAGAGTGCTCCTTTGGATACCTTGTATACAATTCTTTTTCTTCTGCTCTATCACATTTCAAGAAATATAGTCTTTGTTCAGGAAACCTATTCTTTTTCTCTATCTCGTCTTCTCTTTTTCTTTGAGAGTCATTACTTTGGTTAGGATCATCACCTTTCAGAAGAAAGATTCCTAACAAATTGGTCCGACCTGCCGGATCCTTTTCGCGATGGAGAATCGGGTAGCAACATTGGAGAAATTGGTCAGCGAGCAAGGAATGAAATTGACGGAGTTGAAAAATGATATGGAATTCATAAAGGAGTTGCTGGTGGAGATGAAAACAAAGAAGACGCCTTCCGTCGAGGGGGACAATTCGGTTAACAAGAATGAGAAGTCCGTTGCGGAGGAGACTGAAGGTGGAGATACTGACGCAAAGGACGACGCACCACCTCGTTCTTGGACGAAGAAAGTGGAATTACCCACCTTTGAAGGAAGTGACCCCATGGGTTGGATAGCAAGGGTGGAGAAGTTCTTCGAGGTGCAACACGTTAAAACTTCAAGGAAGCTGCGATTGGCATTAATTAGCATGGAGGGGAATGCGGTGCATTGGTTCAAGTTCTGGCGCAAAAAATCCAAGAATCCTTCTTGGGAGGAATTATCTGCGGCACTGTTACGGAGGTTTGGAGGACTCGATCGTGGGACGGTTTTTGAGAGGTTGGCCACATTAAGACAGAGCCAAACCGTGGAGGATTATGTGCAAGAATTCGAATTGTTCGTGGCTCAAGCACCGGCGACTCTAGAGGAACAGTTATTGGGTTATTTCTTGGCTGGGTTGCGTCAGGACATCCGAAGCCAAGTAAGACCTCATGATCCCAAAGACTTGACACGAGCCATGGAAATAGCTCGAGACATAGAGTTAGCAATGAAGGAAACTCGAAATGTTGGGGGTTCTCAGATTCGTAACCCATATTCCAGTTTCAGGTATCAAGGGGGAGGAGGTATTGTTTCACGCGTGGGGACATTTGGGGGTTCCAACAATTTTCAGGCCTCCAATGGATACGGGCGTACTGCGCAAGGTGGAAGTACAGCCACGTCTATGTCTTCAATTGCGAAACCTGGTGCCAGGGGAGTCACGGGTCCAAGAAACAGAGCTACAAGGAGTCTTCCTTATCAAGAATATGTAAAAAGAAGGGATGAAGGGCGTTGTTATCACTACAATTTACCTTTTGGACCTGGTCATCGTTGCCCGGAAAAGAGTTTGCGAGTGATCATATTGGCTGAGGATGAACAAATTAATGATAATGGAGAAATCTCCAGAATTGAGTCAGAAGAAGGGTGTGAGGAAGGCATGGAAGACGGACAAGATGTGTTATGCCAGTGGATGGATCTGTCCATGTGCTCTGCTGGTGGCTTAACTCAGCCTCAAACCATGAAATTGCAAGGCATGATACAAGGTCAGAAGGTCTTGGTATTGATTGATAGTGGAGCAAGCCACAATTTTGTGTCCACTAAAGTAGTGCAGAGGTTGAGACTAAAGGTGGAACCTACTTCTTCTTACCGTGTAAGATTGGGAGATGGACAGAGGAAACCAACTCAGGGAGTTTGCAAGAAACTGCGAATTCTTTTAGGAGAATACGCTATAACAGGGGATTTTTTCCTTTTTGAACTTGGTGGAGTAGACCTGATTTTGGGAATGGCTTGGTTGGCTACATTGGGAGAAGTAAAAATGAATTGGGGGACCCTGACAATGACCTTCGTGGATAATGAGCAGAAAATTGTAGTAAAGGGGGATCTTAGTTTGGCCAAAACCATGATATCCCCAGAGGCACTGAGGAAGATTTCTGGAATTGAAGCAGTATCCTTGTTATGGAATACAGAAACAGAGGTAAAAGAGATTGATACAGGGAAATCGGAAGGGCTATCAATGGTGGAAGAGCAACAGTTATATCAACTCTTGGAGGAATTTACTGGGGTGTTTGCTGAACCAGAAGGATTACCTCCAAAAAGGGAGGTGGATCATAGGATACCCATTAAAGCTGGGGTAGATCCTATTAATGTGAGGCCATACAGATACCCCCACTTACAAAAGAATGAGATTGAGAAACAAGTGGCAGAAATGTTGGCTACGGGTATAATTAGACCAAGCAACAGTCCTTATTCTAGCCCAGTAATTTTAGTGAAAAAAAAGATGGGAGCTGGAGGTTCTGTGTTGATTATAGAGCTCTAAACAAAGCAACGGTGCCAGACAAATTTCCTATTTCTGTGATAGAAGAATTATTGGATGAACTGAATGGGGTTTCTTATTTCCCAAAAATTGATCTAAAAGTAGGCTATCATCAGATAAGGATGCACGAAGAAGATATTCACAAAACTGCCTTTCGGACACACCAAGGACACTATGAGTCCCTAGTCATGCCATTTGGTTTAACAAATGCTCCTGCAACTTTTCAATGTGCGATGAATTCCACTCTAAAACCTTTCCTCAGAAGGTATGTTCTAGTATTTTTTGATGATATATTAGTGTATAGTAGAACATGGAATGAGCATCTCAGTCATCTAAGGAAGGTACTCAGTACTTTACAACAAAAGAGTTTCTTTGCCAATTATAAGAAATGTAGTTTTGGAAAAAGGGAGATCGGATATTTGGGACATATTATTTCAGACGCAGGGGTTTCCATAGACCCCTAGAAAATTGAGGCAGTTCTGCAATGGCCTATTCCCAAAACAATCAAGGCAGTGAGAGGTTTTTTAGGACTCACAGGGTATTACAGGAGGTTCATTCGTGATTATGGGAAACTGGCTAGGCCTTTAACTGATTTGCTAAAGAAAGGGAATTTTTATGGGACCAAGACAGACTTAGAAGCTTTCAAGCAGCTTCAAAAGGCTATCACCTCTCACACTGTGTTAGCCATGCCTGATTTTTCTCAGCCTTTTTCCATTGAGTGTGATGCTTCGGAAATGGGATTGGAGCTGTCCTCTCTCAGAACAACAGACCCATTGCATTTTTCAGTAAAGCTTTGACAGAAACTTCTCTTACAAAATCAGTATATGAAAAAGAGTTGATGGCTTTGGTGTTAGCCATTCAACATTGGAGACCTTATTTGTTGGGAAGGAAGTTCTTAGTATACACTGATCAGAAGAGTTTGAGATATTTGTTGGAACAGAGAATCACCACCCAAAATCAGCAGAATTGGTTGGCTAAACTACTGGGATATGAGTTTGAAATCATTTACAAAGTAGGGGCTGCAAATCGAGTAGCTGATGCTCTCTCAAGAAGAGAGGAGGATAAGGAATTGCAGGTAGTATCCAAACCATATTGGCAAGATGTGACAAAAATTGATGAGGAAGTAAGGGCTGATCCAGTCTTATCCAAAATTAGGGAGGACTTGCAGCATGATCCAAGTTCACACCCCAATACACACTTGAGCAAGAGAGGCTCTATTATAAGGGGAGGCTGGTTCTGGCAGCAAATTCAGTTTGGATTCCTCAGTTATTAAGAGAATTTCATTCATCCCCAACGGGTGGCCATTCCGACATATACAGAACCTACAGGAGATTAGCTCAATCACTATTTTGGATAGGCATGAAAGGAACTGTTACTGATTTTGTGGTAGCTTGCCATGTTTGTCAACGTAGTATCAAGCTTCATCTCCAGCGGGCCTTCTACAACCTTTGCCTATACCAAATGCAATATGGGAAGAAATCAGTATGGATTTCATTGTGGTTCTACCTAAATCTAAAGGTTTTGATGGTATGTTGGTAGTTGTGGATAGATTGAGCAAATATGGACATTTCATTCTTATTAAACATCCTTATTCTGCGAGGTCTATAGGAGAGGTGTTTGTTCGGGAGATTGTTAGATTACACGGAGTGCCCACTTCCATTGTCAGTGATCGCGATCCTACTTTTCTCAGTAATTTTTGGCAAGAATTATTCAGATTACAAGGCACAACTTTGAGAATGAGTACATCTTATCATCCAGAATCAGATGGACAAACAGAGGTACTCAATAGGACTTTGGAAACGTATTTGCGTTGCTTTTGTTCTGAGCAACCAAAAATATGGGCTGCTTATATCCCTTGGGCAGAATACTGGTATAATACTAGTTTTCAGAGTGCGGCTCACTGCACTCCTTTTGAAGCGATTTATGGCCGGGCTCCTCCCTCTCTCGCCAGATTCGTTCCAGGGGAAACTCTAGTAGAAGCAGTAGCACAAGATTTGATGGATAGGGATGAAGCATTTAAGCAATTAAAGCACCATTTAGGGAGAGCTCAAGCTCAAATGGTTCAGTATGCTAATGTGCATCGAAGGAATTCTAAAATCCAACCAGGGGACTGGGTGTAATTGAAAATCAGACCTCATAGGCAAGGATCCATGCCTACCAAACTTCATCCCAAACTTTCAGCTAGGTACTATGGTCCTTATTTGGTTTTGAAACAGATAGGTGCAGTAGCCTTTCAATTACAGCTGCCAGCCCAAGCTCGCATTCACCCGGTATTCTATGTTTCTCAACTTAAACAAGCAATTGGTCACCATCCAAGTAGAAACTAAACGCCATCGAATCGCAAGGCGATGTCACAACCTATCAGCCCCTAAGTATATTGGGAACCCGCATCATCACTCAGTATGGAACTCAAATTCCCCAAGTTTTGGTACACTGGCAGGGTAAGCTATCAGAGGAAGCAACTTGGGAAAATCTCTCAACAATCAGAAACCAATTTCCTGACTTCAACCTTGAGGACAAGGTTATTTCAGAGGAGGAAGGTATTGTTAGGCTTAGGCATGAGGCATTGTTGAGCCAAATGCAGGAAATAGAATTATGAGAGTCTATTATAGGAAAAGGGGGAAAATAGGTTGTAAATAACTAACAAATTGTAGTTAGTTATATTAGGCTTTTGTTTTGCCTATAAATAATTCAGTTAGGGGAAGATGAGGGGGATTCGGAAATTAGCATTGAATTAGACTGGACAGTTTCCAGTGGAAAGGAGAGTGCTCCTTTGGATACCTTGTATACAATTCTTTTTCTTCTGCTCTATCACATTTCAAGAAATACAGTCTTTGTTCAGGAAACCTATTCTTTTTCTCTATCTCGTCTTCTCTTTTTCTTTGAGAGTCATTACTTTGGTTAGGATCATCATCTTTCAGAAGAAAGATTCCTAACAGTTGTGGATGTGAGAAGGCTCGAAATTAGGATCATAGCGTTGAAGTTTGTTGTGGAACAAAAGACTTTTACTGTTATCAGGGTGTATACACCCCAAGTAGGGTTAGACGAGTACTACAAGATAAAATTTTGGGAGGATTTAGAAAGTTTAGTTCAAGGAATACCATTAGGAGAGAAGATTTTTCTAGGAGGGGACCTAAATGGTCATGTGAGGCGCGAATCTAGGGGGTATGAGGGTTTGCATGGGGGTTATGGTCTAGGAGTAGCTAATGCAGAGGGCAAAGCGATTCTAGATTTTTCGGTAGCGTTTGATTTTACAATAGCTAACACTTGTTTTAGGAAGCGGGAAGAGCATTTTATCACATATAGAAGCGGGGGTTCTTGCTCTTAAATTGATTTTTTTCTATTAAGGAAATCTGATAGAAAGCTTTGCATGGATTGCAAAGTCATCTCTGGAGAGGGCTTGACTACTCAACACAGGGTTTTTGTTATGGATGTACGGGTTAAGATGAGAGTAAGGAGAAATTGTCGAGATAGGGTCCCAAGGATCAAATGGTGGCAACTAAAGGGAGGAAAACAAAAGCTCTTTCAGAGGAGGATTACAGAGGAAGAGATTTGGGAGGTAGAATGGAGTGCTAATGATATGTGGACAAGATGACTAAAGGGATTAGGAAGGTAGCAAAACAGACACTCGGTGAATCAAGAGAGTTTGGACCCAAGGATAAAGAATCTTGGTGGTGGGATGCAAGTGTACAGGATAAAATTAAGGTTAAAAGGAATGTTATAAAGCTTGACACGTGTAAAAATGATGAAAATTGAGAAAAATATAAGGTAGTTCAAAAAGATACTAAGAAGGCGGTGAGCGAGGCGAAAGCTAAAGCGTTCAACGAGATATATCAATCTTTGGGTACCAAAGACGGAGAAATGAATATTTACAGGTTTGCTAAAAGTAGGGAAAGGAAGACAAGAGACTTGAATCAAGTGAAATGCATTAAGGATGAAGAGGGTAAAGTCTTGGTTACGGAGCAAGACATCAAGGATCGATGAAAGGGTTATTCTCACAAGTTATTTAATGAGGGACATGGGACATTAGAGGATTCGGACATTCTAAACACTAGAGAGGAGGACCAAAATAAAACCTTTTATCATAGAATTCGGGAGTTTGAGGTAAAAGAAGCATTGAAGAGGATGGATAATGGAAAAGCGGTCGGGTCGGATAATATACTTATTGAGGTATGGAAGTTCCTAGGAGAGAAAGGTATAAGTTGGCTCACAAAGTTGTTTATCGAGATAATGAAGTCTAAGAAAATGCCAAATGAATGGAGGAGAAGCACTGTAATCCCTATTTATGAGAACAAGGGAGATATACAAAACTGTGCAAATTACAGAGGAATTAAGCTTATGAGTCATACCATGAAGTTATGGAAAAGAGTTATTGAACGGAGATTAAGACAAGAGACTCATATTTCAAAAAATCAATTAGGTTTTATACCTGAGAGGTCAACCATGGAAGCAATCTATCTTTTACGAAGATTGATAGAGAGGTATCGGAGAAAGCAAAAAGACTTACACATGGTTTTCATTGATCTAGAAAAAGCCTATGATATGGTACCGAGAGAGGTCTTGTGGAAGGTTCTGGAAAAGAAAGGAATTCGTGTCGCTTATATTTGAACAATCCAAGATATATATGATGGGGCTAAAACTAGTGTGAGAACACAGGGTGGGGTCACAAAAGATTTCCCTATAACTATAGGACTACACCAAGGGTTAACTGTGAGTCCATATCTTTTTACCTTGGTCTTGAATGTGCTTACTATGCATATTCAAGAGCCGGTGCCATAATGCATGCCTTTTGCAGATGATATAGTCTTAGTTGGAGAGTCGAGAGAGGAAACAAATGGGAAGCTAGAGCTATGGAGACGAGCTTTGGAAGAGCATGACTTCTGTCTAAGCAGGAGTAAGACGAAGTATATGGAATGTAAGTTCAGTAAGAAGTGTGCTAAAGCTAGCTTAGCGGTGAAAATTGGAGACTGTACCATACCACAAGTCACACGGTTTAGGTATCTTGGATCTATCATACAAAATGACGGAGAGATAGAGGAAGATGTAAACTATAGGATCCAAGTTGGATGGATGAAATGGAGGAGTGCTTCAGGAGTTATTTGTGATAGAAAAATGCCTCTCAAGCTTAAGGGTAAATTTTACCGCACAGTTATAAGGCCCGCAATGTTGTATGGTACTGAATGTTGGGCGGTAAAAAGCCAACAAGAGCATAAGATCAGTGTTGCAGATATGAGGATGTTGCACTGGATGTGTGGCCATAGAAGACAAGATAGGATAAGGAATGAATGCATTAGAGAGAAAGTAGGGGTAGCACCTATTGTGGAAAAGATGAGAGAATCTCGCCTTAGGTGGTTTGGACATATAAGGAGAAGACACTTAGAAGCCCCTGTAAGAAGAGTAGATCAGGTGGAGGATTGCCCAATAGCTAGAGGTAGAGGGAGACCAAGAAAGAATATAGGTGAAACGAGTAAAAAAAATTTAAATTTGAATGACATTTCTGAAGACTTGGTTTATGATAGGGCACAATAACGTCGTTTGATCCATGTAGCCGACCTCACCCAGTGGGAAAAGACTTGGTTGTTGTTGTTGTTGTTGTATTGCATGTGGTATTAGATGAGAGATTATCATTTATCACTTATCTGTGTGTCATAACATAGAAAGGGGTGATTTGCCTGTACTATTTCAAACCTCTGATTTTCTAGGTTTAGAAAATAATCTGCACCTAAAATGATCTCAAAAGGGTTGCTTTCTTGATTAGCATAATGAGTTTTCTATGATAAATGGCATGCAGGTATTTTAATTCACTTCAGAGTGAATGCTTTCCTATCTGTTTCCAGTCTGATGTAAACATGGTCATCTCTGCACCAACTGGGAGTGGTAAAACTGTACTCTTTGAGCTTTGCATTTTGAGGCTTCTCTCCAGGTTCATCTCTGCAGAGGGCAGATTCATACATGTCAAGGGATCTCTTAAAACAGTAAGTCCTTTCCCAAAAGACATCAGCAGTGAAAACTTTTCTCATAGTACCTTCTGAAGAGTATAATTGGTTCGTGTTCAAGAAAAGAAGAACCCTATAGTAGGGTTCTCTTTCTTCTTGTGTCAATGTTATAAATCCAATAATTTATTTCCTATAAAGAATACTCATTGTATTGGCACATAAACAACGGTCCAAGCTTTTGCACATGGTGAATAGTGAATCATATGAAGCTCACAGTTTACTAAGTATTTCCATCATCATGTATCAGTAACTAATTATTACTACAATAATCTTCTTACATGGTGTTCAGATCTATATAGCCCCATCGAAGGCTTTAGTACAGGAGAAGCTCCGTGATTGGAATCAGAAGTTTGGGCCATGGGGTATAAATTGCCTGGAGCTGACAGGTGACAATGAATCTTACAATTCAAGGAATATACAAGCAGCGGATATTATTTTGACCACTCCTGAGGTCAGTATGCAAATGCAAGTTATTATGTAAACATAAGTAGACCATGACCACATATTCTTTAATAAACTTCGCTTTTTCTTTTTCCTTTTGAATATTAAATGGATATAGAATTTCAATACTATCTTGAATTATGAAGTTTTTGCATATGTTCTCCACAACCACAAGAAGCAGACATTTTTGATAAGAAATTAACCTACACTCGGTAACTTTTCTGTGATAAGTTAGCATTCCCTCTTTGGTTTCCTAAAATTATGTCCTTTTTATGGTCTTCTTCTTGACCTTGTATCACTTTGATAGGGATCCTTGCAGACAGACATGGACACATGCACAGGCAGTAGGCTGACTGATTTATTTATTTATTTTGAAGCTAGGCTGACTGATTTATTGATACTATAGGATATGGCTAAACTTGACTTTTCTTTTTCCCATGAATAGAAATTTGATGCAGTGTCACGATATGGTGTAGAAGGTGGTGGTTTGAGCATTTTCAGTGACATAGCACTTCTACTTATTGATGAAGTTCATCTGTTGAATGATCCACGTGGAGCTGTTCTGGAATCAATTGTTAGTAGAATAAAAATTGTTGCTTGCAATCCAAAAATGAAATTAAATCCTCTTGCTCAGGTCCGCTTCCTAGCTGTGTCTGCCACAATTCCAAATATTGAGGATCTAGGTAATTTTTATTGTAATTGATGCTGTCACAAGAGTTATGGAAATTAAAATAACATGTAAACAACCATGGGAAGATTTTCACGCAAAATAGGCACTATTGCAGCTGAGTGGCTTAAGGTTCCTGACAAAGGGATTAAAAGGTAGTCTTCCACCTCCACTTCCATAAGATGACTTTGTGGTATAATGCTGAAAGTCAATATCCGAAACAAAATTTACTTTGCTTTTGACTCTTCACAGATTTGGAGAAGAAATGAGGCCAGTAAAGCTGACGACCAAGGTTTTTGGTATGCTAATAAAATCGAACATAACCGTCTTAAAATTAGTTTCCTATCAATTTGCATTTATTGTTTGAGAATTCTTGATTACTAGGAAAATGTAAGAATCTGAGAGAAAGTGCAAGAAAGTGTGTACAGAAAGAGAGAGAGAGTGCGAGAGAGGAGAGAGAGAGAGAGCGAGAAGAGAGAGAAAGTTCTGGAAACAGAAAACTGAAAACTGAATTAACTAACTCACTGAATGTACACAAAGCTGTTATTTATACAGCTGTCAGAAACTAAGCTAAGCTATTGTGTACAGAAAGAGAGAGAGAGTGCGAGAGAGGAGAGAGAGAGAGAGAGAGAAGAGAGAGAAAGTTCTGGAAACAGAAAACTGAAAACTGAATTAACTAACTCACTGAATGTACACAAAGCTGTTATTTATACAGCTGTCAGAAACTAAGCTAAGCTACTCTAGACTATCCTGACTAACTATCACAATATTCTGTAATAACTCACTAACTAACACAACTAACACTACTACAATATCAAATACTCTAATACTTCCCCCTCAAACTTGGGGCGGGTGTTGCAAAGTAAATTAATCAAAAACCCTGAGTTTGTCCCTGAAAGCACAGAACTTGAGTTTAGACAAAGCTTTAGTGAGCAAATCTGCTGTCTGATCCTGAGCAGGAATGTGGGAAACCACTAGGTTCTTGTTGAGGACCTTCTCTCGATCAAAAAATATGTCCAATTCCATATGCTTGGTTTGTGCATGTAGAACCGGATTGTGGGCAAGTAGCACTGTTCTTAAGTTGTCACAGTGAACAATTGGAGCTGGAACAATGACATTGAGCTCCCTTAGCAATGGCTGAATCCAAATCAGCTCTGTTGCAGTGGCTGCAAGGCTGTGATACTCAGCCTCATTGTTGGAATGAGCTACTAAGGTCTATTTCTTTGACCACCAAGACACAAGATTAGGAACCAAGAAAATGCAAGATCCAGAGGTTGATCTTCTATCATCCGGATCTGATGCCCAGTCAGCATCACAAAATGCATGTAAAGTGAGTGAATTAGGTGATCTTGCAGGTTGGAGTAGCAAACCATGAGTGATAGTACCTTTATGATACCGTAAGATCCTGTTTAACTTCCTTCCAATGATCTTCAAGTGGAGCACTAAGAAATTGACCGACCTTATTGACACTAAAGCAAATTTCAGGTCTAGTAATTGTTGCATATTGCAATGCACCAACTAATGACCTATATAGATGGGGATTGTCAATATAATTGCTTCCAAGTTTGGAGAGTTTACTGCCTGCCACCATAGGAGTATTAATGCCTTTTGCATCAGTCATTTGGGCTTTGCTAGCAAATCTCTAATATACTTCCTTTGACTAAGAAGTATAGATCCATTAGTCAAATGTTTAACCTCTATTCCAAGGAAATAATCAAGCTTCCTTAGTTGCTTGAAAGCAAATTCCTCATTTAGTTTGGTAATCAGCTGTTGCACCAAAGTACGTGAACTTCCAGTCACTATGATGTCATCAACTTACACTAGGACATAAGTAGTATGTTGTGCACACTTGAAGGTTAATATTATTATTATTAATCAAAATATACAACGCAGCTCCTCTTATAGAAAGAAGGAGAGCAGAAAAATAGGATGTCATAATGGCAAATCCCTATGAAAAGGAAATAACAGAACTGCTGACTCTATCTTAGGAAATAATTGAAATAGTTTCCTAATTACATGCTAATCTGTTTCTAACTAAATATTTACAATAATAACTGAATATTTACAATAAATGGGAGAGATAAGACACGTTAAATGACAATTAATGTAGACTTTCAACACTCCCCCTCAAGCTAGCTTGAAAATGTCGTACATGGACAGCTTGCCAATCATGTCATCAAAGTGTTTCTTGGCTAATCCTTTGGTGAGAATGTCAGCTGTCTGGTCTCTGGTTGAAATGTATGGAATGCCAGCTAGTTATAACATTGTATAAACAAATATATAACATCTAACATAGGAGTTTCCTCCACCTTTACTCATAACTGCACACTAATTTGTAGTGTGGTCTAAACTGATAGCCTACATACTGTTAGATATAAACAACTGCCCATATAATTATAAATACCAACAGCAACAAACAATTGCCCATACAACTGTTTTAAATGCAATGTTAATGATATGCAATATTGTTATGCCTAAGAATTGTCCTAAAGATATGCTTATGCAAGGTTTTGTTTTGAAATACATGTAGAGTTTTATTTTGAAAACCAAGAATACCTGCTCATTCTGGGAACCTGAATGTTCCCTGTAATCCGCTATGGTAGGGAGGAAAAACTCATCCTCACTCTACTTATAACCTTTGGCTCTCTGAGTATTTAGTACTAGTTCTCATCCAAAGGAACCTTTGGACTTTCCTATTATCTCCTTTGGCCAATGATGATTCACATCATATAGGTTACTATACATTGGAAGAGGCAAGCAAAACATCATACATACATCCTTAGCTCAATTAAGAACCAAGATGTTTACTAGGAACTGGTTTTGTATATTATCTTGTGGTAAATAGAGGGAAAGTTCATCCTCACATTACATGTATCCTGGCTCTATCGAGAAGTTAGGGCATGAATCTAGGCTCAAAGGAACCTTTACAGACTTCCCACTTATCTCCCTTGGTGTTGACATTACCGTGATGTTAGGGTTGAATCCTTGTTCAAAGAACCTTTTAGACTCCCTGTTTATCTCCCTTGGCCTACATGATTGTGCACAACATCAAAGGATACTCACAACGATTAATACAACTAGACCATTCCCACATACATGCATCTAGACAAGTATAATATACTTATCTTGGTTGTATCTAGCTTTCCTTCTCATTACATCTCTAGTAGTGGCCTAAGTTACACTAGAGTGTTAAGGTCCCAGATACCTATTTTAGCAATTCCTAACTCATGGAATGCTTAAGGATTTCAACTCCCATACTTAGTATTTAAGGAGAGTAAATCCCATTCATCTTGCAATTTCAACTCAACTTTACTAGTAAAGGAGTTATTGCATAGTTCTGCTATACTTCACGAATATGACAAACTTACTAGTCACCATTCGTCTTATTGTTTATTTAGTAATGTACAAGATCCCACTGGCCTAGAGAACTCAATACATCGTACCTCCTTTCACTTAGGAGCTAAATACACAACTCTATCTCCACTCAAAAGAATCTAGTTCAAGAGTGGTTAGCAAATGCAACACTTTGTTGCTTAAAGGTCTAGGTACCTTTCCAAGGTAATCCACTACTCTTGGATATCTTAAGGTTCATACCTTCCTTATACTTACTAGAGTGAATACTACTAATCCATCTTAGCATACTTGTATCCATTACACCACATCATCATGTCTTGAGTGATATCTAATGCAACATTAAGTTGCCTATGGTGATAGATACCTACTTAGGGCAGACCATTACTCTTGGATGCTCAAAGGCCTAAGCTTTTTCATACTTGCTAGGTAATAATTTCCCTCTTGAAATATCCTTATTTGTGTCTTAACACACATTATAAAACATACATAAATGATTCCAACTAGCAGGAAACATCAATACATCAAGAATCACATTTTTGAGATATTCTGGAGTTCATGCCTCGGCGCAACCCTTGTCACGCCACGGCGCGCAGCTCTCTGGTTCTCATGCCTCGGCGTTGTGCATCTTACGCCGCGGCGTGCTGTTCTCGGGTGCACATACTCTGCAGCGTACGCCTCGGCGTGACCTCTTCACGCTGCAGCGCAAGTAGTAGAAACTGGGTTCTGCAGAATCCGAGTACTGTTCCATTGGAGCTTTACTCACTTCCAATCTTCCAAGATCGGTTTTTTTGTGATTTCTAACATCAATCTAGGCCCCTAAACTTGTTGTACCTTTCATACAACTTATTGATTCACTTAGGCATAGATTTAGGTCCAAAATCACATTAATTCCAACTTATTTTCTAAGCTCCTCAAATAAACTCAAAATGGTTTATCTTAAGCCACAAATGACAATCTAGCACTCACTAAGCTGAAACTGTACTAACTTAACCCTTGGAATCAAGAATCAAGTCAAGAACATAGATTTGACTATCCAAACCCCTTTTCTATTCATAAAAACGTAAGTTCATTCAAGATGAACAAAAAGGACAAGGATGAATAGAAGTCCCCTACCTCTTGTATAGATGATCAATCTTCAAGCTTTATGCTTTGATCTTGATCTACTTGCTTCTTCCTCCATTTTCCCTCTTCCCCTTCACGATTTCCCTTCTTTCTTTTCTTTCCGCAGCATTTGCTGCCTTTAAACCGAGAGAGAGAGAGGAAATGAGAGTTTACCAAAATACCCCTTGGATATTTTGCTGTAACTTCCTTATCTATTAAGAACACTTAGTTTCCATGAAACCAAGTTTCCTAACTTCCAACAACTTTAGAATAAATCATAAGACTCATCTAAATTATTCTTTCACTATTTTCATGATTTTCCATATCTGCTGCTAGTCAATCCAGTATTAAAATACACAACCAGTATGCTTAAAAATACCAAACTAATTCTGATTATCTTGAAACTTTAACCACACCTTGTTTCATACATTTGTGACCTAGAAATGAATTATCCATATTTATTTTTCTCATCTAAGCAATTTATGCCCTTTTCTAAGTCATTTTAAGTTACTTTTTAACTTCTGGATTGCAACAAAGTGCCTAAACGAACTCAGTTTGTCACAAAACTTCACAGGCATGTTAAGCAAGTTATATGCTACCTTTGTAACCATGTTCAAGCCTAACATGTTATTAAGGGTATTACACTTGGCACTAGATGTGAGTCCCATAGCCTCTACCAGCTCTCTAACCCTTCTTGTGTATGCGCTGTCAAGGATTGCCCTCTCATCATCCATGCACAGTTGGGTCATCATAACCTTCCTAAACTACAAAAATTGGTGCCCAACCTCTCTAAGTTGTCGAGTCTCCCTTATAAGTCATGTCAACTAGGAAAACACACTCGTAGTCCTTTTCTCGGTAAAGTCAGTAGTCGAGTGTCATCTCTTTTTTCTTTAGTACATTATGATGTTTGGGGTCCCATTCGTACTGTTTCTACTCTAGGGTCCAGATATGTTGTCACTTTCATTGATGATTACTCTTGCTGCACTTGGTTATTTTTGATGCAAAGTCAGTCTGAATTGTTTTCAATATTTCAGAACTTTTATCACGAGATTAAAACTCAATTTGGTATTCCTATAGGTAGTTTGCGTAGTGATAATGCCCATGAGTATTTGTTTCAACCATTTCAATCCTTTATGGCTTCTCATGACATTCTTCACCAAACCTCTTGTGCACATACCTCTCAACAAAATGGAGTTGCTGAACGTAAAATTAGACATCTCATAGAAACTACTTGGACCTTTTTACTTCATGGTAATGTTCCTTTCCGTTTCTGGGGCGATGCAGTTCTTATTGCCTATTATCTAATTAACCACATGCCCTCCTCTGTGTTTGATCACCTGGTCCCTTACTCGATTTTATATCTCCATCAACCTCTGCATTCCCTACCACCTCGTATATTTGGGCCTACCTATTTTGTTCAAAATCTCATTCTTGGTATTGATAAATTTTCCGCCCGATCTATTAAGTGTGTTTTTCTTGGTTACACTCGGTCCCAAAAGGGTTATCGTTATTTTTCTCCTGATCTCCGACGTTACCTCGTCTTGACCGATGTTACCTTCTTTGAGTCTGTTCCCTTTTTCCAGTCTCCTACATCGACTCTAGAGCCTATGTCTGAGGTCTTAACCGTCCCTCTTCCTCTTATCATTGTTGAGTCAGATACACCTTCGACCCTCCATGTCGCTCAACCCACCACTACTATTCGCCCCTTCTAGGTCTATCATCGTCGGCCACAGCAACCTCCACCACCCCTACCTCCACTAGAATTTACAGAGATTAATGTGGACTCTCCTTAGGCACCAATTCTTTTACCAGACTGCCTCTTGAGCCTGACCTTCCTATTGCTCTTCCAAAAGGTATATGGACTACTCGTCCCTTCTTCTCACTATGTTACTTTGAGTTATCATCGCCTATCTTCTTCACACTCTCCAAGTGATGTTTTATCTCATCCTGGGTGGAGACAAGTTATGATCGATGAAATGTGTGCCCTTCAGAGCAGTGATACTTGGGAACTTGTTCCTCTTCCTCCTGGGAAGTCTGTTGTAGGTTGTCAGTGGATTTATACATTCAAAATTGGCCCTGATGGCAAGATTGATCGCCTTAAGGCTCGTTTGGTGGCCAAAAGGTATACCCAGATTTTTGGCTAGGATTAAGGGGACACTTTCTTGTCGAGAGCGAATGAACGAGAGCCTTGATTCATAGCAAATATTCTTGTTGACAGGTCTTTGAAAGGCATTAAATTAGTGTTAATGCTGCATTGAAAGGCATTAAATCAGTATTAATGCCTTGTCATTAAAGCTGAGAATCAATAGGATTAAACCGGTAGTCAACTATGTTTAATGCTGTGTTAATGCTGTAAATAGAGTTTATGATGTAAATATTTAGTTTCATTCTTAGTTTAGCTTGTTATGGTAGTTTTCTATTTGTTTCCTAAATTGTAGTCAGTTTGTCTCCTACACTCCTTCTATAAAAGGAGTCTCTTGTACCATTTGATTGTGTATCAATAACAATACAGAAAACATAATTTTCAAGTTGGTATCAGAGCAGTGTTCTCGTAGCACTACTGCCTCTGATTTCGTGCCATGGCTGACAGTTCCTCAGCCACCCAGCACGCTTCGAGTGGGGAGCGGACCTAGCACGGCCCGAGTGGTGAACGGAGCTTCACCACGTCCTTGGCAGTCTATCCAAAACCGGAGCAGAAGATACTATTCGAAGACTCCCACTCTGTCCAGATCACCACCATTCATCTCAATGAGGCGATCTACCTTCGGTGGTCACAGTCAGTCTAAATGTACATCAGTGGCAGAGGTAAGCTTGAATATCTGACCAGTGAGCGACTCCAACCCGACTTCACCAACTTGCAATATACGGTGTGGGATGCTGAAAATTCCATGGTGATGATGTGGCTGGTGAACTCAATGGAAGAAGATGTCAGCTGCAATTACATGTGCTATCCCACAGCCAAGGAATTATGGGATAGTGTCACTGAGATGTACTTTGACCTGGGGAATAAGTCACAAATCTATGAACTCACCCTACAAGCTAGAGAGATTCGGCAAGGAGGGGATAATGTGACGAAATACTTCCATTCTCTAAAGCGGGTATGGCAGGATCTTGATCTCTTCAATACATACAAATGGAAGTCGATCGAGGATGCCAAACACCACCAGCAGAAAGTGGAAGAAGGCAGAATATTCTAGTTTCTTGTCGGTCTCAATAAAGAACTTGATGAAGTTTGTGGCAGAATTATTGGATGGTCAAGTCTACCTTCACTTGGTGAGGTCTTTGCAGAGGTTCACAGAGAAGAAACTCGAACAAGTGTAATGTTGGGAAAAAATAAGATAGATTCAGCTCATACTGAGACCATCGCTTTTGTTGTAGAAGCCAATGCCCATAAAAGCTCCATAAACTAGAGGAGTCCTTCAAATTTGTGGTGTGATTACTGCAATAAATCTCGTCATACCCGAGAAACCTGTTGAAAAATCCATGGGAAACCGACACACTTGAAGGGCAGGAAGCTTGGTTCTAAGCCTCTCCGAGCACCTCCCACAGCCCATGAAGCCGAGAAGACCTCTCTGAGCAAGGATCAACTTGAACAACTCCTAAGGATGCTAAAAACTAGTTCCTTGTCTAGTACTCCTAGTGGTTCTCTGGCACAAACAGGTAATTTTAGTATTCCTAATTCTCTTACCTACACCTCAGAGTCGTATGTACTTAGATCATTGATTTAGGTGCATTTGATCATATGAGAAGCCTTTCGTCTCTGTTTAAGACCTATTTTCCTTGTTTTGGAAATGAAAAAATTAGAATTGCAGATGACAGTTTTTCACCAATTGCAGGTAAAGGCAGTATCACACTATCCAAACTTATTGACTTAAAAAATGTCTTACATGTTCCCAAGTTATCCTGCAATCTTCTATCTGTTAGTAAAATCTGCAAAGATTCTAATTGCCATGTAAGATTCTTAGGCTCTCATTGTGTGTTTCAAGACTGGACTTCGGGGAGGACGATTGGCACTGCTAGACTGATAGATGGACTTTACTACTTTGAGGATGACTCTGAGAATAAAATTGCTCAAGGTCTTAGTGGTATAAGTTCTCAACCTGTACGGGCCCAAATAATGCTCTGACATAATAGACTAGGACATCCTAGCTTCCAGTACCTTAAACATTTGTTTCCAAATTTATTTAGAAATGTTGATTGTTCCACTTTTGAATGTGAAAGTTGTGTTCTTGCAAAAAGTCATCGTATCTCTTATCTTTCACAACCTTATCATGCATCCAAACCCTTTCATCTAATTCACAGTGATGTATGGGGTCCTTCGAAAATCACAACATAGTTTAGAAAACAGTGGTTTGAAAGTTTTATTGATAATCACATATGACTATGTTGGATTTATCTAATGCATGAAAAATCTGAGATTCCCAATGTGTTTAAAATTTTTTCAAACATGGTTGAAACCCAATTTGACACAAAGATCAATATTTTAAGAACTGATAATGACACTGAATATTTTAATAAAACCCTGAATATTTTTTTTCTAACCAAAGGCATTCAACATCAATCTACATGTCCAAACAGCCCTCAACAAAATGACATTGCTAAAAGGAAAAATAAACATTTACTTGAAGTAGCCCGAGCCATTATATTTCAAGGAAATGTCCCCAAACACTTGTGGGGGGACGCTGTCCTGACAGCAGCATACCTTATAAATAGGATGCCCACACGTGTGTTAAATTATCACACTCCTTTGGACAACTTTAAGATGATTTTTCCAACTTGTAGATTGCATGCTAATCTACCTTTAAAAGTTTTTGGCTGTACGACTTTTGTGCATATACCCTCTATATCTTGGTCTAAACTTGACCCTAGGACTGAAAAATGCATTTTCATTGGATATGCCCCTCACCAAAGGGGGTACAAATATTTTAATCCTAACACAAAAAAATTACATGTCAGCATGGATGTTACCTTCTTGGAACATGAAGCTTTTTTTCAAAAAAATTCTCTTCAAGGGGAGAACAACAGTGAAGGTATTTTTTTGCATAACAATGTTTTTTTGCATGAACCTCTACCCAAACCTATTTTACACACTGAAGAAGGTGAACCAGAAAATGAAACTGGTAAGAAAGAACAAGTGTCAAACTTAGGTAGTGCCCAAACAGGAAAAGAAATACCATAGTCAAATAAGGAGCTTCGTGTTTATACTCGGAAAAATCTAAAACAAAGCAGAGATCAACCTATCATTCCTGCACAGGACCAACCGAATCTCCCAGAAGGCAGCCCAACAAATGAATCACCTGATTTTCTAGGTAACATTGAACTCTCTGTTTTAAATTCTGACTTGCCTATAACTCTTAGGAAAAGTACAAGAAATTGCACTAAGAAAAAACCCAAAAACTGTACAAGTCATCTTATTTCCAAGTATGTCTCCTATAAAAATCTTTCCCAAAACCATCGAGCCTTCACCTCTAAAATTACAAATTTGTTTGTGCCTAGAAACATTGAGGAAGCACTAGATGATACAAACTGGAAATTAGCAGTTTTACAATAGATGAATGCTCTTAAGAAAAATGGGACTTGGGAAATTGTTGACCTGCCACATGAGAAAAGGAAAGTAGGATGTAATTAGGTCTTTATCATTAAATGCAAGGAAGATGGGATTGTAGAAAGGTATAAAGCTAGGTTGGTAGCAAAGGGATTTACTCAAACCTATGGGATAGATTATCAGGAGAATTTTGCTCCAGTAGCTAAACTTTACTCCATCCGGATCTTGTTATCACTTGCTGTCAATTCCAATTGGCCCCTACACCAATTGGATGTAAAAAATGCCTTTCTAAATGGAAATTTAGAGGAAGAAGTGTTTATGAGTCTTCCTCCAAGATTTGAAGAAGATCTTGGAAGAAATAAGTTGTGCAAACTAAATAAATCCCTGTATGGCCTGAAACAATCTTCAAGAGCATGGTTTGAACGTTTTGGAATAGTGGTAAAACACCTTGGCTATACTCAAAGCCAAGTTGATCACACATTATTCTACAAACACTCAGTAGATGGTAAAATTGCAATTCTGATTGTGTATGTAGATGATATTATTTTGACAGATGATGATGGTGTTGAGCTCAAAAACTTGAAGGAGAGACTTGCTAAAGTGTTCGAAATCAAGGAACTTGGTCCATTGAAATACTTTCTTGGAATTGAGTTCGCCAGGTCCAAAGAAGGTATATTTGTTAATTAGCGGAAGTATACTCTGGATCTTTTAAAAGAAACAAGTTTGTTGGGATGAAAAGCTGTTGAGACACCCATTGAGCCCAACATCAAATTGCAACCAGCCAAACCCGAAGATGTGGTAGACAAGGGAAGGTATCAATGACTGGTCGGGAGGTTAATCTATTTATCCCACACTCATTCGGAAATAACATTTGCTGTGAGCATGGTAAGTCAGTTTATGCATTCACCAGGACCTGAACACTTTGAAGCAGTAAAACGGATCCTAAAGTATTTGAAGGGATCACTTAGAAGAGGACTTCTCTTTAAAAGGCGTGGACACCTACAAGTGGAAGCCTACACTGATGCAGATTGGACTGGGAGTGTAACAGACCGAAGATCAACATCAGGCTATTGCACCTTTGTTGGAGGAAATCTGGTTAGATGGAGAAGCAAGAAGCAAAATGTCGTGGCAAGAAGTAGTGCAGAAGCTGAATTTAGAGCAATGACTCATGGAATATGTGAGTATTGTGGGTTGAAAATATTCAACAGGAATTAACAATTAAGAACCTATAATTCTCCACCAATAAAACTGTATTGTGACAACATGTCAGCAATCTCCATCGTTGACAATCCAGTCTTACATGATAGAGCAAAACATGTGGAAGTTGATAAACACTTCATCAGGGAGAAGATAGAAAGTGGATAGATCTGCATCTCATATGTCTCCATAGTAGAACAGTCCTCAGACATTCTAACTAAGGGACTACCTAAGAAGTTGTTTGATAGTATAACAAGCAAGCTGTCTATGGAGGATATTTTCAAGCTAGCTTGAGGGGTAGTGTCGACAGGGCTTTGAAAGGCATTAATAATTGAAAGGCAGTAAATCAATATTAATGCCTTGTTATTAAAGCTGAGAATCAATAGCATTAAATTGGTAGGCAACCATGTTTAATGCTGTGTTAATGCTGTAAATAGAGTTTATGATGTAAATATTTAGTTTCCTTTTTAGTTTAGCTTGTTATGGTAGTTTTCTATTTGTTTCTTGAATTGTAGTCAGTTTGTCTCCTATACTCCTTCTATAAAAGGAGTCTCTTGTACCATTTGATTGTGTATCAATAAAATACAGAAAACACAATTTTCAAGTATTTTGAAATAGATCGTCAACCTTTTTTTGTGTTGTGAAGTTCAGATCGATACTGATTCACCTTTGCTCAATTCTGAGATCGAAAATATGCATGAACTTCATCCCAAAGCCATGAATGAATGCAACCAACAATGCATGTTCGAAGATTGTCAGAGAGAGAAGACAGCAACCATGAGAACAGCATTTGATCTTGCTATTCCCAATTCAAATGTGCGACCATCCCAATCCAGATACGCATCATTGGTGCGACCAACACTGCGATATGAATCAGAGAGGAACCGTGGTGGAATGTCGGGATCAACAACGAATCTCTGCAATCAATAAGCCTTGATCGTAACCTCAATCTGCTGTTTCCAAATGGGAGAGTTCTTCTCATCGAGTTTTACTGAGATCGCATGAGAAAAACTAGCCAGGTTTGGAGATTGTGAAGCTGGAGTGGTGGAGATGGGTGGGTCGATTGGAGAATTGACCGGTGTTTCCATGGTGTTTGGATGGGAATCAGCTCTTTGATACCATTTTAGAATTCTTGATATAGAAAGGAGAAATATTTGAATATCTGAATATTATTCCTTGATTTTTCTGTACAGAGAAGGTTACAATATATATAGACTAATGCTATTAATTGCTATCCTAAAAAACAGGGAGAAATATCCGCCCTAATAAAAGCAAGAATAAAAAACGTATCTCGTACATATCGATATTAAAGCTAATATATTACAACATATATTACAACACTCTCCTCAAGTTGGTGAGTGAATATCAATCATTCCCGCTTGCAAGTAAGACTATGAAATCGCTCTGTGAGAAGCCCTTGGTGAAGACATCTGCTAATTGGTGCTCGAAGGACGTACTACTGTAGTTATAAAGGCCATCATCTAATTTTTCCTTGATGAAATGGCGATCAATCTCTATATGCTTTGTCCGATCATCTTGAACCGGGTTGTGAGCAATGCTGATTGCCGACTTGTTATCACACAATAACCTCATAGGAGCTTCATACTTTATTCTGAGATCATCGAGTATGATTCTCATCCATAACAGTTCGCAAATTCCTTGTGCCATAGCCCGAAATTCAGCCTCTGCACTTGACCTTGCAACCACATTTTGTTTCTTACTTCTCCAAGTCACCAAGTTTCCTCCTAAAAACATACAGTAACCTGAGGTAGACCGCCTGTCGACAACTGACCCGGCATAATCTGCATCTGTATAGGTTTCAATGGTCAATGTTTGTTCTTTTCGAAATAGAAGTCCTCTTCCCGGGCTTGTCTTCAAATACTGAAGAATTCTATTCACAGCTAGCATATGTCTCTCACGAGGATCATGCATGAACTGGCTAACCACACTGACAGCATAGGCTATGTCAGGTCTAGTGTGAGACAAATATATCAGTTTTCCCACAAGTCTCTGATACTGTGCCTTATCCACCCTTGGGCTCTCCTCATTGTTTCCAATCCTGTGATTTTGTTCAATAGGTGCCCCTGTGGTTTTGCAACCTAGCTTCCCTGTTTCCTTAAGAAGATCTAGGACATATTTCCTTTGGGAAATAAAGATGCCTTGTTTGGAATAGGCAACCTCTATCCCAAGGAAGTACTTCAGCTTCCCCAAGTCCTTCATTTCAAACTGTGCAGCTAATTTTTCTTTTAGGACCGTTTCTCAACCTCATCATCACCAAAGAATGATCATGTCATCAACATAAACAAGAAGTGTAAGCACTCGCTTTTTGGAATGTTTTATAAAGAGGGTATGATCTCCATCTGCCTATAACCTAAGGACACCATAGCATTGGTGAACCTCCCAAACCAAGCACGAGGAGACGCGAGTCCATATAAGGCCTTCCTTAACTTGCATACCATATTCCCTCCACCGGTAGGTCCATATCCCAGATATACACTTCCTCTTCCAAATTCCCATGGAGAAAAGCATTTTTAACATCGAATTGGTGCAAGTCCCATCCAAAGTGTCTTTGCCAAGGAGAGAATGATCCCGATTTGTGTTCATCTTTGCTACGGGAGCAAATGTTTCCTCATAATCAATCCCATATGTCCGAGTGTACCCTTTTGCAACCAGCCTTGCTTTGTCTTAGGTCTAGAGTACCATCGACCGATATTTCACTTGTAAATCCATCTCGCACCCAACTATCCTTTTGTCCTTCGGCTTCTCAACAATTTCCCAAGTCTCATTCTTGTTTAAAGCACTATTTCTTCATGCATGGCTTGAACCCAATTCTTATTCATTAATGCTTCTTGTCTTGAAGTGGGGACTACGATAGAATCAATTCTTTGAAATAAAACTCGATGTTGTCTTGATAGGTTTTTAGTGGACACAAACTGAGATATGGGGTATTTTGCACAAGTTCTTCTGGCTTTTCTTAAAGCTATTGGCAAGTCATCAGGGTTAGGTTCACAAATATCATGTAAAGAACTATTCAAAGGTTCGAGAATCAGGAATGCTTACCTCTGTTCGGACGACCGAAGTACCAGGTTGGGTTTTTTCGATAATACACACCGTTGTAGCGATCTATAGGAACAGACATCGATTCTTTAGGTGTCTCTGAAGTTCCGACGATGATGTGACATCCTTTATCAGAGGAGGGATAGAAGACTCAATCGATTCAACCAAAAGAGGAACAAAAGATGACTCAAGGGAATCAGCTTCTTGACCACTCTCCCCCTGAAGCTGAGGACGAAGGTGAAAAGACTCGGACTCATGAAAAGTAACATCCATGGAGACATAGACACGACGACTTTGAGGATGATAACATTTGTACCCTTTTTTGTCTGGTGCATACCCTATGAAGATACATTTGACAGCTCGAGGATCTAACTTACCACGATATTGACTATGGACGTGATCAAAGGCAACACAGCCAAAGACACGACACGGTAGATTCTTCATGGTAGGGATGGAAGGGAAGAAGGAAGTCATGACTTGCACAGGACTAAGACCATCCAAGACACGGGAGGGCAATCTTTTATCAAGTATGCGGCAATTAAGACAACTTCCCCCAATAAGACTTAGGGACGGACATTTGGAATAAAAGAGTAAATTTCTAGGAGATGACGGTTCTTTCTTTCGCAACCCCATTTTGTTGGGGAGTATCAACACAAGTTAATTCATGTAACACACCATGGTCTTTATGGAAATTTGTAAAATGGTGATTCACATATTCCTTGCCATTATCGATCGTAACCGTTTTATGGATTTTCCAAACCGGGTTTGAACCATGCGATAGAAATTCAAGAATATTTGAAACACTTCAGATTTATCTTTCATAAGAAAGATCCATGTGACCCTAGTGCAGTCATCAATAAATGAAACAAACCATTTTGCACCCGATATATTAGAATTAGAGGAAGGTCCCCACACATCAGAATGAATAAGATCAAAAGGTTCAATACTTTTATTATTATTTGGAGAAAACGTTGTGCGATGGTGTTTCGCAAATTGACAAACATCACAAAGAAAAGACTCAACAGACTCATTTTTAAACAATTGCGGAAATAAAGACCTAAGAAGACGAAAGGAGGATGACCAAGGCGTTTGTGATGAAGCCATATCGAGATGCAGGAGAATCGGAACTTGTCGCATGATTGGATGTGGACATCGTCGGACTAGTATGACCGTGAAGTCGGTGTAGAACATATAACCCTCCCTGTTCCTTAGCAACCCCAATCGTCCTCCCCGTGGTAAGATCCTGAAACACACAATGAGAGGGAAAGAAGGTCACTGTACAGTTTAAATCTGTGGTAAGCTTATGAATAGAAATGAGGTTATTAGACAAATGAGGGACATGAAGCACATTATGTAAAGGAAGGGAAGGGTGAAGTGAAATAGTACCACATCCTAAAACAGAACATGGGATCCACTAGCAACAAAGTGATGTGATGCTTACCGGATAATTTAGAGTAAGTGGAGAAATATGAGGGATAAGGGGTCATATGATCGGTAGCACCGAGTCAATAATCCGAGAGATCCTCGAGATACGATACTAGAAACATTAAAAGAAAAAGAACTGAAATTCTTACCAGTCATAGTTAGAGAACAAGTGCTTGGAAGGCTTACTCATAGAATCCAAGAGAGTGCGCAAACGATCCAACTCGGCTTTACTAAGCGCCGGAATTGCCTCCCCAGACGGTGGTGCGAGACCTCTTCACCCTCAATAACCAAATCGGACACTGTTTGATTAACTTCTTTGTTGACGCCTTTAAAACCCCCAGAGCGTCCAAGAACCTTATCTCTGCCATGGAGTTTAAAACAAGTGTCCTTAGTGTGCCCAGACTTCTTGCAAAAGGACACCGGCGCTGTTTGGCGGACGACTTCAAGAGGATGAGCCGGGCTTTTCGGATGATAACCCACCAATAGGACCTTTACCGGTGGCCAAAGATCACCGAATACCGGTATTCAACATGATTCTCTTCCCCCCCTAACTGTGTAGAACACCTCGGAGAGAGAAGGAAGCTTGTCCTTATCCAAAATCTGAACCCGAATAGGATCATATTCAGTATTCAACCCAGAGAGAAACTTAAAGACCCGTCCACGCTCAATAAACTTGGCTAAAGTAGTAGAATCCTCACTGCATTTCATTTTTAAATCCTGGTTTTGATCCAGCTCAATCCATAAACCATTCAGAGTACCATAATAATCAGTGACAGAAAGAGATCCTTGCTTGGTATTAAAAATTGTATTTTCTAATTCATAACAGGCAGCAATATCTTGTTTCATAGAATAAGTTTTACCCAAACTATCCCAAATTTCACGTGCAGAGGTAAAAAACATACAATTCTTACTGATATCAGGTGTCATAGAGTTCCATAGCCAAGTCATAATCAACGAATCTTCATCATCCCAAATGCCGAACTGTGGGTCATTGGCTCGGAGGATCTCCTACAATGTGCGACAACTTCCGACGACCCTTGAGAGTGGTGCGAATAACTGGAGATAATTCTTACCATTGAGATGATAAGAAGAGTGTAAAACTGGAAGATCATGAGGATTTAGTGCTGGAACGGCAACGGGAGGCGTTGGAACGACAACCGGAGGGGGCGTAGTGATGGCGGAGGACTGGGTGTCCACTGTAGACATGCTTTGGGTGGACTAAGCAAAAAGGCACGGGGGAGGAGCCGACGATCCGAACGGCGTTGGTCACGCGGTGAACGGAGGCGTGGAGGGCGGCGCGTGGCTCTCACGCGCGTACGGGCGGCGGCGCGCGTGGAGCGCGTGGCGGCGCGGTTTGGGGTGGGCTTTTCTGTGGAGGCCGGGCGCGCCGACAAGCAGTCCGGTGGTGAGGCCAAAACGGCGCAGACAGTGGCGGGTGGAGGTTTGAAACTAAGGCAGCAAGAAGGCTGCAAAGGGAGGCAGCAATAAGGCTGCTCAGCGGAAGAAGGCAGCAATAAGGCTGCTCAGCGGAAGAAAAAAAAAACAAGGCAAGCCCTAGGAAACGCCCTCCCATATAGAAAGGAGGAATATTTGAATATCTGGATTTTTCTGGGTTACAATATATATAGACTAATGCTATTAATTGCTATCCTAAAAAACAGGGAGAAATATCCGCCCTAATAAAAGCAAGAATAAAAAACGTATCTGTACATATCTGATATTAAAGCTAATATATTACAACATATATTACAACACTTGATTACTAGGAAAGTGTAAGAATCTGAGAGAAAGTGCAAGAAAGTGTGTGCAGAGAGGGAGAGAGTGCGAGAGAGAGAGAAGAGAGAGAGAAAGTTCTGGAAACAGAAAACAGAAAACTGAATTAACTAACTCACTGAATGTACACAAAGCTGTTATTTATACAGCTGCCAGAAACTAAGCTAAGCTACTCTAGAATATTCTGACTATCAGAATATTCTGTAAGAACTCACTAACTAACACAACTAACACTAATACAATATCACATACTCTAATATATTGCATCCTAATATAAAATCTTTACAAGCAAGTTTGATGTGCTTTTTTTAAGAAAAAAAGATATGGCATCAACAAAAGATTCCTAATTTGAATTTGTGAATTTTACTGTATATTAGTTATTGTCCTGGCTTATAGTCCTGGCAGTAATTTAGAGATGTTTGATACTCCCAAAATTATGCAGGCTATAACCCAGCCAAGAATGACTTTCTATTTGAGAAGGTTGGTTTCAAGTTGACAAAATTTAGATTATATTAATCTTCATTGTTTGCTCAAGGTATGCTACTTTTAAAGAAGCCATTTAACCAGTTAAACTTAATTTCTGATTTTTATTGTTTATACTACCATGCAGCGCCTTCAAAACTATATTTTTGGTAAGCTACTTCAGCCTAACGTTTAACAGCTTTATACTTTATAACTTGTTCTCTTCTATTGACATTTCTATATAAGGTGAAAATCATCATTCTATTTGTACAACTGATTTCAGATATTCTCATGCAATACTCAAGAGGGAAATCTGCGCTTATATTTTGTTCAACAAGAAAAGGAGCACAAGAAGCAGCTCAGCGACTCTCTCAAATAGTCACGACTTTTGGTCAATCAAATCCATTCATTAAGAGTAGAGAACAGCAAGATCGGCTGAGGGAGGCTTCTCTATCATGCAGTGACAAGCAAATGCAATCATATATTCTTTATGGTGGTATGCAAGAAACCTATGTCTTGTTTTCCCTAAACTACAATGCTTACTGGAAAGTGATTGCAATTTCATGCATGTGAATTAGAATTTCAAATTGGTAGATGTGACTTATAGAAAATGGGTTTGCTTGCAGTTGGTTATCACAATGGTGGGCTTTGCCTCAAAGATCGCAATCTTGTGGAAGGCCTTTTTCTCAAGGGTGACATTCAAGTACTTTGCACTACAAATACACTAGCTCATGGAATCAACCTCCCAGCACATACAGTGGTTATTAAATCAACACAGCACTTGTATGTTGTTTTTATTTTTTAAAAAATTTATACACTTAATTGTTGCATTTTAGAGAACTTTTGTACTAATTGACTTATTGTATTGTTAATTATGTCCAGCAACAAGGAAAAAGGTCTCTATATGGAATATGACCGCTCCACAATATTGCAGGTTTGTTTCTTAAGATACCGTCTGATAATTTTAGTTTATCTGTATATAATATTGCAAAATGGCTATGGATATCAGCAATTATGAATTTCGGCAGTATAGGTTTTCCTTATTTTGAATCTCGTATCAATACGTGTATCATCTGCATAGAAGTATGGCCTTGACAATTAACCCAAGCAATAGAGGATTTGTTCTGTGATTTTAAAAAATTTCTTTGATTACTAAGTATATGGGATAGCCTATGATTAAGATGTGGATGAAGTTTCAGTGACTTTATTCTTAGTCCAAATAGCCGGTAGATTTCAATAGCCAAGTGAATTACATATATGGCTATACTTGTCAACTATTTGTTTGGTTCCAGAAAGTCATGGCTATACTTGTCAACTATTTGTTTGGTTCCAGAAAGTCATTCCTGTTAGAGACTTCTTCTATATAGACATATAAGGGTTGCACTTAAAACTCAAGCAGACACAACCATAAGATATGCTTCCTTTTTTCTATTCCTTCAGTCACACTATGACTACCTAAAATGGTGGGGGCGGGGAGGACTGGGGGAATCAATGCTTGAAGATTTTTCCATGTTATTTAGTTCGACTATTGGATTGTTAATATATCATTTGGGGTAAACTTTTTGTGGTATAGATGTGCGGAAGGGCGGGCCGACCACCATTTGATGATACAGGAATGGTTATAATCATGACAAGGAGAGAAACGGTGAACTAGGCTACTTGCACATATATTTTCTGCTTCCCCTTCTCTCTCTCTCTCCCTCTCTCTCTTTCTCGTGTGTGTTGTTTGGTATTGGCCTGCATAATGCTTTTGTACTTTTACACTGCTAAAGTTCTTCAATTATGATCATGAACTCTATTCTTTCAAAATATGTGCTCTTATTTACTCTTATATTACAGGTTCATTTGTATGAGAATCTCTTAAATGGGTGTGAAGTGGTGGAATCGCAGTAAGACTACCTCTTTCTAAGTTGAAGAATGGATATAATGTCCTTGAATGTTGCTCATATTCTGTAAACAGTGAACTTACTCTGATTAGCTAATCAAGGTTTGCTTACCATAGATTGCTCTCATGTGTGATGGAGCATTTACTTGCGGAAATAGTTCAACTGACAGTATCTGATATTACAAAAGCAATTGAGTGGCTGAAATACTCATACTTGTATGTAAGAATGAAAAGGGTATGTGAGTAAGGATGTCTATTAGATTTATCTTAAAGTTTCTTCCATCCCATTTGATGAAAATTTTTATGCACAAGCAGAACCCTGAGAACTATTCAATTACGAAAGGAATTTCTGGCGATCGTTTAGAGAAGCTTGTGCAAGGTACAATTGTCATCAGCTTGTTGTCTTTTATAGCTTTCTAATTTTTTTTATCTCCCTCTCTCTTTCTCCTAGATATATATATATTTTTCTTTTTTCTTGTTTCCCTCTTTTAATTATTGAAGTTATGTTATCTCAGAGATTTGTGTTCAGAAAGTTAAAGAGTTATCGCAGCATGAAATGGTCTGGGTTGATGAAGATGGTTTCCTCTTGAGACCATTAGGTATTGATATTGTTAAGTATAATATATATTCCTTCTATATTTCTGAAAGAATAAAATCTAAATTGGTTGCTGATATTTTTCCTTTCCCTGCCTTAGATCCTGGAAGGTTAATGACAAAGTACTATTTGAGATTTGACACTATGAAACAGATAATGCAGACACCTGAAAACTGCAGTTTAGAAGATGGACTTC
Source organism: Ormosia semicastrata (assembly GCA_029884595.1). Lineage (NCBI taxonomy): Eukaryota > Viridiplantae > Streptophyta > Magnoliopsida > Fabales > Fabaceae > Ormosia > Ormosia semicastrata. The sequence continues at coordinate 17,023,666 of JAQQTO010000062.1, read as the reverse complement.
ATGTTGTTTGCTGTGCAGAGGAAATTGCTTGTGCGAATATATTTGTGATAGCTTTTTAATATATTAGGAAAGAATGTATCGGCATTAAGTATTGACACAATTCTGTACTGGAAAATGAAGGGATACAGCTCAGACGCAACGAGAAGAAGATCTTAAATGAGATTAATACTGATAAAGATGGCCGGCTTCGCTTTCACATCCTTGGAGATAAAGGGAAAAAGAAAATGCGCATTCAAACAAGAGAAGAAAAGATATTTGTTTTGGCAAATGACTGCTTAACTGGTGATCCTTCAGTTCATGACCTATCTTTAATTCAGGTATAGTATTGTAACATCAGTATTTTGTTCTACAGATCAACATACTTAAATCTTAGTGATTAAGTAAACTTGATGCTACAGGACATGAATTCTATATGCTCAAATGGACGAAGAATTGCAAAATGCATGAAAGACTATTTTATTTACAAAAGGAATTACAAAGGAGCTGTGAATTCAGCCCTTCTAGCCAAGTCACTAGACCAGAAACTTTGGGATGACAGTCCATACCTGTTGAAACAGTTACCTGGAATTGGGATGGTTACAGCAAAGGTAATATTTATTGAATTTTTTGTTATTAATTTATATAATAATTACTAATACCTGTGCACTATCCCTTAATTGCATGATTTTCTTATTTTGATGTTCTTTCCAGGCACTGCATTCAATGGAAATTAAATCATTTGATGCACTCGCTGAAGCTGATCCGAGGAGAATAGAGATAGTGACTGGTCGAAAATACCCATTTGGTAACCATGTTAAGGATTCTCTTCTATCACTGCCCCCAAAAGTTGATGTGAAGCTTGCAGAAATTGAAAACCAGAGACAAGGAAAGTCCAAGCTAGCAGTAACATTGACTAGGATATCACAGTCAGGCCAGTCAGTTAAACGACATTATGCTGATATGGTGTGTTATCTGAATGTTTTCTTAGGAGACTTTTAAGAATTTAATAATTAAATTAAGTTGCTGAAATTTCTTTCACACAGATCATTGGTTCGGAGGAAGACAATTCTATTCTCTTTCATGAAAAAATAAGGTGATGATGACTTACTAATTCACATTTTATGACTTGATAGCTTACACCAATTAAAGAGTTTCTATCTGTTGAAAACTATAGTGTTAGATTCATTGTATAGGCTAACCAAATCGTAACCAATCATGTAATTATGGTAATAAAGATTTTTGTATTTATTGTAATAGATCTATATAATTCAGCCTCCATTGTGTAGTTTAGACATGGTTTCACAATCTCTATGCTTCTTTTTTCTTTGTCTTAACATGATATCTCGAGCCTAAAGAGAGGCAACCCTAAAACCATGCTTGCTTGGTGGACTCACTGCCCACGGGTGAAATTTTTTTCTGGCCAACCGTGTTTCGTCTTTAGTTTGCCGATTTCCCTCTACTATGTCCTCTTTTCGGCAGCAATCCTCTTGTCCTCCACTTTCCACTGCCTTCCACCCCTGTCCGCTGCCGTCTGCAACTTTCCGGCTGGCAACCCCATCGCTAGAATCGGCTCCTCCTGCTCAGTCAACACCCAAAGACCTAGCTCCAGCCCACCATTGACGTGCTCTCACGCACCCCCTCTGGCATTCGCGCACAGTTTCACGTGCACCACTTCTGGCGGCATGTGGGGCCTTGTCTCCAGTTGTGACTTGTACCGCCGTCATCGCTGTCTCATTTCCGGCTAGATCCTAGCCACCACCTCAACCGGTCACCAGAGCATCTCTGTCTCTCTCCAAGCACTATTCTGGTACGTTTCCGACCACATTCCAGCCACCACGTGTAACACCCCTAACCCTAATACAGTAGTATATTCGCAACATACTAGAGTAAAGAGAGTTAAGCATGTCATTTCCACTTTAACAATACGATAAAGTAATCCATAATAACTACACATGCTATTATAGAGAGCCAAGAGGGAAGGAAAGTTAAATATATACATCATTTGCCACCAATGGGCTCATTGTTATATACAAACTTTACACAAAAACTCAAAACGACATAAAAAAAACATGCTTTGTGCCAAAAGAAACAAAATAATCTACTCTAAGTATTTTGCTTCTTCTTCTTTCCCTTTTTAGGGTCTTGACTTGGATTTCAATGAAAACACAGTGGGGTGAGAATTTGAATTCACAAATTCTCAATATAAGTATTCCAAAATCAGCATTTATAACATTCACAATGTATAAACAAACTCAGTTACAATAGATTATGTTTGCAATAGATAAAAGCTATGATACACGGATACGGGTATGAGTATCCAGTACGATACGGGTACGGTATGGGAATACGGCAATTTCTTAAAAATTAGGATATGGGTGCGACAGGATACGACATAACATATATATAAAGAATCATAAAACATGTCATTTTAAATAACTTAAAGTATTACGTATCAGCAGATAAATCATAAAAAAAATCCAAAGTACAAAATAAATAGTTTCATTAAATACTAAAGTCATTATTGAAAATTAAGCTATTCATTATCTGCGGATAATAACTGCTTCTCTAACTCTGATTCATCAAGTGATAAGGATGCAACTTCAAGGCTTTTAGCACCATCAAACTGCACCCATTCATCTCCAGCGAGATCCCACATTTTGTTCTCTCTACTATTATACTTTTCGCTCATCCTAGACAAAAGACCAAGATTTGTATGTATATATACTAAATCTTCAGCCCTTTTAGGATTAATTTTATTTCTCTTCATGGAGTGAATGAAAGAGTAGGTGCTCCAATTCCGTTCACAACATGATGATGAGCTCGGTTGTCCAAGAAGCTTCAAGGCAATGCCTTGGAGTAATGAGACTCTAGAACTATAAATTATCCACCACTCTTTTGGCTCCAAAAGAGCTCTATCCGCTAAAGAATCTTGAAGGCCGAATTCGTCTAGCTCTCTAGAGAATTTAGAAAACTCTCTTGTTACCTCTCTTCTTTTATCAGGATTAGTAAAATATCTTCTTAAGCACTTCTGTCTCTCAGTGAAAATCTCATGATCTCTATGTGGAGGAACTCTATTTGGTCCTTGTTGAAGCCATTGTTGACTATAATACCTATTTAATAAGAAAGAAAATTTAACTAATATTAATACCATAAATGCAGCAAATTAAATTTTAAAAAATAAAATAACAAAAGAATCATTTGAATTTACCTAGGAATTAGTGAATGTGCTAAGCAATGCAAAGGTGTGCAACTTTTTGTCCACTGATCGATAAGAATTTGATAAACAACACCATAGAAGGATGATGTACCTCTTTCTTCGACCCTTTCATGGTAGAATATTATAGTCTTCACTTGCTCAATCATTGAGTCCCACATATCATAAATCAAGTGAAGTGTAAGCTTATCAGTATCACACAATCGAAGCATATCACAAATAGGCCTTATGAAAGAAAGAATATAATCCACCTTGTCCCACCAAGAATCATCAAGAATCATTGCTTTCACATGTGTTGCCTTTCCAACATAATCCTCCCTATAGGTGTTCCACTTCTCACTAATAACCATATTTTGGAGACCATGTTTGATGAGCCTTAGTCTTTTCAATATGACTATTGTGGAAGCAAACTTTGTCTCGGCAATGGAAAGTAGTTTTAAAGTCACAAACTCATTGAATATGGTAAGCCTCATAGAATGGTTCATGACAAAATTTCTAATAAAAATAGCATCATCACTAACTAAAGTGTTCCAATGGCATTCCTCATTGTTGAAAGGGAGAGAAAAAGTGAGAGACATCTGAGAAAACCGTGTGTTTCAACTACATAATGGAGGCTAAATATATACTAAATAAGTAATAAATAATTACAGAATTTACATGATGTGGGACTAACTAATTACACCTAATTACATACAGTTTCCAACACTCCCCCTCAAGCTGGAGCATATAAGTCATATGCACCAAGCTTGTTACAAATATAGTTTACTCGAGGACCTCTCAAAGACTTAGTGAAAACATCTGCCAGTTGATCATTTGAATTGACAAAGCTAGTGGTGATGTCTCCAGACAAGATCTTCTCTCTAATATAGTGACAGTCTATCTCAATATGTTTGGTCCTCTCATGAAACACTGGATTAGAAGCGATATGCAGTGTAGCTTGGTTATTACAAATAAGAGTCATTTGCATAATGTTTTCAAACTGAAGTTCTTTAAGAAGTTGTTTTAACCAAATGAGCTCACAAGTGGCTGAGGCCATGGCACGATATTCTGCTTCGGTACTTGATCTTGCAACCACATTTTGTTTCTTACTCTTCCAGTATATCAGATTACCCTGGATACACAATAACCAAAAGTGGATCTTCTATCAGTAGGAGAATCTGCCAAATCAGCATCTGAGTATCCAACAATCTGAGTGTGTCCTTTGTCTTCATAGACAAGGCCTTTTCCTGGAGCTCCCTTAATATATCTGAGGATACGAGTCATTGCATCCCAATGTCCTTCACAAGGTGAGTTTAGAAATTGGCTTACTACACTCATCGCGAAGGAGATATCTGGATGGGTAACAGTAAGATAGTTAAGTTTTCTAACCAATCGTCTATATCTTCCTGGGTCTGAAAGTGGCTCCCCCTAATCCGGTAAAAGTTTAACATTGGGATCCATAGGAGTGTCAACTGACTTTGCATTCAATAGTCCTGTTTCTTCAAGAATATCCATAGCATACTTCCTTTGTGAGATAACTATGCCATCCTTGGACTGTGCCACTTCAATTCCCAAGAAATAACGAAATTTGCCAAGATCTTTGGTTTGAAAATGATGACAGAGATGCTGTTTTATTTGAGTTATACCTTGGTAATCGATGCCTGTGATAACAATGTCGTTCACATACACAATCAAATAGATACAGCCTCGGATTGTATGACGATAGAAGACAGAGTGGTCAGCCTCACTGTGAGTCATACCAAACTGCTGAACAACAGTACTGAATCTCCCAAACCAAGCCCGAGGAGATTGTTTGAGACCATACAAAGTCTTGTGTAGACGACAAACGAGGCCAGAAGACTCTCCCTGAGCAATAAACCCTAGAGGTTGCTTCATGTAGACTTTTTCTTCCAGATCACCATGGAGAAAAACATTTTTGATATCCAGCTGATGAAGGGGCCAATGGCGAATAGCGGCCAGGAGGAAGAGGAGCAAGTTCCCAAGTACCACTGCTCTGAAGTGCACACATTTCATCAATCATTGCCTGTCGCCACCCAGGATGGGATAAAGTTTCACCTAGAGATTTAGGAATAGACACAGAAGACAAGGTGGAAAGACAAGCATAATGTAATGAAGAGAGACGATGGTAACTTAGAGTAACATAGTGAGGAGAAGGGTTACGAGTGGATTGTATACCTTTTTGAAGAGCAATGGGAAGGTCAGGCACGGGAGGCAGTTCCGGAGCTGGTAAAGGAGGTGGAGCCGGAAGAGAGTCCACAGGGGCCTCAGTAACCTCTACAACCTCTGATGGTGGTGGTGGTGGTGGTGGTGGTGGTGGTGGCGGTGTCTGTGGCGAGAGTCCACAGGGGCCTCAGTAACCTCTACAACCTCTGATGGTGGTGGCGGTGGCTGTGGTCGGCGATGATAGACCTGGATGGGGCAAGTAGGAGGAACCAGGGTACCAACAGGAGAAGGTGATGATGGAGCAGGGTCAACTGGGACAAGAGGAGGAAAAGTAGGGAGGACCTCAGTAAAGGGTGTAAGAGGCAGGTCACGAGACTCAAAGAAAGGAACAGACTCGAAGAATGTGACATCGACAAAGACAAGATAACGCTTAAGAGTGGGTGAAAAATACTAATAACCCTTTTGAGACCGATGGTAACCAAGAAAAACACATTTTATGGAGCGAGCAGACAGTTTGTCAAGACCTGGAGTGACATCATAGACAAAACATGTCGACCCGAAGACATGAGGTGGAAGAGAATAGAGGGGTTGGTGAGGGAACAAAATAGAATGAGGTACCCGGTTATCAAGCACAGAAGAGGGCATACAGTTAATCAAATAGTAGGTGGTGAGAACCGCATCGCCCCAAAAATGGAAGGGAACACAACCATGATGCAAAATGGTCCGAGTGGTTTCAATAAGATGTCTATTTTTGCGTTCAGCAATCCCATTTTGTTGTGGGGTATAGGCACAAGATGTTTGGTGAAGAATTTCGTTAGATGCCATAAAAGTTTGAAAATTATGAGATAAAAATTCACAGGCATTGTCACTACGCAAAATACGAATTGGAACACCAAACTGAGTTTTTATTTCATGATAAAAGGTCTGAAAAATTGAAAACAACTCTGATCTATTTTTCATTAAAAATAACCAAGTACACCGAGAATAGTCATCAATAAAAGTAGCAAAGTATTTAGACCCAAAAGTAGACTCAACACGACTAGGACCCCAAATATCAGAATGCACTAAAGCAAAAGAAGACGCAGCTCGACGACACATCCTATCAGGAAACAGACTACAGGTGTGTTTCTCAAGTTGACACGACTCACAAGGTAAACTAGATAACTTAGAAAAGTGTGGCACCATTTCCTGTAGTTTGGCAAGGCTAGGATGACCCAACTTAGCATGGATGGTGAGAGGGGAATCTATAGTAGAGCACACACGAGAGGTGGCAGAGAGCTGGTAAAGGCCATTAGACTCACATCCGACGCCAATCATCCGTCCTGAACTCCGGTCTTGCAAAATGACAGAGTCTTTAGTGAAACTAATGTGACAATCTAAGGAATGTGTCAAACGACTAATGGACAGTAAATTAAAAGGACATCCAGGGACATAAAGAACAGAATCAATAGACAGAGAAGGGAGGGGATGGACAGTGCCAATCCCTTGGGGCTGTGTTTGAGAACTATTTGCTAAAGTAATCATAGGTAAATAGTCAGAGTTAGAAAGTTTGGAGAAAAGACGCTTATTACCAGATATATGGTCAGATGTACCAGAGTCAAGGACCCAAGGACCTAAGGAAGGTGATTGAGAGAGACAAACAAATGCATTACCAGTATGCTCAACAGATGCAGTAGAGTTAGAAGCCTGCTGTTGCTCAAACCATTTTAGAAAATCGGCATAGGCAGTCGGAGATGGGGTTGATGGTGCGGAAGGCTCAGGTAAATCAGGTACAGCAACCTGGGCAACATTGGCATCCCATGGAGGACGGCCATGTTTAGTCCAACATCTATCCTCTGTATGACCTAACCTGTTACAGTATGTACACTTCGGATGAGGCCTACTCGAGGCGCCAGGGCGAGAATGACCATGATTGGCACCTTGGGAGACGAGGGCAGAAGTATCAACCGGAGTCGAGGCTAGGATAGAATCAGAGGGGTGCTTAGCCGGGACCTGGAGCAAAGTAGACCAAGCAGAGGACAGAGTAGATAGTAGGCGAACCCAAAATCTGATCATGGTTGGCAGAATATTCCGGAGGCAAACCATACAAGGCCATGAGCATGAAGAAAGTGCTGCGTTGCTCGAGTTCTTTTGCTGGGGTAGCTGCAGGAGGTAGCAACTCATTGAAATCATGGAAAGCAGCATGAACCTTTCCCAAGTAAGCAGACATAGGGCCATCAAACTGTCGAGGAGCAATAACACTCATGAGATTGTGACAAACCCCATATAGCCACTGAGTGTCGTTAGTGTAAAGAACCTTGGCCTGCTCCCAAACAGAAGCACGGAAGATCTGCTTAAGGGACGAGTGAATGGTGGACTTGATGACAACGCACAACTGTTTATCAATCTTCTTCCACCTGGTTTGTTCTTCCGCAGACACAGAGGCAAGGTCCGTGGTGAGGTGGTCTTCATATCCTTGACCCTCAAGCCGCAACTTGACGTCTGAGGCCCAAGTATCATAGTTGCTGCCATCTAATTTATCAGCGGAGAGAGGAGCATTGAGGTAACTCGTGAACACAGGAGGCTCGGCCTTTGGGTTGTCTTTAGAACCATTTGGGGAGGTAGAACTAGCCATGGGTCAGACTACAAAGTGTTAAAAAGTGAAACCACAATATACCTCAGAGTCCAAACGCAAGTGAACAAGGGGATAGGGATGTCTGATGGAGGATCCAAGGGCAGATCGGCGTAGAGGAGACAGAGACGAGTCAGGTGAGAGGAGTGGCGGCTGGACGCGCCGGAAAAAGGACCGCGCGATGGCTGTTTGGCTGCGGTGATGGGCGGCGCGTGGGGGCGCGTCTTGGCGGCGTTGGGGTTGGGCTTCTGGGGGTCGGCCGATCGGCAGGAGACGATCCCGGTTGTGTGGTCGCCGGCCGGAAAAGAGACAGCGGCAGGCGGAGGAGACAGCGGCTGAGAAAGGAGAAAAAGGGTCGGAAAGACGTCACGGCAAGGGAGAAAGGCCGGCAAACCGGAATGGAAAGATGGTTGGCCGGAAAAAAATTTTCACCAAAGAGCAGTGGGCTCACCGGGCGTGCACGGTTCTAGGATTGCCTCTTTTTAGGCTCTTGATACCATGTTGAAAGAGAGAGAAAAAGTGAGAGACACATGAGAAAACCGTGTGTTTCAACTGCACAACGGAGGTGTATATATAGTCCTCCAACACAAACTTCGCGTAGAAGTCTCAATAATTGAGTTTCTGGCATGAATACACGGCCGTGTATGACACTGAGTTTGGGGGCAAAATTTCACTATTTCAATTGAAAAGTCAGAGGTGTACACGGCCTAGGCCGTGTATTCTCACACGGCCGTGTATTTTTACGCAACCTATGCCCTGTATTCTGACTCTGGCCCTGTAATCTGACTTCCAAGCTTAATATGACCCATTAGACCTCCAAATCTGAAAAAGTGTTCAACATGAAAGTTGTAGATTTGGATCTTAACTATCAACCATCAAAATTTCAGCCCATTTGACAATTTGTAGCTTGAGATATGCATGAACAGTACGCAAAGGTCAAGCTGTCAGGATCAGCACCCTAGTTCTTGCTTCAACTCCAATTTGAGGTTATCCAAACGTGTGATTGGGCTTTTGAGGTCTTCATGAAAGTAGTAGAGAATTGTCTTAGCTTTCCTACAAGACCAAAATCACATCAATCAGATATTTGAAACTCAAATTATAGCTAGTTTACTGAACATTGTCAAAGAGATAAATTAGGGCTAATTCATGCAATAATTCCTTCAATGATCCAATTAGGCTCAATATCATAAAATGTGTCAAAACCAACTTAATTAAACCTAATTGAACCTTAAGAAGCCCAAGGATCGAAAAAAGCATAATTCAATTATGAGTGCAAATGAACACATTTAAGCAAAGTTTCACAATAATGTTCCAATTAGGGTTTGATATTAGAAACTAAGCTAAATGATGACAATTAAGCTCAAATGGAGTTCAATAAATCAATTATAAGGCGATTAAAATATAGGAATAATCAACAGATCACTTTGCATTTAGCCTTCCTTCTCTTTTCCTCCTCTTCCTTCTTCCTTTTTCCTTTTCTCCCTTTTTCTCTTCTCCCCTTGTTGCCTCTGGTTACAGAATGTGAGAGTGGGTGAGAAATGAGTGAAAAGTCAATGAAACAGGAAAAGAAGGTCGTGGAACAAGAGAAAACCCAATAATATCTAAAGATATTATGCTGAAACTTTATATTTGTTAAGAACACTTTAATCTTATAGAAATAAGTTTCTCCACTTCGATAAGTATTATAATAAATCCTAGGATTCGTCTCAACCCTAGTTTTATCAATACCATAAAATTCTATATCTGTAATTCATCAATTCAGTGTACTTAAAAATACCAAACTAACTCTGTTAACTCAAAAATTAACCATATCACATTCCACACATTTGTGACCTAGAGACAAATTCTCTATATTTATTTCCATTAACTAAGCAGTTTATGCCATTTCCTAGGCTAATAATAACTATTTTTCACATATAGTATTACAACAAAGTGACTAAACTAACTCAGAAAGTCACAAAATTAAACAGGAATGTCAAGCAAGTATTATGCTACCTCTGTAACCATATACAAGTCTAACATGTTTAAAAGGATGTTACACCACGACCTCAACTGCTCACCTGAGCATCTTTGTCTCTCTCTTGGATCTGTTTAGGTACCTTGTGCTTTTGTTTTTTTTGGCACTTTGTGTTATGATCTATGGCCCCCACTACTCCCACAAACATCATAGACTTATCTGCCCAGCCAAGACCATCTAGGGTTGAGTATGCAGATTTTTTACGGTGGTTTGCACAATGTTAGTCCTCTGGTTCCTCTCTTCCAATAGCTGCCTAAGCTGACTTTCTAAGTGATTTGAGCAACGTTAGACCTCTAGTTCCACTACCTTTGTTGCACATATTGGTACTTCATTTGCTTGTCTCTCTCGTTCTCCATCCATTGGTACTTGGGTTCTTGATTCTGGTGCGACTGATTACATTTTTGGTAATAAGACTCTTTTCTCCAAACTTTCTCACAATGGTTATTTGCCTAATGTCACTTTAGCAAATGATTCCAAGTCCCAATCCCAAGGGATCGACACTACCCATCCTCTCCCTTCCCTTTTAGTAGACTCTGTACTTTATGTTCATGGGTCTCTTTTTAATTTGCTTTCCATTAGTCGTTGGTGTACAATTTGGATTGTGATTAAAAGTTAAGATTAGGAACAGTTGTCAAGTTCCACCAAAAATATAAAAACCTTACAACCAGTTGTAGTAAGGGTCGATCCACAGAGAACAAATTCAATTAATACTATAAATCGATTCCTAAATTAAACTCTAAGAACAAATAATAGAAAAAGGGGTTTTGTTTGTCAAAACTAAAAAGAAATTAATTTTAAAGCAATAGCAATAAACACGATTTGAATTACCAATTTAAAGATATTGGTTAAGAGATGGAATCCACCATTAGATTTACATGATAATGCTAATCTACATATCCTTTATCTCAACATAATCAATTATGTCTTTATATAATTGTGAGATTAATTTTCTATTTTTCTTAGGTTTTGGTTAATTTAGCAACTACTCAAATTATTCCCTAATTACTAGTTAGCTATAAATCAACCGCTCTTATATCTACCCAATGACAGCATTAAGATTCAAAAAACCAATTACACTAAGGTCCAATCACACATCGGGATTGAATTACTTAGATCATATGTCTCATTAGTCCTACCACCGCAATTACGCATAGCAATCCTAGTTTTACCACTTTTGAAAATAGCAAAGAGTATAAAAACCTTTATACCGAATTAAGAACAGAAACATGAATAAAAACATAACTGTATTAAAATAAAGAAGTACGTAGGATTCACAAAATCAAAACTAAGGTTTCATCTTCCCTTAATCAAATAAGAAACTTAGCTGCACATGGCAAATTCAAAATCAAAAGAAAAACGAAAGAAAAAACATTGTCAAGAATACAAGTGCGAAAGAAAACTGAAAATCAAACTAGTTTTCAATGAATGAGGTTGATTGATCGTCGATGGTTCGAACCCGAATCTCCAATCTTTGATCGAATCCCCCCTCTCTCTTGTTCTCGTATTCTCCTCAGTTCCTTGGCGGTTTCTATCTCAGACTCCTCTTCTTTGAACCCTAATCATTCCTATTTATAACCTTTCAAACCTAGCTCTTCGTCCAAACTTAAAATTAGATTCTTGATACGTAGACACGGGCCGTGTAATCACTCAGACTCCTCTTCTTTGAACCCTAATCATTCCTATTTATAACCTTTCAAACCTAGCTCTTCGTCCAAACTTAAAATTAGTTTCTTGATACGTAGACAGGGGCCGTGTCTAATTACACGGCCCCTCCCGTGTTTGAGTCTGCCAGCATTAGTTCCACAGGATTGGAAGTCAGAGAGAAACACGACCTACCCCGTGTTTTCAGACACGGGCCGTGTCTTCGAGAAACTCAGATCTGGATCTCTTTTTGTGATGCCAGAGAAGGACAAGGCCCCCTTGGTGTCTGGGGACACGGGCCGTGTCACTTAGTTTCTTCATATTTAGCCTTGATTCTTCACATATTGCTTCTCCCTTTGCTTCTAAGGGTGATCTTTGATGCTAATGGACTCCGTCACTCCAAAAAAATCTCCTGAATAAAACACAATGCAAACATGAGTGCTTATAAACACACTTAAGCATAGTTTCACAATAATGATCCAATTAATCTTCATATCTAGAAACTTAGCTAATGGAATCCAATTAGATCAAAGACAAGGCATTCAAGATATAGAAATAATCAATAGATCACCCCTCTTGTGTTTGCACTGTCAAGGATTCTCCTCTCACCATTCACGCACACTTCCCAAGGTACAAAAATTGGTGTTCAATCTCTCTAAGTTGTCAAGTCTCCCTTGTGAGTCATGTTAACTATGAAAACACACCTGTAGTACATTTCTCGGTAAAGTCAGTAGTCGAGCGTCATCTCTTTTTGCTTTAGTACATTCTGATGTTTGGGGTCCCAGTCGTACTGTTTCTACTCTAGGGTCCAGATATTTTGTTACTTTCATTGATGATTACTCTCGCTGCACTTGGTTATTTTTTATGCAAAATTTGTCTAGGTTGCTTTTACTATTTCAAAACTATTATCATAAAATTAAAACTCAGTTTGGTATTCCTATATGTAGTTTGTGTAGTGATAATATTCGTGAGCATTTGTCTCAGCCATTTCAATCCTTTATAGCTTCTTATGGCATTTTTCACCAAACCTCTTGTGCCCATACCCCTTAACAAAATGGGGTCGTTGAACGTAAAAACAAACATATCGTAGAAACAACTCGGATCCTTTTACTTCATGGTAATGTTCCTTTCCGCTTCTGGGGCGATGCAATTCTTACTGCCTGTTGTTTGATTAACCGCATGCCCTTCTCTGTGCTTGATCACCAGGTCCCTTATTCTATTTTTTATATCCCCATCAACTTCTGCATTCCCTACCACCTCGTATATTTGGGCCTACCCGTTTTGTTCAAAATCTCATTCTTGGTATTGATAAAATTTCCGCCCGATCTATTGAGTGTGTTTTTCTTAGTTACACTCGATCCCAAAAGGGTTATCATTGTTTTTCTCCTGATCTCCGACGTTACCTCATATCGGCCGATGTTACCTTCTTTGAGCCTGTTCCCTTCTTCCAGTCTCCTACATCGACTCTTGAGCTTATCTCTGAGGTCTTACCCATCCCTCTTCCTCTTATCGCTGTTGAGTCAGATACACCTCCGACCCCCATGTCGCGCAACCCACCACTATTATTCGCCCCTTCTAGGTCTATCATCGTCGGCCACAACAATCTCCACCACCCCTACCTCCACTAGAAGTTGCAGAGGTCAATGTGGACTCTCCTTCAACATCAATTCCTTTACTAGCTTCGGCACTGCCTCGTGAGCCTGACCATCCCATTGCTCTCTAAAAAGGTATACGGTCTACTCGTAACCCTTCTCCTCACTATGTTACTTTGAGTTATCATCGCCTATCTTCTTCGCATTATGCTTGTCTTTCTTCCTTGTCTTCTGTGTCTATTCCTAACTCTCCAAGTGATGCTTTATCTCATCCTGGGTGGAGACAAGCTATGATTGATGAGATGTGTGCCCTTTAGAGTAGTGGTACTTGGGAACTTGTTCTTCTTCCTCTTTGGAAGTCTGTTATAGGTTATGGTCAAGTTGGTCCTGATAGCAAGATTGATCGTCTCAAGGCTCGTTTGGTGGCAATAGGGTATACCCAAATTTTTGGCTTGGATTATGGGGACACTTTCTCGCATGTGGCGAAGATGACTTCGGTTTGACTTTTTCTGTCTGTGACTGCTATTCGCCACTGGCCCCTTCATTAGCTGGACATCAAGAATTCTTTTCTCCTTGGTGATCTAGAAGAAGAGATTTACATGGAGCAACTACCAGGGTTTGTTGTACAGGGGGAGTCTTCTTGACAAGTTTGTCATCTTCTCAAATCTTTGTATGACTTTAAGCAATCTCCTAGGGCTTGGTTTGCCTGATTTAGTACTGTAGTTCAGCAATTCGGTATGACACGGAGTGAGGCTGACCACTCTATCTTCTATCGCCATTCAGCTCAAGGGTGTGTTTATTTGATTGTGTATGTCGACGACATTGTTATCATCGGCAGTGATTACCATGACATAATTCAAGTAAAATAATATCTTGGTCTTCACTTTTAGACCAAAGACCTTTGCAAACTTCGATACTTCTTGGGAGTAGATGTGACACAATCCAATGATGGTATACTAATTTCACAGAGGAAGTATGTCATGAACATTCTCGAGGAAGCAAATCTGTTGAATGTAAAGTGTAACGTCCTAATATTAATACTAGTAGTATATCCGGAATTGCACATCAGTAATTAGGATTAGGCACGTCACAACTAAACTAATATCATTCTCTATAAAAATACATTTATGCAATATATAAAATATATAAGTCTGTTGAGGTAAATATAATATACATATGACTGATAATCTCATTTATACAAAGTTGTATATCATTGTACACCATATACAAGCTAGGCCCTTAAGGCACAAATACTTATAATCTATATACAAATTTTTGTATAAAAGTTAAGGCAAAACTACTCCACATCCATATTCTTCATCTCACATGGCTAAAGTTTCTTCTCCTGGAATTATCATGGAAATACAAATACAAAGGGGTAAGAATTCTAGAAATCCTCAGTAATTCTAACACATAAAGTGTCATCACAATAATTCCAAATTGCTTCGGGAAAAAATCATTTCAATATATATATATATATATATATATATAAAATATAACATAGAAATGTGGTAAAAGTCAAAATAAGTCCTTTCTCTTCCCGAGGCAGACATTCATTTATTACAATTACTAAATATTTCATAAACATTCATCATTCAAAAGATCATAGATTACATTTACCATAAACATACAGATATGAGTTACAACTCAATATCACTATAATAATTCTCAAATTCTTATAACATCTCTATGATCTTTATTGATATCATTCTTATGATTCATTCATTCACATACAATTCTCATGCTAGTGCGCTTTTAATTATCATCTTTTTAAGCTCATTCCCCATAACCCATGTCAATATACCTTAAAAGGAAGGGCCAACTCATATAACCTCGGGATTCTATATTCTATAAGTAGGGAGTGAATTTAGGCCTCACACTACCAATAACTGGGTGATAGTCTGCTTTTAGGTTAGTGCATTTTAACCTATTTATAACAATCACTTTTTGTTACACAAAACTATCCTGAGTAACCCTTATTCATACTATGAAGGAAACTTAGGCAATGAGGAAACTAATGGGGAATTTCTATAAATTTAGGATCACCTTTCTCATAGAGGGTCATTTCCATGATTCATAATTAGAGTTTTGGATCCCCTTCCCCTATGCTGGATCATTTCTAAATCTCGCTAATGCCAAATTTGAATATTCAATTCAGAGGGGTTACCCTTTATGTGGGAATAGCAATTTAGGACTATTTTCCTCCCCTTTTCAAGGATAAATGTCCAATGTCTCTTATTTCATGAGCACATATCATTTAAATTCAAATTCTAGCTTAACCTTAATGATTTAAGGGAGCAATTCTCTATTCAGTATTCAATTCTACCTCAACTTAGTATTTCAAAGGAGCAATACAATTCTAGTACACCTCATAATCATAGCAAGTGTACAATTCCATTATACTAAGTGCACAAGAGAACTAAGTGCACAGTATTATTCATTCATCATATACCAAGTGCATAAAAATGGTTACTTTATTCCACAAGTAACTAAAGGCACAAATATGTCAATTCACAAGTACACAAGGTGCTTATTCATAGTCTAAGTCAGTTCATGTATTATACCTAATCAATTCTCAACATACTGTACAATATTAGCCACAAATATTTGATTAGAATCCTTGGCTATTCGATTAGTGTACAGAAATATGTAATTTTGGCAGTGTCTATTCGAATAGCATGCACAAAGTTGCATTCTAGTGCATTCTGGCAAGGTCTATTAGATTAGACCAGAGGTCTATTTGAATAGCAGCCTCAAAATTGCATTATGGTGCATTTTGGCAAAGTCCATTCGATTAGACCCGAGGTCTATTTGAATAGCAGCCTCAATATTGCACCAAATACATAAAAAATTTCCATTTTCTGTTATTCTTTCATTCATCATAACACCATAATCACTATATACATCTATTAAAGCTATAAACCATATCGTAAAGCAATAAAAATCTGTTCCATACTCTTCTATACATCATCACAAGCAAGCTCTAATGGTTGTGCATATATGTGTATGCATCCATACTTATATCTCATCAACCACAAATATACATATATACAACTATATCATCATAAAAACCATGGTAACCTTTCAACCAACTCATCCATGAAGAATTCAAAGAACAAGAAGGATACAACTTAATAGAAATGCACAACAACCCCTACCTCAATTCCTTTGTTGACTGTTTTCTATTTCCTTTCTTGTTTCCTTGTTCCTCTTATTTCTTTCTTTCTCACGTTATGCCACTTTCTCTCTCTCGCTCTCTGTTTCTCTCTTTTCTTTCCTTGTTCTTATCTTTTGCTGCTTTTGTTTTACGTGTGAGTGGGAAAAAAATGAGAAATGAGAGAGTTGAGAAGTCAAAGACGGTGGAAGGAAAATGGAGAGATAAGGATGGATTGTTTTAGTGTTAACTAGAAATTTTGTATCTCTTAGAGATACTTTATTCTTTCACTAATGAATCTTCTAACTTCTATAAGTGTCACAGAAAATTTTAGGACTTCTTTTAGTTTCTATTCTCATCATTCCATAATTTTCTATACACTGTTAACTGCTACTTAAGCTCTATTACTCTTCCTTAAGTTAAGTCAAACCTAAATAATTAAACTAATAGGCTCATAGGTATTTGCCTTAACTTGTATTCATTTCTGAAATATTCTCCATTCTCTATTTGACATCTCTGTAAAATCTCGTAATTTTTTGAGCTACCTTCCTATTTAATTTGGCATTTGAACACTCATTCTTTGTTATTAAAAATATCAAATTAACCCAGTTAATTCCTCAAAATTCACCACAACCCATTTTAACTATTTGTGACTTAGAAATAAATTTTCTTTATTTATTTTCATCATCTAGGCAATTTGTGCTAAATTCTGAGCTAATATGAGCTACTTTCCACATCATGGGTTATAGTATCATACCTAAACTAGTTCAGAACAATTCTAAAATTAACAAATAATTAACACAAATATTATTGAGCTTCTATATCAATTCTTAAGACTAATAGGTTAAGGAGGATGTTACACAAAGCCTGTTGACACTCCTATAGATCCGAATGCTAAACTTCTACCAAATCAGGGAGAGTCATTCTCTGATCCAGGATGATACAGAAGATTAGATGGAAAATTGAATTACCTCACTGTTACCCATTCTGACATCTCCTTTGCAGTTAGTGTGGTAAGTCAATTTCTAAATCAATTCTGATTTTCTTATCACAAACAGTGCAAAACCTTTTTTCACACTTCTCCCAATATCATTCGTCATACTTACTTTTTCCTATCACTTTTTCTCACTTAATCACACCCATCCAAGATGGGTGTGAAAATGGGTGTGGGATGGAAAATGATGTAAGACCATCATTTTCCTTTCTAAATTCACCTTATGATGCACATTGAGATGCATTGATTCGCATCCTAAAGTATATTAAAGGAGGTTCTGGAAGAGGCCTTGTCTATGAAGATAAGGGTCACACTCAGATTGTTGGATACTCATATGCTGATTGGACAGATTCACCTCTTGATAGAAGATCAACTTCTGGGTATTGTGTATTCATCGGAGGTAATATGATATACTAGAAGAGTAAGAAAAAATATGTGATCGCAAGATCAAGTGTCGAAGCATAATATCGAGCCATGACCTCAGCTACTTCTGAACTCATTTGGTTAAAATAACTACTTAAAAAGCTTCGATTTGGGGAGATTATGCAAATGACGCTCATTTGTGATAATCAAGCTGCATTGCATATCGCCTCTATTCTAGTGTTTCATGAAATGACCAAACATATTGAGATAGATTGTCATTTCATTAGAGAAAAGATTCTATCTGGAGACATTCCCCCTAGCTTCGTCAATTCAAATGATTAATTGACGGATGTTTTCACTAAGTCTTTGAGAGGTCATCGGATAAGCTATATTTGTAACAAGCTTGGTGTATATGACTTATATGCTTTAACTTGAGGGGGAATGTTGAAAACTATAGTGCTAGATTCATTATATAGGCTAACCAAATCATAACCAAATCATGTAATTATGGTAATTAGGATCTTTATATTTATTGTAATAGGTTTATATAATTCATCCTCCGTTGTGTAGTTTAGACACATGATTTCACAATCTCTATGCTTCTCTTTTCTCTATCTCAACACTATCAAACATGTCTCGAAGATGGTATTGACTCATTGGTATTATGGCAAACTATGTGTACAAATTGTTCTTTCTTCATCTAATCACAGTTTAATGTTCTCCAAATCGTTGCTGCAGGGTGGATCAGTTCTCCAGGTACATGAACTAAAACCATGGCTTTATTTTTGCAGTAAAAACTTAATCTATTGTGGAGCTTTCCAGACTAAAATAGTGTTAAGAATATTAATTTGGACGATTTCAGTACAATATTTAAACAAAAAGTCACCCAACATAAAATGCATTCTAATATAATGGCCATTGTACTTGTAAAAAGCTTGAAAATTTTTTTGCTTGCAAGTTGTAATAATTTATGATATATTATCGAGTGGATAATGTAAACAGTTACTATTACTACATATATTACAAGTGCAGTTCGGGTTGCATGTAAATGAATAAATTATACAACTCTTACTGTCAGATAGTCAACTGCTCTTCTGCTACCTATTGTTTATGGTCCCACACAAATTTTAGGCTGAGAACATTATTTATTTCATATTGCAGCCCATACAGTGCAACAATTCTTGTGCCCATCCGACAAGGGAAGCAGACTATCGAAGCTGATTTTATATTTGAGGAATACAGTAAGATGTGGCTAATATATGTCTAAATTACAATTCCTCTGCAATTTACTTCGTTTAAATTGTGGAATTATAACTTAATTCTTCAGTTTTGTTTTGTCCATACAGTTGGTATTGATGTCCACCAAAAGCTTCGCTTGATCAAAGAAGGCAATTCAAATGTGCTTTTAAAAAGAAACAGGAAGCAGGCTTCTTTTCCTCCACCTGAAGAGGTTTATGTCATAGAAGATGACAACATAGCAGTGCCTTATAAACCACTGAAAAAGCTATGCATTTTGAGCATGGTTAAGGAGGAAAGTGATTCCATGTTAGTCATCTTCCCTTGAAATGTCTTGTATATATTGTTGAATTGGAAGGCTTTAGGTAGGAAAGAGGAAAAGAGAGAAATAAGCTAATGAATAATATGAAATTGATATTGATTTGATGTGATAATAATATGATACAAAGGACAAACTCAATAGTCCTATTTATACTAATACTAGACTCCTAATTTTAATTAAATAAGCAAATAAATCAAGAAATAATAAATAGGAAAAAATCCTTAATAAATCATATAAGATACTCTAAAATATTTTAAGATATAATAAATATATTATGAGATATTTTTCAAATATTCTAACACTCCCTCAAGCTAAAGCTTCTTAAGCTTGAGCTTGTTACAATTAAATAATGTGATAGTGGCTGGGACGGACAGAGACGGTGGCTGACAATTGCTTTTGGGACGAAGATGGAGACGAGGTCAGTGCATCTGGGACAAAGACGTGGGGCCAGAGCATCTAGGACAAAGACCTGGGCTAGAGCATCTAGGAGAAAGACCCAGGCTGGTGTGAGTCTTAACAAACATAAGTGTCATAACCAATATAAGTTACCATCGGAATGATCGTCGATGGGAAGAGAAGTCACCACTAATATGATTCATCCGTAGGAGAGAAGTCACCACCGGAATGATCGTCAGTGGAAAGGGAAGGCACTAGTATGATCCATTAGTGGGAAAAGAATGACATGACAAACACCAGCACAACAAACACTAGCATTAAAGTATATGTTGAGATAGATTTATTCCATTCTCCCCCTCAAAGTTGAGCTAGCATTAGAAAGAACCAAATAGTAGGCAAAACTAGAGATAGTCACCACAAAGAATACCGATAAACAACAATCACACCAACTATCTAAGTGTCAAACATGACATAACGCAGTCCAAGGAAACCAAACAGCCACATGGAGGTCAGAGATGGTGTGGTGGGGAAAATCAACGGTGGAGGTGCCCAGAAAGAGAGTACCAGGTATAATCACTACAAAGAATGCCAAACAGCCACGGGAGGTCAGAGTATAATGACCCAAAAACAAAAACCATAAGGTACCTGAATGCACCGATTCAAAAGAGGTCGCGACAAACGGTCATGAACACAAAAGGTGAGGACAGATCCAGATAGAAGAGAGAAGGGCAACCACGGCACTGCAAATGGTTGCCGGAGGTGGTGATGGGGTTTTCGGCCGGAAAGTCGCCGGAAATCCCTCGGAAAGTTGCTAGAAGTCACCGAAAAGTTGCTGGAAGTCACCGAAAAGTCGCTGAAAGTTGTCGGAAAAGTTGCCGGTCATCGGAAAGGTCGTTGGAAAACTCGCTGGTCGTCGGAAGGTTGTCGGAAAAGTTATCGGCCGATGGACGGTCGCCGAAAAGGCCGCTGGAAGTCGCCGAAAAAAGGCCGCGCAAACCCCAGAAAAGGCCGTCGGGAAGCCTCTGATCGGCTGCAATGTAGCCGGAAAATGAGAAAGGCCAACAAACCGGAATAGAAACACGGTTGGCCGAAAAAGATATAGAAAGAGAGTGCTGAAAGGAGAACTTGACCACCAGAGGCGGCGGCTAATTGGAGTTCCAAATCTTTGGGAACTCCGCAGCGGAAGTGACAGGGCAGGTCACGGAGGATGGTACCGCTCTGATACCATGTTGAAAGAGAAGAAAAGAGAAAGACTTATGAAGAAATTGTGTGTTTCAATTACATAATGGAGGGGTGATTATATACACGAGGTACTAAATGATTACACATCTTACATGATGTGGGACTAATAACATAGTAAGTAATACCTTCTAACATGACTTCTAACAGTTGGCCAGAAAGGTCACCGGAAAAAGGACTAACAGCAGTGAACGCAGTGGAGGAGATGAACAATAGAAGCGCAGATATGAGATGGCAGCCACGGTAGGGGAGAGAAAGTGATGGTAAAGAGATATAAAAAGAGGGTGCCGAAAGGAGAACTTGACAACGAGAGGCGGCTAATCAGAGATCCAGATTTTTGGGAACTCGGTAGCAGAACAGTGACGGGATAGGTCATGAAAGATGGTGCCGCTTTGATACCATGTTGAATTGGAAGTTTTTAGGTAGAAAAGAGGAAACAAGAGAAATAAGCTGATGAATAATATGAAACTTATATTAATTTGATGTGATAATAATGTAATATAAAAGACAAACTCAATAGTTCTATTTATATTGATACTAGACAGCTAATCTTAATTAAAAAAGGAATCAAATCATGAAATAATAAATAGGAAAAAAATCTCTAATAAATCATCTAAGATACTCTAAAATATTTTGAGATACAATAAATATATTATGAGATATTTTTCAGATATTTTAACATATAATATCATTTTCTGAAGACCTGAAAATTTTAACAGAAATGACTTCTTCTATTGCAGTCCGAGTTTCGACCTCTTGGATGAAAAGTTAGAGGAAGGTAGCACTCCAGAGATGATTTTATTTACTTTTATGATTTTCCAAAACATTCTTCCCTTCACCTACTAGTTCTGTCTGGAAGGTGGGCATGCTTCTGAGGTTGAAGAGGACGAATGCAAAATCATCACTGAGAAAACAGTATTTGAGCACATACGGGAGAAGGCCAAAAACTTTTCTCTCTTATCTGCATTTGATAATATTCGCTGTCCATCACTAGAGGTCCTTCTTAAAAGAAATCATGCCCATGAGAAGAGGCCTGACCTCTGTCATGAGGTAGTTCTGGATGATGCAGACAGACTCGAAGTTCCTCTCCTAGTTGATGTCAATTTGCCTGCAGGACTCAGAAAGGCAGAACACAATGATATCAACCTATATCTGACTTTAAATGATCATAATACAGCTGGAAGCTCAAATAACATGAGCAGTACAGTTGATACAGGTACACCTTATTACTTGCATGTGATTTAGCAATCAGTTTTTGCTTTTTATGTCAAGTTATCATTGTTTCTTTTTATTGCTTAAGGTGTTTTCCTCCGTAAACCCGAAGCAAGAACTTACGAAACATCAACTGAAGAAACAGTTTTTGACCATATACAGAGAAAATCTAAGGATTTTCCACTGATTAGTAAGCTTGATTGCGTGGAGTCAATAATCCAGAGAAGGGAATTATTTTCAAAGAATCATCCCAGTTCTCCCAGTTCTTTGAACGCTGCTTTTGGTATGGCAACAGAGACAAATTCCTCGGACATGGTCACTGATAATATGCTTACTTCATATATGGAAACTGCTGAAGTGGAAAAATATTCATCCAGTATTCAAGTTGGTAATAAGGTAAAACGTGTCAAATTTGAAGGTTTCTGTGGCATAGATGGAGTACTAAATATTTCTAAGGGAGTTTTAAGCACCAATTCTGTTCAATCGTCCATTTATGTACCAACTGTTAGTGTTTCAATGTTGAAGGAGAAAAAGCGGTCATCAGATCCCGGAAGCTTTGCAGAGAGTAGTAAAAAGCAGCATTGCTCTTCTAGAGAATCAAAAGAGAAGTTTAATTTCAGTGAAATAAGACAGTGTTGTTCTTTGGAAACTGCAGGCCAAATGAAGGAAGTAGAGTCACATCTTGGGTTCAATAGTGTATTTTCCTTTCTCTGATTTTCTTTGACAAGGATGACATCTGAATTATACCGCAGTGTTGAACTTTGACTCATTGAACTAACTTCTGACTGAGGTGCTGTACTGCTTCAGTAAACAGTTCATAACCATTAATGAACTGGGAAAAGGATAGGTGGCTTAGTGAAAGATTGAACATTTGACATCATAATCATACCTGATATCGAAGTCTTAAAAGACTTAAACTTGAAGTTCGTCGGCAAATATAATGCTATTATCATAATATCGTTTTAATTATAGTTCCTATCCTAACATTATTTATTTCTATTTATTTATTGTAAATGCAGTATTAAAGATTGTGATAAGCTTCAGTTTCAACTAGAGGAATCTATTCTACTCGACCTCGTGGTTGATACCGTTGGTTACGAAATTTGCATGATCAAAACTAGCAAAGTTTGCACTTAGAAATTTTTTAATGAAATTAATTAATAGTTTCATTATATTGTTCGAAGCGGAAACTGAGAATAAAGAAAGACTGAATATGTTTTTTATATTTCTAAATGTGTGTTGAGTATAATGACTATTATTCTTATTTATAAGCCTATGATTATACATGAGGTAAGTACTATATATGTTATTTACATTTAACACCATGTTACACACTATTCACATTTTATACTCTAACTTATATAAATTAGACACTTGAACCCAGCAAGCAGAACCAGCCCGTCTGAACTGTTAACGCAATCTTCTTTTTTTTTTTTGTCATAAAAAACGAAAATGGACATATTTAAGGTAAAAGGATTCATGTAACATGTTTCCAAGGCAGTTTTGACTGTGGGCTTCACAACTCTCCTCCACCTTAGGCTCAAATAGCCGACACAGAGCTTTGCGTCCGCAGGGCCACCGTGCACAGCATATAGGAACGGTGTTTGGTCTTGGGCTTTGTTAGTGGATCGGCTCCTTCAAATGTAGGATACACAAGTGCGAGAGAACACCTATAGACAACAAAGAAAATCAGGAGAATTGTCCATTTTCATATTGGTTCTTCATTTATTGGAAACTATTACATACCTCCGTGAGTCTAAGGGATGTATTTTTTTGACATTTCTATATTTTGTTTGTTTCTTTGTTACATGTATTTTTTTAATTGTTTCTTTAAACTTGAAAAATATTATTTTAATTAAATATTTTATGCATGCTTATTCATTCATTTTAAATAGTTTTGATTTTTTTTATAAAAAATTATATTAGAATATGTTCTCGTACTAGGGATGGTTTGACTCTCAAGTCAGTGTGTGAAGTAGGTATAAGATGTATAGATAAAGAAAATTCATTAAATTTTGCTGAAGTAATTGCTATATATAACGGTTAAAGGTGATATCTTAGGCGATGCGTAATGAACCACCTCCTCATGATTGTCATGATGAGGGAGGGAATTTTGTTATTTGTGTGGCATATCAAGTATTGAAACTTGTCAATTTTGTTATGCAAGTATATTCTAGAATTTGTGTCATGAAAGATGTCTGACATGGACACAGGTATCCTAAAGCTAGAGTCCCTGTATGGTTGGATGCCTACTATAACGAATTTCCTTACTATAGAAGTCCTGCCCGATTGGCGGATAATCGGGATGGATACTGAATCCTAGATGACCAATTTAGAGGATAAGTTCTTCGGACAAGCTCAGTTGAAGGTTTTCTAGTGACTAGCTCCTTGACTAGTAGGATCCATAATAGAATCATTCTTTATAATAATAAAAAACAAAATATACAAATATAAAAACATTATCTTCAACATTAAATAGTTATAAAAATATCAGCATTGAATGCCAATTAAATATAGCTATTTTACTTTTTTTATTAAAACATTTAATTCATTTTTATCCATGTCATTCCATAGTATTCAAATTATCAACAAGCCTTTCATTTTTTTAAAAATAACCACATATATTTTTAACAAAATAATTTATATCTCAATTTACCAAACTCATAATAACTTCCTAAAAGAACCAATCTATTTTAAATCAATATGAATACAATTTTAAAATGAAATATATATAGGTTATTACCAACAAATCTTTATTTCTCTTAATGCATCAAATAACAAAGTTAAGTGATTTTGATTTTGAAAAATCAAATAAAATTTGTTAATTTTTTATACTAAAGAAACATAGAAAGTGAGAAGGAATTTGTTCAGAATTGGGATCAAAAGGTGTACTTGATCATGCTCCAAACGGTTAAAGTTTGGTTTATGGGTGGCATCAGGTGGTGTATCTGCAAGACACTTCATTGCTCAAGATATATGGTGTGCACTAGGAGGGGAGAAGTCATGAGAGTAGATTCATACCTGAGTGGTCTACCCCTATATTTATAGCATGTGATTCCTTGTTAGGGAAGTAATACTTGAAGAGATGTAATTTTCCTATAATTACAATAGGTTGCTATGAGGGGATTTAATTCATAAATATCTTGTTAAATGAGGGATTCTATAAGGATATGATGGTTATTTATTAGCATGGCAGTTAAGCAGTGTTAGCCATGGCAACCATTACCCAAGAGGGGGGGTGAATTGGGTGATTACAAGTTTTAATGTAATTTTGACAAATTATGCATTTTGATATTTTCAATCAATACATGCAGTGAAATAAGTTTAACAAAGGTGCAATTATTAGAGATTTCGCAAATACCACTTAGGCTATAGGATAAATCAAGCAAATAAGCTAGATATCAAATGCAACTTAAGCATATATAATTAAAGTACAAATGTAAAGGAGATAGAGTTGAAAATAGTAAACACAAATATTTATCTTGGTTCAGCCACTAACCACTTGTGGCCTACGTTCAATCTTCAAGTGAACCACCCGAGATTTTTCACTAAACCTTCAAGCTTGAATGGGTGCTTGAAAACCTTTACAATTGAGAGCACTCAACACACCTTGGGATACCTCACCCTTGTGCTTGAGCCTCAAATAGAGATACCTCACCCTTTATCCAACTAAGGGATACCTCACCCTTTTCTCTAGAGGGATACTTCACCCTCTCTTTTACAGATTATACTAAGTGTAGAAGATAGAAACTATCTCAAAGAGTAGATAATACAAATTAAAATTTATGGTATCAAAGAATCACACACACTTAGTGATGCGGTATTAAAAGTTGCAAACCCAAGTGCAGGTTGTTTCAAGTAATAAATTCTCGGGAGTCCGAGGTCGATCCACAGGGAATTGATGAAGAAAAATTTATTTGACATAAGGAAAATATTTTGTTACAACAATAAAGGTGATAAAACTTGGTCACAAATAAAAAAGAATTGCTTAGACTAGGAGATCCACTCTTGGTAAATAAATTAAGGATAAGATTAATTCTTTTATAACTCAATTAGAATCTACATATAACGGAGGTTCCAATCGAAAAATACAACGTTCAAACTTCACTAAAAATTATATACGTAATTATATTATGATTTCTTTAATCATCTATTAACACCACCACTCATAAATGGGATCAAGCATTCATTGTGCCAAAATCTTATTTACAACAAATCAAGTTCTCCACTTTATAAGGAGAGTTTCTAACACCACCACTTGTAAATGGGTTAAAGCATTCATTGTGTCAATCTCTTGTCTACAACAAATCAAGAACTCCACTTTACAAGGAGAGTTTCTAAATTGATTGGAAACAAAATACAATACGTATAATGACCACTTGAAAATATATCATTTAAGTACAAGAGAGAAATTAATCTAACCTTATTTCATTACCAAGAGCTTCACTCTTTCACCCAAGAAAAATGAAACTTAGTTACTCATAGATAAGAAGAAAGAAAGAGAGAAGAAGAAGAAGAAGAAGAGCATGACTTCAATTTAGAACAAAGAAAAATTACTACAAGAAAACCTAGTAACAAACTAGCATCATTTTGCTACCTAACACCTAACACCCTCAATGATATGCCAAGGCCCCCTTTTATAGAGGATTAGAGATACAAAATAATAAGGGGACTGAGTCATTAGTGGGTGGATGAGTGGAAAATGAATGAAAAATGCCAAATGACTTTTGGTGAGTGAAAAATTATGGAGATTCCTTGTCTCCGAAATCATTTAGCTCTGAAGTCATTGAATGCATCAGAATGAGCAAATGTAATCTTCATCAAAGTTGTAGGGCTTGATCTTGGCTTCAAAATGGACACCAAAATCACCTCATTTGGCCATCTATAGCCCAAGATATGGGCCAATTACGGCAGAGTGTTCAAGCCCAGTTCCAGTACCTCTGTTCTTACTTTTAAGCTCAATATCACCTACTAGACCTCCGATTCTTGAAAAGTGTTCAACATGAAAGTTGTAGATATAGGTCTCAACTATTCAGCATCAAAATTTCAGCCTATTTGACAACCTCTAACCGAAAATATGGCATGAACAGTACACATAGGTCAAGCTATTAGGATCAGTACCCTAGTTCTTGCTTCAACTCCAATTTGAGTTATCCAAACTTGTGATTTGGCCTTTGAGATCTTCATAAAAGTTGTAGGCAATTGTCTTAGCTTTCTTACAAGATCAAAATCACATCAATCAAATATTTACAACTCAAGTTATAGTCATTTTACTGAACACTTCCAAAAAGATAAATTAAGGCTAATTCATGCAATAATTCTTTCAATGATCAAATAAGGTCCAATATCATAAGATGTGTTAAAATCAACTAAATTAAGTTTAATTGAACCTTAAGAAACCTAGTGAGAGGTTTATAAAATGTATAAAATACAGTGCTATCAAATTCTCCCACACTTAACTTTTGCACTCCTGGGCAAAACACAAAAAATAAAAACTAGGGAATAGAGAAAAATGAAACAGACTCAAAAACTAAAAACTCTAAAGGATTAAATGAATCAAGAAAAGCAACTAGACATTCAAGGGATCAAAACATTTATAAGGTAACGTATCTTCACATCTCAAATCAACAAGCAAGGATATTTCAATTGAAAAGCATGAGTCAAGGATGATAGATCTTCACAGGATTCAACTCTCAATCCCCCAAGTGTTTAAAATGTAGGTATTTCTCTCAATTCAACCCATGAGAAATTGCACTACCATAAGCTTGCTTATCTTCTACTTCTCCACTACTTAAAACACATACATACACAAATCATGAGGACTTTATTCAAGGTTGTAATGGGGTCAAGGTAAAGGATAAGGTAATATGGATATAACAAGTTAAATACCAAAGAGAATAAAAGAGCAAGAAAGCTGAGTTTAATTAACAAGTATGAAAGTTCATCCCAACTCCACTTAATACAAATTCCTTTTACATATTCTTTTCCTTTCCTTTATTGCCTTGTTGACCCTCCTTTTCTTTTTACATTTTTTTTATTTTTTATTTTTGATTTTTTTGATTTTTTTGGTTTTTTTTTTTACAAAAAGAACATCATATATACATTTTTTTTAACCATTCTGTACACACACCCCCACACTTGTTCAAGAACTCATCCAATGACAAAGCTAATGTTCTCTTATTCCCTAAGGCCAGGTAAGAACATGATTTTTTCATTTAAGGCATAAAATGAGTTTGAAACAAAGAATGGTCAAATAAGCTCAAAGGGGTTAAGCAAGGAGAAATAGGTCATTTCCAATGCTTTACGTTGGCAGGAATCAGAGAATTTCTAATAAGTCATAAGAGTGCTTGATATCATATTGAGACAATATGCTGCTAAGCAAGGCTGGCTATTTAATTAAAGTAACTATTTCAAGAAAAATACCTCAATCATGTTTATGTATGCATATGAAAATGTAGTCTAAAAAAGAATCAAAGCAAGTTCTAGAATAACAATTCCATGAGTGAAATTCACACAAGAAAGAAGAGAATAGTACAAATGTTCAATCCATTCATCAATAGGCTCAAAATCTCACAAGGCATAATTCTATCATTCTCAGTCCACCAATTCAACATCCATAACCAAGCATGTGAATTTTAAGAAAAAAGACAATTTACTCAATCATTCAAATTTCTCTAAATTTGAATTGCTACTTCTACACAAATTAGTTATCTACCCCAACTAAGATGCGTCTCAAGAGTAAAATTTACTCCTTACTTTACCATCCTTAGCTGGTTTAGTAAGTTACTGACAAACATATAAACACAACAAACATATTAATACACACACTTCCTAATTTTTTTTTTGTTTTTACATAATTATTCACACAACTATCCTTCCCCCCAACCAGATCACAACATTGTCCTCAATGTTAAAATTAAATCCAGACTGAAAAAATAATCATCAATATACATCAAAGAAATTATTGGGACAAAATTAAACAAAGTAATGGGAAGAAGTCACATACCCGAAATGCTTAGACGAGAAGAAAATAACTACATCTTGACAATGGTTAGCAATGACAAAAATGAAAAAAAAAATGAAATAAACAAGCATGCAAACAATTTTTTTTTGGGTTCTTTTGTTTTATATTTTTTTTGGCCGACACTATTTACATCCCCATACAAAGGCTCCGAATTTTGGGAGGCACTTAAGCCGACTCAATAAAAACACAAAATACTAAAAACTTACCTCAGCTTTGGTAGACAGGATCGTCTACCAAAGTCTCTACTACATCTGAATCCTTCAACTCAAGTTATAGCTTCAACCGCTGACCATTTACCTTCTTCCAAATTAATTTTATAAGAACAGACCAAGGGACGAATACTTTTTTTATCAGCAATACTCCAACCTTTCTTAGGCAACTCCTTAAACTTTGGTTGCCATGCTTGAGTGTCATGATCTTGAGTTCTATAAAAAATAGTAAAAATATCAACTACATCAGAGGGATTACTGATAGAATCAAACTCAGAATTAATAAGAAAATTCTCAAGGGGATCAAAATCATGGATTGTAGAAACTCCCCTATCTATGATTGAGTCAATCATGTATGTCTGGTGACCCTCGTCATCATTTTCTGGCTTAACAAGACTTTTTGTCACCTCAGGTTCCTTGGGTAGCTTAGCATTACTACTATTTTGATTCTTTTTGACATCCTCTAGCTCATTCACACTCAACGAGTTCATCACTTTGGACATTTGGCTCTTTATCTCATTGCTTTCTTCAACAACCTTTCTATTTCTAAGGGTTATCACTGACTTGACTTGATCTATTTGTTGGTTTTCTTGACTACCCTCATTTAGACTGTACTGATCTTTAGGATTTAGTTGAGATTGAGAAGAAAATTTTCCTTTCTCGTGAATGGTGAGTGCAGAAGAAAGTTTAGTAAGAGTGTCTTTTATGTCAATCATGGCTTGAGTGTTTTGATTAATAATGACATCTTGCTTTTCCATGAATGCATGCAATGTTTCTTCAAGGTTATTCTTATATGGTGGGACATAGGGTGCATATCTTTGAGAATTTTGTGAATCCTGTTGTGTCTGAGGAGGTGGTGGTTGCATGAATTGTGCCTGATTGTTGGTCATACAACTGAAGTTCAGGTGATTTCTCCATCCTGGATTGTATGTATCTGAAAAAGAAGAAGTAAATAGCTTTTTAAAATTGTTCATTGCATTTACTTGCTCATGCACAACTTCTTTAAAAATAAGAATTTTTGAACATTCATTTGTTGAGTGTCCCAATTCATCACAAATGTTATAAATTTCTTCATTTTGCACAGATTTGATTTCTTTTACTTTTCCTAATTCCATGGCTTCAACCTTTCTAGCTAAGCTGGCGAACCTAGCATTTAGATCTTCTTCTTGACTAAGGTGATATTTTCCTTTACTAGCACTTGTAAGGTTAGATCTAATTAAATTTTCAGAAGGATTAGTACCATGCCAAGATTGAGAATTTTCAGTCAAATGGTCTAAATAGTCTAAAGCTTCTTCAGGTTCTTTATCAAGAAATTCACCATTACACATTGTTTCCACAAATTGTTTAGTTTCAGGTGTTAACCCTTCATAAAAGAAGCTTATAGTGTGCTATTTTTGAAAACCATGATGTAGGCAAGAATTTAACAAATCTTTAAAACGATCCCAACTTTGAAAATATGCTTCATTTGAATTTTAGAAAAAAATTTGGATTTGTCTTTTCAAAGCATTGATTTTATGTGTTAGAAAAAATTTCTTTAAAAACTCACCTTGCATTTCTTGCCATGTGCCAATTGATCTTGGTTTCAAAGTGTTAAGCCAAGTTTTTGCTTTATCTTTCAAAGAAAAAGGAAATAATTTAAGTTTAACAACCTCTTTAGTGCAAGTTTGATCATGAAAAGCGGTACATACTTCCTCAAATTCTTTTAGATGTAAATATGGGCTTTCAGATTCTAAACCATGGAAATTAGGAAGTAAAGAAATCATACCTGGCTTGAATCTAAAATTGTTAGCATTGAGTGGAAAGATAAAACATGATGGACTAGAATTTTGAGATGGTTGCAAATACTCACGCATGATTCGCAACGGTTGATTTTCATGTTCATCATGCACACTTTCATTTTCAGCCATTGTGTTTGATGTGTGTGATTGTGATCTAGACAAATCAATATATAAAGTACTAGGATTAACTTTAACCAAACGACCAGAATTTGAATCACGATACCAATTAAGTATAAATAAGTAACTTAAAATAGAAAAGAAAATATACAAGCTAGCAGTATAAATCGTCCATTAAATATTAACAAAGATGTGCTATAAACCAGCCACCAAATATATATTAACACTAAGGTGTGGTAATAAACCAACCACTAAATAAATAAAAAAATAACAAAGGTCTGGTATGAACCAACCACTAAATATATATATATAAAGGTGTGGTAATAAACCAACTACCAAATAAAAAAAATAACATACAAAAAATAAAATGCGAAAAGTAAATTACGAGAAAAGTAAAAGGGAGAGTTTCCCCCATTGTTA
The DNA here is from genome assembly GCA_029884595.1 of Ormosia semicastrata. NCBI lineage: Eukaryota > Viridiplantae > Streptophyta > Magnoliopsida > Fabales > Fabaceae > Ormosia > Ormosia semicastrata. The sequence goes on along the minus strand of JAQQTO010000062.1, from coordinate 16,991,985 downwards.
ATGTGTACAAAAAAAATAAAAGGGAGAGATTTTTCCTACAAAGTTAGTAAAGTACAGAAAAAAATAAAAGAGAGAGGTTCCTCCACTAAGTTAATGCGTAAAATAAAAGGGAGAGTTTCCCTCCACTAAGTTAGTATATACAGAAAATAAAAGGGAGAGTTTTTCTCACTAAATTAATATGTACAAGAAAATAAAAAGGGAGAATTACCCCCACTGTACAGAAATTAAAAGGAAGAATTACCCCAACTAAGTTAATATATACAAAGAAAATAAAAGAGAGAGGTTCCCCCACTAAGTTAGTAAGTTAGTATGTACAAAAGAAAAAAACTTAAAAGAGTAGAAAATATATACAAAATATTTACATCAGAAATTTGTTCTTTAAATCAAGTCCCCGGCAACGGCGCCAAAAACTTGATGCGGTATTAAAAGTTACAAACCCAAGTGCAGGTTGTTTCAAGTAATAAATTCTCGGGAGTCCGAGGTCGATCTACAGGGAATTGATGAAGAAAAATTTATTTGACATAAGGAAAATATTTTGTTACAACAATAAAGGTGATAAAACTTAGTCACAAATAAAAAGGAATTGCTTGGGCTAGGAGATCCACTCTTGGTAAATAAATTAAGAATAAAATTAATTCTTTTATAACTCAATTAGAATCCACACATAACGGAGGTTCCAATCGAAAAATATAACGTTCAAACTTCACTAAAAATTATATACGTAATTATATTATGATTCCTTTAATCACCTATTAACACCACCACTCATAAATGGGATCAAGCATTCATTGTGCCAAAATCTTATCTATAACAAATCAAAATCTTCACTTTATAAGGAGAGTTTCTAACACCACCACTTGTAAATGGGTTAAAGCATTCATTATGTCAATCTCTTATCTACAACAAATCAAGAACTCCACTTTACAAGGAAGGTTTCTAAATTGATTGGAAACAAAATACAATACGTATAATGACCACTTGAAAATATATCATTTAAGCACAAGAGAGAAATTAATCTAACTTTATTTCATTACCAAGAGCTTCACTCTTTCACCCAAGTAAAATGAAACTTAGTTACTCATAAATAAGAAGAAAGAAAGAGAGAAGAAGAAGAAGAAGAAGAAGAACATGACTTCAATTTAGAACAAAGGAAAATTATTACAAGAAAATCTAGTAACAAACTAGTGTAACACCCTCCTTAGGGCGCCACACTTGGTGTTGCTTAATTACCAAATTACCCCTCAATTATAATATTTGCTTGTAATATAAATACGAGTTGTAAAATTTCTTGATGATAGTGATACACACTTTTTAATTGTTGCATTTGCAAACCCAAGTGCAAGTTGTCTCAAGTAATAAATTTCTCGGTGAGTCCGAGATCGATCCACAGGGAATTGTTGAAGATTAAGGTGAAGTAAATATTTTGTTACTAGGGTAAAAATTATTTACTTTGGTAAAAAGATCCACTCTTGGTAAATAAAGTAAAAGTAAGATTAATTCCTTTTATAACTCAATTAGAATCCTCGCAACATGGAGGTTCCAATCGAAAAATACAACATTAAAAGTCTATTAAAATAATATACGTAATTATATTATGTTTTCTTTAATCATTTATTAATATCATCACTTATAAATGGGATCAAGCATTCACTGTGCCAATATTTTGTCTATAATAAATCAAGATCTCCACTTTATAAGGAGAGTTTCTAACACCACCACTTGTAAATGGGTTAAAGCATTCACTGTGCCAATATTTTGTCTACAATAAATTAAGAACTCCTCTTTACAAGGGTAGTTTCTAAATTATCAGAAATAAAATATAACACGTATAATAATTACTAAAAAAATAAATCATTAAAGCACAAGAGAGGAATAAATCTAACCTTATTTTATTACCAAGAGCTTCACACTTTGACCCAAGTAGACGAAAACTTATTTACACATAGACTAAAAGAGAGAAAAATAAAAAAAAAAAGAAAGGAAAAGTGAAGGGAGGAGGAAGAGAGCCTGGGCACTACCCAGAATCCCCTCTGTCTCTCCCCCCCCCGAATTGTGCCTTTGCATTTGAAATGCAAATGCCTATTTATAGGCAAAGTTTGGTTACTGTAGATTGCAATTCGAATTGCAATTTGGAGCTACAGTAGCTACACGTCAGAAGCTTAACAATTAAGTTTCTGACGTTTTATTTTATTATTTATTTATTTTTTGAATATTTTAATAATTGAGTAAATGCACATCCGTGTGTCCAGTTTTCTTTTTTTGAGAGAAGTGGTCTTCATGAAAGTTGTAGGCCTGAATATTTGCTTTAAAATGACTTTAGTTTGAGTTCAAAATCATGCCTAGAACTCAAGATACGGTCTAATTATTGCAGAGTGTTTAGGCCCGGTTTCAGCTCCTCTATTTTGACTTCAAAGCCCAATATCACCTCCAAGGAGTCTGATTCTGGAAAAGTGTTCAACATCAAAGTTGTAGGGAATTGTCTAAGCTTTCCTACAAGACCAAAATCACATCAATCAGATATTTGTAACTCAAATTATAGCCAGATTACTAAACCCTTCTAAAGAGATAATTAAGATTAATTTATGTAATAATTTATTTAATTGTCCAATTTGGCTCAAAATCATAAATGTGTCAAAACCAACTTAATTAAGCCTCATTGAACCTTAAGAAGCCTAGTGAGAGGATTACGAAATGTATAAAATACAGTGTTATCAAATTCTCCCACACTTAACTTTTGTATTCCTGGGCAAAACACAAAAGACAAAAACCAAAGAAAAACGACACAGACTCAAAAACTAAAAACTCTAAAGGATTCAATAACTCAAAAAGAGCAATTAGACAATCAAGGGATTAAAACAGTCATGAGGTAACATTTCTTCACATCTCAAACCAACAAGCAAGGAAACTTCAGTTGAAAAGAATGAATCAAGAATGATAGATCTTTACAGAATTCACTCTCAATCTCTCAAGTGTTTAAAAGGTAGGTATTTCACTCAATTCAACCCATGAAAATTGCACTACCATAAGCTTGCTTATCTTCTTTTTCGCTACTCAAAAACAACATATATACACAAATCATGAGGACTTTATTCAAGGTTATAATGGGGTCAAGGTAAAGGTGGAAGTAATATAGATATGTCAAGTTAAATACCAAAGAGAATAAAAGAGCATTATGTTATAGTTAGAGTGGAGAAGATGTTTGAGAACATTCAGTCTAACTTTCCCAAGATTTTCTTAATTCCTTCTCTGTTTATTTTTTTTTTCATAAGGGGCATTGACCAATATTTGACTAATGTTTTGTTAAAGATCAATTGGTAAGTTGAATTCATTGTTAGGCTTGAACATTCTCCTTCTATTCCTGTTATTTCCAAGAATTCGCTGGCTAGCTCTTTTTTTTTTATACCAATCTGCACATGCACCCCCACACTTGTTCAAGAACTCATCAAATAACAAAGTCAATGCTCTCTTATTCCCTAAGGCTGGGTTAGAACATGGTTTTTTATTTATGACACGTAATGAGTTAGAAACAAAGAATGGTCAAATAAGCTCAAAAGGGTTAAGCAAAGGAAAATATGTAAGGTTAACTATTTGGTCAAAGTAGTTAATTCTAGAAAATTTGTCTCAATCATGTTTATGTATGCATGTGAAAATGTAGCTTCAAAAAGAATCAAAGCAAGTTCTAGAGTAACAATTCCATGAGTGAAAAAAAAAATCACACAAGAAAGAAGAGAATGGTACAGATGTTCAATCCATTCATTTATAGGCTCAAAATCTCACAAGGCATATATCCATCATTCTCAATCCACAAAAATTTTAACATCCATAACCAAGCATGTGATGTTTAAGAAAGAAGACAATTTACTCAATCATGCAAATTTCCTTAAATTCATTTACTACTTCCACACAAAATAGTTCTCTACCCCAACTAAGATGCGTCTCAAGAGTAAAATTACAATCATAGTAAAATTTACTCCTTACTCTACCATCCTTAAATGGTTTAGCTGCTAGAAAATTACTGACAAACATATAAACATAACAAGCATAAACACACTTTCAAATTTTTTTTAAGCATTTTTTTATACACAACTCTACACACGTCAAAAATAAACATACTTACTATTATTTTTTTTTACTTTTTTTTACACAACTAATCACACAATTATCCTTCCCCCCAACCAGAACACAACATTATCCTCAATGTTAAAAAATAGAAAGGAAAAAGATAGAAGATAGTACCTGTTACCTCAATTACTGAAAAGAGCAACCTCACACAAATATAAACAGAAACAAAGTATGACCAAAGATTGAAATTATTTATACAAATGGAGTGTCTTGACTGGCTTCCTTTTCTTACTGCTTCTCGCAACATTTCCTTCGGACCACTTCTTGCTCTTTTTTTTTAATCTATACAAGAAAATATATACATATAGTTGTGATTGTGGCTCACATCTTCCTCTGGTTTTACGTCCAGTAACGGCTTAAACGCCTTCTATGAGTCGAGGATAGGCTTCCCATCCAATTTTCTTATAAATTAGCAAATAAGGTCTTTTTGAGTCAGATTCCCAAGACTATAGTGCACTTACTAGTCCTTGAAGAGATTCTTTGATAGGTGCACCGAATTGTCAAAGTGATTAAAGAGAAAAAGAAAAAAATACAAATACTAAGATACAAGAAATTAAAACACTAAGGATTAAACTTCACTTGATTAAAAGAGAAAAATAAATAAGAAAATAAAATAAAAATTTATACAAAACTCAACTCTTTTTTTAAATATATATATATATATATATATATTTACAAGTAAAGCTGTATAAACCTCGCCATGATAAAAATAATAATAATATAAAAAAAAATAGACGGTATAAACCTGCCATGATAAAAAAAATAATATTAAAAAGTAGGTGATATAAACCTGCCATTAAATATTAATAAAGGTGTGGTATTAAACCAACCACCAAAGAAAAATTAAAAATGGTGTGGTAGAAACCAACCACCCAATAAAACTTAAAAATGGTGTGGTAGAAACCAACCACTAAATAAAGAAAAAAATATAAACAAAGGTATGGTATGAACTAACCACCAAATAAGTTAATAAGCAAAAAAAAAAAAAAAAAAAGTTAGTATGCGAGATAAATTAAAATGTTAGAAGCGGGTAAAGTAAAAAGTTAGATAGTTAGTAAAAGTTAAAGTTAGTAAGTTAGTAAATAAAAATAAATGATAAAAAAATAAATAAATAACAAAAATAAATGACAGAAAATAAATAACAAAAAAATAAAGTGTAGAAAATAAAATACGAGAAAATAAAGTACAAAAAGTAAATTTAAAATATGAAAACCAGAGAATCGGCAGAGCCAATTTTTTGCTCTAGCGAGAGAGAAGAGAAGAAGAAATATTATTTCATTAATGATTACAAATTATAGAAGGTTAAGGGAGAGTTACCCTCACTAAGTTAATATGTACAAAGAAAATAAAAGGGAGAGTTACCCCCACTAAGTTAATATGTACAAAGAAAATAAAAGGGAAAGGTTCCCCCACTGTTAATATATACAAGAATTAAAAGGGAGATATTTGCCCCACAAAGTTAGTATATACAAAAATTAAAAGGGAGAGGTACCCCCATGGTACAAAAATTAAAAGGAAGAATTACCTCCACTGTTAATATATACAGAAAATTAAACGGGAGATTTTTTCCCATAAAATTAGTATGTACAGAAAATAAAAGGGAGAGTTTCTCCTATTAAGTTAATATGTACAAAAAAAATAAAAGGCTTAACTTTTTTTTTTAATTTTTTTATTATTTTTGATTTTTTTTTCACGTGGGACAGCCTTGTCCACCAATTCTTTTTTTTTTTGGTGGTCACACCCGTGACCACCTTTTTCATTATTTTTCAAGGGGGGACTTTCAAGGGGGGACAACCTTGTCCCCCATTATTAATATTTTTTTCCTTTATGTTTTTTTAATTATTTTTTGGTTTTCTTTTTTGGGTGGTCACGGTGTTACCACCTTCTTTTTTTTTTGGTTTTTTTAATTTTCATTTTTTTAAATATATAAACTTTTTTTACTTTTTACTTTTTTTACTTTTTTTATATTCACATTATTCACACATCTTTTTTTTAATTTTATTTTTTTATATTATTATTATAATTTTTTTACTTTTTTGCTATTTATACTATTTACATATTATTTACCCTATTTATACTATTCACACTATTCATTTAAATTTATTATTATTGTTGTTTATTTTTATTTTTTTCACTATTCATACTATTTATGTTACTATTCATGCACTATTCATACACTATTTACGCACTATTCACACACTATTTACTTTTTACTATGTACAAAAATATTTACACCAGAAATTTATTCTTCAAAACAAGTCCCGAATCCACGCTAAAAAACTTGATGCACACTTTTTAATTGTTGCATTTGCAAACTGTGCAAGTTGTCTCAAGTAATAAATTTCTCGGTGAGTCTGAGGTCGATCCACAAGGAATTGTTGAAGATTAAGGTGAAGTAAATATTTTGTTACTACGGAAAAAATTATTTACTTAGGTAAAAAGATCCACTCTTGGTAAATAAAGTAAAAGTAAGATTAATTCCTTTTATAACTCAATTAGAATCCTCGCAACATGGAGGTTCCAATTGGAAAATACAACATTAAAAGTCCATTAAAATAATATACGTAATTATATTATGTTTTCTTTAATCATTTATTAATATTATCACTCATAAATGGAATCAAACATTCACTGTGCCAATATTTTATCTACAATAAATCAAGATCTCCACTTTATAAGGAGAGTTTCTAACACCACCACTTGTAAATGGGTTAAAGTATTCACTGTGCCAATATTTTGTCTACAATAAATCAAGAACTCCTCTTTACAAGGGTAGTTTCTAAATTATCAGAAACAAAATATAACACGTATAATAATTACTAAAAAGATAAATCATTAAAGCACAAGATAGGAATAAATCTAACCTTATTTTATTACCAAGAGCTTCACACTTTGACCCAAGTAGACGGAAACTTATTTACACATAGACTAAAAGAGAGAAAAAGAAAAAAAGAGAGAGAAAGGAAAAGTGAAGGGAGGAGGAAGAGAGCCTGGGCACCGCCTGCCAATCCCTCTGTCTCTCCCCCCCCGAATTGTGCCTTTGTATTTGAAATGCAAATGCCTATTTATAGGCAAAGTTTGGTTACTGTAGATTGCAATTCGAATTGCAATTTGGAGCTACAGTAGCTACACGTCAGAAGCTTAACGATTAAGTTTCTGACGTTTTATTTTATTATTTATTTATTTTTTGAATATTTTAATAATTGAGTAAATGCACATTCGTGTGTCCAGTTTTCTTTATTTTGAGAGAAGTGGTCTTCATGAAAGTTGTAGGCCTGAACATTTGCTTTAAAATGGCTTTGGTTTGAGTCTAAAATCATGCCTAGAACTCAAGATATGGTCCAATTACTGCAGAGTGTTTAGGCTCAGTTTCAGCTCCTCTATTTTGACTTCAAAGCCCAATATCACCTCCAAGGAGTCTGATTCTGGAAAAGTGTTCAACATCAAAGTTGTAGAGAATTGTCTAAGCTTTCCTATAAGACCAAAATCACATCAATCAGATATTTGCAACTCAAATTATAGCTAGATTACCAAACACTTCTAAAGAGATAATTAAGGTTAATTTATGCAATAATTTATTTAATTGTCCAATTTGGCTTAAAATCATAAAATGTGTCAAAACCAACTTAATTAAGCCTAATTGAACCTTAAGAAGCCTAGTGAGAGGATTACGAAATGTATAAAATACAGTGTTATCAGATAGTAAGATAAACTTAGCAGAAAATAAAAACATAACAACATTGTCACAAATAATTTACATCATATATACATACAAGCCTTTAGTATTGTCATACTTAAGTATTTTACAAACTAGACTTTCAAAACATTTAAACTTTAAACTTTAATTTAAACTATTATATTGCCCAAGTCCTACTAGACAGCAGAACCCTCAGACGGGTCCTCCTGAGATTCCTCAGCATATAGGAATCCATCATGATGTGCAGTCCTACGGACAGGTGTCCGAGCAGACGACACAATACTAATCGCACTGGGAGTACGATAGTAAGCTCCCCAATACTGCCTAATAGATATTGGGAACTCTAGTTTTACAAAAAGATTAATAGAAAAGTAAGGGTGTCCTAAATGTTGCATACTCAATCTAATATTTAGGTCTCCCATATAGTAAATACTCTCTCTCTAAATCAACAGTCCACGCCTCATCTCCTCCAATGAATGTCAGCTTCAGGTAGCCAAGGAAACTAGGTATCTCCATCTCTTCAAAACTCAACGTCCTCAACGGGAATCTGCTCCTCCTTAGCTTCTCGTTTTTCCTCTTGCTCGACGGCTTGACAAATATAAATATAATATAGAACATGCATACAAAGAGGTGAGATCACCTACGCCAATACTAGTATGGTAGCAATGAAGATAAACACATACAATATCTCACACAACTCTCATACCATAATTACAGTCATGCCATCAATATCATTTATCAATAAAACATATGAAATAAATAATATTTACAATCATGCCACTAACAAAAATCAAATATCCAATAAATCAATTATCATAAACATAATTACATTAATACCCTCAATAGCTACATGTATGCACACAGACTCAATTTCCTACTCCATGGAGCTACAACTCAGGTCGAAGAGAGTGATCGAAAAGATTTGTCAATACTATCATGCCTCGGACCACGTGCTCAATCTTGCACATCTAGTATATATACGATAGTCTTTATCATATCTTGATTAAGGATAGTGTCTCGGTTAGGATCATTGGTGTGTTGCGTCGGTCTAACCTACGTCACAGAAGAGCTACCAACTGCCCATTGTAGGCAACCCGCACCCCAATGCCCCCAAGGTCAACCAGTGACTTACACTACGCATATCACACCCACTTAAGAGGTGTAGTCTCTCCTAGGCAACTAGCCTCATACAGTCCATCGGACCTTTTCAATGCATGTACTATGCACTAATCACATTTCCAATTTATATCACAGATTCGGGGTCCACACATTAATCTAACAGTATTATTACTGTATTTTAATCGCGTAGTCATATTTTCACATTTTCTTAATCGCGACTCAATTCTGTCGCCTTTTCAAAATCGCGTAGTGATTTTTCAACGTTTTCCAATCGCATAAATATTTTTCATATGTTTTAAATTCAAAAATACTATTTTTTTCATTTAATACTAAAAATTCACTTTATTTTTCTATATTTACATAATAGTCCCTTAAAAACTCATATTTACAAAATAGTCCCTCAAAAATTTATATTTACAAAATAATTCCTCATAAAATTCATATTTACAAAATAATCCCTCTTTTATAAATATTTACAATATGACCCCTCTAAAAATAAGTATTTATACAGTGGCCCCTCATTTAAATAATATTTATAATTTAGTCCCTCTTTTATACAAATTTATGGTATAACCCCTCTAAAAATCAGTAATTGTACTGTTTCCCAAAAATTGTTATTTCCTTTCTTTACTTCACATAAAAATCATTTTATTTTGCTATACTCAAACTTTTCCAAATTCATTTAAATCTCTTAGTTCTCATTTTAATTCATCAGTTTGAGGACTTTGGTCCTCTTATCCATGGTATGGCCGTGAGCCTCAGTGCTCTTTGGAGCACTCATACAATCGATTCATCATGTTATTCACATCCTAAATTATACATACATTCTCATGCTTTCATAATTATACATACACACATAATATCAAAGCTTTAAGCATTTTATCACACATGCAAGCATAGAAACAATACCATACACATCACAAACACAATCAAAGCACACCAAACAATAGGTGAATAAACCCTTATGGGTTTTTCACCGAACAAAACCATCCCCACACTACCAAAACTTGGTTGGTGAGGTAAATCTCCCTCTTACCTCTTGAAGACAAGCTTTTCAAGCTCCTCTCCTTCTCCTTGTTTTCGTGTGAACCACAATCAATTCCTAACAATTCTAAAACAATTAGTAAAATCACAAACAAAAATTAATAATGACAAACCATGGAACAAACATGGTTTAGAAAATCACAAACATGAATTTAAACCATAAAAATCAAAGTTCACTTCTGGGGAAGTAAGGTAGAAGTTGGATTTTGAAGCACTTAGAGTGTGATTTTGGAAAAACTTCCTAAATAGAAAGTGTTTAGAATGTTGTTAAGCTTTAGGAAATAATGAGAGTGAAAATTATAGGTGAGTGATGGTGTATTTAGGTGTAGAGGCCAAACCTATTGAGAGAAAAATGGAAGGAAAATGGTTGCTTGGTGTTCTTGAAATTTAGAGAGAAAATGGAACTAAGTCTTTGGTGAGAGAAAATAAAATTGTGAGAGTGAAAATAGGAGGGCTGCTGCCGTGAGATAAGCATAGGGAAATTAGGATTTACTTGAAGTAAAATATCCTATTTTGAGTGCACATGGACTAGCACATGGCATATGTCATCAACTTGACTTTGCATGGCTATTTGGATTGTTCAAGAATCATGGAGAAGCCTCCCAAGGCTGCTGCATAACCGTGTGGTTCAAGGGCATTTAGGGACTTAATTGACTTCAATTAAAATCCACTTGCATGCTAATTAATTAGGTAATTGGTTAGGTTGAATTTTCTAATCAATCTTAATTAACATTCTAACTATATAACTAATTAATTAAACATATTATTACATATATTATAACCTCTAATTAAAATTAGGATATCTAATTAAGAATTAAATTATAACAAATTAACAATTAGATTAGTCTACTTAGCTTGTTAATTAGGCCATTAGATTAACCAAATTAGGTTTAATTAGTTACTAATCAAAGTCAAGCCACTATTGTTGACTTCATCTTAGCCATTGAATTCAACTTGGTTTCCTATCCATTGATCCATCTACGGTGGATATTACTTAGTGATTTTATCAGGATTCGTTTTACACCATTGATTGGATCAACGGTTATGATCAAAAGCATCTAAATTATGCTTTTCATCCAAGGGTCCATATTGAAGTCTATACTTCTTTATTTGAATTCTTCCTATTAGTTTAAAATAGTCAAGCCACCTATTTTGACTGATTCTTATTGGTTTAGAATTCTTTCCAGTCAGAATCGTTGGCTGTTACACTAAACGCGGGTCCCACAGACTTTTCGGGTCCACGTTAAGCAATTTTCTACTATTTTTAAGACAGTAGGTACTGTCACATAAAATAATATTATAATAATATAAAATTATTTTATTGCACAGTTAAATCTAAAAATTAAAAGATTAATTTTTTTATATCAATCAGAATTGGGTTTAGTAAGATCCCCCAGCTCCAATTAATTAAAATAAGATTTTTTTGGGTCAGAAAGTTATTATTTTCTTAACTCGAAGCAAATCACACAAAATGATCAAAAATGATCTCAGAACAGACAGATTATTTTTATAACACACAAAAAATACAAAACAGCGTAATTCTACTATTACTATTAATATAGTCAGAATTTGGGGTGTTACAACTAGCATCATTTTGCTACCTAACACCTAACACCCTCAATGATCTGCTAAAGCCCCCTTTTATAAAGGATTAGAGATACAAAATGACAAGGGGGCTGAGTCATTAGTGGGTGGATGAGTGGAAAATGCCAAATGACTTTTGGTGAGTGGAAAATTATGGAGATTCCTTGTCTCCGAAATCATTTAGCTCTGAAGTCATTGAATGCGTCAGAATGAGCAAATGTGATCTTCATCAAAGTTGTTGGGCTTGATCTGGGCTTCAAAATGGACATTAGAATCACCTCATTCCAAGATATGGGCCAATTACTGCATAGTGTTTAGGCCTAGTTCCAGCACCTCTGTTCTGACTTTCAAGCCCAATATCACCTACTAGATCTTCGATTCTTGAAAAGTGTTCAACATGAAAGTTGTAGATATAGGTCTCAACTATTCAGCATCAATATTTCAGCCCATTTGACAACCTTTAGCCCGAAATATGGCAAGAACAGTACACATAGGTCAAGCTATCAGGATCAGCACCCTAGTTCTTGCTTCAACTCCAATTTGAGTTATCCAAACGTGTGATTTGGCCTTTGAGATCTTCATAAAAGTTGTAGGCAATTGTCTTAGCTTTCCTACAAGATCAAAATCACATCAATCAAATATTTACAACTCAAGTTATAGCCATTTTACTGAACACTTTCAAAAAGATAAATTAAGGCTAATTCATACAATAATTCTTTCAATGATCAAATAAGGTCCAATATCATAAAATGTGTCAAAACCAACTAAATTAAGCTTAATTGAACCTTAAGAAACCTTGTGAGAGGTTTATAAAATGTATAAAATATAGTGCTATCACTTAGCTCAAAACAGAGATTTGGAGAAAAAGATGATAAAATTCGTTTTCAATGCTGAAGAATGATTTTCAGATTGTTCTCCAACCTTTCTTTGATGCCCAAATACTTTTATTTATAGCCCAAAGAATTTTAGAGCCGTTAGAGGTGGTTGGGTTCATTAAATGTTCCAAATAGAGCCGTTGAGGAAGTGTTTAGCGTTTCACCATAACCGGTTATGAGATATACATAATCAGTTATGACATGAAGAAATGGAATCCTGGGTTTTTAAAACATTCCATAACCGATTATATCAAAAGCCATAATTAGTTATTAGCTTTTAAAACACAAAAGGCACGCTCTGTTATGAATATATAACCAATTATGAGAATGGTTATAATCGGTTATGAGCTTTTAAGAAAAACACTAGGAAATGCTTCTATTTTAGTGAATAATCGGTTATGGATATTCCATAATCGGTTAGGAGCTTTTAAAATATGAAAAATGCTCCTGACTTGGTGAAAAATCGGTTATGAGAAATCCATAATTGGTTATTGCACTCTGATTTTGAAAACTGATTTTAAATGGTCATAACTTCTCCGTTTCTTATCCGTTTTAAGCAAATGACCACTCATTAGAAAGATCTTTGAGTCTGTTTTCATGTGAAATATTTCAGAACAAAACTCAAAGTATTTTGAAAGATATGATCAAAAGAGTAACCAAAGGTCAGTTTTATAAAACACAAATTGACTATTTTTCAAAGGTTTGAAGTACCACCAAGACTAACTTTCCAAAAACACTTTGTTGGGCATTTAAACATTTAAGAAATACTTTTAAATATGTTAAAGCATATTTGTGCTTAGTGTGATTCCCATTTACCTTTACACAAGATCTAAGTCCTATTAGCTAAACTTGAAGAGTCTTAGAACTTGATCTTTGCACTTCCATTCCTTTCTTGTTTGTTATCATCAAAATCATTGCTTTAATCAATGCCAATTACAAGCAGCCGTAACAGTCAACATGCCATGTCATGGTTTGGGTCGGCCAGATTAGGCCTACTTAAGTTGGGCTTGGATCTAGAATACCCGTTTAGAACATAATTTAATATTTATAAACTAATGAATTTAATACAAAATAGATTTGCTAAAAAAATAGGAAAATACTTAATTAATATATAAAAAAAATATAATAAAATGATGTTATGTGAAGGAGGACTTAGGACACCAAGCCAACAACAGAAGCCCAAGTCGTCCCACAAATCAAAATACATTGATGACGCCATTTTCATTCTACATGCCCAGCAAGTGGAAGAAAGAAATAGCAATTAACATTGAGTTATAGAGAACACTCAGAGCATGGCGGGAGAAAAAAAAAGTGTTAGGAATAATTTTACTTGAATTGAAATGAGAATTGAACAATTAGCGAAAGATAGTCTAATTAGTAATATATAATAATAATTTACATCAAATTAATTCTCTACTGATAATTAAATGTCATTGGGTTCTTTTTATAGGAATTAATTTGGTGTCACTTTAAAGACTAGTTTAATGCTATAAATTAATATTGAAATCTTAATTTGATGTATTTATAAATAGATTTGATTCCCTTAAAGTGAGAGCTTATTTTAAAAATAAAAAAGAGGAGTTACAACTGTTAATAAGAAAATTAACAGTTGAGATCGTGATGCCTATCGCAAGTGCGCAGTTGTATCGCGTAATAAAAGATCGTTCCCATAGAGACTTAGTATTGATTACTAGTTTATTTTCACAATAGTGATTAGTTAAACTAAAATCGTATTTAAAAAGGCAAGTTATTAGAAGACTGAATAAAGATTTGATTTAATAACAGAGAAAATAAACTCTTGGGATTGTGGTTCTTCACAATGACGATTGACACTTAAACCAATTTTCCTAATGCTATGGATGCTGGATTTTTAAAGGTAAAATAAGCAAATGTAATTACTGCCTTCTTTCAAAGAACAATAACGTGTCTAAGCTGATGAACGACCTATTTTCATTAGCGAAAACCCATTAAGAACAGATATTTGTCATAACCTCAAGAGAATAAAATCTATTTTCATGATTCAATCCCCTTGTTCAACCTTATAGTTCTAATATCAAACTTCACCTTTTGGTTCTTCGCTTAATATTTGAAATCAAGCAAACATAGAACATATATTTGCAAACAAATAAAAACACTAAGGTTAAATTAAAAAGATCAACACCCATAAAAAAGGAAAAATCAGAAATAGCAACAACCTTTCATTAGAATACCCACAATCCCAAGATTAGATAATTACTCAATCATATTCATAATAGAAACAACAAAATACATAAAAGGAAGGAGATAGATAATAAAGGAGAAGGAAGGAGATTCTTAACCAGCTTGCATAAATTCCAACCAAGTTACAAGAACTTCTATCCAGAAATAAAGAACAAGGAATCTAATTTTCTCTCAAAAGTGAAATAAGAGAAGAAATTCTTGTATCTCGTATAGTCTCTCCCACCCTCCTTTCCTATCAGAAAACCCCCTCTTTATAGCCTATTTACTGCCCCATTTACACCCCATTACAACACCTCTTTGGATTCTTCAAAAATAAATAAGCTGTTATGAAACTGATTAGAATTATGACCATAATGACAATTACTGGCAGGTAGTAATTCGTTCTGGTTGGCCCTTCAAATTCAGGTTGCATGAATTACGGCCATAATGGCTATTACGGCCTGGCCATAATTCTCTCTGGTTGGCTTCTTGGCACACGAAATATAGGTGTAATCCCCAACACTATTGAGCCATAATTCCTTATGTTTCCATCCAACTCTTTCTTATTTTCCACCTATTATCAAAACAAAGCAAGAAGGTAGTAAAATAGAACAAAAGTAAAATAAAGTCCTAAAATCAAAAGCATAAACATATAAATCAAAAGCATAAAATTCTAACTTAACAAATTCCCCCATGCTTAAACCTTTGCATGTCCTCAAGCAAAATGTCTATTCATGAATGACATGCGGTTATTCTTTTGCACAGAACAAGTAGCAACTTTCCATCTTAACAACCCAACAAAAAGACAAACAAACAAATATACAATGTCAAGTCTCCATTTAGCTAGAGATGGTCCTAAGCTTTATCAAAAAATAATATAGAATGCATACCTACACCTATAAACACTCAAACAAAATTCTCATCCTTTGGATCTCCCTAAAGTAGATGCATGAACTTTTCTTATTCTTCTTCTTCTCTTTCTTTATTTTTTTCCTTTTGAAGAGGAGTGTTGGTGAGTGCATTTTATGCTCCATCTCACTTTCAAACCACATTCAATGGTAGGTGCATTTTATGCTCCATCCTACCGTTTAGAATTTGCATCCACCTAAGTACTCATACCAAAGGCCTTTTTGAATTCGAAGCCTAGGTACTCAGAATGAAAGTCTCTTTGGGTCTTCATTCCCTCAACCTTCACCTTTCCTTAACTTCACGTTATCATAGTGCCAAAAGCAAAGGTATGCAAACCATAATACAAAAAAAAAAAAAAATTAAAGCTTAGGGCCCAAATCTAGATAAAAGAGACTCAACCCAGTATACTACCATTTATCATCATGCTTGGATTGTCAAAAAGTAAAGCATGCCACTGAACTGTGCAAAATGGTGCAAAAGATTTTTGTTTTTGTTTTTGTTTTTCAAAACTAAGAAAAAAAAATTTAAACATAAAACTAACTACAAAGGAAAAACTAACTAATGACAGCCCCCATGCTTATATCATACATTGTCTCTATTGTTAAAAAAAATAATAAACAAGAAGAGGGTCAAGAAAGCTCACAAGATCACAGTGGTGGTGGTGGAAAATGTCCTTGGGAGATATGCCAGTTATAGATAGCTGAAACCATGTTGTTCAAACTTGCATTTTGGCTGTGGATATCTTCTAAGAGACTTCTTTAGCTTTATTGTTTAGTCTCTAATGCAGCCATCCGAGTATGTAAACCGAAATCACCATGGGGAGATAAGGATGGGCTGTCATGCTCAATAGGAGGAGGAAGTTCTAAAGGGATATGATCAGGTATATTAGTATTGCTCGAAAGCAACAAATTGGCGCAAGTCCTGATGGTGGTTCTGGTGGGATTGGGCAATGCGATTGTGGAATAGTCCGGGAGTACCAGATGATAAACATCATTAAGCTTAACCAGCATTTTCATTGCAAGACAACACTCCAAATTAATCCTGGAGTTTCCTTGCACTTTAACTAAATCACTGACAGCGTTAGCATGACCTAAGGCTATGGCAATGGGGGTGATTAAACCACCAATGACAATGTCCCCCTTGCTTGCCTTGCTAACACAGTCAAATTGACGTGCCAAATAAGCACTTGTATCAACGTCAAACTTCTCGTTCATAGCCCACAAAAAGACAAGCTCACTCTGCTTAGCAACCCCCTCACTCTCTCCCTTACCAAATAGTGTATGTGCCATAAGCCTTTGGACATACCGAAAACATAGGTTATGTATGTTGGACCGATTGATAAGATCCTTTACCGGTTATGTCACTCCAAAATTTATCATCATGAAGCTCCCTAGGCAATCTCCTTTCAACCCTTGTGGGTAACTGATACACAGTATTAAAGTCTTCCAAAGTCCAATTATATCCAGTATTGAATAAGCAAAAAGAGATACTACCCTATTGACAATCCTTACCTTGAAGAATTTGGGTTTCAATAGAGCTTAAGAATTCTAAAGTTACCTTCACAAAAGTGGGTAGCTTTAAAGACATGAAATAAGTCCAACCCACTTGCCCAAACATCTAGTTAACATCATCTAACAATCCTAGGGTTTGCAATGTACCCTCATCAACATACCTAGTTGTTAGAATTCTTTTTTCACAAGCATGTTATATCTATCCCTTAGGATATTATCTCGAAAAACAATATCATAAGGATTAAGAGCAAGATTACCTCTTGGTTTTCTTGAGGTGGGAGCAGGCCTACCTTGAGAAGATGAAGCTTGGCTTGTCCTTGCCTTCTTGGAAGCCATTGGGGAAGAAGAGGTGCACAAAGCCACAAAAGTTCCAGATGGGTACTGTATCATGCACAAGGGGGCGGCGAGAATTATAGGAAAAAGAGAAAAAAATGGTGAAAGAGAAGAGGAAGTGGGGTGGGTGTGAGTAGAAGACTCAAAATGTTGAGAAAGAGATAAGAAGAAAAGATGAGAGAAGAAAGAAATAAGGGAATTACGGCCGATTTGGGAGTAGGGGGATTACAGTTGATTTGGGGCTTTTTAGTAGGCCGAATTATAGCTATAATGAGGAATACGACTGGGCTGTAATTCCTTTTGTCTTCTCTTTTTTTTGGCACAACACGACCCTACCGTGTTGCTTTCAGCTCCTTCTACTGCTATCATAGGGCCTCGAAATACGATTGTAATGGGGAATATGGATTGGCCGTAATTCCCTTTGGCTCATGTGTAATCCCTATTTTTTTTAAGATTATGGCCATAATGAGGAATACAGCTAGGCTGTATTCTCTTCTGTCTTTGATTGCACCTCATTATTCAGGAAATCTTTGCCTTCTCCAGTCTCCACCTTTTACCATCATCCTACAAAAACAAATTTAAACTACTTAAAAATAGAAATAAAAGACTAGAAAACTCAAAATAAACAAAAGACATAAATCAGAACTTGGGTTGCCTCCCAAGAAGCGCTTGTTTATAGTAATTAGCTTGACCCCTAGACATATTCATGGTGGAGCTTGAAGGGTATAGCTTACTCCCTACTCTATTGGATCTCCAATCACATAATGCTTTAATCTCTGACCATTAACTTTGAAAGAACTAGTAGCTGCACTCCATATCTCTACTGCACTAAATAATTAAACCTTCCGAACTTGGAAAGGTCCAGACTACCTAGATCGGAGTTTGCTTGAAAAGAGCTTCAATCTAGAATTGAAGAGTAATACAAGGTCACCTTCTTTAAACTCTCTTCGAATAATATGCCTATCGTGCCATCTCTTTGTTCTCTTCTTGTAGAGTTTGGCATTCTCATAAGCATCCAATTGAAACTCTTCAAGTTCA
The DNA here is from genome assembly GCA_029884595.1 of Ormosia semicastrata. Taxonomy (NCBI): domain Eukaryota; kingdom Viridiplantae; phylum Streptophyta; class Magnoliopsida; order Fabales; family Fabaceae; genus Ormosia; species Ormosia semicastrata. The sequence goes on along the minus strand of JAQQTO010000062.1, from coordinate 16,973,554 downwards.
TTGAGTTGGTGCTTTCTTCTTTCACCAGCAGCCTTCAAATCAAAATTAAGGGCCTTGATTGCCCAGTAGTCCTTATGTTCTAACTCCACTGGAAGATGACAAGACTTCCCATAGATCAATTTGAAAGGAGTCATATCGATGGGAGTCTTACAAGCAGTACGATAAGCCCATAGTGCATCGCCTAATTTTATGGCCCAGTCCTTCCTAGTTCTGGAAACTATTTTTTGAAGGATATTTTTTATTTCTCTATTTGAAATCTCCACTTAACCGCTGGTTTGGGGGTGATATGCTAAATAAATTTTGTGAGTCACCCTAAACTTCTTTAACAAAGCTTCAAATTGTTTGGCAGTAAAGTGAGATCCACCATCACTAATTACAGCTCTTGGAACTCCAAACCGAGGGAATATTGTCTTCTTGAATAGCTTAATCACCACCTTGGCATCATTTGTTGGGGGTAGCTACAACTTCTACCCACTTGGATACATATTCAACTACAACAAGTATGTATTTGTTGCCATTTGATGGTGGAAATGGGCCCATAAAGTCGAATGCCCAAACACCAAACACCTCTACCTTAAGTATATTATTTAGAGGCATTTCATTTCTTCTTGATATGTTGCTGGTTTGCTGACATCGATCACATTAAAGCACAAATCGTTGCATATTTTTGAATAGTATGGGCCAATAGAGACCTACTTGAAGGATTTTTGCAGCTGTTTTGGAAGAGTTAGCATGTCCACCATATGCAGAGGAATGGAAATAAAACATGATGCTTTCAACCTCATCCTCCGGAATACACCGTATGAATATACCATCAACACTTCTCCTAAAGAACAAAGGCTCGTCCCAATAGTAGTGCTTGAGGTCGGAGAAGAACTTCTTCTTTTATTGGTAATTCAAATCTGGGGGTAAGACTCCGCATGCAAGGTAATTCACGAAATCTATAGACCATGGGGCTTCCAACTTTCAAATGGCAAAGAGCTGATCATCTGGAAAAGAATCATCAAGGGGTAGTTCATCTTCACTTGTCTCACCCATTTCTTATCTTATCCTTGAAAGGTGATCAGCTACAACATTCTCAGCTCCTTTCTTGTCACGAATCTCAAGGTCAAATTCTTGAAGCAAAAGTATCCACCGAATCAACCTTGGCTTTGCATCCTTCTTGTTCAATAGGTATTTGATAGCGGTGTGATCTATGTACACAATTATCTTTGAACCCACCAAGTATGATCGAAACTTGTCAATGGCAAATACCACTGCTAACAACTCCTTCTCTGTTGTGGCATAGTTGACTTGGGCTTCATCTAAGGTTCTGCTGGCATAGTAAATTACATGAACCTTCTTGTCCTTCCTCTGCCCCAACACCAAACTAATAGCAAAATTGCTTGCATCGCACATGACTTCAAAAGGAAGACTCCAATCCGGTGGTTGTATAATTGGGGCTGATATCAATACCTCTTTTAACCTACAAAATGAATCAAGACAAGGTTTGTCAAAATTAAAAGGCATATCTTTAAGAAGCAAGTTAGTCAATGGCTTTGCAATCTTAGAAAAATCCTTTATGAAACGGCGATAAAAGCCAACATGGCCCAAAAAGCTCCACACCCCCTTAACAGAAGTAGGAGGCCGCATATTCTCAATTACCTCAACCTTGGCTCTATCAACTTCAATGCCACGTTCAGACACTAAATGTCCAAGAACTATACCTTTTCTTACCATGAAGTGGCATTTTTCCCAATTTAAGACAAGATTGACTTATTCACACCTTTTAAGCACTTTAACAAGATTAGTCAAACAATCTTCAAAGCTAGCACCATACACAAAGAAGTCATCCATGAACACTTCCATTATGTTTTCAATAAAATCAAAAAATATAAACATCATGCAACGTTGAAAGGTAGCAAGAGCATTGCATAACCCAAAAGGCATTCTCCTATAGGCAAAAGTACTATAGGGACATGTAAATGTGGTTTTCTCCTGGTCACTAGGATGAATGGGAATTTGAAAGAATCTGGAATAACCATCCAAGTAACAAAAGTATAAATGCTTAACTAACCTTTCTAACATTTGATCAATAAATGGAAGGGGGAAATGATTTTTCCGGGTTGCCTTATTCAACTTCCTATAGTCAATGCACATTCTCCAACCTGTGACTGTTCTAGTTGCAATTGGTTAATTTTTCTTATTTTTAAAACCAGTCATACCCCCTTTTTTAGGAACCACCTGAACCGGACTAACTTATTCACTATCAGAGATGGGGTAAATTACCACAGCATCAAGTAACTTAAGCACCTCTTTTTTCACAACTTCTTTTGTGTTAGGATTTAACCTTCTTTGACGCTCAATAGAAGGCTTATAGTCATCTTCTAATATAATTCGATGCATGCAAATGGATGGATTAATCCCCTTAATGTCATCTATAGTGTACCCAATGGCCCTTTGATGCAATCTAAGAATCTCAAGCAATTTTGCAGTCTCAACATCACTTAGACTAGCATTCACAATCACAGGGAATGTAGAGTTTGGACCAAGAAATTCATACCTGAGATTTGAAGGAAGGGGTTTGAGTTCTACCTATGGAAGTTCTTTAAGGAATGAAGCTTCAGTCTCAACTTTTAGCTCTTCAAATCAAAACTTTGAAGTAGGAGGGTTGGCATCTAGCAACTGTGCATATGCAGCAACTCCTTCATCTTCATCTCCTTAACCACCACTTGTAACACCCCAAATTTTTGCTATTTTATAGTAATGCCTAAATTGTATTGTTTTATATTTTCTGTGTGATATAAAATTATTTTGACTATTCTGAGACTGTTTTTGATCGTTGTGTGAGATTTGCTCTGGGTCAGGAAAATAATAATTTTCGGGCCGGGGAAAATCTTTATTGATTTATTCGGAGCCGGGGGATCTTACTAAACCCGAATATGAGAGACACTTTAATCGATCTTTTAATTTTTTAAATTTATCTGTGAAATAAAAATATTTCATGAAAAAATATTCACTATTTTATTAACAGCAGCTTCTGCTATCGGGTAATAGACCCGGTATCTATTATTTGTCAAAATTTATACTAGAAATAATCTTTGTGATTCATTCTTGAGGAGCCAATAGAAAATGATCAACATTAATGGTTAGACATTTCTTAACCAATAAGAACCTAGTCAACAAAAATGGTTGGACTAGTTATTAAGTAACTAGATAAACTAAGTAAGTTACCCTAATAGCCTAATTAGTAACTAGATGGAACTAACTTAGTTACTAAATGCTTAGAAAGCCCTAACTACACAAAAAGATCTAGATTCATCTAGAAGCATGACAATGCATGACCTATGCAATGACTTAATCAAGTAACTAAAGAGTTAGAATGTAACTAAATGCCCTAATTAAATTAGTTTGAATATAACTAGATGAACTAATTAGTTAAGTTAAGTGTAACTAGGAATTAGAATTAAACCAAACTTAGTTACACTCACCATGTGCTCCACGGCCAACTTGACCTTTCTAGCAAATTCTTGAACCATCTTATGACCATTTGATGACCATTATGTGACATTGGCCATGCGAAAGCTATGTGAACACCATGTGACATTTTTTTTACACTGATTAAGCCTTGATCTTTTCTACACACTCAACCCCACGGCCATGTATTGAGTAATAGCCTATTCTATTTCATTTTACCACACTTTGTGATAAAGCAAAGCCTTCATCTTTTCTCTCACTTCAAGAATACCTAGAACACTTAAACTCCTTTTCTTCTCTTTTTTTTAGGAGCTCACGGCCCCCACACTAAAACCATACCTCCACACTTCAATAATTCCATCCAATCTTACTTTCTAAACCTATACACAATTCTAAACACTTTTCCTTTTGAGAGTTTTACCAAAATCATTCTCTAAGTGCTTCAAAAATAAATCTTTGATTTCCTACTCTTAAGGTAACTTATTGATTTCTTAATCCTAAGTTGGGTTATTGAATTTCTAAGCCATGATTGATCCATGGTTTATTATTTTTAAGCTTGATTTATGACTTTAGGATTTGTTTAAGATTTTTAGGATTTTGTTTTGGTGCTCCACGAAATCAAGTGGAGGAGGAGCTTGTAGTTTGCTGTCTTCCTTGGGGTAAGAGGGAGATTAACCTCATCAACTATATGTTGGTGGTGAGGAAATAGATTATTTGTGGTGAAAAATTCATAAGGATTTATTCACTTGAGTGTTTAAGCTTTCTTCCTTTGTGATTGATGTGTTTATAGCTTTGAAAATGTGCTTGCATATGTGTTTGGTATGCTTATAGCTTTGATAGTATGCTTGCATATATGATTTGGAAAGCATGATAATTCTTGTGTAACTTAGGAGATGATTCACATGATGGAAGAATTGCATGATGGTTCCAAATAACCTAGAGGCACACGACCTCAACACTACCAAGGGAACCATGTGTTCTAAATTGTTTTCCTAATCAAGGATTAAATGATTTTATGACAAGAAATTAAATTAAGTATTTCTGCAAGGAATAAATGATAGAAAATAATTAAGCATGCTTTAGGAAATCTAATATGAAATTCGGCTAACATGCCACTTTTGATAACCTAGATCCAAAAATTATTTTGCTAAGTGTATACTTAGGTGTTTTAATAGGTAAGAAATTAATTTGGTAGGTTTTGAACCTAAAATGAAAGTAATCTACTTTTTAGAATTAAAATTAGCATAATTAAGTTATGAAATAAAATAAATGTTGATACTTGAAATTTACTAACGTATAGCTCACCCTATGGGTTTTGAAGCGCGTTAGAAAATTTTGAGCTGTAATGTCTCAAGTAAATTAAAGAAATGCAATTTTCTGGGAAATTATAGAAAATACTGATTTTAATGAGAATATATTGGAAATATTATTTGAAGAGGGATTATTATGAAAATAATGGAAATAAGTTCAAATTTTGATAATAAAGGAGAAAAGTATTAAATTTGAACTTAAAATATGTTAGAAATATTTTATGCGATTGAAAATATGTAGAAAAACATTTACGCTACTTAAAAATAGTATTATTTAGCTACGGGATTAAGAAAAAGCAATAAAATATTTACGCGATTTGAAAATGTATGGAAAATGTTTCGCGATTATGAAAATGCAATGACATCGCTACGCGATTAAACGTCACAGCAGTTTGCTGTCGAGCTATTGTGGTGTGCCCAGCTATGTTGAATAATGATACCGCCAAGAGAAGACGAGGGCATGTGAAATATTTTAATAATAATGATTGTATGTGTGTTTGAATCATACATTATGCATAGAAAAGCGTGTCAACTTAATTGGTTAAGGCTATATGCCTAGGAGATGAATCACACCTATGTGCCGGTGCGAGTAGACTAGTGTAGGTCACATATTGACATTGGGGGCGTCGAGGTGCGGGTACCTCGCAATGGACAGTTGGTAGCTCTTCTGTCCGTGAGGCAGATCGATGCAAACGCACCAACGATTCGGACTGAGACACTATCCTATATCACGATCTGGTGTAGAATGTCTTGTCCAATGCCTTGATGTGCACGTTGACAAATTGATATATTATAGCACTTTTGGCCACGACAGCCGAGTGACAGACATGTCTTCTAGATCATTCTCTCCGAAAATGTGTTTAGCTCCATGGAGTAGGAATTGGTCATTGAGCATATGCATAGTTGGTCAGCATATTGGTATAATAAATATACTTATCTGATTTATTTTATCTGATATGTGGTAATATGATTTACTGTCTTGACATTATATTCTATTTATTTACTGTCATTTTCTCTGCTGCCATACTGCTACTGATGTAGGGGATCTCATATCTTTGTTGTATTATATCTATTTTACTATGTATGTTTAATGAAGACCGAGGAGAAAAGGGAGCAGATAACTCATTTTACTATCAGTAATATTACTCTTTGTTGAGATGACGGCGAGGCGTCAAGTTTTAGGTTTTGTCCGAGTTCAGTTCCATGGGAGGACTGATGCTTGGAGGTTTGATTTGGACAATGAACGACTTGTATATATGGGGGACTTAACTCTGAACTTAAGTGGAACCCGCGATGGGATTCCTGTTTTGACGCAACACGCATCTGTGCGCCTAGAATTTACGATGCCGATTCGTGAACTTTGGGGTGGCACTGTGTATACACTGCGTGAAGACTCTATGGTATCTTCTGCAAGGACCCCTGTGAGGTGAATGTTATATCCGCCTGGGTTCTTTAATGATGATGTGGAGGAGGATCCTTCTGAGGACCCAAATCCTTAGGTTAGTTTTTGGAAGTTTAAGTTTAGTAGTTATATTTTGGAGTGTCTATTGTACATTTTATCTTTTGGTATGTAAGGGTATTATGTAAATTATTTGTAAACAAGGCTTTTAGTATTTATGTATAATATGGGTGTGATCTTCAGTTACAAGATATACTTACGATTTTATTTAATTTAACTATTTTTATTTTATTCCGCAAATGAAATTTTAAGATTAACGATTTTTACAAGATTAATTCTTTTACAACTGGGTAAGTTATATTAGGATTAGTCTTAAATGTGATGCCCTACAGTAGGCGTTGCATTAGTTAGTATCAAAGCTCTCGGTTAGAGTCTTTTGGGGGGTTTTTGTGGTTAGGTCTGTTTTGCTTGTGTTGTGTGATTCTCTGAGTTTGATTTTTAAAGGGTTACAACTGATTTTTCTTGGACTGTGTTTGATTGTTTGTGAAGAAAACTATGTCTCGTGGTAGAGGTGCACGTATGAATGTGGATCGTGACAATGACCTAATGATTGCTGCTGCCAAAGCAATGTAGTGAATGACAGAAGTTATCATACAACAAAATTAAAGAGATGCACAACAACAAGAAGCTAATGCAAAAGTCCAGCATTTGTCAAAATTTCATCGGAACAATCCGCCACATTTCAGAGGCGAGTTTGATCCTGAGAAAGTAGATTTGTGGATCCAAGAATGAGAGAAGATCTTTGAAGGAATATGATGTACAAATGATCGTAAGGTGACTTACGCTACGTTTATACTAATGGGTGATGGCGAGAATTGGTGGAAAGCCACTAGAAGGGTGCTACAAGCTGAAGGGAGAGAGATTACGTGGGAGCTATTCTACGAAGTATTTTTGGAGAAATACTTTTCAGAAAGTGTGCGGCAAGCCAAGGAGATGGAATTCCTTAGATTGCGATAAGGTGGAATGACCATTAATGAATATGTTGCAAAGTTTGAGAGCTTATCTAAGTTCTCACGGTATCTCCAAATCCAGCCGGATGAGGTTTGGAAGTGCCGTTAATTCGGGGAAGGTCTAAGGATTGAATTGAAGAGGGGAGTGTTGCCAATGCGTATGAATCAGTTCTCAACGCTAATAGATATGTGTTGCACGTTGGAAGGACTAGAGCCATCACGTGATACCAGGAATCGTAACTTTGGACCATCTAGGTTCCATAGGGGTAGCAACAATAATAACAATCGGTTTCAACAGAAACCATATTATCGACCCTCGGGAAGTTAGCAGCAACAACAACAGTCGCCATGCGGAGGAGGTTCAAGTGGCAATCAGTTTAATCAGGCTGCAGCACCGACAACAAAATGTTTGAAGTGCGAAAAAGGCCATTGGATGAGAGATTGCACGATCAAGGGCATAATCTGTTTTCGATGTGGAAAGCTGGTCATGTCTCTAAGGATTGTGATCAAGCAAAAATGGAGCCTACAGTGAGCAATGTTTGTGCTGTAGAGCCACAAGTTGGTGGACGAGTTTATACTATGAGTAGAGCTGAGGTCTCTCAGTCTAAAGATGTTATTCAAGGAGAAGGTGTTATAGCAGGTAATTTTTTAACTATACTATATGATTCAGGTGTAACTCATTCATTTATTGCATGTGACTGTGTGGATCATTTGGGATTGCTTGTGTCTTCTTTGAGTTTTCAACTGATTGTTTCTACACCTACTGCCAAACCTGTTAGTACTACTAAAATATACCTAAATTATCCTATTACTATCAGTAATCGAGTCTTTTCGGTTAATTTAATTTGTTTGCCTCTTACCAATATTGATATAATCCTAGGGATGAATTAGTTATCTTCTAACCATATCCTATTAGACTATTCTAGAAAGACCCTAGTATTTCCTGATGAGGTTTCTAGATTTTTAACTACCAAAAAAGTCGATTCTTTATTGAGAGATGGAGCCCAAGGATACATGCTACTATCTTTTTTAGAAGTTAAGAGTGACAAGGATGTAAATGCTATTTATGTTGTAAATGAGTTTCCCGAAGTTTTTCCTGACGAAGTACTCACATTACCACCGAAAAGAAAGATAGAGTTTTTTATCGATCTTATACCAAGAGTGGGTCCTATATCAATTGCACCATACCGGATGTCACCGTAAGAACTAGCAGAATTAAAGAAGCAATTGGAAGAGTTGTTAGAAAAATAATTTGTGAGACCTAGTGTTTAACCCTAGGGAGCTCCAGTATTGTTAGTCAAGAGACGTCATGATTGTGTGTGGATTACCGCCAGCAGAATAAGGTCACAATAAAGAACAAGTATCCACTTCCAAGGATTGATGATCTGATGGACCAACTGAAAGGAGCAGTTATTTTCTCTAAGATAGACCTGCGATCAGGTTATCATCAAATTCGTGTCAAGGCAGAGGATATACCAAAGACTGCTTTTCGAATACGCTATAGCCATTATGAATATCTTGTAATGCCGTTCGGAGTGACGAATGCTCCTGGGATATTCATGGATTATATGAATAGGATTTTTCATCCATACTTAGACAAATTTGTCGTTATTTTTATTAATGACATTCTGATCTTTTCTCAAAATCAGGAAGAGCATGCTGAACATCTCAGTATAGTTCTCCAGATTTTGAAAGAAAAAAAGTTATACAAAAAGTTGTCAAAATGCGAGTTTTGGTTGGAAGAAGTACAATTTTTGGGTCATGTGATTTCTAAGGACGGAGTTGTAGTGGATCCAGCAAAGGTGGAGACAATTCTTTAATGGGAAAGGCCAAAAACCGTAACTGAGATTCAGAGTTTTGTTGGATTAGCTGGATATTACCGAAGGTTTATTGAAGGTTTTTCCAAAATAGCCGGACCTCTTACGCAACTCACGAAGAAGAATCAAGCTTTTGTTTGGACGGATGAATGCGAAAAGAGTTTCCAAGAATTAAAGAAGAGGTTAACTACTGCACCAATACTGATTCTACCAGATCCGAACGAATCTTTTGAGGTGTACTGTGATGCTTCTTACCAAAGGCTAGGATGTGTACTAATGCAGAATAGGAAAGTTGTAGCCCATGCTTCAAGACAACTGAAGGTACATGAAAGAAATTATCCAACGCATGACTTGGAGCTAGCTGCAGTCATTTTTGCATTAAAGATTTGGAGGCACTTTTTATATGGAGCTATATTCAACATCTTCAGTGACTATATATGTTCGACCAAAAGGAGCTGAATATGAGACAAAGAAGGTGGTTAGAATTTTTGAAGGACTATGACTTTCAACTCCAGTATCATCCTGGAAAGGCGAATGTTGTGGCAGATGCTTTAAGCAGAAAGTAGCTTAGTGTTTCTGCAATGATGATAAAGAGGAAGAATTAATAGAATAATTCCAGAATTTGTGGGTGTCCGTGGAGTTGAAGCCGGGAAAGATTTGTTTAAACAAGGTTACGATCACAAGTGATTTAATGGAAGAATCCGAGAGAAGCAAAAGGATGATGAATTTTTACAAATTGAAAGGAAGCTGATGAAGCAAGATATTGTGTCAACAGTTCAAGAAGGACACGACGGTATTCTAAGATTTGAAGGCAGAGTTTGTGTTCCTAATGATCTAGAGTTGAGGAAGTTGATTCTTGATGAAGCTCATATGAGCCAGTTGAGTATACATCCCGGAATGACCAAGATGTATCAAGATCTGAAACGTTTATTTTGGTGGCCTGGAATGAAGAGAGATGTTGCTGAATACGTGTCATCTTGTCTTGTGTGTCAGAAGTTGAAAGTTGAACATCAAAGACCAGTAGGTATGCTACAACCCCTAACTATTCCAGAATGGAAATGGGATAGTATTGCAATGGATTTTGTTACTAGATTGCCAAAGATTAGGAAATGTTATGATTCTATATGGGTTATTGTTGATCAGTTTACGAAGTTTGCTCACTTCTTGCCAATCAATATCAAGTATCCAATCAAGAAATTGACCAGGTGTACATTGGTGAAATTGTTAGACTTCACGGTGTACCCTCTAGTATCATTTCTGATAGGGATCCAAGGTTTACATCAAGATTTTGGCAAAGTTTACATGAAGCATTGGTGACTAAACTTCATTTGAGTCCGGCTTACCATCCGTAAACTGATGGTCAAATGGAGAGGATTATTCAGTCATTGGAAGATTTTTGAGAGCTTGTGTGTTAGAACAAAGAATGAGTTGGGATGAATTCTTGCCTTTAGTAGAATTCACCTATAATAACAGTTTTCACTCAAGTATAGGAATGGCACCCTATGAAGCATTATATGGACGACGATGCCGGACACCATTATGTTGGTATCAAGATGGGGAAAGTATGACTATTGGACCTGAGATGGTGCAACAAACAACAGAGAAGGTAAAGATGATACAAGAGAAAACGAGGGCAACTCAGAGTAGGCAGAAAAGTTATGCTGATAAAAGGAGAAGACCTCTTAAATTTGAAGAAGGTGAGCATGTGTTTTTGTGAGTAACACCTACGACTGGTGTCAGAAGGGTTATAAAATCCAAAAAACTCACTTCTAAATTCATTGGACCCTATCAAATTCTTTGTTGAATAGGTCCAATCGCTTACCAAATAGCTTTACCGCCTTTTCTTTCTAACCTTCATAATGTTTTCCATGTGTTCTAGTTGAGAAAGTATATCCCCGATCCTTCTCATGTCATTCAGCCTGATGAGGTACAATTGAAACAAAATTTGACGTATGAGACGCTTCCTGTTAAGATTGAAGACAGGAGGGTGAAGTAGCTCAGGGGAAAAATGATTCTGTTAGTGAAAGTGATCTGGAATGAAACGACTGGAGATGCTACATTAGAAATGGAAGATAATATAAGGGAATAGTATCCCCAAATGTTTTAATGTATGATAAATTTCGGGGACGAAATTCTTTTTAGAGGGGGAGAGTTGTAACACTCCAAATTTTTACTATTTTACAGTAATGCCTAAATTATACTATTTTGTGTTTTTCGTGTGATATAAAATTATTTTGACTGTACTGAGACTATTTTTGATCGTTGTGTGAGATTTGCTCTAGGTCAGGAACATAATAATTTTCAGGCTGGGGAAAATCTTTATCGATTTATTCGGAGCCGGGGGATCTTACTAAACCCGAATCCCAGAGACACTTTAACCAATCTTTTAATTTTTAAATTTTATCTGTGAAATAAAAATATTTTGTGAAAAAATATCCATTGTTTTATTAACAGCAGCTTCTGCCATCGGGTAATAGACCCGGTATCTATTATCTATCAAAATTTATACTAGAAATAGTCTTTGACTCATTCTTGAGGAGCCAATAGAAAATGGTCAATATTAATAGTTAGACTTTTCTTAACTAATAAGAACCTAGTCAACAAAAATGGTTGGACTAGTTACTAAGTAACTAGATAAACTAAGTAAGTTACCCTAATAGCCTAATTAGTAACTAGATGGAACTAACTTAGTTACTAAATGCTTAGAAAGCCCAAACTACACAAAATGATCTAGATTCATCTAGAAGCATGACAATGCATGACCTATGCAATGACTTAATCAAGTAACTAAAGAGTTAGAATGTAACTAAATGCCCTAACTAAATTAGTTTGAGTGTAACTAGATGAACTAATTAGTTAAGCTAAGTGTAACTAGGAATTAGAATTAAACCAAACTTAGTTACACTCACCATGTGCTCCACGACCAACTTGGCCTTTCTAGCAAATTCTTGAACCATCTTATGACCATTTGATGACCATTATGTGACATTCGCCATGTGAAAGCCATGTGAACACCATGTGATATTTTTATTACATTGATTAGGCCTTGATCTTTCCTACACACTCAACCCCACATCCATGCATTGATAATAGCCTATTCTATTTCATTTTACCACACTTTGTGATAAAGCAAAGCCTTCATCTTTTCTCTCACTTCAAGAACACTTAGAACACTCAAACTCCATTTTTTCTCTTTTTTTTAAGAGCTCACGGCCCCCACACCAAAACCCTACCTCCATACTTCAATAATTCCATCCAATCTTATTTTCTAAACCTATACACAATTCTAAACATTTTTCCTTTTGAGAGTTTTACCAAAATCATTCTCTAAGTGCTTCAAAAATCACGCTTTGATTTCCTACTCTTAAGGTAACTTCTTGATTTCTTAATCCTAAGTTGCGTTATTGAATTTCTAAGCCATGATTGATCCATGGTTTATTGTTTTCAAGCTTGATTTATGACTTTAGGATTTGTTTAAGATTTTTAGGATTTTGTTTTGGTGCTCCATGAAATCAAGAGGAGGAGGAGCTTGAAGTTTGTTGTCTTCCTTGAGGTAAGAGGGAGATTAACCTCATCAACTATGTGTTAGTGGTGAGGAAATAGATTATTTGTGGTGAAAAATCCATAAGGATTTATTCACTTGAGTGTTTAAGCTTTCTTTCTTTGTGATTGATGTGTTTATAGCTTTGAAAATGTACTTGCATATGTGTTTGGTATGCTTATAGCTTTGATAGTATGCTTGCATATATGATTTGGAAAGCATGCTAATTCTTGTGTAACTTCGGATGTGATTCACATGATGGAAGAATTGCATGATGGTTCCAAAGAACCTAGTGGCACACGACCTCAACACTACCAAGGGAACCATGTGTTGTAAATTGTTTTCCTAATCAAGGATTAAATAAATTTATGACAAGAAATTAAATTAAGTATTTCTGCAAGAAATAAGTGATAAAAATTAATTAAACATGCTTTAGGAAACCTAATATGAAATTCGGCCAATATGCCACTTTTGATAACCTAGACCTAAAAATTATTTTGCTAAGTGTATACTTAGGTGTTTTAATAGGTAAGAAATTAATTTGGTAGGTTCTGAACCTAAAATGAAAGTAATCTACTTTTTAGAATTAAAATTGGCATAATTAAGTTATGAAATAAAATAAATGTTGATACTTGAAATTTACTAATGTATAGCTCACCCTATGGGTTTTGAAGCGCGTTAGAAAATTTTGAGCTGAAATGTCTCAAGTAAATTAAAGAATTGCAATTTTCTGGGAAACAGTAGAAAATACTGATTTTAATGAGAATATATTGGAAATATTATTTAAAGAGGGATTTTTACGGAAATAATAGAAATAAGGTCAAATTTTGATAATAAAGGACAAAAGTATTAAATTTGAACTTAAAATGTTAGAAATATTTTATGCGATTGAAAATACATAGAAAAACTTTTATGCGACTTAAAAATAGTATTATTTAGCTACGCGATTAAGAAAATGCAATAAAATATTTATGCGATTTGAAAACGTAAGGAAAATGTTTCGCGATTGTGAAAATGCGATGATATCGCTATGCGATTGAACGTAACAGCAATTTGCTGTCGGACTGTTATGGTGGGCCCGACTATGTTGAATAATGATACCGTCAAGAGAAGGCGAGGGCATGTGAAATATTTTAATAATAATGATTGTATGTGTGTTTGGATCATACATCATGCACAGAAAAACGCATTGACTTAATTGGTTAAGGCTATATGCCTAAGAGATGAATCACATCTATGTGTGGGTGTGAGTAGATTAGTGTAGGTCATATATTGACCTTGGGGGCGTCGAGGTGTGGGTACCTTGCAATGGACAATTGATAGCTCTTCTGTCCGTGAGGCAGATATATGCAAATGCACCGACGATTCAGACCGAGACACTGTCCTATATCACGATCTAGTGTAGAATGTCTTTTCCAATGCCTTGATGTGCATGTTGACAAATTGATATATTATAGTACTTTTGGCCATGGCAGCAGTGACAAACATGTCTTCTAGATCATTCTCTCCGAAAATGTGTTTAGCTCCATGGAGTAGGAATTGGTCATTAAGCATATGCATAGTTGGTCAGCATATTGATATAATAATTATACTTATCTGATTTATTTATCTGATATGTGATAATATGATTTACTGTCTTATCATTATATTCTGTTTATTTGCTGTCGTTTTCTCTATTGCCATACTAGTATTGATGTAGGGGATCTCACATCTTTGTTGTATTATATCTATTTTACTGTGTATGTTTAATGAAGACCGTGGAGATAAGGGAGCAGATAACTCGTTTTACTATCAATAATATCACTTTTTGTTTGTTGAGATGGCGGCGAGGAGTCAAGTTTTAGGTTTTGTCCGAGTTCAGTTCCATGGGGGGATTGATGCTTGGAGGTTTGATTTGGACAATGAACGGTTTGTATATACGGGGGCTTAACTCTGAACTTAAGTGGAACCTGCGATGGGATTCCTATTTTGACGCAACACACGTCTATGCGCCTAGAATTTATGATGCCAATTCATGAACTTTGGGGTGGCACTGTGTATATACCGCGTGAAGACTCTATGGTATCTTCCGCAAGGACCTCTGTGAGGCGAATGTTATATCTGCCTGGGTTCTTTAATGATGATGTAGAGGAGGATCCTTCTGAGGACCCAAATCCTTAGGTTAGTTTTTGGAAGTTTATGTTTAGTAGTTATATTTTGGAGTGTCTATTGTACATTTTATCTTTTGGTATATAAGGGTATTATGTAAATTATTTGTAAACAAGGCTTTTAGTATTTATGTATAATATGGGTGTGATCTTCAGTTATAAGATATACTTACGATTTTATTTAATTTAACTATTTTTATTTTATTCCACAAATGAAATTTTAGGATTAACGATTTTTACAGGATTAATTCTTTTACAATTGGGTAAGTTATATTAGGATTAGTCTTAAATATGATCCCCTACGGTGGGTGTTACACCACTTCTCACCAAACAGACCTCTAATGCATCAGTTGAAAATATTTCAACAAGATCTTTCTTGACACATTGATCTATCAAATCAATCGTGCAACAAGAATTCTCAAGAGAAGGGCATTTAATAACATTAGGCAAACTAAATTCTACATTCTCATCATCTACATTCAAAGTAAGCTTGCCGTTTTTCACATCAATAACGGCACCTGCTGTAACAAGAAAAGGTCTCCCAAGAATGAGTGGGATTTGAGCATCTTTTTCCATTTCCAATACAACAAAATCAACTGGAATGAAAAACTTACCTACCTTAATAGGCACATCTTCTAATATACTAATTGGATACTTGACCGAACGTTTCGCTAGTTGTAAGGAAATGGTTGTGGGCTTCAAGTCACCCATCTCAAACTTTTTACAAATCGACAAAGGCATGAGACTAACACTAGCTCACAGATCACATAAAACTCGATTAAAACTCATTTCACCAATAACACATGGAATAGAAAAGCTACCAAGATCTTTGAGCTTAGGAGGCAATTTATTTTAAATTATAGCACTGCATTCCTCAATTAATGCCACAGTCTCATAATCATTAAGCTTTCTTTTATTTGACAAAATCTTTTTCAAAAATTTAGCATATAATGGCATTTGACACAAAGCTTCAGTAAATGGAACATTTATATACAACTTGTTAAGAACATCTAGAAACTTCCTAAACTTCTTTTCAATTTTAGTTTTAGCCAATCTTTGGGGAAAGGGTAAGGGCGGCTTATATGGTGCAGGGGCAACAAAAGGAATTTCTTTCTTATCCTCACTTCCCCTTTCCTTCTCAACCTCCTCAAGTGATGGTTGAACCATTTCATTTGTCTCATTTTCACTCCCTTTTTCTTCTCTACCCTTAGGTTCCTCTAGTCGCTTCCCACTTCTTAAAGTAATGGCATTTGCATGCCCCTTAGGATTGGATTCAGGTTGACTAGGGAATATACCAGAAGTCCTAGAAGAGGAGCTAACTTGTTGAGCCACTTGGTAATTTGTGTCTCTAGCATCTTATTGTGTGTAGCCAAGGAGTCTACCTTAGATGCTAATTGCTTAATGGCCTCACTTACCACTTGATTTTGGTGCTTAAACTCCTCATTTTGCTTACTTTGAGTTAAAACAAAATTTTCAAGCAGACTTTCCAAATTGGATTTTTGAGGAGGATTAAAAACTGTTTGTCCTTGAAAACCAGGAGGCTTAGAAATTGGTGGGGGAATTGGATTAAAAGGAGGATTTTTATATGAAAAATTTGGGTGATTCCTCCACCCTTGATTAAAAGTGTTAGAAAATAGGTCCCTTTTTTGGTTAAAATTGTTAACAAAGTTAACCTGCTCATTACTAGACCCCTCATTAGAAGAAAAATTAGAAGCACCAAGTTGACACTCAACAGCAGAATGACTAACATTACCACAAACTTCATAGGACGCAACACTTGGTGTAACAACATTCACACTCAATTTTTCAAACTTTTGAAATAATGCATCTACCTTAGAAGCTATATGGTCTAAAGCATCGACATCATACCTGCCACCTTTCTTTTGTGGAGAACATTCACTCGACCATTGGTAGTGATTTTGTGCCATGTCTTCAATGAGATTGTAGGCTTCCTCTATTTGTTCATCAAAGCTCCTCTTGTAGCGGCATCAACTGTCATTCTCGAGTTGTAGCTAAGTGCATTGTAGAATGTGTGCACAATCAGCCATTTTTCCAGCCCATGATGAGGACACATCCTTAATAAATCCTTGAAATGCTCCCATGCTTCATTGAGAGCAAGGATGGCTTTAACTCAAAATTGTTGGCTTCAACTGTTGGGCGCGCAATGCTAGAGTGTAAGCCACTAGTATTTGGAGCAGCGAAATCCTTCAAAGTTCTATTTTTGCTTCATCCATACTTAGTTCACCCTTTTGTTCCTTCCTTGCCTTGCGTTGCTCTCTTCTCCTTCTATGGAAAAACCTTTCTATCTTAGGTACTGGTTCAACAAGGTCCCTAAGACTTCAGATCCTTCGCATTCAACAGAAGAATCAGCAAATAACAAGGCAAAATAACAACAGAAAAGGAAAAGTTTAGTCTAGCTAGAATAGTGAAAAGAAATTGATATCAATAACAAAAAGTCCTCGGCAACGGTGCCAAAAACATGATGCCTACCACAAGTGCATGGTTGTATCGCATAATAAAAGATCGTTCCCACAGAGACTTAGTATTGATTACCTATTTCTTTTCACAACGGTGATTTGCTAAACTAAAATTGTATTCAAAAAGGCAAGTTGTTGAAAACCTGAATAAAGATTTGATTTAATAACAGAGAAAATAAACTCTTGGGATTATGGTTCTTCACAATGATAATTGACACTTAAACCAATTTTTCTAATGCTATGGATACTGGATTTTTAAAGGTAAAATAAGCAAATATAATTACTGCATTCTTTCAAAGAACAATAACGTGTCTAAGCTGATGAACGACTTATTTTCATTAGTGAAAACCCATTAAGAACAAATATTTGTCATAACCTCAAAAGAATAAAATCTATTTTCATGATTCAATCCCATTGTTCAACCTTATAGTTCTAATACCAAACTTCACCTTTCGGTTCTTCGCTTAATATCTAAAATCATGCAAACATAGAACATATATTTGCAAACAAATAAAAACACTAAAGTTGAATTAAAAAGATCAACACCGATAAAAAAGAGAAAATCAGAAATAGCAACAACCCTTCATTAGAATACCCATAATCCCAAGATTAGATAATTACTCAATTATATTCATAATAGAAACAACAAAATACAATTGAACAATTATGTATATAAGAAAAGGAAGGAGATATATAATAAAGGAGAAGGAAGGAGATTCTTAACTAGCTTGCATAAATTCTAACCAAGTTACAAGAACTTCTATCCAGAAATAAAGAACAATGAATCTAATTTTCTCTCAAAAAGTGAAATAAAAGAAAAAATTCGTGTATCTCGTACAGTCTCTCCCACCCCCTTTCCTATCAGAAAACCCCCTCTTTGTAGCCTATTTACAGCCCCATTTACACCCTATTACAACACCTCTTTGGATTCTTCAAAAATAAATGAGCTGTTATGAAACTGATCAGAATGGCTATAATGGCAATTACTGGCAGGTAGTAATTCGTTCTAGTTAGTGTAGCACCCCCTTCTATAAGAAAAAGGGCGTTACGTTTCAGACTAACTCCATTCTTTTCCAAAATAGAAATTATAACTTTGCTCAACTATAAAATAATCGACACTATAAAATCTGAGTTATTACATTTAAGACCGACTCCTTTAAAAACTTTGTACCCAAGTTATAAAAGTTGATATTATAAAATACAAGTTTCAAAACTTCTTTTCGCGGATAACATAAACTTATTAAATTATAGAGACACAAAACATCAGAACCATAAAATAGACTTTTTATAAAATAAAGTTTACTACATCCATGAATATATTATCTCATGTTCCAAAAGCATAAAACTCACATACTCCAAATATATATATATATATATAAAACTACCATATGAAGACTGAGCCTAGTCCAAGTTCAAACACCAGAAAAACAGGGTCCTGTACCCGATCTTCTTCTAGATTCCTTTTGGGATCCCTAACAGAAAAAGCCCCCAGTCGGGGCATATCACTACGGACGGGAGTCCGAACAATTGACTTCACAGAGTCTTCCCTAGAGGAAACTCTCCAATCATCCCAAAGCTCCCCAAGAGGCATGCAAAACTCCAAGTGAACAGCTACATCCATAGTAAACGTAGCAGCGTCATGCCGAGTCCTGCTCCAAAGTAAGGTGACATCTCCATATACTGAATACGCCCCATGTCCCAATGGATACTCCACGCTTCGATGCCCCCATGAAACTGTAGTCGAGTGAAATATCATGGATCTTGCCTTATCGCCATCACAGTCTTTTCCAATATAAGTATAAAAATAGAAGCAGACAGAATAATATAATAAAAGAGGTGAGATCCCTTACATTAATACCATCATGGTAGCAAGAAACACAACGAAAGACAATAATGCCTTTCATAAGCAACAATATCAATGAATGACAAATATAATCATATTAACACAGGGATATGAAAGATCAACAGGTATAGTCATGTTATCAACTAATATATGATTTAGTAAGGTACATCAAAATACATAAACATTGACTGTACCGCAACAAGATGTACATTAACTATGCATATGCACAATATGTATGCTAACTATCCTTATGCACAATGCAACTAGTTCTTACTCCATAGAGCTAAAAATTTAGAGGTGAGCATTCCAGAAGATTTGTCCTTCCTCAAAAGACAGTCTACGCCGGACCACGAAAAGGATAGTGTTTGTCGGGTCCTCGTCGTGCGTTGCAATAGTTTTTCATGGCCAGGGGTATATAATGTGATAACAGATCACTAAGTGAATTACCTCACCCTGACGCCCCCTGAGATCCATCAAGGATCACACTATCCAAATTCTTGCCCACTCCTAGGCAACAAAAGCCGACTGTATAATGGTCAATGCATGAACGATGAAATCAAACCACCATTGTACCATTCCCTATGGTATTAAAGCAACTGCCCATACAATTGTCTAATACCATTAGTATCAATGATATTATATAACCGCTTATACAATTATATAATACCAATGATCCACTCGGGTCCCATACATCAGTTTCACAATCCACTTGGGTCCAGTACATCGGCCCAAAAGCACAATGCTAAATTCACAATCCACTTGGGTCCAGTACTTCGGCTCAAAAGCACAATGCTAAAGCATTCTTTCACAAAGTATCTAGTCGTGCAAATTCAAGAGTCATCACTATCAATTCACATGAAGCATTCTTACAAATTTCTTTAGCATATAGAACCATTAGGCTTTAATTGTAACACCTTCAAGAAAAAGGTAGAAATCAATCCTAATCACCAGACTCTCCTAACTAAGTTCCTCGAGTGACCTCTCCTCATATCGTTCATGAAAAACTTAAAAGAAACCACAATGTCTTAACCTCACAATTCTTTTCCTTTTCCTCTAAGTCTTTCAAGTTTTCACTGTTCCTTTCTCAAGCTTGTTTTTCTCTCTCAAAACTGAAAATCACTCTTTTGCTAAATGATAAAATTTATTCTTTTCAATTCTTATCTTATGAATCCTTAATTAAATTTCTCGATTATGAAATCAACTAGATTCACCACTATCAAATCACTTTTCATTATTTCAATTAACCCCAAAATTATTTCCATGGGTATATCCAAAAGTCATTACTCCCCAAATCAGAACATTGTAATTATCTTCTCTTTTACTTATAAATCCTTTAATCCTAATTAGTCTTCCAATTCACCTATATAATATTTTCTAACATTCTTTCTAAAACTTTTATTATTCAACTTCCAAATAAATTTTTTTCCATTTAACTTATCAAGAATCACCTTAGACAAAATACTTAAGTCTCCAAATAGTTTCTCCATTCAATTATCAAATATCATGACAAAATTTCAATTTTCTTCATTGGTAAAACTTTGTTCTTTTCCTCTTTTAACTTGTAACCTCACAAATCATGTTCTTGTCACCTCATCATCTAAGTTCTTAATCAATAGCATATTTTCCTCATGTATATCTTCTACTAGGCCAAAGGCCGTGAGCCTCAAATAATCAATGGAACCCAAAAACATTTCTTTACAACATAATCATAGTATGTCATATACTTTAATCACCACAATTAATTAAGTTCATGCATACTATCGAAATCATATCATTACATATAATCATCAATCCACCATAACTAACTCTTTGCATACAACAACATCATGTAATCATACAAAATCAA
Organism: Ormosia semicastrata; assembly: GCA_029884595.1. Classification (NCBI taxonomy): domain Eukaryota; kingdom Viridiplantae; phylum Streptophyta; class Magnoliopsida; order Fabales; family Fabaceae; genus Ormosia; species Ormosia semicastrata. The sequence goes on along the minus strand of JAQQTO010000062.1, from coordinate 16,952,708 downwards.
ACAAACGTAAATCAAAAGTCACACAATCGAGTGGATGAATCCTCACGTGGATTCTCTACTCCCACATAACTATTTCATTCCTCACCACTATAGCATGGTTGATGAGGTTAATCTCCCTCTTACCTTAGAAGATAACAAGAAAAAGAACTCCCTTTATGTCTCTTGAAATTCATCCAACTCCTCCACCAAAACCCTAGGATGATCAAACTCACATAATCAACAACCAAAGCTTGAAAAGAGGAGTCCTTGATCACCAAGGTGACCAAGAATCATGAAAATGAAGGAAAGAAAATAGAAAGTCAAGAAATTTACTTCAAAGCTTCAAGTTTAGGGCTTTATGGAAGAAGATGAAGATGGAAGAATCAAGTGATGGTCATAAAAGGAAAAGGCTTCTAGGTGATGAGTAGATGCAAGAAATAAGGTTGGTTCAGTAAGTAAGCATGGATGGCCACCAATGGTGGTGCTTTGCCGTGAGAGTGAGGAGAGAAAAAGAGGGAAGAAAATGAGAGAAAATCAAGATCTACTCACCAAAATGCCTTAGGATGGTGGTTTAGATTCAAGGATGTAGATAGTTGAGATTAAAGAAAATGAATGGGTGCTTGAAAGGAGGATGGCCGTGAGGTTGGAGAGGAGGGGAAGAAGAGAAAATGTGATAGAAAGTGAGAGAAAATGAGAAGTTGAGAGAGAAAGGAAAAGTAGAGAGAGAAAGTGATAGAAATTTTTGAAAATGTAAAAGGTGCAAATGTGAAAAGATGAATGGATGTTTAGATGAAAATATGACAATTTGTGTCATCTTTTCCCCCCTCATTACCGTGGGGTTCCCAAGGAAGGAGAGAGAGAAGTTAGCTTCCTTGAGAAGCTTGATGCAAAGCTTCCTTGAGAAGCTTTGTCCACTTTTTGAAAAAAGTCAAGGATGATGTCACTTTGATGATGTCATCTTGGTGATGTCATTAAAGTGCTCTCTAGAAAAGATGACTAGCACTCTACTAAAGCTATTATCCAGTGGATAAAAGATACAGTTAACAAACTAGTATTTATTATCCAACATATATTAAAACGTACCACGATTTTATTTATAAGATCAAATCTCAAAAAATGAAAACTTCGTAAACTGTGTCCGACCTCGGGTTTAGTAAAATCCCTCGTCACCGTTTCCATAGTCTAAGGTTTTTCGGCCTTAGGAAAAATATTTCATTTTTTCGGCCCCGCTCAGCATATATGCAAATCGAGGAATATATTAAAATAATTAAATAATTCAAATAATTCTAAAAAAATTCACAAAATTCACTAATATTATAAAATGAATATATATATCATGAAACAAGAAATTTTTGAGATGTTACAGTTGGCCCTTCAAATTCTAGTTGCACGAATGATGGCCATAATGGCCATTACGGCCTGGCCATAATTCTCTCTGGTTGGCTTCTTATAATTATGCTGGCACGAATTACGGCCATAATGGCCATTACGGCCTGGCCATAATTCTCTCTGGTTAGCTTCTTGGCACACGAAATATGGGTGTAATTCCCAACACTGGTGAGCCATAATTCCTTATGTTTCTATCCAACTCTTTCTTATTTTCCACCTATTATCAAAACAAAGCAAGAAGGTAGTAAAATAGAACAAAAGTAAAATAAAGTCCTAAAATCAAAAGCATAAACATATAAATCAAAAGCATAAAATTCTAACTTAACAGATTGTAATAAAATACATACACATGTATAGCAAATTATGTGGTTGTTGAAATTCACCCTCTGAATTTTCTTATCAATGGTTATAACTCCCCATTTTTTCCTCTAAAGTCAAACATCTCTTTATGTGAGCCCAATCCTTTATAAATAGAGAACTAACTTGCCCACAGATTGACATCAAGTCCCTTTGAAAATTATTTGATCCTAGGTTTAAATCCTATCAAGGCCACTATGCCTTCACTTTAACATACTTTTCTCCTTCACACATTAGGTCTTAGAACTCCTTGGGATTTTTAAAAAATAAATAAATAAAAGACCAACGTGACACATATTTTTGAAAGATAAGTTTTTTACAAATCCATATATTGACTTTGACATGAAGACAAGGGATATAACCAACTCTTAAGTGTCTCATTTAAAATTTTATGTTGTGTCGTATTTAGCACAATGACATACTTGATACAGTTCCTCTTTTGTTGGCCACCATGTAGTTTACGTTAGAAAGAGAGGAGATATGAAACAATAGACTTAAAGAGGAACAATAATAATGAGTTAGACACCACATTTTAAGCCATTAAATTAATGGGTTCATTCAATTATAAACCTCACCTTGTCTATTCTTAAACAATATGTGGCTTATTTTACCCATATATACACTTGGAACTCACTTGAATTCCCCAACAGTTTAGATGATTCTATTTTTTTTTTTGTTAGGTGTCTAACTCCTTTGTGGTAGCATTCCATGTACAAGGGGATTTTGATAGAATGATTTCACCAAATGCTTACTAAAATTTCATTTAGATGATGTTATAAATGATAGAGCTTTGTATCATTCCTTCTCTCAGTAGGTGGTCTAAGCGATGGTTGGGCATGCCGGAGAGCCTTTAGGTAGGTCAAATCTGATAGGTTGGGGGCTATCTACAAACACTCAACGCTTCAATTACCAAGTGTGTAAGGAATGTAAGGCAATATATAAAGAGAATAAGAAAAGTAAGAAAGAAAGAAAACAGCTCCTTGTAATGTGTGAACAATGGCTATTTATAACATGGAGGGTAGGGTCGGGCTTATGTCAAAGGGTTGAATATGAGTAGGAGGGCAATGTCCAGTGGGTTTTATTAGATCGGGTTAGTTATGGGTTGGGTTAGGTTGGGTCTAGGGAACCAGGCCATCGCAACCTTAATGGCTTCTATTATATGGTAATGAAGGGCCTGGGTCAATATAATATTTTTACAGTCCATAGTCCCCTAGCTCGGAGTGAGCTAGTAAAGTGTGTGAGTGACCGAGCTTCGTGGTTATGAATCGGTGTTGTCTATTCTGTGATTTGGTCAGGACATGATGTTTCTTTTTAACTTCTAGTGCTCTTGATGTTTCCATGATTCAAACGGATGTCTTGGGTATAACACCGAGACTAGGGGCAAGGAATTCTATTTCTAACTCGTGCTTCTTATTTTCACCATCTTGTATTTATTACCTCTCCATTACTCCTAACCTCATTACTACACAATTTTTTTTCTTTCTTCCTAACTATTTCTACTTTGCCAAACTGACCAATCACTTGGTGCTTCATGGTTGCATCATCAGGTGTAACTATCAAAGCTTTTTTACTTTACTTGTATGCAACCCTAAACTAGGTGATTTGAGATATACTAATCGAGAATATACAATGCAGGTAAAACAGTTCAAAATATACATACTAGATTAAGTCATAATAGAGTTAATTGCTCAATACAGACATCCAAGATAACTACTACCAATACCCATCTGAACCAAGCACCACAGGCTCTAGCAATATATGCCATATAAAAAATAAGGGTTTAACATATACAAGTTATGCCTACAAAAGTGGTGCTATCACAAAAAGTATATAAAGCTCATGATGGGTACTTGTACGTCATATTCGCTACTTGGTAGAATGAACAATGTAAGCGACTATGGCTCGCACGAACCCATTAAGCTCTAGTACATATACCTAAACATAGCGAATCTTAATAGTAATAGTGAGTATTGACATAACTACTATCGATGATGTGGAAACATTAGATAAACGGGGTGAGAATTGGAAATTCTTAGTAGGAAGAAAAACTTGTAGAAATTGTTAGATTTTGAGCTATAATGCTTCCAGTTGCGTCTAGATGAAGAAAATAGTTATTTCTACCTTCAAACTTATTCAAATAATAAATCCATTTCAAGAGAATAGATCACACAGAACAATACAAGAGTTCATGACAAGTTTATAATGCATGAAAGTGTTTACTTCTCTTGCAATTCATTTAACTGTGATTTACCTCTTTTAATTTCCAAGAGATGAGCCTCATTACCTTTTTTTTTTTCTAGATTGGCCAATCAGGGGACTACTACCCCTCAAGTCACATGTGCAAAGGAACGAGCTCACTATCTAGTCAAAGGCGTCCCCTTGACAATCTCTATCTTTGTGGTACCAACCACACTGGCACTTAGACAAACTAAATGGATCACCTCCTTCTCTGAGGATCATTTCCCTAGAGGCCTCTTTTGCCCATGCAAAAGAAATCTTGCTATGTCTTTACACGTAGATTAATGTGTCTTTTAATCATCATCATTAATCTCATGATCATGTTACAAATGTATGTAATGCCACAAGTCTCATTTTCATTTTTATACACTATGACCAAAATCCATGCAATCCCAAAACATATCACCATTTCCTAGTAAACAAGCATGATCATCATCAAAGTTATGGTAGTAAGTGTCAAAAGCAAACACCAAACCAAACATTTAATCATGAAACCCTAATTAAACTCATATGGCCGAATCTTAAAAGTTCAAGCAATCAAGGTTACAATTCATTTTTCTTCTCAAAACACCATCAAGGAATCACATAATTAATCTTAATAATATATCTAAGTCAATTTCAAAGTATAAGAATCATACTTAAATTTTAAAGCTAAATTTGTGACCTTAATCCTAGGAATGGCTGAATACTCTATGTATTGATTCCTTGGATTTAATTTGTCACACTATGGGTGATACTTAGTTGAATTAAAAACTTAACCTAGCTCCTAAACTAGCCTTGGCCAAATGGCCTATTAAACTTAATCCCTAATTTTTTTATTGCTTTATTTTCCTTTGTTAATCAATTATAAATTAACTTGAATGTTCATTGGTTGATTATCAAGAGTACTTGCTCTTCTTTCTCTAGGCATCTAGTCTATTAGGTACAATAACAATATTCACTAACTTTTTGTCTTTCATAGAGGTCATTCATTGGCTAATTCCAAAAATTTACTTTATTATTAAATGCTACCTTCTCTCTCTCCTACTTTTCTTACAACTTCTAAACTAACCAATAAGAGACCATTATTCTTTATGAAAGCTTCTAATCATTAGTATTTAACTCAAATAATTAGATAATTAAATTAAAATTATAAAAATAGGAAGTCTCTAATCTTCTACCTAGCTTGGCCAAATTCTACACTAAGAATTGGTGAGATTTTATTTGCATTTTATCTCCATTTTTAAACTAATCATCTTCCAATTTTTTTCATCTTAAACATATAATGGTTACTTTAAAGAATTAAACTCATTTTCTTCATGTTTTTCTCTCCTTGACCGTAATCCTTACCAACAAAACAAGGCCAACAATTTCATCAATCAAGTTACCATATCATGCTATCAAAAACTATAAGAAAACATGCAACTAATCAACACCAAAGCAAAGCAAAATCCAACAACATCACCTCCTAATGTGGGTTTCGAATTTGACTATCAAAGGAGCATTAAGAAGTTCATCAATATAACATTCAAAGGATTAAAATTTCAAACCTTAAGAAAAACATTGGATTCAAGCTTAATCTCAACATTTTGACATCATAAAATTCATGTTTTCACCAGGAGATATGTCTTAACAACCATGGATACATGTATAGCAATCCCAAACTCTATTTTCATGCTTTAACCTCCAAAATCAACTCTCAAACACAATTAAAATTATCAAAATAATACTATATCCCCTTGATATCAAATCTATGAAAGTGGATGAGTTTAGATGAAGAGACTTTTCCTTCACCTTAAGGTGAAGCTTGCGGGTTCACTAGAGAAAATGGTGAGGAAGAATTGCTTCTCCTTCTAGCTTCAAATCCTTTAACTCCAAGGCCAAGTCTCTAATATTTCCAACTCTCTCTCTCTCCCATGCTCTCGGTCTTTCTCTCACTCTCTCTAGTTCTCAAATTACTCAAATAAAAGTGTGTTTGGGTGGTTTGGGGAGGGTGAGGCTGTGGGCCTTATATAGAGGAGTGGAAGAGGGTAACTTAAGCTCCTATCTTTCTTCTAATTAGGCATTATATAATATTTTAGTTAGGATATTATTATTTTATTCTTAGGTAGTTAGCTTACCTTTTTATCCATGTGTTTATTTACCTCCTTGTAGTTATATTTTATTACCTTACTTACTAGGATAAATAAGCATGTGTTTCTTAAGTGTTTAGCTCTCCTCCTATTGGCCACTAACTTAGATATTTTAGGCTTTCACTATTATTTTTATCTTTAACTAATTAACCCATGGTAAAAATGTGATTCTTAACTAATAAGTTACTTTACTTAATTACTAAGAACATGTCTATATGTCTTAGTTTATTACTTTCTTACCATGGTAAATAAAAAACATGCTTCTTATGGCTTTTAGATATTGAAACCACGGGCTCCTAGTTAACTAAGGCTAAGTAATTTTCAAGCTAATTACTACTTACTAGAGATAATTCTCAATTATTCTAAATTCTTCTAAGAAAAATCATTTTAACTATGAGGTAATTAAATTAATTACTATGCTTAACTTAAGCTTAGTTCATTTGTTTTTAATTTTAGGTATTTTCTACACACATGTATATTAATCAATGATTATTTTCTTTTATTCCTTCTATGTTCCAATCTTACAAGGCTATCAAGAAAAATTAAATATTTTTCTAGTCTTTAATACTATCTATTCACTTAGGCAGTCATCAGAGATGATGTTACATCAGGTAGTACCATCATGATAAGCACTTTGTTGTTCATGAGATTATGGATCCTCCAATGCTATGGTTGATTCGAATTCCAAAACTCCTTGATTTTCGTGCTCATGATTATGTGTTATCCACATTTGTCATATCAACTGTGTCATTAACGTACAGAAGCCCCCTAACTGTTGGTTGGGAAGTGAAAAAATCTTGATCATTGGTTGGTGGGATGGGATTCACCCCGTTAGATATGCAACTTTTGGGTTTCTTCCATTGGATCAAGCGCATAGCTTTCCACCATTGGATCATTGACTTGATAGCCGTTGGATGAGGAATGGTTTTACAACTGCCTCTTTCTCTTTCTTCTTAAGTTTTATCTTTCCCTTTCTCATTCTTCACCTTGTCTTCTTCTTTATTTTCTCCTTCTTCCATGTGAGTTCATCTTCTGGTATGGAATTTTTGTGTTTTCACTTTCCTTGACTTGGTTATTGCATGAGTACATCTTCATTGTCCTTGGCCTATTCCAATTTTTGTGATTCAATTCTTGCAATTTTAACTTCACTAGGTATCTCCTTCATTCCTACTCTTCTCTATTTTCCTTTGTTTATTTATTTTCTATTTCTGGTGGATTTTTAGGCTCTTTCTTTTGCATTAGTTCTTGTAGTGGTTTTCTAGGAATTTTTATGTTTCTTTCATGTATTTGTTGTATCTGTTCTCATGGTGAGAACTCGAGAAGTAAAGGATGAGGGCGAGAATAGTGATGATAGTATGGTGATTATAGGGGAAAATCCCCCGCAAACGCCTAAACAAGGTAGTGGTTATGTGAGTGGGCTTCGGGATTCTATTGTTGATGGTGATGGTGGGGTTGTTGATTTTTTAAATTTTGATAAAGTTAGGTTAGATGCTCAAATGGCTTGGGTGAATGTAGCTAGGTTATTTCTTTGGAGTTGGGCAAAGGCCATGATCCATGATATTAGTAGCCACTATAATTTACATGTCTATGCCTCATTTTTAGTTTTTATTTTGTCCTTCGGTGATGTAGGTTATGCCGGTGATCTAAAAAGAATGGCGAAGGATGATAAGAGTTTTGAGAAGGTATGGGGAGAGGTCGGACAAGGAAGATGACAGTCCCTAGGAATTTACTGAGGAGATGCTTAGAATTGCGTCAAATTTGAGGTCAGCGAATGACACGATTGATTTGAGATCTCATGTCTGAGCTACCAGAAGTGGGTGAGAGGATGAATATATGCTGGAGCTATAATGCCCTAATTCTATACATTTAGAATTACGTAAGTAAACAAGATTAGGCTTATCATCTCTAACTTTAAACATCATTAAACATTTACAATAATTATACATATCAAAATATAGAGTCTCAAAAAAGAAATTGTCAAACTGTACAAGATAATTATACATATGAGGATTTTGATCCTCTACTAAAAAATCAAGTATAAATAACTAGACATTAATATTTGTATGGATACAAACTAAGCCTCCACGACATATGTACAAAATACACAATTCAAGAGTAAATGTCCTATTCTAAGTCACCAGCTTCATTTCCTTTCTTTAGAAGGATTTCAATTGGGAAATTATCATGGAAACAAACAAAGGGGTGAGAATTCAAAAATTCTTAGTAGTATAACACAAATAGTGACAATCATAATACATTTCCATGATAAATAGACATAGTTAACATCTCTTATGAAATTATCTGATGGTGCTCATGAAATGACAAATGTTAATGCTTATGAAATGTAATATGTTAGTGCTTATGAAATGCAATATATTAGTACTTATGAAATATCATGTACTTTGACAAAGTTCTTTTCTTGCTCCTTTGACCTTAGCAAAGTACTATGTTCGCTCATTTGCTCTTGGTAGAGTGCTTTTCTCACTCCTCTGCCAAATAATTTATCCTTGGTAAAGTGCTTTTCTTGCTTCTTTGCTCTTGGCAGAATGCTTTTCTTACTCTTTTGCCTTGACAAGGTGCTTTTCTCACTCCCTTGTCTTATTTTATGTTATGCTTATGTCATGACATTCTAAAATTCTGTTATTCAAGCAACTCTCTAAGCCTTTTTGAATAACATAAAAAACATATCACTTTGGATTATGCCTTTAAAAATAGCTCACATTGCCTTTTCAATTAGAATAAAAAACATGCCATTCGAATAACTCTCATAGTTTATTCGATTAGCCTCGAAAACATGCCATTCAAGAATAGCCTATTCAAATAGCTCATTTAGTCTATTTGATTAACATCGAAAATATGTTATTCTGGACTACGGTTCAAATAACTATCATAATCTTTTTATTAACATTGAAATTATGCCATTCGAATAGCTCTCATAGTCTATTTGATTGACATTTAAAATATGTCATTATGGACCGCCGTTCGAACAACTCACACTCTATACGATTGGCATCGAAAATATGCCATTTGACTAGCCTTTAGTCTGTTCAATTATCATCTAACTTATGCCATTTTATTAGCTGACACACCAAATCTGAAACATTATGTGATTCTCTATTCGAATAGCTTCTTGCTCTATTCAAATAGGACAATGAAAAAAGGTATTCTGGTGCATCAGAACAACAATTTTCCTTTTTCATTTCATTTCCATACTAATCCTTTAACTACAAACATCTAATTATACCATAAATCATGTAATAAAATGAAAAATCATCAACAACAAGTTCTTGTAGTTATATTCATGCATATACATGCCCATACATATTTATGCTTAAGTCTCATCAAACATATATCTTATTACACACAATCAATATTTCACCGAGTTTCATGAAAAACGTCATTCTGTCCATTGCTTGCTAGTTTTTGTGAAGCAAAGAATGATAAAACATAGAAAAGAAACACAATAACCTCTATCTCAACTCCTTAAAGTGATGGTAGGCTATGGCTCTTCCTTGTTTTCCTTTCCTTTTCCTTCTTCCTCTTCTTTTTTTCTTCTTCCTTTTCTTTTTTTCCATTTCACATTTTGCTACTCTTTCTCTTCCTCTATCTATTTTTCCTTCCTTCCTTCCTTTCTTTCTTTCTTTCTTTCTTTTTGGTTATTGAATCATGAAAGAGAATGTAACATTCTCTTCAATATGTTAGGCTTGTAAATAGTTATAGAGGTAACTTAATACTTGTTTAACATGCCTATTTAATTTTGTGATAATTTGAGTTACATTAGGCACTTTGCTACAATACAAACAATGAAAAATGGCTTAAAATAACCCATATATTAGCATATATGGCTTATCTAATGGAAATAAATGTGGATAATTTGTTTCTAGGTCACAGATGTGTAAACTATGTTATGGTTAAAATTTGAGAATAATTAGAGTTGGTTTGATATTTTTAAGTATACTGATTGTGTATTTTAATGTCAAATTGACTAATCACAAATATGGAAATATATGGTTTTGGTGCAATAGGATTTATTTTAAACTTGTTGGAAGTTAGAAAACTAGATTTGGAGAAATCTAAGCGTTCTTAGTACATCAAGAGTATCACTTGGTCATTTAAGTGACCAAGCCTCTCATGTTACAGCCATTTTCTTTGACCCTCTTTATGATATTTTTTTTCATTTCCTTGGCTTTTCACTCACTCTCTCTCTTGGCTATAAACTAGAACCAGCAGTAAGAAAAGAACAAAGAGAAAAGGAGGAAAAATAAGAGGAAGAAGAGGAAAGAAAAGAAGAGTGTTATCATCATCATCATCACCATCTTTGTGCTAAAGGTAGGGGGTTTCTATCCATCTTTTTTTTTTTGTTCATTTTGAATGAAACTAGGGTTCTTGGATGGGAAAGTTGGCTTGATGAGCCAAAAAATGTGTTCTTAACTTAGTTCTTGATCTGCAAGAGTTGAGTTAGAGTGTTTTCAGCTCGTTGGAATCCATGGTAGCTTAGTTTGGTTTAGTGGATATCCATAGCCACTTGCTGAGCTCTTTTGGTAAATGGATGTTTCCTGGCTTGATTGAGTTTGAATCCATGTTTAATGAGTTGAGTTAGTGTTTAATGATTCTAACAGGTTTAGAGACCATGATTAAAAGCACTTAAAGTCCAAGATTGTAGGATTGGAGGATGTTTTAGAACTAATGAAACAGTGGTAAAGTTCTAGGTGTTGGGCGATTAATAATTGGTGAAGACCGGAGAGTTTTTACGTTTAGGGCACTTAATCACCCAGTTTGTGAGTGCTTAATCGCCCAATTTGTGAGCGCTTAATCGCCCAGCTTGTGAGCACTTAATCGCCCAAGGCCAGAAGACTCTAGAGGTCACCGATTAGTCACTCAAGTTTTGGGCACTCAATGTCAGATGAAACAGGGGAGGGTTTCTGCTATAGGGCGCTTAATCGCCCAAGCACAAAAACTTCCAGAGTGTTTTTCATGGGAAATTGGAGTTCTCTATTTGTTGGAATCCTTCCTTTATGCATTTTTAAGTGTATTGAGACACTAAATGAGATATTTCATGAAATAAATATCTACATAGCATATAAGAGAAGTTGAGAAAATCTTAGGCATCCTTGAGATGTGGAATGCCATAGGGAATATCTAGGACCTTGTTCAACATGAGTTTGGCTTTGAAATCACTTGCAGAGAGATGATGTGAGGTTCTAGATATAAGAACACTAGTGACATGAGTTTTGCTGCTTATGTGATAAGTTGAGGTAAAGTCTTGAGTTACTAGTATTGCTTTTCACTTGGATGTGTGAACCTTGTGATAAATGTGTTTATTTTGATTTAACTCTGCATATTTTGGTTTTCAAACTTGTTAATTGCTATTTCCTATGTATTGTAATCTTAGGTAGTATGCATAACTATATGACTTGAGAATGAGGTGTTAGATCTAAATTCTCCTAGCAATCATGCTATTATGGTCAGGGTTACTAGTATAATGGGGGTGAAAGTAATACTCTTACATTGGTGAAGGGAAAGTATTCACCTATTACCAAGTAGTGTATATGTTCTTAGACCTATCTTGCTTAGTATATACAAGGGAATGTGGTTCCCGGGAATATGCAAGTAACATGTGTTTTCCTAAAAAACTAAAATCTATATATGCATTGCATACTCTTATTATTAGCACATTGTGTGAGCATAATCATATCTCATGACATAACGCATTGCATTTGTTGATGACTATATGGGCAGTTGTCTTGTTTAGTTACTTGTGTGCTTGATGATATCTTACAATTGTATGGGTAGTTGTTTGACATCATTGTTCGATATAAATGTGAGTTAGGTTATTGCTTGCTTTGTGAATTGTACATAGAGAGTATGTATGTATTTTAGTAGTGTTGAGCAGTGGCTCATTTATCTATTGCAAGATTAACTTGATATAAATGGTTTGTTTATTCGATGAGAATGAATAATTATTAGTTTTGGTTTACTCATATTAAGAAATTAGTGATTTCTCACCCCTCTGTGTTTCCATGTAAATCTAGGTCAAGACCCTCCAAAGAGAAAGTGCAAGAAGAAGAAAAGAAGACTTAGTTTTAGTTATTTTGGTTTCTTTATGAATCAGCTTATATGTATTTACTTAGCTTTCTAGTTTGTAAAAGTTTATGTACTACAGTATGAATTTTTAGCCAATGATGCAAATATATGATCTTTTTCATACTCTGTGGCTCTTTATAATGACTATATAAGTTATTATGGATTTATGTTTATGTATTTTTAGTAAGTGACATACTTGATATGATTTATCTTGAAATATTATGATTATTTTACGATAATTCTATTAGGGTGTGTTGGTGTATGCCCTAGAGGCCAATACATTTTCTGTATTTACATACATTCTATTATGCTATTTTATATAAAGGCATTTTATTTATTGTGTTCTTTTTTGATAAACATAATAAAGTCCTTAGAATAGTAAGTTTGATGCCATAGGACATCAAGTGGATGACTTGATCGTGAGATCCTTTTGGTTACAACACTATTCTTCAATGTCCTTAGTCAAGTATTATTGTTAATTAGGACAACAATAATACATTGAGACTAGTATGTGCATAGACTGATGACCACATCTCACGGGTCATGGATATGAGATATCAAGTCTTCATATGGGTACATATTAAAGTAATGATGTACTGGACTGACCCACCATGAGAACGCTACATGGATCGTTACGTGAGTGTCATAAGCGATTCTCATAGTGACAATGGTGTTTGTGGTCCTTTGACCTGAAGTCACTACGATTCCTACATGAGGAGTTGTGTGTTTTAATGCCATCAAATGTCATCTGTAATAAGGTGATTATAAAGTTGGTTATTGGACATACCGTGAATCATGCAGAGGGATGTGGGTGACCTAGATGGGATTTGTCACTCCTACATAACAGGAGCGATATCTTCGGGCCCCCTGATTGAGTGAGACTGCGAAATGCATGGTCATGCTCAAATGAGTCAATATGAGATATTGATCTCATTTGATTGTTACAAAGTCTACTCGAATATCAGGAAATGAATGATTAGACTATACAAGGGTGACGCATTCCATGCCTTATGTTCAATCTAGATATCTTGACAAAGGGACTAAACAACACGGAAACATTGGTCACGGAAAGGTTATGTCAAATCACTGACATTCTTATTACTTGGGTAGCAGCAATGTGTTACTAGATACCACTCACTGCTTGTAATATTAAAATGGGATTTTAATATTACTGCCAACGTAATAAGAACCTGCAGGGTCACACACATAGAGCAGACTAAAATTGGAGCAATGGATCCAAGTTGGACTCGGATTCAAATATGGGTCAGACTCATAACAGATGGGTCTAGGGTTGCACAGCTTACCTTGCTGCTGCTCACACTCACTTAAGGCAGTCACTATTATAAATAGTACTGCTAAGGGGCTGCTAAGATACACAATTTAGAACCCTAGCCACACATATAGAAAAGTGAGTGAGAGAGCGACAAGTTTATTCTCTTCTCTACGCAGCTAGCACTGTGTGAGAGACGTGAGGCTTCTCTTTGCGGACGTTGGATGTTCGTGAGTCTGTTCATGTGGATATCGTAGAGACATCGTTTCTATTACGGTGTTGGTGATTCACGCTCAAGAGGTAAATCATTTAAAAACTCAGATTATGGCTTTTTCGCATGGATACTCGGTGGGAATCCCTATTTTCTACTGCGTGATGTATCCGCAAAAATTTCCCAATAGGGTGTTATAGAGAAAGTTAGATGAGAATGAAAGAAAGTCAAAAGAATAAAAGATATGAATGTGCAAAACTAGAGAGATAAGGACCTTGGACTTTCATGCACAAGTGTAACACCCTGAAAATTATTTATTTTATCATTTATCATCATTTTATAATATTTATAAATTTTGGAAATTTTTGTGGATTTTTCCGAAAACGTTGAATATTTTAATATATTTCTCATTTTACATGAATATATTCCTCGTTTTACGTGTACACTGACTAGAGTCAGTGTAACACCCCAGAAATGATTTGTTTCATCATGAATAGTCATTTCCCAATATTCATGATTTATGGAGATTTTTGTAGAATTTTTCGAAAATGTTAATTATTTTAATATATTCTTCATTTTACGTGCGCACTGAGCAGAGTCAGTCAAACGCTCCGAAAAATTGTTTGTTTTGTGATGAATAGTTATTTTTAATATTTGTGATTTTTAGAAATTTTTGTGGATTTTTCTGAAAACATCGAATATTATAGTATATTTCTCGTTTTGTATGCGCACTGAACGGAGCCGGGACAATGAAATGTTTTCCCTGAGGCTGGTAAATGTTGAACTGTCAATGTGTCGACCAGGGATCTTACTAAACTCGAGGCCAGGCACAGTTTACGAGATTTGTATTTTTTAAGATTTTATTTGATAAATAAAATCGTTGTATCATAAAATTATCCAATAAATAATATAATATTATTTTCATCAACTGTAATTTTTATTCACTGAGAAAATAATTCTAATAGTGTAATTAATCATTTGTTCAACTGTATTTAATTAAGGAGACAAGCTTACTATGCATTTTATTGAGAATTATGCAAAGCTTCTTAAGGAAGCTTCAAGGAAGCTTCTTGGAAATTTCCTCCAAGCTTCCTATGGAAGCCACATACTCTCTCTCCTCTCTCCATGCACTCACGGCTGCAGCACCATATGGGGGGGGGGGAATTTGTGCTTTAATCCATTTTATTAAAACTATACAAGCTTTCAAAATTCAAAAAAACTATTACTTTAATTTCCTATTCACTTCTCTCTCTAAGCTTCATCTTTTTCAAGCTTTTTCTCCTCCTTCTCTCTACCAAGCCATTCGGCCAGTAGCCCATAATCTCCTCATCCATCACAAAATTTTCATCCAACCCCATTTTCTTAATCTTATCCATCTCCTAAACACTTTTCTAGTTAGTGGTTCTTTGAAAATCCACCATTTTCACCATCTTCTCTAAGCTTCAAGCTTAGGGTTCTTTGGGTAAATTCTTGATTCTTCACTTCCCTCTTCTTATTTTCGTTTCTATGGTCTTCCTTGTGACCATCTATGCTTTATTTTTCAAGCATTGGTGCTATTCCAATGAGATTGAAATTTCTAGGGTTTGGTTGGGTGCAAATCCAAAATTGCAAGGAACTCCTGGAGGGCTTCTCTTGTTTTCTTCACTTAGGTAAGAGGAAGACACTCCTCCTCAACCTCTCTTAGCATTAAGAAGCCTTGGTTGTGATTGATTGTGAGAAAACCCTATTGAGGGTTATTCTTTATTTGCTTGATTGACATGATTTCGTGTTGTATTTAATTTGTTTAAGTTGTTTGTTTGATTAATTGTGTATGTTGATATATTTGAATGGATTGGAATGCATGAAATGGAAGAAAATAATGTTGGATTGGGTCTTGGATGGCCACGATTTTTGTAACACCCTTTCTGAGGATGTCACATTTATGATGCAAAAAAATAAAATAAATAAAATCCTTACCCAAGTTATAAAAATATTTGATACTTAAGTAATATTTGTGATATCTATATATATATATTTTTCCTTTTATAATTTTAACATTAAATAAATTAACGCGAAAACACAAAATATAACAAACATAAATTCACCATAATATACATGTGATTCTTGTCTGAAGTATACAACTAATTTACAACTATTAATATTTAATAAAAACAGTAAAAGACAGTATACTACTAAAACATAACACCTAAGATATGAGCCCTCGTCATAAGACAAATTCCTTAGTTAGGAATGTCTTGACCGATAGAAATTCGACCTAAAAGTGTATCGAAATTCTCTCTAGGAGTATAGTGAAACTCATCCCACAACTCCCGAATAGGTAGAATAATCTCTACGAAAGTAACCATATAACGTATAATAGTGAACCCCTGTCGAGTCCTACTTACTGATAAAGTAACGTCACCACTGTACTCTATGTGTCCAGTGTCCCAGTGGACATACCAAGCCTCAGCGCCTTCGAGAAATTGTAACCTAAAGAAACCTAACTGTCCTCCTCTTTCCGCCATTGTAGTCTTTGATGATTTAAACATAAAATAGAAACAGATAAAACAATACAATGAAGAGGTGAGATAATCTACACCATTACCCGCATGGCAATAAAGAAAACGACAATACAAACAGATATTATAACAACAAGCAGATATTACAATAACACATACCATTACATCACATACAGTGTAGCAATTTAATGCATCATGCATAATATAACAAAGCAATATATATATTAAATAACATATATCATCGTATCATACAATATATATTAAAGCAATACATCATACAGTTTATCACAGAATATGGTAAACAGTAAATGCAGAGGATGCATGAACAGTAAAATGCAAATAATGCATGAACATAATAGATAGTTAAAATGCAGATGATGAATGATACACACACTGACTCGTTCCTACTCCATGGAGCTAAACACGGATATCTGAGGGAATGATCCGAATAGAAACTAGAAATACTTTATGGCTGCCCAACCAAACTATTGCACTGTCAAACGTCGTGTCTATAGCCCACAGTCCAAAACATCGTGTAGCAGTACACAGTCCAAACATCGTGTACCACAGGCATAGTACTTATTAATCTCCTCAAGATCTCGACTAAGAATAGTGCTTATCAAGATCAATAGTGTGTTACCCGTTACCATGGCCCAGAGGTGCTACCACTGTCCACATATGGGATCCTCCGCACACTAATGCCTCCAAGTTCATAAATGAACCACACTACGCTTATCACACCAATTACGCTGTAATTCGCCTCATCAATCAATCGCCAATTATAAACCAAATTGGCACAACACTCTAAACATGATCTAAAATTACAAAAATACTCTTATTATCCAAATTTTACCATAATTACAAAAAATTACCAAAATACCCTTTGTCACCAAAAACCAAAGTATAGTACGTCCCAACTAACAGTACTAACAAAATACCAAAGTATAGTACGTCCCACCTGACAGTACTACACCACAACATGTCCGGGTCCACCCCTTTGGCCCGATAGAAAAACTCACTGTATTGATCAATCGCGTAGGAATTTTATCGTATTTTCATAATCTCGTTATTTTCACAAACGTTTTTAAATTGTGTAAATATATTTTGACATTTTTAAACATCATGAAATTATTTTCTCAATCGCGTAGAATTTTTAATTCATTTTCTTAACCGAATAGCTTAGAATCATTATTTTTAATATGTGTAAAACTATATCTAGTACTTTTAAAATACGTAGAGTATTTTTCTTGTGTTCTAAATATAGTATGGAATCTTTTCATTTTATACGTCTGATTTTAATAAATTCTGGCAGTATTTTGCCTATAAAATTAGTATAAGATATTTTTAATGTTTTCCTCTAAATATAGTTTATTTTATTTTTACCCAATAATTTCACTTTGAAACTCACTAACGCGCTTCAAAATTTATAAAATGAGCTCTACGTTAGTATTTTTCAAGCGTCTGATTTAATTCTTATTTAAACTAAATTCCACTAAGTTAAAATTCTAGGACTGAATTAATTCCTTTGATTTTCTCAATGATTCTTTGGAATCGATTTGTTTAATAAAATCATTACTTATCCTATCTTAGAAAATAAAATGGAATGTTGGCCAAATCAAAAATAAAATGGTATTTGATTATAAACTAAATGGCATGTTGGCCATAATTAACTTAAATCATTTTTAATTTAATTATTTTACCTAGATTCCTCAAATCAGTAATTTAGAAAATTGCTGAGAACATTTTGGTTCTCTTTTTGGATGTAAGGCCGCGAGCCTCATAGTGTATTCTTTGGAATGCTCATGCATTTCGTACATGTTATTCACATCCTACTTTAATAATTATATAATTATAAACACATGCAAGTATATAATCACATACGAAATACATACAATTATTTAAAACCATAAACATGCATAATGAAAATAATGAAAGCTATAATCATGCATAGTAAAATAATTCACAAATAGGAAAGCATTTAAACAATCACAAAAATATTAAAAACCATAAACAATCACACAAATAATGATACAAACAATAAAATAATCACACAAATGAATCCTTATGGATTCTACACACACATACAAATCCATTTTCCCATCACCACTTAGGGTTGATGAGATTAAATCTCCCTCTTACCTCTTGTAGACAAATTAATCAGTAAGATCTCCTCCTTTCCTCTAAATTTCATACAAGCTCCAAAACAATTCCTAAAATTCTTAAATAATTAGTAAAAACACATACAAGGTACAAAATAGAGAAACCATGGAACAAGCATGGTTAGAAAAATTAAAAATTCAATTTTGAACCATAGAAACCAAACTTACCCTTAAGTAAGTAAGCAAAAACTTGGATTTTAGG
This sequence comes from Ormosia semicastrata, assembly GCA_029884595.1. Classification (NCBI taxonomy): domain Eukaryota; kingdom Viridiplantae; phylum Streptophyta; class Magnoliopsida; order Fabales; family Fabaceae; genus Ormosia; species Ormosia semicastrata. The sequence continues at coordinate 16,934,210 of JAQQTO010000062.1, read as the reverse complement.
CAAGATAGAGTAGGAATTTGGGAAAAATTTGTGAATGAAAAGTGTTTAGAATAGGATTTGGGTTTAAGAAAAGCTAAGAGATAAAATTATAGAGGTTTGGTGGTGTGAGGTGAAGGCTTGACCGAATAGAGAGAAGAAAATAAAAGGAAAAGCATGCATGGGTTCTTGGCATTTTTGGAGAGAAGATGAAAGCTTTAATTTAGGATAAGTGTGAAATAAAAGTGAAGAGAGAAAATAGAAGAGGCTGCTGCCGTGAGGTGCCTTTATGAGTGACGTTGAGTGTTGAATTTTGCTAGTTAAAGATCTAATTGTGTTCACATGGTGTGCACATGATTTATGACACTTGGAGGGTTCAAGAAGCTACTAGAACCAAGCCAACTCAAGCCTCCTTGCTGCCCAAAACCGTGGGTCTCCTTGGCATATTAAGGGTTTAATTGTTTTCCATTTACTCCTAATTATATGCTAATTAATTAGGCAATTAATTAGGTTAATTATCCTATTAAAACTAAATCAACATTCTAATAATATAATCAAGTAGTTTAATATATATAACATATATTATAACCTTTAATCAATATTAGTATATCTAATTAATATTTAGATCATAATTAATTTAGAATTAAACTAGTTCACTTAGTATGCTAATTAAGTCATTAGATTAGTTGAATTAAGCTTAATTAGGTTACTAACCATTTTCAAGCCTACAATTGTTGACTTAATCCTAACCCTTGGTTCATCTTTAATTTCTAGCCATAGATCACATCTAGGGTAGATATCAATTGGTCATAAAACTATCTTTCTAATCTCGCCATTGATTAGATCAACGGCTAAGATTAAAGCTTCTAAAGTAAGCTTTATAATCCAATGGTTCACAAAGAAGTCAATGCTTCTTTTGTTGACTCTTTCTAATTAGTTTAGAAAGTCAAGCCATCCATTTTGACCATTTCCTATTGGTTTAGATTTCTACCCAGTCAGCATCGTTGACTGTTACACTAAACGTGGGCCCCATGAACTTTTTTGGGTCCACAAATAATTTTTCTATTGTTTTTGAGACAAGTAGAGTCTTGTTGAATAAAATAATATTATAAAAATATAAAATTATTTTATTGCACGCTTAAATCTGAAAAATTATGAGATTAATATATATATCAATCAATTGGGTTTAGTAAGATCCCCACTCTCAATTAATTAAAATAAGATTTATCCAAATTAAAAAATTATTATTTTCTCAGGTCGAGCAAATCACATACAACAGTCAAGTACATTCACGGAACAGTCAAATTAAATTTACTGCTCACAGAATTCACAAAACAGTACATTTCGGGACTATATTGTAATTATCCCAAAAGTTGGGGTGTTACAGTTTTGGGGTCCAAATTTTAGGGTTCTTTATGAACAATTGTAACAATTGGAATTCATATTTAATCAAGTGTACATTAGGTAATTAACAGAATGAAAAATTTGGGAACTTAATCCCTAGGGAGGCCCGGCCTCTAGGGCCTTTTTGGGGCTTAATTGTGTAATTTTGTTAACCTTGAAACTTAATTAATCAAGTGATTAAATCATTGGTAATAGGATAGAAAATTAGCAAATTGGGAAAATTGGATACACTTTGAGATTCATAAATTTTAAAGAACCAAGAATGGAATTTTCATAAGACTTAGGATAATTTTAATTAGGGTAAGAACAAGGGAGTGTAAGACTTTGAGATCTTAGAATAACCTTCTAAGTGCATGAGAATAAAATTACCTAAGAGAATTTAATTAATTAAGAGAATTCTTTTAGAGACAAACTTTGTAAGAAAAGCTAAACCTAAGCAAAAAATTCATAATGCACCTTAAAAATGTATTAATTTATTTAATAACAATATTATGTTATTGTGGGTCCATGTGAGTGACCAATGATTGTGTTGATTCTTACTTTGGCCAATTGTGGCATATTGTGGAATAGTATGTAATAATGATCATACATGATTTATGCATAGAGTCTGTATGCATTGTGAATGTCCGTTGGACTGTTGTTAAGGCCGAGTTGCCTAGGAGTTGAACACACCTTAGTGCGGGTGCGAGTAGACTAGTGTAGGTCATATTGTTGACCATGAGGGCGTCGGGGTGCGGGTACCTCGCAATGGACAGTTGGTAGCTCTTCTGTCTGTGGGGCAGACCGATGTAAACGCACCGATGATCCTGACTGGGCACTGTCCTATGTTGTGATCTAGTGTAGACTGTCTATACAATGCCATGATGTGCATGTGGATAAACTGATGAATTATAGCACTTTGGCCGCGGCAGCCGAGTTACAGACGTGTCTCCTGATCTTTCTCTCTGACCGTTTGTGTCTAGCTCCATGGAGTAGGATTTTTGACTTTATATGCATGTGCATAGTGGGTCCATATATTACCTGGCATCTGTTTATTATTAGTATTATTATTATTATAATTGGAACTGTTGTGTTACTGTTATATATATATATGCCAGCAACTGCTTAATTGTCTACTTCTGCTATTTAATGCTTATGATTATTATTTGATATGCTCTGTGGGCGCTTAGCGCCATTGTGTTTCTTGCTGCTATAATTGGTAATGATGGTATGATGTCTTACCTCTTTCATGTACTTCTGTTATTTTCTACATATATATTATGTCCCATCAAAGACGACGGCAAGGAAGTTGGAGCTCCTGATTTCCCCGGCTTCTGGCCTGATTACGATTAGCATCTACTGTGGAGTATGGAGGCACGCATGCGTGGATTTCTGGGTGATGTGCGTCTGACCTTCCTTGGAGAGCCAAAATGCTGGCACATTAACCTGAATTTCGATCGCTGTGTCTACCTGGGAGACGTGTCGATCTCTTTGGCCTGGAGGTGTCATGAGTCGCCGATCTTTACCTGCTGTATCAGCCTGCATCTGGAGTTTTATCTGCCCATCCGGGAGATGTGGGGCAACCGCTTCTACACCCCGCAGGAGGACTCTTTTGATTTCACTGCTCGGGCTCTGGCCCGTGGCTCTGTGGCTCCTATGGAGGTTTTCTCAGATGAGGAAGACCCCGAGGAGGTCCCCGAGGATGACCTCGCGGAGGATCCTGAAGAAGATCCTGATACTGTTCCTCCTCTTCTAAGGGACTAATATCGCTGGTAGCTACTGATGGCTGTCAGTGTTTTTATTTTGGGGGCCTGATGTCTTTTGTAGTGGGCTGTATATTTCTGATATCTTGGGGATGTGTATGTATGATCCTTTGGGGCAGGTATAGTTTTGCTTTTTAGTATACCAGGCTTTGTAACCAAACAGTTTGATAAATATATATATATATATATATATATATATATATGAATTTGAAATGTTAATTCCGATGAATGCTTTACTTCTATCTCGCACTTTTATTATCATTTACGGTAATCATCGTTATTATGCCTTATCACTAAATTCCATTAATTATTAATTATAAACAAAAAAAAATATTTGCCAATTTAACTACATGTCTATAATCAAGTAAATTTATATTATATTATAAAGAACTGAGTCTTAACTTATATAATTTTATTTCTGCATTGTAATTGATAATGTGACGTTCCCTCCCAAAAAGGGGCGTTACAACAAATGAAAGTATTGTGTCTCTTAGGGACACTCTAGTCTTTACACACTCATTCTATATTATTAAAAATACTAAACTAATTCAGTTAATTCTCTAAAATTAACTACATCACATTCTATTCATTTGTGACCTAGAAATAAATTCTCCATATTTAGTTCCATCATCTGAGCAAATATAAGTTATTTTTCACATTCGATGTTATAACAAGATATTCAATGAACTCAAAATGTTTCCAAAATTAATAGGTAACTCATACTAGTGTTATTGAACTTCTATAACCATGATCAAAACTAATAGGTTTACGGGAGCTATGTGATAAGGATGATAGGATATGTTCTGACCCTAATCCTTTAGGTCATGAACTAAAATTCTTTATGTTTGAGATTACATCTTCGTCCTCCTTTCACCGAGTTTGAGAGCAATATTCTACCGGTGATGAATGTGGCTCCTTCTTAACTACACCCTAATAGTTGGGCTTTCATTTGATGCTTCCAGTTGATGTGCAATAGTTTTGGTTTCATAGTGGTGTATACTTAATTCTTTTCCTTCTTTCATTCCTTTGCTAATAAGAAAGATCAAATGACTAAGTTGATATCCTTTATTGAGTGGCAAGGAAGAAAGATATTGGATTTATTTGAATCTTCTTATAAGTCTTTCAAAAGTTAGTTCTTTAAGATCGCTTCTTCTTATGTTTCTTGTAAATCGATTTTGAATAAGAATAATACTTTGAAATTCCCTCTCGCTTGGACCCATGTTGTTAGGGATTCCCTTGAGATAACTAATGAAGAGTTTACTAATGAGGAACTAATAGAGATTGAGTTTTTGAAGAAGCAACAAAAAAGATTGTTCAAATGTTCTAGGATTCTTTAGGCTGAGTTTGACTTAGCTACTCTTAGGTATTATTTTTGTAAGTGTCTTTATACGATCCTTGGTCTGTGAATCGGCTTTATACTTTGGTTGTTCTACATATTGTGTTTCTTCGTGTAGAGACTAGGCAAATGGTGGGAGGAAAAATTTATACTCGTGATCTGGCCTTTCAAAGGATAGAGAAAAGGAAAAAGGAAAAGAAAGGACGGTGAAGGCTCAGGTTTTATTGCTGCTAATTCCCCTGTTGACGCTCTAGACCAAAAATGATCAAAGGCCACTCTGAGCCTCCTTATTCAAGAAAAGCTTGTTAACACAATAACTACTTCAAGATCAGGTCCAACTAATGAAGTCTGGGAAATCCACGATGACCTTGTTGCTCATCCCGTGATAGATACTACATATGAATGGCTCGAGCAACCTCCCAATGCTGATGAGGTTCTAACTTTTTTTGAGAGTTTTCTAGCAACAATCTCAAGCGTCCTGAGCATTTGTGGGATCATATGTTCTGTGTCAAAAAGTTCATTGATGAACGAATTAGTGCTAAAAAAAGGATATGGCAATATATGAAGAGATTTAGGCAGTCGGTTTTAGTCATTGGATAACAGTTCATGATCTCTAGATTGTGAGTATGGGTCGGTCCATAATGTATTAGGCAAGTGCTAGTGTGGAGATAATGGCAAAGATGAAGAGGGAGTAGGATCAATATTAGGATGAGCTTGCTAAAAATGAGGAGAAGATAACCCGTGTTAGAGAATTAGAAAAGGAGAACGTTGAACTTAAGGAGAACGACCAAAAGTGGAAGGATGCCTCGGACCTTTTGAAGACTGAGCTAAAGTCTACTAAGAAAAAAGTTGATGCTTTGGACAAGGATGTTAAAACTGCTAAGCGTTATGTCGATGATGATGAAAAAGAGGTTCATGAGGCAGCTCAAAGATCTAAAGTTGCTGAAAAGAATAGTAATGATTTGAAAGCCTTGGTTGATTGATTGGAGCAAGCCTGTATCCATTAGTGCCAAGATGGGTCTAAATGTGCCATGGATTAGGTTTAGTTTCTCTATCGAGACACTGACTTGGCTGGCACAAATGTTTGGAAATTGTTAAAGATTGTCATCTAGAGGGTCCTGAGGATTCTGAGATGCCTGTTGATAAGGACAAGGATACCAAGGTTGACAATGGCAGTAAAGGGCAGGACCAGGGGACCGAGGAGTAAGTGCGTCCGACTATTGAACAAGACCAAGGGAATGCCCCAGCGTAGTTTGTAGTTTATTGTTATTATTTTGGCAGGGTATGCCCCATGTATGGTATGTAATTATTTGGTTGCCTTTGTGCATTATTTTTATTTATTTATTGTTAGAATGCTAATATAACCTTTCCTGCATACATGTATGTCTTGGCTTCCTTGAAATGCTAAGTGTGGCACTGTGATAAACCTTCAAAAATTCATATTTTTACTGTTCAAATTATGGGTTTTTATCCTCTTTTAATCTTGTTGATTGAGTTTTGTTCTCAAGTTTATTATGTTTTTTATTATTTTCTTATTGTGTGTTTTATTTGCTTGTGTTAGGAAATTACTCATGGAAGAAGACTGGATGCTTGCACAAGGAAGAAAAGCTGAAAATTCACATTCTAGTGGTCTCGCGCTCAAGCACTGGCATGATAGAGCAGAGGCAATATTTCTGGTCTGTGAACATCCAATTTTGACCGAGCTAAAAAAGTAAAAAATAAAAATAAAAAAAAACAAAAAAAACAAAAACAAAAACAAAAAAATGGAAAAAGAAAATAAAAAAAATTGATCTCGTTTAAAAAAAAAAAAAGAGGGAAAGGGTAATCTGTGTTACATTTGTTTTTGTTGCTTTCTCTTTCGGTTTGCTTTCAATTTGGTTGAAATGCAACTACACCATGTCAATGTCTCTTCGCAATGCCGCAGTTGAGCAGCTCTCAAAGGCCCAAGGCTCAAGAGAAGCAAATATGGAAAATTATCGTGATTTGAAGTTGGAAGAAAGTGACAACCTCAATGAAAATACATGAAAATGGAAAATATCAGTCACTTAATCTGCTACCTACATTGATCTACTAGGGGTGGCAGATTTTTTCTTACAGAGCGTGAAAATGGATGGGGGGATGGATTGGATATATGGGAAGGGGGACTCCCTGAAGCAAGAAAAAAAAGCAGAACTCTCCTCTTCAGAGAGATTCAACCAGAAGCCAAAAAAAAACATCCCCAAGTCCACGAGCCTCCAGAGACCATCCGACCTCTTTAAACCAACCACCCAACCCCCAACACCCAAAACCCAAAACCACCCCTGTTTTCTCCAAATCCGGCCAGCACCCGAAGCCTCCCTCACCCCTGACTCCCACCTCGACCGCGTCGCCTTCTCCCTCGCCGTCTTCAAGCTCTCCACCGCTGCCTCTCTCTGACCGAACCAGAACCGGCAACCCGAGCTCCACCACGAACGGCCCGAGCCGCGCCACCCGAAGCCACCGTCTTCCGCTCCTCCGCACGAACCCGGCCAGCACCGTGCGAGGCTGCCTCACCCAGATTCGGTCACGCTCGGATCCGCCGCTACCCAGACCACCACGAACGGCCCGAGCCGCACCTCGGTTTCGCCAGAAGTCACCAGATCCGGGGAAGCCAGAAATGCGTCGCCGCGTGCGTAAGGACCCAGATCCGCCGCTTCTCCTCGCCTCCGCCCACCCGACCGTCGACCTCGTCACCGTCGGCCTTGCTCCCAGTCGAGATCGCGCCGCTGCTGGTGAGAGTGAGCTTCCCCTCCTCCATTTCGTTTCACTCTCCTGCTGCAGAATCTAATCTTTGAAACTTGTGTTTTGTTTGAAAGGAAAACTGCTGCAAAGCTTTAAAGTTTTTTTTTTTTTTTTGAGGTTTATTTTTGGGCTTTGTTTTGTTTTTTTTTTTTTTTCTTTACTTTATTTGTTTGTGGGTTAGAATTTGTTTGGGATAAGTGTTATTTAGATTTTTGTGGTTTAGTTTGAAAAACACTTTGAGTTTAATTGTCAGTGGAATTTAATGTTATTTCTTGTTTTGTAGGGTTTATTTAATTCAATAATATGATATGTCTTGTGATTAGTAAGCTAAAAAAAAAGGGGAAAAGGAAGAAAATAAAAAAAATAAAAGATGAAAGAAATAAGAAAAAAATATTAAAAGAAAGTTGTTTTGTGTTATTGTGCTTAATTTGGTTTTATTTGTATTTACTTGGCTCTTGGTATGACAATGTGTTGTTTGTGTAATTATTTGTTTTTTTTTGTAAAAAAAAAAGAAAACCATTTTAATAAATGCAGTGACCAACGATGATGATTGAATAGTAAATGCTATCTTCATTATCTTTTGGATCATATTGAGTAGCTTAGTGCTAACTTGAATCCTGTGCAAGAAAAAAATAAAAATAAAAATCTTTTAATCCATGCAATGACCAATGATGACGATTGAATAGCGAATGCTATCTTCATTATCTTTTGGATCATAAGGGTTTATTGAGTAGCCTAGTGCTAACTTGAATCCTGTGCAAGAATGGATTCACTTTTAAATAAAATTTTTTTAAATAAAAATCAATTAACCCACACTTATTTTACTAAAGAACTACGTAACTTTGAGTTCCCCATTGCACCAGGGGATACGTAGGAGCAGAATTTCATTTCTGTCAAGCCAAAATTAAATTTTCATAATTTTGTGGTTTCTTTTTTTTTTTTTATAAATAGTTACAATATTTGCAAAAAGGGTAAAATAAATATTTTCAAAGATTGTTAAGGATTTGCACAATTAACCTAAGGTACCGTCTTAGGACGAGTGTGTTAGGGGTGCAGTGGGATTAAGTTTCCGCCCTTCCCTAAGCATAACCGACTCACGAATCCAATCTGATTTCAAAGACCATTTTCAAAGAAAGGTTTTCTAATTTTTTTTCTAATTAAAATAAAATTGGTGGTGACTCCATTTCTATTTTCTAAAATCCTATGAGTTGCTATTTTTCGCCGCGATCCAAGTCGCGACAGATGGCGACTCCACTGGGGATATTTAGAGAGTCAAGCCTGTTGTTGTTAGTTGTGCAAATTGTTAATAATTTTTATTTATTTATTTCACCCTTTTTATCCTTGTTTTTGTTTTCTTTTTGTGTGTAAATGGAGTTTATTTTATTTTGTTCCATGTAAATATCTGATGGCATTATCTTATGTATATTGTTACTTGTAAATATGTTGTGCATAATTCTTGAAACCCTAGGATAGATGATTGCTGCCTGGCTATTGTATATATGCTTTTGCAGGTTTTGGATATTTTGGTCTTTTAAATTTTTGTACAGGTTTGTATGCTCCCTCACACACATCACTATCACTTACCTCACACACTTTTTGGGCTCTATACCCGAGTCGCCGAGGAGTAGGAGGGGTCTCGGCTTTTGTTATTGAGGGGCTTTATGCTCACTTGACATTTGTTGAGACACCACTCAGATTGTTACCATTATCATGGACGAATCATATTGAGAGGGTTTATCCCTACTTGTGATTAATTCATGATTTGGGACCTTGTCTTTATAGATAAGGGCAATCTGGGAACCGTGACTTTTAGAAGTTTAGACCGTCCTGAAAAATCTTGCACTGATAGATTGAACATAGTGACTGTCAAATCTTAAGTTCCACTTGACTAGGGCACAAAAGGGAGCGTACTTTTTCTTCTTTATTTATCTGTTTCTCATATCATTCATTCATTCTTGCAAAAAAAAAAAAGAAGAAAAAATCAAAAAAGAAGAGAAAAAAAAAGCTATTCATTGTTTGCGTTTTCATAACATTCTAAAAAAGAAAAAAAACTTGCATTTTCATGACATTGCATTTCAAAAAAATCATCATGTGTTTTCACGGCATCCTTGACATTAAAAAAAATAAAAAAAATCATGCATCTTCATAGCATCCCTAGCATTCAAAAAAAAGAAAAGAAAAAGAAACATCTTGTATTTTCATAACAGGGCATTTTAAAAGAAAGAAAGAAGAAAAATGAAAAAATGTTTTCAAAGCTCATTCATTTTATGCATTTCAGCTCATTCTTTGTAAATGTTATTTTGTTTTAATAAATCAAATTGGTTTGAACCATTATGCAGCCTAGGAAAAAAGAGACCAATCAAACCCAAATTCACAATACTAGATCTCAGACCAGAATGGCTACTGATAACCCTGAGGAAGGGAGAAACCTGAGTATGGAAGTTGATGAGATTAAAAGGAGGATGGATGGAATAACAGAGTCTATGAGAAGAATGGAGGAAATGGTGTTGTCCATGAGAGAGACTCTCACCTTGATTGGGGCAGTCAGAAGCACAAGAGTGATTGGGGCACATCCGCACCTGTCAACTATCACTTCCATCGGGACAAACTCTGGGATCGCCACTGAGATTCCTGAGAGGAGGACCTCGAGTACTGCACCGCTAGTAATTCCTATCGGAGAAGGGTATCATTCTTCGAGGATACTCGAAATGGGGTTCATGGTAATGCCGAATTCATATGGGAACAACCATGTATGTCCATCCCAGTGACAACGAGACTTCCGATGGGAGGGTCATGCGGCAATTCAGAAGAATAGGATGGAAGAAGAATGGAAGGAAAGGATGGAAGAGCAAATCAAAGCGATTAAGGGCCCCAGCGCTTATGGATCGCTTAGAATAAAAGAACTGTGTCCTACCATGGAGGTCGTAATCCCTAAAGACTTCAAGATTCCTCATTTTACCAAGTATGACGGGAGTGGTAACCCTCAGTTTCATTTCATTAGTTATGGAACCAAGATGGCTATTTGGTCCAAGGATGATAAGTTCCTTGTTAGCTTTTTCCACGAGAGTCTTACAGGCCCCGCTTTAAAGTGGTATATTCAATTAGACCGCTTTAAGATTTCTCATTGGACGGAATTGGCTGATCTATTCATGGATCAATACAAGTTCAACCTAGATGCAGCTCCTACCCGGGAACATTTGAGCTCAATGCAAAAGGAAGATGAGGAAGCCTTCAAGCAGTATGCCCAGAGATGGAGAGCTCTCGCAGCACAAGTGCAACCACCGTTGATGTTGACAGAAATGTGCTCATATTTTCTAGGGACTTTGGGAGCTCCTTATATTGAGACAATGGCGGCGCCGTTTATCTAGACTTTCTTTGAGTTGATAGTCACTTAGGGAGAGGATTGAAATTTTGGTAAAAGCGGTAAATTGCCAACCGGTGGCAATGATGAAAGTAGTTTCAAGAATGAGTTTTTTCCTCTAAGGGAAAAAGAATCAAAAGTGAACTACATGCAAAACCAAAATTGAAAACCCATCATATTACCCCGCCTACATCAGTTTGCCCTCCATCAACTGGAAACCTCTGAACAATTGGCGATCTGAGGCATTAATTGATGTGATTGTCATCTTAGACTTTTGTGGTGTTAAACTTATGTTAACTTTCTTGAAGCATTAATGTAATAAATTTACATGGATATCTTGTTTCCTTTCATTTTCAGCGTCTTTCTTGACATTTATTTCTCTTTCACTTCTTCAAAGTGTCTTCCTCGTATTTGGGGCCCATCGGACTCCAATTCTTGGTAATTCTCATTTTGGTAGATCTTAATAAAGTTCACGTGTGCAAGTATCCTTTTCACAAAAAAAAACAAAAAAACAAAAAAAAGAAGAGAAAAAAAAAGGGAAAATAAAAAGGGAGCAAAGAAGTAATCACCTGGTGTGCATGGGCCTTTTGTCTCTAAATTAAAATTTTTGAAAATGAGCAATCAAGATTTAAAATGATGATTGGCCGTGTTTCTCTATCCTTCATGAGAATTCATCTTTTCATTATCTCTCGTTGTCCTTTTGAGCTTGAAGTTTTCTTCAATAAACCCTGGACAAGGATCACCCCTACACTGGGGGATGACACAAAGTAAAGGTTGATTGTCAGGGTGGCTATTTTGAAGCGTAATAAAAAAAAAAAATAAAGAAAAAAAAACAAAAAAAACAAAAAAGAGATAAGAAAAAATGACATGAAATAAGTCATGATAAGGGCAAATGAAAGAAAGTGAAAAGAAAAAGGAAGAAATGAAGAGCAGTAAGAGAAAAGTGTGCTTGAAAGTACAAAGGCAATTGACAAAGTTTAACTTTGAACAAGGATCCTTGGTCCCATTCAAACCCTTAAACAATTGTTTAAGCCTTATATCTTTTCTTTCATAACCCCTACCCTTGGCCATGTTACAAACCTCAAAAAGTCCATTCTGATCAATGAAGGGTTTGTCATTTTCATTAACTTTAATTTTGAGATAAAAGTTATGCTCATCTAAGTATCCAATTCATTGCTCCTAAAAAAAAAAAGGGAGATGATCTGTTAATAATTTCAGCTCTTGAATGTTCTTTGTTTAATCTAATTGGATTCTAAATGTGTTTAATTGCTGACATTTAGTCAAGTTTCTGATTTAGAGTTGTCTCTGGATGTTTATTGTGAAACTTTGCTTAAATGAGATTATAGACACTCATAAACATATTGTGATTTTCAGGAGATCTATGAGTGATGGATTCCATTGGTATTGAAATGTTGTTGAGAAGAGAGTTAAGAGACTTAAGGGAATCAATATCAACCTCTAGAAGCAAAGGAAGAAGAGCATTCATGAAGAATCAATGCTGAACTCGAAGAAAGTGATCAACACGGCCCGTTTCAATTGACACGGGGTAGGCCGTGTGTCATTCTGACTTTGAAGACTGGAAAGTTTTGATCAACACGGCCCGTGTCAATCAACACGGGGTAGGCCGTGTACGCCTCTGACTTCACAAGGAAGGATGATTTGAAGCCTTGACCGATAACACGGCCCGTGTCAATTGACATGGGGTAGGCCGTGTTCCCTTCTGACCTTGGAATAGCTGAAAAATTAGCTCCAGAATCAGACACGGGTTGGGCCGTGTATAAGAACACGGCCCGTGTCGTCGCACCAGGAAGTTAAATTCGTGCTTTAATGTTAAATTAGGTTCCCAAACCTATAAATAGGGTGACTTAGAGCCCTTTAAGGGATTCTGGACGTAGAGAGACGTGAAGGAAACTAAGAGAAACACAAAGACCAAGAAGGGGAAGGATTCGATCGAGGATTGGAGACTCGGATTCGAGCGATCAAAGATCAATCACTCTCAAGCCTTGGAAACTAGTTTGATCTTTAGTTTTTCTTTTCTTCTTTTGTTCTGAACAATGTTTTCTTTTAATTCTTCTTCTGTTTTTGAATTTGCCATGTGTGGCTAAACTTCTTGATTGGTTAAGGGAGGATGAAACTCTAGTTTTGATTATGTGAATCTTGCATACCTCTTTATATCAATACAATTATGTTTTTATTCATATGTTTCTGTTCATAAATCAATATAAAGGTTTTTATATTCTTGCCAAACTTCGAATGTGGTAAAACTAGGATTGCTATGCGCGGTTGCGGTGGTATGACTAGTGAGACATATGATCTAAGTAATTTAATCCCGGTGTGTGATTAGATCTTAGTGTGATTGGTTTTCTAATTCTTAATGCAATCATTAGGTAGGTGTAAGAGCGGTTGCTTTACAAATAACTAATGGTTAGGATTTGATTTGAGCGGTTGCTGAATTAAGCGAAACTTAAGGAAGACATGAGATTTATCTCGCAATTGCATAAGAACATAATTGATCATGTTGGTATAAAGGGTATGTAAGTTAGCATAATTATATAAATCTAGTGGTGGATTCCATCTCTTAACCAATATCTTTAACTTGATAATTCAATTTGTGTTTACTGTTTTGGTTTAAGTTTAATTTCTCTTTTTAGTTGTAACCAACCTCCCCGGCAACGGCGCCAAAATTTGGTGTGGTGTGGAATGCGATTGAAAATTAATATTAAAAACAGTTGCCAAGTTCCACCAAAAATATAAAAAAAACCTTGCAACCAGTTGTAGTAAGCAAGGGTCGATCCACAGAGAACCAATTCAATTAACACTATCAATCCAATTCCTAAATTAAACTCTGATCAAAATTTGGTGTGGTGTGGAATGCGATTGAAAATTAATATTAAAAACAGTTGCCAAATTTTGGCGCCGTTGCCGGGGAACTGATCTTCTAATTGTGCTATTAATTTGTTTCCTATTTTTCTCTCTGTTTTTGTTTTAATTTTAATAGTTTATTTGTTCTTTTCAACTATCTTACAGGTGTTCATGTCCGGTGAAGAGGTGAACGAGCAATTGAGGAATCTGAGGCATTACTTTGAACAAATCACCTCGCAATTCACACCTCGATGACGTTGAAGCCGCCCGTCACGTAGATCTTTCCACTCTGCAGGCATCCGAGATATCCGAGTCACCAAGAAGTGATGGCGAAAAATACATTAAGGATGTTGGGTGCTCCTGACTTAGACCAACAACCTTTGTGCATAGAAATTCCCGAGAATGAAGAGGCATTTGAATTGAAATCGGATCGATTCATCTCATTGCCATCTTTCAATGGACTAGCCGAGAGGACCCTAACAAGCATCCGAAGGAAATTCATGTTGTATGTTCTAGCATGAAGCCCGCGGAATTTCAAATGAGCAAGTCAAGCCGAGAGCTTTTCCGTTTTCCCTAAAGGACTCTGCAAAGGAGTGGTTGTACTACTTGCCACCCGGTCGATCTCGCACATGGCGGATATGGCTCGAGCTTTCCTAGACAGATACTTCCCTGCATCAAAGGCCGCAACAATCAGAAAAGAAATTTGCGGGATCCAACAAAGACATGGGGAATCACTTCATGAGTACTGGGAAAGATTCAAGAGATTGTGTGCTAGCTGCCCTCAGCACCAAATTAGTGAACAACTTCTGATACAGTATTTCTATGAAGGTTTGCTAGGAATGGACCGTAACATGATTGATGCTGCCAGTGGAGGAGCCTTAGTTGATAAAACTCCTCGAGAAGCCAGAAATCTGATATCTAGAATGGCTGCGAACACTCAACAATTCTTTACTCGGAATGATACAGGAGTGAGAGCAGTTAAAGAGGCTGACACTACTAGTTTGTAGAACCAAATGACACATTTGACTGCCATGATTCAGAAGCTGATGGACACTGGGAAAGCACCAGTACAGGCATGTGGAATTTGTTGCTCTTCAGGACATCCCACTGATATGTGTCCCACTTTACAAGAAGACACAAATGAAGAGGCCAAGGCAAAGGGGGGGGATTTTCTCGCTCCATCCAAGAATTACAACCCCTACTCTAACACACATATAATCCGGGGGGAAAGATCATCCCAACTTTAGCTATGCAAAGCGCCTCAAGCTCAAGCGCAAACCCAAGCCTATGGTCCTCCAGTGGTTTCAAAGAAGGCAAGCACCTTTTCCTCCAAGGCAACCACAAGTTCAGTGCCCCTAGGAAACCCGAACCTTCATTGGAGGATCTAGTGAGGCAAATGGCCACTAGCAATATTCAGTTTCAAAGAAGAAACAAGGGCCACTATCGCAGACTTTGCGTAACCAAGTGGGACAGCTTGGCTACCGAGATCAACAAGGTGCGAGTCGATTTCGTGGAAACTTCCTCAAATGAGGTGAACCCAAGAGAAAATGCTAGTGTCTTTGTCACCTTGCGAAGTGGGAAGACACTTGAAGGACCCACATCTTCCCCACTCACTAAAAATAAAGCTCAAAATTCTAAGGAGGTAGATGAGGAGGGGCTCAATTCTAAGACCCCTAAGGTAAGTGTTTCTGACCCATGTCCTAAATATGTCACTAAGGCCCCTTTTCCGAAAGGTGTTGGTTAAAAATAAAAAAGAGGAAGCGGAAAAAGAAATCTTAGAGACTTTTAGGAAAGTTGAAGTTAACATTCCTCCGTTAGATGCCATAAAGCAAGTGCCTAGATATGCTAAATTCTTAAAGGAGTTATGCACTAACAAAAGGAAGTTGAAAGGTAATGAACGAGTCCAAGTGGGAGCAAATGTTTCAAATTGCTTTTTAATAGGAAACTCCCAACTAAATGTAAAGATCCCGCACGTTTACTATACCATGCACTATCGGTAATGCCAGTTCGAGAGGGCCATGCTAGACTTAGGTGCATCCATTAATGTTATGCCCTTTTCTATTTATGCATCTTTACATCTAGGACCTTTAGAACCCACTGAGTTATCACTCAACCGGCGCATGTGTCTAATGCATACCCTAAGGGGGTGGTTGAGGATGTTTTGGTGCGTGTCAATGAACTTGTGTTTCCTACAGATTTTTATGTGGCCGGAGGAGGACACAATCTCCCAACTCGCCCCATTCTCGTTGGGGAGGCCTTTCCTCAAGACCGCCCGAACTAAAATTGATGTGCATTCTGGAACATTGACTATGGAATTTGATGGAGAGTTGATTAGATTCAACATCTTTGAAGCCATGAGATACCCGAGTGATGTGCACTCGCTTGTGTTATTGACTCTTTTGATATCTTGGAATCTTTAATTTTTACTTGTTTTGAGTCCGATCAATTTGATGTCCTTGATACGCTTATGACTCGCAGCTTTAGATTTTCGTGATTCAACGAAGGATGACCAAGGAGAACCATGGAGCGAAGAGGTTAATGAAGTGGTGGCACCTTTTACATACGCCTCTTCCACCTCGTAAGGGCATGAGGTATCATATGTTGAATTACCTTTTACTACCGATGTACCTAAACCTTCACAGTGTGCACACCGTAGTCGGAATTGAAGGAGCTGCCTCCCATTTGAAATACATTTTTCTCGGGTGAGAAGGAGACACTCCCTAATAATTGCTAAATCTCTCACCAAGGAGCAAGAGGAGAGCTTGATTTCTGTGTTGAAAGAACACAAGACAGCCATTGGGTGGACTATTGCGACATCGAGGTATTAGCCCCTCCATTTGCATGCATCGAATCTTAATGGAGGAGGGGCTAAACCAAGAAGAGAACCACAGAGGAGGTTGAATCCCCGATGATGGATGTTGTGAAGAAGGAGATACCGAAGCTCTTAAGTGTGGGGTTATCTACCCCATTTCTCGACAAAGTGGGGTAAGCCCGGTCCAGTAGTACCAAAGAAATCTGCATTACCGTGGTAAGAAATGCCGAGAATGAGCTTATTCCCACTAGATTACGTATTGCAGTGGTGGCGTGTTTGTATAGACTATAGAAAATTGAATGTCGCCACCGTAAAAGACCACTTTCCTTTACCTTTTATTGATCAAATGTTAGAAAGATTAGTCAAGTCATTCTCATTATTGTTTCTTAGATGGATTTTCGTGTTATAACCAGATTGGCTATTGCTCTAAGATCGTGACAAGACCATTTTCACTTGTCCTTTTGGCACCTTTGCTTATAGGCGAATGCCTTTTGATCGCGTGCAATGCACCAGGGACTTTTCGTAGATGTATGGTGAGTCTTTTTTCTGATTACATAGAGAATATCATTGAGGTCTTCATGGATGACTTTAGTGTATTTGGGAATGGCTTTGAGAAATGTTTGGACCATTTGACTTTGGTTTTGAAGAGATGCATTGACACAAACCTTGTTTTAAATTGGGAAAAATGTCATTTCATGGTAGAAGAAGGTATTGTATTAGGTCATGTAATCTCTGCTAGGGGCATTGAAGTTGATAAAGCTAAGGTAGAGCTTGTACGTTCATTACCCCCACCCACTAGTGTGCGGGATATTCGTTTTTTCTTGGTCATGCAGTTTCTATCTGCTTTCATCAAGGATTTCTCCAAGATATCAAGACCTCCGCACACTTCTCCAAAAAGATGTTCCATTTTAGTTTAATGAGAAGTGTATGAAGGCTTTCCTCACCCTTAAGGAGTTGATGACCGAGGCACCTATCATTAGGCCGCCAAATTGGGAGCTTCCATTCAATTAATGTGTGATGCGAGTGACTTTGTGGTAGGGGTCGTCTTAGGACAAATGAGTTGATAGGGTTCCTTATGCTATTTACTATGCATCAAGGACCCTAAATGATGCTCAATCAATTACTCTACAACCGAGAAAGAACTTCTTGCCGTTGTTTTTGCTTTAGAGAAATTTCGATCATATTTAATTGGCTCTAAAGTAATTGTTTTTTCTGATCATGCAAAGATTGAAGTACCTACTCGGCAAAGAAAGAAGCGAAGCCACGATTGTCTCGATGGATTCTGTTGCTCCAAGAGTTTGACTTGGAAATTAAAGACAAAAAGGGAGCGAAAACTTGGTGGCGACCATTTGAGCAGTTGGTGGATCAAGAGGAGGACATACCTATACCATAGAGCTTTCCGGATGAGCATTTAATGGCTATCGCTACCACTATTCCGTGGTATGCTGATATTGCCAATTACTTGGTCCCCAAAGACTTTCCGGTAGGCTTGAACAAAGCACAGCGAGATAAGCTAACGAGTGATTGCAAGTATTACATTTGGGATGATCCTTACCTTTGGAAGCATTGCGTGGATCAAGTGATTCGGAGATGTATCCCGGATTCAGAGACTCACTCCGTTCTATCTTTTTGCCATACTTATGCCTGTGGAGGACATTTCGGCATAAAGAGGACAGCCAACAAAGTGCTTGACAGTGGTTTCTACTGGCCTACCATCTTTAAAGATGCTTATGATTTCTGTAAGTCATGTGACCGCTGTCAGAGAACAGGTAATATTGGTCCACGAAATCAAATGCCTCAAACTCCCATAATCTTTGTGGAAGTTTTTGATGTTTGGGGCATTGACTTCATGGGACCGTTTCCTCCTTCTTTTGGTTTCTCCTATATTCTTTTAGTCAGTGATTATGTTTCCAAATGGGTGGAAGCTAAAGCCACTAAATCGATGATTCTAAGACTCATGTGGATTTTGTGAAGTCCTTTATCTTTTCCAGTTTGGTACTCCCAGAGCCATCATTAGTGACCAAGGGACACATTTTTGCAAATGTAGAATCTTTGAATCCCTTTTGAAGAAATATGGTGTGGTGCACCGACCTCGACTCCTTACCATCCTCGTACGAATGGCCAAACCGAGGTATCCAATAGGGAGATCAAGTCCATCCTTGAAAAACCGTGAATCCCACGCGCAAGGATTGGAGTACTAGACTTGCCGATGCCTTATGGGCTTATCTGACGCATACAAGACCCCTATTGGTATGTCCCCATTCCGATTGGTTTATGGGAAGCCCTGTCACTTGCCGCGTGGAGCTAGAACATCGGTCTTACTAGGCTATCAAGCAAGTTAACTTGAACTTGGAAGGTGTCGGCAAGCGCAGAAAACTCCAAATTCGTGAGTTAGAAGAATTGAGGAATGAGGCCTTTGAGAGTGCCCTCATTTATAAGGCCAAAACCAAAGCATTTCATGACCAAATGATTTCGAGGAAAAGTTTCCACCAAGGCCAAAAAGTGTTGCTATACCAATCCGTACTCAAATTATTTCCGTAAGTTACGTTCTAAATGGATTGGCCCATTTGTAGTAACAACCGTGCTTTTTCTTCTCCGGTGCAAAGTGGAAATCATGAACGAAGCCTCCCGGCAAGGCATTCAAGGTTAATGGGCACCGTCTCAAGCCTTACCATGAACTTCCGGAGAATGCAGAGGTTGAAAACATGCATCTTCTCTATCCATCTTATGAAGAATCCTGAGGAGCACCACAATGTCTGGCTGAAGACAATAAACCAAGCGCTTATTGGGAGGCAACCCAATCAGATTTGCTTTCTTTTTCCTTTCTCTTTACATTGTTTAGTTTCTTAGTTTAGCCTATTTTTAAGTGTTTCTTGCTTGATATCGGTTTCCTTGCTGATATTTGTGTTTGGATTTGCTCAGTTTTTAGTTTGATTACTTAAGTTCATGGTTTGTTGAGTGTATGTAGTCCTGAGGAAAAGTTTAGAGCGCATCGTGTAAGTCAGCCATCCACACGGGGTGGGCCGTGTCATATGACACGGCCCGTGTCCACATGACAGCAACCCCATTACTGCAGAAATCTACACGGGGAGGGCCGTGTCATATGACACGGCCCGTGTTTTCGAGGATAGGATTTTTGTGAAGATTCCAGAGAGGTACACGGGGATGGCCGTGTCATATGACACGGCCCGTGTGGTCCTGACTATCGAACCCCTGTTTTCCGAGAAGTACACGGGGGGGCCAGTGTGATTTGACACGGCCCGTGTTGTATTGCGCAGCCTTATTACTCGACATGCAGTAGTACACGGTTAGGCCGTGTCATATGACACGGCCCGTGTACTCGCACCACCTCATTTAAACCCTAATTTAGGGTTTTCTCCCCCAATTTCCTCTTCTCTTCTTCCCCTCTCAAGCAGCCACCACCATCTCCTCCTTCAATCTTTTCTTACCCACCACCAACCACCACCATTTTCCTCCCTTCTTCACCATTTTTCTTCATTACCACCTCTTCCCACACACATTCTCCCCCTCTCCACCGTATTCCATCATTCTCCCCGTTTCCATCATTATCATCTCCCCTCTTTCCACGCGCAGCTTCTCTCTCTACTCTCCCTAATTTCTCTCGATTTCACCCTCTACCCACCACCACATTCTCTCCTTTCTTCTGTTTCTTCTCTTGATGGGTCCTAAAAAGCGTGTCAAGACCACTGCCGCATCATGTTCGCTTCATCCCCATCGTGCTGGCTCTAGACGTGCTCGGCCTCCATCACCCCCTCAGTGCCAGGCCAACCCCATCGACAGAAAGGTAGTGGGTTCCCACTCGCTTTTTAGACGTAGATACCCTTAGGGCTATAGGGTTATATGATGAAGTGTTTGCTCATAGGAAGAATTGGTTGGGTTGATTTTGCATTATTACGTAAGCCTACTTTTGCCGCATTGACTAGGGAGTTTGTTTCTAGTTTTAATCGTAAGCTTTACCCTCTGTCTGATCAAACTAGATGGCCTGGGGAAATCACCTTTAGGTTGCTAGGTAACTCTCATTCCATTGATATTCATATGTTTCGAGTTATTTTTGGTTTTCCTGAGGGGGAAAATATGTTACCCCGTGATTTTAATGCTGATCATGTGTGGTCTGCCTCACTGTTCCTGAGTCTGATAACTATGATCCTAAGATGTCTAAAGCCTCTCAGCTTAGGTCCCCTGCCCATCGCTATATTCAGAAATGGTTAGCTAATACTCTGTGTGGTCGGGGGGAGAGTCAAGGGACGATTAGCCGTTCTGAGTTGTTTTTCTTGCATTGTATGATTGAGGAGTGCCTCGTTAATGGGGGGTATTGGCTCAGTAATCGTTTCATCATGTCGGGACCACTTTAGTCGGTCGTATTGTGTTAGGAGGGTATGTAACTACTATTGCCGATCACTTTGAGTATTTGGATTTGGTGGAAGAGGAACCTGCCTCGTGGTCCCAAGTGCTATTGATGGGGCCATTTTGGTGGCTATGAAGCTCGCACTCGTCTAAATGGTGCTCTCGTCTTGCTTGGCGCCGATGGAGCCGCCTTGCCTGAGTTGATCCGGACCCCGAGCCACATGAGGATATTGCTTCGTCTCTCCTCCCCCGTGTTTGCCGGTGATGCGGGCCCTTCCACTCACCGGCGCCGCTTCTTATGATGTTATCTTGACCCGTATTGATTGCTTGGAGCCGGACCATGCCGCTCACTTTCGCCGCTTAGAGGATCGTTTTCGTGCTATGGAGGTCGCACGTGATCGAGAATGGATGCCATTGATGGCAAGCTTGACCTTTGCTTCAAAGATTTTTCATCTCCCCCTCCCCCTTCCCGATGTATTTTCATTTTCTTTTGAGGTTATGCCCTTCATTTTGATGGTTTATTGTACATTGTTCTGATTACTATTGTTACTCTTTTGTATTGAACTGAGTTTCATGATGCAATACTTCATTTCTTCGCATATACTTTGTTTATTTACTTGGATTCATTTTCTCTGTTGTGTATGCTTTGACATTGAGGACACTGTCTGTTTTAAGTGTGGGGGAAGTTGGGTTTGAGCCTCATTGCACATCCTGATCTTAATGGCATATCCGGTGGTGCATGTTTTTTCTAACCTGGTTTTTAGAGTATATTGAGCAATGAGCAAGTGATTGATTTTTAATTGGACAGTTTTTAAGCCTAAAGGAGTTGACTTTCTTGCTTCTAAATTTGCACTAAGAGGTTTTGAAAATTGAAAGGGTTTTGAGAATTTGATAAAATTTGAACCTAGTGAGTTTTTGGGCCTAAATATGAATGACTAATTTTAAGTCACTGCTTTTTGTCGTGTGATTCCACTTGTGATTATATGTTTTTCAGAACTTGATTTGACTCTCTTTAAAGTTGCAAATGATCACTGCACATTTTTGAGATGATAAAGGCATTTCTTTCTTTCAGCCACTGGCCAAATAGCTAGCCTTGTACTTTGATCCATTGTTTCACCCCTTTGAGCCTGAATTATATATTTTCTTTTTTATTATAGCTCAATACAAGCCTAATAGTGAAAAACCATTGCTACCCTACCTTAGGGAGTAGAAGAGCTTAATAATTATGTTGGGAATTGTGTTTGAATAAGTGTGGGGGTGATTACACTGTTTTAATTATGTTTTTATTCAAAAAAAAAACAAAAAACAAAAAACAAAAGGAGTAAAAAAAAAAAAATTTTTGATAAGTTGGTTGATAAATGGAGAAAGTCAAGTAAAAGATGAAGATGGATTGAAAAGTGACGGGGTAATTGTACAAAAGTGTTTGGTTTTTATTCCCCTTGGCTCTTCTATTTCCGATGGTCTAACTGTGTTTATCCTTGATATATCTTACCTTGACCTTGACCCCATTACAACCTGATTAAAGACCTTTTGATCTTTGTGTGCATGTGATTTAGGTGGTGGAGAAGTAGAGGCTTGTCAAGCCTATGGTAAGGCATGTTTTCATGAGTTGGTTGAGAGTAAATACAAGCCAAAATACTTGAGTGAAAGGGAGTACATCTATGAGGATTTATTATGTTGGCTTAACCCTGATTTTGGATAGACCTGACTTGTTGATCTGGATTGTTGAGAGAGGGGATTCCTGAATGCTTAGATTCCTTGAAAGAACTGATGTGTAAAGATTTTTGCTCATTGTTCAATACTTTTGTTACTTGTTGGGAAGCATGTGCTTGGTTTTATGTTTTTGCCCAGGAGTGCAAAAGGTTAAGTGTGAAGGTATTTGATCTGTTAATAATTTCAGCTCTTGAATGTTCTTTGTTTAATCTAATTGGATTCTAAATGTGTTTAATTGCTGACATTTAGTCAAGTTTCTGATTTAGAGTTGTCTCTGGATGTTTATTGTGAAACTTTGCTTAAATGAGATTATAGACACTCATAAACATATTGTGATTTTCAGGAGATCTATGAGTGATGGATTCCATTGGTATTGAGCTGTTGAGAAGAGAGTTAAGAGACTTAAGGGAATCAATATCAACCTCTAGAAGCAAAGGAAGAAGAGCATTCATGAAGAATCAATGCCGAACTCGAAGAAAGTGATCAACACGGCCCGTGTCAATTGACACGGGGTAGGCCGTGTGTCATTCTCGACTTTGAAGACCGGAAAGTTTTGATCAACACGGCCCGTGTCAATCAACACGGGTAGGCCGTGTACGCCTCGACTTCACAAGGAAGGATGATTTGAAGCCTTGACCGATAACACGGCCCGTGTCAATTGACACGGGGTAGGCCGTGTTCCCTTCTCGACCTTGGAACACTGAAAAATTAGCTCCGTAATCGTACACACGGTTGGGCCGTGTATAAGAACACGGCCCGTGTCGTCGCACCAGGAAGTTAAATTCGTGCTTTAATGTTAAATTAGGTTCCCAAACCTATAAATAGGGTGACTTGGAGCCCTTTAAGGGATTCTGGACGTAGAGAGACGTGAAGGAAACTAAGAGAAACACAAAGACCAAGAAGGGGAAGGATTCGATCGAGGATTGGAGACTCGGATTCGAGCGATCAAAGATCAATCACTCTCAAGCCTTGGAAACTAGTTTGATCTTTAGTTTTTCTTTTCTTCTTTTGTTCTGAACAATGTTTTCTTTTAATTCTTCTTCTGTTTTTGAATTTGCCATGTGTGGCTAAACTTCTTGATTGGTTAAGGAGGATGAAACTCTAGTTTTGATTATGTGAATCTTGCATACCTCTTTATATCAATACAATTATGTTTTTATTCATATGTTTCTGTTCATAAATCAATATAAAGGTTTTTATATTCTTGCCAAACTTCGAATGTGGTAAAACTAGGATTGCTATGCGCTGGTTGCGGTGGTATGACTAGTGAGACATATGATCTAAGTAATTTAATCCCTGTGTGATTAGATCTTAGTGTGATTGGTTTTCTAATTTTAATGCAATCATTAGGTAGGTGTAAGAGCGGTTGTTTACAAATAACTAATGGTTAGGATTTGATTTGAGCTGTTCTTTCAATTTAAACTTAAGGAAGACATGAGATTTATCTCGCAATTGCATAAGAACATAATTGATCATGTTGGTATAAAGGGTATGTAAGTTAGCATAATCATATAAATCTAGTGGTGGATTCCATCTCTTAACCAATATCTTTAACTTGATAATTCAATTTGTGTTTACTGTTTTGGTTTAAGTTTAATTTCTCTTTTTAGTTTTAATCAACAAAACCCCCTTTATTTTTACTATTTATTTTTCATCAGAGTTTAATTTAGGAATTGGATTGATAGTGTTAATTGAATTGGTTCTCTGTGGATCGACCATTGCTTACTACAACTGGTTGCAAGGTTTTTTTTATATTTTTGGTGGAACTTGGTAACTGTTTTTAATATTAATTTTCAATCGCATTCCACACCACACCAGGAGACTTGCACCAGAGTAAATTTCTACCCTGTCCGAGCTGGTCCCACACTGGGGCATTCTTCTTCTTAGTTCAATTTGTTCTTACACTAGGACAAGTTTCTACTCTGCTCGATTTGACTCCAAACTGGGGCAAATTTCTCTTGGTTCAATTTGACCTACATTAAGGTAGCTTTGTGACTTACACTGGGACAATTTTGTTCACAAATGACATACTTTGAGCCAAATTCATTTGATACCCTACACGAGGGCAGATTTTTGTATATACTTGATAAAACAATAGTCATGATGTCCAGTTGTCGAGTGTAGATCAATCACGTCCAAACTGGGGCAAAAAAAAAAACTTTGGCTTTCTTGCTATTCTACTTCTTGTGTCTTTATCCTTTGTGAATAATATTCTTTCTATAGTCAAACTTCCAAGAACAATCTGAAAGTTATTCACTTTTTCTCTATTGTACTTTTTTGAATTCATAAGTGTCTATTACGTAATGCTTCAGGTAAGGTGAACATGAGCACAATACTATGATTTGACCATCTAATGATAATCTCCTGATGAACAATTCAGATTGAAGAGAACTTGGAAATCCCAATTGATAGAAGAGGAGGTACCCAAGCAAAAAAAAAAAGCAAAAAAAAAAGCTCGTTAGGTTGAAAACCCGAAAGGGCGACCTAAGCAAAAGTTAGAGCAAAATAAAAATGGAAAAGAGCCTATAGTTTGAAAACCAGAAGGGGCGGTTAGGGCAAATAAATGGGCAAAATCTCAAGAGAAAGTTGGCCTGAAATGCCTTGAAGGGTGCACCAAACTGGGGCAATTTTGAATTGTGTTTGATCAACTACACAGGGGCAATTTTGTTTGTATTCAGTTGGCCATACTAGGGTAAAATTTTTGAAGGATTAAGGACAAGATATGTTGAAGGAAGTAGCAACGCAGACATAGATTGAGTTATCAAGCAGTTGCAGGGAATCAACTAGATGAGGGATAAAGTGAAATACTGGGATAAAATTTTCTCTCAAGGACTCAGTCAAATAAGGGCTCATGACAAGAGATGATCATCCCGTTTCTCAAAAGAAGAATTGAGAGTGGCAAACAAGGAAAGAGAAAGAAGAAGAAGAAGGAAAGAAAGGATGAGGATCGAAGTTATCAGGTCCAACGAGCAAAAACATGTGAATAGGGATTTTGATTGGTCAAAGCTTTCCAAAAGTCGCCATTGGTTCAAAGAACTTTTAATAAAATAAGAAAAGAAAGAAAGAAAAAAAGACAAAAAGACAAAAAGAAAAAGAAAAGGAGAGAAAAGCAAAGGAAAAACAAAGAAAAGAAAATGAGAAAAATGAAAAAAAAAAAGAAGAAAAAATCTTTTTGATCAATATGCTTATTCCATTGTCATTTAAATTTCGGGACTCAGTTGCCCATTGTCATTTAAATTCTGGGAGCATAGTTGTCCATTGTCTTTTAAATTCCGGGACTCAATTGCCCATTGTCTTTTAAATTTATGGGAGCACAGTTGCCCATTGTCTTTTAAATTTGGGAGCACAGTTGCCCATTGTTTTTTAAAAAATTTGCGGGAGCATAGTTACCCGTTGTCTTTTAAATTTTCGGGACTCAGTTGCCCATTGTTTTTTAAAAAAATTTGCGGGAGCACAGTTGCCCGTTGTCTTTTAAATTTGGGAGCACAGTTGCCCATTGTTTTTTAAAAAATTTTGCGGGAGCACAGTTGCCCGTTGTCTTTTAAATTTTTGGGAGCACAGTTGCCCGTTGTCTTTTACTTCTTGTTTTCAAAATTTAACATATCAAGCAAGAAGACATGTAATATTTTACTTTTCAATCTCCAAGTAAGTATATAAGACAATTAGGCATTAAAGAGAAGGGATTAGAATGACTTCTGAGAATGTGAATTTTCATATTTAAACAAAGAGAATTGATCACAAGCTTAATAACAAAGATATTACCATAGCATGTCATTCCAAGCAAAAATGTATGCATATCTAGCATGTTAGCATATGTAGAGATACTTTCAAGACATAATGCTAGAAAAGCACAACTTAAAACACGGTAAGACATAAAAACAAATTTCTACTTATCCAAGTATCACATGATATTTAATAATAGTTTGATATCACCAAAAGTGTATTCTTTGAGTTTTTGCAGATGACTCCCACTTTCACCAACTTCCAAGCTTCAAGCTTTCGTGAGGGAATAGAAATTTTTTGCACATCTTTTAAAAGTTGAGTCCTTTTAAGCTTTACTATCCTCAAGTTGAATAAATTCCATTTAAATGCTTGCTTGAGGTAGTTATCACCCTACAACACAATTCAAAGAATTTTCTTTGGTATCCATCAATTTTGGATCCATAGAGGTTAGTTATTATGCCAAACTTATAAACAAATAAGCATTTAAAGTAATAAATAAGTTCACAACGACAACAGATATTTCATGATCAATCAAGCTAATTATATATAAGCATCAAAAGAATTTAACATGTATTAATGAAACGTAGCACAACCTATTATGTTTTTTTCGAATAAAAAGTGTTTTATTCGAATAGAAGAAGATCTGGGTTTTATTCGAATAGATGAGTAGGAAAAGCTGAGCATTGTGGCCTTTAACATATTTTATTCGAATAATCCTATAGGTTATTCGAATAGACAGAAAGCAAACAATCAATACTGATAAGCCAAGTCTCTGGTTATTCGAATAATATGAGTTCTATTCGAATAGACAGAGAGCAAACGTAAACAACTGATAAAACAAGTTTCAGGTTATTCGAATAAATTAGCTTTTATTCGAATAGACAGAGCGCATGATACACACAGGTTTGAACACAGGAACTAGTTTATTTGAATAAACTAAGTATTATTCGAATAAAGTCAATATTCAACACATTATTTAACAAGCTGCAAAGGAGTTTATTTGAATAAAAACCTTATAAAACTAACAAGGAAACACATAGATGAATATGTTCAAGAATTCAAAGCATATATATATATATATATATGTGATTTAAAGAGAGATAATCTTCAACAATAAAACATGCAATCATATATTGGATTGATCAAAAACTCAAGTTCAAGGATATTATTATTTCAAACAAGAAGTATATTTTCAGATTATAAGGCTAGAAAAGCATAAAAATTTCCACTTATCTGAAATTTGCAAGTCCAAACTTCACGTGGACAAGGATGAGAGCTTGAAATTATTTCTGGTCTTTGTACTTGGAGCAGCCACTTTCAAGATGTCAAAGTCAGTTCTTGGCCTTCGAGCACACCTACAACACACTTCAACTTTTGACTTTTGGTACCCAAATTTTCTTGGGTCCTTGTGTGTTAGTTTTCGAATATTAATCTATTATGCTCTTATAAAGATCAATTTTTCATAATATGTAAATTGAGCATAATAAATTAAATAATTAAATATCATTAAGCACATAGTTGATAGCATGCTTACTTTCATGATATATAGACAATTTTAAAGCATAGCAAACATACATAGTCATAGATTATCTTATGATCAATAAATATACAAGACAGTGAGCAAAGGGTGTAACAGGAATATAATCATGTGCTATATTTAATATTCAATTTTTTTATTAAGTACACATGATTCTATCCTCTACCTAAGGCCTACAAGGAATATACCTCATATTCATTATTATCATTTTTAAGTAAATATGCATAAGAGGTAAAAGCTTTTGATACCTTGGCCTTGGTAATCAAGGAAATACTTTTTCTTATCCGTTGCTTCTCTTTTGGAGTCTTGAACTTTGCAAGTTCTACATTTTGTACTTGAGAAACTTTGGTTGAAGCCATCTTCGTTCTTTGACCAAAGTTTCTACCATTAGGCTTTAGAAGCATTCTCCTTGATGATTCCTCTTTATTTTGACCAATTTGTCCATCCTTTTGAGAAATATTCTACATAATTGAAATACTAGGAGGACACTTTGGTACCCACTTCATTTTGGGTCGTTGAATATTAGTATTAGGGCCTTTAGGATTTTTAGGAACCCATATCATACAATTTCTCATATAAGAATTTCTTCTATAATTGCATAAATGAGAAATATGTCCTTGATGACCACAAAAATTGCAAATAATTAAATTTAATGATGGCTTAATTATTTGAATATCATTTTTGAAAAACTTAAGCCTTTTGTTATTTTTATATTCTAAATTATTTTTGCCATAAGTCTTGTTTGAATTTTCACATGGAATAATACTAATTTTATTCTCATTAACAGGAATAGAATTTAAGCAATTACAATCATTAGCTTTGGCAAAATCAAAATATAAGTCCTCAACTCGATTTTCTAAATTACTGCACTTTTCACAAGAAGATGAGGTTTTACATTTTAAAGACATTTCCTCATCAAGAAATGCATACTTATTTTTCAAAGTTTCAATTTCATTTTCAATAAAGGAAATGTTTTCTAAATACGATAAGTTCTTCTTTTCTAAATTCAATAAACCATCATACAATTCATTATATGCACATTGTAACACATCATAGGAAGGACTATAATATAGTTTAGAATTATTTACCTCAAAGTCTTTTTTAGCCATGTAGGAAGTAGTCGCAATTTCTAGCACACTTGGCTCTTGAAAGGAATCACCTTCTTCCTCATCAATTTTATTTTGCTTTGCCTCTTCTTCAAATTGAGCACCATCGTCACCAAGAGGTATTTGGCTCCCTTCAATAGTTTGAGCATATATTTGAGGATATTTTTCATGATAAGCTTCCTTCAATGGCTTTTGCTCTTCTTGCTTTCTATATATAACTTTATGCACAAAATCATTATTAGCAAGATAAATATCATCAAGAGTGTCTAAAATTTCTTTGGCACTAGAACAATTTTTAATTTTAGCATAAGCATTATCATTCAAACTATTTCTCAAAATTTGCATAGCTCTAATATTCAAAGAAAAATATTTTTTGTCAAAACTATTCCAGGTTTGTTTTGATTTGTAAATAAATCCATTTAGCACAACATCCCACAAATCCAAATCAATAGATTGCATATAAAACTCTATTCTAGTTTTCCAATAGACAAAATGCACACCATCAAAGAATGGTGGTTTATCAATTTCAAAACATTCCATTTTGAAAAACTTTCAAGGTTGCCAACAAGGATCTTTAACTCTAAGCGGTTAAGCTTTCACCAGAGCACGAAGCTCTGATACCACTTGTTAGTCATGGCAACCATTACCCAAGAGGGGGGGGTGAATTGGGTATAAAAACTTTTTCACAAAAGCTCTTAAAATAAACACAAATATTTAAGCTATTAAAATAAAAGCACAGAAGGAACGTGATGAAGAAAAGAAACTTTAAGAACAGCAGAAAGTAATAAATAAATGTGCAATAATATAAATTGCATAAAATAAAGAGATAAAGAGAAGAAGAGCAGGCACGATATTTATCCTGGTTCGACCACCAACCACTTGTGGTCTACGTCCAGTCCCCGAAACACAGTTCAAGATTTTTCACTATATGTACAAGCTTCAATAGGTGCTTGCAACCGTTACATGAAAGAGCACTTTTCACACACAGGGAAACTCTACCCTTGTGCTAAAGTCTCAGCCCGCAGGGATACCTCACCCTTATACAAACCTTAGAGGGATACCTCACCCCCTTTACAAACCTTGAAGGATACCTCACCCTCAATACAGAAGAACAGAAAATATAGATGAAGAGAAACTCTCACTCAAAGTAAATAATACAATTTGAAGCTCTATGAAGCTCTCTAAGGATATCTCAAATTTTGGCGAAAAAGAGCACAAAAATTTGGTAAAATATGTATCACAAAATAAAGCAAGAAGGAATCATTTCAGATAAATGGGTGTGTGTCAAAGATGTCCCAAAAACATGTATTTATAATGGTATAAGAAAAAGAGCCGTTGGATATAAATTAATATCACATTAAAGCTTCTGAAAATAGCCGTTGCGTAGAACTGGATCGTGTTTATTCGAATAAATGAAGTCCTATTCGAATAAATCACTGTTAACACATTAGGAAGTGTTTTCAGAAACCTTTTATTCGAATAAACATTTAGTTATTCGAATAAACGTTTAGTTATTCGAATAAAACGTTAAAAACACGTTCAGTAACATATTTTGGGTCATGTTATTCGAATAACCCTTTGGTTATTCGAATAAACCATTAAAAACTTGGTCTGGTATGATTTTTGTGGTGAGTTATTCGAATAACATATGCTTTATTCGAATAAAGCACTCAGATTTCGAAAACTGACTTTAAATGGTCATAACTTCTTCATTTCTTATCCGTTTAAAGCAAATGACCAGTCATTGGAAAGATCTTTGAGTCTATTTTCAAATGAAAGAAGTTTCAAAACAAAACTCAAAGTATTTTGAAAGATATTATTAAAAGAGTGACCAAAGGTCAGTTTTGCAAAACTCAAACTTTGCTATTTTTCATAAATTTGCACTACCACCATAAATAACTTTTCAAAACTTATTTGTTGGGTATTTTATCATAGGAAAACCATTTGTAAAAACATATTTGAGATATCCATAAAGCTTCGTACATAAAGACACTAAGTCCTATAAGCTATACCATTTAATCTTCCTTTGGACTTGGTCTTTGACATGACTTTGATGTTTATCAATACCTTCATGAAATAGGCATTCACATCCTCCTTTGTGTTGAGCTTAATTGAGATCTTTTGCTTTCTTGTTGCAAGCTCACTCTTGGTACTTGAACTATCCTACAAAGTATCACTCACTTAAACAAGCATAGTTAGTCCAAAAACATAATTTAATATCTTCATATGCATGAATCATAAATATATAGCTTTAGTTAGTTTAACATGCATATAAGACATTCATAGACACATCCAAATAAGATATTTATTAAATATTAATGGATATGCTCTATATAGAATGCAACAAATAGTATAAGCAAGATATTCTTTTTGTCTTGTATTTGTCATCATCAAAACTTAACATATAAAATCATTTGGGGCAAACTTATTTCCACAGAAAGTTTCACCAAAATTGAACACATTCAACAGTCGCTAGAGAGAGGAGCAAGGACACGAATCCTAATTTGGTGTGGGTGCAACAAGACTTGAAGACTAGGAATATTCTTCACCTTTCCACTTATCTTTAATGGAGTTTGTCAAATTCTTCTCTATGTTCTTCTTTCTCTATGTGTAACTAAATTCCTTTTGTTAGGGGGATGATGAATCTTGAACTTTGATGATGTAACTTCATTTATGAGTTTAATTTATGTTTCTATTTCATGATTTATATGTTTATCTCTATTCTTAATATTTTTTAACTCGGATCAATTTGGGAATGATCTTTGAGTTTATGTATGATTTGGGAAAATTTTGCATGAATCTAGAACTTGTGATGAACACCATAATTTTTGCAATCACTAGGAATAGACATTGTGAGTTATGTGGTCTTTCTTTTAATTTCCTCATTTTTTTATAAAGCCTTCTCTATTTGGGGTTACACTAAGGGATTAGCTAACTTTAAATAGTGTGAAAAGGATTAATATACCAAGGAATTGGGTATTGATTAATTTTGGGAATTGACCATGAATCATTGAAATAGAACATAGTTAAACTAATATTTGAATGTGCATTTAAAGAGTTCAAGTGAAGTTGGAACCCTAACACTTTAATACCATTGTTTTTCACCCCTTTGATTTATTGATTTGTTTACTTACTTTAATTCTTTTAATAATCTCTACTTTGAATTTTCTTTTTAATTATATTTGCAATAACTCTCTTTTTTGTTAGCTTAGATAATGTCAACTTGTGCGAATTTGATAACTAGTAAATTAATCCTCATGGGATGATACTCTCACTCATTCTTTATTACTTTTATGGTTTGGTGCACTTGCCGAATTTCATAAGTTTTTGGCTCCATTGCTGGGTATTATAGTTTATTAATATTAAATAGTAGCTTGAAGAGTCACTAATTTAACCATTTATTTTCTTATTTTATTTTATTTTATTTTATCTTATTTTTTTAAAATTAGTTCCTTTTATTTCACTTTTCTTTTCTTTGTTTATGCGAGGTATTGTGAGTTATAAAGAATTACTTTTTATTCCAGACATTGACAAAGCAGAAAGATCAATCAGGGGAGCAACCAAAGACAGAAAAAGGATTGAAGAAGATATGGCTGAAAATACTCAAAATACTCTAAGACATACTCTGACAAACTATGCAACTCCGTCCACTGAAAGAGCTGCAACGAGTATAGTGCGGCCTAACATTCAAGCAAACAACTTTGGAATTAAACCAGCTTTGCTACAGCTGGTGCAACAAGATCAATTTCAGGGCAATTAATTTGAAGACCCCAATTTGCACATTAATAACTTCTTGCAATTGTGTGACACCATCAAATATAATGGAGCAAGTGATGATGCTTTTAGGTTAAGGATTTTCCCATTCTCTCTAAGGGATAAAGTTAAGAGCTAGCTACAAGCCCAGCCACAAGGGAGCATCACTACTTGGGAGGACTTAGTTAGGAAATTCTTGACTCGATACTTTCCTCCGTCGATGTTTATGAAGATGAGGAGTGAAACAACTTATTTTACTCAGAATCAGGGGGAGTCTCTATATGAATCTTGGGAGATTTAAGGAGCCATTAAGAAAATGTCTTCACCATGAATTTGAGATTTGGAAATAGGTACAGATCTTCTATAATGGTTTAAATCATCCTAACAGGGCAATGGTGGATGCATCTGTAGGTAGATCTCTAAATAGTAAAACTCCCGAAGAGGCTCAAGCATTATTTGAGACCATAGTTACTAATGAATATCAGATGCCTAGTGTAAGGTTTATGGTTAAATAGGGAGTGATGGAGCTTAGCACATTTGATGCCTTACTTGCACAAAATAAAAATCTTTCGTAATAAATCACTAGCCTTACTAAGCAACTTGGTAATTTATAGGTAAACTCTGTAAACCATCAAGTTTTAAGCTATGGTTTCTATAGAGGCAATCATGCTAATGGTGAGTACAATGCAAGCAACACAGGTGTCATTCCTCAAGAGCAGGTTAATTACATGAGTAATCCTGCAAGGTCTCAAGGTAACCCTTATTCAAATACATACAATTCAAAGTGGAGGAATCATCTAAAATTTTCATGGAATAATCAGAATATGCTAAGACCACCACCACCATCATCATCCTCTTCACAACCTCAACAAGATAAGATATCCAATCTTGAAAGTATTTTTGAGAAACTTAATCTTAGTACCAGTAATTTCATGTAGGAATCGAGGGCTAATTTTAAGAATCAAGAGGCAACCATTCGAAGTCTAGAAAATCAAGTGGGACAGATATCTAGATAGCTCACAGAGAGACCTCAAGGTAGCCTACCTAGAGACACTGTGGTAAATCCAAAGGAGCAATGTAAGGTAATCACTTTGAGAAGTGGTAAACTTTGGAGGAACATATGAAAGTAGCACTTAGCTCTTCAGGAGTTGAAAAAGGAAAAGATGATATTCCTATTAAAGATGCCTCACTTCAAGATGTCTTAATACAAGCTGATAATGAGGGAGATGAGGTTGAAAAGTAAAAGGCTAAAGAGGAACAACCGAGAGTGTAGAGAAGGAAGAAAGAACTTGAGCAAAAGAAAACATATGACCCTTCACTATATGCTAGGCTTCTGTTTCCTCAAAGGTTGAAGAAGGAGAACTAAGAGAGATAATTCTCGAAGTTCTTAGATATCTCCATGAAGCTATAGATAAACATTCCTTTTACAGAAGCACTTGAGCAGATGCCCTCTTATGCCAAATTTATGAAGGACTTATTATTAATGAAGATGAAGCTAAAAGAGGATAAGATAGTGATGCTTACCGAAGAGTGCAGTGCTATAATTCAGAGGAAATTGCCACCTAAATTGAAAGATTTAGGTAGTTTCATCATTCCTTACACCATCGGGAAGCTTACTATTCGGAAAGCCCTGTGCGATCTTGGGGCAAGCATAAATCTCATGCCTATATCTATAATGCACAAGTTGGGAATTGAAAAGGTGAAGTCAACAATGATCTCCCTTCAACTAGCAGATTGATTTATCAAGCATCCTTATGGTATAGTAGAAGATGTGTTAGTTAAGGTGGATAAATTTATATTTCTAGCTGATTTCATTAATCTAGATATAGAAGAAGATATGGACATACCCCTCATTCTGGGTGGACCTTTCTTAGCAATCGGAGGAGCATTGATTGATGTACAGCAAGGTGAACTTATGTTGAAAGTGCAAGATAAAAAGGTCACTTTTAGTGTTTACATGGCAATGAAACATCCTATGGAGGAGGAACAATGCCTCAGGGTGGACATTATTGATTCTTTAGTTGATAAGACATAAGAACAGAGCTTTCTAGCATCTCCACTTGAATTAGTGTTGGTTAATTCTAATGCCTTGGTGAACGATGATGAAGAGACAGCACTAGAGACACTTGAGTGCATAACCAATTTGGAATCTTTTCCGGTTTTCCCTCGTACAAACTTGTAGAAAGAAGAGCTGAAGAAAGATGATGATGTTAAAAAGGAGCCACCAAAGTTAGAATTGAAGCCGCTTCCCTCTAATCTCAAATATATTTCTCTTGGTGAGAATAACACTTTTCCAGTAATTGTGAATGTTGAGCTCAATTCTGAGGAATAAGAGAAGCTTTTGAGGGTTTTGAGATAATACAAGTCAGCTATAAGATGGACTATTGATGCTCTTAAGGGTATTAGTTCTACAACTTGTATGCATAAGATCTTAATGGAAGATTACTACAAGTTAATGATCCAATCGTAAAGAAGATTGAATCCTACAATGAAGGAAGTGGTGAGAAAAGAAGTAATGAAGCTCTATGATGCAGGTATTATTTTTATTCAATCTTAAATAGTTTATGGGTAAGTCCGGTACAAGTTGTTCTAAAGAAAGAAGGAATGAATGTGGTAGTTAATGAAAAAAATTAACTCATTCCCACAAGGACAGTCATCGGTCGAAGAATGTGCATTGATTATAGAAGACTCAACAATGCGACAAGGAAAGATCACTTTCCCCTTCCGTTCATTGATCAGATGGTAGAGAGGCTAGCGGGTCACACATTTTATCACTTTTTAGATGGTTACTTTGGTTATAATCATATCTTGGTGGCACCCGAGGATCAAGAAAAGACAACTTTCACTTATCCATATGGAATCTTTGTATATTGAAGGATGTCTTTCGGATTATGCAATGCTCCAGTAACTTTTCAAAGGTGTATACTTTCTATTTTTTCTGATATGATTGAAAAGTTTGTTGAGATTTTTATGGATGATTTTTCTGTATTTGGATATTCTTTTGATACTTGTCTTTCTAATCTTTCTTTAGATTTGAAAAGATGTCAGGAAACTAACTTGGTGTTGAATTGAGAGAAATGTCATTTTATGGTGTAGGAAGGAATTGTTGTAGGACATCATATTTCTTCAAGGGACATTGAGGTTGATCGAGCAAAAGTTGAGGTTATTAAGAAATTACCTCCTCCTACCAATGTCAAGGGAGAAAAGAGTTTCCTTGAGCATGCTGGATTTTACAAGATATTCATAAAGGACTTCTCCAAGATCACAAAGCCACTATGCAAATTGCCTATTAAAGATGCACCATTTGTTTTTAATGATGATTGCTTAAATGCATTTAATGTTTTGAAAAGTAAAGTTATTTCTGCTCCTATAATTGCTGCCCCTAATTAGAATTTACCATTTGAATTAATGTGTGGTGCAAGTGATTATGTTGTCGGTGCTATTTTAGGTCAAAGAAAAGATAAATTTTTGCATGTCATTTATTATACAAGTAGAGTTTTAAATGATGCATAACTTAATTATGCCACCATAGAAAAGGAATTACTTGCTGTAGTTTTTGCATTTGATAAATTCTGTTCTTATTTAGTTGGATCAAAGGTCATTGTTTATATTGATCATTCAACTTTTAAATATCTTTTGAGTAAACAAGATGCAAAAGCCTAAACTCATTAGATGAATTTTGATTTTAAAGGAATTTGACTTGGAGATTCGAAACAAGAAAGGAACAGAAAATTTGGTAGCTGACCACTTGTTAAGAATCACATAAGAAAAAGATCCAGAAGAAAAAGATCCCAGATGAGCAGTTGTTTGCTTTACAAGTGCTTCCTTGGTATGCAGATCTAGTGAACTATAAGGCCATTGGATTCATCCTATCAGAATTAACATACAATAGTGAAAAAAGTTTTTACATGATGTCATGTAATATGCTTGGGATGAACCATTTCTTTTTAAGATATATGCTAAAGGTATGTTAAGAAGATGTGTTTCAGATGAAGAAGTGTTAAGCATTCTTGGACATTGTCATGGTTCTGATTATGGAGGTCACTTTGGAGGTAATAGAACAACTGCTAAGGTATTGCAATCTGGTTTCTATTGGCCTACTCTTTTCAAAGATGCTCATAAATTTGTTGAAAGCTGTGACAGGAATCAACGAGTTGCTAACATTTTGAGAAAACATGAAATGCCACTCAATAATATTTTGGAAGTGGAGTTATTTGATGTTTAGGGGATTGATTTCATGGGTCCTTTCCCTTCTTCGTTCTCTAATTAATTCATTTTAGTAGCTATTGACTATGTCTCCTAATAAGTGGAGGCCATTGCCACACCGACTAATGATGCTAAGGTGGTTGTCAGGTTTATTAAAAAGAATATTTTCACTAGATTTGGCATCCCTAGGGAAATAATCAGTGATGGTGAGAAACATTTCTATAATAGGCTGTTTGAGGCTATTTTGAGCAAATTTGGTATGAAGCATAAGATAGCCACTCTCTATCATCCTTAGTCAGGTGGTCAAGTAGAGGTTTCTAATAGGGAATTAAAAAGCATTTTAGAAAAGACTGTTAATACCTCTAGGAAAGATCACTTAAATTTGATGAGACATTATAGGCATATAGGATTGCATTTAAGACTCCCATTGGTATATCTCCATATAGGCTAGTCTTTGGTAAATCTTGCCATCTCCCTATAGAACTTGAGCATAAAGCTTTTTGGGCAACTAAATTTTTAAATTTTTAAATTTTGATATGAAAGTTGCAAGTGAGAAAAGATTACTACAGATGAATGAAATGGATGAGTTAAAAAATGAGGCTTATGAAAATGCTTATCTGTACAAAGAGAAAACAAAGATGTGGCATGATAAAAAGATCACTTCAAGGCACTTTGAACTAGGTCAACAAGTTCTTTTGTTTAACTCGAGGATGAAGCTGTTTCCAGAAATCTAGGTGGTCAGGCTCATTCCAAGTTAAAGAAGTTTCTCCCTTTGGAGCAATTGAGGTCATAGAACCCTATTCAAGAAGAAGCTTCAAAGTCAAAGGCCAAAGGTTGAAGCATTACT
Organism: Ormosia semicastrata; assembly: GCA_029884595.1. Lineage (NCBI taxonomy): Eukaryota > Viridiplantae > Streptophyta > Magnoliopsida > Fabales > Fabaceae > Ormosia > Ormosia semicastrata. The sequence goes on along the minus strand of JAQQTO010000062.1, from coordinate 16,896,707 downwards.
GGGGAGGAGAGTTTGATCAATAGAAGTCTTCTCATACACTTAGCCAACCTGATTGAGAACAGGAAACATCGAGCTAATGACGTTAAACAAGCGCTTTTTTGGAGGCAACCCAAATTTCTTGCCCTTTTATTTTTCATTTAGTGTTTTTGCTTTTAATTTAGTTGATTTGATTTTGTGTTATGTTCTCTTTGTTTAGTGTGTATGAAGCTCATTCCTTTTCAAATTTTAGTTAATTATTTTTTTTTTGGTGAAATATTTAACATCAAAGTTTCCTGATCCTATTATTTTAGGCACCTATTTTTCATTAAAAAAAATCGAATCAGCACTCAGGCGTTGGAAGCTTAGCGCTTAGGAGCACGAAGGGCAGAGAGCCATTTGAACGTTGAGCGCTGAACGCTCTCATTCACGATTCTCTCTATTTTCTCTCATCCAAAACCTCTCACACACACTTCCTAAGGCATTCTAAGCTAGTTTTTATTCTTCATCTACCATTTCTCTTCCTTCATCCACAATTTGCATGCATTCAAGGGGGAATTTCTCACTGTTTTCGCATTCTCACATGCGTCTCAGTTATTCCGATGCAAACCCCCTCCATTTTCTCATATTTTTGCTTCATTTCTTCACTTTGTAAGTTAAATTCATCTATCCCATGATTCAATTTCTTGTTATGTTGTGTTAATCTAGTTAATTTCAAATTTTTGAGTTCTAGGTTTTTGAATTGGGATTTTTTGGGGAAAATGTGAAATTGGGCAAATTTGGTCGAAATTGATGATGTCCATTGATATATTCCATGACTAACTATTGATTGGAAGTATTTAGTGAGTGAAATTATTGGTTTAGATGGTGCGTAGTTGAATATGTTCATATGTTAGTATTGCTGAATGTGGTGTGCATTGTGGAATTGCTGACTTTGGTGGTGACTGTTTGTTATGTTAGCAATTTTTGGTGAAGAGAGTTTTAAATGTGGTATTGCTAACTTTGGTATTGGGTAATTTTTGCTGACTGTGGTAATTGGGCAATTTTTGCTGAATGTGGTGTGCATTTTTTATTATGTTCATATGTTAGCATATGTTGAATTTATTCAATGCACTTGCCCATTTGCAATGTTCACCATGCCTATTTGGTGTTTGATCAAATGCTCATTATAACTGATTTGCTTGAGATTATTGTTGGATGGTGTCATTTTTATGGATTATGTTTGATGCGTGCTACTGTTGTCTTTGAGAATGGTTGATGAGTTGGTTATGTCGAATTTCGAGTTTGTAATGTTTATCTTCCTTGCAATTTTTGACATGCTCACTAGGAATAAGATGGTGTAATTGAGAATGCCATTAAGCATGGTTTGACTAATTTGGAAACTTAAGATATAGTTATTTTGCTTTCAAAAATATGGGTTATTAATTTTTTGCTTTTATTTTATAAGATATTCATAATGCTACCCGTGAAAAGAAGAAGGAGTGCTGCAGGAGAAGGTTCTAGCTCTTCCTCCTTCGATGTAAGCCATTTCCATTTAGCCATTGATAATCACATATTCTATACATTAATAAATCCTCATGTTTAGTCATTTACACCTTTCATGTCCTTAATTGTTTGAGCTTGGTCATGTTTTATAAGTTTGGGCTCAAATTGGGCTTAATTGATAATTCCCAGCATTGTTGAGACTTTACACTATTTCTGTATATTGGCCATATCTTGAGTTCTAGATATCTAATAATTATAAACTTTACCTTGTAGGAAATCTAAAAGAAATCTCTACAACTTTGATGAAGAGTTTGAAGTCTCAATCGGATGTCTAGTAGACCGAATTGGGCCTGGAATTCAGAATACGAGTTTTAGTGACCCTTTGATATTGTTTTGATCATAACTTGAGTTGTAGAACTCCAAATTACTTGGGGTTTAGGCCGAATTGTTCATAATGGACCCAGCTTTGTATCTAAGTGGATTCTAATCATGTGAGGTCAAAATAGGAGGTATTTTTAGTAGTTTTAGGTGGTAATCCGAGGCTAGGCAGAGGGACCTCTCATTCTATACTTTTCTCTTCTTCTCTCTAGAACTTCTTCCTCCTCATTCTCTTTAGAATTTCATTTTCTCTTTTATTTTTTTGAGTTCTCCCCTTCTCAAGTAGGGGTAGGGCCTTTAGATCAATCTAAGAGATTGAACAACTTGATGCTTAATCTTAAGATTCTGCTTTAATTGTTATATTCATCTATTAATCAAGTCTATCTTCTTCTTATTCTCTTTGTTAATTCTGGTTGTTTAATTAGAATTTTCATATGTTAATTGCTTAATTATCATGTACAAAGAGATGAACTCAAAGATTAAACAAGACATTAAAGGTGTTTGATGAAATGTTTAACTTGGTTGGATCTTGGTTTTTAAGTTAAATTCGGTTTGGATGAGTGCTTAATTTGTCTAACCTTAACTAATTGAATCCTGGAAGCGTTTCTAGTAGAAGATCTATAAATCATTGAGAGTCATCTTGAAGTGATCTAAATCCAAGGACTTGATTTATAATTGAATGGACCTATAATAATCAAGGACGGATTAAAATCAAGTTTGCTTAATTCTCTTAGATTGTTTGCTTTATTAATTCTATTTTATCCATTTTTGTTTGAATTTTGTTATTTACATTTTCCATATACTCAACCCCCCTTTCCAATTTTGGCTTGATCTGGTTAAATTGCAACTAAAATCCTTGAGAGACGATCGGGTGTTGACTCCTATGCTACAAGCCATAGGCATAACTCAGTTTTAATTTTGATTGAGTTCGGTGCTTGTCAGCCATTCATGTAAAGAGGTTCAATAATGTGCTTGTGAAAAGGAACTTTGTTTGAGAATGGGGCCTCATTTTAGAGGAAAATGAATATCTAGAAATTGATTCACAAATTTTGGAGAGGAAATGGAGCAGACTATGTCAACTTCCAGTTTCATGGTCATAGACATTGGTTCGTGAATTCTATGCCAATGCTTTTATCTACTCCAATGAAGCTGACCATTTTCAGAGCATGGTAAAGAGGATGCTCATCGATTTTCACAAGGATATGCAGAACGAGTACTTTGGTCTTGAGTATGATTATCCAGGGCAATATGGTTATCAGGATTTGCTTAGTAGGCCACTGGAACCAAACCTTGTCCTTAGTGTACTTTGCAAGAAGGGTGCTAAATGGGCATTAGACACTAAAAATGCTCCTATATTTTTCAAGAAGGCAAATTTTAAACCAATCCTAAAGGTTTAGTGCACTTTCATTCAATCCAACATCCTTCCATGCTCCAACACCTTTGAGGTACCGATCAAGAGGGCTTTGCTTGTATTTGCTATTGTGACTGGTGATGTGGTTGATATTGGGAGGATTATTGCTTTCCACATGCATATGGTAGCAAAAGATACTTCTAGAAGCTTGCCATATCCCTCTTTCATCGCCAGATTGTGCTCCAAGAGAAGTATCCATATTACTGGGGATCAACTCATCCATCCTACACCTCCAATCACTACATCAGTGATTGAAAGGTATTTTCAAGAAGACTAAGTAGCTCCAGCTCTAGCATCTTAAGGCCCAGCAATCAAGAAATCTCGTAGGGTGCTAAGCATGGCTCAATAAGTGCATAAAGTAGAGCGTGTGCTGCACTAGAACCAGAGTCAATTGAACCATGTTATTCAATCTCAGCATACTTTGGAAACCATGTTGCGCTACATAGCAGAGCAACTGAACTTGAACATTGCAGCTCTAGGTAGTCTTCCTATGACCGATGAGGAGATATTGGCAAACATAAACTTCATTGAGGAAGACGACGAAGAGGATGAGTATGATGAAGAGCAAGATTGAAGCTTCTGAGTGTTGATCATCAAAACAATAAGCCTTTCTTAACCCTCACTTTTATTTTACTGCTTTTACCTTCTTATTTGTTCATAGTATCTAATTTTGTTTGAATAGTGAGGGCACTATTTATTTTAAGTTGGGGGTAGCTTTGCTATTTTTTTTTTAATTTTCTCTCTTTGCTATTTGTTAGTCTTTTTTTTGAGTTATTTTGTTAAAACTGTGCATGCTAGTGTTTTGAATTGAATATCCAATGATTGTTTCAACTATGAATTGATTTCTTTTCTTGGGATATCACATGAGAATTCATAAGTTATGTTTTTCTCTATTGTTTCAATTGTGTATGAATGTGCTTCCCATCTTTATGTCTAATAGACATTGGAATATAAATGCATGTCAAGCTTAGAGAAAGATTATGGGAATGCATGTGTGTGGATGACTTATATAGAAGTTGTTAGATTCTCTCTTGAGGAGAAATCCTAAACAATCTATGATCAAGGAAATGATAGGGGCCTTCTTTGGACCGTTTAAGCCTTTCAATCCAACCTTAAAAATATTATATTCTTAGGTTCCCTTGTGCAGCCTTGTGTATGTTTAGTCTTTATTTCTTTTCTTTACGCACATTTTCCTTTCCCATACCCATAAAAAAGAGAATATATCTATAAAATTTTGACAAATTGTTCAGAAGGTAATAATTAAACCAGACATAAATCAAAGTATGAAATATGATAATTTTAAGATCTAGTTCATAGGATAAAATTTGACTTAAATTTTTCAGTTACAAATATATGAAACCAAATGAGGGTAATGATATCATGGGTTAAGTCTATATCTATTATCTGCTGTTTATTTTCTTGTTATTTTATTTTATTCTCTTTCTTGCTATTTCTTGCGTTTATATTCTTATATTCTGTCTTTCATTTCTGTTCTTTATATTTTTGTCTTCTGCCATGTTGCATTCTCTGTCTTCTAAGCTTTCTTTCAAGTCTTCTCAATCTTCTTCTTCATTGCTCACTGAACAACAAATTAATCCATCTACAACAAACATCTTTAATGAAGAAATTTGCTTTGAAAATATAAATCAAGACATAGATGACTGGGAAATCCCCAGAATCCCAAACAATGAACTCTATAAAACTGAAGGACGATTCTTCAGAAGTTCTGATTACATTATCAGAACTATAGAGAAACAAATCACCATTGAAGGTGATGATGAAGGATTTCATCTTCTCTGTCAAGAGACCTTAAAAGGTCAAGCCAACAAATACAATTATCTGCATATCAGATGTGTGCAGGTAGCTATCAAACCTCTAATTAGAGAAGGACTAAACGCATCTGTTCTGCTTTGTCTAAGAGATATAAGACATAATCAATTTCATGATTCACTTCTAGGAACCGTAGAAACTAGTCTTGGTCATGGTCTAATCTATTTTAATTGTTATCCTAATAGGACTGCTAGTCTGAAAGACAAAAATATTCAAGACACGTTATTCTTAAACATCAAAGTCTGTGGTTTAGACATGAAGCCCAGATCAATCCCTTTTGCCTTAATTTATAGGATTCAATACAAACTTATGAATTCTTTTTACTCAAAGGCGTTAAAACCAAAAGACAAGGGAGTAACAATGTTATTCCCGATAGACATAACAAAGGCCAACATAGTTGTCCCTAAACAAATCTGATGGGAAGATGTAATCCTCCCTGAGAAATGGATTATGGATAAAGCAACTCTAGCTTTGCCCAGAGAAACACCTGAAATTCAGGAAATACCTAACACCAATCAGGTAGAGTTGAATTAGCCTTCAATAGGAGAAGTTCATTCAACTCTTCTAGATCTTTTAGATCTTCATCCTTCAGATTTGAAGACTATAGATCTGTTGTCTCTAGAAAATCTTTTTCCACAATCCAATCTACTCCATCAACAATCAATCTTCGAGGACTAGATACTTCATCAAGCATCCCAAGGCCGACATACCAACGTGAAGACGAAGATGAACAGAGATCAATTCAATCTCTAACCTATTCCTCCTTTAATGATGATGTCCATGTTATCTGAATTCATCATAGATAAGGAAACCCTTAGGAAAGACTTTTATTCCGCGGAATGGACTCTGTAAAGGAAATGGTTTTTTGAAAATTTTAAGGGATCAAACAGAACTGAAATCTAAGAGAAGTTCTACGAATTTCTCAACAAAGTCAAACAACATATCCCATTCTTCAATTGGTTTCATGCCTACATGATTAGGAATGAAATTGAATATCCCTGGAGCATTGGTCTGATTGAAGATAAATCAGCTAATGTTCTTACCTCCTTCCAGTCAGTATCTTTTTCCAAACGTAAAAGACAAAGATAATAATCCTGTCATAGCTTTTCCTTTCAAGACTAAAGTAGAAGATGAGCCGATAAATTCAAAAGATATTAAAAGTCTTATGGAACAAAATAATTATACAAACAAATACCTTCAAGTTTTAGGTGAAAAATTAGTTAAACAGTCCATAGATAAACCTTCAACCTCAGGAATCAAAACTGATGAAACTAAACCTCCCAAGTTAATCGAAAAGCCTCTTTTCAAACCATTCAAGGTTAGCAAACAGCTTAAAGAAAGCATAAAACTTTTAAATAATCCAAAAGCATCTAACCAAAGTCTTATTAATGAATTCATGGATAGACTAAACTTAGTCGCCCCAGATACACCGCAAACCCAAGAGTCAAAGACTAGTAAATCTAAAGATAAAAATCTTATTGTTAATACAATTAGACAATCTAGTTCACAATCGGGATCTGATTGCCCAGAAACTGAAACTGAGACAAATTCTGTCATTAAAGTGAATCTCGTAATCAACCAAACTCTTAATTAGAAAAATCCTTCAAAACTCTACTATCAAAGAGCGACAGCTCCTGATCTACTGCTAGAAGAAAGAAATCCAAACTTCAAAAGCTTTATTGCGAGCAACATCTATGAGTGGAACATTGATGGGATGACTGAATATGCCATCATCAACACTCTTCAGCATATGACCATGGTGTCTATTGCTTATCAAACCTCGTATGACTGTCCAGAAGAAGTCATTGTCGGAATCCTTGTTTTAGTATTTTTTAGCCAACTCAAAGGATGGTGGGATAACTATACCTCCGCTGACCAAAAGATCAAGGTTGGTGAACCAGTCAAGACTGATGTTGATGGCAATATAATCCTCAGTGATGGAAAGTCAATTCCCGATGCTGTCAACAATCTAATCTTCACAATTGCTCAACATTTCATAGGAGATCCGTCTTTACGGAAAGATAGGTCTGCCAAACTTCTTTCAAACTTAAAATGCAAAACTCTAGCTGACTTTAGGTGGTATAGAGACACCTTCTTAACTAGGGTTTACACCAGAGAGGATAGTCAACAGCCTTTCTGGAAAGAAAAATTTCTTGCTGGTCTTCCTAAATCCTTAGGCAACAAGGTTCGTGACAAGATCAGAAGTTAATCCCCAAATGGAGAAATCCCTTACGACCAGTTGAGTTACGGACAATTCATTGCCTTCATCCAAAAGGTAGCCCTAAAAATCTACCAAGATGACAAGATTCAAGCCCAACTCGCCAGAGAAAAGGCCCAGACCAAGCGGGACTTAGGAATGTTTCGAATCCTCAATTATTCAAAATTGTTAAAACTGATGCCTCTGACATAGGTTATGGTGGCATTCTCAAACAGCGTGTCGCAGACAAAGAACATATCATTGCATATGCATCAAAACACTGGAATCCTGCATAGCATAATTATTCAACTGTCAAAAAAGAAATTTTAGTAATTATTCTTTGCATATCAAAATTTCAATCTGATTTATTGAATCAAAAAATTTTAGTCCGTGTCGATTGCAAATTTGCAAAAGATATTTTACAAAAGGATGTTAAAAATCTTACTTAAAAACAAATTTTTTCTAGATGGCAAGCAATCTTGAGTATTTTTTATTTTGACATAGAATATATCAAAGGCATCTTAAACCCCTTACCTGACTACCTTACCCGTGAATATTTATAGGGAAAGTAGCCCCATGCCGAGATCAATAAGATCTTCTTCCTCTAGGGGAAGAGGCACATGTAATCCGCCCCTAGCATAGCCAGCCAAATCATCATCTCAACCGGAGTCTTCAACCCTTCCATCTGGGTCATCAACCCAAGCTAAGGCTGAGTCATCGACTCAGAGAAAGCATTCAAAAGAAGACTATGTCATGCCAATCACAACCCTGTTAGCCCTGCAAGATCAAGGCCTAACCCATCTCCTAGATAAATCATGGAAACAAATATTCACTGAAGAATTTGTCAAAGGAACTGACATTCAAACCATGATTCAAACCCTTAAAGGCAAAGTCATTGTACTCAACCAACCAAAAAAGGATTTAATCGTCCAATCTCAACCCATTTCCTCCGAACCATATTACATACCAAAAGAAAGTTTTTGGCCCGTAATCCAAATGGAACCAGAATTCTGGAATCCCAGTAACACCCCGAAAATTATTTATTTTATCAATAATCATCATTTTATAATATTTATAATTTTTGAAAATTTTTGTGGATTTTTCTAGAAATGATAAATATTTTAATATATTCCTCGTTTAGCATACACACTGAGCAGCATCAGTGCAACACCCTGAAAATGATTTGTTTCATCATGAATAGTCATTTCCCAATATTCATGATTTTTGGGTATTTTTCTGGAATTTTCTGAAAACGCTGAATATTTTAATATATTCTTCATTTTACGTGCTCACTGAGCAGAGTCAGTGAAACGCTCTGGAAAAATGTTTATTTCGTGAAAAATATTCATTTTCTAATATTTGTGATTTTTAAGAATTTTTGTAGATTTTTCTGAAAATGTCGAATATTATAGTATATTCCTCGTTTTGTGTGCACGTTAAGTAGAGCCGGGATAATGAAATGTTTTCCCTGAGACTGGTAAACCTTGAACTGTCGACCTGTCGACGGAGGATCTTACTAAACCCGAGGCCGAGCACAGTTTATGAAGTTTACATTTTCCAAGGTTTTATCTGATAAATAAAATCACTGTATTATAAAAATTATCCGATGAATAATAAAATATTATTTTCATCAACTGTAACTTTTATTCACTGGGAAAATAATTCTAACAGTGTAATTAATCATCTGTCAGATATATTTAATTAAGGAGACAAGTTTACTATGCACTTTATGGAGAATTGTGCAAAGCATCTCAAGGAAGCTTCTCGGAAATTTCCTCCAAGCTTCCCAAGGAAGCCAACCATTTTTTTCTCTCTCCTCCCTCACACTCCACTCACAGCTGCTGCACACTTTAGAGGGGGGAAAATTGTGCTTTCATGCAATTGAATATACTACTTTAATTTCAAAAACCTAAAGCATATTTCATTTCTCCTATGCACTTTCTCTCTCTACCTTCTTCTTCTTCCTTTGAAATTTTTTCTCCTCCTTCTCTCTACCAAGGCTCACGGCCAGCAGCCCTTCCTCCCCTCGTCCATCACAAAATTTTCATCCAACCCCATTTTCTTAATCCTCTCCATCTCCTAAACACTTTTCTAGTTGGTGGCTCTTTGAAAATCCATCATTTTCACCATTTTCTTCAAGCTTCAAGCTAAGGGCTTTGGGTAAGCTTTTTGATTCTTCACTTCCTTTGTCTCATTTTTGTTTCTATGGTCTTCTTGGTGGCCATCCATGCTTTATTTTCAAGCATTGGTGCTATTTTAATGAGATTGAAATTTTAGGGTTCTTGGAGGTACCAAATCCAAAAATCCAAAGAGCTTTAAGGGAATTCTTTGTTTGTTCTTCACTTAGGTAAGAGGAAGACACTCCTCCTCAACCTCTATTAGCATTAAGAAACCTTGGTTGTGAATGATTGTGAGAAAACCCTAATGAGGGTTACTCTTTGTTTGCATGATTAGTATGTTCACATGTTGTTTACAATTTGTTTGTGCTATTAGATTGATTGTTTATGTATATTGACATATTGGAATGGCTTGGATGGCATGAAATGGAAGAAAATGATGTTGAATTTTCTCTAGGGTGGCCACGGTTTTGGGGGTCCAAATTTAGGGTTCTTCGTGAACAATTGTAACAAGTGGAAATAACAATTAATCAAGTGTACGTAATGCAATTAATGGAAAGAAAAGTTTGGGAACTTAATCCCTAGGGAGGCCACGACCTTTAGGGCCTTTTTGGGACTTAATTATGCAACTTTGGTAACCTTGAAACTTAATTAATCAAGTGATTAAATCATTGGTAATAGGATAAAAAATTAGCAAATTGGACGAATTGGATATACCTTGAGATTCATAAAGAACCAAGAATAAAAATTATCATAAGACTTAGGGTAATTTAATTAGGGCAAGAACAAGAGAGTGTGAGACTTTGAGATCTTAGAATAACCTTCTAAGTGTATGAGAATAAATTACATTAGGAAATTTAATTAATTATGAGAATTCATTTGGAGATGAACCTTATAAGGAAAAGCTAACTTTAAGTAAGAATTAATAATATACCTTAAAAATGTATTAATATATTTAATTCTAATGATATGATATTGTGGGTCCATGTGAGTGACCAATGATGTGTTGATACTTAATTTGGCTAATTGTGGCATGATGTGTAATAATATGTAATGATGATCATACATGAGTATGCATAGAGTCTTTATGCATTGTGAATGTCTGTTGGACTGTTGTTAAGGCCGAGTTGCCTAGAGTTGAACACACTGTTACCAAGTGGCTTCCAAGACTCAAGAGGGGGGGTGAATTGAGTATAAAACTTTTTCGCAAAACCTCTTTTCAATTAATACAAATATCAAAAGCTTAATAAATAAATGCACGAAGGGATGAGAAGAAGAAAAGAAACAATAAAGAACAGAGAAAAAAATAAATGTGCAAGAAATCAAATTGCATAAAAAAAAGAGATTAGGGAAAAGAGAACCGGACACGGATTTATCCCGGTTCGACCACTAACCCACTTGTGGTCTACGTCCAGTCCTCGAAAGCCGAGATTTTTCACTAAGTACACAAGTTTCAATAGGTGCTTGCTACCATTACAAAATAGAGCACTTTTCACACACAAGGACACTCTACCCTTGTGCTAAAGTCTCAGCCTGCAGGGATACCTCACCCTTATACAAACCTTGAGGGATACCTCACCTCGATACGAATATCAGAAAATAGAGATGAAGAGAAACTCTCACTCAGAGTAAGTAATACAAATTGAAGTGCTAATAGAGCTCTCACAGAAATATCTCAAAGTTTTTAAACAAGAAGAGCGTAGAAAATAGTTTTCGCAAATCAGAGTAATCAGAAAATAGTTCAGAATTATTGGCACTAAAAAACGTGACCCAGGCTTGCTATTTATAGGGAAAACCAGATGAATTAGTCGTTGGGTATAATTAATAGCAATTAACACATATTAAAAATCTTGTCTGTTTCCATTTACGTAAACAAAAGCTTCGTGTTTATTCGAATAGAGCACAGGCTTATTCGAATAACACTGTTTCTGAAAACTCATCTGAAATAGGTTATTCGAATAACCAACCTGTTATTCGAATAACTCTGTTAAAACTAAAGTTATGAAAACGAACGGTTATTCGAATAACAGCTTATCTATTCGAATAACGTATTTAAAAAAAAGTTCAGATAAAGTGGTTTTATTCGAATAACGTATGAGTTATTCGAATAACTCACTTAAAAGTATAGTTCTGAAAAACTTCATTTATTCGAATAAGGGAAGGATTATTCGAATAGCCACTTACAAAACAGTGTTCTGAAAAACCTTAGTTATTCGAATAACAGGGTAGTTATCCGAATAACACCTTTTAGAAATCAAACCACGTGAGGATGTTTATTCGAATAGGCAAAGCTCTATTCGAATAACTCAGTTCAAAAAGAGTTTTAAAAGGATGTTTTCGAAGACACTAAGTTTAAAACCAAGTTTTCTCTTTTCTTTCAGAAAAAACAAAGAGATATCAATGTGGGCTCCGTACAATAGATCCTAAGTCCTAATGCTAATCAAATATAAATTTAGACTTAGTCTATTTATCATCTTCATTTATTCTTCCCATTTGTTATCATCAAAACAAGTCTTCAAAAGTATGCATCCAAACACATTCTCCCCCTTTTTGATGATGACAAACTATCAAAGAGACTAGCAATGAGAAAAACGTTAGTGCTTATAATTGGAATTCACAAAAGGTATAAAAGCTTACTCCCCCTTTCAATTTGAATCCAATCCCATTTTAATTTTACCTGTCTTTTCTCAATTAAAGTCAAATGATCAAATATTTCTCCCCCTTTTGTCATGAGCAAAAAAGGTGGGGTAAGTCTCATATATCAAAGTAAGAATGCATAAAACTCATATCAAGAGATGAACAGGAAATATTATTTATTCATTAATAATAAAAGATAGTCAAGTACAATGGCCAGAGAATAAAATAACATAAAGCCAAACACAAACAACCTAAGAACTAAAGATCCTAAAAGTAAGCATCCGAAGGTGGTGGTGAAGAAGCTGGTGCAGGAGGAGGTGAAGCAAATCGAAGAGCCGCAACCTCACGTTCAACGCCTTCTATTCTATCAAATAGAATAGAGAATGTATGTTCCATGTAAGCTCGGTTATCTTGCAAGGTGGCCAAGATCTATTCCAGAGTGACAGGAGCAGGAGCAGCAGCAGGTACGTCAGCAGGAGCAGCAGGGGCATCAGCAGGGTCGAGCTCATCCTCAGCAACCTCATCTGGGTACACCCAGCCTTCATCGGTTTGGATCATCTTCATCTTCTGTAAAGTGTGAGCTCCAAAGACGTTGTGGTGCGTTAGAGCAATGGCTTACTTAGTCTCCAAGACATGAGGATACTTGCTCAGCAAGGTAGTAACAAGAATGCCATAAGGCAAGTTAGATTTCTCCTTGCCCTTGGCCCTCATCATGTGCCTCATGATGAACACAGCCGCTGACCGATGGCCATTCTTCAGAACCACAAAGATGAAAACATCTTCCTCGCTGAGATAGGCGTAGTTACCACCACGAGGAGCCAGGATGTGAGCATAGGCGTAATGCAGAAGCCTATCTTGGCTCTTCAGCATTCCACCCTTGAGACCCTTATCAGGAAGGGCTAAACCAGGCTTCAGTAGGTCTTCAACCACCTGAAGTTTGTTGAAGTCTTCGAGAAACGGGGTGTCACCATCTTCAACAAGGGCGCCAGAGAACTGCAGCCCGAACAAAGTCGACCAGTCCAGCGATGTGATCACGATGTTCTGATCACATACCTCAGAAAGAAGATTCTGGCCATTGAAAACCAGATTGCAGAAGAACATCTTCACCAAAGCTGGATAGATGGTGGCTTGGTGAGAGTAGAGCTGAAGAACTCCCTGGTTTTGTAGCAGAGTCAGGAAGTCGAAGCCGTGATGCTGCTGGAAAAAAGAGAGATCCAGGTACTTGGGTTTAACCAAGTTTCGCTCCCAGAAGTGCGAGATGAAGCGTGCACGATGCTCTTCGTTGGAGGAGAGCCTTCGCAGATCAAGAGGGTTGGTGCCTAGAGCATTCTTCGTGCGAGGACGTTTGCTGGAGGAGGAGGCCATGGAAGAAGGTGAGAGAGAAAGAAAAGACGCAGAGACTGAAAGGTTTGAGAGGAAGGAGTGAAGAGCAGAGAAGATGGAGGGTGAAAGCGTTTTGGGCGCGCAGGGGGTTATTTAAAGAACCCTGTGTTTATTCGAATAAACTGAGGTTTATTCGAATAAACCTTGCAGGAAAGCTGAACAGACATGCGCGCAGGAAACTGAAAAGTTGTGGCTACAAGGGTTTATTCGAATAGGAAGGGTTCTATTCGAATAAAACAACTGGAAAAGCCAAGCATTTTGGCTAGCTGACATGGTTTATTAAAATAACTATGTGAGTTATTCGAATAGACAGAGGCCAATCAGTCCACACTGAGAGAAACAGGTTCAGGTTATTCGAATAACCTGAGGTCTACTCGAATAGACAGAGACCAAGACCAGAACCTGATAAAAGAAGGACACTGGTTATTCGAATAAAGAGGGACTTATTCGAATAAGCAGAGGCGTAAAAAACACTGATAAACGAAGGCTTCTGGTTATTCGAATAGGGAAGGTGTTATTCGAATAAGCAGAGATGAAAAACATACAGCGTTAAGCAAAGGAAACTGTTTATTCGAATAAACTGAGTTCTATTCAAATAAGGCTGATATTCAACACACATTTTAACTAGCAGAGAAGGAGTTTATTCGAATAAAGCCTTGCTCATTCGAATAAAACTAACACAGAAGCATATACGTTTATGAATTTGAAGGCATATAACCATGATAATATTCAGCAAAAAAATAAGCAATTTAAATATTTGATTGATCAATTATGCCCAATTCTCCTCGAATGTAAAAGAATGCTTCTTTTGCTAAGGGTTTAGTAAAGATATCTGCAAGTTGCTTAGATGTTTCAACAAACTCAAGAATACAGTCCCCTTTTTGTACATGATCTCTAATAAAATGATGTCTTATCTCTATATGCTTTGTTCTAGAATGCAGTATGGGATTCTTAGAGATATTTATTGCACTAGTGTTATCACATCTTATCGGGATGTGATCAAGCTGAAGACCGTAGTCTAAGAGCTGTTGCTTCATCCAAAGGATTTGAGCGCAGCAACTCCCGACTGCAATATATTCAGCATCAGCGGTAGACAAAGTCACACTATTTTGTTTTTTACTATGCCAAGAAACTAAAGAACTACCAAGCAAGTGGCATGTCCCACTAGTACTTTTTCTGTCCAATTTGCACCCAGCAAAATCAGAGTCAGAATAGCCTATTAGGCTACAAGAGGCACCCTTAGGGTACCACAAGCCCATTTGTGAAGTGCCTACTAGGTATTTCATTATCCGTTTAACAGCACTTAAGTGAGATTCCTTAGGGTTTGCCTGATATCTAGCACACATGCATACACTAAACATAATATCTGGCCTACTAGCAGTAAGATAAAGGAGAGATCCAATCATACCTCTATATTTCGTTATTTCTACTGATTTACCTCCTTCATCTTTGTCCAAGTAGCAAGACGTGCCCATTGGAGTTGCCATGTGTTTAGCGTTTTCCATTTCGAATCTCTTGAGCAATTCCTTGCAGTATTTTGTTTGACTTATGAAAGTCCCTTCGTTCGTTTGTTTGATTTGAAGTCCGAGGAAGAAATTCAATTCTCCTATCATTGACATTTCAAATTCATTCTGCATTGACTTAGCAAAGGGATTCATTAGTAGCACCAAAGATAATATCATCCACATATAGTTGCACAAGAAGAATGTTATGCTTTTTATTTTTAATAAAAAGAGTAGTATCAACTTTTCCTCTCGAAAAACTATTTTCTAAAAGAAACTTACTCAACCTTTCATACCAAGCTCTAGGAGCTTGCTTTAAACCATATAAAGCCTTTTTAAGTTTAAAAACATGGTTGGGCAGTTCATGATTTTCAAAACCTGGAGGTTGTTCAACGTATACCTCCTCTTGAATAAAACCATTTAGAAAAGCACTCTTGACATCCATTTGATATAATTTGAAATCCATGATGCAAGCATAAGCAAGTAACATTCTTATAGCTTTTAATCTAGCTACAGGTGCATAGGTTTCTTCATAATCTATTCCTTCTTCTTGATTATATCCTTTAGCAACCAATCTAGCTTTGTTTCTAGTTATTAAACCATTTTCATCAAGTTTGTTTCTAAAAACCCATTTAATTCCAATTATGGGGTGATTATTAGGTCTAGCAACTAATTCCCAAACTTGATTTCTTTCAAATTGATTTAATTCCTCATGCATAGCTAAGATCCAATGTTCATCATCAAAAGATTCAATTAAATCCTTAGGTTCAATTTGAGAAACAAAAGCTAAGTGATTACAAGCATTTCTAAGGGAGTTACGAGTACTTACACCTTTAGATACATCACCGATAATTTGATCAAGAGAGTGATATTTTGAAGTTCGCCATTCTTTGGGAAGTTCCAAAGCTTGCGAATCTTCTTGTCTTTGTTCATCCTCTTTCTCCTTGATTTCCTTTTCTTTACTTTCCAAATGTGTTTCCGCCAAGATTTCTGTAACATCATCAACAACAAGATCCTTTCTCGATCCACTTAGGTCAATTTCATCAAATACAACATGTATGGATTCTTCAATAGTCATAGTTCTTTTATTGTAAATGCGAAAAGTTTTACTATGATTTGAATAGCCAAGAAATATACCGTCATCAGACTTAGCATCAAACTTGCCTAAATTATCTTTTCCATTGTTTAAAACAAAACTTTTGCAACCAAAAACATGAAAGTGTGAGATATTTGGCTTTCTTCCCTTATACAACTCATATGGGGTTTTCTTTAAAATAGGCCTTATAAGAGCCCGGTTCATTACATAACAAGCTATACTTATAGCATCCGCCCAAAAGTATTTAGGAAGAGCAGCCTCATTAATCATAGTTCTCGCCATTTCTTCTAAAGAACGGTTTTTCCTTTCTACAACTCCATTTTGTTGCGGAGTTCTAGGGGCAGAAAAATTATGATTGATGCCATGTTCATCATAGTAATTTTCAAAAACATTGTTTTCAAATTCGCCACTGTGATCACTTCTTATAGAAGAGATTTGAAAACCTTTTTCATTTTGAATAACTTTGGCAAGTCTTTTGAAAGCTAGAAATGCATCATTTTTATTTGCAAGAAATAAATTCCATGTAAACCTAGAAAAATCATCCACAATCACTAAAGCATAGTAATTCCTACCAAAGCTCATAGTTCTAGAAGGTCCAAACAGATCCATGTGCAAAAGTTGTAAAGGTCTAGTAGTTGAAACTATATTTTTTGCTTTAAAAGAGACCTTTATTTGTTTCCCTTTTGACATGCATCACATAATTTATCTTTTATAAAATTAAGCTTGGGTAGTCCAATTACTAGCTCTTTAGAGACCAACTTCTTTAAATGATCTATGTGAATGTGTGCAATTCTCCTATGCCATAACCATGAATCATCATTCTTACTTAAAAGGCATTTCGCATCATTTGAAGATATATCATTAAGACTAATCATATAGATGTTGTTTACTCTATGACCAATGAATTTAACATGCTTGTCATTTTTATCTTCAATTATGCAACAGTTTGAATCAAATATAACTTTATTTCCTTTATCACATAATTGGCTAATACTAAGCAAGTTATGTTTCAAACCTTCAACAAGCAACACATTTTCAATAGAGGAGTTAGGGTTCTTACCGACTTTACCCATTCCAAGAATTTTACCTTTGTTGTTATCACCATACGTGAAGTGTCCATGATTCTTGGGAATAAGCATGGTGAATTTTGAATCGTCCCCAGTCATGTGCTTGGAGCAGCCGCTATCAAGATACCAATTTGAACTCCTGACTTTCAAGCACACCTACAACACAAGTTTAGTTTTTAACTTTTGGTACTCAAACTTTCTTGGGTCCTTGTGTGTCAGTTTTGGGTATAGTACCCTTGGAAACCCAAACCATTTTTGTTCCAATTTTTGTATTTATGTTTTTCCTTGCATTACATGTTGAAGCACTATGTCCTTTTCTTCCACAGTAAAAACATTTAATAAAAGGACTACTTGAAACACTAGAATGCACAAAGAAATTTTTATAGAGTTTTTGTTGATTTTTCGGGTTATAACCTATCCCGGCTTTTTGAAAGACCACCCTTTGTCTTCCTAATAAAATATTTAAGTTATCTCTTCCAAAGGTGAATTTAGAAAAAGTGTTCTTTAGGTCTTCGTTTTCTTTTTCAAGTATATGACATGAAGAACAAGATGAAGAAGTAGAAGCATGTGAAGAATGATTTGTGCAAGCATCAATGATTCCTAAAGTTTCGTTTTCAATTTTTAATTCTTCTATTTCTTTATTTAAAGCAAGAATTTGATTTTCTAAAGAAGAAATTGTTTTCTTAGATGAAGAAATAATTTTTGTGAGTTTTAAAGATTCTTCATGTAGTTCCTCAAAAGCATCTTGTAACTCATCATAAGATGGCAATAAAGTATTAGAACTTACCTCGTTTTCGCTTTCTTCTTCATCTCCTTTTGCCATGAGACATAGTTGAGCCTCTTCGCTATCTGAGCTTTCAGTTGAGTCTATGTCGTTTTCATCCCATGCTATATAGGCTTTTCTTCCTTTTCTTTCTTTGAAGGGTTTCTTTTCAAACTTCTCCTTCTTCTTTTGATAAATAGGACACTCCATTTTCATGTGACCAGGTTTGCCATATTCATAGCAAGTTGGGGTCGATGAAGTTCCTTCGCCTTTGAGGTGAGTCTTTTTCGGAGGGAAGGGAGGTCTTCTTTGTGTTCCCTTTTTCCTGAGAAATTTACCAAACCTTTTAACTAACAAACTCAGATTTTCTTCACTTACCTCTATGTTCTCTAAACTTTCTTCATTTTCTTCATCATCATTGTCGAATGTTGATGAAGTGGCTTTGAGCACTATCCCTTTTTTCTTTTTATCATTCTCTTCGCTTTGGCTTAATCTGCTCAGCTCCAATTCGTGCTCATGAAGTTTTCCAAATAGGGTAGCTAAAGTCATTGTGGACAAATCCCTTGATTCGGATATTGCTGTCACTTTGGGTTGCCAAATCCTGCTAAGACATCTCAAAACTTTGTTAATCAAATCTTCATTAGAAAAGCATTTGCCTAAAGATGCAAGATGATTAACTATGTGGGTGAACCTCTTTTGCATTTCCTGAATGCTTTCTCCTTGGTTCATTCTGAATAATTCATATTCATGAGTTAGAGAATTTATTCTTGATCTCTTAACTTCACTAGTACCCTCATGGGTAACTTGCAAAGTATCCCACATTTCTTTTGTAGTTTTACAATTTGAAATTCTAAAAAACACATCATATCCCAAAGCAGTAGTAATAATATTTTTGGCTTTTAAATTAAATTAAACTTTTTTTTTTGTCTTCATCAGACCATTTATTTCGTGGTGTTTCGGTCCTTACACCATTGACCTCATGTGTGAGTATAAAAGCATCGTTTTCGACAGCATCCCAAACATCTAGATCAATAGCTTCGATGAAGATTTTCATTCTTTCCTTCCAATATGCGTAACTATCCCCATTGAAAAAGGGTGGTCGATTTATGGAAGATCCTTCTAAAAAACCATTTGAAGAAGCCATATACTCTTGAAGCTGTTAAGCTCTTTATACAATAGTCTAGCTCTGATACCACTTGTTACCAAGTGGCTTCTAGTACTCAAGAGGGGGGTGAATTGAGTATAATTTTTTTTTGCAAAACCTCTTTTCAATTAATACAAATATCAAAAGCTTAATAAATAAATGCACAGAAGGGATGAGAAGAAGAAAAGAAACAATAAAGAACAGCGAAAAAATAAATGTGCAGTAAATTAACTTGCATAAAAAAAAGATTAGGGAAAAGAGAAGCAGACACAGTATTTATCCTGGTTCGACCACTAACCCACTTGTGGTCTACGTCCAGTCCTCGAAAGCCGAGATTTTTCACTAAGTACACAAGTTTCAATAGGTGCTTGCTATCGTTACAAAATAGAGCACTTTTCACACACAGGGACACTCTACCCTTTTGCTAAAGTCTCAGCCTACAGGGATACCTCACCCTTATACAAACCTTGAGGGATACCTCACCCTCGATACAGAATATCAGAAAATAGAGATGAAGAGAAACTCTCACTCAGAGTAAGTAATACAAATTGAAGTGCTAATGGAGCTCTCACAGAAATATCTCAAAGTTTTTAAACAAGAAGAGCGTAGAAAATAGTTTTCACAAATCAGAGTAATCAGAAAATAGTTTAAAATTATTGGCACTAAAAAACGTGACCCAGGCTTGCTATTTATAGGGAAAACCAGATGAATTAGTCGTTGGGTATAATTAATAGCAATTAACACAGATTGAAAATCTTGTCTGTTTCTATTTACGTAAACAAAAGCTTCGTGTTTATTCGAATAGAGCACAGGCTTATTCGAATAACACTATTTCTGAAAACTCATCTGAAATTGGTTATTCGAATAACCAACCTGTTATTCGAATAACTCCGTTAAAACCAGAGTTGTGAAAACGAACGGTTATTCGAATAACAGCTTATCTATTCGAATAACGTATTTAAAAAAAAGTTCAGATAGAGTGGTTTTATTCGAATAACGTATGAGTTATTCGAATAACTCACTTAAAAGCATAGTTCTGAAAAACTTCATTTATTCGAATAAGGGAAGGATTATTCGAATAACCACTTACAAAACAGTGTTCTGAAAAACCTTAGTTATTCGAATAACAGGGTAGTTATCCGAATAACACATTTTAGAAATCAAACCACGTGAGGATGTTTATTCGAATAGGCAAAGCTCTATTCGAATAACTCAGTTCAAAAAGAGTTTTAAAAAGATGTTTTCGAAGACACTAAGTTTAAAACCAAGTTTTCTCTTTTCTTTCAGGAAAAATAAAGAGATATCAATGTGGGCTCCGTACAATAGATCCTAAGTCCTAATGCTAATCAAATATAAATTTGGACTTAGTCTATTTATCATCTTCATTTATTCTTCCTGTTTGTTATCATCAAAACAAGTCTTCAAAAGTATGCATCAAAACACACACACCTTAGTGCGGGTGCGAGTAGACTAGTGTATGTCATATTGTTTACCATGGGGGCGTCGGGGTGCGGGTACCCCGCAATGGACAGTTGGTAGCTCTTCTATCCATGGGGCAAACCGATGCAAACACACCGACGATCTTGACCGGGCACTGTCCTATATCGTGATCTAGTGTAGACTGTCTGTACAATGCCACGATGTGCACGTGGATAAACTGATGAATTATAGCACTTTGGCCGCAGTAGCTGAGTTACAAACGTGTCTCCTAATATTTCTCTCTGACCGTTTGTGTCTAGCTCCATGGAGTAGGATTTTGACTTTGTATGCATGTGCATAGTGGGTCTATATATTATCTGGCATCTGTTTATTATTATTGTAATTAGAACTATTGTGTTATTGTTATATAATTGCCCGTAACTGATTATTATCTATTTCTGCTATTTAATGCTTATAATTATTATTTGATATGCTCTGTGGGCGCTTTGCACCATTTTGTTTCTTGTTGCTATAACTGGTAATGATGGTAGGATGTCTTACCTCTTTCTTGTATTTTTGTTAGTTTCTATCTGTATAATGTGTCCCATCGAAGATGACGGCAAAGAGGTTGGAGCTCCTGATTTCCCCGACTTTTGGCCTGATCAAGATTAGCATCTACTATGGAGCATGGAGGCATGCATGCGTGGATTTCTGGGTGATGTGCATCTGACCTTCCTTGGAGGGCCAGAGTGTTGGCACATTAACCTGAATTCTGATCGCTGTGTCTATCTAGGAGACGTGTCGATCTCTTTAGCCTGGAGGAGTCATGAGCCGTCGATTTTTACCTGTTGCATCAACCTGCATTTGGAGTTTTATCTGCTCATCCGGGAGATGTGGGGTGACCGCTACTACACCCCGCAGGAGGACTTTTTTGATTCCACTGCTCGGGCTCCAGCTCGTAGTTTTGTGGCTCCTATGGTGATTTCCTCAGATGAGGAAGACCCCAAGGAGGTCCCCGAGGATGATCTTGCGGAGGATCCTGATACGATTCCTCCTCATCTGAGGGACTGATATTACTGGTAGCTATTGAGGGCTACCAGTGTTTTATTTTGGGGGCCTGATGTTTTAACTGTAGTGGGCTGTATATTCTGATATCTTGGGGATGTATAAGTATGATCCTTTGGGCCAGGTATAGTTTTGCTTTTTGGTATATCGGGCTTTGTAATCAAACAGATTTGATATAATATTATATATATATATATATATATATATATATATATATATATATATGAATATGCAATGTTGATCGATGTATGCTTTAATACTGTCTTGTCCTTTATTATCGTTTATGTCTCGTCGCCTTGTTTTACTAATCATTATTATTATAACAAAAAATAAAAATATAGTCACCATTTTATTTATACAGCTTTAACCAGATAAATTTAATCGTAATAAAAATAACTGGGTCTTAACTTATCATATTTTATTTTTCGCATTGTAATTGACAATGTGACTTTCCCTCCCAAAAAGGGGCGTTACATTAAGTTGGTATTAGAGCCCCGATTTATGTTTCTTTGGGTCTTGTGATTGGGTCTGTCTTGTTTGTGCTGTGTGTACTCTGAAAATCAAATGCAGAGATGTATTGCTTGGTATTCCTAGTGGATGCGACTGACTTTCCTTGTGTCTTTCAGTTACTCTAACTTGAGACAGTAAGATGGCGCGACGGGAAGACATGGCAGCAGCTATAGCAGCGATGCAGAGGATGGCTGAGGCCGTCGCACAACAAACTGAACAAGCTACATAGCAGCAAGAAAGAGTTGCGCAATAGCAAGAATAAGCTGCTCTCGAGGCTACGACAGATGCTCAGAACTTGGTGGAGTTCCGAAGCCACAACCCTCCTCAATTTAAAGGAGAGTTTGATCCAGATAAGGCTAGTCTGTGGATCAAGGAGTTAGAAAAAGTCTTTTGTGGCATGAACTGCGATGCTACTTTTATGTTGGTGGGCAATGCTGAAAACTGGTGGAATGGAGTGCAGAGAATGCTGGAAGCTGCAAATCGAGAGATTACTTGGGAGTTATTCAAGGTCAAGTTCTTGGATAAGTATTTTCCTGCAAGCGCAAGGCACGCGAAGGAGTCAGAATTTCTTAACCTACGACAAGGGAATATGACCGTTAGCGAGTACGCAGCGAGGTTTAAAAACTTGTCACAGTTTTCAACATACTTTCAGCACTAACCAAATGAAGCCTAGAAGTGCCAGAGATGAGGTGAAGAAGGCGGTCATCACCCTAAAGATCAATGAGTTCTTGGAACTGCTGGATACATGCTGTGAGGTAGAAGCTCTAGAGCAATCTAGAGATACGAGGAATAGGAACTTTGGGCCCACAAGGTTCCAAAGAGGCAGCGGTAATAGTTCTAATAGCTTCCTGAAGAAGTCATACTCCTGACCAATGGGAAATCAGTAAAAAACCATGGATGGAGGTTCTGGTGGAGGTTCTGCTGGGAACCGGACTGGCCAGAACATGGCGTATCCTTCCAAATGCCTAAAGTGTGGGAAAGATCATCTCACAAGGGACTGCACCATAAAGGGGATCATCTGCTTCAGATGTGGCAAACCTAGCAACGTATCCCGAGATTGTAATCAAGTGAAGGCTAAACCTTCAATTAATGCTGCGAGAGCCAAGAAACCACGAGCTGGAGGGCCAGTTTATACTATGAGCGGAGCTGAAGCCTTCGAATTCGAAGACTTGATTCAAGGGGAATGCACCATAGAAGGTAACCTTTTAACTGTACTGTATGACTCTGGGGCAACCCATTCTTTTATATCATATGACTGTGTGCAAAGACTTGGTTTACTTGTGTCTACCTTACCTTTTGACTTAACTATTTCTACCCCCACTGATAAACCGGTAGTTACTACCAAAGTCTGTCTAAATTGTCCATTGATTGTTGAAGGTCAAACTTTTCTGTCGATCTGATCTGTTTACCCCTTTCCCAATTAGATATAATTTTAGGGATGGATTGGTTGTCTTCTAACCATGTTCTACTAGACTGTTCAAGGAAAACCATAGTTTTTCTCATAGATAAGGATTCTAGATTTTTGAAGGTCAACCGTG
Source organism: Ormosia semicastrata (assembly GCA_029884595.1). Lineage (NCBI taxonomy): Eukaryota > Viridiplantae > Streptophyta > Magnoliopsida > Fabales > Fabaceae > Ormosia > Ormosia semicastrata. The sequence goes on along the minus strand of JAQQTO010000062.1, from coordinate 16,873,189 downwards.
TTCAAGCTCTCTTGAAAGAAGGAGCTCACAGATACATACTATTGTCTTCTTTGAAAGTCGAGAGTGAGGTTGATATGAACACAATTCCAGTGATGAATGAGTTTCCTGAAGTCTTTCCTGAGGATGTACTTGGTTTACCACTGGTACGAGAAATAGAGTTTGCTATTGACCTAGTACCGGGAGCTGGTCCCGTGTCTATAGCACCTTATAGAATGGCACCGACAGAATTAGCTGAGCTCAAGAAGCAGCTAGAGGAGCTTTTGGAGAAGCAATTCGTCAGACCGAGTATGTCACCATGGGGAGCACCAGTACTGCTAGTTTGCAAGAAGGATGGTTCATCAAGATTGTGTGTGGACTACCGGCAGCTGAACAAAGTGATGATCAAGAATAAATATCCACTCCCGAGAATTGATGACTTAATGGACCAACTGAAGGGAGCAGTGGTGTTTTCAAAGATTGATCTGCGATCTGGGTATCATCAGATACGAGTAAAGACGGAAGATATACCCAAGACTGCTTTTCGTACCCGATACGACCATTATGAATACCTCGTGATGCCATTTGGCGTGACGAATGCACCAGCTATTTTTATGGACTACATGAACCGAATCTTTCGTCTTTACTTGGACAGATTTGTTGTGGTCTTCATTGATGATATTCTGGTATACTCTCAAAATCAGGAGGACCATGCTGAACACCTCAGTATAGTTCTCCAGATTCTGAAGGAAAAGGAACTGTATGCTAAACTGTCAAAATGTGAATTTTGGCTGGAAGAAGTTAAATTTTTAGGTTATGTAATCTTGAAGGATGGGATTATGGTGGATCCATCAAAAGTGGAGGCAGTGCTGCAATGGGAAAGGCCTAAGTCAGTGATGGAGATTCATAGCTTCGTGGGTCTGGCTGGATATTACCAGAGGTTCATTGAGGGATTCTCTAAGATTGCAGGACCACTTACTCAACTCACGAGGAAGAACAAAGCTTTTGAGTTGACCGACAGCTGTGAACAGAGTTTCCAAGAGTTGAAAAATTGGCTGAGTACCTCGCTAGTGTTAATGCTACCCGATCCGAATGAATAGTTTGAGGTGTACTATGATGCTTCATACCAAGGACTAGGATCTGTGCTTATGCAGCATGGAAGAGTAATGGCTTATGCTTCGAGGCAATTGCAAGTGCACGAGAAGAACTACCCGACGCACGACTTGGAGTTAGCGACTGTGGTTTTTGCTCTAAAGATATGGAGACATTTTCTCTATGGAGCAACGTTCAACATCTTCAGTGATCACAAAAGCCTGAAGTATCTATATGATCAAAAGGAGTTGAACATAAGGCAGCGGAGGTGGCTAGAGTTCTTAAAGGACTATGATTTCCAACTTCTGTATCACCCTGGTAAGGCAAACGTCATGGCAGACGCCCTGAGTAGGAAGATGATCAGCGTCTTAGCCCTGATGATCAAGGAAAAGGATTTGATAGACCAATTCAGAGATGTATGGTCTTTTGTGGAGTTAGAACTAGGAATGATCTGCATAAATATGGTTACTATCGCAAGCGAGCTAATGGATGACATATGAGAAAACCAGAAGGTTGACAAGTTCTTGCAAGAAGTGAGGGAGCAAATGAAGCATGACAACGAAACAGTATTTGTGGAAGGAACAGACGAAATTCTGAGATTCTGAGGTAGAGTCTGTATTCCCCGTGACCAAGAGCTTAGAGAGTATATCATCAACCATGCTCACACAAGTCAGCTAAGTATGCATCCGAGCATAACAAAGATGTATCAAGACTTGAAGAAGTTGTTCTGGTGGCATGGAATGAAGAGTGACGTCACTAGACGTGTATCGACTTGTCTGGTCTGTCAGAAAGCTTAAGTGGAACATCAAAGACTGGCAGGATTGCTGCAACTATTATCTATTCCTGAATGGAAGTGGGACAGTATTGCAATAGATTTTGTAGTGGGTTTGCCAAGGACAAGAAAAAGTCATGACCCGATTTGGGTAATCGTGGACCGACTCATGAAATCAGCATATTTTTTCCCGATCAACATAAGATACAAACTAAAGAGACTAACTCAGATCTATTTTAGAGAGATTATTAGACTGCACGGTGTGCCCACAAGTATTATTTCGGATAGGGATCCAAGATTTACTTCGAATTTCTGGCAGAGTCTACAAAAAGCATTAGGGACAAAGTTACATCTAAGTTCTGCTTATCACCCACAGACCGATGGTTAATCAGAGAGGACGATCCAATCTTTGGAATATTTGCTTAGAGCTTGCACCATAGAACAGACTCAAAGTTGGGATGACGTTCTACCATTGATAGAATTCACCTACAATAATAGTTATCATTCGAGCATAGGGATGGCACCCTATGAGGCTCTGTATGGACGACGGTGTCGAATGCCCTTATATTGGTACCAAGACAGCGAGTGCCTTACTATTGGACCAGAGATTATACAGCAGACAACTGAGAAGGTTAAGATGATTCAGGAGAAGATGAGGACGGCTCAGAGTAGACAAAAGAGTTATGCAGACCGAAGGAGAAAGCCTCTTGAGTTTGAGGAAGGCGAGCATGTATTCCTGAAAGTCACACCTACGACTGGGGTAGGCCAGGCCTTGAAATCTAGAAAACTCACTCCAAAATTTCTTGGACCATACCAAATTATTCGCTGAGTAGGTCCTATAGCCTATCAAATAGCCTTACCTCCTTTCCTCTCAAACATTCATAATGTCTTCCATGTGTCACAACTGCAAAAATACTTTCCTGACCCAAGTCATGTTATAGCACCGGATACGGTACAATTAAAAGAGAACTTAACCTATGAAGCGTCTCCTGCAAGAATCGAGGATAGAAGGATAAAGCAATTAAGAGGCAAGGAGATCTCATTGGTGAAGGTAATCTGGAACGAGACGACTGGAGATGCAACCTGGGAGCTAGAAGACAAGATGAAGGAGCAACACCCACAACTATTCTAAGGTATAAAAATTTCGAGGATGAAATTTCTTTTTAGAAGGAGAGTGTTGTAACACCCCAAAAATTATTTATTTTGCCATTAATCATCATTTTATAATATTTATAATTTTTGAAAATTTTTGTGAATTTTTCAGAAATGATGAATATTTTAATATATTTCTCATTTTACGTGCACACTGAGCAGAGTCTGTGTAACACTCCGGAAATGATTTATTTCATCATGAATAGTCATTTCCCAATATTCACGATCTTTGGAGATTTTTCTAGAATTTTCTAAAAACACTGAATATTTTAATATATTTCTTATTTTGCGTGCTCACTGAGCAGAGTCAGTGAAACGCTCTGGAAAATCATTTATTTCGTGAAAAATATCTATTTTCTAATATTTGTGATTTTTAGGAATTTTTGTGGATTTTTTTTGAAAAATGTCAAAGATTATAGTATATTCCTCATTTTACGTGCGCGCTGAGCGGAGCCAGGATAACGAAATGTTTTCCCTGAGGCTGATATACCTTGAACTGTTGACTTATCGATGGGGGATCTTACTAAACCCGAGGTTGGGCACAGTTTACGAGGTTTACATTTTCCAAGGTTTATTTGATAAATAAAATCACTGTATCATAAAAATTATCCGATGAATAATAAAATATTATTTTCATCAATTGTAACTTATATTCACTAGAAAAATAATTCTAACAGTGTAATTAATCATCCGTCAGATATATTTAATTAAGGAGACAAGCTTACTATGCACTTTATGGAGAATTATGCAAAGCTTCTCAAGGAAGCTTCAAGGAAGCTTCTTGGAAATTTCCTCCAAGCTTCCTAAGGAAGCCAACCATTTTTTTCTCTCTCCTCCCTCACACTCCACTCACAGCTGCTGCACACTTTAGAGGGGGGAAAATTGTGCTTTCATGCAATTGAATATACTACTTTAATTTCAAAAACCTAAAGCATCTTTCATTTCTCCTATGCACTTTCTCCCTCTACCTTTTTCTTCTTCCTTTGAAATTTTTTCTCCTCCTTTTCTCTACCAAGGCTCACGGCCAGCAGCCCTTCCTCCCCTCATCCATCACAAAATTTTCATCCAACCCAATTTTCTTAATCCGCTCCATCTCCTAAACACTTTTCTAGTTGGTGGCTCTTTGAAAATCCATCATTTTCACCATTTTCTTCAAGCTTCAAGCTAAGGGCTTTTGGCTAAGCTTTTTGATTCTTTACTTCCTTTGTCTCATTTTTGTTTCTATGGTCTTCTTGGTGGGCATCCATGCTTTATTTTTCAAGCATTGGTGCTATTTTAATGAGATTGAAATTTTAGGGTTCTTGGAGGTACCAAATCCAAAAATCCAAAGAGCTTCAAGGGAGTTCTTTGTTTGTTCTTCACTTAGGTAAGAGGAAGACACTCCTCCTCAACCTCTATTAGCATTAAGAAACCTTGGTTGTGAATGATTGTGAGAAAACCCTAATGAGGGCTACTCTTTGTTTGCATGATTAGTATGTTTACATGTTGTTTACAATTTATTTGTGCTATTGGATTGATTGTTTATGTATATTGACATATTGGAATGGCTTGGATGGCATGAAATGGAAGAAAATGATGTTGAATTTTCTCTAGGCTGGCCACAATTTTGGGGGTCCAAATTTACGATTCTTTGTGAATAATTGTAACAAGTGAAAATCACAATTAATCAAGTGTACATAATGCAATTAATGGAAATAAAAATTTAGGAACTTAATCCCTAGGGAGGCCACGGCCTCTAGAGCCTTTTTGGGGCTTAATTATGCAACTTTAGTAACCTTGAAACTTAATTAATCAAGTGATTAAATCATTGGTAATAGGATAGAAAATTAGCAAATTGGAAGAATTGGATATACCTTGAGATTCATAAAGAACCAAGAATGAAAATTATCTTAAGACTTAGGGTAATTTAATTAGGGCAAGAATAAGAGAGTGTGAGACTTTGAGATCTTAGAATAACCTTCTAAGAGTATGAGAATAAATTACATTAGGAAATTTAATTAATTATGAGAATTCATTTGGAGACGAACCTTGTAAGGAAAGGCTAACTTTAAGTAAGCATTTATAATATACCTTAAAAATGTATTAAAATATTTAATTCTAATGATATGATTTTGTGGGTCCATGTGAGCGACCAATGATGTATTGATACTTAATTTGGCTAATTGTGGTATGATGTGTAATAACATGTAATGATGATCATACATGAGTATGCATAGAGTCTTTATGCATTGTGAATGTCCGTTGGACTGTTGTTAAGGCCGAGTTGCCTAGGAGTTGAACACACCTTAGTACGGGTGCGAGTAGATTAGTGTAGGTCATATTATTGAACATGGGAGCGTCAGGGTGTGGGTACCCCGCAATGGATAGTTGGTAGCTCTTCTGTCCGTCGGGCAAACCGATGCAAACGCACCAACGATCCTGACCGGGCACTATCCTATATAGTGATCTAGTGTAGACTATCTGTACAATGCCATGATGTACACGTGGATAAACTAATGAATTATAGCACTTTGGCCGCAGCAGCCGAGTTGCAGACGTGTCTCCTGATCTTTCACTCCGACTGTTTGTGTCTAGCTCTATGGAGTAGGATTTTGACTTTGTATGCATGTGCATAGTGGGTCATATATTATCTGGCATCTATTTATTATTATTGTAATTGGAACTATTGTGTTACTATTATATAATTTCCTGCAACTGCTTATTGTCTATTTCAGCTATTTAATGCTTATAATTATTATTTGATATGCTTTGTGGGCGCTTTGAGCCGTTTTATTTCCTGTTGCTATAACTGGTAATGATGGTAGGATGTCTTACCTCTTTCCTATATTTTTGTTATTTTCTATCTGTATAATGTGTCCCATCGAAGACGACGGCAAGGAGGTTAGAGCTCCCGATTTCCCCGGCTTTTGGCCTGATCACGATTTGTTAGCCATGGCAACCATTACCCAAGAGGGGGGGTGAATTGGGTGATGACTAGTTTTAATGCAACTTTGACAAATTATGCATTTTGAATAACTCAATTAATAAATGCAGCGGAATAAGTCTAATAAATGTACAACTATTGAGGATTACAACTTGGGATATATGATGAACTAAGTGAATAAGCTAGATATCAAGTTGTAACAATCAAAACATCAAGATATGCAATAAATAAATATATTCTACCAAATACTGAATTTAAAGAGTATAGGGAAGAGAGAATCAAACTCAAGAATTTATCCTGGTTCAGCCACCAACCACTTGTGGCCTACATCCAGTCCCCAAGCTTAACTTGAGATTTTCTTCACTATCTCCTAGACTTTACGGGTGCTAGAAAAACCTTTGTACATACAAGAGCACTCCTCACACCTTGGGATACCTCACCCTTGTGCTAGAGCCTCCAATTCTTCAAGCTTCACAGGTGCTTGATGACCTTTACAATGAAGAGCACTCACAACACCTTTGGGATACCTCACCCTTTGTGTTTGAGTCTCACTATAAGGATACCTCACCCTTTTCTCTCTTGAGGGATACCTCACCCTCTTACAATGATTTCAAGATGAAGAGAAAGAATAGAAACTCTCACAAGAGTGGATATACAACTTGAAGAACAAAGTAGATGATAGAAAACTCTTTCAAGAGTAGATAATACAAGTTGAAGCTCAATGGGTATAAAGGATTTACACACTTAGCTCAAAACAAAGAATTTGGAGAAAAAGATGATGAATTTCGTTTTCAATGTTCAAGGGTAATTTTCAGAATGTTCTCCATCATGTTTTTGATGCCCAAACACTTTTATTTATAGCCCAATGAGTTTTAGAGCCGTTGGAGGTGTTTAGAAATGATTTTCTATGAAAACTAGCCGTTTATAGCCGTTAGAAACGTTCTGGCACTTTGTAATCGATTACAAGCTTCATGTAATCGATAAGCTTGGCACTTTGTAATCGATTACAAGCTTCATGTAATCGATTACAAACTTTCTGAGGCACTTTGTAATCGATTACATACTCAGTGTAATCGATTACAGCTTTCTGTCAACGTTGTAATCGATTACATGACTTGTGTAATCGATTACACCATTTCTGGTTTTCAAAACCGACTTTAAAAGGTCATAACTTCTTCATTTCTTATCCAATTAAAGCAAATGACCATTCATTGGAAAGCTCTTTGAGTCTACTTTCATATGAAAGAAGTTTCAGAACAAAACTCAAAGTATTTTGAAAGATATGATCAAAATAGTAATCAAAGGTCAGATTTTCAAAACTCAAACTTTAATTGGTCATAACTTTTTCGTTTCTTATCCGTTTAAAGCAAATGACCAGTAATTGGAAAGATCTTTGAGTCTATTTTCAAATGAGATAAGTTTCAAAGTAAAACTCAAAGTATTTTAAAAGTTATGATCAAAAGAGTAAGTATATGTCAGTTTTGCAAAACACAAGCTTGACTATTTTTCATAGATTTGAAATACCACCAAGACTAGCTTTCCAAAAATAGTTTGTTGGGCATTTAAACATTTTAGAAACACTTATAAATATGTTTAAAACTTGTTTGAGCTTAGTGTGATTCCTTTTTACCTTTACACAAGATCTAAGTCCTATAAGCTAAGCTTGAAGATGTTGGACTAGATCTTTTACCACCATCACTTCTTGATGTAATCCAAGCTTCCAAAGAAAATCTTCTCTTCAAAACTTGCAAATGCTTGGAACATCTTTTCATTTTCATTCTCCTTGAGTTGAGCATAGTTGTGATCTTTTGCTTTCTTGTTGCAATGCTCACTCTTGGTACTTGAACTATCCTACAAAATATTGCTCACTTAACCAAACATAGTTAGTCCAAATTCATAGCTCAATATCTTCATATGCATGATTCATAAATGTATAACTCTAGTTAGTCTAACATGCATACAAGACTTTCATAGACATATCCAATATTAATTCATTTAAAACTCATATAACATATTATTGGATATATTATATGATGAATGTTACATATATCTTATTGCATGATTATTAAGTGAAATATAATTAGATAAAGTACATAATCATGCATGATATAATATTTCTCATTAAACACATTTATGTAACATGATCAATATTCTTTTATGATGCATTTGTTATCTATAAAGCACAAGTATAAAGCATAAGCATCATTCTTTTTGTTTTGTATTTGTCATCATCAAAACTTAACATATTAAATCATTGGGGCAAACCTATTTCCACAATCTCCCCCTTTTTGATGATGACAAATCACTAAAGAAAAATATGTTGAGCAATATAGAAGAATAGATATTCATGTAAGCATATCAAATAATTAAGCACAAGAACATATTTTTCTTTCCAATTTTCTCCCCCTATTTGACATCAACAAAAAGGCTTATAGATAAAACTCATGTGTCAAAAAGGGTAGGATCATCAAAACCATAAACTTCTTCAAGTTATTCAACTCATCACTATCTCTCCTTATTTAATTATATACCTAATTCAAGAAAGGAGAGATGAAATAAGTATGCTTTCAAGATATAAAAGATTATTCATGCAATACTTGTCATATTTTGGTATTTCAACATTTAGCATATGATAGCAATAAGCTTAAGAAATTATGTCTAACATATAATATCTTGCATACCACATCATAAATAAGTACCACTTGATATCACTTGATAGGAGATACAAAATATTCATGTAAGATCATGGAATTAAGGTTTTCAAATAAAAGATCATACAACTTGTCACATATGAAGCATTTCTCAATAAAAGAATTAAAAGATATGAAATTTAAGAATGTTTACCTTCTTTCATTGATAGAGGAAAAAAAAGAACAAGAGATGATCTTTGTTGACATATTGATAGTATTAACAATAAAATATTTCATGTCAAATAAAGATGTAAGTCAAGAGATATAAGCAATAATCTAAGAGTTAGGCTCCCCCTCAAAATATGCATATTATCAAGATATAAAGCATAATATATGCATGCCAAGACCATGTAAGTGCATTACCAAAAAGCAAGGCAAAGATATATATATTCTTAATCTCTCAATCAAAAACCATTTTAAAACTTCTCCCCCTTTCAAAAAGAATTTTATAATAACACATTACATTTCCAAAAGTATTTTAGAAGGGTAGAAGGGTTTTATATTAAAACTACATATTCCTTGAAAATGATTAAACTCAAGTCAAAAGAGCATTTGAAAGTTCATCTCTTCTTTTTCTCATTAAAAAAGAGCCTTGAAAAGATAAAACACTTCACAAATCTCTTCTATTTGGAAACTTTCTTAAATACCTTCTCAAGATTTAATAAACATTTCAAAGTAATGAAGAGAGTACTACATTTATAGCATAAATCGAATGATTTCCAAATTTTTAAGATAATTAGGAGATGATAATACTTTTTTTAAGTCTTAAGACAAGTTCAAAATATTCTCAAGGATATGGATTTTGAAAAGCATCTCCTTTTTTTTTTTTTTTTAAAAAAATTAATCAAACTAGAAATTCTTTTCAAAACAAGAGTATGATTATCATAAGTTTATACCACTAAGAACCATAGATCAAGAGAATCATATATATATCAAACATTGACCTTGATGAAATATACTATAGGGATTAAAACATGTATAGAACTAATATCATCCACCCTATATGCAATGACAAAATTAGCAAGTTAATATCCAATTTAGCACTTTGTCAATGTTAAGCATACTTCTCATGTAAAGAAAGCATCTAATCATTTAAGATCAATTTATCAACAAGTATTATACAATTTATACCATATATAATACCACAATAGCTTAGGGATAGAGATACTTATTGAGAGAGTGATGCTTCTTTAGAATGATCTTTATTTATAGGTCCTTGTACTTTCTTTCATTGAGTATTTCATTCCATTGCACTTGAAGAAAGTCTCCTCATGTTCCTCTTCCTTCAACATTTCTCATTTATCTACATATGCTTGACATTTCAATATTTGATGACTATATTTCAAAAGTTCTCTAAAACATGGGTTAGCATCAAATATCATTTAAACTTATTTACAAACATAATTTAGCTTGATATAAAATGTAAAACATGTACCACATTATCAACCATGAATTGTTAGCTCTAAAGAGAACAAAAGAATGATATATGCACTTGAATCCAAAAGCATAGTTTGAACATTTTCAAGGTAAGATTCAAGTTTATCAAGAAACACATGATCAACATCAAAACTTATATAAGCATTTTGGGGCAAACAATGATCATGTAAGGCATGTAATATCAAGTAAGAAATTTTAGTATGTACACATGCCAATCAACAATAAGAAATCTCTTATTGTAGTGAAAGAATTGAAAAACCATGGAACTATAACTTTTGAATATTTATGATTCATTTCAAGATATACTTCATTAAAAAAAATATTGAAGTTCAAAGATAAGTTCAAGGAACAAAAAAAAGAATCATTTACTTCTTGTTTTTAAAATATGAACATATCAAGCAATTTCAAACAAGAAGACAAATAACTTTTAACTATCCAATATCTAAGTAAGCATATAAGCAAATTGAGCATCAAAGAGAAAGGATTAGAACTACTTATGAGCATGTGAAATTTTCATATTTGAATAAGGAGAAATGGTCACAAGCTCAAAAATAAAGATATTGCCATAACATGTCATTCCAAGCAAAATGTGTGCATATCTAACATGTTAGTATATATAAAAATATTTTTAAAATATAGTGCTAGAAAAGCACAACTTAAGGCATGATAAGGCATAAAAACAAATCTTTACTTATCCAACTATCACATTGATATACAATTTAAAGTATAAGTAAGGATAAGAGATTGATATCACCAAAAGTGTACTCTTTGAGTTTTTGTAGGTGACTCCAACTTCTATGCCTCAAGGCCCCTTGAGAATGTTGTGGTTCTCCATGTCTTTCTTTTTATGTTTTTCATCATTTTTGGAGAACTTGGACCATTTTAAGTTTTCCCAACCTCAAGTAGCATGGTTATTTTTCACTTCATTTGCATGCTTGAACTAATGGTCACCCTACAACATAATTTAAAGTAATTTCTTTGGTATCCACCAATTTTGGATCCGTAGGGGTTAGTCATTGATCATTAATCCATTATGCTTTTATAGATATCAAATTTTTTTATAGTATGTAATTTGAGCATAGCAAATGTAAACAATCAATTACCATTAAGCTCATAGCCAATAATATGCATGCTTTCATGATATATAGACAATTTTGAGTGAAAATGGTCATTCCAGCACTTAAAACCATTTTTAAAGCCTGTGTAATCGATTACAATATATGTGTAATCGATTACCAGCCCTCTGGAATCCATGTAATCGATTACATGTTTGGTGTAATCGATTACCAACTTTCTGGGAACCTTGTAATCGATTACAGGGTTGGTGTAATCGATTACATGAGTTCTGGAAACATTGTAATCGATTACATAGTATGTGTAATCGATTACACGCTCTCTGACTTTGCTTGGAACGCTTGGCAGAGCCTCTGTAATCGATTACAGAGGTCTTGTAATCGATTACAAGCTTGCTGAATTCAGTTTTTGCACTTCAAACAGTAAGGGTCCGAACTCAAAGCTTTCAAATTAATTCCAAAACTCTCCAAAACAATTTCAAACATCATGTAAGCATAAAAACTGACCAGTTCTTGATCCAAAGCTCACATTTATGCAAAAACTACAAATGATGCAGAAAATTATAACTTTATGCAGCAAGAGTTATGATTTATCCAATATGCCAAGTTCTAAGATATTTTTATCAAATGTGCTACTTCAAACAAGAAGTGAACTTATCTAGCATATTATCACAAGTAGAAATGTATAGAAAATTTAAAATATAGAAAACATCCATAGTCATAAAATACCTTATTATCAAGAGATATGCAAGGTAGTGAGTAAAGGGTGTAACAATAATATAATCATGTGCTATATATAATATTCAAATTTTACCAAGTACACATGATTCAATTAATCAGTTAAGGCCTACAAGAAATATACCTCAAATTCATTGACTTTACAAGTGAATGTGCATAAGAGGTAGAAACTTTTGATACCTTGGCCTTAATGATCAAGGAAGCTCTTTTCCTTACCCATTGCTTCTCTTTTGGTGTTTTGAACTTTGAAAGTTCCACATTTTGTACTTGAGAAGCTTCGTTTGAAGTCGTCTTCCTTCTTTGATCAAAACTTCTACCAATGGGTTTTAGAAGCATTCCCTTTGATGATTCATTTTTCTTTTGACCAATTGATCCATCCTTTTGAGAAGTTTTCTGCATAATTGAAACACTAGGAGGACTTTTTGGTACCCACTTCATCTTGGGTCCTTCAATGTTAGTACTAGAACCTTTAAGACCTTTAGGAACCCATACCATATTATTTCTCATATAAGAATTTCTTCTATAATTGCATAAATGAGAAATATGTCCTAGATGACCACAAAAATTACAAACAATTGAATTTAATGATGACTTGGTCCTTTGAAGATCATTTTTGGAAAACATAAGCCTTTTGTTGTTTTTATATTCTATGTTATTTTTGCCACAAGCCTTACTTGAATTTCCATGTGAAATAGTATCAATTGCATTCTTATTAACACACATGGATTGTAAGCAAATAGAATCATTAGCTTTGGCAAATTCACAATATAAGTTCTCAACTTGATTTTCTAAATTAATGCATTTTTCATAAGAAGTTGAGGTTTCACATTTTAAAGGCATTTCCTCATCAAGAAAAGTATATTCATTTTTCAAGATATTAATTTCATTTTCAATGGAGGAAATGTTTTCCAAACAAGATGAGTTTTTCTTTTCTAAAAGCAACAAACCATCATGCAATTCATCATATGCACATTTTAGCTCATCATAGGAAGGACTATAATATAGTTTATCATTATTTACCTCAAAGTCCTTTTAAGGGAATCACCATCTTCCTCATTGTTGTCCATCCAAGATTCAAGAACATCTTCTTGAGGACATTTTTCAATATTGTCTTCCTTTAGAGGCTTTTGCTCTTCTTGCTCTCTATATACAACTTTTTGCAAGAAATCATTATTAGCAAGATAGATGGATTCAAGAGTATCCCATATATCTTTAGCACTAGAGCAACTCTTAATTTTAGCATAAGCATCGTCATTTAAACTACTTCTCAATATTTGCATTGCTCTAATATTCAATGAAAAGCATTTCTTATCATAGTCATTCCAAGTTTGTTTTGATTTGCAAGTAAATCCATCAAGCATAATATCCCACAAATCAATATCAATAGATTGCATATAAATTTCCATTCTAGCTTTCCAATAAACGAAATTCACACCATCAAAGAATGGTGGTTTATCAATTTCAAAACCATTCATTTTAAAAAGCTTTTAATGGTTGCCAAATAAACAAAGATCTTTAACTCCAAGCTGTTAAGCTTTTACCAGAGCACGAAGCTCTGATACCACTTGTTAGCCATGGCAACCATTACCCAAGAGGGGGGTGAATTGGGTGATGACTAGTTTTAATGCAACTTTGACAAATTATGCATTTTGAATAACTCAATTAATAAATGCAGCGGAATAAGTCTAATAAATGTACAACTATTGAGGATTACAACTTGGGATATATGATGAACTAAGTGAATAAGCTAGATATCAAGTTGTAACAATCAAAACATCAAGATATGCAATAAATAAATATATTCTACCAAATACTGAATTTAAAGAGTATAGGGAAGAGAGAATCAAACTCAAGAATTTATCCTGGTTCAGCCACCAACCACTTGTGGCCTACATCCAATCCCAAAGCTTAACTTGAGATTTTTTCACTATCTCCTAGACTTTACGGGTGCTAGAAAAACCTTTGTACATACAAGAGCACTCCTCACACCTTGGGATACCTCACCCTTGTGCTAGAGCCTCCAATTCTTCAAGCTTCACAGGTGCTTGATGACCTTTACAATGAAGAGCACTCACAACACCTTTGGGATACCTCACCCTTTGTGTTTGAGTCTCACTATAAGGGATACCTCACCCTTTTCTCTCTTGAGGGATACCTCACCCTCTTACAATGATTTCAAGATGAAGAGAAAGAATAGAAACTCTCACAAGAGTGGATATACAACTTGAAGAACAAAGTAGATGATAGAAAACTCTTTCAAGAGTAGATAATACAAGTTGAAGCTCAATGGGTATAAAGGATTTACACACTTAGCTCAAAACAAAGAATTTGGAGAAAAAGATGATGAATTTCGTTTTCAATGTTCAAGGGTAATTTTCAGAATGTTCTCCATCATGTTTTTGATGCCCAAACACTTTTATTTATAGCCCAATGAGTTTTAGAGCCGTTGGAGGTGTTTAGAAATAATTTTCTATGAAAACTAGCCGTTTATAGCCGTTAGAAACGTTCACAGCACTTTGTAATCGATTACAAGCTTCATGTAATCGATTACAAGCTTTCTGGCACTTTGTAATCGATTACAAGCTTCATGTAATCGATTACAAACTTTCAGGCACTTTGTAATCGATTACATACTCGTATAATCGATTACATCTAATTGTTAACGTTGTAATCGACATTACATGACTTGTGTAATCGATTACACCATTTCTGGTTTTCAAAACCGACTTTAAAAGGTCATAACTTCTTCATTTCTTATCCAATTAAAGCAAATGACCATTCATTGGAAAGCTCTTTGAGTCTACTTTCATATGAAAGAAGTTTCAGAACAAAACTCAAAGTATTTTGAAAGATATGATCAAAATAGTAACCAAAGGTCAGATTTTCAAAACTCAAACTTTAATTGGTCATAACTTTTTCGTTTCTTATCCGTTTAAAGCAAATGACCAGTAATTGGAAAGATCTTTGAGTCTATTTTCAAATGAGATAAGTTTCAAAGTAAAACTCAAAGTATTTTAAAAGTTATGATCAAAAGAGTAAGTATATGTCAGTTTTGCAAAACACAAGCTTGACTATTTTTCATAGATTTGAAATACCACCAAGACTAGCTTTCCAAAAATAGTTTGTTGGGCATTTAAACATTTTAGAAACACTTATAAATATGTTTAAAACTTGTTTGAGCTTAGTGTGATTCCTTTTTACCTTTACACAAGATCTAAGTCCTATAAGCTAAGCTTGAAGATGTTGGACTAGATCTTTTACCACCATCACTTCTTGATGTAATCCAAGCTTCCAAAGAAAATCTTCTCTTCAAAACTTGCAAATGCTTGGAACATCTTTTCATTTTCATTCTCCTTGAGTTGAGCATAGTTGTGATCTTTTGCTTTCTTGTTGCAATGCTCACTCTTGTACTTGAACTATCCTACAAAATATTGCTCACTTAACCAAACATAGTTAGTCCAAATTCATAGCTCAATATCTTCATATGCATGATTCATAAATGTATAACTCTAGTTAGTCTAACATGCATACAAGACTTTCATAGACATATCCAATATTAATTCATTTAAAACTCATATAACATATTATTGGATATATTATATGATGAATGTTACATATATCTTATTGCATGATTATTAAGTGAAATATAATTAGATAAAGTACATAATCATGCATGATATAATATTTCTCATTAAACACATTTATGTAACATGATCAATATTCTTTTATGATGCATTTGTTATCTATAAAGCACAAGTATAAAGCATAAGCATCATTCTTTTTGTTTTGTATTTGTCATCATCAAAACTTAACATATTAAATCATTAGGGCAAACCTATTTCCACACGATTAGCATCTACTGTGGAGCATGGAGGCACGCATGCGCGGATTTTTGGGTGATGTGCGTCTGACCTTCCTTGGAGGGCCAGAGTGCTGGCACATTAACCTGAATTCTGATCGCTATGTCTACCTGGGAGACGTGTCGATCTCTTTGGCCTGGAGGTGTCACGAGCCACTGATTTTTACCTACTACATCAGCCTGCGTTTGGAGTTTTATCTGCCCATCCGGGAGATGTGGGGTGACCGCTACTACACCCCGCAGGAAGGCTCTTTTGATTCCACTGCTCGGGCTCCGGCCCGTAGCTCTGTGACTCCTATGGTGGTTTCCTCAGATGAGGAAGACCCCGAGGAGGTCCCCGAGGACGATCTCGCGGAGGATCCTGAAGAGGATCCTGATACGATTCCTCCTCATCTGAGGGACTGATATTACTAGTAGCTACTGATGGCTACTAGTGTTTTATTTTGGGGGACTAATGTTTTAACTGTAGTGGGCTGTATATTCTGATATCTTGGGGATGTATATGTATGATCCTTTGGGGCAGGTATAGTTTTGCTTTTTGGTATATCGGGCTTTGTAATCAAACAGATTTGATATAATTATATATATATATATATATATATGACTATGCAATGTTGATCAGATGTATGCTTTAATACTATCTTGCCCTTTATTATCGTTTATGTTTCGTCACCTTATTTTACTAATCATTATTATTATAACAAAAAAAAATATAATCACCATTTTATTTATACAGCTTTAACCAAATAAATTTAATCGTAATAAAATTAACCGGGTCTTAACTTATCATATTTTATTTTTCGCATTGTAATTGACAATGTGACATTCCCTCCCAAAAAGGGGTGTTATAATCCCAATCAGGAAAAGTTTCTCAAAAAATCTTTCCAAACGGTTTTCATTTTAAGCCAATTTCATCAAAAAAAAAACTCAACAATTTTATGAATATATTCTTGTTGTTACTGACTCGGTCTCTCTCAAGCATTACAGGGACCCTAAAAGATGAATCTTACATAACCCATTCAACAATCCAGATTTTGAAGGTCATGACACTAGCAGAATTTGGTAAAAACCCAAACACTTTGAAGAAAATTTCTCAACATTTTGATCCAATCAAATTTAATTACTGGGATTACATGCAAGCTTGGAACAACACATTTTGGCTCCAAAATAAGTCCAACCGCCACTCTTGTCTTATCTACTTCAAACAGAATGTCCAGTACAAGTTCCCTCACTGGTTCATGTAATGGTGGAACTTCTTTGGTCCAAACCAGCAGATTCTTCCGATAAATGTTATGGAAGGATTTTAATATTTTTTGAAGAAGTTTGATTTAGGTGATGATTTGTTTCCTGTCAATCTTCACTTCTTCTCCAAACTTTCTCTTTCTGAGATATTTTCTTAGCAGTACAAGTACAAGGCTCATGATGGTCTCCCCAATCTCCTCCCTGCACTGCAAAAGCAAGCATATGCAAAATGATGGGCTGAATTTGACGCCTCCAGAGCATCTAGTGACAACATCAAACTATGGTTCCAGAAGAACCCAAAATATCTCAAGACTGCTAATGAAGATGATTGCCAGTTTCTCAATCAGAGGGCAAAAATATTGGCTGCTATTGCCGCCTCTTCCGATAAGGATCATTTATTCTGAAACATGGAAGACGTCCTCAAACTCTACAAAGATATAGAAGTTGCTATTAGCAGAGAACCAGTTCTCCTTCTCCTTCAATCATCTTGTCAGAAGACTCCGTAAACCAGAACAAAGATGACTGCTACGTAATCAATCTTGAAGAAGATGAATAGTCTAGTTACTATGCAAATCACTATAGCAATCTGCGGAAGATTACTGTTGAACATTGTTCACTATAGCGCTGTGATCGATTACTATTTTACTGTTCATTATAGCGGGGCACTGTAGTGTCACTATTGAAATAGTAAAATTTTAATCTATTTATAGGATGTCTGTCCACGATGTTAGGCATTCGTAATTTTACATCCTTCTAGAGAGAGGTTAGAGAGAGAAACTCTCCCCCTTTCCTCTCTTCCAATCTTGTAATAATTTCTTTATGTTTTAATAATAATCAACTTTTCTCTTCTTCCTCCTTTGTCGGCCGGTAAGTTCCACCTCCATACGGCTTTCATGTTTTAATTTCTGTATTTTAATTTCTGTACTTTACCGAGCTCAGTCTCTGGTTTTAAATGCTTTAGTTTTAATTTTTGCACTTTAATTTTTGTCTTTTATTTTATGTTTTAATTATTTTACATAGCATGTAATGCAATTTGTCTGCTCTCCTACTTTCTTTCATCTTGTCTCTTCCGCCTTTCCCGAAGATCACGACTTGTTTGTTGATGTAGAAGGTTGAGCAGGACCATGGACTCTTACTTTTCCTAATGAGTCCTTTCGCAAGAAGATCATTAATCTACCACTGACAATACTGAACGAGTTCTTGACTCATTTGAATTAGTCTAGCCTTTGTGGAAATTTGTCTTTCATTGAAATTCTTGTCGTAGGGAAGATCCACCATATGTTTCTTCCTTTCCTAGAAAGCGTTTGGAAGATCTGAACAAATTGATCCTTGAATCTATTCAAGAAAATATTGAATTCTTTTCTGGATTTGGGTTTACTAAGGTTGGAATCAATATTTTTAAAGGAAATTTCCTCTTTTAGATAATTGATTTGATTTTGTTTATATTGGATTAAGTTGATGTTTCTTAGAATCAGTTTCCTAAGAAATTTGAAAATGATTGTTTGACCAAGATGTTGGGTAGTAATCCCTTCATTCGTGATTTGTAGAGGGAAGAGTGATCTGATGAATAGTGGTCCTAAGATCACTTCATTTTTGAGATTCTTGACTAATAAGAAAGAAGTTTCAACTTGGAAACCTTGGTTTTCAATGATTGCAGATGAGAGTTTGAACTTGATTTTTAGTTTTGAACCATTAGCCGTGCTAAGCTGTTCAGATGTATTTTCAAAATACTTTGTTGGGATTAATCCCTCCAAAATACAATTTGAATCTGCCCTTGTGTCAAACAGTGCGACAATGTTAAGGACAAAATCATCAATTTTGATGTTTATGTTAATAAAGAATTTTTGAATTTTCATTTAATTAATTATTTGCGCAAAGAATTCTTCATCTTCTTGATTTTCAATCTTTTGACTTTTTTGACTCTTGTTTTCGGGAATTGTATCCTTATCAGAGTTAGTTTGAATATCCTGAAGTTGGGAAATTATAATATGATGTAAGCTTTGCTGTTCTTTAAGTTGTTTAACTTTGATTTTCAGGTTATTAATTTCATATTGAAGATCTTGGATTGTTACAGTTTTCTTAGAAGTTTTCTTTTCAAGTTTTCTAAGTTTTTCTATAAGATTATATTTATTTTGGATTATTGGTTCTTTGAAAGATTTAGAAGAACTTGCTTCCATTAAAGATTTAAATTTTTCTAAATAGACTTTCCTATCTTGAGGATCATCAATTGAATTAAGAACTTCGAACAGGAGATCTTGCTCCTTTGTTAGGACATTGATATCAGGAAAATCAGAATCTCCTTCAGATGACATATCATTATTATGAATTTAGTTTAAGTCTTCAGAGGATTCTTTATCAGACTCTTCTTTGAATGATTCAACTAACAAATTATTAATTTGTTCTTCGATTGTTGGTTCAAGATTTAAAGATTTTATCTTCTTTTTTAACCTACAGTATTTACTAATGTGACTAGGTTTACCACAGTTATAACAAATTACAGGTTTCTTTAGGACTTTGATATTATCGATTGGAGGTTTGGACTTAAATTCTTGTTTAAGTCTTCTGGGTTTTGTACTAGCTTTATGTTTGTAGTATTTGGTTTTCTGGACATGATCAAATTTTGGTTTTGGTTTCGGCTTCCTCCTAGCACAAGGAGGACCAAATTGTTCGCAGAACGTTCCTAAGTCCTGCTTGGTTTGGGCCTTTTCTCTAGCAAGTTGGGCTTGAATCTTGTCATCTTGGCATATTTTTAGGGCTACCTTTTGGATGAAGGCAATGAGTTATCCATAACTCAACTGCTCATAAGGGATTTCTCCATTTGGGGATTGACTTCTAATCTTGTTACGAACCTTGTCGCCTAAGGATTTAGGAAGACCGACAAGAAATTTTTCTTTCCAGAAAGGCTATTGACTATCCTCTCTGGTGTAAACCCTAGCTAAGAAGGTATCTCTATACCACCTAAAGTTAGCTAGAGTTTTGCATTTTAAGTTTGAAAGAAGTTCGGCAGACCTATCTTTCCATAAAGATGGTTTTCCTATGAAATGTTGAGCGATTGTGAAGATTAGATTATTGACAGCATCGGGAATTGGCTTTCTGTCACTGAGGATTATATTGCCATCGATGTTAGTCTTGACTGCTTCGCCAATCTCAATCTTTTGGTCAGCGGAGATATAGTTATCCCACCATCCTTTGAGTTAGCCAGAAAATCCTGAAACAAAGATTCTGATAATGACTTCTTCTGGACAGTCATATGAGGTTTGATAAGTAATAGACACCATGGTCATATGCTGAAGAGTGTTGATGATGGCATATTCAGTCATCCCATCAATGTTCCACTCATAAATGTTGCTCGCGCTAAAGCTTCTGAAGTTTGGATTTCTTTTTTCAAGCAGCAAATCAGGAGCTTTCGCTCTTTGATAGTAGAGTTTTGAAGGATTTTTCCAATTAAAAGTTTGGCTGATTACAGGATTCACTTTAATGACAGAATTTGTCTCAATTTCAGTTTCTGGGCAATCAGATCCCGATTGTGAACTAGATTGTCTAATTGTATTAACAATCATATTTTTATCTTTAGATTTACTAGTCTTTAACTCTTGGGTTTATGGTGTATCTAGGGCGACTAAGTTTAGTCTATCCATGAATTCATTAATAAGACTTTGGTTAGATGGTTTTGGATTATTTAAAAGTTTTATGCTTTCTTTAAGCTGTTTGCTAACCTTGAATAGTTTGAAAAGAGACTTTTTAATTAACTTGGGAGGTTTACTTTCATCAGTTTTGGTTCTTGAGGTTGAAGGTTTATTTGTGGATTGTTTAACTAATTTTTCACCTAAAACTTGAAGGTATTTGTTTGTATAATTATTTTGTTCCATAAGACTTTTAATATCTTTTGAATTTATCGGCTCATCTTCTACTTTAGTCTTGAAAGGAGAAGCTAAAACATGATTGTTATCTTTGTCTTTTATGTTTAGAATAAGATACTGACTGGAAGAAGGTAATTCAGATTTGATTAACTCACCATCTTTGCGATGCCATACAGTAAGAACATTAGCTGATTTATCTTCAATCAGACTAATGCTCCAGGGATATTCAATTTCATTCCTAATCATGTAGGCATGAAACTAATTGAAGAATGGGATATGTTGTTTGACTTTGTTGAGAAATTCGTAGAACTTCTCTTGGATTTCAGTTCTTTTTTATCCCTTAAAATTTTTTAAAAACCATTTCCTTTGTGGAGTCCATTCCGTGGAATAAAAGTCTTTCCTAAGGGTTTCCTTATCTATGATGAATTCAGATAACATGGACATCATCATTAAGGGAGGAATAGGTTGGAGATTGAATAGATCTCTGTTCATCTTCATCTTCACGTTGTATGTTGGCCTTGGGATGTTTGATAAAGTATCCAGTCCTCGAAGATTGATTGTTGATGGAGTAGATTGGATTGTGGAAAAAGATTTTCTAGAGACAGCAGATCTGTAGTCTTCAGATCTGGAGGATGAAGATCTAAAAGATCTAGAAGAGCTGAACGAAATTCTCCTATTGAAGGCTAATTCAACTCTACCTAATTGGTGTTGTGTGATTTCCTGAATTTTAGGTGTTTCTCTGGGCAAAGCTGGAGTTGCTTTATCCATAATCCATTTCTCAGGGAGGATTACATCTTCCCATCGAATTTGTTTAAGGACAACTACGTTGGCCTTTGTTATGTCTATCGGGAATAACATTGTTACTCCCTTGTCTTTTGGTTTTAACGCCTTTGAGTAAAAAAAAATTCATAACTTTGTATTGAATCCTATAGATTAAGGCTAAAGGGATTGATCCGGGCTTCATGTCTAAACCACATACTTTAATGTTTAAGAATAATATGTCTTGAATATTTTTGTCTTTCAGACTAGCAGTCCTATTAGGATAACAATTAAAATAGATTGGACCATGACCAAGACTAGTTTCTATGGTTCCTAGAAGTGAATCATGAGATTGATTATGTCTTATGTCCCTTAGACAAAGCAGAACAGATGTGTTTAGTCCTTCTCTAATTAGAGGTTTGACAGCTACCTGCACACATCCAATATACAGATAATTGTATTTGTTGGCTTGACCTTTTAAGGTCTCTTGACAGAGAAGATGAAATTCTTCATCATCACCTTCAATGGTGATTTGTTTCTCTACAGTTCTCATAATGTATTCAGAACATCTGAAGAATCGTCCTTCAGTTTTATAGAGTTCATTGTTTGGGATTCTGGGGATTTCCCAGTCATCTATGTCTTGATTTATGTTTTCAAAGCAAATTTCTTCATTAAAGTTGTTTGTTGTAGATGGATTAATTTGTTGCTCAGTGAGTGATGAAGAAGAAGATTGAGAAGACTTGAAAGAAAGCTTAGAAGACAGAGAACGCAACATGGCAGAAGATTTAAACAGAAATATAAAGAACAGAAATGAAAGACAGAATATAAGAATATAAACGCAGGAAATAGCAAGAAAGAGAATAAAATAAAATAACAAGAAAATAAACAGCAGATAACAAATATAGACTTAACCCCTGATATCATTACCCTTATTTGGTTTCATAGATTTGTAACTGAAAATTTAAGTCAAATTTTATCCTTTGAACTAGATCTTAAAATTATCATATTTCATACTTTGATTTATGTCTGGTTTAATTATTACCTTCTGAACAATTTGTCAAAATTTTATAGATCATACCTGGATCTTTAGCCACCGCGTTTATTTATCAGTTCTTAACCATGGTCACCACCGTGCCTCATCCTTCACTACCTGTGGCGACATCGTCAAATTAGACTTACCGCCTCCCCAGGACTTACTGCTACAGCCCCACAGAATAGATCCAACACCAGGCATTATGTACCGTCCAGTTAAGAAAAGATAACATATAGATACGTACTAACCAAATCCAGATATAATAATAACATTATTATTTAGTTCAGTTAAGATAATAAATAAAGCAGATAAAGATCAAAGGCAGATAACGATTAATCGGTATAATAACATTAATATCCAATTCAATAAGATAATATATAACTTAAATCCACCATTTACATTCCTACTTCCCCATCAAGCTTTGATACCAGAGACAGGGTGAAGATCACGGGAAAGGCAGAAGAGACAAGATGAAAGAAAGTAGGAGAGTAGGCGGACTGCGTTACATGCTATGTAAAATAATTAAAACATAAAATAAAAGATAAAAATTTAAAGTATAGAAATTAAAACTAAAGCATTTAAAACCAGAGACTGAGCTCGATAAAGTACAGAAATAAAAATGTAGAAATTAAAACATGAAAGCTGTGTGGAGGTGGAACCTACCGGCCAGCGAAGGAGGAAGAAGATAAAAGTTGATTATTATTAAAACATAAAGAAAAGATTATAATATTGGAAGAGGGGAAAGGGGGAGAGTTTCTCTCTCTAACCTCTCTCTAGAAGGGTGTAAAATTATGAATAAATTACGAATGCCTAACATCGTGGGCAGACATCCTATAAATAGATTACAATTTTACTATTTCAACTGTGGCGCTACAGTGTCCTGCTACAGTCAACAATAAAATAGTAATCGATCACAGCGCTATAGTGAACAGTGTTCAATAGTAATCTTCTGCAGATTGCTACAGTGATTGCTATAGTGATTTGTATAGTAACTTGACTATTCATCTTCTTCAAGATTGATTGTGTAGCAGTCATCTTCGTTCTGGTTTGCGGAGTCTTCTGACAAGATGATTGAAGGAGAAAGAGAACTAGATTTTTTAGGAAGCGGTTCTCTGCTAATAGCAACGTCCATATCTTTGTAGAGTCTGCGGACGTCTTCCATGTTTCAGAATAAATGATCCTTGTCGGAAGAGGCGGCAATAACAGCCAAGATTTTTGCCCTCTGATTGAGAAACTGGCAATCGTCTTCATTAACAGTCTTGAGATATTTTAGGTTCTTCTGGAACCATAGTTTGATGTTGTCACTAGATGCTCTAGAGGCGTCAAATTCACCCCACCATTTTGCATATGCTTGCTTTTGTAGTACAGGGAGGAGATTGGGGAGACCATCATGAGCCTTGTACTTGTACTGCCAAGAAAATATCTAGGCAAGAGAAAGTTTAGAGAAGAAGTGAAGATCGACAAGAAATAAATCATCAACTGAATCAAACTTCGTCAAAAAATATTAAAATCCTTCCATAACATTTGTTGGAAGAATCTGCTAGATTGGACCAAAGAAGTTCCACCATTACATGAACCAGTGAGGGAACTTGTACTGAACATTCTGTTTGAAGTAGATAAGCCAGGAGTGGCAGTTGGACTTATTCTGGAGCCAAAACGTGTTGCTCCAAGCTTGCATGTAATCCCAGTAATTAAACCCGATTGGATCAAAATGCTGAGAAATTTTTTCAAAGTGTTTGGGTTTTTACCAAATTCTGCCGGTGTCATGATCTTCAAAATCTGGATTGTTGAATGGGTTATGTAAGATTGATCTTTTGGGTCCCTGTAATGCTTGAGAAAGACCGAGTCAGTATCAACAAGAATATATTCATAAAATTGTTGAGTTTTGTTTGATGAAATTGGCTTAAAATGAAAACCGTTTGGAAAGATTTTTTGAGAAACTTTCCCTGGGTTGAGATCCCAGAATTTTGGTTCCATTTGGATTACGGGAAAAAACTTTCTTTTGGTATATAATGTGGTTTGGAGGAAATGGGTTGAGATTGGACGATTAAATCCTTTTTTGGTTGGTTGACTACAATGGCTTTGCCTTTAAGGGTTTGAATCATGGTTTGAATGTCAGTTCTTTCGACAAATTCTTCAGTGAATATCTGTTTCCATGATTTATCTAGGAGATGGGTTAAGCCTTGATCTTGCAGGGCTAACAGGGTTGTGATTGGCATGGCATAGTCTTCTTTTGATTGTGTTCTCTGAGTCGATGACTCAGCCTTAGCTTGGGTTGATGACTCAGATGGAAGGGTTGAAGACTCCAGTTGAGATGATGATTTAGTTGGCTATGCTAGGGGCAGATTACCTGTGCCTCTTCCCCTAGAGGAAGAAGATCTTGTTGATCTCGGCATGGGGCTACTTTCCCTGTAAATATTCATGGGCAAGGTAGTTAGGTAAGGTATTTGAGGTGCCTTTGATATATTCTATGTCAAAATCAAAAACACTCAAGATTGCTTGCCATCTAGCAAAAATTTGTTTTGAAACAATATTTTTAACATCCTTTTGTAAAATATCTTTTGCAGATTTGCAATCGACATAGACTAAAAATTTTTGATTCAATAAATCAGATTGAAATTTTCATATGCAAAGAACAATTGCTAAAATTTTTGTTTTGACAGTTGAATAATTCTGCTGTGCAGGATCCAGTGTTTTGATGCGTATGCAATGATATGTTCTTTGTCTGTGACACGCTATTTGAGAATGCCACCATAACCTATGTCAGAGGCATCAGTTTCAACAATTTTAAATAATTGAGGATTCGGAAGATAGAGGCATGGAAAATCCTTTACCTGAGATTTTACCTATTTGACAGTGTTTGTATGAATGTCTAACCAAGGAGGAGGACTCTTTTTCAGATGATCATGTAATGGTTTAATAAGATTACTCAACTGAGGAAAGAAGTCAGCGATATAATTTAAACAACCAAGAAATCTTTGTAATTGATTTTTGTCAATGAGTTGATTAGGAAACTTGTCAGCAAACTCAATTACACGATTAATAGGATTGATAGTTCCTTGATAAATATTATGACCAAGAAATCTAATTTTAGTTTGGAAAAGATTAATCTTTGACTTGGAGACTGCAAGACAATTTCTTTTAATAACTCCAAGAAAAATATTAATGTGTTTAAAATGTTGGTCTATTGGTTGAGAAAAAATAAGAACATCATCAATGTAGACGATGGTAAAGTTTGAGTATAGATTGAAGATTTCGTTCATGATCCTTTGAAATTCTGAAAGAGCATTCTTTAGACCAAAAGGCATTACCTTCCATTCGTACTACCCAAACGGTACAGTGAAGGCTGTCTTGTAGCGATCACTTTCTTTGATTTGGATTTGCAAAAATCCAGATTTTATATCAAAATTTGAAAAGATTTTAGCAGAATACAGTCTTTTAAGAAGATCTTTTTTGTTTGGAATCGGATACTAAATCCATTGGAGTGCTTGATTTAGCGGTTTGTAATTAATGATCAATCGAGGAGTTCCTCTTTCGATCTTGGCTTGTTTGTTGATGTAGAAGGCTGAACCGGACTATGGACTCATACTTTTCCTAATGAGTCCTTTCGCAAGAAGATCATTAATCTCCTGCTGACAATACTGAACGAGTTCTTGACTTATTTGAATTGGTCTAGCCTTTGTGAGAATTTGCCTTTCATTGAAATCCTTTTCATAGGGAAGATCCACCATATGTTTCTTCCTTTCCCAGAAAGCGTTTGGAATATCTGAACAAATTGATCCTTGAATCTGCTTAAGAAGAGATTGAATTCTTTTCTGGATTTGGGGTTGACTAAGGTTGGAATTGTAACATTCCGAAAATTATCTATTTCATCATAAATAGTCATTTTATAATATTTGAGATTTTTAGGAAATTTTTTGAATTTTTTCGGAAATGATGAATATTTTAATATATTTCTCATTTTACGTACATACTGAGCAAAACCTGTATAACGCTCCGAAAATTATTTGTTTCATCACAAATAGTCATTTTATAATATTTGTGATTTTTGAGAAATTTTTTGTATTTTTTTCGAAAATATTAAATATTTTAATATATTTCTCATTTTACGTGTACATTGAGCAGAGTCAGTGTAAACACTCCAGAAATCGCTTGTTTCATCATGAATAGCCTTTTTCTAATATTTGTGATTTTTAAGAATTTTTATGGATTTTTCTGAAAATATTGAATATTTTAGTATATTTCTCATTTTGCGTGCGCGCTAAGCGGAGCCGGGAAAACGAAATGTTTTCCCTGAGGCTGGTAGACCTTGAACTATGGAAACGTCGATGAGAGATCTTATTAAACCCGAGGCCGGATACATTTTACAAAGTTTACATTTTTTGAGGTTTTATCTGATAAATAAAATCTCTGTACGCACTGTTAAATAAAATTTTGTAGTACGCTCTATTATTCGAGGGATAATTATTACTAGCTTGTGTACTACCACAATTATCCATTGGGTAATAGCTTGTAGTAAAATCCTAACCACCTCATTATTTAATTCCTAAATCACATTATGATATCCAAAGGTAATCCCCTTTATGTCTAATCATATCTACTTTTTATAATTTCCCACATGCTAACCCTAAAAGCAAGTGACCATTTTCTCTCTCCTCCTCCTTCTCCCCAATACGGAAGCTGCACTCTTGGAGCCCAAAGCTGGTGCTTCCTTTAATTAAACAAAGTCATTCTAATTTTAAAATCACAAAAAGTCATCACCTTTTCTCTTACCAACTTTTCCCTCTAGATTTTCTTTCTCTCTTTTCTCTCAACCATTTTTCTCTCTCTCTTGCCTCCCCACACTCTCACGGCAGCATCACATTTTGGAGCCCAAAAGTTTCACTTTTACTTAATTAATTTACCTATTCCAATTTCAAAAACCCTAAAAGCATCACCTTTATTTTCAACTATCATTTTCTCTCTCTAATCTTCATCTTCTTCAAGTTTCTCCTCCTTCTCTCTACCCTCCTCCATAGCTACGAAATTTGAAGCCCCTCCTCCACCAATTCTCTTCATCTTTTCTCCTCCCAAATACCATTTCTATACTCCTCTCAACCTCCTCTACAACTTCTATTTGAAAGGTTTTCTTCAAAAACTAACTTTTCCTCCATTGTCATCCAAGACTAAGCTTCAAGCTTTTGGGTAAGGTTCTTAGTTCCTCACCCTTTTCTCTTCATTTTCGTGATCCATGATCACTATGGTGACCATGGATGCCTTTTTCAAGCTTTGATTGTGATTCTTGTAATAGTTTAATGCTCTAGGGTTTTGGTGTTGGTGGAATCCGAAAATTCAAGGGAGCTTCAAAGGAGTTCTATTGTTTATTTTCTCCTCTAGGTAAGAGGGAGATAATCCTCTTCAACCTCTCTTGGTAGTAGGAAGCTTAATTTTGTGATTGATTGTAAGAAAACCCTATTGAGGATTATTCTTTGTTTGTATGATTTTTATGATTTCATGTTGTTTCTAATTTGTTTAAGTTATTTGATTGATTGATTATGTATATGTATGTGTTTGGATGGATTGGAATCTTGATTTGGAAGCAAAAATGACTTGGTCCTCTTCCATGAGGCTCACAGTTTTGTGGCCCTAAATTGGGGTTCTTGGTGAAAAAAAAAATTTATAACAAGTGGAAGACTTAGCTAACCAAATGGATAATATGTGATTAATGGAATAAAAATTTAAACCCTAAACCTAGAGTGGCTCATGGCCTTCATGGTTAAAAATGGCTCAATCATATGATTTCATACAACTATGACATTTAATTAATCAAGTAAATAAATAAGAGGATTACGTAATGGAAGGAAATAAATTTAGTAACCTAAAGGAATTCTTTGGACTTTAGGAACAAATAAGGATGTGTGAAGCATTAGTAAGACTTAGGAATAATTTCTTGTAAGTGAATATGACTAGGTTTAAAGTAAGAACCCAATAACGAAAGGAACTTCATAAGAAAAATTAAATTGAAGTGATACTTAATTAAATGATTAATTAGGAAGCAATTAGGGCTTCATAAAATGGAAAGAACCAAGAATGAAGTTTCATTCAATAACTTATACTAAATTTTAATTAAAGCAAGACCACGAGTGCAAGTAAGAATGATAAATAATTTGACTTGAATCGTTCTAAGGGAGTTATGTTTAAAATTTAATGATGGACTTATATAATTAAAATAATAATGTTTAAATAAATAATGTGAAAGCCTTTCTCAAAAAGAGAAACTTATTAAGAAAAATATAGAAATTTAGGCATAATTCCATAATGTACCCTAAAGGTGTAATGCATTATTTAAGAACTTAATAATAATTATTGTGGGTCCATGTGAGGGACCAATGATGGGTTGATGCTTACCTTAGCCAAAATTATGGCATGTTATTGAAAGTACATTATTAATGAATATACATGATATATGCATTGAGTCATCATGCATTGTGAAAGTCCAATGGACTATTTGTCAAGGCCATGTTGCCTAGGAGTTGAATCACACCTTAGAGCAAGTGCGAATAGACTAGTGTGGGTCCTGCTGTTGACCTTGGGGGCATCGGGGCACGGGCGTCTCACAGCGGGCAGTCGATAGCCCCATTGGATCGTGGGACAAACCGATGTAAACGCACCGATGATCTTGACCGGGCACTGTCCTATATTGCGATCTTGTGAGAATGCCGCTGTATAGAGCCTTTTTGCGCAAAACTGTTGATTATGATTTCTGAAAGCACTTGGTCCTAGGCGAACGAGATACTGGCATGTCTCCCTGATCATTCACTCTGATGTTTGTGTCTAGCTCCATGGAGTAGGAATTTGATATCATGTACATGTGCATAGTGAGTTAATACATTACTTGGAATTTAAGTTATATGATAATTGGATCTGCTATCTTATTCATGATATACTGCCTAAAACTGTTAAACTGCTTAATATCTGCTTCTCGATACTGTTTATTATTTTTGTTATGCTATGTGGGCGTCCTACGCCATTTATGTTTCTTACTGCCATAATTGGTAATGAAGTAGGGTGTCTCACCTCTTTCTTGTACTGTTCTTGTTCTATGTAATCTCTTGGTTAAAGATTGTTGAGGGGATGTTGTTGATTTCCTACCGGATTTTATTTGGTTTGATTCCCTATATTCGGTAATGTCATCGAGAAGAGGTTCTATCGGTTTTGTTAGGATCATGTTTACTGGTGGCGGTAATGCATGGCGAGTCGACTGGGTTGGACAACGTATAGGATATGTTGGAGACCTGATCCTGACCGTAAGGAGGACCCGCAATGGAGATCCTGTTCTGACACTTACTACTTCGGTACATCTGGAGTTCGCTTTACCTATCCATGAGCTATGGGGTGACCCGATTCACACCCCTAGAGAGGACGCAGATTCCATGGCATTAGCTGCTAGGGCACCTGCCCGTGGGACCACACTCAGTCCTATCCTTATATTTTTAGATGACCTGGGGGAGGATCCCGACGTGGATCCGATGGAGTACCCAACTCCTTAGACACGAATGTCTTATGGGTAGTTTATGTTTCTCTTCTGCATTAATTATATTATAATGTATTTTAATAGATTTGCCTTTTGAAGTAAATCTTGATGTATTTCATTTGTGAGTGGTATGAGAAACGCGCCACGCTCTGTACGCTTTAACTTAATTAATTTAACCTTACGTACTGTGTTTTGTATATATTCTATTGAATCATATTTGTTAACGATGATTTACGTATTATTGCATTCGTGGCTCATATTTCCTTTATATATATATGAAAAAGAAATATATATATATATATATATTCAAATTTGGAAAAGTATTATGAAGAAGTTGTAGCATGCCAAAAATTTAGTGACCGCGGTATAATGACGATTGTGCCATGGCTATTAAATCGAGGGGTGTTATAGGAATCAATATTTTTAAAGGAAATTTCCTCTTTTAGATAATTGATTTGATTTTGTTTATATTGGATTAAGTTGATGTTTCTTAGAATCGGTTTCCTAAGAAATTTGAAAACGATTGTTTGACCAAGATGTTGGGTAGTAATCCCTTCATTCGTGATTTGTAGAGGGAAGAGTGATATGATGAACGGTGTTCTTAAGATCACTTCATTTTTGAGATTCTTGACTAATAAGAAAGAAGTTTCAACTTGAAAACCTTAGTTTTCAATGATTGCAGATGAAAGTTTGAACTTGATTTTTAGTTTTGAACCGTTAGCCACGCTAAGCTATTTGGATGTTTTTTCAAAATACTTTGTTGGGATTAATCCCTCCAAAATCAAATTTGAATCTGCCCCTATGTCAAACAGTGCGACAGTGTTAAGGACAAAATCATCAATTTAGATGTTTATGTTAATAAAGAATTTTGAATTTTCATTTGATTAATTATTTGTGCAAAGAATTCTTCATCTTCTTGATTTTCAATCTTTTGACTTTTTTGACTCTTGTTTTTGGGAATTGTATCCTAATCAGAGTTAGTTTGAATATCCTGAAGTTGGGATATTATAATATGATGTAAGCTTTGCTGTTCTTTAAGTTGTTTAACTTCAATTTTCAAGTTATTAATTTCATATTGAAGATTGTTCGCTCTTTGCTTACCGCAAGTGCATGGGTCATACTTGTAGTATCGCTAGGAGTTAGATATCGTTCCCACGAGGATAACGTATTCATATAAAAGCTAAGTATTAACCAATAGTCTAATTAATGCTATCCAAAAGCATTAAATTTATAAATGAAAGTTTAAAGAAATATAAAGATTGAAAAGCAATAAATCTAAGATAAATAGATAAATAGAGAAATAAGAATTACTTTTCATCTCCTATTTCAACTAATGAATTGCAATCTTTACAAGCATCATTAAAGAATTGTTAAGTTAGCTTGAGAATCTGATTTAGTCAAAAGCCTATGTTTAGGTCAATCAACCCTGGTTTCTACTTGCCTAACTCACTAAGTTTCCTTGAGAGCCAGTGCAACTTCCACTCATAAACGATCTATTCTCAAGCACACACTATACATGGCCAATAAGCATATTTCTATCCTATTAACGAATCAGCTCATTACCGAACATGCATCAATCATACCATATCCATATCAACAAATTTCTATGTCTAGTTCATTTGCCAATATTAACATCATGCAATTAAGGCCAACCAAAACAAGCATATCCATATTGACATGACAGCTCAAAGTCTAGTTCATTTGCAATATTAGAATCATGAAATCAGTGATCAGCCAACCACAAGCATTAAACACAGATAATGATTGAACTTAACTAAACTTCAATATATACTCAAAAGATTATATATTCATCAGTATCTATGAGAAACTACAAAGGAAAACTTATATACAGCCTAGCTAGCCATGAAACATAAAAGTACAAACAACAAATCATGTTCATGAAGCAATAAGAGAGAAGAGAAGAAAGGAAAGGAAGGAAGCTCATTAGATTTTATCCTCTAAGCTTGATTCACCCTCCATAGGAAGGATGGCCTCCAACCTTAGCCTTTTTCACTTCCTCTAGGTCTAAAAACCTAAAACCAGCAGCTGCTCTCCAAAAATGATGAAAACTCTCGTAGAAAATTTGTACAATTGTATTTATAGGCTGAATAAAATAGGGTCACGCTGCGGCGTCCAACATGTCACGCCGCGGCGCGCGTGTAATTAGGTCACAGGCACTTGAGGCGCCCACTCTTCAACGTTGCGGCGCTTCAGCCTCGGGTTTTATCTACTGAAGCAGGGGAGCACTGCGGCGCCACCAATCCACGTCGCGGCGTTGGGTCCTGATCTTCACTTTTAATCTTCTCTTAGGCTTTCTGGTCTAAAGCAATTTCAATTTCTTCATTTCCATGCTTCATTTGAGACCTGCCTATAACAGAGAAAGTATCAATTCGTTAAATCATACAAATGTACTCAATTTGATCATAGTTTTGAAAGTATTTACACAAGATCACAATGGAAGTCATCAGAATGAAATCAGATATAAATGATGCTAAAACCTTCCATTAATGCTTACAAACAAGGACTAATCATGCCATAAAGCATAGATATATGGCGCTAATAACTACACTCTGTGCAGTTATCACACCCCGAAACCTAGATTTTTGCTAGTCCTCGAGCAAAACAAAGTACATTCACAAAGATCAACTAGCAACCTATTTTCAGCCATCTATAACATTCCACTTTCACTTAACTCAAGGTAGTATATGATGATTGCATAAACCTCAAAGAATACATATGCCTCAGAATCAGTTTAATATACACAATCCTCATCATGCTAACATTCATAGCTTTCTTTCATACAAGATACTCTTCCCAAAATCATGCAAGAAAAACCTCTTCCATTCAATTCAAATTCACCCAAATGAGGTTATAAACATTCACACAAACATAATTCACAAAATCCACAAGATTGTAATACAATTCTCTCTCCACTAATGTAAATCATGCAAGATTGAGGATCAAAAGGGGCTTTAGTAGCTTATAATGCCAGGCTAAGGGTAATGGGTAACAGAATAAAAGGATAGGATTAAACACAAACATTGAGAAACATAAATACAATATTCCAATTCATGAGTCAATAATGATATTAGCAGGGTATTTAACAATAAGATTAGAAAACTTGCCAGAACCACTTTGATGCTTTTCTACATTACTTCACTTTTGCTTTTGCTTCTCTTTTTCATTCATTTGTTTTTTTTTTCTTTTTTCCTTCTTTTTCTTTTCTTTTCTTTTGCAAAGTAATAAATTTTTTTTTCTTCTTTGACTGCATCTGATTCCTTCAGGCTTATTTTATACTGAATAATCATACCCCTAATCATAAGACTCACTTCAAGAAATAACATATATAATGCACTCAACAAACAAAGAAGGTAGGAAGAAAATGCAATGTTTTCACATGCATTAGAACGGTTAACAAGTTAACGATCACAATGGTTATGAAAAACAACAAGGCCAAACAGTATAAGGCTTCAAAATAGGACTTAAGGATATCATCATATCAGGTTAAGCTTTAAAAGGCTCAATCGATCCAAACAATGCCCTAATCATTTCCTCAATCATGCACAACCTAGGATTTCGCCTCAAGAGAGTTCAAAAACAATTTCTAGGATAATCAAATTTTTCACATGTATCATTCATAAACTTTCTCTAAGCAAACATTCTTATCCTTTCCAAAGTTCAAAAAGCACGCAATTGGGAAACTCACCATACATAAAAAGAAACTAGAATACTTCAGCATGTGCCAAAGATTGCATATGGATTCATAGAAAAATGAAGGTAAATTTGCATCCACATATATCATTGGACAATTATACACACTAGCTTTTGAGCAACATGATGTTCTTCACATTTTCAACATTATACAACATGTTTTCAAACAAAATAACTCACAATGTGAAAGGGAACGACAATTGTATCTTGAATGGATTTTTCATCAAAATTTCAAGATAACTGCTCCTATAGTTAATAGTTAAGCTATGATACTATAACACATATATACACTTCTAAAAGAAATATAAAACTAACAAACATGCATAATACCAGAACATATGCAAATAAACACAATAATCTGACAATATAATACTATTGCATATTTAATCAAAACATAAAGTTAAAGACACCCCCCCAAACCTGAGGGAAACAATGTCCTCACTGTACAAAAGATAAATACAGATATATAAAAAAAGAAATACAATGAAAGAAATAATGCCCTGAATGCACAACTAAAAGGATGGATCATCACTGGCTGGGCCCTCTGCATCAAAACCATCACCATCCTCGCTCGCGTCCTCATCACTATCCGGGACGTTTGCAGCAGGTGCGCGAGAAAGTCCAGCCTGGGAGGGAGCAGCTACCGATGTGGGTGGGAAAGAAGGAACTGGATACTCAGCCAGCGGCAACCCAAGACGCTCTGCCATCCATCACTGCGTCTGCATATGATACACTAACATAGCTTCCATCCGGGCACGCTAATCAGTATCATCAGTAGGTGCGGCCTGGGATGGAGCTAGTGCCTCAGGTGCTGGTGCTTGAGATGTTGGTTGAGGCTCTCCACAAGCCTGCCTTTGTCGTGCTGGCGCTGCAGCAGGAGCTGCCCCCACGCGCTCAATAAAGGTATCGTTCAGCGGTTGCCGAACGTCTGTAAGCTCCTCATGAGGCCCCCAGCGGACCTGATGTCGGCTGCACAAAGAATGGATGAGAAAGGGGAAGAAGAGGCTCCTATACTCCCTAGGAAACCTCAGTATCTGATGGAAGATGAGCGCGGCAACATCAATAGAGCGACCCTCCATGATGGCATAAATCAATATCGCTCGATCTCTGGTAACCTCTGAGAGGTTAGCTAATGGCAGGATGCGTGTGCTGATAAAATGGTACCACGCCCGAGCCTTTGGTGTCAAATGAGTACGCGCAAAGTATCGAGGCCTGTTAGTTTGGATGCTCATAGTCCACATCACAGGCTGAGACTTAGGCAAGCAAATCCGAGCTGTGACCACGTTAACATCAATACCCTTCTCCGGCTCCCAGCGACAAAATTCACTATAGTCACAAATCTCTGGAGGCGGAGGAAGTCCTAGTGCAGCTCGAATAGTCGATGGAGAGAACGAGACCACACGACCTCGAACTCTGACTGCTGTGCCCCCTTCACCAAGGAAAGCTGCATTCGCGTAGAACTCACAAACAACAGGAAACATGACAGAGGACTCCTGATGCTGGGCAAATGTACTCCAGTTCAGGTGGTTCAAGCACCGCTCCAGCTCTGGATGTGAAGTGCATGAAAAAGCGAAGCCACACTCCAGAATGAGCGATTGGGTGATAAGAGTCGAGTACCTCTCGGCAGCCTCGGCTGAGATAAATCTTCTCTTGTCAAAATCAGCAAGAGGGGGAGAAGGCTCCCTAGGCTGTCGGATAGATGAGCCTCTATGCAAAACTCGCCCTCTCTTTGGTGCCATAACCTGAAAAAGAATTGTCAAAAATCAGAGTGGATAATAAAAAGCATTGAAGATATTGAAAGATGAACAATTCGATCAAATTTTAAGACTCAGCTCCGCGACATGCCATTACAGCGCTACGGCACCCAAAACTCAACTCAGCGCCGTGACATTCAACCTCACGTCACAACGTTCAACCTGTTCATACTCACGCCGCGGCATTCAACCTAACGCCGCAGCGCTCAGCCCTCAATTTTCCAGGTACGCACGCCTCAGTGCGTCCAATCCAACCCAAAAATGCAAACAGGCATTATTTAAGACTAAAACTTAATAAAACCTAAGCATAATTAACTAAAAAGCGTTATTTAACAAATTAAGAACAAAACAAAAAATAGAAACCCAAAACAACCAAAGAAAGCAAGGTAAATTAAACTAAAAATTAACAAAAAGCTAAAAATAATTGGATACATACCTTAATGGAGGCAAATGTATGGTGAAAAGATGATGAAAAAGCAGAGATACGCAGGGAACTTGAAAGAGAAAGAAAGAGAAAAGGAAAGTGAGAGAGGAGGAGGTTGCAAAATGAAGAGACCCAAGCATCTCTGCATAAAACCATCACCGCCCACGCGCACCGCGCCGCAAAACCAAATACGCCGTGGCGTGAATTAATTCCCTCCTAATTTAATTATTTAAATTATTACTATTTACTGATTACTATTTACTTTTTTTTATTGCTGCGCATATAACGCCGCGATATGAGGGTCTGCCAAGTCGCGGCGCTGTGCTCACTGGAATGTAGCCCAAAACAAACATCACGCCGCGGTGCTTTAAGGCCCACGCCACGGCGCTATCAGTCTAGCTGCATAATTCTGCAACAAACTCACTTCAGCCGTGAGTTTTACTAAAATGTGGCCTCCAGCACCTCAAAAACTTATCTACAAGGTTAATTTACAAAATGAAATACATAAATATACAAAATCTTAAAAATTGAAATATTTACATATTGAAGCCTTAAAATTGAAAATTTAGGTTCCCTCCCAAAAAGGGCCTAATTTATAGTCCCGGCAGGACTTGTCTGCTGTTCGAAATATATGTCTATCAGTGAGGAGGATCTTCCTCCTAATTTAAAAAATTAGTTTGATGCATTTGGAATGGCATGACTTTCAACTCCAAGTTTGGAGTCTGCTCAACAGGTGCATTTAACAAATTTACCACCATAGTAGCCTTTAGCTGGTTCATTTCACTATCGAAAATGACTTGACCTTTGCCATGAACATAGGCTTCACTTACACCTCCTTCCTTGGATGTCGTCCCATCAATATTGCTTACCAACGCACAATCTTCTTGATCTTGAGGGCTTTGTTGTGCATCAAAAATATTGAATTTCACCTCTTGATCCCGAACCCTCATGGTGAGTTCATCTTTCTCCAAATTAATCTGAGCTCTTCTTGTTGCTAGGAATGGCCTGCCAAAAATCAACGGGACTTTGCTATCCTCCTTTATATCAAGTATAACAAAATTCGTAGGGAAGATAAACTTATCCACTTTAACCAACACGTTCTCAATAACCCCCTTTGGATGAGTAAGGGTTCGGTCCGCCAACTGTAGTGTAACTGAAATGGGCAAAACTTCTCCCAAACCTAATATTTGGTAAATAGAATAGGGCATGAGATTGATACTGGCTCCTAAATCACACAGGGCATGGCCAGTGAACTGATCACCAATTATGCAGGGTATGGTCAAGCTTCCGGGGTCTTAGAGCTTAGGAGGAAGTTTGTTAAGCAGAATTGCACTGTATTCCTCCATCAGGGCAACTGTTTCGAATTCACCAAGCTTTCATTTCTTTGATAAAATTTCCTTCATGAACTTAACATAGGTTGGCATTTGTTCTAAAGCTTCTACAAATGGGATGTTGATCTGCAGCTTTTTGAACACTTCTAAAAATTTCTGGAATTGGTGCTCAAGCTTTTTACTCACTTGCCTACAAGGGAAAGGTAAAGGGTGGACATATGGCTTGGACTCCTTCTTCTTCTCCTCTCCATTCCCATTAGCAATATCTCGACTATGCCTGACTTCTAGGCTCTCTACTTCCTTTTCTCTGACAACTTCTTTATCCTCTTCAAGCAACTTTGTTCTCGGATTCCCTGGAATGTTTTTCCCACTTCTCAGTGAGATAGCATGGCAGTGCTCATTTGAGACACCCTTCGAATTATTTACAGTGTCACTAGGGAGGGTGCTTGGAGGCCTATTATTGATGGCACTAGCCAACTGCCCTACTTAAGTTTCTAATGCTCGCATAGAAGCAGTTTGGCTCTTCAACATCACTTCATGTTTTGCCAACTGAGAATCGGTCTTTGTCATGTGAGAATCTATCTTGACCATAAACTGTGAGAACATGTCCTCCAAAGAGGGTTTTCGATCTTGGCACTGTTGTCTTCATTAGGAAGGGAAACCTGAAGAATTATAAGGTCTGTCATTCAGTAGAGCAGATGAAGAAGCTCCTTAATTGTCCCTCCAGGAGAAATTGGGATGATTCCTCCATCATGGGTTGTACTGGTTGGAGTATAGATTATTTTGTTGCGGGCGATAATTACCAACATATTGAGCAGTTTCTGTACTGAAAGGGCAACTATCACTTGAATGATTCTCTCCACACTTGTTACACAGCACAAACGGGCTTTGTTGATGGCTATTCCCCAAACAATCCACTTTACTTGCTAATGTTGCCACCTGAGCTGATAATGCTGCCATTAGGTCAATTTCATGCACTCCAGCCACTCTCCTTGAAGTATTTCTTTCCAAAGGCCATTGGTAGTTGTTAGCTGCCAATTCCTCAAGCAATTGGAATGCATCATCAAATGACTTGCTCAATAAAGAGCCTCCAGCAGCTGCATCTACTATAGGTCGATGGTTAGATAGTAATCCTTTGTGAAATGAGTAAACTTGGTGCCACAGTAGAATGTCATGATGAGGGCACCTTCGAAGCAAATCCTTGTATCTCTTCCATGCTTCATACAAGGACTCAGAATCAAATTGGGTGAATGATGTGATATCATTCACCAATTCAGTAGTCTTGGCCGGTGGAAAATACTTATTTAGGAATTTACCGCACAAATCATTCCAAGTGCTGATAGATCCCGCTGGTAGAGACTGCAACCAACTTTTGGCTCTATCTTTGAGAGAGAAAGGAAAGAGCTGTAAGCGAATAGCATCATCAGAGACACCATTATGCTTGAACATGTCACAAATCTCCAGAAAATTTGAAAGATGAGCATTAGGATCCTCTTTAGGCAAACCGTCGAATTATACAGAAGTCTGTATCATTTGAATGATGGCCGGTTTGATTTCAAAATTATTAGCACGGATGGCAGGCCGTCTAATACTGGACTGCAAGTTCTCCATTTGAGGGGTTATAAACTCTCTTAATGGTCTTGTATGACTATCATCCTCCAATTGGAGCGTAGCGTTATCGTCTGCCATCTTAGTACCTTATAACAAAATAATCTGAAAACTTAGATTAATATATACAAGACAAAATTTGAATTAGTAATAACTAGACTCGTTGCTAATATCAGCTAAACAGAAATAACCGTTATCCCCGGCAACGACACCAAAAAACTTGTTCGCTTTTTGCTTACCGCAAGTGCACGGGTCGCACTTGTAGTATCGCTAGGAGTCAGATATCGTTCCTACGAGGATAACGTATTCATATAAAAGCTAAGTATTAACCAATAGTCTAATTAATGCTATCCAAAAGCATTAAATTTATAAATGAATGTTTAAAGAAATATAAAGATTAAAAAGTAATAAATCTAAGATAAATAGATAAATAGAGAAATAAGAATTACTTTTCATCTTCTATTTCAACTAATGAATTGTAATCTTTACAAGCATCATCAAAGAATTGTTAAGTTAGCTTGAGAATCAGATTTAGTCAAAAGCCTATGTCTAGGTCAATTAACCCTAGTTTCTACTTGCCTAACTCACTAAGTTTCCTTGAGAGCCAGTGCAACTTCCACTCATAAACGATCTATTCTCAAACACCACTATACATGGCCAATAGGTATATTTCTATCCTATTAATGAATCAGCTCATTGCCGAACATGCATCAATCATACCATATCCATATCAACAAATTCCTATGTCTAGTTCATTTGCCAATATTAACATCATGCAATTAAGGTCAACAAAAACAAGCATATCAATATTGACATGACAACTCAAAGTCTAGTTCATTTGCAATATTAGAATCATGAAATCAGTGATCAGCCAACCACAAGCATTAAACACAGATAATGATTGAACTTAACTAAACTTCAATATATACTCAAAAGATTACATATTCATCAGTATCTATGAGAAACTACAAAGGAAAACTTATATACAGCCTAGCTAGCCATGAAACATGAAAGTACAAACAATAAATCATGCTCATGAAGCAATAAGAGAGAAGAGAAGAAAGGAAAGGAAGGAAGCTCATTAG
Organism: Ormosia semicastrata; assembly: GCA_029884595.1. Taxonomy (NCBI): domain Eukaryota; kingdom Viridiplantae; phylum Streptophyta; class Magnoliopsida; order Fabales; family Fabaceae; genus Ormosia; species Ormosia semicastrata. Next base: position 16,833,157 of record JAQQTO010000062.1, on the reverse strand, counting down.
ATTTTATCCTTTAAGCTTGATTCACCCTCCATAGGAAGGATGGCCTCCAACCTTAGCCTTTTTCACTTCCTCTAGGTCTAAAAACCTAAAACCGGCAGCTGCTCTCCAAAAATAATGAAAACTCTCGTAGAAAATCGGTACAATTGTATTTATAGGCTAAATAAAATCGGGTCACGCTGTGGCGTCCAACATGTCACACCGCGGTGTGCATGTAATTAGGTCACAGGCGCCTGAGGCGCCCACTCTTCAACGTTGCGGCGCTTCAGCCTCAGGTTTTATCTACTGAAGCAAGGGAGCGCTGCGGCGCCACCAATCCATGTCGCGATGTTGGGTGTTGATCTTCACTTTTAATCTTCTCTTATGCTTCCTGGTCCAAAGCTATTTCAATTTCTTCATTTCCATGCTTCGTTTGAGACCTGCCTATAATAGAGAAAGTATCAATTCATTAAATCATACAAATGTACTCAATTTGATCATAGTTTTGAAAGTATTTACACAAGATCACAATGGAGGTCATCAGAATGAAATCAGATATAAATGATGCTAAAACCTTCCATTAATGCTTACAAATAAGGACTAATCATGCCATAAAGCACAGATATAGGGCACTAATAGCTACACTCTGTGCAGTTATCAAAGATCTTGGATTGTTACAGTTTTCTTTTCAAGTTTTCTATGTGTTTCTGTAAGATTATATTTATTTTGGATTATTGGTTCTTTGAAAGATTTAGAAGAACTTGCTTCCATTAAAGATTTAAATTTTTCTAAATAGACTTTCCTATCTTGAGGATCATCAATTGAATTAAGAACTTCAAACAGGAGATCTTGCTCCTTTGTTAGGACATTGATTTCAGGAGAATCAGAATCTCCTTCAGATGACATATCATCATTTTGAATTTGGTTTAAGTCTTTAGAAGATTCTTTATCAGAATCTTCTTTGGATGATTCAACTAACAAATTATTAATTTGTTCTTCGATTGTTGGTTCAAGATTTAAAGATTTTATCTTCTTTGTTAACCTATAGTATTTACTAATGTGACCAGGTTTACCACAGTTATAGCAAATTATAGGTTTCTTTGGGACATTGATATTATCGATTGGAGGTTTGGACTTAAATTCTTGTTTAAGTCTTCTGGGTTTGGTACTAGCTTTATGTTTGTAGTATTTGGTTTTCTGGACATGATCAAATTTTGGTTTTGGTTTCGGCTTCCTCCTAGCACAAGGAAGACCAAATTGTTCGCAGAACGTTCTTAAGTCTCGCTTGGTTTGGGCCTTTTCTCTAGCGAGTTGGGCTTGAATCTTGTCATTTTGGCATATTTTTAGGGCTACCTTTTGGATGAAGGCAATGAGTTGTCCGTAACTTAACTGCTCGTAAGGAATTTCTCCATTTGGGGATTGACTTCTAATCTTATCACGAACCTTATCGCCTAAGGATTTAGGAAGACCAGTAAGAAATTTTTCTTTCCATAAAGGCTGTTGACTATCCTCTCTGGTGTAAACCCTAGTTAAAAAGGTGTCTCTATACCACCTAAATTCAGCTAGAGTTTTGCATTTTAAGTTTGAAAGAAGTTCGGCAGACTTATCTTTCTAGAAAGACGGATCTCTTATGAAATGTTGAGCGATTACGAAGATTAGATTGTTGACAGCATCGGGAATTGGCTTTACATCACTGAGGATTATATTGCCATCGGCGTCAGTCTTGACTGCTTCGCCAATCTCGATCGTTTGGTCAGCGGAGATATAGTTATCCCACCATCCTTTGAGTTGGTCAAAAAATCCTGAAACAAGGATTCCGACAATGACTTCTTCTAGACTGTCATACGAGGTTTGATAAGCAGTAGACACCATGGTCATATGCTAAAAAGTGTTGATGATGGCATATTCAGTCATCCCATCAATGTTCCACTCATATATGTTGTTCGTGTTAAAGCTTCTGAAGTTTGGATTTCTTTCTTGAAGTAGCAGATCAGGATCTGTCGCTCTTTGATAGTAGAGTTTTGAAGGATTTTTCCAATTAAGAGTTTGGCTGATTACAGGATTCACTTTAATGACAGAATTTGTCTCAGTTTCAGTTTCTGGGCAATCAGATCCCGATTGTGAACTAGATTGTCTAATTGTATTAACAATCAGATTTTTATCTTTAGATGTACTAGTCTTTGACTCTTGGGCTTGTGGTGTATCTGGGGCGACTAAGTTTAGTCTATCCATGAATTCATTAATAAGACTTTGGTCAGATGGTTTTGGATTATTTAAAAGTTTTATGCTTTCTTTAAGCTGTTTGCTAACCTTGAATGGTTTGAAAAGAGGCTTTTCGATTAACTTGGGAGGTTTAGTTTCATCAGTTTTGGTTCCTGAGGTTGAAGGTTTATCTATGGATTGTTTAACTAATTTTTCACCTAAAACTTGAAGGTATTTGTTTGTATAATTATTTTGTTCCATAAGACTTTTAATACTTTTGAATTTTTCGGCTCATCTTCTACTTTAGTCTTGAAAGGAGAAGCTAAGATGGGATTGTTATCTTTGTCTTTTACATTTAGAATAAGATACTGAGTGGAAGGAGGTAATTCAGATTTGATTAACTCACCATCTTTGCGATGCCAGACAGTAAGAACATTAGCTAATTTATCTTCAATTAGACCAATGCTCTAGGGATATTCAATTTCATTCCTAATCACGTAGGCATGAAACCAATTGAAGAATAGGATATGTTGTTTGACTTTGCTGAGAAATTTGTAGAACTTCTCTTGGATTTCACTTCTGTTTGATCCCTTAAAATTTTTGAAAAACCATTTCCTTTGCGGAGTCCATTCCGCGAAATAAAAGTCTTTCCTAAGGGTTTCCTTATCTATAATGAATTCAAATAACATGGACATCATCATTAAGGGAGGAATAGGTTGGAGATTGAATAGATCTCTGTTCATCTTCGTCTTCACATTGTATGTCGGCCTTGGGATACGTGATAAAGTATCCAGTCCTCGAAGATTGATTGTTGATAGAGTAGATTGGATTATGGAAAAAGATTTTCTAGAGATAGCAGATCTGTAGTGTTCAGATCTGGAGGATGAAGATCTAAAATATCTAGAAGAGCTGAACGAAATTCTCCTATTAAAGCCTAATTCAACTCTACCTGATTGGTGTTGGGTGATTTCCTGAATTTTAGGTGTTTCTCTGGGCAAAGCTAGAGTTGCTTTATCCATAATCCATTTCTCAGGGAGGATTACATCTTCCCATTGGATTTGTTTAGGGACAACTACGTTGGCCTTTGTTATGTCTATCAGGAATAACATTGTTACTCCCTTGTCTTTCGGTTTTAATGCCTTTGAGTAAAAAAGAATTCATAACTTTGTATTGAATCATATAGATTAAGGCTAAAGGGATTGATTCGGGCTTCATGTCTAAACCACAGACTTTGATGTTTAAGAATAATATGTCTTGAATATTTTTGTCTTTCAGACTAGCAGTCCTATTAGGATAACAATTAAAATAGATTGGACCATGACCACGACTAGTTTCTACAGTTCCTAGATGTGAATCATGAAATTGATTATGTCTTACGTCTCTTAGACAAAGCAGAACAGATGCGTTTAGTCCTTCTCTAATTAGAGGTTTGATAACTACCTGCACACATCCGATATGTAGATAATTGTATTTGTTGGCTTGACTTTTTAAGGTCTCTTGACAGAGAAGATGAAATTCTTCATCATCACCTTCAATGGTGATTTGTTTCTCTATAGTTCTGATAATGTAATCAGAACTTCTAAAGAATCGTCCTTCAGTTTTATAGAGTTCATTGTTTGGGATTCTGGGGATTTCCCAGTCATCCATGTCTTGATTTATGTTTTCAAAGCAAATTTCTTCATTAAAGTTGTTTGTTGTAGATGGATTAATTTGTTGCTCAGTTAGCGATGAAGAAGAAGATTGAGAAGACTTGAAAGAAAGCTTACAAGATAGAGAATGCAACATGGCAGAAGATTTAAACAGAAATATAAAGAACAGAAATGAAAGATAGAATATAAGAATATAAACGCATGAAATAGTAAGAAAGAGAATAAAATAAAATAACAAGAAAATAAGCAGCGGATAACAGATATAGACTTAACCCATGATATCGTTACCCTCATTTGGTTTCATAGATTTGTAACTAAAAAATTTAAGTCAAATTTTATCCTTTGAACTAGATCTTAAAATTATCATATTTCATACTTTGATTTATTTTTGGTTTAATTATTACCTTCTGAACAATTTGTCAAAATTTTATAGATCATACCTGGATCTTTAGCCACCGCATTTATTTATCAGTTCTTAACCATGGTAACCACCGTGCCTCGTCCTTCACTACCTATGGCGACATCGTCGAATTAGACTTATCGCCTCCTCAGGACTTACTGCTACAGCCCTATAGAATAGATCCAACACCAGGCATTATGTACTGTCCAGTTAAGAAAAGATAACATATAGATGCATACTAACCAGATCCAGATATAATAATAACATTATTATTTAGTTCAGTTAAGATAATAAATAAAGCAGATAAAGATCAAAGGTAGATAACAATTAATCAGTATAATAACATTAATATCCAGTTCAATAAGATAATATATAACTTAAATCCACCATTTACATTCCTACTTCCCCATTAGGCTTTGATACCAGAGACAAATTGTATTATATATATAACTTAAATCCACCATTTATATATATATATATATATATATATATATATTCCTCTTTTGCACATCCCTTGTTGAATGCATATCTTGTATTATTTTGCTATTCAAGCCTTAGTCATTCTTTGTGCATGAAGTATTTATGGAGCTGAAAAAAATTCAAAAAAAAGAGAAATTTCACCCAAAGTATTGCAAAGAAATAAGTTTGGGGGTAGAGATAATAAAAAGAAGAAAAGGAAAAATTCATAAAAAAATAATAATACGCAAATCAAGTGATGGAATCATATGCTCCATTTTGCACTTGTTCAACATTTTGAGGCTTGGATCATGAAATGTGCATGATTTTGTATTTCAACTTTTGTTTTATTTATCTTACCATTTCTTTCTTAACCCTTACCCTTGGCCTTACATTACAAGCTTTCAAAGACCTTTTTGATCATTGGTTATGTATTGTTTACAATAGTGGAGAAAAAGATGAAAAATAATCCTATAGATGCAGATCTGATGTACATTTGCATTTTTATAAACCTATCCAGGCTTGTACTTTATTAGTAGGAATTGGTCTTACATTCATGTTTATGGGAAGTCATTTATGGATGAGAGTTACATGTGAGAGTCGGTGTAACAATTGGATTGTATATGTGTTACACCTTGAAATGAGATTGTGAAGTAGTTTCAGAGGATATGAATGATTTTCAATAACCGGTATTGCCATTTTTGAGTCTGCATGTTTTGAGTTTTAGTTGTTTTCTTTTCTTTTCTTGTTTTCAATTCTTTTACTTTTTCTTTTTCTTTTGCTTGAGGACAAGCAAAATATTAATTTGGGGGAGTGATGAACCTTCAAAAATTAATATTTTTATGGATCAAATTCTAGGTTTTCATCATCTTTTAATCTTGTTGATTGAGTTTTATTCTCAAGTTTATTATGTTTTTATTATTTTCTTATCATGTGTTTCATTTGTTTTTATTAAGGAATTACTCATGGAAGAAAACTGGATGCTTGCATGAGGAAGAAAAGCTAAAAATTCACATTCTAGTGGTCCCGCGCTCAGGTGCCGGAAAGCCAACGCCATGGCAGAGCAGAGGCAATCTTTCTGGTCATTCAACGCTTAGGCGCTTAGGACCAAGCGCTCAAGCGCGCAGTTGGTAGCATGAAATTGAATTGTCTAGACATCCAATGCTCAGGTGTTGGAAACCCAGAGCTCAGGCGCTAGTCGCATAGGTTGATATGTTATTTTTTATAAATAAGAAAGTTTCACCAAAATTGAACACATTATCCAACATCTGTCAGAGAGCAGAGCAAGGACACGAATCCTAATTTGGTGTGGGTGTAATATGCTTAATTACAAGTATACAGAAGGTAGAATATGACTTGCTTAACATGTATATTTAATTTTGTGACAACCAGAGTTAGTTTAAGCACTTTGTTGCAACTCTGAAGGTGAAAAGTAGCTTAAAATAACTCATACAATAGCATAAATTGCTTAGATGAGGGAAATAAATATGAATAATTTATTTCTAGATCATAAATATATGAAATATGATGTAGTTAAAGTTTTAAGGAAAACTAAGTTAGTTTGACATTTTTAGGCATACTAGTTATGCATTTTATGTCGGATTGACTAGCAGCAAATATGAAAAAATAAGATAATAATGAAACAACAATTTTAATGAATCTTTGTATTTATTTCAAAGTTTTTGGAAGTTGAAAATCTTGATTTAGATAAATATAAGTGTTTTTAGCAAATCGAGATTTATCATTGTATGGCTTTAAAGGCCTTATAAAGTAAATGATCCTTTGCATTTCCTTATTCATGGTTCTTTGCTCCAAAAACAGAAGCAGAAACTGTAAGAGAAGAAAGGAAAGAAGTTTAAGGAAAGATCAAGAAAGAAGAGGAGAAAAAGAGGAAAGCTGAAGGGAAGGCTAAAGTTTGAGATCCTCTAAAGCTTGAATCTACATCTCAGTTGCCAAAGGTAGGGGATTTAGAGTTCTTGCACTTCTTTTCTTCATTTTCCCCATGAATGCACCTTTGGCACATAATAGGTCAAAATGAGTATTAGAGGTGTTTGATGTGTTTTAATTGCTTGGGTTTGTTTCAATGGGTGTTTATGAATTGTTCATAGCTTAAGTTTGAGTTAGAAACTTAGAACATCTCATTTAGACCATTGATGCCCGAAAGAGGGGTTTAGCTCAAGGTATGTGTGATTTAGTGCTTCAATCTGAAATTAGTAGTTTAAGTTAGTGATTGATGATTCATATGTGTTAATAAACTAATTAAGGACTTAGGATCACCTTGAAACTATTTTGGAATGGCCAAATCTCATCAAGAAATCCAATGGAACGGTACATGGTTTTGCAGAAATCTGCAAAACCCAATTTCTACTATGTGCGCCGCAGCGTGAAGAGGCCACACTGAGGCATGAGGTTGAACTTGCTATGTGGCCATGACGTAAAGAAGGTCACGCTGAGACGCGAGGTGCGCCAATATAGAACCTGAGGGTAGGGAGCCATGGCGTGTCAACGCCGTGCCGCGACGTGAGGACCAGGATCTCCAAAAATGTCATTTTTGATGTTTTCAAGTTCTTGGTTAGTTGGAATCATTTGTATATGTTTCCTAAGGTGTGTTAAGAAGAAAATAGGTATAATTTCAAGAGAGGAATTATTACCTAGAATGTATGAGAAAGTTTAAACTTTTGAGCATTTAAGAGTAATGGTTTGCTTTAGGTAAACATCTAGCACCTTAGGCTCACTTTTGTGGTAATGTATATGACTTAAGAGTAATGAGTGATGATATGGTGCTTTAGATGTATGTATGAAGGATATTCTGGTAGTATTGATCTTTGTGAGTATCCTTTGATGTTGTACACCATCATTTCGGCCAACGGAGATAAGTGGAGAGTCCAGAAGGTTCTTTTGAACAAGGATTCAGCCCGAGCTTCTCAATAGTACCAAGATATGTGTAATGTGAGGATGAGCTTTCTCTCTATTTACCACAAGATAATGCACGAAGCCAGTAATCCTAGTTGAACATCTTTGTTCAAGGTTGAACTAAGTATGTATGATAGAATGTATGTTTAACTTGGTATCTTTAGTTACTAAAGTATAACCTTGTAGATGCTTTAAAGATATCTTATTCAGCATGTGTTAAGATTATGTTTATTATGCTATGTATATTGGTTTTGGTTTACTCATACTGAGAATTGTTCATTCTCACCCTGCTGTGTTGCTATGTAATTCTCGGTGAGAGTTCTTCCAAGGACAAGACGAAAAAGGAAGCAAAAGATTAGAATAGTTCTAGTCTTAGTAGTTACGTTATAATTGTTATATCTTTTAGTACTTCTTTTATAATGTAAAGAATTATGTAATACTACAAGCCTTTGCTAAGGCTAATGTTGTATTTGTATATATGCATTTTTTCTATGAGTTTTATGTTTTGTGCATTTCATATGGCTCTCTATATTATTTCCAATAAACATTATGGATATATGATCAGGTTATTATATATATAGTGACATTATAATGCTGTTTATCTCTTTAAATATTACTTATATTGAGATATGAGGATTAAGATGTTATATTATGGTATTAGAGCAATTCATCCTGTTGAGCCGGCATATGGACTGACTATACTTAGGCATGTTTTGGAGTTCATTTTTATGAATTGTGTTTTTCTAGTCTCTTGTATAAGATGCTTTGATAGAATTACATGATTTGCGTTAGGTTGGTATGTTATTAGTTATTGCTGTACGGTTACATGATATTGAGATTGCAGCTCATTATATATTGTTTCTGTGTGTATAGGAAACTATGGCACCGCCAAAGTGAGCTAGGGGAACAAGGAACTTAACCTTAGAAGGCTCATATATGGTTGAAGCATTCATGGCTATGGCAAATTCCATGAGAGAGCAAACAACTATTATGGTAAGAATGCTAGAGAGGACGGAAGCAAATCCATCTCACCCAATTCCACCACCTGTGCAGCCAGTACAGCAAGTCAGAAAGATTCAGAACTTCCAGGACTTGACAACTTTCTATCAGACGAACCCTCCACTGTTTAGAGGTGAGTATAATCCCGCTAAGGCTGAGGAGTGGCTCAGTGAGATGGAAAAGATCTTTGTTGTAATGGTTTGCTTAGAGGAGCAATAGGTGTCCTTCGCTTCCTATACGTTGAAAGGAGAAGCGGAGCACTGGTGGAAAGGTACCAAGAGGGTACTAGAAGTCGCAAGAAATTAGGTGTCTTGAGATGTCTTCAAGACAACCTATTTGGAGAGTTTTTCCTGCAAACTCTAGATGATGACAAAGAAGTGGAGTTTATGCAATTAGTATAAGGAAGGTTGTCAGTAGGCCAGTATGTGGCCAAATTTGAGGAGTTATCGAAGTTTTCTTCGCATTTTCGTTATCATCTAGACGTGAAATGACGAAGTTTAAAATTTGAAACTGGCTTAAGGAGTGAGATTAAAAGTATAGTGAAACCTATGGAGATCAACGATTTTCCTTCTCTGGTCAATAAATGCAAGATTGTGGAGTCAAGTGCTTATAGCCCTCAATTAGAGGAAAGGGTACAATATTTCTTGAAGAGAAAGCGAGAGGATGACAAGATTAAGCAGGGTACTCCTAAAACGGGTAGCCCTGAAGGAAAAGGCAAGAAGGGGTCTAAGGTACCTTAGTGTGCTAAATGTGGGAAGACATATGGAGGCAAACCATGTTTGGCAGGCCAGTCTGTGTGTTACACCTGTGAGAAGTCAGGACACTTTTCTAGAGATTGTCCTATGAAGAAAGAAGATGTGTCTATCCCAAAGTCATTAGCTAAGGGACGAGTTTACACTCTAGGCGGAACAGAGGTGGCCCAATCTTCTGACCTCATCCAAGGTAAAGGCATAATTCTTAATCATCTTTTAAATGTCATGCATGATTCAAGAGCATCCCACTCCTTTATTTCTTATGAATATGTAAGGATGTTGGATTTGTCTATATCAGAGTTATCATATGACTTATCTATTCCACACCCACCGATAAACCAGTCATAACTTCTAAAGTGTGTCTTGACTGTTGTATAAGGATTGAGGATAGAGTCTTCTTTGTAAACCTTATCTGTTTACCCTTTGTGAACATAATTGTCATTCTTTGTATGGATTGGTTATCGTCAAATTATGTGGTCTTAAACTATTCAGATAAGACTCTAGTTTTTCTGTCTGATACACCTACCAGAGTTATTTCTTCTAAGTTTGTCTATCTCAATGCTAATTAGGTCAATCACCATTTGGTAGAAGGGGCTCTAGGATATGTTCTTCTTTTCTCATTAGATGTAGAGGTTGAGCAGAACCTAGATAGTATACCTATGGTGAAGGAATACCCATAGGTGTTTCCGAGTGATATAGCAAAGTTGCCATCGAAGAGAGAAATAGAGTTTACTATAGATTTAGTGCCGGGCACAAGACCTATATCTATAGCACCTTATAGGATGTCACCTCTAGAGTTAGCAGAACTCAAGAAACAATTAGAGGATTTGTTGGACAAGCAATTCATTAGGCCTAGTGTTTCTCCGTAGGGAGCGCTAGTGTTACCAGTGAATAAGAAAGATGGTACCAAGAAGTTATGTGTTGACTACAAGCAGTTGAACAAGGTAACCATCAAGAATAAGTTTCCTTTGCCTATAATAGATGATCTTATGGACCAATTAAGAGGAGCTTCAATGTTTTCTAAGATTGATCTAAGATCTGAGTAACATCAAATCAGAGTTAAGGGATAGGATATCACTAAGACCGCTTTTTGAACTAGGTATGGGCATGATGAGTATCTTGTGATATCCTTTGGATTGATGAATGCTCTAGTAGTGTTTATGGATTACATGAACAAAGATTTTAGACCTTACCTAGACAAGTTTATGGTAGTGTTTATTGATGACATCCTTGTCTATTTAATGACAAGGGAAGAGCATGAGCAGCATGTTAGGATAGTTTTAGATATCCTTAAAGAAAAGAAACTATTTTCCAAATTGTCCAAGTGCGAGTTTTGGCTAATGAAAGTTCAGTTTTTGGGCCAAGTTATTTCCAAAGGAGGAATCTCAGTGGACCCTAGCAAAATGGAAGCAGTGTTGCAGTGAGAGAGACCCACCACTATGACTGAGATATAGAGCTTTATAGGCCTAAATAGGTATTACAGAAGGTTTATCAAGGGTTTTTCTTAGTTGGCACTGCCTTTGACTAGGTTGCCTAAAAAGGGTAATACTTTTGAGTGGACTCAGAATTGTGAGAATAGTTTCCAAGAGCTAAAAAAGAGGTTGACTACTGCGCCAGTATCGGTGATTCCGGATCCCCATGAGAACTTTAAGATCTTTTGTGATGCTTCAAAGATGGGACTAGAATGTGTTCTGATACAAAATAGGAGAGTAGTTGCCTATATATTAAGGCAGTTAAGGCCACATGAGGAAAACTGTAACGCCCCTTTTTAAGAGGGAACGTCACACCATAATCACAAAGCTGAAATAAAATATATAAATTAAGACCTGGTTCATTATAATATGGATAAGTCTATTTAGTTGTAATCGTACAAATGATTAGCCGAATTCTTTTTTTTTACACAATAAAATAAAATGATAAGACATAGTTACAACAGAAAGTAATATAGAAAGTAAACTATACATTCGTACATCATACTTATATATATATATTTATATCAAACTTGTTTAGTTATATCGTTAGATATACAAAAAATAAAAGCTTTACATGCCCTAAAATGATTACAGATATACAGCCCACCAAAAAGACAAAACATCAGGCCCCAAAAAGATTTACAGATAGCCATTAGCGACTACCAACACCATCAGCCCCTAAAGCGAATGAGAAGAAACCATAGCTGGATCCTCCTCAGGGTCTTCCTCATCGGAGGAAACATTATTGGAGCAACCGAGTTATGAACGGGGGCTTGTGCAGAGGATAAGAAAGAATCCTCTTGTGGGGAGTAATAACGCTCTCCCCATATATCATGTATGCTTAAGTAAAACTCTAAATACAAGCGAGCATGAAAAGTGAAGATAGGCGGATCATAACATCCCCAAGAAAAAGTCAAACTCACGTCCCCGAGGTAGACACAGTGATCCGTGCCCAAGTTAATGTGCCAGCAGTCCAGACCTCCATGAAAAGTCAACCTTGTATAACCCAAGAAGCCTTGCGGATGGGACGTCATATCCAAACAGAAAGCTAATCAAAATCAGGCCAGAAGCCAGGGAATTTGTGCACTTCCCCTTCTTCACTGACGTCTTCAGAGAACACATAAATAAACAAAATAGTAAAAATACAGAAGAGAGGTAAGACATCCTACATTCATTACCAATTATGGCAGTAAACAAAAAAAATGGTGCAAAATGCCCACATAGCATATCAGAAAAAATAATAAGCATCAAGAAGTCAATAGTAAACAACTAAACAATTTCAGGCAGTTATAGCATTAATAAGACAACAATTCTAATCATCATATGAATAAATGCCAAATAATATGTTAACTCACTATGCAAGCGCACATGATACCAAAATCCTACTCCATGGAGCTATACACAAACATCAGAGAGAATGATCAGGAGACATGTCTGTAACTCGACTGCTGAGGCCAACAAGTGCTATAATTTCTCAAATTATCAACGTGCACATCATGGCATTGTACAAGACATTCTACACTATATCACGATATAGGACAGTGTCTCGGTCCGGATCATCAGTGTGTTTGCATTGGTCTATCCCACGGCCTAGAAGAGCTACCAACTGACCATTGTGAGACACCTGCACCCCGACGCCCCCAAAGTCAACATGATGACCTCCAGTAGTCTATTCATACCCGCACATAGGTGTGATTCAATCTCCTAGGCAACATGACCTTAACAATAGTCCATCGAACTCTCACAATGCATGATGACTTAATGCATATTCATGTATATTCAACAATGATATACTTTTCCATAGCATGCCACAATTTGGCCAAGTTAAACATCAACAGAATTTTGGTCTCACTCATGGACCCATATCAATCAAATTCTCAAATATGGCACTATATTTTTAGGGTTCATTATGAAGTTTCACTTTAATCTAACATTTTCTATAAAAGTTTTCTCTAGAGGAATTCTCTTGTAATTCTCATTAATTCTTTATTTCTCTTAATTAGCCAAGTCTTTTACTCAAATTGAATCTTACTTACTCATAAAATTATCTAAGGTTCTCCAAGTCTCACTCTCTCTTGTTCTTCCCTTAAGATCAAAAGGATCACACTAGGTTATCGAATAAGTTTCTTTCCATCTTATGAGTCCTTAATAAATTCTTACTTTACCTGATAACCTAAGCCTTAGCTTAATGCATAATTTTTTAGCCAACATGGCCCTTGAGGCCGTGACCTCCCAAGGACAATAGTCTAATCAATTTTTTCATCACATTGTTAATTACTTAATACGTAATTACTTAAGTTACAAGGTTACCCAAAAATTACATATTTGGACCCAAAAGGGGCCTATAGGCCGTGAGCCTTCCAAAGGGGTAAGAAGCCAAATTTTTCATTGCTCTATTAATTGTTATTCACTTGATTAGTTATCTCTCCACTTGTTACAAAATTTTAATCATGAACACCATATGGAAGGGGTATGGCCGTGAGCCTCACTATGGAGAGTAAGGAACCCTTGCTTCCAATTCATGTTTCCAATCCATCAAAATCAATCCATGATCATTAATATACATAAGTACAATCAATAAACCATATAGAAGAAAATCAATACAAGGATCATTATAAAAAAAAAAACAAAGAACTAAGAGAATAACCCTAACATAGGTTTCTCACAACTAACACACAAACAAGCTTCCCACTACCAATAGAGGTTGAAGTGGATAGTCTTCCTCTTACCAAGAGAGAAAACAAGCAAAGAAACTTCCTTGAAGCTCCTTGTAAAGTTTGGCCTCTGCCTTCAAGAAAACTCTAAGGACATCAAACTCACAACAATCACAATCAAAGCTTGAAAAATGCATCCATGATTACCTATGTGACCATGGAAAATGAGATGGAAAAATGAGAAAGCTATGAACTTTTACCTCAAAGTCTCCAACTTTAAAGCTTGATGGTGAAAAACAAAAATGGTGGATTTTGGTGGTGGTCAAAGAAAAGAAAATGTTCTAGTTAATGAGAAATGGTAGGAAATGAGGTTGGTTGAATGAAAAAGCTTAGATGGCCAACAATGGTGGTCTTGGCCATGTGGGTGGTGAGAAAATGGAGAGGAGAAAGGTTGAGTTTTTGAAGATGATCACCAAAGAGAAAAGCCTTAGGATGACGAGAGGAAGCAAGAAGTGGAAGTAGTTTTAGCAAGCTAATGGAGATGGTCTCCAATGATGTTGGTGCCATGGAGAGGAGAAAAGAAAAGAAAGAGAAGAGCTTGAGAGAAAAAAGAGAGAAGAGAAATGGTAGAGAGAGAAAGTGATAGTAAAGTGGTTTCAAAATTAGAAATGTAAAGGGGTAAAGTGAAAACTAATCCTTTGGCTCCAAATTGGGCCTCATGGCCATGGAGTGTGTGGGAGAGAGAGGAGGGAAAATTGGCTTTTCCAACAAGCCAATAGGAAGTTGCTAGGAAGCTTCCTCCAAAGCTTCTTCAAGAAGCCAAAAATAACCTTTTCGAAAAGTCAACGATGATATCACTTGTGTGATGTCACATAAAGTGAATACTCTAGAAAAGATTATTAACACTCTACTAGAGGTATTATCCAGTGGACAAAAGTTACAGTTAATGAAAACAGTATTTATTGTCCATCGAATAATTTCACGGTATAATAATTTTATTAATCACATAAAATCTCAAAAAATGTAAACCTCGTAAACTTTTCTCAGCCTCGAGTTTGGTAAGATCCCCCATCGACATTTCCATAGTTCAAAGTTTACCAGCCTTGGAAAAAATATTTCTTTTTCCTAGCTCCGCCCAGTGTGCACGTAAAATGAGGAATATATTAAATACTCGACGTCTCCGAAAAAATTCAAAAAAGTCACAAATATTGTAAAATGACTATTTATGATGAAACAAACAATTTTTGGGGTGTTCCACCGGCTCTGCTCAATGTGCACACAAAATAAGTAATATATTAAAATATTCAACTTTTTCAAAAAAATTCAGAAAAATTCTCAAAAATCATAAATATTATAAAATCAATATTTATCATGAAACAAACAATTTTTGGGGTGTTACAACTCTCTCCTTCTAAAAAGAAATTTCATCCTTGAAATTTTCATACCTTAAAATAGATGTGGATATTGTTCCTTCATCTTGTCTTCTAACTCCCATGTTGCATCTACAGTCGTTTCATTCTAGACTACCTTTACTAATAGGATTTCTTTCCCTCTAAGTTGCTTTACTTTCCTATCTTCAATCCTTACAGGAGGTGTCTCATAGGTTAAGTTCTCTTTCAGTTGTACTGTATCCAATGCTATGACATGGCTCGGGTCAGGAATATATTTTTGTAATTGCGACACTTGAAAGACATTGTGAAAGTTAGAAAGAAAAGGTGGTAAGGCTATTTGGTAAGCTACTGGACCTATCCGATGAAGAATTTGATAAGGTCTAAGGAATTTGGAAGTAAGTTTTCTAGATTTTAGAACTCGACCGACCCCAATTGTAGGCGTGACTTTCAAAAACACATGCTCGCCTTCCTCGAACTAAAGAGGCTTTCTCATTTTGTCTGCATAGATCTTCTGTTGACTCTGAGCTGTCCTCATCTTTTCCTGAATCATCTTGACTTTATTAATCGTTTGTTGTATAAGATCAGGTCCAACAGTAAGGCGCTCTCCATCTTGGTACCAACACAAGGGTGTTCTGCACCGTCGTCCATATAGAGCTTCATAGGGTGCCATCCCTATGCTCGAATGAAAATTATTGTTGTAGGTGAACTCTACCAATGGTAAAACTTCATCCCAACTTCCAGTTTGTTCCAAAGCGCAAGCTCTGAGCAAATCCTCCAATGATTGAATCGTCTTTTCTGATTGACCATCAATTTGAGGATGATAAGCAGAACTCAAACGTAGCTTTGTTCCCAATGCTCCTTGCAAAATTTATCAAAACTTTGATGTGAACCTTGGATCTCTATTAGAAATAATACTAGTAGGCATACCATGCAGCCTAACGATCTCACCAATATATAGCTGAGTCAATTTCTCTATGTTGTACCTTATGTTGATTGGAAAGAAATGTGCTGATTTCATTGAGTCGATCAATGTTTACCCATATTGAATTGTAACCTTTTCTGGTCTTTGGCAATCCAACCACAAAATCCATCGCAATACTATCCCACTTCCATTCGGGAGTAGCTAGGGGTTGCAATATTCCTAATGGTCTCTGGTGTTCAACCTTTGCTTTCTGACAAACCAGGCAACATGACACGCACCTGGCAATATCATTCTTCATTACGTGCCACCAAAATAACCGTTTCAGGTCTTGATACATCTTGGTTTTTCCCGGATGCATACTCAACTTACTCGTGTGAGCGTGTTCAAGAATATACTTTCTAAGTTCTTGATCCCTGGGTATACAAACTCTACCTCTGAATCTTAGGATTCCATCAGTTCCTTCCTCAAATGTTGTCACTTAGCCTTACTTCATTAGCTCATTTTCTTCTTGTAAAAACTTATCAACTTCCTGTTTCTCTTGGATGTCTTCCATTAACTCACTTGAAATAGTGACCATGTTCATGCAAATCTTCCCAAGTGCCAATTCCATAAAGGACCATACATCCCTGAATTGCTCTATCAAACCCTTTTCCTTGATCATCATAGTAGAGATACTGAGCATCTTCCTACACAAAGTGTCTGCCATGACGTTTGCCTTTCTAGGGTGATACAGAAGTTGAAAATCATAATCTTTCAAAAATTCCAACCACCTTTGCTGTCTCATATTCAACTCCTTTTGGTCATACAGGTACTTCAAGCTCTTGTGGTCGCTAAAGACGTTGAACGTCAACCTATAAAGAAAATGTCTCCATATCTTCAAAGCGAATACCACGGCTGCTAACTCTAGGTCATGAGTTAGGTAGTTCTTCTCGTGCACTCACAACTGATGGGGTCAAAATGTGTTGCCCATTTGCTAACCGCAAGTGCACAGGTTGCACAAGTAATAAAATGATGAGTTAAGTTCGTTCCCTCGAGGATTAGGATTAATATCTAAGCTAACTATCAACCAGTAGTTTAAGAAATTCTATTTAAGGACATTCAAATTAGAAGAAAAGGTGTGAATTGATTAAAAGATTAGAGAGCTTTAATAAGAGATTAAGAGTTAAGGATTAGTGTAACACCCCTCGATTTAATAACCATGGCACAATCGTCATTATACCACGGTCACTAAATTTTGGCGTGTTACAACTCAAATAACAATATTTCTAATTCATTCCATTTTGCATATAAAGAAATTATGAGCCACGAATGAAATATATTTATTGCATAGCTCCCAAAATACAATTACATAGTGAAAAATGTCAAATAAATATATATATATATATATATATATATATATATATATATATATATAATGAATACAAGGTACTATTAACATGAAAGCATAGCACTTACATATCCAAATAATAAAAGACATGTACTAAAGCACTAAAGGGTAAATAGTAACCCCGGGATAGGTACTACCTATGGATAGAGCCACTACCCCTATATACAAGGAAACGTTTCGGTGTCTCGTTCGACCCGTTAGGCATCAATGCCCCCAGGAAGCTGCAGGTGTAGATGGGCAGATCATAACGCCCCCAAGCTAGCGATACTGTCACGTCTTCCATGTAGACACGGCGATCTGAACTGTAGTTAATGTGCCAGCAGTCTGGACCTCCGAGAAAGGCCAGACGCACGTATCCCAAAAAAATAATCCTCATGGACGTGCCGCCATGATCTGAAAGCAGGTGCTAGTCCCAGTCAGACCAAAAGTCGGGGAACTCGTGAACTTCGCCCCCTTCGCTGACGTCTTCGATGGAACATAAATACAAACAAAATAGCAGAAAAATACAGAAAAGAGGTAAGACATTCTACATCATTACCTATTATGGTAGTAAAGAAACAAAACGGCGCATGACGCCCACATAACATTTCAGAAATGGTAAATAGCATTAAAATAGATGACAAACAATTTAGCATATACAGCCAGTTATAGTAGTAATGAAACAACGGATTAAATTCCCATATGAACAAGTAACTATCAAATGGTATAGCGACTCACTATGCACATGCACATGGTACCAAAACCTACTCTATGGAGCTAGACATAAAACATTCGGAGAGAATGATCAGGGGGACATGCCAGTATCTCGTCAGTCATAAAATCAAGTACTTTCCAGAAAATAATCAATCATTTTGCACAACAAGGCTTTATACAGCGGCATTCCCATAAGATCTCGATATAGGACAGTGTCCAGTCAGGATCGTCGGTGCATTTGCATCGGTTTATCCCACGGTCCAGCGGGGCTACCAACTGCCCGCTGTGAGACGCCGCACCCCGACGCCCCCAAGATCAACTACAAGACCTACATTAGTCTATTCGCACCAGCACTAAGGTGGGATTCAACTCCTAGGCAACTTGGCCTTTACAATAGTCCAACAGACATTTTCAATGCATGTTCCAATCATGCTTATCATGACAAACTATGTCAATCATGCTTCAAATGCATGTAGATTCAATACATACATGTATATTCATATACAAATCATAATTCATATCATATCCTGTCATATCATTTATCAACAAGTTTTGATCCCATTCACAGATCCACATCCAGCCAATAACAAACTTTAAGGGTAAACACAAACCCATCCATAGTTATGATAAAAGTTAAACCTTAGGTTCATTATCTTTCTCACAACCTCACTCATACTCATGTTCTTTCTTTATTCCAAAATTGTTCTAGACTATAAGGCAAACTATCATTCTTGGTTCTTTCTATTTTATGAATCCCTAATCAACTTCTAATCATCCAATTAATTATGTTTAATAAGTTTATCTTAGTACTAAAGCCTTATAATGAGTGCCCAAGGGGACTGAAGGCTCAAGGGGCTAGAAAAAGCCTAAAATCCTTCATAATCCAAGATTACACGGCCTGATGGAGAATACATGGCCACTATTACATGGCCGTGTATGCCTCTAGAGTTTCTATTCTACCACGCTGGAGTACACGGTCGTGTACGATCACATGGCCTAGGCCGTGTACTCCTCTGTAAACGCACAAAATCACCAGAAATCAATCCAACCTTCATACAATCCAAGATCTATCAACATACAACTCAATCCTACCATTCAAACAATTAAAATACAACCAAAATAAATCAAACAAATGGGTATCCCATAAATGGGTTTCAACCCCATCAACACAACAAAGAGTTTCTCACTACCAAAATGGGTTGAAGAGAATAATCTTCCTCTTACCTTAGTGAAGAACAAAGAAAGCAAGCTCCTTTTGTCCTTGGAATTTCGTGCTTCACCACCTCAAGATCCTTGGGTGTTCAAATCCAAAAAAATCAAGATCAAAGAGTGGAAATGGTATTCATAGTCACCAAAGTGACCATGGACCACGAAAATGAAGTGAAAAAGGGAATAAAGTTAAGAGTTTTACCTTAAAGCTTCAAGCTTTGGAGTTGGCCTGCAAGGGACAAATATGGAGAAGTCAAGAGGAGTCCCACAAAGAAGAAAGCTTGGAGATGGTGAGGGGAAATAATGGTTTAAGTTTGCCTTGAGCAAGGGAGCTTGAAAGCTCAACAATGGAATGTATGTGTGTAGGTGCAGCCGTGTGAGAGAGAGAGAGAAAGAGAGAAGTGCGTGAGGGAGAGAAAATGAGGGAATGAAATGTGATATTTCCCTTCCCCAAACCATGCAGCACCTTAGAGAGGAGAGAGAGTGGAGTGGCTGGGAGGAAGCTTCTTAGAAGTTTCCCTTGAAGCTTCTTTGAGAAGCTTCGCACGTTTCTCGATAAAGTGAAGTGTGTGGTCACTTAGATGATATCATAAAAGCGACCAAATAGAAATAATCTACTAGAGTTATTACTCAGTGGACAAAAAATACAGTTAGCGTAAATAATATTTTATTGTCTCTCAGATAATTAATTATTCTGTGATTTTATTTATTAGATAAAATCTCGTAAAACATAAACTTCGTAAACTGTGCTCAGTCTCGGGTTTAGTAAGATCCCCCGTCGACGTTTCTACAGTTCAAAGTTTACCAACCTCAGGGAAAACATTTCGTTTTCTCGGCTCCGCTCAGCGCGCTCGTAAAACAAAGAATATATTAAAATATTCAATATTTTCAAAAAATTCCACAAAAATCATCAAAAATCACAAATATTAGAAAATGTCTATTCATTACAAAACAAATAATTTTTGGAGTGTTACATTGACTGTGTGCACGTAAAACAAGAAAATATATTAAAATATTCGACATATTCAAAAAAATCTAAAAAAATTCCCAAAAATCATAAATATTGTAAAATGATTATTTATAGTGAAATAAATAATTTTTGAGATGTTACAATTGGAGAATAGGGACTCCTTCTTCACCAACTATTTCACTTGCTAATATGCAACCAATGTGAGTATTACGTATGAATTAATTTGTTGACATAAGAAACTCCATTAGTTAAAAGCCTATGTCTAGGTCAATTAACCCTATATTGTTTACCTAGTTCACTATGTGTCCATGAAAACTAGAGTAAAATCCATTCATTAAGATTGATTCTTAACAAATGCCATCCATGACCAAAGGATATATTTCTATCCCGTTAGCTAATTAACTCACTCATCCATTAAAATGAAATTAAGCATGCATCAATCATATTCATGATCTAAAACCTAAATCCCTATGTCTAGTTCAATAGATTCAACCAAAACACAATAAATGTTGGCCACACATTCATGAGCATTAAGAGAAATATGGATGAACAAAACACATCATCATAAATAAATCACAAAGGTTACAAAATCATCAAGTTTACATAGAAAGATCTAAAGGAATCCCTAAAATGAACTTAGCTAGCCATGGGACACGAAAATGCCACAACCATTTCCATGCCCATGCCCTAGAATGAGAGAGAGCAAAGAGAGAAGAGGGGAAACAATATAATGTTGGTGCTTGGAAGAATGATTCTCTTTGAAGAAAGGTGGATTCCACTTCTAGTCCCTTCACAGCTCTCCAAAATACCAGCAAATGAGCCCTAGCTGCGTTTTCTCACAACCCAGAACTCCCTGCCCCTTTTTTAATTTGATAGCATCGTATTTATAGGCGCTGCTGACATCCACGCTCCGCGGCATGCAATTGTCTACGTCGTGGCGTGCTAGCCTTTGTCTTCTTAGTACGCAGCAACCTGAGAGCTCCACGCCGAGGCGTGAACATAGCTACGCCATGAGGTGAAAAACTGAGACGTGTCCTGGCTCTTCTCTTCCTATGCTGGGCCATATGTTGCTCCAATTCATCTATTTTTTAGGGTATCCTACAATTTACAATCCACCCAGTTAATCACAAGTGCAAAATCAACCTAATCTAACAAAAGAATTGGAAATATGTTCACAAAACAAAGAGGAAGACATCAACAAACTTTTGAATGAAAATAAGGCTAAAGTCTTCCAATTATGCCTAAGAACAAGAACTGAGCAATCAATAAAACACTGATATAGGCCACAAATAACTATATTTATTGGAGTTATCAGCAACTGTCTCGAAGCATAAGCCACCACTTTTCTATTTTGCATAAGCACACATCCTAATCCTTAGTATGAAGCATCGCAATACACTTCGAATGGTTCACTTGGATTAGGTAAAACTAACACTGGTGAAGTAGTTAGTCGTCTCTTCAATTCTTGAAAACTTTCTTCGCATGCATTAGTCCACTCAAAGGCTTAATTCTTTCTCGTGAGCTGAGTAAGAGGCCCTGCTATCTTAGAGAATCCCTCAATGAATCTCTGATAGTATCCAACTAATCCTACAAAGCTCTGAATTTCTGCCATCGTCTTTGGTCTTTCCCATTGCAGAATCACTTCCACTTTAGACGGATTCACTGCAATCCCTTCCTTCGAGATCACATGACCCAAAAACTTAACTTCTTCTAGCCAAAATTCACACTTCGACAATTTGGCGTACAGCTTCTTCTCCTTTAGAATCTGGAGAACTATATTGAGGTGTTCAGCATGATCTTCCTGATTTTGAGAATAGATCAGAATGTCGTCAATGAAGACAACAACGAATTTGTCCAAGTAAAGATGGAAGATTTTATTAATGTAATCCATGAATATGGCAGGTGCATTCGTTACATCAAACGACATCACAAGATATTCGTAATGACCGTAACAGGTACGAAAAACTATTTTAGGAATATCCTCGACCTTTACTCGGATCTGATGATAGCACGATCACAGATCGATCTTAGAGAATACTGCTGCTCCTTTTAGTTGATCCATCAAGTCATCTATCCTCGGAAGTGGATACTTATTCTTGATTGTGATCTTATTCAATTGGCGATAGTCCACACACAATCACGAAGTCCTATCCTTCTTTCTGACTAGTAACACTGGTGCTCCCCATGGTGACACACTGGGTCTAACAAATTACTTTTCCAAGAGTTCTTCTAACTGTTTCTTAAGCTCAACTAACTCTGATGGTGATATCCTATAGGGCGCTATAGACACGGGACTAGATCCAGGCACAAGATCAATGGTGAACTCTATCTCCCGCTCCAACGGTAAACCAAGTATATCATCAAGAAAGACTTTGGGAAACTCATTAACCACTGGAATTACATTCACATCTACCTTCCTCTTGACTTTTAAAGAAGACAGTAGCATGTATCCCTGAGCTCCTTCTTCTAAGAAAGCTCGAACTTGGTTGGCCGTCAAAAATCTAGAAACTTCATCCATAGGAAAAGCTATGGTTTTACTAGAACAGTCTAACAGGATATGGTTAGAAGACAACCAATTCATTCCTAAATTACGTCTAATTGGGAAAGAGGTAAACAAATCAAATCAACATAAAAGATTCGACCTTCAACAATTAAAGAACAATTCAAACAAACTTTGGTGATAACAATAAGTTTAGTAATAGGGGTCGAAACAGTCAAGTCAAAAGGTAAGGAAGACATAGGTAAACTAAGTCATCGCACACAGTCATAAGAAATGAAAGAGTGGGTTGCCCTAGAGTCATACAGTACAATCAAAAGATTACCTCCTGTGGTACCCTCTCCTTGTATTAGATCTTCAAATTTAGAGGCTTCTACTCCGCTCATAGTGTAGACTCGACCTCCTGCCTGCGGTTTTGCAGCTTGTGCAATGTTGACTGAAGGCTCTACCTTAGCTTGATTGCAATCCCTAGAGACGTGTCCGGGTTTTCCACATCGAAAACAAATTATCCTTTGATGGTGCAATCCCTCATTAGGTGGTCTTCTCGTACTTTAAACATTTTGACGAGAACGCCACATTCTGACCAATTAGATTTCCACTGGAACCTCCACCAGATGACTGTTGTTGACTTGCTGGTGGTCGGGAATAGGGTTTCTTTTTGAAAGTAGGTTGTATTACTGCCACCTCCTCTTTGGAACCTAGTAGGTCCAAAGTTGTGATTTCTCGTGTCCCGCGCCTGATCCAGATCTTCCACTCGGTGACACATGTCCAACAACTCTGAAAACTTGGTGATCCTTAAGGTTATGACCATTCTTTTTACGTCATGCCCCAATCCTTCCTCAGATTTCTGACACTTCCACACCTCGTCCGGCTGGTGTTGGAAATACATTAAAAATTTGGATAAGCTCTCGAACCTCGCGGCATACTCACTGACAGTTAAGTTCCCTTGCCTCAAGCTAAGGAACTCCATCTCTTTAGCATGCCTTGCACTTGCTGGGAAATACTTCTCTAAGAATTTATCCTTGAATACCCCCATGTGATTATTTGACCTTCAGCTTCTAGTAATCTCTGCGCTCTGTTCCACCAATCTTTCACGTCCCAAATCAACATAAAAGCAGCATTGGTTACCTTCTTGTCATCGGCACAATTCATGCCTCTGAAAATTTTCTCCATCTCCTTCATCCAAAGATTAGCCTTCTCTAGAACAAATTCTCCCTTAAATTGGGGAGGGTTGTTATGACAGAACTCTGACAGATTTTGAGCATCGACTAAAGCTTCTTGCTGTTGTGCAGCCCTTTCCTGCTGTTGAGTAGCTCTCTTAGTTTGTTGTGCAACGACGTCCGCCATTCGTTGCATTGCTTCAATTGCTGCTGCCATGCCTCCACTGCGTGCCATTTCGCTCTTTCAAGGTAGATTGAAAAAAAACACAAGAAAAAATTAGATGTATCCTTTCAGAATACTAAACACAAAGAATTACAAAGCACAAACAAGACAAACCTAACCACAAAGACCTAAAAGAAAACTTAAACCGGGGCTCTGATACCAAGCTAGTGTAACGCCCCTTTTTAAGAGGGAACGTCGCACCATAACCACGAAGTGGAAATAAAATATATAAACTAAGACCTGGTTCATTATAATATGGATAAGTCTATATAGTTGTAATCGTACAAATGATTAGGCAAATTCTTTTTTCTTTTTTTTACACAATAATAAAATAAAATGATAAGACATAGTTACTGTAGAAAGTAACATAGAAAGTAAACCATACATTCGTACATCATACTTATATATATATTTATATCAAACTTGTTTAGTTACATCGTTAGATATACAAAAAGCAAAAGCTTTACATGCCCCAAAATGATTACAGATATACAGCCCACCAAAAAAATAAAACATCAGGCCCCAAAAAGATTTACAGATAGCCATCAGCGGCTACCAACAACATCAGCCCCTAAAGCGAATGAGAAGAAACCATAGCTGGATCCTCCTTAGGGTCTTCCTTGTCGGAGGAAACCCTCATCGGAGCAACCGAGTTACGAGCGGGGGCTCGTGCAGAGGATAAGAAAGAATCCTCTTGTGGGGAGTAATAACGCTCTCCCCACATATTGCGTATGGACAAGTAAAACTTTAAATACAAGCGGGCATGAAAAGTGAAGATAGGCGGATCATAACGTCCCCAAGCAAGAGTCAAAGTCACGTCCCCGAGGTAGACACAGCGATCCATACCCAAGTTTATGTGCCAGCAGTCCGGACCTCCATGAAAAGTCAACCTCGTATAACCCAAGAAACCTTGCAGACGGGACGTCATATCCAAACAAGAAGCTAATCAAAATCAAGCCAGAAGCCAGGGAATTCGTGCACTTCCCCTTCTTCACCGACGTCTTCAGAGAACACATAAATAAACATCATAGCAAAAATACAGAAGAGAGGTAAGACATCCTAAATTCATTACCAATTATGGTAGTAAAGAAACAGAATGACGCAAAACACCCACATAGCATATCAGAAATAATAATCAGCATCAATAAGCCAATAGTAAACAACTAAACAATTTTAGGCAGTTATAGCATTAATAAGATAACAATTCCTATCATCATATGAATAAATGGCAAGTAATATGTTGAATCACTATGCACGTGCACATGATACTGAAATCCTACTCCATGGAGCTAGACACAAACATCAGAAAGAATGATCAGGAGACATATCTGTAATTCGGCTGTTGAGGCCAACAAGTGCTATAATTTCTCAATTTATCAACGTGCACATCATGGTGCTGTACAAGACATTCTACACTAGATCGCGATATAGGATAGTGTCTCAGTCCGGATCGTCAGTGCATTTGCTTCGGTCTATTCCACGGCCTAGAGGAGCTACCAACTGACCATTGTGAGACACCCACACCCCAACGCCCCAAAAGTCAACATTATGACCTACACTAGTCTATTCGCACCAGCACATAGGTGTGATTCAATCTCCTAGGCAACATGGCCTTAACATTACTCCATCAGACTCTCACAATGCATGATGACTCAATGCGTATTCATGTATATTCAACAATGATATACTTTTCCATAGCATGCCATAATTTGGCCAAGTTAAACATCAACAGAATTTTGGTCTCACTCATGGACCCATATTAATCAAATTCTCAAATATGGCACTACATTTTTAGGGTTCATTATGGAGTTTCACTTTAATCTAACATTTTCTATAAAAGTTTTCTCTAGAGGAATTCTCTTGTAATACTCATTAATTCTTTATTTCTCTTAATTAGCCAAGTCTTTTACTCAAATTGAATCTTACTTACTCATACAATTATCTAAGGTTCTCCAAGTCTCACTCTCTCTTGTTCTTCCCTTAAGATCAAAAGGATCACACTAGGTTATCGAATAAGTTTCTTTCTATCTTATGAGTCCTTAATAAATTCTTATTTTACCTAATCACCTAAGCCTTAGCTTAATGCATAATTTTTTAGCCAACATGGCCCTTGAGGCCGTGACCTCCCAAGGACAAGAGTCTAATCAAATTTTTCATCATATTGTTAATTACTTAATACGTAATTACTTAAGTTACAAGGTTATCCAAAAATTACATATTTGGACCCAAAAAGGGCCTAGAGGCCGTGAGCCTCCCACAAGGGTAAAAACCCAAATTTTTCATTGCTCTATTAATTGTTATTCACTTGATTAGTTATCTCTCCAATTGTTACAAAATTTTAACCATGAACACCATATGGAAGGGGTATGGCCGTGAGCCTTACTAAAGAGAGCAAGGAACCCTTGCTTTCAATTCATGTTTCCAATCCACCAAAATCAATCCAAGATCATCAATATACACAAGTACAATCAATAAACCATATAGAAGAAAATCAATACAAGGATCATTAGAAAAAAAATACACAACTAAGAGAATAACCCTAACATGGGTTTCTCACAACCAACACACAAACAAGCTTCCCACTACCAATAGAGGCTGAAGTGGATAGTCTTCCTCTTACCGAGAGAGAAAACAAACAAAGAAACTTCCTTGAAGCTCCTTATAAAATTTGGCCTCCACCTTCAAGAAAACCCTAAGGACATCAAACTCACAAGAATCACAATCAAACCTTGAAAAAGGCATCCATGATCACAAAAGTGACCATAGATCATGAAAATGAGATGGAAAAATGAGAAAGCTTTGAACTTTTACCTCAAAGTCTCTAACTTTAAAGCTTGATGAAGGAAAACGAAAATGGTGGATTTTGGTGGTGGTCAAAAAAGAGAAAATGTTCTAGGTGATGAGAAATGGTAGGAAATGAGGTTGGTTGAATGAAAAAGCTTGGATGGCCAACAATGGTGGTCTTGGCCGTGTGGGTGGTGAGAAAATGGATAGGAGAAAGGTTGAGTTTTTGAAGATGATCACCAAAGAGAAAAACCTTAGGATGATGAGAGGAAGCAAGAAATAGAAGTAGTTTTAGCAAGCTAATGGAGATGGTCTCCAATGGTGTTGGTGCCATGGAGAGGAGAAGAGAAAAGGAAGAGAATAGCTTGAGAGAAAAAAGAGAGAAGAGAAATGGTAGAGAGAGAAAGTGATAGTAAAGTGGTTTCAAAATTAGAAATGTAAAGGGGTAAAGTGAAAACTAATACTTTAGCTCCAAATTGGGCCTCATGGCCGTGGAGTGTGTGGGAGAGAGATGAGGGAAAATTGGCTTTTCCAACAAGCCAATAGGAAGTTGCTAGGAAGCTTCCTCCAAAGTTTCTTCAAGAAGTCAAAAATCACCTTTTTGAAAAGTCAACGATGATGTCACTTGTGTGATGTCACATACAGTGAATACTCTAGAAAAGATGATTAACACTCTACTAGAGTTATTATGCAGTGGACAAAAGTTATAGTTAATGAAAACAATATTTATTGTCCATCGAATAATTTCATGGTATAACAATTTTATTTATCAGATAAAATCTCAAAAAATGTAAACATCGTAAACTATTCCCAACCTCGGGTTTAGTAAGATCCCCCGTCGACGTTTCCACAGTTCAAAGTTTACCAGCCTCGGGGAAAATATTTCATTTTCCTAGCTCTGTCCAATGCGCACGTAAAATGAGAAATATATTAAATATTCGACGTCTCCGGAAAAATTCACAAAAATTTATAAAAAATACAAATATTATAAAACGACTATTTATGATGAAACAAACAATTTTTGAGGTGTTCCATTGGCTCTGCTCAGTGTGCACGTAAAATGAGAAATATATTAAAATATTCAACATTTTTGAAAAAATCTAAAAAAATTCTCAAAAATCATAAATATTATAAAATTAATATTTATCATGAAACAAACAATTTTTGGGGTGTTACAAAAACTACCCTACGCATGATTTGGAGTTAGCAACTGTAGTGTTTGCCTTAAAGATATGGAGGCATTATCTCTATGGAGTCCAGTTTGAGGTGTTCAGTGATCATAAGAGTTTAAAGTACTTGTTTGATCAAAAGGTGCTGAACATGAGGCAGAGAAAATGGATGGAATTCTTAAAGGATTATGACTTTGGGTTAAGGTATCATTCGGGTAAAGCCAATATAGTGGCTGATGCACTAAGTAAGAAATCCATACATGTGTCTCAAATGATGGTCCAAGAGAGTGAACTTCTTGAGAGTTTTAGGGATTTGAGTCTAGTGATGCCTATGATGCCACATAGTCTCTTTGTGAGTAAAGTGGACATAGTAAATGAATTAAGGATTCAAAGTTTAGAAGCTCAAAAGGAGGATGAAACTCTAAGGGACATAAGTGAGCAAATCTTTTTAGGAACCGCAGAGGATTTTGATATGACTGATGATGGAATGATAAAGTTTAGAGATAGGCTTGGTGTTCCAAGAGAGTTAGAAGTTAAAGAGAAGATCCTAGAAAAAGCTCATAGAGGTAAGTATACCATCCATCTCAGAATCACTAACATGTATGAACATTTAAAGAAAATGTTTTGGTGGTCTGGAATGAAAAGAGACATAGCAGAATATGTCTCAATGTGTTTAACTTGTCAAAAAGTGAAGATTGAATATCAAAAGCCTGCATGGGCATTACAGACTTTGGGAGTCCCTGAGTAGAAATGGGATAAGATGTCTATGGACTTTGTAATGGGTCTACCAAGGTACAATCAAGATATAACGCAGTTTGGGTCATAGTGGATAGATTAACCAAATCTGCTCATTTTTTGCTAATAAGAGCTAACTATCCTCTAGAGAAATTAGCTCAGCTATATCTAAATGAGATAGTTAGGTTGCACGGAGTCCCTGCAAGTATAGTTTTAGATAGGGATCCTAGATTCACATATAGACTCTGGGAAACCTTGCAAGGGGTGTTTGGGGCTAAGTTGAGTCTTAGTACAGCTTATCACCCACAAACAGATGGGCAAACAGAGAGGATTATCCAAACCCTTGAGGATATGCTTAGAGCATGTGTTTTAGAACAAAAAGATAGTTGGGACAAGTTCTTACCTTTAGTGGAGTTTTCCTATAACAATAGCTACCATTCCAGCATAAGTATGGCACCCTTTGAGGCTTTGTATAGAAGAAAGTGTAGATCACCTCTATGTTGATATGAAGTATGTGAGAGAAACATCCTAGGTCTAGAGTTGGTCTAGCAAATCACAGAGTAAATCAAGATGATTAAGGATAGGTTAGTTACTGCTCAAAGTCAACAAAAGAGCTATGCTGACAAGAAAATAAGACCTATTGAGTTTGGTGAGGGAGACCATGTCTTTTTAAGAGTTATTCCTACAATAGGGATTGGTAGAGCATTGAAAACTAGAAAGCAAAATCCTTGTTTTCTTGGTCCTTACCAAATTTTGAAGAAAGTTGGGCCCGTAGCCTACTAGACAACCCTTCCTCCTAGTTTGTCTAACCTTCATGATGTTTTTCGTGTGTCTTAGTTAAGAAAGTATAATCCATATCCTTCGTATATCATAGAACATGAATCTGTACAGTTAAGAAATGATTTGTCTTATGATGTACAACTGGTAAGGATCGTGGACAAAGGGGTCAAAGAGCTTAGAGATAAGCAGATTCCTCTGGTGAAGGTTTTATGGGGTGGCAATGACACCAAGTAGACTATTTGGGAGCTAGAGTCCCACTTATAGTAGGACTTTCCAGAGTTGTTCTTAGTAGGTAAGCAATTTTGGGATCAAAATTTTGAAAAGGAGGGGAGAAATATAATACTCTTAATGACATGTTAGACTTGTGTATGCATACAAAGAGGTAGCATATGACTTGCTTAGGCACACTGGTTATGCATTTTATGCCGGATTGACTAGTAGCAGATATGAAAAAATAAGATAATGATGAAACAACAATTTTAATGAATCTTAGTATTTATTTCAAAGTTGTTGGAAGTTCAAAATCTTGATTTAGCTAAATCTAAATGTTTTTAGCAGATCAAAATTTATCAGTGTATTAAAGGCCTTATAAGTTAAATGATCCTTTGCATTTCCTTATTCACGGTTCTTTACTCCAAAAATAGAAGCAGAAACTGTGAGAGAAGAAAGGAACGAAGAGGAAGGAAAGATCAAGGAAGAAGAGGAGAAAAAGAGGAAAGCTAAAGGGAAGGCTAAAGTTTAAGATCCTCCAAAACTTGAATCTACATCTCAGCTGCCAAAGGTAGGGGATTTAGTGTTCTTGCACTTCTTTTCTTTATTTTCTCCATGAATGCACCTTTGGTGCATAGTAGGCCAAAATGAGTATTAGAGGTGTTTGATGTATTTTAATTGCTTGGAGGTGTTTCGATGGGTGTTTATGACTTGTTCATAGCTTACGTTTGAGTTAGAAACTTAGAACATCTAACTTAGACCATTGATGCCCAAAAGAGAGGTTTATGTCAAGGTATGTGTGATTTGTAACATCCCGGGACTGCCTATAGGGTTGACGAGTGTCTCCACAAACCAACACGAGTCATTTCAGCGTGCTTTGTCCTCACTCACACGCATCCTAGGAAACTTCCCAGTGTTGGTGTATGCCCTAGAGGCCGATACTTTTTCTGTATTCACATACATTCTATTATGCTTATTTTAATATATGAGACATTTCATTTATTGTGTTCTTTTTGATAAACATAATAAAGTCCTTAGAATAGTAAGTTTGATGCCATAGGACATCAAGTGGATGACTTGATCGTGAGATCCTTTTTTGGTTAGAACACTATTTTTAAATGTTCCTAGTTAAGTATTATTGTTAACTAGGACAACAATAATGCGTTGAGACTAGTATGTGCATAGACTAATGACCACATCTCACGGGTCATGGATATGAGATATCAAGTCTTCACATGGGTACATATGTTAGAGTAATTATGTACTGGACTGACCCGCCATGAGAACGCTACATGGATCATTACGTAAGTGTCATAAGCGATTCTCATAGTGACAATGGTGTCTATGGTCCTTTGACCTGAAATCACTATGATTCCTACATGAGGAGTTATGTGTTTTAATGCCATCAAACATCATCTGTAACAAAGTGATTATAAAGTTAGTTATTGGATATACCGCAAATCATGCATAGGGATGTGAGTGACCTAGATGGGATTTGTCACTCCTACATAACAGGAACGATATCTTCGGGCCCCCTGATTGAGTGAGACTGCGAAATGCATGGCCATGCTCAAATGAATCAATATGATATATTGATTTCATTTGTTGTTTCAAAGTCTACTCGAGTATCAGGAAACGAAGGATTGAACTATGCAGGGGTGATGCATTCTATGCCTTGTGTTCAATCTAGATATTTTGACAAAGGGACTAAACGACAAGGAAACATTGGTCATGGAATATTTATGTCTAATCACTGACATTCTTATTACTTGGGTAGCAGTGATGTGTTGCTAGATACTACTCACTGCTTGTAATATTAAAATGGGATTTTAATATTACTTCCAACATAATGAGAACCTGTAAGGTCACACACATAGAGCAGACAAAAATTGGAGCAATGGATCCAAGTTGGACTCGGATTCAAATATGGGTCAGACTCATAACAGATGAGTCTAGGGTTGCACAGCTAACCTTGCTACTGCTCACACTCACTTAAGGCAGTCACTATTATAAATAGTACTGCTAAGGGGCTGCTAAGAGACACAATTTCAGAACCCTAGCCGCACCTACAGAAAAATAATTGAGAGAGCGACAGGTTTTCTTTTCTTCTCTTCGTAGCTAGCACTGTGTGAGAGACGTGAGGCTCCTTTTGCGAACGTTGGCCTTTCGTGAGTCTGTTCTTGTGGATACCGCAGAGACATCGTTTCTATTATGGTGTTGGTGATTCATGTCCTTCCTTTTGATCACGCTTAAAGAGGTAAATAATTTAAAAACTCAGATTATGGCTTTTCGCATAGATCCTCAGTGGGAATCCTAATTTTTTTCGCTGTGTGATGTAACCGCAATTCCCAACACCCAGGCGGTCACCCATCCCACAATTCCTCCAGGTTAAACACGCTTAACCATGGAGTTCTTATGTTCTAGGCTCCCGAAAAGAAGTTGCAACTTGTTGATATGGCTACTCCAAATCAATTCCTTTAAGCCATCCTCAACTATGCAGTCCTATACCTGCACCGTCTCTGAATCCCTCTCATTTCGGTGCGTATTCAGTTCATTCATGCGACCATTCGCCTAGTAGCCTGCCAGAAGCTGCTCCTTGTCCGTGCTTCATTGCACCGGTGATCACTCCCCACCCTCGTTGGCCCCAGGACACACATGCCCACCAACTTTCACTTGGTTCGTCCCTGAACCACACGAGCGGAAGTTGGTGGGCATGTGTGTCCTGGGGCCGACGAGGGCAGGAAGTGATCGTCGGTGCAATAAAGCACGGACAAGGAGCGGCTTCTGGCAGACTTCTAGGTGAAGGGTCGTATAAATGAACTGAATACGCTCCGGAATGAGAGGGATTCAGAGACTGTGCAGGTATGGGACTGCATAGTTGAGGATGACTTAAAGGAATTGATTTGGCAGAGTCATATCAACAAGTTGCAACTTCTTTTCAGGAGCCTAGAATATAAGAACTTCATGGTTAAGCGTGCTTGACCTGGAGCAATTGTGGGATGGGTGACCTCCTGGGAAGTTTTGTTAGGATGCGTGTGAGTGAGGACAAAAGTACGCTAAAAAGACCCTGTTAGTTTGTGGAGACACTCGTCAATCCTGTAGGCAGTCCCGAGACATTACAAATGGTATTGTAACACCCCAAAATTTGTTATTTTATAATAATAGTTGAATTGTACTGTTTTGTGTTTTCTGTATGATATAAAATTATTTTGACTGTTTTGAGACTGTTTTTGATCGTTGTGAGAGATTTGCTCCGAGTCAGGAAAATAATAATTTTTGGGTCAGGGAAAATCTTATTTGATTTATTCAGAGCCGAGGGATCTTACTGAACCCGAATCTGAGAGACACGAAAATAAATCTTTTAATTTTTAGAATTTATCTGTGAAATAAAAATATTTTGTAGAAAAATATCTGCTGTTTTATTAACAGCGGCTTCTGCTATCAGTAATAGACTCAGTATATTTTATCTGTCAGAAAATAGACTGAGAATAATTTTTGTAACTTATTTTAAAATGAACCAATAGGAATTGGTTAACATTAGTGGTTGGACTGTTTCTAACTAATAGGAAATAGTCAATATAAATGATTAGACTAGTTACTAAGTAACTAGATAAACTAACTAAGTTACCCTAATAACTTAATTAGTAACTAAATGAACTAACTTAGTTACT
The DNA here is from genome assembly GCA_029884595.1 of Ormosia semicastrata. NCBI lineage: Eukaryota > Viridiplantae > Streptophyta > Magnoliopsida > Fabales > Fabaceae > Ormosia > Ormosia semicastrata. The sequence continues at coordinate 16,799,883 of JAQQTO010000062.1, read as the reverse complement.
ATGTACTTAGAAGCTCTAGTTAGAAAATTGATCTCGAACCATCTAGAAGCAATGACAATGCATGACCTATACAATGACCTAAGCATGTAACTAGCTACTTAGTATGTAACTAGATAACCTAACTTAGTTAGCTAAATGAACTAATTATCTAATTAAGGTATAACTAGGAGTTATAACTAAAACAAACTTAGTTACACACTCCTTTGAGTCACACGGCCATAGGGCCTTCCACCATGTTCTTGAATACTCTTTTATGACTAATTGATGACTCCTAAATGACCTATGCCATGTGAATCCATGAGATATTTTATTTACAACAATTAAACTTTGATATTTCCTACACACTCAACCTCACGGCTACACACTTGAAGTTTAGCTATTCTATTTTCATTTTCTCTCATTTTGTGACAAGAACACCTTCATCATTTTCTCTCACCCTAAGAACACCAAGAACACTTCTTTTCTTTCTTCCTTGAACCCCACGGCCACCACACCATAACCCTTCCTCCACACTTCTATAATTTCATCTCATCTTACTTTCTAAACCTAAACATCATCCTAAACACTTTTCCTTTAGGGAGTTTTATCAAAATATTTCTCTAAGGTCTTCAAAAATCAAGCTTTGATTTCCTACACCTAAGGTAATTTCTTGATTCTTTGATCCTAAGTTGAATTTTTGATTTTTTAGACCATGATCAATTCATGGTTTATTGTTTCCAAGCTTTACTTATGACTTTCGGATTTGTTTAAGATTGATTAGGGTTTTCCTTGGGCTACACGAAATTAAGAGAAGGAGGAACTTGAAGTTTGTTGTCTTCCTTGAGGTAAGAGGGTGATTAACCTCATCAACTATATGTTGGTGGTGAGAAAATGGATTATTTGTGGGGAAAAATTCATAAGGATTTATTCACTAGAATGTTTGAGCTTTCTTTATTTGTGATTGATGTGTTTATAGCTTTGAAAATATGCTTGAAGGAAATGTTGTATGAAGGTTCCAAAGAACCTATGAGGCACACGACCTCAACACTACAAAAGGAACCTAGGGTTCTAAATTATTTTTTTTAATCAAGGATTAGATGATTTTATGACAAGAAATTATATTAAGTATTTTGCAAGGAATAAATGATAGAAAAAATTAAATAATGATTTATGAAACCTATATATGAATTCCGGCCAAGATGCTATTTTTAATAAATTAGATCCAAATTTGTTTTGCTAAGTGTAGATTTAGGTGTTTAAATGATAAGAAATTAATTTAGTAGGTTTTGAACCTAAAATCAAAGAAATATACATTTTAGAATTACAATTAGCATAATTAAATAATTAAGTTATAAAGTAAAATAAATGTTGATACTTGAAATTTATTAACGTATAGCTCACCCTATGGGTTTTGAAGCGCGTTAGGAAATTTTGAGCTGTAATGTCTCAAGTAAAATTAAAGAAATGCAATTTTTGGGAAACAATAGAAAATACTGATTTTAGCAAGAATATATTAGAAATATTATTTAAAAAGGGATTATTATGGAAATAATGGAAATAAAGTCACATTTTAATATTAAATAAGAAAAATCATATTTTGAGCTTAAAATATGATAGAAATAATTTATGCTATTAAAAATACACAGAAAAACTTTTACCCTACTTAAAAATAGTAATTTTGGCTCCGCGATTGAGAAAACAGGATAAAATATTTACACGATTTAGAAAATGTTGGAAAATCTTTACGCGATTTGAAAACATAAGAAAAACGTTTCCCGATTGTGAAAATGCGATAATATTACTACGCGATTGAACGCAAATAGCAGTTTACTATCGGGTAGTTGTGGTGGGCCCGGTCATGTTGAATAATGATACTACCAAGAAAAGGCGAGGGTATATGATATATTGTAAAAATAATAATTGTATGTGTGTTTGAACTATACATCATGCATAGAAAAGTGTGTCAGCTTGTTTGGTTAAGATTATATGCCTAGGAGGTTGAATTACACCTCAGTACGGGTGTGAGTAGACAAGTGTAGGTCATTTGTTGACCTTGGGGGCATCGGGGTGCGAGTACCTCGCAATGGACAATTGATAGCTTTTTTGTCCGTGAGGCAAACCGATGCAAACGCATCGACAATCTAGACCAAGACACTGTCCTATATCACGATCTAGTGTAGAATGTCTTGTACAATGCCTTGATGTGCACATTGATAAACTGATAAATTGATAGCACTTTTGGCCACGGCAGCCGAGTTACAGACATGTCTTCTAGATCATTCACTCTGAAACTGTGTTTAGCTCCATGGAGTAGGAATAGGTCTGTGTGTATATGCATAGTTGGTCAGCATATTGATATGTTAATTATACTTATCTGATTCATTATCTGTGATGTGATAAATATGATTTTAATATGTTAATATTGTATTTGTATGCTTGTTGTCGTTTTCTCTACTGCCATACTAGTATTGATGTAGGGGATCTCACCTCTTTATTATTTTATATCTGTTTTGCTATGTATGTTTGATAAAGACCGGGGAGACGAAGAAGCTGGTAATTCTATTAATCATCACTAGCCGTTTGTTGGTTGGTTGAGATGGCAGCAAGACGACAGGTGTTAGGTTTTGTCCTGGTATAGTTCCATGGGGGGACTGATGCCTGGAGGTTTGATTATGATAATGAACATTTTGTTTATACGGGAGATCTGACTCTGAACTTGAGTGGGACCCTTAATGGGATCCCTATTTTGACGCAGCATGCGTCAGTGTGCCTAGAATTCACGATGCCCATTCGTGATCTCTGGGGTGGCGCAACTTATTCTCCGCGTGAGGACTCTATGGTGTCTTCCGTAAGGACCACTATGAGGCTACTGTATTTGCCTGGGTTCTTTGATAACAATGTAGAGGAGGAAGAGGAGGAGGATCCTTCCAAGGAACCAAATCCTTTGTTTAATGTTTAGAGTTTCTGTTTTTAGTATTTGTGTCTGTATTTTACTTTTGAGGTATGTTTGTATTTATGCAAATTATTTGAAACAAAGTTTGTAATATCAACATATATTTTAGGTGTATTTATTTTAATGACAAGTTTGTTGGTGTACGCCCTAGAGGCCAATACATTTCCTGTATTTACATACATTCTATTATGCTATTTTATATATATGAGGCATTTCATTTATTGTATTCTCTTTTGATAAACATAATAAAGTCCTTAGAATAGTAAGTTTGATGCCATAGGACATCAAGTGGATGACTTAATCATGAGATCCTTTTGGTTACAATACTATTCTTAAATGTCCCTAGTCAAGTATTATTGTTAATTAGGACAACAATAATACATTGAGACTAGTATGTGCATAGACTGATGACCACATCTCACGGGTCATGGATATGAGATATCAAGTCTTCACATGGGTACATATGTTAGAGTAATTATGTACTGGACTGACCTGCCATGAGAACGCTACATGGATCATTACATAAGTGTCATAAGCGATTCTCATAGTGACAATGGTGTCTGTGGTCCTTTGACCTGAACTCACTACAATTCCTACATGAGGAGTTATGTGTTTTAATGCCATCAAACGTCATCTGTAACAAGGTGATTATAAAGTTAGTTATTGGACATACCGCGAATCATGCAAAGGGATATGAGTGACCTAGATGGGATTTGTCACTCCTACATAACTGGAGCGATATCTTCGGGCCCCTTGATTGAGGGAGACTGCGAAATGCATGGCCATGCTTAAATGAGTCAATATGAGATATTGATCTCATTTGTTGTTACAAATTTTACTTGAGTATCAAGAAACTAATTAATAGACTATACAAGGGTGACGCATTCCATGCCTTGTGCTCAATCTAGATATCTTGACAAAGGGACTAAACAACACGGAAACATTGGTCACGAAAAGGTTATGTCAAATCGCTGACATTCTTATTACTTGGATAGTAGCGATATGTTGCTAGATACCGCTCACTGCTTGTAATATTAAAATGGGATTTTAATATTACTGCCACCGTAATAAGAACCTGCAGGGTCATACACATAGAGCAGACTAAAATTGGAGCAATGGATCCAAGTTGGACTCGGATTCAAATATAGGCCAGACTCATAACAGATGGGTCTAGGGTTGCACAGCTTACCTTTCTACTACTCACACTCACTTAAGGCAGTCACTATTATAAATAGTACTGCTAAGGGGCTGCTAAGATTGATTATTCAAAACCTTAGCCGCACCTACAGACAAAGTGAGTGAGAGAGCGACAGGTTTCTTCTCTTCTCTTTGCAGCTAGCACTGTGTGAGAGACGTGAGACTCCTCTTTGCGGACGTTGGACGTTCGTGAGTCTGTTCGTGTTGATATTGCAGAGACATCATTTCTATTACGGTGTTGGTGATTCATACTTCAAGAGGTAAATCATTTAAAAAATCAGATTATGACTTTTTCGCATGGATCCTCGGTGGGAATCCCTATTTTCTGCTACGTGTTGTATCCGTAATTCCCATCAGTGGTATCAGAGGTCTTGCAAAACCTTGATTCATTTTTCTATTTTCGTTTACGTGAGATAACATGTTTTCTGTTCTTGTTTTTGACAAAAGATATGATCTTTAATATGTTATTTCCAAAAATCGTATGAAACCCTTTGCGAAAACATATTCTGTTTCTTATGTTGTATGCAAAACCGTGATGTTGTTTTCAAAACCCATGAAGATGTTCATATGTTTTGTGAAAACCATTTTGTTTTAAGATGTATGTTTTTGCGAAGCTTTCTGGTATGTATGTGATATGTACAGCGTTATGGAATCCTTATTCTCAATGTGCGGCGCAAGGGTTTAGGAAACCTTGTTCTTGGTTTGCGGCAGCAAGGGTTATGGAATCCTTGTTTTTGCACAAGAGGCGCAGCGCAAAGGGTTTTGGAAACCCTATTATTGTTTTGCGGCAGCAGCATCAAGTGTTTATGTGAAGCCGTCAAGGAGGCGCCTGAGGTTCAAGTGTTGAACTACGGCGCAAGGATTCCCCGTGGCACAGGAAGTGTTCATGTTGTTCAGGCTTAGGGTTCCACACGGCACAAAGGCTAAAGGGAGGCGCAAGAGATTCAGCTCTTGCTTTTTGTCCAATTTTTCAGGCAGCAGGACCCCCATGCTACTTCTGCGTAGGGTGTTTTTCGAAAACGTGATATTTTATATCAAATTTTATGACTCGTGAAAATAATAATGTATTATTGTTATGAGTTTATATGTTTTTGTGATGCATAGTGCATGGTTATGGCCTTAGTCTTTTTTTTTATGCATTTTGCTTTTAAATACGACCTGCGTGTCGTGTCTTTCTCTCTACATTCTGATTGTACATTTTCTTCTCACTTAACTCCCCTCGAATGTAAAAGATGTTTCTATATAATGTAATTATGATGTGGAGGCAAGAAGACGGCATCAAGTGAGGACGTTGATGGGAGATGCTTGGTGAAGCTGGCTTAGTTAATGCTACTCTCTTAGGGGCCATAATCATGTCACTTTTATTATATGCTTTTATGTATGAGATGCATGGATAATGTTTATGGAATGATAAACAGTTTAATAAATGGCGAGATCTAGAAATAATAATAATAAAAATTCCCTCAAAGCAAATATTAAGTCATTATGTGATGCCTTCCAATGTGTGGCACTCGTCAAGACTAGTATCGATCAAGTGCAGGTCTGCCAAAGCAGGATGCCTTTATCTATATTAGTAAGACGTGATGGGATAAAGGTAATATCCAACTGCCAACCATTAGGTCTGACTTAACTAGGCCATTTCAATAGGATTGAAGGCTTAGAGGCATGAAGTTGGGATTTAGTCCATTAGATGGACTTGAATAAGTGTTATTCACTCAACTATCCAAGAGTTACATGTGATGTAATTGGAAAGTGTTTCCTACCTAAATAACTGAATTTTGGGTGATCAGCCAAAGCTGACTCAAAACTAGGTGAAACATGGATCTTGGCCCACTAGGAAATCTTACGATGGGATTTTTCGAGTCAATGCTGAGGGTCATTGACTTGAATAAAATAGTGGGAGGCATATTTAATTAAAAGACCTCATTAAATATGTTTATGTCATGATACTTATATTTTGCATATTTCTGTTAATAGATTACCATGGCAACAAACACATCGGGTACTTTATCATTGCGATCCGTCCTTGAGAAGGACAAGTTATCTGGAACAAATTTTCTAGATTGGTACAAGAATTTGAGGATTGTCCTCAAGTAAGAGAAAAAGCTGTATGTTTTGGAACAGCCTATTCCTGAGCCACCTGCTGCTAATGCCCTTAGAACTGAAAGAGATGCTTATAAGAAGCATCAAGATGATGCCTTGGACATTGGATGCCTAATGCTGGCCACCATGAACTCTGAGCTCCAAAAGCAACATGAGAACATGGATGCATACGATATAATCGTACACCTTAAGAAGCTCTATCAAGAGCAGGCCAGGCATGAGAGATTTGAGGTTTTTAAAGCACTATTTCAGTGCAAGCTTGTAGAAAGAAGCCCTGTTGGTGCTCATGTACTCAAGATGATTGGGTACATTGAAAACCTAGAGAGACTTGGTTTTCCTTTGGGCTAAGAGTTGGCCACTGACTTAGTCCTGCAATCATTGCCGGAAAGTTTTAGTCAATTTGTCATGAACTACAACATGAATGAGATTGACAAATCACTACCAGAGCTGCTAGGCATGTTGAGAACTGCTAAGTAGAACATTAACAAAGGCAAAGGGAAGGCCATAATGATGGTCCAAAAGAATAAGGGCAATAAACAGCAGAAAAAGCCCAAGGACAACAAGAAGGGCAAGGGCAAGGATAAGTCCAAGCCCAGCACTTCTGGCTTGAAACCAGTAGGTGGAGTGGCTAAGGAAGGTACATGCTTCCATTGTGGTCAGACCGGACATTGGAAGAGGAACTGTGCCAAGTTCCTAGAGGAGCTCAAAAAGAAGAAGGGAAGTGAGACTTCCACTTCAGATATTTTTGTTATTGAAGTCAATTTATCTAATTCTGCATCATGGGTATTAGATACTGGATGTGGATCTCACATTTGTGTAAATGTGTAGGATCTAAAGAGCAGTAGACCATTGACGAAGGGCGAAGTCGACCTACGAGTGGGAAATGGAGCAAAGGTTGCTGCATTAGTTGTAGCGACTTATTTATTATCTTTGCCCACTGGGCTTGTAATAGAGTTAGAGAACTGCTATTTTGTGCCTGCTATTAGTAGGAACATCATTTCTGTTTCTTTTTTGGATAAGAATGGTTTTTCTTTTATTATAAAGGACAAGTGTTGTTCCATTTATATGAATGATATTTTTTATGGTAGTGCACAATTGAGTAATGGACTTTATGTACTTGATCTTGAAACGCCCGTCTATAACATAAATACAAAGAGGTTTAAATCAAACGATCTGAACCCAACTTTTCTCTGGCATTGTTGTTTGGGCCACATAAATGAGAAATGCATCTCCAAACTCCTTAAAGATGGATTCTTAGACTCGTTTGATTTCGAATCATATGAGACATATGAATCTTGTTTATTGGGGAAGATGACATAGGCCCCATTCACTGGACAAGGTGAAAGGGCCAGTGATCTTTTAGGCCTTATACATAGTGATGTATGTGGGCCACTAAACACAGTCGCTAGAGGCGGTTTTCAATACTTTATTATATTTATTGATGATTATAGTAGATATGGATTTGTATATCTTATGAAGCACAAATCAAAATCCTTTGAAAAGTTCAAAGAGTTCAAGAATGAAGTACAAAACCAACTTGGCAAGAGTATTAAAATCCTTCAATCAGATCGAGGAGGAGAATACTTAAGCCAACAGTTTGATGATCATCTGAAAGAGTGTGGGATAATATCTCAACTCACTCCACCAGGAACACCACAATGGAATGGTGTCTCTGAAAGGAGGAACCGGACCTTGTTGGACATGGTCCAATCCATGATGAGTCATGTAAACCTTCCAGGCTCCTTCTGGGGACATGCTCTGTTAACATCAGCTTTCACACTTAACCGTGTTCCATCTAAGACGGTTCAAAAGACACCATATGAGATATGGACTGGGAGACGACCCAGTATATCTTTCTTGAAGATTTGGGGCTGCGAAGCTTATGTGAAACGTCAAATTTCTAATAAGCTTAGACCTAAATTAGATAAATTCTTCTTTGTGGGGTATCCAAAGGAAACCTAGGGATACTTTTTCTATAATCCTACCGAGGGCAAAGTGTTTATCGCATGGACAACAATGTTTCTAGAAAGGGAGTTTATCTCCAAAGGAACCAGTGGGAGAAAAGTAGAACTTGAAGAAATTCAAGTTTCACAAAGTTGCAATGAACCAATGGTGGAAATAGAGAAGCCTCCACAAAATGTTATGGAACAACAACCTGCTCTAGTAGCACAAGACCTGCGTAGGTCTAACAGGATACGTCATCAACCAGAGAGATATGGATTTCTCATGACCCAACAAGGTGACGTATTGCTCATGGATCAAGATGAGCTTGTGATTTACCAGGAAGCCATTATTGGCCCAGAATCTGAGAAATGGCTTAAGGCCATGAGATCTGAAATGGATTCCATGTATGCCAACCATGTATGGACCTTGGTTGACCCACCTGAAGGGGTAAAACCCATTGGGTGCAAGTGGGTTTTCAAGAAAAAAAATGACATGGATGGTAATGTGCATACCTTTAAGGCACGATTGGTGGCTAAAGGTTTCAAATAAATTTATGGTATAGACTATGATGAGACCTTTTCCCCAGTTACGATGCTTAAATCCGTTCAGATCTTGCTTGCTATTGCAGCATACCATGATTATGAAATCTGGCAAATGGATGTCAAAACTACTTTCCTTAATGGAAATCTTCTCGAAGATGTGTACATGACACAACCTGAGGGTTTTGCCACTCCAGAGGATGCTAGAAAAGTATGCAAGTTGCAACGATCTATTTATGGATTGAAGCAAGCTTCCGTAAAATTGGAATCTTCATTTTGATGATATAATAAAACAGTTTGGTTTCATCAAGAATGAAGAAGAATCTTGTGTCTACAAGAAGGTTAGTGGGAGCACTATTGTCTTTCTGGTATTGTATGTAGATGACATACTACTTATTGGAAATGACATCCCTACCCTACAGTCCGTAAAGACTTGGTTAGGGAACTACTTCTCTATGAAGGACTTGGGCGAAGCCACCTATGTATTTGGTATCAGGATCTATAGAGATAGATCACTGAGACTACTTGGCCTAAGTCAGAGTACATACATAGACAAAGTGTTAAGACGATTTAACATGTATGAATCCAAGAAAGGACTCTTGCCAATGTCACATGGTGTAAGCCTATCTAAGGCTCAATCCCCTTCTACCCAGGATGAGAGGGATCGCATGAGCAAGATTCCATATGCATCTGTAATTAGATCTATCATGTATGCCATGTTTGTACTCGACCAGACATCTCGTATGCTTTGAGCACGACGAGTAGGTACCAGTCTGACCCTAGTGAGAGTCACTAGACTGCTATCAAGGACATCCTTAAGTACTTGAGAAGGACTAAGGATTCGTTCTTGGTATATGGAGGCGAGGAAGAGCTAGTTGTAAAAAGTTACACTGATGCTAGCTTCCAAACGGCTAAGGACGACTCCAGATCGCAATCGGGTTATGTTTTTTGCCTAAATGGTGGGGCTGTGAGCTGGAAGAGTTCAAAGCAGGAGACAGTCGCCGATTCTACCACAGAGGCTGAGTATATTGCTGCCTCTAATGCAGCAAAGGAGGCTATTTGGATCAGGAAGTTCATTACTGAACTTGGCGCTATTCCTAGCATTGTGGACCCAGTGGACTTCTATTGTGATAATAATGGAGTCATTGCATAAGCTAAGGAGCCCAGATCTTACCAGCGATCCATACATATACTTAGGCGCTTCCATCTCATTCGAGAGATCATCGATAGAGGAGATGTGAAGATATGTAGAGTACCAACAGATGATAACATAGCTGATCCACTGACGAAGCCTCTTGCACAGCAGAAGCATGAGGGTCACACTAGGTCTTTAGGCATTAGATATATGCCTGATTGGCTCTAGTGCAAGTGGGAGATTGTTGGTGTATGCCCTAGAGGCCAATACATTTCCTGTATTTACATACATTCTATTATGCTATTTTATATATATAAGGCATTTCATTTATTGTGTTCTTTTTTTATAAACATAATAAAGTCCTTAGAATAGTAAGTTTGATGCCATAGGACATCAAGTGGATGACTTGATCGTGAGATCCTTTTGGTTACAACACTATTCTTAAATGTCCCTAGTTAAGTATTATTGTTAATTAGGACAACAATAATACATTGAGACTAGTATGTGCATAGACTGATGACCATACTCATGGGCCATGGATATGAGATATCAAGTCTTCACATGGGTACATATTAGAGTAATGATGTACTAGACTGACCCACCATGACAACACTACATGGATCGTTACGTGAGTGTCATAAGTGATTCTCATAGTGACAATGATGTCTGTGGTCCTTTAACCTGAACTCACTACAATTCCTACATGAGGAGTTATGTGTTTTAATGCCATCAAATGTCATTTGTAACAAGGTGATTATAAAGTTGGTTATTAGATATACCGCGAATCATGCAGAGGGATGTGAGTGAGACTGCGAAATGCATGGCCATGCTCAAATGAGTCAATATGAGATATTGATCTGATTTGTTGTTACAAAGTCTACTCGAGTATCAGGAAACCAATGATTGGACTATACAAGGGTGACGCATTCCATACCTTGTGTTCAATCTAGATATCTTGACAAAGGGACTAAACGACACGGAAACATTGGTCACGGAAAGGTTATGTCAAATCACTGATATTCTTATTACTTGGGTAGCAGCGATGTGTTGCTAGATACCACTCACTGCTTGTAATATTAAAATGGGATTTTAATATTACTGCCAACATAATAAGAACCTGCAGGGTCACACACATAGAGCAGACTAAAATTAGAGTAATGGATCCAAGTTGGACTCAGATTCAAATATGGGCCAGACTCATAACAGATGGGTCTGGGGTTGCACAACTTACCACCCTACTGCTCACACTCATTTAAGGTAGTCACTATTATAAATAGTATTACTAAGGGGCTGCTAAGATTGATTATTCAGAACCCTAGCCGCACCTACAGATAAAGTGAGTGAGAGAGCGACAAGTTTCTTCTCTTCTCTTCGTAGCTAGCACTGTGTGAGAGACGTGAGACTCCTCTTTGCGGACGTTGGACATTCGTGAGTTTGTTCGTGTGGATACCACAGAGACATCATTTTTATTACGGTGTTGGTGATTCACGCTTCAAGAGGTAAATCATTTAAAAACTCGGATTATGGCTTTTTCGCATGGATCCTCGGTGGGAATCCCTGTTTTCCGCTGCGTGTTGTATCCGTAATTCTCAACAAAGTTCTACTTATGACTTTTTGGTTTTATTTATTTATTTTCTTTTATTCAGCAAATGAAATTTTAAAATTGATATTTTTACAAGATTAATTCTTTTACAACTTGGGTAAGTTATATAGGATTAGTCTTAAATGTGGCACCCTATAGTGGGTGTTACATGATTTGGTGCTTGAATCCAACATTAGTAGTTTAAGTCAGTGATTGATTATTCCTATGTGTTAATGAACTAATTATGGACTTAGGATCACCTAGAAATTGTTTTGGAATGGCCAAATCTCATGAAGAAATCCAATGGAACAGTACATGATTTTGTAGAATTTTACAGAATCCAATTTTTGCTATGTGGGCTGCGGCATGAGGAGGCCCTGCCGAGGCATGAGGTTGAATCTGCTACATGTGTCATGGCGTGGAGAATGTCACGCCGAGGCGTGAGGTGCATTAGTATAGAACCTAAGGGTAGGGCGCCATGGCGTGCCAATGTCGTGTCGCGGCGTGAGGATCAGGATCTCCAAAAATGTCATTTTTGATGTTTCCAAGTTTTAAGTTTGTTGGAATCATTTATATATGTTTCCTATGGTGTGTTAAGACACAAATAGGTATAATCTCAAGAGAGGAATTATTACCTAGCATGTATGAAAAGTTTAAACCTTTGAGCATTCAAGAGTAATGGCTTGCTTTAGGTAAACATCTAGCACCTTAGGCCACTTTTGTGGTAATGTGTATCACTTAAGAGTAATGAGTGGTGATGTGGTGTTTTAGATGTATGTATGAAGGATGTTCTGGTAATATTGATCTTTGTGAGTATCCTTTGATGTTGTACACCATCATTTAGGCCAAGGGAGATAAGTGGGGTGTCTAGAAGGTTCTTTTGAACAAGGATTCAGCCTGAGCTTCTTAATAGTGCTAGGATATGTGTAATGTAAGAATAAGCTTTCCCTCTATTTACCACGGGATAATGCAGTAAGCTAGTAATCCTAGTTGAATATCTTGGTTCTAGATTGAACTAAGTATGTGTGATAGAATGTATGTTTAACTTGGTATCTTTAGTTACTAAAGTATAACCTTGTAGAAGTTTTAAAGATATCTTTTTTAGCTTGTGTTAAGATTATGTTTATTATGCTATGTATACTAGTTTTGGTTTACTCAAACTAAGAATTTTTTATTCTCACCCCACTGTGTTGCCATGTAATTCCAGGTGAGAGTTCTTCTAAGAACTAGACGAAAAAGCAAGCTAAAGATTAGAATAGTTCTAATCTTAGTAGTTACATTATAACTGTTGTATCTTTTAGTACTTCTTTTGTAATATAAAAAATTATGTAATACTACAGGCCTTTGCTAAGGCTAATGTTGTATACGTATATATGCATTTTTGCTATGATTTTTATGTTTTGTGCATTTCATATGGCTCTCTACAATGTTTCTAATGAATATTATGGATATATGATCAGGTTATTATGTATGTAGTGCCATTGTAATTTTGTTTATCTCCTTAAATATTATTTATATCGAGATATTAGGATTAGGATATTACAGTGGGCGCAATAAGACTTGAAGACTAGGAATATTCTTCACCTTTCCACCTATCTTTAATGAAGTTTGTCAAATTTTTCTCTTTGTGTTCTTCTTTTTCTATGTGTAACTAAATTCCTTTTGTTAGGGGATGATGAATCTTGAACTTTGATGATGTAACTTCATTTATGAGTTTAATTTAAGTTTCTATTTCATGATTTATATGTTTATCTCTATTCTTAATGATTTTCTAACTCTGATCAATTTGGGAATGATCTTTGAGTTTATGTATCATTTGGAAAAATTGTGCACGGACCTAGATGTTGTGGGTTATATGGACTTTCTTTTAATTCCCTTGTTTCTTATAAAGCCTTCTCTATTTGGGGTTATACTAAGGGATTAATTAACTTTAAATAGTGTGAAAATGATTAATATACCAAGGGATTGGGTATTGATTAATTTTGGGAATTGACCATGAATCATTGAAATAGAACATAGTTAAACTAATATTTCAATGTGCATTTAAAGAGTTCAAGTGAAGTCGAAACCCTAACGCTTTAATACCATTATTTTTCAGCCCTTCAATTTATTGATTTGTTTACTTACTTTAATTCTTTTAATAATCTCTACTTTGAATTTTCTTTTTAATTATATTTGCAACAACTTTCATTTTCATTAGCTTAAATAGTGTCAACTTGTGTGAATTTGATAATTAGTAACTTAATCCTCGTGGGACGATACTCTCACTCACTCTTTATTACTTTTGTGATTCGGTGCACTTGTTGAATTTCACAACACACTACATAGGGTTTATTGTGTCTACAATGATCATTGTTATATAGCAAAGCATGCCAAGTGATTGTTTATACTTTAAGTAGAATGTTGAACATGTTTCGGAGTGATTGACCATAATAGGCCTTTCGTTCATATTATGAATGGTGAAGAATAATGATCAAAGTGTAAAGTTCCAAAACTCAGAGTGTTGCGTTCAAATAAAACTAGATAACGTGCTAGTATTGCTAGTTTGGAAATAGGTTTGCCCCAATAGTTTAACATGTTAGGTTTTGATGATGACAAATATAAAACAAAAAGAATGATGCTTATGCTTTATAGTTGTACTTAATAAATGACAAATATGCAATGTGTTCTTTATTGCATCCTATATTGTGCATATCCACTAGTAATTAATAAATATCTTATTTGGATGTGTCTATGAAAGTCTTATATGCATATTAGACTAACTAGAGTTATATATTTATGAATCATGCATATAAGGATATTGGATTATGAATTTGGACAAACTATGTTTATTGAAGTGAGCAATACTTTGTAGGATAGTCTAAATACCAAGAGTGAGCATTGCAACAAGAATGCAAAATATCACAACTATGCTCAACTCAAGAAGGATGAAAATGAAAAAATGTTCCAAGCATTTGCAAGTTTTGAAGAGAATATTTTCTTTGGAAGCTTGGATTACATCAATAATTGATGGTAGCAAAAGATCAAGTCCAACATCTTCAAGAATAGTTTATAGGACTTAGATCTCATGTAAAGGTAAATGAGAATCACACTAAGCTCAAATAAGTTTTAAACATCTTTACAAGTGTTTCTAAAATGCTTAACTTCCTAACAAAACATTTTTGGAAAGTGAGCCTTGGTGGTATTTCAAATCTGTGAAAATTAGTCAAGTTTGTGTTTTGTAAAACTAACATTTAGTTACTCTTTTGATCATAACTTTAAAACTACTTTGAGTTTTATTGTGAAACTTCTTTCATATGAAAGTAGACTCAAAGATCTTTCTGATGAGTGGTCATTTGTTTTAAATGGATAGGAAACGAAAAAGTTATGACTAATTAAAGTTTGAGTTTTGTAAAACTAACCTTTAGTTACTAATTTGATCATATCTTTCAAACTATTTTGAGGTTTGCTCTGAAACTTCTTTCATATGAAAATAAACTCAAATATCTTTCCAATGAGTGGTCTTTCTCTTTAATCAGATAAGAAATGAAGAAGTTATGACATTTTAAAGTCAGTTTTCAAAATCAGAAATGATGTAATCGATTACACAAGTCATGTAATCGATTACAACGTTGACAGAAGTCGTGTAATCAATTACAGGAAGTGTGTAATTGATTACAAAGTGTCCAGAAAGCTTGTAATCGATTACATGAAGCTTGTAATCGATTACCAAGTGCCCAGGAATGTTTCTAATGGCTATAAAAGGCTAGTTTTCATAGAAAATCATTATTAAACATTACTAACAGCTATTTTATCATTTGGGCTCTCTATATAAGTGATATTTGAAGCATTTACACTTGGAGAAACTCTTGAACACTTAGTTTGATCCTTGAATTATCAAAATCATATTTTGAGCTTTAAAGTGTGAATCCTTTATACCCATTGAGCTTCAACTTGTATTATCCACTCTTGAGAGAGTTCTCTTATTATCCATTCTTTGTTCTTCAAGTTGTATATCTACTCTTGTGAGAGTTTCTATTCTTTCTATTCACCTTGAAATCATTGTAAGAGGGTGAGGTATCCCTCAAGAGAGAAAAAGGTGAGGTATCCCTTGTAGTGAGACTCAAACACAAAGGGTGAGGTATCCCAAAGGTGTTGTGAGTGCTCTTGATTGTAAAGGTCATCCAGCACCTGTGAAGCTTGAATAATTGGAGGCTCTAGCACATGGGTGAGGTATCCCAAGGTGTGAGGAGTGCTCTTGTATATACAAAGGTTTTCCTAGCACCCGTGAAGTCTAGGAGATAGTGAAGAAAATCTCAAGTTAAGCTTGGGGACTGGATGTAGGCCACAAGTGGTTGGTGGCTGAATCAGGATAAATTCTTGAGTTTGATTCTCTCTTCTCTACATTCTTTAAATTCAGTATTTGGTGAAATATATTTATCTATTATATATCTTGATGTTTTGATTGTTACAACTTGATATTTAGCTTATTCACTTAGTTCATCATATATCCCAAGTTGTATTTGAGTAATCCTCAATAGTTGTACATTTATTAGGCTTATTCTGCTGCATTTATTAATTGAGTTATTCAAAATGCATAATTTGTCAAAGTTGTATTAAAATTTGTAATTACCCAATTCACCCCCTCTTGGGTAATAGTTGTCATGGCTAACAAGTGGTATCAAAGCTTCGTGCTCTGGTGAAAGCTTAACTGCTTAGAGTTAAAGATCCTTATTTGTTTGGCAACCATTGAAAGCTTTTCAAAGTGAATTGTTTTGAAATTAATAACCACCATTCTTTGATGGTGTGAATTTCGTTTATTGGAAAGCTAGAATGGAAATTTATATGCAATCTATTGATCTTGATGTGTGGGATATTATGCTTGATGGATTTACTTGCAAATCAAAACAAACTTGGAATGCCTATGATAAGAAATGCTTTTCCTTGAACATAAGAGCAATGCAAATCTTGAGAAGTGGTTTAAATGATAATGCTTATGCTAAAATTAAGAGTTGCTCTAGTGCTAAAGATATATGGAATGCTCTTGATGATTTTTATCTTGCTAACAATGATTTCTTGCAAAAAGTGGTATATAGAGAGTAAGAAGAGCAAAAGCCTCTAAAGGAAGACAATATTGAAAAATGTTCTCAAGAAGATGTTCTTGAATCTTGGATGGACAACAATGAGGGAGATGGTGATTCCCTTAAAAAGGACTTTGAGGTAAATAATGTTAAACTAGATTATAGTCCTTCCTATGATGAGCTACAATATGGATATGATGAATTGTATGATGGCTTGTTGAATTTAGAAAAGAAAAACTTATCTTGTTTGGAAAACATTTCCTCTATTAAAATTGAAATTGAGACTTTAAAAAATGAATATGTTTTTCTAAATGAGGAAATGCCTTTGAAATTTGAAACTTCAACTTCTTGTGAAAAGTGCATTGATTTAGAAAATCAAGTTGAGGACTTATCTTCTAAATTTGCCAAAGTTAATAATTTTAATTGCTTACATTTTATGCTTGTTAATGAGAATAAAATTAATGTTATTCCATATGAAAATTCAAGTAAGGCTTATAGCAAAAATAGTTTAGAATGTAATAACAATCAAAGGCTCAAGTTTTTCAAAAAAGATCTTCAATGGACCAAGTCATCATTGAATTCACTTGTTTGTAACTTTTGTGGTCATCTAGGACATATTTCTTATTTATGCAATTATAGAAGAAATTCTTATATGAGAAATAATATGAAATGGGTTCCTAAAGATCCTAAATGCCCTAGTACTAACATTAAAGGACCCAAGATGAAGTGGGTACCAAAAAGTCCTCCTAATGTTTCAATTATGCAGAAAACTTCTAAAAAGGATGGACTAATTAGTCAAAGGAAAAATGGAATCATCAAGGGGAATACTTCCAAAGCCCATTGGTAGAAGTTTTGATCAAAGAAGGAAGATGACTTCAACCAAAGCTTCTCAAGCACAAAATGTGGAACTTGCAAAGTTCAAAATACCAAAAGAGAAACAATGGGTAAGGAAAAGAGTTTCCTTGATTACCAAGGCCAAGGTATCAAACGTTTCTACCTCTTATGCACATTCACTTGTAAAGTCAATGAATTTGAGGTATATTCCTTATAGGTCTTAGGTAAAGGATAGAACCATGTGTGCTTAGTAAAACTTGAATATTTTGTTTAGCACATAATTATATTAATTCTTGTTGTACTATAGCTCATTAATTTGTTATATATCTTGGTACATGAGATTCTACAATGCCTAGGTATGTTTGCTATGATTTGAATTATCTATATATCATGAAAGTAAGCTTGCTTTTGGTTATGTGCTTAACGGTAATTGATTATTTAATTTGTTGTGCTCAAATTATATACTATAGAAAATTTGATATCTATAAGAGCATAATGGATTAATGATCAATGACTAACTCCTACGGATCCAAAATTAGTGGATACCAAAGAAATTGCTTTGAATTATGTTGTAGGGTGACTATTAGCTCAAGCATACACTAAAGTGAAGTGAAAACTTAAAATGGTCCAAGTTCTCCAAAAGTGATGAAAAACATAAAAAAAAAAAAGACATGGAGAACCATAACATTCTCAAGGGGCCTTGAGGCATAGAAGTTGGAGTCACCTACAAAAACTCAAAGAGTACACTTTTAGTGATATCAATCTCTTATCCTTACTTATACTTTAAATTGAATATCATGTGATATTTGGATAAGTAGAGATTTGTTTTTATGCCTTATCATGCCTTAAGTTGTGCTTTTCTAGCACTATGTTTTAAAATTATTTTTATATATGCTAACATGTTAGATATGCACACATTTTACTTGGAATGACATGTTATGGAAATATCTTTGTTCTTGAGCTTGTAACCAATTCTCTTTATTTAAATATTGAAATTCACATGCTCATGAGCAGTTTTAATCCTTTCTCTTTGATGCCTACTTGTCTTGTATACTCACTTGGAGATTGGAAAGTAAAATGTTAAATGTCTTCTTGTTTAATAAGTTTAAATCTTGAAAACAAGATGTAAATGGTTTCAAAAGTTATAATTCCATGGTTTTTCAATTCTTTCATTACAATAAAGGATTTTTTTTTGTTCTTGATTGACATGTGTGCATATTAGAATTCCTTACTTAATATTACATGTCTTACATGATCGTTGTTTATCCCAAAATGCTTATATAAGTTTTGATGTTGATCATGTGTTTCTTGATAAACTTGAATCATGCCTTAAAATGCTTAAATCATGTTTGTGATTCAAGTACATATGTGCTTCATGCATTCTTGTTAGAACTAATATTGCATGGTTGATAATGTGATACATGATTTACATTATATATCAACCTAAATTATGCTTGTAAATGAGGTTAAATGACATTTGATGCTAACCTATGATTTAGAGAACTTTTAAAGTTAGCTTTGCAAGTATCTCTATGTGCTTCAAGTATAGCCATCAAATATTAAAATGTCAAGCATATGTGGATAAATGAGAAATGTTGAAGGAAGAGGAACATGAGGAGACTTTCTTCAAGTGCAATGGAATGGAATACTCAATGGAAGAAAGTACAAACTCAAAGGACCTAAATGAAGAACATTCTAAAGGAGCATCACTCTTTATCTAACTCAATAAGTATCTCTATCCCTAATCTATTGTGATGTCTTATACGCTATGGATTATGTGATACTTGTTGATAAATTAATTTTAAAAGATTAGATGCTTTCCTTACATGAGAAGTATGCTTAGCATTGACAAAGTGCATAATTGGATATTAATTTGTTAATTTTGTCATTGCATATAGGGTAGATGTTATTAGTTCTATACATGTTTTGATCCCTATAGCATATTTCATCAAGGTGAATGTTTGATATATATGATTCTCTTGACCTATGGTTTCTTAATGGTATAACACTTATGAGAATCATGCTCTTTTTGAAAAGAATCTCTTGTTTGATTAAATTTTTTTTTAAATCTCTTATCATATTTGAAAGAAGTTTTTCAAGTTCCATATCTTTGAGAATCCTTTGAACTTGTCTTAAGAACTTGAAAGTATTTTCACCTCCTAATTGTCTTAAAAATTTGGAAATCATTTGATTTGTGCTATAAATATAGTATTCTCTTCTTTTTCTTTGAAAAATGTTATTAAATCTTGAGAGAATGCTTAAGTTTCTAAATAGATTTTTGAAATATTCTATAGAACTCATCTTAATACTTCAAAAGATAAGCCTTGTTCTTCAAAAGTGTTTTATCTTTTCAAGGCTCTTGTTTAATGAGAAAAAGAGGATATGTACTTTCAAATGCTCTTTTGACTTGAGTTTGATTACTTTCAAGTAATATGTGATTTCAATATAAAACCCTTCTAACTTTCTAAAATTCTTTTGAAAATACAATGTGCTCTTATAAAATTCTTTTTGAAAGGGGGAGAAATTTTTAAAATAGTTTTTGATTGATGGATTAAGAATATGTATCTTTGCCTTACTTTTCTTTATTGTAATGTGCTTACATAGTCTTGGCATGCATGTTTCCCTTTATCTATCTTGTGCTTCAATAAAGGGGAGCTTATCTTACTTATTTTACATATCTTTTTTTTCATGTCCTTGTTGAATAAAAATATATGTATGTCTATGTTGAACTATTATGTTTCATATCTTGATAATATGCATATTTTGAGGGGGAGCCTAGCACTTAAATTTTTGTTTATAACTCTTGACTTACATCCTTACTTGACATGAAGTGTTTTATTGTTAATACTATCAACATGTCAACAAAGATCATCTTTTATTCTCTTTCCCTCTATCAATGAAAGAAGGTAAACATTCTTAAACTTTATATCTTTTGATTCTTTCATTGAGAAATGCTTGATGTGTGGCAAGTTGTATGATCTTTTGTTTGAAAATATTAATTCTATGATCTTACACGAATATTTTGTAACTCCTAACAAGTGATATCAAGTGATACTTATTTATCATATGGTATGCAAGTTATTATATGCTAGACATAATTTCTTAAGCTCATTGCTATCATATGCTAAATGTTAATGTACCAAAATATGACAAGCTTTGCATGAATAATCTTTTATATCTTGAAAGCATGCTTGTTTCATCTCTCTAATCTTGAATCATGTGTACAATCAAATAAAGGGAGATGTTTTGAATAACTTGAAGAAGTTTTTGAAGTTTGATGATCCTACTCTTTTTGACAACATGAGTTTTATCTATAGGAGGAGAGAAAAATATCACATTTCCATCCTAAGCCTTTTTGTTGATGTCAAATAGGGGGAGAGAGAATTGGAAAGAAAAATATGTTCCTTGTACTTATTGTTTAATATACTTACAAGAATATGTATTCTTTTATATTGCTAAACATATTTTTTCTTTGGTGATTTGTCATCATCAAAAAGGGAGAGATTGTGGAAATAGGTTTGCCCCAATAGTTTAATATGTTATGTTTTGATTATGACAAATATAAAATAAAAAGAATGATGCTTATGCTTTATAGTTGTGCTTAATAAATGACAAATATGCAATGTGTTCTTTATTGCATCCTATATTGTGCATATCCACTAGTAATTGATAAATATCTTATTTGGATGTGTTTATGAAAGTCTTATATGCATATTAGACTAGCTAGAGTTATACATTTATGAATCATGCATATAAGGATATTGGATTATGAATTTGGACTAACTATGTTTGTTTAAATGAGCTATACTTTGTAGGATAGTCTAAATACCAAGAGTGAGTAATGCAACAAGAATGCAAAATATCACAACTATGCTCAACTCAAGAAGGATGAGAATGAAAAAATGTTCTAAGCATTTGCAAGTTTTGAAGAGAATATTTTCTTTGAAAGCTTGGATTACATCAAGAATTGATGGTAGCAAAAGATCAAGTCCAACATCTTCAAGAATAGTTTATAGGACTTAGATCTCATGTAAAGGTAAATGAGAATCACACTAAGCTTAAATAAGTTTTAAACATCGTTACAAGTGTTTCTAAAATGTTTAAATGCCCAACAAAATATTTTTGAAAAGCTAGCCTTGGTGGTATTTCAAATCTGTGAAAATTAGTCAAGTTTGTATTTTGTAAAACTAACATTTAGTTACTCTTTTGATCATAACTTTAAAACTCCTTTGAGTTTTATTGTGAAACTTCTTTCATATGAAAGTAGACTCAAAGATCTTTCTGATGAGTGGTCATTTGTTTTAAACGGATAGGAAACGAAAAAGTTATGACTAATTAAAGTTTGAGTTTTGTAAAACTAACCTTTAGTTACTAATTTGATCATATCTTTCAAATACCTAGAGTTTTGCTTGAAACTTCTTTCATATGAAAATAGACTCAAAGATCTTTCCAATGAGTGGTCATTCTCTTTAATCGGATAAGAAATGAAGAAGTTATGACCTTTTAAAGTCAATTTTCAAAATCAGAAATGATGTAATCGATTACACAAGTCATGTAATCAATTACAACGTTGACAGAAGCCGTGTAATCGATTACAGGAAGTGTGTAATCGATTACAAAGTGCCCAGAAAGCTTGTAATCGATTACATGAAGCTTGTAATCGATTACCAAGTGCCCAGGAACGTTTCTAATGGCTATAAATGGCTAGTTTTTATAGAAAATAATTATTAAATACTACTAACAGCTATTTTATCATTTGGGCTCTCTATATAAGTGATATTTGAAGCATTTACACTTGGAGAAACTCTTGAACACTTAGTTTGATCCTTGAATTATCAAAATCATATTTTGAGCTTTAAAGTGTGAATCCTTTATACCCATTGAGCTTCAACTTATATTATCCACTCTTGAGAGAGTTCTCTTATTATCCATTCTTTGTTCTTCAAGTTGTATATCTACTCTTGTGAGAGTTTCTATTCTTTCTATTCACCTTGAAATCATTGTAAGAGGGTGAGGTATCCCTCAAGAGAGAAAAGGGTGAGGTATCCTTTGTAGTGAGACTCAAACACAAAGGGTGAGGTATCCCAAAGGTGTTGTGAGTGCTCTTGATTGTAAAGGTCATCAAGCACCTGTGAAGCTTGAATAATTGGAGGCTCTAGCACAAGGGTGAGGTATCCCAAGGTGTGAGGAGTGCTATTGAATGTACAAAGGTTTTCCTAGTACCCGTGAAGTCTAGGAGATAGTGAAGAAAATCTCAAGTTAAGCTTGGGGACTAGATGTAGGCCACAAGTGGTTGGTGGCTGAACCAGGATAAATTCTTGAGTTTGATTCTCTCTTCCTTACACTCTTTAAATTTAGTATTTGGTGAAATATATTTATCTACTGTATATCTTGATGTTTTGATTGTTACAACTTGATATTTAGCTTATTCACTTAGTTCATCATATATCCCAAGTTGTATTTGAGTAATCCTCAATAGTTGTACATTTATTAGACTTATTCTGCTGCATTTATTAATTGAGTTATTCAAAATGCATAATTTGTCAAAGTTGTATTAAAATTTGTAATTACCCAATTCACCCCCTCTTGGGTAATGGTTGTCATGGCTAACAACTAGATATATATGTAGCTTACGTGAGTGTGTATAGTGGTATGCTTATGCTGATCTTCACATGTAGTCAAGAGAAGTTTATGGTAATTCTCTCAATTGTTGATTGTTGAGCTAACCTACTAGTCAGTCGGCTATGTATTGCCTTGTTATAAGAAAATAAGAGTTGGAAGTATAAAGGTTATAGTGTACAATATACATACATACATACATATATATATATATATATATATATATATATATATATATATATATACATACATAAATACACACATACACACACACATATGAACATTCATAAACTTTGAAAGAAATGTAGACTATAAAATGTGAACTTTTATAATTTCTGATGAACGTACCTCGTTAAAACCTCTAATAGGAAAAACCCAGCGAGAAAATGTCGTATTGGTTAAAAATGTGCATCGTCCATTTTGTACATCATGATTACTATTTTTCCAATATTTACAAAGTTTGGCATTTAGGGAAAGTAAAAGTAGAATCTAAAACTAGAATTTAAAAAGCAGAAATTAAAGCCAGGATCCTAACATAGGTTAGTGTTAGGGAGTTTGTTTGTTAGCTTGTTTGGCTTAACTATAATAATTTCTCAAGTTAATGGTGTTCTAGTTCCTGAGGATGGGTTTCCTTGAAAGCTTAGTCAAGCAGTATACTCTCTTTCCTAGATTGGCTATAACTTTGTATGGGCCTTCCCAATTTGCTACTAGCTTACCTTCTCCTTGTGGTTTTCCATTTTCTTAAGCACTAGATCATCAATTTGAAACTTCCCTAAGATGATCCTCTTAATTGCTTCCTCTATCATGTGAGCAATTTCTCTGTCTTACTCCAATAGTCAAGTTCTAAACGCTGATCTTCATTATTCTTCTTTACCTTAAAGGTCATTCTTCTCACAATCGGCTCCCCCAACTCTACAGGTGTAACATCCTCCCTAATATAATAGTCTTAATCAGGGTTATATAAGCTCAGTAATACTAGTAAAAATTATCTGTTAATTCAGGTAATTTTATAAACTAGTTTGAGTGTAATTCTATAACACTGAATACAATGAAATATTTCCTAGCTATAAACAATAAATAAGAGCAGTAGTAAATTTTGGAGAAAACACTGAGCTAGTTTGGTATTTTTAAGGATACCGAAGAAGAATTAATGGAACAATTAAATAACTCAAAAAATTATGAAATTACATGGAGATGATAAGTAAGATATGAAGAATATTTTGGTATATAATACCAATTAAGATAAGTATCAGTAAACATATTTACTTAATCCCTCAATTTAATTTAACTTAGGACAAAGTAATGAAACTTGACTGATAAATAGCAGTATATGGAAAGTTATGAAAAAATGGATTCAAGGACTAAGTTGAGTTCTAAAATTTTTCATAACACTTATGGTATCTTGAAAACTCAACTTTGGAAGGTTAAAATGTACGTAACAGATCCAAAATTTTTAGCACTATAATTTGGTTAGCTTATGACCAAGTCCCACTACCCCTTTTTGTCTAGAATTCTCTAGGCTATTTCTCACTTTCTCTCCATGTTTCATGTGGCAAAAAATAGAGAATAAACAAGGCATATAACAGCAGCAGCGTGAGGAAGAAGGAGAAAAAAGGAAGAGAAAAAAGAAGGAAAAATAAGAGAAAAAAGGAGAAAGGTCAAGGAACCAAAGCTAGGAGTAAAGGTAGGGGTTCTTTACCTTCATTTTGCTCTTCCTTTCTCACTATTTTTAAGTCAAAAATATAGTCCTTGTGTAACATCCTCTTTTTGGCATGTTAGACAAGTTTATGGTTATAAAGGTAGCATAATACTTATTTAACATGTCTGTTAATTATTGTGACAAACTGAGTTAATTTAGGCACTTTTTTACAAACTAGGGTGTGGAAAGTAGCTTAAAATGACTCAGATAGTAGCAGAAATGGCTAATTTGAGGGAAATGGATCTAGACACTTTGTGTCTAAGTCACAAATATGTGTAAGAGGATGTAGTTAAAATTTGTAAATAATCAGAATCAGTTTAGTATTTTTAGGCATACTGGTTGTGCATTGAATGCCCGATTGGCTAGCAGCAGATATGGAAAAATATGTTAAAGGTGAAACAACATTTTTAATGAATCTTAGCATTAATTTTAAAGTTGTTAGAAGTTGAAAAACTTGGTTTTGTTAAATCTAAGTGTTTTTAGCAGATCAAGAAGTATCAGTGTCAAACTTAAGTGAAACAAATCACTAATTGGAAAAGCCCTATATATTGGCAATTCCCTAATAAGTCATATACAGTTAACTCATTTTCTCTCATCTCTCCCTCACAAAATAGCAGCTACAGTGGCTGGAAACAAAGGGATCAAAGAGGAGAAGCTCAAGGAGGAAGAGGAAAAGAAGAAGAAAGGAAAGGAGCTGAGCCAAACGTGAATACTCTCCATCACAGAGGATTAAGGTAGAGGTTCTAACCTAGAATTCCATTCTTCTTTCTTTCATTTTCTCTATATTTGAAGCTAGGTTACATAAAAGGGGAGATAGGTTTTTATGAATGAAAAATTATTTCTTTATTTGATCTTTGTTTGCATTAGTTGGATTTAGTTAATTCAGATTAATGGAAGCATGAGAGTGGATTTAATCCATAGTTTTGGTCTTTTAGGCCCTAAAGTGGGAATTTGGTCATTGAACAACTAAGTAGGTGATTTTGAGTTTTAATCCAAATTTAAATTAATCAATAGGTTGTATAAGTGTTACAACATATTTAGGGGTTGTTGGTGATACTGGAAATCACCTTGAATCCATTTTTGATAGCTTAGAAGCTACTTTGTTCCCAATGGAACAATAGCACATTCTGCAGAATTTTTGCTATACATTGGCGCTCAAGCGCCTGAGGTATGTGCACTCAAGCACACATAGCCTAAAGGCAGATGTGCGTAGCAACACATGGTGCGCTCATGGGCCAAGGCACAAAGCACTCAAGCGCTCTTCGCTGGATAGAACAGAGCTTTGCTCTGTTGAATATAATTTTTGGATATTTTGAGTTTCTCATTCAGTTGTGAATATTAATAGATGTTTTCTTAAGTGTGCCAAGACTCTTTTAGGGATATTTCACAAAGGAATTAGCCACCTAGCACACAAGAACAAGTATGAGTTTTTAAGCTTTTCTAGAGTTAAGAATTGCTTGAAATTGATAGTTAGTTATCAGTTGGTTCCTATACAATTTATAGTGGGGCCATGGTACAGTTATCCTAATTTAGGAAGTGAGTTAAACCCTCTTGACCTTGCAAAGAAGTGAGTGAAACTCTTTTCTAAGGCAAAAATTATGAGAGGTAAATGGCAGTACAATATTATTACCTAGGACAAGGCAGTGAGCTAAGCTATTTGTCAAACAACATGAGGAAAATGATCAACGTTATGTAGTGTGGTAAAGTAAGTTAAACTTACCAACATGAGCCTTAGGATGAGTTAAGTCTTAAGTTAAGTAAAGAGGTGAGTTAAGTTATTTGCCAAGTTTAGTTGATGTTACATAGTTGTATGGGCGATTGTAGAATATTGAGAATTAGATTATATAGTTGTATGGGTGATTGTATAATGTTGCTGTCAATTATGAATGTGTATAATTTATACATATGAATGACATGTGTTATACGTATATAACTGAGAATTTTTATGTTCTCACCCCTTTCTATGTTTACATGGTAAAAGCAAGTCCAGACCCTAGTAAGGGGGTGACAAAGCTTAAGAAAGAGCAACAAGACTAGATTAGTGTTTAGTTTTGTTGTATGTTCACATTTCTTGTATTTTGGTTTGTACGACTTGTAGTTTCTTAGTAGTTTTTGTTGTTTATATGACACTATGTCCCTTAAGGCTTTTGATGTACATATATTATAACCTACTTTTATCGTGGCATACCTTATACAAATCTTCATCTTTATGAGGTTAGTTTGATAGTAACAGTAGTAGTAATATATTTAATTCTAATTATCTTTATATATATAGTTATATCAAGATATTGTGTTAGGGTGCTACACCTTGGATGTAGCATCCTCTTAAACTTAATAAATTTGGATTAGTGTTATAGATGTTCAATAATCTGGGTAAATGTTACGTTTTAAATTTAGTAATCTTTTGGATAAGATTGAGTGCAATTCTTTAACACAGAAAGTGAATAATAGCTCATATTTTGAGATAAATGGTTTAAATGAAGGAAATGAACATGGGAAATTTATTTCCAGGATGAAGATATTTGGTATGAGCTATAGTAAATTATGGAGGACCAAATGGATTAGTTTGATATTTTTAATAACACTGAGAAAATGTTAAAAGGTTAAATTAAATAGCTAGGAAGCTGGAAAAATTATGAAACTGTTTGGAGATGATAAGTGGAATATGAATAATATTTTGGTATGGAAAATAAGTTAAGGAATATATATTTACCTACATTACAAGTTTGATTTAATATAAGAAAAGTAGTTGATGAATAGCAGTGTACGGAGAATTATGGAAAATTGAATATAATAATTTAGTAGAGACGAATGATTTTCTAGAACACTTATGGAAGTTGGAAAATATGATTTTGGAAGATTAATGTATTCCTAAGAGATGTGGAAGTTCCAAAAGGAATCCCATTTTTATGTATGTTGGCAGAAAGGAAAGGAAAGAATAAAAGAAAAAAAAAGAGAAAAAGAAGAGAGAGAGTGAGAAACGAGATAGAGAAGGGAGAAACGGAGGAAGAGAGAAAGAAAATAGAGAAAAGAGAGAGAGGAAGAAGAAAACGATGGAGAAAGAGGAAAAATGGAATGGGAAGAAAGAAAAGCAAGAAGGAAATGAAGAATCAAGCTTCAAAGGGAGAAAGAAAGAAGAAAAGGAAGAAGAGAACTCCAAGTGGCTTAAGGAAAGAGGTAGGGGGAATGTTTTCTTTTACTATTTTCATGTTTATGAACTTTTGCTTGAATTTGAGAGTGATTTTTCTTTGGATTTTGATGTTTTGAATGAATGATTTGAGAAATTATGGATTGAGTCTTTGATATATGAGTGTTAGGGTTTGAAAAAGTGGATTTCATATCCCATTGGAAAATTATTATTTTATAAGTGATTTGAATGCATGTTTATGTTGGGTTGAAGTTGTTGTTGATGTTTAATGGTTTGATTTGGGATTATGATGGCTTAAAGGCTCTTTTTTCTGCATATTTTCGTATGGTAATCAATTATATTGCCTATCTAATCAATTACCGAGCTTCTAGAGCTGTGAAATATCCTTCTTGGTATCTTCTAATCCATTACATTGCTTATATAATCGATTACAAGGCTTCTAAACCAGATGTAATCGATTACATCCTATTGTAATTGATTACATGGCTTCTGCTAGGCTTGTAATAGATTACTAAGGCCATGCAATCAATTACTAGGCCCCTGATTTGAGGATTTTGGTCTGAAAATAATGGAAACATAATTCTTTATCCCATGGGACCTACATACAAACCATAAACCTTAAGTTATGTGATTGAATTCACTGAATTATGGAATGAATATGCTTCCAAACTACTTTGTGAAATGATTTTTATAATGAGTTTGAATTAAATGAAGTATAATGAATTGAATTATGTATAGTATGAATTATTGTATATATATTTTGTATGGAATGTGATAATTAAGATGAATAGAATGTATGAATGATGTTGAAAAGCATAGCAATAAATAATATTCAGAAGCATATTAGTATATGCATAATGATGAATAACCTTGGCAAGTATGAAAATGAAAAGTATAAGAATGTATGAATAATGAATTTGATGAACAAGAAAATGAAGAAAGGAATATTGAATGAAAAGTATGGGCAACCCGATTATCCATGATTATCCTCATACCTAGGGTGAAACTTGGAAAATGGCGGATAAGGATGGTATTTCCCTTGCCACTAGAGTTATTGAGGTTAAAGATGATATTTCCTTCTCTCTTTACCTGAATCTTTTCCTTAGGTGAAAGGTAGTCGAGGACGGATGTTCCTTCTTCTACTGGAGGTGATCTTAGATTGAGTATAGAATGAGGAAAGGTTCCTCACTCTAGTTAGAATGGAAGGTTAAGGATGGTATTTCCCTTCCTTCCAGAGTAGTTGGGGACTGAGGATGGATGATGCCATCTTCTTCTTTACTCAAGTTCTTTCTAGATGATGAGGTGATCCTAGTATGTATAGTATTGTGAGGATGGTATTTCCCTCACTTTCGCCCTACTGTGCCTAAGAGATATAGTGGCATATGTTTTGCCCTATCGTGGCGAAGCGATATAACGACATATGTTCCGCCCTACCATGGCGAAGAGATATAACAAAATTCTTTCACATCCACAACTCCGAGATGATGATGATATTTCCCTCATAAGTTGTCATTTGTGTTACCCTAAATATGGATTAGTTCTATGTAACATACCTATCAGTGTCACGAATTGGATGAAGTGCACTACCTGAAAGCAAACTACTACCAAGTGAATAAGAATGAGAATGAAATGATAGAGTAAGGATGGTATTTCCCTCCCTATCATAGTATTTGAGAACTAGATATAAACTTGGGTAGGAGAATATCCAGAGAAAAATGAGATATACTTTGGTAGGAGAATATCTCTATGAATAAGAATTGAATGTAACGAATACAAGAAATGATGAGAATTGCTGAAGAATAAGAATTAATGAATTATGAATCTTGAATGATGATAATAAGAGACATAAAGAATAATGACCCAAAGACGAATAAGATTTGATGGACAATGATCCTTGAATAAAAATGAATAGAGATACGACTAGCAAAGAATAAATGATAAATATGCCAAAGAATAGCACGCAAATGATGAATAAGATACTATAAATAAAGAATGAATAGAATATGAATAAAGATGAAATATTTGATTTTTGATATAAAAGATATGAAGAATATGAGAATTGGAATATAGAACTTGAAATATGGAGAATCATGCAAATATGGGAATGAAAGATATAAGGATATATTATGAGAAATGAATAAATACGATGAATATATGTTATGAAGAAATATATATATATATATATATATATATATATATATATATGTATGTATGTATGTATGTATATACATGATATTGATTTGAATATACAAATGAATTGAAAAAGAACTAGATTAGGTTTTGTATAAAGCATGGAATCATGTGAAGGATTTTTGTAAGAATAATAATTGAACCTCTATTTTGGGAAAAAAGATGACTAGTTTTGGCAGCTTTATCTATCTCTATATATATTATATATATATATATATATATATATATATATATATATATATATATAGTTTTAAATGAAAAATGTGTTTTTCCACGAAATAGATGGAAATACTATGATGTCACGTTTTTATATAACTACTGAGGATTATTTAATTCTCACCATTGCACCTTTGTATTTTTTTTGTAATATTTCCAGGAACAATGATGGCTTCAGCAAGTAGGAAAGAAGATTAGAATCATGAAGAAGAAGTTTAGTCGCATTCCAATGAATAGTGTATGTAGAATCTGTATAGGTGATGCTATGGAGGCAAATATCGTAGCATTTGTATTATCATAAATGTATTTGTATAAAGTTCTTTTTGATATATGTATAATATTACACCTGTAACAGGCTCATATTTTCATATATTTTGTAAATGTTTTCAAAATATTGTTATTAGTATTAAAGTGGCATACCTAATCCTAACTACTAATACATGATCCTAGGTATGATATTATAACTAGTATTAGGGTGTTATATTTTGGTATCAGAGCAGTTCATCCTATTAGGCTGGGGTATGGACTAGCTACGTTTGTTATGCATTTGTCTTATCTTGATGATAAGATGCATAGGTAGGATTGCATAACGGCCTTGAGTTTGTATGTTTATAGTTAACTATCACATTATTACATGATATTAAGCCTGATTAACTCAATATATTGTGCAGTGTGAACAAAAAACTATGGCATCGACCAGGCATACTTGGGGCAATAGAGCCTCTGTTAGTGATAGAAACAGCACATCAAATTTGTCTAAAGCCTCCAGAGGTATAGTCATTGCAATAAGAGAGCAAGCAACCATGACTAAGGACCAAACAACCATGACAAATAGGATATTAGAAGGAATAAGAGCTAATGTGCAACGAGCACTAGTGAACAATATGAATTTGGTAGGAATCAATATTTCCATGATTTGTCCGAATTCGGAATAGCCGACCTTCCATATTTGAAGGTGAATTCGATTTAGTAAAGGCAGAGGAATAGTTGAGAGAATTAAAAAATATTTTTACAGTAATGAGGTGTATAGATGATCAAGAAGTGTTGTTTGTTTCCTACATGTTGAAAGGGGACGCTGAGTATTAATGGAACAATGTTAGAAGATTAAAGGAAGCGGTAAACATTCAAATAACTTGAGAAGTATTTAAGACTGTTTTCCTAGACAAGTATTTTCCAAAGAATTGGCAAAAAGCTAAAGCATTGGAATTTTTGAAATTGGCGTAGAAGGACATGACAATGGGACAGTACGTGGTGAAATATGAAGAATTTTTGAAGTTCCCTTTTCACTTCTAGTATAATCCAAATGAGAACTGGAAATGCATAACCGATTGTCTGAAAGCTTTAGAATAAATATATTTAGCCAAATAATTGATTATGCATATGAGGCTAATCAGTTATTATTGTGCGGCAGAGAGTTATCTAGTTTAATAATCGGTTAGCATATATCGCATAACTGGTTATTGTTTAAAAAATAAAAATATGAGGAGTACATCAAGTGCTTCATAACCGATTATTAGGATCCCATAACCGATTATAGGCAAGTTAAAAATTAAAATTTGGATGTCTTACTCAAAATTATTAAGAGAGATAAAGGTTATCGATATGAGGAAACAAAGTTTTAGATTATTAAACCTTGATAGAAGATTGTGGAACCTCTGGTATGGGCAAAAGAAGTTTCCTAGGATATGATATGAAGATATCTAATTAAGTGTACTAAAGAGAATGGTAAAACTTTTGGTGATCAAGAACTTTCATACTTAAGTAGATAGATGTAGAATCATAAAGACTGAAAGTTTAAGGTCACAATAAGGATATTATCAAAAGAAAAGAGTTGAATATAGAATTGAAAGAAATATATTTCCATTTGAAGATCAACTAGATAAAGGAAAACAGATTCAGATTCAAAAACAGAATTGAGGACCATAATGTATGAGATGTGGTGGATATCATGGATATAGAGTTTGTATGATTGACTAGATAAAATGAAGGGGAATTATGCCAGATAATGTTCCCAGCAGTAAGAAGTAGAGACTCCTAGATCCAGGAATACAAGGAGAGTATATGACTTGAAAAAGAAAGAGGTAGGGTAGCCCTATCCTCTAACTAAGAATAAGATAAGTATAAAATTTAGAATTAATCTTTTATGAGAAGAAATTAAAGATATTTGGAGATGTAAATTATATATGATATGGAAGGAGATATGATAATCTCTAAGTAGTATTCATAGTGTAAGTATTTGAATTGTGTTTTGTATGGAAAATTTCTGAATAACTGATTGTGCATCAAATGAGTTTGAATTGTAATGGTACATTTGTTGAAAATTTGTGGAATATGACAGATAAAATCCATTGGCATTGCTCCTTGATTATTCAAGTTGAGCTAGAATGAGGATTTGTATTGCTCCCTTATTTCTTTAAGGTTGAGCTGAATATGAATTGGTATTGCTCCTTTATATTTATAAAGTTGAGCTAGAAAATAAATTTGGAATTCGAATTCGAATTTTCTTTGCTTTCTTAAGTTATTAAGGTTAAGCTTGAAATGAATTTGTGAATTGAGAAATAGGATTCTGAATGTATGTTTGAATTCTAGAAATTTTAATTTTTGGTGCATTTAGAATGATTGAGCATGGTATATAAAGTGTATTGGGTTATTTGGAAGTAATCGCTATATGTACGTAATTTGTGATTGAGTGAATGTGTTTCACACTTATTTTGAGCTATATGTGTACTAACTATGACATTGCTCCTTTATGATACAAAGTTGAGCTATATCAGTATGAGTTTAAGGATATGCTCCTTTGAATTATTAAGGTTGAGCTAGTATTGAACTTGAGAATTGAAGAATGGTATTCTAAATGAATGATTGATTTATTAGTGCTCCTCAAATTTGAATTTGTATTGAGAATGAGAATTGGATGATTATCCTTGAATGGGAAGGTAATTTGTCCATGCTTTCCCACTCAGTATCCTTCGTCTTATGTGAATTATGTTTCACTTAGTATAGTGGATATCAGAGATGATCCTGTATGAGGGCAAGGTATTCAAAATCCAATAGAACCATGGAGACGACCTCTTGTGAGGAAGGAGGATCCTGTGTTCTGGATAAATTCCTCATAGTATCTGTATAATCCTCACGTATTAATTCTCTCATAGGATACTAGTGGTAGTGTGAAGCCCTAATTCACTCCCTACCATGAGTATATAGAACATGAGCTATATGAGGTGGCTCCCATCCGAGTGATGCTTCAGATATAGGTTCTGTGGGATAAGCGAATATTTGAATGAGCACTTAAATGAAATTGAATTTGTATGTCATATTATGACATGAACATATGGAATTATTGAGAATCACTCATAGTGAGTGATCACACTTTGAGGACAAAATTTTTGAATGAAGGGGAGAATCGTAACATCCTCCTTAACATAAAAAAATTAGATTAGAGTTATAGAAGCTCAATAATGTGGGTATGAGTTACTTGTTAAATTTGGTAATCTTTTGGATAAGATTGAGCGCAATTCTATACCACAAAAAGTGAATAATAGCTCATATTTTGAGATAAATGGCTAAAATAAAAGAAATGAATATGAAAAATTTATTCCCAGGATGAAGATATTTAGTATGAGCTATAGTAAATTCTAGAGGATCAAATGGATAAGTTTGATATTTTTAACAACACTAAGAAAGTGTTAAAATGTTAAATTAAATAGCTAGGAAATTTGAAAAATTATGAAACTGTTTGGAGATGATAATTGGAATATGAAGAATATTTTCGTATGAAAAATAAGTTAAGGCAAGTATATTTACCTACCTTACATGTTCGATTTAATTTAAGAAAAGTACTTAATGAATAACAATGTATGGAGAATTATGGAAAATTGAATATAATAATTTATTAGAGACCAATTATTTTTTGAAACACTTATGGAAGTTGGAAAATATGATTTTGAAAAATTAAAGTATTCTTAAGAGATATGAAAATTCGAGAAAGAACCCTATTTTTATTTATGTTGGCGAAAGGAAAGAATAAAAGAAAGAAAAAAAGAAAGAAGAGAGAGAGAGAAAGAAAACAAAGAAAAGAGGGAGAGGAAGCATAAAATGAAGGAAAAAGAGGAAAAGTGGAAAGGGAAGAAAGGAAAGCAAAAAGAAATGAAGAATCATGCTTCAAAGAGAGAAAGAAAGAAAAAGAAAAGAAGAGAACTGTAAGTGGCTTCAGGAAAAAGGTAGGGGGAATGTTTTCTTTTACTATTTTCATGTTTATGAACTTTTACATGAATTTGAAAGTGATTTTTGTATGGATTTTCATGTTTTGAATGAATGATTTGAGAAATTATAGATTGAGTTTTTGATATATGAGTGTTAGGGTTTAAAAAAGGGGATTTCATACCCTAATGGAAAGTTGTTGTTTTATGAGTGATTTGGATGCATGTTTATGTTGGGTTGAAGTTGTTGTTGATGTTTAGTGGTTTGATTTAGGATTGTGATGGCTTAAAGGCTCTGTTTTTTGCACATTTTCGCATGGTAATCAATTACATTGCCAATGTAATCGATTACCGAGTTTTTAGAGCTGCGAAATGTGTTTTTGGGCATCTTGTAATTGATTACATTGCTTATGTAATTGATTACAAGGCTTCTGGACTAGATGTAATCGATTACATGACTTCTTCTAGGCTTATAATCAATTACTAAGGCCATGTAATTGATTACCATGCCCCTGATTTGAGGATTTTGGTCTGAAAATGATGGAAACAGAGTTCTTTATCCTTTGAGACTTAAATACAAACTATAAACCTTAAGTTATGTGATTGAATTCACTGAGTTATGGAATGAATATGCATCCAAACTACTTTGTGAAATGATTTTTATAATGAGTTTGAATTAAATGAAGTATGATGAATTGAATTATGTATAGTATGAATTATTGTATATATATTTTGTATGGAATGTGATAATTAAGATGAATAGAATGTATGAATGATGTTGAAAAGCATAGCAATAAATAATATTCAGAAGCATATTAGTATATGCATAATGATGAATAACCTTGGCAAGTATAAAAATGAAAAGAATAAGAATGTATGAATAATGAATTTGATGAAAAGGAAAATGAAGAAAGGAATATTGAATGAAAAGTATGGGTAACTCGATTATCCATAATTATCCTCATACCTAGGGTAAAACTTAGAAAATGGTGGATAATGATGGTATTTCCTTTGCCACCAAAGTTATTGAGGTTGAAGATGATATTTCCTTCCCTCTTTACCTGAGTATTTTTTTTAGGTGAAAGGTAGTCGAGGACAGATGTTCCCTCTTCTACTGGAGGCAATCTTGGATTGAGTATAGAATGAGGAAAGGATCCTCACTCTAGTTAGCATGGAAGGTTAAGGATGGTATTTCCCTTTGTAACACCCCAAAATTTATAGTTTCTCAGTAATGACTGAATTGTACTATTTTATGTTTTTTGTGGGTTGTAAATTTATTTTGACTGTTCTGTGACTGTTTTTGATCTATGTGTGTGATTTACTCCAAGTCGGGAAAATAATAATTTTTGAGCCGGGAAAAATCTTTACTAATTTATTCGGAGCCGGAGGATCTTATTAAACCCAAATCCGAGAGATACGTTATCCAATCTTTTAATTTTTAGAATTTATCTGTAAAATAAAAATATTTTGTAATTTATTATCTATTAGATAATATTTGCTATTTTTTGAACAGTAGCTTATGCTCATTGGGTAATAGATCCAGTATCTTTTATCTGTCAAAAAATAGATTGGAAAAAGTCTTTGTGACTCATTCTGGTGAACCAATAAGAATTGGTCAACATAAATAGCTTGACTTTTCTTAACCAATAGAAAATGGTCAACAAAAGTGGTTAGACTAGTTAGCAAGGAACAAGATAATCTAACTAAGTTACCCTAAACGCCTAAGTAGTAACTAAATAGAACTAACTTAGTTTGCTAATACTTAGAGTCTATGGTTACAAGCAAGTATTCTAGAGTCTTCTAGAAGTGTGACTAATGCATGACAAATGCATGACTTCATCACGTAACTAGATAGTTAGTCAAGTAACTAGATGACCTAACTAAGTTAGCTTAAGTGAACTAACTACCTAAACTAAGTGTAATTAAGAAACTAATTGAATCAAAACTTAGTTACTTCCATCCATGTGCTCCACGACCAACTAGGTGATTTTAGGATGTTCATGAATCATCTAATGACCAAAGGATGACTACTTAGTGACTTAGGCCATGTGAAACCATATTTTCTATCTTGTTGAACAAGCCTTGACCATTCTCTCCTTTCCCTTACATGGCCATGCATTAGAGAATAGGCTATTTTCATTTCATTCTAACACTTTGTGACAAGAATCCATTATCTTTTTTCTCACTTCCAAGAACAACCAAAGAACTTCATCTTCTTTCTTCTTGAAGGTTTCGGCCAACACCCCAAAAACCAACCTCCACTCACCTATAATTTCATCCAATCCTATTTTCTAAACCTAGACACAATTCTAAACACTTTTCATCTTGAGAGTTTCATCTAGTTCAACCTTTTGGTAATTTGAAAATCAAGTTAAAGTTTCTGCTCCTAAAGGTAACTCCTTGATTTCTTGTTCCTAAGTTGGATTCTTGAATTTCTAAACCATGATTGATCCATGGTTTCTTATTTTCATGCTTGGTTTATGCCTTTAATATTGGTTTAAGCTTGTTAGGGTTGTCTTGGGAAGCTTCACGAAATCCATAGGAGAAGCTACAAGAAGGTTTTTGTCTTCCTTGAGGTAAGAGGGAGATTAGCCTCATCAACCAAGTGTTGGTAGTGAGGGAATGGATTGTTTGTGGTGAAAAATCCATAAGGATTTATTCACTTGTATGGTTTAAGCTTGCTTTGTTTGTGGTGATTTTTGGTTGGTATGCTTTATAGCTTTGATTATATGCTTAGATATGTGATTATGAAAACATGATAATTATTGTATATAGTATGATGTGATTACATGATGAGGAAATGTATGAAGGTTCCAAAGAACCCTAGAGGCTCACGACCTCAACACCATTATGGGAGCAAAGTGTTCTAAATTATTTTCCTACTCAAGGATTAAATGTTTTAATGATAAGAAATTAGATTAAGTGCTTTTACAAGGAATAAAGTGATAGAAAATAATTAAACATGATTCATGAAACACATAGAGTAATTTCGGCCAACATGCCAATTTTAATATTCCAAAATCTAAAAAAAATTATTTTACTAAGTATAGACTTAGGTGTTTGAATAATAGAAAAGTAATTTGATAAGTTTGAGAAATAAAAAGAAAGTAAACTAATTTTTAAAATTAAATTAGCTTATTTAGGTTATGAAGTAAAATAAAGTTTAAAACTTGAAATTTACAGACGTATAGCTCACATTTTGGGTTTTGAAGCGCGTTAAAAAATTTCGAGCTATAATATTCAAGTTAAATCAAAGAAAGGAAATTTTATGGAAAATAGTAGGAAATACCACTTTTGGTGAGAAAATGTTAGAAATATTGTTTAAAGGTGGTTTATTAAGGGAGTAATGGAAATAAAGTCAAAATTTGATATTAAATGAGAAAAGTTTTAATTTAAGCTTAGAATATTAAAGAAATATTTTACGCATTTGAAAATATGCAAAAAAACACTTATGCTATTTAAAAATCGTAATTTTTAGCTACGCGATTGAGAAAATGTTGAAAAATAGTTATGCAATTTGAAAACGTAACAAAAGTGTTACACAATTGTGAAAAAATGATAAAATATTTATGCGATTGGAAATAACAACAGTTTACTGTCGAGCTGTTGTGGTGGGCCCGGTTATGTTAAAAAGTGATACTACCAAGAGAAGGCATGTGTATGTGAAATATTGTGAGAATAATGATTGTATGTGTATTTGAATCATACATCATGCATTAAAAAACGTGTTAGCTTATTGGTTAAGGCTATTTTGCCTAGGATATTGAAATTACACCTTCGTGCGGGTGAGAATTGCGTAGTTACGATCTTTAGTGAACTTGGAGACGTCGGGGTATGGAATGTCATATGTGGCCAGATGGTAACACCTCTGTGCCGTGGTATCCTATGCAAACACACTGATGGTCTTAAAGGAGTTACTACTCTTTTCGTGATTGGTCGAAAGTGTCTTGTATAAGCCATGTTGCGCACATTAATATGATATATTGGCACATGATTTGAGGTTGATGATATACAGACATGTCCTCCCTATCTTTCTCTCTGAAATTGTGTTTAGCTCCATGGAGTAGGGATGAGTCTGTGTGCATATGCATAGTTGGTCAACATATTGGCATGATAATTATGTTTATATGATATTTCATCTGCGATGTGATATTCTACCTGTGATATGGAAACATGATTCTATGTGTTACTACTATATCAGTATATTTACTGTCATTTCTTACAATGTCATACTGGTATTGATGTAGGGGATCTCATCTCTTATTGTATTATATCTGTTTGTACTGTGTATGTTTGATGAAGACTGAGGAGATGAGGAAGCTGGTAATTCTGTTTACCATCAGTGATACTTTTCTTTGTTGGTTGTTATGGCGGTAAGGCGCCAAGTTTTGGGTTTTGTCCGAGTGCAGTTCCATGGTGGGACTGATGCTTGGAGGTTCGACTTAGATAATGAACAGTTTGTGTATACCAGGGATTTGACTCTGAATCTGAGTGGGACTCATGATGGGATCCCTATTTTGACTTAGCATGTGTCTATACGACTGGAGTTCACGATGCCTATTCGAGAGCTCTAGGGTGGCACTGTCTATACACCACGAGAGGACTCGATGGTGTCTTCTGCTAGAACCCCTATTCGGCGAGTGTTGTACCCGCCTGGGTTCTTTGATGATACAAAGGAGGAGGATCCTTCTGAGGGCCCAAATCCTAAGTCTTTAAAAGTTTAGTAAGACAGTTTATGTGTTGATGTACATGTTGTACATATTTATCTTTTGGGGTGTAATAGTTATGTAAATTATTTAAGAACAAGGTTTGTAATATTAATGTATATTATGGTGAGTTTTGTTCTGATACATGTTGTACTTATGTTTATTTTATTTTACTTCTTTTCACTTTTTTCGCAAATGCAACTTTAAAAAATATTATATTAATGTTTTTACAAGATTAATTCTTTTACAACTTGGGTAAGTTATATTAGGATTAGTCTTAAATGTGATACCCTACGGTGGGTGTTCCATTAGTTAGTATCAGAGCCCCAGTTAGAGTCTTTTGGGTTTTTGTGGTTAGGTCTGTTTTACTTATGTTGTGTGATTCTCTGTGTTTGATTTCTAAAAGGTTACATCTGACTCTTACTGAGTTTTGTTTGGTTGCTTGTGAAGAAAGCTATGTCTCATGGCAGAGGTGCACGTACGAATGTGGGATGTGACAACGATGCGATGATTACTGCTGCCGAAGTAATGCAGCAAATGGCAGATGTGATTATGCAACAAAATCAACAAGCTGCACAACAACAAGAACCAAATGCAGAAGCCCAACATTTGTCTGAGTTTCGTCAAAATAATCCGCCACATTTTAGAGGTGAGTTTGATCCTGTGAAGGTGAGTTTGTGGATCCAAGTGCTAGAAAAGATTTTTAAAGGGATAAGATGTATGGATGATTGTAGAGTGACTTATGCTATGTTTATGTTGATGGGAGACAGTGAAAATTAGTGGAAAGCGACTAGAAGAGTGCTACAAGCTGAAGGATGGGAAATCACTTGGGAGGTATTTTGTAATGCATTTCTGGAAAAGTATTTTCCTGAAAGTGCAAGGCATGCCAAGGAGATGGAATTCCTTAGGTTACGACAAGGTAGGATGACAGTTAATGAATATGCTCCGAAGTTTCAGAGCTTGTCAAAGTTCTCACGGTATCTCTAGATCCAGGCAGATGAGGTTTGCAAATGCCGTAAGTTCGAGGAAGGTTTAAGAGTTGAGTTGAAGAGAGGAGTGCTTCCAATGCGAATGAACCAGTTTTTAGCACTGATGGATTTGTGTTGCGGGCTTGAAGAGTTAGAACCATCGCGAGATACGAGGAATTGTAACTTTGGACCATCTAGGTTCCAAAAGGGAGGAAATAGTAACAACAAATGATTTCAGCGAAAACCATATTCTCGACCATCGGGAAGCCAACAACAACAACAACAACAGTCACGTGGAGGAGGTTCAAGTAACAATCATTTTGGTCAGACTGTGGCACCT
The DNA here is from genome assembly GCA_029884595.1 of Ormosia semicastrata. Taxonomy (NCBI): domain Eukaryota; kingdom Viridiplantae; phylum Streptophyta; class Magnoliopsida; order Fabales; family Fabaceae; genus Ormosia; species Ormosia semicastrata. The sequence goes on along the minus strand of JAQQTO010000062.1, from coordinate 16,759,472 downwards.
CAAACGAGGTGTTTAAAGTGTGGAAAGGGCCATATGACGAGAGACTGTACAATCAAGGGAATAATTTATTTTAGATGTGGAAGGCCTGGCCATATGTCGAGGGATTGTGATCAAGCGAAAGTGGAACCTTCGATGAGCAACGTTCGTGCTGCTAAACTGCAAGTTAGTGGACGAGTATATACAATGAGCAGTGCTGAAGCCTCTTAGTCTGATGATCTTATCAAAGGAGAAGGTATAATATCAAGTAATATTTTAATTGTAGTATATGATTCGGGTGCAACTCATTTGTTCATTGCATATGACTGTGTGGATCATTTGGGATTGCCTGTGTCTTCTTTGAACTTTCAATTGATTGTTTCTACACCTACTGCCAAGCCTGTTAGTACTTCTAAAATATGCCTAAATTGTCTTGTTACTATCAATAATCAAGTCTTTTCTGTTGATTTAATTTGTTTGCCTCTTTTACTGATATTGATATAATTTTAGGAATGGATTGGTTATTTTCTAACCATATCCTGTTAGACTGTTCTAAAAAGACCTTAGATTTCTTGAGAATGAGGTTTATAGATTTTTAACTGCCAAATGAGTTAAATCTTTATTGAGGGATGGAGCCCAAGGATATATTGTAACACCCCGATTTTTTTGTTTTTCCTGAAATAAATGAGTTTTATAATATTTAAGAGTTTTTGTGAATTTTTGAAAATTTTTAATTATTTTGAATATTTTAATATTATTTTGATATTTTAATATTATCTTGAAAACTGTATGTCCGAATTTTATTTTTTCTGAAAATATATGAGTTTTATAATTTTTATGATTTTTGTGAATTTTTGTAAAACTTTCTGAGTTTTTGATTATTTTAGTGTTATTTTGAGTTGTGTGTGGGCCCGGGGTGGACCCAAGGTGGGCCCGAAAAAAAAAATTGAACCAGAAAGTTTCGGACTATCAAGGTGGGATTAGAGGATCTTACTAAACCCGAAACTGGGAACAGTTGACAGAGATTTTCTATATCTGAGTTTTCTATTATCCATTGTGTAATAATAGCAGTAGCTGTTATCCATTGGGTAATATCTGTTAGAAAAATATCTTGCTGACTCAGCTAGTGACTCTGCACTACGACTCACCATACTGACTCAGCTGTTCTAGAAAATTCTATGATGACTCACTTAGTAAATATCTAAGAATAAATATCTACCGGGAAAATATTTTAATAAAATATCTCAAGTGTAATTATGAAAGCTGAAAATATCTTAATTAAATATCTTAAGGATCATGATGGCTCATCATTTCTAAGCTTTATGACTAACTAATAGAAATTGGTCAAACATAGTGGCTAGACTTTGTTGTGAACCGTTGGATGGAAAACTTGATGGAAAAGCCTTAGATCCTCACCGTTGATCTAACCAATGGTGTGAAAGCAATCTTGATAAAGAAGTTTATGATATTAACCTTAGATTCAATCAATGGTTAGGATTTAGTCAATAAAAATGGATAGATTGATTAGTTAAGTAACTAGATAATCTAACTTAGTTACCCTAATAGTCTAATTAGTAACTAAATGAACTAATTTAGTTGCTAAATAATTAGAAGCTAGTTACTAGATAAATATTTAATTATTCAGAAACATGACATAATCATAATAAAGTAATTAACTAGTTAGAATGTAAGCAAATGGCTTAACTAAATTAATTGAATTACAACTAGATGGTAAGCTAGGTAACTAATTAAATTAGCTTAAGTGCAACTAGAAAACAATTTAATTAAGATTTGGTTAGTTTTCCTAAGTGAGTTCCACGGCTGCCTAGTATTTTCTAGGAGGTTCTTGATTCATCTTTCATGGCCAATTGATGACCACTTGATGACCAAGGCCATGTGCACTCATGTGAGACCATGTGCTTATGTTTAATCTTGCAAAACAAGCCTTAAACCCTCTACACAAGCACTCCCACGGCTGCACACTTAGGAGCTTGTCCATTTCATTTCATTTACTCACATTTTGTAACACTTAAACCATTTTCTCTCTTCTCTTTCTTCTAATTATTCAAGAACACCAAGAACAAACACAATAAACTTCATTTTCTTCTTCTCTTAACCCATTCGGTCTCCACTTCTAAATCCCACTTCCAAGCTTCAATAATTTTATACAACCTTAGATCTAGAACCTATACACAATCCTAAGATACTTTGTAGTTAAGATCTTAGCCTAGTTCTATCATTTTCAACCTTGTTCTTCAAGTTAAAGATAAAAAAGCCTTGCTTTGTTTCTTGGAGTGGCTCACGGCCAATCACTCAAGCATCACTATCCAAGTTTGTTTAATTTTAACTAACTATATTTCTTGAATCCTTACATCATTCTAAGACTCTTTGATGTTGAGACTTTGGTTTAAATCCATCATCTTCATGCTTGAATCTTGGATTTAAGTTCTAGGGTTTCAAGGTAAAAATCTTGAAACTTAGTTTTTTATTTGATTTTTAGAATCCTAAGACCATGTTTGATCTATGGTCATCTTAATCAAGCTTTAGATACTAATTTGTATGTGTTTGTTGTGATTCTAAGATCTATTTAGTGGTGAAAGATGTATAAAAAGAGAGTTTTACAAAGAGCTAGGAAGCGTCAACCAAGTAAGAGGGAGATCCATCTCACCAACCAAGTATGGTGGTGAGAGATGAATCTTGCGTTTGATGGATGGTGAATCCATATGAGGATTCATATCTTTGGTTGTGTAATTATTTGTGGGTGTTTATGTGCTTTAAATTATTTCTTTGTGTTTGCATGCTTTAAGTGATTTTTTTTGCTTTAAGGTATGCTTGATTATATGATATGATGAATATGTATATGTATGCCATGATTTGATGATTAGAAAGGAAAGGAAAAAGAAAAGATGGGTTGGTTTCAAAGACCAAGTGTTCACAAATTTTGGAGGAATTTTAATAGTTTTGTTTGTGTAAAAATATAAAGGGAACTTAGTTGATTTAGAAGGAAAAATATATAATGGTTTCAATGGCCATGTACCACGGTTTTTGAAGGCCAGTATTGCCTTGGTTTTGTGAGACAAAGTGATTTCAAAGTGAAAATATAATTGATTAAGTACAAGGATTAAAGAAATGGAAACAAAGTGTTTTATCACTTGAAAAATGGAATTTTCGTATATAAATGGAAAAGAGAGGTTCAAAGTGTTTGTACCTCAATTTATTTTAAAGAGGATTGATTTTTTTTAGAATTGTTTTGAGAATTATGGAGAATACATTGGTGACTTGAGATTTTCTAACATATAACTCATCCTTTGGGTTTTGGAGTGCATTAGGAAATTTTAAGTTAGAAACATTGATTTAATTCAATAAAATGGTGAATTTGTGGAATAAATTGCGAAAAGGATTTCTTGAGTAAGAAAATGTGGAAAAAGAAGTGAGAAATCATATTATTTTGAGAAAGGTTGAGATGGAATTTTTGAAAGGTTGAAAAATCAATACGTGATTTGAAAATGTGACAGAAATGTTGCGTGATTAAGAAAATGGGAAAATATGATTACGCAATGAAAATACAGTAAAGATACTATTGGGCCAATGTGTGAACCCTGAATATAAGATGATGAATTTGAACTGAGAATGATGCATTGTACATGCATTGGAAAAGTCCAATGGACTAGATAAGGCTAATTGCCTAGGAGAGAATACACCTCTTGAGTGGGTGCGATATGCGTAGTGTAAGTCACTTGTTGACCTTGGGAGCATCGGGGTGGGGTTGCCTATAGTGGGTAGTTGGTAGCTCTTCTGTACCGTGGGTTTGACCGATGCAACACACCGATGATCCTGACCGAGACACTATTCTTAATCAAGATCTGATAAAAGCTGTCATGTATATGCTAGATGTGCAAATACATATGAGAATTATGGCACGTGGTCTGAGGTATGTTGGTACAGACAGATCTTTTCGATCACTCTCTCCAACTTGAGTTTTAGCTCCATGGAGTAAGAAATTGAGTCTATGTGCACATACATAATTATTGAGTATTGATATCGGTGTGATATTTGAACTGTTGAATATTTGGAAAATATTGAGGGCATTATTGTAATTATTGTTTATGATTATTGAATTGTTGAATATTTGGATATTATTGAGGGCATGATCGTAATTATTATTTATTACATCTGTTGTGATGATAAATAATGTTGATGGTATAACTGTAATTATTGTATGATGTATCTGTATGATATATTGTATGTGTTTATCTCCATGCTACCATGTTGGTATTGGCGTAGGTGATCTCACCTCTTTGCTGTTTTATTCTGTCTATTTCTATTTTTATATTTACGTCTGTAAAGACTACGATGGTGGCAAGGAGGGGTCAGCTAGATTTCTATAGGCTACAGTTTCTTGAAGGCGCTGCTGCTTGGCGTGTGGATTGGAACACAGGGCACATAGAGTATTGTGGTGATATTACTCTATCAGTAAGTAAGACTTGCCATGGAATCGTTACTTCATTTTATACAGTTGCTTATGTAGAGATGATTTTACCTATTAGGGAGTTGTGGAATGAATTTCACTATACTCCTAGAGAGAACTTCGATATATCCTTGGATCGAATTTCTATCGGTCAAGGCATTCCCAGCTAAGGAATTTGTCTTCTGACAAGGGCTCATATCTTAGGTATTATGTTTTTGGGTATGTAAAAATAATGAATGTGTAGTTGTAATAAACTCTATTTAAATGAAAAATAATTTATTCAGTTATTATATTTTGAGTTACTTTAATTTAATCAATTGATGTTTCCACAAAAAAAAAGAAATTTTGAAATTCGTATTTAAAATGATATTAATTATTTTATAACTTGGGTAATTAATTATTTATAAGAAGTTAATTTGAAATGTGATACCCTTCGGAGGGGTGTAACATATATGCTGCTGTCTTTTTTAGAAATCAAAAGTGAGAAGGATGTGAAGGCTATTTTTGTTGTGAATGAGTTTCTTGAACTTTTTTCTGATGAGGTACCCGGATTACCACCAGAAAGAGAGATAGAAATTTCTATCGATCTTGTACCAGGAGCAGGTCCTATTTCAATTGCACCGTACCGGATGTCACCGTCAGAATTAGCAGAGTTAAAGAAGCAATTGGAGGAATGATATGTGTGAAACAGCATCATATTTTGTTCTTGTTTTGCATGCATTTTTAGGCATTTTAGTTTCCATTTTTATTTGTTTTTCCTTTAGTTCGGATAATTATGGTGTTTGTGGTGTTGTTGTGCATGATTGGTGCTAAATTGACTTAGAAATGGGTGGAAAGATTGTATGATTGAAGTTGGAGCTTTACATATAGCAAATTGGGGTGAAAGGTTCATTCCAGAAGCATCCACGGCCTGGTCGTGGAATAGCCCACGACCATGGATCGAGCAGCTGCGTAAAGAAGCAAAAGTGGTTTTCCAGAAGAGTCCACGGCCAGGCCGTGGAATTCAAGAGCAATTCAGAATGCCCTTTGGCAGCAAGATCCACAGCCGTGGATCGCAGACTGACACAGTTTTTAAGCTCTATTTTTCTTGATTTTTATGGGCTTGGACCAGTTAAAACCCTGAGGGTATTTATAGATGTTCTGAATACAATATTAGGGTTAAATTTCTATTTGAAGGAGGCACGTTTGGAGGCTCTAGATCTTCATCTTCCTCTTCTCTTCTCCCTTCGCTACGGGTTTGGATGTTCTTTATTATGTTTTCATGTCTCTTCTTCTCCATGTCTGAGTAGTTCTCTTTGTTTCTAGGATTGGGTAATGCCCTTTGGTACATTGATGATGATTAATTGACTTTGTTTACCCTTTTTATTAATTTTCAATGTTCTATGATTCAATCTTTATCGCGCTTATTCATGTGAATTGTTGGCCACATATTTGCATCTCATAGACATTTAGGGATGTACTGAGAGGTGAACCTAAGTGTTAGAACCATAAGAATTGAACTTAAGGTTTAAATCACAATAGTAGGTTTAGCCTTTCGAGGACTTAATGAATTACCACAAAGTGTAATGGGTTCAATTTAAGTTCAATTACCATGAGAGAAGGAATTGGTTTAATTGGGTACGGTTCTTGTCCCTTGAGAAAGAACATTAACTAATTTAGGGTAATTCACCTTCAATTGAATTTCAATTTTAATAAAAGGTTTGTCAATTAGGATTTGTCTTGTATCATTGTGGTTACCCCCAATCTTGGAAGCTTTCTTGAATTTGAAAAACTCTCTTAACAACTTGTTATTTTTGTTCTCAATTTTACACTTTAATATTTATTTATTTAATTGCTTGGTTACTACGTTCTTATCACTCAACAATTATAATTAATTAATTAATTGGTATTCATAGACATAGTCCCTGTGGATTCGATCTTTTTATTACTTAACGACGAAACTATACACTTGCGGATTTCACGTACCAAGTTTTTGGTGCCGTTGCCGGGGACTGTGTTTTTCTTGAATATCAGTTTAATTTTTAATTTAATTATTTTAAACCTTTTTTTATCATATTCTTACTTTCTTATTTTCTCTTTGACTCTCTGCAGGTAATTTCTCTTGTTTATGCGAAGTAATAGATGTTCCGGGAGTCTTATTGAAGCAGATCCTGAAATTGAAAGAACTTTTCATAGAAAGAGAAGACAACAAGGGCAAAGAGTGAGAGAAATACTTGAACCAACACTTATCATAGCTGAATCTGAGGACAATAGATCGCTAAAAGAGTATGTAGCCCCTAATGCTCGGGGTTTGCGATCTGGAATTTGTCGGCCATAAATTAAAGCTAGACACTTGACCATAACACCTGCTTTACTTTCTATGATAAGGTAGAAGCAGTTTGGAGAATTGCTATCAGAGGACCCGAATGATCATGTGGATATGTTCTTGGAGTTTTGTGAGACCCTCAAGATTGAAGGCGCCTCTGTGGATGTTATTCGCCTCCGCCTATTTCCATTATCACTGAGAGATAGTGCTAGAGCTTGGTTGAAGTCTATGCCCACTGAAATAATCACTACTTGGGACCAATTGGAACAAGCTTTCTTAGACAAATTCTTCCCACCTTCCAAGACTGCTCATTTTAGGACCAAATCACAAGCTTCATTCAGAAAGATGGAGAGTCATTATCGAAAGCTTGAGATAGATATAAAGCTTTGCTGGAAGCCTGCCCACATAATGGGTTAGAAAAATAGTTGATCATCCACACCTTCTATAATGATCTAGAATATTCTTCGAAGGTGTCTCTTGACTCCACAACTGGTGGAGCTTTGATGAACAAAAGGCTAACAGAAGCTTACGAGATCATTGAGAGTGTTGCTGCAAATCATCATCAATGGGCAAATGAAAGAGGCCATAACCCGAGAAAACTCTTGGGAGGTAAGTTTAAGGTAGACAGTGTTGATTTGATTATGTCAAAATTTGATTCTTTGAATAAACATTTTGACATACTTGAAAAAACTCATGTTAATGGCATAGGTGCTTCTAACATTTTTTGTGAGATTTGTGGAGCACAGGGACACATGGGTGTCGAATGCCAAGTTAGAATTGGTTCTTCACAAGGTGCATCGGTGGAGCAAGTGGAATCATGCCATAATTTTCATGACTTCAACCAAAAGGGGAGAAATGATCTATATTCTCAAACTTACAACTCCAGTTGAAGGTCACATCCTAACTTCTCCTACCGGAATAATCAACACCAAGCTGGGTAAGGTAGTGCTAAACCCTCTTCTGGATTCCAACAGGTACAAAAATCTAGACTTGAATCTCTTCTTGAGAACTTTGTTGAGAGTCAATCTAAGCAAAACGAGGAGTTTAGGCAACATGGGCAAGTTGTGATTGAGGCCATTAGAGAGTTGTTAGTTAAGGTTGATAATTTGGCCATTCATAATAAGATGTTGGAAACTCAGATTGCCCAACAAGCAAGCACTTCACATAGGCAACAGGGTAAGTTTCTTAGTCAACCTGAAATAAATCCAAGTAATGAACACTATAAGGTTGTGAGTTTGAGAAGTGGTAAGAAATTAGAGGACCCCAAGGGTAAGGGGGAGAGTGACAAACATGAGGGGAATGAGAAAAAAGAGACTAAGACACAACCCTTAGAAGAGGAGGAAACTGATGAGAAGGTGTCTAAGTATGTACCCCCCGAACCATACCAACCCCCAATGCCCTTCCCTCAGAGATTAGCTAAGGCCAAGCTAGATAGGCAATTTGGGAAATTCCTAGAGGTAATTAAGAAATTGTACATTAATGTACCCTTCACTAAGGCGTTGCAACAAATGCCTGCCTATGCTAAATTTCTTAAGGACATTTATTCTAATAAGAGAAAGCTAGAGGAATATGAGATAATAACTTTAACTGAGGAGTATAGTGCTTTAATTCAAAATAAATTGCCTTCTAAGCTAAAAGATCCAGATAGCTTCTCTATTCTTTGTTTGATTAGTAACACTAGTTTTGATAAAGCTTTGCGTGATTTGGGAGCTAGTGTTAGTCTTATGTCCCTTTTGTGTGTAAGAAGTTGGAGGTGGGTGAACTAAAACCCCTAACTATCTCCCTTCAATTGGCGAATTGGTCTGTCAAATACCCCACAGGCATCTTAGAGGTTGTTCCTATTACGGTTGGTAAGTTTTATATTTCAGTGGATTTTGTTGTGCTTGACATAGAAGCTGATGCTAAAATGCCGATCATACTTAGGCATCCATTTCTTGCCACTGGAAGGGCGATCATTGATGTCCATGAAGGGAAATTAACTTTGCAATTGAATGACGAGGAAGTAGTTTTTGATGTTTTTAATTCTAAAAATAACTCTAATTCCTTAAATTCATGTCATTGCATAGATGCTACTAATGTTATGGATAATGTTGTGCTTTCAGGTGTGCAGGAATCAGTGACTGATGCTATGCTAGAAAAGACTTTGCCCAAGGGTACCACAAAATTTGAGAAGTCCAAGCCCTGCAAGAAAGGACCTAAGAAGCAAAATGGCAAGTGTGTTGAGAAGCATAAATTTTAACTCGGGGATAAAGTTCTTGGCAATAACTCACTTCTACGTTTCTATCCTAGTAAGTTATGGTTGAAATGGTCAGGACCATATGAGATTGTTTGAGTTTTATCCTACGGTGTACTTGAATTGAAGAAAGAAGGCCATGAGCCTTTCGTGATAAATGGCCAGAGAGTGAAACACTTTGAAGGAGTGGGGACTGAGCACTACTCCATTGACATCACCTGAGCATAGAAACCAGACCAAAGTCGAGCTAATGACTTTAAACAAGCGCTCCTTGGGAGGCAACCCACGTTTCTTTATTTTTTCCTTTAAATTTCTTCTTTCTCTTTTGATTTTGTGTGCTAGATTACTGGTTTAATCTTTATCTCATGGATCTTGTTTAGATTTGACCCTTTTTGAAGCTCAAATTAGATGGAGATTGAAGTCAGAAAGTTTCACACCCAGCCCATGAAAAATTCCATGGCCATGGATTAAAGACTAGAAAGAGAATACAAAAGTCAGAGAGATCCATGGCCTGGCCGTGGTTTAAACCATGGCAGTTGAATGTAGGGCTCTTCAAACAAAAAAAATTCAGGTAGCAGCGTCCACAACCTGGCCGTGGAATTACCCACGACCGTGGAATGCACCATAAGATTTTCCACCACTGCAGTGAGTCCTTTTCTTTTATCTCTTCTCTTGTTATAGATTTTTACATTGGGGACAATGTAAATTTCTAAGCTTGAGGGGGGTATATTTTCATTTTCATTTTCATTGTAGATTATTAGTTTCTTGTATTCTCATGTCTCATATTGCATTGCATCTTCATATTGCAATTTCACACCATCATATCTCTGAGCTTTTTGGTTGAACTTTGTGCCCCTCTCTTTTGAGGATTTTGAGATGGTATTGATTTGCAGCCCAACTTATTGATTCTTATGGTAGGCAACAGGCATTGTTTTAATTGATAGTGGAGGTGATTTCTTGATAGTTGATAATTAGCATATGTTCTCTGAATTTGTGTTTTTCATTAATTTTTGAACCTTTAAATGTGAGTTTTGAGCCTGTATGGGATGTATGCAGTATATGATTTTTGCTCCCATTTTTGTGTTGAGTGATAATTCCTTATTGATTTTGTGCTCTAGAACTTGATTTGAAACCATTTTTCTACCCTTCTGAAATAACACACTTTTATCCACTAGTTGCCCATCTTGAGCCTATTGCATAATTATTTTTCTTGATGCCTATGATGATACATTATCGGTAACTATTTTGAATATTAAATGAAGCAAATTGGGTTTGAAAGTTGTGTTGGGAATCATATGTTTTTTAGCCTTCTTTTCTCAAATGAAAAAAAAATGAAGTTTCTCCCTTATGTTAAATAAAAAAAAGAAAAATATAAGGGGAAAGGGAAAAGAAAATAAAAGAAAATCATGAGATGAAAGCTTGAAAAAGAAGAAAAAGAAAGGAAGGAAAAGAAAGAAAAAAATGTTTGAAAATGTGGAGTTATGCTCTTGATTGAAAAATGCCTTTGCTCCATTTATGTTCTAGTGAGTTTCTTATGCTTATTGAAAATTTTGTTAACCCTTTGTGCATATCTTCCTTTCTTTATCCTACATAACATCATTTCCCATGGCCCCATTAGAACCCTTGAAAGACCTTTCGATTCTTGCATACATGCAAATTGTTAGTGAAAATTTGGTTTCTTATCAAGCTTATGGAAGTGTTTTTTCTTTGAGGAATCTTGAGCACATTGTCTTCACCCTTAAACACTTTGAGTGTGGTTAGTACAGTGAACCTAATTCAATGAGGACCATGATTTCTGAGAACTTTAGCCTCTAATTGGACTTGATTTTTATTACCTCTCTAACTCTTGGTTACCTTTGCCTATTGCTTGGTAAGATGTTTTCTCGGGTTCCTCATTCATTATTGTCTCTTGATCCCACTTCTTGGTTTGGCCTTAGTTATTGCTTGGGGACAAGTAAAATCTTAAGCTTGGGAGGATTTGATATGTGTGAAACAACATCATATTTTGCTCTTGTTTTGCATGCATATTTAGGCATTTTAGTTTCCCTTTTTATTTATTTTTCCTTTAGTTCGGATAACTGCGGTGTTTGTGGTGTTGTTGTGCAGGATTAGTGCTAAACTGGCTTCGAAATGGGTGGAAAGCTTGCATGATTGAAGTTGGAGCTTTATGGATAACGAATTGGGGCTAAAGGTTCATTCCAGAAGCATCCACGGCCTGGCCGTGGAATGGCCCACCGCCATGGATCGAGCAGCTGCATAAAGAAGCAAAAGTGGTTTTCAAAAAGAGTCCACAGCCTGGCCATGGAATTTCCCACGATTATGGAATTCAAGAGTAATTCAGAATGTCCTTTGGCAGCAAGATCCACGACCTGGCCATGGAATTGCCCACGGCCATGGATCGCAGACTGACACAGTTTTTAAGCTCCATTTTTCTTTATTTTTATGGGCTTGGACCAGTTGAAACCCTGAGGGTATTTATAAATATTCTGAATACACTATTAGGGTTGAATTTCTGTTTGAAGGAGGCACGTTTGGAGCCTCTAGATCTTCATTTTCCTCTTCTCTTCTCCCTACGCTATGGGTTTGGATGTTCTTTATTATGTTTTCTTGTCTCTTCTTCTCTATATTTGAGTAGTTCTCTTTGTTTTTAGGATTGGGCAATGCCCTTTGGTACATTGATGATGATTAATTGACATTGTTTACCCTTTTTATTAATTTTAAAAGTTCTTTGATTCAATCCTTATCGCGCTTATTCATGTGAATTGCTGGCCACATATTTGTTTCTCATAGACATTTAGGGACGTATTGAGAGGTGAACCTAAGTGTTGGAACCATAAGAATTGAACTTAAGGTTTAAATCACGAGAGTAGGTTTACCCTTTCGAGGACTTAATGAATTATCACAAAGCGTAATGGGTTCAATTTAAATTCAATTACCACGAGAGTAGGAATTGATTTAATTAGGCACGGTTCTTGTCTCTTTAGAAAGAACATTAACTAATTTAGGGTAATTCACCTTCAATTGAATTTTAATTTTAATAAAAATTTATCAATTAGGATTTGTCTTGTATCATTGTGGTTACCCCCAATCCTAGAAGCTTTCTTGTATTTGAAAACCTCTCTTAACAACTTGCTGTTTTTGTTCTCAATTTTGCACTTTAATATTCATTTATTTAATTACTTGGTTACTACGTTCTTATCACTCAACAATTATATTCCCTTGTTTAATTTAATTGAATTAATTAATTAATTGGTATTCATAGACATAGTCTCTGTGGATTCGATCTTTTTATTACTTGACGATGAAACCGTACACTTGCGGATTTCACGTACCAAGGAACTGTTAAAAAAGTAGTTTATGAGACCTAGTGTTTCACCATGGGGAGCTCCAGTGTTGTTAGTCAAAAAAAAGGATGGATCTTTGCGTTTATGTGTGGACTACCGCCAGTTGAACAAAGTCACGATAAAGAACAAGTATCCACTTCCAATAATTGATGATTTGATGGACTAATTGAAAGGAGCAGCTGTTTTCTCTAAGATAGATTTGTAATCAGGTCAAGGCAGAGGATATACCTAAGACTGCTTTTCGAACGCGCTACAGACATTATGAGTATCTTGTAATGTCGTTCGGTGTGACGAATGCTCCTGCAATATTCATGGATTACATGAATAGGATCTTTCATCTATACCTAGACAGATTTGTCATTGTTTTCATCGATGACATTCTGATTTATTCACAAAGTCAGGAAGAGCATGCTGAACATCTCAGTATAGTTCTCCAGATTAGAAGCTATACACAAAGCTATCAAAATGTGAATTTTGGTTGGAAGAAGTTCAGTTTTTAGGTCACGTGATTTCCAAGGATGGAATTGCGGTAGATCCAGCAAAGGTGGAGACAGTTCTTTAGTGGGAAAGGCCAATGACAGTAACTGAGATCTAGAGTTTTGTTGGATTAGTGAGATATTACCAAAGGTTTATTGAAGGTTTTTCTAAGATAGCCAAAACTCTTACATAACTCACAAGGAAGAATCAAGCTTTTATTTGGACAGATGAATGCGAAGAGAGTTTCCAAGAATTAAAGAAAAAGTTGACTACTGCACCAGTGTTGATTCTACCGGATCCGAACGAGTCCTTTGAAGTATTTTGTGATGCTTCTTATCAAGGGTTAGGATGTGAACTGATGCAGAATCGAAAAGTTGTAGCATATGCATTGAGACAACTAAAGGTACATGAAAGGAATTACCCAACTCATGACTTGGAGCTAGCCGTAGTTGTGTTTGCTTTGAAAATTTTGAGACATTTTCTTTATGGAGCTACATTCAATGTCTTCAGTGATCACAAAAGTTTGAAGTATTTGTTTAATTAGAAAGAGTTGAACATGAGGTAGAGAAGATGGCTAGAATTTCTAAAGTACTATGATTTTCAGTTTCAATATCATCCTGGAAAGGCAAATGTTGTGGTAGATGCTTTGAGAAGGAAAATGCTCAGTATTTCTGCTATGATGGTCAAAGAGGAAAAATTGATAGAGCAATTTAGAGATATGTGGCTATTGGTAGAATTAGCGCCATGATGAATTCGTTTGAATATGGTCACTATTCTGAATGATTTGCTAGAAGAAATCTGAGAAAAGCAGGAAGATGATCAATTTTTACAAAAAGAAAGAGAATTCTTGAAGCAAGGTTACATGGCAACGGTTGAGAAAGGATCTAATGGGGTCTTAAGGTTCAAGGGTAGAATTTGTATACTGAATGATCCTGATCTTAGGAAGGTGATTCTCGATGAAGCTCACACTAGCAGGTTGAGTATACATCCCAGAATGACCAAGATGTATCAAGACCTGAAACGATTATTTTGGTGACCTAGAATGAAGAGAGATATTACTGAGCATGTGTCATCTTGTCTTGTGTGTCAAAAGGCAAAGGTTGAACATCAAAAACCAGTAGGTATGCTGCAACCCCTAACTATTCCAGAATGAAAATGGGATAGTATTGCAATGGATTTTGTTACTGGATTGCCAAAGACTAGGAAAGGTCATGATTCTATATGGGTCGTTGTTGATCGGCTTACGAAGTCTGCTCACTTCCTGCTAATCAATATCAAGTATCCAATGGAGAAGTTGACCCAACTGTACATTGGTGAAATCGTTAGACTTCATGGTGTACCCTCTAGTATCATTTCCGATAGAGATCCAAGGTTTACGTCAAGGTTTTGGCAAAGTCTACACGAAGTAATAAGGACCAAACTGCGTTTGAGTTCTGCCTACCATCCACATACTGATGGTCAAACGAAGAGAACTATACAGTCACTGGAGGATCTACTAAGATCTTGTGTGTTAGAACAAAAAGGGAGTTAGGATGAATTCTTGCCTTTGGTAGAATTCACCTATAACAACAGTTTTAACTCAAGTATAGGGATGACACCCTATGAAGCGTTGCATGGACGATGATGTCAATCACCTTTGTGTTGGTATCAAGATGGAGAGAGTATGGCCATAGGCACTAAGATGGTGCAACAAACGACGGAGAAGGTGAAAATGATTCAAGAGAAAATGAGGACAACTCAGAGTAGACAGAAAAGTTATGCTGACAAAAGAAGAAGACCTCTTGAATTTGAGGAAGGTGAGCATGTATTTTTGCGAGTCACACCCACGACTGGTATCGAAAGAGTTATAAAATTCAGAAAACTCACTCCTAAATTCATTGGACCCTATCAAATTCTTTGTCGGATAGGTTCAGTTGCTTACCAAATAGCTTTACCGCATTATCTCTCCAATCTTCATAATGCTTTCCTTGTGTCCCACTTAAGAAAGTATATTCCAGATTCAACTCATGTCATTCAGCCCGATGAGGTACAATTGAAACAAAATTTGATGTATAAGACACTTTCTGTTAAGATTGAAGACAGGAGGGTGAAGCAACTTATAGAGGGAAAGTGATTCCATTAGTAAAAATGATTTAGAATGAAACAATAGGAGATGCTACGTGGGAGATGGAAGATAAAATGAAGGAACAATATCCACAGTTATTCTAAGGTATGATAAATTTTGGGGACGAAATTCTTTTTAGTAGGGGAAAGTTGTAACACCCCAAAATTTACAGTTTCTCAGTAATGACTGAATTGCACTGTTTTGTATTTTTTGTGGGTTATAAATTTATTTTGACCGTTCTGTGACTATTTTTTTTATCTTTGTGTGTGATTTACTTCGAGTCAGGAAAATAATAATTTTCGAGCCAGGGAAAATCTTTACTGATTTATTCGGAGCTGGGGGATCTTATTAAACCCATTTTCGAGAGATACATTACCCGATCTTTTAATTTTTAGAATTTATCTATGAAATAAAAATATTTTATAATTTATTATCAGTCAGATAATATCTGCTATTTTTCAAACAGTAGCTTTTGCTCATTACGTAATAGATCTAGTATCTTTTATCTGTCAAAAAATAGACTGGGAAAAGTCTTTGTGACTCATTCTGGTAAACCAATAAGAATTGGTCAACATAAATAGCTTGACTTTTTGTTAACCAATAGAAAATGGTCAACAAAAGTGGTTAGACTAGTTAGCAAGGAACTAGATAATCTAACTAAGTTACCCTAAAAGCCTAAGTAGTAACTAAATGGAACTAACTTAGTTTGCTAATACTTAGAGTCTATGGTTACAAGCAAGTATTCTTGAATCTTCTAGAAGTGTGACTAATGCATGACTTAATCACGTAACTAGATAGTTAACCAAGTAACTAGATGGCCTAACTTAGTTAGATTAAGTGAACTAACTACCTAAACTAAGTGTAACTAAGAAACTAATTGAATCAAAACTTATTTACTTCTATCCATGTGCTCCATGGCCAACTAGGTGATTTTAGGATGTTCACAAATCATCTAATGACCAAAGGATGACTACTTAGTGACCTAGGCCGTGTGAAACCATGTGATATTTTCTATCTTGTTGAACAAGCCTTGACCATTCTCTCATTTCACTTACACGACCATGCATTAGAGAATAGGCTATTTTCATTTCATTCTAACACTTTGTGACAAGAATCCATTATCTTTTCTCTCACTTCCAAGAACAACCAAAGAACTTCATCTTCTTTCTTCTTGAAGGTTTCGGCCAACTCCCCAAAAACCAACCTCCATTCACCTATAATTTCATCCAATCCTATTTTCTAAACCTAGACATAATTCTATACACTTTTCATCTTGAGAGTTTCATCTAGTTCAACCTTTTGGTAATTTGAAAATCAAGTTAAAGTTTCTACTTCTAAAGGTAACTCCTTGATTTCTTGTTCCTATGTTGGATTCTTGAAATTCTAAACCATGATTGATCCATGGTTTCTTATTTTCAAGCTTGGTTTATGGCTTTAAGATTGGTTTAAGCTTGTTAGGGTTATCTTGGGAAGCTTCACGAAATCCATAGAAGAAGCTACAAGAAGGTTTTTGTCTTCCTTGAGGTAAGAGGGAGATTAACCTCATCAACCAAGTGTTGGTGGTGAGGGAATGGATTGTTTGTGGTGAAAAATTCATAAGGATTTATTCACTTGTATGGTTTAAGCTTGCTTTGTTTGTGGTGATTTTTGGTTGGTATGCTTTATAGCTTTGATTATATGTTTAGATATATGATCATGAAAACATGATGATTATTGTATATGGTATGATGTGATTACATGATGAGGAAATGCATAAAGGTTCCCAAGAACTCTAGAGGCTCACGGCCTCAACACCACTATGGGAGCAAAGTGTTCTAAATTATTTTCCTAATTAAGGATTAAATGTTTTAATGATAAGAAATTAGATTAAGTGCTTTTACAAGGAATAAAGTGATAGAAAATAATTAAACATGATTCATGAAACACAGAGTAATTTCAGCCAACATGCCAATTTTGATATTCCAAGATCTAAAAAAAATTGTTTTACTAAGCATAGATTTAGGTGTTTGAATAATAGAAAAGTAATTTGATAAGTTTGAGAAATAAAAAGAAAGTAAACTAATTTTTAGAATTAAATTAGCTTATTTAGGTTATAAAGTAAAATAAAGTTTAAAACTTGAAATTTACATGCATATAGCTCACCCTTTAAGTTTTGAAGAACATTAGAAAATTTTGAGCTGTAATATTCAAGTTAAATCGAAGAAAGGAAATTTTGTGGAAAATAGTAGGAAATACCACTTTTGGTGAGAAAATGTTAGAAATATTGTTTAAAGGTGGTTTATTAAGGGATTAATGGAAATAAAGTCAAATCTTGATATTAAATGAGAAAAGTTTTAATTTGAGCTTAGAATATAAAAGAATTATTTCACGCATTTGAAAATATGCAGAAAAACACTTACGCGATTTAAAAATAATAATTTTTAACTACGTGATTGAGAAAACATTGAAAAATAGTTACGAGAATTGAAAATGTAATAAAAGTGTTACACGATTGTGAAAAAATGATAAAATATTTACGCGATTGAAAATAACAGCAGTTTGTTGTCGGGCTGTTGTGGTGGGCCCAGTTATGTTAAAAAATGATACTGCCAAGAGAAGGCATGTGTATGTGAAATATTGTGAGAATAATGATTGTATGTATATTTGAATCATACATTATACATTAAAAAACGTGTTAGCTTATTGGTTAAGGCTATTTTGCCTAGGAGATTGAAATTACACCTTTGTGCAGGTGAGAATTGCGTAGTTACGATCTTTAGTGATCTTGGAAACATCGGGGTGTGGAATGTCATATGTGGCCAGATGGTAGCACCTCTATGTCATGGAATCCTATGCAAACACACCGATGGTCTTGACGAAGTTACTACTCTTTTCATGATTAGTCGAGAGTGTCTTGTATAAGCCATGTTGCGCACATTAATATGATATATTGGCACATGATTTGAGGCTGACGATATACAAACATGTCCTCCTTATCTTTCTCTCTAAAATTGTGTTTAGCTCTATGGAGTAGGAATGGGTCTATGTGCATATGCATAGTTGGTCAACATATTGGCATGATAATTATGTTTATATGACATTTCATCTGCGATGTGATATTCTACCTGTGATATGGAAACATGATTCTATGTGTTACTACTATATCTATATATTTATTGTCATTTCCTACACTGCCATACTGGTATTGATGTACGGGATCTCACCTCTTGTTGTATTATATCTGTTTGTACTGTGTATGCTTGATGAAGACCGAGGAGACGAGGAAGCTGGTAATTCTGTTTACCATCAGTGATACTTCTCTTTGTTGGTTGTTATGGTGGCAAGGCGCGAAGTTTTAGGTTTTGTCCGAGTGCAGTTCCATGGCGGGACTGATGCTTGGAGGTTCGACTTAGATAATGAACGGTTTGTGTATACCAGGGATTTGACTCTGAATCTAAGTGGGACCCATGATGGGATCCCTGTTTTGACTCAGCATGTGTCTGTACGACTGGAGTTCACGATGCCTATTCGAGAGCTCTGGGGTGGCACTGTCTATACACCACGAGAGGACTCAATGGTGTCTTCTGCTAGAACCACTGTTCGGCGAGTGTTGTACCCGCCTGGGTTCTTTGATGATGCAGAGGAGGAGGATCCTTCTAAGGGCCCTAATCCTTAGTCTTTAAAAGTTTAGTAAGACAATTTATGTGTTGATGTACATATTGTACATATTTATCTTTTAGGGTGTAATAGTTATGTAAATTATTTAAGAACAAGATTTGTAATATTAATGTATATTATGGTGAGTTTTGTTCTGATACATGTTGTACTTATATTTTTTATTTTATTTCTTTTCACTTTTTCAGCAAATGCAACTTTAAAAAAAATTATATTAATGTTTCTACAAGATTAATTCTTTTACAACTTGGGTAAGTTATATTAGGATTAGTCTTAAATGTGATACCCTACGGTGGGTGTTACACCCTTCCTTCCAGAGTAGTTGGGGATTGAGGATGGATGATGCCATCTTTCTCTTCACTTAAGTTCTTTCTAGATGATGAGGTGATCCTAGTATGTATAGTATTGTGAGGATTGCCTCACTTCCGCCTTGCAATGGTGAAAAGATATAGTGGCATATGTTCTTCCCTACTATGACGATGAGATATAACGGTGTATGTTCCGCCTTATCGTGGTGAAGAAATATAATGATATTCTTTCACATCCCTAACTTCGAGATGAGGATGATATTTCCCTCATAAGTTATGGTTTTTGTTACCCTGGATTTGGAGTAGTTTTGTGTGACATACTTAGCAGTGTCACAAATAGGTTAAAGTACACTAACCTGAAAGCAGACTACTACCAAGTAAATAAGAATGAGAATGAAATGGTAGAGTGAGGACGGTATTTCTCTCCCTATCATTGTATTTGAGAACTGGATACAAATTCAAGTAGGAGAATATCTCTATGAATAAGAATTGAAAATAATGAATGCAAGAAATGATGAGAATTGCCAAAGAATAAGAATTGATGAATTTTGAATCTTGAATAATGATAATAGGAGACACAAAGAATAATGACCCAAAGGCAAATAAGATTTAATGGACTATGATCCTTGAATAAAAATGAATAAAGATACGACGAGCAAAGAATAAATGATGAATAAGATACTAGAAAGAATGAAAGAATAGAATATGAATAAAGATGAAGTATTTGATTTATGATATAAAAGATATGAAGAATATGAGAATTGGAATATAGAACTTGAAGCATGAAGAATCATGCAAATATGGGAATGAAAGATATAAGGATATATTATGAGAAATTAATAAATATAATGAATATATGTTATGAAGAAATATATATATATATATATATATATATATATATATATATATATATATATTGACATTGATATTGATTTGAATATACACATGAATTGAAAAAGAATGGATTTGGTTTTGTATGAAGCATTGAATCATGCAAAATATTTTTATAATAATAATAATTGAACCACTTGTTTCGGGAAGAGAGAGGACTAGTTTTGGTAGTTTGCCACCTCTTTAACTTATATATATATATATATATATATATATATATATATATATATATATATATATATATATAGAGAGAGAGAGAGAGAGAGAGAGAGAGAGAGTTTAATTGAAAATTGCTTTTTTCCCCGAAACAGACTAGAAATACAATGATGTCATGTTTTTTTTATAAAACTACTGAGGATTCTTTGAATTCTCATCCCTACACCTCTGTATTTTCCATATTATTTCCAAGAACAATGATGGCTTCAGCAAGCAAGAAAGAAGATCAGAATCATGAAGAAGAAGTTTAGTCATATTCTAATGAATAGTGTATGTACAATCTGTATAGGTGATGCCATGGAGACAAATATCGTAGTATTTGTATTATGATAAATGTATTTGTATAAAGTTCCTTTCAATATATGTATGATATTACACCTGTAACAAGCTCATATTTTCATATGTTTTGTAAATGTTTTCAAAATTTTGTTATTAGTATTAAAGTGGCATACCTAATCTTAACTACTAATACATGATCCTAGGCATGATATTAGTACTAGTATTAGAGTGTTACATTGGAGCTTATGAAGCTCACGGCCAGAACCAAGAAAACAACATGTGTTCCTGGTCATTTTGTGCTTCTATTCCTACCTTACTCTAGTTCTATTTCTTATATGAGTTCTTGAGCAAAAGTTTGTGAATTTGATTGATACCTTGATGCTCTATGCCTCACGGCTAGGTTGGGTTTGAAGGAGATTATGTTCTTTTAAATTGTTCATCTATTTTCTATTGATGTTTGGGTTGAATTGTGATGTTGAATATGATAAGAATGTTAAGATTTTATTGTGTACTTTGGGCTGAATTGTTATGGCAGCTTGTTGCCCTATTTATAAGCACACTTTGTGATGTTTTTATGCTTGCATTTGTGGCTTGAATTGTGCTAGAAAATATGGCAAAGTGCTGCCCTATTTGAGGATGAATTTTGATGGCTTTTGTGCTTGAAATTGAGGCTTCAATGATGGTTAATAACTAGGGCAGAATGCTACCTTACTTTTAACTAAAATGTGGCTTTTTTTAACATATGAAATGGTGACCTAAATAATGTTGAATGGTCACGGCAGTACATGCCTTGTTTGTGACCAGAATTTTGATCATTTGTTGGCTTAAGATTGTGATTAAAATGGTGTTGAATACTCATGGTTGAATGTTGCCAATTGGTGGCCAGAATTTTGATGTGTTTATACATGAAAATTGTGTTTTGATTGATGCATGAAGGTCATGGAAGAATGCTGCCTTGTGTGAGCAGAAATTGTGTTTCTTGTGTATGATATTGAGATTTGGAGGATGGATAAAGGTCTTGGTAGAATGCTGCCCTTTAAGACCAAAATTTTGATATCTTTGTGCATGGAAATATGGCTTAAAATGTGATTGAAAACATAAGGTTGAAGGCTGCCATGTCATAATAATAAATTGAATGCATCTTTATTATGCATTGAAGCTTTGTTTGATTGAAAATATTGGTTTTGGAATAAGCATGATGCTCACAGCCAAGTGTTCCTTATTAAGGAAAGTATTTGAAATGTGTACAAATTATTTTTTGTTTGGAAACCTTTTAGTTGTTTTGACTTATATGAGTAGCTCTTTGTATTTTATATGGCCAAGAGATTGAAATGGGAAAGGATCCTCACCATAGGTTAGAATAGAAGTGTGAGGATGGACATTCCCTCCCTTCCGGAGTAGTTAAGGTTGAAGATAGACATACCCTCACTCTTTACTCAAGTTCTTGCTAACTGGTAGAGGTGATCCTAGTATGTGGATAGTGTGAGGATGAATGATAGCCTCCCTATATTAGTAGTTGAGGATGGACATTCTCTTTCTACTTATAACTCTAACTTAAGGATGGACATTCCTTCACTAGAGGTGGCCTGGGTTAGTCATTACTCGAAGTAGTTCTATGTGATTGGTGAATCATCATAAATAAGTTGGAGTGCACTAACCTGAAAGTAGACTACTGCTAAGTGATTTGAATAAGAATTAGGTTACTCATTACTTGGAGTAGTTCTGTGTGACTAGTGAATCGTTATAAATAGGTTGGAGTGCACCAACCTGAAAGTAGAATACTGCCAAGTGATTTAAATAAGTATTGTGATGAAATTGAATTTAAATGTAATATTATGATGATTATTTGAAAGTATGGTTGTGAAAATATTTGTGGATATAAAATTGTGTTGTTTGATAATAAACGTTTTCATAAGCTATTAATAATTGAATTTTTGTTTCGGGAAGAGAAAGGACCAGATTTGGCAGTTTGTCACCTTTGTAGTATATATAATAATTTGAGTTTTAAAAATGTATTTTTTCCCAAAACAGTTAGAAGTATTACGATGTTAATGACTTTAATAGTATTACTGAGAGTTCTTTGACTTCTCACCCTATTTTTGTTCATGTTTTTCGTAATATTTCTAGGGTCGAGATCTTCAGCGAGGAGACAAAAGAGAAAGATGAAGAATAGTTTTTTTGTTCTTTTGTATTTTGTATTAGATAATTAGTTCTTTGTAATAACTTGTATAAATTATTGATATTGTACAATACCTTGTATATTAATCCTTTAGTATATGAACATTATATTATTTCGGAACAGGCTCATATTTTCTGTATACCAACTAAATAAGTTTAAAGTTATTTTAGTTAATTTTAAGTGATGTGCTTAATTTTATTTGCTAATATGTAATTCTAGATACGTTATTAGTAATGCTATTAAGGACGTTACAACAAGTATTATAGCATTGACCCCATAAGTGACTCGGAAGGGTGATTCTTGAGTGGATGATTGTGCTATTATATGGTAGCCCAATAGAACTTTTGGTAACTCACCCAATTTCCTTTAGCTTACTCTAAATGCTTTTTGAGTCCATTTTGAATGACTTTGTTTACTAACTCAACTTGGCCATTTGCTTATGGGTTCTCAACCAATGTAAACTATTGGCTGATCCCAAGTCCTTCAAAAAATTCCCTAAATCTCTTATTTGCATATGATTGTTTGAGACAATCGCATAGGAGACTAGACTGGATATCAACTTTTTCCAAATGATTTTTCAACCTTTTTTGTTGTTATCTGAGCCAAAGGCTCTGCCTCTGCCCACTTAGTTAGATAATCAATTACGAATAAACAAAATTTGAGTTGCCATAGAGCAATAGGGAAAAATATAATGATGTCCATTCCCCACTGACAGAAAAGCTAAGCCAAGCAAGAAGTGTGAAGTTCCTCAGGTGTAGCTTCATGAATTTGAGAAAATCGTTGACACTGATCACATTTTTTGACATACCCTAAACAATCTCTCTTCATGGTCGACCAATAATATCTAGCTCTCAAGATCTTGGCTGATAGTGATATTACCCCTAAATGTTGACCATAGACTCCTTCGTGTACCTCTGCCATCACATATTTTGTTTGATCTGAGCTTAGGAATTTCAATAGTGGGTATAGAAACCTCGTTTGTACAACTAACCATTCATGATGGTATAGAAGTTAGCTAAACTTCTGAGCTTTTTGGCCAGTTTTCCATCATCTTGTGTTATGTCCTCTTGCAAGTATATGGGGATTAGGTATTCCCATGAGTCAGGTTTCAAAGTTATTGCCAACACTTGGTTTTCTTCTATACACAGTTTGCTAATGGTTTCAAGGATGACCGATCAATTTTTTCCTAGTCCCTTTTGTAAGATCCAAAGTCCTTTTAGTGCATATCAATGCTTAATTTGTTTTGATGATAAAAACTATGTTGAAAATATGTTTAAATCTTCTCACAATTTGATTCATTTAGACTTAATCTGTGTGGAGTGTTTTATGTGTTATTAAGTTTTTCAAGACTAAAAGAAAGTGTAAGGAAGCTTTCTAGTCATCTGAAATATCTTGAGAAAATCAAATTTTGACTTGGAAAAGTTCAAGTGAGACATGAGAAGCTTCTTGAAGAACATGAGAAAGTTCAATATGAGAAAGTCTTGAGAAGATGCAAAGATTAAGAATGCAAAACTCCCACATGTGTAGAATTGTCCTTGCCTTAATGGTTAACTGTGTCAAGTTTTGATAATGACAATTACATTACAAAGGATATTGATCATGTTACATAGATGTGCTTAACGAGAGATATTTTATCATGGATGATTATGTACTTTATCTAGTTATATTTCACTTAATAATCATGCAATAAAATATGTGTAGCATTCTTCATAGAATATATCTAATAATGCTTTATATGTATTATAATGAACTAATATCAGATATGGCTCTATGTGAACAAATATATGCATGATGCATGTTCTAGTGTTTTATACTTAAAAATCATACATATTTTGTAAAGTGTTGTATGTTACAAACTTTATAGAACATATCTAGTTAATATTGATAAATGTCTTAAATGGATATATGTCTATAAGAGTCTTATGTGCATGTCAGATTAACTCAAGTTATATATTATTGAATCATGCATATTAAATGTTGAATTATGATTTTGAACTAACTATGTTTTTCAAGTGACTTATACCTTGTAGGATAGTCTAAGTACCAAGAGTAAGCATTGATCAATAAATGAATGATCCTAATTATGTTCAACTCAAGAAGAAGGAGAATGAAGAAATGATCCAAGATTTTGGAAGAATTAGAAGAACTACTGAGAGCTTGATTGTATCAAAAAGCCTAAGGACAAGATTTGGTATTTTTTTTTCTTTTAGGCTTTTCTCCTATCTAAACAAAGAGGTTTTACAAGAAGAGAGCTCAAATAAGTTTTTCAACCTTCACAAATGTTTGTAAACATGTTAAGATACCTAACAAATAAGTTTTTAAAAGCTAGTCTTAGTAGTAATTCAAAACTATGAAAAATAGCCAAGTTTGAGTTTTGAAAATTGAACTTTGATCACTAATTTGATTATATCTCTAAAAATACTACAAGTATTGCAACACCCCCCAAAGAGTATTACATTTTCGATTAACTCCTTTTAATTCTTTACCCAAGTTATAAAATACGAGTTTCAGAATTTCTTTTTCGTGGATAACATAAACTTACCAAATTATAGAAACACAAGACATAAGAACTGAAATAATATACTTTACATTAAAACATAGTTTACTACAACCATAAGTACATTATACTTACATTCCAAAAACATAAAACATCTAACATAACTAACCTAGACAGGCCCAAATTTTCAATACCTAATGAGAAGGGTCCTCCTCAGAAGACAAATTCCCTAGCTGGGAATGTCTTGATGGATAGAAATTCGGGCAAAAGATATCTCAAAGTCCTTCCTAGGAGTATAGTGAAGATCATTCCACAACTCCTTGATAGGCATAACAAACTCTACATATACAGCAACAAAAGAAAAGGCAGTAACCCCATGGCGGGTCCTACTTACGGATAGAGTAATGTCACCGCAATACTCTACATGCTCTGTGTCCCAATGGACATGCCAAGCATCAGCGCCTTCTAGAAACTGTAGTCTAACGAAACCTAGCAGATCCCTCCTTGCCACCATCGTAGTCTTCACAGACATAAGCATAAAACATAAACAGACAAAATAGTAATACAAAGAGGTGAGATCCCCTATATCAATACCAGCATGGCAGCGAGAAACAACAATGATAATAATGCCATTCATATACAGCAACATCATAGAATAACAGGTATAATCATGTTATCAACTAACAGATAGTTTAACGATATATATATACATCGTATTATATGAATACTGACTATACCATAAGATAAGTATATCAACTATGCCACAACAATATGTACACTGACTATGCCACAACAATATGTACATTGACTATGCATATGCATAATGAATTGACCCCTATTCCATGGAGCTAAACTCAGTTTCAGAAAGAATGATCCAAAAGACATGTCTGTATCTCGTCAGCCTCAAGTCAAGTGCTATAAAAAGTATCAGCGTATGCATCAGGACTTATATAAGACATTCTACGCTAGATCAGGAATAGGAATAGTATCTCATCGAGATCGTCGGTGTGTCTACATCGGTTGCCATGGCACAGTAGTGCGACTAACTGGCCACTTGTGGGATTCCATGCCCCGACGCCTCCAAGGTCATTCATAGACCTTCACTATGCAATTCGCACCCGCACGAGGGTGTGATTCATCTCCTAGGTATACAGCCTTAACAACAAAGTCACCAAGACTTTTACTTTCATAATGCATGGTAGAATGACATGATAAATCGATACTCATTAACAGCATAAGTTCCATGAAAACAAACCACCACTGGGTTAAGCCATCAACTGATATTCCCAGGTCCAGTACGTCGGCCTGATAATAAAACTGTTGTTTTTCTCAAACGTGAAGCATTCTCACCGTCTTATCACAAATGCATAAAACTTTCATTATTCTAATTCTAAATAAAATCCTTTCTATTTAACTTATCAAAAATCATCTTAAATAAAATACTTTAAGTCTCCAAATTACTTCTCCAACCTATTATTAAATACCATGACCGAAAATTACCTTTTCAATTGATAATAAAATTTGTTCATTCTCATTTTTATTTTGTAAATTCATAATTAAATTTCTCATCACTAAATCCTCTAGGTTAACATGTAATGAACCATTTTGAAGCATTTTCCTTCACTTTTACTAAAACTCACTTAAACAAAACATTTTAATTTTCAAAACATCATTCAAAACTTATTTCCATTATCAAAAATTAGTTTCTTTTTAAATAATAAAAAACTTGTTCATCTTCTTTTTAATTTGTGAATCCTTAAATCCTATTTTAGTCCCTTATTATCTAAGTTTTCAATTAATAAAGAAATTTCGTATTAGAAACCCTATTTTGAGCTTCATGGCCGTGAGCCATAAGGATTCATTGGAATCAAAAAGATTGCCTTTCAAACATGAATCAAAGTATACAAGGCATTTCAATCATCAATCCATACAATAGCAATTCCATACATACCATAACAATCACATAATCACATATAGCCAAACATCTATAAATCACAAAATACACACAATCAAGTGAATAAATCCTCATATGGATTATTCACCCACAAAACACAAAATCCGTTCCTCACCACCATAACATGGTTGATGAGGTTAATCTCTCTATTACCTTAGATGATGATCAAAGCTCCTTGGTGTCCTATTGAAAAAGCTTCTCCTTCCAAGAAGATCCATAAAACAAAATAACACACAAGCATCAACATCTAGGGCTGGGGACAAGATGATCATGAATCAAGATTATGGCCAAGAACTTGAGAAGAAAACTTAGAAATGAAGATAAGAAACTTCACCTAGAGCCTCCAAATGTGAAGCCTTGAGAAAGAGGTTGAAGATGAATGATTTTGGAGAAACTCACAACAACAAAGTATCTCAAAAAGGTGCTAGATTCAAGAAATGAGGTTGGTTGGAATTGATCAAGATTGAAGGGTGGAGAAGAGGTGATGGCCCTGAACCATAAAGGAGAGAAAAAGAGAGAGTTTTGGTAGAAGGTTTCTCAAAAGCAAAACAAGAAAGAAGAGTCAAGAACTTTACCTTAAAACTCTTGAACTTGAGATTTGAAGAAAAACTTGAAGATGGATGAACAAAGTCAAGATCTCCACACCAAAGTGTCTTAGAAAGAGTTTTAGATTCAAGAAATGTGAATGGTTGAAATTAAAGAAGATGAGAGGGTGGATTAAGGGGGTGTGGTCGTGAGCCTTAGGGAGAGAAAAGGTGTATAGCTTTTTGATTCTTGAAAGGTGAATAAAAAAATGATGAAATGAGTTTGATGAAGCTTACTCTAGAAGCCTCCTTTGGCTCCCTTGGTCGTGCACTTCATCTAGGGAGGGGGGTCCAAGGCTTCTCCAACAAGCTTCACAAAGCTTCCTTAGGAAACTTCTCTCCTATTAGTCCAAAAAGTAAAAGGTGATGCCATGTGGATGATGTCATAAAGGTGACTAGATAGAAATAATCTACTAGATCTTTACTACAAGCTATTATCTAATGGACGAAAGTCACAGTTAACCAAAATCGGCATCTATTGTCTAATGGATAATTGAACGTACCCAAATTTTATCTTCCAGATAAAACTCAAATAATGAAAATTTCGAAAACTGTCTCCGGTTTCAGGTTTAGTAAGATCCCCCGACCCAACATTAATAGTCCAAAATTTTTCGGCCCTGAAAAATTTTTATTTTTCGGGACTCGCCTCAAACATACATACAGTCCAGAATAATATTAAAATAATCAAATAAATTAAAAAAATTCTCAAAATTCACAAATATTATAAAACTCATAAATATCGAGAAAAACAAAAAAAAATCGGGATGTTACAAGTATGGATTTGAAATTATTTCATATGAAAATAAACTCAAAGATCTTCCCGAAAAATGGTTATTTGCTTAAATCGGATGAGAATTGAAGAAGTTATGACCATTTAAAGTCACTTTTCAAAAACAGAGTACAATAATCAATTATCCATAAGTAATAATTATTCTGTTCATTAGAAAGCTAAAAATGAACGAAGAACAAAATAATTGATTATCCACTTCAATAATTGATTATTACACATCAAATAATTGATTATCCACATAAATAATCAATTATTTTCGATGTTAGAAAGCATTATAATAGCTAGTTTTCATGGTAAATCATTTTTAAACATTACCAATGACTATTTTATCACTTGGGCTCTATAGATAAGTGAAGATTGAAGCTTTTACAACTTTGAACACTTGATTTAATCCCAGAATCATCAAAATCATATTTTTAACACTTCATTGCAAAATCTTTCTATTCCTTTATTCTTCAAGTTGTATATCTACTCATTGAGAGAGTGTATCTTGTAATCTTTGTTGTAATAACTTGTAAGAGGTTAGAGAGTCCCTCAAGTAAGATTAAGGATGAGGTATCCCTATAGAAAGGTTGAGGGTCAGGTATCCCTCAAGGTTTGTACACAAAGGATGAGGTATCCCTTTGTTGAAAAGAGAAATTATAATAAGGTGAGACATCCTTCCAAGTTTGCGATAAGGGTAAGGTATTCTTCTAGTTGTGAGGCTCAAACACTAAGGATAAGGTATCCCAAGAGTGTGAGGAGTTCTCTTCTTTGTAAAGATTTATCAAACACCTAGTTAAAGCTAGAAGATAGTGAAGAAAATCTCAAGTTAAGCTTGGGGACTAGATGTAGGTCACTAGTGGTTGGTGGTTGAACTAATATAAGTTCTTGAGTTTGATTCTCTATTCCCTACACTTTTTAATTTCAATATTTTGCATAGTATATTTATTTATTGCATATCTTGTCATCTTGATGTTTTGATTTTAAGAACTTGATATCTAGCTTATTTGCTTGATTTATCTTATAACCCAAGTTGTATTTGAGTAATCTACAATAGTTGTATCTTTGTTAGACTTATTTCGGTGCATATGTTGATTGAGTATATCAAAATGTATAATTTCTCAAAGTTAGTTTAAAAATTTATGATCACCCAATTTATCCCCTCTCTTTGGTGATGGTTGCCGTGACTAAAAAAGGTTTCTAAAGAACCGTCTCACTTTAAAGCAAAAAGCTGATGTGCCCAGGAAAAGGACAAAAAAATGGTCACTTGTCACCAGCAAGGACAACTATCGTTTGAAGTGCCCAACAATCATATTTCGAAGGATATAAAAGGGATCAGGCCTGGAGATCAACTAGAGAACTTTGTTGAAATTTTTTTTGACAAGCTAATAAGAGTTGAACCATCTCACTTGTACCTACATAAACCTACCTGAACATGATCTATGTAAATTCATCAGTAGGTGCTGTTACTGGTCTGTATAAGTGTTTGTATCCACTCCTAGAATGATTTTATGAGCTAGACAAGTTAAATAAATAGTTCTTTTTTTCTCTGATTCTATCTTGTAACAAGTGAGCTTGTGAGGTTGTCCAAGCCACTTGAATCTGTGTGTGTTGAGCTGAAGAATTTGTTGTCAAGAATACTTATAAGCTAGCCTAAAGAGGCCATTGACAAAGAATACTTGTAATTAAGTCTAGAGAGGCTTGGGTGATTAAAGTACTCATATAGTGGAAATCCTAGTGGTTTGCTAGGTATTGGACGTAACCTCACGTGGTTTAAGGGTGAACCAGTATAAATCTTTGGTCTGATCTTCATCTCCTTCATCTCTTTTTTATATTATATTTGGTTTCTCAAACACTTTAAAGTGTGAAATCTAAGAGGAAGCTTGAGGAAGTTCTTTAAATTTGTTTTAAACAAAGATCATAAGTTGATTTTGATTTATTGGCGTTGTCTATTATACACCCTGCAAAAGAAAGGTGCATGATACACCTTGAATTACAGCCATTGATTTAATATTAGAAAAAATCAATGGCACAAATAAATTACCTAAACCTGGATCGACCAGTTGATGGTGTAAAAAAATTTCCAAAACACCACCAAAGTTGTCTTGTGATGCTGGCGAGTCGCCATCAACGCCACCACTCCAACCGCTGTCAGAGCTATCCTCTACCATGTCGCCAAACTAGCTAGATCTAACTCACAGTGGTGTGTCGATGCCCCAAATCGATCACAAATGGTGGTATTCCACCATGGCCGTGAACCAGAACCCTGCTCTTGGGGCCCATGAACCAGCCACCCACTACCACAAGTTTGGGGTTCGAGCCGGTGCCATCCTCAGAGCCACCACACACCACCAGACAACCACAGGCTTCAATCATTCGAGTGTGGTGGTGTTCAACCGACTTCTTTCGAGAACCACCAGAGCTTGAGGTCGCGGGGTTGGGGGCAGATCTGGGTGAAAGGACTAGAAAATCTGGGCAAAGGATGGACTTATAGCGAGTAAAGATGGTGGGTCCAGTAGCGGTAACCAGTTGTTTTGATCAGATCTGGATGGGCGATGTAATACCCTTAATGTCATGTTAGACTTGTGTATGTGTACAAAAGGTAGCATATGACTTGCTTAACATGCATGTTTAATTTTGTGACAAATTGAGTTAGTTTAGGTGCTTTGTTGCAACCCAGAGTGTGAAAAGTAGCTTAAAATGACTCAAATAATGGCATAAATTGCTTAGATGATGGAAATAAATATGGATAATTTATTTCTATATCACAAATGTATGAAACAAGATGTAGTTAAAGTTTCAATGAAAATTGAGTTAGTTTGGCATTTTTAGGTATATTGGTTGTGCATTTTATGCCAGATTGACTAGTAGCAAATATGAAAATATCAAATAATGATAAAGCAACAATTTTAATGAATCTTAGTATTTATTTTAAAGTTGTTGGAAGTTAGAAATCTTGATTTAGCTAAAGCTTAGTGTTTTTAGCTGATTAGGATTTATCAGTTATGGCCTAAAGGCCTTATAAGTCTTTTGTTTCTCCTTTATAAGCTCACTTACGGCTATTTTTGCTTCAAAAGTGAAAAACATGAAATGTGAAAGAGCAAGAGGAAAGAAAGGAGAAGGAAAAGAAGGAGAAAAAAGAGGAAAGGCAAGGGCAAAGCCAAGGTTTGAGATCAACCAAGTTTAAAGCTTCACTCTAGCTGCCAAGGTAAGGGATTAGAGCTCTTTTCATTTCTTTGCTTCATTTTCACCATAGATGCACATATGGTGCAGAATAGGTCAAATTGAATTCTAGAGGTATTTGATGTATTTGGCTTGCATGAATGTGATTCAATAGTTATTTATGACTTGTTCATAGCATAAGTTGAAGTTAGAAACTTAGAACATCTCATTTAGACCCTTGATTCACAAAGTAAGGTTTTAGGCCAAGTATATAGGATTTTGGTTCATAATCCAAATTAAGAGGTTAAAGTTGGTGATTGATGATTCTTATGTGTTAATGAATTGATTAGGGACTTATAATAATTTACAAACTATTTTAAAATGGCCAAAATTCATGAAAAGAACTAATGGAACAATACCACAGTTCTGCAGAACCTAGTTTCTGCTATATGCGCCATGACGTGAGAAGGCCACGCCGCAGCCTGAGGCTATTTTGCATAGTGTGCCGCGGCGTGGAGAAGGTCACGCCGAGGTGTGATGTGCATTAGTATGAAACCTGAGAGTTGGGCCCAAGTTTGTGCCATGGCGTGAGGCCCTAGAACTCCAAAAAATTCATTTTTTATGTTTTCAAGTTCTTGACTAGATGGAATCATTTATATATGTTTCCTAAGGTATGTTAAGGTACAAATAAGGATATTTTCAAGAGAAAAATTATCACCTAGCATAGATGAGAAAGTTTAAACCTTTGAGCATTCAAGAGTTATGGTTTGCTTTAGGTAGGTATCTAGCACCTTAGGCCACTTTTATGATAATGTATATCATGTGGAAATAAGTTTGCCCCAAATGATTTTATATGTTAAGTTTTGATGATGACAAATACAAGACCAAAAGAATACTTTGCTTATGTTCTTTGTTGCATCCTATATAGAGCATATCCATTAGTAATTGATAAATATCTTATTTAGATGTGTCTATGAAAGTCTTATATACATGTTAAATTAACTAGAGTTATACATTTATGAATCATGCATATGAAGATATTGAATTATGAATTTGGACTAACTATGCTTGTTTAAGTGAGCAATACTTTGTAGAATAGTCCAAGTACCAAGAGTAAGCATTGCAACAAGAAAGCAAAAGATCTCAATTAAGCTCAACACAAGGAGAATGTGAATGCCTATTTCATGAAGGTATTGATAACATCAAAGTCATGTCAAAGACTAAGTCTAAAGGAAGATTAAATGGTATAGCCTTTAGGACTTAGGGTCTTTATGTAAGAAGCCTTATGAATATCTCAAATATGTTTTTCAAATATTTATAAATGGTTTTCACATGCTAAAATACCCAATAAACAAGTTTTGAAAAGTTATTTATGGTGGTAGTTCAAATTTATGAAAAATAGCCAAGTTTGAGTTTTGAAAAACTGACATTTGGTTACTCTTTTGATCATATCTTTCAAAATACTTTGAATTTTGTTTTGAAACTTTTTCATTTGAAAATAGACTCAAAGATCTTTCTAATGACTAGTCATTTGCTTTAAACAGATAAGAAATAAAGAAGTTATGACCTTTTAAAGTCAGTTTTTGAAATCAGAGTGGCTTATTCGAAT
Source organism: Ormosia semicastrata (assembly GCA_029884595.1). NCBI lineage: Eukaryota > Viridiplantae > Streptophyta > Magnoliopsida > Fabales > Fabaceae > Ormosia > Ormosia semicastrata. Next base: position 16,726,460 of record JAQQTO010000062.1, on the reverse strand, counting down.
AAAGGATATGTTATTCAAATAACACACCACGGAAATCATACCAGAAAGAGTTTTTAAAGGTTTATTCGAATAACTAAAGGGTTATTCGAATAACATGACCTAGAGAACGTTCCAGAACTTGTTTTTGAAGGTTTATTCGAATAACAAACTTTTTATTCGAATAGAGATATTAAGGAACGTATCTTTTGAAGGATTTATTCGAATAATATTATGTTTATTCGAATAAACTCGACCCAGAATCACGCAACGACTATTTTCTATGCCTTTAATGTTTAAATAAATTATACCCAATGGCTCCTTTTCTTAGAACACTATAAATACATGTTTTTGGGACATCTTTTAGCAACACCCATTTATCTGAAATAATTCTTTCTTGCTTTATTTTGTGATACATATTTTACCAAAATTTTGTGCTCTTTTTCGCCAAAATTTAAGATATCCTTAGAGAGCTTCATAGAGCTTCAAATTGTATCATCTACTCTTTGTGAGAGTTTCTCTTCATCTATATTTTCTGTTCTTCTGTATTGAGGGTGAGGCATCCCTTCAAGGTTTGTATAAGGGTGAGGTATCCCTGCAAACTGAGACTTTAGCACAAAGGCAGAGTTTTTCTGTGTGTGAAAAGTGCTCTTTTATGTAACAGTTGCAAGCACCTATTGAAGCTTGTATACATAGTAAAAAATCTCAGATTATTTTCGAGGACTAGACGTAGACCACAAGTGGGTTAGTGGTCGAACCAAGATAAATATTGTGCCTTTTTCTCTCTTCTCAATCTCTTTATTTTATGCAATTTTATATTATTACACATTTATTTATTTGCTATTCTTAAAGCTTTTATTCTTCATCTCGCAATTTCTTTTCTTTTATTTAATAGCTTAAATATTTGTGTTTATTTTAAGAGCATTTGTGAAAAAGTTTTTATACTCAATTCACCCCCTTCTTGGGTAATGGTTGCCATGACTAACAAGTGGTATCAGAGTTTCGTGATCTGGTGAAAGCTTAATCGCTTTGAGTTAAAGATCCTTGTTTATTAGCAACCTTGAAAGTTTTTCAAAATGGAAGGTTTTGAAATTGATAAACCACCATTCTTTGATGGTGTAAATTTTGTTTATTAGAAAGCTAGTGTAGAGTTTTATATACAATCTATTGACTTAGATTTGTGGGATATTGTGTTAAATGGATTTATTTGTAAACCAAAACAAACTTGGAATGCCTATGACAAGAAATGTTTTTCTTTATACATTAGAGCTATGCAAATTTTGAGAAATTGTTTGAATGATGAGGCTTATGCTAAAATTAAGAGTTGCTCTAGTGCTAAAGATATATGGGTTGATCTTGATGATATCTATCTTATTAACAATATTTTTATGCATAAAGTTGTATATAGAAAGCAAGAAGAGCAAAAGTCATTGAAGGAAGCTTATCATGAAAAATATCCTCAAAGAGATGCTCAAACTATTAAAGGGAGCCAAATGCCACTTGGTGACGATGGTGCTCAATTTGAAGAAAAGGCAAAGCAAAACAAAATTGATAAGGAAGAATGTGATTCTCTTAAAGAGGCAAGTACCCTAGAAATTGAAACTACTTCCTATATGGCTAAAAAGGACTTTGAGGTAAATAATTCTAAACTATATTATAGTTCTTCCTATGATGAGTTGCAAAGTGCATATAATGAATTGTATGATCGTTTGTTGAATTTAGAAAAGAAAAACTTATCGTGTTTGAAAAATATTTCCTTTATTGAAAATGAAATTAAAACTTTGAAAAATGAATATATTTTTCTTGATGAGGAAATGTCTTTAAAATGTAAAATCTCAACTTCTTGTGAAAAGTGCAGTGATTTAGAAAATCGAGTTGAGGACTTATATTCCAAATTTGCCAAAGCTAATGATTGTAATTGCTTAAATTCTATGCTTGTTAATAAGAATAAAAATAATATTATTGCATGTGAAAATTCAAGTAAGGCTTATGGAAAAATTAATTTAGAATATAATAATAATAAAATGCTTAAGTTTTTCAAAAATGATATTCAAAAGATCAAGCCATCATTAAATTCAATTGTTTGTAATTTTTGTGGTTATCTAGGACATATTTCTCATTTATGCAAATATAGAAGAAATCTTTATATGAGAAATTATATAGTATGGGTTTCTAAAAATCCTAAAGGCCCTAATACTAACATTCAAGGACCCAAAATAAAGTGGGTATCAAAGTGTCCTCCTAGTGTTTTAATTATGCAGAATATTTCTCAAAATGAAGGACAAATTGGTCAAAATAAAGAAGAATCATCAAGGAGAATGCTTCCAAAGCTTAATGGTAGAAACCTTGGTCAAAGAAGGAAGATGACTTCAACCAAAGCTTCTCAAGTACAAAATGTAGAACTTGTAAAGTTCAAGACTCCAAAAGAGAAGCAATGGATAAGAAAAAGTATTTCCTTGATTACCAAGGCCAATGTATCAAAAGCTTTTACCTCTTATGCACACTCACATGCAAAGTCAATAAATTTAAGGTATATTCCTTGTAGGCCTTAAGTGATTAATAGAATCATGTGTACTTAATAAAATTTAAATATTATGTTTAACACATGATTATGTTCATTCTTATTATATCATAATTCATTAATTTGTTATATATCTTAGTACATAAGGTTCTATAATGCCTAGGTATGTTTGCTATGCTTTAAAATTGTCTATATATCATGAAAGTAAGCATGCTATCAACTATGTGCTTAATGGTATTTAGTTATTTAATTTATTGTGCTGAACTTACATACTATGAAAAATTAATCTTTATGAGAGCATAATAGATTAATTTTTGAAAACTAACACACAAGGACCCAATAAAATTTGGGTACCAAAAGTCAAAAATTGAAGTGTGTCGTAGGTGTGCTTGAAGGCCAAGAAGTGACTTTGGCATCTTGAAAATGGTTGCTCCAAATACAAATATCATAAATAACTTCAAGCTTTCTTCCTTGTCTCCATGAAGCATAGACTTGCAATCCTTGGATAAGTGAAACTTGTTTTATGCTTTTCTAGCTTTATGTCTTGAAAATGTTTTTACACGTTAATATACTAGATAAAAGTATGCTCATTATTTGAAATGACATGATTGATGATAATATCCTTAAGCATGAGTTTTTGTTTAATCATGACTTAAAATGAGTATTTGTGTTAGATGGTTTTATCTTGTTTTATCCCTTTCCAACATAATCCTTGGTTGTTTCAAAATGCTTTTGTAAGAATCAAGAATTTGGTTTGATTGTCATGAATGCATGTTAAAATGAGTGCTAAATTACTTGGTTGTTTTTAATCTTTGCACTTATTGGTTTTAACTCACTTATGCTGTTCTGATATATTTATTTGACTAGAAAGGTTTTTATTCGGATAAACCCTTTTTGTAGCCACTAAAATATGTTTTCGAATGCCTCTTTAATAAGAGCAAGTCTTATTCAAATAAGTCTTTTTGGTTGGCTACTAGTTCTGAACGTATACTTCATTGTGTTTCTGATAATTTTATTCGAATAAATCTTAGTTTATTCGAATAAAGATGAAATCAAGTGATCAAAAATTGTGTTGCACATCAGCGTTATTCGAATAACATTCCATTTATTCGAATAAACTGATCCTTAAGTAACCACACTTTCTCTGCTTATTCGAATAAAGACAAGTTTATTCAAATAAACTGACTTCCATGTCAGTTCTGCTTTTGCTGTGATCTCTGTCTATTAGAATAAAATTCATTCTATTCGAATAACCTGAGATTTGTTTTATCAATATCTTATGTTTGCTCTCTGTCTATTCGAATAACCCATAGGTTATTTGAATAAAATCTGTTAAATGGCCACAACGCTTGGCCTTCCCAGATCCTCTATTCGAATAGGAACTTCTTCTATTCGAATAAAACCCATTTTATTCAAATAAACACAATCTGCATGAAAGGTTCTGTTGCTTCTTTTCTTAAGAATTTGTTGTACATGTTAAATTCTTTTTAATTAGACTGAAAATTCAAATGCTTAATCAAATGTAATTGACTATTCTTTTGATAAATATATGTACTTGGCTAAATTGATTAATGAAATGAAATATCTTTTGCCCTTGTGAACTCATTTGTTATTTTATTGTTTTGAATGCTTATTTACTTATGAGTTTGGCATAATGACTAACCTCTATGGATCCAAAATTGATGGATACTAATGAAAGTACTTTGAATTGTATTGTAGGATGATAACTACCTCAAGCTTACATTTAAATGGAATAAGTTCAACTTGAGGATAGTAAAGTTTAAAAGTACTCAACTTTTTGAAAGAGGTGCAAAGAATTTCTATTCCCTCATAAAAGCTTGAAGCTTAAAAGTTGGTGGAAGTGAGAGTCATCTACAAAAAATTCAAAGAGTACACTTTTGGTGATATCAATCTATTATCCTTATTTATGCTTTAAATTAAATATCATGTGATATTTGGAGAAGTAGAGAGTTGTGTTATACCTTTACATGCCTTACATGATAATTATTTTTTTCCTAAAAATGCCTAAATAAGTTTTGATGATGATCATATATTTCTTGATAAACTTGAATCATGCCTTAAAATGCTTAAACTATTTTTTTATTATTTATTCAAGTTCATATGTACTTCATGCATTCTTGTTAAAGCTAACATTACATGGTTGATAATGTGATATATGCTTTATGTAACATCCCGAAAAATATTTATTTCATTTTAAATAATCATTTTATAATATTTATGATTTTTAGGAATTTTTGTAGATTTTTTTGGAAACAAAGAATATTTTAATATATTCTTCGTTTTGCGTGTGCTCTGGGCGGAGCCGGGAAAATAGAATATTTTCCCTGAGGCTGGTAAACCTTGAACTGACAACATGTCGACGGGGGATCTTACTAAACCCGAGGCCGGGCACAGTTTGAGAGATTTGCATTTTTCAAGATTTTATCTGTTAAATAAAATTGCGGTATCATAAAATTATCTGATGAATAATAAAATATTATTTTCATCAATTATAAATTAATATTCACTGAGAAAATAATTTCCCAGTGTAATTAATCATCTGTCAGTTGTATTTAATTTGGAGACAAGCTTACTATGTGCTTTATCGAGGAGCGCACGAAGCTTCTCAAGGAAGCTTCCTCCAACCATTATTTTTATCATTTCTCTCTCCTCCCAATTTGTGCAGCACGTTTGAATTAAGGGGTCTAATTCATTTTCTTTTCTCACATTTCCCCTTCCTCCCTGTACGCAGCTTACTATTCACTCATCTTTCTCTCTTCTCTTTCACCCCACAGCAGCAACACCATCCACCCACACCTCCATTTTGTTCTTCAAACCGTCACAATCTTAGCACCATTTCGTGTTTGGAGGACCACCGTCATTGAGAAAATCATCTTCAAAGTTCTACCATTTTCTCCATCTTCATTCTCTTCTACTTTGAAGCTTAAAGGTTGGAGCTTTAAGGGAAAACTCTTAGCTTTTTCTCCCTCTCTTCTCTTTTTCGTAACCCACCGTCATTTTGATGACAATGAGTATCCATTTCAATATTAGGATTCTGATTCTTGCAAGTTTAAATGTTTAAGGATTTCCTGGAAGCTGAAAACGAAATCCTGACCAAAAAGGAGCCACCTTTCTTTGTGCTTCTCCAAGGTAAGAGGAAGACACTCCTCCTCAACCTGTTTTAGCATTTAGGGACATTGTTTGTGATTGGTACTGAGAGTCATCTTTGTTTACATGCTGTTGGTGATGTATATATGCTATTTGATTGTTTGTGTGTTTTGATATATATATATGGATGTATTGGAATGGGTAATATGGAAGGGAATGATTTCCGATTGGTTCTCGGATGGTCATGGTGTTGAGCCCAGAAATTTGGAAATTTCATGTGAAAACTAGTCGAGTATAAACCCCTGGCCATGCCCGTCGAATTTGATTCCTGGTCATTTAGTGCAATATCAAAATCCGTCGAGTATGAACTCTTGACCACTTAGGAGAGAAACTCCTCCAATGCAAAATCCATCGAATTTGAATGACCACATCCGTCGAGTGACATATTCGTCGAGTTAGAATGCCAATACCCATAAAGACATACCCGTCGAGTAGATCTTCTGTCCATTTAACAGAAGCTTCCCAAAGTTAATATTCGTCGAGTAGAATGTCAAGATCCGTCGAATTAGAGTTCTGACCATAATGTTTTTCATCGGTTCGACACTTGGGAGATTTCTCCAACGTCGACACCCACATCCGTCGAAATAGGACTTCTGCTGACCTTCTGGAAAAATTTGACAGTTTTGATCTCTGTTCGACAGAACCTCCATCCGACAAAAATTAAATTTTATCCAATCTTGTTATAAAATGTTCTCCCATCTTTCATCCTTCTGCCATGTTATTTTTCATCGAATGGCAGCCTCAATTTTCCACTAAATGCATTGTCTCCGTCGAATTCACAAGTATGGTTTATCACCCAATACCTAGCAATTAAATCTGTGACTTTGTTAGTGATTCTGACCGTGTATCTTCCTGGACTCAAAACCCTTAGACTAATAAAAGCATATTAATCATAAATAATTGGATGACTAGAAATTAATTAGGGATTCTTAAACAGGGAAGAACGTGAGTATGGGTGAGCTTTTGAGGCACATAATGAATTTAATGGTTGACTTCTATCATGACTATGAATGAAAATTATGGTTATCCTTAAAATGTACTATTGGCTTGTTGTGGATCCGTGAATGGGATCAATTCTTATTGATTAAATGATATGACATGCATTTGAAGCATGATGGACCTAGTTGGTCATGAAGAGTATGATTATGTCATGCATTGAACAAAAAGAAAGAGATTATCCGTTGGACTTGGATAAGGCCGATAGCCTAGGAGTTGAACTTACACCTTTGTGAGGGTGCGAATAGACAAGTGTAGGTTACTTGTTGACCTTGGGGGCGTCAGGGTGCGGGTACCTCGCGATGGGCGGTTGGTAGCTCTCTGTCCGTGGGGCAGACCGATGCAAACACACTGACGATCCGGACCGAGACGCTATCCTATATCGTGATCTGTGTAGAATGTCTTGTAAAATGCCATGATGTACATAATGATAATTTCAGAATTTTAGCACTTAAGGGCCTGGGCAGCCAAGAATACAGATATACCTCCTGATCGTTCTCTCCGACTGTTTTGTGTCTAGCTCCATGGAGTAGGATTTTGACTATTGAGGGCACATGTGCATAGTGAGTCCATGAATTATCTGGCATACATTGTCATTATAATTGGAATTGTTGTCTTACTGTTATATATATATAACTGCTTAGAACTGCTTATTTGTTTACTTCTGCTATTCAATGCCTATGCTTATTATTTGGAAATGCTATGTGGGCGCTTTGCGCCGTTTGGTTTCTTGATGCTATGATTGGTAATGATGGTAGGATGTCTTACCTCTTTCTTGTACTTTTCTTGCTCTATGTAAATCTTTGGTTAAAGACTGTAAGTGGGAACGAGGTTGGATTCTTTTACACTTTCTTGGTTTGACCCACTGTATCCGGTGATGTCGTCGCGAAGAGAGTTTTATTGGTTCGTTCAAACTATGTTCACTGGTGGTGTCAAGACCTGGCGAGTCGACTGGACCGACAAGCGTATGCGACCTGCTGGGGATCTGACCTTGACCATGAAGAGGACTGCGGTTGAAGATCATATTCTGTATTTTTCACTACACCGGTGAGCCCGGAATTGCCTCACGCATTCGGGATTCGATGGAGTGCCCAACTCCTTAGTTGTAGATAGGGTGTGGGTAGTTGATATTTTATTTTGCATTACCTATATAAAAATGTATTTTGGGAATGTGTATGTTTTAAGGTGATTATCCAGACTTAAAGGTTGTAAATTGAGTACATTCTATAATTCATATTTTAATTGGTTGTATATGTAGCTATTCATTCGTGGCTCCTATTTTCCTCATATGAGAAATGTATTAATTTATTTGTAAGAGTTTGTTATTTGACAATGTTAGCACGCCGAAATTTAGTGACCGTGACATAATGACGATTGTGCCGTGGTTATTAAATCGAGGGGTGTTGCACTTTAAATTATATATCAATCGAAATTATACTTATAAATGGGCTTACATGATATTTGATGCTAACTTATGTTTTAGAGGACTTTTAAAGTTAGCTTTGCAAGTCTCTCTATGTGTTTCGAATATAGCCATCAGATTTTTACATACAAGCATATGTGGATAAACGAGAAAAGTTGAATGGAATTCAAATGAAGAGGAAGATAAAGAAGCATTTCTTCAAGTGCAATAAAATGGAATATTCAAAGGAAGAAAGCTCAAAGTTAAAGGACCAATAAAGAAGGATCATCACTCTTTATCTATCTCAATAAGTATCTTTATCCCTTAACTTTTGTGGTATTCTATATGGTATGGATCATATGATACTTGTTGAAAAATTGATCTTAAATGATTATATGCTTTCTTTACATGAGAAGTATGCTTAGCATTGACAAAGTGCCTAATTGGATATTAACTTGCTATTTTGTCATTGCATTTAGGGTGAATGATATTAGTTCTATACATGCTTTGATCCCTATAGCATATTTCATCAAGGAAATGTACTTATGTTCTTTTGACTTGGATTGATCTGTCTTAATGAATATGTTTTTTTTAATATAAAATATTTCTTCCCTTCTAAAATGCTTTTGAAAATATAATGTGCTCATATAAAATTCTTTTTGAAAGGGAGAGAAGTTTTAAAATGGTTTTTGTTTGAAGGATTAATAAGATGTATATTTGCCTTACTTTTCTTTAAGGTAATGTGCTTACATGGTCTTCGCATACATATTTTCTTTATCTATTATTTTGATAATATGCATATTTTGAGGGGGAGCCTAGCTCTTGAGTTATTTATATCTCTTGCCTTACATCTTTGTTTGATTACATAAAGTGTTTTATTACTATCATATGCTAAATATTGACATACAAAAATATGACAAACATTGCATGAATAATCTTCTATATCTTGAAAAATATGCTTATTTTATCTCTCTATTCTTGAATCATATGTAGAATCTATAAGGGGGAGAAAATATTTTTTTTTTCTTTCTAAACCTTTTTGTTGATGTCAAATAGGGGGAGTGAAAATTGAAAATAAAAATATGTTCTTGTGCTTATTGTTTGATATGCTTACATGAATAATCATTCTTGTATTTTGCTCAACATATTTTTCTTTGGTGATTTGTCATCATCAAAAAGGGGGAGATTGTGGAAATAAGTTTGCCCCAAATGGTTTTATATGTTAAGTTTTGATGATGACAAATACAAGACAAAAAGAATACTTTGCTTATTTTCTTTGTTGCATCCTATATAGAGCATATCCATTAGTAATTGATAAATATCTTATTTGAATGTATCTATGAAAGTCTTATATGCATGTTAAACTAACTAGAGTTATACATTTATGAATCATGCATATGAAGATATTGAATTATGAATTTGGACTAACTATGCTTGTTTAAGTGAGCAATACTTTGTAGGATAGTCCAAGTACCAAGAGTGAGCAATGCAACAAGAAAGCAAAAGATCTCAATTAAGCTCAACATAAGGAGAATGTGAATGCCTATTTCATGAAAGGTATTGATAACATCAAAGTCATGTCAAAGACCAAGTCTAAAGGAAGATTAAATGGTATAGCCTTTAGGACTTAGGGTCTTTATGTAAGAAGCATTATGGATATCTCAAATATGTTTTTCAAATCTTTACAAATGGTTTTCACATGCTAAAATACCCAACAAACAAGTTTTGAAAAGTTATTTATGGTGGTAGTTCAAATTTATGAAAAATAGCCAAGTTTGAGTTTTACAAAACTGACATTTGGTTACTCTTTTGATCATATCTTTCAAAATACTTTGAATTTTATTTTGAAATATTTCATTTGAAAATAGACTCAAAGATCTTTCTAATGACTGGTCATTTGCTTTAAATGGATAAGAAATGAAGAAGTTATGACCTTTTAAAGTCAGTTTTCGAAATCAGAGTGGTTTATTCAAATAAAGGATATGTTATTCGAATAACACACCACGGAAATCATACCAGAACGAGTTTTTAAAGGTTTATTCGAATAACCAAAGGGTTATTCGAATAACATGACCCAGAAAATGTTCCAGAACTTGTTTTTGAAGGTTTATTCGAATAACAAACTTGTTATTCGAATAGAGACGTTAAGGAACGTATCTTTTGAAGGATTTATTCGAATAATATTATGTTTATTCGAATAAACTCGACCCAGAATCACGCAATGGCTATTTTCTATGCCTTTAATGTTGAAATAAATTATACCCAACGACTTTTTTTCTTAGAACACTATAAATACATGTTTTTGGGACATCTTTTAGCAACACCCATTTATCTGAAATAATTCTTTCTTGCTTTATTTTGTGATACATATTTTACCAAAATTTTGTGCTCTTTTTCGCCAAAATTTAAGATATCCTTAGAGAGTTTCATAGAGCTTCAAATTGTATCATCTACTCTTTGTGAGAGTTTCTCTTCATTTATATTTTCTGTTCTTCTGTATTGAGGGTGAGGTATCCTTCAAGATTTGTATAAGGGTGAGGTATCCCTTCAAGGTTTATATAAGGGTGAGGTATCCCTACAGGCTGAGACTTTAGCACAATGGTAGAGTTTCCCTGTGTATGAAAAGTGCTCTTTTATGTAACGGTTGCAAGCACCTATTGAAGCTTGTACACATAATGAAAAATCTCAGATTATTTTCGAGGACTGGACGTAGACCACAAGTGGGTTAGTGGTCGAACTAGGATAAATATTGTGCCTGCTTCTCTCTTCTCAATCTCTTTATTTTATGCAATTTTATATTATTACACATTTATTTATTTGCTATTCTTAAAGCTTTTATTCTTCATCTCACAATTTCTTTTCTTTTATTTAATAGCTTAAATATTTGTGTTTGTTTTAAAAGCATTTGTGAAAAAGTTTCTATACCCAATTCACCCCCCTCTTGGGTAATAGTTGCCATGATTAACATATCACTTAAGAGTAATGAGTGATATTATGGTTTTTAGATGCATGTATGATGGGAAAGATTGATAGTATTAATCTTTGTGAGTATCCTTTGATGTTGTGCACCATTATTAAGGCCAATGGAGATAAGTGGGAAGTCCAAAAGGTTCTTTTGAATAAGAATTCAGCCCAAACTTCTCGATAGTGCCAGGATATGTGTAATATGAGGATGAGATTTCACTCTATTTACCGCAAGATAATACACTAAACTAGTATTCCTAAGTTTAACATCTTGGTTCTAAGTTGAACTAAGCATGTATGTATGATTAACTTGGTTTCTTTAGTTACTAAAGTTTAACCTTGTAGTTGCTTTAGACATATCTTTTTAGTATGTGTTAAGATTATGTTTAATATGTTATGTATGATTAGTTTTAGTTTACTCATACTAAGAAATGTTATTTCTCACCCCACTATGTAGCTATGTAATTCAAGATGAAAGTTTTTCCAAAAATAAGAAGAAAAAAGAAGGTAAAGCTTAGATTGGCTTTATAGTTTATATTACAACTGTTGTATTTCATTAGTACTTCTTTTGTAATGTAAGGAACCATGTAATACTTTAAGCCTTTGCTAAGGCTAATGTTGTATATAGTTATATGCATTTTGCTATGAGTTTATGTTTTTTGCATTTCATATGGCTCTCTGTAATGTTTCCAATGAACATTATGGATATACGTATCTGATTCGTACATAAGTTATGACATTGTGATGCTAAGTATCTCTTTGTGCACTATGTATATTGGGATATTGGTATTACGACGTTACATTATGGTATTAGAGCAGTTCATCCTGTTGAGCCAGGGTATGGACTAATTATGCTTAGACATATTTAGGGGTTCCTTTTTAGGAATTGTGCTTTTCTTGCCTCTTGTTTGTGATGTAGGTATAGAATTGAATGATTTGCCTAAGATTGCTTTGATATTAGCTACTGTTGTACGGTTACATGATATTGAGACTACAGTTCAATAAATATTGTTTCTATGTGTACAGGAAACTATAGCACCAAAGAGGCGAACAAAAGAAATAAGGAACTCGACCTCATAAGGTCCAGATATGATCGAAGCGTTTACGGCATTGGCCAATGCCATGAGAGAACAAATGACTGCTATGACAAGGATGCTTAAGAGGATGGAAGCAAATCCACCTCACTAGCCTCCACCACCTGAGCAGCCAGTACAAGAAGTTCAAGTCAGAGGAAATCAGAACTTCCAGGACTTGACAACTTTCTATCAGACAAACCCTCCACTGTTCAGAGGCGAGTACAACCCTACTAAGGTTGAGGAGTGGCTCAGTGAGATGGAAAAGATCTTCAAAGTTATGTTTTTCTCATAGGAGCAAAAAATGTCCTTCACCTCCTATATGTTAAAAGGAGAGATAGAGCATTAGTGGAAAGGTACCAAGAGGGTACTAGAAGCTGAAGAAACCCAGATGTCATGGGAAGTCTTCAAGACAGCCTTTCTGGAGAAGTTTTTCTTGCAAACTCTACATAATGATAAGGAAGTGGAGTTTATGCAGTTAAAATAAGAAAGCATGTAAGTAGGCCAGTATGTGGCCAAGTTTGATGAGTTGTCAAAGTTCTCTTTGAATTTTCATTATCTTCTAGATGAGAAATGTAGATGCTTGAAATTCAAAACTGGTTTAAGAAGTGAGATAAAGAGTATGGTGAGGCCTATGGAGATTAGGGACTTTCCTTCTTTGTTCAACAAGTGTGTAACACCCCAAAATTTACTATTTTACAGTAATATCTGAATTGAATTGTTTTGTATTTTCTGTGTGCTGTAAAATTATTTTGAATGTTCCGAGACTATTTTTGATCATTGTGTGTGATTTACTACATGTCAGGAAAATAATAATTTTCAGGCCGGGAAAAATCTTTACTGATTTATTCGGAGCTGGGAGATCTTACTAAACCTGAATCCGAGAGACACGTTATCTAGTCTTTTAATTTTTAGAATTTATCTGTGAAATTAAAATATTTCACATTTTATTATTTGTCAGATAATATCTGCTGTTTTGGAAATAGTAGCTTTTGCTCATTGAGTAATAGACCCGGTATTTTTATCCATCAAAAAATAGAATGGAAAAGTCTTTGTGACTTATTTTTAGTGAACCAATAGAAATTGGTCAATATTAGTGGCACGACTTTTCTAAACCAATAGAAAGTAGTCAATAAAAGTGGTTGGACTGGTTACTAAGTAACTAGATAAACTAACTAAGTTACTCTAAAAACCTAATTAGTAACTAAATGGAACTAACTTAATTACTAATACTTAGAAACCCTAATTACTAAAAGGATCTAGAGTCATCTAGAAGTAATGATCAATGCATGACAAATGCATGATATAATCAAGTAACTAGATAATTAGTTATGTAACTAAATAACCAAACCAAGTTAGCTTAAGTGAACTAACTACCTAAACTAGGTGTAACTAGAAACTAAATGAAAACCAAACTTAGTTAGCTATCCTAATGAGTTACACGGCCACTTGGTGTACTAGGGTGTTCTTGAATGATCTATTATGACCAATTGATGACCATTTGATTACCTAGGCCAAGTGAAACCATGTGATAGTTTTTCTATCTTGCTAAACAAGTCTTAACATTCCTATCCATGCACCACACGACTAGCACTTGGAAATAGGCTATTCTATTTCATTCTAACACTTTGTGACAAGAAACCTCCTTCATCTTATTCTCTCTCTTCCAAGGACACAAAGAACAACCAAGAACACCGTTTTTTCTTCTTCTTTGATGCTCTCGGCCTGCACCCCTAAACCCTACCTCCAAGCTTCTATAATTCCGTCCAATCCTATTTTCTAAACCTAGATACAATTCTAAACACTTTTCATCTTATTAGTTTTACCTAAATCATCTCCTAAGTGCTTCAAAATCAAGCTTAGATTTTCTACTCCTAAAGGTAACTTCTTGATTTCTTGATCCTAAGTTGGATTCTTGAATTTATAAACCATGATTGATCCATGGTTTCTTGTTTTTAAGCTTGGTTTATGACTTAAGATTTGTTTAAGATTGTTAGGATTTTCTTTGGTGCTTCACGAAATCAAAAGGAGAAGGAACTTGAAGGTTGTTGTCTTCCTAGAGGTAAGAGGGAGATTAACCTCATCAACCATGTGTTGATGGTGAGGAAATGGAATTGTTTGTGGTGAAAAATCCATAAGGATTTATTCACTTGATTGTTTAAGCTTTCTCTGTTTGTGATTGGATGTTTATAGCTTTGAAAGTATACTTGATTATGTGATTATGAAAGCATGTTGATTCTTGTGTAAAGTAGGATGCGATTCACATTATGGGGAATTGTATGATGGTTCCAAAGAACCCTAGAGGCTCACGGCCTCAACACCACCAAGGGAACTAAGTGTTTTAAATTATTTTCCTAATCAAGGATTAAGTGATTTTATGACAAGAAATTAAATTAAGTATTTTTGCAAGGAATAAAGTAATAGAAAATAATTAAATATGATTTATGGATGATAGTATGAAATTGGGCCAACATACTCATTTTTTTTATGCTAGATCCAAAATTATTTTATTAAGTGTAGGATTAAGTATTTGACTGATAGGAAATTAATTTGATAGGTTTTTAGACCTAAAAAGAAAATAAACTAATTTTTAATTAAATTAGTGTGATTAGGTTACTAATTGAAATAAAAGTTAAAAATTGAAATTTACTGACATATAGCTCACCCTTTGGGTTTTGAAGCGCGTTAGGAAATTTTGAGCTATAATATTCCAAGTTAATTAAAGAAATGTTATTTTGTGGAAAATAGTAGAAAATACTATTTGTAGTGAGAAAATGTTGGAATTATGATTTATGGATGAATTATTAAAGAAATATTAGAATTAAAGTCAGATTTTGAAAATGAATGAGAAAAGTTTTAATTTGAGCTTAGGATATGTTAGAAATATTTTACGCGATTGAAAATATGCAGAAAAATTCTTACGCAATTTAAAAATAGTAATTTTTGATTATGCGATTAAGAAAATGTGATAAAATGTTTATACAATTGAGAAAACATTAGAAAATCTTTACACAATTTGAAAACGTAAGAAAAATATTTTACAATTATGAAAATACAATAATATCACTACGCGATTGAAAGTAATAGCAGTTTGCTGTCGGGCTGTTGTGGTGGGCCCGGTTATGTTGAATAATGATACCGCCAAGAGAAGGCGAGGGTATGTGAAATACTTTAATAATAATGATTGTATGTGTGTTTGGATCATACCTCATGCATTGAAAAGCATGTCAGCTTATTTGGTTAAGGTTGTATGCCTAGGAGATGAATCACACCTATGTGCGGGTGCGAGTAGACAAGTGTAGGTCACTTGTTGACCTTGGGGGCATCGGGGTGCGGGTACCTCGCAATGGACAGTTGGTAGCTCTTCTGTCCGTGAGGCAGACTGATGCAAACGCGCCGACGATCCGGACCGAGACACTATCCTATATCACGACTTGGTGTAGAATGTCTTGTATAATGCCTTGATGTGCACGTTGATAAATTGATAGCACTTTTGGCCATGGCAGCCGAGTTACAGACATGTCTTCTGGATCATTCTCTCTGAAATTGTGTTTAGCTCCATGGAGTAGGAATAGGTCTATGTGTATATGCATAGTTGGTCAACATATTGGCATGATAATTATGTTTATCTGATATTTTATCTGTTATGTGATAAAATGATCTACCGCTTTAATATTATGTAAATTATTTGGGACAAGGTTTGTAATACCAATACATATATTTTGGTGTGTTTATTTTAAATGACAAGTTATACTTATGAAATTTTACTCAGTTTACTTATTCTATTTTATTCCGCAAATGAAATTTTAAAATTTATGTTTTTACAAGATTAATTCTTTTACAACTTGGATAAGTTTTATTAGAATTAGTCTTCAATGTGTCACCCTACGGTGGGTGTTATATTAGTTGGTATCAGAGCTCTCGGTTAGAGTCTTTTGGGGATTTTGTGGTTAGGTATGTTTTGCTTGTGTTGTGTGATTCTCTGAGTTTGATTTCTAAAAGGTTACAACTGACTCTTCTTAGATTGTGTTTGATTGTTTGTGAAGAAAATTATGTCTTATGGTAGAGGTACACGTATGAATACAGGACGTGATGATGATGCAATGACTGCTGCTGCCGAAGCGATGCAGCGAATGGCAGAAGTAATCGTACAACAAAATCAAAGAGTTGCACAACAACAAGAAGCTAATGCATAAGTCCAGCATTTGTCAGAATTTCGTCAAAACAATCCGTCACATTTCAGAGGCGAGTTTGATCCTGAGAAAGCGGGTTTGTGGATCCAAGAATAAAGAAGATCTTCGAAGGAATAGGATGTATAGATGATCGTAGAGTGACTTATGCTATGTTTATGTTGATGGGAGATGGTGAGAATTGGTGGAAAGCCACTCGAAGGGTACTATAAGCCGAAGGGAGAGCAATCACATGGGAGCTATTCTGCGAAGTATTTTTTGAGAAATATTTTCCAGACAGTGCGAGGCACGCTAAAGAGATAGAATTTCTGGGATTGCAACAAGGTGGAATGACCGTCAATGAATATGCTGTGAAGTTTGAGAGCTTGTCGAAGTTCTCTCGGTATCTCCAAATCCAGCCGGATAAGGTTTGGAAGCACCGCAAATTTGAGGAAGGTCTAAGAATTGAGTTGAAGAGAGGAGTGTTGCCAATGTGTATGAACCAGTGCTCAACGTTAATGGATATGTGTTGCAGACTGGAGGGATTAGAGCCAGCATGGGATACTAGGAACCGCAACTTTGGACCGTCTAGGTTCCAAAGGGGAGGCAATAATAATAACAATCGGTTTCAGTGGAAACCATATTCTCGACCCTCGGGAAGTCAGCAGCAACAACAGCAGCCATGCAGAGGAGGTTCAAGTGGCAATCGGTTTAATTAGACTGTAGTATCACCAATAAAGTGCAGAAAGGGCCACATGACGAGAGACTGTACAATCAAGGGTATAATTTATTTTCGATGTGGAAAGCCTGGTCATGTCTCTAAGGATTGTGATCAACTAAAGATGGAGCCTTCAGTGAGCAATGTTCGTGTTGTTAAGCCACAAGTTAGTGGACGAGTTTATACTATGAATGGAGCTGAGGCCTCTCAGTCTGAAGATCTTATTCAAGGAGGAGGTGTCATATCAGGTAATCTTTTAACTGTATTATATGATTCGGATGCAACTCATTCATTTATTGCATATGACTGTATGGATCGTTTGGGATTGCCTATGTATTCTTTGAACTTTTAACTGATTGTTTCTACACCTACTGCCAAACCTGTTAGTACTACTAAAATATGCCTAAATTGTCCTATTACTATCCATGATCGAGTCTTTTCTGTTGATTTAATTTGTTTGTCTCTTACCAATATTGATATAATCTTAGGGATGGATTGGTTATCTTCTAACAATATCCTATTAGATTGTTCTAAAAAGACCCTAGTATTTCTTGATAAGGTTTCTGGATTTTTAACTTCCAAACAAGTCGATTCTTTATTGAGGGATGGAGCCCAAGGATACATGTTGCTATCTTCTTTAGAAGTTAAGAGTGAGAAGGATGTGAATGCTATTTCTGTTGTATGTGAGTTTCCTGAAGTTTTTCTTGATGAGGTACCCAGATTACCACCGGAAAGAGAGATAGAGTTTTCTATCGATCTTGTACCAAGAGTGGGTCCTATATCAATTGCACTGTACCGGATGTCGCCATCAAAACTAGCAGAACTGAAGAAGCAATTGGAGGAGCTGTTAGAAAAATAGTTTGTGAGACCTAGTGTTTCACCCTGGGGAGCTCCAGTGTTGTTAGTCAAGAAAAAGGATGGGACGTCATGATTGTGTGTGGACTACCACTAGCTGAATAAGGTCACGATAAAGAATAAGTATCCACTTCCAATGATTGATTATTTGATGGACCAACTGAAAGGAGTAGCTGTTTTCTCTAAGATAGATAAGTGATCAGGTTATCATCAAATTCGTGTCAAGGCAGAGGATATACCAAAGACTATTTTTCGAATGCACTACGAACATTATGAGTATCTTGTAATGTTGTTCGAAGTAACGAATGCTCCTGTGATATTCATGGATTACATGAATAGGATTTTTCATCCATACCTAGATAGATTTGTCATTGTTTTTATTAATGACATTATAATCTATTCTCAAAATCAGGAAGAGCATGCTGAACATCTTAGCATAGTTCTCTAGATTTTGAAGGAGAAAAAGTTATACGCGAAGCTGTCAAAGTGTGAATTTTGGTTGGATAAAGTTCAATTTTTGGGTCATGTGATTTCAAAGGATAGATTTGCAGTGGATCCAACAAAGGTGGAGATGGTTCTTCAATAGAAAAGGCCAAAGACCATAACTGAGATCTGGAGTTTTGTTAGATTAGCTGGATATTACCAAAGATTTATTGAAGGTTTTTCCAAGACAGTCGGACCTCTTACGCAACTCACGAGGAAGAATCAAGCTTTTGTTTGGATTAATGAATGCGAAAAGAGTTTCCAAGAATTAAAGAAGAGGTTGACTACTGCACCAGTGCTGATTCTACCAGATCTGAACGAATCGTTTGAGGTGTAATATGATGCTTCTTACCAAGGGCTAGGATGTGTACTAATGCAGAATAGGAAAGTTGTAGCGTATGCTTCAAGACAGCTGAAGGTACATGAACGAAATTATCCAATGCATGACTTGGAGCTAGCTGCAGTCATTTTTGCATTGAAGATTTAGAGGCATTTTCTGTATGGAGCTACATTCAACATCTTCAGTGACCATAAAAGTTTGAAGTATCTGTTCGACCAAAAGGAGCTGAATATGAGGCAAAGAAGGTGGTTAGAATTCTTGATAGACTATGACTTTCAACTCTAGTATCATCCTAGAAAGGCGAATGTTGTGGCAGATGCTTTAAGCAGGAAGATGCTTAGTGTCTCTGCAATGATGATCAAGGAGGAAGAATTAATTGAATAATTCTGGAATTTATAGGTGTCCGTGGAGTTAACGCCGACAAAGATTTGTTTAAACAAGGTTACAATCACAAGTGATTTAATGGAAGAGATCCGAGAGAAGCAAAAGGATGACGAATTTCTACAAACTGAAAGGGAGCTGATGAAGCGAGACATTGTGTCAGTAGTTCAAGAAGGACAAGATGGTATCTTAAGGTTCAATGGCAGGGTTTGTGTACCTAATAATCCAGAGCTGAGGAAGTTAATTCTTGATGAAGCTCACACGAGCCAGCTGAGTATACACCCAGGAATAACCAAGATGTATCAAGATCTGAAGCATTTATTTTGGTGGCCTGGAATGAAGAGAGATGTTGCAGAGTATGTGTCATCTTGTCTTGTGTGTCAGAAGGTGAAAGTTGAGCATCAAAGACCAGCAGGTATGTTGCAACCCCTAACTATTCCAGAATGGAAATGGGATAGTATTGCAATGGATTTTGTTACTAGATTGCCAAAGACTAGGAAATGTTATGATTCTATATGAGTCGTTGTTGATCAGCTTACAAAGTCTGCTCACTTCTTGCCAATCAATATTAGATATTCGATGGAGAAGTTGACCTAGGTGTACATTAGTGAAATCGTAAGACTTCACGCTATACCTTCTAGTATCATATCTGATAGAGATCCAAGGTTTACATCAAGGTTTTGGCAAAGTCTACATGAAGCAATGGGGACTAAACTTCATTTGAGTTCTGCCTACCATCCGTAAACTGATGGTCAAACGGAGAGGACTATCCAGTCGCTAGAAGATTTGTTAAGAGCTTGTGTGTTAGAACAAAGAAGGAGTTGGGATGAATTTTTACCTTTGGTAGAATTCACCTATAATAACAATTTTCACTCAACTATAGGGATGACACCCTATGAAGCATTATACGAACGATGATGCTGAACACCATTGTATTGGTATCAAGATAGGGAAAGTATGACCATAGGACTTGAGATGGTGCAACAGATAACAGAGAAGGTAAAGATGACACAAGAGAAAATGAGGACAACTCAGAGTAGACAGAAAAGCTATGCTGATAAAAGGAGAAGACCTCTTGAATTTGAGGAAGGTGAGCATGTGTTTTTGCGAGTCACACCCACGACTAGTGTCGAAAGGGTTATAAAATCCAAAAAACTCACTCCTAAATTCATTGGACCATATCAAATTCTTCGTCGGATAGGTCCAGTTGCTTACCAAATAGCTTTACTGCCTTTTCTTTCCAACCTTCATAATGTTTTCCATGTGTCCCAATTGAGAAAGTATATTCCCGATCCCTCACATGTCATTCATCCTGATGAGGTACAACTGAAAGAAAATTTGATGTATGAGACACTTCCTGTTAAGATTGAAGATAGGAGGGTGAAGCAACTCAGAGGGAAAACGATTCCATTAGTAAAAGTAATCTAGAATGAAACGACAAGAGATGCTACATGGGAGATAGAAGATAAGATGAGGGAACAATATCCTCAATTGTTTTAAGGTATGATAAATTTTGGGGTCGAAATTTTTTTTTTAGTGGGGGAGAGTTGTAACACCCCAAAATTTATTATTTTACAATAATGTCTGAATTATACTATTTTGTGTTTTCTGTGTGCTGTAAAATTATTTTGAATGTTCTGAGACCATTTTTGATCGTTGTGTGTGATTTACTCTGAGTCAGGAAAATAATAATTTTTAGGCCGGAGAAAATCGTCACTGATTTATTTAGAGTCGGGGGATCTTACTAAACCCGAATCCGAGAGACACATTACCCGATCTTTTAATTTTTAGACTTTATCTGTGAAATAAAAATATTTCACGTTTTACTATCTGTCAAATAATATCTTCTGTTTTGGAAATAGTAACTTCTGCTCATTGAGTAATAGACCCGGTATTTTTATCCATCGAAAAATAGACTGGAAAAGTCTTTGTGACTTATTTTTAGTGAACCAATAGAAATTAGTCAATATTAGTGGCTTAACTTTTTTAAACCAATAGAAAGTAGTCAACAAAAGTGGTTGGACTAGTTACTAACTAACTAGATAAACTAACTAAGTTACTCTAAAAACCTAATTAGTAACTAAATGGAACTAACTTAATTACTAATACTTAGAAACCCTAATTATTAAAAGGATCTAGAGTCATCTAGAAGGAATGATCAATGCATGACAAATGCATGATCTAATCAGGTAACTAGATAGTTAGTTACGTAACTAAATAACCTAACCAAGTTAGCTTAAGTAAACTAACTACCTAAACTAGGTGTAACTAGAAACTAAATGAAAACCAAACTTAGTTAGCTATCCTAATGAGTCACACAGCCACTTGGTGTACTAGGGTGTTCTTGAATGATTTATTATGACCAATTGATGGCCATTTGATTACCTAGGCCATGTGAAACCATGTGACAGTTTTTCTATCTTGCTAAACAAGTCTTAACATTCCTATCCATGCACCAAAAGGCCATGCACTTGGAAATAGGCTATTCTATTTCATTCTAACACTTTGTGAGAAGAAACCTCCTTCATCTTATTTTCTCTCTTCCAAGAACACAAAGAACAACCAAGAACACCTTTCTTTCTTCTTCTTTGACGCTCTTGGCCTCCACCCCTGAACCCTACCTCCAAGCTTCCATAATTCTATCCAATCTTATTTTTTAAACCAAGAGACAATTCTAAACACTTTTCATATTATGAGTTTTACCTAAATCATCTCCTAAGTGCTTCAAAATCAAGCTTAGATTTTCTACTCCTAAAGGTAACTTCTTGATTTCTTGATCCTAAGCTAGATTCTTGAATTTCTAAACCATGATTGATCCATGGTTTCTTGTTTTTAAGCGTGGTTTATGACTTCAAGATTTGTTTAAGATTGTTAGGGTTTTCTTTGGTGCTTCACGAAATCAAAAGAAGAAGGAACTTGAAGGTTGTTGTCTTCCTAGAGGTAAGAGGGAGATTAACCTTATCAACCATGTGTTGGTGGAGAGGAAATGGAATTGTTTGTGGTGAAAAATCCATAAGAATTTATTCACTTGATTGTTTAAGCTTTCTCTGTTTGTGATTGGATGTTTATAGCTTTGAAAGTATGCTTGATTATGTGATTATGAAAGCATGTTGATTCTTATGTAAAGTAGGATGTGATTCACATGATGGGGAATTGTATGATGGTTCCAAAGAACCCTAGAGGCTCACGGCCTCAACACCACTAAGGGAACCAAGTGTTCTAAATTATTTTCCTAATCAAGGATTAAGTGATTTCATGACAAGAAATTAAATTAAGTATTTTTGCAAGGAATAAAGTAATAGAAAATAATTAAATATGATTTATGGAGGATAGTATGAAATTCAGCCAACATACTCATTTTTAATATCCTAGATCCAAAATTATTTTATTAAGTGTAGGATTAAGTATTTGATTGATAGGAAATTAATTTGATAGGTTTTTAGACCTAAAAAGAAAATAAACTAATTTTTAATTAAATTAGTATGATTAGGTTATTAATTGAAATAAAAGTTAAAACTTGAAATTTAACGTATGGCTCACCCTTTGGGTTTTGAAGCACATTAGGAAATTTTGAGCTATAATATTCTAAGTTAATTAAAGAAATGTTATTTTGTGGAAAATAGTAGAAAATACTATTTTTGTGAGAAAATGTTGGAATTATTATTTATAGATGAATTATTAAATAAATATTGGAATTAAAGTCAGATTTTGAAAATGAATGAGAAAAGTTTTAATTTGAGCTTAGAATATGTTAGAAATATTTTACGCGATTGAAAATATGCAGAAAAATTCTTACGCAATTTAAAAATAGTAAATTTTTGCTACGCGATTAAGAAAATGCGATAAAATATTTACACGATTAAGAAAACATTAGAAAATCTTTACGCGATTTTTAAACGTAAGAAAAATGTTTCACGATTGTGAAAATGCGATAATATTGCTACACGATTGAAAGTAACAACAGTTTACTGTCGAGCTATTGTGGTGGGCCCGGTTATGTTCAATAATGATACCGCTAAGAGAAGGCGAGGGTATGTGAAATACTTTAATAATAATGATTGTATGTGTGTTTGGATCATACACCATGCATTGAAAAGCGTGTCAACTTATTTGGTTAAGGCTGTATGCCTAGGAGATGAATCACACCTATGTGCGGGTGCAAGTAGACAAGTGTAGGTCACTTGTTGACCTTGGGGGAATCGGGGTGCGAGTACATCGCAATGGACAGTTGGTAGCTCTTCTATCCGTGAGGCAGACCGATACAAATGCACCGACGATCTGGACTGAGACATTGTCCTATATCACGATCTGGTGTAGAATGTCTTATATAATGCCTTGATGTGCACGTTGATAAATTGATAGCACTTTTGGCCACGATAGTTGAGTTACAGACATGTCTTCTGGATCATTCTCTCCGAAATTGTGTTTAGCTCCATGGAGTAGGAATAGGTCTATGTGCATATGCATAGTTGGTCAACATATTGGCATGATAATTATGTTTATCTGATATTTTATTTGTTATGTGATAAAATGATCTACTGCTTTTATATTATGTAAATTATTTGGGACAAGGTTTGTAATACCAATTCATATATTTTGGTGTGTTTATTTTAAATGACAAGTTATACTTATGAAATTTTACTCAGTTTACTTATTCTATTTTATTCCGCAAATGAAATTTTAAAATTTACGTTTTTACAAGATTAATTCTTTTATAAATTGGATAAGTTTTATTAGAATTAGTCTTCAATGTGACACCCTATGGTGGGTGTTACAAAGTGTAGGATTATGGAGTCGAGTGCTCACAGCCCTCAATCAAAGGAAAGGGCACAAGACATCACAAAGAGGAAGTGAGAGAGTGACAAGACTAAGCAGGGGTACTCCTAAGATGAGCAACCCTAATGGAAAAGGTAACAAGGGGTCCAAGGTACCTCAATGCACAAATTATGGGAGGACACATGGAGGTAAAACCTGTTTGGCATGCCAGTTTGTGTGCTACACATGTGAGAAGCCAGGACACTTTTCAAGAGATTGTCCTTTGAAGAAGGAAGATGTGCCTACCCCAAAGCCGCTAGCCAAGGGATGAGTTTACACTTTAGGAAGAACAGAGGTTGCTCAGTCTTCCGACCTCAACTAAGGTAAAGGCATAATTTGTAATCATCTTTTAAATGTCATGTATGATTCAGGAGCATGCCACTCCTTTGTTTCTTATGATTGTGTAAGGATATTGGATTTTCCTATGTCATAGTTACCATATGACTTATCTATTTCCACACCCACTGATAAGCTAGTCATAACTTCAAAGCTATGTCTTGACTGTTGTATAAAAATTGAGAATAAAATATTCTTTGTAAACCTTATCTGTTTACCCCTTGTGGACATAAATGTTATTCTTGGTATAGATCGGTTATCGTCCAATCATATGGTTTTAAACTGTTCAAATAAGACTCTAGTTTTTTTGTTAGATGTTCCTACTGGAGTTGTTTCTTTTGAGTCTATCTATCTCAATGCTAATCAGGTCAATCACAGTTTGGTAGAAGGAGCTCTAGGATATGTTTTTTCTTTTCTTATTAGATGTAGAGGTTGAACAGAGTGTAGACAATATACCTGTGGTGAGGGAATACCCTGAGGTATTTCCGAGTGACATAGCAGGGTTGCCACCAAAGTGAGAAATAGAGTTTACTATAGATTTAGTGCTAGGTACATTACCTATATCTATAGCACCCTATAGGATGGCACTTTTAAAGTTTGCAGAACTCAAGAAACAATTAGAGGAGTTGTTAGATAAGCAATTCATTAGGCTTAGTGTTTCTCTGTGGGTAGCACTAGTGTTTCTAGTGAAAAAGAAAGATGGTGCCATGAGGTTGTGTGTTTACTACAGACAATTAAATAAGGTAAACATCAAGAACAAGTATCTGTTGCCTAGAATAGATGATTTGATGGATCAATTAAGAAGAGCTTTAGTGTGTTCCAAGATTGATCTAAGATTTGGACATCATCAAATCATAGTTAAGGGAGAGGATATCCCTAAGATCGCTTTTAGAACTAGGTATGGGCATTATGAGTATCTTGTGATGTCCTTTAGGTTGACGAATGCTCTAGCAGTGTTTATGGATTACATGAACAGAGTTTTTAGACCTTATCTAGACAAGTTTGTAGTAGTGTTTATTGATAACATCTTTATCTATTCAAAGACAAGAGAAAAGCATGAGTAGTATGTCATGATAGTTTTAGATATCCTTAAAGAAAAGAAACTATTTTCCAAGTTGTCCGAGTGTGAATTTTGACTAATGGAAGTTTAGTTTTTAGGTCATGTCATTTCTAAAGGAGGAATCTCAGTGGGCCCTAGCAAAGTGGAAGTAGTGTTGCAGTGGGAGAGACCTACCACTATGACCGAGATCAAGAGCTTTATAGGCCTGACAGGATGCTATAGAAGGTTTATCAAGGGTTTTTCTTAGTTAGCACTGCCTTTGACTAGGTTTCCTCGAAAGGGTAGTACTTTTGAGTAGACTCAGGACTGTGAGAATAGTTTTCAAGAGTTAAAGAAGAGGTTGACTACTACACCAGTGTTGGTGATTATAGATCCCCATGAGAACTTTGAGGTCTTTTGTGACGCTTCAAAGATGGGATTAGGGTGTGTTATAATGCAGAATAGGAGAGTAGCTGCCTATGCATCAAAGCAATTAAGGCTACATGAGGAAAACTACTCTACGCACGATTTGGAGTTAGCAACTATAGTGTTTGCCTTAAAGATATAGAGACATTTTCTCTATGGAGTCCAGTTTGAGGAGTTCGATGATCATAAAAGTTTAAAGTACTTCTTTGATCAAAAGGAGTTGAACATGAGGCAGAGAATATGGATGAAATTATTAAAGGATTATGACTTTGAGTTAAGGTATCATTCGGGTAAAGCTAATGTAGTGGCTGATGCACTAAGTAGGAAATCCCTACATGTGTCTTGAATGATGGTCCAAGAAAGTGAACTTCTCAAGAGTTTCAGAGATTTGAGTCTTGCGGTGACTGCAATGCCACATAATCTCTTTGTGAGTAAGGTGGATGTAACACCCTCTTTTTACACATGTTAGGCTTGTATAAGGTTATAGAGGTAGCTTAATACTTGTTTAACATGTCTGCTAAATTTTGTGATGTTTTGAGTTAATTTAGGCACTTTGCCGCAACACAGAACATGAAAAATGACTATTTGAACTCAAAAAAATAGTATAAATATGTAACTAAAAGAAATAAGTATGGAAAGTTTATTTATAGGTTACAAATGTGTAAAAGATGATGTGGTTAAATTTTGAGGTCAAACGGAGTCAGTTTGGTATTTTTAAGAATACCGAGTGAGTGTTTAAGTACCAGATTAAGGCCCCTAAGTCATGTTTTAAAAGTGAGATTCACTCACTTTCTCTTCTCCATTTTTCGATTGCTGGGCAGAACAAAGAAACGAAAGAAACGAAAATAGAGACTGAAGGAAGAGAAGAGAAAAGATAAGGAAGAAGAGAAGAAGAAGGAAAGATCATGGCTATGGGTGTTCAACCAAGGTCGGGGTGCTTGTTTCTCTTCATTTTCCCTTAATCTTCATCTTTTTCTTTGATGAGGAAAAAGGATGTTTGGGTGAGAAAAGTGAGAATAGATGTTAGATTCTGGCTCCTAAGGTTATGTTAAGTTATATATTAACAAGATTGATGATTGGTTGATAGTTGGAACTTGTGGAATCCATAGTTTTCTATTGATTAGTTTGTTGAGAAATAAGTTGAAACTCTTTTTGATTGGTTTGATTTAATGAAGTTTGAGTGTTTAGATCTTAAAATATGATGTTGTTGAGTTGATTATTGATAATTTTGGTGTTTGAATGATTAGAGGTTTTGAATGGATGAAAGGAGTTGGGTTTGAGTGGTGTTCATGGAGAAATTCTGGAAAAACCTAGAATTTCAATTGAGAGCCACGACACAAGTGAAGGTGAATCCGTAGAGCTCCAGTTTCATCCAGCGCAGAAAATGAGGCCAGAGGGCTCAGGACCGTGGCACAAAAGATTGGAGCCGCGGCACAACCTTCCAAGCTGCAGCACTCTTGAGTTTGTGCCGCGGCACAAGTTGTTTTTTGTGTTATTTTGATGAATTTGATGCATTTCCTGGTTGTAACTTGCCTTAGTTGTGTACCTAGGACCATAGACAACATGGAGTTGCATTACTTAACACTTGAGAAGTGGTTAGGAGGAGGAGAGCTAGATATAAGCAAACAAGTTAGTTAACAAGAGTTGAGGGCGTTAATGCCTAGCTAGCAAAAGATGTAGCCTTTAGTGCCTAGTTGATAAAAGATGATGAATATAGTGCATGAAAGCTCACCAGGAATGACGAATGTAAAAGAATACTATGTGTACAAGAAAGAATTAGATGGATTTCTTAATAAAATGATTGGATTACTTTACAAGTAATGTAATGCATGTACCTTGTATGGAATGTGTGATATTCATTATTGAGAAGCATATTGATATATATATATATATATACTTGATAATGGATACTACTGACAAGCATGATATTGGGAAGCAATATAAAATAAATGATAAAGGTAGATGAGGTTGAACGAATCCCTCTCTAGAAGTATGTATGATAATGTATAAAGAGAAAGTTTAATGATTATGGTATTGCTTCCCTATTATGCAAGGAAAAGTATGATTATGTAAAAAGAGAAAAAATGAAATGTTTTTAGTACTCTTACATGTTTTGTTTTCAAACTTGTTATTTGATGTTTCCATGTATTGTAAATTATGGCTTGGACAAAAGGGCTCCAAGCGGCTTGGACAAAAGGGCTCCAAGTGCTAAAGTTATAAATGTTTGGAAGTGCAAGGAACAAAAAGGCATCTTGCCTACCCAGAAACAATACAAGGAACAAAATGGCTTCCTGGAACAAATGGGCTTCCTGGAAATATTCAAATAACATGTGTTTTTAATAACAAAATCTTTTAAAATCATTGCATGAGCATATTTCAGGGCTTTCATTAGGAATAATCATGCATTACCATACATTGCATAAAATTTACAATTGTATGAGCAATTGTCTTGTTTTCATTAAATGTGAAGATTTAGGATGAAAGTTAGTTAGAAAAGGTTGTGAATAGTACTTAAAGTGAGTTATGTATTGTACTTAGTATACTAAATATGAATGTTTGTGCTTACTGCCACCATAGCTGTTATGAATAAATATGCTAATACATGTGTAGAATTGCTATGTACTGATTAAATTGTTTTTAGTCATTAAATGAACTGTCTGCTTTAGGAAGAGAAAAGGACTAAGTTTTGGCTTACGCTACCTTTTAAAATAATATGTTAAATAAATCGATTTTTTCCCAAAGCAGCTGGATCTACCATGATGACACGTTTTAGAAATTTACTACTGAGAATTATTAATTCTCACCCCAGTTCCTTTTATATTTTCCATGATAAATCCAGAGGAGGATTCAAGCAATGCGTAGAGTAAGGAGATGAAGACTGAGTCAAGTTGTTATATGTAATTATTTTAGCTCTGTATTTATATTAATAGTTCAGTAATTAATTTTATATAATTAGTTTTGAAAAAGTTTATAATCTCAAACAGGTTGCATGGTAAAGAGCAAGTTTCCATATGTGTAAAATGTTGGTCTATGCCCTAGAGGCCGATACATTTTCTGTATTTACATACATTCTATTAAGCTATTTTAATATATGAGGCATTTCATTTATTGTGTTCATTTTTAATAAACATAATAAAGTCCTTAGAATAGTAAGTTTGATGCCATAGGACATCAAGTGGATGACTTGATCGTGAGATCCTTTTGGTTATAACACTATTCTTAAATGTCCCTAGTCAAGTATTATTGCTAACTAGGACAACAATAATGCATTGAGACTAGTATGTGCATAGACTGATGACCACATCTCACGGGTCATGGATATGAGATATCAAGTCTTCACATGGGTACATATTATAGTAATGATGTACTGGACTGACTTGCCATGAGAATGCTACATGGATCGTTACGTGAGTATCATAAGCAATTCTCATAGTGACAATGGTGTCTGTGGTCCTTTGACCTGAAATCACTACGATTCTTACATGAGGAGTTGTGTGTTTTAATGCCATCAAACGTCATCTGTAATAAGGTGATTATAAAGTTGGTTGTTGGACATACCGCGAATCATGCAAAGGGATATGAGTGACCTAGATGGGATTTATCACTCCTACATAATAAAAGCGATATCTTCGGGCCCCCTGATTGAGTGAGACTGCGAAATGCATGGCCATGCTCAAATAAGTCAATATGAGATATTGATTTCATTTGTTGTTACAAAGTCTACTCGAGTATCAGGAAATGAAAGATTGGACTATACAAAGGTGACGCATTCCATACCTTGTGTTCAATCTAGATATCTTGACAAAGGGACTAAACGACATGGAAACATTGGTCACAGAAAGGTTATGTCAAATCACTGACATTCTTATTACTTGGGTTGCAGCGATATGTTGCTAAATACTGCTCACTACTTGTGATATTAAAATGAGATTTTAATATTACTGCCAATGTAATGAGAACCTGCAGGGTCACACACATAAACAAGACTAAAATTAGAGCAATAGATCCAAGTTGGACTTGGATTCAAATATGGGCTAGACTCATAACAGATGGGTCTAAGGTTGTACAGCTTACCTTGCTGCTGCTCACACTCACTTAAGGCAGACACTATTATAAATAGTACTGCTAAAGGGCTGCTAAGACACACATATTACAAAACCCTAGCCACACTTACAGAAAAGTGAGTGAGAGAGCGACATGTTTCTTCTCTTCTCTTCACAACTAGCACTGTGTGAGAGACGTGAGGCTCCTCTTTGCGGACATTGGACATTCATGAGTCTATTCGTGTGGATATCGCAGAGACATCGTTGCTATTATGGTGTTAGTGATTCACGTCACTTCCTTTTGATCACGCTTCAAGAGGTAAATATTTTAAAACTTGAATTATGGCTTTTCGCATGGATCCTTGGTGGGAATCCTGTTATTCCGCTGCGTGATGTATCTGCAATTCCCAACATAAAATGTCTTGCTCTCTTACTTTTATTAAAGACTCTATATAATTACTCGTTAATAGTTATTGTACAGGTTATAAATAACGTTTTAAGATTAAAGTGATATATTTAGTTCTATTTACTTAGTATACTTAGGGTATACTACAGTATTTAGAATTAGATAGTCCTAAATGTACTGTTTTGGGAATTCTATGAGTAGTAAATTAAATTTGACTATTTTGTGAGTGTATTTGATTTTTGTATGTGATTTGCTCTGAACTAGAGAAATAATAATTTTCTGGCCGAAAAAATCTTATTTTAATTAATTGGAGCTGGGGGATCTTACTAAACCCAATTCTGATTGATATATATATTAATCTTTTAATTTTTAGGATTTAACTGTGCAATAAAATAATTTTATATTATTATAATATTATTTTATTTGACAGTACCTACTGTCTCAAAAATAGTAGAAATCTGCTTCAAAATGACTATGGACCCTTAAAAGTTTGTGGGACCTGCGTTTAGAAAAGTAGTCAATGATTCTGACTGGACAAATTTCTAAGCCAATAGGAGCAAGTTCACAAAGGTGGCTTGAAAAATTCTAACCAATAGGAATAGGTCAAAGAAAGAAGCATGGACTTTAATATGGACCATTGGATGAAGACTTAGTTAGGAAGCCTTTGATCTTAACCGTTGATCAAATCAATGGTGAGATAAGAATTCAAGTTTTATCACTAAGCAATATCCACCTTAGATTACATCAAGGGCTAGGAATTAAAGTTAAAATCAAAGGTTGAGATTAAGTCAAACATAGTGGCTTGACTTTGCTTAGTAGCTAATTAAGCCTAATTTGGTTAATCTAATTACCTAATTAGCAAACTAAGTAAGCTAACCTAGTTATTGATTAGTTATAATCTAATTATTAATTAGATATCCTAATATTGTTTAGAGGCTATGATATATGCTAATATATATTAAACTAATTAGTTATATAATTAGAATGTTAATTAAATATTATTAGGAGACTTAATCTAATTGATTATCTATTTAATTAGCTTGTAATTTGTCATTAATTAAAATCAAATTAAGTCCCCTAAACCCCAAGGAGTCCCACGGCCATGGAGGCTAAATGGCCAAGTTCTCACAAGTTCTACATGGTTCTTGAACCATCCAAATGACATAAGTCATGTGCTTACTTAGTGTGAACACAAATGGATATTTACTATCCAAATTAAACACTGAACCTCACCCACAATAACCACACGGCAGCCCCCTCCCAATACACTCTTAAATTTCACTTTTACACTTATCCAAATCTAAGCTTTCATATTCTCTCAAATTTCCAAGAAACTCAAGAACACATTTCTCTTCCCTTTTCTTTCCAACTTTCGGCCCAACACCTAAACACCACCATTAACCTTCTATAATTTTTCCTCTTCATATTTCCTAAACCAAAACTCTATCCTAAACACTTTTCCTTCACAAGTTTTTGTCAAAAACCTACTCTATCTAATTCAAAATCAAAGCTTTTGTTCACTTCCCTAAGGGTAAGTTTTGATTTTATGGTTTAAAATTTGAATTATGATTTTCTAAACCATGTTTGTTCCATGGTTTTCCATTATGAAGCCTTGTATGTGTTTTTATTAATTATTTAAGAATTATTAGGATTTTGTGTTGGTTTTCAAGAAAGCAAGGAGAAGGAGGAGACTAGGAGATCCTTGTCTTCAAGAGGTAAAAGGGAGATTTAATCTCATCAACCTTGTATGGTGATGAGAAAATGGAATTGTATGTGTATGAAGAATCCATAAGGATTCATTTGTGTGGTTGCTTATTGTTTTTCTTATTTGTGTGGTTGTTTAAATGCTTTCCTATTTGTGATTTATTTTATTTGCTATGCATGTCTATAGCTTTAAAATATATTGTATTTATATTGTATGTGTTTATAGTTGTATGTGTTGATAATTATATGACTATTAAAGTAGGATGTGAATAACATGTAACGATTTGTATGAGTGTTCCAAAGAACACTGAGGTTCACGGCCTTACCATTAAACAGAGAACCAAAATGTTCTCAACCATTTTCTAAATCAATGATTTAAAGAATCTAGGTAAAATAATAAATTCAAGAATGATTTAGGTTAATTATGGCCAACATGCCATTCAACGTATAATTGAATGCCATTTTATTTTCTAAGAAAGGTTAGGTAATTAATTTACAAAAGAATTTGATTCCAATGAATCTTTGAGAAAATAAAAGGAATGAACTTAGTTCTAGAATTCTAAATTAGCAGAATTTATTTTAAGTAAGAATTAAAGCAAACGCTTGAAAAATACTAACGTAGAGCTCACTCTATAAGTTTTGAAGCGCGTTAGCAAGTTTCAAAGTGTAATTATTGGGTAAAGTTAAAATTGACAGTAATTAGAGGAAAACGTCAAAAATACCATATATTAATTTTATAGGCAAAATGCTGCCGAAATTTACTAAAATTAGATAAATAAAATGAAAAGATTCCATAATATATTTATAACATAAGAAAAATACTTTACGTAGTTTAAAAGTACTAGATATAGTCTACACATATTTAAAATGATGATTTTAAGCTATATGGTTAAGAAAATGATTTAAAAATCTTATGCGATTGAGAAAATGATTTAAAAACATTACGCGATGTTCAAAAACATCAAAATATATTTATGCGATTTTAAAACGTTTATAAAAGCGACGTGATTGTGAAAATGTATATAAAATTTCTACGCGACAAAATGATACAGCGAGTTTTACTGTCAGGCCAAAGTGGTGGACCCGGACATGTTGTGAGATAGTACTGTCAAGTGGAGACAGGCTATATTTTGGAATATTGTGACTAAGGGTATTTTCGTAAATATGGTAAAATATGGATATTAAGGGTATTTTTTTGTAATTTTAGATCATGCTTAGAGTGTTGTGTCAATTTGGTTGATAATTGGCAATTGATTGATGAGACGAATTACACCGTGTTGTGGTGTGATAGGCGTAGTATGGTTCATTATATGAACTTGGAGGCATTAGTGTGCGGAGAATTCCACATGGGGACAGTGGGTTGCTCCTCTAGGCCGTGGTAACGGGCAACACACTAATGATCTTGACAAGCACTATTCTTAATCGAGGTCTTGAGAAGACTATTATGTACAATGCCTGTAGTGCACGATGTATTGGACTGTGTACTGCTACACGATGTTTTGGACTGTGGGCTATAGACACAACGTTTGACAATGTAATAGTTTGGTTGTGCAGCCTGAGGTACTATTAGTTCTTTTTGGAACATTCTCTCAGATATCTATGTTTAGCTCCATAGAGTAGGAACGAGTCAGTGTGTGTATCATTCATTATCTGCATTTTAATGTTTATTATAATCTGTGATAAAATGTATGATGTATTAATTTGCTATACTGTATATGATATAATGGTATGTGTTATTTTAATATTTGTTGTATTGTCGTTTTCTTTATTGCCATGCTGGTAGTGATGTAGATTGTCTCACCTCTCTCTATGCTTTTCTCTATATTATTATTATATTTCCATAAAGAGTTTGGGGAAGAGGAGGAGGAACAGCCTCTTGAGATACAGTATCCAGACGATCGACAGCCGAGTGAACCGTACGAGGAAGATGAGCCGATAGATCATTCTCACCATCAGGACTGATCTTGAGATTATGGCGTTGCCGGGATTCTTCGATTTTGTGAGACTTGAGTTTCACGGAGGTTCGGAGGCCTGGCGTATACGAGAGGATAGAGGATCTGTAGTCTACGTGGGACGTTTGACTGTGTCCCTATGTAGAGAGTTTGATGGAGATGTTATATTTACTACTATGTTATATTTACATCTAGAGTTGCCTCTGACTCTTAGGCGTTGCTGGGAAGGAATCTTCCATGCGCCTAGCGAGCTCAGTAGTGAGTCAACAGCCCAGACTCGTGTCCGTAGAGCTGTGGGACCTCCAGGAGTTCTGTCTTTCGATGATCTCTCTGAAGATGATCCATCGGAGAGTTAGAAATCTTTCAAGGTGCACTTGGGCAATACTGTTTTAGTTTTATGTTAACTTTTTACTGCTTTGTTAAATATTTGTAGTTGTAAATTATTTGTGTATTTAAGACAGAAATCATATATATATTATGGGTGATTATACTTTGTTTTATTTTGTGTTCTGTGTTATTTTATTTAATGTTATAAGCATAAAAAGAAAAATTTTTATCACTAATATTATTTATGTATCAAACGTTTTACAACTTGGGTAAGAATTTTATTTTATTTTATTGCATCATAAATGTGACACTCCCACAATGGTGTTACATTTGGTATCTGAGCAGTTCATCCTATTAAGTTGGGGAATGGATTGACTGTGCTTTTGGGCATGTTTAAATGTTTTGTTTATGTTGTGCATTCTTTTATCTCAATGTGAGATATTTGAATAGAGTTGCATGACAGCCTTAGGACTGGATGTTAATAATTACTGACATACTTCTACATGATATTGAGTTTGGTCAACTCAATATGTAATGTTCTATATGAACAGGAAATTATAACACCTCCTAGGCGAACGTGGGAGAATAGGAAAGCTTTTAGAGAGGGTAATAATAATATGTCTGAGATAGTTAGACTGTTGATGGAAGCGATGAGAGAACAAAATGTTGTCACTAGTGAACAAACAAAAGCTATTAATAAGATGATGTGGGAACAAACTGAGGTTATTAATAGCATGATAAAGAGAAGGAGACCAAATCCACTAGTTGAGGAAATAGTAATAATAAGGAATTAGTGCTTTTGTGATCTCTGAGAAATTAGAGAACTGAACCTTTTTGTCGTTCTAAGGTGAACCCG
This sequence comes from Ormosia semicastrata, assembly GCA_029884595.1. Lineage (NCBI taxonomy): Eukaryota > Viridiplantae > Streptophyta > Magnoliopsida > Fabales > Fabaceae > Ormosia > Ormosia semicastrata. The sequence continues at coordinate 16,691,510 of JAQQTO010000062.1, read as the reverse complement.
ACTCAATAAAAGTTGAAGAGAGACTAGTGAAAGGAAGAAGATATTCAAAGTAATGAGTTGTCTAGATGAATAAAAGGTGTCATTCGTTTCTTTTATGTTGAAAGGAGAAATGGAGCATTGGTGAACGAGTTTGAGACGAATATTGGAAGCTGTTACACAGATGAATTGGAAGGTATTTAGAGTGATCTCTTTGGATAAGTCATTCCTAAAGAATAAGTGAGATAACAAGAAGGTGAAATCTTTTAAGTTGAAGCAAGGTAGTATGTCTATAAGGCAATATGATGCAGAATTTTAGTGGATAGTAGTAAGTTTTTCATGATACTCGAAGTAAAATCATGACTTAGTTAAGTGAGTTGTAAGTTGTGAAGTTTAATAGTGATGATACTATAAATATGTTTGTTATAGTTAAGATGGTGGCAACTGCTTTGAGGAAGCGAGTTAGTATTAATATGATTATTAAGAAGATAGAAGTTGATCCACCTCAAATGGTTAGTTCCTCCTGTTCCACCAAAGATAGAAATATATATATATATATATATATATATATATATATATATATATATATATATATATATATATATATATATATAAATATAAACCAATGAAAATTGAAGAAAGTTGAGTGAAGAGAAGAATGAATTAGTAAGTTCTCAAAAAGGAGAAATGTTAAACATGGAAGTAGGTCAAATTTAATAGGAATGGTAAGAGCTGTGCGTGATTCTATTTTTCTGATGAAAACCAATACAGATAACCGGTTAGGGAAGTTTCTTAACTGGTTAGGGAAGTTTCTTAACCGATTATCATTCAAAGGCAGAATGTGGTTAATTGTGGTATAACTGGTTATGGCTAAGTCATAACAGATTATACATGTATTTAGAGCTTCATAAACTAGCATCACCGATTAGACAAAGTGTCTAACTGATTATGCAAGCAAAGCATGATCCTTTGACTAGTTAAATAACCGGTTAGAACAGTGGCCTAACTGATTATTTAACTATTTCAGGGGGTTATTAGAAACACAATAACCGGTTAGCATTTAAGAGCTAACCGATTATGTTGTCTCACAAAATAGATTTTATGAGCTCTAAACGGTTATTCCAAGATTATAACTAGTGCTTTGAACAAAAACATAGAATGAAGCTCCATGACCGATTACTCCAAGGGGATAACCAGTTATAAGCTAGAGAAGAATAGAATTTCACACTTCCAAAAGTAAGAGCAACTCTAGTAAGCTTAGGAATTTCTTGTTGAAGGTTCAATCAAGATAGTTATGAATGTTGGGAGTGCTAGGAACTCTAGTTACACTTTTAAAAGGAGTATGTACAAGTTTAGATCTTAAAGCATTCCAAGAGTGTGAATTGTTTATAAATAGGTATCTACCACTCTAGGCGTGTTGCATTTACTAACCACTCTAGTACTAAGTTTTCTCTTTAAGCGAGACCTTGTGCATTGTTAAATTTGCTAAGGAGAGGAATGCAAGGAATTTTAGAACCAGTGTTCAAGAAGTTTGGAAAAGTGAAAATTATATTCTTCTGTAGATGAGAGGGTATCTTATATTTTGTCAAAAAAAAGACAATGTTTGAAGTTAGATATTTAATTGTGCATGTTTATATGTTAGTTAATGTGGACAAGTATATAGCTAGGTTTTCTCCTATTCAGTCAAGACCTTAACACTCAAATTGACTTGGTAATTGTAAAGATTCAAACTATTGAAGATATATACTTCCAGGATGCGAATTGTAACATTATATATGATGAGAAGAAACCACGTATTCACACGGATGGAATTGGCTTCGTCTTAGAAGATTTGGCAATGTTTTGCTCTTGTAATGTGTCAGAAAGAAGGGACTCAAAGAATAAATTAATAAAGGAAATTCTTAGTTTAGTTGAAATTTTAAGGCAATGGGCAAAGCAGAGAATTGGTGGAGGTATTCAGTGCGACTTCCTTAGATAAGTATTTTCTAAGAAATATACATGATGATAAAGAAGAGGAATATTTTTGAAACTAAAACAAAAGGGCATGACTATTGTACAATATGAAGTGCAGTGAAGTTGGAGAACCTTTCAAGTTTTCCTCTTATGTTAGGTTCAACTTAAACGAAAATTGAAAGTGTGTCAAGTTTGAATCTGGTTTAAAGGGAGAGAAATCAAAAGATTTGCCTGGCTTATGGAGATTAGGGATTTTTCTCACTTTAAATAAGAAGTGTAAAAATTGTGGAGACTATTGAATTAAAGTTTCATATTGAACAGAGCATCAAGAATTTTCAAAATAAGAAAAGGATAACCAAAAAGGATAAGGAATACGATTTCTTTTACTCAATGAATTATAAAATGGAAATAAGCTAAAATTAAATGGAAATTGTAGAACATTGAAAACTTTTTAAATCCTTGTTTTCTTGGTCTCTACCAAATTCTAAAGAAAGTTGGACCCATAGCTTACCAGATAGCCCTTTCTTCTAGTTTGTCTAACCTTTATAATGTTTTTTACGTGTCTCAGTGGAGAAAGTATAATCTAGATTCTTTGCATATCATAGAACAAGAATCTGTATAGTTAAGAGATAATTTATCTTATAATGTACACCAGGTAAGGATCAGGGACAGAGGGATCAAAGAGCTTAGAGGTAAGCAAATTCCTCTGGTGAAGGTTTTATTGGGTGGCAATGACACTGAGGAGGCTACTTGGGAGTTAGAGTCCAACCTACAATAAGACTACCCGGATTTGTTCTTTTCAGGTGAGTAATTTTGGGGTCAAAATTTTAAAACAGAGAAGAAAAATGTAATGCCCTTAATGTCATGTTAGACTTGTGTATGTGTACAAAAGGTAGCATATGATTTGCTTAACATGCATGTTTAATTTTGTGATAAACTGAGTTAGTTTAGGTGCTTTGTTGTAGCCTAGAGTGTGAAAAGTAGCTTAAAATGACTTAGATAATGGCATAAATTGCTTAGATGATGGAAATAAATATGAATAATTTATTTCTAAGTCACAAATGTATGAAACAAGATGTAGTTAAAGTTTCAAGGAAAATTGAGTTAGTTTGGCATTTTTAAGAATACTAGTTGTGTATTTTATGCCAAATTGACTAGTAGCAGAAATGGAAATATCAGATAACGATGAAGCAAAAATTTTAATGGATCTCAGTATTAATTTTATAGTTGTTAGAAGTTAAAAATCTTGATTTAGTTGAATCTAAGTATTTTTAGTAGATCGAGATTTATCAGTTATGGCCTAAAGGCCTTATAAGTCTTTTATTTCTCCTTTATAAGCCTCACTCATGGCTGTTTTTGCTTCAAAAACCAGAAATAGAAAACATAAAAGAGCAAGAGGAAAGAAAGGAGAAGGAAGAGGAGAAGAAAAAGAGGAAACCCAAGGGCAAAGCTAAGGTTTGAGATCAACCAAGTTTGAAGTTTCAATCCAGCTGCCAAGGTAAGGGATTAGAGCTTTTTTCATCTCTTTGCTTTATTTTCACCATAGTTGCACATTTGGCGCATAATAGGTCAAATTGAATTCTAGAGGTGTTTGATGTGTTTGGCTTGCATGAATGTGATTCATTGGTTGTTTATAACTTGTTCATAGCATAAGTTGAAATTAGAAACTTAGAATATCTCATTTAGACCATTGATTCACAAAGTAAGGTTTTAGGTCAACTATGTAGGATTTTGGTTCATAATCCAAATTAAGAGGTTTAAGTTAGTGATTGATGATTTGTATGTGTTAATGAACTAATTAGGGACTTAAAACTGTTTTAGAATGGCCAAAATCTATTAAAAGAACCAATGAAACAATACCAACGTTCTGCAGAATTCTACAAAACTTGGTTTCTGCTATATGCGCCGTGACATGAGGAGGCCATAGCGCAGTGTGAGGCTGTTTTGCATAGTGCACTAGGGCATGCAGAAGGTCAGGTCGAGGCATGATGTGAATGAATATGAAACCCGAGAGTTGGGCGTCACGGTGTGCACAAGTTTGTACTGCGGTGTGAGGCCCTAGAACTCCAAAAATGTCATTTTTTATGTTTTCAAGTTCTTCGCTAGATGAAATCATTTATATATGTTTCCTAAGGTATGTTAAGCCACAAATAGGGATATTTTCAAGAGGGGAATTATCACCTAGCATAGATGAGAAAGTTTAAACCTTTGAGCATTCAAGAGTTATGGTTTACTTTAAGTAGGTATCTAACACCTTAGGCCACTTTGTAGTAATGTATATCACTTAAGAATAATGAGTGATGATGTAGTGCTTAGATGCATGTATGATGGCAAGGATTGATAGTATTAATCTTTGTGAGTATACTTTGATGTTGTGCACCATCATTAAGGCCAAGGGAGATAAGTGGGAAGTCCAAAAGGTTCTTTTGAACAAGGATTCAGCCCGAACTTCTTGATAGTGCCAGGATATATGTAATGTGATGACGAGCTTTCCCTCTACTTATCACAAGATAATACACTAAACCAATATTCCTAAGCTTAGCATCTTGGTTCTAAGTTGGACTAAGCATGTATGTTTGATTAACTTGGTTTCTTTAGTTTCTAAAGTTTAACCTTGTAGTTGCTTTAAACATATCTTTTTAGTATGTGTTAAGATTTTGTTTAATATATTATGTATGACTGGTTTTTGCTTACTCATACTAAGAAATGTTATTTTTGACCCACTGTGTTGTCTTGTAATTCTAGGTGAAAGTTCTTCCAAGAACAAGAAGAAAAAGGAAGGTAAAGAGTAGATTAGCTTTATAGTTTATATTACAACTGTTGTATTTTATTAGTACTTCTTTTGTAATGTAAAGAACCATGTAATACTTCAAGCCTTTGCTAAGGCTAATTTTGTATATAGTTATGTTTATTTTGCTATGAGTTTATGTTTTCCACATTTTATATGGCTCTTTGTAATGTTTCCAATGAACATTATAGATATGTGTATCAAATTAGTACGTAAGTAGTGATGTTGTAATGCTAAGTATCTCCTTGTGCACTGTGTATATTGGGATATTAGTATTAGGACATTACAGGCAATGCGTGGATGGGGTTCTACCATAGAGTTGGTTTTGACGGGCAGTTCGGGGTGGTGATGAGTTGGATGACGATGGCAACCCGTGTCGTCAGCCACCACTCCTCAAGCCCGTGCTCGCACTTCAACCTCGAGCCTAAGTCGTTCCTTGCCACTGCCATACCATGACCAAGATGCATCATGAATTGGAGACTGGATTGGAGATTTAGTTACAACATAGGACAATAATGGTGGTGGACTTGTGCGGACAGTAGTAAACCTCACGCTGCCTAGTCACCACCATTATGACAGAAGGCGTCGGCGGAAGTAGAGAAGGAGTGGTGGTAGGGGAAGGATAGGTTTAAAAAAATGTATTAGGAGAAAAAAATTGGTTGGCAAAGAAATTACTTGTAATTACTAGTAATTTTTTAAGGTCTATGGTACACCATTACCTAGCAAGGTGTGTAATAGCATCCGCCTTGATTTATTAACTAAATCTAAAGAATTTGATTCAAGAAAACATTTTTTAAAGAGGCAAAAGACTTAAACTTTTTCAAAAAAAGAAGTTGAAGTGGTGAAAAGGTTATTTTCACTCAACCATTAAAGCTTCTCACAAACCTTCTCACCTTGGTCTATTAGTTTCTTTTTTTAAGCTTCTTACTAATGATCTACTTTGAGTTGTAACCTTTTCACCTTCAAGTGCACCAACTTGAGAAAAGTGTGAGAAAATTGATTTTCAAAAAAAAAAAAGAGAACATAATTCAACCCCTTTCTTCTGTTGTTGCCAACTTCACCTTTGTGCTCGCAAGCTTGGATAAGAGATCTACCTTTGAGTTTTGATCCCTCGATATATGCTCTTTTCTGAAGGTTATGAATTCATTTTCTTTCTTTTTTCTTAACTTTTCCCAAGCATTAAGCTAGTTGAGAATCTTTTGTCTAATATTCACCTTTGACTTACTGGGCTATTAATTGTGAGTCACTTTTTGTCACTAGCTCAAATGCCTCCATCTCCATGGCCAATACCATTCTTGCTATTAAAGTATCATATTCTTCTTGATTGTTGCTCATTCTAAAGTCAAACTTTAGTGATTGCTTTACTACCACATTGTCAGGTCCCTTAAGGATGACTTTCACTCCACTTCCTTTCACATTGGATGCACCATCAATGAACAAAGTCCATTCTTTTTTTTTTGTTCCTCTTGCTCAAGCTCTCTTGACAATTCAACTAAACAATATGATAGGACCAGAGCCATGAGGGGTCCTCTCAGTTGATATTGAATTCCAAACTCAGATAGCTCAATTGACCAAGAGATCATTCATTTGGCTAGCTCAAGTTTCCACAAAATTCTTCGGTTGAGTTGTTCTTATCACATTATGATAAGGTAACTCTAGAAGTATGGTCTTAGACGTCAGGCGGTTATTGCAAATGCGAGCACCAATTTTTATAGTTTCTAATATGGAGTTTTAGTCTTTGCAAAACTCGACTGACAAAGTATATTGTATGTTGATCTTTTCCCTTCTCCTTTATAAATATTAAGCTGATGGCATGATTTAAGACTGATAGGTATAAAAATAAATGTTCTCCAATATTAGGTTTATTGAGGATTGGTGGGGATGCTAAAAACTCCTTCAATTTCTAAAACATTTTTTCATATTCTTCATCCCATTAGAATTGTTCTTGTTTCTTTAGGCATTTGGAAAAGGGTAAAGCTTGGTCAGCTAGAAGAGACATAAACCAAGACAGGATACTGTTCTTCCTAATAATCATTATACCTTCTTGATAGTGGTCAGGCTTTTCATCTTAAGGATTGCCTTGCATTTCTCAGGATTTGCCTCGATTCCTTGGTTTGTCAACATAAAACTAAGGAATTTACCTGCCTGGATGCCAAAGGCCCACTTTTCTAGATTTAGGCGCATGTTGTGCTTTCTCAACTGCTCAAAAACCTCTACTATAGTGATCTCCTAACCCTAAGGTTTTAGAAACCTTATCATCAACATAGACCTCTATGACTCTCCTGACTTGATCTGCAAACACCTTGTTCATGAAACATTGTTAGGTTGGCCCCTGCATTTTTTAATCTGAACAACATGATTTTGTAGTAGAAATTTACTCCGTCGGTGATGAGCATTGTGTAATACCCTGATTTTTTTTCTTTCTTTGTTATATGTGTTTTTCTAATTTTTGTGATTTTTGTAAATTATTTGATTTATTTTGATTATTTTAATATTATTTTAGGCTATATGTGTGTTTGAGGCGAGCCCAAAAAAATAAATAATTTTCCTGGACCAGAAAGTTTTGGACTGTTAATGCGAGGCCAGGGGAACTTACTAAACCCAAAATCAGAAACAGTTGTAAAAATTTTTCTTTATTTGAGTTTCTTTTCAAATTCTATTATCCATTGGATAATGTTATTATCCATTGGATAATAAATAGCAGTAGTCTTTGTCCATTGGGTAATAACTTTTGGAAAATATCTAGGTTAGTCAAAGATGATGATTATGACAACTTTATGAATAACCAATTAAAAACAAGCTTGGAGGAAAAGCTTTGGATGTCCACCCTTGATCTAATCAATAGATGCGAGGGGTTGTAGTGAGCAAATTGATCACTCCTTGTAACACCCCCTCCGAAGGGCATTACATTTCAGACTAACTCCTTTTTAACACTTTATCCAAAAACTTAATATTTGATATTATAAAATACGAGTCTCAGAATTTCTTTTTCGCGAATAACATAAACTTACTAAAATAGAGAAACATAAGATATAAGAACTGAATAATAGACTTTACATAAAAACAAGGTTTACTAATCCATGAGTACATCATACTTATATGTCCAAGAACATAAAGCATCTAACATAACCAACTTAGATTGGCCCAAGTTCACAACACCCAAAGAGAAAAGTCCTCCTCAGAAGACAAATTCCCTAGCCGAGAATGTCTCAACGGATAGAAATCCGAGCTGGAGAAATCTTGAAGTCCACCCTAGGAGTATAGCGAAGATCATTCCACAACTCCCTAAAGATTTTGCCTCGCCACCATCACAGTCCTCTTCAAACATAAATATATAACAGAACAAGTAGCATAAGATAGTAAAGAGGTGAGATCCCCCAGCCCCGTCTCAACAATCCAATTTTTTTTTGAAATAATATTAAAATAATCCAAAGTCAAATAATTCACAAAATTTCACAAAATTTCACAACATCACAGAAATCACATATAAACCAAAAACAAACGAAAATCGGGGCATTACAACTCTCTCTTTCTAAAAAGAATTTCATCCTCGAAATTCGTCATACCTTAGAACAAATGCAGATATTGTTCTTTCATTTTGTCTTCTAGATCCCACGCTGCATCTCCAGTCGCATCATTTCATATTACCTTTATCAAAACAATTCCTTTTCTTCTGAGTCATTTTACTCGCCTATCTTTAATCTTAACAGGAAATATCTCATAGGTTAAGTTCTCTTTCAATTGTACAGTATCTGATACGTTAATTAGGAATATGTTTTCTTAATTGAGATACATGAAAAATACTATGAAGGTTAGAAAGAAAAGGTTTTAATAGGGTATCAGATCTATCAGACAAAAAATTTGATATGGTCTAATGAATTCAAGAGTAAGCTTTCTAGATTCAAATCTAGAAATCTCAATCTCAGGGAATAATAAAATTTTATTGGAACAGAATAATAAGATATGGTGAAAAGATAACCAATCCATTTCTGAGATCATATCTTTTTGTGAAAGAGATAAACAAATCATATTGGCAAAAAGGTTCCAATTTCCAACAGTAATAAGACAATTTAAACGTCTTGTATCATAACAATAGGTTTAGCAATAGGAAATAATAATATCCAAGTAGAAAAGGAAATGAAAACATAGATAAATCCAAATGGTTCACACAATCATATATAACAAAAGAATGGGTCACCCCTAAGTCAAACAGTACAATTTACAGTTTACTTCCTATGGTACAATCTCCCTTGTTTAGACCTTTGGATTGAGAGGCTTCAGCTCTACTCATCATGTAGATTGTAACACCCCCCTTTGAGTGCTACATTTAAGACCAAATCCTTTAATTCCCTTTACCCAAGTTATAAAATATTTAATGTCATAAAGTATAAGTACTAAAGTTTTCGTTTTCCTTATTCACTAATATCATACTTAATATAACAAAAAGACGGATTTTAAATTTATTCTCTCAAAAACGTAGACTTTAAAGTAGACATGACTACATAAGATATAACTTGTTAACATCATACTCCAAAAAGATTATACATTCTAATGGCATGGATTTTAATCCACCCAAAATAAACAATTAAATATACAAGTTTATAATCAAAAGACATAAGGTGTTCACTGACTCCAAAACATACATCGGCCCAAGTCTAGACATCTAGGGAGCAGGATCTTCCCCTGGATCCTCCATAGGATCCTCCTCGGGGTCCTCTTCCTCCTCAGACCCTAAGTCAACAAGGTTCCTTAACTGAGGCAATAGCCCATGAGCTGGTGTCCTAGCTGAGGACACCACCGGGTCCGGATCCTCCCTAAGGGTGTAATGTAAGTCACCCCACAGCTCCCTAAGTGGCATGAAAAAATCTACATATACAGCAATAGTAAGAGAAAAGAAAGGAACATCATTACGGGTCCTACAGATAGTTACAGTTACATCCCCAAAATATCTAACACGCTCATTGTCCCAATCAATGCACCAAGTACTCGCACCATCACGAAACTGAATTTGAACACAACCAAAAAGATCTCGTCTAGCAGCCATTCCAAAATACAACAGAATACAACAACCCTTCTTCTTAATCTTTGTTCATAGGAACATATAAAATAGAAAACAGGCAGAACAACAATACAAAGAGGTGAGACTTTCTACATCATTCCAACATGGTAGCAAGAGACAGCAAACAACAATAAGATCATTGAATCCAATCATAGCAGTTTATAGTCAATTAAGCTTCCAACAAATATCTCAACAATACATGTCACAAGTAAATCCACTGTATCATAACCAACAATCGCACAATGTAGGTTCATCATGATGAAATGCCCAATAGTATGTGTATGCATAATGGATAGACACCTACTCTATGGAGCAAAAACCAACATCGGAGAGAATGATCGGGAGAGTTACTGTCTGAACATCGTTAGCCTTAAATCAAGTGCATCTCAAAATAATCAATGTGTGCAATATAGTTGTATAAGACACTCTCAACCGGATCACGAATAGGATAGTGCCTGGTCGAGATCGTCGGTGCGTTGCACAGTCACCACGGCCCAGTGGAGCTACCAAGGTGTAATTCATCTTCTAGGCATTCTGCTTAACAACAAGTTATTTCGACTTTTACAATGTATGATCATGTGACAATGAACATAGGCATTTTGCCTTAACAACAAGTCATTCTGACTTTTACAATGTATGATCATATAACAATGAACACAGGCATTCCGCTTTAACAACAAATGATTCCGACTTATAATGTATGATCATGTAACAATGAACATAGGCATTCCGCCTTAACAACAAGTCTTTAGTTCAACCACATAATAATATTATGTCAAAATCATAAGGCATTTCAAATATAAGATTCCCAAAAATCATCCTTCATAAAGGTCCAAAGAAATTATAAGGTATTAATTTTTCATTTCACTTCTCTTTTCTCATAAGTCCTAATGGCACTCTACTTGATTATGAACTCTCTTCCTTACCTATTTTTCTATCTCAAGGCCGAACTCCTCTCCAATAGAGTGTTTAAATTTATCTTACCACTCACTCACCATTACCAATCCTCAATTTAATTCTTTCTTCTTCTTAATACTTAGGTTTAATTCAACATAACATTTTTGTCTTGGACAACCCATTTTTAACCTCAAGGTCGTGAACTTCCTAGAATACTAGGGCTTCTATTTTTTTTTTTTTACTTTCACAAGTAATCTCAAGCAAATAAATCATATCAACTACCACAAATCTCACCAAGGTCACACATAGGACAAAATCACAAAATCACATAAGGAAAGAAACACACAAAGCATCAAAGATCCATACAATGAAGTGAGAAATCCTCACATGGATCCCTCACTTCCCACACAAAGATTTCATCCCTCACCACCATGAATGGATGATGAGAAAAATATCCCTCTTACCTTTGGAGGTATCCAACTACTTATGTAGGACTTTATGAAGCAAAACTTCCTCCTTCAAGAACCCCCTTGAAATCGAAAATGACATAGCAAAAGTCATCATTTTTATACTTGAAAAGGATAGTCAAGAACAAAGATCAAAGCTTTGAAAGGAAGAAGAGAAGAATGATGATAAAGGGAAGAACTTTTACCTTAGAAAGTCTCAACCCTTACTTGAAGGATCCTTGAAAAGATGATGAACAACCAAGATCTTCAAAATAAATGGTCTCAGGAGGAAGTATGGATTCAAGAAACTTAGTTGTTGGAATTTTAAGAAGGTAAAATGGTGATGGAATGGAGGCTGTGGAGTGTGGGAGAGAAAATGGAAGAAGATGAAGAGAAAAGTGAGAGAAAGGTTTTGGTGAAGAGAGAGAAAGTGATAGTAAGATTTGATTTGATAAAAGATGATGGAACTTGTGTAAGTCCCTTTTTCTCCACATGTGGCCGTGTGCCACCTTGGAAAAGGGAGAAGGAAGCTTCTCTTAGAAGCTTTATCTAAAACTTACTTGAAAAGCTTCGCACGCTTCCCAAAAACATCAATCAATGATGTGATGTGACGACATCACTTAGGTGGTGTCATAAAAATGACTAGATAGAAATAATCTACTAGATTTCTACTACAAACTATTATCCAATGAATAAAAGTCACTATCAATAAATTCGGTATCTATTATCCAATGGTTAATAGAGTGTACTCAGATTTTATCTGTCAGATAAAACTTTGAAAAATGAAAACCTCGTAAATTATGTCTGGCTTCGAGTTTAGTAAGATCCCTCAGCCCTGGTTTAACAGTCCAAAATTTTTTGGCCTCGAAGAAATATTTTATTTCTCCAGCCCTGCTTATGTACATGTAAACTAAGAAATATAATAAAATAATCAAACAATTCAAGCAATTTCAGAAAGATTCACAAAAATCACAAATATTATAAAATGAACAAATATCGTGAAATAATAAATTTTTGGGGTATTACAACTCTCTCCATCTAAAAAGATTTTCATCCCTGAAATTCATCGTACCTTAAAATAAATGTGGATATTACTCCCTCATCTTATCCTCTAACTCCCAAGTTGCATCTCCGGTCACGTCATTCCAGATTACTTTGACTAATACAATTTCTTTGCCCCTGAGTTGCTTCACCCTCCTATCCTCAATCTTGATAGAAAGTGTTTCATAGGTCAAGTTCTCCTTTAACTGTACTGTATCTGGTTCTATGGCATGGGCTGGATCAAGAATATACTTTCGTAACTGTGATGCGTGGAAGACATCATGAAGGTTGGAAGGAAAAGGTGGTAAAGCTATTTGATAGGCTACTGGACCTATTCGACGAAGAATTTGGTAAGGTCCAATAAATTTTAGAGTGAGTTTTCTAAATTTAAGAACTCTTCTAACACTAGTCATATGTGTGACTCTCAAAAACACATACGCTCCTTCCTCGAATTCAAGAGATCATTGTCTCTTGTCAGCATATCTCTTCTGTTGGCTTTGAGTTGCTTTCATTCTTTCCTGAATCACTTTATCCTTTTCAGTTGTCTGCTGTACCAGTTCAGGTCCCACTGCAAAACTTTCACCATCTTTCTACTAACACAATGGTGTTCTACACCGTCGCCCATACAAAGCTTCATACGGTGCCATTCCGATGCTTGCATGGAAACTGTTATTAAAAGTGAACTCTATTAAAGGCAAGAATTCATCCCAACTCCCAGTCTGCTCCAAAACGCAAGCCCTTAACAAATCCTCCAATGATTGGATTGTTCTTTCTGACTAACCATCCATCTACGAATGGTAAGCAGACTCAAATGAATCTTCGTTCCCATGGCTTTTTGTAGACTCTGCCAAAATCTTGATGTGAACCTCGGATCTCTGCTAGAAATAATACTCGAAGGCACACCATGTAGTCTTACAATCTCACTAATGTATACTTAAGTCAACTTCTCCATGGAATACTTCATATTGATTAGCAGGAAGTGTGCTGACTTTGTAAGGTGATCAACAACTACTCATATCGAGTCGTATCCTTTTCTAGTCCTTGGCAGTCCACTCACAAAGTCCACCGTAATGCTATCCCATTTCCATTCAACAATAGTCAAGGGTTGTAGCACTCTAGAAGGTCTTTGGTGTTGCACTTTTACTTTTTGGCACACTAAGCATGATGAGACATACTCGACAACATCTCTCTTCATCCCTTGCCACAAATACAGTCGTTTCAGGTCTTGGTACATTTTGGTAGTTCCGGGTACATACTCAGCTTGCTCTTGTGGGCTTCCTCAAGAATCACCCTCCTGAATTCGGAATCATCTGGTACACAAACTCTGCTTCTGAATCTTAGGACTCCATCTGGTCCTTCCGAGAATTTAGATATAGCACCTTGCTTCATTAGATCCTTTTCCTCCTATACATATAGGTCACTTCCTTGTATCTCTTTAATTTCTTCCATTAGTCCACTTAAAATGGTGACCATATTCAAACATATCCTTCCCTGAGTCAGTTCCACGGACAACTGTATATCTCTAAATTGTTCTATCAACTCTTGTTCCTTAAGCATCATAGTAGAAACACTAAGCATTTTTATACTCAAAGCATCTGCTACGACGTTCACCTTTGTAGGATGATACTAGAGTTGAAAGTCATAGTCTTTTAGGAATTCCAACCACCTTCTTTGTCTTATATTCAGTTCCTTTTGGTCGAACAAGTATTTTAGGCTTTTATGGTCACTGTAAACGTTGAATGTTGCCCCATATAGAAAATGCCTCCGGATTTTCAATGCAAACACAACTGCGGCTAACTCTAAGTCATGGGTAGGATAGTTCCTTTCATGAATCCTCAATTGCCTCAAAGCATACTGATTGCTACCGCAAGTACACGGATCACTCAAGTAATACAGATACAGAGTAAAAGTTCATTCCCAGGAGGATATTTGTTATAAAGCTAAGTACCAACCAATAGCTTAATCAATTCTATCCAAGGACATAAAAATAAAAAAGTAATCAACTAAACTAAATCTAATCTACAAAAGTAATAAAGATAAATGGTTAGGTTTCAGGGAATCCTTCTTCACCCCCTACATCTACCAACAACATGCATTCCTCCTCATAAACATAAATGAATTGATTAAGTTAGCTTGAGAATCTGATGTAGCCAAAAGCCTATGCCTAGGTCAATCAACCCTGGTTTCATTTACCCAGCTCACTAAGTTTCCTTGAGAACCAGTGCAAACTCCACTTATGAACGATCTATTCTCAATCACACACTATACATGGCTAATAGATATATTTCTATCCCATTAACGAATCAACTCATCCAAGCCAATTGAACTCGTCGAACATGTATCAACCATACTATATCCATATTAATAAATCCCTATGTTTAGTTCATTTGAAAATATTAGGATCATGCAATTGATGGCCAACCAACAGCAAGCATTAAGCATAGATTATGATTAAACAATAACTAAACATCCACACAAACACAGAGAAGAACACATCATTAATATATATAGAATAGGATCCAAAATATCCCTAAATACAGTTCAGCTATACAATGAACATGAAAACAAGAGTAAAATCATATCCAAGGAAGATAAGGAAGAGAAGAGAGAAAGGGAGAAGAGAAAGGAAGCTCATTGATTTGTCTCTGAAGCTTGAATCCTCCTTCATCCTTGTTCCTAGCCTCCAATCCACCATCAATGGAGATCTAGCTAAAGCTTTCGAACCTAAAACTAAGAAAAACTACAAAACCTAAAAATGGAAATGGCTAAGGTAGCCAAAAACAGAGAGAAAAATGTGAAAAATCTATTTATAGGCTTAGCTTGCAACCTTCGTGCTGCGGCCCCCACATACTTGCGCCACGGCGCCCACAGGGTCGGTCTTTTTGCGCCACGGTGCCCACTTCATCTGGGCCGCAGCCCTCTCGGCTCGGGTTGAAGTATGACGTGGCTGAGATGCCTCTCTACGCCGCGGTGCGCACTACCTTGCGCCGCGGCGGTGACTTTTGAAATGCAGATTTGGCTTCCTCTTCCTCTTTAAGCTCAATTGCTCCATATTTGACCTTGTTTGGAGCCCTTCCTATCATAGAGAATACACCAAATCAATAACATATATAAATCTACTTAATTTCTAACAATTAAACACAGTTTTGCACAATAACATATAGAAAGGCATCAGAATCAGAATATGACAAATATAAGCACAAAACCCTCCAAATATGTATTATAAACAAGGATTAAGTATTCATTCTAGCACAGAATTAGGGCACTAATAACTACATTCTATGGAGTTATCACACCCCAAACCTACATTTTGCTAGTCCTCGAGCAAAACAAAATAGAGCTAAGTAAACCACTTTACAATTCAAATTAACTATTCATTCAGCAACTAACAAATTTCAATTTTCTTTTCTTTCAATTAAACCAAATACTAGTGTGTAATGTCTGCATCAATCCTCAAAAAGTGCAAATGCCCCATAAACAGCTCCACAGAAATACAATCCTTAACATGCTAAAATCCACACAAGTCGTCATGCAATTCACATTTTTCACAAACATGCAAGATAAACTTCTCCAAATCAAGTCATACATATCCAGATAAGTTTATAAGCATACATGCATATGATTCACAAAATCCACAAGATTGTAAATCAACTCTCTCTCTCTACTAATGTAAATCACACAAGATTAAGGATCAAAAGGGACTTTATCAGCTTATATTGTAAGGCCAATGGTATAGGCGAAAGAAATGAACGGGAAAGGATAAAAAACAAATATTGAGAAACATAAACATGATATTCCAAGAAATGAGCCACTAACTGATATTAGCAGGGTATTCGAAAGTGAGATCATAAAACTTGTCGGAACCATTTTCGATGCTTTTCACACTTTACTTTTCTTTTGCTTTGCTTTTCTTTTTCTTCATTTTTCTTTTCTTTTCTTGTCTTTTTCTTTTGGTTTTTTTTATTTTGCAAAGCATTGCTTTTTCTTTTGTTTGCATCTGGTTCCTTCAAGCTCATTTTGAATTGAATATTCATTAACACCCCTAATCATCAGACTCATCTCAAGAAATAGCATACCATGTACTCAACAAACAATGATGGTAGTAAGAAAATGCAATGTTTTCACATGCATTAGAATGGTTAACAGGTTAACAATCACAATGGTAATGAAAAACAAATAAGGCCAAACAGTATAAGGCTTCAAAAAGGGACCTAGGGATATCATCATATCAGGGTAAGCTTTTTAAGGCTCAATCGGTCCAAACAATGCCCTAATCATTTCCTCAATCATGCACAATCTAGGATTTCACCTCAAGAGAGTTCAAAAATAATTTCTAGGATAATGAAAACTCTACATGTACATCCATAAACATTCTCAAGACATGCACTCTTATCATTTTCAAAGTTACACTTGCATCTAAGTGAGATGTAAATCATGCATCAAAAGCAACTAAATTGTTTCACATGCTTCAAGATCACATAAGGTTTCACTGAAAATGGGGCAAATAGCAACCTTTGACATCATGAACAACCATAACAACACTAGCATTGTTGCAACATGTCATGCATTCAAATAGATTCAACTTTTTCAATTCAAGCATGCACAACATCTTTTGCATAATGTGAAAATTGAAAATCTTGTCAACAGCGCATCAGTGATAGTCAAAATAAGATATAATCATGAAAATATGATGACTAAAACCACTGCATACTTAGAATACTAATACATGTTAACATTAAGTACAAAAGTAATAAAACATGTAAAGATACTCCCCCAAACCTAAATGAAATGTATCCTTAATGAACATGGTCTATAGGGTACCTGAGACTCTCAAAATAGCAGCCTAACTACTGCTGAGCATTATTAAATACACAAAAATAGAGAAAATAATAGAAAAAATAAAAACAGGGGTGCTGCGCTGCGGCGCTCCCATGCCTAGGCCGTGGCGCTCACAAAAAGCAGCAAAATTTGGCAGAAAACGACCACTTGCGCCGCGGCGTGTAAAATCTTGCGCTGCGACGTGACAACCTAAACTGATAAATTTAGCAGCAAACACAGTTTTGCTATTGGAATTTGCTCAAAGGGGTCTCTAGCTGCAACAAAACTTGTTCAAAAAGCTAAATTACAAAATATACAACACAAACATAATAAAACACAAAAACAACATATTAACCTATATAAAACCTAAACAAACTTAAAACCTAAAAACAAACAAAAACTAACATACTAACATATATCTATACTAAAATACTAACAAAAACATATTAACTCAACTAACATAAACATAAACATATATATACAAACATACAAAACACAACATACTACCTATTTATGCATAAAGTAAAAATATGAAATAAACATAAACATGGGGTTCCCTCCCACGAAGGGCCTGAGTTATAATCCCAGCAGGATTTTGTCACCAAAATTGAATTGCTGCAGATGAGTAATCCTCAAGAACTTGATCCAAGGGCTATCCTTTCAGGAATTCGCGACATCCCTCAAGGGCCTCGTATGATTGAAATCACCCGACTTCTTATTTGAAACTAAAACAAAACACAAAAGAAACATAGATTATATACAACTTGAATTAGAACTAACCAAACTCATTGTCAAAATTAGCAATATAGAAACATTATCCCTTGTAACGGCGCTAAAAACTTGATTGCTATCACAAGTGCACGGATCGCTCAAGTAATATAGATACAGAGTAAAAGTTCGTTCCCACGAGGATATTTGTTATAAAGCTAAGTACCAACAATAGCTTAATCAATTCTATTCAAGGACATAAAAATAAGAAAGTAATTAACTAAACTAAATCTAATCTACAAAATCAATAAAGATAAATAGTTAGGTTTCAGGGAATCTTTCTTCACTCCCTACATCTACTAATAACATGCAATCCTCCTTATAAATATAAATGCATTGATTAGGTTAGCTTGAGAATCTGATGTAGCCAAAAGCCTATGTCTAGGTCAATCAACCCTAGTTTCATTTACCCAGCTCACTAAGTTTCCTTGAGAACCAGTGTAAACTCCACTCATGAACGATATATTCTCAATCACACACTATGCATGGCTAATAGGTATATTTCTATCCCATTAACGAATCAACTCATCCAAGCCAATTGAACTCGTCAAACATGTATCAACCATACTATATCCATATTAACAAATCCCTATGTCTAGTTCATTTACAAATATTAGGATCATGTAATTGATGGCCAACCAACAGCAAGCATTAAGCATAGATTATAATTGAATAATAACTAAACATCCACGTAAACTCAGAGAAGAACACTTCATTAATATATATAGAATAGGATCCAAAATATCCCTAAATACAGCTCAGCTATACAATGAATATGAAAACAAGAGTAAAATCATATCCAAGGAAGATAAGGAAGAGAAGAGAGAAAGGAAGAAGAGAAAGAAAGCTCATTGATTTGTCTCTGAAGCTTGAATCCTCCTTCATCCTTGTTCCTAGCCTCCAATCCACCATCAATGGAGATCTAGCCAAAGCTTTCTAACCTAAAACTAAGAAAAACTACAAAACCTAAAAATGGAAATGGCTATGGCAGCCAAAAACAGAGAGAAAAACGTGAAAAATCTATTTATAGGCTTAGCTTGCAACCTTCGTGCTGCGGCCCCCACATACTCGCGCCACGGCGCCCACAGGGTCGGTCTCTTTGCACCACGGTGCCCACTTCATCTGGGCCGCGGCCCTCTCGGCTCGGGTTGAAGTATGACGTGGTTGAGATGCCTCTCTGCGCTGCGGCGCGCACTACCTTGCGCCGCGGCGGTGACTTCTGAAATGTAGATTTGGCTTCCTCTTCCTCTTTAAGCTCAAGTGCTCCATATTTGACCTTGTTTGGAGCCCTTCCTATCTTGGAGAATACACCAAATCAATAACATATATAAATCTACTTAATTTCTAACAATTAAACACAATTTTGCACAATAACATATAGAAAGGCATCAGAATCAGAATATGACAAATATAAGCACAAAACCCTCCAAATATGTATTATAAACAAGGATTAAGTATTAATTCTAGCATAGAATTAGGGCACCAATAACTACATTCTATGGAGTTATCACACCCCAAACCTACATTTTGCTAGTCCTCGAGCAAAACAAAATAGAGCTAAGTAAACCACTTTACAATTCAAATTAACTATTCATCCAGCAACTAACAAATTTCAATTTTCTTTTCTTTCAATTAAACCAAATACTAGTGTGTAATGTCTGCATCAATCCTCAAAAAGTGCAAATGCCCCATAAACAGCTCCACAGAAATACAATCCTTAACATGCTAAAATCCACACAAGTCGTCATGCAATTCACATTTTTCACAAACATGCAAGATAAACTTCTCCAAATCAAGTCATACATATCCAGATAAGTTTATAAGCATACATGCATATGATTCACAAAATCCACAAGATTGTAAATCAACTCTCTCTCTACTAATGTAAACCACACAAGATTAAGGATCAAAAGGGACTTTATCAGCTTATATTGTAAGGCCAATGGTATAGGCGAAAGAAATGAACGGGAAAGGATAAAAAACAAATATTGAGAAACATAAACATAATATTCCAAGAAATGAGCCACTAACTGATATTAGCAGGGTATTCGAAAGTGAGATCATAAAACTTGTCGGAACCATTTTCGATGCTTTTCATACTTTACTTTTCTTTTGCTTTGCTTTTCTTTTTCTTCATTTTTCTTTTCTTTTCTTGTCTTTTTCTTTTGGTTTTTTTTATTTTGCAAAGCATTGCTTTTTCTTTTGTTTGCATCTGGTTCCTTCAAGCTCATTTTGAATTGAATATTCATTAACACCCCTAATCATCAGACTCATCTCAAGAAATAGCATACCATGTACTCAACAAACAATGATGGTAGTAAGAAAATGCAATGTTTTCACATGCATTAGAATGGTTAACAGGTTAACAATCACAATGGTAATGAAAAACAAATAAGGCCAAACAGTATAAGGCTTCAAAAAGGGACCTAGGGATATCATCATATCAGGGTAAGCTTTTTAAGGCTCAATCGGTCCAAACAATGCCCTAATCATTTTCTCAATCATGCACAATCTAGGATTTCACCTCAAGAGAGTTCAAAAATAATTTCTAGGATAATGAAAACTCTACATGTACATCCATAAACATTCTCAAGACATGCACTCTTATCATTTTCAAAGTTACACTTGCATCTAAGTGAGATGTAAATCATGCATCAAAAGCAACTAAATTGTTTCACATGCTTCAAGATCACATAAGGTTTCACTGAAAAGGGGGCAAATAGCAACCTTTGACATCATGAACAACCATAACAACACTAGCATTGTTGCAACATGTCATGCATTCAAATAGATTCAACTTTTTCAATTCAAGCATGCACAACATCTTTTGCATAATGTGAAAATTGAAAATCTTGTCAACAGCGCATCAGTGATAGTCAAAATAAGATATAATCATGAAAATATGATGACTAAAACCACTGCATACTTAGAATACTAATACATGTTAACATTAAGTACAAAAGTAATAAAACATGTAAAGATACTCCCCCAAACCTAAATGAAATGTATCCTTAATGAACATGGTCTATAGGGTACCTGAGACTCTCAAAATAGCAGCCTAACTACTGCTGAGCATTATTAAATACACAAAAATAGAGAAAATAATAGAAAAAATACAAACAGGGGTGCTGCGCTGCGGCACTCCCATGCCTAGGCCGTGGCGCTCACAAAAAGCAGCAAAATTTGGCAGAAAATGACCACCTGCGCTGCGGCGTGCAAAATCTTGCGCTGCGACATGACAACCTAAACTGATAAATTTAGCAACAAACACAGTTTTGCTGTTGGAATTTGCTCAAACGGGTCTCTAGCTGCAACAAAACTTGTTCAAAAAGCTAAATTACAAAATATACAACACAAACATAATAAAACACAAAAACAACATATTAACCTATATAAAAACCTAAACAAACTTAAAACCTAAAAACAAACAAAAACTAACATACTAACATATATCTATACTAAAATACTAACAAAAACATATTAACTCAACTAACATAAACATAAACATATATATACAAACATACAAAACACAATATACTACCTATTTATGCATAAAGTAAAAATATGAAATAAACATAAACATGGGGTTCCCTCCCACGAAGGGCCTGAGTTATAGTCCCAGCAAGATTTTGTCACCAAAATTGAATTGCTGCAGATGAGTAATCCTCAAGAACTTGATCCAAGGGCTATCCTTTCAGGAATTCGCGACATCCCTCAAGGGCCTCGTATGATTGAAATCACTCGGCTTCTTATTTGAAACTAAAACAAAACACAAAAGAAACATAGATTATATACAACTTGAATTAGAACTAACTAAACTCATTGTCAAAATTAGCAATGTAGAAACATTATCCCTTGTAACGGCGCTAAAAACTTGATTGCTATCACAAGTGCACGGATCGCTCAAGTAATATAGATACAGAGTAAAAGTTCGTTCCCACGAGGATATTTGTTATAAAGTTAAGTACCAACCAATAGCTTAATCAATTCTATTCAAGGACATAAAAATAAAAAAGTAATTAACTAAACTAAATCTAATCTACAAAATCAATAAAGATAAATAGTTAGGTTTCAGGGAATCCTTCTTCACTCCCTACATCTACCAACAACATGCAATCCTCCTTATAAATATAAATGCATTGATTAGGTTAGCTTGAGAATCTGATGTAGCCAAAAGCCTATGTCTAGGTCAATCAACCCTGATTTCATTTACCCAGCTCACTAAGTTTCCTTGAGAACTAGTACAAACTCCACTCATGAACGATCTATTCTCAATCACACACTATACATGGCTAATAGGTATATTTCTATCCCATTAACGAATCAACTCATCCAAGCCAATTGAACTCGTCAAACATGTATCAACCATACTATATCCATATTAACAAATCCCTATGTCTAGTTCATTTACAAATATTAGGATCATGTAATTGATGGCCAACCAACAGCAAGCATTAAGCATAGATTATGATTGAATAATAACTAAACATCCACGCAAACTCAGAGAAGAACATATTATTAATATATATAGAATAGGATCCAAAATATCCCTAAATACAACTCAGCTATACAATGAATATGAAAACAAGAGTAAAATCATATCCAAGGAAGATAAGGAAGAGAAGAGAGAAATGAAGAAGAGAAAGAAAGCTCATTGATTTGTCTCTGAAGCTTGAATCCTCCTTCATCCTTGTTCCTAGCCTCCAATCCACCATCAATGGAGATCTAGCCAAAGCTTTCTAACCTAAAACTAAGAAAAACTACAAAACCTAAAAATGGAAATGGCTATGGCAGCCAAAAACAGAGAGAAAAACGTGAAAAATCTATTTATAGGCTCAACTTGCCTCCTTTGCGCCGCGGCCCCTACATACTCGCGTCAAGGCGCCCATAGGGTCGGTCTCTTTGTACCGCGACGCCCACTTCATCTGGGCCGTGGCCCTTTTACCTCGAGTTGAAGTATGGCATGGCTGAGATGCCTCTCTGCGCCACGGCGTGCACTACCTTGCGCTGCAGTGGTGACTACTGAAATACAGATTTGGCTTTCTCTTCCTCTTTAAGCTCAATTGCTCCATATTTGACCTTGTGTGGAGCCCTTCCTATCATAGAGAATACACCAAACCAGTAATATATATAAATCTACTTAATCTCTAACAATTAAACACAGTTTTGCATAATAACACATAAAAAGGCATCAGAATCAGAATATGACAAATATAAGCATAAAACCCTCCAAATATGCATTTTAAACAAGGACTAAGCATTCATTCTAGCACAAAATTAGGGCACCAATAACTACATTCTATGGAGTTATCACATACGCCACCATTCTTATATTCTACATGAGGACGCATCCTAACCCCTGTTATGAAGCATCACAGTATACCTCAAAAGGTTCGTTGGGATCTTGTGAAATTAGCATCGACGAATCAGTTAAACGTCTCTTCAATTCTTGGAAGCTTTCCTCACATGTATCGGTCCATGCAAAAGGTTGATTCTTCCTTGTAAGCTAAGTGAGAGGTTCTACTATCTTGGAGAACCCTTCAATAAACCTTTGATAGTAATCGGCCAATCCAAGAAAACTACGGATCTCCGTTACCATCTTCGGTCTTTCCCAATGAAGCACTGTTTCCACCTTTGACGCATCAATTTCAATTCCTTCTTACGAAATTAAGTGTCCTAAAAACTGAACTTCACTCAACCAGAATTCACACTTGGACAGCTTTGCATATAACTTATTTTCCCTCAAAATCTGAAGAACCACTCTGAGGTGTTCAGCATGTTCCTCCTGACTTCGAGAGTAGACCAAAATGTCATCAATAAAGATAACAACAAATCTATCCAAGTAGGGGTAAAAAATTCTGTTCATGAAGTCCATGAATATAATAGGAGCATTGGTTACTCCAAACGGCATCACAAGGTACTCGTAATGTCCATAATGGGTCCAAAAAGTCGTCTTAGGAATATCCTCTTCTTTCACACGGATTTAATGGTAGCCAGAGTACAGATCAATCTTGGAGAAAACATTAGCTCCCTTCAGGTGGTCCATTAAGTCATCTATCCTTGAAAGTTAATACTTGTTCTTGATTGTGATCTTGTTTAACTGGCGATAATCAACACACAACCGTGAAGTCCCGTCCTTCTTCTTAGCTAATAATACTAAAGCTCCGCACGGTGAAACGCTAGATCTCACAAACTTCTTCTCTAACAGATCCTCTAACTATTTCTTGAGCTCAGCTAATTCTGATGGTGACATCCGATATGGTGCCATGGATATAGGACCCGATCCTGGTATAAGGTCGATAGAGAATTCCATCTCCTTTTTTGGTGGTAACCCAGGTATATCATCAGAAAAGAGCTCAGGAAATTTATTCGCCATATGAATAGCATCCACACTGGTCTAACCCTTGACTTTTAAGGAAGACAAAAACATATATCCTTGAGCTCCATTCCTTAAAAGGATTTCGGCTTGCTTGATAGTTATAAATCTAGAAACCTCAGAATCAGGAAATATTAAGGTTTTACTACAACAATCCAACAAGATATGGTTAGAAGATAACCAATCCATTCCTAGAATAACATATATTTGGGAAAGGGGTAAACAGATCAAATTGACTGATCAGACTCGACCTTCTATAGAAATAGGACAATTCAAACAAGCTTGAGTAGTAATAACGGGTTTAGCAGTAGGAGTAGAGATACTCAAATCAAAAGGTAAGGAAGACACAGGCAAACCTAGTCGGTGTACACAATCATAGGCAATAAAAAAATGAGTTACCCCTGAGTCATACAGCACAAGTAAAAGATCACCTCCTATTTCACAATCTCCCTGAATAATATCTTCAGATTGAGAGGCCTCCGCTCCACTCATGGTATAAACTCTACCTCCCGCCTGGGGTCTTGCAACTCACACATTACTAACAGAGGGCTCTGCCTTGGGTTGATTGTAATCTTTGGAAATATGTCTAGGCTTCCCACATCTAAAGCAGATGATCCCTTTAATTATGCAGTCCTTTGTCCAGTGGTCCCTTCCACACTTTAGACATCTTGGGGTAGACACCTCGGTTGTACTAAACTTGTGGCCATTAGAACTTTCTCCACGGGGTTGTTGCTGAGCTTGATTTCCTGGTGGTCTCGAATATGGATTTTGCTGGACATGACTGCCACGTTATTCCTCCCCCTTTGGAACTGAGAGGGTCCAAAGTTACGATTTCTTGTGTCCCGAGATGGCTCCAACTCTTCGAGTCGACAACACATGTCCATCAGGGTTGAGAACTGATTCATTCTCATCAGCGGCACTCCTTTCTTCAATTCATCTCTAAGGCCTTCTTTGAACTTACGACATTTCCATGCTTCATCAGGCTGGAGTTGTAAATATCGCAAGAACTTTGACAAGCTCTCAAATTTAGTAGCATAGTCATTCACTGACATGTTTCCTTGCTTCAGGCTTAGGAACTCCATCTCTTTAGCGTGTCTCGCATTAGCTGGAAAGTACTTCTCTAGGAACTTGTCCTTGAAGGCTTCCTAAGTGATTATAATTCCCTCAGCTACCATCAACCATCGAGCTCCTTTCCACCAGTCTTCGGCAGCTCCCATGAGCATAAAGATAGCATAAGTTACCTTTTTACGCATCAGTGCATCCCATTCCCTTGAATATTTTCTCCAATTCTTGAATCTAAAGACTCGCCTTCTCTGGGTCGAACTCTCCTCTAAACTGGGGTGGATTATTGTGATGAAATTCTGATAAATTCGGAGTCTCGGTAGCAGCTTCGTGTTATTGGACGACTCTTTGATTTTGTTGCATTATAACTTCAGCCAATCTCTGCATTACCTCTGCCGCTGCAGCCATACTCTCACTATCTCTTTCTGGGTTCATACGTGTAGCTCTGCCTCACGCCATCTCACTTCCATGAAGTTACACTAAACAACACACAATGGAAGTCAGATGAGATCCTTTCACAAAATTTTGTCTCCTTTCGGAAACCAATCAATACATCTCTGTGTTCAGTTTCAGAGAAAACACACAGCATAAATAAAACAAACAAACCCACAAACCCAAAAGACTCAAACTTGGGCTCTGATGCCAACTAATGTAACACCCTCCTTTGAGTGCTACATTTAAGACCAAATCCTTTATTTCCCTTTACCCAAGTTATAAAATATTTAAAGTCATAAATTATAAGTTCCAAAGTTTTCGTTTTCCTTATTCGCTAATATCATACTTAATATAACAAAAGACAGATTTTAAATTTCTTCTCTAAAAAACGTAGACTTTTGAGAGAAGACATGACTGCATAAAATATAACTAGTTAACATCACACTCCAAAAATATTATACATTCCAGTATAATGGATTTCAATCCACCCAAAATAAATAGTTAAATATACAAGTTTATAATCAAAAGACATAAGGTGTCCACTGACTCCAAAACATACATCAGCCCAAGTCTAGACATCTAGGGAGCAGGATCTTCCCCTGTATCCTCCACAGGATCCTCCTCGGGGTCTTCCTCAGGGTCCTCTTCCTCCTCAGACCCTCAGTCTGTAAGATTCCTCAACTGAGGCAACAATCCATGAGCTGGAGTCCTAACTGAGGACACCACCGAGTCCAGATCCTCCCTAGGGGTGTAATGTAAGTCACCCCACAACTCCCTAAGTGGCATGAAAAACTCTATATATATAGTAATAGTAAGAGAAAAGAAAGGAATATCATTACGGGTCCTATGGATAGTTATAATTACATCCCCAAAATATCTAACATGCTCATTGTCCCAATCAATGCGCCAGGCACTTGCACCATCATGAAACTGAACTCGAACACAACCAAAAAGATCTCATCTAGTAGCCATTCCAAAATACAATAGCAAACAACAACCCTTCCTCTTAATCTTTGTTCATAGGAATATATAAAACAGAAAACAAGCAGAACAACAATACAAAGAGGTGAGACTTTCTACATCATTCCAACATGGTAGCAAGAGACAATAAATAATAATAAGATCACAGAATACAATCATAGCAGTTTATAGTCAATTAAGCTTCCAACATATATCTCAACAATACATGTCACAAGTAAATCCACAGTATCATAACTGACAATCTCACTATACAGGTTCATCATGATGAAATGCCCAATAGTATGTGTATGCACAATGGACAGATACCTACTCCATGGAGCTAAAACTAACATCGGAAAGAATGATCAGGAGAGTTACTGTCTAAACATCGTTAGCCTCAAATCAAGTGCATCTCAAAATAATCAATGTGTGCAACATGGCTGTACAAGACACTCTCAATAGGATCGTGAATAGGATAGTGTCTGGTCGAGATCGTCGGTGCATTGCACAGCCACCACGGCCCAGTGGAGCTACCAACTGTTCACTTATGGGATACCCGTGCCCTGACGCCTCCAAGTTTAACAAGTGAACTACACTACATAATTCATACCCACACGAAAGAGTAATTCATCTCCTAGGCATTCTGCCTAACAACAAGTCATTCCGACTTTTACAATGTATGATCATGTGACAATGAACATAGGCATTATGCCTTAACAATAAGTCATTCTGACTTTTACAATGTATGATCATATAACAATGAACACAGGCATTCCGCCTTAACAACAAGTCATTTCAACTTTTACAATGTATGATCATGTAACAATGAACATAGGCATTCCGCCTTAACAACAAGTCATTAGTTCAACCATATAATAATATTATGTCCAAATCATAAGGCATTTCAAATATAAGATTCTCAAGAATCATCCTTCATGAAGGTCCAAAGAAATTGCAAGGTATTAATTTTTCATTTCACTTCTCTTTTCTCATAAGTCCTAATGGCACTCTACTTGACTATGAACTCTCTTCCTCACCTATTTTTCTCTCTCAAGGCCAAACTCCTCTCCAATAGAGTGTTTAAATTTATATTACCACTCACTCACCATTACCAATCCTTAATTTACTTTTTTCTTTTTCTTAATACTTAGGTTTAATTCAACATAACATTTTTGTCTTGGACACCCCATTTTTAACCTCAAGGCCGTGAGCTTCCTAGAATACTAGGGCTTCAAATTTTTTTTTTTTACTTTCACAAGTAATCTCAAGCAAATAAATCATATCAACTGCCACAAATCTCTCCAAGGTTACACATAGCACAAAATCACAAAATCACATAAGGAAAGACTCACACAAAGCATCAAAGATCCATATAATGAAGTGAGAAATCCTCACATGGATCCCTCACTTCCCACACAAAGATTTCCTCCCTCACCACCATGAATGAGTGATGAGAAAAATCTCCCTCTTACCTTTGGAGCTATCCAACTACTTGTGTAGGACTTTGTGAAGTAAAACTTTCTCCTTCAAGAACCCACTTAAAATCGAAAATGACATAGCGAAAGTAAACATTTTTTGACTTGAAAAGGATAGTCAAGAACAAAGATCAAAGCTTTGAAAGGAAGAAGAGAAGAATGATGAAAAAGGGAAGAACTTTTACCTTAGAAAGTCTCAACCCTAACTTGAAGGATCCTTGAAACTTTGAAAGGAAGAAGAGAAGAATGATGAAAAAGGGAAGAACTTTTACCTTAGAAAGTCTCAACCCTAACTTGAAGGATCCTTGAAAAGATTATTAACAACCAAGATCTTCACAATAAATGGTCTCAGGAGGAAGTATTGTGGCGTCCCAGGGCCGACAAGGGCGGGGAGTGATTGCCAGTGCAATGAAGCATGGACAAGGAGCGGCTCCTGGCAGGCTTCTAGGTGGAGGGTCTACATGAATGACCTGAATACACACCAGAATGAGAGGGATTTAGAGACTGTGCAGGTATGGGACTACATAGTTGAGGATGACTTAAAGGAATTGATTTGGTGTAGCCATATCAAAAAGTTGTAACTTCTTTTCGGGAGCCTAGAACATAAGAACTCCATGGTTAAGCGTACTTGACTTGGAGCAATTGTGGGATGGGTGACCTCCTGGAAAGTTTCCCAGGATACGTGTGAGTGAGGACAAAGCACGCATAAAAGACTTGTGTTAGTTTGTGGAGACACTCATCAATCCTGCAGGCAGTTCTGAGTCGTTGCATTAATGGTATCAGAGACGAGACCTCTCCCAGTACGGTGTGGTTCAGGGACGAACCAAGCGAAAGTTGGTGGGCATGTGGTGTCCTAGGGCCGACGAGGGCCGGGAATGATCGCCGGTGCAATGAAGCACAGACAAGGAGTGACTCCTAGCAGGCTGCTAGGTGGACGGTCTGCATGAATGAACTGAATACGCACCGGAATGAGAGGGATTCAAAGACTGTGCAGGTATGGGACTGCATAGTTGAGGATGACTTAAAGGAATTGATTTGGTGTAGCCATATCAACAAGTTGCAACTTCTTTTCGGGAGCCTAGAACATAAGAACTCCATGGTTAAGTGTGCTTGACTTGGAGCAATTGTGGAATGGGTGACCTCCTGGAAAGTTTCCTAGGATGCGTGTGAGTGAGGACAAAGCACGCTGAAAAGACCTGTGTTGGTTTGTGGAGACACTCATCAATCCTGTAGGCAGTCTCGGGTCATTACAAGTATGGATTCAAGAAACTTAGTTGTTGGAATTTTGAGAAGGTAAAATGGTGATGGAATGGTGGAGGTCGTGGAGTGTAGGAGAGAAAATGAAAGAAGATGAAGAGAAATGTGAGAGAAATGTTTTGGTGAAGAGAGAGAAAGTGATAGTAAGATTTGATTTGATAAAAGATG
This sequence comes from Ormosia semicastrata, assembly GCA_029884595.1. Classification (NCBI taxonomy): domain Eukaryota; kingdom Viridiplantae; phylum Streptophyta; class Magnoliopsida; order Fabales; family Fabaceae; genus Ormosia; species Ormosia semicastrata. The sequence goes on along the minus strand of JAQQTO010000062.1, from coordinate 16,662,031 downwards.
ATGGAACTTGTGTAAGTCCCTTTTTTTCCATATGTGGCCGTGTGACACCTTAGAAAAAGGAGAAGGAAGCTTCTCTTGGAAGCTTTATCAAAAGCTTGCTTGAGAAGCTTCGCACGCTTCCCAAAAATATCAATCAATGATGTGATGTGACGACATCACTTAGATGGTGTCATAAAAATGACTAGATAGAAATAACCTACTAGATTTCTACTACAAACTTTTATCCAATGAATAAAAGTCATTGTCAATAAATTTGGTATCTATTATCCAATGGTTAATAAAGTGTACTCAAATTTTATCTGTCAGATAAAACTTCAAAAAATGAAAAAATCTCGTAAAATATGTCCAACTTTGGGTTTAGTAAGATCCCTTGGCCCCAATTTAACAGTCCAACAATTTTTGGCCTCGAAGAAATATTTTATTTCTCCAGTCCCGCTTACGTGCACATAAATTGAGAAATATAATAAAATAATCAAACAATTCAAACAATTCTAGAAAAATTCACAAAAATCATTAATATTATAAAATGAATAAATATCGTGAAATAATAAATTTTTGGGGTGTTACATAGACTCTTCCTCCTGCTTGAGATCTTGTCGCACGTTCATTACTAACAGTAAGTTCCACCTTCAGTTGAACACAGTCTCTGGAAATGTGTCTGGGCTTTCCACACTTGAAACAGATTATTCCCTTGAATATACACTGCTTTGTCAAATGGCCATTTCCACACTTCTTACATCGTGGTAAAGATATCACGGTCTGACTGAATCTGCTACCCCTAGTACTTCCTCCATTTGTTTGCTGTTGTTGTTAATTTCCCGATGGTCGTGAGTACCATTTCCACTGGGATCGATTGACCTTACACCTCCTCCCTCTTTGGAACCTAGGTGGTCCAAAGTTACAGAGTCTCGCATTCTGAGATTGATTCAACTCTAATGGATTCTGAGCCTCGACTGTCGCTCCTTGCTGTTGAACGATCCTCTGATCTTGTGGTACTGTTACATCAGCCATTCCTTGTATTGCTATCACAGTTGCAGCCACACTTTCATTATCACGTCCTGCATCCACCTTTGTTTGTTTACCACGAGCCATATGCGTATGTCTACTAGAACCATCGCTTTTCTTCAACGTTTAGACAAAGCAAAATATAATAAAATTTAAACATAACTAAGTCAAGCCACACTGTCTCCTTCCGGAGACCAAACAATACATCTCTAGGTTCGATTTCAGAGAAACACACTGCACAAACAAGACAAGCCTACCCATAAACCCAAAAGACTTGAACTTGGGCTCTACTTGCACTAGAGGTACCACTCCAAAGGGTGTAGATACAAATAATTCTACACGAGTTTAGTCATCCAACTGTACTCTTTCTAGAAGAACTCCAATTCTCCTAGTTCACCTAGTTGAAGTTATAGTTTCCTGTTCACACAGAACATTACATATTGAGTGGGCCAATCTTCAATATCATGTAACTGTGTAACAGTAACTACTAACATCCAACCTAAAGCAAGTTATGCAATCCTCTTTTTACATCTCAAACAAGAGACAAAGAAATGCACAACACACACATAGAAATTTCTACATGCCTAAGCATAGTCAGTCCACACCCTGGCTCAATAGGATGAATTACTCTGATACCCCCTAATGTAACACCCCCTCCGAGGGGCATTACATTTCAGACTAACTCCTTTTTAACACTTTATCCAAAAACTTAATATTTGATATTATAAAATACGAGTCACAGAATTTCTTTTTCGCGAATAACATAAACTTACTAAAATAGAGAAACACAAGATATAAGAACTGAATAATAGACTTTACATAAAAACAAGGTTTACTACGTCCATGAGTACATCATACTTACATGTCCAAGAACATAAAGCATCTAACATAACTAACCTAAATTAGCCCAAATTCACAACACCTAAAGAGAAGAGTCCTCCTCAGAAGACAAATTCCCTAGTTGGGAATGTCTCAACGAATAGAAATCCGAGCAGGAGAAATCTCGAAGTCCTCCCTTGGAGTATAGTGAAGATCACTCCACAACTCCCTGAAGATTCAGCCTCACCGCCATCACAGTGCTCTTAAAACATAAATATATAACAGAACAAACAGCACAAGACAGTAAAGAGGTGAGATCCCCCGGCCCTGTATCAACAGTCCAAAATTTTCCAAAAATAATATTAAAATAATCCAAAGAAGTCAAATAATTCACTAAAATTTACAACATCAAGGAAATCACATATAAACCAAAAACAAACAAAAATCGAGGCATTACACTCCTCCTTCTCATTGAAGCCTACGGCCATTATAGCTCAAAAGTGACCAAAATAAATTTTTTATTTCATTTCTATACTTATCATTTTCTCATGCAAAACACAAAAATTCTTTTCCTTTTTCTTTCAAACCCCATGGCCAAGGTGCTAAAAACTTCCTTCCAACCTCTTATAATTCAAATCAACTATACTACTTGATTCTAACATCATCCTAAGCAACTTCGATGTTGTGATCAAGCCTTAGTTCAACCATTTTCAAGCTTGATTTTTGAGTTTAAGTTCTAGGGTTCTAAGGTAAAGTTCTTGAAACTTGATTTCTTATTTGATTCTTGAAATTCTAAGACTATATTTGATCTATGGTTATCTTACTCTAGCCTTAGATATTAATATGTTTGTGTTTACTTTGATTTTGAAGAGTAATTTGGTGGTGAAAGTTGACACATGGAGTCCTACTAGGAGCAAGGAGGCTACATCCAAGGTAAGAGGGAGATTAACCTCATCAACCAATTATGGTGGTAAGGGACATGAAATTTGTATGAAGGTGATGAATCCATGTGAGGATTTATTCACCATATTTGTGTAGTTGTGTGATTTGTATTTATTTGTTCTATGTGATTTTTATTGCTTTGATATTTGCATGAACTTGATATAGTAAGTTTATGATGCTTAAAGTATGTTGTATGCTATAATTGTGTTAAAAAGGAAAGTAATTTTTGGTTCCAATGACCATGAGGCTCACGGCCTCTATGCCCACAAATGGGTAATCCAATGTAGAAATTGTTTATTAAATGTTAACCTAGAAGATTAGTGATAAGAAACTTAATTAAGGAATTACAAAATAAAAATAAAAATGAATATATTTTTATCACTAAATCAAAAGTGATTTTCAGTCAAGAGATTAAAAATATGAATGAGAATTAATTTGGAGACTTAAAGTATTTTATTTAAGATGATTTTTGATAAGTTAAATGGAAGGGATTTTATTTAGAATTGAAATAATAAAAGTTTTGGAAAGAATGTTAGAAAATATTACTTAGATGATTAGGGGACTAAATTAGAATTTAAGGATTTGCAAGTGAAAAAGAAGATGAACACAATTTTATAATTTAAGAAGTAATGGTTTTTTGGCTATGTCAATGAAAATTATTTTTAAGGATGGTTTGGAATTTAAAATATTTTATTTAAGAATGTTCTTATTTAGAGTAATGAACAAAGAGTGATTTTTGGCCTTAGTATGGAAATAAAGTTAGAATGATGTTTTGAAAATAAAGTATTTTATTTAATAAGAAGGATTTCTGGATATCTTGGTTTAATTTAAATAATATAAGTTTTGTGAAAAATATTAGGAAATATTATTTAAAGGAGGTTTAGTGAGAAAATGTTGGAATTAAAGTCCAAAGTTTATATTAAATGAGAAAAGTTTTAAATTGAGTTTAGAATATCAATAAAATATTTTACGCAATTAAAAATATATAGAGAAACTCTTACGTAATTTAAAAATGGTGATTTTTAACTACGCAATTAAGAAAAAGTTTTAAAATCTTTACGTGATTGAGAAAACGTTAGAAAACTGTTACATGATTTGAAAACGTAATAAAAGTGTTACGCGATTGTAAAAATGCGATAAAAATACTACGTGATTGGTTATAGCCGGTATTGGGTTATGATATGCATTGAGTCATTATTCATGGATTATTTATCAGACGGTGTCTGTTAAGGCTATTGTTGCCTAGGAGATTGAATTACACCTTAGTGCTTGTGCGAATTGCGTGATGAAGGTTTATGAATGATCTTGGAGGCGTCGGGGTGCGAAATTCCACATGTGGCCAATTAGTAGCACTACTGTGCCGTGGCAACCGATGCAAACGTACCAATGATCTCGATGAGAACACTATTCCTATTCCCAATCTAGCGTAAAATGTCTTGTATAATGCCATAACGTACACATTGAGAAATTATAGCACTTAGGCTGAGGTGGCCGATATATAGACATATCTTCTAGATTATTCTCTCTGAAATTGTATTTAGCTCCATGGAGTAGGAAATGAGTGCATTGTGCATAAGAATGGTGAGTAAACACATTGTGCATATGCATAATAAGTGTACATATTATTGTGGCATAGTCAGTATACTTATTTTTGTGGTATGATTTGTATTCATGTATTGTGATATATATTGTTAAATTATCTGTTAGTTGATAATATAATTATATCTATTGTTCTGTGATATTGTTGTATATTAATGACATTATTGTCATTATTGTTTCTTTGCTGCCATGATGGTATTGATGTAAGGGATCTCACCTCTTTATTGTATTGTTCTATTTGTTCTGTTCTATATTTATGTCTTGTGTTTCTAAAATTCAGTAAGTTTATGTTATCCGTGAAAAAGAAATTTTGAAACCCGTATTAAAATAATATCAAATATTTTATAACTTGGGTAAAGAATTAAAAAGAGTTGGTCTGAAATGTAATGCCCTTCGGAAGGTATTACACATTGTCCTTTCTTCATCGTCCAGGTGCATCACAATTGGATTTTATCATGAATATGGGTCCACAAAGCTGAGGAATTGATATCTTGATGCTGGGTCCACCAAATTGTCAATGCTCAAGAGAGGGTATGAATCCTTAGGGCAAGCTTTATTCAAATTGGTGAATCTACACATATTCTCCATTTACCGTTGGATTTTTTTGCCATAACCACATTTGAAAGCCTTATGGTGTACTATACTTCTCTTATGAACCCTACCTTGGAAAGTCATTTCACTTCTTCTGCCATTGCTTTTATTTATTTCTCGTACAACCTTCGTTTCTTTTCAGTTGCTTGTTTCACATTTGGGTTTAAAGCCAGCTAACAACAAATAAAATTGGGGTTGATTTCAGGCATATCAGTTGACTCCCAAGCAAAAAGATCAATATTGTTTTGAAGCAATTTTATCAATCAATTGGATTGGGTCGGGGAGAGATTAGCATCGGTCTTGATTATTTGGTTTGATTTTGCTCCGATCAGGATAGGTATTAATTCTCCCTTTGTTGGGTTCTTGTTTCTCAAAACTCATGTCTCAGATCTAGCTTGGTTATACAAATCCCATAAGCTCTAAGGATTGGATCCTTTCCTCCACGATTCTACCAAATTTAGGTTGGTTGTCCATTTGGATTTTGATGCTTTAAGGCGTCATGATAGCATTGGCGGGTCTCAACTTAGTCGGCATGAATGACTATGACCCTCTCTTCATCAATTGAGAACTTCATTGTCAAGTGTGGTGTGGAAACAATTGCCCCCACTTTGTTGAATAAGGGATGCCTTAGTATTATATTGTATGAAGCCTAACAGTTAATAACCTTATACTTAACATAGATCCCCTTTTCTTTTTCAATGGTTGTCCATTGTTTGATATATCCTTTAACTTTCGCTTGTTCTCCTGAGAAACCAATCAAATCTCCATTGAACTATTTCAACTACCCATCTATGATTCTGAGCCTACAGAAGGCCTCCTTATATAAATTATTTGTTGAACTGCCCTAATTGACTAGCATTCTTCTTATGTCAAAATTTGTCATTGCTACATACATGACCATTGGATTATCTTGATTTCTATCATTACCTTGAAAATCTTCTCCAGAAAAAGACCAAAGGAAGGGTTTTCACTTTTGGCTTAGGTTGAGGTCGACTAGTTGCTTCCATGGCCATTACAATTTTGGCTGCCCTTAAGAGTATTTTTTTGGTGTTTATTCACTCACCTTGTAACATCATCCTTTCCAGCTTACTTGTATAAGCTGCTTGGTAGCTACTGTTGTGTTTTTACATGCTTTTCTATTTTATGTGTGCATGTAGGTAGATAATTTAGCAAACAAGTTATCTCATAGGAATAATTAAAATAATTATTTAAAATATGAAAAAATTATGAAAAAATATAATTTTAGCTAAAATAATTATAAATAAGATTATTTATAATTATTAAGGCTTAAATTAGACTTTTATGGATATTAAAGGTATTAATTAAATATATAATAAGTTAATTAAATATTAATTATTAATTTAGATAATTAATTAAGAAGGTAATTAACTTAAGTAACTTTAATATTTTAAGATATTCATTATGAGCTTAGAAATATAATTATACTAATATAATTAAGTAATGATTAGTATTGGACCAATAAATTTTCATGCATAAAAAGTGAGGTAGTAAGATGCAATCTTATTGGTTTAGAGTTTTTAGAGTCATAATGAGTGTCATAAAAGTAAATTTATATTAGAATTAATAAAATTAATGAAATAATGAGTTTTAAGACACATTAGTGTAATTTTAGCATTTAAGGTTAGTGCATGAAGGTTATATGAGTTCTCACACTAATTAGGATCCCTAGGTAGTGTGTAACTACCCTAGGACTCGTTTTTGAACTCAGCATAACTCAAAAGGCTCCCCAATGAGCCTGCTTCGATAACTTAGTGGCTAACTTATCGAGGCGGTCTGCCATGGCTCCCAAGCAAGGAGATCACGCAGTCTCACTCTCCCTTAAACTTCCTCTAGCTAGTGGTTTTGTCTTAAAAGGCAACCAACCATCCTATTTTCTAATTTGCTCCCATCTCCACCATCCTTATCACACATAGAGAAAGAAAATGCTAGCTAGAGAGAGAAGGAGGCAAACCGAAGGAGCTCCATTATGCATTTCTATTTAGCCACTAGATTTGAAGCTTCCTTGTCTTCTTCCTCCTTGTGACCAAGCCACACCACTGGCCTTCTCCACTAACCCAAGCTGCAAGCACCACCATTAACAAGTAGAGGTTCTTGTTCTCTTCTCTCCTTTTCTTCCTTTGATTTTGCCTTTAGTTACTAGTTGGATTAGAACAAATGTTTTGGGAGCCGGTTGGTGTCCATGGAAACCATGGATGGCCATGGAAGGCTACCCATGGTCGAGGCCTCTATGGTGATGTGGTAAGCCATGGCGGCTTGAGGAGCCATAATAATGTCTCTAAGTGGAAGGGAAGGGTTGATTTATGGTACTTATGGTGGAATAAGTTTGGTACCATCAGATATGGTGGCGGTGAAGGATGGTTTTGTGGTGGTGCTGACCACAGTGGCCACTACCTCATGTTAGCTATGGAAGGAAGTTGGGGATTTGACTTAGTGGCTATTTTTGTTGCCTTTGGAGGGCTTGGAACTACCACCTTGGATGGCTAAAGTCACGACTAAGGAGTGGTGGTGGTGGCCACGAAGGGCCACCACAAGAACCACCATGGGAAGACCTCTAATTTTGGGGGTTTATGTGTTGATGGAGACACAGTGGTGGCCACCATTGTGAGTGGCCAACCACGGTAGGCCATAATGATTTTGAACCCTAGAACCACCACAAGTCAAAATGGTTAATGAATGAGTCAAGGTCGGGCCTAGGTGGCCTTTAGCTTTGGATTGGCTTCAGGCCATAGTGACCCCAGTTGCACCCGATAGCCAAGGTTGGCCCTAACCCTAGGTTAGGATATTTAATGATGATAAATGTCAATGATATGTTTTAAGGGGTCAATTAAAGCTTAATGGACCTAAGACTAATGAGAAATGAATATTAGTTAATCCCTGAGGTCCTATCCTCGCAAGGAGGTTATGTGATGTAAGACAATGCTTTAATGTATGATAAAAGGGTTATGAATAAGGTGTTACATGAGTTCCAAGTTATCACAATTGGCTTGAGTATGTGATAAGCATAATTTTCATACATTATTTAACCCTCATACTTAGCCTCTTGGACCTCTTATATGCTTATTTGATTGGTTTTGGTTACAATTTATAAGTTTGGGCTCAAATTGGGCTTAATTGATTTTTTTAGCATTATTAGCATTTTACATTATTTCTATATTTCGGCCATATCTTGAGTTATAGATATCTAATAATTATGACTTTTGTGTTTTAGGAAAGCTGAGAGAAAGCTCTACAACTTTGATGAAGAGATCAAAGTCTCAATCGGATGTCTAGTGGACCGAATTGGGCTTAGAAGTCAGAACTTGAGTTTTGTTGCGTAACCCAAGTAGTGTGCACTAATTGGTCCATAACTTGGGATGTATATGTTATATGGACCTGAAATTGCCATTTGAAAGATAAGACATATATCTTTAACTCTTATAAAGACCACGAATTAAAACTATAATTGTTTGATGGTGTTTTACCCCTGTGAAGTCAGATGATGGGATTAGAGGCCTGTTAAGAGTGAATTGGGCATAACTCTCTCATCTTAAACCTAATTGAAGGGATTTCGGTGGTTGATGAAAGCTAAGAGGTCAAAAATTAACAATAAACTAAGGAAAAATTAGTATTCTTAATTTTGAACCTAGAGTTTTCTCCCTTCTCTTTAGATTTTCATCTTATTCTCTTCTTTTTCTGAGTTCTTCCCTCCCATTCATGGAGGGGTAGAGCCTTTAATCAATCCAAGGGTTTGACATTCTTGATGATTAATCTTGAGATTCTGTTTTAATCGTTATACATTCGATTATTATTCAAGTTTCTTTTCTTCTTCTTCTTTTTGTTTGATTCTGATTGAATGCTTAATTTGATTGGGATTTTTATATGTTAATTGCGTAATTATTGATAACACTGTATTTTATACATTTTATAATCCTCTCACTAGGCTTCTTAAGGTTCAATTAGGCTTAACTACGTTGATTTTAACACATTTTATGATTTTGAGCCGAATTGGATAATTAAATAAATTATTGCATAAATTAACCGTAATTATCTCTTTGGCAATGTTTAGTAAACTGGCAATAACTTGAGTTTCAAATATCTGATTGATGTGATTTTGGTCTTGTACGAAAGTTAAGACAATTCTCTACAACTTCGATGTTGAACACTTTTCCAGAATCGGACTCCTTGGAGGTGATATTGGGCTTTGAAGTCAAAATAGAGGAGCTGAAACCGGGTCTAAACACTTTGTAGTAATTGGACCATATCTTGAGTTCTAGGAATGATTTTGGACTGAAACCAAAGTCATTTTAAAGCAAATATTCAGGCTTACAACTTTCACGAAGACTACTTCTCTCAAAAATGAAAAAATGACTGGACACACGGCTGTGCATTTACTCAATTATTATTTAAAAAAAAGAAAAGAAAAAGAAAAAGAAAATACCAAAACGTCATGGATGACGTTTTGCTAAGTTTCCAACGTGCAGCAATTGGAGCTACTGTAGCTCCAAATTGCAATTCAAAATTACAAGCTACAGTAACTCCAATTGCCTATAAATAGGCACAATTCGACGGGGGGAAAGACGCTGTTGGGGAGAGGCTTTTGGGCAGTGCCCTGCCTCTCTCCTCAGTCTCCCTCTAATTTTCTTTCTCTCTCTTTTTATCTTTTTCTTTCATTTAGTCTATGTGTAAATAAGTTCCAGTCTACTTAGGTTAATGTGTGAAGCTCTTGATAATAAAATAAAGTTAGATTTATTCCTCTCTTGTGCTTTAATGATTTATATTTTAAAGTAGTTATTATGCGTGATATATTTTGTTTATGATAATTTAGAAACTACCCTTGTAAAGAGGAGTTTTTGATTTATTATAGACAAAATATTGGCACAGTAAATGCTTTAACCCATTTATAAGTGGTGGTAATAATTATAGGAAATATAATATAATTACGTATATTATTTTATTTCGTATTGTATTTTGTTTCCAATCAATTTAGAAACTCTTCTTGTAAAGTGGAGTTCTTGATTTGTTATAGACAAGAGATTGGCACAATGAATGCTTGATCCCATTTATGAGTGATGATATTAATAGATGATTAAAGGAAACATAATATAATTACGTATATTATTTTAATGGACTTTTAACGTTGTATTTTTCGATTGGAACCTCCATGTTGCGAGGATTCTAATTGAGTTATAAAAGGAATTAATTTTACCTTTCCTTTATTTACCAAGAGTGGATCTTTTTACCCAAGTAAATAATTTTTACCGTAGTCACAAAATATTTACTTCACCTTAATCTTCAACAATTCCCTGTGGATCGACCTCGGACTCACCGAGAAATTTATTACTTGAGACAACCTGCACTTGGGTTTGCAAATGTGACAATTAAAAAGTGTGCATCAATTATCATATGCTACAAGAGGATTCCAGAGATTAAACAAGGAATTAAAGGTGTTTGATGAATTGTTTAGCTTGGTTGGATCATGGTTTTTAAGTTAATTTGAGTTTTGGATGGATGCTTAATTTGTATACCCTTAATTAATTGAATTCTAGAAGCGTTTCTAGCAGAAGATTCATAGATCATTGAGAGGTGTCTTGATGTGATCTAAGACCAAGGATTTGGTTGATAATTGAATAGATATTTAGTGATCAAGGATAGATTAAGATCAAGATTGGTTAGTTCTCTTGGATTGGTTATTTCTTAATTTTGTTTTCTCTTCTTTAATTACTTTTTGTTTCTATTAATTAATCTTACAAACCCCTTCCCCCATTGTTTATTAACCTCTTAATTTGATTCTGTGATCATAATCAGAGTGATTTGTGGACTCGACCCGGTGTTACTTTATACTACAAGTTATTTTGTTAAACTAGTTATAAATTGATAAATTTGATAACCTCGGCAATTATCAAATTTGTGGCGCTGTTGTTGAGGATCATTCTAATGTTGTTCAATATTATTAACAGTATATTTGACTACTAATCCTTCACTGACCTCTTTGTTGCTATGTTTTTGTTATTTTTAGGCGAAAACAGGTGATTACGGGTTACTTTGCAAAATTTTGTACTGACAAATGTGCCCAGAATGAGCTAAAACTTCATCAGTTAAAGGAAAATAGCCTAATAAATAAGGATAGCAATATATTGCAAGGTCACCTATGGTTTTTCCAAATTTCATCATTTAGACCACTTTTTTAATTTTTAAATATTTTTATTGCATTTTTTGGTTTCATTTTTGTGTAGTTTTCATGTTGTGGTGGTCCCATGTTTTTTAAAAATCATTAGATAGGCCAATTAGATTTATTTTGTTAGATTTTTAGTTTTATCTAGTGTATTTTGCTTGTTTATTGATTTTGTGCATTTTGTGCTTTGGATAATGCATGACTAGATCTTCTGCTAGCCAATTGCTTGAGATTAATCCTGAGATTAATAGGACTTTGCATGCACTGATTAGAGCTCATAGGCTAAGTGCAAGAATTGCTTTTGAACTTGATTTTAATCTTGAATTTGAAAGTGAACTTGAGATCTTAAGTAATTTTGCAACTATAGGTTATAATATGCAGAATAGGACTCTCAAAGAACTTGCTGCTCCTAATGTAACTTACTGGCCTTTGTGTATTTAATACCCTAATCTTAATGATGACTTTGAATTAAAATCTGGATTGATACACTTGTTGCCTAAGTTTCATGGTCTTGCCGGTGAGAACCCCCATAAGCACTTAAAGGAGTTTCGTGTGGTTTGTTCAACTATGAAGCCGCATGGGATCCCTGAGAAGCACATCAAGCTGAGGGCATTCCCTTTCTCACTTGCTGATGTAGCCAAGGATTGGTTGTTCTACATTTCACCAGGTTTTATCATGAGTTAGGATGATATGAAGTGGTTATTCTTGGAGAGGTTCTTCCCTGCATCTAGAGCTACTACCATTAGAAAAGACATATGTGGCATAAGGAAGATGACAGGAAAGACCTTGCATGAATATTGGGAGAGATTTAAGAAGTTATGTGCAAGTTGTCCTCATCACCAAATCAATGATCAACTGTTGATCCAATACTTTTATGAAGGCTTGCTACCAATGGATAGAAGCATGGTAGATGTTGCGAGTGGAGGTGCCTTAGTGGATAAAACCCCTGGTGCAGATAGCAAATATGGCCGCAAATGCCCACCAATTTGGAACTTGAATAATCACTTCAACCAAAAGAATCAATGAGCTTCATGTATCCAATGCTAATCAACAGAGAATGGAGCACAGACTTGAGGAATTGACTTCTTTGGTGAGATAGTTAACAGTGGGGCAACAATTACCTGTGCAGATAGCTACAAATGTGTGTGGCATTTGTTCTTGTTCATCTCATCCCACAGATGCATGTCCTACACTTCAGGATAGTGGTTCTATTTTTCTAGATTAATCTGTTGCTACAGCAGGTGTCTTTCCTGGTAAACCACAATATCAGCAACAGCAGGAACCTAAATATGTTCCATTCTCCAGCACATACAACCCTGGTTGGAGAGACCATCCAAATCTAAGATATGGCAATGCAACCTTACAACAGCAGCAACTATTACAGTACAGGCAGCTTTTCAAACAGCCAATGAAATTGCAGTAGTTTTAATCTCAAGTTAGACTAAGTAGGCAATTCCAGCAGCCTATGCAAGAACCAAGTCCAGCAGTCACGAAACCTAAGCCTTTATTTGAGGATTTGGTGAAACATATGGCCATAAATAACATCCAGTTCTAGTAGAGGACAGAGGCCACCATATAAAATTTAGAAACTCAAATTGGACAATTGGTCTGTATATTAAGTCACCTGCAAGCCCAAGGTTATGGACAACTCCCTTCCTAAACAATTCCCAATCCCAAGGGCAATGTGAGTGCCATTATGCTGAGGTCTGGAAAATATGTAAAAGCATCATTTGAGCATCAACCAACTAACAAGCATCAACCAGTAGAAGAAATAATTTCTGATGAACCAGCCCAAAAATCTGAGGGTCAGAAGAAATCAGTTGTTGCCAATGAGCAGCAGCAGCCTGTAGTGGCTCTTCCCTTTCCACAGAGTGCCATTGAGACCAGAAAGATACATGAGGCAGAGAAAAATAGAGAGCTCCTTAAGACTTTTAGGAAAGTGAAAGTCAATATTCCGTTGTTAGAAGCTATCAAGCAGATATCAAACTATGCCAAGTTCTTGAAGGAACTGTGTATACACAAGAGGTGGCTAAAGGGCAATGAGAGAACCAACGTGGAGTAGAATGTTTCAGCCCTCATCCAGCCTATGCCACAGAAGTGCAAGGATCCTGGGACTTTTATAATTCCTTGCATAATAGGAAACTGTAGATTTGAGCATGCCATGCTAGACTAAAGGTACTTCCATTAATGTAATGCCTATGTCTATTTTTAATTCCCTTGAACTTGGTCCTTTGTAGGCTACAGGTGTAGTGATCCAGCTAGTTGATAGGAGTAATGCTTACCTAGCTAGTTTGGTGGAGGATGTGCTGGTCTAGGTGAACGAGTTGATATTCCCAGCTGACTTCTACATTTTGGAGATGGAGGGAGAGTCATCATCCAACAAGGCTCCACTCATTCTAGGAAGACTTTTTCTTAAGACAGCATGGATGAAGATTGATGTGCATGCAAGAGTTCTATCCACGGAGTTTGGAGATTCCATTGTGAAGTTTAATATTCTTGATGCTATGAAACATACCATGGGAGAACATTCTATCTTTCATATTAATTTAATTGATGATTTGATTGCTAATTCGTATGCTGACTTATGTGAGGAGTTTCCTGAGATTGCTGACTTTGGTAATTTTATTTTTGGTGCTTTGTGTGCTAGCTATGATGGTGATAATTTGTGTTCTATGTATTATGAAATATCAGCATTTTTGGGATGTTATGAATATGTTCCTGTGTTAGCAGGTTATACAACAGGTGATATATATGTAGAGGTTCAGGCAGCAGAAGTAAAGCAGTAGCAACCTACTAGATTACTTCCCTCTATAGTGCAGCCACCAAAGTTGGAGCTAAATTCGTTACCTGAGCATCTGAAGTATGCATACTTGGTGGATGATGAACAACTAGCTGTGATCGTTGTGAATGCTTATGTCATGAAGCATATCCAATGAAATTTTTGATGATAACAAAGTCAAGATGAAGATCAAGATCAAAACAAGTGACCAAGATCAAAAGAGATCAAAAGAGGTATATTTGGTATAGGTAATTGGCCTTAGAATCTAAATGTAAAATGCTCTCAAGTATCTCATCAATCTCCAAATGGTTTTTTAAAGATATTTCAAATCAACTTGAAATTCAAAGTTCATATTTTAAAGAAATATTGATTTCAATCTTGGATTTTGTAAATCATGTTTATATCTCAACAAATCCATGTTTTTCTAAGTTGGGCAAGGCCATTAAACTTGATTGAACTTGAAAAATATGTTTAAGGGTCATTGTAATCGATTACATAGTGCTTGTAATCGATTACAAGCCAAACAGAGGCCTTGTAATCGATTACATTGATGTTGTAATCGATTACAAGCATGGCGGAAGCCTTGTAATCGATTACATTAAGGTTGTAATCGATTATAAGTTTAGAAGAGGCCATGTAACCGATTACATGAATGTTATAATTGATTACATCCTGTCCAGAAGGCTAAGAACACGTTCTAAGAGCCATGTAATTGATTACATGGACTATGTAATCAAGTACAACTGGTCTGACATTGCCCAACGACTATTTTATCAGCATTTAATGCTGCCCATTAATGCACCCAATGGCTCCTTTGATCTGAAAACTTATAAATACATGTCTTGGGTCTTCATTAATGGCTAACTAAACAACTGAGAAATATATTACAATCATTCTAATTCGTGAATCATCTTTGAAACACTTATGCTTTGTTTTTTAATTAACTTGAGATATTCTTGAAGAGCATTCTAGGGCTTTAATTTGTATTACATACTCTTGTGAGAGTTTCATCTATTAAACACTTTGATTCTTTGTAAATAGGGTAAGATATCCCTCAATTAACTTGTAAGGGTGAGGCATCCCTTGGATTTGAGGCTCAAGCACAAAGGGTGATGTATCCTAAAGGTGTTATGAGTGCTCTATTGTGTAAAGGTAGTAAGCACCTCTTCAAGCTTGAAGTAATAGTGAAAAATCTCAGGTGATTACTTGAGGACTGGATGTAGGACACAAGGAGTGGCTGAAGCAGGATAAATCTTTGCATTTGATCTTCTAAACCCTTCTCTTTTACCTTAGTGCATTATTTATATTTACTTGATTGAACATTATCTTGCTTGGTTGGTTCTTTTGTGAGTGAAAGTATTCAGTCTTCTCTATCAATTCTTCTCTATTGATCAATAGCTTCAACGAAAATAAGAATTCAAGTATTTTGTGAAAGATTTGCGAACTTATTTTATAAACTCAATTCATCCCCCCTTCTTGAGTATTGAGGCCACTTGGTAACAATCGTGGCCAAGAACCTCCTTGCTGAATAGGAGGAGAAATTGTTACAAATTCTAAGAAAGCATAAGACAGCCTGGGACCCTGGTGTAAGCTCTCACGCTTTAAGCTTAACTTGGTCATTACACTTCAAGCAATGGGATCCTGGTGGAAGTCTCTCCATCTAAAATTAATAAGGATGTTTCTTTCTCTCTCTCTTTTATTTTACTTGTCCTAGATTAATTGATGATAATTGTGGAATGTTATTTTCTTTTGAGCTTTATATTGAGGACAATGTAGAATTTAAGTGTGGATGAGGAATTCACATGATGTTTTCTGTTTCTATTTTTTCTTTTGCTATTTTTAAATTTTATTTTTACTATTTTTGAAAAAAAAATGTGTGTTTTTGATTGCTTTCCAATGATGTTTTAGGAATTGTGAAGTTTGTGAGTTTGAAGCAATTGAAATTTAAGGTTCATAGCATGATCCAATAAATTATCTTTCTTCTTGAATTTGACATGCTTGGTTATGGATGTTTGATTGATGGATTGAGTTTGATAGACTTATACCTTGTGAGATTTTGAGCCTATTGATGGATGGATTTAACATTTATGTCATTCTCTTCTTTCTTATATGATTTTCAATCATGGCAATTGATCACTCTAGAACTTTCTTTGATTCTTTTTTAGGCTACATTTTCACTTGCATGTATAAACATGATTAAAGCATTCTTTCTTGAATTGGCTACTTTGGTTGAATAGCCAACCTTGCATCATTTCCCTTTGATTAACCTCTTTGAGCCTATTTACCTATCCTTTGTCTTAACTCATTATATGCCTTATGCGAAAAACTATGTTTTTACCTTACCTTAGGGAATAGGAGAGCATTGATT
The DNA here is from genome assembly GCA_029884595.1 of Ormosia semicastrata. Classification (NCBI taxonomy): domain Eukaryota; kingdom Viridiplantae; phylum Streptophyta; class Magnoliopsida; order Fabales; family Fabaceae; genus Ormosia; species Ormosia semicastrata. Next base: position 16,645,756 of record JAQQTO010000062.1, on the reverse strand, counting down.
CATTTTCATTGTAGGAGCTCTTTTGCTTGTTGGCAATGTATAGTACAAGTGTGGGGGTTATGCAATATGCAAAGTGTTTAGTGGAAGAAAAAGAAAGAAAAAGAACTAATTGAAAAAAGAAAAGAAAAAGAAAATGCAAAGAAAAAGAATAAATGCAAGAAAGTTGTGAAAGAAAATATTAAAAAAGGAAGAAAATGAATATGTAAAGTGTGCATTATATGAAATTGGACGTAAAATTTCATGCTTGTCATTTGAGTTCCTCCCTAATGCTCTTTTGTTCTCGTGGGTATTTAGCTTGTCATATTCGTATTGTTTCCTTCCCTTACCTTGGCCCCATTACAACCTTGAATAAAGTTCTCTTGATTTGTGTGTGCATGTGCTTGAGTAGTAGATAAGTAGAAGATAAGTAAGCTTATGGTAATCCAATTTTCATGAGTTGAATTGAGTGAAATACCTACATTTGAAACACTTGAGGGATTGAGAGTGTATCTTGTGAGGATCTATCATTCTTGATTCATACTTTTCATTTTGAAGCTACCTTGCTTGTTGGTCTGTGATGTGAAGAAATGTTACTTCATGAATGTTTTGATTCCTTGAATCTTTTCTTACTCTTCTTACTTGTAAACTTTTACATTCTTGAAGGTCATTGGAAAGTGAATCTCTTTGAGTTTTAGTTTTTGAATTTTTGTGTTTCTTGTCCCTTAGTTTGAATCTTTAGTTTGCTCGGGACGTGCACAAGTTAAGTGTGGAAGAATTTGATAAGTGATGTGTAACACCCTAGCTCTGATACCAACTAATGTAACACCCTAGCTAGGGCATCACATTTCTAACTTTCGACTCATAATCTGAAAATAAGTTCGTACAAAGTTTGAGTTATAAAAGATGGGTTTCAAAATTTCTTCTTTACTGAAACGTAAATTTACTGAAAATATTAGGTAATATTGAAAATCATATTTCAACTATTCATTATGTAATATTGACACCAATTAATATCACAATTTAAAAAGAAATATAAAATTAACAAACTTATTTTTTTTTTACAGTAGCAAACCCCATGACGGGTGCTACTTAATAGCACGGTACAACACTAACGGAAAACTTTAACATACTTATTCCTTTTTCTGTCCATCTTGATGCATCAAACATCTGTTCCTTTGTCAACACTGCACATCTTCGAGTCCTGAATGTCCACTCCTTATTGTTGTCACCAATCTCAGAGTATCCATCGCCCGTTATGTCTAAGACAACTCGATCCTTCTATTATTTGATTTTAATAGTACAGACACAGCAAAACAATATAACAAAGAGGTGAGATCACCTATACCAATACCAACTTGGCAGCACAGAGATAACACAAACAACAATATCATACAGATAGATCATACCATAATCATGCTATCAGCATTAATCAACTATCATCATCTAATCATTTATCAGTTCAATCATCATCCAAGTACTCAAAACAATTGTCATAGCCAATAACCAATATTCCTCAATTAATATATCACACAGATATAAATGCTCAGATTTATGCATATGTACAAAGACTTAGTTTATCAAAAACGACTCCACGGAGGTTTTCACAATTTCGAGAAGAATGCTCTGGTTAATTGTCAGCCTTAGCCCCAAGACAATCTCCCAGTTGTTGAAAAAAATCGTGTTCTTGTCGGGTATCGTCAATGCGTTGCAACGGACTGCATCGCCAAGTGGCACAGGGTACTCGCCAACTGTCCACTGGTCGACCGCCGCGCCTCGACGCCCCCAAGATCCATCATAGACCTCACTATCAATTCTCATTCCCTCTTCAACCATAAGGGCCATAATAGTTATTAGCTATATTTTATACAATGCACGAATATATCAGTGCAAGTCCAACCCCTAAGGGCCAAATCTTTTCAATTTCATTTGTTCAATTTATATCATATGCTTCAACGCATACTTTTCCAATACATGTATAATGCACCAAATCCATTCACAGGCATCACTTTCCAATGCATACAAAATGCACCAAATACCAGTCATAGGCAAAACACGTCATTTTCTCATACAGTGTCCATACACTGGTTCAACAGTAATTATACTATATTTTCAACACGAAATCATGTTATCATGTTTTCATAGTTATAAAACACTTTCACCGTATTTTCACAAAATTGCGTAACATTTCCATTATGTTTTCACAATTCCAAAATGTTTTTGTTACATTTTCAAAATTCTGAAACGTTTCTGTTATATTTTCACAATACCATAACACTTCTTTTACGTTTTTAAAATTTTATAACATTTCTGTTATATTTTCAAAATACTGCAACACTTCTGTTGCACTTTTAAATCGCGTATTTAATTTTTCAATGTTTTTCTCAATCACATAAAAATATACGTTTCTCAAATTGCGTAACAATTTTTCACCATTTTCAAAATCGCATAACTTAAAAATCATTCTTTTAAGTTGCGTAAATCATTTTCCATCATTCTCAAAATATTTAAGACACTTTCCAAATCACATAAGATTTTCTGTCATTTTCACAATTATATAAAAATATTCTATCATTATTTAATTACATAGTGATTTTTCAACAGTAGTTCAAATTACGTAAAATATTTAAACGTAATTCAAATGACTTAAAATGTTTCAACGCATCTCCAATCGCGTAATAATATTTTATCATATTTCAAATTGCGTAAAATATTTTACTATATTTTAAACACTTAGAAATATTTTATCAGTATTTCAAACCACGTACTTTAAAAATTATGTTTTTAAGATACGTAAAATATTTTTCAACATTTTACAATTATGTAAAATATTCCTCAATATTCCAAAAATTATTTTGGACTTTCAAATAAGTCAATATCATTTTCAACACGTTTTTAAGATACGTAAATAATTTTTCACCATAATTCTATTACGAAAAAATATTTCTCAACCTTCAAAAATTCCATTTCATCTTTTCTCAAAATATTATGACTTTGTATTTCATTTTTCACATTTTCTTACTCAAGAAAATCTTTTTCCACATTTCTTTAGTCAAGAAATTCTTTTTCAAATATGATCCACAAAATTACTTTTCCATTGATATAAATCAATGTTTCAAATCTTAAAATTTCCACACGTACTTCAAAACTTGAAAATAAGTTATACTTTAGTAAATTCTCAAATCACCATTATATTCTTCATTTTTCTCAAAGCATTTCCAAACACAACCTTTTTCAAAATAAATTGAAGTTCAAATATTTTTGTTTACAAAAACTTAATTTCTCAAGTGATTAAAATGCTCTGATTCCCTTTTCAAATTCCTTGTATTAAATCAATTTACGTTTCCACTTTGAAAATCACTTTGTTCATAAAAATCAAGGCATCACAAGCTTTAAAAAATGTGGACATGACTATTGAAACCATCAAATATTTTTCCTTCTAAATTGGTATGGTTTTACACAAACAAAACCATTAAAAATTTTGTTTTCAAAACCGAAGTACCGATGGTTATAAAAACCAAATTCATTTGTTCAAATTCATTTTTACTTTCTTTGCAATTCCTTTTTCACTTTCTTTGCAAATCCTTAAAATCAATGTTTGCCCATTTCATTCAAAACTCATATTTAGAAAAATACTTAGGATCTTTTTACACAAAATAAATCAATAAAAATTCCTCTAAAATCATATTTTTTTTGTTCTCTTGAAAAACAAACCCTTTGTTTATTTTTCATACTCTTCAAATCATCCATTATCATTCTTCATGAAAATATTAATTTAAATATACGTAAAACATTTGTTCTAAATTTATCAAAATCTTATAAATGGCCATTGAAACCATGAATTATTTTTCTAACTTAAATAAATTTCAAAACCGTATGCATTCTTTTTGCAACACAAACCTTTTGTTTATTTTCTTTGCTTCTCAAATTATTCAATTTTATCATTCATGAAAATATAAATTTGTGAACACCTACTTTGAGGTGTCTTGATCGAAATTCTCATTATTCTAGGGATAAAAATTTAATTTCCTTGTTCTTGAAAAATTTTCACATTGACCCAAACCAAAGGCATCAAAACTGTAGCTCTTCCTTGGCCATTGGGACCAAGATTAGTTTTCTTTCCATCCACACATCATGGCATACATATATATATTTCATCATAAATATCACAAACATGCCATATACTCATCATGCATATTATAAGTATACTATCAAAACCATAAAATCATGCAAAGCATATTAAGCATAGACAAAAATAATCAAAGCTCATAAACATACAATTAATTATTACATGACCATGGATTGGAATCCTCACATGGATTCACCATCCATCAAATATAAGACCATCTCTCACCACCATACTTGGTTGGTGAGATGGATCTCCCTCTTACCTCTTGAAGATCCTCAAAAACTCCTTATTTTGCTTCTTTTTCCAAGTCCTTCACCACCAAGGGCTTCTCAAATACAAAACAAAATACATAGAAATTAGTATACTAAGCTTGATTAAGAGGAACCATGGATCAAACATGGTTTAGAACATGAAAAAGAAAAGAATAAATGAAATTTCCTTACACTTCACCACAAATACCCTATAACTTAGCTCTTGAAGAAAATTCATGAAGATGAATGATTTAGAGAAAGTCTCCAACATGAAAGTTGCTTAGAATATCATGTAGATTCAAGATCTATAGTTGGATGAAATTAAAAGTGATGGAGAGTGTTTTTGGGCTTCTTGGCCGAAACATAGAGGAGAAAAAGGAAGGGAAAATGGTTGCTTGGTTCTTGGAATTTTTGAGAGATTTTGAGAGAATTTGATGAAGGCTTTTTGGTGAAGTAGAAAAATGAATATGGAGAGTGTAACCAAAGGTGCTGCTGCCGTGGGAGTGAAAGAATAGAGAGATATGAATTCATTTGGCATAATTGAAGGCTATCACATGATGCACAAAGTCTTCCACTTTGTCACCTTTTTCTTTTGCCTAAAAAGGCTATACAAGCATGTCTAAACATGTCTCCTCCTTCCTAACACTCCAAAACCATCCCCCCTACATCATGCACTCCAAAGGAAGCAAACAAAGCAATAATGGTCAAGAAGAATGTCATATTGACCATGACAAGCAATAATGGTCATCAATTAGGCTTGCATGGCTATTATGGATGATTCAAAATTCATGTAGATGCCTCCCCAAGGCTGCTGAAAACCGTGACATTCAAGGGAGTTTAGAGACTTTAATTTATTTTAATTCAAGTCTAATTACTTGCTAATTGATTAGTTAATTCATTAGATTAAGTTTCCTAATCAATCTTAACTAATTTTCTAATTGCATAACTAATTAATTAGACATATTATTTCATATATTATAATCTCTAATTAAAATTAGGATATCAAATTAAGAATTAGATTATAACAATTTAACATTTAATTTAGTTTACTTGGCTTGTTAATTAGGCCATTATTTGAAGCATTTCTAGCCATTGATTAATTCAATGGTTAGGATTTAGGTAGACTTTTGATTTTTAGAAGACTAAATCTAAGCCATTGGATCATTTTTCTTTAAATTCTAGCCATTAGATGTGTCTCCAAAATAAAGGGTCAAGATTGCTCCTTCAAACTTTAAATCCAAGGGTTATAATTAGTCATAACCTTTTTAGAAGACCAAATATCCACCCTTGATTAATTCTTCATCCAATGGTCATAAATGGTCCTTGTTACTTTACAAGACCAAATCTCCACCCTTGATCAATTCTAAATCCAATGGTTATAAATGGTCACTTTATATAATCAAATTTACACTGTTGATTAAATCTACGGTTGATATTGAAGCTTGCCTAACTAAGTTTATTCTCACACCATTGATTAAATCAATGGTGATTATCCAATGCTTCTTTATTAAGTTTATTTTTTAACTGTTAATTAAATCAATGGTGGATATCCAAACCACCAGTGTTGACTTAAGCAATATAATTTCTATTTTTATCTACTAAAAAACCCACGAAAGAATATATTTATTGTATTTTTATCACCCGATAAATTAAATACAGTACAAAACACAGTATAATAAATTTTCTAAAACTGTTTCTGGATTTAGGTTTAGTAAGATCCCCTATCTCCGTCTAGATAGTACAAATTTTTTTATGCGTAGACAAATTTTCACTTTGCGGGACCCACCTGGGCCCACGTAAGGTCACCTGGGCCCATCTAGGACCACCTGAGCCCACATACAGTCATATAAATTCATAATCATCCACAAAAATCACAAATATTAGAAAACGTATGAAAATCAAGTCAGATTGTTGAAAATAATTAACAGTCAAGAGAAATAAATACAGAAAGATTTTTTCCAAATTCAAAAATTATTATTTTCCTGACACGGAGTAAATCACTCAAAACGATCAAATACGCTGATGGAATAAACAAAATAATTTTACAGTATTCAAAAATTACTAAACAGTAAAATTCTATTAACTGTCAAAATTACTGTTTAAGAGATACGAAATTTGGGGTGTTACAATACTCCCCCTCTTTATAGAAATTTCGTCCTCGAAATTTCATAACCATGATTTCACACCCTCGGAATAAATAATGACATTATTCCTTATTTATCTTATTTTCCAATTCCCATGAAGCTTCCTCTCTTACATCTTGCTATACTATTCTAACCAACAAAATCTTTTTGCTGATGTTCAACTTTTCTTGATCAAATAGATATCTCAGACTCCTATAATTACTGGAGATGTTGAATGTTACTCCAGAAAGAAAGAATTTCCATATCTCTGATACCAACATAAGGACAACCAATCTTCATTCATGCCTAGAATAGTTTTTCTCAGATAACTTCCAATTAATGTAATGTATTACTTAAAATTTCCTTATCCTTGTATCACTACATATTCTAGATTTTTGCTTTTAACAGAAAATGTCTCACTAACTGAATTCTCCTTTCCACAGCACGATATCAAATACTTCCATAAATTTTTTTCTACGGTTTTCCATTACCGTCTTAAATTTTTCCATAGAAGAATTGTTCCAATCTTTTGAAGAATTCATCGTGCTTCTGCTGCGTCACTCAGATACGTTAACACGGATACAAATATAGAAATATCCTTTCTTGCAAGATATTCCTTCAATTGCAGGAGATGAAAGAAAACATCATAGAAGATAACAAAACGAATTGAACCTGTTATCGAACATATCCAGCAAAGAATTGGATGTAACCCGATTTTCAAAAATAAATTTTCTTTGGATTACTCACACTCTGTTGAAATAATCTCATTGGATATGGTTGGAAAATAACTAATCCATTTCCAAATATCACGTCTATTTATGAAATAGATCAAACTAATACAAAGTTTTGATCTATAACAACAATTTGAATAACTTGAATAGCTCGATTAGCTAAGAATAGAAACAGAAGTAAACAAATCAGAGGATAACGAATAACTCTAACATATAATTGATCTACTCAATCATATGTCATAAGGAATAGGTTATTCACAGAAATATTCAGTATGGTTTATAGGATTAGCTCCAATGACGCAATCTCCATTGATTAAATCTTCCGCTCAGAACACTCCCATTCCATTCAGAGTAATAACTTCCCTTACTATCTAAAATTTTACTAACAGAAAACTTTGTTTTCAAAGAGCATAATCTCTAGGAAAATGTGTCCAACTTTTCCACAATTTGTTTTCTTGACGTACATTCCTTCATTAAGTACCTTCTTTCACATCACTTACTGCTTTTGGTTTCCTCAATGGTTGTAAATACATCTTCCATCGAAATTAATTACTTTCTCAATATTCTAAAAAAAATACCAGGTTCCAAAATTCCGAAATCTTATATTCTAAGACTGATTCTTTTCCATCAGATCCTAAACTTCAACTTCCAGTTTCCATTGAATAGTGGTCCTTTGTTCGTGCAGTCGTCTTTCCACATTGCTCCCGTTGCTCCCGTAGCTGCAACTGCATAACTAGTAACATGTTCCACTTCCACACAAGTATAACTATCCCGAGTCATTCCTTTTTTTTTTGAGGCGTGCGGATCGAAATACAATGGATCTAATATCCATTATAAACAACATTATTTCCTTTTGGAAAACAAACACAGAGAACACAACACAAGCAAAATAGACCTAACCACAAACCCCAAAAGACTCAAACCGTGTTTTGATACCAACTAATGTAACACCTTAGCTCTGATACCAACTAATGTAACACCCTAGCTAGGGCATCACATTTCTGACTTCCGACTCATAATCTGAAAATAAGTTTGCACAAAGTTTGAGTTATAAAAGATGGGTTTCAAAATTTCTTCTTTACTGAAACGTAAATTTACTGAAAATATTAGGTAATATTGAAAATCATATTTCAACTATTTATTATGTAATATTGACACCAATTAATATCACAATTTAAAGAGAAATATAAAATTAATAGACTTATTTTTTTTCTAGACAGTAGCAAACCCCATGACGGGTCCTACTTAATAGCACGGTACAACACTAACAGAAAATTTTAACATACTTATTCCTTTTTCTATCCATCTTGATGCATTAGACATCTGTTCCTTTGTCAACACTACACACCTTCGAGTCCTGAATGTCCACTCCTTATTGTTGTCACCAATCTCAGAGTATCCATCGCCCGTTATGTCTAAGACAACTCGATCCTTCTATTATTTGATTTTAACAGTACATACACAGCAAAACAATATAACAAAGAGGTGAGATCACCTACACCAATACCAACATGGCAGCACAGAGATAACACAAACAAGAATATCATACGGATAGATCATACCATAATCATGCTATCAGCATTAATCAACTATCATCATCTAATCATTTATCAGTTCAATCATCATCCAAGTACTCAAAACAATTATCATAGCCAATAACCAATATTCCTCAATTAATATATCACACAGATATAAATGCTCAGATTTATGCATATGTACAAAGACTTAGTTTATCAAAAACGACTCCATGGAGGTTTTCACAATTTCGAGAAGAATGCTCTGGTTAATTGTCAGCCTTAGCCCAATGACAATCTCCCAGTTGTTGAAAAGAATCGTGTTCTTGTCAGGTATCATCAATGCGTTGCAACGGACTGCATCGCCAAGTGGCACAGGGTACTTGCCAACTATCCACTGGTCGACCGCCGCGCCTCGACGCCCCCAAGATCCATCATAGACCTCACTATCAATTCTCATTCCCTCTTCAACCACAAGGGCCATAATAGCTATTAGCTATATTTTATACAATGCATGAATATATCAGTGCAAGTCCAACCCCAAAGGGCCAAATCTTTTCAATTTCATTTGTTCAATTTATATCATATGCTTCAACGCATACTTTTCCAATGCATGTATAATGCACCAAATCCATTCACAGGCATCACTTTCCAATGCATACAAAATGCACCAAATACCAGTCACAGGCAAAACACGTCATTTTCTCATAGTGTCCATACACTGGTTCAACAGTAATTATACTATATTTTTAACATGAAATTATGTTATCATGTTTTCATAGTTATAAAACACTTTCACCGTGTTTTCACAAAATTGCGTAACATTTCCATTATGTTTTCACAATTCCAAAATGTTTCTGTTACATTTTCAAAATTCTGAAACGTTTCTGTTATATTTTAATAATACCATAACACTTCTTTTACGTTTTTAAAATTTTATAACATTTCTGTTATATTTTCAAAATACTGCAACACTTCTGTTGCACTTTTAAATCACGTATTTAATTTTTCAATGTTTTTCTCAATCACATAAAAATATATGTTTCACAAATTGCGTAACGATTTTCCACCATTTTCAAAATTGCATAACTTAAAAATTATTCTTTTAAGTTGCGTAAATCATTTTTCATCATTCTCAAAATATTTAAAACACTTTCCAAATCACATAAGATTTTTTGTCATTTTCATAATTATGTAAAAATATTCTATCATTATTTAATTACGTAGTGATTTTTCAACAGTAGTTCAAATTACGTAAAATATTTAAACGTAATTCAAATGACTTAAAATGTTTCAACGCATCTCCAATCGCGTAATAATATTTTATCATATTTCAAATTGCCTAAAAATATTTTACTATATTTTCAAACACTTAGAAATATTTTATCTTGTATTTCAAATCACGTACTTTAAAAATTACATTTTTAAGATACGTAAAATATTTTTTAACATTTTACAATTACGTAAAATATTCCTCAATATTCCAAACATTATTTTGGACTTTCAAATAAGTCAATATCATTTTCAACACGTTTTTAAGATACGTAAATAATTTTTCACCATAATTCTATTACGAAAAAATATTTCTCAACCTTCAAAAATTCCATTTCATCTTTTCTCAAAATATTATGACTTTGTATTTCATTTTTCACATTTTCTTACTTAAGAAAATCTTTTTCTACGTTTCTTTACTCAAGAAATTCTTTTTCAAATATGATCCACAAAATTACTTTTCCATTGATATAAATCAATGTTTCAAATCTTAAAATTTCCACACGTACTTCAAAACTTGAAAATAAGTTATACTTTAGTAAATTCTCAAATCACCATTATATTCTCCATTTTTCTCAAAGCATTTCCAGACACAACCTTTTTCAAAATAAATTGAAGTTCAAATATTTTTGTTTACAAAAACTTAATTTCTCAAGTGATTAAAATGCTCTGATTCCCTTTTCAAATTCCTTGTATTAAATCAATTTACGTTTCCACTTTGAAAATCACTTTGTTCATAAAAATCAAGGAATTACAAGCTTTCAAAAACGTGGACATGACTATTGAAACCATCAAATATTTTTCCTTCTAAATTGATATGGTTTTACACAAAAAAAACCATTAAAAATTTTGTTTTCAAAACCGAAGTACCGATGGTTATAAAAACCAAATTCATTTGTTCAAATTCATTTTTACTTTCTTTGCAATTCCTTTTTCACTTTCTTTGCAAATCCTTAAAATCAATGTTTGCCCATTTCATTCAAAACTCATATTTAGAAAAATACTTAGGATCTTTTTACACAAAATAAATAAATAAAAATTCCTCTAAAATCATATTTTTTTTTGTTCTCTTGAAAAACAAACCCTTTCTTTATTTTCCATACTCTTCAAATCATCCATTATCGTTCTTCATGAAAATATTAATTTAAATATATGTAAAACATTTGTTCTAAATTTATCAAAATCTTATTAATGGCCATTGAAACCATGAATTGTTTTTCTAACTTAAATAAATTCCAAAACCGTATGCATTCTTTTTGCAACACAAACCTTTTGTTTATTTTCTTTGCTTCTCAAATCATTCAATTTTATCATTCATGAAAATATAAATTTGTGAACACCTACTTTGAGGTGTCTTGATCGAAATTCTCATTATTCTAGGGATAAAAATTTAATTTCCTTGTTCTTGAAAAATTTTCACATTGACCAAAACCAAAGGCATCAAAATCGTAGCTCTTCCTTGGCCATTGGGACCAAGATTAGTTTTCTTTCCATCCACACATCATGGCATGCATATATATATTTCATCATAAATATCACAAACATGCCATATACTCATCATGCATATTATAAGTATACTATCAAAGCCATAAAATCATACAAAGCATATTAAGCATAGACAAAAATAATCAAAGCATAAGAAAATAAATCAAAGCTCATAAACATACAATTAATTATTACATGACCATGGATTGGAATCCTCACATGGATTCACCATCCATCAAATATAAGACCATCTCTCACCACCATACTTGGTTGGTGAGATGGACTCCCTCTTACCTCTTGAAGATCCTCAAAAACTCCTTATTTTGCTTCTTTTTCCAAGTCCTTCACCACCAAGGGCTTCTCGAATACAAAACAAAATACATAGAAATTAGTATACTAAGCTTGATTAAGAGGAACCATGGATCAAACATGGTTTAGAACATGAAAAAGAAAATAATAAATGAAGTTTCCTTACACTTCACCACAAATACCCTATAACTTGGCTCTTGAAGAAAATTCATGAAGATGAATGATTTAGAGAAAGTCTCCAACATGAAAGTTGCTTAGAATATCATGTAGATTCAAGATCTATGGTTGGATGAAATTAAAAGTGATGGAGAGTGTTTTTGGGCTGCTTGGCCGAAACATAGAGGAGAAAAAGGAAGGAAAAATGGTTGCTTGGTTCTTGGAATTTTTGAGAGATTTTGAGAGAATTTGATGAAGGCTTTTTGGTGAAGTAGAAAAATGAATATGGAGAGTGTAACCAAAGGTGCTGCTGCCGTGGGAGTGAAAGAATAGAGAGATATGAATTCATTTGGCATAATTGAAGGCTATCACATGATGCACAAAGTCTTCCACTTTGTCATCTTTTTCTTTTGCCTAAAAAGGCTATACAAGCATGTCTAAACATGTCTCCTCCTTCCTAACACTCCAAAACCATCCCCCGCTACATCATGCACTCCAAAGGAAGCAAACAAAGCAATAATGGTCAAGAAGAATGTCATATTGACCATGACAAGCAATAATGGTCATCAATTAGGCTTGCGTGGCTATTATGGATGATTCAAAATTCATGTAGATGCCTCCCCAAGGCTGCTGAAAACCGTGACATTCAAGGGAGTTTAGAGACTTTAATTTATTTTAATTCAAGTCTAATTACTTGCTAATTGATTAGTTAATTCATTAGATTAAGTTTCCTAATCAATCTTAACTAATTTTCTAATTACATAACTAATTAATTAGATATATTATTTCATATATTATAATCTCTAATTAAAATTAGGATATCTAATTAAGAATTAGATTATAATAATTTAACATTTAATTTAGTTTACTTGGCTTGTTAATTAGGCCTTTATTTGAAGCATTTCTAGCCATTGATTAATTCAATGGTTAGGATTTAGGTAGACTTTTGATTTTTAGAAGACTAAATCTAAGCCATTGGATCCTTTTCCTTTAAATTCTAGCCATTAGATGTGTTTCCAAAATAAAAGGTCAAGATTGCTCCTTCAAACTTTAAATCCAAGGGTTATAATTAGTCATAACCTTTTTAGAAGACCAAATCTCCACCCTTGATTAATTCTTCATCCAATGGTCATAAATGGTCCTTGTTACTTTACAAGACCAAATCTCCACCCTTGATCAATTCTAAATCCAATGGTTGTAAATGGTCACTTTATATAATCAAATTTACACCGTTGATTAAATCTACGGTTAATATTGAAGCTTGCCTAACTAAGTTTATTCTCACACCATTGATTAAATCAATGGTGATTATCCAATGCTTCTTTATTAAGTTCATTTCTTAACTGTTAATTAAATCAATGGTGGATATCCAAACCACCAGTGTTGACTTAAGCAATATAATTTCTATTTTTATCTACTAAAAACCCCACGAAAGAATATATTTATTGTATTTTTATCATCCGATAAATTAAATACAGTACAAAACACAGTACAAGAAATTTTTTAAAACTATTTCTGGATTCAGGTTTAGTAAGATCCCCTGTCTCCGTCTAAACAGTACAAATTTTTCTATGCGTAGAAAAATTTTCACTTTGCGGGACCCACCTAGGCCCACGTAAGGTCACCTGGGCCCACCTAGGACCACCTGAGCCCACATACAGTCAAAAAAATTCATAATCATCCACAAAAATCACAAATATTAGAAAACGTATGAAAATCAAGTCAGATTGTTAAAAATAATTAACAGTCAAGAGAAATAAATACAAAAAGATTTCCCCAGCCCGAAAATTATTATTTTTCTGACACAGAGTAAATCACTCAAAACAATCAAATACGCTGACGGAATAAACAAAATAATTTTACAGTATCCAGAAATTACTAAACAGTAAAATTCTGTTAACTGTCAAAATTACTATTTAAGAGATACGAAATTTGGGGTGTTACATGATGCGGATTAAAAGTCACAAACCCAAGTACAGGTTGTTTTAAGTAATAAATTCTCGGGAGTCCGAGGTCGATTCACAGGGAATTGATAAAGAAATTTTTTTTGACGTAAAGTAAATATTTTGACACAACAATAAAAGTGATAAAAGATGGTCACAAATAAAAAAAATGACTTAGGTTAGGAGATCCACTCTTGGTAAATAAAATAAGGACAATATTAATTTTTTTTATAACTCAATTAGAATCCACACATAATAGAGGTTCCAATCAGAAAATACAATGTTCAAAGTTCATTAAAAATAATATACGTAATTATATTATGATTCCTTTAATCATATATTAACACCACCACTCATAAATGGGATCAAGCATTCATTTTGCCAAAATTTTATCTACAACAAATCAAGATCTCCACTTTACAAGGAGGGTTTCTAAATTGATTGAAAGTAAAATACAACACGTATAATGAGCACTTGAAAATATATCATTTAAGCACAAGAAAGAAATGAATCTAACCTTATTCCATTATCAAGAGCTTCACCCTTTCACCTAAGTAAAATGAAACTTAGTTACTCATAGACAAGAAGAAAGGAAGAGAGAAGAAGAAGAAGAAGAACTTAACTTTAATTTAAAACAAAAGAAAATTACAACAAGATAAACAAATAACAAAATAGTATGATCTTGGCCTCTAGGACCAATACTCCTTAAATGATCTACCAATGGTGCCTTTTATAGAGGATTAAGGATATAAAATGACAAGGGGGCTGATTCATGGTGAATGGATGAGTGGAAAATGAGTGAAAAATGCCAAATGACTTTTGATGAGTGAAAAATTATGGAGATTCTTTGTCTCCGAAATCATGTAATTCTGAAGTCATTGAATATGTCATTTTTTCACCATGTGATCTTCATGAAAGTTGTAGATATGGATCTTAACTATCTTCTGATGATTTTCAGCTCCAAAAACCAACTATAGCCCAAGATATTGCCCAATTACTGCACACTATTCAGGCCCAGTTTTAGTTCATTTGTTCTGACTTCAAAGCCTAATATGACCTAGTAGACCTCAGAATCTAGAAAAGTGTTCAACATAAAAGTTATAGATTTTGGTCTTAACTCTCAACCATCAAAATTTTAGTCCATTTAAAATCCTATAGCCCGAGATATATCATGAACAGTATATATAGGTCAAGCTATCAGATCAGCACCCTAGTTCTTGCTTCAACTCCAATTTGAGTTATCCAAACGTGTGATTTGGCCTTTGAGGTCTCATGAAAGTTGTAGGAAATTGTCTTAGATTTCCTACAAGACCAGAATCATATCAACCAGATATTTGCAACTCAAGTTATAGCCAGTTTACTGAACACTGTCAAAGAGATAAATTAAGGCTAATTCATGCAATAATTCCTTCAATGATCCAATAAGGTCCAATATCATAAAATGTGACAAAACCAACATAATTAAGCATAATTGAACCTTAAGAAACCCAATAAGAGGATTATAAAATACATAAAATATATTGTTATCAAATTCTCCCACACTTAGCTTTTGCACTCCTGGGCAAAACACATAAAAAAAACTAGGGAACAAAGAAAAAATGACACAGGCTCAAAAGCTAAAAACTCTAAAAGATTCAATGAATCAAGAAGAGCAACCAGATATTCAAGGGATTAAAACATTCATGAGGTAACATTTCTTTGCATCTCAAACCAACAAGCAAGGAAACTTCAGTTGAAAAGAATGAATCAAGAATGATAGATTCTCACAGAATTCTGATAGCTACATAGAATGCAGTTATTTGTGCCCTATCCTTGTGCTAGAATGAATGCTTAGTCCTTATTAATAATGCATATTTAGAGGGTTTTGTGCTTATATTTGATATATTCTAAATCTAAGCCTTTCTGATATGTTATTATACAAAATTGAGCTTTAATTATTATGAATTGAGTAGATTTATATATGTTACTAATTTGGTGTTTTCTCTATGATAGGAAGGGCTCCAAACAAGGTTAAATATGAAGCAAATGAGCTTAAAGAGGAAGAGGAAGCCAAATTGGCATTCTAGCAGGTAACGCCACGGCGCAAGGCAGAGCACGCCGCGGCGCTGATAGGGTTTTTAGCCTGGTCATACTTGGACCCAAGGCAAGAGCTCCACGACCTAGTGAAGTGGGCGCCGCGACATAGTTAGACCGACCCATTGGGCGCCGCGGCGTGAGTATGTGGGCGCCGCGGTGCTGAGGCGGCTGCTAAGCCTATGAATAGATTTTCATGCGTTTTTCTCTCATTCTCTCTCAGTTTTTCTCTGTTCTGGCCATTTGGCCATTTCTAGTTTTTAGGTTTTGATAGTTTTTCTTAGTTTAGGTTAGTTTTAGGTTAGATAGCTTGGCTAGATCTTCATTGCTGGTGGATTGGAGTCAAGGATCAAAGGATTGAAGGAGGATTCAAGCTTCAGAGACAAATCAATGAGCTTCTTTTCTCTCTTTTCCCTTTCTCTCTTCACTTCCTTATCTTTTGTATAGCTAAGCTTTGTTTAGGAATACTTTGAATCCTTTTATTTATATTAATGATGTGTTTTTCTTTGAGTTTGTGTGGATGTTTGATTATGGTTCAATCATTATCTGTGTTTAATGCTTGTTCTTGGTTGGCCTCAATTACATGATCCTAATATTGGCAAATGAACTAGACATAGGGATTTATTGATATGGATATGGTATGGTTGATACATGTTCGGCGAGTTCAATTAGCTTGGATGAGTTAATTCGTTAATAGGATAGAAATATACCTATTGGCCATGTATAGTGTGTGATTGAGAATAGATCGTTCATGAGTGGAAGTTGAGCTAGCTCTCAAGGAAACTTAGTGAGTTGGGCAATTGAAACCAGGGTTGATTGACCTAGACATAGGCTTTTGACTACATCAGATTCTCAAGCTAACCTAATCAATGCATTTATGTTTATGAGGAGAATTGCATGTTGTTGGTAGATGTAGGGGGTGAAGGGGGATTTCCCGAAACCTAACCACTTTTAGGTTTACTATTTTTGTAGGTTAAATTAGTTTAGTTTATTGTTTTCCTATTTTTATGTCCTTGTCTAGAATTGATTAAGCTATTGGTTGGTATTTAGCTTTATATCGTAATATCCTCATGGGAACGAACTTTTACTCTGTATCTGTATTACTTGTGCGACCCGTGCACTTACGGTTAGCAAATGGGCAACACGTTTTGACCCTAACAAATTTTTGGCGCCATTGCCGAGGATAGGTTTTATATTGCTAATATCAACAATGAGTTTGATTGGTTCTAATTCAAGTTGTATATAATCTATGTTTTGTTTCTGTTTTGTTTTAGTTTCAAATAAGAAGCTGGGTGATTTCATTCATACGAGGCCCTTGAGGGAATTCGCGACTCCTGAAAGGATTACCCTTGGATCAAGTTCTTGAAGACTACTCATCCTTAGCATTTCAATTTTGGTGAAAAAGTCCTTCTGGGACTATAACTCAGGCCCTTCGTGGGAGGGATTCCCATGTCTATGTTTAATTAATGCTTTTACTTTATGTATAAATAGGTAGTATGTTAATATGTTTATGTTAAATATGTTAGCATATTAGTATGTTAGTTATGTTAATTTTTGTTGTTTGTTTTTGTTTTTAGGTTTTAAGTTAGTTTAGTTTGTAAATAGGTTAATATGTAGATTTTGTGTGTTAATATGTTTAGGTTGTACATTTTTTGTAATTTAGCTTTTTGAACAAGTTTTGTTGCAGCTAGAGACCCATAAGAGCCAAACTCAGCAGCAAAACTGTGTTTGCTGCTAAATTTAGCAGCTTAGGTAGTCATGCCACGATGAAAGGTAGTGCGCGCCGCGGCGCAAGGGGCATTTCTGCAGAATTCTGCAGCTTTTTGTGAGCGCCGCGACCCAAGCATGGGGCGCCGCAGCGTTGACCCCTGTTTTTGCTGTTTTTGTTTTTATTTTTGTTATTTTTTTCTATTTTGTAGTATATAGTAATGCTCAGTACTAGTCTCAGGTTCCCTATAGGCCATGTTCTTTAAAGATACATTTCATTTTAGGTTTGGGGGAATATCTTTACATGTTTAATTCTTTTATGCTTAATGTTAACATGTATTGGTATTTTGAGTATGCAGTGATTTTAGTCAACATATTTTCATGATTATATTCTGTTTTGACTATCACTGATGTGCTGATGACAAGAATTTTCAATTTTCACTTTATACAAAAGATGTTGTGCATGATTGAATTGAAAAGTTGACTCTATTTGAATGCATGACATGTTGCAAGAATGCTGGTGTTGCTTTTGGTTGTCCATGATGTGAAAGGTTACTATTTGCCCCCTTTTCAGTGAAACCTTATGTGATCTTGATGCATGTGAAACAATTTAGTTGCTTTTGATGCATGATTTACATCTCACTTAGATGCAAGTGTAACTTTGAAAATGATAAGAGTGCATGTTTTGAGAATGTTTATGGATGTACATGTAGAGTTTTGATTATCCTATAAATTGTTTTTTGAACTCTCTTCAGGCGAAATCCTAGGTTGTGCATGATTAAGGAGATGATTAGGGCATTGTTTGGACCGATTGAGCCTTAAAAAGCTTACCGTGATATGATGATATCCTTAGGTCCCTTTTTGAAGCCTTAAACTGTTTGGCCTTCTTTGTTTTTCATAACCATTGTGTTCGTTAACCTGTTAACCATTCTAATGCGTGTGAAAGCATGTCATTTTCTTCCTACCCTTATTGTTTGTTGAGTATATGGTATGTTATTTCTTGAACTGAGTCTAATGATTAGGGGTATGAATATTCAATTCAAAATGAGCCTGAAGGAACCAGATGCAAAACAAAGAAAAGAAAAAGCATTGCTTTGCAAAAATAGAAGAGAAAATAAAGAGAAAAATGAAAATGAAAAGAAAAGCAAAAGCTTAAGAAAAGTAAAGTTCAAAAATCATCGAAAATGGTTCTGGCAAGTTTTATGATCTCACAATTGAATACCCTGCTAATATCAGTTTGTGGCTCATGTCTTGAAGTAGTATGTTGTGTGTCTCAATATTTGTATTGTATCTTTCCTGTTTATTTCTTTCGCCCATACCATTGGCCTTACATTATAAGCTGATTAAGTCCCTTTTGATCCTCAATCTTGTGTGATTTACATTAGTGGAGAGAGAGTTGATTTACAATCTTGTGGATTCTGTGAATCATATGCATGTATGTTTGTAAACTTATCTGGATATGTATGACTTAATTAGGAGAAGTTTATCTTGCATGTTTGTGATAAATGTGAATTGCATGAAGAGTTGTTTGGATTGATAGCATGTTAAGGGTTATATATGTGTGGAACTGTTTACGGGGCATTTGTACTTTTTGAGGATTGATGCAGTCTTTACACACTAGTATTTGTTTTTAATTGAAAATAAGAAGATTAAAATATATTTGCTGAAATAGAAAAAAAATTGATTTTAATGTTTAAGTGATTTACTTAGTTCTATTTTGTTTTGTTCGAGGACTAGCAAAATGTAGGTTTGGGGGTGTGATAGCTACATAGAATGTAGCTATTTGTGCCCTATCCATGTGCTAGAATGAATGCTTAGTCCTTATTAATAATGCATATTTGGAGAGTTTTGTGCTTATATTTGATATATTCTGAATCTAAGCCTTTCTGATATGTTATTATGCAAAATTGAGCTTTAATTATTATGAATTGAGTAAATTTATATATGTTACTGATTTGGTGTTTTCTCTATGATAGGAAGGGCTCCAAACAACGTTAAATATGGAGCAAATGAGCTTAAAGAAGAAGAGGAAGCCAAATTGGCATTCTAGCAGGTAACGCCGCGGCGCAAGGCAGAGCACGCCGCGGCGCTGATAGGGTTTTCAGCCTGGTCATACTTGGACCCGAGGCAAGAGCGCCGCGACCTAGTGAAGTGGGCACCGCGACGTAGTTAGACCGACCCATTGGGCGCCGCGGCGTGAGTATGTGGGCGCCGCGGCTCTGAGGCGGCTGCTGAGCCTATAAATAGATTTTCATGCGTTTTTCTCTCATTCTCTATCAGTTTTTCTCTGTTCTGGCCATTTGGCCATTTCTAGTTTTTAGGTTTTGATAGTTTTTCTTAGTTTAGGTTAGTTTTAGGTTAGATAGCTTGGCTAGATCTTCATTGCTGGTGGATTGGAGTCAAGGATCAAAGGATTGAAGGAGGATTCAAGCTTCAGAGACAAATCAATGAGCTTCTTTCTCTCTTTTCCCTTTCTTTCTTCTCTTCCTTATCTTTTGTATAGCTAAGCTTTGTTTAGGAATACTTTGAATCCTTTTATTTATATTAATGATGTGTTTTTCTCTGAGTTTGTGTGGATGTTTGATTATGGTTCAATCATTATTTGTGTTTAATGCTTGTTCTTGGTTGGCCTCAATTGCATGATCCTAATATTGGCAAATGAACTAGACATAGGGATTTGTTGATATGGATATGGTATGGTTGATACATGTTCGGTGAGTTCAATTAGCTTGGATGAGTTGATTCGTTAATAGGATAGAAATATACCTATTAGCTATGTATAGTGTGTGATTGAGAATAGATCGTTCATGAGTGGAAGTTGAGCTAGCTCTCAAGGAAACTTAGTGAGTTGGGCAATTGAAACCAGGGTTGATTGACCTAGACATAGGCTTTTGACTACATCAGATTCTCAAGCTAACCTAATTAATGCATTTATGTTTATGAGGAGAATTGCATGTTGTTGGTAGATGTAGGGGGTGAAGGAGGATTTTCTGAAACCTAACCGCTTTTAGGTTTACTATTTTTGTAGGTTAAATTAGTTTAGTTTATTGTTTTCCTATTTTTATGTCCTTGTCTAGAATTGAATAAACTATTGGTTAGTATTTAGCTTTATATCGTAATATCCTCGTGGGAACAAACTTTTACTCTGTATCTGTATTACTTGTGCGACCCGTGCACTTGCGGTTAGTAAATGGGCAACACGTTTTGACCCTAACAAATTCACTCTTAATCTCTCAAGTGTTTAAAAGGTAAGTATTTTACTCTATTCAACTCATGAATAATTGTACTGCCATAAGCTTACTTATCTTCTACTTCTCCGCTACTCGAAAAAAATATGCACACAAAAATCAAGAGGGTTTTATTCAAGGTTGTAATGGGGCTATGGTAAAGGCGAGTGGTAATATGGATATGATAAGTTAAATACCAAAGAGAATAGAATAGCATTATGATACAGTTAGAGTGGAGAAGATGTTTGAGAACATTCAGTTTAAATTTCTCAAGGGTTTCTTAGTTCCTTATCTGTTTGTTTCCTTCTCATAAAGGACAACAACCAATATTTGACTAATGTTTTGTTGAAAATCAATGCTAAATTGGTAGGTTGAATTCATTGTTAGGCCTGAACATTCTCCTTCTCTTCCTATTGTTTCCAAGCATCCACTCTCATTCTAGGTATGAATATGTCACAAAGTGTATTCTTTGATTGCAGCGGTAGTCAGCTCTTTTTTTTTTTTTTTTTCTTTTTTTTAGGAACATTTTGCACACACACCCCCGCACTTATTAAAAAAAAAAACTCAACCAATAACAAAGTCAATGCTCTCTTATTCCCCTAAGGTTAGGTAAGAATATGGTTTTTTTAAGGCACGTTATGAACTAGAAATAAGGAATGGTCAAATAAGCTCAATGGGGGTACACAAAGGAAAATATGCAAGGTTGGCTATTTGGTCAAAGTAGCTATTTCAAGAAAAATGCCTCAATCATGTTTATGTATGCATGTGAAAATGTAGCCTAAAAAAGAATCAAGCAAGTTTTAGAGTAACAATTTCATGAGTGAAAAAAATCACACAAGAAACAAGAGAATGATACAGATGTTCAATCCATTCATTGATAGACTCAAAATCTCATAAGGCATATATCTATCATTCTTAATTTATTAATTCAACATCTATAATCAAGCATGTGAAATTTAAGAAATAAGACAATTTATTCAACCATGCCATGATCCCTGAATCCATTTGCTACTTCTACACAAAATAGTTGTCTACCCCAACTAAAATGCGTCTCAAGAGTAAAATTACCTCCAGAGAAAAATTTACTCCTTACTCTGTCATCCTAAATTGGTTTAGCTATTAGTAATTGCTGATAAACACGACAAACATATTATTAAACACACTTCCTAATTTTTTATTTGTTTTTTTTTTAGTTTTTTTTACACAATTATTTACATAACTATTCTTCCCCCTAACCAGATCACAACATTGTCCTTAATGTCAAAACATAGATAGGTAAATGATAGAAGATATTACCTGTTGTTGTAATTACTGAAAAGAGAAAGCTCACACAAATTTAAATAGAAACAAAGTACGATAAATAAAATCAAAGTTTGTAATTATTTAAATAGTTGGAGTGCCTGGTCTAGCTTGCTTTTCATATTGCTTCCCTCATCGCTTCCTTCTGACCAATCTATCTGAGCTGTTACTAGATCAGGTTCATAAACAAAAGCTTCTAATTTATCAATCAACTCATCAACAGTGGAAGTAGAAATAAGGAATCATCTTATCGAAGATGTGATAAATTTCTGTTCCACAGCATAGTTAAGAAAAAATAACAAAAGATCAAAGAAATTATTAACATTCAACAAACCTATAGGTTTATAGTGGATGTTCAGTTAGGCCCAAGAGACAATTTGAAAAACTTCTTCCAAAGTACCAAAACCACCCAGTAAGGAAATGAATGCATCAGAGTTTTCAAGCATTGCTTGCATTCGTCAATGCATAGATGATACTTGAAGTTCCTTTCCAAGTGTCTTTCCAATGATGTTCTTTTAAGTTAAAGCTCTAGGAATGATACTTAAAACCTAATTACCTCTTATATATGCAGAGAGTGATATAGCCTCCATTAACCCACGACAACCTCTCCCATATACAACACGAATGTTCCTTGCAACAAGCGTTCGACTAAGAGTGCTTGTTGTTTTTACAAACTCTAAATTATTCTCATAACTTATCTCACAAAATACACAGATACTGGTAAGTCTACGAATAGAAGAAGAAGCTCCCTCCATTTCTACACTCACACTCTCTTTGAATGATTATGAATTGCAGGAAATTGAAGAAAATGAAGTGTTTAAATAAGGAAGAGAATAGAAAAAGTAATAATAGCTCCTATATGGGTAGGTTGACTGTTGTCAAAAAGGTTTGAAATTAAGAAATAGTTTTTTTTTATTTTTTGTATTTTTTATTTTATTATTATTATTTTTACTTCAAGAAAATCATCAGGGTAAAGAAGTCTAAAAACCCCTAAAGGATCCTGTCCAAAGGATCGTCTGTCCAAAACTAAAATATAACAAAATCATACAAAAATAAAACTATAATAATAAATGATGGCATACCTTTATGTACAGGGAATTAGTGGCATATCTTTATACTGCGTGTCACCAGTGTAGAAATACCAAGATGGCTCAGCCAATCTGGGAATTTTTCTCCCTCCCGCTTGTGGGATATTTTGGATTGAGCTACGACGCCACTAATTAAAGTGCATAAATCTGACAGCTACCACCAACAACCACAGCTAGTGAGAGGTCGCTGAAGAGCCTATGACATTAAATCACAGGATCCAGCTCAGAGGTATTATCACGCGAGAATGCAAACATAAGACGCTTCTTTCTATCCATCAGCAAGCAGAGCCTACGGTTAAAACTTGGGAATACTTGCACAGCACTCTACAGAGCATGGCACATGAACCTTATTTACCAACCGGTGTGCGAAGGTCCACCCGAGTCAATGACAGGTCTGCCACTGGTAGGGGCTCCTAATCTAATTAAAGACCAAGTACAATCGAAGTTTCACCTTTTTTTTATTCTTCTTCTTTTATTCTTCTTTTTTTTTTTTCTGAATACGTACAAGATAATATATACATTGTGATTATGGCTCATATCTTCCTCTGGTTTTACATCTAGTAATGGCTTAAATGCCTTCTATGAGTCGAGGATAAGCTTCCCATCTAATTTTCTTATAAAATTGGCATACATGGTCTTTTTAAGTCAGATTCCCAAGACTGCAAAACACATTAAGGATGTAAACACATGAAATTAAAACACTAGGGATCTGACTTCACTAGATTCAATAATCTATCATAGATAATAGAGTAGCTTTGGGACCTTCATACTAATTAATTTCTAATCATTCAATTGATGGGGAGAATCTAATAATTAATTAAAACTCAATTCCTTGGTCTAAACCTTAATTCTTAAAGGCATGACTTTTACTCTATGGATTCTCATAGAAAATACCACAATTCTCCCACACAACCTATGGCCTCCATTCCTAGATGATTATAAATCATGACACTTATTATTTATGGTTTAGGTCATATATAAACCTTCCGATTCTACATACACCTCACTAGATCAATTTATGAGTGACCAATTCATAAAAGCATTAAGAATTATAATAAGCACTCAAATTGAATAAAAAAGAAATTAATTAAAATTCTAATCTTAATACATGTCAATCAAATCAAGTTACATCTTCACCCTAGAAACACACGAATTTAATTACACATGACAAAAGAGAAGAAGAAATAGGAAGAATAAAATAAAAACATATACAGAGCTCAACCTTCAATAAAAAAAAATAACAAGTAAGCGGTAAACTTGCCATGGTAAATAATAATAATAATAATAATAATAATAATAATAATAACAAATAGGCGGTAAACTTGCCATGATAAAATAATAATAACAATAATAATAATATTAACAAGTAGGCGGTATAAACCAGCCATTAAATATTAACAAGGATAGGGTATAAATTAGCCACCAAATAAATATTAATAAAGGTGTGGTATAAACTAACCACCAAATAAATATTACAAGGGTGTGGTATAAACTGACCATCAAGTATATATTCATAAGGGTATGGTATAAACTAACCACGAAATAAGTTAATAAGCTGATAAATTAAAAAGTTAGTAACAAGTAAATTAAAATGTTAGAAGCAGGTAAAGTAAAATGTCAGAAAGTTAGAAGGTTGGAAAGTTAGTAAGAGAGTTAGATAGTTAGTAAGTTAGTAAGCAAGAAAATTAAAAGGTTACTAAGTCAGAAAGTTAGAAATAAAATACAAAAAATAAAGTACAAAAAATAAAGTGCAGAAAGTAAAGTGCAAAAAGTAAATTTAAAATATGAAAATCAAAGAATCGGCAGAGCCGATTTTTTGCTCTAGCGAGAGAGAAGAGAAGAAGAAAGATTATTTCATTAATGATTAAAGATTACAAAGAGATAAGGGAGAGTTTTCCCCCCTAAGTTAGTACGTTAGTAAGTACAAAGGAAAAAAATTAAAAGAGTAGAAAAAAATATATACATATATATGTACAAGATCCACGAAAAAAAATATAAATAAATATATATATATATATATATATATATATATATATATATATATATATATATATATACAAAATATTTACACCATAAATTTGTTCTTCAAATCAAGTCCCCAACAACGGTGCCAAAAACTTGATGCGGGATTAAAAGTTGCAAACCTAAATGCAGGTTGTTTCAAGTAATAAATTCTCGGGAGTCCGAGGTCGATCCATAGGGAATTGATGAAGAAAAATTCTTTGACGTAAAGTAAATATTTTGACACAATAATAAAAGTGATAAAACTTGGTCACAAATAAAAAAAGACTTACTTAGGTTAGGAGATCCATTCTTGGCAAATAAAATAAGGACAAGATTAATTCTTTTTATAACTCAATTAGAATCCACACATAATGGAGGTTCCAATCAGACAATACAATGTTCAAAGTTCATTAAAAATAATATACGTAATTATATTATGATTCCTTTAATCGTATATTAACACCACCACTCATAAATGAGATCAAGCATTCATTGTGCCAAAATCTTGTCTACAACAAATCAAGATCTCCACTTTACAAGGAGGGTTTCTAAATTGATTGAAAGTAAAATACAACGCGTATAATGACCACTTGAAAATATATCATTTAAGCACAAGAAAGAAATGAATCTAACCTTATTTCATTACCAAGAGCTTCACCCTAGTAAAATGAAACTTAGTTACTCATAGACAAGAAGAAAGGAAGAGAGAAGAAGAAGAAGAAGATAACTACAATTTAGAACAAAATAAAATTACAACAAGATAAACAAACAACAAATAGCATGATCTTGGCCTTTAGGACCAAGACTCCCTAAATGATCTGTCAATGGTGCCTTTTATAGAGGATTAGGGATACAAAATGACAAGGGGGCTGATTCATGGTGAGTGGATGAGTGGAAAATGAGTGAAAAATGCCAAATGACTTTTGATGAGTGAAAAATTATGAAAATTCTTTGTCTCTGAAATCATTCAGTTTTGAAGTCATTGAATACGTCATTTTTTCATCAAGTGATCTTCATGAAAGTTGTAAATATAGATCTTACTATCTTCTGGTGAAATTTCAGCTCCAAAGACCAACTATAGCCCAAGATATTGTCCAATTACTGCGCACTGTTCAGGCCCAATTTCAGTTCCTTTGTTCTGAATTCAAAGCCCAATATGACCTAGTAGACCTCATAATCTAGAAAAGTATTCAACATGAAAGTTGTAGATTTGGTTCTTAACTATAACCATCAAAATTTTAGCCCATTTGATGTCCTATAGCCCGAGTTATGTCATGAATAGTATATATAGGTCAAGTTGTCAGGATCAGCACCCTAGTTCTTACTTCAACTCCAATTTGAGTTATCCAAACATGTGATTTGGCCTTTGAGGTCTTCATGAAAGTTGTAGGGAATTGTCTTAGATTTCCTACAAGACCAGAATCACATCAACCAGATATTTGCAACTCAAGTTATAGCCAGTTTACTGAACACTGTCAAAGAGATAAATTAAAGCTAATTCATGCAATAATTCCTTCAATGATCCAATAAGGTCCAATATCATAAAATGTGATAAAACTAACATAATTAAGCCTAATTGAACCTTAAGAAGCCCAATGAAAGGATTATAAAATATATTGTTATCAATAAGCATAATTTTTATACATTATTTAACCCTCATATTTAGTATCTTGGACCTCTTATATGGTTAATTGATTGGTTTTGGTCACAATTTATAAGTTTGAGCTCAAATTGGGTTTAATTGATTTTTCCAGCATTATTAACATTTTACATTATTTCTGTATTTTGGCCATATCTTGAGTTCTAGATATCTAATAATTATGAATTTTACTTTGTAGAAAATTTGAGAGAAAGCTCTACAACTTTGATGAAGAGCTAGAAGTCTCAATCGGATGTTTAGTGGACCGAATTGAGCTTAGAATTCAGAACTCGGGTTCTATTGCATAACCTAAGTAGTGTGCATTAATTGGTCCATAACTTGGGATATAAGTGTTATATGGACCTGAAACTAGTGTCATTCGAAAGCTAAGACATATATATTCAACTCTTATGAAGACCACAAATTAAAACTACAACATTTTGATGGTGTTTTACCCCTGTGAAGTATGATGACGGGATTAGAGACCTGTTAAGAGTGGATTAGGCATAACTCTCTCATCTTAAACCTAATTCAAGTGATTTCAGTGGCCAATGAAATCTAAGAGGCCAAAAATTAACATTAATATAAGGGCAATCTCTCATCATTAAGAGGCATCTTAATGTGATCTAAGACCAAGGATATAGTTGATAATTGAATGGATCTTTAGTGATCAAGGATAGATTAAGATCAAGATTGGTTAGTTCTCTTGGATTAGTTATTTCTTAATTTTGTTTTCTCTTCTTTAATTTCTTTTTGTTTCTATTGATTGATCTTAGAAACCCCTTCCCCTTGTTTACTAACCTCTTAATTTGATTCCGTGATCATAATCAGAGTGATCTGTGAGCTCGACCCTATGTTACCTTATATTACAAGTTATTTTGGTAAACTGGTTAAAAAGTGATAAATTTGGTGGCCTCAGTAGTTATTAGTATGTGCCTAAGATTGTATGTTGGTGATTGTAACTATATGGTGTGATGATGATGATGATGATGATGATGATGATGATGATATATATATATATATATATATATATATATATATATATATATATATATATATATATATATATATATATATATACACCCTGAACTGGATGTTATATTGATATGATGATATGAAATTTGTGTTAATGTCTTATGATGCTCTTAGTAGTTGTATGAATATGATATATGCTATGATGACCAAAAAAGTGGAATTTAGTCACAGTTCTTTTGATACGGTGTATATAACTGTGACAAATTTAAGTGAAAAATCCCAAATATGCTATGTAAAGGACATACTAGCTAAGGAACCATAACAAAATTTGGCACCACTTTTTTTTCACTCTTTCCTTACCTTTTTTTCATTTCCCTCAATATTTTTCTTCTTCTTTTTACCTTATAATTAGAAAACCTCCAACTCCAAAACTCTTATGGAAGAACGAAACCCATTGGCTGAGACTTGGAGAGCAGCGTCTTCGTCTTCTCAAAGAAGTGCCAACATCATTGTATTCTTGAAGCAGGTTGACATCTTCATTCTCTATGGGTAATTACTTTCTCTCTCTCTCACTCACTCACCAACAGGGAAGGGAGGCCATTTTAGAGGTTTGACTAGGTGAGTGGCTAAGGGTAGGTGGTGGATGGAAGCACTTGGGTTGGATGGAGGATAGGGCGGTGGTGGCTATTAGTGGGATGGGATCAGGGGTAGGGGTGGGTGTGGTGTCGAGTGGGCAAGGGTGGTGTCAAGTGGTGCGTTAGTGGCTATTATTGGGGTGGTGGTGGTGGTAGGTGGGGTGGTAGTTGCTATTGGTAGGATGGGGGTCAGAGGTAGGGCTGTAGGTTGACCCAGATAATGGTTCAAGTTCTCGACTATAGCTTTTCTTTGGTTGATTCCACTATTGGCCTCTATTTGTAGGGGAAAATCATAAAATATGTTTCAGTTAATCTTATAAACTACTACTAGTAATATATTTTATTCATTTTATTGATCCTCTCTATATGCTTCTTAAGATTCAATTTGACTTAATTAAGTTAGTTTTGTCACATTTTATGATATTGGGCCTAATTGGATCATTGAAGGAATTATTGCATGAATTGACCTTAATTTATCTATTTGGCAGTGTTCAGTATTTTGGCTATAATATGATATTTCAAATATCTGGTTAGTGTGATTCTAGTCTTGTAAGAAATTTAAGACAAATCTCTACAACTTTGATGAAGACCTCAGGAGCTGAATCATACATTTGGATAATTTAAGTTGAAGTTGAAGCAAGATCTAGAATGTTGATCCTGACAGCTTAACCTTTGTGTACGCATTAACCCATATCTAAAGTTATAGGAGTTCAATGGATTTCAAACCATGCCCAAATGAAAGCTAAGACACAAAGTTATAACTCTTATGAGACTCCTAAGCTAAACTTCGTCATTTTGGGCATGCAATTGAAGATAGAAAGTAGAGGTGGGTTGGTGACGAGTTTGGCCACTTAATTAAGTAAAACTTGAGTTTTAGGCCTCTAAATGGGTCCAATGATTCTTAATTGACCCAGATTTGTACCCATTAAGATTCTGATCATGTAAGGCTAAATTAGGAGTTAGTTTAAAAGGGTTAGAGCAGAAGTACGAGAACCATCTTCTCATTCAACATTTTTTACTCTTTCACTAGATCTCCCTTTTCTCTAGTTGTTCTCTCTTTTTCTATAAGTTCTTCCCTCCCATTCATGGAGGGGTAGATCCTTTAATCAATCCAATGGATTGACATTCTTGATGCTTAATTCTGAGATTCTATTTTAATTATTCTATATTCAATTATTAATCAAGTTTCTTTCCTTCATCTTTGTTTAATTCTAATTGAGTTGCTTAATTTGATTGAGATTTTCATATGATAATTGTGTAATTACCATGTGTTAATTGAGGATTACAGAGACTAAACAAGGCATCAAAGGTGTTTGATGAAATGTTTAGCTTGGTTGGATCTTGTTTCTTAGATTGATTTAGGATTAGATGGATGCTTTATTTGTCTAACCTTGATTGATCAAATTCTGGATGCTTATCTAGCAGAGGACCCATGGATTATCTTGAGGCTTCTTGATGTGATCTAAAACCAAGAATTTGGTTAATGATTGAATGGATCCATAGTGATCAAGGATGGATTAAAATCAAGATTGGTTAATTCCCTTGGATTGGTTGTTTTCCTAATTTTGTTTATCATTTTAATTACTTTTTGTTTATTAATCTTGCAAACCTATCCCCCCTATTTATTAATCTTTTAATTTGATTCCATAATCAGAGTGATCTAAGGGCTCGACCCAGTGTTACCTTATATTGCAAGTAGTTTTGGTAAATTAGTTATAAATTGATATAATTTGATAGCCTCGACAGTTATCAACTACCAATTGAAATTATTAAGTTTTACTTTAGCTATTGATAAACATAAGAAGATAAGCATAGAAAATCAGCTAATGTTCTAGTTTCGATTATATGAATCATATAAACTACAAAGAGAATTTTTGTCTTCTTTTTATTTAAAACTAAAGATAGAAAGATAAACATAGGAATTACTTACTAATAATGAGTAGGAGAAATGTCTTGAAAGAATACTTTAGTTTTGGTAGGGTCAACATTGAGATCAACCCATCGAGCCCATATGCTCAACCCCTTATAAAATGTCTCCTTGCGATCCATGTCCTTGAGTAGATTGGGACCATCCCATGTGGTCAACCACTTAAAAATTGGCCTTGCCTTATAAGTGCTGGATTGGAGTGGCAGAATTCAATTGTTTTCTAAGGAGATGGGTGCTAAGATTTATTAGGAATAGAGGATTTGAAGGTTGACTAGTGAGGCTTTACAAGCTTATGGAGCTGGTGATTGGAAAAAAAATTGGCTTTTTTGAAGAATTAGGCTATTTTTTATAGTGTTTTTGGTTGGTTATTTTTTGATGAAAACTATGTTGAAATGGAGTTTCAAGTTGTATGGGGTGGTATGGAAAAATGGTTGTGTGCTTTTTACATTTTAAAATTCATTTTCAATATGTTATTATACATTATAACTTTTCATTTTAAATAGAATTTGCTATTTTTTCTTGCTGTAGATTCTACTCTATTGGTTATTATCTAATGATCAAAATTGTGTTGAAATTGAGTTTCAAGTTGTGGGTCTAAGATGGATGGATAAATGGTTGTGTGTGTTTTTGTTTTTGTATTTGTTTGGTTTTTTTTCCAATTCATTTTGAATTTGTATTCTGCATTGTAACTTTTCATTTTGTCTGCTACATGAAAATAATCTAATTAATTTGGTATCGATATTAAAAAGTGAAAGAAGAAAATGGGGACATGATGCCAAATACCACAATGCCTCAATTTCTTTTGCCATGATTGTCTACCTCTCCTTAGCTTTTGCTTCCTATGTTGCTAAGCAAGGATAACAACACTTACTCTTCTATTCTTTCTCTTGTTCATGTACATTCAAGTGTAAAATAATAATATTGGAATGATGCTTAAGGATTTTGAACTGAGATTTCTTTGAATTATGCTATCATTTGGAAGTTGGAAGGCTATCACGTGCCATTTTATTTAACTAAACTTTTATACATGTACACTTAATGGAAATTAGAACAATTTTGGGGTAGAACTCCACTATAGTTTCAATTGGTGCTACCTCTGTACCTTTGTGAAGGGCACTATAATTTTGGGGGTAGAACTACACTATAGTTTCAATTTTAAAGGTATTTTTATTTTTGCATAAAGTTTTAATGTTTAATTATGTCTTATGCAATACCTAGGCTTAGGCATCACATTGGAGTACTAAGCAATGCTAAATAACCTAAAACTGATTTTTGGCTTTTAGATTGAGCTTTAACTAAGACTGACAAAAGCATATTTTTGCAAGCTAAGGATATTTTTTCACTAACAATAGGGGATTGATTAAAAATCATAAAATTATGAAATTTTTGTTGAGAAACTTATATCTTTTGAATGAAACAAACCCCATCTCATTTGCATTTATAAAACCAAAGTTATGCAAAAAAAACACAACTACTATAACAAGACAAATTGTTGATTTTTCAAAATTATGTCTTATTTCAAACTTAAATTGGGAACACTTTAGGAGTCGAAAATTCCTAAAAAACTACATCTAGTCTTACATGTTAGCTTTAAAATTCCACAAGCCTCATCCATTTTAGACCCTTGAGTAAATAGTTATGCAATTTGGTTTAAAGGGTGTCAAAACCCCAATTTCTGCAAGACTTGCTTGAACTTTAAACAAAAACTGGGAATGATTTGTAATTGTAAAAAACATGAAATTTTAATCACATACATCCTTATATTGTAGCTTTCGAAAGAAAGAAGTAGCAAGCAAAAAAGACTCTTATAGATCTAGTTATGTAGCCGAAACTGTAGGCTGTCAAGATTTTGATTTATGAAAAATTAAAGTGATTTTCAAACAAAAACTGGCATTGATTGGGAAAAGTATAAATTCTGAAAAAATTATCAATTATATTATTTTATCTTAACTTTCAAATCAAGAAGAAGTGAATCAATTGGTATAGTACAACCAAAGTTATGCAGATAATATATGAGACTGTCAGAGTAGTGGTTTTAGCATAACTAAACAATTGATTTTTACACTTGTTAATTATTTATCAATTACATTCCTCTCTTTATAAGAACATGGCACTTACTAATTACTTATAAGAACAAGTTCAGGACTAAGATGTTACAATTTAAGAGGTACTTCAATTTCATTTATGTCTCCATGAGTTTAAACTTTAGGAAGATTATTCTATTGAGGTAAGAATGACAGTGACTATTTGCTGATGATGTATAATGTGAATCCGCTTTTATGATTTTGTAATGTTTTACTTCTTTAATTTGGTTGGTGCTAGCTACAATTATTAACTGATTCCATGCTATAGTAATTTATTGTGTTCTTTTCTTCTTTATAGTCATACAATTCTTATCTATCTTGCCTCTGCCTTTCGGGAGTTCCAGTCTCAAACCATTGGTTAGTGAAATTCTTATCCAATTTGTGATAAACTTAATGAAATTCGTATAATGTAAAGCTACTTCACAATGTTCACTATTTTGGCTATAACTTCAGTTACAAACATCGAAATCACATACCGTTAGTGACATTGGAAAGCTAACACATATGGCTTGCCGCATCCTAGAAAGTCTCATATTTTAATCCTTTTTTCATTTAATACAATTTTTGCTTTGAAATTATGTTCAAATTTTGTATATTTTCCTTGTTATGGCAGTGTTTGCTATTGGGAATTGTGGATACATCACGCAGCGAAAAATAGAATTCCCACCAAGGATCCATGCGAAAAAGCCACAATTTGAGTTTTTTTTTTAAATTGTTTACCTCTTGACGCGTGATCAAAAGGAAGTGACGTGAATCACCAACACTGTAACAACGATGATGTCTTTGCGGTATCTATACAAACAGACTCACGAACATCCAACATCCACTAATAGGAGTCCTACATCTCTCACACAATGCTAGTTGTGAAGAGAAGAGAAGAACCTGTCACTCTCTTACTCATTGTTTCTGTCAAGTATAGCTAGGGTTTGTAATTCGTACCTTAGCAGCCCCTTTAGCAGTACTATTTATAATAGTGACTGTCTTAAGTGAGTGTGAGCAGTAGCAGGGTAAGCTGTGTAACCCTAGACTCATCTTTTATGAGTTCGGCCCACATTTGAATCCGAGTCCAACTTGGATATATATTGCTCCTATTTAGTCTGTTCTATATGTGTGACCCTGCAGGTTCTCATAACGTTGGCAATAATATTAAAATTCCATTTTAATATTACAAGTAGTGAGCGGTATCTAGCAACACATTGCTACTACCCAAGTAATGAGAATGTCAGTGATTTGATATAACCTTTCCATGACCAATGTTTCTATGTCGTTTAGTCCCTTTGTCAAGATATTAGATTAAACACAAGGCATGGAATGCGTCACCCTTGTATAATTCAATCCTTCGTTTCTTGATACTAGAGTAGACTTTGTAACAACAAATGAGATCAATATCTTATATTGACTTATTTGAGTATGGCCACGCATTTCGCAGTCTCACTCAATCAGGGGGCCCGAAGATATCGCTCGTATTATGTAGGAGTGACAAATTCCATCTAGGTCACTCACATCCCTCTACATGATTCGTGGTATATCCAATAACTAACTTTATAATCACCTTGTTACATATGACATCTGATGGCAGTAAAACACATAACTCCTCATATAGGAATCGTAGTGATTTCAGGTCAAAGAACCACAAACACCATTGTCACTATGAGAATCGCTTATGACACTCACGTAACGATCCATGTAGTGTTCTCATGGCGAGTCAGTCTAGTACATCATTACTCTAACATGTATTCATGTGAAGACTTGATATCTCATATCCATGACCCATGAGATGTGGTCATCAGTCTGCACACATACTAGTCTCAATGCATTTTTGTTGTCCTAATTAACAATAATACTTGACTAGGGATATTTAAGAATAGTGTTCTAATTTTATCCAATAGGATCTCACAATCAAGTCAACTACTTGATGTCCTATGACATCAAACTTACTATTCTAAGGACTTTATTATGTTTATCATAAATAACACAATAAATGAAATGTCTCATATATTAAAAAATAGCATAATACAATATATATATATATATATATATATATATATATATATATATATAAGAACTCTCAAAATACATCGACCTCTAGGATATACACCAACATTTGCTACTTTCCATATAAATTGAGTTACACTAATTCAAATCATAGAATCTCAATCATGTTAAAAGCTAACACATAAAGCTTATATCGTAAAAAAAAAGTAGATTTTTAATTTTTTCCATTCAATACTAGTTTGTTGTCCAATTTGGGTCAAATTTTGCATGAACTGTGTCAAATTCCATTGCAAACTAATGTGAAAACTAATATATTTACCCAATATATTTTGTTTAATTGATTCTCTTAATTTGGACTTATATATTTAACAGCTTTCCTATAATTTAACTCTCTTTTAGTTAAGTACCATTGATTTGGCTCTGTTTGTTGTCATTATATGCAAGCAGAACATTATTACAAGGCCAAGTTATTGTAAGAGAGGTTGCCAATACACATATTGCTTCTCAACCACTTATCTTACCTTGGACATCCTTGATGCTGGTAGAAACTTTGGGATTGAAAAAGTCAAATTGCTCACTCAGGTTTTGCCACTATCTCTTTATCATTATTATTTATTATCATTTTCCATATTTATCTTCTCTCTTTCTCTTTTATGTCTTTGTGATTAGTGTGAGCAGTTGTGTGTCTTGTAGATCATAGCAATTTGGATAATTACTACAAGGAAGTATGGTTTAGTGGGTCTAATACTAATTTGTGTAATTTGATTATTCCTTGTTCTCCCTTGCCACATTAGTGCTATAGAAATCTTAATCTCATACGGAAACTTGTGCTAACTTATGTGTAGTAAAGATTTAGAATGTGAATAAGTAACTCTTTTTTTGCTTTCTCAAAATTTTTAACTCGGACTTATGCTATATTTTCAATATTATATTATTTGTTGTCTTAAATGCTTTAATGATTTCATTTAAACTTGAAAATAGATTCCTCCAATTATGATTGACAACAGTTGGATTGAGAAACCAATTAGATCAAATGAGTTCTTGGATGGGGTAGTCCAATTTTTGGACTTTGCCTTTTCAAATGCATTTATAAATGGACAAAATTTGTGTCCTTGCATTACATGCAGATTTTGTCGTATGGGCAATAAAGTTGAAGTGTTTAGTCATCCACTTCAAAGGGGCTTTCAAAGAAAGTACACATTTTGCTACATGCATGGGGAAAAGCATGTTCAATCCAATGTAGAATCAGTATCACAAGTACAAGAACTAGGTAGACAACATCTAATGCAAGATATGTTAAATGATGTTTTTGGTGTCATTGATAATCATTGAACTCAAGATTCTGGTCCATCAAATCTACCTAATGGTGACCACCCTAGGGGTACAAAAGATGTAAGTAATGAGGAGTTAGAAAAAATTAGGGAGTTGTTAAGGGATAGGAATCAAGAATTCTACCATGGTTGCACAAAATATAGCAAATTGTCATTAATCATTCGTTTGTATCATATAAAAGTCTTATGTGGTGCAACTTGTAACACCCCAACTTTTGGGTTAAGTACAATAGTGTCCCAAATGTACTGTTTTTCTATTTTCTATGAATTATAAATTGAATTTGATTGCTCCGTTAGTGCATTTGACTATTGTGTGTGATTTGCTCCGAGCCAGGGAAATAAAAATTTTCTGGCCGAAAAAATCTTATTTTAATTATTCAGAGCTGGGGGATCTTACTAAACCCAATTCCGAGTGATATATATATTAATCTTTTAATTTTTAAGATTTAACTGTGCAATAAAATAATTTTATATTATTACAATATTATTTTATTTGACAATACCTACTGTCTCAAAAAATAGTAGAAATCTGCTCCAGAATGACCATGGACCTTGAAAAGTCTATGGGATCCACGTTTAGAGTTGCAGTCAATGATTCTGACTGGACTGAATTCTAAGCCAATAGGAACCAGTCAACGAAAGTGGCTTGAAAGTTTCTAACCAACAAGGTTTGGTCAAACCAAGTGGCAAAGACTTTATTGTAAATCATTGGATGAACAACTTGATTTAGATGCCTTTGATCATAACCGTTGATCAAATCAATGGTGTGAGAATAATCCTAATAAAATCACTAAGTGATATCCACCCTAGATTAAATCAATGGGTAGGAAACAAAGTTAAAATTAATGGTTAGGATTGAGTCAATAATAGTGGCTTGACTATTTGCAAAGTAGCAAATTAAACCTAATTTAGTTAGCTTAATTGCCTAATTAGGAAACTAAGTGGACTAACCTAATTACTAATTAGTTCTAATCTAGTTACTAATTAGATATCCTAATTTCATTTAGAAGTCATGACTAAGCATGACATAAGCAATGACTTAGTTAATTACTTAGCTATGTAATTAGAATGTTAATTAAGTGTAATTAGGGAACCTAACCTAATTAACTAGCTATTTAATTAGCATGTAATTAACCTTTAATGGAAGTCAAACAAGGTCTCTAATCCCTTGAAGGCCACACAGCCAAGGAGCCTTGGAATGCTTCTCCTAGCTTCTTGAACCATCTTGCATGACCATTAGGTGACCACTTGATGATATAGGCCATGTGCCTTCCTAATGTGACCATAATGTGATATTTACTATCCAAACTTATCTCCTAATTTCCCTACATACTCACTCACGGCAGCACCATCACATTTCACACTCATTATTCAATTTTACACTTACCTAAAGCTTAGCCTAATATTCTCTCAAAAATACCAAGAACACCAAGCATCTTTTCTTTCCATTTTCTCTCTCAAGTTTCGACCTCTCACTCCAAATCCACTCCCTATATTCTATAATTTTTCTTCTTAGCTTTTCCTAAACACTTTTTATTTAGAAGGTTTTGTCAAAAACCTACTCCTTCTACTTGAAAATCCAAGTTCTATCTTACTTCCCTAAAGGTAAACTTTTGATTCTTTGGTTTAAAATTTAATTTTTGATTTTCTAAACCATGATTATTCCATGGTTCTTCAATATAAAGCCTTGTATGTGATTTTGCTAGTTGTTTAAGAATTTTAGGGATTTATTTTTAGAGTTACACGAAAATCAAAGAGGAAGAAAAGACTAGGGGATCCTTGTCTTCAAGAGGTAAGAGGGAGATTTAATCTCATCAACCTTGTGTGGTGATGAGAAAATGGATTGTATGTGTTTGAAGAATCCATAAGGATTCATTTGTGTGGTTGTTTATTGTTTTCCTATTTGTGGTTAATTTTATTTGCAAGCATGTCTATAGCTTTAAAAATATATTGCATGTGTTTATAGATGTATGATTATTAATGTAGGATGTGAATAACATCTAAGGATTGCATGAGTTTTCCAAAGAACACATAGAGGTTCATGGCTTCTCCAAGAAAAAGACAACCAAAATGTTCTCAACCATTTTCTAAAACAATGATTAATGAATCTAGGTGAAACAATGAGAATTGGCCAACATGCCATTTAACGTACATTTGAATTCCAAAGTTATTTTCTAAGGTAGGTTAAGTAACTAATCTACAAAAGAAATTGATTCCAATGAATCTTTGGGAAATAAAATGAATAAACTTAGTTTTAGAATTCTAAATTAGCAGAATTTATTATAAGCAAGAAATAAAGAGAACACTTGAAAAATATTAACGTAGAGCTCATTCTCCGAGTTTTGAAGCGCATTAGCAAGTTTCAAGGTGTAAATAATGGTTAAGGTTAAGATGAGCAGTATTTAGAGAAAGACATAGGAAATACCATTTAAGGGATTTTCTAAGCAAAATGCTGCTGAAATTTACTAAAAACAGATAAATAAAATGAAAAGGTTCCATAGTATGTTAATAATGTAACAAAAATATTCTACGTAGATTAAAAGTACTAGATATAGTTTATGCATTATTAAAATAAAGACTTTAAGCTATATGGTTAAGAAAATGATTTAAAAATCCTACGCGATTGAGAAAATGATTTAAAAACATTATGCGATGTTCAAAAATATCAAAATATGTTTATGCGATTTAAAAACGTTTGTAAAAGTGACGTGATTATGAAAATGCGATAAAATTTCTACCCGACTAAATGGAACAGTGAGTTTTACTGTCGGGCCAAAGTGGTGGACCCGGACATGTTGAGAGATAGTACTGTCAAGTGGAGACATACTATATTTTAGAATATTGAGACTGAGGGTATTTTCATAAATATGATAATATATTGAAACTAAGGGTATTTTTATAATTATAATTCTTAATCATGCGTTTAGAGAGTTGTCAATTCAGTTGAAAATTGGTGATTGATTGACGAGATGAATTACACCGTGTTGTGGGTGTGATAATCGTAGTGTGGTTCATCAATTGAACTTGGAGGCATTAGTGTGCGGATGATTCCACTTGTGGACAGTGGGTAGCTCTTCTGGGCCGTGGTAACGGGCAACGCACTAATGATCTCGACAAACGCTATTCTTAATCAAGATCTTGTGAAGATTATTTGGTGCAATGCCTGTAGTGCATGATATATTGGACTATGTACTGCTACACGATGTTTTGGACTGTGGGCTATAGACATGACGTTGGACAATGTAATAGTTTGGTTGGGCAGCCTGAGGTACTGATAGTTCTTTTTGGATCATTCTCTCTGATATCTGTGTTTAGCTCCATGGAGTAGGAACGAGTCGGTATGCATTATCATTTATGGTCTGCATTTTAATGTTTACTATAATCTGTGATAGAATGTATGATGTATTAATTTGAAGTACTTTATATGGTATGATGGTATGTGTTATTGTGATATTTGTTTATATTATCATTTTCTTTATTGCCATGCTGGTAATGATGTAGATTGTCTCACCTCTCTATACATATTTCTCTGTATTATTATTATATTCTGTAAAGAGTTTGTGGAAGAGGAAGAGGAAGAGGAACAGCCTCTTGATATTAAGTATCTTGAGGAGCGCCAGCCAAGTGAGCAGTGCGAGGACGGCGAGCCGTTAGATCACCTCTACCATCTGAGTTGATCCTGTGATCATGGCGTTGCCTGAATTCTTCAGCTTTGTCAGACTTGATTTTCATAGAGGCTCGTATGCCTGGCGACTGCGTGGGGATAGATGATCGGTAGTATATGTGGGACGTCTGACTGTGTCCTTGCGTAGAGAGTTTGATGGGGAGATTATTTTTACTACTACTCTGTATTTACATCTTAAGTTGCCTTTGACTCTTAGGCGTTTTGGGGAGGGATTTTCCATGCGCCTAGTGAGATTAGTAGTGAGTCGACAGCACGGACTTAGGTCCATAGAGCTGCAAGACATTCGGGATTTCTACTATCCGATGATCTCCCTGAAAGTGATCCTTCAGAGGGTTAGGAGTCTCTGATGTGCAGTTGGGCATGTTATGTTTTAGTAATATGTTGACATTTTATTATTTTGTTAAATATTTGTAATTTGTAAATTATTTGTATACTTAAGGCAAAAATCATATGTATATTATGGTTTGTGATGGTGTTTTGTTTTATTCTGTGTTCCATGTTATTTTATTTAATGTTAACAAGTATAAAAGGAAAAATTTTACAACTCATATTATTTATGTACTAAATGTTTTATAACTTGGGTAAGATTTTATTTTATTGCATTAAAAATGTGACATCCCCATAAGGGTGTTACATTAGTTGGTTTCAGAGCCCAAGTTAGAGTGTTTTGAGGTAATGGCTAGGTCTGTTTTTGCTTGTGTTATGTGATTCTATGTTATTTGTTTCCGAAAGGTTACATCTGACTTTGTTTTGTTATGATTGAAGAAAGAAATATCTGGCGGAAGAGGAACGCGTGCAAACATGGGACGTAATGTGGACCTAATGACTGCAACTGCTGAGGCTATGCAGCGAATGGCGAAAGTAATTACTCAACAAAATCAATGAGTAGCTTAATAGCAAGATGCAACTGCTGATGCTCTGAATTTATCTGAGTTTAGGCGGAATAACCCGCTGCAGTTTAGGGGTGAGTTTGACCCCGAGAAGGCGAGTCTCTGGATCCAAGACTTGGAAAGGGTTTTTGAAGGAATGGGGTGCACAGAAAATAGAAAGGTGACGTATTCTACTTTTATGTTGAGAGGAGATACCGAGAATTGGTGGAGAGGAACCTGCCGATTATTACAAGCTGAAGGGACTGAAATCACTTGGGAGGTGTTTAGCGAAGTATTTTTGGAGAAGTACTTTCCTGGTAGTGCCCGACATGCCAATGAGATGGAATTTCTTGGTTTACGTCAGGGTAACATGACTGTTGAGGAGTATGCTGCTAAGTTTAAGAGCTTATCACAGTTCTCAAGGTATTTTCAAATTCAACTTGATGAGATATGGAAATGTCGTAAGTTTGAGGATGGACTGAGGGTAGAACTGAGGTGAGCTATACTACCTATGAGGACGAGAGAATTTCCTACTTTGATGGATATCTGTTGATGACTCGAGGAGTTGGACCCGTCATGAGATTCTAGAAATCGTAACTTTGGACTGACTAGGTTCCAAAGAGGAGGTAATAGCAGCAACAACCAGTTTTAGCGCAAGCCTTATTCGAGACCATCGGGAAGTCAATCTCAATGTCCGTCTGCTGGGGGAAGCTCTAGTGGTAACAGAACTGGTCAAAATGTGACGTTTATGCCTAGATGTTTTAAGTGTAGAAAGAGTGGCCATATATCTACGGATTGTTCAATCAGAGGAACGATCTGCTTCAATTATCGAAAACCTGGATATGTTTTTAGGGACTGCACTCAGCCAGAAAGGAAGCCTGCTGTGAGTAATGTTCGTGCTACTCA
Source organism: Ormosia semicastrata (assembly GCA_029884595.1). NCBI lineage: Eukaryota > Viridiplantae > Streptophyta > Magnoliopsida > Fabales > Fabaceae > Ormosia > Ormosia semicastrata. Next base: position 16,604,423 of record JAQQTO010000062.1, on the reverse strand, counting down.
ACCACGAGCTAGAGGGCGAGTATATAAGATGACTGGAACTAAAGCTTCTCAGTCTGAAGATCTTGTTCAAGGGGAAGGTGTCATTGAAGGTAATCTCCTGACTGTGTCATATGATTTGGGTGCAACATACTTGTTTATTGCATATGATTGTGTGGAACGATTTAAACTGCCTGTGTCTTCTCTGAGTTTTCAATTGATTATTTCTACGCCAACTGCCAAGCCTATTGTTACATCCAAAATATGTTTGAATTGTCTTATCGTTATAAAGGATCGTGTGTTTTCCATCAATTTAATTTGTTTACCTCTTGTTGAGATAGACGTAATACTAGGAATGGATTAGTTATCTTCTAACCATATCCTAATAGACTGTGCAAGCAAAACCATAGTTTTTCCTAAGGAAGAAAGTTTTGGATTCTTGACTACTGTTAAAGTCAAGTCGTTGTTGAGGGATGGAGCTCAGGGATATATGTCGCTATTTTCTTTAGAAGTCTAGAGTGAGAAAGATGTGAGTGCTATTCCTATCGTCAATGAGTTTCCAAAGATTTTTCCTGATAATGTACCCGATTTACCACCGGAAAGGGAGATTGAGTTCTCTATCGACTTGGTACCGGAAGCAGGTCCTATTTCGATTGCCCCATATCAAATGTCGTCTGCAGAGTTGGTAGAATTGAAGAAACAATTGGAGGAACTATTGGAGAAACAGTTTGTGTGACCTAGTGTTTCACCGTGGGGAGCACCATTGCTATTAGTCAAGAAGAAGGATGGAACTTCTCGTCTTTGTGTAGATTATCGCTAGTTGAATAAGGTTACGATAAAGAATAAGTATCCACTCCCGATAATTGATGATTTGATGGACCAGTTGAAGGGAGCAGCTGTTTTCTCTAAGATAGATCTGTGATCAGGTTATCATCAGATTCGTGTCAAGGTAGATGATGTACCTAAGACAGCTTTCCGAACTCGTTATGGGCATTATGAGTATCAGGTGATGTCGTTCAGAGTGACGAATGCTCCTGCAATATTCATGGACTACATGAATAGGATTTTTCATCTGTACCTAGACAGATTTGTCATTGTTTTTATCGATGACATTCTGATCTACTCTCAAAGTCAAGAAGAGCATGTTGATCATCTCAGTATAGTTCTCCAGATTTTGAAAGAGAAGAAGCTGTATGCGAAGTTGGCAAAATGCGAATTTTGGTTGGAAGAGGTTCAATTTCTAGGCCATGTGATTTCCAAGGAAGGTATTGCGATAAACCCGTCGAAGGTGGAGACCATTTTGCAGTGGGAAAGGCCTAAGACAGTGACTGAGGTCTGGAGTTGTGTTGGATTAGCCGAATATTACTGAAGGTTTATCAAAAGATTTTCAAAAATAGTTGGACCACTTACACAACTCACAAGGAAGAGTCAAGCTTTTGATTGGACGGAGAAACGTGAAGCAAGTTTCCAAAAGTTGAAAAAGAGATTGACGACTGCACCAGCGCTAATTTTACCAGATCTTAACAAATTTTTTGAAGTGTATTATGACGCTTCTTACCATGGGTTAGGATGTGTGTTGATGCAGAACCGGAATGTAGTAGCTTATGCTTCAAGACAATTGAAGGTTCATGAGAGGAACTACCCAACACACAATTTAGAACTAGCCGCAATGGTCTTTGCATTGAAAGTGTGGAGGCATTTTCTGTATGGAGCTATGTTCAATGTCTTTAGCGATCACAAGAGTTTGAAATACTTGTTTGATCAAAAGGATCTGAACATGAGGCAGAGGTGATGGTTGGAATTCTTGAAGGACTATGATTTTCATCTTCAATACTATCCAGGAAAAGCAAATGTGGTGGCGGATGCCTTGAGTAGAAAAGTAGTTAGTGTTTCTACCATGATAATAAAAGAGGAGAAGCTGATTAATCAATATAGAGATCTATAGTTGTCAGTGGAATTGGTACTGAGGAAGATTCGTCTAAGTAAGGTTATAGTTTTGAATGACTTGCTGGAAGTGATCCGAGAAAAATAGGATGAGGATTCGTTTTTATAAAATGAAAAGGAATTTTTGAAGTAAGGTCATAAGGCGACGGTGGAGGACGGATCTGATGGAATCTTAAGATTTGAAGAAAGAATTTTATACCTGAAGATCCCGATCTTAAGAAAGTAATTTTGGATGAAGCTCATACTAGTAATTTGAGTATGTATCCGCAGATGACTAAGATGTATCAAGACTTAAAGCAGATGTTTTGGTGGCCAAGAATGAAGAGGGATGTAGCGGAACATATGACGTCTTGTCTTGTTTGTCAGAAGGCAAAAGTGGAACATCAAAGGCCTGCTGGTATGTTACAACCTTTAACTATTCCAGAGTGAAAATGGGATAGTATCTCAATGGATTTTGTTACCGGATTGCCAAGGACGAGGAAGGGTCATGATTCTATAAGGGTTATAGTTATTAGGCTTACGAAGCCAGCGCACTTCTTGCCAATCAATATTAAGTATTCGTTGGAACGATTAACCCAGAAGTACATCAGCGAAATTGTTAGACTTCATGGTGTACCCACAAGTATAGTTTCTGATAGAGATCTGAGGTTTATGCCAAGGTTCTGGCGAAGTTTGCAAGAAGCCATGAGAACTAAACTGCGATTGAGTTCTGCTTATCATCCGCAGACTGATGGTCAAACGGAGAGAACAATCCAATCGTTGGAAGATTTGTTGCGTGCTTGTGTGTTAGAACAACAAAGGAGTTGGGATGAATTCTTGTCTTTGATAGAATTCACCTACAACAATAGTTTTCACTCAAGTATAGGGATGGCACCCTATGAAGCCCTGTATGGATGACGATGCTGAACACCTTTGTGTTGGTATCAGGATAGGGAAAGTATGACTATTGGGCCTGATCTTGTGCAACAGATTACGGAAAAGGTGAAAATGATTCAGGAGAAAATGCGAACGACTTAAAGTAGACAGAAGAGCTATGCAGATAAGCGGAGGTGACCTCTTGAATTTGAGGAAGGTGAGCATGTAATCTTAAGAGTAACACCTATGACTGGTGTTGGAAGGGTTATCAAATCCAGAAAACTTACTTCTAAATTCATAGGGCCTTATCAAATTATTCGTCGGATAGGTCCTGTAGCCTACCAGATAGCTTTACCACCTTTTCTATCCAATCTACATAATGTATTCCATGTATCTCAGTTGAGGAAATATATTCCCGATCCAACGCATGTTATACAACCAGATGAAGAGCAGCTGAAGGATAATTTGACGTACGAAACACTTCCTGTTAAGATTGAGGACAATAGAGTGAAGTAGCTTCGAGGGAAGATGATTGAGCTAGTAAAGGTAGTATGGAATGATGTAACGGGAGATGCCACATAAGAGCTAGAAAATAGGATGAGGGAGCAATACCCTCAACTCTTCTGAGGTACGATGAATTTTGGGGATGAAATTCTTATTAGTAGGGGAGAGTTGTAACACTCCAACTTTTGGGTTAAGTACAATAGTGTCTCAAATGTACTGTTTTATATTTTCTGTGAATTATAAATTGAATTTGACTGTTCCGTGAGTGCATTTGACAGTTGTGTGTGATTTGCTCCAAGCCAGGGAAATAAAAATTTTCTGGCCGAAAAAATCTTATTTTCATTATTCGGAGCTGGGGGATCTTACTAAACCCAATTCTGAATGATATGTATATTAATCTTTTAATTTTTAGGATTTAACTGTGTAATAAAATAATTTGATATTGTTATAATATTATTTTATTTGACAGTACCTATTATCTCAAAAAAATAGTAAAAATCTACTCCAGAATGACCATGGACCCTGAAAAGTCTGTGGGACCCATGTTTAGAGCAGCAGTCAACGATTCTGATTGGACTGAATTCTAAGCCAATAGGAACCAGTCAACGAAAGTGGCTTGAAAGTTTCTAACTAATAAGGTTTGGTCAAACCAAGTGGCAAAGACATTATTGTAAACAATTGGATGAACAACTTGATTTAGATGCCTTTGATCATAACCAATGATCAAATCAATGGTGTGAGAACAATCCTAATAAAATCACTAAGTGATATCCACCCTAGATTAAATCAATGGGTAGGAAACAAAGTTAAAAGTAATGGTTAGGATTGAGTTAATAATAGTGGCTTGACTATTTGCTAAGTAACAAATTAAACCTAATTTAGTTAGCTTAATTACCTAATTAGGAAACTAAGTGGACTAACCTAATTACTAATTAGTTCTAATCTAGTTACTAATTAGATATCCTAATTTCATTTAGAACTCATGACTAAGCATGACATAAGCAATGACCGAGTTAATTACTTAGCTATGTAATTAGAATGTTAATTAAGTGTAATTAGGGAACCTAACCTAATTAACTAGCTATTTAATTAGCATGTAATTAACCTTTAATGGAAGTCAAACAAGGTCTCTAATCCCTTGAAGGCCACATGGCCAAGGAGCCTTGGAATGCTTCTCCTAGCTTCTTGAACCATCTTGCATGACCATTAGGTGACCACTTGATGACATAGGCCATGTGCCTTCCTAATGTGAACACAATGTGATATTTACTATCCAAACTTATCTCCTAATTTCCATACACACTCGATCACGGTAGCTCCCTCACATTTCACACTCATTATTCACTTTTACATTTACCTAAAGCTTAGCCTAATATTCCCTCAAAAATACCAAGAACACCAAGCGTCTTTTCTTTCCATTTTCTCTATCAAGTTTCGGCCTCTCACTCCAAATCCACTCCCTATCTTCTATAATTTTTCTTCTTAGCTTTTCCTAAACCTAAACAACATCCTAAACACTTTTTATTTAGAAGCTTTTATCAAAAACCTACTCCTTCTACTTCAAAATCCAAGTTCTATCTTACTTCCCTAAAGGTAAACTTTTGATTCTTTAGTTTAAAATTTAATTTTTTATTTTCTAAACCATGATTGTTCTATGGTTCTTCAATATAAAGCCTTGTATGTGATTTTGCTAATTGTTTAAGAATTTTAGGGATTTATTTTGAGAGCTACACGAAAATCAAAGAGGGGAGGAGACTAGGGGATCCTTGTCTTCAAGAGGTAAGAGGGAGATTTAATCTCATCAACCTTGTGTGGTGATGAGAAAATGGATTGTATGTGTGTGAAGAATCCATAAGGATTCATTTGTGTGGTTGTTTTTTGTTTTCCTATTTGTGGTTAATTTTATTTGCAAGCATGTCTATAGCTTTAAAAATATATTGCATTTGTTTATAGATGTATGATTATTAATGTAGGATGTGAATAACATGTAAGGATTTCATGAGTGTTCCAAAGAACACAAAGAGGCTCACGACTTCTCTAAGAAAAAGAGAACCAAAATGTTCTCAACCATTTTCTAAACAATGATTAACGAATCTAGGTGAAACAATGAGAATTGGCCAACATGCCATTTAACGTACATTTGAATTCGAAAGTTATTTTCTAAGGTAGGTTAAGTAACTAATCTACAAAAGAAATTGATTCTAATGAATGTTTGGGAAATAAAATGAATAAACTTAGTTTTAGAATTCTAAATTAGCAGAATTTATTATAAGCAAGAAATAAAGAGAACACTTGAAAAATACTAACGTAGAGCTCACTCTCCGAGTTTTGAAGCGCATTAGCAAGTTTCAAGGTGTAAATAATGGTTAAGGTTAAGATGAACAGTATTTAGAGAAAGACATAGGAAATACCATTTAAGAGATTTTCTAGACAAAATGCTGCCGAAATTTACTAAAAATAGACAAATAAAATGAAAAGGTTCCATAGTATGTTAATAACGTAAGGAAAATATTCTACGTAGTTTAAAAGTACGAGATATAGTTTATGCGTTATTAAAATAAAGACTTTAAGCTATATGGTTAAGAAAACGATTTAAAAATCTTATGCGATTGAGAAATGATTTAAAAACATTACGCGATGTTCAAAAATATCAAAATATATTTATGTGATTTAGAAATGTTTTGTAAAAGCGACGTGATTATGAAAATGCGATAAAATTTCAACGTGACTAAATGGAACAGTGAGTTTTACTGTCAGGCCAAAGTGGTAGACCCAGACATGTTGAGAGATAGTACTATCAAGTGGAGACCTACTATATTTTGGAATATTGAGACTGAGGGTATTTTTATAAATATGATAATATATTGAAACTAAGGGTATTTTTGTAATTATAATTCTTAATCATGCATTTAGAGAGTTGTCAATTCAGTTAAAAATTGGCGATTGATTGACGACATGAATTACACCGTGTTGTGGGTGTGATAAGCGTAGTGTGGTTCATCAATTGATCTTGGAGGCATTAGTGTGCGGATGATTCCACTTGTGGATAGTGGGTAGCTCCTCAAGGCCGTGGTAACAGGCAATGCACTAATGATCTCGACAAATGCTATTCTTAATCAAGATCTTGTGAAGACTATTTGGTGCAATGCCTGTAGTGCACGATATATTGGACTGTGTACTGCTACACGATGTTTTGGACTATGGGCTATAGACATGACGTTGAACAGTGTAATAGTTTGGTTGGGCAGTCTGAGGTACTGATAGTTCTTTTTGGATCATTCTCTCTGATATCTGTGTTTAGCTCCATGGAGTAGGAACGAGTCGGTATGCATTAGCATTTGTGGTCTGCATTTTAATGTTTACTATAATCAGTGATAGAATGTATGATTTATTAATTTGAAGTACTGTATATGGTATGATGGTATGTGTTATTGTGATATTTGTTTGTATTGTCATTTTCTTTATTGCCATGCTGGTTGTAACACCCCTCGATTTAATAACCACAGCACAATCGTCATTATATCACGGTTACTAAATTTTGACGTGTTACAATTGTCAGATAACAATTTTTCTAAAAATATCATTTGTTTCACATATGAGGAAAATAGGAGCCACGAATGAATAGTTATCTATACCATCAGTTAAAAATATACATTACAAAATATACTCAAATTAAAGTATCTAAGGCTAGATAATCACCTTACAACTTACATATACTACAATACACTTTATACAAGTAATGCAAAATAAAATATAAACTACCCATAATATATCTACGACTAAGGAGTTGGGCACTCCATCGATCCCGAATGCGTGAGGCAATTCCCAGGTTCAGGTGTAGTGAGAAATACAAGATAGGGTCTTCCATCGCAGTCCTCTTCATCGTCAAAGTCGATCCCTAGCATGTCACACACACTTATCGGTCCGGATTGATTGCAGTCTTGGTATCACCAAAGAAATAATTCGAACCAAAACCCAAAAGAAGCTCCCTTCGCGACAAATACACCACGGCAACGGTCAAGCCAATAAAGTCCAAGGGAAAACCAACCTCGTTCCCACTTACGATCTTTAACCAAAGATTTACATAGAATAAAGAAAGTACAAGAAAGAGGTAAGACATCCTACCATCATTACCAATTATAGCATCAAGAAACTAAACGGCAAGAAAGCGCCCACATAGCATTTATGACAGCAATAATGGAGATAAGCATTTAGCAGCAGTTATGATCATCCAAACAGTTTCAAGCAATCATATATATATATATATGGATATATCAGGAATACAACAGTTCCAATTATAATAACAATGTATGCCAGATAATTCATGGACTCACTATGCACATGTGCCCTCAATAATCAAAATCCTACTCCATGGAGCTAGACACAAAAACACTCAGAGAGAATGATCAGGGAGACATGCCAGTATCTCGTCAGCCATACAAGTGCTTACCATATAATATAATCAGTCATTTTGCGCAACAAGGCTTTATACAGCGGCATTCTCACAAGATCTCGATATAGGATTGTGGCCAATTAGGATCGTTGGTGCGTTTGCATCGGTCTCCGTCCGCCCACGGTCCGGAGAGGGGCTACCATCTGCCCCTTGTGAGACTCTCAGCGCCCGACGCCCTCAAGGTCGTCTACGGACCCCACGTGTCTATTCGCACCCGCACTAAGGTGTTATTCAACTCCTAGGCAACTCGGCCTTAACAAAGTCCAACGGACATCCTCTTTCTCTTTTTATGCCATGCATGACTCAATCATGCTCCTCATGACAAGCTAAGTCAATCATGCCTCAAATGCATATCATATGATTTAACAATCAGGTTTGTTCCCTTTCTTGGATCCACAAGACATTTACAATGCATAATATGTATGATTCAAAATTCCATACAATTTCATAATATGCCACAATTGGCCAAGAGAGCATCAATATACAAGTGGTCATTCACGTGGACCCTTAGCATCATAATATTAAGGTCAAACATTAGGTTCATTATGTTCCTTACTACCTCACCCATACTCTGGTTCTTCCTTTATTCCAAGTTCTCACTAGTTGTAAGGCTCAATCACGCTCCTTGTTTTTCCTTCATTATGTGTCCCTACTTTGTTTCTAGTCATCGATGTTATTTATGATTAATATAGTGTATATTAGTCCCAAAAGTTGAAATCGGAGGTCACAAGGCCGAATCATCCATTCGTTTGCTAGGTAAAAAGAATTGAAATATACTTATAATTTCGACGAACAGTGTATCTAGTGAGAAATCGAGCTCCGTTCGACGAGTAGTAGCACGACAGATCAAGGTAAATGGAAAACAATCGGGGGATAAACTCTAAATGTGTCGAATTGGGAACGAACTTTAAGTACATAACTTTCGAATATGCTACCACATTTACGAAAAACATGATTCGACGACACCCGACATTAGGTCGGTTCCTCTATTAAACCTTCGATTCTACTCGACGGATTTGGAGAAAATCTCTCTATTTAATAATCGTGGAACTCCACTCGACGGGCATTCACATCCTAACTCGACGGATATAATTCTCGGCCTAACTGACAGATTTTCACATCTTAACTCGACGGATTTCCACACTTTAGTTCGACGGATATTCTCATTGGGTAAGTTTCTCCATTAAACCTTCGAAACTCTACTCGACGGACTTTCACACCTTAACTTCGACGGATATTCCCATCCTAACTCGACATGATTTTCACATCTTAACTCGACGGATATGATTCACAAACCTAACTCGACGAATTTTAACTTTGAAGGAGTTTCACTCGTGTTCAACCGACGAATACGCTAAAAGTTCAATTCTAACTCGACAGATTTTGGATAATGGGGAAAGTCCCGTTCTGTCGAACCGACAAGAATGTTAGGGTTACAAGGTTCTAATTCGACGGATTAAACGTTGAGATTTCACTCCTCTTGATCCGACGGATGCAACTCGACAGATCCCGGAAAACGCTAAGGTTTCACTCATGCCGATTCGATGGATACACTCGACGATCCCGGAAAATGCTAAGGTTTCACTCATGCCGATTCGACAAATACACTCGACGATCCCGGAAAATGCTAAGGTTTCACTCATGCTAATTCGACAAATACACTCGACGGGTTTTGACATTCAACGGAAAAGTAAGAAGTCTAAACTCGACGGATTTTCACATTGTGTTTTAGTGGTCGAAATCTAAACTCGACAGTACGTCACTCGACGATTCGACTTTGGGAAAATGTTGAGGTCTCACTTAAACTGATCCGAAGGATTTAACTCGACCGATTTCTAAAAATGTTGAGGTTTCACCTATACCAGTCCGACAGACACTAAGAGGGCCACACTTTCTAATTCGACGAATTCACCGACGGAGGTGTTAATGGGGGGTCACTAGCTTCGACAACTTTTGACATGATGAAGGGCCCCACTTGTCGACAGGTTTGGCCAGGAGCTCATACTCGACAGGTTTTTAACATTTTATAAAGTGATTAGGTTATCACGTTCGACAGGTTTGGCCATGAGTCCTTACTCGACAGGTTTTATCATTCGACGAAAATGGTCAGAAATCTACATTCGACGGATTTTGACATATCACCAAAAGATCAAGGTGTTATATTCGACGAGTTTGGCCAAATTTCATACTATTACTAGTTTCCACATTACATTTCCAAATTCTGGGCTCAACACCGTAACTATCCGAAAATCACTCGGAACTCATTCCCTTCAATATTACACATTCCAATACATCCAGTTATATTTATATATATGTACATTCAAACTCAAACAATCAAATAACACATATACCCTACAAACAACATACAAAAGCGAAAAGACCCTCAACAAAATCACAGACGTTCCTAAATGCTAAGAGAGGTTGAGGAGGAGTGTCTTCCTCTTACCTAAGTGAAGAACAGGGATAAAGAAGCTCCTTTCATGCTTGAAAATCTGATTTTCTTCACCACCACCGAACACTTGGGCGTTCAGATCCACAAAATTAAGATCAAAAGAGAGAATGGCAAGCGAGAAACCGGAATGCACGAAAATGAGGAGAAGGGAAAAAGTTAAGAACTTTACCTTAAAGGTCCAAGCTTTGGGGCTGTTTTGAGCGAGAAAGAAAAATGAAGACACGGGAGGAGTTCCAACGAAGCAAGGTGTGAAGGTGGAGAGGGAAAATGGTCTCTGTCGGGTTGAGTAAAGGAGGCTTGAAGGATCAACAATGGTGAATGTGGGTGGTGTGCGGCCGTGAAGAAGAAGAAAGAAAAGAGAGTGAGAGCTGTATGAGGGGAGGAGCAAAAGAATGAGAGAAAAATGGGAGAAATGAAATGGAAAATGTGAATGAGCATGGGGACGTGGGGAGTGGGAAAAATGGAATAGTCAATGTAATAATTTCCCTCAACAAAAGAGTGCAAAAGATATAAATTGGGGAGGAGAGAGGAAAGGTTGATTAGATGGAAATAGGAAACTTCCTTGAGAAGCTTTGTGCGCTTCTCGAGGAAATGAAGTGTAAGTTGTCACCTTAATTAAATTCATCTGACAGATGAATAATTAAGCTGCTAAAATTATTTTCTCAGTGAAATAAAATTACAATTGATGAAAATAATATTTTATTACTCATCAGATGATTTTATGATACAGTGATTTCATGTATCAGATAAAGTCTCGTGAAGCATAAACCTCGTAACCGTGTCCACCTTTCGGGTTTAGTAAGATCCCCATCAACGTTTCCACAAATCCAAAGTTTATCACTTTAGGAAAAAAAAAATATTTTATTTTCCTACTCAAAGAAAATATACACGTAAAATGAAAAATATATTAAAATATTCATCGTTCACGAGAAAAAGTCCAGAAAATTTCCTAAAATTCACAAATATTATAAAATAATTATTTATAATGAAATAAAGAATTTTCGATGTTACAAAATGATATAGATTGTCTCACCTCTCTATACATATTTCTCTGTATTATTATTATATTCTGTAAAGAGTTTGAGGTAGAGGAAGAGGAACAACCTCTTGACAATCAGTATCCTGAGGAGTGCCAGTCGAGTGAGCAGTGTGAGGACGGCGAGCCGTTAGATCACCCCTACCATCTGGATTGATCCTGTGATCATGGCATTGCCTGAATTCTTCGACTTTGTGAGACTTGATTTTCATGGAGGCTCGGAAGCCTGGCGACTGCGTGAGGATAGAGGATCGGTAGTATATGTGGGACGTCTGACTGTGTCCTTGTGTAGAGAGTTTGATGGGGAGATTATTTTTACTACTACTCTGTATTTACATCTTGAGTTGCCTATGACTCTTAGGCGTTATTGGGGAGGGATTTTCCATGCGCCTAGTGAGCTTAGTAGTCAGTCGGTAGCATGGAATCAAGTCCGTAGAGCTGTAAGACATCCAAGATTTCTACTATCCGATGATCTCTCTGAGAGTGATCCTTCGGAGGGTTAGGAGTCTCTGATGTGCACTTGGGCATGTTATATTTTAGTATTATGTTGACATTTTACTGTTTTGTTAAATATTTGTAGTTTGTAAATTTATTGTATACTTAAGACAAAAAATCATATGTATATTATGGTTTGTGATGGTGTTTTGTTTTATTCTGTGTTCCGTGTTATTTTATTTAATGTTAACAAGTATAAAAGGAAAAATTTAAAACTCATATTATTTATGTACCGAATATTTTATAACTTGGGTAAGATTTTATTTTATTGCATTAAAAATGTGACATCCCCACAAGGGTGTTACATTAGTTGGTATCAGTGCCCAAGTTAGAGTCTTTTGGGGTAGTGGCTGGGTCTGTTTTTGCTTATGTTGTGTGATTCTCTGTGATTTGTTTCCTAAAGGTTACATCTGACTTTGTTTTGTTATGATTGAAGAAAGAAATGTCTGGCAGAAGAGGAACCCGTGCAAACATAGGACGTAATGTGGACCCAATGACTGCAGCTGCTGAGGCTATGCAGCGAATGGCAGAAGTAATTACTCAACAAAATCAATGAGCAGCTCAACAGCAAGATGCAACTGCTGATGCTCTTAATTTATCTGAGTTTAGGCGCAATAACCCACCGCAGTTTAGGGGCGAGTTTGACCCCGAGAAGGCGAGTCTCTAGATCCAAGACTTGGAAAGGGTATTTGAAAGAATGGGGTGCGCAGAAAATAGAAAGGTGACATATGCTACTTTTATGTTAAGAGGAGATGCCAAGAATTAGTGGAGAGGAACCCGCCGATTATGACAAACTAAAGGGACTGAAATCACTTGGGAGGTGTTTAGTGAAGTATTTCTGGAGAAGTACTTTCCTAGTAGTGCTCGACATGCTAAAGAGATGGAATTTCTTGGTTTGCGTAAGGGTAACATGACTATTGGGGAGTATGCTGCTAAGTTTGAAAGCTTATCACAATTCTCAAGGTATTTTCAAATTCAACCTGATGAGATATGGAAATGCCGTAAGTTTGAGGATGGACTGAGGGTAGAACTGAGGCGAGCAGTACTACTTATGAGGATGAGAAAATTTCTTGCTTTGATGGATATCTGTCGATGACTCGAGGAGTTGGACCTGTCACAAGATTCTAGAAATTGTAACTTTGGACTGACTAGGTTCCAAAGAGGAGGTAATAGCAGCAACAACCAATTTCAGCGCAAGCCTTATTCGAGACCATCGGGAAGTCAGCCTCAACATCCATCTGCTGGGGGAAGTTCTAGTGGTAATAGAACTGGTCAGAGTGTGGCGTTTACGCCAAGATGTTTTAAGTATGGAAAAAGTGGCCATATATCTATGGATTGTTCGATCAGAGGAACGATCTGCTTCAATTTCTGAAAACCAGGACATGTTTCGAGGGACTGCACTCAGCCAGAAAAGAAGCCTGCTGTGAGTAATGTTCGTGCTACTCAACCGCGATCTGGAGGGCGAGTATATACGATGACTGGAACTGAAGCTTCTCAGTCTGAAGATCTTGTTCAAGGGGAAGGTGTCATTGAAGGTAATCTCTTGACTGTGTTATATGATTCGGGTGCAACATACTCGTTTATTGCATATGATTGTGTGGAACGATTGAAATTGCATGTGTCTTCTCTGAGTTTTCAATTGATTGTTTCTACGCCAACTACCAAGCCTTTTGTTACATCCAAAATATGTCTGAATTATCCTATCGATATAAAGGATCGTGTGTTTTCAGTCAATTTAATTTGTTTACCTCTTGTTGAGATAGACGTAATACTAGGAATGGATTGGTTATCTTCTAACATATCCTAACAGACTGTGCAAGCAAAACCATAGTTTTTCCTAAGGAAGAAAGTTCTGGATTCTTGACTGCTGTTAAAGTCAAGTCGTTGTTGAGGGATGGAGCTTAGGGATATATGTTGTTATCTTCTTTAGAAGTCTAGAGTGAGAAAGATGTGAGCGCTATTCCTATCGTCAATGAGTTTCCAGAGATTTTTCCTGATGATGTACCTGATTTGCCACCGAAAAGGGAGATTGAGTTCTCTATCGACTTGGTGCCGGGAGTAGGTTCTATTTCGATTGCCCCATATCGAATATCGTCTGTAGAGTTAGTAGAATTGAAGAAGCAATTGGAGGAATTGTTGGAGAAACAGTTTGTGCGACCTAGTGTTTCATCGTGGGGAGCACCCGTGCTATTAGTCAAGAAGAAGGATGGAACTTCTCGTCTTTGTGTAGATTATCGTCAATTGAATAAGGTTACGATAAAGAATATGTATCCACTCCCGAGAATTGATGATTTGATGGACTAGTTGAAGGGAGCAGCTATTTTCTTTAAGATAGATCTGCGATCAAGTTATAATCAAATTCGTGTCAAGGTAGATGATGTACCTAAGACAGCTTTCTGAACTCGTTATGGGCATTATGAGTATCAAGTGATGCCGTTTGGAGTGACGAATGCTCCTGCAATATTCATGGACTACATGAATAGGATTTTTGACCCGTACGTAGACAGATTTGTCATTGTTTCTATCGATGACATTCTGATCTACTCTCAAAGTCAAGAAGAGCATGCTAAACATCTCAGTATAGTTCTCCAGATTTTGAAAAAGAAGAAGCTGTATGCAAAGTTGGCAAAATGAGAATTTTGGTTGGAAGAGGTTCAATTTCTAGGCCATGTGATTTCCAAGGAAGGTATTGCGGTAGACCCGTCGAAGGTGGAGACCATTTTGCAGTGGGAAAGGCCTAAGGCAGTGACTGAGGTCCAGAGTTTTGTTGGATTAACCGGATATTACCGAAGGTTTATCGAAGGATTTTCTAAAATAGTTGGACCACTTACACAACTCACAAGGAAGAGTCAAGCTTTTAATTGGACGGAGGAACATGAAGCAAGTTTCCAAGAGTTGAAGAAGAGATTGACAACTGCACCAGTGCTAATTTTACCGGATCCTAACAAATCTTTTGAAGTGTATAGTGACACTTCTTACCAAGGGTTAGGATGCATGTTGATGCAGAACCAGAATGTAGTAGCTTATGCTTCAAGATAATTGAAGGTTCATGAGAGGAACTACCCAACGCACGATTTAGAACTAGCCGCAGTGGTCTTTGCATTTAAAGTGTGGAGGCATTTTCTGTATAGAGCTATGTTCAATGTCTTTAGCAAACATAAGAGTTTGAAATACTTGTTTGAACAAAAGGAATTGAACATGAGGTAGAGGCGATGGTTGGAATTCTTGAAGGACTATGATTTTCAGCTTCAATACCATCTAGGAAAAGCGAATGTGGTGGTAGATGCCTTGAGTAGAAAAGTGGTTAGTGTTTCTACCATGATGATAAAAAAGGAGCTGATTAATCAATTTAGAGATCTATGGTTGTCAGTGGAATTGGTACCAGGGAAGATTCGTCTAAGTAAGGTTGTAGTTTTGAATGACTTACTGGAAATGATCCGAGAAAAACAGGATGAGGATTCATTTTTACAAAATGAAAAGAAATTTTTGAAGTAAGGTTATAAGGCGACGGTGGAGGAAGGATCTGATGGAATCTTAAGATTTGAAGAAAGAATTTGTATACCTGATGATCCCGATCTTAAGAAAGCAATTTTGGATAAAGCTCATACTAGTAATTTGAGTATGCATCCGGGGATGACTAAGATGTATCAAGACTTAAAGTGGATGTTTTGGTGGCTAAGAATGAAGAGGGATATAGCAGAACGTGTGACGTCTTGTCTTGTTTGTCATAAGGCAAAAGTGGAACATCAAAGGCCTGCTGGTATGTTACAACCTTTAACTATTCCAGAGTGGAAATGGGATATTATCTCGATGGATTTTGTTATCGGATTTCCAAGGACAAGGAAGGGTCATGATTCTATATGGGTTATAGTTGATAGGCTTACGTAGTCAGCGCACTTCTTGCCAATCAATATTAAGCATTCGTTTGAACGATTAACCTAGATGTACATCGGCGAAATTGTTAGACTTCATGGTGTACCCACAAGTGTAGTTTTTGATAGAGATCTGAGGTTTACGTCAAGGTTCTGGTGAAGTTTACAAGAAGCCATGGGAACTAAACTACGATTAAGTTTTGCATATCATTCGCATACTGATGGTCAAACGGAGAGAACAATCCAGTCGTTGGAAGATTTATTGCATGCTTGTGTGTTAGAACAATAAGGGAGTTAGGATCAATTCTTGTCTTTGATAGAATTCACCTACAACAATAGTTTTCACTCAAGTATAGGGATGGCACCCTATGAAGCCCTGTATGGATGACAATGCCGAACACCTTTGTGTTGGTATCAGGATGGGGAAAGTATGACTATTAGGCCTGATCTTGTGCAACAGACTACGGGAAAGGTGAAAACGATTCAGGAGAAAATGCGAATGACTCAAAGTAGACAGAAGAGCTATGCAGATAAGTGAAGGCAACCTCTTGAATTTGAGGAAGGTGAACATGTATTCTTAAGAGTAACATCTACGACTGGTGTCGAAAGAGTTATCAAATCCAGAAAACTTACTCCTAAATTCATAGGGCCTTATCAAATTATTCGTTGGATAGGTCCTATAGCCTACCAGATAGCTTTACCACCTTTTCTGTCTAATCTACATAATGTATTCCATGTGTCTCAGCTGAGGAAATATATTCCCGATCCAACGCATGTTATACAACCAGATGAAGTGCAACTGAAGGATAATTTGACGTACGAAACACTTCCTGTTAAGATTGAGGACAGGAGAGTGAAGCAGCATCGAGGGAAGATGGTTGAGCTGGTAAAGGTATTATAGAATGATGTAACGGGAGATGCTACATGGGAGCTAGAAGATAGGATGAGGGAGCAATACCCTCAACTGTTCTGAGGTATGATGAATTTCGAGGATGAAATTCTTATTAGTAAGGGAGAGTTGTAACACCCCAACTTTTGGGTTAAGTATAATAATGTCCCAAATGTACTGTTTTATATTTTCTGTGAATTATAAATTGAATTTGATTTTTCCGTGAGTTCATTTGACTGTTGTGTGTGATTTGCTCCGAATCAGGGAAATAAAAATTTTCTGGCCGAAAAAATTTTATTTTAATTATTCGGAGCTGGGGGATCTTACTAAACCCAATTTTGAGTGATATGTATATTAATCTTTTAATTTTTAAGATTTAATTGTGTAATAAAATAATTTTACATTATTATAATATTATTTTATTTGACAGTACCTAATGTCTCAAAAAATAGTAGAAATCTGCTCCAGAATGACCATAGACCCTGAAAAGTCTGTGGGACCCACGTTTAGAGTAGCAGTCAATGATTCTGACTAGACTGAATTCTAAGCCAATAGGAACCAGTCAACGAAAGTGGCTTGAAAGTTTCTAACCAATAAGGTTTGGTCAAACCAAGTGGCAAAGACTTTATTGTAAACCATTGGATGAACAACTTGATTTAGATGCCTTTAATCATAACCGTTGATCAAATCAATGGTGTGAGAACGATCCTAATAAAATCACTAAGTGATATCCACCCTAGATTAAATCAATGAGTGGGAAACAAAGTTAAAATTAATGGTTAGGATTGAGTCAATAATAGTGGTTAGACTATTTGCTAAGTAGCAAATTAAACCTAATTTAGTTAGCTTAAATGCCTAATTAGGAAACTAAGTAGACTAACCTAATTACTAATTAGTTCTAATCTAGTTACTAATTAGATATCGTAATTTCATTTAGAAGTCATGACTAAGCATGACATAAGCAATGACCTAGTTAATTACTTAGCTATGTAATTAGAATGTTAATTAAGTGTAATTAGGGAACCTAACCTAATTAACTAGCTATTTAATTAGCATGTAATTAACCTTTAATGGAAGTCAAACAAGGTCTCTAATCCCTTGAAGGCCACACGGCCAAGGAGCCTTGGAAGGCTTCTCCTAGCTTCTTGAACCATCTTGCATGACCATTAGGTGACCACTTGATGACATAGGCCATGTGCCTTCCTATTGTGAACACAATGTGATATTTACTATCCAAACTTATCTCCTAATTTCCCTACACACTCACTCACGGCAGCACCCTCACATTTCACACTCATTATTCACTTTTACACTTAGCTAAAGCTTAGCCTAATATTCTCTCAAAAATACCAAGAACACCAAGCATCTTTTCTTTCCATTTTCTCTCTCAAGTTTCGGCCTCTCACTCTAAATCCACTACCTATCTTCTATAATTTTTCTTCTTAGCTTTTCCTAAACCTAAACGACATACTAAACACTTTTTATTTAGAAGGTTTGTTAAAAACCTACTCCTTCTACTTCCAAATTCAAGTTCTATCTTACTGCCCTAAAGGTAAACTTTTGATTCTTTGGTTTAAAATTTAATTTTTGATTTTCTAAACCATGATTGTTCCATGGTTCTTCAATATAAAGCCTTGTATGTGATTTTGTTAATTGTTTAAGAATTTTAGGGATTTATTTTGAGAGCTACACGAAAATCAAAGAGGAGGAGGAGACTAGGGGATCCTTGTCTTCAAGAGGTAAGAGGGAGATTTAATCTCATCAACCTTGTATGGTGATGAGAAAATGGATTGTATGTGTGTGAAGAATCCATAAGGATTCATTTGTGTGGTTGTTTATTGTTTTCCTATTTGTGGTTAATTTTATTTGCAAGCATCTCTATAGTTTTAAAAATATATTGCATGTGTTTATAGATGTATGATTATTAATGTAGGATGTGAATAACATGTAAGGATTCCATGAGTGTTCCAAAGAACACAAAGAGGCTCACGACTTCTCCAAGAAAAAGAGAACCAAAATGCTCTTAATCATTTTCTAAAACAATGATTAATGAATCTAGGTGAAACAATGAGAATTGGCGAACATGCCATTTAACATACATTTGAATTCCAAAGTTATTTTCTAAGGTAGGTTAAGTAACTAATCTACAAAAGAAATTAATTTCAATGAATCTTTGGGAAATAAAATGAATAAACTTAGTTTTAGAATTCTAAATTAGCAAAATTTATTATAAGCAAGAAATAAAGAGAACACTTGAAAAATACTAACGTAGAGCTCACTCTCTGAGTTTTGAAGCGCGTTAGCAAGTTTCAAGGTGTAAATAATGGTTACGGTAAAAATGAACAGTATTTAGAGAAAGATGTAGGAAATACCATTTAAGGGATTTTCTAGGCAAAATGCTACCGAAATTTACTAAAAATAGAAAAATAAAATGAAAATGTTCCATAGTATGTTAATAAAGTAAGGAAAATATTCTATATAGTTTAAAAGTACTAGATATAGTTTATGCATTATTAAAATAAAGACTTTAAGCTATATGGTTAAGAAAATGATTTAAAAATCTTACGCGATTGAGAACATGATTTAAAAACATTACGCGATGTTCAAAAACATCAAAATATATTTATGCGATTTAAAAACATTTGTAAAAGCGACGTGATTATTAAAATGCGATAAAATTTCCACGCGACTAAATGGAACAATGAGTTTTACTGTCGGGCCTAAGTGGTGGACCCGGACATGTTGAGAGATAGTACTGTCAAGTGGAGACATACTATATTTTGGAATATTGAGACTGAGGGTATTTCATAAATATGATAATATATTGAAACTAAGGGTATTTTTGTAATTATAATTCTTAATCATGCATTTAGAGAGTTGTCAATTCAGTTAAAAATTGGCGATTGATTGACGAGATGAATTACACCGTGTTGTGGGTGTGATAAGCGTAGTGTGGTTCATCAATTGGACTTGGAGGCATTAGTGTGCGGATGATTCCACTTGTGGACATTGTTTAGCTCCTCAAGGCCGTGGTAATGGGCAACGCACTAATAATCTCGACAAACGCTACTCTTAATCAAGATCTTGTGAAGTCTATTTGGTGCAATTCCTGTAGTGCACGATGTATTGGACTGTGTACTGCTACACGATGTTTTGGACTGTGGACTATAGACACGACGTTGGACAGTTTAATAGTTTGGTTGGGCAGCTTGAGGTACTGATAGTTCTTTTCAGATCATTCTCTCTGATATCTGTGTTTAGCTCCATGGAGTAGGAACGAGTCGGTATGCATTAGCATTTGTGTTCTGCATTTTAATGTTTACTATAATTGTGATAGAATGTATGATGTATTAATTTGAAGTACTGTATATGGTATTATGGTATGTGTTATTATGATATTTGTTTGTATTGTCATTTTCTTTATTGCCATGCTGGTAATGATGTAGATTGTCTCACCTCTCTATACGTATTTCTCTGTATTATTATTATATTTTGTAAAGAGGAAGATGAAGAGGAAGAGGAACAACCTCTTGACATTCAGTATCCTGAGGAGCGCCAGCCGAGTGAGCAGTGCAAGGACAGTGAGCAGTGCGAGGACGGCGAGCCGTTAGATCACCCCTACCATCTGGATTGATCCTGTGATCATGGCGTTGGCTGAATTCTTTGGCTTTGTGAGACTTGATTTTCATGGAGGCTCGGAAGCCTGGCGACTACGTGAGGATAGAGGATCGATAGTATATGTGGGACGTCTGATTGTGTCCTTGTGTAGAGAGTTTGATGGGGAGATTATTTTTACTACTACTCTGTATTTACATCTTGAGTTGCCTTTGACTCTTAGGCGTTATTGGGGAGGGATTTTCCATGTGCCTAGTGAGCTTAGTAGTGAGTCGACAACACGAACTCAGGTCCGTAGAGCTGCGAGACATCCGGGATTTCTAATATCCGATGATCTCTCTGAGAGTGATCCTTCGGAGGGTTAGGAGTCTCTGATGTGCACTTGAGCATGTTATGTTTTAGTATTATGTTGACATTTTACTGTTTTGTTAAATATTTGTAGTTTGTAAATTATTTGTATACTTAAGACAAAAATCATATGTATATTATGGTTTGTGATGGTGTTTTGTTTTATTCTGTGTTCCGTGTTATTTTATTTAATGTTAACAAGTATAAAAGGAAAAATTTAAAACTCATATTATTTATGTACCAAATGTTTTATAACTTGGGTAAGATTTTATTTTATTGCATTAAAAATGTGACATCCCTACAAGGGTGTTACACAACTGATAAAACATTTTCAATGATCATTGACCTTTTAAGTGATGCTTTTCCCTATGCTAAACTACCAGCATCTTTCTATATGGCAGAAAAGATTATTAAGAGTTTAAGTCTAAGCTATGATAAGATTCAAGCATGTCTGAACAAATGCATGTTGTTTTGGAGATGTTATAAGGATAAGGATATAGATAAATGCATGAAGTGCAATGCATCCAGGTATAAACCAAATGAAAATAATGGTGGTGCGAGTAATGTGATGGATGGCTAAAAGAAAAAAAAAACCTTTATCAATAAAAGTATTGAGGTACTTCCCACTTCTACCTAGGATGCCAAGGCTATACATGTGCTCTAAAACTATTGAGCTCCTAAAATGGCATGCATTGGAGCCTAACCCAGATGAGTTGCTAAGGCATCTTAGGGATAGTAAAGCATTGAAGGACTTTTATTTATTGTATAAAGACTTTACTTCAAAGTCTATAATATACGACTTGGTTTAGCTACAGATGGTTTCAATCCATTTGGAACTCTAAGTTCCAATTATAGCATTTGGCCTGTGATGTTGTATACTTACAACTATCCACCATGGTGTTGCATGAAGCAAACTTCTCTTATTATGTCGATGATAATTCCTGGTCTAAAGATGCTTGACAATAATATTGATGTTTACTTATAGCCCCTAGTTGAAGAGTTAAAAGAATTGTGGAAGGTGTATATGTTTATGACTCATTTGCTAATGAAACATTTCATTTACGTGCTGCATTATTTTGTACTATTAGTGACTTTCCAAGTCTTGAAAACTTGCCTAGGTGGAACACACATACATTGTTTGCTTGTCCATCATGTAATTTTGATACAGAATTAAAAAGGCTGAAGTTTATTAGAAAAAATTGTTTCATTGGACATCGTCGTTATTTGCCACTTGATCACAAGTATAGGAACATTAAATAATCCTTTGATGGTTCTACTGAGTTTAGGCTTGCACCTATCCCACCATCCGGTTCAACCATGTTAAGACAAATTGAAGAGAGTCGCAAAAGGCCTCGTGATGATGGTAAAAGTGAGGTTGGCCCACAACAATGGTAGAAAAAAAGTGTCTTTTAGGATTTACCATATTGGGAGCATAATCTCATTCGTCATTGCCTTGATATGATATACATAGAGAAAAATGTTTGTGACAATTTATTGTTCATGGTGCTTGATGACAAAAGTAGAACAAAAGACAATTTTTAAGCTCGTAAAGACTTATAGGTGATGGGAATTAGAGAAAAGATTCATTCATATCCTGATTCTTCTGAGTTTCCTCCATTATGCTTTAAAATGAAAAATCTAGAGAAAGATATCTTCCTAAAACTTCTTAAAATTGTGGTTTTTCCAAATAGTTACTCATCAAATATTTCTAGGTGCGTTGATCTTAAGAAATGCAAGATCTCTGGTCAAAAAAGCCTCGACTCACATATTCTTATGGAGCATCTTTTGCTAATTGCCTTTAGAATATCTCTTCCTAAAGAAGTTTCTTCAATGTTGATTGAGCTATGTAACTACTTTAAAGAAGTATCAAGAAAAGTTTTAGATGTCAAGCATTTACAAAAACTACAGCATCGAATTGCTTTGACCCTTTGTCACATGAAAATGATATTCCCTCCATCCTTTTTCACTATTATGGTTCATTTGGTTATTCATGTTGGAAAGGAAGCAACGATTGCTGGTCTGGTGCATTATAAATGGATGTACCCTGTTGAAAGGTATATCCTTGATTTTGTTTAGTTGATGGTATATTATGGATTTTACTATTATGTGATTCATTTCCTTTTATTGTTAGGACCCTAGGGCATTTAAAATCATATGTGCGTAACAAGGCTACACCAGAGGGTTGTATAGTTGAAGGGTACATTATGGGGGAATGTCTCACTTTTTGTTGTAGATATTTAGAGGATAGTGACATTGAAACAAGATTCAATCGACCAAGAAGCACTGACGATGACAATGAGGTTAATGCTAGTAGTGAATCTACAATTTTGTCAAATATATTTCCTGCACTAGGCAGGCCTGTTGGGGCTATGAAGATTTTTCCCCTACCACCCTTGGAGAAAATACAAGCTCACCGTTATTTGTTAACTAATTGTGAATTAGTTGATACATTTCACGAGTAAGTTATATGGTCTTATTCATAGTTGATTTTCTTATTACCATCCATTTCATTATCATATGTAATAAATAATAACTTCTTCCTCCAATAAGTGTAGAACTAAGGTCACTAGGATGCATTGTGACAAAAGAAACTCCTCCAAAACTATGGAAGAATACATGCACAAACATTTACATGAGTGGTTTAAAGAATATGTAAGATTATACATATTTAATTCCACTTAATTTTTTTTTCATCTCAGTCATGCTCATGAGTATATATAATTGTCCTAATGCATTTCAAAAAATAATAGGTTGCAAGAAAGGATGATCCAGATATTACACCCGAAATTGAATGGCTTGAAAAAGGGCCAAATAATATTGCAAGGAGATTTGATGGGTATAACATTCATGAATTTAAGTTTCATACTAAGAGAAAGGGGCAAGGGTTAAGAACGCAGAATAGTGGTGTTGTTATGTCTGCTGTTACTAAGGGATTTTCATGTGGTAGTAACCCTATTGAAAGATCAAGTGATGATACGTACCATGGGAAATTGGTTGATATCATAGAGTCGGATTACTATGATAAGTTAAGGGTTATGCTATTCAAATGTGTTTGGGTAGGCACTACACTTAACAAGGGAACTGAGATAGATCGATTTGGGATATCAAGTGTAAACTTTTCCCGCTTGATACACACCGGTGCATATGAAATAGATGAACCGTTCATCCTTACAACTGATGCTAGAATGGTTTATTATGTTAATGATCCAATTAATCAAGGTTAGTTTTATGTTTGTCAAATAAAGCTAGAGACATATATGATATAGGAGATGCAAACTTAATGGATTTAGAAGAGCCATCAATGGAGGACATACCTTTCTATGAGCAATATTTGGAGAACATTGAAGAATTACAATTAGTGTAGGATGTTGTCAATGAACAAGAACAAAATGGGCCAAATTATGATGAAGATCATAATAGTTGTAGTGATGGAGATGATGGAAGAATGTTAGACTAGTTTAATATCTTTTACATGTACTTTGTAATTTAAATTATAGTTCTTTTTGTGCTTCTTAAATCATTTTAAATTGAGTACTTTAAGTGCATTTTTAAGCTTATATATTGTGCTTAAATTATATCTCGTGCTTCTTTTTATGCTTAAATTGTATCTTGTACTTAAATGCATCTAAAGTATATCTTATGCTTCTTTTTGTGCTTCCATGTTTTTGTTGTTTGTGATAGCAAATTGTGTAGGTATTTGGTTCAAGATGAGGCAAAAGCACAAGGATTCAGGACAAATAATGTTAGAAAAGTTGTGCGGACAACAAAGTGGTAACAATAATGGAACTTCCCAAGATTTGTAGCAACAAATTAGTGATAATCAGCTTGATACCCAACCTATAGATGTGAACATAACAACTCCTCCATCTAGTGATGACAACTTATGCTCTTCCTTAAGCCTAAATGAAACTCAATCACAAGAGAAAGAGGAGCCTTTAGTTGTCAAGGTTAGAGGTAAGAGCAACATATTATTAATTTTAGTATCTTATTTTGTGGTTGTTGTATTAGAAAATATATGTTAACTTTGCTTTGTGTACATAAAGGAAGATACCTCTACTAGAGAAATTACAACTCAAAAAATGCAAGCAAATCAGGTTTGGTATTCGGAAAAAAATAAAAAAAAAAGTTGTTATGGAACTCAATGCTAACAGACAAGGCAATAACAATGGTTCAAACTTACTTGTGAGGTTTCTTGGTCAACTTGCTCAAAACTCAACTATTTGTCCTATATCAGTTGAAAGACAATGGAAATATATTGAGGTAACTATCGAAATTTCTGACAACTTTAATTGCTTTAGTGTCTCTATTGTCATTAAGGATTGATTTATGAATATAATGATATTTGAAGGAAAATTTTGAGTTTGATTATGCTACTGGCATCAAATTGGCTATTAGTACCTTAGGGGAAAGATGGAAGGCCCACAAATATAGGTTAAGGTGTAAGCACTTCTACCCTAATAAAAGTTAAGATGAGATTCTTACCAACCCGCCTTCAGGTGTGGATTGGACAACTTTTGTGCATCACTATAAGAATGATAAGATGAAGATAATTACTCTTTGTAGAAAATTATTTCACTTTGTCCATGTCCTAGAAAAGTTGGTATATAATGATTATCATATTTGAAAATTATAGGCATGAAGTTTACAAAACACAAGAAATTGGAAGAAACTTAAAGTCTGGCATACCAATGGTAGTAAAAGCAATGCAAGGAGAGCTTGCCAAATGGTAAGTTGCTTTATGTTTGGTTTCTATTTAGGGAATTGCCTTATTGTAGCAAATTAAGTGTGCTACATATGACATTTATTTGTTAGTTCTTACATTTTATTAATAATATTAGGAGCGAAAATTGGGAAGGCCTGTATGTCGAAGTGAGGCTATTTTGTCCACTTTGCTGAAAAAGGATAGAAAATTATGTGAATGATGAAGGAAAGAAATTGGTTGTAAGTAAATTATTTTTGTTTAATTTTTCATTTTGCATGTTAAATGATTGGACTGCAAAGGAACAATATGTGGTATTTACATTATTAAAAGAGGTTGTTTTTCTATGTGTTATTTTTTATTTCTATGGATTTAGGCATAGTATTTGATGTAATGTCTTAAAACTGAATGATGATATTAAATATATTAGTAGTGAGTAGAAATAAAGTGAATCATACCATTGTGCTCTTTCTAATCTAATTTTACGGAAACAAAAAGCACAAATGTTTAAGTTCTCAAAACATATTTAAATGACATAGAATTATTAAAGCTTATTATAAATTGTGCTTGATTTCATAATGATAATGTAATCCTTTACCCTTTACTTATATGAATGTTACTATAGGAATCTTAAGGTCTATTAATTCATTCAGAAATGAATGATTCCAGCATCCATACGTAAAAACTGAAAATACTTTTTCCCCTTTAGAATTGGACATATATTAGTTTGTTAAGACCTTTATGGAAGGGACATTCATACAAGATATCTTCTAAATAGTGTATGTATAACTTTATAGAACTGAACTAGTTAATCAGAAAAATACATCTTAATGCTACCAATGTTTCCTATATCAAGGATTAGCACCTCATAAACTAATTTATCTTAGAGGGGTGAAAATTTGATGACTATTTGCTGGAAAAAACAGCAGTTGAAAGATGAGTTTACCTGACTCCTCCTAGCCTAGTTTATTTTTTTATTCTTCAAGAACAAAACTAGTGTAACAGGGACTCTATTTGGTGACATTTGCCCCATTTGCACTCTTTCTTAAGAATTGGGCACTAGAATTGCTTATAATGAATCTTTGTAGAATAACTTCCAAAAATTAAAATATGGTTACTTAATCGTTTAAAATGAAGAAATGTTGATTGATGCATTATTAGACTAATTATAAAATTTTAGCATTTCTTTCTCTATTAACTTTGTCTTATTTTTACTTGGAGGACAAAATATCAAACCACCTACCTCAAGATCAAGAGCGTGCTGCTACTGTAAAGGTTCCATCAAAGGTATTGGCTCATCTCAATGATGAAATTGGAAAAGTCTATGGGGCTGAGCATCCAGGTTGTGTATGTGGATTAGACACTGATATTTGCCCCTCTACTACTTTTGGAAAGCCTAGACATTCCATTGGTTATATGAATTTTAGTGGTTCTAGTAGTAATGTATCCCAACAACGTGTTGAAGACCTGGTGAAGCATGTAGAAACTTTGGAAGAGAAGTTAACTAGATATTAAGAAACTAAGGAATAGCTTGCACAAATTCAGGAACAACTTGCACAAACTCATAGTCAATTGGCAACTCTTCACAAATTTTTACAAGATAAGTTTGGTAGTGAGTTACCTTCTTGATGTTTCACCTTTTTAGTCATGTTTACTTAGAATATCCTTGAACAAATTTCAATATTCTATTTTGCATTTTGATTTATCAATAGGAGTTATGGAAGTGATTATGAATATTAAATATTTTAAGCTTTTTGCTTATTATTTTACATATATATATATATATATATATATATATATATATATATATATATATGCGTGTGTGTGTGTGTGAAACTAATTATTATTAGCTAATGTTTTAGCTTTTAATATTACATTTAACTTTCTAAATATGCATTGATATTAAGGGAATTATGAAAAGTATCAACAAATTATAAAAATAAAAAAACATTAGCCACGGTTTGGTTGTGGCTATATTTGGATTGTTTTTCTATTCTTCTATAATGATTACCTTCATTCACAAGCGTGGCGAATTAGGATAGTAATCATAACTAAATTAATGGTACCACGGTCAGTATAACTACGGGTAAAGTTGGGGGACACCATGATTAGCCACGATTACTAATATCGTGGCTAACATATTTTTGTCACGCTTTTCTTGTAACTTGGCCATAGTTTTTGTAACATCCTTCTTACCCTAATGATATTATTCAGGGTTATAAAAGCTCAATACTATAAGTATAAGTTGGATAATAATTTTGGTAATCATTTAGATTAGTTTGAGCCTAATTCTATAACATTGAATGTGAAAAATAGCTAATAATTTAGTTAAAAAATGGCTGATATAATAGAAATAAATGTGAAAAATTTATTTCTAAAGCATAAACAGTGGGAATGAGTTGTAGCAAATTTTTAAGGATCGAATGAATTGATTTGACATTTTTGGTAACATTAAATAAGTGTTTAAAGGCCAAATTAAATAAGAAAATAGCTCAGAAAATTATGAAACTTTGAGCAAAGGTTAAAGAGAGGATCAAGAGTAATCTAGTAATGAGAATAGGCTAAAAGGAATATTTATAAGCTTCCTAGTTCCATTTCATAGGTTTAACTGAACCTAGAAAAGAACACTGAAGCTTAGTGAATGATAAAGGTATATAAGATAAGTTAATCAATGAAGAAACTAAGAAATGAATATAATCCTAGAATTTTCCATAACACCAATGAAGGTTAGAAAATTCATTAAGGGAATATTGAAACATCCGTAAGAGATATAATGTTTCAGTTGAAACTTTTATTTTATCCTCTTTTTATGTTTTCCACTGCCTCTACCTCCATTCTTCTTAACCATGTATTGACTTTCTTTTTATTTTCTCTCACTTTTCTCGTCTCTCTCTTGTACTCACTCTCGTCTCTTTCTCTCTCGTGGCTGTCAGAAGAGCAGAAAGAAAAGAACCAGAAAAAGAAAAGAAAAGGAAGAAAGAGGAGGAAGTGAAACTTGAAGAATCAAGGCAAGAGGAAAGGAAGAAAAAGGATAAAGGCAAGGGAATAAGGATAGCGTAAGGTAGGGGATATGTTTCTTGGTTTTTATTATCTTTTGCAATTTCTTTTCTAAATGAATGAGATAATTTGAATGAAATGAAATTCTTTGAAAGTTTATAATGGATTTGAACAAGAACTCCATGGATTGGTGATTGTATGACGTAGGTGTGAATTTTACCCATATTTGTTTTAGCATTTTATGATTGGTTTGGGTTACTTGGACTAGAGAACTCTATTTTTCTGTAGAAAACCAGGTTGTAATCGATTACAATGAACTTGTAATCAATTACACAGCTATGAGTTACATTTCTGGGTTTAATGTAATCGATTACAGCACTCGTGTAATTGATTACAATGCCTCTACTAGACTTGTAATCGATTACTAGAGGCTAGTAATCGATTACAAGGCCTCTAGAACACGACATAATCGATTACCATAGGGTGTAATCGATTACCATCAGTATGTTTTGAGAAAAATAGAGTTCTTTAGCTTGTAAAAACTTGATGTAACCTAAAATCATGATCAATAACATCATATTTCACTTACTGAGACATCATTAAGCATTGATTAAATTCTAGAATTTCAATCTTGGTGCATTTGGAATGATTGAACATGGAATGTTAGTATATTGAATTATTTGGAAAGAAATCCTTATGTGAATGGAGTTCATGATTGAATAAGTGTGTTGTGCACTTATTTTGAGTTATATGTGTACTACTAAAGCATTGCTCCTTTGTGATACAAAGTTGAGCTATAATCTAAGGATATGCTCCCTTTAATGTTAAGGTTGAGAAAAGAATATGTATTGAATGAATGTGTGAATTGTCAGTGCTCAATGAATTTGTATTTGAATTGAGAATGAGAATTAGACAATTATCCTTGAATGGGAAGGTAATTAGTCCAAGCTTCCCACATAGTATCCTTGTTTTTATGTGAACTATGTTTCACTTTAGTATGGTGGATTTCAGAGACGATCCTGTATGAGGGCAGGGTATTCGGAATTCCATTGGAACCATGGAGACGACGTCTTGTGAGGAAAGGGGATCCTGTGTTCTTGGATAAATTCCTCATAGTATTAGTGTCAGTATAATCCTTACGTATTAATTTTCTCATAGGATACTAGTGGTAATGTGAGGCCTTGAATCACTCCCTACCATGAGGATATAGAACCCAAGCTATATAAGGTGGCTCCCATCCTTTGTGATGCTTGAGATATGGATTTTGTGGGACAGTGAGTAATAGAATAATCACTGAAACTTGAATTGAATGTATATGTCATGCTATGACTAGAACAAGCATTTGAATCTTTAATTGGGTTGACATTATAATACTTGAATTTGAGATAATTTCTAAATTATTGATGATTGCCTATTTGTAATGTTGAACAATGGATATTTTTGAAAACTATTAAATAGAATTTTGTTTCGGGAAGAGGAAGGATCAGGTTTGGTAGTTTGCCACCTTCCTAACTGTGTATGTATGTATGTATATATGTATGTATGTATGTATGTATGTATGTATGTATGTATATGTATGTATGTATATATATATATATATAAAGCTAAAGTTTTCAAAGAAATGTAGCTTTCCTCAAAAAAGCTGAAATTATTATAATGACATGTTTCCATAATAGAATCTACTGAGAATTAATATTCTCACCCCTTTGTTATTTTGAATTCCACAATAATTCTAAGTTCAACATTTGCAGCAACGTGGATCAAGCAAAAATAGATATTTGTTTTGGTTTTAGAATTTTGTATGATGAATGTATGAATAGTGCCTTAATGGCAGACGATATGTATATGTTCAATGATGTACTATTGTATAAACTCCTTTCAGTATATATGTGTACATTAACACACTTTGCCCAGGCTCATATTTTTGTATAAAGTTATAAAGTATATTTAAAGTTTAAATGAATATTTTAAGTGATAAACTTACTATAATTGCTATAGTGTAATTACGGATACACTAATAATAATAATAGTAAGGGCGTTACAGTTTTAACCGTGGCTAAGCTCTATTTTTTTTTTGTAATGATTAAACAACTGCTCATTGAAAAGAGTATGCATTCCCAAATGATGGATAAGCATATCTGACTAGAAGAGTAAGGTCCTTATCAATGATGTGCAAGGAAAGAATTCACTTTGCTTGGATAGGTGTTGTGTAGCACGTACAACTTCTAAGAGTGAGTTGGCTCATGTCTGACAAACAAACTATCTTGCAGGAGGAACCTCATTTCCCCTCGGAGGACATATATTGCCTTATATGTAAAGGGAAATTGCAGAATATATTGCTTAACAGCGTATGTCATACGCATTGCATTCATGTTGCATTGCCATGATTTTATTACTGATATATTATCAATTTTATGATCATATGAAGAAAACTGTCATAAAAAGGAACCTCTTCCTCTGGATAATAACTTATAAGATTTTCCATCTTATATCTGTTATTTGTTTTTCAGTCTAAGGTAACTAAATTTATTATGATGCCACTTTCATATTGATTACTAAGAATGCCTAAAACTCTCACCCCTTTATGTTTTCCATGCTATATTTAGAGACTAAAGATGCCACCATTAGCGTGTATTGTAAAACCCCAAATTTTAGGCTATGTTACAATAATGATAGAATTACACTATTTTGTGTTTTCTGTGTTACAGAAAAATAATTTGACTGTTCTGAGATTGTTTTTGATTATTTTGTGTGATTTGCTCTGGGTCAAGAAAATAATAATTTTCGGGCCGGGGAAATTCTTATTTGATTTATTCGGAGACGGGGGATCTTACTAAACCTAAATCTGAGTGACACAGAAAAGAATTTTTTTAATTTTTAGAATTTATCTGTGAAATAAAAATATTTCACTGATAAATATTTGTTGTTTTATTTATAGCAGCTTCTGCTATAATTTATTTGACCCGATATATTTTAATTGACAGAAAATGTGCTTAGAATATTTTCTGTAACCTAAATTAGAATGAACCAATAGGAATTAGTCAAAAACGATGGCTGGACTTTTCTAAACCAATAGGAGTTAGTTAAATAAAGTGGCATGGACTTTATTGTGGACCATTGGATGAACAACTTGATTAAGATGCTTTTGATCATAACCATTGATCAGATCAATGGTGTAAGAACAATCCTGATAAAGTAACTTGTGATATCTACCTTAGATTAAATCAATGGTTAGGAAATAAAGTTAATTTCAATGATTAGGATTTAGTCAATAATAATGGCTTGACTAGTTACTAAGTAACTAACTAAACCTAATTTCGTTATCTTAATTGCCTAATTAAGAAACTAAGTGAACTAACCTAGTTATTTATTAGTTATAATCTAAATACTAATTAAATATCCTAATTTCATCTAGAAGCCATGACTAAGCATGACATATGCAATGACATATGTAATTAATTCTAAGTAATTAGATAGTTAATTAAGTATAATTAGGAAACCTAACCTAATTAACTTGCCATCTAATTAGCATGTAGTTAACCTTTAATTGAAGTGAAACCTAGTCGCTAAACCCCCTAGTATCCCACGGCCAAGAGGGCAATTTTTACCATGTTCTATAAGGTTCTAGGTTCATCTATGTGACACTTTGATGACCAATTGGTGACCAAGCCATGTGCAATTGCATGTGCACTCAAAGTGTGATATTTTGGTTTCAAGTTAATCTCCTAATCTCTCATACACTCTACCTCACGGCTGCACACTCAAATTTACTCTCATTATTCACTTTTCTCTCACCTAAAAAGCTAAGTGTCATTTTCTCTCAAATCTCTCAAGAACACCAAGTTATTTTCTTTTCCTTTTCTCTTTGAGTTTTCGGCCCAAGCACCTTGAACCACCATCTATCTTCTATAATTTTTCCTCTTTACATTTCCTAAACCTAAACAACCTTCTAAACACTTTTCATTTAGGAAGTTTTGTCAAAATCCTATCCTAAGTGCTTCAAATCCAAGTTTTGGTTTACTTCCCTAAAGGTAAACTTTTGATTTCATAGTTTAAAATTTAGTTTTTGATTTTCTAAATCATGATTGTTCCATGGTTTTTCATTATTAAGCCTTGTTTGTGATTTTACTAATTTTTTAATAATTTTAGGGTTTTGTTTGCGATTTATACGAAATCAAGGAGAAGGAGGGGAGCTTGAAGATATTGTCTTCAAGAGGTAAGAGGGAGATTTACCTCACCAACTAAGTTTTGGTGGTGAGAAGATGGTTATGTATGGTGAAAAACCCATAAGGGTTTATTCACTTGTTGTTTGATGCTTCTTTGTTTGTGATTGTGATGTGTATGATTTTGTGTTTGTGATTGCATGTGTGATGGTATGACTATAGCTTTGATATTGTGATTGTGTGTATAATTTTGGAAGCATGAAAATGCATGTGTAATTTAGGATGTGAACAACATGTTGGAAGGAATTCATAAGAGCTCCAAAGAGCTTAGAGGCACACGGCCTCACTAGATTCAAGGGAACCAAGAGTCCTAAAATGATGATTTCGAATTGAGGATTAAAGGATTCATGACATTGAAACAAATTAAGGTGTTTTACAAGGATTTAAAGTGTTAGAAAATGAATTACAATGAGTTTTAAGCACAATGCTTTTTAGAAAACAAATAGATACAATTAAGTAATGAGATTATGAAATAACAATGAGGGTCAATACTTGAAGATTTCTGACGTATAGCTCACCTTATGGGTTTTGAAGCGCACCCGAAAAATTTGGGCTGTATTATTTGAAGTAAAAGAAAGAATTACCATTTTCTGGGAAATAGTAGAAATATTGAATTTTAGAGGGGCTGTATTGTAAATATTTTGTAAATGAGGGGCCATATTGTAATTATTATTTTTAAGAGGGACTATATTATAATTATTTTCTAAAGAGGGACTATATTATAATTATTTTATAAAAGAGGGACTATAAACAGAAATATTATGTTATAGAGGGACTATTATGTAAATATCAAAAGTTAGGTTAATTTTTGGTATTAAATGAGAAAAATCGTATTTTTGAATTAAAATGTGTGAGAAATATTTTACGCAATTTGAAAATGCGACAGAGTTGTTGCGCGATTGAGAAAACACAAAAATATGGTTTCGTGGTGAAATTACAGTAATGATACTGTTGGGTCAATATTTGAACCCCGAATATGAGATGACGAATTTGAACTGAGAATATGAGATAATGAATTAGAACTGTGAATGGTGCATAGTACATGCATTGGAAAGGTCTGATGGACTATATAAGGCTAATTGCCTAGGAGAGAATACACCTCTTGAGTGGGTGCGATATGCGTAGTGTAGGTCACTCGTTGACCTTGGGGGCATTGGGGTGCGGGTTGCCTACAATGGGCAGTTGGTAGCTCTTCTGTACCGTGGGTTAGGCCGACGCAACACACCAATGATCCGAACTGAGACACTATTCTTAATCAAGATTTGATAAAGATTGTCGTGTATATGCTAGATGTGCAAATCTGAGCACGTGGTCTGAAGCATGTTGGTACAGACAGATCTTTTCGATCACTCTCTCCGATCTGAGTTTTAGCTCCATGGAGTAGGAAATTGAGTCTATGTGCATATGCATAGTTATTGAGGGCATTATCGTAATTATTATTTATGATAATTGAATTGTGGAATATTTGAATATTGGTAATGGCATGATCGTAATTATTGTTTATTACATGTGTTGTGATGATAAATGATGTTGATGGCATAATTGTATTTATGGTATGATGTAGCTGTATGAGATATTATATGTGTTTATCTTCATTGCTACCATATTGGTATTGGCGTAGGTGATCTCACCTCTTTGTATGCCCATTCTGTATTGTATTTATATCTGTAAAGACATTGAGCAAGGACTAGAGCCAGAGGGCGAAGAGGAACAGATTCCTGTTGAGGACGCTGAGTTCTGAAAAGATGGAGATGCCCTGTTTTCTAGGGTACATGAGATTGACGTTTCACGGAGGATCGGAGGCATGGCACGTTGATCTGGAACGAGAGCGTATTTACTACATAGGGGACTTAAATATTATTTTAAGTAGACTTCATCTTGGACACCCTTACTTTAGTGTGAATATTAATGTACACCTAGAGTTTCCTTTATCTATTAGGCAGTACTGGGGAGCTTACTACTGTACTCCCAGTGCAATTAGTATTGTGTCGTCTGCTCGGACACCTGTCTGTAGGACTTCGCATCCATCTGGATTCCTATCTTCTGAGGAATCTGAGGAGGACCCGTCTGAGGGTTCTGCTGTGTAGTAGTACTTGGGCAGTATGTTAGTTTCAAATAATATTTAAATATTTTGAGGGTCTAGTTTGTAAATATTAAAGTATGACAATACTAAGATGGTGTATATGATGTATATTATTTGTGATGATGTTGTAATGTTTTATTTTCTGCTAGGTTTATTTTATTGCTATTAAGAAATTTTACAACTCGTATTTATATTATAAAGCATACGTTTTAATAGAAGGGGTAATTTGGTAATTAAGTAACATAAATGTGGCACCCTACGGTGGGTGTTACATGTATTTTGAGTTCGTAGAGGGTGAATTGGTGTATTCACTAGAGACAAACACTTACTCATTCCTTGGATTGGTTCACGTGCATATCATGTACACGCCTAGTGTGCCTGGTGATGGAGTTGGATTATGATTCGTGATGTAGGGCTAGATAGTGGATGAGACAGTAGTTGACCTCTTAGATTCTTTTTTTTTTTTATATACATGAGCATATGTTGTGGTAGTTGGATATAGATATCTAAGTGCTATAGCATTATTTTGCTTTAATTTACTGACTCTCTACTTGTTATGGATTATTGTATATGTGGGTACTGATGCTCACTTTGATACTTTTATGTATGTAAGTGTGAACTTGATAATGAATAACACTTAGTGGAAGGCACAGAGGGTTGGTATCTTGGTATATGTATATTTTTGGTAGTTGTATGTACTTGAATATGCAGGAAAAAGTTAGAGCTCTTCTAGTTAGGACTCACTCTAAGGTGATAAACACGCTCTGTAAGGCTAATTTCCATTATACGCTGATTGAGGGCTTTCGACCAAGCTCACCTTGAGAGTTGAATAACTTGATTTAAGATTAAAATAAAGTTAAAGACTAGGCAAGGAGACAAACTATTTAAAAGGGAAACAAATAAATCTGAAATACAAACTAGTTTAAACAAGTCAGGAATTTAACTAATATGGTAATGGGTTATAGAAATGAACACGTGGAGAACTTTATCCTACTTGGCTCACCTGTTTAAGCATAAGGTGGACTATATTGGGTAAGGGGTGTCACACACCTCCTCTTGCAAATCCTCCTGAAATTGTGTTGATCACTCCTCTAATTTCTCCTTGAGGTATTATTGATCTACTATCCTCCTTTGATTGTTGTTCTCTAGCCCTTGGTCCCTCTGATTTTGTTCTCTTGGTCGGTCTTGGGTCGATCGACCTCTATTTGTTCCTTTTTCATTGCTTCTATCTCTATTTCTAGTGAGGTACCTTTCCAATAATCCCCTGTGTGCTAAGTCCTCAATCACATCTCTTAACTCAACGTAACTTTCTGTTGTGTGCTGTAACACCCCGACTTTTTGTTTTTCTTGATATAAATAAATTTTATAATATTTGTGAGTTTTTGTGAATTTTTGGAAATTTTTAATGATTTTGATTACTTTAATATTATTTTGATTATTTTAATATTATTTTAGAACTATATGCCCGAACTTCTTTTTTTTTAATATATGTGAGTTTTATAATTTTTATGATTTTTGTGAATTTTTGTGGACTTTTTCTGAGTTTTTGATTATTTTAATATTATTTTGAGTTGTATGTGTGTTTGAGGCAGACCCGGAAAAATAAAAATTTTTCTTGGACCAGAAAGTTTTGAACTGTCAAGGCAGGATCAGGGGATCTTACTAAACCCGAAACTGGGAATAGTTTACAGAAATTTTCCTTATCTGAGTTTTCTATTACCCATTGAGAAATAATAGCAGTAACTATTATCCATTGGGTAATATCTTCTAGAAAATATCTTAATGGTGATGACTCGAAGTGATGAACCAATGGCAAGCATGAAGAAGGCAAATTGGATACTCAAGCTATAGGACAAATCCAAATTGACTACTCAAGCTAGAAGACAAATTCAAATTGGCTACTTACTCTATCAAGCTTATCTTGTCATTCTTTTTGGAAGTTTGTAGAAATGATGATACACCTAGTAAAATATCTAAGAATAAATATCTAATAGAAAAAATCTTTGTAAAATATCTACGTAAAATATCTGAGTGAAAATATCTAAGCTAAATATCTTAAGTGTAATCATGAACCATCATTACATAGTTTTATGACCAACCAATTAGAATCAAACTTGTTTGTCAAAAAGTCAACAATAGTGGCATAGACTTGGTTTTGAACCGTTGGATGGTAAGAATTGATGAAGAAGCCTTGAATGATCCCCATTGATCTAATCAATGGTGTGAGAAAAACTTGATAAGAAAGCTTAGGATATCTACCCTAGATTAAATCAATGGTTAGGAGATGAAGTCAACATTAATGGTTAGACTAGTTAATCAAGGAACTAAGTAACCTAACTTAGTTACTCTAAAAGTCTAAGTAGTAACTAAATGGAACAAACTAAGTTAGAAAAATACTTGGAGTCCATAGTTATAAGAAAATATCTAGAGTATTCTAGAATGTATGACTAATGCATGATAAATGCATGACTTCATCATGAAACTAAATAGTTAAGCATGTAACTAGAAGACCTAACTAAGTTAGTTTAAATGTAACTAAATGAACTAACTACCTAAACTATGTGTAACTAGAAATTAAAATGAAACAAAATTTGGTTAGTTTGTCCATGTGCTCCACGGCCACTAGGTGGTTTCGAGGAGATTCATGAATCATCTAATGATCAAAGGATGACCATTTGATGACCTAGGCCATGTGAAACCATGTGCTTGAGCTTTAACTTGTTGAACAAGCCTTGAACTTTCTATGCAAGCACTCACACAGCCATACACTTGCAACAAAGGCTATTACCACTTCATTTCTAACACTTTGTGACCATAAACCTCTATCATCTTTTCTATCTCATCCAAGAACACCAAGAACAACCAAAGAACTCCATACTTTCTTCTTTCTTGAAGTTTTTGGCTAAGACTCATTGAAATACCTTCCAAGCTTCAATAATTCTAAACAACCTTAGATCTAGAATCTATACATAATTCTATAATACTTTGTAGTTGAGATCTTAGCCTAAATCATCCATCTTCAATCTTGTTCTTCAAGTTGAAAATCAAGAAGTTCTCACCTTGTCTATCCAAGAAAGTTCATGGCCTCATTCTCTAGACTACCTTCCAATCACTCATAATTCTATCTAATCACATCACTTGATCCTAAACTTCATTCTAAGCAACTTTCATGTTGTGATCAAGACCTAATTCTATCATCTTCAAGCTTGATTCTTGAATTTAAGGTCTAGGGTTTCAAGGTAAAGATCTTGAAACTTGATTTCTTATTTGATTCTTGGAATCCTAAGACCATGTTTGATCTATGATCATCTTAATCAAGCCTTAGATACTAATTTTATATGTTTGTTTTGATTCTAAGATCTACTTGGTGGTGAAAGTGTGATACAAAGAGGATTAAACAAGGAATTTAGGAAGCTACACACCAGGTAAGAGGGAGATTAACCTCATCGGCCATATGTAGTGGTGAGGGAATGGATTTGTTTGTATTTGTGAGTGGAAAATCCATGTGAGGATTTATTTAGTCGAGTTTTGTGGTTATTGGTTTATGCTTGTTTAATTGTGTATAATTATACGATGTTGATTGTATGCATGAAATTATCATGGTTACTTTTTGATTATATGTGATTTTATTGCTTTGATAATTATGCATGATTTATATGTGATATGGTATGATTTTGATTAAATAATGATTAGATGCTTAATATGATTTTGGTAAGCATGAATATGTGAAAGTGAAAATATCATGAGTGATATGTTGTAAATGACAAGAATCATGTGGAAAGGAAAACTATTTCGGTTTTGAATAACCAAGAGGCTCACGGCCTCCATGAATATATTAGAACAAACCAGTTGAAATATTTTACTGATTATGGAATTTAGATGATTAGATAACAAGTAATTGAATTAAAGATTTTTACAAAGAAAAATGAGAAAGGAAATGAATAAATATTTCGTTATGGAATATAAAATGATTTTCGGTTAACACTCCAAGTATTGGTTTTTATGGGAACTAAAATTATAAGTTAAAGTTTACTGACGTACAGCTCACTTTGGTTTTGAGCGCGTTAGAAAAACTTTGAACTTTGATATTCAATTAAATCTTAGAAGTGTAAAATTTTATGAAGAAAATATTATTTAGATGAAATTTGACAAGGAAATAATTTTAAGAATGATTTGAAATTTAAGATATTTTATTTAAGAAAGTTTTGTCAAGAGTAAAGAATAAATATTTTAAGATATCTTGAATTAAATAAAATAACATAAGTTTTTATGGAAAACGTTCAGCAATATTAATTAACAAAAATTTAGTGAGAAAATGGTAGAAACATTATTTAAAGAGGATTTATTAAGGAAATATCAGAATTAAAGTCTAATTTTGATATTAAATAAGAAAAGTTTTAATTTAAGCTTAGAATATGACTACAATGTTTTACGCAACTGAAAATACGCAAAAAAACTCTTACGTGATTTAAAAATAGTGATTTTTAACTACGCAATTGAGAAAATGTTTTAAAATCTTTACGGGATTGAGAAAATGTTGAAAAATCATTACGTGATTTGAAAACGTAACAGAAGTTTTCTGCTGTTGTCAAAATGTGATATTATCGTTACGCGATTGAGAGGAACAACGATTTGTGCTGTAGGGCCGACGTACTAGACCCAAATGGTTTATGGATTTAGTATTGTGCTTGTGGAACCAAAGTATTGGACCCGAATGGATCTTTGGTATTATGTAGTTGTATGGGCAGTGATATAATATCGTTGATACTAATGGTATTAGACAATTGTATGGGTGGTTGATTTAATATCATTGGGAACGATTCAACGGTAGTTTGATTTCATTAAATATGCATTGAGCATTATACAGTTGATGGCTGTTATGGAGTTTTATGCCTAGGAATGAACGAGAACTTACAGGATAGTGCGATCTATGATAGATCTTGGGGGACGTCAAGGTGCGGTGATTCACTTTGGGATTATGCTATCACAAGTGATTATGATATCACATTATATATATATATATATATATATATATATATATATATATATATATATATATATATATGAAGAACCGTTGCAATGCACAGATAGCTCGACAAAACATTATTACTTTTCAAAGTCTGGCGTAGACTGTCTTTTAGGGGGGACAGATCTTCTGGGACGTTCATCTCTGAATTGAGTTAGCTCCATGGAGTAGGAATTATTTGCATTGTGCATAAGGATGGTCAGCATACACATCGTGTATATGCATAGTCAACATTTATACTGTTATTGATATGATATTATCATTATGCCTGATATTATGCTACAAGTTTATTTGATTATTTATTTGTTAAATATCATGAATATATCTGTTGATTTTATACTATTTAATGGATTGTATGCTGTATTGAATTAGTATGTTTGTCATTTCTTTTGATGCCATATTGGTATGCGATGTGGGGGATCTCACCTCTTTGTTGTATTGTTCTGTCTATTTCTATTGTATACTTACTTTTATGAAGACTGCGGTGATGGCAAGGAGAGATAAGCTAGGTTTCTTTAGACTACAGTTTCTTGAAGGCGCTGCTGCTTGGCGTGTCCATTGGGACTCAAAGTATATAGAGTATTGTGGTGACATTACTCTATTCGTAAGTAGGACCCGCCATGGGGTCATTACTTCTTCTTTTACGATTGTATATGTAGAGTTCATTTTACCTATCAGGGAGTTGTGGAATGATCTTCACTATACTTCAAGGGAGGACTCCGAGATATCTTTCGCTCGGATTTCTATCCGTCGAGACCTTCCTCTCTAGGAATTGGTCTTCTGAGAAGGATTTTTGTCTCTAGATGTTGTGAACTTAGGCCAAGTCAAGTTTTTATATGGTGAGTCGATATTATTTAAAGTAAGCAAGTTTTATGTAATGAAAATGTTACGACTCTATGTTATGTACAAGAGATATATGTTGTTCTGTTCTTGTATCTTGTGTTACTTTAGTTTGGTAAATTGATGTTATCCATGAAAAAGAAATTTTGAAATCAGTACTTAAATAATAATATTTAAATACTTTATAACTTGGGAAATTAGTTTAAAGGAGTTGGTCTAAAATGTGATATCCTAAGGAGGGTGTTACATTAGTTGGTATCAGAGCCCATGTTAGAATCTTTTAGGTTTGTGGGTAGGTTTGTCTTGTTTGTGTTGTGTGTTTCTCTGACGCCGAACACAGAGATATATTGTTTGGTTTCCAAAAGGAGACATTGTTGTTTGAATTGGTTACGTTTGATTTCATTGTGTTTTGATTTATTTGTCTTTGAAGAAAGACAATAGATCGCGGTAGACATAAGCATGTGGATGCGAGAAGTGACGCTGATCGTATGGTCGCAGCTAGAAGTGTAATGCAGAGGATGGTTGATGTAGCGATACAATAGAGTCAGAAGTCGCTTAGTAGCAGGAATTGATAACCGAACTTCAGAACTTGTTAGAATCGAATCAGTCTCAGGATGTGAGAAGCTGTAACTTTGGACCATTGAGGATTCAAAAGGGGAGGAAATGTAAGGTCAATCGATTTCAGCAAAAGCCGTATCCACTACCACCGGGAAAGCAACAACGAACAAATGGAGGAAGTACTAGTGGCAACGAATTTGGTCAGACTGTAGCATCAGCATCAAAATGTAAGAAGTATGGAAAGACTCATTTGACAAAGGAATGTACGAGCAAGGACATAATCTGTTTCAAGTGCGAAAAGCCCAGACATGTTGTTAGAGGTTGTACACCACCAAAGATAGAACCTTCCGTGAGTAATGAATGTGCGACAAGATCTCGAGTAGAAGAAAGAATTAATACAAAGAATGGAATGGAAGTGTTCAAATATAAAGACTTAAGAAATAAGGGAGCTGTGCCATAGAGAGTAATCCTAAAACTGTATTGTATAACTCGCAAAGTAACCCATTCTTTTGTTGTCTATGACTATGTGAACCATTTAGGTTATCTGTGTCTTTGTTATCTTTTGATCTGAGTATTTCTACTCTTCTTGTTAAACTTGTTGTTTATACTCAAGTTTTCTAACTCTACCCTATATCTATTAAAGATTAAATCTCTTCCGTTGATTTGATTTGCTTATCTAGAATCACATCTATTTGAGTTTATGATTTTATGAAAGGATTGGTTATCTTCTAACCATATCCTGTTATATTGTTATATTGTCTTAGTAAAACTTTAGTGTTCCTTAAGACTGAGATTTTTGGATTTTGAATCCAGAAAGTTCCTTTCTAAATTTATTGGACCATATCAAATTCTTTATTGGATAAATCTGGTAATCTACCGAATAGCCTTAACACTTAACTTTCTAATCTTCATAGTGTCTTCCATGTATCTCAATTGAGAAAATATATTCCTGATTCAACCCATGTCATAGTACCAAATACAGTACAATTAGAAAAGAGATCTTGATCTATAAGACCTTTTCTGTTAAGATTAAGAATAGGTGAGTGAAACAACTTACCTTGGAGAAGGTAATCTGGAACGATGTGACGGGAGATACAATATGGAAACTAGAAGACCAAATGAAGGGAGCCGCTGTTTTCTCCAAGATCGAATTGTGTTCTGTTTATTATCAGATTTGCGTGAAAGTAGAAGATGTTCTAAGACAGTTTTTCAGACGTGTTATGGGCACTACAGGTATTTAGTAATACCGTTCAGAGTAATGAATGCTTCTGTGATATTCACAAAATTCATGAATAGGATCTTTCATCTCTATTCAGACAGATTTGTTGTTCTTATTGACGGTATTATGATCTATTCTCGAAGTCCAGAGGAACGTGCTAAACATCTCAATGCAGTTCTTTAATTTCTAAAGAAGAAGAAGGAGTTATACGTGAAGCTGTCCAAGTGCGAATTCTGTTGGAGGAAGTTCAACTTGTGGATTTAGGTTGTGCGTTGATGCAAACTAGAAAGGTTGTGGTGTATGCTTCGAGACAATTGAAAGTGCATGAGAAGAATTATCTGATTCATGTTTTGGAATTTGCGATAGTTGTTTTTGCGTAATCTGGAGACATTTTCTTTTTGGATCAACCTACAATGTCTACATCGATCACAAGAGCTTGGAGTACCTGTTACATCATAAGAAGTTGGATAAGAGGCAGAGACGATAGTTAGAATTATTGAAAGACTACGATTTTCAACTTCAGTATTATTCTAAAAAAAAAATAAATGCCGTGGTGGATGCCTTAAGTAAAAAATGTACTTAGTGTATCTGCTATGATGGTCAAGGAAAGTAAATTAATAGAGTAATTTAGGAATATGTGGTTGTCCATGAATTTGTCACCGAGGGGAAATTATTTGATTATGATTACTGTTTCGAATAGTTTGATGGAGGAAATTCGAGAGAAACAGAAAGGTGATCTGGAAACGACGTAACTGGAGATGCTATGTGGGAGCTTGAAGACAAGATAAAAGAGTAATATTCTCTTTTGTTTTAAATGTAAGAGAAATTTCGAGGACGAAATTCTTTTTAGAGGGGGAGAGTTGTAACACCTCGATTTTTCATTTTTCTTGATATAAATAAGTTTTATAATATTTGTGAGTTTTTGAGAATTTAAGAATTTTTAATTATTTTAATTATTTTAATATTATTTTGGAACTATATGCCCGAACTTCATTTTTTAATATATGTGAGTTTTATAATTTTTATGATTTTTGTGGATTTTTTTGAGTTTTTGATTATTTTAATATTATTTTGAGTTGTATGTGTGTTTGAGGCGGACCCAGAAAAATAAAAATTTTTCCTGGACCAGAAAGTTTTGGACTGTCAAGGCAGGATCGAGGGATCTTATTAAACCCAAAACTGGGAACAGTTGATGAAAAATTTTTTTATCTGAGTTTTCTATTACCCATTGAGCAATAATAGTAGTAGCTATTGTCCATTGGGTAATATCTTCTAGAAAATATCTTGATGGTGATGACTCGAAGTGATGAACCAATGGCAAGCATGAAGAAGGCAAATTGGATACTCAAGCTAGAGGAGAAATCCAAATTGACTACTCAAGTTAGAAGACAAATTCAAATTAGCTACTTACTCTTTCAGGCTTATCTTGTCATTCTTTTTGGAAGTTTGTAGAAATGATGATACACCTAGTAAAATATCTAAGAATAAATATCTAACAGAAAATATCTTTGTAAAATATCTCCGTAAAATATCTGAGTAAAAATATCTAAGCTAAATATTTTAAGTGTAATCATGAACTATCATTACATAGTTTTATGACCAACTAATTAGAATCAAACTTGTTTGTCAAAATGTCAACTATAGTGGCATAGACTTTGTTTTGAACCATTGGATGGTAAGACTTGATGAAGAAGTCTTGGATGATCCCAATTGATCTAATCAATGGTGTGAGACCAAACTTGATAAGGAAGTTTAGGATATCTACCCTAGATTAAATCAATGGTTAGGAGATGAAGTCAACATTAATGGTTAGACTAGTTAATCAAGGAACTAAGTAATCTAACTTAGTTACTCAAAAAAGTCTAAGTAGTAACTAAATGGAACAAACTGAGTTAGCAAATGCTTAGAGTCCATAGTTACAAGAAAATATCTACAGTATTCTAGAATGTATGACTAATGTATGATAAATGCATGACTTAATCATGTAACTAGATAGTTAAGCATGTAACTAGATGACCTAACTAAGTTAGTTTAAATATAACTAAATGAACTAACTACCTAAACTATGTGTAACTAGAAATTAAAATGAAACAAAACTTAGTTAGTTTGTCCATGTGCTCCACGGCCACTAGGTGGTTTCTAGGAGATTCATGAATCATCTAATGATCAAAGGATGGCCATTTGATGACCTAGGCCATGTGAAACCATGTGAAGCGATGTGCTTGAGCTTTACCTTGTTGAACAAGCCTTGAACTTTCTATGTAAGCACTCACACGGCCATACACTTGAAACAAAGGCTATTATCACTTCATTTCTAACACTTTGTGACCATAAACCTCTATCATCTTTTCTCTCTCATCCAAGAACACTAAGAACAACCAAAGAACTCCATACTTTCTTCTTTCTTGAAGTGTTCGGCCAAGACTCATTGAAATACCTTCCAAGCTTCAATAATTCTAAACAACCTTAGATCTAGAATCTATACACAATTTTAGAATACTTTGTAGTTGAGATCTTAGCCTAAATCATCCATCTTCAATCTTGTTCTTCAAGTTGAAAATCAAGAAGTTCTCACCTTATCCATCCAAGAAAGCTCACGGCCTCACTCTCTAGACTGCCTTCCAATCACTCATAATTCTATCTAATCACATCA
Organism: Ormosia semicastrata; assembly: GCA_029884595.1. Classification (NCBI taxonomy): domain Eukaryota; kingdom Viridiplantae; phylum Streptophyta; class Magnoliopsida; order Fabales; family Fabaceae; genus Ormosia; species Ormosia semicastrata. The sequence goes on along the minus strand of JAQQTO010000062.1, from coordinate 16,559,686 downwards.
CTTGATCCTAAACTTCATTCTAAGTAACTTTCATGTTGTGATCAAGACCTAATTCTATCATCTTCAAGCTTGATTCTTGGATTTAAGTTCTAGGGTTTCAAGGTAAAGATCTTGAAACTTGATTTCTTATTTGATTCTTGGAATCCTAAGACCATGTTTGATCTATGGTCATCTTAATCAAGACTTAGATTCTAATATTTATGTGTTTGTTTTGATTTTAAGATCTACTTGGTGGTGAAAGGGTGATACAAAGAGGATTAAATAAGGAGTTTAGGAAGCTACACACCAGGTAAGAGGGAGATTAACCTCATTGCCATATGTGGTGGTGAAGGAATGAATTTGTTTGTATTTGTGAGTGGGAAATCCATGTGAGGATTTATTCACTCGAGTTTTGTGGTTATTGGTTTATGCTTATTTGATTGTGTATAATTATATGATGTTGATTGTATGCATGAAATTATCACGGTTACTTTTTGATTATATGTGATTTTATTGCTTTGATAATTATGCATGATTTATATGTGAGATGGTATGATTCTGATTAAATGATGATTAGATGCTTAATATGATTTTGGTAAGCATGAATATATGAAAGTGAAAATATCATGAGTGATATGTTGTAAATGACAATAATCACGAGGAAAGGAAAACTATTTCGGTTTTGGAAAACCAAGAGGCTCACGGCCTCCATGAATATATTGGAACAAACCGATTGAAATATTTTACTGATTATGGATTTTAGATGATTAGATAATAAGTAATTGAATTAAAGATTTTTACAAAGAAAAATGAGAAAGGAAATGAATAAATATTTGGTTATGGAATATAAAATGATTTTCGGTTAACACTCCAAGTATTGGTTTTTATGGGAAATAAATTTATAAGTAAAAGTTTACTGACGTATAGCTCACTTTGGTTTTGAGCGCGTTAGAAAAACTTTGAACTTTGATATTTGATTAAATCTTGGAAGTGTAAAATTTTATGAAGGACATATTAGAAAATATTATTTAGAGAAGTTTTGACAAGGAAATAATTTTAAGAATGATTTGAAATTTAAGATATTTTATTTAAGAAAGTTTTGTCAAGAGTAAAGATTAAAGATTTTAAGATATCTTGAATTAATTAAAATAACATAATTTTTATGAAAAATGTTTGGAAATATTAATTAACAGAAATTTAGTGAGAAAATGTTAGAAACATTATTTAAAGAGGATTTATTAAGCAAATATCAAAATTAAAGTTCAATTTTGATATTAAATGAGAAAAGTTCTAATTTAAGCTTAGAATATGACTAAAATATTTTACGCGACTAAAAATAAGCAGAAAATTTCTTACACGATTTTAAAATAGTGATTTTTAACTACGCGATTGAGAAAACATTTTAAAATCTTTATGCTAATGAGAAAATGTTGAAAAATCATTACGCGATTTGAAAAGGTAACAGAACTTTTTTGTTATTGTGAAAATGTGATAATATCGCTACGCGATTGAGAGGAACAACGATTTGTGTTGTAGGGCCGATGTACTGGACCCAAGTGGTTTATGGATTTAGTATTGTGCTTGTGGAACTGAAGTACAGGACCCGAATGGATCTTTAATATTATGTAGTTGTATGGGCGGTTATATAATATCATTGATACTAATGGTGTTAGACAATTGTACGGGCGGTTGATTTAATATCATTGGGAACGGTTCAACGGTGGTTTGATTTTATTAAATATGCATTGAGCATTATACAGTTGATGGCTGTTATGGCATTTTATGCCTAGGAGTGAACGAGAACTTACAGGATAGTGCGATCAATGATAGATCTTGGGGGACGTCAGGGCGCGGTGATTCACTTTATGATTATGCTATCACAAGTGAGTATGATATCACATTATATATATATATCCCTGGCCGTGAAGAACTGTTGCAACGCACTGACAGCCCGACAAAACACTATTACTTTTCAAAGTCTGGCGTAGACTGTCTTTTAGGGGGGACAAATCTTCTCGGACGTTCATCTCTGAATTGAGTTAGCTCGGTGGAGTAGGAACTATTTGCATTGTGTATAAGGATGGTCAACATACACATTGTGCATATGCATAGTCAATATTTATACTGTTATTGATATGATATTATCATTATGCCTGATATTATGCTCCAAGTTTATTAGATTATTTATTTGTTTAACTATGATGAATATATATGTTGATTTTATACTTTTTAATGGATTGTATATTGTACTATATTGGTATGTTTGTCATTTCTTTGCTGCCATATTGATATGCGATGTAGGGGATCTCACCTCTTTGATGTATTGTTCTGTCTATTTCTATTGCATACTTACTTCTATGAAGACTGCGGTGACGACAAGGAAAGATCAGTTAGGTTTCTTTAGACTACAGTTTCTTAGTGGCGCTGTTGCTTGGCGTGTCCATTAGGACTCAAAGTATATAAAGTATTGTGGTGACATTACTCTATCCGTAAATAAGGCCCGCCATGGGGTCATTACTTCTTATTTTACGGTTGTATATGTAGAGTTCGTTTTACCTATCAGGGAGTTGTGGAATGATCTTCACTATACTTCAAGCACTACAACAAATTTGACCTTTAGCAAGGGCTGAAAAGCATTGCCTTTAGCTGAAAACTATTGCCTAAAGTCTATGGCAACCCTTTTCAACCCTTGCTAAGCCGTTGCCTTTTCCATCGTGGCCTATTATAATAGGCAACGCTTTTTTAAACTTTAGGCAACACTTTATAAAAAACGTTGCCTATTCTTACCTTCTGGCAACGCTTTTGCAATGTTGTCTATGGATAGTTTCGGCAACGCTTTTGAAATGTTGGATATAGGTACTGCCTTAGGCAACGTTTAAAAACCGTTGCCTATAGGTTAAGGTTTTGGCAACATTTTCTGCACGTTGGTTATAGGTACTTCTTTAGGCAATGTTTTTTACCTGTTGCTTTTAAGTTTGACGTAGACAACTTGTAAAAAACGTTGCCTATAAGTTTAGGTTTTGGCAATGCTTTCCAAACGTTGGTTATAGGTGCTTCTTTAGACAACGTTTTATTATTGTTGCTTTTAAGTTTGCCATAAGGCAACTTGTAAAAAACATTGCCTATAGGTTCAGATTTTGCTTTCAAGCAACAGTTTTAGTAGGTTTGTTACTTTTAAATATGCTATAAAGCAACTTGTATGAAACGTTACTTATAGGCCTTTTTTTTCAATATTTACCTATATGCTACTTTTAGGCAACACTTTCTACTTGTATATTAAAAAATCACATATTAAAAACTAATAATACATTAAAAAACTAATTCTTCTCAAATAAAATATACTAAATTATGAAATGTATTTACTGTATATATACACCAAAACTAAAACAAAAAGTCATTTATGACTATTTTACAAAAGTAGTGCGGTTGTTCTTGATAATAAATAACACAAATGAAAGAACCAAAAAAACTAAAGTTGAATATCCTTTGCAAATCTCCATAATTTTATCTACATATTTTGCTTTATCTGGTATATTCGCACTACAAAAGAAAAATAATAAATATATGTAAATACATATTCTGAAACACATAAGTATTCGTCTTCGATACATATTGAAGTTAGCAACAAAATAAAATATAAAAGTGGTTAGTTACATATATTGTAACTACTAATTAACTAAGAAATTAAACTTATGAATCAATAATGCTTAGTTAGTGGTAGGTACAAATTGAAGGATGACAACATGGGAAATAATGTGAAATAAAGAATACACACATATCAGGAAGAAATTGACAGCAAAAATCAATAATAATAAAGAGTACAGTTTCTACATGGCTTCTCTCAATCCTCAACAGTCAACACATACATGAGATGCACAATAACATTCCTAACTCTGCAGCTACACAAGAACGAACCAGAAATAAAAATGATAAGCTCAAGTCATTCCCATACTAAGTTCAAGAGCAAAAACGTTCATCCAAATAAATGACCCCACAACATCATCTGTCGATATTCCAAACATATTTAACATCAAAACCAGTCACAGCATCCTTAGTTAAAGCTAGAATATCTGGTGACAAATAAAATTACTGATTAATTCTAATCTTAAAAAATTTTCCATTGTCCAAATCCTACTTGGATAAAAAATCCCATCTACCTAATATTAAATAGGAAATTATTAAGACAGGAAACTTGAGTATTAGATTGTAATTAAGACTTCTCAACAGTGACCTAAAGAAATGACCATAAACTATTATATGCAAGCAAGCATTTCAGCAAGTCATGCAACCAGAAGATAAAAAATGATCTTCTCCAAAATTGCTAACTTTCACCAGCTAAAAGTAGATTCTCATACTCAAATATCATAATAACAATTAGAAACAAATTTTCATATACTGAATATCGATGAAACATACAGAGACTTCTCATCTAGTGGACCCAAAGCAGGATCATACAATCCACCAGGTACAGGCCTCTTCAGACTATCAAGCAAAATGGGATTTGTTATCTTCACACAACTACTCCTCTGTAACTCTTCATGAGTTAAAAAACTGAAGGCAACTGTTACCAAGTGGCCTCAATACTCAAGAGGGGGGGTGAATTGAGTAGTTAAAAATAAGCTCGCAAATCTTTCGCAAATCGTTTGACAATCAATTTTCGTTGAAGCTATTGAATGATTAGAAATAATTGAATAGATGAGTTAAACACTTTTACTTATAAACGTAATAGCCAAGGAGACAATATCCAAGTAAAACAATGAAACAGTGCACAAAGATAAGCAGAGGAGGGTTTAGAGAAACAAACACAGTCGTTTATCCTGGTTCAATCACCACTCCACTTGTGATCTACGTCCAATCCCTAAGCAACAACTTGAGATTTTCCACTATGTCGTCAAGCTTCAATGGGTGCTTGACAAACCACTACAACCTTGAGCACTCAACAATATGGGATACCTCACCCAAAAGCTTGAGCCTCTATTTTCAAAGGGATACCTCACCCTTACAATGCTTGAGGGATACCTCACCCTCACTAGATAAAATGTATAAGATTTGAATGGAAGAAACTCTCTCTAGAGCAAGTGTTTACAAATTGAAGCTCTAATATTGCTCTCAAGGATATTTTACGTTTTTGCAGAAAAACAGAGCAATGAATGAACTCAAAGATTGATTCACGTTTTGGAAGAATTGATGATCAGTTTTTAAGTTCAAGATTAACCTCAAATAAAGACTCAACTATGGTATTTATAAGCATCTCAATAAATGGACCCGTTGGAGGTAGTTGGGTATGCATTTAATGCATTTAAAATAGCCGTTGTAGGTTGTCAGAGTTCGTGTAATCGATTACACAACTTATGTAATCGATTACATTATTGTTCCAACGTGTTCTTGACTTTCTGGGCTCTGTGTAATCGATTACATTGCTTGTGTAATCGATTACATGGCTTCTGACTTTGCTTGTAATCGATTACATTGTCCAGGTAATCGATTACATGACTTCTGACTTGCTGTGTAATCGATTACATTGTCCAGGTAATCGATTACATGACTTCTGACTTGCTGTGTAATCGATTACATTGTTCATGTAATTGATTACATGGCTCTTTAAACGTGTTCTTGCCTTTCTGGGCTTGATGTAATCGATTACATATATTGTGTAATCGATTACATGGCTTCTGACTTCCGTGTAATCGATTACATATCTCATGTAATCGATTACATGGCTTCGTTTTTGTAATCGATTACAAACGCATGTAATCGATTACATTGACCTTTGAACACATTTTTTAAGTCCAATGAAGCTTGTAAGTCATTTCTAACACCTTGAGACAATTGTTTAAACATAAATTCTTTTAAGAGTGTTAGTTTTAAGATTGAAACACGCGTTTTCTTGAAAGCCATGTTTAACTTTGAAATTTCCCATTTATTTTGAAATCATATATTGAAAAACCATTTGAGAAATCTTGAGAGCATTTAACATTAATGTTCTAAGCCCTATTACTAAATGAACCTCTTGACTTCTTTCTTTGATCTTGATTTTTCCTTTTGCACTTGATCTTCTCTTTTGCACTTGAACTTCACTTGATCTTTACTTTGGTCTTTGTTATCATCAAAAACCATTTGATATGCCTTAGAGACATAAGCATTCACATTCTCCCCCTTTTTGATGATGACAAACTGATCATAGGAAAAAGAAAGAGTTTTTGCATTTGTATATAATAGTCATTTAGGTACAATGCTGCCCCCGGAGTTTATGCATGATGTTGGGTTAGATTTTGCATATGAAAAGCTTAATAACTTAAAAGGTCAATAACTCCCCCGTACTCATGCAACCTTTAATTTCTCATGCAACCATTAATTACATTTCATTTCATTTTCATTTTTCCTCATTTTCTCCCCCGTTGGCATTATCAAAAAGACATAAGCATTTAAGAAAAATAGACAACATGACAGCTATATTTCATGATTCCCAAATTTTTGCCATAACAGAAAAGCCACAGAGATTAAGCAGTCCAAACAATATTCCAAAAAGGCCAAACACTCAAAGTAAAAGCAAGTTCATTAATAATCAGTATGTATAAAGGAGCTAATCACAACCAGTAGTCAATAATCAAAAGATAACCATAAATGTAAACCAATTTTATATAATCAGAGTCAAAAACAAAATAAGTACAAGGTGGTCATCAAAACAAGAAAAGTATCAAGGCAATGGGCCATGATCGCTATCAGTGGCCTCGCTGTCACAAAAAGCTTCACCCTCTGGATCCGTAGCAGGGTCGCCTAGATCAATGTTAACACCGCTGAGCTCAAGATCGTCGTCAGAGTCCAGAAGCTCCTCATTATCAGCAGGAACTCTAGACGGACCAGCGAAGGACAGAGGAACGGAGGGGCAGAGGATGTGGGAGGTGCAGCGTGCGCTTAGAGGAACAGGAGGTCCACCTAAGAGAGAGCGAATGGAGGCAAGCTCCTGATCAGTGTAGTCCATCCTCAGCTCAATATGGTCAATCTTCTGCTCTATGTGATCCATGCGTGTGTTTACATTTGCGCTTAGGTTGTGCATCTCTTGGAGCAGGAAATCAAGAGTAGTAGGAGTGGGAGCAGGATGCTGAGCCTCCTCATCATCACTATCTGGATCGTGATGGATATGACCAAAAGTGCCATGAGCAATGTAATGCCACCTTTCATCCACCTTATAGAGCTGAAGCTTCTTCAGAGTATGCAACCCAATTGATTGGGGTCCCTTCGAGCTGTTGTCCTTGGACTCTTCAGCCAGCGAAATGCGACAGTACTCGAGGATTGTGGTGACCAACATGGCGAAGGGGAGAGCAGAGTTCTTCTTTTTCTTGACGTCCAGCATATGCTCTAACATGTAGTAGCCCCAGTTTATTGGGTGCCCTGTGGTCATTGCCCATAATGCCACAACATCATCCTTGAGGACTTGGGAGTAATTCCCTCCTCTGGGAATCAATCCACGAACCAAGAGGTAGTGGAGAACCCTGTTTTCCATAGTGAGGCCAGTGGCCATTATTCTTCGTTTAGGATCACTAGGGAGGTGGTATCCAGTCCTGATCAAAGAGAGAAGAGCAGCCTTATGCTCAAACTCACGCCCCCAGACATTAGCATTTCCATAGAACTGAGCTCCATCAGGAGTGAGCTTTGTTAGCCTATACCATTCTGCTATTGTTAACTTGATTTGTTGCTTTTTCACTTCAGAGATTATGCAATTATCCTCAACTTTCAGGTTTGCATAAAAGATTCGCACAAGGTTTGGGTAGATTGCTTTCTCTATGCTTAGGAAACCTAGCAAGCCTAAATTTTCTATTGTCCTAAAGCTCTCTAATGGTTCACTCTCGCAGAAAGTGATGGGAAGATACCTGGGAGAGATGATCTTGCGAAGCTGGAATTTCTTCCGGAACAATTCAGCTTTCTTCACAGTGGAAAAATGTCTCGTGAGGTCTAGGCCAGATATATTACGTGAAGAGCCACCGGAGGACCCTCCAACTGCAGTCCCTGTTCTTGGGCGCTTCGAGCGATGAGAGGATTCAGCCATTGATGAGAAGGAGAAGCAAGGGATGAGTGATTAATGATTGGGGATGAGAGAGGGACGAGATTAGGGCAGAGAAAAGGAGATGGGGTTCGTGAGAGAAGATGGGGAGATTTGGATGAGGGATGTGAGGGGATTGGAAGAGATGGGTTGTGTGGAAAGGGGATTTCCGAGATCGAGAGAGGTGAAATGTGGGATGTTGATGGAGATTTGAGTGAAAAACAAGAGATTTTTGGGGTTTGAGAGGTTTTGTGTGCGTGGGAGCAGAGGAGAAGATGAATAGGGTCCGAAAAATATGAGCCTTACGCGCGTCAGAAACCTTTTAAAAACCCTGTGTAATCGATTACATTGAGTGTGTAATCGATTACATGCATTCTGGTGGGTATGTAATCGATTACATTTTTGATGTAATCGATTACATGTTTTCTGGGAACCTTGTAATCGATTACATAGTTTATGTAATCGATTACCTGAGTTCTGAGTTGGTTGTAATCGATTACAAAATGTATGTAATCGATTACATGCGTGACAGAACCTGTGTAATCGATTACATATGCAATGTAATCGATTACCAATACTTTTTAACTCAGATTTTGCGTCCCAAACAGCATATAATCAACTTTAATTCATCCAAATCAGTTTCAAAGCAACTTAGATTAGTTCAAATCATCATGCAAGCACATAGACTAATCATATTATGATTCAACTCATATAATTGATCAAAATTATCATTTTTACCAAGAATTTCACCCCCTTTTTTTTTGGTGAAATTTGAGGTTGTTGAATTTCTTGTCAAAATTGGACATGAGGGAGCACCTGCAAAATAACTTAGGGGAAATCTACGACGCTCAAGTTAGTATGGGATTCAAATGAAAAATCAGAGATTTTGCAGCAATGTGGCATAATTATGCAAAAAAAAAAAAAACACAAGCTTAGGCATTTGTTTTAGGATTATGCAGTAAATATCTAATTTATGCATGATTGATCTAAGATGCCAAGTTCATTTCTTATATAGAAAAATGCTTCTTTTGCTAGGGGTTTAGTGAAAATGTCAGCTAGTTGCTTAGTGGTTTCTACAAACTCAAGTATACAATCACCCTTTTGAACATGATCTCTAATGAAATGATGTCTTATTTCAATATGTTTAGTTCTAGAATGCAAAATGGGATTTTTGGACAAGTTGATTGCACTAGTATTATCACATCTTATGGGGATGTGATCAAGCTCAAGACCATAGTCCAAGAGTTGTTGTTTCATCCAAAGGATTTGAGAACAACAACTCCCAGCTGCAACATATTCAGCTTCAGCTGTAGACAATGCCACACTATTTTGTTTCTTGCTGTGCCAAGAAACTAGTGAGCTTCCAAGCAAGTGGCATGTCCCACTAGTGCTCTTTCGATCCATTTTACATCCAGTAAAATCAGAATCAGAGTACCCAATAAGGCTACATGAGGCACCCTTGGGGTACCATAAACCCATTTGTGATGTGCCTATTAGATATTTCATTATTCTCTTAACAGCACTTAGGTGTGATTCCTTAGGATTAGCTTGATATCTTGCACACATGCATACACTAAACATTATATCAGGCCTACTTGCAGTGAGATAAAGGAGTGAGCCAATCATACCTCTATATTTTGTAATTTCTACCGATTTACCTCCTTCATCCTTGTCCAAATAACAAGAGGTGCCCATAGGGGTAGCCATATGCTTGGCATTTTCCATTCCAAATTTTCTGAGCAGCTCCTTGCAATACTTGGATTGGCTTATGAACGTTCCTTCTCTTGCTTGCTTGATTTGAAGACCAAGGAAGAAGTTGAGCTCACCCATCATAGACATCTCAAACTCACTTTGCATAATATTTGAAAATTCTTCACAAAGAGAGTTGTTAGTAGCACCAAATATAATGTCATCAACATAGATTTGAACTAAAAGAATGTCATGCATTTTGTGTTTTATGAAAAGAGTGGTGTCAACCTTGCCTCTAGAAAAACCTTTTTCTAAAAGAAATTTGCTCAACCTTTCATACCAAGCTCTAGGAGCTTGTTTCAAGCCGTACAAGGCCTTTTTCAATTTGAAAACATGGTTGGGCAAATCAAAAACCTCAAAACCAGGAGGTTGTTCAACATACACCTCCTCTTGTATAAAACCATTTAAAAAGGCACTTTTGACATCCATTTGGTAGAGTTTGAAATCCATGATGCAAGCATATGCAAGTAACATTCTAATGGCCTCTAACCTAGCTACGGAGCATAAGTTTCTTCATAATCTATGCCTTCTTCTTGATTATATCCCTTAGCTACAAGCCTAGCTTTATTTCTTATTATTAAACCCGTTTCATTAAGTTTGTTCCTAAAGACCCATTTGGTGCCAATTATAGGATGATCATTGGGCCTTGGAACTAATTCCCAAACTTGATTCCTCTCAAATTGGTTTAGTTCTTCTTGCATGGCCAAGATCCAATGCTCATCATTAATGGCCTCATTTATGTCTTTAGGTTCAACTTGAGAGACAAAGGCTAGGTGATTACATGCATTTCTAAGAGAGTTTCGAGTGATTACCCCTTTTGATACATCACCTATCACCTTGTCAAAAGGATGATACCTTGAAGTCCTCCATTCCTTGGGTAGATCCAAGATTTTAGAATCTTCTTGCCATGAGTGATCAAGGAGTCTCTCTTCTTCCTTCTTGGACTCTATCTCTTGATTTTTCAAGTGCGTCTTTGCCAAGATTTCTGCAACATCATCAACAAGTTCCTTTCTCGGCTCATTTGGGTTAGTTTCATCAAATGCAACATGTATGGATTCTTCGATGATCATAGTTCGTTTATTATAAACTTTAAAGGCCTTACTATGAATAGAATAACCAATGAATATTCCTTCATCAGATTTTGCATCAAACTTCCCCAAGTTATCCTTTCCATTATTCAAAACAAAGCATTTACATCCAAAAACATGAAAATGTGACACATTAGGTTTCCTTCCTTTGTACAATTCATATGGAGTTTTCTTTAAAATTGGCCTTATTAGGGCTTTATTCATAACATAACAAGCAGTGTTAACCGCATCCGCCCAAAAGTACTTAGGAAGGTTGGCCTCATTGAGCATAGTTCTTGCCATTTCTTCTAAAGATCGATTTTTCTTTCTACAACACCATTTTGTTGTGGTGTTCTAGGGGCAGAAAAATTATGCTCAATGCCATGTTCATCACAAAAAGTTTCAAATTCATGATTTTCAAATTCACCACCATGATCACTTCTTATGGATGCAATACAAAAACCTTTTTCGTTTTGGATAACTTTGGCAAGTTTTCTAAATGATTGAAAAGCATCATTTTTGTGGGCCAAGAATAATGTCCATGTAAATCTAAAAAAATCATCCACAATCACTAATGCATAGTAATTCCCACCAAAGCTCATAGTTCTAGATGGTCCAAAAAGATCCATGTGCAAAAGTTGTAAAGGTCTAGAAGTTGAAACTATGTTTTTAGTTTTAAAAGAGACCTTTACTTGTTTTCCTTTTTGACATGCATCACAAAGTTTGTCTTTTTCAAATTTGAGCTTTGGAAGACCAATTACTAGTTCTTTCGAAACTAATTTGTTTAAGTGATCCATGTGAATGTGAGCAATTCTTCTATGCCATAACTATGAATCATTTTCTTTACTCATAAAGCACTTAGCATCATTTGAGGAGATATCATCGAGACTAATCATATATATGTTATTGACCCTATGACCAACAAATTTAACTTGCTTATCATCCTTTCCCTCAATTATGCAACAAGAGGAATCAAATATAACTCTATTTCCTTTATCACACAATTGACTAATACTAAGTAAATTATGTTTAAGTCCTTCAACAAGTAAGACATTATCAATAGATGATGAAGGGATCTTACCAACTTTGCCAATTCCAAGAATCTTTCCTTTGTTGTTGTCACCATATGTGACATGACCATGTTTCTTGTGTGTAAGGGAGGAGAACTTGGAGCCATCACCGGTCATGTGCTTGGAGCAACCACTATCAAGATACAAACTTGAGCTCTTGGTCTTCAAGCACACCTACAACACACATTTAAGATTTAACTTTTGGTACCCAAATTGTTTTGGGTCCTTGTGTGTTAGAATTAGGTATGGTGCCTTTAGGGACCCAAACCCTTTTGATTCCAACCTTGGTGTTTATGTTCTTTCTAACATTGCAAGTGGATGCACTATGCCCTTTCCTACCACAATAAAAATATTTAACAAAGGGGCTACTTGAAGTTTTTGAGGAAACAAAGAAGTTCTTATAAGACTTTTGATGGTTGTTTGGATTAAATCCCAAACTGACTTTTTGAAAAACACATTTTTGTCTTCCCAACAACACATTCAAGTTGTCTCTACCAAAAGTGAATTTTGCAAGAGTGTTGTTCAAGTCTTCAATTTCTTTTTCAAAAGCTTTACATGATAAACAAGGTAATGATATGGATGTATTGTCATGTGATGAACAAGTCATGCATAATGAATTAGCATCTATAAGTCCTAAGGTTTCATTTTTGATCTTAAGTTCATTTATCTCCTTAGTTAAAGTGGAAACTTTCTTTGTCAATAGGGAGATTGTTTTATTGGAAGACAAAATCATTTTTGTGAGCCTCAAAGATTCATCATGCAATTCTTGAAAGGCATCTTGCAATTCATCATAAGAAGGTGGAGGTTCTAGGTTAGAAGAGGTTACCTCGGTGTCGCTTTCTCTACTTTCTTCTCCTTGAGCCATGAGGCAAAGATGAGCTTCTTCATTCTCTGAATCGTCAGAAGAGCTTAAATCATTGTCCTCCCAAGCTATGTATGCTCTTCTTCCTTTCTTTTCCTTGGAGGGCCTTTTCTCAAATTTCTCTGTCTTTTTGAGATATATAGGACACTCCATTTTCATGTGCCCCGGTTTTCCGCATTCATAGCATTTTGGAGTAGTGGAGGATCCTTCTCCTTTGTAATATGCTTTCTTTTGAGGAAACGGTGGTCTTCTTTGAAATCCCTTTTTCTTCGAGAATCTTCCGAATTTTCTCACAAGGAGACTAAGATTCTCCTCACTTAGCTCAATATTTTCACCATCCTCTTCACCATCTTCATCATCATCTTCAAGTATGGAAGAGGTGGCCTTGAGTGCAATTCCTTTCTTCTTTTTGTCATGTTCTTCATTTTGATTGAGCCTATTTAGTTCCAGCTCATGCTCTTGAAGTTTTCCGAATAGGGTGGCTAGAGACACGGTTGATAAATCTCTTGATTCCGCAATCACCGTTACCTTGGGTTGCCAATTCCTGCTTAGACATCTCAAGACTTTGTTAATAAGATCCTCATTAGGAAATGTCTTTCCCAATGAGATGAGATGATTAACAATATGAGTGAATCTCTTTTGCATATCTTGAATACTCTCACCTTGATTCATTTTAAACAATTCATATTCATGAGTAAGAGTGTTTATTCGAGATCTTTTTACCTCACTAGTACCTTCATGAGTTACTTGTAGGGTATCCCACATTTCTTTTGCGGTCTTACAATTTGACACCCTAAAGAATTCATCATACCCCAAAGATGTGGTGATGATGTTCTTGGCTCTCAAATTATATTGAACCATCTTTCTATCATCATCGGTCCAATCACTTCTAGGTGTATTAATTGTCACACCATCCTTAGTTTGTGTAGGGACAAAAGCACCATTTTCAACGGCGTCCCACACATCTAAGTCAATAGCTTCAATAAAAATTTTCATTCTTTCTTTCCAATAGGCATAACCATCCCTATTGAAATAAGGAGGTCTATTTATAGAAGATCCTTCATTTGAAAAACCATTTGAAGCCATCACTTCTCTTGAAGCTGCTAAGCTCTTTATACAAGAGTCTAGCTCTGATACCACTTGTTACCAAGTGGCCTCAATACTCAAGAGGGGGGTGAATTGAGTAGTTAAAAATAAGCTCGCAAATCTTTCGCAAATCGTTTGACAATCAATTTTCGTTGAAGCTATTGAATGATTAGAAATAATTGAATAGATGAGTTAAACACTTTTACTTATAAACGTAATAGCCAAGGAGACAATATCCAAGTAAAACAATGAAACAGTGCACAAAGATAAGCAGAGGAGGGTTTAGAGAAACAAACACAGTCGTTTATCCTGGTTCAATCACCACTCCACTTGTGATCTACGTCCAGTCCCCAAGCAACAACTTGAGATTTTCCACTATGTCGTCAAGCTTCAATGGGTGCTTGACAAACCACTACAACCTTGAGCACTCAACAATATGGGATACCTCACCCAAAAGCTTGAGCCTCTATTTTCAAAGGGATACCTCACCCTTACAATGCTTGAGGGATACCTCACCCTCACTAGATAAAATGTATAAGATTTGAATGGAAGAAACTCTCTCTAGAGCAAGTGTTTACAAATTGAAGCTCTAATATTGCTCTCAAGGATATTTTACGTTTTTGCAGAAAAATAGAGCAATGAATGAACTCAAAGATTGATTCACGTTTTGGAAGAATTGATGATCAGTTTTTAAGTTCAAGATTAACCTCAAATAAAGACTCAACTATGGTATTTATAAGCATCTCAATAAATGGACCCGTTGGAGGTAGTTGGGTATGCATTTAATGCATTTAAAATAGCCGTTGTAGGTTGTCAGAGTTCGTGTAATCGATTACACAACTTATGTAATCGATTACATTATTGTTCCAACGTGTTCTTGACTTTCTGGGCTCTGTGTAATCGATTACATTGCTTGTGTAATCGATTACATGGCTTCTGACTTTGCTTGTAATCGATTACATTGTCCAGGTAATCGATTACATGACTTCTGACTTGCTGTGTAATCGATTACATTGTCCAGGTAATCGATTACATTGTTCATGTAATCGATTACATGGCTCTTTAAACGTGTTCTTGCCTTTCTGGGCTTGATGTAATCGATTACATATATTGTGTAATCGATTACATGGCTTCTGACTTCCGTGTAATCGATTACATATCTCATGTAATCGATTACATGGCTTCTGTTTGCTGTGTAATCGATTACAAACGTCATGTAATCGATTACATTGACCTTTGAACACATTTTTTAAGTCCAATGAAGCTTGTAAGTCATTTCTAACACCTTGAGACAATTGTTTAAACATAAATTCTTTTAAGAGTGTTAGTTTTAAGATTGAAACACGCGTTTTCTTGAAAGCCATGTTTAACTTTGAAATTTCCCATTTATTTTGAAATCATATATTGAAAAACTATTTGAGAAATCTTGAGAGCATTTAACATTAATGTTCTAAGCCCTATTACTAAATGAACCTCTTGACTTCTTTCTTTGATCTTGATTTTTCCTTTTGCGCTTGATCTTCTCTTTTGCACTTGAACTTCACTTGATCTTTACTTTGGTCTTTGTTATCATCAAAAACCATTTGATATGCCTTAGAGACATAAGCATTCACAGCAACCACCTCAACAGAATTTGTTGCACCCTACAAAATCACAGGTTGAGATTTTAAGGAACTATGATAGAAAAAGAGACATTAAAAGCATAAACAACAAAATAGAAAAATCATAGCAAAATTTTCATGTCAGTTGGGGGAGAAAAAAATAAAGATAGCTCCAATATTGGTGACTAAGATGACTTATATGAGGTTACCTATGTTGTGTACAGTTGTGAATACATGAGTTGTATAAATTTTATTTTATTTTTTATCTTTGACTTTATTTTAAAAGAGAGTAAATTAATGTTTTGGCCATAGAAAGATTGGATTTATATCTTTTAAATTTTTTATATCAATTGATCATATTAAATTAGAGTTTTGTTAATGTGTGCCCTTAAGACACAGGTTAAGGAATTTAAATAGTATCTACTATTTATCTAAATTATTTAACAAAAATAAAACATTAAATATTTTTTATATTTTCAAAATACTAAACTTTTTATTTCAATTTTTTTTTGATTCTTTAAAGACACACTTTAACCAGATCCATTACTGTAAATATAATTTTTGAAAGATGAAGAAATCAATTTACTCTGAAAAAGAAAACATTTATTTTCTTTGGTCATGGAAAAGATAAAAAAAGAAGGCAAAATCAGTGTTTGGGCTAGTTCCTGAAAAGGGCTTGAATTGCATTTCCTCAACCCATTAGATATTTGCCATTTTCTTGTTTTGTTTAGCACTAGTCAATCATTAGACAAAAAAAAAGCACTAGTCAACCTCATTACTTCTAGACCAAAGCCCAAAATGAAAAGCCATTTCCTATATTAGCTATCACCTGTACTTTCAATTTGAAATTGTGCTTGTCGTTGCAAGTTAAATAAAAAAATAAAAATAATAAGAAAATATTTTTAAAAAAAAAACCACAGAGCACCAAGAATAAGAAAGGTGTGAGTTTCACCTTTGAATCTTGAGTTAGTGATAAACAAATAATAATTAGAATGATTTGTTGTGGTTATGTACTATGTGTGAGATTAAATTTTGGACAGAAGTTTCTTTTTATAACTTTGCTGTTATATTTTTAAATATATAAATAATCAAGTTAAAGCATAATGTCCTACCAAACCATAAAATATCCTTTCATAAGAGTTCAATTTTGGTCTACTTAATCAACTATCAGCTGCTAAAAAAATAATCCTGAAATGCCAGGTATGCATTTGGAAAAAGGAAAACTTGAGAAGAGAGGGAAAAGATTAAACAAAGAAAACCCAATCACTTATATATACATGTTACAGAAACTCAAAAGCAACACAAGTTCCTCACACACGTTAAAGAAAACCCAACACAAGTTCCTTGCTTAGATAACTGACTTCCTAAACTTCACACAACCAAAATAACATAAAACAAAATCAAATATCGACTGAACTGAACATTTAGTGAGAATGGAAGATTAAACACAAAAGCAGCTCAAGTTACTGATAAACAAAATAGACATTGGAGTCTAAACATGATTAAAACAATAAACCATTCTGACACAAAGAGTCAAGTCCATAACCTAAACAAATTAATTTTGGTCTTCTTTGGTAGTACTTAACAAGCAGTAGCCAGGTTATGATTGCAAGAAATACATCCAAGTTGTTGTAGTCCACACTTGTTCATATTTTCCTAAACATAAATGGCAATCCTACTGATTCAGCATACCAATATATTTCATGATCAATATAGTATCTGTTATCAAAACAAGACATCTCTAAAATGAACAACTAAACAAATTTGATGGAAAACAATATACCTTTGTTGGAGAAATTTTTCAGCCATAGGATCCAATGATTCTTCCTTTACTGGTTCTACTTTCCCCCCCATCTTTTCAGTATCTTTTTCAGAAGATTCTTTAGGAGCCTTCTCAGTAGGTTTTACAGCAGGTGCTGTAGGCGCAGGTGCCTAGCACAATTATGCAAAGAAACAATAAACTAGCAATTAGTAATAACAAAGGGAAAAGTTGACCATAATGAGGGATGTAGCATGATTGCATTAATAACAATCATGACACTCAAATTTTATAATACTAATAATTGTTGGAAGTATAATTTACTCAATTTACAAATTTACACCATTTATATAAGAGTCCTGCCCCTTCTTGCCCTCTTAAAACACACACACACACACACACACACACAGAATGTGGATAAAAATGTAATTTCAGACATAAATATATTAGTACCTAACAAGAAGCAACCCAAGCACTATGCCACCAGCATAAAATATAGTGAAACAGTAGCAAGTAAAACATTTAAAACAGTAGCCAATAAATTGAATGAAACCCACAAACTAGAGTGCTTATTGACAAAGCATTCAACAAGGTTTCATGTTGATCAAGAACATTTGAACTAAATAATTTCAAGTTTACTTGCAATCATTAGTTCCAACTTCCAATCACAAAAAACATCAATTCTAGAAATGTACTCATATGTTCGAGATGCGAGTTTCTATCACCAGGTAAAAAATCTCTCCTTACGGAAACATGGGTCATTCTTTGCTTTGGAAAAATATTTAGCTTGCCTCAGTGAAAACATACAGAAACAACCAGTTCCAAAGTCCTCCACTCCAGCAGGAGCATTGAGCATGATCTGTACGAGTGTACCTAAATGAAAATATAATAAATAGACTATGCAGAACATCATAGCATTCGACAGCCGAGCAAATTTTGATCTCACTTCTAATTTCCTCTTTATAAAATCCAGATATTGCATCCAACACACAAATATAATTCCTCTTTATAAGCCACACATTGTCCATAAAATAAATACAGCCTAATATGAAATTAAGGAAAAATTGATGGAAAAGTAGACTAAAATGGACCAAAGGTAGGGAACACCACTAGAACCTAATAAAAGAATCACATTTGCCTTTTGAGTGAAGTTACTTAACAAGAGTAATGCGCAAACAAACTGATTTTCTTTCTTTCTTTCTTTCTTTCTTTTTTGGAGCAGGGATTGTATAAATTGCATATCCACTTATAGTTCATAATGAAACCCCAACCCAGCAACAACCCATGAAAAATAAAAAGAAATGAACTTCACAACAAATGTAAATGACTACCATTAACAATTATCAGCAAAACTCAAAGCGGATAACAACTTTTTATAATAATATAAAAAAACAAGTGCTGGATAATATAAGTGGGAATGGGAGCTGATTAATTGCGAAGATACCCAAAATTACACAATCAGAGAAGACAAGGAAATGAGAAAAACAAACACATAAATAGTATAATAAAAATAAAATTTTGCAGGGAAATAATAAGCTATGATTGTAGAAGCCTCTAACAGAACTAAAAGCCACAAGCATCTTCACTTACAAAGAAGTGCAAAACAGAACTAAAAGTTCACATCCCCTCTCCTAAAACATCCTTAACCATTCCCACCCAAAACATAAACCCATCACGGAAGTTTGAAACAAGTTACCCAACATTGAATCATTAGATGTTAATTGTACCAAGCAAGTGAAGCCCACATCCAGCATTCATTATGTAATGCAAGTTAGACCAGTGTAGACACCAAATAGCATTGAAGAAAAATGCTCCTGTATATCAATGAAAATTAAAATTGACAAGCTATGCATAAAACACCACAGCATAAAACACCACATTTCTCAACTCATTTGCTGTTGTAACCACATATAGCACTTTCACTTCCATTATGTATCACATCAATGCAGTGAAACTGTGAAAGTTGGCTTAATGCTTACATTTACTTGATCCACAAATCAAATCATAACTAAGATTATCACAATTTTTTAAGTAATTAGTCCTTCCAAAAATTTTCCCTTTTTGTACGACTAATAAAAATAATAATAATAAAATCAAATAATTAAATCACTCAATTAATCTAAACTAACTCCAATAACCCCAGAAGGAAAAGATGGTAATTTCAAATAAAAGTAGGGGTTTTTTAATCACCAAAGGTAGAAAAGTGAAAGATACCTATAAGAGAAGCTTCGAGAATGTGCTTGGACATAAGAACTTGATCGGTGGGGTTAACTATACTGACCTCAAGGGTGCGTTTCTGGATCTTGGCCAGAAACCCCCAATGTGGCAATGTGGCACTTTCTGTAAAGGCTGGAAGCAAGCACCGTCATCAATGTGGCACCCACAGTGGTTTAAGTCATCTCTAAAAACTTCACTCAATCAACCCCCAAGCCAAAAAGCTTTGCACCCCAAACCTAACCCCACACCTTTACCCCAAACCCACTACAGCTACCATTGGGAGTTATTTAAGTTTAAGAGTCATCATACCTAAACCAAATGACGAACCAGGGAGTCACGAGCTGCGAGACAAACAGAAGAGAGTGGGTTGGTAGCTTTTCTTCACAAACAAAAACGAAATGTGATATGTTTTTCAGAGAAATGAGAGTGTGTTGGAAAATTTTGGTCACTCCTGCGGAAAGGCTTTATTATTTGCGCCTTTTTGGCCAAAATATTTGAAAGAAATTAATATGAGTTAAAAAAAATCTTAAGTAATATTTTAAAATGTCTTAAAAAGTAATACAATTGGGAACAACTTTTAAACGTTGCCTATAATGTTTCTGGCAATGTTTATTAAAGCTTGTCTAAAAATCGTTGCCTAAATATGATTAAATTTAGAGAACACCCAAAAAGCGTTGCATGTACACTCTATGGCAACGTTTTCAAAACGTTGCTTAAAAGACGTTGCCTATACTAAGAATTAATAGCAACTTTTAAAAAGCGTTGCCTATAAAACTTTAGACAACGCTTTTGAAGCGTTGCTAAAAGTAGCGTTGCCTAAAGTCAAAAATGTTGTGGTGAAGGGAGGACTCCGAGATATCTTTCGCTCGAATTTCTATTCGCCGAGACCTTCCTGGCTAGGAATTGGTCTTCTGAGAAGGATTTTTGTCTCTAGATGTTGTGAACTTGGGCCAAGTCAAGTTTTTATATGGTGAGTCTATATTATTTAAAGTAAGCAAGTTTTATGTAATGAAAATGTTACGACTCTATGTTATGTACAAGAGATATATATTGTTCTGTTCTTGTATCTTGTGTTACTTTACTTTGGTAAATTGATGTTATCCGTAAAAAAAAAAATTGAATTCAGTACTTAAATAATAATATTTAAATATTTTATAACTTGGGAAATTAATTTAAAGGAGTTGATCTGAAATGTGATACCCTAAGGAGGGTGTTACATGTGCCCGTATGCTCGATGAGATTCACATATTTGAGATCGATCAATAAAGGTAGGCAGAAAGGCTAGTGTCGGTGGGAATTAGATAAAACCAGTGTTGTAAATGTCTTTAAGGATCTTCTCCCTTCTGCATGACAAAAGAGTGTACTCATGAAAACCATGAACTACTCTTATAGAAATGTAACACCCTCTGAAGGGCATTACATTTCAAACCAACTCTTTTTAAAGCTTTACCCAAGTTATAAAATATTTGATATTATTTTAATACAGGTTTCAAAATTTCTTCTTTGCGGATTCATAAACTTACTGAATTATAGAAACACAAGACATAAAAATTATATAATATATTTTATATATAAACATAGTTTACTAC
The DNA here is from genome assembly GCA_029884595.1 of Ormosia semicastrata. Classification (NCBI taxonomy): domain Eukaryota; kingdom Viridiplantae; phylum Streptophyta; class Magnoliopsida; order Fabales; family Fabaceae; genus Ormosia; species Ormosia semicastrata. The sequence goes on along the minus strand of JAQQTO010000062.1, from coordinate 16,538,666 downwards.
AACCATAAGTACATCATACTTTTCAAAAACATAAAACATCTAGCATAACCAACCTAGACTGGCCCAACTTCACAACACCAAATGAGAAAAGTCCTCCTCAGAAAACAAATTCCCTAACCAGAAATGTCTCGACGGATGGAAATCCGAGCAGAAGATATCTCGGAGTCCTCTCTAGGAGTATAGTGAAGATCACCCCACAACTCCCTGACAGGCATAACAAACTCTACATATACAGTAGCAAAAGAAAAAGTAGTGACCCCATGGTAGGTCCTACTTACGGATAGAGTAATGTCATCATAATACTCTATATCCTCTATGTCCCAATGGACACGCCAAGCATCAGCGCCTTCAAGAAACTGTAGTCTAACAAAACCTTGCAGATCCCTCCTTGTCGCCATCACAATCTTCACAGACATGAGCATAGAAATAGACAGAACAATAATACAAAGAGGTGAGATCCCCTACATCAATACCAGCATGGCAGCAAAGAAACAATAATAACAATAATACCATTCATTTACAGTAACAAGAAAACATATTCATTACATCAGATAACCATTGCATCAAATAACTGATAATATCATAAACATTTGTATATGTCACAATGATATGTTAACTGACTATGCATATGCACAATGTACCAATTTTCTACTCCATGGAACTAAAACACAATTTCGAAGAGAATGATCCAGAAGATATGTTTGTACGTCATCCGCCTTAATTCAAGTGCTATAATTTTTCTCAGTGTAAACATTATGGCTTGTACAAGAAATTCTACGCCAGATCGGGAATAAGAATAGTGTCTCATCGAGATCGTCGGTGCATTTGCATTGGTTGCCACGGCACAGTAGTGCTACTAACTGGCCATATGTGGAATTTTGTACCCCGACGCCTCCAAGATCATTCATACCTTCACTACGTAATTCGCACCTGCACAAAGGTGTAATTCAACTCCTAGGCAACAATAGCCTTTAACAGACATCTTCTGACAAATAATACATGATCAATGACTCAATGCATATCACAAGGAATTACCAGCTACAACCAAACATTGATATATTCAAGTTCAATACATCGGGCCGACAACAAACTTACTGTTCTTCTCAATCGCGTAACATTTTTATCGTGTTTTCACAATCACGTAATACTTTTGTTACATTTTCAAATCGCATAACAGTTTTTCAATGTTTTCTCAATCGCGTAAAGATTTTAAAATGATTTCTTAATCGCATAGCTAAAAATCATCATTTTTAAATCGTAAAAAGGTTTTTCTACATATTTTCAATCACTTAAAACATTTTCTCAATATTCTAAGCTCCATTTAAAACGTTTCTCACTTAATATAAAAATTAGACTTTAATTCCAATATTTTCTCACTAATCCACCTCTAATTAATATTTCTCAATGTTTTCAACAAAAACTTAGATTTATTTTCATTAAATCAAGATACTACAAAAATCCTTCTCCATTACTCTTATTAAATAAGATACTTTAATTTACAAAACATCATTCTAGCTTTATTTCCATACTAAGGCCAAAAATCACTCTTTGTTCATAAAAACTTTATTAAATTAAAATATTTGAAATTCTAACTATTCTTAAAAATAATTTCCATTGATATAGCCAAAAGTCATTACTCCTCAAATTATAAAATTGTATTCATCTTCCTTTTAACTTTTAAAGCCTTTAATCCTAATTTAGTCCCCTAATCATCTAAGTAACATTTTTCAACATTCTTTCTGTAACACCCCGATTTTTTATTTTTCTTGATATTTATGAGTTTTATAATATTTGTGAATTTTTGTAAATTTTTGGAAATTTTTAAATTATTTTGATTATTTTTAATATTATTTTAAGCTGTATGTGTGTTTGAGGCGGGCCCGGAAAAATGAAAATTATTCCTGGACCAGAAAGTTTCAGACATTTAATGCGGGGCAGGGGAACTTACAAAACCTGAAACTGAAAACAGTTGACCAAAATTTTTTGTATCTGAGTTTTCTATTATCCATTGGATAATGTTATTATCCATTGGGTAATGCTTTTATTTATTGTGTAATGTTATTATCCATTGGATAATAACTAGCAATAGCTATTATACATTGGGTAATAGTTTCTAAAAATATCTAGAAAATATCTAACTTAGTCAAATATGATGGTTATGACAACTTTATGCACAACCAATAGGAGACAAGCTTGGAGGAGAAGCTTTGCATATCCACCCTTGATCTAATCAATGGTTGTGAGGGCAAGCTTAGTGAAGAAGCTTTGGATGTCCACCCTTGATCTAATCAATGGTTGTAAGGGCAAGCTTAGTGAAGAAGCTTAGGATATCTACCCTTGATTTAATCAATGGATGTGAGGAGTCATAGTGAGCAAATTGGTCACTCTTTCTCTCCATGAGATCCACGACCATGATGCTTCATAAGAGACAAATATCAAGTTTACTATCACATTCTTCAAGTTTATCATCTTTCATGCAAAACCTAACACAAATTTCTCTCATTTTCTCTCCCTCATCTCACGGCCTCATCACCCAAAAACACCTTCCAATCTCTCATAATTCAAACCAACTATACTACTTGATTCTATATATCATTCTAAGCAACTTTGATGTTGTGAAGAAGACCTAATTCTATCATCTTTAAGCTTGATTTTTAGATTAAAGTTCTAGGGTTCTAAGGTGAAGTTCATGGTTTTTCATTTCTTATTTGATTCTTGAAATTCTAAGACCATATTTGATCTATGGTTACCTTAATCAAGCCTTAAATGTTAATATATTTGTATTTACTTTGATTCTAAGAACTATTTGGTGGAGGAAGTGGATACCAAGGATCATACAAGGAGCTTAGGAAGCTACATCTAAGGTAAGAGGGAGATTAACCTCATCAACCAATTATGGTGGTGAGGAATGAAATTTTGTATGAAGGTGATGAATCCATGTGAGGATTATTCACCTTATTTGTATGATTTTGTGATTTTTGTTTAATTGCTTTATGTGATTTTATTGCTTTGATATTATGCATGAATTTGCTATAGTAGGATTATGATGTTTAATGTATGTCATATGATATAAATTGTGATTGAAAGGAAAGAAATTTTTGGTTCCAAAGACCATAAGGCTCACTGCCTCTATGCCCATAAATGGGCAATCCATTACAAAAATGATTTATTAAATAATAACCTAGAGGATTAGTGGTAAGAAACGTAATTAAGGAATTACAAAATAAAAATAGAAATGAATATATTTTTATTATTAAATGGAAAGTAAATTTCGGCTATGATATTGAAAATAGGATGGAGAAATAATTTGGAAACTTAAAGTATTTTATGGACTTTTAAGGAGGAAGATGGAAAAGGTTTTATTTAATTAAAATAAATGTAAGTTTTGGGAAAAGATATTAGAAAGTATTATTTAGAGGAGTTTTAGCAAGAAGATAGTTTTTAAGGATGGTTTGGAGTTTAAAATATTTTATTTAAGAAAGTTTTATTAAAAGTAAAGAATAAAGATTTTGAGGCATCTTGAATTAATCTAAATGATTTAAGTTTTTTTGTGGAAAACGTTAAGAAATACTATTTAGAGGAGGTTTAGTGAAAATGTTAGAAATATTATTTAAAGGTGATTTATTAAAGAAATATTGGAATTAAAGTTCAATTTTTAGTAAATGAGAAAAGTTTTTAATTCGAGCTTAGAATATTAAGAAAATATTTTACACGATTGAAAATATGTAGAAAAACTCTTCCGCGATTTAAAAATGGCGATTTTAGTTACGCAATTGAGAAAATGATTTAAAATCTTTACGCGATTGAGAAAACATTGGAAAATTGTTACGCGATTTGAAAACATAACAAAAGTTTTATGCGATTGTGAAAACGCGATAAAAATGCTATGCGATTGAGAGGAACAACAAGTTTTGCTGTCAGGCTGATATACTAGACCTGGGAATATCACTCTGTGATTGTAGCCGGTAGTGGCTTGTGATATGCATTGAGTAATTGATCATGCATCATTTTACAGACGGGTGTTTGAAAGGCTATTGTTGCTTAGGAGTTAAATTATACCTAAGTGCGGGTGCGAATTACGTAGTGAAGATCTATGAATGATCTTGAAGGCATCGGGACGCGGAATTCCACATATGGTCAGTTAAAAAGTGCTACTGTGTCGTGGCAACTGATGCAAACGTACTGATGATCTCAACACGATACTATTCCTATTCCCGATCTAGCGTAAAATGTCTGGTATAATACTTGAGGTACACATTGAAAAATTATAGCACTTGGTCTGAGGCGGCCGATATACAGACATCTTTTCTGGATCATTCTCTCTAAAATTGTGTTTAGCTCCCTAGAGTACGAAATTAGTTCATTGTGCATGTGAATAGTCAGTCCTCTTATTATTGTGATATATATATATATATATGTATATTCGTGGTAATTATCTATTATTTGTTGAAATGATTTTATGATGTCATGAATATGTTGTTAATGTTGTCTATGTATAGTATGATTATTGTTATTGTTCTTTGCTGCCATGATAGTATTGATGTAGGGGATCTCACCTCTTTGTATTATTGTTTTGCCTATTCTATGTCATGCTATTATTCCATGAAGACTACGATGTCAGCGAGGCAAGATCCACAGGGTTTTGTTAGTGTACAGTTTCATGGGGACATCGAAGCATGGAATATCCATTAGGACACCGGGCATATTCAGTATGTTAGAGACATTACGTTGCTTTGGAGTAGGACTCAGCATGCGGTTGCTACGTTTTCTTTGAATGTTGTTGTTTGCTTGGAGTTTTATATGCCTTTTGGAGAGTTATGGGGTAATCGTAGAACTACTCCTAGTGAAGACTCTGTGGAGTCAACTACTCGGACTCCCATCTGTAGTGACATGCCCCGACCTGGGGAATTTGTCTGTTAGGGATCCTGTGGAGGATGTAGAGGAGGATCGGGTACAGGACCCTACTCTTCAAGTTTTTGGACTTGGGCTAGGTTCAGTTTTTATATGGTAGTTATGTGTTGTTTAGAGTACGTAAGTTTTATGTAATTGAGTTGTTACTAATCTATGTTATGTGCTAGAGATGTATATTATTCAGTTCTTGTATCTTATGTTCCTATAATTCGGTAAGTTTATATTATCCACGAAAAAGAAATTTTGAGACCCGTATTAAGATAATATCAAATATTTTATAACTTGGGTAAAGAATTTAAAAGAAGTTAGTTTGAAATGTAATGCCCTAAAGGGGGTGTTACACTTTCCAAAACTTTCATTATTAAAAATCTTTTCCATTTACCTCACTAAAAATCCTCTTAAGTAAAATACTTCAAGTTTCAATCTACTTCTCAATTCTATTTTCCACATCATGGTCAAAAATCACTTTTTGTTTAATGATAAAAATTATTCATTTCCATTTCTATTTTATAATACCTTAATTAAATTTCTTATCACTTAATCATCTAGATTAATAATTTATGAATCATTTTTTGCATGATTTACCCTTTTGAGGGCATGGAGGCTATGAGCCTCTATGGTCATTGGAACCAAAATTCTTTTCCTTTCAAGCACAATTTATAGCATACAACATAAATTTAAGCATCATAATCATACCATAACAAGTTCACGCATAATATCAAAGTAATAAAATCACATAAAACAAATAATTACAAATCACATAATTACACACATATGATGAATAAATCCTCACATGGATTCATCACCTACATACAAGTTTCGTTTCCCTCACCACCATAATTGGTTGATGATGTTAATCTCCCTCATACCCTAGCTGATGCTCCTTAAGCTTCTTGTATGGCTCTTTGTATTAACTTCCATCACCTTGTAGTCTCTTGAGATCAAAACAAATATATAAAAATTAACATCTAAGGCTTGATTAAAATGACCATAAATCAAATATGGTCTTAGAACTTAAAAAATGAATCAAGAATGAAGATTCAAGAACTTCACCTTAAAGCTCTTGAACTTAAGCTTGAAAAATAAGCTTGAAGATTATTTGATCTAGCTCTTGATCACAACACCAAAGTGTCTTACGATTGTATTTAGAATCAAGTAGTAAGGTTAGTTTGAATTATAAAAGGTTAGAGGGTGGAAAATGGTGGCTTGGCCATGATCTTGAGAGAGAAAAGAGAGAGAATTTTGTGTTTAGCTTTGCATGAAAAAGATGATAAGCTTTGAAATGTGATAGAAAAATGTATTTTGGTCTCCTTTGAGCCTTAATGGCCGTGAGATTCAATGGAGAGAATAAGTGATCACTTCAACTCATCACATCTATAGATTAGATCAAGGGTGGATATCAAATTTTCTTCTCCAAGCTTGTTTCTCATTGACTCACAAAAAAGGTGTCATAACCATCAAGTTTAACTAGCATTTAGATATTTTTCAAAAGTTATTATTTAATGGACAAAGGCTACTGCTATTTATTGTCCAATGGATAATAAAATGTAACAAAAACACAAATAAAGAAAATTTTTTAAAACTGTTTCCAGTTTCGAATTTAGTAAGTTCCCCCGGCCCAGCATTAATAGTCCAAAACTTTCTAGTCCAAAAATTTTTTTATTTTTCGTGCCCACCTCAAACACACATTCAGTCTAAAATAATATTAAAGTAATTAAAATAATTTAAAAATTCCCAAAAATTCACATAAATTAGAAAAACACGTATAACAAAGAAAGAAAGAAAAAGCAGGGTGTTACAAGAAACACTTCACCCTTGGCCTCTTCTATTGTTTCTCCTCCTTGTTCCACCTATTTGTTTTCTGTAGAATCGGTTGGGGCTCACTAGTTGAGAGCAGTTGGTATCTGATGTTTCTACTGCTTACTAAGCCTTTATTGTTTATTCTATGTTAATTTATCCTATGGACCGGGACCAAAGATCATTAAGGTCGGTTGGAGATCGTTTGGCTATGGAGTCAGCAAAGGGGCTTAAGCATAAGCCCATTAGAATTGCATGGAGGGAGACATCTGGATTTAGGCCTCTAATTTGAAGTGCCACTTAGTTGAAATGACTCATAAATTAACACACTTAACAATTCTTAGGGACTCTATTTAAAATTAATTAGGCTCGCAGAGGTTTTATGGTGGGCTTGGTTGGTAGCAAAATAGGTCAAAATAGATTTGAGAGTTTGAAAAAGTCATTGACTGATTGAGGAGGAAAAGTGGAAAACCATTGGAGTGCAAAGCATTTGAGCATGTTAGGAAACGCTTGGCATCGAATAGTATCCGCTTCATCAGCCAGTAGCATCGCTAAGTTGAAAGCTTCCAAGTGCTCCTGTGGATTAGTAGTGTTATCATATGGATAGATTGTGGCAAGGAAGTGGGAGTTTATTGGTAGAGGGACGAACATGATGAACTTTGAAATGGGATGGTATGAGTTAACTTGGGGTGGTGGTGGTATAACATTGTTGAGGCTCAGGCTCATTGACTGTGAGTTTTCTAGCTAAGAGGAATCTTCCTATTGAGTCTCATTTCTCTATTCTCGATGGATATAACAATTTTCCAGTTGTTCAATGTGTTGTCTGAGTTGTTATATCATCCAAGCAGCTTCTTCATTGGTCATGTTTGCTTCTCTATTTTCCTGGTTCATGTTGTTTTGGTTGTCTTCTTGGTTAAGGCTAGTGGTAGTGATGTTTCTGCTACTCTGGGTGGTATGACTTCTAGTTATGGCCATGGGTGTTCAGGTGTGCTTTGGCGTGGAAGTGAAGGTATTGGGTGGGATTTGCGGGTTCTAGGAAAGAGACAAGAGAAATAGAAAACCTTTTTACTAGATTCCCACAAATGGAGCTAGTGTTTTGTTCCTTCTTTCAATAGGTGGTCTGAGTGGTGGTTGGGCATGTTGGAGAGTCTCCAGATAGGTCGAATCTAATGAGTTGTGTAACATCCTCCCTACTCTAATGATGTTAATTAGGGTTATGGAAGCTCAATACTATAAGTATAAGTTGTATAATAACGTTGGTAATATTTTGGATTAGTTTGAGCCTAATTTTATAATACTGAATGTGAAGAATAGCTAATAATTTAGCTTAAATGGTTGATATGATACAAATAAGTGTGGGGAATTTATTTCTAAAGCATAAACAATGGGAATGAGTTGTAGTAAATTTTTATGGATCGAATGAATTAGTTTGGCATTTTTAGTAACACTAAGTGAGTGTTTAAAGGCCAAAATTAAATCAGAAAGTAGCTCAGAAAATTATGAAACTTTGAGCAAAAGCTAAAGAGAGGATGAAGAGTATTCTAGTGATGAAAACAGGTTAAGTGAAATATTTCTAAGCTTCCTAGTTCCATTTCATAGGTTTAACTGAACCTAGAAAAGAACACTGAAGCTTAATAAATGATAAAGGTGTATATGGAGAAACTGAGAAATGAATAGAATCCTAGAATTTTCCATAACACCATTGAAGGTTAGAAAATTCATCAAAGGAATATTGAAATATCCTTAAGAGATACAAAGTTACAGAATTTCCTCCTATTTTCTTTTAGTTTCACTGCCATTCTTTTTCTTAGTTTCTTATCCCTTGATATTTTGACTTTTCTTCATTTTCTCTCATTCACTCTCTCTCATCTCTTTCTCTCTTGTGGCTGCTAGAAGAGCAAAAAGAAAAGAACAAGAAAAAAAATAAAGGGAAGAAAGAAGAGGAAGTAAAGCTTAAAGAATCAAGGCAAGAGGAAAGAAAGAAGAAAGACAAAGGCAAATGAATAAGGATAGAGTAAGGTAGGGGATGTTTGTTTATTTTTTTTTTTATTTTCCTACCTTTTATGATTTCTTTTCTGAATGAATTAGATTGTTTGAGTGAAAGTGAAATTCTTCAAAAGTTTATATTGAATTTGAACTTGAACTCCAAGGATTGGTTATTGGATGAAATGGGTTTAAAGTTTACCCATATTTGTTTTATCACTTAATGATCGAATTGCCTTGTTTTCTATGAGATAATGTTGTTGTTTTTTATATATATGTGATTGGTTTGGGTTACTTTGGCTTGAGGACTCTATTTTCTGCATAAAACCAGGTTGTAATCGATTACCATGAACTAGTAATCAGTTACACAGCTACGAAATACATTTTTGGGTATGATGTAATCGATTACAGCAATCTGGAATCTGATTACAAGGCTTCTGCCAGACTTGTAATCAATTATCAGAGGCTAGTAATCGATTACCAAGCCTCTGGATCACGTGGTAATCAATTACCACATAGTGTAATCGATTACCATCAACTTGCTTTAAAGAAATAAAGTTCTTTGACTTGTAGAAACTCAATATAACCTTAAATCATGATCTATATCATCATGTTTAATTTCTTGAGACATGATTAAGCATCAATTGATTTCCAGAATTACAATTTTGGTGCATTTGAAATATGTTAGCATGGGTTATGAAGTATATTGAATTATTTGGAGAATAATCTATGTGTGTATATAGTTTATGATTCAATGAATGTATTGCACACTTAGTTTTTTAGTTATAGGTGTACTAAATATGGCAATTCTCTTTTGTAATACAAAGTTGAGCTATTTAAATATGAATTTGAGAATATGCTCCCTTTGGTTTTAAGGTTAAGATAGAAATATGTATTGAATGAATGCTTGAATAATCAGTGCTCAAAGAATTTGTATTTGAATTGAGAATAAGAATTGGACAATTATCCTTGAACGGGAAGGAAATTAGTTCATGTTTTCCCACTCAATATCCTTTGTTTTTATGTGAACTGTGTTTCACTTAGTATAGTGGATTTCGGAGACAATCCTGTGTGAGGGCAGAGTATTTGAAATTCCATTAGAACCATGGAGATGACCTCTTGTGAGGAAGGCGGATCTTGTGTTCTTGAATAAATTTCTCATAGTATTAGTATAATCATCACGTATTAACTCCCTCATAGGATACTAGTGGTAGTGTGAGGCCCTGAATCACTCCCTGCCATGAGTATATAGAACCCGAGATATATGAGGTGGCTCTCATCCTTGTGATGCTTGAGATATGGGTTCTGTGGGATAAGTGAATGTTGGAGTGAGCACTGCAAATTTGATTTGAATTTGTACATTGTAACATTCTCCTTAACTTGATGATATTAATCAGGGTTATAGAAGCTTAGTAATATTAGTAAGAGTTATCTGTTGATTTGGGTAATTTTCTGAATTAGTTTGAGTATAATTATATAGCACTGAATACAAGACAATAATTAAGGTATCTACTAAATCAATTGATATGATGGAAATAAGTATGAAAAGTTTATTTCCTAGTTAAGAACTATTAATAAGAGTTGTATAAAAATTTAGAGGAGTAATAGAACAAGTTTGATATTTTTAAAGAAACTGTTGAGAAATAACTGGGACAACGAAGAAATTCATAAAATTATGAAATTTCATGGAGATGACAAGTAAAATAGGAAAAATATTTTGGTATTGTAACACCCTTGTGGGGGTGTCACATTTGTTATTAAAATAAAATAACGATTAACGAGAATATTTAAATTATAAGGTTTTGATATAAATAAATAATAAAACCTGTACACTTACTTTGTTTCGAAAACATAAAAATTGTATTATCAAGATATTATATCTATATAAATAACATCACACACAAAAATAACATCATCACTCCCCAGTACACTATACATTATATTCACATGCATATTCATCGATACTAATATACAAAAGTTTACATAAGTTTTGTTTTCGAAGTTATACGAATAATTTACACATAATTTACAAACCCAAATAAAAATACATATCAAAAGAAAAAGAAAGCATGAAAGGTTTATATTTACAACCCAAAGATCGAAGATAACAAACCCAAGTGCACGTCATACATTTTTTTTTAGTCACTTGGAGAAACATTCTGGATGATTCCTCCAAAGACAAAATACATGACGCCTCCCGAAGACCTAGCGGGAACTCGGGTGCTCATGGACCGGAATATAGTTAGGGGTCCGAACGTGCGGTGTTCTAGCGTAAGACACAACACTAAACTCATAGGGAGTCCGAAATAGACCGTTCCGGTGACGGCGAACTCCTAATGGTAGTTCTAACCGAACATAGAAATCGATACAAAAGCGGGACGAAAAACGAGACTGCGTCGCAAAGACATAGTAATAATTCTGTATAAGCAACAACATTACGTTCTCCATAGATGCGCCAATTCTCAGCTCCTCCGTGGAATTCCAAACTGATAAAACCCAAAAATCCGGGTGTCGACATCTCACCCTATCAGTACTAACACTAGAGATGATCTAAGGCTCCGGGTCTTGACTTGAAAATCTGTGGATCGTGGTTCTTCCTCTGCTATGTACTCACCGCCCAACTCGGTTCTTCAACCCCTTCTTCATAGTCTAAATATATATATATATATAAACATACAACAAACAAAACAAACAATATATACAACAAATAGAGAGGTAAGACAACTTAAAGTAACCAATAAATATCACATATGAAATAATAATACAACATTAACATAAATAAAATCCATAATGTACATAAATCCCATAACAGTTCAAAATACTCACCACACAATATAATGAATTTAAAATGAATATGACAAAATATAAAATGACTCATTCCTACTCCATGGAGCTACAACACATACTCAGATATCAGAGAGAATGAGATGAGACTTCTATTAGTACTGCCCAGCCAATCCAGCTATTACACTGTCCACCCTTTGTGTCTATAGCTTTGGCTACCCCGACCAGCTATTGCACTGTCAAAACTTTGTGTCTATAGCTGATCGTTGTGATTGCTATTGCACTGTCAAAACTTTGTGTCTATAGCCCACGAAAAATAATATAATGGCATAGCATACAACCCAGACACACAGTCAATTTATTGTATACTACAGGCAGTCGATAGTCCTCTCAAAACTTGATTAAGGATAGTGCTTGTCGAGAACATAAGTGTGTTGTCACGCACCACGGCTGAAGGAGCTACCTCCGTCCACATATGGAATAGTGCACACTATGAACTCCAAGTCCATATCGAGAACCGAACACACTATGCCTATCACATCGACAACACGATGTTATTCATCTCGTCAATCAAATCACCAATTTGGCACGACTCAATGCATGAACAAATGCGTAATTACCAAAATATCCTCAGGTTTCAATTATTTATATATGTGCCATCAATTTCCAATTATTTACAAAAATACCATCAAATCTCCATTATTTACAAAAATGCCACTAAACTTCCATTATATACAAAAATGCCATCAAACTTTTCATTATTTACAAAAATGCAATTAGATTTCAAATAATGTCAAAAACGCCCTCAATAGCGAAAATAATTACATAAATGTCCTCATGGAAAAAAAAAATCTCCAATTACAATACACTCCCACTTGGTTTACTCATACATTCCACACATCCGGGTCCACCACTTTGGCCCGACGGAAAAAACTTGTTTGTTTTTTTCATCAATCGCGTAGAAATTTTATTTCATTCTCACTGTCTTCTTAGTTTTCACAACATACATCACATTTCCAATTACTATAAAATATTTTAAATTACTATATATTCTTTGTAAATACTAACAACACTTAAATTAGCTTCAAAAATTTATTTGGTTTTCGTTAACAACATTATAAAACATTTTAATTCCTTCCATTCAATAATATGACCAAACCTAGGGTTTTGCATTCTTTGGAATGCTCATGCATTTCTAACATTAATTTAATATATACAATGTATAACACATACAATACATCAAAGCTTAAACAAGTAATAAAAACTATAAAAATCAACACATAGAGGAATCCTTATGGATTTTACAAATACAATCAAACCCGAATTTCTTAATAACACTTAAATTTAACTAAATTTTAGTCTTCCTCTTACCTAAAATGATGAAAATTTCTTCTTTTCCTCTCCCTTGTGATTTCGGTTTTGCTCTTTAGAATTCTAGGAAAATAAATAAAATTTTCTAAAGGTTAATACAAGAAAATAGAACCATACCATGGTTCAATCATGGCTTGGAAGCTTAGAAATGAAAATGGAATTGAAAAATAAAGAATTTTACCTTTGAAGAAGGATTCTCAAAGGTGGTCTTCAAGCTTGAAAATGGAAGAAATGAAGGAAGTTGTCAACTAGAAATGGTCTTGTAATAAGGTCTTGAAGTAGGAATGGTGAAAGGGTGGTATTTTATGGAGCTTGGCCGAATGGCCTCCTTGGGTTTTCTTTAATGGTGTTCGGTGAAAGGAAGGAGAAAAGGAAAGAATTATTTGGTGAATTGTTTAAGTGATAGCCGTATAAGTGAATGGAAAAAGTCTAAATGCATGTGCAAAATTTCAAGAACCAATCTAGGCCATCCAATGGTTCAAAGGCTAGGATTTTGTCTTACTTGATAAGCTTAATTCCTATTGGTTGCATGGTGATGAGTCATGACATGAATAAGCATTTGTCTAGAGCCTTCTCGGTTGCTCTCCTTGCTTGGCCGAAATCTCCACTTAAAAAGCCAACTAAATTTGTTTCTTCCAACTAGTTAGTTATATATTTAAGTGTAGGTTTAGTTACATATTAAATTAATTAGTTACTTCAAGTTACATTAGGTTAACTTAATTAGTTTAGGATTCTATTTAGTTACACTAAGGTTGTAGTAATTAATTTAGTTAGATTCTAAGGTAACTATACTAACTAAATTAAATATTCTAGTTCTAATCTAACTAGCTTAGCCATTTTTGTTGACTTAGCTTTATTAATTTGACTTCTAGGTGTCTTGTTCCCATTGGTCCAAAATTCCTAATTTCCTTATTGTTTACTTTATTTATACGTGGGTCCCACACATATAGTATCGGGTCCACTGTCAAGTTTTATACTGAGTAATAAAATAATACTGAAAATTATTTTATCGCACAGTTAAATTCTAAAAATTAAAACATTCAGAACAGTGTCTTTCAGAATTGAGTTTACTAAACTCCTTCTGCTCTAAAAAAAACAAAACAAAAATAACATTTTATACAGACAAGCATAAAACAGTACATTGGGGACATAATTGTCATTTACCCTAAAGTCAGAATTTTTTAGGGTGTTACAGGTATAATATTAACCAAGACAAGTATTAGTAAACATATTACTTAATCCCTCGGTTTAATTTAACTTGGGATCGAGTAATAAAACTTAATTGATAAATAACAGCATATGGAAACTTGTGAAAAAATGGATTTGATTACTAAGATGAGTCCTAAAATTTTCCCTAATACTTATGGTAACTTGAAAACTCAACTTTAGAATATTAAAATGTATGTAACAAACCCAAAAGTTCCAGCACAAAATTTTAGTCAATGACCGTTCAAAAATATCTAGATATTTCTAACCCTTCTTTATCACTTTTCCTTACCTTTCTTCACCACATTCTCTTCTCTTTCTCTGCATCAAAACTAGACCCAAAAACAAGGAGAGAAAAGTCCTCCCATGGCTACCATTTTCAATTCTTTATGTTCCATCTTTTTTTTACCTATCCTCACCTATAGTTGACCTTGTTCTTTCTCTTTCTTTTACCATCATTCTACATGGAAAGAATAGAGAGAGAAACAGCTACAGAACCGTGATGAAAGAGGAGAAAAGGGAAGAAAAATAAGAGAAAATGGAAGAGAGGGGCAAGAACCAAGAAAGGGAAAAGCAAGGAACCATGGAAACCTAGGTAGGGGGTTTTATTTCCTTCTTTCTCTTCATCTTTTGATTTTCAAAAATTTAATGGACTTTGACTTAGATGATGATTTTCGGATTTGGAATAGAGTAAAGATGAAGTGAAGATTTTGTGGTTGATAATGATATGAGAACATGGTTTTCTTGCTTGATTTCTTGTGAATGTTGGCCATGGTTGTGCCCTGTTATTGGGGCTGAATGGTAGTGTTTTATTAATTGTAATGGTGATTCAAATTGTGATAGGAAGTATAGGCTAATAGCTGCTCTATTTGTAGTTAAGTTTTAAATGCATTTGAGTTGAATTTGTAGCTTGATTGGTGGCTGTTTGCTAAGGAAGAATGCTGCCCAAATTGAACCAGAATTTTGTGATTTTAAATATGTGAAATAGTGATTTGAAATGGTTGGAAGTATCAAGGCAAAATGCTGCCTCATTGTGACAGAAAATTTGTTGAAAATGTGCATGATAAGTTGACTTGAAAAGTAGTTAAAGCTCAAGGTAGAAGTCTACTTTGTTTTGGCCATAGTTGATGGTAATTGGGTTATGCATAGACAATAATTTTTTATTGAGAATGTAAAGAATAAATTATGTATGACTTTCATGAAGAATTATTGAATAATTTAAGATAGATACAAAGCAATTCTTAGTTGTGACTTACTTAAAACAATGATACATGATATATGATTGAGATTTAATTACCTCTTGATTACTAAGAATTGTTGGATGATGATGATACATTATGAATTTGATTGTGAAAGGATTATACATCCAAACACATTTGAGGATTGATTATATGATTTAAATGGATCAAATGAGATTGAACAATGATTGATTGATTACCCATGATGAGAATGATTAGATTATGCATTATATTGCATATTTGATGATTTGATGAACAAAGAGATTTGATAAAACAATTTGATTGTGAGTTGAATACAATATTGACCATTGTGGTTGATTCTATTATTAGTGGATAATTAGAAAGCCTTGCTAATTATGTGCTTTAAATGTTCAACACTAGTTGTAGCCATGGCATGTACTAGTTTAAATTTATTTTTACAATGACCATTTGTGTTATTAAGGAATCATGACGAATTCATGGTACTTGAATTCTTGAATTGAACATTTATATTATTGGATACTTGATGTGTGATTAAAACTATATTCCTCCTTGATAAATCAAGTTGAGCTTGAATTTAAATATGTATTGCTCCTTTGAATGCAAGGTTGAGAATTGAATAATTGATTATGTATTATATGAGTTTAGAATTGTATAATTGTGGAAAATTGTGAACTAGTTGAGAATTATGGAATGTGATGATGGAATCTAGTAATATTGTTCTTTGATTTATCAAGTTGAGTTTGTATTTGAAATGGTATTACTCCTTGAATACTCAAGTTGAGCTAGCATGGGAATTTGCATTAAATTTATGTATTTGAGAATAAGCTCCCTTAAAATTATTAAGGTTGAGCTAGAATGGTATTTTGAATTGAATATTGGATTGATTAGTGCTCATAGAATTTGAATTTGAACTGAGAATGTGAATTGAGCAATTATCCTTGAATGGGAAGGTAATTGTCCATGCTTTCCCACTCAGTATTCCTTAGTATATGAACCGTTGGTTCACTTAGTATAGTGGATTCAGAGATGATCCTGTATGAGGGCAGGGTATTCGAGATTCCATTGGAACCATGGAGATGACCTCTCATGAGGAAGGGGGATCCTATGTTCTAGTATAAATTCCTTACAGCATTAGCATCGGTATTATTATTAGTATTAGTATATTCCTCATGTATTAATTGCCTCATAGGATACTATGGTAATGTGAGGCCCTGAATCACTCCCTACCATGAGTATATAGAACCCGAGCTATGTAAGATGGCTCCCACCCTTGTGATGCTTGAGATATAGTTCTGTGGGATAGCGAGTAATTGGAATGAGCATAATTCTCATGGTTTAATGTGTGTCTCAATATACAAATTATTTGAATTATGTATGGTACTTGAATGGTATTGAATACTTGAGATGTATTAGAGTACTTGAATTGGAATGAGATTGATACTACAGAATTGGTATTTGAAGACAATTTTTGGAACTATTTATGATTAAAATTTGTATTGGATTTGAAAATGAATATTTGTATGCTTGTTAGGATATTTGTACTAAATGGATATAATGGTATTTGTGCTTGGTATAATTTCTAGTATTGCATATATTTAGAATTTGTATTGATAATAAAAGATATTTTTTAAAACTATTAAATAGAATTCTGTTCTGGGAAGAGAAGGGACTAGATTTGGCCTTTTGCCACCCTTTTAACTAAAATAATATGTATATGTATTCAAAATTGAATTTCAAATAAATATATTTTTTCCCGAAATAGTTGGAATTATTGTGATAACACGTTTTCATAATAGAACTATTGAGAATTAGTATTCTCACTCCATTATATATATGTATTCCATGATAATTCTAGGTTCATCATCAGCAGCACAATGATATGGATAGAAGAAGTTATTTGCTTTTGGACGTAGTATTTTGTATAAAGAAATGTATGAACAATGCCTTGGAGGCAGTTGACGTATATTTTTGTACTATAAAGTACTCTTTGTATAGACATCCTTTAGTATATGTATATTATCTCACCCGTACAGGCTCATATTTTTGTATATTTAAGAAAAGTATATTCAAATTTTTGTGGTAAAATTTTAAGTGATGTGCTTACTGTTGTTACTCTTACGTAAATTCGGATACACTAATAGTAATAATAGTAAGGGCATTACATTATGGTATCAGAGCAGTTCATCCTATTGAGTCGGGGTATGGACTAGCTATGCTTTGTTATGCATTTGTCTTGTCTTAATGATGAGATGCATAGGTAGAATTGCATAACAGCCTTGAGTTTGTATGTTATGGTTAACTGTCACACTGTTACATAATATTGAGTCTGACTAACTCAATATATAATGTGCGGTGTGTGCAGGTGATTATAACATCGACCAGGCAAACCTGAAATAGTAGAACCCCCGCTAGCAATAGTGTGTCAGACATGTTAGAGACTTTTAAAAGTATAGCTGACGCTGTGAGAAAACAGGCAGCTATGACTATTAAAAAGTTTGAGAAGATAATTGCAGCGATGTGATGCATGGGAGATCCAAAGCCGTTAATTGTTGTTTAAATGTTAAAAGAAGAAGTTGAACATTGGTGGGCTAGTCCCAGAAATTAAAGGTAAGTGTCAGGATTGAGATTACATGGCTTGGACTAATATTCTCCAAAGAAATTGCAAGAAGAGAAAGAAATGGCATTCCTAGAACTTAAGTAGGGGAATATGACCGTGAAGTAATACAAAGCAAAGTTTGAGAAACTGTTTAAATTTCTTCATATGTTTGATTCATTTAAGTCATGTTTGAATAAATTAAAAGGATGTATGAGGATGAATTTGGGAAAAGAGTTTTATGGTGAAGGAGGATGCTTTAATCAATGCTTACACGAGCTAAAATAGATGTATAAGGTTTATGACATGATTAAATATCATAGTTGAGGTTGGAAACCATCTAGTAATGGATTTGGAAGTGTAAGAAATTGGTTCGAAAACTAATTGTGCAGAAACAGTTTTTACCTTAAAGATTATGCAAAACGCGTTTCTACATAATTCCAAGGCATCCTATGATGTTTGTTTCATACTTGAGCTACAGACATTGAAATGACTTACTTTTTATTGCATTTGAAAGCTAAGATATAAGGCTTCATGTAGTAAAAATTTTAGATTTTTGGACTAACCCAAATGGTACTAGTTTCTATTTGAATCCGAGAAAGATTCTACAGAAACAAGCATTTTGGCACCCAGTAAACTAGATTGCATAACTTTCTGCTTCGAAGTTACAATTGCATGAGACTAGTGACATTTTAAAGATAACATGTAAGGCTATAAGAGATAAAATTTTAGAATTTTTGTAATTAGAATGTACATTTAGTGCAATCTTGAAAATCATCTTTTTTTAGGCTGCTAAAACAGAAAATACCAGGACATGTGAGAATCTTTGATGCATCCCCTAGTCGGGAATGCCTTAGAAAAGTATTTAAAACTATGAGCAACATAGAATTGAATAAAGTGTCACATGAGATGTGATGATGGGGTGTGTAAGACCCACTGTTCTAAGTTTGATTGGTATGAGTTGCCTATCTTTATGGATAAGTTGCATCTTTATAGGAGGTTTATTAAGGACTTTTCCCAAATAGCTTTACCATTGACCAGGTTGACCAGAAAGGGAAGTACCTTTGAATGGACACAAGAGTGTGAAAATAGTTTTCAAGAATTGATAAAGAAGTTAACCACCATTCCTATTTTAGTAATCCCAGATCCACAAGAAAACTTTGTGGTTTATTATAATGCCTCAAGAAAGGGATTAGGATGTGTTTTGATGCAGAAAGGTAGGGTAGTTGCTTATGCTTCTTAACAGTTGTTGTTTTTGTCCTGAAGATTTGGAGGCATTACTTGTATGGTGTAAAATTTGAGGTATTTAGTGATCATAAAAGCTTGAAATATTTGTTTGATAAAAAAGAGTTAAACATGAGGCAAAGAAGATGGATGCAGTTTTTGAAAGATTGTGACTTTGAATTAAGGTATCATTCCAGTAAGGCCAATGTGGTGGCCGATGCACTAAGTAGAAAACTTCTACAAGTGTCCCATACGATGGTACAAGAAATGGAATTTTTAGAAAGTTTCAAAAACCTGAGTTTGGCAATGACTGTGTTACCACATAGTCTCTGTTTGAATAGATTAGAGATTCAAGATGAATTAAGAAATTAGATTAAAGCTGCTCAAGAGGAAGATAATGAATTGAAAGAGATAAGTGAACAAATTTTGTTAAGAAAGGGAAAGGAATTTAGAAGGGCTCGGGATGGAACAATTATATTGAAGGATAGATTATGTATTCCAAGAAAAGCTTAAATTAAAGAAATAATTTTAGAAGAAGCCCATAAAAGCAAGTATACCATCCATCTTAGAAAAACTAAGATGTATCAAGACCTCAAGAAGATGTTTTGGTGGCCAAACATGAAGAAATATATAGCAAAATATGTGTCCAAATGCTTAGTATGTCAATAGATCAAGATAGAGCATCAAAGACCTTCCGGTCCTTTGCAACCTTTAGAAATCCCAAAATGGAAGTGGGAAAGCATTTCAATGGATTTTGTAATAGGATTGCTTAGAACCCAATTAGGTCATGTTGCGGTTTAGGTTATAGTGGATAGGTTAACAAAGTCTACCCACTTTCTGGCAATGAGAGTTAATTATTTATTAGATAAGTTAGCTCAACTGTACATCCAAGAAATAGTGAAATTGCATTGTGTTCCCTCAAGTATAGTATCTAATAGGGATCCTAGATTCACATCCAGATTTTAGGGAGCCTTACAAAAAGCATTTGGAACCAAATTGAATTTCAATACAGCTTATCATCTGCAAATAGATGAGAAAATTGAGAGACCTATCAAGACCCTTGAAGACATGCTTAAAGCATGTGTGTTGAAATAACAAGGTAGCTAGGATAGGTTCTTACCTTTAGTAGTATTTGCCTACAACAATAGTTATCATTCTAGCATAGATATAACACCATATGAAGCCTTGTATGGTAGGAAGTGTAGGTCACCTCTATGTTAGTATGAAACAGGAGAACAAACCATCCTAGGTCCAGAATTAGTACAACAAACTACTGAGCAGATTAAAAGGATCAAGGATAGGTTATTAGTTGCTCAAAGTAGGCAGAAAAGTTATGTATATGAGAGAAGAAGGCCCTTGGAATTTGAAGAAGGAGAACATGTGTTTCATAGAGTCATTCCTATTACGGAGGTTAGTAATGTAACATCCTAATACTGACATCTAAATAAATATAACATTTATTCTGATAAACAGCATTACAATGTCACTACTTACATAATAGCCCGATAATATATCCATAATGTACACTGGAGTCATTATAGAGAGCCTTATGAAATGTGAAAAATATAAAATTCATAACAAAATGCATATATACAACATTAGCCTCCTAAGGGGCATGAAGTAATACATAACTCTTTACATTACAAAACAAATATAAAAAGATGCAAAGATTGTAATGTAAGTAATAAAACTAGAACTGGTCTAATCCTTTAGCTTCATTTTTCTTCTTTTTCTTTGAAGAACCTTTACTTGGAATTACATGGCAACACAGTGGGGTGAGAATCAACAATTCTCAGTATGAGTAAACCAAAACTAGTCATACATAGCATAATAAACATAATCTTAACACATGCTAAGAAAAGATATGTTTAAACTTTACAAGGTCATACTTTAGTAACTAAAGATACCAAGTTAACAAACATTCTATCATACATACTTAGTCCAACTTAGAACCAAGATGTTTAACTAAGATTTCTGGTTTAGTGTATTATTTTGTGGTAAATAAAGGGAAAGCTCATCCTCACATTATACGTATCCTTGCACTAGGATTTATTATTTAGTGTATTATCTTATGGAAAATAAATGGAAATCTCATCCTCATATTACACATATCCTGGCACTGTCGAGAAGCTAAGGCATGAAACCAGGCTCAAAGGAACCTTTACGGACTTCCCACTTATCTCCCTTGGCCTAACTGATTGTGTACATCATCAAAGGATACTCACAAAGACTAATACTACTAGACCATCTTACATACATGCATCTAAACACCACATCATCACCCATTACATCGTAAGTGATACAAATACCACAATAAGTGGCCTAAGGTGCTAGATATTTACCTAAGGCAAACCATTACACTTGGATGCTCAAAAACTTAAGCTTTCTCATACTTTCTAGGTGATAATTTCCTTCTTGAAATATCTCTATTTGTGTTTCAACACACATTAGAAAACATATACAAAAGATTCCAACTAATAGGGAATCTCAAAACATTAAGAATAACATTTTTGAGAATTCATGGAACTCACACCTCGGCACAGCAATGTCACACTACAACACCTAGCTCTCTGCCTCATCATGCCTCTGTGTGATTCTCAGTCACGCCGTGGCGCGTAGCTCTTGGGTGCACTCACACTGGAACTCATGCCTCGGCACAGACCGCGGTGCAAGCCTATTACAGAGAATTCTGCAGAATTTTGTAGAATCTGAGTACTGTTCCATTAGAACTTTACTCACTTCCAATCATTTAAGATCGGTTTTCTTGTGATTTTTATCACCAATCTAGGCCGCTAAACATTTTGTATTTCTCATACAACCTATTGATTCACCTAGGCATAGATTTATGTCCAAAAACCACACTAACTCCAACCCATTTGCTAAGTTCCTTATTTATGAACCAAAATGGTTTGGCTTAAACCCTAAATGGCCATCTAACATTCACTAAGCTGAAAACATCCTAACTTAGTCCTTGAAATCAAGAACTAAACCAAGAACATAGATTTGACTCTCCAAATCCATTTTCTACTCATAAAACCTAGTTTCATTCAAGGTGAACAAACAGGAAAAGATGAATAGAAACTCCCCTACCATAGGTCCTTTATGATGGTGGATGTTAAAAAATGGCCTTGCCTTTCCCTTTCCTTCTCTTTTCCTCATCCTCCTTAGCATTCTCCTCTTTAGTTTCCATACTTCTTGTTGTTGTGCTTGCTATTTTGTGAGTGAGAAAAGAATGAAGTGAGATAGGAATGGAATGAAATATCAGGAACTTAAGTTAAATATAGGGGTTATCGTTCATGACTTATTTCACTAAAGTATAACACTGATACTTCTTGATTTACTAAGAACACTTAGATTTAGCTAAATCAAGTTTTTCAACTTCCAACAACTTCAAAATAAATACCAGGATTCATATAAATTGTTGTTTCACTAATATCTTATTTTTTCATATCTGCTACTAGTCAATTCGGCATTAAATGCATAACCAGTATGCCTAAAAATACCAAACTAACTCAATTTACCTTGAAACTTAAACTACATCTTATTTCCCTCATCTAAACAATTTATGCTATTATCTGAGTCATTTTAGGCTACTTTTCACTTTTTGTGTTACAACAAAGTGCCTAAACTAACTCAGTTTATCACAAAATTAAACAAGCATGTTAAGCAAGTCATATGCTACCTTTGTATACATATACAAGTCTAATATGTCATTAAGGGTATTATATTTCTCCCCTCCTTTTTAAAATTTTGACCCTAAAATTACTTACCTGATAAAAACAACTTCGGGTAGTCCTACTATATAAGGGACTCTAACTCCCAAGTAGCCTTCTTGGTGTCATTGCCACCCCCATATAACCTTCACTAAAGGAAGCTGCTTGCCTCTAAGCTTTTTGACCCCTCTATCCATGATCCTTACCGGTTGTACATCATAAGACAAATCATCTCTTAACTGTACAAATTCATGTTCTATGATATGCAAAGGATCTGGTTATACTTTCTTAACTGTGACACATGAAAAATATCATGAAGGTTAGACAAACTAAGATGAAAAGGCTATTTGGTAAGCTACGAGTCCAACTTTCTTCAAAATTTGGTAAGGACTGAGAAAACGAGGATTTAACTTTTGGGTTTTCAATGCTCTACCAATCCCTGTAGTAGGAGTAACTCTTGAGAAGGCATCCTCTCCCTCATCAAACTCAAGAGGTCTCATTCTCTTGTCAGTATAACTCTTTTGCCGACTTTGAGTAGTAACAAACCTATCTTTAATCATCTTGATTTGCTCTATAGTCTGCTAAACCAACTTTGGACCTAGGATGGTTCTCTCACCTACCTTAAACTAACATACGGGCGATCTACATTTCCTTCCATACAAACCTTCATAGAGTGTCATACCTATGCTAGAATGGTAGCTATTGTTATAGGCAAACTCCATTAACGGTAAGAACTTATCCTAACTAATTTGCTATTCTAAAACACATGCCCTGAGCATATCCTCTAGGGTTTGCATAGTCCTCTCTGTTTGTCCATATGTTTACGGGTGATAAGTCATACTAAGGCTCAACTTAGTCCCAAAAGCCTTTTGCAAGGCTCCCCAGAATCTAGATGTAAATCTAGGATCTTTATCTAAAACTATACTTACGGGGACTCCATGTAACCCAACTATCTTCTTCAGATACAGTTGAGCTAATTTATCTAGAGAATAGCTAGCTCTCATTGGTAAAAAGTGGGCAGATTTGGTTAATCTATCCACTATGACCCAAATTGCATCATATCCTAGCTGAGCCCTAGGTAAACCCATTGCAAAGTCCATTGAGATCTTATCTCATTTCCACTCAGGGACTCCAAAAGAATGCAAAGGTCTTGCAAGTTTTTGATGTTTAATCTTCACTTCTTGACAAATTAAATACCTTGAGACATATTCTACTATGTCTCTCTTCATTTTAGACCACCAAAATAATTTCCTTAAATCTTGATACATTTTAGTGGTTCTGGGATAGATGGTATACTTACTCTTGTGAGCTTCTTCTAAAAGCTTCTTTTTGACTTTTAACACTGTTGGAACACAAAATCTATCTCTAAACTTTATCATTCTATCATCAATCATATCAAAATCCTTTTGGGTTCCTAAAAAGATCTGCTCACTAATGTCCATTAGAGCTTCATCCTCCTTTTGAGCTTTTAAAATCTGAATCCTTAAGTCATTTACTAAGTCCACTCTACTCTCAAAGAGACTATATGGCATTATAGTCACTGCAAGCCATAATCCTTTAAGAATTTCATCCATATTCTTTGTCTCATGTTCATCTCCTTTTGATCAAACAAGTATTTTAAAATTTTATGGTCGTTGAACATTTCAAATTGGACTCCATAGAGATAATGCCTCCAAATCTTTAAGGCAAACACTACAGCTGCTAACTCCAAATCATGCGTAAGGTAGTTCTCCTCATGTTGCCTTAACTGCCTTGATGCATAGGCAACTACTCTCCTATTTTGCATCAGAACACACCCTAGTCTTATCTTTGAAGCATCACAGTATACTTCAAAGTTCTTATGGGGATTTAGAATCACCAACACTAGCGTAGTGGTCAACCTCTTCTTTAGCTCTTGGAAACTATTCTCATATTTCTAAGTCCACTCAAAAGTACTACCCTTCCTAATCAACCTAGTCAAAGGTAGTGCTAACTAAGAAAAACCCTTGATGAACCTTCTAAAATACCCAGTCAGGCCTATAAAGCTCCTAATGGTGGGTCAATCCTATTGTAATACTGCTTCAACTTTGCTAGGATCCACTGAGATTCCTCCTTAAGAAATAACATGACCCAAAAACTGAACTTTCGTTAGCCAAAACTCACAATTTAGCAAACAACTTCTTTTCTTTAAGGATATCTAAAACTATCCTGGCATACTGCTCATGTTCTTCCATTGTCTTTGAATAGATAAGGATATCATCAATAAACACTATCATAAACTATCTAGGTAGGATCTAAAAATTCTGTTCATGTAATCCGTAAATACTACTGGAGCATTCGTCAACCCAAAGGACATCACAAGATACTCATAATGTCCATACCTAGTTCTAAAGGTGGTCTTAGGGATATCCTCTTCCCTAACCCTGATTTGATGATATCTAGATCTCTGATCAATCTTGGAAAACACTGAAACTCCTCTTAATTGATCCACCAAATCATCTATTCTAGGAAAAGAATACTTGTTCTTGATGGTTACCTTATTCAACTGTCTATATTCAACACATAACCTCATGGTACCATCTTTCTTCTTCACTAGTAACACTGGTGCTCCTCACAGAGAAATACTAGACCTAATGAATTTCTTGCCCAACAAATTCTCTATTTGTTTCTTGAGTTTTGCTAACTCCAGAGGTTCCATCCTATAGGGTGCTATAGATATAGGTCTTGTATTCGGCACTAAATCTATAGTAAACTCTATTTCTCTCTCCGATGGCAACTCAACTACATCACTCGAAAATACCTCTAAGTATTCCCTCACCACATGTATATTGTTTAGGTTCTGCTCAACCTTTACATCTAATGAGAAAAGTAGAACATACCCTAGAGCTCCTTCTACCAAATAGTGACTGACCTGATTAGCATTGAGATAAACAGACTCAAAAGAAATAACTCTGGTAGGAATATTAGACAGAAAAACTAGAGTTTTATTTTAATAATTTAAGACCACATGATTGAACGATAACCAATTCATACCAAGAATGGCATCTATGTTGACAAGGGTTAAACATATAAGATTTACAAAGAAGACTCTTAATAGTAATATATTTTATTCATTTAATAATCTTCTCACTAGGCTTCTTAAGGTTCGATTAGGCTTAATTAAGTTAGTTTTGTCACATTTTATGATATTAAGCTTAGTTGGACCATTAAAGTAATTATTGTATGAATTGGCCTTAATTTGTCTATTTGGCAGCCTTCAGTAAATTGGATATCATTTGAGTTACAAATATTTTATTGATGTGATTTTGGTCTTGTAAGAAAGCTAAGACAATTCTCTACAACTTTCATAAAGACCTCAAGAGTAGAATCACACGTTTGGATAATTTAAATTGAAGTGGAAGCAAGAGTCAGAATGCTGATCCTGACAGCTTGACCTCTGCGCACTCATCAGTCCATTTCTTGAACTATAGGAGTTCAATTGACACCAATCTAAGCCCAAATGAAATATAAGACCCAAATCTACAACTTTCATGAGAACACAAGTGTAGATTCGACTCTCTAGTGGGCCATATTAGGATTGGAAGTCAGAACACAGGTGCTATTGCTAGAACCTAAACAATGAGTGCCATAAGTTGTTTAATGAGTGGTTGGATGAGTGAAAAATGAAAATTGTTGTTTAATGAGTGGTTAAATAAGTGGGTGGATGTGTGGAAATAGACAATAGAGTTGTTTAATGAGTGGATGGATGAGTGAAAAATGACAATGAAGTTGTTTAATGAGTGGGTGGAGATTGGGCCATAAGTTGGACTGTAAGGGTTGGATTGGACTGAAACCAGCGGCATTGGAAAGCTAAGATAAAATCCTTCAAATCTCATGTAGACCACTTTTCAATATGATAATGTTATGGTATAGTTATAGTCATGTGAAGACAGCTGAATTAGTTAGTGCAAGTGGAGAGACAAGCATAGCAATAATTTTCCACTCATCCACCCATCATCTACTCACTCATTAGAAAACTCTATTGTCATCTTCCACTCAACCGCCCATCATCCACCCACTCATTAAATAACTTCATTGTCATTTTTCACTCATCCACTCACTCATTAAACAACTATATTGTCATTTTTCACTCATCCACCCACTCATCCAACCACTCATTAAACAACAATTTTCATTTTTCACTCATTCACCCACTCATCCAACCACTCATCAAACAAGTCTATTGTCATTTTGTACTTTTCATGCTCTATAAAAAGCTACATTAGTTACTCATTAGAGGCATATTGGTTGAAAGATCAAGATCATGTTATTGTATCATTTGTTTTTCTTGTAGTAATTTTCTTTTGTTCTAAATAGAATTTATGTTCATATCCTTATTCTTTTATTTTTCTTTCTTCTTGTTCATAAGTAACTAATTCTCATTTGCTTGGGTGAAAGGGTGAAGGTTTTGGTAATGAAATAAGGTTAGATTAATCTCCTTCTTTTGCTTAAATGATATATTATCAAGTGATCATTATATGTGTTGTATTTTATTTTCAATTAATTTAGAAACCCTCCTTATAAAGTGAAGATCTTGATTTTTTGTAGATAAGAGATTGACACAATGAATGCTTAAACTCATTTATAAGTCTTGGTGTTAGAAACCCTCCTTATAAAATGGAGATCTTGATTCATTGTAGACAAAAGATTGGCACAATGAATGCTTGAACTCATTTACAAGTGTTGGCATTAGTAATTAAAAGAACCATAATATAACTACATATATAATCTTAAATGAACTTTGAATATTGTATTTTCTGATTGGAACCTCCGTTGTGCATGGATTCTAATTGAGTTATAAAATGAATTAATCTTGTCCTTAATTTACTTACCAAGAGTGGATCTCCTAGCCCAAGCAAACTCGTTTTGTTTGTGAACAATTTTTTAACTTTTATTGTTGTGACAAATCTTTTCCTTACCTCAATGAATTTTCTTCATCAATTCTCTGTAAATCGACCTCGGACTCCCAAGAATTTATTACTTGAGACAACCTGCACTTGGGTTTGCAACACATCTTTCACATTAACTCTATCCTCAATTCTTATACAATAGTCAAGACATACTTTCAAAGTTATGACTGGTTTACCAATAGGTGTGGAAATAAATAAGTCATATGGCAATTCTGACATAGGCAAATCCAACATCCTTACACAATCATAAGAAATAAAGGAGTAGGATGCTCTTGAATCATACATGACATTTAAAAGATGATTACGAATTATGCCTTTACCTTGGATAAAGTCGGAAGATTGGGCCACCTCTTTTCCACCTAAAGTGTAAACTCATCCCTTAGCTAGTAGCTTTGGGGTAGGCATATCTTTTTTCTTCAAAGGACAATCCCTAGAAAAGTGTCCTGGTTGTTCACATATGTAACACACAGACTGACTTGCCAAACATGATCTACTTCTATGTGTTTTCCCACATTTAGCTCACTATGGTACCTTAGATCCCTTCTTGCCTTTTCCTTTAGGGTTGCTTGTTTTAGGAGCACCCTGTTTATTCTTATCATCTTCATGCTTTCTCTTCTTGAAGTCTTATGCCATTTCCTCCGATTGAGGCCTATGAACACTTGACTCCATAATTCTACATTTGTTGACCAGAGAAGGAAAATCCCTGATCTCCATAGGTCTTACCTTAATTTTGATCTCATTTCTTAAATCGTTTTTGAATTTCAAACATCGCCAATTTTCATCCGGATGGTAACAAAAATGTGAAGAGAATTTCAATAACTCCTCAAACTTGGCCATATATTGGCCCACTAACAAGCTTCCTTGTTCTAAATGCATAAACTCCACTTCTTTATCATCATGTAGGGTTTGCAGAAAATACTTTTCCAAAAAGTTTATCTTGAAGACTTCCCATGACATCTGGGTTCTTGTGGCTTCCAGTACCCTCTTTGTACTTTTCCACTAATGTTCCTCCTCTCCCTTCAACATATATGAGGCGAAGGACACCTTTTGCTTATTTGAGAAAATCATCACATCAAAGATCTTCTCCATCTCACTGAGTCACTTCTCAGCCTTAGCGAGATTGTACTCCCTCTGAAAGGTGGAGGGTTCGTTTGACAAAAAGGTAACAAGTCCTAAAAGTTTTGATTCCTTCTGACTTGTACTTCTTGCATTGGTTGCACAGGTGGTGTAGGTGGCTAAGGTGGATTTGCTTCCATCCTCTCAAGCACCCTCGTTGTAACAACTACTTGCTCTCTCATAGCATTGGTAGTTACAACCGCCTAGTACCTCATGGCATTAGCAATAATGGTCATCCGGTCTCTCATTGCATTGGTCATAGCTATAACTGCTTTGGCCATGTGGGGTCCTTCTAAAGATGAGTTCCTTGTCTCTCTAGTTTGCCTTGGCAGTGCCATAGTTTCCTGTACACATAGATCATGCAAAACTAGCTAATAACAAACCAACTTAAAGCAAATCATGCAATTCTATCAAAGCATCTCATACAAGAGATATGAAAAGCACAATTCATAAAAAGGAACTCTGAAACATGCCTAAGCATAGTCAGTTCATACCCTGACTCAACAATATGAATTGCTCTGATACCATAATGTAATATCCTAATACTAACATCTAACTAAATGTAAGATTTATTACGATAAATAGCATTACAACGTCACTACTTATGTAATAGCCTAATAATATATCCATAATGCACATTGGAGTCATTATAGAGAGCTCTATGAAATGCAGCAAACATAAAACTCATAACAAAATACATATATACAACATTAGCCTCCCAAGGGGCATGAAGTAATACATAACTCTTTACATTACAAAAGAAATATAAAAAGATGCAAGGATTGTAACATAAGTAATAAAACTAGAACTGGTCTAATCCTTTAGCTTCCTTTTTCTTCTTTTTCTTTGAAGAACCTTCACCTAGAATTACATGGCAACATAGTAGGGTGAGAATCAATAGTTCTCAGTATGAGTAAACTAAAACCAGTCATACATAATATAATAAACATAATCTTAACACATGCTAAGAAAAGATATGTTTAAACTTTACAAGGTCATACTTTAGTAACTAAAGATACCAAGTTAACATACATTCTATCATACAAACTTAGTCCAACTTAGAACCAAGATGTTTAATTAGGATTTCTGGTTTAGTGTATTATCATGTGGTAAATCAAGGGAAAGCTCATTCTCACATTACACGTATCCTAGCACTGTCGAGAAGCTAAGGCATGAATCTAGGCTTAAAGGAACTTTTACGAAATTCTTACTTATCTCCCTTGGCCTAAATGATTGTGCACATCATCAAAGGATACTCACGAAGACTAATACTACCAGGCCATCCTATATACATGCATCTAAACACCACATCATCACTCATTACATCTTAAGTGATACAAATACCACAATAAGTGGCCTAAGGTGCTAGATATTTACCTATGGTAAACCATTACTCTTGGATGCTCAAAAGCTTAAGCTTTCTCATACTTGCTAGGTGATAATTTCCCTCTTGAAATATCCCCATTTGTGTTTCAACACACATTAGAAAACATATACAAAAGATCCCAACTAATAGAGAGCCTCAAAACATCAAGAATAACATTTTTGAGAATTCATGGAACTCACGCCTCAGCGTAGCATTGTCACACCGCGGCACCTAGCTCTCTATCTCATCACGCCTCGGCATGGTTCTCAGTCACGCCACGATGCATAGCTCTTGCGTGCACTCACACTGGAATTTATGCCTTAATGTAGTAATGTCATGCCGTGGTGCAAGCCTATTACAAAGAATTCTGTAGAATTTTGTAGAATTCGAGTACTGTTCCATTGAAACTCTACTCACTTCCAATCATTCAAGATCAGTTTTCTTGTAATTTCTAACACCAATCTAGGCCCCTAAACTTGTTGTAACTCTCATACAACCTATTGATTCACCTAGGCATAGATTTATGTCCAAAAACCACACTAACTCCAACTCATTTTCTGAGTTCCTCATTTATGAACCAAAATGGTTTGGCTTAAGCCCTAAATGGCCATCTAGCATTCACTAAAATTAAAACATCCTAACTTAGTCCTTGAAATCAAGAACTAAGCCAAGAGCATAGATTTGACTCTCCAAATCTATTTTTTACTCATAAAACCTAGTTTCATTCAAGGTGAACAAAAAGGAAAAGATGAATAGAAACTTCCCTACCTTAGGTCCTTTATGATGGTGAATGATAAAAAATGGCCTTACCTTTCCCTTTCCTTCTCTTTTCCCCTTCCTCCTTAGCTTTCTCCTCTTTGGTTTCCTTGCTTCCTGCTACTATGCTTGTTGTTTCGTGAGTGAGAAAAGAGTGAAGTGAGATAGGAATGGAATGAAATATCCAAAACTTAAGTCAAATATAGGGGCTGTCATTCATGACTTATTTCACCCAAGCATAACACTGATACTTCCTGATTTGCTAAGAACAATTAGATTTAGCTAAATCAAGTTTTTCAACTTTCAACAAATTTAAAATAAATACTAGGATTCATAAAAATTGTTGTTTCACCAATATCTTATTTTTCCATATTTGCTGCTAGTTAATTTGACATTAAATGCACAATCAGTATGCATAAAAATATCCAACTAATTCAGTTTACCTTGAAACTTAAACTACATCTTGTTTCATACATTTGTGACTTAGAAATAAATTATCCATATTTATTTCCTTCATCTAAGCAATTTATGTTATTATCCTGAGTCATTTTAAGATACTTTTCACCTTCTGTGTTGCAACAAAGTGCCTAAACTAACTCAGTTTGTCACAAAATTAAACAAGCATGTTAAGTAAGCCATGTGCTACCTTTGTACACATATACAAGTCTAACATGTCATTAAGGGTATTACAGGTAGAGCCGTTAAAGCCAAAAATTTGAATCCTCGGTTTCTTGGTCCATTCCAAATCTTAAAATGAATTGGACCTGTTGCTTACCAGATTGCTTTACCACCCAGCTTGTCAAACCTTCAAAATGTTTTTCATGTTTCCTAACTTCTAAAGTATAATCCAGACCCTTTACATATCATAGAAAATGAATCAATACAGTTAAAAGATTATTTAACTTATGTAGTTAAACCTATGAGCATCGTGGATAAAGCAGTTAAAGAGCTTAGAGGGAAACAAATTCCTTTGGTGAAGTTACTGTGGGATGGTGGTGACTCAGAGGAAGCCACATGGGAACTTGAATCCAACATGGTGCAAAATTATCTAGAACTTTTTGAATAATGTAAGCAAATTTTGAGGACAAAATTTATAAAAAGTGGGAGAATTGTAATATCCTCCCTACTCTAATGATGTTAATCAGGGTTATAGAAGTTCAATACTATAAGTATAAGTTGTATAATAATGTTGGTAATCTTTTGGATTTGTTTAAGCCTAATTCTATAACACTGAATGTGAAAAATATATAATAATTTAGCTAAAATGGTTTATATGATAGAAATAAATGTGGGAAATTTATTTATAAAGCAAAAACAATGGGAATGAGTTGTAGTAAATTTTAAAGGATTGAATGAATTAGTTTGACATTTTTAGTAACACTAAGTGAGTGTCTGAGTCCAAATTAAATAGCAAAGTAGCTTAGAAAATTATGAAACTTTGAGCAAATGCTAAAGAGAGGATGAAGAGCATTATGGTGATGAAAACATGTCAAGAGGAATATTTTAAAGCTTCCTAGTTCCATTTCATGGGTTTAACTGAACCTAGAAAAGAACACTGAAGTATAATAAATAATAAAGGTGTATAAGAATTGTTGAAGAATGGAGAAACTAAGGAATGACTAGAATCCTAGAATTTTCCATAACACCATTGAAGGTTGGAAAATTCATTAAAGAAATATTGAAATATCCTTAAGAGATACAAAGTTTCAGAATTTCCTCCTATTTTTCTTTTAGTTCACTACTATTCTCTTCCTCAGTTTCTTATCCCTTGATATTTTGACTTTTCTTCATTTTCTCTCATTCACTCTCTCTTGTCTCTTTCTCTCTCATGGCTACTGGAAGAGCAGAAAGAAAAGAACAAGAACAAGAAAAGAAAGGGAAGAAAGAAAAAGAAGTAAAGCTTGAAGAATCAAGGCAAGAGGAAAGAAAGAAGAAAGACAAAGGAAAAGGAATAAGGATAGAGCAAGGTAGGGGATGTTTGTGTTTTTTTTCCCTACCTTTTATGATTTCTTTTCTGAATGAATGAGATTGTTTAAGTGAAATTGAAATTCTTTGAAAGTTTATATTGAATTTGAACTTGAACTCCAAGGATTGGTTATTGGATGAAATGGGTTTGAAGTTTACCCATATTTGTTTTATCACTTTATGATTGATTTGGCTTGTTTTCTATGAAATAATGTTGTTTTTATATATGTGTGTGATTGGTTTAGTTTACTTTGGCTTGAGGATTCTGTTTTCTGCATAACATCGAGTTGTAATCGATTACCACGAACTGGTAATTGATTGCACAGCTACGAAATATGTTTCTGGGTATGATGTAATCGATTATAGCAATCTGGTAATCGATTATAAGGCTTCTGTCAAACTTGTAATCGATTATCAAAGGCTGGTAATCGATTACCAAGCCTCTGGATCATGTGGTAATCAATTACCATATAGTGTAATTGATTACCATCAGCTTGCTTTGAAGAAATAGAGTTCTTTGACTTGTATAAACTTAATGTAACCTTAAATCATAATCTATATCATCATGTTTAACTTCTTGAGATATAATTAAGCTTCAATTGAATTCCAGAATCACAATTATGGTGCATTTGAAATGTGTTAGCATGGGTTATGAAGTATATTGAATTATTTGGAGAATAATCTCTATGTGTATGTAGTTTTTGATTGAATGAATGTATTGTACACTTATTTTTGGAGTTATAGGTGTACTAAAATGGCAATGCTCCTTTGTAATGCAAAGTTGAGCTATTTAAATGTGAATTTGAGAATATGCTCCTTTTGATTTTAAGGTTGAGCTAGAAATATGTATTAAATGAATGCTTGATAATCAGTACTCAATGAATTTGTATTTGAATTAAGAATGAGAATGAGAATTGGGCAATTTTCCTTGAACAGGAAGGAAAGTTCATTCTTTCCCACTCAGTATCCTTTATTTTTATGTGAACTGTGTTTCACTTGGTATAATGTATTTCGGAGATGATCCTGTATGAGGGCAGGGTATTCAAAATTTCATTAAAACCATGGAGACAACCTCTTGCGAGGAAGAGGGATCTTGTGTTCTTGAATAAATTCCTTATAATATTAGTATAATCCTCATGTATTAACTCCCTCATAGGATACTAGTGGTAGTGTGAGGTCCTAAATTACTCCCTACCATGAGTATATAGAACTCGAGCTATATGAGGTGGCACCCATCCTTGTGATACTTGAGATATGGGTTCTGTGAGATAAGCGAATGTTAGAATGAGCACTGCAAA
The DNA here is from genome assembly GCA_029884595.1 of Ormosia semicastrata. Classification (NCBI taxonomy): domain Eukaryota; kingdom Viridiplantae; phylum Streptophyta; class Magnoliopsida; order Fabales; family Fabaceae; genus Ormosia; species Ormosia semicastrata. The sequence goes on along the minus strand of JAQQTO010000062.1, from coordinate 16,504,435 downwards.
TTTGATTTGAATTTGTATGTCATATTATGACTTAAATATGTATTTTAAATCTTTGAATGAACTTGGTATTTTGGTATTTGTACTTGAAGATGATTTATGAAAATCATATATGATTGTAATCTGTATTTATTGATATGGATGTTTTTGGAAACTACTAAATGTAATTCTATTTCGGGAAGACAAATGACCAGATTTGGAATTTTTGCCACCTTTCTACTTATGTACATATATAATGAATTTAAATATTTTAAAAGGAGCTAGGCATTGAAGTAGGAAAAAAAAGAGATGGAGGCGTCGCACCACGAGTAGACAAGCACGATGCCGCCGCTGGCAGCCACCTAAACATTGAGGGTTGACATGCCTCCCATGGCTGGTGATCTGATCTGCCCTTGGGGTTTTTTTGCCCTCTCATCGTCTCCTTCAACCTCTGCCTCTTCTTCCTCAAATGTCCCTACCATGCAGCGAAAAACTTTTACAGAGGCACTCAATAATTCTTGCGATATTCCTCTGAATCAATTACCTAGACCGTGTTTAAAAAGTGATGCTCTTGCAATCAATATATCAGAATCTGAGTACAAGGCAGGTGTTGAAGATTGTAAAAACACCCTGCATAGACGACTCTTCCTCTCAAAGGGAAACACTATTCTCAAAGTTAGTGACTTGCGATATAAGTTATCTAAGCTTTGGAAACCAATTGGTTCTCGGTATGTGGTGTCCCTTGGCAAAGGCTTCTATGAATTCAATTTTTCATCCTCTGATGATCAAAGAAGTATGCAATCAATTGGTTCTAGGAACCTTAGCCCTGGTATTTTGTGCCTGTTTGCCTGGACTCCTGATTTTAATCCACATGCTTTAAGGCAAACTAATGTACAGTGCTGGGTCAGGATTCATGGTCCTTTTAGGGAGTATTGACGCCCTAAAGTTTTTTTCAAAATTGGTGGAGGTATAAGAATCCCGATTGCTCTTGATGAGGCCACCATGAAGAGAACTTTTGGACATTTTGCACTTATCTTAATTGACATTGATCTCATAGGGAAAATTCATGATCAAATATTAGTGGAAAGAGAAGGTTATGCCTTCTTTGTGGGAGTGGAGTATGAAAAATTGTGACAATCCTGTGTTTCCTGTCAAACTATTAGTCATTCTTTATCAAATTCTAAAAAGAATGTGAATCTTGGATCAATTCCTGATAAGGATAATGCAGTGCAGAAGGGGGTCAAAAAAAAATTTACAGTATGTTCCTAAGCCTGCTAAAGAAGGTCCTGGCTTCAAACTGAAGGAGGGGTTAATACCGCAGTTGATAATGATGCAGCTATTGTTGATAATGTTGCTAATAAAGGAAATGATATTGTTTCTGGTGGTAATGTTGAAAAGGTAGTGACCAACAAGGATCCAGTTCCTGAATCTGCAGAATTGGAAACTAATAAAGACCAAAATAGTGTTATATTAGAGGAATTTATTCCTAATAGAGCTGATTTGATTGGTGTTGACAACATCCCTCTATCTCAGCAAGAAGTTCAGATAAACCCCAACCCTTTGTTAGGTTTTGCTAATGATCAACATATGCTGAATGTGGAAGGAATTTCACACTTAGCTAAAATAAATCAGCATGATCAGTTGATTGAAGTTGATTCTTCTCAAGAGAAATTCCCTAATAATGATGTTGATCCCAACTCTATCTCCCATGTATCTCAATCCTTATCAAGTCGGGTGGTTCCTTCTTCTACTGATAAATTCCTGGATTCTGACACTAGGGAATATCCTAATGATCATATTGCACATGATGTAGAGCTAAATTCTGAACCTGCTATGGAGTTGCATCCTAGTAGTGATCTTGTTACCCCTTCTCCAATTAATCCAAATCTTAATGCTACTGTTATTCAGGACATGAAAATAGTTGGGAGATTTTGGAGTTATGAAGTTGAAGTAGAGGATTCTGATCCTGCTTTTGTTGAAGCTGCAAGTTCAACTTCCATTGAGAATAGTTTCAAAGTGGTTTTATCCAAATCTATAGGGATTTTGTGCTGACTCTATTGATCTTATAATAATATCTTCTTCTAGACAACATGTCTCTATGTCAGTTGTTTGGGAGCAGCAGTTAGTTTATATAGCAGCAATATATGCTTCCGCTAGCCTTTTTGTTAGAAGGGATCTTTGGAAGGAGCTCTCTGCTATTGTTCAAAACAATCAAGGACCTTGGCTTCTTGTTGGTGACTTTAATGCCATCTTGGGTGCTTATGAACAAAGAGGAGGTGGCTTACCATCTCCTGCTTCTTGTGCAGAATTTAGAAACTGGTCTGATTCCCTTCAGCGTACTCACCTACCCACTAGAGGTGCAGAATTTACTTGGTCAAATAGGAGAAGGGTTGCTGCTCATACAGAAAGAAGACTTGACAGGGCCTTGTGTAATGATGATTGGTTCTCTGTTTGGTCTTCAACCACTTGCTGTGCACTCACTAGGAGTCACTCCTATCATTTCCCACTGCTCCTCATTATGCAGGGAACTGTTCCTACATATCCTTCATATTTTAAGTTTTTAAGCATTAGTCTGATCATTCAGATTGTAGAAGATTGATTAATGAAGTTTGGTCAAAAGATGTAGTTACCCTATGTCTGTCTTGACTCAGAAGTTGAAATCTCTGAAAGCTGCTTTTAAGGTTTGGAATAAGGAGGTTTTTGGAGAAGTGCATAAAATGGTTGATTCTACTCAAGCTGATCTTGAGGTAGTACAGCAAGAAATTTTTGAATTTTGATTCTCTAATGAGTTGGATGAAAAGGAATTGCAAGCTCAAATGAATCTTCAAAAGGCACTTTCTTTTCATGAAAGCTTTTGGAGAGAAAAGGCAAGAATAAATTGGTTTACTAAGAGGGATAGAAATACCTCTTTCTTTCACAGGATAACCAAAATAAGGTATACTTCTAAGAAAATGCCTATTTTGAAAGTTAATGATACTATCTTAGATAATTAATCTGACATAGAGCTTCATGTTTTAAACTTCTATTCCTCTCTTTATGTATCAGATAATACCTGTATTCAATCTGATTTTGTTAGTAAAGTGATCCCTAGTCTTATTTCTAATGAAGACAATGTTATGCTAACCAACTTACCTACATTAGAATAGGTTAAAGCTGCTGTATTTGATATGAATGGTTCAGGGGCCCCTGGACTTGATGGATTTGGTGGATTCTTCTTTCAAAAATATTGGGACATTGTATGCAATGATGTTTTCCAATCAGTTATGCAGTTCTTCTCAACAGGTTGGATTCTCCCTAACTTGAATTCCAATTTAGTCACTTTGATTCCTAAATTTACTAGTGCGGATAGAATTGAGGATTATAGGCCAATTGCATTGGCCAATTTCCAATTCAAAATCATCACAAAGGTAATTGATGATAGGCTTGCTCTCATAGCTCCCAAGATAGTCTCTGAACAGCAGAGGGGATTCATAAGAGGTAGACAAATCTCAGATTGCATTTGCACAACTTCTGAAGCTATCAATTTGTTAAACTATAAGGCTTTTGGGGGAAACATTGCTATCAAGTTTGATGTCAAAAAAGCTTTTGACACTATGGATTGGACTTTTCTCTTATCTATTTTGGAAGCTTTTGGTTTTCATTCTAATTTTGGCAACTAGATTAAAGTTATCCTACAATCAGCAAAGTTATCAATATCTGTGAATGGTCATCCAATAGGTTTCTTCTCTTGTAAAAGATTGGTCAGGCAAGGGGACCCTCTCTCTCCTCTCCTCTTTTGTTTAGCTGAGGATGCTCTAAGTAGAGGCATTTCTTTGTTAGTTGATTCTAGTTACCTTCAACCTATGTCAGGTCCTAGAGCTTACCCCTCTCCTACACATGTTTTATATGCAGATGATATTATGGTGTTTTGCAAAGGAACAAAAAAGAATTTAAGGGCCTTAATGTCATTATTCTAAGAATATGGTGTTGCTTCTGGCCAATTTCTCAGCCTTGATAAGTGTAGATTCTTCACTGGATCCATTTCTCTTGCTAGACAGAAAGTTATAAGTAACTTCTTGGGTTTTAAAGCTAGCATATTCCCTTTCATCTACTTAGGGGTTCCTATCTTCCAAGGTAAGCCCCCAAATCTGCCTTTTTGCAGCCTATAGTAGACAAGATTAGAGCAAAATTAGCTTCATGGAAGGGCTCTATGCTATCCATTATGGGAAGAGTCCAATTGGTGAAGTCAATTATTCAAGGCATGTTACTTTATAGCTTTCGAGTATACATTTGGCCTATTACACTTCTCAAATCTTTGGATAGATACATTAGGAATTTCATTTGGTCTGTTGATTCTTGCAAAAGAAAATTGGTTACTATTGCTTGGAATAAAATGTGTGTTCCTATTGAGGATGGTGGACTTGGATTGAGATCTCTCAAGTCAATTAATGAAGCATCTATGCTAAAACTCAGCTGGGAGATGTTTTCTCCACAAAACCAGTGGTCAATGCTCTTAAAGGTAAGATTTATGAGAGGTAACAAGCCTATACGACATTATGCAAAATCTTCCATTTAGCCAGGGGTAAGGCAGCTCATCCAATCTGTTCATGAAGGTAGTTGCTAGCTTCTTGGTGATGGAAGTAAAATTCATGTTTTGGAGAGATAAATGGATCTCAAATCCTATTGCTGAGTTGTTACAAATTCCAGATTATGTCCAATCTTCTCTAAATGCTTCAGTGCAGGACTTCATTTATGAAAAGTCATGGTCCATTCTTGATGCTTTTGCTACTAAATTCCCTGCAATCGTTAATGAAATACAACAATTGGTTATACCTAAGGATTTTGCAGAAGACAAATTCATTTGGACGAGTTCTAATGATGGATCTCTCAGCTTCAAATCTGCCTTTCTCCATCTATTCCCAACTGTACAGCATACAAATTAGGGAAGAAAATTTTGGAGTTCTGCCATTCCTCCATCTAAGTCTTTTTTGTTTTAGAGGTTATTACAAAACAAGCTTCTAACAGATGACAACTTGAAGAAGAGAGGTTGCATATTAGTTTCAGCCTGTAGCCTTTGTGGAGTATCTTATGGGACTTCTATACATCTATTTCTCAATTGTCATTTTGCAGCAGCTCTCTGGTCTTAGTTAAGTAGTTTGCTGCAGCTTCAGCTCGATGTGTCTAGCCTCAACTCAATAGTTGTTGTTTATGATAAATATTGGAGTGGTCAAGTAAAAGATATCATTCTTTCAACTATTATTCATATAATATGGATGGTTGGGTATGTTAGAAACTAACTTAGATTCAATAATAAAATTGTCTCAATCAATAAAGCCATACATATGATCTCTGCTGGTGTGGCACTGTCTAGTAATTTTTCTAATAGCAAAATGTCCTCCTCTGTTGAGGATTTTAGAATCATTAAGTCATCCTCTGTAATCTAACATCCTTCTAAAGCACCATCAATCATTCAAGTAAATTGGAATAGACCTCTTTGCGGCTGGATAAAAGGAAATTCAGATGGTGCTTCAAGAGGTAATCCTGGACAATCGACTTGTGATGGGATTTTAAGAGATTCTAGTGGTGCAATCCTTGGTTGCTTTACAGACTACATTGGTGTATCATCTTCTTTTCATGCTGAACTTCAAGCTGCCATGAAGTGTATTGAACTTTCTTTCCAAAAAGGTTGGCAAAAGTTCTGGTTGGAATGTGATTCCATGCTTGTCATAGCTGCATTCAAGTCTCTTGATTTAGTTCCTTGGATGCTCAGAACTAGGTGGAGGAATTGTTTATTTTTGACAAGGTAAATGCAATTTCAAGTATCTCATATTTTCAGAGAATGAAATTCTTGTGCAGACAAGTTAGCAAATTCTGTGATTAATAGTCATTGTTTTACTTGGTGGGATTTGCCTCCAAGGTTTCTCTTTGAAGACTTTAATTGTAATATATTAGGTCTACCCTTTTATAGATTTAAATGATTCTTTTTATTTTTCATGGGTTTTGGTTTGGTCCCCCATGTATTTGTTTTCTTTTTATTATTTTTAATAAACTTTTGGTGTGCTACAGATGATGGGTAGGATTTGAGGTGCCAACCTAGTTGAGACTTCTCTCCCTATAATGATGTCTTTGCACATCAATTTTGATTAAAAAAAATATTTTAAAAAATATAATTTTCTCTGAAATAGCTGAAATTATTGTGATGACATCTTTTTCATAATAGAATCTACTAAGAATTAGTATTCTCACCCTATTATTGTTTTATATTCCATGATAATTACAGGTTCAATATTTGTTGCACAATGGATCAAGTAGGACTGGATGGTTGTTTTGAATTTAGTCTTTTGTATAATGAATGTATGAATAATGCCTAGAAGACATATAATATGTATTTGTATGTTAATGTACATGTTGTATAGACATCCTTCAGTATATGTGTACATTATTACACACTGTCTGAGCTCATATTTTTATATATCATTGTAAAGTATATTTGTGTTAACCATGGCAACCATTACCCAAGAGGGGGGTGAATTGGGTGATGACAAGTTTTAATGCAACTTTGACAAATTACGCATTTTACATCACTCAGTTAATAAATGCAGCGGAATAAGTCTAATAAATGTACAACTATTGATGATTACTCAAATACAACTTGGGATATATGATGAACCAAGTGAATAAGCTAGATATCAAGTTGTAATAATCAAAACATCAAGATATGCAATAGATAAATATATTTCACTAAATACTGAATTTAAAGAGTGTAAGAAAGAGAGAATCAAACTCAAGAATTTATCCTGGTTCAGCCACCAACCACTTGTGGCCTACATCCAGTCCTTAAGCTTAACTTGAGATTTTCTTCACTATCTCCTAGACGTCACGGGTGCTAGAAAAATCTTTGTACATACAAGAGCACTCCTCATACCTTGGGATACCTCACCCTTGTACTAGAGCCTCCAATTCTTCAAGCTTCACAGGTGCTTAAAAAACCTTTACAAACTTGAGCACTCAACACCTTGGGATACCTCACCCTTTGTGCTTGAGCCTCTACTTTCAAGGGATGCCTCACCCTTTACTTTCTTGAGGGATACCTCACCCTCTCATAATGATTTCAAGATAAAGAGAAAGAACAGAAACTCTCACAAGAGTAGATATACAACTTGAAGAACAAAGTATGGATGATAAGAAATTCTCTCAAGAGTGGATAATACAAATTGAAACTCTATGGGTATCAAGGATTCACACTTTAAAGCTCAAAATATGATTTTGATGATTGAAGGATCAATTCTAGTGTTCTTGAGGTGTATAAGCTTCATACAACACTTATATATAGAGCTCAAGTGATAAAATAGTCATTGGTAGTGTTTTATAATGATTTTCTGTGAAAACTAACTGTTTATAGCCGTTAGAAACATTCCTGGGCACTTGGTAATTAATTACAAGCTTCATGTAATCGATTACAAGCTTTCTGGGCTCTTTGTAATCGATTACACACTTTATGTAATTGATTACACGCCTTCTGTCAACGTTGTAATCGATTACATGACTTGTGTAATCGATTACACCATTTCTGATTTTGAAAACTGACTTTAAAAGGTCATAACTTCTTCATTTCTTATCCGATTAAAGCGAATGACAACTCATTGGAAAGATATTTGAGTTTATTTTCAAATGAAAGAAGTTTTAGGACAAAACTCAAAGTATTATGAAATACATGATCAAAATAGTAACCAAATATCAGATTTTCAAAACTCAAACTTTAATTGGTCATAACTTTTTCGTTTCCTATTCGTTTAAAGCAAATGACCACTCATTGGAAAGATATTTGAGTCTATTTTCATATGAAATAAGTTTAAAAACAAAACTCTAAGTAATTTGAAAGTTATGATCAAAAGAGTAACTAAATATCAGTTTTACAAAACACAAACTTGACTAATTTTCACAGATTTGAAATATTACCATAACTAGCTTTCCAAAACAGTTTGTTGGGTATTTAAACATTTTAGAAACACTTATAAATATGTTTAAAACTTGTTTGAGCTTAGTGTGATTCCTTTTTACCTTTACACAAGATCTAAGTCCTATAAGCTATTCTTGAAGAACATTAGGACTTAATCTTTGCACTTTCAATCCTTTGGCTTCTTGATGTAATCCAAGCTTCTGAAATTTTCTTCTCTTCATGTCTTGCACAAGCTTGGAACATCTTTATTATTTTCATCCTTCTTGAGTTGAGCATAGTTGTGATCTTTTTACTTTCTTGTTGCAATGCTCACTCTTGGTACTTGAACTATCCTACAAAGTATTGCTCACTTAACCAAACATAGTTAGTCCAAATTCATAACTCAATATCTTCATATGCATGATTCATAAATGTATAACTCTAGTTAGTCTAGTTAGTCTAACATGCATACAAGACTTTCATAGACATATCCAATATTAATTCATTTATAACTCACATAAAATATTATTGGATATATTATATGATGAATATTACATATATCTCATTGCATGGTTATTAAGTGAAATATAACTAGATAAAGTACATAATCATGCATGATACAATATATCTCATTAAGCAAATTTATGTAACATGATCAACATTATTTTGTGATACATCTGTCATTTATTAAGCACAACTATAAAGCATAAGCATCATTCTTTTTGTTTTGTATTTGTCATCATCAAAACTTAACATATTAAACCATTGGGACAAACTTATTTCCACAATTTGAAGTTTTTAATGAATATTTTAAGTGATGTGCTTACTATTGTTACTATGGTGTACTTCCGGATACACTAATAGTAATAATAGTAAGGGTGTTACAAGTTAGGGGTAACTACAAATACTCTAATGCTCAAGTTAAAATTTGTGCAAAGAATGTAAGGTAATATATAAAGAGAATAAAAGAAGTAAGAGAGAAATAAAAGAACCCCCCATAATATGTGAACAATGGCTAGTTATAGCATGAAGGGTAGGGTGTGCACTATACATTGTATAATACAAGGTTGTGATTAGAAGAAAAAATTTCCATAGGGGTGTTGGCGCATGTCCCAGCCATAAGAAGATATTTTGAGTGGTCAAGTGTGGGGCTAGAATTTGGGTTGGGCAATGGTTTGGGGTCATGGGTCAGGCTGATCTAGGCTGGAGGGCAATGTTTATTGGATTTTATTAGATCGAATTAGTTATAAGTTGGGTTAGGTTGGGTCTAGGGAATTGGGCCACCGTGATTTTAGCAACTTCTATTGTATGGTGGTGAAGAGCCTGGGTTAGGCCTAATTATTCTAATTCAGTCCAAGCATTATCATGCAGTTAATTGAAAATTTTAGTAGAAAGAATTCATAATTTGGAAACTGGTGCATATTCTGACTTAAATAGGAACTATTGAGAGCTTCATGCAAATTTATTGCATGTAAATGGTGTTCTTATGGGTTTTTTTAAAGTGTTGCTTTAGTTTTCTAACTTTTGATCTGTTCTGCCTGTCACTAGTACAGTTTGTCAAGTAAGCATGGCAGCTTGTATGATAGCATATGATACATATCAGGGCCCAAGTGTGGTGAAGTAGATCGATCTTCTATAGAGTAAGCCTTGGTGTCTAAGGTGGAATTTGGAAAATGCACCATTGGAATAACTAGAGGAGAACCATAACTATTAGAAATGCGGTAAGTAAAGATATGCGATATAGTATCTTTTTTTGTAATTATATTACAAAACATTATTTAATGACAAATTTGGTGTATAATACGACGAATTCGATATGCGATTTATAAAGTTATTGAGCGAATCTAGTAACTACAAGTAAAACAAAAGAATTTTATGATTTGGTTGAGAAAGATGAAATAAGCGTTGTCGTATAGGTTGAGTAGCTAGTGTTGCCTTGCTGAGCAGGATAAGTAGGCATGGTACCAACATGTCTTTGTTGGAAAATGATCATCTTACCGTGTACAGTCCTACACCTATTTTAACACCTTTGGCCACGTAAGATAAAATTTGAGATTTAATTTGCTTTTCTTTTCGTTTCCCTCTCCCTCTTTCCGTCTCCCTCTCATTTCTCCCTCTCGCTGCCCCCTCTCCCTCTAATTTCTCCATCTTTCACTTCTTTCACTTCTCCGTCGCCCCCATCGCCCACTTCCCTCCGTCCGCACACAAAGTTCCCACCGCTGCCTCTGTAACCCGCACGAAGCTCCGTCAGTGTTGCTGCCCTCTGTCGCTTCGTCAAGGTACTTTCATCATTGGAAAACATTTTGGCAACCAGTCTCGTATGTCTTGGCAAGGTCCTGAGCATGATGGACTTCTAGGTAGTGGCTCTTTTCCAAGGCCCTCTGGGCATGCACCTGGGCTGTCTGCTCCGAAGTCTCGAGCTAATGGCAACTCCTTACAAGGTTAGTTCTAGCTATTATATCTCAGACAGATGTATGTTGGCTAAATTATAGTCGTCATCACCTTCAAAAAGTCTAAAGTTTGATTTTTATTTGATATGATGCAGCTATTGAAAGGATTGAAATCATAAATAACTTTAACTTAGATATCTTGTGCAATTTTTGGTTTCTGATATTTTCCAGGCACCTCACTCACGTAGGGATACTCATGACAATTATAATGATGAAACTTTTGGTTCTTTGGAATGTACAAGTGAGAACAGGGCAGAAGAGGAAAGAAAAAGAAGAGGTGACTGCTCTTTTCTAACAGATATTGTGGTAAAGGCTGTTTCTGTTCTTGTTTTTATGGCTATACAAAATCCTGTTTACTTCTGTATTTAGATCTATGGCTAAATTTATGCTTGATAGATTCAAGTTAAATGGTTGATAACTTTCTTGACAGCTTCTTTCGAGTTGATGAGAAGGGAATGACAGAAAGCTTACCAAGAAAAGCATAAGTTGAACCCAGACAAGAATAATGAAGATTATGACATTACTTTATTGCTAGACAGTGATGAGAAAACACTAGCTAATCGAAGCAATGAGTCAGCAGAGCCTCCCGTAATTCTATCTGCTTTAAACAATGATTCTGAGAAATCTTCTCTTGCACACATTCCTTCGCAGCAAGACCACTTGTACCCCCTAGTTTTGCAAGCACAATGTTTGAAAGAAACTTTGGGGTTAAAACATCAACTAACACTCATGCAACAGAGGTAGGTAGTTGATATTTTTTATTTGTATCTTATTTGTGACTGCTTTGTAGTTTAGTTACTCTTAAATGATGTCATTTTTCATATGTTGAGCTCAAATCTAAGTTGTTTGAGGTATTATGAAATTAGTATACAACTTGGTTTTACTTCTAAATTGCAATTGTGGTTATAATATTTTATTAATGTTGGATATTGAAATGAAATTATGAAATTATTGATTTTGATAAGTGTTTTATTTTGAGCTTCTGTTCTACAATGTTATTATTGATTTGACTATCTAAGCTCTTGCTTTGATAGTAGCCTGACCATAAAAGCAGATGAGACATGGAGTCCACATGCCTTCCAATCTTCTAAGTTTGCTCATTAGTTTGCTGAAGAAGGTACTTATAAAGATGCTTTAGTGTTTCAATGTTTGTAGGCTTTTCAAGTTATACTCTGTGACTTAAATTATGTTGTTCATCCGCTTACTTTGCTGCAGAAAAGAGGCCATTGGATGACTTCACACATAGGCCAGATGACTTGCTCTCACTGATTGTTGGCAGTGAAAAAGGTGGGTTGTAGGTTTCTGATTTGGAGACAACCCGACGTGTTGCACCTACTTCTCCTTTCCAATATGCTGAACCTGCAGGTGAGCATATCACATCAAATGTAGCATATACCATTGTTGATAACTCTGAGCAATCGTACAAGAGTGATAAACTTAAGCTTTTACCGGCAGTTGTCACATGTGAAGATCTAGAAAAATCAATTATGTTACAAGTTAGTGAAAATGGTTCATCACTTAAGCAGCCCATGCAGGACAAAGATTTTTATGCAAAGACTGAGTAGTCAAATTCAAATATTGATAATCATTCATCCCAACACCTCCTTTCTTTGTTACTGAAAGGAACCTGCCATGAAGATATGGATCAATCTTCTATTCTAGATGTGGATTTTACAGACAAGGTATGCAACACCGAAGGAGTCATTACTGGTAACATGCTTGATGATCCAGGAGAGACAAATGTAGATGTTTCCAGTTCATTGAAGCAATTAACCCTGGAAACACTTTTTGGGACAACTTTTATGAAGGAGCTGCAATCAGTTGGAGCACCCCTTTCTGTTCAAAGGGGTTCAGTTGGATCTACAGAGGCTGATATTTCAGACTCTATTCTGTTTCTTTTCCTAGCCTCAGATAATGGTCTTCCTTCTACAGGCGGACATGCATTGAACAAACATGGAAGCAGATCCTACTATAAAAAAAAACTCATCAACCTAAACCAAATAGATTTTAAGAGCAGTGGTTAGATTATGGTGACCCTCAGGGAGATGTTAAATCATCACAACTTCAAAGTGAATTCAACATGTAATGGGTTCAAAGAGTAGTGCTAGCAGAAATTGCATATTTTTTGCCAACTTTTGATGAGAAATGTGGTGGTGGCAAAGGATGAACTGTGATGACATAGCATATATTAGATCTTTTTATTATTTTAAACATTTATTTTGTTGTAAGTAAAACAACCTACCTAGGTTAATTTTTTGGAATAAGTTGTTTGTGTAATTTAGTGAATGGCATAGTACTTATAAAGTGTACATAATTATATAAGGTTATGTAAATGGTCAGGTAGACATATTTTTTAGGTACATGTTTATAAGGTATCCAATGAAAATTGTACATGTATGAAGCACAATTATATCTTATGGTACATGTAATGTGAATGTATTTGTTTGGTTAATTTTGTTTGATTGGTAATGCCATTTTTTAAGACAAAATCAGTTTTTCAAAAATCCAAAGGAAAATACTGTTATATCTCATTTTCTCTATTCCTACGCTTCTGAAAAAGGTTAGTTAATGAAGAATAAAAAGATGGTTAATGACATGCAGAAGTTGGTTAACGGGGTAAATGTTGGAAGTGTGTTAATGTGCCAACAAGTGTACGGGTACGTATAAGTAATATAAAAGTATATATTGTTCCCACGATGATTGAGATTAACACAAGTATCTTCACTAATTTCACTACTTAATCACACTCAAAATTGGATAGAGTTTTGTTCAAACAGGAAAAGTAAATTGAATGAAAATAAATTTAAAGAAATAAATTCGCAACAATGAATAGGATGGGAAAATCAAAGAGATAAAGAAAACTACAAGAGAAAAAGAGAACACGTAAGTCATTCTTCATGATCTGCAGACGTTCCCCTCTTTCTTGGTGGTTGAGCAGTCTCTTTCACGCTTTCGAATGTTGATTTGTGCTTTTTTTTTTTACCTTCCTGACAACTCTCCCTTTCAATTCAGTCAGAATTAATGTATTTATACTCTGGTATGGGCGCCTAGGCGCTTAGTCTGCAGCGCCAAGACGCTTATCGTCCAGAGCGTAATTTTCTGCTATAAATTTGAGTGCCTAGGCGCTTACTATAAAGTGTCTGGGCGCCTAACATACAGAGAATTCCTCTTGCTGCGCTCTAAGGCGCATAGGCGCTACATATAAAGCCCCTGGGCACCCAATGCACAAATATGCAGCCCTCCAGCCTTCACCTTGTTAACCAACTTCTGTTAGTCATTGTCACTTTTTTGTTCATCATTAACTAACTTTTTCACAAGCGTATAAACAAAGTTGGTTATTGAAGAACAAAAAAATGGTTAATGCCCTATGCAAGTTGGTTAATGGGTATGCACAAATAGGCAACCCTTATTTGCTTTATTCACCTTGTTAACCAACTTGTATAGGGTATTAACCACGTTTTTGTTCTTCATTAACTAACTTTGTTCACAAGTGTAGAAACAAAGTTGGTTAATGAAGAACAAAAAAGTGGTTAATTCCCTGTGGTACGTGGTTAATGGGCATACACATAGGCAACCCTTTTACTCTATTTACCTTGTTAACCAACTTGCATAGGGTATTAACCACATTTTTGTTCTTCATTAACTAACTTTTTTCATAAGCGTAGAAACAAAGTTGGTTAATGAAGAACAAAAAAGTGGTTAATTCACTATAGTACATGGTTAATGGGCATGCTGCTGCTTTTTTTCCCACTGAGTTTCCATTGCCCAGCGACCAGTTGGCCGCCCGGCGACTGGTGTTATGCTGCTGCTCCTTTCCCACTCTGAGTTTTCATCGCCCAGTGGCCAGTTGGCCGCCCGGCGACCAGGGCGATGCTGCTGTCCCTTTCCCACTCTAACTTTCCATCGCCCAGTAGCTAGTTGGCCGCCCGACGACCGGGGCGATGCTGCTACTTCCTTTCCCACTCTGACTTTCCATCGCCCAATGGCTAGTTGGCCGCCCGGCGACCTGGCTTCTGTTGCAGGTCCTTTTCCCTTGCACAAATAGGCAACCTTTTTTTGCTCTCTTTACCTTGTTAACCAACTTTAATAGAGCATTAACCACGTTTTTGTTCTTCATTAACCAACTTTTTTCACAAGCATAGAAACAAAGTTGGTTAATAAAGAACAAAAATATGGTTAATGCCCTCAACAAGTTGGTTAATGGGCATGCACAAATAGAACCCTTTTGCTCTCTTTACCTTGTTAACCAACGTTTGTAGAGCATTAACTACGTTTTTGTTCTTCATTAACCAACTTTGTTTCACAAGCATAGAAACAAAGTTGGTTAATGAAGAACAAAAATGTGGTTAATGTCCTCTACAAGTTGGTTAATGGGCATGCACAAATAGAACCCTTTTGCTCTCTTTACCTTGTTAACCAACTTTCATAGAGCATTAACCATGTTTTTTTTCTTCATTAACTAACTTTTTTCACAAGCATAGAAACACAGTTGGTTAATGAAGAACAAAATATGGTTAATGCCCTCTACAAGTTGGTTAATGGGCATGCACAAATAGGCATCCCTTTTGCTCTCTTTACCTTGCTAACCAACTTTCATAGAGCATTAACCACGTTTTTCTTCTTCATTAGCCAACTTTTTTCACAAGCATAGAAACAAAGTTAGCTAATGAAGAATAAAAATGTGGTTAATGCCCTCTACAAGTTGGTTAATGGGCATGCACAAATAGGCATCCCTTTTGCTCTCTTTACCTTTTTAACCAACTTTCATGTAGCATTAACCACATTTTTTTTCTTCATTAACTAACTTTGTTGCACAAGCATGGAAACAAAGTTAGTTAATGAAGAACAAAAATGTGGTTAATACCCTATGCAAGTTGGTTAATGGTCATGACAGTTGGTTAATGTCCTATGCAACTTGGTTAATGGCCATGCACACAGAAGCAACCCTTCCAGCCATTTACCCTGTTAACCACCTTTTGTATATCATTGGTTATACTTTTTTGTTATTCATTAACCTACTTTTTCCACCAGTATGCACAAATATTACTGAGCTCTATTTATTGGGAATCTAACTTTCAATTACGAGGATGACATTCAACCACATGAATAGGGAGATTTTTCAGTTTCATTTTTCATTGTTACATGAAATCACAAATCTAATAATAGTGCAAAAACTAAATTCAACATTGTCAAGTTAATGGCAAACTTCTCAAATGAGCCACCTCCACTCAAAAATATCAAACATGGTACATACAAAATCATTAGGATCAGCTACTAATTACACTACACAGTTCACATCCTACTATTTATTAACCATCAGTCAACCAGTTACATCTGTGTGTTCTTCTTCTTCCTTAGCTGATATACATATGGAGTTCGAGTGGATGCACTTTCCACATGCTTCCTCGGTTGGAGTTTTGCTCGCGTTGCAATGTTCGATGGTGGCTTATCAGTGGTAACAGCCTCAACATCAGCTTCAGCCTGGACATTATTTCCATCTGTGTAACAAACAGACCTCATGTTACATGTTACACAAATATATGTATATATAAGGCAATTGGCAATGGAAGCAATACAAAAAAGGTTTACACAATTACCTGCATCATTCTCTTGAGGCAGGTTTACCAATGATACACCTGAAAAAGAATGTTGATTTTTAAAAATTCCTACAAAACAAAGATATGGTAGATAAAAGCCTAAAAAATTTGCCAGAATTGTATTTGTATCGTCTAAAATTACTTACTTTCATATTCCACTATATAATAGACAGCAATTTCATTAGTGTTAAATCTTTCATGCAATTCTAACGTTAATCAAACATCCCTCACCGTCATTTCGAGCAGCAGTATGACTACGAAGACGTGGGCTTCCTACTGTCAAGGGTGATGCACGACCAGGTGTTTGCTAAGAACCGACTTTATACCCTTCACTGTCGCTATGGAGAGGCATCACAAATGAAGCACTTTGTCGATGTATGTTTACAGGATGATGCATGGCAGCAGCTGAAGTTGAAGGCGCTGCCGCCGCTGGATGCTGAAGCATAATTTGTTTCAACATACTCAGTTCTTGCCCGAGAAAGGTAATCCTCTCCTCAAACTGCCTATTCTCTACCACCACCCGACGAAGTTCACTAGCATGGTCCTCCATATCAAAAGACCTTGCTCGCTCATGCCCAAACTGGGGGTGTGCCCCATCCAATGCTTCCTTGACTATGTCAAACTGCATCTCTTCAGTCGTTGCAGCCACATCCTCGATTATCTGCTAACGTACAAAATACACCAGATGCACAAATATGAAATGTTGATGGAAGACTAACATACAAAATTTTTTTTCTTACCAAACATGTTATAGGAAGACTAATTCAACATGCTTACCAAATTGTGGCGAAATGCCCAATCAATCTTGTCCTTGCTGCTGCCAACGTTTTGCCAATTCAAATATCATGGAAAAGGAAACATGTGGGGGTTCCTGTCTGTTTGCCACATGGACAGGTGGTCCAAAGCCCAAATCTGCATCAAGCAATTGTCAAACTTAAGTACATAGTTTTACTAGGAAGGTTAACATGCTTATAAAATTCATGTATATGAAAAAAAATTACTATAATTTGAGGATGGAAAGAGTATATACCTGAAGGATAGCTGCACATCTTGTTATGTGTCTTTGGCTTGAATTCTCACCCCTTTTCACAACAGAAGCAGCCACGCTTAAACTATCAACTAAGAAATCGTATACTGCTAAACCCCAGCAGTAATTACCAAGAACATCCAAGTCATCCAACATTTTAATCATGCCGCTATACACATATCCCCCTGTTCTTAGAAAATAGAACACGCCAAATGCAAGGAGTATGTACAGCCTACAAAAATCATCCACCTGCTGGTCACCTCGATACGCATGAAGCAGTTGGATAATTCTATCAACGGTGATAGCTACACCCCCAAACATATTCAATGTTTGACATTCCCCTCCATCATCAGTTTGTACCCGTTCACCTCCGACGCGTAGTCCAACCGCAAAACATATATCAATGGGATTAAGACTAACCACTCGACTTCTAACCCTGAACCCCCTACTTTGGTCATCCCATCGGCAAGCTAATTCCCACAATAGTATGCCAGAGATTTGTAAATTTTGTGGCATATTTACAAGCACTTTGAATGGAGTGGCCTCGATTTGGGTTCTTTGAGCAGAAGTCAAATTATTGTTGATGTCAACCAATACATTGGGTACGCAGGCATGCCTCAAACGTAACTGAAAAGTGCAACAACAAAGTTCATGTTAGTAATAAATAAATAGCAGTCATGTAAATAGTTAAAGTAGTGCACGTGTTCTATACATTTTGCTTATTTGAACTTGTTGACCCCTCCTTCCTTCTTGATGGTGCTATGCTCCAATTTTTGCTTTAGGAAACACACTTTATAAATTAAACAACAGCACCTGCAAAAAGATGAAAGGCATTTTAGATATCAATGGTAAAAAGAGTTTTCAGATTGAATTGACGTGAATTGAAATGATTTGATGCTAAGTGATTTGAGTTTATAATTTGACAATGTGTAATAAGCCTTTTTTGAAAACCTATTCGTGAATTTTGAGGGTCCATCAATATATAAAAATAAAAATGTATTCAATAAAAATATGAGTGTTTATTATCTTAAAAATTAAAAAAGCCATTTAATATTTTTTAAAAATAATAAATAATCAATAATAAATACTTTTATATCCAATTCTTAACATGTATTTTTATGACACGTCACATGATAATAAAACTTAGGGAAGAAATTTAGACAAGGAAAAGAGTGAGGCAAATGCAAGTTTACCAATATTTATTTCATGCAATTTGAGTTATAATAAATATCAAACTATCCACTAGTCATCTAGTGGTTTCAAATATTATTGCTCCTTTCATTAGCCTTATGACTACCATTAAATTCAGCTCCTCCCCTTATTAAACATAGTGAAAACCAAGTCAACCAACAAAGGTCTAAAAAGACTCAAAGGTTTCTTAGGACTAACCGGTTATTACTGGAGATTTGTGCGAGGATATGGGAAGATTGCTCAACCCTTAACCCAGTTACTTAAGAAAGATAATTTCAGGTGGGGACAAGAGGCACAATCAGCTTATGAGGAGTTGAAGGCAGCCGTAACAGAGTTGCCTATCCTAGCAGTTCCAGATTTCACCAAATCATTCGTGGTCGAATCTGCAAATCTATTACATACGCAGGATTTCACAGGCTCAAATCATATTTTAATAGGTAATGGTCAAGGCCTTACTTTGTTAAGTCTATTGATTGTTCTAAATTCTTGTTCTACTTGGTATTTGTTGTTAAATCTTGGGTCTAATGGGTTTTCTGAAGTTACTTTTTCTAATATCCTGGTAATAATTTATTAAAAACCAGAAGAGAAACAAGGAAATAATGTCATTATTAAACCCACTCAATGGATTAATTAGCTATGTAACAGGAAACTTAACTGATTTAGTAAATAATAAATTTAATGCTATTGAACATTAAGAGATGAATTATCTGGAGTAAGAAGAAGAATTGATGAAATAAAAAAAAATCAGAAAAATCAATCCTGAAGCCTCATCACAAGGCTTAAAAAGGATTTAGATGAAATCAAAAAATTAATACAAGAAAACAAGGGAGATCCCTCAATAGGACCAAAATTAGACCACATAAATAAAAAACTAGACCAATTAAGCCAGAAAACAACTACATTAACAACTCAACAGGAAGAACAAATAATTAGAAAAGCAGAAGAAGAATGTAATGTGCAAAAGAATTAGAAAGGAAATTATCAGACCAAATTGGGAATATGAATAGACCCACAGTAACTCCATCAGGAGAAAAACTGACAGACTATTCACATTTAAACTCAATTTGGGAACCAACCTCTAGAATAGACAAACAACCTCATCAACAAATATACTTTTTAGAAAATTAAAATGGAAGAATATAGGAGAAAATTAGTAGAAGAATATTAAAAGGAAATAAATATAGAAAGACTAGAAGAAATAATCAAGAAATTAACCATATTAGATTTTGAATTAGAATAAAGGAAGAACAAATATCAAAGAAGGAAGAAGGAACATCTTACAATCAATATCAAAGAAAAAGATATAATTATTAAGAACAAAGCCAAAGATATAGAAAAACCCCTTATAGACCATATTATAGGAGCACACCAGCAGGAGATATACCATTACAACTTAGACCATATGAAAATATTCCACTAATACGTCAGTCTTAGACTTAGACTATGTAAGAAATAGAGAAAAAATAATAATGGAATGGGAAGCGGAAGTAAGTCTAATAATACAAACCAATAATGAATTTACAGAAAATATAGAAGCAGTATTTACTTTAGCAAAGCAAAAAGCAACAGGAATGCTAGATATTGGTTAGCAGCATTAACACCAGAACAGAAATCTCAGATGAGAGATGCTACAACAACTAGAATATTTGAAAAATTAGTAGATGCCCTATATACAAAATTTGTAGGATTGGACAGAATAAACCAAAAGGAAGAAAGTAAGAAATTAGACCAAGATAAAGCCAAATGGCATTTGAACAATACAATATTATGTGACATATGTTATTTTCACAATTTCGCATGTGAATATGAGAAATATTACCATATGTTAGCACCTCAGGATCAAGCCTTTTATAAGGAAATGTTTTTTGACAAAATACCTAAACCATTTGGGGATACAATTAAACAAGAATGGAGAAATAGGATTCCAGCTTATGCTGACACATTAGGAGGAAGAATTAAAATGACAAAGGATGATATTCAAAAGAAATGTATAGCTAGACAAGAATCATCACAAGTAAAATACTTAGATAGAGTATGTTGTGATAAAAAGGACCCTGAAATACCTCATCAATAGGGATGTACAAAGACAAAAGGAAAACTAAAAGAAAATATTATAAAAAAAATAGAAGAAGAAAATACAAGCCCAGATATAAGAAAAGATATAAATTTAGAAGATATAGGAAGTCCATGCCACCAAGACAAAGATATTTTAGGTAAAGAAGAAGCAATTATACAAGAAGATGTTGACCAACAGGAAAATCCACATGTAAATGCTGGATATGTCATGAGGAAGGACACTATACAAACCAATGTCCTAAAAGACTTAATAAAGAAAATAAGAACAACATCAAAATGCTAGAAATAGCAATGAAATTAGACTTTGAACCAGTAGAAGAATTAGGATAAAAAAATAAGGAATTATATTATTTAACAGAATCTGAAATTGAAATATCTGAATGGAGGAATTAGAAAGTGAAGAAAAAGACTCTAAATAAAAATGTATAGGAGTTTCAGCACAGAAATCAGGACAAATCCAAATAGTACATACATCCCAGTAGAAATTAGGATAAAAGGATGCAACTCATATCATATACATGCATGCATAGATACATGAGCAAGTATTTGTACACCAACCAGATACATATTACCAGAAAAATCATGGAAAGATACCCCTAAACCTATAACGGTTACAATCGCAGATGCTAGTAAACACGTTATCAGTAAAGTTGCATTAGGAATTGATCTTTATATTAATGGTTATGAGTTTCATGTACCAACCATATATCAACAGGAATCAGGAGTAAACATGATTATAGGAAACAACTTCTTAAACCTTTATGGACCATTTTGTCCATATCAAGATCATATAACAATTCAAACATTAGATAGAAAAACAATAGTTATTCAGAAAGTACGCATAGCCTTTGCAGTAGCTACCCATGGAAAAGAAAATTTTCTACAGCTTCATACTCTATTTAGTCAACAAGAACTCAGAAACCAGGGACCAGGTATTTGAAGGCAAATGCGCAAGCAGCTTCCAAGAATCCCATATAGGAGGTGCAACATTGTACATACACAAGTGAAAGAAACAGTGACTACAATCCTATACAGTAAGAAAAATGGGTTTATTATGGTGTTTTCTTAATTTTTTCATGTACAGAGAGAGAGAGAATGGTACCACAAGGATTACAACGATGAAGGCAGCAACACAGGCAGTGCAGTGGAGTGACGGAGTGGACTTATGGAACAACTCACTGCTGCAATCGCCAACTGCTACCTCGAACGCCAACTGAGAGTGCCAACTGCAACCTTGCACGCCAACTGGAAGTGCGTCTGCATGGTCTCCGACGGACAGTGGTCTCCGACTAAGTTTGGTGCAAAGGGGAAATGACAATGCCAAATGAGAGGGACAGGGACAGAAGGACAACTCCAGGGTTCAGAAATTTGGGATACAGGGAATGAAGAGCGTAACAGATGGAGGGGGAAATATAGAGAGAATAGGGGGAAATTTAAGAGGGAGAAAGGGAGAATGAGAGGGAAATGAAAAGGCAGAGACAGGGAGAAAGGGAGACATACGTATATATCTCGTACGTCAGTAAACATACGGTGTTCAAATTGGTGTGCCACTGTTCGCGGTAAGAAAATTGTGATTGGTCTTTGTTATATTACTTCTGTTGGTATCATTGTTGTGTTCTGAAGTGTAAATGCTTAATTTGACATGGAATATATCACCAAGGCCATGTATGTGTAACCTGATGAGGGTATTATACATTAAATTATATTGTACACATATGGAGCCAGCTGATGCAAGTTTGGACCTCCTTGTTTGCAAGCAGGCCATGTAGCCTACAGTTATTTTCATGTCACAAGGTATTATTAATGGGTGAATAACCAAGCAGAAAGGCCAAGGCGTTGCATCCAATCACCAATCTGAATTTTCAGGAAATCTCCAACTAGGTTGGATCAGCCCTGCTTGAAAAAAGACAGATGAGATTAGAACAATTTCAGTGAGTAATACCTTCGAAAATGCAGGAGCTGGATTAATCCTTATTATTGCTTTTACGAGTAAATAGTATTTAGAAGGCTTTTTAGCCCGAAAGCGACCATGAAGAGACAATGGGTGGGTCTTACTGATCGGTGGGACTCACCTCACCTGTGAATTCAACTGAAACTCGTTGTTATCTCTTGTCAGTCACATTCGAATTAAAAATATGTTACATCACTCATATTAATAAGGTTCTATGATAAGATAAAACAATCTCAATAGAAAATTAATTGATTTTGCATATATACAAGGGGATAATTCTAGTAAGAAGAAATTTTATTATGAGAGAATGAAAGGAGTAAATTTTGACCATATAATCACATATAGATAATTAAGATTAAAAGTTATTTAAAAGTCATGTTGTAACATCTTAATACTAGTATCCCAATATATGAAGTATATAAAGAGATAGGTAGCATTACAATGTCACTAGATACATACTAATCTGATACATATATCCATAATATTCGTTAGAAACATTATAGAGAGCCTTATGAAATGTGAAAAATATAAACATCATAGTAAAATACATATACATATACAACATTAACCTTAGCAAAGGCTTGAAATATTACATAATATTTTACATTACATTGAAGTACTAAGAAATACAATATTTGTAACATAAACTATAAGCTACTCTAATCTTTAGCTTCCTTTTTCTTCTTACTTTTGAAAGAAATTTCACCTGGAATTACATGATACACAGCGGGGTGAGAAATAATATTTTTCAGTATGAGTAATCAAAACCAACATACATAACATAACATAACAAACATAATTTTAACACATGCTAAATAAGATATGTCTAAAGCATCTGTAAGGTCTAACTATAGTATCTAGATAAACCGAGTTAACATACATATATACTCAGTCCAACTTAGAAGCAAGATATTAAGCTTACGAATACTGATTTAATGTATTATCTCGTGGTAAATAAAGGGAAAGCTCAGCCTCACATTACACGTACCTTAACACACTAAGAAATTCGGGCTAAATCTCTGATCAAAAGAACCTTACAAACTCCCTACTTATCTCCTTTGGCCTTAATGATGGTGTACAACATCAAAAGATATTCACAAAGATCAATACTACTAATCATTCCTATCATACATATATCTAAACATCAATTCATCACTCATTAGTCTTAAGCGACATACTCTACCATCAAAGTGGCCTAAGGTGCTAGATACTTACCTAAAGCAAACCATAACTCTTAAAAGCTCAAAGGTTTAAACTTTCTCATGCATGTTAGATGAAAATTTTCCTCTTGAAAATATCCCTATTTATGTCTTAACACCTTTTAGGAAACATATACTAATGATCACATCTAACCAAGAACTTGAAAACATAAAAAATGACATTTTTAGCAAATCTGGGCATCACGCTGCGGCACTTACTTGGGTACGCCACGGCGCCCTAGCCTCGGGTTTCATTACTGGGCGTAGCATCACTCTCACACTGCGGTGCCACACACCTCACGCCATGGCACACGCAGCAAAAGCAACATCACACTGAGGCGTAGCCCCTTAAGCCGTAATGCACACAGATTCTGCTGAATTCTACAAAATTGTGGTACTATTTTATTGGTTATTTTCTTGGATTTTAGCCATTCCAATTCGGTTTCTAAATGATTCTATATCCCTAATCAATTCATTAATATATAGGAAACAACAATCACTAACTTAAGCCTCTTAATTTGGATTCAAGCACTAAATCCCACATAGCTTGACCTAAACCCCTCTTTTGGGCATCCATGGTCTAAATGAAGTGTTCTAAGTTTCTATCTTCAACTTATGCTATGAACAAGTCATAAATGACCAAAGAAACACATTCAAGCAAGCTAAACACATTAAACACCTCTAAAACTTAGTTTAACCTATTAAGCACCAAGGGTGCATCAATGGTGAAAAGAGTGAAAAGAGATGAATATAAACATTATACTCCTACCTTTGGCAACTGTGAAGAAGATTCAAGTTTGGTTGGATTCTCAAGCTTTAGCTTTGCCCTTGGCTTTCTTCTTTCTCTCTTCCTCTTCCTTGGTATTTGCTTTCTCTTCCTTCCTCCCTTCTCTCACATTTTTTGTTTCTGTTTTGTGCAGAAAAAGAGCCGTGAACAAAGGCTTATAAAGAGGGAACTAAAGACTCATATAGCCTTTAGGCCAAAATTGATAAATCATTATCTGCTAAAAACACTCAAATTTATCTAATTCAAGATTTTCAAATTCCAACAACTTTCAAATAAATATTAAGATTCATATAAAAAGTCGCTTCACCATTATCTAATATTTTCATATCTGCTTATAAATAGACAACCAGTATGCCTAAAAATATAAACTAACTCAGTTTACCTTGAGACTTTAATTGTAACTTATTTTATATATTTGTGACCTAAAAATAAATTATCCATATTTATTTTCCTTATCTAAGCAATTACTGCTATTATCTGAGTCATTTTAAGCTACTTTTCACACTCTGGGTTGCAACTAAGTACTTAAACTAACTCAAATTGTCACAAAATTAAACAAGCATGTTAAGCGAGTCATATGCTACCTTTTGAACTCATACACAAGTCTACCATGTCATTTAGGGTATTACACATGTGACCACTTAAAAAAATCACATGTATTTATGTTCTAATCTTGACTATTCATGTAAGATCCAATAGTCAAGATTCACTCATCTCACTTCTTACAATAAATACTCCTCTCATCAAATACGCTCCTTTTATATATATATATATATATATATATATATATATATATATATATATATATATATATATATATATTATATATATATAATAAATTCGAAAATGACACATGTTAGTAATTGATGAACTCATTTTCCTCTAATATTCACATTATTCTTATAAAGTTTTATCTAATATCTATAAATTATCTTAAATCAACTTCTACTTGCTGATTCTTATCTCTTTCAATAACACTTATCACTCATCAAATCAAAACAATTCCTATAATTCTCAACCAACTTTATTTGTTAAGAATTTGGTAAGGACCAAGAAAACGAGGATTTAACTTTCAGGTTTCTAATGCTCTACCAATCCCTGTTGTAGGAAAAACTTTTAAGAATACATGGTCTCTCTCACTAAAGTCAAGAGGTCTCTTTCTCTTGTCAGTATAACTCTTTTGTCAACTCTGAGCAGTAACCAACCTATCATTAATCATCTTGATTTGCTCTGTGGTTTGCTGGACCAACTTTGGTCCTAGGATGGTTCTCTCACCTACCTCATACCAACATAGAGGCAATCTACACTTTCTTCCATACAAAGCCTCATAGTGTGTCATACCTATGCTGGAATGGTAGCTATTGTTATAGGCAAACTTCGCTAACGGTAAGAACCTGTCCCAACTACCCTGTTGTTCTAAAACATATGTCCTAAGCATATCTTTAAGGTTGTGTTTGGATAAGATATTTTGAAATTTCAAGGTATTTAAAATTCAAAGAAATTTAATTGCATCAATTCAATTTCCTTCATTTGTAAAATATTTTGTTTGGATAAAGCAATTAAATTACCTTGAATTTCAAATTTCTTGTTTGGATAAAACAATTCAATTACCTTCATTTGTAAAATCTCTTTTTAAGATATTTTTGTAAAATTAGGATTTTAATACAAAATTTTACAAAACAAAATAAATATCATATAATATTTTTTCATAAAATTTATTAAGCTTTGATTAGATTTTGATTTTTTGGTTTGATTTTTGTTTGGATTGCCTACATTCAATTATTTCAAGACTATAGTGCTATGAAAGCACACAATAAAACTAAAACATAAAATAAACTCTAACAAATGAATCACTTTATTTTGATACAAAAGGCAAAGAAAAAGGTCTTTTTGACTCTGATAAGAACTTTTGCTTAATTAATTGTCAAATATAAATATACGAATGCAAACATTCATTGGTGTGCCTGTCCTCAACCTATACAATTTTTATTTTTTAAAAAAATTAAAAAATCTGCACAAAATGAAAAGATTAATATACCATTTTTTATAAATAATCTATAAGTACAACTTATACAACGATTTATAAAAATAAAATAACACGATTTAGGCTACATTGAAAACAAGTCAACTTTCAATGGGTATAGTAGACTTAGTCGACTTAGTCTTCTTCGTAGTTGCTTGTACGAATTCTTTCAACGACTCAGCCACGTTTCTTATTGAAGCAACTATCCCATCTTTTTGACTCAGCCACTTTTCTCATTGAAGCAACTATCCCATCTTTTTCTCCACTTTTTCTTCGGGATTGCATGAAAGTAGACGATGAAGATTGTCCTCTTTTCTTTGTTGCAGAGCTTGGTTCCTCCAAATCAATATTAACACTATCAACTTCATCCTCTTCATTTGCTTTTTTGCTCATGACATCATCCGCATCAAGAGAACCAAACCCATATCCGAGAACCAGGTCGAACTATCTCTCAGACAAGCCTTCAAGTCACTCGAACCAAACCCAGTGACTATACTTAAATTAAATCTTTACTCAGAGCTGAATATGGAACACTACTTATATCTAAATGGTTAAACAGTGCCCATGGAAGTGATATCAATTAGTTATAGTGGAAAACAATATAGTGTACATAACTTGGGTAATATAATAACCAGGAACAGGACACACACAGCAAGTCCACAACATTTAGCAATCATGCGCGGAAACACAACAACAACAATAGTATAATTTGTTTCGTCATTATACCAGTTCTAGTAACCATAAAAGGTAAGGTACTGTACAAAGGTTTCAAGATCATTCCACTGTGCATTTTATTTATAGCACATCCCATCTAGCAAGTTCAAATTTTGTACACAGTAGCTACCCTACCATCCCAAAACAACCAGGCAGGTACCAACAAGAAGAAGATTTAGATTGCAATGTGAATATAGAGTCAAACAATGTACTATAAAACACAGGTATAGAGTCTATGAAATCTCAATCTTACTCAGCATAAGTTAGTGTCGTTGGTGGTTAGCCAGATAAAGTAAAAAAGATGGTGCCAGAAGATATGATACTAGATTCAATGATAAATTGGAGACGCATCAAATATTCATGATTCTTGTGTTGTACCAGATTACATGAATTCAAACGCCCTCTTTAAATTCATCAAGGTGCAAGCACTGTCGTTGTTGCCTTCAAATGTTAGCTACTTTAATTCTTGACTATTCCTGCTGTCATTTTCTGTGACTTGAATCAAAACATCAAAATGAAGTTCTTTCACTATAAAGTGACCCCATGCAATTTCATTAGATGTCATATGTCTTCTTCCCCATTGATTAGTGAGGATGATGTGATAAGATATGTGTAGTAACTAAGATAAACAGTATTTTTTTCAACCTTAAAAACATTAAATTAAAATAAACTTGTTGATAGATTCGTAAACATTAGTAATAAGAATTGAACCAGTAATTAATTGTTCACAAAATTGGCAGATATTCAGCTGAGGTAGAGTGTTAGACATCAAAACTGACTTATTAATAAGCCTACTGTGATGCCTAGGACTCGGGGAAGACAATGGTGTATATTCATAATATTATCAAAAGAAATAAATATGAAAAACAAAATCCAATGAAAAGTTAAATATTAGTGCTTTATCTTTTAACCAAAGCATAAAAAGTTTTAAGCTTGTTATATTTTGAAGCTCTGCTATTTCACTTGTTAATCAAAGAACTATGTAGTATTTACTATAACTAACAAGTTGACAAGTCAAAACTACTTGTGACTACAAAAACCTATGAGCTTATACCGAAGTAGTTAAGGGAAAGGAATTTTTGTCTTTCCATTTTGAACAAATCCTACAGCTAGGTTTCAAACTTTCCACTTGAATCATTGTTGTTTCTTCTTCTATATTCCGTATTTCTCACTGATCACTAATGTGCATCGGTCCGCTGTTGACAGCGTATTGATGAGATTAAGCAAAGGCTTCTCTACACCAAGTTCGAACTGATAACAGCAAGAATGGAAAACAATGCAGAGATAAGGAAATATGAGGAGACCATTAGACATTTATTCAAGCTATTAAAGACAGTTTGCCAAGAAAGAGATGAAGATCTTCACAGAATCAAAAGTCATGGAAATTTAGAAATTTCCAGAATTTATTAAATTAAGCACTTGAAAACTAGTGACTGATTAATTTTAAAAAAAATAAACAAAGTACTATGAAGATCTGAAAACACGAACTATAATATGAAAAGACCTCAGAAGACTCAGAAAAAAATGGAAAATTCAGTATGAACTCATTTTCAGAAACAGGATTAAACAAAATCTCGAAAGCCCTGAAGTAATAATTGTAACACCCACCGTAGGGTGTCACATTTATGTTACTTTATTACCCAAAATACCCTCAATAGTCATAAAATGGGATATTGTGATAAAAATACGAGTTGTAAATTTTTTTTTTCTTTCTTCATGGATAACAATAAAATAGACTTAGCGGAAAATAAAACTATTATGCAACAACCTCACACATAATTTACATCATATACATATTACACAAGTGCTGTCAGGCTTATTTATTACAGACCATGTCTCGGAACAATAAACACACTTAAATAATTACACACATAGTTTATATCAGAATTCAAACTTGCCCAAGTTTAACTAAGTAGAAGACCCCTCAGACGGGTCCTCCTCGGGTTCCTCAAATAGGTAGGAATCCGTTATGACGAGTAGCCCTACGGACAGGTGTCCGGGCTGACGATACTATGCTGATTTCCGTTGGGACATAATTTCTAGTATCCCAATGTCGCCTGATATGCAAAGGAAATTCAACATGAACAAAGATAGTCACACAGAAAAATGGATCTCCACGAAACAGTCTACTAATACTAATAGTCAGGTACCCCTCATAAATAAGTCCTCACTCATCGGGACTTGTCCTCCATTCTCCAGCTCTTCCGTGAAATTATAGACGTATATATCCGAAGAAACTGGCTCTTGACGTCATACTGTCAAAATTCTGCATTCCCTGATGTGAGAAGTAGTTCCTCTTCTCCTTCTTGTACCGTTTCTTTCTCAACGTCTTCACCCAATTATAAATACAATATACAGATATACATACAAAGAGGTGAGATCACCTACGCCAATACCAGCATGATAGCACAGAGATAATACAAACAACATATCATGCAAAAATATCATATCATGATCACAATTATGCCATCATCATAGTGTAAAATAATAATTACCATCATGCCACTATCACTGTTTAAATCACAAAATAATTACAGTAATACCATCATATAGATATAGATGCTCAATTTCATGCATGCGCACATAGACTCAATGTCCTACTCCATGGAGCTAATACTCAAGTCGGAGAAATTGATCGAAAAGATCTGCTGGTACCACGTGCTTCAAACCAAGTACTATAATTATATCTTGCACATCTAGCACATACATGACAATCTTTGTCAGATCTCGATTAAGAATAGTGTCTCGGTCCGAATCATCGGTGTGTTGCATCGGTCTAACTCATGGTACAGAAGAGCTACCAATTGCCTATTGCGATCAACCCGCACCCCGATGCCCCCAAGGTCAACATGTGACCTACACTACGCGTATCGCACCCACTCAAGAGGTGTACGTTTCTCCTAGGCAATTAGCCATATACAATCCATCGGACCTTTTTCAATGTATGTGTAACGCACCAATTACTAACCAAAGGTAAATCACATAATTTCTCATACAAAGTTCAAATACTATTTTACGTTCGTAAAATGGATTTATGCCAATTATAGGCAAATTGCTCAATTTCTTATACAGTATTCACATATTGATTTTTAACTGTAAAGTTTACTGTATAATTAACAACAACCTTATATTATTGCATTTTTCTCATTCGAAAAGTATTTTTGTCACGTTTTTACGGTCACGTAATATTTTATTATGTAATCAACGATTTGTAATATTTCTATTACGTTTAAAAATTGCGAGACAATTTTCTACTGTATTCTAAAATGCATAAAAATATTCTTTCATTTTTAAATCGCATAGTGATTTTTCTACAACATTTCGATCATGTAAAATATTTAAACGCTTTAAAAATTGCATAGAAATATTTTAACGTTTTCAAATTGCATAATTTAAAAATTACGTTTTTGACTTATGTAAATCATTTTTCACCATTTTTACCCTTCGTAAAATATTTCTTAACTTTAAAATATTATTTTGGACTTTTCTTACAATAATATAATTTCTTACTTTATTTTCTTCCTATTCTTAGTATAAAAAAATTATTTTTTGTAATATATTTCCTCAAAATCACTTTTTATTGATTTAATTTTACAAAATCACATTTAGTTGATTTAATTACTGTTTCTAATTTTAAATCTTCTAATATTTTCCAAAACCCAATAAATAAATTCTATGTTAGTAAATTTAAGTTACAAACGTTTTCTTTTATATTTCTAAATCACTTCAAAAAATTAATTCTCTTTAAAATAATTTGAAGTTCAACACCTTCAATCTCCCTTTTTCTTTTATTTATGAAAATTCCACTTGATAACACTTTAATTCCCTTTTCAAAAATCATTATTGGAAAAGTCTTATATTTTATAACATCAAAACATTTTTCTAAATTATCAAAACCTTATAGATGGCCATTGGAACCATGAAATATTTTTCTTCTAACTTAAATAAATTCCATTCTTGTTTCTACATAAAATAAATTCATGAAAACTAAACTCCAAAAATCGTGTGCATTCTCTTTACAAAACAAACTCTTTTGTTTATTTTCTTTACTTCTCAAATCATTCAATTTTATTATTTATGAAAATATAATTTTGTGAACACCAAATTGGTTGATATCTTATCCGAAATTTACTTTAGTTCAAGGACTAAAAATGAACTCCATAGTTCTTGAAAATTTTCAATAATAACTTTAGTCTTGGAAGTTCAAAACCGTGACCTCCTCCATGGCCTTTGGAGCCAAAATTTTGCTTATTTCAACATACATCCATCATAATATATTCAACATATATCATTATACATATTATAAGCATACCATATAAATAGATAAAAATCATACTAAGCATGCATACACAAGTAAATCATACAAAGCATATCAAGCATAGGCAAAAATAATTAAAGCACATAACACACATAACTTATTACATGACCATGGATATGAATCCTCACATGGATTCGCCATCCACCAAATATAAAACTATCTCTCACCACCATGCTTGGTTGGTGAGATGGATCTCCCTCTTACCTCTTGAAGAACTACCAAAAAGCTTGTTGCTTTGTGTTTTGAACAAGATCTCCACCAACACAATTTCTTAAACATGAAACAAATACAAGAAAATTAGTATATCAAGCTTGAATAAGAAGAACCATGGGTCAAACATGGTTTAGAACGTGAAAAAGAAAAGAATATATGAAGTTTCCTTACACTTCACCAACAAAGACTCTAGAACTTGATCTTAGTAAAAGTCCTTCAAGATGAAAGATTTAGAGAAAGTCTTCAACATGAAAGTTGTTTAGAATAAGGTAAGGATTCAAGAAACTAGGTTGTATGAAATTAAAGAGTGATGGAGGAGAGAATTAGAGTACTTGGCCAAATGGTCTTCTTTTGGGAGGGAGAATGGAGTTTTCTTTGGTTTGTTCTTGAAGCTTAAGTGGAAAAGGTGAAGAAGTGATAATATGAAGTGTAGAAATGAATTTTCTTGGTCTTTCAAAGTGATATTGCAGTAGCATGCATTGGAGAGAAGTGTAAAGTGAAGTTTGAAAAATATGATCATTAATGATCAATAGGAAATGGTCTTGACACTTGGCTATTGTCTTCATCCTTTTCTTTGGCCTATACAAAATTGTCTTCCTTCTTCCTTGCTTCTCCAAACCGTCCCCCCTCTTCATGCACTCCAAATGTGACAAATTTCATAACCATCACTTTAAGCTATCCTAACCATTGATTAAAAGAATGGTTTGGATTAAAAATAGTTACTAGGTTTAGGTTATAGATGGAAGACTTTATTTGAGCCATTGGATCATTTTTGACTTACAATCCTAATCATTGAATGTATCTCCAAAATGAAGGGTCAAGATTACACCTTCAAACTTTACATCCAAGGGTCCAAAATGGTTGTAGTCATTTTTTTTTATGACCAATTCTCCACCACTGATCTAAATCCAAATCCAATGGTCATTAATGATCCATCTCCACCATTGATTAATTTTACATCCAAGGGTTGATAATGGTCATAGTCATTTATAAGACTAAATCTCTACCCTTGATTTAATTTTCATCCAACGGTTATAATTGATCCTATTTACTTTTAAGATCAAATCTCCACCATTGATTAAATCAAGATTAAATCTCCAACGGTAATTAAATCGATGGTGGATATCCAAACTACCAATATTGACTTAACAGTGTAGAATTTTATTTTTATCTGTTATAACCTCATGAAAGAATATATTTACTGTATTTTTATCATTCGATAATTAAATACAAAGACAAAATACAAGATAAAGGAAATTTTTCTAAAATCAAGCTTACGAATTCAGGTTTAGTAAGATCCACTTGTCTCTGTCTAAACAAGACAAATTTTTCTATACGTAGAAAAATTTTCACTTTCTTGGGACCCACCTAGGCCCATGTATGGCCACCTGGGCCCATATATACACCTCGTGGGGCCCACAAATAGTAAAAATTTTAAAATCACACATAAAATCAAAAAAATTAGAAAATTCCCAAATATCAAATCA
Organism: Ormosia semicastrata; assembly: GCA_029884595.1. Classification (NCBI taxonomy): domain Eukaryota; kingdom Viridiplantae; phylum Streptophyta; class Magnoliopsida; order Fabales; family Fabaceae; genus Ormosia; species Ormosia semicastrata. The sequence goes on along the minus strand of JAQQTO010000062.1, from coordinate 16,471,508 downwards.
GATTACATAAATTAATTAAGACTAAATAGTAAAAATTAAATTATGTAAATTTTTCTGGCCCAAAAATTATTATTTTCCTGACACGGAACAAATTACTCAAAATGATCAAATATACGGACAGAATATTCAAAATAATTTTACAGTACACAGAAATCACTAAACAGTAGAATTCTTTTAACTGTCAAAATTACTATTTAATAAATAGAAAGTTTGGGGTGTTACAACTCTCCCCCTCTAACAAAAATTTCGTACTCGAAACTTGATGAACTTGATTTCACATCCTCAGAATAAATAGGGATATTATTCTTTTATCTTTTCTTCTAGTTCCCATGTAGCTTCCCCGCTTATATCATCCCAAATAATTTTAACCAATGAAATTTTCTTACCTCGAACTTGTTTTGTCTTTCGATCCTCAATCTTTACTGGAAAAGTTTCATAGGTTAAATTTTCCTTCAGCTGTACTGTGTCTGGCTTGATAACATGAGTAGGATCAGAAATATATTTCCATAGTTGTGATATGTGAAATACATTATGAAGATTTGACAGAAAAGGTGGTAATGCAATCTGATATGCCACCAGACCTACCCGACGTAAAATCTGATATGGTCCGATAAACTTTGGAGTGAGCTTCTTTGACTTAAGCACTCGTCCAACACCCGTCATAGGCGTCACTCGCAAAAATACATGGTCACCTTCTTCAAACTCAAGAGATTTTCTCCTTTTATCAGCGTAGTTCTTTTGCCGAGTTTGACTCATTCTCATTTTATCTTGAATCATCTTCACTTTCTCAGTTGTCTGTTGAACAATCTCTGGTCTTAACATAGCACTCTCACCGTCATGATACTAACACAACGGTGTTCTGCATCGCCTCCCATATAATGCCTCATAGGGTGCCATCCCTATACTTGAATAGAAACTGTTATTGTATGTGAATTCTATCAATAGTAAGAATTCATCCCAGCCCTCAGTTTGCTCCAGTACATAAGCTCTCAATAAATCTTCTAGAGACTGAATTGTTCTTTCTGACTGACCATCTGTTTGTGGATGGTAAGCAGAACTTAGACGTAGCTTTGTTCCCATCGCTTCTTGCAAACTATTCCAAAATCTCGACGTAAACCTTGGATCTCGATCTGAAATAATACTGGATGGTATACCATGAAGTCTAACAATTTCACTGATGTACACTTGAGCCAATTTTTCCATTGAGTATTTAATATTAATCGGCAAAAAGTGCACTGACTTAGTAAGCCGATCAATAATTACCCAAATGGCATCATGACCCTTCTGAGTCTTTGGTAGTCCCGTCACAAAATCCATTGCTATGTCATCCCATTTCCATTCGGGAATAGGCAAAGGTTGCAACATTCCCGAAGGTCTTTGATGTTCCACCTTAACCTTCTGACAGACTAAACAGGATGATACATACTCGCAACATCTTCTTCATTCCTTGCCACCAATATAATTGTTTTAAATCCTGGTACATCTTTGTGGCTCCTGGATGCATACTCAGTTTACTCCTGTGAGCTTCATCCAAAATCAATCTCCTAAGATCTAGATCATTAGGCACACAAACTCTTCCTTGAAACTTCAAAATTCCCTTAGCACCTTCACTAAACTCCAACACTGCTCCTTGGCTCTTTGCTTCTTTTGCTTCTTGCAAATACTGATCACTGTTTTGTCCTTCACGGATTCTATCCATCAAATTATTTGAAATGGTGATCATGTTTAAATGCATCTTGCCCGGCGTCAATTTCACTGATAATCGCATATCCCGAAATTCTTCTATCAACTCCTTCTCTTTGATCATCATAACAGAAGCACTAAGTATTTTTCTACTCAATGCATCTGCTACAACATTCGCCTTTCCGGGATGATACTGCAATTGAAAATCATAATCCTTCAGAAACTCTAACCAACGCCTTTGTCTCATGTTCAACTCTTTCTGGTCAAATAGATATTTTAAACTTTTATGATCACTAAAAATAGTGAATGATGCTCCATAGAGAAAATGTCTCCACACCTTCAACGTAAATACCACAGCTGCTAACTCCAAGTCATGAGTCGGATAATTCCTCTCATGATTTTTCAACTGCCTTGAAGCATAAGCCACCACCTTACAATTCTGCATAAGTACACAACCCAATCCTTGGTACGAAGCATCACAATATACTTCGAAAGGTTCGTTTGGATCAAGTAGAATCAATACCGGTGAAGTAGTTAATCGTCTTTTCAACTCCTGGAAACTTTCTTCGCATGCGTCAGACCACACGAACGGCTGATTCTTTCGTGTAAGTTGGGTAAGAGGTCCTGCAATCTTTGAAAACCCCTCAATGAACCGTCTATAATAACCAGCTAATCCGATAAAACTATGGATTTCTGTTACAGTCTTTGGTCTTTCCCATTCCAAAACTGTCTCCACCTTGGAAGCATCGACTTTAATTCCTTCTTTTGATATCACGTGTCCCAAAAATTGAACTTCATTCAACCAAAATTCACATTTGGATAACTTGGCATATAACTTATTCTCCTTCAAAATTTGAAGAACCACCCTGAGATATTCAGCATGTTCCTCCTGACTTCGAGAATAGATCAAAATGTCATCGATAAAGACGACAACAAACTTATCCAAGTATGAACGAAAAATTCTATTCATGAACTTCATGAATATAGTTGGTGCATTTGTTACACCGAATGGCATCACAAGATATTCGTAATGCCCATAGCGCGTCCGGAATGCAGTCTTGGGAATATCCTCCACTTTCACACGTATTTGGTGATACCCAGAACGTAGATCAATCTTAGAAAATATTGCGGCTCCTCGTAACTCATCCATTAGATCATCTATCCTTGGAAGTGGATATTTATTCTTAATCGTGATTTTGTTTAATTGCCGATAATCTGCACATAGACGTGAAGTCCCATCTTTCTTCTTAACTAAAAAAACTGGAGCTCCCCAAGGTGACACACTTGGTCTCACAAATTGTTTTTCTAATAAATCCTCTAGCTGTTTCTTCAGTTCGGCTAATTCTACCAGCGACATCCAATAGGGCGCTATAGATATCAGTCCAGCTCCAGGTACAAGATCAATGGCAAACTCGATTTCCCTTACCGATGGTAGTCCTGGTATATCTTCAGGAAACACTTCAGGAAATTCGTTAACCACGAAAATATCCTTCAAGACATCATCACTTTGCCCTTCCAAAGAAGATAATAACAAATACCCACGATCTCCTTCTTTCAGACAAGCTTCCACTTGAATAGCTGTTAGGAATCTAGAATCCTTAGCCTCAGGAAATACTAATATCTTATTCGAACAATCAATTAGGATATGGTTAGAAGACAACCAATCCATTCCCAAGATTACATTAATCTTGGAAAGAGGCAAACAGATCAAGTCCACATAATAGATTCTATCCCTAACACAGACAGGACAATTTAGGCATACTGTTGATGTAACTACAGACTTATCAGTAGGAGTAGCAACACTCAGATCATATGGCAATGCAGTCACAGTCAATCCCAAACGCTCAATACAATCACATGAAATGAAAGAATGTGTTGCTCCTGAATCATAGAGTATGGTTAAAGGATTACCTTCAATAGTACCCTCCTCCATTATCAAGTCCTCAGATTTAGCAGCTTCTTCTCTGCTCATTGCATAGACACGACCACCTGCCTGTGGTCTTGCTATTCAAACATTTCCCACAAAGGATTCCTTCTTTATCTGATCACAGTCTTTGGAGAAATGTCCATGCTGTCCACACTTAAAACAAACAACCTCCTTATGTTAACAATCCTTCGTGAGATGATCCTTCCCACATTTGAAACATCGAATAGGAGTCCCAGCTTGACTTGCCTTATTACCGCTAGAACTTCCTCCCACAAATTGCTTCTTGGTCTGACTTCCTGTCGGTTTCACATACAGCTTTTGCTGAGAGCAATTTGCTTGATTATTCTTCCCTTTTTGGAACCTTACAAGTCTAAAATTCTTATTTCTTGCCGTACGTTGATGATCAATCTCTTCAACTTTACGACATTTTTCAATCAAAGTTGGAATTTGATTAATCTCCAACATCGATACAGCTTTAATCCTTCTTCAAATTTCCTACATTTCCAGCCTTCATCTGGATTCATCTGCAAATTTCTCAAAAACTGAGACAGACTTTCAAATTTTTCCGCATACTCACTTACGGACATCAATCCTTGTCGTAAGCTCGGAAATTCCATTTCCTTCATATGCCTCACACTTGCTGGAAAATATTTCTCCAGAAATTTTTGCTTAAAAAGTTGCCATGTCACCATCCTTCCTTCGGCTTCCAACAGTCTTCTAGCTCCTGCCTACCATCGTTCACCATCTCCTACCAGCATAAAGGTTGCCAACGTAAGCTTCCATTCATCAGCACATCCCATACCATCAAATATCTTTTCAAGTTCTTGGATCCAAAGTTCAGCTTTCTCCGGATCAAACTCTCCACGAAATTTTGGTGGATTATTCCTTCGAAACTCTGATAAACTGTGCACATTTTCATTAGCCCATTGATTTTGTTGTGCAACCACTTCCGCCATTCTCTCATTCTTTGCTACATGCATACATGACCATGTTCAAATTATCATTCCCATTAAGTTCCATATATGTGCTATTATTTCCACATCCACGTCCTCGTCCAGTCATTACTTTCTCTACTCAAACTGGACAATACAAAGAAAGTAAGGTCAATCTTCAAACAATATTATTTCTTTTCAGAAAATAATAACAGAGAATCACACAACACAAATAAGACAGACCTAACCACAACCCCAAAAAACTCTAACTTGGGCTCTGATACCAACTAATGTAACACCCACCGTAGGGTGTCACATTTATGTTACTTTATTACCCAAAATACCCTCAATAGTCATAAAATAGGATGTTGTGATAAAAATACGAGTTGTAAATTTTATTTTTCTTCATGGATAACAATAAAATAGACTTAGCGGAAAATAAAACTATTATACAACAACCTCACACATAATTTACATCATATACATATTACACAAGTGCTGTCAGGCTTATTTATTATAGACTATGTCTCAGAACAATAAACACAAAATAATTACACACATAGTTTATATCAGAATTCAAACTTGCCCAAGTTTAACTAAGTAGAAGACCCCTCAGACGGGTCCTCCTCGAGTTCTTCAGCAGGTAAGAATCCATTATGACGAGTAGCCCTACGGACAGGTGTCTGGGCTGACGATACTATGCTGATTTCCATTGGGACATAATTTCTAGTATCCCAATATCGCCTGATATGCAAAGGAAATTCAACATGAACAAAGATAGTCACACAAAAAAATGGATCTCCATGAAACAGTTTACTAATACTAACAGTCAGGTACCCCTCGTAAATAAGTCCTCGCTCATCGAGACTTGTCCTCCATTCTCCAGCTCCTCCGTGAAATTGTAGACGTACATATCCGAAGAAACTGGCTCTTGACGCCATACTATCAGAATTCTGCGTTCCCTGATGTGAGAAGTAGTTCCTCTTCTCCTTCTTGTACCATTTCTTTCTCAACGTCTTCACCCAATTATAAATACAATATACAGATATACATACAAAGAGGTGAGATCACCTACGCCAATACCAGCATGATAACACAGAGATAATACAAACAACATATCATGCAAAAATATCATATCATGATCACAATTATGCCATCATCATAGTGTAAAATAATAATTACCATCATGCCACTATCACTGTTTAAATCACAAAATAATTACAATAACACCATCATATAGATATAGATGCTCAGTTTCATGCATGCGCACATAGACTCAATGTCCTACTCCATGGAGCTAATACTCAAGTCGGAGAAATTGATCGAAAAGATCTGCTAGTACCACGTGCTTCAGACCAAGTGCTATAATTATATCTTGCACATCTAGCACATACACGACAGTCTTTGTCAGATCTCGATTAAGAATAGTGTCTCGGTCCGAATCATCGATGTGTTGCATCGGTCTAACTCACGGTACAGAAGAGCTACCAACTGCCCATTGCGAGCAACCTGCACCCCGATGCCCCTAAGGTCAACAAGTGACCTACACTACGCGTATCGCACCCACTCAAGAGGTGCACGTTTCTCCTAGGCAATTAGCCATATACAGTCCATCGGACCTTTTTCAATGTATGTGTAATGCACCAATTACCAACCAAAGGTAAATCACATAATTTCTCATACAAAGTTCAAATACTATTTTACGTTCGTAGATTTATGCCAATTATAGGCAAATTGCTCAATTTCTTATACAGTATTCACATATTGATTTTTAACTGTAAAGTTTACTGTATAATTAACAACAACCTTATATTATTGCATTTTTCTCATTCAAAAAGTATTTTTGTCACGTTTTTACGGTCACATAATATTTTATTATGTAAACAATGATTTGTAATATTTCTATTACGTTTAAAATGCGTGACAATTTTCTACTGTATTCTAAAATGCGTAAAAATATTCTTTCATTTTTAAATTGCATAGCGATTTTTCTACAACATTTCGATCGTGTAAAATATTTAAACGCTTTAAAAATTGCATAGAAATATTTTAACATTTTTCAAATTGCGTAATTTAAAAATTACATTTTTGAGTTACGTAAATCATTTTTCACCATTTTTACCCTTCGTAAAATATTTCTTAACTTTAAAATATTATTTTGGACTTTTCTTACAATAATATAATTTCTTACTTTATTTTCTTCCTATTCTTAGTCAAAAAAAAATTCTTTTCCGTAATATATTTTCTCAAAATCACTTTTTATTGATTTAATTTTACAAAATCACATTTAGTTGATTTAATTGTTGTTTCTAATTTTAAATTTCCTAATATTTTCCAAAACCCAATAAATAAATTCTACGTTAGTAAATTTAAGTTACAAACATTTTCTTTTATATTTCTAAATCACTTCAAAAAATTAATTCTCTTTAAAATAATTTGAAGTTCAACACCTTCAATCTCCCTTTTTCTTTTATTTATAAAAATTCCACTTGATAACACTTTAATTCCCTTTTCAAAAATCCTTATTGGAAAAGTCTTATATTTTATAACATCAAAACATTTTTCTAAATTATCAAAACCTTATAGATGGCGCCATTGGAACCATGAAATATTTTTCTTCTAACTTAAATAAATTCCATTCTTGTTTCTACACAAAATAAATTCATGAAAACTCAACTCCAAAAATCGTGTGCTTTCTCTTTACAAAACAAACTCTTTTGTTTATTTTCTTTACTTTCAAATCATTCAATTTTATTATTTATGAAAATATAATTTTGTGAACACCAAATTGGTTGATGTCTTATCCGAAATTTACTTTAGTTCAAGGACTAAAAATGAACTCCATAGTTCTTGAAAAATTTCAATAATAACTTTAGTCTTGGAAGTTCAAAACCGTGACCTCCTCCATGGCCTTTGGAGCCAAAATTTTGCTTATTTCAACATACATCCATCATAATATATTCAACATATATCATTATGCATATTATAAGCATACCATATAAATAGATAAAAATCATACTAAGCATGCATACACAAGTAAATCATACAAAGCATATCAAGCATAGGCAAAAATAATCAAAGCACATAACACACATAACTTATTACATGACCATGGATATGAATCCTCACATGGATTCACCATCCACCAAATATAAAACTATCTCTCACCACCATGCTTGGTTGGTGAGATGGATCTCCCTCTTACCTCTTGAAGAACTACCAAAAAGCTTGTTGCTTTGTGTTTTGAACAAGATCTCCACTAACACAAGTTCTTAAACATGAAACAAATACAAGAAAATTAGTATATCAAACTTGAATAAGAAGAACCATGGGTCAAACATGGTTTAGAACATGAAAAAGAAAAGAATAAATGAAGTTTCCTTACACTTCACCAACAAAAACTCTAGAACTTGATCTTAGTAAAAGTCCTTCAAGATGGAAGATTTAGAGAAAGTCTTCAACATGAAAGTTGTTTAGAATAAGGTAAGGATTCAAGAAACTAGGTTGTATGAAATTAAAGAGTGATGGAGGAAAGAATTAGAGTGCTTGGCCGAATGGTCTTCTTTTGGGAGGGAGAATGGAGTTTTCTTTGGTTTGTTCTTGAAGCTTAAGTGGAAAAGGTGAAGAAGTGATAATATGAAGTGTAGAAATGAATTTTCTTGGTCTTCCAAAGTGATATTGCCGTAGCATGCATTGGAGAGAAGTGTAAAGTGAAGTTTGAAAAACATGATCATTAATGATCAATAGGAAATGGTCTTGACACTTGGCTATTGTCTTCATCCTATTCTTTGGCCTAAAAAGCCTATACAAAATTGTCTCCCTTCTTCCTTGCTTCTCCAAACCGTCCCCCCCTCTTCATGCACTCCAAATGTGACAAATTTTATAACCATCACTTTAAGCCATCCTAACCATTGATTAAAAGAATGGTTTGGATTAAAAATAGTTACTAGGTTTAGGTTATAGATGGAAGACTTTATTTGAGCCATTGGATCATTTTTGGCTTGCAATCCTAATCATTGAATGTGTCTCCAAAATGAAGGGTCAAGATTACACCTTCAAACTTTACATCCAAGGGTCCAAAATGGTTGTAGTCATTTTTTTTTATGACCAATTCTCCACCACTGATCTAAATCCAAATCCAATGGTCATTAATGATCCATCTCCACCATTGATTAATTTTACATCCAAGGGTTGATAATGGTCATAGTCATTTGTAAGACTAAATCTCTATCCTTGATTTAATTTCCATCCAACGGTTATAATTGATTCTATTTACTTTTAAGATCAAATCTCCACCGTTGATTAAATCAAGATTAAATCTCCAACGGTAATTAAATCGATGGTAGATATCCAAACCACCAATATTGACTTAACTGTATAGAATTTTATTTTTATCTGTTATAACCTCATGAAAGAATATATTTACTGTATTTTTATCATTCAATAATTAAATACAGTACAAAATACAGTAAAGGAAATTTTTCTAAAACTGTTTTCGAATTCAGGTTTAGTAAGATCCCCTGTCTCCGTCTAAATAGTACAAATTTTTCTATACGTAGAAAAACTTTCACTTTGTGGGACCCACCTGGACCCATGTATGGCCACTTGGGTCCACATACAGCTTGTGGGGCCCACAGACAGTAAAAATTTCAAAATCACATATAAAATCACAAAAATTAGAAAATTTCTAAATATCAAATCAGATTACGTAAAAAAATTAAGACTAAACAGTAAAAATTAAATTACGTAAATTTTTTCGGCCCAAAAATTACTATTTTCCTGACACGAAACAAATTACTAAAACGATCAAATATACAGACGGAATATTCAAAATAATTTTACAGTACACAGAAATCACTAAATAGTAGAATTCTGTTAACTGTCAAAATTACTATTTAATAAATGGAAAGTTTGGGGCGTTACAATAATCTATCAGAAATTGGAAAAACAACATGAAATAGGACATGACATGACAGAGAGAATTCATGTTCCTGTTGGTAAAGAGCATCCTAGCACAGAAGCTTCCAATACACAAAATCGCCCATTTCTGGGCTAGAACACCCTTAACATCCATGATTTCACACCCTTGTAACACCACAAGAAACATTTTCTATACCCAACAACATAGGGAAATGAAAGCCATGAACTAACCTTCTAAAAATGGCAGTGGATCCAGACAAATTTGGTAGCAATTCCTGCTGAAAAACAAAAACACGAGAAAAAAAAATCAAACTCTCCCTAAAACCCTTCCTTTGAAACATGAAACAACAGTCACATAGTAATGTAGCTTGGGATTAGACTTGAATAGTCAACAAAATCAACAGATTCAAAGGTGATGAAATGGTGATTTGTGTACCTAGTGTTTGCACAACACCAAAGGGGGCGGCTCTGGTTCTTGAGGACGACTGTGGATAGAGGTGCGGTGGTGGTGGGTTGGGTTCGAGATGGGCAGCGCAAGGTGGATCTGGGCGCGACGGTGGTGGCGTGTGGCGCGGACGGAAGCAGCGGTGGTCGTGGTTAGGGTTCGCTGAGAAGAGTAGATCGAGAGTGAAGAAGAGTGAGACCGAGCTATGGAGGTTGAGAAAAGCGAGCTTCAGCCATGGAAGATTGAGCTTCGCTACTGAGATGGGAGAGAAGGGAGAGAACGAGCCTGAAGATTGAGCTTCGCGACAGAGACGGAAGAGAAGGGAGAGAACAGGGCGAAATGAGGGATACGTGGGATTTTAGAAATTCCACCTGTTTAGATGGGAATTCAAATCCTTTTTTTTTTAACAGATGAAATCCTTCCTTAAAATACTTTGGAATTTTTAAAATGATTTTATAAAATATCCAAACAAGTTATTTTATCACAAATCATTTTAAATCTCCTACAAAAATACATTTCCTCCTTAAAATACTTTATCCAAATATACCCTAAGGGTTTGGATAGTCTTCTCGATTTTCCCATCTATTTGCGGGTGATAAGTTGTACTAAGGCTTAAATTAATCCTAAGAGCCTCTTGCAAGGCTCCCCAGAATCTAGATGTGAATCTAGGATCCCTATATGAAACTATGCTCACGGGGACTTCGTGCAACCTAACTAACTCCTTAAGATATAGCTGAGCTAATTTCTCTAGAGGATAGCTAGCTCTCATAGGCAAAAAGTGGGCAGATTTGGTTAATCTATCCACTATGACCCAAACTACATCAAAACCTTGCTAAGTTCTGGGTAGACCCATTACAAAGTCCATAGAAATCTTATCCCATTTCCACTCTGGGATCCCTAAAGACTGTAAAGGTCCTGTTGACTTTTGATGTTCAATCTTCACCTTTTGACAAACTAAGCACCTTGAGACATATTTTGCTATGTCTCTCTTTATTCCAGACCACCAAAACATTTTCCTTAAGTCTTGATACATCTTAGTGGTTCCAGAATGGATGGTATACTTACTACTATGAGCTTCTTCTAGAATCCTCTCTTTGATCTTTGACTCTCTTGGAACACAAAGTCTATCTCTAAACTTTATCATTCCATCATCAGTCATATCAAAATCCTCTAGGGTTCCTAAAAAGATCTACTCACTAATGTCCATTAAAGCTTCATCCTCCTTTTGAGCTTCTAAAATATGAGTCCTTAAATCATTTACTATGTTCACTCTACTTACAAAGAGACTTTGTGGCATCACAGTCACTGCTAGACTCAAATCTCTGAAACTCTTGAGAAGTTCACTCTCTTGGACCATCATTCGGGACACATGTAAGGATTTCCTACTTAGTGCATCAGCCACTACATTGGCCTTACCCGAATGATACTTTAACTCAAAGTCATAATCCTTTAAGAATTTCATCCATCTTCTTTGCCTCATGTTCAACTCCTTCTGATCAAACAAGTACTTTAAACTCTTATGATCACTTAACACCTTAAACTGGACTCCATAGAGATAATGCCTCCAAATCTTTAAGGCAAACACTACAGCTGTTAACTCCAAATCATGCATAGGGTAGTTTTCCTCATGTGGCCTTAACTACCTTGATGTATACGCAACTACTCTCTTATTCTGCATCGGAACATACTTTAGTCCCATCTTTGAAGCGTCATTAAAGACCTCAAAGTTCTCATTGGGACCCAAAATTACTAATACTGGCGTAGTAGTTAACCTCTTTTAATCTTTGAAGCGTCATTAAAGACCTCAAAGTGCGTAGTAATCATCATCTTTTAATCTTTTTATTTAGTTTTGTTCTCAAGTTTTGTTATGTTTTTATTATTTTAATTGTATTCTTATTATATGTTTTTATTAGGTAATTGCACATGGAGAAGACTGGGCATTTAAAGAAGCAGAAAAAAAAAGAAAATAATTTAGAAGCCTAGCACTTGAGCACTGGGCCATCACCGCTTGAGCGCGCGGTTCCTGATTAGTGGGCTAGCGCTTGAGCGCTGTAACTTGAGCACCTGAGCACTGAACGCGTAAACTGCAGCGTGAATTTCTTTTAAATAAGAAAGTTTTGCCAAATTGAATATACTTTTGACACACTCTTACACATTTGGACAGAACGCAACAATCGTCAAGAGGCACAAACCCTAATGTGGTGTGGGCGCAATTAGGCTTGAAGATTGGGAATTTTCTTCAACCTTTCCACCTTTCTACAATGGAGTTTGTCATATTCTTCTCTTTGTGTTCTTCTTTTTCTATGTGTAACTAATTTTCCCTTTGTTAGGGGGATGATGGATCTTGTTCTTGGATAATGTAACTTTCTTTTATGGGTTTAGTCTATGTTTCTTTTTCATGATTTACGTGTTTATCTCTATTCTTAATGTTTTTCTAAATCTGATCAATTTGGGAATGATTTTTTGGCTTTATGTATGATTTGGAAAAATTTGCATGAACCTAGAACTTGTGATAAATACGATAATTTCTACAATCGCTAGGAATAGATGTTGTGGGTTATGTGATTTTTCTTTTAATTTTCTCGTTCTTGATAATGCCTTTCTAATTGGGGTTAGATTAAGGGATTAGTTAATTTTAATCAGCGTAAGATGATTAATATACCAAGGGATTGGGTATTAATTAATTTTAGGAATTGACCATAAATCATTGAAATAGAACATAGTTAAACTAATATTTGAATGTGCATCTAAAGAGTTCAAGTGAAATCTGAACCCTAACGCTTTAACATCATTATTTTTTACTCCTTTAATTTATTGTTTGCTGATTTTTCTTTTTCTTTTTAATTTAATTTTCAACAACTCTCTTTTAGTTAGCTTGAATAGTATTGATTTGATGAATTTAGTAATTAATAACATAATCCTCGTGGGAACGATACTTTACTCACTCTTTATTACTTTTGTCAATTTGGTACACTTGCCAAATATCCACATCACATTACTTAGTCAAAGTTTAGTATTCCTGAATGTATTAGTAGGACTTGCTCCTATACCCATGGTTCGTACTCTCCCAAAGTGCTCTTCCCCCAAACATTTTACTGACAGTATCATTAGGAGAAATTTCAAATTCATCATTAGTGCTTTGAGTCATAATCCGGTCAATTGCTTCCTACAAGCATGTAACATTATCAATTACAAAATTGTCAAGATTTAAATGTAGCAGGTTAGAAAATAAGATAATTAACTTAATATTATAAAGACACTCAGACTAAACTTACCATTTTATCCATTGAGGCAGTACTTACAAATGATCCATCCTTTTTTGTGTGAGTTATTTTATACATTTTTCCCCGACCAACTTTCTATCTAGTTTCTAGCAACTAAGATAGAAAAAAGTTAAAATAAAAATAAAAATAAAAATAGACATTAACATTGCAAAAAAGTAATAAGGATCATGTTCGTGTAACTACCATCTCATTCCTCCTTCTTGAATTAAGTTTAGAACCACCAGTATATGGAATTGTTTGCTTGCTTCGAATTTCTTTGTTTCTTCTACAAAGCTCCTATAAACAAAGCAATTAAATATTCATATAGAAATGAATTATAACAACAATAAACTGATCAAAGTACAACATCTTACTTTTTTTATGGCTTTAGACGGTAATGAACAAAAGTAACCCATTGATCTCTCTTTATACCTCTTGGCACATTACTTATGATTTCATCTCTTGTCATGGATGTATCATATAAATCATTCCACAATTTTTGCCTATGTGCAGCCCACTTATCCCCGATACTAGCATTGCAATATCGTTTTGCAATGCCTTCAGTAGTCCTAAAAAAAATCGAGGCTTCAAATAAAAAACAAAGTAAGGATAGTTATACATTTGCATGCAACCGTGAAATCTAGTAGCAACAAAAAGATATGTGTAATTATGTTTATACCTTTATGACTATTTCAAAACAATCGGTTGATAATTATGATTTTTAACATATTAATTATCCACACAATTACCTTATTAATGATGTCCAGATTGTAATTAAGTGATCTTAGCACTCATTTAGATCATTGGGTTGAATTGGGCTTTAAAGCAAAATTTTCAGATTTTAATGCATATTGACATTGGTTCAGTATTTTGACCATAACTTGAGTTTTAGATCTCTGATTTTGATGTTATTTATATGTTAGGAAAGATAATAAAAAGATCTACAAGTTTTGTGAAATGTCAAATTAGAGGATTCGGATGTTTAAGTGGTCAAATACAGCCTTGAATTTGGACCAGCGGTGCTGTCACGAATTTCTGGACACACCTTCACTATTTTGGGCATATCTCACTCATTTCAAGCCCAAATTAAGCATGTGAGCACTCCTTGGAAAGATTACTTCAAAGGCTGCGTGATGGACTTGATTTTAATCTGAGATTAGGACAGAAATTTGGACTACAGAGAAGATGGAAACATGGGACATGTAGGAGACAAACTTTCATAATGAAAAAATAAATCATTGGAAGGTGGGAGACACACTTTGATAACGGAGGAATAATTAACAAAAGTGGGTGAACCACTTTTGAATCTTAGTGGATGATTAAGAGGAGAGTAATCAGATTTTTGAAAAGGAGAATGGAGAGCTTCTACGTAGAAGTGTGGTTATTGTAGTTTTAGTTTTTGGATTTTGAGACTTCTCTTCTTCTCTTCCTCTCCCCCTCTCTCTTTGTTATTTTTCATTTTTTTTATGGTTCTTGAAGGTTCTCCAATGGTGATGGCTATGGAGAGCTAAACTTCTTTAATCAATCTAAGAGATTGACATTCTTGATGATTAATCTTGAGATCTTGTTTTAATTGTTATACATTTATCTATAAATCAAGTTTCTCTTTCTCTTCTTCTCTTATTTAAATTCTGATTTAATGCTTAATTTGATTGAGATTTACATATGTTAATTATGTAATTATCATGTGCCAAGAGATGAATTCAGAAGTTAAACAATGCATTAAAAGTGTTTGATGAAATATTTAGCTTGGTTGGATTTTGGTTTTTAAGTTGATTTGGGTTTGGATGAATGCTTAATTTTTCTAACCTCAATTAATTGAATTCTAGAAGCATTTCTAGTAAAATATCCATGGATCATTGAGAGGCTTCTTGATGTGATCTAAGATTAAGGATTTGGTTGATAGTTGAACGGATCTATAAAGATCAAGGATGGATTAAAATCAAGATTGGTTAATTCTCTTGGATTGATTGTTTTCCTAATTTTGTTTACTCATTTTAATTGCTCTTTGTTATTTAATCTTGCAAAACTTTCTCCCCCCCTGTTTATTAACCTCTTAATTTGACTTCATAATTAGAGTGATCTACGAGCTCGACCCTGGGTGTAACCTTATGCTGTAAGTAGTTTTGGTAAATCGGTTATAAATTGATTTAAATTTGGTAATCTCAGCAGTTATCATCGTTAAAGTAATCTTTAGGTATAGGTATATAAAATGTTGCTGACCACCTTTCAAAGTGAATTGGAAACAACTTGCAATCTGTTGCCAATGTTCCAAAAGATCTAGCAAGTAGGCCTTGCGCTTCACCATATGCTGCGTCGTACTCATCAAAGTTCACAATAATGCGTTCCCCACTACATAAGCTGTTGACTTCCTTAACCTTGAGCTTAATTTTCTTGATAGCTCCTTCTGAGTCTTTAATAAGAAAACAAGTCAATGAAAAAAATTAAAAATAAAAACTTCACAAAGTTACCAATGTAATATAATCTCAAAGTTACTCAACCATAAACATATAATGCATATACCTATTGCCTCCACAATCCAATGCTATGTAGACTCATGTCCAACACAACGTAAAGATGTTGTTGAATTAAAAGGCTGAGTTGGAACTTGTTCTGGGATTCCAACTGTTGGTGCAGAATTTACTGGAGCATGTAGGGGGCTTGAATTATCGGTAAAGGAGTTACTAGATCATGTGGTGGGGCATGAGCTGATGGGGTCTCAATAGGAGTTTCTGGCTGAGTATGAATTGATGGCGAAGAATGTACAGGAGCCCGTGTTGGAGGATAGGCATGCGTTGTGGTTGAGGTGCTGACCTTAGTGGATTCTGAAA
The DNA here is from genome assembly GCA_029884595.1 of Ormosia semicastrata. NCBI lineage: Eukaryota > Viridiplantae > Streptophyta > Magnoliopsida > Fabales > Fabaceae > Ormosia > Ormosia semicastrata. Next base: position 16,455,507 of record JAQQTO010000062.1, on the reverse strand, counting down.
ACGTTTACTCTTTATCATGACTGCATATTCATGAGAAAATAGAGACATTTAGATATGAAATGTAATTTAAATGTTTACAATCATATTTCTAAATATGCATTAAAGACAAATAAATGAAATAATCATAGCTTTAATTATGTAAAACCGTTACCTTGAGATAAAGTACCATATAGCTAAATTACCAACACTATATGATCACATTTTTAATCAAACATGTGTGCATCTGTTGCCAAGTTAGTAGGAATATTTGCATTAACTACATCATCATTGAGATGGTCTGTAGCCAATTGCATATACTCATCAACAGAGCCAAAAAATTGCTCAAGTTCTTGCTCTTGGTATGGCTCATTCTCATATACTTCCTCTTCTACTTATTCTCCCATTTCATACAAATCTCTTGGCTTCAAATGTACAACAACACTTCATCCTTTATTAACCACATCATCTACATAGTACACTATATGTGCTTGAGATGCCTCAATGTAAGGTTTGTGGTCTTCATGTTCACTAGTATGAATCAGTCTATCAAAATTAACACAATTAAAATTCCAAGGATCCTTTTTATACCCTCTATCTCTAGTAGTGTCAACCCATTTACATTTGAAAAGAATAACCGTGAACAAACCATAATAGTTAATTTCAATGGTATCTTCCAACTTCCCATAATATGGTAAGTCTACTTGCCTTAAGTTCCCATCAACACTACTCGCAACACAAGATGTGTTAGAGGTTAAGAAAACTCCACTATTTTGTGTTTTCAATCCTTCTTCTCGAGCCAAAGTTTGAAATTTGAACCCATTGATGTTATAAGATGTAAGTCTTCTTGCATTATCCAATGGACCTCGTACTAGAAACTTTACATCAGTAGACATTGTGTGTGGATTCATAATCTAAATTAAATAATTATATTAGTCAAGTTTCTAATCTCAAATCAAATACGACAAAAGGAAACATAGCTAATGATTGATTTCTTACCCGTCTTTGAAACCAATCAGCAAACTCTCTATTAACTCTCTTCTCTATCTCTATAGCTGAAGATCTTCTTCCCCTTGATTTCCTCTTTATGTTTTGCCTAAATTCACTACATGAAATAATTACATTGCAATCAATGCAGATGACTAGTCTATTTCAATTGTATAACTACAAACCATATAAAGTTTATCTTGTTTACTCACTCCACAAACGGCGTGACTATTTCACAATTCAGAATCATATATCAGTGAGCTTGTACTTTTTGCATCTGAGTTAAAGTAAACATTGAAGAAGCTCCTACTGGTTTACTAATTCGGGGGAAGATAAAAGACATTTTAGAAAGCTCGTTGTCATTTGGGTCATCACAAACACGTGTAGGTCTGTTGAACCTTGTTTGTATATTCTCTATGTACTGAGAACAAAAAGTAAGAAACTTTTCAGCTAAGTAACCTTCAGCTATGGAACCTTCAGGTTGTGCCTTATTCCGTACATGTGACTTTAAATGAACTAATTCCCTACAAAAATGATGGATAATTAGTGTAAACAACTATTTTAAGTGACTTAAATACAAATGACCTTAAATTAAAAGTAGCAATCTTTTACCTTTCCACCGAATATATATACCGATAATCCATTGGACCTCCAAGCTTTACTTCCTCTATTAGATGCACAGTTAAATGAACCATGATTGTGAAGAATGATGGAGGTAATAACATCTCCAGGTGGCACAGTGTAATCATAATGCGATCTTGGAGCTTATCAAGGTCTGAAGGATTCAAGCTTTTACCACAAAGGACTATAAAAAATGAGCAGAAGTCCACTAAGACTGCAGTCACATGGTTTAGCAACACATTACGAATTTCTAATGGTAGCAATTGCTCCATAATAATATGGCAATCATGACTTTTCAACGCAAAAATTTTTTTTGTACCTCATCAACACATCTAGAAATGTTACTTGAGTAGCCATCTAGTACTATAACATTCTTCAAAGTTACGAGAAACAACTTTTTGGTATCGCGTGTTAGTGAAAACAAAGCAAGGTGATATGTTCCATTATTATTCGGCCAAAGATCACGCGTTATGCCCACTTCTCTTCGATCCTTTTGGGCATTAAGATTGTCTTTTGATTTAGGTTTCTCATGGAGCAAAGTATATATGCTATTGTCACATACATTTTTTTCAATGTGCATAAAATCTAGATTATGACACAACAAGTTAGATTCCCAATATGGAAGGTCAAAGAATATACTTCTCTTGTTCCATTGCTTTGTTGCTTGTCTAAATTTTTTCCTTCTACTATCCAACTCTGCTCCTCTCCCAAATGTAACATTAAGATTTTTCACTTGCCTCAAAATGTCAGATCCTGATAATTTTAATGGTGGATTCCGTTCCTCTGTGCTTCCATCAAAGCGAATTCGATTCAATTTAAATCTATGATTTCTTCCTAGAAAATGCCAATGACCCATAAAACATCACTTTTTACTATGAGGAAGATGACAAGGTTCCGTGTCAAAGTTACAAGTTAGACAAGCGAAACCAGTATGTGTGTTCCAGCCAGATAGGATACCTAGCCCAAGAAAGTCACTAATTGTCATAAGAGCTGCACACATTCAAAATGTTTTATTCGATGACGAATCAAAAGTTTCCACACCATCATTCTATAGATCATGCAACTCCTTCACAAGGGATTGCAAGTACACATCTATATTATTTTCGAGCATCTGCTAGCTTGGAATGATCATTGATAGGATGAAGGAAGTGTGCTTCATACACATCCAAGGAGGAAGATTATATGGAATCAAGAACACTAGCCAAATGCTATAGGTAGAACTCATGGTTCCAAAAGGATTGAAACCATCACTTGCAAGGCCCAAGCGAACATTTCGAGGATCTAAAACAAATTCAGAGTGTGCTAGATCAAATGTCTTCCATCCCTGACCATCCCTTGGATACCTTATCAACCCATCTTTGTTACTTTGATCCAAAACATGCCATTTCATATGCGCAGCAGTCTTACGACACATAAACAATCTTTGCAACCTTGGTTTCAATGGAAAGTAACCCAAAACCTCTGCAGCTTGCTTCTTCTTCTTCTTAGGGTTCCATCTAGATGTACCACAATGAGTGCATGTTTGTTGCTTATTTTTTGGATCATCATCCAAGTATAACATATAATCATTTGGACATGCATCTATCTTGATGTAGTCAAGACCAAGTTTGCTAATGGTTTTCTTGGCCTCATAAAAAGAAGGAGGCAACTTTGCTGCTTTAAATGCATCTCTCAACAAATCTAGTATCATAGTCACTGTCTTGTCACTTAATCCACATAAGAGCTTTATATGATACAATTTTATTACAAATTCTAGTTTTGTGTACTTGCTCCCTTCATACAATGTTTGATTTTCATATTTGAGAAATTCATAAAAATCACTATCCTCCCTAGGTCCCTTATTTAATATTTCATCTGTATCCAGTGGTTGTGACATGCCTGCATCTGTGGGTTGGTGCCTATAGTGCCCAAATGCATCATTAATCATTGTCTCTATTAGATTTTTAGAGTGTGATGTATCTTGCATAACATCTACATTTCTAGAAGACTCTAATACTTATTTCTCACCATGAAGATTCGATATAACATAATTTTTGGGGAATGATTTCCAAAGCAAGTGATCTTGGACTACATCTCTAGTTTGCCATTTCCCAAACCCACACTTTGGATACGTACATCGTATTGTATCCCCAACAGCCCCATTCTCAAATGCAAAATTCAAGAAGTTACTTACACCAATTGAGTATTCAATTGTGTTCCTTGGCTTTGCAATCCAAGATTTATCCATCTGCAAGTATTAACTTCACACACAACTTCAGAAAATCACGAAAATGATAGCTGAACAAGATAAATTTCAACATAAATATGTTGCCAAAAAGAAAGAAGTTCAAATATAGGAAAACTTTAAAAAAAAAATTATAGACAAAATAAACTCAAGGGATAATCATTCTAATGCCATAACATTACATTCACAAAATATATTCCTAACTTTATCTAAAATTACATTCACAAAGCAAACAAGTATAAATAGAACTTAAAAGTGAAAATTGTGACTAACTTGAAAAAAAAAATAATGTGAATGAGTGATGAAAGATAACTTACTTCAAAGCAAGCAAGGGCAAATAGATTAATTTGTTGATATTGTACCTCTACTTGTGAATCTGAAACAACCAACCAAAAGAAAGGAAGATAGAATTACTCAATCAAAATACAAACCAAAATATCTTCATGTAGACAATATTGACAATATTAATACAATATTTAAATGTAGGCAAAGTTCTATGATTTTTTTTGGGTCATTAACGTTCAATAATAAAATAGCTATCTAGATAAAGAAAAAAACGTTCAATAATAATTAAGTGAAGCATTACATAGCAATTCATAGCAAACCCACCTTTGAGTCATGGCCATTGTTGTTGTTTTGATACAAGAAGCAAGATCAAATATTGGGGTTACTAATAGAACAACCCAAAAAGCTAAGATACCAAAAACTGAAAGTTCCATGGCAACAATAGCAGGTAGCAATAGAAAATAAGAATTAATAAGAGACATTATGTTATTAAAGACATGCAAATTTTTAGCCTCTGAGCTCATCAATTTTCAACCAAACTTCCTACACTTTAATTTTTCATTATCGAGCCCAAATTCCTTTTCTCTCCATTCATTTGTTTATTCCAGTAATCAAATAAAAAATTAACAAAAAGATGTATGCTTTGTCATAGTAAAACAAAATGATGGGGTCAATGGGATAAACCATGTTTTAGCAAAGTAAACTCACCCAAATAAACTGAAACCATAATGAGCAAAGGATCACATGGGTCAGCAATCATTCACCAAGTACAAAAGCCACGTACAGAAATAAAAGAAAGCACGGTCAGAATCTTTAGCATCACCAGCACCCATTCACTCATACTAATAAACGCAAATAAACGCATGCACTGTGCCACTGTTGCACTATCTTCCTAGAACCAAACTAGCAAGACACCAAAAAATAAAAAACAACAATTATCATTGCTAATGAACCCTGTAACCCCACATCGAATTACTCTAGTAACCATCAAAGTTATCAACCTAAGAGGATCCAACAAGTGCAAGAGAAACATTATTGAGTCACTCTAAAACCAAAATAAGTGCTTGGGTGCCCAAATTACCTTCTCCATGAGCCCTAAGCGACACATAAAGTTGTTGAGCAAGTGCCAATCCATGCAAAGCAATACCTATGTTCTGACACTCCTTCAAACAAATCCCCAAATCCTTAACAAAGTGATTCACATAGAAACCTGGTTCCTAATCCCTCTTCAAAATTCTATGCAAAGGTAGAAATTTAACTATATTACATTGTTGATACATTTATCGTAAAATAATTACCTTGAAATTAATTGTACAAGTTTTTAATAACTTAGAGAATGCTTATTTTATGCTTTTAAAAAATAAAAATAAAATTCACAAATGAAGGAAAATTAATAACAATTTTTTATATTTTTTATCATTTTAATATTTTTATAATATGCTTTCAATTACCTTTTTTTTGTTTTTTTGTATTCTCTAACTCTTTTTTTTTTGGGTCTGTGTATTCTCTGACTCATTTAAAGAGACTAAGCCTTAATTTGAAATGGAACTTGAATCTAACTTGCACTTCCTAAATCCAAACATAAGCCCAACAGAAAGTGGACCTTTCTAAACAATCCAAACCGAACCAAACCAAACAAACACTAATAGATAATATTTATAAGTTTTAACAACACATCTGGACCCAAGCCAGTCAAACCCAAAAGCAAGAAAAACCTAAAATAGAAAACAAAGAGTGAAACATAAGAGAACAGGGGAGTTGGTCTTGCAAAGGAGCTGGAGAAAGAGGCTATGGTGGAGCACACTGGTGCACGGCAGCAGCTAGGTTTAGAAGAGGTTGAGGGTGCCACAACCCCACGTCGAGCCCAACCTTGTGTGCATACACCATCCCTTGGCAGAGCAATCTGAACTCATTTATTTATTCCCATTTATTTCAATCATATTCAGTGGACCGTTCTCACACTCACTCACTGTGTGGTTCAGTCCTAGATCTCGTGGACCCGGTTTCACACCGCTCGGAACAGAGAGAAAGAGAGAGAGTAAAAGATAGTAGAGAGAGGAACAAAGAGTTCTAATCAAGGATTTCTATTTAGTTGAATGGAGAACCATACCTGACAATGGATGCCGGGAACTAGATGTGAGAGTGAATCAGTGAGAGTGAGAGGAACAAAGAGTGAAACAGTGCTAGTGCGCGGCTGTGCAAGGCGGATCTGGGTTCATGGTGGTGCCTTCGCACTAAATCTTGCTGATAAGAGGGAGAGGGAGAGGGAGAGAGTGAGAGGGAGAGTGAAAGGGAGAGTGACAGAGTGAAAGGGATAGTGAAAGGGAAAGCGATAGAGTGAAAGGGAGGCAAAAAATTAGAGGGTAAGTGAGAGGGAGAGCGACAAAGTGAGAGGGACAGTGAAGGGGAGGCAAAAAATTAGAGGGAATATAAAATTTAACCTTTTTTAATTTGCGGGGGTTAATACCCTCTACTAAAAGGTAAAAAAAACTCCCGCAATATGTGTTAATTTATGGAGTTTGATAACCCCCATAGAAAAATCGCTGCAATTTACCGTGTTTTTTGTAGTGTCATTCATTCTAATTCCTAAATTATTATTATATCTTTGAGGGTGAAAGAATTCAATGCACAATATGGAACAATTTTGTTTATCAATTTGAAGATCGACTAATTGAGGGAGAAGTTTGTGATATTGAAGATATTACTATTGCATTAAATAATGGAATATTTAAACCCGTTCTCCATGAATTTAGGGTTTATTTCAAGCTTTTTAACGATCTGAGGCCATATTGAAGAATTCAAAATTCATATTAATGTATTTTCTTTCACCCCATACTCCCAAATTTTAAAAACCAACATAAAGATTCACACTTAGTTGGTAAATGATAATTTTGACATGTAATTTCTTGTTATGCTATTTTGGTGATAGAACATAGGAGATCCAAATGATGGCGATGGAGAAATTAAAATTCCAGAAGAAATGCTCATTAAGAATTTCGATAGTAGATTTAATGATATGGTACATTTTACTTATCATGATCTCTTGCATAACATGTCAAATATGGAGTACTTTAGAAAAAGAACAATTTTGGCACCTACTCATGAGATTGTTGAAAAGGTTAATGATTATTTGATGTCATGCACACCTGGAGAAGAAAAAATTAATTTGAGTTCTGATTCAGTATGCCAAGAAGATGGGAATGTGGAAACTAAATTACAAGCATTCTCTCCAGAGGTTTCGAATGGAATTAATTGTTCTGGTCTTCCTCCACATAAGCTATGCTTAAAAGTAGGAGTGCCAGTAATATTATTAAGAAATATTGATCAATCAAATGGTTTGTGCAATAGAATCAGGTTGCAAGTAAGGAGATCAGATAATCACATCATTGAGCCAAGGTACTAACTAGGAATAAAGTGGGTGACATTGTCCTAATTCCTCGAATGAGCATGATCTCAAATAACGATAATTTGCATGTCAAGTTTTAGAGAAGAGAATTTCTAATTTCAATTTGTTTTGGGATGACAATTAATAAATCACAGTGTTGTACATTATATTATGTTGGTTTGTATTTGTCAAGGCCAGTATTCAGTCACAGGAAATTATATATTGCTTTTTCAAGGGTAAAAAGTAAACAATAGTTAAGAATTTTAATTGAAAATCATGATGATCTGCGTCTAAATTCCACAATTAATATGGCCTATAAGGAAGTATTCGACAATTTGTCTTAGACAGGTAATTGTTTTTGAGTAACCATGTTTTTTTAATCAATTATTTACCTCATCAAATCAAAAAATTACTTTATACCTTATTGTATCTTAATAGTACATATGCTAAATTTACAATAACATAACTAACACAGTACAGTTTCTCATGATATATTAATTATTTATTACATTGATGCAGAGCAATTTCAAGTTTAGACTAGATGGATCTATTTACAAAATTCATGGTTCAATATTCTTATTGGCATATTTTAAAGGTTAGATTGATTTTCTTAGTACAAATTATACCTTATATATATATATATATATATAGAGGGAGGATCAACTTATACCAGTGTTAGTCTTTTTTCTCTTACACTCATTTTTAACCGTTAGTTTTACTTTCATCTAATGGTTACCTTTAATGAAATAATCTCAATCATTAGATGAAAGTGAAACTAACGGTTAAAAATAAATATAAGAGAAAAAAACTTACACCTTTGAATCCGATCCCTCCTCATGTATATATATATATATATATATATATATATATATATATATATATATATATATATATATATATATAACTTAAGTTGATGATTAAATAGCTGAAAATATATTTAGTATGAAACTTAATAGTTCCGTTTGACCTTCTTGTATTAAAATATTTCATAATCTTTATGAGTATCCGGTATCGTAAAGTAACATGTTATCATTAGATATAAGCAATCAAAGACCTCAAGTTCTATATTTTTAGTTGCAGACAATTATTTTAATTTTATTCACATTTTAATAGACTATTGACATATTAGATTCTTTATAATTATAATCATGTGAATTTTAACTGTTTATTCAAATAGATATTTTAACAAATTATCTTTAAAAAAAACTTATTCACATATAAAACTAGTTTTTAATATATTATTTCTTAAATAATATTTTCCCATAAAACAATATTGTAAGGTGTAGTGTGTACGTTGGTGTTATGTGTGTGTTAATGTGTATATATATATGAGTAAGTGTGTTGTTTTGACGTATGTTTGAGAAATTTGTAAGCTTTCCCAGATAAATTATATTAAAAATTATATATTACCAAGGGATAAAATTTTGATAATGAGCTTGTACCTCAATTGGGTTCAATGTGATGTAGATGTTGAAAGTTAGATCCTTATCTTGCCACATTTATACTTTGAGTAATGATATTTACATATCACAATCACTATATCACTCTTGCATCATTTTTTTTAGATAATAAAATAAATAAACCACATATTTTAATATACTTTCTTTTTCTTTATTTTACCCAAATAAGCAAATTATAAAAATGATATAGAGATTTTAACGTGCAAATATTACTCTTATGCTTTTCAACTCAGATGCTTGCATTTTCATAAAAACCAAAATATAATGTAATTTGAAAATTAATAAACTGAAGATTGTATAAAATTAACAAAATAAATTATGAAGAAATAACATAATATTAATGTATCGTTTTCAAAATAAATAAATCGATTTTATTAGACGGAAGTTGTGGGTGGAGCAAGGTGGTTAGACATTGCTTTTGTCATATTAAATGAGCAGGACCACAACGAGCTTTCTGGCGGCCAAATTCTCTCTAAGCTATGTAGCACTTGCGAATGGTATGCTCCCACAAAACCTCACCCACGTTCATCTCACGTGGCACTCCAAGTAATGGCTGGGATCCACGAGGACCACGACCAGTGCCAAACTGCATATAACTGGCTTATGCTGCTAACAAGTAACTCATTAGCTGTCGCATCAGGTAGACAATTTATTGCACTGTTGCTCTTATTCATCTTTTTAAATTTTGAAAATTGCTTAACATCAGCATCAATTTGAATTTCAGCTACCGCATCAATATCCTATTTAACTTCTAGAGCACCACAATTATGGTTCCCACCTATGTTATTTAATGCTAAAAGTTAACCCTGACAAAGACAAAGGGCATTTTTACCAAATTGTAATTATTTATTAAAATATTATTTTTTTAAAATTATTTATTAAACTATTATTTTTTAAAATTATTTATTAAAATATTATTCTTTTAAAATTATATATTAAATTATTACTTCTTTTGTGTTATGTGATATTTTTTAATATTTTTTAATTACGTAGGATGCGCCAAATAGAATGACGCATCTCAAGTGATTTTTGTACTGAATACGTCAACACGATTGGTGTAACCAAGCTAAATACGCCAACCCAGTTAGTGTAACATGAATATATAGTTATACCCCCCTCCCCCATCCGTGACATTCACTTCATTTTCTCAATTTCACTATCTCTTTACAAATTTCTTCTCTCTAAACGCTCTCAACTCTCTAAACGTACTCAATTCTCATTAGAAGTAGTGTCTGGATCTCCATCTGTGATCAAATTCAAATAGTATTGGATCTCCATCTGTGATCAAATTCAAATAGTATTCCTTATATGTAAATATATATTTCAATGTTTGAATTTTTTTAATGATTTGTTGACTTTTTTTATTATATTAGTGTTAATTATACATTTATGTTATTATATATGTATTTAAAGGTTAAAATTTTTTTTCTTGACTAATTAATAATGTGATTAATAGAATATGTAGTGTGAATTGTTTGAGTTATTTGTACGTAAAGTAATAGTATGAATTTTTTCTTGAATACTTGACATGGTTTAAATAACTAAATGTAATTTAATTCAAATTAGTAGGACTTAGGAAGTAATTTATACGTAAAATAATAATAATAATAATATAAATTCATTGTTATATGTGCAATTTTGTTGTAATTGACATGTGTATATTGATTTCATATATGTTAAATTGTTATTGTTCATAAGTGAAATTAACATGGCAAAACTCCTTAATTCATTGTTATATGTGCAATTTTGTTGTAATTGACATGTGTATATTGATTTCATATATGTTAAATTGTTATTGTTCATAAGTGGAATTAACATGGCAAAACTCCTTAACGTGCACATTTACTTCAATAAGACAATGTATGATGGTGAAGAGAGTCTTATGTATCAAGGTCCTCCTCCTAGACCTATTGTGATCATAGCCAATATGACTTTAGATGACTTGAAAAATAAGATTCATTCAAAGTTGAGCTCCAAGTGTAACGCCCCTTTTTGGGAGGGAACGTCACATCATTATTTACGATGCGGAAAACAAAAGTATAAATTAAGACCCGGTTCATTATATAAATATGAACTTGCTTGATTAAAATTGTATGATTAAAGTAGCGAATATTTTTTTTATAAAATAATATTAAAATATACTGACAAGACATAGTTACAGCAAAAGGTAAAATAAAAGAAAACTATACATTCGAACAACATACATAAATATATATAATCATACCAAACTTGTTTAGCTACAACACCTGATATACAAAAAGCAAAACTATGCATGCCCTAAAAGATTATACATGTACAGCCCACCAAAAAGATAATTCATCAGGCCTCGAAAAGAGCACAGATAACCATCAGTGAATATCGACAGTATCAGCCCCTAAGAAGAAAGAGAAGGAACTGTATTAGGATCCTCTTCAAGGTCTTCCTCATCAGAGGAAACCCTCATCAGAGCCACCGAATTACGGGCCGGGGCTCGGGCAGTAGAGAGGAATGAATCCTCCTGTGGGAGGTAATAACGTTCACCCCACATATCCCTAATAGGTAAATAAAATTCTAAATGCAGAAGAACACTACAGGTAAAAGGAGGCTGATCATAACGCCCCCAAGCTAGCGATACTGTCACATCTCCCAGATAAACACAGCAATCCGAAGCTAGGTTGATATGCCAGCAGTCCAGACCTCCGAGGAAAGTCAGTCGCACATATCCCAAAAAGCCTTGCAAACGGGTCGTCATGATCAGAACAGGTACTAGTCAAAGTCAGGCCAAAAACCATGGAACTCGTGAACTTCACCCTCTTCACCGACGTCTTCGAAGAAATATAAATATAGACAGAATAGTAGAGATACAGAAAAGAGGTAAGACATCTTACCATCATTACCAATTATGCCAGTAAAGAAATAGAACGGCGCGAAGGCCCACATAGCATTTCAAATACAATAGTAATCAGCATTAAATAGTAACAGTAAATAACTAAGCAGTTCCGGGCAGTCATGATATTAATAAAGCAATAGTTCCAATCATCGTATAAATAGGTAAATTCCAAATAATATGTAGACTCACTATGCATGTATACATGTTATCAAAAACCTACTCCATGGACCTAGACACAAACAATCGGAGAGAAAGATTAGGAGACATGTCTGTAACTCGGCTGCCGCGACCAAAGTGCTATAATTCATCAAATTATCCACATGCACATCAAGGCATTGTACAAAACATTCTTCACTAGATCGCGATATAGGACAGTGTCTCGGTCCGGATCGTCGGTGCATTTGCATCGGTGTGTCCCATGAATAGAAGAGCTACCAACTGTCCATTACGAGGTACCCGCACCCCGACGCCTCCAAGGTCAACATTATGACCTACACTAGTCTACGCGCACCCGCACTAAGGTGTGTTTAATCTCCTAGGCAACATGGCCTTAACAACAGTCCATTGGACTTCCACAATGCATGATGACTCAATGCATATATCATATATATTCAGCAAAAATATACTTTCCATAACATGCCATAATTTGGCTACGATAAACATCAACACATTCTTCTTAATAAGTTTCTCTTTTAGAGAAATTCTCTCGCATTATTCATTTGATCATTATTATTTTAATTAAATAAGTCCATCACTAAATTTTAAACCTAATTCTCTTAGAATGATTTAAATTGAGTTATTCAACATTCTTACTTACCCACACGGTCTTCCTTTAATTAAAATTATTCTACGTTTTTGGATAAAACTTTATTTTTAGTTCTTTCCATTTTATGAATCCCTAATTAATTTCTAATCATCTAATTAATTAATTTTCACTTCAATTTAGCATTTCTTATGAAATCCTTTTCTAGAGGATTTCTCTTGATTGTTAAGTTCCTTATTTTAAGTTTATTCATACTCACTTAGAAAAATTATTCTAAGGTTTTCTAAGTCTCACACACTCTTATTCTTTTCTTAAGTTCCAAAATCACTCTAGGTCACCCATTTAATTTCTTTCCAAGCACAATGCTAGTTACTTAACATTTAATTACTAAATTTTCAAGTTTGCCTAAAAATTATACAATTGGGCCCAAAATGGCCCTAGAGGCCGTGAGCCTCTCTAAAGGGTAAGGACCCCAATTTTTTCTTTGATCCACTAATTGTTATTTACTTGATTAATCATTTCTCCACTTGTTGCAAAATTTTAAATCTTAAACACCTTAAGCAGGGGTTATGGCCGTGAGCCTCAATGGGAAAAGCAAGGAATCCTTGCCCCCAAATCATGTTTCCAATTAATCAAAACCAATCCAAGATCATCAATATGTATATACATTCAATCAAATAAATCATACATAATAAAATCAATACATAGTCATCAAAATCACATATCACAAAGAGTAACCCTAACAAGGGTTCCTCACAACCAACATACAATATAAGTCTCCTACTACCAATAGAGGTTGAAGTGGATAGTCTTCCTCTTACCTAAGGGAAAAACAAGAAAAGAAATCTCCTTGCTTGCTCCTTGACAATTTTGGCCACACACCTTCAAAACCCTAGAAACTTTAACTTCAACCAAGCAACACCAAGGCTTGAAAAGGAATGGATCAATGGTCATGGTGATGGCCATGAACACGAAAATGAAGAAGAAAAGGTGAGGAACCAAGAATCTTACCCTAAAGCTTCAAACTTGAAGTTTGAAGAAGATGATGAAGATGGAAGCTTTTCAAGAAATCTTCAACTAGAAAGGTGTTTAGAATGTAGTGGAAATTAAGGAAATGTGGTTGCTTGAAATTTTTGTGATCAAGGAGGCATAGAGAGGGAGTGAGGCCGTGTGGGTGGTAGAGAGAAGGAGAAGAAAATGAGAGAAAGATGAGTGTAGAGAGAGAAGTTGATAGTAGAAAATGATGATGACTTTTGATTTTTGAAATTAGAATAGGAAACTTAATTAAGTGAAAGCATAATTTTGGGCTCCAAGAAGGCCATGCAGCCGTGGAGTTGAAAGGAGAGAGGGAGTATGTGTAGCTTCCTTGAGAAGCTTGGTAGGTAGCTTCCTTGAGAAACTTGGTAGGAAGCTTCCTTAAAGCTTCCTTTATAAGTTTTGCACGCTTCTCGATAAAATAAAAAGTAAAGTTATCTCCTAAAGTGAACACTCTAGAAAAGATGATTAACATTCTACTAGAGCTATTATCCAGTGAACAAAAGTTACAATTAATATAAACAATATTTATTGTTCATCGGATAATTTTACGGTACAATGATTTTATTTATCAGATAAAATCTCAAAAAATGCAAACCTAGTAAACTCTGTCTGACCTTGGGTTTAGTAAGATCCACCATCGACGCTTCCACAGTTCAAGGTTTACCAGTCTCAGGGAAAACATTTTGTTTTCCCAGCCTCAGAGAAATATATTAAAATATTCAACATTTTCTAAAAAAATCCACAAAAATTCTCAAAAATCACAAATATTAAAAAATGATTATTCATCACGAAACAAACAATTTTCGGGGTGTTACACAGACTTTACTCAGTGTGCATGCAAAATGAGGAATATATTAAAATATTCGACGTTTTCGAAAAATCCAAAAAATTTCTCAAAAATCATAAATATTATAAAATGATTATTTATGATGAAACAAATAATTTTCAGGGTGTTACAACTCTCTCCTTCTAAAAAGAAATTTCATCCTCTAAATTTTCATACCTTAGAACAGTTGTGGGTGTTGCTCCCTCATCTTGTCTTCCAATTCACATGTTGCATCTCTAGTCTTTTCGTTCCAGATCACTTTCACCAATGAGATTTCGTTTCCTCTGAGTTGCTTTACTCTCCTATCTTCAATCATTATAGGAGGTGTCTCATAGGTTAAGTTCTCTTTCAATTGTACTGTGTCCGGTGCTATAACATGATTCGGGTTAGGAATATATTTCCGTAGTTGTGACACATGAAAGACATTGTGAAGGTTTGAAAGAAAAGGTGGTAATGCTATCTGGTAAGCTACTGGACCTATCCGATGAAGAATTTGGTAAAGTCTAAGGAATTTAGGAGTAAGTTTTCAAGATTTCAGAATGCGGCCGACCCCAGTCGTTGGCGTGACTTTCAAAAATATATGCTCGCATTCCTCAAACTCAAGAGGCTTTCTTCTCTTGTCCGCATAGCTCTTCGGCTGACTTTGAGCCATCCTCATCTTTTCCTGAATCATCTTGACCTTCTCAGTCGTTTATTGTATAATATCAGATCCAACAGTAAGGCGCTCTCCGTCTTGGTACCAACACAAGGGTGTTCGGCATCGTCGTCCATACAGAGCCTCATAGGGTGTCATCCCTATGCTTGAATGAAAACTGTTGTTGTAGGTGAACTCTACCAACGGTAAAACTTCATCCCAACATCCAATCTGTTCTAAAGCGCAAGCCCTGAGCAAATCCTCCAATGATTGAATCGTCCTTTCCAATTGCCCATCGATTTGTGGATGGTAAGCAGAACTCAATCGTAATTTTGTTCCCAATGCTTCTTGCAAACTTTACCAAAACTTTGAGGTGAACCTTGGATCCCTATCTTAAACATTACTGGTAGGCACACTATGTAGCCTAACAATCTCACCGATGTACAGCTGGATCAGCTTCTCCATGTTGTATTTTATATTGATTGGTAGGAAGTGTGCTGACTTCGTGAGTCGATCAATGATTACCCATATCGAATCATAACCTTTTATGGTCTTCGGTAATCCAACCACAAAACTCATCGTAATATTATCCCACTTCCATTCAGGAATAGATAGAGGTTGCAACAGTCCTAACGGTCTTTGATGTTCCACATTTGCTTTCTGGCAAACCAGACAAGAAGACACACATCTAGTAATGTCGCTTTTCATTCCATGCCACCAAAATAACTTCTTCAAGTCTTGGTACATTTTAGTTATCCCCGGGTGCATACTCAACTTTTCCGTGTGAGCGTGTTCAAGTATATACTTCCT
This sequence comes from Ormosia semicastrata, assembly GCA_029884595.1. Classification (NCBI taxonomy): domain Eukaryota; kingdom Viridiplantae; phylum Streptophyta; class Magnoliopsida; order Fabales; family Fabaceae; genus Ormosia; species Ormosia semicastrata. The sequence goes on along the minus strand of JAQQTO010000062.1, from coordinate 16,439,629 downwards.
TAGCTCTTGATCCCTTGGTATACAAACCCTACCTCGGAACCTTAGAATTCTATCCGTTCCTTCCTCGAATGTTGTCGCATTGCCCTACCTCATCAGTTCTCTTTCTTCTTGAAAAAACTTATCAATTTTCTGCTTTTCTCGGATGTCTTCCATTAATTCACTTGAGATAGTAACCATGTTCATGCAAATTTTTCCCGGTGCTAATTCCACGAAAGACCATACATCCCTGAATTGCTCTATCAAATCTTTTTCCTTAATCATCATGGTTGAGATACTGAGCATCTTCCTACTCAATGCGTCTGCCACGACATTTGCCTTTCTAGGGTGATACAGAAGTCGAAAATCATAATCCTTTAGAAATTCCAACCACCTGCGCTGTCTCATATTCAACTCCTTTTGATCATATAAGTACTTTAAGCTCTTGTGATCACTAAAGACGTTGAATATCACCCCATACAGCAAGTGTCTCCATATCTTCAAGGTGAAAACTATAGCTGCTAACTCCAAGTCATGTGTTGGATAGTTCTTCTCATGCACTCACAACTGTCTCAAAACATAAGCCACCACTTTTTCATTTTGCATAAGCACAGCTCCTAATCCTTGATATGAAGCATCACAATACACTTCGAAGGGTTCATTCGGATCGGGTAGAACTAACACCGGTGAAGTAGTTAGTCATCTCTTCAATTCTTGGAAACCTTCTTCGCAAGCATTAGTCCATTCAAAGGCTTGGTTCTTTCTCGTGAGTTAAGTGAGCGGTCCTGCTATTTTAGAGAATCCCTCAATGAACCTCCGATAGTATCCAGCCAAACCCACAAAGCTTCGGATTTCTGTCATGGTCTTCGGCCATTTCCATTGTAGAACTGCTTTCACCTTTGACGGATCCACTATAATCCCTTCCTTCGAGATTACATGACCCAAAAACTTGACTTCGTCCAGCCGAAATTCACACTTCAGTAATTTGGCATACAACTTCTTCTTCTTCAGAATCTAGAGAACTATACTGAGGTGTTCAGTATGATCCTCCTAATTTTGAGAGTAGATCAGGATGTCATCAATGAAGACAACAACGAATTTGTCCAAGTAAGGACGAAAAATTCGATTCATGTAGTCCATGAAGATGGCAGGTGCATTCGTTACATCAAATGGCATCACAAGGTACTCGTAATGACCGTATCAGGTACGAAAAGCCATCTTGGGGATGTCCTCCGCCTTTACTCGAATCTGGTGGTAGCCTGATCGCAAATCGATCTTAGAAAACACTGCTGCTCCTTTCAGTTGATCCATTAAGTCATCTATCCTTAGAAGTGGATACTTATTCTTGATTGTGACCTTATTCATCTGACAATAGTCCACACATAATCGCAAAGTCCCATCTTTCTTTCTGACTAGTAACACTGGTGCTCCCCAGGGTGACACACTGGGTCTAACGAACTGCTTTTCCAAGAGCTCTTCCAACTGCTTCTTAAGCTCGGCTAACTCCGATGGTGACATTCTATAAGGCACTATAGATACAGGACCAGATCCAAGTACAAGGTCAATAGTAAACTTTATTTCCCGCTTCGGCGGTAAACCAGGTACATCATCAGGAAAGACTTCAGGGAACTCGTTAACCACTGGAATTGCATTCACATCAGCCTCGCTCTCGACCTTCAAGGAAGACAGTAGCATGTATCCCTGAGCTCCTTCTTTCAAGAAAGCTTGAGCTTGGTTGGCTGTCAAAAATCTAGAATCCTCATCCATGGGAAAAACTATGGTTTTACTAGAGCAATCCAACAGGATATGGTTGGAAGACAACCAATCCATTCCTAAAATTTCATCTAACTGAGAAAGGGGTAAACATATCAAATCAACAGAAAAGATTTGACCCTCAACAATCAAAGGACAATTCAAATAGACTTTAGTAGTAATAATAGGTTTATCAGTTGGAGTAGAAACAACCAAGTAAAATGGTAAGGAAGACACAGGTAAGCCAAGTCGTCGCACACAGTCATAAGAAATGAAAGAGTGGGTTGCCCCAGAGTCATACAGTACAGTTAAAAGATTACCTCCTATGGCACTTTCTCCCTATATCAGATCTTCAAATTTGGAGGCTTCGACTCCACTCATGGTATAGACTCGGCCACCTACCTGCAGCTTTGTAGCTCGTGTGGCGTTGACTGAAGGTTTAGCCTTAGCTTGGTTGCAGTCTTTGGAGACATGTCCAGGCATCCCACATCGGAAACAGATGATCCTTTTGATGGTGTAGTTTCTTATTGTGTGATCCTTCCTGCACTTCAAGCATTTTGAAGAAAATGCCACATTTTGTCCAGTTCAGTTTCCACCAGAACCTCCACTGGAACCTCCACCTGATGTCTGTTGCTGATTTCCTAGTGGCCGGGAATAAGGCTTCTTTTAGAAATAGTTTGTGTTGTTGTTGCCTCCTCTTTGGAACCTAGTAGGTCCAAAGTTTCGATTTCTTGAGTCCCGAGCTTGATCCAGGGCTTCCACTTGGCAACACATATCTAACAGCTCCGAAAATTGGTTGATCTTTAAGGTGATGACTGCTCTTTTCACTTCGTGCCTCAGTCCTTCCTCAATTTTTTGACATTTCCACACTTCGTTCGGCTAGTGTTGGAAATATGTCAAAAACTTGGATAAGCTTTTGCACTTTGCAATGTATTCGCTGACAGCAAGTTTCCTTGCCTCAAGCTGAGGAACTCCATTTCTTTTGCATGCCTAGCGCTTGGGGGGAAATATTTCTCCAAGAACTTATTCTTGAATACCTCCTAAGTGATTGCGCGACTTTCAACTTCTAACACTCTCTGTGTCCCGTTCCACCAGTCTTCAGCATCCCCAATCAGCATAAAAGCGGCGTAAGTTACTTTCTTATCATTGGCACAGTTCATGTCTCTGAAGATTTTCTCCAGCTCCTTGATCCACAAACTAACTTTCTCCGGATCAAATTCTCCTTTAAACTAAGGAGGGATATGGCGACGAAACTCCCCAAAATTTTGTGCATCAGCCGTAGGTTCGTGTTATTGAGCAGCCCTCTCCTATTGTTGGGCAGCTCTCTCAGTTTGTTAGGCAATAACTTTTGCCATTCTTTGCATTGCTTCAATCGTTGCTGCTAATCTCCGCCTCGTGCCATTTCGCTCTTTCAAGTAATACTAACTGAAACACATAAGGAAGAATTAGATGTATCCTTTTGGAACACCAATCACAGAGAATCACACAACATAAATAAGTCAGACCTAACCACAAAGACCCAAAGAAAATATAAACTGGGGCTTTGATACCAACTAAATGTAATGCCCCTTTTTGAAAGAGAACGTCACATCATTATTTACGATGCGAAAAACAAAAGTATAAATTAAGACTCGGTTCATTGTATAAATATGAACTTGCTTGATTGAAATTGTATGATTAAAATAGTGAATATATTTATTTTATAAAATAATATTAAAAAATAAAGATGAGACATAGTTACAGCAAAGGGTAAAATAAAAGTAAACCATGCATTCAAACAACATATATAAATATATATAATCATATCAAACTTGTTTTGTTACAACACCTGATATACAAAAAGCAAAACTATGCATACCCCAAAAGATTATACATGTACAGCCCACCAAAAATATAATTCATTAGGCCCCAAAAAGAACACAGATAGCCATTAGTGACTATCGACAATATCAGCCCCTAAGAAGAAAGAGAAGGAACCGTATCAGGATCCTCCTCAAGGTCTTCCTCGTCAGAGGAAACCCTCATCGGAGCCACCGAATTACGGGCCAAGGCTCGGGCAGCAGAGAGGAATGAATCCTCCTGTGAGGAGTAATAACGTTCAGCCCACATATCCCTAATGAGCAAATAAAATTCTAAATGCAAACGAATACTGCAGGTAAAAATAGGCGGATCATAATGCCCCCAAACTAGCGACACCGTCACGTCTCCCAGATAAACACAGCGATCCAAAGCAAGGTTGATATGCCAGCAGTCCAAACCTCTGAGAAAATTCAGTCGCACATATCCCAAAAAGCCTTGCAGATGGGTCGTCATGATCAGAACAGGTACTAGTCAAAGTCAGGCCAAAAACCAGGGAACTCGTGAACTTCACCCTCTTCGCTGGCGTCTTTGAAGAAATATAAATATAGACAGAATAGTAGAGATACAGAAAAGAGGTAAGACATCCTACCATCATTACCAATTATGGCAGTAAAGAAACAGAACGGCGCGAAGTGCTCACATAGCATTTCAAATACAATAGTAATCAGCATTAAATAGTAACAGTAAACAACTAAAGTTCTAGGTAGTCATGATATTAATAAAGCAACAATTCCAATCATCGTATAAATAGGTAAATTCCAAATAATATGTAGACTCACTATGCGTGTATACATGTTATCAAAAATCTACTCCATGGACCTAGACACAAACATTAGGAGAGAAAGATCAGGAGACATGTCTGTAACTCGGCTGCCACGGTCAAAATGTTATAATTCATCAAATTATCTATATGCACATCAAGGCATTGTACAAGACATTACTAGATCGCGATATAGGACAGTGTCTCGGTCCGGATCGTCGTTACGTTTGCATCGGTCTGCCCCATGAATAGAAGAGCCACCAACTGTCCATTGCGAGGTACCCACACCTCGACGCCCCCAAGGTCAACATTATGACCTACACTAGTCTACGCGCACCCGCACTAAGGTGTGTTCAATCTCCTAGGCAACATGGCCTTAACAATAGTCCATTGGACTTCCACAATGCATGATGACTCCATGCATATATCATGTATATTTAGCAAAAATATACTTTCCATAACATGCCACAATTTGGCTAAGATAAACATCAACACATTCTTCTTAATAAGTTTCTCTTTTAGAGAAATTCTCTCGCATTATTCATTTGATCATTATTATTTTAATTAAATAAGTCCATCACTAAATTTTAAACCTAATTCTCTTAGAATGATTTAAATTGAGTTATTCAACATTCTTACTTACCCTTATGGTCTTACTTTAATTAAAATTATTCTAAGTTTTTGGATAAAACTTTATTCTTGATTCTTTCCATTTTATGAATCCCTAATTAATTTCTAATTATCTAATTAATTAAGTTTCACTTCAATTTAACATTTCTTATTAAATCCTTTTCTAGAGGAATTCTCTTGATTGTTAAGTTCCTTGTTTTAAGTTTATTCATATTCACTTAGAAAAATTATTCTAAGGATTGCTAAGTCTCACACACTCTTATTCTTTCCTTAAGTTCCAAAATCACTCTAGGTCACCCATTTAATTTCTTTCCAAGCACAATGTTAGTTACTTAATACTTAATTACTAAATTTCCAAGTTTGCCTAAAAATTATACAATTGGGCCCAAAATGGCCCTAGAGGCCGTGAGCCTCTCTAAAGGGTAAGGACCCTAATTTTTTCTTTGATCCACTAATTTTTATTTACTTGATTAATCATTTCTCCACTTGTTGCAAAATTTTAAATCTTAAACACCCTAAGGAGGGGTTATGGCCGTGAGCCTCAATGGGGAAAGCAAGGAATCCTTGCCCCCAAATCATGTTTCCAATCAATCAAAACCAATCCAAGATCATCAATATGTATATACATTCAATCAAATAAATCATATATAATAAAATCAATACATAGTCATCAAAATCACACATCACAAAGAGTAACCCAAACAAGGGTTTCTCACAACCAACATACAATACAAGTCTCCTACTACCAATAGAGGTTGAAGTGGATAGTCTTCCTCTTACCTAAGGGAAAAATAAGAAAAGAAATCTCCTTGCTTGCTCCTTGACAATTTCGGCCACACACCTTCAAAACCCTAGAAATTTTAACTTCAACCAATCAACACCAAGGCTTGAAAAAGAATGGATCAATGGTCATGGTAATGGCCATGAACACGAAAATTAAGAAGAAAAGGTGAGGAACTAAGAATCTTACCCTAAAGCTTTAAACTTGAAGCTTAAAGAAAATGATGAAGATTGAAGCTTTTCAAGAAATCTTCAACTAGAAAGGTGTTTAGAATGTAGCAGAGATTAAGAAAATATGGTTGCTTAAAAATTTTGTGATCAAGGAGGCATAGAGAGGGAATGAGGCCGTGTGGGTGGTAGAGAGAAGGAGGAGAAAATGAGAGAAAAATGAGTGTAGAGAGAGAAGTTGATAGTAGAGAATGATGATGACTTTTGATTTTTGAAATTAGAATAGGAAACTTAATTAAGTAAAAGCACAATTTTGGGATCCAAGAAGGTCATGCAGATGTGGAGTTGGGAGGAGAGAGGGAGTGTGTGTAGCTTCCTTGAGAAGCTTGGTAGGAAGCTTCCTTGAAGCTTCCTTGAGAAGCTTTGCACGCTTCTCAATAAAGTAAAAAATAAAGTTATCTCCTAAAGTGAACTGTCTAGAAAAGATGATTAACACTCTGCTAGAGCTATCCAGTGAACAAAAGTTACAGTTAATAGAAATAGTATTTATTATTCATTGGATAATTTTATAGTACAACGATTTTATTTATCAGATAAAATCTCAAAAAATATAAACCTCGTAAACTGTGTCCAACCTCGGTTTAGTAAGATCCCCCGTTGACGCTTCCATAGTTCAAGGTTTACCAACCTCAGGAAAAATATTTTGTTTTCCCAGATCTGCTCAGCGCGCTCGTAAAATCAAGAATATATTAAAATATTTGACATTTTCAGAAAAATCCACAAAAATCTCAAAAATCACAAATATTGAATAATGACTATTCATCATGAAACAAACAATTTCTGGGGTATTACACTGAATCTGCTTAGTGTGCATGCAAAACAAGGAATATATTAAAATATTTGACGTCTTCGAAAAAATCCAGAAAAATTTCTAAAGATCATAAATATTTTATTTATGATGAAACAAATAATTTTTAGGGTGTTACACCAAGCAAATGTACATGTGTCAAAGGTTGTCTATCGATGTCCACAGTGCTACAATCCATGGAGATGGGTAGGTCTTTCATTGGAAGACGATGATGATGTAAAGTACATGATAGATTCCTTCTGTCAAACTCCGAACATGGCTTCGATGGAGTTGTATGTTGAGGTAGAAACAAGTGGACAAGAAGAGCATGTTGAAGCTCCCGGTGAAACTGAAGCTCAAGTTGGTCCTTCTAATCAAGTTGAGTCATGCAATATGATTGTTATTGGTGGTGCAATGGTTGAAGCTTATAACCCACTTGTCAGAGATGCAATATGGGACACAAGTGAAGATGAAGAATAGTTAACTGAGGTTGATGATTCAAACATTGACATAGAGGCAAAAAACTTTGATGCTGAAAAAAAATTTACAAGTTCCATTATCGGTTGCTCCTCAATCCATGTTTATGCCTTTAGGCCCTAAATTTGTGTTTGTGCCACCATGCCCTTAGTTTTCTCAAATCAATTGGGATGCATTGAGTAATCTTCATAACTTTCTTGAATTAGATAGTCGTAGGACTTGGAGCATCAATGATGAATTCTATGTTGGCTTGCAATTTCCATCAAAAGATATTGTGAAGTTAGCCCTCAAACATTATTCGATTCACAGGCATTAAGAGTATAAGATTGAAGATTCTGATTCACAAAGACTTACTGCTAAGTGCCCTAGTTTTGACGAAGGTTGTAATTGGAGAGTTAGGGCCATACAAAGCAAGAGGTTGAATACATGGTAGATTACAAAATATAATGGACCTCACAACTATGTAAACCCAACTGTGTCATTCGATCACAGCAAGTTGGACTCTCGTATGATCTGGTCCTACATTTTGGAGTTAGTTAGAACAAAACCCGATGCACCTGTATGCTTAGTTGTTGAATGGATTCGAAGTTAATTCGATTACCAAGTTTCATATCGAAAAGCTTGGAAGGCCAAACAACTGGCCATTGTGAATGCTTTTAGGGATTGGGACAAATCTTATGAGGTGTTGCCCAGATGGCTAGCGGGCATGAGAAGAGATATGAAAGGCACAGTGGTGGAGTTGCAAGACGAGGAATGTTTTGTGAATAACCGACTTGATCATTCAAAAAGAGTGTTTTGTCGATTATTCTAGACATTTAGACCATGTGTTGCTGGCTTCTGATATTACAAGCCCATTGTTCAGATTGACACCATTCATTTGTATGGCAAATATTGTCATAAGTTGTTGATGCAACAACTCAAGATGGAGTTAGAAAACCTCTGCCAATTGCCTTTGCCATTGTGGAAGGGGAGACAAAGGATGGTTGGAGTTGGTTCTTAGCCCATTTGAGGTTGCATGTCACACAACAAGAGGGCTTGTGCTTGATCTCTGATCGACATCGAGGCATCTTACAATCAATGGCAAATGAAAATCTTAGATGGCAACCGCTGAATGCGTATCATGTCTTCTACATACGACACATTGGTTCCAATTTTAAAATTTTCAACTTGTAATCTAATTTATTATAATAATAGTTAGTTTCCAATACCAACTCAATTCATTTGTTGTATTAGGGAATGAACCAATCGCAATTAAGTTTGATGTTAGGCTAGAGAAGCTGACAACTGCTACCGAGTTGGCAAATTACATCACTTCCACCTTTTTGTGTGGCAGGTGGGGACATAGCACTGGCAGTGGTCCTTCTCATATGTTTTCACATTGTCGAGTGGCACCAGTCAAACTAAGTGATGCTCCAATTTGGTCTTGACTAGCCCATACCACGGAGACCGCTTCAACTTGACAGTTTGCACTCAATTACACTAGCAGGTAGGCATGATGAGGATTGGCCAGCTACACATGTTATTTACATAGCCACATGGGATAGTCAAAGGGAGAAGCTTGTTAGGGGAATCCCATTGCTCGTACCCTTCGCTTCGCGTTCTGAGTACATGCGTTAGTATAAAAGAATTACCAGACGCTGGATTTCTCCCACTAGTGCATCTATTAGGAATGTGGTAAGCTCTTTACCAATTTGCTAGTGACTATATATATTTTGTATTCAGTATAATGACATAATTTATATCAGTTTCTTAGGCAGACATTATAAAGTATTTGTTCAGTTTGACTATTGACGTCGCTGCTCGAGAAGCTGCTACACAGATCCTATATTCATTGTGGGAGCATGATCGCATTACAATGGAATATCTGCGTTCAGCTCCAGCAGCAGATGGCATTTCAAAGCCGCCCGAGGAGTCCAGTCAACAGGGAACGCGGTGTAGAAGGAGGACAGGATTAATGAGCACTCGAATACGACTTCGACATCCTAAGAAGTTCGGCTCTACAAGCCAACACACGACTCAGCCTCCTATTATTGCTACATACCCAACCACTCAGCTACCACCTACATATCACCCACCATGCCCTTATCCACCATACCTTTACCCACCATCGGGTTACCCATCATATCCTTACCCACCACATGGTTATCCACCATATCCTTATCCACCACCAAGTTACCCACCATACCCATCACGGCCAGGTCCTTCTTCTGATCCCTCTCATAGGTCTCCACATTCTGATATGAGCCCATCTCATTGACGTGTAATTATATGTCATTAGAGTATCTGAGAATGTTATATTTAGTGGTTTTGTTTAAATTACTATTGATAAATTTCTATTGTGATTTTGGTTCCTTTGTTGGATTAAATATGTTTGCCGCTTAGTTTTTATTAATGATCTTGATAACTGGTTAACTTTAAATACTCTTTGTTGTGACAAACAAATGAGTATGAGTTTGGTGTTATAGTTAACCTATATTACAGTTTATAATTCTATATTTTATAGTCTTAAACCGGATAAATTATGGTGATTTGCTTATGTTTATTGGTGAATTTTACATAAATCCTTATCATTGTCTTCATTTTTGTAAATTGAATGAGATTTATCACATTCACAGTGACACCATGCAAAGACATATCGTTTTCAAAGCAAAAGATAGTCATTTTCGCTCTCACAGTGTCTTGTGAACACTTGAGGAGTTACACACGACCGTGTGTAACTCCTAAAACACTTCTGTCTGAATTTTTTTTTGGAGACACGGCCGTGTTTAACTTGGACAACGCTTCTGTTTGATTTTTGAAAGAAGACATGGCTGTGTGTAGATTGACACGACCATGTGTAGATTGCGTCAAATAGGATGTCATATTTGCCTTAGTTACACTAACAAGCTTGGCGTATTCTATGTAAATACGCCATCATAGATGAAAAATCTACGTGGGATGCGCCATCCTATTTGGCGCATCTCACGTGGCAAAAAAATGTTAAAAAATGCCACGTAAGACAAAAGGGTAGCAGTTTGGTATATAATTTCAAAAGAATGATATTTTGATAAATAATTTAAAAAAGTAACAGTTTGGTAAATAATTTTAAAAAAATGATATTTTGATAAATAATTTTATCAATAATGACAGTTTGGTAAAAAAATCAAGACAAAGGTGGGGCTTGAAAGAAGGAAAAAATCATATGCATAACATTTTCACGATAATAAGGATAATCATCTTCGATATTATTAGTGAAATTAGCAAAGAAAATTCAACAATAATATTTATAACAATAATATTTATAATTACTTGTAATGAAAACGTAGCAAGTAAAGGGATATTACTATATAAATCACAATTAAGGATATATGATCAGTAGTTAGGCATCAAGTTTAAGGTTTCTAAACTCAATTATTAAAATGGTTCAACTTAGGGGTGTTCAAGACTCGCCTGACCAAAATCTAGTTGGGACAGATTTGAGTTTTAAAAATTAGATTCAATATGTTTTCAGATCGATTTAATATTATACTTTAGGTCATCTTAACCCGATCCAGTATCTTAAATTATTTTAAAACTTATACTTTATTTTACAATTAATTATAAATAATAAAATTCTTTAACTTAATAATTTTTACATAACATGATAATATATTTATATTGATATTATTTATTTTAAAATATATATTATAAAATATATCTTACATAATGTTCAAATTTATATATTATGTTTACATATTGACTTAGCTTAGTTTTAACCTAGTCATTATCAAGTCATAGTCAGGTCAAGTTCGAATTCAGGAAACTAACCTAATCAAAATATTAGGGTGGGCTCATGTAAAATCAAACTCATCCTATGCTTATCCTTAAGTTCAACTATAGAACAATCGAGTACTGAAATGCTGAACATTCTTAACCGCTAGATGTATAACTTTTTTCGAGATTAATAACAATTTCATTGGTTTAATTTAAGTTTTTGAGTTTCTCACACTAAATCAGTCGAGCCTTTCTAGTAGCAACGTCCTTATTAAAACTGTATTCTTAGAAAGCCTTTACATTCTTGGTTAAACAATATTCTTGATATCCAGCTCGTGTACCATGAGAATTACATGTTCACCACATCCCTTTTGTTTTTTTGGGTAAAATTATTTGTATAAAAGAATCAACAGTACAGAATCGCCCATAAAGATTATGGTAACATAGCAAAGAAGAGGATACCAATCATGTTATTTTACTCAACTTTCTACAGTTAGTGAACTGTTGTTCAACCTTAATCACCCTTGCTCACTTGCTATACCCCTTGCAATAGGCGACCTTCTTTCCTTTCTATCTTACACTTTTTTGGTTAATATAAATTGACTTCCTAAGTCCTAACTCTAATCTTCCAATCTTTCTTACTAATAAACAACATATGCACATGACCTCTCAAAACCTTGGAATATACTGGAAATCAAGCTTGATTTATTGGTTCTTCACTTCTTGTTGGCCCATCTGAGCTGCGTGAACTAGAGGACTCTGAGGAGCTGTAGGACACTCCAATCTTCTTTAAGGCATTTGATACAAAGCTGCTTGTGCTATAAGACCTAATGGAGCTGTCTGAGTCTAGCACTCCAGTGTTCAAAAATGGGGGTTGATTTGGTGTAGGAACATCTACATTTGAATTACTTAACATGTAAACAACTTGGGCCATGGATGGCCTCAGGGAAGCAGAAGCTTGTGTGCATAGCAATCCAATGTGAAACACCCTTGATGCTTCAGTTGCACGAGAACCATCCCCCAAGCAAGAATCAACAGCTTCAGCCAAAGTGTTAGAACGGTAAAGTTTCCAAACCTGGTGCCAAAAGGACAATTTTCCACTTGGTAATTACAAACATAAGGTGTTGAATCCAGTAGCTTAAAAAAATAATGAGGCTTGTTTCAAGTTTTATGCAAATTAGGCACAAGTCTTACAGTTTGTAGAAGGGAACCAGAGTCCTCTCTGAAGACATTATTCCTCCTGCCACATACAATCTCCAGAACAAGTACTCCAAAACTATACACATCAGCTTTATCTGTAAGTTGTCCTCGAATTAGGTACTCAGGAGCCATGTAACCTCTGCTCCAAAATTGGAAAATCAAGTGTTAATTAGACGAGGAACCAGTTAGAGAAATAAAAAACTAAAGTTTTAACTGACAGCTCAAGCTTTTGTGTTGAATGGTTTCTTTACATGGTATGAGGGCCTTTTCACACGAAGGGTGTGCTAAAACTATAAATTTCAAAACTATTCTTGACCTTTATCTTCAATACTTTAAACTAGAGGGCTTTTGTATAATTGAGCCTGGTACCGAGAGAAATGAATCAAAACTTATTTTGAGTTTTTACCTACCTAACATTTTTAGATTGAATAGCTTCTTAAAAGAACCAGCAGATTGCAGGAACTGCCATGCTTATTTAGAAATGTATGTATAGTTACTTGAATGCATAATATCATGTGCTAGAACTAAGGACTTACAGTGTTCCAGCAATTCCAGTGCTCAAATGTGTTTTATCCGCAGCAAAACACCGGGCAAGGCCGAAATCTGCAATCTTAGGAGTGAGATTCTCGTCCAGAAGAACATTGCTGCTTTTGATGTCTCTATGGATGATTCTTATTTTAGAGCCTCCATGCAGATATGCAAGCCCTTCTGCTGTTCCAAGAATGATATCAAGCCGCTGCTTCCAGTTAAGAATCTGAGTTTTGTTCCTTTCTGCAAAGCAGATTAGTCTGTCACCTTCCTGAAACTATACATAAGCATCTGACCTATCTTACCCTTCTTTCACAGCTAACATGTTAGCTGGTTGATTTTATGAAATTAAGAAATTAACTTTATAATGTACTTATTAAACAAAGAAAACTTACCAAAAATAAATTGATCTAAACTCTTGTTGGGTAGGTACTCATACACAAGGAGGCTCTCAGGGCCTTCAATGCTACAACCCAATAGTTTGACAAGGTTCTTGTGTTCAATTCCGCTAATCAAATTCACTTCATTGAAGAACTCATCCACCCATTGCCTGTTATTGAAGATCAATCTCTTAACAGCAACAACTTTCCCATTTGGGAGAATACCTTTGAATACTGAACCAGCTCCTCCTTGGCCTATTTTTCTTGAAGAGTTGAAATAATCTGTGGCCTTCTCAAGAGTTTCGTATTTGTAATTCAAGCTAGATTTGCTTATGGAAGAGGAAATCTGACCAAGATTGTTGCTTTCTGAGTGACGCAGGAGAAAAGAAATAACACATCAGAAAATTAACACATAATAATTCCGCAAATATATCTTATACATAATGATAATTTCATTTTCAGAATGATCACCTTTTTTTATCTTTGATAATTTTGTGAAGGCAGCATAAGAGGCTGAGAGAGAGATCATTGTAACTGCAGCTGCTGCTAACACTGTTGCTAGTATTGCTCCTTTTCTTGGTGACCCTGAAAAATGGAAACACAGGCAATGGCATCAACATATAGGACTGACTAATCTGGCTCTTTTTGGTTGCTTAGAAAAAAAAATTACAGAAAATTAAATAATAATAATTTTCTCATTCAGTGCCATCTATGAACTAAGATCTGGAATCTATTTAGGCCAAACTTCAGCAGAGTGGGAAAGTTGAAAAGCATTTGATTTATAATGATTAATGATAAGAGTAACAGAATTTTGGTTTGCAACAGAGAAGGAATTTAAAATTGCATACTAAAAAAAATATGAAAAATTCCCAGGTAAGCTTTCATTCCTCGCTCCCAAATTAGCAAGAAAAATTGAAGAAAAACTTTAAACCGAAGCAACACACTTGCTTACCATTTCCACCCTCTGCTGCACCACCTTCATTGTAGAACTTCTCTGTTGAATATCTCAAATAACACCCAGCATTCAAGGCCCTCCCTTCCCTCTTTGGAAAGCATCCTCTCACCTCCTTCCCAGCTTTCCTCAAGCAATCTCTACACCCATCACTCCCAACAGTGTTCCAGCACTGTGCCAAAGCATAAACACCCTCAATTTCTCCCACAGCAAACCCACCTCCCTTGGCCACAGCCATCATGGCCACCCTATCAACCACTTTCCCAACACTCTTCTCAAGCTTCAACCTTTCAGCTTCATCAACCGCCATACCATGCTGGGAGGTGCAGTTCACTGTGTCCCTCAAAGGGTCAGTGTCGTCTGAGTAGAAGCTGTAGATGTCATAGCGAAGGAAGCATCCATCAAGGTAGATGCGAGCAGAGACAGAAGGGAGGCAGCGAGGGAGCTTGGTGCGGCTGGCAGCATAGCAGAGAAGGCAATCAGTGTGGGAGAGGTCTTGGAAGCATTGTGCAAAGCCATAGATAGGAATGGCTGATCCTGAGATGTTGACAAAGTGAGTGCCCCAGTTGTGGTTGGTGACCAGCTGGGAGAGGCTCTCCATTTCTTTGATGAAACTTGGGATGTAGTTGGCTTTCAATGGGGCTTTGGCTGTGCCACAGTAGAGTCCAGCTTCTGAGATTCTTGGATCAGAGAGTAAGTGGGGAAAACATGAGAGGAAAACTATGGTGAAGAGAACCCATGATGGGTTCTTCTTGTTGTAGCTGGGACTTGAGCAGTGTTTGGAACTCATTTCTGGCTCTGGTGTTATAGCTAAACTACTGCCTTTTAAGAGTTATAACTTGCCCTTTTTTTCCCACCTTTTGTGTTCTGACTTCTGAAGTGTGTGAGACAGTGTTTGAAGGAAGAGGCAAAAGAGAGAAACAGAGGGAGAAAGACTACGGGGAAAAATAGTCACAGTTGGCAACTTCAAAATTTCTCGTTGTCGCTTTTTCTTGCTTTCTTATCCCATATTTGTGGACTAGTAGGACGGTGTGTGGCCTAATAACTTTTTTGATATTAACATTAACATAATAACTTTTTTGATATTAACATAACATAGTCACTTTTAGGAGCGGATACTAATTATTTTCAAGTCCATCCCTTTACATATTCGAAATATTTATAGTGGCTATATAAAAAATGTATAATTTTTTGTTTTACATTAGAGGTGTATTACCCAAGAAAAACAAATAAGGCTCTGCTTTGTAACTTAAGTTTAGCTAGCTTAAATTAGTTTTAGTTAGTTATGGTGATTAGTTAGCTCTAACCGAAGTTAGTTATTTTGTTAGCTGTTAGTTTCACTTGCACTTGTATAAATACTGTTGTTCTCTTTGATTCATTCAATTGAAGCATTTCCTTCAAATCATTTTCATCTTCTCTGATTCTCTGCTTCAGTTCATTCTTTCCTTGCAGCTCTTGCACAATTGCAAGCTGTGCTGTGTATTTCTGGTTCTACCAGAAAGTTCTTGTCAAACTCCATTTCTGATTCTTAGTTTTCTACATGGTATCAGAGCTCTGATTATCAGAGCTCTGCTACTGTTGGTGCGCGATGACTGAAACGATTTCAAGATCAAGCAATACGAATCAATTTTTTGGAGGTTCAAAAGAGGATCCTCAAGATTCTCCATATTTTGTTCATGCATCGGAGAATCCATCACTGGTTCTTGTTTCTCCTGTTCTGGATGATCGAAATTATCATCAATGGGTTAGATCTATGAAGATGAGCCTTATCACGAAGAACAAATTAGGTTTTGTGGACGGTACCATTTCGATTCCTTCGAAGTCAGATGCTACTTTTCCAATGTGGCAAAAGGCCAATAATCTTGTTCAATCATGGATACTGAGGTCAGTTTCACCTCAAATTGTGCGAAGCATTCTGTCAGCTACCAGTGCTCATGAAGCTTGGAAGAAATTGAAGGTTAGGTTTTCTCAAGGAGATTTATTCAGAATCTCTGATATTGAAGATGCGATCATAGCCCTCAAACAAGGTGAGCTTTCAGTCACCAATTACTTCACCGAATTGAGAATTCTATGGGATGAATTAGAGGATTATAGGCCTCTTCCTAAATGCACTTGTGCTGTGAAGTGCTCATGTAATGCTCTTGTAGATGTTGAGAATTTTAGAACTCAAGATCAGGTTATTAGGTTTTTGAAAGGGTTGAATGATACTTTCAGCACTGTAAAAACCCAAATCATGTTAATGGATCCACTCCCTTCAATAGACAAAGTCTTTTCTCTGGTAGTTCAACAGGAAAGGCAATTAGTTGGCTATGATGCAGAGCCAAAACTAATTGCTGCTGTAGGAAGAGGAGATGGATATGGCCGTGGCTATGGAAAAGGCAATGGTGAATTTGTAAAATACAATGCTGGTAGAGGTGCAAATAATGGGAAGGTTTGTACCTATTGTGGAAAGAATGGTTATACTGTTGATAGTTATTACGAAACATGGATTTCCACCCAATTTTAAGTTCAAGAATCAGAGACAGGTCAATTCAGTGGCCTCTAATAATGATAATGATGATAAGGATGAAATGGATCAAGGGAGTAATGTCCTGAAGGAAGAAGGTTCCAATGCTGTGTTTGGCTTGACTGCTGAGCTGTATGAAGGCTTAGTAAAGCTACTCCAACAATCTCAACCCACTATTCATTCATCAAATCATGTAAGCACCATCATGTCTTCAACATCTGGTGTATCACCTGCACAACTTGATCCAGGTATACCTCATTCTCCCTTTATTGTTTCTACTTGGATACTAGATAGTGGAGCTACAGACCATATATGTTCTTGCATTTCCTATTTTACTTTTTACTATAAGATTAGACCTATTAGAGTTAAACTTCCTAATGGTAATGAAATATTGGCTTGCTACTCGGGTACAATACACTTTTCAAAAACTTTTGTTCTGCACGATGTGCTTTACATACCAAGTTTTTCATACAATCTCATATCTATCACAAAACTGACCTTATTCTTGCCTTACACACTGTCTTTTGATTCCAATTCTTGTATCATTCAGGAGAACCCTTGAAGAGGATTGGTACAGCTAAGGTGCAAAATGGACTGTATGTTTTGAGGATGCCTCTTTGCCATACTAATTCTTTGGACAGTTGTAATTCTATAGTTGTAAATTCCATAACCATACCTCCACCTAGCATTTGGCACTTTAGGTTAGCTCACCCATCCATTGATTGTATCGATGCCTTACATTCATGTATACCCTATGTTACCTCTAGTAAAAGTTACATTTGTGATATATGCCATTTAGCTAAACAAAGAAAATTACCATTCTCTGTAAGTACTTCAAAGTCAATAAAGTGTTTTGATTTGATTCATGTTGATATATGGGGTCCTTTCCCAACACCATCCATCCATGGACACAAATATTTTTTAACCATTGTAGATGACTTTTCTAGATACACTTGGACTCTGTTAATGAAACATAAAGGAGAAACTTCACAATCTTTAAAAAATTTTGTTGCTTTGATTGAAAGGCAATTCAATGCAAAAATTAAAACTATTAGAAGTGATAATGGTCCCGAATTCCTCATGAATGATTTTTATGCTAAAAATGGGATTATTCATCAAACTTCTTGCATCTACACTCCACAACAAAATGGAGTTGTGGAAAGAAAGCACCAACACATTTTAAATGTAGCTAGAGCTCTGATGATTCAAAGTTTTCTACCTAAAGTTTACTGGTCATATGCTGTGATACATGCTGTTCACATCATTAATTTACTTCCAACTCCTCTTTTGCATAAACATTCACCACATGAGAGGCTTTTTCAAAAATTACCAGATTTAACTCATCTCAAGGTCTTTGGGTGTTTGTCCTTTGCTAATGTAGCTCCTGCACCCAAGACTAAGTTGGATCCTAAGGCTTGCAAATGCATTTTTCTAAGCTACAAGTCTGGGACCAAAGGTTACATTGTTTTAAATTTGAAAACAAGAGAATTAATGGTATCACGAAATGTAACTTTCCATGAAACCATCTTTCCCCTATCTCAATCTTCTATATCTCCCATCACTTTCCCTTTTCCCATTCATGATATGCATAACCCTGCAATATATGAAGATGTGCTGTCACCACAATCCGCAAAAATTCCTCCCAATCCACCTACATCAGAAGCTGCAGTATGTCCCCAACCACTATCAAATTCTGCAACAAATTTCCATGAACCTTCACATTCCACTCCATCTAACCACACTTCACCTACTACAACAGAATCATCATCTTCCGCATCACCCAATTTACAAGAAGAACAACCAAGAAGATCTAGTAGAGCAAGGAAGGCACCCTCTTACCTACAGGATTATCATTGCAGAATAGCAGCCACCACAACTGCTGCCAATTCCTCTACTAGTATCTCTTCTCCTATTAATTCTTTTAATAATGTTCATTATCCTATTGACTCTTATTTATCATATCATGCTTTGTCTCCTTCTTATAAAGCTTCTGTGTTGTCTATGTCTACTGAGGTTGAGCCATCAACTTATAACCAAGCCATCAAACATGATTGTTGGAGACAAGCTATACAAGCCGAATTACAAGCTTTGGCAGCAAATCAAACATGGATATTGACTGATCTTCCAAAGGGTAAAACTCCCATTGGATGCAAATGGGTCTTTAAGATCAAGTACAAGGCCGATGGTTCAATTGAGAGATATAAAGCACGGCTCGTGGCTAAAGGTTACACACAGACCGAAGGCATTGATTACCTTTATACATTTTCTCCAGTTGCAAAAATGACAACAGTAAGGCTCATCTTGTCTTTAGCTTCCATTCATGGCTGGTTTCTAAAGCAATTGGATGTGAATAACACGTTTCTTCATGGAGACTTAGTGGAAGATGTATACATGAACATGCCTCCTGGTCTTTCAAGTACTCATTCAGGACAAGTTTGCAAATTGTAAAAATCTCTCTATGGTCTTAAGCAGGCCAACCGACAATGGTTTGCCAAGCTATCTTGTTTTCTAATCACTTCCGGATATTCACAATCCAAGAGTGATTACTCACTGTTTGTCAAGAAAACTGAGTCCTCCTTCACAGTTTTGCTTGTTTATGTCGATGATGTGATATTAGCTGGAAATGATAGCACTGAAATTAACAACATAAAGACAGCACTGGACTCCACTTTCAAGATCAAGGATCTAGGCAATTTGAAGTTTTTCTTGGGTCTTGAGGTAGCAAGGAACTCTACTGGAATAGTTGTGAATCAAAGGAAGTACACTTTGGAGCTTATTTCAGATGCTGGACTGTTAGCTTGCAAGCCTGCTAATTCACCTATGGACACCAAACTGAGACTGCACTACGATGATACCACTCCATTTGAAGATGTACAAGCCTACAGAAGACTTGTTGGCCGATTGTTGTATTTAACAACAACTCGCCCTGACATCACCTTTGCAGTACAATAAGTTTCACAATTTTTAGCCAAACCCACTACTTCCCATCATGCTGCAGCCTTAAGGGTGTTAAGATATCTTAAGGGCTGCCCTGGTCTTGGGTTACATTTCCCAGCTGATTCCACACTTCAACTGAAGGCTTATAGTGATAGTGATTGGGCCACTTGCCCCGACACTAGAAGATCCATAACGGGCTATTGTATTTTCCTTGGCACTTCCCTTATTTCTTGGAGATCAAAAAAGCAAACCACGGTTTCTAGAAGTTCTTGTGAGGCTGAGTTAGAGCCATGGCTGCCACCACTTGTGAATTGCAATGGTTGTCTTATCTCTTGCAGGATTTACATGTTTCATTCATTTCACCAGCATTGCTTTATTGTGACAATCAATCCGCTATGCACATCGCGGCCAATCCGATTTTTCACGAGAGAACCAAGCACATTGAATTAGATTGTCACATTGTCAGAGAACACTCCACCAAAGGCTTGCTCAAATTGCTCCCAGTCTCCTCAGCAATGCAGTTGGCTGACATATTGACTAAACCCCTTCCTTCTTATGCCTTCATAGATGTTCATTCCAAGCTGGGACTCCTTAACATTTGCGGGCCTCCAGCTTGCGAGGGGGTATTACCCGAGAAAAACAAATAAGGCTCTGCTTTGTAACTTAAGTTTAGCTAGCTTAAATTAGTTTTAGTTAGTTATGGTGATTAGTTAGCTCTAACCGAAGTTAGTTATTTTGTTAGCTGTTAGTTTCACTTGCACTTGTATAAATACTGTTGTTCTCTTTGATTCATTCAATTGAAGCATTTCCTTCAAATCATTTTCATCTTCTCTGATTCTCTGCTTCAGTTCATTCTTTCCTTGCAGCTCTTGCACAATTGCAAGCTGTGCTGTGTATTTCTAGTTCTACCAGAAAGTTCTTGTCAAATTCCATTTCTGATTCTTAGTTTTCTACAAGGTGCAATCACTTGGATAAAAGAAATGAAAAGGTAGATAGATGGACTGTCAAAACTTCAACATCTATATCACGTCTAAATCTTAAAATTTTGAACTGATGCTAATTAAGTTAGGAGTTCATTGGCAAAATGCACATTCACTATTAGGAAATATTAAAAATGGATTTTTAAACTTAAGGGATGGTCAAGTGATGGATGAACATATAATGTGTAGGTAAACGCACGGATAAGTTTAAATCTTAGTTCTTAACTATGTTAATTTTTTAGGATCAAGCCATAAAAAATATTCTTATGAATTCTCTAATCTCGATGTAGATGACCTGTTTTTAACTTGAGCCGAACATCTTGATCGAAATACCAAAAAATGGATTTTATAGATAATATTAAAATATTTAATTATTTATACCAACTCTGTCAATAGTTTGTTATTTGGAAATGTTATAATGAAATTTTATGAGCTATTTAACGTTTGACATTCCTATGATTTTATGTTCAATAGAGATAAAATCTGTATTTTTGTAGAATCAAGCAATTCTATTGATCAAAAGAAATTTAAGCATATGCATACGAATAATTATTTTGTGAAAAATAAAAATATATACATGCCAAACAAACACATTTTTTTACACCCACTTTGACACCCAATGTGATGATAAATAAGGCAATAAGTAGTGATTCAAATTACTTAGGTGATAATCTTCTTCTATTATACATAGTGAATTAAAATTAAAATTAATTAGATTTTACACAAAGATCGCAATTTATCTTAAAGGTATTAACCACTTACTAAGATATATTTTTCAACACAAATCAATGATGTGATGATCAATGAGGTCATAAGTGATGATTCTTATTACTTATGTAGTGACGTTCTTTTATTCTCTACAACTTGGACTAATTCGAACTCACCATATCTAACATAAAAATCATTATTTATTTTAAAGGTATTCACCATATCTTATAGATGTCAAAAATAGTGTACAAAAATTATTTTTGCAAGCCAAAATAGTTAATGAAATATATGGATTTTATGTAATATATCCAAGATAAAGAGTAACTCTCTTAGAAAGTCCTTTATGTAAAAGATTAAAATCATTAATAATTTTTAATATAGTAAGTATTAAAAAATATTTACTTTTTTTGTTGCATACATTTTTTTTATGAAATCACGAAGTATTTCTGTAAGTTCGTTCCATTTAAATTACATATAAAGCAAATTCTCATTTGACTGTGTCTCTCAACAAGTGTTGTTTTCTTGATATTTGAACTTGCGTCCTCATCCCATAGAGTCGAGGTTGTTTACTACCTCGTCTCCATTTGACATGTATGTATTTTGTTTTAAAGAAAAGTTCTTAAAATTCCTTTCTTTTTGTCTTATTTTATAGTAATAAAGATAATTTAAAATGATTGAATTTTTTTCATTAGCAAAAGTTACATAAAAAAATTAATGTACCAAAAAAAGTTACATAAAAATTTCTTAAGCTTCCTAAACTTTCTAGTTCATCCTATATGTTTTGCAGAAATATTTTAAACTAGATATCTTCCTTTTTTAAGTGTAATAAAAAAATAGAGAAAATTAAAGTTAAAGAACATTAAAGAATCATATTTAAATTAAAAGGATAAAACAATTAAAATTATTAAGAAGAACTATTTTAATTTCAATTAAAAAAACTAATTAATCTCATTAAATAGTCAATAATATTCGTAATGAAATCGTCAATCTTCTTTCTCATGTCCTAACTATTTTGCTATTTTGCACTCCTTCTTAAAACACCGTGCTGGGGATTCGTATTGCTGAGAATGTGCACTCATTTGAGTTGGTTTGTGGTGTGAACAAGCTTGTTGACGTGGTTATGCAGTTTATTGAATTCGAAAGGGGGATTTATTTCGGTGATCAGCTTGTTCTATACTTGGATATGAGGCATGAGTCGCAGCGGCAACTGTCTGCCTATTTGCGACTTACACTTGGTCATGGTAGCAAATGTAGTAGCACAAGCTGCGCAGTTTCCCTCTTCATTAGATATTCCTTCTGTGGACACTTCTAAATAAATCAATGATATATTGGGTGCAAGAATTATCGTTCTATCAAAACAAGTTGAGGCGGTGGCTTTTATTTCCCTGTCTTCCACGACAACACTAAGGCTGTGTTTGGGAGTTTAGAGGGAAAGGAAAGGGAAGGATTTAAAGGGAAAGAAAGGGAAGAAAAAGAGGAGTTTATCATTTTCCTTATTTGATAGTGTGAAATATATAAAGAAAAAGAAATAGAGGGTTTAAAATATATCTTTTACCATTTTGTCCTTTATTAAAAAAATTAACATAATTAATGTTTTTGATACATTTTACTCAATTAAAAATTACTCCTTCAATGGCTGAAGTTAATCGGTGATATTTTTAGAGGTGAATACATACCTAGACCATATAATCAGCGTTCAGCAACATCTTTGGACAACAGTGAAAATCTCATAATGCGAGAAAAAGTTTTGTAATTAAATAATAACTAATTAAAAGAACATAGCTCTTTTGGTCCATCACCAACACAATTATTCACAGCAAGAACTATAGCAAAATAAAAGGAGAGAAGAATGAGAGGGACTAGGGAGGAAGAGGAAGAGGGAGAGGAAGAGAAAGAAGAAGAAGTAACAGTGACAGAAGCAAGGGAGCAACAAGGGACTAGGGAGGTGGCACAAACATGGGCGTCAACTACGCGGAGGCCGGATCTGTGCTGGTTGGCGGCATGCTGGCTAGATCTGGGCTTTTCGTGAGTCGGTTGATGGTGGTGAAGAAAATGGAATGGAAGTTGGGTCACGGTGGGGAGAGAAGTGGTGAGGATGAGTAGGTGTTAATGGGTTTGGCAGAGAAGTATGAGTAGATGTTTATGGGTTTGGCAGAGAAGTGGTGAGGATGAAGATGAGTACAGATGGAATGAAGGATAAATTGATAAAATTATATTAAAACCCCTCAACTTGGGGGGACCGAGATTGAAGGATTTTGGAGGGTTTATGAAAATCCTCCTTTCCGTCCCCTCTTATTTTTCTCTCTCCCAAACAAGGATTTCTCAACACTAAACACTTCCTATCCTTCCCTTTCCCTTCTATCCTTTGCTCCCAAACACACCCTAAAGGAAAGGTTCAACGATTCTTGATCTGAAAAATTACCATTATACAGTCAGTTTTTAAATATTCTATTTCTATTTAATTGACTCAAACACATTTCTTCTGTTTAATTCTAATATAGTGGCTGAGTTTCTTTTGTAGCATTGTTTTCAGACACATTTAAGAAAAAATGGATAAATAAAAATAGAAATAAAATATGCGTGATAGTTTGTTGATGTTCCTGATAGTTTGGAGCCTCCATTATCATCTTGATAGTTTGTTACAATAAAAACAGAGAGGAGAGAAAAGGAAAGTGTTCTGAACCGGGATTTTAAGTTATTAGTCGAGAACAATCCGACTCACCAGAATAATACTCAGATATTACTGTACACTATCTTGATGAGTATATTTATTTATTTATTAGTCATAAATCTCTTAAGTATCCTTAATGGATATGAAAGCTAATTATATCTCATGTAAATAGGGAAATTAATTAAAAGGGATCACAATCCCTAATGGATTCTAATCCTAAATAACTACATTTAATACAGATTGCACTCATTCTAAGATGCTCATATAAATGTCTTGTCAGGTTTCAAAGGTATTCATCTCCTCTAATATACAGACTGCCTACTTGTGCACAGTTTAACTTGAGCGTCGGAGTACCTTTTACAGGTACCCACCCTTTGCACCACCGTAGGAGCAGCTGTGCCACAGAGGAGTCCACCATATATGTGTCTATCTCAGGTACCCTATGAATCCACTTCAGAACATTGGCGTCGTCTGTAGGAAACGATAACCTTCTATTCTCATTCAACCATGGTGAGCACAAGACAGCGTTCAAGAAGAGAAGGTGCTGCGCATGCTGCCTCTGGTCAAGGATAGGGGCCTGGCGATGCAACGCGATCCTTAACCTATCGCACCATCAGCGCATGTTGAAACCTCCACTGCTAGGAGCCAGGCAGTTTTCATTGAGACTCTTAACGAAGGGTATGAGACTTCTCATTTTGCCGAGAGCACTCACCCCTCGCGAAGAGTCCCTGTTCAAGAGAGACTCATGTTCCCTGGTGAAGGAGCTAACAATGTTGTTCAAGGGCCCAGAATCCCTGTGCATGCTCACCTAGGGCCCTCAAATAACGACGCAGATCACAAGTCCCACCATGAGGACACTATCCAGTCTGAAATGATGAGAAACCACCTTCAAGAACTAGTGCGCCAACAAACAGCGCTGATCAACAACCAATGATGTCAGTTGGACGACCAGCACCGTCGGCTAGAAAATCTCGAGAGATTTGTGCACGAAGAGAATGATAATGGAAGGCGGAATGAGACCCACAACCAGAGAAGGCCGCAATATAAGGAAGCCAGTAACGTTGTTGGAAACAACACCCCAGTCCTCACTGATCAACAACAGCCTTCTCAAATGAATTAATAGCGTATAGAGTCCAAAGAAACTTTAAGTTTCCTTCCAACTTGGAGCCCTATGATGGGACAACGGACCCTCAGGAACACTTAGAGGCCTATACCCAGTCTTTGTAGTTCTATAGGGGATCCTTAGAGTTACTGTGTCGCACCTTCTCCTTTTCTTTGAAGAAGGGCGCCCTACGCTGGTTCTCAACTTTACAGCCGGGGTCGATCACCAGATAGAATGATCTCACCCAACGCTTCCTACTACATTACACCACAGCTAAGGAGCGACCCAAGTCAATTGATTCTTTTTCTGGAATTCGCCAAGGGAGCAATGAGCCCCTTCGTGAATACATCAAGAGGTTCAGCGACGCTTGCATTTGTATAGAAATTTTAGATGACAGGATTGCCCTTCACTATGCCAGAGCAGCCTTCGGACTGATTCAGACTTCTTCTGGTCTTTGGCAAAAAGAAAGCCAGAGACTTTGGAAGAACTTTACTTGTGCTCTCAAAAATATATCGAATTAGAAGAAGTCACTAAGGCTAAAGAGAGTCTGAAAAAAGGTGAGTCCACTCACTAGAAAAATAACTAGAACTCTAACTGGCCTCGAAGCTCCTCTAAAGGCGATGCATACCGGCCCAAATATTTTGATTACACTCCTTTGAACGCATCACGAGAAACCATTATGAGGGAGGTGCCTCAGACCGAGTTCCAGGATATTAAGAGGTCGCCCTCTCTGAAGAACAGTCTCAGAAGGATCATTCAAAACACTGTAAATGGCATAAAAGTTATGGTCACGAAACAAAAGACTATTACCAGCTCCGCGATGTCATTGAGTCCTTAATCAAATAGCGACAACTACAAAAGTACATCAGCAACATCCGCAACAATGACAATCCCAGAAGACAGAGAGAGCGAAAACGTAGCTGTAGCCCTCGGCAAAGTCCGACTCCACGACAAAGGAGGAGGACACGCAGCCCTGTCAGAAAATTCTAGACTACACTGTGCTGTGACACTGACAACTGGTAGGATCAGAACCAGGATACTCAGAACAGGGCTAACAGAATAGTTTGGTTGATCAGTACTATCTCTAGAGGATTTGTAGAAGGAGGATCATCCAGTAATTCCCAGAAGAAAGTATTACGAACTGCGATATTGAGCATTTCTGGCTCTATATGCAGGCCTCGTGTTGATGGTAGGGAAGAACCATTGATCTCTTTCACCACTAAGGACTACGGTGATATTGTCCAAGATCACAATGATCCATTCGTCATCTCCAGAATAATATCTAATGTTGAAGTCTGCCGTATTTTCGTAGACCAACATAGCTCAGCAGACATAATGTTCATGGACGCTTTCGAAAAGTTGGAGTTCCCCATGTTTGCCTTAACCCCCTATGAGGGTGAACTCATCGGGTTATCTGGAGAGAAAATCACCCCAGTGGGCTATTTTGAAACATTCATGACCCTCGGGAACAATAAAGTTTACAGAACCATCAAAGTCAAATTTTTGGTCGTGGACTGCCCGTCTGCTTACAACATTATTCTGGGGCGACCTACCCTAAACGGTATTGCTGTTGTAGTGTCCATCACTCACCTGGCCATGAAATTCCTTAACAAAAGTAACGAGCTGGTCACGGTCAAGGGCGATCAGATTGCAACACGCAAGTGTTATAATGAAAGTCTCAAAATCTGCAGGACCCCTAGGAAAACCAAAACACGCACATCTAGCCCGACCTTTGATCAAGTCAACATCCTTATAACCGAGTTAGACGTGCGTGAAGAGATCCGGGGCACCAGGCCCTAGCCAGAAGGAGAATTGCTTCCACTCCAGTTAGGTGACAAGGCTGACCAAGTTACTAAGATTAATGTAAATCTTGAAGAGCAAGAGAGACTTGCAGAAAAACAAAGACCTATTTACTTGGATGTCCTTCGATATGCCTGGGTTGGACTCCACTTTTATCTGTCATCTTTTATTTATTAAATGGGATGCAAGGTCGGTCTCCCAGAAGAAAAGAAAAGTTGGCCCTGAGAGACAATAGATCATCCCACACAACAAATACAAATAACCTTCTCACAAAGCACAAAGCAAGTTTACTTGTTCCATCAGAAGACCTTGAGTCCATGAGTATTTTGGCCTGACACAACCTGTAAGGTTGCCACACTTTAGCAAGATCCGAGAAGTACAAGGTCCGAAGAGGATCAGCTATACATGATGGCCAAACGGGGGAATCCACTTGACCACCCTCTGGGGGTAAGTAGCACATTCAAGGGTCTTAACCCATGCCCATGTGAGCTGTACCTTAGATGGCCAAACAGGGAAATCCACTTGACCACCCTCTGGGGCCAAGGAGCGCATTCAAGGGTCTTAACCCGTGCCCCTTGTGAGCTATACCTTAGATAGCTAAACAAGGGAATCCACTTGACCACCCTCTGGGGGCAAGGAGCGTATTCAAGGGTTTTAACCCATGCTCATGTGAACTGCACCTTAGATGGTCAAACAGGGAGCCACTAATGGGATCAGGGAGTGCCTTACTTTCTAGGTTAAGAGGGTAACCCACCAAACCCTTTTCAATGGGTTAGTCGCAAGTCGTAAAACCTCGACACTTGGCTAAAATTATCATATGGTTATTGGTAGCATAGATAGTGAAATCTATGTATAAGCCATTACAATACCCACTAAGAGTTGTCTTATGTTAAACAGGTTGTGTAGTAGAAAACTCCTAAGTCTTGGAAAAATTCGTGCACTAAACCTTAAACATAAAAGACCTCGGCAAGGACCACTTAAACCAAAGTCCTAAGAAGGATCCTAAATGCCCAAATAGTTGGTGCGGACCTTGGACAAGGTTTCTTTTATACCTAAGTCCTAAGAGGAATCCTAAACGCCCAAATAGTTGGTGACGGACCTCGGACAAAGTTTATACACTAAGGTCAATAGGGATCCTAAACGCCAAAGCAATTAGTGATGGACCCCGAACCATGGTTTCTCCTCGATTGGAAATATTCCTAAGTCCATAAAATGGTTGTAAAAAAAAACACAATGGGTGTTAGACCTAGTAAGGATCATGGAAAAAGAAGTAAACAATGGTAATAATTCTGGCTTATTCTGCGGAATCCAACCACTTATGGCCAACTGACGCATGGACCTTGTCCAGACTACGGCGCGTCTATAAGTGTCAAACACCTCCATATTAGAGCTCATAACCCAATGGAAAAGCACGAATCACGAATTTTGTTGCCCAGAGGCATCGAGACTTGCTACTTAGCTATACTGGCCAAACGCCGAGCTGGGGGCAACTGTTCTAACCGTGATCCGGGATCATGTCCCATGGATCAACTAGGCGCGTAATATACCAGAGTCCATCATTAACACCCCAGTAGGAATTCACTTATGGCGTGCAGTTGAGACCCCTTAAGCTACACATGGGGAGAACGTATGATATACCTCAGATGGCAGAATGAAAATATAAGCAGAGCAATTTAACTCGGATCCCAGCCTTATGTAACATCCTGGAGAATCATGTTAGGCTTGTATAAGGTTACATAGGTAGTCTGATACTTGTTTAGCATGCCAGTTAAGTTTCGTGACAAACTGGGTTAGTTTAGGCATTTTGCTGCAACACAGAATGTGATAAATAGCCTAAAATGATTTAGAAAATAGCATAGACTATTATTTGGAGGGAAACCTGTGTCGATAATTTGTTTCTAAGTCACAAATGAGTTAAGTAATGTGTGGTTAAAGTTTTAAGACAATTGGAGTTAATTTAGCATTTTTAGGCATACTGATTGTGCTTTTAATGCCGGATTGAACCCTAGCAGATATGGAAAAATAGAAAAAAAGTGCAACACGATTTTTAATGATTCTTAGAATTTATTTTGATTCTGTAGGAGGTTTGGAACCTAGATTTGGAGGAATCTAAGTGTTCATAGTAAATGGGGTTTTCCAATACCACATTAGTGATTATCTTATAAGAAGCAAAATTAGGATTTGCTTCTTATATTGTTTCCCCTCTTCATGACAGAGAGCAGAAAAGAGAAGAAAGAAAGAGAGAAAGGAGAAGCAACAGCCGTGGGAGAGAAGGAGGAAGAGGAGAAGCTCAAGGACAAAGGCCAAACTTGAAGATCTCTATCCAAGATCAGAGGTAGGGGTTCTATTCATCTCTTTTCCTTGATGTTCATCTTGTATGAACTTGATTTTTATGAATAGAAATAGGGCTTTAGTTATGCCAAATTGAGTTCTTAGCTTGATTCTTAAATTCTAAGGATTAGGTTAGGATAGTTTTAGCCTAGTAAGATCAAAGTGACCAGTTATGGCTTAAGGAAATCAATTTTGGTTCATTGAGGAGCTTGGAATTGCTTTTGAGATAAAAGTGATGTTTTTGAATCCAATAACATATATAGGTGAATTAATGGGTTGTAAGAGGATTTCAATATGTGTGGAAGTTGTTGATGGTGTTAGAAATCACCTAGAAACCAAGTTTAGATGTTTGGAAGCTGAATTGGATTTTGAAACAGTGCAGAACAGAGAGTTTTCTGCAGAATTTTGCAGAAAACCAATTGGCGCTGCGGTGTGAGAAGCGTCATGCTGTGACATGAGGAAGAATTGGCTTCAAATGTCATGGCATGAAGTTGAGTTCCGCAACGTAAAATGCATAGTCTTGGCACCCGAGAGTAGGGCGTCGCGGCGTGAGAAAGGAATGCCACGACATGAGGGTCTAAGACTCACCAAAATGTTGTTTTTGATGGTTTGAGTTCCCTAGATGCTAGAATCCTTTGTTTAGGTCTTTTTAAGAGTGTTCATGCACTAGAAATGGTATTTCATAGAGAGAAAGACTTAATGGCATACAAGGGAAGATAAAGGAAATGTTGTGCAATTCATTGAGCATGGATTGTCATAGTTTAAAGTTCAACTTATGAGTAACAAAGTATTGCTTAGATATCACTTAGGAAGTGATGAGAAAGTGAGAAAACAATGTACAAACTAGTTGGCAAAAGTTAAGGGCCAAACTGCCTGGTTGGTAAGAGCTTAGGGTCAAAGTGCCAAGTTAGCAAAAATGGAGTGTCATAGACCCTACCTGGCAAGGGTGAATGCTATAGTGCGTGAAAGCTCTTAAAGAGTGAAATAGAGTTAGTAATGCAAAGTTAGAAAATGTACTAAGTCTAGTTGGCATTTGGATAAGTGTCATAGTGCATAAATTGCTCTTACAGAGAAGAAATATTCTTAGTAGTGCAAGATGG
The DNA here is from genome assembly GCA_029884595.1 of Ormosia semicastrata. Lineage (NCBI taxonomy): Eukaryota > Viridiplantae > Streptophyta > Magnoliopsida > Fabales > Fabaceae > Ormosia > Ormosia semicastrata. Next base: position 16,409,452 of record JAQQTO010000062.1, on the reverse strand, counting down.
ACTTAGTATAGAGTTATGTGGTAGTTATGTCAGAGTTAGGACATAACTTTGCATTATCACACACTTCACTTCACATATACTTGCTATCCCTAGAGAGCAGTGAGTGGAGGCATCCACTCAAGTTTGGTGGCGATATCCACCTAGTTTACGATAGACTACTTGGTAGACTACTTAGTAGTAGAAGGAAAATACTTATTATAGTAACAGACTTTGCCCCTACTAGTTAGGCTATAAAAGGTCCCACGTTATTATGGCAGAGTATCTCCTTGAGCAGGGGGAATAGTTAAGTACCATGACATGAGCATACATCATCTCATCATTGCATAGTTTAATACTTTTTTAGTTTGGAATCTGTGTTTGGTTTGTGTATGTTTTGTTATTCCATTGTGCCTTTGGTGACAACTGCATGAGCGATTGTCTAGTCGATGGTTTCCAAATGATTGTATGAGTAGTTATTTGATATTATCGTGGTTTCGATTATCAGATCAGAAGTATAGAATTGCCTAGGAATGTTACACAGAGAGAGGAAGTTTTGTAATGGTTCTTATGCAATGAATTTAGTATGTTTATCAGTTTAAGTTAGATTTATTCATTTTTGAATGTTTAGACTACTGGTTTTAGTATACTTATACTGAGAAATGTAGTTTCTCACCTCGTTTGTTGCCATATAAATCCAGGTGGAAGTTCGTCCAAGTGCAAGAAGAAAAAGTATGAAGACTAGGACAATTTTTATGCTTAGTAGTTTAAAGCTTTGTATTTATTTACTTCTCTTTTAGTTGTATAAAGTTTATGTACACAATGAGTCCTTTTGTGACAATATGTATGTATATGACTTTTAGTTTCCGCAAGGCTCTCCATTATTATTTGCTTAAATGATATGGATTAGTATGATGTTTAAGTTAGAAGTAGCATAACTAATGCTGTTTATCCTAGAGTATGCTTGATATACTAGGATACTGATATTAGGGTGTTACACCTGACACGTCCACCCTGGAGGCATACTATGATTACCACGGACCTCGGCCATTTGGAAAACATCGTGAGATCCGGTGTTAACTCTGATCCCTTTGTTCACTATGTGTCGTGTGCTCCTACTATGCATGAGTACCTTGACACTTAACTATCCCTTTTAAACGTCAAGTTAGGGGTAATTGTTCTGAACTGAGATTTTGAGTTATTAGTCAGGAGCAACCCAGCCTACTAGAATAATACCCAGATATTACTACAAGCTATCTTGATGAGTATATCTACCTATTTATTAGGCATAAATCTCTTAAGTATCATTGATAGATATGAAAGCTAATTATATCTCACGTAAATAGGGAAATTAGTTAAAATGGATCATAATTCCTAACAGATTCTAATATTAAATAACTGCATTTAATACAAATTACATTCATCCTAAGATGCTCCTATAAATGTTTTGTCAGGTCTCAAAGGTATGCATCTTCTCTAATATACAAACTGCCTACTTGTGCACAGTCTAACTTGAGCGTCAGAGTGTTTGTAAGTACCCACCTCTTCGCACCACCGCAGGAGCAGCTGTGCCATGGAGGAGTCAACCATATACGTGCTTATCTCAAGTACCCTCTGAATCCACTTTAGAATAGAAAGAATGAGGGAGAGAAAGTGTAACAAAAAGAAAAACAAAGAGAAAAGAAAAAACACGATTCTTCTTATAGCAAATATGGAGAATTAAAATAATTATTAAAAATATTATTGTCTATTTGATGAGATTAATTGGTCTCTATCTTTAATTAAAATTGAAGTGGTCTTTTTTTATTTATAATTTTAATTTTTTTATCCCGTTAACTTAAATATGGTTACTTAATGGTTCTTAACATTAATTTTTCTTATAAAATAACTAGGAGTTAAAATTATTGACATATATCAACGCATGTTAGTTTGAATAAAAAGAGTTTGTGTTTCTTAAGCATGTAATTTTGAGTTGTATAAAAATAATATTATTAAAAAAATTTCTACTTATATACTTAACCGTATTTCAAAAAATTAATATATTATTTATCGAGTAAAAGAATAATTTGAGAAAAAATTATTGACATAAATAAATTAAATCACATGGATTGAGATGCTATAGTAAATGAAATATATATTATAAACCATATAAGAAATTGAGATCTTCAAATAATTTAGGAAAATCAGTTTGTAATATACCAAGATAACTCTTATTATTAGCTCAAGTCATCTAACTCAAGTGGCATAAGTAACAAAGATATTGTCAACTAAACTGTGGTAAGTATTTCTATACTTCATCTTTTTCTGTACAAATATTCCCTGAGTTTTAATCATTATTACCTTGAACTAAATTATTAATTTAAATCAATTAAGAATAAATTCAAAACTTGGTTGGCTTTAAGTTTTTGTTTTCTGCCCTTAAAATTGGTAGAAGTTGGAGCGTTTGACAAACGGACGATATAAGTGGGACCCAATTTGACTTTGGCAAGTATATTCAAGGTGTCAGTGTGCCACATGTGCCACTTTGTTTGGATGAGACCTTACTTAGATAACCAACCATGTGTTCAATTGTGTGTACCGCAGACTTATAACAAACGGGACGGAGCCGTTTCCCATTAGAGAGTTTACACGCTCATTGGCATTATACGCTACTTCTCAATTCACAAATTATAACAAAAAATTATTATTATTATTTGTTTTGGTATAGAAATAGCTTATTTGGCCGCACAAAATTACAAGAAAAATTCTTACTTCCTCCTGGAGTAAGAACTTCTCCCACTCTAGTAAGAATCTGTATGATTGATTTTTCTTTTGCTCTTTTCTCTCACATTCTTTTCTTTGAAAGCAACCCGTAAGATGCAACCTAGTGCAGAAGAAACACCCCACAAAATAATATCACTAATAGCACTGAGGTGCTATTTTCCAGTTCATTAATACTGTTTCTCTACTAGGAAGTTATGAATGGCAACTTTATGAATTGAGTTTTGTTATATCTCTTACAAGTTATGCTAAATAATTTTTTTTAATATTAAATAAAAAAGAATTAAATAAAAAAATTAGTATATCTAATATCTTAAAAATATAAAAAATGTTTAATATTTTTTATTTAATAATTAAGAAAATTAATTAAATAATTAAATAAAAAATTTAAAATTATTTTAAAAATTAATTCATGTTTTCTAAAGTCAGCATAATCATTTCTGTTGTGTTACTCATGCTCTGTACCATTGACCATCCCAAAATGTAAGACGGCAACTTATGCGGCAGGAACAAGAAATTATTCTTGCACTCAAAGTTAGAAACCTTTTCACATGGGGATGACTATGGCAGAAATCCTTGTTCTGAAATGATGATTGGATGTTGTATACTTTAGGCAAAGAACATATTCTAGAAAGCTACACATTCCAATTTTCACAATTTGAATTCATGATCCAGGACAAATGATGTCCTATTCTATTTTTGTAGACATTTTCAAGCACACTGCTCTGTACTGTAATCCAGACCCTTAATATGTAGTCTAACTCAGTACACATACACACTATGGTCCATTCTTCACATTTTCAGTAGAGTCAGCTTATTATGAGATTTCAATCTTGGATAATTACAGTTTTACTGAGAGATCAGCATAATAGATAAATCTTATGATATCTTCTAATTTCAAATCATGATCTTACGAAACAATAGCACTGTAACTACCACACCAGTATTATGATAATATAGGGATTATCTGTAACTAAATAACGAACATATCTTCTCCTGTAACTATTATGGAAATATTCCTTTCAATCTCACCAACACTCATGTTCTTTCTTTGTCCAAAAATCACTCTAGGCTATAAGATAAAGTTTTATTCTTCATTCTTTCCATATTATAAATTCCTAATTAAGGGTCTACTCATTTAATTAACTAGTTTTAACTTGATGCAAAAGTCTCACATTGAGTACCTAATGAGGCCGTGAGCCTCCAAGGAACTAAGAGTCCAAAAATTTTTCATCACTCCTCTTACATGGCCGTATCCGCTAACACGGCTTGCCTAACACGGCCGTGTCCCCAAACACTGCCTAGACCGTGTCCTCCTCTGGAAGGACAGGAAATGTTCCAATCTGAACTACTCGATTACACGACCGTGTCCTCAAACACGACCTGGGCCGTGTTCTTCTCTGACTAAAAAGTCTATGGAATTGTGTTTCCAGACAGCAACACTGCCCGTGTATTTGCACAAAAAGGTGTTTTCCAGATGTACATTCAAGCATTCAAGCATTCCAATCCATCAAGTTACACCATATCAAGTATTAGAGTTATACAACGCAACTAAATCCCTCATTATCAAAGAAAATCATACAACAAAGTAAGCAACCTACACATGGATTCCTCACCAACACAAAAATGTGATCCTCATCACCAAGATTAGTTGAAGAGAATGATCTCCCTCTTACCTCAAGAGACAACCAAAGAAAGCAAGCTCCTTGCAAGACTTCATCCACCACCAACAAGAAAACCCTAGGATGGTCAAACTCACCCAATCAACAACCAAAGCTTGAAAAGAGGAGTCTTTGATCACAAAGGTAACCAAGGATCACGAAAATGAGAAGAGAAAAGATGAAAGTTAAGAACTTTACCTCAAAGTTTCAAGCTTTAGGGTTTGGTAGAAAATGATGAAGATGGAGGAATCAATAGATGCTCACCAAAGATAAAAGCTTCTATGTGACAAGGAGAATCAAGAATCAAGGTTGGTTGGAGGAAGCAAGGATGGATGGCCAAAGATGGTGTAGTGGCCGTGTGGGTGAAGAGAAAATGGAGGAGAGAGAACGTGAGGGAGAGAAGGGAAAGTGAGAAAGAAAAGTGAAAAGTGTTTGAAATGAAAACGTGATAAGAAAATGTGAAAAGATGATGACTTTTATTATCTTCTTCCCTCCAAACCGTGGAGCACAAGGAGGAGAGAGGAAAAGTGAAGCTTCCTTGAGAAGCTTGGTAGGAAGCTTCCTTGAAAAGCTTCACATGTAACATCCCGAAAATTCTTTATTTCATTATAAATAATTATTTTATAATATTTATGATTTTTAGAAATTTTTATGGATATTTCTGGAAATGATGAATATTTTAATATATCATTCATTTTGCGTGCGCACTGAACGGAGCCGGGATAACGAAATGTTTTTCCTAAGGCTGGTAAACCTTGAACTGTTAACGTGTCAGCGGGGGATCTTACTAAATTCGAGGCCGGGCATAGTTTGTGAGGTTTGCAGTTTTCGAGGTTTTATCTGCTAGATAAAGTCGCTGTATCATAAAATTATGTGATGAATAATAAAATATTATTTTCATCAAGTGTAGATTTTATTCACTGAGAAAATAATTCTAACAGTGTCATTAATCATTTGTCAGATGTATTTAATCAAGGAGACAAGCTTACTATACACTTTATCGAGAAGCGCGCGAAGCTTCTCAAGGAAGCTTCCTCCAACCATTTTTTTTTCATTTCTCTCTCCTCCCATTTTTGGTGCTGCACGTTTGACTAAGGGGGTCTAATTCATCACTTTTCTCTCATTTTCCCTCCTCCCAATACGCAGCTCACTCACTGTTCACTAATCTTTCTCTCTTCTCCTTTCTCTTTTCACTCTACAGCAGCAACCTCATTGCCACCCACACCTCCATTTCATCTTCAAAACCGTCCCACTCCTTGCACCATCTTTGTGTTTGGAGGACCACCATCATTGAGGAAGTCATCTTCAAAGATCACCATTCTCTCCATCTTCATCCTTTCCACCTTTGAAGCTTAAAGGTTGGAGTTTTAAGGTAAAACTCTCAGTTTTTTCTTCCTCCCTTCTCATTTTCGTAACCCACGGTTATTTTGATGACCATGGATATCCATTTCAATATTTGATTCTGATTTTGTAAGTTTGAATATTCAAGGATTTCCAAGAAGCTGAAAACAAAATTTTTGACCAAAAAGGAGCAACCTTTCTTTGTGCTTCTCTAAGGTAAGAAGAAGACACTCCTCCTCAACTTCTTTTAGCATTTAGGAACGTTGTCTGAGTTTGGTATTGAGGGTCATTCTTGTTTGCATGTTGTTGGTGATGTATGTGTGCTATTTGATTGTTTTTGTGTGTTTTGATATATCTGAATGTATTGGAACGTATAATATGGAAGGAGTGACGTCAGATCGGTCTTCGGATGGCCACGTTTTGAGACTAAAACTTTGGGATTCTTTGTGAGAAATTGTAATAACTGGAGTTTCTGACCATTAAGCACAATGTCAAAATCCGTCGGGTTAGAGTACCAATATCTGTCGAATTGGATCTTCCGACCATTTAGTAGAAATGTCAAAATCCGTCATGTATGAACCCCTGACCATGCCCGTTGAATTTGATTTCCTGATTATTTAGTGCAATGTCAAAACTCGTCGAGTATGAACCCTTGGCCATGCCCGTCGAAATTAACCTTCGTGCCAAATTCGTCGAGTAGATTTTCTATCCGTTCAACAAACTTCTCCAAAATCAATATTCGTCGAGTAGAATGTCGATATCCGTCGAGTAGAGTTTCTGACCACTTAGGAGAGAAACTTCTCCAAAGTCAATATTTGTCGAGTTTAAATGTCAACTTCCGTCGAGTGACATACCCATCGAGTAGATTTTCTGTCTGTTTAACAAACTTCTCCAAAGTCAATATTCATCGAGTAGAATGTCGATATACATCGAGTAGAGCTTCTGACCATTTAGTAGAGGAACTTCTCCAGATCCGTCGAATTAGAGTTTCTGACCATAGTGTTTTCGTCGGTTCGACACTTGGAAGATTTCTCCAACGTCAACACCACCCGTCGAATCAGAATTTCTGCTAATCATCTAGTATAATCGATAGTTTTGATCTCCGTTTGACAAAACCTCCATTCGTCAAGAATCGATTTTTAGCCAATCTCGTTATATAATGTTCTCCCATCTTTCATCTTTCTGCCATGCTATTTTTCGTCGAATGACAGCCTCAATTTTTCACTAAATACATTGTCTCCGTCGAATTTAAGAGTGTAAATTATCACCCAACACCTAGAAATTTAATTAGTGGTATTGCTGGTGGTTCCATCCGTGTATTTTCCTGGACTCAAGACTTTTGGACTAATAAAAGCATATTAATCATAAATGACTGGATGACTAGAAACTAATTAGGGATTCATAAACAGGGAAAAACAAGGAACGTGAGCATGCCTTACAACTAGTGAGAATTTGAGTACAGAAAGAACATGAGTATGGGTGAGGTTGTGAGGAACATAATGAACCTAATGGTTGACTTCTATCATGACTACGAATGGGATTGTGGTTATCCTTAAAATGTGCTATTGGCTTGATGTGGATCCGTGAATGGGATCAAATCTTGTTGTTAAATCATATGACATGCATTTGAAGCATGATGGACCTAGTTGTCATGAGGAGCATGATTGAGTCATGCATTGCACAAAAAGAAAGAGAATGTCCATTGGACTTTGTTAAGGCCAAGTGGCCTAGGAGATGAATCACACCTTAGTGCGAGTGCGAATAGACAAGTGGGATCCTGTAGTTGGCCTTGAGGGCGTCGGGGCGTGGGTGTCTCACAGCGGGCAGTGGTAGCCCCTCTGGACCGTGGGGCAAACCAATGCAAACGCACCGACAATCCTGATTGGCCACAGTCCTATATCGAGATCTTGTGAGAATGCCGCTGTATAAAGCCTTGTTGCGCAAAATAATTGATTATTTTTTGGAAAGCACTTATTTTATGGCTGACGAGATACTGGCATGTCTCCTTGATCATTCTCTCCGACTGTTTTTGTGTCTAGCTCCATGGAGTAGGATCTTGATTATTGAGTACATGTGCATAGTGAGTCCATGAATTATCTGGCATACATTGTTATTATAATTGGAACTGTTGCACTTCTGATATATCTATATATATATGACTGCTTGGAACTGTTTGGTTGATTGTAACTGCTACTAAATGTTTATTACCATTATTGCTGTCATAAATGCTATGTGGGCACTTTGCGCCGTTTGGTTTCTTGATGCTATAATTGGTAATGATGGTAGGATGTCTTACCTCTTTCCCTGTTTCTTCGTTACTGTTTGTCTGTATATTGCGTCTCATCGAAGACAACTGCAAGGAACTGGAAGCTCCCGACTTCCCCGGCTTTTGGCCTTACCTCGACTGAGCGACTGCTGAAGAATATGGAGCCACACACGCAGAGATATTTGGGAGATGTGCGCCTAACATTCTTAGGAGGGCCAAAGTGCTGGCACATCAACTTTGGCTCTGAGTGCTGTGTCTATTTGGGGGATGTATCGATATCTCTAGCCTGGAGGCGCCATGAGCCGCCTGTTTTCACCTGCTACATTAGCCTACGTCTGGAATTTCATTTTCTGATATGCGAGATGTGGGGTGACCGTTATTACACCCCGCGGGAAGACTCATTTCATTCCACTGCTCGGGCCCCGTCCCGTAACTCTGCGATTCCTATGGTGATTTCTTCTGATGAGGAAGATCCTGAGGAAGATCCCGAGGAAGTCCCCGAGGACGACCCCGAGGAGGATCCTGACTCGATTCCTCCTCACTTGAGGGATTGACTTTACTTGTAGCTACTTAGGGCTACCAGTATTTTATTTTGGGGGCCTGATGTCTTGTCTGTAGTGGACTGTATATTCTGATACCGTGGGGATACTTATGTATAATCCTGTGGGGGCAGGTATAGTTTTGCTTTTTGATGTACCAGGCTTTGTAACTAAACAGTTTGATAAATATATATTGTAACACCCCTTGATGTAGCGACCGGAGCATAATCGTCATTATACCACAGTTACTAAATCTTAGTGTGTCACAATCATGACAACAGTAATTTTAAATTCTCAAGAGTCTATATATATATATATATATTATTTTTATTTTTTTTTCATTAGCATCAATAGAAAATATAAGCCTCGAATGAAATATAAGTATATTCAACCCATAATACAACCATTGAAATAAAATCATATTCCTCATATACATATTTTATAGTCAGTTTACACAAATAACTAATGACATAGAATATAACAATTACAGAGTCCAATAAAATACAGCAGAGATAAATACAAAAAGGGGAAAAGTAGTAACCCAGGGATGGGCACTACCAGCAGACAAAACCGCAACCCCATATGTACATAACGCATAGTGTCCCGGTTGACACGACGGCATCAATGCCTCCACGCGGCTACACTCTTACGTAGTCGAAGAAATCTTGTCCAGATGCTCAAACCAATCAACCAAGGTGTGGTCTCTCTTTATCTTCCTCATGATCTCTTATCAAATATAAATATAAAACAGAAATGCACAAATATAGGAAAGAGGTGAGACACCCATCCTTCATTACCATTATTGGCAGTAAGAAAACAAGACCACAAGAAAGCGCCCACCAAGCAACACAGTTCATATATTCATCAACGAAATAGTGAAATTTATAATAAAGCAATTCAATTCTAAGCAAATATCAAAATCAATAAAACAAAGTTGATATTTATAGTATAGGTAAAACAACAATAAGCAATAGCAGGCAGATCACAATAGTATTTCCGTAATCAACACAACAATAAGATAATCGTTTACATGTAAGTACAACAGTTATCTTCACATTCACAGTGTGTTCATGCTCAACGCTTTATGAGGCCGACAATGAACGATGCACAATGCATTATGACACCACAATTCCTACTCCATGGAGCTAGACATAAACAATGGAGAGAAAGATCGGGAGACATGTTCAGAACTCACGCCGCGGCCAAAGTGCTATAACTCATCAATTTATCCACGTGCACATCATGGCATTGTACAGACATTCTACGCTAGATCATGAATAGGACAAGTGTCTCGGTCCGGATCATCGGTGTGTTGCATCGGTCTAACTCACGGTACAGAAGAGCTACCAACTGTCCATTGCGAGCAACCCGCACCCCGATGCCCCAAGGTCAACAGAAGACCTACACTTGTCTATTCGCACCCGCACTAAGGTGTGTTCAACTCCTAGGCAACTCGGCCTTAACAATGTCCAACGGACGTTCTCATTCTTTTTGTGCAATGCATGACTCAATCATGCTCCTCATGACAACTAGGTCAATCATGCTTCAAATGCATGTCATATCATTTAGCAACAAGGTTTGATCCCATCCACGGATCCACATCAAGCCAATAGTACATTTCAAGGATAACCACAATCTCATTCATTAATATGTATGATTCACAATTTCATACAATTCCATAATATGTCGCAATTGACCAATATAAGCATCAATATACAAATGGTCACTCACATGGACCCATAACATCAGAATACAAGGATCAAGTCAATTGATGCGTCATTAGGTTCATTATGAATCCTAACTTAGTATTTGTTTCCCATTTTCAAGGTTCATATTCAAAATCAATTCTTAAACCAATTTAACATTCCAAGGCTATTCAATTTCCCAAAACTTGTAATTTATTTAAGCTCTTAGGCCTCACACTCTCATGTTCTTCACTCACTTAGGATTACCTTAAATTTTATGATGCTTTCACTCTTAGTCCTTTAAGATTTATTAAGTCTTGATTTTATTAAATCCTTCCAACTCATTAATTTTCCATTTCATTACATAGGTTTCTAATTTCTTAATTCCTTATGATTCCAATTTATCAAAATCAAATACTTACACTCAAAAATACCTTAGAGGTTGTGGCCTCACAATGGCTCAAATCTCAAATTCATTCAAGTCATCATCTACATGTCACTCCTCTAAAACCCTAATTTCTTGACCTAACTTTAAATTAAAACTGGGAACATACTACATGTGGGAAAATTCTGAAATTTTTATCACATGAAGTCTCATGTCTTAGATTTCAAATGGCACCGGTTTCATGTCCATACGACATCGGATCAAGAAATTATGCAACCTTGTTTACTGACTGCCAGAATACCTTTTTCGGCAGAATCTGTCGTGGGTTCAAACAGAAACTGGTATTGATTGGCTTGCTCAAAAATTCTGAAATTTTTACTACATGAATCCTTATGTCTTAGCTTTCAAATGGCTCTAGAATCAGGTCATTCCGATATCGGTAGCTCGAGTTATGCAGCAAACATCGCTGACTGCTCACTGGATTCTGCTGAATCCGAAAATGGTTCTTTTGAAACAATTCTCAATTTCAATCATTCAAGATCATTTTCTATGTGATTTTGAGTTCCTAACTAGTTCATTAACACTTAGGAAACACTAATCACTAACTTAAACCTCTTGATTTGAATCAAACCCAAAAATTACTCTCTTAGTTGTTCATGACCTAGGTTCAAACTCAAGAACCAACTAGCTCCAATCTATGGATAAATCCATATATTTTATTCTCAATAAGCTAAATTCCACCCCAAAACTATGGCACTCCAAGAGAGATTCCCAAATATTTTTCTTCCATTTCTAATCACGTAATCCAATTATCACGTAATCAAATCCAACATACCATTATATACAACAAACCAATATTCACCCCTAATTTCTAATCAAAACCGTGGCACCATGTTAAGGTAGGAAACTCCAAATTTTCCATTTAACAACCTCAACATGATCAAGCACAATTAATACATCAAACACATTCAAGAGCATAATCAAGTATCAATCAAATTTAATAATACCAATTCATTCACAATTTATAATTCAAGCAAGCATAGAAATTGTATACAAGGATGGATTTCTCCATCAACACACATACAAGGTCTCCTCACCACCATAAGTGGTTGAAGTGAGTAGTCTCCCTCTTACCTAGAGGAGACAATGCAAGAAAACAACTCCTTGGTTCCTTGATTTTCAATTTTCGGATTCCACCTTCAAGAAAACCATAAAGTGGTCAAATTCTCATATTTACAAACTAAAGCTTGAAAAGAATGATCCTTGGTCACATAGGTAACCAAGGAAAACGAAAATGAGAAGAAAATGGAGAGAAATCAAGAGAAACACCAAGAAATCTCCTTTGCAAATTTTCGGATTTGCACCCCCCAAGAACCCTAAAAATTCCAACTTTGTTAAATCAATTCCAATGCTTAAAAATGAAGTATGGATAACCAACATATAGACCATAACCATGAAAATGAAGAGAAGGGAAGAGAGGTCTTGAAACTTACCCAAAAAGCTCAAAGCTTGAAGCTTGGAAAAATGGTGAAGATGATGGATTTTCAAGAAACTCCAAGAAGGAAAAGTGTTTAGAATGATGAGGAGATTAAGAAAATGTATTTAGATGTAATTTTGTGATGGTTGAGGGAGAGGAAGAGAGCTTGGCCGTAGCAATGGTGGAGAGAAGGGAGAGAAAATGTTGAAGAAGGAAGAAGAAGAGAAAGACGTAAATGAAGAAGAAATAAGCTTTTGATGATATATTACAATATGTAATATTTGGTTTATTAAAACCAATCAATTCTCCTTGTCCAAGCAGCAGCCCACGTGAGAGAAAAAGAATGAGTGGTCAGAATTTTGGCTTCCAAAGGAAGCTAAATGAGTGAGTCAAAGCTTGGGTCAAAGATTATCATGAAAGCTTGGAATAAAATACTATAAAATTTGAATTAAAGTGATTTAATTTGATACAATGTGAATTACATTAAAATAATGTAATAGTATTTTTATCACACACTATTATCTAATAGATAATAGTTACAATTGACATAAGTCAATATTTAATTAATTTGACAGATGAATTTTTCGCTATACTGATTTATTTTATCTGCTAGAATTTCTCGAAAAATGGTGCAAACCTCGTAAACTGTGTCAAGTCTCGGGTTTAGTAAGATCCCCCGTCGACAAGTCCATAGTTCAAGGTTCTCGGAGAAAACATCTTGTTTCTCCGGCTCCGCTCAGTGCGCACGTAAAATGAGAAATATATTAAAATATTCGACATTTTCGAAAAAATCCCAGAAAATTCTCAAAAATCACAAATATTATAAAACGACTATCCGTCTTATTATTTTCAAATTTTTGAAGCATTACAGTCGTTTTCCCCGACTCTGCTCAATACGAACGCAAAACGAAGAATATATTAAAATATTCGTCGTTTCCGAAAAATTCTGAAAGAATTCACATAAATCACAAATATTAGAAAATAACTGTTCGTAATAAAATTTTCCAACTTTGGGAGCGTTACAGTCGTTTTGCCAACTCTGCCCAGTGTGCACGCAAAACGAGGAATAATATTAAAATATTTCACTTTTTCAGAAAAATCCAGAAAATCCCAAATATTGTAAAATGATTATTTGTCCTAAAATTATTAATTTTCGGGATGTTACAACACTCCCCTTCAAATAGAAATTTCGTCCCTCGAAATTTTCATCCCTTAGATCAAACGTTAACGTGTTTCTTCATCTTATTTTCTTATCCTCAGATTGTGTCTTTAGTTACGTCTATTTAGATCACCCTTACCAACGTAATCTCTATATCTTTGTGTTGCTTTATTCTTCTATTCTCAATCTTCACGAGAAGTTTCTCATAGATCAGATTCTCTCTGAATTACACCAGGTTTAGTTTGATGACGTGGCTGGATCGGTGACATACTTTCGCGATCGTGACATATGGAAGATATCATGGAGATTTAGAAAGAAAGGATGACAAAATCTGTTGACAAGCTATTGAACCAAACCCGAAACGAAATTTGATATAGTCCAAAGAATTTTGGAATGGGTTTATTAGTGACCCAGACAGGACGACACTGAAACTAGACGTCATACTCCTTCAAAAACTCTAATCACCTTTCCTGTCTCATGTTCAACCCCTTTTTATCGAATGGATACTTCAGGTCCTTGTGATTGCTAAAGGCGTTGATCATAGCAAATGTCTCCATATTCTCAGAGCAATTTTTAACTACGGCTAGCACCAAACTGTGAGTTAGGCAATTCCCAATGTGTCCTCGCTACCTTAAGGTGTAAGTCACAACTTTCCCCAACCTTGCATGAACACATATCCTAGATTGTACTGTGAAGCATAAAATTCTCTAAACAGTTCCCTGGGATTAGGTAGAACCAAATCTGACAAGTATTCGAATGTCTCCTCGACCTTTAAAATCTTTCTTCACACTCGTTAGTCCATAAAAGTTTTGATTCTCTTCTTGTAAACTGAGCAAAATATCAGGCTATCTTGGAGGATCCATTGACACTCCTTCAATCTATGTGTCTTCTTTGATAAAACTAACTAATTCCACCAGCTATGTGTCTCTTTTACGGTCTCCGATCTTTCCTTTTGAAGAACTGCTTCAATCTCTTAGGAATTCATAATAATCCCTCCGTTTGGAATTTCATAATTCAAAACTGAACCTTCTCAATTAAGAATCCGTACTCTGATACTTTGGCATTTACTCTCTCTCCTTTAAAGTCAGGAAAACTATGCCGAGATGTCCAACGTGTATCTCCATATTTTCGAGAATAAATCAGAATGTCATCGTTAATGACAATGACAATTCTTTTCTAGGTAAGGACAAAAGATACAATTCATGTCACTCATGAATACGACAAGAGGATTTGTTACTCCGAATGGCATCACGAGACACCCATAATGCCTATAGCGCATTCAAAATCATTTCGGGGACATTCTCAATCTCCCGCGAACTTAATGATGACCAGGACGTTCATCTTTCTCCGAGGATACTCACCCTTGATCATAATCTCGTTCGTTTGACGATGGTACTCATGTCACTGAGATGTTCCATTCTTCTCCTTAACTGACATCACTGTAGTTCATCACGAGAAACTTACTGACTACAATGGTGACAGTCATATTCCTTTTTCTTTTGTCTTCTACAAAAAGTAACACGTATCCTTGGATTTCTTTTCCCTCACAACGCTTCAACTTTGTTGGCTGTTACGAACTCAAAAGCCTTAGTTTCAAAAATCACTAAGGTTCTTATCGGAATGCTCTAGCAGATAATGACCAAAAACAACTGATCAATCTCTGAAATCATGAAATCTAATAGGTATTCTTGGTAAGCAAGATAGATCAACAAAAGGTTCAATCTTTAGCGTAAATAGGATAGATTAAACAAACTTAAGTGTCAATGATAAGTCTTAGTAACAGAAATGGAAACAACTACGTCGAAGATAAGAAAGACACGAGATGAATCCAAATGATCCATACAAATGATCACAAATTGTATAAGGAAAGAGTTACCCCCAGAATTATACAGCACGATTATCGGATCGTCATTTGAGGCATACTTCCCTTGTTTAGATCTCCAAATGTTGAGGTCTGATTGGATCTACTACTACTAGCACCTTCCCTACGGGTTGGGCGTTGTTGTTACTTTCTTAGTACCCGTGATCATAGTTCCCATTTAAACTTATTGACTTTTCCATTATTTCTCCTTTAGAATCTAGGCAGTCCATGATCATCCCAAGTTTGACTTTCCTTCAATAGATTTTAAACCACAACTTCCAATTTTCGTTACTGTGCGGTCCTCTGATCTTGGTGAATTGTCACATCAGCTATTCTTCATATTTCTCCTACGATCGCAGCCATACTTCGATGGTCTTATCCTACGTTGATGTGTACGTCTGCCACGAGCTGGTGTCTTTCTTCGAAGACGAACCAAACATAACACAATAAAACAAACGTAATTATTTCAAACAATATTGCCTCCTTTCGGAAGTCAAACACAAAGATTCACACAATGCATACCATTCAAGCAAGACAAGCTAATTTACGAATCTTAACAGCTTTCCAGATGAACTTCTTCATTCTGCCTCCACGGCGTAATCTCTTGTAAGCTGTCAACTTCTAAACCGCTTCACAAACCTAATTTACACCAGCTATTTCTTTCTCCGTAAGATCGATTTTCCAAAATCTTTTGATCTCCTCACAAAAGAATTCCTATTTTTTCCCAACACAAGACGCCTAGGAGAAGTCATAGTTTCCTGTACACACGAACATTACATATTGAGTGGATCAATCCTCAATATCATGCAACCGTATAACAAGAGCTATTAACATTCAACCTACGGCAAGTCATGCATTCCTTTCCCATCATCTCAATCAAGAGACAAGGAAGTGCACAAATGTACTGTGTTCTAATATGCCTAAACATAACAAGTCCATACCCCGACTCAACAGGATGAACTGCTTTAATACCACCTAATGTAACACCCCTTGATGTAGCGAATTAATGAGCATAATCGCATTATACCACAAGCACTAAATCTTAGTGTGTCACAATCATGACAACAAGTAATTTTAAATTCTCAAGAGTCTATATATATATATATATATATATTATTTTTATTTTTTTTTCATTAGCATCAATAGAAAATATAAGCCTCGAATGAAATATAAGTATATTCAACCCATAATACAACCATTGAAATAAAATCATATTCCTCATATACATATTTTATAGTCAGTTTACACAAATAACTAATGACATAGAATATAACAATTACGAGTCCAATAAAATACAGCAGAGATAAAATACAAAAGGGAAAAGTAGTAACCCGGGATGGGCACTACCAGCCAGACAAAACCGCAACCCCATATGTACATAACGCATAGTGTCCCTATGGTTGACACGACGGCATCAATGCCTCCACGCAGCTACACTCTTACGTAGTCGAAGAAATCTTGTCCAGATGCTCAAACCAATCAACCAAGGTGTGGTCTCTCTTTATCTTCCTCATGATCTCTTATCAAATATAAATATAAAACAGAAATGCACAAATATAGGAAAGAGGTGAGACACCCATCCTTCATTACCATTATTGGCAAGAAGAAAACAAAGACCCGCAAAGCGCCCACCAAGCAACACAGTTCATATATTCATCAACAGAAATAGTGAAATTTATAATAAAAGCAATTCAATTCTAAGCAAATATCGAATCAATAAAACAGTGATATTTATAGTATAGGTAAAACAACAATAAGCAATAGCAGTGCAGATCACAATAGTATTTCCAATCAACACAACAATAAGATAATCGTTTACGTATAATAACAGCTATCTTCACATTCACAGTGTTCATGCTCAACGCTTTATGAGACCGACAATGAACGATGCACAATGCATTATGACACCACAATTCCTACTCCATGGAGCTAGACATAAACAAATCGGAGAGAAAGATCGGGAGACATGTCTCAGAACTCCTGCCGCGCGCCAAAGTGCTATAACTCATCAATTTATCCACGTGCACATCATGGCATTGTACGTACATTCTACGCTAGATCATGAATAGGACAAGTGTCTCGGTCCGGATCATCGGTGTGTTGCATCGGTCTAACTCACGGCGGAAAGAGCTACCAACTCGTCCATTGCGAGCAACCCGCACCCCGATGCCCCCAAGGTCAACAGAAGACCTACACTTGTCTATTCGCACCCGCACTAAGGTGTGTTCAACTCCTAGGCAACTCGGCCTTAACAATGTCCAACGGACGTTCTCATTCTTTTTGTGCAATGCATGACTCAATCATGCTCCTCATGACAACTAGGTCAATCATGCTTCAAATGCATGTCATATCATTTAGCAACAAGGTTTGATCCCATCCACGGATCCACATCAAGCCAATAGTACATTTCAAGGATAACCACAATCTCATTCATTAATATGTATGATTCACAATTTCATACAATTCCATAATATGTCGCAATTGACCAATATAAGCATCAATATACAAATGGTCACTCACATGGACCCATAACATCAGAATACAAGGATCAAGTCAATTGATGCGTCATTAGGTTCATTATGAATCCTAACTTAGTATTTGTTTCCCATTTTCAAGGTTCATATTCAAAATCAATTCTTAAAACCAATTTAACATTCCAAGGCTATTCAATTTCCCAAAACTTGTAATTTATTTAAGCTCTTAGGCCTCACACTCTCATGTTCTTCACTCACTTAGGATTACCTTAAATTTTATGATGCTTTCACTCTTAGTCCTTTAAGATTTATTAAGTCTTGATTTTATTAAATCCTTCCAACTCATTAATTTTCCATTTCATTACATAGGTTTCTAATTTCTTAATTCCTTATGATTCCAATTTATCAAAATCAAATACTTACACTCAAAAATACCTTAGAGGTTGTGGCCTCACAATGGCTCAAATCTCAAATTCATTCAAGTCATCATCTACATGTCACTCCTCTAAAACCCTAATTTCTTGACCTAACTTTAAATTAAAACTGGGAACATACTACATGTGGGAAAATTCTGAAATTTTTATCACATGAAGTCTCATGTCTTAGATTTCAAATGGCACCGGTTTCATGTCCATACGACATCGGATCAAGAAATTATGCAACCTTGTTTACTGACTGCCAGAATACCTTTTTCGCAGAATCTGTCGTGGGTTCAAACAGAAACTGGTATTGATTGGCTTGCTCAAAAATTCTGAAATTTTTACTACATGAATCCTTATGTCTTAGCTTTCAAATGGCTCTAGAATCAGGTCATTCCGATATCGGTAGCTCGAGTTATGCAGCAAACATCGCTGACTGCTCACTGGATTCTGCTGAATCCGAAAATGGTTCTTTTGAAACAATTCTCAATTTCAATCATTCAAGATCATTTTCTATGTGATTTTGAGTTCCTAACTAGTTCATTAACACTTAGGAAACACTAATCACTAACTTAAACCTCTTGATTTGAATCAAACCCAAAAATTACTCTCTTAGTTGTTCATGACCTAGGTTCAAACTCAAGAACCAACTAGCTCCAATCTATGGATAAATCCATATATTTTATTCTCAATAAGCTAAATTCCACCCCAAAACTATGGCACTCCAAGAGAGATTCCCAAATATTTTTCTTCCATTTCTAATCACGTAATCCAATTCCAATCACGTAATCAAATCCAACATACCATTATATACAACAAACCAATATTCACCCCTAATTTCTAATCAAAACCGTGGCACCATGTTAAGGTAGGAAACTCCAAATTTTCCATTTAACAACCTCAACATGATCAAGCACAATTAATACATCAAACACATTCAAGAGCATAATCAAGTATCAATCAAATTTAATAATACCAATTCATTCACAATTTATAATTCAAGCAAGCATAGAAATTGTATACAAGGATGGATTTCTCCATCAACACACATACAAGGTCTCCTCACCACCATAAGTGGTTGAAGTGAGTAGTCTCCCTCTTACCTAGAGGAGACAATGCAAGAAAACAACTCCTTGGTTCCTTGATTTTCAATTTTCGGATTCCACCTTCAAGAAAACCATAAAGTGGTCAAATTCTCATATTTACAAACTAAAGCTTGAAAAGAATGATCCTTGGTCACATAGGTAACCAAGGAAAACGAAAATGAGAAGAAAATGGAGAGAAATCAAGAGAAACACCAAGAAATCTCCTTTGCAAATTTTCGATTTGCACCCCCCAAGAACCCTAAAAATTCCAACTTTGTTAAATCAATTCCAATGCTTAAAAAATGAAGTATGGATAACCAACATATAGACCATAACCATGAAAATGAAGAGAAGGGAAGAGAGGTCTTGAAACTTACCCAAAAAGCTCAAAGCTTGAAGCTTGGAAAAATGGTGAAGATGATGGATTTTCAAGAAACTCCAAGAAGGAAAAGTGTTTAGAATGATGAGGAGATTAAGAAAATGTATTTAGATGTAATTTTTGTGATGGTTGAGGGAGAGGAAGAGAGCTTGGCCGTAGCAATGGTGGAGAGAAGGGAGAGAAAATGTTGAAGAAGGAAGAAGAAGAGAAAGACGTAAATGAAGAAGAAATAAGCTTTTGATGATATATTACAATATGTAATATTTGGTTTATTAAAACCAATCAATTCTCCTTGTCCAAGCAGCAGCCCACGTGAGAGAAAAAGAATGAGTGGTCAGAATTTTGGCTTCCAAAGGAAGCTAAATGAGTGAGTCAAAGCTTGGGTCAAAGATTATCATGAAAGCTTGGAATAAAATACTATAAAATTTGAATTAAAGTGATTTAATTTGATACAATGTGAATTACATTAAAATAATGTAATAGTATTTTTATCACACACTATTATCCAATAGATAATAGTTACAATTGATGAAGTCGGTATTTAATTAATTTGACAGATGAATTTTTCGCTATACTTGATTTATTTTATCTCGCTAGAATTTCTCGAAAAATGGTGCAAACCTCGTAGAATCGTGTCAAGTCTCGGGTTTAGTAAGATCCCCGTCGACAAGTCCATAGTTCAAGGTTCTCGGAGAAAACATCTTGTTTCTCCTACTCGCTTCAAGATCGTAAAAAAATGAGAAATATATTAAAATATTCGACATTTTCGAAAAAATCCTTAAAATTCTCAAAAATCACAAATATTATAAAACGACTATCCGTCTTATTATTTTCAAATTTTTGAAGCATTACAATCGTTTTCCCGACTCGCTTCACGAACGCAAAACGAAGAATATATTAAAATATTCGTCGTTTCCGAAAAAATTGAAAGAATTCACATAAATCACAAATATTAGAAAATAACTGTTCGTAATAAAATTTTCCAACTTTGGGAGCGTTACATGATCGTTTTGCCAACTCGCCCAAAGGTGTACAAAAAAACGAGGAATAATATTAAAATATTTCACTTTTTCAGAAAAATCCAGAAAAATTCCAGAAAATCCCAAATATTGTAAAATGATTATTTGTCCTAAAATTATTAATTTTCGGGATGTTACATATATGATGATGCAACGTTAATTCCCATGTATGTGTTATTTCTGCTTTCGTTCTCTGTTTCCATTATGATTCGTCAACGTGGATGTTAATTATCGTTATCGTGAAAAAATATATATATATACTTGCCAATTTAAATACCCAACCATAATCGAGTAAATATACATATTATTAAAATGAACCGGGTCTTAACTCATATAATTTTAGTTCCGCATTGTAATTGACAATGTGACGTTCCCCTCCGAAAAGGGGCGTTACATCACACACTTTTTGATAAAGTTAGTGGTGATGTCATAGTGATGATGTCATCCTGGTGATGTCACTAAAGTGCTCTCTAGAGAAGATGACTAACACTCTACTAGAGCTATTATCCAGTGGACAAAGGTTATAGTCAGTCAAAACAGTATTTATTGTCTAACAGATAATATAATGTATCGCAATTTTATTTATCAGATAAAATCTTGAAAAACAAAAACTCTGTAAACTGTGTCCGACCTCAGGTTTAGTAAGATCCCCCGTCAACGTCTTCACAGTCCAAAGTTTTTTGGTCTCGGGGAAAATATTTTATTTTCCCTGTCCCGCTGAATGCACATGTAAATCGAGAAAAAAATTAAAATAATCAAATAATTCAAATAATTCTAGAAAAATTTTAAAAAATCACAAATATTATAAAATGAATATATATCAAGAAACAAGCAATTTTCGAGGGTGTTACATTCACCACAGAACAAGGACTCGAAGTCCAAGGAGAAGAGCTCGGACTCCACTTCATCGGGACAACAATGACCGATAGGATAGGAATAGGGACGCTCTGGCTAATGACAATGATGACCGACTTTCTGAGCTAAATAGAATGATCAACACCATTACTGGTAGTTTCGCTGGTGGAGGGTCATCAAATGGAGCGTGAAAGAAAGCCCTCAGGATGACGGTCTTTAGTGTATCCCATTCCGAACCTAGACTACAAACTGCAGAAAGGAAAACACCTCCCATCACTTTCTTTGACAAGAACTATGATGGAATTATCCCTGATCACGATGATCCACTTATCATCTCGAGAATAATATCTAATGCCGAGGTCCTCCGTATCTTCGTGGATCAAGAAAGTTCAATAGATATTATGTTCTTGGATCTTTATCAAAAGCTAGAGCTCCCGTGATCAGACTTGACTCCCCATGATGGGGAACTGATGGGTTTCACGGGTGAAAAGATTACCCCGGTAGGTTACTACGAAACCCACCTGACCTTGGGATCCTCCAAACTTTTCAAGACGGTTAAGGTAAGGTTTTTGGTTGTGGATTGCCCTTGGGCTTACAACATCATCTTAGGCCGCCCCTCTCTAAATGCTCTCGGTGCTGTAGTGTCTACCACTCACCTCGTAATGAAATTTCCAAATAAAAACAATAAGGTTGTCACCATTAAAGGTGATCAAGTTACTGGCAGGAAATGCTACAACGAGAGCCTGAGAATTTGTAGGATACCCAGAAATAGAAAAATTTGTCACTCTTGGCCCAGCCTTGGATCAGGTCAACATACTCATGACTTAACTGGATGTTAGGGAAGAAATTCGTGGTGCCAGACCCCAGCCAGAGGGTGAGTTGCAACCTCTTCAACTTGGAGCCAAAACGGATTAGGTTACTAAGATTGGGGCACATTTAGAAGAAGAAGAAAAATAACAACTAGTAGAGCTCTTGTTGAAGAACAAGGACCTTTTTGCATAGACGTCATCCAACATGCCAGGACTCGACCCCACCTTCATCTATCACCGCTTGTCCATCAGAGAAGGCATGAAGTCGGTTGCTCAGAAGAAAAGGAAGGTCAGCCCAGAAAGACAACAAGTTATTGAAGAACAAATTAAGGAGTTACTGAGTGGCAACTTCATCAGGAAAATTTCTTATACCATATGGCTATCAAATGTGGTTCTAGTAAAGAAATCTAATGGGAATTGGAGAATGTGTGTGGATTATACAGATTTGAACAAAGCTTGTCCAAAGGATTCGTACCCACTCCCCAATGTTGATAAGCTGGTGGACAACTCTTTAGGTTTTAGGTGGCTATCGTTTATGGATGCATATTCCAGGTATAACCAAATTCCCATGTACCCCAGAGACGAGGATAAAATCGCCTTCACCACTGATAGGGCGAGCTACTGCTACATGATTATGCCCTTCGGTCTAAAAAATGCAGGAGTCACCTATCAAAGGATGACGAACAGGATCTTCGAGAACCAAGTGGGGAAGATGCTAGAAGTCTATATAGACGACATGATAGTGAAAACCCCACAGGGTGGATTATATACGAAAGACCTTGAAGAAGTATTTGCACAGGTTAGGAAGTATAGCATGAGGCTAAACCTGGAAAAGTGCACTTTCAGGATCCAAGCAAAGAAATTCCTAGGATTTATGCTAACCCACCGCGGAATTGAGGCTAACCCTAATAAGTGTCAGGCAGTACTTAACATGAGAAGCCCTCAAAATATTAAAGAAGCACAACAGCTTACAAGCCAGATAGCGGCTATTACAAGATTCCTAGCCAAAGCAACCCATAAATGTCTTCCTCTATTCAAGCTACTCAAGAAGGGGAAGAACTTTGAATGGACCCAAGAATGTGAAGATGTTTTTTTATCCTTGAAGAACCTTCTGTCCTCCCCTCCTATTTTGACAAGACCAGAGCCTGGTGAGACGCTCTACTTATACTTCGTAAGTAAGGTTCTACAGGGCCCTAGGCTTCGTTATCAAAAAGCTGAAAAAATTTTCTTCGCATTAATTACCCCGACAAGAAGACTGTGGCAATACTTTCAATGCCACCTGGTGGTAGTAAGAATGGACCAGCCTATTTACCAAGTATTGCACAAACCAGATTTGACCGGAAGAATGATTTCTTGGTCGATTGAACTTTATGAGTTTGGAATTGCATATGAACCACGACTTGCAATAAAGGCCTAAGCGTTATCTGACTTCTTAGCAGGACTCACATTGGACCCCGGCAACCCAAAAGGAATTTCTTGGACCATCTTTGTTGACGGATCCTCCAATCCCAAGGGAAGTGGCGCCGGGGTAATTTTGGAAAACTTAGAGGGACTAACACTAGAGCATTCCCTGAAGTTTGAGTTCCCAACCTCGGACAACCAGGATGAATATGAAGCATGTATTACCGGGCTAGTAATGACCAAGGATATAGAGGCAACCAGGATCATACTCTATAGTGATTCCCAACTCGCAACATCCCAAATCTGAGGTGAATATCAAACTAAGGAGCCTCTCCTGTAGAGATACTTGGTCAAAGTATAAGAACTCCTTAAGAGCTTTGAAGAAACAAAGATTGAGCATATTCCAAGAGAACAGAACTCCAGGGCAGACCTTTTGTCTAAGCTAGCTAGTACCAAAGGCCCTAGTAATAACTAATCAGTAATCCAAGAAACCCTCTCTTAGCCCTCCATCACAGATTATGTCGTATTTCAAGTGAAAGAGAAGGAACCATCTTAGATCACCTTTATCATGGAGTACTTGCAGTTTGGAACTGTACCTTCAGATCCCAAAGAAGCTTCTAAGTTGGTCAAGATAACTGTAAGGTACACCATTTACATTAGTCGGTTATACCATCATGGTTTTTTATCTCCCCTCCTCAAATGTCTCACTCTGAAAGAAGCAGAGTATGTTCTGGTTGATGTTCAGGAGAGAAGCTGTAGACATCATTTGGGAGGCAAAGCCTTAGCCCTAAAAGCACTAAGGGCAGGGTATTACTGGCCAACAATAGAAGCTAATTCCCATACGCATGTCCGAATCTATGATAAGTGTTAACGCCACTCAGATCATTATCAGCTCCCTCAAAAGAGTTATCCACAATATCGGTACCTTAGTCGTTCTAAAGATGGGGTATGGACATCCTGGGCCCATTTCCTCAGGCCCTGGGTCAATTAAAAATGCTTGGTGGTAGCAGTGGATTATTTTACGAGGTGGATTGAGACAGAACCCTTGGTCACAATTACTTTGGCGCAAATTCAGAAGTTTACTTGGCACCACATTATCATCAAGTTTAGAATTCCGGAGTCCATTGTGACGGACAATAGGACCTAGTTCAAGGATAAGGGTTTTGAAGAACTATTGGCAAACTTAAAAATAAAGCACCACTATAGTTCTATGGAGAACCCTAGAACAAATGGATAGGCTGAAGCTGCTAACAAGATTATTGTTCGGGGAATTAAAAGGAGACTGGATGAAGCTAAGAGAAATTCGGTTGAGTAGCTCTATCATGTTCTCTGGGCTTATCGGACTACACCTCACTCTACCACAGGTGAAACTCCTTTCAAACTTACCTACGGGTGTGAAGCCATGATTCTGGTAGAGATAGGAGAACCAAGCTGGTGCCACCTGTAGTTTTCACCTAAAAACAACCCCGTTCTGGTTAGGGAAGACCTAGATCTGATAGAAGAAAGAAGACGCGTGACCCACATACGTGATGTTGCCCTCAAACAAAGGATAGCATCCAGATACAACCGAAAAGTAGTTCCTAGGAGGTTCCAATAAGGAGACCTGGTACTCAGGAGAATGGACATTGGAGGGGAAAATGCCTCCTAAGGGAAGTAAGCCCCCAATTGGGAAAGCCCCTACCGTATTATTGTTAGCACTAGTAAAGGAGCTTACACATTGGAAACATTAATAGAAACCCCAATCAAGAATTACTGGAATGCGGATAAACTTAGAAAATACTATAGCTAGATGCCCATGACGGCCTAGCCCTTTAGTAAACTAATGTTTGATCTATCCCAATGTTGAATTGTATGCTCTGTATGGAATTCTGTGCCCCAAAATTACTAATAAAACAGAGTTATTCAGACATTACTTTTAATATGAGATACATTAAGAAGCCCAGGTCAAGAGGTATAACACATCAAGCTTTGGTAATAAGTTATAAGGTTAATACTCATCCTCGATACTTAGCATTGACCATCTAAAGGTCAAGAAATCAAGAGGTTGTGCAGATTCAACATCTGTGGTCCTCCCCTATACCTAAGCCAGGTGGGATCCCAAAAAATCTTTATGGTTAGTAAAGGACCCTGGGTAAGGTTTAATAATAATTATACCAGGCAGAAGGGATCTTATGTGCTAATTTTTCTTGGACATTAAACCCTAAGTTAAGGTGTTATTTTTGCCTAAGTCCAAAATTCTGAATGCTTGATATTATGGGCATTAGATTATGAATTAGGGTGTTATTTTTGTCTAAGTTCAAAATTCCAAAATTCTTGATTATGATAGGCATTTGACCATAGACTAGGGTGTTATTTCTACCTAAGTCAAGTGGAATGCCATGCACTCAATATCATGGGTGTGGGATCCCAGACCATGGTTTTTCCATAAGGAAAAAATTTGCTAAGTCCATGGAATGGTAATGATAAATACCATAATGGGCATTGGACCCAAAACGGACTATGGAAAGAAAATAAATTAGTAAGGCAAAGCAAATAGCAAAATAAAGTTAACTGAAAACCCCGACTACAGGACAATTATCTTTACAAAGATGAAAAACCCCGCACAGGGGGCAAAAAGGAGGAAGAAGGAAAAACTTAAGTTTTAGATTCCCCTCCTTCCAGAGTCTGAGTAGCGTTCGGCGCACTGGAATCAGTTCGAGCAAGGTCCCTCACCAAGACAAGCTGACCATCATGAAAAACTTTTTCTGAGTTCAGGTCTTCCAAGGCAAGGGTGATGCCGGGGCTGAAGTGTTGAATTTGGGCCACGACATTTTGGAATTGCTCTCCACCGATGTTTCCAGAAATTATATCCAGCTCCTCCACATCTTTTTCCAACTGAATTATACGAGCTTGGAAGGTACTGATGGTATTGTCAGCCTGGGGTCCTTTTGCTTTGAGCGCCTTTTTGGCCAAATCAGAGGCGGCCAATGCCATCTCCAGATCAATGATCCGTGCTTAAGCGTCCTCATTTAGTTTAAGGGCCGTAGTAAGCTTTCAGGCAACCTCTTCATCTTTCTTCTTGATTTTATTTGCCATTTTTCTATCGATTGCCTCGATATATATTTCAATATAGCAAATTTCAGCGGCAGCCCGAAGTGTAAGAGTCTGAAGCTTGGCTAGAGTTTGGGACATATTCTGCTCAGAAATATGCCCCATCACTTCGTCACTCAGTAGCCGCTCATCAATAAATGGTATGACTTCAAAATGCCCTAAGATAATAGGTAAAGGGTTCGCCTTTCTTCATTGCTGCCCTCCGAAGCCCCCCTTTTACCCTGGTCAGCCGAGCTCTCAGTAGCCCTCCTTTCTCTCTCTTGAAGATTCTGAATAGGGGAGTCTAACTGTTCAGGGGTTTCTTCAATAACAACACCCCAACTTGAGGAAGCTACAGTGGCAGTCGTGGGAACACTTGAGGATCCTGCTCCTTTCCTCCTAGATCTCGAAGCCTGCAGAGCAACAAGAGAGAGTCCCGATGCCATGTTGCTTACTAAAATAAGACATAAAAGTAAGACTAAAGTCAGACAAATAAATAGCAAAGTATAGAAAAGTTAAAGGGCAAAAAGCCTACACTAAACTACATGTAATAATATCCTAATTCCTAGCTAACAAAACAAAGAGAAGATCATTACTATGGGTGTGAAGAATGTCTTTGATTTTGATAAACCCGTGTTCCTCGGAATACCAGGTTATAAACTTTACACAATCAAGCTCATTCGAAGTAAGATCCTTCTCTTCTTTTTCAAGTAAAGTGGTGGGAATATTCCAAGCATCTTGCCTCTAGTATAGTGGGAACTTCCGCTCCCCCATCATCTTTCAGGAAAATGGGATGAAATCCCTCTACTGCTATAAGTTTAAAGAATCTAGTCTTATATCCTTTGAAACTATCTTGAAAGACATCAAAGGATTTACGACCGGCTCTGGATCGGATAGTGAGCCAATTCTTCTAGGTCACTGAACCTTGGGGATTTATCGGAGCATAAAAATAGAAAAAAGCATTTGTCGAATATTGCAGCCCCAATATTCGGCAAAACCTCTCAAAAGTAATGATATAGTCCCAACCATTAGGGTGGATCTGAGTAGGGGCTGCGCGCAAGGTCTAAAGGATTGCAATCTAGAAGTTTGTAAAAGGTAATTGAAGTCCTAATTTAACAAAGAGAGGATCGTAGAGAAAATGAAGTATGAATCCATTTCCCGACAAGAACATACTCTCTCATTCCCCTCCGAACATAAAATGTGGAGCTCTCTATCCTGGGCTTTTTCCTCTGTCAACTCCAAATATTGCAACAATTGTCTAAGTTCATTTTTGGAAGAAAGTGCAAATAAGCAATCCCAAACGTCGTTCCCAACCCATGGGTATACTAGTCCTGAATCGCGCCGGATCTGGATTGGGTCCTCTTCAGCCGGTTCATGAACTTTGGAAACTAGTACTCAACCTCTAGCTCCTCTTCTACCTCTGGCCATGAAGATCCTGGGAACACCTAAAGAGGCCAGTAAGTAATTGTCAGAATCAATCAAATCAGAGATTCGGACACAGAGAGGGGCGAACGAAACAATTCACACCCACATACTAACCTTCTATCCCTCCAAAGCCTGAAACTTCAGAAGGACACCTCCGCTATGCTTGGCATAGCAGAGATGGTATTCTGAGAGGACAAAGCCATGTGAAGAGGGTTAAAAGTCCTAAACCTACTTCGTGAAAAATGAAAGACAGAAATGCATTCCAGTGAGGAACGTATAACTACTAAATTACTCAATGGCAGTAAAAACAACCAAAAGGAAAAATACTAATGGAGTTAAAAGAAAAGGATATATTGTGTAGAAAAAAGTCTTGGTTGTAGAAGATGAAAATGGTTAAAAATCGCTTGAAACTCATGCTTCTCCATTGCATGAAGTTCTCAGAAAAATACTTAGAAACAGTGAAGTGAGACCAATGCACCCTTAACCCCTATTTATAAAGGCTAAGTGATTAGGGGGCATTCTTGTATTTACGGCCCAATTTTCAAAAGAAAACTCATTATGGCACGTGAAGCACTAGGCACGTCCCTTCGATAAAAATGCACTACGTGGCCTTCACAGCTCTTGAAGTAGTTGAAAGGACAGTTACACAATAACTCAAACATCACACAATTTCTGAAGGTTAAGGACGAATTCTTTTCACGAACCTCGACTTTAACTAGTGTATCTGTTTGGTTTGTGGTTTTTAATTTGGACCACAGCTATCAAAGAACGTTCAACGATTAGCAAAGTACACGGATTTCAGACTAAAGACTTGAAGCTTGCCACTTTGTTTCTTAAACCAAGCACCAAGCTGGGGGCATCGTAGCATTATGCCAGAGTAAGCATTGGACTTACCTCAGTAAAAAATAAAAGCATGAACAAAAAGAAAAAAGGACAAGAAAAAAGTGAATACAAGAAAAAGTTCATGATATAAAAATTTTTATTAATCTGTTCTCATTCCATACATCGCCATACATTTGGAGGAGAGGAAAACGAAAATATTGAGACATAAAATATATAAGGAAAGAGCATTGGGCTTTTGAAAAAGTGGATAGGCTTTGAAGAACTTTAGCAGACCAGAATGAAGTGTGGTTCCCGAACTCTAAGCTAATACCAATTCTACTTCAATGCCTCCTTCATAATGATAATACAGGTCAGATTACATTTTCCTTCATTGGACGGGATACAACCTTTATTATTCCACCAGCTTCATGATCACCCCAAGTTGTTTCAAATCATGGAACAACTTCAATAGTCCCTCCTGCTTATTTGAAAACTTACAAAGTTTGGGATGAAGCACTTGCTAAGTTCTTGGAAAGGAGGAGGAGTGTAGACTCTATTTCTCTGAGGAGTTCCATCCAACATGATAGGTATCACAAATTTCCCCAACAACAGAGCGTAGATTAAACAGTCCCTTGTATACTGGAAAAGAAAAGTGCCTGTCATTGTTACGCCAAGAAAGAAAAGTCCCCATTAGAAGAATTAGTTGCGAGAAGAAGTAGAACATCTTTAAAGATTTCAGAAAGAACAGAAAGATGGTTTTTGCATAGGGCAAAACCCTCTTTGAATATGAACAAAGTGAAAAGAAATTCGTAAAGACTACACTATCAAATAGAGTTGCAAAGAAAGAAGAATGTAGTGAAGGGAATGCTAGCTTCAACACAAACATTCCCTATTTTATAGATGGAATAAAGCATATTGATTAGTTCCAAGGAAAGCGAACTGATCGTATAAGATAAGCTGCATTTTAATGCTACTCAGTTCTGATTGGTTATGAGGTAAGCATGCAGTTGGGAAATAACATGGAATTAATATATCTTTAAAGGATCTTTAATTCCTAATAAAGTCAAGATAATATTTTCCCAAGAAAGCTTAGTACTATTGAGAAACATGTAAAAAGAAAAAAAACCCTATGAAACCATACTAGGGGGTAAAGGACACACCTCAGATGATAGGATGGTGTTGTATGCCAATCTCGGAGGTACTCTATAATAATGGACCTCGACCTTAATGGATTTTTATATCTATTGTTCACCACAGGTTCTTCTCAAATTTGAAATCTTGACACTTAACTATTCCACTTAAGTGCCAAGTTGGGGGTAACTATTCTGGACTGTAATATAGACTCTTAATATGTAGCCCAACCCGGTGCACATGCACGCTGTGGTTCGTTCTTTATGTCCTCAGTAGAGTCAGCTTATCATGAGATCCTAATCTTGGATAGTAACAATTTTACCAAGAGATCTACACGACGGATAAATCTTAAGATATCCCTAATTTCCAATCATTATCTTACGGAATAATAGCACTGTAACTACCACACCAGTATTATGATAATATAGGGATTCTCTGTAACTAAACAAGGAACATATATTCTCCTGCAGCTATTATTGGAATATATATCTCCATTAAGAGAACATATCTTTTCAACATCTATAAATATCAGGATAAGTCACCCTAATCAGGTATGAATTATCTCATTGCATAAATCCTATTGGTGCACTTCCTAACTTGAGCGTTTGAGTCTCTTTGTAAGCACCTACCCCCTGGTCCAACACGTTTGACTATAGCTGCATAAGTAGAAAACTACCACATATGTGTCTATCTCAAGTACCCTCTGAATTTACTTCAGAACACACACCTACCTACATTGTTCTTGTTCTCTCTGTACATTTGTCAAACTTTGTATGACAAACATAAATACCAAGAATAATATAACATAAAGGAAACATAAGGGAAACTGAGAATTATACACTCTCATGTCCAAAATTTAAAGGCACTGAAGAATTAAAAAAATTTGAATGTTGTGGTTTCAAAATAGAGCGCACCTGAGGTGATAATTCCAAAGAATCATCAGTAAATGGAGGTTTGGAAGATAATGGCTGTACAACATCCTTTTATCTAAGCATTTTTGTCACCTCTGTCATGCTCGGACATAGATGAGGTAACTCTTGTGGACATAAATGTCCCACGTGGATAACTCTTGTAATTTCTTCAACATATTTTTGAAGTGGTATTTGAATGGAAATGCTTCCATGCCTAAGAAGAGCATCCAAAACAAAACATCTTATTGGTGAAGCACTAATAAATACAAGTAGTATAACTTAGTACATATACTGAAATACCTTAATAGAACTGGACTAGAAATAAAGGAAAAAGATAGAAACTTTACTGATAAACTCTCTTCTCTGTATCAAAACCAGAGGGAGAAAGAATCAGAAAGAATTATAAGAACTGACTAGAAATGGCAATCACAAGCCAATTTGTGAATACCTAGACTCCAAGGACATTTGAGATATCCTCACTCTCCTAAACCTTCCTTACCACTCTGAAATAGGTTAGTTTCTTTCCATGAAACCCCTCTCTATTTATGACTACTAACAACTTCCCCATCCTAATAGAATAACCAACTAACAACCTATTGTAATAGAATAACTGCCCCTGTAAGTTCTGATCCCCTACTACCTGTTTATTCCTCCTAGTGTACACCCTTTTAATTAGAGGTTTGATAACAACACTCCCCTCTAAGACTTTCACCTTGTCCTCAAAGGGAAAATAAGGAAATTGCTCTTGAATAGTTAATAGTAACTCCTATGAGTTCTGATAATCTGGAAGGCCTAACCATTTAATGAGGACTTCTTGGTCACCCACAGCATTCCTTCGGACTAGGAGAACTTGGTTTGGCTACACCTATAATTATAAGTCATTAAACAACATAAGAGGTAATGGTTGTGATGTCTGCTGTATAGAAACAACCTTCTTCAATAAAGAAAGATGGAAGACTGGATGGATTATGCTGTCAGCTGGTAGATCTAACCGATAAGCAACCTTTCCAACTCTGTCTATAATCTGGTAGGGTCTATAAAACATAGGACTCAACCTCTCATTAACTCTTTTAACTAAGGATTTGAGTTTGTATTGATGAAGCTTCAAGTAAACCTAATCTCCAACTTGAAACACCACTTCTCTTTGGTGTTTGTTGGCCCGCACCTTCATTCTATTTTGTGCTTTCAACAAATTCTCTCGCAACTCATCCAACATTAGATTCCTCTCCTTAGTCAACAAATTCACTTCTTCCACTACAGATAGAAATGTGTTTCCTCTGAACAACAATGGAGGGTCCCTGCCATAAAGGGCTTTAAAGGGAGTGGTTTTAATAGAGCTGTTATAGTTGGTATTAAACCAATATTCAACCCAACGTAACCACCGAGGCCATTGTTTAGGCTTAGTTCTAGCTAAACATCTTAAGTAAGTTTCCAAGCAACAATTTACTACCTCCGCTTGACCATCCATCTGAGGATGGTAGGCAGAACTAAACCTTAGGTGAATACTAGCTTGCTTGAACAAATTAGTCCAGAAATGACTGAGAAACATCTTATCTTTATCAAAAATAATTGATACCGAAAACCATGTAAACACACTACCTCCTTAATGAATAATTTTTCCACCTCCTTAGCTAAGAAAGGAAGGAAAATAGCCACAAAGTGAACATATTTAGTGAGTCTATCAACCACCACCATGATAGTGTCCTTTCCTTAAGCTTTAGGCAGTCCCCCAATAAAATCCATTGAAATATCAGCCCATGTTTGAGTAGGGATATGTAATGGCTATAAAAGACCCCTCAGAGACAAGGTTTGGTATTTGTTTTGCTGACACACATCACAAGCATAAACAAGCCTCTGAATATCCCTACACATTCCTTCCCAATAGACTAAATGTCCGAAAGAACCTAGAATGACCTCCTAAAGAAGAGTTGTGAAACTCAGGCAAAAGAAAGGGGAATTCTGGTGGATTACTTAGGTAAAACTAGTCTTTCTTTAAACAAAAGTCTTCCACCCATCAACTAATAGCATGATTGAGAACTTGAGTTGTGAATAAGGTCTTGCATGATAGATTTTAGATTGTCATCAACCTGTAACTCCTCATACAAAGTGTCTAAGTCACTAAAATGCACTGTAAATAAAGCAGCAAAAATCATCTTCCTACTGAGAGCATTAACCACCTTATTAGCACAGTTAGGTTTATATCTGATCTTAAAGTCAAACC
Organism: Ormosia semicastrata; assembly: GCA_029884595.1. NCBI lineage: Eukaryota > Viridiplantae > Streptophyta > Magnoliopsida > Fabales > Fabaceae > Ormosia > Ormosia semicastrata. The sequence continues at coordinate 16,376,322 of JAQQTO010000062.1, read as the reverse complement.
CCAATAACTTGGAAGTCCATTTATACTATTCTTCACCCATTAAATGCTATTCTAAAAGGAATTTCAAACTACGTTGATCAGTGTATATGAAAAAAGGTCTGCCCAATAAGTAGTGCCACCATTTTTGGATTGCGAAGACAATAGCCATGAGTTTCCTTTCATACGCTGACTTCAACAGAGCCCTTTATGATAAACCTTGACTGAGATAAGATATAGGTTTGCCTTTCAGAAGTAAAATAGCTCTCAATCCTTTACTTGAGGTATCAATTCTCAGAACAAAAGTTTTAGAAAAATCTGGTACTGGTATTATAGGGATAGTAGTCATAACCACCCTTAAAGTGTTAAATACAGCTTGCGCTTCTGACTCCACTAAAAATGGTTTTTTTAGTAGCTTGGTCAAAGGTTTTGTAATTTGGTCATATCCTTTGACAAACTTCCTATAGTAACCAGTCAGACCCAAAAACATTTCAATTGCTTAATATTTGTAGGAATCTGCCACTGCAACATTGCCTCAATCTTCTTAGGGTTTGTTGAAACCCCCTAGCCAAAAATAACATACCCAAAATATTCAATCTCCAGCTGCCTAAAACTATATTCCTTCTTGTTGACAAATAACTGATACTCCCTCAACAATTGTAAAATTATCCTTAAATGAGTAATGTGGGCTTCCTCATCCTTACTGTAAACAAAGATGTCATAAAAAAAAACCAAAATAAACCTTCATAAGAATGGTCTCAACATCTGATTCATCAATGCTTGAAAAGTTAAATGTGCATTGGTCAGCCCAAAAGGCATGACGAAAAGCTCATAATGGCTTTCAGGGGTTCAAAAAGTTATCTTATGAATGTCTTCCTCCCACATCATAATTTGATGGTACCCTAATTTAAGATCCAGCTTGGAAAAAATAGAAGCTCCATTTATTTCATCTAACAACTCATCTATTACTAGAATTGGAAACTTATCTGGTAATTTTATTTTGTTGAGAGTCTTATAATCTACACAAAAATGCCATTCTCCATCCTTTCTTTCACTAGGATAATAAGACTAGAATAGGGGCTAACACTAGGCCTTATAATTCTAGCAGTTAATATCTCAACAAACAACTTTTCAATTTTAGCCTTTTGATAATGAGGATACCTATATGGGTGTAGATTGGGAATATTGGCCCCTTCTCGTAAGGTAATGGCATGATCATGCTTATGAGATGGAGGTAAACCTTGTGGTTCTTGGAAACATCCTCAAAGTCCTGTAAAACTCTTGTAAAACTCCTGTTATGCCTTTCGGAACTGAAGCTTCCTGCAAAGACAGACCTATTATTGCTTTATATTTGATATAGAATCCTTGCCCATCATTCTTTAGTGCATTTAATATTGATTTAATAGAAGCAACTACTTTAGATAAGGCTGGTTCTCCCCTAATAGTCCAAGTTCTCCCTTTTTCTTCAATTTTCACAGTAAGATCCTTGAAATTTGCCCTTATTTCTTCCAATCCTTCTAACCATTCCAGGCCCAGCACAACATTCACACCACCTAGGCCAAATAAGAAAGAGTCCTACTTAACCTCTAACCATTGCAATAGTAGCAACACTCCTTGACAAGCTCCCTTGCATTTAACCTTATGTCCACCACCCACTTCTACATAGTATGGTGGAGACCCCACTACTGGTAATTGAAGCTCCTACACTATCTTATTTGAGATGAAGTTATGGGATGCCCCACAATCCACCAAAACCATAACCTTCCTTCCCTCCACTTCACCTTATAGTTTTAAGGATTTTTTCGAAGTCAAGCCCATAATACCGCAGATTGATAGTTGAAGAGCTTTGTCCTCCATCTCGATCATCTCTTGAATTTCTAGCTCTTCTTCTTTCCCTTCATCTTTGTAATGCCCCGAAAATTTCTTATTTCATGATAAACACTCATTTTGTAATATTTGTGAATTTTTATAGATTTTTTTGAAAATATTGAATATTTTAATATATTCCTCACTTCACGTGCACACCGAGCAGAACTAGTGTAACACTCCAAAAATTATTTGTTTCATGATAAATATTTATTTTATAATATCTATGGTTTTTGTCAATTTTTTCTAGATTTTTTCAGAGTGGTTGATTATTTTAATTGCATGTGCACTGAGCGGAGCTGGGAAAATAAAATATTTTCCCCGAGACTGGTAAACCTTGAACAGTCGAAACATCGACAAGGAATCTTACTAAACCCGAGGCTAGGCATAGTTTACGAGGTTTATATTTTTTGAGATTTTATCTGATAAATAAAATCACAGTACGTTCTGTTAAATAAAATTCTGTGGAACGCCCTATTATCCATCGGACAATGACTACTAGCTTTGTGAACTGTAACAATTATCCATTAGGTAATAGCTTGTAGTAAAAATTCTTATCATCTTATTTAGAAATCTACTTTATGTCACATTAAGTTGACCTTTCAAAAAGGTGAAGAAGGAGGAAGCTTCCTAGTAACTTCTTGTTGGCTTGTTGGAGAAGCCAAATTTCCCTCCTCATTATCCCACACACTCCATGGCCATAAGGCCATTTGGGAGCCAAAAAATTATTTTCTATTTTTTATCATTTCCATTTCTAATTTCAAATCTCAAAAGTTACCATTACTTTACTATCACATTCCCTCTCTACCATTTCTCTTCTCTCTTCTTCTCTCAAGCTTTTCTCTTCCTTTTCTCTTCTCCTCTCCACGGCACAAACACCATTGGAGACCATCTCCATTAGCTTACTAAAACTACTTCCATTCCTTGCTTCTTCTTATCATCTTAAGGCTTTCCTCTTTGGTGACCACCATCAAAAACTCAACCTTTCTCCTCTCCATTTTCCTCACCACCCATACAGCCAAGACCACCATTTTTGGCCATCCAAGCTTTGTCATTCAACCAACCTCATTTCCTACCATTTCTCATCACCATTACCCTTTTCTCTTTTGTGACCACCACCAAAATCCACCATTTTTGTTCTCCTCCATCAAGCTTCAAAGTTGGAGACTTTGAGGTAAAAGTTCATAACTTTCTCATTTGTCCATCTCATTTTCGTGATTTGGTGATCATGGATGTCTTTTTCAAGCTTTGATTATAATTTTTGTGAGTTTGATGTCCTTAGGGTTTTCTTTAGGGTGGCGGCCAAATTTCACAAGGAGCTTCAAGGGAATTTCTTTGCTTGTTTTCTCTTTTGGTAAGAGGGAGATCATCCTCATCAACCACCCATGGTGGTGAGGGATGAATTTGTGTGTTGAAATTGGAGGATCCACGTGTGGATTAATCCTCTTGATTGCTTGATTTTTGATGATTTGTAATTATGTGCTTATATGATGTTGTTACTTGATGTTGTTATATTATATTGCATGGATAAATTGTGATACTTTGTGTGCTTGAAATCATGTGTGAAAAATAAGAAATCTTTGCCTATGTTGAAGGAGAGCTCACGGCCTTGCGGCCTTAAATGGTGAATCAATAACCAAACCTTATGTTAAAATGGAACTTAAGCAATTAATTAATGAGTTGATGGAATTCTTGGGTTTAGAGACCATGGTTGAGTGTCTCGGCCTAGAGGAGGCAAATTAGAAAAACTTGAAGATTAGAATTGTGATGAATTGGAACTTAGAAGTTTAATTGGGAAATGGATTGATTGAGGAATTAAAATGATGGATTCAGAAGGTGTAGGTTGAATTTCATGAACTTATGGTTCACGGCCATTTAGGGTAACTAAGAGGAAATTTTGTATTAAAAAGGAACTTTAAATACTTAAGCGATTAAACATTCAATTAGGGATTCATAAGATGGGAAAAGAAAGGAAATAAAATTTTACCATAAAACTATGAGTAGATCTTTTCCTTTAAAGAAAAATAAGTGTAAGTGAGACTTTGGGAATCATAAGACATTTAATTAGATAAGTTTTGCGAAGAATAAAGAGAAGGACTAATTGAATTAGAGAAATAAGGATTAGGAGTGTAAGGGAGGATTTGAGAAATATAAAATACTTATTTTAGTTGAATTTTATTAAGGACAAAGATAAGAACAATGATAAAATCTTATGAGATAATGGTATGTCCAAAATTGATTATGAATGACAACTTTGTTATTGGGCCCATGAGTGAGACCTAAATCTGTTGATGACTGTTTTGGCTTATGGTTATGAAATGCATGATTGAAATCCTCTGTGATAGCATACATTTGGCATTGTGCTTTCGAAACCAAAATACTGGACCCAGAAAACATCAGATGGATGATTTAGTCAGATGTGGTTCACCTTTATAACCAGAAACATTAGATAGACGAGCGAGTCAGATAGGACTGGTTATCAGAGGAAACCTAGATAACAGTGGTATTATGTAGTCGTATGGACGATTATATAATATCACTGATAAAAATGGTATCGAATAATTGTATGGACGGTTGCTTTAATACCATAGGGAATGGTACAATGGTGGTTTGATTTCATTGAATATACATTTGAGCATCATAAGGTTGTGGCATTTTATGCCTAAGGAGTGAGTGAGAACTTACAGGATACTGCGATCCATGATGGATCTCAGGGGGCGTCGTGTGGTGATCCACTTAGTGATTATGTTATCACATTATATACCCTTGGCCGTGGTGATCCGTTGCAATGCACGACGAGGACCCGATAAATACTATTGCTTTTCATGGTTCGGCGTGCACTATCTTTTGAGGGGTGGCAGATCTTCTGGAACGCTCATCTCTGATTATATGTTTAGCTCCATGGAGTAGGAAATGAGTACATTGTGCACAAAGATGGTCAATATACGCATTGTGCATATGCATAGTCAACATACATATTGTGGTGGCATAATTATTATTTACATATCTATGGTAAATATTTGTTGTTATAGTGCTATTGATGTTTATATTATTGTGGGATATGCTTTCTGATGATATCTGTGAAATTGATAACTTGAATATATCTGTAATATCTATACGTACGGAATGGCTTTGTCATTCGTATTATTTTCTTTCGCTACCATGTTGGTAATGATGTAGGATATCTCACCTCTTGTTTGTACTATTCTTATTCTATGTGATTTTGTTTAAAGACTGTAAAGAGGACGAGGTTGATTCTCCTAGATTTGACTTAGTTTGATCTCTTGCATTCGGCGATGGCGACAAGAAAGGGTTCTATTGGTTTTGTCAGGATAGTGTTCACCAGAGGTGTTAATGCTTAGCGAGTTGACTGGGTCGACGAGCGTATACGGTATGTTAGGGATCTGGTCTTGATTGTGAGGAGGACCCGCGATGGAGATCCTACCTTGACTCTTACTACATCAGTGCATCTGGAGTTTGCCTTGCTCATTTGGGAGTTATGGGGTGATCCGCTTTACACCCCTAGAGAGGATGAGGATTCTATGGCATCAGCTACTAGGGCACTTGCCTGTGAGACTGCGCTCTGTCCTGTCCTAATGTCTTCAAATGAACCAGGGGAGGATCCCGAGGTGGATCCGACGGAGTTCCCAACTCCTTAGTCATGGCGTCATTATGAGTAGTTTATGTTTCTTTTACATTACCTGTATAAAGGTTCTTTTGAGTATAACTGCATTTTGAAGTTCAACTTGGTGTATTTTTGAGTGGTATGAGTAATACGCCGTGCTATGTATGTTTTAAGGTAATTATCCAGTCTTATGTGCTGTATTTTAAGTGTATCTTATTGAATTATACTTTCAAATGAAGACATGTGTATCTATTCATTCGTGGCTCATATTTTCTTTATATGGACAATGATTTAATTTGGAAACTCGTTATTTGAGTTGTAGCACGCCAAAAATTCAATGACTGTGGTATAATGATGATTGTGCCGTGGTTATTAAATCGAGGGGTCTTACATTAGGTGATATTAGAGCAGTTCATCCTGTTGAGCCGGGGTATGGACTGACTAGGCTTAGACATGTTAGAAGTTTCTTTGTATGTTGCGCACTTCCTTGTCTCTTGATTGAGATGTTTGGGAAAGGAAGGCATGGCTTGCCATAGGTTGAATGCTGGTAGCTACTGTTGCATAGTTACATGATATTGAGTATTGGCCCACTCAATGTGAAATGTTCTGTGTGGATGGGAAACTATGACTTCCCCTAGGCGTATTAAGGGAATAGTAGTTCTTTTAGTAAGAAGCTCAGCTGGTATGACTAAACTTGTTCAGAATTTGCTTGCGTTTACACCCTTGTTGTGTTACCTCTAGAATTGTTTGAGCCAATGGGTTGGAAAAATGGCAGTTAGATAGGACTTGCAAGGTTTGTGGACTGAGGCGTCCAAGAGGTTTTGGAGAACCGATTTTCTTAGGAAAAGAATAGCTGGCATAAGTATGGTTCGAGGAGCTGCTTGGGAGTTAAAGACTTACAGGAGATCATGCCATAGAAGGCAGAATGGAAGAGCTCAAGTTAGAGTCTTTTGGGTTTAGCGGTTAGGTTGTTCTTGTTGTATTGTGTGACTCTTTGTGTTTGGTTTCCGAAATGAGACAATAATGTTTGAATTGATTACTTTTTGATTTTCCTTATGTTTCGATTCAATTGTCCTTGAAGGGAGGAAATGACTCAGGGCAGATGTAAGCGTGTGAATACAGGGAGTGACGATGATGATACGACTGCGACAACAGAAGTAATGCAAAGAATGACTGATGTAACAACACACCAGGATCAGAGGGCCGCACAACAGTAGGAATTGGAAGTCGAGGTTCAGAATTTGTTGGAAGAAAGTCAGTTTTGGGGTAACTCTGGACTACCTAAGTTCTAAAGGAGGAATAATAGAAAGGTTAATTAGTTTAAGCAAAAACTGTATTCACAATGATCGAGGGAGCAACAGCAGCAATAACCGCATGAAGGAAGTGCGAGTAGTAATAAATCCAATCCGACAGTGGTATCTTTACCAAAATGTAAGAAGTGTGGATAGAACCACTCAACGAGGGAGTGTAAGATCAAGTGGGAAATCTGCTTCAAGTACGGGAAAGGCCACTTAACAAAGGACTATACAATCGAGGGAATAATTTATTTCAAGTGTGGAAAGCTAGGACATGTGGCTAGGAATTGTACCTTGCATAGGACGAAGCCTTCCGTTAGAGATGTGTGTGCTTCAAAATTTCACGAAGAAGGGAGAGTTAATTCCTCAAGTGGAATGAAGGCATCCCAGACTGAAGACCTAAATGAGGGAGATTGTACTGCAATAGATGACCCTATGATTTTACTGTATAATTCTGGGGGTAACCCATTCCTTTATGACACATGACTGTATGAGTCCATTGGGGTCGTTTGTATTTTTGTCATCTTTTGACAAAGTTATTTCTACTTCTACTACTAATAACCTATTATTGATAGCCAAGTTGTTTAAATTATCTTATGACCTGTTAAAGACGAATCTTTCCTGTTGATCTGATTTGTTTACTTCTTTCACAAATTAGATGTAATATTGAAAATGGATTAGTTATTTTTCAACCCTATCCTGTTAAATTATTCCAATCAAACTTTAGTGTTTCTTGAGACAGAGATATCTGGATTTGGATCCATGAAGCTCATTCCAAAATTTTGTTAAACCATGTCAAATTCTTTATCAGATAGATCAGTGCTGAATGCAGTACAAATAGAAAAAAACATACCCTATGAGACATTTTCTATTAAGATCGAGGATAGATGGTTTAATGAATCAACTGAAGGAAGTCGCTGTTACCTCTACGATCAGTTTGCATTTTGGTTATCATCAATTTCACTCGAAGGTAGTAGATATTTTTGAAACAGCTTTTTCTGATACGTTACGGGCACTACGAATATTTCGTAATGTCGTTCCGTGTAATGAACGCTTTGATAATATTCATCGATTACCTGAATAGAATCTCTCTTCCTTGTTGACAACATTCTGATATGTTCTTGAAGTCCGGAGGAACCACGCTAAACATGCTAAGCATATCTTGTTGTTCTTCAAGTTCTGAAGAAGAAGAAAAAGTTATGCATGAAGTTATCCATGTGCGAATTCTGGTTAGAAGTAGTTTAACTTTTGGGTCACGGGATCTCAAGAGAAGGAATTGTTGTGGACCCATCGAAAGTCAAAGCACTTCTTCAATGGGAAAGACTGACGACCGTAACAGAGATTCGTAGCTCTGTGGGATTAACCAGTTATTACTAATGATTCATCAAAGGATTTTATAAGATAGCAGGACCTCTCACTCAGCCTACGAGAAAGAATCACGCTTTTCTATGGACCAAGGCGTGTGAAGAAAGTTTTCAAGAATTGAAAAGACACTCGATTCTTTCGCCATTGTTGATTCTGTTGAATTACAACCAGCTTTTTAAGATAACTCGCGATGTTTCATGTTGGAGTTTAGGACGTATGCTCATTCGGGATGGAAGGAGTAGTAGCGTATGCTTCAAGACAACTAAAAGCACATGAGAAGAGTTACTCTACATAAAAACTCAAAGTTAGCAGTTGGGATTGCGTTAAAGATCTGGAAACATTCTACAAAGAATAATATATACATGTATTTTAAGATAGACTAAATTTTGAGGATGAAATTCCTTTTTAGAAAGGGAGAGTTGTAACGCCCCAAAAATTTCTTATTTCATGATAAACACTCATTTTGTAATATTTTTATTTTTGTGAATTTTTGTGGATTTTTTTGGAAATGTTGAATATTTTAATATATTCCTTGTTTTGCATGCGCACTGAGCAGAACTGGTGTAATGCTTTGAAAATTGTTTGTTTCATGATAAATAGTCATTTTATAATATCTGTGATTTTTGTAAATTTTTTTGAATTTTTTTGGAATGGTTGATTATTTTAATATATTTTTCAATTTGCATGTGCGCTGAGCGGAGCCAGAAAAATAAAATATTTTCTCTGAGGCTGGTAAACCTTGAACTGTGGAAATGTCAATGGGAGATCTTACTAAACCCGAGGTCGGGCACAGTTTACGAGATTTATATTTTGAGATTTTATTTGATAAATAAAATCGCAGTATGTTCTGTTAAATAAAATTCTGCGGAACCCCCTATTATCCATCAGACAATGACTACTGGCTTTGTGAACTGTAACAATTATCCATTGGGTAATAGCTTGGAGTAAAAATCCTTATCACCTTATTTAGAAATCTACTTTATGTCACATCAAGTTGACTTTTCAAAAAGGTGAAGAAGGAGGAAGCTTCCTAGCAAATTCGTATTGGCTTGTTGGAGAATCCAAATTTCCCTCCTCACTCTCCCAAACACTCCACGGCCATTAGGCCATTTGGGAGTAAAAAATTTGTTTTCCTTTTTTTTATCATTTCTATTTCTAATTTCAAATCCCAAAAGTTACCATTACTTTACTATGACATTCTCTCTCTATCATTTCTCTTCTCTCTTCTTCTCTCAAGCTCTTCTCTTCCTTTTCTCTTCTCCTCTCCACAACACCAACACCATTGGAGACCATCTCCATTAGCTTGCTAAAACTACTTCCATTCCTTGCTTCTTCTCATCAACCTAGGGCTTTCCTCTTTGGTGACCACCATAAAAAACTCAACCTTTCTCCTCTCCATTTTCCTCACCACCCACACAGCCAAGACCACCATTTTTGGCCATCCAAGATTTTTCATTCAACCAACCTCATTTCCTACCATTTCTCATCACCATTACCCTTTTCTCTTTTATGACCACCACCAAAATCCATCATTTTTGTTTTCCTCCATCAAGCTTCAAAGTTGGAGCCTTTGAGGTAAAAGTTCGTAACTTTCTCATTTGTCCATCTCATTGTCGTGATCCATGATCACTTTGGTGATCATGGATGCCTTTTTTAAGCTTTGATTGTGATTTTTTTGAGTTTGATGTCCTTAGGGTTTTCTTGAGGGTGGAGGCCGAATTTCACAAAGGAGCTTGAAGGGAATTTCTTTGCTTGTTTTCTCTTTCAGTAAAAGGGAGATCATGCTCATCAACCACCCATGGTGGTGAAGGACGAATTTGTGTGTTGAAATTGGAGGATCGATGTGTGGATTTCTCCTCTTGATTGCTTGATTTTTGATGATTTGTAATTATGTGCTTGTATGATGTTGCTACTTGATGTTATTATATTATGTTGCATGGATAAATTATGATACTTTATGTGCTTGAAATTATGTGTGAAAAATAAGAAATCTTTGCCTATGTTGAAGGGGAGCTCACGGCCTTCCGACCTTTAATGGTGAATCAATAACCAAACATTGTGTTAAAATGGAACTTAAGCAATTAATTGATGAGTTGATGGAATTCTTGGGTCTAGAGACCGTGGTTGAGTGTCTCAGCCAAGAGGAGGCAAATTAAGAAAACTTGAGGATTAGAATTGTGATGAATTGGAACTTAGAAGTTTAAGTGGGAAATGGATTGATTGAGGAATTAAAATGATGGATTAAGAAGGTGTAGGTTGAATTTCATGAACTTATGGTTCACAGCCATTTAGGGTAACCAAGAGGAAATTTTGTATTAAAAAGGAACTTTGAATACTTAAGCAATTAGACATTCAATTAGGGATTCATAAGATGGAAAGAGAAAGGAAATGAAATTTTACCATAAAATTATGAGTATATCTTGACCTTTAAAGGAAAATGAGTGTAAGTGAGACTTTAGGAATCATAAGACATTTCATTAGATAATTTTTGTGAAGAATAAAGAGAAGGACTAATTGAATTAGAGAAACAAGGATTAGGAGTGTAAAGGAGGATTTGAGAAATATAAAATACTTATTTTAGTTGAATTTTATTAAGGACAAAGAGAAGAACAATGATAAAACATTATGAGATAATGGTATGTCCAAAATTGATCATGAATGACAACTCTGTTATCGAGCCCATGAGTGGGGCCTAAATCTGTTGATGACTGTTTTGGCTTATGATTATGAAATGCACGATTGAAATCCTCTGTGATAGCATGCATTTGGCATTGTGCTTTCGGAACCGAAATACCGGACCCAGAAACATTAGATGGACGATTTAGTCAAATGTGGTTCACCTTTATAACCAGAAACATCAGATAAACGAGTGAGTCAGATAAGACTGGTTATCAGAGGAAACTTAGATAACAGTGGTATTGTGTAATCATATGGACAATTATATAATATCATTGATGAAAATGGTATCGAACAATTGTATGGACGGTTGCTTTAGTACCATAGGGAATGGTACAATGATGGTTTGATTTCATTGAATATGCATTTGAGCATCATACGGTTGTGGCGTTTTATGCCTAAGGAGTGAGCGAGAACTTATAGGATAGAACGATCCATGATGGATCTCAGGGGGCGTCCGTGTGTGATGATCCACTTAATGATTATGTTATCACATTATATACCCCTGCCCGTGGTGATCCTTTGCAACGCATAATGAGGACCCGACAAACACTATTACTTTTCGTGGTTCGACATAGACTGTCTTTTGTGGGGGAGCAGATCTTCTGGAATGCTTATCTCTGATTATGTGTTTAGCTCCATGGAGTAGGAAATGAGTACATTGTGCACAAAGATGGTCAGCATACGCAATGTGCATATGCATAGTCAACATACATATTATGGTGGCACAATTATTATTTACATATCTATGGTAAATATCTATTGTTATAGTGCTGTTGATGTTTATATTATTGTGGGATATGCTTTCTGATGATATCTGTGAAATTGATAACTTTAACATATCTGCAATATTTGTACGTATAGAATGGCTTTGTTATTCGTATTATTTTCTTTCGCTGCCATGTTGGTAATGATATAGGATATTTCACCTCTTATTTGTACTATTCTTGTTCTATGTGATTTTGTTTAAAGACTGTAAAGGGGACAAGGTTGATTCTCCTAGATTTGACTTGGTGTGATCTCTTGCGTTCGGCGATGGCGACAAGAAGGGGTTATATTGGTTTCGTCAAGATTGTGTTCACAGGGGATGTCAATGCTTGGCAAGTCGACTGGGCCAGCGAGTGTATATGGTATGTTGGGGATGTAATCTTGACCGTGAGGAGAACCCGTGATGGAGATCCTACCTTGACTCTCACTACATCAGTGCATCTGGAGTTTGCCTTGCCCATTCGGGAGCTATGGGGTGATCCGCTTCACACCCCTAAAGAGGATGAGGATTCTATGGCATCAGCTGCTAGGGCACCTGCCCGTGAGACTGTGCTTTGTCTTGTCCTAGTTTCTTCAGATGAACCAGGGGAGGATCCCGAGGTGGATCCGATGAAGTGCCTAACTCCTTAGTTGTGGCGTCGTTATGGGTAGTTTATATTTCTTTTGCATTACCTGTATAAAGGTTCTTTTGAGTATAATTGCATTTTGAAGTTCAACTTTGTGTATTTTTGAGCGGTATGAGCAATGCGCCGCACTATGTATGTTTTAAGATAATTATCCAGTCTTATGTGTTGTATTTTGAGTGTATCTTGTTGAATTATACTTTTAAATGACGACATATGTATCTATTCATTCATAGCTCATATTTTCTTTATATTCACAATGATTTAATTTGGAAACTCGTTATTTGAGTTGTAGCACACCAAAAATTTAGTGACCGTGGTATAATGACGATTGTGCCATGGTTACTAAATCGAGGGGTCTTACAATCTTCACTTTCTTCTCCTATGAACATGAAATGCAACTGCTTATTCTTGCACAGATGCTCTGGACTATACTTCTCATCACCACGAAAACATAACCAATTCTTAATCTTTTCTTGCAATTTAGCTTTAGATAAATGCCTGAAATTCCTTCCTCTCCTAATGACTGTACTTATCTTAGGCGCTTTGGTAGAAGAATTGAGTCTGTTGGACACAGAGCCAATACTGGTTATTGCCCCTCGAGAACCTAGACTAGAGTTTGGTCTTGGACCCAACTCTACCGAGGTTGTTCTAACTGATTTTAACACCCTGAAATTCCCTCCCAGCTTTGAATTTTCCTATACACCTCCCTTGCATAATGCCCAATTCTTCTCATCAATCAACTGGGCTAAATCCATTTTTTCAGACAGAGTTCCAACCGATAGCAATTTCAACTTTGCTCAAATTTCCTCTCTCAACCCATTCAAGAAAATCCCACGAAAGTATTCTTGATATGTGTTCCTCAAGGGCATTGCTTACAGCTCAAAAGCCTCTGTGAACTCCTCCATAAAACTATTCTGTTTCATCCCAAGAAGAATCTCATATGTATTCTATATTATAGATGACTAAAACCATTTTATCACAACAGTGCGGAATGCCTCCCAAGATGCATTTTGTGCACAAGATTCCCACCATTGAAACCAACTCAGCCTATGACCCTCCATGGCCACCATTATTGCTTGCAACTACTCATTCTCAGCCACCTTTCACCTAGAAATACCTCTTTATCTTATTCACCTACGTATATACGTCTTCTCCCAAAAATAGAGGAATATCGAGTTTCTTCCATTGGTTTTCTCCTTCCTCAGATCTTAGACCCCTAATCAATCTTTCTCCTTCACGTTCAAAATTGCTCATTCGATTCCTCGAGGGTGGTCTTAATGGAAACCTCTCACTAACCTCAAAATTTCATCAAGTGTCTCCTCTATTTTCTTAGTTCCTTCTTCTAGCAGCTCCCTCCTAGCCTCGAGGATTTCGTGCTCCTCTTTTTCTTGGCATCTCTAAGCTTACAAACCCCACTCCACAACATTTAGTCTAGCCTCCATTCGTGTATGAACCATGAAAAACTCCTAGGATTTGGGAGCTCTGATACCAGTTGATAGAACTAGACCAGAAATTAGGGAAAACGATAGAAACTTTATTGATAAACTCTCTTCTTGTATCAGAACTAGAGGGGGATTGAATTAGAAAGAATTACAAGAACTGACCAGAAATGGCAATTACAAGCCAATTTGTGGATACCCACACTCCAAGGATATTCGAGAGGTCCTCACTATCCTAAACCTTCCTTACCAATCTAAAATAGGTTAGTTTCCCTCCATATGACCCCTCTCTATTATAACTACTCATAACTTCCCCCTCCTAATAGAATAACCAACTAATAACCTATTGTAATAGAATAACTGCCATTATGATAGAATAACCACCCTGCTATTTCTGATCCCTTACTACTTGTTTATTCCTCCTAGTGTACTCCCTCTTAATTAGAGGTTTGATAACATACCTAAAAAGCACATAGAAAAAATATGCTAATGAATTAGGAAATTTGTGAGAATTTACATAAGAAACAAGAGTTTCAAAGGTTTCTTCTACAGGCTCAAATTTCCTATTCCCCACTCCACTGGAAATTTCAAGCACTAGTACCCCAAAGTTGCAGACTTCTACTTTCTTTATTAATGGACACCTAGCAAGATATTCTGGGGCCAAGTAACCCCTATAAGATGGAGAACACACAGGCATGAACTAGATAAGGCTCTTATCATACTTTTTAAAATGATAAGACCGAAAAATTTCTTCAAAATGAAAAATAGAAGCAATAAGATACTTACAATGTGCCTGCAATAAAAGTACTATCAAGCGTCTTGTCACATGAATTTAAGTACCAGGCTAAATTCAACTATCTTTGGTTTATATTTCAAGTCTAATAAGATATTGTTGGATTTGATGTCTTTGTGAATTATAGGCACTTTGTAACACCCACCATAGGGTATCACATTTAAGACCAATCCTAATATAACTTACCCAAGTTCTAAAAGAATTAATCTTGTAAAAACGTCAATTTTAAAATTTTGTTTGTGTAATAAAATAAAATAAGTAAACTAAATTATAACATTAATAAGACTTGTAATAAACACACCAATATATATATATATATATACATCATATTACAAACTTTGTCCAAATAATTTACATAAGTACAAACCAGTTCTAAAAGTAAAATACAAACATAACTACTAAGCAGTGCTCTAAAAACAAACCTAAGGATTTGGTTCCTCGGAAGGATTCTCCTCCTCCTCTACATTATCATTGAAGAACCTAGGCGGATACAGATGCCTCATAGGGGTCCTTGCCGATGATACTATAGAATTCTCTTGGGGTGTGTAGACAGACACAGTTCTACCCCAGAGTTCACGAATGGGTATCATGAATTCCAGACGCACAATAGCATGTTGAGTCAACACGAAAATCCCATTCAGGGTTCCACTCAAACTCATAGCCAAGTCCCCGATGTAAACAAACCTCTCTTTACTATAGTCAAACCTCCAGGCGTCAGCTCCTCCGTGGAACTGAACCCTGACAAAACCTAAGACCCGTTGTCTTGTTGCCATCACAGCTAATAAACAAACAGACAACTACTGATGGTAAATAGATTTACTCGCTTCTTCGTCTTCCCGGTCTTTATCAAACATACACAAATAAACAGATACAATATAACAACGAGGTGAGATCCCCTACATTAGTACTAGTATGGCAGTAAAGGAAACAACAACAAATAAACAGCATATTATATTATATGAAAACATTAAATCATATTTTCATGTCACAGATAATAAATTGAACAAACTTAAATAACCAATCAATATGCTAACCAACTATGCATATGCACACAGACCTATTTCTACTCCATGGAGCTAAACATAAATTCGGAGAGAAGATCCAGAAGATATGTCCGTCACTCGGCTGCCGTGGCCAAAAGTGCTATAATATATCAATTTTATCAATGTGCACATCAAGGTATTAGACAAGACATTCTACACCAGATTTCGATATAGGACAGTGTCTCGATCCGGATCATCAGTGTGTTTGCATCGATCTGCCCCACGGACAGAAGAGCTACCAACCGTCCATTGCAAGGTACCCGCACCCCGATGCCCCCAAGGTCAACAAGTGACCTACACTTGTCTACTCGCATCCGCACTTAGATGTAATTCATCTCCTAGGCATACAACTTTAACCAAACAAGTGAATACACTTTTCTATGCATGATATATGATTCAAACACACATACTATTATTATTTTTACAGTACCTCATATATCCTCGCCTTTCCTTGGCGGTATCAATATTCAACACAACCGGGCCCACCACAACTGTCCGGCAGTAAATTACTGTTTACACTCAATCACGTAGCGATATTATCACATTTTTGAAATCGCGAAACATTTTCTTACATTTTTAAATCGTGTAAGGATTTTCTAACATTTTTTAAATCACGTAAATATTTTATTGTGTTTTCTCAATCGCATAGCATAAAATTACTATTTTTGAGTCGCGTAAATATTTTTTGACTTATTTTCAATTGCATAAAATATTTCTAACATATTTAAACCAAAAATAATATTTTTCTCAAAAATTTGTCTTTATTTCCATTATTTGCATAATAGTCCCTCATTAAATAATATTTACATAATAATCATTGTTTAAATAATATTTCCATAATAGTCCCTCCAAAAATAATATTTGTAAAATAGTCCCTCTTTAGAAAATATTTGTAATATAGTCCCTCTAAAAATTAGTATTTCTACTGTTTCCTAGAAAATTATATTTCTTTAATTTACTTGGGATATTACAGCTCAAAATTTTCTAACGCGCTTCAAAACCCATAGGGTGAGCTATACGTCAGTAAATTTCAAGTATTCCCTTTTATTTCACTACATAGCTTAATTAGACCAATTTTAGTTCTAAAAATTAAATCACTTTCATTTTAAATTCCAAATTGAGTTCTTACTATTAAAACACCTAAGTTTACACTTAGTAAAATAATTTTGGATCTTGATCATCACAAATTGGCATGTTGGCCGAATTCCCATTATGTTTCAAAATTCATATTTAAATTATTTTCTAACACTTTAATTCTTATAAACTCGTTTAATTAAATTTCTAGCCATAAATTCATTTAATTCTCAATTAAGAAAAATAATTTAGGATCCTTGATCCTCTTTGAGGTATTGAGGCTGTGTGCCTCTAGGCTCTTTGGGGCCTTCATAAAATTTTTTCAATATGTTATTCACATCCTAAATTACACATAAATTTGTATGCTTTCCAATGCATACATACAAGCATATTATCAAAACTATAATCAAACCAACACACATGCAAACACATTTTCAAAATCATAAGCATAACAAACACAAACAAAGAGAGATTAAACAAGCAAGTAAATAAATCCTTATGGATTTTTCACCACAAACAATCCATTGCCTCACCACTAACACATAGTTGATGAGGTTAATCTCCCTCTTACCTCAAGGGAGACAAAATCTTCAATTCCTCCTTCCTCTTGAATTCGTGAGCTTTAAACAAAAATCCCTAAAAATCTTAAACAAATTCTAAAGTCATAAACAAAGCTTAAGAACAAAGAACCATGGATCAATCATGGTCTAGAAAATAAAAAATTCAACTTAGGATCAAAGAATCAAAAGATTACCTTTGGAGTAGTAAACTAAAGCTTGGTTTTTGATGCATTAGAGTAGGATTTTGATAAAACTCTCTAAAAGAAAAGTGTTTAGAATGATGTTTAGCTTTAGAAAGTAGGAAGAGATGAAATTATAGAAGTGTAGAGGTTGGGTTTAGAGTAGGAGGCCGTGGGGTTCAAGGTGGGAGAAGATGAAGAGTTCTTAAGTGTTCTTGAGTTTTGAGAAAAAGATGAAGGCTTGATATTATGAAATGTGATTAAAATGCAAATTGATGGCTATATTGAAGTGAGTAGCCGTGTGGTTGCATGGATAGTAACTTAATGTGATAGAAATTCACTCACATGGTCTCACATGGTGTGCACATGGCTTAGGTCACACAATAGTCATCAAGTAGTCATTTAGATGAACCTAGAACATGGTAGAAAGGCCTTCATGGCCGTGTGGCTCTAGGAGAAATGGAACCAATTTGGTTTCATTCTAATCTCCTAGTTACACTTGAACTATCTAGTTACTCCATCTAGTTACACTTAAACTAATTTAGTTAGGATTTCTAGTTACATTCTAACTAGTTAGTTACATTATTATGTCATGCTTAAGTCATGTTTCTAAACAACTTAGATATTTATTTAGTAACTAGCTTCTAAGTATTTAGTAACTAAGTTAGTTCATTTAGTTACTAATTAAGCTTATTAGAGTAACTTAGTTAGCTTATCTAGTTACTTAGTAACTAGTCCAACCTTTTATATTGACCATTTTCTATTGGTCTAGAAAAAGTCTAACCACTAATGTTGACTTATTTCTATTGGTTCATTTTAAAATAAGTTACAGAAATTATTCTTAATCTATTTTCTAATAAATAAAATATATCGGATCCATTATTCGGTAACAAAAACTGTTGTTAGTAAAACAACGAATATTTTCCCGCAAAATATTTTTATTTAACAGTTAAATTCTAAAAATTAAAAGATTTGTTTTCATGTCTCTCAGATTCGGGTTTAGTAAGATCCCCCATCTCTGAATAAATCAATAAAGATTTTTCCCTGCCCAAAAATTATTATTTTCCTGACTCAGAGCCAATCTCACACAACGATCAAAAGCAGTCTCAGAATAGTCAAAATAATTTTTTGTAACACAAAACACAAAATAGCACAATTTAGTCATTACTATAAAATAGCCAAAATTTGGGGTGTTACACACTTCAGAATTGTTGTTTGCATATAACAAACCCTCAGCCGTTCTAATGATTATTTTGTAAGTTTCAGTTCTAGTTTTTGATGATTAAGAACATAAATCAAGAATAAAGATAGGATCTTAGAATCTTATGATTTTCAAAAATTCCATTCAAGACATTAATAGTGGGATAAAGTTACTTACCTTGATCCATGATCAAGCCCTTGAAATCCTTGACAAAATTCTTTAACGATGTTGGAAATTAGGAGAAGAAGTGGAGTTTCTATCCCTCAACCTCCCTTTCTTTCACCTCAAAATTGGTGATAGAGAGATAACGTAAAACTTTATATAGGTGGAGATAAGACCTGTTTCTATTAGATAACCATTAATTAACCACTCCCATAAAGTGATTAGTTATCATCACAAACTATCTCTCAAAACTAAACAATTAGAAATTAGCTCTTTTACTATTTATTCATTTAAACTAATTTAAGATAATATCACGTGGGCCACATTACCTCTTATATTTTTCCACTTGGATCATGTGATATTGTCTTACTTCATAGTGCAATAAATAAATCATCATAATGGGTGTAACATTCTACTAAACATAAGTCATAATTACATTATAGTAGCTCAATAAGACTATTACAAAATTCCTGGTAAATTTTGGTAATTATTTGGATTTATTTGAGCATAAATCTATAATATTGAAAGTGAGAAATTATTCATAAAAGCTCATAAGATAGCTAAAATAGCAAGAAAATGGAAATAAATTTGAGAACTTTATTTCCTTGTCCTTTTGGGGTGGAACAAGCTACAGAAAATTTTAGAAGTTGAATTGGATCAATATGGTATTTTTAGTGACACTGAGATAGGTGTACAAAATATTTATAGAAAAATAGAGTTGAATAGTAAGTGGAATTTTAGAATTCTCAATAACGCTTGTGAAGGTGAGAGAATTCATTAAGGAGGTTTTAAAGTGTTCATAGTAGATAAAATGTTATTAGTTGAAAGTAACTTTTACTATTCATCTTATTTTTTCTAACCACAAATACCTTATTATCTTTTCTTTCTTTTCTCTCTCTTCATTCACATTTTCTGTCCTCTATCACGCTCACTCTCTCCTCGTTTCTCTACTCTCCCTCTCATTTTGTGACTTCAAGAAGGTGCCAGCAAGGGAAAAATCAATGATTCAAGCAAGAATCAAGAAGAGAAGGCTAGGGAAGGCAAGAGGAGGGTGATTTCATCTTGAGGTAGGGGGATTTCTAAAACTTTGCCCACTTTCTTCATCTTTTACTTCTTGAAAAAATGGAGTTTTGATGAACTTTGTTGAGGTTTGTGGACTCTTGAGTAAAATATATGTTTTTATGCTTTCAATACATGCTAAACATTCAAGCTTTAATGGTGTTCTTAAAACTATGAGTTTTGAAGATGAGTAAGAAACCCACTTTTGATTTGTGATTTTGGATGAGTGATTTAGTATTTTGATCCATTTTCGATGAAATAAATTAGTGTTTTAAGTTTCCTTTATGTTTGTAAACTTGTTTAGGACTTAAAATCATCTAGAGGTTGGATTGGAGTGGCCAAAATCTAGGAACAGTGTCACGACTCTTCAAAGTGAGTTGCAGAGTTTCTAACCTAAAAACACGGCCCGTGTCCAAAGACATCGGGGGGGGTGTTCCTCTTTGCCAGTTGAAAATTCATGAACGGTGCTCACAGAGGAAAACATGGGGGGAGAGGGGTGCCGTGTCTAAATACATGGGCCGTGTCTCCCTCTGTAATGAGAATGAGCTCTTATGGTCTTCATGAAAGTTGTAGCTCTTTCTCTTATCTTTCCAATGCCACTGGAATCACCTCGTTTCTTCCTCTATTGCTCAAGTTATGCTTGTTTTACTGTATAAAGGTCAAACTTCATGTTCTGCTACCAGAAACAGAAATGTTTTGTGATGTTTTTAAATTGATGAATTGATTTCTAATGCTATATGCATGTGTTTAAAGCAAAGAAAAATATGAAATGAATGAAGAGGATGACTTACCTTGATGAGATTAAATGCCTATGAAGAGAAACCTTGTAAATGCATGTGTTGCATAATTGTTGAGATGTTGATAAAAAGGGCATTGTAGAAATGAAAAATTGGTTTTTCTTATGGGTATCCCTTTGTGGAACTGGACTGAATGTGGTTTTGGATTATCTTACACTTGGGTAATTCTTGGTTAATGGTAAAAGAGAATAAAGAATCTCTTTATACCAGAGTAATTAGGGTTAAGATGTGTTCTTCCCCTTTACCTGAGCTTCCCTAGTCATTAGTGGTTAAGAATAGACGTTACCCTCCCACTTGGGGTGATCCTAAACCCGGGACAGCTAGGGTGTCATATTCTAGCATCCCAAGCGACATGAGGTCGTGGTCTATTCATATGGAGTGATTGAAGGTTAGTGAGCATCCTCCTCCTAGATTGAATGAGACATGGGTCCAGTTACTCGGAGTAGTTCTGTGTGATGAAGTGAGTCACAAAGAGGTTGAAGTGCACTAACCTAAAAGCAAACTACTACCAAGTAAATGGTTTTAAATGCTAGCATTGATTGAATTATGTGGTCTTATGAAATGAGAATTTTTGATATGTATTGATATCGAATAATATCATTTATTTCCACCATGGATTTTCATGAACTGAGTTATGATTTGTGAATTGTCATAAGGCCTTAATCATAAAATGATTTATGACTTGAATGATTAACTATTTTTCTTAATAATGGAAAATGGGATGTCTATTTTAGGAAGAGAAATGATTTGTTTTGGCATTTTGCCACTTTTCTAGATATAGAAATGGTTTATATAATAAGTTTTTTTTCTCGAAATGGCTGGAATTATTGTGATGACATAGTTTTTGAGTTAAACTACTGAGAATTTCTTAATTCTCACCCTTTATTCTCTATGCCTTTCCATGATAATTCCAGATAGGGATCAAGCAGTGGAGCAAGATGGAGTGTTTGCTGGAAGACAATAGTCTAGATCTTTGTAGTACTTTTAGTTTGGTTTTTGGTGCCATGAGGCAAAATACGTATACTGATCTCTATGTCCTACATTTTGTATAACTCTTCTCTTCACTATGTATGTATATTACGCTTCATGAATGGCTCATATTTTGATAATTACATAAACTGTTTATTTGTAAAATTATGATATTCGTAAGTAATGTACTAATTGTTAAATACTGATATGTAAACTGGGTACAATATTAGTAATAGTATTTAAGACGTTACAATGTGCATAGATGAAGCTAATTTCCTATACATTGACTACATTATTCGTCATAAATAAAAATAAAAACTAATATGAGTCATGTCAGTTGCATATCACTTATTCGGCATAGTCCCTTCCATGTACTATAATATCAATCCCTTTTCTTATCATGGCTTATAATTGAGAAGTACATAATTGGTCCAACATGATGTCTTTAACAAAGATAAAACATATTATCATCATTCTATTTTGATCATGTATACAAAATTAGAAAATAGGAAAATAAAAAACATAAACATAAATGAGTACCAAGTGTCAAATACATAATAAACTTAAAAACATTAATATTATTGTTCAACTTTTCCCATTAGCAATAATGCCCATCCTTTCAACATGCTCAACAAATGTCTTAGGCGGTAATCCTTTTGTCAAAGGATTAACTATCATATGGTTGGCGCTGATATGCTCAATTGACACTCTACGTTTCTGAACTTTTTCTTTAACGGCAAAGTATTTTAATTCCTTATGCCTAGCACCCTTGGAATACTTGTTGTTTTTTAGAAGAAATTCCTTATGCATTTGCAGTTTGGAGTTTGATGTATGCTCAAACATGTACAAGGCTAGATATTAGATTTGAAGTTAAAATGCTAGGAAGATACTAGAGTAATCCAAGATTAGATCACTAGAAGGCTGTAAAGAAAGTGCTAAGATACTTGCAAGGAACGAAGGATTACATGCTTATTTATAAGAGATCTGGTCGCCTTGAGGTGGTTGGATATTCAGATTTAGACTTTCCTGGTTGTGTGGATACAAGAAGGTCAATATTTGACTATTTGTATCTTTTAGAAGAAGGAGCAATCTCATGGAAGAGTGCAAACCAATTAATCTCAAGTAGCAATCTTAGTTGACAGTATTGTCATCTACTCCATGTCCTAAAATAAAGTTCCACAACTAATTAGCTTGATCCATGACCTCAAAGCATGCCATGAATTCAGCTTCTATAGTGGATGTAGTAATAACTAACTACTTTGCACTCTTCCATGAGATTGCTCCTTCAGCTAAAAGATACAAATAGCCAAATGTAGACTTTCTTGTATCCACATAACTAGGAAAGTCTAAATGCAAATATCCAACCACGTCAAGGTGACTAGATCTCCTATATGTAAGCATGTAATCCTTCATTCCTTGCAAGCATCTTAGCACCTTCTTTGCAGCCTTCTAGTGATCTAATCTTGGATTACTCTAGTATCTTCCTAGCATTCCAACTGCAAAACTAATTTTTGGCCTTGTACATGTTTGATCATACATCAAACTCCTAACTACAGATGCAAACTATTTCCATTCCAAATCATTCTTTGGACATTGTATGAGATTAAATTTGTCTCCTTTCTGAATTGGAACAGGAGATGCTTAGCATTTATTTATTCTGAATCTCTCTAAAACTTTATTAATGTGTGCTTTCTAAGATAAACCTAACAGTCCTTGTGATCTATCCTAGAATATTTCTATTCCAATAACATAGTTTGTCTCACCCATATCCTTCATTTCAAAGTTTTAAAGAAAAAATTCTTAGTCTCATATAATAGACTAAAATCATTAGCTGCAAGCAAGATGTCATCAACATATAGAATCAGAAATATAAACTTCCTCCCACGAACCTTTAGATATATATACCAATCAATAGTGTTTTCCTTAAATCCAAAGGAAACAACAATATCATTGAACTTGAGATACCATTGTCTAGAAGCTTGTTTAAGTTCGTATATTGATTTCTTAAGTTTACACACCATATGTTCTTTCCCTTCAATTAAAAACCCCATTGGTTAATCCATGTAAATTTCTTCCTCTAATTCCCATTTAGAAAGACAGTTTTCACATCTATTTGGTTCAACTCTAAATTATAAAGAGTTACTAATGCCATGATAAATTTGAAAGAATTTTTCTTAGAGACTAATGAAAAAGTCTCTTTATAGTCAATGTCATCTTTTTAAGTAAAACCTTTAGCAACAAGTTAGGCCTTGTAACGTTCAAGATTGCCATGAGAGTCACGTTTGGTTTTAAAGACCCACTTACACCTAACTCTCTTACAACCTTCAAGTAATCTACAAGGTCCCAAACTCCATTCTGTTCCATAGATTTTGGCTCTTATTTCATAGCATCTAACCATT
Source organism: Ormosia semicastrata (assembly GCA_029884595.1). Lineage (NCBI taxonomy): Eukaryota > Viridiplantae > Streptophyta > Magnoliopsida > Fabales > Fabaceae > Ormosia > Ormosia semicastrata. The sequence goes on along the minus strand of JAQQTO010000062.1, from coordinate 16,352,450 downwards.
TATCAATATTATCACTATTAATGCCATATGAAAATGAAACTTGATCATCATTAATTTTGAAGTTAACTCTTGACTCTAGTAGATATACCACATAATCATTCAAGATAACATGTCTTCTTTCTGTTTGAGATCTTCTTAATATTATCTTATGTGGTTCTTTTGCTATGGGTTCATTTTGAATTATAGGATCTTTAATTTGTTGTTCTTGTATATTGCATTGCTATTCATCAACTTGAGGAACAATCAATTCAAAAGAGTTACAAGTCAAAGGAACTTGCACTTTCATTTCCTTAATTTCTAGGCTTCGTGGAACTTCACTCCCACTAATTTTACTATTCCCAATGAACCTTGTTGCCCGTTAGCTAGACTACGCAAGCGCACGTATCAACAAGTAATATAAATGAGTATTCAAGTATTGTTCCCACGAGGACTAAATTAAAATTATGACAAATATTAACCAATTATTGCTTATTCTCTATTCCAGGCAATCAAATTAATATGTGGGATTAAATGATAAAATAAAATAAAACAAAATAAAAGAACAATTTTAAAACAGGATAAAAACAAGCAGAGAAGAATAATGGTTTGGGAATCTAGGGTCTAATTTCACTTATTATTTTATTTGAGTTCATGCAATCCTTTCATCACTCTTGATCCTAAACTGGTTATGTTAGCCAATGTGTTTAAGCATTTACAAATCTCTTTCGATGGCCTTGTAAACCTATGGGCCTTAATCAAAACACTATATTTCTATGTGAATTGACAAAAGTCCATGCATTGAGAACAAACATCAAATACTTGCTATACATGACCAATAGGTATATTTCTATCCTATTGGCTAATTAACTCATCTATACAATTGAATTTAATTGAACATGCATAATTTAATTCCATGGTCCAACATTCAAATCCCTATGTTTAGTTCAATAGGTTCACCAATACATCACAAATAATGGCCAATCAAATGTGAGCATTAAGCATAGAATTAGAAAACCATAACCAAAATCATCACAAGAGTAAGAAATGATTACAATTAAATTAAATTACATAATAAGATTCATTAGACCCCAGAAAATAGAATTAGAACATCATAGTTACATAGGAAATAAACCCAAGAGAGAATAACAAATTCATCATAAAAATAAGGAGAAGATGAAGGGAAGAACTATGTGTTGTATTGGACGAGCAAGTTCTTCAAGCTTCTCTAAATCCTCATCAATCCCTTGCTTCTCTCCCTCTAAGGTCAATCTCCAAAACCTTGCACCTCTCCCTCTCCCAAACCCTCTGAAAATTGAGTTAAAGAATCAAAAGTTACGCCTCAGTTGCGTCAGGTAACTTATCATGTAACAGGGAGTGTTGCAGCACATATTTGTAGGTGCCACAACACTTAAGTTTCTGGATTATCAGGAGATGCACACTGAGAATCAGGTGCCACGACACCTAGTTTTGCTTGTGCCGTAGCATAACCAATCCATAGGGGTTGTTGCATATCAGTGCATGTTATGTGTGTTGCATTGAAATATTTGATATGTCACTATGTAATGTTAAATGCTGATGTGGCTGATTGGATCCATGATATATCTGTTGTTGGATTAATTGTTGATTTTGGGAAATGATGTATGCTATTTGAAATTTAATAGTGTTTTGTTGATATGTAAATGCATTTCCCTTTACATGATTGAGAATCTTGGAATAACAATAGTTGTGCATATCTAAAGAAAGCTGTGACTTGCCCTATTGTGATGAAGATTTAATTTTTGAAAGAATGCATAACTCTCTCTTGAGGCAAAATTTTAGGCTAAGCATGTTTGATGAAATGATTAGGGTGTTCTTTGGATTGGTTGAGCCTTTCAAGCCTACCTTTGTATGCATGAATATCCCTAGTACCTATTTTGAGTCTTGTGAATGTGATTGGCCTTTATGTTCTACTCTTTACCCACATCATCCTTACCTTTTAGCGCTTAATTATAGTTTATCTACCATTGTCCATGTTGGGAGCTTATCTTGCAAATGCTTAGTTGAGTTAAAAGAAACAAAGGATAGACATGTTTTAGAATCTAGCAAATTTATGATAAAAAGAAAAGAAAAGAAAATTTCTTTGTGCTAATTGTGCCTTGTGCTAGAAAATAAGCTTTTAGGGGCTCTTATGCTAGAAAATATACCTTGTGTGTAATGGTTGTTTGGCTCATTTAGGTCGTTTGCAAGATTATGTGTCCTAATATTTGTTTATTCATTCTTTTCATTTCTTTAATAATTACCTTGGCCTTATAGTACAAGCTTGAAAGACCCTCTTGATCATTAATCATGCTTGGTTCTATATTAGTGGAGAGAGAGATGGAGGGCATTTTTAAGGGAATCTGAGTTGGAGTTAGTTGGGTATCACCATGAGTTTTCTAAGATGTGCATGCAAGAGTTAGGAAAGGGCTCTATAATAATCTTGTGGGAAATCTTGTACATAAAAATTGAAGCATGACAACTTGAGCTGAAGATTAGATGACATATATGCTTGACTTTAGATTGATTTTTGAACCATTGAATATGAGATTTAACATGATGCCACATTATCATAAGCATTTTGGAATTAGAATTGTTGGGATTTGCATGTGAATAAATAGATGCTTGATGCTGAGTCTGAGATGTTAAGGAAATTTTGTTATATTTTGCTTGAGACTAGCAAAATCGTAGGTTTGGGGGTGTGATAACTCTATGAAATAGAGTTATTACTTAAGCATTTTCTAATGCATTTATAAGCTAGATCTTTGAGTTACACCAAGTTTTCATTCAATTCTTGATAAAAAAAGTGTATAAGAATGCTTGTTCATACATCAGTATAAGTTGAGATATATACACTTGCTTTTTCTATAAATATTTGACTAATTTGGTATTTGCTACTTCTAGAAGCTTTCAAAGAGGCAAGGGAGCTTAAGGGAGCAAGATGGATGAAGTTATGAGCTTACAAAGAAGCAAGGTAGAGGTCAAAGCAGCTGGATGGATATAAATATGAGAATTTCACTTTTTCAAAGTTGTGACGCAGCCCTTAAGTTTCTAGATTAGCAAGAGACATGCACTGAGAATTAGGTGCCATGACACCTAGTTATGCTTGTGCCGCGGCACAACTTTGAAAAGTTGTGAGTAGAGAGGGAATTATCCGTCCTCAACTACTTTGATAGTGAGCTTATCATCCTTCCTCACACTATCTCTAATCCAAGAATACCTTAAGTAGAGAGGAAATTATTTGTCCTCAACTACATTTCGTTAAAGGAGAGCTCAGGTAAAGATGGAGGGAATTATCCATCCTCAGCCTCAATAACTCAGGTGGTAAGGAATTATCGATCTTCAACAATCCTTTCTAAGCCTCCCCCTAAAACTAAGGATATCTTAGATAAAGGGTTACTCATGTAAATCAATTATCAATCTTAATCATCATTCATTAACATACAATGATATACATATAAAGGTTTTTCTGATCATTAATAATCGAATCCATCATTCAATCTCATTTGATGCATTAACACCATAAGAATCTTTCTTTAAATTGTTTAGATGCATGATCATATCATATTTAATTGATTCACAATCTTTCAATCCAAGGTTTAAGGTTTGAATTTAGGTTATATGGGATAAAAAACTTTGTTTTCAACATTTTCATATCAAAATCCTCAATTTAGGAGTCTAGTAATCGATTACATGACCTTGGTAATCGATTACAAGCTTGGCAGAAGCCATGTAATTGATTACAAGCAGGGTGTAATCGATTACACCTTACCCAGAAGCCTTGTAATTGATTACATGTAGGATGTAATCGATTACAAGTTACCCATAAATGCAATTCACCGTTCCAAAAGCTTGGTAATCGATTACAATGGCTATGTAATCAATTACCATGTATAGATTAGTAGAAAATAGATCCTTTATACCATCCAAACCCATACCAAACCAATAAACATCAATATCCACATCAAAATCATCATATTTAAGCATCCAAAACATTTTCAAAGCAAAGAATCAAATAAGGATTTCATACCCATTTTTTAATCTCAAGGTTTTCATGAATCAAAATCAAAGCTTGAATATTGAGTTCATAATTGATCATCACATATTTTACACATTAATAAGCCCTCATTTTTAGTGTTTTACACTCTTTATGTACTTAATTGTTTTTGCCTAGGACATATTTTAAAAGTTGGGCTTAAATTTGGGCTTAATTGAATTTTTTCAGCATTGTTGAGTTTTGATGTTGTTTCTGTATTCCAGCCATAACTTGAGTTCTAGACATCTAAAAATTATGAATTTTATCTTGTAGGAAAGCTAAGAGGAAGCTCTACAACTTTGATGAAGAGCTCAAAATCTCAATCAGATGTCTAGTGGGCCTAATTGGGCCTGAAGGTTCAGACTCGGGTTTGAGGAGCATATGGCACTAAAGTGAGCATAACTTGGTCAATTCAAGTCCAATTCAGATGAAACTTGGGCCATTGCATTCCTAGAAGGCCCAGATGTGTTTGGAAAGCGCAAGGAGGCACTAGAGGCCAATTTAGGGGGCAGTTTATAGTGGGAGAGAGGGGAGTCCGAAAATCAGTTTTTTATTCTACACTTTTCTCCCTTCTCTCTAGAATTCTCTTCTCTCTTCTCTCCTGTCCCTTCTCTCTAGATTTTTGTTTATGGGTTTTCCTCTTCTAGTGGAGGGCTAAACACTTTGTAATCAATTCAGGATTCTTGAAGAAACTTTGGTTTGAATTCTTGAGATCTTGCTCTAATTTCATTTTTGTGATTGTATTTGGATTCTTCTTCTTCCCCTTCTTTTTATCTTGATCTTGATCTGATTGGTTCTTGATTTGGGTTTCAGAATTGTGATTAAATTTAGGTTGATGAATCTGGTTTAATCACAGAATTAGAAGTTAAGTACTGATTAGTACTTAGGTTGATTGAATTCGGGTGTTGAAATTAACATAGAAACATGAATTATGTGATTGTGAATTTGTGAATCAATTGTTAATTGAATTCTAGATGATTGTCTAGTGAGAATTCTGGATTTAATACTGAGATCTCAGTTAAATCCAAGTTAATCATTCAAATGCAATCCAAATGTTTGATTAGTGATCTATGATAGAATCCACTAAATTTCGGATAGATTTCTGGATTGATTATGCTTTTTAATTGATTGTTCTTTCCTTAATTCTACTATTACGTATTCTGTAACTCAAATCCCCCTTTCCCAATTTTGGCTTGATCTAATTAATTTACAAACTAAGATCCTTAAGAGACGATCCGGTGTTAACTCCTATGCTATAAGCCATAAGTACAACTCGATTTTATTTTGATTGAGTTCGGCGCTCGTCAATAATCTCAAATCAAAGCATTACTTTCATTTATCAACCCAAATCTCAACCATAATCATGAATCTAACATTTTCAAATGGAAAGAAGAGATGAATATGGTGAGGAAAACCCCTACCTTAACTCATCAACTTCTTCTTCCCTTTTCTCTTTTTCCTTTCTTGATTGCTCCCTCCTTTTCCCTCCCTTGCTCCTTTTTTGTTTTCTTTTGTCCCTTTTCTTCTCCTCTATTGAACGTGAGACCAAGAGAGTGTGGAAAAAATGAGTTAAATGAAGAGTGAGAAAAGTGAGAAGGAAAAGTAGGAGAGGAGAGAAAATGAGAGCTAAAGTCAAGGGTTAGGTAATGGTTTATCAGGATGGAACAGTAAGTGGCATGGGAAACATTTTCAAAAGGCATTCCAACTGATAAACTTTTATCTGCTAACTACTCTTTAACCTCTTAGAAACAAAATTTCTAACCGTCATTGGTATGGTAGAAAATTCTGGAATTTCATCCTTTTTTTTCTTATTATTATTCCACCACTTTTCTTATACTACAAAATTAGTCTCTAAGCTTCATTATTCTTTCCTATGTTAAGTTAAACCTATGGAATTGAATTAAGAAGCTTTCAAATATCCTTAAAAATAAATCTTCCTTATTTATTTATTTATATTTTCTCAGCCATTTTCACAAAAGAACTTTTTTTTCACACTCAGTGTCATAGATTTATGCTCAAACTAAGTCAGCTAGTTACCAGAATTAACTAGTGTCCTAAACCGATGTTAATGAGCTTCCATGACCCTGATTAAATCCATTAGGTTGGAGAGAATGCTACAATTCTCCCCTCTTTAATAAATTTTGTCCTCAAAATTTACTTATGTCATTCAAAAAGTTCTGGATAATCTCTCATCATATGGGATTCAAGCTCCCATGTGGCATCCTCTGAGTCATCTCCCTCCCAAAACACCTTTAGCAAAGGAATTTGTTTACCTCTGAGTTTTTTTACAATCCTATCCATGATCCTTACAAGTTTAATCACAAAAGTTAAATCATCTTTTAATTGTATTGATTCATTTTCTAGAATATGTGAAGGATCTATATTATACTTTCAGAGTTGGAAAACATGAAAAACATCAAGGAGGTTTGACAAACTGGGGGGTAAGGCTATTTGTTAAGCAACAAGTTTGACTTTTCTCAAGATTTGAAAGGGACCAAGAAACAAAGAAGTCAATTTTTTGGTTTTGATAGGGCTACTAACTCTCGTAGTAGGAGTGACTTTGAGGAACACATGTTCTCCTTCATTAAATTTCAAAGGTTTTCTCCTTTCATATGCATGGCTTTTTTGCCTACTTTGGGCTGCTAACATCCTATTCTTAATCATTTTGATTTGTTCTATGGTCTGTTGTACCAAATCTAGCCCTAAGATAGTCTGTTCCCCTGCTTCATACCAACATAAGGGTGATCTACATTTTCTACCATACAAAGCCTCATAGGGTGTTATTCCTATGCTGGTATAGTAACTGTTATTGTAGGAAAACTCTATAAGGGATAGAAACTTATCCCAACTTCCTTGTTGGTTTAGCACACAAGCCCTCAACATATCTTCTAAAATCTAGCTAGTTCTCTTGTTTTGGCTATCTGTCTATGGATGGTAGGCTGTGTTAAATTTTAACTTTATCCCAAAGGATCTCTACAAGGCTCCCCAAAATCTAGAGATGAATCTAAGATCTCTATCTGATACTATATTAGAGGGGATCCCATGCAATCTAATAATCTCTTGGGGATATAACTGGGCTAATTTATCCAATGGCCATGTAGCCTTTATGGCTAGAAAGTGTGCAGACTTTGTTAGTCTGTCCACTATAACCCATATAGCATCATAGTCTGACTATGTCCTAGGCAATCCCATCACAAAATCCGTTGATATACTTTCCTACTTCCACTTAGGGATTTCCAAGGATTGAAGAAGTCTTGAGGGTTTTTGGTGCTCTATTTTCACTTTTTGACACACTAACCATTTGGACACATATTCAGCTATATCTGCTTTCATGTTCGGCCACTAGAACATCTTTTTGAGGTCTTGATACATCTTTTGTGGCTCTGGGGTGGATGGTGTATCTACTCTTATGGGCTTCTTCTAAGATCTTCTCTTTGATTTCATTTTCTCTTGGAATACAAAGTCTATCTCTAAACACAAGTGTCCCATCATGGGCTCTCTTGAAATCCTTCTTCTTTCCTAACTGGATCTGCTCATCAATAAGCCTTAAAGCTTCATCACCCTCTTGAGCCTCTATAATTTGAGCCCTCAAATCATTCTGAATCTCTAATCTTTTCAAACAAAGACCATGTGGTAACACAATCGTTGCCAAGCTCAAATTTATGAAGCTCTCAAGGAGTTCCAGCTCTTGTACCATCATTCGAGTTGCATGCAGAAGTTTTCTGCCAAGTGCATCAGCCACAACATTGGCCTTACCCGGATGATACTTTACTTCAAAGTCATAATCTTTTAGAAACTCCATCCACCTCCTTTGCCTCATGTTTAACTCTTTTTGATCAAACAATTATTTCAAACTCTTGTGATTACTAAAGACCTCAAACTTGACCCCATACAAATAATGCCTCCATATCAACAAAAAAAAAAACATAACTGCTACTAGTTCTAGGTCATGGGTTAGGTAGTTTTCCTCATGGGGTCTTAGTTACCTAGAAGCATAAGCAACCACTCGTCTCTTTTGCATTAAAACATAACCTAACCCATTTTTCGAAGCATCACAGTAAACCTGAAAGTTTTCTTGTGGGTTTAGAATCACTAGCACATTTGCAGTGGTCAACTTTTCTTTCAACTATTGGAAGCTATTTTCACATTTCTGGGTCCACTAAAAAATGCTTCCCTTTCTAGTCAGCCTAGTTAAAGGCAAGGCTATTTGAGAAAAATCCTTTATGAATCTTCTATAATACCCAGCTAAACCCAAGAAACTCCTAACTTCCACCACAGTGGTAGGCCTCTCCCATTGTAACACTGCCTCTACCTTACTAGGATCCACAAATATTGTAACGCCCCTTTTCGGAGGAGAACGTTACATTGTCAATTACAATACAGAACTAAAATTATATGAGTTAAGACCCGGTTCATTTTAATAATATGTATATTTACTCGATTATGGTTGGGTTTTTAAATTGGCAAGTATATTTTTTTTTTTTCATGATAACGATAATTAACATCCATGTTGACGAATCATAATGGAAACAGAGAACGAAAGCAGAAATAACACATACATGGGAATTAACGTTGCATCATCATATATATTTATCAAACTGTTTCGTTACAAAGCCTGGTACATCAAAAAGCAAAACTATACCTGCCCCCAAAGGACTATACATAAGTATCCCCACGGTACCAGAATATACAGCCCACTACAGACAAGACATCAGGCCCCCAAAATAAAATACTGGTAGCCCTCAGTAGCTACAAGTAAAGTAAATCCCTCAAGTGAGGAGGAATCGAGTCAGGATCCTCTTCAGGATCCTCCTTGGGGTCGTCCTCGGGGACTTCCTCGGGATCTTCCTCAGGATCTTCCTCATCAGAGGAAATCACCATAGGAATCGCAGAGTTACGGGACGGGGCCCGAGCAGTGGAATGAAAGAAGTCTTCCCGCGAGGTGTAATAACGGTCACCCCACATCTCGCGTATCGAAAAATGACATTCCAGATGTAGGCTAATGCAGCAGGTGAAAACAGGCGGCTCATGGCGCCTCCAGGCTAGAGATATCGATATATCCCCCAAATAGACACAGCACTCAGAGCCAAACTTGATGTGCCAGCACTCTGGCCCTCCTAAGAATGTCAGGCACACATCTCCCAAATATCTCTGCGTGTATGGCTCCATATTCTTCAGCAACCGCTCAGTCGAGGTAAGGCCAAAAGTCGGGGAAGTCGGGAGCTTCCGGTTCCTTGCAGTTGTCTTCGATGAGATGCAATATACAGACAAATAGTAACGAAGAAACAGGGAAAGAGGTAACACATCCGACCATCATTACCAATTATAGCATCAAGAAACCAAATGGCGCAAAGCACCCACATAGCATTTATGACAGCAATAATGGTAATAAACATTTAGTAGCAGTTACAATCAACTAAACAGTTCCAGGCAGTCATATATATATAGATATATCAGAAGTGCAACAGTTCCAATTATAATAACAATGTATGCCAGATAATTCATGGACTCACTATACACATGTAGTCAATAATCAAGATCCTACTCCATGCAGCTAGACACATAAAGCAGTCGGAGAGAATGATCAGGGATACATGCCAATATCTCGTCAGCCATAAAACAAGTGCTTTCCAGAAAATAATCAGTTATTTTGCGCAACAAGGCTTTATACAATGGCATTCTCACAAGATCTCGATATAGGACTGTGGCCAGTCAGGATCGTCGGTGCGTTTGCATTGGTTTGTCCCACGGTCCAGAGGGGCTACCACTGTGAGACACCTACGCCCCGACGCCCTGAAGGCCAACTACAGGACCCCACTTGTCTATTTACACCCGCACTAAGGTGTGATTCATCTCCTAGGCCACTCGGCCTTAGCAAAGTCCAATGGACATTCTCTTTCTTTTTGTGCAATGCATGACTCAATCATGCTCCTCATGGCAACTAGGTCCATCATGCTACAAATGCATGTCATATGATTTAACAACAAGATTTGATCCCATTCACGGATCCACATCAAGCCAATAGCACATTTTAAGGATAACCACAATCCCATTCGTAGTCATGATAGAAGTCAACCATTAGGTTCATTATGTTCCTCACAACCTCACCCATACTCATGTTCTTTCTGTACTCAAATTTTCACTAGTTGTAAGGCATGCTCACGTTCCTTGTTTTTCCCTGTTTATGAATCCCTAATTAGTTTCTAGTCATCCAATCATTTATGATTAATATGCTTTTATTAGTCCAAAAGTCTTGAGTCCAGGAAAATACACGGCTGGAACCAAGAGTAATACCACTAATTAAATTTCTAGGTGTTGGCTGATAACTTACACTCTTGAATTCGACGGAGACAATGTATTTAGTGAAAAATTGAGGCTGCCATTCAATGAAAAATAACATGGCAAAAAGATGAAAGATGGGAGAACATTATATAACGAGATTGACTAAAAATCGATTCCTGTCGAATGGAGGTTCTGTCGAACGGAGATCAAAACTAGCGATTATAATAGATGATTAGCAAAAATTCTGATTCGACGGGTGGTGTTGACGTTGGAGAAATCTTCCAAGTGTTGAACCGACGAAAACACCATGGTCAGAAACTCTAATTCGACGGGTCTGGAGAAGTTCCTCTACTAAATGGTCAGAAGCTCTACACGATGGATATCGACAATCTACTCGACGAATATTGACTTTGGAGAAGTTTGTTAAATGGACAGAAAATCTACTCGACGGGTATGTCACTCGATGGAAGTTGACATTCAAACTTGACAAATATTGACTTTGGAGAAGTTTCTCTCCTAAGTGGTCAGAAACTCTACTCGACGGATATCGACATTCTACTCGATGAATATTGACTTTGGAGAAGTTTGTTAAACGGACAGAAAATCTACTCGACGGATTTGGTATGAAGGTTAATTTCGACGGGCATGGCCAGGGGTTCATACTCGACGGGTTTTGACATTGCACTAAATAATCAGGAAATCAAATTCGACAGGCATGGTCAGGGGTTCATACACGACGAATTTTGACATTTCTACTAAATGGTCGGAAGATCCAATTCGACAGATATTGGTACTCTAACCCGACGGATTTTGACATTGTACTTAATGGTCAGAAACTCCAGTTATTACAATTTCTCACAAAGAATCCCAAAGTTTTAGTCTCAAACCGTGGCCATTCGAAGACCAATCTGACGTCACTCCTTCCATATTATACATCCCAATACATTCAGATATATCAAAACACATAAAAATAATCAAATAGCACACATACATCTCCAATAACATGCAAACAAGAATGACCCTCAATACCAAACTCAGACAATGTTCCTAAATGCTAAAAGAGGTTGAGGAGGAGTGTCTTCCTCTTACCTTAGAGAAGCACAAAGAAAGGTTGCTCCTTTTTGGTCAGAAATTTCATTTTCAACTTCTTGGAAATCCTTGAATATTCAAACTTACAAAATCAGAATCAAATATTGAAATGGATATCCATGGTCATCAAAATGACCGTAGGTTACGAAAATGAGAAGGGAGGAAGAAGAAGCTGAGAGCTTTACCTTAAAGCTCCAACCTTTAAGCTTCAAAGGTGGAAAGGATGAAGATGGAGAGAATGGTGATCTTTGAAGATGACTTCCTCAACAATCGTGGTCCTCCAAACACAAAGATGGTGCAAGGAGTGAGACGGTTTTGAAGATGAAATGGAGGTGTGGGTGGCAATGAGGTTGCTGCTGTAGAGTGAAAAGAGAAAGAAGAATAGAGAAAGATGAGTGAACAGTGAGTGAGCTGCGTATTGGGAGGAGGGGAAATGAGAGAAAAGTGATGAATTAGACCCCCTTAGTCAAACGTGCAGCACCAAAAATGGGAGGAGAGAGAAATGAAAAAATAATGGTTGGAGGAAGCTTCATTGAGAAGCTTCGCGCGCTTCTCGATAAAGTACATAGTAAGCTTGTCTCCTTGATTAAATACATCTGACAGATGATTAATTACACTGTTAGAATTATTTTCTCAGTGAATAAAATCTACACTTGATGAAAATAATATTTTATTATTCATTAGATAATTTTATGATACAGCGACTTTATCTAGCAGATAAAATCACAAAAAATGTAAACCTCGCAAACTGTGCCCGACCTCGGGTTTAGTAAGATCCCCCGCCAACACGTTGACAGTTCAAGGTTTACCAGCCTTAGGAAAAACATTTTGTTATTCCGACTCCGCTCAGTGTGTACGCAAAACGAAGAATATATTAAAATATTTATTATTTCCAGAAAAATCCACAAAAATTCCTAAAAATCATAAATATTATAAAATAATTATTTATAATGAAATAAAGAATTTTCGGGATGTTACAACACTCCCCCTTCTAAAAAGGAATTTCGTCCTCGAAATTTGCATACCTTAGAATAACTATGGGTGTTGCTCCTTCATTTTGTCTTCTAGTTCCCAGGTTGCATCTCTAGTCACCTCGTTCCATATTACTTTCACCAATGCGATCTCTTTGCCTCTCAATTGCTTTATCCTCCTATCCTCAATTCTTACAGGAGACATCTCATAAGTCAAGTTTTCTTTTAATTGTACTGCATCCGGTGCTATGACATGACTTGGGTCAAGAAGGTATTTTCGAAGTTATGACACATGGAAAACATTATGAATGTTTGAAAGGAAAGGAGGTAAGGCTATTTGATAAGCTACGGGGCCTACTCGGCGAATGATTTGGTATGGTCCAAGGAATTTAGGAGTGAGTTTTCTAGATTTTAAAGCCCGGCCTACCTACCCCAGTCGTAGGTATGACTTTCAGGAATACATGCTCGCCTTCCTCAAATTCAAGAGGCTTTCTCCTTTGGTCTGCATAACTCTTTTGCCGACTCTGAGCCATCCTCATCTTTTCCTGAATCATCTTAACCTTCTCAGTTGTCTGCTGTATAATCTCTGGTCCAACACTAGGGCGCTCGCCTTCTTGGTACCAACACAAAGGTGTTCGACACCGTCGTCCATACAAGGCTTCATAGGGTGCCATCCCTATGCTCGAATGATAACTGTTGTTGTACGTGAATTCTATCAATGGTAGAACTTCATCCCAACTTCCAGTCTATTCTATGGTACAAGCTCTAAGCAAATCTTCCAAAGATTGGATCGTCCTCTCAGATTGACCGTTGTTCTGCGGATGATAAGCAGAACTCAATCGTAACTTCGTCCCCAACGCTTCTTGCAAACTCTCCCAGAAATTTGAAGTAAATCTCGGATCTCTATCCAAAACAATACTCGTAAGCATACCGTGCAGTCTGACAATCTCTCCAATATAGATCTGAGCCAATCTCTCCAGTTTGTATTTTATGTCGATCGGGAGAAAATGTGTCGATTTCATGAGTCGGTCCACAATTACCCAAATCGAATCATGGCCTCTTCTTGTTCTTGGCAATCCGACTACGAAATCCATTGCAATACTGTCCCACTTCCATTCCGGAATAAACAACGATTGTAGCAATCCCGCTGGTCTCTGATGTTCCACTTTAGCCTTTTGACAGACTAGACAAGTCGACACACGTCTAGTGACGTCACTCTTCATTCTATGCCACTAGAACAACTTCTTCAAATCTTGGTACATCTTTGTTATGCCCGGATGCATACTTAGCTGGCTTGTATGAGCATGGTTAATGATGTATTCTCTAAGTCCTTGGTCTCGGGGAATACAAATTCTTCCATGAAATCTCAAAATTTCGTCCGTTCCTTCTGTAAACACTGTTTCACCGCCTTGCTTCACTTGATCTCTCACTTCTTGTAAAAACTTGTCAACCTTCTGCTTTTCCCTTATGTCGTCCATCAGCTCACTTGTGATGGTAACCATATTCATGCAAATCTTCCCTGGTTCTAACTCCACAAAAGACCACACATCTCTAAACTGCTCTAGCATATCCTTTTCCTTGATCATCAAGGCAGAGACACTGATCATCTTTCTACTCAGGGCGTCTGCCACAACATTTGCCTTGCCAGGGTGATACAAAAGTTGGAAATCATAATCCTTTAGGAATTCTAACCACCTTCGCTGCCTCATGTTCAACTCCTTTTGATCATACAAATATTTCAGACTCTTGTGATCACTGAAAATGTTGAACGTCGCTCCGTAGAGAAAATGCCTCCATATCTTCAGGGCAAAAACTACAACCGCTAACTCCAAGTCGTGCGTTAGATAGTTCTTCTCGTGCACTCGCAACTGCCTTGAAGCATAAGCCACTACTCTTCCATGTTGCATGAGTACAGATCCCAGTCCTTGGTATGAAGCATCACAGTACATTTCAAACTGCTCATTCAGATCGGGTAGCACTGGCACTGGTGAGGTAGTTAATCGATTCTTCAACTCTTGGAAACTCTGCTCGTAGCTGTCGGTCCACTCAAAAGCTTGGTTTTTCCTTGTGAGTTGTGTAAGTGGTCCAGTAATCTTGGAGAATCCCTCAATAAACCTCCGGTAATATCCAGCTAAGCCAACAAAGCTTCAGATCTCCGTCACTGACGTTGGCCTTTCCCACTGTAACACTGCCTCCACTTTCGATGGATCCATAGCAATCCTATCCTTCGAGATCACATGACCCAGAAACTTAACTTCTTCCAGCCATAACTCACATTTCGACAATTGGGCATACAATTCCTTCTCCTTTAGAATCTGAAGAACTATACTGAGGTGTTCAGCATAGTCCTCCCGATTTTGAGAGTATACTAGAATGTCATCAATGAAGACCACAACGAATCTGTCCAAGTAGGGATGAAAGATTCGATTCATGTAGTCCATAAAGATAGCTGGTGCATTCATCACACCAAACGGCATCACGAGGTATTCATAATGACCGTATCGGGTATGAAAGGCTATCTTGGGTACATCCTCCATCTTTACTCGTATCTGATGATACCCAGATCGCAAATCGATCTTTGAAAACACCGCTGCTCCCTTTAGTTGGTCCATTAAGTCATCAATTCTCGAGAGTGGATACTTGTTCTTGATCGTTACTTTGTTCAGCTGCCGATAGTCCACACATAATCTTGAGGTGCCATCCTTCTTGCGAACTAACAGCACTGGTGCTCCCCATGGTGACACACTTGATCTGACAAATTACTTTTCCAAAAGCTCTTCTAGCTGTTTCTTGAGCTATGCTAACTTTGTCGGTGCCATTCTATACGGTGCTATAGACACGGGACCAGCTCCCAGTACTAGGTCGATAGTAAACTCTATCTCTCGAACCAGTGGTAAACTAGGTACATCCTTAGGAAAGACTTCAGGAAACTCATTCACTACTGGAATTGTATTAACATCTACCTCGCTCTCGACTTTCAAAGAAGATAGTAGCATGTATCCGTGAGCTCCTTCTTTCAATAGAGCTTGAACTCGGTTGGTCGTCAGAAATCTAGAATTCTCATCTATGGGAAAAACTATGGTCTTTCTAGAACAATCTAATAGAATATGGTTGGAAGATAACCAGTCCATCCCTAAGATAATATCTAACTGGGAAAGGGGTAAACAGATCAGATCGACCGAAAAGGTTCGACCTTCAACAACCAATGGACAGTTTAGATAGACTTTGGTAGTGACTATTGGTTTATCAGTGGGGGTCGAAACAGTTAAGTCAAAAGGTAAAGACAGCATAGGTAGACCCAGTCTTTGCACACAGTCATAAGATATGAAAGAATAGGTTGCCCTAGAGTCATACAGTATAGTCAAAAGATTACCTTCTATGATGCCTTCTCCCTGTATCAAATCTTTGGATTCGGAGGCTTCAGCTCCGCTCATAGTGTAAACTCGTCCTCTAGCTTGTGGTTTCTTGGCTTTTGCAGAATTCATTGAAGGTTCAACCTTTGCTTGATTGCAGTCTCTGTAGACGTGTCCAGGTTTTTCACATCGAAAATAGATAATCCCTTTGATAGAACAATCCCTTGTCAGATGATCTTTTTCGCACTTCTGGCATTTGGAGGGGTACGCCACGTTTTGGCCAGTTCGGTTCCCAGTAAAACCTCCACCAGAACTTCCACCCATGGCTTGTTACTGATTTCCCATCGGTCGAGAATACGACTTCTTCTGGAAGCGGTTAGCACTGTTACTGCCGCCTCTCTGGAACCTCGCAGGCCCAAAGTTCCTATTTCTGGTATCTCTAGATTGCTCCAGAGCCTCTACATCACAACAAGTATCCAGCAGTTGTGAGAATTCATTGATCCTCAAGGTGATTACAGCCTTCTTCACTTCATACCTCAGTCCTTCCGTGAATCTTTGGCATTTCCATGCTTCAGTTGGTTGATTCTGAAAGTATATTGAAAACTGTGATAAGCTTTCGAATTTCGCTGCATACTCGCTAACGGTCATATTTCCTTGTCGCAGGTTGAGGAATTCTGACTCCTTCGCGTGCCTTGCGCTTGCAGGAAAATACTTGTCCAAGAACTTTTCCTTGAATAACTCCCAAGTGATCTCTTGGTTTGCAGTTTCCAGCATTCTCTGCACTCCATTCCACCAGTTCTCAGCGTTGCCTACCAGCATAAAAGTAGCATAGTTCACCTTCTTATCCTCAGCGCAATTCATTCCTCTAAAGACTTTTTCTAATTCCTTGATCCACAGACTAGCCTTGTCCAGATCAAATTCTCCTCTGTATTGAGGAGGGTTATGGCGTCGAAACTCCGCTAAATTCTAAGCATCAGCAGTAGCCTCTAGCTGTTGAGCAGCTCACTCTTATTGTTATGCAACTCTCTCTTGCTGCTAGGCAGCTTGCTCGGTTTGTTGTGCGACGGCCTCAGCCATCCTATGCATCGCTATAATAGCTGCTACCATATCTTCCCTTCGCGCCATCTTACTTTCTTAGATCAGATTAACTGAAAATATAGAAAAGTCAGTTGCATTCACTAGGAACACCAAACAATACACCTTTACATATACTATTCAGAGAACACACAGCACAAACAAGACAGACTCAACCACAAGACCCAAAGAAACATAAACCAGGGCTCTGATACCAACTTAATGCAACGCCCCTTTTCAGAGGGGAACATCACATTGTCAATTACAATGCGGAACTAAAATTATATGAGTTAAGACCTGGTTCATTTTAATAATATGTATATTTACTCGATTATGGTTGGGTGTTTAAATTAGCAAGTATATATTTTTTTTTCACGATAACGATAATTAACATCCATGTTGATGAATCATAATGGAAACAGAGAACGAAAGCAGAAATAACACATACATAGGAATTAACGTTGCATCATCATATGTATTTATCAAACTATTTAGTTACAAAGCCTGGTACATCAAAAAGCAAAACTATACCTGCCCCCAAAGGATTATACATAAGTATCCCCACGGTATCAGAATATACAGCCCACTACAGACAAGACATCAGGCCCCCAAAATAAAATACTGGTAGCCCTCAGTAGCTACAAGTAAAGTCAATCCTTCAAGTGAGGAGGAATCAAGTCAGGATCCTATTCAGGATCCTCCTCGGGGTCATCCTCGGGATCTTCCTCATCAGAGGAAATCACCATAGGAATCATAGAGTTACGGGATGGGGCCCGAGCAGTGGAATGAAAGGAGTCTTTCTGCGGGGTGTAATAACGGTCACCCCACATCTCGCGTATCGGAAAATGAAATTCCAGACGTAGGCTAATGCAGCAGGTGAAAACAGGCGGCTCATGGCGCCTCCAGGCTAGAGATATCGATATATCCCCTAAATAGATACAGCGCTCAGAGCCAAAGTTAATGTGCCAGCACTCTGGCCCTCCTAAGAATGTCAGGCACACATCTCCCAAATATCTCTGCGTGCGTGGCTCCATATTCTTCAGCAGTCGCTCAGTCGAGGTAAGGCCAAAAGCCGGGAAGTCGAGAGCTTCCGGTTCCTTGCAGTTGTCTTCGATGAGATGCAATATACAGACAAACAGTAACGAAGAAACAGGGAAAAAGGTAAGACATCCTACCATCATTACTAATTATAGCATCAAGAAACCAAACGGCGCAAAGCGCCCACATAGCATTTATGACAGCAATAATGGTAATAAACATTTAGTAGCAGTTACAATCAACCAAACAGTTCCAGGAAGTCATATATATATAGATATATCAGAAGTGCAACAGTTCCAATTATAATAACAATGTATGCCAAATAATTCATGGACTCACTATGCACATGTACTCAATAATCAAGATCCTACTCCTTGTAGCTAGACACATAAAGCATTCGGAGAGAATGATCAGGGAGACATGCCAATATCTCGTCAGCCATAAAACAAGTGCTTTCTAGAAAATAATCAGTCATTTTGCACAACAAGGCTTTATACAATGGCATTCTCACAAGATCTCGATATAGGACTGTGGCCAGTCAGGATCGTCGGTGCGTTTGCATTGGTTTGTCCCACGGTCCAGAGGGGCTACCACTACCCGCTGTGAGACACCCATGCCCCGACGCCCTCAAGGCCAACTACAGGACCCCACTTGTCTATTCGCACCCGCACTAAGGTATGATTCATCTCCTAGACCACTCGGCCTTAACAAAGTCCAACGGACATTCTCTTTCTTTTTGTGCAATGCATGACTCAATCATGCTCCTCATGACAACTAGGTCCATCAGCTTCAAATACATGTCATATGATTTAACAATAAGATTTGATCCCATTCACGGATCCACATCAAGCCAATAGCACATTTTAAGGATAACCATAATCCCATTCGTAGTCATGATAGAAGTCAACCATTAGGTTCATTATGTTCCTCACAACCTCACCCATACTCATGTTCTTTCTATACTCAAATTCTCACTAGTTATAAGGCATGCTCATGTTCCTTGTTTTTCCCTGTTTATGAATCCCGAATTAGTTTCTAGTCATCCAATCATTTATGATTAATATGCTTTTATTAGTCCAAAAGTCTTGAGTCCAGGAAAATACACGGCTGGAACCACCAACAATACCACAAATTAAATTTCTAGGTGTTGGGTGATAACTTACACTCTTGAATTCGACGGAGACAATGTATTTAGTGAAAAATTGAGGCTGCCATTCGACGAAAAATAACATGGCAGAAAGATGAAAGATGGGAGAACATTATATAACGAGATTGGCTAAAAATCGATTCCTGTCGAATGGAGGTTTTGTCGAACGGAAATCAAAACTGTCGATTATACTAGATGATTAGCAGAAATTCTGATTCGACGGGTGGTGTTGACGTTGGAGAAATCTTCCAAGTGTCGAACCAACGAAAACACTATGGTCAGAAACTCTAATTCGACGGATCTGGAGAAGTTCCTCTACTAAATGGTCGGAAGCTCTACTCGACGGATATCGACATTCTACTCGACGGATATTGACTTTGGAGAAGTTTGTTAAACGGGCAGAAAATCTACTCGACGGGTATGTCACTCGACGGAAGTTGACATTCAAACTCGACAAATATTGACTTAGGAGAAGTTTCTCTCCTAAGTGGTCAGAAACTCTACCCGATGGATATCGACATTCTACTCGATGAATATTGACTTTGGAGAAGTTTGTTAAACGAACAGAAAATCTACTCGACGGATTTGGTATGAAGGTTAATTTCGACGGGCATGGCCAGGGGTTCATACTCGATGGGTTTTGACACTGCACTAAATAATCAGGAAATCAAATTCAACGGGCATGGTCAGGGGTTCATACACGACGGATTTTGACATTTCTACTAAATGGTCGGAAGATCTAATTCGACAGATATTGGTACTCTAACCCGACGGATTTTGACATTGTATTTAATGGTCAGAAACTCCAGTTATTACAATTTCTCACAAAGAATCCCAAAGTTTTAGTCTCAAACCGTAGCCATCCGAAGACCAATCCGACGTCACTCCTTCCATATTATACATCCCAATACATTCAGATATATCAAAACACATAAAAATAATCAAATAGCACACATACATCACCAACAACATGCAAACAAGAATGACCCTCAATACCAAACTCAGACAACGCTCCTTTTTGGTCAGAAATTTCATTTTCAACTTCTTGGGAATCCTTGAATATTCAAACTTACAAAATCAGAATCAAATATTGAAATGGATATCCATGGTCATCAAAATGACCGTAGGTTACGAAAATGAGAAGGGAGGAAGAAGAAGCTGAGAGCTTTACCTTAAAGCTCCAACCTTTAAGCTTCAAAGGTGGAAAGGATGAAGATGGAGAGAATGGTGATCTTTGAAGATGACTTCCTCAACGATGGTGGTCCTCCAAACACAAAGATGGTGCAAGGAGTGGGATGGTTTTGAAGATGAAATGGAGGTGTGGGTGGCAATGAGGTTGCTGCTGTAGAGTGAAAAGAGAAAGAAGAATAGAGAAAGATAAGTGAACAGTGAGTGAGCTGCGTATTGGGAGGAGGGGAAATGAGAGAAAAGTGATGAATTAGACCCCCTTAGTCAAACGTGCAGCACCAAAAATGGGAGGAGAGAGAAATGAAAAAATAATGGTTGGAGGAAGCTTCCTTGAGAAGCTTCGCGCGCTTCTCGATAAAGTGTATAGTAAGCTTGTCTCCTTGATTAAATACATCTGACAGATGATTAATTACACTGTTAGAATTATTTTCTCAGTGAATAAAATCTACACTTGATGAAAATAATATTTTATTATTCATCAGATAATTTTATGATACAGCGACTTTATCTAGCAGATAAAACCTCGAAAAATACAAACCTCACAAACTATGACCGGCCTCGGGTTTAGTAAGATCCCTTGCCGACACGTTGATAGTTCAAGGTTTACCAGCCTTAGGGAAAACATTTCGTTATCCCGGCTCCGCTCAGTGCGCACGTAAAACGAAGAATATATTAAAATATTCATCATTTCCAGAAAAATCCACAAAAATTCCTAAAAATCATAAATATTATAAAATAATTATTTATAATGAAATAAAGAATTTTCAGGATGTTACAAATATCCCTTCCTTGGAGATTACGTGTCCCAAGAACTACACCTCCTTCATCCAAAACTCGCATTTAGATAACTTGGCAAACAATTTCTTTTCTTTTCAGATTTCTAGAACCATCCTAAGATGTTCCTCATGTTCCTCAGTTGTCCTTGAATAAATAAAAATATCATCTATAAAGATAACCACAAACTTATCAAGGTATGGCCTAAAAATCCTATTCATATAATCCATGAAAATGACAGGTGCATTGGTCAGACCAAAGGACATTACAAGATACCCATAATGCCCATGCCTGGTCCTAAAGGCAGTTTTAGGAATATCCTCCTCTCTGATCCAAATTTGATGGTACCCTGACCTTAAGTCAATCTTTCAAAATACTATAGCTCCTCTCAATTGGTCAATCAAATTATCTATCCTAGGAAGTGGGTATTTGTTCTTGATTGTGACCTTATTTAATTGTTTGTAATCCGCATATAATCTTATACTGCCATCCTTTATCTTTACCAAGAGCACAGGGGCTCCTCATGGTGAAACACTAGGCCGAATAAACTTTTTATCCAATAATTCTTCTATTTGTTTCTTAAGCTCAGAGAGTTCTATAGAGGACATCCTATATGGTGCTATGGAGATAGGCCCTATTCTTGGCACTAAGTATATAGCAAACTCAATCTCTTTCTCAGGTGGGAATTCATTCACTTCATCTGGGAAAACCTCTAGGTACTCTCTTACTATAGGTATACTCTCTAAACTCTACTCCCTTTCCGAACTCAACGGAAACATGAGAACATAACCTTGAGCTCCTTCTACTAGATGATTGATCACTTGGCTAACATTCAGATATATTGACTTAGAAAGAAGGTTTGTAGAAGGAAGGTCAGACATAAACACAAAAGTTTTATTTGAACAGTTTAGGATAACATGGTTTACTGATAACCAATCCATACCCAAAATAATGTCTAAATCAATAAGGGGTCAACATATAATATTTACCAAGAAGGGTCTATTTTCAACAGTTACCTCATAGTTTAGACATATTTTGGAGGTGGTTATAGGTTTTCCCTTGGGAACAGAAACTTTCAGGTCATAGGGGAGGTAAAAAACAAGCACATCCAACATCCTTACATAATAATAAGAAATGAAAGAGTGAGAAGCTCCAGAATCATACAATACAGTTAAAAGTGTATTTCTAACAATGCACTTACATTGTATTAAATCAGAAGATTGGACTACCTCTTTGCCACTTAAAGTGAAAACTCTTCCTTGAGTCAAGGGTTTGGGAGTCACTGCCTCTTGCCTTTGTGGACAATTTCTTGCACAATGTCCTTTCTTGCCACTAAAGCACTCCATTTGGTCAATCCTGCAAGCTCTGTCACCATGATACCCCTCACACTTTGGACATTGTGGTCCTTTGTCTTCCATCTTGACTTGCTTCCCTTTTACTTGTTGATTCTTGAACTTAGAGAACTTCTTCTAGGGGTTATCATCTGTCCTCTTTCTCTTTTGAAAGCCTTGGGGCTTTGCTCCTGCTCTGCTCTAATTTAGCGGATTCGATGATTATACACTTATTGACCAAGGTGTGGAAATTCTAAATCTCAAAAGGCTTTACCTTCTTTTTCATATCTCCTCTCAATCCCATCTCAAATTTGACACATTTCCACTTCTCATCCGGATTATATTTGAAATATGAGGAAAACTTGGCCAACTCCTCAAACTTCTCTAAGTACTGACTGACTATCATATTGCCTTGCTTCAATTCCAAAAATTCCATCTTTTTTTCTTCTTGGACATTTGGAGGGAAGTATTTTTCTAGGAAGGTTGTTTTAAACACCCCCCAAGAAACCTGGGTTCCAGCAGCCTCAAGTAATCTTCTAGATTCACTCTACCAATTTTCAGCCTCCCTCTTCATCATAAAGGAGGCCAAGGACACCCGCTGGTCATCGTTGCATGACAGCAAAACAAAATCTTCTCCAATTCTCTTATCTATTCTTGAGCTTTGGTGGGATCATATTCCCCATAGAAGGAAGGTGGATTGCACTTTCTGAACTCAGCAAGGCTATGAAGATTCTGATCCTTTACTACTACTGGTTCATTCTCTTGCTGGGGATGTTGATTATTACCTATTCTTTCCATATGCTTCCTCATAAAGGCTATCATCTCTCTAAACATTTCCATTATGTCTTCTCTATCACTACTGGTAGATGATGTTCTACCTCCCAGCGTGCGCCTTGATGATGCCATAGTATCCTGCATATACAGAACATTACATATTGAGTTGATCAGGCTCAATATCATGTAACCGTGCAACAGTAACAATAAACGTACAAATACAAGGCTATTATGCAATCCTATCAATACATCTTAGTGTCCAAAGAAGAAAATGCACAGCATTCATGCTAAAAGCATAGCTAGTCCATACTCGGGCTTAATCAGGATGAACTGCTCTGGTGCCAAAATGTAACGTCATAATACTACAACTAATGACATATCCAGAATTATACATTAGCAATCATATTAGAGAGCGTCACTTAGATCAATATCATTTTTTTAAAGAAACATATATTCAATAACAAAATATGAGCTTGAAATGGAAGTATGTATTACATATCAATAGAACTGTGTCATATACAAAGTACATCAAGGTACATCAAAAGAATCAAAATACATCATATCTACTAAGGATCCAAAAATGGTGTATAACCATATACATCAGTCATATCAAAAGAATAAAAAGATCTAAGGTTATGTCCATCTCCTTGCTAGTCTGCTCCAAGACTTCTTGGAATCATTATGGAATTTGAAGAAATGTGGTGAGAATCTCACAATTCTTAGTAATTATTTTAAAATCATATCATCATAATCATTCCAGCTATTTTGAGAAAAAATCATTTCAAATTATTAATATAGACAATCAATAGAGAGGTGGTTGGAGCTAAAACAAGTCCTCCCTCTTCCCGAAACAAGGGTTCGTTTTATATCATTTTTCAAAAATCATTTGAAACTAAGAAACCATCAAGTCTCAACACAATCTCAATATCAATCAAGAAATCCATTCATGATGAACTTATACAATAAGCTATCTTATAATGGACATTTATGAAACATCATCATCAATCAATCATCAATAATCATCATTCATCATTTAACAAAGTGGTATAGAGGGAATTATCCATCCTCACAGTACTATTCACTTGGTACTAGCCCACTTTCAGGTTAGTTCACTTAAACCTATTTATGTCAATTAATTTGCCACACAGAGCTACTCCGAGTAACCCAATCATTCCACAACAAATGAGGGAATTATCTGTCCTCATATAAAGTTGTGAGTAGAGAGAGAATTATTTGTCCTTAATTACTTTGATAGGGAGGGTGTCATCCTTCCTCACACTATCTCTAATCTAGGAATACCTCAAGTAGAGAGGGAATTATCTATCCTCAACTACATTTCGTCAAGGGAGAGCTTATGTAAAGAGGGAGGGAATTATTCATCCTTAACCTCAATAACTCAGGTGGTAAGGAATTATCCATCCTCAACCACCCTTTCCAAGCCTCCCCCTAAGACCAAGGATATCCTAGATAAAGGGTTACTCATGTAAATCAACTATCAATCTCAATCATCATTCATCAACATACAATGACATGCATATAAAGGTTTTTCTGATCATCAATAATCGAATCCATCATTCAATTTCATTTGATGTACTAACACCATAAGAATCATTCCTCAAATTGTTTGGATGCATAATCATATCATATTTAATTGATTCACAATCTTTCAATCCAAGATTTAAGGTTTGTATTTAGGTTACATGGGATAAAGAACCTTGTTTTCATCATTTTCAGATCAAAATCTTCAATTTAGGAGCTTGGTAATCGATTATATGACCTTGGTAATCGATTACAAGCCTGGAAGAAGTAATGTAATATTTACAAGCATGGTGTAATCGATTACACCATACCTAGAAGCCTTGTAATCGATTACATGTAGGATGTAATCGATTAAAAGCTACCCATAAATGCAATTCGCAGTTCTAGAACCTTGGTAATCGATTACAATGGCTATGTAATCGATTACCACGTACAGATTAGTAGAAAATAGATCCTTTAAGCCATCCAAACCTATACCAAACCAATAAACATCAATATCCACATCAAAATCATCATATTTAAGCATCCAAAACATTTTCAAAGCAAATAATCAAATAGGGATTTCATACCCATTTTTAAATCTCAAAGTTTTTGTGAATCAAAATCAAAGCTTGAATCTTGAGTTCATAATCTCAAATCAAAGCATTACTTTCATTTATCAACCCAAATCTTAACCATAATCATGAATCTAACATTTTCAAATGGAAAGAAAATATGATCAAGGTGAGGAAAACCCCTACCTCAACTTATCAACTTCTTCTTCCCTTTTCTCTTTTTCCTTTCTTGATTGCTCCCTCTTTCTTCCTCCCTTGCTCTTTTCTTGTTTCTCTTGTCCCTTTTCTTCTCCTCTATTAAACGTGAGACCAAGAGAGAGTGGAGAAAATGAGTGAAAGCAAAAGTGAGAAAAATGAGAAGGAAACGTAGGATAGGAGAGAAAATAAGAGCTAAAGTTAAGGGTTAGGTAATGGTTTATCATAATGGAACAGTAAGTGGCATAGGAAACATTTTCAAAAGGTATTCCAACTAATAAACTTTTATCTGCTAAGTACTCTTTAATCTTTATAAAAAAAAATTTTCTAACCTTCATTGTATCGTAGAAAATTATGGAATTTCATCCTTTTTTTCCTTATTATTGTTCCACCACTTTTCTTATATTGCAAAATTAGTCTTTAAGCTTCATTATTCTTTTTTAGGTTAAGTTAAACCTATGGAGCTGAATTAAGAAGCTTTTAGATATCCTTGGAAATAAGTCTTCCTTATTTATTTCTATTTTCTCAGCCATTTTCACAAAAGAACTATTTTTCACACTCAGTGTCATAGATTTATGCTCAAACTATGTCAGCTAGTTACCAGAATTAACTAGTATCCTAGATCAGTGTTAATGAGCTTTCATGACCTTGATTAAATCCATTAGGTTAGAGAGAATGTTACACCTAGAGAGGTTGAGGGAAAAGAATACTTATTTGTAAGAGCCAGAAGAGGCTTGGCAACAAATAATACTTTGATATAGTGAAAATCCTAGTATTTGCTAGGTACTGGATGTATCCCCAAGTGATTTAGGGATGAACTAGCATAAATTTTGATGTCCTATTTCTCTTCCTTCACTTTAACCAAAGTTCTTTTTTATAAGAACAAAAATGTTTTTGAGTTAAAGTGAACTTAACAAGAATCTCTCCTTATAAAGTGTAAATATGTGTTTCTAAAATTGATTCTTGCTACTAAGAAAGGTTTTTCAAAGTATAAGATTTACTACATTAAGTTCTTAATCAGAAAAGAATTCTGTGTTGTGGATTGAAAGTGTGAGAGAGATCAATTTCACTCAACTAATTAATATTCTCATGAATTCTCTTACCTTGAAATATTTGTTCTTGTTCTCTTTTATTGTGAACTCTCTCACCTAACCCTTATACTTTAAAGAAACTTTCTCACCTCCAAGTTTGTTAAAGTTGAGAAAGGTGTGAGAAGCATGAATCTTTTAGGAGAAAAAGTGTAACATCCTCCCTAACCGAATAGTTTAAGAATTAAATGAGGAAAATTTATTTCTGTACCATAAATGATTAGAATAAGTTATGGCGAATTTTGAAGAATTATCTAAGCAAGTTGAACATTTTTAATAACACAGGATATGTGTTTAACAACCTAACTTAAAAAGGAATATAGCTTAGAAGATAATGAGATTTTGGGAAGATGTCAAAAGGAGAATGGAAGTTATTTTAGAAATGGTTACAAGTTAAGTTGGATACCTGTAAGCTTATTAGTTTATCTCCTTAGGCTCAATTTAACTCAAGAATGAGTAACAAAGTTTAGTAGCTGTTAAAAGTGTATATGGAAAATTATCAAAGGATAAGTATAATGACTGAATGAAGTTCTAGAATTTCCTAGGACAATTATGAAAATTTGAAAATTCATCAAAAGAAGAATAAAGTATTATTAAGAGACAAAACTATTACACTCAATAGTGATCATATCCCTTAATTTTATCACCTCCACCACCTCATCTATACTTTTCTTATGATGCGTAAAAATAAAATAAATAAAATCAAAAGTGACAATAAATATTTATATATATATTTTTTTTTCCTTTTATAGTTATAACGTTAAATAAAATAACATGGAACACCAAATAAAAAAAACATGAAAGAAAGAAAGATGATTCTTGTCTCAAGTACATAATTAGAACATTCAAAAAAGAAAGAAAGAAATAACACCCAAGATATGAAGAGAAGGACCCAAAAAGTGTATCGAAGTTCTCTCTAGAGTATAGTGAAACTCGTCCCACAACTCCCTAATAGGTAAAATAATCTCTACGAAAAGCAACTCGTATAATGTGTAGTAAGGAAAAAGGAAAAGAAAAGAAAAGGAAGAAGAAGAAAGGGAGTAGAACAAGAAATTGAAACAAAGAAAGAGGAAAAAGGAGAATTGCTAACATTAATAGGAACTAAGGTAGGGGATTTTTTTCTTAAGCTCATCATTCTTTGCTTGTTTTCTTAAGGTTATGAATTGATATTCGGAATGATAGTTATGTTTTGAATGATAGTTTGTTAAGGTAGGATGAAATACTTGTTGTGTTTAAGAGTTTTGAGCTTGGTCTTAGCTTCAAAACATAATGAATTTGTAATTAATAAAATGTGTATGATGCTTACTCATATTTGATATACCACTTTGTGAATGATTTGAATGCTTATATGTGAAGAATTGATGTTTTATTTGGTTGGTATATGATTAGTTTTGAGTTACTTGGGCTGAAAACTATAACATCCCAAATACTAGTACTAATGAAAATTATCATTTTTAATATGTGTAAAACTATATCTAATACTTTTAAAATACGTAATGTATTTTCCTTGTGTTCTAAATATAGTATGGAATCTTTTCATTTTAAGCGTCTGATTTTAATAAATTTCGACAAGATTTTGCCTCCAAATTTACGCTTATCAATAATTAAGATTTGGTATATTACTTATGAATATCATCAATTTTTCAAATAAATAACTTTTTAATAAATATTAAAATATGAGATTATACTTTCGATTCCTCAAATCAAGTAATTTAGAAAATTAAGTATAATATATATATATCATGAAATGAATTTTATACAAATTGTACATCATTGTACCTTATATACATAAGAATGCCTCTTGGCACAAAAAATCACAAATAGGAAAGTTACTAGTTCCAACATAAATAATAAATACTAAACCAAAGAACTAGATTAATTTTTCTCATCACCACTTAGGGTTGATACTTCTTCTTACCTCTTGTAGACAAATTAATCGGTAAGATCTCCTCCTTTCCTCTAAATTTCGCACAAGCTCCAAAACAATTCCTAAAATTCTTAAATAATTAGTAAAAACACATACAAGGTACAAAATGGAATCATCAAGTAAATCATAGAAGTAAGCAAAAACTTGGATTTTAGGCAAGATGAGAATCATGAAATTCTTAGTAGTTTATCAAATTCATGTCATCACGATAATTCTAGGAGAATGAAAAAGAAGAAAAAATATGCATGGCTTCTTGGTAGTTTTGGAGAGAAGATGAATAGCTTAGATTTGGGAATGCACATGTGGTGCAAAACACTATCATTTCAAATCATTAATATATAATCCTAGTTAATTAGGAAGGTTAGGCTAAAATTTTAATTAACATACTAAATTAACTAGTCCTTCCTTTTTTTAAAACAGATGTTCATTTTATATCCTTTATCAAAATCATTTGAATGATTAAAGCATTCATCAAATTTTATCAAAATCTCAAACTCATGTCAAAGGATCTCATTCATCAAAATTCATGTCTCAAATCGTAGTTTGTTTCATCAATTCTCATGAAATCAAATCATGATTCATATCATCAATTCTTGAGTCATTAAATAGTAAATCATTTTATCAAATTTTATACGAAAACTCATCTATATCATCGATTATCAAAATCATATCAAGAAATCTCATTTCTCAAGGTCCACATCTCAAATCATTAGGACGCATGTATATTGTAATTATCCCAAAAGTTAATTCATAGGTATAAGAAAGAAAGAAAGAAAGAGAAGAAAGAAAAAAGAAAGAAAGAAAGAAGAGAAGGAGAGAGTGTACTAGCCTCACAGTAAGGAAAAAGGAAAAGAAGAAAAGGAAGAAGAAGAAAGGGAGTAGAACAAGAAATTGAAACAAAGAAAGAGGAAAAAGGAGAATTGCTAACATTAATAGGAACTAAGGTAGGGGATTTTTTTCTTAAGCTCATCATTCTTTGCTTGTTTTCTTAAGGTTATGAATTGATATTCGGAATGATAGTTATGTTTTGAATGATAGTTTGTTAAGGTAGGATGAAATACTTGTTGTGTTTAAGAGTTTTGAGCTTGGTCTTAGCTTCAAAACATAATGAATTTGTAATTAATAAAATGTGTATGATGCTTACTCATATTTGATATACCACTTTGTGAATGATTTGAATGCTTACTTGAAGAATTGATGTTTTATTTGGTTGGTAGTTAGTTTTGAGTTACTTGTAACCCCAAATACTAGTACTAATGACGTATCCAATTTACGCATCAATAATTAAGATTTGGTATATTACTTATGAATATCATCAATTTTTCAAATAAATAACTTTTAATAAATATTAAAATATGAGCCTTTCGCAGAAGTATAATATATATATATCATGAAATAAATTTTATACAAATTGTACATCATTGTACCTTATATACATAAGAATGCCTCTTGGCACAAAATCAGTGTTACTAGTTCCAAACATCTAAACCAAAGAACTAGATTAATTTTTTATGCCGATACTTCTTCCTGCTTGGCTGCTTGGGTTCTGCCTGGAATCATCAAGTAAATCATAGAAGTAGGGGGTGAGAATCATGAAATTCTTAGTAGTTTATCAAATTCATGTCATCACGATAATTCTAGCTGCTTTGGGAAAATATCATTTCAAATCATTAATATATAATCCGTAGGAAGGTGGCTAAAGCCAAATCGAGTCCTTCCTTTTTTTAAAACAGATGTTCATTTTATATCCTTTATCAAAATCATTTGAATGATTAAAGCATTCATCAAATTTTATCAAAATCTCAAACTCATGTCAAAGGATCTCATTCAAAACTCAAATGAGGGGATTATCCGTCCTCAACTACTTTGTAAATCAGAGAAATTTTATACGAAAACTCATCTATATCTTCCTTCCTCACACTATTTGTAATCTAGGAATGCATCAAGTAGAGAGGAAATTATCCATCCTCAACTACATTTCATCTAGGAGAGCTCAGGTAAAAAGGGAAGGAATTATCCATCCCCAGCCTCAATAACTTAGGTGGTAAGGAAATATCCATCCTCAACCACCCTTTCCAAGTCTCCCCCTAGGACCAAGGATATCCTAGATAAAGGGTTACTTATGGAAAACAATTATCAATCTCAATCATCATTCATCAAACATACAATGGTATGCATATAAATATTTTTCTTGTTATTGATAATCAAGTCCATCATTCAATCTCATTTGATGCAATATCATCATAAAAATCATTTCTCAAATCATCAATCTCATTTGACTCAATGGCATCATAAAATCATTTCTCAAATTTATTTGGATGCATAATCATTTCATAATCTAGTGAATTTCAATCATTCAATTCAAGGTTTAATGTTTGTATTTAGGTCCCATGGGGTAAAGAACTATGTTTCCATCATTTTCAAATCAAAATGGCCAATTTAGGGGCCTGGTAATCGATTACATGGCCTTGGTAATTGATTACCAGCTTGGCAGAACCTTGGTAATCGATTACAAGCAGGATGTAATCAATTACACCTTGCCCAAAAGCCTTGTAATCAATTACAAGCTGCCCAAAAACACAATTTGCAGTTCCAAAAGCTTGGTAATCGATTACAATGGCTTTGTAATCGATTACCATATACATATTTGTAGAAAACAGAGCCTTTAAGTCATCTGAACCTAGACCAAACCATTAAACTGTCAACAAGAACATCAAATCATCATAAATAAATATCCAAATCACTTATAAAACATCAAATCTCAACATAGGCATGAAACCCATTTTTCGATTCTTAAAACTCATCAAGAGTTAAATCAAGAGTCAAGTTCTCAAATCATAATCAACACAAAATCAGCTTTTCCATTTCAAAATCATCATTCAAATCTCAAGTTTCCAATACCTTGGAAAACAAATGAAATAGAGAACCAATGAAAAACCCTCTACCTGATCTCCTTGCAAACTCCTTCCTTTCTATCATTGAATCTTCCTTTCTCTTCCTTTCTCTTGATCTTTCTTGTCCTCTTGATTCTCTTTCCTTCCTCTTTGATCTCTCTTTCTTTCCACTCTCTTTTCTTCTTTCCTCTACAAATAGCCAGAAAATGTGAGAGAAAGACGAGAATGAGAGCGTGAAGAGAGAGAGAGAGAGAGAAAGGAGAAAATGAGGGTGAAAGGCGGTAAGGAATAAGAAATAAAGGGTAAAAGAGAAATCCAACTGGAAACATTATATATACTAAAGACACTTCATTGTTCTCTTTATGAGTTTTCTAACCTTCACAGGTTTTATATAAAATTCTAGGATTTCCTTTATTTCCCAGCTTTATATTTCCTAATATCTCATGATACACCTTTACCAGTTACTAAGCTTTACTATTCATCCCTAGGTTAAATTAAACCTTATGGAATTGAACTAAGAAGCTATCAAATGTTCAATTTAATTTGTTTTCACCCTCTTATTAATCTTCATCTCACTATTTGACATATGCTCATAATCTCATGATTTTTTGAGTTACTTGTCTGTTTAATTTAGTCTTTGAACATTATCTCAGTGTTATTAAAAATATCAAACTAATTCATTTGATCTTCTAGAATTTATTACAACTCATTCCGATCTTCTATGACTTTGAAATAAATGCTCCATATTTATTGCCTTCTCCGTAGCTATTTAAGCTAAATTTTGAGTTTATCTGAGCTATTTTTCAACTTTAGTATTATAGATTTTTGCTCAAATCAATCCAAATCTTTATCAAAATCATCAAATAACTTCCATTAATTTTATTGAGCTGCTATAACCCCGATTAAGTCCATTAGGTTAGAGAGAATGTTATAATTCTCCCTTCTTTTATAAATTTTATCCTTAAAATTTGATCTATCTCATTCAAAAAGCTTTGGATAATTTTTCATTAGGTGGGATTCGAGTTTCCATGTGGTGTCTTCTGAGTCACCTCCCTCCAAAAATCACCTTTACCAAAAGAATTTCTTTCCCTCTAAGTCCTTCATAACTTTATCCTTAATCCCTATAGGCTTAACCACATAAATAACATCATATAAAGGATCCAAATTACACTTTCGAAGTTGGAAAACATGAAAGACATTGTGAAAGTTGGATAAAATGGGCGGTAAAGCTATTTAATAGGCAACTGGCCCAATTCTTCTCAAGATCTGGGAAAGATAAAAGAATCGATGATTCTACTTTTTGGTCTTTTGGGCTTTACCAACTTCCATAGTTGGAGTGACTCTGAGGAACACATGTTCTCATTTATTGAATTTCAAGGATCTTCATTTCTCATGTGTATAATTTCTTTGCTCACTTTAGGCTGTTTGATCATTTCAATCTATTCTATGGTCTGCTATATCAAAAACTTTTTGCAAGAGTAATCTAAAGGCAAATTTGAAATCTTTATATGATATTATACTTGGGGAAACAAAAATTCCATAGAATTTGACTATCTCTTGAAGATACAACTGGGTTCTTCTATTTAATGGCCTATTAGCCTCTATAGCTAGAAGTGTGCGGACTCTGTCAGTCTATTCATTATAACGCAAATAGTATCATGGCTTGACTGGGTCTTTAGCAATCTTATCGCAAAATTTAGAGTTATGGTTCCTCATTTCTATTCGGGAATCTCCAGGGGTTGTAGAAGTCTAGAGGGTCTGTTGTGTTCTATTCTCACTTTTTGACAAACTAAACATTTGGACACATATTTTGCTATATCTCTTTTCATGTTTGGCCACCATGGCATCTCTTTTGAGGTCTTAATACATTTTTGTGGCTCCAGGATGGACAGTGTATCTACTCTTATGGGCTTCTTCTAAAATATTTTCTTTAATTCATCTTATCTTGGAACACATAGTCTATTTCTAAACGTAAGTGTTCCATCTTGAGCCCTCTTAAAAATTTCTTTTTCTTTCCTAATAGGATCTGTTCATCTATTAGCTTTAAAGCTTCATCTTCCTCTTGAACTTCTCTCATTTGAGCTCTTAAATTATTCCGAATCTCTAATTTTTTCAAACAAATATCATGTGATAAACCCTAAACCCTAAACCCTAAACATAGTCATTACCAGACTCAAATTTTTGAAGTGCTCAAGGAGTTTCATCTCTCGTACCATCATTCAGAACACATGAAGAAATTTTCTACTAATTGTATCAATCACAGCATTGGCCTTACCTGGATGATACTTTAACTCAAAATCATAATCTTTGAGAAATTCTATCCACCTCTATTGCCTCATGTTCAACTCTTTTTTATCAATAATTATTTCAAATTTTGTGATCGGTAAAGACCTCAAACTTGATCCTATACAGAACTCTTAGAAGCTACTCTTACATTTCTGTATCCACTCAAAAGTGTTACCCTTTCTAGTTAACCTAGTCAAGGAAAACTATTTGAAGAATCTCTTTAAGGATCTCCTATAATACCCATCTAAACCCAAGAAACTCTTAACTTCAATTACAGTGGTAGGTGTCTTCCATCGCAACACTGCCTCTATCTTACTAGGATCCATGGATATTCCATCTCTAGACATCATATATCCCAAAATCTACACCTCCTTCATCCAAAACTCGCATTTTGATAACTTGGAAAACAATTTCTTTTCTTACAAGATTTCTAAAACTACCCTAAGATGCTCCTCATGTTCCTCAGTTGTCTTTGAATAAATGAGAATTTCATCTGTAAAGACAACATTAATTTTATCAAGATAAAGTCTAAAAATCCTGTTCATGTAGTCAATAAAAATGGCAGGTGCATTTGTCAGACCAAAGGACATTACAAGGTACTCATAATACCCCTACCTGATCCTAAAGGCAGTCTTAGGAATATATTATTCTCTGAACCTAATTCGATGGTATCCATGTTGGTGTAGGCCCTAGAGGCCAATTTATTTTGACTGTATTTACATACATTGTATTATGCTATTTATTTAATACATGAGACATTTTACTTATTGTGTTATTTATTATAAACATAATAAAGTCCTTAGAATAGTAAGCTTGATGCCATAGGACATCAAGTGGATGACTTGATTGTGAGATCCTATTGGATAGAATCAGAACACTATTCTTAAATGTCCTTAGTCAAGTATTATTGTTAATTAGGACAACAATAATGCATTGAGACTAGTATGTGCGTAGACTGATAACCACATCTCATGAGTCATGGATATGAGATATCAAGTCTTCACATGGATACATATTAGAGTAATGATATATTGGACTGACCCACCATGAGAATGCTTCATGGATTATTATGTGAGTGTCATAATTGATTCTTAAAGTGACAATGGTGTATGTGGTTCTTTGACCTGTAATCACTACGATTCCTACATGAAGAGTTATATGTTTTTAATGCCATCAAATGTCATCTGTAACAATGTGATTATAAAGTTGGTTATTAGACATACCACGAATCATGCAGAGGGATGTGAGTGACCCAGATGGGATTTGTCCCTCCTATATAACAGAAGCAATATCTTCGGGCCCCTGATTGAGTGAGACTAGGAAATGCATGACCATGCTTGAATGAGTTAATATGAGATACTAATCTCATTTGTTGTTATTAAGTCTACTCGAGTATCAGTAAATAGAAGATTGAACTATACAAGGGTGACATAGTCCATGTCTTGTGTTCAATCTAGATATTTGGACAAAGGGACTAAAATATACGGAAACATTGGTCATAGAAAGGTTATGTCAAATCACTGACATTCTCGTTACTTGGGTAGCAGTGATGTGTTACTAGATAGCGCTCACTGCTTGTAATATTAAAATGAGATTTTAATATTACTGCCAATGTCATGAGAACCTACAGGGTCACATACTTAGAACAACTTAAGTTGGAGCAATTAGAATCCAAGTTGGACTAATATTCTATCGTGGGCTAGACTCATAACAGATGAGTCCAAGGCTGCACTGCTAAACTTACTGCTACTCTCACTCACATAAGGCAGTGATTATTATAATAGTACTACTAAGGGGTTATCAAGGATCATTAGTTACAAACCCTAGCCGCACCCTAACTGAAGCAGTGAGTGAGAGAGTGATAGGTTTCTCTTCTCTTCGTAGCTAGCATTGTGCAGAAGACATGAGACTCCAAGATCGTAAATGTTGGATGTTTGTGAGTCTGTTCGTGTGGACAACGTAGAGGTACCATCATTGTTACAGTGCTAGTGATTTACTTGATTGTTTTTCGTATGGCTTTAAGAGAAAAACTCAAAAAATCACATTTCATGGCTCTCTTTTTTTCACATGGATCCTTAGTGGGAATCCTTTTCCACTGTGTTTTTGTTCACAAATTTCCTAACAATCTAGATATCAAGTCAATCTTTGAAAACATTACAACTTTTCTTAACTAGTTCCTCAAATCATCTATCCTAGGCAGTGGGTATTAGTTCTTAATCATGACCTTATTCAATTGTCTATAATATACACATGATTTTATACTGCCATCCTTTTTTTCACCAGGAGCACAGGGGCTCCCCTAAGGTGAAACTCTAGGTCGAATAAACTTTTTATGTAGCCACTCTACTATTTGTTCCTTAAGTTCAGTGAGTTCTATAGAGGACATCCTATAAAGTGATATGGAGATAGGCCTTATTCCTGGCACTAAGTCTATAGCAAACCGAATCTTTCTCTCTTGGGTGACAATTCAATCACTCCATCTTGGAATACCTCGGGGTACTCTCTCACACTTCGGACATTGGGGTCTTGTATCTCCTATCTTTATCTGTTTTGCTTTTTCTTTGTTGGTTCTTGAACTTTTAAAAAAAATTGTTCTTGAAGTCATCATTTGTCTTCTAGATAAAATTATGAAAGATTGGAAGTGGTTCTATAGGTGGTGATCGAATAGCTCAAAGAATAGAGAAGATGGTGTTCTTTGTATTTGTTCTTGGTGTTCTTGAACGATTGGAAGAGAGAGAAGAGAGAGAATGGTCTTTGTGTTACTAAGTGTGATAAAAAATAAAAATAGAGGGCTGAATTGAAGTGGGCAGTCGTAGGAATGAAAGAATGGAGAGATAGAAATTTATTTAGAACAATTGAAGGCTATCACATGCATGCACATGGTCTTCACATGGTCTAAGTCACTAAATGCCATCCATTGGTCATAAAAGTCCATTCAAGAACCTTGGAGAAGCACCTTGCAGCCGTGGGAGTCCAAGGGGAAATTAACTAAGTCTTGATTCTATTTCAATTCTTAATTACTCCTTAATTAAATAATTAATTCATTTAGTTTCTCTTAAATTAGTTTAGTTAGGATTTTATAACTATATTTTAATTATTTAATTACATTCTTAAGGTCATGTCATATTTCTAGATAATTAAATATTTATCTAGCTTCTTGAAATTGATAAAGAAAGACCAAGAATGAGTAATAATGATGGTCTTCCACTTTGCCATCCTCTTAAGGCACCAAAAACTGTGCCCCCCCTCCAAACACTCTCCTAAGGATGCAAATAAACCAATAATGGTCAAGAATGATGTAATATAAACCATGATAAGTAACAATGGTCATCAAATCACCTTTATCTCCAAAATACTACAAAAATCGTCCCCTCCTTGCATTATGCATGCAATAATATTGTCATCTTTTTCAAGCCATTATTTGAAGCATTTCTAGCCATTGATTAATTCAATGGTTAGGATTTAGGTATACTTTTGATTAGAAGACTCAATCTAGGCCATTAGATTTTTCTCCTTTAAATCCTAGCCCTTAGATGTATCTCCAAAATAAAGTGTCAAGATTACTCCTTCTTACTTTTAATCCAAGGGTTATAATTAGTTATAGCCTTTTTAGAAGACCAAATCTCCACCATTGATTAAATTTAAATCCAATGGTCATAATTGGTCTTTGTCACTTTTTAAGACTAAATCTCCACCCTTGATCAATTCTAAATCTAATGGTTGTAAATGGTCATAACCACTTTAAATAACTAATTTTACACCGTTGATTAAATCTACGATTGATATTGAAGCCTTCCTAACTAAGTTTATTCTCACACCATTGATTAAATCAATGGTGATTATCCAATGCTTCTTTATTAAGTTTATTTCTTAACCGTTGATTAAATCAATGGTTAATCTTCAAACTAAGTATTCTCATCCAAGGGTATAAATCAAGTCAAGCCCTCTTTGTTGACTACGCAGTATAATTTTTATTATTTTTATCTGCAATAACCCTACAAATAATATTTTACTATATTTTTATCACCTGATAAATAAATACTGTACAAAATACAGTAAAAGAAAATTATAAAAATTGTTTCCAGATTCAGGTTTAGTAAGATCCCCTGTCAAGAACACAAAAGTTCATATCTTTTCTTATTGAAGAATTCAGTCCATACTCATAAATCCCACTTCCAAGCTTAAATAATTTTATATAATCTTAGATCTAGAACCTATACACAATCCTAAGATACTTTGTAGTTGAGATCTAAGCCTAGTTCCATCATCTTTATGCTTGAATCTTGGATTTAAGTTTTAAGGTTTCAAGGTAAAAATCTTGAAACTTGGCTTTTTATTTAATTCTTAGAATCCTAAGACCATGTTTGATCTATGGTCATCTTAATCAAGTTTTAAATATTAATTTGTATGTGTTTGTTGTGGTTTTAAGATCTTTTGGTGGTGAAGGACTTGTACAAGAAGCAAAACTAGGAGCTGTGGAGGTTTTTCCAAGAGGTAAGAGGGAGATCCATCTCACCAACCAAGTATGGTGGTGAGAGATGGTCTTATATTTGATGGATGGTGAATCTATGTGAGGATTTCAATCCATGGTCATGTAATAATTTATGTGTGTTTATGAGCTTTGATTTATTTGCTTATGCTTGATATGCTTTGTATGATTTTATGGCTTTGATGATATGCTTATATTATGCATGATAAGTATATGGCATGCTTATAGTATTTATGATGAAATATATATATGTGTATGTCATGATGTGGTGATGAAAAGGAATTCAATTTTTGGCTCCAATAGCCAAAGGAGAGGGTTCGGTTTTTGATGCCCTTGATTAGGATTCATGTTGAAAATTTTCAAGAACAAGGGAATTGATTTTTGGGTCCTTAGGACAATGAGAATTTCATCCAAGACACCTCAAAATAGGTGTTCACAAATTAATATTTTCATGAAAAATGAAAATGAATGATTTGAAGAATATGGAAAATAAACAAAGTGTTTGTTTTTCAAGAAAACAAGAATACGGTCTTTGAGAAATTTTTATTGATTTATTTTGTGTAAAAAGATCTTAAGTGTTTTTCTAAATATGAGTTTTGAATGAAACGGGCAAACATTGATTTTAAGGATTTGCAAAGAAAGTGAATAAGGATTTGCAAAGAAAGTGAAAAAGGATTTGTAAAGAAAGTGAAAAAGGATTTGAACAAATGGGTTTGGTTTTTATAACCATCGGTATTTCAGTTTTGAAAATAAAATTTTAATAGTTTTGTTTGTGTAAAACCATATCAATTTAGAAGGAAAAATGTTTTGATAATTTTCAATAGTCATGTCCACGTTTTCGAAGGCTTGTAATGCATTGATTTTGATGAAACAAAATGATTTTTCAAGTGAAAATATAATTAATTTAATCCAAGGAATTTGAAAAGGGAATCAGAGTATTTTAGCACTTGAGAAATGAATTTTTATGTAAATGGAAAAGAGAGGTTGCAAGTGAGCCTCAATTTGTTTAAAAAAGAATTTATTTTTGTTAAAATTAATTTTAAAAAAAATAAAGAATACAATAGTGATTTGGTATTTTCTAACGTGTAACTCATTCGTTGGATTTTGGAAAGCGTTAGTAATTTTTAAAGTTAGAAACACTGATTTAATTCAATGAAATTGTGAATTTGTGGAATATACTATGAAAAAGGATTTTCTTGAGTAAGAAGATATATTAAAAGAAGTAGAAAGTTATATTATTTTGAGGAAGGTTGATTTGGAAATGATTTGGGAAAAATGGAGAATATAATGGTATTTTGAAAATTTACTAACGTATAACTTATTTTTGAATTTTGAAGTACGCTAGAAAATGTTAAGTTTTGAAACGTTGATTTATATCAATGGAAAAGTGATTTTGTGAATTTTATTTTGGAAAAGGATTTCTTGAGTAAAGAAATGTGGAAAAAGATTTTCTTGAGTAAAGAAAATGTGTTAAATAAAGTATAAAGTCATATTATTTTGAGAAAAGTAGAAATGGAATTTTTGAAGAAATGAGAAATATTTTCTGTAATGGAATTTTGATGAAAAAAATTATTTACGTATCTTAAAAACTTAATTTTTAAAGTACGTGGTTTGAAATATAGTAAAATATTTCTAAGTGTTTGGAAATACAGTAAAATATTTTTACGCGATTTAAAATATGATAAAAAATTACTACGCGATTGGAGATGCGTTGAAACATTTTAAGTGATTTGAATTACATTTAAATATTTTACATAATTTGAACTACTGTTGAAAAATCACTATGTAATTTAAAAGTGATAAAATATTTTTACGTGATTGTGAAAATGACATGTTTTGCTTGTGATTGGCATTTGGTGCATTATACATGCATTGGAAAGATATGTCTGTGATTGGATTTGGTGCATTATACGTGCATTGGAAAATATGCGTTGAAGCATTGAACAAATGAAATTGAAAAAATTTGGCCCTTTGGGGTTGGACTTGCACTGATATATTCGTGCATTGTATAAAATATAGCTAATAGCTATTATGGCCCTTATGGTTGAAGCGGAAATGAGAATTGATAGTGAGGTCTATGATGGATCTTGGGGGCGTCGAGGCGCGGCGGTTGACTAGTGGACAGTTGGCGAGTACCCTGTGCCATTTGGCGATGCAGTCCATTGCTACGCATTGACAATACCCGATAAGAACACAATTCTTTTCAACGACTGGGAGATTGTCTTTGGGCTAAGGCTGACAATTAACCAGAGCATTCTTCTCGAAATTGTGAAAACCTCCATGGAGTTGTTTTTGATAAATTAAGTCTTTGTGCATATGCATAAATCTGAGCATTTATATCTGTGTGATATATTAATTGAGGAATATTGGTTATGATAATTGAATTGATAAATGATTGGATGATGATAGTTGATTAATGTTGATGGCATGATCATAATTGTGGTATGATCTATCTGTATGATATTGCTGTTTGTGTTATCTCTATGCTGCCATGTTGATATTGGTGTAGGTGATATCACCTCTTTGTTATATTGTTTTGCTTTGTCTGTATTGTTAAAATTATATAGTAGAAGGAACTAGTTGTCTTAGACATAACGGGTGGTAGATACTCAGAGATTGATGGAAACATTGAAAAGTGGCTGTCTCAAGTTCGAAGATGTGCTGGGTAGACAAGGAGTAAAGTTCTGATGCATCAAGTTGATACAAGAGAAGGAACGAGTATGTTAAGATTTAATGTTAGTGTTGTACCGTGCTATTAAGTAGGACCCATCATGGGGTTTGCTACTGTTAAAAAAATAAGTATATTAATTTTATATTTCTCTTTAAATTGTGATATTAATTGGTATCAATATTGCATAATGAATAGTTAAAATATGATTTTCAATATTACCTAATATTTTCAGTAAATTTATGTTTCAGTAAAGAAGAAATTTTGAAACCCATCTTTTATAACTCAAACTTTGTGCAAACTTCTTTTCAGATTATGAGTCAGGAGTCGGAAATGTGATGCCCTAAGGAGGGTGTTACAGAGCAAAGGGGCAATCAAGAAATAAATGATTAGTAGATTCTGTTGCTTTTCCACAAAGACTGTAGACAGATACTATAATGCAACCTCAAGACTAAAGATTCTCATCTGTAGGTATCCTGTTATGCATAATTCTCCAAATGATGAAGGACTTTGATGGAGGAATACAACTTTTCCAAATTAGCTTAGTCTAAGGGATAACTTGTCCCATAAGATTAGGAAAAAGAAAAGCATCTTTAAATGTCATTGTTCCAGAATCAGTTCTGGACCAAATCAACTTATCTTCACAGGGCAATTTTGGAATGATAACTTGCTTTATTTTAGACTTAAGAACAGGGAAATTAGACAACAAAGGGGCAGGAATAGACCACCTGCCATTAATAATGAAATCACTCACTTTGGCTTTAAGTAAGCTATGCAGATCAGAAGGGATTCCAATCAAGTCAACAATCAGGCTAGTCAACCACTAATCAGTCCAAAAGTTTATTGTAACACCATTACCAAGCAGCCAGGTAGAATTCTCCAAAGTAGAGGGCAAGCAGTATCTTATACCAGGCCAAATTGATGAAGTAATGTAATGATTTACTTGAATTTGATTCGTAAAGGCTCTAGTTCTCAATAAAGAGGCCCATTGATTATTTGAATAAATCAATTCCCATCGTAGCTTAAGCATACCAGCCTTATTAATGGCTTTAATAGACTTGATGCCTAAACCACCCTCCAAAACAAGCTTACAAACTTTGTTCTATGTCATTGTGACAACTTTCCTACAATTTATATTCCCAGCCCACACAAAATTTCTTATCCACTTGTCCACATAATTAATAAGGTTAGTAGGCTAAGCATAAATGTGAAAACTGTAAATCAGCATACCAAGAATGATAGATTTTACTAATTAGACTCTTCCCATAATAGATGAAAGAGAAACTTTCCAAGATGTCAACTTACTTTTAATTTTATCAGTAATAGGCATTAACTGCAATCTTCTTGGTTTACCTTTGAACAAAGGAACACCGAGGTAAGTGAATGAGAGACAGCCAGCAGTGAAACCTAGCAAAGCAGAAATAGTATTAATTCTACTTTGAGAAATTGATCCAGTATAGAATTTTGATTTCTCAGTGCTTATCACTTGCCCTGAAGCCTGCTCATAGGCCTTAAAAAGATTCAACAAATTTACTAAACTCTTCTTAGTAGCTCTACAAAAAATCATAATATCATCTACATACAATACATGACTAGGCATCTTGAAACCTCTAGGTCCTGTCATTAACTACAACTAACCTTCATCTACCAATTTACTGATACCTCTGCTTAAGACCTCTTCAGCAAGATAGAAAAGAAGAGGGGACAAAGGGTTACCTTGTCTGACCCCTCTCTTGTAATTAAAAAAACCAACAACATGGTCATTGATGGAAATTGAGAGCCTAGCTGAATGTAAGATAAGATTAACCTAACTACAAAATTTATCACAAAATCCAAAAGCTTAAAGAACTTAGAGTAAAAATCTCCAATCTATTGTATCAAAAGCCCTTTTTAATATCAATCTTCAAAGCCAACTAACCTTCAAAAGCTCTCTTATCAAGTACATCAATGGACTCAGAAGCAGTACATATACAATCTGATATTTGCTTACCCTTAACAAAACCTCTTTGATTTTCAGAAATGATCTTGGGAGCCACCAAAGCAAGTCTATCAGCCAATACTTTAGTAATAATCTTAAACTAAAAATTAGCTGAAGCTATTACCCTATATTGCTCAATCTTCTCAGCACCAAGAACTTTTGGAGTAAGAGCAACCACATTAGAATTCAAATTAGGAAGTAACCAACCTTGTCTAAAGAACTGAAGAACTACATTGAAGACATCTTGAGCTATTATGTCCCAGTACTTATGATAAAAGAAACCTCCAAATCCATCTGGGCCAGGTGCACCATTTCCGTTCATAGAGTATACTACATTTTTGACCTCCTCCATGGAAGGCAAATTTGTAAGCAAAGCATTATCCTGAGCAGTCACTAAAGAATGAATAACACTTTGAACAAGATCATTAGATTGGCAAACATTAACAGTAGCAAACAAATCCTTGTAGTAATTTAAGATATATTTTCAATATCAGAAGCCTTATAAAGAACCTGATCACCATTCTTCAGAACTGAGATCTGCTTAGTAACACTCCTGATTTTGGCAATTTTATGGAAAAATTCAGTATTTCTATCACCATGAATGTGCCAGTTAATTCTGGATTTTTCTTTTCTGAAGTCTTCTTCATAATTCAAAGCCTGTTGCTGCAACAATTGTGCATCCTTTTCTTGCTCAAACAGTTCCTCAGAACCACCAGTAGTACTGATATGCTCCTAAATTTGATCCACATAGGCCATTGCAGAGGTAAATTTTGAGTGAACATTTCTAAAAACACTTCTATTCTAGTTCTT
The DNA here is from genome assembly GCA_029884595.1 of Ormosia semicastrata. Taxonomy (NCBI): domain Eukaryota; kingdom Viridiplantae; phylum Streptophyta; class Magnoliopsida; order Fabales; family Fabaceae; genus Ormosia; species Ormosia semicastrata. The sequence continues at coordinate 16,308,971 of JAQQTO010000062.1, read as the reverse complement.
AAGTATTGCTTTCAAACTCTTCAGTTTTTGAGCCAAAATATGTATTGGACAGCCCAAAACAAAAGTCTGCCACACTTCAGTGATGAACTTTATACAATCAGGATGCTTTGATCACATTTTCATGAATTTAAAAGATGAACTTTGCTCCCTATTTTCCTTCTTCATATTAACCAATATTGGAAAATGGTCTGATTTGTTGCGAGTAAGAGTGCAGCAATCAACACTATTCCAAAAATTGATCCAATCTTCATTACATATCGACCTGTCCAATCTTTTTTCTGTGTAGTTATTCCTTGTTCTACCGTTGGACCATCTGAATTGAGAGCCTCCAGTTGTTACATGAATAATCTGAGCCATATCAGACCAAGATCTGAACTCCTCACAAGAGAGTCTAGAAAGCAAGCCTTTCCCTCTATACTCATGAGCTCCCAAAGCAGCATTGAAATCCCTTATGAAACACCAAGAGGCTTGATGATCTTGCTACAAGTTATTCAATTCTGCCTAAAGCTATCTCCTGGATATGTAACTAGTAGAAGCATACACAACTGAGATAAATAACTGTTGTCTTTCAATCATAACAGAAAAGGAAACATGTTGCTTGGAATAAGCAATAATAGAAGGATGATAATTATCATTACAGAAACACCATAAATTGGGAAGTAAATGACTCCTATTGTTTTCAGCAAATAATTTCAGATTCAGGCTTTTGATAAACCCAAAAGGAAGCTGCTGAACTGAAATCCAAGGCTCTAAAATGAAGAGAAAATCTGGCTTATACAAATTGCAAAACTTTTCAAAGATTAACCTAGTATCTAGGTTTCCAATACCTCTAACATTCTAGTACAAAATCTTCATCATTAAGCAAAGTTGTTAGGGCTTGCCCTTGATTGGGTTTAATAACCTTCAGCCTTTTGAATCTGAATATTTCTTTTTCTCAACCTTTTTTGTGAGATTTAGATAGGACAATAGTGAATCCTGAGTCCTTACCTTATTTATCAGTAGAATTCAGACCATCATCAAGGTATTTGCTAGCAGTAGCAACCTCTATATTAGAAGAATCATCACAAGCAGAGTTATGAATCTCAGGGAACTTATTTTCTATGTCATCTTCAACTTCATCACTCCACAATCTACTAATCACTCTCAAGTCTCTATCCACAACTGGATTAGCATGTACTGCTGGAGTGCCAAAACTATTACCACTAATTGTATCAACAACAAAATTATGAATCTGAGCACTACTATCAGCCACAGTCTTTTCTTTACTAACCAAGTCATGACTCCTAGTTCTCCCTGGAGTGTGATTCTCTTGAATAGAATTAGAGGCATGATCTGAAATATTGACAACATCTTGGACTGAGGTTGAATCCTTATGAAGGGAATCACTCACTACAACTTGATCAAAATTAATTTCATCTACATTATCTTCATGAGAATTAACACCACCATCAGTGACAAAAACCTAATTTCTTTGAGTTCTTATATCAGAAACAAATCCCAATAAGGGATTAGAATCACCATCAACATCAACATAAGGCTGATTTCTTATCTTCTTAACTGGCCCGACTTGCACAAGCTCCACATCAACATTAACCACTGGCACTGTTTCATTGGTTCTCAGATTATCAAGATTGACCACTTCTGTGACTATATCATCCTTGTGATTGGTATTAGTTCCCACTTTCACAGCAGCACTACAACCTGCTTTATCAGCCAGCACTACTTTAGGAACATCTGATATCGGTACTCTCCTGTTCTTAGGGACATATTGAATAGTAGGCTTCTTGATTCCTCCGGCAACCTGTTTACCCCTTATAATTCCCAAATCTTTATTATGCTCTTGTGCATTCTTGACATTTCTTTTGAAATTAGCTAATGAATGCCTAACAACCTTACATGATGGGAAAAATAATGACAATCTTTCATATTGGATCCCCACAAAAAATACAAAGCCCTACCTCTCAACAAGGATTTGATACCTCAACTAACTAGTAAGGTCAATATCCACTAAAACTCTTGCATAATGACCAAGAGTCTTATTAATAGTCGCATCATCCAAAGACAATGGAACTCCAATTCCCCTTGCAATAGCAAAATAATCTTAGGTCTCCAATATTCTTGAGGAAGTTCAAGAATTCTAATCCAACACTGAGTGTTTGTTTAACGCACCAGAGAAGGGTTAAAATCTAGTGTCCACGAGAATAAACGCAAGACTCCAAGGTCAAGATTCCACGATCCTATAGACCAAACCTTGCGAAGATCTTCAACTGAAGAGAAAGATAACTCAAAGAAACCCTTGCCTATAGGTACCATCCTCCAATGGCCAAGAGGTTTCCACTGTTTCAATAACTTCACATACAAGTCACCGTATTTGATCAGTGAATCTCCTTTCGAAAGTAGTAACCTCCCATGTAGGTTATTCTTGCAACCCTCAAGACCCACTTGGTACTCTTCTTCTGGGATCTGAACCGCAAGAGCATCACCCTTCAAGCAAGGAACGGGCAACTGGCTCAAAGGGATATCACAAGCATTGTTTAAGGCTTGAGCAAAAGTCTTCTTTTGAGGAGGATGTGGAGGGAATAAAAGAGATGAGGAAGAGGACCCTGAAGCGAGGAAGCTCCAAGGAACGATAGGTGTGACGTCAGCTATGGAAGAACCATGCAAACCCTATATCCAATCTTTTCAAGCTAACCAGACGACAAAAGCACTCACGGCCGAACAATACCACGGTGACCTCACCATCAATTAAAATCAAATAGGTTTATTCTCACCAAGAAATAGATACAAAGAAAGAGGAAAAAGGAGAATTGCTTAACAGGATCAAAGGTAGGGGATTATTTTCTAACGCTCATCATTCTTTTCTTGTTTTCATAGGGTTATGAGTAGATATTTTGAATGATAGTTATGTTTTGAATGATAGTTTTGTTGAGGTAGGGTGAAATACTTGTTGTGTTTAAGAGTTCTGAGCTTAGTCTTGGCTTCAAAACTTAATGAATCTGTAATTAATAAAATGGGTATGATGCTTACTCATATTTGATATACCATTTTGAGAATGATTTGAATGCATATATGTGAAGAATTTATGTTTTATTTGGTTGGTATATGATTGGTTTTTAGTTACTTAGGTTGAAAACTCTATTTTTTTGTATAAAGCCAGCTGGTAATCGATTATCACAAGCTGGTAATCGATTACCAAGCTGCGAAATACGTTTTTAGGCAAGTGGCAATCAATTACTAGAGGCTGGTAATCGATTACCAAGCCTTTGCCAAGCTAGTAATCGATTACCAGAGGTTGGTAGTCAATTACCAAGCCTTTGTTTTACGATTTTAGATATTTTAACATGTGGTAATCGATTACCACAAATGGTAATCGATTACCACAAATGGTAATCCATTACCACAAATGGTAATCCATTACCAATGCCCTATTTTGCAAAAATAAGGTTCTTTTCCTTATGAGATTAAGATAGAAGCTTATTTTACAAGACTAATCACTTATTTTGATATCTTATGAAGTGATTATGTAAACGTTATGAGATGATTATGTATCTATCATAAATGTGAAATACTATGAAGAAGTATTAGGCTTATAAGAATGATGAAAGATGATTTCGGTTAAAGGTAGTGTAAGGAATGATGATTCCCTCTCTATTTTAGATGAAAGGTAGTATGAGAAAAGATGATTCCCTCTTTACCTTTATATTTTGAGAACACCAGATATATATAATATAATCTTCTTTTCAGGCTCATATATATATATATAAATTATATATGTTTTCACAAATACTGTTATTAGTTTTGAAGTAATATGCCAATCCTAATTACTAATGTAATTACCTAAATGACATGGTAAACTTGTTTATGTGTTCAAAAGGTAGCATATGACTTACTTAGCATGTATGTTTAATTTTGTGACAATCTCAGTTAGTTTAGGTACTTAGTTGCAACCAAAACTATGAAAAGTAGCTTAAAAGGACTCAGATAATAGCATAAATTGCTTAGACGAGGGAAATAAATATGAATAATTTATTTCTAGGTCACAAATATATGAAACAAGTTACAGTTAAAGTTTCAAGGTAAACTGAGCTAGTTTGGCATTTTTAGGCATATTGGTTGTCTAGTTATAGCTGGTTTGACTAGTAGCAGATATGAAAATATTAGATAATGGTGAAATTACTTTTTATGTGAATCTTAGTATTTATTTTAAAGTTGTTAGAAGTTAAAAATCTTGAATTAGCTAAATTTGAGTGTTTTTAGCTGATCGGGATTTTATTAGTTTTGGCCTAAAGGTCATTTGAGTCTTTAGTTCCTTTTTTATAAGCTTCATTCAAAGCTCATTTTCTGCTCCAAAATAGAAATAGAAAACGTGAGAGAAAGGAGGAAAGAAGAGGAAGCAAAGAACCAAGGAGGAGGAAGAGAGAAAGAGGAAAGCCAAAGGAAAAGCTAAGGCTTAAGATCCAACTAAGCTTGAATCTCTTCACAACTGCCAAAGGTAGGAGTTTTATGACCATCTTCACTTCTTTTTACTCTTCTCACCATTTATACACTTGAGGTGCCTAATAGGCTAATTTGAGTTCTAGAGGTGTTTGATGTGTTTTGCTTGCATGATTGAGTTCCTTTAGTCATTTATGACTTGTTCATAGCATAAGCTAAAGTTAGAATCTTTGAATATCTCATTTGGACCTTTGATTCCCAAAAGAGGGATTAGGTTAACCTATATGTGATTTTGGTGGTTGAATCTAAATTAAGAGGTTTAAGTTTGTGATTGATGATTCCTATGTGTTTAAGAACTAATTAGGGACTTAGAATCACTTAGAAATTGATTTGGAATGACTAAAATCCATGAAAAGAACTAACGGAACAGTACCGCGGTCTAGTAGAATTCTACAGAATTTGGTTTCTTCTATGAATGCCACGACGTGAGTATGTCATGCCACGGGGTGAGGATGAACTTGCTGAGTGCACCGCGGCATATCAACGCCGTGCTGTGGCACATTAGGCTCAAGTTATCGGTTTTTAGTAGGTAGAGGCTAGGGCACCGCGGCATGCCCAGTCTTGTGCCACAACATGAGGCCTTGGAACTCCCAAAATGTCATTATGATGTTTTCAAGTTTCTTGGTTAGATGGGATCATTAGTATATGTTTCTTAATGTGTGTTAAGGCATAAATAGGGATATTTTCAAGAGGGAAATTATCACCTAGCATGTATGAGAAAGTTAAACCTTTGAGCATTCAATAGTTATGGTTTACTTTAGGTTAGTATCTAGCACCTTAGGCCACTTTAGTGGTAATGTATGTCACTTCAGAGCAATGAGTGATGAGTTGGGTGTTTAGATATATGTATGATGGGAATGATTGGTAGTATTGATGTTGTGAGTATCCTTTGATGCCCATTCATGAAGGCTGAGGGAGATAGATGGGTATTTGAAAGACTCTTTTGAGTAAGGATATAACCTTGATATTTCGATAGTGCCAAGGTCAAAGGAGATAAGTGGGAAGTCTGAAAGCCTCTTTGAGGAAGGATAAAGCCCTAACTTCTCAACATGCCAGGATATGTGTAATGTGAGGATGAGCTTTCCCTCTATTTACCACAAGATAATACATTAAACAAGTATTCCTAAGCCTTACATCTTGGTTCTAAGTTGGACTAAGTGTATGTATGAGATGTATGTTAACTTGGTTTATCTAAAATGCTAGATGTAGACCTTGTAGGTACTTTAAACATATCTTTTTAGCATGTATTGAGATTATGTTTATTTATGTTATGTATGTTGGTTTTGATTACTTATAGTGAGAAATGTTGTTTCTCACCCCGTTGTGTATCATGTAATTCCAGGTGAAACTTCTTCTAAGAGTAAGAAGAAGAAAGAAGCTAAAGAATAGATTAGCTTTATGATTTATATTTCAAATGTTGTACCTTTTAGTATGAAAAACATGATGAAACTCAATCAAAAGGGATTGGAAGAGGGTGAAAAGTAAGATTTTGAATTGTAAAAACATGAGTTTTTACAAGTTCATTAAGAAGAAAGGGAGCAGAACAAGAAATAGAGAGGAAGAAATAGGAAAAAGGATAATTGCTAACATTAATAGGAACTAAGGTAAGGGATTATTTTCTTAAACTCATCATTCTTTTCTTGTTTTCTTAAGGTTATGAATTGATATTTTGAATGATAGTTATGTTTTGAATGACAATTTGTTGAGGTAGGATGAAATACTTGTTGTGTTTAAGAGTTTTGAGCTTGGTATTGGCTTCAAAACTTAATGAATTTTAATTGATAAAATGGGTATGATGCTTACCCTTATTTGATATCTCATTTTGAGAATGATTTGAATGCATATATATGAAGAGTTGATGTTGTATTTGGTTAGTTTTGAGTTACTTGGGTTGAAAATTCTATTTTTCTGCATAAAACCAGGTGGTAATCGATTAGCATGAGCAGGTAATCGATTACCAAGTTGTGAAATGCATTTCTGGGCAAGTGGTAATCGATCACCAAAGGTTGGTAATCGATTACCAAGCCTCTATTTTATGATTTTAGAGATTTTAGCATGTGGTAATCAATTACCACAAATAGTAATCAATTACCAATGCCCTATTTTGAAAAAATAGAAATCTTTTCCTTATAAGATTAAAATACAAGCTTATTTTACAAGCCTAACCACTTATTGTGATATCTTATGATGTGATTATGTAAACTTTATGAGATGATTATGTATCTATCATAAATGTGAAATGCTATGAAGAAGTATTAGGCATATACGAATGATGAAAGATGATTTAGATTAAAGGTAGTGTGAGGAAGGATGATTCCTTCCTTATCTGAGATGAAAGGTAGTGTGAGGAAGGATGACCCTCTCCTTATCTTAAATGAAGGGTAGTATGAGAAAAGAAGATCCTCTCTTTACCCTAAATGATTGATAGTGTGAGGAAGGATGATTTCCTTCCATTTAGAGTAGTTGAGAATGAACATTCCCTCTCTACTTGAGATAACTCTAGATTATTAGTTGTACGAGGAAGAATGATTCCCTCTTTACTTGAATCTCTAGATTGAGGATGAACATTCCCTCATTATTAAGGTAGTACGAGGAGGAGCATCCCCTCTCTACCTATTGATACTTGAGATGTGATAAATAATGAATGATATTTGATACTTGAGATGTGATGAATGATGAATGATGAATGATATTTGATACTTGAGATGTGATAAGTAATGAATGATATTTGATACTTGAGATGTGATAAATGATGAATGATATTTGATACTTGAGATGTGATAAGTAATGAATGATATTTAATATTTGACATTGTGATAAGTGATGAATGATATGTAATATTTGAGATGTGATAAATGATGAATGATATTTGATATTTGAGATATGAGGAATGATGAGATATGATGAAGTATAAGATATGATGAATAATGAGATATGATGATTGACGGTATATAAAAATGATAATATATGATAAAAGATTATTCCTGATTTATGATGAGACTCAATAATTTACTTCATTATTTTACAAATGATTTTGATAAAGCATATAAAATTGAACCTATGTTTTGGGAAGAAAAAGGAAATTATTTTAGCAATAGCCATCTTTCTACCTTATATTTTAAGTATTGAATGATTTTTCTCTGAAACAGCTAGAATTATTATGATGACATGTTTTATGAACTTGACCTATTGAGAATTATAAGATTCTCACCCATTTGTTTGAATTTTATGATAATTTCAGTAATGGGAACTTCAACTAAGAATGAGGAAGAATATGAATGTGGAATGGATTGATCCCTATTTGGTGGAAGTTATATATAGTTGTAAAAATTGCGCCTTATAGGTCAAGTTTGTTTATAATGTACAACTTTGTATTTTGAGAACTTTGGATATGTATAATATAACCTTCTTTTCAGGCTCATATTTATATGTATAAATATATAAATTATATATGTTTTCAAAAATATTGTTATTAGTTTAGATGTAACGTGCCAATCCTAATTACTAATGAGTAATTTCGGATATGACATTAGTCCTAGTATTAGGATGTTACAAAAAGTAACACAATTCAACCCCCCTTCTTGTGTTATGACTAACTTCTGTTGGTATTAGAGCTCAGCCTCTTGATTGAGCACACCTAACTGTGTGAGAGAAAAAAAATCCTAAAAGTATGGCAATGCAATAAGGAGGTGGAACCTACCTACCAGAGGGTTTTCTACAGCAAACCATTTGCTTTTGATGGAAAGGACTACTACTATTAGAAGGAAATGATGAAGCTCTTCATTGAATCCTAGTATGTTGATCTTTGGGATGTTATAGAAACTAGTCCCTACATTCCTATGAGAACTAGTGAAGGTGGAATCCAAGTTGAGAAGCCTAAATCTTAGTGGATAGAAACTAAAAAGAACAAGTTCCTTCTAAACTCTAAGGCAAAATTCTTTCTTATTTGTGCATTAAGTAGAGGAGAGTTGTAACACCCCAACTTCTGGGATAAATACGATATTGTCCTGAATGTATTGTTTTGTAATTTCTGTGAGTAGTAAATTGAATTTGGCTGTTTCGTGAGTGTATTTGATTGTTTGATGTGATTTGCTCCGAGTCAAGAAAATAATAATTTTCTGGCCTGAAAAATCTTATTTTAATTAATTGGAGCTGGGGGATCTTACTAAACCCAATTCTAATTTATATATATATTAATCTTTTAATTTTTAGGATTTAATTGTGTAATAAAATAATTTTATATTATTATGATATTATTTTATTTGACAGTACCTATTGTCTCAAAAATAGTAGAAATCTACTCCAAAATGACCATGGACCCTGAAAAGTCTGTGGGACCCATGTTTAGAAAAGCAGTCAACGATTCTGACTAGACTAAATTCTAAGCCAATACAAATCAGTCAACAAAGGTAGCTTGAAAAATTCTAACCAATAAGGTTTAGTCAAACAAAGAGGCAAAGACTTCATTATGGACCCTTGGATGAAAAGTGTGATTAAGATGTTTTTATCATGACCATTGATCAAATCAATAGTGTGAGAACAATTCTAATTAAATCACTAAGTGATATCCACCATAGATCAAATCAAGGGCTAGGAATTAAAGTTAAAATCAAAGGTTGAGATTGAGTCAAACATAGTGGCTTGACTTTACTTAGTAAACTAATTAAACTAAATTTGACCATCTTAATTGCTTAATTAACAAATTAAGTAAACTAACCTAGTTATTAATTAGTTATAATCTAATTACTAATTAGATATTCTAATTTTGTTTAGAAGCTATGATATAGGCAATTATATATTTAATTAATTAGTTATGTAATTAGAATGTTAGATAAGTGTAATAAGGAAACTTAACCTAATTAACTAGTTATCTAATTAGCATATAATTAGCCTATAATTGAAGTCAAAACAAGGCACCAAGTGTCCTTGTGTTCCACGGCTAAAAGGCCTTTTCCATCATATTCTCCATTGTTCTTGAACCATCCAAGTGACCATTAGGTGACCACTTGGTGACATAGGCCATGTGCCATTCAAATGTGAACACAAATGGATATTTACTATCCAAGTTAATCACTCAATCTCTCCTACAAGCAACCTCATGACAGCCCCCTCTTATTACACACTTGATATTCACTTTTCATTTACCTAAAGACTTTACTTCATTTTCTCTCAAATTCTCAAGAACACAAGCAACTTTTCTCTACCATTTTCTCTCTCAAATTCGGCCCAAGCACCCAACACCACTATCTATCTTCTATACTTTTTCTTTCTTACTTTTCCTAAACTTAAACTATCTCCTAAACACTTTTTGTTTAGAAACTTTTGTCAAAAACCTACTCCTTCTACTTCAAAATCCAAGCTTTTTGTTTACTTCCCTAAAGGTAAACTTTGGTTTTTATGGTTTAAAATTTAGTTTGTGATTTTTTAGACCACGTTTGTTCCATGGTTTTCCATTATGAAGCCTTGTATATGATTTTGCTTATTGTTTAAGAATTTTTAGGATTTATTTTGAGGGCTACACGAAAATCAAAGGAAAGGAGGAGACTAGGAGATCCTTGTCTTCAAGAGGTAAGAGAGAGATTTAATCTCATCAACCTTGTATGGTGATGAGAAAATGGATTGTATGTGTGTGAAGAATCCATAAGGATTCATTTGTGTGGTTGTTTATTATTTTTCCTATTTGTGGTTGATTTTGTTTGCAAGCATGTTTATAGTTTTTAAAATATACTGCACGTGTTTATAGTTTTTAAAATATATTGCATGTATTTATAGATATATGATTATTAATGTAGGATGTGAATAACATGTACGGATTGCATGAGTGTTCCAAAGAACACAATAGAGGCTCACAGCTTCTCCAAGAAAAAGAGAACTAAAATGTTCTCAACCATTTTCTAAAACAATGATTTAAAGAATCTAGGTAAAACAATGAGTTTGGAAATAATTTAGAAGTTACATAATGATTTAATGATTAGTTGTGAAGGATAGGTTAATTATGGCCAACATGCCATTTAATATACAATTAAATTCCTAAGTTATTTTCTAAGGTAGGTTAAGTAACTAATTTACAAAAGAATTTGATTCTAATGAATCTTTGAGAAATAAAATGAATGAACTTAGTTTTAGAATTCTAAATTAACAGAATTTATTATAAGTAGGAAATAAAGCAAACACTTGAAAAATACTAACGTAGAGCTCACTCTCTAAGTTTTGAAGCGCGTTAGCAAGTTTCATGGTGTAATTGTTGGGTAAGATTAAAATGAATAGAATTTAGAGGAAAACGTAAAAAATACCATATATTGATTTTCTAGGCAAAATGCTGCCGAAATTTACTAAAATCAGATAAATAAAATGAAAAGATTTCATAATATATTTATAATGTAAGGAAAATATTCTACGTAGTTTAAAAGTACTAAATAAAGCCTATGCATTGTTAAAATAAAGACTTTAAGCTATATGGTTAAGAAAATGATTTAAAAATCTTATGCGATTGAGAAAATGATTCAAAAACATTTTGCGGTGTTCAAAAATGTCAAAATATATTTACGCGATTTAAAAATATTTGTAAAAGCGACGCAATTGTGAAAACGAGATAAAATTTCTATGCGACTAAATGGAACAGTGAGTTTTACTGTCGGGCCAAAGTGGTGGACCTGGACATGTTGAGAGATAGTACTGTCAAGTGGAGACATACTATATTTTGGAACATTGAGATTGATGATATTTTCGTAAATATGGTAATATATTGAAACTAAGGGTATTTTGGTAATTCTTGATTTTTCGTTGAGAGTTGTGTCAATTTGGTTGATAATTGGCGATTGATTGACTAGATGAATTACTCTGTGTTGTGGGTGTGATAGGCGTAGTGTGGTTCATTATTTGAACTTGGAGGCGTTAGTGTGCGGAGAATCCCGTATATGGACAGTTGGTAGCACCTCTAGGTCGTGGTAACGGGTAACACACTAATGATCTCGACAAGCGCTATTCTTAATCGAGCTCTTGTGGAGACTATTATGTACAATGCCTGTAGTGCACGATGTATTGGACTGTGTACTACTACATGATGTTTTGGACTGTGGACTATATACACGACGTTGGACAGTGTAATAGTTTGGTTGGGCAGCCTAAGGTACTATTAGTTCTTTTCAGATCATTCTCTCAGATATCTGTGTTTAGCTCCATGGAGTAGGAACGAGTCAGTGTGTGTATCATTCATTATCTGTATTTTAATGTTTATTATAATCTTTGATAAAATGCATGATGTATTAATTTGCTATACTGTATATGATATAATGGTATGTGTTATTGTAATATTTGTTTATATTGTCGTTTTCTTTATTGCCATGCTGGTAATGATGTAGATTGTCTCACCTCTTTATTTTATTGTTCTATCTGTTTCTATTTTATGTTTATATCATCAAAGACTGCAATGGCGGCAAGGAGAGGTCAATTAGGTTTCTTTAGACTACAGTTTCTCGAAGGCGCTGAGGCTTGGTATATCCACTGGGACACAGGACACATAGAATATAGTGGTGACATTACTTTATCAGTAAGTATGACTCGACATGGGATCGTTACTTCATCTTATTCAGCTGCTTTCGTACAAGTTATTTTACCTATTAGGGAGTTGTGGAATGAATTTCACCACACTCCTAGAGAGAACTTCGATATATTTTTGGGTCGAATTTCTATCGGTTAAGACATTCCCGACTAGGGAATTTGTCGTCTGACAAGGGCTCATGTCTTAGGTATTATGTTTTAGTATTATACTGACTTTTTACTGCTTTATTAAATCTTTGTAGTTGTAAATTAATTGTATACTTCAGACAAAATTATATGTATATTATGGTGTGATTATATTTTGCTTTATTTCATGTTCTGTGTTATTTTATTTAATGTTATAAGTATAAAAAGAAAAAATATTACCACTAATATTATTTATGTACTAAACGTTTTACAACTTGGGTAAGAATTTTATTTGATTATATTTTATTGCATTAAAAATGTGACATCCCCACAAGGGTGTTACAAGAGTATGACAAGACTGCTGGTTATACAGTAGCTAAAGAAATATGCGACACTCTTGTCATAGCCTATGAAGGAACAAATCAAGTAAAAAAAGCTAAGACAAGTATGCTGGTACATCAGCATGAAATATTCAAGATAAAAGAATATAAAAGCATTAATGAGATGTTTGCTAGATTCACAGTGATTGTGAATGATCTAAATTCTCTTAGGAAGACCTACTCTAATCAAGAGCATGTGAGAAAGCACCTGAGAAGCTTACTTAAGGTGTGGAGACCCAAGGAGACTGCCATGTAAGAAGCCAAGGATTTGTCAGTTTTAAGGTTGGATAAGCTGCAAGGATCCTTGAAAGTGCTGAGCAAGAGCTAGTTGAAATGAAAGAAGATGCACCAAGAAAAGGAAAGGGCATTGCTCTCAAATCTACCTACAAGGTTGTCAAGCAATTATCTCACCAATCCTCTCAGAGCTCTTTTAGCTCCAGAACAGAGTCAGAAGAGAAGAATGAAGATGATGAATATTATCTCTCTTTCATATCCAGAAGAATACAAAAAATGTGGAGAAATAAAGGAAGATGAGGAAGAGGCTTCCAATCCAGAAAAGAATCTAAAATGGGAGAATCTGGAAGTAACAACAAAAATAAGATAATATGCTATGAATGCAAGAAACCAGGTTACTTTAAATCTGAATGCCCACTGCTGAAGAAAGGGCCTAAAAAGTTCTAAAAGAAAAAGGGAATGATAGCAACATAGGATGGTCTTGATGACTCATTAAGTAAGGAAGATGAAGAGGAAGTTTCAAATCTATGCTTGGTTGCCAGAGATCTGGAAAGTGATGATGATGTATCAGATACTAAACTCTCTCAACCTTCTTATGATGATCTCAAAACAGCTTTTGATAACCTTCTTTTTTATTCAAACTTCTTGGCTCAAAACTACATTGTCCTCAAAGCTAAAATGGATGAGTTACAATAAAAAAAGGATTTATTAAAGAGAGACAATGAAGCTTTGAGTAAGAGGATTAAATCCTTAGTAAGACTGGATATAGAATTGGTAGCACAATATAAGAAAGTTGAACCTTCTCACCAACCTTCTCAACAACTCTCTCAAATGTCAGAAGAGAATGTGTTATTGAAAAGGAAGGTTGAAATGCTAACCAATGACCTGGCCAAGTTTGTCAACGGTACTAAAAATCTTGAGAGGCTTCTTGGAAGATAACAATATGTCTTTGACAAAGCTGGACTAGGATACAAGAGAGGGGCAAAACAGAAGCAGTATAAGAATCTTTTTGTGGCTGCTAAGAATACTAAAGTTGTGTGTTTTTATTGTGGCAGGGCTAGACATAAAGCCTCAAAGTGTTACCACAAAAACAAATCACAAAATATCCAATCATCTGACATGAAAGGACCCAAGAAAGTTTGGATACCTAAATACATGATGATACTTTCCCATGCAAGTTTGCCTAATCACAAAAGGAAAAAGGAACATATGGTACCTAGACAGTAGATGTTTAAGGCATATGACTAAGGACAAAAGCAAATTCCTAAAGATAGATGTGAAGTCACATTTGTAGACAATAGCAAGGCAAAAATAAGAGGAATAAGTAAAGTTGGTAAGAAGAACTCTGCTAATGTAGATAATGTGTATTATGTAAAAAGTTTGAAACACAATCTTCTTAGCATAAGTCAATTTTGTGACAATGGCAATGAAGTAGTGTTTGAACTAACAAAATGCATAGTTAGAGAAGCCAATAATGACAAAGTCTTCTTTTCAAGAAACTGAGACAAGAATGTCTATAGCATGATGTTAGTGTACCTTAGTGATCAAAACGTTGAATGTCTTGTGTTTATGAGTTTTGACAAGTGCTCGTGGGACAAGAAAGTTGGTCATGTAAACATGAATACCATCTCAAAGCAGCTAAAACAAGATCTTGTGAGAGGCTTTCCTAAAATAAAATTTGAAAAGAATATGGTATGTGAAGCATGCTAAAGAGGTAAGCAAACAAAGTCAAGTTTTCAGCCAACGAATGTTGTCACAACATATAGACCTCTAGAACTTCTTTATATTGATCTCTTTAGACCTACTAAGACTGCTAGCTTAGGTGGAAATAGGTATGACATTGTTATAGTTAATGATTTCTCAAGATATACATAGGTACTTTTCCTTAGAAGCAAGGATGATTCTTTTAAGGTCTTTAAAACCTTTTGTAAGTAAGTTCAAAATGAAAAAAAGTTTTTGTATAACTGCCATAAGAAGTGATCATAGATGAGAGTTTGAAATGTTTCTATAAATCCTTTTGTGATGAGAATAACATAGTTCAAAATTTTTCTTGTCCAAGAACTCCACAACAAAATGAGGTTGTGGAAAGGAAAATCAGAACTTTGCCAGAGATGGCCAAAACTCTCTTATGTGACATTGATTTGCCAAAATACTTTTGGGTTAAGGACATCAACACCTCTTGCTATGTTTTAAATGAAGTTTCCATAAGGCTAATACTAAAGAAGACACCATATGAATTGTGGAAAAGAAGGAAACTCAACATATCATACATTCATATTTTTGGATGTGAATTAAATACCAAAGATCAGTTAGGACAATTTGATTCAAAGTCTGATAAATGCTTATTTCTTAGATACTCCTTAACATCTAAAACATATAGGGTATATAATTTGAGAACTTAATTTGTTGAAGAAAGCATGCAAGTTGTATTTATTGAAACTAACTCTCTCTGTAACACCCTAAAAATTTCTTATTTTGTGATATATGTTCATTTTATAATATTTGTGAATTTTGAGAATTTTTTTAGAATTTTCTAAATTATTTGATTATTTTAATATATTTCTCAATTTGCGTGCCTGTAACACCCCAAACTTTCTATTTATTAAATAGTAATTTTGACAGTTAACAGAATTTTACTGTTTAGTGATTTCTGTGTACTGTAAAATTATTTTGAATATTCCGTCTGTATATTTGATCGTTTTGAGTAATTTGTTCCGTGTCAGGAAAATAATAATTTTTGAGCCGGAAAGATTTACGTAATTTAATTTTTACTGTTTAGTTTTAATTAATTTACGTAATCTGATTTGATATTTTTGAATTTTCTAATTTTTGTGATTTTATGTATGATTTTGAAATTTTTATTGTTTGTGGGCCCCACGAGGTGTATGTGGGCTCAGGTGGCCATACATGGGCTCAGGTGGGTCCCGCAAAGTGAAATTTTTTATATATAGAAAAATTTGTATTGTTTAGACGGAGACAGGGGATTTTACTAAACCTGAATTCGAAAACAGTTTTAGAAAAATTTCCTTTACTGTATTTTGTACTGTATTTAATTATCGAATGATAAAAATACAGTAAATATATTCTTTCATGAGGTTATAACAGATAAAAATAAAATTCTATACTGTTAAGTCAATATTGGTGGTTTGGATATCCACCATTAATTTAATTACCGTTGGAGATTTAATCTTGATTTAATCAACGGTGGAGATTTGATCTTAAAAGTAAATAGGATCAATTATAACCGTTGGATGGAAATTAAATCAAGGGTAGAGATTTAGTCTTATAAATGACTATGACCATTATCAACCCTTGGATGTAAAATTAATCAATGGTGGAGATGGATCATTAATGACCATTGGATTTGGATTTAGATCAATGGTGGAGAATTGGTCATCAAAAATGACTACAACCATTTTGGACCATTGGATGTAAAGTTTGAAGGTGTAATCTTGACCCTTCATTTTAGAGACACATTCAATGATTAGGATTGCAAGCCAAAAATGATCCAATGGCTCAAATAAAGTCTTCCATCTATAACCTAAACCTAGTAACTATTTTTAATCCAAACCATTCTTTTAATCAATGGTTAGGATGACTTAAAGTGATGGTTATGAAATTTATCACATTTGGAGTGCATGAAGAGGGGGGACGGTTTGGAGAAGTAAGGAAGAAGGGAGACAATTTTGTATAGGCTTTTTAGGCCAAAGAAAAGGATGAAGACAATAGCCATGTGTAAAGACCATTTCCTATTGATCATTAATGATCATGTTTTTCAAACTTCACTTTACACTTCTCTCCAATGCATGCTACGGCAATATCACTTTGGAAGACCAATAAAATTCATTTCTACACTTCATATTATCACTTCTTCACCTTTTCCACTTAAGCTTCAAGAACAAACCAAAGAAAACTCCATTCTCCCTCCCAAAAGAATACCATTCGGCCAAGCACTCTAATTCTCTCCTCCATCACTTTTTAATTTCATACAACGTAGTTTCTTGAATCCTTACCTTATTCTAAACAACTTTCATGTTGAAGACTTTCTCTAAATCTTCTATCTTGAAGGACTTTTACTAAGATCAAGTTCTAGAGTTTTTGTTGGTGAAGTGTAAGGAAACTTCATTTATTCTTTTCTTTTTCATGTTCTAAACCATGTTTGACCCATGGTTCTTCTTATTCAAGCTTGATATACTAATTTTCTTGTATTTGTTTCATGTTTAAGAACTTGTGTTGGTGGAGATCTTGTTCAAAACATAAAGCAACAAATTTTTTTTGGTAGTTCTTCAAGAGGTAAGCGGGAGATCCATCTCACCAACCAAGCATGGTGGTGAGAGATAGTTTTATATTTGGTGGATGGTGAATCTATGTGAGAATTCATATCCATGGTCATGTAATAAGTTATGTGTGTTATGTGCTGTGATTATTTTTGCCTATGCTTGATATGCTTTGCATGATTTACTTGTGTACGCATGCTTAGTATGATTTTTATTTGTTTATATGGTATGCTTATAATATGCATGATGACATATGTTGAATATATTATGATGGATGTATGTTGAAATAAGCAAAATTTTGACTCCAAAGGCCATGGTGGAGGTCACGGTTTTGAACTTTCAAGACTAAAGTTATTATTGAAATTTTTCAAGAACTATGGAGTTCATTTTTAGTCCTTGAACTAAAGTAAATTTCGGATAAGACATCAACCAATTTGGTGTTCACAAAACTATATTTTCATAAATAATAAAATTGAATGATTTGAGAAGTAAAGAAGATAAACAAAAGAGTTTGTTTTGTAAAAAGAATGCACACGATTTTTGGAGTTGAGTTTTCATGAATTTATTTTGTGCAGAAACAAGAAGGGAATTTATTTAAATTAGAAGAAAAATATTTCATGGTTCCAATGGCCATCTATAAGGTTTTGATAATTTAGAAAAATGTTTTGATGTTATAAAATATAAGAATTTTCAAATAAGGATTTTTGAAAAGGGAAATAAAGTGTTATCAAGTGAAATTTTCATAAATAAAAGAAAAAGGGAGATTGAAGGTGATGAACTTCAAATTATTTTAAAGAGAATTAATTTTTAGAAGTGATTTAGAAATATAAAAGAAAACGTTTGTAACTTAAATTTACTAACGTAGAATTTATTTATTGGGTTTTGGAAAATGTTAGAAAATTTTAAATTAGAAACAGTAATTAAATCAACTAAATGTGATTTTGTAAAATTAAATCAATAAAAAGTGATTTTGAGAAAATATATTGCGGAAAAGAATTTTTTGACTAAGAATAGGAAGAATATAAAGTAAGAAATTATATTATTATAAGAAAAGTCCAAAATAATATTTTAAAGTTAAGAAATATTTTACGAAGGGTAAAAATGGTGAAAAACGATTTGCGTAACTCAAAAACATAAATTTTAAATTACGCAATTTGAAAAAAAAAATGTTAAAATATTTCTACACAATTTTTAAAGTGTTTAAATATTTTACACGATCGAAATATTGTAGAAAAATTGCTATGCGATTTAAAAATGAAAGAATATTTTTACGCATTTTAGAATATAGAAAAAAATTGTCACGCGATTTTTAAACATAATAGAAATGTTACAAATCATTGTTTACATAATAAAATATTACGTGACCGTAAAAACGTAACAAAAATATTTTTTGAATGAGAAAAATGCAATAATATATGGTTGTTGTTAATTATACAGTAAATTTTATAGTTAAAAAATTAGTATGTGAATACTGTACAAGAAATTGAGCAATTTGCCTATAATTGGCATAAATTCATTTTACGAACGTAAAATAGTATTTGAAGTTTGTATGAGAAATTATGTGATTTACCTTTGGTTAGTAATTGGTGCATTACACATACATTGAAAATGGTCCGATGGACTGTATATGGCTAATTGCCTAGGAGAAACGTACACCTCTTGAGTGGGTGCGATACGCGTAGTGTAGGTCACTTGTTGACCTTGGGGGCATCGGGGTGCGGGTTGTTCGTAATGGGCAGTTGGTAGCTATTCTGTACCGTGAGTTAGACCGATGCAACACACCGATGATCCGGACCGAGACACTATTCTTAATCGAGATCTGACAAAGACTGTTGTGTATGTGCTAGATGTGCAAGATATAATTATAGCACTTGGTCTGAAGCACGTGGTATCGGCAGATCGTTTCGATCAATTTCTCCGACTTGAGTATTAGCTCCATGGAGTAGGACATTGAGTCTATGTGCGCATGCATGAAACTGAGCATCTATATCTATATGATGGTGTTACTGTAATTATTTTGTGATTTAAACAGTGATAGTGGCATGATGGTAATTATTATTTTACACTATGATGATGGCATAATTGTGATCATGATATGATATTTTTGCATGATATATTATTTGTATTATCTCTGTGCTATCATGCTGGTATTGGCGTAGGTGATCTCACCTCTTTGTATATATATCTGTATATTGTATTTATAATTGGGTGAAGACGTTGAGAAAGAAATGGTACAAGAAGGAGAAGAGGAACTACTTTTCACATCAAGGAACGCAAAATTCTGACAGTATGACGTCAAGAGCCAGTTTCTTCGGATATGTACGTCTACAATTTCACAGAGGAGCTGGAGAATGGAGGACATGTCCCGATGAGCGAGGACTTATTTACGAGGGGTACCTGACTGTTAGTATTAGTAGACTATTTCGTGGAGATCCATTTTTCTGTGTGACTATCTTTGTTCATGTTGAATTTCCATTGCATATCAGGCGACATTGGGATACTAGAAATTATGTCCCAACAGAAATTAGCATAGTATCGTCAGCCCGGACACCTGTTCGTAGGGCTACTTGTCATAACGGATTCCTACCTGCTGGGGAACCCGAGGAGGACCCGTCTGAGGGGTCTTCTACTTAGTTAAACTTAGGCAAGTTTGAATTCTGATATAAACTATGTGTGTAATTATTTAAGTGTGTTTATTGTTCCGAGACATGGTCTGTAATAAATAAGCCTGACAGCACTTGTGTAATATGTATATGATGTAAATTATGTGTGAGGTTGTTGTATAATAGTTTTATTTTCCGCTAAGTCTATTTTATTGTTATCCATGAAGAAAGAAAAAAAAAATTTACAACTCGTATTTTTATCACAACATCCCATTTTATGACTATTGAGGGTATTTTGGGTAATAAAGTAACATAAATGTGACACCCTACGGTGGGTGTTACAGTGCCCGCTGAGCGGGGCCGAGAAAATGAAATATTTTCCTCGAGGCCAAAAAACTTTGGATTGTAGAAACGTCGATGGGGGATCTTACTAAACTCGAGGCCGGACACAGTTTACGAGATTTTGGTTTTACGATATTTTATCTAATAAATAAAATCGTAGGATATTTTATTATCTGAGAAAACAAAATATTATTTCTGTTAGCTGTAACTTTTGTCCACTGAGTAATAGCTCTGGTAGATTATTTCTATCTAATTATTTTTATGATATCATCTAAGTGACATCACACTTCACTTTATCGTGAAGCATGCAAAACTTCTCAAGGAAGCTTCAAGGAAACTTCAAGGAGTCTTCTTACACACATTCTCTCTCCTCTCAATTTTTGGCTTGATGGTTGGAGGGAAAAGAAAAGATGACAAGCCATCATCTTTTTTATTTTACTTATTCACTTTTCATTTCAAACTCTCTCACTTCTCTTTCTTCTTCTTCTCTCCCTCACGTGCTCTCTCCTCTCTCCTTCTCCATCCACATGGCCAAGCCACCATTGGAGACCCTTCAAGTTTGTTTGATCAAGCCAACCTAGGCTATTTACTCTCCTCATCATCTTGAAGCTTTCTTCCTTGGTGGACACCTCTTGATTCCTCTATCTTCACCATTTTCTATCAAGCTTAAAGCTTGAATCTTTGAGGTAAAGTTCTCAACTTTCTTCTCTTTTTCTTCTCATTTTCATGACCCTTGGTCACCATTGTGACCAAGGACTCTTCTTCTCAAGTTTTGGTGGTTGATTTTACGAGTTGACCATCTTAGGGTTTTCTTGTGGGTGGTGGATGAAAATCTAGAAAAGAGCTTGCTTTCCTTATTGTCTCTTAAGGTAAGAGGGGGATCATTCTCTTCAACCTATCTTGGTAGTAAGGAACCCATGTGTGGGTTACCCATTTGTTTGTATGATTTTTAGTTGTGTTGTGGTTGTTTATGTGGTGTGATTTTGATATATGTTGTTGTATGAAGGTGTTTGGAGTTTTTCTGCACATCTAGTGGGTTACACAGCCTAGGCCGTGTAAGGGTACACGACCGTGTAATGTGACAGGCATGGACTGGATGGTTTTTGGCTGAATTCCAGAGGAGTACACGGCTCAAGCCATGTAATGTGTCATGGTCATGTACTCTAGGCCGTGCAATGTTTCACGGCCGTGTAATCCAGGCTGTGTAATATGTCACGACTGTGTAATTCAGGCCGTGTAATGGGACATGGTCATGTGATCTGAGTGATGAAAAATGGTTGGTTTTCCAGTCCCTTGGAGGCTCACAGTCTCCTTGGGCATTCGATATGAGGTCCTTATACTAAGATGAACTTATTTAATTGAACGATTAGACGCTTAATTAGGACTTCATAATATGGAAAGAATAAAGAACAAACCCTTAACCCATAACTTGGAGTGGTCCTTGGAATAAAGAAAGAACATGAGTGTAGGTGAGGTTGTGAGGAACTTAAAGTAAATAATCGAAGTGAGTTTAATGCAAAAACATAATGGAATCGAGGCATAACTTTTATAACCACTTTGAATAGTATGTGTTCACCCTTAAGGTTTTGATATTGACTTCATGTGGGTCTGTGAATGGGATCAAAGATTGTTGATAAATGATATGACATGTGATTTTGGACAAGTTAGGCTATTGGTATGAATCTATATATATACACATGTGTATGCATTGAATTCATATGCATTGAGGCATGATTGAGAAAGTCTAACATGATGAGTATGATTGAAACATGCATTGAGAAAGTCCGTTGGACTATGTTGAAAGGCTGTAAGCCTAGGAGTTGAATCACACCTATGTGCGGGTGCGAGTAGACAAGTGTAGGTCACTTGTTAATCTTGGGGGTGTTGGGGTGCGGGTACCTCAGAATGGGCAGTTGGTAGCTCTTCTGTCCGTAGGATAGACTAATGCAAATACACCGACGATCCGGACTGAGACACTATCCTATATCGCGATCTAGTGTAGAATGTCTTGTACAATGCCGTGATGTGCACGTTAATAAATTGAGAAATTATAGCACTTGTTGGCCGCGGTAGCCGAGTTACAGACATGTCTCCTAATCATTCTCTCTGATATTGTGTCTAGCTCCATGGAATAGGAATTTGGCACCATTGTGCACGTGCATAGTCTGTCAACATATTCATTTGGCATAAATAAATATGATTATGAGAATATTTATTTTAATGATAATTCTAACCATTTGTTCTATTAAATTGTTTACTATCTGTACTTTGATGCTGTTATTATGTATGATATGATGTAAGGCGTCCTGCGCCATTTCTGTTTCTTACTGTCATAATTGGTAATGAAGTTGGACATCTCACTTATTTTCTATATTATGTTATTCTGTATTTTGTCTATGTTTTCTTAAAAGACCAAGGCGAGGAAGAGCCTGAGTTTCCCAATTTTGGAATAAACCAGTTATCGGATTGACCATGGCATCCCGACGAGGCTTCCTAGGGTATGCCAGGCTGAGGTTCCATGGAGGCATGGATTGCTGGCACATTGATGTGATCATCAAACGTTGCGTCTACGTGGGAGAGGTGACTGTATCATTGGCTTGGGGTCGCTACGATCCACCGTTCTTTTCCTTGGACGTTCGTGTATCACTGGAGTTCTACATGCTAATACGCGATATGTGGGGTGATCGTGAGTACACTCCACACGAGGATTCTTTCTTATCTTCTACACGAGCTCCTGCTCGTGAATCTACTACTCCTGTGAGGATTTCCTCTTCTGAGGAGGATCCTATGGAAGATCCTAAGGAGGATCCAGCTGAGGTTCCTTCTCAGTAGTTGATAGGGGCTTGATATATTCTTTTTGGTGGTCTGTATATTTTTTTGGGGCATGTAAAGCTTCGGCTTCTTTTTGATGAGCCTTAATGTAATTAATGACTTACAGTCTGTGTCGCGACCATAAAGTTAATCGCGGCGAAATAGCAACTTAAATTAAATTATTTTAATTTTAAGAGTCGCCACCAATTTTATTTGAATTTGGAAAAATTGGAAAACCTTTTATTTGGAAATGGTCTTTGGAACCAGATTGGATTC
This sequence comes from Ormosia semicastrata, assembly GCA_029884595.1. NCBI lineage: Eukaryota > Viridiplantae > Streptophyta > Magnoliopsida > Fabales > Fabaceae > Ormosia > Ormosia semicastrata. Next base: position 16,285,868 of record JAQQTO010000062.1, on the reverse strand, counting down.
GGGAGTCGGTTATGCTTAGGGAAGGGTGGAAACTTAATCCCACACACTCTAACGCACGGCCCTAAGACGATACCTTAGATTAATTGTGCAAATTATTAACAATCCTTGAAAATATTTATTTTACCCCTTTTGTAAACATTGTAACTAAAAAAGCGAAACCACAAAATTGTGAAAATTTAAATTTGGCTTGACAGAAATGAAATTCTGCTCCTACGTATCCCCTGGTGCAATGGGGAACTCAAAGTTACGTAGTTCTCTATAAAATAAGTGTGGGTTGGTTGATTTTATTTAAAATGATTTTTTGGAATTTGAATTAACAAGCCGTCGCGGCTCAGTTATTCAAATTAAGGATTAAATAGGTGAAGCTCGCGTCACGCTAGAGACGTCACCCATTGATTATCGAGTTTGTTACGAAATTTTTATTTAAGATTGTAAATCATCAAGCCATTACAACTCGGATGTTTACAAAATATAAGGGTTAGCAAGTCATGTCGCAACTCGGGTAACCCATTTTTATTCCTTTTAAAAAATTTTAATTATTTCTTTATTTTATTATTATTATTATTTTTTTTTTTTAACCTTTTACCCTTCTCCCTTCTTATCAAAATGCATCATTATGGACAGCAGTCCACGTGATTCAACCTCACACACCCAAAAGACAATCACAATTCAATTTAAAGAGATAAAAAATTTGGAGAATTTGACAACACTAACAGCACGCACCAGGGGACGTTTGGGGAGGGTTTGGACCATGAGATTCGACGGTCGGGAGGCTGACTCGATGTTCGACGGTCGGGAATTGCCTCGAAGGTCGAGAACTAGTTTCGTGGTCCGACGGTCGAGAGCCTGGCCTCTCCGAGGTTCGACGGTCGGGAATTGCCTCGACGGTCGAGAACCGGTTCCTGTGGTCCGACGGTCGAGCCGGCCTCGAGGTTCGACGGTCGGTGGAAAAATGGATTTATTTGGGTTTGGAAGGTTGAAGGTCGATGAGGGGAGTGTAGCTGGTGTGTTTCGACGGTCGAGTGAAGGGATGGATTCGACAGAATTTGGATGGGTTGTCAGTGAGGAGTTCGACGGTCGGTGAAAGGCGACCTAGCTGAGGTTCGACGGTCAAATTGGAGAATGTAGGTGTTTTTGCTTTTGGGGTCTGACGGTCGAATGTGATGGAGTTTAGTTGATGGTGTGAAGGTTTGGATGGCTCGTCGGTGAGATGATGGTAACTGTACGGTCCGACGGTTGGTTGAAAGGCTGATGGATTCGACGGTCGAGTGAGGGGATGGAGTTTGGTTGATGGTGATGGAGGTTTGGATGGCTCGTCGGTGAGAGGAGTGGAGCCGGGGTTTTGAGTTCGACGGTTGTGAGGGGGTAAGGTTTAGAGGTTTGGGAGATAGGTGATGTGGTTTGTGGAATCTCGACGGTCGGTGAGGAAGGTTGATGGATTCGACGGTCGAGTGAGGGGATGGAGTTTTGGACGGGTTGTTGGTGAGGTTGCTTGGTGAGGGATGGTGACTGGTGTGGTTCGACGGTCGGTTGGAAGGGGTGAGATCAAGTTCTGGCTACTGTGCGGTCCGACGGTCGGTTGAGAGGCTGGTAGTTATCCGACGGTCGGTTGAGGGTTCCGTTGGTTTTAGTGAAGGGGTTCGCGGTGGTATGGGAGATTGGAGAAGGTGAATGGTGAAGGTTGGACGTGGAAATGAGATTGAAAGTGGAGGTGGGATCAAATTCTGGCTTTTGGTAGAGGTTGGTTTGTGGGGTTGTCGAAATGAGGGGGTAAAGGGGAAGAGGCTTGAGCTCGTGGTAGTTACGATTTGGGGTGGTGAGGTGTTGAAGTTGGCAGCAAGATGGTGTCCTCGTGAGAGAGAGAGGAAGAGGGCGTGGAGATGGTGAGGAGAGGTTATCAAGGATGATGGGGGTTGAAAGTTGAATATCAGCTCCTCATGGAGAGATCCCCCGCTAAGGTCTTGAAGTTGGTCCTCTCTTATTAGTTGCTAGCAGCCAGGTGATAATGGAGTGGGTGAATCAGTGAGGGAGTAGGTGCAATTAGTGAGGGAATCTGTTTGTTCAGTAGTGCAAGTGGGAAACTAAATGGGGAGCAAAAACTGTGCACTGTGGAAAAAGAGAATGGGAGGCAAAAGTGCTTGTCCCCTGCTGCAGTGGTGATGCTGCATGGCTAAAGAAAAAATGATTTTTATCCCAACGAAAACAAATCTTTTTTTTTTTTTTATTATTTTCTTTTTTTTTTTTTATTTTATTTTATTTTTTTTTTTTTTACTTTTTTTTTATTTTTCATTTTCTATTATATTTTGGGCTTATGTATTTGGGTTAAAAAGATGGGTAAAAAAAAAAAAGATAACAAGAATCTTTTTTTTTTTTTTTTTTTTTGATTTTTTGATTTTTCTCTTTTTTGTTTCTTTTTTATTATTTTTTCTTTTAGTCCGGTCAAAATTGGGTGTTCACAGTTGCCCCTCTTTACTTGTTTCTTATTAGATAAAAAAAGAACTGTGGTTTTTCATTTTATCGTCGTAAGAAACGAGTAAAGACATGAACTCCAATTTTGTTGGATAATGCAAAATAAAACAAGAACAATAAAGTGCACGGAGTGACGGTGGGCTTAATTTGAAAAACAATGGGCTTGGCCTGAATTTAAAAAGATGGGCAAAGTGGGCTTGGCCTGCACTTAAAAAACGACAAAGTGGGCTTGGCCCAAATTTAAAAGACAATGGGCTTGGCCCGAATTTAAGAGACATGGGCTTGGCCCGAAATTTGAAAAACAAAGTGGGCTTGGACCAGACTTAAGAGACAAAGTGGGCTTGGCCCAAAATTTGAAAAACAATGGGCTTGGCCCAAATTTGAAAGACAGATGGGCTTGGCCCGAATTTGAAAGACAAGGGCTTGGCCCAGAATTTGGAAGACAATGGGCTTGGCCCAGAATTTGAAGGACAAAGGGCTTGCCCGGATTTGAAAGACAAGTGGGCTTGGCCTGACTTTAAGAGACAAGGGCTTGGCCCCGAACTTTGAAAAACAATGGGCTTGGCGGAATTTAAAAACAACGATGGGCTTGGCCCAGAATTTGAAAACAATGGGCTTGGCCTGAAATTTGAAAAACGATGGGCTTAGCCAAATTTAAAACACAAGGGCTTGGCCCAATTTAAAAAACGATGGGCTTGGCCTGAAATTTAAAACAAGGCTTGGCCCAGAATTTAATAGACAATGGGCTTCGCCCGAATTTAAAAAGACAAAGGGCTTGGCCCAAAATTTAAAAGACAAGATGGAAGGCCCAATTTAAAAGACAACGATGGGCTTGGCCCGAATTTGAAAAACAATGGGCTTGGCCTGCAATTTAAAAGACAATGGGCTTGGCCCAGAATTTAAAAGACAATGGCTTGGCCCAGACTTTGAAGGACATGGGCTTGGCCCTGGATTTGAAAGACAATGGGCTTGGCCCAATTTAAGAGACAAGATGGGCTTGGCCCAGATTTGAAAGACGATGGGCTTGGCGAGGAATTTAAAAAAGACAAAGGGCTTGGCCCAAAATTTAAAGACAAAGGGCTTGGCCCAAATTTGAAAAACAATGGGCTTGGCCTGCAATTTAAAAAAGATGGAAGGGGCTTGGCCCTAAATTGAAAACAATGGGCTTAGCCTGCAATTTAAAAACGATGGCTTAGCCCAATTTAAAAACACAATGGGCTTAGCCTGCAATTTAAAAACAAGATGGCTTGGCCCAAAAAATTTAAAAACAATGGGCTTGGCCCAGAATTTAAAAACAAGTGGGCTTGGCCCAAATTTAATAGACATGGGCTTCGCCTGAATTTAAAAAAAGGGGCTTGGCCCAAAATTTAAAAAACATGGGCTTGGCCTGCAATTTAAAAGACGATGGGCTTGGCCCGTAATTTGAAAGACAATGGGCTTGGCCCAATTTAAAAGACGATGGACTTGGCCCAGAATTTAAAAGACAATGGGCTTGGCCCAGAATTTGAAGGACAGTGGGCTTGGCCCGGGATTTGAAAGAAGTGGGCTTGGCCTGAATTTAGAGACAATGGGCTTGGCCCAGATTTGAAAAACAAGGCTTGGCGAAATTTAAAAAAGACAATGGGCTTGGCCCAAAATTTAAAACGATGGGCTTGGCCCAATTTGAAAAACGATGGGCTTGGCCTTGGAAATTTAAAAACAATGGGCTTGGCCTGGTAATTTGAAAACAAGGGGCTTAGCCTGCAATTTAAAGACGAAGGGCTTAGCCTGCAATTTAAAAGACAATGGGCTTGGCCCGAATTGAAAAAACCGTGGCTTGGCCCAAAATTTAAAAACAAGGGCTTGGCCCGAGAATTTAAAAGACAAGGGGCTTGGCCCAAATTTAAAACAATGGGCTTGGCCTGGACTTAAGAGACAATGGGCTTGGCCCGAAATTTAAGAGACAATGGGCTTGGCCCAGAATTTAAAGACAAAGGGGCTTGGCCCAGCGAATTTGAAAACATGGGCTTGGCCCGAAATTTAAAAAACAAGGGGGCTTTGCCCAAAATTTAAAAACATGGGCTTGGCCTGAATTTGGAAAACAATGGGCTTGGCCCGCAATTTGAAGGACAAAGTGGGCTTGGCCTGGGATTTGAAAAACAATGGGCTTGGCCCCCTGAAATTAAGAGACAAATGGGCTTGCCCAGATTTGAAAGACAGTGGGCTTGGCCCAGAATTTAAAAGACGGTGGGCTTGGCCCAGAATTTAAAAGACAGGGGGCTTGGCCCGGAATTTAAGAAGATAGTGGGCTTGGCCCAAAATTTAGAAGACAGTGGGCTTGGCCCGGAATGTAAAGGACAATGGGCTTGACCCAGAATTTAAAAGACAGTGGGCTTGGCCTGCAATTTAAAAGACAAGGGGCTTGGCCCGGAATTTTTAAAAAACGATGAGCTTGGCGCAAAATTTAAAAGACAATGGGCTTAGCCTTTTTTAAAAAGACAAAGTGGGCTTGGCCCAAATTTGAAAGACAAACGTGGGCTTGGCCTGAATTTAAAAAACAATGGGCTTGGCCCAAAATTTAAAAGACAGTGGGCTTGGCCCGGAATTTAAAGGATAATGGGCTTGGCCCAGAATTTAAAAGACAGTGGGCTTGGCCCAGAATTTAAAAGACAATGGGCAACTGAGTCCCGAAAATAGGATTTTTCTTCTCTTTTTTTTTTGCTTTCTTTTTTTTTCTTATTTTCTAAATTTTATTTAAAAACATTTGAACCAAGGACGACTTTGGAAAGCTTTGACCACTCAAACTTTATTCACATGCTTTTCTTCCTTAGACCCTTCTGGTTCTTTCCTTCTTCTTCTCTTTCCTTCTTTTTCTTTGTTTTTTACTTTCAACTCTCCTTTCAAGAAATGGGATGAACCATTGCTTGACTGATTCCTTGAGAGAAAATTTTGCCCCAGTGTTTAACCTTGTCTCTCATTTAGTTGATTCCCTGCAACTGCTTGATAACTCAGTCCTTGTCTGCGTTGCTACTTCCTTCAACACAGCTTCTCCTCAATCCTTCAAAAATTTTGCCCCAGTATGGCCAACTAAATGCAAACAAAACTGCTCCTGTGTAGCTGATCACACGCAATTCAAAATTGCCCCAGTTTGGGTGCACCCTTCAAGGTGTTTCAGGCTAACTTCCTCTGAGATTTTGCCCATTCATTTGCCCTAACTTTTGTTTAGACCGACCCTTCAGGTTTTCAGACTAACGGGCTCTTTTTTCATTTTATTTGTTTTTTTTTTTAACTTTTGTTTTGGCCGCTCTTTCGGGTTTTCAACCTAACGAGCTTTTTTTTTTTTCCTTTTTTTTTTTTTTTTCTTTTGTTGTTTTTTTGTTGTTTTTTTTTTTTTTTAGCTCGGGTATCTCCTCTTCCATCAATTGGGATTTCCAAGATCTCTTCGATCTGAATTGGTCAATAAGCAATTACCATTAGATGGTCAAATCATGGTGTTGTACTCATGGTCACTTTACCTGAAGCATTATGTCACAAACACTCATGAACTCAAAAAGTACAACAGGAAAGAAACGAACACTTCCAGATTGTTCTTAGAAGTTTGACTACAGAAAGGATATTATTTACAACGGTTAAAGACACAAGAAATAAAATCAAAAGATTTTTTTTTCGCTTGAGTCAAGATTCGACAACTGGACATCATTAATTATCAAACACCCCCCACACTTACTCTTTTGCACGTCCTTGGGCAAAACAGAAAAAAAAGCCTGACTCAAAAGTTAAACATTCTAAAAGACTCAATTTCTAATAATATTTAAGAATGAAGATCAATTAATAATTCAAGTAATCAAACATTCATGAGGCAACACATCTTCACATCTCAAATCAACAAGCAAGGATACTTCAATTGAAAAACATGAGTAAAGAATGATAGATCCTCACAAATTTACTCTCAATCTCTCAAGTGTTTAAAAGGTAGGTGTTTCACTCAATTCGACCCATGAAAATTTCACTACCATATGCTTGCTTATTTTCTACTTCTCCACTACTCAGAACACATGTATACACAAATCATGAGGACTTTATTCAAGGTTATAATGGGGTAAAGGTAAAGGTGGAAGTAATATGGATATGTCAAGTTAAATACCAAAGAGAATAGAAGAGCATTATGATACAGTTAGAGTGGAGAAGATGTTTGAGAACATTCAGTCTAACTTTCCCACGATTTTCTTAGTTTTTTTTCTCATACAGAACAAAGACCAATATCTAACTAATATTTTGTTAAAGATCAATTGGTAGATTGAATTCCTTTAGGCTTGAACATTCTCCTTCTATTCCTGTTATTTCCAATCATCCACCCTCATTCTAGGTATGAATATATCACATGGTGCATTCTTTTGATTGTAGCAATAACCAAATTTTTTTTTTTTTTTTTTTTTTTATAGAAACATATTTTCTTTTTTCCCTTTTTTTTTTTTTTTTAGAAACATATTTTCTTTTTCTTTTTCTTTTTTTTCTTCTTTTTTTTTTTATATACAACCAATCTGCACATGCACCCCCACACTTGTTCAAGAACTCATCAAATAACAAAGTCAATGCTCTCTTATTCCCTAAGGTTGGGTTAGAACATGGTTTTTCATTTAAGGCACGTAATGAGTTAGAAACAAAGAATGGTCAAATAAGCTCAAAGGGGTTAAGCAAAGGAAAATATGCAAGGTTGGCTATTTGGCTAAACTGGCTAAGAAAGAGGGCCTCAATCATGTTCATGCATGCAAGTGAAACGCAGCCTCAAAAAGAATCAAAGCAAGTTCTAGAGTGATCATTATCATGAGTGAAAATCACACAAGAAAGAAGAGAATGGCATAAATGTTGAATCCATCCATTAGGCTCAAGATCTCACAAGATATAGTTCTATCATTCTCAGTCCACCAATTCAACATCCATAACCAAACATATGATTTTTAAGAAAGAAGACAATTTACTCAATCATGCAAATTTTCTTGAATTTCAATTGCTACTTCCACACAAACTAGTTATCTACCCCAACTAAAATGCGTCTCAAGAGTAAAATTTACTCCCTACTCTGCCATCCTTAACTGGTTTAGAAAATTACTGACAAACATATAAACATATTAATACATGCACACTTTTTTTTTTTTTTTTTTTTTTTTTTTTTTTCATATTTAGGCACACAACGATCCTTCCCCCCAACCAGATCATAACATTGTCCTCAATGTGAGAGAGAGATATAGAAAAGAGCAAAACAACCTGATAAGAAGTGAATCAACGCCCAGTAGAAAAGACGCACAATACACACACTTTTTTTTGTTTTTGTTTTTGTTTTTTTTTTTTTTTTGTTTTTATATATTTAGGCACACAACGATCCTTCCCCCCAACCAGATCATAACATTGTCCTCAATGTGAGAGAGATATCGAAAAGAGCAAAACAACCTGATAAGAAGTGAAATCAACGCCCAGTAGAAAAGAAGCACACAGTCAGTCTGCATCGGACCCTGATAAGAAGTGAATAGAACTTTAGTACTTCCACAATTTAATACTAATTACTACCCTACTACTCCTTACTCTACCACCAATTGAGATGCATCTCAAGATAAAAAATACTCCTTACTCTTGCCATCCCTATTTACTTTTGTTGTTAATTGATGACAAACACAACAAACATATTAACAAACACACTTTTTGAATTTTTTGGTTTTTTTTTTTTTTTTTATTATTTTTTTTGTTTTTTTTTTTTTTTTTGTTTTTGTTTTTTGTTTTTTGTTTTTTGTTTTTGTTTTTGTTTTTGTTTTTTTTTTTTTATTTTTTTTTTTGCACAACCATCTTTTCCCCCAACCAGATCATAACATTGTCCTTAATGTTAAAATATAGATGAGTAAAGGATAGAATTACTCTTTGGAGAAAGCGGACACAAATTTAAACAGAAACAAAGTACAATAAAATCAAACCGATTAAAGAGAAAGTGTCGATCTAGCTTGCTTTTCTTGTTACTTCCTTCGCTGCTTCCTATTGACCAATCTATCTGAGCCAATACCTTATCAGGTACATACTCAAAAGCTTCCAATTTATCAATGAGCTCATCAATAGTGGAGGCAGAGATAAGAAGTTGTCTTCTTAGAAGGAGTGATAAATTTACGTTCCACAGACTTTGTCAAGAAAAAATAACAAAAGGTCAAAGAAATTATTAACATTCAACAGACCAATGGGTTTATGGTGGATGTTCAATTCAACAAGAGACAATTTGAAAAATTTCTTCCAAAGTACCAAAACCACCTGGTAAGACAAGAAATGCATCAGAATTGTCAGCCATTATTTTCATGCGTCCATGCATGGATGTTACCTGAATTTCTTCTCCAACTGTCTTGCCAGTGATGTTACTTTCACTAAAGGTTTAGGAATAACACCTAAAACCATGATCCTCCTATAAGAGCAAAGCAAGCTGAAACAAATTTCCCCATTAACCCACGATAACCTCCCCCATATACAAGATGAATATTCCTTGCGACAGTGATCGACCAAGAGCGCTAGGCTGCGTTTACAAACTCTAATCCCTTCCCATAACTCGACCCACAAAAAACACAGACATTTTTTAGGTTACGAATAGCAGGCCCCATTCTATACCCTTCTTCTCTTTGAGTGTTTCTGAGTTGAAGATGAAGGAGAAAATGGAGTGTTTAAATAAGAAAAGAATGGAAAGGGAAATAATTGCACCTAGAAAGGTAGGTCGGCCATTGTCGAAAAGGTTGAATTTAAGAAACATAAAATCTTTTTTTTTTGTTTTTTTTTTTTTTTTAACTTTTTTTTTTTTTTTTTAACAAGAAAATCATCGGGGTAAAGAAGTCTAGAAACCCCGAAGGATCCCATCCAAAAGATCGTCTGTCCAAACCAAAATTCAACAAAATCATACAAAGATAAAAAATGATTACATACCTTTATGTACGGGTTTCATGGCAAATCTTTATCTTTAAGCGTCATGAGTGCAGTAATACCAAGACGGCTCAGCCAATCTGGGCATTCTTCTCCCTCCCGCTTATGGGATATTTTGGATTGAGCTACGACGCCACTAATTAAAGTGCGTAAATCGACGGCTACCACCAACGACCACGGCCATGGTGAGAGGTCGGCGAAGAGCCCATGTCATTAAATCACGGGATTCACTCGGAGGCATTGTCACGCGAGAATGCAAACACGGACGCTTCTTTCTCGTCCATCGCAAGCGAGCCTTTGGTTAAAACACAGGAATGCTTGCGCGGCTCTCTCGCAGAGCATGGCACACGAACCTTATTTACCGACCGACGTGCGAAGGTCCACCCGAGTCAATGACGGGTGCTGCCACTCCACCGCGGGGGCTCCTAATCTAATTAAAGACCAAGTACAACCGAAGTTTCGCCCTTTTTTTTAGTTTTCAGCTTTTTTTTCTTTTTTTTTTCTTTTTAAAAGATAATATATACATGTTGTTGTGATTGTGGTTCACATCTTCCTCTGGTTTCACGTCCAGAAACGGCTTAAACGCCTTCTATGAGTCGAGGATAAGCTTCCCATCCAATTTTCTTATAAATTGGCAAACAGGGTCTTTTTGAGTCAGATTCCCAAGACTGTAACGCTCCTGCTCGTCCTTGAAGAGATTCCACAAACTAAGAAGTTCACGCTGTACAACTCCACAAGAATGCGTCTCAAGAGTCAATAAGATATTATCTAATGACTCCTTACTCAGTTCATTCTTAATGAAGAATATTTTATCTTCTCTATTTACAGAAACCATCCCCAAAGAGTGACATCGCGTGTTGCAATTCCATCGTGCACACTTGTAACAAACTTTCATTCTTTTTGCTCTTCTCCTTTTTGAAAATGAACTTTTACCAAGACCAGGCATGTATGGGACAAATGAATCTGAAGATTCACCAGCTAAACGAACCTTTGCTTCGATTATCCAGCGTATATCTTCTGGGATGCCCTTATACATTAACAATCTCAGTCTTTCACACCTAGCTTCATAGACTTTTGTTAGAGCATTTAGAGGAGAGAAGGAAAATATTTTCTTAGGTTTGAAAGAATGGCATCCATTTTGAAAGGAGAAGAAATCAGTTATTATGGGAAGCTGAAAAACAAACCGACTTGAGAGTCACGGAGTACCGTTATCCACCACTTAACCGGCAACACAGAGAACTCAACAACTTGATGCTCCAGAAATGGTTGAGTCTTGGTCCATTAACTTTAAGCGCATTACCATTCCTAGGATTCTCAATGTCTATGGCCCCACAAGATACACGTGTTTGACAACAAGAGAACCGCGCCACCTAGATCTCAATTTTCTAAGGAGTAGGTGCGGATGAGAATCTTAAAGCAAAACTTTATTGACCAATTTCCGCAACTTTTGCAAAAGGTGCAACAGACCTTGAATAAAGAAGGCCAATAAAATCCATACTGCAAGATTTTCGCAGTTGTTGTCTCCACATGCTTCCAATAAAGTTTAATGGCACTACCTACCTCATTGTCGGGTACACAGCTGTCTCTTTTTTTTCTTCTTTTTTTATTTTTTATTTTTTTGAGAAAACATGATGAGAAGAATGATGACAAGTGATGCAATAATGAGTGAGTGAGTTGTTGGTCCTTTAATAATGACTCATCTCCTCTTTTTGAAAAAGAAATTTTTAAGAGGGACGCAAGCATGGTTTGTCACATTAAAAGACTGAACAACTCACAAGATATGGCAAGATGATTTTTTTTTTTTAATGTAAGAAAATGTATTTATTTTTTTTTAATTTTTTTTTTCAAGAATGGATGGCATGAGGAAAGAAGAAGTACGCTCCCTTTGTGTCCTAATGAGGTTGCCTTAAACTTGGGAAATTCATCCTAAGGATCTAAGAGTCTTTCTAGTTCGTGATAACTTCCATAGGGTGGCTCTTCTATTTTAAAGGTCTCTAGAGCCAAGTCCTATTTCAGAATGTTGACCACGAAATAGTGGGTAAACCAACTAGGTGTGGGACATTCATGAAAAAGGCGCACTCTAAATGAGATTTTCGCGATAACCAAACAAGAAGTACATCCAAAATGGCTACCACTACGCAACCTCTACTTAACTTAGGCTTCACTCAGACCCGGGTATAAGGCCCCACTCGATTGTGTGTGCTTTATGTGTAGGTGCAGTGGGTGCTGGGAACGTACAAACCTGTACAAAAATTTAAAAAGAAACTACCCCCCAACTTGCAAAAACATATATACAATAGCCAGGCAGCAATCATCTATCCTAAGGTTTCAATAATTATGCACAATTAAGTACAAATTATATACAAGTATATCAGGTCAAAACAAACACAGGAAATAAATGAAAATTATTAACAATTTGCACAACTAACAACGACAGGCTTGACTCTCCAAAACTCCCCAGTGGAGTCGCCATCTATCGCGACCGTAAAGTTAATCGCGGCGAAATAGCAACTTAAATTAAATTATTTTAATTTTAAGAGTCGCCACCAATTTTATTTGAATTTGGAAAAATTGGAAAACCTTTTATTTGGAAATGGTCTTTGGAACCAGATTGGATTCGGGAGTCGGTTATGCTTAGGGAAGGGTGGAAACTTAATCCCACTTGCACCACTAACGCACTTTAGTCCTAAGACGGTACCTTAGATTAATTGTGCAAATTATTAACAATCCTTGAAAATATTTATTTTACCCTTTTGCAAACATTGTAACTAAAAAAGCGAAACCACAAAATTGTGAAAATTTAAATTTGGCTTGACAGAAATGAAATTCTGCTCCTACGTATCCCCTGGTGCAATGGGGAACTCAAAGTTACGTAGTTCTCTATAAAATAAGTGTGGGTTGGTTGATTTTATTTAAAATGATTTTTTTGGAATTTGAATTAACAAGCCGTCGCGGCTCAGTTATTCAAATTAAGGATTAAATAGGTGAAGCTCGCGTCACGCTAGAGACGTCACCCATTGATTATCGAGTTTGTTATGAAATTTTTATTTAAGATTGTAAATCATCAAGTCATTGCATCACAACTCGGATGTTTACAAAATATAAGGGTTAGCAAGTTTGTCATGCTCGGGTAACCCATTTTTATTCCTTTTAAAAAATTTTAATTATTTCTTTATTTTATTATTATTATTATTTTTTTTTAACCCTTTTTTACCCTTCTCCCTTCTTATCAAAATGCATCATTATGGACAAAGCAATCCACGTGATTCAACCTCACACACCCAAAAGACAATCACAATTCAATTTAAAGAGATAAAAAATTTGGAGAATTTGACAACACTAACAAAGACACACCAGGGACGTTTGGGGAGGGGTTTGGACCACGAGATTCGACGGTCGGGAGGCGAATCGATGTTCGACGATCGGGAATTGCCTCGAAGGTCGAGAACTAGTTTCGTGGTCCGACGGTCGAGAGCGGCCTCGAGGTTCGACGGTCGGGGGAATTGCCTCGACGGTCGAGAACGGTTCTGTGATCCGACGGTCGAGAACGGCCTCGAGGTTCGACGGTCGGTGGAAAAATGGATTTATTTGGGTTTGGAAGGTTGAAGGTCGATGAGGAGTGTAGGCGGGTGTGTTTCGACGGTCGAGTGAAGGGATGGATTCGACGAATTTGGATGGGTTGTCGGTGAGGAGTTCGACGGTCGGTGAAAGCGACCTAGGCGAGGTTCGACGGTCAAATTGGAGAATGTAGGTGTTTTTGCTTTTGGGGTCCGACGGTCGAATGTGATGGAGTTTAGTTGATGGTGTGAAGGTTTGGATGGCTCGTTGGTGAGATGATGGTAACTCATGCGGTCCGACGGTTGGTTGAAAGGCGATGGATTCGACGGTCGAGTGAGGGGATGGAGTTTGGTTGATGGTGATGGAGGTTTGGATGGCTCGTCGGTGAGAGGAGTGGAGCTGGGGTTTTGAGTTCGACGGTTGTGAGGGTAAGGTTTAGAGGTTTGGGAGATAGGTGATGTGGTTTGTGGAATCTCGACGGTCGGTGAGGAAGGTTGATGGATTCGACGGTCGAGTGAGGGGATGGAGTTTTGGACGGGTTGTTGGTGAGGTTGCTTGGTGAGGATGGTGGCCGGTGTGGTTCGACGGTCGGTTGGAAGGGGTGAGATCAAGTTCGCTCTTCGTGCGGTCCGATGGTCGGTTGAGAGGTTCAGGTAGTTATCCGACGGTCGGTTGAGGGTTCCGTTGGTTTTAGTGAAGGGGTTCGCGGTGGTATGGGAGATTGGAGAAGGTGAATGGTGAAGGTTGGACGTGGAAATGAGATTGAAAGTGGAGGTGGGATCAAATTCGGCTTTTGGTAGAGGTTGGTTTGTGGGGTTGTCGAAATGAGGGGTAAAGGGGAAGAGGCTTGAGCTCGTGGTAGTTACGATTTGGGGTGGTGAGGTGTTGAAGTTGGCAGCAAGATGGTGTCCTCGTGAGAGAGAGAGGAAGAGGGCGTGGAGATGGTGAGGAGAGGTTATCAAGGATGATGGGGGTTGAAAGTTGAATATCAGCTCCTCATGGAGAGATCCCCCGCTAAGGTCTTGAAGTTGGTCCTCTCTTATTAGTTGCTAGCAGCCAGGTGATAATGGAGTGGGTGAATCAGTGAGGGAGTAGGTGCAATTAGTGAGGGAATCTGTTTGTTCAGTAGTGCAAGTGGGAAACTAAATGGGGAGCAAAAACGTACCTTTGTGGAAAAAGAGAATGGGAGGCAAAAGTGCTTGTCCCTCTCATGCAGTGGTGATCTTTGCATGGCTAAAGAAAAAAATGATTTTTATCCCAACGAAAACAAATCTTCTTTTTTTTTATTATTTTTTATTATTTTCTTTTATTTTATTTTATTTTATTTTTTATTTTTTATTTTTTTTACTTTTTTTTTATTTTTCATTTTCTATTATATTTTGGGCTTATGTATTTGGGTTAAAAAGATGGGTAAAAAAAAAAGATAACAAGAATCTTTTTTTTTTTTTTTTTTTTTTGATTTTTCTCTTTTTTGTTTCTTTTTTTATTATTTTTTCTTTTAGTCCCAGGTCAAAATTGGGTGTTCACAGATCTGTATCTAAACATATATATATATATATATATAATATATAATATATCTTTTGCATGAAAGTATAGGTTGATCTTTATGTTTTTCGCTTACAAAATGAAAATGTATAATAAAGGTATTTGAAAGAGACTTGCTATGTTATGATACTTCATTGATGAACATGTTAATAACTATATATATATATATACGATATAAACTGGGTCTTAATAATAATGAAATAATGTTCTTTTGAATTTCGTCCGTTTGGTGTGACGTCCTCTTCTCCTCCTGAAAAAGGGGGCGTTGCACTCCTAATGAGAAAAATAAGTATGTAGACCTTGATGATGAGTTTGAGAAGCTGTCTCTTAATAAGAAGGATGGTAAAAATGACAATAAGAAAGATGGGACAAGCTCAAGTGGCAAGGAGGATCATAGCATGGATGAGAAAACTAAGGCAGCTGATGAGAGAGTTATGTCAGAAGCTGAGAGAGTTCGTGAACCCTTTCACAAACCTTTTCACTAACCCTCTTAGCTCCCTAAAGACTGGAAGCTACATCCTTCTCACCCCAAGGAGTTGAACATTAGAGAAACATTTATTAGTGTCAAGACTAGATCAGCCTTTAGGAGACTTGAGCACTCAAATCAACTTGCTCTACTATCTCAGATTGAGCCAAAAACCACTATGGAAACTTTCCAAGAAGAATCATGGATTGAGACCATGTAAGAGGAGCTCAATCAATTTGAGAGAAACAAAGTGTGGTCTCTAGTGCCTACACATAAAGATCATTCTCTAATTGGCACAAAATGGGTGTTTAAAAGCAAGTTGGATGAAGATGGAAATGTGGTAAGGAGCAAGGCAAGGATAGTTGCTCAAGGTTGTAACCAATAAGAAAGTATAGACTACGATGAAACCTGTTCCCTTGTAGCTAGGTTAGAAATAATTAGAGTTCTCTTTGCATATGCTGCATTTAAGGGCTTTAAACTATTTCAAATGGATGTTAAGAGTGCATTCTTAAATGGTTTCATAAATAAGGTAGTGAATGTCCATCAAACTCCTAGTTTTGAGGATATTAAACATCCAAAATATGTTTATAAGTTCTCCAAAGCCTTTTATGGCCCAAAGTAAGCTCTAAGAGCTTGGTATGAGAGATTAAACGATTTTCTGTACAAAAAATGGTTTTATAAGAGGAAAAGTGGACACTACCTTGTTTAGAAAATATTTAAAGAATAAACTATTAATAATCCAAATATATGTAGATGACATCGTATTTGGATCTACTAATGAATGCTTGTACAGATAATTTTAACTTGATGAAAAGTGAATTTAAGATGAGCATGATGGGAGAATTAAAATTCTTTCTTAGCCTGCAAATCAAGCTAGACAAGTCTAGAATCTTCATCTATCAAGAGAAATATACCAAAGACTTGTTAGGAAAGTTCAACATTGAAGGGACTAAGCCAATGAAGACTCCCATGCATCCCTCAAATGTGATTAAGAAGGATGAGAAAGGTAAACCAGTAAGTGACATGCTTTATAGATGTATGATTTGTTCTTTACTTTATCTAATAGCAAGTAGACTTGATATTGTGTTTAGTGAGGACTTATGTGTAGGATTTCAATCTTTTCCAAAAGATTCACGCCTTAAAGTTGTAAAAGAATTTTTAGATACATTCTTGGTACTTCTAACTATAGTTTATAGTATAAGAAAGGATCTAGTTTTGATCTAGTAGGGTACTGTGATGCTAATTTTACTAGGGATAGAGTTGAGAGGAAGAACACAAGTGGTGCATGTCACTTCATTGGGAATGCATTGATGACTTGGTCATGTAGGAAGCAAAACTCAATAGTCTTCTCAACTGCAGAAAATGAGTACATCTCTGCATCCAACTACTGCTCACAACTATTTTGGATTTAACATTAAATGGAAGATTACTCCATGAGGTACAACCATATCCCTATCCTTTGTGACAATACAAGTGCCATTTACTTGTCTAAGTGTAACATCCTCTTTTTAGCATGTTAGACTAGTTTATGGTTACAAAGGTAGCATAATACTTGCTTAACATGTCTGCTTATTTTTGTGACAAAGTTAGTTAGTTTAGGCACTATATTGCAACCCAAAATGTGATAAGTAGCTTAAAATGACTCAGATAGTAGCATAAATGGCTAAGTTGAGGGAAATAAATCTAGAGAAATTGTTTCTAAGTCACAAATAAATGGAATATGATGTAGTTAAAATTTGAGGATTGATCAATCAATTTTGAGGCATTCATTATTACTTTATATTTAGCCTAATTAGATGCTAATTGTGTCTAATATTAATTTTTGGGTGAGTTTTAGATGATTGGGTCTCATTGAGCTTAGTTGTAAAAACTTCATTAATTTTTAGAATTTAGCTCATTTTGACCTTTCTGTATCATACAAGACATATATTGGGCTACAAATATCACATTTGGATGCTCTTAGTGTCCCCTGAAAGCTGAGATAAAGATATACAATTTTGTGTCTAATGTAATTTTTCTAATTCAGCTGGATTCAGGGCTAAATTGAGCCTCAAATTTAGGACGCTGTTGTTGTCACAAACCTTGGACCTTCCCTCACTAATTTGGGCTTAACTTTCTCAATTTAAGCCAAAATAAGGCAAATTATATGTCTATGAAAAGCTTATTCAGAGGGCTACAGTTTGGGATAAGGGTAAATTAGGAATTACAAAAGAATTATCAGTTACAAATAGGTGAATGCAGAATCCAAAAATAATTTTCAGAGTTTTTTGTTTAGTTTTTGAAGATTGAGAAAAAGTTCTTTTCTCTTTTTTTCTCTTTTCTCTCTTCTCTGAGAGTTTTGCACTTTTCTTGAAGTTTTTCTAATGGTGATGGCCATGGAAGGCTAAAGATCCAATCAATCCAAGGAATTCAATGATTGTGGTTAGAGTTTTGAGTTCTTTTGTTTAATTGTGATTTCTGCTTGTGTTCTCTCCTCTTCTCAATCTTCAATTGTGATTTGTCTTTGCAACATGATTATGTTGATCTAAATCTAGATTTGATTGAATCTAGATTATGTTTTCAAAATTGAAGATAGAATCATGATTGATCA
This sequence comes from Ormosia semicastrata, assembly GCA_029884595.1. Classification (NCBI taxonomy): domain Eukaryota; kingdom Viridiplantae; phylum Streptophyta; class Magnoliopsida; order Fabales; family Fabaceae; genus Ormosia; species Ormosia semicastrata. The sequence goes on along the minus strand of JAQQTO010000062.1, from coordinate 16,268,319 downwards.
ATCTGAATCTAATGGAGAATAGATCACCGATTGGTAATCTATGTTAATTCAAAATTGTGCCTAAATTAACTTTAATTAAGGATTGTGATTGTGATTCTGTTTTAGTTGATCAAATTCTAGGTGATTATCCAGTTGAATTTGAATTAACAGAGGTGTATGCATATAGAATTCTATTCTCTTTAAACTATGATTAACTCTGCTACTTGAATTGAATGCCTTGGATTAGTGTTTCCATAATTGAATTTTCTTTTAATTTCTGTTTGAATTTGTATTCTGCTACTTGATGAACAAAACCCTCTATCTACTGACAACTTCTAATATGCTTGAGAAATCTGAATTGGTCCTTGGGAGATGACCTAGGTTATGCACTATACTATATTCCATTTTAAAACCTAGACTATTTTAAGCTGAGTACGACATCGTCAATCAAAATTTGGCGCCGTTGCCGGGGACCTATTTTTAGTTTCCTAGGCTTATTAGGAGTCCCTAATAGTTTGGTAATTTATTTGCTTAAGTTCTGTAGAATCGTTGCTCTTTGTAGGTTGTGATTAACTTTGTTGAAACCGCTAAATCTGCCATTGGAGTTGAGTTGCAACTGTGTGTCAAGCAACTTTGTAATTTGATCATATTAAGTGCATTACTAACTCTTTTTCAATCGTGCAATTCAGTTGCATCCTGCATTTTAGCATTGTTAGTTTTAGCATGTTGTTTGCATAATTCTGTTTTCTGCATAATTCTGTTTTTTTCTACTCATTGTGTTGTTCCATTGTGTTTTATACTGCAACACACACCATTGTTCAATTCTGCTGCTATGCAATTCTGCTGCACTAGGTTACTATTTCATTGGTTTTTGTTGCTATTTGTCATCTTATTGCTACCCTCATTGATAATTGCATTGCAAGATCTCTTGGTAAGTGTCATTGAATCAATTTTGGACTTGTTCCTAACATTGATAGGTGACTTGTTCCAGCTAACATTTTTTTTCCTAGCTTCTGATTTGTGTGCAGCAAAGGACTAGTAGAAATCATTAGCGACTTTGGAGTTTGAATTTGAGACTTGGTCTCCAAGGTTAACCCATCATTTTGAGCAAAGCGATCCTAGGATCATCCACTCGGATTTTGGCCAAAATCATTCATCTTGTAGGGTTTTTTGGAAAACTAGGGACATAGCGGTCATTTTTTTAATTGTTAAGTATCTCCAAATGAGCCGAAAATTAGTGGGTTAAAGGAAAATGGCCTTCTCCACAAGGCTCATACTTTGTTATGAGCACCACCCTAGTTTGCCCAAAATCCTTCATTTAGATCACTTTTTCATTTTTTGAAGATTTTTTATTGCATTTTTTAGTTCCATTTTTGTTTAGTTTTTAGTGTGTGGTGGTCCCATAATTTTTAAAAATCATTTGATAGGTCAATTAGATTTATTTTGGTGCATTTTTAATGTTGGATAGTCAATTTTGCTTGTTTTGTATTTTTGAGTTTTCTATATTACATGACTAGGTTTAACCCCGGTATGCTGCATCATTTTGATTCTGAGATAGATAGGACTTTTCATTCCTTACATAGGTTTAATAGGATTGATTCTACACTTGATGAGCATATAGGAAGTAGTGTACATTTTGCTGTTTCTAGAGATTCTACACATAGTAATCATACTAGTGATTTTGCATCTGAATTTTCTGATTCTGTGCATTTTGTCATTGATCAATCTTTTCATTCTAGTTATACTGAGAACACTGATATTAGGAATGATAGAACCTTGAAAGAGCTTGCTGCCCCTGATGTTACATATCAATCTTTATGCATTCAGTATCCTGATGTTGATGTTCCTTTTGAACTTAAATCTAGATTGATTCATTTGCTGCTTAAGTTCAATGGTCATGCAGGTGAGGACCCTCATAAGCATCTTAAGGAGTTCCACATTGTGTGTTCTACCATGAAGTCTCAATGTATTCTAGAAGATCACATTAAACTAAGAGCATTCCCTTTCTCATTACAGGATGCTGCTAAGGACTGGCTGTATTATTTGCATCCAAGTTCTGTCACTTGCTGGAATGATCTTAAGAGGTTGTTTTTGGAGAAATTCTTTCCTGCATCAAGAGCTACATCAATAAAAAAAAATATGTGGCATTAGGCAGTTTGATAGAGAGACATTATATGAATATTGGGAGAGGTTCAAGAAGATGTGTGCAAGTTGCTTTCACCATCAGATCAGTGACCAATTACTCATCCAATATTTCTATGAAGGTCTGCTGCCTATGGATAGGAGTATAGTTGATGCTGCTAGTGGAGGAGCATTGGTAGACAAGACTCCTATGGCTGCAAGGAATCTGATTGAGATTATGGCCACTAATTCTCAATAGTTTGGCACTAGAATTAACTCAGTGGTATTGACTAGAGGTGTCCACGAAATTGAGGCTGCCTATGTTGCAAATCACAGGAAATTGGAAATCAAAATTGATGATCTCGCATCCTTAGTGAGGTAATTAGCTATGAGTCAACAACAGTAGCCTGCTGCAGTAGTTCTTGCCAGAGTATGTGGCATCTGCATTTCTGCTGATCATCCCACAGATGCCTATCCTACACTATAGAGGGTGACACTGATGGTACCACATAGGCCTATGCAGCAAACATCTATAATAATAGGCCTCAGCAGCAACAGCAGAGTTATGATTTGTCCTCTAATTGATATAACTCAGGTTGGAGGAATCATCCCAATCTGAGGTGGGGGAATAACTCTACACAACCTACCCTTACTCAATTTAGGCAACAACAGCAAATACCCTTCCAGTCCACTGCAGGATCCAGTAGACCGTATCAACCACCCTTCATGCTGTAGTAGAATATGCAGTAGCCTAGTGCAGCACCTCTTAAATATGAGCCAACCTTGGAGGACTTGATGAAACAGATGGCAGTGAATAACTTGTAGTTCCACTAGAGAACAGAAGCTACCATTCAGAATTTGGAGAACCAGATTGGACAGCTTGCCAGTTCGATAAATCAATTACAGTCACACGATTCTGACAAGTTACCTGCACAAACTGTGGTGAATCCCAGAAATGTGAGTGCCATCACTCTAAGATCTGGTAAGACCGTTGATACACCAAATTGTAGGTTGTAACATGGTTTAGATAAGGAGACTAAGGAGCAACAAGCCATACCAGAAATTTCATGTAGCAGCAAAATTAAGAAAATAGATTCTGTCCCCACTCCTAGTATAGTTAATGATGAGCTGGAGCAATCCATCCTACTTCCATTCCCTCAGATGGTTGTGCAGATCAAGAAGATTGATGAGACTGACACAGATAAAGAGATCTTTGAGGCATTTAGGAAGGTTGAAGTGAACATTCCTCTCCTTGAAGCAATCAAGTAAATTCCAAGATATGCCTAGTTCCTTAAGGACCTATGCACTCACAGGAGGAGACTAAAGGGAAATGAGAAGATCAGTATGGGGCAAAATGTGTTTGCACTTATACAACCTACGATGCCCTAGAAATGCAAGGATCCAGGGATTTTTACTATTCCATGTACCATAAGCAGTAGCAAATTTGAAAATGCTATGTTAGATTTTGGTGCTTCAATTAATGTTATCCCTATGTCTGTGTTTAACTTTCTTGTCCTTGGACATTTGCAGAATACAAGTGTTATCATTCAGTTAGCAAACAGGAGTAATGCATACCCTGCTGGACTCATTGAGGATGTCCTTGTTAGAGTTAATGATTTATTTTTTCCTGCAAATTTTTATATTTTGGATATGGATAGAGAATTTAAATCCAGCAAGGCTCCCATCATTCTAGGCAAACCTTTTCTCAAAACTGCCAGAACCAAAATTGATGTCCAAGAAGGCACTCTTTCCATGGAGTTTGGAGATAGTGTGGTCAGATTTAACATTTTGGATGCCATGAAGAATTCCGTGGAGGAGCATTCTGTTTTTCATATAGATTTGCTAGCTGATATAGTTGATGATAACTTGTCTGAGTTCTTTGCTGTTGATTTCCTATGTTTTTCTGATTTTGATGATATTTACACATGTGCTACTTGTACTGAGTCTGAAATGTGCAGTGTTTGTACTGAGATTGCATCCTGTTTACATGGTGATTTTGATGCAGATTATATAGGTTCTGAATAGTTAGATGGTGGTGCAACTGCAAATTCAATGGAGTCAGAATACAGCAATTTGATTTCAGCAAGTACATATAAATCTAATTTTGTAGGGTTACAGGTTGTAGACATAGTTCCTACCACCAGGATACTTCCATCTGTAGTGCAGTCACCTACACTAGAGGTTAAGCCACTCCAACAACATCTTAAGTATGCATACTTAGAGGAGGATAATAAGTTGCCAGTGATCCTTTCTATTAACCTCCATGCTGAGCAGGAGGAGAAGTTGTTGTAAATATTGAGGAAGCATAAGAGAGCTATCAGATGGACCTTCGCTGACATTCCTGGCATTAGTCCTTCCATGTGCATGCACAGGATACTACTTGAGGATGAAGCTAAGCCAGTGAGACGACCACAGAGGTGACTCGACCCTTTGATCCTGGATGTGGAAAAGAAAGAGGTGACTAAGCTTTTGCAAGCTGGGATCATCTATCCTATATCAGATAGTGCTTGGGTGAGTTAAGTTCAAGTGGTTCCAAAGAAATCAAGAATCACAGTAGTGAAGAAGGATCAAGATGAGCTTATTCCTGCTAGAGTGTAGAGTAGCTGGAGAGTTTGTATTGATTACAGGCGGCTCAACCAAGCGACCAGAAAGGATCATTTTCCTTTACCCTTTATTAATCAGATGCTTGAGCGCTTGGCTGGAAAATCTTACTACTATTTTCTTGATGGCTTTTCAGGTTATTTCCAAATCCATATAGCATTAGAGGACCAGGAGAAGACCACATTCACCTGCCCCTTTGGCACTTTTGCCTACAGGAGGATGCCTTTCGGCCTATGCAATGCCCCTGGAACTTTCCAGTGATGCATGGTAAGTATCTTTACAGATATTTTAGAGGATTGCATCAAGGTGTTTATGGATGATTTTATTATTTATGGTTCCTCCTTTGATGCATGTTTGGACAGTTTGGATAGAGTTTTGCATAGGTGCATTGAGACTAACCTTGTTCTTAATTATGAGAAGTGTCATTTTATGGTAGAACAGGGTATAGTCTTAGGCCATGTGATCTCTCAAAAAGGTATAGAGGTAGATCCTGCTAAAATTGATGTTATTTCCCAGTTACCTTACCCCTCTTGCGTGCAAAAGGTTCGTTCTTTTCTTGGTCATGTAGGTTTTTACAAGCAGTTCATTAAAGATTTCAGCAAAAATGCCCTTCCATTGTCCCACTTGTTGTAGAAAGATGTTATTTTTTATTTTGATGACATGTGTAGAGAGACTTATGATTGCCTCAAAAGAGCTTTGACCACCACTCCCATCATTCAGCCACCCGAGTAAACACTCCCTTTTGAACTCATGTGTGATGCATCTAACTATGCAGTGGGAGCTATCCTTGCACAGAGAGTTGGCAGGCTACCTCATGTCATCTTCTATGCTTCCAGGACTTTAGATGTTGCATAAGCTAACTGTACTACCACTGAGAAAGAGTTGCTTGCTATTGTATTTACACTTGATAAGTTTAGATCATATTTGCTTGGCTCTAAAGTGGTTATCTTTACTGATCATGCAGCCTTAAAGTTCCTATTGAAGAAAGTAGAGTCGAAGCCGAGGTTGATTAGATGGATGCTGCTTCTCCAAGAGTTTGATGTAGAGATTAGAGATAGGAGTAGGGCAGAGAATTTGGTGGTAGATCATTTGAGCAGGATCAAAGGAGCTGTTGACCCTACTCCTATCAGAGATGATTTTCCAGATAAGCAGCTTATGCAGCTACATGATACCTCACTTTCCCCTTAGTTTGCTGATTTAGTTAATTACTTGGTTGCATCTATTTTTTCCTCTCATGCATCTAGATCACAGAGAGCTAAGCTTAAGAGTGAAGCTAAATATTATGTGTGGGATGATCTATATTTATGGAAATTTTATAGTGACCAGGTGATTTGCAGATGTATACCTGACCATGAGATCCAGTCAGTTCTTTATTTCTGTCACGCTTCTCCAGTCGGTGGACAATTTGGACCACAATGGAAAGTTTAGAAGGTGCTGGACTCTGGATTCTACTGGCCCACCATTTTCAGAGATACGCATCAAGCTTTCACTACTTGTGAGTAGTGCTAGAGAGTAGGAGTGGCCATCACCCGCAGGCTAGAGATGCCCTGGCAGTCCATTCTTTTCTGTATGGTCTTTGATGTTTGGCGTATCGATTTTATGGGCCCTTTCCCTGTCTCTTTTGGTTTTTCCTATATTTTGCTTGCGGTTGATTATGTATCTAAATGGGTGGAGGCCAAGGCCACCAGGACTTGCTCAAGTTGTTGTGGATTTTGTTAGGTCTAACATATTTTGTAAGTTTGGAGTGCCTTGAGCTATCATTAGTGACTAGGGGACTCATTTTTGTAACCGGACTATAGAGGCCTTGTTTCAGAAGTATGGGGTTGTGCATAGAGTGTCTACAACATATCATCCCCAAACTAACGAGCAGGCCGAGGTTTCTAACAGAGAGATCAAGTTGATTTTGGAGAAGATGATGCAGCCGAATAAGAAGGATTGGAGCTGCCGGTTAAAAGATGCTCTTTGGGCTCATCGTACCGCTTACAAGACACCTATGGGGATGTCTCCCTTTAGGGTTGTCTTTGGTAAAGCATGCCACCTTCCAGTAGAGATAGAGCATCATACATACTGGGCAGTGAAGAGTTGCCACTTAGCATTTAACCAAGCGAGTTCAAAGAGGAACTTCAATTGCAACAACTTGAGGAACTTCATTTGGAGGCTTATGAGAATTCAAAGATCTATAAGGAAAAGACTAAGCATTTCCATGACAAGATGATTTCTAGAAAGGAGTTCTCCATTGGCCAAAAAGTGCTTTTGTTCAACTCTCGCCTTAAACTCATGCCTGGTAAGCTCCATTTAGGTGGGATGGTCCTTTTGTTGTCACTAACATCTTTCCTTATGGTGCAGTAGAGATTTCGAATGACGCCACCAACAAGAGTTTCAAGGTTAATGGGCACCATCTTAAGCCTTTTCTTGAGAGCCCCGCGAGCCCCGCACTTGTAGAGGAGCTCTCCTTGGAAAATCCCACCTTTCCCCAAGTGCAAATCTTTCCACCTTGATGAGGGTGTTTTCCTCCCTTGCTATTTTATTTCACATGCCTACTTGTCTTTTGCTTTGTGTTCACATTGAGGACAATGTGTGATTTAAGTATGGGGGAGGGAATGTTTTAGTGTTAGGATTTCATTTCTGAATTTAAAAAAATTATTAAAAAAAATTTTTGCTTTTACTATTTTTATTATTTTGTTGTTTCTATTTTTTATTTTTTTTAATGTTTCTATTATTTCTGTTTTGATCAATTTTGCATGCTTTTCATTGGATTTCTTGGTTTGTACAAGTTGTGAGTAATTTCATCATTCTTAGTTAGAGGTTTCATGACATGATATAAATAGATTTCTTGCATTTTTAGTATAGCAAGTTGGCATTGAGAATTAAAATGTTGCGTCAATTGTGATAGGTTTGTCCTTGGTGAGATTTTGGACCTTATACATGGATGGATTACATTATGCCATTCCTTTCCTTTTTTGTGTGATTTCACTCATGATTGTTGGCACTTTAGAACTTGACTTGATTCTTTTTGAAGCTCCTTGTTCACATGCATGTATTGAGATGATTTAGGCCTTCTTTGTTTTACACTACTAGCCAAATTAACCTACCTTGCATTAATTCCATTGCTTGCCCTCTTTGAGCCTATCTATCCCATTCATTGTTTTGTAGCTCATTACAAGCTCATATAAAAAAAAAACATGATTCATCCTAACCTTAGGGAATAAAGGAGCTTTGGAATTGTTTTGGGAATAGGTTCTTAATTAAGTTTGGGGTTGTGCCCCAAGATTTTTTGTTATGCTTAAATATGTGTTTTGATGCTTGTTTGGAAATTTTGGCAAGTGAAAAAAAAAGTAAAAGAAAAAGTGAAAAAAAAGTGAAAAAAAAAGCAATAAAAGGTTGTAATGTAAAGAAAAAAAAATGGAAATGAAAAGGAAGGAAAAGTTCAAAAGAAATAAAAGAGGAAACTATGGGTAAATTCTCATGCTTATTTAAATCTATTCCCCATTGCTTCTCTAGACTCTTTGGTTTATAGCTAGTATCCTTTCTTATATCCACCTTTACCTTAACCCTATTACAACCTTGATAAGTCCTTTTGATCTTTATATGCATGTGCTTCAAGTGGTGGAAATTAGAGGGCTGTCAAGCTTATGGTAGTACTTACATTCATGGGTGCTTTGAGTGTAAATACAATCTTAAACACTTGAGAATTAGAGTATGCCTAGTGAGGGTCTTATCACTTTTGGTTCACCATTTGATTCGATTTGTCTTGTTTTCTTGAGATGTTAATGGATATATTCATGATTATCTTGATTCCTTGATAATTTGGATGTTTGAATCTTGCTCACCACATTACATTCTTATGATTCATTGGAAAGTATGTTAATCTTGTGTCCATGTATTGAAGGCGACGTCTAATATGCACCTTGCAACTTAAAGGTGTATGAAACACCCTGAATATCAGCCATGGATTTTCACTTAAAACTCATCAACGGTTCCAAACACTTACTAGCCACCTGTAGAATAGGTAAATGTATGACATTAAAATTAATTGAAAAGGTTTATAAATTACATTTAAGTATTTATAAAAAGTCCATTGAGTCCATTTTTAGTCTCCTTTGAAAAATTCTTCGTCCCTGATGCTCCACATCAATGAGCTATTCTTCGACGGGGAAGCTCATGCCCCTCCATTTATCCCTCATTGGCCATCTCTCAAGCCTTCTACCATAGCCTTGCCGGAGACAACATCGTCTGTGAGTCGGAGAACTGACGCCGTACCTATTCTCGCCAAAGGCCCAGCGGGCGATTGCACCAACAAGTTTTGCTACTCCCAACCTCGCCATTTTCTGTAAATCCTGCCGCCATGGACCAACTGTGGCACCCTCTGTGACATTGCTGTTGGTGGCAGCTGCAACAAAAATGCCAAATGCTCTCGCACTCACCACCACCATGCGGCCACTGCCACCGCCACTTCCGTCGAATCTCTGGCAAGACCGTCTGGCGTTGGTAACTTGAAGAAACGAAGATTCATAAGCTAGGCCTTGTTGGGATTTCTTTTTTTAGCCAAAACTGTCAGATCTGACCAACACCATTTTAGAGCACCATGGTTAGCCACCAAAGTTTTCATCTTTGAGAAAGAAAAAAAGAAAAAACAAACCAACATCATCTCACCAGCTAAAGCAATCGTGGCAACCGCTCAATTTTTTCTTTTTCTCTTCTGGTTTAGTTGGGGTTATTTTTCATTATTTGAACTGATAAATCTCTAAACTTCCGAGCTCGTATAAACTTTGAAATGATAGTATGTTACAATAATTGAGGGAAAGATTTTTGTCAAAAGGATTAAAATGTAAAGTACAAAAATAAAAAAATAAGAGAGTATTTTACTAAATCTTTGAAACCGGTCAAAAAGCAAAAAAAAAGACTTGAAATAACAGGTGAAATACACGGTGTATTATACACCGTAACTCGAGAAGGAGTATAATAGCAACTGCCTGTATTGAAACCCCTTTGGTTCAATTTTGTGTTTTGCCCGGGAGTACAAAAGTTTAAGTGTGGAAGAATTTGATAAATCAATTTTCAGGCATTCATTATTGCTTTATATTTGGCCTAATTAGATGCTAATTGTGTCTAATATTAATTTTTGGGTGAGTTTTAGATAATTGGGCCTCATTGAGCTTAGTTGTAAAAACTTCATTAATTTTTAGAGTTTAACTCATTTTGACCTTTCTGACTTATACAGGTCATATCTTGGGCTAAAAATATCACATTTGGATGTTCTTGGTGTCTCCTGAAAGCTGAGACAAAGATATACAATTTTGTGTCTAATGTAATGTTTCTAATTCAGCTGGATTCATGGTGAAATTGAGCCTCAAAATTAGGACATTGTTGCTATCATAAAGTTTGGACCTTCCCTCACTAATTTGGGCTTAACTCTCTCAATTTAATCTCAAATAAGGCAAATTATATGTCTATGAAAATATTATTCAGAGGGCTATAGTTTGGGCTAAGGGTAGATTAGGAATTACAGAAGAATTTTCACTTACAAATAAGTGAATGCAGAATGCAAAAAATACTTTTTAGAGTTTTTTGTTTAGTTTTTGAAGATTGAAAAAAAGTTCTTTTCTCTCTTTTTCTCTTTTCTCTCTTCTCTGAGAGTTCTGCACTTTTGTTAAAGTTTTTCCAACGGTGATGGCCATGGAAGGATAAAGATCCAATCAATCCAAGGAATTCAATGATTGTGGTTAGAGTTTTGAGTTCTTTTGTTTAATTGTGATTTCTATTTGTGTTCTCTCCTCTTCTCCTTCTTCAATTGTGATTTTTCTTTGCAACTTGATTATGTTGATCTAGATCTAGATTTGATTGAATCTAGATTATATTTTCAAAATTGAAGATAGAATCATGATTGATCAATCTGAATCTAATGGAGAATAGATCACCGATTGGTAATCTATGTTAATTCAAATTTGTGCCTAAATCAATTTTAATTAAGGATTGCGATTGTGATTCTGTTTTAGTTGATCAAATTCTAGATGATTATCTAGTTGAATTTAAATTAATAGAGGTGTATGCATATAGAATTTTATTCTCTTTGAACTATGATTAACTCTGCTACTTGAATTGAATGCTTTGGATTGGTGTTTCCATAATTGAATTTTATTTTAATTTCTGTTTGAATTTGTATTCTACTACTTGATGAACAAAACCCTCTACCTATTGACAACTTCTAACATGCTTGAGAAATCTGAATTGGTCCTTGGGAGATGACCTAGGTTATGTGTAACATCCCGAAAATTCTTTATTTCATTATAAATAATTATTTTATAATATTTGTGAATTTTAGGAATTTTTCTGGATTTTTTCTGTGAACGATGAATATTTTAATATATTTTTCGTTTTACGTGTATATTTTGTTGAGTAGGAAAATAAAATTATTTTTTTTCCTAAGGATAAACTTGGACCGTGGAAACGTCAACGGGGATCTTACTAAACCCGAGGCTTGGACACGCTTTGACGAGGTTTACGTTTCACGAGACTTTATCGATACATGAAATCACCGTATCATAAAATCATCGATGAGTAATAAAATATTATTCTCATCAATTGTAATTTTATTTCACTTGAGAAAATAATTTTAGCACTTAATTATTCATCTGTCGATGAATTTAATTAAGGTGACAACCTTACACTTCATTTCCTCGAGAAACGCACAAAGCTTCTCAAGGAAGCTTCCTATTTCCATCTAATCAACCTTTCCTCTCTCTTCCCCAATTTATGCCGACCCTTTGTTGAGGGAACTATTACATTGACTATTCCATTTTCCCACTCCCCATGTCTCGTCGCTCATTCACATTTTCCATTTCATTTCTCCCATTTTCTCTCATTCACGCAGCTCACTCTCTTTTCTCTCTTCTTCTTCACGGTGCACACCACCCACATTCACCATTGTTGATCCTTCATCTGTCTCCTTTACTCAACCCGACAAAACCATTTTCCCTCTCCACCTTCACACCTTGCTTCGCTTGGAACTCCTCCCTGTGTCTTCATTTTTCTTTTCTGCTCAAAACAGCCCCAAAGCTTGGACCTTTAAGGTAAAGTTCTTAACTTTTTCCCTTCTCCTCATTTTCGTGCATTCGGTTTCTCTGCTGCCATTCTCTCTTTTGATCTTAATTTGGTGGATCTTGAACGCCCAAGGTTCTGGTGGTGGTGAAGAAAATCAGATTTTCAAACATGAAAGGAGCTTCTTTATCCCTGTTCTTTACTTAGGTAAGAGGAAGACACTCCTCCTCAACCTCTCTTAGCATTTAGAAACGTCGAGTAATTTGTGTTGAGAGTCTTTTTTTTAAATGTTGTTTGTGATGTATAAATGTTAGGCGATTCTTTGGAGTTTTGTATATATATATATATGTTTGGAATGTGTAAAATGGAAAGAAATGAGCCCTGTTTTGGTTCTCGTATGGTCACGGTTTTGAACCCGAAAAGCAGAGATCCTATATTGAAAATGGTAATGACTTGTTGCTTTGATCCATCCTAAACTAAATGTTAAAATCCGAGAGTGGGTGAGCCATATCCGTCGAATTAAGATGTTAAAACTTGTCGGGTATGAGCTCCTCGCCAAACCTGTCGACAAGTGGGGCCCTTCATCATGTCAAAAGTTGTCGAAGCTAGTGACCCCCCCCCCATTTACACCTCCGTCGGTGAATTAGTCGAATTAGAAAGTGTGGCCCTCTTAGTGTCTGTCGGACTATTATAGGTGAAACCTCAACATTTTCCCAGAAATTGGTCGAGTTAAATCCGTCGGATCAGCTTAAGTGAGACCTCAACATTTTCCCAAAGCCAGAATCCGTCGAATTAGAACCTTGTAACCCTAACATTCTTGTCGGTTCGACAGGAACGGGACTTTCCCCATTGTTCAAAATCTATCGAGTTAGAATTGAACTTTTAGCGTATTCGTCGGTTGAACACGAGTGAAACTCCTTCAAAGTTAAAATTCGTCGAGTTAGGCTGTGAATCATATCCGTCGAGTTAAGATGTGAAAATCTGTCGAGTTAGGATGGGAATATCCGTCGAAGTTATGGTGTGAATGCCCGTCGAGTAGAGTTCTGAAGGTTTAATGGAGAAACTTACCCAATGAGAATATCCGTCGAACTAAAGTGTGGAAATCCGTCGAGTTAAGATGTGAAAATCCGTCGGGTTAGGCTGAGAATTATATCCGTCGAGTTAGGATGTGAATGCCCGTCGAGTGGAGTTCCTGATTATTAAATAGAGAGATTTTCTCCAAATCCGTCGAGTAGAATTCTGAAGGTTTAATAGAGGAACCGACCTAATGTCAGTGTCCGTCGAATCATGTTTTCTGTAAATGTGGTAGCATATTCGACAGTTATGTACTTCATCTGGTCGAAGTTCGTCCCTAATTCGACAGCATTTAGAGTTTATCCCCTGCCAGATTATTTTCCATTTACCTTGATCCTGTCGTGCTGCTACTCGTCGAACGGCAGCTCCAATTTCTCACCAGATACACTGTTCCGTCGAAATTATAAATATACCTCAATTCTTTTACCTAGCAAACGAATGGATGATTCTAGCCTTGTGACCTCCTGATTTCAACTTTTGGGACTAATATACACTATATTAATTATAAATAACATCAGATGACTAGAAACAAAGTAGGGACACATAATGAAGGAAAAACAAGGAGCGTGATTGAGCCTTACAACTAGTGAGAACTCTAATAAAGGAAGAACATGAGAGTGTGAGATTTTGAGATCTTAGAATAACCTTCTAAGGACATATGAATAAGTTAACTAAGAGAATTCCTTTAGAGATAAACTCTGTAAGTAAAGCTAAACCTAAGTAAGAATTCATAATACGCTTTAAAAGGTATTACTTTATTTAACAACAATATCATGCTATTGTGGGTCCATTTGGGTGACCATTGATTGGGTTAATTCTTACTTGGGCAAATTGTGACGCATGATGGAATAGTATGTAATAATGATCATACATGATTATGCATAGAGTCTGTATGCATTGTGGATAAATCATATGACATGCATTTGAGGCATGATTGACCGAGTTGTCATGAGAAGCATGATAGAGTCATGCATGGCATAAAAAGAGAAAGAGGATGTCCGTTGGACTTTGTTAAGGCCGAGTTGCCTAGGAGTTGAATAACACCTTAGTGCGGGTGCGAATAGACACGTGGGGTCCCGTGAAGACGACCTTGAGGGCGTCGGGGGTGCGGAGTCTCACAAGGGGCGGATGGTAGCCCCTCTGGACCGTGGGACAGACCGATGCAAACGCACCGACGATCCTAACTGGCCACAGTCCTATATCGAGATCTTGTGAGAATGCCGCTGTATAAAGCCTTGTTGCGCAAAATGACTGATGATATTATATGGTAAGCACTTGTATGGCTGACGAGATACTGGCATGTCTCCCTGAATCATTCTCTCCGATTGTTTTGTGTCTAGCTCCATGGAGTAGGATTTTGGTTATTGAGGGCACATGTGCATAGTGAGTCCATGAATTATCTGGCATACAATGTTATTATAATTGGAACTGTTACATTTTTAATATATCTATATATATCTATATGTGACTGCCTGGAACTGTTTGGATGATCATAACTGTTACTAGATGCTTATATCCATTATTGCTGTCATAAATGCTATGTGGGCGCTTTGCGCCGTTTGGTTTCTGGATGCTATAATTGGTAATGATGGTAGGATGTCTTACCTCTTTCTTGTACTTTCTCTATTCTATGTAAATCTTTGGTTAAAGACTGTAAGTGGGAACGAGGTTGGTTTTTCCCTTGGACTTTATCGGCTTGACCCGTTGTACCGGTGACGCTGTCGCGAAGGGAGCTTCTTTTGGGTTTTGGTTCGCATTGTTTCACCGGGTGATACCAAGACCAGGCAAGTCAATCCGGACCAGATGGCGTGTGTGACATGCTGGGATCTGACTTTGACGACGAAGAGGACTGCGATGGAAGACCTTATCTTGTATTTCTCACTATACTGGTGAGCCCGGAGTTGTCTCATACATCCGGGATTCGATGGAGCTCCCAACTCCATAGTTGTGGAGAGTTTGTGGGTAGCTTATATTTTATTTTGCATTACCTGTATAAAATGTATGGTAGTATATGTAAGTTGTAAGGTGATTATCTAGCCTTAGATACTTTAATTTGAGTATATCTTGTAATGTATATTTTTAACTGATGGTATAGGTAACTATTCATTCGTGGCTCCTATTTTCCTCATATGTGAAACAAATGATATTTTTAGAAAATTGTTATTTGACAATTGTAACACGCTGAAATTTAGTAACCGTGATATAATGACGATTGTGCTGTGGTTATTAAATCGAGGGGTGTTACATTAATGGTATCAGAGCAGTTCATCCTGTAGAGCCGGGGTATGGACTGACTATGCTTAGACATATTAGAAGTTGTTGTGTACTTCCTTGTCTCTTGATTGAGATGTTGGGAAAGGAAGGCATGGCTTGCCATAGGTTGAGTGTTGGTAGCTACTGTTGCACGATTCTGAGGATATTAGTCTTGGCCCACTCGATGTATAATGTTCTGTGTTTACGGAAAACTACGACTTCACCTAGGCGTATTAAGTGAATAGAAATTCTCTTAGTAAAGAAGCTCAGCTGGTATGACTGAACTTGTTTAGGATTTGTCTGCATATTCACCCTTGTGTATTTTGTGTGACTCTTTGTGTTTGGGTTTAGAAAGGAGACAATATTGTCTGAGATGGTTACTTCTTGTCTCCAGTGTGCTTGACTATCTGTTTTCAAAGGAAGGTAATGGCTCGCGGAAGACGCATGCGTAGGAATGTGGTACGCAACAACGGAAGAATGGATGCGACTGTGGAAACACTGCAAGGAATGACTGGCGTGACAGTACAACCGGATCAGAGGACCGCACAACAGCAGGGATTAGAAATCGAGGTTCAGAATTTGCTGGGAGAAAGTCAATTTTTGGGTAATTTTGAACTACCTAAGTTCCAAAGGAGGAACAACCAGATTGTTAATCAGTTTAAGCAGAAACTATATTCGCGACAACCGAAGGGACAACGGCAACAACAAACGCTGAAGGGTAGTGCGAGTAGTAGCAAGTCAAACCCAACTGTGGTGCCGTTATCAAGGTGTAAGAAGTGCGGGAAGGACCACTTCACAAGGCATTGTACGATCGAGGGAAGAATTTGTTTCAAGTGCGAAAAGCAAGGACATGTATGGAGGGATTGCGCTTTACGTGGGACGAAGCCTCCATATGAGATCAGGAAGGCAATTTGCCTCAAGTGCGGAAAGAATCACTTAACCAAGGACTGTGAAATTAAAGGAGTAATCTGTTTCAGATGCAAAGAGTTAGGGCACGTGGCCAAAAACTGTACCTTGCAGAGGACGAAGCCTTTCGTTGGTAAGGCATGTATTTCAAAATCTCATGAAGAAGGGAAAGTTGATTCCTCTACCCAGATCAAGATCGAAGTAAAGGAAAGGATGTTCTCTGATGGATGACCCCAATGACTTCACTGTATGATTCCGGGGGTAACCTATTTCTCTGTGACATATGAATGTATGAATCCAGTGGGGACGTTTGTACTATCGTCATCTTTTGACTAAGTCATCTCTTATGGCTACTAAGAACTTGTTGAGGGTAGCTGGGTTGTTTAAGTTGTCCTATGACTTGTTAAAGACTTAATCTTTTGTTAATCTGATTTGTTTACTTCTCTTGCAAATTTGATGTAATGTTAACCAAGGGATTGGTTATCTTCCAACCATATCCTGTTGAAGTATTCCAATGAAGTTCTGAGAGTTCATCTATGGAATTGAATCGTCTGTGTACTTACTTT
Source organism: Ormosia semicastrata (assembly GCA_029884595.1). Classification (NCBI taxonomy): domain Eukaryota; kingdom Viridiplantae; phylum Streptophyta; class Magnoliopsida; order Fabales; family Fabaceae; genus Ormosia; species Ormosia semicastrata. Next base: position 16,251,781 of record JAQQTO010000062.1, on the reverse strand, counting down.
CTTTCAACTCGAATGATATTATCCTCGTTTGTAAGCCTGCTCTTGTTACAACAAGTCTATTTACAGAACTATCCTAATGTTGTTAGATATTGGAACCCTTTATGCCAATTCCATCATTTGCTTTCTTCATGAATGGGCTTGATCTCAGGAAGGAGATTGATCGTTTTCTGAACGGGTCTCGTCACTCAGTTTGAGGGAAACTTAGTGATTCTTGAGACAGAAATTTTCTAGATGCGAATCCGTGAAACTCACTCCTAAGTTTTATTGGACCATATCGTATTCTTCGTTAGGCGGGTCCAGTGGTAAATCACGTGACTTCCCTATTTTTCTTTCTGACCTTTATAACGTTTCCAGTGTACTTCAATTAAGTATCTGTGTTCCCGACTTTGAACCTTAACGACACGACAAGCGTAGCACAATTAGGTGAAAGCTTACCCTATGAGACATTCCGTTCGAATCAAGGAAAGATGATCTGACAAATCAATTGAAGGACGACGCTATTTTCTCCAAGATCAACTTATATTATGGACTATCACTGAGTTCGCTCAAAGATTTATCGTTGTCCTTGATTGACGGCATTTTGATTTATTCATGATGCTTGGAGGAACGTATTGAATCTCTCGGAGTGATCCTTAAAACCCTGAAGAAGAGGTTATGCGTGAAGGTATCTAAGTATGAATTCTAGTTGGAGACAATTCAACTTTTGGGTTACGCAATCTCAAGGGAAGAAGATTGCTGTGAACCATCGAAACTCGAAACATTTATTCAGCGAGAGGAACCGACGACCGTAATGAAGAATTGTAATTTTTGGATTAGCTGGTTGATACGGGAGACTCACAAAATTCTTCAAGTGACAAGATTTCTCACCTAACTCATATATGAGGGACAAGTTCTGTATGGACTGATGTATACGGGCGAAAACTTTCAAAGAATGATAAAACGTTTGATTTCTTCGCTAAGGATGATTTTGTCCAAATCCTAATGAACTTTTAGGGATGCCTAGTGATGTTTCGCATTGGAAGTTTAGAGCGTGTGCTTGATTAGAATAGAAGGAATGATAACGTATACTTGGAGACAAATTGAAAATACATGAGAAGAACTACCTTACACAACTTAGAGTTAGCTTGTAGTTGTATTAGAGATCTAGAAACATTTTCTACAAGGAGAAATTTTCATTGTCTGTAGTGATCGTAAGAGTCAGAAGTATTTTGTCTGATCGGAATAAGTTGAAATATGAAGCAGGAACAGTGATTAGAAATTCTGAAAGATTTTGATTTTTTTTTTCATGTTGGTATAATCCCAGAAAAAAAGCAAATGTTGTAGTAGAAGCATTTAGAAGTAAACAAGCTTAGTTGTCTACTGCAGTAAGCAAGGAGAATAAGTTCGATAGAACCACTTAGTGATGTACAGTTGTTTGGGGAGTTAGCTATCGAAAGGGGTGAAGACTCAAGGAGCATTTATTTTTAAGATATGATTAATTTCGAGGACGAAATTCCTTTTAGAAGGGGAGTATTGTAACATCCCGAAAATTCTTTATTTCATTATAAATAATTATTTTATAATATTTGTGAATTTTAGGAATTTTTCTGGATTTTTTCTGTGAACGATGAATATTTTAATATATTTTTCGTTTTACGTGTATATTTTGCTGAGCCGGGAAAATAAAATTATTTTTTTTTCCTAAGGCTGATAAACTTTGGACTGTGGAAACGTCAACGGGGGATCTTACTAAACCCGAGGCTGGACACAGTTTACGAGGTTTACGTTTCACGAGACTTTATCTCGATACATGAAATCATCAGTATCATAAAATCATCGATGAGTAATAAAATATTATTCTCATCAATTGTAATTTTATTTCACCGAGAAAATAATTTTAGCAGACTTAATTATTCATCTGTCAGATGAATTTAATTAAGGTGACAACCTTACACTTCATTTCCTCGAGAAACGCACAAAGCTTCTCAAGGAAGCTTCCTATTTCCATCTAATCAACCTTTCCTCTCTCTTCCCCAATTTATGCTGCACGGCCACTGTTGAGGGAACTATTACATTGACTATTCCATTTTCCCACTCCCCCATGTCTGCTGCTCATTCACATTTTCCATTTCATTTCTCCCATTTTCTCTCATTCACGCAGCTCTCACTCTCTTTTCTCTCTTCTTCTTCACGGCTGCACACCACCCACATTCACCATTGTTGATCCTTCAAGTCTCCTTTACTCAACCCGACAAACCATTTTCCCCTCTCCACCTTCACACCTTGCTTCTGCTGGAACTCCTCCCCTCGTGTCTTCATTTTTCTTTCTCGCTCAAAACAGCCCCAAAGCTTGGACCTTTAAGGTAAAGTTCTTAACTTTTTCCCTTCTCCTCATTTTCGTGCATTCTGGTTTTCTGCTGCCATTCTCTCTTTTGATCTTAATTTGGTGGATCTTGAACGCCCAAGGTTCCGTGGTGGTGAAGAAAATCGATTTTCAAACATGAAAGGAGCTTCTTTATCCTCGTTCTTTACTTAGGTAAGAGGAAGACACTCCTCCTCAACCTCTCTTAGCATTTAGAAACGTCGCAATTTGTGTTGAGAGTCTTTCTCGTTTTTAAAGTTGTTTGTGATGTATAAATGTTAGGCGATTGGCTTTGGAGTTTTGTATATATATATATATGTTTGGAATGTGTAAAATGGAAAGAAATGAGCCCCGTTTTGGTTCTCGTATGGTCACGGTTTTGAACCCGTAAAAACAGAGATCCTATATTGAAAATGGTAATGACTTGGTTGCTGATCCATCCTAAACTAAATGTTAAAATCTGTCGAGAGTGGGTGAGCCATATCCGTCGAATTAAGATGTTAAAACTTGTCGGGTATGAGCTCCTGGCCAAACCTGTCGACAAGTGGGGCCCTTCATCATGTCAAAAGTTGTCGAAGCTAGTGACCCCCCCCATTTACACCTCCGTCGGTGAATTAGTCGAATTAGAAAGTGTGGCCCTCTTAGTGTCTGTCGGACTATTATAGGTGAAACCTCAACATTTTCCCAGAAATTGGTCGAGTTAAATCCGTCGGATCAGCTTAAGTGAGACCTCAACATTTTCCCAAAGCCAGAATCCGTCGAATTAGAACCTTGTAACCCTAACATTCTTGTCGGTTCGACAGGAACGGGACTTTCCCCATTGTTCAAAATCTGTCGAGTTAGAATTGAACTTTTAGCGTATTCGTCGGTTGAACACGAGTGAAACTCCTTCAAAGTTAAAATTCGTCGAGTTAGGTTATGAATCATATCCGTCGAGTTAAGATGTGAAAATCTGTCGAGTTAGGATGGGAATATCCGTCGAAGTTATGGTGTGAATGCCCGTCGAGTAGAGTTCTGAAGGTTTAATGGAGAAACTTACCCAATGAGAATATCCGTCGAACTAAAGTGTGGAAATCCGTCGAGTTAAGATGTGAAAATCCGTCGGGTTAGGCTGAGAATTATATCCGTCGAGTTAGGATGTGAATGCCCGTCGAGTGGAGTTCCTGATTATTAAATAGAGAGATTTTCTCCAAATCCGTCGAGTAGAATTCTGAAGGTTTAATAGAGGAACCGACCTAATGTCAGTGTCCGTCGAATCATGTTTTCTGTAAATGTGGTAGCATATTCGACAGTTATGTACTTCATCTGGTCGAAGTTCGTCCCTAATTCGACAGCATTTAGAGTTTATCCCCTGCCAGATTATTTTCCATTTACCTTGATCCTGTCGTGCTGCTACTCGTCGAACGGCAGCTCCAATTTCTCACCAGATACACTGTTCCGTCGAAATTATAAATATACCTCAATTCTTTTACCTAGCAAACGAATGGATGATTCTAGCCTTGTGACCTCCTGATTTCAACTTTTGGGACTAATATACACTATATTAATTATAAATAACATCAGATGACTAGAAACAAAGTAGGGACACATAATGAAGGAAAAACAAGGAGCGTGATTGAGCCTTACAACTAGTGAGAACTCGGAATAAAGGAAGAACATGAGAGTGTGAGATTTTGAGATCTTAGAATAACCTTCTAAGGACATATGAATAAGTTAACTAAGAGAATTCCTTTAGAGATAAACTCGTAAGTAAAGCTAAACCTAAGTAAGAATTCATAATACGCTTTAAAAGGTATTACTTTATTTAACAACAATATCATGCTATTGTGGGTCCATTTGGGTGACCATTGATTGGGTTAATTCTTACTTGGGCAAATTGTGACGCATGATGGAATAGTATGTAATAATGATCATACATGATTATGCATAGAGTCTGTATGCATTGTGGATAAATCATATGACATGCATTTGAGGCATGATTGACCGAGTTGTCATGAGAAGCATGATAGAGTCATGCATGGCATAAAAAGAGAAAGAGGATGTCCGTTGGACTTTGTTAAGGCCGAGTTGCCTAGGAGTTGAATAACACCTTAGTGCGGGTGCGAATAGACACGTGGGGTCCCGTAGACGACCTTGAGGGCGTCGGGGTGCGGAGTCTCACAAGGGCGAGATGGTAGCCCCTCTCGGACCGTGGGACAGACCGATGCAAACGCACCGACGATCCTAACCGGCCACGATCCTATATCGAGATCTTGTGAGAATCTCGCCGCCGTATAAAGCCTTGTTGCGCAAAATGACCGATGATATTATATGGTAAGCACTTGTATGGTGACGAGATACCGGCATGTCTCCCGAATCATTCTCTCCGATTGTTTTGTGTCTAGCTCCATGGAGTAGGATTTTGGTTATTGAGGGCACATGTGCATAGTGAGTCCATGAATTATCCGGCATACAATGTTATTATAATTGGAATCATTACATTTTTAATATATCTATATATATCTATATGTGACTCGCTCGAACCGTTTGGATGATCATAATCACATTACTAGATGCTTATATCCATTATTGCTGTCATAAATGCTATGTGGGCGCTTTGCGCCGTTTGGTTTCTGGATGCTATAATTGGTAATGATGGTAGGATGTCTTACCTCTTTCTTGTACTTTCTCTATTCTATGTAAATCTTTGGTTAAAGACTGTAAGTGGGAACGAGGTTGGTTTTTCCCTTGGACTTTATCGGCTTGACCCGTTGTACCCGGTGACGCTGTCGCGAAGGGAGCTTCTTTTGGGTTTTGGTTCGCATTGTTTCACTGGTGATACCAAGACCTGGCAAGTCAACTGGACCAGTAAGCGTGTGTGACATGCTGGGATCTGACTTTGACGACGAAGAGGACTGCGATGGAAGACCTTATCTTGTATTTCTCACTATATCTGGTGAGCCCGGAGTTGTCTCATACATCCGGATTTCGATGGAGCTCCCAACTCCATAGTTGTGGAGAGTTTGTGGGTAGCTTATATTTTATTTTGCATTACCTGTATAAAATGTATGGTAGTATATGTAAGTTGTAAGGTGATTATCTAGCCTTAGATACTTTAATTTGAGTATATCTTGTAATGTATATTTTTAACTGATGGTATAGGTAACTATTCATTCGTGGCTCCTATTTTCCTCATATGTGAAACAAATGATATTTTTAGAAAATTGTTATTTGACAATTGTAACACGCTGAAATTTAGTAACCGTGATATAATGACGATTGTGCTGTGGTTATTAAATCGAGGGGTGTTACATTATGCACTATACTATATTCCATTTTAAAACCTAGACTTTTTTTAGGTGAGTACGACATCGTCAATCAAGGATAATCAAAGTTGGTTTGGTATTTTTAAGCATACAAGGAGTGTGTTTTAATGTCGGATTGACTAGTCGCTGATATGAAAAAATAGAGAAATGGTAAAGCAAGAATTTAGATGAATATTGGGATTTATTCTAAAGTTTTTAGAAGTTAGGAAACTTGATTTGGTAAAATCTGAATGTTCTTGGTAGATATATTGTTTGCTACAAAATATCTTTTTGCCATAAGTTTCCCATGGGCTGCACAACCTTTTTCCTTGACATTTACCTTTAATATTTCCATTCTTTTCAATCATTTTCTCATTCTCACTTTCAGCCAACTGTAGAGAACAGAAGGGAGAAAGAAGAGAAAGGGGAAAAGAAGAAAGAAAATGAGAAGGAGGAAGAAGAAAGCTAAAGGAAAATCAAAAGCTTGATCATCATACCTTCTACAAGAAGGAGGGGTGATTGACTTCCATCTTCTATTCTTAGTTCTTGCTCTTCATGTTTGTGATGCTTATTGAGTTTCAAAAATGGGTTTTTGGTGTGTTTTTCCATGATTAGAGTGGATGAACTTGTGGCAAGCTCATTTTATGGTTCAACTTGTGTTAGTTCATACATGGTTGATGGATTGAAACTTGTTGACATCTTTAAAACTTCATAATCCGTAAGTTTCAAAAATGGGTTTTTGGATTAATGATTTTATTTATTTTTCCATGAGTTTTTGTGATATAATATTGTTTGAAAGTTTCTCAGAATCCTAGTAATCATGTATGGAGTTGAAAAACTCTTAGAATCCAAGTTTTGAAGGTTAGAAATTGGTTGGAAAGTAATGGCACAGTGGATGCATTTTTTGCATAATTTTTTGATGTAGATGGCGCCTAGGAGCCATTTTTCCATGCCTAGACACAACCTCATGATTTTTAGTCTAGGCCCAGGCAGAGACCATGACGCCTAGGTGCTAGAGGGCCATGCCTAAGTGCCACAATTTTGGAAATAGGGCATGGACCATGCCTAGGCATGGGAAAGTGGTGCCTAGGGGCCACTGCTAGCCTCTGGTTAGGATCTTGTTTTTGATGATTTTGGCTTCCCTACTTATTGGGATTGCTCATATATGCCTTTTAAAGTGTGATGAGGAACTAATAGGAGTATTTCATGGAGGGAATTACTACCTTGCATATGTGAGAAAATTAGAGAAAACCTTTGGCATCCAAAGGAGTTATAGAATGCCGTAGGTTAGAACCTAGGTCTTTGGTTTCTTATAGTGTATTTTAATATCATTTGTGATGTTTTGTTATGAAATACACTAGGTATACTCTAAACTGGGTTTGTGTGGCATGATTTGCCTATGTCTATGCATAGTTTGCTCCTTTATGTTGAAAGTTGAGTTAGAGATGCATGAATGGAAATTTCTCCCTTGTGTGATAAGGTTGAGTTATAGGGAAATGCTAGCAACTTGGATCTGCTCCTTTACAAGGTAAAGTTGAGCTAGAACTTCTTGTTTGCTAGATTTTGTCTTTCCACTTAGTTATAGAGAACCTTATGATGTTTCAAATGTGTTTTGGAAATGTCTTTGCTTGTTTTTATAACTTGCTATTCCTATGTATCGTGACCTTATATGGTGTGCACAACCATGTGGCCTAAGAATGAGGTGTTTAATCTAAATTCTCCTAGAAATAATGCTATTATGGTCAGGGTTACCAGTGTGGGGGTAGTAGCAGTACTCTTACCTTTGTGAAAGGAAGGAATTCACTTATTACCAGGTAGTGTCAAGGCTCTTTTGCTACTTAGACAAATACTAGGGGACACAGTTCATGGGAATGAGTAAGCATGATGTTGTTTTCTAAAACAAAATCTTGCACAAGCATTGTATAAGCATACTATTAGGATGTTCTTTTTAGGCATAATCATATGTCATATTATACATTGCATTATTAGATAATTGTATGGACAGTTATCTCTCTGGTTGGTAATAATCTATTTTAACTGAATTCTTTTTTTCTATACGTTGTGAATGTTATAAATGTTGGTTTTGGGATACTTATACTAAGGATTTTTTAATTCTCACCCCATTTGTGTTAAGTAAAAACCCTAAAAAGGGTAAGAAGAAAAAGAAGAAGTGAAAGACTTAGCGTAGTTTATTTTTTTCTTGTGGAGCTAAGCATGTATTATTCATATTGCTTGTCTTTATGTAAAGTTTGTATATGAAAATGGCCCTGTTCATGGAAAATGATGTATGTATATTAAACTTTTTTCTTCCCTCTTGGCTCCCTATTTTAGCTTTTATAGTTATTACGGAATACTTTATCGATATGTTAAAGTAAAAATGATATGTTTAACTTTCTTTACTATAGTATATTGTGATTATACTACTGTAACAGGGTTAGAGTGTTATATTATAGTATCAGAGCAGTTTATCCATTGAGCTACGATATGGAATGACTATGCTTAGGCATGTTAGGAGTTCCTGTTATGTGTATTATGCTTTTCTTGTCTCTTGTGTGAAATGTAACATCATCTTTTTAGCATGTTAGACTTATATATGGTCATAGAGGTACCCTAATACTTATCTAACTAGTCCGCTAAATTTTGTGACATTTTGAGTTAATTTAGGCACTTTACCACAACACAGAACAAGCAAAATGGCTATTTTAACTCAAGAAAATAGCATAAATTACTTGGTTAAGAGAAATAAATATGAAAAATTTATTTCAAAGTCACAAATGTGTAGAAGAGGATGTAGTTAAATTTTGAGGATAAACGGAGTCAGTTTGATATTTTTAAGGACACTGAATGAGTGTTTAAATACTAGATTAATGAATCGTAGATATGGAAATTTAAGGAAAATGTGAAATAAGGATCAATATGAATCTTAGGATTTGTTTTAATACTTTTGAAGGTTAGGAAACCTGATTTAGTAAAATCAAAGTGTTCTTAATAGATAGAAGTTTAACAAAATAACCAAACTACCCCTAGTTTAATGCTTTTATTTAAATAGGGTTTCCACTCTCTTTTCTCTCATCTTCCGTCAGTTTTGAAGCAGAAAAAACAGATAAGAGAAACGAAAGGAAATGAAGAAGAAAAGGGAAAAAAGAAAAGGGAAAAAAAGGAAGAGGAAATGAGAAGAGATTGATTTCATCATCTTTAAGTGAGGTAGGGGACTTTTCATCTTTGATTTATTTATTTCTTTTTTGTTTTAATGTTCACGTTTGGCTATGAAAAAAATGGTATTGGATGGAGTTTTTGATATCTTTGCCTTTCTTTTTGTTTCTACGACTGAAATGAATTGGTTTTTGCTTGATTAATGTATGGTGATGAGGGTTATGTCTTTGTTTTCCATAGATTTTAGAGTATGAAAAATGGGTATTTTGTGAGTTATAGATTGATCTTTGTTCCAAGATTCAATTAGTTAAGAGTGTTTAAGACTGTTATTACATGATTTGGTGTAGTTAGAAATCACTTGGAATTGGAATTTGGAAGATTAGGAATGGATTGAAGATGAAAAAAAGTAGAGGAATATGCTTCTGGTCTGCTAGTGCTTAGGTGTCCAAAGACTAGAGAGTGATTTCTGAGGCGCTGGGGCACTGGAGAACAGGCGGTTAAGCGCCCAATGTCCAGCATCTCATTTTGTAGAAGTTTCACTTTGACAACCTGTGATGTTTGTTGCATATCTTGAGCTATAGACATTGAAATGACTTGCTTCTTACTAAATTTGAAAGCTAAGACATAAGATTTCATGTAGTAAAAATCTCAGAATTTTAGGCTAACCCAAGTAGTACCAGTTTTGGTTCGAATCTGAGATAGATTCTGTATAAACAAGCAATCTGGCACCTATTAAACCAGATTGCATAATTTCCTGCTCTGATGTCGTAATTACATGAGACTAATGGCAATTGAAAGTTAACATATAAGGCTATAAGAGGTAAAAATTTCAAAAAAATTATACTATTCATTCGTTCCCAGTTTCATTTTAAAGTGAGGTCAGTTTCGGGTAAAATTGTGAGTGCCCTGTTTTAGCTTCTGTATAATATGGCATAACTTTTGCTACACTTAGCCAAATGAAGTGAGGTTTATGTCATTTGAAAGATATAAGATGAGACTACTTACTTGTAAAATTTTATAATTTTTGAAGTTAGAATGTGCATTTGGTGCACTCATGAAAAATAATCTTTTCAGGCAAAAATAGAGGTATTTTTGTGATGGTTTGAACCCTATGAATACTAGTAGCTCTTTTAACAATTAAAGTTTAGTTAAGGGAGTATCTAGGGATGGAAACAAGCCAGGCCAGGCTAGGCTTTACCTTAAATAGGCCAGGCCTGTGTTACAAATATTTGGCCTGAGCCTTGCTTGTTACCTATTAAAGGCCATTTTTTAGGCCTGGCCTGGCCTGTTTAGAAACTTGATTTATATTAAGGCCTCTAAATAGGCCAGCAGACCAAGGATTTTATATAGGTCTCAAATAGGCCTAAGCCTTTAAATAGGCCTTGAAAGGCCATTGAAAATAAAATATAATATAATTTTATAAATAAATATAAACAGGCCGGCCTAATAGGCCTAACAGAATTTGCTGAGAGGCTAGGCATGGCCTACTAAATGAAATAGGCTTTTAAAAAGGCCTGAGCCTAACTCGTTTTCTAAACAGGCCAGGCCACAGGCTCCTGACAGGCCGGTTGGCCTATTTCCATCCCTAAGTAAGAGTGTGGTTGGTCTCTTATGAGTTAAAATTAAACTAAATGCTTCTTTATTGAGTTTTGAAATGAAATGAATGCATGATACTTGAGGTATGAATGTAATGAATTGAATCACTTATGAAGTAAATCATTGTATGCACTTAGTATGGAATAAATGATATGTGTGAATGTTGTTGATGAATGGTATATAGATATGATGTTGAGGAGCATATTGATATATGCATGTTAATGAATATTGATGACAAGTATGGTATTGAGAGGGATAAAAATGAAAGGATTGAATTATTTTATATACAATGAACTATATTAGTGAAAAGCTTGATGACTAAGGTTATGTGTAACGCCCCTTTTTTAAGGAAGGAATGTCACACCATAACTACGAAACGGAAACAAAATGTATAAACTAAGACCCGATTCATTATAATATAGATAAGCCTGTTTAGTTGTAATCGTACAAATGATTTGGTGAATTCTTTTTTTTTTATATATAAAATAAGATGATAAGACATAGTTGCAGTAGAAAGTAACATGAAAAGTAAACCATACATTCATACCTCATACATATATATATACTTATACAATACTTGTTTAGGTACATCATTAGATATACAAAAAGCAGAAGCTTTACATGCCCCAAAATGATTACACATATGCAACCCACCCAAAGACGAAACATCAGGCCCCTAAAAAGATTTACAGACAGCCATCAGCGGCCATCAACAGCATCAGCCCCTAAAGTGAATAAGAAGGAATCGTAGTTGGATCCTCCTCAGGGTCTTCCTCGTCAGAGGAAATCCTTATCGAAGCAACCGAGTTACGATCGGGGGCTCGTGCAGAGGATAAGAACGAATCCTCATGTGGGGAGTAATAGCGATCACCCCACATATCACGTATAGGCAAGTAAAACTCTAAATGCAAGTGAGCATTAAAAGTAAAGACCGGTGGATCATAACGTCCCCAAGCCAGAGACACAACCAAGTCTCCAAGGTAGATAGAGTGATCCGTACTCAGATTGATGTGCCAGCAGTTTGGACCTCCATGAAATGTCAATCTCACATAACCCAAAAAGCCACGCGAACGGGACGCCATGTCCAAACGAGAAACTAATCAAAATCAGGCCAGAAGCTAGGGAATTCGTGCACTTCCCCTTCTTCACCTATGTTTTCAGAGAAACACATAAATAAACAGAATAACAGAAATACAGAAAAGAGGTAATACATCCTACATTCAGTACTAATTATGGCAGTAAAGAAACAAAATGGTGCAAAGCGCCCACATAGCATTTCATAAATAATAATCAGCATCAAGAAGCAAATAGTAGACAAAATAACAGTTCCAATCATCGTATAAATAAATGCCAAGTAATATGTTGACTCACTATGCACGTGCACATGATGTCGAAATCCTACTCCATGGAGCTAGACACAAACATCGGAGAGAATGATCAGGGAGACATGCCAGTATCTTGTCAGCCTAAAATCAAGTGCTTTCCAAAAAATCAATAATTTTGCGTAACAAGGCTTTATACAACGACATTCTTCACAAGATCGCGATATAAGACAGTGTCTCGGTCTAGTTCGTTGGTGAGTTTGCATCAGTCTATCCCACGACCCAGAGGAGCTACCAACTGACCATTATGAGACACCCACACCCCGACACCCCCAAGGTCAACATTATGACCTACGCTAGTCTATCCGCACCCGCATTAAGGTGTGATTCAATCTCCTGGGCAACATGGCCTAAACAATAGTCCACCAGACTTTCACAATGCATGATGACTCAATGCATATTCTTGTATATTTAATAATGATATACTCATCCATAACATGCCATAATTTGGCCAAGTTAAACATTAATAGAATTTTGGTCCCACTCATGAACCCATAATAACATATTATCAAATTCTCAAAAAAGACAATACACTTTTTAAGATTTATTATGAAGTTTTACTTTAATTTAACATTTCTTATAAAATCTTTCTCTAGAGGAATTCTCTTGTAATTCTCATTAAATCTTTATTTCTCTTAATTACCTAAGTTCTTTACTTAAATTTAACCATATTCACTTAGAACATTATTCTAAGGTTCTCAAGTCTCACACTCACTCTTGTTCTTCCCTTAAGTTCAAAAATCACTCTAGGTCATCAAATAAATTTCTTTCCATCACATTGTTAATTACTTAACACTTAATTACTTAAGTTCCAAGATTACCTAAAAATTACATATTTAGACCCAAACAAGAGCCCTAGAGGTCGTGAGCCTCCCTAGGGGGTAAGAACCCAAATTTTTCCATTGCTCCATTAATTATTATTCACCTGATTAGTTATCTCTCTAACTTCTTACAAAATTTTAACCATGAACACCCTATGGAAGGGGGTATGACCGTGAGCCTCATTAAGGAAAGCAAGGAACCCTTGCTTCCAATTCATATTTCCAATCCATCAAAATCAATCCAAGATTATCAACATACACAAATATAACCAATAAAATCACATAAGAGGAAATTAATACAAAGATCATTAGAAAAACATATAACCAAGAGAGCAACCCTAACATGGGTTTCTCATAACCAACACACAAACAAGCTTCCCATTACCAATAGAGGTCGAAGTGGATAATCTTCCTCTTACCAAGAGAAATAACAATGAAAGCAAGCTCTTTTTTCCTTGGGAATTCGTCCTTCACCACTTCATAGCCCTAGAATATTCAAACTCACAAAAATTAAAATCAAAGCTTGAAAAAGGTGTCCATGATCACCAAAGTGACCATGGATGACGAAAATAAGATGAAAAAATGACAAAGCTATGAACTTTTACCTCAAAGTTTCAAGCTTTAAAGCTTGGTGGAAGAAGATGAAAATGGTGGATTCAAGAGATAGTCACAAAAGAAAAAATGTTCTAGGTGATGAGAAAAGGTAGGAAATAAGGTTGGTTGGGTGAAAAAGCTTGGAGGACCAAAAATGAAGTCTTAACCGTGGGGGTGGTGAGAAAATGGAGGGGAAATTTAGTTCTTTGTAAGTGATTTCAACAAGAAAAGAAAAGCTTCAAGGAAGAATTGGATCCAAGCAAGATGGTTGCTTGAAATCAAGCAACAATGGAGGAGGAAGAAGGTGTGGCTGCCGTGGGAAGAAGAAGAGAGAAGGAAGAGAAAAAGTTGAGAGGAAAAATAAGAGAAGAGAAGTGTAGAGAGAAAAAGTGTTAGAAAAGTGTTTAGGGTTTTTTTGAAATGGGAAATGATGGATGACATAAGTGGAAATGTGACAAAATTTAGTCACATTCCCCCCTTATTGTCGTGGCCACATGGGAGAGAAGAGGAGGGAAAGTTGCTCCTAGAAACTTGGGTAAAGCTTCCTTGAGAAGCTTTGTTGGATTTTGCAAAAGTCAACTTGATTGGACATAAAGTAGATTTCTAGATAAGGTGATAAGAATTTTTACTACAAGCTATTACACAATGAATAATTGTTACAGTTTACTAAGCTAGTATGTATTGTCCAATGGACAATAGAGCGTACTACAAATTTTTTATTTAACAGAACATACCGCGATTTTATTTATCAAATAAACTCTCGAAAAATGTAAACCTCGTAAACTGTGCCCGACCTCAAGTTTTGTAAGATCCCCTGTCGATGTTTCCACAGTTCAAGGTTTACCAGCCTCGAGGAAAATATTTTATTTTCCCGGCTCCGGTCAGCACGCACGCAAAACAAAGAATGTATTAAAATATTTAATGTTTCCAAAAAAATCCACAAAAATCTAAAAAAATCACAAAGATTATAAAATTACTATTTATCATAAAACAAATAATTTTTGGGGTGTTATAACTCTCCCCTTCTAAAAAAAAATTTCATCCTCGAAATTTTCATACTTTGGAATAGTTGTGGATGTTGCTCCTTCATCTTATCTTCTAGCTCCTATGTTACATCTCCCGTCGTTTTATTCCAGATCATTTTTACCAACGGGATTTCCTTCCCTTTAAGTTGCTTTACTCTCCTATCTTCAATCCTTATAGGAGGTGCCTCATAAATTAAGTTCTCTTTCAATTGTACTGTGTCCAGTGCTATGACATGGCTCGGGTCAGGAATATATTTTCACAATTGCAACACATGAAAGACATTGTGAAGGTTAGAAAGAAAAGGTGGTAGGGCTATTTGGTAAGCTACTAGACCTATCCGGCGAAGAATTTGGTAAGGTCTAAGGAATTTGGGAGTCAGTTTTCTAGATTTTAGAACTCGGTCGACCCTAGTCATAGGCGTGACTTTCAAAAACACATGCTCTCCTTCCTCAAACCAAGAGGCTTTCTTCTTTTGTCCGCATAGCTCTTCTGTTGACTCTGAGCCGCCCTTATCTTTTCCTGAATCATCTTGACTTTCTTAGTCATTTGTTGTATAAGATCAAGTCCAATAGTAAGGCGCTCTCCATCTTGGTACCAACACAAAGGTGTTCTGCACCGTCGTCCATATAGAGCTTCATAGGGTGCCATCCCTATGCTCGAATGAAAATTATTGTTGTAGGTGAACTCTACCAATGGTAAAAGTTCATCCCAACTTCCAGTCTATTCCAAAGTGCAAGTTCTGAGCAAATTCTCCAATGATTGAATCATCCTTTCTGATTGAGCATCAGTTTGAGGATGATAAGAAGAACTCAAACGTAGCTTCATTCCCAACGCTCCTTGCAAACTTTGCCAAAACTTTGATACAAACCTTGGATCTCTATCAGAAATAATACTGGTAGGCACACCATGCAGCCTAACGATCTCACCAATATACAGCTGAGTCAACTTCTCCATATTGTACCTTATGTTGATTAGTAAGAAATGTGCTGACTTTGAAAGTCGATTAACGATTACCCATATTGAATCGTAACCTTTTCTGGTATTTAGTAATGCAACCACAAAGTCCATTGCAATACTATCCCACTTCCATTCGGGAATAGCTAGGGGTTGTAACATTCTTGACGGTCTCTGGTGTTCAACCTTTGCTTTCTGACAAACCAGTCAATACGACACACATCTGGCAATATCACTTTTCATTCCGTGCCACCAAAATAATCGTTTTAGGTCTTGATACATCTCAGTTATTCCCGGATGCATACTTAACTTGCTCGTGTGAGCGTGTTTGAGAATATACCTTTTAAGTTCTTGATCCCTGGGTATACAAACTCTACCACTGAATCTTAGGATTCCATCAGTTCCTTCCTCAAATGTTGTCACACCGCTTTGCTTCATTAACTCCCTTTCTTCTTGAAAAAACTTATCAGCTTTCTATTTCTCTCGGATGTCCTCCATTAGGTCACTTGAAATAGTGACCATGTTCATACAAATCTTCACTGGTGCCAATTCCACAAAGGACCATACATCCCTAAATTGCTCTATCAAATCTTTTTCTTTGACCATCATAGCAGAGATACTGAGCATCTTCTTACTCAAAGTGTCTGCCACAACGTTTGCCTTCCAGGGTGATATAGAAGTTGAAAATCATAATCTTTTAGAAACTCCAACCACCTTCGCTGTCTCATATTCAACTCCTTTTGGTCATACAGGTACTTCAAGCTCTTGTGGTCGTTAAACGTCGCCCTATAAAGAAAATGCCTCTATATCTTCAAAGCGAATACCACAGCTACTAACTCCAAGTCATGTGTTGGGTAGTTCCTCTCATGCATTCGCAACTGTCTTGAAGCATAAGCTACCACTTTTCTATTTTGCGTAAGCACACATCCTAATCCTTGATATGAAGCATCGTAATACACTTTGAAGAGTTCAGTTGGATCAGATAAAACTAACACTGGTGAAGTAGTTAGTCATCTTTTCAATTCTTGGAAACTTTCTTCACAAGCATTAGTCCACTCAAATGCTTGATTCTTTCTCATGAGCTGAGTAAGAGGCCCTAAATCTTAGAGAATCCCTCAATAAATCTCTGACAGTATCCAGCTAATCCCACAAAGCTCTGAATTTCTGTCACTGTCTTCAGCTTTTCCCATTGCAGGATCGCTTTCACTTTTGACAGATCCACTTACATGACCCAAGAACTTAACTTCTTCCATTTAGAATTCACACTTTGACAATTTGGCGTACAGATTCTTCTTCTTCTTCAGAATCTAGAGAACTATACTGAGGTGTTCAGCATAATCCTCCTGATTTTGAGAATAGATCAGAATGTCGTCAATGAAGACAACAACAAATCTGTCCAAGTAAGGATGAAAGATTTTGTTCATGTAATGCATGAATATGGTAGGTGCATTCATTACACCAAACGACATCACAAGATATTCGTAATGACCATAACTAGTACAAAAAGCTATTTTAGGAATATCCCTGACCTTCACTTGGATCTGATGATAGCTCGATCGTAGATTGATATTAGAGAATACTGCTGCTCCTTTCAGTTGATCCATCAAGTCATCTATCCTCGGAAGTGGATACTTATTCTTAATTGTGACCTTATTCATCTGACGATAGTCCACACATAATCGCGAAGTCCCATCCTTCTTTTTGACTAGTAACACTGGTGCTCCCCATGGTGACACACTGGGTCTAGCAAACTATTTTTCCAAGAGTTCTTCTAGCTATTTCTTAAGCTCAACTAACTCTGATGGTGACATCCTATAGGGCGCTATAGATACAGGACCAGATCCAGGCACAAGATCAATGGTGAACGCTATCTCCCGCTCCGACGGTAAACTAGGTACATCATCAGGAAAGACTTCAAGAAATTCATTAGCTACTGGAATAGCATCCAAATCTATCTTCCTCTCGACTTCTAAGGAAGAAAATAACATGTATCCCTGAGCTCCTTCTTTCAAGAAAGCTCAAACTTGGTTAGCCGTCAAAAATCTAGAAACTTCATCCATAGGGAAAACTATAGTTCTACTAGAACAGTCTAACAGGATATGGTTAGAAGACAACCAATCCATTCTTAAAATTACGTCTAATTGGGAAAGAGGTAAGCAGATCAAATCAACAGAAAAGATTTGACCCTCAATAATTAAAGGATAATTTAAACAAACTTTGGTGGTAACAACAGGTTTAGCAGTAGGGGTAGAAATAATCAAGTCAAAAGGTAAGGAAGACACAGGTAAACCAAGTCATCGCACACAGTCATAAGAAATGAAAGAGTGGGTTCTCCTAGAGTTATACAGTACAATCAAAATATTACCTCCTATGGTACCCTCTCCTTGTATTAGATCGGCAGATTCAGAGGCTTCTGCTCCACTCATAGTGTAGACTTAGCCTCCGGCCTGTAATTTTGTAACTCGTGCAGTGTTGACTGAAGGATCTGCCTTAGCTTGATTGCAGTCCCTAAAGGTGTGTCTAGGTTTTCCACATCAAAAACAAATAATTCCTTTGGCGGTGCAATCCCTGGTTAGGTGGTTTTTTCCATATTTCATACACTTTGGCAAAGACATCACATTCTGACTAGTTCAATTTCCACCAAAACCTCCGTTGAGACCTCCACCGGGTGACTATTGCTGACTTCCCGGTGGTCGGGAATAGGGTTTCTTTTGAAAGTGGTTTGCATTATTGCCACCCCCTCTTTGGAACCTAGTAGTTCCAAAGTTACGATTCCTCGTGTCTCACGCCTGATCCAGATCTTCTACTCGACGACACGTGTCCAACAGCTCTGAAAACTAGTTGATCCTCAAGGTTATGACCGCTCTTTTCACGTCATGCCTCAATCCTTCCTCAAATTTTTGACACTTCCACACCTCGTCCGGCTGGTGTTAGAAATACGTTGAAAATTTGGACAAGCTCTCGAACCTCGCGGCATACTCACTGACAGTCAAGTTCCCTTGCCTCAAATTAAGGAACTCTATCTCTTTGGCATACTTTGCACTTGCTGGGAAATACTTCTCCAAGAATTTATCCTTGAATTCCTCCCAGGTGATCACTCGACCTTCAGCTTCTAGTAATCTTTGTGCTCCATTCTGCCAATCTTCCGTGTCTTCGATCAGCATAAAAGCAGCAGAGGCTACCTTCTTATCATCGACACAGTTCATGCCTTTAAAAATTTTCTCCAGCTCCTTGATCTAAAGACTAGCCTTTTCTGGATCAAATTCTCCATTAAACTGAGTAGGGTTGTTACGACGGAACTCCGACAGATTTTAAGCATCGGCTGAAGCCTCTAGCTGTCGTGTAGCCCTTTCCTGCTATTGAGCAGCTCTCTCAGTTTGTTGTGCAATGACGTCTGCCATTCGTTGCATTGCTTCGATTGCTGCGGCCATGCCTCCACTGTGTGCCATTTCACTTTTTCAAGGTAGACTGAATGAAAAACATAAGGAAGAATTAGATGTATCCTTTCGAAATATCAAACACAGAAAATCACACAGCACAAACAAGACAAACCTAACTACAAAGACCCAAAAGAAAACTTAAATCGGGGCTCTGATACCAAACTAGTGTAACGCCCTTTTTTTGTAGGAAGGAACGTCACCATAACCACAAAACGAAAACAAAATGTATAAACTAAGACCCAAATCATTATAATATAGATAAGCCTGTTTAGTTGTAATCGTACAAATAATTTGGTGAATTTTTTTTTTATATAAAATAAGATGATAAGACATAGTTGCAGCAGAAAGTAACATGAGAAGTAAACCATACATTCATACCTCGTACATATATACATACTTATATAATACTTGTTTAGGTACATCATTAGATATATAAAATGCAGAAGCTTTACATGCCCCAAAATGATTACACATATACAGCCCACCAAAAGATGAAACATTAGGCCCCCAAAAAGATTTACAGACAGCCATCAGTGGCCATCAACATCAGCCCCTAAAGTGAATGAGAAGGAACCATAGTTGGATCCTTCTCAGGGTCTTCCTCGTTAAAGGAAATCCTCATTGGAGCAACCGAGTTACGAGTGGGGGCTCGTGCAGAGGATAAGAATGAATCCACTTGGGGAGTAATAGCGATCACCCCATTTATCACGTATAGGCAAGTAAAACTCTAAATGCAAGTGAGCACTAAAAGTAAAGACGGGTAGATCATAATGTTCCTAAGCTAGAGACACAATCACGTCTTTGAGATAGATGCAGTGATCCATACTCAGATTGATATGCCAGCAGTCCAGACCTCCATGAAATGTCAACCTCATATAACCCAAAATGCCATGTAGACGGGACGCCATGTCCAAACAGGAAACTAATCAAAATCAGGTCAGAAGCCAAGGAATTTGTGCACTTCCCCTTCTTCATCGACGTCTTCAGAGAAACACATAAATAAACAAAATAGCCAAAATACAGAAAAGAGGTAAGACATTCTATATTCAGTACCAATTATGGCAGTAAAGAAATAGAACGGTGTAAAGCGCCCACATAGCATTTCAGAAATAATAATCAGCATCAAGAAGTAAATAGTAGACAAGTTAACAAATCTAGGCAGTTATAACATCAATAAGGCAACAGTTCCAATCATCGTATAAATAAATGCCAAGTAATATGTTGACTCATTATGCACGTGCACATGATGCCGAAATCCTACATCAGGGAGACATACCAGAATCTTGTCAGCCTAAAATGAAATGCTTTCCAAAAAATCAATAATTTTGCTCAACAAGACTTTATACAGCGGCATTCTTCACAAGATCACGATATAGGACAGTGTCTCAGTCCGGATCGTTGGTGCGTTTGCATCGGTCTATCCCACGGCCCAAAGGAGCTACCAACTGACCATTGTGAGACACCCACACCCCGATGCCCCTAAGGTCAACATTATGACTTACGCTAGTCTATCCGCACCCGCACTAAGGTGTGATTCAATCTCCTGGGCAACATGGCCTTAATAATAGTCCACCAGACTTTCACAACGCATGATGACTCAATGTATATTCATGTATATTTAACAATGATATACTCATCCCATAACATGCCATAATTTGGTCAAGTTAAACATCAACAGAATTTTGGTCCCACTCATGGACTTATAATAACATATTATCAAATTCTCAAATGAGACAATACACTTTTTAAGATTTATTATAAAGTTTTACTTTAATTTAACATTTCTTATGAAATTTTTCTCTAGAGGATTTCTCTTGTAATTCTCATTAAATCTTTATTTCTCTTAATTACCTAAGTTCTTTACTTAAATTTAATCATATTCACTTAGAACATTATTCTAAGGTTCTCATGTCTCACACTCACTCTTGTTCTTCCCCTAAGTTCAAAAATCACTCTAAGTCATCAAATAAATTTCTTTCCATCCCATTGTTAATTACTTAACACTTAATTATTTAAATTTCAAGGTTAACCAAAAATTACATATTTGGACCCAAACAAGAGCCCTAGAGGCTGTGAGCCTCCTTAGGGTTAACAACCCAAATTTTTCCATTGCTCCATTAATTGTTATTCACTTGATTAGTTATCTCTCCAACTTGTTACAAAATTTTAACCATGAACACCCTATGGAAGGGAGTATGACCGTGAGCCTCATTAAGGAGAGCAAGGAACCCTTACTTCCAATTCATATTTCCAATCCATCAAAATCAATCCAAGATCATCAATATACATAAATACAACTAATAAAATCACATAAGAGGAAATTAATGTAAAGATCATTAGAAAAACATATAACTAAGAGAGCAATCATAACATGAGTTTCTCACAACGAACACACAAACAAGGTTCCTACTACCAATAGAAGTTGAAGTGGATAATCTTCCTCTTACCAAGAGAAATAATAATGAAAGCAAGCTCCTTTTTCCTTGGGAATTCGTCCTCCACCACCTCAAAGCCCTAGAATATTCAAACTCACAAAAATCACAATCAAAGCTTGGAAAAGGTGTCCATGATCACCAAAGTGACCATGGATGATGAAAATGAGATGGAAAAATGAAAAAACTATGAACTTTTACCTCAAAGTTTCAAGCTTTAAAGCTTGGTGGAAGAAGATCAAAATGGTGGATTCAAGATATAGTCACAAAAGAGAAAATGTTCTAGGTGATGAGAAAAGGTGGGAAATAAAGTTGGTTGGGTGAAAAAGCTTGGATAGCCAAAAATGGAGTCTTGACTGTGGGGGTGGTGAGAAAATGGAGAGGAAAGTTGAGTTCTTTGTAGGTGATTTCAACAAGAAAAGAAAAGCTTCAAGGAAGAATTGGATTCAAGCAAGATGGTTGCTTGAGATCAAGCAACAATGGAGGAGGAAGAAGGTGTGGTTGTCGTGGGAAGAAGAAGAGAGAAGGAAGAGAAAAGGTTGAGAGAAAAATAAGAGAAGAGAAGTGTAGAGAGAGAAAGTGTTAGAAAAGTGTTTAGGATTTTTTTGAAATGGGAAAGGATGGATGACATAAGTGGAAATGTGACAAAATTTAGTCACATTCCCCCCTCATTGTCGTGGCCACATGGGAGAGAACAGGAAGGAAAGTTGCGCCTAGAAACTTGGGTAAAGCTTCCTTGAGAAGCTTTGTTAGATTTTGCAAAAGTCAACTTGATTGGACATAAAGTAGATTTCTAGATAAGGTGATAAGGATTTTTATTACAAGCTATTACCCAATGGACAATTTTTACAATTTATTAAGCTAGTATGTATTGTCGAAAGGATAATAGAGCGTACTGCAAAATTTTTATTTAACAGAACGTACCGCGATTTTATTTATCAGATAAAATCTTAAAAAATGTAAACTTCGTAAACTGTGCCCAACCTTGGGTTTAGTAAGATCGCCCGTCGACATTTTCATAGTTCAAGGTTTACTAGCCTTGGGGAAAATATTTTATTTTCTCAGCTCCGCTCAGCGCGTACGTAAAATAAAAAATATATTAAAATATTCAACATTTATGGAAAAATCCACAAAAATTCACAAAAATCACAAATATTATAAAATGACTATTTATCATAAAATAAACAATTTTCGGGGTGTTACATTATGTCTCTTTATTATGCAAAGAAAAGCAAGGTTATGTGAAAAGTGAATGAAGGAAAGGTTTTAAAATACTTTTGCATATTTTGTTTTCAAACTTGTTACTTGCTATTTCCTTGTATGAATGGCCCTATGGCTTGAGCCGAGGGAGCCCCTAATGCCGGGGTTATGTATTTAAGCGAGGTCAAGGAACAAAGGTTGTCCTAATAGCTCATTTTACCTAGAGGAAATACAAGGAACAAAGGTTGTCTTGGGAATATGCAAATATCATGAGTTTTCTTAAAACAAAAATGCTTTTACTAACATTGCATAAGCATACATTGGGACATTTCTTATCCATACTTATAAATCATCATGCATTATACAGAATGACAATTGTATGGGCAATTATCTTGTTTTACACTGATGAAAAGTTGATGGATGACTTAAGGGTATGCAATGATGACAGATGCTTATGCTTGCTTGCAACCATAATGGTAATAAATAAATATGTTGATTTGAGTTGAAATATGATGTATTGATTAAAATGTTTTTATAATTAAATGAACTATCTGCCTCGGGAAGGGAAATGTCTAAGTTTTGACTTATGCCACCTTTCCCCATATATTTATATGTGACTTGTTTTTCCCTAAAGTAGCTGGATTTATTATGTTGGCATGTTTTTAAAATGTAATACTGAGAATTTGTAAATTTTCACCCCAGTTTTCTGTTTCCATGATAAATCCAGCGAAGGATCAAGGAAAGGGCAAGGCATGGTGTTAAAGACCTAGTAAAGTTAATTATGTATATATATTAATTTTGTACTCAGATATATGGTTTTGTAATTAAGTCTATACAACTAGATTTGTAAAAGTATTTACTCTCAGACATATCATATGGTTGTATAGTAAAGAGCAAGTTTCCAAATTGTGTAAAATGTCATGTTCTCTTTACTCTGATGTTAAAGGCTCTATATATCTATTTGTTGATAGTTATTATACAGGCTGTGTTTAAGTGTAAGTTTAGAAGTGACATACTTAATTCTATTTACCTGAGTATATTAATAATTTACTACATTATCTAGACTAATTGTGTTATATGAGATACTTGGAATGAATTGCATGACTCGCCTTTGATTGGAATGTTATTGACTACTGTCATATTGTTACATGATATTGAGACTAATAAACTCAATATGTGTTATTTTGTGTGCAACATTCTCTCCAACCTAATAGACTTAATCAAAGTTATAGTAGCTCAATAAATTGGATAGAAGATATTTGATGATATTGATAATGATTTGGATTGATTTGAGCATAAATCTATAACATTGAAGTTGAGAAAGAGCTCAGAAAATTAGTTTAAATAGCTGAGAAGATAGAAATAAATATAGGACATTCATTTCTATGTCATAAAGGATTGGACTAAGTTGTATTAAATTTTGGAAGATCCAATGAATCAGTTTGACATTTTTAATAACACTGAGATAGTGTTCAAAGACCAAAACTAAACAAACAAGTAGCTCAGAAAATCATGAGATTATGAGTAGAAGTCAAATAGAGATAGAGAATCAAGATTTAATGAGAGGGTGAAAATAGATTAAATTGAACACTTGAAAGCTTCCTAGTTCAATCCCATAAGGTTTAACTTAACCCATGTATGAATAGTGAAGCTTAGTGTCTGATAAAAGTGTATAAGGATACTTATAGAAATATAAATATGGGAAATGAAGGAAATCCTAGAATTTTCAATAATACCTATGAAGGTTAGAAAATTCGTTACTAAAATATTAAAATATTCTTAGTAGATAAAATGTTTCCAGTGAGATTTCACGTTTTTCCCTTTCTTTCTTTCCTCCATCGCCCCTCTCCCTCATTTTATATCCTCTTCCTTGGACTTTTCTTTCCTATTCTCTCACTCCCATGTCCAACTACCAAAAGAGAAGAGGGAGAGAGAGAGAAAAGAGAGAGGGAAAAGAGAGAGGGAAGAAGGAAGCAATCAAGGAGGAAGAAAGAAGAATGAAGATGAGCAAGAAGATAAGAAAGATCAAGAGAAAAGAAGATTCAAGGATGGAAAGGGAGAAGCTTTCTAAGGAGTTGAGGTAGGGGTTTTCCTTGCTTTTCTATTTCTTCCTTTGTTTTCCAACGTTTTGGAAACTTAAGATTTGCTTGAGGATTTTAAAATAGAAAAGATGATTGTGTTAAACATAATTTGAGAACTTCATTCTTTGATTTAACTCTTGATGAGTTTTAAGATTTGAAAAGAGGGTTTCATGCCTATCTTGAAATTTGTTGTTTTATGAGTGATTTGGATGCATATTTATGATTTTTTTATGTATATGATGATGTTTATTAGTTTGGTTGGGTTAAAATGGGTTAAAGACTCTATTTTTCTACAAATTTCCATGTTATAATCGATTATATAGCCCTTGTAATTGATTACCAAACTTCTAGAGCTGCGAAATGTGTTTCTGGGTAGCTTGTAATCAATTACATGATCCATGTAATCGATTACAAGGCTTCTGGACCAGATGTAATTGATTACATCCTGTTGTAATTAATTACATAGCTTCTTCTAGGCTTGTAATCGATTACCAAGGCCATGTAATTGATTACCAGGCCCCTGATTTGAGGATTTTGGTCTGAAAATGATGGAAATAGAGTTCTTTATCCCATGTAACCTAAATACAAACCTTAAAACTTAAATTGAATGATTGGAATTCATTAGATTATGAAAATATTATGTATCCAAACAAATTTGAGAAAATGATTTCATGACATGATTGAATCAAATGAGATTGATGATCTGAGAAATAACTTTTACGATGATTTAAGAAATGATTTCATGATGATACTAAATCATATAAGATTGAAGATTTGTGAAATTATTTTTATGATGTTTTGCATCAAGTGAGATTGAATGATGGATTTGATTATTGATTATAAGAGAAATCTTTATATGCATATTATGGCATGATTGGTGAATTGATGAATGATTCAAAAATTAGATTTGATTTTTATGAGTAGCCCATTATCTAGGATATCCTTGGTCCTTGGAGGATGTAACACCCTCCTTAGGGTACCATATTTACACACTAAAACATCAAAAACTTAACAAAACGCGGTAAAGGTTTAATCTTGAAAAAAAAAATACAGATTTCAAATTTTCTTTCTTAAAGACATAAACTTAAACAAAACACAAACAACACAATATATAATTATTAAATAATACACATCAAAAAGAATATATATATATATATATATATATATATATATAAGTGGCATGAATCATAGTCCACCCAAAAAAATAAACAAGCTTTGTACTCAAAAGACATATACAAGTATTTGACAAAACATAAACTAGCCCAAGTCTATATGCCTAGGGAGTAGGGTCCTCTACTGGATCCTCTGTTGGATCCTCCTCTAGATCCTCCATCGAGTCCTCCTCCTCAGACTCCTCGCCAGACAGATCCCTCAGCCAGGGCAAGATCTCACAGACCAGTGTCCTAGCAGATGACACCATAGAGTCCTGATCCTCCCTCGGGGTGTGATGCAGATCACCCCATAACTCCCTGATCAGCATAACAAACTCCAGACGTACCAAGACATTAAGAGAAAAGAAAGGATCCCCATCACTGGTCCTACAAATAAACAAGGTCACATCTCCTACATATCTAACTCATTCAGTATCCTAGTCGATACGCCAAGCATCTACACCTCCATGGAACTGAACTCTAACAAAACCAACAAACTCTCTTCTAGTCGCCATCACAGAAAACAGAACAATAAGAAAGCTACAATCTTCTTCGTCTTCTTTTCAATCTTTATCAACATGTACACATAAAACAGAATAACATAACAGAGAGGTGAGATTTCCTACATCAATACCAACATGGCAGCACAGAAACAATAAAGAATAGTAATTACAGTTATGGCATCAAGTATCAGATAATTTAGTAGATATAAAATATCATGATGATATGTAGACAAACTATGCATATGTACAATAGACCAAATCCTACTCCATGGAGCTAAACACAATTTCGGAGAGAATGATCTAGAAGATATATCTGTATCTCATCAGCCTCAAGTCAAGTGCTATAGTTTCTCAATTTGCACATCATGGCTTATACAAAATAGTCTACACCAGATCGTGAATAGAATAGTGCCTGGTTGAGATCGTCTGTGCGTTTCTTAGTCACCACGGTCTAGTGGAGCTACCAACTAGCCACTTGTGAGATATTCGCGTCCCGACGCCTCCAAGTTCAACAAGTGAACTACACTACGCAATTCGCACCCGTACTTAGATGTAATTCAACTCCTAAGCAAAAAGCCTAAACCGACACTGTCGGTATAATGCATGATCAATGACTCAATGCATGCGCACATATTAATATCATGATTTTCCATGACCATGAGCTACTCATGAACTAAGCCAGTCATTAACATCTCCGGGTCCCGTTCGAGAGCCCGACAGCATAATGCTATTTTTTCAAACGCAAGCATCTTAATCGCATAATTCATAAATCATCATTCTCAAATTACATAAAACATTATCACAAATTTTTTTTCTAACATGTAAAACTTTTATTTCACTTTTAAGCTTAATTTTTGAAACTTTCAAGGTTTAATATAGAAGTTAACTTTAGTTCCAATACTCTTCTAGCTAGACAACTTTAGGTAATACCTCCTAATATTTTTCACAAAGAACATAAAAAGAAAACCACTTTGTCTTAATTTCATAAATTCTTTTCCTTTCCCTAAACCCTAAAAGTACCTTAAGTTTTCATTATCTTTCTCTTAAGCTTATTTTTCCACTCAAAGGCCGAAATCCTTTTCTTACTAAATGGCCAAATTTTGTTTTATCACTCCGTCATTATTATAAATCCTTAATCCAATTCCTTTTTCACCTAAGCATCTAAGTTCCAAGTCAACACAAAAGTTTGTCTTAGATACCCTTTTTAAAGCCACTTGGCTGAGAGCCCTAAGGTCTTTGGGCCTCTAAATTTTCATCCTCATCAACAAGATTCCAAGCATACAATATATTTCAATCACCAAAATTTCTACTCAACCAAGGTTATGCATAACATTAAGCTATAAAAATCATACAGGGCAAATAATTACTAAACCACCAAAATCCATACAACCAAGTGAACAACCCTCACATGGATTCTTCATTTTCAATACATCAATTTGTTTCTCACCACCATGAAAGGTTGATGAGAGTAATCTCCCCTTTACCTTAGATGATGACCAACTACTTCTTGGGCGCCTTTTTGAATCAAACTTTCTCTTCCAAGAGGCTCTTGAAAATGAAATCATATACAAAAAGATCAACATCTAAGGCTTGGAATAAAATGACAATGGATCAAAATCTTGGTCTTAGAAAGTATAAATGAAAAGAAAGATAAAGATGGAGGAATTTCACCTTCAAAGCCTTCCAACCCTAACTTCGAGAAGCACTTGAAAATGGGTGAACAAGGTCAAGATCACAACACCAAAGTGTCTTAGAATGAGGTTTGGATTCATAAAATGTGAATGGTTGAAATTAAAGAAGAGTGGAGGGTGGTTTTAGTGGTGTGGCCGTGAGCTTAGTGGAGAGAAAATGAGAGGAAAAGGTGAGAGAGAAAAGTGTGTAGCTTTTTGGTTATTGAAAGATGAATGGAAAATGATAAAAATGAGTTAAATGAAAGCTTACTCTAGAAGCCTTTTGGCTCCCCCTTAGCCGTGCACTTCTCTCCTTGGGTGGGTGTTCAAAGCTTCTCCAACAAGCTTCCTCAAAGCTTCCTTAGGAAGCTTCCTTCCTATTGGTCTAAAAGAGAAAAGTCAAATGGTGATGTCATAAAAGTGTGGTCACATGGGTGATGCCATCAAGAGAAACCTCTAGAAAAGGTGACTAGGCTTATATCTAGAACCATCTACTAGATCTTTACTAAAAGCTATTATCTAATGGGAAAAAATTACAGTTAACAAAATCAGTATTTATCATCCAATGGATAATAGAAAGTACCTAAATTTTATTTGCCAGATAAAATCTTAGACAAAGAAAACTTCAAAAATTGTCTCCGGTTTCGGGTTTAGTAAGATCCCTTGGCCCTATTTCAACAGTCCAAAAGTTTTTGAAAATAATATTAAAATAATCAAAATAAGTCAAATAATTTACAAAAATCATAAAAAAAATTCACAACATAGCAGAAATTAGAGATAATCCAAAAACAAAAGAAAATCATGGCGTTACAACTCTCTCTTTCTAAAAAGAATTTTGTCCTTGAAATTCATCATACCTTAGAAAAAATGCGGATATTGCTATTTCATTTTGTCTTCTAGTGTAGAATTGTTTTTGCCCCAATGGTTTAATATGTTAAGTTTTGATGATGACAAATACAAGATAAAAAGAATGATGCTTATGCTTCATAGATGTGCTTAATAGATGACAAATGCATTACAAAAGAATATTGATTATGTTACATAGATGTGCTTAATAGATTATATTGGATCATGCATGATTATGTACTTTATCTAGTTATATTTCACTTAATAATCATGCAATGAGATATATGCAACATTCTTCATATAATATATCCAATAATGCATTATATGTGTTGTATTAAATTAATATTAGATTTGGCTCTATTTAAATGAAAATATGCAAAGTGTTCTTTGTTGCATCCTATATAGAGCATATCTATTTGTAATTGATAAATATCTTATTTGTATGTGTCTATGAAAGTCTTATATGCATGGCAGACTAAATAGCGTTATACATTTATGAATCATACATATAAAGATATTGAATTATGAATTTGGACTAACTATGTTTGTTTAAGTGAGCAATCTTTTGTAGGATAGTCCAAGTACCAAGAGTGAGCATTGCAACAAGAAAGCAAAAGATTACAACTATGCTCAACTCAAGAAGAATGAAAATAATAAAGATGTTCCAAGTATTTGCAAGATTTAAAGAGAAGAATTTTTTGGAAGCTTGGATTACATCAAGAATTGATGATGGCAAAAGATCAAGTCCCAAGGTTCTTCAAGAATAGCTTATAGGACTTAGATCTTGTGTAAAGGTAAAAAGGAATCACACTAAGCTTAAATATGTTTTAACATCTTTAAAAGTGTTTCTCACATGTTTAAATGCCCAACCAACTATTTTTGGAAAGTTAGTCTTGGTGGTTGCTCAAACCTTTGAAAAATAGCCAAGTTTGTATTTTTTTCAAAACTGACATTTGGTTACTCTTTTGATCATAACTTTCAAAATACTTTGAGTTTTGTTCTGAAACTTCTTTCATATGAAAATAGACTCAAAGATCTTAACAATGAGTGGTCATTTGCTTTAAACGGATAATAAATGAAGAATTTATGACCATTTAAAGTCAATTTTCAAAAATAGTCAAGTTTGAGTTTTGAAAAGCTGACCTTTTGTTATTCTTTTGATCATAACTTCCAAATTATTTGAGTTTTATTGTGAAATTATTTCATTTGAAAATAAACTCAACGATCTTTCCAATGAGTGATCATTTGCTTTAATCGGATAAGAAATGAAGAAGTTATAATCTTTTAAAGTCAGTTTTCAAAACCAAAAGTGTTGTAATCGATTGCACAAGTCCTGTAATCGATTACAACTTTGGCAGAGGTCATGTAATCGATTACCAAAAGTGTGTAATCAATTACCAAGTGCCCAGAAACGTTCTCAATCGCTATAAATGGCTAGTTTTCATACAAAATCATTTCTAAATATCACCAATGACTATTTTATCACTTGGGCTCTATATATAAGTGATATTTGAAGCATTTACTTCTTAAGAAACCTAAGAACACTTGAATTGATCCTTGAATCATCAAAATCATATTTCGAGCTTCACAGTATAAATCCTTGATACCCATTGAGCTTCAATTTGTATTATCCACTCTAGAGAGAGAGTTTCAATTCTTCCTTATCTTGTTTAATCTATAAAGAGGGTGAGGTATCCCTCAAGAATTGTAAAGAGTGAGGCATCCCTTGAAAGTAGAGACTCAAGCACAAAGGGTGAGGTATCCCAAGGTGTTAAGTGCTCAAGTTTGTAAAGGTCTTTCAAGCACCTGTGAAGCTTGAAGATTTGGAGGCTCTAGCACAAGGGTGAGGTATCCCAAGGTGTGAGGGGTGCTCTTGTTTGTACAAAAGTTTTCCTAGCACCCGTAAAATCTAGGAGATAGTGAAGAAAATCTCAAGTTAAGCTTGGGGACTGGATGTAGGCCACCAGTGATTGGTGGATGAACTAGGATAAATTCTTGAGTTTAATTCTATTTTCCCCACACTCTTTAATTTCAGTATTTTATGTAGTATATTTATCTATTGTATATCTTGTCATCTTGATGTTTTGATTCTAATAACTTGATATCTAGCTTATTTGTTTAATTTATTCCATAGTCCAAGTTGTATTTAAGTAATCTACAATAGTTGTATCTTGTTAGACTTATTCCACTGCATGTGTTAAATGAAAATATCAAAATGCATAATTCCTCAAAGTTTCTTTAAAAATTTTGTAAACACCCAATTCACCCCCTCTTGGGTGATGATTGCCACGGCTAACAAGTGGTATCAGAGCTTCGTGCTCTATTAAAAGCTTAACCGCTTCGAGTTAAAGATCATTGTTTGTTTGGCAACCATTAAAAGCTTTTCAAAATGGAAGGTTTTGAAATTGATAAACCACCATTCTTTGATGATGTGAATTTTGTTTATTGGAAAGCTAGAATGGAGTTTTATATACAATCTATTGATTTGGATTTGTGAGATATTATGCTTAATGAATTTACTTGCAAATAAAAACAAACTGGGAATGCTTATGACAAGAAATGCTTTTCATTGAACATTAGAGCTATGCAAATCTTGAGAAGTGGTTTGAATGATGAAGCTTATGCTAAAA
This sequence comes from Ormosia semicastrata, assembly GCA_029884595.1. Classification (NCBI taxonomy): domain Eukaryota; kingdom Viridiplantae; phylum Streptophyta; class Magnoliopsida; order Fabales; family Fabaceae; genus Ormosia; species Ormosia semicastrata. The sequence goes on along the minus strand of JAQQTO010000062.1, from coordinate 16,220,677 downwards.
TTAAGAGTTGCTCTAGTGCTAAAGATATATGGGATGCTCTTAATTATATCTATCTTGCTAATGATGATCTTTTGTATAAAGTTGTATATATAAAGCAAGAAGTGTGATTGAACATATATATTTGAAGAATGGTTTTGATGATAACAAAAATGAAGACAAAAATAAAGATGATGAGAAGACCAAGCCCAAGATCTTTGAAGAATAGTTTTAGGACTTAGAGTCATTGTATACGGAGCTCTCTTAATATCTCACTGTTTTTGCAAGAAAAGAGAAAAATGGTTTTAATAATTTAACAAATAAATCTAAAAGGTTTTAGAAAGTTTAAAACTATTTTTCTAACACAGTTATTCGAATAAATGCAACATAATTCAAATAAAGCAAGTCAAGATCTTTTTGTTTGCAACAAAATTATTCGAATAACATTGAGTTATTCGAATAGAGTTTTGAAATCTTTCCTACGTGCCTCTGTTCTTCAAAAGTGCTATTCGAATAGCACATTAACTATTCGAATAACAAGCTCTTTCAGAAAAGCTTTTATAAGAAAACTATTCGAATTACACAAGGTTATTCGAATAGACCTATTTTCACATAACATGATTTTTTTATTTGTGTTATTCGAATAGCACACATGTTATTCGAATAACCTCTTTTAAAAATGTTTCTCACGAGAATATGTTATTCGAATAACACGAAGGTTATTCGAATGACCCCTGTTTCTGAAATAGAATCAGAAGCTCGTATACATCTTTATAATGAGCTTTTATTACACCCAACGGCTATTTTTGTTTGAATTTCTCTATAAATAGAGGCTTTGGGTCTTTTCTAAATTTACCTAACATTTTGAATCATTTTCTACCTACACTAACTCGTGAATTATATTTTCTACGCTTTTTTTCGATCAAAACTTTGAGATATTCTGTGTGAGCACTATTAGCACTTCACTTTGTATTATTTACTCTTAAAGAGAGTTTTTTTTCATCTATTTTCTGCTCTATCGTAAAGAGGGTGAGGTATCCTTGCAGGCTGAGACTTTAGCACAAGGGTAGAGTTTCCCTGTGTGTGAAAAGTGCTCTATTTTGTAATGGTAGCAAGCATCTATTGAAGCTTGTATACATAGTGAAAAATCTCGAATTATTTTTTGAGGACTGGACGTAGACCACAAGTGGGTTAGTGGTCGAACCAGGATAAATATTGTGCCTGCTCTTTTTCTCTTTAACTCTTTATTTAACGCAATTTAATTTTATTGCATATTTATTTATTTACTTTTCTTAAAGCTCTTCTTCTTCATCTCATAATTTCTCCTTTTATTTTAATAGCTTCTTTACTTATGTTTATTTTAAAAGTATTTGCGAAAAGTTTTTCAACTCAATTCATCCCCCTTTTGAGTACTGGAAGCCACTTGGTAACAAATGGTATCAGAGCTAGATTCTTGTATAAAGAGCTTAGCAGCTTCAAGAGAACATGACTTCTTCAAATGATTTTTTAGAAGGATCTTCCATAAATTGACCACCCTTTTTCAATGGGGATGGTTATGCATATTGGAAGGAAAGAATGAAAATCTTTATCGAAGCTATTGATCTAGATGTGTAGGATGTTGTTGAAAATGGCACATTTATACCTACGCATGAGGTTGATGGTGTAAGGACCGAAACACCAAGGAGTAAATGGTCTGATGAGGATAAAAAAAAAAGTTTAACATAATTTAAAAGTCAAAAACATTATTACCATTGCTTTAAGATATAATGAGTTTTTTAGAATTTCAAATTGCAAAACTACTAAAGAAATGTGGGATACTTTACAAGTTACCCATGAGGGTACTAGTCAAGTGAAAAGGTCGAGAATTAATTCTCTAACTCGTGAATATGAATTATTCAAAATGAATCAAGGAGAAAGCATTCAAGAAATGTAAAAGAGGTTCACCCACATCGTAAATCATCTTACATCACTAGGTAAGAGTCTTTCTAATGAAGATTTGATTAACAAAGTTCTAAAATGTCTAAGCAGGATTTGGCAACCCAAGGTAACAGCCATATCAGAATCAATGGATTTTTTGACAATGACACTAGCTACCCTCTTTGGAAAACTTCATAAGCACGAACTGGAACTAAGCAGATTAAGTCAAAGTGAAAAGCACAATAAAAAGAAAAAGGAGATAGCGCTCAAAGCCACTTCCTCAACAATTAATAATGATGATGAAGAAGATGAAGAAGGCTTAGAAAACATCGAGGTAAATGAAGAAAACCTTAGTCTTTTAGTCAAAAAATTTGAAAAATTTCTCAGGAAGAAGGGAACACAAAGAAGACCTCCTTTTCCTCCAAAGAAAACCTATCACAAAGAGGAAGGAGCATCGTCAACTCTAACTTTCTATGAATGCGGACCGGGTCACATGAAAATGGAGTGCCCAGTTTACCAAAAGAAGATGGAGAAATTTGAAAAGAAACCCTTCAAGGAAAGAAAAGAAAGAAAAGCCTACATAGCATAGGACGACAACGATATGGACTCAACTGACAGTTCAGATAACGAGGAAGCCCATCTATGTCTTATGGCCAAAGGATAAGAAATAGAAAGCAAAAATAAGGTAAGTTCTAATATTACTTTATTGCCTTCTTACGATGAATTACAATATGCCTCTGAAGAATTACATGATGAATCTTTAAAGCTCACTAAATTAATTTCTTCATCTATGAAAATGATTTCATCTTTAGAAAACTAAATTCTTATTTTAAATAAAGAAATTGAAGAATTAAAAATTGAAAATGAAACTTTGGGAATTATTGATGCATGCACCACTCATTCTTTACATGCTTCTACATCTTCATCTTGTTCTTCATGTCATATGTTTGAAAAAGAAAATGAAGATTTAAAGAATACTCTTTCTAAATTCACCTTTGGAATGGACAATTTAAATATTTTATTAAGAAAACAAAGAGTGGTTTTTCAAAAGGCTGGGATAGGTTATAACCTGAAAAATCAATAAAAATTATATAAAATTTCTTTGTGCATTCAAGTACTTCAAGTAGTCATTTTATTAAATATTTCTATTGTGGAAAGAAAGGACACAGTGCATCAATATGTAATGCTAGGAAAAACATTAACACTAAAATTGGAACAAAAATGATTTGGGTTCCCTAAGGTACTATACCCAAAACTGACACACGAGGACCCAAGAAAATTTGGGTACTAAAAGTTAAATTTTGAACTTGTGTTGTAGGTGTGCTTGAAGTTCAAGAGCTCAAATTAGTATCTCGATAGTGGCTGCTCTAAGCACATGACTGGAGACGACTCTAAATTCTCCTTTCTTGTTCCCAAAACTCATGGACATGTAACTTGTGGAGATAACAACAAAGGAAAGACTCTTGGAGTCGGCAAAGTCAGTAAGAATCCTAATTCTTCTATTGATAATGTGTTACTTGTTGAAGGTTTGAAACATAACTTGCTTAGTATTAGCTAATTATGTGATAAGGAAAATAGAGTAATTTTTTATTCTAATTGTTGCATTATCGAAGGTAAAAGTGATAAGCATGTTAAATTTGTGGATCATAGAGTTAATAATATTTATATGATTAGCCTTGATGATATATCCTCAAATGATGCGAAATGCCTTTTAAGTAAAGAAGATGAATCATGGTTATGACATAGGAGAATTGCACACATTCACATGGATCATCTAAAAAAGTTAGTCTCTAAAGAGCTAGTAATTGGACTACCCAAACTTAATTTTATAAAAGATAAATTATGTGATGTATATCAAAAAGGAAAACAAGTAAATGTCTCTTTTAAAGCTAAAAATGTTACTTCAACTTCTAGAGCCTTACAATTTTTGCACATGGATCTTTTTGGACCATCTAGAACTATGAGCTTTGGAGGGAATTATTATGCCTTGGTGATTGTGGATGATTTTTCTAGGTTCACATGGACTTTATTTCTTTCTCATAAAAGTGATGCATTTCTAGCCTTTAAGAAACTTGTCAAAGTTATCCAAAATGAAAAAGGTTTTTCAATTACATCTATAAGAAGTGACCATGGTAGTGAGTTTGAAAATCATGTTTTTGAAAAATTTTGTGATGAACATGGCATTGAGCATAATTTTTTTGCTCCTAGAACTCCACAACAAAATGGAGTTGTAGAAAGGAAAAAATGATCTTTAGAAGAAATGGTGAGAACTATGCTCAATGAAGCTTCTCTTCCTAAGTATTTCTGGGCTGATGTGGTTAATACCGCATGTTATGTGATGAATAGGCCCCTGATAAGGCCAATTTTAAAGAAAACCCCACATGAATTGTACAAGGGAAGAAAGCCAAATATTTCATATTTTCATGTTTTTAGATGTAAATATTTTGTTTTAAATAAAGGAAAGGATAACTTGGAAAAGTTTGATGCTAAGTCTGATGAGGGTATATTCCTTGGTTAATCCTATCATAGTAAGGCTTTTTGTATTTATAATAAAAGAACTATAACTATTGAAGAGTTTATTTATGTTGCTTTTGACGAAACTAATCCAAATGGGCCGAGCAAGGACTTTGTTAATGATGATGTTACAGAAATCTTGGAGGAAACACATTTGGACAGCAAAGAAAGAAAAGTCAAGGAGCAAGAGGAAACTCAAGAAGATAAGCAAAGACAAGAGGATTCACAAGTCTTGGACCTTCCCAAAGAATGATGAACTTCAAAATATCATTCTCTTGATCAAATTATAGGTGATGTGTCTAATGGTGTAAGTACTCGCAATTCCCTTAGAAATGTATGTAATCACTTAGCCTTTGTTTCTCAAATTGAACCTAAAGATATAATTGAAGCTTTTGATGATGAACATTGGATTTTAGCTATGCAGGAGGAATTAAATCAATTTGAAAGAAATCAAGTTTGAGAATTAGTTTCTAGGCTTAGCGATCATCCTATAATTGGCACTAAATGGGTTTTTAGAAATAAACTTGATGAAAATGGATTAATAATAAGAAACAAAGTTAGTTTGGTCATTAAAGGATATAATCAAGAAGAATGGATAAATTATGAAGAAACCTATGCACCTGTAGCTAGATTAGAAGCTATTAGAATGTTACTTGCATATACTTGTATCATGAATTTTAAACTATATCAAATGGATGTTAAAAGTGTTTCTCTAAATGGTTTTATTCAAGAGGAGGTATACATTGAACAACCTCAAAATTTTGAAAATCATGAACTACGCAACCATGTTTTTAAATTCAAAAAGGCCTTCTATGGCTTAAAACAAGCTCCTAGAGCTTGGTATGAAAGGTTGAATAAGTTTCTTTTAGAAAATGGTTTTTCAAGAGGAAAAGTCGATACTACCCTTTTTATTAAAAATAAAAGGCATAATATTCTTCTTGTACAAGTATACGTGGATGATATTATTTTTGGTGCTACGAATGAATCCATTTGCAAGGAATTTGCTAAGACAATGCAGAATGAATTTGAAATGTCAATGATGGGAGAGCTCAATTTCTTCCTTGGATTTCAAATCAAACAAACAAAGGAAGGGACCTTCATAAGTCAAACAAAATACTACAAGGAACTGCTCAAAAAGTTTGAAATGAACAATGCTAAACACATGGCCACTCCAATGGGCACTTCTTACTATTTGGACAAAGATGAAGGAGGTAAATCCGTAGAAATAACGAAATATAGAGGTATGATTGGATCTCTCCTCTATCTTACTGCTAGTAGGCCAGATATTATGTTTAGTGTATGCATATGTGCTAGATATCAGACTAACACTAAGGAATCTCATCTAAGTGTTGTTAAACGCATAATGAAGTACCTAGTAGGCACTTCACAAATGGGCTTGTGGTACCTTAAGGGTGCCTCATATAGCCTAATAGGCTATTCCGACTCTGATTTTGCAGGATGCAAAATGGATAGGAAGAGTACTAGTGGGACATGTCACTTGCTTGGTAGTTCTTTGGTTTCTTGGCATAGTAAGAAACAAAATAATGTGGCTTTGTCTATAGCTGAGGGTGAATATGTTGCAGCCAGAAGTTGTTGTACTCAAATCCTATGGATGAAGCAATAACTTCTAGACTATGGTCTTCAGTTTGAACACATCCCGATAAGATATGACAACACTAGTATAATAAATCTCTCTAAGAATCCTATTTTGCATTCTAGAACAAAACATATAGAGATAAGACATCATTTTATTAGAGATCACATCCTAAAAGAGGATTACATTCTTGAATTTGTTGAAACATCTAAGCAACTTACAGATATTTTCACTAAACCCCTAGCAAAAGAAGCATTCTTTTATATTAGAGGAGAACTGGGCATAATTGATCAATCCAACGTATAAATGTTTGTAATTATTGCTTAATTATAGATTTATCATTCTTGAATTATTACTGACTTGAGCGTTGAAGTATCCCAAATCTTATTTTTACAAGTATTTTATCATTAGGTAAGTTTTCTTGTCTTGTTTTTTATTCATGAATGTGTGTTTTACTGTTTCTCTGATGGATTTATTCGACTAAATCTAAGTTTATTTGAATAAAAATCAGTTAAATGCTTAAAAAATAGTGTTGTGTATTAGTGTTATTCGACTAACACTTCATTTATTCGAATAAACTGACATTTAGCAACTACAGTTCTCTTATTTGGTCTCTGTGTTATTCATCTTTAGGTTATTCGAATAAACTGACTTCCATGTCAGTTTTCTATATGCTATAGTTTCAGCTTTATTCAAATAAAAGCTTAGCTTATTCGAATAAACTATAACTTGTTTGTCCAGTTTGTAGTGCTTGCTCTCTGCTCTATTCGAATAACACTTGCTTTAGTCGAATAAAACTTGATAAAAAGCCCCTTTGGTTATTTGAATAATTTCGGGCCTCCTTTTTAAAGGCCTCTTTCTGAAGTCTGCGATCAGAACATTATCATCACTCCACAAGACTGGGAGACAATGTTTGAGTTGCAGTTCACTGGCACACCCATTGAAGAAGATGACAACCATCTTATTCATAAGTTCAACAGAAATCGGGTAATTGAAGACTTGCTAAAGCCTGGTCTTGCCTTGCTAGACAAAGGCCTTAAGGGAGGGATGTTGAAAAGCCAAGACAGGCTCCTGCATTATGCTTATGCACATATCCTTGCTCCACGTGGTGGGAATTATGCCTATCTTGGTGAAGATTGTTGGTGTATGCCCTAGTGGCCAATACATTTTGTTTGTATTGACATACATTATATTATGCTATTTTATATATGAGGCATTTTATTTATTGTATTCTTTTTGATAAACATAATAAAGTCCTTAGAATAGTCCTGCCATAGTCAAGTGGATGACTTGACAAAGAGATCCTTTTGGCAACACTATTCTTAAATGTCCAGTCACTTATTGTTAATTAGGACAACAATAATACATCCTAGTATGTGTAGAATGACCGCAACGGGTCATGGATATGAGATATCAAGTCTTCACATTGGTACATATTAGAGTAATGATGTCTTGGATCGACCCACCATGAGAACGCTTTTGGTGTTTGTGGTCCTTTGACCCCGAAATCACTCGATTCCTACATGAGGAGTTATGTGTTTTAATGCCATCAAACGTCATCCGAACGTAGGTGATTATAAAGTTGGTTATTGGACATACCGCAAATCATGCGAGGGATGTGAGTGACCTAGATGGAATTTGTCACTCCTACATAACAGAGCGATATCTTCACCCCGATTAAGTGAGATCTGCCATGGCCATGCTCAAATGAGTCAATATGAGATATTGATCTCATTTATTGTTACAAAGTCTACTCGAGTATCGGAAACGAATGATTGGACTATACAAGGGTGACGATTCCATGCCTTGTGTTCAATCTAGATATCTTGACAAAGGGACTAAACTACACGGAAACATTGATCACGGATAACATGTCAAATCATCGACATTCTCATTACTTGGGTAAGATACCGTCATCGTTTGTAATATTAAAATGAGATTTTAATATTACTACCAACGTCATGAGAACCTGCAGGTCGCACACTTAGAACAGACTAAATTGAGCAATAAGGATCCAAGTTGGACTCCATTGAAATTGTGGGCCTAACTCAACCATCTTTTATTGCACGCCTAAGTTTACTTAAGGCAAACTATTATAAATAGTAATCGAAGGGGGCTGCTATACATGTTACATCACAAAACCGCACCTAAGAAAGTGAGTGAGAGACTTGCCTTCTCTTCTATTCGCAGCTAGCACAAAGGCCTTAAGTCCGAGGTGGATACCGTTGAAAATCGCCATTACAAAGGTGATTCACCTCGCATTTATCACGCTTAAGAGGTAATTTTTAAAAACTCTGGATTATGGACTTTTCCTGGATCCACGTGGTGGGAATCCTATTATTCTCGCCTATTTTGATCCGAAACAAAGATGACATCTTCATGCTTTGGATCCTGAAAAGTGGTCATAAGATCAACTGGTTTGTGTTCATCATGAAGCATATGATGAAGGCCAAGGGCAAGGAAAAATTTGAATTGTCTTATGGCATTCTCATCACTACCTTGCTTAGAAAGTATCCTCAGGTGTTGGAGACTCGCCTTGACTCATCACAATGTCTTCGGAGGCCACACTTTATGCAAAATGAAAATGATCAAGACTGATGAAGGCTGGGTGTACCCAGATGAGGTTGCTGATGATGAATTTGACCCAGAGGACCCTGCTGCCCCTGCTCCAGTCACTTTAGAGCATATCATGACTACCTTGCGTGATAACTGTACCTATATGGAATGTAATTGACATTGACTAAAGCAATGGTTTTGATGATAACAAACAAGAAAGGAAATGGAAGTGCAAAGATCAAGTCCTAAGACTCTTCAAGTTTAGCCTATAGGACTTAGATCTTGTGTAAAGGTAAATGGAAATCACACTAAGCTTAAATAAGTTTTAAACATCTTTACAAGTGTTTCTAAAATGCTTAAATGCCCAACAAAATGTTTTTGGAAAGCTAGCCTTGGTGGTATTTCAAATCTGTGAAAATTAGTCAAGTTTGTGTTTTGTAAAACTGACATTTAGTTACTCTTCTGATCATAACTTTCAAATTACTTTGAGTTTTGTTGTGAAACTTATTTCATAAGAAAATAGACTCAAATATCTTTCTGATGAGTGTCATTTGTTTTAAACAGATAAGAAATGAAGAAGTTATGACAATTTAAAGTTAGTTTTAAAAAATAATCAAGTTTAAGTTTTGTAAAACTGACCTTTAGTTACTAATTTAATCATATCTTTCAAAATACTTTGAGTTTTGTTCTGAAAATTCTTTCATATGAAAATAGACTCAAAGATCTTTCCAATGAGTGGCATTCGCTTTAATTGGATAAGAAATGAAAAAGTTATGATATTTTAAAGTCAGTTTTCAAAATTAAAAATGCTGCAATCGATTACACAAGTCATGTAATCGATTACAACGTTCACAGAAGCCGTGTAATCGATTACAGGAAGTGTGTAATCGATTACAAAGTACCCAAAAAGCTTGTAATCGATTACCAAGTGTCCAGGAATGTTTCTAACGGCTATAAAAGGCTAGTTTTCATAAAAAAAACATTTCTAAACACTACCAACGACTATTTTATCACTTAGGCTATATATATAAGTGTTGTATGAAGCTTATACACCTGAAGAATACTAGAATTGATCCTTGAAACATCAAAATCATATTTTGAGCTTTAAAGTGTGAATCCTTGATACCCATAGAGCTTCAATTTGTATTATGCACTCTTGAAAGAGTTTTCTATCATCTATACTTTGTTCTTCAAGTTGTATATCTACTGTGTGAGAGTTTATATTCTTTCTATTCATCTTAATCTTTGTTTTGAGAGGGTGAGGTATCCCTCTTAAGTAAAGGGTGAGGTATCCCTCTTAAGTAAAGGGTGAGGTATCCCATAGAGAGTGAGGCATCTCTCAAAGTTGGTAAAGGGTGAGGTATCCCTTGAGGGTGAATGCATCCCTTAAAAGTTGTAAAGGGTGAGGTATCCCTGTTTGAGGCTCAAGCACAAGGGTGAGGTATCCCAAGGTGTGTTGAGTGCTCTCAATTGTAAAGGTTGTCAAGCACCTATTGAAGCGTGAAGATATAATGGAAAATCTCTAGCGGTTGCTTGAGGACTGGACGTAGGTCACAAGTGGATTGGTGTCTGAACCAGGATAAACCTTGTGTTTGCTGCTCTCAACTCTATCTTCTTTACATTTGCGCTTAGTTATATATAATTGAGTTGAACTTGATATTTAACTTATTTGATTGATTTACCATATACTTCAAGTTGTAGTTGAGTAATCTATAATAACTATACATTTGTTGTGCATATTCCGCTGTATTTATTAATTGAATGATTCAAAATGCATAATTTGTCAACGTTGCATTAAAACTAGTCATCACCCAATTCACCCCCTCTTGGGTAATGGTTGCCATGGCTAACAAATAGTATCAGAGCTTCGTGCTCTGGTAAAAGCTTAACAGCTTGAAGTTAAAGATCTTTGTTTGTTTGACAACCATTATAAGCTTTTCAAAATGGAAGGTTTTAAAATTAATAAACCACCATTCTTTGATGGTGTGAATTTCGTTTATTGGAAAGTTAGAATGGAAATTTATATGCAATCTATTGATATTAATTTGTGGGATATTATGCTTGATGGATTTACATGCAAATCAAAACAAACTTGGACTGACTATGATAAGAAATGTTTTTCATTAAACATTAGAGTAATACAAATATTGAGAAGTGGTTTAAATGATGATGCTTATGCTAAAATTAAGAGTTGCTCTAGTGCTAAAGATATATGGGATACTCGTGATGATATCTATCTTGCTAATAATGATTTTTTGTATAAAGTTGTACATAGAGAGCAAGAAGAGTAAAAACTATTGAAGGAATCTTGTTGTGAAAAATATCCTCAAAATGATCCTCAATTTAAAGGAGGTGGCAAAGGAAAACCAATTAGTATATACTCTTGAAGCTTTGATACATAACAATGAGGAAGATGGTGATTCTCTTGAAGAGTCTTTAGTGCAAGAAATTGTGACAACCTCCCACTTGACTCCAAAGAACCTTAAGGTAAATAATGTCTATCTTAATTATGGTCCTTCCTATGATAAGTTACAATGTACATATGATGAATTATATGATGGTTTGTTGAATTTAGAAAATAAAAATTTATCTTGTTTGGAAAACATTTCTTCCTTTGAAAATGAAATTGAGATTTTGAAAAATGATTATGCTTTTCTTGATGATGAAATGCCTTTGAAATGTGAAACCTCAACTTCTTGTGAAAACTGCATTGATTTAGACAATCAAGTTGAAGACATATATTCCAAACTTGCCAAAGCAAATAATTCTAATTGCTTACATTCTATGCTTGTTAATGAGAATAAAATTAATATTATTCCACATAAAAGTTCAAGCAAGGCTTATGACAAAAATAGTTTAGAATATAAAAATAACAAAAGGCTTAAGTTTTCCAAAAATGATCTTCAAAGGACCAAGCCATCATTAAATTCAATTGTTTGTAATTTTTGTGGTCATCTAGGACATATTTCTCATTTATGCAGTTATAGAAGAAATCTTTATATGAGAAATAGTATGGTATGGGTTCCTAAAGACCTTAAATGCCCTAGTACTAACATTGAAGGACCTAAGATGAAGTGGGTACCAAAATATCCTCCTAGTGTTTCAATTATGCAGAAAACTTCTCAAAAGGATGGACAAATTGGTCAAGTGAAAAAGGAATCATCAAGGGGAATGCTTCCAAAGCCCATTAGTAGAAGTTTTGATTAAAGAAGGAAGATGACTTCAACCAAAGCTTCTCAAGTACAAAATGTGGAACTTGCAAAAGTCAAAACACCAAAAGAGAAGCAATGGGTAAAGAAAAGAGTTTCCTTAATTACCAAGGCCAAGGTATCAAATGTTTTTACCTCTTATGCACATTCACTTAAAAAGACAATGAATATGAGGTATATTCCTTGCAGGCCTTAGGTAAATGATAGAATCATATGCACTTAGTAAAATATGAATATTTTGTTTAGCACATGATTATATTAATTCTTGTTGTACCATAGCTCATTAATTTGTTATATATCTTGGTACATGAGATTCTACAATGCCTAGGTATGTTTGCTATGATTTGAATTATCTATATATCATGAAAGTAAGCTTGCTTTTGGTTATGTGCTTAATGGTAATTGATTATTTAATTTACTGTGCTCAAATTATATACTATGAAAAATTTGATATCTATAAGAGTATAATGGATTAATGATCAATGACTAACCCCTACGAATCCAAAATTGGTGGATACTAAAGAAATTGCATTGAATTATGTTGTAGGGTGACTATTAGCTCAAGCATGCACTAAAGTGAAGTGAAAACTTGAAATGGTCCAAGTTCTCCAAGAGTCATGAAGACTTGAAGCTTGGAAGTTGGAATCACCTACAAAAACTCAAAGAACACACTTTTGGTGACATCATTTTCTCATTCTTATTTACGTTTTAATTTGAAAATCATGTTATACTTGGAAAAGCCATATTTTTCTGCATAATGCCATTAATTTTGCTGCATAATGTGACATTTTTGCTACATAATCCAAGTTTTATTGCATTTTTTGAAATGGATGTTTTGCAATGGATATTCTGGTTATATAATGCAGATTTGACTGAATTCCTTATTGAATATTCATTGTTTAGCAACGGTTTTGCTCTATCACTTCTTTCTTTGTCAAAATCTATATCATGTATATCTTTTTGATCATGACAAAAGGGGGAGAAGTTTATGAGTCATTGAGAAAAGGTAAATAACAAGGTATAAATTCAATAATACAAATCCAATGATCTTGGAATTCCAAAATTAAAAGGGAGCTGTGCAATCTCTGATCTAATCACTTCTTGAAAAATAAAGGGGGAGTAAGTCTCTAATACACCTTTTGTGAATTCCAATTTATTTGAACTAACTCTTTTCTTAATGGATGTTTGTCATCATCAAAAAAGGGTAGAATGTAATTGACATTGACTAAAGCAATGGTTTTGATGATAACAAACAAGAAAGGAATGGAAGTGCAAAGATCAAGTCCCAAGACTCTTCAAGTTTAGCTTATAGGACTTAGATCTTGTGTAAAGGTAAATGGGAATCATACTAATCTCAAATAAATTTTAAACAACTTTACAAGTGTTTCTAAAATGCTTAAATGCCCAACAAAATGTTTTTGGAAAGCTAGCCCTGGTGGTATATCAAATCTGTGAAAATTAGTCAAGTTTGTATTTTGTAAAATTGATATTTAGTTACTGTTTTGATTATAACTTTCAAATTACTTTGAGTGAAACTTCTTTCATTTGAAAATAGACTCAAAGATCTTTCCTATGAGTGGTCATTTATTTTAAACAAATAAGAAATGAAGAAGTTATGACCATTTAAAGTTAGTTTTCAAAAATAATCAAGTTTGAGTTTTACAAAACTAACCTTTAGTTACTAATTTGTTCTGAAAATTCTTTCATATGAAAATAGACTCAAAGATCTTTCCAATGAGTGGTCATTCGCTTTAATCGGATAAGAAATGAAGAAGTTATGATATTTTAAAGTCAGTTTTCAAAACAAAAAATGCTGCAATCGATTACACAAGTCATGTAATCGATTACAATGTTGACAGAAGCTGTGTAATCGATTACAGGAAGTGTGTAATTGATTACAAAGTACTCAAAAAGCTTGTAATCGATTACATGAAGCTTGTAATCAATTACCAAGTGCCCAAGAACATTTCTAACGGCTATAAATAGCTAGTTTTCATAAAAGAAATCATTTCTAAACACAACCAACGACTATTTTTTCACTTGGGCTATATATATAAGTGTTGTATGAAGCTTATAAACCTTAAGAACACTAGAATTGATTCTTGAAACATCAAAATCATATTTTGAGCTTTAAAGTGTGAATCCTTGATACCCATAGAGCTTCAATTTGTATTATCTACTCTTGAAAGCGTTTTCTATCATCTATACTTTATTCTTCAAGTTGTATATCTACTCTTGTGAGAGTTTATATTCTTTTTCTTCATCTTAATCTTTGTTTTGAGAGGGTGAGGTATCCCTCTTAAGTAAAGGGTGAGGTATCCCATAGAGAGTGAGACATTTCTCAAAGTTGGTAAAGGGTGAGGTATCCCTTGAGGTGAAGGCATCCCTCAAAAGTTGTAAAAGGTGAGGTATCCCTGTTTGAGGCTTAAGCACAAGGGTGAGGTATCCCAAGGTATGTTTAGTGCTCTCAATTGTAAATGTTGTCAAGTACCTATTGAAGCTTGAAGATATAGTGGAAAATCTCTAGCGATTGCTTGAGGACTGGACGTAGGTCACAAGTGGATTGGTGGCTGAACCAGGATAAACCTTGTGTTTGCTTCTCTCAACTCTATCTTCTTTACATTTGCGCTTTAACTATATATAATTGAGTTGAACTTGATATTTAGCTTATTTGCTTGATTTACCATATACTTCAAGTTGTAGTTGAATAATCTATAATAGCTATACCTTTGTTGTGCATATTCCGCTGTATTTATTAATTGAATGATTCAAAATACATAATTTGTCAAAATTGCATTAAAACTAATCATCACCCAATTCACCCCCTCTTGGGTAATGGTTGCCATGGCAAACATGGAACACACCTTCTCTAATCTTTTTGACAGAATAGAAGGTGTTGAACGTGAGGTTGCTGCTTTATGAGCTGCATCACCTGCTCCTGCACCTGATTCTCTGCCTTTGCCACCAGATGCTTATTTCTAGAAGCTTTACATCATAGAATCTTTGTTTTTGCTCTGTTTTATTTGTCATTGTACTTGCATCACCTTGATTAATGAATAAATGATGTTTTTATGGCCTATCTGTGATTTACAACTTTATGATTATTCCCTGTACTTTTTTTTTGGATATATATTTATGGGACTTACCCCTCCTTTTTTGCTCATGACAAAAGGAGGAGAAAATTTTGAATATATTTGAGAAAAGACAGGTAAAATTAACAAGAGAAATTGGATTTCAAAAGTAAGGGCGAGCTGCGCACATCTTTGATATATGTTACCTCTTAAAATTAAAGAGGGGGAGTAAGCTTTTAATACCTCTTTGTGAATTCCAATTATATACACTAATTCTGTTCTCAATGCTAGTTTGTCATCATCAAAAAGGGAGAGAATGTGATTGAACATATGTCTTTGAAGAATGGTTTTGATGATAACAAAAATGAAGACAAAAATGAAGATGATGGGAAGACCAAGTCCAAGATCTTTTAAGAATAATTTTAGGACTTAGAGTCTTTGTATACGGAGCTCTCCTAGTATCTCACTATTTTTCCAAGAAAAGAGAAAAATGGTTTTAATAATTTAACAAATAAATCTAAAAGTTTTTAGAATGTTTAAAACTATTTTTCAAACATAGTTATTCGAATAAAGGTAACGTTATTCGAATAAAGCAGGCCAAGATCTTTTTTTGGCAACAGAATTATTCAAATAACACTGAGTTATTCGAATAGAGTTTTGAAATCTTTTTTTACGCGCCTCTGTTCTTCAAAAGTGCTATTTGAATAGAATCAGAAGCTCGTATACATCTTCATAATGAGCTTTTATTACACCCAACGACTATTTTAGTTTGAATTTCTCTATAAATAGAGGCTTTGGGTCTTTTCTAAATTTGCCTAACATTCTGAATCATTTTCTACTTGCACTAACTCGTGAATTATATTTTCTACGCTCTTTTTCGATCAAAACTTTGAGATATTCTGTGTGAGCTCTATTAGCACTTTAATTTGTATTATTTACTCTTAAAGAGAGTTTCTTTTCATCTATTTTCTGCTCTATTGTAAAGAGGGTAAGGTATCCCTGCAGGCTGAGACTTTAGCACAAGGGTAGAGTTTCCCTGTGTGTGAAAAATGTTCTATTTTGTAACGATAGCAAGCACCTATTGAAGCTTGTATGCATAGTGAGAAATCTTGGATAGTTTTTCGAGGACTAGATGTAGACTACAAGTGGGTTAGTGGTCGAACCAGGATAAATATTATTCCTGCTCTTCTTCTCTTTAACTTTTTATTTAATACAATTTAATTTTATTACATATTTATTTATTTGCTTTTCTTAAAGCTCTTCTTTTTTATCTCATAATTTCTCCTTCTATTTTAATAGCTTCTTTACTTGTGTTTATTTTAAAAGTATTTGCGAAAAGTTTTTCAACTCAATTCACCCCCCTCTTGAGTATTGGAAGTCACTTAGTAATAAGAAGAGCAAAAGCCTCTACAGGAAGATAACATTGAAAATTGTCCTCAAGAAGATGTTCAAAGTAAGAAAATGAGCTCAATGTCTCTTGATTATGATGGTGCTCAGTTTGACGAAGAGGCAAAGTAAAACAAGAATGATGATGAAGAAGGTGATTCCCTTAAACAACCAAGTATGCTAGAAATTGAGACTACTTCATATATGGCTAAAAATGACTTTGAGGTAAATGATGCTTATCTTGATTATGGTTCTTCCTATGATGAGCTACAATGTGCATATAATGAATTATATGATGACTTGTTGTTTTTTGGAAAGAAAAACTCATATTGTTTAGAAAAAATTTCCTCTATTGAAAATGATATTGAGACTTTAAAAAATGAATATGTTTTTCTTGAAGAGGAAATGCCTTTGAAATTTGAAACCTCAACTTATTGTGAAAAGTGCATTTATTTAGAAAATCAAGTTGAGGACTTATCTTTCAAATTTGCTAAAGCAAATGATTCTGATTGTTTACAATCTATGATTGTTAATAAGAATGAAATTGATGTTATTTCACATGAAAATTCAAGTAAGGCTTGTGGCAAAAGTAACATAAAATGTAATGACAAGAAAAGGCGTAAGTTTTTTAAAGATGATCTTCAAAAGACCAAGCCATCATTAAATTCAATTGTTTGTAATTTTTGTGGTCATTTAGGACATATTTCTTATTTATGCAATTATAGAAGAAATTATTATATGAGAAATAATATGGTATGAGTTCTTAAAGATCTTAAATGCCCTATTATTAACATTCAAGGACCCAAGATGAAGTGGGTACCAAAATATCCTCCTAATGTTTCAATTATGTAGAAAATTTCTCAAAAGGATGGACTAATTGGTCAAAGGAAAGAGGAATCGTCAAGGAGAATGCTTCCAAAGTCCAATGGTAGAAGTTTTGGTTAAAGAAGGAAAATGGCTTCAACCTAAGCTTCTCAATTACAAAATGTGAAACTTGCAAAGTTTAAAACACCAAAAGAGAAGCAATGAGTAACGAAAAAAGTTTCCTTGATTACCAAGGCCAAGGTATCAAATATTTTTACCTCTTATGCATATTCACTTAAAAAGACAATGAATATGAGGTATATTCTTTGTAGGCCTTAGATAAAGGATAGAATCATGTGTACTTGGTAAAATTTGAATATTATGTTTAGTATATGATTATGTTTATTCTTATTGTAACATAAGGTTCTACAATGCCCAGGTATGCTTGCATGATGTTTAAAATTACTTTGAGACATTTTGAAACTAATTTGAAAACTTTAAGATTAGTCATTTATTGTTTAAAATGCAAAAAATAAGTTTTAGAAAATTGGTAATCGATTACGAGACCTTTGTTGTAATCGATTACAAAGGTTCTGTCAAGCAAGTAATCGATTACACCAACCTTGTAATCGATTATAAGGTTCCAAGAAAGATGGTAATCGATTACACCAAACTTGTAATTGATTACAAGGATTCCAGAAATATGGTAATCCATTACACACCTATTGTAATTGATTATACAGCAGCTTTAAAAATGTTTTCAGCGTGGGAACAACCATTTTCACTTAAAATTGTCTATATATCATGAAAGTAAGCATACTATTGGCATGTGTACATACTAGAATTCTTTACTTGATATTACATGCCTTACATGATCATTGTTTGCCCCAAAATGCTTATTTATGTTTTGATGATGTTTAAGCTTTTCTTGATAAACTTGAGTCATGCCTTAAAATGCTTAAACCATTTTTTTTGGATTCAAGTGCATATGTACTTCTTGCATTCTTGTTAGAGCTAACATTGCATGGTTGATAATGTGGTACATGCTTTTACATTATATATCAACCTAAATTATGCTTGTAATTGAGTTTAAATCATATTTGGTGATAGTTTATGATTTAGAGAACTTTTTAAAGTTAACTTTGCAAGTGTCTCTATGTACTTTAAATATAGTCATCAAATATTGAAATGTTAAGCATATGTGGATAAATGAGAAGAGTTGAATTAAGAAGGACATGAGGAGACTTTCTTCAAGTGCAATGGAATGGAATACTCAATGGAAGAAAGCACAAACTCAAAGGACAAATAAATGAAGAACACTCTAAAGAAGCATCACTCTCTCAATAAGTATCTCTATCCCTAAGCTATTATAGTATTTTATATACTATGGATTATATGATACTTGTTGATAATTTTATCTTAAATGATTAGATGCTTTCTTTACATGAGAAGTATGCTTAATATTGATAAAGTGCCTAATTGAATATTAACTTGCTAATTTTGTCATTGCATATAGGGTGGATGATATTAGTTATGTACATGCTTTGATCCCTATAGTATATTTCATCAAGGTGAATGATTAATATCTATGATTCTCTTGATCTATAGTCTCTTAGTGGTGTAACACTTATGAGAATCATGCACTTGTTTCGAGAAGAGTTTATGGTTTGACTAAAAGTTTTCTTTTTAAAGCAAAATCTCTTATCATATTTGAAAGAAGCCTTTAAAGTTCCATATCCTTGAGATTCATTTGAACTTGTCTTAAGACCTTCAAAGTATTTTCACATCCTAATTGTCTTGAAAATTTGGAAATCATTGGATATGTGTTATAAATGTAGTATTCTATTCATTTGCTTTGAAATGTTTTATTAAATCTTGAGAGAATACTTAAGAAAGTTTCCAAATAAATCTTTTGAAATATTCTATAAAACTCATCTTGATACTTCAAAAGATAAGCCTTGTTCTTCAAAGTGTTTTATTTTCTCAAGGCTCTTGTTCAATGAGAAAGAGATGAGATGTACTTTCATATATTCTTTTAACTTAGGTTTGATCATTCTTAAGGAATATGTGATTTTAATATAAAACCTCTCTACCCTTCTAAAATACTTTTAAAAATATAATGTGCTCTTGTAAAGAAAATTTTAAAAGAGGGAGAAGTTTTAAAATGATTTTTTATTGATGGATTAAGAACATGACCTTTTATGGTAATGTGCTTACATGGTCTTGACATGCATATTTTCTTTTATCTATCTTGTGCGTCAATATAGGGGAGCTTATCTTACTTATCTTACATATTTTTCTTCCATATCTTTGTTGACTAAAAATATATGTATGACTATGTTAAACTATTATGTTTTATATTTTGATAATATGCATATTTTGAGGGGGAGCTTAGCTCATAAATTATTGCTTATATCTCTTGGCTTATATCCTTGTTTGACATGAAGTGTTTTATTGTTAATGCTATCAATATGTCAACAAATATCATCTTTTATTCTCTTTCCCTCTATCAATGAAAGAATGTAAATATTCTTAAACTTCATATCTTTTGATTCTTTCATTGAGAAATGTTTGATATGTGACAAGTTATATGATATTTCATTTGAAAACCTTCATTCCATGATCTTACACGAATATTTTGTAACTCCTAACAAGTGATATCAAGTGGTACTTATTTATCATGTGGTATGCAAGATATTATATACTAGACATAATTTCTTAAGCTTGTTGCTATCATATGCTAAATGTTAATGTACCAAAATGTGACAAGCATTACATGAATAATCTTTTATATCTTGAAAGCATGCTTATTTAATCTCTCTTTTCTTGAATCATGTGTAGAATTAAATAAAGGGAGATAGTTATATAATGAATAACTTAAAGAAGTTTTCAATTTTGATAATTCTACTCTTTTTGACAACATGAGTTTTATCTATAAAGGGAGTGAACATATTTTCTTTCCTTCCTAAGCCTTTTTGTTGATGTCAAATAGGGGGAGTGAGAACTGAAAAGAAAAATATCTTATTGTGCTTATTGTTTGATATGCTTACATGAATATTTATTCTTCTATATTGCATATTTTTCTTTGATGATTTGTCATCATAAAAAAGGGGGAGATTGTAGAATTGTCTTTGCCCCAATGGTTTAATATGTTAAGTTTTGATGATGACAAATACAATATAAAAAGAATGATGCTTGTGCTTCATAGATGTGCTTAATAGATGACAAATGCATTACAAAAGAATATTGATCATGTTACATAGATGTGTTTAATAGATTATATTGGATCATGCATGATTATGTACTTTATTTAGTTATATTTCACTTAATAATCATGCAATGAGATATATGCAACATTTTTCATATAATATATCCAATAATGCATTATATGAATTGTATTGAATTAATATTGGATTTGGCTCTATTTAAAAGAAAATATGCAAAGTGTTCTTTGTTGCATCCTACATAGAGCATATCTATTTGTAATTGATAAATATCTTATTTGGATGTGTTTATGAAAGTCTTATATGCATAGTAGACAAACTAGAGTTATACATTTATGAATCATGCATATAAAGATATTGAATTATGAATTTGGACTAAATATGTTTGTTTAAGTGAGCAATCTTTTGTAGGATAGTCCAAGTACCAAGAGTGAGCATTGCAACAAGAAAGCAAAAGATCACAACTATGCTCAACTCAAGAAGAATGAAAATGATAAAGATGTTCCAAGCATTTGTAAGATTTGAAGATAATAATTTTTTGGAAGCTTGGATTGCATCAAGAATTGATGATGGCAAAAGATCAAGTCCCAAGGTTCTTCAAGAATAGCTTATAGGACTTAGATCTTGTGTAAAGGTAAAAAAGAATCATACTAAGCTCAAATATGTTTTAACATATTTAAAAGTGTTTCTTACATGTTTAAATGCTAACAAATTGTTTTTGGAAAGTTAGTCTTGGTGGTTATTCAAACCTTTGAAAAATAGCCAAGTTTGTGTTTTACAAAACTGACCTTTGGTTACTATTTTGATCATAACTTTCAAAATACTTTACGTTTTGCTCTGAAACTTCTTTCATATAAAAATAGACTCAAAGATCTTTCCAATGAGTGATCATTTGCTTTAAACGGATAATAAATGAAGAATTTATGACCATTTAAAATAAGTTTTCAAAAATAGTCAAATTTGAGTTTTGAAAAGCTGACCTTTAGTTACTCTTTTGATCATAACTTCTAAAATTCTTTGAGTTTTTTTGTGAAACTTATTTCATTTGAAAATAAACTCAAGTATCTTTCCAATGAGTTGTTATTTTCTTTAATCAAATAAGAAATGAAGAAGTTATGACCTATTAAAGTCAATTTTCAAAACTAAAAATGCTGTAATCGATTACACAAGTCCTGTAATCGATTACAACTTTGGAAGAGGTCATGTAATCGATTACCAGAGGTATGTAATCGATTACCAAGTGCCCAGAAACATTCCCAACCACTATAAATCACTAGTTTTCATAAAAAATTATTTCTAAACATCGCCAACGATTATTTTATCACTTGGGCTCTATATATAAGTGATATTTGAAGCATTTATATCTTAAGAAACCTAAGAACACTTGAATTGATCCTTGAATCATCAAAATCATATTTTGTGCTTCAAAGTGTAAATCCTTGATACCCATTGAGCTTCAATTTGTATTATCCACTCTAGAGAGAGAGTTTCAATTCTTCTATATCTTGTTTAATCTATAAAAAGGGTGAGGTATCCCTCAAAAATTGTAAAGGGTGAGGCATCCCTTGAAAGTAGAGGCTCAAGCACAAAGGGTGAGGTATCCCAAGGTGTTGAGTGCTCAAGTCTGTAAAGGTCTTTCAAGCACCTGTGAATCTTGAAGAGTTAAAGGCTCTAGCACAAGGGTGAGGTATCCTAAGGTGTAAGGAGTGCTCTTGTTTGTACAAAGGTTTTCCTAGCACCCGTGAAGTCTAGGAGATAGTGAAGAAAATCTCAAGTTAAGCTTGGGGACTAGATGTAGGCCATAAGTGGTTGGTGGCTAAACTAGGATAAATTCTTGAGTTTGTTTCTCTCCTACCCACACTCTTTAATTTCAATATTTTGTGTAGTATATTTATCTATTGTATATCTTGTCATCTTGATGTTTTGATTCTAATAACTTGATATCTAGCTTATTTGCTTGATTTATTCCACAGTCCAAGTTGTATTTGAGTAATCTATAATAGTTGTATCTTTGTTAGACTTATTCCGCTACATGTGTTAAGTGAAAATATCAAAATGCATAATTCCTCGAAGTTTCTTTGAAAATTTTGTAAACACCCAATTCAACCCCTTCTTGGATGATGGTTGCCATGGCTAATATCTAACTCCCATGTTGCATCTCCAGTCACATCGTTCCAGATCACTTTTACCAATGCAATTTCTTTGCCTCTGAGTTGCTTCACTCTTTTATCCTTAATCTTAATAGGAAGTGTTTCATAGGTCAAGTTCTCTTGTACTTTCGTAGTTGTGACACATGGAAGACATGATGAAGGTTGAAAAGAAAAGGTGGTAAAGCTATTTGGTAGGCTACCGGACCTATCCGAATAAGAATTCGATACAGTCTGATGAATTTAGGAGTGAGTTTTCTAGATTTAATAACCCTTCCGACACCAATTATAGGTGTAACTCTCAAAAACACATGCTCACCTTTCTCAAATTCAAGAAGTTACCATCTCTTGTCGGCATAGCTTTTCTGTTGGCTCTAAGTTGCCCTCATTCTTTCCTGAATCATCTTAACTTTTTCAATTATTTGTTGTACAAGTTCAGGTCCTACCGCGAAACTTTCGCCATCTTGGTAGCAACACAAGGGTGTTCTACATCGTTGCCCATACAACACCTCATAGGGTGCCAGCCCAATGCTTACATGGAAACTATTATTATAGGTGAACTTTATCAAAGGCAAGAATTCATCCTAACTCCCAGTCTATTCCAAGACACAAGCTTTTGACAGATCTTACAATGATTGGATTGTCTTTTCTGATTGTCCATATGTTTGCGCGTGATATGTAGAACTTAGATGATGCTTCGTTCCCATGGCTCCTTGCAAACTCTGCCAAAATCTTGATGTAAACCTTGGGTCTCTATCAGAAACAACACTCGAGGGCACACCATGTAGTCTAACAATCTCACCGATATACACTTGAGTTAATCTCTCCATCGAATACCTTATGTTAATTGGCAAGAAGTGCGCTGACTTCTTAAGTCAATCAACAATTACCCATATTGAATCATACCCCTTTCTAGTCTTTGGCAGTCCACCCATAAAATCCATTGTAATGTTATCCCATTTCTATTCTGGAATAGTCAAAGGTAGCAGCATTCCGAACGGCCTTTGGTGTTCCATTTTGGCTTTTTGGAAAACTAAACAAGACAATACATACTTGGTAACATCCCTCTTCATTCCTTGCCACCAATATAATCGTTTCAAATCCTAGTACATCTTAGTAGTTCTTGGGTGCATACTGAACTTGCTCTTATGGGTTTCACCAAGAATCATCTTTCTAAGCTTAGAATCACTCGGTATACAAACTCTATCTCTGAATCTTAGGATCCCATCTGGTCCTTCCGTGAATTTAGATACATTACCTTGCTTCACCAGCTCATTCTCATTTTGTAAGTATGAAGCACTTCCCTGCTTCTCTCGGATTCCTTCCAGTAATCCACTCAAAATAGTGATCATACTTAAGCACATTCTCCCCAGTGTTAACTCCACAGACAACCACATATCCTTAAACTCTTTTATTAACTCACTTTCTTTGAGCATCTTGGCAGAAACACTAAGCATCTTTCTACTCAAAGCATCTGTTACGACGTTTGCCTTTCCAAGATGATATTGAAGTTAGAAATCATACTCTTTCAAAAACTCTAACCACTGCCTTTGCCTCATATTCAACTCTTTCTGATCAAATAGATATTTTAGACTCTTGTAATCATTGTAGACTTTAAATGTTGCTCCATAAAGAAGACGCCTCTAAATCTTCAACGCAAACACAACAGCAGCTAACTCCAAGTCATGCGTAGGATAGTTCTTATCATGTACTCTCAATTGCCTTGAAGCATACGCTACCACTCTTCTATTCTGCATAAGGACACATCCTAAACCCTAATATAAAGCATCACAATACACCTTAAAAGGTTCATTGGGATCGGGTAGAACCAATACTGGTGAAGTAGTCAACCGTCTCTTTAACTCTTGAAAACTCTCTTCATATGCATCTGTCCATGCGAAATCCTGATTCTTTCTTGTAAGCTGGGTGAGAGGTACTGCTATATTAGAGAATCCTTCGATAAATCTTCAATAATAGCTAACTAATTCCACAAAGCTACGAATTTGTGTTACAGTCTTTGGTCTTTCCTATTGAAGAACTGCCTCCACTTTCAATTGATCAACTACAATTCCTTCCTTTGAAATCACATGACCCAAAAATTGAACCTCCTCAAACCAGAACTCACATTTAGACAGCTTAGCATATAACTTATTCTCCTTCAGAATCTGAAGAACCACACTGAGATGTTCGACATGTTCCTCCTAAATTCAGGAATAGATTAAAATGTCATTAATAAAGACAACAACAAATCTATCCAGATAAGAACGAAAGATTCGATTCATGTAATCCATGAATACAATAGGAGCATTTGTTACTCCGAACGATGTCACAAGATACTCATAATGCCTATAATGCGTTCGAAACACTGTCTTAGGAACATCCTCTACTTTCATACGAATCTGATGATAGCTAAAACATAGATCAATCTTGGAGAAAACAGCGGCTCCCTTCAACGGATCCATCAAATCATCTATCCTCAAAGGTGGATACTTGTTCTTAATTGTAATCTTGTTTAACTGATGATAGTCTACACATAACCGAGAAGTTCCATCTTTTTTCTTAACCAACAGCAGTGGGGCCCCCCACGGTGAAATACTAGGTCTCACAAACTTCTCTAAAGTAAAAACTTGGCTTAACACTTTGAAACCAAGATCAATTGGCACATGGCAAGAAATGCAATGTCAGTTTTTGAAGAAATTTTTTCCAACACATAAAACCAATGCTTTGAAAAGACAAATCCAAAATTTTTCCCAAAATTCAAATGAAGCATATTTTCAAAGTTGGGAACGTTTTAAAGATTTATTGAATTCTTGCCCACATCATGGTTTTGAAAAATGGCGCACTATAAGCTTCTTTTATGAAGGGTTAACACCCAAAACCAAACAATTTGTGGAAATAATGTGCAATGGTGAATTTCTTGATAAAGAACCTGAAGAAGCTTTAGACTATTTAGACCATTTGGCTGAAAATTTTCAATCTTGACATGGTACTAATCCTTCTGAAAATTTAATTAGATTTAACCTTGCAAATGCTAGTAAAGGAAAATATCATCTTAGTCAAGAAAAATATCTAAATGCAAGGTTTGCTAGTTTGGCTAGAAAGGTTGAAGTCATGGAATTCGGGAAAGTAAAAGAAATCAAATCTATGCAAAATGAAGAAATTTGTGGCATTTGTGATGAATTAGGACACTCAACAAATGAATGTCCAAAAATTTCTGTTTTTAAAGAAGTTGTGCATGAGCAAGTAAATGCAATAAACAATTTTAAAAAGTCATTCACTTCTTCTTTTTCAGATACATACAATCCAGGATGGAGAAATCACCCGAACTTCAGTTGGAGGAATAGTAACCAGCCACAATTCATGCAACTACCACCTCCTCAGGCACAGCAAGATTCTCAAAATCCTCAAGGATATGCACCCTATATCCCACCATATAGGAAAAACCTTGAGGGAACATTGCATACATTCATGGAAAAACAAGAGGCCATCAATAGCCAAAACACTCAAGCCATGATTGACATAAAAGACACTCTTACTAAACTTTCGTCTGCACTTGCCATTCATGAGAAAGGAAAGTTTTCCTCTCAACCTCAACCAAATCCCAAGGGTCAGTTTAGCCTAAATGAGGGTAGTTCAGAAAGTCAAAAAAGAGATAAAGTCAACTCAGTGATAACTCTTAGGAGTGGAAAGGTTGTTGAAAAATAAATTCCTAAACTTTTTGAGAAAGATGATGAGTCAATTCCCAAAGATGAGGAAGGAGTTGATAAGCCACCTAGTCAAAAGGAGATCAAACCCTCGTCTTCACCCCCATTTTCTCAAGCATTAAACAATTCAAGTAAAGTGAATCATAACAGTGACATTTTTGAAATCTTTAAATAAGTGAAGGTCAATATTCCTCTGTTAGATGCTATCAAGCAGATTCCTTGTTATGCCAAATTTTTGAAAGACTTGTGCACTGTTAAAAGGAAACATAATGTGAAAAAGAATGCATTTCTGACTGAATAGGTAAGCTCCATTATTCAAAACAATAATGAGTTGAAATATAAAGACCCTGGTTATCCTACAGTTTCATGCATTATTGGTGAACATAAAATTGAACGAGCTTTACTTGATCTTGGTGCTTGTGTTAATTTGCTTCCATATTCAGTTTATCAGCAACTCAACCTTGGTGAGTTAAAACCAACTTCTGTAACTCTTCTACTTGCTAATAGATCAATTAAAATTCCAAAAGGAATAGTAGAAGATGTATTGGTACAAGTTGATAAATTCATATATCCTGTGGATTTTATTGTCTTGGAAACTGAACCTATGGTTAATAGTTCTAAGTCAGTTCCTGTTATTTTGGGTCGCCCATTTTTAGCAACATCTAATGCTTTGATAAATTGTAGAAATAGAGTGGTGAAGCTAACTTTTACAAATATGACACTGGAGCTTAATGTTTTCAACATATGCAAGCAACCACATGAAGTTTATGATGAAAAGGAAGAGATTGAAGGGATTGAGGCCATTATAGATGATCATCTTCAAATCAGGAGTTCTTCTGACCCATTAGAAATCTGTTTAATTAATTCATTTGATTCAGCTAGACAATTAGATGATGATGTTTTTGAAATATGCTTTTTGCTTGACTGGACACAGGAAATAGAATACAAAGGAAGGAAGCCAAGATTTGAAGAGCTAAAATCCATGAATGATGATACCCATGAAGAAGTATCCACACTAGAACTGAAGCCATTACCTGATGGGTTGAAGTACACATTTTTGGGAGAAGAACAAAGCTCTCCAGTGGTAATTTCCTCATCCCTGACCAAAGAACAAGAAGGTAAGTTGATAGAAGTACTTAAAAGGCATAAAAGTGCAATTGGATGGACATTAAAGGATATAAAAGACATTAATCTATTAATCTGTACACATAGAATACATTTAGAGGATAATGCTAAAACATCTCAACAACCTCAAAGAAGATTAAATCTACACATGAAAGAGGTAGTTAGAGCTGAAGTTCTTAAATTACTTGATGTTGGAATTATCTATCCTATCTCTGATAGCCAGTGGGTAAGCCCTACACAAGTTGTGCCTAAGAAATCTGGAATAACAGTGGTTGAAAATGAAAAAGGAGAATTAATACCTACCCGAGTCTCATCTAGTTGGCGTATATATATTGATTTCAGAAAATTGAATGCAGCCACTAGGAAAGACCATTTTCCATTGCTTGATCAGATTCTGGAAAGAGTAGCAGGACATCCCTTCTATTGTTTTCTTGATGGTTATTTAGGGTATAATCAAATACCAATTGCATTGGAAGATCACGAAAAGACCACTTTTGCTTGTCCCTTTGGCACTTTTGCATATAGAAGAATGCCTTTTGGTCTTTGTAATGCTCCGGTAACTTTTCAAAGATGCATGCTAAGTATTTTCAGTGACATGATTGAGCATTATTTAGAGGTTTTCATGGATGATCTGAAAGTTTTTGGAAATTCTTTTGAAAATTGTCTTGATAATTTGAAAAAAGTTCTTAAAAGATGCGAAGAAAAAGGATTTGTGTTAAATTGGGAAAAATGTCATTACATGGTTACCTCAGGAATAGTGTTAGGTCATGTGATATCTTCTAAAGGAATTGAAGTTAATAAGGCCAAAGTTGAATTAATTGCTCATTTGCCTTTCCCAAAAATAGTCAGAGAAGTTCGTTCCTTTTCAGGACATTGTTAGGGTCAAAACGTGTTTGCCCATTTGCTAACCGCAAGTACACGGGTCGCACAAGTAATAAAATGATGAGTACAGATATCGTTCCCACGAGGATAATTTTATTTCCAATGCTAAGTATTAACCGATAGTTTACCTAATTCTATTCAAGAACATAAAAATAGATAAAAGTAAAGAAAGTAAAGACAAAAAGCAATAAGGATAAACGGTTAGAGTTTAGGGAAATCCTCCTTCACCCTTTACATCAACCAACAACATGCAATCCTCATCATAAATATGAATGCAATGATTAAGTTAGCTTGAGAATCTACATTAGCTAAACGCCTATGTCTAGGTCATCCAACCGTGGTTTCAATTGCCTAACTTTCTACGTGTCCTTGAGAGCTAACACAAAATCCATTCTTTAAGGTTTATTCTCAAACACGTGCTATGCATGGCTAAAAGGTATATGTCTATCCTATTAGTGAATCAACTCATCCCGCCATTGGAATAGAATCAAACATGTATCAACCATACATACGATCTCAAACCCAAATCCCTATGTCTAGGTTCATTAGACTTTATGAAATCAACTTAAATATTGGCCAAACATTCAAGAGCATTAAGCACAATATGATTGAACAAAATCCAAGATCCACACAAACTCATAGAAGAACAAATCATTAATATTAATAAGAGGATCCAAAGTCATCCCTAAATAAAGCTTAGCTATACAATGAACATGAGAACAAATTACAAAATCCATGTTCAAGAAATGAGGAAGAGAAAAGAGAAAAGAGAGAAGGAGAAAGCTTATGGATTTTGCCATTGAAGCTCGGATCCTCCTCCAAGAGAAAGAGGGCTTCCATCATTAGCTCCCCAAGCTCCATCTCCACCTCCAATGGAGGTCTAGCCGTAGCCTCTAACCCAGAAAACTAAAAACCTAAAACCTAAAAGAGAGAAACTGAG
Organism: Ormosia semicastrata; assembly: GCA_029884595.1. Lineage (NCBI taxonomy): Eukaryota > Viridiplantae > Streptophyta > Magnoliopsida > Fabales > Fabaceae > Ormosia > Ormosia semicastrata. Next base: position 16,191,628 of record JAQQTO010000062.1, on the reverse strand, counting down.
AGAGGGTGAAAGGGTGCGTGAAAAATAGAATAAATAGGCTCAGCTCGCCGACGCGCGCCGCGGCGTGCACATTCCTATGCCTCGGCGAGGAGTTGTCTGTCCTATCTGTAGGTGGCTGGCTGAGACCCTCACGCCGCGGCGTGAACATTTCCACGCCTTGGCGTGAAACTCTGGAATGCTTCCTTGGCTTCTTTTCTCCAATGCTGGGCCTTGGCTTGCTTCAATTTATCTCTTTTGAGCCTTTCCTGCATTAGATAAGGCACCAAGTTAAATATAATTGTAAATTTACTTAATCAATCAACAAATATGCATAAATTGCTCAAAAACATAAAGGAATGTATCCAAATGACATTTAACAAATATAAGCATAAAAACTTCCAAATATGTATAAGAACAAGGACTAAGCATGCCATGAAGCACAATTATGGGGCATAAATAACTACATTTCATGGAGTTATCACACCCCCAAACTTAAGATGTTGCTAGTCCTCGAGCAACACAAAGTATGACTAAGAAAACTCACTTTGACAATTCATGCTCATATGCATTCAACAACGATAAATTCAATTTTCTTTTAACCATAACTAGTGCACAATGATTATAATGGCCCTCAAAGAATGCGCATGCCTCATAGTTAAGTTCAACACATACACAATCCTTAACATGCCATCAATCAAGCTTCCAATCATGCATATGACATCTCTCAGAAACATGTAAGCTCAACTTATCTTTTTCAAATCATGCTCATTCGTATAATTTTATGAACCTACACATGGATACAAATCAAGATTCCACAAAATTGTAGCACAACTCTCTCTCCACTAATGTAAATCACACATGATTGAGGATCAAGAGGGATTTTAATAACTTATAATGTAAGGCCAAGGTGATGGGGTGAAGAACAAAGGGAATGGAAAACATACAAACATTGAGAAACATAACATGAAATTCTAAGACTTTAGTCACTTTAACAAGGGTATACAAAATGAAATAAATAACAATATTCAGAACCACTCAATGCTTTTTTCATTTATGCTTTCTTTCTTTCATTTGTTTTTTCTTTTCTTTTCTTTTTCTCTTTTGTATTTTCTTTTTCTTTAACAAAAACAACTTTTTGTGCAACAAACGGTTCCTTCTAGCCACTTTTGTATTGAACAACATAAAAATACCCTAAACCTTAGACTCAAGTGAAGAAATAACATATTATGCACTCAACAAACATGAAGAGGAGGAAAAGATTGCAATGCTTTCACATGCATTAGAATGGTTACAAGGTAGGAAATATGAGGGTGAAAGAAGAATATAGAAGGCCAAACATTTAGAAAACTTCAAAAGGGGACCTAGGGATATAATCATGTAAGGGTAATCTTGAAAGGCTCAACCGGTCCAAACAATGCCCTAATCACTTCCTCAATCATGCATAATCTAGGATTTCGCCTCAAGAGAGTTGCAAAACAATTTCAAGGATAGTAGAAATCATCCACATGCACAATCCATAAACATTCTTTAAATAAACACTCAAATCTTTTCAAAGTTAAACAAGCATCTAAGTGAGAAACACATCATGCATAAAAACAAACAAGATTGCTTAAGCATGCTTCAAGATCGCAAATGGTTTCACAAATGAATTAAGGACAACCGCAACCATTTATATCATTGGCCAACCAAAATTACACTAGCAAATGGCAACAAATCATGCATTCAAAAGGTTCATCATTTTTCATTCAAGCATGCATAACATCATGTAGAGAATGTTAAAAATTGAAATTTTTATCAGCAGCCCACTAGTAATAGCCATAGCAAGATAGAATCATGAAAGTATGATGACTATTACTAGCACATACTTAAAGTCTCAACACATGTGTAATCATTAAGCATTAAGGGTGAAAATATGCAATGATACTTCCCCAAACCAAAGTGATATGTGTTCTTGGTGTTCATGGTCTATAAGGTACTTGAGCAAGTCAAAACAGCATCCAAACTAGAGTTGAGCATTATTAAATAAAGAAAAATAGAGAAAATAAAAGAAAAATGCAAAAAACAGGGGCCACGCCGAGGCATGGAGCGCTCTGGTGCATTCCTGATCAGGCAGAGACTGTCACGCCGTGGCGTGGAAATTTTCATGCCGCGGCGTGAGAGGTCAGTCTGTAGAATTCTGCAGCAAACTCGTCTTTGCCGAAACTGGTGCTCCATTTTGGCCCATAGCACCTCCAAAACAAGTCTAAAAACTTAAAACACAGAATGTACAACAAAAACTTAACAAAAACACAAAATCAAACTATAACTACTTATCTAAACAAACCAAAAACAAAAGCATAAAAACATGAATTAAAACTATTTACAACAACAAAACATAAAAAACTTGAATTAGAACTAAGCAAACTCATTGTCAATATTAGCAATACGGAAATAGTGCCTTATCCCCGGCAACGGCGCCAAAAACTTGTTAGGGTCAAAATGTGTTTGCCCATTTACTAACCACAAGTACACGGGTCGCACAAGTAATAAAATGATGAGTACAGATATCATTCCCACGAGGATAATTTTATTTCCAATGCTAAGTATTAACCGATAGTTTACCTAATTCTATTCAAGAACATAAAAATGGATAAAAGTAAAGAAAGTAAAGACAAAAAACAATAAGGATAAACGGTTAGAGTTTAGGGAAATCCTCCTTCACCCTTTATATCAACCAACAACATGCAATCCTCATCATAAATATGAATGCAATGATTAAGTTAGCTTGAGAATCTACATTAGCTAAACGCCTATGTCTAGGTCATCCAACCGTGATTTCAATTGCCTAACGTTCTACGTGTCCTTGAGAGCTAACACAAAATCCACTCTTTAAGGTCTATTCTCAAACACGTGCTATGCATGGCTAAAAGGTATATGTCTATCCCATTAGCGAATCAACTCATCCCGCCATTGGAATAGAATCAAAGATGCATCAACCATACATACGATCTCAAACCCAAATCCCTATGTCTAGGTTCATTAGACTTTATCAAATTAACTTAAATGTTGGCTAAACATTCAAGAGCATTAAGCACAATATGATTGAACAAAATCCAAGATCCACACAAACTCAAAGAAGAACAAATCATTAATATTAACAAAAGGATCCAAAGTCATCCCTAAATAAAGCTTAGCTATACAATGAACATGAGAACAAATTACAAAATACATGTTCAAGAAATGAGGAAGAGAAAAGAGAAAAGAGAGAAGGAGAAAGCTTATGGATTTTGCCATTGAAGCTTGGATCCTCCTCCAAGAGAAAGAGGGCTTCCATCCTTAGCTCCCCAAGCTCCATCTCCACCTCCAATGGAGGTCTAGCCGTAGCCTCTAACCCAGAAAACTAAAAACCTAAAACCTAAAAGAGAGAAACTGAGAGAGGGCGAAAGGGTGCATGAAAAATAGAATAAATAGGCTCAGCTTGCCGATGCGCGCCGCAGGGTGCACATTCCTACGCCTCGACATGGAGCTGTCTGTCCTATCAGTAGGTGGCTGGCTGAGACCCTCACGCCGCGGCGTGAACATTTCCACGCCTTGGCGTGAAACTCTGGAATGCTTCCTTGGCTTCTTTTCTCCAATGCTGGGCCTTGGCTTGCTTCAATTTATATCTTTTGAGCCTTTCCTGCATTAGATAAAGCACCAAGTTAAATATAATTGTAAATTTACTTAATCAATCAACAAATATGCACAAATTGGTCAAAAACATAAAGGAAGGTATCCAAATGACATTTAATAAATATAAGCATAAAAACTTCCAAATATGTATAAGAACAAGGACTAAGCATGCCATGAAGCACAATTATGGGGCATAAATAACTACATTTCATGGAGTTATCAGACATGCAGGATTTTACAGAAGATTTGTAAAGGACTTTAGTGCCATATCTAGACCTTTATGTAATCTTCTAACAAAAGATACACCATTTGATTGGATTCAAGATTGTTAGAAATCTTTTGAAAAATTCATCGGTCTTTTGACTTCTGCTCCTATCATGCAATCTCCTGACTGATCTTTGCCTTTTGAGTTGATGTGTGATGCTAGTGATTTTGCTGTTGGCGCTGTTTTAGGCCAAAGAAAGGAAGGTAAGCCTCATGTAATTTATTACGTAAGTCGAACTTTGAATAGTGCACAAATGAATTACACCACTACTGAAAAAGAACTACTTGCTGTAATTTTTGCATTAGACAAATTTTGAGCTTATTTAATTAGTTCTTCCACTGTTGTTTTCACTGATCATGCTACTGTTAGATATTTAATGTCTAAACAGGATGCTAAACCTAGGTTGATACGGTGAAACTTGTTGCTTCAAGAATTCAACATCACGGAAGAGGTTGTTAAGCTTAAATTATTTCCTTTTTCTTTGAAAGATAAAGCAAAAATTTGGCTTAACACTTTGAAACCAAGATCAATTGGCACATGGCAAGAAATGTAATGTGAGTTTTTGAAGAAATTTTTTCCAACACATAAAACCAATGCTTTGAAAAGACAAATCCAAAATTTTTCCCAAAATTCAAATGAAGCATATTTTCAAAGTTGAGAACGTTTTAAAGATTTGTTGAATTCTTGCCCACATCATGGTTTTGAAAAATGACACACTATAAGCTTCTTTTATGAAGGGTTAACACCCAAAACCAAACAATTTGTGGAAACAATATGCAATGATGAATTTCTTGATAAAGAACCTGAAGAAGCTTTAGACTACTTAGACCATTTGGTTGAAAATTCTCAATCTTGGCATGGTACTAATCCTTCTGAAAATTCAATTAGATGTAACCTTGCAAATGCTAGTAAAGGAAAATATCATCTTAGTCAAGAAGAAGATCTAAATGCAAGGTTTGCTAGTTTGGCTAGAAAGGTTGAAGCCATGGAATCCGAGAAAGTAAAAGAAATCAAATCTGTGCAAAATGAAGAAATTTATGACATTTGTGATGAATTAGGACACTCAACAAATGAATGTCCAAAAATTCCTATTTTTAAAGAAGTTGTGCATGAGCAAGTAAATGCAATGAACAATTTTAAAAAGTCATTCACTTCTTCTTTTTCAGATACATACAATCTAGGATGGAGAAATCACTCGAACTTCAGTTGGAGGAATAGCAACCAGCCACAATTCATGCAACCACCACCTCCTCAGGCACAGTAAGATTCTCAAAATCCTCAAGGATATGCACCCTATGTCCCACCATATAGGAAAAACCTTGAGGGAACATTGCTTGCATTCATGGAAAAACAGGAGGCCATCAATAGCCAAAACACTCAAGCCATGATTGACATAAAAGACACTCTTGCTAAACTTTCGTCTGCACTTGCCATTCATGAGAAAAGAAAGTTTCTCTCTCAACCTCAACCAAATCCTAAGGGTCAGTTTAGCCTAAATGAGGGTAGTTCAGAAAGTCAAAAAATAGATCGAGTCAACTCAGTGATAACTCTTAGGAGTGAAAAGGTTGTTGAAAAACAAATTCCTAAACTTTTTGAGAAAGATGATGAGTCAATTCCCAAAGATGAGGAAGGAGTTGATAAGCAACCTAGTCAAAAGGAGATCTAACCCTCGTCTTCACCCCCATTTCCTCAAGCATTAAACAATTCAAGTAAAGTGAATCATAACAGTGACATTTTTGAAATCTTTAAACAAGTGAAGGTCAATATTCCTCTGTTAGATGCTATGAAGCAGATTCCTTGTTATGCCAAATTTTTGAAAGACTTGTGCACTGTTAAAAGGAAACATAATGTGAAAAAGAATACATTTTTTATTGAACAGGTAAGCTCCATTATTCAAAACAATAATGAGTTAAAATATAAAGACCCTGGTTGTCCTACAGTTTCATGCATTATTGGTGAACATAAAATTGAACGAGTTTTACTTGATCTTGGTGCTAGTGTTAATTTGCTTCCATATTCAGTTTATCAGCAACTCAACCTTGGTGAGTTAAAACCAACTTCTGTAACTCTTCTACTTGCTGATAGATCAATTAAAATTCCAAAAAGAATAGTAGAAGATGTGTTGGTACAAGTTGATAAATTCATATATCCTGTGGATTTTATTGTCTTGGAAACTGAACCTATGGTTGATAGTTCTAAGTCAGTTCCTATTATTTTGGGCTACCCATTTTTAGCAACATCTAATACTTTGATAAATTGCAGAAATGGAGTGGTGAAGCTAACTTTTGGAAATATGACACTAGAGCTTAATGTTTTCAACATGTGCAAGCAACCACATGAAGTTTATGATGAAAAGGAAGAGATTGAAGGGATTGAGGCCATTATAGATGATCATCTTCAAATCAAGAGTTCTTCTGACCCATTAGAAATCTGTTTAATTAATTCATTTGATTCAGCTACACAATTAGATGATGATGTTTCTGAAATATGCTCTTTGCTTGACTATACACAGGAAATGGAATACAAAGGAAGGAAGCCGAGACTCGAAGAGCTAAAATCCATGAATGATGATACCCATGAAGAAGTATCCACACTAGAACTGAAGCCATTACCTGATGGGTTGAAGTACACATTTTTGGGAGAAGAACAAAGCTCTCCAGTGGTAATTTCCTCATCCCTGACCAAAGAATAAGAAGGTAAGTTGATAGAGGTACTTAAAAGGCATAAAAGTGCAATTGGATGGACATTAAAGGATATAAAAGACATTAATCTATTAATCTGTACACATAGAATACATTTAGAGGATAACGCTAAAACATCTCAACAACCTCAAAGAAGATTAAATCCACACATAAAAGAGGTAGTTAGAGCTGAAGTTCTTAAATTACTTGATGTTGGAATTATCTATCCTATCTCTGATAGCCAATGGGTAAGCCCTACACAAGTTGTGCCTAAGAAATCTGGAATAACAGTGGTTGAAAATGAAAAAGGAGAATTAATACCTACCCGAGTCTCATCTAGTTGGCGTATGTGTATTGATTTTAGAAAATTGAATGCAGCCACTAGGAAAGACCATTTTCCATTGCCATTTCTTGATCAGATTCTGGAAAGAGTAGCAGGACATCCCTACTATTATTTTCTTGATGGTTATTATGGGTATAATCAAATACCAATTACATTGGAGGATCAAGAAAAGACCACTTTTACTTGTCCCTTTGGCACTTTTGTATATAGAAAAATGCCTTTTAGTCTTTGTAATGCTCTGACAACTTTTCAAAGATGCATGCTAAGTATTTTCAGTGACATGATTGAGCATTATTTAAAGGTTTTCATGGATGATCTGACAGTTTTTGGAAATTATTTTGAAAATTGTCTTGATAATTTGGAAAAAGTTCTAAAAAGATGCGAAGAAAAAGGATTTGTGTTAAAATGGAAAAAATGTCATTACATGGTTACCTCAGGAATAGTGTTAGGTCATGTGATATCTTCTAAATGAATTGAAGTTGATAAGGCCAAAGTTGAATTAATTGCTCATTTGCCTTTCCTAAAAACAATCAGAGAAGTTTGTTCCTTTTTAGGACATGCAGGATTTTACAGAAGATTTGTAAAGGACTTTAGTGCCATATCTAGACCTTTATGTAATCTTCTAACAAAAGATACACCATTTGATTGGAGTCAAGATTGTTAGAAATCTTTTGAAAAATTCATCGGTCTTTTGACTTCTGCTCCTATCATGCAATCTCCTGACTGATCTTTGCCTTTTGAGTTGATGTGTGATGCTAGTGATTTTGCTGTTGGCGCTGTTTTAGGCCAAAGAAAGGAATGTAAGCCTCATGTAATTTATTACGCAAGTCGAACTTTGAATAGTACACAAATGAATTACACCACCACTGAAAAAGAACTACTTGCTGTAATTTTTGCATTAGACAAATTTTGAGCTTATTTAATTAGTTCTTCCACTGTTGTTTTCACTGATCATGCTACTGTTAGATATTTAATGTCTAAACAGGGTGCTAAACCTAGGTTGATACGGTGGATCTTATTGCATCAATAATTCAACATCACAATAAAAGACAAGAAAGGAGCTGAAAATATTGTTGCAGATCATTTGTCAAGGCTGACAACAGGCTCATCTTTTGATAGCACACCTATCAATGATTCTTTTCCAGATGAATTTTTATTTTCTGTCAATTCCATGCCTTGGTTTGCTAACATTGTCAATTTTCTTATAACAGGTAAGATGCCGCCTCAGTGGACACACCAAGACAGAAAAAAGTTTTTTATTGAGGTGAAAAATTTCTATTGGGATGACCCATATTTGTTCAACTATTGTCCTGATCAAATCTTTCGGAGATGTGTACCTGACAATGAGGTAAGTGGTGTCATCAAATTTTGTCATTCAGAAGCATGTGGAGGTCATTTTTCTTCAGAGAAAACAGCTGCGAAAATCTTGCAGTGTGGATTTTATTGGCCCACTTTATTCAAAGACAGTTATACTTTTTGCAAAAGTTGTGAAAGTTGTCAAAAATTGGGGTCCATTTCTAAAAGAAATATGATGCCTTTGAACCCTATCCTTGTCATTGAAATTTTTGATTGTTGGGGAATTGATTTCATGAGTCCATTTCCATCATCTTTTGGATTTGTGTTCATTTTGGTTGCAGTTGATTATGTCTCAAAATGGATTGAGGCGATTCCATGTCGGCACAATGATCATAAAACTGTTCTAAAATTTTTAAAAGAAAATGTTTTGAGTCGATTTGGAATTCCTCGAGCTATCATCAGTGATGGGGGAACACATTTTTGCAATAAACCATTTGAATCCTTAATGAAGAAATATTGCATTACCCACAAAATTACAACCCCTTATCATCCTCAGACAAGTGGACAAGTTGAATTGGCAAATAGGGAGATTAAACAAATTTTGGAAAAAATGGTTAACCCAAAATTGTAAAGATTGGTCTTTAAGACTAAACGATGCACTTTGGGCTTACCGTACTGCTTTTAAAACATCTTTAGGCATGTCTCCCTATCGGTTAGTTTATGGAAAACCTTGTCATTTGCTTGTAGAATTGGAGCATAAAGCATTTTGGGCCATTAAAGCTTTCAACTTAAGTCTTGATGATGCTTCCAAGTTACGCAAATTGCAATTGAATGAACTTGAGGAATTAAGAAATGATGCATATGAAAACTCAAAGATTTATAAAGCTAGAACAAAAGCTTTTCATGACAAATCAATTTTGAGAAAAACTTTTGAAATTGGTCAAAATGTTTTGCTTTATAATTCTCATCTTCATCTATTCCCTGGAAAATTGAGATCTAGGTGGGTTGGTCCTTATATTGTCAAACATGTGTATTCTTATGGGCCCATAAACATTGAGAATCCTAGGAATGGTATTGTATTTAAGGTCAATGGACAAAGACTCAAACCATTTCTGGAACATCAAGTTGTTGAGGTAGAATCCATTTCTCTTTCTAATCCTTGTTATGAGTAAAATTTATTCTAATGTTATTTTTTTCTTTTTGCAGTTCTTTGTGTTCCCGGTTAAATGGCGGATAACGGTACTCCGTGACTCTTAAGTCGGTTTGTTTTTCAGTTTCCCAGAATAACTGATTTCTTCTCCTTTTAAAATGGATGTCATTCTCTCAAATCTAAGAAAACATTTTCCTTCTCTCCCTCTAAATGCTCTAACAAAAGTCTATGAAGCTAGGTGTGAGAGACTGAGATTGTTAATGTATAAGGGCATCCCAGAAGATATACACTGGATAATCGAAGCAAAGGTTCATTTAGCTAGTGAATCTTCAGATTCATTTGTCCCATACATGCCTGGTCTCGGTAAAAGTTCATTTTCAAAAAGGAGAAGAGCAAAAAGAATGAAAGTTTGTTACAAGTATGCACGATGGAATTGCAACACGCGATGTCGCTCTTTGGGGATGGTTTCCGTAAACAGAGAAGATAAAATTTTCTTCATTAAGAATGGACTGAGTAAGGAGTCATTAGATAATATCTTATTGACTCTTGAGACGCATTCTTGTGGAATTGTGCAGCATGAACTTCTTAGTTTATGAAATCTCTTCAAGGACGAGCAAAAGCGTTATAGTCTTGGGAATCTGACTCAAAAAGACCCTATTTGCCAATTTATAAGAAAATTAGATGGGAAGCTTATCCTCGACTCATAGAATGCGTTTAAGCTGTTTCTGGACGTGAAACCAGAGGAAGATGTGAGCCACAATCACAACAACATGTATATATTATCTTGTACATTTTCAAAAAAAGAAGAAGAAAAAAAAAGAAAAAAAAAAAAAAAAAAAAAAAAAAAAAAAAAAAAAAAAAAAAAAGAGAAAGAGAAAAAAAAAAAAAGAAATAAAAGAAATAAATAAAATAAAATAAAAAAAGGCGAAACTTCGGTTGTACTTGGTCTTTAATTAGATTAGGAGCCCCTGCCAGTGGAGTGGCAGACCCGTCATTGACTCGGGTGGACCTTCGCACACCGGTCGGTAAATAAGGTTCGTGTGCCATGCTCTGTAGAGAGCCGCGCAAGCATTCTCAGGTTTTAACCAAAGGCTCTGCTTGCTAATGGACAGAAAGAAGCGTCCCGTGTTTGCATTGTCGCGTGACAATGCCTCTGAGCTGGATCCTGTGATTTAATGCTATGGGCTCTTCAGCGACCTTTCACTGGCTGTGGTCGTTGGTGGTAGCTGTTAGATTTATGCACTTTAATTAGTGGCATCGTAGCTCAATCCAAAATATCCCACAAGCGGGAGGGAGAAGAATGCTTAGATTGGCTGAGCTGTCTTGGTATTACTGCACTCATGACGCGCAGTATAAAGATCTGCCATGAAACCTGTATATAAAGGTATGTAATCATTTGTTATTATTATTTTATCTTTGTATGATTTTGTTGAATTTTGGTTTTGGACAGACAATCCTTTGGATGGGATCCTTCGGGGGTTTCTAGACTTCTTTACCCTGATGGTTTTCTTGAAGTCAAAAAAAAAATAAAAAAAATAAAAAATAATAAAAAAACAAAAAAAATTATTATTATTATTATTTTTAAAATTTCAAACTTTTCTGACACCAGACAACCTACCTGTATAGGAACTATTATTACTTTTTCTATTCTTTTCCCTATTTAAACACTCCATTTTCTTCACTTTCTTGCAACTCATAATCATTCAAAGAGAGTGTGAGTGTAGAAATGGAGAGAGGTTCTTCTTCTGTTCGTAGATTTGTCAGTATCTGTGTATTTTGTAGGACAAGTTATTGGAAGAGTTTAGAGTTTGTAAATGCAGCAAGCACTGTTAGCAGAACACTTGCTGTGAGGAACATTCGTGTAGTATATGAGGGAGGTTGCCTTGGGTTAATGGGGGCTGTATCACTTTCTGCATTTATAAGAGGTGGTCAAGTTTTAGGTGTTATTCCTGAACCTTTAACTCGAAGGAACATCGTTGGAAAGACAATTGGACTGGAAATTCAGGTATCATCTATGCATGGACGAATGAAGGCGATGATTGAAAACTCTGATGCATTCATTGTCTTACCTAGTGGTTTTGGTACTTTGGAAGAAGTCTTTCAAATTGTCTCTTGGGCCCAACTGAACATCCACCATAAACCCATAGGTTTGTTGAATGTAAATAATTTCTTTGATAATTTGTTATCTTTTGTTGACCATGCTGTGGAACAGAAATTTGTCACACCTTCTGCAAGACGACTCCTTATCTCTGCTTCTACTGTTGATGAGTTGATTGATAAATTAGAAGCTTTTGTTTATGAACCTGATCCAGCAACAGCTCAGATAGATTGGTCCGAAGGAAGCGGTGAGGGAAGCAAAATGAAAAGAAAGCCAGCCAAGACACTCCAACTATTTAAATAATTACAAGCTTTGGTTTTATTTATCGTACTTTGCTTTTGTTTAAATTTGTGTGAGATTTTTCTTTTCATTAATTGCAGCAACAGGTAATATATTCTATCCTTTACCTATCTATGTTTTGACATTGAGGACAATGTTGTGATCTGGTTGGGGGAAGGATGGTTGTGAAAAAAAAACTAAAGAAAAAAAATTAGGAAGTGTGTTTGTTAATATGTTTATTGTGTTTATATGAGAAAAAAAACAAAAAAAAATTAGGAGTGTGTTTGTTAATATGTTTGTTGTATTTGTCATCAATTTATTAACAACAAAAGTAATTAGGGATGGCAAAGTAAGGAGTAAATTATTTACTCTTGAGACGCATAAAAAATTGATGGCAAAGTAAGGAGTAATTGGGGTAGTAACTAGTTTGTGTGGAAGTAGCAATTCAAATTCAGGGAAATTTGCATGATTGAGTAAATTGTCTTCTTTCTTAAAATTCACATGCTTGGTTATGGATGTTGAATTGGTGGACTGAGAATGATAGAATTATGCTTTGTGAGATTTTGAGCCTATTGATGAATGGATTGAACATTTGTACCATTCTTTTCTTTATTGTGTGAATTTCACTCATGGAATTGTTACTCTAGAACTTACTTTGATTCTTTTTTAGACTACATTTTCATATGCATACATGAATATGATTGAGGCATTTTTCTTGAAATAGCTACTTTAATCAAATAGCCAGCCTTGTTTAGCAGCATGTTGTCTCAATATGATATCAAGCACTCTTATGACTTCTTGGAAATTCTCTGATTCCTGCCAACATAAAGCATTAGAAATGACCTATTTCCCCTTGCTTAACCCCTTTGAGCTTATTTGACTATTCTTTGTTTCAAACTCATTATGTGCCTTAAATGAAAAATCATGTTCTTACTTGATCTTAGGGAATAAGAGAACATTAGTTTTGTCATTCGATGAGTTCTTGAACAAGTGTGGGGGTGTGTGTGCAAAATGGTTAAAAAATATATATATATATGTTTCTTTTTGTAAAAAAAAAATCAAAAATCAAAAATCAAAAAAAAAATCAATCAAAAAAAATGTAAAAAGAAGAGGGTCAACAATGTAATAAAAGAAAGGAAAAGAATATGTAAAGGGAATTTGTATTAGGTAGAGTTGGGATAAACTTTCATGCTTGTTAATTGAACTCAGCTCTCATGCTCTTTTATTCTCTGGTATTTAACTTGTCATATCCATATTACCTCCTCCTTTACCTTGACCCCATTACAACCTTGAATAAAGTCCTCATGATTTGTATGTGCATGTGTTCTGAGTAGTGGAGAAGTAGAAGATAAGCAAGCTTATGGTAGTACAATTTTCATGAGTTGAATTGAGTGAAATACTTACATTTTAAACACTTGAGAGATTGAGAGTGAATCTTGTGAAAATCTATCATTCTTGACTCATGCTTTTCAATTGAAATATCATTGCTTGTTGATTTGAGAAGTGAAGATATGTTACCTCATGAATGTTTTGATTACTTGAATGATTGATTGCTCTTCATTTTTAAATATTATTAGAAATTGAGTCTTTTAGAGTGTTTAGCTTTTGAGTCTGTTTCGTTTTGTTTTTAGTTTTGGTCTTGTGTTTTGCCCATGAGTGCAAAAAGTTAAGTGTGGGAGAATTTGATGATCACATATTTGATACATTAATAAGCCTTCATTTTTAGTCATTTACACTCTCCATGTACTTAATTGATTGATTTTGATTATATTTTATAAGTTTGGACTCAAATTAGACTTAATTGAATTTTTCAGCATAATTTATGTCTTACATTGCTTCTGTATTTGGGCTATATCTTGGGTGTAGGTGGTCAAATGAGGTGAATCTGATGGCATTTTAAAGATAAGAGAGACCTCTATAACTTTCATGAAGATCTCAAAGGCCCAATCACACGAGTAGATAACTCAAATTGGGGTTGAAGCAAGAACCAGAGTGTTTTTCGTGACAGCTTAACCTACGTGTACTATTCATCACAGTTTTTGGGCTAGAGGTTGTCAAATGAGCTGAAATTTGGCTGAATAGTTAAGACCCAGCTCTACAACTTTCGTATTGAACACTTTTCCAGAATCGGACTCCTTGAAGGTGATATTGGGCTTGGAAGTCGAAACGAGGAGCCGTGGACTCTGGGCCAGGCAAGTGCAGTAATTTCAACGTATCTAGAGTTATAGAAATGATATTGGACTCAAATTAAAGCCATTTGAAAGCTAAGATCCCGGCCTACAACTTTCATGAAGACCACTTGGTTCAAAAATGACGAATGCAATGACTTCAGAGCTGCATGATTTTAGAGACAAGGAATCTCCATAATTTTCCACTCACCAAAAGTCATTTGGCATTTTCCACTCATCCACCCACTAATGACTCAGCTCCCTTGTCATTTTGTATCTCTAATCCTCTATAAAAGGAGGCCTTGGTAGATCATTGAGGGTGTTAGGTGTTAGTTACCAAAATGATGCCATTTTGTTACTAGGTTTTCTTGTAGTAATTTTCTTTTGTTCTAAATTAAAGTCATGATCTTCTTCTTCTTCTTCTCTCTTTCTTTTTTCTTATCTATGAGTAACTAAGTTTTATTTTACTTGGGTGAAAGGGTGAAGCTCTTGGTAATAAAGTAAGGTTAGATTTATTCTTCTCTTGTGCTTAAATGATTTATATTTTCTAGTAACCATTATACGTATTATAATTTGTTTCTTATAATTTAGAAACCATCTTTGTAAAGAGGAGTTCTTGATTTATTGTAGACAAAATATTGACACAATGAATGCTTTAACCCATTTATAAGTGATGGTAATATTTTTAGGAAACATAATATAATTACGTCTATTATTTTAAATGGACTTTTAATGTTGTATTTTCCTAATGGAACCTCCATGTTGCGAGGATTCAAATTGAGTTATAAAAGAAATTAATCTTACCTTTACTTTATTTACCAAGAGTGGATCTTTTAACCTAAGTAAATAATTTTTACCATAGTCACAAAATATTTACTTCACCTTAATTAATCTTCAATAATTCCCTGTGGATCGACCTCAGACTCCCGAAAAATTTATTACTTGAGACAACCAGCACTTGGGTTCGCAAAGCAACAATTAATCTCGCATCAAGTTTGTAGACTTGTTTGAAATTAATAAGTGTGCATCAAGTTTTTGGCACCGTTGCCGGAGACTTGATTTGAAGACTGAATTTCTGGTGTAAAAATTTTGTATATATACTAACATACTAACTTGTGGGGGAAACTCTCCCTAATTTCTCTATAATCTTTAATCATCAATGAAATAATCTTTCTTCTTCTCTCCTCTCTTGCTGGAGCAAAAAATCGGCTTGCCAATTCTCCATCATATTTTAAATTCACTTTTCTGCACTTTATTTTCTCGCATTTCAATTTCTATACAATGGGAGTAATTCTCCATTTTATTTTCTTGTACATATTAATTTAGTGGGGTAACTCTCCTTTTTATTTTTTTTGTACTTTATTTTCTGTATTTATTTTCTGTCATTTTTTTTTGTTATTTATTTTCTGTCATTTTTTTTGTTTACTAACTATCTAACTCTTTACTTTATCGGCTATCTAACTTTTACTTTTTCTGCTTCTAACATTTTAATTTATCTGTATACTAACTTTTTAATTTTTATACTTATTAACTTATTTGGTGGTTAGTTTATACCACACATTTGTTAATATTTATTTACTAAGTGTTAATATATATTTGGTGGTTGGTTTATACCACACCTTTGTTAATATTTAATGGACAATTTATACTGCTAGCTTATACATTTTATTTTTTACTGTAAGTTACTTGTTTATGCTTAATTGGTATCGTGATTTAAATTCTGGTCGTTTGGTTAGAGTTAATCCAGGTACTTTACATATTGATTTGTTTGAATCATAATCACACACATTAAGCACAATGGCTGAAAACGAAAGTGTGCATGATGAACATGAAAATCAACCGTTGCGAACCATGCGTGAGTATTTGCAACCATCTCGAAATTCTAGTCCATCATGTTTTATCTTTCTACTCAATGCCAACAATTTTAGATTCAAGCCAGGTATGATTTCTTTACTTCCTAATTTCCATGGTTTAGAATTTGAAAGCCCATATTTGCATCTAAAAGAATTTGAGGAAGTATGTACTGCTTTTCATGATCAAACTTGCACTGAAGAGGTTGTTAAGCTTAAATTATTTCCTTTTGCTTTGAAAGATAAAGCAAAAACTTGGCTTAACACTTTGAAACCAAGATCAATTGGCATATGGCAAGAAATGCAATGTGAGTTTTTGAAGAAAATTTTTCCAATACATAAAACCAATGCTTTGAAAAGACAAATCCAAAATTTTTCCCAAAAATCAAATGAAGCATATTTTCAAAGTTGGGAACATTTTTAAGATTTGTTGAATTCTTGCCCACATCATGGTTTTGAAAAATGGCGCACTATAAGCTTCTTTTATGAAGGGTTAACACCCGAAACCAAACAATTTGTGGAAACAATGTGCAATGGTGAATTTCTTGATAAAAAACTTGAAGAAGCTTTAGACTATTTAGACCATTTGGCTGAAAATTCTCAATCTTGGCATGGTACTAATCCTTCTGAAAATTCAATTAGATTTAACCTTGCAAATACTAGTAAAGGAAAATATCATCTTAGTCAAGAAGAAGATCTAAATGCAAGGTTTGCTAGTTTGGCTAGAAAGGTTGAAGCCATGGAATCCGAGAAAGTAAAAGAAATCAAATCTGTGCAAAATGAAGAAATTTGTGGCATTTGTGATGAATTAGGACACTCAACAAATGAATGTCCAAAAATTCCTGTTTTTAAAGAAGTTGTGCATGAGCAAGTAAATGCAATGAACAATTTTAAAAAGTCATTCACTTCTTCTTTTTCAGATACATACAATCCAGGATGGAGAAATCACTCGAACTTCAGTTAGAGGAATAGCAACCAGCCACAATTCATGCAACCACCACCTCCTCAGGCACAGCAAGATTCTCAAAATCCTCAAGGATATACACCCTATGTCCCACCATATAAGAAAAACCTTGAGGGAACATTGCATGCATTCATGAAAAAACAAGAGGCCATCAATAGCCAAAACACTCAAGCCATGATTGACATAAAAGACACTTTTGCTAAACTTTCGTCTGCACTTGCCATTCATGAGAAAGAAAAGTTTCCCTCTCAACCTCAACCAAATCCCAAGGGTCAGTTTAGCCTAAATGAGGGTAGTTCAGAAAGTCAAAAAATAGATCAAGTCAACTCAGTGATAACTCTTAGGAGTGAAAAAGTTGTTGAAAAACAAATTCCTGAACTTTTTGAGAAAGATGATGAGTTAATTCCCAAAGATGAGGAAGGAGTTGATAAGCCACCTAGTCAAAAGGAGATCAAACCCTTGTCTTCACCCCCATTTCCTCAAGCATTAAACAATTCAAGTAAAGTGAATCATAACAGTGACATTTTTGAAATCTTTAAACAAGTGAAGGTCAATATTCCTCTGTTAGATGCTATCAAGCAGATTCCTTATTATGCCAAATTTTTGAAAGACTTGTGCACTGTTAAAAGGAAACATAATAAGAAAAAGAATGCTTTTTTGACTGAACAGGTAAGCTCCATTATTCAAAAAAATAATGAGTTAAAATATAAAGACCCTGGTTGTCCTACAATTTCATGCATTATTGGTGAACATAAAATTGAACGAGTTTTACTTGATCTTAGTGCTAGTGTTAATTTGCTTCCATATTCAGTTTATCAACAACTCAACCTTGGTGAGTTAAAACCAACTTCTGTAACTCTTCTACTTGCTGATAGATCAATTAAAATTCTAAAAGGAATAGTAAAAGATATGTTAGTACAAGTAGATAAATTCATATATCCTGTGGATTTTATTGTCTTGGAAACTGAACCTATGGTTGATAGTTCTAAGTCAGTTCCTATTATTTTGGGTCGCCTATTTTTAGCAACATCTAATGCTTTGATAAATTGCAGAAATGGAGTGGTGAAGCTAACTTTTGGAAATATGACACTGGAGCTTAATGTTTTCAACATGTGCAAGCAACCACATGAAGTTTATGATGAAAAAGAAGAGATTGATGGGATTGAGGCCATTATAGATGATCATCTTCAAATCAGGAGTTCTTCTGACCCATTAGAAATCTGTTTAATTAATTCATTTGATTCAGCTACACAATTAGATGATGATGTTTCTAAAATATGCTCTTTGCTTGACTGTACACAGGAAATGGAATACAAAGGAAGGAAGCCGAGACTCGAAGAGCTAAAATCCATGAATGATGATACCCATGAAGAAGTATCCACACTAGAACTGAAGCCATTACCTGATGGGTTGAAGTACACATTTTTGGGAGAGGAACAAAGCTCTCTAGTGGTAATTTCCTCATCCCTGACCAAAGAACAAGAAGGTAAGTTGATAGAAGTACTTAAAAGGTATAAAAGTGCAATTGGATGGACATTAAAGGATATAAAAGACATTAATCCATTAATCTGTACACATAGAATACATTTAGAGGATAATGCTAAAACATCTCAATAACCGCAAAGAAGATTAAATCCACACATGAAAGAGATAGTTAGAGCTGAAGTTCTTAAATTACTTGACGTTGGAATTATCTATCCTATCTCTGATAGCCAGTGGGTAAGCCCTACACAAGTTGTGCCTAAGAAATCTAAAATAACAGTGGTTAAAAATGAAAAAGGAGAATTAATACCTACCCGAGTCTCATCTAGTTGGCGTATGTGTATTGATTTCAGAAAATTGAATGCAGCCACCAGGAAAGACCATTTTCCATTGCCATTTCTTGATCAGATTCTGGAAAGAGTAGCAGGACATCCCTACTATTGTTTTCTTGATGGTTATTCAGGGTATAATCAAATACCAATTACATTGGAGGATCAAGAAATGACCACTTTTACTTGTCCCTTTGGCACTTTTGCATATAGAAGAATGCCTTTTGGTCTTTGTATTGCTCCAGCAACTTTTCAAAGATGCATGCTGTAACATCCCGAAAATTCTTTATTTCATTATAAATAATTATTTTATAATATTTGTGAATTTTAGGAATTTTTCTGGATTTTTTCTGTGAACGATGAATATTTTAATATATTTTTCGTTTTACGTGTATATTTTGCTGAGCCGGGAAAATAAAATTATTTTTTTTCCTAAGGCTGATAAACTTTGAATTTGTGGAAACGTCAACGGGGATCTTACTAAACCCGAGGCCGGACACGATTCGAGGTTTACGTTTCACGAGACTTTATCGATACATGAAATCATTTGTATCATAAAATCATCGATGAGTAATAAAATATTATTCTCATCAATTGTAATTTTATTTCACTTTGAGAAAATAATTTTAGCACTTAATTATTCATCTGTCAGATGAATTTAATTAAGGTGACAACCTTACACTTCATTTCCTCGAGAAACGCACAAAGCTTCTCAAGGAAGCTTCCTATTTCCATCTAATCAACCTTTCCTCTCTCTTCCCCAATTTATCTTGCCGCACGGCCACTGTTGAGGGAACTATTACATTGACTATTCCATTTTCCCACTCCCCCATGTCTGCTGCTCATTCACATTTTCCATTTCATTTCTCCCATTTTCTCTCATTCACGCAGCTCTCACTCTCTTTTCTCTCTTTCTTCTTCACGGCTGCACACCACCCACATTCACCATTGTTGATCCTTCAAGTCTCCTTTACTCAACCCGACAGAAACCATTTTCCCCTCTCCACCTTCGCACCTTGCTTCTGCTGGAACTCCTCCCTGTGTCTTCATTTTTCTTTCGCTCAAAACAGCCCCAAAGCTTGGACCTTTAAGGTAAAGTTCTTAACTTTTTCCCTTCTCCTCATTTTCGTGCATTCTGGTTTTCTGCTGCCATTCTCTCTTTTGATCTTAATTTGGTGGATCTTGAACGCCCAAGGTTCTGGTGGTGGTGAAGAAAATCAGATTTTCAAACATGAAAGGAGCTTCTTTATCCCTGTTCTTTACTTAGGTAAGAGGAAGACACTCCTCCTCAACCTCTCTTAGCATTTAGAAACGTCAGTAATTTGTGTTGAGAGTCTTTCTGTTTTTAAATGTTGTTTGTGATGTATAAATGTTAGCTGATTGCTGGCGTTTTGTATATATATATATATATGTTTGGAATGTGTAAAATGGAAAGAAATGAGCCCCGTTTTGGTTCTCGTATGGTCACGGTTTTGAACCCAGAAAACAGAGATCCTATATTGAAAATGGTAATGACTTGGTTCTTTGATCCATCCTAAACTAAATGTTAAAATCGTCGAGAGTGGGTGAGCCATATCCGTCGAATTAAGATGTTAAAACTTGTCGGGTATGAGCTCTGGCCAAACACATCGACAAGTGGGGCCCTTCATCATGTCAAAAGTTGTCGAAGCTAGTGACCCCCCCATTTACACCTCCGTCGGTGAATTAGTCGAATTAGAAAGTGTGGCCCTCTTAGTGTCTGTCGGACTATTATAGGTGAAACCTCAACATTTTCCCAGAAATTGGTCGAGTTAAATCCGTCGGATCAGCTTAAGTGAGACCTCAACATTTTCCCAAAGCCAGAATCCGTCGAATTAGAACCTTGTAACCCTAACATTCTTGTCGGTTCGACAGGAACGGGACTTTCCCCATTGTTCAAAATCTGTCGAGTTAGAATTGAACTTTTAGCGTATTCGTCGGTTGAACACGAGTGAAACTCCTTCAAAGTTAAAATTCGTCGAGTTAGGCATGAATCATATCCGTCGAGTTAAGATGTGAAAATCATCGAGTTAGGATGGGAATATCCGTCGAAGTTATGGTGTGAATGCCCGTCGAGTAGAGTTCGAAGGTTTAATGGAGAAACTTACCCAATGAGAATATCCGTCGAACTAAAGTGTGGAAATCCGTCGAGTTAAGATGTGAAAATCCGTCGGGTTAGGTGAGAATTATATCCGTCGAGTTAGGATGTGAATGCCCGTCGAGTGGAGTTCACGATTATTAAATAGAGAGATTTTCTCCAAATCCGTCGAGTAGAATTCTGAAGGTTTAATAGAGGAACCGACCTAATGTCAGTGTCCGTCGAATCATGTTTTCTGTAAATGTGGTAGCATATTCGACAGTTATGTACTTCATCTGGTCGAAGTTCGTCCCTAATTCGACAGCATTTAGAGTTTATCCCCTGCCAGATTATTTTCCATTTACCTTGATCTGTCGTGCTGCTACTCGTCGAACGGCAGCTCCAATTTCTCACCAGATACACTGTTCCGTCGAAATTATAAATATACCTCAATTCTTTTACCTAGCAAACGAATGGATGATTCTAGCCTTGTGACCTCCTGATTTCAACTTTTGGGACTAATATACACTATATTAATTATAAATAACATCAGATGACTAGAAACAAAGTAGGGACACATAATGAAGGAAAAACAAGGAGCGTGATTGAGCCTTACAACTAGTGAGAACTCGGAATAAAGGAAGAACATGAGAGTGTGAGATTTTGAGATCTTAGAATAACCTTCTAAGGACATATGAATAAGTTAACTAAGAGAATTCCTTTAGAGATAAACTCTGTAAGTAAAGCTAAACCTAAGTAAGAATTCATAATACGCTTTAAAAGGTATTACTTTATTTAACAACAATATCATGCTATTGTGGGTCCATTTGGGTGACCATTGATTGGGTTAATTCTTACTTGGGCAAATTGTGACGCATGATGGAA
Source organism: Ormosia semicastrata (assembly GCA_029884595.1). Classification (NCBI taxonomy): domain Eukaryota; kingdom Viridiplantae; phylum Streptophyta; class Magnoliopsida; order Fabales; family Fabaceae; genus Ormosia; species Ormosia semicastrata. The sequence goes on along the minus strand of JAQQTO010000062.1, from coordinate 16,170,113 downwards.
TAGTATGTAATAATGATCATACATGATTATGCATAGAGTCTGTATGCATTGTGGATAAATCATATGACATGCATTTGAGGCATGATTGACCGAGTTGTCATGAGAAGCATGATAGAGTCATGCATGGCATAAAAAGAAAAGAGGATGTCCGTTGGACTTTGTTAAGGCCGAGTTGCCTAGGAGTTGAATAACACCTTAGTGCGGGTGCGAATAGACACGTGGGGTCCTGTAGACGACCTTGAGGGCGTCGGGGTGCGGGAGTCTCACAAGGGGCAGATGGTAGCCCCTCTGGACCGTGGGACAGACCGATGCAAACGCACCGACGATCCTAACGGCCACGCCCTATATCGAGATCTTGTGAGAATGCCGCATATAAAGCCTTGTTGCGCAAAATGACCGATGATATTATATGGTAAGCACTTGTATGGTGACGAGATCTTCGGCCCCGACTTGGCATGTCTCCCTGAATCATTCTCTCCGATTGTTTTGTGTCTAGCTCCATGGAGTAGGATTTTGGTTATTGAGGGCACATGTGCATAGTGAGTCCATGAATTATCGGCATACAATGTTATTATAATTGGAATGTTACATTTTTAATATATCTATATATATCTATATGTGATTTGCACAGGAACTGTTTGGATGATCATAATGTTACTAGATGCTTATATCCATTATTCTTGTCATAAATGCTATGTGGGCGCTTTCTTGGTTTGGTTCTGGATGCTATAATTGGTAATGATGGTAGGATGTCTTACCTCTTTCTTGTACTTTCTCTATTCTATGTAAATCTTTGGTTAAAGGCCCATGTAAGTGGGAACGAGGTTGGTTTTTCCCTTGGACTTTATCGGCTTGACCCGTTGTACCGTGTGTTTGTCGCGAAGGGGCTTCTTTTGGGTTTTGGTTCGCATTGTTTCACTTTGGTGATACCAAGACACAGCAAGTCAAGTGGACCGATGGCGTGTGTGACATGCTTTGGGATCGACTTTGACGACGAAGAGGACTGCGATGGAAGACCTTATCTTGTATTTCTCACTATATCTTGGTGAGCCGGAGTTGTCTCATACATCCGGATTCCGATGGAGCTCCCAACTCCATAGTTGTGGAGAGTTTGTGGGTAGCTTATATTTTATTTTGCATTACTGTATAAAATGTATGGTAGTATATGTAAGTTGTAAGGTGATTATCTAGCCTTAGATACTTTAATTTGAGTATATCTTGTAATGTATATTTTTAACGATGGTATAGGTAACTATTCATTCGTGGCTCCTATTTTCCTCATATGTGAAACAAATGATATTTTTAGAAAATTGTTATTTGACAATTGTAACACGCCGAAATTTAGTAACCGTGATATAATGACGATTGTCTTTGTGGTTATTAAATCGAGGGGTGTTACATTAATGGTATCGGAGAGCAGTTCATCTGTAGAGCAAGGGTATGGATGACTATGCTTAGACATATTAGAAGTTGTTGTGTACTTCCTTGTCTCTTGATTGAGATGTTGGGAAAGGAAGGCATGGCTTGCCATAGGTTGAGTGTTGGTAGCTACTGTTGCACAATTCTGAGGATATTGAGTACTGGCCCACTCGATGTATAATGTTCTGTGTTTACGGAAAACTACGACTTCACCTAGGCGTATTAAGTGAATAGAAATTCTCTTAGTAAAGAAGCTCAGCTGGTATGACTGAACTTGTTTAGGATTTGTCTCGCATATTCACCCTTGTGTATTTTGTGTGACTCTTTGTGTTTGGGTTTAGAAAGGAGACAATATTGTCCGAGATGGTTACTTCTTGTCTCCAAGTGTGCTTGACTATCTGTTTTCAAAGGAAGGTAATGGCTCGCGGAAGACGCATGCGTAGGAATGTGGTACGCAACAACGGAAGAATGGATGCGACCGTGGAAACACGCAAGGAATGACCGGCGTGACAAGACAACCGGATCGAGGACCGCACAACAAACGGGGATTAGAAATCGAGGTTCGAGAATTTCTTTGGGAGAAAGTCAATTTTTGGGTAATTTTGAACTACCTAAGTTCCAAAGGAGGAACAACCAGATTGTTAATCGGTTTAAGCGAAACTATATTCGCGACAACCAGAAGGGACAACGGCAACAACAAACGCCGAAGGGTAGTGCGAGTAGTAGCAAGTCAAACCCAACTGTGGTGCCGTTATCAAGGTGTAAGAAGTGCGGGAAGGACCACTTCACAAGGCATTGTACGATCGAGGGAAGAATTTGTTTCAAGTGCGAAAAGCAAGGACATGTATGGAGGGATTGCGCTTTACGTGGGACGAAGCCTCCATATGAGATCAGGAAGGCAATTTGCCTCAAGTGCGGAAAGAATCACTTAACCAAGGACTTTGTGAAATTAAAGGAGTAATCTGTTTCAGATGCAAAGAGTTAGGGCACGTGGCCAAAAACTGTACCTTGCGAGGACGAAGCCTTTCGTTGGTAAGGCATGTATTTCAAAATCTCATGAAGAAGGGAAAGTTGATTCCTCTACCCAGGTGAAGATCGAAGTAAAGGAAAGGACTGTTCTACGATGGATGACCACCGTGACTTCACCGTATGATTCCGGGGTAACCTATTTCTCTCGTGACATATGAATGTATGAATCCGATGGGGACGTTTGTACTATCGTCATCTTTTGACTAAGTCATCTCTTATGGCTACTAAGAACTTGTTGAGGGTAGTTTGGGTTGTTTAAGTTGTCCTATGACTTGTTAAAGACTTAATCTTTTGTTAATCTGATTTGTTTACTTCTCTTGCAAATTTGATGTAATGTTAACCAAGGGATTGGTTATCTTCCAACCATATCCTGTTGAAGTATTCCAATGAAGTTCGAGAGTTCATCTATGGAATTGAATCGTCTGTGTACTTACTTTCTTTCAACTCGAATGATATTATCCTCGTTTGTAAGCTTTGCTCTTGTTACAACAAGTCTATTTACTGAAACTATCCTAATGTTGTTAGATATTGGAACCCTTTATGCCAATTCCATCATTTGCTTTCTTCATGAATGGGCTTGATCTCAGGAAGGAGATTGATCGTTTTAAGCGGGTCTCGTCACTCGGTTTGAGGAAACTTAGTGATTCTTGAGACAGAAATTTTCTAGATGCGAATCCGTGAAACTCACTCCTAAGTTTTATTGGACCATATCGTATTCTTCGTTAGGCGGGTCCAGTGGTAAATCACGTGACTTCCCTATTTTTCTTTCTGACCTTTATAACGTTTCCAGTGTACTTCAATTAAGTATCTGTGTTCCCGACTTTGAACCTTAACGACACGACAAGCGTAGCACAATTAGGTGAAAGCTTACCCTATGAGACATTCCGTTCGAATCAAGGAAAGATGATCTGACAAATCAATTGAAGGACGACGCTATTTTCTCCAAGATCAACTTATATTATGGACTATCACTGAGTTCGCTCAAAGATTTATCGTTGTCCTTGATTGACGGCATTTTGATTTATTCATGATGCTTGGAGGAACGTATTGAATCTCTCGGAGTGATCCTTAAAACCCTGAAGAAGAGGTTATGCGTGAAGGTATCTAAGTATGAATTCTAGTTGGAGACAATTCAACTTTTGGGTTACGCAATCTCAAGGGAAGAAGATTGTTGTGAACCATCGAAACTCGAAACATTTATTCAGCGAGAGGAACCGACGAGTAATGAAGAATTGTAATTTTGGATTAGGCCCGGCTTTGGTTGATACGGAGACTCACAAAGTGAGAATTCTTCAAGTGACAAGATTTCTCACCTAACTCATATATGAGGGTCAAGTTCTGTATGGACTGATGTATACGGGCGAAAACTTTCAAAGAATGATAAAACGTTTGATTTCTTCGCTAAGGATGATTTTGTCCAAATCCTAATGAACTTTTAGGGATGCCTAGTGATGTTTCGCATTGGAAGTTTAGAGCGTGTGCTTGATTAGAATAGAAGGAATGATAACGTATACTTGGAGACAAATTGAAAATACATGAGAAGAACTACCTTACACAACTTAGAGTTAGCTTGTAGTTGTATTAGAGATCTAGAAACATTTTCTACAAGGAGAAATTTTCATTGTCTCGTAGTGATCGTAAGAGTCGAAGTATTTTGTCGATCGGAATAAGTTGAAATATGAAGCGAGAACAATGATTAGAAATTCTCGAAAGATTTTGATTTTTTTTTTCATGTTGGTATAATCCCGAAAAAAAGCAAATGTTGTAGTAGAAGCATTTAGAAGTAAACAAGCTTAGTTGTCTCTGCATAGTAAGCAAGGAGAATAAGTTCGATAGAACCACTTAGTGATGTACTGAGTTGTTTGGGAGTTAGCTATCGAAAGGGTGAAGACTCAAGGAGCATTTATTTTTAAGATATGATTAATTTCGAGGACGAAATTCCTTTTAGAAGGGGAGTATTGTAACATCCCGAAAATTCTTTATTTCATTATAAATAATTATTTTATAATATTTGTGAATTTTAGGAATTTTTCTGGATTTTTTACGTGAACGATGAATATTTTAATATATTTTTCGTTTTACGTGTATATTTTGTTGAGTAGGAAAATAAAATTATTTTTTTTTCCTAAAAATGATAAACTTTGGACCTGGAAACGTCAACGGGGATCTTACTAAACCCGAGGCTGGACACAGTTTACGAGGTTTACGTTTCACGAGACTTTATCTGATACATGAAATCACTGTATCATAAAATCATCTGATGAGTAATAAAATATTATTCTCATCAATTGTAATTTTATTTCACTGAGAAAATAATTTTAGCAGCTTAATTATTCATCTGTCAGATGAATTTAATTAAGGTGACAACCTTACACTTCATTTCCTCGAGAAACGCACAAAGCTTCTCAAGGAAGCTTCCTATTTCCATCTAATCAACCTTTCCTCTCTCTTCCCCAATTTATCTTTGCACGCCCTTTGTTGAGGGAACTATTACATTGACTATTCCATTTTCCCTCCCCATGTCTGCTTGCTCATTCACATTTTCCATTTCATTTCTCCCATTTTCTCTCATTCACGCAGCTCTCACTCTCTTTTCTCTCTTCTTCTTCACGGCCGCACACCACCCACATTCACCATTGTTGATCCTTCAAGTCTCCTTTACTCAACCCGACGAAACCATTTTCCCTCTCCACCTTCACACCTTGCTTCTTTGGAACTCCTCCCTGTGTCTTCATTTTTCTTTCTGCTCAAAACAGCCCCAAAGCTTGGACCTTTAAGGTAAAGTTCTTAACTTTTTCCCTTCTCCTCATTTTCGTGCATTACGGTTTCTGCTTTGCCGCCATTCTCTCTTTTGATCTTAATTTGGTGGATCTTGAACGCCCAAGGTTCTGGTGGTGGTGAAGAAAATCAGATTTTCAAACATGAAAGGAGCTTCTTTATCCCTGTTCTTTACTTAGGTAAGAGGAAGACACTCCTCCTCAACCTCTCTTAGCATTTAGAAACGTCAGTAATTTGTGTTGAGTCTTTCTGTTTTTAAATGTTGTTTGTGATGTATAAATGTTAGCTGATTGCTGGCGTTTTGTATATATATATATATATGTTTGGAATGTGTAAAATGGAAAGAAATGAGCCCCGTTTTGGTTCTCGTATGGTCACGGTTTTGAACCCAGAAAACAGAGATCCTATATTGAAAATGGTAATGACTTGGTTGCTGATCCATCCTAAACTAAATGTTAAAATCTGTCGAGAGTGGGTGAGCCATATCCGTCGAATTAAGATGTTAAAACTTGTCGGGTATGAGCTCCTGGCCAAACCTGTCGACAAGTGGGGCCCTTCATCATGTCAAAAGTTGTCGAAGCTAGTGACCCCCCCCCATTTACACCTCCGTCGGTGAATTAGTCGAATTAGAAAGTGTGGCCCTCTTAGTGTCTGTCGGACTATTATAGGTGAAACCTCAACATTTTCCCAGAAATTGGTCGAGTTAAATCCGTCGGATCAGCTTAAGTGAGACCTCAACATTTTCCCAAAGCCAGAATCCGTCGAATTAGAACCTTGTAACCCTAACATTCTTGTCGGTTCGACAGGAACGGGACTTTCCCCATTGTTCAAAATCTGTCGAGTTAGAATTGAACTTTTAGCGTATTCGTCGGTTGAACACGAGTGAAACTCCTTCAAAGTTAAAATTCGTCGAGTTAGGCTGTGAATCATATCCGTCGAGTTAAGATGTGAAAATCATTTCGAGTTAGGATGGGAATATCCGTCGAAGTTATGGTGTGAATGCCCGTCGAGTAGAGTTCTGAAGGTTTAATGGAGAAACTTACCCAATGAGAATATCCGTCGAACTAAAGTGTGGAAATCCGTCGAGTTAAGATGTGAAAATCCGTCGGGTTAGGCTGAGAATTATATCCGTCGAGTTAGGATGTGAATGCCCGTCGAGTGGAGTTCCTGATTATTAAATAGAGAGATTTTCTCCAAATCCGTCGAGTAGAATTATGAAGGTTTAATAGAGGAACCGACCTAATGTCGGTGTCCGTCGAATCATGTTTTACTCAAATGTGGTAGCATATTCGACAGATTATGTACTTCATCGGTCGAAGTTCGTCCCTAATTCGACAAAGATTTAGAGTTTATCCCCCGCCGATTATTTTCCATTTACCTTGATCTGTCGTCTTGCTACTCGTCGAACGGCAGCTCAATTTCTCACCGGATACAACATTCTGCTCGTCGAAATTATAAATATACCTCAATTCTTTTACCTAGCAAACGAATGGATGATTCTAGCCTTGTGACCTCCTGATTTCAACTTTTGGGACTAATATACACTATATTAATTATAAATAACATCAGATGACTAGAAACAAAGTAGGGACACATAATGAAGGAAAAACAAGGAGCGTGATTGAGCCTTACAACTAGTGAGAACTCGGAATAAAGGAAGAACATGAGAGTGTGAGATTTTGAGATCTTAGAATAACCTTCTAAGGACATATGAATAAGTTAACTAAGAGAATTCCTTTAGAGATAAACTCGTAAGTAAAGCTAAACCTAAATAAGAATTCATAATACGCTTTAAAAGGTATTACTTTATTTAACAACAATATCATGCTATTGTGGGTCCATTTGGGTGACCATTGATTGGGTTAATTCTTACTTGGGCAAATTGTGACGCATGATGGAATAGTATGTAATAATGATCATACATGATTATGCATAGAGTCTGTATGCATTGTGGATAAATCATATGACATGCATTTGAGGCATGATTGACCGAGTTGTCATGAGAAGCATGATAGAGTCATGCATGGCATAAAAAGAGAAAGAGGATGTCCGTTGGACTTTGTTAAGGCCGAGTTGCCTAGGAGTTGAATAACACCTTAGTGCGGGTGCGAATAGACACGTGGGGTCCTGTAGACGACCTTGAGGGCGTCGGGGTGCGGGAGTCTCACAAGGGGCGATGGTAGCCCCTCTGGACCGTGGGACAGACCGATGCAAACGCACCGACGATCCTAACGGCCACGATCCTATATCGAGATCTTGTGAGAATGCCGCATTTGTATAAAGCCTTGTTGCGCAAAATGACCGATGATATTATATGGTAAGCACTTGTATGGTGACGAGATACGGCATGTCTCCTGAATCATTCTCTCCGATTGTTTTGTGTCTAGCTCCATGGAGTAGGATTTTGGTTATTGAGGGCACGTGTGCATAGTGAGTCCATGAATTATCGGCATACAATGTTATTATAATTGGAAGCTGTTACATTTTTAATATATCTATATATATCTATATGTGATTTGCACTCGGAACTGTTTGGATGATCATAATGTTACTAGATGCTTATATCCATTATTCTTTGTCATAAATGCTATGTGGGCGCTTTCGCCGTTTGGTTCTGGATGCTATAATTGGTAATGATGGTAGGATGTCTTACCTCTTTCTTGTACTTTCTCTATTCTATGTAAATCTTTGGTTAAAGACCGTAAGTGGGAACGAGGTTGGTTTTTCCCTTGGACTTTATCGGCTTGACCCGTTGTACCGGTGTACGCTTTGTCGCGAAGGGAGCTTCTTTTGGGTTTTGGTTCGCATTGTTTCACTGGGTGATACCAAGACATGGCAAGTCAACTGGACCAGTAAGCGTGTGTGACATGCTGGGATCTGACTTTGACGACGAAGAGGACTGCGATGGAAGACCTTATCTTGTATTTCTCACTATACTGGTGAGCCCGGAGTTGTCTCATACATCCGGGATTCCGATGGAGCTCCCAACTCCATAGTTGTGGAGAGTTTGTGGGTAGCTTATATTTTATTTTGCATTACCTGTATAAAATGTATGGTAGTATATGTAAGTTGTAAGGTGATTATCTAGCCTTAGATACTTTAATTTGAGTATATCTTGTAATGTATATTTTTAACTGATGGTATAGGTAACTATTCATTCGTGGCTCCTATTTTCCTCATATGTGAAACAAATGATATTTTTAGAAAATTGTTATTTGACAATTGTAACACGCTGAAATTTAGTAACCGTGATATAATGACGATTGTGCTGTGGTTATTAAATCGAGGGGTGTTACACATGCTAAGTATTTTCAGTGACATGATTGAGCATTATTTAAAGGTTTTCATAGATGATCTGACAGTTTTTGGAAATTCTTTTGAAAATTGTCTTGATAATTTGGAAAAAGTTCTTAAAAGATGCGAAGAAAAAGGATTTGTGTTAAATTGGGAAAAATGTCATTACTTGGTTACCTCAGGAATAGTGTTAGGTCATGTGATATCTTCTAAAGGAATTGAAGTTGATAAGGCCAAAGTTGAATTAATTACTCATTTGCCTTTCCCAAAAATAGTCAGAGAAGTTCGTTCCTTTTTAGGACATGCAGGATTTTACAGAAGATTTGTAAAGGACTTTAGTGTCATATCTAGACCTTTATGTAATCTTCTAACAAAAGATACACCATTTGATTGGACTCAAGATTGTTAGAAATCTTTTAAAAAATTAATCGGTCTTTTGACTTCTGCTCCTATCATGCAATCTCCTGACTGGTCTTTGCCTTTTGAGTTGATGTGTGATGCTAGTGATTTTGCTGTTGGCGCTGTTTTAGGCCAAAGAAAGGAAGGTAAGCCTCATGTAATTTATTACGCAAGTCAAACTTTGAATAGTGCACAAATGAATTACACCACTACTGAAAAAGAACTACTTGCTGTAATTTTTGCATTGGACAAATTTTGAGCTTATTTAATTGGTTCTTCCACTGTTGTTTTCACTGATCATGCTACTGTTAGATATTTAATGTCTAAACAGGATGCTAAACCTAGGTTGATACGGTGGGTCTTGTTGCTTCAAGAATTCAACATCATAATAAAAGACAAGAAAGGAGGCAAAAATATTGTTACAGATCATTTGTCAAGGCTGACAACAGGCTCATCTTTTGATAGCACACCTATCCATGATTCTTTTCCTGATGAATTTTTATTTTCTGTCAATTCCATGCCTTGGTTTGCTAACATTGTCAATTTTCTTATAACAAAAAAGATCTTTGCCTCGGTGGACACACCAAGACAGAAAAAAGTTTTTGATTGAGGTGAAAAATTTCTTTTGGGATGACCCATATTTGTTCAAATATTGTCCTAATCAAATCTTTCGGAGATGTGTACCAGACAATGAGGTAAGTAATGTCATCAAATTTTATCATTCAGAAGCATGTGGAGGTCATTTTTCTTCAAAGAAAACAGCTGCGAAAAATCTTGCATAGGTGGGATTTTATTAGCCCACTTTATTCAAGGACAGTTATACTTTTTGCAAAAGTTGTGAAAGTTGTCAAAAATTGGGGTCCATTTCTAAAAGAAATATGATGCCTTTGAACCCTATCCTTGTCATTGAAATTTTTGATTGTTGGGGAATTGATTTCATGGGTCCATTTCCTTCATCTTTTGGATTTGTGTACATTTTGGTTGCAGTTGATTATGTCTCAAAATGGATTGAGGCAATTCCATGTCGGCACAATGATCATAAAACTGTTCTAAAATTTTTAAAAGAAAATGTTTTGAGTCGATTTGGAATTCCTCGAGCTATCATCAGTGATAGGGGAACACATTTTTGCAATAAGCCATTTGAATCCTTAATGAAGAAATATTGCATTACCCACAAAATTGCAACCCCTTATCATCCTCAGACAAGTGGACAAGTTGAATTGGCAAATAGGGAGATTAAACAAATTTTGGAAAAAATGGTTAACCCAAATCGTAAAGATTAGTCTTTAAGACTAAACGATGCACTTTGGGCTTACCGTACTGCTTTTAAAACATCTTTAGGCATGTCTCCCTATCGGTTAGTTTATGGAAAACCTTGTTATTTGCCTGTAGAATTGGAGCATAAAGCATTTTGGGCCATTAAAGCTTTCAACTTAAGTCTTGATGATGCTTCCAAGTTACGCAAATTGCAATTGAATGAACTTGAGGAATTAAGAAATGATGCATATGAAAACTCAAAGATTTATAAAGTTAGAACAAAAGCTTTTCATGACAAATCAATTTTGAGAAAAACTTTTAAAATTAGTCAAAAAGTTCTGCTCTATAATTCTCATCTTCATCTATTCCCTAGAAAATTGAGATCTAGGTGGGTTGGTCCTTATATTGTCAAACATGTGTATTCTTATGGAGCCATAGACAATGAGAATCCTAGGAATGATATTATATATAAGGTCAATGGACAAAGACTCATACCATTTCTGAAACATCAAGTTGTTGAGGTAGAATCCATTTCTCTTTCTAATCCTTGTTATGAGTAAAATTTATTCTAATGTTGTTTTTTTTTCTTTTTGCAGTTCTTTGTGTTCCTGGTTAAATGGCGGATAACGGTACTCCGTGACTCTTAAGTCAGTTTGTTTTTCAGTTTCCCATAATAACTAATTTCTTCTCCTTTTAAAATGGATGTCATTCTCTCAAATCTATGAAAACATTTTCCTTCTCTCCCTCTAAATGCTCTAACAAAAGTCTATGAAGCTAGGTGTTAAAGGCTGAGATTGTTAATGTATAAGGGCATCCCAGAAGATATACGCTGGATAATCGAAGCAAAGGTTCATTTAGCTGGTGAATCTTCAGATTCATTTGTCCCATACATGCCTGGTCTCAGTAAAAGTTCATTTTCAAAAAGGAGAAGAGCAAAAAGAATGAAAGTTTGTTACAAGTGTGCACGATGGAATTGCAAGACGCGATGTCGCTCTTTGGGGATGGTTTCCGTAAATAGAGAAGATAAAATTTTCTTCATTAAGAATAGACTGAGCAAGGAGTCATTAGATAATATCTTATTGACTCTTAAAACGCATTCTTGTGGAATTGTGCAGCATGGACTTCTTAGTTTATGGAATCTCTTCAAGGACGAGCAAGAGCGTTATAGTCTTGGGAATCTGACTCAAAAAGACCCTATTTACCAATTTATAAGAAAATTGGATGGGAAGCTTATCCTCGACTCATAGAAGGCGTTTAAGCTATTTCTGGACGTGAAACCAGAGGAAGATGTGAGCCACAATCACAACAACATGTATATATTATCTTGTACATTTTCAAAAAAAAAAAAGAAGAAAAAATAGTAAAAAAAAGAAAGAAAGAAAAAAAAAAAAAAAAGAAAAAAAGAAAAAAAAAAGAAAAAAGAGAAAAAAAAAGAAATAAATAAAATAAATAAAATAAAATAAAAGGGCGAAACTTCGATTGTACTTGGTCTTTAATTAGATTAGGAGCCCCTGCTAGTGGAGTGGCAGACCCGTCATTGACTCGGGTGGACCTTCGCACGCCGGTCGGTAAATAAGGTTCTTGTGCCATGCTCTGTAGAGAGCCGCGCAAGCATTCCCAGGTTTTAACCAAAGGCTCGCTGGCGATGGACAAAAAGAAGCGTCCGTGTTTGCATTCTCGCATGACAATGCCTCTGAGCGGATCCTGTGATTTAATGCCATGGGCTCTTCAGCAACCTCTCACTGGCTGTGGTCGTTGGTGGTAGCTGTCAGATTTATGCACTTTAATTAGTGGCATCGTTACTCAATCCAAAATATCCCACAAGCGGGAGGGAGAAGAATGCTCAGATTGGCTGAGCCGTCTTGGTATTACTGCACTCATGACGTGCAGTATAAAGATCTGCCATGAAACCTATACATAAAGGTATGTAATCATTTGTTATTATTATTTTATCTTTGTATGATTTTGTTGAATTTTGGTTTTGGACAGACAATCCTTTGGATGGGATCCTTCGGGGGTTTCTAGACTTCTTTACCCTGATGGTTTTCTTGAACTAAAAAAAAAATAAAAAAACAAAAAAAACAAAAAAAATTATAATTACTATTATTTTTAAAATTTCAAACTTTTCTGACACCAGTCAACCTACTTGTATAGAAACTATTATTACTTTTTCTATTCTCTTCCCTATTTAAACATTTCATTTTCTTCACTTTCTTGCAACTCATAATCATTCAAAGAGAGTGTGAGTGTAGAAATGGAGGGAGCTTCTTCTTCTGTTCGTAGATTTGTCAGTATCTGTGTATTTTGTGGGATAAGTTATTGGAAGAGTTTGGAGTTTGTAAATGCAGCAAGCACTGTTGGTAGAACACTTGCTGCGAGGAACATTCGTGTAGTATATGGGGGAGGTTGCCTTGGGTTAATGGGGGCTGTATCACTTTCTGCATTTATAAGAGGTGGTCAAGTTTTAGGTGTTATTCCTGAACCTTTAACTCGAAGGAACATCGTTGGAAAGACAATTGGACTGGAAATTCAGGTATCATCTATGCATGGACAAATGAAGGTGATGATTGAAAACTCTGATGCATTCATTGTCTTACTTGGTGGTTTTGGTACATTGGAAGAAGTCTTTCAAATTGTCTCTTGGGCCCAACTAAACATCCAGCATAAACCCATAGGTTTGTTGAATGTAAATAATTTCTTTGATAATTTGTTATATTTTGTTGACCATGCTGTGGAACAGAAATTTGTCACACCTTCTGCAAGATGACTCCTTATCTCTGCTTCTACTGTTGATGAGTTGATTGATAAATTAGAAGCTTTTGTTTATGAACCTGATCCAGCAATAGCTCAGATAGATTGGTCAGAAGGAAGCGGTGAGGGAAGCAAAATGAAAAGAAAGCCAGCCAAGACACTCCAACTATTTAAATAATTACAAGCTTTGGTTTTATTTATCGTACTTTGTTTCTGTTTAAATTTGTGTGAGATTTTTCTTTTCAGTAATTGCAGCAACAGGTAATATATTCTATCATTTACCTATCTATGTTTTGACATTGAGGACAATGTTGTGATCTGGTTGGGGGGAAGGATGGTTGTGAAAAAAAATAAAAAAAAAATTAAGAAGTGTGTTTGTTAATATGTTTATTGTGTTTATATTAGAAAAAAAACAAAAAAAAAATTAGGAGTGTGTTTGTTAATATGTTTGTTGTGTTTGTCATCAATTTATTAACAACAAAAGTAATTAGGGATGGCAGAGTAAGGAGTAAATTATTTACTCTTAAGACGCATCAAAAATTGATGGTAGAGTAAGGAGTAATTGGGGTAGTAACTAGTTTGTGTGGAAGTAGCAATTCAAATTTAGGAAAATTGGCATGATTGAGTAAATTGTCTTCTTTCTTAAAATTCACATGCTTGGTTATGGATGTTGAATTGGTGGACTGAGAATGATAGAATTATGCCTTGTGAGATTTTGAGCCTATTGATGAATGGATTGAACATTTGTACCATTCTTTTCTTTATTGTGTGAATTTCACTCATGGAATTGTTACTCTAGAACTTGCTTTGATTCTTTTTTAGACTATATTTTCATATGCATACATGAATATGATTGAGGCATTTTTCTTGAAATAGCTACTTTAATCAAATAGCCAGCCTTGTTTAGCAGCATGTTGTCTCAATATGATATCAAGCACTCTTATGACTTCTTGAAAATTCTCTGATTCCTGCCAACATAAAGCATTAGAAATGACCTATTTCCCCTTGCTTAACCCCTTTGAGCTTATTTGACTATTCTTTGTTTCGAACTCATTATGTGCCTTAAATGAAAAATCATGTTCTTACTTGACCTTAGGGAATAAGAGAACATTAGTTTTGTCATTCGATGAGTTCTTGAACAAGTGTGGGGGTGTGTGTGCAGAATAGTTAAAAAAATGTGTATATGATGTTCTTATTGTAAAAAAAAAATCAAAAATCAAAAATAAAAAAAATCAATCAAAAAAAATGTAAAAAGAAGAGGGTCAACAAGGTAATAAAGGAAAGGAAAATAATATGTAAAGGGAATTTGTATTAGGTGGAGTTGGGATAAACTTTCATGCTTGTTAATTGAACTCAGCTCTCGTGCTCTTTTATTCTCTGGTATTTAACTTGTCATATCCATATTACCTCTTCCTTTACCTTGACCCCATTACAACCTTGAATAAAGTCCTTATGATTTGTGTGTGCATGTGTTCTGAGTAGTGGAGAAGTAGAAGATAAGCAAGCTTATGGTAGTACAATTTTCATGGGTTGAATTGAGTGAAATACTTACCTTTTAAACACTTGAGGGATTGAGAGTGAATCTTGTGAAAATCTATCATTCTTGACTCATGCTTTTCAATTGAAATATCATTGCTTGTTGATTTGAGAAGTGAAGATATGTTACCTCATGAATGTTTTGATTACTTGAATGATTGATTGCTCTTCATTTTTAAATATTATTAGAAATTGAGTCTTTTAGAGTGTTTAGCTTTTGAGTCTGTTTCGTTTTGTTTTTAGTTTTGGTCTTGTGTTTTGCCCAGGAGTGCAAAAAGTTAAGTGTGGGGGAATTTGATAATCACATATTTGATACATTAATAAGCCTTCATTTTTAGTCATTTACACTCTCCATGTACTTAATTGATTGATTTTGATTATGTTTTGTAAGTTTGGACTCAAATTGGACTTAATTGAATTTTTCAGCATAATTTATGTCTTACATTGCTTCTGTATTTGGGCTATATCTTGGGATGTAGGTAGTCAAATGAGGTGAATCTGATGGTATTTTAAAGATAAGAGAGAGTTCTATAACTTTCATGGAGACCTTAAAGGCCCAATCACACGAGTAGATAACTCAAATTGGGGTTGAAACAAGAACCAAAGTGCTTTTCCTGACAGCTTAACCTACATGTACTGTTCATCACAGTTTTTGGGCTAGAGGTTGTCAAATGAGCTGAAATTTGGCTGAATAGTTTAAACCCATCTCTACAACTTTCATGTTGAACACTTTTCCAGAATCGGACTCCTTGAAGGTGATATTGGGCTTAGAAGTCAGAACAGAGGAGCTGTGACTGGGCCTGGGCAGTGTGCAATAATTTGAACGTATCTGGAGTTATAGAAATGATATTGGACTCAAACTAAAGCCATTTGAAAGCTAAGATCCCGGCCTACAACTTTCATGAAGACCACTTGGTTCAAAAATGACGAATGCAATGACTTCAGAGCTGTATGATTTCAGAGACAAGGAATCTCCATAATTTTCCACTCACCAAAAGTCATTTGACATTTTCCACTCATTTTCCACTCATCCACCCACTAATGACTGAGCCCCCTTGTCATTTTGTATCTCTAGTCCTCTATAAAAGGAGGCCTTGGCAAATCATTGAGGGTGTTAGGTGTTAGTTACCAAAATGATGTCATTTTGTTACTAGGTTTTCTTGTAGTAATTTTCCTTTGTTCTAAATTAAAGTCATGATCTTCTTCTTCTTCTTCTCTCTTTCTTTCTTCTTATCTATAAGTAACTAAGTTTCATTTTACTTGGGTGAAAGGGTGAAGTTCTTGGTAATAAAGTAAGGTTAGATTTATTCTTCTCTTGTGCTTAAATGATTTATATTTTTTAGTAACCGTTATACGTATTATAATTTATTTCTTATAATTTAGAAACCATCTTTGTAAAGAGGAGTTCTTGATTTGTTGTAGACAAAATATTGGCACAATGAATGCTTTAACCCATTTATAAGTGGTGGTAATATTTTTAGGAAACATAATATAATTACGTATATTATTTTAAATGGACTTTTAATGTTGTATTTTCCGATTGGAACCTCCATGTTGCGAGGATTCTAATTGAGTTATAAAAGAAATTAATCTTAACTTTACTTTATTTACCAAGAGTGGATCTTTTAACCTAAGTAAATAATTTTTACCATAGTCACAAAATATTTACTTCACCTTAATTAATCTTCAATAATTCCCTGTGAATCGACCTCAGACTCCCGAAAAATTTATTACTTGAGACAACCTGCACTTGGGTTCGCAAAGTAACAATTAATCCTGCATCAAGTTTGTAGACTTGTTTGAAATTAAAAAGTGTGCATCAGAATAAAATATTGTTTCATCTATGACCATTGAGATTTAATAGTAAATAAGAGAATATTGGCAAAAGAATTACCTTACATCATAAATGAAAGAAAATCTGAATAATTGGATTCAAGTAAACCTTGCGCTCTAGTCTCTCTCTCATTGATTATCTATTCTTTGTTTGATTGCTCATTTCTTTTCTTTATTTGTTATTTTCATTTTATTTTGAATTTATTCATACACTTTCGTTTGTCTGGATGACAAAGAGTTTTACGAATCTAGTATTTACCACTTATTCCTCATGGGATCGATAACTGGGACTCAAGTCCTATATTACTTGGCGATAGAGTGTACTTGCTCTTAGTATATTTTACATGTATCAAGTTTTTGGTGTCATTGCGAGGGAGTAAGTTTGTAATATTAGAAGCGAAAAATTCTAGTTAATTCTGACGCCCTTTTTCTTTTATTCCTTATTTTATTTTTATTTTTATTTTTATTTATTTTATTTTATTATTTATTTTTCACTTTCTATTTCTTGCTTATGTTTACTAGATCTCAGTTTCCTGATTTGACTTTTGATCCAGAAATTGAGAAAATAGCTAGCAGGTTAAAGAAGCAGACTTTTATTGCAGCTGTGGCAGAAGACATAAACAGGATGGAGAGGCAACCAATTGTTGAGGCTAACCGTGAAGAAAGAGCTACCCCAGCAGGGCAAACCATGCTTGAGTACTCTATGCCCACTGCTAAAGGGTATGGAGGGAGTATTATAAGACCAGTTTTGGCGGCAAATAATTTTGAAATTAAACCAGCATTGATCTCCATTATTCAGAATTCAGTTTAGTTTAGTGGATTGCCTTCAGATGATCCTAATCAACATTTGGCTAGGTTCTTGCAGTTGTGCGATACTATCAAGTATAATGGAGTGACAGATGATGTAATCCGATTGCGACTCTTTTCTTTCTCTTTTAGGGACAAAGCGAGTCAATGGTTAACGTCACTTCCAAGAAGTTCCATCACTACATGGGATCAATTGACACAACAGTTTTTTGCTAAGTATTTTCCTCCTTCTAAATCTGCTAAGTTAAGGAATGATATATCATCTTTTGTGCAGTTTGAAATGGTTCAAGAGTTGTTAAGAAGATGTTTACATCATGGATTTCCAATATGGCAGCAGGTTTAGACTTTTTATAATGGTTTGTTGCCTGCAAACCGTTTACTCAATGATGCTACTGCGGGAGGTACTATATGGAGGAAAACACCTGCTGAGAGTCAAGCATTGATTGAAGAAATGACGCTAAATAGTTATCAGTGGCAAAATGAGCGCCAGGCTCCTAAGAAACAAGCAGGTGTACATGTTGTTGATTATTCTATAGTAATTCTGAGTCAATTGGAAGCTTTGACAAAGAAGGTGGAAACTTTGATGGTGACAAATAGTGCAGTTCCATTAATCATTTGTGAGGCATGTGGAGGACAGGGTCATACAAGTGCAAATTGCCAAGTTGGTAGTCTATTTGCCCCCAAGCCTGAAGTAGCAAATGTGGATATAAGTTTGCCCCAAATGGTTTTATATGTTAAGTTTTGATGATGACAAATACAAGACAAAAAGAATACTCTGCTTATGATCTTTGTTACATCTTATATAGAGCATATCCATTAGTAATTGATAAATATCTTATTTGGATGTATCTATGAAAGTCTTATATGCATGTTTAACTAACTAGAGTTATACATTTATGAATCATGCATATGAAGATATTAAATTATAATACTGGACTAACTATGCTTGTTTAAGTGAGTAATACTTTGTAGGATAGTCCAAGTACTAAGAGTGAGCATTGCAACAAGAAAGCAAAAGATCTCAATTAAGCTCAACACAAGGAGAATGTGAACGGATATCTCATGAAGGTATTGATAACATCAAAGTCATGTCAAAGACCAAGTCCAAAGGAAGATTAAATGGTATAGCTTTTAGGACTTAGGGTCTTTATGTAAGAAGCCTTATGGATATCTCAAATATATTTTTCAAAATCTTTACAAATGGTTTTCATATGTTGAAATGTCCAACAAACAAGTTTTGAAAAGCTAGTTATGGTGGTAGTTCAAATTTATGAAAAATAACCAAGTTTGAGTTTTTTGCAAAACTAACCTTTGGTTACTCTTTTGATAATATCTTTCAAAATACTTTGAGTTTTGTTTTGAAACTTTTTTCATTTGAAAATAGACTCAAAGATCTTTCCAATGACTGGTCATTTGCTTTAAATGGTTAAGAAATGAAAAAGTTATGATCATTTGAATTCAGTTTTCAAAATCTGTAAGGAGTATTCGAATACAGCTTGTGGTATTCAAATACCACAAGCACAAAAAACGTTCTTGGATGAGTTTTTTAAAGGGGCATTCGAATACATGATATGGTATTCGAATACCACAGCCCAAAAGTCATTCCAGACTCTATTTTAAATAGAGGTATTCGAATACCTCTTTTGGTATTCGAATAACAAACTTCAGAACAGCCTTTCTAACGTGTTTTAAATAGAGGTATTCGAATACCTCTTTTAGTATTCGAATAACTAACTTCTGAATGGTTTTTTATGAGATTTGGAACAGTGGCATTCGAATACCACAATAAGGTATTCGAATAACCCACGAAATTCTGCTTCTGGGTTTTGAATTTGATACGCAAACGGATTTGCATTTATCATGCTTTTAATTACACCCAACGGCTATTTTCTATCTGGCTCTATAAATAGAGGCCTTGCCTCATGTCTGAAATACGACGAAATTTCTGAAATTATTCTGGTTGTGCTAAAATGCTGGTTACATAATTCTCTCTTTTTCTCTGTGCTCTTTTGGTAAATTTCTGAGATATCCTTAGAGAGCTTCATAGAGCTTCAAATTGTATTATTTACTCTGAGTGAGAGTTTCTCTTCATCTATATTTTTATTCTTCTATATTGAGGGTGAGGTATCCTTCAATATTTGTAAAGGGGGTGAGGTATCCCTCTAAGGTTTGTATAAGGGTGAGGTATCCCTGCAGGCTGAGACTTTAGCACAAGGGTAGAGTTTTCCTGTGCGTGAAAAGTGCTCTTTTATGTAACGGTTGCAAGCACCTATTGAAGCTTGTACATATAGTGGAAAATCTCGAACTATGTTTCGGGGACTGGACGTAGACCACAAGTGGTTGGTGGTCGAACTAGGATAAATATCGTGCCTGCTCTTCTTCTCTTTATCTCTTTATTTTATGCAATCTTTATTTTACGTAATTTTATATTATTGTACATTTATTTATTTGCAGTTCTTAAAGCTTTTCTTTTATCTCATTCCTTCTGTGCTTTTATTTAATTAGTTTTAATATTTATCTTTTAATTAAAATAGGTTTTGCCAAAAATTTAATACCCAATTCACCCCCCTCTTGGGTAATGGTTGCCATGACTAACAGCAAATTTTGTTGGTAATTCTAATCGGCAATAGTACAATCCATATTCAAATACGTACAATTCTGGTTGGAGGGATCACCCGAATTTTAAATGGGGAAATGGCTATTAGCAGAATCAGCAGAGAGCTCCACCACCATTTCTAAGTTTCCAAGCACCTGCAGAGAAGCCAAGCTTTGAAGATTTGGTAATGAAATACATGCAGAATTCTGATGCCAGAATGAAGAATATGGAGACTCAGATTAGTCAGTTTACTACATTTATGACAGCAAGGGCACTAGGGACATTGCCTACTACTACTGAGACTAATTCAAAGGAACAGGTCCTTGCAATTACACTGAGAAGTGGTAAAGTACTTGAGGAGTTCTCCTAGAAGAAGGAAATGTCAAAGCCTAGAGATATTCTTATTCAGTAGTGCATGAAGATAAGAAGGCAATTGAAGCATCTAGCTCATCAAGAATTGAGATAAAGAAAAATGATGTCCTTACTGAAGATGTCTCAATTCAAGATGTCAATAAAGGAGAGGTTGAGAAGAAAGAACCCAAGTGACAGAGTGCAAAGAAGGATCGTGAGAAGAGCACAATTTATGAACCATCACCATATGCTAAGATCCCATTCCCTCAGAGGCTCAAGAACAATCAGAATGACGAGCAATTTGCCAAATTCTTGGAGATGTTCAAGAAGTTGCAGATCAATATTCTGTTTGTTGAAGTCATCTCTCAAATGCCTAAGTATGCGAAGTTTCTAAAGGAAATACTTACAAAGAAATGCAAACTTGAGGAATTTGAGACGATATGTCTAGCTGAGGAGTGCTCCACTATTCTCTCAAAAAGTTACCCCCAAAATTGAAAGATCTAGGGAGTTTTACTATTTCTTGCACTATTGGTAACTCTTATTTTGATAAGGCATTATGTGATTTGGGTGCTAGTATTAATTTGATGCCTTTCTCTGTGTTTAAGAAATTAGGGATGCAGGAACCGAAGCCTACCAACATTTCACTATAGTTGGCTGATAGATCCATCACCTACCCACGTGGTGTGGTGGAGGTTGTTTTGGTGAAGGTGGATAAATTCATATTTCTAGTTGATTTTGTGGTGCTCGATATGGAAGAGGATGCTGATATTCCTCTCATTCTTGGAAGATTGTTTTTGGCCACTTCTGGAGCTGTGCTTGATGTACCTCGGGGTGAGCTCATCTTGAGAGTGAATGGAAATCATGTGATCATTAATGTCTTTATG
The DNA here is from genome assembly GCA_029884595.1 of Ormosia semicastrata. Classification (NCBI taxonomy): domain Eukaryota; kingdom Viridiplantae; phylum Streptophyta; class Magnoliopsida; order Fabales; family Fabaceae; genus Ormosia; species Ormosia semicastrata. Next base: position 16,149,179 of record JAQQTO010000062.1, on the reverse strand, counting down.
GATGCTAAATCTTCTCAAATGTCAAATCTCCATGCTCCTATCAATTTTGTTCAAGCTAAGAAGTAGGAAACCTTAGCTATCAAAGACCTCCCGCCATCATACAGTGTTAATGTTGATCTTTTGGAAAGTCAAGCCGTTGAAACAAATAAAGGTCCTCCTAAGATCCATGCTTCTTTACAGGTTGGTCCTTCACCTGTTGATCGAGTGCGACCACCATGGCCTAGTGGAGTTAAGGTGCAATTAGGACAGCCAAGCTCTTGTCAAAGTCAGAGTGGTAATGGAAGCATTCCCAAGGCCATTGTCGAAGGGAGGAAGAACTATTTTGAAAAGAAAAAGACATCCTCCTATTTCTCTTGCTTTAAGCCACCTTGATTTATCTAAAAAAGGCAACATCGAACAAATGACGTTAAACAAGTGCTTCATAGGAGGCAACCTATGTTTCTTCTTTCTTTATTTTATTTTAGTTGTTTTTGTTATTTTTGTTTTTCTTTTAGATTCTACTTATGTGTTTTGGGATTTTATTTTTCAAATTCTATTGTTGCGCTGACTCTTTTGCTTCTCCTTTGCCTGACACTGTGTCATTGTTTATCAGGTTGTGTTATTCTTTTCTTTACCCTTTTTATTTTTTTTCTTCTACATTGAGGACAATGTTTATCTTAAGTGTGGGGGGTACTTTTACATTTTTTTTGGCAAAAAAAAATTTGTTGAGCACTTGAGTATTGCTGGTAATTAAGCTGAAATTGTGTGTTGATGTGTTGATTTATTCTGAACTGATAGAGATATGTTTTTAAAGGGGATTCCATTGATCATGAGTTGATAATGTGTAAAACAATTTTTTTTCAATGAAGTAAAGTGAAATTTGGCATCTTAGTTGGAAATTAGCCATGTCTGCTTGCTTTTGTTCTCTTTATTAACTCTAGCCAGAAAGTGAGTTTTGAGCTTTAATGTTTGGATTTTTCATAAATGAAATCCTATTTTTCTTCTGGAGTTAGTTTTCTCTTGATTTATGTGCGCTAGAACTTGCTTTGATATCTTGTTGAGACTTTAATGATTTACATACAGACTTGAATATGATTAAGGTAATTAGGCTTAATTCTTTCCTGACTTCCAGAGTTACATTGATTAAATAACCCCTTAGGTGCCCCATTTAAGCCTGAAATTGATTTCTTTGAATACCCAATTGAATAATCAGGTTGGATTCTTTGGAACATCTATTGTGTTAATTGAGAAGTCATAAAAGGTTGTTGTTGTCTTCAAGGATTAAAAAGGAAATGAAAAAAAAAAGTTTGAATAGAAAAAAAAAGAAAAAATAGAAAAGGAAAAAGAAGAAAGAAGAGAATTGTTAGTGAAGAATAATGAGAATATTGGATTGAAAGTGAGAATTTGTTATATCTTTGTGCATCATGCTCTATCTGTCATCTTTTCAGCCTATTCTGCTTTATATTGATTTATTCATGAGCATTCTTTATTCCTATTTTATCCTTTCTTCCTACCTTTCATTATACCCTTGGCCCTGTTACAACCAAAGGAAAGTCCTTTTGATTCTTGTGTTGTATGTGAACTTAAAAGTAGAGATGAGATTGATAAGCAAGCCTATGGTATTGCATTTTTCAAGAGAAATTTGAGTGATCTCTTTGTCCTTTAAATACTTGAGCGATGAAAAGATGAGTGATCTCATATATTTGGTGAAGAGAACATTTGCAAGCTAGACTCAAGCTTCTAATTGTTTAAGTGTTAAATGATCTTGCTTGATTGAATTTGATTGCTGAACTTGAATTTTTAAATTGTGGAATTTTCCTTTATTTCATATTTCTTGATGTTGAGTTTGATCTTCTTGTTGATTCCTATTCTTTGCTTAAGGACAAGCAAAGCTCAAGTGTGGGAGAGTTGATGAATCGTCAATATGTCATATTTTTACGGTTAAATTCCTTAGTTTTTCATATTCCTTTTATTTATTTTTAATGAATTTTGTTCGTAAGTTTTGTTATATTTTTAGTATTATTTGATTGTGCTTTTATTAAGTATTTTGTGTGTTTTTGTTAGGTAATTACTCATGGAGAAGACTGGATGTTCAAAGAAGCAAAAGAAAAGAAGAATTTTGCATCAGTCGCCAGTGCTTGAGCGCTCAGAGTCATAGCGCTTGAGCGCCCATAGCACCTGAGCGGTGAGATTTGAGTGTCTGAGTGCCCAGGAGGTAGTAGCGCACATCTGGACTTAAGTGGCTGAGCACTTGAGCACTCAGAACTAAGTGCTTAAGCACTAGATGCGTAATAGAACACATGATTTTCAATAAAATAGGAAAAATTATGCCAAATTTAACACAAATAACACATTAAGCACATTACATAGAAAATGCCTAATCTTGAGAGTTGTTTTGCAGTAGCAGACCTTGGAGGCCGGCTTCAAAGGAGGATTATTGAAGGCTTGAAGATTATAATCTCCATTAAAGGGGTTTTTGATTTCTTTTCCTTTCTAGTTTTTTCCTTTCTTTGGGTTTTCTTTCCATGGGTTTGTATTTTGATATGAGTTTGTTTATATTGAACATGAGTAGCTAAACTCATAGCTAGGGCTATGGAGATCTTATTTTCCTAATTATTTGGGTTTGATTTCTAATTTGATTAAGGTAATTTCTTTAGGGTTTATCATATTGCTTGCATTCTTATCATAACTTGATCACTTTTGGCATGTGTTAATTCATTGTTTGACCGGTGACCATCCGCATTCAATGAGTGGATCTATATAGTAAGCTTAGGATTAGATTGGTGAATGACCAAACATCAATTTTTCCTACTAATGGAATTGACAAGTATGTTAATTCATCTATTGAATTGAAGCTTAATGTATTCCTAATTCATTCAGCTAAATGACCAAATAGGTGATTTAATTTAGGAATAGAATATTGTTTCATCCATGACCATTGGGATTCAATAGTAAATAACAAAATATTGGCAAAAGAATTACCTTACATCATAAATGAAAGAAAATATGAATAATTGGATTCAAGTGAACCTTGCGCACTAGTCTCTCTCTCATTGATTATCTATTCTTTGTTTGATTGCTCATTACTTTTCTTTATTTGTTATTTTGATTTTATTTTGAATTTATTCATACACTTTCGATTGTCTGTATAACAAAGAGTTTTACGAATCTAGTATTTACCACATATTCCTTGTGGGATCGATAACGGAGACTCAAGTCCTATATTACTTGGCGATAGAGTGCACTTGCTCTTAGTGTATTTTATGCGTACCAGGTAGCATAGGTTAGCTTCTAAGCATCTGTACTTCCCATTCCTCTGAATATCTTCTTCAACTCTTTGATCCAAAGGTTTGCTTTCTCCAGATTGAATTCTCATTTGAATTATGGTGGATTGTTAGGGCGAAACTCTGATAGATTCTGAGTTTCAGCGGTAGCTTCTTGTTGTTGGGTAGCTCTTTGGTTCTATTGCACTATAACCTCTGCCATCCTCTACATCGCCTCAGCTGCTGCAACCATACTCTTGCTGTCTCGTCTAGGGTTAATTTGTACACCTCCACTACGAGCCTTCATATTCCTTTGAAGTCAGACTAAATAGTACACAATAAAAGTTAGGTGAAATCATTTTAAACAATTTTGTCTCCTTTCGGAAACCAAGCATAGAGAATCACACAACACAAGCAAGACAGACCTAACCATAAACCCCAAAAGACTCAAGCTTGGACTCTTATACCAACTAATGTAACACCCTCCTTAGGGTACCACATTTACACACTAAAACATCAAAAACTTAACAAAACGTAGTAAAGGTTTAATCTTGAAAAAAAAGAAAATACAGATTTCAAATTTTCTTTCTCAAAGGCATAAACTTAAACAAAACATAAACAACACAAAATGTAATTACAGAATAATACACATAAAAAAGAATATAAATACATAAGTGGCATGGATCACAGTCCACCCAAAAAATACACAATGTTTGTACTCAAAAGACATATACAACTATTTGACAAAACATAAACTAGCCCAAGTCTATATGCTTAGGGAGTAGGGTCCTCCACTGGATCCTCTATTGGATCCTCCTCTGAATCCTCCATCAGGTCCTCCTCCTCGAACTCCTCACCAGACAGATCCCTCAACCGAGGCAAGATCTCACGGACCGGTGTCCTAGTAGATGACACAATAAAGTCCTGATCCTCTCTCGGGGTGAATTACAAATCACCCAACAACTCCCTGATCGGCATAGCGAACTCCAAACGTACCGAGATGTCAAGAGAAATGAAAGGATCCCCATTGCGGGTCCTACGAATAGATAAGGTCACATCTTTTACATATTTAACTCATTCAGTTTCCCAGTCGATGCGTCAAGCATCTGTATCTTCATGGAACTGCACTCTAACAAAACTAACAAACTCTCTTCTAGTCACCATCAAAGAAAATAAAACAACAGGAAAGCTGCAATCTTCTTCGTCTTCCTTTTAGTCTTTATCAACGTGTACACATAAAATAGAATAACATAACAGAGAGGTAAAATTCCCTACATCAATACCAATATGGCAGCACAGAAACAATAAAGAACAGTACTTATAGTTATGGCATCAAGTATAAGATAATTTAGTAGATATAAAATATCACGATGATATGTAGACAGACTATGCATATGTATAGTGGACCAATTCCTACTCCATGGAGCTAAACACAATTTTGGAGAGAATGATCTAGAAGATATGTCTGCATCTCGTCAGCCTCAAGTCAAGTGCTATAGTTTCTCAATTTACACATCATGGCTTATACAAAATAGTCTACACCAGATCGTGAATAGAATAGTGCCTGGTCGAGATCGTTGGTGCGTTGCTTAGTCACCATGGCTCAGTGGAGCTACCAACTGGCCACTTATGGGATACCCGCGCCCTGATGTCTCCAAGTTCAACAAGTGAACCACACTACGTAATTCGCACCTGCACTAAGGTGTAATTCAACTCCTAAGCAAAAAGCCTCAACTGACACCATCGGTATAATGCATGATGAATGACTCAATGCATGCGCACATATTACTATCATGATTTTCCATAAACATGAGCTACTCATGAGCCAAGCTAGTCATTAACATCTCTGGATCCCGTTCAAGAGCCCGACAGCACAATGCTGTTAGTTTCAAATGCAAGCATTTTAATTGCATAATTCAAAAATCATCATTCTCAAATTACATAAAACATTATCACAAATTTTTTTCTAACATGTAAAACTTTTATTTCACTTTTAAGCTTAATTTTTGAAACTTTCAAGAATTAATATAGAAGTTAACTTTAGTTCCAATACTCTTCTAGCTAGACTCCTCTAGGTAATACCTCTGAATATTTTTCATGAAGAACATAAAAAGGAAACCACATTGTCTTAATCTCATAAATTCTTTTCCTTTCCCTAAACCTTAAAAGTACCTTAAGTTTTCATTATCTCTCTCTCTCAAGCTTATTTTTCTACTCAAAGGACGAAATCCCTCTCTTACTAAATGGCCAAATTTTGTTTTATCACTCCTTTATTATTATAAATCCTTAATCGAATTCCTTTTTCACCTAAGCATCTAAGTTCCAAGTCAACATAAAAGTTTGTCTTGGATACCCTTTTAAAGCCACTTGGCTGAGAGCCCTAAGGTCTATGGGCCTCTAAATTTTCATCATCATCAACAATATTCCAAGCATACAACATATTTCAATCACCAAAGTTTCTACTCAACCAAGGTTATGCATAATATTAAGCTATAAAAATCATACAGGGCAAATAATTACTAAACCACCAAAATCCATACAACCAAGTGAACAACCCTCACATGGATTCTTCATTTTCAATACATCAATTCGTTTCTCACCACCATGAAAGGTTGATAAGAGTAATCTCCCTTTTACCTTAGATGATGACCAACTACTTTTTGGGTGCCTTCTTGAATCAAACTTTCTCTTCCAAGAGGCTCTTGAAAACAAAATCACATACAAAAAGATCAACATCTAAGGCTTGGAATAGAATAATCATGGATCAAAATCATGCTCTTCGAAAGTAAAAATGAAAAGAAAGATGAAGATGGAGGAATTTCACCTTGAAAGCCTTCTAACCCTAACTTGGAGAAGCACTTGAAAATGGATGAACAAGGTCAAGATCACAACACCAAAGTGTCTTAGAATGAGGTTTGGATTCAAGAAATATGGATGATTGAAATTAAAGAAAAGTGGAGGGTGATTTTAGTGGTGTGACTGTGAGCTTGTTTGGGAGAAAATGAGAGAAAAAGGTGAGAGAGAAAAGTGTGCAGCTTTTTGGTTATTGAAAGATGAATAGAAAATGATAAAATTGAGTTAAATGAAAGCTTACTCTAGAAGTCTTTTGGCTCCCCCTTGGCCTTGCTCTTCTCTCCTTAGGAGGGTGTCCAAAGCTTCTCCAACAAGCTTCCTCAAAGCTTCCTTCCTATTGGTCTAAAAGAGAAAAGTCAAATGGTGATGTCATAAAGGTGTGATCATATGGGTGATGTCATCAAGAGAAACCTCTAGAAAAAGATGACTAGACTTATATTTAGAACCATCTACTAGATCTTTACTAAAAGCAATTATCTAATGGATAAAAGTTACAGTTAACAAAACCAGTATTTATCGTCCAATGGATAATAGAACATACCTAGATTTTATTTGCCAAATAAAATCTTAGACAAAGAAAACTTCAAAAACTATCTTTAGTTTCGGGTTTAGTAAGATCCCTTGGCCTCGTTTCAACAGTCCAATTTTTTTTAAAATAATATTAAAATAATCAAAATAAATCAAATAATTCACAAAAATCACAAAAAAATTCACAACATCGCAGAAATCACAGATAATTCAAAAACAAAAGAAAATTGAGACGTCACAGGGGAGACTTGGAAATGGTGGTTGAGGATGGATATTTCCTTACCACCTGAGCTATTGAGGTTGAAAATAGATAATTCCTTCCCTCTTTAGCTGAGCTCTCCCTGAATGGAATATAGATGAGGATGGATAGTTCCCTCTCTACTTGATGCATTCTTGGATTCTAAATAGTGTGAGGAAGGAAGATATCCTCCCTATCTAAGTTATTGAGGGGATAGTGTGAGGAAGGAAGATACCCTCCCTATTAAGTAGTTGAGGACAAATAATTCCCTTTCTACTCATAACTTTCGAATGAGGACGGATAATTCCCTCATAAGTTGTGTTCCCTCTCTACTCACAACTGTGGAATGAGGACGAATATTTCTCTCATAAGTTGTGCATTGATTTAGGTAACTCTAACTTTGGAGTAGCTTTGTATGGCAAATGGATTATCATAAATAGGTTGATGTGCACTAACCTGAAAGCAGGCTACTACCAAGTGACTGGTATTGTGAGGATGGACATTCCCTCCATACTATTTGATTTGAGATAACACATGTGTCTTGATGATTTAAGATATGAATCTTGAAAAAATGAGATTTTGATACAATTTTGATAATCGATGATATAGATGAGATTTTCTTGAGATTTGATAGAATGATTTATGATTGATAACTCGAGATTTGATGATACGAATCATGATTTGATTTCATAAGATTTTATTAAATGAACTACGATTTAAGACAAGAATTTTGATGAATGAGATCCTTTGTTATGAATTTGAGATTTTAATAAGATTTAATGATTGCTTTAATCATTCAAATGATTTTGATAAAGGATATAAAATGAACCTTTGTTTTAGGAAGAAGAATGACTCGATTTGGCTTTAGCCATCTTCCTACGAATTATACAAAAATGATTTGATATGATTTTTCCCCGAAATAGCTGAAATTGTTGTGTTGACACGATTTTTATAAGCTATTGAGAATTTTATGATTCTCACCCCTTACTTCTATGATTTTCCATGATGATTCCAGGAAGGATTCAGACAACCAAGCAAGATAAAACTTTGGCATGAAGATTTAGTTATAACGATTTTGTGTAATGAGGTAATTTATGTATTTAATGTACAAGGATGTTCATTTTGTATAAACTTCATTTCATATTATATGTATATCATGCTTATGCAAAAGGCTCATATTTTGATATGTATTCAAATTATTTATTTGTAAAATTATTGATATTTGTAAGTAATGTACCAAATTCTAACTACTGATGCATAAACTGAATACATCATTCGTACTAGTATTTGGGATGTTACATTGTGTGTACATGAAACTATGGCTTCTCCAAGGTGTACTCAAGTGAACAGGGATTCTAATGAAGGCCTAGATATGGTTAAAGCCTTTATAGTTATGGCAGATGCAATGAGGGAGCAGACTGCCATGAATGTGAGAATGCTCGAGAAGATGGGGGCAACTCCACCTCCACTACCACCACCTGTCCAACCGGAGCAACTAGTCCAAAACGTACCTATAGGAAGAAATCAGAACTTCTGGGACCTCTTAGAATTCAAGAAATCTAATTCATCATCCTTTAAGGAGGAGTATGACTCGATCAAAGCGAAGGGTTGGCTAAAGGAAATAGATAAGATTTTTGTTGTTATGGCTTGCTCGGATGAGCAAAAAATGCTCTTTGCTTCCTATATGTTGGAAAGGGATGCAGAAGATTAGTGGACAGACTCCAAGAGATTGTTGGATGCTTTAAGGACTCTTTTTACTTGGGAGATCTTCAAAGGTTAATTCCTGGAGAATTATTTCCTGCAAAATTTGCAAAATGCAAAAGATATGGAGTTTCTAAGGTTAGAGCAAGGTAACATGTCTGTTGGTCAGTATGTGACCAAGTTTAATGAGTTGTCCAAATTCTCGTCCTATATCAGATTCAACACTGATGAGAGAAGGAAGTGTGTGAAATTTAAAGAATGATTGAGAGAAGATGTCCAGAAAACTACCAAGCATTTGAGATCTGAGATTTTGCAACCTTGGTGAACAAATGCAGGATAATAGAAGGGCATGATAGGAAACCTTCAGTGGAACAAAAGTTACAAGGCACCCAAAAGAGGAAGCACGGTGATGAGAAGTTCAAGAAAGGGTCTTCTAAACCCACCTTTCCTCAAGGTAAAGGCAAGCAGGTTCAGAAAGAGTTTGTGGGGCCTAAGTGTCCAAAGTGTGGGAAATATCATGAAGACAGACCTTGTTCAGTGTGCTTCGTGTGTGGATTACTTGAGCATTTTGCTAAAGATTGTCCTCAGAGGAAAGAAACTACATCTACCCCAAGACCTTAAGCCAAGGGAATGGTTTAAACTCTAAGCAGCGAAGGGGTAACCCAACCTTCGGACCTTATCTAAGGTAAATGTATAATTCACGATCATCTTTTAATTGTGTTATAAGATTTGGGAGCATCACATTCCTTTGTTTCTTATGATTGTGTGAATAAGCTGGATTTACCTATATCTAAACTTTCATATGACTTGTCTGTGTCTACTCCCACCAGTAAACTAGTTGTAACTTCAAAAGCATGTCTTGATTATTGTATAAAAGTAGAAGATAGGACTTTCTTCATAAATCTAACATGTTTGCCCCTTGTAGATATTGATGTCATCCTTGGCATGGATTGGTTATCCGCTAACCATGTAGTTTTGAATTGTTCAGATAAAACCCTTATGTCTTTGTCAGATGTACCTTCTAGAGTTTATTCTTCTGATTTAGTGTATCTCAATGCAAATCAAGTGAATCACTGTTTAGTGAAGGGAGGTCTAGGATACGTTCTCCTTTTCTCTCTAAGTACTGAGGTTGAGTAGGGCATAGAGGATATACCCGTGGTGAGAGAATATCCTGAGGTATTCTCAAGTGAAATAGTTGAGTTGCCACCCAAGCGAGAGATAGAGTTTACTATAAATTTAGTGTAACACCCACCTTAGGGTGCCACATTTATGTTACTTAATTACCAAATTGCCCCTTCATTTGAAAATCGTGCTTTGTAATAGAAATACGAGTTGTAAAATTTCTTAATAACAACAAGATAAACTTAGCGGAAAATAAAAACATTTCAACATCATCACAAATAATTTACATCATAAACACCATCTCAGTATGGTCATACTTTAATATTTACAAACTAGACTCTCAAACATTTAAACCTTAAACTTTAATTTATACTATTGTACTGCCCAAGTACTACTAGACAGTAGAACCCTAAGACGGGTCCTCCTCAGATTCTTCCGCAGGTAGGAATCCAGACTGACATGAAATCCTACGAACAGGTGTCCGCGCAATTCACACAATACTAATCGCACTGGAAGTATGGTAGTAAGCTCCCCAGTACTGCCTAATAGATAAAGGAAACTCTAGTTGTACATAAACATTTACCCTAAAATAAGGATTCCCTAAATGAAGTCTACTCAAAATAATCGTTAAGTCTCCCATATAGTAAATACTTGCTCTATCTAAATCAACGTGCCACGCCTCTGATCCTCCGTGAAACTGTAGTCTCAAGTACCTTAAGAAACAAGACATCTCCATCTCTTCAAAACTAAGCTACCTCTACAGGAATCTGATCCTCCTCAACCTCTTGATCAAGTCCTCACTCAACATCTTTAAAATTATAAATACAATACAAATAGGCATACAAAGAGGGGAGATCACCTACGCCAATACCAGTATGGTAGCAATGAAGATAAACACATACAACATCTATACAGCTATTGATAACACTGTATTTTATACATTTTGTAATCCTCTCACTAGGCTTTTTAAGGTTTAATTAGGCTTAATTAAGTTGATTTTGACACATTTTATGATTTTGAGCCGAATTGGACAATTAAATAAATTAACCGTAATTATCTCTTTGGCAATGTTTAGTAAACTGGCTATAACTTGAGTTACAAATATCTGATTGATGTGATTTTGTTCTTGTAGGAAAGTTAAGACAATTTCCTACAACTTTTATGTTGAACACTTTGCCAAAATCAGACTCCTTGGAGGTGATATTGGACTTTGAAGACAGAATAGAGGAGCTGAAATCGGGTCTAAACACTCTGCAGTAATTAGATCATATCTTGAGTTCTAGGCATGATTTTGGACTCAAAACCAAAGCCATTTTAAAGCAAATATTCAGGCCTACAACTTTCATGAAGACCACTTCTCTCAAAAAAGAAAAAAAGAATGAGACACAGCTGTACATGTTTGCTCAATTATTATTAAAAGAAAAAGAAAAAAAAAGGAAAATACGTCAGAAACTTAGCAATTAAGTTTCCCTGTGCATCAAATCATTAATTCCACTGTAGGTACTGTAGCTCCAAATTATAATTCTAAATTGCAAGCTACAGTAACTCCATTTGCCTATAAATAGGCAATTGCATTCAGGGAGAGAATGCACAATTCCAGGGGGGAAAACGCTGCTGGGGAGAGGCTTTTGGGCAGTGCCCTGCCTCTCTCCTCAGTCTCCCTCTAATTTCTTTTCTCTCTCTTTTTCTCTTTTACTTTCTTTTAGTCTATATGTAAATAAGTTCTAGTCTACTTAGGTCAAAGTGTGAAGCTCTTGGTAATAAAGTAAGGTTAGATTTATTCCTCTCTTGTGCTTTAATGATTTATCTTTTAAGTAATTATTATGCGTGTTATATTTTGTTTCTGATAATTTAGAAACTACCCTTGTAAAGAGGAGTTCTTGATTTATTGTAGACAAAATATTAGCACAGTAAATGCTTTAACCCATTTACAAGTGGTGGTAATAATTAAAGGAAATATAATATAATTACGTATATTATTTTATTTCGTATTGTATTTTGTTTCCAATCAATTTAGAAACTCTCCTTGTAAAGTGGAGTTCTTGATTTGTTGTAGACAAGAGATTGGCACAATGAATGCTTTAACTCATTTACAAGTGTTGGTGTTAGAAACTCTCCTTGTAAAGTGAAGATCTTGATTTATTGTAGACAAAATATTGACACAGTAAATGCTTGATCCCATTTATGAGTGATGATATTAATAGATGATTAAAGGAAACATAATATAATTACGTATATTATTTTATTGGATTTTTAAAGTTGTATTTTCCGATTGGAACCTCCATGTTGCGAGGATTCTAATTGAGTTCTAAAAAGAATTAATCTTACCTTTCCTTTATTTACCAAGAGTGGATCTTTTTACCCAAGTAAATAATTTTTATTGTAATAACAAAATATTTACTTCACCTTAATCTTTAACAATTCCCTGTGGATCGACCTCGAACTCACCGAGAAATTTATTACTTGAGACAACCTGCACTTGGGTTTGCAAATGCGACAATTAAAAAGTGTGCATCAAGTTTTTGGCGCCGTTGCCGGGGACCTGTTTTGAAGAATAAATTTTTGGTGTAAATATTTTTGTACATAGTAAAAAGTAAATAGTGTGTGAATAGTACATGAATAATGTGTAAATATTGTGAATAGTGTGTGAATAGTAATGTGAATAGTATGAATAGTAAAAAAAAATTTGTGAATAGTGTGAATAGTATAAATAGGGTAAATAATATGTGAATAGTATAAATGTAACACCCCAAAATTTCCTATCCTATAAACAGTAATTTTGACAGCTAACAAAATTTTACTGTTTAGTAATTTCTAGATACTGTAAAATTATTTTGTTTATTCCATCAGCGTATTTGATCGTTTTGAGTGATTTACTCCGTGTCAGGAAAATAATAATTTTTCGGGCCGAAAAAAATTTTTTTGTATTTATTTCTCTTGACTGTTAATTATTTTTAACAATCTGACTTGATTTTCATACGTTTTCTAATTTTTGTGATTTTATGTGTGATTTTGAATTTTTATCTGTTTGTGGGCCCCACGAGGTGTTTGTGGGCCCAGGTGACCATACGTGGGCCCAAGTGGGTCCCGTAAAGTGAAAAAATTTTCTACGCATAGAAAAATTTGTACTATTTAGACGGAGACAGGGGATCTTACTAAACCTGAATCCGGAAACAGTTTTAGAAAATTTGTTTTGTACTGTATTTATTTATCGGAAGATAAAAATACAGTAAATATATTCTTTCGTGAGATTTTTAGTAGATAAAAATAGAAATTATATTGCTTAAGTCAACATTGGTGGTTTGGATATCCACTATTGATTTAATTAACGGTTAAGAAATAAATTTAATAAAGAAGCATAAGATAATCATCATTGATTTAATCAATGGTGTGAGAATAAACTTAATTAGGCAAGCTTCGATATCAACCGTAGATTTAATCAACGGTGTAAAATTAATTATATAAAGTGACCATTTATAACTATTGGATTTAGAGTTGATCAAGGGTGGAGATTTGGTCTTAAAAAGTGACAAAGACCATTTATGACCATTGGATGAAGAATTAATCAAGGGTGGAGATTTGGTCTTAAAAAGTAGCAAAGACTAATTATGACCCTTGGATTAAAAGTAAGAAGAAGCAATCTTGACCCTTTATTTTGGAGACACATCTAATGGCTAGAATTTAAAGGAGAAGGATCCAATGGCTTAGATTTAGTCTTCTAAAAATCAAAAGTCTACCTAAATCCTAACCATTGAATTAATCAATGGATAGAAATGCTTCAAATAATGGCCTAATTAACAAGCCAAGTAAACTAAATTAAATGTTAAATTATTATAATCTAATTCTTAATTAGATATCCTAATTTTAATTAGAGATTATAATATATGAAATAATATGTCTAATTAATTAGTTATGTAATTAGAAAATTAGTTAAGATTGATTAGGAAACTTAATCTAATGAATTAACTAATCAATTAGCAAGTAATTATGACAACTTTGGAGTGCATGATGAAGGGGGGACGGTTTTGGAGTGTTAGGAAGGAGGAGACATGTTTAGACATGCTTGTATAGCCTTTTTAGGCCAAAGAAAAAGATGATAAAGTGGAAGACTTTGTGCATCATGTGATAGCCTTCAATTATGCCAAATGAATTCATATCTCTCCATTCTTTCACTCCCATGGCAGCAGCACCTTTGGTTACACTCTCCATATTCATTTTTCTATTTCACCAAAAAGCCTTCATCAAATTCTCTCAAAGTTCCAAGAACACAAAACAATAATTTTCCTTCCTTTTCTCACCTTATGATTCAGCCAAGCAGCCCACAAGCACCATTACTCACCTATAATTTTCACTCACATCATTTCCTAAACCTAAACACCATTCTAAGAACATCTCTAGTTATGAGTTTTTCCAAAATCATTCATCTTGAGCTTCAAATCCAAGCTTCAAGTTTCTATCAAAAATCAAAAATTCCATCTTTGTGCTTCAAGAGAAACCATTCGGTCAAGACACTCAAAACTACCATCCAATCTCTTTTAATTTCATCCAACCATAGATCTTGAATCTACATGATATTCTAAACAACTTTCATGTTGGAGACTTTCTCAAAATCATTCATCTACATGGACTTTCTTCAAGAGCCAAGTTATTGAGTTTTTAAGGTGAAGTGTAAGAAGACTTCAATTCTTATCTCTTTTTCAAGATCTAAACCATGTTTGATCCATGAATCCTCTTAATCAAGCTTAGTATACTAATTTTTATGTATTTTGTTTTGAATTTGAGAAGCCCTTGGTGTTGAAGGACTTGGAAAGAGAAGCAAAATGAAGAAGCTTTGAGGATCTTCAAGAGGTAAGAGGGAGATCCATCTCACCAACCAATTATGGTGGTGGGAGATGGTCTTATATTTGATGAATTGTGAATTCATGTGAGAATTCTAATCCATGGTCATGTAATAATTAATTGTGTGTTTATGAGCTTTGCTTTATTTTCTTGTGCCTTGATTATTTTGTTTATGCTTAATATGCTTTGCATGATTTTATGGCTTTGATAGTATACGTATAATATGCATGATGAGTATATGGCATGTTTGTGATATTTATGATGAAATATATATATGTATGCCATGATGTGTGGATGAAAAGAAAATTGATCTTGGTTCCAATGGCCAAGGAAGAGCTACGGTTTTGATGCCCTTGATGAGGGTCAATGTTGAAATTTTTCAAGAACAAAGAAATTAAATTTTGATCCCTAGAATAATGTGAATTTCGGCCAAGACACCTCAAAATAGGTGTTTACAAATTAATATATTTATGGAAGAATAAAATTGGATTGATTTAAGGAGTATGGAAAATGAACTAAAGGTTTGTTTTTTTTAAGAAAACATGAACACAAATTTTAGAATGAAATTTTATTGATTTATTTTGTGTAGAAACAAGAATGAAATTAATTTAAGTTAGAAGAAAAATATTTCATGGTTCCAATGGCCATCTATAAGGTTTTGATAATTTAGAAAAATGTTTTGATGCTATGAAATACAAGAATTTTCAAATAAGGATTTTTGAAAAGGGAATTAAGTGTTATAAATTAAGTGAAGTGAAATTTTCATAAATAAAAGAAAAAGAAGATTGAAAGTATTGAACTTCAAATTAATCAATTTTTAGAAGTGATTTAGAAATATAAAGGAAAACGTTTGTAACTTAAAATTTCTAACAGAGAATTTATTTATTGGGTTTTGGAAAACGTTAGGAAATTTAAAGTTAAGAAACAATAATTAAATCAACTCAATATGATTTTGTAGGACCAGATCAATAAAAAGTGATTTTGAGAAAATATATATTAAGGAAAAGATTTTTGACTAAGAATGAAAAAGGATTTGCAAAGAAAGTGAAAATGAATTTGAACAAATGGGTTTGTTATATGACCAATCGGTACTTTGGTTTTGAAAATAAAACTTTAATGGTTTTGTTTGTGTAAAACCATATCAATTTAAAAGGAAAAATGTTTTGATAATTTTTCAAATAGTAATGCCTAGATTTTGATGAAACAAAGTAATTTTTCAAGTAGAAATATAATTGATTTAATACAAGAAATTTGAAAAGGGAATCAGAGTATTTTACTCACTTGAAAAATTAAGTTTTGTAAACGAAAATGTTTTCAAACTTCAATTTATTTTGAAGTAGGTTAATTTGGAAATGATTTGGGGAAAAATGAAGAATATAATGGTATTTTGAGAATTTACTCAAGTATAACTTATTTTCAAGTTTTGAAGTACGTTTGGAAATTTTAAGATTTGAAACATTGATTTATATCAATGGAAAAGTAATTTTGTGGATTATATTTGAAAAAGAATTTCTTTACTCAAGAAACGTGGAAAAAGATTTTCTTGAGTAAGAAAATGTGAAAAATGAAGTACAAAGTCATAATATTTTGAGAAAGGATGAAATGGAATTTTTGAAGGTTAAGAAATATTTCTCGTAATAGAATTATGGTGAAAAATGATTTACGTATCTTAAAAATGATTTAGAATATAGTAAAATATTCCTATGCTATTTAAAATATGTTAAAATATTTCTACGTGATTTGAATTACATTTAAATATTTTACGTGAGTTTAAATATTTGACGTACTGTTGAAAAATCACTATGTGATTTAAAAGTAATAGAATATTTTTACGGTATTGTGAAAATATAACAGAAACGTTTCAGAATTTTGAAAACGTAACAGAAACATTTTGGAATTGTGAAAACATAATGGAAATGTTATGTAATTTTGTGAAAACACGGCGAAAATGTTTTATAACTATGAAAACATGATAACATGATTTTGTGTTGAAAATATAGTATAATTACTGTTGAACTAGTGAATGGACACTGTATGAGCAAATGACATGTTTTGCCTATGATTGGCATTTGGTGCATTATACATGCATTGGAAAGATATGTCTGTGATTGGATTTAGTGCATTATACGTGCATTGAAAAAAATATGCGTTGAAGCATATGGTTACATTGAACAAATGAAATTGAAAAGATTTGGCCCTTTGGGGTTGGACTTGCACTGATATATTCGTGCATTGTATAAAATATAGCTAATAGCTATTATGGCCCTTGTGGTTGAAGAGGGAATGAGAATTAATAATGAGGTCTATGATGGATCTTGGGGGTGTCAAGGCGCGGCGGTCGACCAGTGGACAGCTGGCGAGTACCCTGTGCCACTTGGCGATGCAGTCCGTTGCAACGCATTGATGATACCCGACAAGAACATGATTCTTTTCAACAACTGGGAGATTGTCTTTAGGCTAAGGCTGACAATTGACCAGAGCATTCTTCTCAAAATTGTGAAAACCTCCATGGAGTTGTTTTTGAAAAACTGAGTCTTTGTACATATGCATAAATCTGAGCATTTATATCTGTGTGATATATTAATTGAGGAATATTGGTTATTGGTTATGATAATTGAACTGATAAATGATTAGATGATGATAGTTGATTAATGCTGATAGCATGATTATGGCATGATCTATCTGTATGATATTGTTGGTTGTGTGTTATCTCTGTGCTGCCATGTTGGTATTGGTGTAGGTGATCTCACCTCTTTGTTATGCTATTTTGCTGTGTCTGTACTGTTAAAATCAAATAATAGAAAGATCGAGTTGTCTTAGACATAACGGGCGATGGGTACTCTGAGATTGGTGACAACAATAAGGAGTGGACATTCAAGACTCGAAGGTGTGCATTGTTGACAAAGAAACAGATGTCTGATGCATCAAGATGGACAGAAAAAGGAATAAGTATGTTAAAGTTTCTTGTTAGTGTTGTACCGTGCTATTAAGTAGGACCCGTCATGGGGTTTGCTACTGTCAAAAAAATAATAATAAGTCTGTTAATTTTATATTTTTTTTAAATTGTGATATTAATTGATGTCAATATTGTATAATGATTAGTTGAAATATGATTTTCAATATTACCTAATATTTTTAGTAAATTTACGTTTCAGTAAAGAAGGAATTTTAAAACCCATCTTTTATAACTCAAACTTTGTGCGAACTTCTTTTCAGATTATGAGTTGAAAGTCAGAAATGTGATGCCCTAGCTAGGGTGGTACATTAGTTGGTATCGAGCCGTGGTGTTATAATAAATAGTAAAAAAGTAAAAAAAATTTAATAATAATAATAATAATAATAAAAAGATTTGTGAATAGTATGAATAGTAAAAAGGTAAAAAAAAAATTTAATAATAATAAAATTAATTTAAAAAAAGATATGTGAATAGTGTGAATAGTAAAAAAGTAAAAAAAAAGTAAAATGTAAAAAATATTTAAAAAAAACGAAAATTGAAAAGAAAAAAACAAAAAACAAAAAAAAAGAGAAGGTGGTCACACCCGTGACCACCGAAAAAAATACCAAAAAAAAAAAAAAAAAAACAGTTAAGCCTTTTATTTTATTTTTTTTTGTACATATTAACTCAGTGGGGGAAACTCTCCCTTTTCTTTTCTTGTATTATTAATAGTG
Organism: Ormosia semicastrata; assembly: GCA_029884595.1. Lineage (NCBI taxonomy): Eukaryota > Viridiplantae > Streptophyta > Magnoliopsida > Fabales > Fabaceae > Ormosia > Ormosia semicastrata. Next base: position 16,130,987 of record JAQQTO010000062.1, on the reverse strand, counting down.
GGGTTAATTCTTCCTTTTATTTTTTTTGTACAGTGGGGGTAATTCTTCCTTTTATTTTTTGTATATACTAATTTAGTGGGGGAACCTCTCCCTTTTATTTTCTTTGTACATATTAACTCAGTGGGGGTAATTCTCCCTTTTAATTTTTGTAAATATTAACAGTGGGGGAAACTCTCCCTTTTGTTTTACGCACTAACAGTGGGGGAATCTCTTCCTTTTTAGTTTTTGTATATACTAACTTAGTGGGGGGAATCTCTCCCTTTTATATTATGTACATACTAACTTAGTGGGGGAACTCTCCCTAATCTCTCTATAATCTACAATCATTAATGAAAAAATCTTTCTTCTTCTCTTCTCTCTCGCTGGAGCAAAAAATCAGCTTGCCGATTCTCCGGTTTTCATATTTTAAATTTACTTTTTACACTTTATTTTCTATATTTTATTTTTTTACACTTTATTTATTTATTTTTGTTATTTATTTTTCTCACATCATTTATTTTCTGTCATTTATTTTTGTTATTTATTTATTTATTTTTTTCATTTATTTTTTTTGTTTACTAACTTACTAACTTTCTTACTAACTATCTAACTTTTTACTTTACCCGCTTCTAACATTTAAATTTACCTGCATACTAACTTTTTATTTATTTTTTATTTTTTTTGCTTATTAATTTATTTGGTGGTTGGTTTCTACCACACCATTTTTAATTTTTATTTGGTGGTTGGTTTATTACCCCACCTTTGTTATTTTTTTATTTGGTGGTTGGTTTATTACCCCACATTTGTTAATTTTTTATTTGGTGGTTGGTTTATTACCCCACCCCACCTTTGTTATTTTTTTTATTTGGTGGTTGGTTTATTACCCTAACCCACCTTTGTTATTTTTTTTATTTGGTGGTTGGTTTATTACCCCACCTTTGTTAATTTTTTATTTGGTGGTTGGTTTATTACCCCACCTTTGTTATTTTTTTTTTGGTGGTTAGTTATTACCACACCTTGTTAATATTTATTTATTACGTATTAATATATATATTTGGTGGTTGGTTTATTACCACGCCTTTGTAAATATTTATTTGGTGGCTGGATTTATACCACACCTTTGTATATATTTTTTTTTTTTTATTTTTCTATTTCTTCTTCTATTTTGTTATGTGTAATTAATTTGTGTGTTTTTAGGGTGAAAACGTAACTTGATTCAATGGACATGTATTAAGATTGAAATTTTAATCAATTTCTTTTCTACTCAATTTGAGTGCCTATTATGGTTCATAATGCTTGTATGAATTGGCCACTCATAAATTGATCTAGTGGGTATATGTGTAACCCAAAATGTTTGCATATGACCTAGACCATAAATAATAAAGTGCCATGATTTATAATCATCTAGGAATGGAGGTTATAGGTTGTGTGGGAGAACTGTGGTATTTTTCCATGAAAATTCATAAGAGTAAAAGTCATGCCTTTAAATATTTTTAAATTACTGATTCTCCCCATCAATTGAATGATTAGAAATTGATTAGAAGGAAGGTCCCAAAACTACTCTATTGTCTATGATAAATTATTGAATGAAGTGAAGTCTGATCCCTAGTATTCTAATTTCATGTGTTTTCATTTCAAAATAAAAAAAATAAATAAATAAAAAACTTTGTTTTCTCTTTTTCTTCTAATTTCGTGTATCTTAGTGTTTGTTTTTCTTTTCTTTTTTAATAGTCAACTTTATTTTGACCTTTTGGTCACTCGTCGATTTTCTCAACAAGTTTTTGTAAACCTAGGTTGATACGGTGGATTTTGTTGCTTCAAGAATTTAAAATGAGCCTAAAATTTTGTTGTTGATTTGTCCATGCTTACAATAGGCTCACCTTTTGAAATCACACCTATCAATGATCATTTTCCTAATGAATTTTTAATTTTCAATTTTATGGTTTGATTTGTTAATATTATCAATTTTTCTTGTCTGATGAATTTTTAATTTCATGTCTTGGTTTGCCAAAATTGTCAATTTTTCTTGTAACAAGCGAAGTTGTTCTTTGTGGATGGTTTTCACAAATAAAAAAAGGTAAAATATTTTTTATTAAAGAATGGCCTGAGTAAAGAGTCATTAGGCGAAATCTTTTTGACTCTTGAGACGCATTCTTGTGAATTTGTGCAGTGTGAATTTATTAATTTGTGGAATCTCTTCAAAGGTAAGTAAGCCTGTTACAGTCTTGGGAATCTGACTCAAAAAGACCCTGTTTGCCAATTTATAAGAAAATTGGATGGGAAGCTTATCCTCGACTCATAGAAGGCGTTTAAGCCATTACTGGACGTAAAACCAGAGAAAGATATGAGCCACAATCACAACTACATGTATATATTTTCTTGTATATCTTCTTCTTATGACAAATTGATCCAAAGATGCTTGACTCGAGATAGATTGGTCAGAAAGAAATGTTGCGGGAAGCAAGAAAGAAAAAGCAAGCCAGTTCAGACACTCCAATTATTTAAATAATTACAAGCTTTGGTTTTGTTCATCGTATTTTGTTTCTGTTTATATTTGTGTAAAGTTTCTCTTTTCAGTAATTGCGGTAACAGGTATTATCTTATATCTTTTTTCTTTCTATTTTTTAACATTGAGGACAATGTTGTGATCTAGTTGGGGGGAAGGATAGTTGTGTAAAAAAAATGTAAAAAAAAAATAGTAAGTGTGTTTATGTTTGTCGTGTGTAAAGTTGTGTAAAAACAAAAACAAAAAAAAATTAATTAGAAAGTGTGTGTATTAATATGTTTGTTGTGTTTATATATTTGTGAGCAATTTTCTAACAGTTAAACCATTTATGGATGGCAGAGTAAGGAGTAAATTTTGCTGTGGAGGTAATTTTACTCTTGAGACGCATCTTAGTTGGGGAAGACAACTAGTTTGTGTGGAAGTAGCAATTCAAATTTAGGGAAATTTGCATGATTGAGTAAATTGTCTTCTTTCTTAAAATTCACATGCTTGGTTATGGATGTTGAATTGGTGGACTGAGAATGATAGAATTATGCCTTGTGAGATTTTGAGCCTATTGATGAATGGATTGAACATTTGTACCATTTTTTTTCTTTCTTGTGTGAATTTCACTCATGGAATTGTTACTCTAGAAATTGCTTTGATTCTTTTTGAGACTATATTTTCATATGCATAAATAAAAATGATTGAGGCATTTTCTTGAATTAACTACTTTGACCAAATAGCCAACCTTGTATATTTTCCCTTATTTAACCCCTTTGAGCCTATTTGATCATTTTTGTTTCGAACTCATTATGTGTCTTAAATGAAAAATCATGTTCTTACATTACCTTAGAGAATAAGAGAGCATTGACTTTGTCATTCGATGAGTTCTTGAACAAGTGTGGGGGTGTGTGTGTAGAATGGTAAAAAAAAATGTATATATCATGTTCTTTTTGTAAAAATAAAAAAAAATCAATAAAAAAAATCAATAAAAAAATTTAAAAAGAAGAGGGTCAACAAGGTAATAAAGGAAATGAAAAGAATATGTAAAGGGAATTTGTATTAGGTGGAGTTGGGATGAACTTTCATGCTTGTTAATTGAACTCAGCTCTCATGCTCATTTATTCTCTGGTATTTAACTTGTCATATCCATATTACCTCCTCCTTTACCTTGACCCCATTACAACCTTGAATAAAGTCCTTATGATTTGTGTGTGCATGTGTTTTGAGTAGTGGAGAAATAGAAGACAAGCAAGTTTATGGTAGTGCAATTTTCATGGGTTTAATTGAGTGAAACACCTACCTTTTAAACACTTGAGGGATTGAGAGTGAATCTTGTGAAGAGCTATCATTCTTGATTCATTCTTTTCAACTGAAGTTTCCTTGCTTGTTAGTTTGAGATGCGAAGAAATGTTATCTCATGACTGTTTTGATCCCTTGATTGTCTAGTTGCTCTTCTTGAGTCATTGAATCCTTTAGAGTTTTTAGTTTTTGAGTTTGTGTTGTTTTTCTTTATTCCTTGGTTTTTGTCATTTGTATTTTGCCCAGGAGTGCAAAAGTTAAGTGTGGGAGAATTTGATAACACTGTATTTTATACATTTTGTAATCCTCTCACTAGGCTTCTTAAGGTTCAATTAGGCTTAATTAAGTTGGTTTTGACACATTTTATGATTTTGAGCTGAATTGGACAATTAAATAAATTATTGCATAAATTAACCGTAATTATCCCTTTGGCAATATTTAGTAAACTGGCTATAACTTGAGTTACAAATATCTGATTGATGTGATTTTGGTCTTGTAGTAAAGTTAAGACAATTTCCTACAACTTTCATGTTGAACACTTTTCCAGAATCAGATTCTTTGGAGGTGATATTGGACTTTGAAGATAGAATAGAGGAGCTGAAATCGGGTCTAAACACTCTGCAGTAGTTAGATCATATCTTGAGTTCTAGGCATAATTTTGGACTCAAACCAAAGCCATTTTAAAGTAAATATTCAGGCCTATAACTTTCATGAAGACCACTTCTCTCAAAAATGAAAAAAAGAAGGAGACACGGCTGTACATGTTTGCTCAATTATTATTAAAAGAAAAAGAAAAAAAAAGGAAAATACGTCAGAAACTTAGCAATTAAGTTTCCCTATGCATCAAATCATTAATTCCACTGTAGCTACTGTAGCTCCAAATTGCAATTCTAAATTACAAGCTACAGTAACTCCATTTGCCTATAAATAGGCAATTGCATTCAGGGAGAGAATGCACAATTCCAGGGGGGAAGACGCTGCTGGGGAGAGGCTTTTGGGCAATGCCCTGCCTCTCTCCTCAGTCTCCCTCTAATTTCTTTTCTCTCTCTTTTTCTCTTTTTCTTTCTTTTAGTCTATATGTAAATAAGTTCTAGTCTACTTGGGTCAAAGTGTGAAGCTCTTGGCAATAAAGTAAGGTTAGATTTATTCCTCTCTTGTGCTTTAATGATTTATCTTTTAAGTAATTATTATGCGTGTTATATTTTGTTTCTGATAATTTAGAAACTACCCTTGTAAAGAGGAGTTCTTGATTTATTGTAGACAAAATATTGGCACAGTAAATGCTTTAACGCATTTACAAATGGTGGTAATAATTAAAGGAAATATAATATAATTATGTATATTATTTTATTTCGTATTGTATTTTGTTTCCAATCAATTTAGAAACTCTCCTTGTAAAGTGGAGTTCTTGATTTGTTGTAGACAAAAGATTGGCACAATGAATGCTTTAACCCATTTACAAGTGTTAGTGTTAGAAACTCTCCTTATAAAGTGGAGATCTTGATTTATTGTAGATAAAATATTGGCATAGTAAATGCTTGATCCCATTTATGAGTGATGATATTAATAGATGATTAAATGAAACATAATATAATTACGTATATTATTTTATTAGATTTTTAACGTTGTATTTTCCGATTGGAACCTCCATGTTGCGAGGATTCTAATTGAGTTATAAAAGGAATTAATCTTACATTTCCTTTATTTACCAAGAGTGGATCTTTTTACCCAAATAAATAATTTTTACTGTAGTAACAAAATATTTACTTCACCTTGATATTCAACAATTCCCTGTGGATCGACCTCGGACTCACCGAGAAATTTATTACTTGAGACAACCTGCACTTGGGTTTGCAAATGCGACAATTAAAAAGTGTGCATCAGCTATCATACCATAATTATAATTATGCCATCAACATCAATTATCATCACAACTCATGCAATAAACGATAATTACTATCATGCTCTCATCAATATTCAATTATTCAACAATGCAATTATCATAACCCATAATTACGATAATACCCTCAATCATTTCGCAATATTCAATAATTCGAATACCATAAAACGATAATTACGATAATACCCTTAATAACTATGCTTATTCACCTAGACTCAATTTCATACTCAACGGAGCTAAAACTCAAATCGGAGAGAGTAATCGAAAACATCTGTCTGCACCAACGTGCCTCAGACCACGTGCTCTATTTTTTGCACATCTAGCATATGCACGACAGTCTTTATTAGGTCTTGATTAAGAATAGTATCTCGGTCCGGATCATTGGTGTGTTACGTTAGTCTAACCCATGACACAGAAGAGCTACCAACTGTCCATTGTAGGCAACCCGCACCCCAATGCCCCCAAGGTCAACGAGTTACCTACACTACGCCTATCACACCCACTCAGAAGGTGTATTCTCTCCTAGGCAATTAACCTTATACAGTCCATCGGACCTTTCCAATGCATGTACTATGCATCATTCACATTTTCAATTTATTATCTCATATTTGGGGTCCACTCATTAACCCAACAGTATTTTTACTGTATTTCCATCGCGTAGTCATATTTTTCACATTTTCTCAATCGCGCAACAATTCTGTCGCATTTTCAAATTGCATATAATATTTTTCATACGTTTTAAATCAAAAATACTATTTTTCTCATTTAACATTAAAATTGACTTTATTTTTTATATTTACATAATAGTTCCTTAAGAATATAATATTTACATTTTTGTCCTCATTTAAATAATATTTTCATAATAGCCCCTCATAAAACTATTATTTACAAAATAGTCCCTCATAAATTAATATTTACGAAATAGTCTCTCATAAATTAATATTTACAAAATAGTCCATCATAAAACTAATATTTATGAAATGACCCCTCTTTTATAAACTATTTTCAATGTGACCCCTCTTTAAATAAAAATTACAATATGATATTAATTACAATTTTGTCCATCTTTTATAAAAATTTACAGTATAACTCCTCTAAAAATCGGTATTTGTATTGTTTCCCAAAAAAATGATATTTCTTTCTTTTACTTCACATATTACAGCTCAAATTTTATAGACGCGCTTCAAAACCCGTAGGGTGAGCTATACGTCAGTAAACTTCAAGTATTTACCCTCATTTTATTTCATAACTCATTTATTTAATTATATCAAATTGTTTTTCCAAAATCATTTTACTTTGCTATACTCAAACTGTTCCAAATTCATTTAGATCTTTAATTCCCATTTTAATCCATCAGTTTAAGGACTTTGGTCCTCTTTTCCATGGTAAAGCCATAAGCCTCATTGCTCTTTGGAGCATTCATATAATCGTTCCATCATGTTATTTGTAACACCCCAAAATTTCCTATCCTATAAACAATAATTTTGACAGCTAACAAAATTTTACTGTTTAGTAATTTTTGGATACTGTAAAATTATTTTGTTTATTCCGCCAGCGTATTTGATCATTTTGAGTGATTTACTCCGTGTCAGAAAAATAAAAATTTTTTAGCCGGGGAAAACTATACGTAATTTAATTTTTATCGTTAGGTAATTATTTTACATAATCTGATTTGATATTTGTGTGTTTTCTAATTTTTGTGATTTTATGGATGATTATGAAATTTTTTACTGTATGTGGGCCTTGGTGGTCCTAGGTGGGCCCAGGTGACCTTACGTGGGCCCAAGTGGGTCCCGCAAAGTGAAAATTTTTCTACGCATAGAAAAATTTGTACTGTTTAGACGGAGACAGGGGATCTTACTAAACCTGAATCCGGAAACAGCTTTTAAAAATTTGTTTTGTCTTGTATTTATTTATCGAAAGATAAAAATACATAAATATATTCTTTCATGGAATTTTTAGTTGATAAAAATAGAAATTATATTGCTTAAGTCAACATTAGTGGTTTGGATATCCACTATTGATTCAATTAACGGTTAAGAAATAAATTTAATAAAGAAACATAAGATAATCATCATTAATTTAATCAATGGTGTGAGAATAAACTTAGTTAGGCAAGCTTCAATATCAACCGTAGATTTAATCAATGGTGTAAATTTGATTATATAAAGTGACCATTTACAACCATTGGATTTAGAGTTGATCAAGGGTGGAGATTTGGTCTTAAAAAGTGACAAAGACCATTTATGACCATTGGATGAAGAATTAATCAAAGGTGGATGTTTGGTCTTAAAAAGTAGCAAAGACTAATTATGACCCTTGGATTAAAAGTAAGAAGAAGTAATCTTGACCCTTTATTTTGGAGACACATCTAATGGCTAGAATTTAAAGGAGAAGGATACAATGGCTTAGATTAAGTCTTCTAAATTAAAAGTCTACCTAAATCCTAACCATTGAATTAATCAATGGCTAGGAATGCTTCAAATAATTGTATAAAAAAAAAAGATGACAACTTCATGCATTATGGAAGGGGGACGGTTTTGGAGTGCTTGGACAAGGAGGAGACAATTTTTTTAGTAGCCTTTTTAGGCTAAAGAAAAGATGAAGTCAACAATGATTTGATTAATAACTAATTAAGCCTAATTTGATTAATCTAATGGCCTAATTAATAAGTTAAGTAAACTAAATTAAATATTAAATTATTATAATCTAATTCTTAATTAGATATCCTAATTTTAATTAGAGATTATAATATGTGAAATAATATGTTAATTAATTAGTTATGTAGTTAGAATGTTAGTTAAGATTGGTTAGGAAATTTAACCTAACTAATTACCTAATTAATTAGCATGCAATTAGGTAAAAATTGAGAACAATTAATTCCCTAAAATACTAAAGGAGCCACACGGTTTTCATGCAGCTTGGGGAGACTTTTACATGGTTCTTGAACCACCAATAATAACCATGCAAACTAAATTAATGACCATTATTGTTTGTCATGGTCAATATGACCATTATTGTTTTGTTTGCTTCCTTTGGATTGCATGATGAAGGGGGGAACGGTTGGAGAAGCAAGAAAGAAGAAGAGACATGTTAAAACATGTTGGAGTAGTCTTTTTAGGCCAAAGAAAAAGCTTGAAGACATTAATTAGATGTCTTGACCAATTATTGGTCATTTTCCTAAAGCAAAATTATTTTCTTCTTTCTCTCCATGCAATGCTACGGCTGCCCACTTCAATTCAGCCATTTGATTTCATTTGTATCACATTTTATAACACTTAACTCATTCTCTCTCTTCTCTCTCTTCCAATTTGTCAAGAACACCAAGAACAACACCATTTTCTTTCCTTCCTTGAGCATTCGGTCACCACCCATGGAACCACTTCCAATCTTCCATAATTTTATCTAGCTACATATCTTGAATCCTCTCATCAATTCAAAACACTTTCATGTTGGAGACTTTCTCTAAGTCATTCATCTTCATCACTCAACCAAGCCAAGAACACAAAACAACTATTTTCCTTCAATTTCTCACCAAATGGTTTGGCCATGACCACCAAAAGCACCACCCATCACTTTTAATTTCATCCAACCATATATCTTGAATCTACATGATATGCTAAGCAACTTTCATGTTGGAGACTTTCTCTAAATCATTCATCTTCATGGACTTTCTTCAAGAACAAAGTTATGGGGTTTTTGAGGTGAAGTATAAGAAGACTTCATTTCTTCTCTTCTTTTTCATGATCTAAACCATGTTTGATCCATGGATCCTCTTAATCAAGCTTAGTATACTAATTTCTATGTATTTTGTTTTGAATTTGAGAAGCACTTGGTAGTGAAGGACTTGGAAAGAGAAGCAAAATCAAGAAGCTTTGAGGATCTTCAAGAGGTAAGAGGGAGATCCATCTCACCAACCAATTATAGTGGTGGGAGATGGTCTTATATTTGATGGATTGTGAATTCAAGTGAGAATTCAAATCCATGGTCATGTAATAATTAATTGTGTGTTTATGAGCTTTGCTTTATTTTCTTGTGCTTTGATTATTTTTGTCTATGCTTAATATACTTTGCATGATTTTATGGCTTTAATAGTATACTTATAATATGCATGATGAGTATATGGCATGTTTGTGATATTTATGATGAAATATATATATGTATGCCATGATGTGTGGATGGAAAGAAAATTGATCTTGGTTCCAATGGCCAAGGAAGAGTTACGGTTTTGATGCCCTTGATTTGGGTCAATGTTGAAATTTTTCAAGAACAATAAAATTAAATTTTGATCCCTAGAACAATGAGAATTTCGGCTAAGACACCTCAAAATAGGTGTTTACAAATTAATATGTTTATGGAAGAATAAAAATTGGATTGATTTGAGGAGTATGGAAAATGAACTAAAGGTTTGTTTTTTTAAGAAAACATGAACACAAATTTTAGAATGAAATTTTATTGATTTATTTTGTAGAAACAAGAATGGAATTTATTTAAGTTAGAAGAAAAATATTTCATTGTTCCAATGACCATCTATAAGATTTTGATAATTTAGAAAAATGTTTTGATGCTATTAAATACAAGAATTTTCAAATAAGGATTTTTGAAAAGGGAATTAAGTGTTATAAATTAGGTGAAGTGGAATTTTCATAAAAAGAAGATTGAAAGTATTGAACTTCAAATTAATTTAAAAAGAATCAATTTTTAGAAGTGATTTAGAAATATAAAAGAAAATATTTGTAACTTAAATTTACTCACGAAGAATTTATTTGAGTTTTGGAAAATGTTAGGAAATTTAAAGTTAAGAAATAATAATTAAAACAACTCAATATGATTTTGTAGGACTAGATCAATAAAAAGTGATTTTGAGAAAATATATATTAAGGAAAAGATTTTTGACTAAGAATGAAAAAAGATTTGCAAAGAAAGTGAAAATGAATTTGAACAAATGGGTTTGGTTTTTATAACCATCGGTACTTTAGTTTTGAAAATAAAATTTTAATGGTTTTGTTTGTGTAAAACCATATCAATTTAGAAGGAAAAATATTTAATGATTTTGTTTGTGTAAAACCTTATCAATTTAGAAGGAAAAATATTTAATGGTTTCAATAGTCATGTCCACGATTTTGAAAGCTTGTAATGCCTTGATTTTTATGAACAATGTGATTTTCAAAGTGGAAACGCAACTTGAGTTAATACAAGAATTTGGAAATGGAATTAGAGCATTTATCACTTGAGAAATTAAATTTTTGTAAACAAAAATGTTTTCGAACTTCAATTTATTTTGAAGAAGGTTGTGTTTGGAAATGCTTTGAGAAAAATGGAGAATGTAATGGTGATTTGAGAATTTACTAAAGTATAACTTATTTTCAAGTTTTGAAGTACGTGTGGAAATTTTAAGATTTGAAACATTGATTTATATCAATGAAAAAGTAATTTTGTGGATTATATTTGAAAAAGAATTTCTTGAGTAAAGAAACGGGGAAAAATATTTTCTTGAGTAAGAAAATGTGTTAAAAATGATATTGACTTAATTGAAAGTCCAAAATAATGTTTGGAATATTGAGAAATATTTTACATGATTGTAAAATGGTGAAAAATGATTTACGTATCTTAAAAATGATACTTCTATGCAATTTGAAATATGTTAAAATATTTCTATGTGATTTGAATTACGTTTAAATATTTTATGTGATTTGAAATACAGTTAAAAAATCACTATATGATTAAATAATGATAGAATATTTTTACGTAATTATGAAAAATGGTAGAAAATTGTTATGAGATTTGGGAAGCGTTTAAATATTTTACACTATTGAAAATATTATTAAAAAATATACACAATTTTGAAACATTGGAAAAATATGCGATTTGAGAAACATATATTTTTACGCGATTGAGAAAGACATTAAAAAATTAATACGTGATTTAAAAGTACAACAGAAGAGCTGCGACATTTTGAAAATGTAACAAAAGTGTTACAGTATTGGGAAAATATAACAGAAACGTTTCAGAATTTTGAAAATGTAACAGAAACATTTTGGAATTGTGAAAACATAATGGAATTGTTATGCAATTTTGTGAAAACACGGCGAAAGTATTTTATAACTATGAAAACATGATAACATGATTTTGTGTTGAAAATATAGTATAATTACTGTTGAACCAGTGTATGGACACTGTATGAGAAAATGACTTGTTTTGCCTATGATTGGCATTTGGTGCATTATACATGCATTGGAAAGATATGTCTGTGATTGGATTTGATGCATTATACGAGCATTGAAAAAAATATGTGTTGAAGCATATGATTACATTGAACAAATGAAATTGAAAAGATTTGGCCCTTTGGGGTTGGACTTGTACTGATATATTCGTGCATTGTATAAAATATAGCTAATAACTATTATGGCCCTTGTGGTTGAAGGGGGAATGAGAATTGATAGTGAGGTCTATGATGGATCTTGGAGGCGTCGAGGCGCGGCGGTCGACTAGTGGACAACTGGCGAGTACCCTGTGCCACTTGGCGATGCAGTCCGTTGCAACGCATTGACGATACCCGACAAGAACACGATTCTTTTCAACGACTGGGAGATTGTCTTTGGGCTAAGGCTGACAATTAACTAGAGCATTCTTCTCGAAATTGTGAAAACCTCCATGGAGTTGTTTTTGAAAAACTGGGTCTTTGTACATATGCATAAATCTGAACATTTATATCTGTGTGATATATTAATTGAGGAATATTGGTTATTGGTTATGAAAATTGAATTGATAAATGATTGGATGATGATAATGATAATGCTGATAACATGATTATGGTATGATCTGTCTGTATGATATTGTTGGCTGGGTGTTATCTCTGTGCTGCTATGTTGGTATTGGTGTAGGTGATCTCACCTCTTTGTTATGTTGTTTTGCTTGTTAAAATCAAACAATAGAAGGATCGAGTTGTCTTAGACATAACGGGCGATAAATACTCTGAGATTGGTGACAACAATAAGGAGTGGACATTCAGGACTCGAAGGTGTGCAGTGTTGACAAAGGAACAGATGTTTGATGCATCAAGATGGACAGATAAGGAATAAGTATGTTAAAGTTTCTCGCTAGTATTGTACCGTGCTATTAAGTAGGACCCATCATGGGGTTTGCTACTGTCTGTCAAAAATATATAAGTCTGTTAATTATATATTTCTCTTTAAATTGTGATATTAATTGGTGTAAGTATTGTATAATGAATAGTTGAAATATGATTTTCAATGTTACCTAATATTTTCAAGAATTTACGTTTCAATAAAGAAGGAATTTTAAAACCCATTTTTATAACTCAAACTTTGTGCGAACTTCTTTTCAGATTATGAGTCGGAAGTCAGAAATGTGATGCCCAGAGCTAGGGTGTTACATTAGTTGGGCCCTAGAGCTAGGGTGTTACATTAGTTGGTATCAGAGCACGGTTTGAGTCTTTTGGGATTTGTGGCTAGGTCTATTTTGCTTGTGTTGTGTTCTCTATGTTTGTTTTCCGAAAGGAAATAATGTTGTTTATAATGGATATTAGATCTATTGTATTTCGATCCGCATACCTTCTCGGGATAGTTATACTTGTGTGGAAGTGGAACATGTTGCTAGTAATGCAGTTGCAGCTACGGGAGCAATGTGGAAAGATGACTGCACGAACAGATGACCGCTATTCAGTGGAAACTGGAAGTTGAAGTTTAGAATCTGATGGAAGAGAATCAGTTTTGGAATATAAGATTTCTTAATTTTGGAACCTGGTATTTTTTTTAGGATATTGAGAAAGTAATTGATTTCGACGGAAGATGAATTTACAACCATTGAGGAAACCAAAAGCAGTAAGTGATGTGAAAGAAAGTACTTAAATGAAGGAATGTACGTCAAGAAAACAATTTGTGGAAAAGTTGGACACATTTCTAAAGAGTATAATCTCTGATGTGTTCTTTGAAAATAGAGTTTTCTATTAGTAAAAATTTTAGATAGTAAGGGAAGTTGTTACTCTGAATGGAACAGGAGTGTTCTGAGCGGAAGATTTAATCAATGGAGATTGCGTCATTGGAGCTAATCCTATAAACCATACTGAATATTTCTGTGAATAACCTATTCCTTATGACATATGATTGAGTAGATCAATTATATGTTAGAGTTATTCATTATCCTCTGATTTGTTTACTTCTGTTTCTATTCTTACCTAATCGAGCTATTCAAGTTATTCAAATTATTGTTATAGATCAAATATTTGTATTAGTTTGATCTGTTGTTCAAAAAAAATTTTGTGTTAGTTTGATCTATTTCATAAACAGATGTGGTCTTTGAAAATGGATTGGTTATTTTCCAGCCATATCCAATGAGATTATTTTAACAGACTATGAGTAATCCAGAGAAAATTCATTTTTGAAAATCGAGTTACATCCAATTCTTTGCTGGGTATGTTCGATAACAGGTTCAATTCGTTTTGTTATCTTCCATGATGTTTTCTTTCATCTCCTGCAACTGAAGGAATATCTTGCAAGAAAGGATATTTCTATATTTGTATCCATGTTAACGTATCTGAGTAACGCAGCAGAAGCGTGGTGAATTTTTCAAAAGATTGGAACAATTCTTCTATGGGAAAATTTAAGATGGCAATGGAAAACCGTAGAAAAAAAATTTGTGGAAGTATCCGGTATAGTACTGTGGAAAGAAGAACTCGGTTAGTGAGACATTTCCTGTTAAAAGCAAAAATCTAGAATATATAGTGATACGAGGATAAGAAAATTTTAAGTAATACGTTACATTAGCTGAATATTACATTACATTAGTTGGAAGTTATCTGAGAAAAACTATTCTAGGCATGAATGAAGATCGGTTATTGTTATGTTGATATCAGAGATATGGAAATTCTTTCTTTCTGGAGTAACATTCAACATCTTCAGTAATAACCAACAAAATCTCTATGATAGGAGTCTGAGATATCTGTTTGATCAGGAGAAGTTGAACATCAGCAAAGAGATTTTGTGGGATTAGAATAGTATAGCAAGATGTAAGAGAGGAAGCTTCATGAGAATTGGAAAATAAGATGAAAGCACCATATCCGTATTTATTCTGAGGGTGTGAAATCATGTTTCTCAAATTTCGAGGACGAAATTTCTTTTTAGAGGGAGAGAATTGTAACACCCCAAAATTTCCTATCCTATAAATAATAATTTTGACAGCTAACAGAATTTTTCTGTTTAGTAATTTCTGGATACTGTAAAATTATTTTGTTTATTCCGTCAACGTATTTGATCGTTTTGAGTGATTTACTCCGTGTCAGGAAAATAAAAATTTTCGGGCCGGGAAAAACTTTACGTAATTTAATTTTTACCGTTAGGTAATTATTTTACATAATCTGATTTGATATTTGTGCATTTTCTAATTTTTGTGATTTTATATATGATTATGAAATTTTTGACTGTATGTGAGCCCTGGTGGTCCTAGGTGGGCCCAGGTGACCTTACGTGGGCCCAGGTGGGTCCCGCAAAGTGAAAATTTTTCTACGCATAGAAAAATTTGTACTGTTTAGACGGAGACAGGGGATCTTACAAAACTTGAATCCGGAAATAGTTTTAGAAAATTTATTTTGTACTGTATTTATTTATTAGAAGATAAAAATACAGTAAATATATTCTTTCATGGGATTTTTAGTAGATAAAAATAGAAATTATATTGCTTAAGTCAACATTGGTGGTTTGGATATCCACTATTGATTCAATTAATAGTTAAGAAATAAATTTAATAAAGAAACATAAGATAATCATCATTGATTTAATCAATGGTGTGATAATAAACTTAGTTAGGCAAGCTTCAATATCAACCGTAGATTTAATTAATGGTATAAATTTGATTATATAAAGTGACCATTTACAACCATTGGATTTAGAGTTGATCAAGGGTGGAGATTTGGTCTTAAAAAGTGACAAAGACCATTTATGACCATTGGATCAAGAATTAATCAAAGGTGGAGGTTTGGTCTTAAAAAGTAGCAAAGACTAATTATGACCCTTGGATTAAAAGTAAGAAGAAGTAATCTTGACCCTTTATTTTGGAGACACATCTAATGGCTAGAATTTAAAGGAGAAGGATCCAATGGCTTAGATTAAGTCTTCTAAATTAAAAGTTTACCTAAATCCTAACCATTGAATTAATCAATGGCTAGGAATGCTTCAAATAATTGTATAAAAAAAAAAAGATGACAACTTCATGCATTATAGAAGGGGGGACGGTTTTGGAGTGCTTGGACAAGGAGGAGACAATTTTTTTAGTAGCCTTTTTAGGCTAAAGAAAAGATGAAGTCAACAATGATTTGATTAGTAACTAATTAAGCCTAATTTGATTAATCTAATGGCCTAATTAACAAGTTAAGTAAACTAAATTAAATATTAAATTGTTATAATCTAATTCTTAATTAGATATCCTAATTTTAATTAGAGATTATAATATGTGAAATAATATGTTAATTAATTAGTTATGTAGTTAGAATGTTAGTTAAGATTGGTTAGGAAATTTAACCTAACTAATTACCTAATTAATTAGCATGCAATTAGGTGAAAATTGAGAACAATTAATTCCCTAAAATACTCAAGGAGCCACACAATTTTCATGCAGCTTGGGGAGACTTTTACATGGTTCTTGAACCACCAATAATAGCCATGCAAACTAAATTAATGACTATTATTGTTTGTCATGGTCAATATGACCATTATTGTTTTGTTTGCTTCCTTTGGATTGCATGATGAAGGTGGGGAACGGTTGGAGATGCAAGAAAGAAGAAGAGACATGTTGAGACATGTTGGAGTAGCCTTTTTAGGCTAAAGAAAAAGATTGAAGACATTAATTAGATGTCTTGACCAATTATTGGTCATTTTCCTAAAGCAAAATTATTTTCTTCTTTCTCTCCATGCAATGCTACGGCTGCCCACTTCAATTCAGCCAATTGATTTCATTTGTATCACATTTTATAACACTTAATTCATTCTCTCTCTTCTCTCTCTTCTAATTGTCAAGAACACCAAGAACAACACCATTTTCTTTCCTTCCTTGAGCATTCGGTCACCACCCATGGAACCACTTCCAATCTTCCATAATTTTATCTAGCTACATATCTTGAATCCTCTCATCAATTCAAAACACTTTCATGTTGGAGACTTTCTCTAAATCATTCATCTTTATCACTCAACCAAGCCAAGAACACAAAACAACCATTTTCCTTCATTTTCTCACCAAATGGTTTGGCCATGACCACCAAAAGCAACACCCATCACTTTTAATTTCATCCAACCATAGATCTTGAATCTACATGATATTCTAAGCAACTTTCATGTTGGAGACTTTCTCTAAATCATTCATCTTCATGGACTTTCTTCAAGAACAAAGTTATGGGGTTTTTGAGGTGAAGTATAAGAAGACTTCATTTCTTCTCTTCTTTTTCATGATCTAAACCATGTTTGATCCATGGTTCCTCTTAATCAAGCTTAGTATACTAATTTCTATATATTTTGTTTTGAATTTGTGAAGCCCTTGGTGGTGAAGGACTTGGAAAGAGAAGCAAAATCAAGAAGCTTTGAGGATCTTCAAGAGGTAAGAGAGAGATCCATCTCACCAACCAATTATGGTGGTGGGAGATGGTCTTATATTTGATGGATTGTGAATTCATGTGAGAATTCCAATCCATGGTCATGTAATAATTAATTGTGTGTTTATGAGCTTTGCTTTATTTTCTTGTGCTTTGATTATTTTTGTCTATGCTTAATATGCTTTGCATGATTTTATGGCTTTGATAGTATACTTATAATATGCATGATGAGTATATGGCATGTTTGTGATATTTATGATGAAATATATATATGTATGCCATGATGTGTGGATGGAAAGAAAATTGATCTTGGTTCCAATGGCCAAGGAAGAGTTACGGTTTTGATGCCCTTGATTTGGGTCAATGTTGAAATTTTTCAAGAACAAGAAAATTAAATTTTGATCCCTAGAACAATGAGAATTTCGGCCAAGACACCTCAAAATAAGTGTTTACAAATTAATATGTTTATGGAAGAATAAAAATTGGATTGATTTGAAGAGTATGGAAAATGAACTAAAGGTTTGTTCTTTTTTAAGAAAACATGAACACAAATTTTAGAATGAAATTATATTGATTTATTTTGTAGAAACAAGAATGGAATTTATTTAAGTTAGAAGAAAAATATTTCATGGTTCCAATGACCATCTATAAGATTTTGATAATTTAGAAAAATGTTTTGATGCTATGAAATACAAGAATTTTCAAATAAGGATTTTTGAAAAGGGAATTAAGTGTTATAAATTAGGTGAAGTGGAATTTTCATAAAAAAGAAGATTGAAAGTATTGAACTTCAAATTAATTTAAAAAGAATCAATTTTTAGAAGTGATTTAGAAATATGAAAGAAAATGTTTGTAACTTAAATTTACTCACGAAGAATTTATTTGAGTTTTGGAAAATGTTAGGAAATTTAAAGTTAAGAAATAATAATTAAAACAACTCAATATGATTTTGTAGGACTAGATCAATAAAAAGTGATTTTGAGAAAATATATATTAAGGAAAAGATTTTTGACTAAGAATGAAAAAGGATTTGCAAAGAAAGTGAAAATGAATTTGAACAAATGGGTTTGGTTTTTATAACCATCGGTACTTTGGTTTTGAAAATAAACTTTTAATGGTTTTGTTTGTGTAAAACCATATCAATTTAGAAGGAAAAATATTTAATGGTTTCAATAGTCATGTCCACGTTTTTGAAGGCTTGTAATGCCTTGATTTTTATGAACAAAGTGATTTTCAAAGTGGAAACGTAACTTGAGTTAATACAAGAATTTAGAAATGGAATTAGAGCATTTATCACTTGAGAAATTAAGTTTTTGTAAACGAAAATGTT
This sequence comes from Ormosia semicastrata, assembly GCA_029884595.1. Taxonomy (NCBI): domain Eukaryota; kingdom Viridiplantae; phylum Streptophyta; class Magnoliopsida; order Fabales; family Fabaceae; genus Ormosia; species Ormosia semicastrata. The sequence continues at coordinate 16,112,389 of JAQQTO010000062.1, read as the reverse complement.
TTCGAATTTCAATTTATTTTGAAGAAGGTTGTGTTTGGAAATGCTTTGAGAAAAATGGAGAATATAATGGTGATTTTAGAATTTACTAAAGTATAACTTATTTTCAAGTTTTGAAGTACGTGTGGAAATTTTAAGATTTGAAACATTGATTTATATTAATGAAAAAGTAATTTTGTGGATTATATTTGAAAAATAATTTCTTGAGTAAAGAAAAGGGGAAAAAGATTTTCTTGAGTAAGAAAATGTGTTAAAAATGATATTGACTTATTTGAAAGTCCAAAATAATGTTTGGAATATTGAGAAATATTTTACATGATTGTAAAATGGTGAAAAATGATTTACGTATCTTAAAAATGATACTTCTACGCAATTTGAAATATGTTAAAATATTTTTACGTGATTTGAATTACGTTTAAATATTTTATGTAAGTATAAATATTTTACGTGATTTGAAATACAGTTAAAAAATCACTATGTGATTAAATAATGATAAAATATTTTTACGTAATTATGAAAAATGGTAGAAAATTGTTATGAGATTTGGGAAGCGTTTAAATATTTCACACTATTGAAAATATTATTGAAAAATATACGCAATTTTGAAACAGTGGAAAAATATGCGATTTGAGAAACGTATATTTTTACGCGATTGAGAAAGACATTAAAAAATTAATACATGATTTAAAAGTGCAACAGAAGAGTTGCGGTATTTTGAAAACGTAACAAAAGTGTTACAGTATTGGGAAAATATAACAGAAACGTTTCAGAATTTTGAAAATGTAACAGAAATATTTTGGAATTGTGAAAACATAATGGAAATGTTATGCAATTTTGTGAAAACACGGCGAAAGTGTTTTATAACTATGAAAACATGATAACATGATTTTGTGTTGAAAATATAGTATAATTACTGTTGAACCAGTATATGGACACTGTATGAGAAAATGACATGTTTTGCCTATGATTGGCATTTGGTGCATTATACATGCATTGGAAAGATATGTCTGTGATTGGATTTGGTGCATTATACGTGCATTGAAAAAAATATGCATTGAAGCATATGATTACATTGAACAAATGAAATTGAAAAGATTTGGCCTTTTGGGGTTGGACTTGCACTGATATATTCGTGCATTGTATAAAATATAGCTAATAGCTATTATGACCCTTGTGGTTGAAGAGGGAATGAGAATTGATAGTGAGGTCTATGATGGATCTTGGAGGCGTCAAGGCGCGGCGGTCGACCAGTGGACAGCTGGCGAGTACCCTGTGCCACTTGGCGATGCAGTCCGTTGCAACGCATTGACGATACCCGACAAGAACACGATTCTTTTCAACGACTGGGAGATTGTCTTTGGGCTAAGGCTGACAATTAACTAGAGCATTCTTCTCGAAATTGTGAAAACCTCCATGGAGTTGTTTTTGAAAAACTGAATCTTTGTACATATGCATAAATCTGAACATTTATATCTGTGTGATATATTAATTGAGGAATATTGGTTATTGGTTATGAAAATTGAATTGATAAATGATTGGATGATGATGATGATAATGCTGATAACATGATTATGGTATGATCTGTCTGTATGATATTGTTGGCTATGTGTTATCTCTGTGCTGCCATGTTGGTATTGGTGTAGGTGATCTCACCTCTTTGTTATGTTGTTTTGCTTGTTAAAATCAAACAATAGAAGGATCGAGTTGTCTTAGACATAACGGGTGATAAATACTCTGAGATTGGTGACAACAATAAGGAGTGGACATTCAGGACTCGAAGGTGTGCAGTATTGACAAAGGAACAAATGTTTGATGCATCAAGATGGACAGATAAGGAATAAGTATGTTAAAGTTTCTCGCTAGTATTGTACCGTGCTATTAAGTAGGACCCGTCATGGGGTTTGCTACTGTCTGTCAAAAATATATAAGTCTGTTAATTATATATTTCTCTTTAAATTGTGATATTAATTGGTGTAAGTATTGTATAATGAATAGTTAAAATATGATTTTCAATGTTACCTAATATTTTCAATAAATTTACGTTTCAGTAAAGAAGGAATTTTAAAACTCATCTTTTATAACTCAAACTTTGTGCGAACTTCTTTTCAGATTATGAGTCGGAAGTCAGAAATGTGATGCCCAGAGCTAGGATGTTACATTAGTTGGGCCCTAGAGCTAGGGTGTTACATTGTTCACACCCTAAATTACACATACACTTACATGCATTCAATTTCATACATACAAACATATATCAAAGCAATAAACATAATATCACACATGCAAACACAATTATAAAACCATAGACACCAAAATCACAAACAAAGAGACATCAAACAATAGGTAAATAAACCCTTATGGATTTATCACCATACACAACCATCTCCACACCACCAAAACTTAGTTGGTGAGGAAAAATCTCCCTCTTACGTCTTGAAGACAAGATCCTCAAGCTCCTTTCCTTCTCCTTGATTTCGTATGAACCAAAACAATTCCCTAAAATTCTTAAACAATAAGTAAAATCACAACCAAAGCTTAATAATGATAAACCATGGAACAAACATGGTTTATAAAATCACAAACTAAATTTAAACCCAAAGAATCAAAATTTTACCTTTAGGAAAGTAAACCAAACTTAGATTTTGAAGCACTTAGGATAGGATTTTCATAAAACTTCCTAAATGAAAAGTGTTTAGGAGGTGGTTTAGGTTTAGGAAATGCTAAGAACAAAAATTATAGAAGATGGATGGTGGTTCAAGGTGCTTGGACCGAAAATTCAAAGAGAAAAGGAAAGGAAAACAACTTGGTGTTCTTGGGAATTTTGAGATAAATAGATGTTTAGCTTTTTAAGTTAGAGAAAATGAAATTTGAGAATGAATGGTGAAGGGTGCTGCCGTGTGATAGTGTAGGGAAATTAGATGATAACTATGATATTAAAATATCACAATTGTGTTCACATTAGGAGCACATGGCTTATGGTCATCATGTGGTTATCAAATGGTCACAAAGACCATTCAAGAAGCTTGGAGAAGCCCACTTGGACTCCTTAGCCGTGTGGCCTCCATGAAATTAGGGACTAAGTTTAACTTAAATTAAATCTTAATTATATGCTAATTAGATGACAAGTTAATTAGGTTAGATTTCCTAATTACACTTAGTTAATATTCTAATTACATAACTAATTAATTGAATATGTAATTACATATCTCATAGCTTCTAAATAAAATTAGAATATTTAATTAGTAATTAGATTATGACTAATTAATAACTAGATTAGTTTACTTAGTTTGTTAATTAGGCCATTAAGATGACTAAATTAGGTTTAATTAGTTACGAAGTAAAAGTCAAGCCACTATATTTGACTTAATCCTAGCCATTGAAATTAACTTTGTTTCCTATCCATTGATCTAATCTAAGGTGGATATCACTTAGTGATTTTATCAGGATTCATTTCACACCATTGATCTGATCAACGGTTATGATCGAAAATAACTTAATCAAACTTTTCATCTGATGGTCCACAATAAAGTCCATGCCCCTTTATTTGACCACTTCCTATTGGATAGAAAAGTCCAGCCACCTATTTTGACTGATTCTTATTGGTTCGTTTTGATTTAGGTTACAAAAAATATTCTAAGCACATTTTCTGTCAGTTAAAATATATCGGGTCAAATAATTATAGCAGAAGCTGCTATAAATAAAATAGCAGATATTTATTCATGAAATATTTTTATTTCACAGATAAATTCTAAAAATTAAAAGATTCTTTTTTGTGTCATTCAGATTTGGGTTTAGTAAGATCTCCCGCCTCCAAATAAATCAGATAAGAATTTCCCCGACTCGAAAATTATTATTTTCCTAACTAGGAGCAAAACACACAAAACAATCAAAAACAGTATTAGAACAGTGAAATTATTTTTATATTGCACAAAAAACACAAAATAGTAAAATTCTGTCATGTCTGTAACATAGTCTAAAATTTGAGGTGTTACAACTCTCTCCCTCTAAAAAGAAGTTTCGTCCTCGAACCTTGCCACACCAAACATAAATATGGATACTGCTCTCTTATCTTATCTTCTAACTCCCATGTAGCTTCGCCACTTACATCGTTCCAAACTATTTAACCAATGCAATTTCTTTACCTTGAAGTTGCTTTATCCTTCAATCTTCAATCTTGACTGAAAACGTCTCATAGGTTAAATTTTCCTTTAGTTGTACAGTGTCTGGTTCGATAATATGAGTCGGATCAGAAATAAATTTTTGTAGTTATGATACGTGAAATACATTATGAAGATTTGATAGGAATGGTGGTGGTGCAATCTAATAAGTTACCGAACCTACCTAACGGAGTATCTGATACGGTCCGATAAACTTCAGAGTGAGTTTCCTCGACTTAATCACTCGTCCAACTCCAGCCATAGGTGTCACACGTAAAAACACATGGTCACCTTTTTCAAATTCAAGCGGTCTTCATCTTTTATCTGCATAACTCTTTTATCGCGTCTGAGTTGTCCTCATCTTGTCTTGAATCATTTTCACCTTTTCAGTTGTCTACTGTACAAATCTTGGTCCTACAACAGTACTTTCACCATCATGATACATCGTCTCCCATACAATGCCTCATAGGGAGCCATCCCTATGCTCGAACGAAAACTATTGTTGTATGTGAACTCTATCAATGGTAGAAACTCACCCCCAACAACCAGCTTGTTCTAGAACACAAGCTCTCAACGAGTCCTTTGAAAATTCTAGCTATCTTCTTTTCCTTATATCCAAGCCCCTCTTGATTGAACAGGTACTTCAAGCCCTTGAAATTACTACAGACTTTATACGAAAGAAAATTTCTTCAGATTTTCCTTGCAAAACGACTATCGCAGATCATAAAATGTAAATCGAATAATTCTTCTCATGCACGTTCCACTGCCTTGAAGTATACGCCACAACCTTTCTCTTTGATCTCAACACTCAATCTAAATCCACGAGTTGAACTTCTTCTAACAAAAATTGCATTTGACTAGTTTTACGCATAATTCCTTCTTTTTCTTCAGAAATTGAAGAACTGCATTGAGATCTTCAGCATGTTCCTTCAAATTTCGAGAATAAGTCAAAATATTACCAAAAATGACAAATTTGCCTATATGAGAAGGAAAAATCCTATTTATATGATTCGTGAATATCGCAAAAACATTCTTTACCCTGAATGGTAATACTAAATATTCATAGTGCCTGAAATGCGTCCAAAAACTGTCTTGGAACATTCTCTCCTTTTACGCGAATCTGATAATAACCAGCACGCAAATTGATCTTGGAGCAAACAACGATTTTCCTTCATTTGGTCTTCTAGTTCCCCTGTTGTCACATCACTCCAGATTTTCTTCATTCAAGATAAGTTGTTCTACTTGCCTATTTTTAATCTTAACAGAAAATGTCTCATAGATCAAGTTTTCTTCTAATTGCACTGTATTTGGTACTATGACATAAATTGAATCAAGAATAATCCTCCTTAATTGAGATACATGAAAGACACTATGAAGTTTATAGGAAAAAGTAACAAGACTATTCGGTAGATTACTAGATTAGTCCAACAAAGAATTTAAGATGGTCTAATAGATTTTGAAATGAACATGGTCCAATAATTTTAGAAATGAACTTTCTGGATTCAAACCCAAAAATCTCAGGTCAAGGAAACACTAAAGTTGCATTGTAACAATCTAGTAGGACATGGTTAGAAAATAACCAATCCATTTATAAAGTCAAGCTCTCAAATAGTTGTGGTTTTAGATAAACAAATCAAATCAACTAAAAATATTTGATATTCAATAGATATAGGGTAGAGTTAGAAAACTTGAGTATAAACAACAAGTTTAACAAGAAGAGTAGAAATACTCAAATCACATTATAACAAAGACATGGATAAGTCAAATTGATTTACTCAGTCTATTTGAGAAAGAAATGGACAAACCAGATCAATAGAAAAGTTTCAAACTCCAATAATAATAGGATAGTTTTAAACAGGCTCGAGTAGTAATAACAAGTTTAGAAGTTGGAGTAGCATTATGAAAAGAAGCAAAACACAGATAACCCCAAAAGATATATACAATCACAGACCACAAGAGAATGGGTTACCTTGCAAATTATACAGCACAGTTTTAAGCTTACCCTCTATGGCACAACTTCTTTGCTTTTTAAATTTTTGTATTTGAACGTTCTCATTACACTCTTTGCACCAACTCTTTCTTCTTCTTGAGATTTTGAAACATGTGTATTACTAACTGAAGGTTCCATCTTCAGTTGATCACATTCCTTGGAGAAAAGTCCAGGCTTCCTACATCCATAATAAATAATCCTTTTATGCTAACAATCTTTGGTGAGATGATTTTTTCCACACTTTAAACATTTCATTGGTGATGCCACAGTCTGACCAAAATCGTCGCCACTAGTACTTCCTCTCTTTGTTCGTTGTTGCTTCCCCAGCGGTCGTACATACGACTTTCGTTGAAAACGATTGGCCTTACGCTTCCTTCCATTTTGGATTATCGAAGGCTCTAAGTTACAGCTTCTCGCATCCGGTGACTGCTCCAATCCTAATAAGCTATAAAGTTCGATTATCAGTTACTGCAGCTGAGCAATCATCTGTCTCTGTTGTACTACTACTTCAATCATCTTTTGCATCACACTTCTAGCTGCGGCTATATGATCTTTATCACGTCTCGCGTTCATATGCTCATGTTCGCCACGTTCCATTATCTTTCTTTAAAGATAAACAAAATCAAAACATAACGAACTAAACGTAACTATTTCACACAACATCGTCTCCTTTCGAAAATCAAAATATATCTCTGTATTCAGTGTCAGAGATTCACACAGCAAAAACAAGACAAACCTACCCACAAACCCAAAAGACTCTAACTTGGGCTCTGATACCAACTAATGTAACACCCACCTTAGGGTGTCACATTTATGTTACTCAATTACCAAATTATCCCTTCATTTGAAAATCGTGCTTTGTAATAGAAATACGAGTTGTAAAATTTCTTAATAACAACAAGATAAACTTAGTAGAAAATAAAAACATTTCAACATCATCACAATTAATTTACATCATATACACCATCTCAGTATGGTCATACTTTAATATTTACAAACTAGACTATCAAACATTTAAACCTTAAACTTTAATTTAAACTATTGTACTGCCCAAGTACTACTAGACAGTAGAACCCTAAGACGGGTCCTCCTCAGATTCCTCCGCAGGTAAGAATCCAGACTGACGTGAAGTCCTACGAACAGGTGTCCGCGCAATTGACACAATACTAATCGCACTGGGAGTATGGTAGTAAGCTCCCCAGTACTGCCTAATAGAGAAAGGAAACTCTAGTTGTACATAAACATTTACCCTAAAATAAGGATTCCCTAAATGAAGTCTACTCAAAATAATCGTTAAGTCTCCCATATAGTAAATACTTGCTCTATCTAAATCAACGTGCCACGCCTCTAATGCTCCGTGAAACTGTAGCCTCAAGTACCCTAAGAAACTAGACATCTCCATCTCTTTAAAACTCATCTACCTCTACAGGAATCTGCTCCTCCTCAGCCTCTTGCTCAAGTCCTCGCTCAACATCTTTAAAATTATAAATACAATACAAATAGGCATACAAAGAGGTAAGATCACCTACGCCAATACCAGTATGGTAGCAATGAAGATAAACACATACAACATCTCACACAGCTATCAAACCATAATTACAATTATGCCATCAACATCAATTATCATCACAACTCATGCAATAAATGATAATTACTATCATGCCCTCATCAATATTCAATTATTCAACAATGCAATTATCATAACCCATAATTACGATAATACCCTCAATCATTTCCTAATATTCAATAATTCGAATACCATAAACGATAATTATGATAATACCCTCAATAACTATGCTTATTCACCTAGACTCAATTTCCTACTCTATGGAGCTACAACTCAGATCGGAGAGAGTGATTGAAAAGATCTGTCTGCACCAACATGCCTCAGACCATGTGCTCCATTTTTTGCACATCTACCATATGCACGACAGTCTTTATCAGGTCTTGATTAAGAATAGTGTCTCAATCTGGATCATTGGTGTATTACGTCAGTCTAACCCACGGTACAGAAGAGCTACCAACTACCCATTGTAGGCAACCCGCACCCCAATGCCCCAAGGTCAACGAGTGACCTACACTATGCATATCGCACCCACTCAGGAGGTGTATTCTCTCTCAGGCAATTAGCCTTATACAGTCCATCGAACCTTTCCAATGCATGTACTATGCATCATTCACATTTTGAATTTATTATCTCATATTCGGGGTCCACTTATTAACCCAACAGTATTTTTACTATATTTCCATCGCGTAGTCATATTTTTCACATTTTCTCAATCGCGCAATAATTCTGTCGCGTTTTCAAATTGCATATAATATTTTTCATACGTTTTAAATCAAAAATACTAATTTTCTCATTTAACACTAAAATTGACTTTATTTTCTATATTTACATAATAGTCCCTCAAGAATATAATATTTATATTTTTGTCCTCATTTAAATAATATTTTTACAATAGTCCCTCATAAAATTAGTATTTACAAAATAGTCCCTCATAAATTAATAGTTACGAAATAGTCTCTCATAAATTAATATTTACATAATAGTCCCTCATCAAACTAATATTTATGAAATGACCCCTCTTTTATAAAATATTTGCAATGTGAACCCTCTTTAAATAAAAATTACAATATGATCCTTCTTAAAATATTAATTACAATTTTGTCCCTCTTTTATAAAAATTTACAGTATAACCCCTCTAAAAATCGGTATTTGTATTGTTTCCCAAAAAAATGATATTTCTTTCTTTTACTTCACATATTACAGCTCAAATTTTACAGACGCGCTTCAAAACTCGTAGGGTGAGCTATACGTCAGTAAACTTCAAGTATTTACCCTCATTTTATTTCATAACTCATTTGTTTAATTATATCAAATTGTTTTTCCAAAATCATTTTACTTTTCTATACTCAAACTTTTCCAAATTCATTTAGCTCTTTAATTCTCATTTTAATCCATCAGTTTAAGGACTTTGGTCCTCTTTTCCATGGTAAAGTCGTGAGCCTCATTGCTCTTTGGAGCATTCATATAATCGTTCCATCATATTGTTCACACCCTAAATTACACATACACTTACATGCATTCAATTTCATACATGCAAAAATATATCAAAGCAATAAACATAATATCACACATGCAAACACAATTATAAAACCATAGACACCAAAATCACAAACAAAGAGACATCAAACAATAGGTAAATAAACCCTTATGGATTTATCACCATACACAACCATCTCCACACCACCAAAACTTGGTTGGTGAGGTAAAATCTCCCTCTTACCTCTTGAAGACAAGATCCTCAAGCTCCTCTCCTTCTCCTTGATTTCGTATGAACCAAAACAATTCCCTAAAATTCTTAAACAATAAGTAAAATCACAACCAAAGCTTAATAATTGTAAACCGTGGAACAAACATAGTTCATAAAATCACAAACTAAATTTAAACCTAAAGAATCAAAAGTTTACCTTTACGAAAGTAAACCAAACTTGGATTTTGAAGCACTTAGGGTAGGATTTTCACAAAACTTCCTAAATGAAAAGTGTTTAGGAGGTGGTTTAGGTTTAGGGAATGCTAAGAACAAAAATTATAGAAGATGGATGGCAGTTCAAGGTGCTTGGACCGAAAATTCAAAGAGAAAAGGAAAGGAAAATAACTTGGTGTTCTTGGGAATTTTGAGAGAAATAGATGCTTAGCTTTTTAAGTGAGAGAAAATGAAATTTGAGAATGAATGGTGAAGGGTGCTGCCCTGTGATAGTGTAGGGAAATTAGGTGATAACTATGATATTAAAATATCACAATTGTGTTCACATTGGGAGCATATGGCTTGTGGTCATCATGTGGTCATCAAATGGTCACAAAGACCATTCAAGAAGCTTGGAGAAGCCCACTTGGACTCCTTGGCCGTGTCGCCTCCATGAAATTAGGGACTAAGTTTAACTTAAATTAAATCTTAATTATATGCTAATTAGATGACAAGTTAATTAGGTTAAGTTTCCTAATTACACTTAATTAATATTCTAATTACATAACTAATTAATTAAATATATAATTGAATATATCATAGCTTCTAAATAAAATTAGAATATCTAATTAGTAATTAGATTATGACTAATTAATAACTAGATTAGTTTACTTAGTTTGTTAATTAGGCCATTAAGATGACTAAATTAGGTTTAATTAGTTACTAAGTAAAAGGAAAGCCACTATATTTGACTCAATCCTAGCCATTGAAATTAACTTTGTTTCCTATCCATTGATCTAATCTAAGGTGGATATCACTTAGTGATTTATCAGGATTCATTTCACACCATTGATCTGATCAACGGTTATGATCGAAAACATCTTAATCAAGCTTTTCATCCGATGGTCCAAAATAAAGTCCATGCCCCTTTATTTGACCACTTCCTATTGGATAGAAAAGTTTAGCCACCTATTTTGACTAATTCGTATTGGTTCGTTTTGATTTAGGTTACAAAAAATATTCTAAGCACATTTTCTGTCAGTTAAAATATGTCGGGTCAAATAATTATAGCAGAAGCTGCTATAAATAAAATAGCAGATATTTATTCGTGAAATATTTTTATTTCACAGATAAATTTTAAAAATTAAAAGATTATTTTCTATGTCACTCAGATTTGGGTTTAGTAAGATCCCCCGCCTCTAAATAAATCAGATAAGAATTTCCCTGGCCTGAAAATTATTATTTTCCTGACTAGGAGCAAAACACACAAAATAATCAAAAACACTATCAGAACAGTCAAATTATTTTTATATTGCACAGAAAACACAAAACAGTGAAATTCTGTCATTTCTGTAACATAGTCTAAAATTTGGGGTGTTACATTTAGTACCCGGGACGAGACCTATATCTATAGTACCCTATAAGATGGCACCGTTAGAGTTAGCAAAACTCAAAAAGCAAATCGAGGATTTGTTGGATAAATAATTCATTAAACCAAGTGTTTCTCCATGGAGAGGACTTGTGTTACTAGTGAAAAAGAAGGATGTTACCATGAGACTTTGTGTGGATTGCAGGTAATTGAATAAGGTAACCATAAAAAATGAGTATATGTTGCCTAGAATAGATAATTTAATGGATTAGTTGAGTGGAGCTTTAGTTTTCTTAAAGATTGATCTTAGGTCTAGGTATCATCAAATATGGGTTAGGGAAGAGGACATCCCTAAGACCGCCTTTAGAATTAAGTATAGACATTATGAGTATCTTGTGATGTCTTTTGGGTTGACGAATGCACCAGTAGTGTTCATGGATTACATGAATAGGATATTTAGACCCTACCTAGATTAGTTTATTGTAGTGTTTATAGATGATATCCTAATCTATTCCAATACAATAGAGGAGCATGAGCAATATGTGAGGATAGTTTTGGAAACCATTAAGGAGAAAAGGTTGTTTGCCATGCTACCTAAGTGTGAGTTTTGGCTTACGCAAGTGTAGTTTCTAGGCTATGTGATATCTCAGGGTGAGATTTTAGTGGACCCTAGTAAAGTTGAGGTAGTGTTACAGTAGGAGAGACCTACCACTGTGACCGAGATCCAAAGCTTCAAAGGCCTGGTGGGGTACTATAGAATGTTCATTAAGGGGTTTTCTTAGTTAACGCTACCCTTGACTAGATTGACTAGGAAAGGTAGTAATTTTGAATGGACTCAGAGTTGTGAGAATAGTTTCCAAGAGTTAAAGTTGAGGTTGACCACTGCACCGATAATGGTAATTCTAGATCCTTTGGAGAACTTTGAGGTGTAATGTGATGCTTCAAAGATGGGTATGTGGTGTATTCTAATGCAGCATAGGACGGTAGTCGCCTATGCATCAAGGTAGTTGAGGCTGCATGAGGAGAACTACCCTACTTATGATTTGGAGTTAGTTGTAGTAGTTTTTGCCCTAAAGGTTTGGAGGCATTACTTGTACGGAGTCCAATTTAAGTTTTTTAGTGATCATAAGAGTTTGAAGTACTTATTTGATTAGAAAGAGCTGAGCATGAGACAAAGAAGGAAGATAGAGTTCTTAAAGGACTTTGACTTTGAGTTGAAGTACTATTTAGGTAAGGCCAACGTAGTGGCCGATGCACTAAGTAGGAAATCCCTACATATGTATCGGATGATAATCCAAGAGAGTGAACTTCTTGAAAGTTTCAAATATTTGAGTCTTGCAATAACTATGTTACCACATAGTCTCTGTGTGAGTAAAGTGGACATAGTTAATGACTTGAGGGCTCAGATCTTATAAGCTCAAAAGGAAGATGGGACTCTAGGGGAAGTACTTGAGTAAATCTTCTTAGGAAATCCGAAAGAGTTTGATGTGGTGAATGATGGAGTGATTAAGTTTAGTGGTATACTGTGCATTCTAAGTGAATTTGGAATCAAGGAACAAATCCTTGAAGAGGCTAATAAAAGTCATTACACTATCCATCCCAGGACCACTAAGACGTACCAAGATTTGAAGAAGATGTTTTGGTGGCCTAAAATGAAGAAGGACATAACATAGTTTGTGTCTAAGTTCCTAACTTGTCAAAAGGTCAAGATAGAACAACAAAGACCCTTCGAACCTTTATAGTCCTTAGGAATTCTTGAGTGGAAATGGGATAACATCATAATGGATTTTATCATGGGGTTGCACAAGACTCAGCCAATTTTTTATGCAGTTTTGGTCATTGTGGATAGACTAACCAAGTTTGTACCTATAGGAGATAGTTAGATTGCATGGTATTCTCATTAGTATAGTTTCTAATAGAGGCCCTAGATTTACATCTAGATTTTGGGAAGCCTTGTTGAAAGATTTTAGACAAAGCTTAGTTTGAGTACAACATATCATCCACAGACTGATGGTCAATTGGAAAGGACAATCTAAGCCCTTGGGGATATGCTTAGAGCATGTGTGCTAGAGCAAAAGGGTAGTTGGGATAGGCTCTTACCTTTAGTGGAGTTTTCCTACAACAACAGTTATCATTCCAACATAGGTATGACACCGTATGAGGCACTTTATGGTAGGAAGTGTAGGTCCCCTTTATGTTGGTATGAGGTTGGAGAGAAAAACCATCAGAGGACCTGAGTTAGTACAATAAACCACAAATCAGATTAAAATGATCAGGGATAGGTTAGTTATGGCTCAAAGTAGGCAGAAAAGTTATGCTGATAAAAGGAGAAGACCTCTAGAGTTTGAACAGGGAAAATATGTTTTCTTGAAAGTCACTCCTACAACAGAGATTGGTATAGCACTGAGAACACGAAAGTTAAATCCTCGTTTTATTGGTCCCTACCAAATCCTAAAAAGAGTTAGATTAGTTTATAAAACCTTTATAATTTCTTTCATGTGCCACAACTAAGAAAGTACAATCCAGGTCCTTCACATGTTACAAGGAATGAATTTATCCAGTTAAGAGATGATCTATCTTATGCATTGCAACCAGTAAGGATCATGGACATAGGGTCAAAGAGCTTATACATAAGCTGATTCCTCTGGTGAAGGTGCTTTGGGATGGAGCAAGTTTTGAGGAAGCTACATGGGAGTTGGAGTCTCACATGCAACAAGAATGCCCGCAGTTGTTTATATAAGGTGTGCAATTTTGAGGACAAAATTTTCAAAATGAGGGAAGAAATGTAACATCCTCTTTTTAGTGTGTTAGACTAGTTTATGATTACAAAGGTAGCATAATACTTGCTTGACATGTCTACTTATTTTTGTGACAAATTGAGTTAATTTAGGCACTTTATTGCAACTCAAAATGTGAAAAATAGCTTAAAATGACTCATATAGTAGCATAAATGGCTAAATTGAGGGAAATAAATCTAGATAAATTTTATCTAATCACAAATAGGTGGAAGAGGTTGTAGTTAAAATTTGAGGATAATTAGAGTTAATTTGGTATTTTTAAGCATACTGGGAGTGTGTTTTAATATCGGATTGACTAGTCGCTGATATGAAAAAATAGGGAAATGGCATAACAAGAATTTAGATGAATCTTAGGATTTATTCTAAAGTTATTGGAAGATAAGAAACTTGATTTGGTGAAATCTAAGTGTTCTTAGCAGATATATTATTTGTTTCAAAATTTCTTTTTGTCTTAAGTTTCCCACGGGTTATATATCATTTTTCCTTGACTTTTGCCTTTTATATTTCTATTCTTTTCATCCATTTTCTCATTCTCACTTTCGGCTAGCAACAGAGAATAAAAGGGAGAAAGAAGATAAAAAGGAAAGGAAGAAATAAAAGGAGAAGGAGGAAGAGGAAAGCTAAGGGAAAATCAAAAGCTTGATCATTATACTTGCTACAAGAGATAGGGGTGATTGACTTCCATCTTCTATTCTTGGTTCTTGCTTTTCATGTTTGTGATGCTTGCTGAGTTTCAAAAATGGGTTTTTGGTGTGTTTTTCCATGGTTAGAGTGGATGAACTTGTGGTAAGCTCATTTTATGGTTCAGCTTGTGTTAGCTCATTTTTCCATGAGTCTTTGTGTTATAAGATTGTGTGAAAGTTTCTTAGAATCCTAGTAATCATGTATGTGTTAGTCATGGAAACCATCACCCAAGAGAGGGGGTGAATTGAGTGATTACAAATTTTAAAAATACCTTTGAGAAATTATACATTTTGATAATTCAATCAATACATGCAGCGGAATAAGTCTAACAAAGATACAACTATTAGAGATTACTCAAATACAACTTAGGTTAAAGGATAAATCAATCAAATGAGCTAGATATCAAATTCAAGACAAGGATATATAATTAAACCACAAATGTAAAGAGATAGAGTTGATAAAAGCAAACACAAGAATTTATCCTGGTTTAGTTACCCCTTGTGACCTATGTCCAGTCTTGAAGTGAACCACCTGAGATGTTCCACTAAACCTTCAAGCTTGAACATGTGCTTGATGACCTTTACAAACTTAAGCACTCAACACACCTTGGGATACCTTACCCTTTGTATTTGAGCCTCTACTTTCAAGGGATACCTCACACTTATAACTTTGATGGATATCTCACCCTCTATTTTATAGTTTATACAAAGTATAGATGATAAGAAACTCTCTCAAGAGTGGATAATACAAATTGAAGCACTATGAGTATCAAGGATTCACACTTTGAAGCTCAAAACAGGGGTTTATAAGAAATGATAGCTAAAACTCATTGTCAATGCTCAAGAATGATTTTCAAATTGTTTCCCCACTTGTCTTTTATGCCCAAACACTTTCATTTATATCCCAATGCATTTTAGAGCCATTGGTGGTGGTTTGGAGCATTAAATGCTCAAAAAGAGTCGTTGGAAAAATGTTTCTGCTACCCAGATAATCGGTTATAGATATTCCATAATCAGTTACAAGCTTTAAAAACATAAAAAATGCTTCTAACTTAGTGAATAACTAGTTATGAATATTCTATAATTGGTTATGAGATTTAAAAACATGAAAAACCCTTCTGACTTGGTGAATAACCGGTTATGGATATTCCATAATCGGTTATGGCACTCTAGTTTCGAAAACTAACTTTAAATTGTCATAACTTCTTCATTTCTCATCTGTTTAAAACAAATGACCACTCATTAGAAAGATATTTGAGCCTATTTTCATATGAAATAAGTTTTAAAACAAAACGTACAATATTTCGAAAGATATGATTAAAAGAGTAACCAAAGGTCAATTTTACAAAATACAAACTTGACTATTTTTCATAGATTTGAACAACTACCAAGACTAGCTTTTCAAAACATGTTTGTTGGGCATTTTAGCATGTAAGAAATATTTGTAAAGATTTTAAAATATATTTAAGCTCAATGTGATTCCTTTTTACCTTTACACAAGATCTAAGTTCTATAAGCTAAACTTGAAGATCTTAGACTTAATCTTGCCATCATCAATTCTAGTCCTTAGGCTTGTATATGTAATCCAAGCTTCTAAAAATTTCTTCTTTTCAAATTTTGCAAATGCTTGGAACATCTTATCATTTTCATTCTTTTTAAGTTGAGCATAGTTGTGATCTTTTGCTTTCATGTTGTAATGCTTACTCTTGGTACTTGGACTATCCTATAAAGTATTCCCCACTTAAACAAACATAGTTAGTCCAAATTCATAATTCAATATCTTTATATGTATGATTCACAATTAAATAACTCTAGTTAGTCTAACATGCATATAAGACTTTTATAGACACATCCAAATAAGATATTTATCAATTACTAATAGAAATGCTCTATGTAGGATGCAACAAAGAACACTTTGCACATTTTCATTTAAATAGAATCAAATCCAATATTAATTCATTATAACTCATATAAAGCATTATTGAATATATTATATAAAGAATGCTACACATATCTCATTCCATGATTATTAAGTGAAATATAAATAAATGGAGTACATAATCATGCATGATCCAATATAATCTATTAAGCACATATATGTAGCATAATCATCATTCTTTTTGTAATGCATTTGTCATCATCAAAACTTAACACATTAAACCATTAGGGCAAAGACAATTCTACAATCTCCCCCTTTTTGATGATGACAAATCACCAAAGAAAAATATGTTGAGCAATATAAAATAATAAATATTCATGTAAGCATATCAAACAATAAGCACAAGAACATATTTTTCTTTCCAATTTTCACTCCCCCTATTTGATATCAACAAAAAGGCTTAAGAAAGATAATATTTTCTCCCCCCTATAGATAAAACTTATGTTGTCAACAAGAGTAGGATCATCAAAATCCAAAAACTTCTTCAAGTTATTCAAATCATAATTATCTCTCCCTATTTGATTATACATATAATTCAAGAATAGAGAGATGAAACAAACATGCTTTCAAGATATAAAAGATTATTCATGTAATGCTTGTCACATTTTGGTACATCAACATTTAGCATATGATAGCTATAAGCTTAAGAATTTATGTCTAACATATAATATCTTCCATATCGCATGATAAATAAGTATCGCTCGATGAAAGTTACAAAATATTCATATAAGGTCATGAAATTAAGGTTTTCAAATGAAAGACCATATAACTTGCCGCATATCAAGCATTTCTCAATGAAAGAATCAAAAGATATGAAGTCTAAGAATGTTTACCTTCTTTCATTTATAGAGAGAAAGAGAATAAGAGATGGTCTTCGTTGACATGTTGACAGTAATAATAATAAAACACTTCATGTCAAACAAGGATGTAAGCCAAGAGATATAAACAACAATTTAAGAGCTAGGCTTCCCCTCAAAATATGCATATTATCAAAATATAAAACATAATAGTTTAACATAGTCATGCATATATTTATTGTCAACAAGGACATGGAAGAAAGATGTGTAAGATAAAAAGGATAAACAACCATTGCAAATAAACAAATAATTATATGAAGTTATAAGAAAAGAAGATAAGCTCCCCCTTAATATTGGAATCCCAATATCATTGAATTTGTACTTTTTATTTACTTTTTTCTCAATGTCATATGAACCAAAAACTTCTCCCATTTTTTTCATGATAAAAAAGATGTGCAATATATATTTTGACAAAAAGAGAAGTCACAGTAAAACCATTGCCAACAACAAGTTTTCAATAAGAATTTGAGTAATAGGATAACCAATTTAGGATATTCATTTCAATAAGATGGACATAACAAAAACATCATATAGATTAAATCAATAATAATCATGTTCAACATATAATTCCACAATTATTAGTTCCATAACAAAGTGATCTAGCTCCCTTCATCGAAGCACATAATGGATAAAGAGAAAAATGTATGCCAAGACCATGTAAGCACATTACCATAAAGTAAAGCAAGGCAAAGATACATATTCTTAATCTATCAATCAAAAACCATTTTAAAACTTCTCCCTCTTTCAAAAAGAATTTTCCAAGAGCACATTATATTTTCAAAAGCATTTTAGAAGGGTAGAGATGTTTAAGATTAAAATTACATATTCTTTGAGAGTGATAAAATCGAAGTTAAAAGAACATAAAGAACATATAAAAGTACATCTCTTCTATTTCTCATTGAACAAGAGTCTTGACAAAATAAAACACTTTGACGAATAAGACTTATCTTTGAAAGTATTAAGATGGGATCTATAGAACATTCCAAAAGATTTATTTGGAACCTTTCTTAAACATTCTCCCAAGATTTTATAAAACTTTTCAGAGCAAAAGAAGAGAGTACTGCATTTATAGCACAAATTGAATGATTTCCAAATTTTCAAGATAATTAGGAGGTGAAAATACTTTCAAGTTCTTAAGACAAGTTCAAAAGATTCTCAAGGATATGGACTTTGAAAAGCTTCTTTCAAATATAATAAGGGATTTTTCTTTAAAATCCTTTTAAACAAACCATAAACTCTTTTCGAAACAAGAGCATGATTCTTATAGGTATTATACCAGTAAGAAACCATAATTCAAGAGAATCATAGATATCAATCATTCACCTTGATGAAATATGCTACAGGGATCAAAGCATGTATAGAACTAATATCATCCACCCTATATGCAATGATAAGATTAGCAAGTTAATATCCAATTAGGCACTTTATCAATGCTAAGCATACTTCTCATGTAAGGAAAGTATCTAATAATTTAAGATCAATTAATGAACAAGTATCATACAATCCTTAGCATATAGAATACAACAATAGTTTAGAGATAAAGATACTTATTGAGTTAGATAGAGAGTGATGCTTCTTTAGAATGTTCTTCGTTTCTTGGTCCTTTGAGTTTAAGTTTTCTTTCATTGAGTATTTCATTCCATTGCACTTGAAGAAAGTCTTCTCATGTCCCTCTTCATTCAACTCTTCTCTTTATCCATTTATGCTTGACATTTCAATATTTGATGGCTATATTTGAAACACATAGAAATACTTGCAAAGCTAACTTTAAAAGTTCTCTAATGTAACACCCTGAAAATCACTTATTTCTTGATAAATACTCATTTTATAATATTTGTGATTTTTATGAATTTTTATGAAATTATTTGAATTGCTTGATTATTTTATTATATTTTTCATTTAGCGTGCACACCGAACAAAACTGGGAAAATGAAATATTTTTCCTGAGGCCAGAAAACCTTGGACTATGGAAGCGGTGATGGGGGATCTTACTAAACTCGAGGCCGGACACAGTTTATAAAGTTTTTGTTTTTCGAGATTTTATCTGATGGATGAAATTTGAGTGCACTCTATTATCCATTGGACAATAGATACCGACATTGTTAACTATAACTTTTATCCATTGGATAATAACTTACAGCAAAAATCTAGTAGATGATTTCTATCTAATCACTTTTATGATATCATCTAAGTGACATCGTCACATCACCACGTGACAATATGATTTGACATTTTTGGGAAGCGTGCAAAGCTTCTCAAGGAAGCTTTGGGAGAAGCTTGCAAAGCAAGCCTTGCTACTCCTTTGGCCCTTGAGACTCACGGTCACCTTGGCCCAAAAAGAGATATCTATGAGAACAATATTAGTTATCAATGGACTTAGATGATTAAGTGTTAAAGACATAATCTGTGAGGTTATGAGTGATTGAAGGAAGAAATAAGTTTTACCACTATAGGAAATTGATTCTTGAGTATGATATTTGATAATTAGAGGTAAGAGTGAAATTGAGACCTAACATACTTGATAATAAGATGAAAGAGTAATTAAGATGGAATGAAGTTTTAGAAAGAATGTTAGGAAATATTATTTAGGTGATTTGGGAGATAAATTAGGTATACGAGATTTATAAGTAAGATTGAAAACAATTATAATGTCTTCATATGAAGAGTAATAACTATTGAAGGTACCAATGGAAATAATTTTAGAGACAATTGGAATGATGAAAAAATGATTTATTAGTGGTGGATCTAGATGACATGATAATCGAGGAATTTAATTAAGAACTCATACAATAAGAATGGAGAGGAAGGAATTTTTATCATTAAACAAAAGAGTGATTTTTGGTCTTGAGAGGAAAAACAAGCTTGAGAAAGAGATAAAGAAGATTGAAAGACTTGGATGAAAAAGGAAAGGAATGGTGATGTAAAAACATTGTGGTTCTTTTTTAGGTTCATAAATGATATGAGGAAGGGTTATTTGGAGAAACCTAGTTAGGAGAAGCTGGTGATTTGAATTAACTTCCACCTAATTCTTGAGAGTATGATAATTAAAGACTAATGAAGACCTAATATATCTATATATTAGAGGAATTATGAAAATGCTCCATGTGATTTGGAAATAATGATTCTTGAATTTTCACGACTGAAATCCTTTATGATAGCATGCATTAACATTGTACCTTGGGCCGACATACTGGACCCAAGTGATTTATGATTTTAGCATTGTGTTGTCGAGCCGACGAACTGGACCCAAAAACATCATATAGACGAATGAGTCTGATGTGGGTTGTTTTTGTGACCAGAAATATCATATAGACGATTGAGTCGGATGTGACTTGTTATCATAAGAAACCCAGATATATCAGTGATATCATGTAGTCGTATAGGCGATTATATAATATCATTGATATTAATGATATTAAACAATTGTATGGGCGGTTGCTTTAATATCATTGGGAACAGTTCAACGGTGGTTTGATTTCTTGAGCATGCAATTGAGTATTAGACTGTCAACTTTTGATGCCTAGGAGTGAGCATGGATTGGACAAGTGCGATCCCTGATGGATCTTGGGCGACACCCAGGGCAGGTGATTCACCAGTGACCACTGTCACATTGTATACCCCTGGCCATGAACACCGTTGCAACGCATTGGTAGCCTAACAAAACATTATCTTTTTCATGATCTGGCATAGACTGTCTTTTGAGGGGGGACAGATCTTTTGGAGTGCTTATCTCTGAATGTTGACTCCATGGAGTAGGACTTTGGGTTGCATCGTGTATAAGGATGGTTGATCAATCAATTTTGAGGCATTCATTATTGCTTTATATTTAGCCTAATTGATGATAATTGTATCCAATATTATTATGTTTGTGGGTGAGTTTTAAATGATTGGGTCTCATTGAGCTTAGATGTAAAAGCTTTATTAATTTTCAGAATTTACCTCGTTTTGACTTTTCTGTCTTATACAGACCATATCTTGGGCTACAAATGTTATATTTGGATGATCTTGGTGTCCCCTGAAATCTGAGACGAAGATACACAATTTTGTATCTAATGCAGTTTTTCTAATTCAGTTGGATTCAAGGCAAAATTGAGCCTCGAAGTTAGGACGCTGTTGCTGTCATAAAGCTTAGACCTTCTCTCACTGATTTGGGCTTAACTCTCTTAATTTAAACCCAAATAAGGCAAACTATATGTCTCTGTAAAGCTTATTCAGAGGGATACAGATTAGGCTAGGGGTAGATTAGGAATTGCAGAAGAATTTTCAGTTACAAATAGGTTTAGGCAAAATACGAAAAATACACTTTTTACGAATCCTGATTTTGAAGTTTTACTATAGGAATCAAGAAACCCTTTTTCTTTTCTTTTCGTCTTCTCTATTTCGTTTTCCTCTTTTCTCTAATTTGTATCTCTTCAATGGTGATGGCCATGGAAGGCTAAAGATCCAATCAATCCAAGGAATTCAATGATTGTGGTTAGAGTTTTGAGTTCTTTTGTTTTATTTGTGATTTCTGATTATGTTCTTTCCTTTTCTCCTTCTTTAATTGATTTATGATTATGTTTCAAAATTGAAGATAGATTTGGATTGATTAATCTGAATTTAATGGAGAATAGATCATCGATTGATAATCTATGTTAATTCAAAATTATGTTTAATTAAATCTTAATCAAGAATTGCGATTGTGATTCTGTTTTAGTTGATTAAATTCTAGGTGATTATCTAGTTGAATTCGAATTAACAGAGGTAATTGCATAAATAATTTTACTCTCTTTGAACTATGATTTACTTTGCCACTTGATTTGAAACCCTTGGATTGGTGTTTTCAGTTTTGAATTTATTCCTAATTACTATCGAATTTGCATTCTGTTACTTGATGAATAAAACCCCCTACCTTTTGATAATTTTTAATATACTTGAGAAACCCGAATTGATCCTTGGGAGATGACCTAGGTTATGCACTATGCTATAATCCATTTAAATCCTAGTCTATTTTGAGGCGAGCACGACATCACGCATCAAAATTTGGCGCCATTGCCGGGGATCTATTTTCGGTTTCTTAAGTTTATTAGAAGTTCCTATTTGCTGTTAATTTTTCTGTACTCGTGATCAACTTTGCTGGAATTCCTTAAATGCATTTTGCTATTTTATTTTTATTTTTATATTTATTTTTATTTTTTTTCTACAGATTCTGCTCATTCTGCCCATTTTGTTGCTGTTTTTGCATTGTTACTATTTTATTAACTTTTTCTGCTGTTGACTATCCTTTTGTTGATCTTATTGCCAATTGCATTGCAAGACCTTATTGTGAGTGTTATACATTCATTTTGGGCGTGTTACTAGCTTCTTACCACTGTTTTATACACTACTAGAACTCTTTTCCTAATTTCTGGTGCAGGGGAGAACAAAGTGCAATCTGGCCAACTCTGATTGAGCTGAAATTTGGTCTCCAAGGGTAAAACATCATTTGGAGTAAAATGATCCGTTAAGGAATCAAGTATTCAGATTTTAGCCAATTTTCATCATTTGGTAAGGTTTTTGGGCAGTTTTATAATTTCTGGAAAAAGGGCCTAATTTTAGATTGAGCTGAGACTTGTTCCCTTGAAGGAAAAGGGCATTCTAAAAGAGGCTTAGTGTGGTCACTCATTTTTAAGCCAAATTCCATTGTTTAGACCACTTTTTTAATTTTTGAATATTTTTTATTGCATTTTTAAGTTCCCTTTTTGAGTAGTATTTAGTGTGTGGTGGTCCCACAATTTTTAAAAATCATTTGATAGGTCAATTAGATTTATTTTAGTGCATTTTTACTGTTTGATAGTCAATTTTGCTTGTTTTGCTATTTTTGAGTTTTGCATGTTATATGACTAGGTCCAATCCTGGTTTTGTGCATAATTTTGATCCTGAGATAGATAAGACTTTTCATACCTTGCATAGATTTAATAGATTTGATTCTGCATTTGCTGAACATATAGGAAGTAGTGATTCTTCACATACTTATCATACTAGTGATTCTGCTTCTGAATTTTCTGATTCTGCACTTTCTGTCACTGATCCATCTTTCAATTATGATTCTACTGAGCATATTGAGATTATGGATAATAGAACCTTGAAGGAGCTGGCTGCTCCTGATGTTACATATTAGTCTTTATGCATTCAGTATCCTGATGTTGATGTTCCATTTGAACTTAAATCTGGATTGATTCATTTGCTGCCTAAGTTCAATGGTCATGCAGGAGAAGATCCTCATAAGCACCTCAAGGAGTTCCACATTGTGTGTTCTACCATGAAGCCTCAAGGAATCTCAGAAGATCACATCAAACTTAGAGCATTCCCTTTCTCATTACAGAGATCTTTGCTAAGGACTGGCTGTATTATTTGCATCCAAGGTCTGTCACTAGCTGGAATGATCTTAAGAGGCTATTTTTGGAGAAATTCTTTCCTGCATCAAGGGCTGCATCAATCCGAAAAGAGATATGTGGCATCAGGTAGTTTGACAGAGAACCATTGTCTGAATACTAGGAAAGATTCAAGAAGATGTGTGCTAGCTGTTACCAAGTGGCTTTCAGTACTCAAGAGGGGGGTGAATTGAGTATAAAACTTTTTCCCAAAACCTCTTTTTAAAATTAAGACAAATATTAAAAGCTTAATAAATAAATGCACAGAAGGAACAAGAAGAAGAAAAGAAACAATAAAGAGCGATGAAAAATAAATGTGCATAAATTAAATTGCATAAAATAAAGAGATTAGGGAAAAGAGAAGCGGAACACGGTATTTATCCCGGTTCGACCACTAACCCACTTGTGGTCTACGTCCAGTCCTCGAAAGCCGAGATTTTTCACTAAGTATACAAGCTTCAATAGGTGCTTGCCACCGTTACAAAATAGAGCACTTTTCACACACAGGGACACTCTACCCTTGTGCTAAAGTCTCAGCCTGCAGGGATACCTCACCCTTATACAAACCTTGAGGGATACCTCACCCTCGATACAGAATATCAGAAAAAATAGATGAAGAGAAACTCTCACTCAGAGTAAGTAATACAAATTGAAGTGCTAAAGGAGCTCTCACAAAAATATCTCAAAGTTTTTAATCAAGAAGAGCGTAGAAAATAGTTTTCATAAATCAGAGTAATCAGAAAATAGTTCAGAATTATGGGCTCTAAAATTCGTGACCCAAGCTTGCTATTTATAGGGAAAAACAGATGAATTAGCCGTTGGGTATAATTAAGAGCATTTAAAACAAATTTATCTGAATTAAAACGTTTGAAAGTTTCCATATCAGACTGCGTATTCAAACGTGTTTATTCGAATAACTTAACAGGTTATTCGAATAACACTGTTCCTGAAACCAATTTAAAGGCTTGTCTGAAATGGGTTATTCGAATAACCAACCTGTTATTCGAATAACTCTATTAAAACCAGAGTTTTGAAAACGAGGGGTTATTCGAATAATAGCTTATTTATTTGAATAACGTAGTTTAAAAGAAGTTCAAACAAAATGGATTTATTCGAATAACGTATGAGTTATTCGAATAACTCACTTAAAGCACAGTTTTGAAAAACCTCATTTATTCGGATAAAAGGCCATGTTATTCGAATAAAACTTCAAACACAGAGTCTCGTAAAAGGGTTTATTCGAATAGACTAGGCTCTATTCGAATAACTCAGTTCAAAAACGTTTTGAAAACTAAGTTTAAAAACAAGCTTTATCTTTTTGATTGAAAACAAAGAGATATCAATGTGAGCTCCGTACAATAGATCCTAAGTCCTAATGCTAATCAAAAAATGAACCTGGACTTGGTCTATTTATCATCTTCATTTATTCTTCACGTTTGTTATCATCAAAACAAGTCTTCAAAAGTATGCATCCAAACACATTCTCCCCTTTTTTGATGATGACAAACTATCAATAAGACTATCAATGAGAAAAACCTTAGTGCATATAATTGGAATTCACAAAGAGGTATAAAAGCTTACTCTCCCTCTTTAATTATAAGAGGTAATATATATTAGATATGTGCGCAGCTCCCCCTTTCAATTTGAATCCAATCTCATTTCAAATTTACCTGCGTTTTCTCAATTAAAGTTAAATGATCAAATATTTCTCCCCCTTTTGTCATGAGCAAAAAGGAGGGGTAAGTCCCATAAACATATATAAGAATGCATAAAAGGAAATGTACTCATAGTAATAGATCAACAGGAAATTTTATTTATGCATTAATAACAAAGAGAGTCAATTACACAAGCCAGAAATAAATAACATGAAGCCAAAAACAGATAGCCTAAGAACTAAAGTTCCTAGAAGTAAGCATCTGGAGGTGGTGGTGAAGAAGCTGGTGCAGGAGCAGGTGAAGCAGATCGGAGGGCAACAACCTCACGTTCAACGCCTTCTATTCTATCAAACAGAATAGAGAAGGTATGTTCCATGTAAGCTCGGTTATCTTGCAAGGTAGCCATGATCTGTTCTAAAGTTACAGGAGCAGGGGCAGCAGCAGGTATATCAGCAGGAGCAGTAAGGGCATCAGCAAGGTCAAGCTCATCCTCAGCGACCTCATCTGGGTGCACCCAGCCTTCATCGATTTAGATCATCTTCATTTTTCGTAAGGTGTGAGCGCCAAAGACGTTGTGGTGAGTCAGAGCAATGGCTCGCTCAGTCTCCAAGACCTGAGGATACTTGCTTAGCAAGGTAGTGACAAGAATGCCATAAGGCAAGTCAGATTTCTCCTTGCCCTTGGCCCTCATCATGTGCCTTATGATGAACACAGGCCAGTTGATCTGATGGCCATTCTTCAGAAACCACAGCATGAAGACATCTTCCTCGCTGAGGTAGGCGTAGTTACCACCGCGAGGAGCCAGGATGTAAGAAAAGCGTAATGCAGAAACCTATCTTGGCTCTTCAGCATTCCACCCTTGAGACCCTTGTCAGGCAGGGCTAGACCAGGCTTCAGTAAGTCTTCAACTGCCTGAAGCTTGTTGAAATCTTCAAGGAAGGGCGTGTCACCATCTTCAACAAGGGCGCTAGAAAACTGCAGCCCAAACAGAGTCAACCAGTCCAGCGGTGTGATCACAATGTTCTGATCACATACCTCGGAGAGAAGATTTTGGCCATCAAAATCCAGATTGCAGAAGAACATCTTCACCAGAGCTGGATAGATGGTGGCCCGGTGAGAGCAAAGCTGAAGAACTCCCTGGTTTTGCAACAGAGTCAGGAAGTCGAAGCCGCGATGCTGCTGGAAGAAAGAGAGGTTCAGGTACTTGGGTTGAACCAAGTTTCGCTCCTAGAAGTGCGAGATAAAGCGTGCACGATGCTCTTCGTTGGAGGAGAGCCTTTTCAGATCAAGAGGGTTGGTGCCTAGAGCATTCTTCGTGCGAGGACGCTTGCTGGAAGAGGAGGCCATGGAGGAAGAAGGTCAGAGAGAGTGAAAAACGAGGGGTGAAAAGGTTTAAGAGGCAGAAGCAAGGAAGCTTGAAGAGCAGAGAAGGTGGAGACGTTTGGGCACGCAGGGTTTTATTTAAAGAAACCTCATGTTTATTCGAATAACTATGGGTTTATTCGAATAAACCGTGTTGGAAAGCTGAAAGGACAGGCGCGTAGGAAACTGAAAAGGTGTTACAGCTAGGGTTTATTCGAATAAGGGGGTATTCTATTCGAATAGACTAACTGGGAAAGCCAAGCGTTTTGGCTAGCTGACATGGTTTATTCGAATAACTATGGGAGTTGTTCGAATAGACTGAGACCAATCAATCAACACTGATAGAAACAGGTTCAGGTTATTCGAATAACCTGAGGATTATTCGAATAAGCAGAGGGCAGAGAGAACCACTAATAAATGAAGGCCTCTGGTTATTCGAATAGGGAAGGTGTTATTCGAATAGACAGAAACCAAGAACAAAACCTGATAGAAGAAGGACTCTGGTTATTCAAATAAAGAGGGACTTATTCGAATAGACAGAGAAGAAAAACACACAGGATTCAACAGAGGAATCAGTTTATTCGAATAAACGGAGTTCTATTCGAATAAGGCTGATGTTCAACACACATTTTAACAAGCAGTAAAGAGGTTTATTCGAATACAGGTTTGTTTATTCGAATAAATCTAACAGAAAAACATACGTTCATGAAATTTAAAGCATATATCCATGTGATAATATTCAGCAATAAAACATGTAAATTAAATATTTGATCGATCAATTATGCCCAATTCTCCTCGAATATAAAAGAAAGCTTCTTTTGCTAAGGGTTTAGTGAAGATATTTGCAAGTTGCTTAGATGTTTCAACAAACTCAAGAATGCAATCCCCTTTTTGTACATGATCTCTGATAAAGTGATGTCTTATCTCTATATGCTTTGTTCTAGAATGTAGTATGGGATTCTTAGAGATATTTATTACACTAGTGTTATCACATCTTATCGGGATGTGATCAAGTTGAAGACCGTAGTCTAAGAGCTATTGCTTCATCCATAGGATTTGAGCACAATAACTCCCGGCTGCAACATATTTAGCCTCAGCGGTAGACAAAGCCACACTATTTTGTTTCTTGCAATGCCAAGAAACTAAAGAACTACCAAGCAAGTGGCATGTCCCACTAGTACTTTTTCTGTCCAATTTGCACCCAGTAAAATCAGAGTCAGAATAGCCAATTAGGCTACAAGAGGCACCCTTAGGGTACCACAAGCCCATTTGTGAAGTGCCTACTAGGTATTTCATTATTCGTTTAACAGCACTTAAGTGAGATTCCTTAGGGTTTGCCTGATATCTAGCACACATGCATACACTAAACATAATATCTGGCCTATTAGTAGTAAGATAAAGGAGAGATCCAATCATACCTCTATATTTCATTATTTCTACTGATTTACCTCCTTCATCTTTGTCCAAGTAGCAAGACGTGCCCATCGGAGTGGCCATATGTTTAGCATTTTCCATTTCGAACCTCTTGAGCAATTCCTTGTAGTATTTGGTTTGACTTATGAAAGTCCCTTCGTCCGTTTGTTTGATTTGAAGTCCAAGGAAGAAATTCAATTATCCCATCATTGACATTTCAAATTCATTCTGCATTGACTTAGCAAATTCTTTGCAAAGGGATTCATTAGTAGCACCGAAGATAATATCATCCACATATACTTACACAAGAAGAATGTCATGCTTTTTATTTTTAATAAAAAGGGTAGTATCGACTTTTCCTCTTGAAAAACCATTTTCTAAAAGAAACTTACTCAACCTTTCATACCAAGCTCTAGGAGCTTGCTTTAAACCATATAAAGCCTTTTTAAGTTTAAAAACATGGTTGGGTAGTTCATGATTTTCAAAACTCGGAGGTTGTTCAACGTATACCTCCTCTTGAATAAAACCATTTAGAAAAGCACTCTTGACATCCATTTGATATAATTTGAAATCCATGATGCAAGCATAAGCAAGTAACATTCTAATAGCTTCTAATCTAGCTACAGGTGCATAGGTTTCTTCATAATCTATTCCTGCTTCTTGATTATACCCTTTAGAAACCAATCTAGCTTTGTTTCTAGTTATTAACCCATTTTCGTCAAGTTTGTTTCTAAAAACCCATTTAGTTCCAATTATAGGGTGATTATTAGGTCTAGCAACTAATTCCCAAACTTGATTTCTTTCAAACTGATTTAATTCCTCATGCATAACTAAGATCCAATGTTCATCATCAAAAGCTTCAATTAAATCCTTAGGTTCAATTTGAGAAACAAAAGCTAAGTGATTACAAGCATTTCTAAGGGAGTTACGAGTACTTACACCTTTAGATACATCACCGATAATTTGATCAAGGGAGTGATATTTTGAAGTTTGCCATTCTTTGGAAAGTTCCAAAGCTTGTGAATCTTCTTGTCTTTGTTCATCCTCTTTCTCCTTGATTTCCTTTTCTTTACTGTCCAAATGTGTTTCCGCCAAGATTTCTGCAACATCATCAACAACAAGATCCTTTCTCGATCCACTTGGGTCAGTTTCATCAAATGCAACATGTATAGATTCTTCAATAGTCATAGTTCTCTTATTATATATACGAAAAGCTTTACTATGATTTGAATAGCCAAGAAATATACCTTCATCAGACTTAGCATCAAACTTGCCTAAATTATCTTTTCCATTGTTTAAAACAAAACATTTGCAACCAAAAACATGAAAGTGTGAGACATTTGGCTTTCTTCCCTTATACAACTCATATGGGGTTTTCTTTAAAATAGGCCTTATAAGGGCCCAGTTCATTACATAACAAGCTGTACTTACAGCATCCGCCCAAAAGTATTTAGGAAGAGCAGCCTCATTAAGCATAGTTCTCGCCATTTCTTCTAAAGAACGATTTTTCCTTTCTACAACTCCGTTTTGTTGCGGAGTTCTGGGGGCAGAGAAATTATGATTAATGCCATGTTCATCACAGTAATTTTCAAAAACAATGTTTTCAAATTCGCCACCGTGATCACTTCTTATAGAAGAGATTTGAAAACCTTTTTCATTTTGAATAACTTTGACAAGTCTTTTAAAAGTTAGAAATGCATCATTTTTATTTGCAAGAAATAAAGTCTATGTAAACCTAGAAAAATCATCCACAATCACTAAAGCATAGTAATTCCCACCAAAGCTCATAGTTCTAGAAGGT
Source organism: Ormosia semicastrata (assembly GCA_029884595.1). Classification (NCBI taxonomy): domain Eukaryota; kingdom Viridiplantae; phylum Streptophyta; class Magnoliopsida; order Fabales; family Fabaceae; genus Ormosia; species Ormosia semicastrata. Next base: position 16,082,512 of record JAQQTO010000062.1, on the reverse strand, counting down.
CCAAATAGATCCATGTGCAAAAGTTGTAAAGGTCTAGTAGTTGAAACTATATTTTTTGCTTTAAAAGAGACCTTTATTTGTTTGCCCTTTTGACATGCATCACATAATTTATCTTTTATAAAATTAAGCTTGGGTAGTCCAATTACTAGCTCTTTAGAGACCAACTTCTTTAAGTGATCCATGTGATTATGTGTAATTCTCCTATGCCATAGCCATGAATCATCATTCTTACTTAAAAGGCATTTCGCATCATTTGAATATATATCATCAAGACTAATCATATAGATGTTGTTTACTCTATGACCAATGAATTTAACATGCTTGTCATTTTTATCTTCAATTATGCAACAGTTTGAATCAAATATCACTTTATTTCCTTTATCACATAATTGGCTAATACTAAGCAAGTTATGTTTCAAACCTTCAACAAGCAGCACATTTTTAATAGAGGAGTTAGGGTTCTTACCGACTTTGCCAATTCCAATGATTTTTCCTTTATTGTTATCACCATAAGTGACGTGTCCATGATTCTTTGGAATAAGCATGGTGAATTTTGAGTCGTCCCCGGTCATGTGCTTAGAACAGCCGCTATCAAGATACCAATTTGAACTCCTGACTTTCAAGCACACCTACAACACAAGTTTAATTTTTAACTTTTGGTACCCAAACTTTCTTGGGTCCTTGTGTGTCAGTTTTGGATATAGTACCCTTGGGAACCTAAACCATTTTTGTCCCAACTTTTGTATTTATGTTTTTCCTTATATTACATGTTGAAGCACTATGTCCTTTTCTTCCACAGTAAAAACATTTAATAAAAGGACTACTTGAAACACTAGAATGCACAAAGAAATTTTTATAGAGTTTTTGTTGATTTTTTGGGTTATAACCTATCCCAGCTTTTTGAAAAACCACTCTTTGTCTTCCTAACAAAATATTTAAGTTATCCATTCCAAAGGTGAATTTAGAAAGAGTATTCTTTAGGTCTTCGATTTTTTTTTCAAGTATATGACATGAAGAACAAGATGAAGAAGTAAAAGCATGCGAAGAATGATTTGTGCATACATCAATGATTCCTAAAGTTTCATTTTTAATTTTTAATTCTTCTATTTCTTTATTTAAAACAAGAATTTGATTTTCTAAAGAAAAAATTGTTTACTTAGAAGAGGAAATAATTTTTGTGAATTTTAAAGATTCTTCATGTAGTTCCTCAAAGGCATCTTATAACTCATCGTAAGAAGGCAATAAAGTAGTATTGGAACTTACCTTGTTTTCGCTTTCTTCTTTATCTCCTTTTGCCATGAGACACAGTTGAGCTTCTTCGCTATCTGAGCTGTCAGTTGAGTCCATGTCGTTTTCATCCCACAATATGTAGGCTTTTCTTCCTTTTCTTTCCTTGAAGGGCTTCTTTTCAAATTTCTCCTTCTTCTTTTGATAAACTGGGCACTCTATTTTCATGTGACCAGGTTTGCCACATTCATAGTAAGTTGGAGTCGATGAAGCTCCTTCGCCTTTGAAATGTGTCTTTTTCGGAGGGAAGGGAGGTCTTCTTTGCGTTTCCTTTTTCCTTAGAAATTTACCAAACCTTTTAACCAACAAACTTAGATTTTCTTCACTTACCTCGATGTTCTCTGAGCTTTCTTCATTTTCTTCATCATCATTGTCGAATGTTGATGAAATGGCTTTGAGTGCTATTCCCTTTTTCTTTTTATCATTCTCTTCGCTTTGGCTTAATCTGCTCAGTTCCAATTCGTGCTCATGAAGTTTTTCAAAGAGGGTAGCTAAAGTCATTGTGGACAAATCCCTTGATTCTGATATGGCTATTACTTTGGGTTGCCAAATCCTGCTAAGACATCTCAAAACTTTGTTAATCAAATCTTCGTTAGAAAATTTTTTGCCTAAAGATGCAAGATGATTAACTATGTGGGTGAACCTCTTTTGCATTTCCTGAATGGTTTCTCCTTAGTTCATTCTGAATAGTTCATATTCACGAGTTAGAGAATTGATTCTCGACCTCTTAACTTCACTAGTACCTTCATGGGTAACTTGCAAAGTGTCCCACATTTCTTTAGCAGTTTTGCAATTTGAAATTCTAAAAAACTCATCATATCCCAAAGCAGTAGTAATAATATTTTTGGCTTTTAAATTATATTGAACTTTTCTTTTGCCTTCATCAGACCATTTATTTCGTGGTATTTTGGTCCTTACACCATCGACCTCATGTGTGGGTATAAAAGCGCCGTTTTTGACAGCATCCCATACATCTAGATCAATAACTTTGATGAAGATTTTCATTCTTTCCTTCCAATATGCATAACCATCCCCATTGAAAAAGGGTGGTCGGTTTATGGAAGATCCTTCTGAAAAACCATTTGAAGAAGCCATGTTCTCTTAAAGCTGCTAAGCTCTTTATACAAGAGTCTAGCTCTAATACCACTTGTTACCAAGTGGCTCCCAGTACTCAATAGGGGGGTGAATTGAGTATAAAACTTTTTCGCAAAACCTCTTTTTAAAATTAAGACAAATATTAAAAGCTTAATAAATAAATGCACAGAAGGAACAAGAAGAAGAAAAAAAAAATAAAGAGCAACAAAAAATAAATGTGCAAAATTAAATTACATAAAATAAAGAGATTAGGGAAAAGAGAAGCGAGTACGATATTTATCCCGGTTCGACCACTAACCCACTTGTTCTACGTCCAGTCCTTGAAAACTGAGATTTTTCACTAAGTATACAAGCTTCATTAGGTGCTTGCTACCGTTACAAAATAGAGCACTTTTCACACACAGGGACATTCTACCCTTGTGCTAAAGTCTCACCAAGAGGATACCTCACCCTTATACAAACCTTGAGGGATACCTCACCCTCGATACAGAATATCAGAAAAAATAGATGAAGAGAAACTCTCACTCAGAGTAAGTAATACAAATTGAAGTGCTAAAGGAGCTCTCACAGGAATATCTCAAAGTTTTTAATCAAGAAGAGTGTAGAAAATAGTTTTCACAAATCAGAGTAATTCGAAAATAGTTCAGAATTATGGTCTCTAAAATTCGTGACCCAAGCTTGCTATTTATAGGGAAAAACAGATGAATTAGCTATTGGGTATAATTAAGAGCATTTAAAACAAATTTATCTGAATTAAAACGTTTGAAAGTTTTCATATCAGACTGCGTATTCAAACGTGTTTATTCGAATAACTTAACAGGTTATTCAAATAACACTGTTCCTGAAACCAATTTAAAGGCTTGTCTGAAATGGGTTATTTGAATAACCAACCTGTTATTCGAATAACTCTATTAAAACTAGAGTTCTGAAAACGAGGGGTTATTCAAATAACAGCTTATTTATTCGAATAACGTAGTTTAAAAGAAGTTCAAACAAAATGGATTTATTCGAATAACGTATGAGTTATTCGAATAACTCACTTAAAGCACAGTTCTGAAAAACCTCATTTATTCGGATAAAAGGCCATGCTATTCGAATAAAACTTCAAACACAGAGTCTCGTAAAAGGGTTTATTCGAATAGACTGGACTCTATTCGAATAACTCAGTTCAAAAATGTTTTGAAAACTAAGTTTAAAAACAAGCTTTATCTTTTTGATTGAAAACAAAGAGATATCAATGTGAGCTCCGTACAATAGATCCTAAGTCCTAATGCTAATCAAAAAATGAACTTGGACTTGGTCTATTTATCATCTTCATTTATTCTTCACGTTTGTTATCATCAAAACAAGTCTTCAAAAGTATGCATCCAAACACACTAGCTGTCCTCACCATTAGATTAGTGACCAGTTACTAATCCAGTATTTTTATGAAGGTTTGCTGCCTATGGATAGGAGCATGATTGATGCTGCTAGTGGAGGAGCATTGGTAGACAAGACCCCTATGGCTGCAAGAGAATTGATTGAGAATATGGCCACTAATTCCCAACAGTTTGGCACCAGAAGTAACTCAGTGGTATTGAGTAGAGGTGTCCACGAAATTGAGGCAACTTATGCTGCAGATCACAGAAAATTAGAAAGCAAAATTGATGACCTTGCATCCTTGGTGAGGCAATTGGCTGTGACTCAGCACCAGTAGCCTGTTGCAGTAGTTCCTGCCAGAGTATGTGGCATCTGCACTTCTACTGATCATCCGACAGATTCCTGTCCTACACTACAAGAGGGTAACACTGATGGTACCGCACAAGCCTATGCAGCAAATATCTATAACAACAGGCCTCACCAGCAGTAACAACAGAGTTATGATCTGTCCTCCAACAGATATAACCCAAGCTGGAGAAATCATCCAAATCTAAGGTAGGGGAATAACTCTACATCATTTGCCCTTACTCAATTTAGGCAGCAGTAGCAGATCCTTTTCCAATCCACTGCAGGATCCAAGAGTGGGCGTATCGCCCATCTTTTATGCAAAGTGACCTACTACAAAGACCTCCTAAATCCGAGCCAACCTTGGAGGAACTGATGAAGCAAATGGCAGTGAACAACTTGCAGTTCCAGCAGAGGACAGAAGCTACCATTCAGAATTTGGAGAACCAGATTGGACAGCTTGCTAGTTCAATGAATCAATTACAGACACAAGATTCTGACAAGTTGCCTGCACAAACTGTGGTGAATCCAAGAAATGTGAGTGCCATCACTCTCAGATCTGGTAAGGCTGTTGATGCACCAAATTGTAGGTTGCAACATGGATTAGATAAGGAGAGCAAGGAGCAGCAAGCCATACCAAAAATTCCATGTAGCAGCACAATAAAGAAAACAGATTATGTCCCCACTCCTAGCGTAGTTGCTGATGAGCAAGAGCAGTCCGTCCCACTACCATTTCCTCAGAGGGTTGTGCAGCTTAAGAAGACTTTAGAGACTGACACAGATAGGGAGATCTTGGAGACTTTTAGGAAGGTTGAGGTGAACATTCCTCTCATTGAAGCAATCAAACAAATTCCAAGATATGCTAAGTTTCTTAAGGACTTGTGCACTCACAGAAGGAGGTTAAAGGGAAATGAGAAGATTAGTATGAGGAGGAATGTGTCTGCACTTATTCAGCCTACAATGCCCCAAAAATGCAAGGATCCAAGGATTTTTACTATTCCATGCACCATAGGCAATAGCAAATTCAAAAATGCCAAGTTGGATTTAGGTGCTTCAATTAATGTTATGCCTATATCTGTGTTTAATTCTCTTTCCCTTGGACCCTTACAGAATACAGGAGTCATCATTCAGTTGGCAAACAAGAGTAATGCATACCCTGCTGGACTCATTGAAGATGTCCTTGTTAGAGTTAATGATTTGATCTTTCCTGCAGATTTCTATATTTTGGATATGAATGGAGAATCTGAATCCAGCAAGGCTCTCATCATTCTTGGCAGACCTTTCCTCAAAGCTACCAGAACCAAGATTGATGTCCATGTAGGCACTCTTTCCATGGAGTTTGGAGATAGTGTGGTCAGATTTAACATTTTGGATGCCATGAAGCACCCCATGGAGGAGCATTCTGTTTTCCATATAGATTTGCTAGCTGATATAGTTGATGATAACCTGTCTGAGTTCTTTGCTGTTGATTTCCCAGATTTTAATGATTTTGATGATATTTACACTTGTCCTACTTGTATTGAGTCTGAAATGTGCAAAGAGTTTGTCTTTGAGATTGCATCATGTTTACATAATGATTTTGATGCATATTTCGATGCGAGATTTTACGAGGTTCTCGAATGTTTGATGGTGGTGTAGCTGCGAATTCCATGGAGTCAGAATGCAGCAGTTTGCATTGTGTAGGGTTACAGGTTGTAGACACAGTTCCTACCACCAAGATACTTCCATCTATAGTTCAGCCACCTACACTAGAGCTTAAGCCACTCCCAGAGCACCTTAAGTATGCATACTTAGAAGAGGATAAGAAGCTGCCAGTGATCATTTCTACTGCCCTCCATGCTGACCAGGAGGAGAGGCTGCTGCAAATACTGAGGAAGCATAAGAAAGTTATGGGTTAGACCTTGGCTGACCTTCCTGACATTAGTCCTTCCATGTGCATGCACAGAATACTACTTGAGGATGGTGCTAAACCAGTGAGACAACCACAGAGGTGACTCAACCCTTTGATCCTGAATGTGGTAAAGAAAGAGGTGACCAAGCTTTTGCAAGCAGGCATCATCTATCTTATCTCAGATAGTGCTTGGGTGAGTCCAGTTCGAGTGGTTCCAAAGAAATCAGGAATTACAGTAGTGAATAATGATCGTGATGAGCTGATTCCTACTAGAGTGCAGAGTAGCTGGAGAGTTTGTATTGATTACAGGCGACTCAACCAAGCGACAAGAAAAGATCATTTTCCTTTGCCCTTTATCGATCAGATATGCTTGAGCGCTTGACTGGAAAGTCTTTCTACTGCTTTCTTGATGGCTTTTCGGGGTACTTCCAGATCCATATAGCACCAGAGGACCAGGAGAAGACCACCTCCACCTGCCCCTTTGGCAGTTTTACCTATAGGAGGATGCCTTTCGGCCTGTGCAATGCTCCTGGAACTTTCCAGTGATGCATGGTAAGTATCTTTTCAGACTTTTTAGAGGATTGCATTGAGGTGTTTATGGATGATTTTACTGTTTATGGTTCCTCCTTTGATGCCTGTTTGGACAGTTTGGATAGAGTTTTGCATCACTGCATTGAAACTAACCTTATTCTTAATTATGAAAAGTGTCATTTTATGGTAGAACAGGGCATAGTCTTAGGCCACGTGATCTCTCGGAAGGATATAGAGGTAGATCCTGCTAAAATTGATGTTATTTCCCAGTTGCCTTACCCCTCTTGCGTGCAAGAGGTTCGTTTTTTTCTTGGCCATGCAGGTTTCTATAGGAGGTTCATTAAAGATTTTAGCAGAAAGGCCCTTCCACTTTCTAACTTGTTGCAGAAAGATGTTGTCTTTGACTTTGATGACAGGTGTAGAGAGGCTTATGAATGCCTCAAAATAGCTCTGACCACCACTCCCATCATTCAGCCTCCTGAGTGGACACTCCCTTTTGAACTCATGTGTGATGCATCTAACTATGCAGTGGGAGCTGTCCTAGCCCAGAGAGTTGGCAGGCTACCTCATGTCATCTCCTACGCTTCCAGGACTTTAGATGCTGCCCAGGCTAACTATACTACCACTGAGAAAGAGTTGCTTGCTATTGTATTTGCACTTGATAAGTTTAGATCATATTTGCTTGGTTCTAAAGTGGTTATTTTTACTGATCATGCAGCTTTAAAGTTCTTGTTGAAGAAGGCAGATTCGAAGCCTCGATTGATTAGATGGATGCTGCTTCTCCAGGAGTTTGATTTGGAGATTAGAGATAGGAATGGCGCAGAGAATTTGGTGGCAAATCATTTGAGCAGGATAGAAGGAGTTGTTGACCCTTCTCCTATCAGATATGACTTCCCAGATGAGCAGCTCATGCAGCTGCATGATACCCCACTTTCTCCTTGGTTTGCTGATTTAGTTAATTACTTGGTTGCATCTGTTTTTCCTCCTCATGCATCTAGATCACAGAAAGCTAAACTTAAAAGTGATGCTAAATATTATGTGTGGGATGATCCATATTTGTGGAAATTTTGTAGTGACCAGGTGATTCGCAGATGCATACTTGACCATGAGATCCAGTCCGTTCTTCATTTCTGTCATGCTTCTCCAGTTGGAGGTCACTTTGGACCACAGCGGACCGCTAGGAAGGTGCGAGATTCTGGATTCTACTGGCCTACCATTTTCAGAGATGCTTATCAGGTTTTCAGTACTTGTGAGCAGTGCCAGAGAGCAGGAGTGGCTATCACTCACCGACAGGAGATGCCCTAGTAGCCCATTCTGTTCTACGAGGTTTTTGATGTTTGGGGTATCGATTTTATGGGCCCTTTCCCTGTTTCTTTTGGTTTCTCTTATATTGTGCTTGCAGTTGATTATGTTTCTAAATGGGTGGAAGCTAAGGCCACCAGGACTAATGATGCTCGAGTTGTTGTGGATTTTGTCAGGTCTAACATATTTTGCAGGTTTGGAGTGCCTCGCGCTATCATTAGTGACCAAAGGACTCATTTTTGTAACCAGACTATGGAGGCCTTGTTTCGAAAGTATGGGGTCGTGCATAGAGTGTCTACAACATATCATCCCCAAACTAACGGGCAGGCCGAGGTTTCTAACCGAGAGATAAAGTAGATTTTGGAGAAGATGGTGCAGCCAAATAGGAAAGATTAGAGCCACTGGTTAGACTATGCTCTTTGGGCTCATCGTACAGCCTACAAGACACCTATAGGGATGTCTCCTTTCAAGGTTGTCTTTGTTAAACCATGTCACCTTCCAGTGGAAATAGAGCATCGTGCATACTGGGCAGTGAAGAGTTGTAACTTAGCATTTGACCAAGCAAGTTCAGAGAGGAAGCTTCAATTGCAACAATTGGAAGAACTCCGCTTGGAGGCTTATGAGAATTCAAGGATCTATAAGGAAAAGACTAAGCATTTCCATGATAAGATGATTTCTAGAAAGGAGTTCTCCATTGGCCAAAATGTGCTTTTATTCAACTCTCGCCTTAAACTCATGCCCGGTAAGCTCCGTTCTAGGTAGGATGGTCCTTTTGTTGTCAGTAGCATCTTTCCTTATGGTGCAGTGGAGATTTCGAATGAAGCCACCAATAAGAGTTTCAAGATTAATGGCCACCGTCTTAAGCCCTTTCTTGAGAGCCCTGCAAGCCCAGCACTTGTAGAGGAACTCTCCTTGGCAAAGCCCACCTTTCCCCAAGTGCAAATCTTCCCACCATGATAAGGGTGTTTTCTTCCCTTGCTCTTTTATTTCACATGTATACTTGTCTTTTGCTTTTGCTTTATGTTTCCATTGAGGACAATGTGTGATTTAAGTGTGGGGAAGGGAATTTTGCTGTTTTTGTTTTTTTTTCTTGTTTCTGTTTTTCTATTTTTCTATTTTTCTGTTTTGCTATTTTTTGTTCTGTTTTTGTTTTCGTTTGTGTTTTCTACTTTTTTTTGCTATTTTCTATTTCTATTGTCATACAATTCTGCTATTTTTGTTTTCTATTTTCTATTTTCATTTTTGTTTTCTTTTTCTCTCTATTTTCTGTTTTCTATTTTTGCATTTTGTGTTATTTTACTATTTTTGTTTTTATTTTCTTCTTTTAATTCTGTTTTTTGTTTAAAAAAAGAGGGCACAAGTGTGTTTTGAGGTTTGTAAAGTTGATAATTGGAATTCAAGGTTCATAACATGATTGAATAAATTTTCTTTATTCTTGAATTTAATTTGCTTGGTGGTGAATGTTTGAATTGGTGGATCAAGTTTGATAGATGCATACCTTATGAGATTTTGAGCCTATTGGTGGATTAAACATTTGTACCATTCTCTTCTTTCTTGTGTGATTTTCACTCATGTCATTTGATCACTCTAGAACTTGCTTAAATTCTTTTTGAGGCTACATTTTTCACTTGTATGCATGAACATGATTGAGACATTCTTTCTTGATTAACTACTCTGGCCAAATAGCTAACATTGCATCAATTTCCCTTGTTTAACCCCCTTGAGCCTACTTGCCTATTCTTTGTTTTAGCTCATTTTGTGTCTTATGTGAAAAACTATGTTTTTACCTTTACCTTAGGGAATAGGAGAGCATTGGTTCATTTTCATTGGAGGAGCTCTTTTGATGTTCAAGTGTGGGGGTTGTGTACTTTGATGTGCAATGTGCAAGATGTTTGGTGAAATTTAAAAAAAAATGAATGAAAAAAAATAGAATTAAGAAAAAGAAAAAAAGAAGAAGAAAAGAGGAAGAAAAGAAAAAGAATAAATTCAAGAAAAGGTTGTGAAAGAAAAGAAGAGAAGGAAATTTGTAAAGGAGAATGTGCATTATTTGGAGTTGGGGGATAAAAATTTCATGTTTGTTACTTGTCATTTGAGTTCTTTCACAATACTCTTTCATTCTCTTTGGTATTTATTTTGCCATATCCATATTATTTCATTCCCTTACCTTGGCCCCATTACAACCTTGAACAAAGTCCTCTTGATTTTTGTGTGCATGTGTTTTGAGTAGTGGAGAAGTAGAAGATAAGCAAGCTTATGGTAGTGCAATCATTCATGAGTTGAATTGAGTGAAATACTTACCTTGTAAACACTTGAGGGATTGAGAGTGTATCTTATGAGGATCTTTCATTAAGTAGAAGATGAGCAAGCTTATGGTAGTGCAATCATTCATGAGTTGAATAGAGTGAAATACTTACCTTGTAAACACTTGAGGGATTGAGAGTGTATCTTGTGAGGATCTTTCATTCTTGATTCATGCTTTTTAAGTTGAAGCTACCTTGCTTGTTGGTTTGAGATGTGAAGAAATTTTAATTCATGGATGTTTTGTTCTCTTGAATCTTCTATTGCTCCTCTTGCTTGTAAGCTTTTGCGTTCTTGAATGTCATTGGAATTTGAGTCTTTTAGAGTTTTTAGTTAATGAGTTTTTACTTTTCTTGCATTCTTGCATTTGTTTTTCTTTATTATCTAGTTTTGGTCTTTTGTATTTTGCCCGGGAGTGCAAAAGTTCAAGTGTGGGGGAATTTGATCAATCAATTTTGAGGCATTCATTATTGCTTTATATTTAGCCTAATTGATGATAATTGTATCCAATATTATTATGTTTGTGGGTGAATTTTAAATGATTGGGCCTCATTGAGCTTAGTTGTAAAAGCTTTATTAATTTTTAGAATTTAACTCGTTTTGACCTTTTTGTCTTATACAGGCCATATCTTGGGTTACAAATGTTGTATTTGGATTATCTTAGTGTCTCCTGAAAGCTGAGACAAAGATACACAATTTTGTGTCTAATGTAATTTTTCTAATTCAGCTGGATTCAAGGCAAAATTGAGCCTCGAAGTTAGGATGCTGTTGCTATCATAAAGCTTGGACCTTCCCTCACTGATTTGGGCTTAACTCTCTCAATTTAAACCCAAATAAGACAAACTATATGTCTCTGTAAAGCTTATTCAGAGGGCTACAGATTGGGCTAGGGGTAGATTAGGAATTTCAGAATAATTTTTAGTTACAAATAGGTTTAGGCAGAATACGAAAAATACACTTTTTACGAATCCTGATTTTGGAGTTTTACGATAGGAATCAAGAAACCCTTTTTCTTCTCTTTTCGTCTTCTCTATTTCATTTTCCTCTTGTCTCTAATCTGTATCTCTTCAATGGTGATGGCCATGGAAGGCTAAAGATCCAATCAATCTAAGGAATTCAATGATTGTGGTTAGAGTTTTGAGTTCTTTTGTTTTATTTGTGATTTCTGATTGTGTTCTTTCCTCTTCTCCTTCTTTAATTGATTTATGATTATGTTTCAAAATTGAAGATAGATTTGGATTGATTAATCTGAATGGAGAATAGATCATCGATTGATAATCTATGTTAATTCAAAATTATGTTTAATTCAATCTTAATCAAGAATTACGATTGTGATTCTGTTTTAGTTGATTAAATTCTAAGTGATTATCTAGTTGAATTCGAATTAACAGAGGTAATTGCATAAATAATTTTACTCTCTTTGAACTATGATTTACTTTGCCACTTGATTTGAAGCTCTTGGATTGGTGTTTTTAGTTTTGAATTTATTCCTAATTACTATCGAATTTGCATTCTGTTACTTGATGAATAAAACCCCCTACCTTTTGATAATTTTTAATATACTTGAGAAACCCGAATTGATCCTTGGGAGATGACCTAGGTTATGCACTATGCTATATTCCATTTAAATCCTAGTCTATTTTGAGGCGAGCACGACATTGCACATCAATGGTCCGCATACGCATCATACATGTGCATGGTCAGTATATCTGTTATTGTGGCATGATCCATGACATATACATATCTTGATGTATGCCGTTGAATTACTTATCAATTAATATCATGATTATGCTCTTACTTTATAAAAGTCTTGTAATGATATGATTATGTAGTTACTTTATAATAATCTTGTATTGACATGATTATATCTGCTATTACTTGATGTTGTTGTGTATGAAAGGCACTATTGTCTTTCATTGTGTTTATTGCTACCGTGATGGTATTGATGTAGGGGATCTCACCTCTTCTATTGTATTATTCTGTTTACTTCTATTTCATAATTGCGATGAAAAGGCTGCGATGGCGGCAAGGCAAGACCCGCGAGGTTTTACTAGGCTACGGTTCCATGGAGGCATGGGTGCGTGGAGTGTTCAGTGGGTCACAGGACGCATTCAGTATGACAGCTATGTTACCTTAAGTTGGAGCAGGACCCGGTATGAGGCGATCACATTCACCTTTGACGCAGATGTTCACTTAGAGTTCTATGTGCCCCTTGGGGAGCTCTGGGATGGTCAGAAAGCTTCCTATAGGGAGGGTTCTGTGGAGTCAACTACTCGGACTCCTGTCGACAGTGACATGCCCCAGCTGGGGGCTTTGTCTATTAGGGATTCTGATGGGGTTTTGGACGAAGATCGGGTGCAGGAGCCCATTATTCAGGTGTTTGGACATAGTCAAGGCTCAATTTTTATTTGGTAGTTATTTGTATAGGTATGTCTATTTTGGAGTATTTAAGTTTTATGCTTTTGGAATATGTATGAAGGTACTTAAGGATGTAGTAAACTTTTTTTTTATGAAAAGCCTTTTATTCAATTCTTATGACTTGAGTCTTTTATTTATTCTATGGTTCTTATGTTTTGTGTTCCCAAAATTTAACCAGTTCATGTTATCCACGAAAAGAAGCTTTTGAAAACTCATATCTTACACTATTCACTTTTATAACTTGAGCAAAGAATTTTAAAATGTAAGAGTCGGTCTAATATGTAATGCCTCTCGAAAGGGGGTGTTACATCTAAAATATAGGTTAGCATTAAATATCATTTAGACTTATTTACAAGCATAGTTTAGGTTGACATATAATGTAAAACATGTATCACATTATCAACCATGCAAAGTTAGCTCTAACAAGAATGCATGAAGCACATATGCACTTGAATCCAAAAAATATAGTTTAAGCATTTTAAGGCATGACTCAAGTTTATCAACGAAAGTTTAATCATCTTCAAAACATAAATAAGCATTTTGGGGCAAACAATGATCATGTAAGGCATGTAATATCAAGTAAAGAATTATAATATGCACACACGCCAATCAAGTTTCTTACATTGAAGTTCAAAGACATGTTCAAGGCACAAGATGAATCATTTACTTCTTGTTTTCAAGATATGAACATATCAAGCAATTTCAAACAAGAAGACATATAACTTTTAACATTTCAATATTCAAATAAGTATATAAGACAATTAAGCATCAAAGAGAAAGGATTAGAACTACTAATGAGCATGTGAATTTCCATATTTGAACAAAGAGAATTGGTCATAAGCTCAAAAATAAAGATATTACTATAAAAACATGTCATTCCAAGCAAGTTGTGTGCATATCTAGCATATTAGCATATGTAAAGACACTTTCAAGACACAATACTAGAGAAGCATAACTTAAGGCATGTTAAGGAATAAAAATAACTCTCTACTTATCCAAATATCACATGAAATTCAATTTAAAGAGTAAATAAGGATAAGAGATTGATATCACCAAAAGTGTACTCTTTGAGTTTTTATAAGTGACTCCAACTTCCAAACTTCAAGACTTCATAAGGGAGTGGGTGTTGGTAAGAGTTGAGAGGAAGACGATGAAGATGATGAAAGGTCTCGTGAATGGCAGAGGAGAGCCCATATTTTTCTGATATAAAAGTCTTATAACTGGTTATATGTTTTTCATAACCAGTTATGGTGAGAAGAGTAGTAAACACGCATGGCTGGGAGCACTGAATAACTGGTTATGCTTGGTTAGTAACCGATTATTTTTGTTTTCAAGAAAGAACCAGATTCTGTGTGAGATGAATAACTGGTTAGGGAATTTGTATAATCGGTTATTTTCGTGGCTTTAAAAAGAACAGTCTCTGTGTGAAGTGAATAATTGGTTATGAGATTCTTATAACCGGTTATTTGAGTGTTGCAAAGAGCACCAAACTGCCACAATATGAGTCAGAACCCCTCCAATAAGCAAGTAATTAATTATTTGCTCCTTAGTTATTTCACTACCAAAACCAGAAACTCTTCAGAATATAGCCTTTTATAACACAAACTTATGCCATCTTGAGGATCATCTTAGCTTAGCCTCATTTTCATCCACTCAAAACACCCAATTTCAGCCCAAAAGCAAATTAAACTTCTTCAAAGGCACCAGAAGTCATTTTTCCACATTAGGAACTTGAGATTTGAGATTGGAGGACTTAAGCATGGATCAAGAAGAAGTCCAAGCTTCTTGGAGACAATAAAGGGAACTTGGAGTATTTTCTGGTCTTTAGCTTGTAGCAGCCAATTTCATGATACCACAGCCAGCTTTTGGCCTTCAAGCACACCTACAACACACTTTAATTTTTGGCTTTTAGTACCCAAATTTTCTTGGGTCCTTATGTGTTAGTTTTTTTTAATATTAATTCATTATGCTCTCATAAAGATTAAATTTTCAAAGTATGTAAATTGAGAACAAGAAGTTAAATAATCAATTACTATTAAGCATATAGCCAATAACATGTTTACTTTCATAATATATAGACAATTCAAAACATAGTAAGCATACCTAGGCATTGTAGAATCTTATGTACTAAGATATGTAGCAAATTAATGAGCTATGGTACAATACGAATTAACATAATCATGTGCTAAACATAATATTCAAATTTTACTAAGTACACATGATTCTATCAATCACTTAAGGCCTACAAGGAATATATCTCAAATTCATTGACTTTACAAGTTAATGTGCATAAGAGGTAAAAGCTTTTGATACCTTGGCCTTGGTAATCAAGGAAACTCTTTTCCTTACCCATTACTTCTCTTTTGGTGTTTTGAACTTTGTAAGTTCCACAATTTGTACTTAAGAAGCTTTGGTTGAAGCTATCTTCCTTTTTTGACCAAAACTGTAACACCCCAAATTCTGATTATATGAATGATAATAGCAGAATTACACTGTTTTGCATTTTCTGTGTAGTATAAAATTAATTTGACTGTTCTGAGATCATATTTGATCATTCTGTGTGATTGCTCCTGGCTAGGAAAAATAATATTTTTCAGGTAGGGAAATTTGATCTGTCTCATTTGGAAGCGGGGATCTTACTAAACCCGACTCGAGTGATTCAGAAAACAATCTTTTAACTTTTAGAATCCATCTATGAAGATAAATAATATTGTATTAATAAATATCCGTAATTCCATTTATAGCAATTGTTGCTATGAATGTTGGACCCGATAAGTTTTAATTAATAAGAAAAAGTATTTAGAACATTTCTTGTAAGTAAAATTAAAGTGAACCAATTGGATATAGACAAAACAATTGGTTAGACTTTTCTAACCAATGAGAATTGGTCAAGGGAAGAAGTTTAGACTTCCTTGTGGACCATTAGATTTGAAGCTTGACTTAGAAGCCTTGATCTTTACCATTGATTCAATCAATGGTGTAAAACAAAGCTTACTAAAACTATCAAATAGTATTTACCATAAACAAGATTAATGGATAAGATTTAGTCAACATTAATTGCTTGACTTTTATTTAGGAAACTAATTAACCTTAATTTAGTTGTCCTAATTACCTAATTAAGCAACTAAGTAAACTAACTTGATTAGGGATTAGTTATAACTTAATCTTTAATTTAATATCCTAATTCTAATTAAAAGAGATGATGTATGATTAAAATGTATTAGATACAAGCTAAATATGTTAAACTAAATTGGTTATGTACTTGAAGAATTAAGTAAGAATGGTTAGGAGATTAAACCCAATTAATTGGCTAACCAATAAACTAGTAATTAGGCTTGAACTAATGAAGAATTAAGTATTTAAAACCCACCTAAACTACTATGGACAGCAGCACCTAAATTCATGGTCCAGAAAATTTTTGAGCAGCAGAATTTTAGGCCCAATAGCAGCAGAATTTGTGGCCCAATAGCAGCAGAATTTAGTTTGGATTAGTAAGCAATTAAAGGACTTAAACTCACCTAAAAATACTATGGACCAGCAGCTGAATTGGGGCAGTAAAATGAGCTCCACGTCCAGCAAATTTACGGCCCAACAGCAGTAGAAAAATGGGCCAGCAGCAGCATGTTTGTAGACGTCCTGCAGCAGCAAAATGGAGAGCTTTTACGTGAAGACTTCAAGCAATATTTGAAGATTCAAATATCATGCAAAAGTCAAGTGACCAACCAATGAGAAGAGAGAGTTGTTATGCAATTAATGCATGGCCATTTGCTCAAGCAAAGGCTCACTCACGTCCATCACCAAAGAAAGCACACGGCAGCAGCAAATGGGGCAGCTGGAATGGAGTGGAAAACCATGCTAATAAAGCTCTCCAAATGTCACAAATCATTCATGATGGGCAGCTGGATTTTAGCACCTAAAATGAGATAATTTTCTCTAGTAAAATCACTCATTTTTCACGTGTAATTCACGGCTGGGCAGCAGCATATACACATCTTCATTCTTCACTTTTTATTCCTCAAATATAAGCCATTTACCTCCCAAACATACACGGTCAGCAGCCTCCCAAAACATATTCATTCTTCACTTTCTACTTATCAAAACATCCATCTATTCCTCTCCAAAATACCAAGGAACTCACGCATCTCCCATTCTTTTTTTTCTTCCAAACGGTCATCACCAAAATCACTCCATCCTTTTCTTTTAAACACTCATCTTTTTGGTTGTCTTGACTCAAAGCTCCCTCTAATCATTTCTTCTTCACAAGGTCCTAAGCTTCTTCAATCTTCTTCCTAAAGAGGTAAACTTTAAGTTAATTATTCTAAGTTTGATTTTAAATTTTTTTTTAACCATGATTTTTCCATGGTTTTTCACCTTGATTCTTGTAGGATCCTTCATTAATTTTTCTTGAAAAATTTAGGGCTTGTTAGGAGATTTATAAAGCTTCAAGACAAGGGAGGAAAGCATACAAAGCTTGTCTTCAAGAGGTAAGAGAGACTCAACCTTACCACTCTTGTTCGGTAGTATGAGGATGGTCTGTCGGTGAAAAATCCTTAAGGATTTATTCACCTTTTGTTTGAGGTTAATCACCTATTGTTTGAGGTTCTTGGACTGTATTGATTGACTTTGTATTGATATGTGCCTGATTATGTTTGTGCGTTTGAACTATAATTGGGATGTACCTGATTGTGTTTCTATGCTTTTATGTGTAGCATTTATGAGATCTAAATTTATTTCGATTCTTGTCTGTATGTTGTAATGCTTAAGGAACTGATAATTGTGTGTATGTAGAATGTATACTATAGAGAAACTTATACTTTAGATACGTGGAATTTATACTGTAAATTTCTGTAAATTTTATGAGAAAGGGATTTAATTGGAAATATTATGGAAATATGATGTCACTATGTAAATATAAAACTTTGAGGGGCTATAGTGAAAATACTATGTTTTGAGAGACGAAAATGTAATTTATGTGTTTTGAAGGACGAAAATACGGTTATTCTATTTTTGAGGGACTAAGACGTAATTTATATGTTTTGAGGGACAAGAAAGTAATTATTCTATTTTTGAGGGATTAAAATGTAATTTATATGTTTGAGGGACAAGAAAGTAATTAGTATATTTTTGAGGGACTAAAATGTAATTCATATGAATTTTTGAAGGACTATTTTGAAAATATGAATTTTATGAAGGGCTATTTTGGAAATATGAATTTTATGAAGGACTATTTTGAAAATATGAATTTTATGAGGGACAATTTCATAAATATAAACTTTACGAAGGACTGTTGTGAAAATATTTTTTAAATGAGGATTATAAAGCAAATATTATGTTTTGAGGGATTATTATACAAATATGAAAAATGATGTTGAATTTTGGTGTTAAATGAGGAAAACAGTATTTTTGATTTTAAAACATGTGAAAAATATGTTACGCGATTGAGAAATGATGAAAAATTGATACGTGATTAAGAAAATGCGAAAAATATGATTTCGCGATGAAAATACAAGAATGAATCTTGTTGGGCTAATATGAAGACCCCGAACATGAGATAAAGAAAATGAATTGAGAATATGAAATAAAGAAAATGAATTGAGAATATGAGATAAAGAAAATGAACTGTGAATGATGCATTTGTATATGTATTGAAAAGGTCCAATGGACTAGATAAGGCTATTTGCCTAGGAAGGAGAAAATACACCTCCTGAGTGGGTGTGATATGCATAGTGTAGGTCTTTTGTTGACCTTGGGGGCATCGGGGTGCGGGTTGCCTACAATGGACAGTTAATAAAGCTTCTGTACCGTAGGTTAGACCGATGCAACACACCGATGATCCGGACCGAGACACTATCCATAATCAAGATCTGATAAAGACTATCGAGTATGTGCTAGATGTGCAAAACTGAGCACGTGGTCTGAGGCACTTTTGTACCGACATGATCTTTTCGATCACTTTCTCCGATCTGAGTTGTAGCTCCATGGAGTAGGAAAGTTGAGTCTAGGTGCATATACAGAGATACTGAGAGTCTAATCATAATTATTGTTGATGATAATTTAGTTATTGAATAATTGAATGTTAATAAGGACATGATCGTAATTATGGCTTATTGTATGAATTATGATAATAAATGATATTATTGGCATAATTATAATTATGCATGATATGTTGATATGAGATATGATATGTGATTGATGAATGATATTGGTGACATAATTGTAATTATGAATGATGTCTGGTATGAGAATTTGTATGTGTTTATCTTCATCGCTACCATACTTGGTATTGGCATAGGTGGTCTCACCTCTCGTATGTATATCTTGTATTATGTTTATGTGTTGTTAAGACATTGAGTTAGACGACGCTCGAGAAGCAGAGGAAGGACAAGATTTCTGTTGAGAACTTCGAGATCGATGGCGGTAGAAATCCCTAGCTTCTTAGGTTATATGAGACCCATTCATTCATTGACGAGGACAATGCATGGACCGAAGATTTAGAGAGAGAGAGTATTTATTATTTGGGAAATGTAAATATTAGACTCGAGTAGGATACGATCAGAAACCCTTACTTTTCTTTACTATTTATGTACGTTAGAGTTTCCTATATCTATCCCAAGCAACACTGGGAATGTACTATCATACCCCTCGAGAGCATAGTGTTGTATCGTCCGCTCGGACATTTGCTCCTCGGACTTTACGTCGGGTTGGAATTCCTCCACCAGGGAATCGAGAGGAGGATCCATCTGAGGATCCGGCTACTTCTGAGGGCTCAGCTGCCTAGTTGTACTTGGGTAAAGATGTCAATGTAAATAGTGTTTAAACTTTTTGGAGTGAATACTTTGTAATATTTATAGTATGACAATATTAAAGAATTGTATATGTATAACCAGAGACTTGGACTTGTATAAGCGATGTAAATTAATTGTAATAATGATGTGATGTTTTATTTTCTGCTAAGATTATTAAACTTGTTATTAAGAAATTTTAAATTTCATATTTTTCCCTACAACTTACATTATCTAAATAAGGTTAATTTGGTAATTATGTAACATAAATGTGACATCCTAAGATGGGTGTTACATTAGTTGGTATCAGAGCCCAAGTTAGAGTCTTTTGGGTTTGTGGGTAGGCTTGTCTTGTTTGTGCTGTGTGAATCTCTGATGTTGAACACAGAGATATATTTTGGTTTCCGAAAGGAGACGATGTTATGTGAAATAGTTGCATTAAGTTCGTCATGTTTTGATTTTATTTATCTTTGAAGGAAGAGAATGGAACGTAGCGAACATGAGCATGTAGATGCGAGACGTGATGAAGATCGTATTGCCGCAGCTAGAAGTGTAATGCAAAAGATGATTGAAGTAGCGGACAACAGAGACAGGATGATCACTCAACAAATAGAACGATAATCGAACTTCATAGTTTACTAGGATTGGAGCACCATCGGATGTGAGAAATCAGTAACTTAGAACCTTCGATAATCCAAGATGGAAGGAAGCGTAAAGTCGATCGTGTCCAGCAAAAGCAGTGTGTACGACCACTGAGGAAGCAACAACGAACAAAGAAGGGGAGTACTAGTGGCAATGATTTTGGTCAGACTGTGGCATCATCACTGAAATGTTTCAAGTGTGGAAAAGGTCATCTTACCAAAGATTGTCAGCATAAAGGGTTTATTTGTTATAGATGTGGGAAGCCTGGACATTTTTCTAGGAATTGTGATCAATCAAGATGGGATCTTCCATTAGTAATACATGCATTTTAAAATCTCAAGAAGAAGAAGAAGAAAGAAGAAGAAGAAGAAGTCGATGCAAAGAGTGTAGTGAGAACATTCAAATACAAAAATTTAAGGAGCGAGGAAGTTGTGCCATGAGGGTAATTTTAAAAGCATCTTGTATGATGCGTAAAGTAACTCAGATCCTTTGTGATCTGTGACAAGTGTGAATCTTTTGGGGTTATCCATGTTTTGTTCTTTTCGTAATACTACATCAACTTCTAAACTTGCTCTTACCACTTGAGTTTGTATAGAACTATCCTGTTATTATTTGAGTTTGAAATTCTTCTATTACTCGGTTTGTCTATTTTTTTTTAAATAGATGAGTAAATTAATTTGACTTATCCGTGTCTTTGTTATAATGTGATTTGAGTATATCTATTCTTCTTGTTAAATTTGTTGGTTATACTTAGATTTTCTAACTCTACCTTGCATCTATTGGATATCAAATCTTTTCTGTTGATTTGATTTGTTTATCTAAAATTTCATTTATTTGTGATCCTGACTTTTAAATGGATTGGTTATTTTCCAACCATATCCTACTAGATTGTTGTAAAGCAATTTTATTGTTTTCCTTGACCTGAGATTTTTGGATTTGAATCCAGAAAGTTCAATTCTAAAATTATTGGACTATGTTCGTTTCAAAATCTATTAGACCATTTCAAATTCTTTGCTGAACTAATCTAGTAACTTATTGAAAAGTCTTATTACTTTTCCTTATGACCTTCATAGTGTCTTTCATGTATCCCAATTAAAAAGGCTCATTCCTGATTCAATTTGTGTTATAATATCAAATACAGTACAATTAGAAGAAAATTTGATCTATGAGACAATTTCTGTTAAGAGTAAAAAAAAAAAATAGGCCAGTAGAACAACTTATCTTGATGAAGAAAATCTAGGATGAAGTGATGATAGGAGAGCCAGAAGATCAAATGAAAGGGATCGTTCTTCGTTCCAAGATCGACTTGTGTACTAGTTGTTATCAGATTCACATGAAGGTAGAGAATGTTCCAAGACAATTTTTAAAAGGCGTTACAAGAACTATGAATAGTCAGTACTACCATTCAGAGTAGGGAATGTTTTGACGATGTCTGTGAATTCTATAAATAGGATCTTTCTTTTTCATCTGGCAAATTTGTCATTATTGGCAATATTTTGACCTATTCTCGAAATTCCAAGGAGCATGCTGAAGATTTCAATGCGATTCTTCAATTTTGAAGAAGAAGAAGGAGTTATGTGCGAAATTAATCAAACGTAAATTCTGTTACAAGGAGTTCAACTTGTGGATTTAGATGAAGTGATAAATTCAAATGGAAAGGCGGTGACGTATACTTCAAGGCAGTGGAATGCGCATGAGAAGAATTGTTCGAGTTACGTTGTAGGATACGCGATAGTTGTTTTGCAAGGAAAATCAAGACGTTTTCTTTCCTATCAAGTTCACAATAAATTCAAAAGCTTGAAGTACTGTTCAATCAAGAAAGGCTTGGACATCGAGAAGAGACGAATAGTTAGAATTTTCAAAGGACTTGTTAAGATGAATTTCGGTATTGATAGAATTCATATACAACGATAGTTTCGTTCGAGCATGGGGATGACACCCTATGAGACATTATATGGGAGACGTTGTAGAACGCCTTTGCGTTGGTATCGTACTGGTGAAAGTAACATCGTGGAACCAGAAATTGTGCGACAGCCCACTAAGGAAGTGAAGATATTTCGAGATACGATGAGGACAGCTTAGACGCGGTAAAAGAGCTATGTAGATAAAAGGCGAAGACCACTGGAATTCAAAGAAGGTGACCATGTATATATATATATATATATTTTTTTTTTTTATGTGTGACGCCTATGACTGGAGTTGGACGAGTAATCAAGTCAAGGAAGCTTACTCCCAAGTTTATTGGACCGTATCAGATACTTCGTTGGATAGGTCCGATAGCTTATCAAGTTGCACTTTTGCCAGTTTTTATCAAATCTTCATAATGTATTTCACGTGTCACAATTACGGAAATATGTTCCAGATCTGACTCACATTATCAAACCAGACACTGTACAACTGAAGGAGAATTTGACCTATGAAACAGTCCCAGTCAGGATTGAAGATCGAAGGATAAAGCAACTT
The DNA here is from genome assembly GCA_029884595.1 of Ormosia semicastrata. Lineage (NCBI taxonomy): Eukaryota > Viridiplantae > Streptophyta > Magnoliopsida > Fabales > Fabaceae > Ormosia > Ormosia semicastrata. The sequence goes on along the minus strand of JAQQTO010000062.1, from coordinate 16,060,099 downwards.
CGAGGAAAGGACATTGCTTTAGTTAAAGTAGTTTAGAATGATGTAAGTGATGAAGCCATATGGGAATTAGAAGAAAAGATTAGAGAACAGTATCCGTTTCTGTGTTAATTGTATGTCAAGTTCCGAGGACGAAACTTTATTTTAGAGGGGGAGAGTTGTAACACCCCAAATTCTGATTATATGAATGATAATAGCAAAATTACACTGTTTTGCATTTTCTGTGTAGTATAAAATTAATTTGACTATTCTGAGATCATATTTGATCATTCTGTGTGATTGCTCCTGGCTAGGAAAAATAATATTTTTCAGGCCGGAGAAATTCTGATCTGTCTCATTTGGAAGTGAGGGATCTTACTAAACTCGACTCTGAGTGATTCAGAAAAGAATCTTTTAACTTTTAGAATCCATCTATGAAGATAAATAATATTGTATTAATAAATATCCGTAATTGCATTTATAGCAATCGTTGCTATAAATGTTGGACCCGATAAGTTTTAATTAATAAGAAAAAGTATTTAGAACATTTCTTGTAAGTAAAATTAAAGTGAACCAACTGGATATAGACAAAACAATTGGTTAGACTTTTCTAACCAATGAGAATTGGTCAAGGAAGAAGTTTAGACTTCCTTGTGGACCATTAGATTTGAAGCTTGACTTAGAAGCCTTGATCTTTACCATTGATTCAATCAATGGTGTAAAACAAAGCTTACTAAAACTATCAAATAGTATTTACCATAAACAAGATTAATGGATAAGATTTAGTCAACATTAATTGCTTGACTTTTATTTAGGAAACTAATTAACCTTAATTTAGTTGTCCTAATTACCTAATTAAGCAACTAAGTAAACTAACTTGATTAGGGATTAGTTATAACTTAATCTTTAATTTAATATCCTAATTCTAATTAAAAGTGATGATGTATGATTAAAATGTATTAGATACAAGCTAAATATGTTAAACTAAATTGGTTATGTACTTGAAGAATTAAGTAAGAATGGTTAGGAGATTAAACCCAATTAATTGGCTAACCAATAAACTAGTAATTAGGCTTGAACTAATGAAGAATTAAGTATTTAAAACCCACCTAAACTACTATGGACAGCAGCACCTAAATTCATGGTCCAGTAAAAATTTTTGAGCAGCAGAATTTTAGGCCCAATAGTAGCAGAATTTGTGGCCCAATAACAGCAGAATTTAGTTTGGATTAGTAAGCAATTAAAGGACTTAAACTCACCTAAAAATACTATGGACCAGCAGCTGAATTGGGGCAGTAAAATGAGCTCCACGTCCAGCAAATTTACGACCCAACAGCAGCAGAAAAATGGGCCAGCAGCAGCATGTTTGTAGACGTCCTGCAGCAGCAAAATGGAGAGCTTTTACGTGAAGACTTCAAGCAATATTTGAAGATTCAAATATCATGCAAAAGTCAAGTGACCAACCAATGAGAAGAGAGAGTTGTTATGCAATTAATGCATGGCCATTTGCTCAAGCAAAGGCTCACTCACGTCCATCACCAAAGAAAGCACACGGCAGCAGCAAATGGGGCAGCTGGAATGGAGTGGAAAACCATGCTAATAAAGCTCTCCAAATGTCACAAATCATTCATGATGGGCAGCTGGATTTTAGCACCTAAAATGAGATAATTTTCTCTAGTAAAATCACTCATTTTTCACGTGTAATTCACGGCTGGGCAGCAGCATATACACATCTTCATTCTTCACTTTTTATTCCTCAAATATAAGCCATTTACCTCCCAAACATACACGGTCAGCAGCCTCCCAAAACATATTCATTCTTCACTTTCTACTTATCAAAACATTCATCTATTCCTCTCCAAAATACCAAGGAACTCACGCATCTCCCATTCTTTTTTTTCTTCCAAACGGTCATCACCAAAATCACTCCATCCTTTTCTTTTAAACACTCATCTTTTTGGTTGTCTTGACTCAAAGCTCCCTCTAATCATTTCTTCTTCACAAGGTCCTAAGCTTCTTCAATCTTCTTCCTAAAGAGGTAAGCTTTAAGTTAATTATTCTAAGTTTGATTTTAATTTTTTTTTTAACCATGATTTTTCCTTGGTTTTTCACCTTGATTCTTGTAGGATCCTTCATTAATTTTTCTTGAAAAATTTAGGGCTTGTTAGGAGATTTATAAAGCTTCAAGACAAGGGAGGAAAGCATACAAAGCTTGTCTTCAAGAGGTAAGAGGGAGACTCAACCTTACCACTCTTGTTCTGGTAGTATGAGGATGGTCTGGTCGGTGAAAAATCCTTAAGGATTTATTCACCTTTTGTTTGAGGTTAATCACCTATTGTTTGAGGTTCTTGGACTGTATTGATTGGACTGTATTGATATGTGCCTGATTATGTTTGTGCGTTTGAACTGTAATTGGGATGTACCTGATTGTGTTTCTATGCTTTTATGTGTAGCATTTATGAGATCTAAATTTATTTCGATTCTTGTCTGTATGTTGTAATGCTTAAGGAACTGATAATTGTGTGTATGTAGAATGTATACTATAGAGAAACTTATACTTTAGATACGTGGAATTTATACTGTAAATTTCTGTAAATTTTATGAGAAAGGGATTTAATTGGAAATATTATGGAAATATGATGTCACTATGTAAATATAAAACTTTGAGGGGCTATAGTGAAAATACTATGTTTTGAGAGACGAAAATGTAATTTTTGTGTTTTGAAGGATGAAAATACGGTTATTCTATTTTTGAGGGACTAAGACGTAATTTATATGTTTTGAGGGACAAGAAAGTAATTATTCTATTTTTGTGGGATTAAAATGTAATTTATATGTTTGAGGGACAAGAAAGTAATTAGTATATTTTTGAGGGACTAAAATGTAATTCATATGAATTTTTGAAGGACTATTTTGAAAATATGAATTTTATGAAGGGCTATTTTGGAAATATGAATTTTATGAAGGACTATTTTGGAAATATGAATTTTATGAGGGACAATTTCATAAATATAAACTTTACTGAAGGACTTTGTTGTGAAAATATTTTTTAAATGAGGATTATAAAGCAAATATTATGTTTTGAGGGATTATTATACAAATATGAAAAATGATGTTGAATTTTGGTGTTAAATGAGGAAAACAGTATTTTTGATTTTAAAACATGTGAAAAATATGTTACGCGATTGAGAAATGATGAAAAATTGATACGTGATTAAGAAAATGCGAAAAATATGATTTCGCGATGAAAATACAGTAATGATACTGTTGGGCTAATATGAAGACCCGAACATGAGATAAAGAAAATGAATTGAGAATATGAAATAAAGAAAATGAATTGAGAATATGAGATAAAGAAAATGAACTGTGAATGATGCATTTGTATATGTATTGAAAAGGTCCAATGGACTGGATAAGGCTATTTGCCTAGGAAGGAGAAAATACACCTCCTGAGTGGGTGTGATATGCATAGTGTAGGTCTTTTGTTGACCTTGGGGGCATCGGGGTGCGGGTTGCCTACAATGGACAATTAATAAAGCTTCTGTACCGTAGGTTAGACCGATGCAACACACCGATGATCCGGACCGAGACACTATCCATAATCAAGATCTGATAAAGACTATCGAGTATGTGCTAGATGTGCAAAACTGAGCACGTGGTCTGAGGCACTTTTGTACCGACATGATCTTTTCGATCACTTTCTCCGATCTGAGTTGTAGCTCCATGGAGTAGGAAAGTTGAGTCTAGGTGCATATACGAGAGATCTTGAGAGTCTAATCATAATTATTGTTGATGATAATTTAGTTATTGAATAATTGAATGTTAATAAGGACATGATCGTAATTATGGCTTATTGTATGAATTATGATAATAAATGATATTATTGGCATAATTATAATTATGCATGATATGTTGATATGAGATATGATATGTGATTGATGAATGATATTGGTGACATAATTGTAATTATGAATGATGTCTTTGGTATGAGAATTTGTATGTGTTTATCTTCATCGCTACCATACTTGGTATTGGCATAGGTGGTCTCACCTCTCGTATGTATATCTTTGTATTATGTTTATGTGTTGTTAAGACATTGAGTTAGACGACGCTCGAGAAGCGAGAGGAAGGACAAGATTTCATTGAGAACTTCGAGATCGATGGCGGTAGAAATCCCTAGCTTCTTAGGTTATATGAGATGACATTCATTGACGAGGACAATGCATGGACCGAAGATTTAGAGAGAGAGTATTTATTATTTGGGAAATATAAATATTAGGCGAGTAGGATACGATCGAGAAACCCTTACTTTTTGTTACTATTTATGTACGGTTAGAGTTTCCTATATCTATCCCAAGCAACAACTGGGAATGTACTATCATACCCTCGAGAGCATAGTGTTGTATCGTCCGCTCGACATTTGCTCCTCGAAATTTACGTCGGGTTGGAATTCCTCCACCTGGGGAATCAGAGGAGGATCCATCTAAGGATCCGGCTACTTCTGAGGGCTCAGCTGCCTAGTTGTACTTGGGTAAAGATGTCAATGTAAATAGTGTTTAAACTTTTTGGAGTGAATACTTTGTAATATTTATAGTATGACAGTATTAAAGAATTGTATATGTATAACCAGAGACTTGGACTTGTATAAGCGATGTAAATTAATTTTAATAATGATGTGATGTTTTATTTTCTGCTAAGATTATTAAACTTGTTATTAAGAAATTTTAAATTTCATATTTTTCCCTACAACTTACATTATCTAAATAAGGTTAATTTGGTAATTATGTAACGTAAATGTGACATCCTAAGATGGGTGTTACAAAAACTTCTACCATTGGGCTTTGGAAGCATTGTCCTTGATGATTCTTCTTTCTTTTGACCAATTAGTCTATCCTTTTGAGAAATGTTCTACATAATTGAAACACTAGGAGGACATTTTGATACCCACTTCATCTTGGATCCTTGAATGTTAGTACTAAAGCATTTAAGGTCTTTAGGAACTCATATCATACTATTTCTCACATAAGTATTTCTTTTATAATTGCATAAATGAGAAATATGTCCTAGATGACCTCAAAAATTACAAATAATTGAATTTAATGATGACTTGGTCCTTTGAAGATCATCTTTGAAAAACTTAAGCATTTTTTTAATTATTACATTCTATACTATTTATGCCATAAGCTTTACTTGAATTTTTATATGGAATAACAATAATTTTATTCTCATTAACAAGCATGGAATGTAAGCAATTAGAATCATTAGCTTTAGTAAATTCAGAAGATAGGTCCTCAACTTGATTTTCTAAATCAATGCACTTTTTACAAGAAGTTGAGGTTTCACGTTTCAAAGGCATTTCCTCATCAAGAAAAACATATTCATTTTTCAAAGTCTCAATTTCATTTCTAATAGAGGAAATGTTTTTCAAACAAGATGAGTTTTTCTTTTCTAAAAATAATAAATTATCATATAATTCATCATATGCACATTGTAACTCATCATAGGAAAGACCATAATTAAGACAAGCATCATTTACCTCAAAGTCCTTTCTAGCCATATATGAAATAGTCTCAATTTCTAGCATACTTGGCTCTTTAAGGGAATCACTGTCTTCCTCATTATTGTTCATCAAGGATTCAAGAACATCTTCTTTCTCAATTTTGTTTTGCTTTGCCTTTTCTTCAAATTGAGCACCATTATCACCAAGAGGCATTGAGCTCATTTTCTTGCTTTGAACATGTTCTTGAGGACATTTTTCAATGTTGTCTTCCTCTAGAGGCTTTTTCTTTTCTTGCTCTCTATATACAACTTTATGCAAAACATCATCATTTGCAAGATAGATAGAATCAAGAGCATCCCATATAGCTTTAGCACCAGAGCAACTCTTAATTTTAGTATAAGTTTCATCATTCAAACCACTTCTCAAAAATTGCATAGCTCTAATGTTCAATGAAAAAAATTTATTGTCATAGGCATTCTAAGTTTGTTTTGGTTTAGGAGAAAATTCATAAAACAAAATATCTCACAAATCCAAACTAATAGATTACATATAAAATTTTATTCTAGCTTTCCAATAAACGAAATACACACTATTAAATAATGGTGGTTTATCAATTTCAAAACCTTTCATTTTGAAAAGCTTTCAATAGTTTCCAAACAAACAAGGATCTTTAACTCCAAGTGGTTAAGCTTTTAATAGAACACAAAGCTCTGATACCACTTGTTAGTCATGGTAACCATCACCCAAGAGGGGGGAGGGGTGAATTAGGTGATTATAAAATTTTAAAACACCTTTGAGAAATTATACATTTTGATAATTTCAATCAACACATGCAGTAGAATAAGTCTAACAAAGATACAACTATTAGAGATTACTCAAATACAACTTAGGTTAAAGGATAAATCAATCAAATAAGCTAGATATCAAATTCAACTCAATGAAATATAATTAAACCACAAATGTAAAGAGATAGAATTGAGAAAAGCAAACACAAGGATTTATCCTGGTTTAGTCATCCCTTGTGACCTATGTCCAATTCTCAAGTGAACCACCCAAGATTTTTCACTAAACCTTTAAGTTTTAACAGTTACTTAATGACCTTTACAAACTTGAGCACTCAATATACCTTGGGATACCTCACCTTTTATGCTTGGGCTTCTACTTTCAAGTTATACCTCACCCTCTCTTTTATAGTTTATATAAAGTATAGATGATAAGAAACTCTCTCAAGAGTGGATAATACAAATCGAAACACTATGGGTATCAAGGATTCACACTTTGAAGCTCAAAACAGGGGTTTATAAGAAATGATAGTTAAAAATCATTTTCAATGCTCAAGAATGATTTTCAAATTGTTTCCCTACTTGTCTTTTATGCCCAAACACTTTCATTTATAGCCTAATGCATTTTAGAGCCATTGGTGGTGGTTGGGAGCATTAAAAGCTCAAAAAGAGCCGTTGGAAAACTATTTTTGCTACCCAAATAATCGGTTATAGATATTCGATAATTGGTGATGAGCTTTAAAAACATGAAAAACGCTTCTGACTTTGTGAATAACCAGTTATGGATATTCCATAATCGGTTATGAGTTGTAAAAACATGAAAAACACTTCTGACTTGGTGAATAGCTAGTTATGGATATTCCATAATCGGTTATGAGCTTTATAAACATGAAAAATGCTTCTGACTTGGTGAATAAGTGGTTATGGATATTCCATAATCGGTTATGGCACTCTAGTTTCAAAAATTAACTTTAAATGATCATAATTTCTTCATTTCTCATTCGTTTAAAACAAATGACCACTCATTGGAAAGATCTTTAAGTCTATTTTCATGTTAAGAACAAAAAGTCTAAATATTTTGAAAGTTATGATCAAAAGAGTAACCAAAGGTCAGTTTTACAAAACATAAACTTTGTTATTTTTCATAGATTTGAACAACTACCAAGACTAACTTTTCAAAACATGTTTGTTAGGCATTTTAGCATGTAAGAAACATTTGTAAATATTTTAAAACATATTTGAGCTCAGTGTGATTTTCTTTTACCTTTACACAAGATCTAAGTCCTATAAGCTAAACTTGAAGATCTTGGAATTGATATTGTCATCATCAATTCTAGTCCTTAGTATAACACCTTCCTTAGGGTATCACATTTCAAACTAACTTCTTAATATTATTTACACAAGTTATAAAATATTTAATATTATCTTAATACGAGTTTCAAAATTTCTTTTTCGTGGATAACATAAATTTTATTGAATTAGAAAAACACAAGATATAAAGACTGGATTTAATACATCTCTAGTATATAACATAGATTCGTAACATCTTCATTATATAAAACTTATGTATTCTAAGCAATATTTAATTACCATATAAAAACTCGACCTAGCCCAAGCCAAAACACCTAGAGAGTAAGGTCCTGAACCTGATCCTCTCCCGGATCCTCTAAAGGCACATTCTCTGGTTGGGACGTGTCTCTTTGGACAGAAGTCCGAGCAGTTGACTCTGTAGAGTCTTCACTAGGCAAACGATGAGCAATGTCCCACAGTTCTACAATAGGCATGGAGAACTCCACATATACACAAGCATTATATGTAATAGTAGGGTTTCCATGGTAGGTCTCACTCTAGGATAGAGTCACCTGCTATATAACTAAAACGTTGAGTATCTGAGTTGGCATGCCAGGCATCAGTGCCTCCGTGGAACTGTGCTTTCATATAATCAGAGAAATCCCTCCTTGCAACCATTGTAAATCGATCAAATAAATCCAATCCAACTCAACCCTAGGCGATCCAATCTCGTCCCTCTTACAGTCTTTACCAAACATAACCATAAAACATAACAGACAAACAATACAACAAAAAGGTGAGATCCCCTACATCGCATACTAATATGGCAGCAAAGAAACGATACGAGCAAAAATGTCGTTCCATACATATAATCCATAGATTAATATAAAATTAACAGATATATTCATGACATTTAATAGATAAAAAATTTAATAAACTTGCAACACAATATCAGGCATAATGATAATACTACAATCATATTATATCACAATAATACTATATCATGACAGTATGAAATCCTGACTATGCATATGCACGATGTGTATGCTGACCATCCTTATCCACAATGCAACTAGTTCCTACTCTATGGAGTTAGACTAAAATTCAGAGATGAACATTCCAAAAGATCTGTCCCCCCTAAAAGACAATCTACGCTGGATAATGAAAAGAAATAGTGTTTGTTGGGCTGTCAGTGCGTTGCACTCGGTTTATCACGGCCAGGGGTATATATATACAGTGATAGCATAGTCACTAGTGATAACATCATCACAAAGTGAATCATCGCGCCTTGACTTCCCCAAAATCTATCAAGATCCCACTATCCTATAAGTTCTCGTTCACTCTTTAGGCATAAAACGCCACAACAATATAATGCTCAAATGCATATTCAATGAAATCAAACCACATCTGACTATTTCATCCATCTGATGTTTCTAGTTATAATAGTAAACCACCGTTATACCATTCCCAATGATATTAAAGCAATTGCCCATACAATTGTTCAATACCACTAGTATCAATGATATTATATAACCGCTCATACAACTACATAATACCAAAGATCCATTTGGGTCTAGAACTTCGGTTTTACAAGCACAATGCTAAAAGAGGTGCAGCACGAGGACTTCCCAAGAGGCCACGCATCCTAGTACTATTCTCGCCCAAGCACCTTACAGCACAACTCGCTGTTCCTCTCAATCGCGTAGTGATATTATTGCATTTTCACAATCGCGTAGCACTTTTATTATATTTTCAAATCGCGTAATGATTTTTTAACATTTTCTTAATCGCGTAAAGATTTTAAAGGGCTTTCTTAATCGCATAGCTAAAAATCACTATTTTTAAGTCGCGTAAGAATTTTTTTACATATTTTTAATCGCGTAAAATATTTCTAACATATTTTAAACTTAAATTAAAACTCTTCTCATTTAATATCAAAATTGGACTTTATTTCTAATATTTCCTTAATAAATCATCTTTAAATAATATTTCTAACATTTTCTCACTAAAATCAGTATTTTTTACTATTTTTCACAAAATTACATTTCTTTGATTAAATTGGAATATTACAGCTCAAAATTTCCTAATGCGCTTCAAAACCTAAAAGGGTGAGCTATATGTCAGTAAATTTCAAGTTTTAACTTTTATCTTACTTAATAACTTATTTACACTAATTTAATTCTAAAAATTAGTTTATTTCCTTTTTAGGTCTAAAAACCTATCAAATAAATTTCCTATTAATCAAATACCTAAGTCTACACTTAGTAAAATAATTTTGATTCTAGGATATTGAAAATTGACATGTTGGCCGAAATTTCACTATAGGTTTCTCAAATCACATTTAATTATTTTCTATTACTTTATTCTTTAAAAAAACTCTTAATCCAATTTCTTATCGTTAAACCATTTAATTCATGTTTAGGAAAATAATGTAGAGCACTTGGCTCCCTTGGTAAGGTTGAGGCCATGAGTCATCAATTGGTCATTGGAACCAAAATTCTTTCCTTTCTCATGTGATTTATAGTATGCAACATATATCAATCATCAAAACTGTACCATAAACATTTCGTACATACTATCAAGATCACATATAATCACATATATTCAAAAATCAACCATAACAATTCCATGCATAATATCACATCATATAAAATGCATAATCAAGCAAGCATAAACCATTAACCACACAATCGAGTGAATAAATCCTCACATGAATTTTTCACTCACAAACACAAACAATTCATTCCTTCACCACCAAATATGGTCGATGAGGTTAATCTCCCTCTTACCTGGTTTATGCTTCCTAGCTCTTTGTAAAACTCTTTTTGTATCAATCTTTCACCACCAAGTAGATCTTAGAATCAAAACAAACACATAAAAATTAGTATCTAAGGCTTGATCAACGTGACCATAGATCAAACATGGTCTTGGAATTCCAAAAATCAAATAAGAAGTCAAGTTTCAAGATTTTTACCTTAAAACCTTAGAACTTAAATCCAAGATTCAAGCTTGAAGATGATTGATTTAGACTAAAGTCTCAACATTAAAGAGTCTTAGAATGATGTGAGGATTCAAGAAGTATGGTTGGTTTAAATTAAACAAACTTGGAAAGTGGTTTTAGGGTGGTTGGTTGTGAGCTACACAAGAAAGAAAGGTAAGAGCTTTTTGATCTTCAACATGAAGAACAAGGTTGAAGATAATAGAACTAGGCTAAGATCTCAACTACAAAGTGTTTTAGAATTGTGTATAGGTTCTAGATCTAAGGTTGTATAGAATTATTGAAGCTTGGGAGTGTTTCTATAGGTCATGGCCGTGAGGTGCTTTAGAGAGAAAATGAAAGAACTTTTTGGTTGTTCTTGGTGTTCTTGAATGAGAGAGAATGGAGAGAATTGGTTTATGTCACAAAGTGTAGTAAAAATGAAATAGGATAATTAACTTCCAAGTCTTGGCCATGAAGTGTGTAGGAAAGATCAAGGTTTAATCATTGTAATAAAAATATCACATGATGGTCACATGGCCTATGTCACATTATGGTCATCAAATGGTCATAAGATGGTTCAAGAATTGGCTAGAAAGGCCAAGTTGGCCGTGGAACCTACTAGGGTAGCTAACTAAGTTTGCTTTCCAACTAGATCTTAGTTACACTTAGCTTAGATAGTTGATTCATCTAGTTACATCTAGACTAACTTAGTTTGATCTTTTAGTTATATAACTAACTACTTAGTTACTTGATTAAGTCATTGCATAGGTCATGCCTTGTCATGCTTCTAGAAAACCTTAGATATTTTCCTAGTAACTATGGCTTCTAAGTATTAGTAACTAAGTTAGTTCCATTTAGTTACTAGTTAAGCTATTAGGGTAACTTAGTTAGTTTATCTAGTTACTTAGTAACTAGTCAAACCATTTTTATTGACTAGGTTCCTATTGGTTAATCATAAAGCTAGGTAATGATGATTCATAATTACACTTAAGATATTTAGCTTAAATATTTTCACTTAGATATTTTCATTCAGATATTTTCTAAAAGATATTTTCATCTAGATATTTTACGTAGATATTTTTATGTGATATTTTACTGAGATATTTTCAGTTAGATATTTTATCCTTAAATATTTTATCCGTAGATATTTTACTAGGTAAGTCATTTTTTCTACCAGTTTCTAGAGAAAGAATAATAAGATAAGCTTGAAAGAGTTAGTAGCCAATTTGAATTTGTCTTCTAGTTTAAGTAGTCAAATTGGATTTGTCTTCTAGCTTGAGTAGTCAATTTGAACTTCTCTTCTTTAACTTGAGTATCCATTTGACTTCTTCCCGCTTGCCATTGGTCCATCACTTTGACTCATCGCCATCAAGATATTTTTCTGAAGATATTACCCAATGGATAATAGCTACTGCTATTATTACACAATAGGTAATAGAAAATTCAGATAAAGAAAATCTTCATCAACTGTTCCTGGTTTCGGGTTTAGTAAAATCTCCCGATCTCGTCTTGACAGTCCAAAACTTTCTAGTCTAAGAAAAAAATTATTTTTCCAAGCCCGCCTCAAACACACATACCGCTCAAAATAATATTAAAATAATCAAAAACTCAGAAAATTTCATAAAAATTTACAAAAATCATAAAAATTATAAAACTCATATATTTTTAGAAAAAATGAAATTCAGGCATATAGTTCAAAAATAATATTAAAATAATTAAAATAATATTAAAATAATCAAAATACTTAAAAATTCTCAGAAATTCACAAATATTATAAAACGTATTTATATCAAGAAAATTAAAAAATCAAGGTGTTACACTTAAGCTTGTTGATGTAATCCAAGCTTCCAAGAATTTCTTCTCTTCAAATTTTGTAAATGCTTGGAATATCTTGTCATTTTCATTCTTCTTGAGTTGAGCACAGTTGTGATCTTTTTCTATCTTGTTACAATGCTCACTCTTGGTACTTAGACTATACTACAAAGTATTGCTCACTTAAACAAACATAGTCCAAATTCATAATTCAATATCTTTATATGCATGATTCATAAATGTATAACTCTAGTTAGTCTAACATACATATAAGACTTTCATAGACACATCCAAATAAGATATTTATCAATTACTAATAGATATGCTCTGTGTAGGATGCAACAAAGAATACTTTGCATATTTTCATTTAAATAGAGTCAAATCCAATATTAATTCATTATAACTCATATAAAGCATTATTGGATATATTATATAAAAAGTGCTACAAATATCTCATGGCATGATTATTAAGTGAAATATAAATAGATGAAGTACATGATCATGCATGATCCACTATAATCTACTAAGCACATATACGTAGCATAATCATTATTCTTTTTGTAATGCATTTGTCATCATCAAAACTTAACACATTAAACCATTAGGGCAAAGACAATTTTACAGTATGGAGCTAAAAACCTCTTAGAATCCAAGTTTTGAAGGTTGGAAATTGGTTGGAAACCAATGGCACAGTGGATGTGTTTTCTTCATAATTTTCTAATGCATATGGTGCCTAAGCATTAGTATGGCATGCCTAGGCACAACCTAATGATTTTCAATCTAGGAGCAGGCAGAGAAAATGGCGCCTAGGTGCTAGAGGGCTACGCCTAAGCGCCACAGTTATGGAAACAGGGCATGGACCACGCTTAGGCGTGGGAAAGTGGCGCCTAGGTGCCACTACCAGCCTTTGGTCAGGATCTTGTTTTTGATGGTTTTGACTTTCCTACTTGTTGCAATTGCTCATGTATACCTTTTAAAGTGTGTTGAAGCATTAATAGGAGTATTTCATGGAGGAAATTACTACCTTGTATATATGATAAAGTTGGAGAAAACCTTAGTCATCCAAAGGAGTTATGGAATGCCATAGGTTAGAACCTAGGTCTTTGGGTATCTTGTAGTGTATTTTAATATCATTTGTGATGTTTTGATGTGAAATACACTACGTATACTCTAAACTGGGTTTCTGGGGCATGGTTTGCCTATGTTTATGCATAGTTTGCTCCTTTATATTGAAAATTGAGTTAGAGATGCAAGAATGGAAATTTCTCGCTTGTGTGATAAGGTTGAGATATAGGGAAATGCTAGTAACTTGGATTTACTACTTTGAGAGGTAAAGTTGAGCTAGAACCTCTTGTTTGCTAGATTTTTCCTTTCCACTTGGTTATAGAGAACCTTGTGATGTTTCAAATGTGATTTGGAAATGTCTTAGCATATTTTCATAACTTGTTATTCCTATGTATTGTAACCTTATATGGTGTGCACAACCATATGGCCTGAGAATGAGGTGTTTAATCTAAATTCTCCAAGCAATAATGCTACTATAGTCAGGATTACTAGTAAAAGGGTGGCAGCAGTACTCTTACCTTTGCGAGGGTAAGGAATCCACTTATTACTAGGTAGTATGATAAATACCGAGGCTACAAATTTAAATCAATTTATAACCAGTTTACTAAAACAACTTGCAGTATAAGGTAACACCAGGTCGAGCCCACAGATCACTTTGATTATGATCACAAAATCAAATTAAGATGTTTGTAAATAGGGAAAACGAGTTTGTAAGATCAAATAACAAAAACAAAAAGCAATTATAGAAGAGAAAAAAAAATTAAGAAATAACCAATCCAAGAGAATTTTCTAATCTTGATTTTAATCCATCCTTGATCACTATAAGTCCATTCAATTATCAACCAAATCCTTGGTCTTAGATCATATCAAGATGCCTTAAAATGATCCATGGATCTTCTACTAGATACGCATCTAGAATTCAATTAATTAAGGTTAGACAAATTAAGCATCCATCCAAAACCTAAATTAACTTAAAAACCAAGATCCAACCAAATTAAACATTTCATCAAACACCTTCAATGCCTTATTTAGTGTCTGTAATTCGTCTTTCACATATAGTAATTACTCAATTATCATATAAAAATTTTAATCAAATTAAACAACTCAATCAGAATTAAGCAGAGATGAAGGAGAGAAACTTGATTAATAACTAAATGTAAATAATCAAAACAGAATCTTAAGATTAAGCATAAAAAATGTTCAATCCCTTCAATTTATTAAAGGCCCTATCCCTCCATGAATGGGAGGGAAGAACTCAAAAAAAGAAGAAAAAATCTAGAGAGAAGGAAGAGAAGAAGGAAAGATCTAGATCTAGAGAGAAATGAAAAGTGTAGAATGAAAAACTTAGTCTCGAACTTTCTGGTACTAACCCCTATAACTAACCCCTAATTTGGCCTTACATAATTAGAAACCTATTAGTTACAAAGATGGGTCCATTAGGAATCATTGGGCCCTAGTCCCATGTCAATTAGAGGCCTACAACTCTGTTTTCCAGCTTCAATTTCATGCCCAAAACGACATAGTTTGGCTTCGGAGTCTCATAAGACTTGTATATTTGGGTTTTAACTTCCATTTGGATTTCGTTTGACGTCCATGGCACCCTTATAACTCATGATATGGGCCGATGAGTGTGCAGAGATCAAGCTGTCAGGACCAGCATTCTGGCTCTTGCTTCAACTTCAATTTAAATTATCCAAACATGTGATTCAGCTCCCGAGGTCTCATTAAAGTTGTAGAGATTTGTCTTAACTTTTCTACAAAACCAGAATCACATCAATCAAATACTTGAAACTCAGATTATATCCAAAATACTGAACACTGCCCAATAGAAAATTTAAGACCAATTCATGCAATAATTCCATAATGATCCAATAGGCCCAATATCATAAAATGTGACAACTAATTTAATTAAGCCAAATTGAACCTTAAGACACCTAGTGAGAGGATCATTAAATGAATAAAATATATTACTATTAAATTCCCCCATATTTAACTTTTTGCACTCCTAGGCAAAATACATAAGATCAAAATGAGGGACAAGAAAAAATAACACAAACTCAAAAGCTAAAAACTCTAAAAGACTCAATTTCTAAGATATTTAAGAATGCAAAAGTTTACAAGTAAGAAGAGCAACCAAAGTTTCAAGGGATCAAAACAATCATGTGGTAACATTTCTTCACATCTCAAACTAACAAATAAGGTATCTTCAATTTGAAAAGCATGAATCAAGAATGATAGATCCTCACAAGATACACCATCAATCCCTCAAGTGTTTAAAAAGTAAGTATTTCACTTAATTCAACCCATGAAAATTGCACTACCATAAGCTTACTAATATTCTACTTCTCTATTACTCAAACACATGCACACACAAATCAAGAGGACTTTATTCAAGGTTGTAATGGGGCCAAGGTAAGGGAACGAAATAATATGGATATGACAAGTTAAACACCCAAGAGAATAAAAGAGTATTGGGAAGGAACTCAATTGACAAGTAACAAGCATGAAATTTTACCCCCAATTCCATATAATGCACATTCACTTTACATATTCCTTTCCTTTTTTTTTTCTATTTGATTCTTTTTCTTTCACAACCTTTCTTGCATTTTTTCTTTTTCTTTTTTTTTTCCTTTACATTCTGTTTTTATTTATTTATTTATTTTTCTTTTCATTTGGCTCTTTTTCTTTCTTTTTCTTCCACCAAACACTTTGCATATTGAACATCAATTTGTACAACCCCCACACTTGAACTATTAATTACCCACAAGCAAAAGAGCTCCTCTAATAAAAATGAACCAATGCTCTCTCATTCCCTAAGGTAAGGTAAAATTATGGTTTTTCACATAAGGCATATAATGAGCTAAGACAAAGGATAGGCAAATAGGCTCAAGGGGGTTAATCAAAGAAAAATGATGAAAGGTTGGCTATTTGGTCAAAGTAGCTAATTCAAGAAAGAACACCTCATTCATGTTTATACATGCAAGTGAAAATGTAGCCTAAAAAAGAATCAAAGCAAGTTCTAGTGTCATCAATTGACATGAGTGAAAATCACACAAGAAAGAAGAGAATGACATAAGTGCTAAATCCATCCATCAAAAGGCTCAAAATCTCACAAGGTATGCATCTATCAAACTCAATCCACCAATCAAACATCCAAAACTAAGCATGTCAAATTCAAGAAGGAAGAAAATTTATTCAATCATGCTATGAACCTTGAATTTCAATTGCTTCAAACTCATAAACTTTACAAATCTCAAAACATCATTGGAAAGTAATTAAAAATGCACATTTTTTAAATAAAAAAATAAAAAAACATAATTAAAAACAAAAATAGAATTGAAATCCAAAAACAGAAATAGTAGCAAAAAATAGAAATGTCAAAAATTAGAAACATCATAAATCAACAATAAAAAATTAAAAACAAAAATAGAAAAATAGAATCGAAAATAATAAAACAGAAATAGAGAATTAAGACAAAAACAAAATTAAGCATAGAAAATAGAAATAAAACGAAACAACAAAGACAAACAAAAAAAATAGAAATAGCAAATAATTAAACATTAACTGTAAATTAACAGAACAAAATAGTTAAAATAGCTAAAACATTAAAAATAGTAGAATTAAAATGGAAAAACAGCAGCAAAAACAGAATGCTAAAATTCCTCCCCGACACTTAAATTTTACATTGTCCTTAATGAAAAACTCAAAAGAAAACAACATTAATCATTTATCATTAATTAATCTAGGACAAGTAAAATAAAAGAGAGAAAAAAGAAATCCTTATCAAGTGAGGTAGATGGCTTCTTATAAGTGGACCACCTCCAATATGTCCATTTGAGCTCCCTCATAAAATGGTTTGAGGCGGTGTCCATTGACGGTGAAGGCTTTGTTAGTGGCCTCACTTGAAACCTCCACAGCACCATAAGGAAAGATCTTAGTAATAACAAATGGACCAAGCCACCTAGAGTGGAGCTTTTCGGGCATGAGCTTGAGGCAGGAGTTATAGAGGAGGATTTTTGGCCAATTGAGAACTCCTTCTGTGTTATCATGAAGAAGTTTGGTCTTTTCCTTGTAGATCTGAGAATTCTCATAAGCTTCCAATCGAAACTCTTCAAGTTCCGAGAATTAGAGCTTCCTTTGGGATTTGGCTAAGTTCAAGTCAAGATTGCACTTCTTTACTGCCAAGTATGCCTTGTGCTCAATCTCCATCGGAAGGTGGCTTGCCTTACCAAAGACTATCCTGTAAGGAGACATCCCAATAGGTGTCTTAAAGGCAGTTCTATAAACTCAAAGAGCATCCTCAAGTCTCAAGCTCCAATCCTTCCTGTTGGGTTGTATAGTTTTCTCCAGGATTTGCTTGATTTCTCTGTTTAAAACTTTTACTTGCCCATTCGTTTGAGGGTGGAATGGTGTGGAAACCTTATGCAAGACCCCATATTTTCTCATTAAAATCTCTAGTCTTTGGTTACAGAAATGTGAACCTTGATCACTAATGATGGCCCTTGGGACTCCAAACCTGCAGAAAATCTATGATCTAACAAAATCCACAACAACTTTGGAATCATTAGTTTGAGTGGCTTTTGCCTCCACCAATTTAGATACATAATTCACAACCAACAATATGTAAACAAAACCAAAAGAAATAAGAAAATGTCTCATAAAGTCAATACCCCAAACATCAAAAATCTCACAAAATAGTAAAGGCTGCTGGGGCATTGATAACTACCGAGGCTACCAATTTTAAATCAATTTATAACTAGTTTACCAAAATAACTTGTACTATAAGGTAACACCAAGTCGAACCCATAGATCACTCTGATTATAATCACAAAATCAAATTAGGAGGTTAGTAAACAGGGGAAAAGGGGCTTGCAAGATTAAAACGGAGAAATAGAGAGTAATTAAATGAAGAAAACAAAATTACGAAACAACCAATCCAAGGGAATTAACCAATCTTGATTTTAATCCATCCTTGATCACTATAGATCCATTCAATTATCAACCAAATCCTTAGTCTTAGATCACATCAAGATGCCTTAAAATGATCCATGAATCTTCTACTAGATACGCATCTAGAATTCAATTAATTAAGGTTAGACAAATTAAGCATCCATCCAAAACCTGAATTAACTTAAAAACCAATATCCAAGTAAGCCAAACATTGCATCAAACACCTTTGATGCCTCGTTTAATCTCTGAAATTCTCTCTTAATGTAACACCCCGATTTTTTTATTTTTTTTATAGTTATGAGTTTTATAATATTTGTGATTTTTTGTCAATTTTTGAGAATTTTTAATTTATTTTAATTATTTTAATATTATTTTGGACTATTCATGCTGGACCAGGAGATCTTACTAAACCAGCCACCAGAGACAGTTTTCAAAGTTTTCTTTATCTGAGATTTTATCTGGAAAAATAAAATTTGAGTACGTTCTATTATTCATTGGACGATAGATACTGATTTTGTTAACTGTAACTTTTGTCCATTGGATAATAACTTTTAGTAAAGATCTAGTAGATGGTTCTAGATATAAAACTAGTCACCCTTTTCTAGAGATTTCTCTTTATGTTATCACCTTTGGGACCCACACCTTTATGTCTCATCAAATATGGACCAATGGAAAACTAGCTTCCTAAGGAAGCTTTGAGGCAACTTCTTGGAGAAGCTTTGCCCTTTTGCCATTTTTGCCCTTGATGGCCCACGACCAAGAAGCTTCTTCGATAAACTTTGAGAGACCATTTTAAGTTTATTATTTCATTATTCACTTATCATCTTTCACAAAAAAGCTAAGAACACAAAACTCTCTCACTTTCTCTCTCTAAACCCATGGCCAAGCTCACTCAAAAAGGTTCTAGGATTTTATTTTTCACTTATTCACTTTTCTTAATTTCACTTTCATCTTTCTACTAACAACCAAAAGCAAAACTCTCTCTTCTCTCTCTGATTGAAGCTCATGGCCACACCCCCAAAACCCACTCTCCAATCTTCTTTAATTCAAACCATCCACATTTCTTGAATCCAAACATCATTCTAAGGCACTTTTGTGTGAAGATCAATCTTTAATTCATCCATATTCAAGTATTTCTTCAAGTTTTTCTTCAAATCTCAAGTTCAAGAGTCCTAAGGTAAAGTTTTTGAATTTTCTTTCTCATTTCATTTTTAAAGAGGTAAGACTATACTTTGATCTATGGTCATCTTATTCAAGCCTTAGATGTTAATTCTTGTGTGTTTGCTTTGATTTTAGGAATCTCATGGTGGTGAAAGTTTGTTACACAAGGGCATACAAGAAGCTTAGGGAGCATCAATCTAAGGTAAGAGGGAGATTAACCTCATCAACCACTTATGGTGGTGAGGAACGAATGCATTTGTGGGTGATAAATCCATGTGAGGATTTATTCATCATCATTGTATAATTTTGTGGTTTGTGATTATATGTTTTATGTAATTTTATTGCTTTGATATTATGCATAAACTTGTTATAGTATGATTGTGATGCTTAAAATTATGTTGTATGCTATAAATTGTGCTAAAAAAGAAAAGTATTTTGGTCCCAATGACCATAGAGGCCCACGGCCTTCATGCCTTTCAAAGGGGAATTCAATGCAAAAATGGTTTATTAAATGCTAACCTAGAGGATTTAGTGATGAGAAATTTAATTAAGAGTTTACAAAATAAAAATGGGAATGAACAAATTTTATTGTCAATTAAAAAGGTAATTTTTGGCCATGGTATTTGATAATAGGATGCAGAACTAGTTTGGAGACTTAAAGTATTTTATTTAAGATGATTTTTAATAAGTTAAATGGAAAATATTTTTATTTAGAATTAGAATAATGAAAGTCTTGGAAAGAATGTTAGAAAATATTACTTGGAGGATTAGGGGACTAAATTAGGATTAGAGGATTTACAAGTTCAAAAGAAGATGAATACAATTTTATAATTTAAGAAGTAATGACTTTTGACTATGTCAATGGAAATAATTTTTAAGGATAGTTGGGATTTCAAATATTTTAATTTAAGAAAATTTTTATGAACAAAGAGTGATTTTCGGCCTTAGTATAGAAATAAAGCTAGAATGATGTTTTGCAAATTAAAGTATCTTATTTAATAAGAGTAATGGAGAAGGATTTTTGTAGTATCTTGATTTAATGAAAATAAATCTAAGTTTTTGTGGAAAATGTTTGGAAATATTAATTAAAGGAAGTTTAGTGAGGAAGTGTTGGAATTAAAGTCCAATTTTTATATTAAGTGAGAAAAATTTTAAATTGAGCTCAAAATATTGAGAAATACAGTAATTTGCTATCAGGCTAATGTATTGGACCCAGATATATCAACGTATGATTGTAACCGGTAAAGGCTTGTGATATGCATTGAGTCATTGATCATGCATTATTTGTCAGACGGTGTCTGTTAAGGCTATTGTTGCCTAGGAGTTGAATTACACCTTCGTGCGGGTGCGAATTGCGTTATGAATGATCTTGGAGGCATTGGGGCACGAAATTCCATATGTGGCCAGTTAGTAGCTCTACTGTGCTATGGCAACCGATGAAAACTCACTGATGATCTCGACGAGACACTATTCCTATTCCCGATCTGGCGTAGAATGTCTTGTATAAGCCTTGATGCCTACACTAATACTTTTTATAAGCACTTGACTTAAGGCTGACGATATACAGACATATCTTCTAGATCATTTTCTCTAAAATTGTGTTTAGCTCAATGGAGTAAGAAATGGGTGCATTGTGCATAAGAATGGTCAGTATACACATTGTGTATGTGCATAGTAAGTGTACATATTGTTGTGGCATAGTCAGTATACTTATTTTTGTGGTATGGTTAGTATTCATATAATGTGATATATATCGTGAATTTATCAGTTAGTTGATAACATGATGATACATGTTGTTCTGTGATATTGCTGTATATGAATGACATCATTGTCATTATTGTTCTATGGTGCCATGATGGTATTGATATAGGGGATCTCACCTCTTTATTGTATTGTTCTATCTGTTTCCATTCTATATTTATGTTTCGAGAAGACTGTGATGGTGGCAAGGTAGAATCTACAGAGTTTTATTAGTTTGCTGTTTTATAGGAGCAACGAAGCATGGCACGTCC
Source organism: Ormosia semicastrata (assembly GCA_029884595.1). Taxonomy (NCBI): domain Eukaryota; kingdom Viridiplantae; phylum Streptophyta; class Magnoliopsida; order Fabales; family Fabaceae; genus Ormosia; species Ormosia semicastrata. The sequence goes on along the minus strand of JAQQTO010000062.1, from coordinate 16,038,571 downwards.
ATTGGGACATGGGGCGCATTCAGTACATTGGAGATATTGCCTTGCTTTGGAGTAGGACTCGGCATGGGGTTGCTACGTTTTCTATGAATGCTGATGTTTATTTGGAGTTATCTATGCTTATTATTGAGTTATGGAGTAATTGTTATAACACTTCTAGGGAAAACTCTGAGGAGTTGACCACTTGGACTCCCATCCGTAGTGACATGCCCCGACTGAGGAATTTATCCGTTAGGGATCCCGAAGAGGATCTAGAGGAAGATTGGGTTTAGGACCCTACTCTTCATGTTTTTGGACTTAGGCTAGGTTTAGTCTTGATATAGTAGTTATACATATTATTTGGTGTATATAAGCTTTAAGTATTTAAATTGTTACTAATCTATGTTATGTACATGAGATGTATATTATTCAATTCTTATGTCTTGTGTCTCTATAATTTAGTAAGTTTGTGTTATTCACGAAAAGGATTTTTGAAACCCGTATTAAAATATCGAATAACTTAAGGCTTGGGTAAAGTTATGAAAGAGTTAGCCTGAAATATAATGCCCTTCGGAGGGTGTTGCATTAACACATGATAATTATGCAATTAACATATGAAAATCTCAATTAAATTAAGCATTCAATCAGAATCAAACAAAGAGAAGAAGAAGAGAAACTTGATTAAAAATTGAATGTAAACAATTAAAATAGAATCTCAAGATTAATCATCAAGAATGCCAATTCCTTGGATTGATTAAAGGCCCTACCCCACCATGAATGGGAAGGAAGAACTCAGAAAAAGAAGAAAACAATATGAAAACCTACAGAGAAGGGAGAAAACTCTAGGAAGAAGAATCAAGTAAAATGGCTAGGGTTTCTATCTATCTTGGATTCCCTTTTTATAACAAAATAATTGACCAAAAAAATTAAGAATCCTAATTTTCCCCTAGGTTAAAGTTAATTTTTGGCCTCTTAGCTTTCCTTGGCCACCGAAATCACTTCAATTGGGCTTAAGATGAGACAGTATGCCCAAATCACTATTAACAGGTCTTTGATCCCGTCGGCCGACTTCACATGGGTGGAACGCCATCAAAACGTTATAGTTTCAATTCGTGGCCTTCATAAGAGTTTGATCTTTGTGTGTAAGCTTTTCAATTCCACTAGTTTCAGGTCCATATCACACCGACAGCCCAAGTTACGGGTCAATTAGTGCATACTACTCTGGTTCCAGTGATAGCACCATGTTGTGACTTCGTGGCCTAATTTGACCCACTAGACATCCTATTCAGACTTCAGCTCTCATCAAATTTATAAATATTTCTCTCAGATTACTACAAGGTAAAATTCATAATTATTAGATATCTAGAACTCAAGATATGGCCAAAATACAAAAATAGTGTAAAATCCTAATAATGCTGAAAAAATCAATTAAGTCCAATTTGAGCTCAAACTTATAAATTGTGGCAAAACTAATCAATTAAGCATATAAGATGTCAAAGAGAGTAAATATGAAGGTTAACTAATGTATGAAAATTATGTTTATTAGGCATCTCATTCCTGCGAGTAATATTACTTGTTCTCTAGTAATGTTCACAAAACTTACAAAATATGTATGCATCTTGAAATAGGGTAGGCCATTATAATCCAGAGTCCAAGACTTTCCTAGCTGTACGTTGGGGCCCAAAATGCCCACCACATGTAGATGCATAGCAAGAAACTAAGAACAGACTGGAACTCATGATTAGGAACACATCTCCTAATGATTTGGTCACTACAAAACCTCCACAAGTAAGGATCATTCCACACATAATATTTAGACTTACTTTTCAATTTATCATTCTGAGCCCTAGTAAAACATGCAAAAAAAAAAAATTAACTAAGAAATTGATCATATCTGCAAACCAAGGAGAGGTGGTCTTACCTTGCAGCTGTAAAAGCTGCTTATCTGAAAAAGAATCATTGATGGGAAGGGGATCCGAGGCTCTTTCAATCCTACTCAGGTGATTAGCCACCAGGTTCTCTACGCTACTCCTATCTTGGATCTTAACATCAAACTCCTGGAATAGCAACATCCACCTAATCAATCATGTCTTAGCCTTAGGCTTCTTGAAAAGAAACTTTAGAGTTACATGATCAAAAAACACCACAACCTTAGAAACAAGCAAATAAGATTGAAACTTGTCTAATGCAAATACAATAGCTAAAAGTTCTTTTTTTGTGGTTGTGTAATTTGCTTGAGCAGCATCTAAAGTTCTTGAAACATAGTAGATCACATGGGAGGCTCTACTCATTCTCTGTGAGAAGATAACTCCTACAGCATAATTAGAGGCATTACGCATTAGCTCAAACGAGAGTGTCCAATCAAGTGGCTGGATAATAGGGGTACTTGTCAAAAGCCTACTTGAAATGATCAAAGGCTTTCTTGCATTTCTGGTCAAACAAAAACTCCACATCTTTTTGTAAAAGGTTGAACGGCAGAAGGGCTATCTGGCTGAAATCTCTAATAAAGCGCCAGTAGAAACCTATATGTCCAAGGAAAGAATGTGTAACACCCCTCGATTTAATAACCACAGCACAATCGTCATTATATCACGGTTACTAAATTTCGACGTGTTACAATGTCAGATAACAATTTTCTAAAAATATCATTTGTTTCACATATGAGGAAAATAGGAGCCACGAATGAATAGTTACCTATACCATCAGTTAAAAATATACATTACAAGATATACTCAAATTACAGTATCTAAGGCTAGATAATCACCTTATAACTTACATATACTACAATACACTTTATACAGTAATGCAAAATAAAATATAAGCTACCCACAACCTATCCACAACTATGGAGTTGGGAGCTCCATCGAATCCCGAATGTATGAGACAACTCCGGCTCACCAAGATAGTGAGAAATACAAGATAAGGTCTTCCATCGCAGATCCTCTTCATCGTCAAAGTCGGATCCCCAAAGATGTCACACACGCTTACTGGTCCAGTTGACTTGCCAGGTCTTGGTATCACCAGTGAAATGATTCGAACCAAAACCCAAAAGAAGCTCCCTTCGCGCCAGCGTCACCGGGTACAATGGGTCAAGCCAATAAAGTTCAAGGGAAAACCAACCTCGTTCCCACTTACAGTCTTTAACCAAAGATTTACATAGAATAAAGAAAGTACAAGAAAGAGGTAAGACATCCTACCATCATTACCAATTATAGCATCAAGAAACCAAACGGCAAGCAAAGCGCCCACATAGCATTTATGACAAAGAATAATGGAGATAAGCATTTAGTAGCGCTTATAATCAACCGTACAGTTTCAGAAATCATATATATATGTATGGATATATCGAAATACAACATTCCAATTATAATAACAATGTATGCCGATAATTCATGGACTCACTATGCACATGTGCCCTCAATAATCAAAATCCTACTCCATGGAGCTAGACACAAAACAATCGGAGAGAATGATCAGGGAGACATGCCAGTATCTCGTCAGCCATACAAGTGCTTACCATATAATATAATCAATCATTTTGCGCAACAAGGCTTTATACGGCGGCATTCTCACAAGATCTCGATATAGGATCGTGGCCGCTTAGGATCGTCGGTGCGTGTGTATCGGTCTGTCTCCACGGTCCCGGAGGAGCTACCACGCGCCTCTCATGAGACGCCCGCGCCCCGACGCCCTCAAGGTCATCTACAGGACCCCACGTGTCTATTCGCACCCGCACTAAGGTGTTATTCAACTCCTAGGCTAAAATCCTCAACAAAGTCCAACAGACATTCTCTTTCTCTTTTTATGCCATGCATGACTCAATCATGCTCCTCATGACAAGCTAAGTCAATCATGCCTCAAATGCATATCATATGATTTAACAATCAGGTTTGTTCCCATTCTTGGATCCACAAGACATTTACAATGCATAATATGTATGATTCAAAATTCCATACAATTTCATAATATGCCACAATTGGCCAAGAGAGCATCAATATACAAGTGGTCATTCACGTGGACCCTTAGCATCATAATATTAAGGTCAAACATTAGGTTCATTATGTTCCTCACTACCATTATATCACGGTTACTAAATTTCGACGTGTTACAATGTCAGATAACAATTTTCTAAAAATATCATTTGTTTCACATATGAGGAAAATAGGAGCCACGAATGAATAGTTACCTATACCATCAGTTAAAAATATACATTACAAGATATACTCAAATTACAGTATCTAAGGCTAGATAATCACCTTATAACTTACATATACTACAATACACTTTATACAGGTAATGCAAAATAAAATATAAGCTACCCACAACCTACCCACAAAATATAAGCTCCATCGGAATCCCGAATGTATGAGACAACTCCGGGCTCACCAGTATAGTGAGAAATACAAGATAAGGTCTTCCATCGCAGTCCTCTTCATCGTCAAAGTCGATCCCCAAAGATGTCACACACGCCATCGGTCCGTTGACTTGCCAGTCTTGGTATCACCAGTGAAATGATTCGAACCAAAACCCAAAAGAAGCTCCCTTCGCGCCAGCGTCACCCGGGTACAATGGGTCAAGCCAATAAAGTTCAAGGGAAAACCAACCTCGTTCCCACTTACAGTCTTTAACCAAAGATTTACATAGAATAAAGAAAGTACAAGAAAGAGGTAAGACATCCTACCATCATTACCAATTATAGCATCAAGAAACCAAACGGCGCAAAGCGCCCACATAGCATTTATGACAAAGAATAATGGAGATAAGCATTTAGTAGCAGCTTATAATCAACCGACGCTTTCAGCAATCATATATATATGTATGGATATATCAGAAATACAACAGTTCAATTATAATAACAATGTATGCCGATAATTCATGGACTCACTATGCACATGTGCCCTCAATAATCAAAATCCTACTCCATGGAGCTAGACACAAAACAATCGGAGAGAATGATCGGGAGACATGCCGATCTCGTCGGCCATACAAGTGCTTACCATATAATATAATCACATTTTTGCGCAACAAGGCTTTATACAATGCAGCATTCTCACAAGATCTCGATATAGGATCTGTGGCCGCTAGGATCGTCGGTGCGTGTGTATCGGTCTTCGTTCCACGGTCCAAAGGAGCTACCACGCGCTCGCGAGACGCCCGCGCCCGACGCCCTCAAGGTCATCTACAGACCCCACGTGTCTATTCGCACCCGCACTAAGGTGTTATTCAACTCCTAGGCTAAAATCCTCAACAAAGTCCAACAGACATTCTCTTTCTCTTTTTATGCCATGCATGACTCAATCATGCTCCTCATGACAAGCTAAGTCAATCATGCCTCAAATGCATATCATATGATTTAACAATCAGGTTTGTTCCCATTCTTGGATCCACAAGACATTTACAATGCATAATATGTATGATTCAAAATTCCATACAATTTCATAATATGCCACAATTGGCCAAGAGAGCATCAATATACAAGTGGTCATTCACGTGGACCCTTAGCATCATAATATTAAGGTCAAACATTAGGTTCATTATGTTCCTCACTACCTCACCCATACTCTGGTTCTTCCTTTATTCCAAGTTCTCTCTAGTTGTAAGGCTCAATCACGCTCCTTGTTTTTCCTTCATTATGTGTCCCTACTTTGTTTCTAGTCATCTGATGTTATTTATGATTAATATAGTGTATATTAGTCCCAAAAGTTGAAATCAGGAGGTTACAAGGCCGAATCATCCATTCGTTTGCTAGGTAAAAAGAAATGAAATATACTTATAATTTCGACGAACAAAGTGTATCTAGTGAGAAATCGGAGCTCGCTGTTCGACGAGTAGTAGCACGACAGATCAAGGTAAATGGAAAACAATCCGGGGGATAAACTCTAAGTGTCATTTCGGGGGAATGAACTTCGACCGATGAAGTATATAACTCGCCGAATATGCTACCACATTTACGAAAAACATGATTCGACGGACACCGACATTAGGTCGGTTCCTCTATTAAACCTTCAGAATTCTACTCGACGGATTTTGAGAAAATCTCTCTATTTAATAATCAGGAACTCCACTCGACGGGCATTCACATCCTAACTCGACGGATATAATTCTCAGCCTAACCCGATGGATTTTCACATCTTAATTCGACGGATTTCCATACTTTAGTTCGACGGATATTCTCATTGGGTAAGTTTCTCCATTAAACCTTCAGAACTCTACTCGACGGACTTTCACACCTTAACTTCGACGGATATTCCCATCCTAACTCGACAGATTTTCACATCTTAACTCGACGGATATGATTCACAGATTTAACTCGACGAATTTTAACTTTGAAGGAGTTTCACTCGTGTTCAACCGACGAATACGCTAAAAGTTCAATTCTAACTCGACAGATTTTGGATAATGGGGAAAGTCCCGTTCCTGTCGAACCGACAAGAATGTTAGGGTTACAAGGTTCTAATTCGACGGATTCTGAAACGTTGAGATTTCACTCCTCCTGATCCGACGGATGCAACTCGACAGATCCCGGAAAACGCTAAGGTTTCACTCATGCCGATTCGACGATACACTCGACGTATCCCGGAAAATACTAAGGTTTCACTCATGCTAATTCGACAAATACACTCGACATTCCTGGAAAATGCTAAGGTTTCACTCATGCTAATTCGACAAATACACTCGACAGATTCCTGGAAAATGCTAAGGTTTCACTCATGCTAATTCGACAAATACACTCGACAGATTCCTGGAAAATGCTAAGGTTTCACTCATGCTAATTCGACAAATACACTCGACAGATTCCTGGAAAATGCTAAGGTTTCACTCATGCTAATTCGACAAATACACTCGACGGGTTTTGACATTCAACGGGAAAAGTAAGAAGTCTAAACTCGACGGATTTTCACATTGTGTTTTATTGGTCAGAAATCTAAACTCGACAGGTATGTCACTCGACGGATTCTGACTTTGGGAAAATGTTGAGATCTCACTTAAGCTGATCCGACGGATTTAACTCGACCGATTTCTGGAAAAATGTTGAGGTTTCACCTATACCAGTCCGACAGATACTAAGAGGGCCACACTTTCTAATTCGACGAATTCACCGACGGAGGTGTAAATGGGGGGGGTCACTAGCTTCGACAACTTTTGACATGATGAAGGGCCCCACTTGTCGACAGGTTTGGCCATGAGTCCTTACTCGACAGGTTTTATCATTCGACGAAAATGGTCAGAAATCTACATTCGACGGATTTTGACATATCACCAAAAGATCAAGGTGTTATATTCGACGAGTTTGGCCAAATTTCATACTATTACTAGTTTCCACATTACATTTCCAAATTCTGGGCTCAACACCGTAACTATCCGAAAATCACTCGGAACTCATTCCCTTCAATATTACACATTCCAATACATCCAGTTATATTTATATATATGTACATTCAAACTCAAACAATCAAATAACACATATACCCTACAAACAACATACAAAAGCAGAAAGACCCTTAACAAAATCACAGACGTTCCTAAATGCTAAGAGAGGTTGAGGAGGAGTGTCTTCCTCTTACCTAAGTGAAGAACAGGGATAAAGAAGCTCCTTTTATGCTTGAAAATCTGATTTTCTTCACCACCACCAGAACCTTGGGCGTTCAAGATCCACAAAATTAAGATCAAAAGAGAGAATGGCAAATAGAAACCGAATGCACGAAAATGAGGAGGAGGGAAAAAGTTAAGAACTTTACCTTAAAGGTCCAAGCTTTGGGGCTGTTTTGAGCAGAACGAAAAATGAAGACACAGGGAGGAGTTCCAGCAGAAACAAGGTGTGAAGGTGGAGAGGGGAAAATGGTCTCTGTCGGGTTGAGTAAAGGAGGCTTGAAGGATCAACAATGGTGAATGTGGGTGGTGTGCGCCTGAAGAAGAAGAGAGAAAAGAGAGTGAGGGCTGCGTGAGGGGAGGAGCAGCATGAATGAGAGAAAATGGGAGAAATGAAATGGAAAATGTGAATGAGCAAAGCAGACGTGGGGGAGTGGGAAAAATGGAATAGTCAATGTAATAATTCCCTCAAAGAGTCAGTGCAAAATGCATAAATTGGGGAGGAGAGAGGAAAGGTTGATTAGATGGAAATAGAAGCTTCCTTGAGAAGCTTTGTGCGCTTCTCGAGGAAATGAAGTGTAAGGTTGTCACCTTAATTAAATTCATCTGACAGATGAATAATTAAGTGCTAAAATTATTTTCTCAATGAAATAAAATTGCAATTGATGAAAATAATATTTTATTACTCATCGATGATTTTATGATACGGTTGATTTCATGTATCGATAAAGTCTCGTGAAACGTAAACCTCGTAATGCGTGTCCACCTTTCTGGTTTAGTAAGATCCCCCCGTCAACGTTTCCACCTTCACGATTCAAAGTTTATCACCCTTAGGAAAAAAAATATTTTATTTTCCTAGAAAAGAAAATATACACGTAAAACGAAAAATATATTAAAATATTCATCATTCACAGAAAAAAATCCAGAAAATTTCCTAAAATTCGCAAATATTATAAAATAATTATTTATAATGAAATAAAGAATTTTCGGGATGTTACAGAATGAACTTCCTGCATACATGTGGGGTAATATAAATAGGTAATAACACCTATTTTTGCAGGATCTATAGCAATACCCTTATTAGACACTACATGACCTAAATCTATACCCTACTCTACCATGAAATGACATATTTCAAAATTTAGAACAATGTTAGTTTTAATGCATTGTTGCAGCACTCTAGATAAGCTATCAAAACAGGAATGAAAAGAAGAACCATATATAGTGAAATCATCCATAAACACCTCCATGCACTCCTCTAGAAAGTCAGAGAAAATACTTATCATGCACCATTGGAAGGTACGAGGGGTGTTGCAGAGGCCGAAGGGCATCTGCCTATAACCAATAATGTGATTTTCTAGCCAATTACTCCAACATCTGATCAATGAAAGGTAAAGGGTAATGATTTATAGAGTGGCTTGGTTGAGCCTTCTATAGTCAATGTAGACTCACCAGCTATTCTGCACTCTAGTAGGGATCAACTCATTCTTCTGATTGGCCACAACAGTCACTCCAGATTTCTTGGGGACTACCTGAATAGTGTAATACCCTTAGTAATATGTTAGACCTGTATATGGTTACAAAAGGTAGTATATAATTTCTTAACATGCCTACAAAGTTTTGTGACAATCTGAGTTTGTTTAGACACTTTGTTGCAACATAAAAGTTGAAAAGTAGCCTAAAATGACTCAGAAAATAGCCTTAAAGGCTATGTTGATGGAAATAGGTATGGATAACATGTTTCTAGGTCACAAATGAACTAAGTAAGATGTAGTTAAAGTTTCAAGATGGTTTGAGTTAGTTTAGTAATTTTAAGCATTATAGTTATGTGTTTAATACCGAATTAGCTAGCAACAGATATGGAAAATCATAGAATTGATGGAACAATAATTTAGATGAATCTTATGATTTATTCTAAAATTGTTGGAAGTTAGGAAACTTGAATTAGTATAATTCAGTTGTCCTTGGCAAATATAAGTTTCAGCAAAGAAACTTAAGTTACCAAGTTTACCCTTTTTCTCCTTTATTTCCCTCCTTTCTCATGAAGCTCTCAGAAAAGAAAGAAGAAACGGATGAAGAGAAGAGAGAAAGGGAAAGAAAAGAAGAAGGAGAATAAGAAGGAGGAGAGGAAGATCAAGTTCAAAGCTCAAGCTTGAAGATGGATAATCCATAAAAGAGGTAAAGGGTTTCTATTCATCTATTCCCTTCTTGTTCTACTTGAATGAAGTTAGGGATTTTGAATGGAAATAGGGGTTTGGAGAGCTAAATCCATGTTCTTGACTTGGTTATTGATTCCAAGGACTAGATTAGGATAGTTTTAGCTTAGTAAATGTAAGATGGCTATTTATGGCTCAAGTTCAACCATTAGGGTTCATAAATGGTGAATTTGGATAAGGTTGGAGTTATGTGGTTTTGGACCTAAATCTATGCCTAAGTGAATCAATAGGTTGTATAAGGGTTACAACAAGTTTAGAGGCCTATATTGGTGCTAGAAATCACAAGGAAGTCAATCTTGGATGATTGGAAGTTAAGATGAGATTTTTGGAACAATTAGAACAATCTACAGAAATTCTGCAGAATTGCTATCACGTGGAGAGGGCCTAAATGCTTTATATAGAGCGCCTAGACACTCATGGTCCAGAGAAGAATGATCACGCAACAGGGCGATGAACGCCCAGAAGCTCAAGGATAGGGCGCCTAGACATCCAGAGCAGATTTCATCAGAATCTTTATTTTGATGATTTGATATCCCTAGTTGTTAGGATCCTTTATTTATGCCTAGTAGAGGGTGTTGAGGCACTAGAAAGGGTATTTCTTAAAGAGAAAGACCAAGTGGCATACGAAGGAAAGTAAAAGGACTTTGTGTATCCATTCGACATGGGTTACCATGGATAGGTATCTAGTACCTTAGGCAACTTAGTGTTGCATTAGATATCACTCAAGATGTGATGATATGGTGCATGGGATACAAATATACTAGGATGGATTATTAGTATTCACTCTAGTAAGTGTGAGAAAGGTATGGCCCTTAGGATATCCAAAAGTAGTGGATTGCCTTGGGAACGTACCTAGACCCTTAAGTAACAAAGAGTTACAAGTAGGAACCACTCTTGAATTAGATTTACTTGAGTGGAGATAAGGTTGTGTACTTAGTTTTGAAGAGGGAATGTTTATGTATTAAGTCTCTAGTTAAGTGGAACCTTGTGCATGCTAAATACATAATAGAAGAATTGAGACTAGGGAGCTTGTTATATTCATGAGGGTAGTTGTATATGCAAAGTTCTAGAGAAATGCTCATTTGTTTCCTTATGTAATGTGGGAATGAAGCATTAGCTAAGAGAGACTCTCTCACTAGGTTGAGTTAAGTCTATAGGAAAGTTATGAGAACCTTAGTGCAACTAAGAGTAACGGTTCACCATAGGTGAGTATCTAACACCTTAACAACATAGTGTTGCATAGAGATCACTTAAGAGGTAATGAGTGATAAGGTGGTGTTTCGATATAAGTATGTATGTCTATCAAAATGGTCTACTAGTATTGATTTTGGTGAGTATCCCTTGATTATGTGCACAATCATGAAGGCCAAGGGAGATAGATGGGGTGTCTAAAGGTTCTTTGAACAAGCACTTAACCATGATATCTCGATAGTGCAAGGCTAAGGGAGATAAATGGGGAATCCAATAGGCTCATTAAGTAAGGATTCAACTTGTACTTCTCGATAGTGCAAGGATACATCTAATATGAGGATGAACTTTCCCTCTATTTACCATGGGTTAATATACTGAACAAGTTCTTTAAGTAAACGTATAGCACATTAGGCCACTTTTTGTGGTATTATGCATCACATAAGATGTAATGAGTGATGATATGGTGTTTAGATATATGTATGTAAGATTTTCTACTAGTATTAGTCTTTGTGAGTATCCTTTGATGATGTTCACAATCATTTAGGCAAAGGGAGATAAGTGGGGAGTCCAAAAGGTTCTTTTGAGCAAGGATTCAGCCCAAACTTCTCGATAGTGCCAGTGTACGTGTAATATGAGGATGAGCTTTCCCTTTATTTACCACAAGATAATAAACTAAATCAAAAATCCTAGTTGAACATCTTGGTTCTAAGTTAGACTAAGTATATATGATAGAATGTATGTTAACTTGGTATCTTTAGCTACTAACGTATATCCTTATGGAGATTTAAACATATCTTAGTTAGCATGTATTAAGATTATGTTTATTATACTATGTATGACTAGTTCTGGTTTACTCATATTGAGAATTGATGATTCTCACCCCGTTGTGTTGCTATATAATTTCAGGTGAAAGTTCTTCAAAGAAAACGAAGAAAAAGGAAGCTAAGGATTAGACTAGTTCTAGTTTTACTGCTTATATTATAATCTTTGTATCTTTTTATACTTCGTTTGTAATGTAAAGAGTTATGTATTACTTCATGCCCCCTCTAAGAGGCTAATGACGTATATATATGCATTTTGTTATGCTGCTTATGTTTTCTGCATTTCATAAGGCTCTCTATAATGTTTCTAATTAACATTATGAATATATTATTAGTTTATTACGTATGTAGTGACATTGTAATGCGAAGTATCTTTTTGTGCACTACGTATATTGAGATATTAGTATTAGGATGCTACATTATGGTATCAGAGCAGTTCATCCTGTTGAGCTGGGGTATGGACTGATTATGCTTAGGCATGTTTAAGAGTTTTTTTTTATGAATTGTGCTTTTCTTGTCTCTTTTGTGAGATGCTTTGATAGAATTGCATGATTTATCTTAGGTTAGTTTGTTTTTAGTTACTGTTGCACAGTTATATGATATTGAGATAAGAAACTATGGCACTACCAAGGTGAACTAGAGAAACAAGGAACTCGACCTCAAAAGGTCCAGATATGGCTGAAGTGTTTATGGCTATGGCCAATGCTATTAGAGAGCAAGCAACTGTTATGGCAATAGTGCTTAAAAGGATGGAAGCAAATCCACCTCAGCCATCTACACCATCTATGCAGCTAGTACAGGAAGTACAACAAGTCAGAAGGAATCATAACTTTTAGGACTTGATGGCTTTCCGTCTGACGAACCCTCCACCTTTCAGAGGTGAGTATAATCCTGCTAAGGCTGAGGAGTGGCTCAATGAGATGGAAAATATCTTCAAAGTAATGATTTTCTTGGATGACCAAAAGGTGTCCTTCGCCTCCTATATGTTAAAAGGAGGGGCAGAGCATTAGTGGAAAAGTACAAAAAGGGTACTAGAAGCCGCTGGAACTCAGATGTCTTGGGAGGTCTTTGAGACAACCTTTTTGGAAAAGTATTTCTTGCAAACTCTACATGATAACAAAGAAGTGGAGTTTATGTGTTTAGAACGAGGAAGTTTGTCTGTGGGCCAGTATGTGGCCAAGTTTGAGGAGTTGTTAAAATTCTCTTCATATTTTTGTTATCATCTAGACGAGAATTGGAGATGTTTGAAATTCAAAACTAGTTTAAGAAATGAGATTAAAAGTATGGTGAGACCTATGGAGATTAGAGATTTTCCTTCTCTGGTCAACAAGTGTAGAATTATGGAGTCAAGTGTTCATAGCCCTCAAACAAAAGAAAGAGCACAAGACTTCCAGAAGAGAAAGCGAGATGATGATAAGAATGAGCAGGGTGCACCTAAAATAAGCAACCCTAAAGGAAAAGGCAAGAAGGGATCTAAGGTACCTCAGTGTACTAAATGTGGGAAGACAGATGAAGGCAAACTATGTTTGGAAGGCCAGTCTGTGTGTTATACATGCTAGCAGCTAGGACATTTCTCTAGGGATTATCCTTTGAAGAAGGAAGATGTGCTTACCCCGAAGCCGCTAGCTAAGGGACGAATTTATACTCTAAGCAAAAAAGAGGTGGCCCAGTCTTCTGACTTTATCCAAGGTAAAGGCATAATTTGTAATCATCTTTTAAATATCATGTATGATTCAGAAACATCCTACTCTTTTATTTTTTGTGATTGTGTAAGGATGTTGGACTTGCCTATGTCAGAGTTACCATATGACTTGTCTGTTTCCACACCCACTGGTAAACTAGTCATAACTTTAAAAGTATGTCTTGACTGTTATATAAGGATTGAGGATAGAGTCTTCTTTGATAATCTTATCTGTTTACCCTTTGGATATAGATGTCATTCTTGATTTGGATTGATTGTCATCCAATCATGCAGTCTTACATTGTTTATGTAAGACTCTTATTTTTCTATCTGATGTTCCTACCAGAGTTGTTTCTTCATAGTTTGTTTATCTTAATACTAATCAGGTCAATTTCTATTTGGTAGAAGGAGCTTTAGGATATGTTCTTCTTTTCTCATTAGATGTAGAGGTTGAGCATAGCCTAGACAATATACCTTTGGTGAAGGAATATCCAGAGGTATTTCTGAGTGACGTAGCTGAGTTGCCACAGAAGAGAGAAATAAAGTATGCTATAGATTTAGTGTCAAGAATAAGATCTATATCCATAGCACCCTATAGGATGGCACCTCTAGAGTTAGCAGAACTCAAGAAATAATTAGAGGAGTTATTGGACAAGCAATTCATTAGGCCTAGTGTTTCTCTGTGGGGAGCACCAGTGTTACTAGTAAAGAAGAAAGATAGTACCATGAGGTTATATGTTGATTACAGACAGTTGAACAAGGTAACCATCAAGAATAAGTATTTGTTCCCTAGAATAGATGATATGATGGATCAATTAAGAGAAGATTCAGTGTTTTCTAAGATTGATCTAAGATCTGGGTATCATCAAATTAGGGTTAAGGGAGAAGATATCCCTAAGACTGCTTTTAGAACTAGGTATAGGCATTATGAGTATCTTGTGATGTCTTTTGGGTTGACGAATGCTCCAGTAGTATTCATGGATTACATGAACAAAGCTTTTAGACCTTACCTAGACAAGTTTATAGTAGTGTTTACTGATGACATCCTTATCTATTCCAAAATAATGAATGAACATGAGCAGCATGTCAGGATAGTTTTAGATATCCTTAAAGAAAAGAAATTATTTGCCAAATTGTCCAAGTGTGAGTTTTGTTTGACGGAGGTTCAGTTTTTGGGCCATGTTATTTCTTAAGGAGGAATGTTAATGGACCCTAGCAAAGTAGAAGTGGTGTTACAGTGGGAGAGACCCACCACTATGATCGAAATTAGAAGCTTTATAGGCCTGGCTGGGTATTATAGAAGGTTCATCAAGGATTTTTCTCAGTTAGCCTTACCTTTGACTAGGTTAACTAGGAAAGGTAGTACTGTTGAGTGGACTCAAGACTGTGAGAATAATTTGTAAGAGTTAAAGAAAAGGTTGACCACTATGCCAGTGTTGGTGATTCTACATCCCCATGAAGGCTTTGAAGTATACTATGATGCCTCAAAGATGGGACTAGGATGTGTTCTAATGCAAAATAGGAGAATAGTTATCTATGCATCAAGACAGTTAAGGCCACATGAGGAGAACTACCTTATGCATGATTTGGAGTTAGCAGTTGTAGCATTTGCTGTAGGGAAATCTATGAACAAAAGCATAGCGAAAAAAATGATTCCCACCAAGGAATCAATGCAAAAAAGAGAGCCATGACACATGATTTTTTAAGTTTACCTCTTGAAGCCAAACGAAAGATGATCAAGCAAATCACTAGCTTTGCAGCAATGATGACTTTTCTACATTGTCCACATCAAAAAACTCACAAACGTCCAA
The DNA here is from genome assembly GCA_029884595.1 of Ormosia semicastrata. Taxonomy (NCBI): domain Eukaryota; kingdom Viridiplantae; phylum Streptophyta; class Magnoliopsida; order Fabales; family Fabaceae; genus Ormosia; species Ormosia semicastrata. The sequence goes on along the minus strand of JAQQTO010000062.1, from coordinate 16,023,285 downwards.
CATTTGCAATCTTAGAGTCTCACATCTCTTGCATAGTGCTAGCTGCGAAGAGAAGAGAAACTTGTCACTCTCTCACTCAATGTTTCTATTAAGGTACATCTAGGATTTTTAACTGATGCTCCTTGATAGCCCCTTAGCAGTACTATTTATAATAGTGTCTGCCTTATGCTAGTGATAGTAGCAGTAGGTTTAACAGTGCAACCTTGCACTCATTTGTTATGAGTCTGGCTCACGATAGAACCCTAGTCCAACTTAGATTCTAATTGCTCCAACTTAATCTGTTCTAAGTGTGTGACCCTACAGGTTCGCATGATGTTTGTAATAATATTAAAATCCCATTTTAATATTACAAGTAGTGAGTGATATCTTACTACACATCACTGCTACTTAAGTAATGAGAATGTTAATGATTTGACATAACCTTTCTGTGACTAATGTTTCCGTATATTTTAGTCCCTTTGTCCAGATATCTAGATTGAACATAAAGCATGGAATATGTCACCCTTATATAGTTCAATCTTCCATTTCCTAATACTCGAGTAGACCTAATAATAACAAATGAGATTAATATATCATATTAACTCATTTGAGCATAGCCATGCATTTCGTAGTCTCACTCAATCAGGGGGCCTGAAAATATTGCTCCTACTATGTGGAAGGGATAAATCTCATTTAGGTCATTTACATCCCTCTGCATGATTCACGGTATGTTCAATAACTAACTTTATAATCACCTTGTTACAGATGACATTTGATGGCATTAAAACATACAACTCTTCATTTAGGAATCGTAGTGATTTCAGGTCAAAGGACCACATACACCATTGTCACTTTGAGAATCGCTTATGACACTCACATAACAATCTATGAAACGTTCTCATGGTGGGTAAGTCTAATACATCATTACTCTAATATGTATCCGTGTGAAGACTTGATGTCTCATATCCATGACCCGTGAGATGTGGTCATCAGTCTACGCACATACTAGTCTTAATGCATTATTAATGTCCTAATTAACAATAATACTTGACTAGGGACATTTAAGAATAGTGTTCTGATTCTATCCAAAGGATCTCACGACGAAGTCATCCACTTGATATCCTATGGCATCAAGCTTACTATTTTAAGGACTTTATTATATTTATAATAAATAATACAATAAATGAAATGCCTCATGTATTAAATAAATAGCATAATACAATGTGCGTAAATACGATCAAAATAAATTGGCCTCTAGGGCATACACTAACCTTTTCCTTAAATATTTGGAGTCATTGTCTCTATGGAGTCCAATTTGAGGTGTTCAGCGATCATAAGAGTTTCAAGTACTTGTTTGATCAGAGAGAGTTGAACATGAGGCAAAGAAGATGGATGGAATTCTTAAAGGATTATGACTTTGAGTTAAAGTATCATCTGGGTAAAGCCAATGTAGTGGTTGATGCACTAAGTTAGAAGTCCCTTTGTGTGTCCCGAATGATGGTCCAAGAGAGTGAACTTCTCGATAGTTTTAGGGATTTGAGTCTTGTGGTGACTGTGATGCCACATAGTCTCTTTGCGAGTAGAGTGGACATAGTAAATGACTTAAGGATTCAGATTTTAGAAGCTCAAAAGGAGGATGAAGCTCTAAGGGACATCAGTGAGCATATCTTTTTAGGAACCCAAAAGGATTTTGATATGACTGATGATGGAATAAAAAAGTTTGAAGACAGAATTTGTGTTCCAAGATAGTCAAAAATCAAAGAGAAGATTCTAGAAAAAGCTCACTGAAGTAAGTATACCATCCATCCCGGAACCACTAAGATGTATCAAGATTTAAGAAAAATATTTTGGTGGTATGGAATGAAAAGAGACATAGCAAAGTATGTCTCAGGGTGTTTAGTCTGTCAGAAAGTGAAGATTGAATACCAGAAACCTACAGGAGCATTATAATTTTTAGGAGTCCCTAAGTGGAAATGGAATAAGATCTCTATGGACTTTATAATGGGTCTACCCAAGGCTCATCCAGGATATGACGTAATTCTGGTCATAGTGGATAGATTAACCAAATTTGCCCATTTTTTTCCAATGAGAGCTAACTATCCTCTAGAAAAATTAGCTTAGCTATATTTGAAGGAGATATTTAGGTTGCATGGAGTCCCCGTAACTATAGTTTTAGATAAAGATCCTAGATTCAAGTCTAGATTCTAGGGAGCCTTGCAAAAGGCATTTGGGACTAAGTTGAGCCTTAATACGGCTTATCATCCACAGACAGATGGGCAAATAGAGAGGAGTATCCAAACCCTTGAAGATATGCTTAGAGCGTGTGTTTTAGAGCAGCATGGTAGTTGGGAATAGTTTTTACCGTTAGTAGAGTTTGCCTATAACAATAGCTACCATTCTAACATAGGTATGGCACCCTATGAGGCTTTGTATGGAAGGAAGTGTAGATCGTCTCTATGTTGGTATAAAGTAGGTGACAGAACTATCCTAGGTCCAGAGTTAGTCCAACAGATCATAGAGCAAATCAAGATGATTAAGGATAGGTTGGCTACTACTCAAAGTAAGCAAAAGAGCTATGTTAATAAGAGAAGGAGACCTCTTGAGTTTGATAAGGGAGACCATGACTTTTTAAGAGTTACTCCTACTACAGGGATTGGTAGAGCTTTGAAAACTCAAAAGTTAAATCTTCATTTTCTTGATCCCTACCAAATTCTAAAGAAAGTTAGACTCGTAGCTTATTAGATAGCCATTCCTCCTAGATTGTCAAACCTTCATGATGTTTTTTATGTGTCTCTATTGAGAAAGTATAATTCAGATCATTTGCATATCATAGAACATGAATCTATATAGTTAAGAGATTATTTGTCTTATAATGTACAAAAGGTAAGGATCGCGGACTGAGGGGTCAAAGAGCTTAGAGGTAAGTAGATTCCTCTGGTGAAGGTTTTATCGGGTGGTAATGACACCGATGAGACTACTTGGGAGCTAGAGTCCTACTTATAGCAAGACTTTCCAGAGTTGTTCTTAGTAGGTAAGCAATTTTGGGGTCAAAATTTTAAAAATGATGGGAGAAATGTAATACCCTTAATGACATGTTAGACTAGTATATGTGTACAAAGGTAGCATATGACTTGCTTAACATGCTTGTTTAAATTTGTGACAAACTGAGTTAGTTTAGATATTTTGTTGCAACTCAAAAGGTGAAAAGTAGCTTAAGATAACTCAAAAAATAGCATAAAGAGTTATGAGACTCTAGTAGAAGTAGTTAATAAAGTGAGGATGTGTTAAATCAAAAATGATTTATAATGCTAATTACGGGAAGTAATTAAACATGATTGTATATTTTGCCTTTATATTGAAAGGTGTGAGACTCACATATGAAGGTAATCTATATTAGGCAAGGTGGATGGTATCCTTCCTATTATAGTGATTTGAATATGGATTTCCTTGTTACTTATTGAGATCGCGTAGTTGATGGATTTCACTACCAGGAGAGAAAACTACTAGAACTGGGTTCCAGTGCATGTTCAAGGTTTATGGATGTGATTTCTATTACTTTGTTCATGACTCATACATAACATGACATTGAACTCATGACAATGTAATTGTATAGGCAATTGCGTATCTCTGGGATGGAGATGTTGTGTACTTCTATGATTGAAGTGTTAATTTAATAGTTGCAGATTCTTTATGGATGTATTGTATATTGGTTTTGGAATATTTCTATTGAGAATTATGATTTCTCACCCCATTTGTGTTGTCATGTAAATCTATGTGCGAGTTCTTCAAAAGGGAAGAAGAAGATGCATGAAGATTAGTATAGTTTATAGGATTTATATAGACAAAGCTTGTATATATTATACTTGATCTAGTTTATGTATTACAATTCGCCCTTTGAGGTAATGATGTATATATAACTTTTGTTATAGTGGTTCTCCATAATTATTTGCATAAGTGTTATGGGTTTAGTTTGTCATATGGGGTTTGAAGTAGCATGGGTAATATTGGTTATTCTTATATATGTTAGCTATATCGGGATAGCAATATTGGGATGTTACAGCTAAAGGTAAGGGAATAGAGTCCTTTTTCACTTCTTTTCTCCATTTTCACCATTGATGCATACTTGATGCATAATAAGTCAAATTAGGTTTTAGATGTGTTTGATGTATTTTTCTTGCTAGAATGTGCTTCAATGGTTGTTTAAGACTTGTTCATAACATGAGTTTAAGTTAGAAACTTAGAACTTCTCATTTAGACCTTTGATGCACAAAATGGGGTTCTAAGTCATAGCATGTTTGATTTGGTTCATAAATTCAAATTTAGTAGTTTAAGTTCATGATTGATGATTCCTATGCGTTAATGAACTAATTAGGAACTTAAGATCACCTAGAAACTATTTTGGAATGGCCAAATCTCATGAAAAAATCTAATGGAACAGTGCACGATTCTGTAGAATTTTGCAGAATCTAGTTTTTGCTACTTGTGTCGCGACGTGGGGAGGCATGCATTTCAGAGTATGTGCACCCGAGAGCAACACGTTGTGGTGTGAAATGCACCATGCCGAGGGGTGAGGGACCAGAGAGTAGCGCGCAACAGCATGAGAAGGGCTGTGCCAAGGCATGAGCTCTAGAATATCTCAAAAATGTGATTTTTGATGTATTAATGTTTCCTACTAGTTGGAATCATTTATGTATGTTTTCTAATGTGTATTAAGACACAAATAGGGATATTTTAATAGGGAAATTATCACCAAGCAAGTATGAGAAAGCTTAAGCCTTTGAGCATCCAAGAGTGATGGTTTGCCTTAAGTAAACATCTAGCACCTTAGGCCACTTTTTGTGGAATTATGTATCACTTAAGATGTAATGAGTAATGATGTGGTGTTTAGATATATGTATGTATGTAGGATGTTCTAGTTGTATTAGTCTTTGTGAGTATCCTTTGATGATGTGCACAATCATTTAGGCCAATGGAGATAAGTGGGGAGTCCAAAAGGTTCTTTTGAGTAAGGATTCAGCCCGAACTTCTCGATAGTGCTAGTGTACGTGTAATATGAGGATGAGTTTTTCCTCTATTTACCACAAGATAATACACCAAATCAGAAATCCTAGTTGAACATCTTGGTTCTAAGTTAGACTGAGTATGTTTGATATAAAATATGTTAACTTGGTATCATTAGCTACTAAAGTATATCCTTGTAGAGATTTAAACATATCTTAGTTAGCATATGTTAAGATTATGTTTATTATGCTATGTATGACTAGTTTTGGTTTACTCATATTGAGAATTGTTGATTCTCACCACGCTGTGTTGCCATATAATTCCAGGTGAAAGTTCTTCAAAGAAAACGAAGGAGAAGGAAGCTAAGGATTATACTAGTTCTAGTTTTACTGCTTATATTACAATCTTTGTATCTTTTTATACTTCTTTTGTAATGTAAAAAGTTATGTATTACTTCATGCCCCCCTAGGAGGCTAATGATGCATATATATATGTATTTTGTTATGTTGCTTATGTTTTTCGCATTTCATATGGCTTTCTATAATTTTTCCAATGAACATTATGGATATATTATTAGTTTATTATGTATGTAGTGACATTGTAATGCTAAGTATCTCCTTGTGCACTACGTATATTGAGATATTAATATTAGGATGTTACATATTCACTTTCTTTTCTGCTGGTTATTCTGTGCAGGATCCATGGACAAAGCAGATAATTGGGAATGGTCGTAAAGTTGGAAGATTGTTTAAGCTCACTACCTTCCATGTTCCTCCAGCTCTTGTGTCAACTCTCTATGTTGCTTTTAATTCCTCTCTCCTTCAACTATGGCATTAACATATTGGTCATAGTTCTCTTAGTAAATTATGTCCTCTCATTTCTCAAGGTGTTTTAGGTTTTGTTAAGGAATAATCTTTGTATCGTACTTGTTGTTAAATAGCTAAATAAGTTGCTTTATCTTTTAATAAAGGTACTTCCATTTCTGTTTCCCTATTTGATCTTGTGCATTCTGATGTTTGGGGCCCAACTTCTACACCTATTATGGGGGGTTGTTGATATTTTGTGATTTTATTTTAAGATTATTCATGTTTCACTTGGATATATTTAATGAAAAATCGCTCTAAACTTCCTCAAGTCTACATTACCTTTGCCGCTATGATTAAAACTCATTTTTCAAGGACAATTAAGGTTTTTCATTGTGATAATGTCTCCAAATATCGTGATTCAAAACTACTAAATTTTCTTGCTAAATAGGGTATTCTTACTGAGTTTTCTTGTCCTGGTATGTCTCAGCAAAATGGTCATGTTGAAAGGAAACATTGTCATGTTCTTGATTCTGTTTAAGCCATGTTCATTTCCTCCTCTTGTCCTGAACTTATGTGGGATGAAGCTGCTCTTACCATTGTCTATGTTATCAATAATCTTCCTTCCACTATTCTTTATAATGTATCTCCTTATGAACGTCTTCACCACTTTTCTCCAAACTACTATTTCCTCAAAGTTTTTGGTTGTGCCTATTTTGTTCTTCTTTAACCCCATGAGTACACTAAGCTTGAACCTTGTGCCTGTCTCTGTTACTTCCTTGGTTATGGTACTGAACACAAGGTCTATCATTACTGGGATCCAATCTCTCAACATATTCATATTTCTCGTCATGTTGTCTTCTAGGAAGATACTATGTTCTCCTCACTATCTCAGTTCAAGTTCATTCCTTCCACTTCTACCCTTTTATTTACTAATCCTTCTATCAATTTTTTCCAAATGAATCTAATACAGATTCTTTAGGTATTTCTGAGATAGGTTCTCTAGCTACAAGTTCTTCTTTTGATCCTCCCAATGAGCTCTCACCATCTTCTAAAGTTTTGGCTCATCCTACTGACACTATCCCAACCATTGATCCTATACCTACCACTTCTCTTCGTCCTTCTCAGGTAAGAAACCTCCCCACCTACCTTCATGATTATCATTATTTTTCTACCATGCTTCACCTTCATGAACTGTAGTCTTATCAAGAGGAATCCACTGATCCTCATTGGCAACAAGCTATAAAAGAAGAATTACAGGCTTTGGAGAAATACTGGTACTTGGGATATAGTTGATCTTCCTTCTAATAAGGCTCTTATCGGATATAATGGGTTTATAAGATTAAAACTCGCTCTGATGGGTTTGTTGATCATTACAAAGCTTGCATGGTAACCGAATGTTTTACTCATGAATATGGGATTGATTATAAAGAAACCTTTGCTCCAGTTGCTCGTCTCACTTTTGTCTGTATTCTCCTTGCTATTACTACAACTTGCAACTGGACTCTTAACTAGATGGCTGTGAAGTGTAACACCCTCAAAAACATGTTAAACTTGTTTATGGTTACAGAAGTAGCCTAATACTTGCTTAACATGCTTGATAAATTTTGTGACTTTTTGAGTTGGTTTTGTCACTTTACTGTAACACTATATGTGAAAAATAATTGTTATTAGCTCTAGAATTGGCTTAAACTACTTATTTAAAGGAAATAAATTTGGAGACTTTGTTTCTAAGTCACAAATGTGTGGAAGAGGATGTAGTTAAAATTTAAGGATAATCAGAGTTAGTTTGGTATTTTTAAGCATACTGAGAATATGTTTTAATGCCGGATTAACTAGTCGCAGATAAGGAAAAATAAGATAATGGTGAAATAAGAATTTAGATGAATCCTAGGATTTATTCTAAAGTTGTTAGAAGTTAGGAAACTTGATTTGGTGAAAATCTACATGTTCTTAATAGATCGAAAGTTCCAGTCAAAATACTTAAGTGACCAAGTGCCTCACATCTCTCTCTTTTCTGCCTTGACTTTCTTTATTTTTATGAGATATTTCACTCTCATTCTCACCCACTCTCATGGCTACCAATAGAGAAACACAAGGGAAAAGAAAAGAAAGAAGATAGAGAAGGAGAAGCAAGAAACGAAGGAGGAAAAGAGGAGGAAGAAGTGGAGAAGAGCTCTTGAGTTCTTTCTTTCAAGACACTAGAGGTAGGGGAAGCTTGTTTCTTAACACTCTTCTTTCATCTACTTCATCTTGTTTCATGAGGAGGCTTGATGAAGGAAATAAATTTGAGTGTAGTTTTATTGTTTATTCTTGATTCTCGTTGTTGAACTTGATGATGAGTTATTTTTAGCTTGGTTGATGCATGGTGATGAATTTTCATTCCTTAGACTCCATTGAATCAACTTTAGTTAAGAGTTGGGGAAATGGGTGTTTAAGGTTTTTGTTTGACTCATTAATCCATGTTTGAGAGAGTTGAGAGCTGTATAGAAGTTGCAACATGATTAGAGAACATGTTTGATGTTGAAAATCCTTTAAGATTGATGTTTGAGTGGTTGGAAAAGGGTTTGTTCCTAATGGAACAGTGACCTATTTCTGTAGAATTTTGCAGAAACCAATCTGGTGCACTAGCGCCTAGGCACCCACTGCCCATAAAGTGAGCATCAGCAGGCTGCGTGCAGGGCGCTTGAGCGCCCATTGTAGGGCACCTAAGCACCAATTGAGCGCCAGTCACAAGGGAAATCAAGGCATTGTCTCTACCATACCAGCGCCTGGGCGCTGGGTATAGGGCACCTAGGTGCCCAGACCAGTTTTTGAAAGGATCTTTATTTTATTAAAATGAAGTTCCTAACTTATGTAGATCTTACTTATATGCTTCTTAATTAGTGATACGACTCTAATAGGGGTATTTAATGAAGTGATAAAGTGATGAATGTAAATCAATTGATATGTTGATTATTATAGTAATTAGCATCATTGTTTTTCATACTTGTGATTATGAATGTAAATCAATTGGTATGCTAGTTATTATAGTAATTAGCATCATTATCTTTCATTCTTGTGATTCATGAAGGATGTGACCCTCTCTTTTGGGGATGATATATGATTGTAAGTGAGAAGGTAACATGCCCTCCCTATCATAGTGATGAGTTGAGGATGTTCTATTCCTTCCCTATCACTGCATAGTTGATGAGCTCACTATCTGGATAGACTTATGGAACTGGGTTCCTATGCTTGTTCAGGACTTGTGGAACCGGGTTCTTTTTTTTTTCCACGACTCATGACATATCATGACATTACCATGGAACTAGGTTTCCGAATATGGTATCATGATATTATTAATTACATTTCTAGGTTATTGCATAGGCATGAATATAAGGCAATACTAGGCATATGCATAATAATTATATGGGTGGTTGCTAATCATAACACATTCATGACATTGCAATTGTATGGGCAATTGTTTACTTTTGAGAATGTGGTGATTACTTGAAGATTGTATGTGGAAATAAGTTTTCTATACAAACTTATAAAATGAGATTCTATTTTGGTAGAAAGGAGGATGTTTTGGCTTTTGCCACCTTTCTAGTGTGACTTATGTTTTACTTGGTTTTTCCACGAAATAGCTGGAATGATTGTGATTGCATGTTTTATTATGAAACAACTGAGAATTTGTGATTCTCACCCCATGTGTTGTGTTTTCCCTATTGATTCTAGGGAAAAAGACTTATAGAAAATGAAGTGCATACAAGAGCTTGGAAGCTTAGTTTAGTTCAATTGTTGCTAGTAGTTTCTTTTTGAAAAATGAATATTGTGCCTTAAGAGGCTTAGATTACAAGCTTTGTACATATTATGTATTTATGAGAAATACATGCGTTATGCATATATTCATCTATTTGTGGCTCATATTTTTTATATATAAAAAATTATTATATCATCTTAAAAATGTTTTTAGTAGATAGTAGCATGCCTGGATCTAATTACTGTAGTATAATAAGGATTATACTGTTAGTATTAAATTTGGGGTGTTACATGAAGAATGCCTATCTCAATGGTGACTTGGAAGAAGAAGTCTATATGTGATCACCACCTAGTTATTTTTGTCCTCCTAGCAAGGTCTGTCTCCTTCGCAAAGTCTTGTATGGTTTTAAACAAGCTCCCTGAGCCTAGTTTGCCAAGTTCAATTCCACCATCAGTTAGCTTGGGTACTCATCTAGTCCTCATGATTCAGCTCTCTTCATCCGAAAAATCGATCATGACATTGTGATACTGCTTCTTTATATTGATGACATGATCATTACATGTGATGATACTTTTGGCATTACTAATTTTAAAGCATCCTTGAGCCATAATTTTGAGATGAAGGATCTTGGCCCCCTCAGTTTATTTTCTGGGTCTTGAAGTCCTTTCCTTTGTTGTTGGTATTTTTCAGTCTCAAGCTAAATATGTATCGGATCTTATCTCTCAATTCGGTCTCACAGACAGTTGTAATGAATCCACTTCTCTAGAACCTAATGTGAGATTTACACCTCTAGATGGTACTGTACTCGATAATCCTACCCTCCGTTGACAGTTGGTTGACAGCTTGATTTATCTTACTATTACTCGTCCAGATATTTCATATGTTGTTCATTTAGTCAGATAGTTTATGTCAACTCCGTGTACTACTCATTATGCTGCTTTTCTCTGTATTATTTGCTATGTAAAAGGGACTCTGTTTTATGGGCTTCATTTTCCAACAGACTCCTCCATGATCCTCCGAGCTTATTCTGATACCGATTGGGGTGGAGATCTCATTAATCGCCGATCCACCACTGGTTAATGTATCTTTATTAGTGATGCTCTTATTTTGTAGTGAAGCAAGAAACAGACTTTGACTATTTATTCTAGTACTAAAGCAGAGTATTGAGCTCTTACCAACACCACTTCTGAAATACTCTAGTTATGTTGGCTCCTTGAGAACTTAGGTTTCCCTCAGTCCTCTTCCACTGCTCTCTATATTGTGATAATCGAAGTGTTATTCATATTGTTCACAATGACGTCTTTCATGAGCGCACCAAGCACATTGAGATTGATTGCCACTTCATTCATCAACATATTCTTCATAGTGCTCTTCGTCTTATTTTTATTGGAACTCTTAACCAGCTAGTCGATCTGTTCACCATAGCTTACCATCCTAGTTGATTCAGTGCTCTAGTTTTCAAACTCAATCAATCCCTGTTAGCATGATTTTACGGATTAATTGATTTGATTTTTCACATAATTAGGTTTAATTATATTTTATTATTTATTTTTTATGTATACCAGTCTTTTTGTATAAATAGAGACTAATCCTACTGTATACAATACATTCAGAATAAATACAAATATATTTCTTAATCTCTTTCTCTTTTTGTTTTCATTTCTAAATGAAGCTACCTAATCCAAGATAATATTGATGCTATCTTACAAATTTGGCATACTGATGTTATCAGTCATTGAGTTAAGTGGTAATATTGAAGTTACCATGAGGTCAACAAGCCAATAGACATAGTCGACACTTGTATATTAGAGTCTAAATTGTAATGATGCATAGCAACAATATTGATGTTGCTGAAGAAAACTCCAAAATAGTACTAAGTCCTTGGAACTAGTCCTTCAATGTTATACAGGGACAATATAGATGTTGTCGATGAGAGGTTCGGATAAGGTTTAGATCTAAAAGGACACATGACAGGAATGTGACTTTCTAGAAGATTCTCAATTGCAAAGTGCAAGTCATGGGCTAAAACCCACAAAAGGGGGGTTATTCCCACTACTCTCCATTTAGAAACATGAAACTCACCATGAAGACATGAACACAAGTTGTATACTAGTGGAAGTAAAGCAGTAACCATCGACAAAAAGTGGCGTAATCTAAATAAGCATCTAATCACTGTAGGATTGTTATATGCTCTGAGTGATTCCTCGATTTATCTATAAATTAGGGGTCTTAATAACGTTACAAAATGTCTTGAACACTCTACACCCTTCACACGCATTAGGAAGATGTACCAGTGACCACCCTTTTCATTGTTTCTTTCTAGATTAGATTACTTTTTCTTGATTTATAGCTTCAACCTTAGAAATAGCTCGTAGCTTATACTCAGCTTGTGGTTAGAATTATGTTGTAAGTGTACTTCCCAAGTTCAATTTCAATTTCATTTCTACTTGCTCAATTGACACATTTTACTTTACATTTGTTGATATTCGATGCTTGCATGAATATAATGACACACTTTATTTATTGAATATCACCAAATTTTACCTCATGGAAAAACAAATTGGTGATTTAAAAGAGTCCATTAATTTTGTGAGAGTTTGATCCCTTTTTCTTCTTGAGCATCAAAAGATTGATGTTTCTGAGTTTTAGGCCATATGCAAATTATAGGTCAGACTCTGAAAATTTTCCCGGAAAACACTAATCTAAAACAAACTAAACTTAACAAGGGGCACTGTATGTGTCGGTGATAGCAAGGTGGCTGGCTGTCTTATGGTGTAGCGTGAAAACCTGTTGCGACCCATTTCTCCCTTCATCTTATGTATCAATTTCCATTAGTTTTCTAGATATTTAGCTTTGGCTTCTGTTGTCACGTTGAATTGGCTGCATAAGCATGCAACAATGTCAAACTGCGTGTCTGCATGGCCATGGTTTTCATAGAGCAATGAATGAAAGACAAGAATTGTCAAATGTAACACCCTCCGAAGGGCATTACATTTCAGACTAACTCCTTTTAATTCATTACCTAAGCTATAAAATCTTTGATATTGTAAAATACGAGTTTCAAAATTTCTTTTTCGTGGATAACATAAACTTACCAAATTATAGAAACTCAAGACATAAGAACTGAATATTTCATAATACATATCAACATTAGTTTACTATAACCATAAATACATCATACTTATATACCAAAAACACAAAACATCTAACATAACCAACCTAGACTGGCCTAAGTTCATGACATCTAAGGGAAAGGTCCTCCTCAGGATCCTCTTCCTCCCGTATACAAATTCTTAGGCTAGGGAGTGTCTCGACGAGCAGAAATCCAAGCAAAAAATACCTTAGAGTCCTCCCTAGGAGTATATGTTGGGAATTGCGGACACATCACGTAGCAGAAAAATAGGATTCCTACCAAGGATCCATGCGAAAAGTCATAATCCGAGTTTTAAAATATTTACCTCTTGAAGCGTGATCAAAAGGAAGTGACGTGAATTACCAACACTATAATAGCAACGATGTCTTTGTGGTATCCACACGAATAGACTCACGAACGTCCAATGTCCACAAAGAGGAGCCTCATGTCTCTCACACAACGCTAGCTGCGAAGAGAAGAGAAGAAAATTGTCGCTTTCTCACTCACTTTTTCTATAGGTTCGACTAGGGTTCTGTAATATGTATGCCTTAGCAGCCCCTTAGTAGTACTATTTATAATAATGACTGCCTTAACTGAGTGTGAGCAGCAGCAAGGTAAGTTGTGCAACCCTAGACTCATTTGTTATGAGTCTGGCCCATAATTGAATCTGAGTCTAACTTGGATTTATTGCTCCAATTTCAGTCTGCTCTATGTGTATGACCCTGCAAATTCTCATTACATTGGCAGTAATATTAAAATTCCATTTTAATATTACAAACAGTGAGCGGTATCTAGCAACACATCGCTACTACCCAAGTAATAAGAATGTTAGTGATTTTACATAACCTTTCCGTGACCAATGTTTCGGTGTCATTTAGTCCCTTTGTCAAGATATCTAGATTGAACACAGGGCATAGAATGCGTCACCCTTGTATAGTCCAATCATTTGTTTCCTAATACTCGAGTAGACTTTGTAAAAACAAATGAAATCAATATCTCATATTGACTCATTTAAGCATGGTCATGTATTTCACGGTCTCACTCAATCAGGGGGCCCAAAGATATCGCTCCTATTATGTAGGAGTGACAAATCCCATCTAGGCCACTCACATCCCTCTGCATGATTCGCAGTATGTCCAATAACCAACTTTATAATCACCTTATTATATATGACATTTCATGGTATTAAAACACACAACTCCTCATGTAGGAATCTTAGTGATTTCAGGTCAAAGGACCACAGACACCATTGTCACTATGAGAATCGCTTACAACACTCACGTAACGATCCATGTAGCGTTCTCATGGCGGATTAGTATAGTACATCATTACTCTAATATGTATCCATGTGAAGACTTGATATCTCATATCTATGACCCATGAGATGTGGTCATCAGTCTATGCACATACTAGTCTCAATGCATTATTGTTGTCCTAGTTAACAATAATGCTTGACTAGGGACATTTAAGAATAGTGTTCTAATTTTATCCAATAGGATCTCACGATCAAGTTAACCACTTGATGTCCTATGGCATCAAACTTTCTATTCTAAGGACTTTATTATGTTTATTCAAAAGAACACAATAAATGAATTGCATCATATATTAAAATTAGCATAATAGAAAGTATGTAAATATAGACAAATGTATTAGCATCTAGGGCATACACCAACAATCTACCACTTGCATTAGAGCCAATCAGGCATATGTCTAATGCCTAAAGACCTAGTATGACCCTCATGCTTCTGCTATGCAAGAGGCTTCGTCAGTGGATCAGTAATGTTATCATCTGTTGGTACTTTGCATATCTTCACATCTCCTCTATCGATGATCTCTCGAATGAGATAGAAGCGCCTAAGTATATGTTTGGATCGCTGGTGAGATCTAGGTTCTTTAGCTTTGCAATGGATCCATCATTATCACAATAAAGGTCCACTGGATCCACAATGGTAGGAATAGCACCAAGTTCAGCAATGAACTTCCTGATCCAAATGACCTCCTTTGCTGCATTGGAGGCAGCAATATACTCAGCCTCTGTGGTAGAATCAGTGACTGTCTCCTACTTTGAACTCTTCCAGCTCACAGCCCCACCATTTAGGTAAAAAACATAATCCGATTGCGATCTGGAGTCATCTTTATCGGTTTGGAAGCTAGCATTAGTGTAACCCTTTGCAACTAGCTCTTCCTCGGCTCCATATACCAAGAACGAATCCTTAGTCCTTCTTAAGTACTTAAGGATGTTCTTGACAGCAGTCTAGTGACTCTCTTCAGGATCAGACTGGTACCTGCTCGTCATGCTCAAAGCATACGAGATGTCTGGTCGAGTATATAACATGGTATACATGATAGATCCGATTGCAGATGCATATGGAATCTTACTCATGCAATCCCTCTCATCCTAGGTAGAAGGAGATTGTGCCTTAGATAGGCTTACACCATGTGACATAGGCAAGAGTCTTTTCTTGGATTCATGCATGTTAAACCGTCTTAACATTTTGTCTATGTATGTACTCTAACTTAGGCCAAGCAATCTCAATGATCTATCTCAATATATCCTGATACCTAACACATAGGTGGCTTAGCCTAAGTGCTTTATAGAGAAGTAGTTCCCTAACTAAGTCTTTACGTATTATAGCATAAGGATGTCATTTCTGATAAGTAGTATGTCATCTACATATAATACCAGAAAGATAATAGTGTTCCCACTAACCTTCTTGTAAACACAAGATTCTTCTTCATTCTTGATGAAACCAAACTATTTTATTATATCATCAAAATGAAGATTCCAGCTTCTGGAAGCTTGCTTCAATCCATAAATAGATCATTGCAACTTGCACACCTTTCCAGCATCCTCTAGAGTGGCAAAACTCTCAGGTTGTGTCATGTACACATCCTCGAGAGATTTCCATTAAGGAAAGCAGTTTTGACATCCATTTGCCAGATTTCATAATCATGGTATGCTGCAATAGTAAGCAAGATCTAAATGGAATTAAGCATCGCAACTAGGGAAAAAGTCTCATCATAGTCTACACCATGAATTTGTTTGAAACCTTTAGCCACCAATCACGCTTTAAAGGTATGCACATTACCATCCATGTCGGTTTTCTTCTTGAAAACCCACTTGCACCCAATGGGTTTTACCCCTTCAGGTGGGTCAACCAAGG
Organism: Ormosia semicastrata; assembly: GCA_029884595.1. Classification (NCBI taxonomy): domain Eukaryota; kingdom Viridiplantae; phylum Streptophyta; class Magnoliopsida; order Fabales; family Fabaceae; genus Ormosia; species Ormosia semicastrata. The sequence continues at coordinate 16,007,463 of JAQQTO010000062.1, read as the reverse complement.
TCCATACCTGGTTGGCATACATGGAATCCATTTCAGATCTCATGGCCTCAAGCCATTTCTTAGATTCTGGGCCAATAATGGCTTCTTGGTAAGTCACAAGCTCATCTTGATCCATGAGCAATACATCACCTTGTTGGGTCATAAGAAATTCATATCTCTCTAGTTAATGACATATTCTGTTAGACCTACGCAGGTCTTGTGCTACTGGAGTAGGTTGCTGTTCCATAATATTTTGTGGAGGCTGCTCTATTTCTATCATCGGTTCGTTACTACTTTGTGAACCTTGAACTTCTTCAAGTTCTACTTTTCTCCCACTAGTTCCTTTGGAGATAAACTCCCTTTCTAGAAACACAATTGTCTGTGTGACAAACACTTTGCCCTCAGTAGGATTATAGAAATAGTATCCCTTGGTTTCCTTGGGATAACCCATAAAGAAGCATTTATCTGATTTGGTTCCAAGCTTATCCGAAACTTGATGTTTCACATAAGCTTTGCAGCCCCAAATCTTCATGAAAGACATATTGGGCCGTTTCCCAGTCCATATCGCATATGGTGTCTTTTAAACCATCTTAGATGGAATACGGTTAAGTGTGAAAGCTCCTATTAATAGAGCATGTCCCCAAAAGGAGCCTGGAAGGTCTGCACGACTCATCATGGATCTGACCCTGTCCAACAAGGTCCAATTCCTCCTTTCAGAGACACCATTCCATTGTGGTGTTCTTGGTGGAGTGAGTTGAGATATTATCTCACACTCTTTCATATGATCATCAAACTGTTGGCTTAAGTATTCACCTCCTCGATTTGATCAAAGGATTTTAATACTCTTGCCAAGTTAGTTTTGTACTTCATTCTTAAACTCTTTGAACTTTTCAAAGGATTCTAATTTGTGCTTCATAAGATATACAAATCCATATCTATTAAAATCATCAGTAAATGTAATAAAGTAATGAAAATCGCCACTAGCAAGTGTGTTTAGTAGCCCACATACATCACTATATATAAAGCCTAAAAGATCACCAGCCCTTTCACCTTGTCTAGTGAATGGGGCCTTTGTCATCTTCCACAATAAACAAGATTCACATATCTCATATGATTCGAAATCAAATGAGTCCAAGAATCCATCTTTATGGAGTTTGGAGATGCATTTCTCATTTATGTGGCCCAAATGACAATGCTAGAGAAAAGTTGGGTTCAAATCGTTTGATTTAAACCTCTTTGTATTTATGTTATAGACGGGTGTTTTGAGATCAAGGACATAAAGTCCATTACTCAATTGTGCACTACCATAAAAAATATCATTCATATAAATGGAACAACATTTGTCCTTTATAATAAAAGAAAAACCTTTCTTGTCCAAACAAGAAACAGAAATGATATTCCTGCTAATAGCAGATACAAAATAGCAGTACTCTAACTCTATTACAAGCCCAGTGGGCAAAGATAATAAGTAAGTCCCTATAGCTAATGCAGCAACCTTTGCTCTATTTCCCACTCGTAGGTCGACTTCTCCCTTCATCAATGGTCTACTGTTCTTTAGATCCTGCACATTTACACAAATGTGAGATCCATATCCAGTATCTAATACCCATGATGCAAAAGTAGATAAATTGACTTCAATAACAAAAATACCTGAAGTGGAAGTCTCACTTCCCTTCTTCTTCTTAAGCTCCTCTAGGAACTTGGCACAGTTCCTCTTCCAATGTCTGGTCTGATCACAGTGGAAGCATGTACCTTCCTTGGCCACTCCACCCATTGGTTTTAAGCCAGAAGTGTTGGGCTTGGACTTATCCTTGCCCTTGTCCTTCCAGTTGTCCTTGGGCTTTTTCTGCTATTTCTTGCCCTTATTCTTTTGAATCATCATTATGACCTTTCCTTTACCTTTGTTAATGTTCTGCTCAGCAATTCTCAATATGCCTAGCAACTCTGGAAGTGATTTGTCAATCTCATTCATGTTGTAATTCATGACAAATTGACTAAAATTTTCCGGCAACGATTGCAAGACTAAGTCAGTGGCAAACTCTTGGCCCAAAGGAAAATCAAGTCTCTCTAGGTTTTCAATGTACCCAATCATCTTGAGTACATGAGCACCAATAGGACTTCTTTCTACTAACTTGCACTGAAATAGTACTTTAGAGACCTTGTATCTCTCATGCCTGGCCTGCTCTTAATAGAGCTTCTTAAGGTGTACGATCATATCGTAGGCATCCATGTTCTCGTGTTGCTTTTGGAGCTCAGAGTTCATGGTGGCCAACATTAGACATCAGATGTCCAAGGCATCATTGTGATGCTTCTTATAAGCATCATTTTCAATTCTAGGGGCATTAGTAGCAGGTGGCTCAGGAATAGGTTGTTCTAGTACATATAGTTTTTTCCATTGCTTAAGGACAATCCTCAAATTCCTGTACTAGTCTAGAAAATTCGTTCCAGATAACTTGTCCTTCTCAAGGACGAATTGTAACGCCCCTTTTTGGGAGGGAACGTGATATTGTCATTTACAATGCGAAAAATAAATTATAAAGTTAAGACCCGATTCTTTTTATTACGATTAAATTTATCTGATTAAAGTTGCATAAATAAAATGGCGATAATATTTTTTGTTGTTGTAATAATTAATAAAATATAGTGACGAAACATAAATGACAATAAAGAGCAAGACAGAAGTAAAGCATACATTTGATCAACATTGCATATTCATATATATATATATATATATATATATATATATATATATATATATATATATTTATATTTATATCAAATTTGTTTAGTTACAAAGCCCAATGTACAAAAAGCAAAACTATACCGCCCAAAGGATTATACATATATATCCCCAAGGTATTAGAAATATACAACCCACCAAAAAGACATCAGGCCCCCAAAATAAAATACTGGTAGCCATCAGTAGCTACCAGCAATATCAATCCCTCAGATGAGGAGGAATTATGTCAGGATCCTCTTCAGGATCCTCCGCGAGGTCCTCCTCGGGATCCTCCTCGAGGTTTTCCTCATCCGAGCAAACCCACATAGGAGCCACTGAATGACGAGCCAGGGCCCGAGCAGCGGAAACAAAAGAATCCTCCTGTGGGGTGTAGTAGCGATCACCCCACATTTCCCGGATAGGCAAGTAGAACTCCAAGCACACGCTGACGCTGCCCGTGAAAATGGGCAGATCATGACGCCTCCAAGCTAGTGAAATTGACACCTCTCCCTCATAGATAAAATGCTCAGAATTTAGGTTGATGTACCAGCAGTCTGGCCCTCTGAGGAAGGTCAGACGTACATAACCCAGAAATCCACGCAGGCACGCCGCCATGATCTGATGATAGACGCTAATTGCGATCGGTCCAAAAGCTGGGGAAATCAGGAGCTTCTCCCTCCTTACCGACGTATTCGATGGGGCACAGTATACAGATAAAAAAAATAAAAATACAGAAAAGAGGTAAGACATCCTACCATCATTACCAATTATAGCAGCAAGAAACAGAATGGCGTAAGGCGCCCATATAGCATTTCAATAGCAATAATAATAATAATCATTAAATAGCAGTAATAAACAATTAAGCAGTTCCAGGTAGTTATATATCAGTAATACAATAGTTCCAATTATAATAATAATAAATAGATGCCAGATGATACATGGACTCACTATGCACATGTATACAAAGTTAAAATCCTACTCTATGGAGCTAGACACAAACAGTCAGAGAGAAAGATCAGAAGACACGTCTGCAACTCGGCTGCCACAGCCAAAGTGCTATAATTCATCAGTTTATCCACATGCACATCAAGGCATTGTACAGACAGTCTAAGCTAGATCACGATAAAGGACAGTGCCCGGTCAAGATCGTCGGTGCGTTTGCATCGGTTTGCCCCATGGACAGAAGAGCTACCAATTGTCCATTCCGGGGTACCCGCACCCCGATGCCCCCATGGTCAACAATATGACCTACACTAGTCTACTCGCACCCGCACTAAGGTGTGTTCACCTCCTAGGCAACTCGGCCTTAACAACAGTCCAACGGACTTTCACAATGCATGACGACTCAATGCATAATCATGTATGTTTATCATTACATGCTTTTCCATAATATGCCACAATTGGCCAAGATAAGTATTAACACATCATTGGTCACTCACATGGACCCACAATATCATAATATCATAATTTAAATAAAATAATACATGATTAAAGTTTATTATGAATTCTTACTTAAATATAGCATATCTTACAAAGTTAGTCTTTAGAGGAATTCTCTTGGTTAATTTAAATTTTCTATTGTAATTTATTCACACACACACACACTTAGAAAATTATTCTAAGAGTCTCAAAGTCTCACACTCTCTTATTCTTTCTCGAATTAAATTACCCTAAGTCTTATGAAAATTTTCATTCTTGGTTCTTTCAAATTTATGAATCTCCAATTATTTTTCTAATCTTCCAATTTATTAATTTTCCATCCTATTACCAATAATTTAACCACTTGATTATTTAAGTTCCAAGATTCCCTAAAATTGCATAATCAAGCCCTAAATGGCCCTAGAGGCCGTGGCCTCCCTAGGGGATTAAGTTCCCAATTTTTTCATTCCATTAATTGCCTATTGTACACTTGATTAATTATGTCTTCCACTTGTTACAATTGTTCATCAAGGACCCTAATTTTGGGCCACCAAAATCGTAGCCATTCAAGAGGGAATCCAAAATTATTTCCTTCCATTTCATACTTTCCAATCCATGCAAATATATCAATATACACAACTAATCAAACAAATAACCTAAACAAATTAAATACAACATATAATCATACCAATCATGCAAACAAAGAATAACCCTCAATAGGGTTTTCCTCACAATCAATCATAAACAAGGTTTCTTATTGCTAATAGAGGTTGAGGAGGAGTGTCTCCCTCTTACCTAAGAGAAGAAAACAAGAGAAACCTCCTAGAATCTCCTTGCAATTTTTGGATTGGACATCACCAAGAACCCTAAAATTTCAATCTCATCAAAACGACACCAATGCTTGAAAAATAAAGTATTGATGGTCACAAAGAAGACCATAAAAATGAAAATGAGTAAAAAAGGAGTGAAGAATGAAGAAGCTTACCCAAAAATCCTAAACTTGAAGTTTGAAGAAAATGGTGAAAATGAAAGCTTTTCAAGAAACCACCAACTAGAGAAGTGTTTAGAAGACGGAGAGGATTACGAAAATGGGGTTGGTTGAATTTTTAGTGATGGATGAGCCAAAAGGGGGCTGCTGGCCGTGAGCTTGAGGTAGAGAGAAGGAGGAGAAAATTCAAATGAAGAAGAAGGTAGAGAGAGAAAGTGCATAGGAAAATGAAGATGCTTTCTTTTTTTAGTTTTTTAAAATAATGTGATGTAATTAAATTTGTGAAGCACAAATTTTCCTTCCTATTTGGGGTAGCAGCCGTGAGTATGGAGAGAGGAGAGAGGGAGTGCATGGTTTCCTTGGGAATCTTGGAGGAAATTTCCTAGAAGCTTCCTTGATAAGTTTCGCACGTTTCTCAATAAAGTATAAAGTAAGCTTATCTCCTTAATTAAATACTCTTGAATAGATGATTAATTGCTTTGCTAGAATTATTTTCTAATGAATAAAAGTTACAGTTGATGAAAATAATATTTTATTGTTCATCGGATAATTTTATGATACAACGATTTTATTTATCATATAAAACCTCAAAAAACGCAAACCTCGCAAACTGTGCCCGGCCTCGAGTTTAGTAAGATCTCCCGTCGATAGGTCGACAGTTCAAGGTTTACCAGCCTCAAAAAAATATTTTGTTATCCCAGCTCCGCTCAGTGCACATGCAAAACGAGGAATATACTAAAATATTCGACGTTTTTAGAAAAATCCACAAAAATTCCTAAAAATCACAAATATTGAAAAATGAATATTCATCACAAAAAAAACAATTTTCTGAAGTATTTTACCGACTCTACTCAGTGTGCACGTAAAATGAGAAATATATCAAAATATTCAGCGTTTCTGAAAAATTCCAGAAAAATTTCTAAAAATCACGAATATTAGGAAATGTCTATTCATAATGAAACAAATCATTTCTAGGGTGTTACACTAACTCCGCTCAGTGTGCACATAAAAGTAGGAATATATTAAAATATTCGACGTTTTCGAAAAAATCCACAAAAATTTTCAAAAATTATAAATATTATAAAATGATGATTAATGATAAAATAAATAATTTTCGGGGTGTTACACAGATCGCAGTGATAAGTTACTTGATGTGTTTGTTGCCATGGTAATCTATCAATAGAAATATGCAAAATATAAGTATCATGCCACAAACATATTTAATGAGGTGTTTTAATTAAGTATGCCTCCCACTATTTTATTCAAGTCAATGACCCTCAACATTGACTCAAAAAATCCCATCGTAAGATTTCCTAGTGGGCCAAGATCCATATTTCACCTTTTTGAGTCAGCTTTGGCTGATCACCCAAAGTTCAGTTATTTAGGTAGGAAACACTTTCTCATTACATAACATGTAACTCTTGGATAGTTAGGTGAATAACACTTATTCAAATTCATCTAATGGACCAAAGCCCAACTCCATGCCTCTAAGCCTTCAATCCTATTGAAATGACCTAGTTAAGTCAGACCCAATGGTTGGTAGTTGGATATTACCCTTATCCCATCGCGTCTTACTAATATAGATAAAGGCATCCTGCTTTGGCAAACCTGCACTTGATCGATACTAGTCTTGACGAGTGCCACACATTGGAAGGCATTACATAATGACTAAATATTTGCTTTGAAGAAAATTTTCTTTTTTATTATTATTAGATCTCACCATTTACTAAACTGTTTATCATATCATAAACATTATCCATGCATCTCAAGCATATAAAGCATATAATAAAAGTGACATGGTTATGGCCCCCTAAGAGAGTAGCATTAACTAAGCCAGTTGCACCAAGCGTCTCCCACCAACATCCTCACTTGATGCCGTCTTCTTGCCTCCACATCAAGATTACATTATATAGAAACGTCTTTTACATTATATAGAGAATATACAATTAGAATGTAGAAAGAAAGGTACAACACGCAGGTCGTATTTATAAAAACCAAAATAGCATAAAAAGAGGACTAAGGCCATAACCATGCACCATGCATCACGAAGAACATATAAACTCAAAACAATAATACATTATTATTTTCGTGAGTCATAAAAAGGATAGAAAATATCGCGCTTTCGAATAACACACCACGCAGAGGTAGCACGGGGTCAAGGGGAGGGAGTGTCTATAAGAACTGAATATTTCACATTATATATCAACATTAGTTTACTATAACCATAAATACATCATACTTGTATACCAAAAACATAAAATATCTAACATAACCAACCTAGATTGGCCCAAATTCATGATATCTAAGGGAAAGGTCCTCCTCAGGATCCTCTTCCTCCTGTATACAAATTCCTGGGCTAGGGAGTGTCTCGACAAGCAGAAATCCAAGCAGAATGTACCTTAGAGTCCTCCCTATGAGTGTATGTTGGGAATTACGGATACATCACGTAGCGAAAAAATAGGATTCCTACCAAGGATCCATGCGAAAAACCATAATCCGAGTTTTAAAATATTTACCTCATGAAGCGTGATCAAAAGGAAGTGATGTGAATCACCAACACCGTAATAGCAACGATGTCTCTATGGTATCCACATGAATAGACTCACAAACATTTAACGTCCGTAAAGAGGAGCCTCACATCTCTCACACAGTGCTAGCTACGAAGAGAAGAGAAGAAAATTGTCGCTCACTCACTCACTTTTTCTGTAGGTGCGGCTAGGGTTCTATAATATGTATGTCTTAGCAGCCCCTTAGCAGTACTAATTATAATAGTAATTGCCTTAACTGAGTGTGAGCAGCAGCAAGGTAAGCTGTGCAACCCTAGACTCATTTGTTATGAGTCTGGCCCATAATTGAATCCGAGTCTAACTTGGATTTATTGCTCCAATTTTGTCTGCTCTATGTGTGTGACCTTGCAGGTTCTCATTACGTTAGCAGTGATATTAAAATCCTATTTTAATATTACAAGCAGTGAGCGGTATCTAGCAACACATTGCTGCTACCCAAGTAATAAGAATGTCAGTGATTTGACATAACCTTTCCGTGACCAATGTTTCCGTGTCGTTTAGTCCCTTTGTCAAGATATCTAGATTGAACACAGGGCATAGAATGCGTCACCCTTGTATAGTCCAATCATTTGTTTCTTGATACTTGAGTAGACTTTGTAACAACAAATGAAATCAATATCTCATATTGACTCATTTGAGCATGGCCATGCATTTCACAGTCTCACTTAATCAGGGGGCTCAAAGATATCGTTACTATTATGTAGGAGTGACAAATCCCATCTAAGTCACTCACATCCTTCTGCATGATTCGCGGTATGTCCAATAACTAACTTTATAATCACCTTATTACAGATGATGTTTGATGGTATTGAAACACACAACTCCTCATATAGAAATCGTAGTGATTTCAAGTCAAAGGACCACAAACATCATTGTCACTATGAGAATCGCTTATGACACTCACGGAATCGCTTATGACACTCACGTAACGATCCATGTAGCATTCTCATGGTAGGTTAGTCAAGTACATCATTACTCTAATATGTACCCATATGAAGACTTAATATCTCATATCCATGGCCCATGAGATGTGGTCATTAGTCTATGCACATACTAGTCTCAATGCATTATTGTTGTCCTAGTTAACAATAATGCTTGACTAGGGACATTTAAGAATAGTATTCTAATTTTATCCAATAGGATCTCACGATCAAGTCAACCACTTGATGTCCTATGGCATCAAACTTTCTATTCTAAGGACTTTATTATGTTTATTAAAAAGAACATAATAAATGAATTGCCTCATATATTAAAATTAGCATAATAGAAAGTATGTAAATACAGACAAATGTATCAGCATCTAGGGCATACACCAACAGTATAGTCAAGATCACTCCACAACTCCCTGATAGGCATAACAAACTCTACATATACCACCGCAAAAGAAAAAGTAGTGACCCTATGGCGAGTCTAACTCATGGATAGAGTAATGTCTCCACAATACTCTATACGCTCTGTGTCCCAATGGACACACCAAGCATCAGCGCCTTCAAGAAATTGTAGTCTAACAAAACCTAGCAGATCCCTCCTGGCCACTATCGCCGTCTTCACAGACATAAATAGAAACAGAAACAAACAAAACAATAATACAAAGAGTGAGATCCCCTACATCAATACTAGCATGGCAGCAAAGAAATAACAATGCTATACATATACAACAATAACAAATATATTCATTGCATCAAATAACCATTGCATCAGATAACATATAATTCCACAAACAAATATACCACAATAAGTTGTCAACTAACTATACATATGTACAATGTACCAAATTCTTACTTCATGGAACTAAACACAATTTCAGAGAGAATATATGTCTGTATATCGTCAGCCTCAAGTCAAATGCTATAAAGATTATCAGCGTACGCATTAGGGCTTATGCAAGACATTCTACGCCAGATCATGAAAGGAGCAGTGCTCTAGTCGAGATCATCAGTGCATTTGCATCGGTCACCATGGCACAGTAGTATGACTAATTGGCCACTTATGGGATACCCGCACCCCGACACCTCAAAGGTCATTCATCTCCGAGGCAACAAAAGCTTCTACAGACACCGTCTGAAAAATAATGCATGTTCAATGACTCAATGCATATCACAAGCCACTACCGGCTACAACCATACATTGATATTTCTAGGTCCAGTATATCGGCCTGATGGCAAACTGCTGTTTTACTCAATCACGTAGCACTTTTATCGCGTTTTCACAATTGCGTAACACTTTAGTTACATTTTCAAATCGCGTACCATTTTTTCAACATTTTTTCAATTGCATAAAGATTTTAAAACTTTTTCTTAATTGCGTAGCTAAAAATCATCATTTTTAAATCGTGTAAAGGTTTTTCTACATATTTCTAATCGCGTAAAAAATTTTATTGATATTCTAAGCTTATCTTGAAACTTTTCTCATTTATTATAAAAAATGGACATTAATTCTAATATTTTCTCACTAAACCTCCTTTAATTAATATTTTTAAACGTTTTCCACAAAAATTTATATTATTTTAATTAATTCAAGATATCTCAAAATCGTTATTCATTACTTTAAATGAAAACTTTCTTAAATAAAATATTTTAAATTCTAAACTATCCTTAAAAATTATTTCCATTGATATAGCTGAAAATCATTACTCCTTAAATTATAAAATTGTATTCATCTTCTTTTTAACTTGTAAATCCTTTAATCCTAATTTAGTCCCCTAATCATCTAAGTTCTTGATTAACAAAATATTTTTCTCATGGATATCTCCTCCTAAATAAAATACTTAAATTTCTAATTTACTTCTCAATCCTATTTTCCAACATCATGGCCAAAAATCACTTTTTGTTTAATGATAGAAATTTATTCATTTTTATTATTATCTTGTAAGTCCTTAATTAAATTTCTTATCACTAAATCATCTAGGTTAACATTTAATAAACCATTTTTGCATTAGATTACCCTTTTGAGGGTATAATGGCCGTGAGCCATAATGGTCATTGGGACCAAAATTTCTTTCCTTTCTAACACAATTTATAACATACAACATACTTCAATTATCACAATTCTACTATATCAAGTTCATGCATACTATTAAAGCCAAAAAATCACATAAAGCAAATAAACATAAATCACTAGAAATCACATAAATGAGTGAATAAATCCTCACATGGATTTTTCACTTCACAAATCCCAATTTCGTTTCTCACCACCAAAACATGGTTGATGAGGTTAATCTCCCTCTTACCTTAGATGATGCTCCCTAGCTCCTTGTATGCCTTTTTGAAGCAAACTTTCACCACCAAGTTATTCTTGAAATCAAAACAAATACACAAATATTAACATCTAAGGCTTGAACAAGATGACCATAGATCAATATATAGTCTAGAACTTGAAAATGAAATAAGAAGTGAAGATTCAAGAACTTCACCTAAAAACCCTTAAACTTGAGCTTGAAGAAAAAGCTTGAAGATGAATGAACTAGATGTTGGTCATAACACAAAAGTGTCTTGGAATTGTGTGTAGGTTCGAGATAAATGGTTGTTTGGAATTTAAAAAATTTTGAGAGTGAATTATGGGTGATGGTCGTGAGCTCAAAGGGAGAGAAAATGAGAGAGTTTGGTGATAGTTTGTGATGGATTTTACTTCATGAAACTTGACATGATAGACTAAGAGAAAGGAGTGATCAAATTGATCACTTAAGCTTCTCAAAACCGTGGATCACATCAAGGGTGGAGATTAAAACTTCTCCTCCAAGCTTAACATTTATTGGTGCATCACAATGAGTCATAATGATGAGTGATAGGGTGAGCACAATAGTGAGTCACTTAGCTAGTCATAAGGTGGGTCATTTGATGAGTTATACCATGAGTCATGTAGGTGAGTCACATGGTTAGTCATAGGGTGAGTCATAAGGCGAGTCATGAGAAAGAAAGATGAAACTCGTGACTAGGCTCATGACTAAGCACCTACAAGATATTTTCCGGTGGTTATTAACTAATAGACAAAAGCTACTGCTATTTATTATCCAATGGATAATAGAACAGAATAAAATCTCAGATAAAGAAAATTTTTGAAAACGGTTTCCGATTTCGGGTTTAGTAAGCTCCCCCGGCCCCACATTAATAGTCCAAAATTTCTTGGTCCAAATTTTTTTTATTTTTTCGAGCCCACCTCAAACATACATACTATCCAAAATAATAATAAAATAATTAAAATAAATTAAAAATTCATAAAAATTCACAAAAACTGTAAAATTCATAAATATCAAGAAATCAAAAAAATCGAGGTGTTATATCAAAGGCATAAATAGGCTCGCCATGCATCCATGACAATCACTGATAGGGTAGAGAAAAACCAAAAGGACAAGACAATGATGCTCAAGCATTTCTATTCCTTTTTTTAATTTCTATTTTCTTTTATTGATTTTATGTTATAGTTTTAGCTTGGTTATAACCTGTTCTGAAGTGGATTCAGAGGGTACCTAAGATAGGCACGTAACATTGATTTTCTCCTTGAGCAACAACAGTCGAGCATGTTGAGATAGGGGGTGGGTACTTGCAAAGGGACTCTAATAAGGCTGTGTATAATGAGTAATTTACTAATACCAGATTGAGGCTACTTAGCATTGTATTTATAGAGCGTGTATAAAATCCTCATGTAATCTGTATTGAATGCAAGTATTTATGATTAGTATCTTGGCAAGGATTACCTTCCCACCATTATTGGAGTGATCCCCTATAAGTTAAGAACTCTTAATACGAGAACTACTAATCAATCTGAGACAGTTATAGGTCTTATAATATCGTAAGTAGATGATTGGCAGTTACAGATATTTAGGGATATATCATCAGCATATATCTAGTAGTCTTGATATTATCGCTCAACGTCGCTCAATGTGCATAGCTCCGAAGTCCAAACTACCTTCAAGGCCTTAGTTATGTCATCTAGGAGAGTCTGGTTACACATGTCCTGGGTCGAACCCTCTAAACGAGATCCTAGATCACAGTCCAGAACAGTTGCCCCCACCTTGGCGGTTGGAAGGATAGCCAAGTATCAAGTTTTAATAGGATCATTCAGGCACACAGTTAACACAAAGTCTGAAAAATTAACCTCAGACCCTGGACATTCTAAACGAAATACCGGTGTCCATGATACGCTAATATGTCCCACAAATTTATTGCCCCCAAGTATTAATTCTCGAGGATTTCCGTAGGTGCTCTCTGTGTAACTCTGAGTATATTCTCTGAAACTGCAAGTGGTAATAGTGTGATTCTTTGGAAAACTGTTGCTTCGAATTTATTGGGAATTAAATTTCCTTTAAAGAGGATCTCAGTTTTGTATTGTTCCCTAACTGCTCGCTGCTCCCGTGACTAATCAGAAACTGGGAGTATTAAACATGGCTGTCATCACGTGATTAGTTCACCTTTTACAGAGCCAATCAGAATGCTTCATTCTCTCTATAAATAGAGAATGTTTACACTAAAGTTGGCATCCCTTTCGTTGTATTCCTTTTGCTTTGTAACTCTGTTTGAGAATGATCCTCTCTCAAAGAGTAGTTTCCCCTTCATTTCTTGCACTTACATGGAGAGTTTTATCCCCCGCGAGGGTTATTCTCTTAGTCTTTTCAAAATTCCTGAAGGTGTTTAACTTTCTGCAAGCAATTTCCTTTTTTCATAAAGGCTTTTCTTTCTTGGCATAATGTTAAGTTGCTATGCATTTGGGGAGGCGGAAGCCTTTCTCTCCTGGCATACACGGGGGTTTCTAGCCCAACATGTTATTAGGATGGAATGATGCTTCCATCAACCAGTGCATGGGGACACCAGAGAGCACTTTGTCTCTCGCTCTGCCTTTTTCTTCAGTGATTTGGAGGAACTAGGCCTGTCTTCTTCGTAGTGCGGGTGGATATGCAAGAATATCACCCCAGCAGAAAGGAAAACCCTCTGGGAGTAACTTGGGGTGATCTGCTTTCTTGAACTTGCTTTATGAAGAGGTAGTCGGTGTCGACCTTTATTATCACTGTGAAGGAGGTAGGGAAGAAGAAATAGAGTAGCTTCAGCCTATTCCAGAGAAGAGAATGGAGGAGCTGTGGATATGACAATGTGACTGGGTACCCTAGCGGTGATGTTAGTTTCATCCTTAAGCTCTCCTATGGACACTATTTTCACTTTTCTTTTAATGTACTTTTTCTTCTCCTTCCGTGGAGGTTGACGATGTATGGAATGAAATCAATAAAATTTTGCTTTCTGAGAATTTGTCTTGTATCTTTGAAATTTTCTGTTTCTGTTTTCTGCTTTTCATTACCCGGGGTGAGTCCAACGCTTACTGGAGCTATATTAAGTTTCCCACAGCTCGACCTTTAGTTGTTGGCACAATGAAATGGCGAGTTTTAGCCCTTATCACCACCATGAACCTCATGGCGACCTTTCTTGGGGGAGAATATGGGGTTCGTGGAAAACTTCTGCACTCTGTGGTGAATTCTTGGAGTTAATTTACTGAAATTCCTGATCTGGGATCTTGGAAGACTTCAGCCCCAGAGACCAATCAGGTCTTTACTGATTTAAGAACTCCATAACTAACCGAGGTGGCCCATTAAATTTCATGATCGATGAGAGAATTCTGATATAAATTGATAAAATCTACAGAGGTTGCATGTCCCATGGCATGTTGCGCAACCGTCCTCTCAACTGCCATGACAGCTGTGAGGGCCAGCGGCGTGTTCTGGTTGAGTGAACGTGCATAGTACTTCACACTCCATAATGAGTATTTTTTCAAATCTGGACTACTCAGACAGAATTACCCTTTAAATATCCATCTTTTATAAATAGGCACTTAAATTTCCTCTGTTCATCTGGCTATTTTTCTATCGAAACTGGTGGCTTGAGGTGATTTTCGACGATTTTCACAATGGTGGAAGGCGGTTCCAGCACTTTGGGATTCCGGTGGCTTGGTTTTTCCCTCTTTCTTCCATTTTCCTTAAGGTATTCCCTTCCCTCTAACTCATTTGTACTTATTTTGCTTTATGAGTGGTTGTGCACCCTTCTAATGGAGTGCACTTCCCTTTTCTCTCTACGATCAAGGGTGGGAATATTGTTTCCCTTCCTCTCAAATGCGTTACCCTGTGGATCACCTCTTCCATCGCATCCCGTGCAAAGGAGGTGTCCTTCTGAGGCTTTAGCCTTGGTGGGAGCGGAGGCCAGTGTGTGGGTGCGAGCAGTCTTTTGTTTGCCTACTTTCATGTCTGAATCTTTGAACTTGATTGGTTCTAACCACCAGCCTCTGTATGTCTCCAGGAACTTTAAATAGCTAGAAGGAGAGTATTAAGACTTGAAGAACAAATTCCAGATGCTGCCCTGGTCCCAAAAGGAAGAGAACCAATAGAACAGGAAGCAACCATGGAGGATGCAATCCGCATTCGTCGTGGTCTAAGATTAGTGTACCCCTGGGTCGCGAATGATGCCTATGACCAGGTATCTTGTTTCTAACCGAGAAAACTTTTCCACGAGCCAAAAAACTATTTAGTGTTGACTGAGGGGAAGAATTGGGACCACGAGTTCCAAATCCTATCCAGGGGAACGAAAGGGTGTGTTCTACTCGTTAAATGGGGGAGCACTTCACATATATGTATGAAGATTTCTTTGTTAGATTTGGACTTTGGCTTCCTTTCACCGACTTCCATATTGCCATTCTCTAGACTTTGAATGCTACTCCGACGCAGATTCACCCCAATAGTTGGGCCAACATCATGGCCTTTGAAAGGATACATCGGTTGGTTAGGTTGTAGTGCTCAGATAGAGCATTTTTCTATTTCCATACCCGATATTCTATTCACGGTGCCAAGGCCCCTCAAAAAACCTGGCTCTTGGTTTGGTCGCGGCAAGGGCGAAAAGTCTTCCATTCGTACCTTGAGAGTTATAAAGATTTCAAAGAGAAGTTCTTTTAGTTAAAGGCGGCTCACGGCGTGCACCCGTTTTAATTAGGCGGCGATGGGGAACCAATATTTAGTTTGTATTGAAATCTGGGGGCGTGGAGCATTCTAACTCAATCGTTCGAGAGGGAAGCAAGTCATCTGAACGACGATGAGCTTGAATGTGTTGACTTCTTCAAAATATGGGTCGAGGAGATCAGTTTGATTCGACCGAAAGATATATTGGATGCCCTGGATGATGAGGCACTTTGGGTTATGCTAGGTAGTTTAGATCATTGTCCAATTGTTAATGTGCATGCTTAACATTTTTCATAATACCTCATGGTAACATTATAACTTTGATCCTCTGTTATTTTTGTAGGAAGTTTGGTGGAGATGTCAACTGGGAATGCCTTAGCAATTCTTGAAGCCTTTAAGGCTAGGAATGCAACCAAGCTATTGGATCCTTCAATGGATGCTGTTGCAGCTCCTTTGCCCCCACCGATTAAAGTCTCGATGGTGGACAGGGAGCCTATCTAGGTGGAGGATTCTCCAGAAGCTATCGAGACACATAAGAGAAAAGCAGTGGAGGACAGGTCATCCGATGGCCGTGGTAAGTGGGCAGTGGTCGATGAAGGATGCGGCCCGATTAGTTTATACCATGAAGAATCGGACCCTTGGGAGTTCATTGATTATAATTTTCTAGACGAGCGAGTTACAAACCACTTTGCCCTTCATAGTATGAAGGATACTTTTGTGTGGTTTGAGACTTTTGGTCTTTGCCTTACCGCCAAAGCTCGATATTTGGAACAAGTTTGTGAAGAGCATGAGCGGGAGATAGAAGAGAGAGCAGCGGCCACTGAGGGGGTGAAAACCAAGCTCTTAAGGCCATGGAGGATGTCGTGGAGGCCAAATGTGATGCTGAGTCCCGGGTTCGAGAATTGAAGTAGGAGGTGATTGCTGTAACGCCCCTTTTTAAAGAGGAAATGTCACACCATAACCACAAATGCAGGAATAAAACATATAAATTAAGACCCGATTCTTTTTTATTATATATATATATTTTTTTCAATTATAAGCGAAAACATAAAGATTAAACCATACATCCATGTAAAAGGTACATCATATATATATATATATATATATATATATATATATATATATATATATATATATATATATATATATATATATATATACTGTTTAAGTACAAACTATAAGTCATTAATTACATCAAGGCTCGTCAAAAAGAAGCCAAAGCTTTACATGCCCCCAAAAATGATATACAGATCCCCAAAATGAATATCAAGCCCCAAAAGAAAGACAGATAGCCATCAGTAGCTATCGACAGTATCAGCCCCTAAGAAGAAAGAGAAGGAACCGCGTCAGGATCCTCCTCAGGATTTTCCTCGTTAGAAGAGACCCTCATCGGAGCCACCGAGTTACGGGCCGGGGTTCAGGCAGTAGAGAGAAATGAATCCTCCTATGAGGTGTAGTAACATTCACCCCACATATCCCTAATGGGCAGGTAAAACTCTAAGTGCAAACGAATGCTACATGTAAAGATGGGTGGATCATATCTCCCCCAAGCTAGCGACACTGTCATGTCTCATAAATAAACACAACGATCTGAGCTGAAGTTGATGTGCTAACAATCCAGACCTCCGAGAAAAGTCAGCCTCATGTAACCCAAAAAGCCTTGGGGACGGATTGTCATGATCAAGCAGGTACTAATCAAAGTCGGGCTAAAAACCTGAGAACTTGTGTACTTCCCCTTCTTTGCCGACATCTTCAGAGAATCACATAAGTAAAACAGAATAGCAGAGAATATAGAAAAGAGGTAAAACATTCTACATTCAGTGCCAATTATGGCAGTAAAGAAACTAAATGGCGCATGACGCCCAAATAACATTTCAGGAATAATAATCAGCATTAAAAATAGATAATAAACACCTTGGTAATTCCAGGAAGGTATAACAGTAATAAGATAATAGATTAAATTTTCATATAAATAAGTAAATGTCAAAGGATATGATGACTCACTATGCACATGTACATGATACCAAAATCCTACTCCATGGAGCTAGACACAAACATTCAGAGAGAAAGATCAGAAGACATGTTTGTAACTCGACTGCCATGTCCAAAGTGCTATAATTCATCAATTTATCCACGTGCACATCAAGGAATTGTACAAGACATTTTTCACTAGATCGCGATATAGGACAATGTCTCGGTCCGAATCGTCGGTGCATTTGCATCGATATGCCCCACGGACAGAAGAGCTACTAACTATCCATTATGAGGTACCCACACCCTGACCCCCCCAAGGTCAACATTATGACCTACACTAGTCTACTCGCACCCGCACTAAGGTGTGTTCAATCTCCTAGGCAACTTGGCCTTAACAATAATCCAACGGACTTTCAAATCATGTTTCAAATCATGCTCAATGCATATTTGTATGCATATATATAGATTCACAGTCATAGCATTTCATGTCTAGAATCACATGTCATATCATTTATCAATAAGGTTTGATCCCATTCACGGATCCACATTAAGCCAATAACAAATCTCAAGGGTGCTTACGTACCATTTGAAGTTATTATAAAACTCAAACCTTAATTTCATTATGTTTCTCATAATCTCACCCATACTCATGTTCTTTCTTTATCCAAAGACCACTCCAAGCTATAAGATAAAAACTTGTTCTTTATTCTTTCTATATTACAAAATCCAAATTAAGCATCTAATCGTTTAATTAATTAAGTTCATTCTAGTACAAAAGCCTTATAATGAGTGCCCAGGGAGACCGAGAGCCTCCAAGGGGCCAGAAAAAAGCTCACAAAATTTCATCACTCAAGTTACATGGCTGTGGAAAATCACACGGCCTGAAGTGCACGGCCTTGCCAAAATACACGACCTGGGTCGTGTACTCCTCTGGAGTTCTACAGAAAATGCCCTGACCAGCTTGGATTACATGATTATGTATCCTCACACGGCCTAGGCCATTTAATCCTCTGGAAGTGTAGAAAATCACCCAAAATCCATTCTATTCTTCAAACATTCCAAGATCCATTAACATACATCAAAATCATGTTATTCAAACAATCAAAACACTACCAAAATCACTCAAACAAATGGGTACCCCACAAATCGGTTTCACCCTATCAACACAACAATAAGTTCCTCACCACCAAAATGGGTTAAAGAGAATAATCTTCCTCTTACCTAAGAGAAGAACAAAGAAAGCAAACTCCTTTTTGCCCCTTGGAAATTTGTTCTTCACCACCTCAAAACCCTAGAGTGTTCAAATCCATAAATTTGAAAATCAAAGCTTGGAAATGGTATCCATAGTCACCAAAGTGACCTTGGATCATGAAAATGAGATGGAAAAATGAAAAAGCTATGATCTTTTACCTTAAAGCTTCAAGCTTTGAGCTTCAATGGCGGAAGAAAATGAAGATGGAGGGAATGGGTGAGCTTCTTGAAGATGATTCCAACAAAAGAAAGTCTTCCAAGTAAAGAGGTGCATTCCAAACAAAAGGGAAACTTGAAAATCAAACAAATATGGTGAGTGGAAGGATGTGGCTGTTGTGGAGTTAGAGAGAGGGAGGAGAAAATGTGAAGAGAAAAAGATGAAGAGAGAGAAGTAGATAGTAGGAAATGAAATGAACTCTTAATTTTTGAAATTAGAATAGAAATTTTAGTTAAGTGAAAGCACCACTTTGGCTCCAAAATGGCCATGCAGCCGTGGAGTGTGGGAGGAGGAGAGAGGGTGTGTAGCTTCTTTGAGAAGCTTGGTAGCTTTTTCAAAAGTGGATTTGATTAGACATAAAGTGGATTGCATTTAAATAAGATGATTAGGTGATAAAATGATTAAAATAATAAGGTGATTAGGGTTTTAACTACAAGCCATTACCCAATGGATAATTGTTACAGTGCACCAAGCCAGTATTAATTATCCAATGGATAATAGAGCATATCGCAAAATTTTATGTAACAGTACGTACATAAATTTTATTTATCAGATAAAACTTCAAAAAACACAAACCTCGTAAACTATGACCAGCCTCAAGTTTAGTAAGATCTCCCGTCGATGTTTCTACAGTTCAAAGTTTACCAGGTTTAGAGAAAATATTTTATTTTCCAGGCTTCGCTCAGTGCGCACGTAAAATGAAAAATATATTAAAATATTCGACGTTTCCAGAAAAATCCACAGAAATTCTCAAAAATCATAAATATTAGAAAATGACTATTCATCATGAAATAAATAATTTCCAGAGTGTTACACTGACTCTGCTCAGTGTGCACACAAAATGAGAAGTATATTAAAATATTTGACGTTTCCAAAAAAATCCAGAAAAAATCTCAAAAATCATAAATGTTATAAAATGATTACTTATGATGAAACAAATAATTTTTAGGGTATTACAATTGCCCTGAAAGATGCTGGGAAGCAAAAAGACTCCAGCTTGGCCAAGTTTAAGAGGTACATGACCGTACTTCAAACTGAGAATGAGGGTCTTCGTGCCAAGGATCGACGGTCTGATGCTGAGATTAAGTCATTGTGAGATGATGTTCAGAAGCTTGTCATTGTTTGCACTGATATTAGTGGAGAGTAATTTCAGAATGCCATTGATCAAGTCCAGCTCTTTAATCTCGGGGTGCCTCTAGCCTTGGGCGGCCTGGATTCCAGGAAAGTAATGCAGGATAGGCACCTCGTGCAACCTAGGATTAATCTAAGTGTTGCTGAAACTTCGTTTGCAATGGCCATTGATCAGGGAACCGCCGAGAAGTAAGGAAGTGTTTTGTTTTGATTTTTGCTTCTCCCCCCTACGTGGGGTTTATTTATATTGTAAGGAGTATTGCTCTATTTCTCTGGGTTTTAAATTCTCCATTATTTTGTTTTGCCTTGCGTGCTTATTTTTTTTCATGGTTTATCCTGGGTCCAACGTCCTACGTGAACTTGTACGTTGTCTATTCATGGTTCAGGGTCCAATGCCCTTTTGTGGACTTATAGTTTTTCCAAATGCTATAAACCATTGTGTGGGGCCTAATGCCCTTTTGTGGACTTGTGGTTTTTCTAAACGCTATAAACCATTGTCTAGGGCCCAACGCCCTTTTGTGGACTTGTAGGATATCATGTGGCTTTAATTTAAGTGAGGACTTGTCCGAGGTCCGACGCCTTTTAAAGGCTTGGGGATCCCTTTGGCACTTTGACATAAAAGAAACCTTGTCTGGGGTCAATTACCAATCAATTTGGCTTTTAAGATCCTTCTTGACCTTGGTATAAATGAAGCCTTGTCTTGGGTCTATCACCAGCCATTTGGGTGTTTAGGATCCCTCCTGACTTTGGCATAAATGAAGCCTTATCTAGGGTTTGTCACCAACCATTTGGGTGTTTAGGATCCCTCTTGACCTTGGCATAAACGGTCTTTGCCGAGGTCTTTTGTGCATATGGTTTAGTGTGAGAATTTTTCCAAGACTTGGGATTTTTCTACTGCACAACCTTTTCAACACAAGATACTCTCGAGGGGTACCAAGAAAGTCAGTCCATGCTTGAATGATCTTAGAGTAAAGTAAAATATCACTTTTTTTTATTGATTCAAGAAAGGACTAAGGTCTATACAAAGTGTTCCCATAGTAATTGGGGCAAATTAAACATGAAGTAAACTAAGACTGGGCCTTAAAAGGCACTTAGCTATAGTATTATCTAAGTTTGTTTGTGTTCCAGAAGTTCTTCGCCGCTTTCTTGTTAGAATCTCGAAGGTGTAAGCTCCTTTGCCGGTATTGATAACAATGAGGTAGGGTCCTTCCTAGTTAGGGGCTAACTTCCCTTGGGAGGCTTTCTTTCCTCCAATGTCAACCCTGTAGAGTACAAGGTCACTTGGTTGGAATCTTCTGGGGATAACCTTCAGGTTGTAACATATTGTCGTCTTCTGTTTGATGGCGGTGTCGGGTACATGGACGATGCGCCTTCTTTCTTCTAAGAGGTCATGGTTCTCCCTGATCAGTCTGGGGTTATTGTTTACTGAGAAATGTTGGAAACGCTAACTAGGTTCTCAAATTTCTACCGGGATCATTTCCTCACACATTTAGGTGAGCTTGAAGGGAGTCTCACCAGTCATAGAGTGGGGCATAGTCTGGTAGGTCCAAAGGATATGGTCGAGCTGTTCAGACTAATTTTCCTTGGCTTCATCTAACCTCTTTTTAAGTCCACAAACAATGACCCAGTTGGCAGCTTCAGCTTATCTATTTGTCCAAGGTTTTCTACAGTGCTACAATGATGTTTGATTTTCAAACCAGTGAGTAGTTCTTCAAACCCCTTGTCCTTGAACTGCGTCCCTTATTTGTCACATTGGACTCTGGGATTCCAAACCTTGTAAAGATGTGGTGCCATGTGAACTTTTGGATTCTAGCTGAAGTAATGGTGACCAGAGGTTCAGCCTCGATCCATTTAGTAAAGTAGTCCACTGCTACCACTAGAAACTTCAGTTGTCCAGGTGCTTGAAGGAAAGGGCCCAAAATATTTGTACCCAACCTGTAAAATGGCCTGGGTACGGATGTTATAGAAAGCTCCTAGGGTGGAGCATAGCAGTGGTCTGAGTAGCGCTAGCACTTATCACAAACTTGGACGTGTCCTATTGCGTCGGCTTCCATTATGGGCCAATAATAACTAGCCCTGAGAGCTTTCAACGCTAGGGCTTTGCCTCCCAAATGGTGTCCACAACTCCTCTCATGGACCTCGACTAATACATACTCTACTTCTTTAGGGGTTAGACATTTGAGAAGAGGTGAAGGGAATCCCCTCCGTATAATTGCCCATCATAGATGGTATACCAGACAATAGTTTTTATTAGCTTAGATGTTTCTTTTGGGTCCTCGGATTGGATGCTGGACTCTAAATACTTTACAATGGGAGTGATCCATGTAGGCTTTGGATCTGCAATCTGGAAAATGGTTGAAATCATGATTGAGGGCTAAGCTAAGGTCTCTTGGACCACCGAACTATTGTTCCCCAGGCTTTTGGTGCTAGCCAACTTAGATTGGAGGTCGGCCCTTGAGTTTTATTCCTGAGGGATGTGTTCCACCTTCACTGTTCGAAAGCCCTTAAGGAGTCCTTGTACCTTGGCTAGATATCTCTATAAGAGAGGTTCTTTAGCCTGGTAGTCGCCCTAGATCTGGGATGTCACAAGTTGGGAGTCACTGCAAAGTATGATCCTTATTGCACCCAATTCCTTGGCCATCGTCAACCCAGCAATGCACGCTTCATATTCTGCTTGGTTGTTCAAAGTGGGGAACTCGAACTTCAGGGAGCTTTCAATTGTCATGCCTTCTGCATTTTTTAGGATTACCCCGGTGCCACTTCCCTTCAGGTTAAAGGATCCGTTAATGAACACTATCCACGACACTTCCTCAGGGTCACCAAGTTCTGATGTGAGTTCGGCAAGGAATTCTGAAAGTGCTTATGCCTTTACTGCTAGTATGGGCTCGTATGAGATTCTGAACTCAGAGTGCTCGATTGACCAAGCAATCATTCTTCGTACTAGGTCCGATTTATGCAATATTTGCTGGATTGGTTAATCTGTCCCCACTACAACCGGATGACACTAAAAGTATTGCCTTAGTCTCCCGGCTATGATGATTAGGGCGAGTGCGACCTTCTCGATCTTCTGATAACAGAGTACGGGACCTTGCAGCACCTTCCTCATGAAATAGACTGACTTCTGACCTTTGGTAGTTTCCCAGATGAAAACTGAACTAACGACTTCTTCATGAACAGAAAGGTATACGTATAAGGTCTCTCCGGGTTCTGACCTAGTCAAGATAGGGGGAGATGATAACAGACTCTTGAGAGACATGAAAGCATCCTCATACTCCTGGGTCCACTCAAAACTTGTCCCATTTTTCAACAGTTTAAAGAGGGGGAGGGATTTATGAGCAGCTTTAGCGAGGAAGCGTGTGAGTGCCGCAATCTGCCCTGTAAGTTGTTGAACTTCCTTTACATTCTGGATGCTATGCATGTCGAGAACTGCTTGGCATTTGTCTGGATTTGCCTCAATCTTGCAATTAGTCAACATGAAGCCCAAAAATTACCCGGTTCGGACCTTGAACACACATTTTTCCAAGTTGAGCCTCATATTATACCTTCTAACTTCCACAAACACTTCTTTGAAGTCGGTTGTGTGGGATTCGGACTCTTAACGATATCATCGTCAATGTATACTTAAAGCATTCTCCCCACTTGACCCTCAAAGACTCTATTAATCATCTGTTGGTAGGTGGTTTCCGCATTCTTTAAGCCAAAGGCCATAACCCTGTAGCAGTAGCTTGCCTTTTTAGTGATGAAAACAATTTTATCTTCGTCTCTGGGGTACATCGGAATCTGATTTTACCCAGAGTAGGTGTCAATAAAAGAGAGTAGCTGGAAACCTGATAAGCTTTCAACCAACTTGTCAACGTTAGGGAGGGGGTATAGATCTTTAGGGCATGCCTTATTCAGGTCTGTGTAGTCCACACACATGCTCCACTTTCCGTTTGACTTTTTCACTAAGACCACATTGGAAAGCCATGTGGTGTAATAGATTTCCCTGATGAATCCAGTGTTGAGTAATTCTCTGACTTACTCCTCAATGATCTGTTGTCTTTTAGGGCCGACTTTTCTCTTCTTCTAGGAGACTGGATTTGTATCTCGTTTAATAGATAAACTATGGCAGACAAAAGTAGGGTCAAGCCCAGGCATGTTGGAGGACGTCCATGCAAATAGGTCCTTATTTTGTTGAAGGAACTCTATCAGCTGGTGTAACATCTCAAAAATTACTCATTTCATGATAAATAATCATTTTATAATATTTATGATTTTTAGAAACTTTTTTGGAATTTTTTGAAATATTTGATTATTTTAATATTTTTCTTAATTTACGTGCACGATGAGCGAGGCTGGGAAAATGAAATATTTTCTCCGTGGCTGAAAAACTTTGAATTGTAGAAAAGTTGACGGGGGATCTTACTAAACCCGAGGATGGACACAGTTTATGAGGTTTTCATTTTTTTAGATTTTATCTGATAAATAAAATCACAGTATCTTTTATTATTTGTGGGATAATAAAATATTATTTCTACTGATTATAACATTTATCCACTGAATAATAGCTCTAGCAGATTATTTTTATCTGATCACTTTTATGATAGCATCTAAGTGACACCATCACCCTTCACTTTATCGAGAAGCGTGCGAAGCTTCTCAAGGAAGCTTCCTACCCAACACCACATTTTCCTTTCTCCTCATTTGGACTACACGGTTGGGAGGAGAAAAAGATGACAAAAGTTATCATATTTTCATTTCTCATTTCCCATTCCAAACCCATTTCACATTTCTCTCTTCTTTCTCTCTTCTTCCTCTCTACTCCACGGCAGCCACACCAAGGGGAGGCCATCTTCACTAGCTTGTTAAACTAACCTCATTTCTTGCTTCCTCTCATCATCCTAAGACTCTTCTCTTTGGGGGTCATCCCCTAAATCTTCCTTTTTCATCTTCCACCATTGAAGCCCAAAGCTTGAAGCTTTTGAGGTAATGTTCTTGATCTTCATTTTTCTCTTCTCATTTTCATGGTCCTTGGCCACCATTGTGACCAACGACTCCCTCTTCAAGCTTTGATTTTGGATTTCTTGGGTTTCACCATCTTAGGGCTTTCTTTGAGGTCTTGGACAAAAATTGCAAGAAAAGCACCAAGAAGGTTCCTTTTCTTGTCTTCTCTTGAGGTAAGAGGGAGATAATCCTTTTCAACCAATCTTGCTAGTGAGGAAATGTCTTTGGTGTTGATGGTGAGAAATCCATTGTGGGTTTCTCACTTTATTTGTGATTTTTGATAATGTTATGATTTGATTGTGTTGTATGATTTTCTATACTTGTTATTGAGTATCTTGATGGATTTGTATGTGTCTAAATGCTCAAATATGTATATGGATTGGTACCGACTTGATTTGGAAGCTTGGAGAAGCTCATTTTCATGGTTTCTGGTGTAGATTCTCAGGCTGTGTGGATTTACACGGCGCAGGCCGTGTTCCCCACTAGAAACACAACTCAATGCACATAACAAAGTGTTACACCACCTAGGCCGTGTAATATTACACAGCCGTGTAATCAGGTAACTTAGTTTAGGCACATTTTCAGGTACTTCTAGAGAAGTACACGACCTAGGCTGTGTAATTTGACATGGCTGTGTACTCCAGGCCGTGAAATTGGTCATGGCCGTGAAATCAAGGGTAGTGAAGAATTGTTTAGTTTTTCTAGTCCCTTGGAGGCTCACAATCTCATTGAGCACTCATTGTGAAGCTTTGTAACAAGTTAGAACTTAGCTAATTAAATGAATAGGCACTTAAGTAGGAGTTCATAATGTGGAAAGGATAATGAACACAACCTTAATATACGACTTAGTATGAGGTTTGGATAAAGAAAGAACATGAGTGTGAGGAGGGTTGTGAGGAACTCAAAGTAAATATTTTAAGAGAGTTAACACAAGAACATAATGGAATTGAAGCATAACTTCGTAGCAACTTTGAATAGTATGTGTTCACCTTGGAGGTTTTAATAATGACTTGAGGTGGGTTCGTAATTAGGATTAAAGATTTTTGGATGAATGATTGGACTCTATATGGCATGTGAATTTGAATAAGTTATGCTATCATTATGATTCCATATATATGTATGCATTGAATCCATATGCATTGAGGCATGATTGATATAGTTTGACATGATGAGCAAGATTGAAGCATGCATTGACATTGTGATTATGGAACCGAAGTACTGGACCAAGAGACATTAGGTAGACGATTTAGTCAAATATGGTTTTGCTTTATAACCAGAAACATCAGATAGACGATTTAGTCAGAAAGGACTGGTTATCAGAGGAAACCCAGATAACAGTGGTACTATGTAGTCCCATGGACGGTTATATAATATCACTGATGAAAATATTATTGAAACAATCGTATGGATGGTTGCTTTAATACCATTGGGAATGGTACAACAGTGGTTAAACTATTGTTTAGGCCATGTTGCCTATGAGTTGAATCACACCTTAGTGCGGGTGCGAATAGACAAGTGTAGGTCATAATGTTGACCTTGGGGGTGTCAGGGTACGGGTACCTCACAATGGACAGTTGGTAGCTCTTTTTTCTGTAGGGCAGACTAATGCAAACGCACCAACGATCCGGACCGAGACACTGTCCTATATCAAGATCTATGTAGAATGTCTTGTATAATGCCATGATGTGCACGTTGATAAATTGAGAATTTTAGCACTTGAAGGCCTCGGCTGCCATAATATAGACATATCTCCTGATCATTCTCTCTAAATGTTTGTGTCTAGCTCCATGGAGTAGGAAATGAGTACATTGTACATAAGGATAGTCAGCATACGCATTGTGCATATGTATGGTCAGTTCACATAATTATCATGGCATGGTCAACATACATATTGTGAAAACAAAAATATTTGTTATATATCTATAGTGGATACCTATTGTTATAGTACTGTTGACATTTATTATATTGTGGATATGCTTTTCTGATGATATATGTATTGAAATTGATAACTTGAATATATCTACAATATCTGTATGTATGGAATGACTTTGTCATTTGTATTATTTTTTCTTCATTGCCATGTTGGTAATGATGTAGGATATCTCACCTCTTGCTTGCACTATTCTTGTTCTATGTGATTTTTGGGTAAAGACTGTAAAGGGGATGATGTTGAATTTCCTAGGCCATACTTGGTATGATCTCCTGTGTTTGACATGGGCAACAAGGAGGGATTCTGTTGATTTTTCTGTCAGGATTGTGTTCACCCGGGGTTCCAATGCTTGGCGAGTCAACTGGTCAGTGAGCATAAATGGTATTATTGGGGATCTGATCTTGACCGTGAAGAGGACCACGATTGAAGATTCTATCCTGATTTTCACTGCATCAGTGCATCCGGAGTTGCCTTACTCAATCGGGAGCTATGGAGTGATTTGATTCTTACCCTTAGTGAGGACGAGGAGTCTGTGGCATCAGCTGCGAGGGCACCTACTCGTGAGATCACATATTGTTCTGCTTTTGTGTCCTTAGATAACTCGAGGAAAGGATCCTGAAGTGGATCCGATGGAGTGCCCAACTCCTCAGTCGTGGCTTTATTATGGGTGGCTTATATTTTCTTTTGCATTACCTGTATAAGGGTTATTTTGAGTATATGTATGTTTTAAGGTAATTAACTAGTTTTATATATTATATAATGAGTATATCTTGTCGAACTATATTTTTTTTAAATGATAGAATGTGTAACTATTCATTCGTGGCTCATATTTTCTTTATATGCACAATGATTTAATTTGGATAACTTGTTATTTGAGTTGTGGCACGCCAAAATTTAGTGACTGTGGTATAATGACTATTGTGTCGTGGTTATTAAATCGAGGAGTGTTACATTAGGTGGTATCAAAGCGCAGTTCATCCTGTTGAGCCGGGGTATGGACTGACTATGCTTAGATATGTTAGGAGTTTCTTTATATGTTGTGCACTTCCTTATCTCTTGATTAAGATGTTTGGAAAATGAAGGCATGGCTTGTCATAGGTTGAATGTTGGTAGCTACTGTTGCATAGTTACATGATATTGAGTATTGGCCTACTCAATGTGTAATGTTCTGTGTTTACGGGAAACTATGACTTTGCCTAGGCGTATTAAGGTAATAGAAGTTCTTTTAGAAAGAAGCTCAGCTGGTATAACTGAACTTGCTTAGGATTTGTTTACATTTACACCCTTGTTGTGTTACTTCTAAAATTGTTTGAGCCAAGGGGTTAGATAAAGGGTAGTTAAATAGGACTTGTAAGGTCTGTGGACTGAGGCGTCCAAAAGGTTTTGGAAAACTGATTTTCTTGGGAAAAGAGTATCTGGCGTAAGTTTGGTTCGAGGAGCTGCTTGGAAGTTAAATACTTATAGGAGATCGCGCCATAGGAGGCAGAATGAAGGAGCTCAAGTTAGAGTATTTTGGGTTTGGTGGTTAGGTTTGTCTTGCTGAGTTGTGTTACTCTTTGTGTTTAGTTTCCAAAAAGGAGACAATAATGTTTGAATTGGTTGCCTTTGATTTTCCTTATGTTTTAATTTGTTTGTCCATGAAGGGAGAAAATGGCTCGGGGTAGACGTAAGCGTGTGAATGCGTGGAGTGACGATGGTGATATGATTGTGGCAACCGAAGTAGTGCAAAGAATGGTTGTTGTAACAATACACCAGGATCAGAGGGCCACACAGCAGCAAGAATTGGAAGTCGAGGTTCAGAATTTGATGAAAGAAAATCAATTTTGGGGTAACTCTGGATTGCCTAAATTCCAAAGGAGGAATAATAGAAAGGTTAATCAGTTTAAGTGAAAATCGTATTCGCAATGACTAAAGGAGCGACAGCAGCAACAAGCGCATGAAGGAAGTGCGAGTGGAAATCAATCCAATTCGACCATGGTATCTTTACTAAGATGTATGAAGTGTGGAAAGAACCACTCAGTGAGGGAGTGTAAAATCAAGTGGGTAATTTGCTTCAAGTGCGGAAAAGGCCACTTAATAAGGCACTATACGATCAAATGAATAATTTGTTTCAAGTGCAGAAAGCTAGGACATGTGGCTAGAAATTGTACTTTGTATAAGATGAAACCTTCCGTTGGAGATGTATGTACTTCAAAATCTCACGAAGAAGGGAGAGTTAATTCCTCAAGTGGAGCAAAAGTCTCTCAGACTGAAGATCTGAACGAGGGAGATTGTATTGCAACAGATAACCCTATGATTTTACTGTATAAATTCGGGGGTAACCCATTTCTTTATGGTGTATGACTGTATGAGTCCATTAGGGTCGTTTGTATCTTCATCATCTTTTGACTAAGTTATTTCTATTTCGGCTACTAAGAACCTATTGGTGATAGCCAAGTGTTTAAATTATCCTATGACCTATTGATGCGTGAAATTCGCAAGTGTACGGTTTCGTCGTCAAGTAATAAAAAGATCAAATCCACAGGGACTGTGTCTATGAATACCAATTAATTAATTAATTCAATTAAATTAAACAAAAGGGAATATGATTGTTTATTAAGAAGAATGTAATAACAAAACAATTAAATAAAAATCAAGAAAACAGAATTCAGAACAAAAATAGCAAGTAATCAAGAATGGTATTCAGATTCAAGAAAGCATCCAAGATTGGGATACCACAATGATACAAGATAAATCCTAATTGACAACCCTTTTATTAAATCTGAAATTCAATTGAAGGTGAATTACCCTAAATTAGTTAATGTTCTTTCTCAAGATACAAGATCCGTGCCCAATTAAACCAATTCCTACTCTCGTGGTAATTGAATTTAAATTGAACCCATTACACTTTGTAGTAATTCATTGAATCCTCGAAAGGCTAAAACTACTCTCGTGATTTAGACCTTAAGTTCAATTCTTATGGTTCCAACACTTAGGTTCACCTCTCAATACGTCCCTAAATGCCTATGAAATACAAATAAGTGGCCAGCAAATTCACATGAATAAAAGCAATAAGGATTGAATCAAAGAACATTCAAGATTAATAAAAGGGAAAACAACGTCAATTAATCATTATCAATGTATCGAAGGGCATTGCCCAATCCTAGAAACAAAAGAAACTACTTAGACATAGAGAAGAAGAAATCAGAAAACATGTTCTTAAACATCCAAACCCGTAATCCAAGAGAGAATAGGGAAGAAAGATGAAGAACCAAAGCCTCCAATATGCCTCCTCCAAAACCAAATTAGAACCCCTCTATTGTATTCAGCACATCTATTTATAACCTAGGGTTTTTATTGGTTAAAAAGTCCCCAAAAGAAATAAAAAAGAAAAACATAAAAACTGCTGTGCACTGCGATCCACGGCCGTGGATCATTCCACGGCTAGGCCATGGATGTCATTGCCACAGGCCAAGTTTCTGATCATTTGAGTTCCACGGCCGTGGATGGTTCCACTGCCAGGCCATGGAACTCTCTGGAATTCCCCTTTCCTTCTTTAAGTTGCCCCTCAATCCATGGCCGTGGTTTGATCCACGGGCAAGCCGTGGATCCCTCTGGAATGGCCTTTTTGCACCTTTATTGCTATCCATTAAGCTCCAACTTCAAACATGCGAGCATTCCATTCAATCCAAGGCCAATTCAACATCAATCCTGCACAAGAACACCAAAAACACCGCAGTTATCCGAACTAAGGGAAAAACAAACTAAAAGGAAAACTAAAATGCTTAAAATGCCTACAAAATGCATGCAAAACAAGAACAAAACATGATGTTGTTTCACACACATCAAATCCCCCCAAGCTTAAGATTTTGCTTGTCCCCAAGCAATAATTAATGCCAAAACAAGAAGTAGGATCAAAAGACAATTAAGAATAAGGAACCCGAGAAAACAATATCCAAGCAATAGGCTAAGGCAAACAAAGAATCTGAGAGGTAATCAAAGTCAAGTCCAATTAGAGGCTAAGTTCTCAGAAATCATGCATCATCACTGGTTGAATCAAATTCACTCTACTAACCACACTCAAAGTGTTTAAGGGTGGAAACCATACGCTCAAAATCCATCAAAGAAAATGCACTTCCATATGCTTGATAAGAAACCAAATTTTCACTAATAATCAGCATGCATGCAAGAATCAAAAGGTCTTTCAAGGGTTGTAATGGGGCCATAGGAATGATGTTAGGTAAGGTAGGAAAAGGAAGATATGCACAAATGGCTCATCAAAATTTTCAATAAGCACAAGTAATCCAATAGAACTTCAATGGAGCAAAGATAATTTTTCAATCAAAAGCATAACTCCACATTTCTAAGTATTTTCTTTCTTTCTTTTCTTCTTTTTCAAGCTTCTTATGATCTTCTTTTATTTGCACCTTTTTTTTTTAAAAGGGAAATGTCATTCACATATGATTCCTAACACACTTTTCACAACTTTCAAACCCACTTTGCTCCATTTAATATTCTAAATGATTATCAACAATATATCATCATAGGCATCAAGAAAATTAAATATGCAATAAGCTCAAAATGGGCAACTAGTGAATGAAAGTGTAACAAATTCAGAAGGCCAGAAAAATACCTAAGATGCCTTAATCATATTCAAGCATGCAACCAAAAATTTCGCCTCAAAATGGTTTCAAATCAAGTTCTAGAGCACAAGATCAATGAGGAATATCACTCAACACAAAGAATGGGAGCAGAAACCATATAGTGCATATATCCCATACAGGCTCAAAACTCACATTTAGAGGTTTAAAAATTCAATAAGAAGCACAAATTCAGAGAACGTATGCTAATTATCAACTATCAAAAGATCACCTCTACTATCAAATTAAAACAATGCTTGTAGCCTATCACAAGAATCAATAATTGGGTTCCAAATCAATATCATCTCAAAATCCCCAAAAGAGAGAGGCACAAGTTCAACCAAAAACCCAAGAGATATGATGGTGTGACAATACAAAATGAAGATGCAATGCAAAACAAGACATGAGAATGCATGAGACTCTAAATGAAAATACCAATCATCTAAAATTAAGATAAAAAATATGAAAATATCCCCCTCAAGCTTAGAAATTGCATTGTCCCCAATGTAAAAAAAAATCTTAAACTAGAGAAGGGAGAAAAGAAATAAACTCACTGCGGTGGTGGAAAATGGTTTTGACTCAAATGCCAATCATGAATGGCCCGCATCATGCTCTCCATACTATGAACTGTCCCCTCCAAGGTCTGCAGGCGGCCATCAGTAGCCTGACCCTACTGATGAAGCTCCTCGAGCATATAGCGCTGCTGCGCCTGCTCAGTATGAAGAGCCTCCAGAGAAGTATAAATTCGTGTGAGACCATCCTCGGAAGGACCTGCAGAAGAAGAAGAAGAAGAAGGACGAGAGGTGCCTGCCCTCGGTGGAGGGCGAAGAGGGCGCTGAACATCAATGGGTTCATCTGTTGAACTCCCAGGTGTGCGCCAATTGGCACGGTTGTGCACAGTAATAGCAGGTGGGTTATGAAGGGGTAAGGGCTGAGCACTATTAGGCAAATGGAGGTAGAAAATTCCATCCTCTTTGACAATCATCTTAATTGCTAAACAAGACTCGAGATCAATCCTAGAGTTTCCTCGAACTGCCTCCAGACCATCCAAATCATATTCAAAGAAATTGGCTATCACTGCGATAAGCCCACCAATAA
Source organism: Ormosia semicastrata (assembly GCA_029884595.1). Classification (NCBI taxonomy): domain Eukaryota; kingdom Viridiplantae; phylum Streptophyta; class Magnoliopsida; order Fabales; family Fabaceae; genus Ormosia; species Ormosia semicastrata. Next base: position 15,974,661 of record JAQQTO010000062.1, on the reverse strand, counting down.
CAATGGCCCCAGATTGGGCTCTAGCAACCCTAAGCAAATGTCTAGCAAGAAAAGAGCCAGTGTCCAGTTTGACCTCATTAAGAATGGCCCACATAAAAGCAAGTTCATCAGCACGAACATTGTCATCACTATCCCCACGCCCAAATAGAGTATGAGCCATCATTCGGTGGAGATAGTGAAGGCAAGGATTCGGCAGAAAAGAAGCCTTACAATTTGAGGAATCATATGAACCTGACCCACAAGAGATATGAGCCCAAAAAGAAATTACTGAAAAACCACTTGGGTGCCTCCTTTCCCCCCCAGTAGGCAATCCAAAAATCTCATTAAACTCCTCTAAATTCAAGCAATGCTCATTATTAAACAGCCGAAAAGTGATCTGGCCTTCAGAGCAACCGTCCCCCTGAAGTATATGAGCCTCAATAGAGCTAAGAAATTCCAATGTAAGCTCAGTGTAAGTGGGACACTTTAAATTCAAAAAATAAGTCCATCCTGCCCTATCAAGCATCCAATCAAAATCATCACGCAAGCCTAAGGTATCAAGAACAACATCATCCATATACCTAGTGCTAACTATCCTTCTATTCACCAACACATTGTAACGATCTCTCTGCTCATTATCCCTAAAATTAAAACCATGGGAATTAGGGGGATTACCTCTTGGAGCAGCATTGCCTCTTCCCCTCGTCCTTGAACTTGAACCAGCTTCTCCCCTCTAACGCTTGTTCATCATCCTTCCAACCCACACTAACTCACAGCAAGCACAAAGCAAAGATTCTCTCTCCCCTTTTTTTTTTGTTATCAAGTCACGTATGGGGTCTTTGCAAAATTTTGGGGATTTATAAATCAGAAGGAGAGATCAGTTAGGGAGAGAGTAGGGAGGTGAGCAAGGGTGGAAAAAAAATGGAAGAAAAAGGGAGTTTATAGAGAAAAGTTATGGTTTTGAAGGTTTGGTTATGGTGGTTATGGTGGAGAATAATAAGAAGAAGAAGGAGGGAGAATAGGGGTGAAGGGTTGTCTTGAAAAGGGGGAAAGAAGAAGGAGAACGTGTGGTTATGAGGGAAAGAAGGTGTATTGGAGGTTTGGGAGGATGGGTATGGAGGTGGAAGGAGAGAAGAAGAATAAGAAGGAAAGAAGAAGAAGGGGGGAAATAAAGAAGGGAAGGGAAGGGGCGTGGTTTTTGAAAACTAGCAGCAGCGATCCACGGCCTTGAATTGATCCACGGCCTGGCCGTAGACGCTGCTGACTTCTGGGTTTTTTTTTTTTTTGAAACAGAGAGTTCCACGGCCGTGGATCATTCCACAACCAAGCCGTGGAATTCTCTGACTTTTCTCTTCTTTTTTTTTTTTTTGAAAGACTAAAATCCACGGCCATGGATTTATCCACGGCCTGGCCGTGGATCTCTCTAACTTAGACCTTCTCCTCTGGTTTGCATTCCATGGCCATGGAATTTTCCATAGGCGGGATGTGGAACCTTCTGACCTCTCTCTTCTTCTAAATATGTCTTCAAAAAGGGGGTCAAACCTAAACAAAAATCCAAAAGACAAACATCAAAACAACAATCTATAACACCTAATTAAAAGAAAAAGATGAAATAAAACAGAAAAACAAGAAAACATGGGTTGCCTCCCAAGAAGCGCTTGTTTAAAGTCATAAGCTCGACTCCTATGCTCTCATCACTTTGCATTTGGGTCACGGAGGGCAATGTTCATCCTCTTCTCAAGTTGTTCCTCAGCTAGATAGTACTTCAACCGCTGACCCTTAACTTTGAAAGTCCCTCGCTCTTCATTCCAAACTTCCACAGCACCATAGGGAAACACTTTCTTCACCAAAAATGGCCCCGACCATCTTGACTTAAGTTTTCCTGGAAAGAGTTTCAATCTAGAATTGAAAAGAAGTACCAATTCTCCTTCACGAAACTCTCGACGAAGAATATGCTTGTCATGCCACCTCTTGGTTCTTTCCTTGTATGACTTGGCAGTCTCATAAGCATCCAATCTCAGCTCATCAAGCTCATGAAGTTGAAGCTTTCTCTTTTCTCCTGCTGCTTTTAAGTCAAAATTCAGAAGCTTAATAGCCCAAAAGGTTTTATGTTCAAGCTCAATGGGTAGATGGCAGGGCTTCCCATAAATCAGTTGAAAGGGTGTCGTCCCAATGGGAGTCTTGTAAGCAGTACGGTAAGCCCAAAAAGCATCATCAAGCTTCAAAGACCAATCCTTTCTTGAGCTAGACACCATCTTTTCCAGAATACTCTTTATCTCTCGATTAGATACCTCCACTTGGCCAGAAGTCTAAGGATGATAAGGTGTAGCAACTTTATGAGTGACTCCATATTTCTTCAAGAGGTTCTCAAATTGTCTCTCTATGAAATGTGAACCTCCATCACTTATCACAGCCCTAGGAACTCCAAACCTTGGAAAAATGATCTTCTTGAATAGCTTGATCACAGTCTTTGCATCACTTGTTGGAGATGGAATGGCCTCCACCCACTTAGATACGTAATCAACAGCTACCAGAATGAACTTATTGTTACAGGAGGCTGGAAAAGGGCCCATTTAGTCAACTCCCCAAACATCAAATATCTCCACCTCAAGAATAGTATTCATTGGCATCTCATGCCTCTTGGAGATACTTCCAGCTCTCTGACACAGATCACATGATAACACGTAATTCCGAGCATCTCTGAAGATATGAGGCCAAAAGAAACCAGACTGAAGAACTTTGGCTACCGTCTTGGAGGCACTAGCATGTCCTCCATAGGATGCAGAATGACAGCAACTCAATATACTCGGAGCCTCTTCCTCGGAGACACATCTCTTATAAATACCATCAGCACACCTCCGATATATATATGGGTCATCCCACACAAAATTTTTCAGATCGGAGAAGAACTTCTTCCTCTGCTGATAGTTAAGCTCAGGAGGTAAAACCTTGCTAACCAAATAATTTGCATAGTCAGCATACCAAGGAGCACTCTCTGTAAAAACTGCAAATAATTGCTCATCAGGGAAAGAATCATCAATAGGCAATTCGCTCTCCCCAATTACCGGTTGCTCAAGCCTTGATAAATGATCTGCCACTTGATTCTCTGTCCCTTTTCTATCCAAAATCTCCAAATCAAACTCTTGGAGGAGAAGAATCTAACGGATAAGTCGGGGCTTTGCTTCCTTCTTGCTCATGAGATACCTAAGTGTCGAATGATCAATGTACACGGTCACCTTTGACCCCACTAGATAGGACCTGAACTTCTCAAAAGCAAAAACTACCGCTAGCAATTCTTTCTCTGTAGTGGCATAGTTTGCTTGAGCTCCATCAAGTGTCTTGCTAGCATAGTAAATTGCATGCACTTTCTTGTCCTTTCTTTGCCCCAACACAGCTCCTACGGTATAGTCACTGGCATCACACATGACCTCGAAAGGTAGATTCCAATCCGGTGTTTGCAAAACGGGAGCAGTGATCAAAGCCTCTTTCAACCTACAAAAGGCATTCAAACAGTCACTATCAAAATTAAATGGAACATCCTTCACTAAGAGATTAGACAAAGGTTTAGCAATTTTAGAAAAATCTCTAATGAATCTCCGGTAAAAACCGGCATGTCCCAAGAAACTTCGCACTCCCTTCACATTCACCGATGGAGGCAACACTTCTCAATCACTTCAATTTTCGCCTTATCCACCTCAATTCCTTTCCCAGAGACCAGATGTCCAAGCACTATCCCCTCTTGTACCATAAAATGGCACTTCTCCCAATTCAAGACAAGATTAACCTCCTCGCATCTCTATAAAATCTTAGACAAATTAAACAAATAATCATCAAAGTTAGTACCATATACTGAAAAATCATCCATAAAAACTTCCATGATGTTTTCAATAAATTTAGAAAATATTGCAGTCATGCATCTCTGGAAAGTAGCAGGGGTATTACATAAACCAAATGGCATTCTCCTATAGGTAAAAGTGCCATAAGGGCAAGTAAATGTGGTTTTCTCCTGGCCACTAGGATGAATAGGGATTTGGTGGAATCCTGAATAACCATCTAAGTAACAAAAGTGTGAATGCCTAGCTAGCCTCTCAAGCATCTGATCAATGAAGGGAAGAGGGAAGTGATCTTTCCTAGTTGCACTATTCAACTTTCTATAATCAATGCACATCCTCCAACTCGTGATTTGTCCTAGTGGGAATCAATTGATTTTTCTCATTTTCAATTACAGTCATCCCCCCTTTCTTAGGAACCACATGCACAGGACTAACCTATTCACTATCAGAAATTGGGTAAATTACCCCAGCATTAAGCAACTTAAGTACTTCTTTTTTAACAACCTCTTTCATATTAGGATTCAACTTATGTTGATGCTCAACAGAGGATTTATGATCAGGTTCCATTAAAATTCTATGCATGCAAAGGGAAGGATTTATGCCTTTAATATCATTAAGAGTATATCCTATGACCTTTTTATGCATCCTAAGAGCCCTTAGCAATTTCTCAGTCTCTAACTCATTCAAGCTAGCACTAACAATGACAGGATAAGAAGAGTTGGGACCAAGAAACTCATACCTGAGAGTGGAAGGAAGAGTTTTAAGTTCTACCTTAGGAGCCTTTTCCTCTTCCTAATCTTCAGACTTAGGCTTTGGCTCAAGCCTTTCCACCTTGGCTTTGCTAGGAGGAATTTTTGAGGTTGCCTCCAACAAGCGGGCATACTCAGCTACCTCTCCTCTAGAATCAACAGAGCCGCCACCAACCAAGCATCTTTCCAATGGATTTTCCAAATGAATTATGGTGGACTCTTCCTCCACCACCTGGTGCAATAAATCAATCCTGTAACAAGAGTCCTCAAAAGAAGGTTGTTTAATAGATTTAGAAATATCAAACTCAACCTTATTATCACCAACAGTTAAAGACAATTTGCCATTCTTAACATCAATTATAGCACCAGCAGTAGCTAAGAAAGGCCTACCAAGAATAATGGGGATTTGGGAATCCTCCTCCATTTCAAGCACAACAAAATCAGCAGGTATGAAAAACTTACCAACACGGATAGGAACATCCTCCAAGATGCCTACAAGATATTTGATGGACCGATCCGCTAATTACAATGAGATAGTTGTGGGTTTTAGCTTACCCACCTCTAACTTCTTACACACAAAAAGGGGCATAAGACTAACACTAGCCCCCAAATCACACAGAGCTTTATCAAAGTTAGTGTTGCCAATCAAACAAGGAATAGAGAAGCTACCTGGATCCTTTAACTTAGGAGGCAATTTATTTTGAATTAAGGCACTACACTTCTCAGTTAAAGCTACCGTCTCATAGTCTTCTACCTTACTCTTATTAGACAGGATGTCCTTAAGAAACTTAGCATAGGTAGGTATTTGTTTTAACGCCTCAGTGAAGGGTACATTTATGTACAATTTCTTAAGAACCTCTAAAAACTTCCCAAACTGCTTATCTAACTTCGCCTTAGCCAATCTTTGAGGGAAGGGAACTGGGGGTTGGTAAGGTTCAGGGGGTACATACTTAGACACTTTCTCAGTGATTTCCTCCTCTTCTAAGGGTTGTTCCTTAGTCTATTTTTTCTCATTCCCCACATCTTTGTTACTCTCCCCATTACCCCTAGGATCCTCTAACCTCTTTCCACTCCTCAAACTCACAGCCTTACAATGTTCATTGCCTGGGTTGACTTCAGGTTGACCAGGAAACTTACCTTGCTGCCTAAGAGAAGTGCTTGCTTGTTGGGCAATCTGGGTTTCCAACATCTTATTATGAATGGCTAAATTGTCAACCTTAGCTAACAACTCTTTAATTGCCTCAGTCACAACTTGCCCATGGTGCCTAAACTCCTCATTCTGCTTAGACTAGCTCTCAACAAAATTCTCTAGAAAAGACTCAAGTCTAGATTTCTGTACCTGTGGAACTCCAGAAGATGGTTTAGCATTACCTTGCCCAGCTTGGTACTGAATATTCCGGTAAGAGAAGTTAGGATATGACCTCCAACTGGGGTTGTAAGTTTGGGAATACGGATCATTCCTCCCCTTTTGGTTGAAGTCATGGAAATTGTGGCATGATTCCACTTGCTTCACCGGTGCACCATGTGAGGATCCCATTCCAACTTGGCATTCAGCACCAATATGTCCTTGTGCTCCACAAATCTCACTAAAATTGTTAGAGGCACCTATGGCATTAACATGAACTTTCTCAAGCATGTCAAAACGTTTATTCAAAGAATCAAACTTTGACATAATTAAATCAACACCATCTACCTCAAACTTACCTCCCGAGAGCTTTCTCGGGTTATGCCCTCTTTCATTGGCCCATTGGTGATGATTCGAAGCAACACTTTCAATTATCCCATAAGCTTCTGTGAGCCTTCTATTCATCAGAGCTCCACCAGCTGCGGAGTCAAGAGACACCTTCGAAGAATATTCTAAACCATTGTAGAAGGTGTGTACGATCAACCAATTCTCTAACCCGTGGTGTGGGCAGGCTTCCAGCAAAGCCTTATATCTATCCCAAGCTTCTAACAATGACTCGCCATCTTTTTGAACAAAGCTTGTGATTTGGGTCCTTAGGTGAGCAGTCTTGGAAGGTGGAAAGAATTTGTCCAAAAAGGCTTGCTCCAATTGGTCCCAAGTAGTTATCGTCTCAGCAGGAACAGACTTCAACCAAGCTCTAGCTCGATCTCTCAAAGATAACGGAAACAGGCGGAGATGAATAGCATCAACAGAGGCGCCTTCGATCTTGAGGGTCTCACAGAACTCCAAGAACATGTCCACATGATCATTAGGATCCTCTGACGGTAATCCTCCAAACTGGTTCTACCTTATCATAGACAGTAGGGCAGGAGGTATGGTGAAGTGCCTAGCTTCAATGTCTGGCCGAGCAATCCCAGATCGCAAACCCCGAGCATTAGGGGCTGCATACTCTTTTAACGGTTTATTATCTTCAGCTGCTGCCATGACAAGTGTTAGTTCAAATATTTCTCTTACTCTTTGCCTTTGTTGTCTTCTCCTTCTACGAAAAGTTCTTTCAATTTCAGGATCTGCTTCAACAAGAGTCCCAGAACGTCTAGTACTTTGCATAAACAAGAGAAATTACCTGCAGAGAGTCAAAGAGAAAACAAGAACGTAATAATATAGTAAAAATAAAAAGGTTTAAAATAATTAAATTAAAAATTAAATTAATATTCAAGAAAAATACAGTCCCTGGCAACGGCGTCAAAAACTTGATGCGTGAAATCCGCAAGTGTACAGTTTCGTCTTCAAGTAATAAAAAGATCGAATCCACAGGGACTGTGTCTATGAATACCAATTAATTAATTAATTTAATTAGATTATGTTGGTTTCTTGGAGAAAAATTCGGATCAAAATATCTCGCAGCGGAATAATAGGATTCCCACACAGGATCCATGCGAAAAGTCCATAATCCGAGTTTTTTAAAATTTACCTCTTGAAGCGTGATAAACACAAGCGAGGTGAATCACCAACACCGTAATAGTGACGATGTTTCAAGGTATCCACACGAATGGACTTGCAAAAGGAGTCACGCCTCAAGTTTCGCGGTGCTAGTTTAATAGAAGAGAAGAACCTTTCACTGTCTCTCACTCACTTTCTTAGGTGCGGCTAGGGTTGTGATGTAACATCTATAGCAGTTGGTTTTATAATAGTGGCTGCCTTAAGTGAGTGTGAGCAAGCAAAGGTAAGGCTGTGCAACCCTAAAACCCATCACATCATGAGTTAGGCCCACAATTGAATCCGAGTCCAACTTGGATCCTTATTGCTCAATTTAGTCTGTTCTAAGTGTGCGACCTTCAGTTCTCATGACGTTGGTAGTAATATTAAAATCTCATTTTAATATTACAAACAAAGAGTTATCTAGCAACACACACATTTGCTACCCCAAGTAATGAGAATGTCGGTGATTTGACATAACCTATCCGTGATCAATGTTTCCGTGTAGTTTAGTCCCTTTGTCAAGATATCTAGATTGAACACAAGGCATGGAATGCGTCACCCTTGTATGGTCCAATCATTCGTTTCTACTCAAGTAGACTTTGTAACAACAAATGAGATCAATATCTCATATTGACTCATTTGAGCATAGCCATGCATTTCGCAATCTCACTCAATCGAGGGGCCCGAAGATATCGCTCTCCTGCTTATGTAGGAGTGACAAATTCCATCTAGGTCACTCACATCCCTCTATAATATGATTTGCGGTAAAAATAATAACTTTAAAATAAATTACGGATGACGTTTGAATTAAAACACACAACTCCTCATGTAAATCGTAGTGATTTCTTCATCAAAGGACCACAAACACCATTGTCAAGAAATCGCTTATGACACTCACGTAACGATCCATGTAGCGTTCTCATGGTGGGTCACCAAGACATCATTACTCTAATATGTACCAATGTGAAGACTTGATATCTCATATCCATGACCCGTGAGATGCGGTCATCGGGCCTCTACACATACTAGTCTCAATGTATTATTGTTGTCCTAATTAACAATAATACTTGACTAGGACATTTAAGAATAGTGTTGTAACCAAAAGGATCTCACGATCAAGTCATCCACTTGATGTCCTATGGTATCAAACTTACTATTCTAAGGACTTTATTATGTTTATCAAAAAAGAACACAATAAATGAAATGCCTCATATAAAAAATAGCATAATAGAATATTAAATACAAAAATGTATTAGCCTCTAGGGCATACACCAACAGATTAAACAAAAGAGAATATGATTGTTTATTAAGAAGAATGTAATAACAAAATAATTAAATAAAAATCAAGAAAATAGAATTCAGAACAAAAATAGCAAGTAATCAAGAATGGTATTCAGATTCAAGAAAGCTTCCAAGATTGGGATACCACAATGATACAAGATAAATCCTAATTGACAACCCTTTTATTAAATCTGAAATTCAATTGAAGGTGAATTACCCTAAATTAGTTAATGTTCTTTCTCAAAATACAAGATCCGTGCCTAATTAAACCAATTCTTACTCTTATGGTAATTGAATTTAAAATGAACCCATTACGCTTTGTGGTAATTCATTGAATCCTCGAAAGGCTAAAACTACTCTCGTGATTTAGACCTTAAGTTCAATTCTTATGGTTCCAACACTTAGGTTCACCTCTCAGTACGTCCCTAAATGCCTATGAGATGCAAATAAGTGGCCAGCAAATTCACATGAATAAAAGCAATAAGGATTGAATCAAAGAACATTCAAGATTAATAAAAGGGGAAACAACGTCAATTAATCATTATCAATGCATTGCCCAATCCTAGAAACAAAAGAAACTACTCAGACATAGAGAAGAAGAAATCTGAAAACATGTTCTTAAACATCCAAACCCGTAATCCAAGAGAGAAGAGGGAAGAAAGATGAAGAACCAAAGCCTCCAATGTGCCTCCTCCAAAACCAAATTAGAACCCCTCTATTGTATTCAGCACATCTATTTATAACCTAGGGTTTTTATTGGCTAAAAAGCCCCCAAAAGAAATAAAAAAGAAAAACATAAAAACTGCTATGCACTGCGATCCACGGCCGTGGATGTCTCTGCCACAGGCTAAGTTTCTGATCATTTGAGTTCCACGGCCGTGGATGGTTCCACGGCCAGGCTGTGGAACTCTCTGGAATTCCCTTTTTCCTTCTTTAAGTTGCCCCTCGATCCATGGCCGTGGTTTGATCCACGGGCAGGCCGTGGATCCCTCTAGAATGGCCTTTTTGCACCTTTATTGCTATCCATTAAGCTCTAACTTCAAACATACGAGCATTCCATTCAATCCAAGGTCAATTCAACATCAATCCTGCACAAGAATACCAAAAACACTGCAGTTATCCGAACTAAGGGAAAAACAAACCAAAAGGAAAACTAAAATGCTTGAAATGCCTATAAAATGCATGCAAAACAAGAACAAAATATGATGTTGTTTCACACACATCACCTATTAAAGATGAAATCTTTCTTGTTGATTTGATTTGTTTACTTCTTTCACAAATTATATGTAATATTGAAAATGGATTGGTTATTTTCCAACCCTATCTTGTTAAATTATTCCAATCAAACTTTAGTGTTTCTTGAGACAGAGATTTTTGGATTTGAATCCATAAAGCTCATTCCAAAATTTTGTTGAACCATGTCAAATTCTTCATCAGATAGATCAGTGCTGAATGCAGTACAATTAGAAAAGAACATACTCTATGAGACTTTTTCTGTTGAGATCGAGGATCGATGATTTAATAAATCAGCTGAAAGAAGCCCCTGTTATCTCCATGATCAGTTTGCGTTCTGGTTATCATCAAGTTCGCTCGAAGGTAGAAGATATTTCTGAAATAACTTTTTCCAACGCGTTATGGACACTACGAGTATTTCGTAATATCGTTCCATGCAACAAGCACTTCGGTAGTATTCATCGGTTACATGAATTGGATCTCTCTTCTTGGTGGAGACAGACTTGTCGTTGTCTTTGTTAACGATATTCTAATCTACTCTTGAAGTTCGGAGGAACGTACCGAACCTCTCATCGTGATTCTTCAAATTCTAAAGAAGAAGAAGTTGTACGTAAAGTTGTTCAAGTGCGAATTTAGGTTAAAGATAATTCAACTTTTGGGTCACGTGATCTCAAAGGAAGGAGTTGCTATGGATTCGTCAATAGTTGAAACAGTTCTTCAATGAGAAAGGTCAAAAAATGTAACACAAGTTTGTAGCTCCGTGTGATTAATCGGTTATTAGTGATGATTCATCAAAAAGGGTTTTTCTAAGATGGCAGGACCTCCCACTCAGCCTACGAGAAAGAATCAAGTTTTTCTATAGACCAAGGCGTGTGAAGAAAGTTGTCAAGAGTCAAGGAGACGACTGACTACATCGCAATCCCAAATGAGTTTGTGATGTTTTACATTAAGGTTTGGGACTTGTGCTTGTGCAGAATGGGAAGATAGTAACGTATGCTTCGAGACCACCAAGAACACATGAGAAGGACCACTCTACACAAACTCAGAATTAGCAATTGTAGTGCATTGAGAATATGGAGGTATTTTCTGCATGGAGTAACATTTAAAGTCTGCCAAAATCATTAGAGTCGGAAATATCTAGTTGATTAGAGGGAGTTAAATATAAGGCATTACATGGACGGCGATGTAAGACACCTTTGTGTTGGCGCCAAGATAGTGAAAAGATTGCGATTGGACCCGAGCTTGTACAATGAGCAACGAATAAAGCTAAGATGACTCAGGAAAGGATGCAAATAATGCAAGTGGAAAAGAAATTGTGTTACAATAAGCGATTTGGAATGTTGTGTTGGGGGCACAACATCGGAGTTAGTTTCTAAGGTATGAAAATTTCGAGGACGAAATTTCTTTTTAAAGAGGAGAGTTGTAACATCCCAAAAATTACTCATTTCATGATAAATAATTATTTTATAATATTTATGATTTTTGAGAATTTTTCTAGAATTTTCTGAATTGTTTGATTATTTTAATATTTTTCTTGATTTGCATGCACGCTGAGCGAGCCTGGGAAAATGAAATATTTTTCCCGTGGTCAGAAAACTTTGAACTGTAGAAACGTCGATGGGGGATCTTACAAAACCCTAGGCTGGACACAGTTTACAAGGTTTTCATTTTTTTAGATTTTATCTCATAAAAAAAATTGTAGTATATTTTATTATATGTGGGATAATAAAATATTATTTCTACTGACTGTAACATTTATCCACTGAATAATAGCTCTAGCAGATAATTTCTACCTGATCAATTTTATGATAGCATCTAAGTGACATCATCACCTTTTATTTTATCGAGAAGCGTGCGAAGCTTCTCAAGGAAGCTTCCTACCCAACAACACATGTTTCTCTCTCCTCATTTGAGCTACACGGCTGGGAGGAGAAAAAGATGACAAAAGTCATCATATTTTCACTTTTCATTTCCTATTCCAAACCCATCTCACCTTTCTCTCTTTATTTCTCTCTTCTCCCTCACGTGTTCTCCTCTCTTCTTCCTCTCTACTCCACGGCTGCCACACCAAGGGGAGGCCATCTTCACTAGCTTGTTAAACTAAACTCATTTCTTGCTTCCTCTCATCATCCTAATACTCATCTCTTTGGGGGTCATCCCCTAAATCTTCCTTTTTCATCTTCCACCATTGAAGCCCAAAGCTTGAAACTTTTGAGGTAATGTTTTTGATCTTCATTTTTCTCTTCTTGTCCTTGGCCACCATTGTGACCAAGGACTCCCTCTTTAAGCTTTGATTTTGGATTTCTTGGGTTTCACCATCTTAGGGCTTTCTTGGAGGTCTTGGACAAAAATTACATGAAACGCACCAAGAAGGTTCCTTTTCTTGTCTTCTCTTGAGGTAAGAGGGAGATAATCCTCTTCAACCAATCTTGGTGGTGGGGAAATGTCTTTGGTGTTTATGGTAAGGAATCCATTGTGGGTTTCTTACTTTGTTTGTGATTTTTGATAATGTTATGATTTGATTGTGTTGTATGATCTTCTATGCTTGTTATTGAGTATCTTGATGGATTTGTATGTGTCTAAATGCTCAAATATGTATATGGATTGGTATCGACTTGATTTGGAAGCTTGGAGAAGCTCATTTTCATGGTTTCTGGTGTAGATTCATGGGCTGTGTAGATTTACACGGTGCAGGCCGTGCTCCCCACTGGAAACACAGCTCAATGCACATGACAAAGTGTTACACGACCTAGGTCGTGCAATCGGGCAACTCAGTTTAGGCACATTTTCAGGTACTTTTAGAGGATTACATACCTAGGCCGTGTAAGTTGACATGGCCATGTACTCCAGGCCGTGAAATCAAGGGTAGTGAAGAATTGTTTAGTTTTTCTAATCCCTTGGAGGCTCACAATCTCATTGGGCACTCATTATGAGGCTTTGTAACAAGTTAGAACTTAAGCTAATTAAATGAATAGGCACTTAAGTAGGAGTTCATAATGTGGAAAGGATAATGAACACAACCTTATTATACGACTTAGTATGAGGTTTGGATAAAGAAAGAACATGAGTGTGAGGAGGGTTGTGAGGAACTCAAAGTAAATATTCTAAGAGAGTTAACGCAAGAACATAATGGAATTGAAGCATAATGTAACACCCCAAATTTTAGACTATGTTGCAAAAGCTGACAGAATCACACTACTTTGTGTTTTCTGTGCATTATAAAAATAATTTGATTATTCCGATACTATTTGTGATTATTTTGTGTGTTTTGCTCCTGGTCAAGAAAATAATAATTTTCGGGCCGGGGAAATTCTTGTCTGATTATTTAGAGACGGGGGATCTTACTTAACCCGAATCTGAGTAACACGAGAAAATAATCTCTTAATTTTTAGAATTTATCTCGTAAAATAATTCTATTTTACCGATAAATATATGTTGCTTGATGCATAGCGTTATTGCTATGAATTATTTTGACCCGGTATAGTTTAATTTGCCATTATACTCAACCGACCAAAATTCTTGGGATAGGATCCCAACCCGACAGAAGTTCCTCAAGATTTCCTCTAATTGTTTTCATTTCAAGTCTATTTTCGACAAGTATATTTCGACAATCCAAGATTTTTGAAGATCTTGACACCGACAGAATTCGGACAAGGTCCAAATACTTTTGAAGACATGTTTCTAACATTTTGATTCCGTCGGATTTAATTACTGAATGTAAGCATATGCTAATGGTGAGTTGAATCTGACACCTTCAGAGCATTTTCCCGACAACATCAATCTGTAGTTCGACAAAACCCAAAATACCTCAAGACTGGATGAAACTGATTCTCAATTCTTAAATCAGAATCAAAGATTTTGGTCATTATGGTCACTTTCGACAAAGATCATCTATTCCGACCAAGACCATCTTTCCGACAGAAGACCATCTATTTAAAATATGGGAGAAGTCCTCAGGTTCGACAAAGCGATGGACGTTCTGTTAGCAAAGAATCAATTAAGAACAATATGGTTCTCCTTTTCCCTAAATCTTGTTGGACGATTCTACAAATCAAGATGAAGATGTTTATATTCATCGAAATATACTTTTTAAAACAATGCCAAAGTCCGTCGAAATAGGATCTTTTAAGACAATGTCATATCCATCGAATTTGGACTTCTATCCAAATACGTCGAATTTAATCTTCTTACTATTTGGTACCATGTTAAAATCCGTCGAATTGGATCTTTTAATTATTAAGTACCAAGTTAAAATTTATCGAGTGAGGATGCTAGTATCAATTAAGTGAAAATGTCAATATTCGTCGAGTGAGGATGCGCATGTCTGTTGAGTTAGAATGTCAATTTCCGTCGAGTGGGGATACCAATGAGCGTCGAATTTGAATGATAATGTTCGTCGAATTATGGTGCTAACGACTGTCGAGTAAGAATTCCTGATTTCAGTAGAAAAACTTCTCTAATGTCAAAATCTGTCGAATTTGATCTTCTGACAATATAGTATTTCGTCGATTCGACAATTGGAAGATTTCTCCAACATCAACATCTGTTCGACGAATTAGGATATTTGTTGACCTTTTCAAGTTCATCCGACAGCCTTTCATTTTCGTTTGACAGAATCACCATTCGACAGAGTTCTCATCCGACAACACTTGATTTTAACCATTCTTGGGGAAATGATGTTCTCCCATTTTATCGAATTTTGTTATGTCGTTTTTCATCGAAAATTTCCTTGGAAACTCACGTTCATGCAGCAATTTGGAGGGGTTCTACGTCGGCCACGTAGCAGCTTGAAGGAGGTTCTACAAGGTTCTTGAACAATCCAATAACCTTGAAAGTCAAATGAATGACATCAGCCACGTGCATTCAGAATAAGATATTTTACTTCATGTAAATCCTAAACTCTATTTAAGCTTATCCCACGGCAACCGCCTCATAATTTTACTCTCATAAAATTACATTTTCTCTCTCATCAAAAAGCATCCATCTTTTCTCTCAAAAATCTCACGAACAGAAGTATCAGTTTTCTTCCTTTTCTTTTCTTTGGTTCGGCCAAGCATCCTACCGATACCATCTATTACCTATAATTTTCATTCTCACCACTTCCTAAACCCAAACACCATTCTAAACACTTTTCATGGAGAAAGTTTTCACAAAATCCCACTCTAAGTGCTTCAAAATCCAATTTCTATCATACTTCCTTGGAGGAATTGTTGTGGCTTATACGAAAACAAGGAGAAGGAGAAGAGCTTAAAAAGCTTGAATGATCTATTTTCTATCTTGTTCTTCAAAGCTTAAG
The DNA here is from genome assembly GCA_029884595.1 of Ormosia semicastrata. Classification (NCBI taxonomy): domain Eukaryota; kingdom Viridiplantae; phylum Streptophyta; class Magnoliopsida; order Fabales; family Fabaceae; genus Ormosia; species Ormosia semicastrata. The sequence goes on along the minus strand of JAQQTO010000062.1, from coordinate 15,959,406 downwards.
TTTGAAGCCTTGAAGGTGGAATTCTTTAATCTTTATGTTTCTCTTCATTTCAAAGTTCTAATCATGATTTTAATCCATGATTATTTTAGTTTTGAGCTTTAGGTATTAATATTGTATGTTTTCTTTGTTTTTTTAAGAAGCTCTTGGTGGAGAAAATTTGATTGAAGGAGACATACAAGGAACTTGGAGGTTCTTCAAGAGGTAAGAGGGAGATTACCCTTATCAACCATGTGTTGGTGGTGAGGAATGTTTGTGTTGTGGTGAAGAAATCCATAAGGATTTATTCACTTGATTGTTTATTATTTTTCCTAATTGAGATTGATTATCTGTGCAAGCATGTCTAATAGCTTTAATGGTTTGTAGGTGTTTTATGATTGCTTTAAAATATGGTATGTGTTCATTTAATGGTTTGTATGATTGTGAAAATGCGATAAAATTTCTACGTGATTGACCCATACTGTATATCTTTGCTGTCGGGAAAATGTGAACCCGTACAGGTTTTGAAACAGTATTTGTCCGGTGGGACTTACTATATATGTTTGCCATGAGGGCAAGCCATGAGGGCAAATTTTTTATATGCTATGAGGGCATTTGCGTAAATACGCATATTTTATACCATTGAGGGTATTTTGGTAATTTCTTATTTTTGATCATGCATTGAGTTAATGCCAATTTTGGTGGATTGATTGATGAGGTGAATCACATCGTATTGTCGGTGTGATAAGCGTAGTGTGGTTCAATTTTGAATGAACTTGGAGACATTAGTGTGCATAATTCCATATGTGATCAGGGGGTAGCTCCTTCTGGGCCGTGGTACGTGGTAACACACTAGTGTTCTCGACAAGCACTATACTTAATCGAGATTTGAGAGGACTATTTTTACTGCCTGTAGTTACACGATGTTGTGACTGTGTACTACGCCATGGTGTTTTAGTGGGCTATAGACACAAAGTATTGACAGTGCAATAGCAATCACAACGATCAGTTATAGACACAAAGTGTTGACAGTGCAATAGCTGGTTGGGGTAGTCAAGCTATAGACACAAAGGGTGGACAAAGGAAATAGCTGGCTGGGCAAGTTATTAGAACTTTCAGATCATTCCCTCTGATATTGATGTGTGTGTTGTAGCTCCATGGAGTAGGATTGTGTCATATTGCATATGTCTATATGTGGTACATTATTATTGTTTATTGGTGATCTTTTATCTGTGATCTTTTATTTGTGATATTATATGTTGTTATTGTATTTAATCTTTATTTTATATTATTATGATTTACTTGTTATGGCATTTTATATGGTATGAATTGTTATATCTATCCTGATAATGTTATTATTGTTTATTTAATTACAATATATGCTTTTTAGAATTAATTGTAAATTGATAACATGACTAAATTTGTGATATCTGTGTGTATAGAATGACCTTGTCATTCGAATCATTCTTTGCTACCGTACTGGTATTGGTGAAAGGGGATCTCACCTCTTTACTGTATTACTTGTTGTGTTTGTATTCGTTCAATTTGTATAGTAGGCGGAGCACATTCTTAAACCTATGGGAGACAATATTCTGAAGACGGTGACGGCGTCAAGGAGTGGTCTTCCAGACTTCAATAGGATGCAGTTGGTGAAGAAGCAGGACATGTAGGTTGGGTTTTTTTTTCTCGTTAGTGTTGTTACCGTGCTATTAGTAGTAACCTTTATTGGGTTTGCTACTGTTTCTCTGAGTCTGTAAATGTTATGTTTTAAATTATTGTTGAATATTTTGTGGTATATATAATATGTGTATAAATCAATTCAATATAATTTCTGTTTTACTTATAATTTTTGGTAAGTTTATATTTCCGCAAAAAGAAATGTTAAAATTTAACTTTTAGAATTCAAAGCTTTTATAAAATGATTTAATTTGGTTTTATGTTTTAAAAAAAAATGTGACGCCCTATGGAGGGTGTTACATTAGTTGGTATCAGAGCACGGTTAGAGTCTTTTGGGTTTGTGGGTAGGTTTGTCTTGTTTGTGCTATGTGAATCTCTGATGTTGAATACAGAGATATGTTTTGGTTTCCAAAAGGAGACGAAGTTGTGTGAAATAATTACATTTAGTTCGACGTGTTTTTGATTTTGTTTATCTTTGAAGAAAGATAATGGAACGAAGCGAACATGAGCATGTGGACGCGAGACGTGATGAAGATCGTATAGTCGTAGCTAGAAGTGTGATGCAAAAGATTATTGAAGTAGCAGTACAACAGAGACAGATGATTGTTCAGCAGCAGGAATTAATAATCGAACTTTATAGCTTATTAGGATTGGAGCAGCCGTCGGATGCGAGAAGCAGTAATTTGGAATCTTCGATAATTCAAGATGGAAGGAAGCGTAAAGTCGATCGTATCTAGCAAAAGCAGTGTGTACGACCATTGAGGAAGCAACAACGAACAAAGAGGGGGAGTACTAGTGGCAACGATTTTGGTCGACAGGCATCATCACCGAAATGTTTCAAGTGTGGAAAAAAATCATCTTACCAAAGATTGTCAAAAAAAGGGTTTATTTGTTATCGATGTGGGAAGCTTGGACATTTCTTCAAAGATTGTGATCCATTGAAGATGGAACTTTCCATTAGTGATACACGTATTTCAAAATCTCAAGAAGAAGAAGAAGAAAGAGCTGGTGCAAAGAGTGTAGTGAGAACGTTCAAATACAAAACTTAATGAGCGAGGAAGTTGTGCCATAGAGGGTAGTCTTAAAATTGTGCTGTATAATCCATAAGGTAACCCAGTCTCTTGTGATTTATGATTGTGTGAATCTTTTGAATTATCTGTGTTTTATTTCTTTTCATAATATTACTTCAACTTCTAAACTTGTTATTACTACTCGAGTCTGTTTGAAACTATTATCTTATTATTGGAGTTTGAAGTTTTTCTATTGATCTGGTTTGTCTATTTCTTTTTCAAATAGACTGAGTGAATTAATTCGACTTATCCGTGTCTTTGTTATAATGTGATCAGAGTATTTCTATCCTTCTTGTTAAACTTGTTGTTTATACTCAAGTTTTCTAACTCTACCCTATATCTATTGAATATCAAATCTTTTCTATTGATTTGATTTGTTTATCTAAAATTACATCTATTTGAGAATCTAACTTTATAAATGGATTGGTTATTTTCCAACCATATCCTACTAGATTGATACAAGGTAACCTTAGTGTTTCCTTGACCTGAGATTTTTGGATTCAAATTCAGAAAGTTCATTTCTAAAATTTTTGGACTATGTTCATTTCGAAATCTATTAGACCATTTCAAATTCTTGTTGGACTAATCTAGTAACCTACCAAATAGTCTTGTTACTTTTCCCTATCACTTTCAAAGTGTCTTTTATATATCTCAATTAAGAAGGAGTTATGCGTAAAAACTAGTCAAATACAAATTCTGTTAGAAGTTCAACTCGTGAATTTAAATTGAGAGTTGAGATCAAATAGAAAGGTAGTGGCGTATACTTCGAAGCAGTGAAACGTGCATGAAAAGAATTATTCCAATTATGTTTAGGATATGCAATAGTCATTTTGCAAGGAAAATCTGATGACATTTTCTTTCCTGAAAAGTCTACAGTAATTTCAAGGGTTTGAAGTACCTGTACAATCAAGAGGGGCATGGATATAAGGAAGAGACGATAACTAGAATTTTCAAAGGACTCGTTGAGAGCTTGTGTTCTAGAACAAGCTGGTTGTTGGGATGAATTTCTACCATTGATAGAGTTCACATATAATAATAGTTTTTATTCGAGTATAGGGACGGTACCCTATGAAGTATTATATGGAAGAAGATGTAGAACGTTATTGTGTTAACATCAAGATGCTGAAAGTATAGAGGTAGGACCAGAAATTGTGTAGCAGACTACTAAGAAAGTAAAGACGATCTAAGACAAGATGAGGACAACTCAGATGTAGCAAAAGAGTTATGCAGATAAAAGACGAAGACCGCTTAAATTTGAAGAAGGTGACCATGTATTTCTACGTGTGACACCTATGACAAGAGATGGACGAGTGATTAAGTCAAGGAAACCCACTCCGAAGTTTATTAGACAGTATCGGATACTCTATTGGACATCGTACAAATGAAGGAAAATTCAACCTACGAGACGTTTCTAGTCAAGATTGAAGATCAAAGGACAAAGCAACTTCGAGGAAAAGAAAGCGCATTGGTTACAGTGGTTTGGAACAATATACATGGTGAAGCAACATAGGAATTAGAAGATAAGATAAGAGAGTAGTATCCATTTTAATTTTAAGTGTGTCAAGTTTCGAGGACGAAACTTATTTTAGAGGGGGAGAGTTGTAACACCCCAAATTTTAGACTATGTTGCAAGAGCTGACAGAATCACACTACTTTGTGTTTTCTGTGCATTATAAAAATAATTTGATTATTCCGATACTATTTGTGATTATTTTGTGTGTTTTGCTCCCGGTCAAGAAAATAATAATTTTCGGCCGGTAGGAAATTCTTGTCGATTATTTAGAGACGGGGGATCTTACTTAACCCGAATCTGAGTAACATAGAAAAGAATCTCTTAATTTTTATAATTTATCTGTAAAATAATTCTATTTTACTGATAAATATATGTTGCTTGATGCATAGCTGTTATTGCTATGAATTATTTTGACCCGGTATAGTTTAATTTGCCATTATACTCAACCGACCAAAATTCTTGGGATAGGATCCCAACCCGACAGAAGTTCCTCAAGATTTCCTCTAATTGTTTTCATTTCAAGTCTATTTTCGACAAGTATATTTCGACAATCCAAGATTTTTGAAGATCTTGACACCGACAGAATTCGGACAAGGTCCAAATACTTTTGAAGACATGTTTCTAACATTTTGATTCCGTCGAATTTAATTACTGAATGTAAGCATATGCTAATGGTGAGTTGAATCTGACACCTTCAGAGCATTTTCCCGACAACATCAATCGGTAGTTCGACAAAACCCAAAATACCTCAAGACTGGATGAAACTGATTCTCAATTCTTAAATCGAATCAAAGATTTTGGTCATTTGTTATGGTCATTATGCGCTCTTCCGACAAAGACCATCTATTCCGACCAAGACCATCTTTCCGACAGAAGACCATCTATTTAAAATATGGGAGAAGTCCCCAGGTTCGACAAAGCGATGGACGTTCTGTTAGCAAAGAATCAGTTAAGAACAATATGATTCTCCTTTTCCCTAAATCTTGTTGGACGATTCTACAAATCAAAATGAAGATGTTTATATTCATCGAAATATACTTTTTAAAATAATGCCAAAGTCCGTCGAAATAGGATCTTTTAAGACAATGTCATATCCATCGAATTTGGACTTCTATCCAAATACGTCGAATTTAATCTTCTTACTATTTGGTACCATGTTAAAATCCGTCGAATTGGATCTTTTAATTATTAAGTACCAAGTTAAAATTTGTCGAGTGAGGATGCTAGTATCAGTTAAGTGAAAATGTCAATATTCGTCGAGTGAGGATGCGCATGTCTGTTGAGTTAGAATGTCAATTTCCGTCGAGTGGGGATACCAATGAGCGTCGAATTTGAATGATAATGTTCGTCGAATTATGGTGCTAACGACTGTCGAGTAAGAATTCCTGATTTCAGTAGAAAAACTTCTCTAATGTCAAAATCCGTCGAATTTGATCTTCTGACCATATAGTATTTCATCGATTCGACAATTGGAAGATTTCTCCAACATCAACATTTGTTCGACGAATTAGGATATTTGTTGACCTTTTTAAGTTCATCCGACAGCCTTTCATTTTCGTTTGACAGAATCACCATTCGACAGAGTTCTCATCCGACAACACTTGATTTTAACCATTCTTGGGGAAATGATGTTCTCCCATTTTATCAAATTTTGTTATGTCGTTTTTCGTCAAAAATTTCCTTGGAAACTCACGTTCATGCAGTAATTTGGAGGGGTTCTACGTCGGCCACGTAGCAACTTGAAGGAGGTTCTACAAGGTTCTTGAACAATCCAATAACCTTGAAAGTCAAATGAATGACATCAGCCACGTGCATTCAGAATAAGATATTTTACTTCATGTAAATCCTAAACTCTATTTAAGCTTATCCCACGGCAACCGCCTCATAATTTTACTCTCATAAAATTACATTTTCTCTCTCATCAAAAAGCATCCATCTTTTCTCTCAAAAATCTCACGAACAGAAGTATCAGTTTTCTTCCTTTTCTTTTCTTTGGTTTGGCCAAGCATCCTACCGATACCATCTATTACCTATAATTTTCATTCTCACCACTTCCTAAAGCCAAACATCATTCTAAACACTTTTCATGGAGAAAGTTTTCACAAAATCCCACTCTAAGTGCTTCAAAATCCAATTTCTATCTTACTTCCTTGGAGGAATTGTTGTGGCTTATACGAAAACAAGGAGAATGAGAAGAGCTTAAAAAGCTTGAATCATCTATTTTCTATCTTGTTCTTCAAAGCTTAAGTTTGAAGCCTTGAAGGTGGAATTCTTTAATCTTTATGTTTCTCTTCATTTCAAAGTTCTAATCATGATTTTAATCCATGATTATTTTAGTTTAGAGCTTTAGGTATTAATATTGTATGTTTTCTTTGTTTTTTTAAGAAGCTCTTGGTGGACAAAATTTGATTGAAGGAGACATACAAGGAACTTGGAGGTTCTTCAAGAGGTAAGAGGGAGATTACCCTCATCAACCATGTGTTGGTGGTGAGGAATGTTTGTGTTGTGGTGAAGAAATCCATAAGGATTTATTCACTTGATTGTTTATTGTTTTTCCTAATTGAGATTGATTATCTGTGCAAGCATGTCTAATAGCTTTAATGGTTTGTATGTGTTTTATGATTGCTTTAAAATATGGTATGTGTTCATTTAATGGTTTGTATGATTGTGAAAATGCGATAAAATTTCTACGCGATTGACCCATACTGTATATCTTTACTGTCGGGAAAATGTGAACCCGTATAGGTTTTGAAATAGTATTTGTCTGGTGGGACTTACTGTATATTTTTGCCATTAGGGCAAGCCATGAGGGCAAATTTTTTATATGCTATGAGGGCATTTGCGTAAATATGCATATTTTATACCATTGAGGGTATTTTGGTAATTTCTTATTTTTGATCATGCATTGAGTTAATGCCAATTTTGGTGGATTGATTGATGAGGTGAATCACATCGTATTGTCGGTGCGATAAGCGTAGTGTGGTTCAATTTTGAATGAACTTGGAGACATTAGTGTGCATAATTCCATATGTGATCAGGGGGTAGCTCCTTCTGGGCCGTGGTACGTGGTAACACTCTAGTGTTCTCGACAAGCACTATACTTAATCGAGATTTGAGAGGACTATTTTTACTGTCTGTAGTTACACGATGTTGTGACTGTGTACTACGCCATGGTGTTTTAGTGGGCTATAGACACAAAGTATTGACAGTGCAATAGCAATCACAACGATCGGTTATAGACACAAAGTGTTGACAAGTAATAGCTGGTTGGGGTAGTCAAGCTATAGACACAAAGGGTGGACAAGGCAATAGCCGGTTGGGCAAGATATTAGAACTTTCAGATCATTCCTCGATATTGATGTGTGTGTTGTAGCTCCATGGAGTAGGATTGTGTCATATTGCATATGTCTATATGTGGTACATTATTATTGTTTATTGGTGATCTTTTATCTGTGATCTTTTATTTGTGATATTATATGTTGTTATTGTATTTAATCTTTATTTTATATTATTATGATTTACTTGTTATGGCATTTTATATGGTATGAATTGTTATATCTATCCCGATAATGTTATTGTTGTTTATTTAATTACAATATATGCTTATTAGAATTAATTATAAATTGATAACATGACTAAATTTGTGATATCTGTGTGTATAGAATGACCTTGTCATTCGAATCATTCTTTGCTACCGTACTGGTATTGATGAAAGGGGATCTCACCTCTTTACTGTATTACTTGTTGTGTTTGTATTCGTTCAATTTGTATAGTAGGCGGAGCACATTCTTAAACCTATGGGAGACAATATTCTGAAGACGGTGACGGCGTCAAGGAGTGGTCTTCCAGACTTCAATAGAATGCAGTTGGTGAAGAAGCAGGACATGTAGGTTGGGTTTTTTTTTCTCGTTAGTGTTGTTACCGTGCTATTAGTAGTAACCTTTATTGGGTTTGCTACTGTTTCTCTGAGTCTTTAAATGTTATGTTTTAAATTGTTGTTGAATATTTTGTGGTATATATAATATGTGTATAAATCAATTCAATATAATTTCTGTTTTACTTATAATTTTTGGTAAGTTTATATTTCCGCAAAAAGAAATGTTAAAATTTAACTTTTAGAATTCAAAGCTTTTATAAAATGATTTAATTTGGTTTTATGTTTTAAAAAAAAATGTGACGCCCTATGGAGGGTGTTACACATAACTTCGTAGCAAATTTGAATAGTATGTGTTCACCTTGGAGGTTTTAATAATGACTTGAGGTGGGTCCATAATTGGGATTAAAGATTTTAAGATGAATGATTGGACTCTATATGGCATGTGAATTTGAATAAGTTATGCTATCATTGTGATTCTATATATGTATATATATATATATATATATATATATATATATATATATATATATATATATATATATATGCATTAAATCCATATGCATTGAGGCATGATTGATACAGTTTGACATGATGAGCATGATTGAAGCATGCATTGACATTGTGATTATAGAACCGAAGTACCGGACCAAGAGACATCAGGTAAACGATTTAGTCAGATGTGGTTTTGCTTTATAACCAGAAACATCAGGTAGACGATTTAGTCAGAAAGGATTGGTTATTAGAGGAAACCCAGATAATAGTGGTACTATGTAGTCGCATGGACGGTTATATAATATCACTGATGAAAATGGTATTGAAACAATCATATGGACAATTGCTTTAATGCCATTGGGAATGGTACAATGGTGGTTGAACTATTGTTAAGGCCATGTTGCCTAGGAGTTGAATCACACCTTAGTGCGGGTGCGAATAGACAAGTGTAGGTCATAATGTTGACCTTGGGGGCGTTAAGGTGCGGGTACCTCACAATGGACAGTTAGTAGCTCTTCTGTCCATGGGGCAGACTAATGCAAATGCACCTATGATCTAGACCGAGACACGGTCCTATATCGAGATCTGTGTAGAATGTCTTGTACAATGCCATGATGTGCATGTTGATAAATTGAGAATTTTAGCACTTGAAGGCCTCGGCAGTCACAATACAGACATATCTCCTGATCATTCTCTCCGAATGTTTGTGTCCAGCTCCATGGAGTAGGAAATGAATACATTGTACATAAGGATGGTCAGCATACGCATTGTGCATATGCATAGTCAGTTCACATAATTGTCATGGCATGGTCAACATACATATTGTAGAGACATAAATATTTGTTATATATCTACAGTGGATACCTATTGTTATTGTGCTGTTGACATTTATAATATTGTGGATGCGCTTTTCTGATGATATATGTATGTGAAATTGATAACTTGAATATATCTGCAATATCTGTATGTATGGAATGACTTCATCATTTGTATTAATTTTCTTTCGCTGCTATGTTGGTAATGATGTAGGATATCTTACCTCTTGCTTGCACTATTCTTGTTCTATGTGATTTTTGGGTAAAGAATGTAAAGGGGACGAGGTTGAATTTCCTAGACCATACTTGGTATGATCTCCTGTGTTTGACAAGGGCAACAAGGAGGGGTTCTGTTGATTTTTCTGTCAGGATTATGTTCTCTAGGGGTGCCAATGTTTGGTGAGTCGACTGGGTCGATGAGTGTAAATGGTATTATTGGGGATCTGATCTTGATCGTGAAGAGGACCGCGATTAAAGATTCTATTCAGATTTTCACTGCATCAATGCATCCAAAATTGCCTTACTCATTCGGGAGCTATAGAGTGATCTGATTCTTACCCTTGGTGAGGATGAGGAGTCTGTGGCATCTGCTGCGAGGGCAGCTGCTCGTGAGACCGCACACTATTCTGCTTTTGTGTCCTCAGATACTCTGAGGAAAGGATCCTGAAGTCGATCCGATGGAGTGCCCAACTCCTTAGTCATGGCTTTGTTATGGGTGGCTTATATTTTCTTTTGCATTACCTGTATAAGGGCTATTTTGAGTATATGTATGTTTTAAGGTAATTAACCAGTTTTATATATTGTATCATGAGTATATTTTGTCGAACTATATTTTTTTAAAATGACAGAATGTGTAACTATTCATTCGTTGGTTATATTTTCTTTATATGCACAATGATTTAATTTGCATAACTTGTTATTTGAGTTGTGGCGCGCCAAAATTTAGTGACTGTGGTATAATGATGATTATGTCGTGGTTATTAAATCGAGGGGTATTACAACTGGCATTTCTCCTGTTCTTCCAGATTTGTGCTTGTTTGGGTGACTTGATCAAGCTTGTCACCTAGTTAAAGCAGAAGTAGTTCTCCTTCTAGCTAGGGTCTAGTACCCCAAATTTCTTCCCTAACATCCAACTCGGTCATAAGGATGTTAACTTGATCCAAGGCCGGGGTAGACGTATGTACTCTTGCTTTCTTGGGAGTCCTACATATCTTGAGGCTCTCATTATAACATTTGCATGCCGCAATTTAGTCACCCTTGACCATGACTACATCATTATTTTTGTTAAGGAATTTCATGGTCAGGTGAGCGGTGGACAGTATAGTGTCAATGTTGTTCAGGGTAGGTCACCCCAGAATGATGTTGTAAGCAGACGGGCAATCTACAACTAAAAATCTGACCTTGACGATTTTGTAGATTTTGTTATCCCCGAGGGTCAGAAATGTTTCAAAATATCCCACTAGGGTGATCTTCTCACTAGAGAAATTGGGGAGCTCGCCTTCGTAGGGGGTTAAGACAGACATGGGGAACTCTAGCTTTTTGAAAACATCCATGAACATTATATCTGCCGAGCTGCCTTAGTCTACAAAAATACACCGGACTTCGACATTAGATATTATTCTGAAGACCACGAGTGGATCATCATGGTCTCATATGATATCCTCGTAGTCTTTAGTGGTGAAAGAGATTGGTGGTTCTTCTCTGTCATCAACACGAGGTCTGTGCCTAGAGACAGAAACGCTCAATACTGCAGCCCGTAGTGCTTTCATTTGGGAATTACTAGATAAGCCTCCCCTTGCAAATCCTCAAGAGATTGCGCTGACCAATCGATCAGTCCTGTTGGTCCCATTTTGATTATCTCAGTTCTTATCCTACCAGTTATGCGCATCACGGCTAGGTGGAGTCTGAGACTTTTTGACTGGGCTACACGTCCTCCTCCTTTGTCGTGGGGTCAGACTTCACCTAGGGGGCTACGGTCTCGTCTCCGTTCCCTCCACCTTCCGGGGTTATCATTGTTCCGGATCTCGATAATATACTTCTAAAGCCAGCCTTCCTTAATAAAGGATTTGATGACATCTCGGAGCTGATAACACTCTTTTGTTTCGTGGCCATAGCTTTTATGTCACTTACAGTACTTGGAGTGGTCCTTCGCCTTTTTTAGAGGTGGTGGCCTTTTAACATTTCGAGACTCATTCTGAAGTACTTCTTTGAGAATTATTTCTCACGAGGCATTCAGTGGAGTGTAGTCGGAATATTTGGGCTGGTAGGCATCACCTTTGGAGGAGTTCCAAGGTTGGTTAGAGCTTTGGTCATTTTTCTGGCGAGTTGGCTCACCTTTTTCCAAAGTCTCTTTATCCTTGATAGTTTTCTCCAATTCAATGTACTTTGCGGAGCAGGCATGGAACTCATTCATAGTCTCCATCTTCTTTTTTGCTAAGGATCGGAAGAAATCGAAATCAGTCTGGAGGCCACTCTGGGCATAGTGAAGGGAGATCCGGTCATCTGGACTGGTCACACGAGTAAGGGCAGTGCTGAATCTCTTAATATATTTACGAAGGGACTCATTACTCCCTTGACAAATCCCAAAAAGAAAGTCAACTGACTTGGGTTGCTCCTTAACAGTGGTATAATGCGACAAGAAATATTGCGTGAGATCACCATATTCAGCAACAGACCTTGGCTGTAAGGTTGAGAACTAATGGAGGGTGCCCTTTTTTAAGAAGAGGTGGAAGGCCTGACAAAGCAATTATGGGGATCCTCCGTGGAACTGCATAGAGTGGATGTAGGCGTCAAGGTGTTCCTGTGGATCTGTTGTACCGTCATATTGTTCAAGATTGGACAGGGGCTTGAAGCCTCTAAGGATCCTATATGCCATTAGTTCATCCGAGATAGGTTGTTGTTGGATGCCAGGAATCAGACTGTTATTTTTGATGACATGGCTATCTTCTTCGTGTGGTGGCCTCCTCTAGTTGTTAGCCATATTCCGCCTCTCGTGGACGTTCTCCACGTGCTCTGATTATTCTAGCTCATCGATTTGATGTCGTTGGTCATCCAACAGGCGGTGTTGCTCGTCAAGCTGCTGCATTTGCTAGGCTACCAGTTCCGGGAGGCAGTTTCTGGTCATCTCAGAGTGGGCAGGGGTTCGACTGGAAGCGTGGTCAATAACATCAGTATTCAGAGGGCCTAAGTGCGATTGCACTGTACCCCTAGATATTTGTGCGGCATTATTGGTCCTCTGTCCAGGGCAGGCAAGCCTATCCATGACAAACCTTCTGCGCAACGAGAGTGAACTTTCATCGAAAAGTGAAGTTTCATGTCCATCGTGCAGTCTTTCTGAGATGTGTGCTTGGTCTCCTATGGCTGAAGCTTCGGCCACAGGTGGTGGAGCTAGTTGAGGAGGTGGCTACGCTGCTGGCTCCTATCTTTGTTCCACAGGAGGTTGTGTAGCATCCCTTTTTGAATGCTAACGTGTGTTTACCATGGTTGTGTGGAACTAGAAGTTTAGGGTTTCCCATAGACGGTGTCAATATTCTGAAGTGGATTCAGAGGATACCAAAGATAGGCACGTAATAGTAGTTTTCTCCTTGAGCAATAGCAGTCAAGCGTGTTGAGACAGGGGGTGGGTACTTACAAAGGGACTCCAACACTCAAGTCATGCCATGCTCAAATAAGGCTATGTATAATGAGTAATTTATTGATACCTGATTAAGGCTACTTAGCTTTGTATTTATAGAGCGTGTATAGGATCCTTATGCAATCTATATTGAATGCAAGTATTTAGGATTAGTATCCTAGCAAGGATTACCTTCCTACCAATATTGGAGTGATCCCTTATAAGTTAGGAACTCTTAATACGAGAGCTACTTATCAATCTAAGACAGTTATGAGTCCTATAATATCGTAAGTAGATTCTAGAAATTTAGGGTAGAATGAATTGATTTCATTGCATAATATTGAGAATACATCAGATATATATACAGGGCTTGTAAGCTAATTTAGGAAATAAAATGACAGCCTATTCAGAGATCAGATCCCTGTAATTGTCAGATTTTCCTAATTTACTAAACCTATATTAATAGGAAATAAGTACAAGATTTCCCTAAATATACATTCTAGGCTATATACACAGTTTCTGACACTCTCCCTCAAGCTAGTGAATAGGTATTTTCCATTCCCAGCTTGGATACAATCTTCTCAAAGTTATTGCTATTCAGTCCCTTAGTAAGAATGTCTGCGAGTTGGCCTTGAGAGGACATATATGGGGTACAGATCAAGCCACTGTCTAATTTCTCTTTGATGAAGTGCCTATCTACTTCAATGTGTTTGGTTCTATCATGTTGTGCTAGATTATAGGCTATGCTAATTGTTGATTTATTATTACAATAAAGTCTCATTGGTTCATCCTATTTTATCTTCAAATCTTCTAGGATAATCTTTAGCCAAAGAAGTTCACATATCCCTTGTGTCATTGCCCGGAACTCTGCTTCAGCACTGGACCTAGCTACCACACTTTGTTTTTTACTTTTTCAAGTCACAAGATTCCCCCCAAGGAAGGTGCAGTACCCTATAGTTGACCTCTTATCCACTACTGACCCTGCATAGTCAGCATCTGTATATGCTTCAAGGCTCACACTTCTATTTCGTTTGAACAGAATTCCCCTTCCTGGAGTCCCCTTTAAGTACTGCACAATTCTAAGTGCATCTTGTAAGTGAATCTCCTTCGGTTGGTGCATGAATTGACTGATTAAACTCACAAAGAAAGGCAATATCTGGCTTAGTGTGAGATAAGTATATGAGTCTGCCCACTAGTCTTTAATACATCTCCTTGTCAATCGCAACATCTTCCTCCGCATTCCCAGCTTTATACTTGTATCAACCTGTCTGTAAAGCGGTTTTTGCAGGCTGTCTTGCTGGTTTCTTTAAGTAGATCAGTAATATATTTTTGTTGGGATATGAAAATCCCTTTCTTCTAGTGAGCCACTTCGATCCCCAAAAAATACTTCAATTTTCCCAAGGTCTTGATCTCAAATTCCTTGGCTAGGCATTAGCTTAACATTTGCTGATCCTCCTTATCATCCCATGTCACTATAATGTCATCGACATAAACCAACAAAACTCTTACTCCCATTGACTTGGAGTGTTTAATAAATAAAGTATGGACCCCTTGACTTTGTTTGAAGCCCAGACCTGTCATAACTTTGGTAAACGTGCCAAACCACACCCGCGGTGATTGTTTTAGCCTATACAGCGCCTTTTTTAGCTTGCAAACAGTGTTGGCAACAACCTGCCCACCATATCCAAGGAGTAATTCCATGTAAATTTCCTCTTCAAGTCCTCCATTTAGGAAGGCATTTTTTACATCAAATTGTTGCAAGTTCTAACCATAATTAGCAGCTAGAGATAATATCACCCTAACTGTGTTCATCTTAGAAACCGGGGCAAATGTCTCCAAGTAATCCACTCCGTAGGTTTGAGTGAATCCCTTGGCCACCAACCTCGCCTTGTACCTCTTAATAGACCCATCAGCCCTGTATTTTACAGCATATACCCACTTGCACCCTATTGGTTTTTTCCCATTTGGTAAGGTGACCAACTCCCAAGTACTATTTTTTTTCAATGCCTCCATTTCCAGGTCCATGGCTTGTTTCTATCTTCTGTCAGATAATGCCTCATATAGGGAAGTATGCGTGGTTGTAGTGTTTAGGGTTGCGAGGAAGGCTTTATGGGTAGGTGAGAAATTTTTAAAGGATAGGTAATTTAATAGAAGGTAGAGTGGCTGTTTGGTGCATTTTCGTGTTCCTTTTTCTAAGGGCAATTGGGAGATCTAGGTCCTCTTGAATTCCCAGCTTCCATTCAGAAATTGAATCACTAGAAATTAAAGGATCAGAGAATGTTACCTCATGTAATGGTGTCGGGTTGGATTCTTGGACATGAGTAGATTCTGGAATGGCCTTTAGTCTTTTTGAGTATACCCGATTCTTCCCAAATCTCAGATCAGGTTTGGGTTCAGCTTCAACTTCAGTTACCTGTTCCAGTTCAGCCTCATTTGTTGTAGGTGCAGGTTCAGTTTGTTTCGCAGTTCCTTCTTCACTTTCAGATTCAGCTCCAGTTTTTGGTTCAAGTGTCAAGTTTGGAAACATAAGGGGGCTTATCTTCCTCTCTTAAACTCTCCCCCTGAAGATGAGATTGGCTGAAATAGCTTTCCTGCTCATGGAAAGTGACATCCTTTGAAGCAAAGAATTTTTTGGACGGTGGGTGATAGCATTTATATCCCTTTTGTGTGGATGAGTACCCTACAAAAACACATCTTAAGGCTCTAGGATCAAGTTTTTCCCAATCAGTACTATAGACATGAACAAAGGGTACACACCCAAATATTCTAGGTATAAGGTTATTTGTAGTGGCCACATTTGGATAGAAGGAGGATAGGACTTCCATGGGACTTCTTGAACTTAGGACCCTAGAGGGCAATCTATTAATTAGGTGAGTGGCAGTGAGTATAGCTTCCCCCAAAAATTTTTAGGAACATTATTTTGAAAAAGAAGAGCCCGAGTTTGATCTAATAGGTGCCCATTTTTCCTCTTTGCAATCCTATTTTGTTGGGGTGTTTTGACACAAGAAGATTCATGAATTATACCCTCCTTTTGACAAAAAGAATTAAGCACATGATTGAAGTAATCTTTAGCATTGTCTGACCTAAGCCTCTTGATATTAACTCCAAACTGATTTTTTATCATTGAGAAAAACTGTAAGAAAATAGAGCTGACTTCATATTTCTATTTAAGTAAGAAAACCCAAGTAACCCGGGTACAATCATCTATAAAGATTACAAACCATCGAGCCCTAGACACATTTGGAACATTAGAAGGACCCCACACATAAGTATGAATCAGATAAAATGGAGAAGTGCTTATTTTATTTCTAATAGGAAAAGGTACACGTTTATGTTTAGCAAGCTCACACACCTCACAATGAAGACTCTCCACATATAATTTTTTAAAAAAAGAAGGAAATAACATTTTTATAACTTGAAAGGAAGGATGTCCCCGGCGGCAATGATATAGCCAAACTTTTTCCCTGTTGGTCATCACCGATTCAGATATGAAGGAGTGGCTTTTGTTGGGTAGATTTGGGTCTTCTATGTAATAGAGGTCATTCCATTCTCTAGCATGTCCAATCATCCTCCCCGAATTCTTGTCCTGCAACATACAAGCATTACTATGAAAAACAACATTACATGATAAATCCTTTGTAAGTTTTTGTATAGATATCAGGTTGGTGGATAGTTTGGGGACATGAAGGACATTTTTCAGGGTTATTGATGGACTTATTTGGACATCTCCTTGGCTAGCTACAGTTATGAGAGTTCCATCAGCTGTGGAAATTTTTTTATTGCTAGCACATGGAAAATATATGGAGAAGTGTTTAGGTAGGGGTGTTATGTGGTCAGTGGCTCCAGAATCTAGTATCCAATATTGGTTAAAGGGTTTATCTGAGACATTGAGTCCAAAAGAAAATGGAAACCCACCTAAGTAAGCCAAAGAACAAGTACCTATTGGTTTCTCCAGTTTACTGAGAAAGGATCTTACTCTTTCTATCTCTTCCTGGTTGAGTTGGATAGATTCTCCTTTGCTTTATTCACTGGTCCCAGCAGCTATATGTGCCTATCCTCCACTTTTTGAGAAACCTCCTTTTTGACCCCACTCTCGGTCTCTTTTTTGCCCCCATTCTCGATTTTGGTTTTGAGGTTTCCTATGCAACTTCTAGTATTTTTCTCGAGTGTGGCGAGACTTGTTGCAATAGGTACACCAGACCCCCTCACTTTTCTTCTCCACATTGATCATTCCTCCGTTTTTCTTGTTCAGCAACCATGGCCGAGGTTCCATCAGCTATCATAGCTGAATTTTCAGCTGTTAGGGTCTCCAACATCAGACCCCTCCTACTTTCCTCACTTCAGAT
Source organism: Ormosia semicastrata (assembly GCA_029884595.1). Lineage (NCBI taxonomy): Eukaryota > Viridiplantae > Streptophyta > Magnoliopsida > Fabales > Fabaceae > Ormosia > Ormosia semicastrata. The sequence continues at coordinate 15,942,027 of JAQQTO010000062.1, read as the reverse complement.
AATTGCCACTACTTCATTAATCCCTGGGAATTTTTATTTTCCCAAGATTTGAACTTTGACATGATTAAACTCCGAGTTTAGGCCTACCAGGAAATCATAGACTCTGTCTTGCTCAATATATTCCTTAAGTATTGCTGAATCTTCTGAACATTTAGCTTTTATGACCCTGTAATGGTCCAGCTCCATCCACAATGACTTGAGTTGATTAGCATACTCTGTAACAGTTTTGTTTCCCTGTTTTGCCTCTAAAGTCTTCACTTTTACGTCATATATTTGAGCAGCATCCTTGGCTTTAGAGTAAGTCTGCTCTGCCGCATCCTAAATCACCTTTGCCAAGTCGAGAAATATACATGTATCACTGATTTTCGGGATCATTGAGTTCCATAGCCATGTCATGATCATAGAGTCTTCTTCATCCCATGTTTTAAATTTGGGATCCTTCGCATCAGGAGCAGCATCGGTCAAGTGACTCACCCTCCCTTTTCCTTTCAAAATGGTGCGAATAAGTTGGGACCATTTGAGGTTGTTCTTCCCATTCAATCGATAGGCAGAGTGGATGTTCAGTAGTTCTGCGGAAGTTTGGGATTTACTATCCTCTGTTTCAGTCACTGGGTTAACAATCTCAGCCATGGCAGATTGCGCGATGAAGGCACAAGATAAAGAAAAAAAGAAAATTGTGCAGTGACAGCACAATGCTTGTGCAATGAAGGCACAAGGATTTGCAACAAAGAATGAAGGTCATCGTCTAGGGTTTGAGTTGCGCGATCGAGCCTCCCGTTTCGGGATCTCTGATACCATCTAGAAATTTAGGGTAGAATGAATTGATTTCATTGCATAATATTGAGAATACATCAGACATATATATAGGGCTTGTAAGCTAATTTAGGAAATAAAATGACAGCCTATTGAGAGATCAGATCCCTGTAATTGTGGGATTTTCCTAATTTACTAAACCTGTATTAATAGGAAATAAATACAAGATTTCCCTAAATATACATTCTAGGCTATATACACGGTTTTTGACATAGATAATTAGCAGTTACGGATATTTAGAGATATATTCTCGCCATATATCTAGTAGTCTTGATATTATGGTCCAACGTCGCTCAATGTGCATGACTCCGAAATCTGGACTACCTTCAAGGCCTTAGCTACGTCGTCTAGGGCAGAGTTTGGTTGCACGTGTCCCAGGTCGATCCCTCTAAACGAGATCCTGGATCACAGTCCAGAACATAACCATATCCAGCAGTGTCATCAATTTTTTGGTAATGTTACACTTCTCAGAAAAAAGAAACCAAAATTCATATAAAAAAAAATTGTACCAAAATTTGTCTTACCATGATCATCAATAAAATTTATGAAGGTAAATTTGAAGGGAAAAAAAATCAATTTGGCCTCCCACCAATTGTTTCCACACTCTTTAGGTGTGAAACCAATCCCCATTTAGAGGCTTATGACATATTGACTGCAAGTTCTTCAAGTAGAATTGAATCCTTGCACTTGACATAAAGTCCACCTATATGATGATCTAGGTTGCCAATTGAACCACACCTTATCATATATGTAACAAAAGCTTAATGTTGGAACATTTTTATAGTAAGAATGTCTATTGTCGTTCCTATTTATCTATTGCTATTTCTTCTTAATTAACTTTTTATTCATTTTTCTTAAAATATCCTTTATTTAGTAGTTGAGTTAAATTAATGGTTTATTATTAGCCTTATACCTATCCAAGTTTTTAATTATTATTATAATCAATCTTAAATATAAAATTTACTTCTTAATTATGTTATTTAATAAATGAAATGGTTTTAATTTCATCATCAAAGCACGATTACATGTAACCCAAAGAAAAAAGTACAATTACAAGTTTACAAACCATTTTAGATTTTATATGCTTTGGTTTTGCTTGTGTTGATAATGTTATTTAACTCAATCAAAGAAAAAAATATCAAAACAAAAAATTAAGGTTTAAGTCCTTAATTTTTTTTCGATAATTTTTTTTATAATAACATGCTATTTTAATTTAATATAAGTATGCTAGGATGTACAGATACAGAATTGAGACATGAATATGAAATAATACGAATACATGATATGTCAAAAGTTTAAAAAATAATTGAAAGATATATAGAAAAAAACTATCTAAAAACATCAAAGTATTTAATACGATATGTGTCGGTTACCGATACAATGACAATTTTGAAGTTTCAGTGCTACGTAGGTATAAAGTACCATGCTTGATATAGTTATTTATCCCACATTGATAGTGAATCTGTAATCCTATTATAAATTATCATTGAGATTAGTAGTTTGTTTTGATCTTATAATCCAAAGAGCTTCTCCCCTCACTATAAACTTTTTGTATACCAAAAAAAAAATTTGTTGTTAGTTTTTATTATTTTGATCTTTGAACTCGTTTTTCAAAGAATAAAAATAAAAGAAATTAATTTTGAGTCATTGATTTTATATTTGAATAAAATATTTTTAGAATATGTTAAATGATATTTTTTAAAATTTTTTTGGTAAGTTGGAAAAGAAAGACAATAAAACAGCAAACTAAGAACGAATGAAAGTTACACCCAACATATCCGCAAGAAGAGTGGTGTTGATTCCAGGGGTAGGTGACTCCCAAACCTTGAGCTCCTCATCACTCCTAGCACCCAGCTTAGCCAAAAAATCCGCTGCATAATTTTGTTTCTCGAAGAACATGAGTCAAGTTCACCTCCTAGTCCCTTTGTATATGATAGCTTGAATATCAGCAATAATGGCTCCAAACATATGGAACTGAGAGTGAGTCTATGATACAATGAGTCGAACCGCTTTCTATGAATTTGACTCGCACCAAACATGTCTAAAGCCCATTCTCCAAGCAAGCAATAAGCCAAGACCCATTAAAACTAGTCACCCAATTACCAGAATCATCCCTAAGCACACTTCCAAAGCCAGCAATAAGAGGGGTTCCAAGGCAGCTCCCATGCATCAACATTGAGCTTGATGATGCCTGGTTGAGGTTTCTGCCGTCTGACCATACGGTGGGGAATTGTTGGAAGCTGCTCTTCGCCCAACAGCTTAATGAAATCGTGACAAGTGAGCCTTGCACGTCAGACCACCATATCAACGTCCCACTTATTCTCATCCAGGATCAAAGTATTACGCCATCTCCAAACCCGCCAAAGAGTAGCAAGGAACAAAGAGGCATGATCACCTTGAGCCATTTCAGTCACCCATAGAGCTGGTTCATTAATAACGAAATGTTGAGTGCTAACCAGGCCCACAAGCAGCCACACCACTTTAAAGAAAGCACAGTCTCTAAGGCAGTGTATGGCATCTTCCACAGGGCAAGAACAATGATCACCTTGAGCCATTTCAGTCACCCATAGAGCTGGTTCATTAATAACGAAATGTTGAGTGCTAACCAGGCCCACAAGCAGCCACACCTCTTTAAAGAAAGCACAGTCTCTAAGGCAGTGTATGGCATCTTCCACAGGGCAAGAACAGAGGGCACAGATTAAGTTTTGGGCTAACTCACGATGGCTGCGGAGATCATTGGTAGGCCGTGCACCATGAATAATCAGCCAAACCAGAAACTGAATTTTCCCAGGATCTTTTAAGCGCCAAACCCACATCCAGGATTGCTTTTCAGCGGTGTTTCCTTGGTCAAAGAGAAGCCAATGATATCCTGATGAGGCATACGCACTTGAACATTTATTCTTCCAAACCCAATAGTCTTCCATAGTGGGAAAAGAAGGAACCGGCATCCTGTATGACAGATATTTAACATTATGAGGGATGAGTTAAGAGATTGGAAAAATTCCGTTGGTCATTAACCCACAGGTCCCGAGCTTTGGTTTCAGTATCTGAGATATTTACATAATCAACAAGATTACATAAAGGGCCCTCTTTTAGCCAATAGTCAAACCATAAGGACAAATCACCCATACCCATCCTGAAACCAAACCCGTCACTCAACAAATAAGCAACTTTTAAGGTACCCTTCCACACATAACAAGCATGCGAGGATATTGTAGGACTGAAAAGGATAGCACAGGGGTCTTTGCTACTCAAATATTTATGTGACAGGGAACCTGTACCCATAGTTTCCATCTATCATGGATGAACTTCCACACCAACTTCCCAAGCAAAGCCGTGTTTGATAATCTATCCCTTCTTAGTCCCTCTATCATTAATATTTATTTTATTTTAATTTAATATGAATACAGAATATTATATAAAATAAGTCTTATATCACTAATTTTTTGTTGCAGAAGAGATTATATTTTTAAAATAGGCTAAATGATCTGTATTTTAATTTAATATGAAACAAAATATTGAAATAAAAAATTTAAATTTTAAGTATGGAATAAAATTCTTTTTGCTTTAGTAAAGTTTTTGTTAAAAGCTTCAAAGAAATGCACAAATTGTGTAACAAGATGATTTAATGTGAAAGTACATGAAGCCATTTCAGATTTAAAAGTCAATTTATATGAAACTTAATCTTTTAATAATAATAATAATAATAATAATAATAATATATTTATGTGCTTAGTAACTTTCTTATTCTTATTTCTATAGACGTATGTAACATCTTCCCTCTCAGTTTGTTTGTATGAGCTGCTTGGCAGCTGTTGTTGTGTTTCTACCTGCTTGTTTATGTTATATGTGGATGTAGACAGATAACTTGGCAAATAAGTTATCTCATATGAATAAATAAAATAATTATTTAAAATATGAGATAATTATAAATAAATAGAATTTTAGCTAAAGTAGTTATAAATAGGATTATTTGTAACTATTAATGCATAAAATTTATTTTTATGAATAATAGAGGTTTTAATTAAATAGAAATTAAGTTAAATAAATATTAATTAGTAATTTGACTAATTAATTAAATAAATAATTAACTTAAGTAATTTTAGTATCTTATGATATTAAATATGATTTTATTAATATAATTATAACAATTAGAGGTTAATTAGATATAATATTATTACAATTATGTAATGATTATAAGTGCCCCAATAATATTTCATGCCCAAAAGTAAGACACTAAGCTAGAATTTTATTGGTTTAGAATTTTTAGAGTAATGATGAGTGTCTTAAAAAAAATTAAAATTAGTATTAATAACAATTACATAAAATAATGTTTTAAGGCACATCAGTGTAAATTTTAACAGTTAGGGTTAGTGCATGGAAGTTATAGGAACTACACGGGACTGTTAAAGGTTCCTAATCTGACCCAGAAAACTTATGAGTTCTAGATTAGGAACCTTGGAGTAGTTATACACTACCTAGGACCCGTTTTTGAACTCGACACAACTAGAAAGGCTCCCAAATGAGCCCTGCTTCTATAACTCAGTGGCTAAATTATCGAGGCCACCAAGGCAAGAAACATGCGTTCTCTAGCCTCACAAACTACCTAGACCCACGGTTTGACTTACAAGACAGCCAACCAAAGCTTTCCCTTCCATTTATTCATCTTTTCCACCGCCCTAGAGAAAGAGAATGCGACCTAGAGAGAGAGGGAGAGCACTAGAGCTGCCACTGCGGTGCATGTGTGATCTGCCACTGGAATTGGAGCTGCCTCACCATCCTCTACAAGCTATTCCAAGCTTACACCACCAGATTCTCCTCCATGCCCCAACTCGTGACCAAGCCAGCGAGCAAGTAGGGGTTCCTTGTCCTTTCATTCATTTTCTCTCCTTGATTCTTGCTTGTGGGTTATCTTGTTGAGAGATGATGGTTTAGGAAGCTTGGTGATGGCTTTAATGGTGCCATGGATGGCTGCATCCTTGTGAGTGGTTGTCGTAGTCATGGACTCTATGAGCCACAATGATGACTCAATGGAGAAGAGAAGAGACTTTATTTCCTTGTTGTGGAGAAATAAAGGTGGAAATCGCCACCCTTGGTGGCAGTGAAGTGAGTTTCATGGTGGTGCACCACCCATGGAGAAAGGAAGAGGATTTGAGGTTATGGTGGTTGTTTGATTGATTTTTGTGGTTGGAACTGCCACCTATGGGCGACCTAAGTCGTGGCTAGGAGTGTTGGTGGTCGCCACCAAGGGCCACCACAAGAACCACCATGTTTGGAACTCCAATCATTGGGGGTTTTGGTGCTAAGGAGCACACACAGAGGCCACCACCGTGGGTGGCCATCCACGGTGGTCAAGGACCCCATGGACCACCACATGATAAGGTTAATGGTGTTGGAGTTGGGCCCAGGTGGCCATTGGCTTTGAACTGGCCTCGAGTTTGAGTGACTCTAGTTGTAACTAATAGCTAGGGTTGATCACAACCCTAGGACCAGTTAGTTAAGACTATTAAAGGTCAATGGATTAACAAGTAAGGTCAAAAGAGGCTAAACGAGTCTCAGACTGATGAAAAATAAGTGGCGAGTTGATCCCTGACATTGAAACCTCGTAGGAATTATGAGAGTAAAGCAATGCAAATTTATGAGTTAAGGGTTATATAAGATAGGTTACTTAATTTCCAAGTTAACTCAGTTAAGCTTGAGTATATGTATGAGATTACATGTTAGAAATTGTAACTATCTTAAATGATTATATACATATATCCTATTCTGGCTGATGCACTAATATGATAATTGATAATTGTGATAATGCAATATAATGCTCTTAGTAGTTGTATGTACATGAAATATGATATGTGATGCATTATACAACTACTCATTGAAAAGAGTACGCATTCCCAAATGATGGATAAGCGCATCTTACCAAAAGAGTAAGGTCTCTTATCAATGATGTGCAAAGATAATATTCATCTTGCTTGGATAGGTGCTGTGTAGCATGTATGGCTACTGATAGTGAGTTGGCTCATGTCTGACAAACAGACTATCTTACAAGAGTAGGGTCATGCCCCCTCGAGAGGCGGTTCATTCCCCTTTTAGAGGACAAAGGTTGCCTCATATGGGGAATTACAAAATATGGTGCCTAACAGTCAAAGTCATAAGCATTGCATTCATATTGCAATGACATTATTTATAATTAATATTTGTTAATTTTTTATCATCATATAAAGAAAACCGACTTTAAATGGAACCTCTACCTCCAAATAATGACTTACAAGATTTTCCAACTTATATTTGTTATCTACTTTTCAATTCGAGGCAGTTGGATTTATTATGATGAAATTTTCATATAGAATTACTAAGAATTCATAAAATTATCACTTCTATATAATTCCATGATATATCCAGAGACTGGAGATGCCACTATTTAGCATGTATTTTGAGTTTGTAAGTAGGTGAGTGGGTGTACTTACTAGAAACAAACACCTACTCATTCTTAAGATTGCTTTGCGTGCATATCATGTACACACCTAGCTTTCTGAAGATGGAGTCGGACTAAGATTTGTGATATAAGTTCAGATTGGAGAAATAGGACAATAGTAGACATCTTAGATCCCTTTTTATCTATGTATACTTGAGTATATATTATTGTATTTGGATATAGATGTCTAATTGCCTTACATTGCTTGTTACCTAATTTACTTACTTACTTGTTGAATGACTGTACATGTGAGTACTAATGCCCACTTTGGCATTTGTGGGTATGTTTGTATGAACTTGAAGTAAATAACACTTAGTGGAAGGCCTAAAAAGTTGGTATCTTGCTTTATGTATACTTCTAATAATTGTATGTAGCTTATTATGCATGAAAGAGTTAGATTCTTCCAGTTAGGACTCACTCTGATATGATAGATATGCTTTGTATAATTAATTTCCATTGCACTCTAATTAAAAGGCTTTTAGCCTAGCTCACCTTGAGAGCTAAATAATTTAATTTAAGATTAAAATAAGGTTAAGAACTAGGCAGGATGGGGAGCCATTTAAAAAGGGAACAAATAATTCTGAAATACGAGATGGTTTAAACAAGTCAGGAACTTAACCAAACTGGTAGTGTGTTATAGAAATGAACATGTGATCAACTTTATCCTATCTAATTTACCTATTTGAGCATAAGGTGTACTATAAAGGGTAGAGGGCATCACATGCATTCAATTTTGTATGAGTAAATGTGAGAGGCGTGGGAGTTCAACCGCATGTTGCACCACCTTTTGACTTAATTAATATTGCAGTGTTTAGTTTAGTTTTATAAACTTAAGGCGCATTGAATTCTTTAAAAAAAATTCTGTAGCTAGAAAGTGATTTTTATATTTAAAATTAATTATTATAATTATAAATTAGAAATTTGGATTTGTATAAAAGTGTCAATCAACTACTAACTAGTTTAGTTCAAATATTTTAACAAAGGGCATTATAGAAAAATGAAAGAAAAATTAGTTGTAGAAGAGTAACAATAGACAAATAAGAGTGACAATAAACACTAACTTTTTAAGTTGAATTTGTTTTGTTTAATTTATTAGGAGTTATTGTGTGATGCCCCCTACCCTATATAGTTCACGTACCTTACACTCAAATAAGTGAACCAGATAGGATAAAGTTCACCACATTATCTTTTTTAAGTACCATTACCAATCACTTTTATTTCTTTCTTATTTTAACCATCTTTTATTTCGGCTTTATTTAATCCTCTTTTAAACAACTCATTGGATTATCTTAGCCTTTAACTTCATTTCATCTTTCACTTTAAGTTGTTTAGCTCTCAAGTGAGTTAGGCCGAAAGCCTTCAATAAACGCACAATGGAAATCAATTATAAAGAGTGTATCTACCATTTCAGAGTAAGTCTTTATTGTTAAAACTCTAACGGTAGCATTAATATACATATATTTTATGCTAACATAAGCACATATATCAAAGATACTAGCTCTTTGGGCCTTCCATTATACATTATTTATTAGAGTTTGTACTTGCGTACATCAAAAGTATAACACATGGGCCTCAATACCCATGATACAGTCACCCAAGTGAGTGAACAGTCAGATAAGAAAAAGACATGTAAAGCCAAAAATGATAGACATACCTATCCAGATGCATTAACATATGATCAAATAATCTATAGATTTCTATTTGTTAGTCTTACTAACTACTTTCTAGTTTTACTTCTTGAAACCTCCAAATCTGTCACCGAGTGTGCTCGGAGTGTACATAATATGAACCTGGATCAGACCCAAGAAATACTAGGTGTTAGTCTCCAGATAGTACACCCATTCTCCCTCCATGATCTCAAAGTATATACTAAAAAATGGTATTCTCAATCTCTGGAAATATCATGGAAAGTAAGGAAGGGTGAGAATTGTAAGAATTCTCAGTAAACTACATGACTAGTTTCATCATAATAAATCCAACTGTCTCAGATTGAAAATAGATAATAGATATAAGTTGGAAATCTTATAAGTTATTTATCAAGAGGCAGAGATTCTTGCTATGTTAGTTTTCTTCATATGATCATAAAATTTACATAACAAAAGTAAAAAATTAGTGTCTATGCATTATGAATACAATGCTTATGAGTCTGACCATTCAATCAACTTTTTCTACTATTCTCCTTTCTTTCTGTTTAATATGAGGCAACCTTTATCCTCTGAGGGGGAATGACCCACCTACATAACATAGTCTTCTTGTCAGACATAAGTTAGCCCACTCTCAGTAGTCGTACGTGCTACACAGAACCTATCATAGCAAGGTGAATTCCTTTCCTTGCTCTCTATGGTAAGGACCTAACTCTTTTGTACCTTATCCTCTTTTGTGAATGCATACTTTCATAAACAGTTGTATAATGCACAATATTTCATAATTCATAATCATACAACTATTAAGAGCATCAGATGGCATTATTAATAGTTCTCAATTTATCATAACAATGCAACAACTAGTACAGGGTATACATAATCATGTAAAACAATTACGGGTACCAACATGCAATCTCATGCACTTACTTGAACCCTAGCTAAGTTAAATTGGCAACCAACTAACCTATCATTCATAACACCTTAACTCATAAAACCACATTATCTTTATCATATAACCCTCGCGAGGTCATAACCTCAGGGATCAACTTAACACTCATTTCTCGTTAGTCTTAGACTCATTATGAATTCATTGACTTTACCACTCATATCACCAATCTTTAATGGTATTAAATACCTCATCTTTGGGTTATAGCTAACTATAGCAATTAGGTGCAACTAGGGTCACCCTGACTCAAGGCCAGTCCAAAGCCAAAGGCCATAAGGGCTTGGCTGTGGGCCTCATCCTTAATTTATTTCCCATCCATAGCTTGTGGTGGCTTCGTGGGCCACCACTATTATGAACTTGGTAGTGCCCACCACCATGAGACCCTAAGCCACCAAACCCCCAAAAATTAACCACTTTCCTTTGTTATCTCATAGTGGCAATCCACGACCACCACCACCTCATCCCCACCGTGGTTTGGTAGGCCATAGGTGGCAGCCACCACCACTCCAATCCATAGAAAAACCAAGGGTTATCAAACCCCTTCAACCATAGCAAGTGGTGGCCTACCTGAGGCCACCACCACCAATCACCTCCACTATTGGCTGCCCTACGGTGTCAGCCAACCCACTATATCTCATCCATTCAAAACTATCTCCACTTCCTTTCCCTTGTTCCTCATCTTTAACCACCTTGTGGCCTCAAACTGGTATGGCTACTGTGGCCATGGCTTCCCCTTTTGGCCTTTCCATGGATGAGCAATCAGTTCCAACCCCAATAGCAACCATAACCAACAAATTTAAGAATCCAAATGGAAGGAATCAAGTCAAGAACCTCTACCTAAACTTCTTGACCTCGCGTTAATGGTGGTGGAGATGGAATCTGATGGTGTAGTCCAAGGAGAAAAGGATGGTGGTGAAGGGAAAGCTTGGTTAGTGTACATGCAACCACTCATTTCTCTCTTAGTCAGCGACTCCTCCATCTCTCTCTTAGTCAGCGACTCCTCCATCTCTCTCTCTCTCTCTCTAATGAAAGGAGGTGATTGTGAGTGTGGTTTTGTGTAAATCGTAGTTTGAGAGGTGGTGAGGAGGTGACTTGGGTGGGTGTGTCACGTGTGTTGAGTGGCCATAAGAAATTACATCGATAGCTTAGGCACTAAGTTATCATCATAGGTTCATTTAGGAGCATTTCTGGTAGTTACAAGTCCTAGATTGAGTCTTAGGCAGAGTTTAACTACCCTAGGATTCATTATTTAAGACTTGTTTGCTTTCTAGGTTGCATTGGAGTCCTTTAAAAGTCCTATAAAAATCCTATAACCCTTGTGCACGAATCCTAATTACTAAAATTACACTAATGAGTCCAAAACTTATCATTTTACATGTAATTTAATCATTTAATTATTAAATTACTTTTACAATTCTCATTATGACTCTAAATTCTCTAAACCAATAAAATTGAAGCTAAGTGCTTCGTATCCATGCATGAAGTTCTATTGGTTTAATTTCTAATCATTACTCTAATATAATATTATTATTATATTTAATTAATCCTTTATTAATCTAATTATATATCTAAACACTAATTAATATCCTAAGATATTATAATTATTGAAATTCTTAGTTTAGCTCAATTGCTTGATTTGATAAGAGTGAAAATTTGGATACAATAACAATAGATTTTTCAACTGCAATATGTAACACCCTCCCTTCCAACTTGCTTATAAAAGCTACATAGCAGGTATTGTTATGATTTTATGTGTATATTTGTGACATATGTACCTATAAGCATATAACTTAGCGAGTAAGTTATCTCATAGAATTATTTAGAATAATTAATTAAAATATGAGATAATTAAGAATAAATAGAGTTTTAGTTGAAATAATTATAAATAAAATTGTTTATAATTATTAAAATATAAATTATATTTTTATGAATAATTGAGAATTAAATAAAAGCTAATAATTATTAAACAAGAAATTGATTAATTAAATAATTAGCTTCAATAATTATAATATCTTAGGATATTAATTAGTGTTTAGAGATATAATTAGATTAATAAAAAGGCTTATGAGGCTGGAAATGAATGAAATGAGCTAATGAACCTAAGAGTATGTAAGATGGGCTTATAAGATTGAAATTAAACAAAATGAGCCTTTGAACCTTAAACTGATTGAAAATGATCTATGAACCTAAATTAGAGATAAAAAGGGCCTATGAGCCTAAAACTAAATGAAATGAGTTTATGAATCTAAGACTAAAAGAAATGGGCTTGTGAGACAAAAATTAAATAAAATGGGCATATGAGTTGAACACTAAATAAAATGGGTTTATGAGCCTAAGACTAAATTAAATGAGCTTATGAGTTTGAAATTAAATAAAATGGGTCTATGATCCTAAAACTGAATGATATGGATCATTGAACTTAAAACTAAATGAAATGGGCACATGAGCCTAAAACCAAATAAAATAGACCTCTGAGCCATTAACATAATGAAATAAGCCTATAAGATTGTTGTAAACTAAGTAAAATGGTCCTCGAAGCCAAAAATTAAATGAAATATGGGTATGATGAATGAATATGGGCTATGTGCTTAAAACAAAATGAAATGGGCTGGTGAGCCTGAAATTAAATAAAATGGGACTTAGATCCTAAAACTGAATAAAATGGGCCTATGAGTCTAAAACTGAATGAAATGGGCCTATGAGTCTAAAACTGAATGAAATGGGCCTATAGGCCTGAAATTAAACAAAATGTGTCTCTGAAACAAAATGAAATAGGATTATGAGGCTGGAAATGAATGAAATGGGCATATAAACCTAAGACAATATGAAATGGGCATATGAGACTAAAATTAAATAAAATGGGCCTACGAGCCTAAAACATAATGAAAGAGGCCAATGAGTCTAAAACTGAACGAAATGGGCCTATGAGCCTATAATAGAATGAAATGGGCTTGTGAGCTTGAAACTGATTGACCTGGTGCCTTAAAACTAAATGAAATGGGCTTATGTGGCTGGAAATAAATGAAATAGACCTATGAACCTAAGACTCTATGAAATGGGCTTAGGAGACTAAAATTAAATAAAATAAGCCTATGAGCCTTAAACTGAATGAAATGGGTTTGAGTCTAAAACTAATTGTAATGGGTCTATGAACCTAAGACTAAATGAAAAGGGCATATGAGCCTAAAAATAAATAAAATGGGAAAATGAGCCTAAGATTGAATGAAATCGGTCTATGAGCTTAATACTAAATGTAGTGGGCTTATGAGCATTAAATTAAATAAAATAAGCCTATAAGCCAAAAATTGAATGATATAGGCCTATGAGCTAAAAACTGAATGATATGAGCCTATGAGTTTAAAACTGAATAAAATGGGGTCAATGAGCATGAAACTGAATGACATGTGCACCTGAACATAAAACAAAATAAAATCAACCTCTCTGCCTGAAATTAAATGAAATAGGAACATGAACCAAAAATTAAATGAAATAGGCCTCAGAGTCTTTAACATATTGAAATGGGCCTATATGCCTTTATGCAATGAAAAATAGTCCTCTATGCCAAAAATTAACTAAAATTTTCCTATAATCCTATCATTAAATGAAATGGGGCTATGAGCCTAAAACTAAATGAAATGGGCTTGTGAGCCCGAAATTAAATAAGATGGGAAAATGTTCCTAAAACTGAATAAAATGGGCCTATGAGCCTAAAACTGAATGAAATAGGCCTATGAGTCTAAAATTGAATGACATAGTGCACTGAAACTAAATGAAAAGGGCTTATAAGGCTAGAAATGAATGAAATGAGCCAATGAACCAAAGAGTATTTGTGATGGGCTTATGTGTTGGAAATTTTTGTGGATACATCACGCAGCGGAAAATAGGGATTCCCACTGAGGATCCATGCGAAAAAGCCATAATCCGAGTTTTTAAATGATTTACCTCTTGAAGCATGAATCACCAACACCGTGATAGAAACGATGTCTCTGCGGTATCCACACGAATAGACTCACGAATGTCCAACGTTTGCAAAGAGAAGCCTTACGTCTCTCACACAGTGCTAGCTGCGTAGAGAAGAGAATAAACCTGTCGCTCACTCACTTACTATTTTGTAGGTGCGGCTAGGGTTCTGAATTATGTATCGTAGCAGCCCCCTTAGCAATACTATTTATAATAGTGACTACCTTAAGTGAGTGTGAGCAGCAGCAAGGTAAGCTGTGCAACCCTAGACCCATCTGTTATGAGCTTGGCCCATATTTGAATCTGAGTCCAACTTGGATCCATTGCTCCAATTTTAGTCTGCTCTATGTGTGTGACCTTGCAGGTTCTTATTACGTTGGTAGTAATATTAAAATCACATTTTAATATTACAAGCAGTGAGCGATATTTAGCAACACATCACTATTATCCAAGTAATAAGAATGTTAGTGATTTGACATAACCTTTCCGTGACTAATGTTTCTGTGTCATTTAGTCCATTTATCAAGATATCTAAATTGAACACAAGGCATGGAATGCATCACCCTTGTATAGTCTAATCATTCGTTTCCTGATATTCGAGTAGACTTTGTAACAACAAATGAGATCAATATCTCATATTGACTCATTTGAGCATGGCCATGCATTTCGTAGTCTCATTCAATCAGGGGCCCTGAAGATATCGCTCCTGTTATGTAGGAGTGACAAATCCCATCTAGGTCACTCACATCCCTCTGCATGATTCGCGGTATGTCCAATAACCAACTTTATAATCACCTTGTTACAGATGACGTTTGATGGCATTAAAACACACAACTCCTCGTGTAGGAATCGTAGTGATTTCAAGTCAAGGGACCACAAACACCATTGTCACTATGAGAATCACTTATGACACTCACGTAATGATCCATGTAGCGTTCTCATGGTGGGTCAGTCCAGTACATTATTACTCTAATATGTACCCATGTGAAGACTTGATATCTCATATCCATGACTCGTGAGATATGGTCATCAGTCTATGCACATACTAGTCTCAATGTATTATTGTTGTCCTAATTAACAATAATACTTGACTAGGGACATTTAAGAATAGTATTGTAACCAAAAGGATCTCACGATCAAGTCATCCACTTGATGTCTTATGGCATCAAACTTACTATTCTAAGGACTTTATTATGTTTATAAAAAAGAACACAATATATGAAATGCCTCATATAAAAAATAGCATAATAGAATGTATATAATTACAGAAAATGTATTAACCTCTAGGGCATACACCAACAATCTCCCACTTGCACTAGAGCCAATCAGGCATATATCTAATGCTTAAAGACCTAGTGTGACCCTCATGCTTCTGTTGTACAATAGGCTTCTTCAGTAGATCAGCAATGTTATCATCTGTTGGTGCTCTGCATATCTTCACATCTCCTCTATTGATGGTCCCTCGAATGAGATGGAAGCGCCTAAGTATATGTTTGGATCGCTGGTGAGATCTAGGCTCCTTAGCTTGTACAATGGCTCCATTATTATCACAATAGAGGTCCACTGGGTCCACAATACTAGGAATAGTGCCAAGTTCAGTAATGAACTTCCCGATCTAAACGACCTCCTTTGCTGCATTGGAGGTAGTAATATACTCAGCCTCTATGGTAGAATCGGTGACTGTCTCCTGCTTTGAACTCTTCCAGCTCACAGCCCTACCATTTAGGCAAAAAACATAACCCAGTTGCGATCTGGAGTCATCCTTATTGGTTTGGAAGCTAGCATCAGTGTAACCTTTTACAACTAGCTCTTCCTCGCCTCCATGTACCAAGAACGAATCGGGAGTCCTTCTCAAGTACTTAAGGATGTTCTTGATAGCAGTCCAGTGACTCTCACCGGGATCAGACTGGTACCTACTCATCATGCTCAAAGCATACGAGATGTCTGGTCAAGTACATAACATGGCATACATGATAGATCCAATTGCAGATGCATATGGAATCTTGCTCATGCAATCCCTCTCATCCTGGATGGAAAGGGATTGAGCCTTAGATAGGCTTACACCATGTGATATAAGCAAGAGCCTTTTTTTGGATTCATGCATGTTAAATCGTCTTAACACTTTGTCTATGTATGTACTCTGACTTAGGCCAAGCAGTCTCAGTGATCTATCTCTATAGATCCTGATACCTAATACATAGGTGGCTTCGCCTAAGTCCTTCATAGAGAAGAAGTTCCCTGACTAAGTTTTTATGGACTGTAGGGTAGGGATGTCATTTCCAATAAGTAGTATGTCATCTACAAACAATACCAGAAAGATAAAAGTGCTCCCACTAACCTTCTTGTAGACACAAGATTCTTCTTCATTCTTGATGAAACCAAACTGTTTTATTGTATCATTGAAATGAAGATTCCAGCTTCTGGAAGCTTGCTTCAATCCATAAATAGATTGTTGCAACTTGCATACTTTTCTAGCATCCTCTAGAGTGGCAAAACTCTCAGGTTGTGTCATGTACACATCTTCGAGAAGATTTCCATTAAGGAAAGTAGTTTTGACATCCATTTGCCAGATTTCATAATCATGGTATACTACAACAGCAAGCAAGATTCGAACGGATTTAAGCATCGCAACTGGGGAAAAAGTCTCATCATAGTCTACACTATGAATTTGTTTGAAACCTTTAGCCACCAATCGCACCTTAAAGGTATGCACATTACCATCCATGTCAGTTTTCTTCTTGAAAACCCACTTGCACCCAATGGGTTTTACCCCTTCAGGTGGGTCAACCAAGGTCCATACCTGGTTGGCATACATGGAATCCATTTCAGATCTCATGGCCTCAAGCCATTTCTTAGATTCTGGGCCAATAATGGCTTCTTGGTAAGTCACAGGCTCATCTTGATCCATGAGCAATACGTCACCTTGTTGGGTCATGAGAAATCCATATCTCTCTAGTTGATGACGTATCCTGTTACACCTACGCAGGTCTTGTGCTACTAGAGCAGGTTGCTGTTCCACAACATTTTGTGGAGGCTGCTCTATTTCCACCATTGGTTCATTGCTGCTTTGTGAAACTTGAATTTCTTCAAGTTCTACTTTTCTCCCACTTGGTTCCTTTGGAGATAAACTCCCTTTCTAGAAACACACCTATCAGTGCGACAAACACTTTGCCCTCGGTAGGATTATAGAAAAAGTATCCCTTGGTTTCCTTTGGATACCCCACAAAGAAGCATTTATCGATTTAGGTCCAAGCTTATCGAAACTTGACGTTTCACATAAGCTTCGCAGCCCCAAATCTTCAAGAAAGACATCTTGGGCCGTCTCCCAGTCCATATCTCATATGGTGTCTTTTGAACCGTCTTAGATGGAACACGGTTAAGTGTGAAAGCTGCTGTTAACAGAGCATGTCCCCAGAAGGAGCCTGGAAGGTTTGCATGACTCATCATGGATCGGACCATGTCCAACAAGGTTCGGTTCCTCCTTTCAGAGACATCATTCCATTGTGGTGTTCCTGGTGGAGTGAGTTGAGATATTATCCCACACTCTTTCAGATGATCATCAAACTATTGGCTTAAGTATTCTCCTCCTCGATCTGATCGAAGGATTTTAATACTCTTGCCAAGTTGGTTTTGTACTTCATTCTTAAACTCTTTGAACTTTTCAAAGGATTCTGATTTGTGCTTCATAAGATATACAAATCCATATCTACTGAAATCATCAGTAAATGTAATAAAGTATTGAAAACCGCCTCTAGCGACTGTGTTTAGTGGCCCACATACATCACTATGTATAAGGCCTAAAAGATCACTAGCCCTTTCACCTTGTCCAGTGAATGGGGCCTTGGTCATCTTCCCCAATAAACAAGATTCACATGTCTCATATGATTCGAAATCAAATGAGTCCAAGAATTCATCTTTATGGAGTTTGGAGATGCGTTTCTCATTTATGTGGCCCAAACGACAATGCCAGAGAAAAGTTAGGTTCAGATTGTTTGATTTAAACCTCGTTGTATTTATGTTATAAATGGGCGTCTCGAGATCAAGCACATAAAGTCCATTACTCAATTGTGTACTACCATAAAAAATATCATTCATATAAATGGAACAACACTTGTCCTTTATAATAAAAGAAAAACCTTTCTTGTCCAAACAAGAAACAGAAATGATATTCCTGCTAATAGCAGGCACAAAATAGCAGTTCTCTAACTCTATTACAAGCCCAGTGGGCAAAGATAATAAATAAGTCCCTACAGCTAATGCAGCAACCTTTGCTCCATTTCCCACTCGTAGGTCAACATCGCCCTTCGTCAATGGTCTACTGCTCTTTAGATCCTGCACATTTACATAAATGTGAGATCCACATCCAGTATCTAATACCCATGATGCAAAAGTAGATAAATTGACTTCAATAACAAAAATACCTGAAGTGGAAGTCTCACTTCCCTTCTTCTTTTTGAGCTCCTCCAGGAACTTGGCACAGTTCCTCTTCCAATGTTCGGTCTAACCACAATGGAAGCATGTACCTTTCATAGCTACTCCACCCACTGGTTTCAAGCCAGAAGTGCTAGGCTTGGACTTATCCTTGCCCTTGCCCTTCCAGTTGTCCCTGGGTTTTTTCTGCTATTTCTTGCCCTTATTCTTTTGGACCATCATTATGGCCTTCCTTTTACCTTTATTAATGTTCTGCTCAGCAGTTCTCAACATGCCTAGCAGCTCTGGTAGTGATTTGTCAATCTCATTCATGTTGTAGTTCATGACAAATTGATTGAAACTTTCCGGCAACGATTGTAGGACTAAGTCAGTGGCCAACTCTTCGCCTAAAGGAAAATCGAGTCTCTCTAGGTTTTCAATGTACCTAATCATCTTGAGTACACGAGCACCAACAGGGCTTCCTTCTACCAGCTTGCACTGAAATAGTGCTTTAGAGACCTCGAATCTCTCATGTCTGGCCTGCTCTTGATAGAGCTTTTTAAGGTGTACGATCATATTGTATGCATCCATGTTCTTATGTTGCTTTTGGAGCTCAGAGTTCATGGTGGCCAACATTAGACATCCAATGTCCAAGGCGTCATCTTGATGCTTCTTATAAGCATCTCTTTCAGTTCGAAGGGCATTAGCAGCAGGTGGCTCAGGAATAGGCTGTTCCAAAACATACAGCTTTTTCTCTTGCTTGAGGACAATCCTCAAATTCCTGTACCAGTCTAGAAAATTCATTCCAGATAACTTGTCCTTCTCAAGGATGGATCACAGTGATAAAGTACCCGATGTGTTTGTTGCCATGGTAATCTATTAACCAAAATATGCAAAATATAAGTATCATGCCATAAACATATTTAATGAGGTCTTTTAATTAAATATGCCTCCCACTATTTTATTCAAGTCAATAACCCTCAGCATTGACTCTGAAAATCCCATCGTAAGATTTCCTAGTGGGCCAAGATCCATATTTCACCTAGTTTTGAGTCAGCTTTGGTTGATCACCCAAAATTTAGTTTTTTTAGGTAGGAAACACTTTCCAATTACATCACATGTAACTCTTGGATAGTTGGGTGAATAACACTTATTCAAGTCCATCTAATGGACTAAAGCCTAACTTCATGCCTCTAAGCCTTCAATCCTATTGAAATGGCCTAGTTAAGTCAGACCCAATGGTTGGCTGTTGGATATTACCTTTATCCCATCGCATCTTACTAATATAGATAAAGGCATCCTGCTTTGGCAGACCTGCACTTGATCGATACTAGTCTTGACGAGTGCCACACATTGGAAGGCATCACATAATGACTTAATATTTGCTTTGAGGGAATTATTATTATTATTATTACTAGATCTCACCATTTATTAAACTGTTTATCATACCATAAACATTATCCATGCATCTCATACATAAAAGGCATATAATAAAAGTGATATAGTTATGACCCCTAATAGAGTAGCATTAACTAAGCCAGCTTCACCAAGCATCTCCCATCAATGTCCTCACTTGATGCTGTCTTCTTGCCTCCACATCATAATTACATTATATAGAAACCTCTTTTACATTTAAGGGTAGTTAGGTTAGAAGAGAATGTACAATCAGAATGTAGAGAGAAAGGCACGACACGCAGGTCATATTTATTAAAACCAAAAGGCATAAAAAGAGGACTAAGGCCATAACCATGCACTATGCATCACAAAAACATATAAACTTATAACAATAATATATTATTATTTTCACGAGTCATAAAATTGGATATAAAATATCACATTTTCGAAAAACACCCTACGCAGTGCCGCATCCCGGTATGCGGCCGGGGGTCAAGGGGAGGCCACCCCTTGCGAGGTGCGGGGGCAGCGCCCCAGCTCAAAAAGTTAGACCATAAACAAGAGCTGAATCTCTTGCGCCTCCCTTGAGCCTATGTGCCATGCGGAACCCTAAGCTCGAATAACATGAACACTTCATGTGCCGCAGGGAACCCTTGCACCGTCGTTCAACACTTGAACCTCAGGCGCCTCATTGGTGGCTTGACATCAACACTTCATGTTGCTGCCACAAAACAAGAATAGGGTTTCCAAAACCCCTTGCGCCGCGCCTCATGTGCAGCAACAAGGATTCCATAACCCTTGCTGCCATAAACCAAGAACAAGGTTTCCCAAACCCTTGTGCCACGCATTGAGAATAAGGATTCCATAACGCTGTACGTATCACATACATACCAGAAAGCTTCGCAAAAACATACATCTTAAAACAAAACAGTTTTCACAAAACATATGAACATCTTCATGAAGTTTTGAAAACAACATCACAGTTTTGCATACAACATAAGAAACAGAATATGTTTTCGCAAAGGGTTTCATACGGTTTTCAGAAATAACATATTAAAGATCATATCTTTTGTCAAAAACAAGAAAAGAAAACATGTTATCTCATGTAAACGAAAATAGAAAACTGAATCATGGTTTCACAAGACGCTCTGATACCATTGTTGAGAATTTTTGCGGATACATCACGCAGCGAAAAATAAGAATTCCCACCGAGGTTCCATGCGAAAAAGCCATAATCCGAGTTTTTAAATGATTTACCTCTTGAAGCGTGAATCACAAACACCGTGATAGAAATGATGTCTCTACGGTATCCACACGAACAAACTCACGAACGTCCAACGTCCGCAAAGAGAAGCCTCACGTCTCCCACACAGTGCTAGCTGCGTAGAGAAGAGAATAAACCTGTCACTCACTCACTCACTTTTCTGTAGGTGCGGCTAGGGTTCTGAATTATGTATCGTAGCAGCCCCCTTAGTAGTACTATTTATAATAGTGACTGCCTTAAGTGAGTGTGAGCAGCAGCAAGGTAAGCTGTGTAACTCTAGACCCATCTATTATGAGTCTGGCCTATATTTGAATCCGAGTCCAACTTGGATCCATTGCTCGAATTTTAGTCTACTCTATGTGTGTGACCCTGCAGGTTCTTATTACATTGGCAGTAATATTAAAATTCCATTTTAATATTACAAGCAGTGAGCGGTATCTAGCAACACATCGCTGCTACCCAAGTAATAAGAATGTCAATGATTTGACATAACCTTTCCGTGACCAATGTTTCCGTGTCGTTTAGTCCATTTGTCAAGATATCTAGATTGAACACAAGGCATGGAATGTGTCACCCTTGTATAGTCCAATCATTCGTTTCCTGATATTCGAGTAGACTTTGTAACAACAAATGAGATCAATATCTCATATTGACTCATTTGAGCATGGTCATGCATTTCGTAGTCTCATTCAATCAGGGCTCCGAAGATATCGCTCCTGTTATGTAGGAGTGACAAATCCCATCTAGGTCACTCATATCCTTCTGCATGATTTGCGGTATGTCCAATAACCAACTTTATAATCACCTTGTTACAGATGACGTTTGATGGCATTAAAACACACAACTCCTCGTGTAGGAATCGTAGTGATTTCAGGTCAAAGGACCACAAACATCATTGTCACTATGAGAATCGCTTATGACACTCACGTAACAATCCATGTAGCGTTCTCATGGTGGGTCAGTCCAGTACATCATTACTCTAATATGTACCCATGTGAAGACTTGATATCTCATATCCATGACCCGTGAGATATGGTCATCAGTCTATGCACATACTAGTCTCAATGTATTATTGTTGTCCTAATTAATAATAATACTTGACTAGGGACATTTAAGAATAGTGTTGTAACCAAAAGGATCTCACGATCAAGTCATCCACTTGATGTCTTATGGCATCAAACTTATTATTCTAAAGACTTTATTATGTTTATCAAAAAGAATACAATAAATGAAATGCCTCATATAAAAAAATAGCATAATAGAATGTATGTAATTATAGAAAATGTATTGGCCTCTAGGGTATACACCAACATTATGAGACTAACACTGAATAAAATGGGTCTATGAGCCTAATACTAAATGAACTGGGCTTATGAGTCTAAAATTAAATAAAATTGGCTTGTGAGCCTAAAACTGAATGATATGGGCCACTGAACTTAAAACTAAATAAAATCAACCTCTAAGCCTGAAAATAAATGAAATAGGCATATGAGCCTAAAATCAAATGACATAGGCCTCTAAGCCTTTAATATATTGAAATGAGCCTATAAGCTTATTGTAAACCAAGTAAAATGGTCATCGGAGCCAAAAACTAAATGAAAGATGCCTATGATCCTATAATTAAATGAATTGAGGCTATGAGCTTAAAACTACATGAAATGGACCTGTGAGCTTGAAATTAAATAAAATGGGCCCTCGATCATAAAACTAAATGAAATGAGCCTATGAGTCTAAAACTGAATTAAATTGGCATGTGGGCTAGAAATTGAATGATATGTGTCCCTGAAACTAAATGAAATAGGATTATGAGGCTAGAAATGAATGAAATGGGTGTATGAACCTAAGACAATATGATATGGGCATATGAGACAAAAAATAAATAAAATGGGCCTACGAGCCTAAAACAGAATGAAATGAGCCAGTGAATCTAAAATTAAATGAAATAGGTCTATGAGCCTAGAACAGAATTGCAAGCTTGAAACTGATTGACCTGGCACCCTAAAACTAAATGAATTGGGCCTATGAACCTAAGACTCTATGAAATGGGCTTATGAGACTGAAATTAAATAAAATGAGCCTATGAGTTTTAAACTGAATTAAATGGGTCTATGAGCTTAAAACTGAATGTAAAGGGTCTATGAACCTTAGACTAAATGAAAAGGGCTTGTGAACCTAAAATTAAATAAAATGGGCAAATGAGCCTAAGACTGAATGAAATCGACTTATGAGCCTTAGATTAAATGAAATGGGCTTAAAAGCCTAAAATTAAATAAAATGGGCCTATTGATAAACATGATTTTCAAACATTAGTTAACCCCCATATTTAGTCTCCTGGACCGCTTATATGCTTAATTAATTGGTTTTGGCCATAATTTATAAGTTTGGGCTCAAATAGAACTTAATTGATTTTTCTAGCATTATTAGGATTTTACACTATTTCTGTATTTTGGTCATATCTTGAGTTATAAATATCTAATAATTATGAATTTTACCTTGTAGAAAATTTGAGAGAAAGCTATACAACTTTGATGAAG
Source organism: Ormosia semicastrata (assembly GCA_029884595.1). Lineage (NCBI taxonomy): Eukaryota > Viridiplantae > Streptophyta > Magnoliopsida > Fabales > Fabaceae > Ormosia > Ormosia semicastrata. The sequence continues at coordinate 15,918,587 of JAQQTO010000062.1, read as the reverse complement.
AACACGAAGTCTGAATCAGATGTCCAGTAGGTCAAATTGGGCCACAAACACGGTGCTGCCACTAGAACCCGAGCAACGTGCAATAATTGGTCCATAACTTGGTTTGTAGGTGTGATATGGAAATGAAACTAGTGGTATTGGAAATCTTATACACAAATCTCAAACTCTTATGAAGATCACGATTTGAAACTACAACGTCTTGATGGTGTTTCACCCCTGTGAAGTCGGATGACTGGATCAAAGACCTGTTAATAGTGATTTAGGCATAACTCTCTTATCTTAAGCCTAACTGAAATGATTTTAGTCGCCAAGAATTAACTTAAACTTATTAGGATTCTTAATTTTTTAGGTTAGTTATTTTGTTATAAAGAGGGGATCCTAGATAGATAAAAACCCTAGCCATTTTACTTGATTCTTCTTCCTAGAGTTTTCTCCCTTCTATTTAGATTTTTATCTTGTTCTCTTCTTTTTCTAGTTCTTCACTCCTGTTCAGGGAGGGGTAGAGCCTTAAATTAATCCAAGGGATTGACATTCTTGATTATTATTCTTGAGATTCTATTTTAATCATTTACATTCAATTTTTAATCAAGTTTCTCTTATTCTTCTTCTCTTTGTTTAACTCTAATTGAATGCTTAATTTGATTGAGATTTTTATATGTTAATTGCATAATTATCATGTGGTAAGAGAGGATTTCAAAGACTAAATAAGGCATCAAAGGTGTTTGATGCAATGTTTAGCTTAGTTGGATCTTAGTTTTTATGTTAATTCGGGTTTTGGATGGATGCTTAATTTGTCTAACCTTAATTAATTTAATTCAGGATGTGTATCAAGTAGAAGATCCATGAATCATTTTGAGGCATCTTGATGTGATCTAAAACCTAGTATTTGGTTGATAATTGAATGGATCTATAGTGATCAAGGATGGATTAAAATCAAGATCGGTTAATTCCCTTAAATTGGTTATTTTGTAATTCTATTTTCTTCATTTAATTACTCTCTATTTCTGCGTTTTAATCTTGAAAACCCCTTTCCCTCTATTTTCTAGCCTCCTAATTTAATTTTATGATCATAATCAGAGTGATCTATGGGCTTGACCCGGTGTTACCTTATAGTAAAAGTTATTTTGTTAAACTGGTTATAAATTGATTTAAATTTGGTAGCCTCGGCAGTTATCAAATTTTTGGCACCATTACTGGGGATCATTTTGATTTTGATCAATCTTATTAAGATTATATTTGATTACTATTTCGTTACTAACCCTTTTATTGTTGTGTTTATGTGGTTTTTAGGCGAAAATGAGTGATTACAAGTCATTTTTTCAGATTTTTATACTAATAAACGTGCTTAGAATGAGCTAAAACTTAGTATGTTCAAGGAAAACGGCCTAATAAACAAGGTTCATAGAAATTCTATGAGCTTACCCTTAGTTTTTCTAAATTCCATCATTTAGACCACTTTTTCAATTATTTAAAAATTTTTATTACATTTTTTAGTTTTATTTTTGTGTAGTTTTCATACTATAGTGGCCCTATAATTTTTAAAAATCATTTGATAAGTCAATTAGATTTGTTTTGGAGCATTTTTAGTGTTGTGTAGTGCATTTTGCTTGTTTGGTGTTTTTGTTTCTTTTTTTCTAGTTGTGAATGATGCATGACTAGGTCTTCCACTAGTTCCTTACTTGATATTGATCCTGACATTAAAAGAACCTTGCATACACTTATTAGAGCTCGTAAGTTAAGTGAAAGAATTGTTTTTGAACTTGACTTTGACATTGAAATTTAAAGAGAACCTGAGAGCTTAAGTGATATTGTAACTATGGATGATAACAAGCTAATAGGACCCTAAAGCTACTTGATGTTCCTGATGTTACTTACTAGTCTTTATGCATTCAATATCCTAATCTTAATGCTAATTTTGAATTAAAATCTTGATTGATATACTTGTTGCCTATGTTTCATGGTCTAGCAGGTGAGGGCCCTCATAAGCATTTAAAGGAGTTCCTTGCTAATGCGGCTAAGGACTGGCTATACTACCTTTCACTAGGTTCAACAATGTGTTGGAATGACATGAAAAGGCTGTTCTTCGAGAAGTTCTTCCCTACATCTAAAGATGCTACCATTAGAAAAGACATATGTGGTATAAGACAGATGACAGGAGAAACTTTGCATGAGTACTGGGAGAGGTTCAAGAAATTATGCTCAAGTTGTCCCCACCACTAGATTAGTGATCAGTTGTTGATCCAGTACTTCTATGAGGGCTTGTTGTATATGTATAAGAGCATGATTGATGCCGCCAGTAGAGGTGCATTGGTTGATAAAAATCCAATTGCTGCTAGAGACTTAATTGCTAACATGGCTACCAATTCCCAATAGTTTGGAACTAGAGGAGTCAATGAGCTTCCTGTGTCTCATGCTGACCAATAGAGAATGAAGCATAGACTTGATGAATTAACTTCTTTGGTGAGACAATTAGTAATGGGACAACAATTACCCGTGCAAGGGCCAACGAGCATGTGTGGCATTTGCTCTTCTTTATCTTATCCCACAGATGCATGCCCTACACTTTAGGATGGTGGTTCTATTTTTCTAGATCAATTTGTTGCTGCAGCAGGTATCCTTCTTGGTAAACCACAATATCAGCAGCAACCTAAATATGATCCATTCTCCAACACATTCAACCCTGGCTGGAGAGACCATCCAAATTTGAGGTATGAAAATGCAGCCTCACAATAGCACCAACCATTGCAGTACAGGCAGCCCTTCCAATAACTAATGAGATAGTAGCAGTTTCAATCTCAAGTTGGACCAAGTAGGCAATTCCAGTAGCCTATGCAATAACCAAGTCTAGCAGCCACAAAATATGATCCTTCATATGAAGATTTGGTGAAGCAGATGGCCATAAATAACATTCATTTCTAGTAAAGGGCAGAGGCCACTATACAAAATTTAGAAACTCAAATTGAACAGTTGGCCTCTACATTGAGTGAGTTGCAAGCCCAAGGTTCTGGACAACTTTATTCCCAAACAATTCCTAATTCAAAGGAGAATGTGAATGCCATTATGCTGAGATCTGGAAATCTATAGAAGCATCACCTAAACCTCAACTAGCCAGTAAGCATCAACCAGCAGAAGAAATAGTTTCTAATGAACCAACCTAAAAATCTGAGGGTCAGAAGAAATCAGTTGTTGCCGATGAGCAGTAGCAGCTTGTAGTGCCTCTTCCCTTTCCACAGAGAGCCATTGAGACCAGAAAGATACATGAGCCTGAGAAGGATAGAGATTTCCTTGAAGAACATTTTGTCTTTCATAATGATTTAATTGATAATTTGGATAATAATTCATATGCTGACTTATGTGAGGAGTTTCCTTAGATTGCTAATTTTGATGACTTTGTGTGTGGTGATTTATGTGCTTGTTATAATAGTGATAAGTTGTGTTCTAAAATTTTTGTATTTTTGGGATATGATGAATCTGTTCTTATGTTAGCAGATTGTATAACAGGTGATATATATATACAAAGGTTCAAGCAGAAGAAGCAGAATCATTGTAGCCCCCTAAATTACCTCATTCTGTAGTGCAGCCACCAAAGTTAGAGCTGAAGCCAATACCCGAATACTTGAAGTATGCATACTTGGCAGATAAAGAGCAGCTTCCTATGATCGTGGCCAAAACCCTCCTTGCTAAACAGGAGAAGAGACTGCTACAAATTCTGAGAGAGCATAAGAAAGCCATTGGATGGCCTCCAAGCCATGTACAGTAGGAGTTTGGCTTTGTCGACAATGTTTGTAATAGTCCTAACTCATACATTATAGCCACAAAATGTCTTTGGGATCCTGATCAAAGCCTTTGTGCTTCAACCATAATTTGGTCATCATGCTTCAAGCAATGGGACCCCAGTGGGAGTTTCTTGTCAGCTGTAATAAGACCTTAATGAATCTTCACCTTAATAAGGATGTTTTGTCTTTCTCTCTTTTATTTTACTTGTCCTAGATTAATTGATGATAATAGTGGAAATTTATTTTCTTTTGAGCTTTACATTGAGGACAATATAGAATTTAAGTGTGGGGGAAGAATTTACATTATGTTTTATACTTTATTTCTATTTTTTATTTTCTCGGTTTTAATTTTGTTTTTGTTTTTAATTCATTTTTTTTTATTTTTGAAAAGAAAATGTGTGTTTTTTAATTGCTTTCCAATGATGTTTTGGGATTTGTAAAGTTTATGAGTTTGAAGCAATTGAAATTCAAGGCTCATAGCATGATTCAATAAATTATCTTCCTTCTTGAATTTGACATGCTTGGTTTTGGATATTTGATAGGTGGATTGAGTTTGATAAATGCATACCTTGTTAAATTTTGAGTCTATTAATGGATAAATTTAGCATTTGTGTCATTCTCTTCTTTCTTGTGTGATTTTCACTCATGACAATTGATCACTCTAGAACTTGCTTTGATTCTTTTTAAGGCTACATTTTCATTTGCATGCATAAACATGATTGAGACATTCTTTCTTGAATTAGTTACTTTGGCCAAATAGCCAACCTTGCATCATTTTCCTTTGATTAATCCCTTTGAGCCTATTTACCTATCCTTTGTCTTAGCTCATTATATGCTTTACGTGAAAAATCATATTTTTACCTTAGTTTAGGGAATGAGAGAGCATTGATTTATTTTCATTAGAGGAGCTCTTTTGCTTGTGGGCAATGTATAGTACATGTGTGGAGATTGCGCAAATTGATGTGCAATATGCAAAGTGTTTGGTGGAAGAAAAAAAAAGAAAAAGAAAATGCAAAGAAAAAGAAGAAATACAAGAAGGTTGTGAAAGAAAAATAAGAAAGAGGAAAGGAAAGGAATATGTAAAGAGAATGTGCATTATATAGAATTGGGGGATAAAATTGCATACTTGTTATTTGAGTTGCTCCTCAATGCTCTTTTATTCTCTTTAGTATTTAGCTTGTCATATCTATATTGTTTCTTTCCTTTACCTTGACCCCATTATAACCTTGAATAAAGTGTGGATGTGTTTGAGTAGTGAAAAAGTAGAAGATAAGCAAGCTTATGACAGTGCAATTTTCATGAGTTAAATTAAGTGAAATGCTTACCTTTTAAACACTTGAGGGATTAAGAGTGTTTCTTGTGAGGATCTATCATTCTTGATCCATGCTTTTCAAATTGAAGCTACCTTGCTTATTGGTTTGAGATGTGAAGAAATGTTACTTCATGAATGTTTTGATTCCTTGAATCTTTTCTTGCTCTTCTTACTGGTAAACTATTACATTCTTAAAGGTTATTGGAGAGTGAATCTCTTTGAGTTTTAATTTTTGAGTTTTTGTGTTTCTTGTCCCTCAGTTTGAATCTTTAGTTTGTCAGGTGTTGAGACAATTTCAGAGAGTGCACCAAATTGCTACAAGTAATATAATAGTGAGAAAAGAAGTATTATCTCCACAGGGATTGTAATCATTTTATAACACAAGAAAGGTTGTTTCTACTTGAACTGGAAATATGAATTTGTAACTTTGACTTGTATTGATTTTAAACAAGTAAAATAGAAATATATTAAAAACAGAGCAATTAACAAATTGAGGTATTTTTGGATTTTTAAGGAGAAGATAATTAATCAAGAAAAGCGGCTAGCGTTCGAATCTCATTGTTTACCCTCTTACACTACTGATTAACTCTTAAAATAAGTAATAATCATGAATTTGAAGTTCCAATCAACAAAATTAGGCCAAAATCAATCTCTTAATTCAAAACCCCTTTAACCCAAACCACAACTCCCAATTTCTTAGGTAATTGTTGATTCAAACTAAGCATTAATGACAGTGATTTCATGGAACATGATAACAATATATTTTATATATTTTATAATCCTCTCACTGGGCTTCTTAAGGTTCAATTAGGTTTAATTAAGTTGGTTTTGACACAGTTTATGATATTGGACCTTATTGGATCATTGAAAGAATTATTGCATGAATTAGCCTTAATTTATCTTTTTGGCAGTATTTAGTAAACTGGCCATAACTTGGGTTTCAAAAATGTGGTTGATGTGATTCTAGTTTTGTAGGAAATCTAAGACAATTCCCTACAACTTTCATGAAAACCTCAAAGGCCAAATCACATGTTTGGATAACCCAAATTGGAGTTGAAGCAAGAACTAGGGTGCTTATCTTAACAGCTTGACCTATGTATACTGTTCATAACATAGCTCGAGCTATAGGATGTCAAATGGGCTGAAATTTTGATGGTTTATAGTAAGACCAAAATCTACAACTTTCATGTCAAACACTATTCCAGAATCGGAGGTCTAATGGGTCATATTAGACTTGGAAGTCAAAACAGATGAGCTGTCACTGGGCCAGAGCAGTATGCAGTAATCAAACCATATCTTGAGTTGTAGAAATGATTTTTGACCCAAACCAACAGCATTTGAAAGCTAAAATCTAAGCCTACAACTTTCATGAAGCCATATTTCTCAAAAATGATGAATGCAATGACTTCAGAGCTAAATGATTTCGGAGACAAAGAATCTCCATAATTTTTTACTCATCAAAAGTCATTTGGCATTTTTCACTCATTTTCCACTCATCCACTCACCCATGACTTAGCCTCCTTGTCATTTTGTATCCCTAATCATCTATAAAAGGCACCATTGGCAGATCATTTGGGGAGTCTTGGTCCTAGAGGCCAAGATCATGCTATTATGTTATTGTAGTTTTCCTTTGTTCTAAATTGAAGTTATGTTCTTCTTCTTCTTCTTCTTTTCTCTTTCTTTCTTCTTGTCTATGAGTAACTAAGTTTCATTTTACTTGGGTGAAAGGATGAAGCTCTTGGTAATGAAATAAGGTTAGATTCATTTCTTTCTTGTGCTTAAAAGATATATTTTCAAGTGGTCATTATATGTGTTGTATTTTGTTTTCAATCAATTTAGAAACCCTCCTTGTAAAATGGAGTTCTTGATTTGTTGTAGACAAGAGATTGGCACAATGAATGCTTGAACCCATTTACAAGTATTGGTGTTAGAAACTCTCTTTGTAAAGTGGAGATCTTGATTTATTGTAGACAATATTTTGGCACAATGAATGCTTGATCCCATTTATGAGTGGTGGTATTAATAGATGATTAAAGGAGACATAATATAATTACGTATATAATTTTTAATGAACTTTGAATGATGTATTTTTTGATTCGAACCTCCGTTATGTGTGGATTCTAATTGAGTTATAAAAAGAATTAATCTTGTTCTTATTTTATTTACCAAGAATGGATCTCTTAACCCAAGTAAATCTTTTTTATTTGTTGTGACAAAATATTTACTTTACCTTAATTAATTTTTCTTCATCAAGTCTCTGTGGTTCGACCTCGGACTCACCGAAAATTTATTACTTAACATAACCTGCACTTGAGTTTGCAACTTAACTTTTAATTTGCATCAAGTTTTTGGTGCCATTGCCGGGGATCGAACCCGGGTCACCCGCGTGACAGGCGGGAATTGATTTGAAGAACAAATTTATTGTGTAAATATTTTGTATATATATATATATATATATACTCTTTTAATTTTTTTCTTTGTACTTACTAACGTACTAACTTAGTGAGGGAAACTCTCCCTAATCTCTCTGTAATTTTTAATCATTAATAAAATAATCTTTCTTCTTCTCTTCTCTCTCGCTGGAGTGAAAAATTGGCTTTGCCAATTCTTTGGTTTTCATATTTTAAATTTATTTTCTGTACTTTATTTTCTGCACTTTAATTTCTGTACTTTACTTTCTGTATTTTATTTCTAACTTTCTAACTTATTAACCTACTAACCTTTTAATTTTCTTGCTTACTAACTTACTAACTATCTAACTTTTTACTTTATCTGCTTCTAATAGTTTAATTTATCTGTATACTAACTTTTTAATTTTTTTTTGCTTATTAACTTATTTGGTGGTTGGTTTATATCACACCTTTGTTAATATTTATTTACTAAGTGTTAATATATATTTAGTGGTTGGTTTATACCACATCTTTGTTAATATTTAATGGACAATTTATACTGCTAGCTTGTTCATTTTATTTTATATTTTAAGTTACTTGTTTATGCTTAATTGGTATCGTGATTCAAATTCTGGTCATTTGGTTAAAGTTAATCCTAGTACTTTACATATTGATTTGTCTGAATCGCAATCACACATATCAAACATAATGACTGAAAATGAAAGTGTGCATGATGAACATAAAAATCAACTGTTGCGAACCATGCATGAGTATTTGTAACCATCTCGAAATTCTAGTCCATCATGTTTTATCTTTCCACTCAATGCTAACAATTTTAGATTCAAGCCAGGTATGATTTCCTTACTTTCTAATTTCCATGGTTTAGAATCTGAAAGCCCATATTTACATCTAAAAGAATTTGAGGAAGTATGTATTACTTTTCACGATCAAACTTGCACTGAAGATGTTGTTAAGCTTAAATTGTTTCTTTTTTCTTTAAAAGATAAAGCAAAAACTTGGCTTAACACTTTGAAACCAAGATCAATTGGCACATGGCAAGAAATGCAACGTGAGTTTTTAAAGAAATTTTTTCCAACACATAAAATCAATGCTTTGAAAAGACAAATCCAAATTTTTTTCCAAAATTTAAATGAAGCATATTTTCAAAGTTGGGAATGTTTTAAAGATTTGTTGAATTCTTGCCCACATTATGGTTTTGAAAAATGGTGCACTATAAGTTTCTTTTATGAAGGGTTAACACCTGAAACTAAACAATTTGTAGAAACAATGTACAATGGTAAATTTCTTGATAAAGAACCTGATGAAGCTTTAGACTATTTAAACCAGTTAACTGAAAATTCTCAATCTTGGCATGGTACTAATCCTTCTAAAAATTTAATTAGATCTAACCTTGCAAATACTAGTAAAGGAAAATATCACATTAGTTAAGAAGAAGATCTAAATGCTAGGTTCGCCAGCTTGGCTAGAAAGGTTGAAGCCATGGAAGTAGAGAAAGTAGAATAAATCAAATTTGTGCAAAATGAAAAAATTTGTAGCATTTGTTATGAATTGGGAGACTCAACAAATGAATGTTCAAAAATTCTTATTTTTAAAGAAGTTGTGCATGAGCAAGTAAATGCAATGAATGTAACGACCTGGGACTGCCTGCAGGATTGATGAGTGTCTCCACAAACCAACACGGGTCTTTTCAGCGTGCTTTATCCTCACTCACACGCATCCTAGGAAACTTCCCAGGAGGTCACCCATCCCACAATTGCTCCAGGTCAAGCACGTTTAATCATGGAGTTCTTATGTTCTAGGCTCCCGAAAAGAAGTTACAACTTGTTGATATGGCTACACCAAATCAATTCCTTTAAGCCATCCTCAATTATGCAGTCCTATACCTGCACAGTCTCTGAATCCCTCTCATTCTGGTGCGTATTCAGTTCATTCATGCAGACCCTCTGCTTAGAAGCTTGCCAGGAGCCGCTCCTTGTCTGTGCTTCATTGCACCGGCGATCACTCCCTGCCCTCGTCGGCCCCGGGATGCCACATGCCCACCAACTTCTGCTTGGTTCGTCCCCGAACCACACCGTTCTAGGAGAGGTCCCGTCTCTGATACCATTAATGTAACGACCCGGGACTGCCTGCAGGATTGATGAGTGTCTCTACAAACCAACACGGGTCTTTTCAGCATGCTTTGTCCTCACTCACACGCATCCTAGGAAACTTCCCAGGAGGTCACCCATCCCACAATTGCTCCAGGTCAAGCACGCTTAACCATGGAGTTCTTATGTTCTAGGCTCCCAAAAAGAAGTTGCAACTTGTTGATATGGCTACACCAAATCAATTCCTTTAAGTCATCCTCAACTATGCAGTCCCATACCTGCACAGTCTCTGAATCCCTCTCATTCCGGTGCGTATTCAGTTCATTCATGCAGACCCTCCGCCTAGAAGCCTGCCAGGAGCCGCTCCTTGTCCGTGCTTCATTGCACCAGCGATCACTCCCCGCCCTCGTCGGCCCCGGGACGCCACATGCACTAATGTAACACCCTCCTTAGGGCGTCACACTTCATGTTACTCAATTACCAAATTACCCCTTTCTTGGAAAATCATGCTTTGTGATGTAAATATGAGTTATAAAATTTCTTGATGATAGTAAGATAAACTTAGCAGAAAATAAAAACATTTCAATATTGTCACAAATTATTTACATCATATGTACACAAGTCATAGTATTGTCATATTTTAATATTTACAAACTAGACTCTCAAAATATTTAAACTTTAATTTAAACTAACCTACTGCCCAAGTATTACTACACAGTAGAACCCTCAGACGGGTTCTTCTCAGACTCCTCAGAAAATAGAAGTCCGACTTGACACGAAGTCTTACGGACAGGTGTCCGCGCAGATGACACTATACTAATCGCACTAGGAGTACGATAGTATACTCCCCAATACTGTCTAATTGACAATGGGAACTCTAGGTATTAATATTCACACTAATGTCCAAGATGTAGTCTACTCAATCTCATATACACAAGAAGACGAGACTCCTGCATCACTTCAAAACTCAGCGTCCTCCATCAGAATTTACTCTTCCTTAGCTTCTTACTCAAGTTCTCGCTCTTCGTCTTTGAAATTATAAATACAATATAGAATAGACATAGAAAGAGGTGAGATCACCTACGCCAATACCAGTATGGTAGCAATGAAGATAAACACATATAAATTCTCATACAGCTATCATACATAATTACAATTATACCATCACATCATTCATCATCATATCAAATGTAATAACCAACAATTACAATCATGCCATTTCTAATATTCAAATATTCAATATTTCAATTATCATAAATCATAATTACGATAATGCCCTCAATAACCATGCATATGCACCTAGACTCAATTTCCCACTCCATGGAGCTACAACTCAGATCGGAAAGAGTGATTGTAAAGATCTGTCAGCACTAACATGCCTCGGACCACGTGTTCAATCTTGCACATCTAGCATATGCACCAGTCTTTATCAAATCTTGATTACGGATAGTATCTCGGTCTGGATCATCGGTGTGTTGCATCGGTCTAACTTACGGTACAAAAGCTTTATTAACTGTCCATTGTAGACAACCCGCACCCCGATACCCCCAAGGTCAACAAGTGACCTACACTACGTATATCACACCCACTCAGGAGGTGTATTCTTTCTTAGGCAATCAGCCTTATTCAGTCAATCGGACTTTTTCCAATGCATGTACTATGCACCTTTCACAATTTCAATTCATTATATTATATTCTCAATTCAATTTCTTTACCTCATATTTTCAATTCAATTTCTTTATCTCATATTCGGGGTCCTCATATAGGTCCAATAGTATCATTACTGTATTTTCATCGAGAAACCATATTTTCGCATTTTCTTAATCGCGTAAAATATTTTTCACACGTTGTAAATCAAAAATACTATTTTTCTCACTAAATACCAAAAATCTGACTTTATTTTCCATATTTGCATAATAACCCCTCAAAACATAATATTTGCATTTTAGTTCTCACTTAAATAATATTTCACAACAGTCCCTTATAAAATTTATATTTATGAAATAGTCCATCGTAAAATTTATATTTACGAAATTGTCCCTCATAAAACTCATATTTACAAAATAATCTCTCCAAAACATATTATTTACATTTTAGTCCTTTTTCAAATAATAATTTCATAATAGTTCTTCTTTTATAAAATATTTGCAATATAGGCCTTCCAAAATCAATAATTTCAATATGGCCCCATTAAAAACAAAAATTACAATATTGTCCCTCTAAAAATCATATTTATAATATTGCCCCTTTTGAAAACAAAAATTACAATATTGCCCTTCTAAAAATAATATTTACAATATTGCCCCTTTTAAAAATGAAAATTACAATATTACCCCTCTAAAAATTGGTATTTGTAATGTTTCCCCAAAAATTTATAATTCTTTCTTTTACTTCCAATAATACAACTCGAATTTTTACCAAATTGTTTTTCTCAAAATCATTATACTTTGCTATACTCAAACTTTTCCAAATTCAATTTCTTTTCATTTCAATCTTTAATTCTCATTTGAATCCATCATTTTCAGGACTTTGGTCCTTTCTAGCCTCGTATGGCCGTAAGCCTCAAGCTCTTTGGAGCTCTCATAAAATCGGTTCATCATATTATTCACATCCTAAATTACTCATACACTTCCATGCATTCAAAATTATCCATACAAGCATATTATCAAAGCTTTAGACATATTATCACACATGCAGTCACACATATAAAACCATAAACACCAAAATCACAAACAAAGAGACATCAAACAATAAGTGAATAAACCCTTATGGGTTTTTCACCATACACAACCATCCCCACACCACCAAAACTTGGTTGGTGAGGTTAAATCTCCCTCTTATCTCTTGAAGACAAGCTTTTCAAGCTCTCCTCCTTCTCCTTGTTTTCGTGCAAGCCACAAACAATTCCTAATATTTCTAAAACAATTAGTAAAATCACATACAAAGCTCAACAATAATGAACCATGGAACAAACATGGCTTAGAAAATCATAAACATGAATGTAAACCATAGAAATCAAAGTTTACCTCCAAGGAAGTAAGATAGAAGTGGGATTTTGAAGCACTTAGAGTAGAATTTTGGGAAAACTTTCTAAATGGAAAGTGTTTAGAATGGTGTTTAGCTTTAGGAAATGATGAGATTAAAAATTATAGGTGAGTGATGGTGTTCTTGGGTGCTTGGCCGAACCAATGGAGAGAAAAGGAAGGAAAAATGATGTTTCGGTTCGTGGAATTTTTTTTGAGAGAAAAAGACGAATGCTTTTTGATATAAGAGAAAATGAAATTTGTGAAAGTGAAATTATGAGTGCTGCTGCCGTGGGATAAGCATAGAGAAAATTAGGATTTACTTGAAGTAAAATATCCTATTCTGAGTGCACATGGCTTATGTCATTCACTTGACTTTCAAGGCTTTTGGACTGTTCAAGCATTATGTAGAACCCCCTCCAAGCTGCTGCATGGTCGTGAGTTTCAAGGGCAATTTGGGATTCAATTTGTTTTTAATTTAAGTCCAATTACTTGCTAAACAAATAGCTAATTAATTAGGTTTAGTTTCCTAATCAATCTTAATTAATTATCCAACTATATATGCCTCTAGTGTACAATTGTGAGGCTACCTTTCGACGAAAAATAACATGACAATGATGTAACATGGGAGAACATTATTTCACAAGAATAGCTAAAAGTCAAGTTCTGTCGAATGAAAATTCTATCGAATGAAGATCAAAACTGTCGAATATACTAGAAGGTCAGCAGAAATCCTAATTCGACGAACGGGTGTTGACGTTGGAGAAATCTTCCAAGTGTTGAACCGATGAAAATACTATATGGTTAGAAATTCTAATTTGACAAATATTGACATTATACTAAATGATCAAAAGATCAAATTCGACAGATATTAACATTATCCTAAATAGTCAGAAGATCAAATTCGACGATAAGTATTTGTCCAACAATGAGCAGCCTTTGACATAGAGCAGTGTTCGACAACGAATAGTAGTACTATTCATCATCAGTTAGGTCAATTACATAGCAGTCATCTTCATTTTGATTTACAGAATCGTCCGACAAGATTGAGAAGGAGAACCAGATTATTTTTATTGACTGATTCTCTGCTAATAGCAACGTCCATCTCTTTGTCGAGTCTGAGGACATCTTCCATGTTTTTGAATAGATGGTCTTTGTCGGAATAGATGGTCTTGGTCGGAATAGATGGTCTTGGTCGGAAGAGGTAGCAATAACAGCTAAAATCTTTGATTTCTTATTTAAGAACTGAGAATCAGCTTCATCCAGTCTTGAGGTACTTTGGGTTCTGTCAAACTACCAGTTGATGTTGTCGGGAAATACTCTAGATGTGTCGAATTCAGCTCACTATTTAGCATATGCTTACATGTAATCTCAGTAATTAAATCCGACGGAATCAAAATGTTAGGAAATTTTCATCAAAAGTGTTTGGACTTTGTCCAAATTATGTTGGTGTCAAGATCTTCAAAAATTTGGATTGTTGAATGAGTTATGTGAGATTGATCTTTTGGATCCCTGTGAGGCTTGAGAGAGACTGAGTCAGTATCGACGAGAATGTATTCATAAAATTGTAGTTTTATTTATCGAAATAGGTTTGAAATAAAAATCGTTAGGAAAAAACTTGAGGAACTTTTGATCGGGTTGGGATCCTAGAATTTTAGTCGGATTGGGATTCCAGAATTTTGGTAGAAATACGTCAAGTTTGGGTGACTGTATCCGGTTTTTGGTCGGTTGATTATAATGGCAAATTATAGTCTGGTCAAACAATTCATAGCAATAGCAGCTATGAATAAAGCAGCAGATATTTATCAATAGAATTATTTTACAGATAAATTCTAAAAATTAAGAGATTCTTTTCTGTGTTACTCAAATTCGGGTTGAGTAAGATCCCCCGTCTCCAAATAAATCAGATAAGAATTTCCTCGGCCCAAAAATTATTATTTTCCTGACCAGGAGCAAATCACACAAAACAATCAAAAATAGTATCGGAATAATCAAATTATTTTTATAATGCACAGAAAACACAAAATAGTATAATTCTGTCAGTTTTGTAACGTAGTCTAAAATTTGGGGTGTTACAATGAACAAATTTAAAAAGCCATTCACTTCTTCTTTTTTAGATATATACAATCCGGGATGGAGAAATTACCCGAATTTCAGTTGGAGGACTAACAATTAGGCACAATTCATGCAACCACCACCTCATCAGGCATAGCAGGATTCACAAAATTCTCAAGGATATGCACCTTATGTCCCACCATACAAGAATAACCTTGAAGAAACATTGTATGCATTCATGGAAAAGCAAGATGCCATTATTAATCAAAACGCTCAAGCCATGATTGATATAAAAGACACTCTTGCTAAACTTTCTTCTGCACTCACCATTCACGAGAAAGGAAAATTTTCTTTTCAACCTCAACCAAATCCCAATGGTCAATACAGTCTAAATGATGGTAAATCAAAAAACCAACAAATAGATCAAGTCAAGTCAGTGATAACCCTTAGGAATAGAAAGGTTATTGAAGAAAGTAAGGAGATAAAGAGCCAAGTGTCTAAAGTGATGAACTCTTTGAGTGTGAATGAGTTAGAGAATGTGGAAAAGAATCAAGATAATAGTGATGCTGAGCTACCCAAGGAACCTGAGGTGACAAAAAGTTTGTTAAGCCAGAAAAAGATGACGGAGGCCACCAGACATACATGATTGACTCAATCATGGATAGGGGAGTTTCTACAACCCATGATTTTGATCCCCTTAAGAATTTTCTTGTCAATTCTGAGTTTGATTCTATCAGTAATCCCTCTGATATAGTTTATATTTCTACTATTTTTTATAGAACTCAGCATCATGACACTCAGGCATGGCAACAAAAGTTTAAGGAGTTTCCTAAGAAAGGTTGGAGCTTTGCTGATAAAAAAAGTGTTTGTCCCTTGGTCTGTTCTTATAAAATTAATTTGGAAGATGGTATGGTCAGCGGTTAAAGTTATAACTTGAGTTGAAGGATTCAGATGTAGCAGAAACTTTAGTAGACGATCCTGTCTACCAAAGCTGAGTTAAGTTTTTAGTATTTCATGTTTTTATTGAGTTGGCTTAAGTGCCTCCCAAATTTTGGAGCCTTTGTATGGGGATATAAATAGTGTCGGCTAACAAAAAAAATATAAAACAAAAGAACCAAAAAAAGGATTTTTTTTGCATGCTTGTTTATTTTATTTTAATTTATTTTATTTTATTTTTGTCATTACTAACCATTGTTAAGATGTAGTTATTCTCTTCTCGTCTAAGCATTTCGGGTATGTGACTTCTCCCCATTACTTTGTTTAATTATGTCCCAATAATTTTTTTATTGTATATTGAAGATTATTTCTTCAGTTTGGATTTAATTTTTAACATTGAGGACAATGTTGTGATCTGGTTGGGGGAAGGATAGTTGTGTGAATAATTGTGTAAAAAAAAACCAAAAAAAAAGAAAGTGTGTTTATTAATATGTTTGTCATGTTTATATGTTTGTCAGCAATTTACTAATAGCTAAACCAATTAAGGATGGCAGAGTAAGGAGTAAATTTTGCTCTGGAAGTAATTTTACTCTTAAGACGCATCTAGATTAGGGTAGTAACTATTTTGTGTAGAAGTAGCAAATGGATTTAGGGATCATGGCATGGTTGAATAAATTATCTTCTTTCTTAAATTTCATATGCTTGGTTATGGATGTTGAATTGATAGATTAAGAATGATGGATATATGCCTTGTGAGATTTTGAGCCTATTGATGAATGAATTGAACATCTGTACCATTCTCTTTTTTCTTGTGTGATTTTTTTTTTCACTCATGGAATTGTTACTCTAGAATTTGCTTTGATTCTTTTTTTAGGCTACATTTTCACATGCATACATAAAAATGATTGAGGCATTTTGAAATAGCTACTTTGACCAAATAGCCAACCTTGTATATTTTCCTTTGTGTAAACTCCTTTGAGCTTATTTGACAATTCCTTGTTTTTAGCTCATTACGTGTTCTAAAAAAAAACATGTTCGTAACTAACCTTGGTAAAGTAATCCACGGCCACAATCAAAAACTTCAGCTGCCCGGGAGCCTGAGGGAACGAACCCAGGATGTCCATTCCCCACTGATAAAAAGGTCAGGGTATGGACATTGTGGACATTTTTTCAGGTGGGGCGTGGTAGTGATCCGAATGCCGCTGGCATTTGTCACATACTTGGACATGTGCAAGAGAGTCTGCCTCCATTGTCGGCCAGTAGTAACCTGCCCTAAGAGCCTTCAAAGCTAGGGCCTTCCCTCCAAGATGGTGTCCACAACTTCCTTCATGGACCTCAGCCAAAACGTATTCTGCCTCTTTCGGAGTAAGACATTTAAGGAGGGGTAAGGAAAATCCACGCCGGTAAAGCTGCCCATTATAGATGGTATACCTAACCATGGTTCTTTTCAGTCTGGAAGCTTCCTTTGGATCATCAGGGAGACTGCCGGACTGTAAGTATTCTGTCAACGGCGTAGTTCAATCGCGCTCTTGCCTGTTAACTTGGAAAATTGTCATGTCGGTGATTGAGGGTTGTTAGATGATCTCTTGGATTACTGAGTGGTTATTGCTCGGGCTCTTAGTGCTGGCTAGCTTGGACAAGAGATCGGCCCTTGAATTTTGCTCCCTTGGGATGTGTCCTAGCTGTACCGACTGAAAACTTGAGAGAAGTTGCTTCACTTTTAGCAAATACCTCTGTAAAAGCGGCTCATTGGCCTGATAATCACCTCGGATCTGGGAAGTCACTAGTTGGGAATCATTGCAAAATTTAAGTTTGGTGGCCCCCAAGTCCCTAGCCATTGTTAGTCCAGCAATGCATATTTCATATTCAGCCCGATTATTCGAGGTGGGAAATTCGAACCTGATGGAATTTTCTATGGTAACCCCGTTAGGATTTTCTATTATTACCCTGGCACCACTTCCCTTCGGATTTGAAGACCCATCCACAAACACAGTCCATTGTGTTTCCTCAGCTCTGCTAGTTTTCGAGGTTAATTCAGTTACAAAATCCGAGAGTGCTTGTGCCTTGATTGCTACTCTGGGTTCGTAGGTGATCCCAAACTCCGAAAGCTCAATGGACCAGGCGATCATCCTTCCTGCCAAGTTCCAGTTTATGCAGTATCTATCAGATAGGCTGATCTGTCCTTATCACCACCGGATGGCACTGGAAGTATTGTCTTAATCTTCTGGCTGTGACGATTAGTGCGAATACAACCTTCTCGATCTTTTGATACCGGAGTTCGGGACCTTGCAACACTTTACTCACAAAATAGACTGACTTTTGTACGTTCTCGGTCTCTCTGACAAGAACTGAACTAACAGCTTCCTCATGAACGGAGAGGTATATGTACAACGTCTCTCATGGCTTGGGTCTTGTGAGGATTGGAGGGGATGATAAGGCATTTTTTAAAGAGATGAATGCGTCCTCACACTCCTGAGTCCACTCAAACTTGGTCCCCTTTTTCAATAATTAGAAGAGTGGGAGGGATTTATGAGTGGCTCCAGCTAGGAAACGAGTAAGAGCCGCGATCCGTCCATTTAACTACTGTACTTCTTTCACATTCCGGGGGCTGTGCATATCAAGAACGGCCTTACACTTGTCGGGGTTTGCCTCGATTCCCTGGTGTGTCAGCATGAACCCCAGAAACTTTTCAGCCTAGACCCCGAATACACACTTCTCCGGGTTAAGCCTCATATTGTGCTTCCTAAGTTGTTCAAACACTTCTTCTAGATCTGAGGTATGTGATCCTGACGACGGGGTCTTGACTATCATATCATCGATGTAGACCTCTAGCATTCTTCCTATCTGATCTTCAAAGACCCTGTTCATCATTCTCTGATACGTAGCTCTGGCATTTTTCAACCCAAAAGGCATTACTTTGTAGCAGTAACTTGCCTTTTCAGTGATGAAGACGATTTTATCTTCATCTCCGGAGTACATCAGAATCTGATTGTACCCGGAGTAAGCATCCATGAAGGATAGTAACTGAAATCCAGAGGAACTATCAACCAGCTTGTCCACGTTGGGGAGGGGGTATGGATCTTTAGGGCATGCCTTGTTTGAATCGGTATAATCCACACACATCCTCCACTTGCGGTTGGATTTTTTAACTAAGACAACATTCGATAGCCAGGTGGTATATGAGATCTCCCTAATGAATTCGGCGTTCAGGAGCTCTTTTACTTGCCCTTTAATGACCTGCTGCCTTTCTGGGCCAACCTTCATTTTCTTTTGGGAGACCGACTTCGCATCTCGTTTAATAGATAAACGATGGAAGTCGATATGAGCCTGATTAAGTTAATTACCAAGTTGAATTTGTCGCAAGTCATAAATATTTGTCACTTCATGAAGCTTTCATTCATAAGCTACCTTGTTTATAGCGAGTACCACTAAACCCTGTGATAAGAAAACGTCGAAGGCCTCCATGGCTCTACGAGCATGAGTAATGTTGAAAGTATAACATCCACCCTTTTAGCCTACTTATAGAGTGAATAGAGCGTAAGCTACTGTTTGGTGTATTTGCATGAATTTACATCTATGTCTTTGTTCTATTTGTTTATGGGTAAAAAATTTTGCGAGTAAGTTAGCACCTTAGATTAAGTAATTACAAAAAATTATTAAATAATTGAGAATAAATTTATAATTTAGATTTTCATTTTAAGTTATGGAAATTAGCTAGAATGATTATAAATAAATTCTTTATAATTAATATGAAATAGATTATATTTTGATGAATAATAGAGGATTAAATAAAATTATTATTAAGCTAATTAGAGGTTAATTAGCAATCAAGCTAATTTAATCAGGTAAATAATTATTCCAAGCAAGTAGAATATTTTATTAAATTATATAAGGACCAATAGAAAAATTAGGGCAAATAATGATTTAATTAGAAATAAAATGATTATTAAAAAAGAAAGTACTGATTATGAGTTAACCAATAGAGTTTCTTGCAAGCTTAAAGAGCACCAAGCTTGTTTCTTAATGGCTTTGGGGATTTGAGTACTGATGATTAGGTTTAGGGATGATTTGACTCTAACCTTATCAAATTGTATGCAGCAGAAAGAGCATAGGGCTCTATGGTGTAATTTTAGTAATTAAGGTTTGTGCACAATAATTATAAGATTTGCATGGGGATTTTAGAGAACCCTAATATGATCTAGGGTATGCATGAGTCCTAATAACATACCTTAGAGTGGCTAAACTCTACCTAAATCATAATCTAATACCCTATACTACTTAGAATGCCCTTAAACTCCTCTCCTACATCAGTAACTTAGTGCCACCTTTGCCATTCACTCACTCCACCACCTCATGGCCTACTCAGCTAACACATAACGCACATAATCTCATTCTTCACCCACACATACAACACCAAGAGATAGAGCAAAAGTGAGAGAGAGTTGTTACCAAGTGGCCTCAATACTCAAGAGGGTGGTGAATTGAGTATGTAAAACAAGTTTGCAAATCTTTCACAAATCGTTTGATAAACAATTTTCGTTGAAGCTAATTGATGATTAGAGATGATTGGATATATGAGATAAATACTTTTACTTATAAATGCAATAGCCAAAGGGAACAATATTCAAGTAATTCAATAAAATAGTGCTCAATGTAAAGAAAAGGGTTTAGAGAAAATAAACACAATGATTTATCCTGGTTCGATCACCAATCCATTTGTGATCTACGTCCAGTCCTCAAGTAACCACTAGAGATTTTCCACTATTTCTTCAAGCTTCAATAGGTGCTTGACAACCTTTACAACCTTGAGCACTCAACACTTTGGGATACCTCACCCTTGGAGCTTGAGTCTCTTCAACTAAGGGATGCCTCACCCTTTACACTTTTAGAGGGATGCCTCACCCTCTTTACAAAGCAATATAGATTGTTTGAATGAAACTCTCACAAGAGTAGATGATTATAAATTAAAGCTCTAATATGCTCTCAAAGATTAACTCAGGTTTTTCACAAAAACAGAGCAAGAATGAATTTGAGGATTGAATCACGTTTTGAAGTATTGGCAATCAGTTTTTGGTTCAAGGTCAACTTCTAAAAAAGACCCAACATTGGTATTTATAAGTTTTGCAATAAATAGAGCCGTTGGAGACTTTTTGCCAAGCATTAAATACATTTAATATAACCGTTGGACACTGTCAGAATACGTGTAACCGATTACACAACAAATGTAATTGATTACATTGTTGTTTCAACGTGTTCTTGGCTTTCTGGGCTCCGTGTAATCGATTACATTATTAGTGTAATCGATTACATGGCTTCTGACTTGCTTGTAATCGATTACAATATCCATGTAATCAATTACATGGCTTCTGACTTGCTTTGTAATCGATTACAATATCCATGTAATTGATTACATGACTCCTTGAACATGTTCTTGCCTTTTTGGGCTCATTGTAATTGATTACCAACTTGGTGTAATCGATTGCATGGCCTCTGACTTACTTGTAATCTATTACATTGATCATGTAATCGATTACAAGGCCTTTGTTTGCTGTGTAATCGATTACATTGGCCTTTGAGCACATTTTTCAAGTCCAATAAAGCTTGTAAGCCATTTCTAACACCTCAAGACATTTGATTAAACATAAATCCTTTTATGAGTGTTGGATTTAAGATTGAAACTCAAGTTTCTTTGAAAAACATGTTTAGCTTTGAATTTTCCCACTTATTTTTGAAATGATATATTGAAAAACCATTTGAGAAATCTTGAGAGCATTTAACATTAATGTTCGAAGTCTTATAACTAAATAAACCTCTTGACTTCTTTCTTTGATCTTGATCTTTTCTTTTGCACTTGATCTTCACTTTTGCATTTGATCTTTAATTTTGAATTTGTTATCATAAAAAACCATTTGACATGCTTTAAAGATATAAGCATTCACATTCTCTCCCTTTTTGATGATGACAAACTGATCATAGGAAAAAGAAAGAGTTTTTACTTTTGTATATAATAGAGATTTAGGCGCAATGCTCCCCTGAAGTTTATGCATGATATTGAGTTAGATTTTTCATGTAAAAAGCTCAAAAGCTCCCCCGTACACATGCAACATTAATTAGATTTCATTTTTCACTATTCTCTCCCCCGTTGGCATTATCAGAAAGACATAAGCATTTAAGAAAAAAATGGACAGCATTTTAGCTATAATTTATGATTTCCTAAGTATTGCCAAAAATAAGAAATCCAAAGAGAAGATAATGAAGCCAGTAAACTCGGATCAAGAGAATATTCATCATAACCAATATTCAAAAACCAAATGTTCAGAGGATATTATAAAGTTCATATATCATCAAAAAACATATACAATGTAACTTATCATAGCCAATATAACTAATAACCAAAACCACCAAAAATGTATACCAATGTTATATAACTGAGCCAAAAAGAAAATGTACAATGTAGCAAATAAGCAAATAACAATGAAAAATATCAGGGCAATGGGCCATGATCACTATCAGTAGCCTCGCTATCACTGTCTACATCCGCAGCTATGTCTCCTAGATCAACGTCATCATCGCCGAGCTCAAGATCATCCTCAGAGCCTAGAAGCTCCTTATTATCAGCAGGGATGCTAGATGGACCAGCAAAGGACAAGGGAACAGGAGAGGCAGAGGATGTGGGAGGTGCAACAGCAACACTCGGAGGAATATGAGGTCCACCCAGGAGGGATCGAATGGAGGCAAGCTCTTGATCTGAGTAGTCCATCCTCAGCTCAAGGTGATCTATCTTCTGCTCAATACGATCCATGCGCGTGTCCACGGTAGTGCTCAGGATTCACATCTCTTGGAGCAGGAGGTCTAGTGTGGCTGTAGCTGGAGCAGGAGCAGGATGTTGAGCCTCTTCATCTTCATTGCTATCCTGATCATGATGGATGTGCCCAAAGGTGCCATGGGCAATGTAGTGCTACCTATCATCGACTTTGTAGAGCTGAAGCTTCTTCAAGGTATGCAAGCCAATGGATTGTGGTCCTTTTGAGCTTGTGTCCTTGGACTCCTCAACCAAGGAAATGCGACAATGCTCCATGATTTTTGTCACCAGCATAGCAAATGGTAGAGTAGAGTTTTTCTTTTTCTTTACGTCCAGCATATGCTCAATGATGTAGAAACCCCAGTTTATTGGTCTTCCAGTGGTCATTGCCCATAGGGACACCACATCATCCTTGAGAACCTGGGAGTAATTCCATCCTCTAGGAATCAACCCCTTGACCAAAAGATAGTGGAGTACCCCGTCCTCCATGGTCAGGCCAGTGGCCATGATTCTCTTTTTCGGATCACTGGGGGGATAATATCAAGTCCTAATCAGTGAAAGTAGAGCAGCCTTATGCTTAAATTCATGACCCCAAATATTGGCATTTCCACAAAAGTTTACTCCATCAGGAGTGAGCTTGGTCAGCCTATACCACTCAGTCATAGTTATCTTGATTTGTTGCTTTTTCACCTCAGATATTAAGCAATCATCTTTAAATTTTAGATTTGCATAAAAGACTCTCACTAGGTTTAGATAGATAGCCTTCTCTATACTAAGGAAACCCAGCAATCTTAAGTTTTCAATGGTTCTAAAACTCTCCAGAGGTTCAATCTCACAGAAGTTAATGGGAAGATACCTAGGGGAAATAATCTTGCGTAGCTGGAAGTTCTTCCGAAACAACTCAGCTTTGGAGAAGTGGCGAGTGAGGTCCAGCCCAGAAATGTTACGTGAAGCTCCACCTAAGGACCCTCCAATGGCAATCCCTGTTCTTGGGCACTTTGAACAATGAGAGGATTCAACCATTTAATGAGGAAGAAGAGAGTGTGATGAGTGGAAAGTGTTTGGAGATGACTGAGGAAAGAGAGAGGGATGAGTGAGAGACAGATTAGGGCAGAGAGGGAGATTTGGGTTCGTGAGAGGTGATGGGGAGATTAGGGTGATGGAATGTGATGGGATTTGAGAGATGGGCTGCGTGGAGAGGGTATTTTCGAGTGAGAGGGAGGTGAAATGGAAGGATTTGAGTGAGATTGAAGTGAGAAAAGAGAGATTGGGAGGTTGAGTGTGCGTGGGAGCAGAGGAGGAGGATGAAGAAAATGAACAGTTTCTGATAAATAAACTCTGCGCGCATCAGAAACCTTTTAAAAACCCTGTGTAATCGATTACATTGGTTTTGTAATCGATTACAAGCGTTCTGGTTCTCATGTAATTGATTACATTTTTGGTGTAATCGGTTACCATGCTTCTGGGGAACCTTGTAATCGATTACATGGTTAATGTAATTGATTACCTGAGTTCTAAGTTAATTGTAATCGATTACGAAAGTTGTGTAATCGATTACATGCTTGATAGAACCTTTGTAATCGATTACAAAGGCATTGTAATCGATTACCAGCACACTAAAACTCAGATTTTACATTTCAAACAGCACAGAATCAATTTTAAACCATTCAAATTAGTTCCAGAGCATCTTAAATCAATTCAAATCATCATGCAAGCATATAATCTAATCATATTATGATTCGAATCACATAATTGTGCAAAAATACCAATTTTACCAAGAATTACACCCTTTTTTGGTGAAATTGTGAGGTTGTTGAGTTGCTTGAGAGTTTTTGACATGAGGGAGCACCTGCAAAATAACTTAGGGGAAATCTCTGATGCTTAAGTCAGTATTGGATTAAAAAATTAGAGATTATGCAGCAAAATGGAAGGATTATGCAAAAAGCAACATGCTTTGATTTTAGATTATGTAGTAAATAGTCAACTTGTGCATGATTGATCCAAAATACTAAGTTAATTTCTTATATAGAAAAATGTTTCTTCTGCTAGGGGCTTAGTGAAAATGTCAGCTAGTTGCTTAGTGGTTTCTACAAATTTAAGCATACAATCACCATTTTGAACATGGTCTCTAATGAAATGATGTCTTATTTCAATATGTTTAGTCCTAGAATGCAAACTGAGATTTTTAGACAAATTAATTGCACTAGTATTATCACACCTTATAGGGATGTGATCAAGCTCAAGGCCATAGTCCAAGAGTTGTTATTTCATCTAAAGGATTTGAGCACAACAACTCCCAGTTGCAACATATTCAGCTTTAGCTGTAGACAATGCCATACTATTTTGTTTCTTGCTATGTCAAGAAACTAGTGAGCTTCTAAACAAGTGGTATGTCCCACTAGTGCTCTTCCTATCCATTTTGCATCCAGAAAAATCAGAATCAAAATACCCAATGAGGCTACATGAGGCACCTTTAAGGTACCACAAACCCATTTGTGATGTGCCTATTAGATATTTCATTATTCTTTTAACAGTACTTAGGTGTGATTCTTTAGGATTAGCTTGATATCTAGCACACATGCATACACTAAACATTATACCGGGCCTACTTACAGTGAGATAAAGGAGTGAGCCAATCATACCTCTATATTTTGTAATTTCTACTGATTCACCTCCTTCATCCTTGTCCAAATAGCAAGAGGTGCCCATAGGAGTAGCCATATGCTTGGTATTATCCATTCCAAACTTCTTGAGCAACTCCTTGCAATACTTGGATTGGCTTATAAAAGTTCATTCTCTTGTTTGCTTGATTTGGAGACCAAGGAAGAAATTGAGCTCACCCATCATGGACATCTCAAACTCATTTTGCATAATATTTGAAAATTCTTTACAAAGAGAGTTGTTAGTAGCTCCAAATATAATGTCATCAACATAGATTTGAACTTGAAGTATGTCATGCATTTTGTATTTTATGAAAAGGGTAGTGTCAACTTTGCCTCTAGAAAAACCTTTTTCTAAAAGGAATTTACTCAACCTTTCATACCAAGCTCTAGGAGCTTGTTTCAAGCCATACAATGCCTTTTTCAGTTTAAAAATATGGTTGGGCAATTCAAAATCCTCAAAACCAGGAGGTTGTTTCACATATACCTCTTCTTGTATAAAACCATTTAAAAATGCACTTTTGACATCTATTTGATGGAGTTTGAAATCCATGATGCAAACATATGCAAGTAACATTCTAATGGCCTCTAATCTAGCTACGAGAGCATAAGTTTCTTCATAGTCTATGCCTTCTTCTTGATTATAATCCTTAGCTACAAGTCTAGCTTTATTTCTTGTTATTAAGCTCATTTCATCAAGTTTGTTCCTAAATACCCATTTGGTGCCAATTATAGGATGATCATTAGGCCTTGGAACTAATTTCCAAACTTGATTTCTCTCAAATTGGTTTAGTTCTTCTTGCATGGCCAAGATCCAATATTTATCATTAATGGCCTCATTTATATCTTTAGGTTTAACTTGAGAGATAAAAGCCAAGTGATTACATGCATCTCTAAGTGAGTTTCGAGTGATTACCCCTTTTGATACATCACCTATCACCTTGTCGAGAGGGTGATATTTTGATGTCCTCCATTCCTTGGGTAGATCCATGATTTCTGAATCCTTTTGCCATGAGTGATCAAGGAGTCTCTCTTCTTGCTTCTTGGATTCTTTCTCTTGATTTTCTAAGTGCGTCCTTGCCAAGATTTCTGCAACATCATCAACAAGCTCCTTTCTTGGCTCGTTTGGGTTAGTTTCATCAAATGCAACATGTATAGACTCTTCTATGGTCATAGTTCGTTTATTATAGACTTTAAAGGCCTTACTATGTATAGAATAGCCAATGAATATTCCCTCATCAGATTTTGCATCAAACTTTCCCAAATTATCCTTTCTATTATTCAAAACAAAACATTTACATCCAAAGACATGAAAATATGACACATTTGGCTTCCTTCCTTTGTACAATTCATATAGGATTTTCTTTAAAATTGGCCTTATTAGGGCTCTATTCATAACATAACAAGCGGTGTTAAATGCTTCTGCCCAAAAATACTTAGGAAGGTTAGCCTCATTGAGCATAGTTTTTGTCATTTTCTCTAAAGATCGATTTTTCCTTTCTACAACACCATTTTGTTGTGGTGTTCTAGGGGTAGAAAAATTATGCTAAATGTCATGTTCATCACAAAAGGTTTCAAATTCATGATTTTCAAATTCACTACCATGGTCACTTCTTATGGATGCAATACAAAAACCATTTCGTTTTGGATAACTTTGGCAAGCTTTTTAAATGATTGAAAAGTATCATTTTTGTGGGCCAAGAATAATGTCCATGTAAATCTAGAAAAATCATCCACAATCACCAATGCAATGTAATTCCCACCAAAGCTCATAGTTCGAGAGGGACCAAAAAGATCCATGTGCAAAAGTTGTAAAGGTCTAGAAGTTGAAACCATGTTTTTAGCTTTAAAAGAGACCGTTACTTGTTTTCCCTTTTGACATGCATCATAAAGTTTATTTTTTTCAAATTTGAGCTTTGAAAGACCAATTACTAGTTCTTTAAAAATCAATTTGTTTAAGTGATCCATATGAATGTGAGTAATTCTTCTATACCATAATCATGAATCATTTTCTTTACTCATAAAGCATTTAGCATCATTTGAGAAAATATCATCAAGACTAATCATATATATATTATTGACTCTATGACCAACAAACTTAACTTGCTTATCATCCTTTCCCTCAATTATGCAACAAGAAGAATTAAATATAACTCTATTGCCTTTATCACACAATTGACTAATGCTAAGCAAATTATGTTTAAGTCTTTCAACAAGCAGATGATGAAGGAATTTTACTAACTTTCTCAATTCCAAGAATCCCTTTTGTTGTTATCACCATATGTGACATGACCATGTTTCTTATGGGTAAGGGAGGAAAACTTGGAGCCATTACCGGTCATGTGCTTGGAGCAACCACTATCAAGATACCAACTTGAGCTCTTGGTCTTTAAGCATACCTCGGTGTCGCTCTTTTTACTTTCTTCTCCTTGAGCTATGAGGCAAAGATGAGCTTCTTCATTCTCTGAACTATCAGAAGAGCTTAAGTCATTGTCCTCCTAAGCTATGTATGCTCTCCTTCCTTTCTTTTCTTTGGAAGGTCTTTTCTCAAACTTTTCCATCTTCTTGAGATACATAGGACACTCCATTTTCATGTGCCCTGATTTTTCACATTCATAGTATTTTGGAGGAGTAGAGGATCCTTCTCCTTTGTGATACACTTTCTTTTGAGGAAAGGGTGATCTTCTTTGAAATCCCTTTTTCTTTAGGAATCTTCCAAACTTTCTCACAAGGAGACTAAGATTCTCCTCACTTAGCTCAATATTTTCAGCATCCTCTTCACCATCTTCATCATCATCTTCAATTGTAGAAGATGTGGCTTTGAGTGCGATTCCCTTCTTCTTTTTATCATGCTCTTCATTTTGATTGAGCCTATTTAGTTCCAACTCATGTTCTTGAAGCTTCCTGAATAAGGTGGCTAGAGACGTTGTTGATAAATCTCTTAATTCCGCAATAGCTGTTACTTTGGGTTACCAATTCCTGCTTAGACATCTCAAGACTTTGTTAATAAGATCCTCATTAGGAAATGTCTTTCCCAATGAGATACGATGATTAACAATATGAGTAAACTTCTTTTGTATATCTTGAATACTCTCACCTTGGTTCATTCTAAATAATTCGTATTCATGAGTAAGAGTGTTTATTCGAGATCGCTTTACCTCACTGCTACCTTCATGAGTTACTTGTAGGGTATCCCACATTTCTTTTGTGGTCTTGTAATTTGACATCCTAAAGAATTCATCAAACCCCAAGGATATGATGATGATGTTCTTAGCTCTCAAATTGTATTGAACCTTCTTTTTATCATCATCGGTCCATTCATTTCTAGGTGTATTAATTTTCACACAATCTTTAGTTTGTATTGGAACAAAAGCATCATTTTCAATGGCATCCCACACATCTAAGTTAATAGCTTCAATGAAAATTTTCATCCTTTCTTTCCAATAGGCATAACCATCCCCATTAAAATAAGGAGGTCTGTTTATAAAAGAACCTTCATTTGAAAAACCATTTGAAGCCATAACTTCTCTTGAAGCTACTAAGCTCTTTATACAAGAGTCTGGCTCTGATACCACTTGTTACCAAGTGGCCTCAATACTCAAGAGGGGGTGAATTGAGTATGTAAAACAAGTTCACAAATCTTTCACAAATCGTTTGATAAACAATTTTATTTGAAGCTAATTGATGATTAGATATATGAGATAAACACTTTTACTTATAAATGCAATAGCCAAAGGGAACAATATTCAAGCAATTCAATAAAATAGTGCTCAATGTAAAGAGAAGGGTTTAAAGAAAACAAACATAATGATTTATCCTGATTCGATCACCAATCCACTTGTGATCTATGTCTAGTCCTCAAGCAACCGCTAGAAATTTTTCACTATTTCTTCAAGCTTCAATAAGTGCTTGACAACCTTTACAACCTTGAGCACTCAACACTTTGGGATACCTCACCCTTGGAGCTTGAGTCTCTTCAACTAAGGGATGCCTCACCCTCTTTACAAAGCAATATAGATTATTTGAATGAAACTCTCACAAGAGTAGATGATTACAAATTGAAGCTCTAATATGCTCTCAAAGATTAACTCAGGTTTTTCACAAAAATAGAGCAAGAATGGATTTGAGGATTGAATCACGTTTTGAAGTATTGGCAATCAGTTTTTGGTTCAAGGTCAACTTCTAATAAAGACCCAACATTGGTATTTATAAGTTTTGCAATAAATAGAGCCATTGGAGACTTTTTGCCAAGCATTAAATGCATTTAATATAGCCGTTGGACACTATCAGGATGCGTGTAATCGATTACATAACAAATGTAATTGATTACATTGTTGTTCCAACGTGTTCTTGGCTTTCTGGGCTCTGCGTAATCAATTACATTATTAGTGTAATCGATTATATGGCTTCTGACTTGCTTGTAATCGATTACAATATCCATGTAATCGATTACATGGCTTCTGACTTGCTTTGTAATTGATTACAATATCCATGTAATCGATTACATGACTCCTTGAATGTGTTCTTACTTTTCTGGGCTCATTGTAATCGATTACCAACTTGGTGTAATCGATTACATGACTTCTGACTTGCTTGTAATCGATTACATTGATCATGTAATCGATTACAAGGCCTCTGTTTGCTGTGTAATCGATTACAAACATCATGTAATCAATTACATTAGCCTTTGAACACATTTTTCAAGTCCAATAAAGCTTATAAGCCATTTCTAACACCTCAAGACATTTGATTAAACATAAATCCTCTTATGAGTGTTAGATTTAAGATTGAAACTCAAGTTTCTTTGAAAAACATGTTTAGCTTTGAATTTTTGCACTTATTTTTGAAATGATATATTGAAAAACCATTTAAGAAATCTTGAGAGCATTTAACATTAATATTCTAAGTCTTATAACTAAATAAACCTCTTGACTTCTTTCTTTGATCTTGATCTTTTCTTTTGCAATTGAACTTCACTTTTGCACTTGATCTTCACTTTTGACTTTGTTATCATCAAAAATCATTTGACATGCTTTAAGGACATAAGCATTCACAAGAGCTAGAGAGAGAAGAGGGCGACAGAGACAAGAATAAGGAAGGGGAGCTACTGCATGTGGTTGTTGCCGTCGATCCAAGCCATGGCCAAGTGAAGAAACCTCATCCCAACCACTCTTTTTTCCATTTTCCCGAGTGTCGCCATCATCCACCACCAATAACCTATCATTGCCTTAAGCAAGGAAGTGAGGTACGAGTCCTTGCATCCTTTTCCACCATGTTTTCTTGCTTGCTATTGGATTATGGGGGTTAATTTGGAGGTTAGTGGGTAGTAAGGCCGTGGAAATAGCTATCACGGCCATGGTATAGTGGCCTTGGCCATGAGCTAAGGAGCTCCACCACATGGTGAAGGTGTTGTTGATTGAAGGTTTGGAGGTTTGGTGTTGTTGGCCGCCACCTTGGGTGACCATCCATGGAGACACAAAGTGGTGGTGGCTGTGGATGGCCACAACTTATGCTTGGATGTTAGGGTTCAAGGTTGGGTGTTTGGATAGTGGTGGCTGCCATCTTGGGTGGCCAAGCATGGTGGAGAGGTGAGCTGGTGGCCTCTAATGGCCTCCATATGGTGAAGATGGCTAGGGTTTGAAGGTGGTCATGGGTCACTTAAGGTGGTGATGGCCACAAATTGGTGGCCAAGGTAGTGATCGTGGTTGCGGATGGCCACCATAGGGGTTGAATGGCCTAAGGTTTGGCTAGGTGGTGGTTGCCACCACCATGGTGGCCAAGAGGGTGGCACTCCTATGGTGGTTAGCTGCAAGTTAGTAAGAAGGAAGGGTGACCTAAGTTGCACCCAATTGCCTTGGTTGGCCATGACCCTAAGAAGAGGAATTGAGGACCTTTGATTGTTAATTGAGTCCTTAAATACTAATTACATGATTAAGAAACTAATTACTAGCCGATGGATCTAATGGTTCTAAGAATTAGACGTTGAATTGATCCCTAAGGTTGAAATCTCATTTGGGTTGAATGAAATTGATAATATGAGTTTGATGAGGTTAGGGTTGATAATACTAGGTTACTTGGTTGCCAAGTTAACTGAATAGGTCTTTGAGTAAGTACTTGAAGCTGCATGTTGGTAACTGCAGTTGTTTGAATGCCTATATATAACCTTTGATGGCTATTGAATTGATGAATTATGAACTATTGATAATACTGGACTATACTCTATAAAGCCATTACTGATTATGAACTGTGAATTCATATTGCATTATACAATTGTTCATGTAAAGTATGCTTTCCCAATACGAAAGTATGGATTGCCTTACTAAAGAGCAAGGAAGGAGTTCACCTTGCTAGGGATAGGTTTTGTGTAACACGTACGACAACTGAGAGTGGGCTAGCTAATGTCTGTCAAGCAGACTATCTTATGGTAGTGGGTTATTACCCCTCAATGTGAAATGAGGGATAAAATATCTTCCTCAAATGAACGAAAAATGGGAAAAACATAAAATGATGATTGAATGGCTAACTCATAAGTTTAATAACCCAAAAATTATTTGTTTAATCATGAATAATTATTTTATAATATTTATGATTTTGAGAATTTTTCTAGATTTTTTCAGAAATGTTGAATATTTTAATATATTTCTCATTTTACGTGCACACTGAGCAGAGTCAGTGTAACACCCTAAAAATTATTTGTTCCATGATGAATAGTCATTTTCTAATATTTATGATTTTTGAAAATTTTTGTAGATTTTTTTGGAAATATCAAATATTTTAATATATTTTTCATTTTACGTGTGCGCTGAGCGGAACTGGGAAAATGAAATGTTTTCCCCGAGATTGGTAAACTTTGAACTGTGAAAATGTCGACGGGGGATCTTACTAAACCCGAGGCCGGGCACAGTTTACAAAGTTTACGTTTTTTGAGATTTTATCTGATAAATAAAATCATTGTACCGTAAAATTTTCTGATGAACAATAAATATTATTTTCATTAACTGTAACTTTTGTTCACTAGATAATAGCTCTAGCAGAGTGTTAATCATCTGTTCTAGAATGTTCACTTTGGTAACCACATCACTTTTCACTTTATTGAGAAGTGTGCAAAGTTTCTCAATGAAGCTACACATTCTCTCTCTCCTCCCCTCACCACACGGCTGCATGCCTTTCTTGGAGCCAAAAATTATGCTTTCACTTAATTAAGCTACCTATTCTAATTTCAAAAATCAAAAGTCATCATCTTTTCTACTATCAACTTCTCTCTCTACCGTTTTTCTTCTCTCAAGTTCTCCTCCTTCTCTCTAGCACTACTCCACACGGCCAACCATCTCTATGCCCTCCACCATCACAAAAATTTCAAGCAACCACATTTCCTTAATCTCCACTACATTCTAAACACCTTTCTAGTTGAAGATTTCTTGAAAAGCTTCCATCTTCATCATCTTCTTCAAGCTTCAAGTTTGAAGCTTTAGGGTAAGATTCATGATCTCTCATCTTTCCTTCTTCATTTTCGTTTTCATGGCTATCACCATGACTATAGATCCATTCTTTTTCAAGCCTTAGTGTTGATTTGATGAAGTTGTGATTTCTAGGGTTTTTAGTGAGCTTGGCCAAATTTCACTTGGAGCTTCAAGGGAGTTCTTGGCTTGTTTTCTCTCTTGGTAAGAGGAAAATTGTCCACTTCAATCTCTAATGATAGTAGGAGACTTGTATTGTGTGTTGGTTGTGAGAAACCCTTGTTAGGGTTACTCTTTGTGATGCGTAATTTTAATGACTAAGTATTGATTTTATCATGTATGATTTATTTTATTGAATGTATATATATATTGCTGATCTTGGATTAGTTTTGATTGATTGGAAACATGAATTGGGGGCAAGAATTCCTTGCTTTCCCCATTGAGGCTCACGACCACAACCCCTCCATAGGGTGTGTATGATTTAAAATTTTGCAACAAGTGAATAGATGAGTAATCAAGTGAATAACAGTTAACGAATCAAAGAAAAATTTGGGTTCTCACCCTTTAGAGAGGCTCACGGCCTCTAGGCCCATTTTAGGTCCAATGGTGTAATTTTTTAGCAACCTTGGATATTTAGTAATTAAGAGTTAAGCAATTGACATTGTGATTGGAAAGAAAAATTAAATTGATAACCTAGAGTGATTTTTGAAATTAAGGGAAGAATAAGAGTGTGTGAGACCTAGAAAACCTTAGAATAATTTTCTAAGTGAGTATGGATAAAATTAAAACAAGGAACCTAATAATCAAGAGAATTCCTCTAGAAAAGAATTTCATAAGAAACACTAAATTTAAGTGAAACTTAATTAATTGAATAATTAGGAATTAATTAGGGATTCATAAAATGGAAAGAATCAAGAATGAGATCTTATCCTAAAACTTAGAATAATTATAAATTAAATGAAGGACATGAGTGTAAGTAAGAAGTAAAGTAACTCAAATTAATTTATCTTAAGAGAAACTTAATGAGAAGAATGTAGAAGATTAAAGCTTAATTCCATAATGAACCCTAAATGTGTAATATCTTATTTGAAGACTTGATGATGCCTATCTTGGCCAAATTGTGACATATTGTGGAAAAGTATATTATTTTTAGATATACATGAGTATGCATTGAGTTATCATGCATTTTGGAAGTCCGAACGGACTATTGTTAAGGCCATGTTGCCTAGGAGATTGAATCACACCTTTGTGCGGGTGCGAGTAGACTAGTGTAGGTCATACTGTTGACCTTGGGGGCGTCAGGGTGTGGGTGTCTCACAATGGTCTGTTGATAGCTTTTCTAGACCATGGGATAGACCGATGCAAATGCACCGACGATCCGGACCAATACATTGTCCTATATCGTGATCTAGTGTAGAATGTCTTGTACAATGTCATGATATGCACGTTAAAAAATTGAGAATTTTAGCACTTATTAGCCTCGGCAGCCGAGTTACAGACATGTCTCCTAATCATTCTCTCAAAATATTTGTATCTAGCTCCATGGAGTAAGATTTTGATAACGTGTGCATATGCATAGTGAGTCCATATATTATCTGACATTTAATTCTTATGATAATTAGAATTGTTACCTTACTGATGTATGACTGTCTGGAACTGTTAAGTTATCTAATAACTGCCTCTTGTTTATTGTTTATTACTCTGTAATGCTATGTGGGCATCCTACGCCATTTTGTTTATTTATTGCCATAATTGGTAGTGATGGTAGGATGTCTTACCTCTTTTCTATACTTCTACTATCTCTATGTATATATTTATATGTCTTCGAAGACGTCAGCGAAGAGGGTGAAGTTCACAAGTTCCCCGGCTTTTGGCCTGACTTTGACTAGTACTGTTTTTGATCATAACGGTATGTCCACAAGGATTTTTGGGTTATGTGCGGTTGGCTTTCCTCGGAGGTCCAGACTACTGGCACATTAACTTTAGCTCAGATCGCTGTGTCTACTTGGGAGACGTGACGATGTCGTTAGCTTGGGGGCTTTATGATCCACCCATCTTTACCTGCAGTATTCGGTTGCATTTAGAATTTTACATGCCTATTAGGGACATGTGGGGTGATCGTTACTACACCCCACAGGAGGATTCATTCCTCTCCACTGCCTGAGCCCTGGCTCGCAACTCGGTGGCTTTGAAGAGGGTCTCTTTTGATGAGGAAGACCTTAAGGAAGATCCTGACACAGTTCCTTCTCTTTGTCAGTAGGGGCTGATACTATCGATAGTCACTGATGGTTATCCATCTTTTTTTGGGGCCTGATGATTCATCTTTTGGTGGGCTGTATATTTACGACCTTTTGGGACATGCATAGTTTTACTTTTTGTACAATTGGTGTTGTAACTAAACAAGTTTGATATAATTATATATATAAATATGCATAAGTATGTTGTTCGAATGTATGGTTTACTTTTACCTTACCCATTATTGCATTTACGTTCTGTCACTATATTTTATTAATTATTATAACAAAAAAAATTCACTAATTTAATCACACGATTATAGCCACGTAAGTTATATTTATATAATGAATCGAGTCTTAATTTATACTTTTGTTTTTTCGCATCGTAAATAATGATATGATGTTCCCTCCCAAAAAGGGGCGTTACAATAAGCATTGCATTCATATTGCTTAGACACTATTTTATTACTGATATAATGTAAATTTTGATCATATGAAGAAAACTGGCTAAACTGAAACTCTACCTCATCATAAGTAATTATATGTTTACAACTTAATAAGTCTAAGGCAGCTGAAATTATCATGATAACACTGCCAAGTTAGTTTACTGATAATTCCTATAATTCTCACCCCTATTACTTTCCATGGTATTCCAAACCTTGACCATCATGCCACTGCTTAGCTTCTATTTTGAGATTGTGATCGATGGTTAGATCTACTCCTTAGAAACAAATATATACTCATTCAATGGAGTTATCAAAGTGCACATTATGTACACCCCTAGTGTAGTTGGGGATGGCCCTATAGGCTTCATGATATAGAATAGCACTACATGATAGGCATCTAGTATATCTCTTTTGATTGTGTATAGTTTTTATACTTGTATTGCTATATCTAAGTATAGATGCCTATCTCTTTCTAGACATATGTTTATATATGCTGATACTGACTAGCTATGATGGACTGTTAGATAATTGTATGTATAGATACTGATGCCTATGCTTATGTTTCTCTTTTCTTTTCCTATATGTATAACTTAAACCATGACAATGTTTAGAAGAAGGCCTCGAGGGCCAATATGTTTTATTCCTACTGTATTTATGTATATTGTGGCCAAAGTTAGTGTTCTAACTATGAGGACTCACTTTGAGATAGTATTTACACTCAATAGTAATTGATTTCCACTCCACACTTATTGAGGGCTTCTAGCCCAGCTCACCATGACAGTGAAAGAACCTAAAGGTAAAACTAAAATGAATCCTTAATGGCTAAGGTAATTTAATGAACCCTGTAAAGGATCAAATAAAGCTGAAATAGAATATAGTTAAAATAAGTGAGGAACGTAAGTAAATTGGTAAATGGAACTTAAAGGGGTGCTTGTGGTGAACTTTATTCTATCTAGTTTGCTCTTATGAGTGCAGGGTGGACTATATAGGATAGGGGCCGTCACAAAAGGTTTTAATGTCTTCAATATTGAGAAAGGTGTTTTTAAGCTTAGATATTGTTTCGCTAAAGAGATCTGGTTCAGTAGTTGGCTATGAGCCACCATGAACAGTTTGAGGTAGAATCTTGATGGTTGAATTAATAGGAAGTGAAAGTTCGATTATGCTAACCTACATCCTTTAAGGATGTATACAACCATGTTGTAGTGGAAGGTTAGTGGAAGGAGCTAGAGAAGATCTTCATAGTTATGAACTGTACTGATGAGCAGAGAGTGACCTTTGCTTCCTATATGTTGGTTAGGGAAGTAGAGTACTGGTGGAATGATGTAAGAATGCTACTGGAGGCAGTAGGAACCCAAATTACTTAGGAAGTGTTTAGGAATATTTTTGTAGACAAGTAATTCTTTAGGAATCTACAAAATGCTAAGGAATTAGAGTTCCTAAAGTTAAAGTAGGGTAGTATGTCTATGGGCCAGTATGTGGCCAAGTTTGAGGAGTTATTTATGTACTCCTCGTACTTTAGGCATAACCTTGATGAACACTGGAAATGTGTCAAGTTAGAATCTTGACTGAGAGAGGACTTGCTAAGAGTGACGGTTGCTATGAAAATCAAGGATTTTCCTACCTTGGTGAGCAAGTGTAGGATCATTAACGGTTGTGGTGTTCAAGGACCAACTAAAATGGGCAGTCAAAGTTTCCAAAAGAGGAAGAGGCTGGATGATAGGTTAAAGTAGGGTCCATTTAGACCTAAGTATAACTAGGACAAGGGAAAGCAAGCTCAGATAGAGTGTAGTAGACCTACTTGTGTGAAGAGTGGAAGGAATCATGGTACCAGGCAATGTCTACTAGGAACAGATGTACGCTATAGATGTGGGAAGCCTCGACACAAGTATTGTGAATGTAACCAAAATAAGGGGGCAAATCCTAACCCTAGACTGCAAAATAAGAGACTTTGAGTGGAGAACAGGCAACTCATTCTCCTGATCTGATACAAGGTAAGTGCCTAATTAGGAATGATTTCTTAATTGTATTTTATGACTCAAGAGCCTTGCACTCCTTCATTTCTATTGAATGTGTGGAGAAATTAGACTTGTTTATGTCTATACTTCCCTATGACTTGTCTATATTTACATGAACAGGAAAGCTACTAATAACTTCTTATGTCTATTTAGACTGCACTATTCCATAGAATATAGGCCTTTTGTTGTCAGTCTTACTTGTTTAGCTCTTGTTGAAACAAATATTATTCTGGGGATGGACTAGTTGTCCAACAACCTTGTTGTTTTGATTTGTTTAGATAAATTCCTTATTTTCTTATCTAAATCATCACGTGTTCCAAAATCCCATGAATCTATGTACTTGAGTGCCTCCCAAGTTAATTGTTGTTTAGTAGAAAAGGCTCAAGGTTATGTTCTCCTATTTTCCTTAGAATCTGAGGTTGAGCAAAGCCTAAAAGGAATTCCTGTGGTAAAGGAATACCTAGAGGTTTTCTATAAGGAGATAACTAGCTTACCACCTGAAAGAGAGACTAAGTTCACAAGACTTAGTACTAAGAACAAGGCCTATATTGTAGCACCATATAGAATGTCTCCTTTGGAACTGAGTAAACTCAAGAAGCAGATAAGAATTGCTAGTTAAGTAATTCATTAGGCCAAGTATGTGACCCTGAAGAAGAATGATGGCAGTCTGAAACTGGGCATAGATTATAGATAACTCAACAAAGTGACAATTAAGAATAAACATTCATTTCCTAGAATAGATGTTCTAATTGATCAGTTAAGAGGAGACATAATCTTTTTAAAGATAGATATGAGATTAGGACACCATCAGATTAGGGTAAGAACTTAAAATATTCCTAAGACAGCCTTTTGGACTAGGTATAGGCATTATGAGTACCTTGTGATGCCCTTTGGTCTTACCAATGCTCTTGTAGTATTTATGGATTACATGAATAGGATCTTTAGACCTTATCTTGACTAGATTGTAGTAGTCTTCATAAATGATATCTCATCTATTCAAAAATAGAAGAAGAACATAAGGTACACTTTGTGTTGCAAATCCTAATAGAGAAGTAATTATTTTCTAAACTATCGAAGTGTGAATTTTGGATGCATGAAGTGAAGTTTTCAGGACATATAGTATCCTAAGGAGGAGTATCTATGCATCCCAATAAGATAGAAGTAATTATACATGGGGAAAGGCCTAAAGGTTCTAGAAATCCATAGTTTCTTAGGATTGACAAGATACTATAGGAGGTTCATCAAAGGATTTTCTCAATTGATGTTACCTATGACCAAACTTACCCAGAAAGGCAATCCCTTTGATTGGACGCAAGAGTGTGAAAATAATTTTCAAGAGTTGAAACATAAATTGACTACCACACCAATGTTAATAATCCCAGACCCTCAAGGACACTTTGAAGTATATTACGATGCTTCAAAGAAAGGCTTAGGTTATTTACTAGTGCAGAATAGAGTAGTAGCTTATGCTTCTAGATAGCTAAGACCTCATGAAGAAAACTATCCTACCTATGACCTAGAACTAGCAGCAGTGATTTTTGCCTTAAAGATATAGAGGCATTACCTCTATGGAGTTTAGTTTGAGGTGTTTAGTGACCATAAGAGACTGAGATATCTATTTAATTAAAAGGAGTTAAATATAAGGTAGAAAAGATGGATGAAATTTCTAAAAAATATATAATTTTGAGTTAAAATATCATCTGGGTAAAGTCAATGTAATGATTGATGCACTCAGTAGAAAGTCTCTACACGTGTCCTATATAATGATACAAGAAATGAATATTTTAGAAGATTTCATAAATCTAAGCCTAACAGTGACTGTGTTACCACATAGTCTCTATATGAATGAATTGAAAATAGAATGTGACCTTAGAACCCAAATTAAAGATGTGCAAGAGAAAGACCCAACCTTACAATCCTTAAAGGAGCAAATCTCGCAAGGAAAAAAGAAGGACTTCAATGAGGCAACTGATGGAACAATCTTGTTCTGAAGTAGGATGTGTGTCCTAAAGGATGTAGATTTAAGAACTAGAATTTTAGAAGAAGCACATAAGAATAGATACATCATTCATCTAGGTGCAACAAAGATGTATCAAGACCTAAAGACCATGTTCTAGTGGTTAGGAATGAAAGATGACATTACCTAATGTGTAGCAAAATGTCTTGTATGTCAGAGAGTCAAGATAGAACATCAAAAGCCATATGGACCTTTACAACCTTAGGAAACCCTATAATGTAAATGGAACAACATATCTATGGACTTTCTCTTTAGTTTGCCAAAATCTCAATCAGATGATGACTCAATATGAGTCATTGTGGACAGACTGATCAAGTCTGCCTATTTTCTTACCTGTTAGAGCTAATTTTTCATTGGATAAGTTACCTTTGCTTTATATCCAAGAAATATTAAGGCTACACGATGTACCCTCAAACATTATATCTCAAAGAGATCCT
Organism: Ormosia semicastrata; assembly: GCA_029884595.1. Lineage (NCBI taxonomy): Eukaryota > Viridiplantae > Streptophyta > Magnoliopsida > Fabales > Fabaceae > Ormosia > Ormosia semicastrata. The sequence continues at coordinate 15,878,919 of JAQQTO010000062.1, read as the reverse complement.
AGATTCACATTTAGATTTTGGGGAGCTTTACAAAAAGTTTTTGGAACTAAGTTGTACCTCAGTACAACTTATCACCTATAACACCCTCTCGAAAGGGCATTACATTTCAGACTAACTCCTTTTTATTATCTTTACCCAAGTTATAGAATATTTAATGTTATAAAATACGAGTTTTAAATTTTTTTTTCACGGATAATATAAACTTACTGAATCATAAAAACACAAAACATAAGAACTGAATCAAATACATCGTATATACATAACATAAATCAGTAACAACTTAATTACATAAAATGTATGTACCCCCAAAACACATAAATGACTACCATATAAAAACTGAACCTAACCCAAGTCCAAACACTTGAAGAGTAGGGTCTTGCACCTGATCTTTCTCCAGATCCTCTTCAGGATCCCTATCAGACAAAACCCCCAGTCGGGGCACGTCACCACGAACGGTAGTTCAAGCAGTCGACTCTACAGAGTCTTCCCTAGGGATAGTTCTATGATTACCCCATAACTCCCAAAAAGGCAAATCAAACTCCAAGTAAACAACTGTGTCCACGGTAAACATAGCAGCCCTAGACCGGGTCAAAATCCAAAATAAGGTGACACCTCCGATATACTGAATGCGCCTCATGTCCCAACGAACATTTCACGCTTTGATGCCCCTATGAAATTGTAGCCTAACGAAACCTCGTAGGTCTTGGCTTGCCACCATCATAGTCTTTTTAAGAACATAAAAATGACAGAACAACCAGCACAAGATAATAAAGTGGTGAAATCCCCTACATCAATACCAGCATGGCAGCAAGAAACAGTACTGATAATAATGCCATTCATATATAGCGATATCAAAGAACAACAGATAAAATCATGTTAACATAGGAATATCACAGGACAACAGGCATAATCATGTTATCAACTAATAGATAATTCGATAATGTACATCAAATTATATGAATACTGACTATACCACAAAATAAGTATACTGACTATGCCACAACAAGATGTACACTGACTATGCATATGCATAATGTGTTATCTCCTACTCCATGGAGCTAAACACAATTTCGAAGAGAATGATCTAGAAGATCTGTCTGTATCTCGTCAGCCTTAAGTCAAGTGCTAAAATTTCTTAATTTCTCAATTTGCGCAACACGACTTTATACAAGACAGTCTACACCAGATCGTGATTAGGGATAGTGTCTCGGTCCGGATCGTTGATGCGTTTGCATCAGTCTGATCTGCGACACAGGGAAGCTACCAGCCAGCCAATGTGAAAAACCTGCACCCGACGCCCCCAAGGTCAACACATGACCTACACTATGTCTATCACACCCGCACTAAAGTGTAATTCATCTCCTAGGCATACAGCCTTAACAACAAAGTCACCAAGACTTTTACTTTCACAATGCATGATGGAATGACATAATAAATCAACACTCATTAATAGCATCATTCCATGAAAAATAAACCACCACTGGGTTAAGCCATCCACTGATATTTCAGGGTCCAGTATGTCGGCCTAATAGTACAATGCTATTATATTTATTCACAAGGTATCTCATTTGCACAAAAACAAGAACCATTATTTTATTTTTAGGCTCTAATCATAATACTTTCAAGAATGAATGTAGAAATTAATTTCAATCACCATACTCTTCTAAATAATTTCCTCTAGTAACATTTCCTCATATTTTTCATGAAAAACGTAAAAAGAAACCACATTGTCTTAACCTCACCATTCTTTTCCTTTTTTCCCAAGTCTTTCAAATTTTCACTATCTTTCTCTCAAGCTTCTTTTCACTCAAGGCTGAAATCCCCTTCTAATTAAATGACCACATCTTGTTGCATCACTCCTTCATTATTATAAATCCTTAATCCAATTCCCTTTTCACCTTAGCTCCTAAATTCCAAATCAACACCAAAGTTTGTCTTAGATACCTTTTTTATTTTTTTGTAAAACCACTTGGCCGTGAGCCTAAAGTCTTTGGACCTCAAAATTTCCATATTCAACAACAAGATTTCAACTAAAACTGTACTATATAAAATACTTCAATTTTCAGATTATCTTTCTATCTTACTTGCACAATTGAAGCCAAAATCAATTCCTTTAATCCTAATTTAGTCCCCGATCGTCCAAGTAATATTTTGTAACATTCTTTCCAAAACTTTCATTATTCTAATTCTAAGAAAAATCTTTTCTATTAAACTTATCAAAAATCATCTTAATAAAATACTCTAAGTCTCCAAATTATTTTTCCATTCCATCATCAAATACCATGGCCAAAACCTAATTCTTTTCAATGGTAAAAACTTTGTTTCTTCCAGTCCTCAACTTGTAACCTCATAAATCATATTCTTGCTTCCTAATCATCTAAGTTCTTAACCAATAAATTATTTTTCTCGTGGATACCTCCTCCTAGGCCAAAAGGCCGTGAGCCTCAAGAGATCCTTGGAATCAAAAATCATTCCTTTTCAACATAAATTATAGCATACAACATACTCTAGTAATTACCAATCTACTATATCAAGTTCTTGCATAATGTCAAGGTAATAAAAATCATGCATAATCAATAAGAAACCATAGCAATTTCATGCATACAATCAACATCATATAATTATACATAATCAAACAAGCACAAACCAATAATCATACAATCAAGTGAATAAATTTTCACATGAATTTTCTACTCACAAACACAAATATTTCATTCCTCACCACCATAACATAGTTGATGAGGTTAATCTCTCTCTTACATTTGAGGATGTCCAACCACTACTTGGATATCTCCTTGAAACAAGCTTTCTCCTCCAAGAGCCTCTTGAAAACACATACAAAAGATCAACGTCAAAGGTTAGGAGAGAATGACCATTGATCAAAATCATGATCTTAGAAAGAAGAAAAGAAAGAAGAATGAAGATGGAGAAATTTACCTTAAGAGTCTTCAAGCCCTAACTTGAAGAGATACTTAAAAAAGGTGAACAAAGCCAAGATCTTCACACCAAAGGGTCTTAGAAAGAGATTTAGAATCAAGAAATGTGAATGGTTAAAATTAAAGAAGATGAATGTATGGATTTTTGGAGGTGGCTGTGAGGTGGATGGAGTGAAAAAGAGAGAAAACCAAGTGAGTAGCTTTTTGAGTGAAGAGAGAGAAATTGAAAAAAAAGTGATAAGATAAAAAATGAAATGAAAACTTAGCCAAGAATCTTCCTTTTCCCCCTCATGGCTGTGCCACACACATAGGGAGGAGGAGCTAAGCTTCCTTAACAAGCTTCACCAAGCTTCCTTGAGAAGCTTCTCCTTTTGGTCCAAAAGTCAAAGGTAATGTCATGTGGGTGATGTCACATGGATGATGTCACAAAAGTGACTAGATAGAAATAATTTACTAAATCTTTTCTACAAGCTATTATCCAATGGACAAAAGTCACAGTTAACAAAGCCGGTATCTATTGTCCAATGGACAATAGAGTGTACCAAAATTTTATCCGTCAGATAAAACCTCAGACAATGAAAACTCTGAAAACTATTTCCGGTTTCAGGTTTAGTAAGATCCCTCGACCCCGTATTAATGGTCCAAAATTTTTTAGAAATAATATTAAAATAATTCACATAAGCCAAATAATTCATAGAAATTCATAGAAATTCATAACAACACAGATAACACAGATAAACCAAAAACAAGAGAAATTTAGGGCGTTACATCACCTATATACAAATGGTCAAACTGAGAGAACCATTCAAACCCTATAGGACATGCTCAGAGCTTGTGTTATAGAGCAACAAGGTAGTTGGGATAAATATATCCCACTGGTAGAGTTTCCTTATAACAATAGTTACCATTCTAACATAAGGATAACACCCTATGAAGCTCTTTCTGGCAGAAAGTGCAGATCACCCTTGTGTTGGTTTGAAGTTGGAGAGAAAACCATGTTAAGGTTAGAATTAGTAAAAAGGACCACTAAGCATATTTAAATGACTAGAAAAAGGTTAGCACTTGCCCAGTCTAGGTAGAAGAGTTATGCTAATGAAAAAGGAAACCCTTAGAATTTGAGGAAGAAGAACATGTATTCTTGAGAATCACTCCTATAACTAGGATTGGTAGAGTCTTAAAGTTTAGAAAATTGAGTCCTCATTTTTTGGGTTCATTTCAAATTCTCAAAAAAGTTAGACTTGTAGTTTCTCAAATAGCTCTTCCATTGAGTCTTTCAAATCTTTACAATATCTTTCATGTATCTCAACTCAAAAAACACTGGTCCCTCACATATTCTAGAAAATGAGTCTATACAACTAAGAAATAATTTGATTAACAAAATTAAGCATGTACTGATTTTAGATAAGCGAGTTAAGGAACTTAGAGGAAGATACATTCCTCTAGTTAAAGTGATTTAGGAAGGGCTGAACTCTGAAGAATCTACATAGGAGCTAGAGACTAGTATAAAGAAAGATTGCCCAGAGTTATTCTCTTCAGGTAACTAAATTTTGAAGGAAAAATTTTTAAAAGGAGGAGAGAATTGTAACATCCTCCATTCCAGCCTGCTTATAGAGCTAATGGAGCATAAGCTACTATTTGGCATATTTGCATGAATTTACATGCATGTCTTTGCTGTACTTGTTTATGAGCAGATAACTTAGCAAGTAATTTAGCTCCTAAGATTAATTAAGAAAATTCTAGGAAATCATTAAATAATTGAGAATAAATTTATAATTTAAATTTTCACATTTAAGTTATGGAAATTAGCTAGAATGATTATAAATATTTTTTATAATTAATATGAAATAGATTACTTTTTTGTGAATAATAAAGGATTAAAAAATTGTTATCAAGCTAATTAAAGGTTAATTAGCGTTAAGCTAATTTAATTAAGTAAATAATTATTCTAAGAAAATATAATATTTTATTAAATTATATAAAGACCAATAGAAAAATTAGAGAAAATAATGATTTAATTAGAAATAAAATGATTATTAAAAAAAAGGAAGTAATGATTATGAGTTAACTAATGGGGTTTCATGCAAGCTTAAAGAGCACTATGCTTATTTTTTAGTGGCTTAGGGCTTTTGAGTAATGATGATTAGGCTTAGAGTTGATTTGACTCTAACATATCAAATTGAATGCAATGGAAAGAGCATAGAGCTAGTACATAAGGATTATAAGGTTTGCATGGAATTTTAGAGAATCCTAATGTGATCTAGGGTATGCATGGGTCCTAATAACATACCCTATGGTAGCTAAAATCTACATAAATCACAATCTAAAACCCTATACTACTTAGAATGCCCTTAAACTTATCTCTTACAATGATAACTTAGTGTCTAAACTACCTAAACTTCCTCACTAATGCCATTCACTCATTCCACAGCCTCACCCCCCCACTTAGCCAACATATAACACACACACACTCTCATTCTTCACCCACACACAAGACTCCAAGGGAAAGATCAAAAGTGAGAGCTGGAGAAAGAATGGGGCGATAGAGACAAGAATAAGGAGGAGGAGCTACTACATTTGGTTGCTGCCACTAGTCCAAGCCACGAGCAATTGAAGAAACCTCATCTTAACCACTCTTTCTTCCATTTCCCTAAGTTTCGTCATCATCCACCACTAACAACCTATCACTATCGTGAGCAAGAAAGTGAGGTATGGGTGCTTGCTTCCTTTTCCTCCATGTTTTTTTGCTCGCTATTGGATTATGGGGGTTAATTTTGTGGTTGATGGGGTTGCAAGTCTTAGAAGTCGCCACGGTATGGTGGCCTTGTCTGCGGGCTAAGGAGCTCCACCACATTATGGAGGTGTTGTTGATTGAAGGTTTGGAGGTTTGATGGTGGTGACCGCCACTTTAGGCGGCCATTCATTGATTATTACGACTCTGATGAGCTTAGGGTTGATAATACTAGGTTACTTAGTTGTCAAGTTAACTCAATAGGTCTTTGAGTAAGTGCATGAAGCTACATGTTGGAAATTGTAGTTGTTTGAATGCCTATGTATACCCTTTATTGACTAATGAAATGATATTATGAATTATGAACTACTAATGATACTGGATTATTGTTATCTATTTTGCTAGACTACGCAAACGCACATGTCGACAAGTAATAAAAGTGAGTATTCAAGTATCATTCCCATGAGAACTGTATTAAAAATTATTTTAAGTATTAACCAATTACTGCTTACTCTCAATTCTAGGCTATCAAATTGATTTGAGTGATTAAATGATAGAACAAAATAAAGTAACAATTCCAAAACAAGATAAAAATAAATAGAGAAGAACCAATGGTTAGGGAATCTAGGGTCTAACTTCACTTATTATTTTATTTGATTTCATGCAATCCTTTCTATAATTGGCATTGACTAAAGTAATGATTTTGATGATAACAAACAAGAAACGAATGGAAATGCATTAATCAAGCTCCAAGAATATTCAAGATTAGCATATAGGGTCTAGATCATATGTAAAGGTAAAAAAGAATCACACTAAGCTTAAATATGTTTTCAAATATTTACAAATTATTTTTCACATGCCAAAATGCCCAACAAACAAGTTTTGAAAAGCTAATCATGGTAGTAGTTCATTTCTATGAAAAATAGCCAAGTTTGAGTTTTGTAAAACTGATCTTTGGTTACTCTTTTGATCATATCTTTCAAAATAGTTTGATTTTTGTTCTGAAACTTATTTATAAGAAAATAGACTCAAAGATCTTTCTAATGAGTGGTTATTTGCTTAAAACAGATAAGAAATGAAGAAGTTATGACCATTTAAAGTCAGTTTTCAAAACTAGAGTGTAATAACCGATTATGGATTTCTCATAACCGATTATTCACCAAGTCAGGAGCATTTTTCATGTTTTTAAAGCTCCTAACCGATTATGGAATATCTATAATCAATTATTTACTAAAATAGAAGTGTTTTCTAGTGTTTTTCTTAAAAGCCCATAACTGATTATAACCATTCACATAATCGATTATATATTCATAACAGAGCGTGCCTTTTTGTGTTTTAAAGGCCAATAACCAATTATGGCTTTGGATATAATCGGTTATGGAATGTTTTAAAAACCTAGAATTCCATTTCTTCATATCATAATCGATTATGTATATTTCATACCCAGTTATGGTGAAACGCAGAACACTTCCTCAACGGCTCTATTTGGAACATTTAATGAACCCAACCACCTCTAACGACTCTAAAATTCTTTGGGTTATAAATGAAAATGTTTGGGCATCAAAGAAAGGTTGGAGAACAATCTGAAAATCATTCTTAAGCATTGAAAACTAGTTTTATCAATTTTTTCTCCAAATCTCTGTTTTGAGCTAAGTGTGTGTGATTCTTTGATACCATAAGCTTCAATTTATATTATTTACTATTTGAGAGAGTTTCTATCTTCTACAGTTTGTATAATCTGTAAAAGAGAAGGTGAGGTATCCCTCTAGAGAAAGGGTAAGGTATCCCTTAGTTGGATAAAGGGTGAAGCATCATTGTTTGAGGCTCAAGCACAAGGGTGAGGTATCCCAAGATGTGTTGAGTGCTCTCAATTGTAAAGGTTGTCAAGCACATGTTGAAACTTGAAGATATAGTGAAAGATCTCAGGTGATTGCTTGAGGACTGGACATAGGCCACAAGTGGATTGGTGGCTGAACCAGGATAAATCTTGTGGTTGTTCTTCTAAACTCATCTATTTACATTTGTGCTTTTATTTTATATACTTGCTTGAATGTTATTCATCTTGGCTTGTTTTATTTGTGAGTGAAGTGTTCAATCTCATTTATCTATTCACTTCAATTATCCAATAGCTTCAATGAAAATTGATAAACAAATGTTTTACGAAAGATTTACAAAAATATTTTATAAACTTAATTCACCCCCTCTTGAGTTTGAGGCCACTTGGTAACAAGTGGTATCTGAGTTAGGCTCTTGTGTAAAGAGCTTAGCAGCTTCAAGAGAAAGTGATAGCCTCTTCAAATAGTTTTTCAGAAAGTTCTTATCTCTATAGACCTCCATTTTTCAATGGGGATGGGTATGCTTATTGGAAAGAAAGAATGAAAATTTTTATTGAAGCTATTGACTTAGTTGTGTGGGATGTTGTTGAAAATAGTCCTTTTGTCCCCACATAAGTTATAAATGGTGTAAGAGTTAATACGCCAAGAAGTGAATGGATCAATGATGATAAAAAGAAGGTCCAATACAATTTGATAGCCTAAAACATCATTACCACAACTTTAGAGTATAATGAGTTCTTTAGAGTGTCAAATTGTGAATATGCCCAAGAAATATGGGACATTTTACAAGTAACCCATGAGGGTACTAGTGAAGTGAAAAGATCAAGGATTAATACTCTTACTCATGATTATAAACTTTTTAGAATGAACTAAGGTGAAAGTATTCAAGAAATTCAAAAATAGTTCACACATATTACAAATCATCTTGCTTCATTGGGAAAGACTTTTCCTAATGAAGATCTTATTAACAAAGTGTTGAGATGTATAAGCAGACATTGGCAACCTAAAGTGATTGCTATTGCGGAGTCAAGAAATCTCTCAACCATGACCCTAGCCACACTTTTTGGTAAGCTTCAAGGACATGAATTAAAGTTGAATAAACTCAACTAACATGAGGAGCTGGACAAGAAAAAGAAAGGAATAGCTCTCAAGGTCACTTCCTCCATGATTAATGATGATGATGATGATGATGATGAAGTTGGGTTGGAAATGAATGAGGTGAATCTTGCTCTACTAGTAAAGAAATTTAAAAGGTTTTTCAAGAAGAATGGAGCTTATAGAAGACTTCCCTTTCCCCAAAAGAATGTCTATCACAAAGGGGAAGGAACCTTATCCACTCCTAAATGCTATGAATGTGGAGAATTGGGTCACATGAAGATGGAGTGCCCAATTTATCAAAGTAAAGTGGAAAAATATGACAAAAGATCCTCAAGGGAGAAGAAAGAAAGAAGAGCCTACTTAGCTTGGGATGATAATGACATGGATTCAACTGATAGCTTGGACAATGAGAAAGCCAATCTATGTTTCATAGCTATAGGAGAAGAGGAAGATGAAGATGACATGGAGGTAACATCCTCAAATTCTGAATCAAACTCTTCCCCTTCCTATGATGAATTACAGGATGCATTTGAAGAATTACATAATGAATCTACGAGGCTTGTAAAAATGATTTCATGCTCAAAGAAAACAATTTTCTCATTTGAAAATCAAATTTCTACCTTAAACAAAGAAATTGAGGAATTAAAATTAGAAAATGAAACTCTTGGGTTAATTGATGCAAATTCTTCGTGCATAACATGTTCTTCACATGATAATGCACCACACCCCCATCTTGCTCATCATGTAAAGCATTTGAAATTGAGATTGGGGATTTGAAGAACACTCTTTCAAAATTTACCTTTGGAAGAGGTAACTTGAATGTATTGTTAGGGAAATAAAGATGTGTTTTTCAAAAAGCTAGTTTAAGGTATTGATGTGTGGATAAAATAAACACACCTCTTGTGTTTGATTTGAGGTAGACTTAGGTGTGCTTTGATGATTTATGTTGGAATTTATGCCACATTTAATCTAATTATCCTTGGTATCTCATGATTGGTCTTTCTCTATGTTTTTAGGTCCAAAAGAGGTGTTTTATAATGGTTCTATGAAGCTTTGGATGGATTTATTACAATGGAGTTGAGCTCAGAATTTATATGGTTAAGATTTATAGAGTTTTTGACCTTTGCTCGATAAAATGAGTATAACTTAAGCTATAGAAGTCGAAACGAAGTGATTTTAGTGTCATTGGAAAGCTTAGAAAAAGATATACAACTTTTATGAAGATTACTTCTCCAACAAAAGACGTTTTGAGTGACTAAAGAGGGACACGGCCGTGTCCATCACCAAACTACAGACACGACCCTGTCTAATTTGAAGCTTATGGAGTGGAGACACGGCCACGTCTCAAGGACACAGGGCCGTGTCTCACTTTTTTTGACTACTTGTATGTGTTTTATGATAAATTTGACATGTTTTCTCATAGACACGGCCATGTCTCCCATAGGCATGGCCGTGTGTGACCTCCTGGCATGAAAGAGAAGCCAAAACTCATCTATTTGGTTATTGGAAGGCAGCAAAACTTAAGAGAACGTGCATGAGACTGTAAAGGGCACTCTTTGAGACCCTTTTGGCTAGAAAACCAAGAGAAAGTGGAGAGCACAAGGATTGGAGGCTAGGATCAAGAGCAAGAGCAAGATCAATATCAACCATTGAAGTTCTCTTCTTCATCTTCTTCATTTGATTTGTAATCATGGTTGTATCTTTTCCCTTTGTTCTTGTTTGTGCTGTAATTGCCATGAGTGGCTAAACTCCTTTTCTATGATTGGGATGAAACTCTCTATATCTTTATGTTGAATTGTTAATTTGATTCTTTGTTAATGGTGATTATTGTTCTTGATTCATTCTTAGTGTTCTTAATGCTTGTGATATGTTGCGCGCCATATTTACATGATCTTAGGCTTTGGATGAAGGATCAAAAGATGAAATCTAATTGCTTGATAATCTAATAATTAAACTTAGAAATTGAGATCTAGACATAGATTTAAATCCTTCGAGGAATCAATGATTGTCATAAATCTTAATGGGTTGGAACTTGGATTAATTGCCATGAGAATGAGATTAATGGAGTTTTAGCACATTTTTAGTGCCAAGAAATTGGGCTTTAAATAATTTAGGACAAATCGTCTTCAAGAACATAATTGAACATTAGTAAAGATAGGATTACAATTTATCATAGAGGGTAGTGTAGTGGATTCCCAGTCCTAAGTCCTTATACCTTGTTTAAATCTCAATCTTTCTTTATTTATTTGCTTTATTTATTGTTTTGATTTTAATTCAGATTTCACCACTGTGTTTGTTCGCTTAAATAATCATAATTGCCATAAAAGTTAGTATTCAAATGATCCTCGTGGGAACAATATTTATTTTACTACTTATACGATCCATACGTGATACAGATTAAAAGTTGTAAACCCAAGTGTAAGTTACTTTAAGTAATAAATTCTTGGGAGTCCGAGGTTGATCAATAGGGAATTGATGAAGAAAAATTCTTTGACGTAAAGTAAATATTTTGTCTCAACAATAAAACTGATAAAACTTAGTCACAAATAGAAAAAACTTACTTGGGTTAGGAGATCCACTCTTAGTAAATAAATTAAGGATAAGGTTAATTCTTTTCATAACTCAATTAGAATCCACACATAATGGACATTCCAATTGGAAAATAAAACATTCAAAGTTCATTAAAAATTATATACATAATTATATTATGATTCCTTTAATCATCTATTAACACCACCACTTATAAATGGGCTCAAGCATTCATTGTGCTAATATCTTGTCTACAACAAATTAAGATCTCCACTTTACAATTAGGGTTTCTAAATTGATTGGAAACAAAATACAATACGTATAATGACCACTTGAAAATATATCATTTAAGCACAAGAAAGAAATGAATCTAATATTATTTCATTACCAAGAGCTTCACCCTTTCACCAAGTAAAATGAAACTTAATTACTCATAGACAAGAAGAAATGATAAGAGAAGAAGAAGAAGAAGAAGAGAATAACTTTAATTTAGAACAAAAGAAAACTACAACAAAATAAACAAACAACACAATAGCATGATCTTGGCCTCTATGACCAAGACTCTGCAAATGATCAGCCAAGGCTCCCTTTTATAGAGGATTTGGGATACAAAATTACAAGGGGGCTGATTCATGAATGAGTGCATGAGTAGAAAATGAGTGAAAAATGCCGAATGACTTTTGTTGAGTGAAAAATTATGGAGATTCTTTGTCTCTAAAGTCATTCAATTATGAAGTTATTAAATACGTCATAATATTAAAATGTGATCTTCATAAAAGTTGTAGAATTTTGTCTTAGCTTTCAAATTCACTAGAATCACCTCAAAAGGCCACCTACAGCCCGAGATATGGCCCAATTATTACACAGTATTCAGGCCCAATTACAGCTCTACTATTCTGACTTCCAAACCTAATATGACTTCTAAGTAGTTCAAACTTAGTCTGGTGTTCTTCATGAAAGTTGTAAATAGAGTCTTAACTTACAAATACCAAAATTTTAGCCTAATCCAGCTTTTACAGCCCGAGTTATGCTATGATTACTGCACATTGTTCAGGTTCCAATTACAAAACCCGTATTCTGACTTTCAAGCCCAATTAGTTCCACTATATGTCTAAATTTGGCCTAGAGCTATCATCAAAGTTGTAGAACTCTCTCTTATCTTTCTAACAAGGTAAAATGCATAATTATTATTCATCTAGAACTCAAGATATGGCCAAAATACAGAAATAGTGTAAGACGTAAATCATGCTGAAAAAATCAATTAAGTCTAATTTGAGTCCAAACTTACAAAACATAACCAAGCTCAATCAATTAAGTACATAGAAAGTGTAAATAACTAAAAATTACGGCTTATTAATGTATCAAATATGTGATTATCAAATTCTCCCACACTTATCTTTTTGCACTCTTGGGCAAAACACACAAGACCAAAACTAGGGAACAATGAAAAACAACACAAACTCAAAAGTTAAATACTCTAAAAGACTCAATTTTCAATAATATTTAAGAATGAAGAGCAACCAATCATTCAGGGGATCAAAACATTTATGAGGTAACGTTTCTTCACATCTCAAACCAACAAGTAAGGAAATTTCAATTGAAAAACATGAGTCAAAAATGATAGATCTTCACAAGATTTACTCTCAATCCCTCAAGTGTTTAAAAGGTAGGTATTTCACTCAATTTAACCCATAAAAATTGTACTACCATAAGCTTGCTTATCCTTTACTTCTCCACTACTCAAAACACATGCACACACAAATCATGAGGACTTTATTCAAGGTTGTAATAGGGTCAAGGTAAAGGAGGAGGTAGTATGGATATGACAAGTTAAATACCAAAGAAAATAAAAGAGCATAAAAGTTGAGTTCAATTAACAAGCATGAAAGTTCATCCCAACTCCACCTAATACAAATTTCCTTTACATATTCTTTTCCTTTCCTTTATTGCCTTGTTGGCCCTTATTTACATCTTTTTTTTTTAGAACATAATATATACTTTTTTTTAAAATTGAACATTTTTTTTTCACTAACCATTCTACACACATACACCCACACTTGTTCAATAACTCATCCAATGACAAAGCTAATGTTCTCTTATTCCCTAAGGCCGGGTAAGAACATGGTTTTTCATCTAAGGTACATAATGAGCTCAAAACAGGAATGGTCAAATAAGCTCAAAGGGGTTAAGCAAGGGGAAATAGGCTATTTCCAATGCTTTACATTGTAGGAATTAGAGAATTTTCAAGAAGGCATAAGAATGCTGAGCAAGCTGCCTATTTGTGCACCAGTCATTCTTGGCTATTTGGTTAAAATAGCTATTTCAAGAATAATGTCTCAATCATGTTTATGTATACATGTGAAAATGTAGTCTAAAAAAGAATCAAAGCAAGTTCTAGAGTAACAATTCCATGAGTGAAATTCACACAAGAAATAAAAGAATGGTACAAATGTTCAATCCATTCATCAATAGGCTCAAAATCTCACAAGACATAATTCTATCATTCTCAATTCACCAATTCAACATCCATAACCAAGCATGTGATTTTTAAGAAAGAAGACAATTTACTCAATCATGCAAATTTTTCTGAATTTGAATTGCTACTTCCACACAAACTAGTTACTACTAAATTACTCCTTACTTTGCCACCAATTTTGATGCGTCTCAAGAATAAATAATTTACTCCTTACTCTACCATCCTTAATTAGTTTTGTTGTTAGTAAGTTGCTGACAAACATATAAACACAACAAACATATTAATAAGCACATTTCCTAATTTTTTTGGTTTTTATTTTATTTTTTTTGGTTTCTTTATATTTTATTATATTTTTTTTACACCACTATCCTTCCCCCTAACCAGATCACAACATTGCCTTCAATGTCAAAACATAGATAGGTAAATGATAGAAGATAGTACCTGTTGTTGCAATTACTGAAAAGAGAAACCTGACACAAATTTAAACAGAAATAAAGTACAATAAATAAAACTAAAGCTTGTAATTATTTAAATAGTTGGAGCATATAATTTGGCTAGCTTTTCATACTGCTTCCCTCACCGCTTCCTTCTAACCAATCTATCTGAACTATCACTAGATCAGGTTCATAAACAAAAGCTTCTAATTTATCAATTAACTCATCAATAGTGGAAGCAGAGATCGTCTTGTCGAAGGTGTGATAAATTTCTGTTCCACAGCATGGTCAACAAAAGATAACAAATTATCAAAGAAATTATTAACATTCAACAAACCTATGGGTTTATGGTGGATGTTCAGTTGGGCCCAAGAGATAATTTGAAAAACTTCTTCTAAAGTACCAGAACCACCTGGTAAGGCAATGAATGCATAAGAGTTTTCAAGCATTGTCTTCATTCGTCCATGCATAAATGATACTTGAAATTCCTGCCCAATTGTCTTTCCAATGATGTTCTTTCGAGTTAAAGGTTCAGGAATGATACCTAAAACTTGATCACCTCTTAGATGTGCAGCAAGTGATACAGCCCTCATTAACCCAATGCTACCTTCCCCATATACTACACGAATGTCCCTTGCAGCAAGTGTTCTACCAAGAGTGATTGCTGCATTTACAAACTCTAAATCCTTCCCATAACTTGTCCCACAAAATGCACAGATACTGGTAAATCTACGAACCAAAGAAGAAGCTCCCTCCATTTCTACACTCACACTCTCTTTGAATGATTATGAGTTGTAGGAAAGTGAAGAAAATAAAGTGTTTAAATAGGAAAGAGAATAGAAAAAGTAATAATAGCTTCTGTATGGGTAGGTTGGCTATTGTCAGAAAAGTTTGAATTTAAGAAACTTTTATTTTATTTTTATTTTTTTATTTATTTTTATTTATGTTTTAGACTTCAAGAAAATCATCAGGGTAAAGAAGTCTACAAACTCTTGAAGGACCTTGCCCAAAGGATCGTCTATCCAAAACTAAAAGAAAACAAAATCATACAAAGATAAAATTATAATAACAAATGATGGCATACCTTTATGCACAATTTTCATAGCATATCTTTATACTGCGCGTCATGAATGTAGTAGCCTTCACAATTTTACTGCCCCTTGAAAGGGACATCGAATTCCCTTAAAGAATTTCAGACTTAAGGCACTCCTTTCGCTTGTGGGATATCCCAGCTTATGCATCATCCCTCTATTTAAAGAGAGAAAATCTGAATACGACGACTAGTGATCACAGCCAGTGGATCTACGCTCAGGAACCCAATAAATCAATACTAGGAATTGAGCTCAGAGGCATTGTCACGTGAGAATGTAAACACGGGACGCTTCTATCTATCCATTAGCAAGCAGAGCCTACAGTTAAAACCTGGGAATGCTTGTGCAGCTCTCTACAGAGCATGACACACGAACCTTATTTACGGACCGGTGTGCAAAGGTCCACCCGAGTCAATGACGGGTCTGCCATATGTAGGGGCTCCTAATCTAATTAAAGACCAAGTACAACCGAAGTTTCACCTTTTTTTATTTTTTTTTTTTTCTTTTTCTCTTCTTCTTTTTTCTTCATTTTTTTCATTTTCATTTTTTTCTTCTTTTTATTTCTTTTGAAGATATAAGATAATATATACATGTTGTTGTGATTGTGGCTCACATCTTCCTCTGATTTTACATCCAGTAATGGCTTAAACGCCTTCTATGAGTCGAGGATAAGCTTCCCATCTAATTTTCATATAAATTGGCAAACATAGTTAAAAACTTGATGCATATTAAAAGTTACAAACCCAAGTACAAGTTGTTTCAAGTAATAAATTCTCGAGAGTCCGAGGTCAATCCATAGGGAATTGATGAAGAAAAATTCTGACGTAAAGTAAATATTTTGTCTCAACAATAAAACTGATAAAACTTAGTCACAAATAAAAAAAACTTACTTAGGTTAGGAGATCCACTCTTGGTAAATAAATTAATGACAAGATTAATTCTTTTTATAACTCAATTAGAATCCACACATAATGGAGGTTCTAATCGGAAAATAAAACATTCAAAGTTCATTAAAAATTATATATGTAATTATATTATGATTCCTATAATCATCTATTAACACCACCACTTATAAATGGGCTCAATTATTCATTATTCCAATATCTTGTCTACAACAAATCAAGATCTCTACTTTACAAGGAGGGTTTCTAAATTGATTGGAAACAAAATACAACACGTATAATGACCACTTGAAAATATATCATTTAAGCACAAGAAAGAAATGAATCTAACCTTATTTCATTACCAAGAGCTTTACCATTTCACCTAAGTAAAATGAAACTTAGTTACTCATAGACAAGAAGAAATAAAGAGAGAAGAAGAAGAAGAAGAACATAACTTTAATTTAGAACAAAAGAAAACTACAATAAGATAAATAAACAACACAATAGCATGATATTGGCCTCTAAGACCAAGACTCTTCAAATGATCAGTCAAGGATCCCTTTTATAAAGGATTAGGGATACAAAATAATAGGGGGGCTGATTCATGAATGAGTGGATGAGTGAAAATGAGTGAAAAATACCAAATGACTTTTGATGAGTGAAAAATTATAGAGATTCTTTGTCTTCGAAATCATTTAGTTCTGAAGTCATTGCATACATCATAATATTGAAATGGTCTTTATAAAAGTTGTAGGCTTTTGTCTTAAATTTCAAATTCCACTAGAGTTACCTCAAAAGGCCACCTACAGCCCGAGATATGGCCCAATTACTACACAGTATTTAGGCCTAGTTACACCTCCTCTATTCTGACTTCCAAGCCCAATATGACCTCCAAGGAGTTCGAATTGAGTCTTGTGTTCTTCATGAAAGTTATAGATATGGATCTTAACTTGTAGATACTAAAATTTCATCCCAATCCAGCTCTTATAACCCGAGTTATGCTATGATTACTACACACTATTTAGGTTCCAATCACAAAACCCATATTCTGACTTCCAAGCCCAGTTAGTTCCATTAGATGTCCGACTTTGGCCTAGAGCATGAAAGTTGTAGAGCTCTATCGTATCTTTCCAATAAGGTAAAATGCATAATTATTAGACATCTAAAACTCAAGATATGGCCAAAATACAGAAATAGTGTAAGACATAAATCATGCTGAAAAAATTAATTAAGTCCAACTTGAGTCCAAACTTACAAAACATAACCAAGCTTAATAAATTAAGTATATGTAGAGTGTAAATGACTAAAAATGAGAGCTTATTAATGTATCAAATATATGATTATCAGTGCACTTGCGAAAATTGCACAACAAATTTTTGGCGCTGTTGTCGGGGATCGTGTTGATATTAACACAAGCGGTAATTTGGTTAATTTAAGCATTTTTATTTTATTTTATTTTATTTTCACTTTCTTTTATTTTTCTTTGAATTTTCAAGTTCTATTTCCTTTTTATGTGAAGAATGAGGAGTCAATGAAATCTTACTATCTTTATTGATCTTGAGATCGAGAGGATGTTTCGTCACATTAGAAGGGAAAAAAGAGCACAGAGAATTGAAGAAGACAACATGACAAACAATAACGACTAAGCCGCCAATGTAGAGCTAAGTCTGAGGGATTATGGAGATCCCAACTCTAATGCTCGTCAGTCTTCCATTGTTAGGCCACGTGTAGAGGCCAACAATTTTGAATTAAAGACGTCATTGATTCAGATGGTCCAACAAATCAATTCAACGGGTTACCAACCGAAGACCCGAATCAACATTTGGAAGATTTCTTGGAACTATATGACACAATCAAGATCAATAGGGTTTTTACAGATGCTATAAGGATAACACTTTTTCCCTTTTCTCTTAGGGTGAAAGCAAAGAAATGGATTCACTTAGAGGCCCCAAATTCACTCACCAACTGGAACTTGATGGAGCAGGCCTTCTTGGACAAGTATTACCTGATTGGAAAGATAATCAACCTCTGCCAAGACATCACAACCTTCTCTCAAAAGGATAATGAATCTCTTTATAAAGCATGAGAGAGGTATAATGATATGATTCGTCAATGTCCACATCATGGCTTATAGGATTTTGTGGTCATCCAAACATTTTATGCTGGGTTGACTTTCTCTACAAAGGTAGCTCTTGATGCCGCAGTTGGTGGTTCTTTGATGGCCAAGACCCCAACAGAGGCAAGGAGTTTGATCAATGAAATGGCTTCGAATATTTATTTATGGCCAAGTGAGAGATCTACTTCAAGGAAGAAAGCCAGAATCTTAGAGCTTGATGTCGTTACCATGTTGAATGCCAAGTTTAACACCTTGGCTAAGTCACTTGAAAAGTTGAAAGTCAATGCTATAAATACTCCTAAAGCAACTTGTGAAACATGTGGAGGAGGGCATTTGACTTCAAAGTGCAATGCAGCGAAGATGTATTCTCAAGACCAGTCTATGGGCTAAGTGAATTACATCCAAAATGGTAATTTCAGAGCTCAGGAGAATTCTTTTCCCAATTCAAATAACCCCAGCTGAAGAAACCACCCAAATCTATCCTATGGCAATCAACAACATAATGAGGGCCCAGCAGGATTCCAACAGGTTCAACAATCTTCTCAAGGTGGGAAATCCAATTTAGAAGCTCTCATGGAGAACTTCATTGTCACTTAAAATGAGCATAATAATGCCATTCAAACTCAAGTTCAACACCATGGGCAGTCCATCAAGCAAATTCATACTCGCCTAGATCCAATGGTGACTCATTCTAAGATGCTTGAAACTCAGATAGCCCAACAAGCAAGCTTGTTCAACATGATACAAAGGCAAATCCCAAGTCAATAAGAGACAAACCCAAGGGAGCAAGCAAATGCAATTTTCTTGAGAAGTGGCAATCAAGTTAAAAGCCCCACAAGGAATGAAAAGCATGAAGATGAGAAATCCCAAGAAAAGGAAGAGAAGCAAGAGAAGAGCGAGGCCAAAAAAGAAGAAGAAGAAAGCACTAAAAGGTGTGTTCCTCCACCCGCATATGTTCCACCTTTGCCCTTCCCACAAAAATCTCAAAGGGCAAAGCTTGATGAGCAATTTGGAAAGTTTTTGGAGGTTCTTAAAAAGCTGTATATAAACATTCCTTTTACGGAAGTACTTTCTCAAATGCCCACCTATGCTAAATTCTTGAAAGAGATCCTCTCTAATAAGAGGAAGTTTAAGGATTATAAAACTGTTACTTTAACTGAGGAATGCAGTGCACTCATTCAGAACAAGCTTCCTCCTAAGCTTAAGGATCCAGGCAGCTTCTCTATTCCATGTTCAATTAGAACCATGCAAATTAGCAAGGCTTTATGTGACCTTAGGGCAAGTGTGAGTTTGATGCCCATTTCCTTTTGTAAGAAACTTAATATTGGGGAGCTCAAACCGACCACTATCTCTCTTCAACTGGATGATAGGTCAATCAAACGTCCTATTGGCATACTAGATAATGTCCCCTTAAACGTTGATAAGTTTTACATGTTTGTGGATTTTGTTGTGCTTGACATGGATGCTGATGATAAAATGCTGATCATACTTGGGCATCCATTCCTCGCCACTGGAAGGGCAATCATTGATGTCCATGAAGGAAAATTGACTCTGCGATTGAATGATGAGGAAGTAGTTTTTGATGTTCTTAATTCTGAAAATAATTCTAATTCCTTAAATTCATGTAATCACATAGATGCTACTAATGTTGTGGATAGTGTTGTGCTTTCAGGTGTAAAGGAATCAGTGACTGATGATGTGCTAGAAAAGACCTTGCCTAAGGCAGCCACAGAATTTGAGAAGTCCAAGCCTTGCAAGAAAGGACCTAAGAAGCGGAATGATAAGTGTGTTGAGAAGCATGAATTTAAACTTGGGGATAAAGCTCTTGTCAATAACTCGCTTCTACATTTTTGTCCTAGTAAGTTATGGTCGAAATGGTCAGGACCATATGAGATTATTCGAGTTTTATCCTACAGTGTGCTTGAGGAGAAGAAAGAAGGCCATGAGCCATTCCTGATAAATGGCCAGAGAGTAAAGCACTATGAAGAATGAGTAGGGACTGAGCACTACTCTATTGACATCATCTGAGCACAGAAACCAAACCAGAGTCAAGCTAATGACTATAACTTAGCGTTTCTTGAGAGCTAACCCAAAATTTTTTTTTCTCTTTTCTTTAATCTTTTTTTTATTTTTGCTTTTAGATTATTATTATTTATTTTATAGATTAACATTCTTTTTTTTTTTTTTTTTTTGTAGTTAACTATTGTTAAGTCGGCTTAAGTGCCTCCCTGAGTTCGGAGCCTTTGTAGGGGGATGTATATAGTTGTCAGCCACCCAAAAATATTTTTTCTTTACTTTCATTTAGTTTCTTTATTTTCACATTTAGTTCTTGCACTTTGTTTTTCATTTTTTACTTTGTTTTTCTTGTGCTGTTCTAGTCCCTATTTTGTCGCTCATGATGACCAACTATTCGAGTTCATGGCTATGCACTTCTTTCTAACACCCTTACCCACCACCTTCATGATCTTGAGTTTCTACTTTTAGGGAAGTTTCGTTGTCCTTTGTACTGTTGCTTTTCTTGTTTAAACATTGAGGCCAATGTTTCTTTCAAGTGGGGGGGAGTTGGAATTGTTGAGCAGTTATTTATTGCATTGAATCTAGCGGGAATTGTGTTAATTTCTTTGTTATTTCTGAGCTGATAGAAATTTGTTTGAGAGGGGAATCCACTACTATTTTTGTGCAAGGTAATTTTTTTCAATTGAATGTTGAATATTTTAGCATTTTATTTAGGAAATTAGCGATAACTACTTGCATTTATTCTCTTTACTAACTTAAGCTAGAAGTGAGTTTTGAACCTTTATTGATTGGGTTTATCATAAACTGAATCCTATTTTCCTTTTGGAGTGTATTTTCTCTTGATTTTTGTGTGCTAGAACTTGATTTGATATCTTGTTGAAACTTTAATGGTTCACATACATTCTTGGACATGATGAAGGCAATTAGGTTTATTCTTTCTTAACTTCCAGAGTTGCATTGTTAAATAACCATTAGTTGCCCCTTTTGAGCCTAAAATTGATTACTTTGAATACCTTGTTGTATAATCAAGTTGGATTCTTTGGAGCATCTAATATGTCAATTGAAAGGTATTGAAAAGTTACTTTTATCTTCAAGGGTTGAAAAAATAAAATAAAATAAAATAAAAAAATGATTAAAGAAATAGATTATTGGTGATTGAATAATGAGAATTTTGGGTTAAAAATGAGAATTGGTTACATCCATGTGTATTATGCTCTATTGATCATCTTTTCAACTTGATTCTGCTCTGTATAGCTTTACCCATAAACATTCTTTACCTTTATTCATCTTTTTCCTATCATTTATTACACCCTTGGCCCCATTACAACCCAATGTAAGTCTTTTTTTATCCTTGTTTTGTATGTGAACTTCAATGTGGAGATGAGATTGATAATCAAGTTTATGGTCATGCATTTGTTAAGAGGAATTTGAGTGATCTCTTTGCCCTGAAACACTTGAGAGATGGAAATATGAGTGACCTCAATTGTTTAGTAGAGAGAAAATGTGCAACTAGACCCAAGATTTCGATTGTGTTAAGTGCTGAATTTTCTTGTTTGATTGGATTTGATTGCTGAGCTTAATTAAATTTTTAATTTATGGAATTTCCCTTGATTCATGTTTCTTGATGTTAAGTTTAATCTTGTTTTTAATTCATATTCTTTTCTTGAGGACAAGCAAAGTTCAAGTGTGAGAGAATTTGATGTGTGGATAAAATAAACACTTCTTGTGCTTGATTTGAGGTGGATTTAGGTGTGGTTTGATGATTTATGTTGGAATTTATGTCACATTTAATCTAATTATCCTTAGTATCTCATGATTAGTCTTTCTCTATGTTTTTAGGTACAAAAGAGGTGTTTTAACATGACTCTATGAAGCTTTGGATAGATTCATTGCAATGGAGTCAAGCTCGGAATTTATATGGCCAAGATTCGTAGAATTTTTGACCTTTGCGCGATAAAATAAACATAACTTGAGCTACAGAAGTCGAAACAAGGTGATTTTGGTGGCATTGGAAAGTTGAGAAAAAGATATACAACTTTCTTGAGATCACTTCTCCAAAAAATGACATTTTGAGTGACTAAAAAAGGAGACACGGCTGTGTCCCTTACTAAACTACAGACACGGCCCTGTCTAAGTGATTTGAAGCTTCTGGACTGGAGACACAACCGTGTCTCAAGGACACATGGCTGTGTCTCACTTTTTTTACTACTTGTATATGTTTTATAACAAATTTGATGCATTTTCTCAGAGACACGACTGTGTCTCCCATAGACACGGCTGTGTGTGACCTCCTAGTGTGAAAGAGAAGCCAAAACTCATCTATTTGGTTATTGGAAGGTAGCAAAACTTGAGAGAACGTGCATGAGACTCTAGGGGGCACTCTTTGAGACCCTTTTGGCTAGAAAACCAGGAGAAAGTAGAGAGCACAAGGATTGGAGGCTAGGATCAAAAGCAAGAGCAAGAGCAAGATCAACCATTGAAGTTCTCTTCTTCATCTTCTTCATTTGCTTTGGAATCATGGTTGTATCATTCCCCTTTATTCTTGTTTGTGCTGTAATTGCCATGAGTGACTAAACTCCTCTTCTAAGATTAGGATGAAACTCTCTATTTTTTTATGTTGAATTGTTAATTTGATTCTTTGTTAATGGTGATTATTGTTCTTGATTCATTCTTAGTTCTTAATGCTTGTGATATGTTGCACGCTATATTTACATGATCTTAGGCTTTAGATGAAGGATCGAAAGATGAAATCTAATTGCTTGATAATCTAAGAATTGAACTTAGGAATTGAGATCTAGACATAGACTTAAATCCTTCGAGGAATCAACGATTGTCATAAATCTTAATGGGTTAGAACTTGAATTAATTGCCATGAGAATGAGATTAATAGAGTTTTAGCACATTTTTAGTGCCAAGAAATTGGGCTTTAAATAATTTAGAATAAATCGCCTTCAAGAACATAATTGAACATTAGTAAAGATAGGATTATAATTTATCATAGAGGGTAGTGTAGTGGATTCCCAGTCCTAAGTCCTTATACTTTGTTTAAATCTCAATCTTTCTTTATTTATTTGCTTTATTTACTATTTTGATTTTGATTCAGATTTCACCACTGTGTTTGTTCGCGTAAATAATCATAATCACCATAAAAGTTAGTATTCATTTGATCCTCATGGGAACGATATTTATTTTACTACTTGTACAATCCGTGCATTTACGCAAATTGCACAACAGGTATAATCCTAATAACCAACAAAAGTTTCTCAAGAATTTCTTTATTTCCTCAAGTACATCAAGTAGCCCCTTCATTAAATGTTTTTATTGTGGGAAGAAAGGGCATAATGCTTCTACATGCAATTTAGGAAGAACTTGAACACTAAGGTTGGGACTAAAATGATTTGGGTCCCTAAGGGTACCTTGCCAAAATCTAATACACAAGGACCCAAGAAAATTTGTGTACCAAAAGCCAAAAATTGAAGTGTGTTGTTGGTGTGCTTGAAGGCCAAGAATGGACCTTAGAATCTTAAAAATGGCTGCTACTAGCACAAGATTAGAAAATACTCCAAGTTCTCTCCATTGTCTTCAAGAAGCTTGGACTTGCAACCTTTGTTAAAATGGAGACTTGGTTTACGCTTCTCTAACTTAATTTCTTGATAATATGCTAGATAAGTTTGCTTCTTGTCTGAAATAGCACAGTTGATGAAAATATGTTAGAACTTGGTTTATTGGATTAATCATGCATCTAACTCTTACTAAAAATCATAACTTTGCTGCATAATTTGTCATGATATTGCTTAATGTGATGTTTAGTTGCATAATATGTCTCTTTGGTGCATAATCCCTCTCTTTGTTGCATAATCTAATTCATTACATAATACTCTTGCTTTAAATTATTTATGAATCCATTACTGACTTGAGTGTCAGAGTTTCTCCCAAGTTTGTTTTGTAGGAACTTAATCCATGCTCAAGTCCCTCAATCATTCAATCTCAAGTTCTTACTGAAGAAATTGGATTCAAGCTCCTTCAAAAAAGTATAATCAGTTTTTGAGTTATATTTAAGGTATTTAGAGGTGATGGAAATGAGGCCAAGTCAAGTAACTCCTTAAGGATGGAATAAGCTGTTGATATATTAAAGAATGCATTCCTGAAGATTTCTCTGGTTTGTTGGTGAAAGGCAAGTTTTGATGGTCTTCAAGGATGGATTCTTGAAGGATTTTTTGGTTTTATTTGAAGAATAATCAATTGCAAGAAGACCATAATCTGTTATGAAGAGCTTCTAACCTGTTTTGAGGGCTGTGGAAAAGTCTAGCACGTTGGAAATACTCTATATCAAGCTAAATAACTAATTATGCCAAGCCTATAATCAGTTATGACATAATTCTGGCTGTTTGATACTCTCTGCCACACTCATATAACTAATTATATGAGTTCTATAATCGGTTATTCTCATCCACAGAGGCTTTGGAAGCTTTTAAAATATCACCATAACTGATTATGCCTGAGTCATAATGCCATTAATCTTGCTGCATAATGTGGGATTTTTGTTGCACAATCTAACTTTCACTACATAAATTGGTCATTTTGCTGCATAATTCATACTTTTTGCTATATAATGTATAATATGGTGAACAATTACTTTAAACTCAATATTACTTTTAATATAATATGGCAATGCATGTTCTGTTTTGATGATACCATTGTTCAATAGTAGTCTAGAATATTTGTAATTACTATAAACATGGTATTATTACAAATAACTTCTCTCTTTGTCAAAATCTATATATTGTGTATCTTTTTTATCATGACAAAAGAGGGAGAAGTTTATGAGTCATTGAGAAAAGGTAAATAACAAAGTACAAATTTAATGATCTTGGGATTCCAAAATTAAAGGGGAACTATGCAATCTCTGATCTAATCACCTCTTGAAAAATAGAGGGGGAGTAAGTCTCTAATACACCTTTTGTAAATTCAAATTTATTTGAACTAACTCTTTTCTCAATGGATGTTTGTCATAATAAAAAAGGGGCAGAATGTAATTGACATTGACTAAAGGAATGATTTTGATGATAACAAACAAGAAAGGAATGGAAATGCATTGATCAAGCTCCAAGAATATTCAAGATTAGCATATAGGGTCTAGATCATGTGTAAAGGTAAAAAGGAATCACACTAAGCTTAAATATGTTTTCAAATATTTACAAATGGTTTTTACGTGCCAAAATGCCTAACAAACAAGTTTTAATAAGCTAATCATGGTGGTAGTTCATTTCTATGAAAAATAGCCAAGTTTGTGTTTCACAAAACTGACCTTTGGTTACTCTTTTGATCATATCTTTCCAACTACTTTGAGTTTTGTTCTAAAACTTATTTCATATGAAAATAAACTCAAAGATCATTCCAATGAGTGGTCATTTCCTTAAAATGGATAAGAAACGAAGAAGTTATGACCATTTAAAGTCAGTTTTCAAAACCAGAGTGCAATAACCAATTATGGATTTCTCATAACCGATTATTCACTAAGTCAGGAGCGTTTTTCATGTTTTTAAAGCTCCTAACCAATTATGGAATATCTATAACCAATTATTCACTAAAATAGAAGCATTTTCTGGTGTTTTTCTTAAAAGCCCATAACCAATTATAACCATTCTCATAATTAGTTATATATTCATAACATAGTGTGCCTTTTTGTGTTTTAAAAGCCAATAACTGATTATGGCTTTTGATATAATCGGTTATGGAATTTTTTAAAAACCTACAATTCCATTTCTTCATGTCATAACTGATTATGTATATCTCATAACCAGTTATGGTGAAACGCAGAACACTTCCTCAACGTCTCTATTTAGAACATTTAACGAACCCAACCACCTCTAACGACTCTAAAATTCTTTGGGCTATAAATGAAAATGTTTGGGCATCAAAGAAAGGTTGGAGAACAATATAAAATCATTCTTGAGCATTGAAAATGAGTTTTATCATCTTTTTCTTCAAATCTCTATTTTGACCTAAGTGTGTGTGATTCTTTGATACCGTAAGCTTCAATTTGTATTATCTACTCTTTGAGAAAGTTTCTATCTTCTACACTTTGTATAATCTGTGAAAGAGAGGGTGAGGTATCCCTCTAGAGAAAAGGGTGAGGTATCCTTTAGTTAGATAAAGGGTGAGGCATCCCTCAAAAGTTATAAAGGGTGAGGTATCCCAAGGTGTGTTGAGTGCTCTCAATTGTAAAGGTTGTTAAGCACCTATTAAAACTTGAAGATATAGTGGAAAATCTCAGGTGATTGCTTGAGGACTAGACGTTGGCCACAAGTGGATTGGTGGTTGAACCAGGATAAATCTTGTGTTTGTTCTTCTACACTCATCTATTTACATTTGTGCTTTTATTTTATATGTTTGCTTGAATGTTATTAATCTTGGCTTGTTTAATTTGTGAGTGAAGTGTTCAATCTCATTTATTTATTCACTTTAATCATCTAATAGCTTCAACGAAAATTGATAAACAAACATTTTATGAAAGATTTGCAAAAATATTTTATAAACTCAATTCACCCCCTTCTTGAGTTTGAAGCCACTTGGTAACACTTTCATTATTCTAGATCATAAATTAGTCATATTAGCCTACGTGTTTAAGCATTTACAAACCTCTTTCGACAATCTTGTAAACCTATGGGCCTTAATCAAAACACTATATTTTTATGTGAATAGACAAAATTCCAAGCATTGAGAACAAACATCAAACACTTGCTATACATGACCAAAATGTATATTTCTACCATATTAGCTAATCAACTCATCCATACAATTGAATTTAATTGAACATGCATTTTCTAAATCCATGGTCCAAGCTTCATAATTGCACAAAAGAAGAAATATCATTACGCATCTTTACTGTCTTCACCATAGGGAAATACTTGGCAAGGAACTTGTGGGCTAGATAATCCCATGTTGTGATGAACCTTACTAGTAAAGAGTTAAGCTAACTATTAGTCTTGTCCCTGAGAGAAAATGGGAATAGCCTCATTCTGATGGCATTTTCAGAGACTCCATTATGCTGAAAGGTGTCACAAATCTCCAAGAAGTTAGAAAGGTGTGCATTAGGATCATCACTAGGCAAGCCTCTGAATTATATTGATGCTTGAATCATCTGGATAATGGCTGGCTTGATTTCAAAGTTATTGGCTTATATAGCTGGCCTCCAGATGCTTGAATGTAAGTCTTGAACTTGAGGTGCTATAAAGTTCCTCATTGACCGTGTATGGTCCTATTTGTTAGCCATGGTGGTACTCCTTGAAGTTTGTTTTCTTTCCCTCAAAAGCCTCTGAAAAGTCCTTTCAATCTCCGGGTCAAAAAGGAGAGTCTCAAAACTTTATGAACATCGCATACAATAAGAAAAGGTATTTGAAAATAAAGACAACCAGTTCGATATTAATATTAACACAAAATTTCAAAAAAGTCTCTGGCAACGGCACCAAAAACTTGTTGTCCATTTTGCTAGA
The DNA here is from genome assembly GCA_029884595.1 of Ormosia semicastrata. Lineage (NCBI taxonomy): Eukaryota > Viridiplantae > Streptophyta > Magnoliopsida > Fabales > Fabaceae > Ormosia > Ormosia semicastrata. The sequence continues at coordinate 15,851,280 of JAQQTO010000062.1, read as the reverse complement.
CTACGCAAGCGCACGTGTCAACAAGTAATAAAAGTGAGTATTCAAGTATCGTTCCTACAAGGACTGTATTAAAAATTATGTTAAGTATTAACCAATTACTACTTACTCTCTATTCCATGCAATCAAATTGATTTGATTGATTAAATGATAGAACAAAATAAAGTAACAATCCCAAAACTAGATAAAAAAAAAGAAAAGAGAAGAAACAATGTTTGGGGAATCTAGGGTCTAACTTCACTTATTATTTTATCAACAATGATATTCTTACCACAAACAATGTATACACTTCTTTTCACACCATTCTTAATACCATTCATAATATTTACTTTTTCCTATCACTTTCTCTCACTTAATCACACCCATTCAAAATAGGTGTGAAAAGAGGTGTGGGAAGGAAAATGAGGTATGACCATCATTCTCCTTATTTTATTTAATTTCAAGCAATCCTTTCATTACTCTCGATCATAAATTGATTATGTTAGCCAACATGTTTAAGCATTTACAAACCTTTTTTGACAGCCTTGTGTGGAAATAAGTTTGCCGCAAATGGTTTTATATGTTAAGTTTTAATGATGACAAATACAAGACAAAAAGAATATCTTGCTTATACTCTTTGTTGCATTCTATATAGAGCATATCCATTAATATTTAATAAATATCTTATTTGGATGTGTCGATGAATGTCTTATATGCATGTTAAACTAACTAAAGCTATATATTTATGATTCATGCATATGAAGATATTAAATTATGTTTTTGGACTAACTATGCTTGTTTAAGTGAGTAATACTTTACAAGATAGTCCAAATACCAATGGTGAGCTTGCAACAAGAAAGCAATAGATATCTATTAAGCTCAACACAAGGAGAATGCAACTAAACATATGACTTTGAAGAATATTGTTTTTAATGATAACAAATATGAAGACAAAATGAAGATGATGGGAAGACCAAGTCCAAGATCTTTTTAAGGATAGCTTTAGGACTTAGAGTCTCTTTGTTTGAGGATCTCTTTGGATATCTCTTAGTGCTTTAAGATAAAACAAAAATGTTTTTCTTAAACTTATACCAAAACTGTTTTGGTCTTGAAAATAAGTTTAAAATGTTTGGTGTTTTTTATAAACTTTTTGGGATGTTTTTCAAGCTTTTATAAATGTTTTATAAACTGAGTTATTCGAATAAATCATTGATTATTTGAATAAATCTTTGTTTTTAGCTGTTGCGTGACTCTGTGCATCAAAGTGTTATTCGAATAACACTCCTGTTATTCGAATAAAACCTTTCTAAAATAGCGTGTTTTATATCAGCTATTCGAATAACACATTAGTTATTCGAATAGATCCTATTCCCAGAAATCGGTTTTAACGAATGTTATTCGAATAAAACTATCGTTATTCGAATAACACGAAGGTTATTCGAATAACCAGATTCAAAAACATTTTTAAAAGAACGTGTTATTCGAATAGCCAAAGGCTTATTCGAATAAACACGGTAAGCACATATACGAATATAGAAACTAACGGACACTTTTTTCATATTAATCACGGAATTAATTGCTACAATGGCTAATTTTCTATCTGGCTCTATAAATAGAGACCGTGGGTCTCATCTGAAATACTGCAGCTGTTTGTTTAATTTGCGCTTGCTCTGAAAAATGTAATTTATATTTTACGCCTATTTTCTGTACTCTTTTTGCTGAAACTTTGAGATATTCTTTGAGAGCCTCTTAGCACTTCAAATTGTATAATTTGCTCTGAGTGAGAGTTTCTATCCATCTATAATTTCTATTCTTCTGTATTGAGGGTGAGGTATCCTTCAAGGTTTGTAAAGGGGGTGAGGTATCCCTCTAAGGTTTGTATAAGGTTGAGGTATCCCTACGGGCTGAAACTTTAGCATAAGGGTAGAGTTTTCCTGTATGTGAAAAGTGCTCTTTCATGTAACGGTTGCAAGCACCTATTGAAGATTGTACATATAGTGAAAAATCTCGAACTGTGTTTCGGGGACTGGACGTAGACCACAAGTGGTTGGTGGTCGAACTAGGATAAATATTGTGCCTGCTCTTCTTCTCTTTATATCTTTATTTTATGTAATTTATATTATTGCACATTTATTTATTACTTTCCGCTGTTCTTAAAGTTTCTTTTCTTCATCACGTTCCCTCTGTGCTTTTATTTTAATAGCTTAAATATTTGTGTTTATTTTAAGAGCTTTAGTGAAAAAGTTTTTATACCCAATTCACCCCCCTCTTGGGTAATGGTTGCCATGACTAACACCTTGTAAACCTATGAGCCTTAATCAAAACACTATATTTCTATGTGAATTAACAAAATTTCAAGCATTGAGAACAAACATCAAACACTTGCTATGCATGACCAAAAGGTATATTTCTACCCTATTGGCTAATCAACTCATCTATACAATTGAATTTAATTGAACATGCATTTTCTAAATCCATGGTCCAACATCCAAATCCCTATGTCTAGTTCAATGGGTTCACCAAGGCAGCACAAATAATGGCCAATCAAATGTGAGCATTAAGCATAGAATTAGAAAACCATAACCAAAATAACCACGAGAGTAGGAAAGGATTACAATTAATTCAAATTACATAATAATATTCATTAGACCCCAAAAAAGAGAATTAGAACATCATGGTTACACAGACAACAATCTCAAAGAAGAGAAATGAAGACATTATGAAAAATAAAGAAAAGATGAATGAAAGAACTAGTTGTCTTGATGGATATACGGTGGTGCGTCAAGCTTCTCTAATTCTTCATCTATACCTTGGTAATCTCCCCCAAAGTTGCTCTCCAAAAGTTACGTCCCAATATGCTTTGTTTCCTTTCAAAAATCAATTTTTCCAATTTAAATCAATGCTATGCCATCTGAATAAGGAAGTTGCGGCACAATATTTGGAAGTGCCATGGCATCTTGTAAGTGAAAGGCCATGACGTTGAGTCTTTACGAGGCACCGCGACACAATGAGTTGGTAGTGACGCGACTCCCTCCTCTCTGGAAAGTGCATGCGGCCACCCAAGAACTGAAGGCTGCGGCTCTAGTGAGGAAATGTTGCGACCTCCTCTATATTTAGGAGAAATTCCTCATGTTTTCTGTTATGAAATCGGCAAATGCATCGAATCGCTAAAGTAATAAAGAGTGAATAAGAGTATCGTTCCTATCAGGATTATGTTATCAATTACTAAATTTACCAAATTGACACTATTCAAGCTATCGAAAAGAGAGTTGGTAAAAACAATAAAAAGAAAGAATAAACAAAAATAACAAAAGCCAAATTTAATTAATTGGGTTGAGTTGGAAAACAATGATATGAAAATGTTAGGGGTCAGATTTCACTTGAACTCTTTAAATGCAAAATTAAATATTGGTTTAATCAAGTCCTATTCCAATAATTCATGGTCAATTTCCAAAATTAATCAATATCTAATTCCTTGGTATATTAATCCTCTTACACTGATTAGAATTAACTAATCCTTTAGTCTAATCCCAAATAGAAAGGCATTATCAAGAACGAGGGAATTAAAAGAAAGACCAAATAACCCATAATGTCTATTTTTAGTGATTGTAGAAATTATGATGTTTTTCACAAGTTCTAGGTTCATACAAATTTTTCCAAATCATATATAAACCCAAAAATCATTCCCAAATTGGCCAAATTTAGAAAAATATTAAGAAAAGAGATAAACACATAAATCATGAAATAGAAACATTGATCGAACCCATAAAAGAATTTACATTATCTAAGAATAAGATCCATCATCACCCTAACGAAAAAAGTCTAGTTATACATGGAAAAAGACGAACACAAAGGGAAGAATATGACATACTCCATTATAGAAAGGTGGAAAGGTTGAAGAAAATTCCTAATCTTTAAGTCTAATTGCACCCACACCACATTAGGGTTTGTGTCTCTTCACGGCTGCTGCGTCCTGTTAGAGTGTGTAAGAGTGTCTCCAATTTGGTAAAACTTCTCTTAAAATAGAGAAATTACATTGCTGTTACACGACCAGCCTTCAAGCACTGGATTTTTCAACACTCAAGCACTGAGTCACTTAAAGGGAATTCTTTAGCGCACATTGAGCACCAAAGCGTTGGATATCTATGAGCGCTGGACAACTAAAATGAAATTTTCTTCTTTTTGCTTACTTCTTCAAATGTCCAATCTTTTCCAAATGCAGTTACCTATAAAAACACATAAAAAAGCTAATAATAAGACAATTAAAATTAAAAAACATAATAAAACTTGAGAACAAAACTAAATAAAAAAGATTAAAAGATGATGAAAACCCAAGATTTTAAATTGTAAAAATATGAATTCTTGCAAGTTCATTATTTTTATTTATATTGTTTCCTGAAGCACCCTTTCTTTTTTAGCATACTCCTGAAAGTAAGTAAATACTAGATTAGTCAAATATTTACATAAAAAACAAGTGTATGTATTTAAATTTATAATGATGTATGAACAAGTATTCCCTATACACTTTTTTTTAATCAAGGATTGACTAAAAACAAGATAAAACTCAAGGATCTAGCCTATGAATGCATAAGAAAATGCATGAGTAATAACTCTATTTTACAAAGTCATCACACCCCAAAACCTATGATCTTGCTAGTACTGAGCAAAATAAAATAAGATTTCCATAATTTCTCTGTCTCAGCATCAAGTTCTAACAATTCTAATTCCCAAAATGCTTAAAATATTGTGGTGTCATGCTAAATCTCATATTCAATGATTCAAAGTTGATTCAATGTCAAGTATGCATGCCATCTAATCTTCAGCTCATGTTGTCATGCTTCAATTTTTATGTAAAATATTTCCTAAAAGATGATTATGGAACCCTTTCCTAACTCTAGCATGCACATCTAGGAAAACTCATGATGATACCCAAGCAACTCCAACTCAGATTGCCTTAAAAATGTCCTTAATCTCTCTCTTCGCTAAAGTAGAACCGAGCATGATTAATGATCAAGAGGGTCTTTCAAGCTTTTAGTGTAAGGCTAGGGTAATGGGTAAAGAAATGAAAGGAAGGATAAAACAAACATTGGGATACACAATCTTGCAAAAGACCTAAATGAGCCCAACAACCACTACACAAAGTGTAATTTCTTGCATAAGAACCCCAAAAGCTTATTTCTTTTTTTTTGGATAACTTTCCATCATTTGAAAGTTTTTTTTTTCAATTTTATACTTTCCCTCTTTTCATCATTTTCTTTGTTTCGAATCACAATTATATTGGGTTCTAAAATATGCCTATGGCAGTGCACCCTTGTTTCTTCTGACTCAATTAAGCATTTACAAGATATCTTCCTAACACAGATAATGGTGGATAAACTATAATTAAGGGCTAAAAGGTAAGGATGATATGGGTAAAGAACAAAACATAAAGGTCAACACATTCATAAGGTTCAAAATGGGTACTGGGGATATTTATGCCTATATAGGTATGCTTGAAAGGCTCAACCAATCCAAAAAAAATACCTTAATAATTTCATCAAACATGCTTGGCTTAGAATTTCACCCCAAGAGAGAGTTATACATTCTTTCAGGAATTAAATTTTCATCACAAAAGGGCAAGTCACAGCTTTCTTTAGATGGACATACTATTGTTATTCTAGGATCCACAATCATGTAAAAGGAAATGTATTTACATATCAAAGAAACATTATAGCTCAATTAAATTTCAAATGACATGCATCCTTTCCTAGAATTAACAATTAATCCAAAAGTAGATATATCATAGATCAAATCAGCCACATCAACATTTAACATTTATTGCACATTGGAGATACATGCAACAGTGAAATCTCAATTAAGCACAAAAAACATATACTGTTATGCAACACCCCCAAAACCTTAATGCAACATTATCCCCAATATTGAACACAATTGAAATTAAATAGAGAACAAGGATAGAAATAGCCCTAAAGATGGACATCAATCAGGTGCATCCTTAATATCAACTTCGGCTTGCGAGGCCATGTACATGGGAAACTGATCCATAGACGCGCCACTGTGCTCAGCCTAAAAGCGCATCATTGACATTGTATAATCAAATTAGGGTTGTATGGTTTGTAGATAACTGTGCAAGCTACTGCTCGATGCGGTCAAGACGGTCTGATGTAGACTGAGGTGCACTTCTTGGGGGGTGCAGCTGAGGAGGGTGGGGTGGTGCCTTATCTGGACTGGCTAATTGAGACAGAACTAATTCATTTAGGTCCGCTTTGGGGTGAATCATGTCCTCAATTGAGGACCATGTGACACCAACCCTCTGGCACAAAGCAGTGACTAGGGAGGGGAACCAAAGACCCTACTGGCATGATTTAGCAGCTGCAATGATCTAGGTGTTGATCAATAGACTAACATCAATTTGGTAGTGTTCCACAATAGCATACAGAAGACAAGCCCTCACCATAGGAACATCTGACAAATGAGTGGTGGGAAAGAGACGACAGGTGACAAAATGATTCCAAGTTTTTACCCTTATGCGCCAAGATGCTCGAGGGAATAAGACATGACGATCACTGGTCATCTTCCATTGTGTACCCAGCACACAGAGTCGGTTGGTCAAAGCTTCCATATCAACATCGCCATGGACAAAACACAGGTGATTACACACTTCAGGGGGTTCAGGTAAAGCATAGATTTGTCTGATAACATCTAGTTGAAAAGACACTCGTAGCCCGCGGACATATACCATGCTATCCTCATGAAACGCAGCATTAGCATAGAACTCCCTAACTAATGGAATTACACCGGTTTCAGGTCAAGCACATAATTTCTCCTAGTAGTGATGGGCAACAACAACATAGAATTCATGGACATGCTTAGGAAAATCAAATCCTTACTCCAAAACTACAATTTTTTAGACTAGTAACTATTCATGACGTGCTTAAGCTTCTGCAGATATAAATCGGTGATGATCAAATAAGGATTGCCCTTGGGAGCGATTGCGCTTAGGTGCCATTTAACCTGCCAATGAAGATCATAAGAATAATGAAAATTAAAGCATCAAAAAGTAATTGTAGGATGGTGAAATTGTTGGGAATCACGGATACATTACGCAGTGAAAATAGAATTCCCACTAAAGATCCATGTGAAAAAACCATAATCTGAGTTTTAAAATTATTTACCTCTTGAAGCGTGATCAAAGGAAGTGACGTGACAGTGACGATGTCTCTGTGGTATCCACATAAATAAACTCATGAATGTTCAACGTCCGTAAAAGGAGCCTCACGCCTCTCACACAGTACTAGCTGCGAAGAGAAGAGAAGAAATCTATCACTCACTCACTCACTCTTTCTATAGGTGAAGCTAGGGTTTATAATTCGTGCTTTAGCAGCCCCCTCTGCAGTACTATTTATAATAGTGACTACCTTAAGTGAGTGTGAGCAGCAGTAGGGTAATCTGTGTAGCCCTAGACTCATCTGTTATGAGTCCAGCCCACATTTGAATCCGAGTCCAACTTGGATATATATTGCTCCAATTTAGTCTGCTCTATATGTGTGACCCTGCAAGTTCTCATAACGTTAGCAGTAATCTTAAAATCTTATTTTAATATTACAAGCAGTGAGCGGTATCTAGCAACACATCGCTGCTACCCAAGTAATGAGAATATCAGTGATTTGACATAACCTTTTCATGACTAATGTTTTCGTGTCGTTTAGTCCCTTTGTCAAGATATCTAGATTGAACACAAGGCATGGAATGCGTCACCCTTGTATAGTCAAATCCTTCGTTTCCTAATACTCGAGTAAACTTTGTAACAACAAATGAAATCAATATCTCATATTAACTCATTTGAGCATGGCCATGCATTTTGCAGACTCACTCAATTAGGGGGCCCGAAGATTTCGCTCCTGTTATGTAGGAGTGACAAATCCTATCTAGATCACTCACATCCCTCTGTATAATTCGCGGTATGTCCAATAACTAACTTTATAATCACCTTATTATAGATGATATTTGATGGCATTAACACACATAACTCCTCATGTAGGAATCGTAGTGATTTCAGGTCAAAGGACCACAGACACCATTGTCACTATGAAAATCGCTTATGGCACTCACGTAACGATCCATGTTGTGTTCTCATGGCAGGTCAGTCTAGTACATCATTACTCTAATATGTATCCATATGAAGACTTGATATCTTATATCAATGACCTGTGAGATGTGGTCATCAGTCTATGCACACACTAGTCTTAATGCATTATTGTTATCCTAATTAACAATAATACTTGACTAGGGACATTTAAGAATAGTGTTCTAATTTTATCTAATAGGATCTCACGATCAAATCAACCACTTGATGTTTTATGCCATCAAACTTACTATTCTAAGGACTTTATTATGTTTATTAAAAAAAACATAATAAATGAAATGCCTCGTATATTAAAATTAACATAATAGAATGTATGTAAATGCAGACAAAATGTATTAGCCTCTAGGGCATACACCAATAGAAATGCATTCATTAGATCACAACACTTTGCATCAATGAATCACAAACATAAGGATAGCAAATAGGTAACTATGCAAATAGGAGATGCATGCTAATACCAACATGAAATAGATTTTTTTATTTAATTATTATTATTATTTATTTCCTATATATCTATTTTTTTAACAAGAAAGGCACAATTGAAAGCACATTTACAATTGCCAAAGTGTTCTATTAGAAACGAACTCATAAGACACAAAACATGCGGACATCAAAGCAAACACCAAGTCCATAATTGGCACAATCAGTCATAACTAAAACTAAGGCAAACTCAACACAATCAAACACCCAAACAGACAAGTGACAGATTTGCATCAATGTATATGGTTGCAATTGAATTAAATCAAATAAAAGCTACGCACATAATCATGGCACAACCTATATATATATATATAGAGAGAGAGAGAGAGAGAAACCTCTACAGAGGAGGACAAAAATTTCACTAACTAACACAACCTTTTAGGAAGAAAAAGCTAATAGAAGAACAAGAAAACTTACCCAAAGAACTACAAGGAGGGATGAATGAATAGAACACTATGAGAGCACAACCAAAAGCTTGCCAATAAAAGCACAAATACACTATAGCCTTATTGTGGAGAACAAGAAAATGAGTGTTAGCAAGAAAGAAAGGAAGTAAGAGAGTTGAAGGTGAGAAAATAAGAAAGAGGGGAAGCAATGGGGAGATAATAGAGAAACTAAGGAAATTGGAAAGAAAGAACAAAAACGCAAATGAGGGGAGTGGCTCGGTTAGCAATATATGGTGGGAGTGGGCCGTGGCTCAATTTAGAATTCAAATTTCAAATGCAAAATCTGAATGCTGCAGCACTTACGAAACTTGAAATTGGAGCCGCGGCATAAAATTTTGAGCAAGCCACGACACTCCTAGTGCTTGAAGCCATGGACTAAATGATGGACCATGCAGCTGTGACACAAAAACTATTGGTGCCATGGCCTCTCACTCTCTAGTTTCTCAGTGCTTGTGACTTGAGAGTTGGGAGTTGCAGCCTCCCTGTTGTTCCTCAAATATTTCCTATGATTAACCTTTTTCTGATGAAAATGCATCCATAATTGCAGCCTACACTCTATCCAAAATCCATAAACTCATACTACGATAAGAAAAATTAAATACCCAACAAAATCAAAAGAAAATAAATAATTATGCTATGAATGCAAAAGCAAAATAAAGCAAAATAAAAAAGAGGGTATAGGACTTGGGTTGCCTCCCAAGAAGTGCCCTGTTTATAGTCCTAGGCTGGACTTTCTCTGAATCTTGAAGGTTCAGCCAAGGTAATGGAGCACTTGTGTTGAGTTATGTCTCCTCCCCAGTATTGCTTTAGTCTTTGTCCATTCACCTTGAAACTTGATGAGGAATTTAGTGGAGCAATCTCAATAGCTGTATGAGGAAACAGTTTAAGCACCACAAACGGGCCTGACCATCTTGACTTCAACTTCCTAGGAAATAATTTGAGCTTTGAGTTGTATAGCAAGACTTGTTGACCTGGCTCAAACCTCTTTTCAACAATATGCCTATCATGCCATCTTTTGGCTTTTTCCTTGTAAAGCTTGGCATTCTTATAAGCTTGAAGGCAAAATTCGTCTAGTTCATTCAACTGGAGAATTCATTTTTCACTTGCGGCTTAAAGATCAAAATTAAGCTTTTTGATAGCCAGTAAGCATGGTGTTCTGTTCGCTTTTTTGCTTACCGCAAGTACACGGATTGCACTTATAATATAGCTAAGAGTCGGATATCATTCCCACAGAGACTACGATTGAAATCATTTGCTAAATATAAACCAAAAGTTTAAGAGATTCTATCCAAGAACATATAAATTGAGAGACAAGTATCTAAACTAATTAAAAGAACTTAAAAGCTTTAGAATTGAATTAAGTTAAGAATTAGAGAGTAGGGAATCCTTTTTCACCTCCTACTTTAATTGATAACAAGTAATCCTAATGAGTAATATAAACGAAATGATTAAGTTAGCTTGAGAATCTAAATTAGCAAAAAGCCTATGTCTAGGTCAATCAATCATGCTTCAATTAGCTAATTCACTATGTTTCCATGAAAACTAGAGTAAATCCACTCATTAAAATCTATTCCCAATAGTTACTATGCATGGCCAATAGGTATATTTCTATCCTATTAATGAATCATCTCACCTAAACCAATTAAATGAAATAGAACATGCATCAATCATACACACGATCTCAAATCCAAATTCCTATGTCTAGGTTCATTAGATTTTAACAAATCAATCAAAAGTTGATCAAACATTCAAAAATGTTAAGCACTATATGATTAAACAAAATCAATCTATGTATATAAACTCAAAGGATTACAATATTATTCAATATTCATAGGAGGATCTAAAGAAAACCCTACTACACTACTTAGCCAGCCATGAACCACGAAAATATAGCAAAATATATCATGTTCATGAGAAGGAAAATGAGAAAAGAGAAGATAGAGAAGAAAAAGGTCAAGGGTGATGATCCTTCAAGCTCCAATCCTCCTCCAAAGTGAAGAAAGCCCTCAATCTTAGTTACTTCTTCTTCCATTATATGAGAAACACAAAACCCTAGCAGCTGCTCTCTAAAAAACACAAAAACTCCTATACAAAATGGATACAATAGTATTTATAGGCTGAATAAAATACAGTCATGCCGCGACGTTATACACACCATGTCACGACGCGCATACAATGAGGTCACAGATGCCTGAGGTGTTGAATCTCAACGTTTCGATATTTTGGCCTCAGGTCTCATGTACTAGAACAGGGGATGCTCAACACCGCGACATTAACATGCACATATCGTGACACTGAATGCTGATCTTCTATTCTGGTTTTCTCTTGGGCTTCCTGGTCCAAAGCTACTCCAAGCTCTTCAGTTTCAAGCTTTATTTGAGCCCTTCCTATAACAGAGAAAGTATCACCTTAGTAGCTCATACAAATGTACCCGATTCATCAAGGTTTAGGAAGTATTTGCTCAAAATCACAATGAAAGCCATCAAAATGAAATCATATGGATATGATGCTAAAATATTTCATTCATGCATAAAAACAAGGACTAAACAACTAATATAGCACAAATATAGGGCATAAATAACTACACTTTATGAAGTTATCTTGTTCCAACTCTATAGGCAGGTGACAAGCTTTTCCAAATACAATATTTTACAGAGACATGCCAATAAGAGTTTTGAAAGTAGTGCGATAAGCCCACAAAGCATCTTCCAAACTCTTGGACTAATCCTTTCTTGAAAGACACAGTTTTTTTTAAGATTCTCTTAATTTCACGATTAGAAATTTTAGCTTACCCACTTGTTTGTGGGTGGTAGGCTGTGGCAATCTTGTGAGTAACTCCATATTTTCCCAGGAGCTCTTGAAAATGCTTATTGCAGAAGTGGGAACCTTCATAACTAATAATTGCTTTTGGGGTGCCAAAGCGAGTGAAAATGTTCTTCTTGAGAAAATGCACCACTATTTTAGAGTCATTCTTGGGCAAGGCTACTACTTTAACCTATTTAGACACGTAATCAACCACCACTAGGATATATAGTTGACCAAAAGATGGTATAAATGGCCCCATAAAATCTATCCCCCATACGTCAAACAACTCAACTTCCAACATAATGTTCAGTGGCATTTCATTTCGTTTAGAGATGTTGCCAGTTTTTTGGTATTTGTCATATCTGGTCACGAAAGAAGCAGCATCTTTAAATAAAGAAGGCCAATAAAATCCCACTTGCAATACCTTAGCTTCTAGTCTTTCTCCACTAAAATGGCCACCATAGAGGGAGGCATGACACTGCTCGAGGATATCCTCAATTTCCTCCAAGGGCACATATCTTCTTATTATATGATCAACACATTGCCTGAATAGATAAGGCTCATCCCATAAGTAAAACTTAACATAATGCAAAAAAAAATTTCTTTTGTTGATTAGATAATTATGAAGGTATCAATCTACTCACAATGTAGTTAGCGTAGTCAGTATACCAAGGATCTGAGCTAGCAATCACAACAAATAATTGTTCATCTGGGAAAGTCTCACAAATCATAGTTGGGTCATGTTGATAATTCTCATTTTCCAACCTAGAAAGATGGTCAGCCACTTGGTTCTCAGTACCCTTCTGATCTCTAATCTCAAGGTCAAACTCTCGTAGCAATAAAACCAATCAAATCAAGCTCGGCTTGGCATCTGTTTTGCTCACTAAATACTTAATGGCCGAGTGATCTATGAAGACAATGACTTTAGCACCAATCAAATATGCTCAGAATATATCAATGCAAAGACAATTGCAAGGAGTTTTTTCTCTGTAGTGGTGTAGTTCAATTGTGCATCAGTAAGTCTTTGGCTTGTATAATAAATGGAGTGAAATATTTTGTTCTTCTTTTGGCCCAATACTGCTCCAAATGCATAGTCATTAGCGTCACGTATAAGCTCAAATGGTAGGGTCCAACCAAGAGTAGTGATAATAAGTGTTGAGACAAGTCTTTTCTTCAATTCCACAAAGGCTTCCATGCATGACCCATCAAACTTGAAAGGTACATCTTTTTCCAACAAGTCACAAAGTGGTTTGGCAAGCTTGGAAAAATCTTTGATAAACCTCCGATAAAATTCAACATGCCCAAGGAAACTCCAGACTCCTTTCACTGAAATTAGTGGTGGAAGTTTCTCAGTAACCTCAATCTTAGCTCTATCAACCTCTATTCCCTTATATGACACTCTATGGCCAAGTATTATGCCTTCTTGGACTATAAAATGACATTTCTCCCAATTAAGCACCAAATTTGTCTCATCACATTGTAACACAAGAGCCAAAATTATGAAGACACTCATCAAAGGAATCACCAAAGACTGAGAAGTCATCCATGAAAATCTCCAAACATTTCTCTACTATGTCGGTGAAGATAGCCATCATACATATCGAAAAGGTCACCGAGGCATTGCACAAACCAAAGGGCATCTTTCTAAAATCATAAGTACCATATGGGGCAGGTGAAAGTAGTTTTCTCTTGATCATTTGGGGTAATAGCAATCTGATATTACCCTGAATACCCATCAAGGAAACAGTAAAACACACGACCTACTAACCTATCCAGCAACTAATCAATAAATGGTAATAGGAAATGATCTTTCCCGATTACAGTGTTAAGCTTCCTATAATCCATGCAAATGCGCCATCCTATAACTGTCTTGGCGGGATTCAGATCATTATTCTCATTAGCTACCATAGTCATTCTACCCTTCTTAGGCACACACTGAACCAGGCTCACCCATTTGCTATTAGAGATAGGGTATATAGTGCCCACATCAAGCCATTTGATAATCTCCTTCTTGACCACCTCCTTCATGATGAGGTTAAGATGCCTTTGATGTTCAATGGTTGGTTTGTGATCAGCTTCCAACAAGATTTTGTGCAAGCAAATAGTAGGGCTAATGCCTCTGATATCTGTAATAATCCACCCCAAAGCCTTTTTGTACCCCATATAAGCACTCTAAAAAATTTCAATTCCTGCTCCCCTGACAAAGATGAAGAAATGATAATTGGTAATGTAGAAGATTCCCCCAAGCATGAATACCGCAAGTGATCAGGCAATGACTTGAGCTCGAACTTGGGTGGAGTGACTATGGAAGGTTGAAGAATGGACTTGTCAAAAGATAAATTCAATGGTTCAAAGCCTAGCTTCCTTAAAAATTTAGAAGAGGAGTCAAGTAGCTTAATACATTCCATAACATCATCCCTATCTATATGCTCATATATGGATGTCAAAGATGAAGGAAGGGAATCATTAATAAAATTAGTATGAAAATCATTATTGACTACTCGATCAATTATACCTATGTAAGAGCATTCTTCCTGATCATTTGTGAATTTCATGGCTTTGTATATATTAAAGGTTACTTTTTCATCATTGACTTGCATAGTAAGTTCACATTTTTGCATGTCAATCATAGTTTTCCCAGTAGCTAAGAAAAGTCTCCCAAGAATCAATGGTACATTGCAGTCCTCCTCCATGTCTAGGATGATGAAATCAACTGGAAAAATAAACTTGTCTACCTTGACCAAGACATCCTCTATGACTCCCTTCTGATAAGTGAGGGAACGGTTAGCTAATTGTAAAGTAACCAAAGTTGGCTTCACCTCCCCCAACTTAGCCATTGGAAGATGGATAGAGGCATCAAGTTTATGCTTACCCCTAGGTCATACAAAGCTTTGCCAAAGAATTGACTACCAATGGTGCATGGAATGGTGAAGCTTCCTAGGTATTTCAACTTGGGAGGTAGCTTATTTTATAAGACGGCATTGCATTCTTCTATGAGAGCTGTAGTCTCATAATCCCCATGCCTTCTCTTCTTAGACAAGATGTCCTTCATAAACTTCACATGACTAGGCATTTGTTCCAAAGTCTCAGCAAATGGTATGTTAATGTGAAGTTTCTTGAAAATCTCCAAAAAATTTTAGAATTGAGCATCTAGTTTTTGTTTAGCTAGCCGATTAAGGAAATGTGGAGGTGGTGTATAAGGCTTGTCCTCCTTCTTCTTGTCCTCAACCTTCCTCTTGGCAATTTCCTCATTCTTCTCAACCTCATTGGTCACAACCTTCTCATCTTTTGTCTCCTCAACATCTTTTCAAGTAACTTAATCTTGGGATTCCCTTCTATTTCCTTCTCACTCCTCAATAATATGGCCTTACAATGCTCATTAGAGGCACCTTTAGGTTTGTTGATAGTGTCGCTTGGAAAAGTTCCCGGGGGCCTATTGTTTAAAGGTTAGGCAAGTGAGCTAACTTGAGTCTCGAAATTCCTCAAGGAAGCTGCTTGGCTTTTCATTAAAGCATCATGGGAGGCAAGCCTTGAATCAATTTTAGTCATATGATCTTATTAGCTATTCATAAGTTAAGCAAACATCTTCTCTAAGTTGGAAGTTGAAGTTTTGGCTTGAGGGGAACTTTGTTGTTGAAAACCAAGAGGAGCATGGGGTGCTTCTTTGGGCTGATAAGAAGAAGAGCCTTGAGAATTTCCACCTCAAAGAGATTAGGATGGTTCTGCTAACTAGAGTTGTAAATGTTATTAAAAGCATTGTTGTGACTAGGTTAGTGGAATTGACTAGCATATTGCACACTTTCCAGGCTTGTTGTACAATTCGCAGTAGAGTGAACGTCCCCACAATGATCATAAATCTTAGGTGAGTTATTGGCTCTGCTTGGCACTGAATTGACTATCATGGTGTCAAGCTTCTTGGAGATTACTGCCATTTGAGCTGAAAGCGATGGGAGAGCATCAATTTTATATATACCGACTGCCATTCTCCTAGGAGTAACCCTCTCCGAAGGCCACTAGTAGTTGTTGGTGGCCATTTCCTAAAGAAGATCAAAGGCGGCATCAATAGATTTACTTATGAGAGTGTCACCTGCTGCTGCATTGATAGTTGCTCTAATATTTCCCAATAGCCTATTATAAAAGGTTTGAACTTATAGCCACTTTGGAATGCCATGGTGAGGGCATCTTTAGATGAGATCTTTATACCTATCCCAAGCTTCATAATGCAACTCAGAGTCGTATTCAACAAAAGAAGTGATATCATTACACATCTTTACTGTCTTCGCCGGAGGGAAATACTTGGCTAGGAACTTATGGGCTAGATAATCCTATGTCGTGATGAACTTTACTGGTAAAGAGTTAAGCTAACTTTTGGCCTTGTCATTGAGAGAAAATGGGAATAACCTCAATCTGATGGCATCTTCAGAGACTCCATTATGCCGAAAGGTGTCACAAATCTCTAAGAAGTTAGAAATGTGTGCATTAGGATCATCACTAGGCAAGCCTCTGAATTGCATTGATGCTTGAATCATCTGTGTTAGTGTATGCCCTAGAGGATTATACATTTGTCTGTATTTATATACATTCTATTATGCTTATTTTAATATATGAGACACTTCATTTATTGTGTTCTTTTTTAATAAACATAATAAAGTCCTTAGAATAGTAAGTTTGATGCTATAGGATATCAAGTGGATGACTTGATCATGAGATCCTTTTAGTTATAATATTATTCTTAAATGTTCCTAGTTAAGTATTATTGTTAATTAGGACAATAATAATACATTAAGACTAGTATGTGCATAGACAGATGACCACATCTCATAGGTCATGGATATGAGATATCAAGTCTTCACATGGGTACATATTAAAGTAGTGATGCATTGGACTGACCCACCATGAGAACGCTACATGGATTGTTACATGACTGTCATAAGTGATTCTCATAGTAATAATGGTGTCTGTGGTCCTTTGACCTGAAATCACTACGATTCCTACATGAGGAGTTGTGTGTTTTAATGCCATCAAACGTCATCTGTAATAAAGTGATTATAAAGTTAGTTATTGGATATACCACGAATCATACAGAGGGATGTGAGTGACCTAGATGGAATTTGTCACTCCTACATAACAGAAGCGATATCTTCGGGCCCCCTAATTAAATGAGATTGTGAAATGCATGGCCATGCTCAAATGAGTCAATATGAGATATTGATTTCATTTGTTGTTACAAAGTCTACTCGAGTATCAAGAAATGAATGATTGGACTATACAAGGGTGACGCATTCCATGCCTTATGTTTAATCTAGATATCTTGATAAAGGGACTAAACGACACGAAAACATTGGTCACGGAAAGGTTATGTCAAATCACTGACATTCTTATTACTTGGATAGCAGTGATGTGTTGCTAGATACCGCTCACTATTTGTAATATTAAAATAGGATTTTAATATTACTGCCAACGTAATGAGAACTTGCAGGGTCACATACATAGAGCAGACTAAAATTAGAGCAATGGATCCAAGTTGGACTCGGATTCAAATATGGGCCAGACTCATAACAGATGAGTCTAGGGTTGCACAACTTACCTTGCTGCTACTCATACTCACTTAAGGTAGTCACTATTATAAATAGTACTGTTAAGGGGCTGCTAAGAGACACAATTTCAGAACCCTAGCCACACCTACAGAAAAATGAGTGAGAGAGCGACAGGTTTCTTCTTTTCACTTCGCAGCTAGCACTGTGTGAGAGACGTGAGGCTCCTCTTTGCGAACGTTAGACATTCGTGAGTCTGTTTATGTGGATACCGCAGAGACATCATTTCTATTACGGTGTTGGTGATTCACATCCTTCCTTTTGATCACGCTTCAAGAGCTAAATAATTTAAAAACTCAGATTATGGCTTTTCACATGGATCCTTAGTGGGAATCCTTATTTTTCCGCTGCGTGATGTAACCATAATTCCCAACAGTGGTATCAGAGCGTCTTGCGAAACATGATTCAATTTTTTGTTTTTGTTTTTGCATGAGATAAAATGATTGTTGTTCTTATTTTTTGATAAAAGATATGATCTTTAATATGTTATTTCAGAAAACGAATGAAATCCCTTTGCAAAAACATATTCTGTTTTATGTTTTGTTTGCAAAACTGTGTTGTTGTTTTCAAAAACCCATGAAGATGTTCATATGTTTTGTGAAAACCGTTTTGTATCAAGATATATGTTTTTGCGAAGCTTTCTGGTATGTATATGATATGTACAACGTTTAGGAAACCTTGTTCTTGGTTTGCGGTAGTAAGGGTTATGGAATTCTTGTTTCTGCATAAGCGGCACAGCGCAAGGGTTTTTGGAAACCGTAGTCCTTTTTGCGGTAGTAGTATCAAGTGTTGATGTCAAGCCGTCAAGGAGGCGCAAGGGTTCAAGTATTGAACAGCAGCACAAGGGTTCCCTACGGCGCATGAAGCGTTCATGTGTTTTTAGGTTTAGGGTTCAAGTGTTGATACCCTAACCGTCAAGGGAGGCGCAAGAGATTCAACTCTTGTTTATGGTTTAATTTTTTAGGCCTGGGCGCTGCCCCACACCCCGGAAGGGGCGGCCTCCCCTTGACCGGGCAGCTGGACCCCCGTCCTGCCTCTGCGTAGTTTGTTTTTCGAAAGCGCAATATTTTCTATCCTATTTTATGACTCATAAAAATAATAATGTATTATTGTTTTGAGTTTGTATGTCCTTTGAGATGCATGGTGCATGGTTATGGCCTTAGTCCTCTTTTTATGTTTTTTGGTTTTAATAAATATGACCTATGTATCGTGCCTTTCTCTCTACATTCTGATTGTACATTCTCTTCTCACCTAACTCCGCTCGAATGTAAAAGAGGTTTCTATATGATGTAATTATAATGTGGAGACAAGAAGACAGCATCAAGTAAGGACATTGATAGGAGATGCTTGGTGAAGCTGGCTTTCTTTATGCTACTCTCTCAGGGGGCCGTAACTATGTCATTTTTATTATATGCCTTTTATGTATGAGATGCATAGATAATGTTTATGGTATGATAAACAGTTTAATAAATGATGAGATATAATAATAATAATAATAAAATTCCCTCAAAGCAAATATTAAGTCATTATGTGATGCCTTCCAATGTGTGGCACTCATCAAGACTAGTATCGATCAAGTGCAGGTCTGCCAAAGCATGATGCCTTTATCTATATTAGTAAGATGCGATGGGATAAAGGTAATATCCAACTGCCAACCATTGGGTCTGACTTAACTAGGCCATTTCAATAGGATTGAAGGCTTAGAGGCATGAAGTTGGGCTTTGGTCCATTAGATGGATTTGAATAAGTGTTATTCACCCAACTATCCAAGAGTTACATGTGATGTAATTGGAAAGTGTTTCCTACCTAAATAACTGAATTTTGGGTGATCAGCTAAAGCTGACTCAAAATTAGGTGAAATATGGATCTTAGCCCACTAGAAAATCTTACAATGGGATTTTCCAAGTCAATGTTGAGGGTCATTGACTTGAATAAAATAGTGGGAGCCATATTTAATTAAAAGACCTCATTAAATATGTTTATGGCATGATACTTATATTTTGCATATTTCTGTTGATAGATTACCATGGCAATAAACACATCAAGTAACTTTTCACTGCGATCCGTCCTTGAGAAGGATAAGTTGTTTGGAATGAATTTTCTAGACTGGTACAGGAATTTGAGGATTGTCCTCAAGCAAGAGAAAAAGTTGTATGTAGTAGAACAACCTATTCTTGAGCCACCTGCTGCTAATGCCTCGTAGAATTGACCGAGATGCTTATAAGAAGCATCAAGATGATGCCTTGGACATCGGATGTCTTATACTGGCCACCATGAACTCTGAGCTCCAAAAGCAACATGAGAACATGGATGCCTACGATATGATCATACACCTTAAGAAGCTCTATCAAGAGTAGGCCAGGCATGAGAGATACGAGGTCTCTAAAGCAACTTTTTCGGTGCAAGGTGTAGCAGGAAGCCACATTTGGTGCTCATGTACTCAAGATGATTGGGTACATTGAAAACCTAGAGAGACTTGGTATTCCTTTGGGCCAAGAGTTGGCCACTGACTTAGTCCTGCAATCGTTGCTGGAAAGTTTTAGTCAATTCGTCATGAACTACAACATGAATGAAATTGACAAATCACTACCAGAGCTGCTAGGCATGTTGAGAACTGCTGAGCAGAACATTAACAAAGGCAAAGGGAAGGCCATAATGATGGTCCAAAAGAATAAGGGCAAGAAATAGCAGAAAAAGCCCAAGGACAACTGGAAGGGCAAGGGCAAGGATAAGTCCAAGCCCAGCACTTCTGGTATGAAACTAGTGGGTGGAGTGGCTAAGGAAGGTACATGCTTCTATTGTGGTCAGACAGGATATTGGAAGAGGAACTGTGCCAAGTTCCTAGAGGAGCTCAAAAAGAAAAAAGGAAGTAAGACTTCCACTTCAGGTATTTTTGTTATTGAAGTCAATTTATCTACTTCTGCATCATGGGTATTAGATATTGGATGTGGATCTCATATTTATGTAAATGTGCAGGATCTATAGAACAGTAGACCATTGACGAAGGGCGAAGTCGACCTACGAGTAAGAAATGGAACAAAGGTTGGTGCATTAGCTATAGGGACTTATTTATTATCTTTGCCCACTGGGCTTGTAATAGAGTTAGAGAACTGCTATTTTGTGCCTGCTATTAGTAGGAATATCATTTCTGTTTCTTGTTTAGACAAGAAAAGTTTATCTTTTATTATAAAGACAAGAAAAGTTTATCTTTATGTACTAGATCTCGATTATAAAGGACAAGTTTAAACCTAACTTTTCTCTGGCATTGTCGTTTGGGCCACATAAATGAGAAACGCATCTCCAAACTCCAATCAGAAATGAGAAACGCATCTCCAAACTCCAAAAGATGAATGAGATATTTCAATCTTGTTTATTGGGGAAGATGACAAAGGCCCCATTCACCATACAAAGGTGAAAGGGCTAGTGATCTTTTAGGCCTTATACATAGTGATGTATATGGGCCACTAAACACACTCACTAGAGGCAGTTTTCAATACTTCATTACATTTACTGATGATTTCAGTAGATATGGATTTTTATATCTCATGAAGCATAAATCAGAATCCTTTGAAAAGTTCAAAGAGTTCAAGAATGAAGTACAAAACTAACTTGGAAAGAGTATTAAAATCCTTCAATTAGATTGAGGAGGAGAATATTTAAGCCAACAGTTTGATGATCATCTGAAAGAGTGTAGGATAATATCTCAACTCACTCCACCAGGAACACCACAATGGAATGATGTCTCTGAAAGGAGGAACCGGACCTTGTTGGACATGGTCCAATCCATGATGAGTCATGTAAACCTTCTAGGCTCTTTTTGGGGATATGCTCTGTTAACAACAGCTTTCACACTTAACTGTGTTCCATCTAAGATAGTTCAAAAGACACCATATGAGATATGGACTGGGAGACGGCCCAGTATGTCTTTCTTGAAGATTTAAGGTTGCGAAGCTTATGTGAAACATCAAGTTTCTGATAAGCTTAGACCTAAATCAGATAAATGCTTCTTTGTGCGGTATCCAAAGGAAACCATGGGATACTTTTTCTATAATCCTACCAAGGGCAAAGTGTTTGTCGCACAGACAGCTGTGTTTCTAGAAAGGGAGTTTATCTCCAAAGGAACCAGTGGGAGAAAAATAGAACTTGAAGAAGTTCAAGTTTCACAAAGTAACAATAAACCAATAGTGGAAATAGAGCAGCCTCCATAAAATGTTATGGAACAACAACCTGCTCTAGTAGCACAGGACCTACTTAGGTCTAACAGGATACGTCATCAACCAGAGAGATATGGATTTCTCATGACCCAGTAAGGTGACGTATTGCTCATGGGTCAAGATGAGCCTGTGACTTACTAGGAAGCCATTATTGACCCAGAATCTGAGAAATGGCTTGAGACTATGAGATCTGAAATGGATTCCATGTATGCCAACCAGGTATGGACCTTTGGTTGACCCACTTGAAGGGGTAAAATCCATTGGGTGCAAGTGGATTTTCAAGAAGAAAACTGACATGGATGGTAATGTGCATACCTTTAAGGCACGATTGGTGGCTAACGTTTTCAACCAAATTCATGGTGTAGATTATGATGAAACTTTTTCCCTAGTTGCGATGCTTAAATCTGTTCGGATCTTGCTTGCTATTACAACATACCATGATTATGAAATCTGGTAAATGGATGTCAAAACTGCTTTCCTTAATGGAAATCTTCTAGAGGATGTGTACATGACACAACCTGAGGGTTTTGCCACTCCAGAGGATGCTGGAAAGGTGTGTAAGTTGCAATGATCTATTTATGGATTGAAGTAAGCTTCTAGAAGCTAGAATCTTTGTTTTGATGATACAATAAAATAGTTTGGTTTCATCAAGAATGAAGAAGAATCTTGTGTCTACAAGAAGGTTAGTGGGAGCACTATTGTCTTTCTGGTATTGTATGTAGATGACATACTTCTTATCGGAAATGACATCCCTACCCTACAGTCCGTAAAGACTTGGTTAGGGAATTGCTTCTCTATGAAGGACTTGGGCGAAGCCACTTATGTGTTAGGAATCAGGATCTATAGAGATAGATCACTGAGACTGCTTAGCCTAAGTCAGAGTACATACATAGACAAAGTGTTAAGACGATTTAACATGCATGAATCCAAGAAAGGACTTTTGCCTATGTCGCATGGTGTAAGCCTATCTAAGGCTCAATCCCCATCTACCTAGGATGAGAGGGATCGTATGAGTAAGATTCCATATGCATCTGCAATTGGATCTATCATATATGCCATGTTATGTACTCGACCAGACATCTCGTATGCTTTGAGCATGACGGGTAGGTACCAGTCTGATCTCGGTGAGATTCACTAGACTGCTGTCAAGAACATCCTTAAGTACTTGAGAAGGACTAAGGATTCATTCTTGGTATATGGAGGCGAGGAAGAGCTAGTTGTAAAGGGTTACCCTGATGCTAGCTTCCAAACTGATAAGGACTACTCCAGATCACAATCGGGTTAAGTTTTTTGCCTAAATGGTGGGGTTGTGAGCTGGAAGAGTTCAAAGCAGGAGACAGTCACCGATTCTACCACAGAGGCTGAGTATATTGCTGCCTCCAATGCAGTAAAGGAGGCCGTTTGGATCAGGAAGCTCATTGCTGAACTTGGCGCTATTCCTAGCATTGTGGACCCAATGGACCTCTATTGTGGTAATAATGGAGCCATTGCACAAGTTAAGGAACCTATATCTCACCAGTGATCCAAACATATACTTAGGCGCTTCCATCTCATTCGGGAGATCATTGATAGAGGAGATGTGAAGATATGCAGAGTACCAATAGATGATAACATTACTGATCCACTGACGAAGCCTTTTACACAGTAGAAGCATGAGGGTTACACTTGGTCTTTAGGCATTAGACATATGCCTGATTGACTCTAGTGCAAGTGAGAGATTGTTAGTGTATGCCCTAGAGGCTGATACACTTTTCTGTATTTATATACATTCTATTATGCTTATTTTAATATATGAGGCATTTCATTTATTGTGTTCTTTTTTAATAAACATAATGAAGTCCTTAGAATAATAAGTTTGATGCCATAGGACATCAAGTGGATGACTTGATCGTGAGATCCTTTTGGTTATAACACTATTCTTAAATGTCCCTAGTCAAGTATTATTGTTAATTAGGACAACAATAATACATTGAGACTAGTATGTGCATAGACTGATGACCACATCTCACGGGTCATGGATATGAGATATCAAGTCTTCACATGGGTATATATTGCAGTAATAATGTATTGGACTAACCCGCCATGAGAACGCTACATGGATCATTACATGACAGTCATAAACGATTTTCATAGTGACAATGGTGTCTATGGTCCTTTGACCTAAAATCACTGCGATTCCTACATGAGTAGTTGTGTGTTTTAATGCCATCAAACGTTATCTGTAACAAGGTGATTATAAAGTTGGTTATTGGACATACCGCGAATCATGCAGAGGGATGTGAGTGACCTAGATGAGATTTGTCACTCCTACATAACAGGAGCAATATCTTCGGGCCCCCTGATTGAGTGAGACTGCGAAATGCATGGCCATGCTCAAATGAGTCAATATGAGATATTGATTTCATTTGTTGTTACAAAGTCTACTCGAGTATTAGGAAATGAATGATTGGACTATACAAGGGTGACGCATTCCATGCCTTGTGTTTAATCTAGATATCTTGACAAAGAGACTAAATGACACGGAAACATTGGTCATGGAAAGGTTATGTCAAATCACTGACATTCTTATTACTTGGGTAGCAGCGATGTGTTGCTAGATACCGCTCACTGCTTGTAATATTAAAATGGGATTTTAATATTACTGCCAATGTAATGAGAACCTGCAGGGTCACATACATAGAGCAAACTAAAATTGGAGCAATGGATCCAAGTTAGACTCGGATTCAAATATGGGCCAGACTCATAACAGATGAGTCTAGGGTTGCACAGCTTACCTTGCTACTACTCACACTCAATTAAGGCAGTCACTATTGTAAATAGTACTGCTAAGGGGCTGTTAAGAGACACAATTTCAGAACCCTAGCCGCATCTACAGAAAAGTGAGTGAGTGAGCGACAAGTTTCTTCTCTTCTCTTCGCAGCTAGCACTGTGTGAGAGACGTGAGACTCCTCTTTGCGGACATTGGACGTTCGTGAGTCTATTCGTGTGGATATCGTAGAGACATCATTTCTATTACGGTGTTGGTGATTTACGTCCTTCCTTTTGATCACGCTTCAAGAGGTAAATAATTTAAAAACTCGGATTATGGCCTTTTGCATGAATCCTCAGTAGGAATCCTTATTTTTCCACTACGTGATGTAACCGCAATTCCTAATAATCTGGATAATGGCCGGCTTGATTTCAAAGTTATTGGCTTGTGTAGCTGGCCTCCGGATGCTTGAATGTAAGTCTTGAACCTGAGGTGCTGTAAAGTTCCTCATTGACCGTGTATGGTCTTCTTTGTTAGCCATGGTGGTACTCCTTGAAGTTTGTTTTCTTTTCCTCAAAAGCCTCAGAAAATTCTTTTCAAACTCTGGGTAAAAAAGGAGAGTCTCAAAACTTTGTGAACATCGCATACAATAAGAAAAGGTACTTGAAAATAAAGACAACTAGCTTGATATTAATATTAACACAAAATTTCAAAAATAGTCCCCAGCAACGGCACCAAAAACTTGTGTAAAGTATGAGTAATAACAAGATAAAACTCAAGGATCTAGCCTATGAATGCATCAGAAAATGCTTGAGTAATAACTCTATTTTACAGAGTTATCAATTATGCTCTATGAAGCCATTACTAATTACAAACTATGAATTTATATTGCATTATACAACTATTCATGTAAAGTATGCTTTTCCAATATAAATGTACGGATTGCCTTACAATAGAGTAAGGAAGGAATTCACCTTGTTAGGAATAGGTTTTGTGTAGCACATATGACTAATGAGAATGGGCTAAAGGAAAAGGGTAAAAGGGGAAAAGTATAAAATGCTGATTGAATGACCAGACTCAAGCATTGCATTCATACTGCATAGACACTATTTTATTACTGATATAATGTAAATTTTGATTATATGATGAAAACAAGCTAAAATGAACCTTTGCCTTATGATAAGTAATTATATGTTTTCAACTTATAAATATTAACTATAAGCTCCAAAGCCCATTTGCAGCTAAGCTCACAAGTTATGTTTTGATTATAACAACTACAATAAAAATTATGAATATTTGCTCTTAAGTATATTAATTGTGCTAACATGATATTTGTGGAGTTCTCTTTATTGGTGTATGCCCTAGAGGCTAATTTATTTTGACCATACTTGCTTACATTATATTATGCTATTTATTTAATACATAGAGCATTTCATTTATTGTTTTATTTATAATAAACATAATAAAGTCCTTAGAATAGTAAGTTTAATGCCATAGGACATCAAGTAGATGACTTGATCGTGAGATCTTATTGGATAGAATCAAACCACTATTCTTAAATGTCCCCAGTAAACTATTATTGTTAATTAGGATAACAATAATGCATTGATACTAGTATGTGCATAGACTGATGGTCATATCTCACAGGTCATGGTTATGAAATATCAAGTCTTCACATGAATACATATTAAAGTAATGATGTATTGTACTAATCCACCATGAGAATGCTGCATGGATTGTTATGTGAGTATCATAAGCGATTCTCAAAGTGACAATGGTGTATGTGATTCTTTGACCTGAAATCACTATGATTCCTACATGGGAGTTATATGTTTTAATGTCATCAAACGTCATCTGTAACAAGATGATTATAAAGTTAGTTATTGGACATATCGCGAATCATGCAGAGGAATGTGAGTGACTTAGATGAAAATTTTCCCTCCTACATAACAGGAGCGATATCTACAGGCCCCCTGATTGAGTGAGATTAGGAAATGTATGGCTATGCTCAAATGAGTCAACATGATATATTGATCTCATTTGTTATTACTAAGTCTACTCGAGTATCAAGAAACGAAATATTGAACTATACAAAGGGTGACACATTCAATGCCTTGTGTTTAATCTAGATATTTGGACAAAGGGACTAAACTATATGAAAACATTGATCACGGAAAGGTTATGTCAAATCACTGACATTTTCATTACTTGGGTAATAGTCATGTGTTGCTAGATACCACTCACTGCTTAGAATATTGAAATAGGATTTTAATATCACTGGCAACTTCGTGAGAACCTGCAGGGTCACACACATAGAACAGACTGAATTGGAGCAATAAGAATTCAAGTTGGACTAGGATTCGATCATAGGCTAAACTCATAATAGATGAGTCCAAGGTAGCCCAGCTAGCCTTGTAACTATTCTCACTCGCATAAGGCAGTCACTGTTATAAATAGCACTGCTAAGGGGCTGTCAAGGTGTGTATCACAAACCCTAGCTGCACCCTAATAGAAACAGTGAATGACAAAGTAACAGGTTTCTCTTCTTTTCGCAGCTAGCATTGTGTTAGAGATGTTGGACTCCAAGATTACGGACGTTGAACATTTATGAGTTTGCTTATGTGGATAATGCAGAGGCACCGTCGTTGCTGTGGTGCTGGTGATTTGCATTGATGATTTTTTTTCTTCTGACTTTAAGAGTTAAACTCTAAAGCACGAATCATGCCCCCCTTTCGCATAGATCCTGAGTGGGAATTCTTTTTCCGTTGTGCTTTTGTTCCCATAATTCCCAACATTCTTGTTAGTAATAACTTTTTTAGGATTAAATCAATTGTAAAGAAGCTTTCTAGATTATTAAAAAGGGCTAAGAATATTAAACTCTGGCTTAGTAAAGTTCAAGGTGCATCTTGAGAGAGTTCCTAAAGAACTTGAAAGAGTTCATCCTAAGAAGGCAATGAGAAAGTTGAAGAACATGAAGAATCTCCACAAGGACTAATCCATGAGTAAATTAGAGATTAAAAAGAAGCTATCATCATCCAAGATATCAAGATGAAACATGAAGATGATGGTGGAATCAAAGAATAAGAGGTTTTGTGAAAATATCAAGCTTGAGAGAGTTGCTGAGAAGGTCAGCTGAGATGAACTTTGAGGGAGTTCTTGGGCAGGAACTTAAGTGAGCATGCTGACTCAGCAAAACACAATAGAATAATAACTACCTTTCATAAGAAGGATAGATAACCATTGGGAGCTTCTAACAGTTACTTTTCACAAGCTATAAGAGGCTCCAATCTTGAAAAGAAGAAGATTGAACGATCTGAGAAAGATTAAAGATGCATACATGAAGAATAGCTCTCTCTACCTACTTTGTTCTTAAAGTTCAAAAATCTTCTATAGGTGTGTTGTAGGCTCTGCTAAATTATGTTAAAACTTTTTGAGTGATTTCAAGACCTACCCACTTGTATTAAAAACTTTAAACTAACCTTTGATTGTTGAGTATGTTGGGAATCGCAGATATATCATGCAGTGAAAAACAGAATTTCCACCAAGGATCCATGCGAAAAAATCATAATCCGAGTTTTGAAAATTGTTTACCGCTTGAAGCGTGACCAAAGGAAGTGATATGAATCACCAACACCATAACAGTGATGAAGTCTTTGTGGTATCCACATGAACAGACTCACGAACATCCAACGTTCACAAAAAAGAGCCTCACGCCTCTCACATAGTGCTAGCTACGAAGAGAAGAGAAGAAACCTATCACTCTTTCACTCACTTTTTTGTAGGTGCGGCTAGGGTTCTGTAATGCGTGTCTTAGCAGCCCCTTTAGCAGTACTATTTATAATACTGACTGCTTTAAGTGAGTGTGAGCAGCAGCAAAGTAAGCTGTGTAACCCTAGACTCATCTATAATGAGTTTGGCCCACATTTGAATCTGAGTACAACTTGGATCTATTGCTTATATTTTAGTCTTCCCTATGAGTGTGACCCTACAGGTTCTTATTACGTTGGCAGTAATATTAAAATCACATTTTAACATTACAAGCAGTGAGCGGTATCTAGCAACACATCACTACTACCCAAGTAATGAGAATGTCAGTGATTTGACATAACCTTTCAGTGACTAATATTTTTGTGTTATTTAGTCCCTTTGTCTAGATATATTAATTGAACGCAAGGCATGGAATACGTCACCCTTGTATAGTCCAATCCTTCATTTCTTGATACTCGAGTAGACTTTGTAACAACAAATGAAATCAATATCTCATATTGACTCATTTGAGCATGGCCATGCATTTCGCAGTCTCACTTAATCAGAGGGCCCGAAAATATCACTCTTGTTATGTAAGAGTGATAAATCTCATCTAGGTCACTTACATCTCTCTGCATGATTCACAGGATGTCCAATAACTAACTTTATAATCACCTTGTTACAGATGACGTTTGATGGCATTAAACACACACAACTCCTCATGTAGGAATCATAGTGATTTCAGGTTAAAGGACCACAAACACCATTGTCACTATGAGAATTGCTTATGCCACTCACGTAACGATCCATGTTGCGTTCTCATGGCGGGTCAGTCTAGTACATCATTACTCTATTATGTACCCATGTGAAGACTTTATATCTCATATCCATGACCCGTGAGGTGTGGTCATCAGTCTACGCACATACTAGTCTTAATGCATTATTATTGTCCTAATTAGCAATAATACTTAATTAGGGACATTTAAGAATAATGTTCTAATTTTATCCAATAGGATCTCACGATCAAGTTAACCACTTAATGTCCTATGACATGAAACTTACTATTCTAAGAACTTTATTATGTTTATTAAAAAGGAACACAATAAATGAAATTCTTCATATATTAAAATTAGTATAATAGAATGAATGTAAATATAGACAAATGTATCAGTCTCTAGGGCATACACCAACAGAGTGGTGATAATAAGCTTCTAGGGTGTACAAGCCACTTAGAAGCTTAGTTAAGCTTGTTGTTGCACCTTAAGAGGCTAAAGGAAAAATAATACTTGCTATTGCGCACCTAAAGATGCTAAGGGAAAAGAATACTTAAAGTGTGAGAGCTTGAAGAGGCTTAGTAAGACAAAATACTTTTTGCAAAGTGAAAATCCTAGTATTTGCTAGGTACTAGACATAGACTCAAGTGGTTTAGAGGTGAACTAGTATAAATCCTTGTGTCTTGCTCTTCTTCCCTCACTTTTACACATTTAGATTTGCTCTGAAACTACATCTAAGAAAATCAAAGTTTTACTCTAAAAGGAACTAAAGTATTTTTGAGTTAAAAAGAACTTAAGTCTTCTATGTTATGATATTCATTCTTGTTGATAAGAAATGTTTTTCAAAGTTTATGTGTGAAAACTTTAAGATTTTAAATCAAAAAGCAATCAGTGTTATATTCTAAAACTATAAGAGAGCTTAGCCTAACTTAACTAGTGAACCTTCTCACAAACTTTACAACCATCTATTATTTGCTCTTGCTCTATCTCATTATTAGACTCTCTCACCTAATCTATGTACTCTATAGTAACGTTGTCACTTCCAATTTTGATAAACTTGAGAAAGATGTGAGAAGTATAAAATTTTTAGGAGAAAAGCAACATAATTCAACCCCCCTTCTTGTGATACTACCAACTTCATTTGGTATCAAAGCTCAACCTCTTAGTTGAGCACACTTAATAGTGTGAAAGGAATAAGATCCTAAAGGAAGTATGGTATGCAACAAGGAGGTGGAATCTACCTACCAGAGGGTTCTTAACTAACAAAGACTAGTACTATTGGAAGGAAAGGATGAAGCTCTTCATTCAGTCCCAGCATGTTGATCTCTGGAACATTATAAAAATTGGTCTTAACGTCCCTATGACAACTGGTGAAGGTGGAATCCATGTTGAGAAACCTAAATCTCAATGGACAGAAGCTAAAAAGAATAAGTTTATTCTAAACTCTAAGATAAAATTCTTCCTCACATGTACATTAAGTAGAAGAGAGTATAGAAAGATTGCTAGTTGTGCTATATGTAACGTCCTAGTTTGATTTACTAAGTACATTCGAAAATATACCTACATAAATCTAATTAGGCGATTACTACTAAATTTTTTAAAATATAAAACATCTACAATGCATTTTGAAGTTATATGTGTAATCGAAATTAGAGCCCTAAAAAGAAATAATCAAAATATAGTACTCAAAGTTTAAACATAAACTTATCTTAAAATTCAATTTATTGGAATATTAAATTTATATATCTGTACACAAGTACTTTATTCAAATACATAATGGCCCTCATGGCCTAAATACATTATATTCAAAACAAATAAAACTACCATTGTAGAAACTACTGCTACTGCATTTCCCTGCTTTAGAATGGTCTTGCTTTTGATCTGTAATTAAACATACAACAGATAAAGGGGTAAGAATTTGAAAATTCTCAAATAGCATATTATCAGACAATCAGTCATTATACTATTCTAAAATAAATAGAAATTAACATTTCAAGTATAATTATGTATGAATGCTCATCGAAATGATAAATGTTAATGATGATGCAATGGGTTATGATGAGGCCTATGTAATGTCATGTATCTCAAAAAAGGTTTTTATTGCTCCTTTGACCTGGTTGAAGGTTTTTCTTACTCCTCTGATTTGGCCGAGAGTTTTTCTTATTCCTCTACTGATCTTGTAAAGGGTTTTTCTTACTCCTCTTACTTGGTTGAGTGCTAACCACTCTATAGCTATGCAATAATGTTTATGTTAAGTTAAATGCAAATTTGAACTCAGTTATTTGAGTAGCAACTCTAACATTTTTGAATGGCTCTAAAAACACCAATTTAGGTTTTACTGTTAAGATATATCACTTATCTCTTTTTGATCATAATAAAAAATATGCCTTACTTTGCATATTCGATCAGAATCGAAATACATACTGGTCGAATAACTCTCAAGTCTGTTTTGATTATTTTTGAAATTACACTTGTAGAATAGCTGTCTATTCATTATGCCTCTTTCAATCATAATCAAAAACTTGCTAGTCGAATAACTACCCTAGTATATTTGATTAGCCTCAAACTCATGTCAATCAAATAACTCTCTTAGTCTACTCGATTAGCCTAACTTACCATTCTGAAATGGTCTATTCGAATAGCTCTCAGCTTATTCAATCACTATCGAAAGTATGTCGTTCTGAACTATTGCTAAAAAATCTAACATAATATTTTGATTAATATCGAAACCATTAATATCGAAACCATACTTAATCGAATAGGACATTTAGTCTATCCGATTAACACTAGTGATGTCCTCCTGAACAATGCCGATCGAATAGCTCTACTAGTCTATTTTGATTAGCCTTAGAATCATACAATTCATATCGCTTAAACAACCTAGTTTATCATTGAAATCATGCAAATTCAAATAGCTGACATTAAAATTTGGAACAATCTGTAATATTCTATTCGAATTGCCACTTTGGCCTTACTCAAAAAGAATATTATAGAAAGGCATTCTATTCAAATAGCCCCTTAGTTTATTCGAATAGAACGCTACAAAAAGACAATCTGAAGACCTCAGAATAACAACCTTCTTGTTATTCTCACTACTATACCAAATCCTTGCTCTACAAGTATCTAATGATACCATAACTAATATAGGAAAGTATTGGAAAAACATAACAACAACCTCTAGTAGTTGTTCTCATACAAATACATATCTATGCAAATATAAACTCAAATATCACAAGAAAACTCTTATTACACTCAATTATGATTTTTCTTCGAGTATCATGAAGAACTCAGTTTTGTTCACTCTTTGTCAGATTTCACATAACAAAGAATGATAAACATTGAAAACAAACATAAAAACCCTTACCTCAAACATAAAACAAACTTTCTTTGGGTTTTCTTTCCATGGGTTTGTATTGTGATATGGGTTTATTTGTATTGAACATAAGTAGCAAACCCATAGCTAGGGTTATGGGGGATCTTATTTTCTTAATTATTTGGGTTTGATTTCTAATTTGATTAAGGTAATTTCTTTTAGGATTTATCATATTGCTGACATTCTTGTCATAACTTGATCACTTTTGACATATGTTGATTCATTGTTTGACTGGTGACCATCCGCATTCAATAAGTGGATCTATATAGTAAGCCTAGGATTAGATTGGTGAATAACCAAACATCAATTTTTCCTACTAATGGAATTAACAGGTATGTTAGTTCATCTCTCGAACTGAAGCTTAATGCATTCCTACTTTATTCGACTAAATGACCAAATAGGTAATTTAATTTAGGAATAGAATATTGTTTCATCCATGACCATTAGAATTTAATAGCAGGTAAGAGAATATTGACAAAAGAATTACCTTACATCATAAATGAAAGAAATTTTGAATAATTGGAATCAAATGAATCTTGCGCCCTAGTTTATCTCTCATTGATTATCTATTCTCTGTTTGATTGTTCATTATTTTTCTTTATTTGTTTTCTATTTTTAATTTGAATTTCTTCATACACTTTCGATTGTCTGAATGAGAAAAAGCTTTGCGAATCTAGTAATTACCATTTATTCCTCGTGGGATCGATAACTGAGACTCAAGTCCTATATTACTTGGCGATAGAATGCACTTGCTCTTAGTGTATTTTACGCGTACTAAGTTTTTGCCGCCGTTGCCAAGGAGTAAGTTTGGTAATATTAGAAGCAAAAAGCTCTAGTTAATTTAGACACCCTTTTATTTTATTACTTATTTTATTTTTATTTTTATTTTTAAATAATTTGTCACTTCATATTTTTTTATGCTTTCTCGATCTCAATTTTTTGATTTGACATTTGATATTGAAATTGAGAAAACAACTCGTAGATTAAGGAAGCAATCTTATATTGCAGTTGTGACAGAAAATATAAACAAGATGGAAAGACAACTAATAGCTGAGGTAAATCGTGAAGAAAGAGCTACCCCAGAAGAAAGACCAACTATGACGGCTAATAATTTTGAGATTAAACCAGCATTGATCTCCATGATTCAGAATTCTGTTCAATTTGGTGGATTGCCTTCAGATGATCCAAATCAACATTTGGCCAGGTTCTTGCAGTTGTGTAATACCATAAAGTACAATGGGGTAACAGATGATGCAATTCGATTGCGACTCTTTCCTTTCTCTCTTAGGGATAGAGCGAGTCAATGGTTGTTCCATTACTACATGGGATCAATTGACACAATAGTTTCTGGCTAAGTAGTTTCCTCCTTCTAAATCTGCTAAGTTAAAGAATGACATATCTTCTTTTGTGTAGTTTGATAAGGACACTCTTTATGAAGCTTGGGAGCATTTTCAAGAGTTGTTGAGGAGATGTCCACACCATTGATTTCCCGTACGGCAGCAGGTACAAACCTTTTACAATGGTTTGTCTCCTACAAACTGTTCACTCATTGATACTACTACGGGAGGTGCAGTTTGGAGGAAAACACCTACTAAAAGCTAAGCATTGATTGAAGAAATGGCATTGAACAATTATCAATGGCAAAATGAGCGTCAGGTTCCTAAGAAACAAGCAGGTTTACATGTTGTTGATTCCTCTACTGCTATTCTGAGTCAACTGGAAGCTTTGTCGGCCCCACCAATCATTTGTGAGATATGTGGAGGACAAGGTCATTCAAGTGCAAAATGTCAAGTTGGTAGTCCATTTGGCCTTAAGCCTAAAGTAGCAAATTTTGTTTGTAATTCTAACCAGCTGTAATATAATCCATATTTTAATATGTACAATCCCAGTTGGAGGGGACACCTTAATTTCAAATGGAGAAATCAATAAGGCTATCAGTAGAATTAGCAGAGAGCTCTACAACCACCTCCAGGTTTCCAAGCACCTGTAGAGAAGTCAATCTTTGAAGATTTGGTAATAAATTACATGCAGAATTCAGATGCTAGAATGAAGAACATGGAGACTCATATTAGTCAGTTGGCTATATTGATGAGAGCAAGGGCACCAGGGACATTGCCTAGCACTACTGAGAGTAATCCAAAAGAACAAGTCCATGCAATTACCCTAAGAAGTGGTAAGGAACATGGGGAGTCCTCCCAGAAGAAGGAAATGTCAGAGCTTGGAGATACTTTTGTCAAGTCAATTCATGAGGAAAGCGAGAAGGCAAATGAAGCATCTACCTCATCAGGAATTGAGACTAAGAAAAATGATGTTCCTACAGAAGATGTCTCAATTCAAGATGGCAATAAAGAATGAGAGGTTGAAAAGAAAGAACCAAAGTGGCAGAGAGCAAAGAAGAATCGTGAGTAGTGCACAATATATGAAACATCACCATATGCCAAGATCACATTCCCTCAGAGGCTCAAGGACACTTAGCCAGATAAGGAATTTGCTAGATTCTTGGAGATGTTCAAGAAATTACAAATTAATATTCCGTTCGTTGAAGCCATCTCTCAAATGCTTAAGTATGCAAAATTCTTTAAGGAAATACTTACAAAGAAATGCAAGATTGAGGAGTTTAAGATGGTATGTCTTAATGAGGAGTATTCTGTCATCCTTTTGAAGAAGTTACCTTCAAAATTAAAACATCCATGGAGTTTTACTATTCCTTGCTCTATTGGTAATTCTTATTTTGAGAAGGCATTATGTGATTTAGGTGCTAGTATTAATTTGATGTCTTTCTATGTATTTAGGAAATTAGAAATGCAAGAACCAAAGCCCACCAATATTTCATTACAGTTGGCTGATAGATCCATCACTTACCCTCATGGTGTAGTGGAGGATGTTTTAGTAAATGTGGATAAATTCATATTTTCAATTGATTTTGTGGTGCTGGATATGGAAGAAGGCACTGATATTCCTCTCATTCTTGAAAGACCATTTTTGGCCACTTCAGGAGTCGTGATTGATGTACTCAGGGTAAGCTCATCTTGAGATTGGATGGAGATTATGTGACCATTAATGTCTTTAGGGAGGCTAAATCTTCCCCAATGTCAAATCTTCATGCCTTTATCAATATCATTCAAGCTAAGAAGTAAGAAGCTTTAGCTATCAAAGACCCCCACTATCATATAATGTTGATGTTGATTTTTCAGAAACTCAAGCTGCTGAAATAGATAAATGTCTTCGTATATACCATGCTCCTTCACAAATGAGTCCTTTATCTGTTGATCGACTAAAACAACCATGGTTTAGTGGGATCTCTTAGGCCAAGCCATTTCCAGAGCAACCAAGTCCTTGTCAAGCTCAAAATGCTTTTGGAGGCACCTCCAAGGTCATTGACGAAGAAATGAGGCATTGCTTTGAAAAGAAGAAGGTGTTATCTTATTTCTCTTACTTTAAGCCACCTTGATTTATCTGAAAAAGGCAACGTCAAGCTAATGACATTAAACAAGCGCTTCACAAGAGGCAACCTGTGTTTCTTCTTTATTTATCTTATTTTAATTGTTTTTATTATTTTTGTTATTTTCATTTTCTTTTAAATGCTACTTATGTGTTTTGAGATATTTCAGATTCTATTACTATGCTGACTCTTGTGTTTCTCCTCTGCCTGACGTTGTCTCACTTTTCATCAGGTTATGTTGTTCTTTTCTTTACGTTTTATTTATTTTTGTTCAACATTGAGGACAATGTTTATCTTAAGTGTAAGGGGTACTTTTACAATTTTTGTGCAAAAAACATTTTTGAACACTTGAGTATTGTTGGCAATTAAGCTAGAATTGTGTGTTAATTGCTTGAATTTATTCTGAGCTGATAGAGATATGTTTTAAAGGGAATTTCATTGATCATGAGCTGATTTTGTGTGAAGTGATCTTGTTCAATTAAGAAAAATGAAATTTAGCATCTTAGTTGGAAATTAGTCATGTCTGCTTGCTTTTGTCCGCTTTATTAACATTAGACAGAAAGTAAGTTTTGAGCTTTAATTATTAGATTTTTCATAAACAAAATCCTATTTTTCTTCTAGAATGAGTTTTCTCTTGATTGATGTGCTCTAGAACTTACTTTGATATCTTATTGAGGTTTTAATGATTTACATATAGACTTGAATATGATTAAGGCAATTAGGCTTTATTCTTTCTTGACTTTCAGAGTTATATTAGTAAAATAATCCTTTAATTACCTTATTTGAGCCTAAAATTGAATTCTTTGAATACCAATTGAAAAATCAAGTTGAATTCTTTGGAGCATTTGATGTATTGATTGAAAAGTCTTGAAAGGCTGCTTTTGTCTTTAAGGGTTGAAAAGAAAATGAAAAAAAGTTTGAAAAAAAAAAAAAAATAAAAAAAAATAAAAAAATAAAAAAATAGAAAAAGAAGAAGAAAGAAAATTTTTGTTGGTGAATAATAATGAGAATATTGGGTTGAAAGTGAAAATCTATTATATTCTTGTGCTCTGTCCTCTATTTATCATCTTTTCAACCTGATTCTGCTTTGTATTGATTTATCCATGAGCATTCTTTACCCTTATTTATCTTTTTCCTACCTTTCATTATACCCTTGGCCCCGTTACAAGCAAAGGAAGTCCTTTTGATTCTTGTATTGTATGTGAACTTGGAAGTGAAGATGAGATTGATAAGCAAGCGTATGCTACTGCATTTTTCAAGAGAAATTTGAGTGATCTCTATGTCCTCAAACACTTGAGTGATCAAAAGATGAGTGATCTCAAATGTTTAGTGAAGAGAATAGTTGCAAGCTAGACTCAAGCCTCTAATTATTTTAAGTGTTAAATGATCTTGCTTGATTAGATTTGTTGCTGAACTTGTTTTTTTTTTTAATTATGGAATTTTCCTTGATTCATGTTTCTTGATGTTCAATTTGATCTTGTTGTTGATTCTTGTTCTTTGCTTGAGGATAAGCAAAGCTCAAGTGTGGGGGAGTTGATGAACCGTTAATATATCATATTTTTACAGATTCAATTCATTGGTTTTTCATGTTATTTTTTATTTTTTTTATTGAACTTTGTTTGTAAGTTTTGTTATATATTTAGTATTGTTTAATTGTGTTTTTATTATGTATTTTACATGTTTTTGTCAGGTAATTGCACATGGAGAAGACTAGACGTTCAAAGAAGCAAGGAAAAGAGAAATTTTTCATTAGCGTCCAGCGCTTGAGCACTGGAGTGGAGCGCTTGAGCACCCAAAGCATATACAGCAGCGGTGATTCAATGGCCCAACGCTTGAGCACTGGTGAAGAGCGCTTGAGCACGCAACGCGTAACAGCGCGCATCCTGGTTTAAGTGGCTCTGTGCCCAAGTGTCCAAAAGCGAGCGCCTAGGCACTGGTTGCATAACAGAGCACATGAATTTCAATAAATAGGGTGAAGTTACACCAAATTCAACATAGCCTAGATACTTTTTTAGATTGATCACACAACACAGGAAATTCCTAATCTTGAGAGATTAGTTTCGCGGTAGCAGACTTTGGAGGACGACTTCGAAGAGAGGATTCAACTCTTGAAGGCTTAAAGATCATAAACTCCATTAAAGGGGTTTCGATTTCTCTTTCCCTCTAGTTTTTCCCTTTCTTTGGGTTTTCTTTCCATGGGTTTGTTTTGTGATATAGGTTTGTCTATATTGAACATAAGTAGCTAATCCCATAGCTAAGGCTATGGGGGATCTTGTTTTCCTAATTATTTGGATTTGATTTCTAATTTGATTAAGGTAATTTCTTTTAGGATTTATCATATTGCTTGCATTCTTGTCATAACTTGATCACTTTTGACATGTGTTAATTCATTGTTTGACCGGTGACCATCTGCATTTAATGAGTAGATCTATATGATAAGCCTGAGATTAGATTGGTGATTAACTGATCTATTGATTATTTCTATATATTGAATGCCTTGTCTTTGATCTAATTGGACTCCATATATGCTTAATTATCAACTTTTAACTAAGTTTCTAGATATGATGATTAATTGGATGCTTATTATGAAACTATGCTTAAGTATATTTATAAGCACTCATAATTGCATTGTGTTTTTCAGGAGATCTTTGACTGAAGGAGTCCATTAGCATCAAACCAAGCTTGCTATGCACTTTAGTAGAGAGCTAAAGACTCAAGGAGATCAATATCACCCTTAGAAGCAAAAGGAGAAACAATATGTGAGGAATCGAGGCTGAATATGAATAAATTAAGTGACACAGCACGTGTCCCTAGACACAAAGGGGGCCATGTCCTTCTCTGGCATCACAAATTGGGTCCAGTTCTGAGTACGCCCGAAGACATAGCCTGTGTCTTAAGACACGGGGTAGGCCGTGTTTCTCTTTGACTTCCAATTATGTGGAATTTGTAACGCCCTCTGAAGGGTGTGACATTTAAGACTAATCCTAATATAACTTACCCATGTTATAAAAGAATTAATCTTGTAAAAATATTAATTTTAAAATTTCATTTGTGGAATAATTTAA
The DNA here is from genome assembly GCA_029884595.1 of Ormosia semicastrata. Taxonomy (NCBI): domain Eukaryota; kingdom Viridiplantae; phylum Streptophyta; class Magnoliopsida; order Fabales; family Fabaceae; genus Ormosia; species Ormosia semicastrata. Next base: position 15,812,470 of record JAQQTO010000062.1, on the reverse strand, counting down.
AATAAATAAAATAATTAAATAAATTAAAAAACATAAGTACAAATTGTAACCGAATTAAACACACCAAAATATGCATAGGTATTTCAAACCTTGTTCCCAAATAATTTACCCAAATAATTTATATAAATACACCTACTCCTAAAAGATAAAATATACAATATGTACATCAAAACATAACTACTAAACTAGAACCTCTAAAACAAAAAACTAAACTAAGGATTCGGGCCCTCTAAAGGATCCTCCTCCTCTACGTCGTCAAAGAATCCAGGCAGGTACATCGGTCGCCTGATAGGGGTTCGAACTGAAGACACTACAGAGTCCTCCCATGGGGTATAAACAGTACCATCCCAAAGTTCTCGTATTGGCATTGAGAATTCAAGACATACAGATATATGTTGAGTCAAAACGGGAGTCTCATCACGGGTTCCACTCAGGTTTAAAGTTAAGTCCCCAGTGTAAACAAAACGTTCATTGTCTAAATCAAATTTCCAAGCATCAATTCCACCATGGAACTATACTCGGATAAAACCCAGCACTCGGCGCTTTGCTGCCATTCAAACAAATAAAGAAAACTGTTATTGATGGAAAGTAGAATTTTCGGCTTCCTCGTCTCCTCAGTCTTCATCAAACATACACAATAAAATAGATATAACACAGTAAAGAGGTGAGATCCCCTACATCAATACCAGTATAGCAGTATAGAAAATGACAGTAGATATACAGATATAATAACAACACAGTTATATTATCGCATCACAGATAATATATTAGATAAGAATAATTATCATATCAATATGCTAACCAACTATGCATATGCACAACAATCAATTCCTACTCCATGGAGCTAATCATAATTTCGGAGAGAAAGATCAAGAGTACATGTCTGTATCTCGTCAGCCTAAAATCATGTGCCAAGACATTATATCAAAAAGTGCAAAATGGCTTATACAAGACACTCTCAACCAACCATGAAAAGAGTAGTAACTCCGTCAAGATCATCGGTGTGTTTGCATAGGATACCACGGCACAGAGATGCTACCATCTGGCCACATATGACAATCCACACCCCGACGTCTCCAAGATCACTGAAGATCGTAACTACGCAATTTTCACTCGCACGAAAGTGTAAATTCAATCTCCTAAGCGTATTGCCTTAACCAATTAAGTTGACATGCTTTTCAATGCATGATGTATGATTTAAATACACATGCAATCATCATTCTCACAGTATTTCACATACACACGTCATCTCTTGGCGGTATCACTGTTCAACATAACCGGGCCCACCACAACAACCCGACAGCAAACTGCTGTTATTTCTAATCGCATAAACATTTTATCGCATTTTTAAATTGCGTAAATATTTTTTTAAACATTTTCACATAATATAATTATTTTGCCTTTATTTACAATATTTTTATTACTAAAGATTCTTTAAGTAGCATTTTCCATTATTTCTCACAAAATTACACTAAACTTTTTCTAAAAATTAGTTTACTATCTTTTTATGTTTAAAAACCTATTAAATTAATTTCCTATTAATTAAATATCTGATGTGTGTGAAACAACATCATATTTTGTTCTTATTTTGCATGCATTTTTAGGCATTTTAGTTTTTTTATTTGTTTTTCATTTAGTTCGGATAACTGCGGTGTTTGTGGTGTTGTTGTGCAGGAATGGTGCTAGATTGGCTTAGAAATGGGTGGAAAGCTTACATGGTTGAAGTTAGAGCTTTATGGATAACAAATAGGGATAAAAAGCTCACTCTAGAGAGATCCACGGCCTACCTGTGGAATTTCCCACGGCCATTGATTGAGCAGCAACTTGAATAAGCAAAAGAGAAACTCCAGAGAATTCCACGGCTAGGCCGTGGAATGATCTACGGCCATGGAATTCAAGCTGAAGCAAAATTGTTCTGTGGCAGAGAGATCCACGGCCAGCCCGTGGAATGATTCACGGCCATGGATCGCAGTACGAGTCAGATTTTACGCTTTATTTTTATTTCTTTTTATGGGCTGGGACCAGTTGAAACCCTAGGGGTATAAATAGATGCTCTGAATGTAATATTGGGGGTTCGAATTTGGTTTGAAGGAGTCACACTTGGAGGCCCTTGATCTTGATCTTTCTCCTCTTTTCTCTCTTTGATTACGGGTTTGGATGTTCTTGAATTTGATTTCTTGTTTCTTCTTCTCCATGTCTGAGTAGTTTCTTTTGTTTCTAAGATTGGGCAATGCCCTTTGATACATTGATGATGATTAATTGGCTTTGTTTACCCCTTTTATTAAACTTGAATATTCTTTGATTCAATCCTTATTGCGCTTATTTATGTGAATTTGTTGGCCACATATTTGCATCTCATAGATATCTAGGGACGTACTGAGATGTGAACCTAGGTGTTAGAACCATAAGAATTAAACTTAAGGTCTAAATCACGAGAGTAGGTTTAGCCTTGTGAGGATTTAATGAATTACCATAAAGCGTAATACGTTCAATTTAAATTCAATTACCACGAGAGTAGGAATTGGTTTAATTGGGCACGGTTCTTATTTCTTGAGAAAGAACATTAACTAATTTAGGGTAATCCACCTTCAATTGAATTTCAATTTTAATAAAAAGGCTGTCAATTAGGATTTGTCTTGTATCATTATGGTTACCCCTAATCCTAGAAGCTTTCTTAAATCTGAAAAACCTTTCTTAATAACTTGCTATTTTTATTCTTAATTTTGTACTTTAGTATTTATTTACTTAATTGCTTGGTTACCACATTCTTATCACTCAATAATTTTTATCCCCTTTGTTTAATTTAATTGAATTAATTAATTAATTAATATTCATAAACACAGTTGATGATCACATATTTGATACATTATTAAGCCTTGATTTTTAGTCATTTACACTCTCCATGTACTTAATTGATTGAGTTTGATTATGTTTTGTAAGTTTGGACTCAAATTGGACTTAATTAAAATTTTCAGCATAATTTTCGTCTTACATTTTTTTTTTATATTTGAGCTATATCTTGGGATGTAGGTGGACAAATGAGGTGAACCTAGTGGCATTTTAAAGATAAGAGAGAGTTCTATAACTTTCATGAGACTTCAAAGGCCTAATCACACGAGTAGATAACTCAAATTGGGGTTGAAGCAAGAACTAGAGTGCTGTTCCTAACAGCTTGACCTATGTGTACTATTCATGCCATATTTCGGGTTAGACGTTGTCAAATGGTTTGAAATTTTGATAATGAATAATTGAGACCTATATATACAACTTTCATGTTGAATACTTTTCCAGAATCTGAGGCCTAATGGGTGATATTGGGCTTGCAAGTCAGAATAGAGAAGCTATGACTGGGCCTGAGCAATGTACAGTAATTTGAACGTATCTAGAGTTATAGAAATGATATTGGACTCAAACTAAGGCCATTTGAAAGCTACGATCCAAGCCTACAACTTTGTTGAAGATCATATTTGCTCATTCTGACATATTTAATGACTTCAGAGCTAAATGATTTTGGAGACAAGGAATCTCCATAATTTTCCACTCACCAAAAGTCATTTGGCATTTTCCACTCATTTTCCACTCATCCACTCACTAATGACTCAGCCCCCTTGTCATTTTGTATCTCTAATCCTCTATAAAAGGGGGCCTTGGTAGATCATTAAGGGTGTTAGGTGTTAGGTAGCAAAATAATACTAGTTTGTTACTAGATTTTCTTGTAGTAATTTTCCTTTGTTCTAAATTGAAGTCATGTTCTTCTTCTTCTTCTTCTCTCTTTCTTTCTTCTTATCTATGAGTAACTAAGTTTCATTTTGCTTGGGTGAAAGAATGAAGCTCTTGATAATGAAATAACGTTAGAATAGTTTCTCTCTTGTGCTTAAATGATATATTTTTAAGTGGTCATTATACGTATTCTATTTTGTTTCCTATCAACTTAGAAACCCTCCTTGTAAAGTGGAGTTCTTGATTTGTTGTAGACAAGAGATTGGCACAATGAATGCTTTAACCCATTTACAAGTGTTGGTGTTAGAAACTCTCCTTGTAAAGTGGAGATCTTGATTTGTTGTAGACAAGATTTTGGCACAATGAATGTTTGATCTCATTTATGAGTGGTGGTGTTAATAGATGATTAAAGGAGGCATAATATAATTATGTATATAATTTTTAATGAACTTTGAACGATGTATTTTCTGATTAGAACCTCCGTTATGTGTGAATTCTAATTGAGTTATAAAAAGAATTAATATTGTTCTTATTTTATTTACTAAGAGTGGATCTCCTAACCCAAGTATATTTTTTTTATTTGTTGTGACAAAATATTTACTTTACCTTAATTAATTTTTCTTCATCAAGTCTCTGTGGTTTGACCTCAGACTCACCGAGAATTTATTACTTGAGATAACCTGCACTTGGATTTGCAACATAACTTTTAATACCGCATCAACAGTCCCTGTGGATTTGATCTTTTTATTACATGATGACGAAACTGTACACTTGCGGATTTCACACACCAAGTTTTTTGCGCCGTTGCCGAGGACTATGTTTTTCTTAAATATCAGTTTAATTTTTAATTTAATTATTTTAAACTTTTTTCTTTTTACCCTATTCTTATTTTCTTGTTTTCTCTTTAACTCTCTGCAGGTAATTTCTATTGTTTATACAAAGTACTAGACATTTCGGGACTCTTATTGAAGCAGATCCTGAAATTGAAAGAACTTTTCATAGAAGGAGAAGACAACAAGGGCAAAGAGTAAGAGAAATACCTGAACCAACACTTGTCATGGTTGAACCTGAGGATAATAGACCGCTAAAAGAGTATGCAACCCCTAATGCTCGGGGTTTGCGATCTGGAATTGCTCGGCCAGACATTGAAGCTAGGCATTTCACCATACCTCCTGCCTTACTTTCTATGATAAGGCAAAACCAATTTGGAGGATTACCATCAGAGAACCCGAATGATCACGTGGATATGTTCTTAGAGTTCTGTGAGACCCTCAAAATTGAAGGCGCCTCTGTTGATGCTATTCGTCTCGGCCTGTTTCCATTATCTTTGAGAGATAGAGCTAGAGCTTGGTTGAAGTCTGTTCCTGCTGAGATGATAACTACTTGGGACTAATTGGAGCAAGCTTTCTTAGACAAATTCTTCCCACCTTCTAAGACTTCTCATCTAAGGACCCAAATCACAAGTTTCATTCAGAAAGATGGAGAGTCATTGTCAAAAGCTTAGGACAGATATAAGGCTTTGCTGGAAGCCTACTCACATCATGGGTTAGAAAAATGGTTGATCGTCCACACCTTCTACAATGGTCTAGAATATTCTTCGAATGTGTCTCTTGACTCCGTAGCTGGTGGAGCTTTAATGAACAAAAGTATAATAGAAACCTATGAGATCATTAAGAGTGTTGCTGCAAATCATCACCAATGGGCAAATGAAAGAGGTCATAACCCAAGAAAACTCGCGGGAGGTAAGTTTTAGGTAGACGGTGTTGATTTAATTATGTCAAAATTTGATTCTTTGAATAAACGTTTTGACATGCTTGAGAAAGTTCATAGAAAGTTCATGTTAATGTCATAGGTTCTTCTAACAATTTTTGTGAGATTTGTGGAGCACAGGGACACATAAGTGCCAAATGCCAAGTTAGAATTGGCTCTTCACAAGTTGCACAGGTCGAACAAGTTGAATCATGCCACAATTTCCATGACTTCAACCAAAAGGGGATGAATGATCTGTATTCTCAAACTTACAACCTCGGTTGGAGGTCACATCCTAACTTCTCTTACTGAAATAATCAATACCAAGCTAGGCAAGGTAATGCTAAACCCTTTTCTGAATTCCAACAGGTACAAAAATCTAGACTTGAGTATATTCTTGAGAATTTTGTTGAGAGTCAATCTAAATAGAATGAGGAGTTTAGGCAATATGGGCAATTTGTGACTGAAGCCATTAAAGAGTTGTCAGCTAAGGTTGACAATTTGGCTATTCATAATAAGATGTTGGAAACCTAGATTGCCCAATAAGCAAGCACTCCACATAGGCAACAAGGTAAGTTTCCTGGTCAACCTGAAATAAACCCAGGTAATGAACATTGTAAAGCTGTGAGTTTGTGGAGTGGAAAAAAATTAGAGGATCCCAAGGGTAACAGGGAGAGTGAAATAGATAAGGGAATTGATGAAAATGAGACTAAGACACAACCTTTAGAAGAAGAGGAAACTACTGAGAAGGTGTCTAAATATGTACCCCCTGAACCTTATCAACCCCCGATTCCCTTCCCTCAAAGATTGGCTAAAGCCAAGTTAGATAGGCAATTTGGGAAGTTCCTAAAGGTCCTTAAGAAATTGTACATTAATGTACCCTTTACTGAGGCATTGAAATAAATGCCTACCTATGCTAAGTTTCTTAAGGACATTTTGTCTAATAAGAGAAAGCTCGAGGAATATAAGACAGTAGCTTTAACTGAGGAGTGTAGTGCTTTAATTCAAAATAAATTACCTCTTAAGCTAAAAGATCCAGGTAGCTTCTCTATTCCCTGTTTGATTGGCAACACAAATTTTAATAAAGCTCTGTGTGATTTGGGGGCTAGTGTTAGTCTTATGACCCTTTCTGTGTGAAAGAAGTTGGAGGTGGATGAGCTAAAACCTACAACTATCTCACTTCAATTGGCGGATCGGTCCGTCAAGTACCCCGTAGGCATCTTGGAGGATGTCCTCATTATTCTTGGTAGGCCTTTCTTAGCTACTGCTAGTACTATAATTGATGTTAAAAATGACAAATTGTCTTTAACTGTTGGTGATAATAAGGTTGAGTTTGATCTTTCTAAATCTATTCAATAACCTTCTTTTGAGGACTCTTATTACAGGATTGATTTATTGCACCAGGTGGTGGAAGAAGAATCCACCAAAATTCATTTGGAAGATCCATTAGAGAGATACTTGGTTGGTGGTGGCTCTTTTGATTCTAGAGGAGAGGTAGCTGAGTATGCTCACTTGTTAGAGGCAACCTCAAAAATTTCACCTTACAAATTCAAAGTGAAAAAACTTGAGCCAAAGCCTAAGTATGAAGATTGGGAAGAGGAAAAGGCTCCTAAGGTAGAACTTAAAACTCTTCCTTCCACTCTCAGGTATGAGTTTCTTAGTCCCAACTCTTCTTATCCTGTCATTGTTAGTGCTAGCTTGAATGAGTTAGAGACTGAGAACTTGGTTAGGGCTCTTAGGATGCATAGAAAGGTCATTGGATATACTCTTGATGATATTAAAGGCATAAATCCTTCCTTTTGCATGCATAGAATTTTGATGGAACCTGACCATAAACCCTCTGTTAAGCATCAACGTAGGTTGAATCCTAATATGAAAGAGGTTGTTAAAAAAGAGGTTTTTAAGTTGGTTGACGCTAGGGTAATTTACCTAATTTCTGACAGTGAATGGGTTAGTCCTGTGCATGTGGTTCTTAAGAAATGGGGGATAACTGTAATTGAAAATGAGAAAAATCAATTAATTTCCACTAGGACAATCGCAGGTTGGAGGATGTGCATTGATTATAGAAAGTTGAATAATGCAACTAGGAAAGATCATTTCCCCCTACCCTTCATTGATTAAATGCTTGAGATGCTAGCTAGGCATACATACTTTTGTTACTTAGATGGCTATTCGGGATTCCACCAAATCCCTATCCATCCTAGTGACTAGGAGAAGACCACATTTACTTGCCCCTATAGCACTTTTGCCTATAGGAGAATGTCATTTGGTTTATGTAATGCCCCTGCTACTTTCCAAAGATACATGACTGCAATATTTTCTGAATTTATTGAAAACATCATAGAAGTTTTTATGGATGATTTTTCAGTATATGGAACTAACCTTGATGATTGTTTGTCTAATTTGTCTAACATTTTGCAGAGATGTGAAGAAGTAAATCTTGTCTTGAATTGGAAGGAAGTGCCATTTTATGGTGCAAGAGGGGATAATGCTTGGACATTTACTTTCTAGAAAAGGAATTGAGGTGGATATGGCAAAAATTGAAGTGATTGAGAAACTGCCTCCACCGGTGAATGTGAAGGGAGTGCAAAGTTTCTTAGGACATGCCAATTTTTACTAGAGATTTATTAGAGATTTTCAAAAATTACTAAAACTTTGCATAATCTCTTAGTAAAATATGTTCCATTTAATTTTGATAGTGACTATTTGAATTCCTTTTGCAGGTTCAAAGAAGCTTTAATCACCACTCCCATTTTGTAAACACCGGATTGGAATCTGCCATTCGAGGTCATGTGTGATGCTAGTGACTATGCCGTAGGAGCTCTATTGGGGCAAAGAAAAGACAAGAAAGTGCATGCAATTTACTATGTTAGCAAGACACTTGATGAACCTCAAGTAAACTATGCCACCATAGAGAAAAGAATTCTTATGGTAGTCTTTGCTTTTGAGAAGTTCAAGTCCTATCTAATGGGTTCAAAGGTGACTGTATACACTGACCATTCAGCACTTAGGTATCTCATAAGCAAGAAGGAAGCAAAGCCTCGACTTATCCATTAGATTCTTCTCCAAGAGTTTGATTTGGAGATTCTGGATAGAAAACGGACAGAGAATCAAGTGGCAGATCATTTATCAAGGGTTGAGTAATCGGTGATTGGGAAGAACGAATTACCTATTAATGATTCCTTCCCTGATAAGCAATTATTTGCGGTTTCTGTGGAGAATGCTCCTGGGTATGCTGACTATACAAGCTACTTGGTTAGCAAGGTTCTACCTCCTGAGCTTAACTATCAGCAGAAGAAGAAATTCTTCTCCGATCTAAAAAATTTTGTGTGGGATGACCCATACATATACCGGAGGTATGCTGATAGTATTTATAAGAGGCGTGTCTCTGAGGAAGAGGCTCTGAGTATATTGAGTTGTTGTCATTCTGCATCCTATGGAGGACATGCTAGTGCCTCCAAGACGGCAGTAAAAGCTTTTCAGTCTGGTTTCTTTTGGCCTTATATTTTCAGAGATGCTTAGAATTTTGTGTTATCATGTGATCCATGTCAAAAAGCTGGAAGTATCTCCAAGAGGCATGAGATGCCAATGAATACTATTCTTGAGGTAGAGATCTTTGATGTTTGGGGAGTTGACTACATGGGCCCTTTTCCATCCTCTTGCAACAACAAATTCATTCTTGTAGCTGTTGATTACGTATCTAAGTGGGTGGAGGCCATTCCATCCCCAACAAGTGATGCAAAGACCGTCATCAAGCTATTCAAGAAGGTTATCTTTCCAAGGTTTGGAGTTCCTAGGGCTATGATAAGTGATGGAGGTTCACATTTCATAGAGAGACAATTTGAGAACCTCTTGAAGAAATATGGAGTCACTCATAAGGTTGCTACACCTTACCATCCTCAGACTTCTGGCCAAGTGGAGGTGTCTAATCGAGAGATAAAGAGTATTCTGGAGAAAACTGTGTCTCGATCAAGAAAAGATTAGTCATTGAAGCTTGATGATGCTCTTTGGGCTTACCACACTGCTTACAAGACTCCTATTGGGATGACACCGTTTCAATTGATTTATGGGAAGCCCTGCCATCTACCCGTTGAGCTTGAACATAAAACCTTCTGGGCTATCAAGCTTTTAAATTTTGATTTGAAAGCGACAGGAGAAATGAGAAAGCTTCAACTTTATGAGCTTGATGAGCTGAGATTGGACGCCTATGAAACTGCCAAGTCATACAAAGAAAGAACCAAGAGGTGGCATGACAAGCACATTCTTCGTAGAGAGTTTCGTGAAGGAGAACTAGTGCTTCTTTTTAATTCTAGATTGAAACTCTTTCCCGGAAAGCTTAAGTCAGGGTGGTATGGGTCATTTCTGGTGAAGAAAGTGTTTCCCTATGGTGCCGTAGAGGTCTGGAATGAAGAGCGATGGACTTTCAAGGTTAATGGTCAGAGATTGAAGCATTATCTAGCAGAGGAGCAACTTGAGAAGAGGATGAACATTGTCTTCCATGACCCAACTAAAGAAGGATGAAAGTACAGGAGTCGAGTTAATGACTTTAAACAAGCGCTTCTTGGGAGGTAACCCAAGTTTTCTTGTTTTTCCTTTTTATTCCCTCTTTTTCTTTTGATTTTGTGTGTTAGATTGTTGGTTTGATGTTTGTCTCATGGATTTTGTCTAGGTTTGACCCTTTTTGAAGCTAAATTTAGAAGAAAAATGAAGTCAAAAAGTTTCACACCCAGCGTATGGAAAATTCTATGGCCATGGAATGAAAACCAGAGGAAAATATCAAAGTCAGAGAATTCCACGGCCTGGACGTGGAATCCCACATGGCCGTGGATTTCAAGTTTTAAAAAAAAAAGAAAAATCAGAGACTTCCACGGCCTGGACGTGGATCAAACCACGACCGTGCATCGTTTCAGAGGTTGCATTTTTAAAAACCACGACCTCCCTTCCTTTCTTTATTTCACTACTTCCCTCTTTGCTTCTTCTCCTTTTTCTCTCCCTCAACTTCCATACCCATTACCCCAAACCTCCATTACTCCTTATTTCCCTCATAATCACACATTAACCATCTAAATCCACACTCTCCAACCTTCTTTTTCACCTCCATTATTCCTCATTCTCCTTTTTCCCTCTCCATCGTTAACCTCCATACCCACCATATCCAAACCTTCAAAACCACTCCTTTACTTCATAAACCACCCTTTTCTTCCATTTTTCTACCATTTCTAACCTCCCTAACCTCTACCCAACCACTCATTCCTTCAAATTTGGAAAACTCTAAATTTGGCAACTTTGCCCCAATTTCGTGAATTGCTCTGAAAGAAGGGATTTTTGCTGTGTGCTTGCTGTATAGTGTGGTTAAGCAGAATAAAGAATAAGCGTCAGAGGGGAGAAGCTGTTTCAAGCTCAAGGACACAGGGAAGAGGCATTGATGCTCCAAGAGGTAATTCCCCCAATCCCCATGAATTTAACTTTAAGAATAATGAGTAGAGGGATTGGTACAATGTGCTTATGAATAGAAGGATTGTTAGCACTAAGTATATGGATGACACTGTTCTAGATACCTTAGGCTCACGAGATGACTTTGATTGGATGCTTGATAGGGCAGGGTGGACTAATCTTTTGAATTTAAAATATTTCATTTACACTGAGCTTACACTGGAGTTTCTTAGTTCTATTGAGGCTCATATTATTCAGGGGGAGGGCTACACTGAAGGCCGGATCACTTTCTGACTGTTCAATAATGACCACTGCCCTTAATGAGATTTTTGGATTGCTTGCTGGGGAGGAAAGTAAGCACCCACGTGGTTTTTCAATAATTTCTTTTTGGGTTAATATCTCTCGTGGGTCAGGCACATATGATTCCTCAAATTGTAAGGCATCCTTTATGCCAAATCCTTGCCTTTGCTATCTCCACCGAATCATGGCTCATACTCTATTTGGGCGTGGGGATAATGATGGCAATGTCCGTGCTGACGATCTTACTTTTATGTGGGCTATTCTTAATGATGTCAAAATGGACACAGGATTTTTTCTTGCTAGGCATCTGCTTAGGGTGGGTAAAGCCCAATCAGGGACTATTGTTATTGGTGGGCTTATGACAGCGATAGCCCATTTCTTTGAATATGACTTGGATGGTCTGGAGGCAGTTAGAGGTAACTCTAGGATTGATCTAGAGTCTTGTTTAGCTATTAAGATGATTGTCAAAGAGGACAAAATTTACTGCCTCCACTTGCACAATAGAGCACACCCCTTACCCCTTCCTAATCCTCCTACTATCACTATATGCAACCGTGAAAATTGACGCACACCTAGGTATGTCGCAGATGAACTAATTGATGTTCAGCGCCCCCTTTGCCCTCCACTAAGGGCAGGCACCTCTCGTCCTTCTTCTTCTTTTTTTGCAGGTCCTTCGGAGGATGGTCTCACATGGATTTATACCTTTCTGGAGGGACTTCATGTTGAGCAAGTGCAGCAGCGCCACATGCTAGAGGAGCTTCGTCAGTAGGGTCAGGCTACTGATGGCCGCCTACAAGCCTTGGAGGGCACGGTTCAAAGTATGGTGAGCATGGTCCAGGCCATTCATAGTTGGCATCTGAGTCAGCACCATTTTCTGCCACTGTAGTGAGTTCTTTTCTTTTATCCCTTCTCTTATTATAGATTTTTACATTGGGAACAATGTAAGTTTTAAGCTTTGGGGGGATTTTCATTTTCATTTTCATTTTCATTTTTATTTTCATATTAGATCATTAGTTTCATGCATTTTCATGTCTCATTTTGCATTGCATCTTCATGTTGTATTTTTACACCATTTTATCTCACGGCTTTTTGGTTGAACTTGTGCCTCTCTCTTTTGAGGATTTTGATTTGGAACCCAATTTGTTGATTCTTGTGGTAGGCAACAGGCATTGTTTTAATTGATAGTAGAGGTGATCTCTTAATAGTTGATAATTAGCATATGTTCTCTGAATTTGTGCTTTTCATTGATTTTTGAACATTTAAATGTAAGCTTTGAGCCTATATGAGATTTATGCACTATATGATTTTTGCTCCCATTCTTTGTGTTAAGTGATAATTTCTCATTGATTTTGTGCTCTAGAACTTGATTTGAAACCATTTTGAGGCAAAATTTTTGTTTGCATGCTTGAATATGATTAAGGCATCTTAGGTATTTTTCTGGCCTTCTGAAATAATTGTCATACTTTCATCCACTAGTTGCCCATTTTGAGCCTATTGCATAATTGTTTTTCTTGATGCCTATGATGACATATTGTCGATAATCATTTAGAATATTAAATGGAGCAAATTGGGTTTAAAAGTTGTGTAAAGTTATGTTGGGAATCATATGTTTTTTACCCTTCTCTTTCTCGAATAAATATATATATATATAAAGAGAGAAAAAAGCAAATAAAAGAAAATCATGAGATGAAAGCTTGAAAAAGAAGAGAAAGAGAAGAAGGAAAAGTAAGGAAGAAAATGCTTGGAAATGTGGAGTTATGTTCTTGATTGAAAAATGCCTTTGTTCCATTTTTGTTCTATTGGATTTCTTGTGCCTGTTGAAAATTTTGTTAACCCCTTGTGCATACCTTCCTTTCTTTACCCTACCTAACATCATTCCCAAGGCCCCATTACAACCCTTGAAAGACCTTTTTATTATTGCATGCATGAAAATTATTAGTGAAAATTTAGTTTTTTATCAAGCTTATGGAAGTGCTTTTTCTTTGAGGAATCTTAAGTGCATTGTCTTCACCCTTAAACACTTTGAGTGTGGTTAATGGAGTGAACCTAATTTAGTGAGGAGCATGATTTTTAGGAACTTTAGCCTCTAATTGGACTTGATTTTAATTACCTCTCTGATTCTTGGTTTGCCTTTGCCTATTGCTTGGTTAGATGTTTCCTCGGGTTCCTCATTCATTATTGTCTCTTGATCCCACTTATTGGTTTGGCATTAGTTATTGCTTGGGGACAAGCAAAATCTTAAGCTTGGGGGGATTTGATGTGTGTGAAATAACATCATATTTTGTTCTTGTTTTGCATGCATTTTTAGGCATTTTAGTTTCTCTTTTTATTTATTTTTCATTTAGTTTAGATAACTGCGGTGTTTGTGGTGTTATTGTGCAGGATTGGTGTTAGATTGACTTAGAAATGGGTGGAAAGCTTGCATGGTTAAAGTTGGAGCTTTACAGATAGCAAATAGGGGCAAAAAGCTCACTCTAGAGAAATCCACGGCTTACCTATGGAATTTTCTATGGCCATGGATTGAGCAGTAACTTGAAGAAGTAAAACAGAAACTCCAGAGAGTTCCACGGCCAGGCCGTGGAATTCAAGCTGAAGCAAAATTATCCTGTGGCAGAGAGATCCACGGCCAGCCCGTCGAATGATCCACAGCCGTGGATCGCAGTACGAGTCAGATTTTACATTTTGTTTTTATTTCTTTTTATGGGCTGGGACCAATTAAAATCCTAGGGGTATAAATAGATGCTCTGAATGTAATATTGGGGGTTCGAATTTGGTTTGAAGAAGGCACACTTGGAGGCTCTTGATCTTAATCTTTCTCCTCTTTTCTCTCTTTGATTACGGGTTTGGATGTTCTTGAATTTGATTTCTTGTTTCTTCTTCTCCATGTCTGAGCAGTTTCTTTTGTTTTTAGGATTGGGCAATGCCCTTTGATACATTAATGATGATTATTGACTTTGTTTACCCCTTTTTTATTAATCTTGAATGTTCTTTAATTCAATCCTTATTGCACTTATTCATGTGAATTTGCTGACCACATATTTGCATCTCATAGATATCTAGGGACATACTAAGAGGTGAACCTAGGTGTTGGAACCATAAGAATTGAACTTAAGGTCTAAATCACGAGAGTAGGTTTAGCATTTCGAGGATTTAATGAATTACCATAAAGCGTAATGGGTTCAATTTAAATTCAATTACTACGAGAGTAGGAATTGGTTTAATTGAGCATGGTTCTTATTTCTTAAGAAAGAACATTAACTAATTTAGGATAATTCACCTTCAATTGAATTTCAATTTTGATAAAATGGTTATCAATTAGGATTTGTCTTGTATCATTGTGGTTACCCCCAATCCTAGAAGCTTTCTTAAATCTGAAAAACCTTTCTTAATAACTTGCTGTTTTTGTTCTTAATTTTATACTTTAGTATTTATTTACTTAATTGCTTGGTTACCACATTCTTATCACTCAATAATTTTATCCCCTTTGTTTAATTTAATTGAATTGAATTAATTAATTAATTGGTATTCATAGACACAGTCTCTGTGGATTCGATCTTTTTATTACTTGACGACGAAACCGTACACTTGCGGATTTCACTCACCAATATCTAAGTTTACACTTAGTAAAATAATTTTGGATCTAGAATATTTTTTTTTATCAAGCAAAAAAGGTATGCAAAGGCATCACAAAAGGGAAAGATATCCCAACTAGGTCGGCACACCAAACCCTAACAATCTTCTATAGCATACCCAAATTTATTAATAAAAAAAAAGAAAAAAAAAGAATACATCAAATCATGGGGGGACCAAACCAAAACCCATGATGATTATTTAAACCTATAATTTGGAAGCCAAAACCTATTATGACTAAACTCCTTCAAAATAAAAGAAGGAATAGAATTCCACTAAGTGAAGCATTGACTACTAATACCATATGTAGCTAACTTATCTGCACAAGTATTTACTTCTCTATAAACATGAGAAACTATAAAGTTCATTTACCTAGAAAGGAAAATACAGTTCTTCCATTTATTTTTAAGATTCCAAGGAACAATGAAATCATTATTAAAGGCCTCAACCACCAATCGTGAGTCACACTCAAGCCATAACTTGTGCCAACCTTTAGAATGAGCAATCTCAATAACCATTGCAGCTGCAACAAATTCTGCCTGCAGAGAAGAAGCAGAACCTATATAATTCAAATAACATCCCAAGATAGCTGCTCTACTGTCCCTGAATATACCATCACTTGAAGCTTGACTTGGATTGCCCCTAGCCGAGCCATCTATATTGGCTTTAATCCACCCACAGTAAGGAGGGAACCAGTCTACTTGGATAATTTGAGGAGCTTTAGGAGCATAGATCTCAATGCCAAATACTTTTAACATCTGAAATTCATTAATTGACGAGTTCATAATTCTAGCAGAAATGCAGCCAGACTGCTTGTCAACAGAAGAGATCAGAACAAAAGTTTTCTTAAGAGAAATAAATGAGTTTGAGAACCTCAAATTATTTCTACATAGCCAAATACACCAGATTGAGTGAATTATCCCAGATAGAATATCATCGCCAACCTGCTTGCTCCAACCATAACAACTGTCTAACAGACTAAGGAATGAACTCGTGTTAATTCTGATTTTAAGCTTGGAAGCTAACCAGGTCCAGATTGCAGAAGAAAAATTATAATGCAGGAAAAGATGAGCTGGAGACTCAGCATCATTGCCACACAAACTGCATATTGAGATAAGTACACAACCACTGGCAGATAGTTTCTCATCAGTAGGCATTCTAGAATGCAATAACCTCTAAAGAAGAAAATATCTGGATGGGGGGATACATTATTTCCAAATCAGGTTGCCCCAATTTTTTTACTGATTAGGAACTCTAATGTGGTTAAAAGCATCTTTGAAAGAAAGAAAGCCATTAGCAGTGCTTCTCCAAATCATACAGTCAGGGCAAGAGTCAATAGGAATGCAATAATCCCTAATCTTTGCAGTAATTAAGGGGCAAAGATCATCAAAAAAACTTGGGGAGGATCCAGGACTTACCAGCACTAAAGTCCTTCAGTTTTGCCTTTAAGGTATCAATAGAAATGTTTAGCTTAGCAACAATAGGTTCATCTAACCAGCAATCCCTCCAGAAGTTTATATCCGAACCATCTCTAATTATCCATTGGCTATTCACTATCAAAAGATTCCAATTCTACTTCAAAGCAAGCCAGATTGATGACTTTATATATCTTATGACAGAAGCTTTCAGTCTAAGGAACTTGGCTCTTAAAAATAAAGCTCATTGACTGTTTGAGGTCATTAAATCCTAACCGAGCTTAAGCATAGCAGCTTCATTAGTTGCTCTAATTAATCTAATACCAAGCCCACCTTCTTGGATTAGAGCACACATCTTTTTCCAGCTCACAGTTACCACCTTCCAAATGTTTACTTCTCCAGACCATATAAAGTTTCTTATCCATTTGTCCACAATTTTAAGCAATGAAAAAGGCCAAGCATAAACATGAAAGCTATATAATAGAATACCATTTATTACTGAGTTCACCAATTGGACTCTACCCATTATAGATATCATTTGACCATTCCAAGAAGCAAGTTTCTGCTTGATCCTGTCAGCTATAGGCTATAAAAAAATTATTTTTGGCTTACCTTTGAATAAAGGAACTCCCAGATAATTGAAAGGAAGTTGACCAACACTGAAGCCAAGAAGCCTTGAAATTTCAGCAACTCTTTTATGAGGAATAGTCTAGAAGCATTCCCATATTCAGTAAAAAGCTTCATCAAAATGCTTAAATTCGATTTGGATCCTTTACAAAAAACATGTATATCATCTGCATAAAGAACATGACTTGGAGTAGCATAAGACCTAGAGCTGGGCATTGGTTTTAAAGAACCATTCTGCATAAGAAGCTGGATACCTCTACTTAAAACTTCTTCAGCTAAGAAGAAGAGAAGGGGGGATAGGGGATCACCCTACCTAACCCCCTTTTTGCAAGCAAAGAAACCAACAGACTGACCATTAATAGAGAAAGATAACTTAGCAGAATGTAGGATTACTCGCACCCAATTGCAGAAAGTTGAATTGAAACCAAAAGCTTGCAAAACTTGGATAAGGAAGTTCTAATCTAAAGTATCAAAAGCCTTTCGAACATCAAATTTGAGAGCTATATTGCCCCCAAAAGTTTTGGAGTCTAAAAGATTAATTACTTCAGAGGCTATACAAATGCAATCAGAAATGTGCCTACCTTTTATGAACCCTCTTTGCTGTTCTGAAATAATGTTTGGAGAAATTGTACTAAGCCTCTCTGCTAGCACCTTTGTAATGATCTTAAACTGAAAATTAGAAAGAGCAATTGGCCTATAATCCTCAATTTTCTCAGCACCTTTAAATTTTGGAACAAGCACAACTAAGTTTGAATTGAGATTTGGAGGAATCCATGACTGTTGAAAGAATTGCAGCACAGATCTGTACACATCCATTCCCACAGTATCCCAAAACTTCTGATAGAATCCTCCCCCATATCCATTTGGGCCAAGAGCACCTGCTGCATTCATTGCAAAGGCAGTAGACTTAACTTCCTCAAAAGATGGC
Organism: Ormosia semicastrata; assembly: GCA_029884595.1. Classification (NCBI taxonomy): domain Eukaryota; kingdom Viridiplantae; phylum Streptophyta; class Magnoliopsida; order Fabales; family Fabaceae; genus Ormosia; species Ormosia semicastrata. The sequence continues at coordinate 15,794,668 of JAQQTO010000062.1, read as the reverse complement.
AAATTAGTTAACATAGCATTGTCCTCTCTTGTAACAGAATTTGGAATCACTCTTTGGATAATATCTGACTGAACATAATCATTGTTTGATGCATAAAAAGTAGAAAAATATGAGAGAACATGATTCTCCATATCTGCCTTGCCATCTAAGATTCTGTCCCCATCTTTCAGCATAACCATTGACTTGGAAACCTGTCTAATATTTGTGACTGCATGAAAAAAGAAGTATTTCTATCCCCATGACTAAACCAATGTATTTTTGACTTTTGCTTTCAAAATTCCTCTTGATAAGACAAAGCCACTTGAAGATTAGATTGAACCTTTAGCTCATCCTCATGTAATTCATCTGTATAACCTGAAACATCGATGATATTCTGAATCTGGTCCACCTCAAATTGGGCAGACTTAACATTTTGATTCATATATCTGAAAACATCCTTATTCCATATTTTGAGCTCCTTCTTCAAGGCTTTTAATTTTTGAGAAAGATTAACATTGGACAACCATGGAAAGGCCTCCTCCACACTTCTTCAACTAGATTCCTACATGTTGGGTGATCTGCCCACATATTAAAAAAATTGAAGGATGAGGGAGGTGTGATAACATCATTTTGAAAAGAAACCAAAATAGGATAGTGATCTGACTTGCTTCAAGTGAGGGTGCAGCAAGAGATCGAATTCTAAAAAGATATCCAATCCTAATTGCAAATTGACCTATCTAACCTTTTTTCAATATAATACCTTACCTTCCTCCCATTAGACCATGTGAAGTCAGCTCCACAGGTAGGAAGATGATGCAAATGAAAATAGTTAGTCCAATTTTGAAAATTAATGCAAGAAGAGCTAGAAGGAAGCCTGCAACCTCTTACTTCATTAGCACCCAAAACAGCATTAAAGTCTCCAACAAACAACCAAGTACCTTTATGATTATTCTGCAAAATCCCCAATTCAGACCAGAGAACCCTCCTATTTACAACAGAAGTACTAGCATATATAGCTGAGATATATATTGGCTGAGAATTGATTAGAACTGAAACTGCTAACTGTTGAGATGAATTAAAAACAATGCAAAGATCCAAATTCATAGAACAAGCCCCCCATAGATTAGGCTTAAGAGAATGCCTATCATTAACAACAAACAGTTTCATTTTAAGATGTTCCCAAAATCTGTTCGGAAGTTGGCTATCCAAAATCCAAGGTTCCGAAATGAACAAAAAATCTGGATTATGAGAATGACATAACCTCTTTAGCACCAATCGAGTGTCATGATTAGCAATTCCTCTACAATTCCAGTAGAGGACTTTCATGATACCACATTGCCTTGAACAGCCCTGGAACGGGTGGTAACTGTATCAGCTTTATTTGTAGCTTTCTTTTGCCTTTGATTCTTCTTCTTCTATGATTTAGAAAGGACTTTGGTGAATCCACCTTCATCAACAGCAGTATTGCCAAATTTAGAGGAATCATCTACATCTTCCTCCTCATCACCCCAGTGTTTTTTCAGATGCCTCAAATCATTCTTAACTACCTCAGGAATTGATTCTGACTTATTCTGAGCAAGAGTGCCTACAACACCGGATTAGGAATCAAGCACAAAGGATGAAGAGTCTAACTCATCATCCGAAACATCAGTTTCTTTTCCATCTTGCTGCAAAAAATCTAGACTATCACCAGGATTAGAAGCATGCTAAATTTTATTCAAATCAAAAAAATGTTCCTGCATGTTTCCAGAGTACATTCTAGAATCATTAACCATAACATCATTATTAGATGACTCAGAATTATCATGTTGCTTAGGAGACTTGACAGGGGTTCCATGATCAGAACCTTCTACAACATAGTTCTTATTATGAGGATCTCCAGTAATATCTTCCCTATTCTTGGACAAGTCATTCTGCTTAGACACGAAAGGGGCAGGCTTTTTATTTCTTACATCAGTAGAATCTTTCTTTGTATAAGAAGTATGTCCACTCTTCTTTTTACAATTTTCCATAGAATGACCAACTGTCTAGCAAGAAGAGCAGAATAAAGGAAGGTTTTCATACTCCACCCCAATGAAGAACCAAAATCCTCTCTTTCTACTAAAATTTGACCTCTTAATTCAGCATTCATATCAAAATCAATAAGAACTCTAGCAAAGTGCCCAAAAGTTCTCTTGCTTGTTGCATCATCCAGGCATAGAGGAAGACTAATGCTGCCAGCTATTGTAAACAATATCTTGGGGCTCCAATACTCTTGGGGTAAACCAGTGAACCAAACCCAGCACTGTACATGAGATTGTCTTTGATTATGAGGGTTAAAGTCTAGAGACCAAGCAAAAAGACAAAGGATCCTTGGCTTCAAATTCCAAGATCCAATTGCTCTAACACTTTGCAGGTCCTCCATTGATTTAAAATCAAATTCATAAAAACCTCTCCCTAAGGGAATGATATTCCATTTACCTAGCGGCTTCCAAATAGAAGATAACTTGGATCGCAAGTCTTGAGCTTTAATGGGCGAATCTCCTTTAGAAAGTGTAGGACGACCATGAAGATGGTTCTTGCACCTTTCTAAACCAGCCTTGTACTCATCTTTAGGGATCTTGATCAAAAGTTCTTTTCCCTTTAACAAAGGCTGAGGGAGCTGACTAAGGGGGATGTCACATGAATTATGGAGAGCTTGTGCAAAGGTTTTGCATTGAAGGGACAAAGACAATTGAGAAAGGTCATTAATTGTAGCAGGTTCAGTGATTTTTGAGGGATCCACAGATTCTTGATAAGCAAGGATCTCATTCACCGCCAGATGAACAAGAGAAACAATCGGGATAGAAGGAATAAAATTAGAAGGGGGCTTAGGGGGATATTGTGGAGAAGGAAGAATGTCTGGGAACATGAATTCCCATGGACAATCCGAGAAGAAAGCCATGGATGCTAGCATGCAAACCCTAGGCTCTCATGCAAACCCTAGTAGAGGTTTTCCTTTGATCAAATTATCAAATACATTCGATCTAGAATATAAAAAATAGGCATGTTGGCCGAATTACACTATATGCTTCATAGATCATATTTAATTATTTTCTATCACCTTATTCTTTGCAAAAATCTTTAATCCAATTTCTTATCATTAAATCATTTAATCCATGATTAAGAAAATAATTTAAAATATTTTGCTCCCTTGATGGTGTTGAGGCCGTGAGCCTCCATAGGTTCTTTGGAACCTTCATACTCATCCTCATCACATAAATCACATCATGCCATATACAATAATCAACATGCTTCCATAATTACATATTCAAGCATATAATCAAAGCCATAAATCATACCAACTAAAAATCATCACAAACAACGCAAGCTTAAACTACATAGGTGAATAAATCCTTATGAATTTTTCACCATAAACAAGTCATTCCCTCACCACCAATACTTGGTTGATGAGGTTAATCTCCCTCTTACTTCAAGGAAAACAAAATCCTCCAAGTTGCTTCTCCTAGGAATTTTTGTGAGCCTCCAAAGAAGAACCCTAACAAGCTTAAACCAAGACAAAGTCATACACTAAGCTTGAAAAAAAGAAATCATAGATCAATCATGGCTTAGAAACTCAAGAATCAATTTAGAACCAAGAAACCAAGATTTTACCTTTAGGAGTAGAAAATTCTACCTTGATTTTAAAACACCAAATGGATGAACGAGGTGAAACTTACAACATGAAAGGTATTTAGAATATTGTCTAGGTTAAGAAAATGGTGTTGGATGAAATTATAGGAGATTGGATGTTGGTGTTGGATGTGGAGGCCAAGAGCTTCTCAAGAGGGAAAGAATGGAGTTTCTTTGTTATTCTTGGATGATAGAGAATGAAGTGAAGAGTTTATGTCACAAAGTGATATTGATGAAGTGAAATATCCAATTTACTTGAGCTTAGCCATGGAGTGCATAGGATAGGAAGGTTAAAACTTATTCAACAAGATAAAAACTAAGCACATGGTTTCACATGGCTTATGTCATTAAGTGATCACTCATTGGTCACATTAGATGATTAACTTGTTCATGAACATCCTAGTAGCACTAGGTGGCCGTGGAGCACATGGAGAAAAGGTAACTAAGTTTTGATTCATTTAGTTCCTAGTTACACTTAAGCAAACTTAGTCAGTTCACTTAGTTACATGGCTAACTATTTAGTTACAAGGCTCAGGTCATGCATTGGTCACACCAGATGAATCATGCATTCTAGAAGGCTCTAGAATATCCTTGAAACCATGGAGCTCTAAGGAGTAGCAAACTAACTTTGCTCCATTTAGTTACTACTTAGGCTTTAGGTTAACTTAGTTAGATTACTTATTTTCTTAGCCAACTAGTCTAGCCATTATTGTTGACCACATCCTATTAGTCAAGCCATTAATATTAACTAATTCCCATTGGTTCGCGAAATTGTGAGTCACAAAGACTTTTCTCAGTCTATTATCCAACGGAAGAAAGATACAAGATCTATTACCCAATAGGTAGAAGCTACTGCTTGCAAATTAGTAGATACTGTCCAACATATAATAAAATGTGAAATATTTTTATTTCTCTAATAAATTCTAAAAATTAAAAGATCGGGTAACGTATCTCTCGGATTCGGGTTTAGTAAGCTCCCCTGGCTCCGAATAAATAGTCAAAGATTTTCCCTGACCCGAAAATTATTATTTCCCTAACTTAGAGAAAATCACACACAAAGATAAAAACTAGTCACAGAACAATCAAAATAATTTTACAGTACACAGAAATCACAAAACAGTACAATACAGACATTACTGAGAAATGGTATATTTTGGAGTGTTACAACTCTTCCCCAGTAATAAGAATTTCGTCCCCGAAATTTATCATACCTTAGAATAATTGAGGATATTGTTCCCTCATCTTATCTTCCATCTCCAATGTAGCATCTCCTGTTGTTTCATTCTAGATCACTTTTACTAATGAAATATCCTTCCCTCTGAGTTGCTTCACCTTTTTGTCTTCAATCTTAATAGAAAATGTCTCATAAGTCAAATTTTCTTTTAATTGTACCTCATCGGGCTGAATGATATGAGTTGGATCAGGAATATACTTTCTCAACTGGGATATATGGAACACATTATGAAGATTGGAGAGAAAGGGTGGTAAAGCTATCTGGTAAGCCACTGGACCTATTTGACAAAGAATTTGATAGGGTCTAATGAATTTAGGAGTGAGTTTTCTAAATTTTATAACCCTTCTGACACCAATCGTGGGTTTGACTCACAAAAACACATGCTCACCTTCCTCAAATTCAAGAGGTCTTCTTCTTTTATCAGTATAGCTTTTCTGTCTACTCTGAGTTACCTTCATTTTCTCTTGAATCATTTTCACCTTCTCCGTCGTTTGTTGCACCATCTCAAGTCCTACAGTCATACTCTCTCAATCTTGATACTAACACAAAAGTGTTTAGCATCGTCATTCGTACAGCACTTCATAGGGTGCCATTCCTATACTTGAGTGAAAACTGTTGTTGTAGGTGAATTCTATTAAAGGCAAGAATTTATCCCAACTCCCTATTTGTTCTAACACACAAGCTCTTAGCAGATCTTCTAACGACTGGATAGTCCTTTCAGTTTGACCATCAGTTTACAGATAGTAAGCAAAGCTCAAACGAAGTTTAGTCCCCATTGACTTGTGTAGACTTTGCCAGAACCTTGATGTAAACCTTGGATCTCTATCAAAAATGATACTAGAGGGTACATTGTGAAGTCTAACGATTTCACCAATGTACACCTGGGTCAACTGTTCCATTAAATACTTGATATTGATTGGCAATAAGTGAGTAGACTTTGTAAGCTGATCAATAACGACCGATATAGAATCATGACCTTAGTCTTTGGCAATCCAGTAACAAAATTCATTGCAATACTATCTCATTTCCATTCTGGAATAGTTAGGGATTGTAGCATACCTACTAGTCTTTAATGTTCAACCTTTGCCTTTTGACACACAAGACAAGATAACATATGCTCAATAACATCTTTCTTAATTCTAGGCCACCAAAATAATCACTTCAGGTCTTGAAACATCTTGGTCATTTCGGGATGTATACTCAACCTGTTAGTGTGAGCTTCATTGAGAATCGCCTTCCTAAGCTCGGGATAATTGGGTATACAAATCCTACCTTTGAACTTTAAGAACCTGTCAAATCCTTCCTCGACCATTGCCACACGACCTTGCTTCAAGAATTCCCTCTCGTTTTGCAAAAACTGATCATCTTCTTGCTTTTCTCGAATTTCTTCCAGCAAATCATTCAGAATAGTGACCATATTCAAATGAATTCTTCCTGGCGCTAATTCTACCGATAGGCATATATCTCTAAATTGCTCTATCAATTTTTCCTCTTTGATCATCATTGCAGAAACACTGAGCATCTTCCTACTCAAAGCATCTGCCACAACATTTGCCTTTCCAAGATGATATTGAAGCTGAAAGTTATAATCCTTTAGAAATTCTAACCATCTTCTCTGCTCATGTTCAACTCCTTCTGATCAAAAAAATACTTCAAACTTTTGGGATCACTGAAAACGTTAAATGTAGCTCCATACAGAAAATGTCTCCAAGTTTTCAATGCAAAAACAACTGCGGCTAGTTCCAAATCATGCGTTGGGTAATTCTTTTCATGTACCTTCAGTTGTCTTGAAGCATACGCTACAACTTTTCTATTCTGCATCAGTACACATCCTAAACCTTGATAGGAAGTATCACAGCATACCTCAAAAGACTTATTTGGATATGGTAAAATCAACACTAGTGCAGTAGTCAACCTTTTCTTTAACTCTTGGAAACTCTTTTCACACGCATCTGTCTAGACAAAAGTTTAATTCTTCCTCGTGAGTTGTGTAAGAGGTTTGACTATCTTGGAAAAACCTTCAATAAACCTCTGGTAATATCCAACTAATCCAATAAAACTACAGATCCTAATTACTGTCCTTGGCCTTTCCCATTGAAGAACTGTCTCCACCTTTGCTGGATCCACCGTAATTCCTTCCTTGGAAATCATGTGACCCAAAAACTAAACTTCTTCCAACCAAAACTCACATTTTGATAACTTTGCATACAATTTCTTCTCCTTTAAAATATGGAGAACTATATCGAGATGTTTAGTATGCTCTGCCTGACTTTGAGAATAGATCAGAATGTCATTAATAAAAACAACAACAAATCTGTCTAGATATGAATAAAAGATCCTATTCATGTAATCTATGAATATTGCAGGAGCATTCCTAACTTCGAATGGCATCACAAGATACTCATAGTGCCCGTAGCGCGTTCGAAAAGTTGTCTTAGGTATATCCTCTACCTTAACACGAATTTGATGATAACCTGATCGTAGATCTATCTTAGAGAAAACAGTTGCTCCTTTCAATTAGTCCATCAAATCATCAATCCTTGGAAGTGGATACTTATTCTTTATCGTAACTTTATTCAACTAGCAGTAGTCTACACACAAACATGAAGAACCATCCTTCTTTTTTACTAACAACACTAGAGCTCCCCATGGTGAAATACTAGGTCTTACAAATTATTTTTCCAATAGTTCCTCCAATTGCTTCTTTAGCTCTGCTAATTTCGACGACGACATCTAGTACGGTGCAATCAAAATAGGACCCGCTCCTGGTACAAGATTAATAGAAAACTCTATCTCTCTTTTCGGTGGTAATCTGGGTACCTCATTAGGAAAAATTTTATGAAACTCATTTACAACAGAAATAGCATTCACATCCTTCTCACTCTTGACTCCTAAAGAAGATAGCAGTATGTATCCTTGGGCTCCATCCCTCAATAAAGATTTGACTTGTTTGGTAGTCAAAAATCCAGAAACCTCATTCTCAGGAAATACTAAGGTCTTTTTAGAATAGTCTAACAGGATATAGTTAGAAGATAATCAATCCATTCATAAGATTATATGAATATCGATAAGAGGCAAACAAATTAAATTAACAGAAAAAACTTGATTATTGATAGTAACAGGGCAATTTAGGCATATTTTAAAAGTACTAACAGGTTTGGCAGTTGGTGTAGACATAATCAATTGAAAGTTCAAAGAAGACACAGGCAATCCCAAATGATCCACGCAGTCATATGCAATAAACGAATGAGTTGCACCCAAATCATATAGTATAATTAAAAGATTACCTGATATGACACCTTCTCCCTTGATAAGATCTTCAGACTGAGAGGCCTTAGCTCCGCTCATCGTATATACTCATCCTCCAGCTTGTGGCTTAGCAGCACGAACGTTGCTTATCGAAGGTTCCACTTTCGCTTGATCACAGTCCCTCAAGATGTGACCAGACTTTCCACATCTAAAGCAAATTATTCCCCTGATTGTGCAATCCATTGTCATATAGCCCTTTCCACACTTGAAACACCTTGTTGGGGGTGCTATAGTCTGACCAAAACGATTGCTACTAGAACCTCCTCCACGTGGTTGTTGTTGTTGTTGTTGTTGTTGGCTTCTCGACGATCAGGAATATAGTTTTTGCTGAAACCAGTTGTTGTTATTGCTTCCTCCCCTTTGGAACCTAGATGGTCCAAAGTTATAGCTCCTTGTATCTCGCAATGGCTCTAATTCTTCAAGTCTGCAACACATATCCATCAATGATGAGAACTAGTTCATTCGCATTGGCAGTACCGCTTTCTTCAATTCAACTGTTAAACCTTCCTCAAACTTATGGCATTTCTAAACCTCATCCGGTTGGATCTGGAGACACCGTGAGAACTTCGACAAGCTCTCAAACTTCGTAGCATACTTGTTAACCGTCATCCTACCTAGTTGAAACACAAGGAATTCTATCTCCTTGGCATGCCTTGCACTTTTCAGAAAATACTTTTCTAGAAATGCATCACAAAATACCTCCCAGGTAATTTCCCGTCCTTCTACTTGTAGTACTCTCTGAGTTGCTTTCCACCAATTTTCATCGTCTCCCATCAACATAAATGTGGCATGTGTCACTTTGTGGTCATCCGTACATCCTATTCCTTCAAAAATCTTTTCCAGCTCTTGGATCTATAAACTTGCCTTCTCTAGATCAAACTCGCCTCTAAAATATGGCGGATTGTTTCGATGAAACTCAGACAAATTCTGGACTTCTGTGTTTTCTGCATGTTGTTGAGCAACTCTTTGGTTCTACTGCACAATAACATCTGTCATCCTTTGCATCGCATCAGCCACTACAGCCATGCTTTCATGATCTCGTTCATTATCCACACTTGCACTTCTTCCCCAAGCCATTTTACTCCTTTGAAATTAAACTAAACAATGCAAAATCAAAGTCAAATTGCAATCACTTCAAACAATATTTGTCTCCTTGCGGAGACCAAACACAGAGAATCACACAACACAAGCAACACAGACCTAACCCCAAAAACCAAAAAGACTCTAACCGGGGCTTTGATACTAACTAATGTATTGCCCTCTGAAGGGTGTCACTTTTAAGACTAATCTTAATATAACTTACCCAAGTTGTAAAAGAATTAATCTTGTAAAAATATTAATTTTAAAATTTCATTTGTGGAATAATTTAAAATAAATAAAATAAATAAAATAATTAAATTTAAAAAAATAAGTACAAATTGTCACCGAAATAAACACACTAGAATATACATAAGTATTTCAAACCTTGTTCCTAAATAATTTACCCAAATTATTTACATAAATACACTTCCAAACGATAAAATATACAATATGGGCATCAAAACATAACTACTAAACCAGAACCTCTAAAAAAAACTGAACTAAGGATTCGGGCCCTCTAAAAGATTCTCCTCCTCTACGTCGTCAAAGAACCCAGGCAGGTACATCGGTCACCTGACAGGGGTTATAGCTGAAGGTACTACAGAGTCCTCCCGTGGGGTATAAACAGTACCACCCCGGAGTTCTCGTATTGGCATTGAGAATTCAAGATGCACAAACGCATGTTGAGTCAAAATGGGAGTCCCATCACGGGTTCCACTCAGGTTTAAAGTTAAGTCCCTGGTGTAAACAAAACGTTCATTATCTAAATCAAATTTCCAAGCATCAGTTCCATTGTGGAACTGTACTTGGACAAAACTCAGCACTTGGTTCCTTGCCGCCATTCAAACAAACAAAGAAAACTATTACTGATGGAAAGTAGAATTTTCGGCTTCCTCGTCTCCTCGGTCTTCATCAAACATACACAATAAAACAGATATAACACAGTAAAGAGGTAAGATCCCCTACATCAATACCAGTATGGCAGTATAAAAAATGACTGTAGATATACAGATATATTAACAACACATAAATTTATATTATCGTATCACAGATAATATATTAGATAAGCATAATTATCATATCAATATGCTGACCAACTATGCATATGCACAATGACCAATTCCTACTCCACGGAGCTAATCACAATTTCGAAGAGAAAGATCAAGAGTACATGTCTGTATATCATCAGCCAAAAATCATGTGCCAAGACATTATATCAAAAAGTGCAAAATGGCTTATACAAGACACTATCAACCAACCACGAAAAGAGTAGTAACTCCGTCAAGATCGTCGGTGTGTTTGTACAGGATACCATGGCACAGAGGTGCTACCATCTGGCCACATATGATAATCCACACCCCGACGTCTCAAAGATCACTGAAGATCGTAACTACGCAATTCTCACCTACACGAAGGAATAAATTCAATCTCCTAGGGATATAGCCTTAACCAATTAAGTTGACACGCTTTTCAATGCATGATGTATGATTCAAATACACGTGATATCATCATTCTCACAGTATTTCACATACACACGCCATCTCTTGGCAATATCACGGTTCAACATAACCAGGCCCACCACAACAGCCCGATATCAAACTGTTGTTATTTCCAATCGCGTAAACATTTTATCGCATTTTCAAATCGCGTAAGGATTTTTTTAAACATTTTCACATAAAATAATTATTTTGGCTTTATTTACAATATTTGTACTACTAAAGATTCTTTAAATAGCATTTTCCATTATTTCTCACAAAATTACACTAAACTTATTCTAAAAATTTGTTTACTTTCATTTTATGTCTAAAAACCTATTAAATTGATTTCCTATTAATTAAATGTCTAAGTTTACACCTAGTAAAATAATTTTGGATCTAGAATATCAAAAATAGGCATGTTGGCCGAATTACACTATATGCTTCATAGATTATATTTAATTATTTTCTATCACCTTATTCTTTGCAAAAACCTTTAATCCAATTTCTTATCATTAAATCATTTAATCCATGATTAGGAAAATAATTTAAAACATTTTGCTCCCTTGATGGTGTTGAGGCTGCGAGCCTCCATAGGTTCTTTGGAACCTTCATACTCATCCTCATCACATAAATCATATTATGCAATATACAATAATCAACAAGCTTCCATAATCACATATTCAAGCATATAATCAAAGCCATAAACCATAACAACCAAAAATCATCACAAACAAAGTAAGCTTAAACCACACAGGTGAATAAATCCTTATGAATTTTTCTCCACAAACAAGCCATTCTGTGATACCCGGGGCCGACGAGGGTGGGGAGTGGTCGTCGGTGAAAAAGATGAAGCATGGACAAGGATGTTGGGAATTGCAGATACATCACGCAGTGAAAAACAAGGATTCCCACCGAGGATCCATGCGAGAAGGTAATAATCCGAGTTTTTAAATGATTTGCCTCTTGAAGCATGAATCACGAACACCATAATAGAAACGATGTCTCTGCGGTATCCATACGAACAGACTCACGAACGTCCAACATCCACAAGAGGAGCCTCACGTCTCTCACATAGTGCTAGCTACGAAGAGAAGAGAAGAAACCTATCGCTCTCTCACTCACTTTTCTGTAGGTGCGACTAGGGTTCTGAAATTATCTATATTAGCAGTCCTTTTAGCAATACTATTTATAATAGTGATTGCCTTAAGTGAGTGTGAGCAGCAGCAAGGTAAGCTGTGCAACCCTAGACCCATCTGTTATGAGTCTGACTCATATTTGAATCCGAGTCCAACTTGGATCCATTGCTCCAATTTTAGTCTGCTATATGTGTGTGACCCTACAGGTTCTTATTACGTTGCCAGTAATATTAAAATCCCATTTTAATATTACAAGCAGTGAGCGATATCTAGCAACACATCGCTGCTACCTAAGTAATAAGAATGTCAGTGATTTGACATAACCTTTTCATGACTAAAGTTTCCTTGTCGTTTAGTCCCTTTGTCAAGATATTTAGATTGAACACAAGGCATGGAATGCGTCACCCTTGCATAGTCCAATCATTCATTTCCTGATATTAGAGTAGACTTTGTAACAACAAATGAGATCAATATCTCATATTGACTCATTTGAGCATGGTCATGCATTTTGCAGTCTCACTCAATTAGGGGGCTCAAAGATATAGCTCCTGTTATGTAGGGGTGACAAATCCTATCTAGGTCACTCATATCCCTCTGCATGATTCGCGGTATGTCCAATAGCTAACTTTATAATCACCTTGTTACAGATGACGTTTGATGGCATTAAAACACACAACTCTTCATGTAGGAATCGTAGTGATTTCAGGTCAAAAGACCACAAACACCATTGTCACTATGAGAATCGCTTATAACACTCACGTAACGATCCATGTAGCGTTCTCATGGTGGCTCAGTCCAGTACATCATTACTGCAATATGTACCCATGTGAAGACTTGTTAGCTCATATCCATGACCCATGAGATGTGGTCATCAGTCTATGCACATACTAGTCTCAATGTATTATTATTGTCCTAATTGACAATAATACTTGACTAGGGACATTTAGGAATAGTGTTGTAACCAAAAGGATCTCACGATCAAGTCATCCACTTGATGTCCTATGGCATCAAACTTACTATTCTAAGGACTTTATTATATTTATAAAAAAGAACACAATTAATGAAATGCCTCATATATAAAAATAGCATAATAGAATGTATGTAAATACAGAAAATGTATTGGCCTCTAAGGCATACACCAACAATCTCCCACTTACACTAGAGTCAATCAGGCATATATCTAATGCCTAAAGACCTAGTGTGACCCTCATGCTTTTGCTGTGCAAGAGGCTTCGTCAGTGGATCAGCAATGTTATCATCTTTTGGTACTATGCATATCTTCACATCTCCTCTATCGATGATCTCTCGAATGAGATGGAGGCGCCTAAGTATATGTTTGGATCGCTGGTGAGATCTAGGCTCCTTAGCTTATGCAATGGCTTCATTATTATCACAATAGAAGTCCACTGGGTCCACAATGCTAGGAATAGTGCCAAGTTCAGTAATGAACTTCCTGATCCAAACGGCCTCCTTTGTTGCATTGGAGGCAGCAATATACTCAACCTCTATGGTAGAATCGGTGACTGTCTCCTGCTTTGAACTCTTCCAGCTCACAGCCCCACCATTTAGGCAAAAAATATAACCTGATTGCGATCTGGAGTCGTCCTTATCGGTTTGGAAGCTAGCATCAGTGTAACCTTTTACAACTAGCTCTTCCTCGCCTCCATATACCAAGAACGAATCCTTAGTCCTTCTCAAGTATTTAAGGATGTTCTTGATATTAGTCCTAGACTAGTACCTACTCGTCATGCTCAAAGCATATGAGATGTCTGCTCGAGTACATAACATAGTATACATGATAGATCAAATTGCAAATACATATGGAATCTTGCTCATGCGATCCCTCTCATCCTGGGTAGAAGGGGATTGAGCCTTAGATAGGCTTACACCATGTGACATAGGCAAGAGTCATTTCTTGGATTCATGCATGTTAAATCGTCTTAACACTTTGTCTATGTATGTACTCTGACTTAGGCCAACCAGTCTCAGTGATTTATCTCTATAGATCCTGATACCTAATACATAGGTGGCTTCGCCCAAGTCCTTCATAGAGAAGCAGTTCCCTAACTAAGTCTTTACGGACTGTAGGGTAGGGATGTCATTTCCAATAAGTAGTATGTCATCTACATACAATACCAGAAAGACAATAGTGCTCCCACTAACCTTCTTGTAGACACAAGATTCTTCTTCATTCTTGATGAAACCAAACTATTTTATTGTATCATCAAAATGAAGATTCCAGCTTCTGGAAGCTTGCTTCAATCCATAAATAGATCGTTGCAACTTGCATACTTTTCTAGCATCCTCTGGAGTGGCAAAACCCTCAGGTTGTGTCATATACACATCTTCGAGAAGATTTTCATTAAGGAAAATAGTTTTGACATCCATTTGCCAGATTTCATAATCATGGTATGCTACAACAGCAAGCAAGATCCGAACGGATTTAAGCATCGCAACTAGGGAAAAAGTCTCATCATAGTCTACACCATGAATTTGTTTGAAACATTTTGCCACCAATCGCGCCTTAAAGGTATGCACATTACCATCCATGTCAGTTTTCTTCTTGAAAACCCACTTGCACCCAATAGGTTTTACCTCTTCAGGTGGGTCAACCAAGGTCCATACCTGGTTAGCATACATGGAATCCATTTCAGATCTCTTGGCCTCAAGCCATTTCTCAGATTCTGGGCCAATAATGGCTTCCTAGTAAGTCACAGGCTCATCTTGATCCATGAGCAATACGTCACCTTGTTGGGTCATGAGAAATCCATATCTCTCTGGTTGATGATGTATCCTATTAGACCTACGCAGGTCTTGTGGTACTAGAGCAGGTTGCTGTTCCACAACATTTTGTGGAGGCTGCTCTATTTTCACCATTGGTTCATTGCTGCTTTGTGAAACTTGAACTTCTTCAAGTTCTACTTTTCTCCCACTAGTTCCTTTGGAGATAAACTCCCTTTCTAGAAACACAGCTGTCCGTACGACAAACACTTTGCCCTTGGTAGGATTATAGAAAAAGTATCCCTTGGTTTCCTTTGGATACCCCACAAAGAAGCATTTATCTGATTTAGGTCCAAGCTTATCAGAAACTTAACGTTTCACATAAGCTTCGCAGCCCCAAATCTTCAAGAAAGACATACTGGACCGTCTCCCAGTCCATATCTCATATGGTGTCTTTTGAACCATCTTAGACGGAACACGGTTAAGTGTGAAAGCTGCTGTTAACAGAGCATGTCCCCAAAAGGAACCTGGAAGGTTTGCATGACTCATTATCGATCAGACCATATCCAACAAGGTCCGGTTCCTCCTTTCAGAGACATCATTCCATTGTGGTGTTCCTGGTGGAGTGAGTTGAGATATTATCTCACACTCTTTCAGATGATCATCAAACTGTTGGCTTAAGTATTCTCCTCCTCGATCTGATCAAAGGATTTTAATACTCTTGCCAAGTTAGTTTTGTACTTCATTCTTGAACTCTTTGAACTTTTCAACTGATTTGTGTTTTATAAGATATACAAATCCATATCTACTGAAATCATTAGTAAATGTAATGAAGTATTGAAAATCGCCTCTAGCGACTGTGTTTAGTGGCCCACATACATCACTATGTATAAGGCCTAAAAGATCACTAGCCCTTTCACATTGTCCAGTGAATGGGGCCTTTGTCATCTTCCCCAATAAACAAGATTCACATGTCTCATATGATTCGAAATCAAACGAGTCAAAGAATCCATCTTTATGGAGTTTGGAGATGCGTTTCTCATTTATGTGGCCCAAACGACAATGCTAGAGAAAAGTTGGGTTCAGATCATTTGATTTAAACCTCTTTGTATTTATGTTATAGACGGTCGTTCGAGATCAAGTACATAAAGTCCATTACTCAATTGTGCACTACTATAAAAAATATCATTCATATAAATAGAACAACACTTATCCTTTATAATAAAAGAAAAACCTTTCTTGTCCAAATGAGAAACAGAAATGATATTCCTATTAATAGCAGGCACAAAATAGCAGTTCTCTAACTCTATTACAAGCCTAGTGGGCAAAGATAATAAATAAGTCCTTACAGCTAATGCAGCAACCTTTGCTCCATTTCCCACTCGTAGGTCAACTTCGCCCTTCGTCAATGGTCTACTGCTCTTTACATCCTGCACATTTACACAAATGTGAGATCCACATCCAGTATCTAATACCCATGATACAAAAGTAGATAAATTGACTTCAATAACAAAAATACCTGAAGTGGAAGTCTCACTTCCTTTCTTCTTTTTAAGCTCCTCCAGGAACTTGGCACAGTTCCTCTTCCACTGTCTGATCTGACCACAATGGAAGTGTGTACCTTCCTTAGCACGGTGATCCTGCTGCCCGGTTGGCGGGCGGGAGTGTCGCATCCCAGAATGCGGCCGGGGGTCAAGGGGAGGCCGCCCCTTGCGGGGTACGGGGGCAGCGCCCCTGCTCAAAAAATTGGACCATAAACAAGAGCTAAATCTCTTGCACCTCCCTTGAGCCCATGTGCTGCGCGGAATCCTAAGCTCGAACAACATGAACACTTCATGTGCCGCGGGGAACCCTTGCACCATCGTTCAACACTTGAACCTCAGGCACCTCGTTGGCGGCTTGATATCAACACTTGATGCTGCTACCGTAAAACAAGAATAGGGTTTCCAAAACCCCTTGCGCCGCGCCTCTTGTGCAGAAATAAGGATTCCATAACCCCTGCTGCCGCAAACCAAGAACAAGGTTTCCCAAACCCTTGCACCGCGCATTGAGAATAAGGATTCCATAACGCTGTACGTATCACATACATACCAAAAAGCTTCGCAAAAACATACATCATAAAACAAAATAGTTTTCACAAAACATATGAACATCTTCATGAAGTTTTGAAAACAACATCACGATTTTGCATACAACATAAGAAATAGAATATGTTTTCGCAAAGGGTTTCATATGGTTTTCAGAAATAACATATTAAAGATCATATCTTTTGTCAAAAACAAGAACAGAAAACATGTTATCTCATGTAAACGAAAATAGAAAACCGAATCATGGTTTCGCAACCTGGCTCTGATACCACTGTTGGGAATTGCGGATGCATCACGCAGCGGAAAATAGGGATTCCCACCGAGGATCCATGCGAAAAAGCCATAATCTGAGTTTTTAAATGATTTACATCTTGAAACGTGAATCACAAACACCATAATAGAAACGATGTCTCTGCAGTATCCACATGAACAGACTCATGAATGTCCAACGTCCGCAAGAGGAGCCTCACGTCTCTCACACAGTGCTAGCTGCGAAGAGAAGAGAAGAAATCTGTCGCTCTCTCACTCACTTTTCTGTAAGTGCGGCTAGGGTTCTGAAATTATCTATATTAGCAGCCCCTTTAGCAGTACTATTTATAATAGTGATTGCCTTAAGTGAGTATGAGCAGCAGCAAGGTAAGCTGTGCAACCCTAGACCTATCTGTTATGAGTCTGGCCCATATTTGAATCCGAGTCTAACTTGGATCCATTGCTCCAATTTTAGTCTGCTCTATGTGTGTGACCCTACAGGTTCTTATTACGTTGGCAGTAACATTAAAATCCCATTTTAATATAACAAGCAGTGAGCGGTATCTAGCAACACATCGCTGCTATCCAAGTAATAAGAATGTCAATGATGTGACATAACCTTTCCGTGACCAATGTTTCCTTGTCGTTTAGTCCATTTGTCAAGATATTTAGATTGAAAACAAGGCATGGAATGCGTCACCCTTGTATAGTCCAATCATTCATTTCCTGATATTTGAGTAGACTTTGTAACAACAAATGAGATCAATATCTCATATTGACTCATTTGAGCATGGCCATGCATTTCGCAGTCTCACTCAATCAGGGGGCCCGAAGATATCGCTCCTGTTATGTAGGAGTGACAAATCCCATCTAGGTCACTCACATCCCTCTGCATGATTCATGGTATGTCCAATAACCAACTTTATAATCACATTGTTATAGATGACGTTTGATGGCATTAAAACACACAACTCCTCATGTAGGAATCGTAGTGATTTCAGGTCAAAGGACCACAAACACCATTGTCACTATGAGAATCGCTTATGACACTCACGCAACGATCCATGTAGCGTTCTCATGGTGGGTCAGTCCAGTACATCATTACTCTAATATGTACCCATGTGAAGACTTGATATCTCATATCCATGACCCGTGAGATGTGGTCATCAATCTATGCACATACTAGTCTCAATGTATTATTGTTGTCCTAATTAACAATAATACTTGACTAGGGACATTTAAGAATAGTGTTGTAACCAAAAGGATCTCACGATCAAGTTATCCACTTGATGTCCTATGGCATCAAACTTACTATTCTAAGGACTTTATTATGTTTATAAAAAAGAACACAATAAATGAAATGCCTCATATATAAAAATAGCATAATAGAATGTATATAAATACAGAAAATGTATTAGCCTCTAGGGCATACACCAACAAAGGAGCGGCTCCTGGCAAGCTTCTAGGCGGAGGGACACATAAATGAATTGAATACACACTAGAATAAGAGGGATCCAGAGACTGTGCAGGTATGAGATTGCATAGTTGAGGATGACTTAAAGGAATTGATTAGCACCACCCACATCAACAAGATGCATCTTGTTTTCGGGAGCCAAGAACATAAGTACTCCATAGTTAAGCGTGCTTGACTTGGAGCACTTGTGGGATGAGTGACCTCTTGGGATGTTTCCTAGGATGCGTGTGAGTGAGGACAAAGCAAGCTAAAAAGACTCGTGTTGGTTTGTGGGAGTACTCATCGATCCTGCAGGCAGTCTTGGGACGTTACAAATGGTATCAGAGTGGGACCTCTCCCAATACGGTGTGGTTCAGGGACGAATCATGCGGAAGCTAGTGGGTATGTGACACCCGGGGTCGACGAGGGTGGCGAGTGGTCGCTAGTGCAAAAGATGAAGCACGGACAAGGAGCGGTTCCTGGAAGGCTTCAAGGCGGAGGGACACATGAATGGACTGAATACACACCGGAATGAAAGGGATCCAGAGACTGTGCAGGTATGAGACTACATAGTTGAGGATGGCTTAAAGGAATTGATTAGCACCACCCATATTAACAAGATGCATCTTCTTTTCAGGAGCCAAGAACATAAGTACTTCATAGTTAAGTGTGCTTGACTTGGAGCACTTGTGGGATGGGTGACCTCCTAGGAAGTTTCCTAGGATGCATGTGAGTGAGGACAAAGCACACTGAAAAGACCTATGTTGGTTTGTGGGAACACTCATCGATCCTGCAGGCAGTCTCGGGACGTTACACATTCCCTCACCACCAACACTTGGTTGATGAGGTTAATATCCTTTTTACCTCAAGGAAGACAAAATCCTTCAAGTTGCTTCTCCTAGGAATTTTTGTGAGCCTTCAAAGAAGAACCCTAACAAGCTTAAACCAAGACAAAGTCATAAACTATACTTGAAAAAAAGAAACCATGGATCAATCATGGCTTAGAAACTCAAGAATCGATTTAGAACCAAGAAACCAAGATTTTACCTTTAGGAATAGAAAACTCTAGCTTGATTTTAAAGCACCAAATGGATGAACTAGGTGAAACTTACAACATGAAAGGTGTTTAGAATCTTGTCTAGGTTAAGAAAATGGTATTGGATGAAATTATAGGGGATTGGATGTTGGTGTTGGATGTGGAGGCCGAGAGCTTCTCAAGAGGGAGAGAATGAATTTTCTTTGTTGTTCTTGGATGAGAGAGAATGAAGTGAAGAGTTTATGTCACAAAGTGATATTGATGAAGTGAAATATCCAATTTACTTGAGCTTGGCCGTGGAGTGCATAGGATAGGAAAATTAAAACTTATTCAACAAGATAAAAACTAAGCACATGGTTTCACATGGCTTATGTCATTAAGTGATCACTCCTTGGTCACATTAGATGATTAACTTGTTCATGAACATCCTAGTAGCACTAGGTGGCTGTGGAGCACATGGAGAAAAGGTAACTAAGTTTTGATTCATTTAGTTCCTAGTTACACTTAAGCTAACTTAGTCAGTTCACTTAGTTACATGGTTAACTATTTAGTTACAAGTCTTAGGTCATGCATTGGTCACACTAGATGAATCATGCATTCTAGAAGGCTTTAGAATCTCCTTGAAACCATGGAGCTCTAAGGCGTAGCAAACTAAATTTGCTCCATTTAGTTACTACTTGGGCTTTAGGTTAACATAGTCAGATTACTTAGTTTCTTGGCTAACTAGTCTAGCCATTATTGTTGACCACATCCTATTAGCTTAGAAAATTCAAGCCATTAACATTAACCAATTCCTATTAGTTCACCAAATTGTGAGTCACAAAGACTTTTCCCAGTCTATTATCCAACGGACATAAGATACAGGATTTATTACCCAATGGGCAGAAGCTACTGCTCGCAAATTAATAGATACTGTCCAACAGATAATAAAACGTGAAATATTTTTATTTCACCAATAAATTTTAAAAATTAAATGATCGGGTAACGTATCTCTCAGATTCGGGTTTAGTAAGCCCCCCCGGCTCCAAATAAATCGTCAAAGATTTTTCCCGGCCCGAAAATTATTATTTTCCTGACTCGAAGAAAATCACACACAAAGATCAAAAACAGTCACAGAACAGTCAAAATAAATTTACGGCATATAGAAATAACAAAATAGTACAATTCAGACATTACTAAGAAATAATAAATTTTGGGGTGTTACAGAATTCATGCTAGCAGACTCAGACACAGGGGGGCATGTAATCAGACATGACCTGTGTCTGTATATCAGGAAATTAGTTTTGGGCTTGGACGAGGAGCTATGTATCCAAGGTTATAAATAGGATTGCTTAGGGTTCAAAGAGGGGGAGTCTGAGATAGAAGCCGCCAAGGAATTGAGGAGAATATGAAGAACAAGAGAGAGAGGGATTCGATCAAAGATTGGAGATTCGGGTTCGAACCATCGATGATCAATCAACCTCAATCATTGGAAACTAGTTTGATCTCTAGTTTCTTTCGCACTTGTTTTCTTGACAATGTTTTTCTTTTTTTTTTCTTTTGATTTTGAATTTGCCATGTGCTGCTAAGTTTCTTATTTTATTGAGGGAATATGAAACTTTAGTTTTGATTTTGTGAATCCTATATACTTCTTTATATCAATACAGTTATACTTTTATTCATATGTTTCTGTTCTCAATTCAGTATAAAGGTTTTTATACTCTTTGCTATTTTCGAAAGTGATAAAACTAGGATTGTTATACGTAGTTGCGGTAGTAGGACTAATGAGACATATGATGCAAGTAATTCAATCCCGATGTATGATTGGACCTTAGTGTAATTGGTTTTCTGAATCTTAATGATGTCATTAGGTAGATATAAGAGTGGTTGCTTTATAGCTAACTAGTGATTAGGGATTAATTTGAGCAGTTGTTAAATTAACCAAAACCTAAGAAAAATAGAGAATTAATCTCACAATTGCATAAAGACATAATTGATCATGTTGGGATAAAGGATATGTAAGTTAGCATTATCATGTAAATCTAATGGTGGATTCTATCTCTTAACCAATATATTTTAATTAGTAATCCAAATTGTGTTTATTGCTGTTGCTTTAGATTCAATTTCTATTCTTATTTTTAATAAACAAAATCCCCTTTTTTTCTATTATTTGTTCTTTATAGTTTAATTAAGGCATCGATTTATAATGTTAATTGAATTAGTTCTCTGTGGATTGTCCTTTATTAACTACAACTGGTAGTAAGGTTTTTATATTTTTGGTGGAACTTGATAACTGTTTTTAATCTTAATTTTTAATCACAATCCAAATTTTACACCAATGACCAAACATCAATTTTTCCTACTAATGGAATTGATAGGTATGTTAGTTCATCTCTCGAATTGAAGCTTAATGCATTCCTAATTAATTCAACTAAATGACCAAATAGGTAATTTACTTTAGGAATAGAACATTATTTCATCCATGACTATTGGGAATCAATAGCAGGTAAGAGAATATTGGTAAAAGAATTACCTTCATTTCTCCTAACCCATGTAACCATTCCAATGCATATGAAATTTCATTGCATTTTCACCTCACCATAAATGTTGTTTGTTGAGCACATAGCATGTTATTTCTCGATTTGAGTCCAATGATTAGGGTGTCTATGTTGTTCAATACAAGAGTGACTTCAAGGAACCTTTGGCTGCACAATAAATTACCTTTGTTTGTAAAGAAAAGAAAAGAAAATAGGAATGTTCAAAAAAAAAAAGAAACAAAACAAAACAAAACAAAAAAAAATTGCAAGAAAGGAAGCAAATGCGAAAGAGCATTTAAGTGGTTCTAGAGAGTGTTGTTTATGTCATTTTTGCGGACCCTTGTTGTGGCTCAAGTCTTGAAATGCTATGTTATGTTTTCAATGTTTGTATGTTTTCCTTTCTCCTTTGTTCTTCATCCCATCACCTTGGCCTTACATTACAAGCTATTAAAGTCCCTTTTGATCCTCAGTTGTGTGCAATTTACATTAGTGGAGAATGAGTTGAATTACAGTCTTGGGGATTCTTCGATTCATATTCATGTGTATGCTCATAAGCTTATCCGGATGAACATGATTTGATTTGAAAAGTTAGCTTGCATGCTTGTGGAAAAGGTGATTTAAATGAAAGGAAGCTGCGATTGTTAACATGATAAGGATTGCATGTGTGTGAAGTAAATTATGAGGCATGAGCATTCTTTGAGGATTATGCAACCATGGTGTACTAGGAGAGGTGTGAATGTGGAACCCATGTTAGCTGTTGAATGCATGATGGGTAGATTTTATAAATGCTTGTGTACTCATACTTGGTTTTGCTCGAGGACTAGCAAAATTCTAGGTTTGGGGGTGTGATAACTCCATAAAATGCAGTTATTTGTGCCCTATATCAGTGCTTTATTGATTGCTCAGTCCTTGTTTTGAGGCATAATTGGGAGACTCTAGCCTTATTTTTATGCAAAAGTCTGTTGTTGTCTTCCTCTTTATTTTGTGAACATATTTCCAATTCTTTTGTTAGAATATGTTGATTTTGCACTTGTGATTAATCGAGTGAGTTGTAAATTGTAGGTTAGGCTACAAAATGGATGAATTGGAGTAGCGTGTGGGCCAACATGGGAAGAGAAGAGCCAAGAGACGTTTCAGCTCCCCACGCAGCGGTATGGATATGTTCGCGCCTCGGTGTGCTGCTCTCAGGCCGCTGCGTACTGAGGAGACAGAGGCTACCACGCCGCGGCATGGAAAATTGCATGCCGCGGCGCGTGGATGTCTGCAACACCTATAAATACAACACTTTCAGATTAAAAAAAGGGAGAGTTCTGGGTCGTGAAAGAACGAAGCTAGGGCTCATTTGCTGACAGTTTTGGAGAGCTGTAAAGGGACTAGAAGTGGAAGCCACCCTTCTTGAAGGAGGATCATTCATCTAAGCACCAACATTATAGAGTTTCCCCTCTTCTCTCTTTACTATCTCTCATTCTAGGGCATGGGCATGGAAATGGTTTTGGCATTTTCGTGACCCATGGCTAGCTAAGTTCATTTTAGGGATTCCTTTGGATCTTCCTATGTAAACTTGATGATTTTGTAACCTTGTGATTTGTTTATGGTAATGTGTTTTGTTCATCCATATTTCTCTTAATGCTCATGAATGTGTGGCCAACATTTATTGTGTTTTGGTTGAATCTATTGAACTAGACATAGGGATTTAGGTTTTAGATCATGAATATGGTTGATGCATGTTTAATTTTATTCTAGTGGATGAGTGATTTAATTAGCTAATGGGATAGAGATATACCCTTTGGTCATGCATGGCAATTGTTGAGAATCAATCTTAAAGAATGGAATTTGCTTTGGTTTTCATGGACACATAATGAACTAGGCAAATTACATAAGCTTAATTGACCTAGACATAGGCTTTTAACTAGTGGAATTTCTTATGCCAACAAATTCATTTATGCATAACACTCACCTTGGTTGCATATTATCAAGTGGAATAGTTAGTGAAAAAGGAGTCCCTATCCTCCAACCCTTGTATCTCAATCTCTTATTAAAGCTTTTTAGTCTTTTAAACAAGTCACACACTCTCTCCACATTTGTATGTCCTTGAATAGAATTTTTTAAACTAATAGTTAATAGTTAGCTAAGATATTAATCCTAATCCTCGAGGGAACGAACTTAACTCATCATTTTATTACTTGCACGATTCGTACACTTGCGGTACATAAAAAAGGTCAACAAGTTTTTGGCGCCGTTGCCGGGGATTATGGCTAATTTCTACTTTGCTAATATTGACAACAAGTTTGATTAGTTCTAGTTCAAGTTTTACTTTTATTTCATTTTAAATTAAGTTTCATTCTTTGTCTGTTTTAGGTACACTTACAATGGGAGATCACAATGATCACACAAGGCCTTTGAGGGAGTTTGCTACTCCTCAGATGGTTAATCTTCAATTGAGTATCACAAGGTCTCCCATCCAAGCCAATAATTTTGAAATCAAGCCTGCCATCATACAGATGATACAAACATCAGTGCAATTTGGTGGGTTGCCAAGCGAAGACCCAAATGCTCATTTGTCAAATTTCTTGGAGATTTGTGACACCTTCAAGCATAATGGTGTTTCTGAAGATGCCATCAGTTTAAGGCTCTTTCTTTTCTCTCTCAGGGATAGATCCAAGAGCTGGTTGCAATCTTTGCCAGGGGGGTCTATAAGCACTTGGAATGATGTATGTGGCAAGTTTTTGAGCAAATACTTCTCACCTGCTAAGACTGCGGAGATGGTGAATGATATCACCTTATTTACACAAGTTGAATCTGAATCCTTGTATGAAGCCTGGGAGAGGTACAAGGATCTTCTGAGAAGGTGTCCTCACCATGAGATACCACCATGGCACCAAATCTATTCATTTCACAAAGGTTTGCTGCCTCACCACCGTCCAATTGTGGATGCAGCTTCCGGTGGTTCTTTGCTTAGTAAATCATTTGATGAGGCATATCAATTATTGGAGGAATTGGCCGCCAATAGCTACCAATGGCATCGGCAAGAAATACCCCAAAAAGGGTGGCTGGAGTGCATGATGTAGATGCAATTACATCACTTTCTGCTCAAGTGGCTGCGATTGCTAACAAGTTGGACAGTTTGGGGGTAGGCTCTCAGCAAAGCCCATTCGTGTTGTGTGACCGTTGTGGAGACAACCATGCAACGGATAGATGCCCATCTAATATGGAGAGTGCTCAATATGTGGGAAACTACCGTCCTTCTCAGAATAACCCCTATTCTCAACAATACAATCCTGGGTGGAGGAATCACCCAAACTTTTCATGGAGAGATAACCAAGGAGCAACCTCTTCATCAGTTGGAAATGAGCGACCACAATATCCTCCTGGTTTCTCTTCACAAGCAAGACCACCACCGCAAGAAAAGAAACCATCACTTGAGGACATGTTCATGCAATTTATGGTTAAATCTGATTCTTATATGTCTAAAACCGATGCTCATTTGGCTAGAAATGATGTATTGATTCAAAGTTAAACAGCATCAATGAGAGCATTGGAAACACAGATGGGGCAATTGGCGAATGCTATCAACAACCGACCTCCTGGGTCATTTCCAAGTGATACCGTCAGTAATCCAAAAGGTGACCCAAAAGATTGCAAAGCTATTTCCCTAAGAAGTGGGAAGAACATAGAAGGGAATCCCAAGACCAAATTGCTTGTTAATGATGCTGAGATGACCCAAGAAGAAGAGATTGTGTACAAGGAAGACCAAGGGAGTAAGGTTATTGCCAATAGCACAGAAGAGCCAATCAAGGATGAAATTAAAAAGAAAGAAGAGAACACTTCTCCTGCCTTGCCATTTCCTAATCGCTTTGCCAAGCATAAAATGGATGCACAGTTCAAGAAGTTTCTGGAAGTCTTCAAAAAGCTTCAAATAAACATTCCATTTGCAGAGGCATTAGAACAAATGCCTAGTTACGTGAAGTTCATGAAGGATATATTGTCAAAAAAGTGGAAACTGGGTGAGTTTGAGACAGTGGCATTGTCAGAAGAGTGCTGTGCTGTTTTGCAACAGAAACTTCTGCCAAAATTGAAAGATCCAGGAAGCTTCACAATTCCATGTGCAATTGGAGAAAAATTCTGTGGGCAAGCCTTGTGTGACTTGGGGGCAAGTATTAACCTCATGCCCCTATCCATCTTCTAGAAGCTAGGTTTGGGGGAATGTAAGCCTACATCAATTACCCTCCAACTAACGGATCGCTCCTACTCTTACCCAAAGGGAATTATTGAAGATGTCTTGCTCAAGGTGGACAAGTTTATATTCCCTGCAGACTTCATAATTCTGGATATGGAGGAAGATAAAAACATGCCTTTAATCTGTGGCAAGCCATTTCTGGCCACAGGAAGAACACTCATCGACGTCCAAAAAGGTGAATTGACTATGAGAGTTCAGGATCAAGAGGTAACTTTTAATATTTTCAAGACAATTAAATTTCCTCATGATCCTGAAGAGTGTTCATATGTAGGCATGCTTGATAATATCATTGTTGATGCATTTCATGCTAACTTTCCTAATGACCCTCTTGCATTAGCTTTGATTACTTCAACTGACCAAGAAGATGATACTAGGGATGTTGTGCTTGATTTTGTTAAATGATCTGATGCTTTTCCTAAGTATTTTAGGTCATCCAAGTTTGAGCCTTTGGAGTTCCAAGCATCTAAGGAGTTGCCTAAGCCTTCTATTGAGGAACCCCCAAGACTTGAGTTGAAGCCTTTGCCGAATCACTTGCAATATGCTTACTTGGGAGCAATGTCTACTTTGCCAGTAATCATATCCTCATCACTCATTGATGAGCAAGAGGAGAAACTTCTTCGTGTGCTCCGGAAGTACAAACATGTCATTGGATGGACTATTGCTGATATTCATGGTATTAGCCCTTCCATTTGTATGCACAAGATTCTGTTGGAGGATAATCTGAATGGAGTTGTGGAGCACCAAAGGCGATTGAATCCAATAATGAAGGAAGTGGTGAGGAAAGAGATAATTAAATGGCTTGATGCTGGCATAGTTTATCCTATTTCCGATAGCCCGTGGGTTTCTCCAGTCCAATGTGTTCCAAAGAAATGAGGTATGACGGTGGTTACCAATGAAAAGAATGAGCTCATTCCTTCTCGCAAGGTCACTGGATGGAGGATATGCATGGATTACCAGAAATTGAATAAAGCTACACGGAAGGATCATTTTCCACTCCCTTTCATTGACCAGATGCTGGATAGGTTGGCTGGAAAGGCTTATTACTGCTTCCTTGATGGGTACTCTGGATACAACCAAATTGCCATAGCACCTGAAGATCAAGAGAAGACAACATTCACATGTCCCTATGGTACGTTTGCTTTCCAGAGAATGCCATTTGGATTATGTAATGCACCAATAACTTTTCAGCGTTGCATGATGGCTATATTTGCGGATATGATTGAGCATAGTCTGGAAGTCTTTATGGATGATTTTTCGGTGTTCGGAGATTCTTACAATAGCTGCCTGCAAATTCTCTTTTCTGTGTTGAAAAGATGTGAAAAGACCAACCTAGTCCTAAACTGGGAGAAATGCCACTTCATGGTTCAAGAAGGCATTGTTCTTGGCCACAAGGTTTCTATCAAGGGGTTGGAGGTAGACAAGGCAAAGATTGAGGTGATTGACAAACTTCCTCCACCAAATGTAGTGAAAGGAATTCGCAGCTTTCTTGGTCATGCCGATTTTTACTGGAGATTCATAAAAGACTTCTCCAAGATTTCTAAGCCTCTTTGCAACTTATTGGAGAAGGACATCCAGTTCAACTTTGATGAATCATGCTTGGGTGCATTTGTGGAGCTAAAAAGGAGACTAGTGTCAGCCCTGGTGATAATCACTCCGGATGGAGAATTGTCTTTTGAATTAATGTGCGATGCTAGTGATTATGCTATTGGTGCAGTTTTGGGGCAGAAGAAGGATAAGGTATTTCACTCCATATACTATGCAAGCAAAACTCTCAATGATGCACAACTAAACTACACAACAACAG
This sequence comes from Ormosia semicastrata, assembly GCA_029884595.1. Classification (NCBI taxonomy): domain Eukaryota; kingdom Viridiplantae; phylum Streptophyta; class Magnoliopsida; order Fabales; family Fabaceae; genus Ormosia; species Ormosia semicastrata. Next base: position 15,766,698 of record JAQQTO010000062.1, on the reverse strand, counting down.
AAAAGGAACTTCTGGCAGTTATCTTCGCATTTGATAAGTTCCGGGCATACTTGATGGGCACTAAGGTGATAGTCTACACAGATCACTCTGCAATTAAATATCTGGTGAGCAAAAAGGATGCAAAACCGTGGTTGATTCGTTGGGTCTTATCATTGCAAGAATTTGATTTAGAGATCCGGGATAAAAAAGGGGCGGAGAATCAAGTTGCAGATCACCTCTCTAGATTGAAAAATAAGGAATATCAAGTTGAACCAATCACAATTAATGAGGCATTCCCTGATGAGCAACTCTTTGCTATGGCAACTTGTCCATACCCATGGTACGCTGACATCGTGAATCACATAGTGGGTGGTGTGTTGCCTCCGGATCTTACCTCTCATCAAAAGAAGAAGTTCTTGCACGATGTCAGGCACTATCTCTGGGATGAACCATTCTTGTTTAAACAGTGCCCTGACCACATGCTGAGAAGATGCGTGCCTATGGAGGAAGTTGAACAAATTCTAAACCAATGCCATTCTTCTCCATATGGTGGACACTATAGTGGGGAGAGGACAGCAGCCAAGGTGCTACAATCTGGATTTTATTGGCCATCTCTCTTCAAGGATGCGCATTTTCATGTCAGCAAATGTGATAGATGCCAAAAAGCAGGAAACATCTCAAGGAGAAATGAGATGCCCCTCAATTCTATCCTTGAAGTTGAGATTTTTGATGTATGGGGCATCGACTTCATGGGCCCCTTTGTCCCCTCCTATGGGAATCTGTACATTCTTGTGGCAGTGGACTATGTGTCCAAGTGGGTGGAAGCATGTGAATTTCCTACCAATGACTCTAAGGTAGTGATAAACTTCATGAATAAACAAGTCTTCACCCGCTTTGGCACTCCTAGGGCCATTATTAGTGACGGAGGGTCCCATTTCTGCAATAAGTACTTTAATGCTCTCTTGGCCAAGTATGGGGTAACTCATCGGATTACAACCGCGTACTATCCACAGACGAGTGGGCAAGCAGAGGTGTCCAATCGTGAAGTTAAACGAATACTTGAGAAGACGGTATGTCCATCCCGTAAGGATTAGTCAAGGAGACTTGATGATGCACTATGGGCATACAGGATAACTTATAAAAACCCCATTGGTATGTCTCCATATAAGCTTGTATTTGGGAAGGCTTGCCATCTGCCCGTTGAGTTGGAGCATCATGCTTATTGGGCCATAAAGCAGCTAAATTTTGATTTGCAAGCTGCTAGTGAATAGAGATTATTGCAGCTCAATGAACTTGATGAATTTAGGCTTCAAGCCTATGAAAATGCAAAGTTGTACAAGGTAAAAGTGAAGAGTTGGCATGACAAGAAGATTGTGCATAAGAGATTTGAGTAAGGCCAAAAAGTCCTCTTGTACAATTCCAGGCTCAAACTCATTCCGGGAAAGCTAAAATCAAGGTGGTCAGGTCCATTTCAAGTGAAAAATGTGTTTCCCTATGGAGCTGTTGAAGTCATAGATCTCGAGAGAAAGTCAACCTTTAAAGTCAATGGCCAGCGCTTGAAGCCCTACCTAGGAGGAGAAATCGATAAGGAGAAAACCTCCCTCACATTGGCTGCCCTAGAATAGTTGCAGAAGAAGTCCTGCTTGGACTATAAAAAAGGCCCTTACTTTTTTTAAGAGGGAACCACCCCTATTCTTACCTCTTTGATTTTGTGTCCAACACAACTAATGCCTTTAATTTTAAGGTTTCATGCTATTTTGATCTTGCTCTCTGCAGTTGTGCTGTTTGGACTAATTTTGCAGGTGGTGGAGAACTCTGGGAAGCAATTACAGTAGATGAATCAGGTTTGCTGCATAATTTGGCAGTCTGGTGTCTCACGCCGCGGCGTGACAAATTGAACGCCGCGGCGCAACTGTCTCTGGCTGATCAGTATGGTGAGACCGCGAGCAGCGTGCCTCGGCGTGGAAAAACTCACGCCTCGGCGCGATGATGCAAAAAAAAATAAAAACAAAAAAAACACAAAAAAAGAGGGGGTTGCGTGGGGCGTGAAACATGCGTTTCACTGAGGCACCCTTCCTGCACAAAAAGGGGCATAAGCCCTCATTTTCTCTTTACTCTCTATTTCCCTCTTTTTCTCTCTTCCATTTGCTCTCTTTTTCCCCCATTCCCCCACCCACATTCAGCTTTTCATTTACTGCACATTTTTCTTCCATCTACACTACACTCCTCCTCCAAGTAACATTCAGTTCTTCCTCTTCCTCTTCTCCTTTCATTTTGGCATTTTCTCCGCTTTTCATTTTATTTCTTTTTCTTTCTTTTCCTTATTATTTGTTTTTGAATGATTTTTGCTTTAAATATCTGTTTTGGATTGAGGATAATGTGAGGCAATGATATAAATTTCTGTTTTGGGGGCTGTTTTTGGGTGCAAAATGGGTATCAGTAGTGGCTATAACGACCCATATGCGCACCGTCGTTGCCGTACCAGTGCCGCATGCCATGGCTAAAGAAGAAGTTTCACGCCGCGGCGTGATCCTCTTTACGCTTTGTTTCTTTTATTTTTTTTTTTTGGGATTGGTGGCTTTGTTCTTTGTTTTAATTTACATATTTTATGTAACTGCCATCATGTTTTGTATAATGAATTAATTATTTTTTTTCTATTTTTGTACCTATTTTAGGCCCTTTGGCAAATTGTTCTAACTTTGGCACTTTGTTTTTGGCAGAGCTAGGTACCCTACTTTGACTGCACAATGACTCATAAGCGCCAGAAGGGTGATACTAGCCGACGCAGTGGGGAGCCCTCTCCGCCTCGCCATTTTCATAGGGTGAAATTCATTTCAGCCGAGGCCGAAGTGAAGTACTCTGTGCTGGTCACCAAACCAGTCATTCCTGAGAGGGGGTTCAGCTTCAAACAGGCTCTCCACCTAGAGATCCAACAGACTATCGACCACTACAATTGGAAGCGGTTTGCAGAGCACCCAGTGTCTGCTGTTCTTCCAATCGTTCGCAAGTTCTATGGGAATGCGGCATTCTCTGACCGGAAGACATCTATGGTTAGAGTGCGTGGCCGCCCGGTCTCTTTCTCCGTTGAGGATATTCGACGTGCATTGGGCTTACTTGATCCTGGAGAGATTTGTGAGTACTCGGAGTTCCTCAGCATGGGGACGGAGGAGGGCCTGGACCCGGATGTTATCACCTCTCGTATCTGCATTCATGAGGCTCAACCTGTGCAATGGGTCCTCAGTGTTCAAGATCAGCGGCCCAGGAACTTCCCCCGCTCATATTTGACTCTTGAGGCTCGCGTGTGGTATCATTTCATCAGCGCTCGGATCATCCCTTCTGCCAACATGTTCGAGGTGACTAGGGATCGTGCCATCCTGATCTATTCCATTCTTGAGCATAGGTCCATTGATATTTCCAGGATTATTCATGAGCAGATTCACAAGTCAATAAATGAGTCCAGAAGCCTCTTTTTCCCATTCCTCATCCACCAGCTTTGCAGCAAATCTCAGGTCCAGTGGGGCCCTCATGAGGAGCTTGTTGATATCAAACAGCCTCTTAATGACACCATCCTACAGAAGCTGAAACATCCTCCGGCTCCAGGACAGCGATAGAGGCGGGGGCAGAGTGAAGCCAGAGCGGCCCCTCCATCTGATGATGAGTGGCGTGCTTCTGTGGATGCTAGGCTGACTCAGATAACTGCCATGCTGAGGTGGCTGGCTGAGCACTCGGGGTTTCCCATGGATAGCTTTCCGGGGTCAGCTTCCTCTCCCTACGTTGGTGCTGGACCATCCCATCAGCCCCAGGATCCAGCAGCTGAAGGTCATGACAGTGGTGGTGATACTGAGATCATCCCAGATGACGATGATGATGTGTAGTTATGATGCAGTCAGGGCATCTTTCTGTCTTATTTTGTTGTTTGTTTTCAGATATTTTGAGCAGTGAGGACACTATTTCCCTTAGGTTTAGGGGTGTCTAACTTGCTTTGTGATGTTTGTATTTGCTACTTCTTATGTTTTGACTATTGCTGGTGGTAGTGCTTGGTTAATTTTGTTGTTTTGTTCTTAATGCATGTTGAAAAGTAAAATCTTTTTGAATGCATTGTTTATGCCAATTACTATGCATCGATGGTTGTCCAATGATGAGTATGGATGTGTTTTGATCTCATTATTTAGGTGAATCTATATGCAATCTCTAATGCATGATGAAACAATCTAGTTTGAGCACATCCTACTTGTATGCTTGTGTAACTTTGAAATGGTTTGAGTGCGAATCTAGAAAATGTTTATGAACTATGCATATGGAGATCTCTTTTATCCAATAAAATTGTCTTGCAACTCTTTTGAGGCGAAATCCTAGGTTGTGCTTGATTGAGGAAATGATTAGGGCATTGTTTGGATAGATTGAGCCTAAAAAGCTTACCTTGACATGATCATATCCTTAGGTCCCCTTTGAAGCTTTATAAATGTTTGGCCTTCTATTTTCTTTCATCACCTTCATTTCTCCCAACCCATGTAACCATTCCAATGCATATAAAATTTCATTGCATTTTCACCTCACCATAAATGTTGTTTGTTGAGCACATAGCATGTTATTTCTCAATTTGAGTCCAATGATTAGGGTGTCTATGTTGTTCAATACAAGAGTGACTTGAAGGAACCTTTGGCTGCACAATAAATTACCTTTGTTTGTAAAGAAAAGAAAATAAAATAGGAATGTTCAAAAAAAAAAAAAGAAACAAAACAAAACAAAACAAAAAAAAAAGTGCAAGAAAGGAAGCAAATGCGAAAGAGCATTTAAGTGGTTCTAGAGAATGTTGTTTATGTCATTTTTGCGGACCCATGTTGTGGCTCAAGTCTTGAAATGCTATGTTATGTTTTCAACATTTGTATGTTTTCCTTTCTCCCTTGTTCTTCATCCCATCACCTTGGCCTTACATTACAAGCTATTAAAGTCCCTTTTGATCCTCAGTTGTGTGCAATTTACATTAGTGGAGAATGAGTTGAATTACAATCTTGGGGATTCTTCGATTCATATTCATGTGTATGCTCATAAGCTTATCCGGATGAACATGATTTGATTTGAAAAGTTAGCTTGCATGCTTGTGGAAAAGGTGATTTAAATGAAAGGAAGCTGCGATTGTTAACATGATAAGGATTGCATGTGTGTGAAGTAAATTATGAGGCATGAGCATTCTTTGAGGATTATGCAACCATGGTGTACTAGGAGAGGTGTGAATGTGGAACCCATGTTAGCTGCTGAATGCATGATGGGTAGATTTTATAAATGCTTGTGTACTCATACTTGGTTTTGCTCGAGGACTAGTAAAAATCTAGGTTTGAGGGTGTGATAACTCTATAAAATACAGTTATTTGTGCCTTATATCAGTGCTTTATTGATTGCTCAGTCCTTGTTCTCAGGCATAATTGGGAGACTCTAGCCTTATTTTTATGCAAAAGTCTATTGTTGTCTTCCTCTTTATTTTGTGAACATATTTCCAATTCTTTTGTTAGAATATGTTGATTTTGCACTTGTGATTAATCGAGTGAGCTGTAAATTGTAGGTTAGGCTACAAAATGGATGGATTGGAGTAGCGTGTGGGCTAGCATGGGAAGAGAAGAGCCAGGAGACGTCTCAGCTCCCCACGCCGCGGTGTGGATATGTTCACGCCTCGGCATGCTGCTCTCAGGCTACTGTGTACTGAGGAGACAGAGGCTACCACGCCGCGGCGTGGAAAATTGCACGCCGGGGTGCGTGGATGTCTGCAGCACCTATAAATACGACGCTTTCAGATTAAAAAAAGGGAGAGTTCTGGGTCGTGAAAGAACGAAGCTAGGGCTCATTTGCTGACAGTTTTGGAGAGCTGTAAAGGGACTAGAAGTGGAAGCCACCCTTCTTGAAGGAGGATCATTCATCTAAGCACCAACATTATAGAGTTTCCCCTCTTCTCTCTTTACTCTCTCTCATTCTAGGGCATGGGCATGGAAATGATTTTGGCATTTTCGTGACCCATGGCTAGCTAAGTTCATTTTAGGGATTCCTTTGGATCTTCCTATGTAAACTTGATGATTTTGTAACCTTGTGATTTGTTTATGGTAATGTGTTTTGTTCATCCATATTTCTCTTAATGCTCATGAATGTGTGGCCAACATTTATTGTGTTTTGGTTGAATCTATTGAACTAGACATAGGGATTTAGGTTTTAGATCATGAATATGGTTGATGCATGTTTAATTTCATTCTAGTGGATGAGTGATTTAATTAGCTAATGGGATAGAGATATACCCTTTGGTCATGCATGGCAATTGTTGAGAATTAACCTTAAAGAATGGAATTTGCTTTGGTTTTCATGGACACATAGTGAACTAGGCAAATTACATAAGCTTAATTGACCTAGACATAGGCTTTTAACTAGTGGAGTTTCTTATGCCAACAAATTCATTTATGCATAACACTCACCTTGGTTGCATATTATCAAGTGGAATAGTTAGTGAAAAAGGAGTCCCTATCCTCCAACCCTTGTATCTCAATCTCTTATTAAAGCTTTTTAGTCTTTTAAACAAGTCACACACTCTCTCCACATTTGTATGTCCTTGAATAGAATTTTTTAAACTAATAGTTAATAGTTAGCTAAGATATTAATCCTAATCCTCGAGGGAACAAACTTAACTCATCATTTTATTACTTGCACGACCCGTACACTTGCGGTACATAAAAAAGGTCAACAGCATTCAAATTAGGTCACCAATGCTGCGGCATCCATTCCTTTATGCCGCGATGCTCTAGCCACAGGTTTCTATTCTAAAGTAGGGGAATGCACCACGCTGAAGCATTGAAGAGCCACACCGCAGCGCAAGATGCTGAATTTCGCACTTGGCTTTCTCTTCCAATGCTAGCCCAATACTTCCACAAATCATCTTGTTTAGGACTCTTCCTGCAGTAGAGAAATCACCAAATTACTAACAGTTGCAAATCCACTTAATCACTTAAAGAATATGCAAGATTTACACAAGTTTATATAAGAAGATATCAAAAATGGAATTTGACAAATATAAGCCTTAAATCTTCCATATGTGCATCATAACAAGGACTAAGCTATCAAAATAACACATATATAAGGCACAAATAACTACATATCATGAAAGTATCACATCCTCCAAACCTAGGTTTTTGCTAGTCCTCGAGCAAAACAAAGTATGATTAAGTACCTACTTAACAACACATGCTTCAACATACATTCAGCATTTAACATGAATTCCAATTCACTAAAATCACAACTAGTGTACAATGATTATTTAAGCCCTCAAAGAATGCTAATACCTAACATTCAGCTTCACACATACATAATCCTTATCAGCTAATCAATCAAAGCCTCCTTTCTTAGAAATCACATTTCCAACAACCATGCAAGCTAAACTTCTCCTATTCAACTCACATTCATGTGGATAAGTTTATGAACATACATGCATAGAAATCAAATAATCCACAAGATTGTAATTTAACTCTCTCTCCATTAATGTAAATCACGCACAATTGAGGATCAAAAGGGTCTTCAACAACTTGTAATGTAAGGCCAAGGGTCATGGGTTAAAGAATAAGGGGAAAATATACAATACAAATATTGAGAGACATAAACATACTATTTCAAGACTTGAGCCTCCAGGTGATATTATTAGGGTATTCAAAAATGAAAGATTAGAACTCTCTAGAACCATTCAATTCGTTTTGTATTTGACTTTTCTTATTTCATTCATTTGCTTTGCTTATCTCTTTTCTTATTTTTCATTTTTTTTATAAGAGAAGGCAATGTTTTTTCTTTTACAGTAGATGGTTCCTTCAAGCTCATTTTTTATTGACATGCATTATACCCCTAATCACTGGACTCACTTCAAGAAATAACATATTATGTACTCAACAAATAATGATGGTAGGAAGAAAATGCAATGTTTTCACATGCATTAGAATGGTTACAGGGTAAGGAATACGAGGGTGATGAAAAACATATAAGGCCGAACATTTATAAAGCTTCAAAAGGGGACCTATGGATATAATTACATCAGGTAAGCTTGGAAGGCACAATTAGTCCAAACAATGCCCTAATCATTTCCTTAATCATGCATAATCTAGGATTTCATCTCAAGAGAGTGGCAAGACAATTTCAAAGATAGTAGAAGTCTCCATATGTACAATCCATAAACATTCTCTAGACAAGCATTCATATCCTTTTCAAATCTATACGTGCATACAAGTGGGATCAAAACCATGCATTGAAAAGCATCTAGATTGTTTAGTATGCTTCAAAGATCACACATGATTCATAGAAATATTTAAGTCAAATTGCATCCATATCTATCATTGGGCAACCATTTCCCACTAGCTATTGGCAACATGATATAAATTAAAATTTTTCAACATTTACAATCATGCATATAAAACATTGCAACCTATGATGTGAAAGAGAACGACAATTGTATCTTGAATGGGATTTCCTTGGAATTTTCTCATAATTAACTAACAGTAATAGCCAATATCAATTTGCATAAAAATAATCAAAAAACATATATAGTCGTAAATAACATATACATATGATACCAAAATAATAGTACTACAATACAATAACAATACTATTGCATACATGAAATCAAAATATATAGTCAAAGACACCCCCCAAACATGAGGGAAATAGTTTCCCCACTATACAAAAATAACTAATAGTAATATAATAATGAAATACAATGAAAGAAAATGCCCTGAATGCAGTAGGGCTAGTCATCATTAGTATCCTCATCATCTTACTGATTTGCCACAGCATTAGCAGCAGCGTCCTCATCATCCTCTCTAGCTACAGCCTTAGGAGCCTGTGGCAGCTGGGGGCAGATAGCCACAACCTCTGGTGGAAACTCTGGGACCGAGAAATCATCCATAGCTAGGCCTAGGTGCTCTGGCATCCACCGCTGTGTATTTATGATATACTGGTACTGGCAAGTCTGCAAGGCCATCAATCGTACTATCTGGGCCTCTATCTGGGTGCGCCGGTCTGTGTCAGGTGGTGGTGGTGCTTCCTTAGGCTCTCCGCGAGCCTACCTCTACTTAGCTAGTGTGCGGGCTGGAGTTGCGTTCATCCTCTCAATGAAATGATCGTTAAGAGGCTGTCTAACATCAATGAGCTCCTCATGTGGTCCCCATCGTACATGATACCTGCTTCATAAGGTATGGACGAGTAAAGGGAAGAAGAGGCTCCTGTACTCCCATACTAACCTCTTGATTTGATCGAAGATAAGTTGGGTGACATTAATGGACCGACGCTCCAGGATAGCATAAATAAGAATAACCTGGTCACGCATCACCTCAAATAGGTTTGCTCATGGCAGTATCCGAATGCAGATGAAATGGTACTAGGCCCTGGCATTTGGTGTTAAGTAGGTTCTACTGAAGAACCCTGCCCTCTATGTCTGCATGCTCAAGGTCCAGGCCACAGGCTATGATTCAGTTGTACAGATCCTGGCAATGACTTTGTTAAGCTTAATGCCCTCCTTTAGCTCCCAACAGCAGAACTCCGCGTACTCGCAGATCTCGGGAGTCTCTGGTAAGCTCAAAGCTATGCGAATAGCTACCGTGGAGTATATAACCATGCGCCCCATACTCTAACTATAGTCGCCCTCTCGCCAGAGAAGGCTACGTTCGTGTAGAACTCGCAAACTATTAGAAGAACAGTCGATAACTCTGAGTATCGGGCAAACGCACTCCAGTTAAGTTGGTTTATAAGCCCCTCTATTTCCCAATGGATGGCCCTAGAGAAGGAGAAGCCACACACTTGAATGAGCATTCTGGTGATCAACATAGTGTACCTATGGGCAGCATCCGCCGAAATGAACCTCCCCTTATCATAATCTAGAGGAGGGGGAGAAGGCTCCCTATTGCACTGGCATGTGGAACCTCGTTGGCATTTAGGAGGCATGGTGCAAGAGATAGTGTACCAAAACTTGGAAAGATATTTAAATTGTCAGAATTACACCTTAAAAAGTATGAAAACATATAAAATAGGTCAATTCTACAATTTATTGGAACAAAACGCCACGATATGCATACCAGCGCGACATTCATAAATCTGCAATCCTCACACAGTGACATTCATGCCAGCGTGCGACATTCAAGAAAATTTAGACATACGCAGCGACATTCATACAAAATTCATGTCACGCTGCGGCGTGCATATGAAACGCACCCAGAAAACACAGGCAACATAGGGTGAGCCAATGATCATGCATTCTAGGCAGAATTTTAAACAAGATACTAACAAAAAAAAACATAAAAACACCTAACCTATCAACATTAATTCTTAACAAAACTTAAAACAACAAAATATTGAAATAGAACAAGCTAAACAAAAAAATCAAGGAGGAAAATCACAACACACCTTAAAACCGTGAAGGAGTAAGTCTGGGAAGGGATTATGGGGTGGGGAAAGCAAGAACGAATAAGAGAAATGTAGAGAAAATCGAAAAAAAAAATGAGGGAACTAAGAACAAATAGGAAAAATGCACGAAACGTCTCGGTATTTAACCGTAAATGCCATAGTCTTGCGGCATTAACATACATGTGACGCGGTACACATTAGTTCCTACTAGAATTAAAATATAAATTATTACTATTTATTATTTATTAATTTATTATTATTATTTTTTTAAATAGGTAAGTCGCAGCATTAGACATTGTTACATTGCGACGCTTGTATTGTAACACCCACCTTAGGGTGCCACATTTATTATTACTTAATGACCAAATTACCCCTTCATTAGAAATGGTGCTTGTAATATAAATACGAGTTATAAAATTTTATAATAATAATAAGATAAACTTAGTAGAAAATAAAAACATAACAATATTGTCACAAATAATTTACATCATATATACATACAAACCTTTAGTATTGTCATACTTAAATAATTACAAACTAAACTTCCAAAATATTTAAACTTTAACTTAAACTAATATATTGCCCAAGTCCTACTAGACAGCAGAACCCTCAGACGGGTCCTCCTCAGATTCCTCAGCATATAGGAATCCAGCTTGACGTGAAGTCTTACGAACAGGTGTCCGAGCAAATGACACAATACTGGCCTCGCTAGGGGTACGATAGTAGGCCCCCCAGTACTGCCTAATAGATATTGGAAACTCTAGGTGTACATAAATGTTAACACTAAAGTACGGATGTCCTAGATATAATCTACTCAATCTAATATTTAAGTCTCCCATGTAGTAGATACTCTCTCTATCCAAATCGACATGCCACACCTCCTCTCCTCCAAGAAACGTCAACCTCATATAGCCAAGGAAACAAGACATCTCCATCATCTCAAAACTCAGCATCCTCTGTAACACCCCAAATTTCCCATCTCTTAAACAGTAATTTTGACAGTTAACAGAATTTTACTGTTTAGTAATTTCTGGATATTGTAAAATTATTTTGTTTATTCCGTCAACATATTTGATCGTTTTGAGTGATTTACTCCATGTCAGGAAAATAAAAATTTTTGGGCGGGAAAAACTTTACGTAATTTAACTTTTACCGTTAGGTAATTATTTTATGTAATCTGATTTGATATTTGTGCATTTTCTAATTTTTATGATTTTATGTGTGATTTTGAATTTTTTTTCTATTTGTGGGCCCCACGAGGTGTTTGTGGGCCTAAGTGACCTTACGTGGGCCCAGGTGGGTCCCGCAAAGTGAAAAATTTTTCTACGCATAGAAAAATTTGTACTGTTTAGACGGAGATAGGGGATCTTACTAAACCTGAATTCGAAAATAGTTTTAGAAAATTTGTTTTGTACTGTATTTATTTATCGGAAGATAAAAATACAAAAATATATTCTTTTGTGAGATTTTTAGTAGATAAAAATAGAAATTATATTGCTTAAGTCAACATTGGTGGTTTGGATATCCACTATTGATTCAATTAACGGTTAAGAAATAAATTTAATAAAGAAACATAAGATAATCATCATTGATTTAATCAATGGTGTGAGAATAAACTTAATTAAGCAAGCTTCAATATCAACCGTAGATTTAATCAATGGTGTAAAATTAATTATATAAAGTGACCATTTACAACCATTGGGTTTAGAGTTGATCAAGGGTGGAGATTTGGTCTTAAAAAGTGACAAAGACCATTTATGACCATTGGATGAAGAATTAATCAAGGGTGGAGATTTGGTCTTAAAAAGTAGTAAAGACTAATTATGACCCTTGGATTAAAAGTAAGAAGAAGCAATCTTGACCCTTTATTTTGGAAACACATCTAATGGCTAGAATTTAAAGGAGAAGGATCTAATGGCTTAGATTTAGTCTTCTAAATCAAAAGTCTACCTAAATCCTAACCATTGAATTAATCAATGGCTAGAAATGCTTCAAATAATAGCCAAATTAACAAGCCAAGTAAACTAAATTAAATGTTAAATTGTTATAATCTAATTCTTAATTAGATATCCTAATTTTTATTAGAGATTATAATATATGAAATAATATGTCTAATTAATTAGTTATGTAATTAGAAAATTAGTTAAGATTGATTAGGAAACTTAATCTAATGAATTAACTAATCAATTAGCAAGTAATTATGACAACTTTGGAGTGCATGATGAAGGGGGGAATGGTTGGAGAAGTAAGAAAGAAGAAGAGACATGTTGAGACATGTTGGAGTAGCCTTTTTAGGCCAAAGAAAAAGCTTGAAGACATTAATTAGATATCTTAACCAATTATTGGTCATTTTCCTAAAGCAAAATTATTTTCTTCTTTCTCTCCATGCAATGCTACGGCTGCCCACTTCAATTCAGCCATTTGATTTCATTTGTATCACATTTTATAACACTTAACTCATTCTCTCTCTTCTCTCTCTTCCAATTTGTCAAGAACACCATTTTCTTTCCTTCCTTGAGCATTCGGTCACCACCCATGGAACCACTTCCAATCTTCCATAATTTTATCTAGCTACATATCTTGAATCCTTTCATCAATTCAAAACACTTTCATGTTGGAGACTTTCTCTAAATCATTCATCTTCATCACTCAACCAAGCCAAGAACACAAAACAATCATTTTCCTTCATTTTCTCATCAAATGGTTCGGCCATGACCACCAAAAGCACCACCTATCATTTTTAATTTCATCCAACCATAGATCTTGAATCTACATGATATTCTAAGCAACTTTCATGTTAGAGACTTTCTCAAAATCATTCATCTTCATGGACTTTCTTCAAGAGCCAAGTTATTGAGTTTTTAAGGTGAAGTGTAAGAAGACTTCAACTCTTATCTCTTTTTCATGATCTAAACCATGTTTGATCCATGGTTCCTCTTAATCAAGCTTAGTATACTAATTTCTATGTATTTTGTTTTGAATTTGAGAAGCCCTTGGTGTTGAAGGACTTGGAAAGAGAAGCAAAATCAAGGAGCTTTGAGGATCTTCAAGAGGTAAGAGGGAGATCCATCTCACCAACCAATTATGGTGGTGGGAGATGGTCTTATATTTGATGAATTGTGAATTCATGTGAGAATTCCAATCCATGGTCATGTAATAATTAATTGTGTATTTATGAGCTTTGCTTTATTTTCTCATGCTTTGATTATTTTTGTCTATGCTTAATATGCTTTGCATGATTTTATGGCTTTGATAGTATACTTATAATATGCATGATGAGTATATGGCATGTTTGTGATATTTATGATGAAATATATATATGTATGCCATGATGTGTGGATGGAAAGAAAACTAATCTTAGTCCCAATGGCCAAGGAAGAGCTACGGTTTTGATGCCCTTGATTTGGGTCAATGTGGAAATTTTTTTAAGAACAAGGAAATTAAATTTTTATCCCTAGAATAATGAGAATTTCAATCAAGACACCTCAAAATAGGTGTTCACAAATTTATATTTTCATGAATGATAAAATTGAATGATTTGAGAAGCAAAGAAAATAAACAAAAGGTTTGTGTTGCAAAAAGAATGCATACGATTTTGGAATTTATTTAAGTTAGAAAGAAAAAATAATAATTCATGGTTTCAATGGCCATTTATAAGATTTTGATAAATTTAGAACAAATGTTTTACGTATCTTTAAATTAATATTTTCATGAAGAATGATAATGGATGATTTGAAGAGTATGAAAAATAAACAAGGGGTTTGTTTTTTTTAAGAGAACAAAAATATGATTTTAGATGAATTTTTATTGATTTATTTTGTGTAAAAAGATCCTAAGTATTTTTCTAAATATGAGTTTTGAATGAAATGGGCAAACATTGATTTTAAGGATTTGCAAAGAAAGTGAAAAAGGAATTGCAAAGAAAGTAAAAATGAATTTGAACAAATGAGTTTGGTTTTTATAACCATCGGTACTTCAGTTTTGAAAATAAAATTTTAATGATTTTGTTTATGTAAAACCATATCAATTTAAAAGAAAAAATATTTGATGATTTCAATAGTCATGTCCACATTTTTGAAGGCTTGTAATGCTTTGATTTTTATGAACAAAGTGATTTTCAAAGTGGAAACGTAACTTGAGTTAATACAAGAATTTGGAAATGGAATTAGAGCATTTATCACTTGAGAATTAAGTTTTTGTAAACAAGAATGTTTTCGAACTTCAATTTATTTTGAAGAAGGTTGTGTTTGGAAATGCTTTGAGAAAAATGGAGAATATAATGGCGATTTAAGAATTTACTTAAGTATAACTTATTTTCAAGTTTTGAAATACGTTTAGAAATTTTAAGATTTGAAACATTGATTTATATCAATGGAAAAGTAATTTTGTGGATTATATTTGAAAAATAATTTCTTGAGTAAAGAAACGTGGAAAAAGATTTTATTAGTAAGAAAATGTGAAAAATGAAATACAAAGTCATAATATTTTGAGAAAAGATGAAATGGAATTTTTGAAGGTTGAGAAATATTTTTTGTAATAGAAATATGGTGAAAAATTATTTACGTATCTTAAAAACGTGTTGAAAATGATATTGACTTATTTGAAAGTCCAAAATAATGTTTGGAATATTGAGAAATATTTTATATGATTGTAAAATAGTGAAAAATAATTTACGTATCTTAAAAATGATTTAAAATATAGTAAAATATTTCTACGCAATTTGAAATATGTTAAAATATTTCTACGTGATTTGAATTACATTTAAATATTTTATGTAAGCTTAAATATTTTACGTGATTTGAAATATAGTTAAAAAATCACTACGTGATTGAACAAACGATAAAACATTTTTATGCGATTATGAAAAATGGTAGAAAATTGGTGGAAAATTGTTATGAGATTTGGAAAGCGTTTAAATATTTTACATTATTGAAAATATTATTGAAAAACATACGCAATTTTGAAACAGTGGAAAAATAATATGCGATTTGAGAAACGTATATTTTTACGAGATTGAGAAAGACATTGAAAAATTAATACGTGATTTAAAAGTGCAAAAGAAGAGCTGCGGCATTTTGAAAATGTAACAAAAGTTTACAGTATCGTGAAAATATAACAGAAACATTCAGAATTTTGAAAATGTAACAGAAACATTTTGGAATTGTGAAAACATAATGGAAATGTTATGCAATTTTGTGAAAACACGGGGATAGTGTTTTATAACTATGAAAACATGATAACATGATTTTGTGTTGAAAATACAGTATAATTACTGTTTAACCAGTGTATGGACACTGTATGAGAGAGTGACGTGTTTTGCCTATGATTGGTATTTGGTGAATTTTATATGCATTGGAAAGAGATGCCCGTATTTGGATTTGGTGCATTATATATGCATTGAAAAGATTTGGCCTGTTGGGGTTGGACTTGCACTGATATACTCGTGCATTGTACAAATGAAATTGAAAAGATTTTGCCCGTTGGGGTTGGACTTGCACTGATAAATTCGTGCATTGTATAAAAGATAGCTAATAGCTATTATGGCCCTTGTGGTTGAAGAGGGAATGAGAATTGATAGTGAGGTCTATGATGGATCTTGGGGGCATCGAGGCGCAATGATCGACCAGTGGACACCGGTACCACCTGTGCCACTTGGCGATGCAGTCCGTTGCAACGCATTGACGATACCCGACAAGAACACGATTCTTTTCAACAACTGGGAGATTGTCTTTGGGCTAAGACTGACAATTAACCAGAGCATTCTTCTCGAAATTGTGAAAACCTCCATGGAGTTGTTTTTGATAAAATGAGTCTTTGTACATATGCATAAATCTGAGCATTTATATCTGTGTGATATATTAATTAAGGAATATTGGTTATTGGTTATGACAATTGTTTTGAATACTTGGATGATGATTGAATTGATAAATGATTAGATGATGATAGTTGATTAATGTTGATGGCATGATCATAATTGCGGTATGATCTATTTGTATGATATTGCTATTTGTGTTATCTCTATGCTGCCATGTTGGTATTGGTGTAGGTGATCTCACCTCTTTGTTATATTGTTTTGCTGTGTTTGTAATGTTAAAATCAAATAATAGAAGGATCGAGTTGTCTTAGACATAACGGGCAATGGATACTCTGAGATTGGTGACAACAATAAGGAGTGGACATTTAGGACTCGAAGGTATGCAGTGTTGACAAAGGAACAGATGTCTGATGCATCAAGATGGACAAAAAAAGGAATAAGTATGTTAAAGTTTTCCGTTAGTGTTGTACCGTGCTATTAAGTAGGACCCGTCATGGGGTTTGCTACTGTCAAAAAAAAAGATAAGTCTGTTAATTTTATATTTCTCTTCAAATTGTGATATTAATTGGTGTCAATATTGCATAATGAATAGTTGAAATATGATTTTCAATGTTACCTAATATTTTCAGTAAATTTACGTTTCAGTAAAGAAGAAATTTTAAAACCCATCTTTTATAACTCAAACTTTGTGCGAACTTCTTTTCAGATTATGAGTCGGAAGTCAGACATGTGATACCCTGAGGAGGGTGTTACATCCTCCGCAGGGATCTGCTCTTCCTCAGCTTGTCGCTCAACTTCTTGCTCAACATCTTTTAAATATAAACACAATACAGAATAGCATACAAAGAGGTGAGATCACCTACGCCATTACCAGTATGGTAGCAATGAAGATAAACACATACAATATTTCATACAGCTATCATACCATAATTACAGTTATGCCACTAACATCATTATCATCACAAAACATGTAATATACAATAATTACAATCATGCCATTACTAATAATCAAATATTTAATAAATCAATTATCATAAACAATATTTACGATAATGCCCTCAATGACTATATGTATGCACACAGACTTAATTTCCTACTCCATGGAGTTACAACTCAGGTCGGAGAGAGTGATCGAAAAGATTTATCGGTACCAACATGCCTCGGACCACATGCTCAATCTTGCACATCTAGCATATACACGACAGTCTTTATCAGATCTTGATTAAGAATAGTGTCTCGGTTAGGATCATTGGTGTGTTGCATCGGTCTAACCTACGGCACAGAAGAGCTACCAACTGTTCATTGTAGGCAACCCGTACCCCAATGCCCCCAAGGTCAACGAGTGACTTACACTACGCATATCGCACCTATTCAAGAGGTGTAGTCTCTCCTAGGAAAACAGCCTCATACAGTCCATCGGACCTTTCCAAAGCATGTGCTATGCATCAATCACAGTTCCAATTCATATCGCATATTCGGGGTCCACTCAATAACCCAATAGTATTATTACTGTATTTTCATCGCGTAGTCATATGTTCACATTTTCTAAATCGCGTAATAATTTTGTCGCATTTTCAAATTGTGTAGCGATTTTTCAACATTTTTCAATCGCGTAAAATATTTTCCATACATTTTAAATCAAAAATACTATTTTTCTCTTTAATATAAAAAATTTGACTTTATTTTCCATATTTGCATAATAGTCCCTCAAAAACATAATATTATAGTCCTCATTTAAATAATATTTTCACAATAGTCCCTCATAAAATTCATATTTATAAAATAGTCCCTCATTTATAAAATATTTATAATATGACCCCTCATTTATAAAATATTTGCATTAAGACCCCTCTAAAAATAAGTATTTATACAATGGCCCCTTATTTAAATAAAAATTACAATATGGTCCTTCTTAAATTTTTAGTTATAATTTTGTCCCTCTTTTATAAAAATTTACAGTATAACCCCTCTAAAAATCGATATTTGTATTGTTTCTCAAAAATTGATATTTCTTTCTTTTATTTCACATATTACAGCTCAAATTTTACAGATGCGCTTTAAAACCCATAGGTGAGCTATACATCAGTAAAATTCAAGTATTGACATTCATTTCATTTCAAACCTTATTTATTTAATTATATCAGATTATTTTCCCAAAACCATTTTGTTTGCTACATTCAAACTTGTTCAAATTCATTTCTTTTTCGTTTAAATCCTTCATTCTCATTTGAATCCATCAATTTCAGGACTTTGGTCCTCTAAACCCTAACATGGCTGTAAGCCTCATTGCTCTTTGGAGCATTTATACAATCGATTCATCATGTTGTTCACATCTTACTTTACACATACATTTTCATGCTTTCATAATTATACATACACACATAATATCAAAACTTTAAGCATATTATCACACATGCAAGCATAGAAACAAAATCATACACATCACAAACATAATCAAAGAACATCAAACAATAGGTGAATAAACCCTTAAGGGTTTTTCACCATACAAAATCATCCTCACACCACCAAAACTTGGTTGGTGAGGTTAAATCTCCCTCTTACCTCTTGAAGACAAGTCCTTTAAGCTCCTCTCCTTCTCCTTGATTTCGTGTGGCCTTAAACAAATCCCTAACAATTCTAAAACAATTAGTAAAATCACATACAAAGCTTAATAATTATAAACCATGGAACAAACATGGTTTAGAAAATCACAAATTAAATTTTAAACCATAAAATCAAAGGTTTACCTCTAGGGAAGTAAGATAGAAGTTGGATTTTGAAGCACTAAGGATAGGATTTTGACAAAATCTCCTAAATGAAAAGTGTTTAGGAGGTTGTTTAGGTTTAGGAAATGATGAGAGTAAAAATTATGGAAGATTGATAGGGTTTATGGGTGTTGGGGCCGAACCATATAGAGAGAAAAGGGAAGGAAAAAGCTTCTATGTGTTCTTGGAATTTTGATAGAATATGATGAAAGCTTTTTGGTGAAAGAAAAGAAATGAATATTGATAGTAAATAGGAGTGGGCTGCCGTGGGATATGCATAGGGAAATTAAAGGATTTGCATGAAATAAAATATCCTATTGGTGTTCACACTTGAAGCATATGGCTTGGTCATTTTTTGATCATTAAATTGTCATGCAAGATGGTTCAAGAACCTTGGAGAAGCCTCCCAAGGCTGCTAGCCGTGTGGCTCTATTAGGATTAGAGACTTAATTTATTTTTAATTAAAGTCTAATTACTTGCTAATTAAATCACTAGTTAATTAGGTTAGGTTTCCTAATCACTCTTAGTTAACATTCTAATTACATAACTAACTAATTAAATATATATTTATATATATAGCATAGCCTCTAAATAAAATTAGGATGTCTAATTAGTAATTAGATTATAACTAATTAATAACTAGATTAGTTTACTTAGTTTGTTAATTAGGCCATTAAGATGATTAATTTAGGTTTAATTAGCTACTAAGTAAAAGTCAAGCCACTATTGTTGACTCTATCCTAGCCATTGAATTTAACTTTGTTTCCTATCCATTGATCTCATCTACGGTGGATATTACTTAGTGATTTTATCTAGATTCATTTCACACCATTGATCAGATCAATGGTTATGATCGAAAACATCTTAATCAAGCTTTTCATCCGATGATCCACAACAAAGTCTATGCTCCTTTGTTTGACCACTTCCTATTGGATAGAAAAGTCCAGCCACCTATTTTGACTGATTCTTATTGGTTTATTTTGATTTAGCTTACAGAAAATATTCTAAGCACATTTTCTATCAGTTAAAATTTATTGGGTCAAATAATTTATAGCAATAACTGTTATAAATAAAATAGCAGATATTTATCTGTGAAATATTTTTATTTCACAGATAAATTCTAAAAATTAAAAGATTTTTTTCTGTGTCACTCAGATTTGGGTTTAGTAAGATCCCCTGCCTCCGAATAAATCAGATAAGAATTTCTCCGGCCCGAAAATTATTATTTTCCTGACCAGGAGCAAATCATGCAAAACGATAAAAAATGATCTCAGAACAGTCAAATTATTTTTATAACATACAGAAAATGCAAAACAGTGTAATTCTGCTATTACTATTAACATAGTCATAATTTGGGGTGTTATATGTATCGCAGTGCTCTACTCTTTGGATTTTGGCCTGGTGCTCCAAGAATGCTCACCACGCCACGGTGTGACAAGTCTCACGCTGCAACGTGAGAGGTTTGTCTACATAATTCTATAGCAAAATCCATTTTTCTTCTATTTTTGCGGCATTCTGGCCTCCATCACTTGCAAAACTTGCCTTGAAGGTCAAATTACAATTTGTACAATAAAAACATAATAAAAACTCAAAGTCAATATATTGACATATTAAAGAATGAAAATTAAAGGATCAAAGACATGGGTTCCCTCCCAAGAAGGGCCTAAGTTATAGTCCCAGCAGGACTTTGTCTGTTGTTTTTAAGCTGAGGCTACCAATGTAAGGGATGTCTTCCCCCTATTAATCTCTCCAAGATACTATTTCAAGCGCTTGCCATTTACTTTAAAGTTTACTTGCCATCCAGATTTGTAACCTCTACTGCCCTATAGGGAAACATATTCACTACTCGAAATGGGGCCGAATCACTGAGAATTTAGCTTTCTTGGAAATAATTTGAGCCGAGAATTGAATAGAAGAACTTTCTGGCCTAGCTCAAACCTCTTCTGCATAATCTTCTTGTCATGCCAATTTTTCACCTTCTCCTTGTACAATTTTGCATTCTCATAGGCTTGAAGCCTAAATTCCTCAAGTTCGTTGAGCTACAAAAGCCTTTTCTCACCGGTAGCTTACAAGATGAAGTTCAACTATTTTATTGCCCAATAAACATTATGCTCTAACTCAACTGGAAAATGACAAGCTTTACCAAAAATAAGCTTGTATGGAGATATACCAATTGGATTCTTATAAGTTGTTCTATATGCCTATAGTGCATATCTAGTCTTCTTCAACAATCCTTATGGGATGGACACACCATTTTTTCAAGTATTCGCTTAATTTCCTTATTGGATACCTCCGCTTGCCCACTTTTCTGTGGGTGGTAAGTGGTGGCAATTCGATGAGTTACCCCATTCTTGGTGAGGAGAGCTTCAAAGTATTTATTGCAAAAATGAGACCTTTCGTCACTGATAATGGCCCTTGGTGTACCAAAACGGGTGAAGATCTATTTTTTTATGAAATTAACCACTACCTTGGAATCACTGGTAGGGAATGCACATGCTTCTACCCACTTGGACACATAGTCCACTGCCACAAGGATATATAGATTTTCATAGGAAGGAATAAAAGGGCTTATGAAATTTATCCCCCAAACATCAAAAATGTAAACTTCTAGAATGGAATTGAAGGGCATCTCATTCTTCCTCGAGATATTTCCTGACTTTTGACACTGATCACATCTTCTAACATGGAAATGTGCAACCTTAAAGAGAGATGGCCAATAAAATCCAGATTGAAGAACTTTTGATGTCATCCTATCACCACTATAATGTCCACCATACGAAGAAGCATGATATTGGTTCAAAATTTGTTCAACTTCTTCCATAGGCATACATCTCCTCATCATATGATCTGGACACTGTTTGAATAAGAATGACTCGTCCTAAAGATAGTGTCTCATATCATGTAAGAATTTCTTATTTTGGTGAGAGGTGATATCTGGGGGCAACACACCACCCACTATGTAGTTCACTATATCTGCATACCTTGGATAAGAATGAGTTACGGTAGCAAAGAGTTGCTTATTAGGGAATGTCTCTCTAATTATGATTTGTTCATCTTGACATTCTTCATTTTCTAATCTAGAAAGGTGGTCTGCAACTTGGTTCTCTGCCCATTTCTTATCACGAATTTCTAGATCAAATTCTTGCAATAGTAAGACCCACCGAATCCATTGCGATTTTGCATCCTTCTTGCTCACCAAATATTTAATTGCGGAGTGATCCATGTAGACTATCACCTTAGTGCCCACCAAATATGTTCGAAACTTATCAAATGCAAATACAACATCCAGAAGCTCTTTTTCTGTTGTGTTGTAGTTTAGCTGCGCATCATTAAGTGTTTTGCTAGTATAATAAATGGAGTGAAACGCTTTGTCCTTTCTTTGCCCCAAAACTGCACCCATAACATAGTCACTGGCGTCACACATCAGTTCGAAAGGTAATTCCTAATCTGGAGTGGTAATCACTAGAATAGATATAAGTCTCTTCTTCAGTTCTTCAAATGCAGTCTGACATGAGTGATCAAAAGTAAACTTAACATCCTTTTTCCAATAGGTTGCACAAAGGCTTAGCAATCTTAGAGAAGTCTTTTATGAATCTCGGGTAGAAGGATTAGGTTAGCTTAAGAAATTAACTTAGTTAACAGCCTATGTTTAGGTCAATCAACCATGTTTCATTTACCTAGTTCACTATGTTTCCATGAGAACTACTGCAAAATCCATTCAATAAGATCTATTCTTAACAATTACTATACATGGCTAAGAGGTATATTTCTATCCCATTACCGAATTACCTCACCCCACCATTAGAATGAAATTAAACATGCATCAACCATACTTATGATCTCAAATCCAAATTCCTATGTCTAGGTTCATTAGATTTCAATAAATCACTTAAAAGCTTATCAAACAATCAAGAGCATTAAGATCTATATGATTCAAAAAAACCAAATCATCTATATAAACTCAAAGGAATACAAAATCATTCAATATCTATAGGGGGATATAAAAAATCCCTATACATAGCTTATCTAGCCATGAAACACAAAAATATATCCTAATACATCATGTTCATGATAATGAATAAAGAGAAAGTAGAAGAAATGAAAGAGAGAAGCTCAATGATGATGATCCTTGATGCTTTAATCTTCCTCCAAGATGAAGATGGCCTCCAACCTTGGCTACTTCTGCTTCCTTTCAATCTCACGCCCAAACCCTAGTAGTTGTGTTCTAAAAATGTCAAAACTCCCTGATGAAATATAGTGAAACAGTATTTATAGGCCCCAAAACTCTGCTTCACGTCGTGGTATTCACTATATTACACCACGACGTTCACCATCTTACGCCGTGGTGCGCATTCAAATTAGGTCACCAACGCTACGATATCCACTCTTTTGCATCGTGACGCTCTAGTCATGGGTTTCTGTTCTGAAGTAGGGGAATGCACTACGCCCCGGCATTAAAGAGCCATGCTGTGGCATGAGATGCTAAATTTCACACTTGGCTTTCTCTTCTAATGCTGGCCCAATTCTTTAACAAATCAGCTTGTTTAGGACTCTTCCTGCAATAGAGAAATCACCAAATTACTAATAGTTGCAAATTCACGTAATCACTTAAAGAATATGCAAGATTTACACAAGTTTATATAGGTAAATATCAAAAATGGAATTTGACAAATATAAACCTTAAATCTTCCATATATGTATCATAACAAGGACTAAGCTATCAAAGTAGCATAGATATAGGGCACAAATAATTGCATATCATAGAGTTATCACTCTCACCTTGATCTCATTTTTCTTCTCTTCTTTCTCTCCTACCACTGCCCCCTTTCTTTCCCTTTTCTCTTCCTCTCTTTTCTATTTTTGGCTCTCTATCGTGGGAGTGAGGAAAAGAACCCTCACTTTGCTTCTTAAAGGATTACCGCTAATGTGGTATTGGAAATCCCGATCTGCTATGAATACTTAGATTCCTCCGAATCCAGGTTCTTGGCTTCCAACAGACTCAAAATAAATCCTAAGATTCATTAAAAAATCATATTGCATTTTTTCTCTATTTTCCCATATCTGCTGGGGGTTAATTCGACATTAAAAGCACAACCAGTATGCCTAAAAATACCAAATTAACTCCGATTGTCTTGAAACTTTAACTACACCATACTTAACTCTTTTGTGACCAAGAAACAAGTTATCCACATATGTTTCCCTTCAAAATAGTAGTTTATGCTATTTTCTGAGTTATTTTAGGCTATTTACCACATTCTGTGTTATAGCAAAGTGCCTAAACCAACTTAGTTTGTCACGAAACTTAACTGACATGCTAAACAAGTATCAGACTACCTATGTAACCTTACACAAGCCTAACATGATTTTCCAGGATGTTACATTCTCCCCTCCATTTTAAAAATTTTGTCCTCAAAATTTAGTCTACCTCATGCAAGAAGTCACAAGCAACTCACACTTAAAATAAACGCAACCAAACTTTAAAGAAACAAAATCAAACACTAATCTTTCTCTGAACCCGTAGGTTGCTCTATCTCCTTGCCCTGCAAGATGTAAACCCTTCCTTGAGCTGTGGGTCTACTATCTAGCTGGGCTCCTTCCGTCTACTGACATTCTTTAGTAAAATGCCCCTACTACCCACACTTGTGAAAATGGATTGCCCTGCCAGGCAAGGTCTATCACCATGCTGCCTTCCATACTTAGGGCACTGACCCTTCTTGGAATCCTCTTTTGTGATCCTTGAGATTCTTGATCCATTATTGGTTGCTTCCTTGCACGCCTCTCTATTATTCTACACTTGTTAACCAAAGAAAAAAAATCTCTGATCTCAAAGGGCTCCACAACATCTCTGATATCAGTCCTCAGACCAGACTCCAATTTCACACATCTCCAATTCTCATCTGGGTCATGTCTAAAGTGATATGAAAACTTTGATAGCTCCTCAAACTTGGCCACATACTGGCCAATTGACATGCTTCCTTGTTCTAACCTCATAAATTCTACCTTTTTTGCATCACGCAAAGTCTGTGGAAAATACTTCTCTAGGAAAGCTGTCCTAAACACCTCCCAAGTCATCTGGGCTCCAGCTATTGCCATCACTCTTGTTGTTCCTTTCCACCAATGTTCTGCTTCTTTCTTCAACATCAAGGATGCAAAAGAAACTTTTTACTCATTTGCACAGACCATAACCTCAAAAATCTTTTCTATCTCGTTCAACCACCGCTTTGCTTTCACGGGATCATACTCACCATCAAAAGGTGGAGGTTTCATCTGCCTGAAAGCAGCCAAGTCATGGAAATTTTGGTTCCTTCCAACTTGCGGTACATTTAGAGTTGGCAAAATGGGCCAACCCGCCTTGACCCGCCCCGACCCGCTTCAACCCGCTAAAATGCGGGGCGGGGTGGGTTGGCAAACGTTAAAAATGGGTTGGAAGAGCTAACCCACCCCGCTTTAAGGCGGGTTAGCGGGTTGGCCCGCATAAAAGATAAAATGAGAAAAAATAGATGAGTTGGCGGGTCAACCGGCTTAATCCGCCTAAAAAATAAAAAAAAATTATATAAAAAATCAATAAATACTATAAAAAATAATAAATAATAATGGTAAAAAATTACAAACCACATATCTAAAATATAATTTTTAAAATAGTCTAATTAAATATTCAAACATAAATTATATAACATCAAAAAAAAAATTATTTATAGTATTACTTATTTATTTTTTTTTAAATAGAGTCAACACGCAGGGCCAACCCGCCCCCGCCCCGCTTAACCCGCGGGTTATGCGGGGTGGGTTATGCGGGTTGAAAAAAAAATATGGGTTCAATCCTTGAACCCAACCCGCAAAAAAATGGCGGGTTGGCTGGTTAACCTGACGGGTTGAACCCGTTTTGCCAGCTCTAGGTACATCTTGCACTAGGTGCTCAGGTGGTGGAGGCTACTGAGGTGGATTTGCTTCCATCCTCTCAAGCACCCTTATCAAAACATTGGTCATAGCCATAAAGGCTTCAGCCATATCTGGACCTTGTGGGGTCGAGTTCTCTGCTACTCTAGATCGCTTTGTTGGTGCCATAGTTTCCTGTACACATAGAAACAACATATATTGAGCTGCAGTCTCAACATCATATAACCGTGCAACAGTAGCTAATAACAAACCAACCTAAGGCAACTCATGCAATTCTAGCATCACATCTAACATATGAGACAAGAATTGCATAACACTAGTGAAAAAACACTAAACGTGTCTAAGCTTAGTCTGTCCATACCCTGGCTCAACAAGATGAACTGCTCTGATACCATAATGTAACACCCTAATACTGGTAACTTAGTATATCAAGCATACTCTAGGATAAACAGTATTAGTTATGCTACTTCTAACTCAACATCATACTAATCCATATCATTTAAGTAAATAATAATGGAGAGCCTTGTGTGAAACTAAAGTCATATACATATATATTACCACAAAAGGGGTTATTGTGTACATAAAATTTATACAATCTAAAAGTAAAGTAAATAAATACAAAGCTTTAAACTACGAAGCATAAAAATTATCCTAGTCTTCATATTTTTTTCTTCTTGCCCTTGGATGAACTTCCACCTGGATTTACATAGCAACAAATGAGGTGAGAAACTATATTTCTCAATATAAGTAACCAAAACCAGTAGTCTAAACATTCGAAAATGAATAAACCCAACTTAAATTAATAAGCATACTACAACTCATTACATAAGAACCATTACAAAACCTCCTCTCTCTATGTAACATTCCTAAGTAATTTTATACTTCTGATATGATAACCAAAACCACGATGATAACAAACAACAGTCTATACAATCATTTGGAAATCATCGACCAGACAACCGCTTATACAGTTGTCACTGAAGGCACAATGCAATAACAAAATATACACAAATAAAACACAAATTTCAATCTAAACAAATAATAAATAATATAGTATTGAAATGATGTATGCTCACAAAAAGTATATGTAGTGTAGGTGTAGTGTCGTGATACTTAACTATTCCCCCAGCTTAAGGAGATACTCTGCCATAATAATGTGTGACCTCTGATAGACTACCTAGTAGGGGCAAAGTCTATTGCCATAACGGGTATCCTCATTATACTACTAAGTAGTCTACTATAAACTAGGTGCATATCGCCACCAAACTGAGTGGATCCCTCCACTATCTGATCTCAAGGGATAACAAGTATATACGAAGTGAAGTGTGTGAAAATACAAAGTTATGTCCTACTTTAACATAACTACCACATAACTCTATACTAAGTCCATCTTGCACTACTAAGACTACCTCTTCTCTGAAAGAGCAATTCATGCTCTACGACACTTATCCAATGCTAATTAGACTTAGTACACTTTCTAACTTTGCATTACTAACTCTTTTTCCCTCTTTAATAACTTTCACACACTATGGCATTCACCCTTTCCAGCTAGGGTCTATGGCACTCAACTCTTGCCATCTAGCATGTACACTTATTTCTCACTTTCTCATCACTTCCTAAGTGATATCTAAGCAACACTTTGTCACTCATAAGCTGAACTTGAATCTATGACAATCTATACTTAATGAATTGCATAACTTTTCCTTTATCTTCCCGTGTATGCCACTAGGTCTTTCTCTCTAAGAAATACCCTCTTTAGTGCCTCAACCCATCAAAATTAGCATCTTGGTGAGTTTCTGACCTTCACACCGCGACACTCCTTTTTCACGCTGTGGTGCCCTACTCTTGGGCGCCTAGGTGATGCACCCCACTGTTGGTGTATGCCCTAGAGGCCAATACATTTTCTGTATATACATACATTCTATTATGCTATTTTTTATATATGAGGCATTTCATTTATTGTGTTCTTTTTTATAAACATAATAAAGTCCTTAGAATAGTAAGTTTGATGCCATAGGACATCAAGTGGATGACTTGATCGTGAGATCCTTTTGGTTACAACACTATTCTTAAATGTCCCTAGTCAAGTATTATTGTTAATTAGGACAATAATGATACATTGAGACTAGTATGTGCATAGACTGATGACCATATCTCACGGGTCATGGATATGAGATATCAAGTCTTCACATGGGTACATATTAGAGTAATGATGTACTGGACTGACCCACCATGAGAATGCTACATGGATCGTTACATGAGTGTCATGAGTGATTCTCATAGTGACAATGGTGTTTGTGGTCCTTTGACCTGAAATCACTACGATTCCTACATGAGGAGTTGTGTGTTTTAATGCCATCAAACCTCATCTGTAACAAAGTGATTATAAAGTTGGTTATTGGACATACCGCGAATCATGCAGAGGGATGTGAATGACTTACATGGGATTTGTCACTCCTACATAACAGGAGCGATATCTTCGGGCCCCCTGATTGAGTGAGACTGCGAAATGCATGGCCATGCTCAAATGAGTCAATATGAGATATTGATCTCATTTGTTGTTACAAAGTCTACTCGAGTATTAGGAAACCAATGATTGGACTATACAAGGGTGATGCATTCCATGCCTTGTGTTCAATCTAGATATCTTGACAAAGGGACTAAACGACACGGAAACATTGGTCACGAAAAGGTTATGTCAAATAACTGACATTCTTATTACTTGGGTAGTAGCGATGTATTGCTAGATACCGCTCACTGCTTGTAATATTAAAATGGGATTTTAATATTACTACCAACGTAATAAGAACCTGCAGGGTCACACACATAAAGCAGACTAAAATTGGAGCAATGGACCCAAGTTGGACTCGGATTCAAATATGGGCCAGACTCATAACAGATGGGTCTAGGGTTGCACAGCTTACCTTGCTGATGCTCACACTCACTTAAGGCAGTCACTATTATAAATAGTACTGCTAAGGGGGCTGCTAAGAGACACAATTCTGAACCCTAGCCGCACCTACAGAAAAAAGTGAGTGAAAGAGCGACATGTTTCTTCTCTTCTCTTCGCAGCTAGCACTGTGTGAGAGACGTGAGGCTCCTCTTTGCAGATGTTTGACGTTCATGAGTCTGTTCGTGTGGATACCGCAGAGACAT
Source organism: Ormosia semicastrata (assembly GCA_029884595.1). NCBI lineage: Eukaryota > Viridiplantae > Streptophyta > Magnoliopsida > Fabales > Fabaceae > Ormosia > Ormosia semicastrata. The sequence continues at coordinate 15,737,673 of JAQQTO010000062.1, read as the reverse complement.
CGTTTCTATTACGGTGGTAGTGACTCACGCTTCAAGAGGTAAATCATTTAAAAACTCGGATTATGGCTTTTTCGCATGGATCCTCAGTGGGAATCCCTGTTTTTCACTGCGTGATGTATCCGCAAAAATTCCCAACAGTGGTATCAGTGCGTCTTGCGAAACCATGATTCGGTTTTCTATTTTCGTTTATATGAGATAACATGTTTTCTGTTCTTGTTTTTGACAAAAGATATGATCTTTAATATGTTATTTCTAAAAATCGTATGAAACCCTTTGCGAAAACATATTATGTTTCTTGTGTTGTATGCAAAACCATGATGTTGTTTTCAAAAACCCATGAAGATGTTCATATGTTTTGTGAAAACCATTTTGTTTTAAGATGTATGTTTTTGCGAAGCTTTCTGGTATGTATGTGATACGTACAACGTTATGGAATCATTATTCTCAATGCGCAGCGCAAGGGTTTAGGAAACCTTGTTCTTGGTTTGCGGTAGCAAGGGTTATGGAATCCTTGTTTCTGTACAAGAGGCGCGGCGCAAAGGAGTTTTGGAAACCCTATTCTTGTTTTGCGGTAGTAGCATCAAGTGTTGATGTTGTTGAACGACGGCGCAAGGGTTCCCCGTGGCACATGAAGTGTTCAAGTGTTGCGGGACCCCCGTGCTACCTCTGCGTAGTGTGTTATTCGAAAGCGCATTTTTTCTATCCTTTTTATAACTCACGAAAAATAATTATGTATTATTGTTATGAGTTTATATGTTCTTTGTGATGCATGGTGCATGGTTATGGCCTTAGTCCTCTTTTTATGCCTTTTGGTTTTAATAAATACGACCTACGTGTCGTGCCTTTCTCTCTACATTCTGATTGTACATTCTCTTCTCACCTAACTCCCCTCGAATGCAAAAGAGGTTTCTATATAATGTAATTATGATGTGGAGGCAAGAAGACGACATCAAGTGAGGACGTTGATGGGAGATGCTTGGTTAAGCTGGCTTAGTTAATGCTACTCTCTTAGGGGCCATAACCATGTCACTTTTATTATATGCTTTTTATGTATGAGATGCATGGATAATGTTTATAGTATGATAAACAGTTTAATAAATGGTGAGATCTAATAATAATAATAATAATTCCCTCAAAGCAAATATTAAGTCATTATGTGATGCCTTCCAATGTGTGGCACTCGTCAAGACTAGTATCGATCAAGTGCAGGTCTGCCAAAGCAGGATGCCTTTATCTATATTAGTAAGACGCGATAGGATAAAGGTAATATCCAACTACCAACCATTGGGTCTGACTTAACTAGGCCATTTCAATAGGATTGAAGGCTTAGAAGCATGAAGTTGGGCTTTGGTCCATTAGATGGACTTGAATAAGTGTTATTCACCTAACTATCCAAGAGTTACATGTGATGTAATTGGAAAGTGTTTCCTACATAAATAACTGAATTTTGTGTGATCAGCCAAAGCTGACTCAAAACTAGGTGAAATATGGATCTTGGCCCACTAGGAAATCTTACGATGGGATTTTTCGAGTCAATGCTGAGGGTCATTGACTTGAATAAAATAATGGAAGGCATATTTAATTAAAAGACCTCATTAAATATATTTATGGCATAATACTTATATTTTGCATATTTCTGTTAATAGATTACCATGGTAACAAATACATCGGGTACTTTATCATTGCGATCCGTCCTTGAGAAGGACAAGTTGTCTGGAATGAATTTTTTAGACTGGTACAGGAATTTGAGGATTGTCCTCAAGTAAGAGAAAAAGCTGTATGTTTTGGAATAGTCTATTCCTAAGCCACCTGTTGCTAATGCCCCTAGAACTGAAAGAGATGCTTATAAAAAGCATCAAGATGATGCCTTGGACATTGGATGTCTATGCTGGCCACCATGAACTTTGAGCTCTGAGCTCCAAAAGCAACATGAGAACATGGATGCATACGATATGATCGTACACCTTAAAAAGCTCTATCAAGAGCAGGCCAGACATGAGAGATTCGAGGCTTCTAAAGCACTGTTTCAATGCAAGCTGGTAGAAGGAAGCCCTGTTGGTGCTCATGTACTCAAGATGATTGGGTACATTGAAAACCTAGAGAGACTCGGTTTTCCTTTGGGCCAAGAGTTGGCCACTGACTTAGTCCTGCAATCGTTGCCAAAAAGTTTTAGTCAATTTGTCATGAACTACAACATGAATGAGATTGACAAATCACTACCAGAGCTGCTAGGCATGTTGAGAACTGCTGAGCAGAATATTAACAAAGGCAAAGGGAAGGCTATAATGATGGTCCAAAAGAATAAGGGCAAGAAACAGCAGAAAAAGCCCAAGGACAACTGGAAGGGCAAAGGCAAGGATAAGTCCACTTCTGGCTTGAAACCAGTGGGTGGAGTGGCTAAGGAAGGTACATGCTTCCATTGTGGTTAGACCGAACATTGGAAGAGGAACTGTGCCAAGTTCCTAGAGGAGCTCAAAAAGAAGAAGGGAAGTGAGACTTCTACTTCAGGTATTTTTGTTATTGAAGTCAATTTATCTACTTCTGCATCATGGGTATTAGATACTGGATGTGGATCTCACATTTATGTAAATGTACAGGATCTAAAGAGCAGTAGACCATTGATGAAGGGCGAAGTCGACCTACGAGTAGGAAATGGAGCAAAGGTTGCTGCATTAGCTGTAGGGACTTATTTATTATCTTTGCCCACTAGGCTTATAATAGAGTTAGAGAACTGCTATTTTGTGCCTGCTATTAGTAGGAATATCATTTCTATTTCTTGTTTGGACAAGAAAGGTTTTTCTTTTATTATAAAGGACAAGTGTTGTTCTATTTATATGAATGATATTTTTTATGGTAGTGCACAATTGAGTAATGGACTTTATGTACTTGATCTCGAAACGCCCATCTATAACATAAATACAAAGAGGTTTAAATCAAATGATCTGAACCCAACTTTTCTCTGGCATTGTCGTTTGGGCCACATAAATGAGAAACGCATCTCCAAACTCCATAAAGATGGATTCTTAGACTCGTTTGATTTCGAATCATATGAGACATGTGAATCTTGTTTATTGGGGAAGATGACAAAGGCCCCATTCACTGGACAAGGTGAAAGGGCTAGTGATCTTTTAGGCCTTATACATAGTGATGTATGTGGGCCACTAAACACACTCGCTAGGGGCCATTTTTAATACTTTATTACATTTACTGATGATTTCAGTAGATATAAATTTGTATATCTTATGAAGCACAAATCAGAATCCTTTGAAAAGTTCAAAGAGTTCAAGAATGAAGTACAAAATCAACTTGACAAGAGTATTAAAATCCTTCGATCAGATCGAGGAGGAGAATACTTAAGCCAACAGTTTGATGATCATCTGAAAGAGTGTGGGATAATATCGCAACTCACTCCACCAGGAACACCACAATGGAATGGTGTCTCTGAAAGGAGGAACCAGACCTTATTGGACATGGTCCGATCCATGATGAGTCATACAAACCTTCCAGGCTCCTTCTGGGGACATGCTCTGTTAACAGCAGCTTTCACACTTAACCGTGTTCCATCTAAGATGGTTCAAAAGACACCATATGAGATATGGACTGGGAGACGGCCCAGTATGTCTTTCATAAAGATTTGGGGCTGCGAAGCTTATGTGAAACGTCAAGTTTCTGATAAGCTTGGACCTAAATCAGATAAATGCTTCTTTGTGGGGTATCCAAAGGAAACTAAGGGATATTTTTTCTATAATCCTACTGAGGGCAAAGTGTTTGTCGTACGGACAGCTGTGTTTCTAGAGAGGGAGTTTATCTCCAAAGGAACCAGTGGGAGAAAAGTAGAACTTGAAGAAGTTCAAGTTTCACAAAGTAGCAATGAACCAATGGTGGAAATAGAGCAGCCTCCACAAAATGTTGTGGAACAAAGAACTCGCTTTAGTAGCACAAGACTGCGTAGGTCTAACAGGATACGTCATCAACCAGAGAGATATGGATTTCTCATGACCCAACAAGGTGACGTATTGCTCATGGATTAAGATGAGCCTGTGACTTACCAGGAAGCCATTATTGGCCCAGAATATGAGAAATGGCTTGAGGCTATGAGATCTGAAATGGATTCCATGTATGCCAACCAGATATGGACCTTGGTTGACCCACCTGAAGGGGTAAAACCCATTGGGTGCAAGTGGGTTTTCAAGAAGAAAATCGACATGGATGGTAATGTGCATACCTTTAAGGCGCGATTGGTGGCTAAAGGTTTCAAACAAATTCATGGTGTAGACTATGATGAGACTTTTTCCTCAATTGCGATGCTTAAATTCGTTCGGATCTTGCTTGCTGTTGCAGCATACCATGATTATGAAATCTGGCAAATGGATGTCAAAACTGCTTTCCTTAATGGAAATCTTCTTGAAGATGTGTACATGACACAACTTGAGGGTTTTGCCATTCCAGAGGATGCTAGAAAAGTATGCAAGTTGCAACAATCTATTTATGGATTGAAGCAAGCTTCCAGAAGCTGGAATCTTCATTTTGATGATACAATAAAATAGTTTGGTTTCATCAAGAATGAAGAAGAATCTTGTGTCTACAAGAAGGTTAGTGGGAGCACTATTGTCTTTCTGGTATTGTATGTAGATGACATACTACTTATTAGAAATGACATCCCTACCCTACAGTCCGTAAAGACTTGGTTAGGGAACTGCTTCTCTATGAAGGACTTGGGCGAAGCCACCTATGTATTAGGTATCACGATATATAGAGATAGATCACTGAGACTGCTTGGCCTAAGTCAGAGTACATACATAGACAAAGTGTTAAGACGATTTAACATGCATGAATCCAAGAAAGGACTCTTGCCTATGTTATATGGTGTAAGCCTATCTAAGGCTCAATCCCCTTCCACCCAGGATGAGAGGGATCGCATGAGCAAGATTCCATATGCATCTGCAATTGGATCTATCATGTATGCCATGTTATGTACTCGACCAGACATCTCGTATGCTTTGAGCATGACGAGCAGGTACCAGTCTGATCCCATTGAGAGTCACTGGACTGCTATCAAGAACATCCTTAAGTACTTGAGAAGGACTAAGGATTCGTTCTTGGTATATGGAGGCGAGGAAGAGCTAGTTGTAAAAGGTTACACTGATGCTAGCTTCCAAATCGATAAGGACGACTCCAGATCGCAATCGGGTTATGTTTTTTGCCTACATGGTGGGGCTATGAGCTGGAAGAGTTCAAAGCAGGAGACAGTCGCTGATTCTACCACAGAGGCTGAGTATATTACTGCCTCCAATGCAGCAAAGGAGGCCGTTTGGATCAGAAAGTTCATTACTGAACTTGGCACTATTCCTAGCATTGTGGACCCAATGGACCTCTATTGTGATAATAATGGAGCTATTGCACAAGCTAAGGAGCCTAGATCTCACCAGCGATCCAAACATATACTTAGGCGCTTCCATCTCATTCGTGAGATCATCGATAGAGGAGATGTGAAGATATGCAGAGTACCAACAGATGATAACATTGCTGATCCACTGACGAAGCCTCTTGCACAGCAGAAGCATGAGGGTCACACTAGGTTTTTAGGCATTAGATATATGCCTGATTGGCTCTAGTGCAAGTGGGAGATTGTTGGTGTATGCCCTAGAGGCCAATACATTTTATGTATTTACATACATTCTATTATGCTATTTTTTATATATGAGGCATTTCATTTATTGTATTCTTTTTTGATAAACATAATAAAGTCCTTAGAATAGTAAGTTTGATGCCATAGGACATCAAGTGGATGACTTGATCGTGGGATCCTTTTGGTTACAATATTATTCTTAAATGTCCCTAGTCAAGTATTATTGTTAATTAGGACAACAATAATACATTGAGACTAGTATGTGCATAGACTGATGACCATATCTCACGGGTCATAGATATGAGATATCAAGTCTTCACATGGGTACATATTAGAGTAATGATGTACTGGACTGACCCACCATGAGAATGCTACATGGATCGTTACGTGAGTGTCATAAGCGATTCTCATAGTGACAATGGTGTTTGTGTTCCTTTGACCTGAAATCACTACGATTCCTACATGAGGAGTTGTGTGTTTTAATGTCATCAAACGTCATTTGTAACAAGGTGATTATAAAGTTGGTTATTGGACATACCGCGAATCATGCAGAGGGATGTGAATGACCTAGATGGGACTTGTCACTCCTACATAACAGGAGCGATATCTTCGGGCCCCCTGATTGAGTGAGACTGTGAAATGCATGGCCATGCTCAAATGAGTCAATATGAGATATTAATCTCATTTGTTGTTACAAAGTCTACTCGAGTATCAGGAAACCAATGATTGGACTATACAAGGGTGACGCATTCTATGCCTTGTGTTCAATCTAGATATCTTGACAAAGGGACTAAACGACACGGAAACATTGGTCACGGAAAGGTTATGTCAAATCACTGACATTCTTATTACTTGGGTAGCAGTGATATGTTGCTAGATTTCGCTCACTGCTTGTAATATTAAAATGGGATTTTAATATTACTGCCAACGTAATAAGAACCTGTAGGGTCACACACATAGAGTAGACTAAAATTAGAGCAATAGATCCAAGTTGGACTCGGATTCAAATATGGGGCAGACTCATAACAGATGGGTCTAGGGTTGCACAGCTTACCTTGCTGCTGCTCACACTCACTTAAGGCAGTCACTATTATAAATAGTACTGCTAAGGGGGTTGCTAAGAGACATAATTTTGAACCCTAGCCGCACCTACAGAAAAAAGTGAGTGAGAGAGCGATAGGTTTCTTCTCTTCTCTTCCCAGCTAGCACTGTGTGAGAGACATGAGGCTCCTCTTTGCGGACGTTGGACGTTCATGAGTCTGTTTGTGTGGATACCACAGAGACATCATTTCTATTACGGTGTTAGTGATTCACGCTTCAAGAGGTAAATCATTTAAAAACTCAGATTATGGCTTTTTTGCATGGATCCTCGGTGGGAATCCCTGTTTTCCGCTGCGTGATGTATCCGCAAAAATTCCCAACACCCACACCATAGCACGGCCTCTTCACGTCACGGCACTTGAAGGCAAACTAGTCTCACACCTCGGCGTGAGCACTCCACACCGCAGTGCAAGCTTGTTTAAACTCTATAGAAAACACACAGTTCTGCATTGTTCCATTAATCCAATTCTGCTTCCAGTCCTTTAAACTTGGTTTCTAGTTGGTTTCTAACACCACCAACAATTTCTAGACATGTTGTAACACCATTACAACCTATTGATTCACAAAACTTGGATCAAACACCAAAAATCACTCACTTAGCTCCTTAAAAACCTAGGTTCCAACTCAAGAACCAACTTGCTCAAACTATGAATAAATCCTTCTATCTTGTTTCCTTTAAGTTGAAATTACAATCAATGAAATCAAGAATATTGCTAAAGAAACTAGTTTTCCTTCTTTAAAACCCAACTTCTCCATTTAAAGACCTAAGTCCAAAACCTTGAAAAGATGAATAATCAAAGATAGAAAACACCCCTACCTCTTGCTTGGTTGAAGATCTTGAAGCCTTGAACTTGCTCTTGGATCTCTCACCTTGATCTCCTTCTTTTTATTCTCTTCTTTTTCTCCTATGGCTGCCCCATTTCTTTCCCTCTTCTCTTCCTCTCTTTTTTGTTTTTAGCTCTCTACTGTGGGAGTGAAAAAAAGAAGCCTCACTTTGCTGAAGGATTACCACTAATGTGGTACTGAAAATCCTGATCTGCCATAAGCACTTAGATTCCTCTGAATCCAGGTTCTTGACTTCTAACAGACTCAAAATAAATCCTAAGATTCTTTAAAAAGCATGTTTCATTTTTTCTTTATTTTTCCATATCTGTTGGGGGTCAATCCAGCATTAAAAGCACAACTAGTATGCTTAAAAATATCAAATTAACTCTGATTGTCTTAAAACTTTAACTACACCATACTTAACTCTTTTGTGACCTAGAAACAAGTTATCTACACATGTTTCCCTTCAAATAGCATTTTATGCTATTTTCTGAGTCATTTTAGGCCATTTACCACATTATGTGTTGCAGCAAAGTGTCTAAACCAACTCAGTTTGTCACGATACTTAACTGACATGTTAAACAAGTATCAAACTACCTATGTAACGTTATACAAGCCTAACATGATTTTCTGGGATGTTACACTTTCTTCTCTATTTTCTCCTTCTATTTTGATTTCTTATTTTCTTTCTCATTTCTGCTGATAACAGCCATGTGAAAAGAGAGAAAAGGAAGATATACATGCACAAGTCAAAGACAGTGGAAGGAAAAGAAGATTTAATAATATCTATTTGACTTTGGGGTAACTTTGAAAATATTTTAGTGTTTTTCACTAACTAGAACTATTATCTATTATTCAATTATTTTAATTCATATTATAGAAATTCTATAGCCAAATTAAAACTATAGGTTATGGAGGATGTTACACTACAACTAAAGAAATATGGGACACTCTGGTCATAGCTAATGAAGGAACAAACCAAGTGAAGGAGGCAAAGACGAGCATGTTGGTACATTAGTATAAATGTTCAAAATGAAGGAACATGAGAGCATAGATGAGATGTTTTCCAGATTCATAGTAATAGTGAATGACTTCAAGTCTCTTGGAAAGATTAACACTAATCAAGAACATATGAGAAAGTTATTGAGAAGCTTGCCTAAGGTGTTAAAGCCTAAGGTGATTACTATATAAAAAGCCAAAGACCTATCAGTTTTGAGGTTGGATGAGCTGTTGGGTTCTTTGAAAGTGCATAAGCAAGAGCTTACTGAAAGATTTATGGAGGAGAGTGAAGATAGCTGATGCTTTCTCAAGATATACATGGGTACTCTTCCTTAAAAGCAAGGATAATTCTTTTGAGGCCTTTAAAACCTTTTGTAAACAAGTTCAAAGTGAAAAATGTTTTTGCATAACTTCCATAAGAAGTGATCATGGAGGAGAGTTTGGAAATGTTTTCTTTAAAACTTTTTGTGAGGAAATGATAGCTACCGTTAGAGCCGTCAATATGGGCTGTAGCCCATGGTACAACCCACTAAACTTTTTATTTTTAACCCATTTTTTTAGGCCCACCATGTGATGGGGCTTTTTTTAACCCCAACCCATTAAACCCACTAATTTAGTGGGTTAAGATATGGCTAACCCACAAAACCCCCCATAACCCACATCACCCACTGATCAGAAAACCCTAATCCCAAATTTACACAAAATCAGAAACCCATTTCTACAGTTACTCTCTTCTTGCTCATTCTCGCTCTTCTCTCGCTCCCTCTCAACTCTCGATCTCAGAGCTTGATCTTGGAGCTCGATTAATCTCAGCTATCTCATAGCTCTCGATCGCTTATCTCTCAATCTCACAGCTCTCTCTCAATTTTGCAACTACAGCTTAGGTTCTTCAATTGTTCTTCAATTATTTCAATTTGTTTAGCTATTGTTATGGTTGTTTATTCTAGTTTCTGTTTGCTTTTCTCTTCTTCCATTTCTATTCAAGACTTTGGAAAGGACCAATTATATTGTTTGAAATTGGTTCAACTGGGGAGTGATCCTTGGACTTGGAAACTTGAGCTTTCTCATGCGTGACCGAGTACAGTTGAAATTTCTTGGTGTGCCAGTAGTTTTTTATTTCGTTGTCCATTCTTCTTGGTAGCTGAGCAGCAATGGCAGACCATCTGCTTATGGAGGGAAAGCTTTGATTAAATATTATCTGTACATTAAGAAACATAGATGTAGCACTTCACATTAATTAATTATGATGGTTAATGTTGCAAGCAAGAAAAAAAAATCATTGATTACGTTATAACTTCTAAATTTAGTAGAATTTGCATGACTGCAACATCTATTGGTTGAATTTTGATATAAAATCTAGCAACAATAAAATATAAGGATATATATACACTAAAAAATTAAAGGTTCCTATGGAAACCTCCATTTATTTATCTTTATTTTTAAGATATCTGTTTTGATAATTTGTATTCTTTTGTTATGACACTATCTTCCGCTTGACATGGAGATGTGAATTAGTATTTGGTATACTTTTCTTTTATTCGTTAAAAAAGGAAAATAATAAAAATGAACTCTGGTTGTAGTTCTGTGATGTCATCTATGGGTATGCTCCAGTGTTTAGATGCTGCATTTTTTATTCATAATCATCAGTGGTTAGAAATTCAGAATAAAATGTAGTATGTAGAAGTTTTGGAGTAAGGATGTAACCTGAAACCATCCACTTATTGTATAATAGTTAATTTATAGTTGTGTATTTCTGTTAAGACATTCTACATTTTTTGTCATGGTATCTTAAATATGGAACGCATTTGCAGCTTATAGATGTTGGCTTCTTTGTCTGCTTCAATTCATTTCTGTCATTATTAACTGTTATGCCAACTAGGATTGCGATGACCATTTGGAGGCTTCAGAAAACAAGGTTTGCCAACTTTCCTTAATTTTATTCTCTTATAGTACTTCAATGTCAGTTGGGTGTGCCTGTGAGGATTTAGATGATAGAATCTGTTTCTTTAGTTTAGATTTGTGATTTAAGCAGTGTCCATCTAGTACAAGCTTACCAGTACTCAGTCTCAGAAATCATAGTAGATCTTTGAAGAGAATAAGATGATTTTAGTTGAACCATGTCATCCAGATTAAGCAGTTGGTTTATTGAGACATTCTAAATGATATAGGCCTGAGTTTTTAATTTATAATTAGACTGGATTACCACTGATTCTGTGTTCACTGAAGAAGTTGGATCTAATATAATCTACTAATTCTTATGCTAGTTGTCTGATTATCTCCTTATAGACTTGTCTGTGTTTGTTGAGTTGGGCTTGCTGTTGGTGCACAGCTGGTAAATAATCAAAAGGTGGCTGCTACATTTAGAGCAGTGGTTATGATATTATTTGTTCTAGTCAATCGTTACTTTCTTTAAAATATGTCAGCATTTGTATCCTGGATAAAGCTCATGTCACATAGCTATTATTCCTTCAGCTCTTGCTGGGGTCACAGTTCAAGGATGATAACACTTACCCGTGTGGTCCAAATGTCACCTGCTTAGTTGGGAACTATCCTGCAATTAAGCATGTAGGCCTTGATAAGCAAGGTTTCTCTGCTGCTGCCTTGGTGACAATGCTTGTAGGGTACAGGCTTATTTCCTATTTTGCCCTTATGATTAGTATGAAACATAATTAGGCCCCTTCTGCTGTAGATGTCAAAATTTCATTGAAAAGGGAATATAGGTTAAGGAATACTCTCTTGTTATTCTTAACAATATGATGCTGTTACAGTATCTTGTTAATGTAGTTTGAATGTTATCATACTTCTGAAACTGGAAATGAAATCCAGTCTTTCAAACAATTGATCAAAGTTGATAGCATATGAAAATGGAACCAGAAATTTGTAGTAGTAAGGGAAACAGGGAATTCTGAGACTAATTAAACAACAATTACAATGTCATTCCTACCCTTTGGATTCAAAATATTAAAGTTGTGGGGGTATATGTTCAGATGAAATAACAACAACATTTCTGTGCCACTGTATGTAATGTAACAGTTAGTAGTACACTAGTTTTGCCTTAGATAATTTGTTTGTGAATTAGTGAATGTAAAACTCTTGCTAGCTTGTTCAATTAGAAAGCTATGAATCAAAAATTTAGTACTTTATTTTCGTAGATCTTTAAGGTTTGGAAGAAGTGTCAGTTCAAGCAGAGGATTCTGCAAGTAATTGGCATCTGCAGATGGAGTTGGATACTTCCATCTATAAACCGAAAACATGGTGGCACAAATTTTTAGCCACAAAGATCATCCTAGTCACTTAGGAAAAAAAGTGTGCTCTGCTAGTGTACAACAGAACATGCAATGGTCAACTTTTCATAGGCATTCAAACCCAAATCTTAGATACTAGGGTTTTCACATCTTTTGAATTCTGACTCATAGAGTGGGCTAGGGTCAGTCTATAAAAGAGGTGGTTCAAGTTTTATTTTTAGTGGGCCAAGGTTAGCCCATTAAATAAGTCAGCTAAATTTTAAAAATATATATTTTATTATTGTGGGCCAGCCCATGGGCTAGCCCCAGCCCACTTGGCCCTATGGACTTTTGGTTCTGTGGGCTTTTTTGTCTTATGGGCTTTTTGGCCCTAGCCCATGTGGGCTAGGGCTTGATGGGTTGGGTTGGGCCTTTTTGACAGCTTTAGCTACCGAGACTATCAAATTATATTAATTTATAAGTTGATTCACCAAATTACTAGTAGGATAAGTCAGGTTGAACCCTTAGATCACTCTAATTAAGCAATCAGATTAAGAAGTTAACAAAATAGGGGAAGTTGTAGAATTAATTAAACCTAATCAATTAAAAATAGTAAACAGAATTAAGTAAACAACCAATCCAAGCAAATCAACTAATCTTGAATTTAATCCATCATTGATCACTAGGAATCCATTCAATTGCCAATCAGATTCTTGGTCTTAGATCACATCAAGAAGCCTTAAGATGATCATAATTCACTATTAGATAAGCATCTAGAATTTAATTAATTAATGTTAAATGAATAAAGAACTCATCTAATCTTAAATTAACCTAAAACCCAGAATTCAACTATGCTTAACAATCCATCAAACACCTATGATGCATTATTTAGTCTCTTTAATCCTTATTAAACATATGATAATTATGCAATTGTCATATCAACATATAAATCATATTAAGCAATTCAATCTAGATTTAACAAAACCAAGAGAGGTAAAAGAGAAACTTGATTAACAATTAAATGTAAAATAATCAAAATAAGACCTCAGAATTAAACAGCAAGATTGTTAATCCTTAGAATTGATTAAAAAGGCTCTAGCCCTCCATGGATGGAAGGAAAAAAAAAGGAAAGAAAGAAACCTAGAGAGAAGGGAGAGGAAGAGAGATGAAAAGAGAAAGTGCAAGCAAGAGCAGCTAAGAGAAAATTAGGGATTTTGGTTCGTGGTTGCTACTGTTGTTAAATAACTATCTCTAAAATTAAAAATCCAAGTTTTCTCTTAGCTTAGGGTTAATCCTATTCCTCTTAGCTTTAATTGGACACCTAATTTGCCTAATTTGAGCTTAGGATAAGAGAATTATGCCCATAATATTCTTAATAGCTCTCTAGACCCATTAGCCATCTTCAAAGGGAGAAAATACCATCAAAATACCATAGTTTTGATAAGTGTTCTTCATAAAAGTTGAAGATCTATGTCTCAACTTTCTAATTGCACTAGTATAATCTCCATATGACTCCTACAACCCAAATTATGTCTCAATCTCTACATGTTATTTAGGTTCTAGTGATAACATCTTTATTTTGACTTCCAGGCCCAATCTGAAGCACTAGACATATGATTCAACTTTCGAGCTCTCAAAAAAGTTGTAGAGATTTCTGTCATATTTTGTAAAAAGTAAAATTCATAATTTTTAGATGCCTAGAACTAGAGTTATGCCCAAAATACAGAAACAATATAAAATTCCCAATAATGCTGAAAAGTACAATTAAACCCAATTTGAACCCAAACTTATAAAATGTAACCAAGACTAATCAATTAAGCATATAAGAGATCTAAGAGACTAAATATGAGGGTTAAATAATGTATAAAAATTATGTTTATTAGGAAAATGGCATAGTTCACAATTTTTCTTGTCCAAGAACTCCACAACAAAATGGAGTTGTGGAAAAGAAAAATAGAACCTTGCAAGAAATGACCATAACTCTCTTATGTGACACTGATTTGCCAAAATAATTTTGGGCTGAGGCATTCAGCACCTCATGTTATGTTTTAAATAGAGTTTCCATAAGGTTAATACTAAAAGAGATACCATATAAATTATGGAAAAGAAAGAAACCCAACATCTAATACTTTCATGCTTTTGGATGTGAGTGTTTTATGTTAAACACTAAATATTAGTTAGGAAAATTTAAGTTGAAGTCTGATAAATGTATCTTTCTTGGATATTCCTTAACATCTAAAGCAAATAGAGTATATAACCTGAGAATACTAGTCGTTGAGGAAAGCATGCATATTGTATTTAATGAAACTAACTCTCTTAATGAAACTAACTCTCTTAATGAGTTTAAAATCTATCTCTTAGTGAGAGTAATGATAAAGATGACAAAAAGCAAGATGGAACAAGCTCAAGTGGTGAGAAGGATCGGACCATGGATGAGAAAGTTAAGCCAGCTGATGTGAGAGTTATGTCAGAAACTGAGAGAGTTCATGAACCCTCTTACCAACCTTCTCAACTACCTAAAGACTAGAAGCTACATCCTTCTCACCTAAAGGAGTTAATCATTAGTGAAGCATCTACTAGTGTCAAGACTAGATCTGTATTTAAGAGACCTCAACACATAAGTTAGCTTGCACTACTCTCTCAAATTGAGCAAAAACTATTGAGGAGACCCTTCAAGAAGAATCATGAAATTAAGAAATACAAGAGGAGCTCAATCAAATTGAGAGAAAGTGCAGTCTTTAGCGCTTGCACCTAAAAACCACTCTCTAATTAGCACAAAATGGGTGTTTAAGAACAAGCTAGATGAATATGGAAAGGTGGTAAGGAATAGGGCAAGGTTAGTAGCTCAAGGTTATAATTAAAAAGAAGGTATAGACTATGATGAAACCTTTACTCCTGTAGCTAGATTAGAAGCAATCAGAATTCTTCTTACATATGCTACTGTTAAAGGCTTTAAACTATTTCAAATAGATATTAAGAGTGCATTCTTGAATGGTTTCAAAATTAGAAAGTGAATGTTCATCAACCCCCTATTTTTGAGGATATTGAACATCTAGAATATGTTTATAAGCTCTCCAAAGCCCTTTATGGTCTAAAACAAACTCCAAAAGCTTGGTATGAGAGACTAAAAACAATTTTTTATTAGAAAATGGTTTCACAAGAGGAGAAGTAGACACTATCTTGTTTAGGAAACATTTAAAGAATGAACTACTAATAGTCCAAATACATGTAGATGACATTATGTTTGGATCTACTAATGAGTGCTTATGTAGAGAATTTTCTGATTTAATGAAAAGTGAGTTTGAGATGAGCATGATGGGAGAGTTAAAAGTCTTCCTTGGCCTACAAATTAAGCAAGACAAGTATGGAATCTTCATCTACCAAGAGAAATATACTAAAGACTTGTTGAGAAAGTTCAGCATGGAAAGGGCCAAGCCAATGAAGACTCCCACGCATCCCTCAAATGTAATTGAAAAATATGATAAAGGTAAATCAGTAAGTGACAAACTTTATAGAGGTATAATTAGTTCCTTACTCTATCTAACAGCAAGTAGACCTGATATTGTGTTTAGTGTTGGCTTATGTGAAGATTCAATCTTGTTCAAATTAGTCACACCTTAAAGCTGTGAAAAGAATTTTTAGATATCTTCTTGGTACTTCTAACTATGGTTTGTGGTAAAAGAAAGGATCAAGTTTTAATCTAGTAGGGTACTGTGATGTTGATTTTGCTGGGGATAGAGTTGAGAGGAAAAGCACTAGTAGTGCATGTCACTTCCTTGGGAATGCATTGGTGACTTGGTCAAGTAGGAAGCAAAAACTCCATTGCTCCCTCAACTGCATAAGCTGAGTATATTTCTACATCGAGCTGCTACTCATAATGTCTTTGGATCAAACATCAAATGAAGGATTACTCCACGAAGTATAACCACATCCCTATCATTTATGATAATACAAGTGCCATTAACTTGTCTAAAAATCCTATACAACATTCAAGATCAAAATAGATTGATATAAAACATCATTTTATTGGAGATCATGTCCAAAAGGGTTATATAAAATTGAAATTTGTTGATATTGATCATCAATGTGCAAATATATTTACAAAACCCCTTAATGAGGACATATTTTCTTTTATAAGAGAAAACCTCAATATGATGCCTCTCAAGTGATTGATCTTGAACTCTATAATGATTTGATTTGTTTATTGCATTGTATTTCAATGCTTAAGAATATTTTAATGCATAAAAACATTTGTTTCTATATATGAACTACAATGTTGAGAGTTTGGAACTTGTTGGGAATCATAAGAAAGTTAGTGTCAGAAAGTGAGAAAGTTGATGAGTGTAACATCCCGATTTTTTGTTTTTCTTGAAATAAATGAGTTTTATAATATTTAACAGCTTGTTATGAATTTTTGAAAATTTTTAATTATTTTGAATATTTTAATATTATTTTGATATTTTAATATTATCTTGAAAACTCGTATGTCTGAATTTTACTTTTTCTAAAAATACGAGTTTTATAATTTTTTATGATTTTTGTGAATTTTTGTAAAACTTTCTGAGTTTTTGATTATTTTAGTGATATTTTGAGTTATATGTGGGCCTGGGGTGGACCCGAGGCGGGCCCGAAAAAATAAAAATATTTCCTGGATTGGAAAGTTCTAGACTGTCAAGACGGAATCAGAGGATCTTACTAAACTCGAAACTGGGAACAGTTGACAAAGATTTTCTATATCTGGATTCTCTATTATACATTGTGTAATAATAGCAGTAGTTATTGTCCATTGGGTAATATCTGCTAGAAAATATCTTGATGGCGATGACTCAAAGTGACAGACCAATAGAAGTTGGACACCTTGCATGACACCTCAGCGTGATGACTCGCCATGTTCTAGAAACGATGACTCGCCATGATGACTCGCCACATTCTGGAAGCTTGTAGGACGCTGACTCACCATACTAACTCAGCTGTTCTAGAAAATTCTGTGATGACTCACCAAATAAATATCTAGTTATGAATATCTAGAAATAAATATCTAACAGAAAAATATCTTAGACAAATATCTGAATACAAATATCTAAGTGAAAATATCTAATCAGAAAATATCTATGCTAAATATCTTAAGTGTAATTATGAAAGCAAAAAATATCTAAGAGTAATGATGAGCCATCAGTACTAAGCTTTTTGATTAACCAATAAGAGTCAGTCAAATATAGTGGTTGGACTTTGTTGTGAACCATTGGATGGTGAGACTTGGAGGAGAAGTCTTAGATCATCACCATTGATCTAATCCATGGTGTGAGAACAAACTTGATAAAGAAGCTTATGATATCAACCTTAGATTTAATCAATGGTTAGGATTTAGTCAATAAAAATGGCTAGATTGATTAGTTACCCTAATAGCTTAATTAGTAATCAAATGAACTAGTTTAGTTACTAAATAATTAGAAGTTAGTTACTAGATAAATATCTAATTATTTAGAAACATGATTTAAGCATGACATATGCAATGACATAATAAAGTAATTAATTAGTTAGAATGTAACTAAATGGCTTAATTAAATTAATTCAAATGTAACTAGGTGGTAAGCTGAGTAACTAATTAAATTAACTAAGTGTAACTAGAAAAGCAATTGAATTAAGACTTAGTTAGCTATCCTAAGTGAGTCACATGGTTGCCTAGGCTTTTCTAGGAGATTCTTGATTCATCTTTGATGATCATTTGATGACCACTTGATGACTAAGGCCATGTGCACTCATGTGAAGCCATGTGCTACTTTCTATCAAGTGGATTAAGTCTTTATTCTCTCCTATCACTCACCTCACGACAATTCACTCTAGAATTAGCTATCCATTTGCATTTTCTCTCACTTTGTGACAAGCCTTCATCTTTTCTTTCAAATTATTCAAGAACACTAAGAACAAACACCATCTTCTCATTTCTTTGAAGCATTCGGCCTCCATAGCCTAATCCCATCTCCACACCTCTATAATTTTATCCAACCTTACCTTCCAAACCCAAACCTTATTCTAAACATCTTTCCTTTTGTGAGTTTTATCTCAATCCTACTCTAAGTGCTTCAAAAAGTAAGCTTTGATTTCTTACATCTAAGGTAATCTCTTGATTCTTTGGCTCTAAGTTGAATTTCTAATTTTCTAGACCATGATTGATCCATGGTTTCTTATCCCTAAGCTTTGTTTATGACTTTAGGATTTGTTTAAGATTTTAGGAAATTGTTTGGGTGATTCATGAAATCTAGAGGAGAAGGAACTTGAAGAGTTTTACCAAGAGCTAGAAAGCATCAACCAAGTAAGAGGGTGATTAACCTCATCAGCCATATGTGGCGATGAAGGAATGGAATTATTTGTGTTTGTGAGTGAAAAATTCATGTGGGGATTTATTCACTCGATTGTGTAATTATTGGTTTGTGCTTGTTAGATTATACTGTGTGATTGTTTTATTGCTTTGATAAGTATGCATGATCTGTATATGTGTTTGATCTGCTTATAATTTTGATAGTATATTTGCCTATGTGAATTTGGAAGCATGATGATACTTGTGTAATTTAAGATGTGATTCACATAATGAGAAAACTTGTATGAGGACTCCAAAGAGTCTAAAGGTATACGACCTTATTACTACCAAGAGGACTAAGAATTCCAAATTATTTTTCAAACTGAGGATTTAAATGATTTTTATGATAAGAAGTTCAATTAAGTAATTTATAAGGATTTAGAATGTTAGAAAATGATTTATCTATGAATTTTGAAGCAATATGTCAATTCGGTCAATGTGTCAATTTTTGATGTTCAATATCCAAATTTATTTTACTATGTGTAAATTTAGGTGTTTTAATAGCAAGAACTCAATTTAGTAAGTTTTGAAATTTAAATGAAAGTAATTTTAATTTTTAGAATTAGAATTGATCTAATTAAGCTATGTAGTAAAATAAAAGCCAATACTTGAAATTTACTGACGTATAGCTCACCCTATGGGTTTTGAAGCGCATTAGGAAATTTTGAGCTGTAATATTCCAAGTAAAATTATGAAATACAATTTTCTGGGAAACAGTAGAAATGCTAATTTTTAGAGGGACCATATTGAAAATTATATTTTTGGAAGAACTATATTGTAAATATTATTTAAAAGAGGACTATTTTGGGAAATATTATTTAAAGAGAGACTATCTTGGAAATATTATTTAAAGAGGGGTTATTATGTAAATATTATTTTATAGAAGGACTAATATGTAAATAATGAAAATAAGGTTAATTTTTTATATTAAATGAGAGAAATCTTATTTTAAATTTAAAGTATGTCAAAAATATTTTACGCGATTTAGAAATGGTAATTTTTATCTACACGATTGAGAAAATGTTTTAAAATTTTATGCAATTGAGAAAACGTTAAAAAATCTATACGCGATTTGAAAACGTAACAAAAGTGTTACGCGATTGTGAAAATACAATAATATTGCTACGCGATTAGAGGAACAACGGGTTTTGCCATAGGGCCAACGTTTTAAACTAAAATTGTGAAACTGAAGTATTGGACCCGAGTGGATCTTTGGTATTATCAATTGTATGGGCAGTTATATAATACCATAGATACTAATGGTATTGGACAATCTGTATGTGCATGTGCGGTTGCGTTAGTATCATTGGGAACAGTATGATGGTACTCTATTTTTGAACAAAAATGTTTTGAACATTATATGGTGATACTGCAATATGACGGCGTGTGAATAAGAACTAATGTGTGTGATCAATGGCAGTATATGATTGAATTATTTATCATGCATATTTGCTTTATTTGTTGTGGTGTTTTATGCCTAAGGAATGGACGTGAACTCACAGGATAGTGGGGAGGAATCCTGGGGGATGTCAGGATGCAATGATTCACTTGTTGACATTGAGTCAGATTCACTTATTGACATTAAGTCAAATATATATATATAAACCCCTGGCCGTGATCACCGGTTGCAACGCACTGTCATCCCGACAAACACTATTGCTTTTCATTATCTAGCATAGACTGTCTTATTTCTATTCCTATTAAGGGAGGACAGATCTACTAGGCATTCATCTCCAAATTTGAGAAAACTCTATGAAGAAGGAACCGGTTGCGTTGAGCATATACATAGTCAGCATTTACGCTGTTGTGATATACTATGATTGTGGTATTATCATTATGTCAGATATTGTGTTGCAAGTTTCTTGGATTGCTTATCTATTAAATATTCTGAATATATCTGCTGATCTTATATTAATCTATGAATAGTATGTATGGAACGACATTGTTGTTTGTGTCGTTTCTTTGCTATCATATTGGTATGCGATATAGGGGATCTCACCTCTTTGTTGTATTGTTCTATCTGTGTCTATTTTTATGTTTACGTCTGTGAAGACTACGATGGCTGCAAGGAGGAATTTCACTGATTACATGCAAGCGCAGTTTCACGATGGCATTGATGCATGGCGTGTCGACTCAGCTACTGAACGTGTTAGTTATGTAGGAGAGGTGACCCTATCCCAGAGCGATACCCACCATGGAAACCGTACTTTCACATATTATGCTGCTTGTGTACATGTAGAGTTTTCCATGTCTATTGGAAAACTATGAGACATTACTCACCCTTTATCTAATGAAGACTCTACAGAGTCAACTGCTCGGACTCCTGTTCAAAGAGGCACACCTCAACCAGAGAATGTGCCTTTAGAGGATCCGGGAGAGGATCAGGTTCAGAACCTTACTCTCCAAGTATTTTGGCTTAGGCCAGATCAAGTTTATATGTGGTAATTAAATATTGTCTAGAATATAAGTTTTATGTAATGAAGACGTCATAAATCTATGTTATATGTGGGAGATGTATGTTATTCAGTTTTTATATTTTCTAGTTCAGTAAAGTTTATCTATTCCACGAAAAAGTAATTTTGAAACCTGTATTTAAATGAAATTAAATATTTTATAACTTGGGTAATTATTTATTTATAAGGAATTAGTATGAATGTGATACCCTTCGGAGGGGGTGTTACAATGAGAAAGTTCGTGAGAGAGTTGGACTAACCTTCTCACTCTTAACCCTCCCACCTGGAACTATCATTTCATGACAGTTTTACTAACGACCGATTTTTAAAACTAACTGTCCTCTCTGTAACGCCTCGATTTTCTTTTGTTTTAGGATTATCTGTGATTTTTGCGATGTTAAAAATTTTTTTTTGGTGATTTTTATGAATTATTTGACTTATTTTAATTATTTTAATATTATTTTCAAAAAATTTGGACTGTTGAAATGGGGCCGGGGGATCTTACTAAACTCAAAACCGGAGACAATTTTCAAAGTTTTCTTTGTTTAAGGTTTTATCTGGCAAATAAAAGTTGGGTACGTTCTATTATCCATTGGACAATAGATACTGGTTTTGTTAACTATAACTTTTGTTCATTGCATAATAGCTTTTAATAAAGTTCTAAAGGATAGTTCTAGATATAAGCCTACTCACCTTTCTCTAAAGGTTTTTCTTTATGACATCATTCTTGAGACCCACACCTTTATGTCCATCAAATATGGACCAACAGAAAATTAGCTTCTTAAAGAAGCTTTGAGGAAGCTTATTGGAAAAGCTTGTCTCCCACTCTCCTTGGGAGTCCACAGCCAAGCCCACTCAAGGAGGGTTCTAGAACTTTGTTTTTCACTTATTCACTTCTCGTAGTTTTACTTTCATCTTTCTACCAACAACCAAAAGCAAAACTCTCTCTTCTCTCTTTTATTGAAGCTCATAGCCACACCCCCAAAACCCACTCTCCAATCTTCTTTAATTCCAACCATCCACATTTCTTGAATCCAAACCTCATTCTAAGACACTTTGGTGTTGTGATATTGACCTTGTTCATCCATTTTCAAGTGCTTCTTCAAGTTAGGGTTTGAAAGCTTTCAAGGTGAAATTCCTCCATCTTCATCTTTCTCTTCATTTTAAATTTCTAAAACCATGATTTTGATCCATGGTCATTCTATTCCAAGCCTTAGATGTTGACTCTTTTGTATGTTGTTTTCATTTTTCAAGAGCCTCTTGGAAGAGAAAGTTTAATTCAAGAAGGCACCCAAAAAGTGGTTAGTCATCATCTAAGGTAAGAGGGAGATTACTATCATCAACCTTTCATGGTGGCGAGAAACGAATTGATGTATTGAAAATGAAGAACCTATGTGAGGGTTGTTCACTTGATTGTTTTGACTTTTGGTGATTTTTGTAATTATTTGCCCTATATGATTTTATGGCTTAATGTTGTGCATAATATTGGTAGAATAGAAAAAATTTATGATTGAAATATGTTGTTTGCTTGGAATCTTGTTGTTGAAGATGAAAATTTTGAGATCCAAAGACCTTAGGACTCACGGCCAAGTGACCTTAAATAGGGTATCCAAGACAAAACTTTTGTGTTGATTTAGAACTTAGATGCTTAGGTGAAAAGGAAATTGGATTAAGAATTTATAATAATAAAGGAGTGATAAAATAAGATTTGGTCATTTAATAAGAGAGGGATTTCGGCCTTGAGTGGAAAAATAAGCTCGAGAGAGAGATAATGAAAACTTAATGTACTTTTAGGTTATGTTTGGAATAAATAAAAATGAGAAATGATTTGATTTGATTTGATTTGAATTGATTTGATTTGATTTAGAAATCAAATTTTATGTTTGGAACTTTAAAAAAAATAGGAATTGAATTGATTTAGAAATTAAATTTTGTGTTTGAAATTCATTAAAATGAAAATTAATTTGATTTAATTTTATTATTTTACATTTTAACTCTTATAAAAGGTGGTTAGAGGTAGTTACTAAGGGTAAAATAGTCTATTCATTTCAAATCAAATCAAATCCTAATAAATTCTATCAAATTTGATAAAATTTCTAAAACAGAAGAAGTGAAATCTATGAGATTTTAGAAATCAAATCATTTCCTATTTTTTAATATTCCAAACATAAGATTTATTTAAATTTAATTTATAAATCAAATTATTTCTTATTTTTTTACATTCCAAACACACTCTTAGGGTTTAGGGGAAAGGAAAAGAATTTATGAGATTAAAATAATGTGGTTTCCTTTATATGTTCTTCGTGAAAAATATTAGGAAGTATTACCTAGAGGAGCCTAGCTAGAAGAGTATTAGAACTAAAGTTAATTTCTATATTAAGCCTTGAAAGTTTCAAAATAATTAAGCTTAAAAGTGAAATAAAAGTTTTACATGTTAGAAAAAAATTGTGATAATGTTTCATGTAATTTAAAAGTGATGATTCTTGAATTTGTGCGATAAAGATACCTTGTGACTGAAAATAACAGCAGTGTGCTGTCGGGCTCTCGAACAGGACCTAGAGATGTTGATGACTGGTTTGGCTCGTGAGTAGCTTATGTTTATGGAAAATCATAATATTAATATGTGTGTATGCATTAAGTCATTGTTCATGCATTATATCGATGGTGTCGGTTGAAGCTTTTTGCCTAGGAGTTGAATTACACCTTAGTGCGGGTGCGAATTGTGTAGTGTGGTTCACTTGTTGAACTTGGAGGCGTCTGGGCACGGGTATCCCACAAGTGGCCAGTTGGTAGCTCCATTGGGCTGTGGTGACTGAGCAACGCATCGACGATCTCAACCAGGCACTATTCTATTCACGATCTGGTGTAAACTATCTTGTATAAGCCATGATGCACAAATTGAGAAAGTATAACACTTGACTTGAGGCTTACGAGATACAGACATGTCTTCTAGATCATTCTCTCTCAAATTGTGTTTAGCTCCATAGAGTAGGAATTGGTCCATTGTGCATATGCTTAGTCTGTCTACATATCATTGTGATATTTTATATCTGCTAAATTATCCGATACTTGGTGCCATAACTGTAATTACTGTTCTCTATTGTTTCTATGCTTCCATGTTGGTATTGATGTAGGGAATCTTACCTCTCTGTTATGTTATTCTATTTTATGTGTACACGTTGATAAAGACTGAAAGGAAGATGAAGAAGATTGTAGCTTTCCTGTTGTTTTGTTTTTTGTGATGGCGACTAGAAGAGAGTTTATTGATTTTGTTGGAGTTCAGTTCCAGGGAGGTATGGATTCCTGACGTATCGACTGGGATACTGAACGAGTTAGATATATAAGAGGTGTGACCCTGTCTGTTTGTAGGACCCATAATGGGGATCCTTTTTTTCTCTTGACGTCTCGGTACGTTTGGAGTTTGTTATGCCGATCAGGGAGTTGTAGGGTGATTTGCATTACACCCCGAGGGAGGATCAAGACTCTATGGTGTCATCTACTAGGACACCTGTCCGTGAGATCTTGCCTCGGTTGAGGGATCTGTCTGGTGAGGAGTCTGAGGAAGAGGACCCGATGGAGGATCTAGAGAAGGATCCAATAAAGGATCCAGTGGAGGACCCTACTCCCTAGGCATATAGACTTGGGCTAGTTTTTGTTTTGTCAAATAGTTATATATGTCTTTTGAGTACAAACCTTGTGTATTTTGGGTGGACTGTGATCCATGCCACTTATGTATATATTCTTTTTGGTGTGTATTATTCAGTAATTACATCTTGTGTTATTTATGTTTTGTTTAAGTTTATGTCCTTGAGAAAGAAAATTTGAAATCCGTATTTTACAAGATTAAATCTTTTTCGTGTTTTGTTAAGTTTTTAAAATTTTAATGGGAAAATCTGGTACCCCTGGGGGGTGTTACACTCTTTCTTCATCAAAGGGCATTTACTGCCCTCCAACGATAAAAACATACACAAACAGTCATTTTTTGTCCTCTATATAATCCCCTAAACATAATATTGATCCATTTTAATCTATTCCCTCTCATTCTCACCCATGATCCCTATACTCTCTCTCTATACTATCTTA
The DNA here is from genome assembly GCA_029884595.1 of Ormosia semicastrata. Taxonomy (NCBI): domain Eukaryota; kingdom Viridiplantae; phylum Streptophyta; class Magnoliopsida; order Fabales; family Fabaceae; genus Ormosia; species Ormosia semicastrata. Next base: position 15,713,001 of record JAQQTO010000062.1, on the reverse strand, counting down.
ATCTCTCTTATTCTCTCTTGTTCTTTGTCACTTGCTTTATCCTTCATAACTTATGAAAAGCAGCATACAGACTTTGATTTTGTGAAAAATAAGAGTTAAGTATACAACCATGAGAACTAAAAACCTAACCATCACATCTTCATCCCCTGCTTTAAGTGAGGAACCCACTTCATCTTTCTCAACCTTTCCTGAACCTTTTCCCAAAACTCAAACCCAGCCTCAAGCCCCCATATTGAAGAGAAAACACTCACTAAGAGTGATGTCTAGTGTTGTGAAGAGCACTGCTCCCAAAAAGAAGGCAATAGGATCGAGGAAGTAGTGGTTTTGGAATAGAAAGAAGAAAAAGTACCCACTAAGAAGAAGGAGAAGAAGTTAGAATCTTCCCAGAAGCCTTTGAATACCAAATTTGAGAAAGAAAGAAGTAAAACTTATTCAGAGTGGTTTAAAGGAAAGAATATTGATCCTAGAAGAAGCATACATTTCGATGAGATGGTCAAAGAAGGGAGAGATCTAGACCCCATATATGGATACTTTTGTCAAAAATTCTATGCCAGTGCTACCTTTGACAAGAACCTTCTAGCAATTGTTTCTAGTGTTAAAGGGATCCAAATAAGGCTAGATTTAGAGTCCCTTGCAACCATCATTGGTGTTCCTAACAAAAAGGTCAAGGTCTATGATGAAGAAAGGTAGCATGATGGGGCATGGGAAGAAGTTTCTCAAATGAAGAGTTTAGATTGGCTAGTGACTTGAATGCCACTACAAAGTTTCTGCACTCTTTTTGCTACTTCATGGTGTTGCCTAGAATTGGGAACACCCAAAAAATCCATGAAGTTGATATAGTGATCATGTACCATATCAAGGAGAGGAAACCCATGAACCTACACTTCACTATTCTAAAGTACATGATTTCTTCCATAGAAAATACCAAAAGGGCTGCAGGTTTTCCTTATAGTATGCTTCTCACCAAGGTTTTCAAATAGTTTGGTGTTGATTTGAATAATGAAGAAGAAGAAAAGGAAGGGCCTATCTTCACCAGAAAGCATTTGAAGTAAATGCATTTAGAGAAGAGAGAACCAAAAGACAAGGGATCTGAACTGAGAAGCAAACTAAGTCATGACCATTCAACCAAACCCAAGAGCCCAAAAAAGAAAAAGGAAGAGATCGTTAAGAAAGAAACAGAAAATGAGGCTGAGAGAGTTAATTCAGAAAGTGACTCTGAAGATACTGTTGTTGAAGAAATAATTAGTAAGAAGGAGAAAAGAAAAAGAGAAACAGAAGAAGAGGAAAAGAAAAAAAAGAAGGATGAAGAGAAAATAAAGAAAAAGGAAGACCGAAGAGGTAGAAGGATAAAAAAAAGAAGAAGAAGGAAAAAAAATAGGTCAGTGAGAAGATAAGTGAGAAGGTTGCTGATGAACTTTCTCACCCTGAAGAACTTTCTCACCTTGAGAATGAATCCTCTCAGGGTCTGAGGGAACTCTCTGAGGACCTAGATAGGGAACCCCTTCCACTCTGCTGAAGAGACTCCAATTACTCCTACTAATCAGAACAAATTGGTGATGAGTCCAGAAAGCTAGAAGAGGATCCTACTGTAGAATTCTCTAATGTGGATCCAAGGGTTGTAGTAGTAAGGATTCTTACCCAACTCTCTCAAGAAGGGAGTTTAACCCTTGAAGTACTATGGATCTTTCTTAGATCTGCTAAGATTTAAGAGGAAGAACAAGGAGGAGAACAAGGAGGAGATGAAGGAGAACCAGAAAAGGTTGCTGACAAAGAATCATCATAGCAAGGGACTAAGAGGATTGGTGATGGTGAACACTTTTAGCACAATAAGAAGATTGTGTCTCCCCAATCTCTTCAACATTAGGATAATGAGGTTTCTTCCATATCCCATTCACTTATCGTTTATACTTCACCTAGGCAACCCTCTCTTGTAACATCCTATAAAAATATGTTAGACTTGTAATTGGTTACAAAGGTGATATATTACTTGTTTGGCATGTCAGTTAAGTTATGTGACAAACTAAGTTAGTTTAGGCACTTTGCTACAACCCAAAGTACGAAAAATGGCCTAAAATGACTCAAAAAATAGCATAAACTGTTATTTGAAGGGCAACAGATGTGGATAATTTGTTTCTAGGTTACAAATGAGCTAGGTATGATATAGTTAAAGTTTGAGGTTAATCGGAGTTAGTTTGGTATTTTTAGGTATACTAGTTGTACATTTTATATCGGATTGAATACCAGCAAATATACAAAAGTAAGATAATGATGAAACAAGATTTTTAATAAATTTTAGGATTTATTTCAAATTTGTTGGAGGTTAGAAAACTTGATTTTGTGAGATCTAAGTGTTCTTAGCAGATCGGGTTTTTAGTACCACATTAGTGGTTTGTTTATAAGAAGTCAAAGTGGACTTCTCTTCTTCTTTTCCTATGGTTGAGGTAGAAACAGAAGAGAAAGAGAAAAAAAAAAAAGAAGCAACTGTAGAAGAAAAAGAGGAGAAGAAAGAGAGGAAAAAAAAGGGGCAAGCCAAAGATCAAGTTTGAAGATTATCTTGTCTACAAGAGGTAGGGGTTATTGACCTTCCATTTCATCTTTTTCCTTAAACCATTTCATTGTTGAGGTTAGGTTTTATGTGGAGAAAATAGGTTTTTAAAGAGTAAAATTTGTTTTCCTTGCTTGAATCTCGATTTCAATTGTTAGAATTGGTTATTTTAGCTATTTGGAATTAAGATTAGTGAGTTTTGTCAATAGAAAAAGCTAGGAAGATGATTAGATGAAGATTAGGTTAATAGGACATGTGTATGTGATTTTGATCATTAACACAAGATTAAGTGAACCAATAAGTTGTAAAAGAGTTACAACATTTTTAGAGGTTGTTAGTAGTGTTAGAAATCACCTAGAAACCATTTTTGAAGGTTTGGATCACTGCCTTGTTCAAATGGAATAGTGGCAGCAATCTGTAAAATTTTGCAGATTTGTTGCTATGCAGAGAGCACTTAGGCGCTTAGTGTAGAGCGCTCAGGCACTCAAAGACTAGAGAGTGATGCATGCTGCAATGCATTGAGCACTCAGGCGCTCAATGCAAAGCACTTAGGAACTCAATGCAGAGAGCTTAGGCGTGTGTCGCACAGCAGAACAGAGCTATGCTTTTCCCAATAAGTGCTCAGGCGCTTGATTAGGAGCGCTTAGGCGTGCAGCGAGCGCTCAAGCGCTCAGGAAGGAGGCGCTCAAGCGCCCAGACACTAGAATCATGATTTTTGATGTTTTTGGTTGTCCTACTTGTTGGGATCCCTTTTATATGCCTAGTAGGGCATCTTGAGACATTATTAAGGGTATTCCTAGAGAGAAAGATGATAAAGCATATAAGGGAAAGTGAGTAAAGCTTGTGCATCCATTAAGCATGGATTGCCATAGATGTAATTTTAGTTCTTGAGTGACAAAGTGTTGCTTAGATATCACTTGGGAAGTGATGAGAAAGTGAGAAATAAGGATATAGACTAGTTGGAAAGAGTTGAGTGCCATAGTGCCTAGTTGGCAAGAGTGAAATACCATAGAGCATGAAAGCTCTCATAGAGAAGAGGTAGAGCTAGTAATGCAAGAATAGAAAGAGTACTAAGTCTGGTTGGCATTGGTTAAATGTTGTAGTGCATGAAATGCTCTCATAGAGTTAAGGTATGTAATTGGCATTACTAAAGCAATGGTTTTGATGATAATAAACAATAAAGGAATGGAAGTGCAAAGATCAAGTCCCAAGACTCTTCAAGTTTAGCATATAGGACTTGATCTTGTGTAAAGATAAAATGGAATCACACTAAACTCAAATATGTTTTAACATCTTTAAAAATATTTCTTACATGCTTAAATGCCCAACAAACTATTTTTGAAAAACTAGTCTTGGTGGTAATTCAAATCTATGAAAAATAACCAATTTTGTGTTTTGTAAAACTGACTTTTGATTACTCTTTTGATCATAACTTTCAAAATAATTTGACTTTTGTTCTAAAACTTCTTTCATATGAAAATAGACTTAAATATCTTTTCAATGAATGGTCATTTGCTTTAAACGGATAAGAAATGAAGAAGTTATGACCATTTAAAATCAGTTTTAAAAAATAGTCAAGTTTGAGTTTTGAAAAGCTGACCTTTGATTACTCTTTTGATCATATCTTTCAAAATACTTTGCGTTTTGTTCTGAAATATTTCATTTAAAAACATACTCAAATATCTTTCCAATGAGTGGTCATTCGCTTTAATCGGATAAGAAATGAAGAAGTTATGACCTTCTAAAATCAATTTTCAAAACAACAAATGTTGTAATCGATTATACAAGTCTTGTAATCGATTACAACATTGGCAGAGGCTATGTAATAGATTACCAGAAGTGTATAATCGATTACCAAGTGTCTAGAAAGCCAAAAACACGTTCAAATAGCCATGTAATTGATTACCACTTTGGTGTAATCGATTACCATTGGCCTGACAGTGCCCAACGGCTATAAACGACTAGTTTTTCATAAAGAAATCATTTCTAAACTTCACCCAATGGCTATTTTATCATTTGGGCTATAAATACAAGTGTTTGGGCATCAAAGAAATGTTGGAGAACAATCTAAAAATAATACTTGAACATTAAATTCATGTTTCACTATCTATTTCTCCAAACCTCTGTTTTTGAGCTTAAAAGTGTGATTTCTTGATACCCATTGATCTTCAATTTGTATTATCCAATCTTGAGAGAGTTTCTATCAATTTTATCTTTGTATTAATTGTATAAGAGAAGGTGAGGTATCCCTCAAAGTTGTAAGGGTGAGGTATCCCTTGAAAGTAGAGGCTCAAACACAAAAAGGTGAGGTATCCAAGGTGTGTTGAGTGCTTAAATTTGTAAAGGTCATCAAGCACCTGTGAAACTTGAAGAATTGGAGGCTCTAGCACAAAGGTGAGGTATCCCAAGGTGTAAGGAGTGCTCTTGTTTGTACAAAGGTTTTCCTAGCACCCGTGAAGTCTAGGAGATAGTGAAAAAAATCTCAAGTTAAGCTTGGGGACTGGATATAGGCCACAAGTGGTTGGTGGCTGAACTATGATAAATTCTTGAATTTGATTTTCTCTTCCCTACACTCTTTAATTTCAGTATTTAGTGTAGTATATTTATCTATTGCATATCTTGTCATCTTGGTATTTTGATTTTAAGAACTTGATATCTAGCTTGTTATCTAGCTTATTCACTTGATTCATCGTATATCCCAAATTATATTTGATTAATCTATAATAATTGTATCTTTGTTAGACTTATTCTGCTGCATGTGATAATTGAAAATATCAAAATGCATACTTTATCAAAGTTGTATTAAAATTTATAATCACCCAATTCACCCCCCTCTTGGGTGATGGTTGTCATGACTAACAAGGTAGAGTTAGTAATGCAGAGATGGACTTAGTATAGAGTTATGTAGTGATTAAAGAGTTAGACATAATACCGCATTTTCACATACACACCTCACTTCTCACATAGTTGCTATGCCTAGAGATGAGATAATGGAGGCATCCACTTAGTTTTAAGTGGCTTAGTCCACTCAGTTTTGGTAGGCTATCAGAGGTTACGTGATATGATAACAGACTCCCTCCCAACTTGGTAGGCTATAGGAGATTACTTGTCATTGTATTAGATTCCTTCCTTACCCAGAGGAATAGTTAAGTTTCACTATACTTTACTCACACTATCGTACACTTTTCTTTGAGCATAATCATACATCATCTCATCATTGTATTATTTAATATTTGTTTTGATTCGAATTTGTGTGCCTGTGGTGTTTGTGTTATTTTTGCCTTCGGTGACAGCTGTATGGGCAGTTATTTTACTTGATAGTTTCAAATGATTGTATGGGCAGTTATTTGATATCATTGTTTGTTTTAGTCCGAGTTAAAGTTATAGATTATAATTTGAATATTGCATAGAGTTAAGACATATATTCTTGTGTAATAGTTTAGTTTATTCATTGCGAATGTTTAAACTGTTGGTGTTGGTTACTTATACTGAGAAATGTGATTTCTCATCTAGGTGGAAGCTCTTCAAAAGGCAAAAAGAAAAACTATGAAGACTAGAGTAGTAATTTTTTATGCTTAGTAGTAAAACTTGTATTTATTTACTCTGCTTTTAGTTTGTATAGAAAGTTTATGCATACAATGAGTCATTTTGAGGCAAAGATGTATGTAAAACTTTTAGTTTCCGCAAGGCTCTCCATTATTATTTATTTAAATGATATGGATTAGTATATTTTTTAAGTTAGAAGTAGCATAGCTAATACTGCTTATCCAGGCATATGTTTGACATACTAGGTTATCAGTATTAGGGTGTTACATATCCCATCTATGATGCCACTGCTCCTAGGACTGAAAAGAAATTAAGCCTAAAGGTACCTACTACTCTAGTAATTACTCTTTAACACCTAGACTCTCTGAAAATGCCAATCTCACTTAGTTCTTACCTGAATATGTTGGTTGATGAACCTGGGGCAAGCAAGGCAGATCAAGTAGTTGCTCAAGATGGTCGAATAAAAAGCAATGAGACACACCATAGTTCAACTCAAGTAGAACCTACACCTTACAAGCCACCCATGAAGAAAAATTATAAATATGCCAAGAAGAGATAAAGGTGTTAAGGGCTGAAAACAAGAAGTTGAGAAAGAAGGTGAGGCAACTTAATGCTTGGCAAAGGGAGATCCATTCCACCTTGCACAACTTCATGAACAGGTTCTTAATGTTTGAGGAATAGATGGTGAAGAAGATGGAATACGAAGTTATTCCTGGAACCACTAGGAAGGAACACTACCCCTATCCCCCACACACTCAAATTCCTGAATTCACCTCTTCTTCATATTCTTCTAGCCAATCAGGATCCCAACAGGTTTAGGACTCAATGATGGCTTGTACAACCCCTTTTTTTTGCTGATTCCAAAAGAGGGAGATAGGAAAATGAAAGTTTTTAGTTTTTTTTGGCATAATCTTAGGGGGAATTTGTATCAATTTATGTTTTTGTTGAGAAAGTTTATGTCTTTGGAACTTTAAATCTTGAACTGTTTATGTAATGAACTTTTTGAATGAATGAATAGTATGTGTTTATCATGAAATATCTCTCTTATGTCTATATTTGATTTTTTGGTTTTTGAAATATTATTGAGATTTACTTTCTGCTAACAATTGAAAAAGAGTGTTGAATTAAGGGGGTGTTCATCTGAACTCTCACCTTAAACAACAAAAAATAGGTAATAATTCTTAAATCCCTACAAGCTCATTTCAATGCTTTCAAAATTTTCAAAATAGTTTGTCATCATAAAAAAAAGGAGAGAATGTAAGCTCCAAAGCCTTTTTTGTGGCTAATCTTGAAAGTTATGTTTAGATGATAGCAACTACATTGAAAATTATGAATATTTTCTCTTAAATATATTTATTGTGCTAACATGATATTTGTGGAATTTTCTTGTTAGTAATAACTTTTTCAGGACTAAATTATAAGAAAGTTTTCTGGATGAATAAAAAGGGTTAAGAAGATTAAATTCTGACTTGAGAAACTTCAAGGTGCATCTTGAGAGAGTTCCTGAAGAATTTGAGATAGTTCATCTTGAGAAAGCTATGATAAAGTTGAAGAACATGAACAATCTCCACAAGGACTAAACCATGAGCAAATCAAAGATTAAAAGGAAACTATCACTACAACAACTTTGCCCTTTGGCAAGGGCTGAAAAACGTTGCCTTTAGTTGAAAACTGTTGCCTAAAGTCTATGGCAACGCTTTCCAGCCCTTGCCAAGCCGTTGCCTTTTCCATCGTGGCCTATTATAAAAGGCAACGTTTTTTTAAACTTTTGGCAACATTGTATAAAAAACGTTGCCTATTCCTAGCTTCTGGCAACGCTTTTTCAATGTTGTCTATGAATAGTATTGGCAACGCTTTTGAAATGTTGGATATAGGTACTTCTTTAAACAACGTTTAAAAACCGTTGCCTATAGGTCAAGCTTTTGGCAACGTTTTGCACAAGTTGGTTATAGGTGCTGCTTTAGGCAACGTTTTCTACCTGTTGCTTTTAAGTTTGACGTAAGGCAACTTGTAAAAAACGTTGCCTATAAGTCTAAGATTTTGGTTATAGGTGCTTCTTTAGGCAACGTTTTACGACTGTTGCTTTTAAGTTTGCCTTAAGACAAGTTGTAAAAAACGTTGCCTATAAGTTCAGATTTTACTTTCAAACAACACTTTTAAATATGCTATAAAGCAACTTGTATGAAACGTTGCCTATAGATCTTTTTCTTTTTAAATTTACCTGTATGCTACTTTTAGGCAACACTTTCTACTTGCATATTAAAAAATCACGTATTAAAAGCTAATAATACATTAAAAAACTAATTCTTCTCAAATAAAATATATTAAATTATGTAATGTATTTACTTTATATATACATCAAAACTAAAAAAAAAAGTCATTTACTACTACTTTACAAAAGTAGTGCGATTGTTCTTGATCATATATAACACAAATGAAAGAACCAAAAAAATAAAGCTGAATATCCTTCGCAAATCTCCATAATTGTATCTGATTGCTTTATCTGGTATATTCTCACTGCAAAAGAAAAATAGTAAATATATATAAATATGTATTTTGAAATACATAAGTATTCGTCCTCGATACATATTGAAGTTAGCAAAAAAATAAAATATTAAAATGGTTAGTTACATATACTGTAACTACTAATTAACTAAGAAATTGAACTTATGAATCAATAATGCTTAGTTAGTGGTAGGTACAAATTGAAGGATGACAGCATGGGAAATAAAGAATACACACATATCAGGAAGAAATTGATAACAAAAATCAATAATAATAAAGAGTACAGTTTCTACATGGCTTCTCTTAATTCTCAATAGTCAACACATACATGAGATGCACAATAACAATACCAACTCTGCAGCTACACAAGAACCAATCAAAAATAAAATGATAAGCTCAAGTTATGCCCATACTAAATTCAAGAGCAAAAATGTTCATCCAAATAAATGATCCCACAACATCATCAGTCCATATTCCAAACATATTTAACATCAAAACCAGTCATAGCACCCTTAGTTAAAGCTAGAATATCTGGTGACAAATAAAATTACCGATTAATTCTAATCTCAACAAGATTTTTCAGTGTCCAAATCCCACTTGGATAATAAAGAGAAAGAACCCCAAAACAAAAAATTAATTATTTTTTCTCATTTCATCAAATAAGTTCCATGGAATCAGATAAAGCATAGAGAAACTAATACATGCAACAAATTTCAATATGTGTATCATGACCCACGAACCATAGCATTTTCAGATCTAGAGAAGAAACATAATAAATAGAAAAATGATTTACTTTCGTGAAACTTATCCAAAGTTCTAAACAAATGTAGATTAGATTATTTATTTAAAAACAGAACCTTATCAACATAGACCATCATACTTGGGATTTCAAACTTAATCTTCAAAAGCAGAAAATCATACTTGATTACAAACTCATCAATTTTTTCCAAAACTAAAACATGCATCATTAATCATTCATCAAGGTTTGTATACGTGGAAACAACAGCCTCAAATTTAGGCTTCCTAAGGCTATATAAACAAGCCTCAAGTTTGATGTAGTGTTTGAAAGACAAAGAATATGGATTTCATTGTCTTTTTGTATGTATTCAACTAACCAGCACCTCATTTGCACAATCTAGGAAGCTATTAGATTCTCTATCGATTATGCCAAGTACCCAAGTACATCTTTACCATATTAATTTATGACAAACATTTGTGAAACATATATAATTAATGGCCCATTAACAACAAGCATTCTATGAAAGCATACCTCTACTTGGTTAAACTTTCAAAACAAAGAAGTTAACTAAAATTGATTTATTATCACCAAGATAAAGATTAGTCAATCAGTAACAATAATGAGGAAATGGAGGATAGAGTTTGATGTAGTGTTTGAAAGACAAAGAATATGGATTTTCATTGTCTTTTTGTATGTATTCAACCAACCAGTACCTCATTTGCACAATCTAGGAAGCTATTAGATTCTTTACTCATTATGCCAAGTACCCAAGTACATCTTTACCATATTAATTTATGACAAACATTTGTGAAACATATATAATTAATGGCCCATTAACAACGAGCATTTTATGAAAGCATACCTCTACTTGGTTAAACTTTCAAAACAGCAAGTTAACTAAAAAATAAAACGAAAGCAAACCCTCAAAAAGACCAAGAATAGTCCCAACAAAATTTATCAACAATCCATGAGAGATTAGAATCTATCCAAATAAACAAAAATCAGTAGAACAATCCCAAAGAATCCAAAAAGAAAACAGTCCCAAACATTACACAAAAAATTAAATCCAAGAGATCAGATTAAGACAGACTAGACCACCATTATGTAAAACCAAAATCAAACAACCAAGGATTATAGCATCAATTAATGCTCCCATTATTCATTAACAGATATTACATCCTTTTTCAATCAAATTAATATGCAAAGATCAAGAATAAAACCAGAACAATAACCCATCCATTCATATCAAACTAAAACTGAAACAAAATTCAAATCACTATTCTAAATCAACGTGTTATTATTACCTTTTCTTGGCTTGGAATATGCATTGATGTAGAAGAGTGTGGAAGACCATTTTTATCCATGTTAGGTGCACTATTCGCATCAGCTGGAGATGAGTGCATTAAGGGTGCCAAGTCTTCCAAGTTAACACCAGGGCTAGCTCTTTGAAGTAAAGCCTTCACAAGATTTTCTAATCCCTCTACATGTTTCTTCATGTTATTCATCTGATTGTCAGTGTCCTGCTTCTGATTTTCCATCTCAGTTTTCAAGGTTAACATTTCTTCTGAGTGCTTGCGCTTTACAGCATCAATCTCAGCATCCATTTTTAAACTAGTTTTAGTGACACCTCTTCCATACCCTCGAACTCTCCCTGGCCTTTCCTTGCCGAACACAGCTTGAAAGGCTTCATCAGCATTCTCTCCAGAGTTTTCAATCCGATCTTGAACTTCATCCTGCAAAAAGATGGAGCACTCATCAAAACATAATGTTAAACATCAATAAAAGATTTGCATTTGTTATAGTTTTACATTATATAACTTACAATTGCACTCTTAGTTTCTAAATCCAATTCCTTTCCTTTTGTTCCCGTGCGAGTTGTAATGAATAAATCAACTTGGGTGACATCTTCATCATTCTCATTTGCCAAACGCTTCAACAAATTTAAAAAAAGTAAGTAAAATATTTATCAATGAGTAAAATTCACAAATTTTCAAGCACAATACCAAACGATTCCAAACTCTAGCAAAATTCACAGGTCCCATTCGATGGTTCCACCTTTGACGCTTTCTATTTTCAGAGTTCATCTTGCCGATTGCCTATATTCCATAAAACAAAAAAAGAATTATAATGTTATGAGAAATACATTTCATAAGTTACATGAAATTGAAATATGACCTTATAATTTAGATCTTACTTGAATGGCAGGAAGACTCCAAAAGGCAATCAATTTTTTAAAAATTGAAATCGGTACATCTCTTGGACGATTCCTTAACATATCTTCGGAGTTGTCATAAGGCTTAAAATGCTTTTTCTTGATCTTACACTTATGCCTCTTCCAAGCTTCCTTTACTCCTGACAGTACCCAATCTTCTCCTTCTTTTGGAATGATGAATTTTGACTAAGGAAAGTACCACAATGATGTTAGCATCATTAATATACTAATATTGCATTTAAAATGATAGAAATTAATCCTACGCATACCCGGACATATGTCATAATATTATCTGTGTAGCTTTTTGGAATGGCCTTAAAATTGGTGTAGTTCAAGGGGCAAAATTTTGAATTTCTAGCAATTGTGCCCAAGAACAAGCTTAAATTAGAAACACTTTTATCAGTGGGCCCAATTGCTACTCTTTTCTCAAAAATGATTTCTTCTCGTTCTTCCTCTGATCTAGCATGGATATCTTTGCATTCAGTCTTGCCTCGAGTTTTTTTCTTCTTCACTGTCCCTAATTTTACATAAGTAGAGGCATAAGTTTTATAAGTCAATGCATACAAAGTATTTGAGAAATATTAGTGAAAACTAAGTAGTTGGAAAAATAGTAGTTGAAGACAATGATGTTACCTTCTGGATTATTATCCATTTCCTCAACTTCCTCTCTGTCAACATCTTGGTCAATGAAGTTATCATCTACCTGATGATTTTGACCTACTTCTCCAACTTCTTGAACTACTCTTTCATTTTCAGTTTCTTGTTCTTCATCATGTAGCAATTGATTTTCTTCTTCATACACACCATTTTCTTCAAGGAAGTCATCAAGAGACATTGCTGGGCAAACTGCATTCATCCTCTTAACTTTAGGACCATGATCGTTTTGGTTCGACCCTTGATTCACACTTGTGGTGATTGATTGTCTCTTTTTTTCGTTTAGAACTTGTTTTCCACTTGTTTCTTTCAATAAAGGTAAACTTGGTGTCATGAGACAACCACCTTGGACTTCCATTTGAGTGACTCGTGTTTGAGTCAAATTTGTAAATAAGGGTTGTCTCATTGCCATTTCACTAGAGCCTCCAACTTGTGCAGTCATTTTAGTACTGTTAGGCAGCCTCTTTTTCCTTTGAGTAACTTGTGTTTGAGTCACATTTGTAGGCAAAGGCTGCCTCATTCCCATTTGACTAGCTCCTCCAACTTGTGAATTCATTTTAGTGCTCTTAGGCTGCCTCTCATCCTTTTGAGTGACTTGTGAAGGAGTTGCATGCTTTCTTTTTAAAGATTTACTATTTTCTTCACTTTGGGCTGTATGTGTAGCATTCAACTGCCTACCATCTACTTTATTCTTTCCAAGCTTCTCAACTTCTTCTTGCTTGATTTTAAATATTTTTGACAATTCAGCACTTGACCTTGCACTGAAATTGAGATCCAAATTGCCTCTCTTATTGGGACCTTCACATCCCTTGTTTAAAGTTGACACCCTTTTTTTGTTGCTTTCTCCCTTGTTCATTTTGTTTCAAAGTGAAGGTTTTAATCTGAAAAATTGGCAAATTGAAATTCATTAGCTTATAACATTACCAATTGCCAACTTAAATACTACAAGCAAAAGCTTAGAAAATGAAGAACAAGCAAAAACATGGAAAATGAACAATAATAGATTCTGTGGATTTAATAAATTGCACCAAAATGAATTGGCAATACAAGACATATTAACAATATGTAATGTCAAGCATCTGTGTAGGTCAAATTAAATTTTTGAAGCCAGCAATGACTTAAATACAGCCCTGACAAATAGTGGATGTGCTATACATATGTGTAGATTTCATTTGACATAAAAGCACAGAGCATTCACTTTTGGGCTTGGTATATGTATGAAGGGAGTCAGTATAATAGTTTCTTGTAAATTAGAATATATTTCTGAGAACAAATTTTGGAATATACAAACTGGTAGATCATAAAACTTAAACCACGTATAGTAAAATCCTGAATTTCACATAACTTTTATCTTTGCATTATTTGTAATGCTTGCTTTGGTTCTGTATTTTATTTGTAGTCGTAGTATTGTTAAGGATTATTTGATTATTTCATTCACAGTCATGTATTAGCATTCTTCAAGCTTCTGAGTGATAGAAAGGATGCTAGAAAAGTTCCCCGAAACATTGACAGAGATAGAAGAACAAGGGGTTGAAACACTCAATTACAGCTTAGTAAGAATGACATGTATCCTGCAATCTCCTGGTTTGCTTTCTTCATTATTGTCAAAGGAGTATTTTGGGGAAAAAAGTGTAATTGTAATATTAGCATCATTGATTTTCAAGCAGGATGCAGCCGCATGATACCGCATATACAACCACGGACGGACCCATGTTAATGAAAGTGGGGGCATGTGCCCCCACTGACTTCTCAATCTTTCTATTACTATACAATTATATTATTAATTTTACTTTCAAAGTTATTTACAATTTACTTTTATTCATGAAATTTATGAAGTAATTTTTATGACATTAACATTTTTCATATGAAGGATAGATAAAATTTTAATAAAAAATTCACTAACTTTCTTCGTATGTGAACATTCAATAAACTATTTAGCTAAATTTCTAACTCTCATATTCCCTGACCACTAAGAATTCTTGGTTCTGTCACTTCATCCACCCTTAGTTATTAGTTAAATTGGAGGGTCTTTTACGTGCAACTTGTCTTATTTTGCCTATAGTACTGCTACCGTTCACTTTCATTTCCTCTGTTGCATTGAAACCGAAGTTGATTATTATCCTTGCAATCTCATCATGCTTTTATATTGAATTAGATTTTATTTTTTGATTCTTTTTGGTCAAACATTCTTCTTTTGCTTATTATGAATTTTTTCCCCGCTTACATGATGTTACACATAGCAGGATAAAACAATTCCTCTAAGAGAGGCCATGTAGATATACGGGTCTGTCACATTCTCATATTGCATATTGAACCAATGGTAAAACACTTTCAATCATAACTCAGAAAGATCATGTACCTCCATTCCATTTTCCTAAAAAATAGTGGAGCATTTTCAACCATAAATAAGTCCAATAAAATAGTTTTGAACTATGCTATTTTGGTGACTAAATCCTATCATTGACAAAAAGGACAACCCCGATGTTAAAGGATGTCCTTACCTTAAGGGGCAGCCAAACTCTTTAAAACCAAGCTCATAGGCCTTTTGACCTCTGAACATTACATCTACATCCTAAAAAGTATTAAATCCTAATGCTATAAGATATGTATTCTGATTTTTTGAAACAAAAGCACAATTTCAGTTAAGCTAAGCTAATTTACTGAAACTAAAGAGATTTAGTAGAGGAGGAAGATTAGAAGTTAAAATTCAGTACCTGAAAGGCCATAGACTGTCTTCATAGCTTTCTGCTTGATTCTATCATCATATAAATCTACCTTCAACACTAATTTCTGTTACAGAACAAATCAAAGAGCTTTTAGGACCCAACAATTACATCTAAGTCTACCATTTGAAAGGTAATAATCAATGTTGATTATTACCTTGAAATTCAAACACTAAAATGTGAATATTAAATTTCAAATATCAATGAGGTACTTCGATTTAAAGTAAAAAAAGTAAAATTCATCAGCTATGCATTAAAGCAGAGAAAAACTCAGAAAAAGCTAAACAAATGGGATTAGTGCATTGATGAGGGAGATAAATGAAGTTTTTGAATAATATTGATGCAATCACATATACACGTGATTTGACTTATGACTAGGTAGGCAACATAAAAACATGCAGAATGAGTAAAACAAACAAGTAGTTGAAGTGATTTATTTTTCCTGTGAAAGAAGTGCCATTCTCATGTTGAAGACAACATCTGAGAGATAAAAGCAAATGGGTCGTTTCCATTAATAAAGGTCAAGTTCTGCTAACAATTAATGGACAACTGTTGGGAATTGCGGATCAAAATATCTCGCAGCGGAATAATAGGATTCCCACACAGGATCCATGCGAAAAGTCCATAATCCGAGTTTTAAAAATTACCTCTTGAAGCGTGATAAACACAAGCGAGGTGAATCACCAACACCGTAATAGCGACGATGTTTCTGCGGTATCCACACGAACAGACTTGCAAAAGGAGTCACGCCTCTGTTTCGCGGTGCTAGCTGCGAATAGAAGAGAAGAACCTTTCACTGTCTCTCACTCACTTTCTTAGGTGCGGCTAGGGTTGTGATGTAACATGTATAGCAGCCCCCTTAATAGTACTATTTATAATAGTGGCTGCCTTAAGTGAGTGTGAGCAAGAGTAGCAAGGTAAGTCAGTGCAACCCTAAAACCCATCTGTCATGAGTTAGGCCCACAATTGAATCCGAGTCCAACTTGGATCCTTATTGCTCCAATTTAGTCTGTTCTAAGTGTGCGACCTGCGTTGTGTTCTCATGACGTTGGTAGTAATATTAAAATCTTATTTTAATATTACAAACAAAGTGAGCTGTATCTAGCAACACATCATCGCTACCCAAGTAATGAGAATGTCGGTGATTTGACATAACCTATCCGTGATCAATGTTTTCGTGTAGTTCACCCTTTGTCAAGATATCTAGATTGAACACAAGGCATGGAATGCGTCACCCTTGTATAGTCCAATCATTCGTTTCCGATACTCGAGTAGACTTTGTAACAATAAATGAGATCAATATCTCATATTGACTCATTTGAGCATGGCCATGCATTTCGCAGCCTCACTCAATCGTGGGCCCGAAGATATCGCTCCCGTTATGTAGGAGTGACAAATTCCATCTAGGTCACTCACATCCCTCTGCATGATTTGCGGTATGTCCAATAACCAACTTTATAATCACCTTGTTACAGATGACGTTTGATGGCATTAAAACACACAACTCCTCATGTAGGAATCGTAGTGATTTCGAGTCAAAGGACCACAAACACCATTATCACTATGAGAATCGCTTATGACACTCACGTAACGATCCATGTAGCGTTCTCATGGTGGGTCACCAAGAAGACATCATTACTCTAATATGTACCAATGTGAAGACTTGATATCTCATATCCATGACCCGTGAGATGCGGTCATCGGGCTCTACACATACTAGTCTCAATGTATTATTGTTGTCCTAATTAACAATAATACTTGACTAGGACATTTAAGAATAGTGTTGTAACCAAAAGGATCTCACGATCAAGTCATCCACTTGATGTCCTATGGCATTAAACTTACTATTCTAAGGACTTTATTATGTTTATCAAAAAAAACACAATAAATGAAATGCCTCATATATAAAATAGCATAATATAATGTATGTCAATACAAACAAAATGTATTGGCCACTAGGGCATACACCAACAATCTCCCACTTGCACTAGAGCCAATCGTGCATATATCTAATGCCTAAAGACCTAGTGTGACCCTCATGCTTCCTCAGTGCAAGAGGCTTCGTCAAGGGATCAAGAATGTTATCATCTCGTTGGTACTCAGCATATCTTCACATCTCCTCTATCGATGATCTCTCGAATGAGATGGAAGCGCCTAAGTATATGTTTGGATCGGCCGGTGAGATCTAGGCTCCTTAGCTTGTGCAATGGCTCCATTGTTATCACAATAGAGGTCCACCGGGTCCACAATGCTAGGAATAGTGCCAAGTTCAAGAATGAACTTCCCGATCCAAACGGCCTCCTTTGCCGCATTGGAGGCAAGAATATACTCACCTCCGTGGTAGAATCGGCGATCGTCTCCTGCTTTGAACTCTTCCACTCACAAATTTCCCACCATTTAGGCAAAAACATAACCCGATTGCGATCTAGAGTCGTCCTTATCGGTTTGGAAGCTAGCATCGTGTAACCTTTACAACTAGCTCTTCCTCACCTCCATATACCAAGAACGAATCCTTAGTCCTTCTCAAGTACTTAAGGATGTTCTTGATAGCAATCCAAGTGACTTTCACCGGATCGATCGTACCTACTCGTCATGCTCAAAGCATACGAGATGTCCGGTCGAGTACATAACATGGCATACATGATAGATCCAATTGCGTATGCATATGGAATCTTGCTCATGCGATCCCTCTCATCCCGGGTGGAAGGGATTGAGCCTTAGATAAGCTTACACCATGTGACATAGGCAAGAGTCCTTTCTTGGATTCATGCATGTTAAATCGTCTTAACACTTTGTCTATGTATGTACTCGACTTAGGCCAAGCTAGCCTCGGTGATCTATCTCTATAGATCCCGATACCTAATACATAGGTGGCTTCGCCCAAGTCCTTCATAGAGAAGCGCTTCCCTAACCAAGTCTTTACTTGACCGTAGTAGGGTGGATGTCATTTCCAATAAGTAGTATGTCATCTACATACAATACTAGAAAGACAACTGTGCTCCCACTAACCTTCTTGTAGACACAAGATTCTTCTTCATTCTTGATGAAACCAAACTGTTTGATTGTATCATCAAAACGAAGATTCCAAATTTTCCGGAAGCTTGCTTTAATCCATAAATAGATCGTTGCAACTTGCATACTTTTCTAGCATCCTCTGGAGTGGCAAAACCCTCGGTTGTGTCATGTACACATCTTCGAGAAGATTTCCATTAAGGAAAGCAGCTTTGACATCCATTTGCCAGGTTTCATAATCATGGTATGTGACAATGCCAAAGCAAGATCCGAACGGATTTAAGCATCGCAACCGGGAAAAAGTTTCATCATAGTCTACACCATGAATTTGTTTGAAACCTTTAGCCACCAATCGCGCCTTAAAGGTATGCACATTACCATCCATGTCGGTTTTCTTCTTGAAAACCCACTTGCACCCAATGGGTTTTACCCTTCAAAGGGGTCAACCAAGGTCCATACCTGGTTGGCATACATGGAATCCATTTCGCATCTCATGGCCTCAAGCCATTTCTCGATTCTGGGCCAATAATGGCTTCCTGGTAAGTCACAGGCTCATCTTGATCCATGAGCAATACGTCACCTTGTTGGGTCATGAGAAATCCATATCTCTCTGGTTGATGACGTATCCTGTTAGACCTACGCAGTCTTGTGCTACTAGAGCAGTTCTTTGTCCACAACATTTTGTGGAGGTCGCTTCTATTTCCACCATTGGTTCATTGTTTGCTTTGTGAAACTTGAACTTCTTCAAGTTCTACTTTTCTCCCACTCGGTTCCTTTGGAGATAAACTCCCTTTCTAGAAACACACCGTCCGTGCGACAAACACTTTGCCCTCGGTAGGATTATAGAAAAAGTATCCCTTGGTTTCCTTTGGATACCCCACAAAGAAGCATTTATCGATTTAGGGCCAAGCTTATCGAAACTTGACGTTTCACATAAGCTTCGCAACCCCAAATCTTCATGAAAGACATACTTGGGGCGTCTCCTAGTCCATATCTCATATGGTGTCTCGTTGAACCGTTTTAGATGGAACACGGTTAAGTGTGAAAGCCGCATTAACGCAGCATGTCCCCGGCATGAGCCTGGAAGGTCCGCATGACTCATCATGGATCGGACCATGTCCAACAAAGTCCGGTTCCTCCTTTCGAAACACCATTCCATTGTGGTGTTCCGTGGAGTGAGTTGAGATATTATCCCACACTCTTTCGATGATCATCAAACCGCTGTTGGCTTAAGTATTCTCCTCCTCGATCCGATCGAAGGATTTTAATACTCTTGCCAAGTTGGTTTTGTACTTCATTCTTGAACTCTTTGAACTTTTCAAAGGATTCTGATTTGTGCTTCATAAGATATACAAATCCATATCTACAAATCATCGGTAAATGTAATGAAGTATTGAAAACCACCTCTAGCGATCGTGTTTAGTGGCCCACATACATCACTATGTATAAGGCCTAAAAGATCACTAGCCCTTTCACCTTGTCCAAAGGAATGGGGCCTTTGTCATCTTCCCTAATAAACAAGATTCACATATCTCATATGATTCGATATCAAATGAGTCAAAGAATCCATCTTTATGGAGTTTGGAGATGCGTTTCTCATTTATATGGCCCAAACGACAATGCCAGAGAAAAGTTGGGTTCAGATCGTTTGATTTAAACCTCTTTGTATTTATGTTATAAATGGGCGTTTCGAGATCAAGTACATAAAGTCCATTACTCAACTGTGCACTACCATAAAAAATATCATTCATATAAATAGAACAACACTTGTCCTTTATTATAAAAGAAAAACCTTTCTTGTCCAAACAAGAAACAGAAATGATATTCCTACTAATAGCGTGCACAAAATAGCAGCTTCTCTAACTCTATTACAAGCCCAAGGCGAGATAATAAATAAGTCCCTACAACTAATGCAAAGAACTTTTGCTCCATTTCCAACTCGTAGGTCGACTTCGCCTCTTCAATCAATGGTCTCTTGCTTTTTAGATCCTCGCACATTTACACAAATGTGAGATCCACATCCAAGATCTAATACCCATGATGCGTAAGTAGATAAATTGACTTCAATAACAAAATACCCTCAAGTGGAAGTCTCACTTCCCTTCTTCTTTGAGCTCCTCCAGAACTTGGCACGCTTCCTCTTCCAATGTCCGGTCGACCGCAATGGAAGCATGTACCTTCCTTAGCCACTCCACCCATCGGTTTCAAGCTAGAAGTGCTAGGCTTGGACTTGTCCTTGCCCTTGCCCTTCCAAATTGTCCTTGGGCTTTTTCTGCATTGTTTCTTGCCCTTATTCTTTTGGACCATCATTATGGCCTTCCCTTTACCTTTGTTGATGTTCGCTCAAAAGCTTCTCAACATGCCTAACAAATTCTGGTAGTGATTTGTCAATCTCATTCATGTTGTAGTTCATGACAAATTGACTAAAACTTTCCTAAGAACGATTGCAGGGACTAAGTCGAAGTGGCCAACTCTTGGCCCAAAGGAAAACCGAGTCTCTCTAGGTTTTCAATGTACCCAATCATCTTAAGTACATGAGCACCAACAGGGCTTCCTTCTACCAGCTTGCACTGAAACAGTGCTTTAGAGACCTCAAATCTCTCATGCCTGGCCTGCTCTTGATAGAGCTTCTTAAGGTGTACGATCATATCGTATGCATCCATGTTCTCATGTTGCTTTTGGAGCTCAGAGTTCATGGTGGCCAGCATTAGACATCCAATGTCCAAGGCATCATCTTGATGCTTCTTATAAGCATCTCTTTCGCTTCTAGGGGCATTAGCAAAGCAGGTGGCTCGTAATAGGCTATTCCAAAACATACAAATTTTTCTCTTGCTTGAGGACAATCCTCAAATTCCCGTACCGGTCTAGAAAATTTGTTCCAGACAACTTGTCCTTCTCAAGGACGGATCGCAATGATAAAGTACCCGATGTGTTTGTTGCCATGGTTATCTATTAACGTAAACATGCAAAAATATAAGTATCATGCCATAAACATATTTAATGAGGTCTTTTAATTAAATATGCCTCCCACTATTTTATTCAAGTCAATGACCCTCAAAGATTGACTCGGAAAATCCCATCGAAAGATTTTCTAGTGGGCCAAGATCCATATTTTACCTAGCTTTGAGTCAACTTTGGTGATCGCCCAAAATTCTGGTTATTTAGGTAGGAAACTCTTTCCAATTACATCACATGCAACTCTTGGATAGTTGGGTGAATAACACTTATTCTAATCCATCTAATGGACTAAAGCCCAACTTCATGCCTCTAAGCCTTCAATCCTATTGAAATGGCCTAGTTAAGTCGACCCAATGGTTGGCATTTGGATATTACTCTTATCCCATCGCATCTTACTAATATAGATAAAGGCACTCTGCTTTGGCAGACCTACACTTAATCGATATTAGTCTTGATGAGTGCCACGCATTGGAAGGCATCACATAATGACTTAATATTTTCTTTGAGGGAATTTTATTATTAGATCTCACCATTTATTAAACTTGTTTAACATACCATAAACATCATCCATGCATCTCATACATATAAAGCAAATAATAAATGTGACATGGTTATGGCCTCTAAGAGATTAGCTTTAAAAAGCCAGCTTCACCAAGCATCTCCCACCAACGTCCTCACTTGATGCCATCTCCTTGTCTCCACATGATGATTACATTATAGAAACCTCTTTTACATTCGAGGGGAGTTAGATGAGAAGAGAATGTACAATCAAATGTAGAGAGAAAGGCACGACACGCAGTCGTATTTAAAATAACCAAAATAGCATAAAATAAAGACTAAGGCCATAACCATGCACCATGCATCTCTAAGAATACATAAACACAAAGAAATAACACATTATTATTTTGTGAATTATAAAACAAAGATTTGAATATCGCGCTTTCGAATATCACACACCACGCAACGGGGTTCGGGGTAGCGCCCCGACGGGGTTCCATTGCCCAGGTCAACGGGCGGGGTCAAGGGGAGGCCGCCCACTTGGGGGTGCGGGGCAGCGCCCCGGCCCTAAATTTTTCACTCATATACCACCACTGGTTTCTTGGAGAAAAATTCGAGTTGGACCCCTTCTGCCTCCATGACGGCTAGGGCAACAACATTTGAACCCTAAGGCCTACAAAACACATGAACGCTTCATGTGCCGCAGGGGTAACTCACACCGCCATCACCTATCCGAAACAGGGGTTTCCAGAATTCGTGAAGACATGAACACTTCATGTCACGAGGAAGCTTCATAGCCGTCGCAAAACGGAAACAAGGTTTCCAAAACCTTGTGTCACGTTGCTGTGTATATCGCATTCATAATCGTTTTTCGCAGAATCATACATATCACATATACAGATATCAGAAAAACGCAAGAACAGAAAGCATTCAAAACCGTTTTCGCAGAATCATACATATCACATATATAGATATCAGAAAAACGCAAGAACAGAAAGCATTCAAAATCGTCTTCGCAGAATTATATGAACATCTTCATGGTTTCAAAAACATCAACATGTTTCGTAAACAACAAATAAAACAGAACACGGTTTCATACAGCATTATTTCGATTTCAGAAATAACATATAAAGATCATATCTTTTTATGAAAGGAAAAAAACGAATCATGTTATCGCATATAACAAGAAAAGCAGAAAAACCGAATCATAGTTTCGCAAGTGTCTCTGATACCACTGTTGGGAATTACGGATCAAAATATCTCGCAGCGGAATAATAGGATTCCCACACAGGATCCATGCGAAAAGTCCATAATCCGAGTTTTAAAAATTACCTCTTGAAGCGTGATAAACACAAGCGAGGTGAATCACCAACACCGTAATAGCGACGATGTTTCTGCGGTATCCACACGAATAGACTTGCAAAAGGAGTCACGCCTGCTTTCGCGGTGCTAGTGCGAATAGAAGAGAAGAACCTTTCAACGTCTCTCACTCACTTTCTTAGGTGCGGCTAGGGTTGTGATGTAACATGTATAGCAGCCCCTTAATAGTACTATTTATAATAGTGGCTGCCTTAAGTGAGTGTGAGCAAGAGCAAGGTAAGTCAGTGCAACCCTAAAACCCATCTGTCATGAGTTAGGCCCACAATTGAATCCGAGTCCAACTTGGATCCTTATTGCTCCAATTTAGTCTGTTCTAAGTGTGCGACCTGCACAGTTCTCATGACGTTGGTAGTAATATTAAAATCTTATTTTAATATTACAAACATGTGAGCGTATCTAGCAACACATCAACGCTACCCAAGTAATGAGAATGTCGGTGATTTGACATAACCTATCCGTGATCAATGTTTCCGTGTAGTTCAAATCCCTTTGTCAAGATATCTAGATTGAACACAAGGCATGGAATGCGTCACCCTTGTATAGTCCAATCATTCATTTCCGATACTCGAGTAGACTTTGTAACAATAAATGAGATCAATATCTCATATTGACTCATTTGAGCATGGCCATGCATTTCGCAGTCTCACTCAATCGGGGGCCCGAAGATATCGCTCTGTTATGTAGGAGTGACAAATTCCATCTAGGTCACTCACATCCCTCTCGCATGATTTGCGGTATGTCCAATAACCAACTTTATAATCACCTTGTTACGGATGACGTTTGATGGCATTAAAACACACAACTCCTCATGTAGGAATCGTAGTGATTTCGGTCAAAGGACCACAAACACCATTATCACTATGAGAATCGCTTATGACACTCACGTAACGATCCATGTAGCGTTCTCATGGTGGGTCATCCAAGACATCATTACTCTAATATGTACCAATGTGAAGACTTGATATCTCATATCCATGACCCGTGAGATGCGGTCATCAGTCTCTACACATACTAGTCTCAATGTATTATTGTTGTCCTAATTAACAATAATACTTGACTAGGGACATTTAAGAATAGTGTTGTAACCAAAAGGATCTCACGATCAAGTCATCCACTTGATGTCCTATGGCATCAAACTTACTATTCTAAGGACTTTATTATGTTTATCAAAAAGAACACAATAAATGAAATGCCTCATATATAAAATAGCATAATATAATGTATGTCAATACAAACAAAATGTATTGGCCACTAGGGCATACACCAACAACAACAAGCAAAAGATTACAAAATCATGTAGCAGTTTGCTTTCTCTTTTAATAAAGTATCCAAAATGCAAATGAAAGCCTTTGTTTCCTTAAAACTTCACTATCAAATATCAATTCAGCAGGCTCAAGTTTTCAATATCTGAAATTTAGGTAATTGTGATCATCAGGTAATCTATTCGATTGAATTACTAAAATTTGCAGCTATGTATACCTAAACAATATGTGAATCTACAGGAAATTATAAAATCTAGGTAGCTAGAAATGCTAGCCTACTAATCAATGCTTGATTATTATCTTCTCTCTTTTGCCTTCTTTAATTGTTTTGTGAATATCCGATATGAGAATTTGAGTGAATATCATCAACTCAAGGACCACAAGACAACAAAAAAATTGGCTCAAATAACCAATAAAACAAAGGTTGGAATAGGATGCTTTTTTATGAATCTGGTGACTGCAAACCGAACCAACAATTGTCCATTCATGCAAGAAAACATAATATCTCCCCACATAGAAAATAACAAAGGCCTGTTTAGTAGTAGTGATTTTGAGAATTATATACATAACATTACACTAGGAAAATGGCTTTCTTATAATTTACTTATGAATTTTCAATGTTGTTGTTTTGCAGAATTTAATTATTATTTTCACTCCTTTGTTGTCCAAATAATAATAATGTCATTCATATGTTATGATCTCATGATTATCTTACTACTCCATACATGCTCAAGTGGTTAAGTGTGAGAACATTAGCTGATTGTTTATAGTAATACAGTTTCAAGAACAACCCAAGACTTCAAGGTCCAGAATTAATGGGATTCGTCAGATATGATATTGGAGGAAGCTGTAAATGAAATATTATATCTACTGAATAACGATCAGGAGGAAGCCAAATTATATTGTAGACATTAAAATGTACAGGGGGCTACTAGGCCAAATTTATGAATGTCTTCCAAAATTGTAGACATTTTCTAATTGGGTTGAATATGATTTTTTACAAGATATGCACAAAATGAGATAAAAAACTGCAGCACCTCAAAATTGATAACATTTCAATATCCTATATACAACCCTATATACTTGCATCAATGTCTTACATCATGTCCTCAAAATCAGAATCTATTTCTTGTTCAATTTCATCGGACAACGATTCATCCATGTCAATAATGGTTTCTGGAACATCTCTTCTCACAAGTTCAATGTCACCATCATCATTGGGCATAGCAAGACTTATAGAATGGTTAGACGGCTCATTACCATAAATTTCTTGAGCATTAGAAATTGGTTCATCACTTAGGCTAAACAAGTCTCTTGGAACTGTCTTCATGACATAATGCTTGCTTTCATCAATGGGGTCTTGGATATAGAAGCATTGGCGTGCTTGAGATGCAAGAATAAAAGGCTCGTCATGGTAACATCTCTTACAAAAGTGAACATAAGTAAGTCCAAACATGTCTTCTTGAGCTTCAAACCAATCACATCTAAACACCACAACTTTAAAATGACCATAATAATCTAATTCGATCATGTCATTTATTCTTCCATAATAAGTTACATTTGTTGTGATTGGGTGCTCATCCTTAGAGCTAGCAAAGCTTGTAGTTAATGCCATCAATGTTACACTGCTGTTTTGAGTCTTCCGTCTCGCATCACGCCGCATTGTATGAAATCGATATCCATTAATAAGATAGCCATTAAATCTTTTTGCAACAGAATTAGGCCCTCTAGACAAAGCTTTAATGAAGTCTGGAGTATCCTCTTTCATGGCACGAGTTTCAAACCATTCAATGAAGTCTTGGCTTTGAATTTTTGCTTTCTTCCACTTTGTTCTTCTAGCTTGATTTTTAACAACATTCTCATGCTCTCTAAAGTGGAAAAAATTAAAGGCATTAATATAATTATAATCGTAATCTACTTATGAAAAAGAAAGATAATGAAGGAAAGCACCGTACCTAAGGTATTCTTGTACTTCATCACAATTGATCAATATGTATCCATGTGCTTGGTTTAGTGACTTATGATCTACAGAAATTAGAACACCTTTCTTTTTCCCTCCTATAGGACGTCCTTTGCTAGGAAAAAGATCTAATGAGTCAGCCTCACTATAGCATTCATCATTGTTTCGGCTTAATTTATTCAACATAGTTTGCACACCTTCATGCAAATATCTTGAGCAAAATGTCAAGCATTCTTCAGCCAAATATGCCTCTGCAATTGAGCCTTCTGGACGACTTCTATTGCGAACATAAGACTTCAACTTACACATATATCTTTCCGGAGGGTACATCCACCGAAATTGAATTAGGCCACCTAATCTCACTTCATTTGCTAGATGAATAGGCAAATGAACCATTATATCAAAAAAACATGGAGGAAAAATTCTCTCCAATTGACAAAGTGTTTCTGCAATCTCTGCTTCCAAGTGATCTAATTCTTCTAGTGTAACAACTTTCTGACATAAACATCGAAAGAAAGAACAAAGACGGATCAAAAGGATGGCAACATGATTAGGCAATATACTTTTTATTGGTATTTGCAATAGATAATGCAACATGAAATGAGCATCATGGGTCTTATAGCCTGATATTTTTCTTTCACCAACTTGAACGCATCGAGAGATATTTGATGCACTACCATCTGGAAATTTTGCTGACTTCAAGACACCACAAAATAAAGATTTTTCTGCTGCTGTCATAGAAAAACAAGCTTTTGCAAACTTAGTGGCTTTTCCATCTTTTGTCTCCTTTGGTTGAAGGTTCTTTCTTATGCCCATTTCTTTTAGGTCAAAACGAGCTTTTGCATGATCCTTTGTCTTCCTAGAGATATCTAACAGAGTTCCAATAATATTATCACATATGTTTTTCTCTATGTGCATCACATCAAGGTTATAGCGCATGGGGTTATGCTTCCAATATGGCAACTCAAAGAAAATTGATCTCTTTTTCCACGGACCATCATTCTTTTTCTTCTGCTTCTTTCCGAACACATTGTCAAAGTCTTCTAATTCAGCTAAGATTTCTATCCCACTTAATGTTGGTGGTGGAGATCTAAATTCTGTATCTCCATTAAAAGACCTTTTATTAGATCTCCATGGATGACTCATGGGCAGAAAAATTCGATGATCCATATAGCACATCTTTCGACTATGTTTCAAATAAGTAGAACAAGTCCCATAATTACAACAAGGACAAGCCAACTTTCCTTTGGTGCTCCAACCAGACAACATAGCATAAGCAGGGAAATCACTAATAGTCCATAAAAGAGCTGCTCGCATTTGAAAAGTCTGGTTGGCTGAAGCATCATACGTTTCTATTCCCAAATCCCATAATAACTTTAACTCCTCAATCAATGGTTCTAGATAAATATCAATGTCATTTCCAGGTGAATGTCTTCCAGGGATTAGTAAGGATAACATGCAATATTCTGGCTTCATGCACAACCATGGAGGTAAATTATATGCCATCAACACCACAGGCCATGTACTATGAGATATACTCATGGTTCGATATGGATTAAATCCATCGCTAGCCAACCCAAGCCTTACGTTGCGAGAATCTTTTGCAAAATCAGGATTATGCCTATCGAAGTCCTTCCACGCTTGACCATCGGAAGGATGTCTCAACTTTCCATCCTTTGAATGCTCGTCTTCATGCCACCTAAGCGTATTGGCTGTCCTTGAAGACATAAACATCCTTTGGAGTCTGGGAATCAAAGGAAAGTGTCTCAAGATCTTAGCATTTACATTAGGTTTCTTGGAAGATTCAGCCTCACAATCGACGCTAGGATATTGAATATATCGTGAAGCTCCACATATATGGCAAAACTCTTTATCAGCATAACAACCCCTATAGAGCATGCAATCATTGGGACATGCAGGGATCTTCTCGTAGTCAAGACCCAAGTCCTTTATCATGGCCTTGGTTTTGTTGAAAGATGGAGGAATATTCAAATTAGGTATAGCTTCTTTCAACAACTCAAGGAGAGATGTGAAAGATGCATTGCTCCATCTATGAAGACACTTCAACAAATAAAGCCAGATGGTGAATGACAATGTAGAGAAGTTTTCACAACCTGGGTACAGTTCTTGATTTGCATCCTCAACCAGTTTATAAAACTTCTTTGCATCTTCATTAGCACCTTCATGAAGCCCATCCTCTTGCACTACATCTCTAAACCTATCGTTCAATAAGTTATCAATGTCATCACATGGGTCTTCAACATCCATGTCGGATCAAGACCCGATGCGCTTAGCCCTCTCCGTGGTTGATCCATTTTCGGTAGCCCACAACAAATCCCTTGCATATTAAATGTTCGTACACAACATCTCTTGTTCTCCAATAAGAATTTGCACATTTTGCACAAGGGCATAATATCTCCTCCCCATCAGGTTCTCCAATAGTAAATGCAAAATCTAAGAAAAAATGGACACCATCAATGTACTCTTTGCTAAACCTCGGTAAATCCATCCACTCCTTGAATTCATCTTTTAATTCACTGATAAGAAAGTTATTTTGGTATTAATATTCAAATGCTAATACAAATATTCATAGTACTAAATTAGTCTAAACAATGATACCATATATATCAGTTCAGGTAAATAATGCGGGATAAAAGTAAGACTTAAATAGGAGAATTTTATGTCTTACCAGGTAAAAGAGTTGGGATCACCATCCTTTTTGAGTTCAGACTCTAGGAGCTAATTGAGTACCTTTATAATGCTAGAAAAAAAAAAAGAGAAATTATGAAATTGGGTGAAATATTGGCAAAAAAATCCATTCTGAATATTTCAAATATATTATAATTATATTTGACTACACTTGCTCATTTTCTTTGCCATATATATTTTAATATATTTCAAACTCTATCTCTGTTACTTGTTTATTCTATCAACGTACAACCAACTTTAAAGAAATGGGAAACAGAGCTCATTGTACATAAGCAAGAAAATAATAGTTCTAAGAAAGAAAAATTGATCTACTTAACATATCTGATCAACATAATATGATCTGATGTAATCTCATCATGAAATTTATTTATTTAGTTTTTTAAAAAAGAAATTGCAAGACCAAAGTAATAATCTGCAAACCAAATAGAAGTAACTTATTTTTATATTATAAATTACTTATTTAACTTATAAAAATATTAGGATACTCACGTGATATCATGAGACATGTATAGTTTTTTTTTCTCTTGGTGAACGGCATGTATAAAGATTTTAATTTTAACTAGGTTATACGTAATTATAATTTTTTTAAATGATGTAGATGATATTAAATCTATCTACCCTCACCTCTATCATTATAGTTTAAAACAAATATATTTTTATCGATTAAAGGATAACATTTATATCATTATTTTTTAAAACAAATCTATTTTTATCGATTAAAGGATAACTATTTTATCATTATATTTTAAAAAGCAAATCTATTTTTATAGATTAATAGTTACTATTTTTTCAAACAATTCTGTTTTTTACCGATTAA
Source organism: Ormosia semicastrata (assembly GCA_029884595.1). NCBI lineage: Eukaryota > Viridiplantae > Streptophyta > Magnoliopsida > Fabales > Fabaceae > Ormosia > Ormosia semicastrata. The sequence goes on along the minus strand of JAQQTO010000062.1, from coordinate 15,683,481 downwards.
AGGATAACAATTATATCATTATATTTTGAAAACAAATATATTTTTATAGATTAATAGTTATAATTTTTTAAATAAATTTTGTTTTTATCTATTAAAGGATGACTATTATCTTTTACGTTAAAGTAGGAGATTCCACAAACTGAAACAGTATCAGTTGTTATCACTAAGGCAATAAAGAGGCTTAAAACAAAATACAAATTAATTCATTATCCTAACCTTAGCTGAAGAAGATCACACATGGAAGCGAAAGATATCAACAACTAGCTTCCCATCACTAAATCGAGGAATGCAAAGTGGTGGTATTCTGCTTTTCACAATGTCACCGTGGTTGGAGTTGGAGTTTTGGGATTCCCCTACGCTATGTCAAGGTAGAAATTCCAGGTTTGTAGAAAATTATTATCATTTAATATGAACTGAAAGTGAAACCTTGAGTCACATAGAATAACATAAATGGCGAAGCAAGTAGTTGGCATAAGAAATAGACCCTTCATTAAAATGGACTGGCCAATGATGTAGCAGTAGCCATATTCTAACCAAAATGCTAGAAAAACAAAGGCATCAATCACACTGATGACTAACCATTACAGAAGTTGGTTTGCCAATCGTCCACAGATTGACCTTGTGATCATCCCCTCCTGTAATGAAATGATGGCACACCTTCTTCCTAATATTTAAACAATTGACACTGCCTGAATGAGCCACAAATTCCTCTATAGTTGATTGGCTTAGGAAAACACATTATCAAATACACTCATCACAGTCAACAACAGGCTAAACCAGATTGAAAAAATAAAGAACCCAACAAATTAAAAATCACCCTTTTAAGCTAAACTGCAACTAGAAAATTCCCATTCACTTCTGCAACAATTTCCCGGCAACCAAAACAGAGCAAAAAAAAACCTATCATTTAAACTTTTCACGATAACTTAAAAAATTTGCATAACATTTTTTCCCAGAAAACAAACAAAGCATTAGTTCTACATCCCACATTGCCCCCTCCCAAAGCAAAAAACCCAAAAAGGGTTTAAAGAAACTAAAAAAAAACCCACTTTCGAAGCTGTAAAGAAAAACTTCGTCCAGATTTCAATAGAAACCACTACAAGTAAATACTTTTAACTTAAAAACAAAAAAGACAAAAAAAAAGAACCAGAAGCAGTCAGATTTTAAAACTGACATCCCACTAGGTGCAGATAACTAAGATCTATAAAGAGGCTAATGGCATTTCTAACACCCTTTCAATCTAATGTGTTGCTTTTAATAGACTCCATCTACACGGCTCCACAAAAATATTAGAAAATTCTAACAACATTAATATCTACCAATGACAAACAAAACCACTTTCTGAATACCTCATAAATGCTTGATGTGATCTTCAAATGATAATTTTTTATCATTAAATAAAATCAATTTAGTTCTGCTAAACAACAATTTTTATACTATTTTGATGTAAATCAATTTGCTCCTGAAAGGAAAAATTAATATAATAATATAATCATAGATGAGAGAAAAGATAACCTTCTAGATATATTTGGAGGCCACGAGACAAAAGACAAAAGAACAAGCTTGGCTTTCTCTACACCAAGAGCAGAGGATCTAACGTTGCTTGGAAGCGACGCATGACGAACTACGAGAAGGAGAAATGAGAGTGATATTTTCTTCACACTAAGACACTTTCAGTCTAGGGCATCGAGATAGAGAGAGTGGATTAGTATTTTTTTTTTTCAAGAATTCTCCAAATGTTTCAGAGAAATGAGTGGGTTAAAAAAATTGGCCATTCCCGCGGAATGGCTTTAGTTATTTGCGCCTTTTTTGGCCAAATAATTTGAAAGAAGCTAATAAGTATTAAAAAAAAATCTTACTCAATATTATAATGATGTCTTAAAAAGCAACATAACTGGGAATAGCTTTAAAACGTTGCCTATTATGTTTCTGGCAACATTTTATTAAAGGTTGTTAAAAAATCATTTTCTAAATATGATTAAATGCAGAGAACACTCTAAAAACGTTGCCTGTAGACTCTATGGCAACGTTTTTGAAACGTTGCCTAAAAAACGTTGCCTATACTAAGAATTAACAGCAACTTTCAAAAAGCGTTGCTTATACAACTTTAGACTACGTTTATGAAGCGTTGCTAAAAGTAGCGTTGCCTAAAGTCAAAAATGTTGTAGTGTATTGTCATCCAAGATATCAAGATAAAACATGAAGATGATGGTGGAGTCAACGAACAAGAGGTTTTGTGAAAAAGATCAAGCTAGAGAGAGTTGCTGAGGCAGTCAGTTGAGATGAACTTTGAGAAGGTTCCTAGGTAGGAACTTAAGTGAACACACTGACCCAGCAAAACACAACAAAATAATGGCTACTTGCTACAAGAAGGAAAGATAACCATTAGGAGCTTCTGATAGTTACTTTTTGCAAGCTATAAAAGGCTCCATGCTTGAAAAGAAGAGGGTTGAATGATCTGAGAAAAATTAAAGCTGCATACACGAAGAACAACTCTCTCTACCTACTTTGTTCTTAAAGTACTAAAATCTTTTATAGGTGTATTGTGGGCTCTGCTAAATTGTGTTAATACACTCTTTGAGTGATTTCAGGACCTACCCACTTGTATTAAACATTTCAAATCAGTCTTTGATTGTTGAATGGTGATAGTGAGCTTAGTTTATACAAGCCACTTGGGAGCTTAGTTATGCTTATTGTTGTGCCTGGAGAGACTGAGGGTAAAAGAATACTTGTTTTTTCATGCCTGGGGAGGCTAAAGAATACTCAAAGTGTAAGAGCCTAAATAGGCTTAGTAAGACAAAATACTTTAACAATACTAAACATAGTCTCAAGTGGTTTAGAGAAGAACTAGTATAAATCCTTGTGTCTTGCTCTTCTTCCCTCAATTTATCACATTTAGATTTGCTTTGAAACTGAATCTAAGAATATCAGAGTTTTACTCTAAAAGGAGCTAGAGTGTTTTTGAGTTAAAGAGAACTTAAGAAGAATCTTCTCTTTATAAGATCTAATTCTATATTCTGAGATTCATTCTTGTTGATAAGAAAGGTTTTTCAAAGTTTATGTGTGAACACTTTAAGATATTAACTTGAGAAACAATCCGTGTTATATTTTGAAATTATGAGAGAGTTCAGCCTAACTCAACCAGTGAACTATCTCACGAACTTTCTTACCATCTATTATTTGCTCTTGCTCTCTCTTATTATTAAACTCTCTCACCTAACCTCAGTACTCTATAGCAACCTTCTCACTTCCAAGTTTGATAAACTTGAGAAAGGTGTGAGAAGTTTGAAATTTTCAAGAGAAAAATAACATAATTCAACCTCCCTTCTTGTGTTACTACCATCTTTATTAACTAGTTTTAAGTTCAAGGCAGCTAAAACTATCATGATGACACTACCATTTTAGTTTATTGAGAATTCCTATAATTCTCACCCCAACTACTTTCCATGGTAACCAAACCCTAACCATCATGCCACTGTTTAGCTTCTACTTTGAGATCGCGGTGGGAGGTTGGATCTACTCCCTAAAGACAAACACTTACTCATTCTATGAGTTATCAGAGTGCACATCATGTACACCACTAGTGTAGTTAGAGATAGCCCTAAAGGCTTCGTGATTTAGAGTAGGATTGCACGATAGGCATCTAGTATACCTCTTTTGATTGTATATAGTTTTTGTACTTGTATTGCTTTATCTAGGTATAGATGCCTATCTCTTCCTGGACATGCATATATATATGCTAATAGTGACTGACTGTGATGGACTATTGATTGATTGTATGCGTAGGTACTAATGCTTATGCTTATGTTTTGCCTTTCCTTGCCTATGTGTATGACTAGAACCATCATAATGTTTAGATGAAGATCTTGAGGGCCATTATGTTTGATTCCTATTGTTTCTAATTATAGTGTGGCTAGAGTTAGAGTTATAACTATGAGGACTCACTCTGAGTTAATATTTATGCTCATTAGCAATTGATTTTCATTGCACATTTAACGAGGGCTTCTGGTCCAACTCACCGTGAGAGCTAAAAAAACCTAAAAGCAAAGTTAAAATGAATCCCTAATGGCTAAGGTAATTCAATGAACCGTGTAAATGATCAAATAAAACTGAAATAAAATATGGTTAAAATAAGTAAGGAACGTAAGTATATTGATAAATGAAACTTAAAGGGGTACTTGTGGTGAACTCTATTCTGTCTCGTTTGCTCTTATGAGTGTAGGGTGGACTATATAGGATAAGGGGCGTCATAAAAGGCATGAATGTCTTCAATATCGAGAAAGGTGTCTTCGAGCTTAGATATTGTTATGCTAGAGAGATCTGGTTCAGTTATTGCCTGTAAGCCACCATGAATGGTATGAGTTGGAATCTTGGTCGTTGAATTAGTAGGAAGCAGAACTTCGATTGGGAAATCCTTCAAAAAAGATGTGTAAGGATAAAGTTAGGCCGAGCAAACTTTGAAGTAGTTTCATCTAAAATTAACCTGAGGATGGGTCGAAGCGGATGAACGGTTGAACTTCTTCATCGACAAATACAGTGAAGTCGAAGGTAAAGAGTCGTTTTTTGCGTGCTTGGAAGGAAGTGAACCAGCTATAGGGGTTAGCTTAGATAAAGCTGATCAAAAGAGATGTTTAGTGCAGAATGACAAACAATGAATATAGTAAAGTTAATTGCATTTAATATATAGCATTTTACCTGGAGTCTTGCGTTTTGATGAAGAAGCCTGCATGGAAAAAAAAAAAGTAGGTAAGATCCTCGTAATAAGAGCTATAGATTGAAGAGCAAAAGGCGAGCGACCAAGTCAGAAAGGCTGTGGTACAGGAGTAACACTAACACGGTTGAAATTCATATAATTCCTGAAAGCGCGAGACTGTCTATTCCTCAACATAATTTGTGAAATGTCTTCATAAGAATTGAATGTATTTTGACAGCTAAGATACAGGGGAGATTCAGTGAATGGAGTAGGAGTTGTCAGGATCAGCCTAATTGCCTCGACATAAGATGAGGTAGGTGAAGAACTAAAAAGCATGTATAATTTTCAAGCCAACCATAGATTAGTTCCTGGCAACACAAAAAATTGGCCCAGATGGTTATGGATTCTGCTTTGGTTTTGGAGGCTAGCAAGTCGATTCCACACTGAAACCACAAAGGCCCATATTGTCGACTAGCAAATGGCTGGAGAAATTAAACTAGTTGGTCATTATCCAATTGATAGAAGAATTTTGAGTAACTTCGAAACCTCGCTTAAGGTGACAGGTTTAAGCTCAATGGTTATTAGTAAGTTAGCCAGACTCCATATGAAGTGATGTCGAGGGGTTCAAATGGAGGTTTGAAAGATAGCTTATCTTCTAATATTGCATTAAGCAAGATTTGAAGTATCCATAAGGGCCCTTCTGGGTTCACCACTGCCTTTTGGGCTTTTAGCATCCTGACTACCGGATTGATAAAGCCATATATAGTAGCTAGTAGAAGTTATCCCAAGCCATAAGGACCATCATCTGTCAAAAGAGCTACAAGGGGGAAATAAGTTATTGAAACTTTGACCCTAGTCGGACAAAAAAACATGTTTATATAGCCAGAGAAGTGTTCTTTGTCTGTGACTGGACCAGTCTTGCGGTGCCTAAGGATCCATTGTGCGTAACTAAGATAGTTCAAGGGAGTATTCCAGAGTTCTTTCTGCTTTGAAAGATAGTGAATCTTGGTGGTTGGGACGTGTTTACCAAAATATTTCGAAAGTAACTAATCAGACTATGGTAAACCCTTTATCCAATGAATAAAGTTTAATTCTCGAACTCAATTCAGAAAAGGGAATCACTTTCTCTTAGGATTGTAATCCAAGTTAGGATCTTAAAAGAATGCAAATAATGATTTCGAATGCAAGGTAGATATGCAAATCCAAAATCGAATATTTATGTGTGGTATTCAACTTAATGAAAAATAAGTTTGAAAATAAGAGAAACTTTATTTTCGAGAAATAAGATAAATAGATACAAAATGAAAATAAGTTAAATGTAAGTGACAAGAATTAAAATCCATTTAAAATAAACATGACAGGTAATGTAAATTGTAGAAAATAAATAGCATAAAGTAAAACAATTCAAAGTAAATGCAATGAAAAGTAGATGTGTAAGTATGTAAATTGTAAGAAAGTAAAGAAAGCAATTAAAAGAAATCAAATGATCTTGAAAGAACACACGTAGAAAAGAGTTTTACAATAAAGTAAAATGACTAAAATTAAATAAACAGAAGATAAACTTACATTGAATTCATAAATTATACAGAAATGAAAGTAGATGGAAACATACTAGACTAGACTTGTGTGATGTTTGCTTGAAATGTCAATGTTCGTGAGGGCGTGAGTTTACAAGTGTTTGTGAGTAATGAATTTTCAACTCCTAAATGTTTCCATCCTCTTGGTATTTATAGATTTCTTAAGTAACTACCATTTTTACAAGATCTTGACATGTGTCTAAAACAAAGATAACTACTAAATGATTGGTAATCTTTGTTTAATAACCACCAAATCCTTGTCAACGATCCTTGTACTATAAGTAACTACTTAATCTCAACTATCAATTCTTATGTTGTCTTGATCTAACATTTGCAACCGTTATTAACTTCTAATTTAAATTCAAAAATCTCTTTTTGAATTCAAACTTGGATCTTCAACCACTTTCTAGTTTTCTATTTAGTCGAGATCTTCTATTCTTCTTCAAAAATTTAGTAAGTGTAGCTACTTTTTAAATCTCGATTTCGATATTGAATCGAAATCTCAACACCTATTATGAAGTCAAAATGACCTCGATTTCATATTAAGACTTATTTTGTCAATTTTAATATTTTGTCAATTTTAAGTTTCCATTACAACTCCAATGACTGCTGAAATTTTTGATCTCCAGGATCCACTCGAAATTCTTAATTATGAAATCAAAAGGAACATCTTCATTATCAAGTCGAGACTTAACATGTTTTACAATCTAACATCTTTTGATGATAAATCAAAACGATTTCTCAAATTCCAAATTAAACAATGTCAACTTAATGACTTTGTTACCTTTGATTCTAATTAGAAAGAAGTAACATTTTGATACTTAATCGAAATTATTAAATCAAAAAGGTATTATTTTTTACTAATCGGACAATAGGAGAGCCATCAGGTCGCAAGCTAGTCATCGCAGCCAAGTCAAAAAGTGTTATACTCATCATACCGCAACGAGAAATAAGGTTATTTGTAGTGGGGTTCTAGAAATTCAAAACAACACCTATCATGGTAGTAACAGCGGTAATCTTATGACGGCTTAGTTGAATAAGGTTTAACTATACTAATTTTGACGAAAGCACCTCGCTAAAAATAAAAATAGTACATGCAAAACTTTGAAATTAAATAATGATATAATAGAAAGTAATTTGACCTACAAAAAGCATACATCCAAATCCTTAAAGGAAGGTAGAAGATAAGGGGAAAAAAAACTTCTCTCATTCCCTTAATATCAGCAATAGGCTTGTAAATAGATTGTGTACGGAAGTCTTGTTCTAGTGAGTAGGTTGCTTTGGAAGCCAATTGAGTAAAAGTTTCACTAGATGAAGACCCAACAATTGGAATCCTGAAGAAATATCAAAAGAAATATATAACTAAAATATATTACTAAAAATTAGGATCATCATTTTCTAATAAAATTGTAACATATTGAAAGATACCTTAAGCGAAACTATTGAACTTCTAGAATGTTGGCATTAATAAGAAGTCTGGAAGCATTGTTTGTGTTACAAATGCCCATTTTTCCTACATATAATTGAAAGTACAAAAAGTAGTAATAATAATAAAACATGTGAAACTATACAACGAAACAGAAAGTAATGAATGTAGATCGACATTACCTTTGAAGAATTTCATTTTCGCAAGTTGAAGAATTATAACATAGTTAGGGGCAGGATTATCCCCAAGTTCACTGAGGAAACGATGGGAAAAATCTTCTTATTCTGAACGGGATTCAGATAAATACTTGAATGAGGTTGACAAAGGTGGTTTTTTTCAGGGTGGGTACCTGTAAAAGGCACTCTTACACTCAAGTTAGACCGTACACAAGGTGAGTAGTATTTAAAATTAGATTGCATACATTTACTACCTTGTAGGATATTTATAGAAGCGTTTTGGATGATAAAATCATAGTTAAACATAAATTAATGTTGTTAATTAGGATAAGAATCCAACGAGATTGTTATCTCTTATAACTGATTCCTCTATTTATGAAGGATATAATTGATATTCATATATATGAGGGATCTTGTGAGAGATTTACTTCACATAAATAAATAGATTTACTTATCTAATAGCGCTCATAAATATCTGAGATCCAATTCTAGCGACTCAGTCCAGAACAGCTGCCCTCAGCTTGGGGCTTAGATGTGTGTAACATCCCGAAAATTCTTTATTTCATTATAAATAATTATTTTATAATATTTGTGAATTTTAGGAAACTTTCTGGAATTTTTTCTGTGAATGATGAATATTTTAATGTATTTTTCGTTTTACGTGTGTATTTTCTTTGAGTAGGAAAATAAAATATTTTTCCTAAGGCCGAAATTTGATAAACTTTGATTGGAAACGTTGACGGGGATCTTACTAAACCCGAAATTTGGACACGCTTTTTACGAGGTTTACGTTTCACGAGACTTTATCGATACATGAAATCACCGTATCATAAAATCATCGATGAGTAATAAAATATTATTCTCATCAATTGTAATTTTATTTCACCGAGAAAATAATTTTAGCGACTTAATTATTCATCCTGTCGGATGAATTTAATTAAGGTGACAACCTTACACTTCATTTCCTCGAGAAGCGCACAAAGCTTCTCAAGGAAGCTTCCTATTTCCATCTAATCAACCTTTCCTCTCTCCTCCCCAATTTATGCTTTTGCACTCTTGTTGAGGGAATTATTACATTGACTATTCCATTTTTCCCACTCCCCCATGTCCGCGCTCATTCACATTTTCCATTTCATTTCTCCCATTTTCTCTCATTCACGCTGCTCCTCCCTCTCACGCAGCTCTCATCTCTTTTCTCTCTTCTTCTTCTTCACGGCTGCACACCACCCACATTCACCATTGTTGATCCTTCAAGTCTCCTTTACTCAACCCGACAGAGACCATTTTCCCTCTCCACCTTCACACCTTGTTTCTGCTGGAACTCCTCCCTGTGTTTTTCTTTCTGCTCAAAACAGCCCCAAAAGCTTGGACCTTTAAGGTAAAGTTCTTAACTTTTTCTCTTCTCCTCATTTTCGTGCATTCTGGTTTCCTGCTGCCATTCTCTCTTTTGATCTTAATTTTGTGGATCTTGAACGCCCAAGGTTCTGGTGGTGGTGAAGAAAATCAGATTTTCAAACATGAAAGGAGCTTCTTTATCCCTGTTCTTCACTTAGGTAAGAGGAAGACACTCCTCCTCAACCTCTCTTAGCATTTAGGAACGTCAGTAATTTGTGTTGAGGGTCTTTCTGTTTTTAAATATTGTTTGTGATGTATAGATGTTAGCTGATTGCTGGAGTTTTGTATGTATATATATATATGTTTGGAATGTGTAAAATGGAAAGAAATGAGCCCTGTTTTGGTTCTCGTATGGTCACGGTTTTGAACCCAGAAAATAGAGATCCTATATTGAAAATGGTAATGACTTGGTTTGCTGATCCATTCTAAAGTAAATGTTAAAATCCGTCGAGAGTGAGTAAGCCATATCCGTCGAATTGAGATGTTAAAACCTGTCGAGTATGAGCTCCTGGCCAAACCTGTCGACACGTGGGGCCCTTCATCATGTCAAAAGTTGTCGAAGCTAGTGACCCCCCCCATTAACACCTTCGTCGGTGAATTCGTCGAATTAGAAAGTGTGGCCCTCTTAATGTCTGTCGGACTGGTATAGGTGAGACCTCAACATTTTCCCAAAGTCAGAATCCGTCGAGTGACATACCTGTCGAGTTTAGATTTCTGACCACTAAAACACAATGTGAAAATCCGTCGAGTTTAGACTTCTTACTTTCCGTTGAATGTCAAAACCCGTCGAGTGTATTCGTCGGTTGAACACGAGTGAAACTCCTTCAAAGTTAAAATTCGTCGAGTTAGGCTGTGAATCATATCCGTCGAGTTAAGATGTGAAAATCTGTCGAGTTAGGATGGGAATATCCGTCGAAGTTATGGTGTGAATGCCCGTCGAGTAGAGTTCTGAAGGTTTAATGGAGAAACTTACCCAATGAGAATATCCGTCGAACTAAAGTGTGGAAATCCGTCGAGTTAAGATGTGAAAATCCGTCGGGTTAGGTGAGAATTATATCCGTCGAGTTAGGATGTGAATGCCCGTCGAGTGGAGTTCCCGATTATTAAATAGAGATTTTCTCCAAATCCGTCGAGTAGAATTCTCGAAGGTTTAATAGAGGAACCGACCTAATGTCGTGTCGATCGAATCATGTTTTCTCGTAAATGTGGTAGCATATTCGACAGCTTATATACTTCATCCGGTCGAAGTTCGTTCCCACCCGACAAAGACTTAGAGTTTATCCCCCGCCGATTGTTTTCCATTTACCTTGATCCTGTCATGTTGCTACTGCCGAACGAGCAGCGGCTCAGGTTTCTCACATATACACTTCGTCGAAATTATAAGTATATCTCAATTCTTTTACCTAGCAAACGAATGGATGATTCTGGCCTTGTGACCTCCTGAATTCAACTTTTGGGACTAATATACACTATATTAATCATAAATAACATCAGATGACTAGAAACAAAGTAGGGACACATAATGAAGGAAAAACAAGGAGCGTGATTGAGCTTTACAACTAGTGAGAACTTGGAATAAAGGAAGAACTTGAGAGTGTGAGATTTTGAGATCTTAGAATAATCTTCTAAGGACATATGAATAAATTACCTAAGAGGATTTAAGTTAACTAAGAGAATTCCTTTAGAGATAAACTCTGTAAGTAAAGCTAAACCTAAGTAAGAATTCATAATACGCTTTAAAAGGTATTACTTTATTTAACAACAATATCATGCTATTGTGGGTCCATTTGGGTGACCATTGATCAAGGGTTAATTCTTACTTGGGCAAATTGTGACGCATGATGGAATAGTATGTAATAATGATCATACATGATTATGCATAGAGTCTGTATGCATTGTGGATAAATTATATGACATGCATTTGAGGCATGATTGACCGAGTTGTCATGAGAAGCATGATAGAGTCATGCATTGCACAAAAGAGAAAAAGAATGTCTCATTGGACTTTGTTGAGGATTTTAGCCTAGGAGTTGAATAACACCTTAGTGCGGGTGCGAATAGACACGTGGGGTCCTGTAGATGACCTTGAGGGCGTCGGGCGCGGGCGTCTCGCGGAGGCGATGGTAGCTCCTCGGGACCGTGGAGACAGACCGATACACACGCACCGACGATCCTAACGGCCACGCCATCTCCTATATCAAGATCTTGTGAGAATGCCGCCGTATAAAGCCTTGTTGCGCAAAATGACCGATTATATTATATGGAAAGCACTTGTATGGTGACGAGATACGGCATGTCTCCTCGATCATTCTCTCCGAGTGTTTTTGTGTCTAGCTCCATGGAGTAGGATTTTGATTATTGAGGGCACATGTGCATAGTGAGTCCATGAATTATCTGGCATACATTGTTATTATAATTGGAACTGTTGTATTTCTGATATATCCATACATATATATATGATTGCCTGAAACTGTTTGGATGATCATAACTGCTACTAAATGCTTATCTCCATTATTGCTGTCATAAATGTTATGTGGGCGCTTTGCGCCGTTTGGTTTCTTGATGCTATAATTGGTAATGATGGTAGGATGTCTTACCTCTTTCTTGTACTTTCTTTATTCTATGTAAATCTTTGGTTAAAGACTGTAAGTGGGAACGAGGTTGGTTTTTCCCTTGGACTTTATTGGCTTGACCCATTGTAACCGGTGACGCTGTCGCGAAGGGAGCTTCTTTTGGGTTTTGGTTCGAATTGTTTCACTGGTGATGCCCAGACCTGGCAAGTCAACTGGACCAGTAAGCGTGTGTGACATGCTCGGGATCTGCCTTTGACCATGAAGAGGACTGTGATTGAAGACCTTATCTTATATTTCTCACTACACCGGTGAACCCGGAATTGCCTCACGCATTCGGGATACGATGGAGTGCCCAACTCCTTAGTCGTAGATATATTATGGGTATTTTATATTTTATTTTGCATTACCTATATAAAGTGTATTTTTGATTACATGTATGCTTCAAGGTAATTATCCAGACTTAAATGTTGTAAATTGAGTACATATTATAATTCATAATTTAACTGGTTGTATATGTAACTACTCATTCGTGGCTCTTATTTTCCTCATATAAGAAATGTTTAAAATTTTATGGTAAATTTGTTGTTTGACAAAGTTAGCACGCCGACATTTAGTGACCGTGACATAATGACGATTGTGCATTGGTTATTAAATCGAGGGGTGTTACAATGTGACAGTTGAGTGTCAACATATCTGAGTTCAACAAGAGCAAACAACACGCATAGGACAAAGGGATTCAGGTCATAACATAAATACTGGATCTCGCGATGTTTTTTACCAAAGGGTTGAGATTCGTGATATATGGTAGAATGCCCCTAGTGTAAATGAATAATGTCGGGATCCAGAATAGGTCACTTTGCATAAAGTCAATAAACTGTCATCCGAGATTCATAGTAGGTTGTCCCCATACAGATTTTGTTTATGGGGCCCATTATTAGTTCTGAAAGTAATTTGATCTTGAACCAAGATCTGTATTTCAAATATATCATTATATTATGACATAAGTCCGTGATCCGATTTGAATGTCTTATTGTAACGTCAAACGTTGCTTCAACTCTGAGCGATATCCTCTCAACTGCCATGTTCAATTATGGTACGCAAAGTGGTCAAAAGATATTGGAAGCCACCATTTGGGATTCATACTGCCATGATTACTATTTCAAATTTGATGTGAATTTCTTATTTTATCCTTTCTTATGGAAACGGTTGAGGGTGATTTTCTTCGCCTATAAAAACTGGAGTGAGGGGAAAACCTTTCACTTTTCTCTCATCTTCCCATTTCTGCTTCGTTCTCTTGCAACCTTAGGTGATTTCCAGCAAGCAGAAGCAGTGGTTTGTGGTGGTTTTTTATGATAATTCAAAATGTCATAATTTTTTCCTTTAATGTTTAGTCTTTTATACTTATTTGGTGTCAAAATTTACTCATTATTATTATATTTTGATTTAGGATGTAAATGGAGGGGTTTAGTGCAAAATGAAGCTAATTGGACGATTTTAGACAGTTTCGACATCACTTCGTTATCTAGGCATAACTCTCACATCCGAGCATCGATTGAGATGATTCAACATGCTATTGAAAGCCAAGAAAAAGCAGTACAACTTTTGTGTTTTGAGTTTTGAGAGATACTAGCTACATCAAGGTCGAAATCAAGCTTGAAGTTGATACACCTGCACTGCTGATGTTCTGGAACATACACAGATCTGAAGTGGTGTATTTTTAGAAATTTCCAGATCTAGTGCATGAAAATTCCTACTGAAAACACCACTTTCCTAGTTATATTAGGACTCTATTTTGTAGAATTGTCTTTACCTTAATGATTTAATATGTTAAGTTTTGATGATGACAAATGTATTATAAAAAGAATGATGCTTATGCTACATAGATGTACTTAATAAATTATATTGGATCATATATGATCATGTACTTCATCTTGTTATATTTTATATGAGAATCATGCATATTCTTTATAGCATCTTTTATATAATATATCAAATAATGCTTTATATGAGTTATAAATGAATTAATATTGGATTTGATTCGGTTTAAATGAAAATATGCAAAGTATTCTTTGTTGCATCATATATAGAGATATCCTTTAATAATTGATAAATGTCTTACTTGGATGTGTTTATAAAAGTCTTATATGCATGTTAGACTAAGTAGAGTTATACATTTATGAATCATGCATATGAAGAAATTGAATTATGAATTTGGACTAACTATGCTTGTTTTGAGTGAGTAATACTTTGTAGGATAGTTCAAGTACCAAGAGTGAGCATTGCAACAAGAAAGTAAAAAATCACAACTATGCTCAACTCAAGAAGAATGAGAATGATAAGATGTTTCAAGCATTTACAAGATTTGAAGAAAAGAAATTTTTGGAAGCCTGGATTATATCAAGAATTGATGATGGTAAAAGATCAAGTCCCAAGGTTCTTAAAGCTTAGCTTATAGAACTTAGATCTTGTGTAAAGGTAAAAAAGAATCACACTAAACTCAAATAAGTTTTAACATCTTTAAAAAGTGTTACTTACATTCTAAAATGTCCAACAAACTATTTTTAAAAAGTTAGTCTTAGTGGTAGTTCAAACCTTTGAAAAATAGCCTAGTTTGTGTTTTGTAAAACTGACATTTGGTTACAATTTTAATCATATCTTTCAAAATACTTTGAGATTTGTTCTAAAACTTATTTCATTTGAAAATAGACTCAAAAATCTTTTCCAATGAGTGGTCATTTGCTTTAAACGGATAAGAAATGAAGAAGTTATGACTATTTAAAGTTCATTTTCGAAACCAGAGTGGTTTATTCGAATAAGGAATGTGTTATTCTAATAACACACCCCAGAAAACATTCCAGAACGTGTTTTTAAAAGATTTATCCAAATAAAAAAAGTTTTATTCGAATAACACGACCCAGAAAACGTTCCAAAACATATTTTTAAGATTTATTCGAATAACAAATGTTTTGTTCGAATAACACGAGATTTATTCGAATAATAATGTTATTATTCGAATAAACATGTCCAGAAACGTTCTCAACGACTATAAACGGCTAGTTTTCATAACGAAATCACTTCCAAACTTTACCCAACGACTCTAAATCTTAATGGGCTATAAATAGAAGTCTTTGAGCACTAAAGAAATGTTGGAGAACAATATGAAAATCACTCTTGAGCATTAAATTCATGTTTCACTATTTATTTCTCCAGTCCTCTATTTTTGAGCTATAAGTGTGTGAATCCTTGATACCCATTGAACTTCAATTTGTATTATCCACTCTAGAGAGAGAGTTTCAATTCTACCATATCTTGTTTAATCTGTAAAGAGAGTGAGGTATCCCTCAAGAATTGTAAAAGGTGAGGCATCCATTGAAAGTAGAGGCTCAAACACAAAGGGTAAGGTATCCTAAGGTGTGTTGAGTGCTCAAGTTTGTGAAGGTCATCAAGTACCTGTGAAGCGTGAAGAATTGGAGGCTCTAGCACAAGGGTGAGGTATCCCAAGGTGCGAGGAGTGCTCGTGTTTGTACGAAGGTTTTCTTAGCACTCGTGAAGTCTAGGAGATAGTGAAGAAAATCTCAAGTTAAGCTTGGGGATTAGACGTAGGTCACAAGTGGTTGGTGGCTGAATTAGGATAAATCCTTGTGTTTGCTTTTCTCAACTCTATCTCCTTTACATTTGTGCTTTAATTATATATGCTTGAGTTGAATTTGATATGTAGCTTATTTGCATGATTTATCTCATAACCCAAGTTATATTTGAGTAATCTATAATAGTTGTACATTTGTTAGACTTATTCCATTGCATGTGTTGATTGAAAATATCAAAATGCATAATTTGTCAAAGTTGCATTAAAACTAGTCATCACCCAATTCACCCCCCACTTTTGGGTAATGGTTGTCATGACTAACAAATGGTATCAAAGCTTCGTGCTCTGTTGAAAGGTTAATCACTTAGAGTTAAAGATCCTTGTTAGTTTAGCAACCATTGAAAGCTTTTCAAAATGGAAGGTTTTGAAATTGATAAACTACCATTCTTTGATGGTGTGCATTTTGCTTTTTGGAAACCTAGAATGGAAATTTATACGTAATCTATTGATCTTGATTTATGAGATATTGTGCTTAATGGATTTACATGCAAATCAAAACAAACTTGGAATGCTTATGACAAGAAATGTTTTTCCTTGAACATTAGAGCAATGCAAATATTAAGAAGTAGTTTGAATGATGATGCTTATGCTAGAATTAAGAATTGCTCTAGTGCCAAAGAAATTTTAGACTCCCTTGATGTCTTTTATCTTGCTAATAATGATTTCTTGCATAAAATTGTATATAGAGAGCAAGAAGAGTAAAAGAATTTAAAGGAAGATAATATTAAAAAAATTTCTCAAGAATATGCTCTTGAATCCTTGAAAGACAACAATGAGGAAGATGATGATTCCCTTAAAGAGCCAAGTATGCTAGAAATTGAGACTACTTCATATATGGCTAAAAAGGACTTTGAGGTAAATGATGCTTATCTTGTTTATGGTCCTTCCTATGATGAGCTACAATGTGCATATGATGAATTATATGATGACTTATTATTTTTAGAAAAGAGAAACTCATCTTGTTTAGAAAACATTTCCTCTATTGAAAATGAAATTGAGACTTTGAAAAATGAATATATTTTTCTTGAAGAAGAAATGCCTTTGAAATTTGAAACCTCAACTTCTTGTGAAAAGTGCATTGATTTAGAAAATCAAGTTGAGGACTTATCTTTCAAATTTACCAAAGCAAATGATTCTAATTGTTTACAATCCATGATTGTTAATAAGAATGAAATTGATATTATTTCACATGGAATTTCAAGTAAGACTTGTGGCAAAAATAACATAGAATAATAACAACTAAAGGCTCAAGTTTTTCAAAAATGATCTTCAAAGGACCAAGCCATCATTAAATTCACTTGTTTAAAATTTTTGTGATAATTTAGGACATATTTATCATTTATGCAATTATAGAAGAAATGTTTATATGAGAAATAATATGGTATGGATTCCTAAAGGTCCTAAATGCCCTAGTACTAACAATCAAGGACCTAAGATGAAGTGGGTACCAAAATGTCCTCCTAGTGTTTCAATTATGCAAAAAATTTCTCAAAGGAATGGACAAATTGGTCAAGTGAAAAAGGAATCATCAAGGAGAATGCTTCCAAAGCCCATTGGTAGAAGTTTTGATCAAGGAAGGAAGATCACTTCAACCAAAGCTTCTCAAATACAAAATATGGAACTTGCAAAGTTCAAAACACCAAAAGAGATGCAAAGGGTAAGAAAAAGCATTTCCTTGATTACCAAGGTCAAGGTATCAAAAATTTTTATCTCTTATGCACACTTACATGTAAAGTCAATGAATTTGAGGTATATTCCTGTAGGCCTTAAGTGATTAATTGAATTATGTGTACTTAGTAAAATTTGAATATTATATAGAGCACATGATTATATTATTGTTCCTTGCATATTTCTTGATAATAGAGTATTTTATGACTTTGGATGCTTTCTATGCTTTAAATTTTCTATATATCTCTATATGTCTTGAATATGCTAGGTAAATATGTTCTTTGTTTGAAATGAAATGTTTGATAACAATATCCTTGAGCTTGAGTTTTTGGATCAATCATGCATATGAATGAATGCTTGTATTTATTGCTTTATCATTGATTTATTACTCTTGAATTATTACTAACTTGAGCATTGAAGGTATCCCAAAATTTATTTTGCATGTACTGCATGATTGGGTAAGTTTCCTCTTCTCAAACTGATGTTTTAAATATGCTTACTGTTGTGTTTCTAATGTGTTTATTTGAATAGAGGAACATTTTATTCAAATAACGTTTTCCAGTAGCCACTAAAATCTGCTCATAAATATATCTTATTCGAATAAAGCAATTTTTATTCGAATAACAAAACACAGTAGCCCCGGTATCTATTTTTCTGATTGTCTTATTCGAATAAAGGAAACCTTTATTCAAATAACTCTTGGCAGAAGCATTTTAAATCTGTTCTTCGTCGGTGTTATTCGAATAACCAAACGGTTATTGGAATAAAGCTTGGTAGTAAGCCAAGTCTGAATGCTTTGTTATTCAAATAACAACACTATTATTCGAATAATGCTTGGCAGAAAGCCAAGTCTAGTTATTTTTCATAAATTTATTCGAATAAAGAACATCGTATTCAAATAAACATAGATTAAATGAAAGATTATTCTATTTTTCCCTTTCATTTCTCAAGAATTTGTTGTACATGTTAAACTCTTTTTAATTGAACTGAAAATGCAAATACTTAACCAAATGTAATTGGCTATTCTTTTGATAAATATATGTACTTAGCTAAATTGATCAATGAAATAAAATATCTTTTGCCCTTATGAACTCATTTGTTATTTTATTATTTTGAATGCTTATTTGCTTATGAGTTTGACATAATGACTAACCTCTATGGATCCAAATTTATGGATACCAAAGAAAGTACTTTGAATTGTATTGTAAGGTGATAACTACCTCAAGCAAGCATTTAAATGGAATAAGTTTATTCAACTTGAGGATAGTAATGTTTAAAAGGATTCAACTTTTAAAAGGGGTACAAAGAATCTCTATTCCCTCATGAAAACTTGAAGTTTGGAAGTTAGAGTCACCTACAAAAATTCAAAGAGTACACTTTTGGTGACATCAATCTCTTATCTTTATTTATACTTTAAATTATATATCATGTGATATTTGGATAAGTAGAGATTTGTTTTTATGCCTTAACATGTCTTAAGTTGTACTTTTCTAGCATTAGTCTTAAAAGTGTTTTTACATATGCTAACATGCTAGATATGCATACATTCTTGCTTGGAATGACATGCTTTTATGGTAATGTTTTTGTTCTTGAGCTTGTGACCAATTCTCCTTGTTCAAATATGGAAATTTACATGCTCATAAGTAGTTTTAATCCTTTCTCTTTGATACCTAATTGTCTTATATACTCACTTGGAGATTGGAATGTAAAATGTAATTTGTCTTCTTGTTTGAAATTGCTTGATATGTTCATATCTTAAAAAGAAGAAGTAAATCATTCATCTTATGTCTTGAACTTGTCTTTGAACTTCAATGTAAGAAACTTGAATCATGTATGCATACTAAAATTTCTTACTTGATATTATATGCCTTACATGATCATTGTTTGCCCCAAATTATTTATTTATGTTTTGATGGTGATCAAGGTTTTCTTGATAAACTTGAATCTTGCTTTGAAAATACTTAAACTATGCTTTTGGATTCAAGTGCATATGTTCTTCCTTTATTCTTGTTAGAGTTAAAATTGCATGGTTAATAGTGTGGTACATGTTTTACATTATATATCAACCTAAATTATGCTTGTAAATAAGTTTAAATGATATTTGATGCTAACCTATGTTTTAGAGAACTTTTGAAGTTAGCTTTGTAAGTGTCTCTATATGCTTCAAGTATGGCCATCAAATATCAAAGGGTCAAGCATATGTGGATAAATGACAAGAGTTGAATGAAGAGGGACACAAGGAGACTTTCTTCAAGTGTAATGGAATGAAATACTCAATTGAAGAAAGCACAAACTCAAAGGACCTATAAATGAAGAACATTCTAAAGAAGCATCACTCTCTATATAACTCAATAAGTATCTCTATCCCTAAGTTATTATGGTATTTTATATGCAATGAATTGTATGATACTTGTTGATGAATTGATCTTAAATGATTAGATAATTTCTTTATATAAGAAGTATGCTTAGAATTGATAAAGTACCTAATTGGATATTAACTTGCTAATTTGTTAATGCATTTAGGGTGGATGATATTAATTCTATACATGCTTTGATCTCTATAGCATATTTCATCAAGGAGATGTACTTATGTTCATTTGACTTGGATTGGTCACTCTCAACGAATATATGGTTTTAATATAAAACCTCTCTACCCTTCTAAATTTCTTTTGAAAATCTAATGAGTTCTTGTAAAATTCTTTTTGAAAGGGGAAAAAGTTTTAAAATGATTTTTGATTGATGGATTAAGAATATGTACCTTTTGCCATGCTTTTCTTTATGGTAGTGTGCTTATATGGTCTTAGCATGCATATATATTTCTGTTATCTATCTTGTACTTCAATAAGGGGGAGCTTATCTTACTTATCTTACATATCTTTCTTCCATGTCCTTGTTGACTAAAAATATATGCATGACTATGTTAAACTATTATATTTTGAGGGGGAGTCTAGCTCTTAAATTGGTGCTTATATCTCTTGGCTTACATCCTTACTTGACATGAAATATTTTATTGTTAATACTATCAACATGTCAATAAAGATCATCTCTTATTCTCTTTCCCTCTATCAATGAAAGAAGGTAAACATTCTTAAACTTCATATCTTTTGATTCTTTCATTGAGAAATGCTTGATATGTGACAAGTTGTATGATCTTTCATTTGAAAACCTTAATTTCATGATCTTACACGAATATTTTGTAACTCCTAACAAGTGACATCAAGTGGTACTTTTTTATCATGTGGCATGCAAGATATTATATGTTAGACATAATTTCTTAAGCTTATTGCTCTCATATTCTAAATGTTGATGTACCAAAATGTGACAAGCATTACATGAATAATCTTTTATATCTTGAAAGCATACTTGTTTCATCTTTCTCTTCTTGAATCATATGTAGAATTAAATAAGGAGAGAAAGTTATGTTTTGAATAACTTAAAGAAGTTTTTAGTTTTGATCATCCCACTCTTTGTTTGACAATATAAGTTTTACCTATAGGGAGAGAAAATATTATATTTCCTTCCTAAGCCTTTTTGTTGATGTCAAATAGGGGGAGTGAAAATTAGAAAGAAAAATATGTTCTTGTGCTAATTGGTTGATATGCTTACATGAATATTGATTCTTGTATATTCCTTAACATATTTTTCTTTGGTGATTTGTCATCATAAAAAAGGGAGAGATTGTAGAATTGTCTTTCCCAAATGATTTAATGTGTTAAGTTTTGATGATGACAATGCATTACAAAAAGAATGATGCTTATGCTACATAGATGTACTTAATAGATTATATTGGATCATCATGTATGATCATATACTTCATCTTGTTATGTCTCATATGAGAATCATGCATATTCTTTATAGCATCTTTTATATAATATATCTAATAATACTTTATATGAGTTATAAATGAATTAATATTGATTTGACTCGGTTTAAATGAAAATATGCAAAGTATTCTTTGTTGCATCATATATAGAGATATCCTTTAATAATTGATAAATGTCTTATTTGGATGTGTTTATGAAAGTCTTATATGCATGTTAGACTAACTAAAATTATACATTTATAAATCATGCATATGAAGATATTGAGTTATGAATTTGGACTAACTATGCTTGTTTTGAGTGAGTAATATTTTGTAGGATAGTCCAAGTACCAAGAGTGAGCATTGCAACAAGAAAGTAAAAAATCACAACTATGCTCAACTCAAAAAGAATGAGAATGATAAGATGTTCCAAGCATTTACAAGATTTGAAGAAAAGAAATTTTTGGAAGCTTGGATTATATCAAGAATTGATGATGGTAAAAGATCAAGTCCCAAGGTTCTTCAAGTTTAGCTTATAGGACTTAGATATTGTGTAAAAGTAAAAAGGAATTATACTAAGATCAAATAAGTTTTAACATATTTAAAAAGTGTTTCTAAAATTCTAACATGTGTAACACCCCAAATTCTGACTATGTGAATAGTAATAGCAGAATTACACTGTTTTACATTTTCTGTGTGTTATGAAAATAGTTTGACTGTTCTAAGATCATTTTTGATCATTTTGTGTGACTTGCTCTGAGTCAAGAAAATAATAATTTTTTGATTGGGAAAAATCTTATTTTAAATAATTAGAGCTGGGGGATCTTACTAAACCCAATTCTGATTGATATATATATTAATCTTATAATTTTTAGGATTTAACTGATGCAATTAAATAATTTTGTATTATTATAATATTATTTTATTCAACAGGATTCCTACTGTCTCAAAAATAGTAAAAAATTATTTGTGGACCCGAAAAAGTTCGTGGGGCCCACGTTTACTGTAACAGTCAACGATTCTGACTGGACAAAATAGGTGGCTTGACTTTTTTTAAACTAATTAGAATGAGTCAACAAAAGAAGCATTGACTTCTTTGTGAACCATGAGATTGTAAAGCTTACTTTAGAAGCTTTAATCTTAACCGTTGATCCGATCAATGGTGTAAAATGAATCTTGACAAAACCACTAAGTAATATCCACCGTAGATGAGATCAATGGATAGGAAATCAAGATGATTTCGATGGCTAAGATGAAGTCTACAATAGTGGCTTGAAATTGATTAGTAACTAATTAAGCTTAATTTGGTTAATCTAATGGCCTAATTAGTAAGTTAAGTAAACTAACTTAATAATTAATTAGTTATAAACTAATTACTAATTAAATATCCTAATTATTATTAGAGGATATAATATATATAATTATATGTCTAATTAATCAATTATGTAATTGGAAAGTTAATTAAGATTGGTTAAGAAACTAAACCTAATTAACTAGTGAATTGATTAGCAAGTAATTAGACTTGAATTAAAATAAATTAAAGTCCCTAAATTCACTTGAAGCCCACGGTTTGCAGTAGCTTGGAGGAGTCATCTATATGGTTCTTGAACCATCCATAATAGCCACACAAGTCAAATTGATGACCTATGCCATGTGCACCTCCATGTGCATCCAATTTGTGATATTTTGAGTCAAGTAAATCCTCTAATTTCACTACCCATTCACGGTAGCAGCATTCCATAATTCAATCTCACAAATTTCATTTTCTCTCTCATCCAAAAAGCTTTCATCTTTTCTCTAAAAAATCCCAAGAACCAAGCAACCATTTTTCCTTCCTTTTCCTTGAGTGGTTCGGCCAAGCACCCTATAATCACCATCACTCACCTATAATTTTCACACACATCATTTCCTAAAGCTAAACAATATTCTAAACACTTTCCATTTAGAAAGTTTACCCAAAATCACATCCTAAGTGCTTCAAAAACCCACTTCTAGCTTACTTCCCTAGAGGTAAACTTGGATTTCTATGGTTTAAATTCATGTTTGTAATTTTCTAAGCCATGTTTGTTCCATGGTTTGTTATTATTAAGCTTTGTTTGTGATTTTACTAATTATTTTAGAATTATTAGGAATTGTTGTGAGTCACACGAAAATTGAGGAGAAGGAGGAGAGCTTGAAAAGCTTGTCTTCAAGAGGTAAGAGGGAGATTTAACCTCACCCACCAAGTTTTGGTGGTGTGAGGATGGTTTTGTATGGTGAAAAATCCATAAGGGTTCTTCACCGATTATTTGATGTGTTTTGATTGTGTTTGTATTGTGTTTGATTGTGTTTCTATGCTTGCATGTGTGATAAAATGCTTAAAGCTTTGATATTATGTGTGTATGCATAATTATGAAAGCATGAGATTGTATGTGTAATTTAGGATGTGAATAACATAATGAACCGATTGTATGAGTACTCCAAAGAGTACTGAGGCTCACGACCATGCCATGGAAAAAAGGACCAAAGTCCTTGCACTGATGAATTAAAATGAAAACTGAGCGATTTAAATGAATTTGGAAAAAAATTGAGTACAGTAAGGTAAAATGATTTTATGGGTAGTAAAGAAAAGAAATAACGATTTTTGAAAAACAATACCATTTACTAATTTTTAGAGGAATTATACCACAAATTTTTATCAAAGAGGGACTAAATTGTAAATTTTATCAAAATAAGGGGGCATGGTATAAATACTTATTTTTAGAGGGGTCATATTACAAATATTATTTTTAGAGGGGTCAAATTGCAAATATTTTATAAAAGAAAGATGATTTTGTAAATATTAAATTTTTGAGGGACTATTGCATAAATATTAATTTTTGAGGGACTATGACGTAAATATTAATTTTTGAGGGACTAATATGTAAATATGAGTTTTTGAGGTACTAGTGTGCAAATATGGAAAATAAAGCCAATTTTAGTATTAAAATGAGAAAAATAGTATTTTTAATTTAAAACGTAAGAAAAATATTTACGCAATTTGAAAATGTTGAAAAATCGCTACGCGATTTTGAAAAGGTGACATAATTTAGTCGCAATTGAGAAAATGCGAAAATATGATTACGCGATTGAAATACAGTAATTATACTGTTAGAATATTGTGTGGGACTCGAATATGTGATATGAAATAGAAATGTGAATAATTCGTAGTACATGCATTGGAAAGGTCCAATGGACTGTATGAGGCTAGTTGCCTAGGAGAGACTACACCTCCTGAGTGGGTGCGATATGCGTAGTGTAAGTCACTCGTTGACTTTGGGGGCATTGGGGTACTAGTTGCCTACAATGGGCAGATGGTAGTTCTTCTGTGCTGTAGGTTAGACCGACGCAATACACCAATGATCCTAACCGAGACACTATCCTTAATCAAGATCTGATAAAGACTGTCGTGTATATGCTGGATGTGCAAGACTGAGCACGTGGTCCGAGGCATGTTGGTACCGATAATTCTTTTCGATCACTCTCTCCGACCTGAGTTGTAGCTCCATAGAGTAGGAAATTGAGTCTGTGTGCATACATATAATGATAGAGGGTATTATTGTAATTCCTGTTTATGATAATTGATTTATTAGTTATTTGATCATTGATAATGGCATGATTATAATTATGGTATGTTACATGTTTTATGATAATAATGATGTTAGTGGCATAACTGTAATTACGGTGTGATAGCTGTATGAGATATTGTATGTGTTTATCTTCATTGCTACCATACTGGTATTGGCGTAGGTGATCTCACCTCTTTGTATGTATGTTCTGTGTTATAATTACATTTGTTAAGACGTCGAGCAAGAGATAGAGCGAGAAACTGAGGAGGAGCAGATTCCTGCTGAGGACGTCGAGTTTTGAAGAGATGGAGATGCTTAGTTCCCTTGGCTACGTAAAGCTGACATTCATCGGAGGAAATGAGGCATGGACTGTAGATTTAGAGAGAGAGAGTATATATTACATGGGAGACCTAAATATTAGACTGAGTAGACAACATTTAGGACACCCTTACTTTTCTGTCAATATTTATGTACAACTAGAGTTCCCAATATCCATTAGGCAGTATTGGGGAGCTTACTATCGTACTCCCAGTTTGACTAGTATTGTGTCGTCTGCTCGGACACCTGTCCGTAGGACTGCACATCATGACGGATTCCTATATGTTGAGGAATTTGAGGAGGACCCGTCTGAGGGTTCTGCTGTCTAGTAGGACTTGGGCAGTATAATAGTTTAAATTATAGTTTAAAGTTTAAATATTTTAGAAGTCTAGTTTGTAAGATATTTAAGTGTGACAGTACTAAACGCTTGTATGTCTATATATGATGTAAATTATTTGTGACAATGTTGTTATGTTTTTATTTTCTGTTAAGTTTATCTTATTATCATTAAGAAATTTTATAACTCTTATTTATATTACAAGCACGATTTCTAATAAAGAGGTAATTTGGTAATTAAGTAACATAAAGTGTGGCGCCCTAAGGAGGGTGTTACATTAGTTGGTATTAGAGCCTAAGTTAGAGTCTTTTAGGTTTGTGGTTAGGTCTGTCTTGTCTAAGTTGTGTGATTCTCTGTAATTATTTTCCGAAAGAAAAACAATATTGTTTGAAGACTGACCTTCACTTTTCTTTATGTTGTTCAGTTTGATTGAATAGAATGAAATGGCTGGACGCGGAAGAGGACGCATGAATGCAAGGGCAGCAGCTGGAATTACCGACGACGACAATCAGAATATGGCTGCAACTATAGCAGCAATACAACGAATGGCCGAGGTTGTTGCACAGCAAAACCAAAGAGCACATGATGATGCTCATAGCTTGTCAGAATTTCAGAGGAATAATCCACTGAAATTTCATGGAGAGTTCGACCCAGAGAAGGCTGATATGTGGATTAAGGAACTGGAGAAGATATTTGAAGGCATGGGTTGTACTGATGAGCGGAAGCTTACTTTTGCGATGTTTGTGTTAGTCGGTGATGGAGAGGCTTGGTGGGCAAGAGCTCGGAGGTTAATACAAGATGAAGGTAGAGTTGTGACATGGCAGCTCTTTAGGCAGAAATTTCTGGGGAAGTATTTCCCAGCCAGTGTTCGACATGCTAAGGAGATGGAGTTCCTTAGTCTGAAGCAAGGGGCGATGACTATAAGTGAGTATGCAACAAGGTTTGAAAGCTTGTCTAAGTTTTCGAGGTACTTCCAGATGCATCCAGATGAGGAGTGGAAGTGTAGAAAGTTCGAAGAGGGGCTGAGGCTTAACATCAAGCGAGCTTTAGCAACTGTGGATATTGATCAGTTTCTGGTATTGCTAGATAAGTGCCGAAAGGTGGAAGAAATTGATCATCTCCGTGAGGCGAGAAATAAGAATTTTGGACCAGCACGGTTCCAAAGGGGGAAGAGTAGCGGTGGCAACCGTTACCAACAGAAACCATATACTAAACCAGCAGTAAGTCAGAATCGGCAACAATCGTTTGGGGGAAGCTCTAGTGGCAGTAGGGCAGTTTCAACTGGAACTTCTGCACTTAAATGTTTTAAGTGTGGGAAAGGACATCTTACCAGGGACTGTCAGCACAAGAGGGTGATTTGTTATCGATGTGGGAAGCCTGGACATTTCTCTAGGGAGTGTGATCAGCAAAAGGCGGAGCCATCAGTGGGCAGTGTTCGCACAGCAAGGCCACAGGCGGGTGGTCGAGTGTATACTATGAGCGGGGAGGAAGCCGCTAAATCTGAGGACTTGATAATGGAGGAGTGTGCTATTGAAGGTAATCCTTTAACAGTATTATATGATTCGGGAGCAACACATTCTTTCATTGCATGTGATTGTGCAGAGCGGTTGGGATTAACTGTGACTACATTGCCGTATGATTTGAGTGTTAGTACTCCTACTGATAAGCCTGTGATAACTACAAAAGTATGCTTGAATTGCCCTGTATCTGTTAGAGATAAGATCTTTCATGTGGATTTGATCTGTTTGCCTCTTTCCAAGATTAATGTAATCTTAGGAATGGATTGGTTATCTTCCAACTATATCTTGATAGACTGTGCTAGTAAGACATTAGTTTTTCCTGAGGTTAAGGATTCTAGATTCCTAACGGCTACTCAAGTGGAGGCTTGTTTGAAGGAAGGAGATCAAGGGTACTTGTTGATGTCTTCGATGGAGGTTCACTGTAAAGACGTTTTGAAGGATATTTTTGTAGTGAATGAATTTCCGGAAGTGTTTCCTAAAGATATACCTGGAATACCGCTGGAAAGAGAAATCGAATTCTCTATTGATTTGGTACCCGGAGCTGGACCTATATCTATGGCGCCTTATCAGATGTCGCCAGTAGAGTTGGCAGAGCTTAAGAAGCAGTTAGAGGATTTGTTGGAGAAGCAGTTTGTGAGATCAAGTGTATCACCTTGGGGAGCTCCAGTATTGTTGGTAAAGAAGAAGGATGGAACTTCTCGTCTATGTGTAAACTACCGACAATTGAACAAGATTACAATCAAGAACAAATATCCACTACCAAGAATCGATGATCTGATGGACCAATTACGAGGAGCCGCAATATTTTCTAAGATTGATTTGCGTTCTGGTTATCACCAGATACGTGTAAAGGTGAAGGATATTTCGAAGACTGCATTTCGGACACGATATGGGCATTACGAGTATCAAGTGATGTCTTTTAGTGTGACTAATGCACCTGCGATATTTATGGACTTCATGAACCAGATTTTCCGTTCATACTTGGATAAGTTTATTGTTGTCTTTATTGATGACATCTTGATTTATTCTCGAAGTCAGGAGGAGCATGCTGAACATCTCAGAGTGATTCTCCAGATTTTGAGGGAAAATAAGTTGTATGCCAAGTTGTCCAAATGTGAATTTTGGTTGAGCGAAGTACAATTTTTGGGGCATGTCATATCGGCGGATGGAATTGAAGTTGATGCTTCAAAGGTGGAGACAGTTGTTGAATGGGAGAGACCGAAGACTGTATCGGAGATCCATAGTTTCATCGGATTAGCCGGTTACTATCGATGATTTATTGAGGGGTTTTCGAAGATTGCAGGACCTCTTACCCAACTTACATGAAAGAAGCAACCGTTTACATGGACAGAAGCATGTGAGGAAAGTTTTCAGGAGTTAAAACGACGACTAACTACTTCACCGGTTTTGATTCTACCTGATCCGAACGAACCTTTCGAGGTATATTGTGATGCTTCGTATCAAGGATTGGGTTGCGTACTTATGCAGAACCGTAAGGTTGTAGCATATGTGTCGAGGCAGTTGAAAGTGCATGAGAGGAATTATCCGACTCATGACTTGGAGTTAGCAGCAGTGGTGTTTGCATTGAAGGTATGGAGACATTTTCTCTATGGGGCAACGTTCACTGTTTTTAGTGACCATAAAAGTTTAAAGTATCTGTTTAACCAGAAAGAGTTGAACATGAGACAAAGGCGTTGGCTCGAATTTCTGAAAAACTATGACTTTCAGTTACAGTATCATCTCGGGAAGGCGAATGTCGTAGCGGATGCCTTAAGTAGGAAAGCGCTTAATGCTTCTGTTATGATGATGAAGGAGGGGGAACTAATAGAAGAGTTTTGGGATATGCGATTATCTGTGAAGTTGACACCGAGAAAGATATGTTTGAACCTGATCGTTATTTCGAATAACTTGATGGATAGAATACGAGAAGGGCAAAATAGTGATCAGTATTTGCAAGAAGCAAAGGAAGCAAGAAGTCAAGGAGCGGAATTGGAATTCAGCGAGGGTGTTGATGCAATTTTGAAGTTCAAGGGGAGAGTTTGTGTACCAAACGATCCAGAACTGAGGAGATCAATTTTGGATGAAGCTCATAAAAGTAAGTTGAGTATGCATCTGGGAGCCACGAAGATGTACCAAGATTTGAAACAGCAATATTGGTGGCAAGGAATGAAGAGGGATGTCGCTGAATATGTATCATCCTGTTTGACTTGTCAGAAGGCCAAAGTGGAAGATCAGAGACCATCAGGAATGTTGCAACCTTTGCCTATTCCTAAGTGGAAATGGGATGATATAGCAATGGATTTCGTAACTGCACTGCCGAAGACTCGGAAGGGTCACGATTCTATATGGGTGATTATTGATCGGCTTACAAAGTCGGCGCACTTTTTACCGATTAATATTAAGTACTCAATGGAGAAGTTGACTCAAGTGTACATCAATGAAATTGTTAGACTTCATGGTGTACCATCCAGTATAATTTTCGATCGAGATCTACGATTTACATCGAGATTCTGGAACAGTTTGCAAGAAGCAATGGGAACAAAGCTACGTTTGAGTTATGCTTACCATCCACAAATAGATGGTCAGTCAGAAAGGACGATTCAGTCATTGGAGGACTTGTTGAGGGCTTGTGTTTTAGAGTAAACTGGTTGTTGGGATGAATTTCTACTGTTGATAGAGTTCACCTACAACAATAGTTTCCATTCTAGCATAGGGATGGCACCCTATGAGGCTTTATATGGGAGAAGGTGTAGAACACCATTGTGTTGGTATCATGATGGTGAAAGTATTGTGGTAGGACTTGAATTTGTGCAACAGACAATTGAGAAAGTGAAGATGATCCAAGACAAGATGAGGACAACCCAGATGCGGCAAAAGAGTTATGCAGATAAAAGACGAAGACCGCTTGAATTTGAAGAAGGTGACCATGTATTTCTACGTGTGACGCCTATGACTAGAGTTGGACGAGTAATCAAGTCGAGGAAGCTCACTCTGAAGTTTATCGGGCCGTATCAGATACTTCGTCGGGTAGGTCCGGTAGCTTATCAGATTGCACTACCACCGTTCTTATCAAATCTTCACAATGTATTTCACCTATCACAACTACGAAAATATATTTCTGATCCGACTCATGTCATCGAACCAGACACTGTACAACAGAAGGAGAACTTGACCTATAAGACATTTTCGATCAAAATTGAAGATCGAAGGGTAAAGCAACTTCGAGGAAAGGACATCGCATTGGTTAAAGTGGTATGGAATGATGTAAGTGGTGAAGCCACATGGGAGTTGGAAGAGAAGATAAGAGAGCAGTATCCGTTTTTATTTTGAATATATATGTCAAGTTTCGAGGACGAAACTTTATTTTAGAGGGGGAGAGTTGTAACACCCCAAATTCTGACTATGTGAATAGTAATAACAGAATTATACTGTTTTACATTTTCTGTGTGTTATAAAAATAGTTTGATTGTTCTGAGATCATTTTTGATCATTTTGTGTGATTTGCTCCGAGTCAAGAAAATAATAATTTTCTGACCGAAAAAAATCTTATTTTAATTAATTAGAGCTGGGGGATCTTACTAAATCTAATTCTGATTGATATATATATTAATCTTATAATTTTTAGAATTTAACTGTGCAATAAAATAATTTTGTATTATTATAATATTATTTTATTCAACAGTACCTACTGTCTCAAAAATAGTAGAAAAATTAATTGTGGACCCGAAAAAGTTCGTGGGGCCCACGTTTACTGTAACAGTCAATGATTCTGACTGGACAGAAATCTAAACCAATGGGATTTAGTCAAAATAGGTGGCTTGACTTTTTTTAAACCAATTAGAATGAGTCAACAAAAGAAGCATTGACTTCTTTGTGAACCATGAGATTGTAAAGCTTACTTTAGAAGCTTTAATCTTAACCGTTGATCCGATCAATGGTGTAAAATGAATCTTGACAAAACCACTAAGTAATATCCACCGTAGATGAGATCAATGGATAGGAAATCAAGATGATTTCAATGGCTAAGATGAAGTCAACAATAGTGGCTTGAAATTGATTAGTAACTAATTAAGCTTAATTTGGTTAATCTAATGGCCTAATTAGCAAGTTAAGTAAACTAACTTAATAATTAATTAGTTATAAACTAATTACTAATTAAATATCCTAATTATTATTAGAGGATATAATATATATAATTATATGTCTAATTAATCAATTATGTAATTGGAAAGTTAATTAAGATTGGTTAGGAAACTAAACCTAATTAACTAGTGAATTGATTAGCAAGTAATTAGACTTGAATTAAAATCAATTAAAGTCCCTAAATTCACTTGAAGCCCACGGTTTGCAGTAGCTTGGAGGAGTCATCTACATGGTTCTTGAACCATCCATAATAGCCACACAAGTCAAATTGATGACCTATGCCATGTGCACCTCTATGTGCATCCAATTTGTGATATTTTGAGTCAAGTAAATCCTCTAATTTCACTACCCATTCACGGCAGTAGCATTCCACAATTCAATCTCACAAATTTCATTTTCTCTCTCATCCAAAAAGCTTTCATCTTTTCTCTCAAAAATCTCAAGAACCAGGCAACCATTTTTCCTTCCTTTTCCTTCAGTGGTTCGGCCAAGCACCCTATAATCACCATCACTCACCTATAATTTTCACACACATCATTTCCTAAAGCTAAACAATATTCTAAACACTTTCCATTTAGAAAGTTTTCCCAAAATCACATCCTAAGTGCTTCAAAAACCCACTTCTAGCTTACTTCCCTAGAGGTAAACTTAGATTTCTATGGTTTAAATTCATGTTTGTAATTTTCTAAGCCATGTTTGTTCCATGGTTTGTTATTATTAAGCTTTGTTTGTGATTTTACTAATTGTTTTAGAATTGTTAGGAATTGTTGTGAGTCACACGAAAATTGAGGAGAAGGAGGAGAGCTTGAAAAGCTTGTCTTCAAGAGGTAAGAGGGAGATTTAACCTCACCAACCAAGTTTTGGTGGTGTGAGGATGGTTTTGTACGGTGAAAAATCCATAAGGGTTCTTCACCGATTATTTGATGTGTTTTGATTGTGTTTGTGTTGTGTTTGATTGTGTTTCTATGCTTGCATGTGTGATAAAATGCTTAAAGCTTTGATATTATGTGTGTATGCGTAATTATGAAAGCATGAGATTATATGTGTAATTTAGGATGTGAATAACATGATGAACTGATTGTATGAGTACTCCAAAGAGTATTGAGGCTCACGGCCATACCATGGAAGAAGGACCAAAGTCCTTACACTGATGAATTAAAATGAGAACTGAGTGATTTAAATGAATTTGGAAAAAAATTGAATATAGTAAGGTAAAATGATTTTATGGGTAGTAAAGAAAAGAAATAACGATTTTTTAAAAACAATACCATTTACTAATTTTTAGAGGAATTATACCGCAAATTTTTATAAAAGAGGGACTAAATTGTAAATTTTATCAAAATAAGGGGCCATGGTATAAATACTTATTTTTAGGGGGGTCATATTGCAAATATTATTTTTAGAGGGGTCAAATTACAAATATTTTATAAAAGAAAGATGATTTTGTAAATATTAAATTTTTGAGGGACTATTTCATAAATATTAATTTTTGAAGGACTATGACGTAAATATTAATTTTTGAAGGACTAATATGTAAATATAAGTTTTTGAGGGACTAGTGTGCAAATATGGAAAATAAAGCCAATTTTAGTATTAAAATGAGAAAAATAGTATTTTTGATTTAAAACGTAAGAAAAATATTTACGCGATTTGAAAACGTTAAAAAATCGCTACGCGATTTTGAAAAGGTGACAGAATTTAGTCGCAATTGAGAAAACGCAAAAATATGATTACGCGATTGAAATACAGTAATTATACTGTTAGAATATTATATGGGACCCGAATATGTGATATGAAATAGAAATGTGAATAATGCATAGTACATGCATTGGAAAGGTCCGATGGACTGTATGAGGCTAGTTGCCTAGGAGAAACTACACCTCCTGAGTGAGTGCGATATGCGTAGTGTAAGTCACTATTTGACTTTGGGGGCATTGGGGTACGGGTTGCCTACAATGAGCAAATGGTAGCTCTTCTGTGCCGTAAGTTAGACCGACGCAACACACCAATGATCCTAACCGAGACACTATCCTTAATCAAGATCTGATAAAGACTGTCGTGTATATGCTAGATGTGCAAGATTGAGCACGTGGTCCGAGGCATGTTGGTACCAACAATTCTTTTTGATCATTCTCTCCGGCCTGAGTTGTAGCTCCATGGAGTAGGAAATTGAATCTGTGCACATACATATAATGATAGAGGGTATTATCGTAATTCCTGTTATGATAATTGATTTATTGGTTATTTGATCATTGATAATGGCATGATTGTAATTATGGTATGTTACATGTTTTATGATAATAATGATGTTAGTGGCATAATTGTAATTATGGTATGATAGCTGTATGAGATATTGTATATGTTTATCTTCATTGCTACCATATTGGTATTGGCGTAGGTGATCTCACCTCTTTGTATGTATGTTCTGTGTTATAATTACATTTGTTAAGACGTCGAGCAAGAGATAGAGCGAGAAACTAAGGAGGAGCAGATTCCTGCTGAGGGCGTCGAGTTATGAAGAGATGGAGATGCCTAGTTCCCTTGGCTACCTAAAGCTGACATTCATCGGAGGAGATGAGACATGGACTGTAGATTTAGAGAAAGAGAGTATATATTACATGAGAGACCTAAATATTAGACTGAGTAGACAACATTTTGGACACCCTTACTTTTCTGTCAATATTTATGTACAACTAGAGTTCCCAATATCCATTAGGCAGTATTGGGGAGCTTACTATCGTACTCCCAGTACGGTTAGTATTGTGTCGTCTGCTCGGACACTTGTCCGTAGGACTGCACATCATGACGGATTCCTATATGCTGAGGAATTTGAGGACCCGTCTGAGGGTTCTGCTGTCTAGTAGGACTTGGGCAGTATAATAGTTTAAATTATAGTTTAAAGTTTACATATTTTAGAAGTCTAGTTTGTAAGATATCTAAGTGTGACAGTACTAAACGCTTGTATGTCTATATATGATGTTGGTTATTTGTGACAATGTTGTTATGTTTTTATTTTTTGTTAAGTTTATCTTATTATCATTAAGAAATTTTATAACTCTTATTTATATTACAAGCACGATTTCTAATGAAGGGGTAATTTGGTAATTAAGTAACATAAAGTGTGGTGCCCTAAGGAGGGTGTTACAACATGCCCAACAAACTGTTTTTAGAAAGTTAGTCTAGGTAGTAGTTCAAACCTTTAAAAAATAGCCTAGTTTGTGTTTTGTAAAACTGACATTTGGTTACAATTTTAATCATATCTTTCAAAATACTTTGAGTTTTGTTCTGAAACTTATTTCATTTGAAAATAGACTCAAAGATCTTTTCCAATGAGTGGTCATTTGCTTTAAATGGATAAGAAATGATGAAGTTATGATTATTTAAAGTTAGTTTTCGAAACCAGAGTGGTTTATTCGAATAAGGAATGTGTTATTCGAATAACACACCCCAGAAAACATTCCAAAACGTGTTTTTAAAAGATTTATCCGAATAAAAAAAGTTTTATTCGAATAACAAGACCCAGAAAACGTTCCAAAACATGTTTTTAAGATTTATGCGAATAACAAATGTTTTATTCGAATAACACGAGATTTATTCGAATAACAATGTTATTATTCGAATAAACATGTCCAGAAACGTTCTCAACGGTTATAAACGGCTAGTTTTCATAAAGAAATCATTTCCAAACTTTACCCAATGAATCTAAATCTTAATGGGCTATAAATACAAGTCTTTAAGTACTAAAGAAATGTTGGAGAACAATCTAAAAATCACTCTTGAGGATTAAATTCGTGTTTCACTATTTATTTCTCCAATCCTCTATTTTTGAGCTATAAGTGTGTGAATCCTTGATATCCATTGAGCTTCAATTTGTATTATCCACTCTAGAAAGAGAGTTTCAATTCTTCCATATCTTATTTAATCTGTAAAGAGGGTGAGGTATCCCTCAAGAATTGAAAAGGGTGAGGCATCCCTTGCAAGTAGAGGCTCAAACATAAATGATGAGGTATCCCAAGGTGAGTTGAGTGCTCAAGTTTGTGAAGGTAATCAAGCACCTGTGAAACTTGAAGAATTGGAGGCTCTAGCACAAGGGTGAGGTATCCCAATGTGTGAGGAGTGCTCGTGTTTGTATAAAGGTTTTCCTAGCACCCGTGAAGTCTAGGAGATAATGAAGAAAATCTCAAGTTGAACTTGGGGATTGGACGTAGGCCATAAGTGGTTGGTGGCTGAACCAAGATAAATCATTGTGTTTGCTTTTCTCAACTCTATCTCCTTTACATTTATGCTTTAATTATATATACTTGAGTTTAATTTGATATGTAGCTTATTTGCATGATTTATCCTATAACCCAAGTTATATTTGAGTAATCTATAATAGTTGTACATTTGTTAGACTTATTCCATTGCATGTGCTGATTGAAAATATCAAAATGCATAATTTTTCAAAGTTGCATTAAAACTAGTCATCACCCAATTCACTCCCCCTCTTGGGTAATGGTTGCCATGGCTAACATATTTTATTTTTAATATTTCTTAATTTGTTAGATTTGGATATTGTTATCTTAGGATAATATTTAGGCTATCTTAAGGATATTTTATAGGAGATTTGGCAGGAGATTTTATAAGAGATTTAGTAGGCTTAAATGTTGATATTTAACAGATAAAAAGAGGGAAAAATCAATAGATTTCTCACATGCCACTTTCCCCCCTCTTCTCTTTCTTCTTCTTTGAGTTTTCATACATGGCCCTGCGTGGCTAAATTTTTAATTGGTTAAATGAAATGGAAGCCTGGGAATCAATAAAACTGTGAGATCTAATTTGTTTTTAATATTCAATTTATGCTTTGAATATCATATGTTCCTTTGTGACTATTTTCATGATGGTCTCATTTAATTACTAGGAGACCTACTAGTTTATTATTCCCTGCAATCTACTACCAGATTAGATATCAAATCCATAATTGTTTGATCCCTCTAATTTATGAAGCAACTAAGATTTAATAATTTTTTAAGTCAGAAATTATTAGATCTTAGGAAGAACACTCAACTAAATTAAATGCAACCACTTGTGCTTATGTTGTTTAATTTCATTAACCTCTCAAATTCTTAAAGCTAGTACTAGATTAAACCTTTAGTGCTTGTCTTAGGATGTTTAATAGTTAGAGTTAATTAGATCACTTATTTTCTAGTTAACTACGATTAAGGTAAGATAGAAAAATAGTTCCAATAGTGAATATTCAAAGTGTGAACTCATATATACTTGCATTGATGATCAGTTGTAAAATTCTAAAGGTGGATGTTGACTTAGACCAAGATTTGGTCTTTTGATTAATTTCAATACTTTAATTTGAATTGTTCCTTAGTTATTCTTCCTAAATTGTTTTCGTTATACTCATAACTCCCTCATCCACATTCACGTAGTATAAAACTAGGCTAGATACTCTCCATTGGAACGATCCTTACTCGCATTACTACATGTGTTTTTAAGAGTATACATTTAATTTTTGGTTGCCTGTGACAGCACACCATTTTTTGACTTTTTTCAAGCCCTCTTCACTGATCATTTTCAAGGTATTCTCATTTTCCATTCTTTTTTTCCTTCTAAAAACACCATTATAAGGGCAAATGTCATAGAATAGTGATGAGGAAAGTGTTTCCTTAGAAATCCTTTTCCTCTTCACTGATCATTTTCAAGGTCTCCACTGTGAATGCTTATGTCTTGAAGTATATTAAATGAATTTTTGATGATAACAAAAGTAAAAGAGAAGATCAAGATCAAAAGAGAAAACCAAGATCAAAAGAAGGAAACAAAAGGTATATAGATATAAGTCTTAGGATTTCAATGTAAAATGCTCTCAAGGTATCTCAATGATATTCAAATGGTTTTTTAAAGATCCTTTTAAATTAACTAATAATTCAAAGTTCATCTTTTTAAAGATATGTTGATTTCAATCTTGGATTTCATAACTCAAATGTAAATCTTGTCAAAATCCAAGCTCCTATATGTAAGGATTGACTAATTACACATGTGTTGTAATCAATTACAAGCTAAACAGAGACCTCGTAATCGATTACATTGAGCATGTAATCGATTACAAGCATGGCAGAAGCCTTGTAATCGATTACACTAAGGCTATAATCGATTACAAGTCTGGCAAAAGCCATGTAATCGATTACACAAGGCTAGTAATTGATTACATCCTACCTAGAAAGTCAAGAACACGTTCAAACAGCCATGTAATCGATTTTCATTAGTGTGTAATCGATTACCACTGGTCTGACAGTGCCCAACGGCTATATTAAGTGCATCAAATACTAGGCATTAAACCCCCAATGGCTCTTTTAATGAAAAACATTTTATATACTTGTGTTGGGGCATCATTAATGGCTAACTTGAACCTTAAAACATCTTTCTAACACTTTATACGAAAATTAATCCTTGAAATCATTTTTGCTCTATTTTTCTAAAAATCCTTGAGATATCTTTGAAGAGCATTCTAGAGCTTCAATTTGTATCAATTACTCTTAAGATTTTCATTCTTTCAAACCTTGATTATTCTATAGAAGAGGGTGAGGTATTCTTCCAAATTGTAAAAGGTGAGGCATCCCTTGATTGAAGAGGCTCAAGCTACAAAGGGTGAGGTATCCCAAGGTGGTATTGAGTGCTCAAATTTGTAAAGATTACACACACCTAATTCAAGCTTTGAATTTAGTGGAAAATCTTGAGTGATTACTTGAGGACTGGACGTAGGTCAAAAGGGGTGACTGAACTAGGATAAACCATTGTGTTTGATTCTCTAAACCCTTCTATTTACATTTCTGCATTGGTCTATTTGATTGGTTGAGTATTTTTCTTTTGAATTGGTTCATTATTGTGCAATATCTTTCTATTTTATCGATTCATTCATTTTCATCAATCAATAGCTTCAACAAAAATTGACAATCAAGAGTTTTTCAATAGAATTGCGAAAAGTTTTTATAAACTCAATTCACCCCTCTCTTGAGTTTTGAGGCCACTTAGTAACATCCGCCACCTCAAGCATGGCAGAGGCGTTTTTCTCATTGTGGAGACTCTGATAGAGGTCTAAGGCCGATAACTGAGATGGATATCTTGGAGCCATTACGGAGGGTAGATCATGTTAGAAAACTTCCAAGGCAAAGACCAACACGTTCGTTCTCCACGCTTATGATAGAATTGGAGAATCTTTGTGAATATTCTTCTGATTCTAATGTGACTACGGCCTCTGTAGGTAACACTTTCAATTTGGATATAGCATGTCGAAGAGTGGCTACTTCAAAACCCAGAGAACACATTTTCCTAGAAAACATCGGCCTATATCAATGGGTTGACCAAGAAGTCTTAGGCATTCCCTCCAGTGTTGAGAGTTCGGAGGACGCCCGTGCCAAACAAGAATATCTTCACTTGACAAAAAATAGATTAAGAGACAGAGAGTACATTGTCAGAGCTCCGTTCGATTAACAGAGAGTCTGCTTAACAAGAACGGAGGGCGACCACTTTATATACATGTACCATGCATTGTTCGCCTGCATCGGGGTCTGACTTCCATTCTTTAAGCTCGAGATCAGAGTCTTCAACCACTTGTGTGTGGCTCCAACCCAGCTACATCTAAATGCTTGGGGTTTTATCAGAACCTTTGAACTCATCTGCAAGATCTTTGGATGGCCGTACTCTGTGAGGTCATTCTTCTTTCTTTTCACTTAATTTTCACCCTTTGGGAATAGTTTTCAAAAGGGGTAGGCCATTTTACGTGCGCAGGTGGAAAGTGTTCAAACTAGATCAAGAGTCCTTCAAGAACCTCAAGAAGGATTTCTTCCAAATTGAAGGAGCTCTAGGGTTAGCGCCTTTTTTTGTTAACCTGTAGGGCGAATCGCGGATGTATTTATACTGGACCCAAGCAGTGTGGGATTGGAGATTAGAAGAGACAGAGACTCTGGTGTTTGCTTTTTTAGAAGATGAGGTTGTAATTGGCATTGACTAAAGCAATGGTTTTGATGATAACAAACAAGAAAGGAATGGAAGTGCAAAGATAAAGTCCAAAGACTCTTCAAGCTTAGCTTATAGGACTTAGATCTTGTGTAAAGGTAAAAAGGAATCACACTAAGCTCAAACAAGTTTTAAACATATTTATAAGTGTTTCTAAAATGTTTAAATGCCCAACAAACTATTTTAGAAAGCTAGTTATGGTAATAGTTCAAATCTATGAAAAATAATCAAGTTTGTGTTTTGCAAAACTGACATATAGTTACTCTTTTGATCATAACTTTCAAAATACTTTGAGTTTTACTTTGAAATATCTCATTTGAAAATAGACTCAAAGATCTTTCCAATGACTGGTCATTTGCTTTAAACGGATAAGAAACCAAAAAGTTATGACTAATTAAAGTTTGAGTTTTGAAAATTTGACCTTTGGTTACTATTTTGATCATATCTTTTAAAATACTTTAAGTTTTGTTCTGAAACTTCCTTCATATGAAAATAAACTCAAAGAGCTTTCCAATGAGTGGTCATTTGCTTTAATTGGATAAGAAATGAAGAAGTTATGACCTTTTAAAGTTGGTTTCAAAAACTAGAAATGGTGTAATCGATTACACGAGTCATGTAATCGATTACAACGTTGACAGAAGCCGTGTAATCGATTACACAGAGTATGTAATCGATTACAAAGTGCCCAAAAAGCTTGTAATTGATTACACAAAGTATGTAATTGATTACAAAGTGCCCAGAAAGCTTGTAATCGATTACAAAGTGCCCAGGAATGTTTCTAACGGCTATAAACGACTAGTTTTCATAGAAAATCATTTCTAAAACCCTCCAACAGCTCTAAAACTCATTGGGCTATAAATACAAGTGTTTGGGCATCAAAAATAAGTTGGAGAACATTATGAAAATTACCCTTGAGCATTGAAAATGAAATTCATCATCTTTTTCTTCAAATCTTTGTTTTGAGCTAAGTGTGTAAATCCTTTATACCCATAAGTTTCAAGTTGTATTATCTACTCTTCAAGAGAGTTTCTATCTTCCACACTTTGTGTAATCTATAAAGAGAGGGTGAGGTATCCCTCTAGAGTAAAGGGTGAGGTATCCCTAGAGAGTGAGACATCTCTCAAAGTTAGAAAAGGGTAAGGTATCTCTTGAGGGTGAGGCATCCCTCAAAAGTTGTAAAGGGTGAGATATCCCTATTTGAGGCTCAAGCACAAGGGTAAGGTATCCCAAGGTGTGTTGAGTGCTCTCAATTGTAAAGGTTATCAAGCACCTGTTGAAGCTTGAAGATAGTGGAAAATCTCTAGCGGTTGCTTGAGGACTGGACGTAGATCATAAGTGGATTGGTGATCGAACCAGGATAAACTATTGTGTTTGATCTTCTAAACTCTATCTCTTTATATTTGCACCTTAGTTATATATGCTTGAGTTGAACTTGATATTTAGCTTATTTGTTTGATTTATCCTATATCTCAAGTTGTAGTTGAGTAATCTATAATAGTTGTACATTTATTGTGCTTATTCCGCTGTATTTATTTATTGAGTGATTTAAAATGCACAATTTTTCAAAGTTACATTAAAATAAGTCATCACCCAATTCACCCCCCCTCTTGGGTCATGGTTGCCATGGCTAACAAGTGGTATCAGAGCTTCGTGCTCTGGTAAAAGCTTAACAGCTTGGAGTTAAAGATCTTTGTTTTTTTTGCAACCATTAAAAGATTTTCAAAACGGAAGGTTTTGAAATTAATAAACCACCATTCTTTGATGGTGTGAATTTCATTTATTGAAAAGCTAGAATGAAAATTTATATGCAATCTATTGATATTGATTTGTGGGATATTATGCTTGATGGATTTACATGCAAATCAAGACAAACTTGGAATGACTATGATAAGAAATGCTTTTCATTAAACATTAGAGCAATGCAAATATTGAGAAGTGGTTTAAATGATGATGCTTATGCTAAAATTAAGAGTTGCTCTAGTGCTAAAGATATATGGGATACTCTTGATGATATCTATCTTGCTAACAATTATTTTTTGTATAAAGTTGTACATAGAGAGCAAGAAGAGCAAAAATCAT
Organism: Ormosia semicastrata; assembly: GCA_029884595.1. Taxonomy (NCBI): domain Eukaryota; kingdom Viridiplantae; phylum Streptophyta; class Magnoliopsida; order Fabales; family Fabaceae; genus Ormosia; species Ormosia semicastrata. Next base: position 15,642,537 of record JAQQTO010000062.1, on the reverse strand, counting down.
TGAAAGAATCTTGTTGTGAAAAATATCCTCAAAATGATGCTCAATTTAAAGAGGTGGCAAAGCAAAACTAATTGGTATATACTCTTGAAGCTTTGATGTACAACACTGAGGAAGATGGTGATTCCCTTGAAGAGTCATTAGTGCAAGAAATTGTGACAACCTCCCACTTGACTCCAAAGAACCTTGAGGTAAATAATGCCTATCTTGATTATGGTCCTTCCTATGATGAGCTACAATGTGCATATGATGAATTATATGATGGTTTGTTGAATTTAGAAAATAAAAATTTATCTTGTTTGGAAAGCATTTCCTCCATTGAAAATGAAATTGAAAACTTGAAAAATGAATATGCTTTTCTTGATGAGGAAATGCCTTTGAAATGTGAAACCTCAACTTCTTGTGAAAAATGCATTGATTTAGAAAATCAAGTTGAGAACTTATCTTTTAAATTTGCCAAGGCTAATAATTTTAATTGCTTACATTCTATGCTTGTTAATGAGAATAAAATTAATGTTATTCCACATGAAAATTCAAGCAAGGCTTATGGCAAAAATAGTTTAGAATGTAATAACAACCAAAGGCTCAAGTTTTTCAAAAATGATCTTCAAAAGACTAAGCCATCATTGAATTCACTTGTTTGTAATTTTTGTGGTCATCTAGGACATATTTCTCATTTATGCAATTATAGAAGAAATTCTTATATGAGAAAAAATATGGTATGGGTTCCTAAAGACCTTAAATGTCCTAGTACTAACATTCAAAGACCCAAGATGAAGTGGGTACCAAAAAGTCCTCTTAGTGTTTTAATTATGCAGAAAACTTCTCAAAAGGATGGACTAATTGGTCAAAGAAAAAAGGAATCATCAAGGGGATTACTTCCAAAGCCCATTAGTAGAAGTTTTGATCAAAGAAGGAAAATGACTTCAACCAAAGCGTCTCAAGTACAAAATGTGGAACTTGCAAAGTTCAAAACACTAAAAGAGAAGCAATGGGTAAGGAAAAGAGTTTCCTTGATCAACAAGGCCAAGGTATCAAAAGTTTTTACCTCTCATGAATATTCACTTGTAAAGTCAATAAATTTGATGTATATTCCTTGTAGGCCTTAAGTGATTAATAAAATCATGTGCTCTTGGTAAAATCTAAATATTTTGATTAGCACATGATTATGTTTATTCTTATTGTAACATAAGCTTCTACAATGCCTAGGTATATTTGTATGATGTTTGAAATTGCCTTGAGACATTTTGGAACTAATTTGAAGGTTTTGAGATTGATCAATTACTATTTAAAATGCAAAAATTGAATTTAGCAAGCTTGTAATCGATTACAAGACCTTTGTAATCGATTACAGAGGCTCTGCCAAGCGTTCCAAGCAAAGTCAGAGAGCATGTAATCGATTACACATACTATGTAATCGATTACAATGTTTCCAGAACTCATGTAATCGATTACAAGGTTCCCAGAAAGTTGGTAATCGATTACACAAAACATGTAATCGATTACATGGATTCCAGAGGGCTGGTAATCGATTACACACCCATGGTAATCGATTACACAGGCTTTAAAAATGGTTTTAAGTGCTGGAATGACCATTATCACTTAAAATTGTCTGTATATCATGAAAGCATGCATATTATTAGCTATGTGCTTAATGATAATTGATTGTTTACATTTGTTGTGCTCAAATTATATACTATGAAAAATTTGATATTTATGAGAGCATAATGGATTAATGACTAACCCCTATGGATCCAAAATTGGTGGATACCAAAGAAAATGCTTTGAATTATATTGTAGGGTGACTATTAGCTCAAGCATGCAAGTGAAGTGAAAATATGCTACTTGAGTTTCAAAAACTTGAAATGGTCCAAGTTTTCCAAGAGTCATGAAGACTTGAAGCTTAGAAGTTGGAATCACTTACAAAAACTGAAAGAGCACACTTTTGGTGATATCAATTTCTTATTCTTATTTATGTTTTAATTTGAATATCATGTTATATTTGAAAAAGTCATATATTTTTTTTTTGCATAATGCCATTAATTTTGCTGCATTACATTTTTGCTGCATAATCTAACTTTTACTGCATCATTTTGAAATGGATTTTTTTTTCAATGGATATTCTGGTTATATAATGCTGATTTGGTTGAATTCCTTATTGAATATTCATTATTTAACAATGGTTTTGCTCTATCACTTCTCTTTTCGTCAAAATCTATATCTTGTATATCTTTTTGATCATGACAAAAGGGGGAGAAGTTTATGAGTCTTTGAGAAAAGGTAAATAACAAGGTACAAATTCAATGATCTTGGAATTTCAAAATTAAGCGGGAGCTGTGCAATCTCTGATCTAATCACCTCTTGAAAAATAGAGGGGGAGTAAGTCTCTAATACACCTTTTGTGAATTCCAATTTATTTGAACTAACTCTTTTCTCAAATAAATGTTTGTCATCATCAAAAAGGGGGAGAATGTAATTGACATTGACTAAAGCAATGGTTTTGATGATAACAAACAAGAAAGGAATGGAAGTGCAAAGATAAAGTCCCAAGACTCTTCAAGCTTAGCTTATAGGACTTAGATCTTGTGTAAAGATAAAAAGGAATCACACTAAACTCAAACAAGTTTTAAACATATTTATAAGTGTTTCTAAAATGTTTAAATGCCCAACAAACTGTTTTGGAAAGCTAGTTATGGTAATAGTTCAAATCTATAAAAAATAGTCAAGTTTGTATTTTGTAAAACTGACATATAGTTACTCTTTTAATCATAACTTTCAAAATACTTTGATTTTTACTTTGAACTTTATCTCATTCGAAAATAGACTCAAAGATCTTTCCAATTACTGGTCATTTGCATTAAACGGATAAGAAACGAAAAAGTTATGACTAATTAAAGTTTGAGTTTTGAAAATTTGACCTTTGGTTACTATTTTGATCATATCTTTTAAAATACTTTGAGTTTTATTCTGAAACTTCTTTCATATGAAAATAGACTCAAAGAGATTTCCAATGAGTGGTCATTTGCTTTAATTGGATAAGAAATGAAGAAGTTATGACCTTTTAAACTTGGTTTCGAAAACTAGAAATGGTGTAATCGATTACACGAGTCATGTAATCGATTACAACGTTGACAGAAGCCGTGTAATCGATTACACAGAGTATGTAATCAATTACAAAGTGCCCAGAAAGCTTGTAATCGATTACACAAAGTATGTAATTGATTACAAAGTGCCAGAAGCTTGTAATCGATTACATGAAGCTTGTAATCGATTACAAAAGTGCCTAGGAACGTTTCTAACGACTATAAACGGCTAGTTTTCATAGAAAATCATTTCTAAAACCCTCCAATGGCTCTAAAACTCATTGGGCTATAAATACAAGTGTTTGGGCATCAAAAATAAGTTGGAGAACATTCTGAAAATTACCCTTGAGCATTGAAAATGAAATTCATCATCTTTTTCTCCAAATCTTTGTTTTGAGCTAAGTGTGTAAATCCTTTATACCCATAAGCTTCAAGTTGTATTATCTACTCTTCAAGAGAGTTTCTATCTTCCACACTTTGTGTAATCTATAAAGAGAGGGTGAGGTATCCCTAGAGAGTGAGGCATCTCTCAAAGTTAGTAAAGGGTGAGGTATCCCTTGAGAGTGAGGCATCCCTCAAAAGTTGTAAAGGGTGAGGTATCCCTATTTGAGGCTCAAGCACAAGGGTGAGGTATCCCAAGGTGTGTTGAGTGCTCTCAATTGTAAAGGTTATCAAGCACCTGTTGAAGCTTGAAGATAGTGGATAATCTCTAGCGGTTGCTTGAGGATTGGACGTAGATCACAAGTGGATTGGTGATCGAACCAGGATAAACTATTGTGTTTGATCTTCTAAACTCTATCTCTTTACATTTGCACCTTAATTATATATGCTTGAGTTGAACTTGATATTTAGCTTATTTGCTTGATTTATCCTATATCTCAAGTTGTAGTTGAGTAATCTATAATAGTTGTACATTTATTGTGTATATTCCGCTGCATTTATTTATTGAGTGATTTAAAATACACAATTTGTCAAAGTTGCATTAAAACAAGTCATCACCCAATTCACCCCCCCTCTTGGGTAATGGTTGCCATGGCTAACAGAGGTTAATACTCTTAACATTCTAGTTTAGTGGGTCGATAAAGGTGGGTCCATCTACTATAAAGATGTCCTAGATGAGGCTTCTGACTCAATAAAATCGTTATTAGGTATCTCAGCATACATATATTTAGTAAACTTGTACTTCTAAATTTTTTCTAAGTGTTTTAAGATATCTGTTTCCTATTTACAAAAAGCATGGTGCCTCCTAGTGAGCTTAAAGCTCTCACCTTGCAGTTAGCCCAAAGGAAAGCTGGGGCCTCGAGGTTTGAATCCCGGCCCACGGTCATTGTTCCTCCTCAACCTATAGTCATTCTTCCTCCTCCTTAACTTGTTGTACTGGAGGCAGATCTCAGATCACCTGCAGAACCTCTTCAGCCTCCGAAAAGGAAAGGGAATGACCACTAGGAGCTAAGAGGAAAAAGGTCAATGACTAAGGTTGCTCCCCTTAATCTAACTACTAGCTGGGAGACTGAAATCCCAGAGGGTGCACCTCTACAAATTTTTTGGGAGCTTAGTTTATGATAGAGGGGTTGATCCTAGGCAAATCATTGACAACGCCCTTCTATCTTCGACTAACTAAGATGTCCTAATAGAGCAGGACTTGATAGAGCTTCTTCGGGATGCCCAGGTGTGGGCTCTGCGCAATGCTTCTGTCCTTTAGTTTTTGGAGTCCTCTTTTGAGTTTGTCTGTCAGACTCGGGAGTTAGAAAAAGGAGCTGGACACCCTCCAGGGGTGAAAAGTGGGAGCTCGAGTTAGTAGTTACTCAAAATAATAGGCAGCATGCTCAAGTCAATGAAGAGCTTGACTTGCACAGAGCTGAGATAACCGGGCTGCAGGCTAGAATTTCGGTAGGGGTCACTGAGGTAGCCGGGCTCCGGGCCCAAGTTGTTGAAGGAGAACAATTTCAAAGATCAGTTGTCTTTTGTTGAGTCCACCTTAACTGCACTCCAAGCTGAGAATGAGATTCTACGACAGTCTAAGGCCAGGTTGAAAAGTGACATTTTATATCTTGAAGATGAATGGGCCAACTCAGTCGATGAATCCTTCTCAAATGCTCTCGCTTGACTTTGCCTACTGAACCTAGACCTTGTCGTGGAGGGAACCAGTTCGAGGAAGGTGGTCTGGGATGGTTGCATAGTGGATGCCATTCCCGAAGCCACTCTAGTTAACCAGGTTCCTGCAACGACCGATGGCATGGAGGAAGGAGATGAAAGCTCGGAGGACGAGCTAATTAAGGAGACTGAGGTAGAAGAGGAGCCTACCCTGGATGCCTGATTCTTCTTTCTGTTTCTTTTCATTTTGCCCCCTGTGTAGGGTTAATTTTATTTGTATACAGACAAGTCCCAAGTTTCAGGCACTAATTTGAATTTCAGCACTTAGAATTTTATTTCAACACTTAGAATATTTTGCTACATATATTCCTATTACTTTCTCTTTTTCCTCATCGAGATGGATTCGACATTCGATATGGATGATTCCATTTACTTTTAGTGCATATTCTTACTTTTATTTGACCGAGATGGGTCCAATGCTCAATCTCAATGGTTATTTTACACTTAGTGAACACTTAATTTATTTATCATGTTTCTCCACTTTTGTTGACCCTTAGTAAAATATTTAAGTGTGAAACTAGGAAGTGTAATTTTGATATAGAAGCCTCTTAGAGTGGTGTCCACAAATCCCGAGTAATGGTTTGCTACTCTTAACCTCTTTAAACCTTTTTTTAGGCTTATAGGTTAAGGTCAAGCTGAATACTGAAAGTATGATTTTGACACAGAAGCCTCTTGGAGTGGCGTCCACGTATCCCGGGCTATGGTCGAATACTCTTAACCTCTTTAAACTTTTACGTTTATGGGTTAAGGTCAAGTTCATTAGGGTATAGGTAAAAACCCTTAAATTCACTCCTTGAACTCAGATACCGGTCAAGTGGATTCCTTTTTTGGACCTTCATTTACATATCGAAATATCTTATCGTAATTGGACCTTGTATTCCTCATACCGCTCCAAGGCACAATCACCTTGTGAGTTGTAATAATTATAGATGAATAAAATAACCAAGTGTTGAAGATATAATCAAAAGTTTATTCATGTCGGAACTCGTTACTTACATGACAAAAATAACAATTAAAGGCATTTAACTATAATATTTCCTTAGCTTACCAACATTCTAGAAATTCTTGATAGTTTTTCCAGAGAGGGTTTCTAGAGTATAGACTCCTATGTTTGTTTTGGACACAATCATGTATGGTCTTTCCTAATTAAGAGTTAACTTTCTATCTTTCGTATTTTTACCTCTAATATCTACCCTACAAAGTATGAGGATGCAAGATTAAATCTTTATGGTATCACTTTAGAATTATATGTACTGCAATTCTCTGTTTAAGAGCGACTTCATAGACATGAGTAATGCGGCATTGTTCTTCTAACAAGTCTAAGTCATGACAGATGAGGTCCGGGTTGGCCTCCTCAGAAAATTTCTATCTCCTCTAGTTCGGTTCTCCTATTTCCATCGAGATCGTAGCCTCGCAACCATATGTCAATTTAAAAGGTGTCTCTCCTGTGGAGGAATAGGGTGTGATCTGATATACCCATAAGACATGATCGAGTTGCTCCACCTAATTCCCCTTAGTGTCATCGAGCCTTTTTTTTATTCCCCTTAGTGTCATCGTTGCCCATTGGTCTTTAGGTGTTCCATCGAGGTGAAATGTTGTTTGATCTTGAGACTAGCTAAGAGATCCTTAAACTTTTGATCTGTGAATTGGGTTTTGTTATCCATAACAATAGACTCCAGGACACCAAATCTGCTAATAATATTCTTATAAGTAAACTTCTGGATCCTATATGAAGTGATGGTAGATAACAGTTTAGCCTCAATCTACCTAGTGAAATAATTAACAGTCACCACTAAGTACTTGACCTACCCTGGTGCTTAGGGGAAAGAACCTAGGATATCCATCCCCATTGGTGAAAAGGCCAAGGGACGGACATTGTAGATAGTTCTTCTAGTGGGCAGCGTAGATATCTGAGAATTGCTAACATTGATCATATTTCTAGACATGCTCTTTGCTATCAGCCACTATTCTGAATGAGGTTCAGATGAATACCTGACTGAGGTTGACAAAGGAGGTTCTGTCTGATGCACGATGGTTACGACAGTGGTCCGAGGGGGTGGGTACCTGCAAAAGGCATTCTAGCACTCAAGTTAAATCGTGTACAAGGTGGGTAATGTTTGGAATTAGATTGCTTACCTTTGCTACCTTGTGGGGTATTTATAGGAGCGTCTTGGATGATAAGAATCATAGTTAAATCTACATTAAATGTTGTTTGTAATACTCTTAATGACATGCTAGACTTGTGTATGTGTACAAAGGTAACATATGACTTGCTTAACATGTATGTTTATTTTTGCAACAAACAGAGTTAGTTTAAGCACTTTGTTGCAACTCCAAAATTGAAAAGTAGTTTAAAATAACACAAATAATAGTATAAATTACTTAGATGAGGAAATAAATATGGATAATTTATTTCTAAATCATAAATGTATGAAATAAGATGTAATTAAAGTTTCAAGAAAAATTGAGTTAGTTTGACATTTTTAGGCATACTGGTTGTGCATTTTGTGCCAGATTTACTAGTAGCAAATATGAAAAAATAAGATAATGATGAAACAACAATTTTAATGAGTCTTAGTATTCATTTCAAAGTTGTTGGAAGTTGAAAATCTTGATTTGACTAAATCTAAGTATTTTTAGTAGATCAGGATTTATCAGTATATGGCCTTGAGGCCTTATAAGTTAAATGATTCTTTTTTTTTTCCTTGTTCACAGTTTTTTGCTCCAAAAATAGAAGCAAAAATTATGAAAAAGGAAGGAAAGATCAAGGAAGAGGAGGAGAAAAAGAGAAAATTTAAAGAGAAGGCTAAAGTATGAGATCCTCCAAAGCTTGAATCTCCATCCTAGCTGCCAAAGGTAGGCGATTTAGGGTTCTTGCACTTCAATTCTACATTTTCTCCATGGATGCACCATTGGTGCATAGTAGGTCAAAATAAGTATTAGAGGTGTTTGATGTGTTTTAAATGCTTGGATGTGTTTCAATATGTGTTTATGGCTTGTTCATAGCTTAAGTTTGAGTTAGAAACTTAGAACATCTCATTTAAATCATTGATGCCCAAAAGAGGGGTTTAGGTTAAAGTATATGTGATTCGGTGCTTGAATCCAAAATCAGTAGTTTAAGTTAGTGATTGATGATTCCTATGTGTTAATAAACTAATTAGGGACTTAGAATAACTTAGAAACTATTTTGGAATAGCCAAATCTCATGAAGAAATCCAATGGAACAATACATTATTTTGTACAATTCTGTAGAACCCAGTTTTTGCTATACGTGCCACGACATGAGGAGGCCACTCTAAAGCGTGTGTTTGAATCTACTACGTGCGCGACAATGAGGAGAAGGTCACGCCGAGGTGTCATGTGAATCTGTATAGAACCCTAGGGCAGGGCGCCGTGGTGTGCCAATGCCGTGCCGCGGCATGAGGACCAGGATCTCCAAAAATGTCATTTTTGACGTTTTCAAGTTCTTGGTTAGTTGGAATCATTTGTGTATGTTTCCTAAGATGTGTTAAGACACAAGTAGGTATAATTTCAAGAGAGGAATTGTTACCTAGCATGTATTAGAAAGTTTAAACATTTGAGCATTTCAAGAGTAATAGTTTGCTTTAGGTAAACATCTAGCACCTTAGGCCACTTTTGTGGTAATGTGTATCACTTAAGAGTAATGAGTGATGATGTGGTGTTTTAGATGCATGTATGAAGGATGTTCTGGTAGTATTAGTCTTTGTGAGCATCCTTTGATTTGTGCACCATCATTTAGGCTAAGGGAGATAATTGGGGATAGGTTCTTTTGAACAAGGATGCAGCCCTAGCTTCTCGATAGTTCCAAGATATGTGTAATGTAAGGACTAGCTTTTCCTCTATTTACCACAAGATAATACACTAAGTCAGTAATCCTAGTTGAACATCCTGGTTCTAGGTTGAACTAAGTATGTATGATAGAATGTATGTTAACTTGGTATCTTTAGTTACTAAAGTATAACCTTGTAGATACTTTAAACATATCTTATTTAGCATGTGTTAAGATTATGTTTATTATGCTATGTATGCTAGTTTTAGTTAACTCATACTAAGAATTGTTGATTCTCACCATGTTGTGTTACATGTAATTTCAGGTGAGAGTTCTTCCAAGAACAAGACGAAAAAGGAAGCCAATGATTAGAATAGTTCTAGTCTTAGTAGTTATGTTATAACTTATGTATCTTTTAGTACTTCTTTTGTAATGTAAAGGATTATATAATACTTCAAGCCTTTGCTAAGGCTAATGTTGTATATGTATATAAGCATTTTTCTATGAGTTTTATGTTTTCTGTGTTCCACATAGCTCTCTATAATGTTTCCATTGAACATTATGGATATATGATCAGGTTATTGTGTATATAGTGACGTTGTAATGTTGTTTATCCCTTTAAATGTTATTTATATCGAGATATTAGTATTAGGATGTTACATTATTGTATCAAAGCAGTTCATCCTATTGACCAGGGGTATGGACTGACTATGCTTAGGCATGTTTAGGAGTTCTTTTTTTTTAAATTGTGCTTTTCTAGTCTCTTGTTTGAGATACTTTGATAGAATTGCATGATTTACCTTAGGTTAGTCTGTTATTAACTATTATTGCACGGTTACATGATATTGAGAATGCAGCTCAATATATGTTATTTCTGTGTGTACAAGAAACTATGGCATCGCCAAGGAGAGCTAGGGGAACAAGGAACTTGACCTCAGAAAGCCCAAATATGACCGAAGCATTCATGGCTATGACTAATACCATGAGAGAGCAAACAACCATTATGGAAAGGATGCTAGAGAGGAAGGAAACAAATCTACCTCATCAAACTCCACCACTTGTGCAGTCAGTATAGGAAGTATAGCAAGTCAGAAGGAATCAAAACTTCCAAGACTTGACAGCTTTCTGTCAGATAAACCCTCCACCATTTAGCGGCGAGTATAATCCTGCTAAGGTTGAGGAGTGGCTCAATGAGATGGAAAAGATCTTTAGTGTAATGATTTGCTCGGAGGAGCAAAAAGTGTCCTTCACCTCTTATATGTTGAATGAGAAGCAGAGCACTAGTGGAAAAGTACTAAGAGGGCAATAGAAGCCACAGGAACCTAGATGTCATGAGAAGTTTTCAAGATAACCTTTTTAGAGAAGTATTTTCTGCAGACTCTACATGATGATAAGGAAGTGAAGTTTGTACAGTTAGTACAAGGGAGCTTATCAGTGGCCTAGTATGTGGCCAAGTTTGATGAGTTATCAAAATTCTCTTCGCATTTTCATTATTGATGAACCTACAAAAATTCATATTTTCACAGTTCAAAATATTGGGTTTTCATCCTCTTTGAATCTTTTTGATTGAGTTTTGTTCTCAAGTCTTCTTATATTTTTAGTAATTTAATTATGTTCTTATTACTTGTTTTTATAAGTAATTGTGCATAGAAAAGATTAGAGGCTTAAACGCGCAAGAAAAAAAAAAGAAGAAAAGCTATCAGCACCCAACGCCTAGGCTTTGGGTATCCACCCCTTGAGAGCGCAACATGCACTGGAGAATTTCTGTTTAAGTGAGCCAACGCCTGAGTGCTGGACAATTAGCGTTTGAGCACTGGTTGCGAATACCACATTGTGATTTCAAAAATCCAGCGCCTGAGTGTTGGTCGTATGATAGAGAACATTAATTTCTTTTTAAATAGAAAAGTTACGCCACACTCTTACACACTTGGACATTCTTCAGTAGCCGTCAAGGAGAGAAGTGACGATACAAACCCTAAAATGGTGTGGGCGCAATTAGGAGTGGAGATTAAGGATTTTCTTCTTCCTTTCCACTTATCTTTGATGGAGTTTGTCAAATCCTCATCTTTCTTTCATTCTTCATCCATGTGTAACTAATTTTTTCTTGTTGGGGAGATTATGGATCTTGATACTTTGATGATGTAACTCCTTTTATGGGTTTAATTTATGTTTCTATTTCATGATTTATATGTTTATCTCTTTTCTTAATACTTTTCTAAATCTGGCCAGTTTAGGAATGATTTTTGGATAGATGTATGATTTGCAGAAATTTGCATGAACCTAGAACTTATGATAAACACCGCAATTTTTGCAATCGCTAGGAATAGACGTTGTAGGTTGTATGATCTTTCTTTTAATTCCCTTTTTTTCTTGATAATGTCTTTCTATTTGGGATTAGACTAAATGATTAGTTAATTCTAAATAGTGTAAGAGGATTAATATACTAAGGGATTGAGTATTAATTAATTTTGAGAATTGATCATAAATCATTGGAATAGAACATAGTTAAACCAATATTTGAATGTGTATTTAAAGAGTTCATGTGAAGTCTAAACCCTAATACTTTAATCTCATTATTTTTCATCTTTGATCTGATTTTTGATTTATTTTTAATTATTTTTTTTATTTTTATTTTTATCAGCTCTCTTTTCGATAGCTTGAATAGTGTTAATTTGGTGAATTTAGCAATTGCTAACATAATCCTCGTGGGAACGATACTCTTACTTACTTTTTATTACTTTTATGATTCAATGCACTTGCCGATTTCACAAGAAGTTTTTGGCGCCATTGTCGGGGATTATTGTTATTAATATTAAATAGTAGTTGAAAAGACACTAATTTAGACACTTATTTTTCTTATTTATTTTTATTTTTATTTATTTATTTTTATTTTTATTTTGTTTCTTTTGATTCATTCTTGTTTTTTATTTTCTTTGCTTATTTTTATTAGTCATTTATTTGTATTTGTATTTGTATTTGTATTTTTATTGTATTTTTTATTTCTTTTCTTTACTTCACTCCAATTTGCTTGTTTGTTTGTTTATGCAAGGTTCTGTGGAGTCAAAAGAATTACTCTTTGATTCAGAGATAACAAAAATAGAAAGAGCAATCAGAGAAGGAAAAAGAATTGAAGAAGAAAAGATGGCTGAGAACACTAATGCACCGAGAAGACGTACTTTAGCTGATTGTACTACTCTATCTTCTAAAAAAGTCTTAACCAGTATTTTGCAACCTGCTATCTAAGCAAATAATTTTGAGATTAAACCAGCTCTTCTACAGCTGGTGCAACAAAATCAATTTAGGGGAGGTCAAGCAGAAGATCCAAACTTGCACATTGCTAACTTCTTACAACTCTGTGACACTATCAAATTTAATGGAGATAGTGATGATGCCATCAGATTAAGACTTTTTCCATTTTCTTTCAGAGACAAAGCCAAGAGCTGGCTACAAGCCCAGCCTCAAGGAAGCATCTCCACTTGGGATGATTTGATTAGTAAGTTCCTCACTCAGTATTTTCCTCCATCAATGTTTGTGAAGATAAGGAGTGAGATTGCTTGCTTTACTTAAAACCAAGGAGAATCTCTTTATGAAGCATGGGAAAGATTTAAGGAGCTGCTGAGAAAGTGTCCTTATCATGCTTTCGAAGTTTGGCAGCAGGTGCAGATCTTTTACAATAATTTGAATTATTTCACAAGACTTATGGTGGATGCATCTGCAGGTGGATCTTTAAATACTAAAACTCCTAAAGAGGCCCAAGAACTATTTGAGACCATGACGACCAATGAATATCAGTTGCTTAGTGGAAGAGCAGTAGTCAAACAGGGAGTTATGGAGCTTGGTACTCTTGATGCCTTACTTACTCAGAATAAAAGTATTTCTTAGTAGTTAGCCAACCTCACCAAACGAGTTGAGAATATGCAAGTGAATTCGCTGAACCACCAAATGTTAATTTATGACTTCTGTGGAGGCAATCATGCTAATGGTGGATGTGAAGCAAGCAACTTTAGTTTCATTTGCTCTAGAATTGGTCAATTATATGGGAAATCCTTTAAGACCCCAAGGTACTTCATTTTCAAATGCATATCATCTTGGGTGGAGGAATCACCCCAATTTCTCTTGGAGCAATCAAATGGTACCATTGAATCCTCAACCAGAGAATAAGTCTCCTCTCGAGATTGCACTTGAAAAGCTTTCGCAACAAACATCTACTTTCATATAGCAAACTTCTTCTTTTATGGAACAGGCCTCAACTTTCATGCAAGAAATGAGGGCTAATTTCAAGAATCAAGAGGCAACCATCAGAACTCTACAAAATCAAGTGGGATAGATATCTAGATAGCTTATAGAAAGACCTCAAGGCAATTTACCAAGTGACACTGTAGTCAATCCAAAGGAGCAATGTCATGCAAATCACTTTGAGAAGTGGTAAATTGTTGGAAGAAACTGTGAAAGTGGCACCTAGTTCCTCAGGAGAAGAGAAAAAGCAAGATGATGTTCTTACTGAGGATTTTTCCATTAAAGATGCACCAGAAGTAGAGGTTTCTACTGAAGTCAAAGTGAAGGAAGAAAGAAGAAAGAAGAAAAATTCAGTGTTGAATAAACCTTTTGACTCTTCATTGTATGCTAGACTTCCATTCCCTCAGCATTTGAAGAAAGATACTCAGGAGAAACAGGAAAGACAATTCTCCAAGTTCCTGGATGTCTTTAAGAAGTTACAGATCAACATTTCTTTTGCTAAGGCACTTGAACAGATGCCCTCCTATGCTAAATTCATGAAGGACTTGTTGTCTAAAAAGAGGAAGTTGGAAAAGGATGAGACTATAGCACTTACTAAGGAGTGCAGCACCATCATTGAATGGAAGCTTTGATGTGTGTGAAATAACATCATATTTTGTTCTTGTTTTGCATGCATTTTTAAGCATTTTAGGCATTTTAGTTTCTCATTTTATTTGTTTTTCATTTAGTTTGGATAACTGCGGTGTTTATGGTGTTGTTGTACAGGATTGATGCTCAATTGGCCTTGAAATGAATGAAAAACTTACATGATTGAAGTTGGAGCTCTACAGATAGTAAACAGGGTCAAAAAGCTCACTCCAGAGAGATCCACGGCTTGCCTGTGGAATTTTCCATGGTCATGGATCGAGTAGCAACTTGAAGAAGCAAAAGAGAAACTTTAGAAAGTTCCACGACAGTGGAATTCAAGCTGAAGCAAAAGTGTCCTGTGGCAGAGAGATCCACGGCCAACCCGTGGAATGATCCACGGCCGTGGATCACAGTATGCATCAGTTTTTAAATTTTATTTTTTATTTCTTTTGGGGCCTTTTAGCCAATTAAAACCCTAAGGGTATAAATAGATGTTCTGAATACAGTTTTGGGGTTCCAATTTGGTTTGAAAGAGGCACGTTTGGAGGCTCTAGATCTTCATTTTTCTCCTCTCTTCTATCTTTGCTATGGGTTTGGATGTTCTTTATTTTGTTTTCTTGTTTCTTCTTCTCCATGTCAGAGTAATTCTCTTTGTTTCTAGGATTAGGCAATGCCCTTTGATACATTGATAATGATTAATTGACTTTGTTTACCCCTTTTATTAATCTTGAATGTTCTTTGATTCAATCCTTATTGCGCTTATTCATGTGAATTTGCTGGCCACATATTTGTATCTCATAGATATCTAGGGACGTACTAAGAGGTGAACCTAGGTGCTGGAACCATAAGAATTGAACTTAAGGTCTAAATCACGAGAGTGGGTTTAGCTTTTTGAGGATTCAATGAATTACCATAAAGCGCAATGAGTTTAATTTAAATTCAATTACCACAAAAGTAGGAATTGGTTTAATTGGGCACGGTTCTTGTCTCTGGAGAAAGAACATTAACTAATTTAGGGTAATTCACCTTCAATTAAATTTTAATTTTAATAAAAGGGTTGTCAATTAGGATTTGTCTTGTATCATTGTGGTTACCCCAATCTTGAAAGCTTTCTTGAATCTGAAAAACCTTTCTTAATAACTTACTATTTTTGTTCTCAATTTTATACTTTGAAACTTATTTATTTAATTGCTTGGTTACTAACATCTCATCAATCAATAATTATATTTCTTTTGTTTAATTTAATTAAATTAATTAATTAATTGGTATTCATAGACACAGTCCCTGTGAATTTGATCTTTTATTACTTGACAATGAAATCGTACACTTGTGGATTTCACACACCAAGCTTTCACCGAAGTTAAAGGATCTTGGAAGTTTTAATATATCTTATATTATTGGGAAGTTGAGCATTGATAAGGCTTTATGTGACCTAGGCGCCAGTATTAATTTAATGCCATTGTCAATCTTACACAAGCTGAATTGAGAAAGTTAAGCCTACAATGGTTTCCCTTCAATTAGCAGATCGATCAATCAAACATTTGTACGGTATTCTGAAAGATTTGCTAGTGAAGGTAGAAAAATTTATTTTCTCAGTTGACTTTGTAGTCTTAGATATAGATAAGGATGCAGATATTTCATTGATTTTATGGAGACCATTTTTAGCAACATCAGGAGCTTTGATTGATGTCCCTAGAGGAGAGCTTATTTTGAAGGTGGATGGAGATCAAGTGACTATAAATATTTTTAATAAGTCTACCCCAACGTCAAATCTTCATACTCCTGTTAATTGTATTCAAGGTAAATTTTAAAAGGGGTTGGATGGTAAGAACTCTTCTTCGTCCATTATTGTTAATTCTTGTACTTCCAAGATTGTTGATTAGAAAGAGAAAGGCCCTCCTATCTCCAAGATGGTTGAAATGGAAAAGGTCCCCCCAATTCTCAGAATTTATTGCAAGTTGATCTATAATCTTATGACAAGTTGAAATCTAGTACCTTGCCTGATGATAAATTGAAACCCCTATGGCCTAGTGTGAATTCTAATGCTAAGGCATCTTCTGGACCAACAACTCCAGCTGGAGTTCAAAATATTTTTGGAGGGGATCCCAAAGCCAATGATAGAGTATGGAGGCAAAGAACTGACAAAAGAAAGGCGTTATCTTGTTTCTCTTGCTTCAAGCCACAATGATTTATTAAGAAAAGGTAACGTCGAGCTAATAATGTTAAACAAGCGCTTTTTGGGAGGTAACCCAAATTTATTTCTTTTCTTTCACTCTTTATTTTGTTATTTGTTTATTTTTCTTTAGTTAGTTATTTGTTTTTACTTTTATTTTGTTATTTCTTGTTAACTAACATTTTGCTATTTTTGTTTTATAGTTAGCTAGTGTTGAGTTGGCTTAGGTGCCTCCCTAAGTTCGGAGCCTTTGTAGGGGGATGTATATAGTTGTTGGTCGCCAAAAAGAGTTTTTCTTTTTCTTTCTTGCATTTATTTCATTTAGTTATTTATTTTTATTGATTTTATTTTACTATCATCAGCTTTTTGTGTTTTGAGTCATTTTGTTGACATTATGCATGTTGATGTATTGAATTGAACATCCAATGATTGTTTGAATGTGGATTGATCTGATTTCTTAGGATATCACATGAGAATCCATGAGTTATGTTTATCTCTATTATTTCAATTGTGTATGGATGCTCTTCCCATCTTTATGATTGATAAACCTTAAAATTTAATTGAATATCAGTAATGTTTATGAGAATGCATGTGTGTGAATGATTTGTATCTAGAAGTTGTTTGATTCTCTCTTGAGGTGAAATCCTACGCAGTGCATGATTAAGGAAATGATAAAGGCCTTCTTTGGACCGTTTGAGCCTTTCAAGGTAACCTATGAAACTAGTATATCTTTAGGTCCCTTTTGCAGCCTTGTGTATGTCTGGCCTCTATTTTTTTTCTTTACCCATATTTTTCTTTTCCCATACCCATAACAAAAAAAAAAATTCCTGTCTTACATAACTTTTGTTGAGTGCATATCTTGTATTATTTTATTATTCAAGCCTTCATTATTTTTGTGCATGAAGTTTTGTGGTGCTGAAAAATTCCAAAAAAAAAAAATCTACCCAAAGTATTGCAAAGAAATAAGTTTGGGGTGGAGATTAAGAATAAGAAAAAAAAAGTGAATGTTATGTTGTTTCTTATGCTCCGTTTTGCACTTGTTCAATATTCTGAGACTTGGATTGTCAATTTTGCATGATTTTGTATCTCAACTTTTGTTTTCATTATCCTACCCTTTCTTTCTTAACTCATACCCTTGGCCTTATATTACAAGCTTTGTAAAGTCCAATTTGATCCTTGATTATGTGTTGTTTACATTAGTGGAGAGAGAGATGAAAAATAACCCTATGATATGAGTTTGATGTGCACTTGCAGTTTCATAAACCTATCTGGGTTTGTTCTTTATGAAGAGATTGAATCTTTCATTCATGTTTTTGGGAAGTCATTTATGCATGAGAATTGCATGTGAGAGATGATGTGACAATTGGATTGTTTATGTGCGACACTTTGAAGTTAGATTGTTAAGCAATTTATGAGGATATGAATGATTTTCAATACCTAGTGTTGCCATGTTTGAGTCTATGAGTTTTGAGTTTTTATTTGTTTAGTCTTTTTGTTTTGTTTTTCTTTTTCTTTTTTGCTTAAGGACAAGCAAATCTTTAGTTTTGGGGAGTGATGAACCTGAAAAAAATCGTATTTTTACTGTTCAAAATCTTGGGTTTTCATCCTCTTTTAATATTTTTTATTGAGTTTTGTTCTCAAGTCTTATTATATTTTTAGTATTTTAATTGTGTTCTTATTACGTGTTTTTATGTGTTTTTATAGATAATTGTGCATGGAAAATATTAGAGGCTTAAGCGCACAAGAAAAAAAAGAAGAAGAAAAGCTATCTGCATCTAGTGCCTAGGCTCTGGGTATCCGTCGCTTATTGCACGCCAGAGAATTTCCCTTTTAAGTGAGCTAACGCCTGAGCGCTAGACAGTCAGTGTTTGAGCACTAGTTGTGAATACCATACCATGATTTTAGAAATCCAGCGCCTGAGCACTGGTCGCGTGATAAAGAACATTAATTTCTTTATAAATAGAAAAGTTACGTCATATTCTTACACACTTGGACATTCTTCAGCAGCCGTCAAGGAGAGAAGTGACGATACAAATCCTAAAGTGGTGTGGACACAATTAGGAGTGAATATTAGGGATTTTCTTCTTCCTTTCCACTTATCTTTTATGGAGTTCGTCAAATCATTACCTTTCTTTCATTCTTAATCCATGTGTAACTAATTTTCCCTTATTAGGGGGATGATGGATCTTGATACTTTGATGATGTAACTTCTTTTATGGGTCTAATTTATGTTTCTATTTTATGATTTACGTGTTTATCTCTTTTCTTAATCCTTTTCTAAATCTGGCCAGTTTGGGAATGATTTTTAGGTTTATGTATAATTTGGGAAAATTTGCATGAACCTAGAACTTGTGATAAACACTACAATTTTTGCAATTGCTAGGAATAAACGTTGTGGGTTGTGTGGTCTTTCTGTTAATTCCCTCGTTCTTCATAATGCCTTTCTATTTAGGATTAGACTAAGGGATTAGTTAATTCTAAACAGTATAAGAGGATTAATATACCAAGGGATTAGGTATTAATTAATTTTGAGAATTGACCATAAATCATTCGAATAGAACATAGTTAAACAAATATTAGAATGTGCATTTAAAGAGTTAAAGTGAAGTCTAAATCCTAACTCTTTAAGCTCATTATTTTTTATCTTTGATTTGATTCTTGATTTATTTTTAATTATTGTTTTCTTTTATTTTTATTTTTATCAACTCTCTTTTCGATAGCTTGAATAGTGTTAATTTGATGAATTTAGTAATTGATAACATAATCATTGTGGGAACGATACTTTTACTCATTTTTTATTACTTTTGTGATTCGGTGCACTTGCTATTTAACAACAGTTATCATCCGAATGAGAAATCGTGATGTTTGAAATTCGAAACTGGCTTAAGGAGTGAGATTAAAAGTATGGTGAAACCTATGAAGATCAGAGATTTTCCTTCTCTGGTCAATAAATGCAGGATTGTAGAGTCAAGTGCTCACAACCTTTAATCAGAGGAAAAAGAACAAGACATCCCAAAGAGAAAGCGAGAGGATGACAAGACTAAGTAAGGTCCTGCTAAGACGAGTAGCCCTAAGGGAAAAAGTAAGAAAGGGTCTAAGGTACCTCAGTGCGCTAAATGTGGGAAGACACATAGAGGCAAACCATGTTTGGCAAGCCAGTCTATGTGTTACACTTGTGAGAAGTCAGGACACTTTTCTAGAGAATGTCCTATGAAGAAGGACGATGCGCCTATCCTAAAGCCGCTAGCTAAGGGACGAGTTTACACCTTAGGTGGAATAGAGGTGGCCCAATCTTTTGACCTCATCCAAGGTAAAGGCATAATTCTTAATCATCTTTTAAATGTCATGTATGATTCAGGAGCATCGCACTCCTTTGTTTCTTATGATTGTGTAAGGATGTTGTGTAAGGATGTTGGATTTGCCTATATTAGAGTTACCATATGACCTGTTTGTTTCCACACTTACCGGTAAACCAGCCATAACTTCGAAAGTGTGTCTTGACTATTGTATAAGAATTGAAGATAAAGTCTTCTTTGTTAATCTTATATGTTTACCCCTTGTGGACATAGATGTCATCCTTGGTATGGATTAGTTGTCATCTAATTGTGTGATCTTAAACTGTTTAAATAAAACTTTAGTTTTTCTATCTGATACACTTACCAGAGTTATTTCTTCTGAGTTTTTCTATCTCAATGCTAATCAAGTCAATCACTATTTGGTAGAATAAGTTATAGGATATGTTTTTCTTTTCTTATTAGATGTAGAGGTTGAGCATAACTTAGACAGTCTACCTGTGGTGAGGGAATACCAGAGGTATTTTTGAATGATATAGCAGAGTTACCATCGGAGAGAGAAATAGGGTTTACTATAGATTTAGTGTTGTATATAGGACCTATATCTATAGCATCCTCTAGGATGGCATATCTAGAGTTAGCAAAACTCAAGAAACAATTAGAGGATTTGTGACAAGCAATTCATTAGGCCTAGTGTTTCTCCTTGGGGGGCACCAATGTTGCTAGTGAAGAAGAAAGATGGTACCATGAGGTTATGTGTTGACTACAGATAATTGAACAAGGTAACCATCAAGAACAAGTATCAATTGCCTAGAATAGATGATCTGATGGATCAATTAAGAGGAGCTTTAGTGTTTTCCAAGATTGATATAAGATCTGGGTATCACCAAATCAGAGTTAAGGGAGAAGATATCCCTAAGATCGCTTTTAGAACTAGGTATAGGCATTATGAGTATCTTGTGATGTCCTTTGGGTTGACGAATGCTCCAGCAGTGTTTATGGATTACATGAATAGAGTTTTAGACCTTACCTAGACAAGTTTGTGGTAGTGTTTATTGATGACATCTTTATCTATTCAAAGACAAGGGAAGAACATGAGCAGCATGTTAGGATAGTTTTAAATATCCTTAAAGAAAAGAAATTATTTGCCAAATTGTCCAAGTGTGAGTTTTGGCTAACGAAAGTTCAGTTTTTGGGCCATGTGATTTCTAAAAGAGGAATTTCAGTGGACCCTAGTAAAGTTGAACCATTGTTGTAGTGGGTGAGACCTACCACTATGACCGAGATAAGGAGCTTTATAGGCTTGGTTGGGTATTACAAAAGGTTTATCAAGGATTTTTCTCAATTAACACTGCCTTTGACTAGGTTGACTAGAAAGGGTAGTACTTTTGAGTGCACTCAAGACTGTGAGAATAGTTTCCAAGAGTTAAAGAAGAGGTTGACTACTATACCAGTGATGCTTTGAAGTTGAGACTAAGGTGTGTTTTAATGCAAAATAGGAGAGTAGTTGTCTATGTGTTACCAAGTGGCCTCAATACTCAAGAGAGAGCTGAATTGAGTTTATAAAATATTTTCATAAATCTTTTGCAAAACACTTGATTACCAATTTTCATTGAAGTTATTGATTGATTGAAGTAAATAAATAAATGAGATTGAATAACTCACTCACAAATAAATGAGACAAAATAGAAAGTATTCAAGCAAGCATATAACATTAAAGCACAATGTAAAGAGATAGAGTTGAGATGATCAAACACAAGATTTATCCTGGTTCAGCCACCTATCCACTTGTGGCCTACGTCCAATCCTCGAGCAATCACTTGAGATTTTCACTATATTTTCAAGCTTCAACAAGTGCTTGTAACCTTTACACAATAAAGCACTCACCACACCTTGGGATACCTCACCCTTTGTGCTTGAGCCTCAACTTCAAGAGATACCTCACCCTCTTTACCAACAAGGGATATCTCACCCTTTACAACCTTGAGGGATACCTCACCCTCTTTCCAACAAGGGATACCTCACTCTTTACAATTTGGAGGGATGCCTCACCTTTTTCACAAAGAATTGAAGTGTATACAAGATGAAACTCTCACAAGAGTAGTTGATACAAATTGAAGCTCTAGAATGCTCTTCAAGAATATCTCAAATTGATTCAAAAAATAGAGCACAAGTGTTTCAAAGATTATTCACGGATTAGAATGATTGAAATATGTTTCTTAGTTGTTAGTTAGCCATTGATGAAGATCCAAGACATGTATTTATAATTTTTCATATCAAAGGAGTCGTTGGGTGCATTAATGGGCAGCATTAAATGCTGATAAAATAGTCGTTGGGCAATGTCAGGTCTATTGTAATCGATTACATAGTCCAGGTAATAGATTACATGGCTCTTAGAACGTGTTCTTGGCTTTCTAGGTTAGATGTAATCGATTACAGCCTTCATGTAATCGATTACATGGCCTCTGCCAGACTTGTAATAGATTACAACCTCAATATAATCAATTACAAGGTTTCTGCCATGCTTGTAATCGATTAAAACCTCAATGTAATCGATTACGAGGCCTTTGGTTTACTTGTAATCAATTATAAAACTTGTGTAATCGATTACAATGGCCCTTAAACATAATTTTTAAGTTCAATCAAGCTTGATGGCCATGCCCAACTTAGAAAAATATGGATTTGTTGAGATATAAACATGATTTACAAAATCCAAGATTGAAATCAACATTTCTTTAAAATATTAACTTTGAATTTCAAGTTGATTTAAAAGATCTTTGAAAACCATTTGGAGATAGTTAAGATACTTAAGAGCATTTTACATTGAGATTCTAAGGCCTATAACCTATACCAAATATACCTCTTTTGATCTTGGTCACTTCTTTTGATCTTGATCTTGATCTTGACTTTGTTATCATCAAAAAATTCATTTGATATGCTTCATAACATAAGCATTCACACTATGCATCAAGGCAGTTAAGGCCATATGAGAAGAACTACCCTACGCATGATTTGGAGTTAGCAGCTATAGTGTTTACCTTAAAGATTTAGAGGCATTAACTCTATAGAGTCCAATTTGAGGTGTTCAACGATCATAAGAGTTTAAAGTACTTATTTGATCAAAAAGAGCTAAACATGAGGCAAAGAAGATGGATAGAATTCTTAAAAGATTATGACTTTGAGTTAAAGTATCATCCGAGTAAAGCCAATGTAGTGGCTGATGCAGTAAGTAAGAAATCCCTACATGTGTCCCGAATGATGGTTCAAGAAAGTGAACTTCTTGAGAGTTTTAGGGATTTGAGTCTAGCGATGACTATAATGCCACATAGTCTCTTTGTGAGTAAGGTGGACATAGTAAATGACTTAAGGATTCAGATTTTAGAAGCTCAAAAGGAGGATGAAACTCTAATGGACATCAGTGGGCAGAACTTTTTAGGAAAGATTTTGATATGACTGATGATGGAATAATAAAGTTTAGAGATATACTTTATGTTCCAAGAGAATCAAAAGTCAAAGAGAGGATTCTAGAAGAAGTTCATAGGAGTTAGTATAACATCCATCTCGGAACCACTAAGATATATCAAGATTTAAGGAAAATGTTTTGGTGGTTTGGAATGAAAAAAGTCATAGCAGAACATGTCTCAAGGTGTTTAATTTGTCAGAAAGTGAAGATTGAACATCAGAAGCCTGCAGGACCATTACAGTCTTTGGGAGTCCCTGAGTGGAAGTGGGATAAAATTTCTATGGACTTTGTAATGGGTCTACCTAGGGTACAGTCAGGATATGATGCAGTTTGGGTTATAGTGGATAGATTGACCAAATTTGCCCACTTTTTGCTAATGATAGCTAACTATCCTCTAAAGAAACTAGCTCAGCTATATTTGAAGGAGATAGTTAGCTTACACAAAGTCCCCATAAGCATAGTTTCAGATAGGGATCCTAGATTCGCATCTAGATTATGGGGAGCCTTGCAAGAGGCATTCAGGACTAAGTTAAGCCATAGTACAACTTATCACCGCCAGACAGATGGGCAAATAGAGAAGACTATCCAAACCCTTGAGGATATGTTTAGAACATGTGTTTTAGAACAACAGGGTAGTTGGGACAAGTTCTTACCTTTAATGTAGTGTACCTATAATAATAGCTACCATTCTAGCATAGGTATGACACCTTATGAGACTTTATATGGAAGAAAATATAGATCGCCTTTATGTTGGTATGAAGTAGGTGTGAGAACCATCCTCGGTCCATAGTTGGCTCAACAGACCACCAAGCAAAACAAAATGATTAAGGATGGGTTGGTTACTACTCAAAGTCAGCAAAAGAGTTATGCTGATAAGAGAAGGAAACCTCTTGAGTTTGATGAGGGAGACCATGTCTTTTTAAGAGTCATTCCTACTACAAAGATTGGTAGAGCATTGAAAACCTGAAACTTAAATCCTCATTTTCTTGGTCCATACCAAATTCTGAAGCAAGTTAGACCCATAGCTTACCAGGTAGCCCTTCCTCCCAGTTTGTCTAACCTTCATGATGTTTTTCATGTGTCTTAGTTAAGAAAGTATAATCCATATCCTTTGCATATCATAGAACATGAATCTGTATAGTTAAGAGATGATTTATCTCATGATATACAACCAGTAAGGAACGTGGACAGAGGGCTCAAAGAGCTTAAAGGTAAAAAGATTCCTCTAGTGAAAGTTTTATGGGTAGCAATGACACCGAGGAGGTTACTTGGGAGCTAGAGTCCCACTTAAAGCAGGACTTGTCAAAGTTGTTCCCTTTAGGTAAGCAATTTTGGGGTCAAAATTTTAAAAAGGAGGGGATAAATGTAATACCCTTAATGACATGTTAGACTTGTGTATGTGTACAAAGTTAGCATATGACTTGCTCAACATGTATGTTTATTTTTGTGACAAATAGAGTTAGTTTAAGCACTTTGTTGCAACTCCAAAGGTAAAAAGTAGTTTAAAATGACTCAAATAATAGCATAAATTACTTAGATGAGGAAAATAAATTTGGATAATTTATTTCTAGGTCACAAATGTATGAAACAAGATGTAGTTAAAGTTTCAAGAAAAACTGAGTTAGTTTGGTATTTTTAGACATACTGGTTATGCATTTTATACCAGATTGACTAGCACTAGATATGAAAAAATAGATAATGATGAAACAACAATTTTAATGAATCTTAGTACTTATTTCAAAGTTGTTGGAAGTTGAAAATCTTGATTTAGCTAAATCTAAGTGTTTCTAAAGATCAAGATTTATCAGTGTATGGCCTTGAAGGCCTTATAAGTTAAATGATCCTTTGTTTTTTTTTTTCCTCATTTACGGTTCTTTGCTCCAAAAACAGAAGCAGAAACTGTGAGAGAAGAAAGGAAAGAGAAGGAAGGAAAGATCAAGGAAAAGGAGAAGAAAAATAGGAAAGCTAAAGGAAAGGCTAAAGTTTGAGATCCTCCAAAGCTTGAATCTCCATCTTAGTTGCCAAAGGTAGGGGATTTAGAGTTCTTGCACTTCTATTCTACATTTTCTCCATGGATGTACCCTTGGTGCATAGTAGGTCAAAATGAGTATTAGAGGTGTTTGATGTGTTTTAATTGCTTAGATGTGTTTCAATGGGTGTTTATGACTTGTTCATAGCTTAAGTTTGAGTTAGAAACTTTGAACATCTCATTTAAACCATTGATGCCCAAAAGAGGGGTTTAGGCCAAAGTATATGTGATTTGGTGCTTGAATCCAAAATTAGTAGTTTAAGTTAGTGATTGATGATTCCTATGTATTAATAAACTAATTAGGGACTTAGAATCACTTAGAAACTGTTTTGGAATGGCCAAATCTCATGACAAAATCTAATGGAATAGTACACGATTCTGTAGAATTCTGCAGAACCAAGTTTTTGTTATGCGTGTTGCGAAGTGAGGAGGCCACGCTGCGTGAGGTTGAATCTACTAAGTACGCCACAGCATGGATAAGGTCACGCCGAGGCATGATGTGCATCAGTATAGAACCCGATGGTAGGGCATTGCGCTCGACGGTAGGGCATTGCGCCGTGCCAACGCTATGCCGGGACGTGAGGACCAGGATCTCCAAAAATTTCGTTTTTGATGTTTTCAAGTTCTTGGTTAGTTAGAATCATTTGTATATGTTTCCTAAGGTGTGTTAAGACACACATATGTATAATTTCAAGAGAGGAATTGTTACCTAACATGTATGAGAAAGTTTAAACCTTTGAGCATTCAAGAGTAATGGTTTGCTTTAGGTAAACATCTAGCACCTTAGGCCACTTTTGTGGTAATGTGCATCAGTTAAGAGTAATGAGTGATGATGTGGTGTTTTAGATGTATGTATGAAGGATGTTGTAGTACTATTAGTCTTTGTGAGTATCCTTTGATGTTGTGCTCCATCATTTAGGCCAATGGAGATAATTGGGAGTCCATAAGGTTCTTTTGAACAATGATTCAACCCTAGCTTCTCGATAGTGTAAGATATGTGTAATGTGAGGATGAGCTTTTCCTCTATTTGCCACAAGATAATACACTAAGCCAGTAATCCTAGTTGAACATCTTGGTTCTAGGTTGAACTAAGTATATATGATAAAATGTATGTTGACTTGGTATCTTTAGTTACTAAAGTATAACCTTATAGATTCTTCAAACATATATTATTTCGCATGTGTTAAGATTATGTTTATTATGTTATGTATACTAGTTTCGGTTTACTCATACTGAGAATTGTTGATTCTCACCCCGCTATATTACCATGTAATTCCAAGTGGGAGTTCTTCCAAGAACAAGACTAAAAAGGAAGCCAAGGATTAGAATAGTTCTAGCCTTAGTAGTTATGTTATAATTGATGTATCTTTTAGTACTTCTTTTGTAATGTAAAGGATTATGTAAGACTTCAAGCCTTTACTAAGGCTAATGTTATATATGTATATATGCATTTTGCTATGAGTTTTATGTTTTCCGCATTTCGTATGGCTCTCTATAATGTTTCGAATGAACATTATGGATGTATGATTAGGTTATTGTGTATGTAATAATGTTGTAATGTTGTTTATCCCAGTAAATGTTATTTATATCAAGATATCTGTATTAGGATATTACATTGTTAACTAGGATAAGAATCCAATGAGATTGTTATCTCTTATATTTAATTCCTCTATTTATAAGGGATATAATTGATGTCCATATCTATGAGGGTCTTAGTATAAAAAAAAAATTATATTTCGACAAGTGGGCAGTTATTTATTAGTTAGTAGTAATTTGACTAATGAAGATTTAAAGACAAAGGAAGTTATCATGAGTAGTTATTGGTGGTTATAAGTATTTATCGGTGGTTACAAGTAGTTAGGATCTCTGCCTATAAATATTAGTTTGTACAATGTAATAAGGGTTGAAACTTGTAAAATCCCTATACATCCCACACACATCAGAGGATTCGATGGGTACACTACAAGTTTTCAACTATCATTTTCAATTCAGTCAAGTTTACTTTCCTTTACTTTCTTCCATTCTCTTCAATTCAGTCAAGTTTATTTTCTTTTATTTCATTTCAAGATCTTTATTGCTTTATTTACATGCTTTCTTTTACTTGCTTTCTTTACTTTTAATAAAGTTTATCTTTTTACAAGTTTAATTATCAGTTCTTTACATGCTTTCATTCATTTACTTGTCAATTTTGATTACATTGTTTTCATTTATTGCTTTCATTTTTACTTTAATTTCTTTATTTGCACTTGCTTTAATTACTCTTCATTATTTATATTTGTGCTCTGAGTTACCTAATTATTGAAGAATCCATAGAGGAAGTGATTTGCTTCCCCGAATTGAGATCTGGAATCGAAACGTCAATTAAGTAAATATCTTAAGAGATTTTGTGAAGTTTATGCGCTTAAGAAGTGGTAGAATACTTCTAAATATGTCTGAAAGCACATTTTTGAGTGCTCAGAACCCTCAAACAGGGAATAATGGAGCCAATGGCAGTACAAGACACTACAGTCTCTGTAAATTTACCACAAGCCTTGGAGCCCGTGATCAGTGAAATCACAGTGAAAAATAACACCTTTTCGATATATTGATTTCGAGTAAGTATCACAAGGTTACTTTGTGACTCCACAAATTTAATTAGAATCAAGGGTAACAAAGTCATCAAGATGACGTTGTTTGATTTGGGAATTGACAAGAGAAATTGTTTTGATTTGTCATTGAAAGATGTTAGATTATAAAATTAGTGTTAGTTTCGATTTGATAATGAAGATGTTACTTTTGATTTCATAATTAAGAATTTCGAGTGGATCCTAAAGATCGAAAACTTCAACAGTTGTTATTGTAACGGAAACTCAAAATTGACAAAATAAATCTTAATATGAAATTGAGATCATTTTGGCTTCATATTAGGTATTGAGGTTTTGATTCAATTTTGAAATTGAGATTTGAAAAGTAGCTACACTTAGCAAATTCTTGAAGAAGAATAGAAGATCTCAATTAAATGAAAAACCAGAAAATGGTTGAAGATTCAAGTTTGAATTCAAAAAAAGAGATTTTTGAATTTAAGTTAGAAGTTAACAGCGGTTGCAGATGTTAGATCAAGACAACACAAGGATTGATGGTTGAGATTAAGCAGTTACTTGTAGTACGAGGATTGCTGATAAGGATTTGATGGTTATTAAACAAAAAGATTACCAATCATTTAGTAGTTATCTTTGTTTCAGACACATGTCAAGATCTTAAAAAAAGGGTAGTTACTTAGGAAGTCTATAAATACCAAGAGGAAGGAAACATTTAGGGGTGGAAAATTCATTACTCACAAACACTTGTAAACTCACGCTCTCACGTCCATTGACATTTCGAGCAAACAACACTCAAGTCTAGTCCAGTATGTTTCCATCCACTTTTATTTCTGTACAATTTACAAATTCAATGCAAGTTTATCTTTAATTCATTTAATTTCAGTCATTTTAATTTATTGCAAAACTCTTTTTTACTCCCGATCGAGTGTTCTTTCGAGATCATTTGATTTCTTTTAATTGTTTTCTTTACTTTCTTGCAATTTACATACTTGCACATCTACTTTTCATTGCATTTACTTTAGTTATTTTACTTTATGCTTTTATTTTCTGTAATTTACATTACCTTTTACATTTACTTCGAAAGCAGTTTAATCCCTATCATTTATACTTAACTTATTTTTATTTGCATTTGCATTTTCTTATTTCTCTTAAACAAAACTTCTCTTATTTTCAAACTTATTTTTCACTAAGTTAAATAATATGCATAAACTTTTGATTTTAAATCTGCATAATTGTCTTGAATTCAAAATCATTAATATCATTCCTTTAAGATACTAACTTGGACTAGAATTCCAAGAGGAAGTGATTTCCTTCCCCAAATTGAGATCGAGAATCAAAATTTGTCCATTAGACAAAGGATTTACCATAGTCTAATTAGTTATTTTTGAAATATTTTGGTAAACTAATTGGCATGCCTAGTGGGACACATTAATTAAGTAAAGATCTTAGGGGATTTTGTGAAGTTTATATGTAACACCCCAAATTTTGTTTTTTCTGAATATATATGAGTTTTATAAATTTTATGATTTTTGTGGATTTTTCTGAATTTTTGATTATTTTAATATTATTTTGGGCTTTATGTGGGCCCGAGATGGGCCAAGAAAAATAAAAAAAATTTCCCAAACCGAAAAGTTTCAGACTGTTGATGTGGGGCAGGGGGAACTTACTAAACCCGAAACTAAGAACTGTTAACGAAAACTTTATTTATCTTAGTTTTATTATTCATTGGGTAAAGCTATTATCCATTATATAATGTTATTATTCATTGGATAATAACTAGCAGTGACTATTATCCATTGGGTAATAGTTTCTAAAAATATCTGTTGGAAAATATCTTTTAGAAAATATCTGTTGAAAAATATCTTTTTGAAAATATCTTTTTGAAAATATCTGTTGGAAAATATCTTGGTTAGTCATGGAAGGTGGCTATGACACCTTTATGAACAACCAATAAGAAGCAAGCTTAGTAAAGAAGCTTTGCATATCAACCCTTGATCTAATCAATGGTTGTGGGGGCAAGCTTAATGTTGAAACCTTGGATGTTCCCCATTGATTAAATCAATGGTTATGATAGCTTGTAGTAAATCAAATATCTCTTTCTCTCTCTTCATTATAGGCTCATGGCCATATAGCTTTGGTGTGACCAAAATTCATTTTTCTTTCACATGCAAAAAGCTATCAACTTCTCTCTTAAAAATATAAACACATTTTCTCTCACTTTCCTTTATTTTCTCTCTTCTACCTCACGGCCTCCCTACATAAACACACTTCTAATCACTTTTAATTCAAACAAATCATACCACTTAGCTCTAAACATCATTCTAAAAAACTTTGAAGTTGTGATCAAGCCTTGATTCCATCATCTTCAAGCTTGATTTTTGGATTCAAATTATAGGGTTTCAAGGTAAAAGTCTTGAAACTTGAGTTCTTATTTGATTTTTGAAAATCCTAAGACCATGTTTGATCCATGGTTGTTTTATTTTTTAAACTTTGAATGTTAATATATTGTGTTTGCTTTGATTTCTAAGAGCTTTTGGTGGAGGAAGTTGAAGCAAAAGATCAAACAAAGAGCTTTGGAAGCTACATACAAGGTAAGAGGGAGATTAACCTCATCAACCATTTGCGGTGGTGAGGGACACGAAATTTGATGCACTTGTGTGATTGTAATTATTTATCCTAAGTGATTTATTGCTTTGATATTTTGCATGAACTTGTTAAAGTCGTATTTTTGATGTTTGAACATGTTGTATGTTATGATTTAAGCTTAAATGGAAAGAAATTTTGGCTCCAATGGCCAAGTGAGGCTCACGGCCTCCAAGCCAAAGGGGTTTCCATTTCAAAAATGTTTTATTAAATGGTAATCTAAAGGATTAGTGATAATAAACCTAATTAAGAATTTATAAAATAAAAATGGAAATGAATATATTTTATCACTAATTAAGAAATTGATTTTCGGTCACATAGTGGATTTAGGATAAAAATGTAATTTTGAAACTTTAAAATAATTTGTTTATGATGATATAAATAAATTAAATAGAAAAAGATTTTATTTAAAATTAAGATAATATGGATTTCTAGAAAAATGGTAGAAATGTTGTTTAAAGGGAATTTAATAGGGAAATAATGGAAATAAAGTCTAATTTTGATATTAAATAAGAAAAGTTTTAATTTGAGCTTAGAATATTGAGAAAATATTTTACGCGATTGAAAATACGTAGAAAAAGTTCTACGCGATTTAAAAATGGTGATTTTTAGCTACGCAATTAAGAAAACTTTTTAAAATCCCTACGCGATTGAGAAAATGTTGAAAAACTGTTACGCGATTTGAAAACGTACCAAAAGTTTTCTACGATTGTGAAAACACAATAAAAACACTACGCGATTGAGTGGAACAACAAGTTTTGCTGTCGGGGCAATATAATGGACCCAAATATATCAGTATGTGTTTATGGCCAATAGTGGCCTATATTGTGTATTAAGTCATTGGACATGCATTTGTCAAACAGACAGTGTCTGTTAAGGCTATTGTTGCCTAGGAGTTGAATTACACCTAAGTGCAGGTGCGAATTGCGTAGTGTTATTCACTTGTTGAACTAGGAGGTGTAGGAGCACAGGAATTCCATAAATGGATAGTAGGTAGCTCCACTGGGCCATGGTAACTGAGTAATGCTCCGACGATCCTGACTAAACACTATTCTATTCATGATTTGGTATAGAATGTTGTATATAATGTCTGATATGCACTTTGAGAGATTATAACACTTGGTCTGAGGCAGCCGATATACCGATATATCTTCTGGATCATTCTCTCCGAAATTGAGTTTAGCTCCATGGAGTAGGAAATTGGTTCATCATACATGTGCATAGTCAATTATCATTCTTCTATGATATATATATATATATATATATATATATATATATATATATATATATATATATATATATATATATATATATGTATGTATTGTTAATTATTTGCTATTTGATACTATGATCATATAATGCTATGAATGTATTTGTTAAATACTGTGTATGAATAGTATGTTGTTTTACTGTCTTTTACTACCATGATGGTATTGATGTTAGGGATCTCACCTCTTTGTTATGTTATTCTGTTTATTTGTATTATTGTTTTAGAGTGTGAAGAAGAGGAAAAAGGATCACCTCATTTCTGTTTGGGTTAGTTTGTTGGTTGTAGTTATGGCACTGAGGGGTTTTCTAGGATATGTGAAGGTTTTGTTTAGAGGTGGTACGAATGTCTGGCGCTATGATGTTGACGAGGACCGTGTAATATATATTGGAGTAGTATCTGTGACTCTTAGTAGGACTTTCCATGGGGATCCTATGTTTACTTTTAGCGCTTTTATGCATTTATGTTTTCCTATGCCCATAGAGTTTTTGTGGAGTACTCGTCGTGCTACTGCTATGGAGGATTCAATTGTTTCTTTCGCGCGGACTCCTGTCTATAGCCCTACGACCCATCAGGGGCTATTGTCTTTTGAGGAGTCAGAGGAAGATCCGGATGAGTACCTTTCTGACTAGATGTGGGTACTAGGTTAGTTTATATTTGGGCTGTAATACTTGTATAGTTATTTTGAGAACAAAACTGAATGTTTTAAAGTTTTAGATCTTGGTATATATGTAATGTAAATTATTTTAATTTGGTATATTTTGTAATTTATTTAATTGTCAGTTTTAATTATCCGCAAAGAAAAATTATTTGAAAAACATATAGTTAATATTAATAAATAATTTATATAACTTGGCAAAATTTGGTAAATGAAAATCCATAAATGTGATGCTCTAAAGAGGGTGTTACATTATACGCTTAAGAAGTGGTAGAATACTGCTAAATATGTTTGAAAACACATCTTTGAGTGCTCAGAACCCTCAAATAGGAAATAATGGAGCCAATGGCAGTAGAAACACAATAGTCTCTGCAAATTTACTGTAAGCCTTGGAGCTCGTGGTCAGTGAAATCACAAGAGCCGTTGTTTCAAATTTAGAAACTAGAAGGTAAACAGAACTGCACCCTTATATGGGCTGCCTCATGGGTTCACTCCCCAAAATGTCACACAAAACATAGGTACTACTCAAGCCACATATACAAGTCCTATACCTACTGTTTCACCAGGAAACCAAATGGTAAATGGTGGTGGCCAAGTTGCAGTAACAAGTACCAATCGAACTGATAGGTAAAATATGGGAATACCAGTATTCCCTAACATGCTCAGAGTTATGTCTTCGATTCCTTCAGGGAATATGAATACAGCTTTGAATAATATCAGGCAACAGATTAATGAAAGTAGCCATAATATGGTCTATATGCTAACTCAATAGATGACTACTGTAATAACTCCACTCATAAAGTCAACAAATATTACCTACACCACATTGACTAAACAAATCGGTAGGATTGTAGATGTTTTTGGTAACCCAGAGGACTCAGTAAGTAATCAAAGGGTAAACAATCATCCTATTTATGAAGAGAATGCCCAGTTAGTAAATAATCCCAATGTTAATAATATAGTTAAGGATAACTAGCCAAGGGAAATTCCACATGGCCCAAATGTAGGATTTCAAGTAATTAATCAAAATCAAGATGCTGATAACCTCCTAAAAAGGATTAGGCTTAATAATCTTGGGGGCAACAGAATATTAATTAAGCAGTTGAGCAAGTGCTTAATAGATATGAGTTTAATGTGGAGTATACAAATAGACTCTATTTTGTGTCAGCTTTCCCTAAATTTATCCAACAAGTAGAACTGCCTAGAGGATGGAAAGTGCCTAATATTTCTAGCAAATTTGCTGGAGAAAGTGGAGAATCCATAGTAGAACACATTGCTCGATATACAATCGAAGCAGGTGATGTATCCACAAATGAATATTTGAAAATGAAATATTTGGCTAGCTCCCTAACTAAGAATGCCTTTACTTCATTCACAACTCTTCCACCAAATTCGATTCACTCTTGGAACCAGTTGGAAATAAATTTCCATGATCAGTTCTTTAGAGGAGAGACAAAAGTAAGTCTCGTAGATTTGTTTAACATTAGAAGAGGACATGAGGAGTCCATAGATGATTACTTAGCTAGGTTCAGGCAAATGAAGGCTAGATGCTTCACCGTTATCCCTGAGTTTGAGGTAGTCAAAATGGCTGCTAGTGGTTTAGATTACTCTCTTCATAAGAAACTAATAAACCAATAACTCTTTGACATGTCTCAACTTGCTGATAAAGTAAGGCAAATTGAGCAATTGAAACTCGAAAAGGAAAGACTTAGGAAAAATCTGAAAAAAGAAAAAATTGTTTATGTTGAAACTCTTGAGAGTAAGGATAAGTATTTTAAGCAATCGAAAGACAATAAAGTAGCCTATGTTGAAATTGATGAAGGTGAGGATGATGAGGAAAATGAGGTTAACATAGAAGAGTTAAAATCTAGTTCTCCTTATACTTGTTCATCTTTAATGCCTAATTGAACTAAGGATAATATGAAGTCCTCTACTAAGCTAACATATGCTTTCGACATTTCCAAAGATGATTAATATTTGATGTCTTATTAAAAGATAAGCAAATCAAACTTCCTGATTGACATAAAATCCCTTCAATAGAAGAAATAAAGGATAAAAAATATTGCAAGTATCATAATAGATATGGTTATTCGACTGACAATTGTATACGTTTCAGGGATTTAATTCAGAAAATCATCATGGAAGGAAGCTTGAAGTTCGAGAACAAGAAAAGCATGAAGGTGGATGCTGATCCATTCCATGTGAATGCCAGCTATATAGAACCAATTGGCTTCACAGAAGTTAATATGGTAGAAGTAGGGGAATCTTCTCCTGGCCTTACTAACAGCAGCCTCGATGCGTTTGAAGCGACAGAGGAGGAAATTTTCCCTAAGGCTGGGGAAACCTTAGTCGAATTCCTCTTGAGAAAGAAGGAGGAGGAAAAGGAAGTATCCTTGTGCCCCAGATGCTATGTTGTCTTTGACAGACTGGCTGCCAAGTCTTACCAGACAGCTTTAAAGTGGAAGCATAAGGAAAAAACCCTGTAGGAGCCTCGATCAATATCAATAATCAGCCAACAAGTCATAGTACTGTGGTAATGTAGGGGCCAAAAAGTAACATTAAGGGGAAGATGACAGTTCCCCCTTCCAATGTGGCCCCTAATCAATAGGTCAGAAATAGTTCACAATATCACAAAATCTAGAACAGGCCATTTTGGCCAAAGTTCGAATATGGGATAAATCCTTTTAGTGGAAGACCAAACACCTGGTTTCGAGGAGAAGGTTCGAACTCGAACCAGGATTTAAGCCCATATTTATCCAAATCTCAGTGGCACAAGGCACAGAGATTTCAACAACAATAATTACAACAACAGGCATTGGCTAAGCTACAGTAGCAACAAAGGTCATATGCCCAAGTGGTCCAAGGACCACCCCTAAAATAGAAAAACAAAAACCTCCAAGTCCAATGGACGAGGATGTTATCACAAATTCATTCGAATATGGGTTTAAGGATGATTTAGACACCATTTTTAGTGTCAATGTAATGTCTCTTCTTCCTTATAATTTTCCATTTCAAGTGACCAGGAAGTGGATCAGGAGAAGCATTTCAAAGATGATTCGAAAGAGACTAGTTGGTATATGGTCGAAGAGGATATGGTCAAAGTAATGGGGAATTCTGCAGTCTTCATTTCCCCCTCTCTCGAAATGAAAAGTCATCTATGCCAATTATTTATCAAAGCAACAGTAAATGGTAAATTAGTGGGCAAGGTACTGGTCGATGGGGGAGCTGCCATCAATCTTTTGCTTACAAATTTACTAAGAAAATTTGGCAAAACAGAGGATGACTAGTTGCTACACAATATGGTGGTGATAGATTTTGATGGAAGGTCCTCTATATTAGAAGGGGCTATTATTCTTAATGTCAAAGTGGCTTCAGTTATGAGGTCAACTTTGTTCATAGTTGTTTCCTCGAAGGCCAGTTACAATCTACTTTTAGGGAGATAATGGATTCATGTTGTGGGAGTTGTTCCTTCGACCGTCTATCAAAAGATATTCCTGTGGAATCAACTAGCGAAACTCGAGATGATTGAGGCTGATGACACCCTGTGTTATGTAAATAAGAACCATGTAGATCTACACATCTATATTGGCCCTCACCAAAAGCTGATTCATTTCACCTTCAAAATTGTAATGATTCTAGGGTGTACAGACGCCTATTTAACATTTCAGGCTGAGTATATTCAGCCTTAAGTTGTAATAATGGAGGTTAAGAGCCACATGGCTCAAATTGCAGCCTATATGGCTAAAAATTGCATAAATAGTGCAATTTTGAGTCAAATGACTCGAATTTCAGCCTATATGGCTGAAATACTTGGTGTTACTGAAGGCGCCAACTTGGATTGTATTTATGATTACTCTTCTTTAGGATTCAAATAAGCCCCTCTGTCTTCTGATATTAAAAAGATAGAGATACAAGATCCTTTAGAATAGGTTAATTTAGGAGATGATATAATATATAAACCTAAATTTATAAGTAAACTAATAAATCCAAGTTTTAAGTATGAGTTTGTTCATTTGCTCGAAGAATATAAAGACTATTTTGCATGGGAATATGAGGAAATGCTTGGGCTCAGTCGAGATTTGGTGGAACATAGACTACCAATTCAAGCAGGACAAAGACCAATCAAGCAAGCTCCAAGAACATTTACCCCTGAAGTGGTCTTGAAGATCAAAGAAGAAATCGAAAGGTTACTAAAGGCTAAGTTTATTCGAATCGCTAGGTATGTTAATTGGATTTCTAATGTTGTTCCTGTTATGAAAAAGAATGTAAGTTAAGAGTATGCATTGATTTTCAAGATTTAAATTTTGCTACACCTAAAGATGAATATCCTATGCCTATTGCTAATATGTTTATTGATTTAGCCTCAGGTCATTAAATTTTAAGTTTCATGGATGTCTATTCTAGGTATAATCAAATTTGCATTACAGAAGAGGAAATGTCAAAAATAGCTTTTCGATGTCCTAGAGCAATTGGCACCTTCGAATGGGTAGTCATGTCATTTGGATTAAAAAATGCTAGAGCCACATATCAAAGAGCTGTGAATAGCATTTTCCATGATGTTATTGGTAAATTCATGAAAGTTTACATTGATGATGTGGCGGTAAAATTGAGATCAGAGCAGGAACATCTCTCAAATCTAAAGCAATCATTCAAGAGAATGTGGAAACATGGATTAAAAATGAATCCTATTAAATGTGCTTTTGGTGTTTCTATAGGAAATTTCTTGGGATTATTGGTTCAGAAGAATGGATTAAAGGTAGATCAGAACAAAGTTAAAGCTATTCTGGAAGCATCACCTCATTCGAATAAGAAGCAACTCCAGTCTCTACTAGGAAAAATTAATTTCCTGAGAAGGTTCATTTTGAACTTATCTGGAAAAACTAAAGTCTTCTCTTCACTCTTGAAACTCAAACCTGAAGAAAAGTTTCGATGGGAAAAAGAACATCAAGAGGCATTTGATCAAATCAAGCATTGTTTGGCTAATCCTCCAATAATGACGCCCCTAGTTCTTGGACGCCCTTTGAAATTGTATATTTCAGCATCGAATGAAACTATTAGGTGTATGTTAGCCCAGGAAGATAAGAATGGAATCGAAAGAGCCATTTATTATCTTAGTAGAGTTTTGATAGATGTTGAAACAAAATATAGTGTAAACAAGAAATTATGCTTAGCTTTGTATTTCTCTTGCACTAAGTTAAAGTATTATGTAAAGCCACATGATGTACTTGTTTCGAAAACTGATAGAATAAAGTATATATTATCCAAATCTATCTTGCATGGTAGAGTAGGAAAATGAGCTTTTGCTTTAACAGAATTTTCTTTAAAGTATGTACCACAAAAGGCTGTAGAAAGCTAAGTGTTGGCAGACTTTTAGACTGACTACCCTTGTGTTGACATAGAAGAAAAATATATCAACTACGTTGGTTTGAAATCATAGAAGTTATATTTTGATGGATCAAAACACAGTGGAGGTGTGGATATTGGGGTTCTAATTGTTTCACCAATTAGGACTCCAACTAAATTTTTATTCAAATTAAAACATGAATATTTGAATAATGAAGCTGAGTATGAAGCTTTAATAGCTAGCTTACAAACTTTAATTTCACTTAAAGCCGGAAGTATTAAAGTATTGGGTGATTCCCAATTAGTTATTGCAACACCCCTTGATTTAATAACCAAGGCACAATCGTCATTATGTCACGGTCACTAAATTTCGATGTGCTAACATTGTCAAATAACAAACTTTACAAAAAGATTACTCATTTCGCATACGAGGAAAATAGGAGCCATGAATGAATAGTTACTTATACAACCAATTAAAATATGAATTATAAGATGTACTCAATTTACAAGATTTTAGACTGAATAATCACCTTAAAACATACATATACTCAAAATACACTTTATATAGGTAATGCAAAATAAAATATAAACTACCCATAACATATCCACGACTAAGGAGTTGGGCAGTCCATCGGATCCCGAATGTGTGAGGCAACTCCGGGTTCACCGGCGTAGTGAGAAATACAGAATAGAGTCCTCAATCGCAGTCCTCTTCATGGTCAAAGTCAGATCCCCAATATATCGCATACGCTTTCCGGTCCAGTTGACTCGCCAAGTCTTGGCACCACCAGTGAACACAATTCGAGCGAACCCAATAGAACTCCCATCGCGACGACATCACCGGATACAGTGGGTCAAACCAAGAAAATCCAGAGGAATCCAACCTCGTTCCCTCTTACAGTCTTTAACCAAAATTTTACATAGAGCAAGAAAAGTACAAGAAAGAGGTAAGACATCCTACCATCATTATCAATTATAGCAACAAGAAACCAAACGGCGCAAAGCACCCATATAGCATTTTTGACAGCAATAATGATAATAAACATTTTGTAGTAGTTACAATCAACCAAACAATTTCAGGCAGTTATATATATATACCAGTAATGCAATAGTTCCATTTGTAATAATAATGAATGCCAAATAATTCATGGACCCACTATGCATATGCATACAAAATCAAAATCCTACTCCATAGAGCTAGACACAAAACAGTCGGAGAGAATGATCAGGGAGATATGCCAGTATCTCGTCAGCCGCAAAACAAGTGCTTTCCAGAAAATAATCAGTCATTTTGCGCATCAAGGCTTTATACAGCGGCATTCTCACAAGATCTCGATATAGGACTGTGGCCAGTCAGGATCATCGGTGCGTGTGTATCGGTTTGTCTCACGGTCCAGAGGAGCTACCACTGCCCTCTGTGAGACGCCCGCGCCCCGACGCCCTCAAGGCCAACTACAGGACCCCACTTGTCTATTCGCACCTGTACTAAGGTGTGATTCATCTCCAAGGCAACTCGGCCTTATCAAAGTCCAACGGACATTCTCTTTCTTTTTGTGCAATGCATGACTCAATCATGCTCCTCATGACAACTAGGTCCATCATGCTTCGAATGCATGTCATATGATTTAACAATAAGATTTGATCCCATTCACGGATCCACATCAAGCCAATAGCACATTTTAAGGATAACCACAATCCCATTCATAGTCATGATAGAAGTTAACCATTAGGTTCATTATGTTCCTCACAACCTCACCCATACTCATGTTCTTTCTGTACTCAAATTCTCACTAGTTGTAAGGCATGCTCGCGTTCCTTGTTTTTCCCTGTTTATGAATTCCTAATTAGTTTCTAGTCATCCAATTATTTACGATTAATATGCTTTGATTAGTCCAAAAGTCTTGAGTCCAGGAAAATACACGGCTGAAACCACCAGCAATACCACTAATTAAATTTCTAGGTATTGGGTGATAACTTACACTCTTGAATTCGACGGAGACAATGTATTTAGTGAAAAATTAAAGCTGCCATTTGACGAAAAATAACATAGCAGAAAGATGAAAGATGGGAGAACATTATATGATGAGATTGGCTAAAAATCGATTCCTGTCGAATGGAGGTTCTGTCGAACAGAGATCAAAACTGTCGATTATACTAGATGATTAGCAGAAATTCTGATTCGACGGGTGCTGTTGACGTCGGAGAAATCTCCCAAGTGTTGAACCGACGAGAACACTATAGTCAGAAACTCTAATTCGACGGATCTTGACATTCTACTCGAAGAATATTAACTTTGGAGCAGTTTCTGTTAAACGGACAGAAAATCTACTCGACGGATATGTCACTCGACGAATGTTGACATTCAAACTCGACAAATATTGACTTTGGAGAAGTTTCTCCTAAGTGGTCAGAAACTCTACTCGACAGGTTTGGCATTCTAACTTGACGGATTTAGCATTGGAGAAATTTTTCTCCTAAGTGATTGGAAACTCTACTTGACGGGTTTGGCATTCTAACTCGACGGATTTGGTATGAAGATTAATTTCGATGGGCATGGCCAGGGGTTCATACTCGACGGGTTTTGACATTGCACTAAATAATCAGGAAATCAAATTCGACGGGCATGGTCAGGGGTTCATACACGACGGATTTTGACATTCTACTGAATGGTCGGAAGATCCAATTCGACAGATATTGGTACTCTAACCCGACGAATTTTGACATTGTGCTTAATGGTCAGAAACTCAAGTTATTACAATTTCTCACAAAGAATCCCAAAGTTTTAGTCTCAAACCATGGCCATCCGAAAACCAATCCGACATCACTCCTTCCATATTATACGTTCCAATACATTCAGATATATCAAAACACATAAAAATAATTAAATAGCACACATAGATCACAAACAACATGCAAACAAAAATAACCCTCAATACCAAACACAGACAACGTTCCTAAATGCTAAAAGAGGTTGAGGAGGAGTGTCTTCCTCTTACCTTAGAGAAGCACAAAGAAAGGCTGCTCCTTTTTGGTCAGAAATGTCGTTTTCACTTTTCCCGGAAATCCTCCTGGAAATCTAAACCCATT
The DNA here is from genome assembly GCA_029884595.1 of Ormosia semicastrata. NCBI lineage: Eukaryota > Viridiplantae > Streptophyta > Magnoliopsida > Fabales > Fabaceae > Ormosia > Ormosia semicastrata. The sequence continues at coordinate 15,602,115 of JAQQTO010000062.1, read as the reverse complement.
CACAAAAATGTACTCTTGAGTTACGAAAATGGAAAGGAAGAAATATAAAGTCTCTTTACCTTAATATTCAAACTTACAAAATCAGAATCAAATATTAAAATGGATACCCATGGTCATCAAAATGACCGTGGGTTACGAAAATGAGAAGGGAGGAAGAAAAAGCTGAGAGCTTTACCTTAAAGCTCCAACCTTTAAGCTTCAAAGATGTAAGGGAATGAAGATGAAGAAAATGGCAGAACTTTGAAGATGACTCCCTCAAAGATGGTGGTCCTCCAAACACAAAAATGGTGTAAGGAGTGTGACGGTTTGAAGAACAAAATGGAGGTATGGGTGGTAATGATATTGCTGCTGTGGAGTGAAAAGAGAAGAGAGGAATATGAGTGAACAGTAGCTGCGTATTGGGAGGAGGGGAAATGTGATAAAGAAAATGAAATATGCTCCCCCCTATAGTCAAACGTGCTGCACAAAAATGGGAGGAGAGAGAAAAAGTGGTTTGGAGGAAGCTTCCTAGAAGTTTCCTTAAAGCTTCCTTGAGAAGCTTTGCACAATTCTCAATAAAGTGCATAGTAAGCTTGTCTCCTCAATTAAGTGCATCTAATAGATGATTTAATTACACTATTAGAATTATTTTCTCAGTGAATGAAAGTTACGACTGATGAAAATAATATTTTTATTATTCATCAGATGATTTTATGATACAGCGATTTTATCTAGCAGATAAAACCTCAAAAAATACAAACCTCGCAAACTGTGCCCGGCCTCGGGTTTAGTAAGATCCCCCATCGACACGTTAACAGTTCAAGGTTTACCAGCCTTAGGGAAAACATTTCGTTATCCCGGCTCTGCTCAATGCGCACGCAAAATGAAGAATATATTAAAATATTCATCATTTCTAGAAAAATCCCCAAAAATTCCTAAAAATCATAAATATTATAAAATAATTATTTATAATGAAATAAATAATTTTTGGGATGTTACAACACTCTCCTTCTAAAAAAGAATTTCATCCTCGAAATTCATCATATCTTAGAACAAACGCGACTGTGTTTCTTTCATTTCGTCTCCTAGTTCTCGTGTTATATCTTCAGCTGCATCAATCCAACTCACTGGCAATAAGGTTGCTTCCTTCCACTGAGTATCTTATATTAACGGGCAAAAACGTGTTGATGTCATAGGCTGATCAATAAAAGATTCTACGCCCTTGAGCTTTTAGCCATCCAACAGCCAACTTTCCAAACAACTGTACATCGTGGAGTGGCTCTGTCGAACTTATTATTCTTGCTCACTTAGTAGACAACTAAGCGTATTTTCTTCTTAAGGCATTCGCTACGACATTCGCCTCTTTTGGGATTTTACTAAAATGAAAAATCAAAATCTTTCGGAACTTCTAATCATCGTCTCTGCCTCATATTCAACTCATTCCAATAGACCAAAATACCTTTGGCTCTTAAGATTACTATAGGCATTGAGAATTTCTCCCTGTAGAAAATGTTTCTAGATCTTCAATGCAACTACAAAGCTAACTCTGAGTTGATGTAAGGTAATCCATCTCATGTATTCTCGATTGTCTCTAAGCGTAAGTTACCATTCCTTCTATTCTGATCAAGCACACGTTCCAATTTCCAATGCGAAGCTCCACTAGGCATCCCAAAAGTTCATTGGGATTTGGGTAGAATTATCTTTAGCGAAGAAATCGAGTGTCTCTTCAATTCTCAAAAATCTTTCCATATATGCACCAATCCTATAAACTTGACTCTCATGCATGAGTTTGACATGAAATCTTGCCACTTTGGAGAATTCTGCGACGAGTCTCCTGTATTAACTAATTAATTCCATCTAGCTACGAATTTCCACTATGGTCGTCGGTCTTTCTCATTGAGGAAACGCTTCGAGTTCCGATGGGTTCACAACAATTCTTTCCCTTGAGATCGCGTAGCCCAAAGGTTGAACTGCCTCTAACTGGAATTCGTACTTGAACAACTTTACGTATAACTTCTTCTTCTTCAGGATTTTAAGAATCACCCCGAGAGATTCGGTACGTTCCTCCAAACATCAAGAATAGATCAGAATGTTGCCTACAAGGACAACGACAAATCTGTTTTCAACAAAGAAGAGAGACTATATTCAAGTAATCGATGAACATTACCGAAGTGTTCACTACACGAAATGACGTTAAGAAATTCCCATAGTGCCCATGACACGTCAGAAAAGTTATTTTGAAGAAATTTTCTACCTTTGAGTGAACTCGATGATAGTCTAGAACACAAGCTGGTCTTAGAGAAAACAGCGGCGTTCTTCAATCGATTTGTCAAACTGTCTTTCCTTGATTCGAACAAAATGTCTCATAGGATAAGTTCTCACCTAATTGTACTACGCTTGGCGCATTGTTATAGCTCAGATTTGGGAAAATATTACTCAACTGAAGTATACTAGAAACGTTATAAAGATTAGAAAGAAAAGTAAGGAAATCACTTGATTTACCATTGGACCCGCCTAATGAAGAGTGTGATGTATGGTCCAATAAAACTTAGGAGCTAGTTTCATTGATTCATATCTAGGAAATTTCTATCTCAAGAAACACTAAGTTCCCGTTGAAATCGAACAATGAGACCCGTTTAGAAAACAATCAATCCCCTTCCTGAAATTAAGCCTATTCATGAAGAAAGTAAATGATTGAATCGGTAGAAAAGGGTTCCAATTTCTAACAACAATAGGATAGTTTTAAATAAACTAGTTATAACAAGGGCAGGCTTACAAACGAGAATAGTATCATTCGAGTCAAAGGAAGTAAATACACAGACAACTCAATTCGAGAAACGAACTCTTAGAATTTCATTAGAACATTTCAACAAAATATGGCTGGAAGATAACCAATCTCTTTCGTAACATTACATCCAATTTGTAAAAGAAGTAAACAAATTAGATCAATAGAAAGACTCAGTCTTTAACAGGTCATTGGACAATTTTAAACAACTTGGCTACCATCAACAAGTTCTTAGCAGCCAAAATAGAAATAACTTAGTCAAAAGATAACGAAGGTACAAATATCCCTATTGGATTCCTACATTCATACGTCATAAAGAAACAGGTTACCCCCGGAATTATACAGTACAATCACAGGGTCATCCATAGTAGTACAAGCTTCCTCGCTTAGGCCGTCAGTCTTGGACGTTTCTACTCCACTTGAGAAATTAACTCTCCTTTCTTCGTGAGATTGTGGAGTGCGTGCATCTCCAACAAAAGGCTTCGTCCTTCGCGAAGTACAGTTCTTAGCCACATGTCCTGGCTCTCTGCATTTGAAACAGATTACTCATTCGATCGTATAATCCTTTGTTAAATGGTCCTTTCCACACTTGAAGCAGATTGCCCTTTTGATCGCATATGGAGGCTTTATCTCATGTAAAACACAATCCCTGAACACATGTCCTTGCTTTCCGCACTTGAAACAAATTTTTCCTTCGATCTTATAGTCCCTCGTGAAGTGGTCCTTTCCGCACTTCTTACACATTGATAACAGTACCACAGTTGGATTGGACTTACTACTGCTCGTACCTCCTTCAGGCATTTGTTGTTGCTGTTGTCCCATTGGTCGTAGTGTATACAGTTTCTGCTTAAACCGATTGGCCTTCCTATGGTTCCTCTTTTGGAACTTCAGTAATCCAGAGTTACCCCAAAGTCGACTTTCTTCCTTCAAATTCTGAACCTCAACTTCCAATTCCTGCTATTGTGCAGCTCTCTGATCTTGGCGTGTAGTTATATTAACCATTCTTTGTATTTCTTCGGTTGCCGCAGTCGTGCCATCATTGTCATTCCCCGCATTCACACGCTTACATCTACTTCAAGTCATTGTCTTCCTTCAAGGACAAACAAATCAAATAATAAGGAAAATTAAAAACATTCAGTCCAGACAATATTGTCTCCTCTCAGAAATCGAACACAAAGAGTTATACAGCCCAACAAGATAAACCCAAAGGACTATAACTTGAGCTCCTTCATTTTGCCTTCTGCGGCGTGATCTCCAGTAAGTCTTTGACTCCTATGCAGCTCCTCGAACCAAACTTATGCCAGATACTCTTCTCCAAAGAGAATTGGTTTTTAAAAACCTCTTGGACACCTCGGTCCACAAACCTTGCAAGTCTTATCCAACTACCCTTTTTCTAACCCATAGGCTCAAACAATTCTAGAGGTAACACAACAAGGGTGTGAATGCAAACAAGTCCTAAGCAAGTTCAGTCATACCAGCTGAGCTTCTTTCTAAAAGAACTTCTATTCGCTTAATACGCCTAGGTGAAGTCATAGTTTCCCGTAGACACAGAACATTATACATTGAGTGAGCCAATACTCAATATCATGTAACTGTGCAACAGTAACTACCAATATTCAACCTACGGCAAGCCATGCCTTTCTTTCCCAACATCTCAATCAAGAGACAAGGAAGTACACAACATACAAGAACTTCTAACATGTCTAAGCATAGTCAATCCATACCCCAGCTCAACAAGATGAACTGAGCTCTGATATCACCTTAATGCAACACCCCTCGATTTAATAACCAAGGCACAATCGTCATTATGTCACGGTCACTAAATTTTGACATGCTAACATTGTCAAATAACAAACTTTACAAAAAGATTACTTATTTCGCATACGGGGAAAATAGGAGCCACGAATGAATAGTTACATATACAACCAATTAAAATATGAATTATAAGATGTACTCAATTTACAAGATTTTAGACTGAATAATCACCTTAAAACATACATATACTCAAAATACACTTTATACAGGTAATGCAAAATAAAATATAAACTACCCATAACATATTCACGACTAAGGAGTTGGGCACTCTATCGGATCCCGAATGTGTGAGGCAACTCCGGGCTCACCGGCGTAGTGAGAAATACAGAATAGAGTCCTCAATCGCAGTCCTCTTCATGGTCAAAGTCAGATCCTCAACATATCATATACGCTTGTCGGTCCAGTCGACTCGCCAAGTCTTGGCACCACCAGTGAACACAATTCGAGTGAACCCAATAGAACTCCCTTCGCGACGATATCACCGGATACAGTGGGTCAAACCAAGAAAATCCAGAGGAATCTAACCTCGTTCCCTCCTACAGTCTTTAACCAAATTTTTACATAGAGCAAGAAAAGTACAAGAAAAAGATAAGACATCCTACCATCATTACCAATTATAGCAACAAGAAACCAAATGGTGCAAAGCGCCCACATAGCATTTTTGATAGCAATAATGATAATAAACATTTAGTAGTAGTTATAATCAACCAAACAGTTTCAGGCAGTTATATATATATACCAGTAATGCAACAGTTCCATTTGTAATAACAATGAATGCCAGATAATTCATGGACCCACTATGCATAGGCATACAAAATCAAAATCCTACTCCATGGAGCTAGACACAAAGCAGTCAGAGAGAATAATCAGGGAGACATGCCAGTATCTCGTCAGCCGTAAAACAAGTGCTTTCTAGAAAATAATCAGTCATTTTGCACAACAAGGCTTTATACAGCGGCATTCTCACAAGATCTTGATATAGGACTGTGGCCAGTCAGGATCGTCGGTGCATATGTATCGGTTTGTCTCACGGTCCAGATGAGCTACCATTGCCCTCTGTGAGACGCCCGCGCCCCGATGCCCTCAAGGCCAACTACAGGACCCCACTTGTCTATTCGCACCCGCACTAAGGTGTGATTCATCTCCTAGGCAACTCGGCCTTAACAAAGTCCAACGGACATTCTCTTTCTTTTTGTGTAATGCATGACTCAATCATGCTCCTTATGACAACTAGGTCCATCATGCTTTGAATGCATGTCATATGATTTAACAACAAGATTTGATCCCATTCACGGATCCACATCAAGCCAATAGCACATTTTAAGGATAACCACAATCCCATTCATAGTCATGATAGAAGTCAACCATTAGGTTCATTATGTTCCTCACAACCTCACCCATACTCATGTTCTTTCTGTACTCAAATTCTCACTAGTTGTAAGGCATGCTCGCGTTCCTTGTTTTTCCCTGTTTATGAATCCCTAATTAGTTTCTAGTCATCCAATTATTTACGATTAATATGCTTTTATTAGTCCAAAAGTCTTGAGTCCAGGAAAATACACGGCTGGAACCACCAGCAATACCACTAATTAAATTTCTAGGTGTTGGGTGATAACTTACACTCTTGAATTTGACGGAGACAATGTATTTAGTAAAAAATTGAGGCTGCCATTTGACCAAAAATAACATGGCAGAAAGATGAAAGATGGGAGAACATTATATAACGAGATTGGCTAAAAATCGATTCCTGTCGAATGGAGGTTCTTTCGAATGGAGATCAAAACTGTCGATTATACTACATGATTAGCAGAAATTCTGATTTGGTGGGTGGTGTTGACGTCGGAGAAATCTCCCAAGTGTCAAACCGACGAGAACACTATAGTTAGAAACTCTAATTCGACGGATCTTGACATTCTACTCGATGAATATTAATTTTGGAGCAGTTTCTGTTAAACGGACAGAAAATCTACTCGATGGATATGTCTCTCGACGAATGTTAACATTCAAACTCGACGAATATTGACTTTGGAGAAGTTTGTGTTAAATGGACAGAAAATCTACTCGACGGATATGTCACTCGACGGGTATGTCACTCGACGAATGTTGACATTCAAACTCGACAAATATTGACTTTGGAGAAGTTTCTCCTAAGTGGTTAGAAACTTTACTCGACGGGTTTGGCATTCTAACTCGACGGATTTAGCATTGGAGAAATTTCTCTCCTAAGTGATCAGAAACTCTACTCGACGGGTTTGGCATTCTAACTCGATGGATTTGGTATGAAGATTAATTTCGACGGGCATAGCCAGGGGTTTATACTCAACGGGTTTTGACATTGCACTAAATAATCATGAAATCAAATTCGATGGGCATGGTCAGGGGTTTATACACGACGGATTTTGACATTCTACTAAATGGTCAGAAGATCTAATTCGACAGATATTGGTACTCTAACCCGATGGATTTTGACATTGTGCTTAATGGTCAGAAACTCAAGTTATTACAATTTCTTACAAAGAATCCCAAAGTTTTAGTCTCAAACCGTGGCCATCCGAAAACCAATCCGACGTCACTCCTTCCATATTATACGTTCCAATACATTTAGATATATCAAAACACATAAAAACAATCAAATAGCACACATAGATCACAAACAACATGCAAACAAAAATAACCCTCAATACCAAACACAGACAACGTTCCTAAATGCTAAAAGAGGTTGAGGAGAAGTGTCTTCCTCTTACCTTAGAAAAGCACAAAGAAAGGCTACTCCTTTTTAGTCAGAAATGTCATTTTCAGCTTCCTGGAAATCCTTGAATATTCAAACTTACAAAATCAGAATCAAATATTGAAATGGATACCCATGGTCATCAAAATGACCGTGGGTTATGAAAATGAGAAGGGAGGAAGAAAAAGCTGAGAGCTTTACCTTAAAGCTCCAACCTTTAAGCTTCAAAGATGTAAGGGAATGAAGATGAAGAAAATGACAGAACTTTGAAGTTGACTCCCTCAAAGATGGTGGTCCTCCAAACACAAAAATGGTGTAAGGAGTGTGATGGTTTGAAGAACAAAATGGAGGTGTGGGTGGTAATGATATTGCTGCTGTGGAGTGAAAAGAGAAGAGAGGAAGATGAGTGAACAGTAGCTGCGTATTGGGAGGAGGGGAAATGTGAGAAAGAAAATGAAATATACTCCCCCTATAGTCAAACGTGCTGCACAAAAATGGGAGGAGAGAGAAAAAGTGGTTTGGAGGAAGCTTCCTAGAAGTTTCCTTGAGAAGCTTTGCACAATTCTCAATAAAGTACATAGTAAGTTTGTCTCCTCAATTAAGTACATCTGACAGATGATTTAATTACACTGTTAGAATTATTTTCTCAGTGAATGAAAGTTACGACTGATGAAAATAATATTTTTATTATTCATCAGATGATTTTATGATACAGCGATTTTATCTAGCGGATAAAACCTTGAAAAATGCAAACCTCGCAAACTGTGCCCGGCCTCGGGTTTAGTAAAATCTCCCGTCGACACGTTGACAGTTCAAGGTTTACCAGCCTTAGGGAAAACATTTCGTTATCTCGGCTCTGCTCAGTGCGCACGCAAAATGAAGAATATATTAAAATATTCATCATTTCCAGAAAAATCTCTAAAAATTCCTAAAAATCAAATATTATAAAATAATTATTTATAATGAAATGAATAATTTTTGGGATGTTACAATTATTAAGCAATTGACTCGAGAATATAAATGCATTAATCGAAATTTGTTTAAGTACTTTGCTTTTTCAGCAAGGTTGTTGTGTGAATTCGATGAAGTGATATTGCAATATATTCCGAGGGTTAAAAACCATGAAGCCAATGAGCTTGCCCAAATCGCTTTAGGTTACAAGATTTCGAGTATAACTTTGGTTAAATTGATCGAAATTAGAGAAAAGTTATATCCATTCGAGAATTTAGAAGTATGCCTAATTAAGGATTTGGATGATTCTAACTAGAGAAAATCAATTGTTAATTATTTACGAAACCCAAACATAGCAGTCAAAAGGAAATTAAAATACAAAGCTTTACATTATGTTATAATGAGATATTCACTTTATAAAAAGTCAGTAGATGCAAATTTATTGACATGTCTAAGTGAAAAAGAAGCATATACAGCTTTAGCAGAAGTACACGAATATATTTATAGTGCTCATCAAGCTGGTGAAAAGATGAAATGGGTATTGTGTAGGCAGAGAGTCTATTGGCCTACAATGGCTAAAGATTGTCATTTATATACTAAGTCCTATGAGGAATGTCAAAAGCATGGAAACATTTAGCATGTTTCTGCGAGTGATTTACATTTGATTATAAAACCTTGGCCATTTCGAGGATGGGCCCTCGATCTGATAGGCCAGATTTATCCACCATCTTCTAAAGGGTACAAATATATATTAGTAGCCATTAACTATTTTACAAAATGGGTCAAGGCAATTCCTTTGAAGGATGTTACTCAGTAAGATATTATTAATTTTGTTGAAAAAACATGATTTATAGATTCGGTATCCCTTAAACTTTAACTACTGACCAAGGCACTGTGTTTACTAGTCATTATTTTACTAAGTTTGTTAAGTCAAGGAATATCAAATTACTTACTTCGACTCTTTGTTACGCTCAGGCTAATGGGCAGGTCAAAGCAGCCAATAAGATTTTAATTGGTTTAATTAAGAAACATGTTGGTCTAAAGCCAAGGAGTTGGCATGAGACTTCGAGCCATTTTTATGGGCTTATTGAAATTCTCCTAAAGAAGCTATTGGTACAACGCCATATCATTTAGTTTATGGTCATGATGTTGTCTTACCAATTGAAATTAATCTTCAGTCAATTAGGTTACAACGTCAAGATGAAATTCCTACTCAAGATTATTGGGATTTGATGTTTGATGAACTAAATCAATTAGATGAGAAAAGATTAATTGCTCTTGAAGATTTGATTCGACAAAAAGAAAGAATTACAAAATTCTATGATCGTCGAGTCAAGAGAAAAGAGTTTGTTATTGGTGATTTGGTTTGAAAGGTTATTTTACCTATGGAGAAAAAATCAAAGTCATTTGGGAAATGGTCCTCAAATTGGGAGGGGCCATATCAAATTGAAAAAAATTATTCTAGTAATGCTTATTCGATTACTAATGTTAATTTAAACTAAAAGATCACTTCGATAAATGGTAAATACTTAAAGGCATACAGACCAACCATTCACAAAATCAAAATTTTATTATAAAAAAATCAATCATAGTTTTGATTCAAAAGTAATCAAAATTTGAATTGTCATTACAAAATATACAAATATTTATTGAAGCTTTGAAAACAAAGAAACCCAAGCATCTACAATTCTCTTCTTTTCCTCAAAGGCTGCTCCAAAGGATGGAGTTAAGTTCTAGATAGCTTGCTTCACTTGATTGCCTTCATTAGTCCACCATTTGTAGGTCTCATTAAGAGCTTGTTCTTGACTTGCACAATCCCCAGCCAAGGCTCAAAGTTCACCTTGTTGTTCTTCAAGCAGTAGCAGTTCTTGTTTAAGCTCAGCAATTTGTTCTTCATTTTGATTAATATTTTGCTGAGTCGATGAAAGAACATAAGTGAGTTTCGAGTGTCTCCTTTTTACCTTAACAACATTTACCATCAATTAATTCTTTTGTTCGAGCAATTACTAGTTGTTGGTGATGACTTAATTAATACTGAGAAGCTTGGTTGGCAAGTCCTTTGTAAGGTCGATTAACTTCTGGACCATTGATTAGGCATTCGAATCCAGAACGTACTTGTTTTGATTTAGTTAGTCAAGTAAGCCTAGCATTTTTTATTTTTTCTCTTTAGCAGCCATAAATTGGTCCAGCCCAAAGCTTGAAAGATCAACCAGCTCTTTTAATAGCTGGGGGGCAGAAATACTTTGGACCTTCACTTATGAGTGGGCTGTCGAATGATGAGAGTTCGAGGATAAAGATCATTTAGATAAAATATCTTCCAGACGTTTCTAGATGTCATCCCCATCGTCATCTTCATCAATGCATATGGTTTCTACTTCTTCCTCGAAATAGATTTCAGTTTGAATTGATAGAATTTTAGCAGAAGTAGAAGGAGCAGCCTCAGAAACCTGAATGGTTTCAATCAAAACTGGGAATTTTGTCTCAGCAAGAATGTTTTCAAGTGTAGGATTGATTTTTTCCTGCATCAAAGAAAATTAGCAATGAAGGTTTGCTTATGAAAATTCTAGTCCATGTTTAATGATTTGAGTTTAAAAAGTAAACCTGAACATTTGTCTCGATGAAAGGGACCTCAGAATTGGGTCCAGCTTCAGAAACTATGTTTTCCTAAGAAATGTAGAGATAAGGTTAGAATAATTCGAGACAAGTAAAAGACTGAATAACATTATGGCTCGTCATGAACTTTGTAACTCCCCAAAAAGTGGAGGTAGTTGGATAGTGGGGGAGTGGCCACGTGGTAACTAAAAAGGTTAGTGGAGATTTGAGGCAAAATTATAGATTTTGCCATCCAACTTTTCATTTGCATGTCTCAACTGACAAGATGATTTCAAATACGAAGTCAGTTATAATTGAAAGGGAATGCTCAGAAAGAATAAAATATTTATCTCTCAAAACTTTGAGAATAAATATTAGGGAGGCATTTGTCAGTAAAAAATAACACCTTTTCAATTTATTGATTTCGAGTAAGTATCGAAAGGTTACTTTGTGACTCTACAAATCTGATTAGAATCAAGGGTAACAAAGTCATCAAGATGAAGTTGTTCAATTTGGGAATTGACAAGAGGAATTGTTTTGATTTGTCATCAAAAGATGTTAGATTATAAAATTAGTGTTAGTTTCGATTTGATAATGAAGATTTTACTTTTGATTTCGTAATTAAGAATTTCAAATGGATCCTAGAGATCGTAAACTTCAGCAGTTGTTGTTGTAATGGAAACTCAAAATTGATAAAATAAATCTTAATATGAAATCAAGGTTATTTTGGCTTCATATTAGGTATTGAGGTTTTGATTTAATATCGAAATCGAGATTTTAAAAGTAGCTACACTTAGCAAATTCTTGAAGAAGAATAGAAGATCTCAACTAGATGGAAAACCAAAAAGTGGTCGAAGATTCAAGTTTGAATTCAAAAAAGGAGATTTTTGAATTTAAATTAGAAGTCAACAGCAGTTGCAGATGTTAGATCAAGACAACATAAGAATTGATGGTTGAGATTAAGCAATTACTTGTAGTATGAGGATTGCTTACAAGAATTTGGTGGTTATTAAACAAAGATTCCTAATCATTTACTAGTTATCTTTGTTTCAGACACATGTCAAGATCTTGAAAAAAGGATAGTTACTTAGGAAGTCTATAAATACCAAGAGGATTGAAACATTTAAGAGTTGAAAATTCATTACTCACAAACACTTGTAAACTCACGCTCTCACGTCTGTTGACATTTCGAGCAAACAACACGCAAGTCTAGTCCAGTATGTTTCCATCCACTTTCATTTATGTACAATTTACAAATTCAATGCAAGTTTATCTTTAGTTCATTTAATTTCAGTCATTTTACTTTCTTGCAAAACTCTTTTCTACTCCCGATCGAGTGTTCTTTCAAGATCATTTGATTTCTTTTAATTGTTTTATTTACTTTCTTGTAATTTACATACTTGCACATCTACTTTTCATTGCATTTACATTGAATTGTTTTACTTTATGCTTTTATTTTCTGTAATTTACATTACCTATTACATTTACTTCAAATGCACTTTAATCCCTGTCATTTACACTTAACTTATTTTCATTTGCATTTGCATTTTCTTATTTCTCTGAAACAAAACTTCTCTTATTTTTGAACTTATTTTTCACTAAGTTAAATAATCCGCATAAACTTTTGATTTTAAATCTGCATAATTGTCTTGAATTCAAAATCATTAATATCGTTCCTTTAAAATACTAACTTGGACTAGAATCTCAAGAGGAAGCGATTCCCTTCCCCGAATTGAGATCGAGAATCAAACTTTGTCCATTAAACAAAGGATTTACCATAGTCTAATTAGCTATTTTTAAAATATTTTGGTAAACTGAGGGATCTTGTGAGAGATTTGTTCCACATAAATATATAGATTTACTTATCTAATATCACTCATAAATATATGAGATCCATTTTTAGCAGATTAAGTTACTTATGAACCATTAACCTGAAACCTAGTCTAGTATAGTTCCCATAGTGTACATCTCAACTTATCTCCATCTCTTCGTTATAGTAAATGATATAATATGAATTACTATTCAACATTACAAAGGCAAAGGAATTCTTTAAGACAAAAGAAAAATATATAATTGAAATAGGCAACCTTTCTCGAAATCATCAGGCTCAATGACTATATAGTTACATGGTTTACGATACTTAGTGAACTCTATTAAATTCCCCTTTTTGGTAAGAAGTTCAATGACACCATAAAAAAAAACCTTTACTTCATATATAATTCAAAAACATTAAAATAGATAATAGGAAATCCCCTTAATCAAACAAACATTACATACCAACCAAATAGGAATCCTCTCATTTCTCATTGAAAATTTGAGGGTATGTAGTGAATGAAAACCCATTCAGAGAAATTACAGCTTTTATGAGTTAGACACTGGTAATCCGCTTAAAGAAAATCTAGAATTCACGCGTTGTTGGTTTAAACTTCATGACACTTAAGGCAACCAAAAGAAAAAGATAAGATATAGACATTCCCTTCCACCCAGACATCTTGAAAGCGATAAACATGATAGCTTTTAATCGAACACTGTATTCTTGCACCCTATATGACAAATGATGTATTACTAACCTTAAAATTATATAAAAATTAATAATAAAAGGAAGTATAATTAATGGAGCATTGTATGAATTATATGCAAACAATAAAATTAAAAGTAATTTGATATAAGAATGTTGACTTCAATGAGATATAGTTAGGATAATTCATTGAAATAAAATGACTTACAATATAAAATGGAAAAGCCAAAAAAAAAACTTAGAAGGTTATAAACAAAGAACCTTTTCATCCATCACAACCATCTCGATCAAATCCTTTTGAGTACAATCTATGAAATTTGGAACCCTCCATAAATGAATAACTCTAACTTTAATCTCTCATATTTTGTGCTCAGACCCAACATTAACATCATTCACCAGGTTATTGTTGGGGGTAAAATATTCAAGTTTCAATTCGACGACTGGATGTTGATATTGGAGAAATCTTCCAAGTGTTGAACTGATGAAAGTACTAAATGGTCAGAAGTTCCAATTCGATGGATGGATATTGTTATTGGAGAAATTTCTCAAGTGTTGAGCCAACGAAAAGTGCTAAATGGTCAGAAATTAGTTTTGTCGAAAGTTAGGCAACATACTAGTGTTAAATATGTGGCATAACTGCTATATACGTATCTAATTTTTAGGAGTCATTTATCTTTATATATTGCCTATAAATACTAGTATTCACGATGTATAAAGGGAGGTTATTTGTTGATACATAATCTTAAAATCTCACTCAAGCAGATTAACGGATTTGATCTAAATATGTCTTCCCTTTTCATTTTAAGTCATTTAATTTAATGCAATGTCCCTTTATTTTTCAGTCTTGTTCTTTAAATTTCTTTACATTTCATTGCAATCTTTACATGCTTTGTTTTACTGCTTTTTTTTTAATTTCTGCACTTTAATCTTCTGCATCAGTTTCTTTATTTTCTTTAAACTTTTCAAAGTATTTTACTGAACTTTTGTTTATTTCTTGCTTCTTGCATTAAGTTTTACAAATTCCTATTGTTTATCTTAAATTTATTTGTAAACCCTTTTATTAAACGAGATTACCACATAACTCTGAACTCACATTCGACTGATTACTAAATATTTGTTTATTGGAATTAGTCTTAACTAAAACTCCACATAAACAAATTAGCACGCCTAGTGGGACGAGTTCAGAGTAACTCGTAGTGTCACAAATCTCTTCGTAAGAAATGGTTTTATGGATTTAAGAAGTGAAAAGTTTGTCTACTCTTCTCCTTCTCAAAATACGCAAATCATGAGTAATACAAGTAACCAGGCGTCGGATGCACCTTCAACAGCCGTTACTGCACCATCCTCAACTGTTATTAGTACGGGTCCTATGGATGATACTATAACAACTGGTGCTCTCAGGAGTAATCCAGTGTTATAATAAGTGTTACCTGGAATGACTCAGTTATCACTAAGTCAACCAAGTAACCAAAGTATAATGAATTCAAATTCAAGGTTTATACCACAATATGGTTTGCCATCCAACTATGTTCCTCCTGTGTTGGCACAAATGGGACTTGGCTCCACTTTGGCCAATACTGTAGGCCAAACAGCGGCTTCACAAGGTCAACCACAAATAAGTTCAGCCTTAGTAAGTTTTAATGGCTAAGGAGCAGGAGTTGCAAGTATAAGTAATCCAACTCATTTTAGATAGGAGAGGTTGAATTTGGGACCAGTTTTTCCAAATATGTCGAGGGACACTCCTCAAAATGTAACAAGGCCAACCATGAATTCCTTGGCTAGCTTTTGATAACAAATGGATGAAAGTAACCATGAAATGGTGCATATGTTCACTCAACAAATGGGTGTTGTGATTACGCCAATCATGGAAAATATAAATAATGCTTGTAGTGCATTGACAAAACAAATGGCAAGGCTAAATCAACCCTTGGGAATAGGAGAATTAGCTAATGATAATGCTCAAAAAGCCCAACTTGGGGTAAATATAGGAGTAACTACACCCCAAGAAAACATGAGCCAAAACCAACAAAACCTAGATCAATCTGGGCAAAATGATCAACCACACCTAAAGTATGGTAATGTCCATGTACTTAGTCGAGGAAATGAAGATCAAATGGCTAGGAATGATGCAGCCATAAGATTGCTTCGACGAAATCTTAGGGCACATCAAGTGGTTGAGCAAAACATAAATCAAGTAGTGGAACAAGTGCTAAATAGGCTTGGGTTCAATGTTGGACATGCCAACTAACCCTACTTTGTTTCAGCATTTCCTGAGTGGGTGCAACAAACAGAGTTGCCTAGAGGAATTAAAATTTCTAAACTTTCTAAGTTTGCTGGTGAAAATGGGGAATTGACCGTCAAGCATATTGCACGGTATACTATAGAAATGGGGGAGTTGGCCACTATTGAAGGCCTTAAAATGATATTTTTCCTAAGTTCCCTTACTAAAAATGCATTCTCGTGGTTTTTGACATTGAGACCAAATTTGGTACATTCTTGGGCTCAATTGGAAAGAAGTTTTCATGATCAATTTTTTAGGGGAGATTTGAAAGTAAGACTTACAGATCTTTTCAATATCAAAAGAATGTACAATGAAACTATGGATAATTATCTTGCTAGGTTTCGACAAATAAGGAGTAGATGTTTTACTCTCATACCCGAGGTTGAGATAGTAAAGATTGCTGCAAGAGGTTTAGACTATTACATAAGGAAAAAATTAGTGAACTAACATTTAGTTGATCTTGCCCAACTAGGTGAGAAAGGTAGGCAAATAGAATAACTAAAAGCTGAAAAGGTTCATAAACAAAAGAGATTCCTTAAAAGAGAGAAAGTGGCATTTGTCAGATTAGGTGAATCTGACAATGAGACTAAAGATAACAATGATAAATGTGAAATTAACATTGCTAAACTTCAGAGTGGTCCTCCTTATATTTGTCAAGCTCTACAGCCTACAAGAAATAAGGAGAAAATGAATTATGTCAATAGGAAAACATATACATTCGACGTAACAAAAATTGACAAAATCTTTGATTTATTGTTAAAGGATAAACAAATTAAATTGTCGGAAGGTCATATGTAACACCCTGAAAATTATTTGTTTCATCATAAATAATCATTTCCTAATATTTGTGATTTTTGGAAATTTTTCTAAAATTTTTTTGAAAACGTTGAATATTTTAATATATTTCTCATTTTATGTGCACACTGAGCAGAGTCAGTGTAACACCTCAAAAATTGTTTGTTTCATAATGAATAGTCATTTTCTAATATTTGTGATTTTTGAGAATTTTTGTGGATTTTTCTAAAAATGTCGAATATTTTAATATATTCTTCATTTTACGTGCGCACTGAGCGGAGCCGGGAACATGAAATATTTTTCCTGAGACTGGTAAACTTTGAAATATGGAAACATCAACGGGAGATCTTACTAAACCTGAGGCCAGACATAGTTTATGAGGTTTATGTTTTTTGAGATTTTATCTGATAAATAAAATCTATGTACGTACTGTTAAATAAAATTCTACGATACGCTCTATTATTCATTGGATAATTAATACTGGCTTTGTGAACTGTAACAATTGTCCATTGGGTAATAGCTTGTAGTGAAAATCCTAATCATCTTATTATTTTATTACTTTATCATCTTATCACCTTATCTAAAGGAAAATCACTTTATATCTAATCAAATTTGCTTTTGATAAATCCAACAAGTGTTGCCCTAATTTTGGTGGCAATTTTCCCTCCCTTTTCTCCCCACACTACACGGCCATGAGGCCTCTTAGGAGCCAAAAATGGGCTTTCCAATTAACACTTAATCATTCTAATTCCAAAAACCCTAAAAAGCTACAACACTTTTACTATCACTTTCTCTCTCTACACTCTTTTCTCTCAACCATTTTCTCTTCCTTCTCTCCTCTTCCACGGCTGCACCACTCCTTTCCTCCCCCATTATTGCTTGATTTCAAGTAACCACTTTGCTTGAATCCACCTCTCCATTGAAGCTTTTCTCTTCTTGTTAAAATCTCCTACAAAGAACTCAACCTTTCTCTTCTCCTTTTCTCTCCAAAACCGCCGGCCATACACCACCATCAACCCTCCATTTTTCTTTTGTTTGCTCCAACTAATCACATTTCTCAAAACCCTTTCATCACCCTTAACCTTTTCTCTTTAGTAAGCATCACTTGATTCATCCATCTTTATCATCTTCTTCAAGTTTCAAAGTTTGAAGCTTTTGGGTAAGATTCTTGGTTCCTCACCTCTTCCTCTTCATTTTCATTTTGATGGTCATCTTTATGACCATTTATTTTCTCTTTTTCAAGCCTTGGTGTTGATTGATGAAGTTGTAATTTCTAGGGTTTTTGGTGAAGCTTGGCCGAATTTCACAATGAGCAAACAAGGAGATTGCTTTTCTTGATTTCTCTTGGGTAAGAGGGAGATGGTCCACTTCAACCTCTATTGGTAGTGAGGGACTTTATTTGTGTTGGTAGTGAGAAACCCTTGCTAGGGTTACTCTCTTTGATGTTTGATTTTTGTGGTTATGTGTTGATTTTGCCTTGTTTAATCAATTTGGTTTATTGTATGTGTATATTGATGATCATGGATTGATTTGGATGGATTGGAAATATGAAATGGAAATAAAAATTCCTTGCTTTCCTCATGGAGGCTCACAACCATGACCCTCAAATGAAGTGATCATGGTTGAAATTTTGTAACCAAGGTGGAGATACAATTAATCAAGTGAATAAAATGTAATAGAATCAAAGAAAATTTAGGGTTCCTACCCTTGTGAGGCCCACGGCCTCTAGGCCATTTTAGGACTAAATCATGTACCTTTAGGCAACATTGAAATGCAATTAAGCAAGTGATTAAGTAATTAACAATATGATGAAGGGAAACCAATTTGATAACCTAAAGTAATTCTTTAGACCTAAGAAAAGAATGAGACTTGGAAAACCTTAGAGTAATTCTCCAAGTGGGTTTGAATGAACTTAAAGTAAGGAACTTAACATTCAAGAGAATTCCTATAGAGAAGAATTCCATAAGAAATATTAAATTGAGGTGAAACTTAATTAATTGGATAATTAGAAATTAATTAGAGATTCATAAAATAGAAAGAATCAAGAATGAGATTTTATCCTAAAACTTGGAATAATTTTTAATTAAAGGAAGATCATAAATGTAAGTAAGAATGTTGAATAACTCAATTTAAATTACTCTAAGGGAATTAGGTTTAAAATTTAGTGATGGAATTATTTAATTAAAATAATAAAGATTAAATGGATAATGTGAGAGAATTTCTCTAAAAGAGAAACTTATTAAGAAGGATATATAAATTTAGGAATAATTCCATAGTGTACCCTAAAAGTGTAATATATTATTTAAAGACTTAATAGTATTTATTGTGAGTTCATGAGTAGGACCAAGATTATGTTGATGAATGTTTTGGCTTATGGTTATGAAGTGCACGATTGAAATCCTCTGTGATAGCATGCATTTGGCATTGTGCTTTTGGAACCGAAATACCAGACCCAGAAACATCAGATGGACGATTTAGCTAGATGTGATTTGCTTTTATAACCAGAAACATCAGATAGACAAGCGAGTCAGATGGGACTGATTATCAAAGGAAACCCAGATAATAGTGGTATTATGTAGTCGTATGGACGGTTATATAATATCACTGATGAAAATGGTATTGAACAATTGTATGGACGGTTGCTTTAATACCATAGGGAATGGTACAACGGTGGTTGATTTCATTGAGCATGCATTGAGAAAATCCGATGGACTATTGTTAAGGCTATGTTGCCTAGGAGATTGAATCACACCTTAGTGCGGGTGCGAATAGACTTGTGTAGGTCATACTGTTGATCTTAGGGGCTTCGGGGCGCAGGCATCTCACAGCGGACAGTTGGTAGTCCCTCTGGGCAGTGGGACAAATCGATGCAAACGCACCGACGATCCGGACTACGACACTGTCCTATATCATGATCTTGTGGGAATGCTGCTGTATAAAGCCTTGTTGCGCAAAAACTATTATTTTTCTGGAAAGCAGTTAATTTTAGGCTGATGAGATACTGGCATATCTCCCTGATCATTCTCTCAGATGTTTATGTCTAGCTCCATGGAGTAGGATTTCCATATCATATGCATGTGCATAGTGAGTCAATATATTATCTGGCATTTAATTTATATGATGATTGGAACTGCTATCTTATTGATGCTATAACCGCCTGGAATTATTAAGTTGTTTAATATCTGCTTCTTGGTACTGTTTATTATTCTTGTAATGCTATGTGGGCGTCCTACGCCGTTTCTGTTTCTTACTGCCATAATTGGTAATGATGTTGGATATCTCACCTCTTGCTTGCACTATTCTTGTTCTATGTGATTGTTGGTTAAAGACTGTAAAGGGGACGAGGTTGAATCTCCTAGATTTTACTTGGTTTGGTCTTCTACGATCAGTGATGGCATCAAGAAGGGGTTCTATTAGTTTCGTCAGGATTGTGTTCATCAGGAGTGTCAATGCTTGACGAGTCACCTAGGTCGGCGAGCGTATACGGTACATTGGGGATCTGATCTTGACCGTGAGGAGGACTTACGATAGAGATCCTATCTTGACTCTCACTACATCAGTGCATCTGGAGTTTGCCTTACCCATTCGGGAGCTATGGGGTGATCCGCTTCACACCCCTAGAGAGGACGAGGATTCTATGGCATCAGCTACTAGGGCACCTGCCCGTGAGATCGCACTCTATCCTGTTCTAGTGTCTTCAGATGAATCAGGGGAGGATCCTGAGCTAGATCTGATGGAATGCCCAACTCCTTAGTTGTGGTATCCTTATAGGTAGTTTATGTTTCTTTTGTATTACCTATATAAGGGTTCTTTTGGGTATAACTGCATCTTGATGTATAACTTAGTGTTTTCGGGCGGTATGAGAAATGCGCAGCGCTATGTATGTTTTAAGGTAATTATCCAGTCTTATGTGTTATATTTTGAGTATACCTTGTTAAATTATATTTTCAAATGACGACATGTGTATCTATTCATTCGTGGCTTATATTTTCTTTATATGCACAATAATTAAATTTTGAAAACTTGTTAATTGAGTCATAGCACGCCAAAAATTTAGTGACCGTGTTTACTAAATCGAGGGGTGTTACATCATAAGCTAAAACTTGATGAAATAAAAGACTAAATATATTGTAAGTTTCATAACAATTTCGGTCATGTTACTAACGAATGTATTCGTTTCAGAGATATAATTTAGAAAGCGTTAATGGATGGGCGTTTGAAGTTTGCTGACAAGTCGAAAGCGGATATGAAGGTTGATACAGATCCGTTTCAGGCTGGAGTGTCCTATGTTGATCAACAGGTTCCTTTGAATGTTGGAATGCTTAACATAAGGAATTTGTAGGAATTCGACATCGACACAGAAGATGCAATGGATATCTACCCGAAGCTAGGAGAATCTCTTGAAACATTCCTTGAGAGGAAGAAAGAGAAAGGCAAGGTGAGATTGTGTCCAATATGTAATGCTGTATATGATGATTTTGCTGCAAAGAAAGTGGTTGAGAAACAACCGAGTAACTCACAAGGTAAGAAAAAGTGTTTCAATAAGAAAATTTGGAAGCCACAACAGCCCTTCTATATGTTGGTATATGCCCTAGAGGCTAATACATTTTCTGTATTTACATATATTCTATTATGCTATTTTATATATGAGGCATTTCATTTATTGTGTTCTTTTTTTATAAACATAATAAAGTCCTTAGAATAGTAAGTTTGATGCCATAGGACATCAAGTGGATGACTTGATCGTGAGATCCTTTTAGTTACAACACTATTCTTAAATGTCCTTAGTCAAGTATTATTGTTAATTAGGACAACAATAATACATTGAGACTAGTATGTGTAGAGACTGATGACTGCATCTCACGGGTCATGGATATGAGATATCAAGTCTTCACATTAGTACATATTAGAGTAATGATGTCTTGGACTGACCCACCATGAGAACGCTACATGGATCGTTACGTGAGTGTCATAGCGATTCTCATAGTGATAATGGTGTTTGTGGTCCTTTGACCTGAAATCACTACGATTCCTACATGAGGAGTTGTGTGTTTTAATGCCATCAAACGTCATCTGTAACAAGGTGATTATAAAGTTGGTTATTGGACATACCGCAAATCATGCGAGAGGGATGTGAGTGACCTAGATGGAATTTGTCACTCCTACATAATAGAGCGATATCTTCGGGCCCCCGATTGAGTGAGACTCGCGAAATGCATGGCCATGCTCAAATGAGTCAATATGAGATATTGATCTCATTTATTGTTACAAAGTCTACTCGAGTATCAGGAAATGAATGATTGGACTATACAAGGGTGACGCATTCCATGCCTTGTGTTCAATCTAGATATCTTGACAAAGGGACTAAACTACACGGAAACATTGATCACGGATAGGTTATGTCAAATCACTGACATTCTCATTACTTGGGTAGCAGTGATGTGTTGCTAGATACCGCTCACTGTTTGTAATATTAAAATGAGATTTTAATATTACTACCAACGTTATGAGAACCTGCAGGGTCGCACACTTAGAACAGACTAAATTGGAGCAATAAGGATCCAAGTTGGACTCGGATTCAATTGTGGGCCTAACTCATGACAGATGGGTTTTAGGGTTGCACAGCTTACCTTGCTACTGCTCACACTCACTTAAGGCACCACTATTATAAATAGTACTGTTAAGGGGGCTGCTATAGATGTTACATCATAACCCTAGCCGCACCTAAGAAAGTGAGTGAGAGACAGTGAAAGGTTCTTCTCTTCTATTCGCAGCTAGCACCGCGAAACAGAGGCGTGACTCCTTTTGCAAGTCTGTTCGTGTGGATACCGCAGAAACATCGTCGCTATTACGGTGTTGGTGATTCACCTCGCTTGTGTTTATCACGCTTCAAGAGGTAAATTTTAAAAACTCGGATTATGGACTTTTCGCATGGATCCTATGTGGGAATCCTATTATTCCGCTGCGAGATATTTTGATCCGCAATTCCCAACACTATACTCCAAGGCCAAGGCCAGTTTATACGCCTAGGCCTAACATGAATGGCTGGTTGGTTGAGCGATCTGGTGAGTCTGTGGGAAGCAGTTCGTTTCCCAGAGGCTATGTCAGACCAGCTAGGACCAGAGTACCACCTGCCAATGTTACTATAGATAGGTGGGTAAAAAATTATGCAATGGCAAGTCACACATATTTTCGACGAAATGTGGCCGCTAGGAAAAATAGATTTCAGAGAGACCAACCATTCTGGAATGAAGATTACATAAATGGTAGGATCAATCAAGGTGAAGTTATGATTGGCCAGAATGTAGCAGGGCCATCAAAGTCTTTACCATTGTCGAAGAGTCAAAAAAAGAGGCTGCAGAGGTTGAGACAAGCACAAAAAAGAAGAAATATATCTGAAGGTTTAGTTATCAAAGAACAACCTACAGAAACGGGATGTCTAGTAGTTGAAACTAAGCCAGCACCAAATGAAAATGAAGATGACAAAAAATTGAAGAGTATTGTCAGAAAAGAATTCACAGATACGAGAGCATCAATTCCAGTAGAGCCGATAATAACTGTAGTTAGATGGCTTAACATAGATGATAATCTCTGACAAGAAAAGCTTACAGAAATAAAGAAGGGAAAACAGGTTCAAGGACCTATTCCAAATAAAACCAAGAGAAAATGGCCAATTGGGTTAGTAGCAGCAGAGCAAGGGGCAAAGAAAAATGATCTGACAGTCAAGAAAGCAGGGAAATGGCCAGATTAAAAGCTGAAAAGATGATAATGAGAAAGGTCGAGATCAAGGACCTTAAAATTGAAAGTGGTGAGGATGTTGAAGAATGGTCAAAGGAAAAAGTCATAAAAGTCTTGGAAGATCCTGACCAAGATGTCGAGTAGAGAAAGAAAATGCTTGACATAATCAAGGGAAGGAGAAAACTGGCAAAACCTGATTACCACGCCACAGATATGGACTTGATGGCTGATGAAGTTATTGAGGCTTTGAAAGATCAAGATGATTTTTTGGGCCTTGATGATAATGATCATTTCGACATAGATTTCAATTTGGACAAGGATTTGGATGACATCATAATGGCTATGGATAGTAATTTGTCGTCGGAAGATTACTTTAGAATTGGAAGATACAGAAGTGATGGAGAATTGTCTGATGAAGAAGAATTTTTAAAGTCAATGAGTGTAAATTTGATTTCAGTCTTGCCTGCTGAGTTCGAAGGGTACCATGAAGTTGAGTACACTGGGAAAAATGAATAGGACCTAGATGACCTTGGTGATCATTGGCTTCTTTTTCAAGATAATATGATCACAGTGTTCGACAATACAACATAATTTGAAAAGCCAATAGAATAATAGAAGGCTCATCTCCGCCCTTTACATATCAAGGCTTTGTTAAAAGGTAAGCCGATGAATAGAGTCTTGATAGACCAGGGGGTAGCTATCAATTTGATCCCAAGGGCAATGCTTAAAAAGTTTGGGGACAATGAGTCTGATTTGATGTCGACCAACATGATTGTCACTGACTTCAGTGGCAAGACTGACATTGTTTGTGGTAATTCTAGCAAAGTCAAGTTATAATCTTCTGTTAGGAAGAGATTGGATACATGTCATTGGAGTAATACCATCAATGGCTCATCAAAAACTCATTCTTTGGAATGCAGAAGATCAGGTAGAAATAGTGGAGGCAGACGATAGCCCTTGCTATTTGTTGCAGCTTCATGTCGACTTTAAAATTTATGCTCCAAATATCAAGCCAGTCACGGTAAATGATGGAGTTATTGACAAAGATGCACTTGAAGTATGCTTAATAGACCAATTTGGCATTTGACTAGTGAATGAGGCCGAAAAAGATTGGCCAAGCACTAGCCATGAGTGTTGATGATCAATTAGACAGATTGTCGGCTTATTTGGCCGACAGAGTAGTATACACCACTGAAGGTATACTGTCAGATTGTATTATAGATGATGGTCCTTTGGGATTTGAGAAAGGACCCGATGAAAAGCAAAGTATAGAGATGGAAGATCCTTTGGAAGAAATAAACTTGGGGCACTAAAATAGACAAAAAACCTATATTTGTGAGTTCATTTCTACCAAAGGAGTTCAAGAAATAGCTTGTCGAATTAATTGAGGAATACAAGGATTGCTTCAGGTGGGATTATGACGAAATGCCTGGGTTGAGCAGAGATCTTGTCGAACATAGATTGCCATTAAAAGAAGGATGTAGACTTGTCAAGCAAGCCAACAGGAGATTTGCACCTGAGGTGGTATTAAAGATAAAGGAAGAGGTCGAAAGATTGCTCAAAGCTAAGTTCATCAGAACAACCAAGTATGTCGAATGACTTTCTAATATAGTTCCTGTAATTAAGAAAATGGCAAGTTAAGAGTATGTGTAGACTTTAGGAATTTGAATGCTACTACACATAAAGATGAATATCCAATGCTAATTGCGGACATATTAGTTGATGCCGCATCTGGACATGAATTGTTAAGTTTTATGGATGGCCATGCAAGTTATAACCAAATCTTTATAGTGGAGGAGGATGTGTCAAAAACTGCCTTTAGATGTCCAGGAGCCTTGGGACATATAAATAAGTAGTCATGCCTTTCGATTTAAAGAATGCAGGGGCCACTTATTAAAGAGTGATGAATACCATCTTCCATGATGTCATTGGTTCATGGAGGTTTACATCGATGATCTAATTGTTAAGTCTGATACAAAGGAGAATCATTTAACAAACTTGAGGTTGGTATTTGACAGGATGAGGAAGCACAGCCTCAAAATGAATCCAGAGAAATGTGGTTTTAGAGTGTCGGCTGCCAAATTTTTGGGTTTCTTAGTTCTTAAGAAAGGTATTGAAGTGGACAAGAATAAAGCCAAGGCAGTTCTGGAAGCCTCACCACCGACGAACAAGAAAGAATTATAATCTTTCTTAGGGAAGGTGAATTTCCTGAGAAGATTTATATCCAATTTGTTGGGAAGAACCAGAGTTTTCGCCTCATTAGTCAAATTGAAGGCTGAACAAGACTTTGTGTGGGAACCTTGCCATCAAGAAACCTTGGACCAGATAAAGCAGTATTTGACAAAACCACCGGTCATGATGCCTCCAGTGCCTCGTAGACTGTTGAAGTTGTATATATCAGCATCAGATGAAACCATAAGGAGTATGCTGGCTCAAGAAGATGAAAATGGCATCGAAAGAGCCGTGTATTATCTTAGTCGAGTCTTGAATGAAGCTGAAACGAGATATAGTGCAATAGAGAAATTTTGTTTAGCATTGTATTTCTCATGTATTAAGCTCAAGTATTATATGATGCCCTGTAATGTATTGGTTATGTCAAAAGCTGATGTAATAAAATATATGTTGTCGAAGCCAGTATTAAATGGACGTATTGGTAAATGGACCATTGCTTTGTCAGAATTCTCTTTACAATATGTTCCAATGAAAACTGTTAAAGGCCAAGCAATTGCTTATTTCTTGGCTGACCATCCTTGTTTGGATATTGACAGTGTAAATTTTGTCGGCTTAAAACCCTGGTGTTTGTATTTTGGTGGTTCAAGACATCAAAATGGAGTTGGAGTGGGAATTTTAATTGTTTCCCCTCAAGGTACTCCAACTAGGTTCATGTTTGAACTTAAGTATACATGTTCTAACAATGAGGCTGGATATGAAGCCTTAATTGTTGGATTAGAAATACTAACAGAAATGAAAGCACATAATGTGCATATTTTTGGGGATTCACAGTTGGTCATCAAACAGCTCACCCAAGCATATAAATGCATCAGTTATAATCTGACGAAATATTGTATTATGGCAAGTAAGCTAATGAAGAAGTTCGATGAAGTAACTGTCGAACATATCTCTAGAAATTTAAATGAAGAGGCTAATGCATTAGCACAAATAGCCTCTGGGTATAAAATCTCGTCTAAGGTTTTAACAAATCTAATGGAAATTAAGAAACTTTTATATCCATTAGAAGAAAGAGATGTACTACAAAATGATATTTCAACAATTAATGATTGGAGACAACCAATATTAAGCTATTTGGAAAATCCAAGTCAAAACATAGATATAAAGTTTAAGTATAAAGCATCAAAATTTGTAGTATTAGGAGGGGCCTTGTATAGAAAATATGTTGATGAAAATTTAGAGGTTTTCCTGAATGAAGCAGAGGCTTATATTGCCTTAGCAGAAGTTCATGAAGGAATTTGTGATGCTCATCAGGCAGGTGAGAAAATGAAGTGGGTCCTTCGACGACAAAGGTATTATTCTCTTACAATGGTTAGGGATTGTATAATGTTTGCCAAGTCTTGTGAAGAGTGTCAAAGACATGGCCATATACAGAATGTTCCTGCTAGTGAAATGCATTCTATAGTTAAACCTTGGCCTTTTAGAAGGTGGGTGTAATACCCCAAATTCTGACTATGTTAATAGTAATGGCAGAATTATACTGTTTTGTATTTTCTGTATGTTATAAAAATAATTTGACTATTCTGAGATCATTTTTGATCATTATGTGTGATTTGCTCCTGGTCAGGAAAATAATAATTTTCGGGCCGGGAAAATTCTTATCTGATTTATTCGAAGGCGGGGGATCTTACTAAATCCAAATCTGAGTCACACAGAAAAGAATCTTTTAATTTTTAGAATTTATCTATGAAATAAAAATATTTCACTGATAAATATCTACTGTTTTATTTATAGCAGTTATTGCTATAAATTATTTGACCTGATAAATTTTAGTTAACAAAAAATGTGCTTAGAATATTTTCTGTAACCTAAATCAAAACGAACCAATAGGAATCAGTCAAAATAGGTGGCTGGACTTTTCTACCCAATAGGAAGTGGTCAAACAAAGGGACATAGACTTTGTTGTGGACCATCGGATGAAAAGCTTGATTTAGATGCTTTTGATCATAACTGTTGATCAGATCAATGGTGTGAGAACAGTTCAGATAAAATCACTAAGTGATATCCACCTTAGATTAGATCAATGGATAGGAAACAAAGTTAAAAATCAAGGGTTAGGATTGAGTCAATAATAGTGGCTTGACTTTTACTTAGTAACTAATTAAACTTAATTTAATCATTTTAATGGCCTAATTAACAAACTAAGTAGACTAACTTAGTTATTGATTAATTATAATTTAATTTCTAATTAGATATCCTAATTTTATTTTGAGGCTATGATATATACAATTATATATCTAATTAATTAGTTATGTAATTAGAATATTAATTAAGTGAAATTAGGAAACTTAACCTAATTAATTAACTAATTAATTAGCATGTAATTAGGTTTTAATTGAAAACAAATAAAGTCCCAAATTCCCATTAAGGCCACACGGCCATGCAGCCTTGGGAGGCTTCTCCAAGGTTTTTGAACCATCTTGCATGACAATTTGATGACCACATGGTGACCAAGCCATGTGCTCTCAATGTGAACACCCAAATAGGATATTTTACTTCAAGTAAATCCTTTAACCTCTCCTACAAGCCACTCACGGCAGCAGCCTCACAATTTCACTCTCAAATATTTACTTTCTCTCACCTAAAAAGCCAAGCATCATATTCTCTCAAATTTCCCAAGAACTCAAGAACATTTTCTTTCCTTTTTCTTCCTTGTGGTTCGGCCCCAACCCTTAAATCCACTACCCATCTTCTATAATTTTTGTTCTCATCATTTCCTAAACCTAAACCACCTCCTAAACACTTTTCATTTAAGAAGTTTTCTCAAAATCTCACTCTAAGTGCTTCAAAATCCAAGTTCTATCTTACTTCCCTAGAGGTAAACCTTTGATTTTATGGTTTAAAATTTAATTTGTAATTTTCTAAACCATGTTTTTTCCATGGTTTATCATTATTAAGTCTTGTTTGTGATTTTATTAATTGTTTAAGAATTTTTAGGAATTGTTTGTGGTTTATACGAAATCAAGGAGAAGGAGAGGAGCTTGAAGATCTTGTCTTCAAGAGGTAAGAGGGAGATTTAACCTCACCAACCAAGTTTTGGTGGTGTGGGGATGGTTTTGTATGGTGAAAAACCCATAAGGGTTCTTCACCTATTGTTTATTGCTTCTTTGATTGTGTTTGTATGGTTTATAATTTTGTTTTTGTGATTGCATGTGTGATTGTATGATTATTGCTTTGATTATATGCTTGTATGGATAATTTGGAATGCATGCAAGTGTATGTGTAATTTAGGATGTGAACAACATGATTAAATGATTATATGAATGCTCCAAAGAGCTTGAGGCTCACGGCCACATTAGGGTTTAGAGGACCAAAGTCCTGAAAATAATGGATTCAAATATGAATAAAGGATTTAAATGAAAAAGAAATGAATTTGAACAAGTTTAAATGTAACAAGCAAAATGGTTTTGGGAAAATAATCTGATATAATTTAATAAATAGGTTATGAAATAAAATGAGTGTTAATACTTGAAGTTTACTGACGTATAGCTCACCCTACGGGTTTTGAAGCACGTCCGTAATATTTGAGCTGTAATATATGAAGTAAAAGAAAAAATATTATTTTTGGGAAAACATTACAAATACCAATTTTTAGAGGGGTTATACTGTAAATTTTTATAAAAGAGGGACAAAATTATAATTATTATTTTTGAAAAGGACCATATTGTAATTTTTATTAAAAGAGGGGTCTTATTGTAAATGTCATTTTTAAGGGGCAATATTGTAATTTTTATTTTTAGAGGGGCCATATTATAATTATTATTTTTAGAGGGGTCATATTACAAATATTTTATAAAAGAGGGACTATTTCATAAATATGAATTTTTGAGGGACTATTATGAAATTATTAGTTAAAAAAAGACTAAAATGTAAATATTATATTTTAGAGGGACTATTATGTAAATATCAAAATTTAGGTCAATTTTTAGTATTAAATGAGAGAAATCGTATTTTAATTTAAAATACGTTGAAAATATTTTATGCGATTGAGAAAACGTAAAAAATATGGCTATGCGATGAAAATACCGTAAGGGTACTGTTGGGCCAATATTAGGATCCCGAATATGAAATAATGAAATTGAAGTGAGAATATGAGTTATTGAGTTTAAACTATGAATGGTGCATAGTACATGCATTGGAAAGGTCTAAAAGACTGTATGAGACTATTTGCCTAAGAGAGACTACACCTCTTGAGTGGGTGCGATATGCGTAGTGTAAGTCACTCATTGACCTTGAGGGCATTGGGGTGCAGGTTGCCTACAATGGGCAGTTGGTAGCTCTTTTGTACCGAGAGTTAGACCGACGCAACACACCACTGATCCAGACCAAGACACTATTCTTAATCAAGATCTGATAAAGACTGTCGTGCATATGCTAGATGTGTGAAAATGAGTACTTGGTCTGAGGCATGTTGGTGCAGACAGATCTTTTCGATCACTCTCTCCGACCTGAGTTTTAGCTCTATAGAGTAGGAAGTTGAGTCTGTGTGCATACATATAGTCATTGAGGGCATTATCGTAATTCTTGTTTATGATAATTGAATTATTGAATATTTGAGTATTGATAATAGCATGATTGTAATTACTGTATATTACATGTTTTGTGATGATAATGATGTTAGTGGCATAACTGTAATTATGATATGATAGTTGTATGAGATAT
This sequence comes from Ormosia semicastrata, assembly GCA_029884595.1. Lineage (NCBI taxonomy): Eukaryota > Viridiplantae > Streptophyta > Magnoliopsida > Fabales > Fabaceae > Ormosia > Ormosia semicastrata. The sequence continues at coordinate 15,572,042 of JAQQTO010000062.1, read as the reverse complement.
TGTATGTGTTTATCTTCATTACTACCATACTAGTAATGGCGTAGGTGATCTCACCTCTTTGTATGTCTATTCTATATTGTATTTATAATTTAAAAGACGTTGAGCAAGAAGTTGAAGAAGAGCAGATCCCAGTTGAGGACGCTGAGTTTTGAAGAGATGGAGATGTCGTGCTTCCTTGGATATATGAGATTGACGTTTCTGGGAGGATCAGAGTTATGGAACGTTGATTTGGATAGGGAGCGTATCTACTACTTGGGCGACCTAAATATTAGATTGAGTAGACAACAATTAGGACATCATTACTTTAGTGTTAATATTTATGTACAACTAGAGTTTCCAATATCTATTAGGCAGTACTGGGGGACTTACTACCGTACCCCTAGTGAGGATAGTATTATGTCGTCTGCTCGGACACCTGTCCGTAGGACTTCACGTCAAGCTGGATTCCTACCTGCAGAGGAATCGGAGGAGGACCCGTCTGAGGGTTCTGCTGTCTAGTAGGACTTGTATATGTATATTGATGTAAATTATTTGTGACAATGTTGTTATGTTTTTATTTTCTGTTAAGTTTATCTTATTATTATTAAGAAATTTTATAACTCGTATTTATATTATAAGCCCAATTTTTAATGAAGGGGTAATTTGGTAATTAAGTAACATAAAATGTGATGCCCTAAGGAGGGTGTTATAGTGGGCTTTGGATTTAATTGGCCAAATTCATAATTCATCGTCGAAAGGACATAAGTATATTTTAGTGGGAGTTGATTATTTTACTAAGTGGGTTAAGGCTATAGCCTTAAAGGATGCGACCCAACAGGATGTAATCAACTTTATAGAAGATAACATAGTTTGTCAGTTTGGGATACCATAAACTTTGACAACTAACCAAGGGTCAGTATTCATTGGAAGAAAAGTTATCGAATATGCCAATTCAAGGAAAATTAAAATGCTTACTTCGACTCCATATTATGCTCAAGCAAATGGCCAAATAGAGGCCATGAACAAAATAATTATAAGTTTGATTAAAAAACATATTGGTTGACAGCCCAGAAATTGGCATAATACCCTTAACCAAATTCTATGGGCATATAGAAATTCACTAAGGGAATCGACGGGCACTTCACCATATAAGTTAGTATATAGTCATCATGCAATATTACCCGTCAAGATTAATCTTCAATCAGTTCGTATTCAAAAACAAGATGAGTTATCAGTTGAACATTACTGGGACTTGATGTTTGATGAATTAAACGAATTAAGTGATGAAAGATTAAATGCTTTAGAAAATTTGATTTGACAAAAAGAAAGAATTGCAAAATTTTATTATAGTCGAATTATGTACAAATCTTTTAAAGTTGATGATTTGGTTTCGAAGGTGATTTTGCCCATGGATAGAAATTGTCGAGAATATGGGAAATGGTCTCCAAAATGGGAAGGACCATTTAAAGTCACTCAAGTATTTTCAGGAAATGCTTATGCACTTGTCGAAATTAATTCAGGCCTAAGAATTAAATCGATTAATGGCAAATATTTGAAGCCATATAGACTAACAATGTGTGAAGTCAAGATTGACAAATGAAAAATGAAATTCATTCATATATTCGGCGATTGCAAGTTACATTGTCAAAGTAAGAATACTTGACAGATATTACAACTTGGTTAAATTGCCAAAATCTTTACAAAGGAATAAACTGACAACTAGCTAAGAATGGGAGGGAAAAATTACATTTAAAACTTTTGCAAAACTTCCTAAGAATCTTCCAAAGATTGTTTGTTGGTACAGGCAATATGATATTCCGCTTGAAGGGAATTTATTTTTTCTAACACTGCTTTGCCTTCGATAGCCTATTGTTTAGTGTTGTTAGCAATGCTTTGCTGCCTAGCAGTCCTTGTTGCAGTGCTATTTGGAGTTTTTGCTTGCGACATCAAGCCCCTTCAAGTTATTTCTCCAAGTCTTCAATTTCTTTGTCGAGTTCTGCCTCTTTGTTTTTTCCTTTAACAAGATTGTCTTTCAATTTTGCATTCTCGTTCTTTGCGTCGGTCAGCTGCTTCAAGATCTTGGATTTTTCTTGAACTTCTTTTGTATAGGTAGGAATGACTTGACGGATATTGGCCATCTTTGCTGATAAATTTTGAAGAAAATCTTTAACAGTTGAAGGAAGAGCTCGACTAGTTATTGATAGTTGCTGTGCAAGGGGTTCTAGCTCGGTCACAATTGTCGACATCCTTTTTTGAAGAGCTTGGTCAGAAACCAAATGTTCAAAGGAATAAGTAAAATCATTCTTCAGCTCAGCCAAGAGTTCAGTGACGTAAGAGTCGCTAGAATCTTGTCTATGTTGTGTGGAAGAGCGAGCTGATTGTGGAGAGCTTCTATGACCACCCAACAACATTGATATTAGTTCATTTAAATCTACCTCCATGTCTTCAATATTTTTCTAGTTTAGCAGCAATTAAGTTAGTTGGAGGAGATAAAGGTGGATTGATTAGGGCAAATTCAGCCATAAGGGTATCCATGTCGAATTCCTCTGAGAAGATTTGGACAGGATTGACTTTATCTTCCTGAGAAGAACTCTTAATGCCTGAAGAGATTTGAGCTTTTTCCAAAGTCATGACAGTTTGAATTTCTGTTGGAGGAGGTGGAGAGCTAACAAGCATTGTAGGAGTTAGAGAAGTTTGAGCTTCATCTATTTGCTTGGTAAGACTGTCAATTCTTGGTTCGACATTGGACTCTGGAGGATTGCCAGCAGTTTGTTCGACCTCTGGGTCCTTGTTCTTGACTAGGATTTTGGGTTTTCAATCAGGAGCAACCCGGCCCCACTAGAATAACACTCAGATATTACTATGTGTTATCTTGATGAGTATATCAGCCTATTTATTAGGCATAAATCTCTCAAGTATCTTTGATGGATATGAAAGCTAACTATATCCCACATAAATAGGGAAATTAGTTAAAAGGGATCACAATCCCTAACAGATTCTAATCCTAAATAACTGCATTGCACTCATCCTAAACGCTTTTATAAATACCATGTTAGGTCTCAAAGGTATGTAATCTCCTCTAATGTACAGACTGCCTAATATGTGCACAGTCTAACTTGAGCGTCGGAGTGCCTTTCGCAGGTACCCACCCCCTCACACCACCGCTGCCGCTGTGGTCCGGAGGAGTCCACCACATATGTGCCTATCTTAGGTACCCTCTGAATCTACTTCAGAACATTAGCGCCATCTCTGGGAAACGGTAAACTTCAAATCCCACCACTACCTATTCAAACATATTTAGAAGAAGACTTGTTCCTCCATCACCACCATGGAGCGCAACGCAGCATCGCCTATGGAGGAGATGCTCTGCCCACCATCTTTTTCTAAGATCTCCTAACTCTGCAGCATCCTGATCATCATGACAATCCCTTGGTTCCATATCGAGGTCAGCGGTGGTGCTGTGATGCCACGATTCGTGAGCAGGTCATAGCCGCTGCCATCCTCTATAGGGACGAACTGGGGTTATTTCCACGCTGCAATTGAACGAATTCTCCAGATCTGCAGTGGAATCCAAATGCCCGAAATAGAACATTGGCCCTCATGTTCTATGAGATGCTCAGGTTGACGATTGTAATAGCCTTAAAAACCTATTTCCCAATAGTGGCACTGACACTACACATTACAAGAGGTGCAATGATGCTGCCTTTAAACGTGGGGAAAGTTCTTACGTTGGCGTGAATTTCCTCGGAGCTAGGACATTGAATTCCAAAACGATGGAGATCATTCTAAATAAATATCCACTTTACCGAATCCACTCAGTGACCGAGCCTACTCAGTATACGAGAAGTTCAAAACAGTGGTCACTGCTCTGTTCTTCGATGCATATCTTGGAAACTTCATCCTCGTCGCTACCTTCGAGGAGCAGCAGTTGTGCTAACAAGATAGCTCCACCACGATCCCTAACTTGTTAAGTTCTGGGTTGAACTCAGTTTCGTGCCATGGGATGCGTGGTCGTGAACGCCATTGACAGCTCTATTGAATGCAACAAGAAGAGGAGGATTGAGTCAGTGGAGCTTCCACGTTCCACCGCCCAAACTCATCCTAGTTGTCGCCTTCGAAGAGCAGCACTCATGCTAACAAGATGGCACCGCCGTTTGCTGCCAGATACTCCTACCTTGTTGGATCACCCAGTTGGCCGACACTTACCACCGTCTAACCACAAGAAGCCTCCGCCCAGAAAATCATCGCTTTTGGAATTGCATCCCCAGCCAGTGAACATCCATGTTTGCCCCTAATTTACCATCCAAACCACTTTGGGGACTTATGGGGAGTGGTCATGATAGGAAGAAAAAGACGGCAGAGTGGTAATCATTTTGGAAGAATAACGGAGGAGGTGGTGGTGGTTATGCAGGGAAGGCAACAACTCACAAGATGATTCCTCTGTGCCCTTCGTCACTCCACTGACAACTCTAACAACTCAGTCCTCCTTCAATGGTGTCCTTACTCTTTACCATGGGATCCCCTCTAAGTTTTATTTGCAATAACTATAACAACCATTGTTCTCACCGGAATACACACGAAAACGGACCAGCATCAAGCAAAGATGATGCTCACGGTGGTTGGAGGAAGGAAAACCACCATCGTACTTCCTCACGATCGTAGGCATGAAGCTAGATCTAGGAAGAGAACTCCTATGGCTTGCTGCGTTACACGGGCCTCTAGTTTGTCATCATTGCTATGGAGCTTGACCGATCGTTGTTAATGGCGAATCGGTATATTGGGATCTCTGCGAGTCATGCGAAGGTGGAAGGTCAACGATTTGGCATTCGAGTTAACTCACCACACTAGATCACAACCTGGTCACGTTGAATCAGCCATATTTAATTCAAATCACGACTTTCTTTTTATGATCCTAGTTTGGAAGCGACCTCTTTGTACGTGAAGGACATATCTCGAGTAGGCTTCAGACATCTTAAGATCGGGCAACTCCCCTCTGTAAAACCACCAACGATCGGGATCCATGACGTTGAAGTTGAGCTTGGACAACGAACAAGGACCAGTGCTGGCATTTTGTGAACCAGAGCTTTGCTTTGTTACAGTGTCACTGCTAATGCTATCTTCACAAGCAATGGTCCTTTCCGCCATTAATGGCAACTTGAAGTTCTGAGTCACTATCAAGCTTGACGCCACAGTGTATGACTCCACCGCCTTTTCACCAGAGCTCCTAAACGCCTGCTCCTCTGTCACTTTTGCTTATCCGTTGTAGCTCTCACTCAATATCTTCCATTCGTTGCCCCTGCGAACGCTTGCCACCTGCAGTGCGTTTCGAGCTCCACTACTTCCTTTGCTTCCTTTACCGATATCAGTACAAAATTTACGATGGCGATGGTAGAACACCTGATGACGATCACGACTGCTGGCAGTGACGAAGAGGAAAGAGGAGCTTTGGCTGCAACGATTTGGCTCCATGACAAAGAGACGGCTTGGGGGATGGTTAGGAGAGGCACCACTCATGGCCATTGGATTTGGAGTTAGTTTCAGAGTCAATATCAAAGTTAGTACATGTGCAGAGAAAATCACGAGGTGATCCACGTGATGGAAGACAAAGAAAATTATGAAGTGATCCATGTGATGAATGTAACATCCCGAAAATTTATTATTTTGTTAAAAACGATCATTTTATAATATTTGTAATTTTTAAGAATTTTTGTGGAATTTTCTGGAGATGATGAATATTTTAATATATTCTTCGTTTTATGTGTGTGCTGAGTGGAGCCGGGAGAATAGAATATTTTCCCGAGGTTTGTAAACCTTGACCGTCAACGTGTCAACGGGGATCTTACTAAACCCGAGTCCCAGACACTTCGAGGTCTACATTTTTGAGGTTTTATCTGCTAGTGTAATAAATCATCATGTCGTAGTATTTAATCAAGGAGACAAGCTTACTATGCACTTCGTAGAGAAGCGTGCGAAGCTTCTCAAGGAAGCTTCTTTGAATCATTTTTATTATTATTTCTCTCTCCTCCTATTTTTGTGCTGCACATTTGAATTAAGGGCTTAATTCATTCTGCACTCCACACATTTTTCCTCCTCCCGTACGTAGCACTCATCTTTCTCTCTTTCATTTCTCCTTCCAGCAGAAGACCATCCACCCACCTTCATATTTTCATCCTCCAATACCGTCACACTCCAAAGACCATTTCGTGTTTGGAGAAGCACCACACCCGAGGGAATCATCTTCAAAGTCCTACGTTTTCTTCATCTTCTTTTCCTCCACGGTTGAAGCTTAAAGGTTGGAACTTTAAGGTAAAGTCCTTAGCTTTTTCCTCATCTCTCCTCATTTTCGTAACCAACTGTCATTTTGATGACCATGGGTATCCATTTCAACACTTGATTCTGATTTTGGTGAGCTTGAATATTCAAGGATCTCTAGGAGCTGAAAATATAATTTCTGACCAAAAGGAGCAGCCTTTCTTTGTGCTTCTCTAAGGTAAGAGGAAGACACTCCTCCTCAACCTCTTAGCATTTAGAACGTTTGTGATTTTGTTGAGGGTCTTTCTCGCTTTTGTATGTTGTTTGTATGGTATATGTGTTATTTGATTGTTTGAGTTTTGAATGTACATATATATAAATGATAACTGGATGTATTGGAATGTGTAATATTGAAGGGAATGAGTTCCGAGTGATTTTCGGATAGTTACGGTGTTGAGCCCAGGATTTGGAAACTTAATGTGGAAAACTAGTAATGGTAAGAAATTTGGCCAAACTCGTCGAATATAATGCCTTGATCTTTTGGTGAAATGTTAAAATCCGTCGAATGAAGATTTCTGACCATTTTCGTCGAATGATAAAATCCGTCGAGTAAGGACCCATGGCTAAAACCTGTCGAACATGATCACCTAATCTCTTAGTAAAATGTTAAAATCCGTCGAATGAAGATTTCTGACCATTTTCGTCGAATGATAAAATCCGTCGAGTAAGGACCCATGGCCAAACCTGTCGAACATGATCACCTAATCTCTTAGTAAAATGTTAAAATCCGTCGAGTAAGGACCCATGGCCAAACCTGTCGAACATGATAACCTAAAACCTGTCGAACATGATAACCTAAAACCTGTCGAACATGATAACCTAAAACCTGTCGAACATGATAACCTAAAACCTGTCGAACGTGATAACCTAAAACCTGTCGAACGTGATAACCTAAAACCTGTCGAACGTGATAACCTAATTACTTAGTAAAATGTTGAAACCCGTCGAGTTTAGACTCCTGACCCTTTCCGTCGAGTGTCAAACTCGTCGAATTTAGATTTCTGACCAGTAAACACAATGTCAATGTCCGTCGAGTATGAACCTCGATCATGCCCGTCGAGATTGATCTTCCGACCACAAACCCGTCGAATAGAGTCCCTGGACACTTACAAGAAAATGCCCCAAAGTCAACAATCGTCGAATTTGAGAGACAATGCCTGTCGAGTAGATGAATTTCTCCCGACCGTCGAAATTAGAGATTTCGACCAGTGTTCGTCGGTTCGACACTTGGGAGATTTTCTCCAACGTCGACACCTATACCCGTCGAATTGAGGCTTTTGCTGACCATCTGGAGGGTTCGACAATTTTGATCTTCGTCCGACGAACCCCCACCCGACAGAAAATGATTTCTTCGTCCGACAGAACCCCCATCCGACAGAAAATGATTTCTTGCCAATCCTATTATAAAATGTGTTTCCCATTCTTTCCTCCTCCTGTTACACTATTCTTCGTCGAATGGCACCTTCAACCATTCATAAAACGTAGTCTCTGTCGAATTCAAACGTATACTTATCACCCAACACCTAGTAATTGAAATCTGTGATTCAAATTGGTGATTCCGACCGTGTAGTTTCTTGGACCCAAAACCTTGGGATTAATATAGAGGAATATTGATCATAAATAAATGGGATGACTAAAAATTACTTAGGGATGCATAAACAGGGAAGAACATGAGAGTGTGAGATTTTGAGATCTTAGAATAACCCTCTAAGGGCATATGAATAAATTACCTAAGAGAATTCCTTAGAGGCAAACCCTGTAAGAAAAGCTAAACCTAAGCAAGAATTCATAATACGTTTTGGAAAGGTATTGATCTATTTAATGACAATATTATGCTATTGTGGGTCCATGTGAGAGACCATTGACTGTATTAATTCTTACTTTGGCAAATTGTGACATATGATGGAATAGTATGTGATAATGATCATACATGATTATGCATAGAGTCTGTATGCATTGTGATTTGTCCGTTGGACTGTCGTAAGGCCTAATTGCCTAGGAGTTGAACACACCTTAGTGCGGGTGCGAATAGACAAGTGGGGTCCCGTAGTTGGCCTTGAGGGCGTTGGGGCGCGGTGTTTCACAAAGGGCGGTGGTAGCCCCTCCGGACCGTGAGACAAACCGATGCAAACGCACCAACGATCCCGACTGGCCACAGATCCCTATATCGAGATCTTGTGAGAATGCTGCTGTATAAAGCCTTGTTGCGCAAAATGACTGATTATTTTCTGGAAAGCACTTGTTTTTATGGCTGACGAGATACTAGCATGTCTCCCTGATCATTCTCTCCGAGTGTTTTGTGTCTAGCTCCATGGAGTAGGATCTTGGTTATTGAAGGCTCATGTGTATAGAGTCCGTGCATTATTTGCATTTATCATTATTATGGTCTGGCATTGATATATTGTTGATATACCTATGACTGCCTGGAACTGTCTGCTTGATTTATAACTGCTCTTGAATGTCTATTACTATTACTGTTGTTGTAAATGCTATGTGGGCGCTTTGCGCCGTTTGGTTTCTTGATGCTATAATTGGTAATGACGGAAGGATGTCTTACCTCTTTTCCTTCCTGTCTCTCCATTTCTGTTTATTTGTACATTGCGTCTCATCGAAGACAACCGTGAGGAACCTAAGCTCCCAACTTCCCTGGTTTTTGGCCTTACCTTGACTGAGCGACCACAGAAGACTATGGAGCCCCGTACGCACGTGATTTTTGGGAGATGTACGTCTGACTTTCTTAGGAGGCCGAGAGTGCTTGGTATATCAACTACAGTTCTGAACGCTGTGTCTACACGGGAGATGTCTCGATATCACTAGCCTGGAGACGCCACGAACCACCTGTCTTCACCTGCTGTATCAGCCTACGTTTGGAGTTTCAGCTATCGATCCGTGAGATGTGGGCGACCGTTACTTCACTCCGAGAGAGACTCTTTTCGTTCTACATGCTCGGGCCCCGTCCCGTGTCTCTCGCTATTCCTATGGTGATTTCCTCCGATGATGAGGAAGATCCCGAGAAAGATCCCGAGGAAGTCCCCGAGGACGACCCCTCGAAGAGGACCCCCGAAGAGGATCCCGACACGATTCCTCCTCACTTGAGGGATTGATGTTACTTGTAGCTACCGAAGGCTACCAAGATTTTATTTTGGGGGCCCGATGTTTTGTTTGTAGTGGGCATGTAAATTCGATCCCACCGTGGGTATGTGTATGTAATATTTTGGGGCAGGTATAGCTTTGCTTTTGATGTACCAGAAGCTTGTAACTAATGTTTTGATAAACTTATATATATATATATATATGATGATGCAGATGTTAATTCCTATGCATGTTTTACTTCATTTGATCTTTTATTTCCATTGATGTCTCATCAACATGGTTACTAATTAAAAAGAAAAAAAAAAGTATGTATATAACATAACCGCCAATTAAAATACCCAACTATAATCTAGTGAATATACGCGTCTTATTAAAATGAACCGGGTCTCAACTCACCTAACTTTATTTCCGCATTGTAATCGACCATGTGACGTTCCCTTGGAAAAAGGGGCGTTACATTTTTGGTATCAGAGCCCCGGTTTATGTTTCTTTGGGTCTTGTGGTTGAGTCTGTCTTGTTTGTGCTGTGTGTTCTCTGAATGGTATTCGTAAAGGAGTAGTGTTGGGTATTCTTAGTGAATGCAACTGACTTTTCTGTGTTTTCAGATAACCTGAATCTGAGAAAGTGAGATGGCACGAAGGGAAGACATGGCAAGACTATTACAAATGCAAAGGATGGCCGAGGTCATCGCACAACAACCGAGCAAGCCGCACGACAGCAAGAGAGAGTTACGCAACAACAAGAGCGAGCTGCTCAACACTTAGAGGCTACTGCTGATGCTCAGAATTTAGCAGAATTTCGACGCCATAATCCTCCTCAATTTAAAGGGGAATTTGATCCGGACAAAGCTAGTCTGTGGATCAAGGAGTTGGAGAAGGTATTTCGAGGAATGAATTGCGCTGAGGGTAAGAAGGTGGATTATGCTACTTTTATGCTGGTAGGCAACGCTGAGAACTGGTGGAACGGAGTGCGGAGGATGCTAGAAGCTGCGAACCGAGAGATTACTTGGGAGTTGTTCAAAGAAAAGTTCTTGGACAAGTATTTTCCTGCGAGTGCAAGGCATGCGAAGGAGTCGAATTCCTCAACCTGCGACGAGGGAATATGACTGTTAGCGAGTACGCGGCGAGATTCGAAAATTTGTCACGGTTTTCGACCTACTTTCGAACCAACCGGATGAGGCTTGGAAGTGCCGAAGATTCACGGAAGGATTGAGGTACGAACCGAGGAAAGTCATGATCACCTTGAGAATCAATGAATTCTCACAACCGCTGGATACTTGCTTTGTGATGTAGAGGCTCTGGAGCAATCTAGAGATATGAGGAATAGAAACTTTGGGCTGCGAGATTCCGGAGGCGGCAATAACAAGGTCTAACCGCTTCCTGGAAGAAGCCATACTCTCGACCAATGGGAAGTCACCAACAAGCCATGGGTGGAAGTTCAAGTGGAGGTTCTAGTGGGAACCGGACCGGCCAAAACTTGGCATATCCCTCCAAATGCCTAAGTGTGGAAAAGATCATCCGACAAGGGATTGTCCTATCAAAGGGATTATCTGTTTTCGATGTGGGAAACCCGGACACATCTACAGAGACGCAATCAAGCGAAGGTCGAACCTTCAATGAATGCTTTAAAGCCAAGAAATCGCGAAATGGAGGACGAGTTTACACTATGAGCGGAGCTGAAGCTTCCGAATCCGAAGATTTGATACAGGGAGAGGGCATCATAGAAGGTAATCTTTTAACTGTCATCGTATGACTCGGGGCAACCCATTCTTTTATATCGTATGACCGTGTGTGCAAAAACCGAGTCTACCCGTGTCGTCCTTACCTTTTGACTTAACCGTTTCTACCCCCACCGATAAACCGGTAGTTACTACCAAAGTTTGTCTAAACCGTCCATTGATTGTTGAAGGTCGATCCTTTCTCGGTCGATCCGATTTGTTTACCTCTTTCCTAATTAGATATTATCCTAGGGATGGACTGGTTGTCTTCTAACCATGTTCTCGTTAGACTGCTCCGTAAAAGACCATAGTTTTTCCCATAAATGAGAATTCTAGATTTCGACGGCCAACCGAGTTCAAGCTCTCTTGAAAGAAGGAGCTCACGGATACATGCTACTTGTCTTCTTTGAAAATCGAGAACGAGGTTGATGTGGACACAATTCCAGTGGTGAATGAGTTTCCCGAAGTCTTTCCCGAGAGTGTGCCCGGTTTACCACCGGCTCGAGAGATAGAGTTTGCTATCGACTTAGTACCGGAGCTGGCCCCGTGTCTATAACACCGCATCCGGATGGCACCAACAGAGTTAGCCGAGCTAAAGAAACAGCTAGAAGAGCTTTTGGAAAAGCAATTTGTCAGGCCAAGTGTGTCACCATGGGGAGCACCAGTGCTGTTAGTTCGCAAGAAGGATGGCACCTCAAGGCTATGTGTGGACTATCGGCAGCTGAACAAAGTGACGATTAAGAACAAATATCCACTCCCGAGGATTGACGACTTGATGGACCAACTGAAGGGAGCGGCAGTGTTTTCCAAGATTGATCTGACGATCCGGGTATCATAGATACGAGTGAAGACAGAGGATGTGCCCAAGACTGCTTTTCGCACCCGATACGGTCACTACGAATATTTGGTGATGCCGTTTGGTGTGACGAATGCACCAGCTATCTTCATGGACTACATGAACCGAATTTTTCGACCTTACTTGGATAAGTTCGTTGTGGTCTTCATTGATGACATTCTGGTATACTCTCAAAATCGGAGGACCATGTTTGAACACCTCGGATAGTTCTTCGATTCTCAAGGAGAAGGAATTGTATGCCAAACCGTCAAAATGTGAGTTTTGGCCGGAAGAAGTCAAGTTTCTAGGTCACGTGATCTCAAAGAGTGGGATTGCAGGATCCATCGAAAGTGGAGGCAAGACTACAATGGGAAAGGCCGAAGTCGCAACGAGATTTGAAGCTTTGTGGGTTTAGCGGGATATTACCGGAGGTTCATTGAGGGATTCTCCAAGATTGCTGGACCACTTACGCAACTCACAAGGAAAACCAAACTTTTGAGTGGACCGACAGTTGTGAGCAAAGTTTCCAAGAGTTGAAGAATCGACTGACTACCTCATAGGTGTTAGTGCTACCCGATCCGAATGTGCAGTTTGAAGTGTATTACGATGCTTCATACCAAGGGCTAGGATCTGTACTTATGCAGCATGGAAGAGTGGTGGCTTATGCTTCAAGGCAGTTGCGAGTGCACGAGAAGAATTATCCGACGCACGACCCGGGAGCTAGCTAGCGGTGTAGTTTTTGCTCTGAAAATATGGAGGCATTTTCTCTACGGGGCAACGTTTAACATTTTCAGTGATCACAAGAGTCTGAAGTATTTGTATGATCAGAAGGAGTTGAACATGAGGCAACGGAGGTGGTTAGAATTCCTGAAGGATTACGATTTCCAACTTCTGTATCATCCTGGCAAGGCAAATGTTGTGGCAGACGCTCTAAGTAGGAAGATGATCAGTGTCTCTGCCCTGATGATCAAGGAAAAGGATCTAATAGAGCAATTCAGAGATGTATGGTCTTTTGTGAAGTTAGAACCTGGAAAGATTTGCATGAATATGGTTACCATCTCGAGCGAGTTGATGGACAGCATAAGAAAAGAGCAGAAGAAGGACAAATTCTTGCAAGAAGTGAGGGAACAGATGAAGCAAGGAAATGAAACAGTTTGCAAGGAACGGATGGAATTTTGAGATTCCATGGGAGAGTTTGTGTCCTCGGAATCAAGAACTTAGAGAATACATCATTAATCATGCTCACACAAGCCAACCGAGTATGCACCCGGCATAACAAAGATGTATCAAGACTTGAAGAAGTTGTTCTCGGTGGCACGGAATGAAGAGTGACGTTACTAGACGTGTATCTACTTGTTTGGTTTGTCAAAAAGCTAAAGTGGAACATCGAGACCCAGCAGGATTGCTGCAACCGTTATCTATTCCTAATGGAAGTGGACACAAGATTGCGATGGATTTTGTAGTCGGATTACCAAGGACAAGAAAAGGTTATGATTCGATTTGGGTAATTGTGGACCGACTCACGAAATCGCACACTTTCTTCTCGATCGACATCAAGTACAAGCTAGAGAGATTGACTCGATCTATATTGGAGAGATTGTCGACCGCACGGTGTGCCTACAAGTATTGTCTCGGATAGAGATCCGAGGTTTACTTCAAATTTCGGGAGAGTTTGCAAGAAGCATTGGGGACAAAATTACAACTTAGTTCTCGCTTATCATCCGCATGACCCATCGACGGTCGGTCGGAGAGAACAATCCAATCTTTGGAAGATTTGCTTAGAGCTTGCACCATAGAGCAACCGGGAGTTGGGATGACATTCTACCCTTGATAGAATTCACCTACAACAACAACAGTTATCATTCGAGCATAGGGATGGCACCCTATGAAGCTCTGTATGGACGACGATGTCGAACACCTATGTGTTGGTACCAAGACGGCGAGCGCCTTACTATTGGACCCGAGATTATACAACAGACAACTGAGAAGGTTAAAATGATTCAGGAAAAGATGAGGACGGCTCAGAGTCGACAAAGGAGTTATGCAGACCGAAGGAGAAAACCTCTTGAGTTTGAGGAAGGTGAGCATGTATTCCTGAAAGTCACACCTACGACTGGGGTGGGCCGGGCTTTAAAATCTAGAAAACTCACTCCTAAATTCCTTGGACCATACCAAATCATTGCTCGTGTGGGTCCTGTAGCATACCAAATATCCTTACCTCCTTTTCTTTCAAACATTCATAATGTTTTCCATGTGTCACAACTTCGGAAATACCTTCTTGACCCAAGTCATATCATAGCACCAGATACAGTACAACTAAAAGAAAACTTAACTTATGAGACGTCTCCTATAAGAATCGAGGATAGCAGGATAAAGCAATTAAGAGGCAAGGAGATCGCATTGGTGAAAGTGATCCGGAACGAGGTGATCGGAGATGCAACCTGGGAGTTGGAAGACAAGATGAGAGAGCAATACCCACGCTTATTCTAAGGTATGCAAATTTCGAGGACAAAATTTCTTTTTAGAAGGGAGTGTTGTAACATCCCGAAAATTTATTATTTTGTTAAAAACGATCATTTTATAATATTTGTAATTTTTAAGAATTTTTGTGGAATTTTCTAGAGATGATGAATATTTTAATATATTCTTCGTTTTATGTGTGTCTTGAGTGGAGCCTGGAGAATAGAATATTTTCCCCGAGGCCGGTAAACCTTGGACCGTCAACGTGTCAACGGGATCTTACTAAACCCGAGTCCGGGCACGCTTTACGAGGTCTATATTTTTGAGGTTTTATCTCGCTAGTGTAATAAATCATCTGTCGAGGTATTTAATCAAGGAGACAAGCTTACTATGCACTTCGTAGAGAAGCGTGCGAAGCTTCTCAAGGAAGCTTCTTTGAATCATTTTTTATTATTATTTCTCTCTCCTCCTATTTTTGTGCTGCACATTTGAATTAAGGGGCTTAATTCATTCTGCACTCCACACATTTTTCCTCCTCCTGTACGTAGCACTCATCTTTCTCTCTTTCCATTTCTCCTTCCAGCAGCACCATCCACCCACCTTCATATTTTCATCCTCCAATACCGTCACACTCCAAAGACCATTTCGTGTTTGGAGAAGCACCACACCTGAGGGAATCATCTTCAAAGTCCTACGTTTTCTTCATCTTCTTTTCCTCCACGGTTGAAGCTTAAAGGTTGGAACTTTAAGGTAAAGTCCTTAGCTTTTTCCTCATCTCTCCTCATTTTCGTAACCCACTGTCATTTTGATGACCATGGGTATCCATTTCAACACTTGATTCTGATTTTGGTGAGCTTGAATATTCAAGGATCTCTGGGAGCTGAAAATATAATTTCTGACCAAAAGGAGCAGCCTTTCTTTGTGCTTCTCTAAGGTAAGAGGAAGACACTCCTCCTCAACCTCTTAGCATTTAGGAACGTTTGTGATTTTGTTGAGGGTCTTTCTGCTTTTGTATGTTGTTTGTATGGTATATGTGTTATTTGATTGTTTGAGTTTTGAATGTACATATATATAAATGATAACTGGATGTATTGGAATGTGTAATATTGAAGGGAATGAGTTCCGAGTGATTTTCGGATAGTTACGGTGTTGAGCCCAGGATTTGGAAACTTAATGTGGAAAACTAGTAATAGTAAGAAATTTGGCCAAACTCGTCGAATATAATGCCTTGATCTTTTGGTGAAATGTTAAAATCCGTCGAATGAAGATTTCTGACCATTTTCGTCGAATGATAAAATCCGTCGAGTAAGGACCCATGGCTAAAACCTGTCGAACATGATCACCTAATCTCTTAGTAAAATGTTAAAATCCGTCGAATGAAGATTTCTGACCATTTTCGTCGAATGATAAAATCCGTCGAGTAAGGACCCATGGCCAAACCTGTCGAACATGATCACCTAATCTCTTAGTAAAATGTTAAAATCCGTCGAGTAAGGATCCATGGCCAAACCTATCGAACATGATAACCTAAAACCTGTCGAACATGATAACCTAAAACCTGTCGAACATGATAACCTAAAACCTGTCGAACATGATAACCTAAAACCTGTCGAACGTGATAACCTAAAACCTGTCGAACGTGATAACCTAAAACCTGTCGAACGTGATAACCTAATTACTTAGTAAAATGTTGAAACCCGTCGAGTTTAGACTCCTGACCCTTTCCGTCGAGTGTCAAACTCGTCGAATTTAGATTTCTGACCAGTAAACACAATGTCAATATCCGTCGAGTATGAACCTCGATCATGCCCGTCGAGATTGATCTTCCGACCACAAACCCGTCGAATAGAGTCCCTGGACACTTACAAGAAAATGCCCCAAAGTCAACAATCGTCGAATTTGAGAGACAATGCCTGTCGAGTAGATGAATTTCTCCCGACCGTCGAAATTAGAGATTTCGACTCAGTGTTCGCTCTGTTCGACACTTGGGAGATTTTCTCCAACGCCGACACCTATACCCATCGAATTGAGGCTTTTGCTGACCATCCGGAGGGTTCGACAATTTTGATCTTCGTCCGACGTAACCCCCACCCGACGAAAATGATTTCTTCGTCCGACAGAACCCCATCCGACGTAAAATGATTTCTTGCCAATCCTATTATAAAATGTGTTTCCCATTCTTTCCTCCTCCTGTTACACTATTCTTCGTCGAATGGCACCTTCAACCATTCATAAAACGTAGTCTCTGTCGAATTCAAACGTATACTTATCACCCAACACCTAGTAATTGAAATCTGATTCAAATTGGTGATTCCGACCGTGTAGTTTCTTGGACCCAAAACCTTGGGATTAATATAGAGGAATATTGATCATAAATAAATGGGATGACTAAAAATTACTTAGGGATGCATAAACAGGGAAGAACATGAGAGTGTGAGATTTTGAGATCTTAGAATAACCCTCTAAGGGCATATGAATAAATTACCTAAGAGAATTCCTTAGAGGCAAACCCTGTAAGAAAAGCTAAACCTAAGCAAGAATTCATAATACGTTTTGGAAAGGTATTGATCTATTTAATGACAATATTATGCTATTGGGTCCATGTGAGAGACCATTGATCAGTATTAATTCTTACTTTGGCAAATTGTGACATATGATGGAATAGTATGTGATAATGATCATACATGATTATGCATAGAGTCTGTATGCATTGTGATTTGTCCGTTGGAATTTGTCGTAAGGCCTAGTTGCCTAGGAGTTGAACACACCTTAGTGCGGGTGCGAATAGACAAGTGGGGTCCCGTAGTTGGCCTTGAGGGCGTTGGGGCGCGGGTGTTTCACAAAGGGCGGTGGTAGCCCCTCCGGACCGTGAGACAAACCGATGCAAACGCACCAACGATCCCGACCGGCCACAGCCACTGTCCTATATCGAGATCTTGTGAGAATGCCGCCATAAAGCCTTGTTGCGCAAAAATGACCGATTATTTTCTCGGAAAGCACTTGTTTTTATGGCCGACGAGATACTAGCATGTCTCCCGATCATTCTCTCCGAGTGTTTTGTGTCTAGCTCCATGGAGTAGGATCTTGGTTATTGAAGGCTCATGTGTATAGAGTCCGTGCATTATTTGCATTTATTATTATTATGGTCTGGCATTGATATATTGTTGATATACCTATGACTGCCTCGGAACTGTCTCGCTTGATTTATAACCGCTCTTGAATGTCTATTACTATTACTTTGTTGTTGTAAATGCTATGTGGGTGCTTTGCGCCGTTTGGTTTCTTGATGCTATAATTGGTAATGACGGAAGGATGTCTTACCTCTTTTCCTTCCCCGTCTCTCCATTTCTTTTATTTGTACATTGCGTCTCATCGAAGACAACCGTGAGGAACCTAGGAAGCTCCCAACTTCCCCGGTTTTTGGCCTTACCTTGACCGAGCGACCACGAAGACTATGGAGCCCCGTACGCACGATTTTTGGGAGATGTACGTCGACTTTCTTAGGAGGGCCGTAGTGCTTTGGTATATCAACTACGCTTCGAACGCCGTGTCTACACGGGAGATGTCTCGATATCACTAGCCTGGGAGACGCCACGAACCACCTGTCTTCACCTGCTGTATCGCCTACGTTTGGAGTTTCAGCTACCGATCCGTGAGATGTGGGGCGACCGTTACTTCACTCCGAGAGAGGACTCTTTTCGTTCTACAGCTCGGGCCCCGTCCCGTGTCTCTGCTATTCCTATGGTGATTTCCTCTGATGATGAGGAAGATCCTGAGGAAGATCCCGAGGAAGTCCCTGAGGACGACCCCGAAGAGGACCCTGAAGAGGATCCTGACACGATTCCTCCTCACTTGAGGGATTGATGTTACTTGTAGCTACTGAAGGCTACCAGTATTTTATTTTGGGGGCCCGATGTTTTGTTTGTAGTGGGCTGTAAATTCTGATACCGTGGGTATGTGTATGTAATATTTTGGGGGCAGGTATAGCTTTGCTTTTGATGTACCAGGCTTGTAACTAATGTTTTGATAAACTTATATATATATATATATATATGATGATGCAGATGTTAATTCCTATGCATGTTTTACTTCTGTTTGATCTTTTATTTCCATTGATGTCTCGTCAACATGGTTACTAATTAAAAAGAAAAAAAAAGTATGTATATAACATAACCGCCAATTAAAATACCCAACTATAATCTAGTGAATATACGCGTCTTATTAAAATGAACCGG
Source organism: Ormosia semicastrata (assembly GCA_029884595.1). Classification (NCBI taxonomy): domain Eukaryota; kingdom Viridiplantae; phylum Streptophyta; class Magnoliopsida; order Fabales; family Fabaceae; genus Ormosia; species Ormosia semicastrata. Next base: position 15,553,411 of record JAQQTO010000062.1, on the reverse strand, counting down.
GTCTCAACTCACCTAACTTTATTTCCGCATTGTAATCGACCATGTGACGTTCCCTTGGAAAAGGGGCGTTACAATGAAAGCCAATCAGTGCATGTTGACTTCCTTCCTTATCTTGAAGACCGCAACTTGAGCATGGAAGCATCTGAGAAAATAATTCAATATATTTTTTCATTGGCAATATAGTTGAAGTTTTCTTTAAGGATGCATTCCGGTAAATATTCTCAGCTCAAAAAGATGGGGTCTCATCACCGGCCTCAGAACACCCATTTGAAGGTTTATGCTCCTCTCCTTCTTCTGTACATAACTTGGAAAGAGTTTCCCAAGACATCAAAAGAAGCTAACACTTCAACAAAAGTTATTATCTAAGCCAATGATTCGGCTGTGATTTCAAGTCCACAAATACTTTGGCCTGACATAACCCACAAGGTTATCATACCTTGACGAGGTTCAAGGAATACAAGGTCTAAAGAGGATCAGATATTTCGATATCTATACAAGATGGCCAAACAAGGGAATCCACTTGACTGCCCTTTGGGGGCAAGTAGCGCATTCAAGGGTCTTCACCCATGCCCACGTGAGTCGCACCTTAGATGGCCAAATAGGGGAATCCATTTGACTGCCCTCTAGGGGCAAGTAGCGCATTCAAGGGTTTTCATCTGTACTCTTAAGCCATTACGGTACCCCCCGAGAGTGTCTCGTGCTAGAAAGGTTGTGCAGTAGAAAAATCCCAAGTCACGAGAAAATTCTCACACTCAACTATAAGCACTAAAGACCCTGGTAAGGACCACTGATACCTAAGCCAGGTGGGATCCCAAAAGTCTAATATGACTAATGAATGACCTCGGGTAAAGTTTATTTTTGCCTAAGTCCGGAATGCCATGTGTTCGATAAGATGAGCATAGGACCCTAGACCAAGGTTGTAAATTATGCCTAAGTCTAGAATGTCATGTGTTTGTTGAGATGAACATAGGACCCCAGACCAAGGTTTTATATCATATCTAAGCCAAATGGGATTCTAATTGCCCTGGGTAAGGTGTTATTTTTGCCTAAATCCAAGATTTTGAATGCTCGATATTATGAGCTTCGGATTATGGATTAAGGTGTTATTTTTGCTTAAGTCTTAAATTCCAAAACGCTTGATTATGATAGGCATTGGACCATGGACTAAGGTGTTATTTCTACCTTGGTCAAGTGGAATGCCATGCACTCAATATTATGGGTGTGGGATCCCGGACCATGGTTTTTCCATAAGGAAACAATTCCCTAATTCTGTAAAATGGTTATGAAAAGTAACACAATGGACGTTGGACCTAGTGCGGACCATGGAAAAAGAAGTAAACATGGCAACAATTTTGGTTCATTCTACGGACTCTGGAAACACCCCAGAATGTCTACTTAAGGCCAATTGACACATGGACTATGTCCGGACTATGACGCGTCCATAAGTGTCATGATTAAACGCCTCCAAATTCAAACTTATAACCGTATGGAGAAGCACAGACCACGACTTCAAGTAAAGCACAGATTTTGTCATCCAGGGGCATTAAGACTTGCTACTTCACTATACTGGCCAAGCGCCGAGCTGGGGGCAACAATTTTGGACTGCAATCCAGAATCTTGTCACCTTGGTCAACCCGGCATGCATCTGACTTGAATTCGTCATTGATACCCTGACACATCACAACCGAGATCCCCTGAACTACACATGGGGGCAACGTATGGCTTACCTCAGAGGGAAAAATGACAACGTAAGCAGAGCGATCTGACTTGGACCCTGTCCTTACACATCAACCTTGGAGGAATACTATGACATATCACGGACCTCGGCCTTTTCGAAAACACTATGAGATCTGACGTTAACTTTGACTTGGATCCCTTTGTTCACTACGTGTCGTGTGCTCCTGCTAACATGGGTACCTTGACACTTAGCTATCCCATCTAAGCGCCAAGATGGGAGTAACTGTTCTGGACCGGGATTTTAGGTTATCAATTAGGAGCAACTCGGCTCCACCAGAATAACACCCAGATATTACTATATGTCATCTTGATGAGTATATCAGCCTATTTATTAGGCATAAATCTCTCAAGTATCTTTGATGGATATGAAAACTAAATATATCTCACATAAATAGGGAAATTAGTTAAAAGGGATCACAATCCCTAACAAATTCTAATCCTAAATAACTGCATTGCACTCATCCTAAACGCTCTTATAAATATCATGTCAAGTCTTAAAGGTATGTAATCTCCTCTAATACACAGACTGCCTAATATGTACACATTCTAACTTGAGCGTCGGAGTGCCTTTCGCAGGTATCCACCCCCTCACACCACTACTGTCGCTGTTGCACAGAGGAGTCCACCACATACGTGCCTATCTCAGGTACCCTCTGAATCTACTTTAGAACAGTCCTGAAATGATAAAAAAATCAGATTTTGAATGAAATCCAAGTATTAAGTATTTGGGAAATGAGTTATGTTGATTGAAATTTACCTCGAATAAGAGTGAGATGGCTTCTGATTCAAGCTCAGTAGTGGGTTTTAAGGGGGAACCTAAACATTGAGTTTTTCTTCTTTTTCTTATGTAAAAGTAAAATGAGATGAAATTTTTACCAAGAGATATAAAAGGGAGAAGTAGTAGAGGATATACCTTTAAAGGATGTTTAGAAGATGGGCTTGAAGATTCAATAAGTACAACAAAAGTGATAGAAGTAGAGTCACCAATCTGTATTTGACACAAGATTTAGTTTGAATAAGTTTAAAAGTTGGGTTCTAAATTTTGGTTGAGAAAATTTGTATACCTTGAGAGTCTTTGATTTTGGAGATTTTGTAGTAGCATCGTGTTTTGAAGAATTTTTTGTTGAAGCTGTTGTGGTTGATTTGGCCTTTGGAGCTTTAGGAATAAGAGGATTTTGAGTTTTCATGCTCTTCTTCTTCTTCTTTAAGGAGATGGTTTCCTCTTCTTCCTCTTCCCCTTCCTATGAATGCTTATACTCCAAAGGTCTTTTCAATGGGAGTGTTGTAAGAAATATATATATATATTAGTAGATGGGACAAGAATCAAAACGACATAATATAAAAAAGAAATACCTTCAGGTATTTTAGTGAAGATTAGGGTATTCCTGGAAAATTGTTCGTGCGACATGGCAAACCGACGAGTAAACTTGACTTTCGGAGTTCTTGAAAGAAAGATATTACTCACAGAATAGATCCTATCTGAAATAGGGAAGTTACCAACCCTAGTAGGTTTACCTGGGAATTCGTCGGCCAAACCAAAACGAGCACAAGGAAGAAGCACTGATTTTGGAAAAGGAATTTGAAAAGGTTCAAGCCATGCTAAAGGATTTTTTATGGAAAAAGCAAGAAAATTAGTGGAGCATTTTTCCTTGTGCGCTTGTTTCAATTTGGCCATGACTTCTTCGCAATGTCGAACAATTAAACTAGGATACCTAAAGTCCCATTTGATTTTGTAGTACTTTTCAAAAGCTCTGATATCTTGAATATGCTTACCTTTGGTTTTTGTCGAAGGCTCTTGATCCTGCACAAGAATCAGAATTTCAGTAATGCAGCTTCGACAAATTTCAATATCGACATAGTAAGGGCTATAGTATTTAGTCCACCATTCGATAAAATCTTTGGAGACTCCTCTATCGGGAGTAAATGCAGAAATCATGAAGTGTTGTTTGTGTCTTTCATTCTTTGAAGCCATACGTACAAGGTACGACATGCTCTATAGGTGACCATTAATGAGGTGTTATTTGGATTTCAAAGAAAATGGTGCTGGAATGGCTTAGCAGAATCCCAGTTGTTGAGCTACCATGTTTGGTAGACATAGTTCTAGGGATTTATCCGTCGAACCAGGAAGACCAACAACCAAAATTTACTGACAAAGAAAGTTAGACGAGATAGAAATATTGTCGGCCTGAATGGAAGGATCATTGGAAAGCAATGGTCAAGTAAACCACTCGGGACCAAGAGAACGGTCAGCGAATGGTGCAAAATAGATGTCTTCAGTGTTAAAGGAGATGGAATGAAAAATACTAAAGAAATGCATGAAATTTTGCAAGTTTTGTTTGTGGATTTTTTCATGTTTAACATGGCAAAGTTTATGCTATAGGTAGTAAGAAAGATTGTTGAAGGTGAAGTGTCGATCAAATAGTCTCCTAAGATGGAATTTAGCCAAAGTTGGAGTAGCCATATTGGGCCACCAGAGTTAGTTTTCTTTACCTGAGATCGAATGCTTTGGACAATTTCACCTATGCTAAGGTAAAGGTTAGTAAGGAGGAATTGACTAAGAGCTAATTTTTGACCTTCATAAAGGAGGTTAGCGAGCTGAAGAAAAGACTTAGATACTTGAACCGACCTGGATCCTAAAGCATAGGTTGATAACTAGAGAAGAAGAAAAGCTACATGTTCTTTATCGGTTACAGGACCTGTTTCTGGAAGGTAGAAGCTAATGAAGTTTGAAAAAGAAGTTGGGGCTTTTGAGTAAACATCATTGGTATTAGAAGATTGGAGGACAAGAGTGATGATTTCCCCGTCTGGTCGAAAACCAGTTGTGGCAGCCACGTCGAAAAGCGTAGGACTTATCATGCCATAGGGGAATTAAAAAGAATTGGTGGTTTTATTCCAAAAGAAAAACGATGCCCCCAGTATGCAAGAATCCATTTTATAAAGTAACAGAAGAGCGAATACAATCAAAGATACCTATGTCCCTCCATAAACCTTCTTTAGAGGCTTGAACCCTATCAAGCCACTCAAGATATCCATTGATGTGGGTAGGAGGGGTTCTGAAAAGCCTCTCAGACTTGCTAAAATAGCTGATAGGAATAGAAGGAAGAGAAGCCAAGATAGCTTCTTGAGTATTTTTACAAGGGAAAAAGGTGTGTATTTCATCAGTAATTGATTCCTTGGGCAAAACTGGGCCCAAAAAAGCAGCTGGAGGATCTAAAGAGAGCGAAGAATCATTGATAGGAAGAATTACCTTCGAGAGGTTCCACAGTTCAGATTTTTGCAAGATTGGATCTTGAACAATAACGTGATTGCCTAAATCCACTGATGGTTTGTTAGGAGCTTGAGAACTAGAAGCCATGGGGGAAAGCAAAGATTTGCAGAGAAGACATGTGAAAGCGAGGTTGAAGATGATGAACAATAAAGAGGGGAGTGAAAAGATGAGTGAATTTAAAAAGCTTTTTTTTTCAAAATAAGGGTAATTATGATCCCTATTTATTGAGAAATGACTATTTAATGTTTGAAGTGATAGTTTTAGTTGGGACCTTCTAGATTTTCAAGGAAGATTTTTACTGGATTTAAAAAAAAACCCTTGGGAAGGTTTTGATTAGATATTAAGTGTCGAGAATTGGGACTAGAAGATGATATTAAAATTTATCTTTCTTCCGGCAATGTCAAAAGAAAAATTTTGGGGGGCATTTGTTGGGGGTAAAATACTCAAGTTTCAATTCAACGGCTAGATGTTGATATTGGAGAAATCTTCCAAGTGTTGAACCGACGAAAGTACTAAATGGTCAGAAGTTCCAAATCGACGGATGGATAGTGATATTGGAGAAATCTTCCAAGTGTCAAACCGACGAAAGTAATAAATGGTCAGAAGTTCTAATTCGATGGATAGATATTATTATTGGAGAAATTTCTCAAGTGTTGAACCAACGAAAAGTGCTAAATGGTCAGAAGTTGATTTTGTCGAAAGTTGGGCAACATACTAGTGTCGAATATGTGGCATAACTGCCATATATGTGTCTAATTTTTAGGAGTAAGTTATTTTTATATATTGCCTATAAATGCTAGTATTCACGATGTACAAAGAGAGGTTATTTGCTGATACACAATCCTAAAATCTCATTCAAACATATTAACGGATTTGATCTAAGTATGCCTTCCCTTTTCATTTCAAGTCATTTAATTTAATACAATGTTCCTTTATTTTTAAGTCTTGTTCTATAAATTTCTTTACATTTCGTTGCATTCTTTACATGCTTTGCTTTAGTACTTTCTTTTAAATTTATGCACTTTAATCTTATACATCAGTTTCTTTATTTTCTTTAAACTTTTCAAAGTATTTTACTGAACTTTTGTTTATTTCTTGCTTCTTGCATTAAGTTTTACAAATTCCTATTGTTTATCTTAAATTTATTTGCAAACTCTTTTATTAAACGAGATTATTACATAACTCTGAACTCACATTTGACTGATTACTAAATATTTGTTTGTTGAACTTAGTCTTAACTAAAACTCTACATAAACAGTTATATCAACCAACTTTATTGTTAAACTCAAAAGGAAAGCAAAGATTAAGAATGGAGTGAGCCTATTGAAAGAAAAGAAGAAGGGAGGAACAATTGATAAAAGGAAGGTGAAAATTGTTAGCAAAATAAAACAAATATATGAACAAATTAATGAGAACAAATACATGAAAAAACGCAATAAGCTATATAGAATCCATAACGTGGGAAATTGATAGCATTAATAAAGTCGTGGTTCAAAAAATTTTTGTGTCATTCCAAAGCATATTCATGCAAGTGGAACAACAAAATAATACCACAATAGAAGATGAAAGGTTGAACACTTTGTCTACTATTAAAACATGTACACAGCTAAATCGCCATTTTTGGTACTATGGATTTAATTTTGCTATTTTTGAAAGACATGCGCGAAGAATAGAGAAGAAATTAAATAAAGACGAAGAGATACACAGGGTCAGGCATTGTTTATGCGGTCGCGCTATTTGTCCAACCAAAAGACTCCAACTTTTGTCCATCGTATGTCACGTGTCATCATTTGAAATTTGAAATATGAAACTGTTCACATTAAGAATAAGTGGTTAATACGTTATGAATAAGTGGTTAATCAGTATAAGTTTCTGGTTAATACATTCGAAATAAGTAAGTGGTTAATACGTTAGGAATAAGTGGTTAATCAGTATAAATTTCTGGTTAATACCTTCGAAATAAGTGGTTAATCTATATCAGTTTCTGGTGAATCTGAGAAAGAGTTCCTAATAATGAATAAGTGGTTAATACGTTAGGAATAAGTGGTTAATCAGTATATGTTTCTGGTAAATCCAAGAAAGAGTTCTCAATAATGAGTAAATGGTTAATACGTTAAGAATAAGTGGTTAATCAATATTATTTTCTGGTGAATCCAAGAAATAGGAAATGAGAAGCGAGAAATTAAATGGTTAATACGTTAAGAATAAGTGGTTAATCAGTATCAGTTTCTGGTGAATCCCAAAAGCGGGAAATGAAAAGCGAGAAATTAAATGGTTAATACGTTAGGAATAAGTGGTTAATCAGTATCAGTTTCTGGTGAATCCAATAAGCGGAAAATGAAAAGCTTGAAATGAAAATATTGGCATACGAAAAAGTCAACAAACATACGTACGGAAGCATAGGGTGGAAGAAAGTTGGAGTATTTTTGTTGGACGAAAAACGTTTTCCTTGTTTATGCATTTTTCAAAATTTAATGTTTATGGATTTTTTTTAGCGGACACACACACAAAAAGACATGCACTAAGAATAGAGAAGAAATTAAATGAAGATAGAAAAAAGAGATGCATAATAGTGTCAGCTGAATTGAAGATGAAGAGATACACAGGGTTAGGCATTGTTTATGCATTTTTTAAAATTTAATGTTTATGGATTTTTTTAGCACGCGCTCACACATGCACGATTTTTTTTTTTTGTGAAGTTATAGTACCAAATAATAAAACAAATTATAAAAATAATATAATGATATTTAAATTGAACTAATGAAAAAAAATGCTATTATTAATTAAATAAATAATTGTATTAAACTGCAACACATTAGGGAGGTAATTTCCATTGTAACAGTGAACCTATAACATATTAATGTCTTGCTTTATTTTTAAGATATTTTAAACTATAGGAACAAAATTTAATTTTGAGTAAATTTCCGTAGAACTAAATCAATTAATACTATAAATACAAAACTTATATACACCAAAAAATTTCTAATTACATATTGATATGAATAATAATTTTGTTAACTACTTTAAATGATGTTTTTAAAACATTAATTTTGGGGGGAAAATATTGTAATACATTTAGGACAAATTTATTCAAATAAAACATCTGTTTAAATTATGGAGGATTAAGAAAAATTCAAAGAGTAGAGAAATATGTAAATTATAGGTTAGAAACACGAATTTGGAAATGGTAGTATAGCAAAGTAATAAAATAAAAAGAGAAGCTCTTAAATTATAAAAACATCATTACGGGCATAACACCCAAAAAAAAAAAAACATCATTACGGGCATAATGTTTCTTTCCCTACTTTGATCCTCGCATTCGATGCAACTTTATCATCTTTTTTAACTAAAAATTAAATGATTAATATTTCTAAATTCAGGTTTGTCAACTATTAAACTCCATAATTCTAAATTTTACAATTTTATTCTGAAATATTCACGTACATTATATAGCAATACCCATATTCCATATGCTTTTATGCTTTACTCACTTTCTTTAGAATTTATTCAATTACAATATTAAGCTTGAGAAGTGAGATAAAGGTTTACACTTTGAACAAATTTATTAGGAAAAAAATATGTATGTTTAAATAACTCGATATTCTTACTACAAATAATATATATATATATATATATATATATTTACACTTTTTTTTATATAATTTATTATATTTATTTTTTTTATCACTTTCTCTCACTTAATCATAATCTTTAAAAAATATATAAATAATAATATACTCTTTTTAAGAATGTAAAACTATCATTTTTTATGTTTAAAATATGAAAAATTAACCAAAAATGCAAAAAGAAGACAAATATGTTAATCCTACAACATAAAGTTTCAATGAAGTCAACATGATGACAACCATAATGTTTTTTCCCAGTGACTTTCCTCTCAGCAGACGCAACTTTATCGTCTTTTTGAACAAAAGATAAAATGACGATTAAATTTACCTTAAGGTTGCATTTGGTGGACAGAATAAAGAGGACTTGATAATATTAACTAATATTATCAAGTTTTATCAAATATTTGGTGATTTAATCTGATAATATAATCAAATCAAGTCAAATATTTTTATCCTATTATGACCTGATTATTCTATCATCTTCTTTTCTATCCCTTAATTAGACTTGATAGGATATCTCTTCCTACACTATCCCTCAACTTCTCTCAACTTCTTCCATTGTCCTGTTCCTAGTCACAGCCATCGTTGTCACCCGTTGAACCAGAGTTGTGCCACTCTTTGCCCAGCTAGCCGGAACAGTCACGCCACCACACTATGTCGGTCAAGCACCACTATCACGACCGTAATCGCAGTAGAATAGCAACTTAAATTAAAAAATAATAATAAATAGGAGTTGTTATCAATTTTATTTTTTATTAGAAAAAATTAAAAAACTCAAGAAAAATGGTCATTGAAACCAAATTGAATTCGGGAGTCGGTTATGTGTAGGGAAGGGTAGAAATTTAATCACACAACACCTCTAACACACCCGTCTTGAGATGGTACCTTAAGTTAATTGTGTAAATTTTCTATAACTCTTGAAAACATTTATTTTACCCTTTTTAATAAATAAATAAATAAATGGAATCGGAAAATAAATTATGAAAATTAATTTTTAGCTTGACGGAATAAGAGTCCCGCTCCTAGATATCCCCGACTGCAATGAGGAACTCAAAATCACGTAATTCTTTAGAAAACAATTGTGAGTTGATTGATTTTAATTAAATAAAAATGATTTAATTTTGATTTTTTGAAAAATTGAATTAACAAGTCGTCACGACTCAATTAATACTGTTAAGGTTCGCATAGGTGAAACTCGGCATGACGCTAGAGACGTCACCCGTTGATTATCAAGTTTGTTGTGAAATTTTTTTGGAAAAAAATGTTGAGTCTTTATTGACTAGTGATTTATTTTATTTAAAAATAATAATAATAATAATAATAATTTGAATACAAAACAAAAATAAAATAAAATAAAAATTTAAATCATCAAGTTGTCACAACTTAGATGATTATAAAAGTTACAGGATTAACGAGCTATCACAACTCGATGATCCTGTTTTAATTCTTCTGCAAAAGGTTCAATTATTTTATATATTTTTATTTATCATTTATTTTAAATATTTTTTAAATATTTTTTACTTAATTTTAAAAAAAAAAAGAACTAGAAAGAATAAAAAACAACACAGGGGCTTACGAAAAAAAGAAGAAGGAGGTTTCTATTTGGAACGGAACAGGGGCAATGATCAAAGCAGAGGAACGACAGCACACGGCGGTGCGACACGGGTTGCATGCTAGTGGTTCCGGATCTGGGCTGGAGAATGGTCGCAACGATGGTTGAGTTGTAGAGAAGCATCAATGCGGATCTGGGTTCTGCTTGCACGGTAACGAAATGGGTTGGATCTGGTGGGTATGGTTAACAGAGGCGCGCGGTGGGACGACTTGGGCGTTGTGCGACGCCGACTCGATCCAATCGGTCCTGTAAGGTGGTGAGGATTTGGGTGTTGTTGCTTTACAGAGGAATGTGATGAAGATGGCTATAGCAGAGGGTGAATTCAAAGTGAAGATGAGAGCTATATGTTGCAGGTTATTGGTCTTGGTTTTGAATGGGGTTTGGTTGTGGTTTAAGTAGTGGTGTGATGAAGGTAGCTCTGATGGTGTGGTTGAAGATTGAAGATGAAAATGAAAGTTTTTGGCTATAGAATTTCTCGTCATTATAGTGGACTGGTGATAATGATGAAGGTGGTGGTTGTTTGGTTAAGAGGATGATGGTAATGAAGTTGTTGGTGGTGATTGGTGGAGTGGAGATAGAAGTGGTGATGTGGGTAAAACTTGAAGGGTGGCTATTACGGTGATAAGGGTATGGAATCTTAGTTAGGGAGGTCGTTTAGGATGGTGGGCTGTGATGGTTTGGATGAAGGTGGTGAGGGCCGTGGTCTTTTGGTGAAGATGGTGAAGATTTATGACGAGAGATGGAGGCTTGATGGAGAAGTGTTGGAGTTTGTTGCAAAGAAGGCTATGTGATGGAGAAAAGTAAATATGGCTTGGGTATGAGCTGTGTGTAGGTGATGGGCATTTATAGGGTTTAGAGAGTGACAGTGATAAGTTTGTTTAGGAAGAGTTTGATGTCTGCAAAGGTTTGTTTAGGATGAGTTGGTTTAGGATGAGTTGATTTAGGATGAGTTTATTTTAGGGTGAGTTTGTTCAACATAAGTTTGATGGATGAGTTTGTTTTAGGATGAGTTTGTTCAAGATAAGTTTAATGACATATGGGTTATGAAATAGATAATGGGTCAAAGGGTCAGGTTATGTTTAATGAGTCATGGGTTGGAAACTGAGTCTCTTTTTTTCTTTCTTTTTTCTTTCTTTTTTTTAAAACAAAATGTCCCGGACGAAATTGGGTGTTCATAGTTGCCCTTCTTTACTTGTTTCTTACTAGATAAAAAGAATAACCGTAGTTTTTTCATTTTATCATTGTAAGGAACAAGTAAAGATATAAACTCAAATTTTGTTTGGGAGCAACATAAGCAAAACAATGCGATAACAAAAGTGTGAAGAACGATGCGCTCAAAAGTAAATGACAGAAATTTAAATGACAAGAGCCGATGCGCTCAAAAGTAAAAGACAGGAGCCGATGCGCTCAAAAGTAAAAGACAAAAGTCAATACGCTCAAAAGTAAAAGATAGGAGCTGATGCGCTCAAAACTAAATGACAGGAGCCGATACGCTCAAAACTAAATGACAGGAGCCGATGCGCTCAAAAAGTAAATGATAGGAGCCGATGCGCTCAAAAGTAAAAGACTAGAGTCGATGTGCTCAAAAGTAAAAGACAAGAGCTGATGCGCTCAAGAAGTAAATGACAGAAGTTGATGTGCTCAAAAGTAAAAGACAAGAGCTGATGCACTCAAAAGTAAAAGACAGGAGTCGATGCGCTCAAAAGTAAAAAATAAGAGCTGATGCACTCAAAAGTAAAAGACAGTAGCGCTCAAAATGACATGAAACTATTTGTGCCAATAAGACATGGACTTAAGATTTTTTCTTTTCTCTCTTTTTTTTCCTCTCTTTTCTTTTCTCTCTTTCTTTTCTTTCTTTCTCTTTCTTTTTTTTCTCTCTCTCTCCCCTTTTTTATTTTCCTTTCCCTTTTTTTAAAAATAATTATTAAAAGTCCTTTGATCCAACGACAACTCTGGAAAGCTTTGACCAATCAAACCCTTGTTCACATGCTTTTGCTTGTTGGACTTGATAACTTCGATCTTTCTTACTCATCCTTTCTTTTTTTCTTCTTCTTCTTTCTCTTTCCTTTTTTCCATCTTATTTTCTTATTTTTCGCTCTTAACTCTCCTTTTGAGAAGTGGGATGATCATCTCTTGTTGTGAACCCTTGCTTGGAGCTACTAAGTCCTTGCGAGAAAATTTTTTTGCCCTAGCATTTAACTTTGTCCCTCATCCATTTAATTCCCTGCAATTGCTTGATAACTCAATCGTTGTCTCTGTTGCTACTTCCTTCAATATATATTCTCCTATCCTTCAGAAATTTTACGTTAATGTGACCAATTGAATGCTAACAAAGTTGCCCCCTATGTAGCCAATCGAACGCAAATAAAATTGTCCCAATTTGATGAACCCTTCAAGGAGTTGCAGCCCATTTTCTTTGAGATTTTGCCTATTTATTTGCCTTAACTTTGCTTAGACTGCCCTTTTGGGTTTTCAACCTAACAGACTTTTTTCCTTTTTTTTTTTGGGTACCCCTTGTTTCTGGATTATCCCTTGGGATATCATTTTCCCCTTTAATTGGAACTTCCAAGTTCTTTTCGATCTGAATTATTCATCAGGGGATTGCCATTAGATAATCAAATCATAATGTTGTATTCATGTTTACCTTACTTGAAGCATTACGTAACAAACATACATGGATTCAAAAGTGCAACAGAAAAGAAATTTATTAAGTGAACAACTTCTAGAATGGTCTTTGAGGTTTGACTACACAAAAGGGTATATATGAAAAAAGACACAAACGATGGTATGAGATTCAAAGTGGTGTTGCCCTAATATGGATTGGGTTGATCCTTATAAAAATGATGTTTAGTTGCCCATTAGACATTATGACTAAGGATCTTCTTCTGCTGAGCATCTACATCAAGCCAAAATGAATTAAAGAGAAATTTGCCTCAGTCCAAGACTGACTAAAATAGGGCAAAAACTCGCCCTTGTGACCAAAATATTTGTCCTAGTGTAGGTCAAATTGAACCAGGAAAAAGAAAAAGAAATTGTCTCAGTTTAGAATTAAATCGAACAGGGTAGAAACTTGTCCTAATGTAAGGCCAAATTGAATTAAAGAGAAATTTGCCCCTATCTAAGACTGAATTGAATAAGCAGAAACTCACCCTAGTGACCGAAAGATTTGCCCTAGTGTAGGTTAAATTGAACCAGAGTAAAGATTGCCCCAGTGTAGGGTCAACTCGAACAAGGTAGAAACTTGTCCTGGTGTAACTCTTTTTTTTTCTCTTTTCCTTTTCTTTTTTTTCTTTTTTTTAAGGAGCAATGAACTGAATACTTGGATGAGCATAACCTTTGTCTCAAAATTAAAGTTAACAAAAATGACAATGAATCATTCATTGATCAGAATGGACTTTTGAGGCTTGTAACGTGGCCAAGGCTAGGGATTATGAAAGGAAAGATATAACGCTCAAACAAGTGTTTAAGGGTTGAATGGGACCAAGGATCATTGTTCAAAATTAAACTTCGCTTTTGCACTTTCAATCACACTTTTCTCTTATTATCTCCATTTTTTCCCCATTTCATTTCATTTTCTTTCATTCCCCTCTTTTCTTTCTTTTCTTTCTTCTTTCTTTCCTTCTTTCTTTTTCTTTTGTTTTCATTTTTTTTAGCTTTCATCTATTTTTTTTTTTACTTTTTGCCCCTTTCACCTTTTCTTCCTTTTCCATTATGCTTCAAAATAGTCACCATGACAATCAACCTTTGTTTTATGCTATCCCTTACGGTAGGGGTGATCCTTATCTAGGGTTTATTGAAGAAATTTTCAAGCACAAAAGGGGTAACAAGGGATAAAGATGATGAAATTTTGTGAAAGATAGACAAAAATAGTTAGTCTTCATTTTCAAATCATGATTATTTATTTTCAAAACTTTAATTTTGAGACAAAAAGATAGTGCACACCAAGGGATTACTTCTTTGCTCTTTTTTTTTCTTTTTTTCTTTTTTTTTTCTTTTTTGCAAAAGGCATTTACAAATGTGAACTTTATTGACATCTACCAAACTGAGAATTGTCAAGAATTGGAGTCCAATGAGGTCCAAATACAAGGAATACACTTTGAAGAAATGAAAAAGAATAAATGTCAAGAAAGACAATGTGATAAAAATGAAAGGAACCCATACAAATTCATTACATTAATGCTTCAAGAAAGTTAACATGAGTTCAACATCACTAATTATTTTATGGCAATCACTTCAATTAAATACCTCAAATCTCAAATTGTTCAGAGGTTTCGAGTTGTCGGAGGGCGAATGACTTCTTCAAAGGAATCTACCCCTTGTCTAGCTTGTATTACTCCCAAAGTGAGTAATCCCTGGACTCGTTTCTTAAAGTCCCAACAGTTCTCAATATCATGTCCTATTCCCCCACAATGATAAGCACAACTTGACTCTTCATCATGCTTCTCCTCTTCTTTCATCATTGTAGCTGGTTCAGTGATATCATAACCTGTTTTCTTTAACCCCTCAAATATTTTTGCCATCGGCGTACGCAAGCTCATGACCTTCCTTTTTGGTGGTCCTTCGATCTCTAAAGCCTTTACGACATTCCTTCCACCATGATTCAGAATTAGGTTGTTGACAATACTAGGTCCAGACTCCTCTTGAATGTGTAACTTTTCATAAGCAATTAGTTTACTTAATGCAATCTTGAAAGATTTACAATCTTCAATTGAGTGCCCTGAGATATCCATGTGGTATTTGTAAATTAAATTTGGGTCATACCATATTGGGAATGGTAGTTCTAGGGGACGTACAGGATTTCCAGAGATGAGGTGAGCATCAAATAGTCTTTGGAATAAGTCTGCATTTGAAATGGATAATCTTAGGAAATGGGGTAGGTTTTGGGGGACGGGAGCGACCTTGATTTTAGAAGTTTGACCGAAGTTGTGGGTGATTTAGAAAATTTTGTGAAGGTGCAAGTGGATATTGGGTATAGGTTGGATGAGTTGGTACATATGGTTGTGGTGTGGGAACATTGTTAATGTGGAATTGTGGGATTTGAGGTGTATTTGTAGGTGGAGTGGTTAGGCCAGGTAGATGAGAAAGTGCAAGGTTTTGATAGGAAGGAAAGGGGCTTGGGTTATATGGAGGAGCTCGGTAGGCAGGGTAAGACAGTGGATAGCGGGGTTGTGAAGGTTGTTGGTTTTGCACGTAGCTCACTTCTGGCTCATTTTTCTTAAAGGGAAATTCCTTCTTGAAACCACTTTCATTATTGCCAGTTGGCAATTTGCTAGTCTTTATTAGAATTTCAATCCTATCTTTGGAAGCAATTAATTCAGCAAAGCCTCAGTAAGCAGCACCTGTCATTGTCCCAATATAGGGAGCTCCTAAAGTCCCCAAAAAATATGAACATATTTTTGTCAACGTCAACGGTGGTTGCACATGTGCTACAAGAGCTCTTCTTCTCTAGGCATACTGCTTGAAGGGTTTCTCGATTTTCTTCTGTAGTTTTCCCAATTGCTCCTGAGTTGGGACTATATCTAGATTGAACTGATACTATCCCATAAAAAGGTTTGCCCAATTATCCCAAGAAGAGATTTTTGAGAGGTCTTGTGGATACACCATTCTAAAGTAGGCGCAGTCAAGCTTTCATGAAAGAAGCTGACAAGGAGCTTCTAGTCCTTTGACCAAATTGACATTTTGGTAAATATATGTTTTCAGGTGGAAAAGGGGGTTCGTGCTCCATCATATTTATCGAATTCTGGAACTTTAAAGTCCTTTGGGATGATAATGTTAGTAGTAGGACACAACTCTTCTATCCCAAGAGGACCATAGGTGCTAGGACCCTTGATTGCTTTGATTTGTTCTTCTATTTTTTCTATCCATTCCTCCTTCACTTTATTGTTTTGAAAGGTTATATGACCAGTCCCAACAGGAAATCCTGTTGACACTGGGATGTACATATGCAGTTGTTCCTATGTGAACTTAGTGTTACCATGAACCTCATTTCAAGTACTTTCCAATGAATGATACCCTTCTCCGATAAGAATCACTAGTGATGCAATATTTGAGGTTCCTCCCACAAAAGGCATCTCAGTGGTGGCCCTAGGGTTTGTCCTCATGGAAGTAATATTCGAAGGGTGCGAATGTGTCCCAGTTACTCCCATACTTTCGGCTGCCCCAATCAAGGTGAGGGTCTTCCTCATGGCTGACAACATTTCCTCCATTCTTCTTTAAGACTCTATCATTTCATTTATCCTCCTTTTCACCTCATCCACTTCCATACTCAAATTTCTTCTTTCGTTCTCAACTGCCATCGCTGTAAGCTTTATTTGAGCCCTTGTGTTGTGAACTTAGGTTTGATTGGTGTCCTTTTTCCTTGGTAGAACAATGGTTCCTTCTGTTTGATTTATCAAAATAAAATAACATCAGATAAAGAATGAGATGAAATGAATGAGACGCATAAGATGAATGAACTTTGTGATGAAAACATTTTCTCTTCTTTCCTTTTTAAAAAAAATGCTAGGAATGCCATGAAAATGCAATATGATGTATCTTTCTTTTTTGAATGTTAGGAATGCTATGAAAATGCAAAATGCTATTCTTTTTTTGAATGCTAGGAATGCCATGAAAATGCAAGATGATGTTTTTCTTTTGAAGGTTTTTTTTTTAAAATGCAAGAATAAATGACATGAGGAAAGAAGAAGTACACTCCTTTCTTGTCCTAATGGGATTGCCTTAAATTTGCGGATTTCCATCCTAAGGATCTATGGCTCCTTCTGACTCGTAAGAACTTTCATTGGGTGACTCTTCTATTCTAAAGGCCTTTAGAGTTAAGTGCTATTTCAAAATGTTAACCACAAATAGTGGATAAACCACTAGGTGTGGGACATTTATGAAAAGGGCACATTCTAGATGAGGTTTTCGCGATAACCAAACAGGATGTACATCTAAAATGGCTACCACTACGTAACCTCTACCTAACTTAGGATTTTCTCAGACCTGGGTATAAGGCCCCACTCGGACATGTGTGATAAACGTGTAGGTGTGGTGTGTGTAGGGAGCATACAAACATTTACAATCTTAAAGACTATCCATATCCTGCAAAACAAAGCAAACACAAAACCAACTCCAAAAGTTTTCTACCCTAAGGTTTAGATAATAAAACAATTAACCCTAAAAATAAAATAAAAATCATCAAAAAAAAAAAAAAAAAAAAGATAAAACAAACACATAAAGATCACAATATTTGCATAACCAACTTGTATAGGCTTGACTCTCAAGTATCCCCAGTGGAGTCGCCATCTGTCACGACCATGATCGCGGTGAAATAGCAACTTAAATTAAATAATAATAATTAGGAGTCGCCACCAATTTTATTTTTTATTAGAAAAAATTAGAAAACCCAAGAAAAATTATCCTTGAAACCAGATCGGATTCGGGAGTTAATTATGTGTAAAGAAGGGTAGAAACTTAATCCTACAACACCCCTAGCACACCCATCCTGAGACGGTACATTAAGTTAATTGTGCAAATTTTTTATAACTCTTGAAAATATTTATTTTACCCTTTTTAAAACATAAATAAATAAATGGAATCAACAAATAAATTATGAAAATTAATTTTTGGCTTTATGAAATAAGAGTCCCGCTCCCACGTATCCCCGGGTGCAGTGAGGAATTCAAAGTCGCGTAGTTCTCTAGAAAACAATTGTGAGTTGATTGATTTTAGTTAAAGAAAAATGATTTAATTTTGATTTTTTGAAAACTCGAATTAACAAGTCATCACAACTTAGTTAATCCTATTAAGGTTCGAATAGGTGAAGCTCGGTGTCATGCTAGAGACGTCACCCGTTGATTATCAAGTTTGTTCCGAAATGTTTTTGTAAAAAATAAAAAGTTTTGAGTCTTTATTGACTAGTGATTTTTTTATTTAAAATAATAATAATAATAATAATAATAATAATAATAATAATAATAATTTGAAGACAAAATAAAAAAATAAAATAAAAATTTGAATCATCAAGTTGTCACAACTCGATGATTATAAAAGTTACTGATTAACGAGTCATCACAACTCGATAATCATGTTTTAATTCTTCTACATTTTAATTCTTCTACAAAAGGTTCAATTATTTATATATTTTTATTTGTCATTTATTTTAAATATTTTTTATATTTTTCACTTATTTTTTTAAAAGAACTTAAAAGAATAAAAAACAACATAGGGGCTTACGAAAAAAAACAAAAAGAAGGAGGTTTCTGTTTGGAATGGAACAGGGGCAGTGATTAAAGCAGAGGAGCGACGGGGCATAGCGGTGCGACGCAGGTTGCATGCTGGTAGTTCCAGATTTGGCTCAGAGAATGGTCGCAATGATGGCTAAGTTGTAGAGAAGCTATGACGCGGATCTGGGTTTTGCTTGCACAGTGACGAAACAGGTTGGATCTGGTTGGTATGGTTGACGGAGGCGCGCGGTGGGACGACTTGGGCGTTGTGTGACACCGACTCGATCCAGTCAGTCCTGCTAGGTGGTGACGACTTGGGCGTTGTTGGTTAGTAGAGGAAGGTGATGAAGATGGCTATGGCAGAGGGTGAATTCAATGTGAAGATAAGAGTTATACGTTGGAGGTTATTGGTCTTGGTTTTGAGTGGGGTTTGGTTGTGGAGGATGGTGGTGGGTTTGTGGTTTAGGTAGTGGTGTGATGAAGGTAGCTCTGATGGTGTGGATGAAGATTGAAGATGAAAGTGAAGGTTTTTAGCTATGGAATTTCTGGCTGTTATGGTGGACTGGTGATAATGATGAAGGTGATGGCTGTTTGGTTAAGAGGATGATGGTAATGAAGTTGTTGATGGTGATTGGTGGAGTGGAGATAGAAGTGGTGATGTGAGTAAAACTTGAAGGGTGACTGTTACGGTGGTAAGGGTGTGGAATCTTGGTTGGGTAGGTCGTTTGGGATGATGGTTGTGATAGTTTGGATGAAGGTGGTGAGGGCAGTGGTCTTTTGGTGAAGATGGTGAAGATTTGTGACAGAGATGGAGGCTTGATGGAGAAGTGTTGGAGTTTGCTGCAAAGAAGGCTACGTGATGGAGAAAAGTAAATATGGCTTGGATATGAGCTGTGTGGTTAAGTGATGGGTATTTATAGGGTTTGGAGAGTGATGATGATAAGTTTGTTTAGGAAGAGTTTGATGACTGCTAAGGTTTGTTTAGGATGAGTTGGTTTAGGATAAGTTTATTTAAGATGAGTTGGTTTAGGATGAGTTGATTTAGGATGAGTTTGTTTTAGGGTGAGTTTGTTTAGCATAAGTTTTATGGATGAGTTTATTTTAGGATCAGTTTGATCAAGATAAGTTTAATGGCATATGGGTTATGAAATGAATAATGGGTCAAAGGGTTAGGTTATGGGTTAATGGGTCATGGGTTGGAAACTGAGTCTTTTTTTTCTCTTTTTTTCTTTCTTTTTTTTAAAAAACAAAAATGCCCTAGACAAAATTGGGTGTTTATAACCACCGCGACACACCATTTGAGCTGGCGAAACTCCTAAACCCGAAACAGATCCAAACCCATACGACCTCGGACCCCCTCGCCATCTTGCCTACATCCCGCAAGCTCCACCACGCTAGATCTGCGTCGAACCCCAAATGGCCACGCACCACAGGGTCGAACCACCCATGACTTGTCGTCCTACCACTGCCAGTGAGTCGTACGCCATCGCCTACGCCGACGAACTCTCGATTCTCCCTCCTTTGTGAGCGTTCATTGGTGTTTCTGTCCAAACCAAAAACTTATCCCTTTTTATTGCCTTTTTGGTTTACTTTTTGTGATTGCTAAAAAAAAAAAGCAGAAGGAATAGAGTGAGTGAATTGGGTTCACAGTGGTGTTGTGACTTATGGATCTGTTTGTTCAAGGTAAGAGTGAATTGGGTATAGGAATAGATTGTTGTTGCTGCCACAAATTGGTGAGAAGCCAAGAAGATGATAAGGAAGGTGAATGGTAGTATGATCATAGTAGATAGTTACATATACTATCAAGTTGTTTATACTATATGCACTAAATGTTTGATGGTATAAGAGCTTATTAGCTTATTTATACTTTCAGACTTTATCCTATTACCTTATACTATCATGCTTTATACTATCAGGTGTACTAAATACAACCTAACATTTGTGAATACACATTTCTTAACAATTAAACTATACCATTTTTAAATTACAATTTTATATTGAAATAACAACCTATGTTATATGCTAATATCCAAATACCACATGGTTTAATTCTTTCCTCTATTCCTTTAGAACTTATTTAATTACAAAAATTAAAGAACACAAAAGACATTATAAAAAGCATTCATATAAAGCAATTAACATATGTGAAAGTGCTGAATGAAATGAAGCCATGATTGGTCTCTCGTTATACCAAAAAAAGGCTCCACGCCTTTCAAACTGTTCATTTAAATAAACAACATACATACTAAACTAAGACTGATATTTGAAAGTAATCAACTTTAAAAATGCTCGAAGCCACTAAAAGAACTCTATAAATTAAAACAAATAGAAATATGCTCTAAACCATAACCCTGACATAAATTAAAGTTTCGTTATTATTTGACACCCCAAAACAGACAACATTGTCTTCCTTCAAATTTTTAAAATGCCAGAATTACAACCAACCACTTGAAAGGAAAACTTCATAAGGCCTCCTTAGCTCCAACTACGCCAACAGGGAAACATTTTGCCTTTTTCATCTTCAATGCTATATCACTTGCGTTTACTTGTGAAAGCTTGAGAAGCAAACTATTCTACACCACAACATAATAAAACATTTAGTTATAAATAAAACACCAATATAATAAATGACATGCAAACGACAGTGAATCCCCAACCAACATAAATAAGAAACAGTACACAAACCAAAGAACTACTTCCGGCCTGGTAACCAATCAAGTTTTCTTCGTAGGTAAAAAGAGAATCAACAACTTTAGGTTCACAATGAGTGACATCAGAGTCAATATCATCAGATAGAAACTTTAAAATCCATTTCAAATCTCCTTCTGGGAGTAGGATAAGGAATCTCAACCTTATTTCTATCCGTAATCTGACATATTTGAAAGTCCCAATTTCCAACATAATACTAATTTAGCCAAGCCCCATCATCAAGACCATAACGATGTATAATATCCCCCCCCCCCCCCCCAATCATGTGTAAAATAAGTTGTACTAACAGTCTTCTGAGCAACAACCTTCATTTCATTCCCCATAGAATCTTTAAATAGAACACACTTGGGAATTTCTTTGCCAAAATCCTTACGGAAAATAGTAGGTGTTTGTGCAAAATCCTAGGTAAACAAAAAAAAGTATAAATAATTAAACAAGATAAACATGAAAAAACGTAAACACTAACTTAAAAATTAATAGCAGCATAACAAAAACTAAAAATTATTGCATGATCAGTAGTGAATATTGAGTTGTACTTGAGATAGGCAAGTCATGGTTGTTTCCTCCTTACGCAGCAAAGCATGTTGAACCAAGGGGGTTGGTACCTCTAAAGGGACTCCAACACTCAAGTCAGATTGTACACAAGTAGGGTTTATGCAGAGAGTGATCAATTACTTGTGAAGGTGAATAAGACTAGTATATATAGGGGTTGGAGAGATACACTCCCATAATAGTCGCAAGAAGATATATGTTCTCTTATTAGTTGCAGAGGATCCCTATAATATCAAAATGTTGATACTACAATCATAGGCAGTCAAAGGCGGTTATGGGTGCTATTATTACCTAAGATCATGATTGACAATAACAGATATTCTCAACATTTATCCATTGCGCTAATCTCGCAGTAGTGTTGCTGTTATCCAGTACCATGGTTCAATAAGCATAGAGCCGGGATCTCATCAACATACCATAAAATGCAAATTTTTGTTGGGACGCTAATGACAGACTCTGACATACTGTGGGCCGAGTAGATCCACGGGACATGATCACAGATCACGATCCAGAATAGTTACCCCAAGGTTAGCACTTAGATGGAACAATTAACTGTCAAGGTACCAAGTTTGATAGGAGCACACGAAGCGCAATGGACAAAGGGATCCAAGTTGGTTAACACTGAATCTCACGATATTTTCCAAAGGGCTGAGGTCCGTTATACATCATAGTGTGCCTCCAGGGTTGACGTGTAAGGTCGGGATCCAAAGTGGATCACTCTTCTTATGTTGTCATTTCGTCATTTGAGGTATATCTTTTGTTGCCCCCTTGTATAGTTCACAGGGACTTCATTCTTTCCTGTAACTTTTACTCTACAACTTGTAGCATTCTGAGCTTGCTTGAGAAATTGTCGCTTTGACCTTATTGGAAATTAAAGGTCCTTTAAAAAAAGATAGCAGTTTCATGTTGTTTCCCAATTGCCCACTACTGCCATGACCAATCAGAGTGAGGGAGCATTAAAATGCAGCTTCTAACATGTATTCACTTCACCTTTTCAGGGACCAATCAGAATGCTTCATTCCCTTCATAAATAGGGAATGTTTGTATTGAGGCTGACATTCCTTTTGTTCTATGGCTTTGCTTGAGAATGATCTTTTTTTAGAGAATGGTCTCTCTCTCATTTCTTGTACGCATATGGAGAGCTTTGTTTCTATCTGAATCCATCTTCCTATTCTTCCTAAAATCTTTAAAGGTGTTCTCTTTATTACAGCCAGTCTCTCCAGTGGAGGCTTTTCATTCTTAGCGTAATAGCTTAGTGAGGACCAAGTAACTGCCCTACGTGGGCTAGCCTATATGTATCTGGGCAGCAAAATCCATTCTCTCCCGGCGTATGTAGGAATGTGCAGTTGTTTTGTGTATACCGGGAAAACTCGCTACTTCTATATAATTCTTATGATGCATAGAGGTGCTCCGCACTCCGTCCTCCTCCTTTCCCGACTGCTCTAGAGGCACTTGGCCAAGTGCCTTGATAATTTCTTTTCCTTAGTGCAATTGGATATGCAGGAGGGCTCTACGGTGGAAATATCTCTTAGAGTAACTTGGGAGTGATTGTGAAGCCTACTGTTGTTTAGGTGGAACAATCTTTTGTTAGTCATGGCAACCATTACCCAAGAGGGGGGTGAATTGGGTATAAAAACTTTTCACAAATGCTCTTAAAATAAACACAAATATTTAAGTTATTAAATAAAAGAAAGGAAATTGCGAGATGAAGAATAAAAGCTTTAAGAACAATAAATAAATAAATGTGTAATAATATAAAATTGCAGAAAATAAAGAGATTGAGAAGAGAGAAGCAGGCACGATATTTATCTTGGTTCGACCACTAACCTACTTGTGGTCTACGTCCAGTCCTTGAAAACAATCCGAAATTTTTTACTATGTATACAAGCTTCAATAGGTGCTTGCAACCATTACATAAAAGAGTACTTTTCACACAGAGGGAAACTCTACCCTTGTGCTAAAATCTCTGCCTGTAGGGATACCTCACCCTTATACAAACCTTGAAGGGATACCTCACCCTTATACAAACCTTGAAGGATACCTCACCCTCAATACAGAAGAACAAATATATAGATGAAGAGAAACTCTCACAAAGAGTAGATGATACAATTTGAAGCTCTATGAAGCTCTCTAAGGATATCTCAATTTTTGACGAAAAAGAGCACATAAATTTGGTAAAATATATATCACAAAATAAAGCAAGAAAGAATTGTTTCAGATAAATGGGTGTTATTAAAAGATGTCCCAAAAACATGTATTTATAGTATTCTAAGAAAAAAAGTCATTGGGTATAATTTAATATCACATTAAAAGCATAGAAAATAGTCGTTACGTGATTCTGGGTCGAGTTTATTCGAATAAGCCAAGTATTATTCGAATAAATCCTTCAAAAGATACGTTCCTTAACGTCTTTATTCGAATAACAAGTTTGTTATTCGAATAAGCCTTCAAAAACAAGTTCTGGTAGGTTTTCTGGATCATGTTATTTGAATAACATATTTGTTATTCTAATAAACCTTTAAAAACATGTTCTGGTATGATTTCTGTGGTGTGTTATTCGAATAACATATCCTTTATTCGAATAAACCACTCTGATTTTGAAAACTGACTTTAAATGGTCATAACTTCTTCATTTCTTATCTTTTTAAAGCAAATGACTAGTCATTGGAAAGATCTTTGAGTCTATTTTCTAATGAAATAAGTTTTAAAACAAAACTCAAAGTATTTTGAAAGATATGATCAAAAGAGTAACCAAAGATCAGTTTTGCAAAACTAAAACTTGGCTATTTTTCATAAATTTGAACTACTACCATAAATAACTTTTCAAAACTTATTTGTTGGGTATTTTGCCATAGGAAAATCATTTGTAAAAACATATTTGAGATATCTATAAGGCTTCTTACATAAAGACCCTAAGTCCTATAAGCTATACCATTTAATCTTCCTTCGAACTTGGTCTTTGACATGACTTTGATGTTATTAATACATTCATGAAATATGCATTCACATTCTCCTTGTGTTGAGCTTAATTAAGATCTTTTACTTTCTTGTTGCAATACTCACTTTTGGTACTTGGACTATCCTACAGAGTATTACTCACTTAAACAAGCATAGTTAGTCCAAATTCATAATTTAATATCTTTATATGCATGATTCATAAATGTATAACTTTAGTTAGTTTAATATGCATATAAGACTTTCATAGACACATTCAAATAAGATATTTATTAATTACTAATGGATATGCTCTATATAGGATGCAACAAAGAACATATGCAAAGTGTTCTTTTTGTCTTGTATTTGTCATCATCAAAACTTAACATATTAAACCATTTAGGACAAACTTATTTCCACAATCTCCCCCTTTTTGATGATGACAAATCACCAAAGAAAAATATGTTGAGCAATATACAAGAATGGATATTCATGTATGCATATCAAACAATAAGTACAAGAACATATTTTTATTTCCAATTTTCACTCCCCCTATTTGACATCAACAAAAAGGCTTAGAAAGAAAAAAAAATATTTTCTCCCCTTTATAGATTCTACATATGATTCAAGAATAGAGAGATGAAATAAGCATACTTTTCAAGATATAGAAGATTATTCTTGCAATGCTTGTCATATTTTTGTATGTCAACATTTAGCATATGATAGTAATAAAACACTTTATGTAATCAAACAAAGATGTAAGACAAGAGATATAAACAGCTTAAGAGCTAGGCTCCTTCTTAAAATATGCATATTATCAAAATAATAGATAAAGAAAATATGTATGACAAGACCATGTAAGCACATTACCTTAAATAAAAGCAAGGCAAAGATACATCTTCTTAATTTCTCAAACAAAAACCATTTTAAAACTTCTCCCCCTTTCAAAAAGAATTTTATAAGAGCACATTATATTTTCAAAAGCATTTTAGAAGGGTAGAGATATTTTATATTAAAAAACACATATTCATTGAGAAAGATCAATCCAAGTCAAAAGAACATAAGTACATCTCCTTCATGAAATATATTATAGGGATCAAAGCATGTATAGAACTAATATCATTCACCCTAAATGCAATGACAAAATAGCAAGTTAATATCCAATTAGGTACTTTGTCAATGCTAAGCATATTTCTCATGTAAAGAAAGTATGTAATCATTTAAGATCAATTTTTTAACAAGTATCATACAATCTATATCATATAAAGTACCACAATAGCTTAGGGATAGAGATACTTATTGAGATAGATAAAGAGTGATGATCTTTCTTTATTGGTCCTTTAACTTTGAGCTTTCTTCCTTTGAATTCCATTCAGCTTTTCTCATTTATCCACATATGCTTGTATGTAAAAATCTGATGGCTATATTTGAAACACATAGAGAGACTTGCAAAGCTAACTTTAAAAGTCCTCTAAGACATATGTTAGCATCAAATATCATGTACACCCATTTATAAGCATAATTTTGATTGATATATAATTTAAAGCATATATCACATTATCAACCATGCAATGTTAGCTTTAACAAGAATGTATGAAGTACATATGAACTTGAATAAATACAAAAATAGTTTAAGCATTTTAAGGCATGATTCAAGTTTATCAAGAAACATATGATCATCATCAAAACTTATTTAGGCATTTTTTAGGAAAAAAATAATTATCATGTAAGGTATGTAAAGGTATAACGCAACTCTCTACTTCTCCAAATAGCATATGATATCAAATTTAAAGTATAAAAAAAAAATAATAGTTTGATATCACAAAAAATGTACTCTTTGAATTTTTGTAGATGACTCTCACTTCCACCAACTTCCAAGATTCAAGCTTTCATGAGGGAATAGAAATTCTTTGCATCCCTTTTTAAAAAGTTGAATCCTTTTAAACTTTACTATCCTCAAGTTGAACTTATTCCATTTAAATGCTTGCTTGAGGTAGTTATCACCCTACAATACAATTCAAAGTAATTTCATTGGTATCCATCAATTTTGAATCCATAGAGGTTAGTCATTATGTCAAACTCATAAGTAAATAAGCATTCAAAATAATAAAACAACAAATGAGTTCACAAAGGCAAAAGATATTTCATTTCATTGATCAATTTAGCCAAGTACATATATTTATCAAAAGAATAGTCAATTACATTTGATTAAGCATTTGCATTTTCTGTCTAATTAAAAAGAATTTAACATGTACAACAAATTCTTAAGAAAAGAAGCAACAGAACCTTTCATGCAGATTGTGTTCATCTGAATAAAATGGGTTTTATTCGAATAGAAGAAGACCCTATTTGAATAGAGGATTTGGGAAGGCCAAGCATTATGGCCATTTAACAGATTTTATTCGAATAACCTATGGGTTATTCGAATAGACGGAGAGCAAACATAAGAGACTAATAAAGCAAATCTCAGGTTATTCGAATAGAATGAATTTTATTAGAATAGACAGAGACCACAGCAAAAGCAGAACTGACATGGAAATCAGTTTTTCGAATAAACTTGTCTTTATTCGAATAAGTAGAGAAAGTGTGGTTGCTTAAGGATCAGTTTATTCGAATAAATGGAATGTTATTCGAATAACGCTGATGTGCAACACAATTTTTGAGCACTTGATTTGATCTTTATTCGAATAAACCAAGATTTATTCAAATAAAACTATCAAAAACACAATGAAGCATACGTTCAGAACTAGTAGCCAACCAAAACGACTTATTTGAATAAGACTTGCTCTTATTAAAAAGGCATTCAAAAACATATTTTAGTGGCTACAAAAAAGGTTTATCCGAATAAAAACCTTTCTATTCAAATAAATATATCAGAACAGCATCAGCGAGTTAAAACCAATAAGTGCAAAGATTAAAAACAACCAAGCAAGTTAGCACTCATTTTAACATGCATTCATGACAATCAAACCAAATTCTTGATTCTTACAAAAGCATTTTGAAATAACCAAGGATTATGTTAGAAAGGGATAAAACAAGATAAAACCATCTAACACAAATACTCATTTTAAGTCATGATTAAAAAAAACTCATGTTCAAGGATATTATCATCAATCATGTCATTTCAAACAATGAGCATACTTTTATCTAGCATATTAACGTGTAGAAACATTTTCAAGACATAAAGCTAGAAAAGCATAACACAAGTTTCACTTATCCGAGGATTGCAAGTCTATGCTTCATGGATACAAGGAAGAGAGCTTGAAGTTATTTATAATATTTGTATTTGGAGCAGCCATTTTCAAGATGCCAAAGTCACGTCTTGGCCTTCAAGCACACCTACAACACACTTCAATTTTTGACTTTTGGTACCTAAATTTTATTGGGTCCTTGTTTGTTAGTTTTCAAAAATTAATCTATTATGCTCTCATAAAGGTTAAATTTTCATAGTATGTAAATTGAGCACAATAAATTGAATAATTAAATACCATTAAGTACATAGTTGATAGCATGCTTACTTTCATAATATATAGACAATTTTAAAGCATAGCAAACATACCTAGGCATTATAGAATCTTATGTACTAAGATATATAACAAATTAATGAATTATGATACAATAAGAATGAACATAATTATGTGCTAAAAAAATTTTATCAAGTACACATGATTCTATCCTCTACCTAAGGCCTACAAGGAATATACCTCATATTCATTATTATCATTTTTAAGTGAATGTGCATAAGAGGTAAAAACTTTTGATACCTTGAACTTGGCAATCAAGGAAATGCTTTTTCTTACCCATTGCTTCTCTTTTGAAGTCTTGAACTTTGCAAGCTCTACATTTTATACTTGAGAAGCTTTGGTTGAAGTCATCTTCCTTCTTTAACCAAAGTTTCTACCATTGGGCTTTGGAAGCATTCTCCTTGATGACTCCTCTTTCTTTTGACCAATTTGTCCATCTTTTTGAGAAATATTCTGCAAAATTGAAATACTAGGAGGATATTTTGGTACCCACTTCATTTTGGGTCCTTGAATGTTAGTATTAGGGCCTTTAGGATTTTTAGGAACTCATACCATACAATTTCTCATATAAGGATTTCTTCTATAATTGCATAAATGAGAAATATATCCTAGATGACCATAAAAATTGCAAACAATTGAATTTAATGATGGCTTGATCATTTGAATATCATTTTTGAAAAACTTAAGCCTTTTGTTATTTTTATATTCTAAATTATTTTTGCCATAAGTCTTGCTTGAATTTTCACATGGAATAACACTAATTTTATTCTCATTAACAAGTATAGAATTTAAGCAATTACAATCATTAGCTTTGGCAAATTCGGAATATAAGTCCTCAACTTGATTTTCTAAATCAATGCACTTTTCATAAGAAGTTGAGATTTTACATTTTAAAGACATTTCCTCATCAATAAAGACATACTCATTTTTCAAAGTTTCAATTTTATTTTCAATAAAGGAAATGTTTTTCAAACACGATAAGTTTTTCTTTTCTAAATTCAATAAACCATCATACAATTCATTATATGCACATTGTAACACATCATAGGAAGGACTATAATCTAGTTTAGAATTATTTACCTCAAAATCCTTTTTAGCTATATAGGAAGTAGTTTCAATTTCTAGCATACTTGGCTCTTTAAGAGAATCACCTTCTTCTTCATCAATTTTATTTTGCTTTTTCGCTTCTTCAAATTGAGCATCATCGTCACCAAGAAGCATTTGGCTCTCTTCAATAGTTTGAGCATCTCTTTGAAGATATTTTTCATGACAAGCTTCCTTAAATGAATTTTGCTCTTCTTGCTTTCTATATACAACTTTTATGCATAAAAATATTATTAGCAAGATAGACATCATCAAGAGCATCCCATATATCTTTAGCACTAGAGCAATTTTTAATTTTAGCATAAGCATCATCATTCAAACTACTTCTCAAAATTTGAATAACTCTAATGTTCAAAGAAAAATATTTTTTGTCAAAACTATTCCAAGTTTGTTTTGATTTGTAAGTAAATCCATTTAGCACAATATCCCATAAATCCAAATCAATAAATTGTATATAAAACTCTACTCTAACTTTCCAATAAATAAAATTTACACCATCAAAGAATGGTGGTTTATCAATTTCAAAACCTTTCATTTTGAAAATGTTTCAAGGTTGCCAACAAACGATGATCTTTAACTTTAAGCGGTTAAGCTTTCACCAAAACACGAAGCTCTGATACCACTTGTTGGTCATGGCAACCATTACCCAAGAGGGGGGGTGAATTGGGTATAAAAACTTTTCACAAATGCTCTTAAAATAAACACAAATATTTAAACTATGAAATAAAAGAAAGGAAATTGTGAGATGAAGAATAAAAGCTTTAAGAACAGTAAATAAATAAATGTGTAATAATATAAAATTGCATAAAATAAAGAGATTGAGAAGAGAGAATCAGACACGATATTTATCCTGGTTCGACCACTAACCCACTTGTGGTCTACGTCCAGTCCTCGAAAACAATCCGAGATTTTTCACTATGTATACAAACTTCAATAGGTGCTTGCAACCGTTACATAAAAGAGTACTTTTCACACATAGTGAATCTCTACCCTTGTGCTAAAGTCTCAGCCTGCAGGAATACCTCACCCTTATACAAACCTTGAAGGGATACCTCACCCTTATACAAACCTTGAAGGATACCTCACCCTCAATACAGAAGAACAAAAATATAGATAAAGAGAAACTCTCACAAAGAGTAGATGATACAATTTGAAGCTCTATGAAACTCTCTAAGGATATCTCAAATTTTGGCGAAAAAGAGCACAGAAATTTGATAAAATATGTATCACAAAATAAAGCAAGAAAGAATTGTTTCAGATAAATGAGTGTTATTAAAAGATGTCCCAAAAATATGTATTTATAGTATTCTAAGAAAAAGAGCCATTGGGTATAATTTAATATCACATTAAAAGCATAGAAAATAGTCGTTACGTGATTCTGGGTCGAGTTTATTCGAATAAGCCAAGTATTATTCGAATAAATCCTTCAAAAGATACGTTCCTTAACGTCTCCATTCAAATAACAAGTTTGTTATTCGAATAAACCTTCAAAAACAAGTTCTGGAACATTTTCTGCGTCATGTTATTCGAATAACATATTTGTTATTCGAATAAACCTTTAAAAACACGTTCTGGTATGATTTCTGTGGTGTGTTATTCGAATAACATATCCTTTATTCGAATAAACCACTCTGATTTTGAAAACTGACTTTAAATGGTCATAACTTCTTCATTTCTTATCTTTTTAAAGCAAATGACAAGTCATTGGAAAGATCTTTGAGTCTATTTTTAAATGAAATAAGTTTAAAAAAAAAACTCAAAGTATTTTGAAAGATATGATCAAAAGAGTAATCAAAGATTAGTTTTGCAAAACTCAAACTTGGCTATTTTTCATAAATTTGAACTACCACCATAAATAACTTTTCAAAACTTATTTGTTGGGTATTTTGCCATAGGAAAATCATTTGTAAAAACATATTTGAGATATCCATAAGGTTTCTTACATAAAGACCCTAAGTCCTATAAGCTATACCATTTAATCTTCCTTCGAACTTGGTCTTTGACATGACTTTGATATTATTAATACCTTCATGAAATATGCATTCACATTCTCCTTGTGTTGAGCTTAATTAAGATCTTTTGCTTTCTTGTTATAATACTCACTCTTGGTACTTGGACTATCCTACAAAGTATTGCTCACTTAAACAAGTATAGTTAGTCCAAATTCATAATTTAATATCTTCATATGCATGATTCATAAATGTATAGCTTTAATTAGTTTAACATGCATATAAAACTTTCATAGACACATTCAAATAAGATATTTATCAATTACTAATGGATATGCTTTATATAGGATGCAACAAAGAACATATGCAAAGTGTTCCTTTTGTCTTGTATTTGTCATCATCAAAACTTAACATATTAAACCATTTGGGACAAACTTATTTCCACATCTTTTGATGCAGAGCATTCTTAAGTTAGCTAGCATGGAAGAGATGCGTGCTGCTGTCTGGAAGAACCTTGGAGGTTCCAGTGACCGGTGGCCATTGTCGTCAATGCTGTCTTTGTTCAGGTTCCTTTCTGGCTCTCTCTTATGGGCATTCTTAACTTAGTTCATATATATTTTTTTAGAGTTGACGATATATAGAATGTGAATAACAATAAAAATCTTTTTCTAAATCTTATGACTCGTATCTTTAATTTTCCATTCTTGATTTTTCCTTTTTTTGGGGGGTAAGTCCAATGTTTATCCTGTAATGATGTCATGTTGTCCCCAACTTGGTGCTTAGCTAGTATTGCAAAGTGGCAAGATAAAGTCTCAATGCCTCTAGGGTGACGATATCTGTGCATTACTTGAAGTCATGGTCCGTGTTATCCTATGAGGTTAGGAACTCTATTCTGGGAGCATTTACGACTAAGTCATTTGACATTCGTGGAAGCGTCGTAGTCCGAACATAGTCCATGTGTCAATTGACCATAAGTGGACATCCTAGGTGTAGTTAGAGTGCATAGAAAATAAATTCCTGGTCTATAGAAAAAATCTAGACTCAATTTGCAGGGCTTACATGACGTTTGGGGAACCGTCCTTTCAACTATTGTGACAGTTATAGGATCCACGTGGCACATTTTAACTAGGTAGACATGGTTAGGGTTCTGCACGCCATGATGAGTAGTTTTTGAAATCCGAGGAGTTAGGACGAAGTTGCTCCATCCTCTATAAATAAGGGTTAAAACACCTATTCTTCTCTTTTATTGTTCCTTTCTAGACTCTGGCAACCTGAAGGGATTTCCAGTGGTTTTCATCGGCGTAGAGATGTTGTTTCAAGCAGTTTCTGATGGTTTTCAAAAAATTTTACTTCTTTTCATTAGCTAATTCCCTTGTTTTTCTAAGGTACATTATTTTTTGTCCTTTATCACCTTTAAGATGGGGGGTTCTTGCTTTGGGGTATTCCCTTTCATTTCCTAGCAAAGTGGGTAGGGATACCTATATTTTTGTATTTTTATTATGAGGTTTTGCTCTGTGGAGCACCCTCTCTGTCACGCTATAAGCGGTGGAGGTGTCCAGCTGAGGCTTTAGCCTCTGAGGGCATGAAGGCCGTAGTTTTGGAGAGGTAGGGTCATTGTGGAAGTGGACTACCACCATCCCACTCTATAGTTCCCTCTCCATGTCTAAATCTGTCCACTGATTTTATTGATTTTGACAATATTTACTAGCCTCTGTGGGTGTTTCCAGGAGTTTTATGACAAGGAGAAGAGCAACAATGTAGAGGAGGCCAACTATTGAGGGACCATTAGTACTTGCCCCCATGAGGACTATATACTCTTGGGTAGGGGATGATGCCTGGAATAAAGAGTCCGTATTCTGAGATGAGGGGGAGCTTGATGAGCTCAAGGAGTATTTGAGGTTGACAAGCAACAACCTAGGGGACCACGAATATGAAATTCTGGCACCAGAAGAGAATGAGAAGGTGTGTTCATGCTAGGAGGTGAACACTTCATGTTTCTATACGAGGATCTCTGTATTCGGTAAGGACTTCGTATTCCTTTCATCGAATTCCAAATAGAGGTCCTCTGTACCCTAAACGTGGCCCTATCCCAACTTCACCCCAACAATTGGGGGTACATTCTTGCCTTCGAGAGATTCTGTCGAATATCCGAGTTGCGATACTCTGAGAAGGCATTCTTCTATTTGTTCACCCGGTGGTGCCCCTAGGGAGAAGGGGCCTACCAAAAGAACTGGCTCACGATGTCATAGTCTAGATGAAAAGTGTTTGAGGTCTTCCAAAATAGCTACAAGGACTTCAAACACAAATTCTTCAAGTTGATAGTGGTGCCAATTACCTACCCATTTATTCTGAATGCCAAAAGGGAGCCAATATTCAACTTGTACTAGACAACCCTAGCATGGAGCATCCCCCTTAAGTTAATTGAAAAGGAGATACATGATCTTGATCAGGATGACATAGAGTGCATCGAGTTGCTGAACCTATAGGCTCGGGACATTGGTCTGATTCAGTGTAAGGAACTTCTAGAAATCCCCGATGATAAAATTGTTGGGGTTATACTGGATAGATCAGGTCGTAGTATGCAGTTTTTACCTTTCAATATTTTTTCCAGCTGTTTCACACTTGTTTGCCTTTCATGTTTTGTTGCAGAAAGCATGGCATCTGGAGCGTCTCTTAACTCCATCAAGGCTTTCTAGGCAAGGGAGGTAGGGACCAGTCCTTCTAATGCTCCGCGTCCATTGCTCTGGCTTCCACTGTTCAGGACCCTATGGTTGAAAAGGCACCTGATCAGTCGGAATATCCTACACAACCCCTTCAGAGGAGGAAGAGAAAAATGGTTGAAAGCACTAGCACAGATGATCGCGTGAAGAGGATAGCGGTAAGGCCGGCATGGAGGAAAGGGAAGATCTGATGCCCTTGATTATAGAGTGTGTGGAGCCTAGAGAATTCATTAACCAACAACTTTTGAGTGATGAGGTGATAAAATATATTACCTAGAGGGATATACTAGACACTTTATTGTAGTTCCAAACCTATGTTATCCAGGCTGCTATTGAAGCTCGTTGTCTTGAGAGGACCTTGGAGAAATTTGAGGAGAAGTTGGCCAAGAAACTGAGGGCGGTCGAGGCAGAGGGAGCCCAGAAACTTGAGTTAGCTCTCAAGGGCAAGGATGATGTTGAAGCAAGGCTTAAGACCTAAAAAAGAAGCTAGATGATTCCAAGTCCAAGCTGTAATTGGCATTGATTAAAGAATTAGTTTTGATTATTACAACAGGAAAGGATGGATGTGCATTGATCAAGCTCCAAGAATATTTAGGAGTACCTTTTATAATTCAGATTATGTGTTAAGGTATTTAAGGAATCTCACTAAGCTCAAATATGTTTTCAAATATTTACAAATGGTTTTTCACATGCCATATTGGCTAACGAACATGTTTGAAAAGCTAATCAGGGTGGTAGTTCAAATCTACAGAAAATAATGAAGTTTATGTTTTAAAAAACTAACCTTTGGTTACTCTTTTAATCATATCTTTCAAAATACTTTGAGTTCATATGAAAATAGACTCAAAGATCTTTCCAATGAGTGGTCATTTGCTTAAAACGGATAAGAAACCAAGAAGTTATGACCATTTAAAGTCAGAGGCTATTTCTTGAAAGGCCCAACCAATTAGGAAGTTTGCCTAACATGTTATTTTACAAGATAGAAGGCATTGCCTCTTCATTCATAAAGGCCCTAACCGATTAGGGCTCATTGCCTAAGCGGTTAGTAGTGTTTTAAATGGCATGTGAGCAGTTTTTTTAAAGGAGCCCAACCGATTAGGGTAACTCCCTAACTGGTTAGTATGGTTTTAAAAACCACGTGGAAAGGCTTTTAAAGAGGTATAACCGATTAGGCTCATTGCCTAACAGGGTATTTGATGAATCAGAGGCCATTCTCAAAGGTCTAACCGATTGAGATTTCTCCCTAACGGGTTATCTGGAAAACCAGTAAACATGAACAACGACTATATTAAAGAGCATTTAATGCTTTCAACCACCCCAACGGGTCTTAATTGTTGTTATCTATAAATCTAAGTTGTTGGGCATTAATGAATAGTTAGAAAAACTGAGACAAACTATCTGAAAATCCTTCTTTAGCACAAAACTTGTATTTTCATCATCACATTAATCATACTCTGTTTTTGAGCTTAGAAAGAGTGAATCTTCAATACCCATAAGCTTCAATTTGTATTATCTACTCTTTGGGAGAGTTTCTATTCATCTACATCTTTGAATAATATGAAAAGAGAGGGTGATGTATTCCTCAAAGTTATAAGGGTGAGGTATACCTTGGAAATTGAGGCTCAAGCACAAGGGTGAGGTATCCCAAAGGTGTGTTAAGTGCTTCATCTTGTAAAGGTTGTCAAGCACCTATTTGAAGCTTGAAGATATAGTGGAAATCTTGGGTGTTTACTCGAGGACTAGATATAGGCCACTGTAACACCCCCTTTTAGGGCATCACATTTACGGAAATACAAGTTACCAAATTTTACCAAGTTATAAAAATTGCTAATATTATTTGTATGTTTTTCAAATATTTTTCTTTGCGGATAATTAAAATTAACATATTAAATAAATTTCAAAATATACCAAATTAGAGTAATTTACATTGCATACATATCAAGTTCTAATACTTTAAAACATCCAGTTTTGTTCTCAAAATAACTATACAGGTACTATAGCCCAAAACATAAACTAACCTAATACCGAACCTCTAGTCAGAGGGGTACTCATCCGGATCCTCCTCCGGATCTTCCTCAGACTCCTCAGAAGACAATAACCTTGGATGGGTCACAAGACTACAGACTGGAGTCCGTGCAGAAGAAACAATTGAATCCTCCATAGGAGTAACACGACGAGTACTCCACAAAAACTCCATAGGCATAGTAAAACGTAAATGCACAAAAGCACTAAAAGAAAATATAGGGACCCCATGAAAAGTCCTACTAAGGGTAACAGAAACACCCCCAATATACACCACGCGATCCTCATCAGCATCATAACGCTAGGCATTCGTGCTACCTCTAAACAGCACTTTCACATATCCTAGAAAACCCCTCGATGCCATCACAATAGACAAACATACTAATCCAAATAGAAATGAGGCGATCCATCCTCCTCTTCCTCTTCGCACTCTTTATCAAACATACAAGTAAACAGAATAACATAGTAAAAAGGTGAGATCCCCTACATTAATACCATCATGGAAGTAAAAGATAGTAAAACAACATACCATTCATACACAACATTTAACAGATACATTCATAACATCACATAATCATTGTATTGAATAGCAAATAATTAATACAACACATGTATGCACACACACACATATATATATATATATATATATATATATATATATATATATATATATATATATATATCACAATAAAATGTTGACTGATTATGCATATTCACAATGAACCAATTTCCTACTCCATGGAGCTAAACTCAATTTCAGAGAGAATGATTCAGAAGATATGTCAGTATATTGTCCGCCTCAGACCAAGTGCTATTATTTCTCAATGTACACATCAGGCATTATACACGACATTGTACGCCAAATTATGAATAGAATAGTGTTTAGTCAAGATTGTTGGAGCATTGCTCAGTTACCACGGCCTAGTGGAGCTACCTATTGTCCATTAGTGGAATACCTGTGCTCCTACACCTCCTAGTTCAACAAGTGAACAACACTATGCAATTTGCACCCGCACTTAAGTGTAATTCAACTCCTAGGCAACAATAGCCTTAACAGACACCGTCTGTGTAAAAAATGCATGTCCAATGACTTAATGCACATTATAGGCCACTATCGGCCACAAACACACAATGATATATCCAGTCCAGTATATCGGCCCGACAACAAAACTTGCTGTTCCTCTCAATCGCGTAGCGTTTTTAAAATATTTTCTCAATTGCATAGTTAAAAATCACCATTTTTAAATCGTGTAAGGGTTTTTCTACATATTTTCAATCGCGTAAAATATTTTCTCAATATTCTAAGCTCAAATTAAAACTTTTCTTATTTAATATAAAAATTAGACTTTATTTCCATTATTTCCTAATTAAATCACCTTTAAAATAATATTTCTAACATTTTCCTCAAAATCCATATTATTTTAATTTTAACTAAATCCTTTTCCATTTAATTTATTTAAAATTCATTGAAATAAAATACTTGAAAATCTCAAATTACTCCTTAGTCCTAATTTCCTTCTAATGGCCAAAAATTACATTTTAATTAGTGATAAAAATATTTTCATTTCCATTTTTATTTTGTAATTCTTTAATTTGATTTATTACCACTAATCCTCTAGGTTATTATTTAATAAAACATTTTTGCAATGGATTTCCCTTTGAAGGGCTTGGAGGTCGTGAGCCTTAATGGCTATTGGAGCCAAAATTCCTTTCCTCACAAGCATGGTTTATCACATACAACATACTTTAAGCATCAAAATTCTACTCTAACAAGTTCATGCATAATATCAAAACCATAAATTACATAGAACAATTAATTACAAACCAAGCAATCACACCAAAATTCGTGTCCCTAATCACCATAAGTGGTTGATGATGTTAATATCCCTCTTACCTTGTATGTAACTTCCTAAGCTTCTTAATTGATCCTTCCTATCAACTTTCTTCACCAAGTGATTCTTAAAAAATAAAGTAAACATAAAGTTATTAACATCCAAGGCTAGAGAAAGACAACCATAAATCAAATATGGTATTAGAATTTCAAAAATCAAATAAGAACTCAATTTTCAAGAATTTTACCTTGAAACCGTAGAATTTGAATCTAAAAATCTAGCTTGAAGATGATGAAATCAAGCCTTGATCATAACTTCAAAGTTGTTTAGAATGATGTTTAGGACTAAGTGGTAAGGTTTATTTCAATTATGAGTGATTGGATAGTGTTTTTGGGTGAGGAGGCCGTGAGCTAGAGGAGAGAAAATGAGAGAAAATGTATTAGGTTTTTTAAAGAAAAGATGATAGCTTTTTGCATGTAATAGAAAAATGAATTTTGTCACTTTTGGAGCTAAATGGCCGTGAGATAGGAGAGAAAGGAGCATGATAAATTTGACCATTTTCAACCCTTCACAACCATTGATTCAATCAATGGTGGACATCCAAGGCTTCTACACTAAGCTTTCTCCCACAACCATTAATTAGATCAAGGGTGGATATGCAAAGCTTCCCCCCAAGCTTGATTCTAATTGGTTGGTCATAAAGGTGTCATAGCTACCTTCTTTGACCAAGCTAGATATTTCTAGATATTTTTAGAAATTATTACTCAATGGATAATAGCTATAGCTAGTTATTGTCCAATGGATAATAACATTATACAATGGATAATAAAAAACTCAGATAAAGAAAATTTCTGTCAACTGTTTCTAGTTTTGGGTTCAGTAAGTTCCCTCGGCCTCACATTAACAGTCCGAAACTTTCGGTTTGGAAAAAATTTTTATTTTTCCGGGCCTGCCTTAAACACACATACAACTCAAAATAATATTAAAATAATTTAAATAATTTAAAAATTCTCAAAAATTCACAAATATTATAAAACTCATAAATATCCAGAAAAATGAAAAATCGAGGTGTTACAGGCACAAGCGGATTAGTGGCTGAACCAGGATAAAGCTCTGTGTTTGTCTTCTTAAACTCATCTCCTTCATTTTGTGCATTATTTCATTGAATATCTTGCATACTATCTTATTTGGTTGTTTTACTCATACGTGAAAACCCTCTACTTCCTTTATCCATTCAATTTTAATAAACAATAGCTTCAATGAAATTTGAGAATCAAGTGTTTTGCGAAGGAATTGCGAAATTATTTTACTTACTCAATTCACCCCCCTCTTGAGTATTGAGGCCACTTAGTAACAAGTGGTATCAGAGCTCGACTCTTATGTAAAGAGCTTAGCAATTTCAAGAGAAGTGATGGCTTCAAATGGTTTTTTAAATGAAAGTTCTTCTATTAATCGACCTCCCTATTTTAATGGTGATGCTTATACCTATTGGAAAGAAAGAATAAAAATTTTTATTGAAGCTATTGATATTGATGTGTAGGATGCTGTTGAAAATGGTGCTTTTATTCCCACACGTATAATTGATAGTGTAAGAACTAACACACCTAGAAGTGAATGGACGGATGAAGATAAAAAGAAGGTTCAATACAACTTGAGAGCCAAGAACATTATTACCACATCCTTGGGGTATGATGAATTCTTTAGGGTGTCAAATTGTAAGACTGCCCAAGAAATGTAGGATATCTTACAAGTAACTCATGAAGGCACAAGTGAAGTAAAAAGATCAAGAATAAACTCTCTCACTCATGAATATGAATTATTTAGAATGAATCAAGGAGAAAACATTCAAGAGATGCAAAAAAGATTTACACATATTATAAATCATCTTGCTTCATTAGGAAAAACTTTTCCTAATGAAGATCTTATTAACAAAGTCTTGAGGTGTTTGAGTAGGAATTGGCAACCCAAGGTGACGGCTATTGCGGAATCAAGAAACTTATCAACAATGACCTTGGCCACCTTATTCGGGAAACTCCAAGAGCATGAATTGGAGCTAAATAGACTCAATCAAAGTGAAGAACATGATAAAAAGAAGCGGATTACTCTCAAAGCCACCTCATCCACAATTGAAGATGAAGATGAAGATGATGAAGATGGCATTGGAAGTCTTGAAATAAATGAAGAAAACTTCAGTCTCCTTGTAAAGAAGTTTGAAAGATTTCTCAAGAAGAAAGGAAGTCAAAGAAGACCATCTTTTCCTTCTAAGAAGACGTATCAAAAGGGAGAAGGAGCTTCATCTACTCCAACTTGCTATGAATGTGGAAAGCCTGGGCACATGAAGATGGAATGTCCAGTTTATCAAAAAAAGATGTAGAAATTTGAAAATAGACCTTCCAAGGAAAGAAAAGGAAGGAGAGCATACATTGCTTGGGAAGACAACGATATGGATTCCATCGATGATTCAAAAAATGAGGAAGCTCACATTTGCCTCATGGTAAATGAACAAGGAGAAGAAAGTGAAGAGAGTGATGCTGAGGTAACATCTTCTAATTTAGATTCTTCACCTTTTTATAATAAATTATAAGATGCTTTTCAAGAATTGCATGATGAATCTATGAGGCTCACAAAAATGATTTTATCTTCCAATAAAATAATCTCCTTATTGGTAAACAAAGTTGCTATTTTAAACAAGGAGATTAATGAACTTAAGATTGAAATTAAGACCTTAGGACTTATTGATGCTAACTCATTATGCATGACTTATTCTTCACTTGATAATGCATCCATTCAATTATCTTGCCCATCATGTAAATCATTTGAAAAGGAGGTTGAGGATTTAAAAAATACTCTTGCAAAATTTACCTTTAGAAGAGACAATTTAAATATGTTATTGGAGAAACAAAAATGTGCTTTTCAAAAAGTCGATTTAGGATATAATCCAAATAACCATCAAAAGTCTTACAAGAATTTTTTTGTTTTCTCAAGTACATCAAGTAGCCGCTTTATCAAATGCTTTCATTATGGTAAGAAAGGACATAGTGCATTTACTTGTAATGTTAGAAAGAACATAAGCACCAATGTTAGAATTAAAAGGGTTTGGGTTCCAAAGGGCACCTTGCCTAACTCTAATACACAAGGACCCAAGACAATTTAGGTACCAAAGGTTAAAATTTAAATGTATGTTGTAGGTGTACTTGAAGACCAAAAGTTCAAGTTGGTATCTTGATAGTGGTTGCTCCAAGCACATGACCGGTGATGACTCCAAGTTTTCCTTCCTTGTCCCTAAGAAAAGTGGCCACGTGATATATGGTGACAACAACAAAGGGAAGATTCTTGTAGTTAGTAAAGTTAGTAGGAACCCTTCTTCATCCTTTGATAATGTTTTGCTTGTTGAAGGACTCAAGCATAACTTGCTTAGCATTAGCAACTATGTGATAAGGGGAATAGAGTAATATTTGATTCTAATTGTTACATAATTGAGGGTAAAGATGATAAGCATGTTAAGTTTGTTGGTCATAGGGTCAATAATATATATATATATATATATATATATATATATGATTAGCCTTGATGACATTTTCTCAAATGATGCTAAATGCTTTATGAGTAAAGAAAATGATTTATGGTTATGACATAGAAGAATTGCTCACATTCACATGGATCACTTAAACAAATTGATGTCTAAAGAACTAGTAATTGGTCTTCAAAAGCTTAAATTTGAAAAAGACAAACTTTGTGATGTATGTCAAAAGGGAAAAAAGTAAATGTCTCTTTTAAAGTTAAAAATGTAGTTTCAACATCTAGACCATTGCAACTTTTGCACATGAATCTTTTTGGTTCCTCTAAGACTATGAGCTTTAGTGAAAATTACTATGCACTAGTGATTGTGGATGATTTTTCTATGTTTACATGGATACTATTCTTGTCTCACAAAAATGATGCTTTTCAATCATTCAAAAAGCTTGCCAAAGTTATCCAAAATGAAAAAGGTTTTTGTATTGCATCCATAAGAAGTGACCATGGCGGTAAATTTGAAAATCATGAATTTGAAACCTTTTATGATAAACATGGCATTGAACATAATTTTTTTGCCCCTAGAACACTACAACAAAATGGTGTTGTAGAAAGGAAAAATAGATCTTTAGAAGAAATGGCAAGAACTATGCTCAATGAGGGCAAAATTCCTAAGTATTTTTGGGCAGATGCAGTTAACGCCACTTGTTATGTTATGAATAGAGCTCTAATAAGGTCAATTTTAAAAGAAAACTCCCTATGAATTGTACAAAGGAAGGAAGCCAAATATTTCACACTTTTTTGTCTTTGGATGTAAATGCTTTGTTTTAAATAATAGAAAGAATAACTTAGGGACGTTTGATGCAAAATCTGATGAGGGGATATTTCTTAGATATTCTATATATAGTAAGGCATTTAGAGTTTATAATAAACAAACTATGGCCATAGAAGAGTCCATAGATGTTACTTTTGATGAAACTAATCAAAATGAGCTGAGAAAGGAGCTTGTTGATGATGTTGTAGAAATCATGGTAAGAACACACTTGGAGATTCAAGAGAAAGAGCCTAAGAAACAAGAAGTGAGGATTCAGAAATCATGGATCTACCCAAAGAATGGAAGACATCAAAGTATCATCCTCTTGACAAGGTGATAGGTAATGTATCAAAAGGGGTAATTACTTGAAACTCACTTAGAGATGCATGTAACCATATGGCTTTTGTTTCTCGAGTAGAACCTAAAGACATAAATGAGACCATTAATGATGAACATTGGATCTTGGCCATGCAAGATGAACTAAACCAATTTAAAAGAAATAAAGTTTGGGAATTAGTTTCAAGGCCCAATGATCATCCTATAATTGGCATCAAATGGGTCTTTAGGAACAAACTTAATGAAATGAGCTTAATAATAAGAAATAAAGTTAAGTTAGTTACAAAAGGATATAATCAAGAAGAAGAAATAGATTATGAAGAAACATATGCTCCTGTAGCTAGATTAAAAGCCATTAGAATGCTACTTGCTTCTGCATGCATAATGGATTTTAAGCTTTTTCAAATGGATGTCAAAAGTACTTTTTTTAAATGGTTTCATTCAAGAAGAAGTGTATGTGGAGCAACCCCCCATTTTTGAAAACTTTGAACTACCCAACCATGTTTTTAAATTGAAAAAGGCCTTGTATGGTTTGAAACAAGCTCCTAGAGCTTGGTATGAAAGGTTGAGTAAGTTCCTTTTGAAAAAAGGGTTTTCTAGAGGAAATGTTGACACCACTCTTTTCATCAAGCATAAAAAGCATAACATACTTCTTGTTTAAATATATGTTGATGATATTATATTTAGTGCTACTAATGATTCTCTTTGCAAGGAGTTTGCTAAAATTATGCAAAATGAATTTGAAATGCCTATGATGGCTATGCTCAACTTTTTTCTTGGCCTCCAAATCAAACAAACAAGAAATGGGACTTTCATAAGCCAGTCCAAGTATTACAAGGAGCTGCTCAAGAAGTTTGGAATGGATAATGCTATGCATATACCTACACCAATGAGCATTTCTTGTTATTTGGACAAGGATGAAGGAGGTAAATCTATAGAAATTACAAAATATAGAGGTATGATTAGCTCACTCCTTTATCTTACAGCAAGTAGGCTTGATATTATGTTTAGTGTGTGCATGTATGCTAGATATCAAGCTAATCCTAAAGAATCACACTTATGTGTTGTAAAACGAATTATGAAATATCTAATCGGCACTTCACAAATGGGTTTGTGGTATCCTAAGGGTGCCTCTTATAGCCTAGTTGGTTACTTCGATTCTGATTTTGCTGGATGCAAAATGAATAGGAAAAGCACTAGTGGCACATGTCACTCGCTTGGAAGTTCACTAGTTTCTTGGCATAGCAAGAAGCAAAATAATGTGACATTGTCTATAGCTGAAGCTGAATATATTGTTGTACTAGAATCCTTTGGATGAAGCAACAACTCCTAGACTATAGTCTAGAGCTGGATCACATCCCTATAAGGTGTGATAATACTAGCGCAATCAACTTGTCAAAAATTTCCATTTTGCACTCATGAACAAAACATATTGAAATTATGCGTCACTTTATAAGAGATCATGCACAAAAAGGTGATTGCATCCTTGAATTTTTGGAAACCACTAAGCAACTAGCTGACATTTTTACCAAACCATTAAACAAAAAAGCATTCTTCTATATAAGAACTGAACTT
Source organism: Ormosia semicastrata (assembly GCA_029884595.1). Taxonomy (NCBI): domain Eukaryota; kingdom Viridiplantae; phylum Streptophyta; class Magnoliopsida; order Fabales; family Fabaceae; genus Ormosia; species Ormosia semicastrata. Next base: position 15,509,380 of record JAQQTO010000062.1, on the reverse strand, counting down.
GGAATATTGGATTAGTCTTGCATTTAATTTTGCATAACTTGGTCATTTGATGATGAGTTGGTTATTTTGCTGCATAATTAATCATTTCTAATGCATAACTTGCTGTTCTGCTGCATAATAATGTTGTTTTTCTATGTAATTTCATAGTTTTAATCATTTTTTAATTCAATACTGACTTGAGCATCGGAGTGTTCCCTAAATTTGTTTTGTAGGTACTTAATTCATGTTTAAGTCCCCCAATATTCAAATGACAAGTTCCTACTGAAGAATAATAATCTCTGGTGGTTGGTGCTTGAAGTGAATGAAAAATGAAGCTAATCTAAAGAATGAACTTCAAGAAAACATTATTTCATTTGTTTAAGGGGTGATTTCATGAAAGTTCTCTAGCTCTACAGTGAAACAATCAATCAAAGAAGGGAACAACTTGGTTTTTGGCCTTTGAAAATATTCTGGTACATTGAAGGGCTTTCTGTCAAGCCAAAATAATCAGTTAGCAACAAGCCCCTAAACGGTTACCCTATTTTTGTCACATTTTTGTGCTCTCTGGCAAGCACAATAACCGGTTAGCAATACACCCTAACCGGTTATTGGAGAAAACTCGTGACCATCTTCATTTTGCCTAACCGGTTAGCAAAATACCCTAATTGGTTACCCATTTCCCCTAGCCTGTTAGGTCACTCGAAATTAAACACCTCCCAACAACCTTGTTCACCATTCACACACCCCTCCATCTCCATTGTCATCTTCCTCCTCTCAAAATATCTATCACCCACTCACACCCAATCACTCCACCACCTCTTCCACTCTAAATCCACTACTAAAACACCAATTTGACCAAAAAATTTCACCTTCCCCTCACACTTTCTCTCTCTTAACCGTGCCTTCACCACTATTTTTACTCACCATGGCTGGCAACTCCTCTTTCCCCAAAAGGTCACGCTCCAAAAATCCAAATGTGCCAAAGGAAAAACCTCTTTCAGACAATGACCCGAATTTTTCCATAACATTGAACCATGGAAGATATTTCTTCCACCCTGCTCAAATGAAGAAATACTAGTTGGAATTTTATGCTTGACGCATCATTTCACCTAAGTGGATGGATTGGGAATTATTTGTCAACAAAGGATTCACTTCTTTTACAGAGCTCCTTGAATTCCATGGATTGAAGACTCTTGTTACTACCAATCCCGGGTATTTCTATCTTGAACCCACTAAAGCTTATTTCTGTAATTTAAATATTGTGGGAGGAAATTTGGTTTCTGAATTCAAAAGGCATAAGATTATTGTGACTCTAAGTCAGTGGGTTCCTCTGTTTGGTCTTTCTCATTCTGGAGAAAAGCTTAATGTGAAAAATCATAGCTCGTGGGAAAGGTATAGCAGAGAACAAGCTATCATGGGCATGCTTCAGCCTGGCATTCAAATGCCAAAGGGGACTTTTACTGCCGGCCTTATGAAGTTACCGGATCGTCTTCTTCATTTTGTTGTAATGCATATCTTAGCACTAAGGGCAAGTAACTATGCTTAGTTGAAGAAGACGACATCTTCCTGGGGTGGATTCTCAAAGAGCGAGTAAAGATCAATTGGCCACATTACATCATGCATAGCATGAAGAAAGCTAAAGAAAAGGCAATGATGGGTCTCCCTTATGCCCTATTGGTTGCTAAGATCTTAGACCAATATAAGGTCAGTCTTGATGATGATGGAATCATCAAAACCACCACTCACCAGAAGTTTAGGCTTGCCTCCCTCAATCGAATGCATGCAAAGAAAATAAATAGCGAATGGGTCTATGGTTGCGGACTTGAGGCAGCTGCTCTAGAAGAAAACCTGCCTGCTGCCCCTGTTGATGAGCCTATGGAAGAGGCTCCTGCCATAAATAAAGATCGCATCTTAGCAGCCATTGCAAACATGCAAGCTAGCATCCAAGCTTAGATTATAGATTTTCAAGTCTATCAAGAGCACACTAATGGAGCTATATATGATCGCTTGAGAGCTTTGGAGGAGCACTTGGACAAACTTGAGGTTGGACCTTCACCAGTAGATGATGATGGGGCTTAGGCATGAATTACCTATTTTTGCTTTTAGCTACTTTGTTTTAGCTTGTTTTATGGTATGCTTATAGCTCATCTAACCATAATGGGATATCGTTTTGTCTATGTTGTTCATTAGCTTATAATTTGCTTAAACATGCTAAGTATGACTTGAATATCTTTTTAAAGGAATCTATGATGCTTTGATTATCCTATTACACTGCATGTATGGCATTGATTCTAGGCAACTTCTCTCTTTGTCCAAATATATTTTATATATCTTATTTATCATGACAAAAGGGGGAGAAGTTTTTGACTTTGAGAAAAGGTAAATAAAAGGTAAACTCAATGATTTTGGGATTCCTAAATTAAAGGGGAGCTGTGCAAACTCTGAACTAGTTTCCTCTTGAAAAACAGAGGGGGAGTAAGTCTCAATACCTTTTGTGAATTCCATTTTTTTTAACAAACACTTTTTTCAATTGATTATTTGTCATCATAAAAAAGGGGGAGAATGTAATTGGCATTGATTAAAGAATTAGTTTTGATGATTATGAATAAGAAAGGATGGATGTGTATTGATCAAGCTCCAAGAATATTCAAGAGTAGTTTTTATAGTTTAGATCACATGTTAAGGTATTTAAGGAATCTCACTAAGCTCAAATTTGTTTTCAAATATTTACAAATGGTTTTTCACATGCCATATTGGCCAACAAACATGTTTTGAAAAGCTAATCAGGGCGGTAGTTCAAATCTATGGAAAATAGCCAAGTTTGTGTTTTGTAAAACTGACCTTTGGTTATTCTTTTACTTATATCTTTCAAAATACTTTGAGTTTTGCTTTGAAACTTATTTCATATAAAAATAGACTCAAAGATCTTTCTAATGAGTGGTCATTCGCTTAAAATGGATAAGAAACCAAGAGGTTATGACCATTTAAAGTCAGAGGCTATTTCTTGAAAGGCCTAATCGATTAGGAAGTTTGACTAACCGGTTATTTTACAAGACAAAAGGCATTGCCTCTTCATTCATAAAGGCCCTAACCAATTAGGGCTTATTTCCTAACCGGTTAGTTGTGTTTTAAATGGCACATGAATAATTTTTTTAAAGGAGCCTAACCGAATAGGGTAACTCCCTAATCGGTTAGTATGGTTTTAAAAATCATATGGAAAGGCTTTTAAAGAGGTCTAACTGATTAGGCTCATTGCCTAACAGGTTATTTGATAAATCAGAAGCCATTCTTGAAGGTCTAACCGATTAGGATTTCTCCCTAATCAGTTATCTAGAAAACCAGTAAATACGAACAACGGCTCTATTAAAGAGCATTTAATGCTTTTAACCACCCCAACGACTCTTAGTTGTTGTTATCTATAAATTTAAGTTGTTGGGCATTAATGAATAGTTAGAAAAACTGAGACAAACTATCTGAAAATCCTTCTTGAGCACAAAACTCATATTTTCATCATTACATTAATCATACTCTATTTTTGAGCTTAGAAAGAGTGAATCTTCAATACCCATAAGCTTCAATTTGTATTATCTACTCTTTGGGAGAGTTTCTATTCATCTACATCTTTGTATAATCTGAAAAGAGAGGGTGAGATATTCCTTGGAAATTAAAGTTCAAGCACAAGAGTGAGGTATCCCAAGGTGTGTTGAGTGCTCCATCTTGTAAAGGTTGTCAAGCACCTGTTTGAAACTTGAAGATATAGTGGAAATCTCGGGTGTTTACTTGAGGACTGGACGTAGGCCATAAGTGGATTAGTGGTCGAACTAGGATAAAGCTCTATGTTTGTCTTCTTAAACTCATCTCCTTTATTTTGTGCACTATTTCATTGAATATCTTGCATACTATCTTAATTGGTTATTTTAATCATACGTGAAAACCCTCTACTTACTTTATCCATTCAATTTTAATAAACAATAGCTTCAACAAAAATTGTGAATCAAGTGTTTTGCGAAGGAATTGCGAAATTATTTTATTTACTCAATTCACCGCCTCTCTTGAGTTTTGAGGCCACTTGGTAACACAAACTTAAGAGAGAAAGGGCTACCTCTAAAAAGACCAATGTTGACTACCAAACTCATATTCAGGGTCTTCTAGTTGAGATAGCATGACTGAAGAAGGACAATAAGGAGTTAGAGACCATCTATACAAACATCAGTGGGGAGTAATTCCAGAATGCTATTAACCAGGTTCAGCATTTCAATCCAGATGTCAACCTGGACTTGGAAGGATTGAACTCGGAAATGATAGTCCCGGATGATCTCCTAGTGGTGGCGATGGAGGCAAATCAAACTACTATTGAGGTTCCTGCGGCTGTGGTCCCCTCTACTAGACCTTCATCTGGTGTGCCTCATTAGATAGAGGATGATCCCTTTTCCCCTCTATTTATCGCATGTCCTTGCCCTTTGTGTAGGGCATTTTATTTTTATAAAGACAATTCCCCTGGTTGCTAGGGTACATTCCATTTATTCCTTTTGCTTTCATTACATATATGTTTCTTATCCATATTCCATACTGGATCCAACACCCATTATAAATGTGCATCTGGTAACCACTTCAAGAACTTAGGAGATTTTTAATTATATTAAAACCTTGGTCCGGGGTCCAACACCCAAAATATTGATCACCCAGAATTCCACTTGACTTGGCAAAATTTAAGTTGATTCATAACCAGGGTCTTTAACATTTACGGTTTATCGTGGAAAATCATCTAAGCAACTTTTAACTTCAGAACCTGTTTAACATAAGACATTCATTGTAGGTATCTAATGGAGGGGCACAGATGTCGTAATCTGTGATGCCAATCAACTTCACAACCACAAAATAGTCATGGCCAAGTGTTGAGGATTGAGTATGGACCTATAACTCACGAACAAAACGCTTAAGTAGGTTCTATGGGTTATTATTCCTCTTAACCTGGACTTTTTAAGAGACCTCAGATCCTATAGGAACGGGCTCAAGACATTCTCAAGGTATTTTCTGGCTTGAAGGTCTTAAGTTGTTGAAATCCAGATCCCATAAGGAACAGGCTTAGTGGACATTCTCAAGGCATTTTTTGGCTTAAGGATGCTTTTGAGACTTTAAATAATGCAAGACGATATCCAAATAAGTCCATTTTATTTGATAGACAGAAGAATTGAAGTCCATACAAAGTATATGCTTACCAAAACTAGAATAGAGCAAACATGAAGTAAACTACGAGACTAGGCCTCAAATGATACTTAGCTATAGTATTTTCTAAGTTTATCTGCATTCTAATAGTTTTTTATTGGCTTGCTTGTTAGTGTCTCTAGAGTGTAAGCTCTTTTTTCAGTGCTGATTATAATAAGGTAGGGACATTCTTGATTAGGGGCTAACTTCCTTTGGGAGGCATTCCTACCCCCAACGTTTACTTTCCAGAATACTGGATCCCCTGGCTGGAACTTCATTGGAATAACTTTCAAATTATACTAAGCCGCCATCCGTTGCTTGATGACGGTATTGCATATATGAGCAATGCGCCTTCTTTTCTCCAGGAGATCCAAGTCTTCTCTGATCAGTCTGGGGTTGCTGTTAGGTGAAAATTGTTGGAGATGCCAGCTCGGCTCCTCTATCTCCACCAAGATCATCGCCTCACACCCATAAGTGAGTTTAAAGGGAGTTTCACTTATTATAGAGTGAGGTGAAGTCCGGTAGGCCCAGAGGACATGGCCTAGTTGCTCAGCCTAATTTCCCTTAGCTTCATCCAACCTTCTTTTGACTCCATAGACAATAACTCGGTTAGCGCCTTCAGCTTGTCCATTAGTCTTGGGGTTCTCGTTGGAATTGCAATGATGTTTGATTTTCAGCTCAGTAAGCAGCTCTTTGAAACCCTTATCTTTGAATTGGGCCCCGTTGTCCATGACAATGGACTCCGAAACCCTGAACCTGGTGATGATATGACGTCAAGTGAACTTTTGGACTCGGGCAGAGGTGATTATGACTAAGGGTTCTGCCTCGATCCATTTTGTAAAGTAGTCCACGGCTACAACCAAGTACTTAAATTATCCAGGTGCTTGAGGGAACGGACCTAGGATATCCATACCCCATCTATAGAATGGCTAGGGTACAAACATTGTGCATAGTTCCTATGGGGGAACCTGATAATGGTCTGAGTGGCGCTGGCATTTGTCACAAACTCGGACATGTGCAAGGGAGTCAGTTTCCATTGTTGACTAATAGTATCCGACCCTAAGTGCCTTTAAAACTAAGGCTTTGCCTCATAAGTGGTGTCCACAGCTCCCCTCGTGAACCTTAGCCAGTACATATTCTGCTTCTTTTGGTGTGAGGCATTTAAGGAGAGGTGAGGAAAATCCATATCGGTATAATTACCCATCGTAGATGGTATACCTGACTGTGATCTTGATTAGTTTGGAGGCTTCCTTCGGATTAGAGGGCTTGGCTCTAAACTGTAGATACTCCATGATCTGGGTGATCCAAGTACGCTCTTCACCTTCCACTTGGAAAATGGTTGCGTCTATGATAAAGGGTTGAGAGAGTCTTTTGGATCACAAAATGGTTGTTTACTGGGCTCTTAATGCTGGCTAGTTTGGGCAAGAGGTCTAACTTGGAGTTCTACTCCCTAGGTGTGTTCTCAATCTTGGCATTCTGGAAGCTTTGGAGGAGCTTTTGTACCTTGGCTAAGTACTTCTGAAGGAGGGGATCCTTGGCTTGATAGTCGCCTTGGATCTGGGAGGTCACAAGTTAAAAAGTGTAATATTAGTTGCTCTCATGTACTTGGCTATTGTCAGTCCGACAATACATACTTCATACTCCGCCTGATTGTTTAAGGTTGGGAATTCAAACTTCAGGAAGTTTTCCATTATCAATCCTTCAAAATTTTTCAAAATTACCCCGACACCACTTCCCTTAGGGTTCGAGGATCCATCAACAAATATGGTCTAAGAAATTCTTTTGGGGTTGTCGGGTGTTAGTGTATGCCCTAGAGGCCGATATATTTTCTGTATTTACATACATTTTATTATGCTATTTTAATATATGAGGCATTTCATTTATTCTATTCTTTTTTAATAAGCATAATAAAGTCCTTAGAATAGTAAGTTTGATGCCATAGGACATCAAGTGGATGACTTGATTGTGAGATCCTTTTTGTTATAACACTATTCTTAAATGTCCCTAGTCAAGTATTATTGTCAACTAGGACAATAATAATGCATTGAGACTAGTATGTGCAAAGACTAATGACCACATCTCACGGGTCATGGATATGAGATATCAAGTCTTCATATGGGTACATATTAGAGTAATGATGTACTGAACTGACCCACCATGAGAATGCTACATGGATCGTTACGTCAGTGTCATAAGCGATTCTCATAGTGACAATGGTGTTTGTGGTCCTTTGACCTGAAATCACTACGATTCCTACATGAGGAGTTGTGTGTTTTAATGTCATCAAACGTCATCTGTAACAAAGTGATTATAAAGTTGGTTATTGGACATATCGCCAATCATATAGAGGGATGTGAGTGACCTAGATGGGATTTGTCACTCCTACATAACAAGAGCGATATCTTCTGGCCCCTTGATTGAGTGAGACTACAAAATGCATGACCATGCTCAAATGAGTCAATATGAGATATTGATTTCATTTGTTATTACAAAGTCTACTCGAGTATCAAGAAACGAAAGATTGGACTATACAAGGGTAACGCATTCCATGTCTTGTGTTCAATCTAGATATCTTGACAAAGGGACTAAACGGCATGGAAACATTGGTCACGGAAAGGTTATGTCAAATTACTGACATTCTTATTACTTGGGTAGTAGCGATGTGTTGCTAGATACCGCTCACTGCTTGTGATATTAAAATGGGATTTTAATATTACTGCCAACGTAATGAGAACCTGCAGGGTCACACACATAGAGCAGACTAAAATTGGAGTAATAGATCCAAGTTGGACTCGGATTCAAATATGGGTCAGACTCATAACAGATAAGTCTAGGGTTGTACAGCTTACCTTGCTGCTGCTCACACTCACTTAAGGCAGACACTATTATAAATAGTACTGCTAAGGGGCTGCTATGACACACATATTACAGAACCCTAGCCGTACCTACAAAAAAGTGAGTGAGTGAGTGATAAGTTTCTTCTCTTCTCTTCACAGCTAGCACTGTGTGAGAGACGTGAGGCTCCTCTTTGCGAACGTTGGATGGTCATGACTCTATTCATGTGGATACCGCAGAGACATCGTTACTATCATAGTGTTGGTGATTCACGTCACTTCCTTGTGATCACGCTTCAAGAGGTAAATATTTTAAAACTCGGATTATGGCTTTTCGCATGGATCCTTAGTGGGAATCCTGTTATTCTGCTGTGTGATATATCCGCAATTCTTAACAGTGGTATCAGAGCATCTTGTGAAACCATGATTCGATTTTCTATTTTCATTTTGCATGAGATAACCTGTTTGTTGTTCTTGTTTTTTTTATATAAAAGATATGATCTTTATTATGTTATTTCAGAAAACGAATGAAACCCTTTTGCGAAAATATATTCTGTTTTATGTGTTGTATACAAAACTGTGATGTTGTTTCCAAAAACCCATGAAGATGTTCATATGTTCTATGAAAACCATTTTGTATCAAGATGTATATTTTTGCGAAGCTTTTTGGTATGTATGTGATATGTACAACGTTATGGAAACCTTGTTCTTGTTTTGCGGCAGCAAGGATAATGGAATCCTTGTTTCTACACAGGCGGCATAGTTCAAGTGTTGAACAATGGCACAAGGGTTTCCTGCGGCGCATGAAGTGTTCATGTGTTTTCGGCTTTAAGGTTCAAGTGTTGATACCTTAGCCATCAAGGGAGGCACAAGAGATTTAACTCTTGTTTACGGTTCAATTTTTCGGGCAGCGGGAATTCCGTGCTACCTCTGCGTAGTGTGTTATTCGAAAGCGCGATTTTTTTCTGTCCAATTTGATGACTCATGAAAATAATAATGTATTATTGTTTTGAGTTTATATGTTCTTTGTGATGTATGGTGCATGGTTATGGCCTTAGTCCTCTTTTATGCTATTTTGGTTTTTATAAATACGACCTGCGTATCGTGCCTTTCTCTCTATATTCTGATTGTATAGTCTCTTCTCACCTAACTCCCCTCGAATGTAAAAAAGATTTCTATATAATGTAATCTTGATGTGGAGACAAGAAGACAACATCAAGTGAGGACGTTGGTGGGAGATGCTTGGTGAAGCTAGCTTTTTTTATGCTACTTTCTTAGGGGGCCATAACCGTGTCACTTTATTATATGCTTTATATGTATGAGATGCATGGATAATGTTTATGGTATGATAAATAATTTAATAAAAGGTGAGATCTAATAATAATTAAAATTCCCTCAAAGCAAATATTAAGTCATTTTGTGATGTCTTCCAATGTATGGCACTCGTCAACACTAGTATCGATCAAGTGCAGGTCTGCCAAAGTAGGATGCCTTTATCTATATTAGTAAGACGCGATGGGATAAAGGTGATATCCAACTGCCAACCATTGGGTCTGACTTAACTAGGCCATTTCAATAAGATTGAAGGCTTAGAGGCATAGAGTTGGGCTTTAGTCCATTAGATGGATTGGACTAAGTGTTATTCACCTAACTATCCAAGAGTTATATGTGATGTAATTGGAAAGTGTTTCCTACCTAAATAACTGTATTTTGGGTGATCAGCCAAAGCTGACTCAAAACTAGGTGAAATATGGATCTTGGCCTACTAGGAAATCTTACAATGGGATTTTCTGAGTCAATGCTGAGGGTCATTGACTTGAATAAAATAGTGGGAGACATATTTAATTAAAAGACCTCATTAAATATGTTTATGGCATGATACTTATATTTTGCATATTTCTGTTAATAGATTACCATGACAACAAACACAACAAGTAACTTATCACTACGATCCGTCCTTGAGAAGGACAAGTTGTCTGGAACAAATTTTCTAGACTGGTACAGGAATTTGAGGATTGTCCTCAAGCAAGAGAAAAAGTTGTATGTACTAGAACAACCTATTCCTGAGCCACCTACTACTATTACCCCTAGAGTTGAAAAGGATGCTTATAAGAAGCATCAAGATGATGCCTTGGACATCGGTTGTCTTATACTGGCCACCATGAACTCTAAGCTCCAAAAGCAATACGAGAACATGGATGCCTACGATATGATCATACACCTTAAGAAGCTCTATCAAGAGCAGACTAAGCATGAGAGATACGAGGTCTCTAAAGCACTGTTTCAGTGTAATCTGGTAGAACGAAGCCCTGTTGGTGCTCATGTACTCAATATGATTGGGTACATTGAAAACCTAAAGAGACTTGGTTTTCCTTTGGGCCAAGAGTTGGCTACTAACTTAGTCTACAATTGTTGCCGGAAAGTTTTAGTCAATTTGTCATGAACTACAACATGAATAAGATTGACAAATCACTACTAGAGCTACTAGGCATGTTGAGAACTACTGAGCAGAACATTAACAAAGGCAAAGGAAAGGCCATAATGATGGTCCAAAAGAATAAGGGCAAGAAACAGCAAAAAAAGCCCAAGGACAACTGGAAGGGCAAGGGCAAGGATAAGTCCAAGCCCAGCACTTCTGGCTTGAAACCAATGGGTGTAGTGGCTAAGGAAGGTATATGCTTCCACTGTGGTCAGACCGGACATTGGAAGAGGAACTGTGCCAAGTTCTTGGAAGAGCTCAAAAAGAAGAAGGGAAGTGAGACTTCCATTTTAGGTATTTTTGTTATTGAAGTTAATTTATCTACTTTTGCATCATGGGTATTAGATACTAGATGTGGATCTCACATTTGTGTAAATGTGCAGGATCTAAAGAGTAGTAGACCATTGATGAAAGGCGAAGTCGACCTACGAGTGGGAAATGGAGCAAAGGTTGCTGCATTAGCTGTAGGGACTTATTTATTATCTTTGCCCACTGAGCTTGTAATAGAGTTAGAGAATTGCTATTTTGTGCCTGCTATTAGCAGAAATATCATTTTTGTTTCTTGTTTGGACAAGAAAATTTTTTCTTTTATTATAAGGGATAAATGTTGTTCCATTTATATGAATGATATTTTTTATAGTAGTGCACGATTGAGTAATGGACTTTATGTCCTTGATCTCGAAATGCCCGTCTATAACCTAAATACAAAGAGGTTTAAATTAAATGATCTGAACCCAACTTTTCTCTGACATTGTCGTTTGGGCCATATAAATGAGAAACGCATCTCCAAACTCCATAAAGATGGATTCTTGGACTCGTTTGATTTCGAATCATATGAGATATGTGAATCTTGTTTATTGGAGAAGTTAACAAAGGCCCCATTCACTGGACAAGGTGAAAGGGCTAGTGATCTTTTAGGCCTCATACATAGTGATGTATGTGGGTCACTAAACACACTGGCTAGAGGCGGTTTTCAATACTTTATTACATTTACTGATGATTTCAGTAGATATGGATTTGTATATCTTATGAAGCAAAAATCAAAATCCTTTAAAAAGTTCAAAGAATTCAAGAATGAAGTACAAAACCAACTTAGCAAGAGTATTAAAATCCTTCGATCAGATCGAGGAGGAGAATACTTAAGCCAACAGTTTGATGATCAACTGAAAGAGTGTGGGATAATATCTCAACTCACTCCACCAGGAACACCACAATGGAATGGTGTCTCTGAAAGGAGGAATCGGACCTTGTTGGACATGGTTCGATCCATGATGAGTCATGCAGACCTTCCAGGCTCCTTCTGGGGACATGCTCCATTAACAGCAGCTTTCACACTTAACCGTATTCCATCTAAAACGATTCAAAAGATACCATATGAGATATAGACTGGGAGACGGCCTAGTATATATTTCTTAAAGATTTGGGGCTGCAAAGCTTATGTGAAACGTCAAGTTTCTGATAAGCTTGGACCTAAATCAGATAAATGCTTCTTTGAGGAGGGTATCCAAAGGAAAGCAAGGGATACTTTTTCTATAATCTTACCGAGGGCAAAGTGTTTATCGCATGGACTGCTATATTTCTAGAAAAGGAGTTTATCTCCAAAGGAATCAGTGGGAGGAAAGTAGAACTTGAAGAAGTTCAAGTTTCACAAAGCAGCAATGAACTAATGGTGGAAATAAAGCAGCCTCCACAAAATGTTGTGGAATAGCAACCTGCTCTAGTAGCACAAGACCTGCATAGGTCTAACAGGATACGTCATCAACCAAAGAGATATGGATTTCTCATGACCCAACAAGGTGACGTATTGCTCATGGATCAAGATGAGCCTGTGACTTACCAGGAAGCCATTATTGGCCCAGAATCTGAGAAATGGCTTGAGGCCATGAGATCTGAAATGGATTCCATGTATGCCAACCAGGTATGGACCTTGGTTGACCCACCTGAAGGGGTAAAACCCATTAGGTGCAAGTGGGTTTTCAAGAAGAAAATTGACATGGATGGTATTGTGCATACCTTTAAGGTGGGATTGGTGGCTAAAGGTTTCAAACAAATTCATGGTGTAGACTATGATGAAACTTTTTCCCCAGTTGCGATGCTTAAATCCATTCGGATCTTGCTTGCTATTGCAGCATACCATGATTATGAAATCTGGCAAATGGATGTCAAAACTGCTTTCCTTAATGGAAATCTTCTCGAGGATGTGTACATGACACAACCTGAGGGTTTTGCCACTCTAGAGGATGCTGGAAAGGTGTGCAAGTTACAACGATCTATTTATGGATTGAAGCAACCTTCCAGAAGCTGGAATCTTCATTTTGATGATACAATAAAACAGTTTGGTTTCATCAAGAATGAAGAAGAATCTTGTGTCTAAAAGAAGATTAGTGGGAGCACTATTATCTTTCTAGTATTGTATGTGGATGACATACTACTTATCGAAAATGATATCCCTACCCTACAGTCCATAAAGACTTAGTTAGGGAACTGCTTCTCTATGAAGGACTTGGGCGAAGCCACCTTTGTGTTAGGTATCAGGATCTATAGAGATAGATCACTGAGACTGCTTGGCCTAAGTCAGAGTACATACATAGACAAAGTGTTAAAACGATTTAACATACATGAATCCAAGAAAGGACTCTTGCCTATGTCACATGGTGTAAGTCTATCTAAGGCTCAATCCCCTTCCACCTAGGACGAGAGGGATCGCATGAGCAAGATTCCATATGCATCTACAATTGGATCTATCATGTATGCCATGTTATGTACTCGACTAGACATCTCGTATACTTTGAGCATGACGAGTAGGTACCAGTCTGATCCCGGTGAGAGTCACTGGACTGCTGTCAAGAACATCCTTAAGTACTTGAGAAGGACTAGGGATTCGTTCTTGGTATATGGAGCCGAGGAAGAGCTAGTTGTAAAGGGTTACACTGATGCTAGCTTCCAAACCGATAAGGATGACTCCAGATCGTAATCGGGTTATGTTTTTTGCCTAAATGGTAGGGCTGTGAGCTGGAAGAGTTCAAAGCAGGAGACAGTCACTGATTCTACCACAGAGGCTTAGTATATTGCTACCTCCAATGCAGCAAAGGAGGCCGTTTGGATCGGGAAGTTCATTGTTGAACTTGTCACTATTCCTAGTATTATGGACCCAGTGGACCTCTATTGTGATAATAATAGAGCCATTGCATAAGCTAAGGAACCTAGATCTCACCAACGATCTAAACATATACTTAGGCACTTCCATGTCATTCGAGAGATCATCGATAGAGGAGATGTAAAGATATGCAGAGTACCAACAAATGATATCATTGCTGATCCACTGACGAAACCTCTTGCACAGCAGAAGCATGAGGGTCACACTAGGTCTTTAGGCATTAGACATATGCCTGATTAGCTCTAGTGCAAGTGGGAGATTATTGGTGTATGCCCTAGAGGCCGATTCATTTTCTGTATTTACATACATTTTATTATGTTATTTTAATATATGAGGTATTTCATTTATTCTATTCTTTTTTAATAAACATAATAAAGTCCTTAGAATAGTAAGTTTGATGCCATAGGACATCAAGTGGATGACTTGATCGTGAAATCCTTTTTATTATAACACTATTCTTAAATGTCCCTAGTCAAGTATTATTGTTAACTAGGACAACAATAATGCATTGAGACTAGTATGTGCATAGACTGATGACCACATCTCACGGGTCATGGATATGAGATATCAAGTCTTCACATGGGTACATATTGTAACACCCACCTTAGGGTGCCACACTTCTTGTTACTCAAATACCAAATTACCCCTTCATTGGAAAATCATGCTTTGTGATGTAAATACGAGTTATAAAATTTCTTAATGATAGTAAGATAAACTTAGCGGAAAATAAAAACATAACAACATTGTCACAAATTATTTACATCGTATGTACACAAATCATAGTATTGTCATATTTTAATATTTACAAACTAGACTCTCAAAATATTTAAACTTTAATTTAAACTAATATACTGCCCAAGTATTACTACACAGCAGAACCTTCAGACGGGTCCTCTTCAGACTCCTCAGAAGATGGAAGTCCGACTTAACGCGAAGTCCTATGGACAGGTGTCCATGCAGACAACACTATACTAATCGCACTCAGAGTACGATAGTATACTTCCCAATACTGTCTAATTAACAATGGGAACTCTAAGTATTAATATTCACACTAATGTCCAAGATGTAGTCTACTCAATCTCATATACACAAGGAAACGAGACTCCTCCATCACTTCAAAACTCAACGTCCTCTACCAGAATCTGCTCTTCCTCAGCTTCTTGCTCAAGTTCTCACTCAACGTCTTTAAAATTATAAAGACAATATAGAATAGACATACAAAGAGGTGAGATCACCTACGCCAATACCAGTATAGTAGCGATGAAGATAAACACATACAAATTCTCATGCCAACACCTCATACATAATTACAACTATGTCACCGATATCATTTATCTAACGCATATCATATCTCATATCAATACATCATACATAATTACAATTATGCCAACAATATTCCTTATCATCATAATTCATACAATAAGTCATAATTACGATCATGTCCTTATCAATATTCAATTATTCAATAATTCAATTATCATAAATAATAATTACGATAATACTCTCAGTATCTCTGCACATTCACCTAGAATCAATTTCCTACTCCATGGAGCTACAACTCAGATCGGAAAGAGTGATCGTAAAGATCATGTCGGTACAAAGGTGCCTCAGACCACGTGCTCAGTTTTGCACATCTAGCACATACTCGATAGTCTTTATCAGATCTTGATTAAGGATAGTGTCTCGGTCTGGATCATCGGTGTGTTGCATCGGTCTAACCTACGGTATAGAAGCTCTGTTAACTGTCCATTGTAGGCAACCCGCACCCCGATGCCCCCAAGGTCAACAAAAGACCTACACTACGCATATCGCACCCACTCAAGAGGTGTATTCTCTCCTTCCTAGGCAAATAGCCTTATCCAGTCCATCGGACCTTTTCAATGCATATACAAATGCACCATTCTCAGTTCAATTCATTCTATCATATTCTCAATTAAATTTTCTTTATCTCAAGTTCGGGGTCCTCATATTGCCCCAACAGTGTCATTACTGTAATTTCATCGCGAAACCATATTTTTCACACTTTCTCAATCACGTATCAATTTTTCATCGTTTCTCAATCGTGTAAAATATTTTTCACACGTTTTAAATCAAAAATACTATTTTCCTCATTTAACACCAAAATTCAACTTCATTTTTCATATATGCATAATAACCCCTCAAAACATAATATTTTCTTTATAATCCTCATTTAAATAATATTTTCACAACAGTCCCTCACAAAATTCACATTTACGAAATAGTCCCTCGTAAAATTCATATTTACGAAATAGTCTCTCATAAAATTCATATTTACAAAATAGTCTCTCATAAAATTCATATTTACAAAATAATCTCTCATAAAATTCATATTTTCAAAATAGTCCCTCCAAAACATAATATTTACGTTTTAGGCCCTCAAAAATTATTATTTACAATATGGCCCTATTAAAATGAAAATTACTATTTTGCCCCTCTAAAAATCATAATTACAATATTGCCCCTCTAAAAATCATAATTACAATATGACCCCTTTTAAAAATAAAAATTATAATATTGCCCCTCTAAAAATCATATTTATAACAATTCATTTTCCCAAAAATCATTTTACTTTACTATACTCGAATTCGTCCCAAATTCATTTAAATCCCTCAGTTCTCATTTTAATTCATCAGTTTAATTTTATCCGATTATTTTTTCACAACCTTCAAACTTGTTCAAATTCATTTCTTTTTTATTTAAATCCTTCATTTTCAATTGAATCTCTCATTTTCAGGACTTTAGTCTTTTCTAGCCTAGTATGGCCGTAAGCCTCAAGCTCTTTGGAGCTCTCATAAAATCGGTTCATCATATTATTCACATCTTACTTTACTCATACATTTTCATGCACACAATTTTATACATACAAACATATATCAAAGCAATAGACATAATATCACACATGCAAGCACAAAAACACAATCATACACAACACAAACACAATCAAATAGCATCAAACAATCGGTGAAGAACCCTTATGGATTTTTCCACCATACAAAACCATCCCCACACCACCAAAACATGGTTGGTGAGGTAAAATCTCCCTCTTACCTCTTGAAGACAATTTAATCGGTTAGTTCTCCTCCTTTCCTTCAAATTCGTGCAATCCACCAAACAAATCCCTAAAATTCTTAAACAATTAGTGAAAACACAAACAATGTTTAATATTGAAAAACCATGGAACAATCATGGTTAGAAAAATTAGAAATCCAATTTTGAACCATAAAATCAAGACTTACCCTTAAGTAAGTAAGCAAAAGGTTGGATTTTGGACAAGCTAGAGTAGTTTTTTGGAAAAACTTTGTGAATGAAAAGTGTTTAGAATGGGATTTGGGTTTAGGAAATATAATGAGATAAAATTATAAAGGTTTGGTTGTATGGGTAGTGAGCTTGGCCGAATATGGAGAGAAAGAAAGAAAAGAAAAGTGTGCTTGGTTCTTGGTAGTTTTTGGAGAGAAAATGGGAAGCTTGATTTAGGATAAATGTGAAATAAATATTGAGAAGGAAATGGGAGGGCTGCTGCCGTAGTGATCTTGTGTGGGTGAGGTTGAGTGTTTGATTTTGCAAGATAAATATCCAATTGAATGCACATGGTGGTGCACATGGTTTATGACATTTTGGAGAGTTCATGAACCTTGTAGAACCAAACCATCCAAGCCTCCAAGCTGCCCAAAATCGTGCAGCCCTTTAGGAATTTAGGAGCTTAATTGTTTCCAATTTACTCCTAATTGCATGCTAATTAATTAGGGAATTAGTTAGGTTAAATATCCTAACCAATTTTAATTAACATACTAATCATATAACTAATTAATTTAATATATATTAACATATATTATAACCTTTAATTAATATTAGGATATCTAATTAGTATTTAGATTATAATTAATTAATAACTAAGCTAGTTCACTTAGTTTGCTAATTAAGTAATTAGATTAGTCAAATTAAGCTTAATTAGCTACTAACCAAATACAAGCCTACAATTTTTGACTTAATTCTAACAATTGATTCATCTTTAATTCCTAGCCATAGATCACATCTAAGGTAGATACCAATTGGTCATAAAACTATCATTCTAATCTCACCATTGATTAAATCAACGGCTAAGGTTAAAGGCTTCCTAACTAAGTCTTCATCCAACGGTTCATACTAAAGTCCAAGCCACTAAGTTTGACTTAATCTCAACCCTTGATTTTAACTTTAATTCCTAACCCTTGATGTAATCTAAGGTGGATATTGCTTAGTGATTTTATCTAGATTCATTTTACACCATTGATCGGATCAACGGTTAAGATTAAAAGCATCTAAATTATGCTTTTCATCCAACGGTCCTAAATAAAGTCTATGCTTCTTTCGTTGACTCATTCTTATTGGTTTAGAAAGTCAAGCTACCTATTTTGACTTGTTCTTATTAGTTCAGAATTCTGTTCAGTCATAATTGTTGACTGCTACGCTAAACGTGGGCCCCACGAACTTTTTCGGGTCCACAAATAATGTTTCTACTATTTTTGAGACAAGAGGTAGATCTTGTTGAATAAAATAATATTATAATAATATAAAATTATTTTATTGCATAATTAAATCCTAAAAATTATAAGATTAATATATATATCAATCAATTGGGTTTAGTAAGATCCTCCAGCTCCAATTAATTAACATAAGAATTTCCCTGCCAAAATTATTATTTTCTAACCCGAAGCAAATCACACAAAACAATCAAAAACAGATATCGAATAATCAAATTATTTTTATATTGCACGTAAAAATACAAAACAAAGTGTAATTACACTTACGTAACATAGTCTAAAATTTGGGGTGTTACACATATTAGAGTAATGATGTACTGGACTGACCCGCCATGAGAATGCTACATGGATCGTTACGTCAGTGTTATAAGCGATTCTCATAGTGACAATGGTATTTATGGTCCTTTGACCTGAAATCACTATGATTCCTACATGAGGAGTTGTGTGTTTTAATGCCATCAAATGTCATCTATAACAAGGTGATTATAAAGTTGGTTATTGGATATACCACGAATCATGTAGAGGGATGTGAGTGACCTAGATGGGATTTCTCACTCCTACATAACAGGAGCGATATCTTCGGGCCCCTTGATTAAGTGAGACTGCGAAATACATGGCCATGCTCAAATGAGTCGATATGAGATATTGATTTCATTTGTTGTTACAAAGTCTACTCGAGTATCAAGAAATAAAAGATTGGACTATACAAGGGTGACGCATTCTATGCCTTGTGTTCAATCTAGATATCTTGACAAAGGGACTAAACGACATGGAAACATTGATCACGGAAAGGTTATGTCAAATCACTGACATTCTTATTACTTGGGTAGCAGCGATGTGTTGCTAGATACTGCTCATTGCTTGTGATATTAAAATGGGATTTTAATATTACTGCTAACGTAATGAGAACCTGCAAGGTCACACACATAGAGCAGACTAAAATTGGAGCAATAGATCCAAGTTGGACTCGGATTCAAATATGGGCCAGACTCATAACAGATGGGTCTAGGATTGTATAGCTTACCTTGCTGCTACTCATACTCACTTAAGGCAGACACTATTATAAATAGTACTGCTAAGGGGCTGCGAATACACACATATTATAGAACCCTAGTCGCACCTATAGAAAAGTGAGTGAGTGAGCGACATGTTTCTTCTCTTCTCTTCGCAGCTAGCACTGTGTGAGAAATGTAAGGCTCCTCTTTACGGACGTTGGACGTTCGTGACTCTGTTCGTGTGGATACCACAGAGACATCATTGCTATTACGGTGTTGGTGATTCATGTCACTTCCTTTTTATCATGCTTCAAGAGGTAAATATTTTAAAACTCGGATTATGGCTTTTCACATGGATCCTTAGTAGGAATCTTGTTATTCCGCTGTGTGATGTATCCGCAATTCCCAACATCGGGGTCCAATGTGAGTTTTTCCAAGAAATTAGAAAGCACCTAAGCCTTTATTGCTAATCGAGACTAATATGCGGTTCTGAAATTAGAAATGTCAATGGACTAAGCAATCATTCTCCCTGCTAAGTCTGGCTTGTGTAGCACCTGGCGGATAGGTTAATCCGTTCTCACCACCATGGGGTTACATTGAAAGTATTGCCTGAGTTTCTTGGCCATGGTGACAAGTGTGAAGGCAACCTTTTCAATCTTCTAGTAACGAAGCTTGAGGCCTTGAAATACCTTGCTTATGAAGTAGATTGGCTTCTATCTCTCTGCTGTTGCCCAAATTAGCACTGAGCTTATAGCCTCTTCATGAACTAAAAGGTACAAGTACAATGTCTCACCGGGTTCTAGTCTAGTCAATATGGGAGGAGAGAACAAAAGATTCTTCAAAGAGGAAAAGGCATCCTCACACTCCTGAGTCCACTCAAAATCCTTCCCCTTTTTGAGCAGTCTAAATAAAGGAAGGGATTTGTGAGCAACTTTAGTAAGGAAATGTGTGAGGGCTGCAATTCGACCAGTCAGTTACTGCACTTCTTTGATACTCTGAGGGTTATACATATTGAGCACTGCCTAGAATTTATCTAGATTACTCTCAATTTCGCGATGAGTTAGCATAAAGCCTAAGAACTTGCCTACTTGGACCCCGAAGGTGTACTTTTCTAGGTTAAGTCTCATGTTATACTTTTAGAGTTGTTCAAACACTTCTTGGAGGTCCGCAATATGTGATCAGCCTTGTAGGGTCTTTACTATCATGTCATCAATGTAAACCTCCAGTATCTTCCCCACTTGGTCTTCAGAGACCTTATTCATCATTCTCTGGTGGCTGGCTCCTGCATTTTTCAAACCAAAGGACATATCCCTGTAATAGTAGCTCACCTTGTCAGTGATGAAGGTAGTCTTGTCTTCGTCTCCAGGGTACATTGGGATCTGATTGTACCCGAAGTATACATCAATGAATGACAGCAAACGGAAACCTGAGGAGCTGTGCATCAAATTATCCATATTGGGAAGTAGGTACAAATCTTTAGGGCAAGCTTTGTTTATGTTTGTATAGTCTATGCATATTCTCCACTTCTCGTTTGACTTCTTCACTAGGACCATATTGAACAACCATGTGGTATAAGGTACTTCCCTAATGAAGCCAACACTGAGCAACTCTTTCACCTATTCTTTGATGACTTGTTACCTTTCTAGGCCAACCTTTCTTTTCTTCTGGGAGATCGGCCTTGCGTCCTTCCTAATAGACAGGCGATGACAGATGAAGGCAGGGTCAACCTAGGCATATCAGAGGACATCCAGGCAAAAAGGTCTTTATTTTTATATACGAGCTCTTCTTCTTCCAAGTTCACTCCAATCTTGGTGACCTGATCTAGCTTGGCACCAAGTTGGAGAGGCTACAGTTCACCTTCCGACCGAGGTCTAGTACCCTGGATCTCTTCTCGCATATCTAGCTCAATCATAAGGATGTTAACTAAATCTGGAGTTGGGCTAGATGTGCCAACTTTTGGTTGCTTAGGTACCCTGCAAATTCTGAGGATCTCATTATAACATTTTTGGGCTGCAATTTGGTCACCCTTGACTGTGATAACCTTGTCATTTTTGCTAAAAAATTTTATGACCAGGTGGGTAGTGGACACCACGGCACCTGTAACGCCCTCTTCGCAAGGGCGTCACACACACCAAGCGGAACTCAAAAGAAACTATTAGGACCCGATTTATTCTATCTATAGGTATAAACCTGTTCATCAATAAAGTATCCTAACTTAGCAATTCTTCTTTTTTTATTTTTATAAGCAGAAAACATAAACTTAGCGGAACTCAACATGAAGATCAACCCATACATTTATACAAAAGATACATACTATATATATATTTAGATACATAACATAAGTAATTAAATATATCAACAGTTAGCAAAAGAAAGCAGAAGCTTTACATGCCTAAAAAGATATATACATACAGCCACAAAGGCTACAAAAAGCATCATGCCCCTAACAAACTACTAAGAAGGAGCCTCAAAAGGGTCCTCCTCAGGTTCCTCCTCAGCAGAGGAAATCCTTACAGGAGCAACAGATTCACGGGCAGGAGCTCATGCAGAGGATAGGAATGAATCCTCGTGTAGAGTATACTCGCGATCACCCCACACCTCACGTATCGGCATGTAGAACTCCAGCAATATAGCAACATCAAAAGAGAAAATAGGTGGATCATAACGACCCCAAGCCAAAGATATAGTCACATCTCTCACGTAGACGAAACGCTCGGTGATCAAGTCGACATGCCAAGAGTCACCGCCCCCATGGAACCTCAGTCTGGCATACCTAAGAAAACCTCATCAGGATACCATAGCCAAGCAGAAGACAAACTCGACCCAAAACCAGGAAAATTCAGGCTCTTCCTCGCCTCAGTCTTGTAAAAAGCATAGATATAAATAGAATAGCAGAATATAGAAAAGATGTGAGATATCCAACATCAACACCAGTTATGGCAATAAAGAACCAGAAACGGCGCAGGACGCCATACAGCATGACAAACATAATAAACAGCATCAGGATTCAGATGATAAACAATTTGATAATACAAATAGTCATAACATCATTAAAAGAAATAGTTCCATAATCATATATATTTATGCAGATAAATATGTTAATAGACTATGCACATGCACAAGGTACCAAAATCCTACTCCATGGAGCTAAACACAACATTGGAGAGAATGATCAAGGAGACATGCCTGTATCTCATCAGCCTCAAATCAAGTGCTTTCAATATCAACAAATTGTGCAACATGGCTTATACAAGGCATTCTTCACAAGATCGCGATATAGGACAGTGTCTCGGTCCGGATCGTCGGTGCGTTTGCATCGGTCTATCCCATGGCACAGAGGAGCTACCAACTGTCCATTGTGAGATACCCGCACCCTGACGCCCCCAAGGTCAACAGGTGACCTACACTAGTCTATTCGTACCCGCACGTAGGTGTGATTCATCTCCTAGGCATACAGCCTTACTAAAAGAGTCCAACGGACTTTCACAATGCATGATGACTCAATGCACATATATACAGATATTTAATAATAGTATGACTTGTCCATGATTACATGTCACATTAGGCCCAATCAATTATCAACAATCCTTGGTCCCACTTATGGACCCACAACAAGTCATTGTCCAACTCTTAAGGGTGAAAACATACTTTTAAAGTTTGATATAAAAGTTACGCCTCAATTTCATTACTTTTTTTATTAACCTCTCTAGGAAAATTCTCTAGTATTTTTCATTCAATTCTTATTACTTTTAATTAAATAAGTTCTTTCCTTTGTTTTAGACCAAACTCATTTAGAATAATCATTTTAAGTTTCTCAAAACCTAACTCACACTCATGTTCTTTCTTTGGCCCAAAAATCACTCTAAGTTATAAAATAAAGTTTTGTTATTTGTTCTTTCCATATTATGAATTTCTAATTAAGTGTCTACTCATTTAATTAACTAAGTTTTAGTTTGATACAAAAGTCTCACATTGAGTGTCTAATGAGGCCGTGAGCCTCCAAGGGACTAGGAATCCAACATTTTTCATCACCTCTCTAACCACTTATCATTTAATTACTTAAGTCCCAAATTAGCACAAAATTTCCATCTTGGACCCATTAAAGGGCCTCCGTGAGCCTCCAAACCAAAAGGGTAAGAATCCTTTGCTTTCCATGCATACATACAAGCATCCAATGCATTCCAAATCCATCAAGTTACACAATAGCAAGTATTAAAGTCATACAACACAACCAATCACAACATTACCAAAAAATCACACAACGAAGTGAGCAACCCATACATGGATTCCTCACCATAAATACAAAAACGTGTTCCTCACCACCATGATAGGTTGAAGAGGATGATCGCCCTCTTACCTTAAGAGACAACAAAAGAAAGCAAGCTCCTTGATGCTTCCTTGCAATTTTCGTCCACCACCACCAATGAAACCCTAGGATAGTCAAACTCACACAATCAACAACCAAAGCTTGAAAAGAGAAGTCCTTGATCACAAAGATGACTAAGGATCATGAAAATGAGAAGAGTAAAGCTGAAAATCAAGAACTTTACCTCAAAGTTTCAAGTTTTAGGGCTTGGTAGAAAGGGATGAAGATGGAAGAATCAAGAAATGATTACCAAAGAGGAAAGCTACAAGATGATGAGAGGATTCAACAATCTAGATTGGTTTGAGCAAGCAACCTTGGGTGGCCAACAATGGTGTTGAGGCCGTGAGAATGGAGAAGAAGAATGGAGAAGAGAGAAAAAGTGAGAGAAAGGAAAAATGAGAGAATGAAAAGTGAAACTTTGTTTGAAATGAAAAAGTGATGGGTAAGTGAAAAAGATGATAATTTTTGGTCATCTTTCCCCCCAAAATTGTCGTGGGGTCACAAAGGGAGGAGAGATAAAAGGTGAAGCTTCCTTGAGAAGCTTGGTATAAAGCTTCCTTGAAAAGTTTCACACACTTTTTGAAAAAGTCAAGGGGGATGTCATGGTGATGATGTCATCTTGGTGATGTCATTAAAGTGTTCTCTAGAAAAGATGACTAACACTCTACTAAAGCTATTATCCAGTGGACAAAGGTTACAGTTAGCAAAAATAGTATTTATCGTCCAACGGATAATAAAACGTTATTACGATTTTATTTATCAGATAAAATCTCAAAAAATAAAAACTTCGTAAACGGTGTCCGACCTCGGGTTTAGTATGATCCCTCGTCGATGTTTCCACAGTCCAAAGTTTTCCAGCCTCTGGGAAAATATTTTATTTTCCCGGCCCTACTCAGCGTACACGCAAAATGAGAAATATATTAAAATAATCAAAATCACTTAAATAATTCACAAAAATTCTCAAAAATCACAAATATTATAAAAAGCATGTATAACAGAAAATAAGAAATTTTTGGGGTGTTACAGCACCAAGAACATTTAAGGCAGAACGACCCAAGATGATGTTATAGGCCAATGGATAGTCTACGACCAGAAACTTGACGTTGATGATCTTGAAAAGTTTAAGGGACCCCAGAGTCAAGTGGATCTCAAAGTATCTTCTCTCCAATGAACCCTATAAGTTCCCCATCATAAGGAGTTAGCTCTATACGTGGAAGTTCTAGCTTTTGATACAAGTCCATGAACATGATATCTACTAAACTCCTTTGGTCCACGAAAATGTGCCGAACTTCGGCATTAGAAATTATTCTCGAGATAACTAGTGGGTCATTATGATCTGGGATAATTTTGTCGTAATCCTCATCTAAAAAATGATGGGGGTGTCTTTCGTTCTCTGGTCTATAACTCTAGTTCGGAGTGGGAGATGCTAAACACTGTCATCTTGAGGGCTTTCTTCTAAGCACCATTAGGCGAACCACCACCAGTGAACTCGCCTGCAATAGTATTGATGATTTTATTGGGCTAGGCATGGCATTTATCGTTATCATTAGATAGAGTGTCCCTGTTCCTGTCCTACCGGTTATTTGTATCATGGCGAGGTAGATTCTGGGATCTTCTCCTAGGGCTTCGAGTCCTTTTTCTTTGGCGTGGAGTCGAGCTTTGTTGAGGGATGCATCTCCTTTCTCTCTGCCTTCCGCGGCATTCATCATCTTGAGTATGGCTGACCTATTGTTCCAACTGTCCTACCTTAATCAAGAACTCATTGACATCACGGAGTTGATAGCAATCTTCGGTTTCACAGCCATAGCTTTTGTGTCATGTACAGTGTTTGGAGCAATTCTTGTGCTTGTGCTTCTTCAAAGAGGGTGGCCTCTTGATGTCTTGGAACTCTGTTTATAACACTTCCCTCAAGACTATTTCACGTGGGGTGATCAAGGGAGAGTAATTGGAGTATTTATCTTGGGGTAGATTGTCCTTGGAGGAGTTCTAGGACCGTGAGGAGTTATGGTTAGCTTTTTAATGAGAGGACTCACCCTTCTCCAAACTCCTCTAGGCCTCAGTTGCCTCCTCAAGGTTTATATACTTCTGGGACCATTGTCGAAATTCTTCCATGGTCTCCAACTTTTTCCTTTTCCAAAGACACAAAAAACTCAAAATCGACCTAGAGGCCACTTCTAGCATAATGGAGGGCAATTGTGTCATCAAAGTTCTCCACGTTAATACAAGTTGTGTTGAACCTTTTAATGTACTCGCGAAGAGGCTCATCACGCGCTTGGTGAATCTTGGATAAAGATTCAATAGACTTAGGTTATTCCTTGCTAGTAGTGTATTAGAGCAAGAAACGTTGTCTAAGGTCTAGCAAGTCAGTGATGGATCCTTGTGGCAAAGTGACGAACCATCTGAGGGCTCCCTTCTTCAAGGAAAGGGGAAAGACACGACATAGTAACTATGAGGATCCTCCACAGAAGCACATAGAATGGACGTAAATGTTTATGTGTTCCTGGGGGTCCATAGCACTATCATAAAGCTCCATATTGGCTTGGAATTTGAAATTTCTTGAGACTCTATACTCCATGAGTTGAGCAGAGAAGGGTTGCTCCTAATCGCCAGGGTTCGGGTTGTTATCAACAACATTGGACATTCTAGGGTCAACATGTGGTCCCCTCTAGTTGTTATCCGTGTTCTGCCTTCCATTTTGACATTACATTTTGGGCTGACCTTCATGGACAGATTGTCTTAGGTCCTCCAATCTGCGGTATTACTCTTCCAACATCGCCATATGTTGTTGCACCATATCTAGGAATTGGTTTCTAGATATGTGGGATTGAATCATGTGTCCTAGACGAGACACACAATCATCAATTTCAATGTTCGTGGGTCCTAGGCACTGGTGGCAGTGTTGGTGTATGCCCTAGAGGACAATTTATTTTGATCGTACTTATATACATTGTATTATGCTATTTATTTAATACATGACGCATTTCATTTATTGTGTTATTTATAATAAACATAATAAAGTCCTTAGAATAGTAAGTTTAACGCCATAAGACATCAAGTGGATGACTTGATCATGAGATTCTATTGGATAGATTCAGAACACTATTCTTAAATGTCCCTAATCAAGTATTATTGTCAATTAAGACAACAATAATGCATTGAGACTAGTATGTGCATAGACTGATGGCCACTTCTCACAGGTCATGGATATTAGATATTAAGTCTTCACATGGATACATATTAGAGTAAGGATGTATTAGACTGACCCACCATAAGAACACTGCATGGATCGTTGCGTGAGTGTCATAAGCGATTCTCAAAGTGATAATGGTGTATGTGGTTCTTTGACCTAAAATCACTATGATTCCTACATGAGGAGTTACATGTTTTAATGCCATCAAACGTCATCTGTAACAAAGTGATTATAAAGTTAGTTATTAGACATACCGTGAATCATGTAGAGGGATATGAGTGACTTAGATGAGATTTGTCCCTCCTACATAACAGAGTGGTATCTTCGGGCCCCCTAATTAAATGAGACTACAAAATGCATGACTATGCTCAAATGAGTCAATATGAGATATGAATCTCGTTTGTTATTACTAAGTCTACTTGAGTATTAGGAAATGAAAGATTGAACTATACAAAGGTGACATATATCATGTCTTGTGTTCAATATAGATATCTGGACAAATGGACTAAACTACACGAAACATTGGTCACGAAAAGGTAATGTCAAATCACTAATATTCTCATTACTTGGGTAGTAATGATGTGTTGCTAGATACCGCTCACTACTTATAATATTAAAATAGGATTTTAATATTACTGCCAACATCACGAGAACCTGCAGGGTCACACACATAGAATAGACTGAATTGGAGTAGTGAGAATCCAAGTTGGACTAGGATTCTATTGTGGGCCAGACTCATAACAGATGAGTCCAAGGTTGCACTGCTAACCCTACTGCTACTCTCACTCGTATAAGGCAGCCACTATTATAAATAGTATTGCTAAAGGGGCTATCATTGTATGCATTACAAACCCTAGCTGCAACCTAACAGAAACAGTGAGTGAGAAAGTGTAAGGTTTCTCTTCCCTTCGAAGTTAGCACTATGCTAGAGATCTAGCACTATGCTAGAGATATAGAACTCCAAGATTGCATACGTTGGACATTTGTGAGTCTATTCATGTGGACAATGTAGAGGCATCTTCATTGCAATGGTGTTGGTGATTTACTTGATCATTTTTCTTTCTTTTGGCTTCAAGAGGTAAACTCAAAAACATGAATCATGGCCCTCTTTCGTATGGATCCTTGGTAGGAATCCTTTTTCTGTTGTGCTTTTGTTCACAGATTTCCCAACAGGCGATGCACTAGGATTCTAGATCCATGAACGTCAGAATTGACTTATTGCATGCAGATTCCAAATCTTTCCCTTATAGGAACCCTACGTGATGGGTGAGGGCTCTCGTCAGAAAGCAAGGTTTGGTGCCTATTGCGTAGAAGATCTGTGTTGGGTGCCTAGTTTCTTGTAATAGAGGTTTCAGCAACTGGTGGTGGAATAGGGTGGGAAGGATGCTACGCCACTGGTCCTCGCCTTTGGTCTGCAGAGGTTTGCGCAGCATCTCCTTTCCTCGAGTTTTGTCTTGTGTTCACTATGGTTGAGTGGGAATAGAAGTTTATGATTTCCCATAGACGACGGTAATGTTCAGTAGTGGATACTGAGGTGTACCTAATGTGGCGTCCCAGGACCAACGAGGGCAGGGAGTGATCGCCGGTGCAATGAAGCACGGATAAGGAGCGGCTCCTGGCAAGCTTCTAGGCAGAGGGTCTGCATGAATGAACTGAATACGCACCGGAATGAGAGGGATTCAGAGACTGTGCAGGTATGGGACTGCATAGTTGAGGATGGCTTAAAGGAATTGATTTGGCGTAGCCATATCAACAAGTTGCAACTTCTTTTCGAGAGCCTAGAACATAAGAACTCCATGGTTAAGCATGCTTAACCTGGAGCAATTGTGGGATGGGTGACCTCTTGAGAAGTTTCCTAGAATGTGTGTAAGTGAGGACAAAGCATGTTGAAAAGACCCGTGTTGGTTTGTGGAGACACTCGTCAATCCTCCAAGCAGTCTCGGTTCGTTACATTAATGGTATCAGAGACGGGACCTCTCCCAGTACGGTGTGGTTTAGGGACGAACCAAGCAGAAGTTGGTGGGCTTGTGGCGTCCCGAGGCCGACGAGGGCAGGGAGTGATCGCCAGTGCAATGAAGCACGGACAAGGAGCGGCTCCTGGCAGGCTAGGTATGGGACTGCATAGTTGAGGATGGCTTAAAGGAATTGATTTGGCGTAGCCATATCAACAAGTTGCAACTTCTTTTCGGGAGCCTAGAACATAAGAACTCCATGGTTAAGCATGCTTAACTTGGAGCAATTGTGGGATGGGTGACCTCCTGGGAAGTTTCCTAGGATGTGTGTGAGTGAGGACAAAGTACGCTGAAAAGACTCGTGTTGGTTTGTGGAGACACTCGTCAATCCTCTAGGCAGTCTCGGGTCGTTACACCTAAGATAGGCATGTCATGGTGGTTTCCTCCTTATGTAGCAACAGCAACAGAGCGTGTTGAACTGGGGGGTTGGTACTTGCCAAGGGACTTCAACGCTCAAGTTAGGCTGTACACAAGTAGGGTTTATGCAACGAGTGATCAGTTACCTGTAAGGTGAATAAGCCTGGTATTTATAGGGGTTGGAGAGATACGCTCCCATAATAGTCGTAGGAAGAGATACATTCCCATGTTAGTTGCAGAGGATCCCTATAATATTGAAATGTTAATATTACAATCATGGGCAATCAAAGGCGACGATGGATACTATTATTATGCAAGATCATGATTGGCAATAACATATATTCTTAGGATTTATCTATTGCACAGATCTTGTGGTAGTATTGCTGCTACCCAGTGCCAAGGTCCGATATGCATAGAGCCAAGATCTCATCAACATGCCATAAGCGAATCTCTGCTGGGATGCTAACGAAAGACTCCGGCATACTGCAGGCCGGGTAGATCCACGGGACATGATCTCGGATCATAGTCCAGAACATTGCACAAAAAGGATCCAATTCTAGATAAAATCCCTTAAACTTGTTCATTGCACAAGAACTTTGACCTGGATCCATCTTAACAAATAGGTAAAGAAACAACTATTTACATAAACAAAAATAAGGCTCTAATAAGTAAAATAGATCAATTAAAACAAATTGAAAAAAAAATGTTAATAACTTCATAACACCTTATATGATCATTAAAAGATTGAATGAAACCATTAAACAGAAGTAGTTAAATTTAAATGAAGTAGTAGAATAAGTGAAAGCAATAAAGACAATATGAAAACATTGAAATAGTAAAATAAACAGAAAAAAAAATTATTGGAATGCAATCAAAGATAGTATGTAATCAATGAAGTAGTACAATAAGTGAAAGCGATATATTATAACAGAAAGCATTAAGTTGTATATGATCCACAATAGGTTAAATGAAACCAAATAATTATGACGGAGCACAAAATGTACAACGAATAATATAAGGAATGACATTAAAAGAAATAAAATTAGAGCAATTAAAGTACCTATTGTTGAATAAAATAAAGAACTGCATGAATGGAAAGGAGGTAATATGTACATACCATACAATATACTGGAATACAAAAATGCACAAAGTCTGAAAAAATATGCAAAATTAAGAAAAGGCAAAACAATTAACCAAAAAAATAGATACCTTTGGTAAATTTAGAGCAAATGGCTCAAACTATGACATTAACAACGATGCAAAAAATCATCAATAAGAACATGGATTGAACAAAATCATTAGGAAAAGAAAGAATTGAAGTTCTGACTTTAACAATGCAAAAAACCATTAAGAAGAATAGGAATTGGACAAAATCTAAAAAACATTAATCAAGAA
The DNA here is from genome assembly GCA_029884595.1 of Ormosia semicastrata. Classification (NCBI taxonomy): domain Eukaryota; kingdom Viridiplantae; phylum Streptophyta; class Magnoliopsida; order Fabales; family Fabaceae; genus Ormosia; species Ormosia semicastrata. The sequence goes on along the minus strand of JAQQTO010000062.1, from coordinate 15,478,870 downwards.
CAATGGTTTCAAGGTAACATGAAACAGAGAATTGAACAAAAGCATACTATCCAACAACTATGACTTCAATCATAACCTGTCCGAATACATACTAAAAAGAAAGAAAGTAATACAGAAATAACAGGTATTCAATTTATGAATAAAATAACCCTAAATGGGAAAAACACAACAAAACAAAAAAGTTATACAGATGTAGAGAATGATTAATGTGATGCCCCTAGCCTACATAGTTTACCTTAACCACATCCAAACAAACCAGATAGGAAAGAGCTCATCACGTAGCAATGTCTATTTACCTGAATCTATATTAAGATAAATGCATTGTTTAATAAACCATCTTGTATTTCAAATTTATTCATTCCTTGGAATCAGTTAAAATTTTCTCGTGTACGTTCAACCACTCGGTTTTATATTATGGAGTTTAGTTATTCAGCTTTCATAGTGAGCTGGGCTGAAAGCCTTTTCATAAACATGCAATGGATAATTGTCAATTTCAGATTACATTGATTCTTTCTGAGTGAGTTTTTCAAGGTAGAACTCTAACTCAGTGTACTAATTTGAATCAAAGAACATTTAATACAATAGCTACCAAAGTCACCATTTTCACATTCATATACAAACTACTTTATACACACATATAGTCCATCCATAGGCATCAGTACGTATGGTTCACAGTCCATGTATAGGTCTAGTCAAGCCCATAGTTAGATAAATACTATAAACAAACCAAAATTGAGATAGACGACTAACATCCTGATATATATTAATATTGGCCCAAAATATAATACAAACAAAAGAATATCCTATAGTATGCCTATCTCAAAAGAAAATCACCAACAAAACATCTTCCCGAGTCTCCACCCACTACCTTAGGCATGATCATCACATGAATTCTCACAAGGCCATACCAAGTATCAGTGTTGGTATCTGGGGAATAGATCCACTCACCATCTACGAGCTTGTAGTAAATGCTAATTAGAGGAATAATTATCCCGTCGTCTGTTCAGTATATGGAATATCATGCAAATGTCAGGGGTGAGAATTTTAAGAATTCTCAATAATAATAACAATCAAACAGAATATTATCATAATAGTTCTAGCCGCCTCATGATACAAAAAAAGATAATAGATATATGGCTAAAGCCACCTGATGCACAGGTTCATTTTAATTACAACTAGTTAAAAATACAAATATAATAGAATACCAATAATAATATGATAGAAAATGTAAATGACAATGCAATACTCAGTAATCAATTCTTTCAATATCATTATCTTATGATTTATCCCCTTATTTCTAAGGAAAGTACATTATCCTCTACTCATGTTAGGGAGGGAATTACTCATTCTCAACCTCTAGGTGATAGTCTTCCTGTCAGACATAAGCTAATTCACTCTCAGTAGCCATATATCATTACGCAGTACCTATCCCTAGCAAGGTGATTCACTTATTCCTTACTTCTAGTAAGCCAATCCATACCTAATCTCTGGGAAAAAGTTATTTTTACATTTACATTTTCATGAGCATTATAATGCACAATTAAACTACAATACATTTAAAGCCATAGCTTCTCAAACAATACTCAATATCCTCAAATGCTCATCAAATGTGTATCTAAATACAACATTTCATACATTGTAATGTACATATCAATCCATGATTGTCAAGTTACCATTATCCAATTTAACACATATAACTAATGACCTAATAAGGTAACTTGGTAAACAAGTAACATGCAATTAGGAAGTTTCTCCCTAAGCTCTTGGCTAAGTGAACTTCCAAACACATTTCTTATATACAATCAAACACTAATGTCATCAAATTACCTAATTGGCATTAGGATCATCATTAGAGGTAATTAAACCCACATTACCATACTAGGTCATACTTAGCCAACAAACCCGTGACCTTAACCCATAACCACCATCGAAGTAAGCTTCTCAACAACACATAAAATTCAATTAACAACCATTTGATATTTAACTAACATTATAACAAGTAATTAACACCAAATTAACCTTTGTTCCTCTCCATGATACCTATGGCCAACAATGGCCCTCTAAGGCAAATTCTCTTTTCTCCCAATCATGGTCAACCCGTGGCCTCCACCGTGCTCCCCCACCACTTCAAGGCCATGAAAGAGGCAACCAAGCCCAATTTGGGAAGAGATTGGTGATGAGGTTGGGTGGTTAGGGAAGATGAGGAGTGCACCATGTAGAGCTTGAGTAGATGAGCACTTTTTCCAACTAGAGGAAGATGAATTGGTGACTCCAAGTCCACCATGCAAAGCTCCTAACCACTCAGCTATGGCTTCCACTCCCCTTCTCTTTCCTTTCGTGTTTCTTCTCTCCAAACCAAGTGAATGAGTGTGTGTGTGTCTCCAAGTGTGGTAGTGAGTGAGTTTAAGCAAGTGAGAGGAGAGTTTAGTGAGTGGTGACATGAGTGCATAGGGTTTAGCCACTTTAGGTTATGCAACTATCATTCATGCATACCCTAGAACATATTAAGGTTTGTTTAAAATCTAATACAAACCTTATAATCATTGTGTCTTAGCCCGAACCACTAGAATCGCACCTTAGTGCCTTACCTTTTCTTGCATGACTTCTAATTGGTTTAGGGTCAAATCAAATTTTAAATCAACTAATAACCATCTTTAATTTTAAGCCAATAAGATTTTAGCTAGGTGCTCTCATGATTTTGCATGTAATCCTATAGGTTATTAAGTAATCATTACCTTTATTTTATAATTTAATATAAGCTTAGATAAATGCCTAAATCCACTTACATGCATTTTTATTGACTATTACATAATTATAAAATTATTATATTTATTTATCATAATTTAATTTTAATATTTTAATTACATAATTATAAATTTTAAAATTACTATATGTATTTAAATAAAAATTTCTAAAATTAGCTTAGTTTATCTTAAGAGTTAACTTGCTCACTAAGTTATCAATAACATGCATGCAAACAAGTCAATTACCAGGCTACTCACTATTTCACTAACTATCGAATTAAGTTAGAAGAGAGGATGTTACAATTAACAATAGACAACTAACATATCAACCGAGAAAAAAAAGAATGGCTCACAAAAAGAGCTAGAAACATTAATTTATATGGCAGTGAACAAGTTTGTCGACAAAACACAATACTTTAGGAGAGTTGGTTCGATTGAAGAATTTCAAGCACCACAAACATACCCATCTTTAATTAAATAGGGTATAATAAAAAGGAAGAGTTTTTCAGAAATGGAGAAAATTTCATATGGCAATAAATTTTAGAAAATGGAAAGCCATATATGAAATGAAAGGATAAGAAAAAGGAATAGGGTTTGAGCTAGAATGCTTTGATAAGGCAAATTAGTCTTGTTAATATATCCTCAAATGTTGCAAAATGTCTTATGAGTAAAGAAGATGATTCATAGCTTTAGCATAGAAGAATTGCACGCATTCACATAGATCACTTGAATAAGTTGATATCTAAGGAGCTAGTAATTAGACTATCTGAGCTCAAATCAGAAAGAGATAAGTTATATTATGCATGTCAAAAGAAAAACCAAGTAAATGTCTCTTTTAAAGTTAAAAATGTCTATACCTTTATAACTTTTACACATTAATCTTTTTGGACCCTCAAGAACTATAAGCTTTGGTAAAAATTACTATGCACTTGTGATTGTGGATGATTAGTCTAGGTTTACATTGACATTGTTTTTATCTGATAAGGGCATTGAGCATAATTTTTCAACTCCTAGAACTCTACAACAAAATGGAGTTGTAGAGAGAACAAATGGATCTTTGGAAGAAATTGCTAGAATTATGCTCAATGAATCTAACCTTCCTAAGTATTTTGGGGCAGATGTAGTAAGTGTCACTTGTTATGTAATGAATAGGGCCCTAATAAAGCCAATTTTAAAGAAAACCCCCTATGAATTATATAAAGGAAGGAAATCAAATATCTCTCACCTTTATGTCTTTGGATGCAAATGTTTTGTTTTAAATAATGAAAAGGATAACTTAGGAAAATTTGATGCAAAATCAGATAAAGGTATATTTCTATGTTATTCTAGTCATAGTAAAGCTTTTAGAATTTATAACAAAAGAATAATGACCATAAAAGAATTTATACATGTTGTATTTGATGAGACTAATTCCAATGGACCGAGAAAGGAATTTGTTGATGATGTTGTAGAAATTTTGGTTAAAATACACTTGGATGACAAGGAGAAAGAACCAAATAAGCAAGAAGAAAGTCAAGTTGATCCCCTAAGGTAAGAGGAATCACAAGTCATGGATCTTTCCAATGAATGGAGGACTTCAATATATCATTCTCTTGACAAAGTGATTGGTGATGTATAAAAAGGGGTAACTATTTGAAACTCTCTTAGAGATGCATGTAACTGTAACACCCTTAATGACATGTTAGACTTGTGTATGTATACAAAATGTAGCATATGGCTTGCTTAACATGCATGTTTAATTTTGTAACAAACTAAGTTAGTTTAGGTGCTTTGTTGCAACTCAGAGTATGAAAAGTAGTTTAAAATGACTCAGATAATAGCACAAATTGCTTAGATGAGGGAAATAAATATGGATAATTTGTTTCTAAGTCACAAATGTATGAAACAAGATGTAGTTAAAGTTTCAAGGTAAACTGAGTTAGTTTGAGATTTTTAGGCATAATGGTTGTCTATTTATAGCCGGATTGACTAGTAGCATATATGGGAATATCAGACAATGATGAAGCAACAATTTTAACGAATCTTAGTATTTATTTTAAAGTTGTTGGAAGTTGGAAATCTTGATTTAGCTTAATCTAAGTATTTTTAGCATATCTGAATTTATTAGTTATGGCCTAAAGGCCTTATGAGTCTTTTATTTCTCCTTTATAAGCATCACTCACGACTATTTTTGCTTCAAAAACCAGAAATAGAAAACGTGAAAGAGCAAGAGGAAAGAAATGAGAAGGAAAAGGGGGAGAAAAAGAGGAAAGTAAAGGGCAAATCCAAGGTTTGAGATTAACCAAGTTTGAAGCTTCAATCCAGCTGCCAAGGTAGGGGATTAGAGCTCTTTTCATCTTTCTATTTCATTTTCACCATAGATGCACATTTGGTGCATAATAGGTCAAATTGAATTCTAGAGGTGTTTGATGTATTTGGCTCGCATGAATGTGATTCATTGGTTATGTAAGACTTTTTCATAGCATAAGTTGAAGCTAGAAACTTAGAACATCTCATTTAGATCCTTGATTCACAAAATGAAGTCTTAGGTCAAGTATGTAGGATTTTGGTTCATAATCCAAATTAAGATATTTAAGTTAGTGATTGATGATTCCTATGTGTTAATGAACTGATTAAGGACCTAGAATTACTTAGAAATTGATTTGGAATGAATAAAATCCATAGAAAGAACCAACATAACAATACCACGGTTCTACAAAATTCTGTAGAACCTAGTTTTTGCTAAGCGAGCCGTGGCGTAGAGTGTAGCACCCCAAATTTTCTAACTATTTAATAGTAATAATAGAATTCTACTGTTTAGTGATTTCTATGTGCTGTAAAATTATTTTGAGTATTCCGTGAATATATTTGATCGTTTTGTGTGATTTACTCCGTGTTAGGAAAATAATAATTTTCGGGCCGGGAAAAATCTTTATTGATTTATTCGGAGACAAGGGATCTTACTAAACCCGAATCTAAGAGACACAGAAAAGAATCTTTTAATTTTTAAAATTTATCTGTGAAATAAAAATATTTCACCAAAAAATATTTGTTATTTTATTTATAGCAGACTTCTGCTATAAATTATTGGACTCAATATATTTTAATTGACAGAAAATGTACTTAGAATATTTTCTGTAACCTAATTATTTATGAACCAATAGAAACAAGTCAAAAATGATGGTTGGACTTTTCTAACCAATAAGAAATGGTCTAAGTTGAAATATTTGACTAGTTACAAAGTAACTAAATTAACCTAATTTAGTTACCTAAATTGCCTAATTAAGAAACTAAATGAACTAATCTTGTTACTAATTAGTTAGAACATAGTTACTAGTTAAATATCCTAAAATTATGTAGAAGTCATGACTAGGCATGACATATGCAATGACCTATTTAACTAGTTAGCTATGTAACTAGATAGTTAATCAAGTAAGTAGAAAACCTAATCTAGTTAGTTGTTATTTGATTAAAGAGTAACTAGAACAAAATTGAAAACAAACTTGGTTACCTTTTCTCATAGAGCCACACGGCCAAGAGGCTTCTCCAAGCTTCTTGAATGCTCTTGTATGACACTTTGATGACCAAGTGATGACCAAGCCATGTGATCTTCTATGTGAACACAAAATGATATTTTTACTATCATAATTAGTCTTTTATTTTTCCTATACTACCTCACACGGTTGCACCCTTTCTTTTCACTCTCAATTTTCATTTTCTCTCACCTAAAAGCTAAGCCTTCATCTTTTCTCTCCAACACTCAAGAACACAAGAACACTTTTCCTTTCTTTTCTTCCTTGGAGTTTCGGCCAACCACCCAAAACCCTACTTCCAATCTTCTATAATTTTACTTCTTTACACTTTCTAAACCTAAACCATATTCTAAACACTTTTCATTTAGAAAGTTTTGTCAAAATCCTACTCCTTGTACCTCAAAATTCAAGCTTTGGTTTACTACTCTAAAGGTAAACTTTTGATTCTTTGTTTCTAAGTTAAGTTTTTAATTTTCTAGACTATGATTGATCCATGGTTCTTTGTTCTTAAGCCTTGTTTGTTACTTTTAGAATTGTTTAAGATTTTTAGGGATTTGCTTGTGTGTCACACGAAATCAAGAGAAGGAGGAAACTTGAAGATTCTTGTCTTTCTTAAGGTAAGAGGGAGATTTACCTCACCAACTAAGTGATGGTGGTGAGGAGATGGTTTTGTATGGTGAAAAATCCATAAGGGTTTATTCACTTGTTGTTTGATGCTTCTTTGTTTGTGATTGTGGTGTTTATGATTTTGTATCTATGGTTGCATGTGTGATGGTATGACTATAGCTTTGATAATATGCTTGTATGCATAATTTTGAAAGCATGCAAATGTATGTGTAATTTAGGATGTGAACAACATGTTGGAAAGATTATATGAGAGCTCCAAAGAGCTTAGAGGCACATGGCCTCACTACTTTCAAGAGGACCAAGAGTCCTAAAATTATGATTTCAAATTGAGGATTAAATGTTCTATGACAATAAAATTAATTAAGAGATTTTACAAGGATTTAGAGTGTTAGAAAATAAATTACAATGAACTTTGAAGCAAGAATGAAAATTTGACCAACATGCCATTTTTCATAATGTAGAATTAAATTGTTTTATTAAGTGTAGATTTAAAGGTTTAATTGAGAAGGAAAGCATTTTGAAAGAGTTTGGATTTAGTAGCAAGTAAAATACTTTTTAGAAAAAAAATTGATGTAATTAAATAATTAGGTTATGAAATAAAAATAGATGTCAATACTTGAAATTTTCTAACGTATAGCTCACCCTATGGGTTTAGAAGCCCATTAGAAAAATATGAGCTGTAATATCTTAAGTAAAGCAAAGAATTACCATTTTCTGGAAAACAGTAGAAATACTAATTTTAAGAGGGGCTATATTATAATTATTTTCTAAAGAGGGACAATGTTACAAATATTTTCTAAAAGAGGGACTATCTTATAAATATTATTTTAGAGGGACTATTATGAAAATATTATTTAAACAAGGACTATAACGTAAATATTATGTTATAGAGGGACTATTATGTAAATATAAAAAATAAAGTCAATTTTTGGTATTAAATGAGAAAAATTGTATTTTTGATTTAAAATATATTAGAAATATTTTACGCGATTGAGAGTACATTGAAAAATTAATATGTGATTTGAAATGCGACAGAATTGTTGTGCGATTGAGAAAATGCAAAAATATGATTACGCGATGAAAATACAGTAAAGATACTGTTGAGCCAATGTGTGAACCCTGAATATGAGATGATGAATTTGAACTGAGAATGGTGCATTGTACATGCATTAGAAAGGTCCAATGGACTGAATAAGGCTAATTGTCTAGGAGAGAATACACCTCTTGAGTGGGTGCGATATGTGTAGTGTAAGTCGCTTGTTGACTTTGGGGGCATTGGGGTGCGGGTTGCCTACAATGGGCAGTTGGTAGCTCTTTTGTACTGTAGGTTTGACCGATGCAACACACCGATGATCCTGACCGAGACACTATTCTTAATCAAGATCTGATAAAGGCTGTAGTGTATATGCTAGATGTGCAAATACATATGAGTATTATAGCACGTGGTCTGAGGCATGTTAGTACAAATAGATCTTTTCGATCACTCTCTCCGACTTGAGTTTTAGCTCCATGGAGTAGGAAATTGAGTCTATGTGCACATGCATAATTATTGAGTATTGATATCGATGTGATATTTGAACTATTGAATATTTGGAAATATTGAGGGCATGATCGTAATTATTATTTATTACGTCTGTTGTGATGATAAATAATGTTGAGGGCATAATTATAATTATGGTATGATGTATCTATATATTGTATGTGTTTATCTCCATGCTACCATACTAGTATTGGCGTAGGTGATCTCACATCTTTATATGCTTATTTTGTACGGTATTTATATTTGTAAAGACGTTGAGTAAGGACTTGAACAAGAAGGTGGAGAGGAGCAGATTCTTGTGGAGAAAGTTGACTTCTGAGAAGATAGCAATGCCAAGTTTCCTAGGATATATGAGGTTGCAATTTCGTGGAGGACCGGAAGTGTGGCATGTTGACCTAGATAAAGAGTGTATTTACTATATAGGAGACTTGAATATTATCCTAAGTAGGCTTTTTCAAGGGAACCCTTATTTTAGTGTAAACATTAATGTACACTTAGAGTTTCTATTATCCATTAGGCAGTACTGGGGAGCTTATTACCGTACTCCTAGTGCGATTAGTATCATGTTGTCTACACGAACACCTGTCCATAGGACTTCGCGTCTAGTCGGATTCCTACCTGCTGAGGAATCTGAGGAGGACCCGTTTGAGGGTTCTGCTGTTTAGTAATACTTGGGCAATATGTTAGTTTTAAAAAAAATATTCAAATACTTTAAGAACTTGGTTTGTAAATATTTAAGTATGACTATACTAAGATTGTGTATATATGATGTAAATTATTTGTGATGATGTTGTAATATTTTTATTTTTCGCTAAGTTTATTTTATTGATAATAAGAAATTTTATAACTTGTATTTACACTACAAAGCATATTTTATCATAAAGGGGTAATTTGGTAATTAAGTAACATAAATGTGATATCCTACGGTGGGTGTTACATAGAGAAGGCCACGCCGAGGCGTGAGGTGCATCAGTATAGAACACAAGAGTTGGACGCCGCGGCATGCCGAGGTTTGTGCCGCAGCATGAGGCCCTGTAACTCCAAAATGTCAATTTTGTTGTTTTCAAGTTCTTGGCTAGTTGGAATCATTTATGTATGTTTCCTAAGGTGTGTTAAGATACAAATTGGTATAATTTCAAAAGAGGAATTGTTCCTAGCATAGAAGAGAAAGTTTAAACCTTTGAGCTTTCAAGAGTTATGGTTTGCTTTAGGTAAGTATCTAGCACCTTAGGTCACTTTTGTAGTAATGTATGTCACTTAAGAGTAATGAGTGATAAGGTGGTGTTTAGATGCATATATGGTGGGAAGGATTGATAGTATTGATCTTTGTAAGTATCTTTTGATGTTGTGCACCATCATTAAGGCCAAGGGAGATAAGTGGCAAGTGCAAAAGGTTCTATTGAATAAGGATTCAATCTGAACTTCTTGATAATGCCATGATAAGTGTAATGTGAGGATGATTCTCTCTACTTACCACAAGATAATACACTAAACTAGTATTCTTAAGTTTAACATCTTGGTTCTAACTAGGACTAAGCTTGTATATATAATTAACTTGATTTCTTTAGTTGCTAAAGTTTAACTTTGTAGTTGCTTTAAACATATCTATGTTATGTATGGCTAGTTTTGGTTTACTCATACTAAGAAATATTGTTTCTCACCCCGATGTATTTCCATGTAATTCCCGGTGAAATTTCTTCCAAGAACAAGAAGAAAAAGGAAGCTAAAAATTAGATTAGCTTTATAGATCATATTACAATTGTTGTATTTATTAGTACTTCTTTTGTAATGTAAATAGTTATGCAATACTTCAAGCCTTTGCTAAGGCTAATGTTGTATATATATAAGAATGCATCATGTTATGAGATCTATGTTTTTCGCATTTCATATGGCTCTCTATAATGTTTCCAATGAACATTATGGATATATGATCAGGTTATTACGTATGTAATGACATTGTAATGCTAAGTATCTCCTTGTGCACTATGTAGATTTAGATATTGGTAATAAGACGTTACATTATGGTATCGAAGCAGTTCATCCTATTAAGTCAGGGTATGGACTAGCTATGCTTAGGCATTTTAGGAGTTCTTTTTTAGGAATTGTGCTTTTCTTGCCTCTTGCTTGAGATATTGGTTTAGAATTGCATGATTTGTCTGAGATTGGTTTGTTATTAGCTACTATTGCACGGTTACATGATATTAAGATTGCAGCTCAATATATGTTGTTTCTGTGTATATAGGAAATTATATCACCAAAGAGGAGAACTAGAAAAACAGAGAACTCAACCTCAAAAGGTCCAGTTATGGCTGAAGCGTTCATGGCTATAGTCAATGTTATGACAAGGGTACTTGAGATGATAAAAGCAAATCCACCTTAACAACCTCCACCACATATGCAACTAGTGCCAGAAGTTCAAGTTGGGTGAAATGAAAACTTCCAGGACTTGACAGCTTTTCGTCAAATGAATCATCCACCGTTTAGAGGCGAGAACAACCCAGCTAAGGCTGAGGAGTGGCTCAGTGAGATGAATAAGATCTTCGAAGCGATGGTTTGCTCAAAAGAGCAAAAGTGTCCTTGCCTCCTATATGTTAAAAGGAGAGGCAGAGCATTGGTGGAAAGCTACCAAAAGGGTATTGGAAGCCGCAGAAACCCAGATGACATGGGAATTCTTCAAGATAACCTTTTTGGAGAAGTTTATGCAGTTAAAACAAGGAAGTAGAGTTTATGCAGTTAAAATAAGGAAGCATGTCACTAGGCCAGTACGTGGCCAAGTTTGATGTGTTGTCGAAGTTCTCATCGCATTTTCATTATCATCCGGATGAGAAATGGTATTGCTTGAAATTTGAAAATGGCTTGAGAAGTGAGATTAAGAGTATAGTGAGACCTATGGAGATTAAGGACTTTCCTTCTTTGATCAACAAGTGTAGGATTGTGGAGTCGAGTGCTCACAGCCTTCAGTCAGAGGAAAGGGCACAAGATATCCCGAAGAGGAAGCAAAGGCTTAACAAGACTAAGCAGGGTACTCCTAAGATGAGCAACCCTAAGGGAAAAGGTAAGAAGGGGGCTAAGGTACCTCTGTGCTCAAAATGTGGGAGGACACATAGAGGTAAAACCTATTTGGCAGGCCAGTCTATATGCTACATATGCAAGAAGTCAGGACACTTTTCAAGAGATTGTCCTTTGAAGAAGAAAGATGGCGCCGCTAGCCAAGGGACGAGTTTACACTCTAGGCGGAACAGAGGTGGCCCAGTCTTTTGACCTCATCCAAGGTAAAGGCATAATTCGTAATCATCTTTTAAATGTCATGTATGATTCAGGAGCATCCTACTCCTTTATTTTTTATGATTGTGTAAGGATGTTGGATTTACTTATATCAGAGTTACTATATGACTTATCTGTTTCCACACTAACCGGTAAGCTAGTCATAACTTCTAAGGAATGTCTTGACTATTTGACATGAATCAAAAATAGAGTTTTCTTTGTAAACCTTATTTGTTTACCCCTTATGGACAAAGATGTCATTCTTGGTATAGATTGATTGTCGTCCAATCATGTGGTCTTAGATTATTTACATAAGACTCTAGTTTTTCTATGTGATATTCCTGCCAGAGTTGTTTCTTCTGAGTCTGTCTATCTCAATGCTAATCAAGTCAATCACTATTTGGTAGATGGAGTTCTAGGATATGTTCTTCTTTCCTCATTAGATGTAGAGGTTGAGTAAAGCCTAGACAGTATACTTGTGGTTAGGGAATACCCTAAGGCGAGAAATAGAGTTTACTATTAATTTAGTGTTAGGTATAGGACCTATATCTAAAGCACCCTATAGGATGGCACCTCTAAAGTTAGCAAAACTCAAAAAATAATTAGAGGAGTTATTGGATAAGTAATTCATTAGGCCTAGTGTTTCTCCGTGGGTAGCACCAGTGTTACTAGTGAAAAAGAAAGATGGTACCATGAGGTTGTGTGTTGAATATAGGCAGTTGAACAAGGTAACCATCAAGAATAAATATCCTTTGTCTAGAATAGATGATCTGATAGATCAATTAAGAGGAGCTTCAGTGTTTTTCAAGATTGATCTAAGATCTGGATATCATCAAATCAAAGTTAAGGGAGATGATATCCCTAAGACCGCTTTTAGAACTAGGTATGGACATTATGAGTATCTTGTGATGTTCTTTGGGTTGACGAATACTCTAGCAGTGTTTGTGGATTACAAGAATAAAGTTTTTAGACCTTACCTAGACAAGTTTGTGGTAGTGTTTATTGATGGCATCCTTATCTATTCAAAGACAAAGGAAGAACATGAGCAGCATTTTAGGATAGTTTTGAATATCCTTAAAGAAAAGAAATTGTTTGCCAAATTGTCCAAGTGTGAGTTTTGGCTAACAAAAGTTCAGTTTTTGAGCGATGTTATTTCTTAAGAAGGAATCTCAGTGGACCCTAGCAAAGTTAAAGTAGTGTTGCAGTGGGAGAGACCCACCACTGTGACCGAGATCAGGAGCTTTATAGGTCTGGCTGGGTGCTATAAAAGGTTCATTAATGGTTTTTTTAGTTAGCACTGCCTTTGACAAGGTTAACTAGGAAGGGTAGTACTTTTGAGTGGACTCGGGACTGTGAGAATAGTTTCTAAGAGTTAAAGAAGAGGTTAACTATTATACTAGTGTTGGTGATTCCGGATCCCCATGAGAACTTTGAGGCCTTTTGTGATGCTTCGAAGATGGGACTAGGGTGTGTTTTGATGCAAAATAGGAGAGTAGTTGCCTATGCATCAAGGCAGTTAAGGCTATATGAGGAGAACAACCCTACGGATGATTTGAAGTTACTCGTTGTAGTGTTTACCTTAAAGATTTGGAAGCATTATCTCTATGAAGTCTAGTTTAAGGTGTTCAGCGATCATGAGAGTTTAAAGTACTTGTTTGATTAAAAGGAGTTGAACACGAGACAGAGAAGATGAATGGAATTCTTAAAGGATTGTGACTTTGAGTTAAAGTATCATCCGAGTAAAGCATATGTAATGGCTAATCCACTAAGTTAGAAATCCCTACATGTGTCCCGAATGATGGTCTAAGAGAGTGAACTTCTCAAGAGTGTCTGGGAGTTGAGTCTAGCGGTGACTGTGATGCCATATAATCTTTTTGTGAGTAGAGTGGACATAGTAAATGACTTAAGGATTCAAATTTTAGAAGCTCAAAAGGAGGATGGAACTTTAATCGAAATCGGTGAGCAGATCTTTTTAGGAACCCGAAAGGTTTTTGATATGACTGATGATGGAATGATAAAGTTTAGACACAAACTTTGTGTTCCAAGAGAGTCAAAGATCAAAGAGGGATTCTAGAAGAAGTTCATAGAAGTAAGTATACCATCTATCCCTGTACTACTAAGATGTATCAAGATTTAAGGAAGATGTTTTGGAGGTCTAGAATGAAAAGAAACATAGCAGAATATGTCTCAAGGTGTTTAGTTTGTCAAAGAGTGAAGATTGAACACCATAAACCTGCAAAACCATTACAGTCTTTTGGAGTCCCAGAGTGGAAATGAGATAAGATTTCTGTGGACTTTGTAATGAGTCTACCTGTAACACCCCGAAAATTGTTTATTTTATCATTTATCATCATTTTATAATATTCATAAATTTTGAAAATTTTTTGTGGAATTTTTTGGAAATACTGAATATTTTAATATATTTCTCATTTTGCATGCGCATTGAGCAGAGTCAGTCAAATGCTCCGAAAAATTGTTTGTTTTGTGATGAATAGTCATTTTTCCATATTTGTGATTTTTAGGAATTTTTGTGGATTTTTATGAAAATGTAGAATATTATAGTATGTTCCTCATTTTGCGTGCGCGCTGAGCGGAGCCGGTATAACGAAATGTTTTCCCCGAGGTTGGTAAACCTTGAACTATCAATGTGTCGACGGGGGATCTTACTAAACCCGAGGCCGGGCATAATTTGTGAGGTTTGCGTTTTTTGAGGTTTTATCTGATAAATAAAATCACTGTATCATAAAATCATCTGATGAATAATAAAATATTATTTTCATCAACTGTGACTTTTATTCACTGGGAAAATAATTCTAACAGTGTAATTAATCATCTGTTAGATGTATTTAATTAAGGAGATAAACTTACTATGCACTTTATTGAGAATTGTGCAAAGCTTCTCAAGGAAGCTTCAAGGAAGCTTCTTGGAAATTTCCTTTGGAAGCTAATCACTCCCTCTCTCCTCTCTCCATGGTCACGGCAGCAGCACCCAAATGGGGGGAAATTTGTGTTTTTCACTTAATTAATTATACTACACCAAATTCAAACACCCAAAAGCTACCACCTTTATTTCCTATGCACTTTCTCTCTCTACCTTCATCTTTTTCAAGTTTTTTCTTCTCTTTCTCTCTACCAAGGCTCACGGACACCACTCCATAAGGCCCTCATTCATCACAAAATTTTCATCCAACCCCATTTTCTTAATCTTCTCCCTCTCCTAAACACTTTTCTAGTTGGTGGTTCTTTGAAAATCCATCATTTTCACCATTTTCTTCAAGCTTCAAGCTTAGGGTTCTTTGGGTAAGTTTTTGATTCTTCACTTCCCTTTCCTTATTTTCGTTTCTATGGTCTTCCTTGTGACCACCTATGCTTTATTTTTCGAGCAATGGTACTATTTTAATGAGTTTGAAATTTTAGGGTTCTTAGAGGAACCAAATCCAAAAATCCAAAGGGCTTCAAGGGAGTTCTTTGTTTGTTCTTCACTTAGGTAAGAGGAAGACACTCCTCCTCAACCTCTATTATCATTTAGAAATCTTGGTTGTGATTGATTGTGAGAAAACCCTATTGAGGGTTATTCTTTGTTTGCATGATTAGTATGTTTGCATGTTATTTATAATGTGTTTATGCTATTAGATTGTTTGTTTGTGTATATTGATATATTGGATTGGATTAGAATGCATGAAATGGAAGAAATTGATGTTGGATTTTCCCTTGGGTGGCCACAGTTTTGAGGCCCAAAATTTGGGGTTCTTTGTGAACAATTGTAACAATTAGAATTCATAATTAATCAAGTGTACATTATGTAATTAATGAAGAGAAAAATTTGATATGTATCCGCGTATCTGCTTGAGTGAGATGTTTAGGATTTCAATCAAGTATCCAACCCTTTGTACATCGTGAATCCTAATATTTATAGGTAAACTATGAAAATAACTGACTCCTAAAAATTAGACACGTATACGGCAATTGTGTGTCACATATTCGACACTAGTACCTTGCCCAACTTTTGACAAAACCAACTTCTAACCATTTAGCACTTTCGTCGGTTCAACACGAGAGAAACTTCTCCAATGTCAATATCCGTCGAATTAGAATTTCTAACCATTTAGTACTTTCATCAGTTCAACACTTGGAAGATTTCTCCAACGTCAACACCCATCCGTCGAATTAGAATTTCTGCTGATCTTCTAGTATATTCGACAGCTTTATATATCATTCGACAAAATTGACCTTCTAGTATATTCGACAACTTTATACATCATTCGACAGAATTGACCTTCTAGCATATTCGACAGCTTTATGCATCATTCGACAAAATTGATCTTCATTTGACAGAATCTTCATTCGACAGAACTTGACTTTTAGCCATTCTTGTCAAATAATGTTTTCCTATCAACATTTATCTGTCAAATTGTAACTTAGTCATTTTCATTACCAAATCACATTATGGCTGACATCTTTCATCATTCTGTCATATTATTTTTCGTCGAAAGGTAGCCTCACATTTGTACACTAGAGGCATTTTCTCCGTCGAATCCAAAATTAAAATTTATCACCTAACACCTAGTGATTAAATTAATGGTAATAGGATGCAAGGATTAGTAAATTGGAAAATTTAATTGTACTTTGAGATTTATAAATTTTAAAGAACCAAGAATGAAATTTTAATAAGACTTAGGAAAATTTTAATTAGGGCAAGAACAAGAGAGTGTGAGACTTTGAGATTGTAGAATAACCTCCTAAGTGTATGAGAATAAATTACATTAGAAAATTTAATTAATTATGAGAATTCAATCAGAGATGAACCTTGAAAGAAAGACTAATTTTAAGTAAAAATTCATAATAAACCTTAAAAATGTATTAATTTATTTAATTTCAATATTATGATATTGTGGGTCCATGTGAGCGACCAATATTCGTGTTGATGCTTACTTTGGCCAATTGTGGCGTATTGTGAAAGAGTATGTGATGATGATAATACCCGATTATGCATGGAGTCTGTATGCATCATAAATGTGCGTTTGGATTGTGTTAAGGTCGAGTTTTATGTAGGTGCGAGTAGACTAGTGTAGGTCTATTGTTGACCATGGGGGCGTTGGGGTGCGGGTTCCCCGCAATGGATAGTTGGTAGCTCTTCTGTCCATTGGGCAGACCGATGCAAATGCACCAACGATCCTGACTAGGCACTGTCCTATATCGTGATCTAGCGTAGACTATTTGTACAATGCCATGATGTGCACGTGGATAAACTGTTGAGTTATAGCACTTTGGCCGCAGCAGCCGAGCTGCAGACGTGTCTCCTGATCTTTCTCTCTGACTATTTGTGTCTAGCTCCATGGAGTAGGATTTTGACTTTGTATGCATGTGCATAGTGGGTCCATGAATTATCTGGCATTTATTATTATTACAATTGGAACTGTTGTATTACTGATATATATAACTGCCTAGAACTGCTTGGTTGATTATTACTGCTACTTAATGTTTATTATCATTATTGCTGTCAAAAATGCTATATAGGCCCTTTGCGCCATTTTGTTTCTTGTTTCTATAATTGGTAATGATGGTAGGATGTCTTACCTCTTCCCTGTCTTTCTATTATGTCCCATCTGTATATTGTGTTCCATCGAAGACGACCGCAAAGAGGGTGAAGCTCCCGATTTCCTCGGCTTCTGGCCTGCTCGCGACTAGCATCTACTGTGAATCATGGAGGCATGTATGTGCAGATTTTTAGGTGATGTGTGCCTGACTTTCCTTAGAGGGCCAGAATGTTGGCACATCAACTTTAACTCCGAGCGCTGCATCTACCTAGGAGACGTGTCGATTACTTTGGCCTGGAGGCGTCATGAGTCGTCGACCTTTACCTGCTGCATCAGCCTGTGTCTGGAGTTTTATCTGCCTATACGGGAGATATGGGGTGATCGCTACTACACCACATAGGAGGACTCTTTTGATTCCACAGCTCGGGCCCCGTCCTGTAGCTCTGTGGCTCCTATGGAGGTTTCCTCGGATGAGGAAGACCCCGAGGAGCTCCCTGAGGATGACCTCACGGAGGATCCTGAAGAGGATCCTGACATGATTCCTCTTCATCTGAGAGACTAATATTGCTGGTATCTACTGATGGCTGCCAGTGTTTTTATTTTGGAGGCCTGATGTCTTTTGTAGTGGGTTGTATATTTCTGATACTGTGGGGATGTGTATGTATAATCCTTTAAGACAGGTATAATTTTACTTTTTGGTATACCAGGCTTTGTAACCAAACAGTTCGACAAATATATATATATACATATATATATATATATATATATATATATATATATATATATATATATATATATATATATGAATATGCAAAGTTAATTTCGGTGTATGCTTTACTTCTGTTTACTCTCTATTTCCATTTATGTTTTGTCACTGTGGTTATTAATTATTGTCATTGTAACAAAAAAAAATATTCGCCAATTTAATTACATAACTATAATCAAGTAAATTTGTATTACAATAATAATAATCGGGTCTTAACTTATATAATTTTATTTTCGCATTGTAATTGACAATGTGACGTTCCCTCCCAAAAAGGGGCGTTACACTACCCAGGACTTTGCAAGGATATGACGCAGTTTGGGTCATAGTGGATAGATTAACCAAATCTGCCCACTTTTTGCCAATGAGAGCTAACTACCCTCTAGAGAAATTAGCTCAGCTTTATTTGAAGAAGATAGCTAGATTAAGCTAGATTGCACAGAATCCCTGTAAGCATAGTTTCATATAGGGATCCTAGATTCACATCTAGATTCTGGGGAGCCTTGCAAGAGGCTTTCGGGACTAAGTTAAACCTTAGCATAACTTATCACCCACAAACAAATGGGCAAACAGAGAGGACTATCCAAATCCTTAAGGATATGCTCAGAGCATGTGTTTTAGAATAACAGGGGGGTTGGATAAACTCTTGCCTTTAATGGAGTTTGCCTACAATAAAAGCTACCATTCCAGCATAGGTATGGCACTCTATCAGTCTTTGTATAGAAGGAAGTATAGATCGCCTCTTTGTTGGTATGAAGTAGGTGAGAGAACCATCCTAGGTCCTAAGTTGGTCTAGCAGACCACAGAGCAAATCAAGATAATTAAGGTGTTGGGAATTACGGATACATCACGTAGCAGAAAAATAGGATGCCCACCAAGGATCCATGCAAAAAGCCATAATCCGAGTTTTAAAATATTTACCTCTTGAAGTGCGATCAAAAGGAAGTGATGTGAATCACCAACACCATAATAGCAATGATGTCTCTGCGGTATCCACATGAATAGACTCACGAACGTCCAACGTCCGCAAAGAGGAGCCTCACATCTCTCACACAGTGCTAGTTGCGAAGAGAAGAGAAGAAATTTATCGCTCTCTCACTCACTTTTTTTGTAGGTGCGGCTAGGGTTCTGTAATGTGTATGTCTTAGCAGCCCCTTAGCAGTACTATTTATAATAGTGACTGCCTTAAGTGAGTATGAGTAGTAGCAAGGTAAGTTGTGCAACCCTAGACTCATTTGTTATGAGTCTGGCCCATAATTGAATCCAAGTCTAACTTAGATTTATTGCTCTAATTTTAGTCTGCTCTATGTGTGTGACCCTGCAGGTTCTCATTACGTTGGAAGTAATATTAAAATCCTATTTTAATATTATAAGTAGTGAGCGGTATCTAGCAACACATCGCTGCTACCTAAGTAATAAGAATGTCAGTGATTTGACATAACCTTTCCGTGACCAATGTTTTCGCATCGTTTAGTCCCTTTGTCAAGATATCTAGATTGAACACAAGGCATGGAATGCGTCACCCTTGTATAGTCCAATCATTCATTTCCTAATACTCGAGCAGACTTTGTAATAACAAATGAAATCAATATCTCATATTGACTCATTTGAGCATAGTCATGCATTTTGCAGTCTCACTCAATCAGGGCCCCGAAGATATCACTCTATTATATAGGAGTGACAAATCCCATCTAGATCACTCACATCCCTCTACATGATTTGTGGTATGTCCAATAACTAACTTTATAATCACTTTGTTATAGATGACGTTTGATGGTATTAAAACACGTAACTCCTCATGTAGGAATCGTAGTGATTTCAGGTCAAAGGACCACAGGCACCATTGTCACTATAAGAATCGTTTATAACACTCATGTAACAATCTATGTAGCGTTCTCATGGTGGGTCAGTCCAGTACATCATTACTTTAATATGTACCCATATGAAGACTTGATATCTCATATCCATAACCTATGAGATATGGTCACCAGTCTATGCACATACTAGTCTCAATGCATTATTATTGTCCTAGTTAACAATAATACTTGACTAGGGACATTTAAGAATAGTGTTCTAATTTTATCCAATAGGATCTCACGATTAAGTCAAACACTTGATATTCTATGGCATCAAACTTACTATTCTAAGGACTTTATTATGTTTATTAAACAAAACACAATAAATAAATTACCTCATATATTAAAAATTAGCATAATAGAATGTATATAAATACAGACAAATGTATCAGCCTCTAGGGCATACACCAATAATCTCCCACTTGCACTAGAGCTAATCCAGCATATGTCTAATACCTAAAGACCTAGTGTGACCCTCATGCTTCTGCTGTGCAAGAGGCTTCGTTAGTGGATCAGCAATGTTATCATCTGTTGGTACTCTGCATATCTTCATATCTCCTCTATCGATGATCTCTCAAATGAGATGGAAGCGCCTAAGTATATGTTTGGATCACTGGTGAGATCTAGGTTCCTTAGCTTGTGCAATGGCTCCATTATTATCACAATAGAGGTCCACTAGGTCCACAATGCTACGAATAGCGCCAAGTTCAGCAATGAACTTCTTGATCTAAACGACCTCCTTTGCTGCATTAGAGGTAGCAATATACTCAGCTTCTGTGGTAAAATCGGTGACTGTCTCCTGCTTTGAACTCTTCCAGCTGACAGCCCCACTATTTAGGCAAAAAACATAACCCGATTGCGATCTGGAGTCGTCCTTATTGGTTTAAAAGCTAGCATCAGTGTAACCCTTTATAACTAGCTCTTCCTCGACTCCATATACTAAGAACAAATCCTTAGTCCTTCTCAAGTACTTAAGGATGTTCTTAACAACAGTCCAGTGACTCTCACCGGGATCATATTGGTACCTGCTCCTCATGCTCAAAGCATACGAGATGTCTAGTTGAGTACATAACATGACATACATGATAGATCTAATTGCAGATGCATATGGAATCTTGCTCATGCGATCCCTCTCGTCCTGGGTGGAAGGGGATTGAGCCTTAGATAGGCTTACACCATGTGACATAGGCAAGAGTCCTTTCTTGGATTTATGCATGTTAAACTATCTTCACACTTTGTCTATGTATGTACTCTGACTTAGGCCAAGCAGTCTCAGTGATCTATCTCTATAGATACTGATACCTAAACACATAGGTGGCTTTGCCCAAGTCCTTCATAGAGAAGCAGTTCCCTAACCAAGTCTTTATGGACTGTAAGGTAGGGATGTCATTTCCGATAAGTAGTATGTCATTTACATATAATACCAGAAAGACAATAGTGCTTCCACTAACTTTCTTGTAAATACAAGATTCTTCTTCATTCTTGATGAAACTAAACTATTTTATTGTATCATCAAAATGAAGATTCCAGCTTCTGGAAGCTTGCTTCAATCCATGAATAGATCGTTGCAACTTGCACACCTTTTCAGCATCCTCTGGAGTGGCGAAACCCTCAGGTTATGTCATGTACACATCCTCGAGAAGATTTCCATTAAGGAAAGCAGTTTTGACATCCATTTGCCAAATTTCATAATCATGGTATGCTGCAATAGCAAGCAAGATCCGAACGGATTTAAGCATCGCAACTGGAGAAAAAGTCTCATCATAGTCTACACCATGAATTTGTTTGAAACCTTTAGCCACCAATTGCACCTTAAAGGTATGCACATTACCATCCATGTCAGTTTTCTTCTTAAAAACCCACTTGCACCTAATGTGTTTTACCCCTTCAGATGGGTCAACCAAGGTCCATACCTGGTTGGCATACATGGAATCCATTTCAAATCTCATGGCCTTAAGCTATTTCTCATATTCTGGGCCAATAATGGCTTCCTAGTAAGTCACGGGCTCATCTTGATCCATAAGCAATACATCACCTTTTTAGGTCATGAGAAATCTATATCTCTCTGGTTGATGACATATCCTGTTAGACCTACACAAGTTTTGTGCTACTAGAGTAGGTTGTTGTTCCACAACATTTTGTGGAGGCTGCTCTATTTCCATCATCGGTTCGTTACTACTTTGTGAACCTTGAACTTCTTCAAGTTCTACTTTTCTCCCACTGGTTTCTTTGGAGATAAACTCCCTTTCTAGAAACATAGCTGTCCGTGCGTTAAACACTTTGCCATCAGTAGGATTATAGAAATAATATCCCTTGGTTTCCTTGGGATAACCCATAAAGAAGCATTTATCTTATTTAGGTCCAAGCTTATCGAAAACTTGACGTTTCACATCAGTTTCGCAGCCCCAAATCTTCATGAAAGACATACTGGGCCGTCTCCCAGTCCATATCTCAAATGATGTCTTTTGAACCATCTTAGATGGAGCACAGTTAAGTGTGAAAGCTGCTGTTAACATAGCATGTCCCCAGAAGGAGCCTGGAAGGTCTGCATGACTCATCATGGATCGGACCATATCCAACAAGGTCTGGTTCCTCCTTTCAGAGACACTATTCCATTGTGGTGTTCCTGGTGGAGTAAGTTGAGATATTATCTCACACTCTTTCAGATGATCATCAAACTATTGGCTTAATTATTCACCTCCTCGATCTGATCGAAGGATTTTAATACTCTTGCCAAGTTGGTTTTGTACTTCATTCTTGAACTCTTTGAACTTTTCAAAGGATTCTGATTTGTGCTTTATAAGATATACAAATCTATATCTACTGAAATCATTAGTAAATGTAATGAAGTATTGAAAATCACCTATAGCAAGTGTGTTTAGTAGCCCACATACATCACTATGTATAAGGCCTAAAAGATCACTAGCCTTTTCACCTTGTCCAGTGAATGGGGCCTTTGTCATCTTCCCCAGTAAACAAGATTCACATATCTCATGTGATTCGAAATCAAATAAGTCCAAGAATCTATCTTTATGGAGTTTGGAGATGCGTTTCTTATTTATGTGGCCCAAACGACAATGCCAAAGAAAAGTTGAGTTCAGATCATTTGATTTAAACCTCTTTGTATTTATGTTATAGATGGGCGTTTCGAGATCAAGGACATAAAGTCCATTACTCAATTGTGCACTACCATAAAAAATATCATTCATATAAATGGAACAACATTTATCCTTTATAATAAAAGAAAAACCTTTCTTGTCCAAACAAGAAATAGAAATGATATTCCTGCTAATAGCAGGCACAAAATAGCAGTTCTCTAAGTTTATTACAAGCCCAGTGGGCAAAGATAATAAGTAAGTCCCAACAGCTAATGTAGCAACCTTTACTCCATTTCTCACTCGCAAGTCGACTTCGCCCTTCGCCAATGGTCTATTGCTCTTTAGATCCTGCACATTTACACAAATGTGAGATCCAAATCCAGTATCTAATACCCACAATGCAGAAATAGATAAATTGACTTCAATAACAAAAATACTTGAAGTGGAAGTCTCACTTCCCTTGTTCTTCTTGAGCTCCTCCAAGAACTTGGCACAGTTCCTCTTCCAATATCCGGTCTGACCACAGTGGAAGCATGCACCTTCCTTAGCCACTCCACCCACTGGTTTTAAGTCAGAAGTGTTGGGCTTGGACTTGTCCTTGCCCTTGCCCTTCTAGTTGTCCTTGGGCTTTTTCTACTATTTCTTGCCCTTATTCTTTTGGACCATTATTATGGCCTTTCCTTTGCCTTTGTTAATGTTTTGCTCAGCAGTTCTCAACATGCCTAGTAACTCTAGTAGTAATTTATCAATTTCATTCATGTTGTAGTTCATGAAAAATTGACTAAAACTTTCTGATAACGATTGCAGGACTAAGTCAAAGGCCAACTCTTAGCCCAAAGGAAAACCAAGTCTCTCTAGGTTTTCAATGTACCCAATCATCTTGAGTACATGAGCACCAACAGGGCTTCCTTCTACTAGCTTGCACTAAAATAGTGCCTTAGAGACCTCGTATCTCTCATGCCTGGCCTGCTCTTGATAGAGCTTCTTAAGGTGTACGATCATATCGTAGGCATCCATGTTCTCATGTTACTTTTGGAGCTCAGAGTTCATGGTGGCCAGCATTAGACATCCAATGTCCAAGGCATCATCTTGATGCTTCTTATAAGCATCATTTTCAATTTTAGGGGCATTAGTAGCAGGTGGCTCAGGAATAGGCTGCTCTAGTACATATAGCTTTTTCTCTTACTTGAGGACAATCCTTAAATTCTTGTACCAGTCTAGAAAATTCATTCCAGATAACTTGTCCTTCTCAAGGACGGATCGCAGTGATAAGTTACTTGATTCGTTTGTTGCCATGGTAATCTATCAACAAAAATATGCAAAATATAAGTATCATGTCATAAACATATTTAATGAGATCTTTTAATTAAATATGCCTCCCATTATTTTATTCAAGTCAATGACCTTCAGCATTAACTCGAAAAATCCCATCGTAAGATTTCCTAGTAGGCTAAGATCTATATTTCACCTAGTTTTGAGTCAGCTTTGGCTGATCACCCAAAGTTCATTTATATAGGTAGGAAACACTTTTCAATTACATCACATGTAACTCTTGGATAGTTAGGTGAATAACACTTATTCAAATCCATCTAATGGTCCAAAGCACAACTCTATGCCTCTAAGCCTTCAATCCTATTGAAATGGCCTAGTTAAGTCAGACCCAATGGTTGACAGTTGGATATTACCCTTATCCCATCGCGTCTTACTAATATAGATAAAGGCATCTTGCTTTGGCAGACTTGCACTTGATCGATACTAGTCTTGACGAGTGCCACACATTGGAAGGCATCACATAATAACTTAATATTTGCTTTGAGGGAATTTATTATTATTATTGTTATTATTAGATCTTACCATTTATTAAACTATTTATCATACCATAAACATTATCTATGCATCTCATATATATAAAGCATATAATAAAAGTGACATGGTTATGGCCCCCTAAGAGAGTAGCATTAACTAAGCCAGCTTCACCAAGCGTCTCCCACCAACGTCCTCACTTGATGCTGTCTTCTTGCCTCCACATCAAGATTACATTATATAGAAATATCTTTTACATTCGAGGGGAGTTAGGTGAGAAGAGAATGTACAATTAGAATGTAGAGAGAAAAGCATGACACGCAGGTCGTATTTATAAAAACCAAAATAGCATAAAAAGAGGACTAAGGCCATAACCATGTACTATGCATCACAAAGAACATATAAACTCAAAATAATAATACATTATAATATTCAGAAGTCATAAAAAGGATAGAAAATATCGCGCTTTCAAATAACACACTACGCAGAGGTAGCACGGGGGTCCCAACCCAAAAAATTGAACCAAAAACAAGAGCTGAATCTCTTGTGCCTCCCTTGACGGCTTGAACCCTAAACCTAAAAACGCATGAACGCTTCATGCGCTGCGGGGAACCCTTGTTCCGCTTTTCAACACTTGAACCCTTGCGCCTCCTTGATGGCTTGACATCAACACTTGATGCTGCTGCCGCAAAATAGGAATAGGGTTTCCAAAACTTTTTGTGTTGCGCTGCTTATGCAGAAACAAGGATTCCATAACCCGTACTGCCGCAAACCAAGAATAAGGTTTCCTAAACCCTTGCGCCGTACATTGAGAATAAGGATTCCATAACGTTGTACATATCATATACATACCAGAAAGCTTGGCAAAAACATACATCTTGAAACAAAATGGTTTTCACAGAACTTATGAACATCTTCATGGCTTTTGAAAACAACATCACAGTTTTGTGTACAACACATAAAATAGAATATGTTTTCGCAAAAGGGTTTCATTCATTTTTTGAAATAACATACTAAAGATCATATCTTTTATTAAAACAAGTACAACAAATACGTTATCTCATGCAAAACAAAAATAGAAAATCGAATCATGATTTTGCAAGACTCTCTGATACCACTGTTGGGAATTGTGGATACATTATGTAGCAAAAAAATAGGATTCCCACCAAGGATCCATGCAAAAAACCATAATCCAAGTTTTAAAATATTTACCTCTTGAAGCGTGATCAAAAGGAAGCGACGTGAATCACCAACACCATAATAGCAACAATGTCTCTGGGATATCCACACGAATAGACTCACGAACGTCTAACGTCCGCAAAGAGGAGCCTCACGTCTCTCACATAGTGCTAGCTGTAAAGAGAAGAGAAGAAACTTATCACTCTCTCACTCACTTTTTTTGTAGGTGCAGCTAGGGTTCTGTAATGTGTATGTCTTAGTAGCCCCTTAGCAATACTATTTATAATAGTGACTGCCTTAAGTGAGTGTGAGCAGCAGCAAGGTAAGTTGTGCAACCCTAGACTCATTTGTTATGAGTCTGGCTCATAATTAAATCTGAGTCCAACTTGGATTTATTGCTTCAATTTTAGTCTGCTCTATGTGTGTGACCCTCTAGGTTCTCATTACGTTGGTAGTAATATTAAAATCTCATTTTAATATTACAAGCAGTGAGCAGTATCTAGCAACACATCACTACTACCCAAATAATAAGAATGTCAGTGATTTGACATAACCTTTCCGTGACTAATGTTTCCGCGTCGTTTAGTCCCTTTGTCAAGATATCTAGATTGAACACAAGGCATGGAATGCGTCACCCTTGTATAGTCCAATCATTCATTTCTTGATACTCGAGTAGACTTTGTAACAACAAATGAAATCAATATCTCATATTGACTCATTTGAGCATGGCTATGCATTTCGCAGTCTCACTCAATCAGGGGCCCTGAAGATATTGCTCCTATTATGTAGGAGTGACAAATCCCATCTAGGTCACTCACATCCCTCTGCATGATTTGCGGTATGCCCAATAACTAACTTTATAATCACTTTGTTACAGATGACGTTTGATGGTATTAAAACACACAACTTCTCATGTAGGAATCGTAGTGATTTCAGGTCAAAGGACCACAGGCACCATTGTCACTATGAGAATCAATTATGACACTCACGTAACGATCCTTGTAGCATTCTCATGGCGGGTCAGTCTAGTACATCATTACTCTAATATGTACCCATGTGAAGACTTGATATCTCATATCCATGACCCGTGAGATATGGTCATCAGTCTATGCACATATTAGTCTCAATGCATTATTGTTATCCTAATTAACAATAATGCTTGACTAGGGACATTTAAGAATAGTGTTCTAATTTTATCCAATAGGATCTCATAATCAAGTCAACCACTTGATGTCCTATGGCATCAAACTTATTATTCTAAGGATTTTATTATGTTTATTAAAAAAATAACACAATAAATGAATTGCCTTATATATTAAAATTAGCATAATAGAATGTATGTAAATACAGATAAATGTATCAGCCTCTAGGGCATACACCAACATAAGGATAGGTTGGTTACTACTCAGAATCGACAAAAGAGTTATGCTGACAAGAGAAGGAGACCTCTTGAGTTTTATGAGGGAGACCATGTCTTTTTAAGAGTTATTTCTACTACAGGGATTGGTAGAGCATTGAAAACCCGAAAGTTAAATCCTCGTTTTCTTGGTCCCTACCAAATTTTGAAGAAAGTTGGAGTGGTAGCTTACCAGATAGCCCTTCCTCCCAATTTGTTTGACCTTTAAAATGGTTTTCATGTGTCTCAGTTGAGAAAGTATACTCCAGATCCTTTGTATATCATAGAACATGAATCTGTATAGTTAAGAGATGATTTGTCTTATGATGTACATCCAGTAAGGATCATGGACAGAGGAGTCAAAGAGCTTAGAGGTAAGCAAATTCCTGTAGTGAAGGTTTTATGGGGTGGCAATGACAACTAGGAGGCTACTTAGGAGTTTGAGTCCCACCTACAGCCAGACTGCCCGAAGTTGTTCCTTTCAGATGAGCAATTTTGGGGTCAAAATTTTAAAAAGGAGGGGAGAAATGTAATACCCTTAATGACATGTTAGACTTGTGTATGTGTACAAAAGGCAGCACATGACTTGCTTAGCATGCATGTTTAATTTTGTGACAAACTTAGTTTAGGTGCTTTGTTGCAACCTGGAGTATGAAAAGTAGCTTAAAATGACTAAAATAATAGCATAAATTACTTAGATGAGGGAATAAATATGGATAATTTATTTCTAGGCCACAAATGTAACACCCCTTTTTGGGAGGGAACGTCACATTGTCATTTACAATGCAAAAAATAAAAATAAAAATTAAAACCCGGTTCTTTGTATGAATATAAATTTACTTGGTTATAATCGTGTAATTAAATTAGCGAGTATATTTTTGTTGTTATAATTACTAAAAATAATGATAAGGCATAATTGTAATGAAGAGTAAAATAGAAATAAAGTATACATCAAACCAACATACATGTACAATGATATATCATATATTAAACTTGTTTAGTTACAGCGCCTGATATACAAAAAGTAAAATTATACATATATGCCCTAAGAGATCATAAATATACAGCCCACCAAAATAATGAAACATCAGGCCTCCAAAATGAACACTGATAGCCATCATTAGCTATCGAAAGTATCAGTCTCTAAGAGGAGAAAGAACCGTGTCAAGATCCTCCTTGGGTTCCTCCTCAGGGTCTTCCTCATCCAAGGAAACCAACATAGGAGCCATATAGTTACAGGCTGGGACTCGAGCAGTGGAGAGAAAAGAATCCTCCTGTGGGGTATAATAACGATCACCCCAGATCTCCCTAATGGGCAAATAAAACTCTAAACGTAAACTGACGCTACAAGTGAAGATGGGTGGATCATGACG
Organism: Ormosia semicastrata; assembly: GCA_029884595.1. Taxonomy (NCBI): domain Eukaryota; kingdom Viridiplantae; phylum Streptophyta; class Magnoliopsida; order Fabales; family Fabaceae; genus Ormosia; species Ormosia semicastrata. The sequence goes on along the minus strand of JAQQTO010000062.1, from coordinate 15,450,178 downwards.
CCCCCAAGCCAACGATATCGTCACGTCTCCCTCGTAGATACAGCGATCGAAACTAAGGTTAATGTGCCAGCAGTCTGGCCCTCCCAGGAAGGTCAAACGCACAAAACCTAAAAATTCACGTGGGCGTGCCGCCATGATCCAAAAGCAGGTGCTAGTCGCGGTCGGGCCAAAAGCCGGGGAATTCGTGAGCTTCACCCTCCTTGTCGACGTCTTCAATGAGACATAAATATAGACAGAAAATAATAAAAATACAGGAAAGAGGTAAGACATCCTACCATCATTACCAATTATGGCAATAAGAAACAAAATGGCGCGAAGCACCCCACATCGCATTCTAAAAATAATAGTAATAAACATTAAATAACCGTGATAAATAATTAAGCAGTTCCAGGCAGTTATACATCAGTGAAGTAATAGTTCCAATATATCATAAGAATTAAATGCCAGATAATATATGGACTCTCTATGCACATACGTACAATGTCAAAATCTTACTCCATGGAGCTAGACACAAACAGTCGAAGAGAAAGATTAGGAGACATATCTGCAACTCGGCTGCCACGGCCAAAGTGCTATATAACTCATCAGTTTATCCACGTGCACATCAAGGCATTGTGCAGACATTCTACACTAGATCACGATATAGGACAGTGTCTCGGTCCGGATTATTGGTGCGTTTGCATCGGTCTGCCCCACGGATAGAAGAGCTACCAATTGTCCATTGCGAAGTACCAGCACCCCGATGTCCCCAAGGTCAACAATATGACCTATACTAGTCTACTCGCATCCGCACTAAGGTGTGTTCAATCTCCTAGGTAACACGGCCTTAACAACAGTCCAATGGACTTTCACAATGCATGATGACTCAATGCATATATTATGTATATTCATCAATAATATACTTTAACAACATGCCACAATTTGACTAAGAGAAACATCTTTATGTTTTTGGTCCCACATTTGGACCAGTATTGAATATTATTAAGTTCTCCAATTATGCATTATGCTTTTAGTACATTATGGAATTATTAAGCACCCTTACTAACACTCTTTTTTTTTCTTCTTTAATTATTCGAAGTCTTCGGATAAAACTCTATTCTTGATTCTTTCCATTTTATGAAATCCTAAATTAATTTCTAATTGCCCAAATTAATTAAGTTTCACTTTGATTTAGTGATTCTTATGAGATTCTTTCCTAGATAGGTTCATTTCATTATTAGGTTCCTTACTTTTAAACTTAGTCATGCTCACTTATAGAATTATTTCTAAGTCTTACCAAGTCTCACACATCCTTATTTGTTCTTACAGTTCGAAGAGTTCTATTTGGTTACCTAATTAATTTCCTTCCATCACATAATCCACTTGCTTAATCACTTGATTAATTAGAGGTCATAGTTGTACAAAGTCACATGATTAGGCCATTATTAGCCATAGAGGCTGTGAGCCTCTCCAAGTTTTAGGATTCCAAATTTCCATTCCATTAATTACATATTGTACACTTGATTAGCTATGTCTTCCACTTGTTATAATTTTTCATCAAGAACCCTAATTTTGGGCCCCAAAATCGTGAGCCTCCTAGAGGGAATCTAGGTCATTTCCTTCCATTTTAAGTTCTTCAATCCATCCAAGTATATCAATATACATAACTAATCAATCAAATAACTTAAACAAATTCAAAACAATATGTAATCATATAAATCATACAAACAAAGAGAGTAACCTTACTAGGGTTTCTCACAACCAATCACAAAACAAGGTTCCTTACTACCAATAGAGGTTGAGGAGGAGTATCTTCCTCTTACCTAAGAGAAAACAAATAAAGGAACTCCTTGTGTGCTCCTTGAAGATTTCGGCCAACACTACCCAAAAACCCTAAAATTCCAACTTCAACCAATAAATACCAATGCTTGAAAAAGAATGAATAAATAGTAAAGAAGAAAGCTTCCCAAACAAAAATAGAGAGAAGATCAAGAGAATACAAGAGTCTCACCCAAAAGTTCCAAGCTTGAAGCTTGAAGAAGAAGATGGTGAAGATGAAGCCTTTTCAAGAAATTTTCAACTAGCAAAGTATTTAGAATGTAGAGGAGATTAAGAAAATGCATTTGGTTGGAAATTTTGTGATGGTAGAGGCAAAGAAGATGGGCTGGCCGTGTGGGTTTTCTAGAGAGAAGAAGGAGAAAAATGAAAGGAAAATGAAGGTAGATAGAGCAGTTGATAGAAAAGTGAGATAACTTTTAGGGTTTTTGAAAATTAGAATAGATTAATTAATTAGGAGAAGCACAATTTTGGCTCCCAAATTTGGGGCAGCTGCTGTGTGGGACTGTGAGGAGAGAGAGAGAGATAAGTGGCTTCCTTGAGAAGCTTCGGAGCTTTTTCAATAAAGGAGATGTGATTAGACATAAAGTAGATTACATTAGGATAAGATAATGTGATTTAATAGTTAAAATAATATGGTAATTAAGATTTTACTACAAGCTATTACCCAATGGATAATTGTTACAGTGCACAAGGTCAGTATTAATTATTCAATGAATAATAGAACGTACCATAAAATTTTAGTAAACTGTGCCCAGTCTCAGGTTTATCAGTCTCAGGGAAAACATTTCGTCTTCCCAGCTCCGCTCAGCGCATACGCAAAGTGAGGAATATACAAAAATATTTAACGTTTCTAGAAAAATCTAGAAAAATTCTCAAAAATCACAAATATTGAAAAATGACTATTCATCACAAAACAAACAATTTCCGGGGTGTTTCACTGATTCTGCTCAGTGTGCACGTAAAATGAGAATTATATTAAAATATTCGACGTTTCTGAAAAATTCCAGAAAAATTCTCAAAAATCATAAATATTATAAAATGATTATCTATGATGAAATAAATAATTTTTGGGGTGTTACAACTCTCCCCTTCTAAAAAGAAATTTCATCCTCGAAATTTTCATACTTTAGAATAGTTGTAGGTGTTGCTCCTTCATCTTGTCTTCCAGTTCCCATGTTGCATCTCTAATCGTTTCGTTCCAAATTACCTTTACCAATGAGATCTCCTTGCCTCTTAGTTATTTTATCCTTCTATCCTCAATTCTTATAGGAGGTGCCTCATAGGTTAAGTTCTCTTTTAATTGTATTGTGTCTGGTGCTATGACATGACTTGGGTTAGGAATGTATTTTCGCAGTTGTGACACATGGAAGACATTGTGAATGTTTGAGAGGAAAGGGGGTAAGGCTATTTGATAGGCTACTGGACCTACTCGATGAATAATCTGGTATGGTCCAAGAAATTTTGGAGTAAGTTTTCTAGATTTCAAGGCCCGGCCTACCCCAGTTGTAGGTGTGACTTTCAAAAATACATGCTCGCCTTCCTGAAACTCAAGAGGCTTTCTTCTTTTGTCTGTATAACTCTTTTGTCGGCTCTGAGCCGTCCTCATCTTCTCCTGAATCATCTTAACTTTTTCAGTCGTCTGCTGTATAACATCTTGTCCAATAGTGAGGCACTCGCCGTCTTGGTACCAATATAAAGGTGTCTGACACCGCCGTCCATACAGAGCCTCATAGGGTGCCATCCCTATGCTTGAATGATAACTGTTGTTATAGGTGAATTCTATCAATGGTAGAATGTCATCCCAACTTCTAATCTGTTCTATGGTGCAAGCTCTAAGCAAATCTTCTGATAATTGGATCATCCTCTCCGATTGGCCATCGGTTTGTGGGTGATAAGCAGAACTTAGACGTAACTTTGTCCCTAATAATTCTTGTAGACTCTGCCAGAACTTTGAAGTGAATCTTGGATCCCTATCCAAAACAATACTTGTAGGTACACCGTGCTGTCTAACAATTTCTCCAATATACAGTTGGGTCAGTTTCTCCAAGTTGTATCTTATGTTGATCGGGAGGAAATGCATTGATTTCGTGAGTCGGTCCACAATTACCCAAATCGAGTAATGTCCTTTTCTTGTCCTTGGTAAACCTACCACAAAATCCATTGCAATGATGTCCACTTCCATTCAGGAATAGACAATGGTTGTAGTAATCCTACGGGTCTTTGATGTTCCACTTTAGCTTTTTGACAAACTAGACAAGTCGATGCACATCTAGTGACGTCACTCTTCATTCCATGCCACCAAAACAACTTCTTCAAGTCTTGATACATTTTTGTTATGTCTGGATGCATATTCAGCTTGCTTGTGTGAGCATGGTCGAGAATATACTTTCTAAGCTCTTGGTCACGGGGAATACAGACTCTACCTCGGAATCTTAGAATTCTGTCTGTTCCTTCCGTAAATGTTGTTTCGTTGCCTTGCTTCATTAGCTCTCTCTCTTTTTACAAGAACTTGTCGACCTTCTGCTTTTCCCGTATATCCTCCATTAGCTCACTTGAGATGGTGACCATGTTTATGCAGATCTTTTCTGGGGCCAATTCTATGAAAGACCAAACATCTTTGAATTGCTTTATTAGATCCTTTTCCTTGATCATCAGGGCAGAGACACTGATCATCTTCCTACTCAAGGCGTCTGCCACGACGTTTGCCTTACCGAGTTGATACAGAAGTTGGAAATCATAGTCTTTCAGGAACTCCAGCCACCTCCGCTGCCTCATGTTCAACTCCTTCTGATCATACAAATATTTCAAGCTTTTGTGATCACTAAAGATGTTGAATGTCACTCCATAGAGGAAAAGCCTCCATATCTTCAAAGCAAAAACCACAGCCGCTAATTCCAAGTCGTGCGTTGGGTAGTTCTTTTCATGTACTCGCAATTGCCTTGAAGCATAAGCCACCACTCTTCCATGTTGCATAAGCACAGATCCTAGTCCTTGGTATGAAGCGTCACAATACACCTCAAAGGGCTCATTCGGATCAGGTAGCACTAACATTGGCGAGGTAGTTAGCCGTCTCTTCAACTCTTAGAAACTCTGTTCACAGCTGTCAGTCCACTCAAAAGCCTGGTTCTTCCTCATGAGTTGAGTAAGAGGTCCCGCGATTTTGGAAAATCCCTTAATGAACCTCCGATAATATCCAGCCAATCCCACGAAGCTACAAATCTCCGTCACTGACTTAGGCCTTTCCTATTGTAGCACTGCCTCCACTTTTGATGGATCCACCGCAATCCCTTCCTTCGAGATTACATGACCCAAAAACTTAACTTCTTCTAGCCAAAATTCACATTTTGACAGTTTGGCATATAGTTTTTTCTCCTTTAGAATCTGGAGAACTATACTGAGGTGTTCAACATGATCCTCCTGATTTTGAGAGTATATCAGGATGTCGTCGATGAAGACAACAATAAACCTGTTAAGTAAGGACGAAAGATCCGGTTCATATAGTCCATGAAGATAGCAAGCGCATTCGTCATGCCAAATGGCATCACTAGGTACTCGTAATGGCCGTATTGGGTACGAAAAGCAGTCTTGGGTATATCCTCTGTCTTCACTCGTATCTGATGATACCCAGATCGCAGGTCAATTTTTGAAAACATCGTTGCTCCCTTCAGTTGGTCCATTAAGTCATCAATTCTTAGGAGTGGATATTTATTCTTGATTGTCACTTTGTTTAGCTGTCTGTAGTCCACACATAACCTTGATGAACTGTCCTTCTTTCGAACTAGCAGTACTGGTGCTCCCCAAGGTGACGACACACTTGGTCTAATGAATAGCTTTTCCAAAAGCTCCTCTAGCTGCTCCTTAAGTTCAGTTAATTCCGCTGGTGACATCCTATAAGGTGCTATAGACACGAGACCAGCTCCCGGTACAAGGTCAATAGCAAATTCTATTTCTCGCGTCGGTGGTAAACCAGGTACATCCTCAAGAAAGACTTCGAGAAATTCATTCACCACTAAAATTGTGCTCACATCAACCTCACTCTCGATTTACAAAGAAGACAGTAGCATGTATCCGTGAGCTCCTTATTTCAAGAAAGCTTGAACTTAGTTGGCCGTCAAGTAACTAGAATCCTCATCCACAGGGAAAACTATGATTTTTCTTGAACAATCTAATAGAACATGGTTAGAGGATAACCAGTCCATCCCTAAAATTATATCTAGCTGAGAAAGGGGTAAATAGATCAAATCGATAGAAAAGATTTGATCTTCAACAATCAAGGGACAATTTAAACAGACTTTGGTAGTAACTACCGGTTTATCAGTGAGGGTAGAAACAGTCAGATCAAAAGGTAAGGCAAACACTGGTAAACCAAGTCGTAGCACACAGTCATAAGATATGAAAGAATGGGTTGCCCCAGAGTCATACAGTACAGTCAAAAGGTTACCTTCTATGGTGCCTTCTCCTTGAATCAAGTCTTCTGACTCGGAGGTTTTGGCTCCGCTCATGGTATAGACCCATCCTCCTGCTTACGATTTGTTGGCCCTTACAGCATTGACTGAAGGTTCAGCCTTCGTTTGGTTACAGTCTCGGGACACGTGGCCAGGCTTGCCACATCAGAAATAAATAATCCCCTTTATAGTGCAATCCTTCGTAGGATGATCCTTCCCACACTTCAGGCATTTTGAGGGATACGCCACATTTTGGCCGATCTGGTTCCCAGTAAAACCTCCACCAGAACTTCCACCCGCTGTCTATTGCTAGTTTCCCGTTGGCCGGGAATAGGGCTTCTTTTGGAAGTGATTAAAACTGTTGCCACCGCCCCTTTGGAACCTTGTAGGTCCAAAGTTCCTGCTCCTTGTATCTCTAGCTTGCTCCAGAGCTTTCACTTCGCAGCACGTATCTAGCAGCTCCGAGAACTCATTGATTTTCAGTGTGATAATAGCTTTCTTCACTTCATATCTCAGTCCTTCTGTAAACTTCTAACATTTCCAGGTTTCATTCAGTTGGTGCTGAAAGTACATTCAAAACTTTGACAAGTTTTCAAATCTCGCTGCATATTCACTAATAGTCATATTCCCCTGCCTTAGGTTGAGAAACTCCATCTCCTTCGCGTGTCTCGTGCTCGCGGGAAAGTACTTATCCAAGAATTTATCCTTGAATAATCCTAAGTGATTTCACGATTTTTAGCCTCCAGCATTTTTTGCACCCCGCACCACCAGTCCTTAGCATTGCCAACCAACATAAAGGTAACATAAGTCACCTTCTTATTCTCGGTGCAATTCATTCCTCAGAAGACTTTCTCTAGCTCTTTTATCTATAGACTAGCTTTATCCGGATCGAACTCTCCTTTGAATTAGGGAGGATTATGGCGACGAAACTCCACCAAGTTTTGAGCATCAGCAGTAGCTTCGAGCTATTGAGCAGCCCTCTCTTGTTGCTGAGCAACTCTCTCTTGTTGTTGAGTAGCTCGTTCAGTCTGTTATGCTATGACTTCAGCCATCCTTTGCATTGCCTCTATAGTAGCTGCCATGTCTCCACCTCCTGCTATCTTGCTTTCTCAAATCAGGTTAGCTGAAAAACACACAGAAGGTTAGATGTATTCACTCAGAATACCAACACAGAGATTTACACAGCACAAACAAGACAGACTCAATCACAAGACCCAAAGAAACAAAAACCAGGGCTTTGATACCAACTTAATGTAACGCCCCTTTTTGGGAGCGAACGTCACATTGTCATTTATAATGCGGAAAATAAAAATAAAAATTAAGACCCGGTTCTTTGTATGAATATAAATTTACTTGGTTATAATTGTGTAATTAAATTAGCGAGTATATATATATATATATATATATGTTTGTTAAAATTAATAAAAATAATGATAAGGCATAATTGCAATGAAGAGTAAAATAGAAATAAAGCATACATCAAACTAACATACATGTGCAATGATATATCATATATTAAACTTGTTTGGTTACAGCGCCTGATATACAAAAAGCAAAATTATCAATATATGTCCCAAGAGATCATAAATATACAGTCCACCAAAATAATGAAACATCAGGCCCCCAAAATGAACACTGATAGTCATCAGTAGCTATCGATAGTATCAGTCTCTAAGAGGAGAAGGAACCATGTTAGGATCCTCCTCGAGTTCCTCCTCAGGGTCTTCCTCATCTGAGGAAACCAACATAGGAGCCACCGAGTTACGGGCTGGGGCTCGAGCAGTGGAGACAAAAGAATCCTCCTGCAGGGTGTACTAATGATCACCCCACATCTCCCTAATGGGCAAATAAAACTCTAAACGTAAACTGACACTGCAAGTGAAGATAGGCGAATCATAACACCCCCAAGTCAGTGATATCGTCACGTCTCCTTCATAGACACAGCGATCGGAATTATGGTTGATGTGCCAGCAGTCTGGCCCTCTGAGGAAGGTCAAATACACAAAACCTAAAAATCCGTGTGGGCGTGCTGCCATGATCCAACAGCAGGTGCTAGTGGCGGTCGGGCCAGAAGCCGAGGAATTCATCAGCTTCACCCTCCTTGCCGACGTCTTCGATGAGACATAAATATAGATAGAAAATAATAGAAATACTGAAAGAGGTAAGACATCCTACCATCATTACCAATTATGGCAATAAGAAATAAAACAGCGCGAAGCACCTACATAGCATTCTAAAAATAATAGTAATAAGCATTAAATAAATGTGATAAATAATTAAGCAGTTCTAGGCAGTTATACATCAGTGAAGTAACAGTTCCAATATATCATAAGAATTAAATGCCAGATAATATATGGACTCACTATACAATTGCGTACAATGTCAAAATCCTACTCCATGGAGCTAGACACAAACAATCAGAGAGAAAGATCAGGAGATATGTCTGCAACTCGGCTGTCGCGGCCAAAGTGCTATAACTCATCAGTTTATCCACGTGCACATCAAGGTATTGTGCAGACATTCTACACTAGATCACGATATAGGACAGTGTCTCGGTCCGGATTGTCGGTGCGTTTGCATCGGTCTGCCCCACAGACAGAAGAGCTACCAATTGTCCATTGCGAGCTACCAGCACTCCGACGTCCCCAAAGTCAACAATATGACCTATACTAGTCTACTTGTACCCGCACTAAGGTGTGTTCAATCTCCTAGGTAACACGGCCTTAACAACAGTCCGACAGACTTTCACAATGCATGATGACTCAATGCATATATTATGTATATTCATCAATAATATACTTTCACAACATGCCACAATTTGACTAAGATAAACATCTTCATGTTTTTGGTTCCACATTTGGACCCGTATTGAATAGTATTAAGTTCTCCAATTATGCATTGCACTTTTAGTACATTATAGAATTATTAAGCACCCTTACTAACACTCTTTTTTTTTAATTATTCGAAGTCTTTGGATAAAACTCTATTTTTGATTCTTTCCATTTTATGAAATCCTAAATTAATTTCTAATTGCCCAAATTAATTAAGTTTCACTTTGATTTAGTGATTCTTATGAGATTCTTTCCTAGATGGGTTCATTTCATTATTGGGTTCCTTACTTTCAAACTTAGTCATGCTCACTTAAAGAATTATTTCTAAGTCTTACCAAGTCTCACACATCCTTATTTATTCTTAAAGTTCAAAGAGTTCTATTTGGTTACCTAATTAATTTCTTTCCATCCCATAATCCACTTGCTTAATCACTTGATTAATTAGAGGTCATAGTTGTATGAAATCACATGATTAGGCCATTATTAGCCATAGAAGCCGTGAGCCTCTCCAAGTTTTAGGATTCCAAATTTCCATTCCATTAATTACATATTGTACACTTGATTAGCTATGTCTTCTATTTGTTATGATTTTTTATCAAGAATCCTAATTTTGGGCCCCAAAATTGTGAGCCTCCTAGAGGGAATCTAGGTTATTTCCTTCCATTTTAAGTTCTTCAATCCATCTAAGTATATCAATATACATAACTAATCAATCAAATAACTTAAACAAATTAAAAACAATATGTAATCATACAAACAAAGAGAGTTACCCTACTAGGGTTTCTCACAACCAATCACAAAACAAGGTTCCTTACTACCAATAGAGGTTGAGGAGGAGTATCTTCCTCTTACCCAAGAGAAAACAAACAAAGGAACTCCTTGTGTGCTCCTTGAAGATTTCGGCCAACACCACCCAAAAACCCTAAAATTTTAACTTCAACCAATTAATATCAATGCTTGAAAAAGAATGAATAAATGGTAAAAAAGAAAGCTTCCCAAATTAAAATAGAGAGAAGATCAAGAGAATAGAAGAGTATTACCCAAAAGTTCAAAGCTTGAAGCTTAAAGAAGAAGATGGTGAAGATGAAGCCTTTTCAAGAAATATCCAACTAGCAAAGTGTTTAGAATGTAGAGGAGATTAAGAAAATGTATTTAGTTAGAAATTTTGTGATGGTTGAGGCAAAGAAGAGGGGCTGGATGTGTGGGTTTTCTAGAGAGAAGGAGGAGAAAAATGAAAGGAAGATGAAGGTAGAGAGAGAAGTTGACAGAAAAGTGAGATAGCTTTTAGGGTTTTTGAAAATTAGAATAGATTAATTAATTAGGAGAAGCATAATTTTGGCTCCCAAATTTGGGGCTACTACCGTGTGGGAGTGTGAGGAGAGAGAGATAGATGAGTGGCTTCCTTGAGAAGCTTGGGAGCTTTTTCAATAAAGGAGATGTGATTAGACATAAAGTAGATTACATTAGGATAAGATAATATGATTTAATAGTTAAAATAATATGGTAATTAAGATTTTACTGCAAGCTATTACCCAATGGATAATTATTACAGTGCACAAGGCCAGTATTAATTATCCAATGAATAATAGAACGTACTGCAAAATTTTAATTAACAATGCATATAAAGATTTTATTTATCAGATAAAATTTCAAAAAATGCAAACCTCGTAAATTATGCCCGACCTCGGGTTTAGTAAGATCCCTCATCGACACATCTACAGTTCAAGGTTTATCAACCTCAGGGAAAACATTTCGTCTTTCCAGATCCGCTCAGTGTGCACGCAAAACGAGGAATATACAAAAATATTTAACATTTCTAAAAAAATCTAGAAAAATTTTCAAAAATCACAAATATTTAAAAATAATTATTCATCACAAAAAAAACAATTTCTGGGGTGTTTCACTGACTCTGCTCAGTGTGCACGTAAAATGAGGAATATATTAAAATATTTGACATTTCTGAAAAATTTCAGAAAAATTTTCAAAAATCATAAATATTACAAAATGATTATCTATAATGAAATAAATAATTTTTCCGGTGTTACAACAAATGTATGAAATAATATGTAGTTAAAGTTTCAAGGTAAACTGAGTTTGTTTGACATTTTTAAGCATACTGGTTATCTATTTATAGTCGGATTGACTAGTAGCAGATATAGAAATAACATATAATGATGAAGCAACAATTTTAACGAATCTTAGTATTTATTTTAAATTTTTTGGAAGTTAAAAATTTTGATTCGCTGAATCTGAGTGTTTTTAGCAGATCAGGATTTATCAATTATGGCCTAAAGGCTTATGAGTCTTTTGTTTCTCCTTTATAAGCCTCACTCACGATTGTTTTTGCTTCAAAAACCAGAAACATAAAATGTGAAAGAGCAAGAGGAAAGAATGGAGAAGGAAGAGGAGGAGAAAAAAAGGAAAGTCATGGGCAAAGCCAAGGTTTGAGATCAAACAAGTTTGAAGCTTCAATCCAGCTACCAGGGTAGGGGATTAAAACTCTTTTCATCTCTTTGTTTCATTTTCACCATAGATGCACATTTGGCGCATAATAGGTCAAATTGAATTCTAGAGGTGTTTCATGTGTTTGGCTTGCATGAATGTGATTCATTGGTTATGTATGACTTGTTCATAGCATAAATTGAAGTTAGAAACTTAGAACATCTCATTTAGACCCTTGATTCACAAAATGAAGTCTTAGGTCAAGTATGTAGGATTTTGGTTCATAATCCAAATTAACAAGTTTAATTTGGTGATTGATGATTCCTATGTGTTAATGAACAGATTAAGGACTTAAAATTACTTAGAAATTGATTTGGAATGGCCAAAATCCATGAAAAGAACTTATGGAACAGTACCACGGATCTGCAGATCTTAGTTTCTGCTAAGAACGTCACGACAAGAGAAAGCCACGCCAAGGCATGACATGCATCAATATAGAACCCGAGAGTTGGGCACTGCGGCGTGCTGAGGTTTGTGCCGTGACGTGAGGCCTTGTATCTCCAAAAATATTATTTTTGATGTATTCAAGTTCTTGCCTAGTTGGAATCATTTATGTATATTTCCTAAGGTGTGTTAAAACACAAATAGGTATAATTTCAAGAGAGGAATTGTTCCTAGTATAGAAGAGAAAGTTTAAACCTTTGAGCATTCAAGAGTTATGGTTTGCTTTAGGTAAGTATCTAGCACCTTAGGCCACTTTTAGGGTAATGTATGTCACTTAAGAGTAATGAGTCATGAGGTGGTATTTAGATGCATGTATGATGGGAAGGATTAGTAGTATTGATCTTTGTGAGTATCCTTTGATGTTGCGCACCATCATTAAGGCTAAGGGAGATAAATAGGAAGTCTAAAAGGTTCTTTTGAACAAGGATTCAACCCAAACTTCTTGATAGTCCTAGGATATGTGTAATGTGAGGATGAGTTTTTCCTCTACTTACCACAAGATAATATACAAAACTAGTATTCCTAATTTTAACATCTTGGTTCTAAGTTGGACTAAGCATGTATGTATGATTAACTTGGTTTCTTTAGTTGCTAAAGGTTAACCTTGTAGTTGCTTTAAACATATCTTTCTAGTATGTGTTAAGATTATGTTTAATATGTTATGTATGGCTAGTTTTGGTTTAGTCATACTGAGAAATGTTGTTTCTCACCTTGCTTTGTTGCCATGTAATTCCAGGTGAAAGTTCTTCCAAGAACAAGAAGAAAAATGAAGCTAAAGATTAGATTAGCTTTATAGATTATATTACAACCGTTGTTTTTTTTAGTACTTCTGTTGTAATGTAAAGAGCTATGTCATACTTCAAGCTTTTGTTAAGGCTAATGTTGTATATATATAAGTACGCATTATGTTATGAGATCTATGCTTTCTGCATTTCATATGGCTCTTTATAATGTTTCCAACGAATATTATGGATATATGATCAGGTTGTTACGTATGTAGTGATGTTGCAATGCTAAGTATCTCCTTGTGCACTATGCATATTAGGATATTGGTATTAGGACTTTACATTATGGTATCAAAGTAGTTCATCATGTTGAGCCAGGGTATGGACTAGCTATGCTTAGGCATTTTAGGAGTTTCTTTTTAGGAATTGTGTTTTTCTTGCCTCTTGTTTAAGATGTTGGTATAGAATTGCATGATTTGCCTAAGATTAGTTTATTATTAGCTACTGTTGCATGGTTACTAATGTAACATCCCAAAAATTAGTTATTTCGTTATAAACAATCATTTTATAATATTTTTGATTTTTGGTGATTTTTGGTGATTTTTGTAGATTTTTCTGGGAATGATGAATATTTTAATATATTCCTCATTTTGCGTGTGCACTGAGCGGAGCCGGGATAACAAAATGTTTTCCCTGAGGCTGGTAAACCTTGAACTGTCAACGTGTCGATGGGGGATCTTACTAAACCCGAGGCCGAGCACAGTTTGCGAGGTTTGTGTTTTTCAAGATTTTATCTGATAAATAAAATCACTATATCATAAAATCATCTGATGAATAATAAAATATTATTTTCATCAATTGTAACTTTTATTCACTGGAAAAATATTTTGAACAGTGTAATTAAATCATCTGTCAGATGTACTTAATTGAGGAGACAAGCTTACTATGCACTTTATCGAGAAGCGCACGAAGCTTCTCAAGGAAGCTTCAAGGAAACTTCTAGGAAGCTTCCTTCCCAGCCACTATTCACTCTCTCTCCTCCCATTTTTGTGTAGCACGTTTGACTATAGGGGGAGTATATTTCACTTTTTTTTCTCACATTTCCCCTCCTCCCAATACGCAGCTCACTGTTCACTCATCTTTCTCCCTTTCTCTTTTCACTTTACAACAGCAACCTCATTACCACCAACACCTCCATTTCTATCTTCAAAAACCGTCACACTCCTTGCACCATTTTGTGTTTGGAGGACCACCATCATTGAGGAAATCATCTTCAAAGTTCTGCATTTTCTCCATCTTCATTCTCTTACGTCTTTGAAGCTTAAAGGTTGGAGCTTTAAGGTAAAGCTCTTAACTTTTTCTTCCTCTCTTCTCATTTTCGTAACCCACTGTCATTTTGATGACCATGGGTATTCATTTCAATATTGGGTCCTGATTTTGCAAGTTTAAATGTTTAAGGATTTCCTGGAAGCTGAAAACGAAATCCTGACCAAAAAGGAGCAACCTTTCTTTATGCTTCTCTAAGGTAAGAGGAAGACACTCCTCATCAACCTCTTTTAGCATTTAGGAACGTTCTGTGATTGGTATTGAGAGTCATTCTTGTTTGCATATTATTTGTGATGTATGTGTGTTATGTGATTGTTTTTGTGTGTTTTAATATATCTGAATGAAGTGGAACGTATAATATGTGTGGTCACGATTTTGATGCCCAGAAATTTGGAGATTTTATGTGAAAAATAGTAACAATTTGAACTTCCGACCATGCCCGACGAATTTGATTTCCTGATCATTTAGTCTAGTGCCAAATCCTTCGAATAGAATTCCTGACCACTTAGGAGAGAAACTTCTCCAAAGCCAAGTCCGTCGAGTTTGAATGTCTACATCCGTCGAGTGACATATCCGTCGATTAGATTTTCTGCCCGTTTAACAGACTTCCCCAAAGTCAATATCCGTCGAGATGGGATGTCAATGTCTGTTGAGTAGAGTTTTCCGACCACTTAATAGAGAAACTTCCCCAACCGTCGAGTAGAATTTCTGTCCGCTTAACAAGCTTTCCCCAAAGTCAATATTTGTCGAGTTTGAATGTCAACATTCGTCGAGTGACATATCCGTCAAGTAGATTTTCTGTCTGTTTAGCAAAAACTTCCCAATGTCAATATTCATCGAGTTTGAGTGTCAATATCCGACGAGGGACATACCCGTTGAATTTGAACTCCTGACCATTTAGTGCAAAGTCAAAATCCGTCGAATTTGATCTTCTGACCGTTTAGTAAAGGAACTTCTCCAGATCCTTCGAATTTGAGTTTTGACCATGGTGTTTTCGTCGGTTCAACAGTTTTTGATCTTCGTTCGACAGAACCTCCATTCGACAGGAAATTGATTTTTTAGCCAATCTTGTTATATAATGTCCTCCCATCTTTCATCATGCTGTCATTTTATTTTTTGTCGAAATGCAGCCTCAATTGTACCCTGGAGACATTTCTCCGTCGAATCCAAAATAAAAGTTTATCACCTAACACTTAGTGATTACATTAAAGGTAATATGATCCTAGAATTAGCAAATTGGAAGATTTAATTATACTTTGAGATTTATAAACTTTAAAGAACCAAGAAGGGAATTTTCATAAGACTTAGGATAATTCAATTAGGGTAAGAACAAGAGAGTGTGAGACATTGAGATATTAGAATAATCTACTAAGTGTATATGAATAAGTCACCTAAGAGGATTCCGTTAGAGACAGACCTTGTGAGAAAAGCTAAGCCTAAGCAAGAATTCATAATACACCTTAGAGATACATAAATTCATTTAATTCTAATATTATCATATTGTGGATCCATGTGAGTGACCAGTAATTGCGTTGATTCTTGCTGTGGCATATTGTGGAATTGTATGTAATAATGATCATGCAAGTTTATGCAAGTATATTGTGAAATTGTATGTAATAATGATCATACATGTTTATGGATAGAGTCGGTATGCATTGTGATTGTCCGTTGGACTTTGTTAAGGCCTTTTGCCTAGGAGTTGAATCACACCTTAGTGCGGGTGCGAATAGACAAGTGGGGTCCTGTAGTTGACCTTGAGGGCGTCGGGGCGCGGGCGTCTCACAGAGGGCAGTGGTAGCTCCTCTGGACCGTGGGACAGACCGATACACATGCACTGACGATCCTAACTGGCCACAGTCCTACATCGGGATCTTGTGAGAATGCCGTTGTGTAAAGCCTTGATGCGTAAAATGACTGATTATTTTCTGGAAAGCACTTGTTTTATGGCTGACGAGATACTGGCATGTCTCCCTGATCATTCTCTCCGACTGTTTTTGTGTCTAGCTCCATGGAGTAGGATTCTGATTATTGAGGGCACATGTGCATAGTGAGTCCATGAGTTATCTGGCATTCATTGTTATTTTAATTAGAACTGTGATATTTCTGAGATACATATATATATGACTGCCTGGAACTGTTTGGTTGATTATAACTGCTACAAAATGTTTATTACCATTATTGTTGTCATAAATGCTATGTGGGCGCTTTGCGCCATTTGGTTTCTTGATGCTATGACTGGTAATGATGGTAGGATGTCTTACCTCTTTCTTGTACTTTTCTTGCTCTATGTAAATCTTTGGTTAAAGACTGTAAGTGGGAACGAGGTTGGATTCCTATGGATTTTCTTGGTTTGACCCACTGTATCCGGTGATGCCATCGCGAAGGGATTTCTATTGGATTTGTTCGAACTGAGTCCACTGGTGGTGTCAAGACCTGACGAGTCGACTGGACCGACAAGCGTATGCAATCTGCTGGGGATCTGACCTTGACCATGAAGAGGACTGCGGTTGAAGATCATATTCTGTATTTTTCACTACACCGGTGAGCCCGGAATTGCCTCACGCATTCGAGATTCGATGGAGTGCCCAACTCCTTAGTCGTAGATATATTATGGGTAGTTTATATTTTATTTTGCATTACCTATATAAAGTGTATTTTGGATATATGTATGTTTTAAGATGATTATCCAGTATTACGTGCTGTAATTCGAGTACATATTATAATTCATAATTTAACTGGTTATATATGTAACTACTCATTCGTGGCTCCTACTTTCTTCATATGCGGAATGTTTTAATATTTATGGTAAATTTGTTATTTGACAATGCTAGCACGCCAACATTTAGTGACCGTGACATAATGACGATTGTGCCGTGGTTATTAAATCTAGGGGTGTTGCAACTGATAACTATATAAAATGTAGTTATTGATGCCCTATCTCTGTGCTAGAAAGAATGCCTAGTCCTTGTTTACAATGCATATTTGGAAGGTTTTGTGCTTGTATTTGTCATATTCTAATTCTGATGCCTTTTTATATGTTTTTGTGCAAGCCGAACATAAATGATATATGATTAAGTGAATTTCTATTTGTTATTGATTTGGCACTTTCTCTATTGTAGGAAGGGCTCCAAATAAGCTAAAATGAGGAGCATTTGAGTCAAAATAACAAGTGGAAGCCAAATCTGCATCTCAATAGGCAACGCCGCGACGTGGGCATTGTAACGCCATGATGTGGTGCATCCCCACATCAGTACAAAACACTCGTGGCTTGGGAGCCACGACGTTGAGAGTGAACGCCTCGGGCGTTGGTGACCAAAAAGTGTGCGCGCCGCGACGCCACATGTTTAGCGCCGCGGCGTCCCCTATTTTTCTGTGCCTATAAATAGTTTTTATTAGATTTTAGGTAAGGAGTTTTTTAGGTTTTAGAGAAGCTGCGGCTAGAACTTAGGTTTTGGAGGCTGAGGAGCCTAGAGGAGTGAAGGATGGAGGTCATCTTCCTTATGGAAGATGATTTGAGCTTCAAGGATGACATCTAATGAGTTTTATCCTCCTTTCTCTTTCTCTTCTCTTCCTTATCTTTTGAGCATGGTTTTTGTGTAGTATTTTCATGTTCATGGATTAGCTGAGCTATATTTAGGGATACTTTGAATCATTTCTATGATTATTGATGTTTATGTTATCCTTGGAGTATATATTGATGTTTAGTTATGTTCAATCATATGGTTCTTAATGCTTTTGAAGGTTTGATCAGCTTTTGAATGATTTGTTGAAATCTGATGAACCTAGACATAGGAATTTGGATTTTAGATCTAACGTATGATTGATACATGTTTGATGAATTCAATTGGCTTGGATGAGTTGATTCACTGACTTGATAGAAATATACCTTTTAGCCATTTATAGTGTATGATTGAGAATAGATCATTTATTAGTTGAGTTTGCACTGGTTCTCATGGAAACAAAGTGAATTAGGTAAATCAAACTATGGTTAATTGACCTAGACATAGGCTTGTAACTAAATCAGATTCTTAAGCTAACTTAACAATTCATTAATTTTGCTTGAAAGGTTTGTATGTCATTAGTATGAAATAGGAGGTGAAGAAGGATTCCCTAGATCTCTAAACCATTATCTTTATTGCTTTATAGTTTAGATTTAGTTTATTTACGTTTTCTCTATTTTTCTGTTCTTGAATAGAATTAGTTAAGTTATTGGTTGTTACTTAGTTATGAAAGCTTTTATCCTCATGGGAATGATCTCTTACTCTGTATCTATATTACTTGAATGACCAGTGCACTTGCGGTACAAATGGTCTAACAAGTTTTTAGTAAAGAAAACAATTTTTTATCTATTGAAAGGACCAAGAATTTGCTATCAAGTTTTTGGTACCGTTGCCGAGGATATGGTTTAATTCTATATAGCTAATATCAACAATGAGTTTAGTTAGTTCTAATTCAAGTTGCACATAGTTTGTTTTAATTTAAGTTTTCTTTATGTTAAGTTTTTAGGTGCAATAAAGAAGTCGGGTGATTTTAATCATACGAGGCCCTTGAGGTAATTTGCGACTCCTAGAAAGGATAACCTTGAATCAAATTCATGAAGACTACTCATCCGCCTAAATTCATTTTGGTGACAAAGTCTGCCAGGACTTTAAACTAGGTCCTTCTTGGGGAAGAAATCCCAAGTTTATGTTTATTTCTTGTGTTTACTTTTTGCATAAATAGGTAGTATATTGAATTTTGTATGTTAATATGTATGTGTTAATATGTGGATGTTAATTGTGTTAGTATGTTGTTTTGTTATTATGTTAATATATATATATGTTAGTATGTTAGTTTAGTAGTTTATAGCTTTTGTTTGTTTTTATGTCTTATTTATGTTAGCTTTTGTTTGGTTAAGTTTTAAGTATTGTTTATGTTAATGGTTATATAGGTTAGTATGTTAATATGTTAGTTTTATGATTTTGATTGTTTTTATGTTTTAAGTAGGTTTTAGATATTAAATAAGTTAGTATGTTGATTTTGTGTTATATTATGTTTGTGTTATAGTTTTAGTAATGTAGCTTTTTGAATAAGTTTTACTGCCACTGGAGACCACTTTGAACCAATTCCAGTAGCAAAATTGTGTTTGCTGTTAAATTTTGTAGTCAGACCTCTCACGCCGTGATGTTGGCATATTTTACGTCGCGACGCTGGAGTGATTTTTCTGCAGATTAGCATAATGTCGCGACATTAGCAGTTTAATGTCGCGACACTATGCTTTGTTTTGTACATATTTCTTTCGTTTTTGATGTATTTTCATATTTTAGTATGCTCAGATTAACAATGTGCTAAATTGAAAAGTTTAGGTTCTAATGAACTAATGAAAGTGAGGATTTGGTCTCACTTTGATTTGGGGGAGTATTATTACATGCTTTGCTTATTTTGATCTATTTGAATGCATGTGATGATATTTTCTAGATGCAGTTGTGATAACCTCTATGTTTTCGTGATTTTCTATTTCTTTGGCTATTATTGATGGGTTTTACAAAGATATTTCAATTTTCATGATATTTTGTCAAAGATGCTGGAGTTTTTATGGTTGTCCCATGATCTAAAAGGTTCCTATTTGTCCCCTTTTGAGTGAAACCTTATGTGATCTTGAAGTATGTGAAACAGTTTAGTTGTTTTTAATGTATGATTTACATTCCACTTAGATGCAAGTGTAACTTTAAAAATGATAAAAGTGCATGTCTAGAGAATGTTTATGGATGTACATGTAGAGTTTTGATTATTCTAGAAATTGTTTTTAAACTCTCTTGAGGTGAAATCCTAGGTTGTGCATTATTGAGGAAATGATTAGGGCATTGTTTGGACCGATTGAGCCTTTTCAAGCTTACCCTGAATGATTTTATCATAGGTCCCTTTTTGAAGCCTTATATATGTTTAGCCTAATTTGTTTTTCACCACCATTGTGTTCGTTAACTTGTTAACCATTCTAATGTATGTGAAAGCATTGCATTTTCTTTCTACCATTATTGTTTGTTGAGTACATGATATTTTATTTCTTGAAGTGAGTCTTGTGATTAGGGGTATTAATAATTCAATACAAAACAAGCTTGAAGGAACCAGATGCAGTCAAAGAGAAAGAAAAGATACATTGCTTTGAAAAAGAAAAAAATAGAAAAGAAAAAGAAAAGAAAAAAAAGAGAAAAAGCAAAAGCAAAGCACAAGAAAAGTAAAGTGTGAAAAGCATCGAAAATGGTTCTGGCAAGTTTTCTTCATTCACTATTGTATACCCTACGAAAATCATATGGTGACTGAAGTCTTGGAATATCATGTTTATGTTTCTCAATGTTTGTGTTTAATCCTTTCCTTTCATTTCTTTCACCAATATCATTGGCCTAACATTACAAGCTGTGAAAGTCCCTTTTGATCCTCAATTTTGTATGATTTACATTAGTGGAGAGAGAGTTGATTTATAATTTGGTGGATTTTGTGATTTATAAGTATGTATGTTTATAAATTTATCTAGATGTGTAT
Source organism: Ormosia semicastrata (assembly GCA_029884595.1). Lineage (NCBI taxonomy): Eukaryota > Viridiplantae > Streptophyta > Magnoliopsida > Fabales > Fabaceae > Ormosia > Ormosia semicastrata. Next base: position 15,429,568 of record JAQQTO010000062.1, on the reverse strand, counting down.
GACTTGACTAGCAGAAGTTTATCTTACATGTTTGTGATAATGTGATTTGCATGGAAGGAAACTTGATTGTTAGCATGTGAAGGATTGTGTATATGTGAAGCTGGTCTTGGGGCATTTGCACTTTTTAAGGAATGATGTAATCTTCATTATACATTAGTTGTGATTTGAAAAGGAAAAGAAAGATTGAAATTTGATAATTGCTGAATGAAAGTTAATTTGAATTGTTACGCTGTTTATTTAGTCTTACTTTGTTTTGCTCGAGGACTAGCAAAATTTAGGTTTGGGGGTGTAATAACTATATAAACGCAGTTATTGGTGCCCTATCTTTGTGCTAGAAAGAATGCCTACTCCTTGTTTACAATGCATATTTGGAAGGTTTTGTGCTTGTATTTGTCATATTCTAATTCTGATGCCTTTCTATTTGTTTTTGTGCAAACTGTGCGTAAATGATATATGATTAAGTGAATTTCTATTTGTTATTGATTTGGTACTTTCTCTATTATAGGAAGGGCTCCAAATAAGCTAAAATGAGGAGCATTTGAGCCAAAACAGCAAGACGAAGCCAAATCTGCCTCTCAGCAGGCAATGTCGCGATGTGGGCATTGTAACGCCGCGACATGGTGCATCCCCTGTATTAGTACAAAAGACCTGTGGCTTAGGTGCCGTGACATTGAGAGTGAACGCCTCGGGCGTTGGTGACCTAAGAGTGTGCGATGTGGCATGTTTAGCGCTGTGGCGTCCCCTATTTTTTTGTGCCTATAAATTGTTGGTGTATGCCCTAGTGGCCAATACATTTTGTTTGTATTGACATACATTATATTATGCTATTTTTGATATATGAGGCATTTCATTTATTGTGTTCTTTTTTATAGACATAATAAAGTCCTTAGAATAGTAAGTTTGATACCATAGGACATCAAGTGGATGACTTGATGGTGAGATCCTATTGGATAAAATACTATTCTTAAATGTCCCTAGTCAAGTATTATTGTTAATTAGGACAACAATAATGCATTGAGACTGGTATGTGCGTGACGATGACCACATCTCACGGGTCATGGATATGAGATATCAAGTCTACACATGGATACATATTAGAGTAATGATGTATTGGACAGACCCGCCATGAGAACGCTACGTGGATCATTACGTGAGTGTCATAAGCGATTCTCATAGTGATAATGGTGTATGTGGTTCTTTGACCTGAAATCACTACGATTCCTACATGAGAAGTTGTGTGTTTTAAATACCATCAAACGTCATCTGTAACAAGATGATTATAAAGTTGGTTATTAGACATATTGCGATGCATGTGGAGGAATGTGAGTGACCTAGATGGGATTTGTCCCTCCTACATAACAGGAGTGATATCTTCGGGCCCCCTGATTAAGTGAGACTATGAAATGCATGGCCATGCTCAAATGAGTCAATATGAGATATTGATCTCATTTGTTGTTACTATGTCTACTCTGGAATCAAGAAACTGAAGATTGAATTAAACAAGGGTGACACGTTCCATGCCTTGTGTTCAATCTGGATATCTGGACAAAGGGACTAAACTACACGGAAACATTGATCACGGATAGGTTATGTCAAATCACTGACATTCTCATTACTTGGGTAGCATGATGTGTTGCTAGATACCACTCACATTTTTGTAATATTAAAATGAGATTTTAATATTACTACCAACGTCATGAGAACTGCAGTAGGGCCGCACACTTAGAACAGACTAAATTGGAGCAATAAGGATCCAAGTTGGACTTGGATTCAATTGTGGGCCTAACTCATGACAGATGGGTTTTAGGGTTGCACAACTTACCTTGCCTCTTGCTCACACTCACTTAAGGCAGCCACTATTATAAATAGTACTGTTAAGGGAGCTGCTATAGATGTTACATCACAACCCTAGCCGCACCTAAGAAAGTGAGTGAGAGACAGTGAAAGGTTCTTCTCTTCTATTCGCAGCTAGCACCGCGAAACAGAGGCGTGACTCCTTTTGCAAGTCTGTTCGTGTGGATACCACAGAAACATCGTCGCTATTACGGTGTTGGTGATTCACCTCGCTTGTGTTTATCACGCTTCAAGAGGTAAATTTTAAAAAAAAAAACTCAGATTATGGACTTTTCGCATGGATCCTGTGTGGGAATCCTATTATTCCGCTGCGAGATTTTTGATCCGCAATTCCCAACATAAATAGCTTTTATTAGATTTTAGGTAAGGAGTTTTTTATGTTTTAGAGAAGCTGCGGCTAGAACTTAGGTTTTGGAGGCTGAGGAGCCTAGAGGAGTGAAGGATGGAGGTCATCTTCCTTATGGAAGATGATTTGAGCTTCAAGAATGACATCTAATGAGTTTCCTCCTTCTCTTTTCTCTTTCTCTTCTCTTCCTTATCTTTTGAGCATAGTTTTTGTGTAGTATTTTCGTGTTCATGGTTTAGCTGAGCTGTATTTAGGGATACTTTGAATCCATTCTATGATTATTGATGTTTATGTTATCTTTGGAGTATATATTGATGTTTAGTTATGTTCAATCATATGGTTCTTAATGCTTTTGAATGTTTGATCAGCTTTTGAATGATTTGTTGAAATCTAATGAACCTAGACATAGGAATTTGGATTTTAGATCTAACGTATGATTGATACATGTTTAATGAATTCAATTGGCTTAGATGAATTGATTCACTAACTGGATAGAAATATACCTTTTAGTCATGTATAGTGTGTGATTGAGAATAGATCGTTCATGAGTGGAGTTTGCACTGGTTCTCATGGATACATAGTGAATTAGGTAAATGAAACTATGGTTGATTGACCTAGACATAGGCTTTTAACTAAATCATATTCTCAAGCTAACTTAACAATTCATTGATTTTGCTTGAAAGGTTTGCATGTCATTAGTATGAAATAAGAGGTGAAGAATGATTCCTTAGATCTCTAAACCATTATCTTTATTGCTTTGTAGTTTAAATTTAGTTTATTTATGTTTTCTCTATTTTTATGTTCTTGAATAGAATTAGTTAAGCTATTGGTTGTTACATAGTTATATAAGCCTTTATCCTCATGGGAATGATCTCTTACTCTGTCTCTGTATTACTAGAATGATCTATGCACTTGCGGTACAAATGGTCTAACAAGTTTTTGGTAGAGAAAGCAAGTTTTTATCTATTGAAAGGACCAAGAATTTGCTATCAGTTACATAATATTGAAACTGCAACTCAATATATGTTGTTTCTGTGTGTACAAGAAACTCTGGCACCAAAGAGGCAAACTAGAGAAACAGGGAACTCGACCTCAGAAGGTCCAGTTATGGCTGAAGTGTTCATGGCTATGGCTAATGTTATGACAAGGGTGCTTGAGAGGATGAAAGCAAATCCATCTCAGCAACCTCCACCACCTGTGCAACCAGTGCCAAAAGTTCAAGTTGAAAGAAATCAAAACTTCCAGGACTTGACAACTTTTCATCAGACGAACTCTCTACCATTTAGAGGCGAATACAACCCCGCTAAGGCTAAGGAGTGGCTCAATGAGATGGAAAAGATCTTCAAAGTGATGGTTTGCTCATAAGAGCAAAAAGTGTCCTTCGCCTCTGATATGTTAAAGGGAGAGGTGGCGCATTGGTGGAAAGGTACCAAAAGCATACTGGAAGCCACAGAAACCCAGATGACATGCGAAGTCTTCAAGGTAGCTTTTCTGGAGAAGTTTTTCCCGTAAACTCTATAAGATGATAAGGAAGTGGAATTTATGCAGTTAAAATAAGGAAGCATGTCAGTAGGCCAGTATATGGCCAAGTTTGATGGGTTATCGAAGTTTTCTCCACATTTTTGTTATCATCCAAACGAGAAATGACAATGTTTGAAATTCGAAACTGGCTTGAGAAGTGAGATCAAGAGTATGGTGAGACCTATGGAGATTAGGGACTTTCCTTCTTTGATCAACAAGTGTAGGATTGTGGAGTTGAGTGCTTATAGCCCTCAGTCAGAGGAAATGGCACAAGATATCCCGAAGAGGAAGCAAGAGAATGACAAGACCAAGCAGAGTACTCCTAAGACGGGCAACCCTAAGGGAAATGTAAGAAGGGGTCTAAAGTACGTCTGTGCTCAAAATGTGGGAGGACACATGGAGGCAAAACCTATTTGGCAGGCTAGTCTATGTGCTACACATGCGAAAAGCCAGGACACTTTTCAAAGAGATTGTCCTTTGAATGAGGAAGATATGTCTACCCCAAAGCCGTTAGCCAAGGAATGAGTTTACACTCTAGGCGGAACAAAGGTGGCTCAATCTTCTGACTTCATCCAAGGTAAAGGCATGTTGGTGTATGACCTAGAGGCCAATACATTTTCTGTATTTACATACATTCTATTATGCTATTTTATATATGAGGCATTTCATTTATTGTGTTCTTTTTTTATAAACATAATAAAGTTCTTAGAATAGTAAGTTTGATGCCATAGGACATCAAGTGGATGACTTGATCGTGAGATCCTTTTGGTTACAACACTATTCTTAAATGTCCCCAGTCAAATATTATTGTTAATTAGAACAACAATAATACATTGAGACTAGTATGTGTAGAGACTGATGACCACATCTCACGGGTCATGGATATGAGATATCAAGTCTTCACATGGGTACATATTAGAGTAATGATGTACTGGACTGACCCACTATGAGAACGCTACATGGATCGTTACGTGAGTGTCATAAGTGATTCTCATAGTGACAATGGTGTTTGTGGTCCTTTGACCTGAAATCACTACGATTCCTACATGAGGAGTTGTGTGTTTTAATGCCATCAAACGTCATCTGTAACAAGTTGATTATAAAGTTAGTTATTGGACATACCGCGAATCATACAGAGGGATGTGAGTAACCTAGATAGGATTTGTCACTCCTATATAACAGGAGCGATATCTTCGGGCCCACTGATTGAGTGAGACTGCGAAATGCATGGCCATGCTCAAATGAGTTAATATGAGATATTGATCTCATTTGTTATTACAAAGTCTACTTGAGTATCAGGAAACGAATGATTGGACTATACAAGGATGACGCATTCCATGCCTTGTGTTCAATCTAGATATCTTAACAAAGGGACTAAACGACACGGAAACATTGGTCATGGAAAGGTTATGTCAAATCACTGACATTCTTATTACTTTGGTAGCAGCGATGTGTTGCTAGATACCGCTCACTGCTTGTAATATTAAAATGAGATTTTAATATTACTGCCAATATAATAAGAACCTGTAGGGTCACACACATAGAGCAGACTAAAATTGGAGCAATTGATCCAAGTTGGACTTGGATTCAAATTTGGGCCAGACTCATAACAGATGGGTTTAGGGTTGCACAGCTTACTTTGCTGCTGCTCATACTCACTTAAGGCAGTCACTATTATAAATAGTACTGCTAAGGGGGCTGCTAAGAGACACAATTCAGAACCCTAGCCGCACCTACAGAAAAGTGAGTGAGAGAGCGACAAGTTTCTTCTCTTCTCTTCGCAGCTAGCACTGTGTGAGAGACGTGAGGCTCCTCTTTGCGGATGTTGGACATTCGTGAGTCTATTCATGTGGATACCGTAGAGACATTGTTTCTATTACGGTGTTGGTGATTCACGCCCTTCCTTTTGATCACGCTTCAAGAGGTAAATCATTTAAAAACTCGAATTGTGGCCCTTTTTGCATTGATCCTCGGTGGGAATCCCTGTTTTCTGCTGCGTGATGTATCCGCAATTCCCAACAAGGCATAATTCGAAATCATCTTTTAAATATCATATATAATTCAGGAGTATCCCACTCCTTTGTTTCTTATGATTATGTAAGGATGTTGGATTTGCCTATATCAGAGTTACTATATGACTTATCTGTTTCCACACCCATCGGTAAGCCAGTCATAACTTCTAAGGTATGTCTTGACTATTGTATATGGATCGAGAATAGAGTTTTCTTTGTAAACCTTATATGTTTATCCCATGTGGACATAGATGTCATTCTTGGTATGAATTGGTTGTCGTTCAATCATGTGGTCTTAAACTATTTAGATAAGACTCTAGTTTTTTTGTCTGATATTCCTACCAAAGTTATTTCTTCTGAGTCTGTCTTTGTCAATGCTAATCAGGTCAATCACTATTTCGTAAGAGAAGCTCTAATATATGTTCTTTTTTCCTCATTAGATGTAGAGGTTGAGCAGAGGCTAGATAGTATACCTGTGGTAAGGGAATACCCTGAGGTGTTTTTGAGTGACGTAGCAGAGTTACCATTGGAGCAAGAAATAGAGTTTACTATAGATTTAGTGTCAGGTATAGGACCTTTATTTATAGCACCCTATAGGATGGCACATCTAGAATTAGCAGAACTCAAGAAACAATTAGAGGAGTTGTTGGATAAGCATTTCATTAGGCCTAGTGTTTCTCCATGGGAGCACTAATGTTGCTAGTGCAAAAGAAAGATGGTACCATGAGGTTGTGTGTTGACTATAGGCAGTTGAACAAGGTAACCATCATGAATAAGTATCATTTACCTCGAATAGATGATCTGATCGATCATTTAAGAGGAGCTTCAATGTTTTCCAATATTGATCTAAGATCTGGATATCATTAAATTAGAGTTAAGGCAGAGGATATCCCTAAGACCACTTTTAGAGCTAGGTATCAGCATTATCAATATCTTGTGATGTCCTTTGGGTTGACGAATGCTCCAGCAGTGTTTGTGTATTATATGAATAGAGTTTTTAGACCTTAACTAGACAAGTTTGTGGTAGTGTTTATTGATAACGTCTTCATCTATTCAAAGACAAGGGAAGAACATGAGCAGCATGTCGGGATAGTTTTGGATATCTCTAAAGAAAAGAATATGTTTGCCAAATTGTCCAAGTATGAGTTTTGGCTAACGGAAGTTCAGTTTTTGGGCCATATTATTTCTCAAAGACGAATCTCAGTGGACCCTATCAAAGTTGAAGTAGTGTTGCAGTGGGAGAGACCCACCACTGTGACCGAGATCAAGAGCTTTATAGGCCTAGCTAGGTACTATAAAAGGTTCATCAAGGGTTTTTCTCAGTTAGTGCTACCTTTGATTAGGTTAACTAGGAATGGTATTACTTTTGAGTGGACTCAGGGCTGTGAGAATAGTTTCCAAGAGTTAAAGAAGAGATTGACTACTACGCCAGTGTTGGTGATTCTGGATCCCTATGAGAACTTTGAGGCCTTTTGTGACACTTCAAAGATGGGACTAGGGTGCGTTTTGATACAAAATAGGAGAGTAGTTGCCTATGCATCAAGGCAGTTAAGGCCACATGAAGAGAACTACCTTACGCATGATTTGGAGTTACCCACTATAGTGTTTGCCTTAAAGATTTGGAGGCATTATCTCTATGGAGTCCAGTTTGAGGTGTTCGGTGATCATAAGAGTTTAAAGTACTTGTTTGATCAAAAGGAGCTGAACATGAGGCAGAGAAGATGGATGGAATTCTTAAAGGATTGTGACTTTGAGTTAAAGTATCATTCGGGTAAAGCTAACGTAGTGGTTGTTGCACTAAGTAGGAAATCCCTACATGTGTCCCGAATGATGGTCCAAGAGAGTGAACTTCTCGAGAGTTTTCGAGATTTGAGTCTAGCGATGACTGTGATGCCACATAATCTCTTTGTGAGTAGAGTGGACATAGTAAATGACTTAAGAATTCAAATTTTAGAAGCTCAAAAGGAGGATGAAGCTTTAATGGACATCAGTGAGCAAATCCTTTTAGGAACCCTAGAGGATTTTGATATGACTGATGATAGAATGATAAAGTTTAGAGACAAACTTTGTGTTCTAAGAGAGTCAAAGATCAAGGAGAGGATTCTAGAAGAAGCTCACAAAACTAAGTATAAAATCCATCCCGGTACCACTAAGATGTATCAAGATTTAAGGAAGATGTTTTTGTGGTCTTGAATGGAAAGAGACATAGCAGAATATTTCTCAAGGTGTTTAGTTTGTCAAAGAGTGAAGATCGAACACTAGAAACCTGCAGGACCATTACAGTCTTTTGAAGTCCCAGAATGGAAATAGGATAAGATTTCTATGGCCTTTGTAATAGGTCTACCCAAGACTCAACAAGGATATGATGCAGTTTTGGTCGTGGTGGATAGATTAACCAAATCTACCCACTTTTTGCCAATGAGAGCTAACTATCCTCTAAAGAAATTAACTCAGCTTTATCTGAAGGAGATAGTTATATTACATCGAATCCCCGTAAGCATAGTTTCATATAGGGATCCTAGATTCACATCTAGATTATGGAAAGCCTTGTAAGAGGCTTTCAGGACTAAGTTAAGCCTTAGCACAGCTTATCACCCAATAGATGGGCAAACAGAGAGAACTATCCAAACCCTTGAGGATATCCTTAGAGCATATGTTTTACAACAACAGGGTGGTTGGGATAAGTTCTTGCCTTTAGCGGAGTTTGCCTATAACAATAGCTACCATTCCAATATAGGTATGGCACCCTATCAGGCTTTGTATGGAAGGAAGTGTAGATCGCCTCTATGTTGGTATGAAGTAAGTGAGAGAGCCATCCTAGGTCTCGAGTTAGTCCAGCAGACCACAGAGCAAATCAAGATCATTAAGGATATGTTGGTTACTGCTTAGAGTCGGCAAAAGAGTTATGCTGACAAGAGAAGGAGACCTCTTGAGTTTGATGAGGGAGACTATGTCTTTTTAAGAGTTACTCTTACTATAGGGATTAGTAAAGCATTGAAAACCCAAAAGTTAAATCCTTGTTTTCTTGGTCCCTACCAAATTCTGAAAAAAGTTGGACCTATAGCTTGCCAAATAGTCGTTCCTCCCAGTTTGTCTAGCTTTCATAATGTTTTTCTTGTGTCTAAGTTAAGAAAGTATAATCCAGATCCTTTACATATCATAGAATAAGAATTTGTACAGTTAATAGATGATTTGTATTGTGATGTACATTTGGTAAGGATCTTGGACAGACGAGTCAAAGAGCTTAGAGGTAAGCAGATTCCTCTGGTGAAGGTTTTATGGAGTGGCAATGACACCAAGGAGGCTACTTGGGAGTTAAAGTTCTACCTACAGCAGTACTATCCGAAGTTGTTCCTTTCAGGTGAGCAATTAATAAACAGATTTCCATACGCTAGTTAACCCTCATATTTAGTCTTTTGGACCTCTTATATGCTTAATTGATTGGTTTTGGTCACAATTTATAAGTTTGGGCTCAAATTGGGCTTAATTGATTTTTTCAATATTATTAGGATTTTACATTGTTTTTGTATTTTGGTCATATCTTAAGTTCTAGATATCTAATAATTATGAATTTTACCTTGATGCTATGAAATATCCCATGGAAGAACATCCTGCTTTTCTTATTGATTTAATTGATGATTTGATTGCTAATTCATATGTTGACTTGTGTGAGGAGTTTCCTGAGATTGCTGACTTTGGTGATTTTGTGTGTAGTGATTTATGTGCTAGCTGTGATGGTTATAAGTTGTGTTTTGTGTGTTTTAAAAAATCTGTATTTCTGGGATGTGATGATTTTGTTCCTGTGTTAGTATATTATACAATAGGTGATATATATGCAGAGGTTCAGGCAGCAGAAGTAGAGCAGCAGTAACCCACTAGATTACTTCCCTCTATAGTGCAACCACCAAAGTTGGAGCTAAAGTTGTTACCTGAGCATCTGAAGTATGCATACTTAGTGGATGATGAGCAACTCCCTGTGATCAAAGCCAAAAACCTCCATGTTGAACAGGAGGAGAGATTGCTACAAATTCCAAGAGAGCATAAGACAGCCTAGGACCCCGGTGTAAGCTCTCATGCTTCATGCTTAACTTGGTCATTACACTTCAAGTAATGGGATCCTGATGGAAGTCTCCCCATGTACAATTAATAAGGATGTTTCTTTCTTTCTCTCTCTCTCTTTTATTTTACTTGTCCTGGATTAATTGATAATAATTGTGGAATGTTGTTTTCTTTTGAGCTCTACATTAAGGACAACGTTGAATTTAAGTGTGGGGAGGAGTTTACATGATGTTTTCTGTTTCTATTTTCGGTTTTGCTATTTTTAAATTTTTTCTTACTGTTTTTGAAAAAAAAAATGTGTGTTTTGAATTGCCTTCCAAAGATGTTTTAGGAATTATGAAATTTATGAGTTTGAACATGATTCAATAAATTATCTTCCTTCTTGCATTTGACATGCTTGGTTTTGGATGTTTGATTAGTGGATTGACTTTGATAGATGCATACCTTGTGAGATTTTGAGCCTATTGATGGATGGATTTAGCATTTGTGTCATTTTCTTCTTTCTTGTGTGATTTTCACTTATCGCAATTGATCACTCTAGAACTTGCTTTGATTCTTTTTTATGCTACATTTTCACTTGCATACATAAATATGATTAAGGTATTCTTTCTTGAATTAGTTACTTTGGTTAGATAGCCAACCTTGCATCACTTCCCTTTGATTAACCCCCTTGAGCCTATTTACCTATCCTTTATCTTAACTCATTATATGCCCTATGTGAAAAACCACTATTTTACCTTACCATAGGAAATGAGAAAGCATTGGTTCATTTTCATTTGGGGAGCTCTTTTGCTTGTGGGCAATTTATAGTATAAGTGTGGGGGTTATGCAAATTAATGTGCAATATGCAAAGTGTTTGGTGGAAGAAAAAGAATGAAAAAGAGCCAATTGAAAAAAAGAAAACAAAAAGAAAATGCAAAGAAAAAAACAAATGCAAGAAGGTTGTGAAAGAAAATAATAAAAAAAAAAGATGAAAGGAAAGGAATATGTATAGAGAATGTGCATTATATGGAATTAAGGGTAAATTTGCATGCTTTTCATTTGAGATCCTCCTCAGTGCTCTTTTATTCTCTTGGGTATTTAGCATGTCATATCCATATTGTTTCCTTCCCTTACTTTGGCCCCATTACAACCTTGAATAAAGTCATCTTGATTTGTGTGTGCATGTGGCTTGAGTAGTGGAGAAGTAGAAGATAAGCAAGCTTACAGTGGTGCAATTTTCATGAGTTGAATTGAGTGAAATACCTAGTTTTTAAACACTTGAGGGATTGAGAGTGTATCTTGTGAGGATCTATCAGTCTTGACTTATGCATTTCAATTTGAAGCTACCATGCTTGTTAATTTGAGATGTAAAAAAATGTACCTCATGAATGTTTTGATCCCTTGAATCTTTTCTTACTTTTCTTGCTTATAAACTTTTGTATTCTTGAACATAATTGAAAAGTGAATCTCTTTGAGTTTTAGTTTTTGAGTTTTTATGTTTCTTATCCCTTAGTTTGAATTTTTAGTTTGCCCGGGACGTGCAAAAAGCTAAATGTGGGAGAATTTGATAAACATGATTTTCATACATTAGTTAACCCTCATATTTAGTCTCTTGGACTTCTTATATGCTTAATTGATTAGTATACAATTTATAAGTTTGGACTCAAATTAGGCATAATTGATTTTTTTAGCATTATTAAGATTTTACATTGTTTCTGTATTTTGGTCATATCTTGCGTTTTGGATATCTAATAATTATGAATTTTACTTTGTAGGAAAGTTGAGAGGAATCTCTACAACTTTGATGAAGAGCCTGAAGTCTAGATCGGATGTCTAGTGGACCTAATTGGGCTTGGAAGTCAGAACTCATGTTCTGTCATATAACCCGAGTAGTATGCACTAATTGGAACATAACTTGGGTTGTAGTTGTGATATGGACTTGAAACTGTGCCATTCGAAAGATAAGACATAGATATTCAACTCTGACGAAGACCAAAAATTGAAAATACAACGTTTTGATAGTGTTACACCCCTGTGAAGTTGGCTAATGGGAACAGAGACCTGTTAAGAGTGAATTGAGCATAACTTTCTCATCTTAAACCCAATTGAAGTGATTTTGGAGGCCAGTGAAAGCTAAGAGGCCGAAAATTAACTTTAACTTAGGAAAAAATTAGTATTCTTAATTTTGAAGTTAGTTATTTTGCTATAAAGAGGGGATCTGAGATAGAGAAAAACCCTAGCTGTTTTACTTGATTCTTCTTCCAAGAATTTTCTCTTTTCTTTTCAGATTTTCATCTTGTTTTCTTCTTTTTCTGAGTTCTTCCCTCTCATTCATGGAGGGGTAGAGCCTTTAATCAATTCAAGGGATTGACATTCTTGATTATTATTCTTGAGATTCTATTTTATTCATTTTTATTTAATTTTTAATCAAGTTTCTCTTCTTCTTCTTCTCTTTATTTGATTCCGATTGAATGCTTAATTTGGTTGGGATTTTCATATGTTAATTGCATAATTATCATGTACTAAGAGAGGATCTTAGAGATTAAATAAGGCATCTAAGGTGTATGATAAATTGTTTAGCTTGATTGGATCTTAGTTTTTAAGTTAATTTGGGTTTTGGATGGATGCTTAATTTGTCTAACCTTAATTAATTGAATTCTGGAAGCATTTCTAATAGAAGATTCATGGATCATTTGGAGGAGTCCTGATGTGATCTAAGATCTAGGATTTGATTATTAATTGAATGGATCTATAATGATCAATGATAGATTAAAATCAAGATCGATTAATTCTCTTAGATTGATTGTTTCTTAATCATGTTTTCTCCATTTAATTGCTTTCTGTTTCCACGTTTTTAATCTTGAAAAATCCTCCCCTTTGTTTAAAAATCTCTTAATTTGATTTTGTAACACCCTAAGTTTTGTTACTTTACAATAATGTTGAATTGTACTATTTTGTGTTTTCTGTGTGATATAAAATTATTTTGATTATTCTGAGACTATTTTTTATCGTTGTGTGAGGTTTGCTCAGAGTCAGGAAAATAATAATTTTTGGGTCAGGAAAAATCTTTATTGATTTATTCGGAGTCAGGGGATCTTACTAAACCCGAATCTGAGAGACACTTTGACCGATCTTTTAATTTTTAGAATTTATTTTTAAAATAAAAATATTTTTGTGTTTTATTATCTGTAGGACAAATATATGCTATTTTATTAATAGCAGCTTCTGCTTATCAGGTAATAGACTCGGTATCTTTTATCTATCAAAATTTATACTGAAAATAATCTTTGTGACTCATTCTTGAGGAGCCAATAGAAAATGGTCAATATTGATGGTTATACTTTTCTTAGCCAATAGGAAATAGTCAACGAAAATGATTGGACTAGTTACTAAGTAACTAGATAAACTAACTAAGTTACCCTAAAAGCTTAATTTATAACTAAATGAAACTAACTTAGTTACTAAATACTTAGAAACCCTACTTACAAAATGAATTTAGAATCATCTAGAAGTGATGACTAATACATGACCTATGCAATGACTTAATCATGTAACTAGATAGTTAGTTGTGTAACTAAATAACTTAACTAAGTTAGCTTAATGAACTAACTACCTAATTAAGGTGTAAATAGAAACTAGTTGAAATCAAACTTAGTTAGCTATCCTAATGTGTTCCACGGCCAATAAGGCCTTTTCTAGCAAGTTCTTAAACCATCTTATGACCATTATGTGACATTGGCCATGTGAAAACCATGCGAACACCATATGATATTTTATTACATTGATTAAGCCTTGATCTTTTCTATACACTCAACTCCACGGTCATGCATAGAGTAATAGCCTATTCTATTTCATTTTACTACACTTTGTGATTCTCTCCATTCTCTCACTTCAAGAACACCAAGAACACAGAAACTCCATTTCTTCTCTTTTCTTCTTGGAGCTCACAGCCTCCACCCCTAACAAATACTTCCATGCTTCAATAATTCTATCCAATCTTACTTTCTAAACCTAGATACAATTCTAAACACTTTACCTTTTGTGAGTTATACCTAAATCATTCTCTAAGTGCTTCAAAAATCAAGCTTTGATTTCCTACTCTTAAGGTAACTTCTTGATTTCTTGATCCTAAGTTGGATTCTTGAATTTCTAGACTATGATTAATCCATGGTTTATTGTTTTCAAGGTTGGTATATGACTTTAGATTTGTTTAAGATTTTTACGGTTTTTCTTTGGTGCTTCATGAAATCAAGAAGAGGATGAGCTTGAAGTTTGTTGTCTTCCTTGAGGTAAGAGGGAGATTAACCTCATCAACTATGTGTTGGTGGTGAGGAAGTGGATTATTCGTGGTGAAAAATCCATAAGGATTTATTCACTTCAGTGTTTAAGCTTTCTTTATTTGTGATTGATGTGCTTATAACTTTGATAGTACGTTTGCATGTATGATTTGGAAAGCATGTTAATTTTTGTGTAATTTAGGATGTGATTCACATGATGGAAGAATTGTATGATGATTCCAAAGAACCTAGAGGCACACGGCCTCAACACTACCAAGGAAGCCAAATGCTCTAAATTATTTTCCTAATCAAGGATTAAATGATTTTATGACAAGAAATTTAATTAAGTGTTTTTATGAAGAATAAAGTGTTGGAAAATAATTATATATGATTGATGAAGCATAATGTAGAATTCGGCCAAGATGCCATTATGATGTCCTAGATATAAAATCATTTTACTAAGTGTAGACTTAGGTGTTTAAATGATAAGAAATCAATTTGATACGTGCTTAAATCTAAAATGAAAGTAATTTACTTTTTAGAGTTAAAATTGGCCTAATTAAGTTATATACTAAAATAAAAGTTAATACTTGAAATTTACTAACGTATAGCTCACCTCCTGGGTTTTGAAGCGCGTTAGAAAATTTTGAACTGTAGTATCTCCAGCAAATTAAAAAAATACAACTTTATGGGAAATAGTCGAAAATACTAATTTTTAATGAGAATATATTGGAAATATTATTTAAAGAGAGATTATTATGGAAATAATGGAAATAAAATTAAATTTTGATAATAAATGAGAAAAGTATTAATTTGAGCTTAAAATATGTTAGAAATATTTTACAGGATTGAAAATATGTAGAAAAACTTTTACGTAATTTAAAAATAGTAATTTTTGGCTATGCGATTAAGAAAATGCGATAAAATATTTACGCGATTTGAAAACGTAAGAAAAATGTTTCGCAATTATGAAAATGTGATAATATCACTATGCAATTGAATGTAACAACAGTTTGCTGTCGGGCTATTGTGGTGGACCCAGCTATGTTGAATAATGATACCGCCAAGAGATGGCGAGGGCATGTGAAATGTTTGGATCATACATCATGCATTGAAAAGCATATCGGCTTATTTGGTTAATGTTGTATGCCTAGGAAATGAATCGCACCTATGTGCGGGTGCAAGTAGACAAGTGTAGGTCATTTATTGACCTTGGGAGCGTCGGGGTGCAGATACCTCGCAATGGACAGTTGGTAGCTCTTCTGTTCGTGAAGCAGACCAATGCAAACGCACCAAGGATCTAGACCAAGACACTGTCCTATATCACGATCTGGCGTAGAATGTCTTGTACAATGCCTTGATGTGCATGTTGATAAATTGATAGCACTTTTGGCCACGGCAGCCGAGTTACAGACATGTCTTCTAGATCATTCTCTCCAAAAATGTGTTTAGCTCCATGGAGTAGGAATTGGTTGTTGTGCATATGCATAGTTGGTCTACATATTGATATGATAATTATGCTTATCTGATTTATTTTTATCTAACATGTGATATTATGATTTACTATCTTGATATTATATTTTGTTTATTTGTTGTCATTTTCTCTACTACCATACTGGTATTAATGTAGGGGATCTCACCACTTTATTGCATTATATCTGTTTACGTGTATGTCTGATGAAGACCGAGGAGACGAGGGAGCAGATAACTCATTTTACTATCAGTGATATTACTCTTTGTTTGTCGAGATGGCGGCGAGGTGCCAAGTTTTAGGTTTTGTCCGAGTTCAGTTCCATGGGGGGACTGGTACTTGGAGGTTTGATTTTGATAATGAACGGTTTGTATATATGGGGGACTTAACTCTGAACTTAAGTGGAACCCGCGATGGGATTCCTGTTTTGACGCAACACGTGTCTGTGCGCCTAGAATTTACGATGCCAATTCATGAACTCTAGGGTGGCACTGTGTATACATCGCGTGAAGACTCTATGGTATCTTTCGCAAGGACCCCTGTGAGGTGAATGTTATATCCGCTTGGGTTCTTTAATGATGATGTGGAAGAGGATCCTTCTGAGGACCAAAATCCTTAGGTTAGTTTTTAGGAGTTTAAGTTTAGTAGTTATATTTTGGAGTGTCTATTGTATATTTTATCTTTTGGTATGTAAGGGTATTATGTAAATTATTTGTAAACGAGGCTTTCAGTATTTATATATAATATAGGTGTGATTTCAGCTACAAGATATACTTATGATTTATTTAATTTAACTGTCTTTATTTTATTCCATAAATGAAATTTTAAAATCAATGGTTTTTACAAGATTAATTCTTTTACAACTGGGTAAGTTATATTAGGATTAGTCTTAAATGTGATGCCCTACGGTGGGTGTTGCATTAGTTGGTATCAGAGATCCCGGTTAGAGTCTTTTGGAGTTTTTGTGGTTAGGTCTGTTTTGCTTATGTTGTGTGATTCTCTGAGTTTGATTTTTAAAAGGTTACAACTGACTTTTCTTGGACTGTGTTTGATTGTTTGTGAAGAAAATTATGTCTTGTGGTAGAGGTGCACATATGAATATGGAACGTGACAACAATGCAATGACTGCTGCTGCCGAAGTGATGTAACGAATGACAAAAGTGATCGTACAACAAAATCAAAGAGTTGTACAACAACAAAAAGCTAATGCAGAAGTCCAGCATTTGTCAGAATTTCATTCGAATAATCTGCCACACTTCAAAGGCGAGTTTGATCTTGAGAAAGTTGATTTGTGGATCCAAGAATTAGAGAAGATCTTTGAAGGAATAGGATGTACAGATGATCGTAGAGTGACTTACACTATGTTTATGCTAATGAGTGATGGCGAGAATTAGTGGAAAGCCACTCGAAGGGTGCTACAAGCTGGAGGGAGAGAGATTACATGGGAGCTGTTCTGCGAAGTATTTTTGGAGAAATACTTTTTGGAAAGTGCGAGGCACGCTAAAGAGATCGAATTTCTATGGCATGCCTCATGTAATTGAAATCATGGTTTTAGCAAGGATATAATTTTGAAGAATGGATTATCAAAAACTTATGCCCCGTAGCTGATTAGCCTTTTTGCATTGGTTTTATACAAGAAGAGGTGGATTGCAACAAGGTGGAATGATCGTCAATGAATATGCTGCACTTGTCTAAGTTCTCGCGGCATCTACAAATCCAGTCGGATGAGGTTTGGAAATGCCGCAAATTCAAAGAAGAATTATGAATTAAGTTGAAGAGAGGAGTATTACCGATGCGTATGAACCAGTTTTTAACACCAATGGATATGTGTTATAGGCTAGAAGGGTTAGAGCCAGCACGTGATACAAGGAACCGCAACTTTGGACCATCTAGGTTCCAAAGGGGAGGCAATAATAAAAACAATCGATTTCAGTAGAAACCGTATTCTCGACCCTCGGGAAGTCAGCAGCAACAACAACAGCAGCCACGCGGAGGAGGTTCAAGTGGCAATCGGTTTAATCATATAGCAGCATCGCCAACAAAATGCATGAAGTGCGAAAAAGGCCATTAGACGAGAGATTGCACGATCAAGGGCATAATCTATTTTCAATGTGGAAAGCCTAGTCATGTCTCTAAGGATTATGATCAAGCAAAGATGGAGCCTATAGTGAGCAATGTTTGTGCTGTTATACCACAAGTTGGTGGACGCGTTTATACTATGAGTGGAGCTGAGGCCTCCTAGTATGAAGATCTTATTTAGGGAGAAGGTGTTATTTCAGGTAATCTTTTAACTATACTATATGATTCGGATGCAACTCATTCATTTATTGCATATGACTGTGTGGATCGATTGGGATTGCTTGTGTCTTTTTTGAGTTTTTAACTGATTATTTCTACACCTACTACCAAACATGTTATTATTACTTAAATATGCCTAAATTGTTCTATTACTATCAAAGATCGAGTCTTTTCTGTAGATTTAATTTGTTTGCCTCTTACCAATATTGATATAATCCTAGGAATGGATTGGTTATCTTCTAATCATATCCTATTAGACTATTCTAAAAAGACCCTAGTATTTCCTGATGAGGTTTTTGGATTTTTAACTGCTAAACAAGTCGATTATTTATTAAAGGATGGAGCCCAAGGATACATGCTGCTATCTTCTTTAGAAGTTAAGAGAGAGAAGGATGTGAATGCTATTTCTGTTATAAATGAGTTTCTTGAAGTTTTTCCTGATGAAGTACCCAGATTACTACCAGAAAGAGAGATAGAGTTTTCTATCGATCTTGTACCAGAAGCGGGTCCTATATCAATTGCACTGTACCGGATGTCACTGTTAGAACTAGAGGAACTAAAGAAGCAATTAGAGGAGCTATTAGAAAAATAATTCATGAGACCTAGTGTTTCACCCTGGGGAGCTCCAGTGTTGTTATTCAAGAAAAAGGATAGGACGTCATGATTGTGTGTGGATTATCGCCAGTTGAATAAGGTCACGATAAAGAACAAGTATCCACTTCCAAGGATTGATGATCTGATGGACCAACTGAAAGGAGTAGCTGTTTTCTCTAAGATAAATCTGTGATTATGTTATCATCAAATTCGTGTCAAGGCAGAGGATATACCAAAGACCACGTTTCGAACGCGTTACGGTCATTATGAATATCTTGTAATGCGGTTTGATGTGATGAATGCTCCTGCTATATTCATGGATTACATGAATAGGATCTTTCGTCCATACTTAGACAAATTTGTCGCTATTTTTATCGATGACATTTTAATCTACTCCTAAAATCAAGAAGAGCATGCTGAACATCTCAGTATAGTTCTTCAGATTTTGAAAAAGAAGACGCTATACGTAAAACTGTCAAAATGTGAGTTTTGGTTAGGTGAAGTTCAGTTTTTGGGTCATGTGATTTCTAAGGATGGAATTGCAGTGGATCCAGCAAAGGTGGAGACAATTCTTCAATGGGAAAGGCCAAAGATTGTAACTAAGATCAGGAGTTTTGTTGGATTAGCCAGATATTACTGGAGATTTATTGAAGGTTTTTCCAAGATAACCAGACCTCTTACGCAACTCATGAGGAAGAATCAAGCTTCTACTTAGACTGGTGAATGCGAAAAGAGTTTCCAATAGTTGAAAAAAAGATTAACTACTGCACCAGTGCTGATTTTACCAGATCCGAATGAATCTTTTGAAGTATACTGTGATGCTTCTTACCAAGGGCTAGGATGTGTACGAATGAAGAATAGAAAAGTTGTAGCATATACTTCAAGATAATTAAAGGTACATGAAAGGAATTATCCAACGCATGACTTGGAGCTAGCTGCAGTTGTTTTTGCATTGAATATTTGGAGGCACTTTCTGTATAGAGCTACATTCAATGTCTTCAGTGACCATAAAAGTTTAAAGTATCTGTTCGACCAAAAGGAGCTGAATATGAGACAAATAAGGTGGTTAGAATTCTTGAAGGACTATGACTTTCAACTCTAGTATCATCCTGGAAAAATGAATGTTGTGGCAGATGCTTTAAGCAGAAAGATGCTCAATGCTTCTGCAATGATGATCAAGGAGGAAGAATTGATAGAACAATTCTTGAATTTATGGGTGTCCATGGAGTTGGCACTGAGAAAGATTTGTTTGAACAAGGTTACAATCACAAGTGATTTAATGGAAGAAATCCGAGAGAAGTAGAAAGATGATGAGTTTCTACAAACTGAAAGGGAGCTAATGAAGCGGGATATTGTGTCAACGGTTCAAGAATGACACGATGGTATTCTAAGATTTTAAGGCAGAGTTTTTGTGCCTAATGATCTAAAGCTGAAGAAGTTGATTCTTGATGAAGCTCATACGAGCCAGTTGAGTATACATCCCGGAATGACTAATATGTATCAAGATCTGAAATGATTATTTTGGTGGCCTGAGATGAAGATAAATGTTGCTGAATACGTGTCATCTTGTCTTGTATGTCAGAGGGCGAAAGTTGAACATTAAAGACCAGCAGGTATGCTGCAACCCCTAACTATTCCAGAATAGAAATAGGATAGTATTGCAATGGATTTTGTTACTAGTTTGCCAAAGATTAGGAAAGGTTATGATTCTATTTGGGTCATTGTTGATTCGCTTATGAAGTCTGCTCACTTCTTGCCAATCAATATCAAGTATCCAATAGAGAAATTGACCCAAGTGTACATTGGTGAAATTGTGAGACTTCATGGTGTACCCTCTAGTATCATTTCCGATAGAGATCTAAGGTTTACATCGAGATTTTGGCAAAGCCTACATGAAGCAATAGGCACTAAACTTCGTTTGAGTTTAGCTTACCATCCAAAAACTGATGGTCAAACAGAGAAGCTATTCAGTCATTGGAAGATCTGTTGAGAGCTTGTGTGTTAGAACAAAGAAGGAGTTGGGATGAATTCTTTCCTTTGGTAGAATTCACCTATAATAATAGTTTCCACTCAAGTATAGGGATGGCACCCTATGAAGTACTATATGGATGACGATGCCGAACACCTTTACGTTAGTATCAAGATGGGGAAACTATGACCATTGGACCTGAGATGGTACAACAAACAATAGAGAAGGTAAAGATGATACAAGAGAAAATGAGGGTAACTCAGAGTAGGCAGAAAAGCTATGCTAATAAAAGGAGAAGACCTCTTGAATTTGAGGAAGGTGAGCATGTGTTTTTGTGAGTAACACCTACAACTGGTGTCGGAAGAGTTATAAAATCCAGGAAACTCACTCCAAAATTCATTGGACCCTATCAAATTCTTCGTCGAATAGGTCCAATCGCTTACCAAATAGCTTTACCGCATTTTCTTTCCAACCTTCATAATGTTTTCCATGTGTCCCAGTTGAGAAAGTATATCCCGATCCCTCTCATGTCATTCATCCCGATGAGGTACAATTAAAAGAAAATCTGACGTATGAGACGCTTACTATTAAGATTGAAGACAAGAGGGTGAAGCAACTTAGAGGAAAAATGATTCCGTTAGTGAAACTAATTTGGAATGAGATGACAGGAGATGCTACATGGGAGATGGAAGATAAAATGAGGGAACAATATCTCAAATTATTTTAAGGTATTGTTAATTTCAAGGACAAAATTCTTTTTAGAGAGGGAGAGTTGTAACACCCCAAGTTTTGTTATTTTACAATAATGCCTGAATTGTACTATTTTGTATTTTCTATGTGATATAAAATTATTTTGATTATTTTGAGACTATTTTTTATTGTTGCGTGAGGTTTGCTCCAAGTCAGGACAATAATAATTTTTGAGCTGGGAAAAATCTTTATTGATTTATTTGGAGTCAGGAGATCTTACTAAACCCGAATCCGAGAGACACTTTGACCGATCTTTTAATTTTTAGAATTTATCTGTAAAATAAAAATATTTTCATGTTTTATTATCTGTAGGACAAATATCTGCTGTTTTATTAACAGCAACTTCTGCTTATCGGGTAATAGACCCGGTATCTTTTATCTATCAAAATTTATACTGGAAATAGTCTGTGTGACTCATTCTTGAGGAGCCAATAGAAAATGGTCAATATTGATGGTTATACTTTTCTTAGCCAATAGGAAATAGTCAACGAAAATGGTTGGACTAGTTACTAAGTAACTAGATAAACTAACTAAGTTACTCTAAAAGCTTAATTGGTAACTAAATAGAACTAACTTAGTTACTAAATACTTAGAAACTCTAGTTACAAAATGAATCTAATCATCTAGAAGTGATGACTAATACATGACCTATGCAATGACTTAATCATGTAACTAGATAGTTAGTTGTGTAACTAAATAACCTAACTAAGTTAGCTTAATGAACTAACTACCTATTTAAGGTGTAACTAGAAACTAGTTGAAATCAAACTTAGTTAGCTATCCTAATGTGTTCCACGGCCAGCAAGGCCTTTTCTAGCAAGTTCTTGGACCATCTTATGACCATTTGATGGTCATTATGTGACATTGGCCATGTGAAAACCATGTGAACACCATGTGATATTTTATTACATTGATTAAGCCTTGATCATTTCTACACACTCAACTCCACGGCCATGCATAGAGTAATAGCCTATTCTATTTCATTTTACTACACTTTGTGACACAAAGATCTATTATCTCCATTCTCTCACTTCAAGAACACCAAGAACACTCAAACTCCATTTCTTCTCTTTTCTTCTTGGAGCTCACGGCCTCCACCCCTAAACCATACTTCCATGCTTCAATAATTCTATCCAATCTTACTTTCTAAACCTAGATACAATTCTAAACACTTTTCCCTTTGTGAGTTTTACCTAAATCATTCTCTAACTGCTTCAAAAATCAAGCTTTGATTTCCTACTCTTAAGGTAACTTCTCTATTTCTTGATCTTAAGTTGGATTATTCAATTTCTAGACCACGAATGATCCATGGTTTATTGTTTTCAAGGTTGGTATATGACTTTAAGATTTATTTAAGATTTTTAGGGTTGTTCTTTGGTGCTTCACGAAATCAAGAGGAGGAGGAGCTTGAAGTTTGTTGTCTTCCTTGAGGTAAGAGGGAGATTAACCTCATCAACTATGTATTGGTGGTGAGGAAGTGGATTGTTTGTGGTGAAAATTCTATAAGGATTTATTCGCTTGAGTGTTTAAGCTTTCTTTATTTGTAATTGATGTGCTTATAGCTTTGATAGTATGCTTGCATGTGTGATTTGGAAAGCATGATAGTATGCTTGCATATGTGATTTAGAAAGCATGTTAATTCTTGTGTAATTTAGGATGTGATTCACATGATGGAAGAATTACATGATGGTTCCAAAGAACCTAGAGGCACATGGCCTCAACACTACCAAGGAAGCCAAATGCTCTAAATTATTTTCCTAATCAAGGATTAAATGATTTTATGACAGGAAATTTAATTAAGTGTTTTTATAAAGAATAAAGTGTTGGAAAATAATTATATATGATTGATGAAGCAAAATGTGGAATTCGGCCAACATGCCATTTTGATGTCCTAGATATAAAATCATTTTACTAAGTGTAGACTTAGGTGTTTAAATTATAAGAAATCAATTTGATAGGTGTTTGAATCTAAAATGAAAGTAATTTACTTTTTAGAGTTAAAATTGGCCTAATTAAGTTATGTACTAAAATAAAAGTTAATATTTGAAATTTACTAACGTATAGCTCACCCCCTGGGTTTCGAAGCGCGTTAAGAAATTTTGAGCTGTAGTATCTCCAGTAAATTAAAGAAATGCAGTTTTTTGGGAAACATTCGAAAATACTGATTTTTAATGAGAATATATTGGAAATATTATTTAAAGAGGGATTATTATGGAAATAATGAAAATAAAATTAAATTTTGACAATAAATAAGAAAAGTATTAATTTGAGCTTAAAATATGTTAGAAATATTTTACGGGATTGAAAATACGTAGAAAAACATTTACGTAATTTAAAAATAGTAATTTTTTATTACACAATTAAGAAAATGTGATAAAATATTTATGCGAATTGAAAACGTAAGAAAAATGTTCCGTGATTGTGAAAACGTGATAATATCACTACGAGATTGAACGTAATAGCAGTTTGCTGTCGGGCTGTTGTGGTGGGCCCGGCTATGTTGAATAATGATACCTCCAAGAGAGGGCATGTGAAATATTTTAATAATAATGATTGTATGTGTGTTTGGATCATACATCATGCATTGAAAAGCATGTCGGCTTATTTGGTTAAGGCTGTATGCCTAGGAGATGAATCACACCTATGTGCTAGTGCGAGTAGACAAGTGTAGGTCACTTATTGACCTTGGGGGCGTTGGGGTGCAGATACCTCACAATGGATAGTTGGTAGCTCTTCTATTCGTGAGGCAGACCGATGCAAACAAACTAATGATCTTGACCGAGACACTGTCCTATATCACGATCTGGTGTAAAATGTCTTGTACAATGCCTTGATGTGCACGTTGATAAATTGATAGCACTTTTGGCCACGACAGCTGAGTTACAGACATGTCTTCGAGATCATTCTCTCCAAAAATGTGTTTAACTCCATGGAGTAGGAATTGGTCGGTGTGCATATGCATAGTTGGTCTGCATATTGATATGATAATTATGCTTATCTGATTTATTTTTATCTAACATGTGATAATATGATTTACTGTCTTGATATTATATTTTGTTTATTTGATGCCATTTTCTCTACTACCATACTGGTATTGATGTTGGAGATCTCATATCTTTGTTGTATTATATCTGTTTTACGTGTATGTCTTATGAAGACCGAGGAGACGAGGGAGCAGATAACTCATTTTACTATCAGTGATATTACTCTTTGTTTGTCGAGATGGCGGTGAGGCACCAAGTTTTAAGTTTTGTCCGAGTTCAGTTCCATGGGGGGACTGATGCTTGGAGGTTTGACTTTGACAATGAACAATTTGTATATATAGGGGACTTAACTCTGAACTTAAGTGGAACCCGCGATGAGATTCTTGTTTTGACGCAACACGCGTCTGTGCACCTAGAATTTACGATGCTGATTCATGAACTCTGGGGTGGCACTGTGTATACATCGCGTGAAGACTCTATGGTATCTTCCGCAAGGACCCCTGTGAGGCGAATGTTATATCCGCTTGGGTTCTTTAATGATGATGTGGAGGAGGATCCTTCTGAGGACCCAAATCCTTAGGTTAGTTTTTAGGAGTTTAAGTTTAGCAGTTATATTTTGGAGTGTCTATTGTACATTTTATCTTTTGGTATGTAAAGGTATTTTGTAAATTATTTGTAAACAAGGCTTTCAGTATTTATGTATTATATAAGTGTGATTTCAGCTACAAGATATACTTATGATTTATTTAATTTAACTGCCTTTATTTTATTCTGCAAACAAAATTTTAAAATCAATAGTTTTTACAAGATTAATTCTTTTACAACTGGGTAAGTTATATTAGGATTAGTCTTAAATGTGATGTCCTACGGTGGGTGTTACAGATTTCGTGATCATAATCATAGTGATTTGTGCACTCAACCCGGCATTATCTTATATTACAAGTTATTTTGGTAAACTGGTTATAAATTGATAAATTTGGTAGCCTCAGTAGTTATCAAATTTTTGGCGCCATTGTTGGGGAATACAACTACCAAGTCTAGCAGCCACGAAACCTGAGCCTTCATTTGACGATTTGGTGAAGCAGATAGCCACAAATAACATTCAATTCCAATAAACGATAGAGGCCACCATACAAAATTTAGAAACTCAAATTGGACAATTGGCCTCTACATTGAGTTAGTTGTAAGCCCAAGGTTCTGGACAACTCCCTTCCCAAACAATTCCCAATCCAAAGGGGAATATGAGTGTAATTATGTTGAGGTTTGGAAAATCTGTAGAAGCATCACCTGAGCCTCAACCAGCCAGCAAACATCAACTAGCAAAAGAAACTATTTCTAATGAACCAGCCCAAAAATCTAAGGTTAGAAAAAATTAGTTGTTGCCGATGAGTTGCAGCAGCCTACAGTGGCTCTTCCCTTTCCACAAAGAGCCATTGAGACCAAAAAGATACATGAGGTTGAGAGGACAAAGAACTCCTTGAGACTTTCAGGAAAGTGGAAGCCAATATTCTGTTATTGGAAGTGATCAAGCAGATACCAAAGTATACCAAGTTCTTGAAGGAACTGTGTACACACAAGAGACGGGTAAAGAGCAATACGAGAATCAACATGGGACAGAATGTTTCAGCCCTCATCCAGCCTATGCCACAGAAGTGCAAGGATCTTAGGACTTTTACAATTCCTTGCATAATAAGAAATCACATATTTGAGCATGCCATGCTAGACTTAGGTGCTTCCATTAATGTAATGCCTATGTATATTTTTAATTCCCTTTAACTTGGTCCTTTGCAGGCGACAGGTGTGGTGATCCAGCTAGCTAACAAGAGTGATGCTTACCCAGCTGGTTTGGTGGAGGATGTGTTAATCCGGGTGAATGAGCTAATTTTTCTTGCAGATTTCTACATCCTGGAGATGGAGGGGGAGTCACTTTTCAGCAAGGCTCCACTTATTCTAGGGAGACCTTTCCTCAAAACTGCACAGACAAAGATTGATGTGCATGCAGGAGTTCTTTCCATGGAGTTTGGAGATTCCATTGTGAAGTTTAATATTCTTGATGCTATAAAAAATCCCATGGAAGAACATTTTGTCTTTCATATTGATTTAATTGATGATTTGATATCTAATTCATATGCTGACTTGAGTGAGGAGTGTAACATCCCAAAAATTATTTATTTCATTATAAATAATCATTTTATAATATTTATGATTTTTTGGAATTTTTGTGGAATTTTCTGGAAACGTTGAATATTTTATTATATTCTTCGTTTTGCGTGTGCACTGAGCAGAGCCGGGATAACGAAATGTTTTCCCTGAGGCTGGTAAACCTTGAACTGTCAATGTGTCGATGGGGGATCTTACTAAACCCAAAAGTAGGGCCAGTACGCTTTGCGAGTTTGTGTTTTACAATATTTTATCTGATGAATAAAATCACTGTATCATAAAATCATCTGGTGAATAATAAAATATTATTTTCATCAGCTGTAACTTTTATTCACTGAGAAAATAATTCTAACAGTGAAATTAATCATCTGTCAGATGTATTTAATTAAGGAGACAAGCTTACTATGCACTTTATGGAGAAACGCGCGAAGCTTCTCAAGGAAGCTACAATGAAGCTTCCTCCAACCACTATTCACTCTCTCTCCTTCCTCTCATTGTGCAGCACGGTTTGGGGGGGAATATCACAATTATTCCTTCCCATTTTCTCTCATTCACGCTGGTCTCTCTTTCTCCCTCATGCAGCTCTCATTTTTCTTCCTCTCTTCTCCATACGGCTACACACCCACACACTCCATTGTTGAACTTTCAAGCTTTCCATACTCAAGCTAACATAAAACATTGTTTCACCTCACCATCTTCAAGCTTTCTTCTTTGTGAAACTCTTCTTTACTCCTCCATTTTCGTGGTTGGCAGCCCAACATCAAAGCTTGGAGCTTTAAGGTAAAGCTCTAAACTTTCTTCTCCTTTCTCCCTATTTTCGTGTTTCCTAGTCACATTGGTGACTATGGATGCCATTTCCACTCTTTGATCTTGATTTTTATGGATTTGAACACCCAAGGTTCTGCGGTGGTGAAGCACGAAATTTCCAAGCAAAAAAGAGCTTGCTTTCCTTGTTCTTCACTAAGGTAAGAGGAAGACACTCCTCCTCAACCTCTATTAGCATTCAGGAACCTTGTTTGTGAGTGATTGTGATAAAACCCTATTGAGGGTTATTCTCTGTTTGTATGATTAATATGTTTGCATGTTGTTTATTATGTGTCTATGCTGTTAGATTGTTTGTTGGTGTATATTGATGTATTTGAATGGTTTGGAATGCATGAAATGGGAGAGAATGATGTCGGATTGGTTCTCGGATGGCCACGGTTTGAGGTCCGTAATTTTGGGGTTCTTTGTGACCAATTGTAACAATTGGAATTTCAAAATAAAATCAACTGTACGTTATGTAATAAATGAAGAGAAACTTCTCCAAATCCGTCGAGTAGAGTTTCTGACCATTTAGTAGAGATACTTCTCCAAATCCGTCTAGTAGAGTTTCTGACCACTTAAAAAAGAAACTTCTCCATATCCGTCGAATTTGATCGTCTGACCGTATCCGTCGAATTTGATCTTCCGACAATATCCCTCGAATTTGAACTTCTGACCGATTAGTACAATGTCGATATCCGTCGAGTTAGAGTTTCTGACCCTTTAGTAGAGAAACTTCTCCAATGTGAATATCCATCGAGTTAGAATGCCAATACCCATCGAGTTAGCATTTCTGACCACTTAGTAGAGAAACTTCTCCAATGTGAATATCCGTCGAGTTAGAATGCCAATATCCGTCAAGATAGCATTTCTGACCACTTAGTAGAGAAACTTCTCCAATGTGAATATCTGTCGAGTTAGAATGCCAATATCCGTCGAGTTAGCATTTCTGACCACTTAGTAGAGAAACTTCTCCAATGTGAATATCCGTCGAGTTAGAGTTTCTGACCATTTAGTAGAGACTTCTGTAATGTCAATATCCGTCGAGTTAGGATTCTTGTCCATTAAACACTTTCGTCAATTAAACAAGAGAAACTTCTGCAATGTCAATATCTGTCGAGTTAGGATTCCTATCCATTAAACACTTTCGTCGGTTAAACAAGATAAACTTCTGCAATGTTAGCAATGTTAATATCCGTCGAGTTAGGATTCATGTCCATTTAGTGCTTTCGTCGGTTAAACCCTTGGAAGATTTCTCCAACGTCAACACCCATCCGTCGAATTAGGATTCCTACTGACCTTCTAGTATATTCGACAGAATTGATCTTTACCCGACCTAATCTTCGTCCAACAGAACCTAACTTTTAGCCATTCCGGTCAAATAATGTTTTCCTACCAACATTGATTCTGTCATATTATTCCTCGTCGAAAGGCAGCCTCCCAATTGTACATTAAATACATGGTCTTCGTCGAATCCAAAAGTATAATTTATCACCTAACACCTAGTGATTAAATTAATGGTAATAGAATGCAAGAATTAGCAAATTGGAAAATTAACTTATACTCTGAGATTCATAAATTTTAAAGAACCAAGGATGAAATTTTCATAAGACTTAGGATAATTTTAATTAGGGTAAGAACAAGAGAGTGTGAGATTTTGAAATCTTGGAATAACCTTCTAAGTGTATATGAATAAATTACTTGAGAGAATTCCTTTAGAGACAAACTTTGTAAGAATAGTTAAACCTAAGCAAGAATTCATAATACCCCTTAAAAATGCATAAATTCATTTAATTCTAATATTATGATATTGTGGGTCCATGTGAGTGACCAATGATTGTGTTGATTCTTGCTTTGGCAAATTGTGGGATATTGTGGAATTGTATGTAATAATGATCATACATGTTTATGCATAGAGTCGGTATGCATTGTGATTGTCCGTTGGACTTTGTTAAGGCCTTTAGCCTAGGGATTGAATCACACCTTAGTGCGGGTGTGAATAGACAAGTGGGGTCCTGTAGTTGACCTTGGGGGCATCGGGGCGCGGGTGTCTCACAGAGGGCAGTGGTAGCTCCTCTGGACCCTGGGACAGACCGATACACACGCACCGACGATCCTGACTGGACACAGTCCTATATCGAGATCTTGTGGGAATGCCGCTGCATAAAGCCTTGTTGCACAAAATGACTGATTATGTTCTGGAAAGCACTTGTTTTTATGGCTGACGAGATATTGGTATGTCTCCCTGATCATTCTCTCCTAATGTTTTGTGTCTAGCTCCATGGAGTAGGATTTTGACTTTGTATGCATATGCATAATGGGTCCATGAATTATCTGGCATTTGTTGTTATTATAATTGGAACTGTTGTATTATTGATATATATAATTGCCTGGATCTGCTTGGTTGATTGTTACTGCTACTAAATGTTTATTATTATCATTGTTGTTAATAAATGTTATATGGGCGCTTTGCGCCGTTTGGTTTCTTGTTGCTATAATTGGTAATGATGGTAGGATGTCTTACTTCTTTCTTGTACTTTTCTTGCTCTATGTCAATTTTGGCTAAAGACTGTAAGTGGGAACGAGGTTGGATTCCTTTGGATTTTATTGGTTTGACCCACTGTATCCGGTGATGTTGTCGCGAAGGGAGTTCTATTGGGTTTGTTCGAACTGTGTTCACTAATGGTGTCAAGACTTGGCGAGTCGACTGGACCGACAAGCGTATGAGATATGTTGGGGATCTGACCTTGACCATGAAGAGGACTGCGGTTGAAGACCTTATTTTGTATTTCTCACTACACCGGTGAGTCCGGAGTTGCCTCACGCACTCGGGATCTGATGGAGTGCCCAACTCCTTAGTCGTGGATATGTTATGGGTAGTTTATATTTCACTCTACATTACCTTAATAAAGTGTATTTTGAGTATATATATATATATGTTTTAAGGTGATTATCCATTCTTGAATGCTGAAATAGAGTATACCTTATAATTCATATTTTAAACTGATTGTATATGTAACTATTCATTCGTGACTCTTATTTTCCTCATATGCGAATGTCTAAAAATTTTGTAAAAATTGTTGTTTGAAAGTCGTAACACGCCGAAATTTAGTGATCGTGACATAATGACGATTGTGTCGTGGTTATTAAATCGAGGGGTGTTGCATTAAGGTGGTATCAGAGCTCAGTTCATCCTATTGAGCCGGGGTATGGACTGACTATGCTTAGACATGTTAGAAGTTTATTTGTATGTTGTGTACTTCCTTGTCTCTTGAATTGAGATGTTGGGAAAAGAAGGCATGGCTTGCCATAGGTTGAGCGTTGGTAGGTACTGTTGCACAGTTACAGGATATTGAGTACTGGCCCACTCAATGTGTAATGTTCTGTGTCTACGGGAAATTATGACTTCTCCTAGGCGTATTAAGGTAATAGGAGTTCTTTAGAAAGAAGCTCAGCTAGTATGACTGAACTTACTTAAGATCTGTTTGCATTTATACCCTTGCTGTGTTACCTCTAGAATTGTTTGAGCCATTGGGTTAGAAAATGGGGTAGTTAAATAATACTTGTGAGGTTTGTGGACCGAGGTGTCCAAGAGGTTTTAAAAAAAAAAAGCCAGTTCTCTTTGGAAAAGAGTATATGGCATAAGTTCGGTTCGAGGAGCTACATAGGAGTCAAAGACTTACAGCAGATTGCGCCGCAGATGGTAGAATGAAGAAGCTCAAGTTATAGTCTTTTGGGTTTGCCTCATTGGGTTGTGTGACCTTTTGTGTTTGGTTTCCGAAAGGAGACAATATTGTTTGGACTAAATGATAGTTTGATTTGTTTGTCCTTGAAAGAAGACAATGACTCAAAGTAGATGTGAGCGTGTGAACGCGGGGAGTGACAATGATGATACGACTGCGGTAGCTGAAGAAATACAAAGAATGGTTGATGTAACAACACATCAGGATAAGAGGGCCGCACAATAGTAGGAATTGAAAGTTGAGGTCCAGAATTTGATGGAAGAAAGTCGGCTTTGGGGTAACTCTAGATTACTAAAGTTCCAAAGGAGGAACCATAGGAAGGCCAATCGGTTTAAGCAGAAACCGTATACACTATGACCAAGGGGACAACAGCAACAACAAACATTGAAAGGGAGTGTGAGTGGTAGTAAGTCCAATCCAACCGTGGTACCATTATCAAGGTGTAAGAAGTGCGGAAAGGACCACTTCATGAGGGACTGTAAGATCGAAGGAAGAATCTGTTTCAAGTGCAGAAAACTAGGACATGTGTCAAGAGATTGTGCTTTACATGAGACAAAGCCTCCATATGCAATCAAAAGGGTAATCTGCTTCAAGTGTGGAAAGGACCATTTAACAAAGGATTGTACGATCAAAGGAATAATTTGTTTCAAGTGCGAAAAGCCAGGACATGTGGCGAGAAATTGTACCTTGCACAGGACGAAGCCTTCTGTTGGTGATGTGTGCACTTCACAATCTCACAAAGAAAGGAGAGTTAATTTCTCAAGTGGAATAGAAACATCTAAGACTGAAGGCCTAAGCGAGGAAGCTTGTACTACGATGGATGACCCTGTGATCGTACTGTATAATTCCAGGGGTAACCCGTTTCTTTATGACGTATGAATGTATGAATCCAGTAGGGATGTTTGTACCTTCGTTATCTTTTGACTAAGTTATTTTTATTTTGGCTGCTAAGAACCTGTTAATAGTAGCCAAGTTGTTTAAATTATCCTATGACCTGTTAAAGACTGAATCTTTCTGTTGATCTGATTTGTTTACTTCTTTTACAAACTAGATGTAATGTTAACGAAGGGATTAGTTATCTTCCAGCCATATTCTGTTGAAATGTTTCAATGAAATTCTAAGAGTTCATTTTTGGAATTGAGTTGTTTGTGTATTTACTTCCCATCGACTCGAATGATACTATTCTCGTTTGTAAGCCTACTCTCGTTGCAACAAGTTTATTTAAAACTATCCTATCATTGTTAGAAATTGGAACCCTTTTACTAATTCACTTATCTACTTCATGAATAGGCTTGATCTCAGGAAGAAGATTAATCATTTTCTCAATGGGTCTCGTCATTCGGTTTCAACGGAAACTTAGTGTTTCTTGAGACAGAAATTTCCTAGACATGAAATCCATAAAACTCACTCCTAAGTTTTATTGTACCATACCATGTTCTTCACTGGATGGGTCCAGTGGTAAATCAAATGACTCCCCTACTTTTCTTTCTAACCTTTATAACGTTTCCAGTATACTTCAATTAAGTAAATGTGTTCCCGAATCTGAACCAAAACAATGCGCCAAGTGTAGCACAATTAAGTGAGAACTTACCCTATGAGACATTTTGTTCGAATTAAGGAAAGACAATCTAACAAATTAATTGAAGAACGCTGCCGTTTTCTCTAAGACCAACTTGTATTCTGGGCTATCATCTAGTTCGCTCAAAGAAATGTCGTTGTCCTTGTTAGCGACATTCTGATCTATTCTTGACGTTTGGAGGAACGTACTGAATCTCTCGTAGTGATTCTTAAAATCCTGAAGAAGAAGAAGAAGTTATGCGTAAAGATGTCTAAGTATGAATTCTAGTTTGAGGCAGTTCAACTTTTGGGTTACGCGATCTGAAGGGAAAGAATTATTGTGAACCCATCGAAACCCGAAGCATTTCTTTAATGAGAAAGACCGACGACCGCAACGGAGATTCGTAACTTTATAGGATTAGCTGATTAATATGGGAGACTCGTCTCAGAATTCTCCAAAGTGGCAAGATTTCTTGTCAAACTCATGCATGAGAGTCAAGTTTGTAGGATTGGTGTATATAAGGAAAGATTTTCAAGGATTGAACACACTCGACTACCTTGCCAACGATGATTTTGCCCAATCCCAACGAACCCTTTTGGGATGCCTAGTGATGCTTCGCATTGGAAGTTTAGAACGCGTGCTTGATCGGAATAGAAGGAATGATAACGTACGCTTTGAGACAATCGAGAATACATGAGAAGGATTACCTTACATCAACTCAGAGTTAACCTCATAGTTACATTGAAGATTTGGAAGTATTTTCTACAAGGAGAAATTTTCAATGTCTTTAGTAATCTCAAGAATCAGAAGTATTTTGTTCTATTGAAATGAGTCAAACATGAGGCAGAGACGGTGATTAGAAGTTTCAAAAAAAAATTTTAAATTTTCCATTTTTGTGTAATCCCAAAAGAGACGAATGTCGTAGCGGATGCCTTAAGAAGAAACCAAGCTTAGTTTGTCTGCTACTATGAGCAAGGAGAATAAGTTTGATAGAGCCACTCAACGATATACAGTTGTTTAGAGAGTTGGCTGTTAGATGGCTAAAGACTCAAGGAGCATAAAATCTTTTATTGATCGACCTATGACATTGACACTTGTCGAGATTATCAAATTTAAATCAATTTATAACCGATTTACCAAAACTGCTTGTAGCATAAGGTAACACCGGGTCGAGCCCGTAGATCACTCAAATTATGAAGTCAGATTAAGAGATTAATAAATAGGGGGAAAGAGTTTTGCAAGATTAAATAACAAAGAACAATTAAAATGAGTAAACAAGATTGAGAAAACAACCAATCCAAGAGAATTAACAAATCTTGATTTTAATCCATCCTTGATCTTTATAAATCCTTTCAACTATCAACCAAATCTTTGGTCTTAGATCACATCAAGACGCCTCTCAATGATCCATGGATCTTCTATTAGAAACGCTTCTAAAATTCAATTAATTAAGGTTAGACAAATTAAGCATCCATCCAAAACCCAAATTAACTTAAAAACCAAGATCCAACCAAGCTAAATATTTCATCAAACATCTTTGATAAATTATATAACCTCTGAATTCATTTCTTGGCATATGATAATTACGCAATTAACATATACAAATCCCAATCAACTTAAGCATTAAATCAGAATTTAAACAAGAGAAGAAAAGAAAGAGAAACTTGATTAATAGATGAACGTATAACGATTAAAACGAGATCTCAGGATTAATCATCAAGCTTGTCAATCTCTTGGATTGATTAAAGAACTTTAGCTCTCCATAGCCATCACCATTGGAGAACCTTCAAGAACCATACAAAAATGAAAATAACAAAGAGAGAGGAGGAGAGGAAGAGAAGAAGAGAATTCTCCAAAATGAAACACTAAAACTTTAATTATAACAACACTGCTACATAAAAGCTCTACCTCCTACAATGATCTGCATAGCCTCCCTTTTATAGAGGGTTTAGAGGTACAAAATGTCAAAAGGGGGCTGAGTCATGGTGGTTGAGTGGAGTAGGTGGATGAGTGGAGTAGGTGGATGAGTGGAAAATGTTGAATGACTTTTGGTGAGTGGAAAATTATAGAGATTCTTTGTCTCCGAAATCATGCAGCTCTGAAGTTATTGCATTCATCATTTTTGAGCCAAGTGGTCTTCATGAAATTTTAGCTCTGGATCTTAGCTTTCAAATGGCTTTGGTTTGAGCCCAATATCACTTCCATAGCTCCAGATATGTTCAAATTACTGCACACTGCTCAGGTCCAAATGCAGCTCCTCTGTTCTGACTTCCAAGCCCAATATCACTTCCAAGGAGTCTGAATCGGGAAAAGTGTACAACATGAAAGTTGTAGATTTGAGTCTTAACTATCAACCATCAAAATTTCAGCCCATTCTACAACTTTCACCATGAGCAGTATAATGAACAGTACGCATAGGTCATTCTGCCAGGAGCAACACTTTAGTTCTTGATTCAATGCCAATTTGAGCCATCCAAACGTGTGATTGAGTCTTTGATGTCTTCATGAAAATTGTAGAGCTCTCTCTTATCTTTAAAATGACATAAGATTCACCTTAAACATCCATCTACAGCCCAAGATATGACCCAAATACAGGATTAGTGTAAGACGTAAATCATGCTGAAAAATTTAATTAAATCCATTTTGAGTTCAAAACATACAAAACATAACCAAACTTAATTTATTAAGTGCACGGAGAGTGTAAATGACTAAAAATGAAAGCTTATTAATGCATCAAATATGTGAACATCAAATTCCCCCACACTTAGCTTTTTGCACTCCTGGGCAAAACACACAAAAACAAAATAAAACAGACTCAAAAGTTAAACATTCTAAAAGACTCAATTTCTAATAATATTTAAGAATGAAGAGCAATTGATAATTCAAGTGATCAAAACATTTATGAGGTAACACATCTTCACATCTTAAATCAACAAGCAGGGATACTTCAATTGAAAAGCATGAGTAAAGAATGATAGATCCTCACAGAATTCACTCTCAATCTCTCAAGTGTTTAAAAGGTAGGTATTACACTCAATTCAACTCATGAAAATTGCACTACCATAAGCTTGCTTATCTTCTACTTCTCCACTACTCAGAACACATGCACACACAAATCATGAGGACTTTATTCAAGGTTGTAATGGGGTCAAGGTAAAGGAGAAGGTAATATGGATATGACAAGTTAAACACCAAAGAGAATAAAAGAGCATGAAAGTTGAGTTCAATTATCGATCATGAAAGTTCATCCCAACTTCATCTAATACAAATTCCTTTTGCATATTATTTTCCATTCCTTTATTGCCTTGTTGACCCTTTTTTTTTTTACATATATATATATATATATATATTTATATTTGAATTTTTTTATATGTATATATATTTTTTTTCTTTTTCATTTTTTTACAAAAAGAACATCATAAATACATTTTTCAACCATTCTGCATACACACCCCCACACTTGTTCATGAACTCATCCAATGGCAAAGCTAATGTTCTCTTATTCCCTAAGACTAAGTAAGAACATGGTTTTTTTTTCTTTTAAGAAACATAATGAGTTCGAGACAAAGAATAATCAAATAAGCTCAAAGGGGTTAAGCAAGGGGAAATATGCAAGGTTGGCTGTTTGGTTAAACTAGCTGATTAAGAAAGAGGGCCTCAATCATGTTCATGCATGCAAGTGAAACGTAGCCTCAAAAAGAGTCAAAGCAAGTTCTAGAGTGATCATTAACATGAGTGAAAATCACACAAGAAAAAAGAGAATGGCATAAATGTTGAATCCATTCATTAGGCTCAAAATCTCACAAGGTATGCATCTATCAAACTCAATTCATCAATTCAATCATCCATAACCAAGCATATTAGTTCAAGAAGGAAGAAAAGTTATTCAATCATGTAATGAACCCCTTTTTTTGTGTTTTTTTTTTGTTTTTTTTTTTTTTTTTTTTAACAATAAAACAAAACAAAAAATGCTAAAATCTCTTCCCCACACTTAATATAACATTGTCCTTAATGTGAAAGAGAGAGATAGAAAAGAGTAACACAACCTGATAAGAAGTGAATCAACGCCAAGCAGGAAAAGAAGCACACTTGTCGCTGCCACATCGACCTCTGCCACCAATTAAGATGCGTCTCAAGAGTAGAATTACTCCTTACTCTGCCATCCTTAACTGGTTAGAAAATTACTGACAAACATATAAACACAATAAACATATTAATATATACACACATTTTTTTTTCACAACTCTACACACGACAAACATAAACACACTTACTAAATTTTTTTTTTTTTTTAGTCACACAACTATCCTTCCCCCCAACTAGATCATAACATTGTCCTCAATGTTAAAAAAAATAGAAAGGAAAAAGATAGAGGATAGTACCTGTTACTGCAATTACGGAAAAGAGAAACCTTACACAAATATAAACAGAAACAAAGTACGATGAATAAAACTAAAGAAAAAGGAAAGTCATAGATGAAGTGTCAGGTCACACTGTTGTTTCTTGCTGCCTCCCTTGTTGTTGTCTCGCTTGCTGCTGTCTCCTGACCAATCTATCTGGGGTCATCCTTGGATCAGTTCATAAACAAAGGCTTCCAATTTATCAATTAACTCATCAACAAGTGGAAGCCGAGATAAGGAGTTGTCTTTCGAAGGTGTGACAAATTTACTGTTCCACACATGGTCAACAAAAGATAACAAATTATCAAAGAAATTATTAACATTCAACAAACCTATGGGTTTATGGTGGATGTTCAGTTGGGCCCAAGAAACAACTTGAAATACTTCTTCCAAAGTACCAAAACCACCGAGGTAAGGCTATGAAGGCATCAGAGTTGTCAAGCATTGCCTTCATTCGTTCATGCATAGATGATACTTGAATTTCCTGTCCAATTGTCTTTCCAACGAAGTTCCTTCGAGTTAAAGGTTTAGGAATGACACCTAAAACTTGACCACCTCTTAGAAATGCAGACAGTGATACAACCCCCCATTAACCCAAGGCAACCTCCCCCATATACTACACGAATGTTCCTCGCAGTAAGTGTTCTACCAAGAGTGGTTGCTGTGTTGACAAACTCTAAACTCTTCCCATAATGTGTCCCACAAAATACACAGATACTAACAAGTCTACGAACAGAAGAAGAAGAAGCTCCCTCCATCTCTACACTCACACTCTCTGTGAATGATTAAGAGTTGCAGGAAAGTGAAGAAAATGGAGTGTTTAAATAGGGAAGAGAATAGAAAAAAAAAATAATAGCTCCTATATGAGTAGGTTGGCTGTTGTCAGAAAACTTTTGAATTTTTTTTCTCTTTTTTTTTTTTTTTTTATTTTTTTTATTTTTTTTAATGTTTTGTTTTTTTTTAAATAATAAATGCATAAGATAATATATACAGATTGTTGTGATTGTGGCTCACATC
The DNA here is from genome assembly GCA_029884595.1 of Ormosia semicastrata. Taxonomy (NCBI): domain Eukaryota; kingdom Viridiplantae; phylum Streptophyta; class Magnoliopsida; order Fabales; family Fabaceae; genus Ormosia; species Ormosia semicastrata. Next base: position 15,391,769 of record JAQQTO010000062.1, on the reverse strand, counting down.
TTCCTCTCGATTTTACGTCCGAAAACGGCTTAAACGCCTTCTATGAGTCGGGATAGGCTTCCCATCCAATTTTCTTATAAATTGGCAAACACGGTCTTTTTTGAGTCAGATTCCGAAGACTATAATGCTCTTGCTCGTCCTTGAAGAGATTCCACAAACGAAGAAGTTCACGCTGCACAATTCCACAAGAATGCGTCTCAAGAGTCAATAAGATATTATCTAATGACTCCTTACTCAGTCCATTCTTGATGAAGAATATTTTATCTTCTTTGTTTACAGAAACCATTCCCAAAGAATGACATTGCGTGTTGCAATTCCATCGTGCACACTTGTAACAAACGTGCATTCTTTTTGCTTTTCTCTTTTTCAAAAATGAACGTTTACCGAGACCAGGCATGTATCGGACAAATGAATCGGAAGATTCACCACCTAAACGAACCTTTGCTTCGATTATCCAAATATATCTTCTCGGGATGCCCTTGTACATTAACAGTCTCAATCTCTCACACCTAGCTTTGTAAATTTTGGTTAGAACATTTTTATGAACGAAGGGAAATAATTTTTTAGATTTGAAAGAATGACATCCATTTTGAAAGAGAAGAAATCGGTTATTATGGGAAATCGAAAGACAAACCGACTCAAGAGTCACGAGTACCGTTATCCGCCATTTAACCGGGAACTGAAAGAACGCAAAAAGAAGAAACAAATTAAAATAAATTCTACTCATAACAAGGATTAGAAAGGAATATGGATTCTACCTCAACAGCTTGATGTTCCAGAAATGGTTTGAGTCTTTTTGCTTTATAAAATTTTTTATATTTTTTTTATATTTTTTTATGCATCATTTATTGATTCCGCTAGTCATGCAAGTGCAATTTGCGTAACTTAGGAGCATCATTTTTCTTTCAGAAATGGACCCCAATTTTTTACAATGTTCGCAACTTTTGTAAAAAGTATAACTCGCCCTTGAAAAATAGGGCAAATAAAACCAAACTTGCAAAATTTGGAGCTTGTTTTTTTTGAAGAAAAATGACCTCCACATGTTTTGAATGACAAAATTCAATGACACTACTTACCTCATTGTCGGGTACAAATCTCCAAAAGATTTGATCAGGACAATAATTGAACAAATATGGGTCAGCACAATAGAAATTTTTTTTTTTAACTCAATCAAATTTTTTTTTCCATTGAGGCGGCATCTTACTCATCAAGTGGGGTAGACGACTTCTTGCAAGTGGACCTCCTCCAAAATATCCTCTTGAGCTCCCTCATAAAATGGTTTGAGGCGATGTCCATTGACTGTGAAAACTTTTGTAGTAGTCTCACTTGTAACCTGCACAGCACCATAAGGAAAAATCTTAGTAACAACAAATGGACCAAGCCACCTAGATCTGAGCTTTCCGGGAATGAGTTTGAGGCGGGAGTTATAAAGGAGAACTTTTTTACCAATCTTAAATATTTTTCTCATGATCTTCTTATCATGGAAGGCTTTAGTCTTCTCTTTATAAAGTTTGGAATTCTCATAAGCCTCCAGGCGGATCTCCTCCAATTCACAAGTGTAGCTTCCGCTCCATGCCCGCTTGATTGAGGTCCAAGTTACACCTTTTTACTGCCCAAAATGCACGATGCTCAATTTCCACTGGCAAGTGGCATGCTTTGCCAAAAACAATCCGATAAGGAGACATCCCAATCGGAGTCTTATAGGCAGTCCTATAAGCCCATAAAGCATCCTCAAGCCTTTTGCTCCAGTCCTTTCTGTTAGGTTGAACTATTTTCTGAAGTATCTGCTTGATCTCTCTGTTGGAAACCTCGGCTTGCCCATTAGTCTGGGGATGATAAGGTGTAGAAACTCTATGCAAGACTCCATACTTTTTCATCAAGGCTTCCATGCTTCGATTACAGAAATGTGAACCCTGATCACTAATGATGGCTTTTGGGACTCCAAACCTGCAGAAAATATGTGATCTAACAAAATCCACAACAACCTTGGAATCATCAGTCCGAGTGGCATTTGCCTCCACCCATTTAGATACATAATCCACAGCAAGCAAAATGTAAACAAAACCAAATGACACAGAAAAGGACCCATAAAATCAATACCCTAAACATCAAATATTTCACATAACAACAAAGGTTGTTGGGGCATCTCATTCCTACGAGAAATATTCCCTGTTCTCTGGCATTGTTCACAAGATTTACAAAACAAATATGCATCTCGAAATAGAGTGGGCCAATATAATCCGAGTCCAAAACTTTCCTAGTGTATGCGAGTAGGTCCAAAATGTCCCCCACATGACAAGTGCATGACAAAAACTAAGAACAGAATCAAACTCATGATCAGGAATACATCTCCTAATGACTTGGTTACTACAAAATCTCCACAAATAAGGGTCATCCCACACATAATATTTTGACTCACTTTTCAGTTTATCAATCTGTGCCTTAGTAAAATGTGCAAGTAGTGCTCTAGCAACCAAGAAATTAACCAAATCTGCAAACCAAGGGATGTTACCTTGCATCTTGAAAAGTTGTTCATCAGGGAAGGTATCATGGATAGGAGAAGAATCTGCCTCTCTTTCAATCCGACTCAAGTGATCTGCCACCAGGTTCTCTGCTCCACTCTTATCTCTGATATCAATATCAAACTCCTGTAAGAGCAACATCCACCGAATCAACCTTGGCTTTGCATCGGGCTTTTTCAGGAGAAACTTCAAAGCTGCATGATCTGAAAATACAACCACTCTAGAACCAAGCAAATATGATCGAAATTTATCTAAAGCAAAAACAATTGCTAAAAGTTCCTTTTCGGTTGTAGTGTAGTTGGCTTGTGCAGCATCTAAAGTCCTCGAAGCATAGGAAATGACATGAGGTACTTTGCCGACTCTCTGTGCAAGGACAGCTCCCAATGCATAATTAGAGGCATCACACATGAGTTCAAATGGGAGTGTCCAATCTGGTGGTTGGATGATAGGAGTAGTGGTCAAAGCTCCTTTAAGGAAATCAAAAGCCTCTCTGCACTTGCCATCAAAATCAAAAGCAACATCTTTCTGCAACAAGTTAGACAGGGGAAGGGCCTTTTTGCTGAAATCCTGAATGAACCACCTATAGAAACCTGCATGGCCAAGAAAAGAACGAACCTCTCGCACGCAAGAGGGGTAAGGTAATTGGGAAATAACATCAATTTTAGCAGGATCTACTTCTATACCCTTCTGAGAGATGATATGGCCTAAGACTATGCCCTGTTCTACCATAAAATGACACTTCTCATAATTAAGAACAAGATTAGTCTCAATGCATCGATGCAAGACTCTATCCAGACTATCTAAACATGCATCAAACGAAGAGCCATAGATAGTAAAATCATCCATAAACACATCCATGCAACTCTCTAAAAATTCAGAGAAGATACTGACCATACACCTTTGAAAGGTTCCCGGAGCGTTGCACAGACCAAAGGGCATTCTTCTGTATGCAAATGTTCCAAATGGACAGGTGAAAGTGGTCTTCTCTTGGTCTTCTGGGGCTATATGAATCTGAAAATAGCCCGAATATCCATCCAAGAAACAGTAATGCGACTTGCCAGCCAGTCTCTCCAACATCTGATCAATGAAAGGCAATGGAAAATGATCTTTCCTAGTGGCCTAGTTAAGCCACCTATAATCAATGCACACCCACCAACTGTTCTGGATTCTTGTGGGTAGGAGCTCATTGTTCTGATTTGCAATTACTGTGACTCCAGATTTCTTTGGAACCACTTGCACTGGGCTCACCCATTTACTGTCAGATATGGGATAAATAATGCCAGCTTGTAGCAGCTTGGTCACTTCCTTCTTCACCACATCCAGAATCAGGGGATTTAGTCTCCTTTGGGGTTGCCTCACTGGCTTGGTATCTTCCTCCAATAAAATCCTATGCATACATGTGGAAGGACTAATACCAGGAATGTCTGCAAGTGTCCATCCAATAGCACGCTTATGTTGCCTCAAAACCTGCAGCAATTTTTCTTCTTGTTCAGGTTGCAGATTCTTAGCGACAATCACTGGCAGCTTCTCACCATCTTCCAAATATGCATATTTAAGATGGTCTGGCAAAGTCTTTAGCTCTAAGGATGGGGGATGCACAATAGAAGGCAGCAAGCTATTTGAAACAAGCAACTCAGCAGCATTAAATTTGACATACTCCTGACTCTCATTTTCACATGCTGCATCATTCAAGTCAGCAGCTACATCATCACTCACAACTGCATAAATCTCAGCTCATGCAGCACATGGTTCAGTATCACAGTTAACACATATATCACAAGTGACAGAATCCAGAAAGTTAGCAATATCAGGGAATTCAACACTCATATCAGCATAAGTATCATCAACCAGCATTTCAATCATATCAACATGAAAAACTGAATGCTCCTCAAGGGGATGTCATCAAAAATGTTAAACTGTACCACATCTCCACCAAATTCCATAGAAAGGGTGCCAGCATGCACGTCTATCTTGGTTTTGGCTGTTTTGAGGAATAGTCTTCCTAGAATCAATGGAGCATGATTTGTTGAAGACTCATCTTCCATGTCCAGAATGTAGAAGTCCGCTGGAAAAATTAGCTTATTTACTCGCACCAACACATCTTCCAAAGACTCTGCGGGGTGAGCGATAGTCCCGTTTGCCGGTGAAATCACTATACCAGTGGGGTGTAAGGTGCCAATGTTCAAAGACTTATATACTGACGTAGGCATGACATTAATAGAAGCACCCAAATCTAGCATTGCATGGTCAAACCTGGAATTACCTATAGTGCAAGGGATTGTGAAAGTTCCAGGATCTTTACATTTCTTTGGCATGCTTGGGTGAATCATCGCAGAAACATTTCTGCCCATACTGACTTTCTCAGTACCCTTAAGTCTTCTCTTGTGAGTACACAACTCCTTGAGAAATTTGGCATACTTGGGAATTTGTTTGATTGCATCTAGGAGGGGAATATTGATTTCCACCTTCCTGAATGTCTCCATGACTTCCTTTTCCATTTCTGCTTGCGCTATCTGCTTGGATTGTGTCACTCTGTTTAGGAAGGGTAGTGGAATGTTCAAGTCTGAATTCTCTGCACATTTCTTCTGGACTGGGGCATCATGTAAATTTTATTGTGTCTGATCAATCTCTGGCTGCTGCAATGGGAGCTCTGGTTGTGGCAGACTAGGACCATCAATTTCTTTGCCACTTCTCAAGGTAATGGCACTTACATTGCCTCTTGGGTTGTTGACTGTTTGTGAAGGCAATTGGTTCGATCCTTGGCTTTTCAATTCACTCACGGTGGTGGCCAGCTGCCCAATCTGAGTTTGCAGGTTCTGAATGGTGGCATTGACATTTTGTTGGAACTGAACATTATTTGTAGCCATCTGTTTCATCAAATCTTCCAATGATGGCTCGGATGGAGTGGTTGCTGGACTTGGCAACATGAGGGGCTTGCACGTGGTACGCACGGTTGTTGTTGTCGAATGCGGTGGGTTGGTATTTATTGCTAGGACCTACAGCTTGGCATCTAAATTGCTACTGTTGGGGTTGTTGCTGCTGACTATAATTCCCATATCTCAAGTTAGGATGGTCCCTCCAGCCAGGGTTATAAGTATTAGAAAATGGATCATATCTTGGCTGCTGGGACTGCTGATATTGAGGTCTACTAGGAAAAATGCCAGCTGCTGCAACTGACTGTTCTGGAAACGCGGAACCACCATCTTGAAGTGTGGGGCATGAATCAGTAGGATGAGATGAGCAAGAGCAAATGCCACACACCCTTGCAGGCTCTTGTACAGAACCTGGTACATGTTGTCCCACTACTAATTGCCTCACCAAAGAAGTCAATTCATCAAGTCTATGTTCCATTCTCTGTTGATCTACATGAGACGATTGAACTTCATTAACTCCTCTGGTTGAGGTAAGGACTCTTGTGCCAAATTGTTGAGCATTGGCTGCCATATTTGCTATCAAATCTCTTGCTGCAGTAGGGGTTTTATCCACCAATGCACCTCCGATGCGGCATCCACCATACTTCTATCCATCGACAAAGAAGCCCTCATAAAATATTGAATCAAGAGCGATCACTAATTTGATGGTGGGGACAACTCGAACACGCTTTTTGAATCTCTCCCAATACTCATGCAAGGTCTCACCAGTCATTTGCCTTATACCACAAATGTCTTTTCTAATGGCGGTACTCTGGATGCAAGGAAGAACCTCTCCAAGAATAATTTCTTCATATCATCCCAACTCGTGACGAACCTGGTGAAAGGTAGAAACGACCAATCCTTGGCTACATCGGCAAGAGAGAAAGGGAATGCCCTCAACTTGATATGCTCCTCGGAGATTCCATGTGGCTTCATGGTTGAACGGACCACATGGAACTCCTTTAAGTGCTTATGGGGATCTTCACCAGTAAGACCATGAAACTTGGGCAACAAGTGTATCAATCCAGATTTTAACTCGAAGTCGATCAAGATTAGGATATTGAATGCACAAAGACGGTAAGTTACATCGAGAGCAAGAAGTTCTTTAAGGGTCCTATTTTGCACATTATCGCCATGATTTTAGAATCACTTAAGATCTCAAGTGCACTTTCGATTCAATGTCACAACTAAATTCGAGACTCAATTCTTTCACTTAGCCTACGAGTTCTATTCAACCTATGCAATGTTCTATCAATCTCAAGATCAAATTCAAGCAAGATATCAGGATTAGACCTAGTCATGCAAAAACACAAAAATAAAATAAAATAAGTAAACAAGTAAAATACACTAGACAACTCTAAAAATATACCAAAATAAATATAATTCACCTATCTAAATATTTTTAAAAATTATGAGACTTGTACAGCATAAAAACTACACAAAAATGAAACTAAAAAATACAATAAAAAATATTAAAAAATTGAAAAACTGGTCTAAACGATGGATTTTGGAAAAACCAGGGGTGACCTCACAGTTTACTGTGAGTCTTGTTTATTAGGCCGTTTTCCTTCAACTGACCAAGTTTCAGCTCATTCTGGGCACATTTTCTGTCAATACGAAATTCTTGTAAAATGACCCGTAATCACCCGTTTTTGCCTGAAATCCACCAAAACACAGCAACATAAAGGTTAGTGAGAGATTAGTAGTTAAATAAACTCTTAATAAGATTGAATAAAATCAGAATGATCCCCGGCAACGGCGCCAAAAATTTGACACTTGTCGAGATTATCAAATTTAAATCAATTTATAACCGATTTACCAAAACTGCTTGTAGCATAAGGTAACACCGGGTCGAACCCGTAGATCACTCAAATTATGAAGTCAGATTAAGAGGTTAATAAATAGGGGGAAAGATTTTTGCAAGATTAAATAACAAAGAACAATTAAAATGAGTAAACAAGATTGAGAAAACAACCAATCCAAGAGAATTAACAAATCTTGATTTTAATCTATCCTTGATCTTTATAAATCCGTTCAACTATCAACCAAATCTTTGGTCTTAGATCACATCAAGATGCCTCTCAATGATCCATGGATCTTCTATTAGAAACGCTTCTAAAATTCAATTAATTAAGGTTAGACAAATTAAGCATCCATCCAAAACCCAAATTAACTTAAAAACCAAGATCCAACCAAGCTAAATATTTCATCAAACATCTTTGATAAATTATATAACCTCTGAATTCATTTCTTGGCATATGATAATTACGCAATTAACATATGCAAATCCCAATCAAATTAAGCATTAAATCAAATTTAAACAAGAGAAGAAAAGAAAGAGAAACTTGATTAATAGATGAACGTATAACGATTAAAACGAGATCTCAGGATTAATCATCAAGCTTGTCAATCTCTTGGATTGGTTAAAGAACTTTAGCTCTCCATAGCCATCACCATTGGAGAACCTTCAAGAACCATACAAAAATGAAAATAACAAAGAGAGAGGAGGAGAGGAAGAGAAGAAGAGAATTCTCCAAAATGAAACACTAAAACTTTAATTATAACAACACTACTACATAAAAGCTCTACCTCCTACAATGATCTGCATAGCCTCCCTTTTATAGAGGGTTTAGAAGTACAAAATGTCAAAAGGGGGCTGAGTCATGGTGGTTGAGTGGAGTAGGTGGATGAGTGGAAAATGTTGAATGACTTTTGGTGAGTGGAAAATTATGGAGATTCTTTGTCTCCGAAATCATGCAGCTCTGAAGTTATTGCATTCGTCATTTTTGAGCCAAGTGGTCTTCATTAAGATTTTAGCTCTGGATCTTAGCTTTCAAATGGCTTTGGTTTGAGCCCAATATCACTTCCATAGCTCCAGATATGTTCAAATTACTGCACACTGCTCAGGTCCAAACGCAGCTCCTCTGTTCTGACTTCCAAGCCCAATATCACTTCCAAGGAGTCTGAATCGGGAAAAGTGTACAACATGAAAGTTGTAGATTTGAGTCTTAACTATCAACCATCAAAATTTCAGCCCATTCTACAACTTTCACCACGAGCAGTATAATGAACAGTACGCATAGGTCATTCTGCCAGGAGCAACACTTTAGTTCTTGATTCAATGCCAATTTGAGCCATCCAAACGTGTGATTGAGTCTTTGATGTCTTCATGAAGATTGTAGAGCTCTCTCTTATCTTTAAAATGACATAAGATTCACCTTAAACATCCACCTACAGCCCAAGATATGACCCAAATACAGGATTAGTGTAAGACGTAAATCATGCTGAAAAATTCAATTAAATCCATTTTGAGTTCAAAACATACAAAACATAACCAAACTTAATTTATTAAGTGCACGGAGAGTGTAAATGACTAAAAATGAAGGCTTATTAATGCATCAAATATGTGAACATCAGACGTCAACACATTTTTGCACGTTAATATAAGATACTCAGTGGAAGGAAGCAACCTTATTGCCAGTAATTTGGACTGATGCAGCTGAAGATATGACACGAGAAATAGAAGACAGAATGAAAAAAACACAGTCGTGTTTGTTCTAAGATATGATGAATTTCGAGGATGAAATTTCTTTTTAGAAGGGAAGTATTGTAACATCCCAAAAATTATTTATTTCATTATAAATAATCATTTTATAATATTTATGATTTTTTGGAATTTTTGTGGAATTTTCTGAAAACATTGAATATTTTATTATATTTCTCATTTTGCGTGTGCACTGAGCAGAACCGGAATAACGAAATGTTTTCCCTGAGGCTGGTAAACCGTGAACTGTCAACGTGTCGACAGGGGATCTTACTAAACCCGAGGCCGGGCATAGTTTGCGAGGTTTGCGTTTTACAAGATTTTATCTAATGAATAAAATCACTGTATCATAAAATCATTTGGTGAATAATAAAATATTATTTTCATCAGCTGTAACTTTTATTCACTGAGAAAATAATTCTAACAGTGAAATTAATCATCTGTCAGATGTATTTAATTAAGGAGACAAGCTTACTATGCACTTTATGGAGAAGCGCGTGAAGCTTCTCAAGGAAGCTACAAGGAAGCTTCCTCCAACGACTATTCACTCTCTCTCCTCCCTCTCATTGTGCAGCACGGTTTGGGGGGGAATATCACAATTATTCATTCCCATTTTCTCTCATTCACGCTGGTCTCTCTTTCTCCCTCACGCAGCTCTCATTTTTCTTCCTCTCTTCTCCATACGGCTACACACCCACACACTCCATTGTTGAACTTTCAAGTTTTCCATACTCAAGCTAACATAAAACATTGTTTCATCTCACCATCTTCAAGCTTTCTTCTTTGTGAAACTCTTCTTTACTCCTCCATTTTCGTGGTTGGCAGCCCAACATCAAAGCTTGGAGATTTAAGGTAAAGCTCTCAACTTTCTTCTCCTTTCTCCCCATTTTCGTGTTTCCTGGTCACATTGGTGACTATGGATGCCATTTCCACTCTTTGATCTTGATTTTTATGGATTTGAACACCCAAGGTTCTGCGATGGTGAAGCACGAAATTTCCAAGCAAAAAGGAGCTTGCTTTCCTTGTTCTTCACTAAGGTAAGAGGAAGACACTCCTCCTCAACCTCTATTAGCATTCAGGAACCTTGTTTGTGAGTGATTGTGATAAAACCCTATTGAGGGTTATTCTCTGTTTGTATGATTAGTATGTTTGCATGTTGTTTATTATGTGTCTGTGCTATTAGATTGTTTGTTGGGGTATATTGATGTATTTGAATGGTTTGGAATACATGAAATGGGAGAGAATGATGTCGGATTGGTTCTCGGATGACCACGGTTTGAGGTCCGTAATTTTGGGGTTCTTTGTGAACAATTGCAACAATAGGAATTTCAAAATAAAATCAATTGTACGTTATGTAATAAATGAAGAGAAACTTCTCCAAATCCGTCGAGTAGAGTTTCCGACCATTTAGTAGAGATACTTCTCCAAATCTGTCGAGTCCGTCGAGTAGAGTTTCTGACCATTAAGTAGAGATACTTCTCCAAATCCGTCGAGTAGAGTTTCTGACCACTTAGTAGAGAAACTTCTCCATATTCGTCGAATTTGATCGTCTGACCATATCCGTCAAATTTGATCTTCCGACAATATCCGTCGAATTTGAACTTCTGACCGATTAGTACAATGTTGATATCCGTCGAGTTAGAGTTTCTGACCCTTTAGTAGAGAAACTTCTCCAATGTGAATATCCGTTGAGTTAGAATACCAATACCCATCGAGTTAGCATTTCTGACCACTTAGTAGAGAAACTTCTCCAATGTGAATATCCGTCGAGTTAGAATGCCAATATCCATCGAGTTAGCATTTCTGACCACTTAGTAGAGAAATCTCTCCAATGTGAATATCTATCGAGTTAGAATACCAATATTCGTCGAGTTAGCATTTCTGACCACTTAGTAGAGAAACTTCTCCAATGTGAATATCCGTCGAGTTAGAGTTTCTGACCATTTAGTAGAGACTTCTGCAATGTCAATATCCGTCGAGTTAGGATTCTTGTCCATTAAACACTTTCATCGGTTAAACAAGAGAAACTTCTGCAATGTCAATATCTGTCGAGTTTAGGATTCCTATCCATTAAGCACTTTTGTTGGTTAAACAAGATAAACTTCTGCAATGTTAGCAATGTTAATATCCGTCGAGTTAGGATTCATGTCCATTTAGTGCTTTCGTCGGTTAAACCCTTGGAAGATTTCTCCAACGTCAACACCCATCCGTCGAATTAGGATTCCTGCTGACCTTCTAGTATATTCGATAGAATTGATCTTTACCCGACATAATCTTCGTCCGACAGAACCTGACTTTTAGCCATTCCAGTCAAATAATGTTTTCCTACTAACATTGATTCTGTCATATTATTCCTCATCGAAAGGCAGCCTCCCAATTGTACATTAGATACATGGTCTCCGTCGAATCCAAAAGTATAATTTATCACCTAACACCTAGTGATTAAATTAATGGTAATAGGATGCAAGAATTAGCAAATTGGAAAATTAACTTATGCTCTAAGATTCATAAATTTTAAAGAACCAAGGATGAAATTTTCATAAGACTTAGGATAATTTTAATTAGGGTAAGAACAAGAGAGTGTGAGATTTTGAGATCTTAGAATAACCTTCTAAGTTTATATGAATAAATTACTTGAGAGAATTCTTTTAGAGACAAACTTTGTAAGAATAGTTAAACCTAAGCAAGAATTCATAATACGCCTTAAAAATGCATAAATTCATTTAATTCTAATATTATGATATTGTGGGTCCATGTGAGTGACCAATGATTGTGTTGATTCTTGCTTTGGCAAATTGTGGCATATTATGGAATTGTATGTAATAATGATCATACATGTTTATGCATAGAGTCGGTATGCATTGTGATTGTCCGTTGGACTTTGTTAAGGCCTTTAGCCTTGGGGTTGAATCACACCTTAGTGCGGGTGCGAATAGACAAGTGGGGTCCTGTAGTTGACCTTGGGGGCGTCGGGGCGCGGATGTCTCACAGAGGGCAGTGGTAGCTCCTTTGGACCCTGGGACAGACCGATACACACGCACCGACGATCCTGACTGGACACAGTCCTATATCGAGATCTTGTGGGAATGCCGCTGTATAAAGCATTGTTGCGCAAAATGACTGATTATGTTCTGGAAAGCACTTGTTTTTATGGCTGACGAGATACTGGCATGTCTCCCTGATCATTCTCTCCTAATGTTTTGTGTCTAGCTCCATGGAGTAGGATTTTGACTTTGTATGCATATGCATAATGGGTCCATGAATTATCTGGCATTTGTTGTTATTATAATTGGAACTGTTGTATTATTGATATATATAATTGCCTGGAACTGCTTGGTTGATTGTTACTGCTACTAAATGTTTATTATCATCATTGCTGTCAATAAATGCTATGTGGGCGCTTTGCGCCGTTTGGTTTCTTGTTGCTATAATTGGTAATGATGGTAGGATGTCTTACCTTTTTCTTGTACTTTTCTTGCTCTATGTCAATTTTGGTTAAAGACTGTAAGTGGGAACAAGGTTGGATTCCTTTGGATTTTATTGGTTTGACCCACTGTATCCGGTGATGTCATCGCGAAGGGAGTTCTATTGGGTTCGTTCGAACTGTGTTCACTAGTGGTGTCAAGACTTAGCGAGTCGACTGGACCGACAAGCGTATGCGATATGTTGGGGATCTGACCTTGACCATGAAGAGGACTGCGGTTGAAGACCTTATTCTGTATTTCTCACTACACCGGTGAGTCCGGAGTTGCCTTACGCAATCGGGATCCGATGGAGTGCCCAACTCCTTAGTCATGGATATGTTATGGGTAGTTTATATTTCACTCTGCATTACCTGTATAAAGTGTATTTTGAGTATATATTTATGTTTTAAGGTGATTATCCAGTCTTGAATGCTGAAATAGAGTATACCTTATAATTCATATTTTAAACTGATTGTATATGTAACTATTCATTCGTGGCTCTTATTTTCCTCATATGCGAAATGTCTAAAAATTTTGTAAAGTTTATTGTTTGAAAGTCGTAACACGCCAAAATTTAGTGACCGTCACATAATGACGATTGTGTCGTGGTTATTAAATCGAGGGGTGTTGCAAGGAGTTTCTCAAGATTGCTGACTTTGGTGATTTTGTGTGTGGTGATTTGTGTGCTGGCTGTGATGGTGATAAGTTGTGTTCTGTGTGTTCTGAAATATCTGAATTTTTTGGATGTGATGAATCTATTCTTGTGTTAGAAAACTATACAACACATGATATATATGTAGAGGTTCAGGCAGTAGAAGCAGAGCAATAGCAACCTACTAGATTACTTCCCTCTATAGTGCAACCACCAAAGTTAGAGCTAAAGCCGTTACCTGAGCATCTGAAGTATGCATACATGGGGGATGATGAGCAGCTCCCTGTGATCGTGGCCAACAACCTCCTTGCTGAACAGGAGGAGAGATTGCTACAAATTCTGAGAGAGCATAAGACAGCCTAGGATCCTGGTGTAAGCTCTCATGCTTTAAGCTTAACTTAGTCATTACACTTCAAACAATGGGATCCTGGTGGAAGTCTCTCCATCTACAATTGATAAGGTTGTTTCTTTCTCTTTCTTTTATTTTATTTGTCCTAGATTAATTGAGTATAATTGTGGAATGTTGTTTTCTTTTGAGCTCTTTATTGAGGACTATGTACAATTTAAGTGTGGGGAGGAATTTAAATTTGGTTTTCTATTTCTATTTTCTATTTTACTATTTTTAAATTATGTTTTTACAATTTTTGAAAAGAAAATGTGTATTTTTAATTGTCTTCCAATGATGTTTTAGGAATTATGAAATTTGTGAGTTTGAAGCAATTGAAATTCAAGGTTCATAGCATGATTCAATAAATTATCTTCTTTCTTGAATTTGACATGCTTGGTTTTAGATGCTTGATTGGTTGATTGAGTTTGATAGATACATATCTTGTGAGATTTTGAGTCTATTGATGGATGGATTTAGCATTTGTGTCATTCTCTTCTTTCTTGTGTGATTTTCACTCATGGCAATTGATCACTGTAGAACTTGCTTTGATTCTTTTTTATGCTACATTTTCACTTGCATACGTAAACATGATTAAAGCATTCTTTCTTGAATTAGCTACTTTGGCCAGATAGCCAACCTTGCATCATTTCCCCTTGATTAACCTCATTGAGTCTATTTACCTATCCTTTGTCTTAGCTCATTCTATGCCTTATGTGAAAAACTATGATTTTACCTTACCATAGGAATGAGAAAGCATTGGTTCATTTTCATTTGAGGAGCTCTTTTGCTTGTGGGCAATAGTACAAGTGTGGGGGTTGTGCAAATTGATGTGCAATATGTGATGTGTTTGTTGGAAGAAAAAGAAAGAAAAAGAGCTAATTGAAAAACAAAGAAAAGAAAAAGAAAATGCAAAGAAAAATAATAAATACAAGAAGGTTTTGAAAGAAAAAAAAAAGAAAGGAAAGGAATATGTAAAGAGAATGTGCATTATATGGAATTGGGGATAAAATTGCATGTTTGTCATTTGAGTTCCTCCCCAATGCTCTTTTATTCTCTTGGGTATTTAACTTGTCATATCCATATTGTTTCCTTCCCGTACCTTGGCCCCATTACAACCTTGAATAAAAATCATCTTGATTTGTGTGTGCATGTGGCTTGAGTTGTGGAGAAGTAGAAGATACGCAAGCTTACGGTAGTTCAGTTTTCATGAGTTGAATTGATTGAAATACCTACCTTTTAAACACTTGAGGGATTGAGAGTATATTTTGTGAGGATCTATCATTCTTGACTCATGCATTTCAATTTGAAGCTACCATGCTTGTTAATTTGAGACGTGAAGAAATGTACCTCATGAATGTTTTGATTCCTTGAATATTTTCTTGCTTTTCTTGCTTACAAACTTTTGTATTCTTGAACATAATTGGAAAGTGAATCTCTTTGGGTTTTAGTTTTTGAGTTTTTGTGTTTCTTGTCCCTTAGTTTGAATCTTTAGTTTGCCCGGGACGAACAAAAAGCTAAATGTAGGAGAATTTGATAAACACGATTTTCATACATTAGTTAACCCTCATATTTAGTCTCTTGGACCTTTTATATGCTTAATTGATTGGTTTTGGTCACAATTTATAAGTTTGGGCTCAAATTGGGTTTAATTAATTTTTTCAGCATTATTAGCATTTTACATTATTTTTGTATTTTGGTCATATCTTGAGTTCTAGATGTCTAATAATTATGAATTTTACCTTGTAGGAAAGCTGAGAGAAATATCTACAACTTTGATGATCCTGAAGTCTAAATCAGATGTCTAGTGGACCTAATTGGGCTTGGAAGTTAGAACTCGGGTTCTATCACGTAACTAGACCAATGTGCACAAATTGGTCCATAACTTGGGTTGTAGTTTTGATATAGACTTGAAACTAGTGTCATTCGAAAGATAAGACATAGATATTCAACTTTTATGAATACCACAAATTGAAAATACAATGTTTTGATAACATTTCACCCTTGTGAATTTGGCTGACGGGATCAAAGACCTGTTAAGAGTGAATTGGGTGTAACTCTCTCATCTTAAACCCAATGGAAGTGATTTTGGTGGCTAATGAAAGATAAGAGGCCAACAATTAACTTGAACCAAGGGTAAAATTAGTATTCTTAATTTTTGAAGTCAATTATTTTGTTATAAAGAGGAGATTCGAGATAGAGAAAAACCCTAGCCATTTTACTTGATTCTTCTTCCTAGAGTTTTCTCTTTTCTATTTAGATTTTCATCTTATTCTCTTCTTTTTATGAGTTCTTCCCTCCCATTCATGAAGAGGTAGAGCCTTTAACCAATCCAAGGGATTGACATTCTTGATTATTAATCTTGAAATTCTATTTTAATCGTTTACATTCAATTTTTAATCTAGTTTCTCTTCTTCTTCTTCTTCTCTTTGTTTGATTCTGATTAAATGCTTAATTTGCTTAGAATTTTCATATGTTAATTGCATAATTATCATATGCTAAGAGAGGATTTCAGAGATTAAACAAGGCATCAAAGATGTTTGATGAATTGTTTAGCTTGGTTGGATCTTGGTTTTTAAGTTAATTTGGGTTTTGGATGGATGCTTAATCTGTCTAACCTTAATTAATTGAAATCTGGAAGAGTTTATAGTAGAAGATCCATGGATCATTTTGAGGCATCTTGATGTGATCTAAGATCAAGGATTTGGTTGTTAATTGAATGGATGTATAATGATCAATGATAGATTAAAATCAAGATCGGTTAATCCTCTTGGATTGGTTGTTTCTTAATCATGTTTTCTCCATTTAACTGCTTTCTGTTTCTACGCTTTTAATCTTAAAAACTCCGCCCCCCTTGTTCACTAACCTCTTAAATTAATTTTGTGATCATAATCAGAGTGATTTGTGGGCTCGACCCGGTGTTACCTTATATTACAAGTTATTTTGGTAAACTAGTTAGAAATTGATAAATTTGGTAGCCTCAGCAATTATCAAAATTTTGGCATAGTTGCTAAGGAATGTAAGTACCAAGTCTAGTAGCCATGAAACTTGAGCCTCCATTTGCGGATTTGGTGAAGCAGATGGCCATAAATAACATTCAATTCCAGTAGTGGATAGAGGCCACCATACAAAATTTAGAAACTCAAATTAGACAATTGGCCTCTACATGGAGTCAGCTGTAAGCCCAAGGTTTTGGACAACTCCCTTCCCAAACAATTCCCAATCCAAAGGGGAATGTGAATGCCATTATATTGAGGTCTGGAAATTTTGTAGAAGCATCACCTGAGCCTTAACCAGCCAGCAAGCATCAACTTGTAGAAGAAATAGTTTCTGATGAACCAGCCTAAAAATCTGAGGGTCAGAAGAAATCAATTGTTTCCGATGAGCAGCAACAACCTGTAGTGTCTCTTCCCTTTCCACAAAGAGCCATTGAGACTAAAAAGATACATGAGGCTGAGAAGGACAGAGAGCTCCATGAGACTTTTAGGAAAGTGGAAGTTAATATTCCATTATTTGAAGCAGATACCGAAGTATGCCAAGTTCTTGAAGGAACTGTGTACACACAAGAGGCTTCTAAAGAGTAATGAAAGAATCAACATAGGGTAGAAGGTTTCAGCCTTCATCCAACCTATACCACAAAAGTGCAAGGATCCTAGGACTTTTACAATTCCTTGCATAATAAGAAATCACAGATTTGAGCATGTCATGCTAGACTTAGGTGCTTCCATTAATGTAATGCCTATATCTATTTGTAATTCCCTTTAACTTGGTCCTTTGCAGGCTACAGGTGTGGTGATCTAGCTAGCTAATAGTAGTAATGCTTACCCAGCTGGTTTGGTGGAGGATGTGTTAGTCCGGGTGAACGAGCTGATTTTTCCTATAGATTTCTACATTCTAGAGATGGAGGGGGAGTTGCTATCCAACAAGGCTCCACTTATTCTTGGGAGACCTTTCCTCCAAACTGCACGGACAAAGATTGATGTGCATGCATGACTTATTTCCATGGAGTTTGGAGATTCCATTATGAAGTTTAATATTCTTGATGCTATGAATCATCCCATGGAAGAATATTTTGTCTTTCATATTAATTTAATTGATGATTTGATTGCTAATTTGTATGTTGACTTGTGTGAGGAGTTTCCCGAGATAGCTGACTTTGGTGATTTTATGTGTGGTGATTTATGTGCTAGCTGTGATGGTGATAAGTTATATTCTATGTGTTCTGAAATATCTGCATTTTTGGGATGTGATGAATTTTTTCCTATGTTAGCCGATTATACAACAGGTGATATATATGCAAAGGTTCAAGCAGCAGAAGCAGAGCAGCAGCAACCCACTAGATTACTTCCCTCTATAATGCAACCACCAAAGTTGGAGCTAAAGTCGTTACCTGAGCATCTGAAGTATGCATACTTGGTAGATGATGAGCA
This sequence comes from Ormosia semicastrata, assembly GCA_029884595.1. NCBI lineage: Eukaryota > Viridiplantae > Streptophyta > Magnoliopsida > Fabales > Fabaceae > Ormosia > Ormosia semicastrata. The sequence continues at coordinate 15,373,860 of JAQQTO010000062.1, read as the reverse complement.
ACTCCCTGTGATCGTGGCCAAGAACCTCCTTGCTAAACAGGAGGAGAGATTGCTATAAATTCCAAGAGAGCATAAAACAGCCTGGGTCCCCGATGTAAGCTCTCATGCTTCAAGCTTAACTTGGTCATTACACTTCAAGCAATGGGATCCTAGTGGAAGTCTCTCCATCTACAATTAATAAGGATGTTTTTTTCTCTCTCTCTTTTATTTTACTTATCCTAGATTAATTGATGATAACTGTGAAATGTTGTTTTCTATTGAGCTCTACATTGAGGACAATGTACAATTTAAGTGTGGGGAGGAATTTACATGATGTTTTCTATTTCTATTTTTTTTTTGCTATTTTTAAATTCTATTTTTACTATTTTTGAAAAAAAATGTGTGTTTTTAGTTGCCTTGCATTGATTTTTTGGAATTAAGAAATTTGTGAGTTTGAAGCAATTAAAATTCAAGGTTCATAGCATGATTCAATAAATTATCTTCTTTCTTGAATTTGACATGCTTGGCTTTGGATGTGTGATTGGTGGACTAAGTTTGATAGATGTATACCTTGTGAGATTTTAAGCTTATTGATGGGTGGATTTAGCATTTGTGTCATTCTCTTCTTTCTTGAGTGATTTTCACTCATGGTAATTGATCACTCTAGAACTTGTTTTGATTCTTTTTTAGGCTACATTTTCACTTGCATACATAAACATGATTGAGACATTCTTTCTTGAATTGGCTACTTTGGCCAGATAGCAAACCTTGCATTATTTCCCCTTGAGCCTATTTACCTATCCTTTGTCTTAGCTCATTATATGTCCTATATGAAAAACCATGATTTTACCTTACCATAGGGAATGAGAAAGCATTGGTTCATTTTCATTTGAGGAGCTCTTTTGCTTATGGGCAATGTATAGTACAAGTATGGGGGTTGTGCAAATTGATGTGTAATATACGAAGTGTTTGGTGGAAGAAAAAGAAAGAAAAAAGAGCTAATTGAAAAAAAGAAAAGAAAAAGAAAATGCAAAGAAAAAGAATAAATGCAAGAAGGTTATGAAAGAAAAAAAAAGAGGAGAGGAAAGGAATATGTAAAGAGAATGTGCATTATATGGAATTGAGGGTATTGCATGCTTATCATTTGAGTTCCTCCCCAATGCTCTTTTATTCTCTTAGGTATTTAGCTTGTCATATCTATATTGTTTCCATCCCTTACTTTGGCCCCATTACAACCTTGAATAAAGTCCTCTTGATTTTTGTGCGCATGTGGCTTGAGTAGTGAAGAAGCAGAAGATAAGCAAACTTACGGTAGTGCAATTTTCATGAGTTGAATTGAGTGAAATACCTACCTTTTAAACACTTGAGGGATTGAGAGTCTATCAACAATTTTGGGGTCAAAATATTAAAAAGGAGATAAGAAATTTAATACCCTTAATGACATGTTAGACTTGTGTATATGTAAAAAGGTAGCATATAACTTGTTTAACATGTATGTTTAATTTTATAACAAACTGAGTTAGTTTACGTGCTTTGTTGTAACCCAAAGTGTGAAAAGTAGCTTAAAATGACTCAAATAATAGCATAAATTGCTTAAATGAGGGAAATAAATATGGATAATTTATTTCTAGGTCATAAATGCATGAAACAAGATGTAGTTAAAGTTTCAAGATAAACTGAGTTAGTTTGTCATTTTTAGGCATATTGGTTATCCATTTATAGTTGGATTGACTAGTAGCAGATATAGAAATATCAAATAATGATGAAGCAAAAATTTTAATGAATCTTAGTATTTATTTTAATGTTTTTGCAAGTTAGAAATCTTGATTCAGCTAAATCTAAGTGTTTTCAAATTAGGATTTATCAGCTATGGCCTAAAGGCCTTATGAGTCTTTTGTTTCTCCTTTATAAGCCTCACTCATGGTTATTTTTGCTTCAAAAACCAAAAACAGAAAATGTTAAAGAGCAAGTGGAAAAAAAGAGAAGGAAGAGGAGGAGAAAAAGAGGAAAGGCAAGGTTTGAGATCAACCAAGTTTGAAGCTTCAATCCAGGTGCGAAGGTAGGGGATTAGAGGTTTTTTCATCTCTTTGTTTCATTTTCACCATAGATGCACATTTGGTGCATAATAGGTCAAATTGAATTCTAGAGGTGTTTGATGTGTTTGGCTTGCATGAATGTGATTCATTGGTTGTGTATGACTTATTCATAGCATAAGTTGAAGTTAGAAACTTAGAACCTCTCATTTAGACCCTTGATTCACAAAATGAAGTCTTAGGTCAAGTATATAGGATTTTAGTTCATAATCCAAATTAAGAGGTTTAAGTTAGTGATTGATTATTTCTATGTGTTAATGAACTTATTAAAGACTTAGAATCACTTAGAAACTGATTTAGAATAGCCAAAATCCATAAAAAGAACTAATGGAATAGTACCACGATTCTGTAAAATTCTGCAGAACCTAGCTTCAGCTAAGTGCGCCATAGATGAGAATGCCACGCCGTAGCGTGAGACTGTTTTGCATAGTGTACCACGGCATAAAGAAGGCCACGCCGAGGCATGAGGTGCGTCAGTATAGAACCCGAGAGTTAGGCACCGTAGCGTGCCAAGGTTTGTGCGGCGTGAGGCCTTGTAACTCCAAAAATGTCATTTTTGATGTTTTCAAGTTCTTGGCTAGTTGGAATCATTTGTGTATGTTTCTTATGGTGTGTTAAGATATAAATAGGTATAATTTCAAGAGAGGAAATGTTCCTAGCATAGAAGAGAAAGCTTAAACCTTTGAGCATTCAAGAGTTATGGTTTGCTTTAGGTAAATATCTAGCACCTTCGGCCACTTTTGTGGTAATGTATGTCACTTAAGAGTAATGAGTGATGAGGTGGTGTTTAGATGTATGTATGATGGGAATGATTGGTAGTATTGATCTTTGTGAGTATCCTTTGATGTTGTGCACTATCATTAAGGCTAAGGGAGATAAGTGAGAAGTCCAAAAAGTTCTTTTGAACATGGATTCAACCCAAACTTCTCGATAGTGCCAGGATATGTGTAATGTGAGGATGAGCTTTCCCTCTACTTACCATAAGATAAAATATACTAAACCAGTATTCCTAAGTTTAACATCTTAGTTTTAAGTTGGGCTAAGCATGTATGTATGATTAACTTGGTTTCTTTATTTGCTAATGTTTAACCTTATAGTTGCTTTAAACATATCTTTTTAGTATGTGTTAAGATTATGTTTAATATGTTATGTATGGCTATTTTTGGTTTACTTATACTAGGAAATGTTGTTTCTCACCCCGCTGTGTTGCCATGTAATTTCAGGTGAAAGTTCTTCCAAGAACAAGAAGAAAAAGGAAGCTAAAGATTAGATTAGCATTGTAGATTATATTACAATTGTTGTATTTATTAGTAATTCTTTTGTAATATAAAGAGTTATGTAATAATTCAAGCCTTTGCTAAGGCTAATGTTGTATATATATAAGTATGCATTATGTTATGAGATTCATGTTTTCGCATTTCATATGCTCTCTATAATGTTTCTAATGAACATTATGGATATATGATCGAGTTATTACGTATGTCATGGCGTTATAATGCTAAGTATCTCCTTATGCACTATGTATACTGGAATATTGGTATTAGGACGTTACAGTAACCATATGTCCTTTGTTTCTTAAATTGAACCTAAAGACCTAAATGAAGTTATTATTGATGAACATTGGATCTTGGCCATGCAAGAAGAAAAATCAATTTGAAAGGAATCAAGTTTGGGAACTTGTTCCAAGGCCCAATGATCATCCAATAACTGGCACAAAATGAGTTTTTAGGAACAAACTTGATGAAACAGGGATAGTAATAAAAAATAAAGTTAGGCTTGTTGCTAAAGGTTATAATCAAGAAGAAGGAATTGATTATGAAGAAACTTATGCTCTCGTTATTAGATTACAAGCTATTAGAATGTTACTTGCTTTTACTTGCATCATGGATTTCAAGTTTTACCAAATAGATGTAAAAAGTACTTTTTAAAATGGTTTTATTCAAGAAGAAGTGTATGTGGAACAACCTCTTGGTTTTGAAAGCTATAAACTACCCAACTATGTTATCAAATTGAAAATGCCTTGTATGACTTAAAACAAGCTCCTAGAGCTTGAGATGAAAAGTTGAGTAAGTTCCTTTTAGAAAAAGGTTTTTCAAGTGATAAGGTTGATACAACACTTTTTATTAAGAACAAAAAACATGACATTCTCCTTGTGTAAATTTATGTTGATGATATTATATTTAGTGCTACTAATGAATCTTTGTGTAAGGAGTTTGCTAGTCTTATGCAAAGAAAATTTGAGATGTCAATGATGGGTGAGCTTAACTTCTTCCATGGACTTCAAATCATGCAAATAAAAGATGGAACATTCATAAGTCAAACCAAGTACTACAAGGAGTTGCTCAAGAAGTTTAGAATGGACAATGCTAAAGAAATTGCTACCCCAATGAGCACCTATTACTATTTGGACAAGGATGAAGGTGGTAAACCCATAGAAATTACTAAATATAGAGGTATAATTGGCTCACTCCTTTATCTTACCACAAGTAGACTAGATATAATATTTAGTGTATGTATGTGTGCTAGATATCAAGCTTGTCCTAAAGAATTTCACCTAAGTGTTACAAAAAGAATAATGAAATATCTTGTTGGCACAACACAAATGGGCTTGTGGTATCCCAAGGGTGCCTCATGTAGTTTGATTGGTTATTTCGATTCTGACTTTGCTGAATGCAAGATGAATAGGAAATGTAGAGATATGCCAATTGCTTGGAAGATCTTTAGTTTCTTAGCATAGCAAAAAATAAAATAGTGTGATATTATCTATAGCTGAAGCTGAGTATGTTGCAATCAGAAGTTGTTGTGATCAAATCCTTTGGATGAAGCAACAACTTTTGGATTATAGATTACAGCTTGATCACATCCCTATAAGATGTGATAACACTAGTGTAACCAATCTAACTAAGAAGCCAATCTTTCACTCTAGGACGAATCATATTGAAATAAGACACCACTTTATAAGAGATCCTGTGCAAAAAGAAAATTGTGTGTTTAAGTTTATGGAAGCATCAAAACAACTAGCTGATATATTTACAACACCTTTGTCAAAAGAAAATTTCTTTTATATAAGAGGAAAATTAGGAATAATTGACCAATCATGCATTTCAATGAATGCTTGTGTTTAATATATTTTATCTAGGTATTTATGTTCATAAATCCGTTATTGACTTGAGCGTCAGAAGTTCCCCCAAATTTGTTTTGTAGGTAAGTCTCTTGAAAAATAGAGGGGGAGTAAGTCTCTAACACACTTTGTGAGTTCCAATTTATTTGAACTAACTCTTTTCTTAATGGTTGTTTGTCATCATCATAAAGGGAGAGAATGCAATTAGCATTGACAATGACAATGGTTTTGATAATAACAAACAAGGAAGAAATGGTTGTGCAAAGATCAAGTCCCAAGGATCTTCAAGTTTAACTTATAGGACTAAGATCTTATGTAAAGTGATGCGGATTAAAAGTTGTAAACCCAAGTGCAGATTGTTTCAAGTAATAAATTCTCGGGAGTCCGAGGTCGATACACAGGGAATTGATGAAGAAAAATTCTTTCACGTAAAGTAAATATTTTGTCACAACAATAAAAGTGATAAAACTTGGTCACAAATAAAAAAACCTTACTTGAGTTAGGTGATCTACTCTTGGTAAATAAATTAAGGACAAGATTAAATTTTTTGATAACTCAATTAGAATCCACACATAATGGATGTTCCAATCGAAAAATACAACATTCAAAGTTCATTAAAAATTATATACGTAATTATATTATGTTTCCTTTAATCATCTATTAACACCACCATTTATAAATGGGCTCAAGCATTCATTGTGCCAACCTCTTGTCTACAATGAATCAAGATCTCCATTTTACAAGGAAGGTTTCTAAATTGATTGAAAATAAAATACAACACATATAAAGACCACTTGAAAATATATCATTTAAGCACAAGAAAGAAATTAATCTAACCTTAACTTATTACCAAAAGCTTCACCTTTTCACCTAAGTAAAATGAAAATTAGTTTCTCATAGACAAGAAGAAAGAAAGAGAGAAGAAGTAGAAGAAGAACATAACTTCAATTTAGAACAAAAGAAAATTACAACAAGATAATCAAACAACAAAATAGCATGATCTTGATATCTAACACCAAGAATCCTAAATGATTAGCCAAGGCTCCCTTTTATAGAGGATTAGGGATACAAAATGACAAGGGGGTTGATTCATGAGTGGGTGGATGAGTGGAAAATGAGTGGAAAATGTCAAATGACTTTTGATGAGTGAAAAATTATGAAGATTCTTTGTCTCCGAAATCATTCAGTTCTAAAGTCATTGAATGCATCAGAATATTGAAATGTGGTCTTTATAAAAGTTGTAGGCCTAGATCTTAACTTTCAAATGGCATCATAATTATCTCAAAAGGCCACCTACAGCCTGAGATATGGCCCAATTACTGCACAGTATACTGGCCCGATTACAGCTCCTCTATTCTGACTTCCAAGCCCAATATAACCTCCAATAAGTCTGAATTGAGTCTTGTGTTCTTCATAAAAGTTGTATATATGGATCTTAACTTGAAGATACCAAAATTTTAGCCTAATCCAGATCTTACAGCCCGAGTTATGCTTTAATTACTGCACACTGTTCAGGTTACAATCACAAAACTCGTATTCTGACTTCCAAGCCCAATTAGTTCCAGTAGATGTCTGACTTTGACCTAGAGCTCTTCATGAAAGTTGTAGAGCTCTCTCTTATTTTTCCTACAAGATAAGATACATAATTATTAAACATCTAAAACTCAAGATATGGCCAAAATACAGAAATAGTGTAAGATGTAAATCTTGCTGAAAAAATCAATTAAGTCCAATTTGAGTCCAAACTTACAGAACATAACCAAACTTAATCAATTAAGTATATGGAGAGTGTAAATGACTAAAAATAAGGGTTTATTAATGTATAAAATATGTTATTATCATAAAGGCAAAGAGGAATCACACTAAGCTCATATCTTATTTTTATTCAACTTAAATCTCTATGAAAAATCATGCTTTATACTTGTGAAAATATTTATTAAGGTTGAGCAAAAGGAGTTTAGAAAGGTTGGAAAGGTTTTGGGAATCTTTCATTGCAAAGTCTTTTAAAAATCATCTTTTCTTGATAGCCAATAACAGATTATTTGGAAACCAATAACAGATTATCTGGAAGCTAATAACAGATTATCTGGAAGTCAACAACAGGTTATTTGGAAGCAATAACTGATTATGAAATTTCCATAACAGGTTATTTGACAAGTCAGTAGCATTCCTTTTATTGTTTTAAAAGGAATTACTGATTATGGAGTGTCTATAACAAGTTATTTGACAAGTCAGTATTGTGCCTTTTGTTGTTTTAAAGTCCCTAACTGACTATGGCTTCACAATAATCCATTACTTGCTTACGTAAGTGTTTACTAAAAATGCAAATAATCTATTATCTAAAACCAATAATATATTGTTTGTGTTTTCATGATACATTGCTTTTAACTTACACATAAATAACAGGTTACCGGATCACAATAATCTGTCATTTGGGTGTCTAAAAATGAAAAATAACGGGTAGTTACTAGCATTTAATGCTCCCAACCACCTCCAATGGTTCTATTACCTCATGGTCTTTAAATGCAAAGTTTTAGAGATAAAAATGAAGTTGGAAAAATATCTAAAAATCATTCTTAAGCATTGAATATGAGTTCTAATTCTCTTTTCTTATTAACCCTATTTTGAGCTTTAGTGTGTGATTCCTTGATACTCATTGGACTTCAAGTTGTATTATCTACTCTTGTGAGAGTTTCTAATCTTTCTCTTCATCTTAAAATTATTGTAAGAGGGTGAGGTATCCCTCAAGAGAGAAAAAAGTGAGGTATCCCTTATTGTGAGGCTTAAACACTAAGGGTGGGGTATCCCAAATGTGTTGTGAGTGCTCTTAGATGTAAAGCTTGCAAGTGTAACGCCCCTTTTCTGGAGGGAACGTCACATTGTCAAATAAAATAAAATGCGGAAATTAAATAATTAATCACTTAAGACCCGGTTTAAATAATTAAAGGTTGAATTACCTGATACTTTAATATGTAAAAATAGCAGTATATATATATATATTTTTTTTATAATAATGATGACAATGCGGAATGTTAATTACCGTAAAATAAAATAGTAAACGAAATTTCATCTGAATAACATACATATATATACTTAAATATAACGGTGTTTTAGTTACAAGCCTGGAATCAATCCAAAAAGCAAAACTATACCTGCCTATGGATTTACACATCAACACCACTCCAGAATAACAAAATATACAACCCATAAGACAAAAATAACATCAGGCCCCCAAAATAAAAGACTAGCGACCATCAGTAGCTACCAGTGATGTCAATCCCTCAAATGGGGAGGAACCGTAGCAAGATCCTCTACAGATCCTCCTCGGGATCATATTCTCGGATTTCCTCGGATCTTCCTCCTCGGAGGAAACTTCCATCGAAACCACGAAGCACGGGACGGGGCCCGAGCAAGGTAGAATCAAATGAGTCTTCACGCGGGTTGTGGAAACGAGAACCCCACATCTCGCGAATGGGTAGATAGAACTCCAGATGTAGTCGAATATGGCAGGTGAGAACCGGCATCTCGTGTCGCCTCCATCTCCAAGCAAATGCTAGTTGAGGTACGGCCACCCGCTCGAAGGTTCAGTAGCACCGACCTCCTTGCCGTCGTCTTCGACAAATATAAGGTATATACAAATAGTGTACAATAGCAATACAGAAAAGAGGTAAGATATCCTACCATCAATACCAATACAAAGAACCAAGAACCGAATCCAAGCATAGTGCCCACGTAGCATGTAAAGGCAATAAATAAATTTCTAAACAGATAACCATCAAAGTGCGGTCATCGACAGGGATAATGAATAAGTCATAATATCCAGACGAGTTAAATCCAGGCGATTAAATCCGACGCTTAAATCCAGCGCTTAAATCCAGGGCGGTCCATAATAATAAGAGCGATCAACCATTTATAGTATACAAAACAAAGATCAATAAATAAATGTATGATAATGTGATGCATATGCATGGACGCCCAATATCCTACTCCATGGAGCTAGACACAAAATAGTCGAGAGAGGAAGATCGGGAGACGTGTCTCGTATCTCTACGCCGAGCCGAGGCCTTGTGCTATATAAACATATATATATTTTCCACGTGCACATCATGGCATTGTACAGACATCCGTGCTCGATCGCGATATAGGACGGTGTCTCGGTCCTGATCGTCGGTGCGTTTGCATCGGTCTACCCCACAGTGCGAAGAGCTACCAACCGCCTATTGCGAGGAACCCGCACCCCGACGCCCCAAGGTCATTAAAGACCTACACTAGTCTATTCACACCCGCACAAAAGGTGTGTTCAATCTCCTAGGCAACTTGGCCTTACAACAAATCCATAGGACATTTCAATGCATAAAATATTATGCGTCATGATGATAATTCAAAATATGATAATCATCACATAATATGCCATAATTGGCCAAGAGAGTACAAATATGCAAATTAGCATTCAAGAGAACCCATCATCGAATAGCATCAATTTAAAGTCAAGAAGCACATTTTAGGTTCATTATGGATTTCCCAAACCCTCCAAGTTTCACACTCTCTTGTTCTTTTCTTCTAGTAACCTCAAGTCTTATAATAATTATCTCATTGGCTCATTAAGGTTTATGAAACCCTTAATTTCTTGTACTCTTTTAAATACTTGTAATTCAAGTTATGGGTTATGAAGTTTTAGCCCAAATCTCACTTAGAGGCCGTGGCCTTCCCAAGGTCTCAAGTAAGTCATGTTCACATGATTAGTCCCATTTAAGTGTTACTTGATCCAAATTATTTGATCACTATGATTACCTTCCAATTCTTGCTTATTTCCTAAGTCTTAACCATAATTCATTATAAGGATTAATGTTACAAATTATCTTCTATTAACCTTTACTTAATTTCTTGATTAACTCAAGTCATAGTATCTCACAATTTTAGTCATCATTCCCCTCATTCAAGCCCTCATAACCACGACACTCAAGGGTTACTAAATTACCATTTTCTTTTCATTAATTTGTCCTTTCTTTACTCAATTTACCTAGCATCATTCTTGACATAAATTCCATCCAAGTTCAGCCCACAAAACAGCCCCAAAAACCATGGGACTTCTAGCCAAAATTTTCAGATTTTAGTCCACTTAACTTGCCCTTATTTCCTTGTCTTAATTAAGCTTTACATTGATCAAAATTTTAACATAATTTCCCCATACTTTCCAACCAAAACCGTGGCACTCTTAGGGATTCACACAACCAGAATTTTGTTCCACTTAAACCAACATTAACCACTTGATTTAGTGAGTCTTACATTGCTCAAAAATTAAGCACCAAACCCATACATTTTCCAAGCCAAAACAGCCCAAAACCGTGGCCTTCTCATGATGTCCAACAACCAGAAAATTCAGCAAGCCAACATGGATTCCAAACACAAGCATACATGACTAAACAACCATTTAATCCATTTCTCAAAGCTAAACTAAGATAGCAATCAAGTGAGCAAATTTACAAGCACATTCAAGAATAACCACTATGTGGTTTCTCTTCCAAAAATCAAATACAAGGTCCCTAGTTGCTAAAGAGGTTGAGGGGGATTAATCTTCCTCTTACCAAGAAGAAGAACCAAGAACACTTCCAAGACCCTTTTGATTTTCGGATTTTGCCTCCAAAAACCCTAGAAAATGCAACATGAATTAGAACAAGGTAATGGTGTGAAAATGAAGAAGAGGATAGCCATTAAACCAAGGTGAAACCAGAAAACGAAAATGGAGTTAAGTTCGAAATTTTTCTAGCCATGGAAGCTCACCTTCAAAGCTTGAAAAGAGGTTGAAGATGGAAGCTTTCCTTGAAACTTCAAGCACAAATGTTGAAGAGAATGAGTAGGAGATTAAGAAAGTATGATCAAGTATTGTTTTTGTGATGGTTGGGGAATGGGAAAGTGAAGTTGGTCAGTGAGTGAGTGGGAGAGAAAAGAAAGAAATATTGAAGAAGGAAATAGGAGAGGAAGAACGTAAATGAAGAAGAAAATTGGCTTTTAGGTGCTAAATGATGAAATGTAATATTTGGTTAATTAAAACCAATTCCTTCCCTTCTCATCAGCTGCTGCAGACGTGAGAGAGAGTGGGTGAGTGGTCAGAATTTTGGCTTCCAAGGGAAGCTAATTGGTTGAGTCAAAGCTTGGGTCAAAGCTTGTCATGGAAGCTTAGAATAAAATACTATTAAATTTGAATTAAAGTGATTTGATTTGACACAATGTGAATTGCATTAAAATAATGTGATAGTATTTTTATTACACACTATTATCCAATAGATAATAGTTACAGTTGACAAAAAAATTGAAATTTAATTAATCTGATAGATGAATTTTTCACTGTATTGATTTATTTTATCTGTTAAGATTTCTCGGAAAAATGGTGTGAACCTCGTAAACTGTGTCAAGTCTTGGGTTTAGTAAGATCCCCCGTCGACTTATCCATAGTCCAAGGTTCACAGAGAAAATGTCACATTTTCTCGGCTCACATGCAGATGAGACGCACGCAAAATGAGGAATATAGTAAAATATTCGACGTTTCCGTAAAATTCCAGAAAAATTCCCATAAATCACAAATATTAGAAAATGACTATTGGTGATGAAATAATCAATTTTCGGAGTGTTACACTGGTCTCAAAAATTCTCAGCCCAGTGTGCACGCAAAACGAAAAATATATTAAAATATTCGACATTTCCGTAAAATTCTAGAAAAATTCCTAAAAATCAAGAATATTATAAAATGACATTTTATAAATGAATGAACAATTTTCGGGATGTTACAACACTCCCCAACTAAAAAGAAATTTCGTCCTCGAAATTTACATACCTCAAAACAATTCAGGATGTTGCTCCTTCATCTTGTCTTCTAATTCCCAAGTAGCATCACCAGTTGCTTCATTCCAGATCACCTTCACTAATGGAATTTCCTTGCCTCGAAGTTGCTTTATCCGTCGATACTCGATTCTCACGGGAGGTGCCTCATAGGTTAAGTTCTCTTTCAACTGCATCGTGTCCGGTGCTATCACATGACTTAGATCGTGCAAATACTTACGAATCAGTGACACATGGAAAACATTGTGTATGTTTGAAAGAATGGGAGGTAAGGCTATTTGGTAAGCTACTTGACCTACACGGCGAAGAATTTGGTAAGGTCCAAGGAATTTTGGAGTGAGTTTTCTAGATTTCAAAGCCCTACCGACCCCAGGTCGTGGGTGTGACTTTCAAGAATACGTGCTCACCTTCTTCGAACTCAAGAGGTTTCCTTTTCTTATCGGCATAACTCTTTTTTGCCGGCTCTGCAAGCCTCTTCATCTTTTCTTGAATCATCTTAACTTTCTCGGTCGTCTGTTGAATGATATCTCGGCCCAATCGTAAGACGCTCTCCGTCTTGGTACCAACACAATGGTGTTCGACACCGTCTTCCATATAGAGCTTCATAGGTGCCATCCCTATACTCGAATGGTAACTATTATTATAAGTGAACTTTATTAATGGTAAGATCTGATCCCAACCTCCAATCTGTTCAATGGCACAAGCTCTAAGCAAATCTTCTAGAGATTGGATCGTTCTTTCCGATTGACCATCGGTTTGCGGATGATACGCCGAGCTTAGGCGCAATTTCGTTCCCAATGATGCTTGCAAACTCTGCCAAAACTTTGAAGTAAACCTCGGATCTCTATCCGAAACTATACTCGTAGGTATACCATGCGGTCGACGATTTTCTCCAATATACAGTCGGGTCAGTTTCTCCAAACGTACCTTATGTTAATCGGGAGGAAATGAGCAGACTTTGTAAGTCGGTCAACTATTACCCATATCGAGTCATGTCCTATTCTTGTCTTAGGTAACCCCACAACGAAATCCATTGCAATGTCAGTCCCATTTCCATTCAGAATAGACAATGGTTGCAAAAGCAATCCAAAGAGGTTGTTGGTGTTCCACTTTTGCTTTCTCGACGGACTAGGCAAGTCGATACACATCTAGTAACGTCACTTTTCACCATGTGCCACCAAAACAACTTCTTCAAATCCTGGTACATCTTTGTTATGCCCGGTGCATATTCACTTGCTCGTGTGAGCGTGATCCACAATATATTGTCTAAGCTCTTGGTCACGAGGAATACAAATTCTTTCCCGAAATCTTAGAATTCCATCCGTTCCTTCTTTGAACTCGTTTCTTTGCCTTGCTTTATCGCTCTCGCACTTCTTGCAAAAATTCATTGGCTTTCTGCTTTTCCTGGATATCTTCCATCGCCTCGCTTGAGATGGTAACCATATTCATGCGATTTCTCCCGGTTTCAACTTTACAAACGACCACACATCTCTAAATTGTTCGATGAGCTCCTTTTCCTTGATCATCAAAGCGAAACACCGATAGTCTTTCTACTTAAGGCGTCGACCCACGACATTTGCCTTGCCAGGATGATACAACAACCGAAAGTCGTAATCCTTCGAGAATTCCACCATCTCCGCCGTTGTCTCATATTCACTCCTTCGATCATATAAGTATTTCAAGCTCTTGTGGTCACCGAAGATGTTGAACGTTGCTCCATAAAGGAAATGTCTCCATATCTTTAGAGCAAAGACCACACCGCCAACTCTAAATCGTGTGTCGGGTAGTTCTTCTCGTGCACTCGCAACCTGTCGCGAAGCATAGGCCACCACTTTTCTCGTGTTGCATAAGGACGGATCCCAACCCTTGATACGAAGCATCACAATACACCTCGAATGGCTCATTCGGATCGTGTAATACCAATACCGTGAAGTAGTGAGTCGTTCCTTCAATCCTTGGAAACTCGCTCGTAGCTATCACCCATTCAAAAGTCGATTCTTCTTTGTCAACCGGGTGAGCGGTCCGGCAATTTTGGAAAATCCTTCAATGAATCTCCGTAATATCCACTAAGCCCACAAAGCTACGAACCTCCGTTACGACTTTGGTTGTTCCCATTGTAACACCGCTTCTACTTTTGACGGATCTACCGCGATTCCTTCCTTTGAGATCACATGGCCCAAAAACTTCACTTCGTCAAGCCAAAACTCACACTTCGATAGTTTTGCATACAGCTCTTTCTCCTTCAAAATTTAAAGAACTATCTTTGAGATGTTCAAAGATGATCCTCCCGATTCGAGAATATATCAGGATGTCATCAATGAAGACGACAACAAACCTATCCAAGTACGGACGAAAGATGCGGTTCATGTAATCCATGAAGATAGCAGGTGCATTCGTCATGCCAAACGGCATCACAAGATACTTGTAATGACCGTATCGGTACAAAAGCATCTTGGGTACATCCTCTGTTTCACTCTTATCGATGATACCCGGATCTCAAATCGATCTTCGAAAACACCATTTCTCCCTTCAAATTGGTCCATCAAATCGTCAATTCTCGGGAGAGGATACTTGTTCTTGATCGTCAACTTGTTCAATTGCCCGTAGTCCACGCACAATCTTGAAGTACCGTCCTTTTTCCTAACTAATAACACAGCGCTCCCCAAGGTGATACACTTGGTCGGACGAATTGTTTCTCCAAAAGCTCTTCCACCGCTTCTTAAGCTCTTCCGATTCAGTTGGTGACATCGATAGGGTGCTATAGACACGGGACCAGCTCCGCACGATCAATAGCAAACTCTATCTCACGAGTTGGTGGTAATCTAGGCACTTCTTCTGGAAAGACTTCAGAGAATTCCCTTACTACAGGAATAGTGCTCAAGTCAGCCTCAATCTCGATTCTCAAAGAAGATAGCAGCATGTATCCCTGAGCTCCTTCTTTCAATAGAGCTCGCACTTGGTTGGCCGTCAAGTATCTAGAATTCTCATCCACAAGAAAGACTATGGTTTTTCTGGAACAATCTAACATAACATGGTTGGAAGATAACCAGTCCATTCCTAAGATTATATCTAACTGTGATAAAGGTAGACAGATTAGATCAACAGAAAAGACGCGACCTTCAACAATCATAGGACATTTTAGATAGAATTTGGTAGTAACTACAGGTTTATCAGTAGGGGTTGAAACAGTTAACTCAAAAGGTAGTTCAGACACAGACAAGCCAAGTCGTAGCACACAGTCATACGATATGAAAGAATGGGTTATCCCAGAGTCATACAGTACTTTTAAAAGATTACCTCCTATGGTGCCTTCCCCTTGAATCAAGTCTTCTTGATTCATGAAGCTTCGGCTCCGCTCATAGTGTAAACTCGACCTCCGGCTTGCGGTTTCTTGGCTCGAGTCGCATTGACTGATGGTTCAGCCTTCGTTTGATTGCAGTCTTTAGATATGTGACCTGGTTTGCCACATCGGAAATAGATGACTCCTTTGATGGTACACTCCCTCCTAGGATGATCTTTTCCGCACTTCAGGCACTTAGAAGAACGTGTCATATTCTGACCAGATCGGTTCCCAGTAGAACCTCCACCAAATTGTTGCTGATTTCCCGCCGGTCGGGAATAAGGTTTCTTCTGAAAGCGGTTTGAACCACTGCCTCCACCTCTTTGGAACCTAGTAGGTCCGAAGTTCTTGTTTCTCGAGTCTTTAGCCCGTTCCAAGGCTTCAACTTCACAGCACGTGTCTAGCAATTCTGAGAATACCTTCATCTTCAGGGTGATGACGGCTTTCTTCACCTCATATCTCAGTCCTTCGGTGAATTTCCAACACTTCCAGACTTCATCGGTTTGGTGTTGGTAGTGTGTAGAAAATTGCTCCAAGCTCTCAAATTTAGCTGCATACTGCCGACGGTCATACCTCCTTGTCGCAAGTTGAGGAATTCCAGCTCCTTTGCATGTCTCGCGTTTGCAAGAAAATACTTATCCAAAAACTTGTTCTTGAACATTTCCCAGTGATATCGCTTCCTACGGCTTCCAATGCTTTCGAGCTCTGTTCCACCGCTTTCGGCATTGCCGTAAGCATGAAAGTAGCATAATTCACCTTCTTGTCTTCGGCACGCTTCATGCCACGAAAGACCTTTTCCAGGCTCCTTGATCCATAGACTAGCTTTGTCAGGATCAAATTCTCCCTGAAATTGCGGAGGGTTGTGACGATGAAATTCTAAATTCTGCGCATCCGCAGTCGCCTCATGTTGTTGAGCAGATTGTTCTTGCTGTTGAACAGCACGCTCATTTTACTGCGTAATAAGTTCTGCTATCCGCTGCATCGCTTCTACTGCAGCTGCAATATCTCCACTTCTCGTCATTTCACTTTCTCTTAAGTTATTTAAGCTGAAACATATGGAGAGAGTTAAATGTATTCACTCAGAATGCCAATCAAAGAGATTTCACACAGCACAAACAAGACAGACTCACACACAAGACCCAAAGAAAACATAAATCCGGGGCTCGATAACAAACTTTTTTTTACCCCCTTTTCTCGGGGGAACGTCACATTTTCACATAAAATATAATGCGGAAATTAAATAATTAATCACTTTAGACACTCGGTTTAAATAATTAAAGGTTGAATTACCTGATACTTTAATATGTAAAAGTAGCAATATATATATATATATATATATATATATTTTATTTATAATAATGATGACAATGCGAAAAGTTAATTACCGTAAAATAAAACAAGAAACGAAATTTCATCCGAATAACATACATACATATACTTAAATATAACGGTGTTTTAGTTACAAGCCCGGAATCAATCCAAAAAGCAAAACTATACCGCCATGGATTTACACATCAACACCACTCTGCAATAACAAAATATACAACCCATAAGACAAAAATAACATCGTGCCCCCAAAATAAAAGACTAGCACCATCGGTAGCTACCAAAGTGATGTCAATCCCTCAAATGGGGAGGAACCGTAGCAAGATCCTCTACAGATCCTCCTCGGGATCATATTCTCGGGATTTCCTCGGGATCTTCCTCCTCGGAGGAAACTTCCATCGAAACCACGAAGCACGGGACGGGGCCGAAGCCCGAGCAAGAGAATCAAATGAGTCTTCACGAGGATTGTGGAAACGAGAACCCCACATCTCGCGAATGGGTAGATAGAACTCCGGACGTGGTCGAATATGGCGGTGAGAACCGGCATCTCGTGTCGCCTCCATCTCTAAGCAAATGCTAGTCGAGGTACGGCCACCCGCTCGAAGGTTCGCAGAGCATCGACCTCCTTGCCGTCGTCTTCGACAAATATAAGGTATATACAAATAGTGCACAATAGCAATACGAAAAGAGGTAAGATATCCTACCATCAATACCAATACAAAGAACCAAGAACCGAATCCATGCATAGCGCCCACGTAGCATGTAAAGGCAATAAATAAATTTCTAAATAGATAACCAACAATCGGCGGTCATCGACAGGGATAATGAATAAGTCATAATATCCAGATAGTTAAATCCAGTGCGCTTAAATCCGAGACGCTTAAATCTAGGCGCTTAAATCCAGTAAGTCCATAATAATAAGAGCAGTCAACCATTTATAGTATACAAAACAGCATCAATAAATAAATGTATGATAATGTGATGCATATGCATGGACGCCCAATATCCTACTCCATGGAGCTAGACACAAAATAGTCGGAGAGGAAGATCAGGAGACGTGTACTGTATCTCAGCTGCCGAGGCCTTGTGCTATATAAACATATATATATTTTCCACATGCACATCATGGCATTGTACAGACAGTCCGCGCTCGATCACGATATAGGACAGTGTCTCGGTCCGGATCGTCGGTGCGTTTGCATCGGTCTACCCCACAGGCAGAAGAGCTACCAACCGCCTATTGCGAGGAACCCGCACCCCGACGCCCCAAGGTCATTAAAGACCTACACTAGTCTATTCGCACCCGCACAAAAGGCGTGTTCAATCTCCTAGGCAACTTGGCCTTACAACATCCATAGGACATTTCAATGCATAAAATATTATGCGTCATGATGATAATTCAAAATATGATAATCATCACATAATATGCCATAATTGGCCAAGAGAGTACAAATATGCAAATTAGCATTCAAGAGAACCCATCATCAGAATAGCATCAATTTAAAGTCAAGAAGCACATTTTAGGTTCATTATGGATTTCCCAAACCCTCCAAGTTTCACACTCTCTTGTTCTTTTCTTCTAGTAACCTCAAGTCTTATAATAATTATCTCATTGGCTCATTAAGGTTTATGAAACCCTTAATTTCTTGTACTCTTTAAATACTTGTAATTCAAGTTATGGGTTATGAAGTTTTAGCCCAAATCTCACTTAGAGGCCGTGGCCTTCCCAAGGTCTCAAGTAAGTCATGTTCACATGATTAGTCCCATTTAAGTGTTACTTGATCCAAATTATTTGATCACTATGATTACCTTCCAATTCTTGCTTATTTCCTAAGTCTTAACCATAATTCATTATAAGGATTAATGTTACAAATTATCTTCTATTAACCTTTACTTAATTTCTTGATTAACTCAAGTCATAGTATCTCACAATTTTAGTCATCATTCCCCTCATTCAAGCCCTCATAACCATGACACTGAAGGGTTACTAAATTACCATTTTCTTTTCATTAATTTGTCCTTCCTTTACTTAATTTACCTAGCATCATTCTTGACATAAATTCCATCCAAGTTCAGCCCACAAAACAGCCCCAAAAACTATGGGACTTCTAGCCAAAATTTTCAAATTTTAGTCCACTTAAATTGCCCTTATTTCCTTGTCTTAATTAAGCTTTACATTGATCAAAATTTTAACATAATTTCCCCATACTTTCCAGCCAAAACCGTGGCACTCTTAGGGATTCACACAACCAGAATTTTGTTCCACTTAAACCAACATTAACCACTTGATTTAGTGAGTCTTACATTGCTCAAAAATTAAGCACCAAACCCATACATTTTCCAAGCCAAAATAGCCCAAAACCGTGGCCTTCTCATGATGTCCAGCAACCAGAAAATTCAGCAAGCCAACATGGATTCCAAACACAAGCATACATGACTAAACAACCATTTAATCCATTTCTCAAAGCTAAACTAAGATAGCAATCAAGTGAGCAAATTTACAAGCACATTCAAGAATAACCACTATGTGGTTTCTCTTCCAAAAATCAAATATAAGGTCCCTAATTGCTAAAGAGGTTGAGGGGGATTAATCTTCCTCTTACCAAGAAGAAGAACCAAGAACACTTCCAAGACCCTTTTGATTTTCGGATTTTGCCTCCAAAAACCCTAGAAAATGCAACATGAATTAGAACAAGGTAATGGTGTGAAAATGAAGAAGAGGATAGCCATTAAACCAAGGTGAAACCAGAAAACAAAAATGGAGTTAAGTTCTGAAATTTTTCCAGCCATGGAAGCTCACCTTCAAAGCTTGAAAAGAGGTTGAAGATGGAAGCTTTCCTTGAAACTTCAAGCACAAATGTTGAAGAGAATGAGTAGGAGATTAAGAAAGTATGATCAAGTATTGTTTTTGTGATGGTTGGGGAATGGGAAAGTGGGTCAGTGAGGTGAGTGGGAGAGAAAAGAAAGAAATATTGAAGAAGGAAATAGGAGAGAAGAACGTAAATGAAGAAGGAAAATTGGCTTTTAGGTGCTAAATGATGAAATGTAATATTTGGTTAATTAAAACCAATTCCTTCCCTTCTCATCAGCTGCTGCAGACGTGAGAGAGAGTGGGTGAGTGGTCAAAATTTTGGCTTCCAAGGGAAGCTAATTGGTTGAGTCAAAGCTTGGGTCAAAGCTTGTCATGGAAGCTTAGAATAAAATACTATTAAATTTGAATTAAAGTGATTTGATTTGACACAATGTGAATTGCATTAAAATAATGTGATGGTATTTTTATTACACACTATTATCCAATAGATAATAGTTACAGTTGACAAAAAAATTGAAATTTAATTAATCTGACAGATGAATTTTTCACTGTATTGATTTATTTTATCTGTTAAGATTTCTCGAAAAAATGGTGTGAACCTCGTAAACTGTGTCAAGTCTTGGGTTTAGTAAGATCCTCCGTCGACTTATCCATAGTCCAAGGTTCACAGAGAAAATGTCGCATTTTCTCAGTTCCGCGCGGTACGCACGCAAAACGAGGAATATAATAAAATATTCGACGTTTCCGTAAAATTCCAGAAAAATTCCCATAAATCACAAATATTAAAAAATGACTATTGGTGATGAAATAATCAATTTTCGGAGTGTTACACTGGTCTCAGAAATTCTCAGCCCAGTGTGCACGTAAAACGAAGAATATATTAAAATATTCGACGTTTCCGTAAAATTCTAGAAAAATTCCTAAAAATCAAGAATATTATAAAATGACATTTTATAAATGAATGAACAGTTTTCGGGATGTTACAGCAAGCACCTATTGAAACTAGAAGTTTAGTGGAAAAATCTCAGGTGTATCACTTGAGGACTGGATGTAGGTCACAAGAAGTAGTTGAACTAGTATAAATCTTGGAGTTTACTTCTCTCTACCTTATCTCTTTTATATTTGTGCCTTTATAGTTGTTTGCTCTCTTGAATACTTTGATTCTTGGTGTCTTTGGTGTGAAAAGTTCTTATCCTCATCTATCTACTCCTTTTTTATAATTAATAGCTTCAACAAATATTAATAAATAAGTGTTTTTGAAAAAGTTTATAAAAATATTTTACAAACTCAATTCACCCCCTTTTGAGTTTGAAGCCACTTGGTAACATACACTTTCTTCCTCTTTCAACCTCCCTCTACATTAGCCATATACAATTGTTGTCGATCACTCCCCAACATTGAACTAACTAGGAGGTAAAATAGGGGAACAAAGGACTCTAGCTTTTTCTCCTTTGGATTGGGACCAACTCTTAGGAAGTTATTTTGGAATGAGATATTGTATTTTATTACATTAGCCATATACAATGTTAGTTAAACTTTTCTTATTGGGACCAACTCCTAGACATATACTACTCCTAGACATATATTGCTAAGTCAAAATTAGTGCAAAACCTATAATGTCCTGCCATTACAGAGCCAAAAACCATTGTGTAATGTGATGTGATTCTTTAAGTTTGACATTCACTCCAAAGGTTCATAAGCCTTGCCCATCTTTGGATATGCATTATGCAAATATCCGATTCTTCAAAATTCTAGTGTTTGTCCCTATGTGTCTTTAATAGATAATAAGTTGGGATTGGTTTTATATATATTATCCTTTGGTTTTTGACCATGGTATCCCCACTAACATTGCTTTGTGACTAACCACTCGAACATTGTCGCAACTAGGAGGCCCTCAATAATTGTCTTCTCCAAGATTTGAACTTTGATCCTCCCATTAGGGCGTAGCTCGCTTATCATCACACCCAACTCTGATTGGTTGTTGTATATATTATCTAATAATCAAAAGAGATGTATTTGGATTTAAATTGAATTTTGTAATTTAAATTTATTTTAAAATTCTTCAAAAAGTTATGTTGTCTCCTAATAACACTAAACTATTTTATTATAAATTCTTTTCTCTCTCTTTAGAACATATTTTCAACAATGTTCTTGTTGGATTTATGGGAGTCCAACAATCATCCAAGGACTTGTATGTGTATATGGGTGTATATTAAGGGTACTTGACAACCCAACCTACCAGTGTGCCATGTGTGCACTACAAAGCCCCTCATGCTCACTTGCAACATGTTTTAGACGCAGGGCTATGCACTGCCACTATAAAAAAATAAAGTTAGGCCTTAACTAATAATTATAACTTTTGACCTAGTGATAAGCACTTGATCTAACAAGTGGTATCAGAGCGAGGTTGCAGGTTTAAGTCCCCCAGGTGTCACTGGGAGGTGGAGATTATTGGATTTATAGGAGTCCGATAATAACCTTAAGACTTGCATGAGCATATGAGCGTATATCATGGATTCTTGATAACCCAACTTGTTGGTGCACCATATGTGCACTGCGAAGCCCCTCATGTTCGCTCGCAACACGTTATAGACTCAAGGCTATGCGCTGCCACTATAAGGAAACTATGCGCTGCCACTATAAGGAAATAAAATTGCACCCTAACTAATGGTTATAACTTTTGACCTATTGGTAAGAGCTTGATCCAACAATTCTCTTCTTCCACCTCTCTTCATACTCTTGGTAAATTACTATCCTTAAGATAGCCTAAAAATGTATTGCCTAACATTCTATTATCTTTGTTATCCTCGTATCGTAAACTTTTTTCTACAAGAGAAAATATGAAAAATAAAATGAAGTGACATGATGAGACATTGTTTCGATTTCAAAGGAATTGAAACTGTCAATGTAAACAAAGTTGACTGACTATGAACAAACAAACCATCTCGTAAGAGCACATGGGAGATTGAGTTTTGTTTTGTTTTTTTCTTTTTTAAGAGTAGAATGACTAATCAATAGCTAGGAAAAGAATAAACCACTACAACAAATTTGGCCTATGGCCACACATTTTTAGACAATGCTTGGAAAGCGTACCCTAAAATCTTAATAGGAAACATTTTTACTAGAGTTGCCTTTTCTAAAGGTTTTCACAATGAGTTTTTAGCAACACGCATAAAACATTCCTTTAGGCTGTGTTTGGATAGAGTATTTTAAGGAAGAAATGTATTTTTATAAGGGATTTAAAATGATTTGTGATAGAATAATTTGTTTGGATAATTTATAAAATCATTTTAAAAATTCTAAGTAATTTAAGAAGGGATTTCATTTGTTGAAAAAAAAAGAATTTTAAATCCCATATCATTAGGTAGGATTTCTAAAATCCTCGCATGTTCTCCCCTTCTTCCCATTCTCTCTGATCTCTCTCGTCTCAGTCGTTCCCGTTCTCTCCCTTCTCTCTCGTCTCAGTCGCACGCTACTTCCATCCGCGCCACACGCTGCTTGCATTGGCGCCGCACGCGACCACCGTCGCGCCCAGATCCACCTTGCGCCGCCTATCTCGAACCCAACCCACCACTGCTTGTGAAATAGGGGTAAGGTCCATCGGGAATCCACTGCATTTCCCTGTATTCTTGTACTGACATTTGAAAATAAATATAACTTGATAGTTCATTCATATTATGACTGGTATGTTCTTGCATGTGGATGATTTTTATGCATTTTTGTAGATATGGTAATAAGATTGGTTCTGCTCTATTAGTTTGCTTCTTCAATTTAGTGTTTGTTTTTAGTTAAATATCAGTTGTTTAATGAAATGTCAAGTCCATGATGCTAATGATACATATAATTACTTGACAATTCAATCTGTAAGTTCTGAATGCTCATGATGTTTGACTGGTTTTTTCCATTGTAACTTTGAAGAATAAATAATTTGTATATTATCATGGCTCGTCAAATATTGTTTAAGAACCAATTTCTCTGGCAGTGAAAAATGAAAATGAGATATAACCATACTATGTTATTGTTTGTTCTGATATTATGAAATTTTTAAAAGATGTTTTGTAGATATTGGTTTGAAGTTACATTTAGTGTTTGAAGATGCTTTGTATGTTTGTAATATATAATAATGAAGATGCTTTGATGTATGATTAGCCAAGAGCTTAGACCATTTTCAAGACAGAAGTTTCTGTGATGTGAATTTTCCTTTTGTTTTCTCTGGAGCTATTTGGTAATGACTGATGCCTAGAAGTTAAGAGAAGAATCCATGTCCTTGCTGGTTTTGGTTAGGTTTACCATATGTCTCAATTGTTCACATTCTTCCAAGTAGATGTAGATATTGATATTGAGTCTTCTCAATCATTCCCTATCACTGAAGAAATGAGAATCAAAGCACAAAAGTTAAGGTTTTATGGTCTTTCTCACCTTTTCTCCATAGTAGTTGAGCTTTTGACATGTTGAAATTGTCTAATTATTGGTAACTGTACATAATATATTTTTATGATTCTTTAATTTGATAATTTGAAGTTTTCGAGTTGTCTTTCCCCTTTTCTTATCTAGTTGCTTCATATTATTATTGATGTTTCTCTGTTTCAGAGAACAAATGTGTAAGGGGAAAGAGGAGGAAGAAAATAAATTGGAGAAAGAAGGGGAGAAGGTACATTAAATTTAACAATTTCTCCATCTAAAATAATTTCTTATCTATTGTTTTTGTTTTTCACCCTCCTATATTTTCTTTATCATATTGTGCAATGATTGTGTTGGAGAAAAGTTACAGATTATGCTAAAATATGCAAATGAAATGGTGCAGTTTCCAAATTATTTGCTTCTGCTGGATACATTTGAAAAGAATACGGAAAGGATAGAAAGATGTCTGTTGATTCGTCATTTGCCTTTAATGTCATATAACTAGAATGTCATAGACGAAGATACTATTTCAATCACTTCAAAAATAATCTGTGAACAGGTTTATCAAATGAAAAGGGATCACTTTCTGATTTATCCTCTACTCTTCATGTTCCTGGTGGTCAGTTAACTTTTAATTTTTACCAATCTTCAGTTCTCTTACTGTTTAGGCTTCCATGTATTTGTGTATAAACTTCAAAACGTTTTTCACATTGAAATTTCGCACTGATTATAAGTTTAATCAGAATCAGGGAAAAAGGAAGTGATCATTTCCAAAACTAATTTCACTCAATTTTCATCATATTTTTTCCCACAGATAAGGTCACTTCCATGGAGTCTCCATCTTTGCTGCAAACAAGTCCCTCAAGCTCTCCCATGGATGTTAGTAGAGCACCCTCACTTTGCATTGCTGTCATAGGAACCACTAGTGAGCTGGCAAGGAGGAAGATTTTTCCAGCTTTATTTGCTCTGTACTACAGTGGCTTTCTTCCTGAGGTACAACAACTTTTTGTTGGATTTTTATTTTTTCTTTTTTTCACTTAAAAGTTCTCTTACATGCATTTCGAAAACCTCACTTCATATGTTGATACTTTATACAAATGCCCTAAAATTACATTGAACAGAATCTTTGTGAATAGTAATATATTGGATTCTGGCATGATATTATATTCAAAGTATTTTTTTTTACTATAATAAAGAAATTGGAACATATCAAGAGTGCCAGTTGCTAGTGAATCTTTACCTTTTTTTTTTAAATATTTAAATTTGTATTGCCGTGTCTGCAGAATGTAGGCATTTTTGGGTATTCAAGGAAGAATATGACTGACAAAGATCTACGATCCATTATAGCTTCAACATTAACATGCCGAGTTGATCATCAATATGATTTTCTTATTACTTCCCAAACTATTACCTTCTATGTCCTGTTTCCCATTCATGGACAAAATCTTTTGCATTGAATCTTACATATGACAACTTGGGAAACTGCTTGCTAGGTAATGGCTTGTGAAAATTTACTCCCAACTTATAGCAGATAAAATCTCCTGGAATTTATTTTTACATGTAAACATTTATGTGTCTAACTAACCAATTCCAAAGTTGCAATTAAATTGGTTCAATTCATTTGAAACAGAAAATTGTACATCTTTCTGGCTTGTGTGTGTGTGTTTGTGTGTGTCTTTGTGTGTATATGTATGTATTTATTTTTCAATTGAATTGAGAAACAATAGGATGGTAGATAGGCCTCAATTAAAAAGTCTTGGCCAACTGGATCCAAGACCTATTGAAACTGTGGCATCGGTGGTAACTACATTCCACCACATATGATACTTCTATCACTTTGTTGAGGATCAATATAGTCTTTTGCATTTGAAATTAAAATATATGCATTCCTTATATTATCTTTTATTCAATAAGTTTGCACATGGATGTCTTTTAGTGGTGAATGAACCTTCCAATTTTTGTCTCTATGGTTAACTGATCTAGCTTAGGGATCATTTGTTGACCTTACACTGAATGAAGTTTGTCTTCTGAACAGATAACTCAGGGAGAAGATGTGTCTTTTTCTTTTTTCTGGGGTTGGTGGGTAGGGGGATGTGACCAGTTTTCATCTTTTTTCATCTTATTGCATTTGATTTGTTAGACTTCTGATTAATGTAATCAATTAAATACATATAGGGCACTCACATTAATTCACAGGCTTTATGGATTTACCTTTTCCCTCTCATGAATGATTCAATTGATTTTCAGAAAAAATGGTTTTGCTGCATACAAAGTCCTCCTGCAGAAAATCCAAGTCAACTAGTGGTTGTGAAAGCTCTTGCATTGGAGAAGAAGAAGGATTACATCTTGACTTTTATGTCTTGATGCCAAGTTGAAAACATGCTGAGAGTTGATATTACTTTGTGTCATTTTAATCTTTGGTACTAGTTATTAGATGTAGAGTTGGAAACATGTTAGAAATTTATTAGTGTAATTTAAATCTCTGTTACTAGTTATATATGTGGAATTACAGATTTAAAAACATCATTAGTTGATATATTAAATTACAGATTCAGACTCTATTTTGTTTCTTACATGGTGTTCAATTTATATTACAATTATATTGATTCTACTAAGCTTAATTTTGAGGTATTTTTTCAATATTTGTTACTATTTTTTTTACCTAGTCCAATTTATATTAGATGATGTTATATTTAAGTTAATACCATCTCATTTTATTTACATTGTAATTAGATTATATAATTTGTTAATTTTTAAAAATGATATATTAATCTTTTCATTTTATGCAAATTTTTCAATATTTTTAAATTCATTTTATTTTTATTTTTTTTACTATGAATAAAAAAATATTATATGATATTTATTTTGTTTTGTAAATTTTTTTATTGAAATCCCAATTTTACAAAAATATATTAAAAAAGATTTATAAATGAAGACAATTGAATTATTTTATCCAAATAAAGAATTTAAAATTTAAGAAAATTTAATTATTTTATTCAAATTAAATATTTTACAAATAAAAAAAATTAAATTAATGTAATTAAAATATTTTAAATTTTAAATACCTTAAAATTTCAAAATATCTTATCTAAACACAAGGTTAAAGTATACAGCACACTTTTAAAATGTTGCCATAGTTCAGAATGCTTATTTGGCTAAAATGTAATACTTACCATGTGTAGCTCATCTTATTTCTTTAAGAAACGTTGTGAAAGCGTGCTCTATATAATTTACAATATGAGCTACTCCTAATTTTTCCCACTACTTTTTCCCACTAAATTTTTTCACTAAAATAAAAATTGAAATCCCATTCGATAGCTCTGAGAAAAAGAAAACCTCATTCAGAACCCTATTCTATAGCTATGAGAAAAAGAAAATCCAATTCTTCACCGTCTTCGGTTTCATTTCCTTCGCCGTTCGCGTTCCTCTCAAAAGAGCATTTGCAATCATTCTTCAGCATGAAAGTGCCCTTTGTTGTTTGTGTTCTTCGAGTTTGTTTTCTCCAAATATCTCTTTTCTTTGTTCTTCGTACTCTCTCAGAGTGAAAGGTTTCTATGTTTTTGTTTGTTCTCAGCTTGAAGGAGGAGACCCAACACCCACCTAGAAGGAAGAAAGGAAGGAAGGATCTCAATTTCAGCACATAGGTTTGTTTACTTCAGTTTGTTTCCATTTTCACTCAAATTATTAGGTTTTGCATCAAAAATCAGGAGGGTAGCATGCGCACTTGGGAAACTTAGTAGAGTAGTATCCCCTTTTCTGGCTCAAAATTAGTTGAGTTGAAACACCCGACACTCACTTTTGTGAGTGTGAATGAAGAGGTTCCTCTATACTAAATAGGGTGATCCATTGCAACACCATCTTTTTAATTTGCAGGTAACGTAAGCTCTTACTTGTTTTTAATCCTTTGATTGTTAATCCATGTTTTGTTAGTTTAGACATTAGAAGAAAATGTGAGAAAATATGAGTTTTGTGACTGAAGCATCATGAATTTTTAATTTTAGCCTCTGTGCGCTGCCTGCAACATGTTTGATGAAGTATCAACTTTGGTTTACTGGTAGCTGCAATATTGAGTTTGGAATTGAATGTTGTGACTATTATCTTTTTCCACAAGCTTGTAAATATTTTAATTTAGTTTTTGATTATTTTTTATTCTATGCTTTTAAATATTGTAATTCAATTTTTATGTATCAGGTTATTTGCTTATTTATCATTGTCATTGTTTAAATAGACTTCCTGATTTGATTTTGTTTCTCAGGCTGGTTTTAAATTTTGAAGGTTGTTTTTAAATTTTTTTCCAAACCAAATAAAATTGGTGATGACTCTGAATTTTTTTTTATTCAATTGCAACTGGTTGCAGCACCTCCATAATGGTTGTGACAATTGTATAAATCAAATTCTTAGTATGGTAGATTCTAATGAAGTCGTGAAATCTGCTGAAAACCAACAAACAGAGCAAGGTATATGTGGTTATTTTATCTATAACTCTATTAATCTCTATTTTTGCATTGGACCCACTTGTTGAATGTTGTTTGTTTTTGTTCTCTACTTCTATGCTTATTATGATATTGAATTTTTATTTTTTGCTATTACATTTTGTGTGTTTTCAGTGTGTAGTTTCTTTAGAAAACCAATTAAGAAGAAGAATATAACACATGCTATTGATAATGAAGATAAGGAGGAGGATTTAAAGAGTGAAAGGTCTTTGTTACATTTTCATAACAAGACCTTGAAGCCTGAAAATAAGTTGTACCTTTCCAATTTCAGCACCAAAATGTGTTTGGCTTACTCACACTATTCCTTGTTCACATCTTGACACGTAATTAGTTTGTCATTTCATTAACCTCCACAACCTCTTCTTATTATGCCTTTCTTCTTTCTTTATTTTTGATAATAAAATTATCTTTATCTCATAGTCATATGTTCTCTTTTTAATATATTCTGCTGTTATTGATTTCCTAAACAAGTGAAATGTAATCATTGTTATGTTCTTTCTATTTTATATTGTGTTCTTCCTCTGACACTCAGCAAGTTAGAACATTTATTTTTGGCTTTGGTTCTCCTGTGATAACAACATCATTCTCTGTTTCATTAAACTGTTTGAGGTATTACATTGATTTACTTATGAAAAAATGCGTGGATAACAATCATTTCTTTTAATATATTTGGGAATGAACTTTGTGCTATCTTTATTTTCTATTCTCAAGGTTGGGTTTTTCATGAGAGACAAGAATAATCCTGTGGAGAATTAGTGAGTAGAAAACTTCTGTATCATATGAAGCTTTTAAACATTTTCTTTTTCCAACTCAAATTTGGGTGAGTAATTTAAAGTGGTGAATAAGCCTTTAGAAGTTTAGCTTTAAAGATTAATGGGAATTGCAGCATTTAGGTACCAAGGAGCACTAGATTGGAAAATTCTTGGGTAGAGCAATTTTTGTAGTAGAGCAATAGATAGTGACAATTAGTTCAACAATTTTGCATGCTTATATTGGTCATAATTCTTTGTCCTATTTTAGCACATTGATGTGAATTTTGATTCACTAGTCTATTTGTGGATATAAGAATATTGTTTTCCTTTTTCTAGTCAGTTTGTCCTTCCCCAATGCAACAGTAAACTATTTTTGCAACTAGCCATGATGCATGAGAACAAATAGCTCTTGTTCATTGTATATCATACACCAATAATTGTCTACTTCATGTTACTCAAAGGGTTTGCTCAAACAATCATTAAAAGAATAATAGACCAAAAACTCTTGAGTATATTTTGATTTAGGTTTCAACAACATTGTTGCTTCTATTTTGATCCCGACTCACAATTTAACCCTTTTTAGCTTCCTTCACTATAAAATGTAGAAGATGAAGCAACTCATTGTCAATCCCTTACCCTCATTACTACTATCTTTCCTGTGCTTAAGTTGTGATTTCTTGCTATTTTATAATTGATTCTACAATTCTATTATAGGTCAAGAATGTAATACCCTTAATGACATGTTAGACTTGTGTATGTGTACAAAGGTAGCATATGACTTGCTTAAGATGTATGTTTAATTTTGTGACAAATAGAGTTAGTTTAAACACTTTGTTGCTACTCCGAAGGTGAAAAGTAACTTAAAATGACTCAGATAATAGTATAAAATACTTAGATAAGTGAAATAAACGTGAATAATTTATTTCTAAGTCACAAATGTATGAAACAAGTTGTAATTAAAGTTTCAAGGAAAACTGAGTTAGTTTGACATTTTTAGGCATACTGGTTGTGCATTTTATGTTGAATTGACTAACAGTAGATATGAAAAAATAAGTTAATGATTAAATAACAATTTTAATGAATCTTAGTATTTATTTCAAAGTTGTTCGAGGCTGGAAATCTTGATTTAGCTAAATCTAAGTATTTTTAGTATATCGGGATTTATCAGTGTATGGCCTTAAAGGCCTTATAAGTTAAATGATCCTTTGTATTTTTCCTCATTCACGATTCTTTGCTCCAAAAACAGAAGTTGAAACTGTGAGAGAAGAAAGGAAAGATCAAGGAAGATGAGGAGAAAAAGAGGAAAACTAAAGGGAAGCCTAAAGTTTGAGATCCTCTAACCCTATGTTTGGATGTTTTTTCATTAATGGAACGGAACGGAATAGGTAGGAATGAAATGGAAAGGAAAGGAATGGAATGGAACATAGTTTCCATTCTCTTTGTTTGAAAGTTTCATTAATGGAATGGAACGGAACGGAATTACCTATGTGTTCCTCCTATTTCCCCTCAATTTTGGGGGGAACAAAAGTTAGGCATTTGAGGGGAAGAGGGGGGAAATGATTCCCCGTGTGTTCCGTTCCGTTCCTATGCATTTTAAAACTCCCAAACAAGGGAAGTTATTTCCGTTCCTCCCATTTCTTTTCCGTTCCCCTCATTACCTATCATCCAAACATAGTGTAAAGCTTGAATCTACATCTCAACTGCCAAAGGTAAGGGATTTAGAGTTCTTGCACTTCTATTCTACATTTTCTCCATGGATGCACCCTTGGTGCATAGTAGGTCAAAATGAGTTCTAGAGGTGTTGGATGTGTTTTAATTGCTTAAATGTGTTTCAATGGGTGTTTACGACTTGTTCATAGCTTAACTTAGAGTTAAAAACTTAGAACATCTCATTTAGACCATTGATGTCCAATAGAGGGGTTTAGGTCAAGTATGTATGATTTTTGGTTCATAGTCCAAATTTAGTGGTTTAAGTTGGTGATTGATGATTCTATGTGTTAACGAACTAATTAGGGACTTAGAATAGAATCACTTAGAAACTATTTTGGAATAGCCAAATCTTATGAAGAAATCCAATGGAACAATACACAGTTCTACAGAACCTAGTTTCTGCTATGCATGTCGTGGCTTGAGGAGACCATGCTGAGGCGTGAGGTTGAATCCGATATGTGCGCTATGGCATGGAGAAGGTCACGCCGAGGCGTGATGAGCATTAGTAAGAAACTCAAGAGTAGGGTGCCGCGGTGTGCCAACGCAATGTCGCGACGTGAGGACCAGGATTTTCAAAAATGTCATTTTTAATGTTTTCAAGTTCTTGGTTAGTTGGAATCATTTATGTATGTTTCCTAAGGTGTGTTAGGACATAAATAGGTATAATTTCAAGAGAGGAATAGTTATCTAGCATGTATGAGAAAGTTTAAACTTTGAGCATTCAAGAGTAATGGTTTGCTTTAGGTAAACATCTAGCACCTTAGGCCAATTTTGTAGTAATGTGTATTACTTAAGAGTAATGAGTAATGAGGTGGTGTTTTAGAAGTATATATGAGGGATGCTCTGGTAGTATTGATCTTTGTGAGTATCATTTGATGTTGTGTACCATCAATTTAGGCCAAGGGAGATAAATGAGGAATCCAGAAGGTTCTTTCGAATGAGGATTCTGTCCGAACTTTTCGATAGTGTCAGGATATATGTAATGTGAGGATGAGCTTTGTAACACCCAAAAAATTGTTTGTTTCATGAAATATATTTATTTTATAATATTTGTAATTTTTTAGAATTTTTTTGGAATTTTTTGAATTGTTTGACTATTTTAATATATTCCTCTATTTGCATGCGCACTGAGTGGGGCTGGAAAAATAACATATTTTCCTCGAGGCCGAAAAACTTTGGACTGTGGAAACGTTAACAGGGGATTTTACTAAACCCGAGGTCGAACACGGTTTACGAAGTTTCATTTTTCGAGACTTTATCTGATAAATAAAATTGCGGTACGTTTTATTATTTGATGGACGATAAATACTATTTATGCTAAATGTAACTTTTGTCCACTGGATAATAATTTTAGTAGAGTGTTAGTCATCTTTTCTAGAGAGTACTTTAATGACATCACCCATATGACATCATCACCATGACATCACTCTTGACTTTTTTAAAAAGTGTGTGAAGCTTCTCAAGGAAGTTTTGTATCAAGCTTATCAAGGAAGCCACTTCCCTCCCTCCTCCTTTGTGAACCCCACGGCCATTGGGGGGAAAAGATGACCAAAAATTATCATCTTTTCTCTTTGCCACACATTCACTTTTCACTTTTTCATTTCAAAAACAAAGTTTTACTTTTTCCTTTCTCTCACACACTTTCTCTTCTCCATTTTCTCTCCATTTTCACGGCCACAACACCATTGTTGGCCACCCAAGCTTGCTTGCTTAAGTCAATCTAGATTCTTGAATCCTCTCATCATCTTGAAGCTTTTCTCTTTGGTGATCATCTCTTGATTCCTCCATCTTCATCACTTTCTACCAAGTCCTAAAACTTGAAGCTTTGAGGTAAAGTTCTTGACTTTCATCTTTTCTCTTCTCATTTTCGTGATCCTTGGTCACCTTTGTGATCAATGGCTCATCTTTTCAAGTTTTGGTTGTAGATTGTGTGAGTTTGACTATCCTAGGATTTTCTTGGTGGTGGTGGACGAAAATTTGCAAGGAAGCATCAAGGAGCTTCCTTTCTTTGTTGTCTCTTTAGGTAAGAGGGGGATCTTCCTCTTCAACCTATCATGGTAGTGAGGAACACGTTTTTGTGTTGATGGTGAGGAATCCATGTGCGGGTTGCTCACTTTGTTGTGTGATTTATAATAATGTTGCAATTGGTTGTGTTGTATGACTTTAATACTTGCTATTGTGTAACTTGATGGATTGGAATGCCTTGAATGCTTGGATGTGTATATGGAAAGCAAGGGATTCTTACCCCTTTTGTTTGGAGGCTCACGACCAATAGGCCCATGAAGGAATTTTTGTGCTACTTTGGGACTTAAGAAATCAAGTAATAAGTAATTAATAATGTGATGAAAATTTTAGGTTCCTAGCCCTTGGGAGGTCACGGCCATCTAGGGCACCCATTGACAAAATTTTTGTATAAATCAAAACTTAGGTAATTAGGTGATTAAGTAATTAACTACGAATTCATAATATGAAAAGAATAGAGAATAAAACTTTATCCTATAGCCTAGAATGATTTTTTGACAAAAAAAAAAATGAGTGTGGGTGAGGTTGTGAGGAGCTTAAAATAATTTCCTTAAGTGAGTTTGAACTAAAACAAAGGAAATGACTTATCTAATTAAAAGTAATAAGGATTGAATGGAAGACACTAGAGGATTTCCCTAGAGAGGTTAGTAGAAAATAATGAAAATTGAGGCGTAACTTATATATCAAACTTTTAAAAAGTATGTTTCCACCCTTGAGATTTGGACAATGACTTGTGAGTCCATAAGTGGGACCAAGGATTGTTGATAATTGATTGGACCTAATGTGGCGTGTAATCATGGACAAGTCACACTATTATTGAAAATTTGTATATATGTGCATCGAGTCACCATGCATTGTTAAAGTCTGTTGGACTATGTTTGTAAGACTGTATGCTAAGGAGATGAATCACACTTATGTGCGGGTGCGAGTAGACCAGTGTAGGTCATTTGTTGACGTTGGGGGCGTCGGGGTGCAGGTATCTCACAATAGACAGTTGGTAGCTCCTCTGTGTCGTGGGACAGACTGATGCAAACGCACCGACGATCCAGATCGAGACACTGTCCTATATCGCGATCTTGTGAAGAATGCCTTATATAAGCCATGTTGCGCAATTTGTTGATATTGAAAGCACTTGATTTGAGGCTGATGAGATACAGGCATGACTCATTGATCATTCTCTCTGATGTTGTGTCTAGCTCCATGGAGTAGGATTTTGGTACCTTGTGCATGTGCATAGTCTGTCAACATATTTGTCTGGCATAAATATATATGATTATAAAACTGTTTCCTTTAATGATGTTATGACTATCTGTATTACTAAATTGCTTATCATATGAATCTTGATGCTGTTTATTATGTTGCCATGTTGTAAGGCGTCTAGCGCCGTTTTCTAGTTCTTTACTGTCATAACTGCTATTGATGTTGGATATCTCACCTCTTTTTTATAGTCTACTATTCTGTTATATCTATGTTTCTTAAAAGACTGAGGTGAGGAAAAGCCTGAGTTTCCTAGTTTTGGGGCTAGTTAGTATTCTGTTTGACATGGCATCCCGACGAGGTTTCCTTGGGTATGTCAAATTGAGGTTCCACAGAGGCATTGACTATTGGCACGTCGACTTGATCACCGAGTGTTTCGTCTATGTGGGAGATGTGACTATATCTTTGGCTTGGGGCCATTATGATCTGCCTGTCTTCTCTTTTGACGTTTCTGTATGGCTAGAGTTCTACATGTCGATGTGTGAGGTGTGGGGTGATCGTGAGTATACTCCACACAAGGATTCGTTCCTATCTTCTGCACGAGCTCCTACTCGTGAATCTGTTGTTCTTGTGAGGATTTCCTCTTCTGAGGAGGATCCTATGGAGGAACCTGAGGAGTCTTTTAGACAAATTATAGGATGCTTCGAAATCTTGTCTTATCCAAGGCTTATCAATTTCAAAAGAATTTTCTTTATTTAACATATTAATTACTTGGGATCTGGTTGGATAATATTCTGGAGATTCAGATCTATTGCTTTGTTCATAAAGAGGTTGAGGTATAATAGGATTAAAATTAACACCAGATAATTTGATAGAGGATCCGTCTATTGAATTTCTAAACGGAGGCATACTTATGATAGGAGAGGGTGATCTTAACATTCCAATTCTTATACTAGAACCATCTTGAATTATTGATTTAATCCTAGTATTTCTTATAGGCTGAGGGGGAATTACTTCTGGAAATACCCAATCTTCTGGAATCCTATTTATTATTTCTTCATGCGTTAACCTTTTTGGGGTTAATATTGACGATTTTTGAAGATTAGCTTCCATAATTATTGTTTCATGCTTAGGTGATTTTCTTAAGGCTTTAAAGTTTTGATCTTCATAAGATACCTTGTAATGAATTCGAAATAATATGGACATATGCTTAGCACCTTCTTGAAAAATATCTTCTAATATTTTAACATTGAGTTCTAAATCTTGCTTAGTCATATGATCTTCTAAAGGCATAGTATAATTAGGATAACAGTTAAAAAATACGGGTCCATCATGAAGGTTGGACTCTAAGACTGCGGTTATTTGATCTTGTAATTTCTTAAGTCTTTTATCTCTTAAAAGAATTAAAACAGGATTATCTATTCCTAATCGGTGTTGTCCTTTGGCTGCTACTTGTATCAATCTTATATGTATAAACTTATAGTTTTCTTTTAAATGTTGATCAATTAAGTCGGTGCTCAATAAGCTTAGAGATTCACAAGTTTTTTCTAAAACATGAGTAGCTTCATACATATGTATTTGATCCTTAGGTTTAAAAATAGATGTACTTGTCTTATATATTTCCTTAGGAGGTACATAAGGTATTGCCCAATTTTGTAAATTATTTTCTATATTTGCTATTTGAAGTTCCTTATCTTGAACTAAATCTTGATCTACGTTCATCTTAGAAGAAGCATTATGATACTTAGAAGAACCTATGCTTGTCGAAGCTCTACCACTAAAGTGAGAGAGATCACTAAGAGTCCTAAATAGTCTAGACATACTGAAGGAATTCTCTTACCGGGACCACCACTGCATGCACGGGACCACCCTAAACAGCCTTCTCCGGCTAACACATGGGCTGACCAACGTACCGACCAGGGCTGACCAACGCTAAGTCCTTCTTCCTTCCTTACGTTTTTGACTATTCAGAACCTCTTAACGAGGCTCTGATACCATTCGCGGCAGGATCGATCGCAACTTGGTTCAACATAAGTATTTCCATGCATTTTCAACAATGAAAATAGAGTAGAATTAGTCAAGATACTGAATAATATACTTTATTGAATTCAAAATACTTATACAACTGGATACACAATACTTCTTTACAAATCTGATGAGAAAATACAGTACACACGAGATAATAAACTGAAGAGAAAATACAGTACACACGAGCTTCAGAGGGTTTTTTACAACAGTTTAGAGAGAGTAAAGAAGGCGATGCCTTCAGCGAAGGTCTTTCTTTTCTTTTTATAGAGGCTTTGGATTCTAAAAGTTTGAAGTCCGGAGATGGATTTCAAAAACTTGAAGTCCGGGCTCTTGTCAGTTTCTGTCTTCTTTTCGGATTTCAAAAACTTGAAGTCCGAGGTCCTTATCAGTTGTTTTGCTTTTCCAGATTTCAAAATGCTTGAAGTCCGAAATTCTTTTCTGCTTTGTCTTGTAGCGTCGGCCTGTGGGGCCCGGCTGAGTCATTAATCTTACTTTGACAAAAGACTCTACTTTTTACAAAGAAGTGATGAGTCCATAACAATTGTCTTCATTGTCGGCTAACAGGTCATCCTTGTCATGTGAGTCTTCAGATGGTGGGGACGAGCCTGAAGTAGACATTGATGTTTTTAATTTTATGAGTAACTCTTGCTCAGATGAGGACGAGGCTAGTTCTTGAAGCAATTTTGCTTTGAGTTCCTCAAATTGAGAAGGCTTTTGATGATTTTTCTTAGCAAAACTTGGATTATTCTTAAGCCAGTTTTTAATTGCTGTTGGCTTAATAAATTCATATTATATTGAGCCCACCACTTAACACTGAATTCTCTGGCAATCCA
Organism: Ormosia semicastrata; assembly: GCA_029884595.1. NCBI lineage: Eukaryota > Viridiplantae > Streptophyta > Magnoliopsida > Fabales > Fabaceae > Ormosia > Ormosia semicastrata. The sequence continues at coordinate 15,336,916 of JAQQTO010000062.1, read as the reverse complement.
CTCGGGTTGAGAGACTTGATCTTTGAAGTATGAAACATAATCCCAGACATTGATCCAGACAATTCCAAATGCTATATAAAAATGCAAAAGCCTAGTTCCTGAAGGAAAATCGGTCTGTGTGACAAACAGGTCATAGGCCTCCTTAGCTTCTTGAGGAAGAATTTCCAAACAAGGTCCAGTAATTCGAACCCAATCAGCAAACCATGAAGGGATATTGGAAATTCCTTTGTTAAACCAAAAGAACCATGAATGATTATAGGGTCGGATAAGTAGAAAATTATACCAAGCATTCTTATAATCCCAATAAGTATAAGTAGGAGGATCGAATTTTATTGAAAAGGCTTTAGGAGTATGAAGATTTTGTTTCCAGTCTTTGGGACTTAGTACTTTGAGAATCTTTGCTTTAGAAAAGTCTATGTACTGAGGATCTGAAACACTGTAATAATGATCCAGAGATATTGATTTTGTGTCTACTAAAATTAGTTCATAAAAAAGTCGGTTTTTCTTAAGATTATCATAAGGAATATGATGAAAATCTTTGGGGAGCATATTTTGAATAATTTCCCTAGGGGTAGAATTGGGAGAGTAAAATCCTAATTCTATAGTCATTATTGGTTCGAAGAGTCCTTTTTTATGATACTTACAGTTTTCAGTAGTAGGTTTATTATCAGGAAAAGGTTGATTCTTAGATGAAGAAGCAGCTTGGGAGTAGGTTAAAGGAGTGAATCTATTAGAAGCAGGAGAAGAAGGTCGCATAGACCGAAATGGAGAAGGAGAAGCGGTTAGGGTTGAAGACCCTAAAGGGGAGGTCAAAGACCTAGTTCTTATCTCAGTGCTTAATTCTTGCTTTTGACTTTCTGCAAGATACTTATCAAGAGTAACCTTCTTAGCTTTTGACTTCATTGCCATATCCCTGTAAAAATTCTCGAGTTAAGAAATCTGGCAAATAATTATGCTTGCCTTTGCTATGTTGTACATCAAAGTCAAAACAAGATAAAAGAGCTTGCCATCTAGCAAAAATTTGCTTTGAAACCAGGTTTTGAACATCCTTTTGAATTATAGAAGGGGCTGCTTTGCAATCAGTTTTTAATAAAAACTTTTTATTAAATAAGTCACTTTGAAATTTCATAATACATAATACAATAGATAATATTTCTTTCTTTACTGTACTGTACCTTTGTTGAGCCGGTTGCCATGATCCTGAATGGTACCTAACAACCTGTTCTTGCAACGATCCTTCTCTTACTTGCTTAAGAATCCCACCATAGCCTAGTTCAGAGGCATCGGTTTCAACTATTAAAAATGCTTGAGGATCTGGGAGTCCTAAACAGGGGATAGTTTTAGCTAAAATTTTTATTTTCTTTACTGCTTGCGTCATTTCTTCATTCCAACTGGGAGGATTTTTTCTTAATCTTTTAAAGAGTGGTGCGCAAATTATTTTTATATTATGAATAAAATTTGCTATATAATTTACACATCCTAAGAATCTTTGTAAAGTGTTTTTATCTTTTATTTCATCTGAAAATTTATTAGCAAATTCAATTGTCCTTTCAATTGGTACAATAGTTCCTTGATTTATTTTAAACCCTAAAAATCTTGTTTTAGTTTGAAATAATTTCATTTTCTTAGCAGATATTATTAGACCATTTTCTTTAATTAAGTTAAAAAAGATTTGTAAATGAGTAAAATGGTGCTCAATTGAGTTGCTATATACTAACACATCGTCTAAGTATACGATGGTAAATTTAGAATAAGGATTTAGAATTGAATTCATAATATTTTGAAATTCTGATGGAGCATTCTTAAGGCCTTGGGGCATTACATTCCATTCATAGTGTCCAAAGGGTACTACAAAGGCAGTTTTATACCTATCGGATTCGGCTACCTCTATTTGATAGTATCCTGATTTCATATCAAATTTAGAGAATACTTTAGCTTGATGAACACGATCTACTAAGTCTTTTTTATTTGGGATAGGATATCTAATCCATTTTAAAACTTTATTTAAAGGTTTATAATTAATTACTAATCTAGGAGCTCCTCTTTCTATTTCGGAAGCATTCATTACATAAAATCCAGCACAACTCCATGGAGACTTACTAGTTCTAATTAACTTCTTATCTAAGTATTCTTGAATTTCCTTTTTACAATAGTCAATGTATTGTTGATTCATTTGTATTGGCCTAGTTTTAGTAGGAATATTAATTTCATTAAAGTCCTCTATGTACGGTAGAGTGACTGTATATCTTCTTCGATCCTTAAAATCTGTAGGGAATTCACTACATACTTCTTTTTCAAATTTTTCTTTAAGGCTTGTTATTTTTATTTGAATATTAGGATTCTTAATTTGTTCTTCAATTCTTTTAAATTGAACTTCTCTGCTTAACGAATTTATTTGCTTAAGCTTATTTTCTATTAAAGATTCTTTAATTAAATTTATTTCTTTAATGTTTGGGGGTTTAGTAAATTCGAAACATACTTCTTTTTCTAAAACTTGAGTAACTAATCCTTTATCTGTTACTGAAAAAGGGTATAATAACGTAAGAAAAGGAGTTCCTAAAATCATTTGTTCAGATATATTTTTTACTAATAAGAAAGAAGTTTTATAACAGACTTTATCTTTACATATCTTTGCATTATTTAATTTATACTTAATTTGCATTCTATTACCTGAAGTACTGCTTAATGATTCGGTAGTTTTTTCATAATACTTAGTTGGTATTAATCCTTCCTGAATACAGTTCATGTCAGCTCCAGAGTCTATTAATGCAATTAACTTAAATCTTTCTCCTTTGATTATTAAATCAATACTGTAATGCCATTTATGAACAATTATTTGAGAGAGTAAATGGATATAAGAATCGTCTTTTTCAATTTCTTTACAGGTTTCTTTTTCGTTTTGTACTATAATTTGAGCTTGTAGATTTAACATTTTAAATTCCAATTCAGTATCTTTTTCTTTTAAAATTGAAATTTCATTTTTTAAATTTTTTATTTCTTGTTGTAAATCTTTCAGCGTTATTTCATTATTAGGGATTTTTTTAAATCTATTTAAGACTTCTTTTATATCTATTTTTTCAATTTCTTTTTCTTCTTTCTTTTGATCTAAAAATTCTTTTATTTGTGCAATAAATTCTTGCTTAACAGAAGATTCTTCCATGTTTTCATTAAGGCTTAATAAAGAAAAGGCTTGTTCTCTAGTAATTACATTTATAGTTTTAGTACATGCAGAACAGTTACATATTTGTGGTCCTTCTTTTTCAGAATTATCTGAATTAGTGTTTTCTTCTTCTTCTGTTGAAGAGTTTTTTAGTTGATTAATTAATTCTTCTTCCTCTGCCGAAGGATATTCAGTATCAGATGATTCGGAATCATTAAGTAAAATAGCTAACAATGATTCTTTTAATTCTTCATCTATTTGCAACTTATTTATTCTTTGTTTTACTCTGCAATTTTTCTTGTAATGTCCTATTCTTCCACATTTATAACATATTATTTGCTTCTTTTTATTATATTGTTCTTTAGGTTTAGATCTTCTTTTAGGCTTTACTTGTGAAGTAGAGGCTTCATTCTTATAATATTTTTTATAATATTTACCGGACTTTTTAGGAGTCTTATAAATATACTTAGCAGATGGCTTTCGTTGCTTACTGGGAGCTTCAATTCCTTCTATGCCCCATTGAGAACAAAAAGAGCCTAATTCTTTTTTACAATTCTTTGTCTCATGTTTAAGCTTGTGTTGAAGTTTTAAATCTAAACATACTTGAAGTCCTGTTTCTATTACATAATTAGAAATTTGACCAAAGGTAAGGAGATTATACGGAATTTGTCCTGAATTTTGATTTTGAATCATTACTTTAACTTTTTCAGCGAATAATTTAGGAAGACCAGCTATAAATCTTTCTTTCCAATAATTAGCTGATGCATCACTTCTCAAATATAATTTACTTAGAAACATATCCTTATACCATCTATAATCAGATATAGTTGGGCAGTATAAATTAACAATTTGATTAGCTATTCTTTTTTGAAATTTTAAGGGTTCACTTATAAAATGCTTAGTTATTGTATATAAAAGAGTAGTTACAGCATCTTCCTTTTGACTACCATCAGTTTCGACTTTGACTGCACTAATTATTAAATCTTTCTCTGTTTGGGAGAGACAGTTGTCCCACCATCCTTTAAGTTGGCCTGTAAAGCCCAATACTATTAATGAAGCAGTAGTTTTATCTGAATTATTTTTGCCTTTATGGGCCGTTGCGGCCATTGTCATTTGTTGAATAGTATCTAAAATTTGCTGCTCACCTAGCCCATCAATATTCCATTCATTAAGGGCTTCTCCTGAAAAGGACACTGAGTCTTGAAAGGCTCGTTCTTCAAATTGGACATCAGGATAAGTAGGTCTAGAATAATAGTTTCTAGTAGTAGAAACTGGCATTGGGGATTTTAGCTTATTAATTTTTGAATCATTTATTCTTAAATTTAATAATTCTTGTTCAAGTTCTTCAATTTTCTCTAGAGTTAAAATTTTTGGTTCTGATGAAGATGAGGAAGGGGATGTTAATAATTCTAATTTCTTTCTTATTTCTTCTAAGGAATTTTCTGACTTAGATAACTTTATATTTTTTAAACCTTCTTCAGGAACATTCATTATCTTATAAATGGGCCTATTTGGATCTAAAGTAGTGCTTTGTAATGACGAATAATCTTTATTGACTTGAGTATCAATTCTTTCTAAAGATTTTGTTATATTATGAAGAGTTTGATTTGAATAATTTAATTGTTGATGGATTTTATTTAGATCATTCTTTTCGACGGGAAGAGCTAAATTCTTAGTAGGTATTGCTTTAAATGGAGTAGCATGATATGCATCTTTTGTATGAATGTATGGTTTGATCTCTACGTTGAGTTCCGCTAAGTTTATATTTTCTACTTACAAAAAGAAAAAATAATAATAACAGAGAATCGCTACGTTAGGATATTTTATTGATAAACAAGTTAATACCTATAAATAAAATAAATCGGGTCTTAATAGTTTTTTTTTGAGTCACGCATGTTTGGTCTGACGTCCTCCTCCTGCAAAAGGGGGCGTTACACTAGTTTGGCATCAGAGCCTCGATTTGAGTTTTCTTTTGGGTTTTGTGGTTAGGTTTGTCTTGTTTGTGCTGTGTGTCCCTCTAAAACTTAACACAAGAGATGTATTGTTTGATTTTCGAAAGGTTACATCTAAACTTTCTTTGTGTTTTGTTTAGTTGACTCTGGAGAAAGGTAATGGCACATGGTAGAGGAGGACACGTTAACGTGGAACGCGACAATGAGGCGATGGCTGCAGCTGCTGAAGCTATGCAGCAGATGATAGAAGTTATTGTGCAACAGAATCAACAAGCAGCACAGCAGCAAGAGGCGAATGCTAATGCCCAGAATTTGTTTGAATTCCGTCGAAACAATCCTCCACAGTTTAGAGGCGAGTTTGATCCGGAAAAGGCAAGTTTGTGGATTCAAGAGCTGGAAAAGATTTTTGAAGGAATGGGATGTGCAGACGACAGCATGGTAACTTATGCTGCATTTATGCTGGTGGGAGACAGTGAAATTGGTGGAAAGGAACTCGGAGGTTGCTACAAGCGGAAGGAAGGGAAATTACATGGGAAGTATTTTGTAATTCATTTCTGGAAAAGTATTTTCTGGATAGTGCAAGGAATGCCAAGGAAATGAAATTTCTTGGGTTACGACAAGGTGGGATGATGGTTAACGAGTATGTTGCAAAGTTTGAGAGCTTGTCAAAGTTCTCACGGTATCTTCAAATCTAGCTTGATGAGGTATGGAAATGTCGTAAGTTTGAAGAAGGTCTAAGGGTTGAATTGAAGAGAGGAGTACTGCCAATGAAAATGAATCAGTTCTCAGCCTTGATGGACATATGTTGCAAACTTGAAGCATTAGAACCATCTCGAGAGGCAATGAACCTTAACTGTGGACCATCTAGGTTCCAAAGAGGAGGAAACAACAACAACTGATTTTTGAGGAAGCCTTACTCCCAACCACCGTGAAGTCAACAACAATCACCTGGTGGAGGCTCTAGTGGAAATTTCGGTGGCCATCGAGCTGGTCAGACTATGGCATTTTCACCAAAGTGTATGAAATGTGGAAAGGACCACCTGACGAGGGATTGCACGATCAAGGGAATTATCTGCTTCAGATGTGGAAAGTCTGGACATCTCTCTCGAGATTGCAACTAACCCAAGGCAGAACCTTCTATCAACAATGCACGAGTTGCAAAACCTCAGGTAAAAGGCAGAGTTTACATGATGAGTGGAGTGGAAGCTTCCTAATCCGAAGATCTGATAAAGGGATATGGTACCATAGGAGGTAATCTTTCATCTGTATTGTATGATTCGGGAGCAACTCATTCTTTTATTGCTTATAACTGTGTGCGTCGATTAGGTTTACCTGTGTCTTCTTTGCCCTATGATTTGAGTGTTTCTAACCTTACTGCTAAACCTGTTGTTACTACCCATGTTTGTTTGAACTGTCCTTTATCTATTGAAGGTCGAATCTTTTTTGTTGATTTGATCTGTTTACCTCTTTCTCAAATAGACGTGATCTTAGGAATGGATTGGTTATCTTTTAACCACATCCTGTTAGACTGTTCCAGTAAAATCATAGTTTTCCCTACGGCTGAAGTTTCTATATTTTTGACGGCCAACCAAGTTCAACCTTTCTTGAAAGAAGGAGCTCAGGGATACATGCTATTGTCTTCCTTCAAAGTCGAGAGCAAGATGGATGTGAAGACTATATCGGTAGTCAATGAGTTTTCTGAAATCTTTCCTGATGAGGTACCTGGTTTACTGTCTGAGCGGGAGATAGAGTTTACTATCGACCTTGTGTCTGGATCTGGTCCCATATCCATAGCACCCTATAAGATGTCGTCGTCAAAATTAGTTGAGCTCAAGAAGCAGTTGGTGAAGCTCTTAGAAAAGCAATTTGTCAGGCCTAGTGTGTCACCCTGGGGAGCGCTAGTGCTGTTGGTCAAGAAAAAGGATGGAACTTCGCGCTTATGTGTAGATTATTGTCAGCTGAACAATGTCATGATCAAGAACAAGTATCCACTTCCAAGGATAGATGATTTAATGGATCAGCTGAAAGGAGCTTCTGTTTTCTTTAAGATCGATTTGCGTTTAGGCTATCATCAGATCTAAGTGAAGGTAAAGGATATTCCTAAAACGGCTTTTCATACATGTTACAGACATTATGAGTATCTTGTGATGCTATTTGGAGTGACAAATGCACTTGCCATATTCATGGATTACATTAATAGGATTTTTCATCCTTACCTAGACAGATTCGTCGTCGTCTTCATCGATGACATTCTGATCCATTCTCGAAATCAGGAGGAACATGTTGAACATCTCAGTATAGTTCTCTAGATTCTGAAGGAGAAGTTGTATGCCAAGTTTTCAAAGTGTGAATTATGGCTGGAAGAGGTTAAGTTTTTGGGTCATGTAATCTCGAAGGATGGAATTGCAATGGATCCGTCAAAAGTTGAAGAGTTTTACAGTGGGAAAGGCCGAAGACTATGACAGAGATCTGTAGCTTCGTGGGATTAGTTGGTTATTACTGAAGATTCATTGAAGGATTTTCTAAGATAGCAGGATCTCTCACTCAACTTATGAGAAAGAACCAAGCCTTTGTATGAACCAATGATTGTGAAGAGAGTTTTCAAGAATTGAATAGACGACTGACTACTTCACTAGTTTTGGTTCTACCTGATCCTAATGAACCATTTGAAGTGTATTGTGATGCTTCATATCAAGGATTAGGATGTGTGCTCATGCAAGATAGGAAATTGGTGGCTTATGCTTCAAGACAGCTGAGAGTACATGAAAAGAATTATCTTACACATGACCTGGAGCTAGCAGCTGTGATGTTTGCTTTGAAAATATGAAGACATTTTCTGTACAGAGCAACATTCAACATCTACAGCGATCATAAAAGTCTGAAGTACCTGTTTGACCAAAAGGAGCTGAACATGAGGCAAAGGAAGTGGTTAGAATTTTTGAAAGACTACGATTTCCAGCTCCAGTATCATCCTGGAAAGACAAACGTGGTGGCAGACGCTTTAAGTAGAAAGATGCTTAGTATCTCTGCTATGATGATCAAGGAAAAGTAATTAATAGAACAATTCCAGAATATGTGGACGTCCATGGAATTGACCCTGGGGAAGATTTGTTTGAATATGGCTACTATCTCAAATGAATTGATGGAAGAAATCCGAGAGAAACAGAAAGATGACGAGTTTCTGCAAAATGAGAGGGAGCTGATGAAGCGAGACATTGTGTCAACAGTTTAGGAAGGACATGACGGTATTCTAAGGTTCAGAGGCAGGGTTTATGTGCCAAGTGATCCGGAGCTGAGGAAATTAATTCTTGATAAAGCCCACACAAGCCAGTTGAGTATACACATTGGAATGACTAAAATGTACCAAGATTTGAAGCAGTTATTCTGGTGGCATGGAATGAAGAGGGACATTGCCAAGTACGTGTCATCTTGTTTGGTTTGTCAGAAAGCTAAGGTTGAACATCAGAGACATTTAGGAATGTTGCAACCTCTAGTTATTCCCGAATAGAAATGGGATAGCATCGCGATGGATTTTGTGGTTAGATTACCGAAGACCCAAAAAGGTTATGACTCGATATAGGTAATTATGGATCGGCTTACGAAATATGTTCACTTCTTACTAATCAACATAAGGTATTCGATGGAATGGTTAGCTTAACTGTATATTGGCGAGATTGTTAGACTTCATGGTGTGCCTTCTGGTATTATTTTTGATAGAGATCCAAGGTTTACATCGAGGTTTTGACAGATTCTTCAAGAAGCAATGGGAACGAAACTTCGTTTGACTTTTGCTTATCATCCTCAAACCAATGGTCAATCGGAAAGGAAGATCCAATCGCTGGAAGATCTACTGAGAGCTTGTACTCTAGAATAGACTGGGAGTTGGGATGAAGTTTTACCTTTGATAGAATTCACCTACAATAACAGTTTTCACTCGAGCATAGGGATGGCACCCTATGAGGCTCTATACGGACGACAGTGCAGAACACCTTTGAGTTGGTACCAAGATGGGGAGCACCTTACAATCAGACCTGATCTTGTGCAGCAAACAACGGAGAAGGTTAAGATAATTCAGGAAAGGATGCGGTCAACTCAGAGTTGACAGAAAAGCTATGTGGAAAAAAGAAGGAAGCCTCTTAACTTTGAAGAAGGCGAGCATGTGTTTTTGGAAGTCACACCCACGATTGGGGTCAGCCGAGTTATTAAATCTAGAAAACTTACTCCTAAATTCATCGGACCTTACCAAATTCTTCGTCGGATAGGTCTAGTAGCCTACCAAATAGCTTTACCACTTTTTCTTTCTAACCTTCACAATATTTTTTATGTGTCGCAATTGCGAAAATACATTCCTGATCCAAATCATGTCATAGCACCGGATACAGTACAATTAAAAGAGAATTTAACCTATGAGACACTTCCTATAAAGATTGAGGATAGGAGAGTGAAGCGACTCAAAGGAAAGGAGATTCCATTGGTGAAAGTGATTTGGAATGACATAATCGGAGATGCGACATGAGAATTAGAGGATAAGATGAAGGAACAACATCCGCATCTATTCTGAGGTATCAAAATTTCAAGGACGAAATTTCTTTGTAGAAGGGGAGAGTTGTAACACCCCGAAAATTGGTTGTTTCATGATATATATTCATTTTATAATATTTATGATTTTTGAGAATTTTTTTGGAATTATTTAAATTGTTTGATTATTTTAATATATTTTTTAATTTACGTGCACACTAAGCGGGGTCGAGAAAATAAAATATTTTTCCTAAGGTCGGAAAACTTTGGACTGTGGAAACATCAACGAGAGATCTTATTAAACTCGAGGTCGGACACGGTTTATGAAGTTTTCGTTTTTTGATATTTTATCTGATAAATAAAATTACGTTACATTTTATTATACGATGGACGATAAATTCTATTTCTGCTAATTGTAACTTTTGTCCTCTGGATAATAGCGTTAGTAGAGTGTTAGTCATCTTTTCTAGAGAGCACTTTAATGACATCACCAAGATGACATCATCATCATGACATCACCCTTGACTCTTTCAAAAAGTGCGTAAGGCTTCTCAAGGAAGCTTTGTATCAAACTTCTCAAGGAAGTCACTTCCCTCTCTCCTCCTTTGTGAACCCCACGGCCATTGGGGGGAAGAGATGACAAAAAATTGTCATCTTTTCTCTTTACCTCACATTCGCTTTTCACTTTTTCATTTCAAAAACAAAGTTTCACTTTTTCCTTTCTCTCTCACACTTTCTCTTCTCCATTTTCTCTCCATTCTCACGGCCATAACACCATTGTTGTCCACCCAAGCTTGCTCGCTCAAGCCAATCTAGATTCTTGAATCCTTTCATCATCTTCAAAGCTTTTCTCTTTGGTGATCATCTCTTGATTCCTCCATCTTCGTCACTTTCTACCAAGCCCTAAAACTTGAAGCTTTGAGGTAAAGTTCTTGACTTTCATCTTTTCTTTTCTCATTCTCGTGATCCTTGGTCACCTTTGTGATCAAGGACTCCTCTTTTCAAGCTTTGGTTGTTGATTGTGTGAGTTTGACTATCCTAGGATTTTTTTGGTGGTGGTGGATGAAAATTTGCAAAGAAGCATCAATGAGCTTCCTTTCTTTGTTGTCTCTTTAGGTAAGAGGGAGATCATCCTCTTCAACCTATCATGGTAGTGAGGAACACGTTTTTGTGTTGATGGTGAGGAATCCATGTGTGCAGTTGCTCACTTTGTTGTGTGATTTTTGGTAATGTTGCAATTGGTTGTGTTGTATGACTTTAATACTTGCTATTGTGTAACTTGATGGATTGGAATGCCTTGAATGCTTGGATGTGTATATGGAAAGCAAGGGATTCTTACCCCTTTTGTTTGGAGGCTCACGGCCAAGAGGCCCATGATGGGTTCATGAAGGAATTTTTGTGCTACTTTGGAACTTAAGAAATCAAGTAATAAGTAATTAATAATGTGATGAAAATTTTAGGTTCTTAGCCCTTGGGAGGTCACGGCCATCTAGGGCACCCAGTAACAAAATTTTTGTATCAATCAAAACTTAGGTAATTAGGTGATTAGGTAATTAACTAGGAATTCATAATATGGAAAGAATAGAGAATAAAACTTTATCCTATAGCCTAGAATGATTTTTGGACAAAGAAAAAAAAACATGAGTGTGGGTGAGGTTGTGAGGAGCTTAAAATAATTTCCTTAAGTGAGTTTGAACTAAAACAAAAGGAAAGGACTTATCTAATTAAAAGTAATAAGGATTGAATGGAAGATACTAGAGAATTTCCCTAGAGAGGTTAGTAGAAAATAATAATGAAAATTGAAGCGTAACTTATATATCAAACTTTAAAAAAGTATGTTTCCACCCTTGAGATTTGGACAATGACTTGTTGTGGGTCCATAAGTGGGACCAAGTATTGTTGATAATTGATTGGGCCTAATGTGGCGTGTAGTCATGGACAAGTCACATTATTATTGAATATTTGTATATATATGCATCGAGTCATTATACATTGTAAAAGTCTTTTGGACTATATTTGTAAGGCTGTATGCTAAGGAGATGAATCACACCAACGTGCGGATGTGAGTAGACTAGTGTAGGTCATTTGTTGATCATGGGGGCGTCGGGGTGCGGGTATCTCACAATGGACAGTTGGTAGCTCCTTTGTGCCATGAGACAGACCGATGCGAACGCACCGATGATCCGAACCGAGACACTGTCCTATATCGCGATGTTGTGAAGAATGCCTTGTATAAGTCATGTTGCGCAATTTGTTAATATTGAAAGCACTTGATTTGAGGCTAATGAGATACATGTATATCTTCTTGATTATTCTCTCCGATGTTGTGTCTAGCTCTATGGAGTAGGATTTTGGTACCTTGTGCATGTGCATAGTCTGTCCTTTAATGATGTTATGACTATCTGTATTATTAAATTGCTTATCATCTGAATCTTGATGCTGTTTATTATGTTGCCATGCTGTAAGGCGTCCTGCGCCATTTCTGGTTCTTTACTGCCATAATTGGTATTGATGTTGGATATCTCACCTCTTTTCTGTATTCTACTATTCTGTTATATCAATGCTTCTTAAAAGACCGAGGCGAGGAAGAGCCTGAGTTTCCTAATTTTGGGGCGAGTTTGTATTCTGTTTGACATGGCATCCCGATGAGGTTTCCTTGGGTATGCCAAACTGAGGTTCCACAGAGCCATTGACTGTTGGCACGTCGACTTGATCACTGAGCGTTTTGTCTACGTGGGAGATGTGATTGTATCTTTGGCTTGGGGCCATTATGATCTGCCTGTCTTCTCTTTTGACGTTTCTGTATGGCTGGAGTTCTACATGCCGATGCGTGAGGTGTGGGGTGATCGTGAGTATACTCCACACGAGGATTCGTTCCTATCTTCTGCATGAGCTCCTACTCGTGAATCTGTTGCTCCTGTGAGGATTTCCTCTTCTGAGGAGGATCCTATGGAGGAACTTGAAGAGGACCCCTCTGAGGCTCCTTCTCAGTAGTTTGTTGGGGGCATGATACTTTTTGTTGCCTTGGTAGCTGTCTGTGTTTATATTTTTGGGCATGTAAAGCTTCTAGTTTCTTTTGCTAAAACTGTTGACGTATTTAATGACTTATGTTATGTATCTAAATATATATATATATGGTATGTATCTTTTGTATGAATGTATGGTTTGATCTCTACGTTGAGTTATGCTAAGTATATGTTTTCTGCTTACAAAAAGAAAAAAATAATAATAAAAGAGAATCGCTACGTTAGGATATTTTATTGATAAACAAGTTAATACCTATAGATAAAATAAACCGGGTTTTAATAGTTTTCTTTTGAGTCATATATGTTTGGTGTGACGTCCTCCTCCCGAAAAAGGGGGCGTTACACTAGTTAGTATCAGAGCCCCAGTTTGTGTTTTCTTTTGAGTTTTGTAGTTAGGTATGTCTTGTTTGTACTATGTGTCTCTCTAAAACTTAACACAGAGATGTATTGTTTGATTTTTGAAAGATTACATCTAAACTTTCTTTGTGTTTTGTTTAGTTGACTCTGGAGAAAGGTAATGGCACGTGGTAGAGGAGGACACGTTAACATGGAACGTGACGAGGCGATGGCTGCAACAGCTGAAGCTATGCAGTGGATGGCAGAAGTTATTGTGCAACAGAATCAACGAGCAGCACAGTAGCAAGAGGCGAATGCTGATGCCTAGAATTTGTCTGAATTCCATCAAAACAATCCTCCACAGTTTAGAGGCGAGTTTGATCTAGAAAAGGCGAGTTTGTGGATTCAAGAGCTGAAAAAGATTTTTGAAGGAATGGGATGTGCAGACGACCGCAAGGTAACTTATGCCGCATTTATGCTGGCGGGAGACAGTGAAAATTGGTGGAAAGGAACTCGGAGATTGCTACAAGCGGAAGGAAGGGAAATTACATGGGAAATATTTTGTAATGCATTTCTGGAAAAGTATTTTTGGGATAGTGCAAAGCATGCTAAGGAAATAGAATTTCTTGGGTTACGACAAGGTGGGATGATGGTTAACGAGTATGCTGCAAAGTTTGAGAGCTTGTCAAAGTTCTCATGGTATCTTCAAATCCATCCTAATGAGGTATGAAAATGCCGTAAGTTTGAAGAAGGTCTAAGGGTTGAATTGAAGATAGGAGTACTGCCAATGAGAATGAATCAGCTCTCAGCCTTGATGGACATGCGTTGCAGACTTGAAGTGTTAAAACCATCTCGAGAGACAAGGAACTGTAACTTTGGACCATCTGGGTTCCAAAGGGGTGGAAACAACAACTAGTTTCAGAGGAAGCCCTATTCCCGACCACCGCTGCATATTGAGAATTGTTGATTCTCACCCCGCTGTGTTACCATGTAATTTCAGGTGAGAGTTCTTCCAAGAACAAGATGAAAAAGGAAGCCAAGGATTAGAATAGCTCTAGTCTTAGTTGTTATGTTATAATTAATGTATCTTTTAGTACTTCTTTTGTAATGTAAAGAATTAAGTAATACTTCAAGCCTTTGCTAAGGCTAATGTTGTATATGTATATATGCATTTTGCTTTGAGTTCTATGTTTTCTACATTTCATATGGCTCTCTATAATGTTTCTAATGAACATTATGGATATATGATCAGGTTATTATGTATGTAGTGATGTTGTAATATTTTTTATCTCTTTAAAAATGTTATTTATATCGAGATATTAGTATTAGAATGTTACAAAAAACACTCAATTCGATGACAAAAGCAATTAGATTGACATTACCTTGAAGACAAAAGCAATTAGATTTGGTACTCATTTCTTAAAGTAAGAACTCTGGAATCTCCTTTCAAGATATAACTTTTCAAGTTTAAATCCATTTTGCATTCCTTTCTTTCCCCATGTTATATATTATTGAGTGTTGCAAATTTTAGCTAGGACCTAGAATGGAAAGGAAATGAGTAATCAATATATATGTTTTTTGAACTGATTGTGCATACTGTATACTACCTTGAATTTGGACTTGTTTGGCTTTATTTTAAGCCTTAAATGATGAGTAAATTTTCCCTTAACCTCCTTTAGCAGTAGGTAAGGTTTCAATTTGAATTAAATAGTAAGCAAAATCATAGTTGATTTTGTAGAACTCAAATGCTGTCATCTTGACAACTAGTTTATTTCTAGCGAAAGCTTAGGCTACAAAAGCCACAATCACATACTTTTTTTTGCATTGTAAGCCTAACACATAAGGATCTTAATATGGGAATGTCAAACACAAATTTTTTCCTATTCAATGCCAATTTTCCCTCAAAGTGGGTTCATTTTTTGCATAATCTTATTTTTGGCGGCTGTGACTGTTTTGCTCATAACTTGAGCTACAAAAGCCACAATCACATACTATTTCTTGCATTGTGAGCCTAACACATAAGGATCTTAATATGGAAAATTTTAGACACTTTGTTTCTCATTCAATACTAGATTTCTCTCAAATTTGCATAATCCTATTTTTGGCAAGTATGACTATTTTGCCCATAACTTGAGCTACAAAAGCCACAATCACATACTGTTATTGGATTTTGAACCTAACATATAAGGATATTAATTTGGAAAATAGACACAAATTGTTTCCCATTCAATACCAAATTTCTCTCAAAGTCGGTTCATTTTCTACATAATCCTATTTTTGGTAACTATGACTATTTTGCTCATAACTTGAGCTACAAAAGCCACAGTAGCATATTGTTTGATAATCTCAATATTAGTGACAGGAAAAAGAATTTATGATATTCTCAATAATAATAAAACTAATATCTCACAATTTCGTTAGTTATATAATAAAACTAATAGTATCTGTCTATGACAAGAAAAATAATTTACAATATTCTCATTAAGCTGATTGAATTTACCTACAATGAGCAAAATTACAAGTAAGCTTTCTTCTACCAATACCATCAAGAAAATTCAAATGATTTTATAGTTCTACTTTCTAACAAATGTAACACTTATCTCCAAATTTACCTTCTCAAAATGAAGCTAAGTTCTCCTTCTTTCATGTCTAATTATGCTCAATCATTTGCATCTTTTTCTCCCTATTGAAAATATGATTCAAGGTCTACTCAACCTATGTGTTCTATTTCTCCAAGATTTTAAGTCACTCAGTGTAAATAGATTATCATTTTTAATTTAATTTTGAGTCCCCATAAAATTCTCAAATTTTGCTTCCTTTACATTTAGCGTCAAATTTCATTGAAATCAGGACCTAATTTTGCACATTATCTCTAATTCTCTGTCTAACAGCGTGTAGTGAGTAATCTTGATCAAGTTTTTGGAAAAATTTTCCTGCCTTCTGTTCATAGTGATTTGATAGGAGAAATAAAATAACTTTCCAAGTTTTCATAGTATAGGAATTTCTCCTAATCAACTAAAATTGCTTCGAAGTTAATTGTTGGCTAAACGATTGTTCTACTTCGCACTTACTATTTTCTCTATGTTGGTTATTTATCTAATCTCTTTGTTTCATCCTTTGGGCTTCATAGTTGCAAACTGTTATCTATTTATTTATGTTGATATTGTTGTTAGCTTCAAAAGGAGTTCAGTATGAATAATAAATTCTTGAGGCAGAGTACTCTTTAATTAATGATATGTTACATAATTGCTAGAAAAATTAACTTTTAAACTTGTGTGCTATATATATATGTATATATATGCATCCTTTTCCTTGAAGATTTATGATGTTTCAGTTGTATTGTATTTCATTTACATTAACATATATATTGTAATTTGTTTTTATGCAGTGAAAGTTTGATGAAGAAAACAAGGCATCTAGCATGTGCAATTACAATTATGGAATATTTGTCAAGGATATAGTTGTTTTAGTTTCATTTTAATCTTTTCATATGTAGATTTCCTTATGTTTGGATTTTTGAGCCATATGCATTGATAACAATTTTATTATTTATGAACCCTAATTGTACAATTTTTTTATTTATGGTTGAAAATAATATATATATGTATATATATTCCTTCTTGTGTATTAGTTTTCGAGTAATGTGAATGTACAAGATAGATCCTGTTGTTACCAAGTGGCTTCAAACTCAAGAGGGTGGGCGAATTGAGTTTGTAAAAGACTTTTGCAAACTTTTTCAAAAACACTTGTTTACCAATTTTTGTTGAAGTTATTAATTGTTAGAGATGAATAAATAAATGAGAATGAACACTTCTCACACAAATAAACTAGCCAATATGTAAAGTATTCAAGAAATCATACAATAAGCAAATCACACATGTAAAGGAGATAGAGTAAAGAGAACCAAACTTAAGATTTATTCTGGTTCAGCCACTCCTTGCAACTTAGGTTCAGTTATTTCACCCGAGATTTATCCACTAAAATTCAAGTTTCAACAGGTGCTTGCAACATTTACATCAAGAGCACTCATAACACCTTTAGGAAGACTCACCCTTTGTGTTTGAGCCTCACTACAAGGGATATCAACATTTTCTCTCTTGAAGGATACCTCACCCTCTAACAAAGGAAATCAAATGAAAAATAGACTGAAAGCTCTTACAAGAGCGTGTATTTGACTATGCTCAATGAAGTTTGGTTTTGATGATAACAAACATGAAGATAATAAGAACACTAAGTCCAAGAATTTCAAGATTAGCTTTAGGACTTAGAGTCTCTTTGTACGAGGATCTTTTTGGATATCTCATGGTTTTACAAGATAAAACAAAAACATTTTCTTAAACCTTTTCCAAAACTGTATTTCATCTTGAAAATAACTTAACAAGTTTTGGTGTTTTTGAAAAACCATATGGGCTGCTTTTTTAAGTATTTACACATGTTTTAGAAACAGAGTTATTCGAATAACTCATAAGCTATTCGAATAATGTTTTAAATTTGTTGTTGCGCCCCCTGTTGTTAAAAATGTTATTCGAATAAAACTACTGTTATTCGAATAAAATCTTTTAGAATGGCTTGTTTTCATATAAGCTATTTGAATAACTCTTGAGTTATTCGAATGGACCAGCTTTCCAAAAATTCTTTTAAAAGCAATATTATTCGAATAACTGATGAGTTATTCGAATAATCATATTCAAAACTAATTCTTTTAAAACGTGTTATTCGAATAATTGAATGTTTATTCGAATAAACACGAATCCTATTTTAGAAAGAAATGGCCATATTTCATATTTATTACATGAATTAATTGTCATAACAGTTATTTTCTTCTATGACTCTATAAGTAGAGACCGTGGGTCTCTTCTATTTCTTGCGCAGCTATCTGATTAATTTTACGCTTGCTTTGAAAACATGATTACATGATTTACAATTTTAACATATTTTCTGTACTCTTTTTGCTAAAACTTTGAGATATCCGTAGAGAGCCTCTTAGCACTTCAAGTTGTAATATTTACTCTGTGTTAGAGTTTCTCTTCCTCTATATTCTGCTCTTTGGTATCGAGGGTGAGGTATCCCTCAAGGTTTGTATAAGGGTGAGGTATCCCTGCAGGCTGAGGCTTTAGTACAAGGGTAGAGTTTTCCTGTGTGTGAAAAGTGCTCTTTTGTGTAATGGTTGCAAGCACCTATTGAAGCTTGTATACATAGTGAAAAATCTCAGATAATTTTTTGAGGATTGGACGTAGGCCACAAGTGGTTTAGTGGTCGAACTAGGATAAATATTGTACCTACTTTTCTCTTCTCTATCTCTTTATTTCTACAGGTTAATATTATTGCATATTTATTTATTTGCTGCTCTTAAAGTTTTTCTTCTTCCTATCATAATTTCTCTTTATTTATTAAGCAGCTTCAATATTTGTCTTTATTTTAAAAGTATTTGCAAAAAGTTTTTATACTCAATTCACCCATCCTCTTGAGTACTAGAGCCACTTGGTAACAAGTGGTATCAGAGCTAGACTCTTGTTTAACGAGCTTAGCAGCTTCAAGAGAACATGGCTTCCTCAAATGGCTTTTCAGAGGGATCTTCCATAAACCGACTACCCTTTTTCAATGAGGATGGTTATGCCTATTGGAAGGAAAAAATGAACATCTTCATCAGAGCTATTAATCTCGATGTGTGGGATGCTGTCGAAAACGACGCATTTATACCTACAAAAGAGGTCGATGGTGTTAAAACTGAGACACCAAGAAGTGATTGGTCTGATGAGGATAAAAGAAAAGTTCAACACAATTTAAAAGCCAAAAACATCATTACCACTGTCTTGGGGTATAATGAATTTTTCAGAATTTTAAATTATAAAATGGCTAAAGAAATGTGGGATACTTTACAAGTCACCCATGAGGGTACTAGTGAAGTAAAGAGGTCGAGAATAAATTCTCTTACTCGTGAATATGAACTATTCAGAATGAACCAAGGAGAAAACATTCAGGAAATGCAAAAGAGGTTCACCCACATTGTTAATCACCTTGCATCATTAGGAAAGAATTTTTCTAACGAAGATTTGATTAACAAAGTTTTGAGATGTCTGAGCAGGATTTGGCAACCCAAAGTGACAGCTATATCAGAATCGAGGGATTTGTCAACAATGAAATTAGCTACCCTCTTTGGCAAACTTCATGAACACGAGCTGGAGCTGAGCAGGTTAAGCCAAAGCGAAGAAAATGACAAGAAGAAAAAGGGCATCACACTTAAAGCCACCTCCTCCAATATCGATAACGAAGATGAAAATGATGGAGATGAAGTGGACAACCTTGAGCTGAATGAAGAGAACCTCAGTTTCCTAGTGAAGAAATTTGGAAGGTTTCTCAAAAAGAAAAGAACACAAAGAAAACTGCCTTTTCCCTAAAAGAAGACTCATCACAAAGGGGAAGGAGCATCATCAACTCCAACTTGCTACGAGTGCAGAAAACCGGGCCACATGAAGATGAAATGCCCAATTTATCAGAAGAAAATGGAGAAAGTTAAAATGAAACCATTCAATGACAGAAAAGGGAGAAGAGCCTACATAGCTTGGGATGACAATGATATGGACTCCATTGATAGTTCAGATAGCGAAGAAACCCATCTATTTGTTGGGAATTACGGATACATCAGGCAGCGGAAAAATAGGATTCCCACTAAGGATCCATGCGAAAAGCCATAATCCGAGTTTTAAAATATTTACCTCTTAAAGTGTGATCAAAAGGAAGTGATGTGAATCACCAACACCGTAATAGCAACGATGTATCTACGATATCTACACAAACAGACTCATAAATGTCCAACGTCCACAAAGAGGAGCCTCACGTCTCTCACACAATGCTAGCTACGAAGAGAAGAAAAGAAACTTGTCGCTCTCTCACTCACTTTTTCTGTAGGTGTGGCTAGGGTTCTGTAATATGTGTGTCTTAGCAGCCCCTTAGCAATATTATTTATAATAGTGACTGCCTTAAGTGAGTGTGAGCAGCAGCAAGGTAAGCTATGCAACCCTAAACTCATTTGTTATGAGTCTGGCCCATAATTGAATCCGAGTCCAACTTGGATTTATTGCTCCAACTTTAGTTTGCTTTATGTGTATGATCCTTGTAACACCCGCCTTAGGATGCCACATTTATGTTACATAATTACCACATTAACCTTATTTAGATAACGTACTTTGTAGGGAAAAATACGAATTTTAAAATTTCTTAATAACAAGAAAATAAACTTAGCAGAAAATAAAACATCACAGCATCATTACAAATAATTTACATCATTTATACATATCCAAGTCTCTTGTTATACATATACAAGTCTTTAACACTATCATACTGTAAATATTACAAACTAGTCACTCCAAAAATTTTAAACACTATTTACATTGACATCTTTGCCCAAGTACTACTAGGCAGCTGAGCCCTCAGAAGTAGCCGGACCCTCAGATGGGTCCTCCTCAGACTCCCCAGGTGGGGGAATTCCAACTCAACGTAAAGTCCGGGGAACAAATGTCCGAGCGGACGATACGACACTACTCTCTCTAGGGGTGCGATAATACGCTCCCCAGTGCTGCCTGATGGATATAGGGAACTCTAATTGTACATAAATAGTAACGAAAAAAGTAAGGGTTCCCTGACTGTAGCCTACTCAGTCTAATATTTACATCTCCCAGATAATATGTACTCTCTCTCTCAAGATCTTCGGTCCATGCTTCGTCCCCTCCGATGAATGTCAGTCTCATGTAACCCAAGAAACTAGGAATCTCCACCGCCATCAAAACTCGAGGTTCTCAACGGAATCTGGACCTTCCTCTGTTTCTCGCTCTACTTCTGGCTCAGTGTCTTAACAACACATAAACATGATACAACATATACATACAAGAGGTGAGATCACCTATGCCAATACCAGTATGGTAGCAATGAAGATAATCACATCCAAAATATCATACGATGTCATACTATAATTACACTTATGCCACTAACATTATATATCATCATTACACAGGAAATAATACAAGAATTACGATTATGCTATTTTCAATACTCAAATATTCAATATTTTAATTATTACGAGCAAGAATTACACATGAGCAAGAATTACAATAATATATCCTCTATGAATGCAAATGTACACTGACTCAATATCCTACTCCATGGAGCTACAACTCAAGTCGGAGAGAATGACTGAAAAGATCTGTCGGCACCAACATGCTTCAGACCACGTGCTCAATTTCTGCACATCTAGCATATGCACGACAGTCTTTATCAAATCATGATTAGGGATAGTGTCTCGGTCCAGATCATTGGTGTGTTGCATCGGTCTAACCCACGGTACAGAAGAGCTACCAACTGTCCATTGTAGGCAACCCACACCCCAATGCCCCCAAGGTCAACAAGTGACCTACACTACGCTTATCGCACCCACTCAGGAGGTGTAGTCTCTCCTAGGCAACTTGCCTTACACAGTCTCTCCTAGGCAACTTGCCTTACACAGTCCTTTGGACCTTTCCAATGCATGTACTATGCACTATTCACAATTTCCATAAATATCACATATGCAGGGTTCATATAATAATTTAACAGCATTATTACTGTAATTTAATCGCGTAGTCATATTTTCGTGTTTTCTCACTCACGACTCAATTCTGTCGCCTTTTCAAATCACGTAGTAATTTTTCAATCGCGTGAATATTTTTCATACGCTTTGAATTAGAATTACTGTTTTACTCATTTTAATACTAAAATTCACTGTATTTTTCTCATATTTTTAAAATAGTCCCTCAAAATACATAAATTACATTTTTGTCCCTCAAAACAGATTAATTATGTTTTCGTCCCTCAAAACACATAAATTACATTTTCGTCCCTTAAAACAGATTAATTATGTTTTCCTCCTTCAAAACACATAAATTACATTCTCGTCCCTCAAAATATAGTATTTTCACTATAGCCCCTCAAAATCTTATATTTACATAATGGCCCCGTATTTCCATAACATTTACAATTGAGTCCCTTTCTCATAAAATTTACAGTATAAATTTCACATACATACAAGATATAAATTCATTTACGATATATATTTCACATACATACATAATATCGATTACTTAAGCATTTCAAAGATACGAGCAAGCATTGAAATAAAATCATACCTCACAGATACTACACATACAAACATAGAAACACAACCAGGCACATTCCAAATACAGTCCAAGAACCTCAAACAATAGGTGAATAACCTCAAACAATAGGTGAATAAATCCTTAAGGATTTTTCACCGAACAAACCATCCTCACACTACCAGAACATGGGTGGTGAGGTTGAATCTCCCTCTTACCTCTTGAAGACAAGTTTTCTAAGCTTTCCTCCTTTCCTTGAAACTTTGTTAATCTCCTAAACAAGCCCTAAAATTTTTAAGAAAATTAGTAAATGTTCATACAAGAATCAAGATTGAAAACCATGGAGAAATCATGGTTAACAAAATTAAAATCAAACTTTAAATCATTAAATCAAAGCTTACCCTTTAGGAAAAGGTTGGAGAAGCTTTGAACAAGATAGGATAGGTTTGTGACAAAACCTTGTGAAGGAGAAATGGTTAGAACATAACTTGAGTCAAAACAAAATCAAGAGATGAATTTTTTAAAGGATGGATGGTGTGGTTTTTTTAGGTGGTAGCCGATTGGGAGAAAGAAGATGGAAGAGAAGGTGCGTGATTTCCTTGGTACTTTGAGAGAAATAAACTTATGTTTGATAAGTAAGAAAGTGAAGAGTGAGGACGTGAGAAGGTTACTTGCAGTGTGATATCATTGTGAAATTTGGAAAGAATTATTTGAGTAATTATCCAAATATTTGAGTGCATAAGGACAACTTCTTGTCTTGAGTGAATTGTGAGGATAAAATAAAGAGATTTATTTGCATAATTGTCCAATCCTTCCAGTTTCTTTGCCGTGTGACTTGTGAGGAGAAAATGAAGAGAATTACTTGGATAATTCTCCCATTTTACAACTCTGCCGTCTTTGTCTTGGTGAGTGACCGTGAGTGACTTTTGCTTGAGTAAGTATCTATACTTTAATTGCACATGGATAATCACTTGTCATTGGTCACCAACTTGACTTTGCATGACTTTGGAATATTCAAATATCACTTGGAAGCTTCTCCAATTGCTTTGAACCGTAATTTCTTCTTCTTCTTCTTCTTGGACCGTCTCCATTCTCGCTTTGACCGTGGTCATGTTTAGGTGAGTTTAGGGTCCTTAATTCATTATTAGTTCAAGCCTAATTACTAGTTAATTGATTAGCTAATTAATTAGATTTAATTTCCTAACCATTTTTACTTAATCATCCAAGTATATAACTAATTAGTTGAACATATTTAAGCATATATCATAACCTCTAATTAGAATTAGAATATTAAATTAAGGATTAAATTATAACTAATTACTAGTTAAGTTAGTTTACTTAATTTCTTAATTAGGCAATTAGATCAACTACATTAAGGTTAATTAGTTTCCTAAGCAAAAGTCAAGCAATTATTGTAGACTCAATCCTATCCATTGAAAATCAAATTGATTTCCTATCCACTAATCTTATCTATGGTGGATATTATTTGATGGTTTTGTTAGGATTCATTTTACACCGTTGATTGGATCAATGGTGAAAATCAAAGCCTCTAAATCAAGCTTCAAATCTAATGGTCCATAAGGAAGTCTAAGCTTCTTTCTTTGACCAATTCTCATTGGTTAGAAAAGTCCAATCATTTATTTTGACTATCTCCTATTGGTTCATTTTAATTTTGATCACAGGAAATATTCTAAGCACATTTTCTATTAATTAAAACTTATCGGGTCCAACATTCATAGCAACGACTGCTATAAATATAATCATAGATATTTATCATTACAATATTTTTGTTTTTATAGATAGATTCTAAAAATTAAAAGATTCTTTTCTGAGTCACTCAGATTCGGGTTTAGTAAGATCCCCCGTCTCCAAATGAGGCAGATCAGAATTTCTCCGGCCTGAAAATTATTATTTTTTTCCTAGCCAGGAGCAAATCACACAAAATGATCAAATATGATCTCAGAACAGTCAAATTATTTTTATACCACATAGAAAATACAAAACAGTGTAATTCTGCTATTACTATTCATATAGCCAGAATTTGGGGTGTTACAATCCTGCAGGTTCTCATTACGTTGGCAGTGATATTAAAATTCTATTTTAATATTACAAGCAGTGAGCGGTATCTAGCAACACATCACTGCTACCCAAGTAATAAGAATGTCAATGATTTGACATAACCTTTCCGTGACCAATATTTCCATGTCGTTTAGTCCCTTTGTCAAGATATCTAGATTGAACACAAGGCATTGAATGTATAACCCTTGTATAGTCCAATCATTCGTGTCCTGATACTCGAGAAGACTTTGTAACAACAAATGAAATCAATATCTCATATTGACTCATTTGAGCATGGCTATGCATTTCACAGTCTCACTCAATCAGGGGCCCCGAAGATATCGCTCCTGTTATGTAGGAGTGACAAATCCCATCTAGGTCACTCACATCCCTCTGCATGATTCGCGGTATGTCTAATAACCAACTTTATAATTACCTTGTTACAGATGAAGTTTGATGGTATTAAAACACACAACTCCTCATGTAGGAATCGTAGTGATTTCAGGTCAAAGGGCCACAGACATCATTGTCACTATGAGAATCGCTTATGACACTCACGCAACGATCCATGTAGCATTCTTATGGCGAGTCAGTCCAGTACATCATCACTCTAATATATACCCATGTGAAGACTTGATATCTCATATCCATGACCCGTGAGATGTGGTCATCAGTCTATGCACATACTAGTCTCAATGCATTATTGTTCTCCTAGTTAACAATAATACTTGACTAGGGACATTTAAGAATAGTGTTCTAATTTTATCCAATAGGATCTCACGATCAAGTCAACCACTTAATGTCCTATGGCATCAAACTTTCTATTCTAAGGACTTTATTATGTCTATTAAAAAGAACACAATAAATGAATTGCCTCATATATTAAAATTAGCATAATAGAATGTATGTAAATACAGACAAATGTATCAACCTCTAGGGCATACACCAACACTATGTCTTATGGCCAAAGGAGAAGAAGAAGAAAGCGATAATGAGGTAAGTTCTAGTTTAGACTTATTACCTTCTTATGATGAATTACAAAATGTTTTTGAAGAATTACATGAAGAATCAATAAAACTAACAAAATTAATTTCTTCTTCTAAGAAAACGATTTCTTCTCTAGAAAATCAAATTCTTGCTTTAAACAAAGAAATTGAAGAATTAAAAATTGAAAATGAAACATTAGGATTATTTGATACTTATACAATTTGTTCCTCACATGTTTCAACTTCTTCATCTTATTCATCATGTCAAATTCTCGAAAAAGAAATTGAAAACTTAAAGAACACACTTTCTAAATTCACTTTTGGAAGAAATAACTTAAATATCTTGTTAGGAAAATAAAAAGCTATTTTTCAAAAAGTTGGAATAGGTTACAACCCTAAAAATCAGCATAAATTTTATAAAAATTTCTTTGTGCATTCAAGTACTTCTAGTAGTCCTTTTATTAAATATTTTTATTGTGGAAAGAAAGGACACAGTGCGTCAACATGCAATGCTAAGAAAAATATAAATATAAAGTGTAATACCTCTCGATTTAATAACCACGACACAATCGTCATTATGTCACGGCCACTAAATTTTGGTCTGTTACGATTATCAAACAACAAATTCTTCCAATATTTAATCATTTCGCATATGAGGAAATATGAGCCATGAATGAATAGTTACATATATATATATATATATATATATATATATATATATATATATATATATATATATATATATATATATATACGACAATTGAAAATATGAATTGCAAAATATACTCAAACTACAGTATATAAGACTAGATAATCACCTTAAAATTTACATATACCCAAAATACACTTTATACTGGTAATGCAGAATAAAACATAAACTACCCACAACATATCCACGACTATGGAGTTGGGCACTCCATCGGACCCCGAATGCGTAAGGCAACTCCAGGCACACCAGTGTAGTGAGAAATACAGGATAAGATCTTCAATCGCAGTCCTCTTCATAGTCAAGGTCAGGTCCCCAACATATCACATACACTTATCGGTCCAGTCAACTCCCCAAGCCTTGACACCTCCGATGAACTCAATTGTGACGGAACCAATAGAGTCCCTTCAAGTTGTCCTTACCGAACGCAGAAGATCATGCCAAGTGAAATCTAGGAGATTCAACCTCGCCCCCTTTACAGACTTTAACCAAAAATCACACAGAATAGCAACAAATATAGAAAAGAGGTAAGACATTCTACATTCATTACCTATAATGGTAGTAAAGAAACAAAATGGCGCATGACGCCCACATAACAATTCAATAATAATAAGCAGTATTAAAGCAGATAGTGAACAATTGGGCAATTATAAGTAAATGCAAAAGTAATAAGACAACAGTTTAAACTTTCATATGAATAAGCAAATATCAAATGATATGGTGACTCACTATGCACATGCATATGATACTAAAAATCCTACTCCATGGAGCTAGACACAAAACAGTCAGAGAGAATGATCAGGAGATATGCCTGTATCGCGGCTGCCGAGGCCATCAAGTGCTGAAATTCTCAATCTATCCAATTGCACATCATGGCATTGTACAAGATATTCTACACAGATCTTGATATAGGACAGTGTCTCGGCCCGGATCGTCGGTGCATTTGCATCGGTCTACCACGCGGACAAAAGAGCTACCAACTGTCCATTGCGAGGTACTCGCACCCCGATGCCCCCAAGGTCAACGAGTGACCTACACTTGTCTATTCGCACCCGCACAAAGGTGTGATTCAACTCCTAGGCAACTTGGCCTTAACAATGTTACCAAGTGGCCTCAATACTCAAGAGGGGGGGTGAATTGAGTAAGTAAAACAAGTTAGAAAATCTTTCGCAAATCGTTTGATAACCAATTTTCGTTGAAGCTATTGAATAATTAGAGATAATAGGATGGATGAGATAAACCCTCTTACTTATAAATGTGATAGTCAAAGGAGACAATATCAAAGCAATTTAATAAAACAGTGCACAAAGTAAAGAGAATGGTTTAGAGAAAACAAACACAATCATTTATCCTAGTTCGATCACCAATCCACTTGTGATCTACGTCCAGTCCCCAAGCAACAACTTGAGATTTTCGACTATATATTCAAGCTTCAATGGGTACTTGACAACCACTACAACCTTGAGCACTCAACACTATGGGATACCTCACCCTTATGCTTGAGCCTCTAATTTCAAGGGATACCTCACCCTTACAATACTAGAGGGATACCTCACCCTCTTTAAACAGATTGTATAAGATTTAAAAGGAATAAACTCTCTCTAGAGCAAGTATTACAAATTGAAGAACTATGGTATTTGTGATTCACACAAGTTCAAGCTCAAAACAGAGGATTTTGTAGAATGATGAGAAAAACTTGTTTAAAGCTCAATAAGAATTTTCCAGAATGATAGACTCAGTTTTTCTAACCCTCCAACGAAGCCCAGCATCCAAATATATAGGTAAGTGTTATTAAGTGCCGTTGGAAGTGGTTGTGAGCAATTAATGCTCATTAATATAGCCGTTACGGGCTTTTCCTTATTTCATCAGAACATAGTCTAACCGGTTAGCCAAGTATCCTAACCGGTTAGGGGCTCATTTAGGCTTGAATAGATTTGTTCTGGTTTAATAACTAACCGGTTAGGAATGTGTCCTAATCGGTTAGGACACCACGAAAATGAGTTTTGGGAAGGATGCTAACCTGTTAGATCTGCAGGCTAATCAGTTAGGACATGGTTAGGATAGTTTCTGAGTTGAGGAATAACTGGTTAGGTCTTCTACCTAATCGGTTAGGACAAAACGTTTTTGGCTTCTGAGTTATAGAATAATCGGTTAGGCCATCTACCTAATCGGTTAGGACAAGATTAAAATGGTTTCTGAGTTTATGAATAACCGGTTAGGTCTTCTAACTAATCGGTTAGGACAAAACATTTTTGGCTTCTGGAAGTGAGACTAATTGGTTAGGTCTCTCACCTAATCGGTTAGGACAAACATATTTTGGCCTCTGAGTTATTAAATAACCGATTAGCTACTTTGCCTAATCGGTTAGGCATGTTATAAAAACGAGGCAAAGCTTTTGTTTAAAGTAACTAACCGGTTAGGAGTTGGTCCTAATCGGTTAGGGGCCTTGAAATTTTGGCTCCTAATGTTTATCAAGAGGCTGGTAAGTATCCAAAAAAAAAAAAAAGGCTTAGGATATTAGATTTGAAAGAGTTGTTGCATAAAACCTTTTTGATCCTGACTTGAAAAACCATTTAGCAAAATACATTTTAAGGAAGCTATTTGAGCTTGAGGTGAATCTTTAATATACCTTTACACTAGATCTATAACCTACATGCTAAGCTTGAGTTCCTTGTGACTTGATCATTATGTTCCCATTGCTTTCTTATTTATCGACATCAAAACCATTTGCATCTTGTCCATGTCAATCATATTCTCCCCCTTTTTGATGATGACAAACACTTATTGAGAAAGAGATTAGTTCAAATGATAATTGGAATTTATAATAAAATTTGGAGACTTACTCCCCCTCTTTTGTTCAAGAGGTGCTTGAATCAGAGATGCACAGCTCCCCTTTGTTTTGGGATTCCAGGACCATTAATAGACAATACATTACATTATCATAACACATTTAGTTACTTTTCTCAAAAAAAGAAAGACCCTTATCCTTCTCCCCCTTTTGTCATAATAAGAAAAAATGCAGTATCCTAGGCTATTCGAAACTAAGCATGCAAAACAGAATCTGATTAAAAGATTAAGCATAGTGTTAGGAAACTCATAAGTAGTCACACAGAGACACATAAGCAGGCATACCATACTTAAATATATCCAAGATTCAAAATAAGAGTCAAAGATCATTATTGAGATAGTCATGCCAATTACCAAAATAAGTCAAGGAAAAACAGTCATTAGACATGCTAAATAATTCTCCCAAAATATCCAAAATATGATAATTAAGCAAAGTCAAAATAGAGTTCAGAGGCAATTAGTGCAGCAACACAACTATGATAAAGACAGAGAGTCCATGCCTAAGCCCCAGTGGCTTCGGGTGCTGGAAAGCGACGCTCGATCCTATCCAAGCGGTCTTCCATGGCACTCAACTGATCAAAGATGACTGAGTTGCTATATTCTTGGTAGGTGCGTAGATCCGCGATGGCTGCAAGAATGCGAGCTTCACTGGTGGATTCGGAGACGCTATTCATATCTGGTGCCTCCTCCATAGGGACATCGGCTGTGTTAACAGGAATTTCTTCTGGTGGCGCTCCTCCCACTCGTGCATGACCATAAGTCCATTCATCATTGACGTTCTTCATGTGCATTCTATTAAGAGAGGCAAGACCAAATTTATGAGGGCCGGCGGTGTTTACAATGCCATCGTCCAATAGGAGAACCTTATGGTGGTCTAGGATTCGAGCAACCAGAAGGGCATACGGAAGATCCATAAGTGCCTTATTTTTAGCTTTCATCATAATGTGTATAATGTAAAAAGGCCAGTTGATCTTTATGCGTTCCTTGAGAAGCCACATCAGGAAAATGTCTTCCTCTTCAACCAGGGCATAATTACTTGCCCTTGGTGCGAGAATATGAGTGACGATGAAATGAAGAAGGCGATCATGTATCTTCAGAAGTCCGGTGGTAAAAGTTCCTTTTGGCATTGGAACATCAGGCTGAAGTATACCCATTGTAGCGTCATCTCTCTTATAAATTTCCCACTGGCCATGTTTTTCCAATCTGAGCTTTTCATCGGAGTGGGGAAGATCAAACAAAGGGACCCACTCACTGGGATTCACAACAATCTTATGTTTCTTAACTTCAGAAATTAAAGTGCCACCCTTAATAGATAAATTGCAGAAGAAGACTTTAGTAGGTTCAAGATAGAAGTACCCTGGATTTGTGGTGACGAGGGTTTTCAACCCATGAAATTCAAGAAGCTCTGTGAGAGGAGTGAATCCTTCTTGGATGAAAAACTCCCAGTCCATCCATTTCGGTGAGATGATACACCTTGCATGAAATTCCAATTGATATTTCTTCATCTGAGCAGGGTTAGTGAAGTACCTTCCAAGATTCAAGGCTACTGAAAAATCTGGGTCAGTGTCAGGGGGGTTGTTTCCTTTGGGATATTAGGGTTTTTTGTACGTGTTCTTTTGGGGAAGGAGGAGCTGCTGGCCATGGAGGAAATGGAGGCTTAGGGCACGGTGGTGGAGAGAGAGAGTGTGTGTGAGGGAGATTGAATGTTGAAGAAGAATGATGGAAGATGATGGAATGTGAGAGAAATGGGATTTAAAGACCGAATTTAGAGTGGATTTATGATGAGGGATGAATGTGAGGGAGTGGGAGTGAGAGAGCTTGAGAGAATGAAGATGAAAATGGAGGTAGGGTGCGTGAATGGAGGGAACCACGCTATTGAGGGGTGTTTAATTAGAGTGACCTAACCGGTTAAGAAGGGTGGGTAACCGGTTAGGGCAATTGGAAATAGCCACTGAGTTTTCCAATAACCGGTTAGGATTGGTGGCTAACCGGTTATTGTGCTAAGTCAGAACGCACAAACTGGTTTCCAAATACAGGGTAACCGGTTAGGAATCATGCCTAACCGATTATTTGGTCATGACAGAGAGTCCCTTAGTATTCCAAAGCACTTCCAGAGCCCAAACGAAAATATATTTTTCTTCTTTTACTTGATCATTTCATTGATAGCATTATGGGAATAATCCTTGACAAATATCAGTAGGAGCAAACTCATTTCACTTCCAGTATTCCAAATCACTTGAAGTTCATTTTGGCTTGACTCTATTTTCATTTAGAAACAAATTTCTCCCAATATCAGTAGGAACTTTGAGCTTTCAGATTGGGGGACTTAACCATGAACTGAGCTCCTGCAAAACAAAGTAAGGGGACACTCCGACGCTCAAGTTAGTATTGGATTCAAATATGAATAATAGCTCAGAAATTATGCAGTAAAATGTCAATTTATGCATGATTGATCCAAGATACCAAGTTCATTTCTAATATAGAAGAATGCTTCTTTTGCTAAGGGTTTTGTGAAGATGTCAGCTAGTTGTTTAGTGGTTTCCACAAATTCAAGTATGCAATCACCCTTTTGAACATGATCTCTAATGAAATGATGTCTTATTTCAATATGCTTAGTTCTAGAATGCAAAATGGGATTTTTTGACAAGTTAATTGCACTAGTATTATCACATCTTATGGGGATATGATCAAGCTCAAGACCATAGTCCAAGAGTTGTTGTTTCATCCAAAGGATTTGAGAACAACAACTCCCAACTGCAACATATTCAGCTTCAGCTGTAGACAATGCCACACTATTTTGTTTCTTGCTATGCCAAGAAACTAGTGAGCTTCCAAGCAAGTGACATGTCCCACTAGTGCTCTTTCTATCCATTTTGCATCCAGCAAAATCAAAATCGGAATACCCAATAAGACTACATGAGGCACCTTTAGGATACCATAAACCCATTTGTGATGTGCCTATTAGATATTTCATTATTCTTTTAACAGCACTTAGGTGTGATTCTTTAGGATTAACTTGATATCTAGCACACATGCATACACTAAACATTATATCAGACCTACTTGCAGTGAGATAAAGGAGTGAACCAATCATACCTCTATATTTTGTAATTTCTACTGATTTACCTCCTTCATCCTTGTCCAAGTAGCAAGAGGTGCCCATAGGAGTAGCCATATGCTTGGCATTGTCCATTCCAAACTTCTTGAGCAGCTCCTTGCAATACTTGGATTGGCTTATGAACGTTCCTTCTCTTGCTTGCTTGATTTGGAGACCAATGAAGAAGTTGAGCTCACCCATCATGGACATTTCAAACTCACTTTGCATAATATTTGAAAATTCTTTACAAAGAGAGTTGTTAGTAGCTCTAAATATAATGTCATCAACATAAATTTGAACTAGAAGCATGTCATGCATTTTATGTTTTATGAAAAGGGTAGTGTCAACTTTGCCTCTAGAAAAATCTTTTTCTAAAAAGAATTTGCTCAACCTTTCATACCAAGCTCTAGGAGCTTGTTTCAAGCCATACAAGGCATTTCAAAATCCTCAAAACCAGGAGGTTGTTCTACATACACCTCTTCTTGTATAAAACCATTTAAAAAGGCACTTTTGACATCCATTTGATAGATTTTGAAATCCATAATGCAAGTAACATTCTAATGGCCTCTAACCTAGCTACGGGAGCATAAGTTTCTTCATAGTCTATGCCTTTTTCTTGATTACACCCCTTAGCTACAAGCCTAGCTTTATTTCTTATTATTAAACCCGTTTCATCAAGTTTATTCCTAAAGACCCACTTGGTGCCAATTATAGGATGATCATTGGGCCTTGGAACTAATTCCCAAACTTGATTTCTCTCAAATTGGTTTAGTTCTTCTTGCATGGCCAAGATCCAATGCTCATCATTAATGGCCTCATTTATGTCTTTAGGTTCAACTTGAGAGACAAAGGCTAGGTGATTACATGTATTTCTAAGTGAGTTTCGAGTGATTACCCCTTTTGATACATCACCTATCACCTTGTCGAGAGGGTGATATCTTGAAGTCCTCCATTCCTTGGGTAGGTCCAAGATTTCTGAATCTTTTTGCCATGAGTGATCAAGGAGTCTCTCTTCTTGCTTCTTGGACTCTTTCTCTTGATCTTCCAAGTGCATTTTTGCCAAGATTTCTGCAACATCATCAACAAGATCCTTTCTCGGCTCATTTGGGTTAGTTTCATCAAATGCAACATGTATGGACTCTTCTATGGTCATAGTTCGTTTATTATAGACTCTAAAGGCCTTACTATGTATAGAATAGCCAATGAATATTCCCTCATCAAATTTTGCATCAAACTTCCCCAAGTTATCCTTTCTATTATTCAAAACAAAGCATTTACATCCAAAGACATGAAAATGTGACACATTTGGTTTCCTTCCTTTGTACAATTCATATGGGGTTTTCTTTAAAATTGGCCTTATTAGGGCTCTATTCATAACATAACAAGCGGTGTTAACCGCATCCGCCCAAAAGTACTTAGGAAGGTTGGCTTCATTGAGCATAGTTCTTGTCATTTCCTCTAAAGATCGATTTTTTCTTTCCACAACACCATTTTGTTGTGGTGTTCTAGGGGCAGAAAAATTATGCTCAATGTCATGTTCATCACAAAAAGTTTCAAATTCATGATTTTCAAATTCACCACCATGGTCACTTCTTATGGATGCAATACAAAAACCTTTTTCGTTTTGGATAACTTTGGCAAGTTTTCTAAATGATTGAAAAGCATCATTTTTGTGGGCCAAGAATAATGTCCATGTAAACCTAGAAAAATCATCCACAATCACTAATGCATAGTAATTCCCACCAAAGCTCATAGTTCTAGAGGGACCAAAAAGATCCATATGCAAGAGTTGTAAAGGTCTAGAAGTTGAAACTATGTTTTTAACTTTAAAAGAGACCTTTACTTGTTTTCCCTTTTGACATGCATCACAAAGTTTGTCTTTTTCAAACTTGAGCTTTGGAAGACCAATTACTAGTTCTTTAGAAACCAATTTGTTTAAGTGATCCATGTGAATGTGAGCAATTCTTCTATGCCATAACCATGAATCATTTTCTTTACTCATAAAGCATTTAGCATCATTTGAGGAGATATCATCGAGACTAATCATATATATATTATTGACTCTAAGACCAACAAACTTAACTTGCTTATCATCCTTTCCCTTAATTATGCAACAAGAAGAATCAAATATAACTCTATTGCCTTTATCACATAATTGACTAATACTAAGCAAATTATGTTTAAGTCATTCAACAAGTAAAATATTATCAATAGATGATGAAGGGATCTTACCAACTTTGCCAATTCCAAGAATCTTCCCTTTGTTGTTGTCACCATATGTGACATGACCATGTTTCTTGTGTGTAAGGGAGGAGAACTTGGAGCCATCCACTTGGAGCAACCACTATCAAGATACCAACTTGAGCTCTTGGTCTTCAAGCACACCTACAACACACATTCAAGTTTTAACCTTTGGTACCCAAATTGTTTTGGGTCCTTGTGTGTTAGAATTAGGTATGGTGCCTTTAGGAACCCAAACCCTTTTGATTCCAACCTCGGTGTTTATGTTCTTTCTAACATTGTAAGTGGATGCACTATGCCCTTTTCTACCACAATGAAAACATTTTACAAAGGGGCTACTTGAAGTATTTGAGGAAACAAAGAAGTTCTTATAGGATTTTTTATGGTTGTTTGGATTAAATCCCAAACCGGCTTTTTGAAAAACACATTTTTGTCTCCCTAACAACACATTCAAGTTATCTCTTCCAGAAGTAAATTTTGCAAGAGTGTTGTTCAAGTCTTCAATTTCTTTTTCAAAAGCTTTAAATGATAAACAAGATAATGATGTGGATGCATTATTATGTGAGGAACAAGTCATGCATAATGAATTAGCATCTATGAGTCCTATTGTCTCATTTTCGATTTTAAGTTCATTTATCTCCTTAGTTAAAGTAGAAACTTTGTTTGTCAATAAGGAGATTGTTTTATTGGAAGACAAAATCATTTTTGTGAGCCTCAAAGATTCATCATGCAATTCTTGAAAGACATCTTGCAATTCATCATAAGAAGGTGGAGGTTCTAGGTTAGAAGAAGTTACCTCGATATCGCTTTCTCCACTTTCTTCTCCTTGAGCCATGAGGCAAAGATGGGCTTCTTCATTCTCCGAATTGTCGGAAGAGCTTAAGTCATTGTCCTCCCAAGCTATATATGCTCTTCTTCCTTTCTTTTCCTTGGAGGGTCTTTTCTCAAACTTCTCCGTCTTCTTGAGATATATAGGACACTCCATTTTCATGTGCCCCGATTTTTCGCATTCATAGCATTTTGGAGGAGTAGAGGATCATTCTCCTTTGTGATATACTTTCTTTTGAGGAAAGGGTGGTCTTCTTTGAAATCCCTTTTTCTTTAGGAATCTTCTGAACTTTCTCACAAGAAGACTAAGATTCTCATCACTTAGCTCAATATTTTCATCATCCTCTTCACCATCTTCATCATCATCTTCAAGTATGGAAGATGTGGCTTTGAGTGCAATTCCCTTCTTCTTTTTATCATGCTCTTCACTTTGATTGAGCCTATTTAGTTCCAGTTCATGTTCTTGAAGCTTTCCAAATAAGGTGGCTAGAGACATTGTTGATAAATCTTTTGATTCCGCAATCGCCGTCACTTTGGGTTGCCAATTCTTGCTTAGACATCTCAAGACTTTGTTAATAAGATCCTCATTAGGAAATGTCTTTCCCAATGAGATAAGATGATTAACAATATGAGTAAACCTCTTTTGCATATCTTGAATACTCTCACCTTGGTTCATTCTAAACAATTCATATTCATGAGTAAGAGTGTTTATTCGAGATCGTTTTACCTCACTAGTACCTTCATGAGTTACTTGTAGGGTATCCCATATTTCTTTTGCAGTTTTGCAATTTGACACCTTAAAGAATTCATCATACCCCAAGGATGTGGTGATGATGTTGTTGGCTCTCAAATTGTATTGAACCTTCTTTTTATCATCATCGGTCCATTCATTTCCAGGTGTATTGATTTTCTCACCATCTTTAGTTTGTGTAGGAACAAAAGCACCATTTTCAACGGCGTCCCACACATCTAAATCAATAGCTTCAATAAAAATTTTCATCTTTTCTTTCCAATAGGCATAACCATCCCCATTGAAATAAGGAGGTCTGTTTATAGAAGAACCTTCATTTGAAAAATCATTTGAAGCCATCACTTCTCTTGAAGCTACTAAGCTCTTTATACAAGAGTCTAGCTCTGATACCACTTGTTACCAAGTGGCCTCAATACTCAAGAGGGGGGCTGAATTGAGTAAGTAAAACAAGTTAGCAAATCTTTCGCAAATCGTTTGATAACCAATTTTCGTTGAAGCTATTGAATAATTAGAGATAATAGGATGGATGAGATAAACCCTCTTACTTATAAATGTGATAGTCAAAGGAGACAATATCAAAGCAATTCAATAAAACAGTGCACAAAGTAAAGAGAAGGATTTAGAGAAAACAAACACAATCGTTTATCCTGGTTCGATCACCAATCCACTTGTGATCTACATCCAGTCCCCAAGCAACAACTTGAGATTTTCCACTATATCTTCAAGCTTCAATGGGTGCTTGATAACCACTACAACCTTGAGCACTCAACACTATGAGATACCTCACCCTTATGCTTGAGCCTCTAATTTCAAGGGATACCTCACCCTTACAATACTAGAGGGATACCTCACCCTCTCTAAATAGATTGTATAAGATTTAAAAGGAAGAAACTCTTTCTAGAGCAAGTATTACAAATTGAAGAACTATGGCATTTGTGATTCACACAAGTTCAAGCTCAAAACAGAGGATTTTGTAGAATGATGAGAAAAACTTGTTTAAAGCTCAATAGGAATTTTCCAGAATGATAGACTCAGTTTTTCTAACCCTCCAACGAAGCCCAACATCCAAATATATAGGTAAGTGTTATTAAGTGCCGTTGGAAGTGGTTGTGAGCAATTAATGCTCATTAATATAGCCGTTACGGGCTTTTCCTTATTTCATCAGAACATAAGCTAACCGGTTAGCCAAGTATCCTAACCGGTTAGGGGCTCATTTAGGCTTGAATAGATTTGCTCTGGTTTAATAACTAACCGGTTAGGAATGTGTCCTAATCGGTTAGGACACCACGAAAATGAGTTCTGGGAAGGATGCTAACCGGTTAGACCTGCAGGCTAATCGGTTAGGACATGGTTAGGATAGTTTCTGAGTTGGGGAATAACCGGTTAGGTCTTCTACCTAATCAGTTAGGACAAAACGTTTTTGGCTTCTGAGTTATAGAATAATCGGTTAGGCTATCTACCTAATCGGTTAGGACAGGATTAAAATGGTTTCTGAGTTTATGAATAACCGGTTAGGTCTTCTACCTAATCGGTTAGGACAAAACATTTTTGGCTTCTGGAAGTGAGACTAACCGGTTAGGTCTCTCACCTAATCGGTTAGGACAAACATATTTTGGCCTCTGAGTTATTAAATAATCGATTAGCTACTTTGCCTAATCGGTTAGGCATGTTATAAAAAACGAGGCAAAGCTTTTGTTTGAACTAACTAATCGGTTAGGAGCTGG
The DNA here is from genome assembly GCA_029884595.1 of Ormosia semicastrata. Taxonomy (NCBI): domain Eukaryota; kingdom Viridiplantae; phylum Streptophyta; class Magnoliopsida; order Fabales; family Fabaceae; genus Ormosia; species Ormosia semicastrata. The sequence goes on along the minus strand of JAQQTO010000062.1, from coordinate 15,299,561 downwards.
TCCTAATCGGTTAGGGGCCTTGAAATTTTGGCTCCTAATGTTTATCAAAAGGCTGGTAAGTATCCAAAAAAAAAAGGCTTAGGATATTAGATTTGAAAGAGTTGTTGCATAAAACCTTTTTGATCTTGACTTGAAAAACCATTTTACAAATACATTTTAAGGAAGCCATTTGAGCTTGAGGTGAATCTTTAATATACCTTTACACTAGATCTATAACCTACATGCTAAGCTTGAGTTCCTTGTGACTTGATCATTGTGTTCCCATTACTTTCTTGTTTGTCGACATCAAAACATTTGCATCTTGTCCATGTCAATCACAAACAATAGTCCAACAGACATTTTCAATACATGCTTTAATCATGCTTATCCTAACAGCTAGGTCAATCATGCTTCAAATGTATATAGATTCAATACATACTCATGTGTATATATACAAATTCACAGTCATAGCATTCATGTTATGTCATTTATCATCAATATTCGATCCCGTTCAAGGGTCCATACTAAGTCAATAATAAGTTTCTAGGCATTCACACCCTATTCAAAGTCCTCAAGTAAGTCAATTCTTAATTTCATTATGTCACTCGCAACCTCTATCACACTCATGTTTTATCTCTATTTAAAGTTCTTATAAGTTGTAAGGCATGCTTTCGTTCTTGGTTTTTCCTGCTTTATGAATCCCTAATTAGTTTCTAGTCACCCAATTATTTAAGATTATTGCGCTTACATTAGTCCAAAAGCCTTGAGTCAAGTGCCCAAAGGGACCTTGAACCTCGAAGGGGCTAGAAAAGCCTCAAATCCGTTGCTGATCATGTTACACGGCCATGTGTAAAATACACAGCCCCGAGTACACAGCCGTGTGGTCATACACGGCCTGGGCCGTGTACTCCTCTGGAGTGCACCAGAAAAACATGTTTTAGTCACACAGGGAGATACACGGCCGTGTATTCATACACAACCTAGGCCGTGTATCACTCTGTGGATGCAGAAATCACCAGAAATTAATACAACCTTCATACAATCCAAGATCTATCAACATACAACTAATTCCTACCAATCAAAACACCATTAAACAACCAAAATCACTCAAACAAAGGGGTACCCACAAATGGGTTTCACCCCATCAACACAATAAAGACGTTTCTCACTACCAAAATGGGTTAAAGAGAATAATCTTCCTCTTACCTTAGTGAAGAACAAGGAAAGCAAGCTCCTTTTGTCCTTGGAATTTCATGCTTCACCACCACAAGATCCTTGGGTGTTCAAATCTAACAAATCAAGATCAAAGAGTGGAAATGGCATCCATAGTCACCAATGTGACCATCGGTCACGAAAATGGGGAGAAAAGGAGAAGAAAGTTGAGAGCTTTACCTTAAAGCTTGAAGCTTTGGAGTTGGGCTGCCAACCATGAAAATGGGAGAGCCAAGAAGAGCTCCACCAAGAAGAAAGCTTGAAGATGGTGAGGGAAGAACAATAGTTTAAGTTAGCTTGAGCATGGAAAGCTTGAAAACTCAACAATGGAGTGTTTGTGTGTGGGAGAAGAAAGGAAGAGAGTGAGCTGCGTGAGGGAGAGAGAGGAAGAGAAATGAGAGGGAAATGTGAAATGAAATAATGAATTCCCTCCTTCCAAACCATGCAGCACAAAGAGAGAAGAGAGAGAGAGAAAAGTGGGTGGGGAGGAAGCTTCCTTGAGAAGCTTCGCACGCTTCTCGATAAAATAAAATGTGTGGTCACTTAAATGATATCATAACAGTAATTAGATAGAAATAATCTACTAGAGTTATTTCTCAGTAGACAAAATTTACAGGTAACAGAACTAATATTTTATTATTCCACAGATAATAAAATATACTGCGATTTTATTTATCAGATAAAATCTCGTAAAACGTAAATTTCATAAACTGTGTCTAGCTTCGGGTTTAGTAAGATCCCCCATCGACGTTTGCACAGTCCAAAGTTTATCAGCCTTAGGAAAAATATTTTATTTTCCCTGCTCCGCTCAGTGGGCACGCAAAATGAGAAATATATTAAAATATTCAACATTTCTAGAAAATTCCACAAAATTTCCTAAAAATCACAAACATTGGAAAACAACTATTTATCATGAAACAAACAGTTTTTCGAGACGTTACACTGACACTGCTCAGTGTGCACGTAAAATGAGAAATATATTAAAATATTTGACATATTCAGAAAAATCTAGAAAAATTCTTAAAAATCATAAATATTATAAAATGATTATTTGTATTGAAATAAATAATTTTCGGGATGTTACATAAAGAGTGAAACAAAAATGGTTTAGGTTCCTAAGGGCACTATTCCTAAAACTAACACTCAAAGACCTAAGAAAATTTAGGTACCAAAAGTTAAAAATTAAACATGTGTTGTAGGTGTGCTTGAAGGTCAGGAGCTCAAATTGGTATCTCGATAGCGGCTGCTCCAAGCATGTAACACCCTCTTTAGGGCATCACATTTTCGACTCCCGACTCATAATCTGAAAAGAAGTTCGCACAAAGTTTGAGTTATAAAAGATGTGTTTCAAAATTTCTTCTTTACTGAAACGTAAATTTACTGAAAATATTAGGTAATATTGAAAATCATATTTCAAATATTCAGTATGCAATATTGACACCAATTAATATCACAATTTAAAGGGAAATATAAAATTAACAGACTTATTTTTTTTTAACAGTAGCAAACCCCATGACGGGTCCTACTTAATAATACGGTACAACACTAACGAGAAACTTTAACATACTTATTTCTTTTTTTGTACATCTTGATGCATCAGACTTTACTCCTTATCTACCCGGCACATCTTCGAACTTGAGATAGCCACTTTTCAATGTTTCCATCAATCTTTGAGTATCTACCACCCGTTATGTCTAAGACAACTCATTCCTTCTACTGTATAATTTTAACAATACAGACAAAGCGAAACAATATAACAAAGAGGTGAGATCACCTACACCATTACCAACATGGCAGTACAGAGATAACACAAACAGCATATCATACAGATAGATTATACCATAATCATGCTATCAGCATTAATCAACTATCATCATCTAATCATTTATCAGTTCAATCATCATTCAAGTACTCAAAACAATTGTCATAGCCAACATTCCTCAATTAATATATCATACAGATATAAATGTTCAGATTTATGCATATGCACAAAGATTCAGTTTATCAAAAAAATAACTCCATGGAGGTTTTCACAATTTCGAGAAGAATGCTCTGGTTAATTGTCAGCCTTAACCCAAAGACAATCTCCCAGTCGTTGAAAAGAATCGTGTTCTTTTCGGGTATCGTCAATGCGTTGTAACGGACTGCATCGCCAAGTGGCACAGGGTACTCGCCAACTGTCCACTGGTCGACCACCGTGCCTCGACGCCCCCAAGATCCATCATAGACCTCACTATCAATTCTCATTCCCTCTTCAACCACAAGGGTCATAATAGCTATTAGCTATATTTTATACAATGCACGAATATATCAGTGCAAGTCCAACCCCAAAGGGCCAAATCTTTTCAATTTCATTTGTTTAATGTAATCATATGCTTCAACACATATTTTTTCAATGCACGTATAATGCACCAAATCCAATCACAGACATATCTTTCCAATGCATGTATAATGCACCAAATGCCAATCACAGGTAAAACATGTCATTTTCTCACACAGCATCCATATACTGGTTCTACAGTATTTATACTGTATTTTCAACAGGAAAATCATATTATCACATTTTCATAGTTATAAAACTCTTTCGTCGTGTTTTCACAAAATTGCGCAACATTTTCATTTCGTTTTCACAATTTCAAAACGTTTCTGTTACGTTTTCACAATACTGCAACTCTTCTGTTGCACCTTTAAATCACGTATTAAATTTTTTTTAACATTTTTCTCAATCGCATAAAAATATACGTTTCTCAAATCGCGTAATGATTTTCCATGATTTTCAAAATCGCATAACTTAAAAAAATCATTCTTTTAAGTTGCATAAAACATTTTCCATCATTTTCACAATCATGTAAAAATATTCTATCACTTTTAAATCATATAGTGATTTTTCAACAGTAGTTCAAATTACGTAAAATATTTAAACGTAATTCAAATCACTTAAAATGTTTCAACACATCTCAATCACGTAGTAATATTTTATCATATTTCAAATCGCATAAAAATATTTTATTGTATTTCCAAACACTTAGAAATATTTTACTGTATTTCAAATCACGTACTTTAAAAATTACATTTTTAAGATACGTAAATAATTTTTTCACCACAATTCCATTATAGAAAATATTTCTCATTCTTCAAAAAGTCCATTTCCGCTTTTCTCAAACTAAAATGACTTTATACTTTATTTAACACATTTTTTTGCTCAAAAAAAATCTTTTCCACATTTCTTTACTCAAGAAATCCTTTTCCAAAATATAATTCACAAAATCACTTTTCCATTGATGTAAATCAACGTTTCAAAACTTAACATTTTCTAACGCACTTCAAAACTCGAAAATAAGTTATACGTTAGTAAATTTTCAAAATACCATTATATTCTTCATTTTTCCCAAATCATTTCTAAATCAACCTTCCTCAAAATAATATAACTTTCTACTTCATTTAATATATCTTCTTACTCAAGAAAATCCTTTTTCACAGTATATTCCACAAATTCACAATTCCATTTAATTAAATCAATGTTTCTAACTTTAAAAAAATTACTAACACTTTCCAAAATCCAACGGATGAGTTACACGTTAGAAAATACCAAATTACTATTGTATCCTTTATTTTTTTTTTCTTAAATCAATTTTTAACAAAAATAAATTCTTTTTAAAACAAATTGAGGCTCACTTGCAACCTCTCTTTTCCATTTACATAAAAATTCATTTCTCAAGTGCTAAAATACTCTGATTCCCTTTTCAAATTTCTTGTATTAAATTAATTATGTTTTCACTTGAAAAATCACTTTGTTTCATCAAAATCAATGCATTACAAGCCTTCGAAAATGTGGACATAACTATTGAAAATTATCAAAACATTTTTCCTTCTAAATTGATATGGTTTTACACAAACAAAACCATTAAAATTTTATTTTCAAAATCGAAATACCGATGGTTATAAAAATTAAACTCATTTGCTCAATTTTTTTTTTCACTTTCTTTACAAATCCTTTTTCACTTTCTTTGTAAATCCTTGTTCACTTTCTTTGCAAATCCTTAAAATCAATGTTTGTCCGTTTCATTCAAAACTCATATTTAGAAAAACACTTAGGATCTTTTTATACAAAATAAATCAATAAAAATTTTTCAAAGACCGTATTCTTGTTCTCTTGAAAAACAAACCCTTTGTTTATTTTTCATACTTTTCAAATCATCCATTTTCATTTTTTATGAAAATATTAATTTGTGAACACCTATTTTGAGGTGTCTTGGCTGAAATTCTCATTGTTCTAGGGACCCAAAAATCAATTCCCTTGTTCTTGAAAATTTTTAGCATGAACCCTAATCAAGGGTATCAAAAACCGAACCCTCTCCTTTGGCTATTGGAGCCAAAAATTGAATTCCTTTTCATCACCACATCATGACATACACATATATATATTTTATCATAAATACTATAAGCATGCCATATACTTATCATGCATAATATAAGCATATCATCAAAACCATAAAATCATGCAAAGCATATCAAGCATAAGCAAATAAATCAAAGCTCATAAACACACATAAATTATTACATGACCATGGATTGAAATCCTCACATGGATTCACCATCCATCAAATATAAGACCTTCTCTCACCACCATACTTGGTTGGTGAGATGAATCTCCCTCTTACCTCTTGAAGATCCTCAAAAGCTTCTTGATTTGCTTCTTTTTCCAAGTCCTTCACCACCAAAGGCTTCTCAAATAAAATACATAGAAATTAGTATACTAAGTTTGATTAAAAGGAACCATGGATCAAACATGGTTTAGAACATGAAAAAGAGAGAAGAAATGAAGTTTCCTTACATTTCACCTCAAAAATCCAATAACTTTGATCTTGAAGAAAGTCCATGAAGATGAATGATTTAGAGAAAGTCTCCAACATGAAAGTTGTTTAGAATATCATTTAGATTCAAGATCTACGGTTGGATTAAATTAAACAAACTTGAAGGGTGGTCTTAGGGTGGTTGACCGAATTCCTCACTAGAAGGAAAACATAAGTTTTTTGATCTTTAACTTGAAGGATAAGGTTGTAGATGATAGAATTTTGAGAAGTTCCTAACATGAAAGTGTTTTGGATTGATGAGAGGATTCAAGATATGTAACTAGATAAAATTATGAAAGATTAGAAGTGGTTCTATGGGTGGTGACCGAATAGCTCAAAGAAGAGAGAAGATGGTGTTCTTTGTATTTGTTCTTGGTGTTCTTGAACAATTGGAAGAGAGAGAAGAGAGAGAATGATCTTTGTGTTGCTAAGTGTGATAAAAATAAAAATAGAAGGCTGAATTTGAAGTGGGCAGCCGTAGGAGTGAAAGAATGGAGAGATAGAAATTTATTTAGCACAATTGAGGGCTATCACATGCATGCACATGGTCTTCACACGGTCTAAGTCACTAAATGGCATCCATTGGTCATAAAAGTCCATTCAAGAACCTTGGAGAAGCTCTCCAAGCTCCATGACCGTGTGGCTCTTCATAGGATTAGGGACTTAATTGTTTTCAATTAAAACCTAATTGTATGCTAATTAATTAGTTAATTAATTAGGTTTAGTTTCCTAATTTCACTTAATTAACATTCTAACTATATAACTAATTAATTAAACATATTATGGCATATATCATAGTCTCTAAATAAAATTAGGACATTTAATTAGTAATTAGATTATCACTAATTAAAAATTAGATTAGTTCACTTAGCTTGTTAATTAGGCCATTAGATTAACCAAATTAGGATTAATTAGTTACTAATCAAATTCAAGCAACTATTGTTGACTTCATCTTTTTCTTTGGTCTAAAATGCCTATTCAAAGTTGTCTCCCCTCTAAACACTCTCCTAAGGATGCAAACAAATCAATAATGGTCAAGAATGATGTAATATTGACCATGACAAGTAATAATGGTCATCAAATCACCTTTAGCTCCAAAATACTACAAAAACCGTCCCCTCCTTGCATTATGCATGCAATAATATTGTCATCTTTTTTAAGTCATTATTTGAAGTATTTCTAGCCATTGATTAATTCAATGGTTAGGATTTAGGTAGACTTTTGATTTTTAGAAGACTAAATCTAGGCCATTGGATCTTTCTCCTTTAAATCCTAGCCATTAGATGTGTCTCCAAAATAAAGGGTCAAGATTACTCCTTCTTACTTTTAATCCAAGGGTTATAATTAGTCATAGCCTTTTTAGAAGACCAAATTTCCACCCTTGATTAAATCCAAATCCAATGGTCATAAATGGTCCTTGTTACTTTTTAGGACTAAATCTCCACCCTTGATCAATTCTAAATCCAATGGTTGTAAATAGTCATAGCCACTTTATATAACCAATTTTATACCGTTGATTAAATCTACGGTTGATATTGAAGCCTTCCTAACTAAGTTTATTCTCACACCATTGATTAAATCAATGGTGATTATCCAATGCTTCTATATTAAGTTTGTTTCTTAACCGTTGATTAAATCAATGGTTAATCTTCAAACTAAGTATTCTCATCCAAGGGTACAAATCAAGTCAAGCCCTCTTTGTTGACTACGCAGTATAATTTTTATTATTTTTATCTGCTATAACCCTACAAATAATATTTTTACTGTATTTTTATCACCTGATAAATAAATACAGTACAAAACACAGTAAAAGAAAATTATAAAAACTGTTTCCAGATTCAGGTTTAGTAAGATCCCCTGTCTCCGTCTAAACAGTACAAATTTTTCTATCCGTAGAAAAATTTTTACTTTGCGGGACCCACCTGGGCCCACGTATGGCCACCTGGGCCCACATAGGACCACCTGGGCCCACATACAGTAAAAAAATTCATAATCATCTACAAAAATCACAAATATTAGAAAACACACAAATATCAAATCAGATCACGTAAAATAATTAAAACCTAATGGTAAAAATTAAATTACGTAAAGTTTTCCCTGGCCCGAAAATTTTATTTTCCTGACACGGAGTAAATCACTCAAAACGATCAAATACGCTGACGGAATAATCAAAATAATTTTATAGTATCTAGAAATTACTAAACAGTCAAATTCTGTTAACTGTCAAAATTACTGTTTAAGAGATAAAAAATTTTGGGGTGTTACAAAGCACATGACTAGAGATGACTCTAAGTTCACATCTCTTGCTCCCAAGAATCATGGACATGTTACATAATGGTGATAAAAACAAAGAAAAAATTCTGGGAATTGGCAAAGTTGGTAAGAGTCCTAACTCCTCAATAGATAATGTATTGTTTGTTAAAGGACTCAAACATAACTTGCTTAATATTAGCCAATTATGTGATAAAAGAAATAGAGTAATTTTTTATTCAAATTATTGCATTGAAGATAAAAATGATAAGCATGTTAAGTTCATCGGTCATAGAGTTAATAATATTTATATGATTAGCCTTGATGATATATCCTCAAATGATACGAAATGTCATTTAAGTAAGAATGATGATTCATGGTTATAGCATAGGAGAATTGCACACATTCACATGGATTACCTAAAAAAGTTAGTCTCTAAAGCGCTAGTAATTGGACTACCCAAGCTCAATTTTATAAAAGATAAACTATGTGATGTATGTCAAAAGGGAAAACAAGTAAAAGGTTTCTTTTAAAGAAAAAAATGTAGTTTCAACTTCCAGACTTTTACAACTTTTGCACATGGATCTTTTTGGACCATCTAGAACTATGAGCTTTGGTGGGAATTACTATGCTTTAGTGATTGTGGACGATTTTTCTAGGTTCACGTGGACTTTATTTCTTTCAAATAAAAATGATGCATTTCTAGCTTTTGAAAGACTTGCCAAAGTTATCCAAAACAAAAAAAGGTTTTTCAATTTCTTCTATAAGAAGTGACCATGGTGGTGAATTTGAAAACTATGCTTTTTAAACTTTTTGTGATGAACATGGCATTGAACATAATTTTTTTGCCCCTAGAACTCCACAACAAAATGGAGTTGTAGAAATAAAAAATTGATCTTTAGAAGAAATGGCGAGAACTACGCTCAATGAGGCTGCTCTTCTTAAGTATTTTTGGGTTGACGTTGTAAGTACGGCTTGTTATGTAATGAACAGGGCCCTTATAAGGCCAATTTTAAAGAAAATCCTGTATGAATTATACAAGGGAAGAAAGCCAAATGTCTCACATTTTTATGTTTTTGGTTATAAATGTTTCGTTTTGAACAATGGAAAGCATAACCTAGGAAAGTTTGATGCTAAGTCTGATGAGGGTATATTTCTTGGTTATTCCAATTATAGCAAAACTTTTAGAATTTATAATAAGAGAACTATGACTGTTGAAGAATCCATTCATGTTGCATTTGATGAAACTGGCCCAAATGGATCAAGAAAGGATCTCGTTGTTGATGATGTTGCAGAAGCTTTGGCAAAACCCCACTTGGATGACAAGGAGATAGAAGAAAGTCAAGAGGAAACACCAGTTCAATAGAATTCACAAGCCATGGACCTTTCCAAGGAATAGCGAACTTCAAGATACCATCCACTTGACCAAGTAATAGGTGATGTATCTAAAGGTGTAAATACTCGAAACTCAATTAGAAATGCATGTAACTATATGGCTTTCATTTCTCAAATTGAACCTAAAGACTTAAATGAAGCCTTTGATGATGAACATTAGATCTTGGTAATGCAAGAAGAGTTAAATTAATTTGAAAGAAACCAAGAATGGGAATTGGTTGTAAGGCCCAATGATCATCCAATTATAGGCACCAAATGGGTTTTTAGGAACAAGCTTGATGAGGTTGGCCTAATAACAAGAAATAAAGCTAGGCTTGTAGCTAAAGGATATAATCAAGAGGAAGGAATAGATTATGAAGAAACCTATGCACCTGTAGCTAGACTAGAAGTTATTAGAATGTTACTTGCTTATGCTTGCATCATGGATTTTAAGTTATATCAAATAGATGTTAAAAGCGCATTTCTAAATGGCTTTATTCAAGAGGAGGTATATGTTGAACAACCTCCAGGTTTTGAAAATCATGAACTACCCAACCATGTTTTCAAACTTAAAAAGGCTTTCTATGGTTTAAAACAAACTCCTAGAGCTTGGTATGAAAGGTTGAGTAAGTTTCTTTTGGAACACGATTTTTCAAGAGGCAAAGTTGATACAACTCTTTTTATTAAAAATAAAAAGCATGACATCCTCCTTGTTCAAGTCTATGTAGATGATATTATATTTGGTGCTACTAACAAGTCTCTATGTAAGGATTTTTCTAATATCATACAAAGCGAATTCGAGATGTCCATGATGGGAGAGCTTAACTTTTTCCTTGGACTTCAAATCAAACAAACAAGGAGTGGAACATTCATTAGCCAATCCAAGTATTGTAGACCTGATATCATGTTTAGCGTATGTATGTGTGCTAGATACTAAGCTAATCCTAAAGAATCACACTTAAGTGCAGTAAAACATGTTATGAAATATCTTGGTGGCACTTGACAAGTGGGCTTGTGGTACCCCAAAGGTGCCACTTGTAGTCTTGTTGGTTTTTTCGACTCTGATTTTGTTGGTTGCAAATTGGATAGGAAAAGCACTAGTGGAACATGCCACATGCTTGGGACTTCTTTAGTTTCTTGGCATAGCAAGAAACAAAACAATGTGGCTTTATCCATCGTTGAGGCTGAATATGTTGCAGCCGAAAGTTGTTGCGCCCAAATCCTATGGACGAAGCAACAACTTCTAGACTTTGGTCTTCAGCTTGATCACATGCCTATAAGATGTAATAATACTAGTGCAATCAACTTGACTAAGAACCCCATTATGCATTCAAGGTCAAAACACATTGAGATAAGACACCATTTCATAAGGGATCATGTTCAAAAAGGTGATTGTGTTTTAGAATTTGTTGAAGCAACTAATCAACTTGCTGATATTTTCACAAAACCTTTTCCTAAAGACACATTCCTCCATTTAAGAAGAGAACTTGGAATTCTAGATCAATCTTGCATATAGTGTTTATATTTATTGATCTATTATTGGATTATTAAACTTGAATTTCTACTGATTTGAGCATTGGAGATATCCTCAAATTCTCTTTTTGTAGGTAAAATATCATAAAGTAAGTCTCTAAATCTGAAATTGCATTTTCTAAACATGCTTTTCTTGTTTTTTGATAAGTTTATTCGAATAAACCTATAGCTATTCGAATAAACATCACCAGTTGTTGAAATAGAAGGGTTGTATATTAGTGTTATTTGAATAAACCTCAATTTATTTTAATAAACTGAATTAAGCAACTACAGTTTTTAATTTCTCATATCTGTCTCATTCGAATAACTCTAATATTATTCGAATATATGTGTTAAATGTACTTTTATCTTTATGCTTTATTCGAATAAACAGTGCCCTATTCGAATAAACCTGAAGTGGTTTCTTTGTTCCTGTGTTTTATCTTTTCTGCCTTATTCGAATAATTCATTAGTTATTCAAATAAAAGCCTCATTAAGGCATTCATTTTGTTTTGGTCATTCGAATAACATATGGGCTCATTTGAATAAAAGCTTGGCAGAAAGCTCCATCTCAGAGGCAGTTATTCGAATAAACTCAGAGTTATTCAAATAACTTGTGGCTGAAATGCCTCGACCGTTGGTTTCCACAGTATTTTATTCGAATAACACCCCTGTTATTCGAATAAACACGGGAGGTCTATAAATTCTCCTAACACTTTTCAAACGTCTTTTTATTTGCTATCTATTTATTTCCTATCAATTTTTTCTCCTTTCTCTCTCTTTATTCTACGTGCCTCTCTCCTCTTCTACCACCATCACCTTTGCCTCTCTCCATATCTCTCTACCCTTCTCACCGTAACCACCATCCTACCATGGCATCCTCCTCTTCATATGCCAAGTGCCCACGTATGAAGACATCCCCCTGCAACAATCCTATGGATCTTTGAAGGCTGTCCTCCAACCAAGAGGAACTGGGTCACTTCGTTACGCATTTTTGGAAAGGTAACCTCATGCACCCGAAGTACATGGACCTCAACTTCTTCTTGAACGAAGGCGGCTTTGACTTCCTCAACCTTCTGGACACACAGGGTGTTCTTCACTTCTGCTCACACCAAGCCCCGCTTTACCCAGACTTGGTAAAGATGTTCTACTGCAATATGAAAATTATTGGTGAGGACCTTCATTCTGATGTTTCTGATCAACACACGGTCATCACTCCCAGTAATTGGCAACAGATGTTTGGGTTGTAATCCATTGGGTATAACCTTGATGATGATATTAAAGCTCTGGATCAAGAGTACTAGAAGCTTCAAGCCATTGAAGACCTACTGAAGCCTGGCCTGGCCCTGCCTACTAAGGGAGTCAAGGGAGGCATAATGAAGAGCCAAGACAGGCTCTTACATTATGCCTTTGCTCACATCTTGGCACCTCGGGGAGGCAACTACGCCTACCTGAGTGAGGACGACATCTTCATACTATGGCTCATCAAGAAAGGATACCAGGTGAACTGGTCTGCCTTTATCATGAAGTATATGATGAAGGCAAAGAGCAATGAACGGTCTAATTTGCCATATGGTTTGATCATCTCTGCCTTCCTAGGTAAGTACCCTCAGGTTGTGGAAACTGAGCCGGCGACAAAGCTGACCCACCATCATGTTTTTGGGTCCTTTACCCTGAACAAAATGAAGATGGTCAAGACTTTTGATGGTTGGGTATACCCTGATGAAGTTGAAGAAGAAGACCAAGAAGATGTCTGTTGCCCCTGCTGCTGATGCACCTGCTCCTGATCCAGTCACCTTGGATCAGATCATGGCAGCCTTGCAGGATAATAGAGCTTACATAGAGAACACCTTTTCTATTCTGTTTGATAGAATAGAAGGTATGGAGCATGAACAGGATGCCCTTCGCTCTTTGCTGACCCCGCAAGCTCCTGACTCCCCTCTTCTGTCACCGGATGCCTACTTTTAGGCTTTGCTTTGCTTTGTTTTGATTTTATTGTTTGTTTCTTGATGTATTTGTTTTTGCCCTGGTTGTACACGAAGTTGGAAATTTAATATAAATGACATTGATGTTTTGATCATGTTATCTGTTTCTATGCTTTTGAATTTATACGCATATTATATGTTTGCCATGCTTGTTACATGTTTTTTTGCCTTGATCCCCTATGCTTTTTGATCATGCCAAAGGGGAGAAAAATAAAAATAGGTACTTCTTGAGAAAAGTCAGATAAAAATAAACTAGTTATTGGATTCCAAAAATTCCAAAAGTAAGGGGGAGCTGCGCACATCTGATATTTAAAACACCTCTTATGAAAAATAGGGGAAGTAAGTTCTCTCCAAACTTTATCTTTGTGAAGATAGTTTGTCATCATCAAAAAGGGGAGAATGTATTTGACTATGCTCAATGAAGTTTGGTTTTGATGATAATAAACATGAAGATAATAAGAAGACCAAGTCCAAGAATTTCAAGATTAGCTTTAGGACTTAGAGTCTCTTTCTACGAGGATCTTTTTGGATATCTCATGGTTTTACAAGATAAAACAAAAACATTTTCTTAAACCTTTTCCAAAACTATATTTGATCTTGAAAATAACTTAACAAGTTTTGGTGTTTCTGAAAAACCATCTGGGCTGCTTTTTTAAGTATTTACACATGTTTCAGAAACAGAGTTATTCGAATAACTCATAAGTTATTCAAATAACATTTTAAATTTGTTGTTGCGCGCCTCTATTGTTAAAAATGTTATTCAAATAACACTCCTGTTATTCGAATAAAATCTTTCAGAATGGCTTGTTTTCATATAAGCTATTCGAATAACTCTTAAGTTATTCTAATAGACCAACTTTCCAGAAATTCTTTTAAAAGCAGTATTATTCAAATAATTGATGAGTTATTCGAATAACCATATTCAAAACTGATTCTTTTAAAACATGTTACTCAAATAACTGAATGTTTATTTGAATAAGCACGAATCTTGTTTTAGAAAGAAACGACCATATTTCATATTTATTACATGAATTAATTGTCACAACGGCTCTTTTCTTCTAAGACTGTATAAATAAAGACCATGGGTTTCTTCTGTTTCTTGCCCAACTATCTGATTAATTTTACGCTTGCTTTGAAAATGTGATTTACAATTTTAACATATTTTCTGTGCTCTTTTTTCTAAAACTTTGAGATATCCTTAGAGAGCCTCTTAGCGCTTCAAGTTGTAATATTTACTCTGTGTGAGAGTTTCTCCTCATCTATGTTTTGCTCTTTGATGTTGTTTTGATCATAACTTGAGTTGTAGAACTCCAAATTACTTGGGGTTTAGGCCCAATTGCTCATAATGGACCCAGCTTTGTATCTAAGTGGATTCTAATCATGTGAGGCCAAAGTAGGAGGTAGTTTTAGGAGTTTTAGGCAGAAATCCGAGCCTAGGCAAAAAAACCTCACTCATTCTACACTTTCTCTTCTTCTCTCTAGAACTTCTTCCTCCTTCTTCTCTCTGGAATTTCATTTTCTCTTCTTTTATTTTTTTGAGTTCTCCCCTTCTTATGGAGGGGTAGGGCCTTTAGATCAATCCAAGAGATTGAACAACTTGATGCTTAATCTTGAGATTTTGCTTTAATTGTTATATTCATCTATTAATCAAGTTTCTCTTCTACTTCCTCTCTTTGTTAATTCTGGTTATTTGATTAGAATTTTCATATGTTAATTGCTTAATTATCATGTGCAAAGAGATGAACTCAAAGATTAAACAAAGCATTGAAGGTGTTTCATGAATGTATAACTTCGTTGGATCTTGACTTTTAAGTTAATTTCGGCTTGGATGGGTGCTTAATTTGTCCAACCTTAATTAATTAAATCCTGGAAGCATTTCTAGTAGAAGATCCAAGGATCATTGAGAGGCATCTTAAAGTTATCTAAGACCAAGGACTTGATTGATAATTGAATGGACCTATAATAATCAAGGATGGATTAAAATCAAGTTTGGTTAATTCTCTTGGATTAGTTGCTTTAGTAATTCTGTTTTATCCATTTTTGTTTGAATTCTATTATTTACGTTTTCTGTATGCTCAACCCTCTTCCCAATTTCGGCTTGATCTGGTTAAATTGTAACTAAAATCCTTGAGAGACAATCCGGTGTTGACTCTTATGCTACAAGCCATAGGTATAACTCAGTTTTAATTTTGATTGAGTTCGGCACTTGTCAAAATTTTGGCACCATTGCCAGGGATTGATAGTTGCAATCTGATCACATTATATGTCATACTAACTCTTGTTCTCACTAACAACTAATTCTTGTTCGTTCATTCTGATCATAACTGCCATTCTACTGCATTGCATTACATTCTGCTACATAATTCTGGTTACTGTTGCATTGGATTCTGCTACATTGCATTGCATTTTGTTATTGTGCATTGTATGATTTCCTTACAATTGCATTGCATAACATAACACAATTGGTAATTCTGCTACAACACTAACATAATTGTTCAATTATCTACTGCATTGCAATTCTGCTACTTGGTTATTGTTCCATTGGTTTTTGCTGCTGTTAGCCATCCTTTTGCTGCCCTTATTGATAATTGCATTGCAATATCTCCTTGTAAGTATCATTCACTCATTTTGGACGAGATCCTACTTGCCTAACACTATTTTTATGCACTGTTTTATACCCTGCTAGCACTTTTTCACCATTTTCTGATCTCTTTGGGTGCAGGGGCAGACTAGTGCAGTTCTGGATGTGGAGTTTTGAGCTAAGACTTGGTCTCCAAGGTTAAATCACCATTCTGAGCAAATTGGGGACATAACGATAATTTTTATAATTGTTTTGGTATCTCTGAATGGGCTAATTTTTTGCCAGAAAAATAGTAAAAAATCCATCTCGGAGAGGTAAGACATTGTGTCCTACAATATGTCTAACAATGTGCCTGTGTATTCATTTGTAAGCCAAATTCCATCATTTAGACCACTTTTTCAATCTTTGAAATATTTTCTTTGCATGATAATTTTCTAAATCTGTGTAGGTTTCATTCTATGGTGGTCCCATGATTTTTACAATTCATTTGATGTTTTTTATTTTTTCTAGCTATTTCTGTAGTGTAGATTTGCATGTTTTGTGTTTTCGGCATTCTGACACCAAAATAGTTCTAATTGGTGCATGACTAAGTCTAATCCTGATAACTTGCTTGATTTTGATCCTGAGATTGATAGAACATTGCATTGGTTGATTAGAGCTCATAGGCTAAGTGAAAGAATTGCTTCTCAATTTAATTGTGACATTGAATATGAGAGTGTACTTGAGATCTTAAGTGATTCTAAAATCATGGTTGATAACATGCATGAGAGGACTCTTAAGGAACTTGCTGCTCCTGATGTAACTTACCAGTCTTTGTGCATTCAATATCCTGATCTTGATGCTGACTTTGAGTTAAAATCTGGATTGATACACTTGTTGCCTAAGTTTCATGGTCTTGCAGGTGAGGACTCCCATAAACACCTAAAGGAGTTCTATGTGGTTTGTTCAACTATGAAGCCGCTTGGGATCCCCGAGGATCACATCAAGTTGAGGGCATTCCCTTTCTCTCTTGCTGATGCAGCTAAGGATTGGCTATTCTACCTTTCACCAGGTTCTGTCATGAGTTAGAATGACATGAAGAGGTTGTTCTTGGAGAGATTCTTTCTTGCCTCTAGAGCTGCTGCAATTCAGAAAGACATACATGGCATTAGGCAGATTTCTAGTGAGACTTTGCATGCGTACTGGGAGAGATTCAAAAAGTTGTGTTCAAGCTGTCCTCACCACCAAATCAATGATTAGCTCTTGATCCAATACTTCTATGAGGGCTTGCTGCCAATGGACAGAAGTATAGTGGATGCTGCCTCTAGAGGTGCCTTGGTGGATAAAACCACTACTACAGCAAGAGATTTGTTAGCAAATATGGCAGCTAATGCTCAACAATTTAGCACAAGATTCCTTACCTCAACCAGAGGAGTCAATGAGGTTCAATTGTCTTATGTAGACCAACAAAGAATGGAACACAGACTTGATGAATTGACTTCTTTGGTGAGGCAATTAGTAGTGGGACAACATGTACTAGTTTCTGTACAAGAACCTGCAAGGGTGTGTGGAATTTGCTCTTGTCCATCTCATCCTACAGATGCTTGCCCCACACTTTAGGATGGTGGTTCTATTTTTCTAAAGCAATCAGTTACAGCAGCTGGTATTTTTCCTAGTAGACCCCAATATCAACAACCCTAAAAGCCTAGATATGATCCATTTTCGAGTACTTATAACCCTGGTTAGAGGGACCATCCCAACTTATGATATAGGGATTCTAATCAATAACAACAGCCCCAGCAACAACTACAACAATTTAGATACCAACCACCTGCATTCAGATAGCAACAACTACAGCAATTTAGATACCAACCACCTACATTCAGACAACAACAACCTATGCAACAGTTAATCCAGACTACTCCAACTGAGCCATCCTTGGAAGATTTGATGAAACAGATGGCCATAAACAAGGCTCAGTTCCAACATAATGTCAATGCCACCATTCAAAATTTACAAACTTAGATTGGGCAGTTGGCAACCACTGTGAGTGAACTGAAAAGTCAAGGGTTGAGCCAATTGTGTTCACAAATAGTCAATAATCCAATAGGCAATGTGAGTGTCATTTGCCTAAGAAGTGGTTGGGAAGTTGATAGTCCTAGTTTACCACAACCAGAGCTTCTAGTGCAGTAACTAGATATTGTCCAAAACTAGCAAAGTTTGCACAAAATAAATAGCTCAGTCTAGAAATCTGTGACACAAAAGAAATGTGCAGAGACTTTAGACCTGGCCATTCCACTACCTTTTCCAAATAAGGTCATACAGTCTAAGCAGATTGCTCAAGCAGAAATGGAAAGAGAATTCATGGAGACATTCAGGAAAGTGGAAATCAATATTCCCCTCTTGGATGCAATCAAGCAGATTCCAAAATATGCCAAATTCTTGAAGGAGCCTTGCACTCATAAGAGAAGGTTGAAAGGAAATGAGAAAGTGAGCATGGGAAGAAATGTTTCTGCCTTGATCCAACCAAATATGCCCCCTAAATGCAAGGATCCTAGAACATTCACCATTCCTTGCGTAATAGGCAATAAGTACTTTGCTCATGCAATGTTGGATTTGGGCGTTTCGATCAATGTGATGCCACAATCAATTTTTGAATCTCTGCGACTTGGAGAGTTGAAGCCAATCAGAGTAATAATTCAGTTGGCAAATAGGAGCACGACTTATCTTGTAGGAGTGCTTGAGGATGTTTTAGTAAAGTTAAATGATTTAATATTTCCAGCAGACTTTTATATTCTGAACATGTATGAGGAATTTGCATCTAGTCAGCCGCCATTGATTTTAGGTAGACCTTTTTTTGAAAACTGCAAAAACTAAGATTGATGTGCATGCTGGTACCCTTTCCATGAAATTTGGTTATAACTTAGTTCAATTCGATATCTTTGATGCCATGAAACATCCTTTAGAAGAGCATTCTGTTTTTTAGTTAGATGTCATTGATTTGCTTGTTGATGATATGCATAATGATATGCTAGCTGAATTTCTTGAAATTGTGGGCTTTTTGAATTGTGTTGATTTTCCTGAATTTTCTGGATGTAATGGGACTAGTATGTGTGCTGTCTGTTCTGAAATTTTTGCTATTGTGGGAAATGATGCTGTATTTTCTAAATTTTCTCTTTCTTTGAGATATGATCATGCTGTTTTGGAAGATTGTACACAGATTATAGGTGATGCTGCAATTAAATCAGCAGAATTAATTTCTTCAACCAGTTTGATACCTTCAGTGCAGCAACCACCCACCTTTGAGTTGAAAGTCATTGAAGAATTTTTAGAAAAGGGAGAAGAAGAGTATATGGCGGTTGTGGTGGATTTTGTTTTTGAGCCATAGTCTAACATAAACAAGGAAAATGAAGTTGGTCAAGTACACATATTGCATTCTACTGGTGCAGACATGCCAATTATGGAAGGCCAATGGGACCCCGGGGGAAGCTCTCCTACTTCAAGTCATGTTTCCAGTCCTGCTTCAAGCTTCACTTGTTCTCGGTCATCATACTTCAAGCAACGGGACCCTGGTGGAAGTCTCTTCACTTCATAAGGATGTTTCTCTTCTATCCTTCTCCTTTATTTTACTTGTCCTTCATTAATTGATGATTTTGATGGATGTTGCTTGTCTTTTGAGCTTTACATTGAGGATAATGTGGAATTTAAGCGTGAGGGAGGAATTTTAGCATTCTGTTTTGCTATTTAATTTTCTGTTTTGATATTTTATATTTTCTGCATTTAAATTCATTTCTAATTTCTATTTTCTGTTTCTATTTTTTGCTGTTGCTAATTAATTTTGTTTTAGCATTCTGTTTCTGATTTTTAATTTTTATTATTTTTTATTTTGTTTGCTATTTCTATTTTTACTATTTCCTATTTTTAATTTTTGCCATTTTTGATAATTTTTTGCTATTTTAATTTACATTTGTCTTGATTTTATCTTTGTTGCTAAATTTTGCTGTTATTGAATTCTATAATTTCTGATTTCTATTTCTGATTTTCTATTTTTACTATTTTTAAATTCTAAAATGTGTTTGTGTTTTTAATTATTTCCAATGATGTTTTGAAGTTTGTGAAGTTTAAGAGTTTGAGACAATTGAAATTCAAGATTCATAACATGATTGAATAAATTTTCTTTCTTCTTGAACTTGATATGCTTGGTGGTGGATGTTTGAATTGGTGGTATGTTTGATAGATGCATACCTTGTAAGATTTTGAGCCTATTGGTGGATTTAACATTTGCACCATTCTCTTCTTTCTTGTGTGATTTTCACTCATGTCAATTGATCACTTTAGAACTTGCTTTGATTCTTTTTTAGGCTACATTTTCACTTGCATGCATGAACATGAGTGAGGCATTCTTTCTTTTATTAGCTACTTTAGCCAAATAGCCAACCTAGAATTATTTTCCTTTGATTAACCCCTCTTGAGTCTATTTGTCTATTCTTTGTCTTAACTCATTATATGCCTTATGTGAAAAATCATGTTTTTGCCTTACCTTAGGGAATAGGAGAGCATTGGTTCATTTTCATTGGAGGAGCTCTTTTGCTTGTGGGTAATTAGTAGTTCAAGTGTGGGGGTTGTGTAATTTGATGTGCAATATGCAAGATGTTTGGTGATATAAAAAAAAGAAAGAAAGAAAATAAGAAAAAAAGAGCCAAATGAAAAAAATATAATGTAAAGGAAAAAAAGAGGGAAAAAGATAAAATTCAAGAAAGGTTATGAAAGAAAAAATAAAAGAAACAATAAAAGAAAAAAAATAAAAAAATAAGAGAAGGAAATATGTAAGGAGAATGTACATTATTTGGAGTTAGGGGATAAAATTTCACGTTTGTTGCTTGTCATTTGAGTTCCTTCCCAATTCTCTTTCATTCTCTTTGGAATTTATCTTTCCATATCCATATTATTTCCTTCCCTTACCTTGACCCCATTACAACCTTGAATAAAGTCCTCTTGATTTGTGTGTGCATGTGTTTTGAGTAGTGGAGAAATAGAAGATAAGCAAGCTTATGGTAGTTCAATTGTTCATGAGTTGAATTGAGTGAAATACTTACCTTATAAACACTTGAGGGTTTGAGAGTGTATCTTGTGTGAGGATCTATCATTCTTGATTCATGCTTTACAATTTGAAGCTACTTTACTTGTTGGTTTGAGATGTAAAGAAATTTTAATTCATGAATGTTTTGTCCCCTTGAATCTTTTAGTGCTCATCTTGCTTGTAAACTTTTGCATTCTTGAATTTCATTGGAATTTGAGTCTTTTAGAGTTTTTAGTTTTTTTTTTTAGTTTTTATGTTGATCCCTTGTTCTCTAGTGTTGGTCTTATGTGTTTTGCCCAGCAGCACAAAAAGATAAGTGTGGGGGGATTTGATAATCACATATTCTATACATTAATAAACCTTCATGTTTAGTCATTTACACTTTTCATGTCCTTAATCTTTTGAGCTTGGTTATGTTTTATAAATTTGGGCTCTAATTGGGCTTAATTGATAATTTCCAGCATTGTTGAGGTTTTACACTATTTCTATATTTTGGCCATATCTTGAGTTTTAGATGTCTGATAATTATGCATTTTACCTTGTAGGAAAGCTGAAAGGAATCTCTACAACTTTGATGAAGAGCTCAAAGTCTTAATCGTATGTCTAGTAGACTGAATTAGGCCTGGAAGTCAGAATACGAGTTTAGTGACCCTTTGATATTGTTTTGATCATAACTTGAGTTGTAGAACTCCAAATTGTTTGAGGTTTGGGCTCAGTTACTCATAATGGAACCATAATTGAATATAAGTGGATTCTAACCATGTGAGGCCAAAATAGGAGGTAGTTTTAGGAGTTTTAGGTAGAAATCTGAGGCTAGGCAGAAAAACCTCTCTCATTCTACACTTTTCTCTTCTTCTCTCTAGAACTTCTTCCTCCTTCTTCTCTCTAGAATTTCATTTTCTCTTCTTTTATTTTTCTAAGTTCTCCCCTTCTCATGGAGGGGTAGGGCCTTTAGATCAATCCAAGAGATTGAACAACTTGATGCTTAATCTTGTGATTCTGCTTTAGTTGTTATATTCATCTATTAATCAAGTTTCTCTTCTTCTTCCTCTCTTTGTTAATTCTGGTTGTTTGATTAGAATTTTGATATATTAATTGTTTAATTATTATGTGCAAAGAGATGAACTTAGAGATTAAAGAAGGCATTGAAGGTGTTTGATGAATGTTTAACTTGGTTGGATCTTGGCTTTTAAGTTAATTTCTATTTGGATGGGTGATTAATTAGTCTAACCATAATAAATTGAATCCTAAAAGCATTTCTAGTAGATGATCCATGGATCATTGAGAGGCATCTTGAAGTGATCTAAAATGAAGGACTTGATTGATAATTGAATGGACCTATAAAAATCAAGGATGGATTAAAATCAAGTTTGGTTAATTCTATTGGATGGGTTGCTTTATTAATTCTATTTTATCCATGTTTGTTTGAATTCTGATATTTACATTTTCTATATGCTCAACCCCTTCCCAATTTTGGCTTGATCTGGTTAAATTACAACTAAAATCCTTGAGAGACGATCCGGTGTTGACTCCTATACTACAAGCCATAAGTATAACTCGGTTTTAATTTGATTGAGTTCGAAGCTTGTCAAAATTTTGGCACCGTTGCCGGGGATTGATCGTTGCAATCTGATCACATTATGTGTCATACTAACTCTTGTTCTCACTAACAACTAATTCTTGTTCGTTCATTCTAATCATAACTGCCATTCTGCTGCATTGCATTACATTCTGCTGCATAATTCTAGTTACTGTTGCATTGGATTCTGCTACAATGCATTACATTCTGTTATTGTGCATTGCATGATTTCCTTACAATTGCATAGCATAACATAACACAATTGGTAACATAACACACTGTTTCATACACTGTTTTATACCCTACTAGTACTTTTCCACCATTTTCGGATCTCTTCGGGTGCAGGGGCAGACTAGTGCAATTCTAGATGTGGAGTTTTGAGCTGAGACTTAGTCTCCAAGGTTAAATCACCATTTGGAGTAAAGTGATCCTTTAAGATCATCCTCTTGGATTTTAGCCAAATTCCATCATCTAGTAGCAGTTTTGAGCAAACTGGGGACATAGCGATAACTTCTGCAATTGTTGGAATGACATGAAGAGGTTGTTCTACCTTTCACCAGGTTCTGTCATGAGTTGGAATGACATGAAGAGGTTGTTCTTGCTGATGCAGCCAAGGATTGGTTGTTCTACCTTTCACCAGGTTCTGTCATGAGTTGGAATGACATGAAGAGGTTGTTCTTGAAGAGATTCTTTCTTGCCTCTAGAGTTACTACAATCCGGAAAGACATATGTGGCATTAGGTAGATTTCTGGTGAGACTTTGCATGAGTACTGGAAGAGATTCAAAAAGTTATGTTCAAGCTGTCCCCACCACCAAATCAGTGATCAGCTCTTGATCTAATACTTCTATGAGGGCTTGCTGCTAATGGATAGAAGTATGGTGGATGTTGCCTCTAGAGGTGCCTTGGTGGATAAAACCCCTATTGGAGCAAGAGATTTGATAGTAAATATGGCAGCTAATGCTCAACAAATTGGCACAAGAGTCCTTACCTCAACCAAAGGAGTCACTGAGGTTCAATTGTCTCATGTAGACCAATAGAGAATGGAACACAGACTTGATGAATTGACTTCTTTGGCGAGGCAATTAGCAGTGGGACAACATGTACCAATTTCTGTACAAGAACCTGCAAGGGTGTGTGAAATTTGCTCTTGTCCATCTCATCCTACAGATGCTTGCCCCACACTTCAGGATGGTGGTTCTGTTTTTCTAGAGCAATCAGTTGCAGCAGCTGGTATTTTTCTTGGTAGACCCCAATATCAACAATCCCAAAAGCCCAGATATGATTCATTTTTGAGTACTTATAACCCTGGCTGGGGGGACCATTCCAACTTGCGATTTGGGAATTTTGGTCAACAACAATAGCCCCAGCAACAACCTATGCAGCAGTTAATCCAGGCCACTCCAACTAAGTCATCCTTGGAAGATTTTATGAAACAGATGGCCACAAACAATGTTCAGTTCTAACAGAATATCAATGCCACCATTTAGAATTTACAAACTCAAATCGCACAATTGGCAATCACTGTGAGTGAGCTGAAAAGTCAAGGGTTGAGCCAATTACCTTCATAAACAGTCAATAACCCAATAGGCAATGTGAGTGTCATTTGCTTGAGAAGTGGCCGAGAAGTTGATGGTCCTAGTTTACCACAACCAGAGCTTCCAGTGCAACAACAAGACATCGACCAAAAGTAGCAAAGTTTGCACAAAATAAATAGCTCAGTCCAGAAATCCGTAACACAGAAGAAATGTGTAGAGACTTCAGACCTGGCCATTCCACTACCTTTTCCAAATAGGGTCATACAGTGCAAGCAGATTGCTTAAGCAGAAATGGAAAGAGAAGTCATGGAGACATTCAGGAAAGTGGAAATCAATATCCCCTTCCTGGATATAATTAAGCAGATTCCAAAGTATGCCAAATTCTTGAAGGAGCTTTGCACTCATAAGAGAATGTTGAAAGGAAATGAGAAAGTGAGCATGGGAAGAAATGTTTATGCCTTAATCCAACCAAATATACCCCCTAAATGCAAGGATCCTAGAACATTCAACATTCCTTACATAATAAGCAACAAGCACTTTCCTCATGCAATGTTGGATTTGGGCGCTTTGATCAATGTGATGCCACAATTAGTTTTTGAATCTCTACGACTTGGAGAGTTGAAGCCAACTGGAGTAATAATTCATCTTGCAAGTTGGAGCACGACTCATCCTACTGGAGTGCTTGAGGATGTTTTGGTAAGGGTAAATGATTTAATATTTCCAGCAGATTTTTATGTTATGAACATGGATGAGGAATTTGCATCTAGTCAGCCGCCATTGATTTTAGGTAGACCCTTTTTGAAAACTGCAAAAACTAAGATTGATGTGCATGTTGGTACCCTTTCCGTGGAGTTTAGGGATAACTTAGTTCAATTCGATATCTTTGATGCGATGAAACATCCTTTAGAAGAGAATTTTTTTCAGTTAGATGTCATTGATTTGCTTGTTGATGATATGCATAATGATATACTAGCTGAATTTTCTGAAATTGTGGGATTTTCAGATTGTGTTGATTTTCCTGGATGTTCTGGTTGTAATGGGACTAGTATGTGTGCTACCTATTTTGAAATTTTTGCTATTGTGGGAAATGATGCTACATTTTCTGAATTTCCTCTTTCTATGAGATATGATCATGCTGTTTTGGAATATTATACACAAATTATAGGTGATGTTGCAGTTAAATCAGCAGAATTAATTTCTTTTACTAGCTTGATACCTTCAGTGCAGCAACCACCCACCATTGAGTTGAAAACCATTGAAGAATTTTTAGAAAAAGGGAAAAGAAGAGCAGATGGCAGTTGTGGTGGATTTTGTTTTTGAGCCATGGTCCAACATAAACAAGGAAAATGATGTTAGTCAAGTACACATATTGCATTCTAGTGGTGCAAACATGGCAATTAAGGAAGGCCAATGGGACCCTAATGGAAGCTCTCTTACTTCAAGTCATGTTTCCAATCTTGCTCCAAGCTTCACTTTTTCTCGGTCATTACACTTCAAGTGATGGGACCCTAGTGGAAGTCTCTTCACTTGATAAGGATGTTTCTCTTTTATCCTTCTCCTTTATTTTACTTGTCCATCATTAAATGATGATTTTGATCGATATTGTTTGTCTTTTTAGCTTTACATTGGGGACAATGTGAAATTTAAGTGTGGGGGAGGAAATTTAGCATTTTGTTTTGCTGTTTAATTTTTTGTTTTGATATTTTCTATTTTCTGCATTTAAATTAATTTCTATTTTCTATTTTCTCGTTGTTGCTAATTAATTCTATTTTAGCATTCTTTCGATTTTTACTTTTTATTGTTTCTGATTTTGTTTGCTATTTGTATTTTAACTATTTCCTATTTTTAAATTTTGTTATTTCTAATAATTTTTTGTTCTTTTAATTTCTCTTGTCTTTGATTTTATCTTCTTTGCAAATTCTCTTGTTATTGAATTTTTCTATTTATGATTTCTGTTTCTGATATTCTATTTTTGCTGCTTTTGTTATTTTTAAATTCTAAAATGTGTTTGTGTTTTTAATTGTTTCTAATGATGTTTTGAAGTTTGTGAAGTTTAAGAGTTTGAGACAATTGAAATTCAAGGCTCCTAATATGATTGAATAAATTTTCTTTCTTCTTGAATTTGATATGCTTGGTGGTGGATGTTTGAATCGTTGGATTAAGTTTGATAGATGCATACCTTGTGAGATTTTGAGCCTATCGGTGGATTTAACATTTGCATCATTCTCCTCTTTCTTGTGTGATTTTCACTCATATCAATTAATCACTCTAGAACTTGCTTTGATTGTTTTTTAGGCTACATTTTCACTTGCATATATGAACACGATTGAGGCATTCTTTCTTTTATTAGCTACTTTAGCCAAATAGCCAACCTTGTATTATTTTCCTTTGATTAACCCCTCTTGAGCCTATTTGTCTATTCTTTGTCTTAGCTCATTTTATGCCTTATATGAAAAACTATGTTTTTGCCTTACCTTAGGGAATGAGAGAGCATTGGTTCATTTTCATTGGAGGAGCTATTTTGCTGGTGGGTAATTAGTAGTTCAAGTGTGGGTGTTGTGCAATTTGATGTGCAATATGCAAGATGTTTGGTGATATAAAAAAAAAGAAAAAAAAGAGCCAAATGAAAAAAAAAAGTAAAAAAATAGAATGTAAAGGAAAAAAAAGAGAGAGAAAAAGAATAAATTCAAGAAAGATTGTAAAAGAAAAAATAAAAGAAAAAAATTTTAAAAAATAAGAGAAGGAAATATGTAAAGAGAATGTGCATTATTTAGAGTTAGGGCATAAAATTTCATGTTTATTACTTGTCATTTGAGTTCTTCCCTAATGCTCTTTCATTCTCTTTGGAATTTATCTTTCTATATCCATATTATTTCCTTCCCTTACCTTGGCCCCATTACAACCTTGAATAAAGTTCTTTTGATTTTTGTGTGCATGTGTTTTGAGTAATGGAGAAATAGAGGATAAGCAAGTTTATGGTAGTGCAATTGTTCATGAGTTGAATTGAGTGAAATACTTACCTTGTAAACACTTGAGGGTTTGAGAGTGTATCTTGTGTGACGATCTATCATTCTTGATTCATGCTTTTCAATTTGGAGCTACCATGCTTGTTAGTTTGAGATGTAAAGAAATTTTAACTTATGAATGTTTTGTCCCCTTAAATCTTTTATTGCTCTTCTTGCTTGTAAACTTTTGCATTCTTGAATGTCATTGGAATTTGAGTCTTTTTTAAAATTTAGTTTTTTTTTAGTTTTTATGTTGATTCCTTATTCCCTAGTTTTGGTCTTATGTGTTTTGTCCAGCAGTGCAAAAAGCTAACTATGGGGGAATTCGATAATCACATATTCTATACATTAATAAACCATCATGTTTAGTCATTTACACTTTCCATGTCCTTAATCTTTTGAGCTTGGTCATGTTTTATAAGTTTGAGCTCAAATTGGACTTAATTGATAATTTCCGGTATTGTTGAGGTTTTACATTGTTTCTGTATTTTGGTCATATCTTGAGTTCTAGATATCTGATAAATATGCATTTTATCTTGTAGGAAATCTGAGAGGAAGCTCTACAACTTTGATGAAGAGCTCGAGTCTTAATCGGATGTCTAGTGGACCGAATTGGGCCTGGAAGTCAAAATACGAGTTTAGTGACCCTTTGATATTGTTTTGATCATAACTTGAGGTGTAGAACTCCAAATTGCTTAGGGTTTTAACCCAATTGCTCATAATGGACCCAGCTTTGTATCTAAGTGGATTCTAATCATGTGAAGCCAACATAGGAGGTAGTTTTAGGAGTTTTAGGCAAAAATCTGAGGGTAGACAAAAAAACCTCTCTCATTCTACACTTTTCTCTTCTTCTCTCTAGAACTTCTTCCTCCTTCTTCTCTCTAGAATTTCATTTTCTCTTCTTTTATTTTTCTGAGTTCTCCCCTTCTCATGGAGGGGTAGGGCCTTCAGATCAATCCAAGAGATTGAACAACTTGATTCTTAATCTTGATATTCTACTTTAATTATTATATTCATCTATTAATCAAGTTTCTCTTCTTCTTCCTCTCTTTGTTAATTCTGGTTGTTTAATTAGAATTTCCATATGTTAATTGCTTAATTATCATGTGCAAAGAGATGAACTCAAAGATTAAACAAG
Source organism: Ormosia semicastrata (assembly GCA_029884595.1). Lineage (NCBI taxonomy): Eukaryota > Viridiplantae > Streptophyta > Magnoliopsida > Fabales > Fabaceae > Ormosia > Ormosia semicastrata. The sequence continues at coordinate 15,271,498 of JAQQTO010000062.1, read as the reverse complement.
GCATTGAAGGTGTTTGATGAATGTTTAACTTGGTTAGAGCTTAGCTTTTAAGTTAATTTCGGTTTGGATGGGTGCTTAATTTGTCTAAACTTAATTAATTGAATTATAGAAGCGTTTCTAGTAGAAGATCTGTGGATCATTGAGAGGCGTCTTGAAGTGATCTAAGACCAAGGACTTGATTGATAATTGAATGGACCTATAATAATCAAGGATGGATTAAAATCATGTTTGGTTAATTCTCTTGGATTAGTTGCTTTATTAATTCTATTTTATCCATTTTTGTTTAAATTCTATTATTTACGTTTTCTGTATGCTTAACCCCCATTACCAATTTCAGCTAGATCTGGTTAAATTACAACTAAAATCCTTGAGAGATGATCTGGTGTTGACTCCTATGCTACAAGTCATAGGTATAACTCGGTTTTAATTTTGATTGAGTTTGGCGCTCGTCAGTCTCTCTCATGCAATTCTCATGCAAAAATGACTTCCTACAAACATGAATGAAAGACTCAATCTCCTTATAAAGTACAAGCTCATATAGGTTTATAAAACTGTAAATGCACATCAAACCCACATCCATAGGGTTGTTCTTCATCTCTCTCTCTCCACTAATGTAGACAACACATAACCAATGATCAAAAGGGTTTTTACAAAACTTGTAATATAAGGCCAAGGGTAAAGGTTAAGAAAGAAGGGGTAAGATAAATAAAACAAAAGTTACGATACAAAATCATGCATATTTCAAAATTCAAGTCACATAATGTAGAACAAGTGCAAAACGGAGCATAAGAATCAACACTTTATTCATCCTTTTTTTTTAACAACCTCTACCCCAAAACTCATTTCTTTGCAATACTGTGGGTGAACTTTCTCTTTTTGAATTGAATTTTTATTTATTTTTTTCTATTTTCAGCTCCTAAAATACTTCATGCACAAAGATAACGAAGGCTTAAATAATAAAATAATACAAGATATGCACTCAACAAAGGTTATGTAAGAGAGGAATTTTGTTTTCATGTGGGTATGGGAAAAAGAAAATGTGGGTAAAGAAATGAAATAGAGGCCAAACAATAATAAGGCTGCAAAAGGAGTCTAAAGATAAACTATGTATACAGGTTGGCTTGAAAGGCTCAAACAGTCCAAAGAAGACCCTTATGATTTCCTTAATCATGCACTGCCTAGAATTTCACCTCAAGAGAAAATCAAACAACTTCTAGATGCAAATCATCTACACACATGCATTCTCATAAACTTTCTCTAAGTCTGACGTGCAATTAAATTCAAAGGTCTATCAAACATAAAGATGAGAAATTCATTCATACACAATTGAAACAATAGAGATAAATACAACTCATAGATTATCATGTGCTATCCCAAGAAAATAGATCAATACACAATTTAAGCAATCATTGGATATTCAATTCAACACACTAGCATGCATAATTTAACTCAAAACACAAAAAGGGTGATGATGACAAAATAAAATAAAAAAACTAAATAAATAAAATATGAAAGAAAGGTAAAGAAAAACTCTTTTTGGCGGTCGACAACTATATACATCCCCTTACAAAGGCACTGAACTCAGGGAGGCACCTAAGCCCAATCAACACTATCTAACTACAAAACAAGAATAGAAAAATGTTAGTTAACAAGAAATAACAAAATAAAAATAAAAACAAATAACTAACTGAAGAAAAATAAACAAATAAAAAAATAAAGAGTGAAGGAAAAGAAAGAAAATTTAGGTTGCCTCCCAAAAAGTGCTTCTTTAATGTCATTAGCTCGACATTGCCTTTTATTTATTATGGTGGCTTGAAGCAAGAGAAATACAATGAAACCTTTCTTTTATCAGATCTTTGCTCTCGGTCACTGGCCTTGGAATCCCCAAAGGCGTTTGGAACTTGACTTGAACCTAGTTGTTCAGTTATTTCCTGTTGAGGCTTATCTTTAATGCAATTAATGGGAGCATAAAGATCTAATGTTGGTGAAGACTTATCAAAGACATTGATAGTCACTTGATCTCCATCCACCCTCAAAATAAGCTTACCTCTAGGTACATCTATCACAATTGCTGATGTAGCCAGAAATGGCCTTCTAAACATTAATGGAATGTGGTGATCTTCGTCCATGTTTACAATGAAGAAGTCCATGGAAAAAATGAATTTGTCCACCTTTATAAGCACATCTTCAACTACACCCCAAGGATATACATATGATCTATCAGTGAGTTGCAGCATAATAAAAGTGGGTTTTGGATCCTTCAAGCCTAATTTTTCATAGATATATAATGGTATCAAGTTGATGCTAATCCCCAAATCACAAAGTGCTTTTCCTGAAAATTGTGAACCAATCTCACAAGAAATGATGAAACTATCGTGGTCCTTGAGCTATGGTGGCAACTTCTTTTTTAAAATAGCAGTACACTCTTCAGTAAGTGTCACAGTGATGTCGTCTTCCAGCTTCCTCTTTCTAGACAAGAGCTCTTTCAAAAACTTAGCATATGATGGCCTTTGTTCAAGAACTTTACCAAATGGGATGTTTATTTCCAATTTCCTGAAGATGTCCAAGAACTTCGTAAAATATCTATCTTGCTTCTGTTGAGTTTCCTTTTTCAATCTTTGAGGGAATGGAAGCCTAGCATATAATGAGGGGTCCAATGATTTACCCAAAACTGAGTCCTTATTCTTTCTTTGTACTTGATGATCACATATTTGATACATTAAAAAACTTTCATTCTTAGTCATTTACACTCTCTATGTACTTAATTGATTGAGTTTTATTATGTTTTGTAAGTTTGGACTCAAATTGAACTTAATTGAATTTTTCAGCATGATTCATATCTTATACTATTTCTGTATTTGGGTCATATCTTGGGCTGTAGGTGGTCTTTGAAGGTGATTCTAGTGGCATTTAAAAGATAAGAGAGAGTTCTATAACTTTCATGAATACCTCAAAGGCCTAATCACACGAGTAGATAACTCAAATTGGGATTGAAGCAAGAACCAGAGTGTTTTTCCTGATAGCTTAACTTATGGGTACTGTTCATCACATATTTTGGGATAGAAGTTGTAAAATGGGCTGAAATTTGGATGATGAATAGTTAAGACCAATATCGACAACTTTTATGTTGAACACTTTTCCAGAATCAGACTCCTTGAAAGTGATATTGGGCTTGGAAGTCAGAACAGAGGAGCTGTGACTGGGCCTGGGCAGTGTTCAGTAAATTGAACGTATCTGGAGTTAGAGAAATGATATTGGACTCAAACTAAAGCCATTTGAAAGCTAAGATCTAGGCCTACAACTTTAATGAAGATCACTAGGTTCAAAAATGACGAATGCAATGACTTCAGAGCTGCATGATTTCAGAGACAAGGAATCTCCATAATTTCCCACTCACCTAAAGTCATTTGGCATTTTCCACTCATTTTCCACTCATCCAACCACTAATGACTTAGCCCCCTTGTCATTTTGTATCTCTAATCCTCTATAAAAAGGGGCCTTGGCAGATCATTAAGGGTGTTAGGTGTTAGTTATCAAAATGATGCCATTTTGTTACTAGGTTTTCTTGTAGTAATTTTCCTTTGTTCTAAATTAAAGTCACTTCTTCTTCTTCTTCTTCTTCTTCTTCTTCTTCTTCTTCTTCTTCTTCTTCTTCTTCTTCTTCTTCTTCTTCTTCTTCTTCTTCTTCTTCTTCTTCTTCTTCTTCTTCTTCTTCTTCTTCTTCTTCTTCTTCTTCTCTCTTTCTTTCTTCTTATCTATGAGTAACTAAGTTTCATTTTCCTTAGGTGAAAGGGTGAAGCTCTTGGTAATAAAGTAAGGTTAGATTTATTCTTCTCTTGTGCTTAAATGATTTATATTTTTCTAGTAACCATTATACGTATTATAATTTGTTTCTTATAATTTAGAAACCATCTTTGTAAAGAAGAGTTCTTGATTTATTGTAGACAAAATATTGACACAATGAATACTTTAACCCATTTATAAGTGGTGGTAATATTTTTAGGAAACATAATATAATTACGTATATTATTTTAATTGGACTTTTAATGTTGTATTTTCCGATTGGAACCTCCATGTTGCGAGGATTCTAATTGAGTTATAAAAGGAATTGATCTTACTTTTATTTTATTTACCAAGAGTGAATCTTTTTACCCAAGTAAATAATTTTAATCATAGTAACAAAATATTCACTTCACTTTAATTAATCTTCAGCAATTCCCTGTGGATCGACCTCGGACTCCTGAGAAATATATTACTTGAGACAACCTACACTTGAGTTTGCAAATGCGACAATCAAAAATTTGTGCATCAAGTTTTTGGCGTCGTTGCCGGGGACTTGATTTGAAGACTGAATTTTTAGTGTAAAAATTTGTATATATACTAACATCCTAACTAGTGGGGGAACCTCTCCCTTTTTAATTTCTGTGCATACTAACTTAGTGGGGGAACCTCTCCCTTTTATTTGACGCACTAACTTAGTGGGGGAATCTCTCCCTTTTACTTATTTTATTTTTTTGTAATTTACTTTCTGCACTTTTTTCTCGCATTTTAATTTCTCGTATGCAGTGGGGTAATGCTCCATTTTATTTTCTTGTACATTTTAACTTAGTGGGGTAACTCTCCCTTTTATTTTTTTTTTTGTACTTTATTTTTTGTTATTTATTTTCTGTCATTTTTTTTTTTACTTTACTAACTCTCTTACTAACTATCTAACTTTTTACTTTATCTGCTTTAAACATTTTCATTTATCTGTATACTAACTTTTTAATTTTTATGCCTATTAACTTATTTGGTGGTTGGTTTATACCACACCTTTGTTAATATTTATTTACTAAGTGTTAATATATATTTGGTGGTTGGTTTATACCATACCTTTGTTAATATTTAATGGACAGTTTATATTACTAGCTTGTACATTTTCTTTTCTATTGTAAGTTACTTGTTTATGCTTAATTGGTATCGTGATTTAAATTCTGGTTGTTTGGTTAGAGTTAATCCAGGTACTTTACATATTGATTTATTTGAATCACAATCACACACATTAAGCACAATGGCTGAAAATGAAAGTGTGCATGATGAACATGAAAATCAACCGTTGCGAACTATGCGTGAGTATCTGCAACTATCTCGAAATTCTAGTCCATCATGTTTTATCTTTCCACTCAATGCCAACAATTTTAGATTCAAGCCAGGTATGATTTCTTTACTTCCTAATTTCCATGGTTTAAAATCTGAAAGCCCATATTTACATTTAAAAGAATTTGAGGAAGTATGTACTGCTTTTCATGATCAAACTTGCACTGAAGAGGTTGTTAAGCTTAAATTATTTCCTTTTTCTTTGAAAGGTAAAGCAAAAACTTGGCTTAACACTTTGAAACCAAGATCAATTGGCACATGGCAAGAAATGTAATGTGAGTTTTTGAAGAAATTTTTTCCAACACATAAGACCAATGCTTTGAAAAGACAAATCCAAAAATTTTCCCAAAATTCTAATAAAGCATATTTTCAAAGTTGGGAACGTTTTAAAGATTTGTTGAATTCTTGCCCACATCATGGTTTTGAAAAATGGCGCACTATAAGCTTCTTTTATGAAAGGTTAACACCCGAAACCAAACAATTTGTGGAAATAATGTGCAATGGTGAATTTCTTGATAAAGAACCTGAAGAAGCTTTAGACTATTTAGACCATTTGGCTGAAAATTCTCAATCTTGGCATGGTACTAATCCTTCTGAAAATTCAATTCGATTTAACCTTGCAAATGCTAGTAAAGAAAAATATCATCTTAGTCAAGAAGAAGATCTAAATGCAAGGTTTGCTAGTTTGGCTAGAAAGGTTGAAGCTATGGAATCAGGGAAAGTAAAAGAAATCAAACCTGTGCAAAGTGAAGAAATTTGTGGCATTTGTGATGAATTGGGACACTCAACAAATGAATTTCCAAAACGTCCTGTTTTTAAAGAAGTTGTGCATGAGCAAGTAAATGCAATGACTAATTTTAAAAAGCCATTCACTTCTTCTTTTTCAGATACATACAATCCGGGATGGAGAAATCACCCGAACTTCAGTTGGAGGAATAGCAACCACCACAATTCATGCAACCACCACCTCCTCGTGCACAAAGAAGATTCTCAAAATCCTCAAGGATATGCACCCTATGTCCCACCATATAGGAAAAACTTGAAGGAACATTACATGCATTCATGGAAAAATAAGAAGCCATCAATAACCACAACACTCAAGCCATGATTGACATAAAAGATACTTTTGCTAAACTTTCTTCTCGCACTTGCCATTCATGAGAAAGGAAAGTTTCCTCTCAACCTCAACCAAATCCCAAGGGTCGCTTTAGCCTAAATGAGGGTAGTTCGAAAAGTTAAAAAATAGATCAAGTCAACTCAAGATAACTCTTAGGAGTGGAAAGGTTGTTGAAAAACAAATTCCTGAACTTTTTGAGAAAGATGATGAGTCAATTCCCAAAGATGAGGAAGGAGTTGATCAGCCACCTAGCCAAAAGGAGATCAAACTCTCGTCTTCACCCCAATTTCCTCAAGCATTAAACAATTCAAGTAAAGTGAATCATAACAGTGACATTTTTGAAATCTTTAAACCAGTGAAGGTCAATATTCGTTTGTTAGATGCTATCAAGCAGATTCCTTGTTATGCCAAAATTTTGAAAGACTTGTGCACTGTTAAAAGGAAACATAATGTGACAAAGAATGCATTTTTGACTGAACAGGTAAGCTCCATTATTCAAAACAATAATGAGTTGAAATATAAAGACCCTGGTTGTCCTACAGTTTCATGCATTATTGGTGAACATAAAATTGAACGAGCTTTACTTGATCTTGGTGCTAGTGTTAATTTACTTCTATATTCAGTTTATCAGCAACTCAACCTTGGTGAGTTAAAACCAACTTCTGTAACTCTTCTACTTGCTGATAGATCAATTAAAATTTCAAAAGGAATAGTAGAAGATGTATTGGTACAAGTTGATAAATTCATATATCCTGTGGATTTTATTGTCTTGGAAACTGAACCTATGGTTGATAGTTCTAAGTCAGTTCCTGTTATTTTGGGTCGCCCATTTTTAGTAACATCTAATGCTTTGATAAATTACAGAAATGGAGTGGTGAAGCTAACTTTTGGAAATATGACACTGGAGCTTAATGTTTTCAACATGTGCAAGCAACCACAAGAAGTTTATGATGAAAAGAAAGAGATTGAAGGGATTGAAGCCATTATAGATGATCATCTTCAAATCAGGAGTTCTTCTGACCCATTAGAAATCTGTTTAATTAATTCATTTGATTCACTACACAATTAGATGATGATGTTTCAAATATGTTCTTTGCTTGACTGTACATACGTGAAATGGAATACAAAGCATGGAAGCCAAGATTCAAGAGCTAAAATCCATGAATGATGATACCCATGAAGAAGTACCCACACTGAACTCAAGCCATTACCGATGGGTTGAAGTACATATTTTTGGGAGAAGAACAAAGCTCTCCAAAGGGTAATTTCCTCATCCTTGACCAAAGAACAAGAAGGTAAGTTGATAGAAGTACTTAAAAGGCATAAAAATGCAATTGGATGGACATTAAAGGATATAAAAGGCATTAATCCATTAATCTGTACACATAGAATATATTTAGAGGATAATGCTAAAACATCTCAACAACCTCAAAGAAGATTAAATCCACACATGAAAGAGGTAGTTAGAGCTGAAGTTCTTAAATTACTTGATGTTGGAATTATCTATCCTATCTCTGATAGCCAGTGGGTAAGCCCTACACAAGTTGTGCCTAAGAAATCTGGAATAACAGTGGTTGAAAATGAAAAAGGAGAATTAATACCTACCCGAGTCTCATCTAGTTGGCGTATGTATATTAATTTCAGAAAATTGAATGCAGCCACTAGGAAAGACCATTTTCCATTGCCATTTCTTGATCAGATTCTAGAAAGAGTAGCAGGACATCCTTACTATTGTTTTCTTGATGGTTATTCAGGGTATAATCAAATACCAATTGCATTAGAGGACCAAGAAAAGATCACTTTTACTTGCCCCTTTGGCACTTTTGCATATAGAAGAATGCCTTTTGGTCTTTGTAATGCTCCGGTAACTTTTCAAAGATGCATGCTAAGTATTTTCAGTGACATGATTGAGCATTATTTAGAGGTTTTCATGGATGATCTGACAGTTTTTGGAAATTCTTTTGAAAATTGTCTTGATAATTTGGAAAAAGTTCTTAAAAGACGCGAAGAAAAAGGATTTGTGTTAAATTGGGAAAAATGTCATTACATGGTTACCTCAGGAATAGTGTTAGGTCATATGATATCTTCTAAGGGAATTGAAGTTGATAAGGCCAAAGTTGAATTAATTGCTCATTTGCCTTTCCCAAAAACAGTCAGAGAAGTTCGTTCCTTTTTAGGACATGCAGGATTTTACAGAAGATTTGTAAAGGACTTTAGTGCTATATCTAGACCTTTATGTAATCTTCTAACAAAAGATACACCATTTGATTGGACTCAAGATTGTCAAAAATCTTTTGAAAAATTAATCGGTCTTTTGACTTCTCGCTCCTATCATGCAATCTCCTGACTAGTCTTTGCCTTTTGAGTTGATGTGTGATGGTAGTGATTTTGCTGTTAGCGCTGTTTTAGGCCAAAGAAAGGAAGGTAAGCCTCATGTAATTTATTACGCAAGTCGAACTTTGAATAGTGCATAAATGAATTACACCACTACTGAAAAAGAACTACTTGCTGTAATTTTTGCATTGGACAAATTTCGGGCTTATTTAATTGGTTCATCCACTGTTGTTTTCACTGATCATGCTGCTGTTAGATATTTAATGTCTAAACAGGATGCCAAACCTAGATTGATACGGTGGATCTTGTTGCTTCAAGAATTCAACATCACAATAAAAGACAAGAAAGGAGCCGAAAATGTTGTTGCAGATCATTTGTCAAGGCTGACAACAGGCTTATCTTTTGATAGCACACCTATCAATGATTCTTTTCCCGATGAATTTTTATTTTCTATCAATTCCATGCCTTAGTTTGCTAACATTGTCAATTTTCTTGTAACAGGTAAGATGCCGCCTCAGTGGACACACCAAGACAGAAAAAAGTTTTTGATTGAGGTGAAAAATTTCTTTTGGGATGACCCATATTTGTTCAAATATTGTCCTGATCAAATCTTTCGGAGATGTGTACCCGATAATGAGGTAAGTAGTGTCATTAAATTTTGTCATTCAGAAGCATGTGGAGGTCATTTTTCTTCAAAGAAAATAGCTATGAAAATCTTGCAGTGTGGATTTTATTGGCCCACTTTATTTAAGGACAGTTATACTTTTTTCAAAAGTTGTGAAAGTTGTCAAAAATTGGGGTCCATTTCTAAAAGAAATATGATGCCTTTGAACCCTATCCTTGTCATTGAAATTTTTGATTGTTGGAGAATTGATTTCATGGGTCCATTTCCATCATCTTTTGGATTTGTGTACATTTTGGTTGCAGTTGATTATGTCTCAAAATGGATTGAGGCGATTTCATGTCGGCACAATGATCATAAAACTGTTCTAAAATTTTTAAAAGAAAATGTTTTGAGTCGATTTGGAATTCCTCGAGCTATCATTAGTGATGGGGGGACACATTTTTGTAATAAATCATTTGAATCTTTAATGAAGAAATATTCATTACCCACAAAATTGTAACCCCTTATCATCCTCAGACAAGTGGACAAGTTGAATTAGCAAATAGGGAGATTAAACAAATTTTAGAAAAAACGGTTAACCCAAATCGTAAAGATTAGTCTTTAAGACTAAACGATGCACTTTGGGCTTACCATACTGCTTTTAAAACATCTTTGGGCATGTCTCCCTATCGGTTAGTTTATGGAAAACCTTGTCATTTGCCTGTAGAATTGGAGCATAAAGCATTTTGGGCCATTAAAGCTTTCAACTTAAGTCTTGATGATGCTTCCAAGTTACGCAAATTGCAATTGAATGAACTTGAGGAATTAAGAAATGATGCATATGAAAACTCAAAGATTTATAAAGCTAGAACAAAAGCTTTTCATGACAAATCAATTTTGAGAAAAACTTTTGAAATTGGTCAAAAAGTTCTGCTTTATAATTCTCGTCTTCACCTATTCCCTGAAAAATTGAGATCTAGGTGGATTAGTCCTTATATTGTCAAACATGTGTATTCTTATGGGGCCATAGACATTGAGAATCCTAGGAATGGTATTGTATTTAAGGTCAATGGACAAAGACTCAAACCATTTCTGGAACATCAAGTTGTTGAGGTAGAATCCATTTCTCTTTCTAATCCTTGTTATGAGTAAAATTTATTTTAATGTTGTTTCTTTCTTTTTGCAGTTCTTTGTGTTCCCGGTTAAATGGCAGATAACGGTACTCCGTGACTCTCAAGTCAGTTTGTTTTTCAGTTTCCCATAATAACTGAATTCTTCTCCTTTTAAAATGGATGTCATTCTCTCAAATCTAAGAAAACATTTTCCTTCTCTCCCTCTAAATGCTCTAACAAAAGTCTATGAAGCTAAGTGTGAAAGACTGAGATTGTTAATGTATAAGGGTATCCCAGAAGATATACGCTGGATAATCGAAGCAAAGGTTCGTTTAGTCAGTGAATCTTCGATTCATTTGTCCCATACATGTCCTGGTCTCGGTAAAAAGTTCATTTTCAAAAAGGAGAAGAGCAAAAAGAATGAAAGTTTATTACAAGTGTGCACGATGGAATTGCAATACGCGATGTCACTCTTTGGGGATGGTTTCCGTAAACAGAGAAGATAAAATATTCTTCATTAAGAATGGACTGAGTAAGGAGTCATTAGATAATATCTTATTGACTCTTGAGACGCATTCTTGTGGAGTTGTGCAGCGTGAACTTCTTAGTTTGTGGAATCTCTTCAAGGACGAGCAAGAGCGTTATAGTCTTGGGAATCGACTCAAAAAGACCTGTTTGCCAATTTATAAGAAAATTGGATGGGAAGCTTATCATCGACTCATAGAAGGTGTTTACGCCGTTTACGGACGTGAAACCGAGGAAGATGTGAGCCACAATCACAACAACATGTATATATTATCTTGTACATTTTTAAAAAAAGAAAAAAAAAAAAAAAAAAAAAAAAAAAAAAAAAGAGAAAAAAAAAAAAAAAAAGAAAAAAAAAAGAAAAAAAAAAAAAAAAAAAAGAAAAAAAAGAGAAAAAAATGAAATAAAAAAAAAAAAGAATAAAAAGTGGCGAAACTTCGATTGTACTTGGTCTTTAATTAGATTAGGAGCCCCTTCCAAGTAGAGTGGCGACACTCATTGACTCGGGTGGACCTTCGCACGCCGGTCGGTAAATAAGATTCGTGTGCCATGCTTTGTAGAGGCCGCGCAAGCATTCCTGTGTTTTAACCAAAGGCTCGCTTGCGATGGACGAGAAAGAAGCGTCCGTGTTTGCATTCTCGCGTGACAATGCCTCTGAACTGAATCCTATGATTTAATGCCATGGGCTCTTCAAATGACCTCTCACTGGCTGTGGTCGTTGGTGGTAGCTGTCAGATTTACGCACTTTAATTAGTGGCGTCGTAGCTCAATCCAAAATATCCCACAAGCGGGAGGGAGAAGAATGCCTAGATTGGCTGAGCCGTCTTGGTATTACTACACTCATGACGCGTAGTATAAAGATCTACCATGAAACCTGTACATAAAGGTATGTAATCATTTGTTATTATTATTTTATCTTTGTATGATTTTTTTGAATTTTGGTTTTGGACAGACGATCCTTTGGATGGGATCCTTCAGGGGTTTCTAGACTTCTTTACCCTGATGGTTTTCTTGAAGTCAAAAAAAAAAAAACAAAAAACAAAAAAAAATAAAAAAATAAAAAAAACAAAAAAAATTATTTTTAAATTTCAAATTTTTTTGACACCAGTCAACCTACCTGTATAGGAGCTATTATTACTTTTTCTATTCTTTTCCCTATTTAAACACTCCATTTTCTTCAATTTCCTGCAACTCATAATCATTCAAAGAGAGAGTGTGAGTGTAGAAATGGAGGGAGCTCCTTCTTCGTTCGTAGATTTGTCGGTATTTGTGTATTTTGTGGGACAAGTTATGGGAAGGGCTTAGAGTTTGTAAACGCAAAGCAATCACGTTGGTAGAACACTTGTTTGTGAGGAACATTCGTGTTGTATATGGGGAGGTAGCATTGGGTTAATGGGGGCAGTATCACTTTCTCGCACATATAAGAGGTGGTCAAGTTTTAGGTGTCATTCCTGAACCTTTCACTCGAAGGAACATCGTTGGAAAGACAATTGGACTGGAAATTCAGGTATCATCTATGCATGGACGAATGAAGGCGATGCTTGAAAACTCTGATGAATTCATTGTCTTACCTGGTGGTTTTGGTACTTTGGAAGAAGTCTTTCAAGTTGTCTCTTGGGCCCAATTGAACATCCACCATAAACACATAGGTTTGTTGAATGTTAATAATTTCTTTGATAATTTATTATCTTTTGTTGACCATGCTGTGGAACAGAAATTTGTCACACCTTCTGCAAGACGACTCCTTATCTTTGCTTCTGCTGTTGATGAGTTGATTGATAAATTAGAAGTTTTTGTTTATGAACCTGATCCAGTAACAGCTCAGATAGATTGGTCCGAAGGAAGCGGTGAAGGAAGTGGTGAAGGAAGCAAAATGAAAAGAAAGCCAGCCAAGACACTCCAACTATTTAAATAATTACAACCTTTAGTTTTATTTATCATACTTTATTTCTGATTTGTGTGAGGTTTTTCTTTTCAGTAATTGCAGCAACAGGTAATATATTCTATTCTTTTTCCTATCTATGTTTTGACATTGAGGACAATGTTGTGATCTGGTTGGGGGGAAGGATGGTTTAAAAAAAAACCCAAAAAAATAATAATAATTAGGAAGTATGTTTGTTAATATGTTTATTGTGTTTATATTAAAAAAAACCAAAAAAAAAATTCAAAAGTGTGTTTGTTAATATGTTTGTTGTGTTTGTCATCAATTTATTAACAACAAAAGTAATTAGGGATGGCAGAGTAAAGAGTAAATTATTTACTCTTGAGACGCATCAAAAATTGGTGGCAGAGTAAGGAGTAATTAGGGTAGTAACTAGTTTATATGGAAGTAGCAATTCAAATTCAGGGAAATTTGCATGATTGAGTAAATTGTCTTCTTTCTTAAAATTCACATGCTTGGTTATGGATGTTGAATTGGTGGACTAAGAATGATAGAATTATGCCTTGTGAGATTTTGAGCCTATTGATGAATGGATTGAACATTTGTACCATTCTTTTCTTTCTTGTGTGAATCTCACTCATGAAATTGTTACTCTAGAACTTGCTTTGATTCTTTTTGAGACTACATTTTCATATGCATACATAAATATGATTGAGGCATTTTTCTTCAAATAGCTACTTTAATTAAATAGCCACCTTGTTTAGCAGGATGTTGTCTCAATATGATATCAAGCACTCTTATGACTTCTTGAAATTCTCTCGATTCCAGTGGTAACATAAAGCATTAGAAATGACCTATTTCCCTTGCTTAACCCCTTTGAGCTTATTTGACTATTCTTTGTTTCGAACTCATTATGTACCTTAAATGAAAAATCATGTTCTTACTTGACCTTAGGGAATAAGAGAACATTAGTTTTGTCATTTGATGAGTTCTTGAACAAGTGTGGGGGTGTGTGTGCAGAATTGTTAAAAAAAATGTATATATGATATTCTTTTTGTAAAAATAAAAAATAAAAAAAAAATCAAAAAAATCAAAAAAAAAATAAAAAAAATCAATCAAAAAAAATTGTAAAAAGAAGAGGGTCAACAAGGTAATAAAGGAAAGGAAAAGAATATGTAAAGGGAATTTGTATTAGGTGGAGTTGGGATGAATTTTCATGCTTGTTAATTGAACTCAGCTCTCATGTTCTTTTATTCTCTGGTGTTTAACTTGTCATATCTATATTACCTCCTCTTTTACCTTGACCCCATTACAACCTTGAATAAAGTCCTCATGATTTGTGTGTGCATGTGTTCTGAGTAGTGGAGAAGTAGAAGATAAGCAAGCTTATGGTAGTGCAATTTTCATAGGTTGAATTGAGTGAAATACCTACCTTTTAAACACTTGAGGGATTGAGAGTGAATCTTGTGAAAATCTATCATTCTTGACTCATGCTTTTCAATTCAAATATCCTTGCTTGTTGATTTGAGAAGTGAAGATATGTTACCTCATGAATGTTTTGATTACTTGAATGATTGCTCTTCATTTTAAAATATTATTAGAAATTGAGTCTTTTAGAGTGTTTAACTTTTGAGTCTGTTTCATTTTTTTTGTGAGTGATCTTATATGTTTTGCTCAAGAGTGCAAAAAGCTAAGTGTGGGGGAGTTTGATGATCATATATTTGATACATTAATAAACTTTCATTCTTAGTCATTTACACTCTCTATGTACTTAATTGATTGAGTTTTATTATGTTTTGTAAGTTTGGACTCAAATTGAACTTAATTGAATTTTTCAGCATGATTCATATCTTACACTATTTCTGTATTTGGGTCATATCTTGGGCTGTAGGTGGTCTTTGGAGGTGATTCTAGTGGCATTTGAAAGATAAGAGAGAGTTCTATAACTTTCATGAAGACCTCAAAGGCCTAATCACACGAGTAGATAACTCAAATTGGGATTGAAGCAAGAACCAGAGTGTTTTTCCTGACAGCTTAACCTATGGGTACTGTTCATCACATATTTCGGGATAAAAGTTGTAAAATGGGCTGAAATTTGGATGCTGAATAGTTAAGACCAATATCTAAAACTTTTATGTTGAACACTTTTTCAGAATCGGACTCCTTAAAAGTGATATTGGGCTTGGAAGTCAGAACAGAGGAGCTGTGACTGGGCCTAGGCAGTGTTTAGTAAATTGAACGTATCTGGAGTTAGAGAAATGATATTGGACTCAAACTAAATCCATTTGAAAGCTAAGATCCAGGCCTACAACTTTCATGAAGACCACTTGGTTCAAAAATGACGAATGCAATGACTTCAGAGCTACATGATTTTGGAGACAAGGAATCTCCATAATTTCCCACTCACCTAAAGTCATTTGGCATTTTCCACTCATTTTCCACTCATCCAACCACTAATGACTCAGCCCCCTTGTCATTTTGTATCTCTAATCCTCTATAAAAGGGGGCCTTGGCAGATCATTAAGGGTGTTAGGTGTTAGTTACCAAAATGATGCCATTTTGTTACTAGGTTTTCTTGTAATAATTTTCCTTTGTTCTAAATTAAAGTCATGTTCTTCTTCTTCTTCTTCTTCTTCTTCTTCTTCTTCTTCTTCTTCTTCTTCTTCTTCTTCTTCTTCTTCTTCTTCTTCTTCTTCTTCTTCTTTTCTTCTTCTCTATGAGTAACTAAGTTTCATTTTACTTGAGTGAAAGGGTGAAGCTCTTGGTAATAAAGTAAGGTTAGATTTATTCTTCTCTTGTGCTTAAATGATTTATATTTTTCTAGTAACCATTATACGTATTATAATTTGTTTCTTATAATTTAGAAATCATCTTTGTAAAGAGGAGTTCTTGATTTATTGTAGATAAAATATTAGCACAATGAATGCTTTAACCCATTTATAAGTGGTGGTAATATTTTTAGGAAACATAATATAATTACGTATATTATTTTAATTGGACTTTTAATGTTGTATTTTTCGATTGGAACCTCCATGTTGCGAGGATTCTAATTGAGTTATAAAAGGAATTGATCTTACCTTTATTTTATTTATCAAGAGTGAATCTTTTTACCCAAGTAAATAATTTTAATCATAGTAACAAAATATTCACTTCACTTTAATTAATCTTCAGCAATTTCCTGTGGATCGACCTCGGACTCCCGAGAAATATATTACTTGAGACAACCTGCACTTGAGTTTGTAAATGCGACAATCAAAAAATTGTGCATCAGTACTCTCGGCTGGTCATTTTTCTGTTTGTCCTTCGCAATCTCTACATCTAGAACATCTTTTCTTGATCAGGTATTAGAAGATCAATTCCTTCCTTGGCAACATCTTCCTTCAGCTGAAGGCTAACAACCTTTCCACTTCTTAAAGAAATTGCCAGACACTGCTCTTTTGAATTGACCACTGTATCACTTAGTAAGGTACCTGGAGGTCTCTTGGAGAGCTATTTTTCTATTTGACTAACTTAATTCTCTAAACTCTGAATAGTCGCCCTTTGATTCTAAAAATTATCCCTTGTTTCCTCCATATAAGTGGAGGTCTGTTGTATAATAGAAGAGGTTTGCTATATAAAAGAAAAATTCTGTTGCATAAACTTTTCAAGGGTACTCTCAAAAGAGGACTTCTACTCATGTTGGGCATTTAGTGGTATCACTTGATTCTTTCAAGAGAAATTAGGATGATTCCTCTAACCTGGATTATATGTATTAGAATAAGGATTACTTTGTGGTCTCAAAGGATTTCCCATATAGTTAAGCTGCTCTAGAGCAATAACACCTAAGTTTCCTGTCTTACATTGACCATTAACATGGTTGCCTCCAAAGAAATCGCAAGTTAAGGCTTGGTGATTGACTAAATTTACCTCTATACCATCAACTCGCTTAGTAAGGTTGGCAATGTGTTGCAGAATCATCTTATTCTATGCAAGTAAAGTTTGACCTGTGCTATCCTCCATAACCCCCTGTTTAACAGTTGATCTTCTACTAGGCAACTAGTATTCATTGGTAGCCATAATCTTAAAAAATTCCTGAGTCTCTTCAAGAGTCTTAGTGTTTAAAGATCCACCTACAAATGCATCCACCATAGCTCTGGTGGCAAGATCCAAACCATTATAAAATATTTACACCTACTGCCAAACTTCAAAAGCATGATGAGGACATTTTCTCAGTAGCTCCTTAAATCTTTCTCATGCTTCATGTAACACCCCAAAATTTCTCGTTTTTCAGCAAAATGTGATTTTACTAATTTTTTTATTTCTGTGCTCTATATAATTTATTTTGACTATTTTGCTATTATTTTTTATCTTTTCATGTATTTTACTCGGTGCCAGGAAAATAATATTTTTTGGGGCCGGGAAAATTTTAGACTGTGTATTCGGGGTCGGGGGAGCTTACTAAACCCAAAACTGAAAGACACAGTTCTAAATCTTTTAATTTTTAGAATTTATCTGTCAAATAAAAATATTTCGCGTATTCTAGAAGATGAGTCATCGTTTGATGACTCACCTAGGTGGCTAAGCTGGTGATTCGCGTATTCTAGAATGTTCCAAAAGATTTTAGTAGATGTGACTTACGTTGTCTACACCAATGAGGAGCTGGTCAAACTTGGCGACTGTGACTCATCGTGGAGGACCAATAGAAGCTGGACACCTTACGTGACATCTCAGCACCATGACTCAGTGTGTTCTAGAAGCTTGCAAAAGTGATGATTCGCCATGTTCTAGAATGGTGACTCGCCACATTCTAGAAGGTTGTAGAATACTGACTCACCCTGTGACTCACCGCAGTGAGTCACACGTTCTAGAGACTTCTCTGTGATGACTCACCTAGTAAAATATCTAAGGATAAATATCTAATGAAAATATCTAAGTAAAATATCTTAGTAAAATATCTACGTAAAATATCTAGGTGAAAATATCTAAGCTTAAATATCTTAGAAGCTAATTATGACAAGCTTTATGTGTGCACAAATGGGAGAAGCAAGCTTGCTTGCTAAGTTGTTGAATAGTCAACAATAGTGGCTTAACTTTGATTTGCATCCTTGGATGGCAAGACTTAGTGATGAAGGATTTAATTTCAACCCTTGATGGAATCAATGGTTTAGGAAGCAACTTGTAGGAGAAGGATTTAATTCCCTCCTTTGGATGAATCTCATGACCATGAAGCTTTCAAAGTGGCTAAAATTGATTTTTCTATCACATTTCCTAAAGCCTTCATTTTTTCATTCAAGCTTGAACACAAAAATTCTCTCTTCCACTTTCTCTCTCAAACTCACAGCCAAGCACTTGGAGTGCATGGTTTCATTTTATCTCTCTTAGCTTTGTGACCATTCATCTTTTCTCTCTTCTCTCTCTTCAAAAAACTAAAGCTTTTTCATTTCTTTTTTCTCCAATCTCTCGGCCAACACCATGAAAACAACATCCAAGCTTTTATAATTCTAACCAATCACACCACTTGAAACTAGAGACCATTTAGTGAAGCTTCAATGTTGAGACCTTAACTTGGTTCTACCATTTTCAAGTTTTTCTCCAAGCTTGAAGTTTGTAGATTCAAAGGTAAAGTTTGAGTTTTCTTACCCCTTTTTGTTTCTAAAGCCCTAAATCATGATTTGAGTTCATGGTTGTCTTGTTTTAAGTCTTGGTTGTGATGGAGGTGTTTGTTTGAAGTGTTAGGGTTTGTTTGTGGTGGAGACCAAACCTACAAGGAGGAGTTTTTGGAGCTTTTTGGTTGCTAATCAAGGTAAGAGGGAGATTAACCTCATCGGCCATATGTGGTGGTGAGGGAATGGATTTGTTTGTGTTTATGGGTGACAAATCCCTTAAAGGATTTATTCATTTGATTGTGTTTGTTTAAGTGCTATGTGTTGTTATATGTGATTTTTATTGCTTTGATAATTATGCATGATTTTTATTAAGTGATTACTATGTGAGATGTTATGATTTTGATTGAATTGTGATTAGATGCTTAACATGATTTTATTGTTTAATAGCAAGCATGAATATGTAATAGTAGAAATATCATGAGTGATGTGTTGTATATGATAAGAATCATGTGGAAATGAAAACTATTTTGGTTTCAAAGAATCAAGAGGCTCACGGCCTCCATGAGTATTTTGGAGCAAATCACTTAAAACATTTTACTAAGTGTGGATTTTAGATGATTATGTAACAAGTAATTGGATTGAAGATTTTTACAAAGAAAAATGAGATGGGAAATGAATAAATATTTGGTTATGGAATATAAATTGATTTTCGGCCAACATGCCAAGAATTGGTATTTTAGACCAAAAATATTTTCTCAAGTGTAGTCTTAAAAGATTAATTAACAAGAACTCAATTTAGTGAATTTTGAGATGTAAAAAGAAAGTAAACTAATTTTTGAAATTAATTAAATTAATGAATTGAGGTCATGATGGGAAATAAATTTATAAGTTAAAATTTACTGATGTATAGCTCACCCTTTGGGTTTTGAAGCACGTTAGAAAATTTTGAGCTATAATATTTGATTAAATCATGGAAGTGTAAAATTTTGTGAAGAAAATATTAAAAAGTATTATAAATAGGAAATTTATTGAAAATGAGGTTCAAATTTTATTAAACATGGAAAAGAATTCTTTATAATTTGTTAAGTCAAGAATAACGTAGTTTTTGTGAACAACGTTAGGAAATATTATTTTAAAAGAGATGTTGTAAAGAAATAATGAAATTGAAGTTAATTTATATATTAAATATGGAAAGTTTCAAATTAAGTTTAGAATGTTAAGAAATATTTTACGCAATTAAAAAATAGTGATAAAACCTTATGCAATTTAAAAATGATGATTTTTAGCTGCGCGATTGAGAAAACATTCTAAAATCTCTACGCGATTGAGAAAACATTGAAAAATCATTACGTGATTTAAAAACATAACAGAAGTTTTCTGCGATTGTGAAAAAGCGATAATATCGCTATGCAATTGAGAGGAACTGCAAGTTTTGCTATAGAGCCAACGTACTGAACCCAAGTGGATCAGTGGTATTATGTAATTGTATGAGCGGTTATATAATATCATTGATACTAATGGCATTAGACAATTGTATGGGCAGTTACTTTAATATCATTGGAAACAGTACAATGGTGGTTTGATTTCATTGTTCATGCATCTGAGCATTGTACAATCGATTTTTGTTGCCTAGGAGTGGGTGAGAATTTGGATAGTGTGATCCCTGATGGATCTCAGGGGGCGTCAGGGCGAGGTGATTCACTTAGTGACTTGTTGTCACATTGTATATCCTTGGTCATGGAAAACTGTTGCAACACACTGACGAGGACCTGACAAATACTATTCTTTTCGTGGTCCGGCGTAGATTGTCTTTGAGGGGGGCAGATTTTCTAGAACGCTCATCTCTGATGTTGGTTTAGCTCCATGGAGTAAGGGTTTGTCTAGTGTGGATGTGGCATGGTTAGTATTGCATTGTTGTGCATGGTCAATGTACATATTGGTCATATGCATAGTCAGCATTTATACTATTGTGATATAGTATTATTGTGATATAATATTATTCTGGTATTATCATTATGCCTGATGTTGTGTTGCAAGTTTATTAGATTACTTATTTATTAAATATCATGAATATATCTGCTAATTTTATGTTATTTTATGGATTGTATTTTGAATTGTGTTGGCATGTTTATCGTTTCTCTGCTGCCATATTGGTATGCGATGTAGGGGATCTCACTTCTTTACTATATTATTTGTCTTTTATGTTTTTATGATTATGTTTGATAAAGATCGTAAGAAGGAAGAGGTTGGATCGCCTAGGTTTGACTTTGTTTGATCGATTTGCAATGGCTGCAAGGAAGGATTTCTCTTATTACGTGCAAGCACAGTTCCACGGAGGCACTGATGCTTGGCATGTCGACCCAGACACTCATCGTTTTAATTATATAGGAGAGGTGACCCTATCCCAGAGTAGGACCTACCATGGAATCCCTACTGTTGCATATAACGCTTGTGTACATGTAGAGTTCTCCATGTCTATTAGAGAACTATGGGATATTGCTCACTGTTTGCCTAAAGAAGACTCTATGGAGTCAACTCGCTACATCTCCGTCCATAGAGAATGTCCCGACTAGAGAACGTGTCTAGAGGAACCTAGAGGATCGTTTTTGACCTTTCTCTCTAGGTTTTTCAATTTGAGTTTTTATATGGCACCTTGGGTATAAGCTTTGAGTTTTGTAAATCTTATGTATTAAATAATATTGGTGAATTATGTTGTTTTATGTAATGTGTGTTAATCAGTTAATTATATTTTATAATCTCTAAAGGTTTGGTAAATTTATATTATCCACTAAAAGGAAATTTTGGAGTTCGTGTCGTACAAAGTTAAAGCTTTTATAACTTAGGTTAAGTTTTAGAAGTTTTAATCTTAAATGTGATACCCTAAGGTGGGTATTACACTTCATAGAGAGATTCTCCTTGATTTTGAGTAAAGCAAGCAATCTCACTCCTTATTTTCACAAACATTGATGAAGGAAAATACTGAGTGAGGAACTTACTAACCAGATCATCCAATGTGAAAATGCTTCCTTGAGGTTGGGCTTGTAGCCAGCTCTTGGCTTTATCTTTCAAAGAGAATGGAAAAAGTCTTAATATGATGGCATCATCACTAGCTCCATTATATTTGATAGTATCACAGAGTTGCAAAAAGTTAGCAATGTGCAAGTTTGGATCTTCTGCTTAACTGCCCCTAAACTGATTCTATTGCACTAACTGTAGAAGAGCTGATTTAACCTCAAAATTGTTTGCTTGGAAAGCAGGTCGCACAATACTGGTTGAGACATTTTCAGAAGATAAAGTAGCATAATCAGCTAAAATGCGTCTTCTTTGTACATTAGTGTTCTCAACCATCTTTTCTTCTTCAATTCTTTTTCCTTCTCTAGTTGCTTTTCTGATTGCTCTTTCTGTTTATGTTATCTCTTGATCAAAGAGTAATTTTTCTGACTCCATAGAACTTTGTATAAACAAACAAACAAGCAAACCAAAGTAAAGTAAAGAAAATTAATTAAAAATAAAAATAAAAATAAATAACTAATAAAAATAAACAAAGAAAAACAAAAGTGAATAAAAAAACAAATTAAAAATAAAATTAAATAAAGAAAAATTAAAATTAAATAAAAAAAGTGTCTAAACTAGTGTCTCTTCAATTACTATTTAATATTGAAAACAATAATATCTGGCAATGGCGCCAAAAACTTATTATGAAATCGACAGGTACACTAAATAGTAAAAGTAATAAAAAGTGAGTAAGAATATCATCCCACAAGGATTAAGTTACTAATTACTAAATTCACTAAAAGTGACACTATTTAAGCTAACAAAGAAAGAGAGTTATTGCAAAATATAATTAAAAAATATATATGTAAGCAAAACAATAAATCAAAAAGGTGACAAAACAATGGTATTAAAGCGTTAGGGTTCAAACTGCATTTGAACTCTTTAAATGCACATTTAAATATTGGCTTAACTATGTTCTATTTCAATGATTTATTGTCAATTCTCAAAATTAATTAATACTCAATCCCTTAGTATATTAATCCTTGTACACTGTTTGGAATTAACTAATCTCTAAGTCTAACCCCAAATAGAAAGGCATTATCAATAACGAGGGAATTAAAAGAAAGACCACATAACCCACAACATCTATTCCTAGCGATTACAGAAATTATGGTGTTTATCAAATGTTCTAGGCTTATGCAAATTTTCTCAAATCATACATTAACCCAAAAGATCATTCCCATATTCTCCACATGTAATTACCTAACAAAAATACATAAAAACACGTAATAAGAACATAATTAAAATACTAAAAATATAACAAAACTTGAGAACAAAACTAAATCAAAAAGATTAAAAGAGGATGAAAACTCAATATTTTGAACCATAAAAATATGCATTTTTGTAGGTTCATCGATATATTCATTCAAAATAGCAAGATATGCAATTCAAAAGCATAAATAATTCCAAATTATAGTAAACAACTATGTATATTCTTTAGAGTGCAAGATATATAACGAGATTCAAAAGCAATTCCAAAACAATATATGTAATTTCAAAATCTCAACTACACATTAATCATTAAAGTTCAGATCTCAGTAAACTAAATAACATCAAAGACAGACTAATGATCCTAAGACTAAGCCTCCTAAGACTAATGGTCCTTCGGCGGCGGTGGTGGAAGGCGATGCTTAATAGCATCCAATCAGTCATAAATAACTCCAAAGCTATGCTTTGCATAACCCCGAAAATCCGCAAGTTGGACTTGAAGACTCTTAATGACAGCTAGAGCCCAGTCTTCATTTGCATGTGGAGTAGTTGTCATGTCCTCATCAATAGGGGCATCCTCATCCTCATCTTTTGCAACGTCCTCTCCTAAGGCAACCTCAACCTCATCCTCAACTTCAACCTCTTCATCTCTATATACCCATACACCATGTTCTTTCTTCATATGCATATGGTTCAAAGTGCGTAAGCCAAACTTGTTGTAGCCTGTTACTTTCGTTGCTTCCTCGATTTCCACATTGACTGGATATTTTTTAAGAATTCTAGAAATGAGGAAGCCATATGGGAGATCCATGTTGACCCTACTTTGCACCTTCATCGTATGGTGCATGATGAAAAAGGGTTAGTTTATATGTAGCCTCTGCTTAATCGCCCAGAGGATGAAAATATCACCTTTGCCCAAATAAGCATAATTGCCTCCTCGTGGAGCAAGAATGCGTGTGTAAGCATAGTGCAGGAGGTGGTCTTGTCCAGTGAGCTTCCTGACTATGAAAAATCCTCTAGATATTGCAAAGCCCGGTTTGAGCATTGACTGGATCGCTAATGTACAGTTGTAGCCATCCCAAACCTTATAGCTATTTTCAGAGAATCTTTTCCTAGAGTAGTGCAGCCCAAACATATCTAGCCAATCATAGGGCTTCACCACAATCTTGTGCCCCTTTACCTCAGACACGAAATCATCATTAACTATGCCCAAGTTGCAATAAAATACCTTGATTAAATCTAGGTAGTACTTTTGTTAATGAATGCAAAACTATAAGACCTTTTACTGTTTGAGGAGTTAGATAAACTAGAATCCTTCCCTGATGAAGTCAAGGTTCATGTATTTTGATTGGACCAAGGCTCTCCCTAAAAAGTGGCGTCGAAAGTGATTCATCTAAGTGTTGTTGGCCTCCGGAGGTCCAAGGGATTGTTAGGATTGACATCCCCAGAAGCATTCTTGGTGTGTGTGCACTTTAGGTTGGAGCTTGAAGCCATAGATGGAGTTTGGTGAATTCTTGGTGAGAGAGAAGGGTTTTGGGTTGAAAAAAGTAGAAATTTAGAGAGGGAAAAGGGAAATTTGGTCAAGATTTGCACAGGGAAGGAGCGTGGGTGAATGATTTGAGGTGTTTGATGGAGGATTTAAGGTGGTTTGAGGGTGGAGAAAGTTAGGGCTTAGAGAGAGGAAGGATAAAAAGAGTGTATAGAGAGAGAGGCATTTGAAAATAAAGAGGGAGACACTACACCTCTTCATATAGCTGCGATAATAATCGATTATTGGCTTTTAATAATTGATTATTCGTGTGTTCTTTTGACACTTAAAATCCCAAATAATCGATTCTGCCAAGCAATAATCGATTATCCTTGAACAAAAAGCCATCTGTCACACGAAGATAATCGATTATGGCTGAACAAAACACAATTCTTAGCATTCTGCCATCTTATAATCGATTATCTACCCAAGATAATCAATTATGCTTAGAGAAAAACACAAAATATGAGCTACTGCAAACTGATAGTCAATTATATGTCTCCTTTAATCGATTATTAGCCTCTAGAAGACATCAAAAATAAGCAACAGGTGCAATTGATTATTTTAAGATGAGGAGACTTAGTCAAGGATCAATTACCTGCAAAACAAATTTGGGGATAACACTAATGCTCAAGTCAGAAATGGATTTAAATGAATAATTCAAAGAAAATGCAACAAACACAAGCATTCACTCAAATGCTTGATTGGTCAATTATTCCTAGTTCTCTTCTTATAAAAAAGAAAGTTTATTTTGACAAAGGTTTTGTATATATGTCAGTCAATTATTTTGTTGTTTCTACAAACTCAAGCACACAATCTCCTTTTTGCACATGATCTCTTTTGAAGTGGTGCCTAATTTCAATATGCTTAGTCCTATAATGCAAGATTGGGTTTTTAGTTAAATTGCTAGCACTAGTGTTATCACATTTTATAGGGATGTGATCAAGCTGGAGTCCATAATCTAAAAGTTGTTGCTTCATCCAAAAGATTTGAGTACAATAACTTCCAGTTGTAACATACTCAGCTTCAGTTATAGACAAGCCACACTATTTTGTTTCTTGCTTTGCCCAAAAACTGACGAGCTTCCAAGCAAGTGGCATGTCCCACTAGTACTCTTCCTATCCACTTTGCATCTAGCAAAGTTGGAATTAGAATAACCAATTAAACTATATGAGGCACCCTAGGGGTACCACAAGCCTATTTGTGAAGTGTCAAGTAGATATTTCATTATTCTTTTTACTGCACTTAGATATGATTCTTTAGGATTAGCTTGGTATCTAGCACATATGCACAAACTAAACATTATATTTGGTATACTTATGGTAAGGTAAAGGAGTGAGTCAATCATATCTCTATACTGTGTGATTTCTATGGGTTTACCTTCTTCATCCTTGTCCAAATAATAAGAGGTGCTCATTGGGGTAGTCATTTGCTTAGCATTGTCCATTCAAAACTTCTTGAGCAACTCCTTGCAATACGTAGTTTGACCTATGAAAGTTTCATCCTTTGTTTGTTTGATTTGAAGTCCAAGGTGTTGGTGTATGCCCTAGAGGCCAATTTATTTTGATTGTACTTACTTACATTGTATTATGCTATTTATTTAATACATGAGATATTTTATTTATTGTGTTATTTATAATAAATATAATAAAGTCCTTAGAATAGTAAGTTTAATGTCATAGGACATCAAGTGGATGACTTGATCATAAGATCCTATTGGATAGAATCAAAACACTATTCTTAAATATCCCTAGTCAAGTATTATTGTTAATTAGGACAACAATAATACATTGAGACTAGTATGTGCATAGATTGATGACTATATTTCACAGGTCATGGATATGAGATGTCAAGTCTTCGCATGGGTACATATTATAGTAATGATATATTGGACTGACCCACCATGAGAACGCTGCATGGATCGTTACATGAGTGTCATAAGCGATTCTCAAAGTGACAATGGTGTATGTGGTTCTTTAACCTGAAATCACTACGATTCCTACATAAGGAGTTGTATGTTTTAATGCCATCAAATATCATATGTAACAAGATGAATATAAAGTTAGTTATTGGACATACTGCAAATCATGCAAAGGGATGTGAGTGACCTAGATGGGATTTGTCCCTCCTACATAACAGGAGTGATATCTTTAGGGCCCTTGATTAAGTGAGACTACGAAATGCATGGCCATGCTTAAATGAGTCAATATGATATATTGATCTCATTTATTATTACTAAGTCTACTCGAGTATCAGGAAATGAAAGATTGAACTACAAAAGGGTGGCACATTTCATGCCTTGTGTTCAATCTAGATATCTGGACAAAGGGACTAAACTACACAAAAACATTGATCATGGAAAGGTTATGTCAAATCACTGACATTCTCGTTACTTGGGTAGCAGCGATATGTTACTAGATACTGCTCGCTGCTTGTAATATTAAAATAGGATTTAAATATTACTACCAATGTCATGAGAACCTGCAAGGTCACACACATAGAACAGACTGAATTGGAGCAATGAGAATCCAAGTTGGACTGGGATTCTATCGTGAGCTAGACTTATAATAGATGAGTCCAAGGTAGCCTAGCTAGCCCTGTTGCTACTTTCACTCGCATAAGGCAGTCATTGTCATAAATAGCACTACTAAAGGGTTGTCAAGGTGTGCATCACGAACTCTAGCCGTATCTTAACATAAACATTGAATGAGAGAGTAACAGGTTTCTCTTCTCTTTGCAGCTAGCACTGTGCTAGAGACGTGTGACTCCAAGATTGAGGATGTTAGATGTTTGTGAGTCTATTATAGTGATTTACATTGATTTTTTTTCTTCAGGCTTCAAGAGGTAAACTCAAAAAACACGAATCATGGCCCCCCTTTCGCATGGATCCTTAGTGGGAATTCTTTTTTCGCTGTACTTTTGTTCCCTTAATTCCCAACACAAGGAAGAAGTTGAGCTCACCAATCATAGACATTTCTAACTCGTTTTGCATAGTGCTAGCAAACTCCTTACATAAAGATTCATTAGTAGCACCAAATATAATATCATCAACATAGATTTGTACAAGGAGAATGTCATGCTTTTTGTTTTTAATGAAGAGTGTTGTGTCAACCTTGCCTCTTGAAAAACCTTTTTTTCTAAAAAGAACTTACTCAACCTTTTATATCAAGCTCTAGGAGCTTGTTTTAAGCCATACAATGCCTTTTTCAATTTAAAAACATGGTTGGGCAGCTCATAACTTTCAAAACCAGGAAGTTGTTCCACATACACTTCTTCTTGAATAAAACCATTTAAAAAAAACTTTTTACATCCATTTGATAAAGCTTAAAATCCATGATGCAAACAAAAGCAATTAGCATTCTAATAGCTTCTAATCAAGCAACAAGTGCATATGTCTCTTCATAATCTATTCCTTTTCCTTGATTATAACCTTTAGGAACAAGCCTAACTTTATTTCTTATTATTATGCTCGTTGTAACACCCTGAAAATTATTTGTTTCATCATAAATAATTTTTTTATAATATTTATGATTTTTGAAAATTTTTCTAGATTTTTTCGGAAACGTCAAATATTTTAATATATTCCTCGTTTTGCATGCACAAAAGGTTTTTCAAGAGTCAAGGTTGAACACCCCAAAAATTATTTGTTTCATGATGAATAGTCATTTTCTAATATTTGTGATTTTTGAGAATTTTTGTGAATTTTTCTAGAAATGTCAAATATTTTAATATATTCTTCATTTTACGTGCGCGCTGAGCGGAGCTGGAAAGATGAAATATTTTCCCCGAGCCTGGTGAACATTGGACTGTGAAAATGTCGATGAGAGATCTTACTAAATCCGAGGCCAGGCACATTTTACTATGTTTACATTTTTTGAGATTTAATCTTATATATAAAACCGTTGTACCGTAAAATTATTCGACGGACAATAAATATTATTTTCATTAACTGTAACTTTTGTTCACTAGATAATAGCTCTGGCAAAGTGTTAGTCATCTGTTCTAGAATGTTCACTTTATGTAATCACACCACTTTTTACTTTATCGAGAAGCATGCCAAGCTTCTAAAGGAAGCCTCAAGGAAGCTTCCTACCAAGCTTCTCAAGGAAGCCACACACTCCCTCTCTCCTCCCTCTCACTACACGGCCATGAAGGCCATTTGGAGCCAAAAATGTGTTTTTCATTTATCATTACATTTTCTAATTTCAAATCTAAAAAAAGTTACCATTTCTTTACTATCAACTTCTCTCTCTACATTTTCCTCTCTCTACATTTTCCTCTCTCTTCTTCTCTCAAATTTTCTCCTCCTTCTCTCTAAACCCCACACGGCCACACCCTCATCCACACATCCAAAGATTTCAAAAATTTCTAACAATCACATTTTCTTCATCTCCATCACATTCTAAACACTTTCCTAGTTTGAATCTACTTGAAAAGCCTTCATCTTCATCATCTTCTTCAAGCTTTAAGTTTGAAACTTTAGGGTAAGATTCTTGGTTCCTCACCTTCTCTTCTTTATTTTCGTTTTCAAGGCCATCATCATGACCATCTATTTTCTTTTTTCAATCATTGGTGTTGATTGGTTGAAGTTGAAACTTTAGGGGTTTTGAAGGTGTGTAGCCGAAATTGTCAAGGGGCAAGCAAGGAGATTTCTTTTCTTGTTTTCCCCTTAGGTAAGAGGGAGATGATTCTCTTCAACCACTATTGGTAGTGAGAAACTTGATTTTTGTATTAGTTGTGAGAAACCCTTGTTAGGGTTACTTTCTTTGATGTATGATTTCGTGGTTATGTGTTGATTTTGCCTTATTTAATCTATTTGGTTGATTGTATATGCATTTTGATGATCTAGGATGGATTGGATATATGAAATGGAATTAAAAATCCCTTGTTTTCCTCATGGAGGCTCATGGCCATGACTCTCAAGTGGGATGATCATGGTTGAAATTTTGTAACCAAGATGGAAGCCTAATTAATCAAGTGAATAAAATGTATTGGAGTTAAGAAAAATTTTAGGGTTACTACCCTTGGGAGGCGACAGCCTCTAGGCCATTTTAGGTCCAAAAGATGTAATTTTTAGGTAACTTTGGGAATTCAATAATCAAGTAATAAGTAGTTAATAAGGTGATGGAGAGAAATTTAATTGATAACCTAAAAGTGACTCTTTTGACCTAACTAAAGAACAAAAGTGTGAGACTTAGAAAACCTTAGAATAATTCTCTAAGTGAGTTTGAAAAAACTTAAAGTAAGGAACTTAACAATCAAGAGAATTCCATAAGAAATGTTAAATTGAAGTGAAATTTAATTAATTAGATAATTAGAAATTAATTAGGGATTCATAAAGTGAAAAAAACCAAGAATGAAGTTTGATCCAAAAACTTAGGATAATTTTAATTAAAGTAAGATCATGAGTGTAAGTAAGAATGTTGAATAACTCAATTTAAATCATTCTAAGAGAATTAGGTTTAAAATTTAGTGATGGACTTATTTAATTAAAATAATAATGATTAAATGAATAATATGAGAGAATTTCTTTAAAAGAAAAACTTATTAAGAAGAATATAGAAACTCAGGCGTAATTCCATAATGCACCCTAAAAGTGTAAGGTATTATTTAAGGACTTAATAATATTTATTGTGAGTCCATGAGTGAGACCAAGAATGTGTTGATGCTTATCTTAGCTGAATTGTGGCATGATATGAAAAATATAGTATTGTTGAATATACATGGTATATGCATTGAGTCCTCATGCATTGTGAAAGTCTGATGGATTGTTGTTAAGGCCATGTTGCCTAGGAGATTGAACACACCTTAGTGCGGGTGCGAGTAGACTAGTGTAGGTCATAATGTTGACCTTGGGGCGTCGGTATGTGGGTACCTCGCAATGGACAGTTGGTAACTCTTCTGTCCGTGGGGCAGACTGATGCAAAAGCACCGACGATCCGGACTGAGACACTGTCTTATATCGCGATCTAGTGAAGAATGTCTTGTACAATGCCTTGATGTGCACGTGGATAAACTGATGAAGTAAAGCACTTTGGCCGTAGCAGCTGAGTTACAGACATGTCTCCTGATCTTTCTCTCCGAATGTTGTGTCTAGCTCCATGGAGTAGGATTTTGATATCGTATGCATGTGCATAGTGAGTCAATATATTATCTGGCATTTAATTCATATGATGATTGGAATCTGTTATCTTATTGATGCATAATTGCCTAGAGCTGTTAAGCTGTTTAATATATGTTTCTGATACTGTTTATCATTCTTATAATGCTATATGGGCGTCCTACGCCGTTCTATTTCTTTATTGCCATAATTGGTAATGAATGTAGGATATCTCACCTCTTTCCTGTATTTCTGCTATGTCTATCTATATTTATGTTTCTTTGAAGACGTCGGCGAAGAGGGAGAAGTACACGAGTTCCCCAGCTTTTGACCTGACTTTGACTAGCACTTGTTTTGATCATGACAGCCAGTCCGCAAGGCTTTTTGGGGTATGTGCAACTGACTTTCCTTGGAGGTCTGGACTGTTGGCACATCAACTTTAGTTCAGACCGCTGTGTTTATCTAGGAGATGTGACGGTGTCGCTAGCTTGGGGGCATTATGATCCGCCTATCTTTACCTGTAGTGTTCGTTTGCATTTAGAGTTTTACCTACCCATTAGAGATATGTGGGGTGAACGTTACTACACCTCACGGGAGAATTCATTTCTCTCTACTGCCCCAGCCCCAGCCCGCAACTCGGTGGCTCCGATGAAGGTCTTCTTCATCAGAGGGTCTCTTGATGAAGAAGACCCTGAAGAGGATCATGACACGGTTCCTTCTCTTTCTTCTTAGGGGCTGATACTGTCGATAGTCACTGATGGCTATCTATGTTCTTTTTGGGGCCTGATGATTTATCTTCTTAGTGGGCTGTACATGTATAATCTTTTGGGGCATGCATAGTTTTAGTTTTTGTATATCAGGTGTTGTAACTAAACAAATTTAATATAATGAAATATATATATATATATATATATATATATATATATATATCTATATTGTTCGAATGTATGGTTTGCTTTATTTTACCCTTTGCTGTAACTACGCCTCGTCACTATATTTTAATATTATTTTATAACAAAAAAAAAATACATTTGCTAATTTAATCACGCGTTTACAACTAAGCAAGTTTATATTTATATAATGAACTGGGTCTTAATCTATACTTTTGATTTCCGCATCGTAAATAATGATGTGACGTTGCCTCCTAAAAAGAGCGTTACACTCGTTTCATTAAGTTTGCTCCTAAAAATCCATTTTATGCCAATTATTAAATGATCATTGGGCCTTCGAACAAATTCTCAAACTTGATTCCTTTTAAATTGATTTAATTCTTCTTGCATGGCTAAGATCCAATGTTCATCAATAATAGTTTCATTTAGATCTTTAGGTTCAATTTGAGAAACAAAAGTCATACGATTACATGCATCTCTAAGAGAGTTTCGAATAGTTACCCTTTTTGTTACATCACCAATCACTTTGCCAATATGATGATATCTTGAAGTCCTCCATTCCTTGGGAAGATCCATGACTTGTGATGCCTCTTGTAACATCTTCCTTAACACATTAGTATTAGTTTATGGTTATAGATTTACGTTAATATTAGTATGAGTTAGTTAGGCATTTTTTACTAATACAGAGGACAAAAATGTCTAAAGAGGTAAAGCTACCCAAAGTCAATTGACATTATCCTTTAAGCTTTCTTGCCACTATCTTTGACTTGGTGGCATGAATATCTCATTTTCTCTCACTTTACACAGCTCTAAGCAGCAAAAAAGAGAGAGAAAATAAAGATAGGAAAAGAATCGAGAAAACAGAGAAGAAAGAAAGAAAGAAAGAAAAAGGAGAGAAACAGAGAACGTGAAA
Source organism: Ormosia semicastrata (assembly GCA_029884595.1). Classification (NCBI taxonomy): domain Eukaryota; kingdom Viridiplantae; phylum Streptophyta; class Magnoliopsida; order Fabales; family Fabaceae; genus Ormosia; species Ormosia semicastrata. The sequence continues at coordinate 15,239,509 of JAQQTO010000062.1, read as the reverse complement.
CAGAGAGAGGACGGAAGAAAAAGAAAGAAAGAGCAGTAGGAAGAAAGAAAAAGCAGAATCAAAAGAGGACAGATGAGGAAGAAAGAAGAACTAGAAAAGAGAATCGAACACCATCCATAGAGAGTTGAGGTAGGGGGTGTTTGTGATTATGTGCTAAGATGTACCCTTTTCTACTAGTCGAGAACTGGTAAGGAATGGACAATATGAAGTTTTTCATGATACTCAAAGAAAATCATGATTCAGTGTATTGAGATGTTTCTTTGATGAAATTTTAGCATACATATATATGGATATGCATATTTATGAGATTAACTTGGTGTTTGTAGTATAAAGATTAATATAGAAATGAAATGAATAGGAAAGTTATTATTCTGATGTTTCAGAATGTCTTTCTGTAGTGTTCTATTCGAATAGGCCAAAGGGCTATTAGAATAGAATGTTTTTTTGTAGTGTTCTTTTCGAATAAGGCTAAAGGGGCAATTCGAATAGAATATTACAGATTGATCCAGATTTGAGGTTTCAACTATTCAAAGTTGCATGATTTCAATGAAAAATTAAGTGAGCAATTTGAATGGTATGATTCTAAGGCTAATTGAATAGACTAGGAGAGTTATTCGATCAGTACAATTCAGAAAGACATTACTAGTACTAATCAGGTAGACTAAGTGTGTTATTCAATTCAGTGTGATCTCGATGCTAATCAAAATGTTATGTTAGTTATTTGAACAGCAGTTCAAAATGACATACTTTTAATGTTGATTGAATATACTAAGAGTTCTATTCAAATAAACCAATATAGATGGTAAGTTCGAGGCAAACCGAATGGACCAAGAGAGCTATTTCGATTGGCATGATTTTGATGTTATCGAAAGATTATGTTTATTACTGAAACGACAGTACAGAGTAATATAGTTTTTATGATAATTGAACAGACTGACAATGCTATTCAAATAAGCCATTTTAGAATGGTAAGTTAAGCTAACCAAGTAGACTAAGAGAGTTATTTGATTGACAAGATTTCGAGGCTAATCGAATATACCATAAGAGTTATTCGACTAGCAGGTTTTCCATTATGTTCGAAAATGGCATAGTGAATAGACAGTTATTCTACTGGCATAATTTCAAGAATAATCAAATAGACTTGAGAGTTAGTCAACTAGCATATATTCGATTATAATCGAAAAAGATAAGTGAGCTATTTTAAAAGTAAAACCCAAAGTGGTGTTTTTAATGCCATTCAAAAATGCTAGAGATACTACTCGAATAACCGAATTCAGAATGTTGTAAGCATTATTGCATAGCTAAAGAGTGGTCAGCACTCAGCCCAGATCAAAGGAGCAAGAAAAGCCCTTTTCAAAATTAGTAGAGGAGTAAGAAAAATCCTCTACTAAGAGTAAAAGAATGAGAAAAGCACTTTACTAAGGTCAAAGTTGCGTACAAGCATTTTATCGTAGGACATGACAGCATATGCATCATCATAATACTTTTCATTAACATTAACATTTATCATTTCGATGAGCATCCACGCATAATTCTATTAGAAATGTTATCTTATGTATTTAGCATGGATTTGTATTGTGATTGATGTTGTATATGTTATGCTATTGAGAATTTTTGAATTTTCACTCATTTGCTTGTATATTAATTTACAGATTGAAATCAAAATCCTTCTAAGGAGAGGAAGTGAAAACAGTAGCTTCGAGTAGAATAGATATTTTCAATTTATGTATTTTTGTATATATGCCATGAAGATTGGTTTGTTTCAATATATATAATGTATTATTTATATTAGGTGTTTCTGTAAAGAATTGAAATTATGTATTGTATAGAATCAAAAAAATTTAGGCTTTATTTTTTACTCTATTCGAATTTATATGTTCGATATGTACAGTTATTACAAAGCTTTTACAATGTTTGAAAGTTAGTAATAACATGCTTATTTCTATTTACATATGTATATTTCGAATATATAATTGTAAATCGAACTAGGACGTTGCACCTCTTGTCTTAGGGGATCAACTTGACATTCTTCTTCTTTCTTTGCTTCTTTCTCCTTGTCCTCCATGTGTGTTCCAACCAAAATTTCTGCAACATTATCAACAAATTCCTTTCTCGGTCCATCTGGGTTAGTCTCATCAAAAGCAACATGGTATAAACTCTTCTATGGTCATAGTTCTTTTGTTATAGACTCTAAAAGCTTTACTATGACTAGAATAGCCAAGAAATATACCTTCATCTGATTTTGCATCAAATTTTGCTTAAGTTATCCTTTTCATTATTTAAAACAAAACACTTGCATTCAAAGATATGAAGGTGGGAGATATTTTATTTCCTTTCTTTGTATAATTCATAGGGGGTTTTCTTTAAAATTGGCTTTATTAGGACCCTATTCATTATATAACAAGTGATACTTACTGCATCCGTCCAAAAACACTTAGGAAGGTTAGATTCATTGAGCATAGTTCTAGTCATTTCTTTCAAATATCTATTTTTCCTTTCTACAACTCCATTTTATTATGGAGTTCTAGGGGCTAAAAAATTGTGCTCAATACCATTTTAATTACAAAAGGTTTCAAACTCTTGGTTTTCAAACTCACCATCATGATTACTTCTAATAGATGCAATGTTAAAACTCTTTTCATTTTGAATAACTTTGGCAAGTTTTCTAAAAGTTTGAAAAGCATCATTTTTATGAGATAAAAACAATGTCCATGTGAACCTAGAATAATCAACCACAATCATAAGTGCATAGTGATTCCTACCATAGCTCATAGTTCTTGAGGGTCCAAAAAGATCCATAGGCAAAAGTTGTAAAGGTTTAGAGGTTAAAACAACATTTTTTTCTTTAAAAGAGACATTTACTTGTTTTCTCTTTTGACATGCATCACATAACTTATTTCTTTCAAATTTGATCTTATGTAGTCTAATTACTAGTCCCTTAGAAACTAACTTATTCAAGTGATCCATATGAATATGTGTAATTGTTCTATGCCAAAGTCATAAATCATCTTCTTTACTCATAAGACATTTTGTATCATTTGAGAATATATCATCAAGACTAATCATGTATATATTATTCATTCTATGACCAACAAACTTAACTTGCTTGTTATCTACTCCTTCAATTATGCAATAATTTGAATCAAATATCACTTTATTCCCTTTGCCACATAATTGAATAATGCTAAGTAAGTTATATTTAAGTATTCAACAAGCAAAACATTATCAATAGAGGAGGAAGGAATTTTACCAACTTTGTTAACACCAAGAATCTTTCCTTTGTTATTGTCTCCATAGGTTACATGTCCATGCTTCTTGGGGACTAGGAAAGAGAACTTGGAGTCATCTCTGGTCATGTGCTTGGAGCAACCACTATCAAGATACCAATATGAGCTCTTGGCCTTTAAGCACACCTACAACACGCACTTGATTTTTAACCTTTGGTACCCAAATTTTCTTGAGTCCTTGTGTGTTAGTTTTGGGCAAAGTGCCCTTGGGGACCCAAACCATCTTAGTCCCTACTTTGTTGTTCTTCCTTGCATTGCATATTGATGCACTATGTCCTTTCTAGCTACAATAAAAATATTTTATGAAAGGACTACTTCATGTGCTTGATGGAGCAAAGAAGTTTTTATAGAGTTTTTGTTTTTTTGGGATTATACCCCAAACCGGTCTTTTCAAAAACACATCTTTGTTTCCCAAGTAATATGTTCAAACTGTCCCTTCCAAAGGTAAATTTAGAAAGGATATTTTTCAAGTCCTCAATCTCTTTTTCAAAAACTTTACATGAAGAGCAAGAAGAGGATGTAAATGCATTTTCATGAGAAGAGCAAGTCATGTATGAAGAATTGGCATCAATCAATCTAAGAGTTTCATTTTCAATCTTAGCATATCTTATAGATTCATCATGCAATTCTTCAAAAGCATCTTACAATTCATTATAGGAAGGGGAAGAGTCAAAGGTTAATGATACTACCTCTATGTCATCTTCATCTTCCTCTTCTCCTCTAGCCATAAGACAAAGGTGAGCTTCCTCATTGTCAGAGTCATCTGTTGAGTCCATGTCATTGTCATCGCATGTTATATAGTCTCTCCTTCCTTTCTTATCCTTTGAAGGTCTCTTCTCAAACTTCTCCACTTTCTTTTGGTAGATAGGATACTCCATCTTCATATGTCCCGACTTTACACACTCATAGCATATGAGAGTGGATGAAGTTCCTTCCCTTTTATGATAGGTCCTCTTTGGAGGAAAGGAAGGTCTTCTTTGAGTTCCTTTCTTCTTGAGGAATTTTCCAAATTTCTTCACAAGAAGGCTAAGGTTTTCCTCATTGATCTCAAGATTCTCCAACCATCTATCATCTTCATCATCATCATCAAGCATAGAGGAAGTGGCCTTAAGAGCAATTCCTTTCTTCTTCTTATCAAGCTCCCCATGTTGATTGAGTCTATTCAACTCCAATTCATGTTCTTGGAGCTTTCTAAAGAGTGTGGCTAGGGTCATAGTAGAGAAATTCCTTGATTCCACGATAGCTGTCACCTTTGGTTGCCAATGTCAATTTAAACATCTCAACACTTTGTTAATAAGATCTTCATCAAAAAATGTCTTTCCCAATGAAGCAAGATGGTTAACAATATGAGTGAACCTTTTTTGCATTTCTTGAATGCTGTCATCTTAGTTCATTATAAAGAACTCATATTCACGAGTGAGTGTGTTTATTCTTGATCTCTTCACTTCACTAGTACCCTCATGGGTGACTTGCAAAGTGTTCCACATTTCTTGGGTTGTTTTACAATTTGAGATCCTAAAGAATTCATCATACCCTAAGACTATGTGATGATATTTTTAGCTCTCAAATTATATTGAACCTTTCTCTTATCCTCAACAATCCATTCACTTCTAGGTGTATTAACTTTTACACTATTAACAAGATGTGTAGGGACAAAAGGATAATTTTTTATAGCATCTCACACATCTAAATCAATAGTTTTAATAAAAATCTTCATTCTTTCTTTTCAATATGCATAACCATCACCATTGAAAAATGAAGGTTTGTTAATAGAAGCACCCTCCAATGAAAAAGGATTTGAAGAAGCCATCTCTCCTCTTGAAGTTGTTAAGCTCTTTACACAAGAATTGAGCTCTGATACCACTTGTTACTAAGTGGTTTCAAACTCAAGAGGGAGTGAATTGAGTTTGTAAAAGATTTTTGTAAACTTTTTCAAAAACACTTGTTATTAATTTTTGTTGAAGCTATTAATTGTTAGAGATGAATATATATATATGTGTGTGTGTGTGTGTGTGAATGAACATTTCTCACACTAATAAACCAGCCAAGATGCAAAGCAGAAACATAAAGGTGAGAGATAAAGAGAAGCAAACTCAAGATTTATCCTGGTTTAGCAACATCTTGTGACCTACATCTAGTCTTCAAGTGATTCACTTGAGATTTATCCACTAAACTTCAAGCTTCAATAGGTGCTTGCAATCTTTACAATCAAGAGCACTCACAACACCTTTGCGATGTCTCACCCTTTGCGTTTGAGCCTCACTATAATGGATACCTCACCTTTTTCTCTCTTGAGGGATACCTCACCCTCTTACAAAGGAAATCAGATGAAAAATGGACTGGAAACTTTCACAAGAGTGGATTATACAAATTAAAACTCTAGAGTTAGAAGGATGACCACACTTTATAGCTCAAAACAGAGTAATAAGATTGAAGGCTGGTAAAGTTCATAATAAATGCTCAATAAGCTCTTTTAGATTGATTTCCTTAATCCCTTAAGTACCCAATGACTTGTATTTCAAGCTTAAGTCATTAAAGAGCCATTGGGAGGTGGTTGGTAGCATTTAATGCAAGCTACTAGCCGTTTATTACTGCATATAGAAACCCAAATAATCGATTATGGGAACCCCATAATCGATTATCATCGAGATAGCACAAAAGTAATATAACTCTAGCTGGAACGCAAAGGGATAATCGATTATTGATAGGTGTGCAGTGGACTTTTAAACTCAATAATCGATTATTGCCCTGCAATAATTGATTATTGCTTGAAAGAACAAAAATCATGACACTCTGACTTTTGCTAATCAATTATGGTAACCCCATAATCGATTATTGCCTTTAAAAACCCAAAACATGGTATATGTTGAACCTAGATAATTGATTATGGCAAGCTAATAATCGATTATTTGGCTTCAAACAGCTTTAAAAACTTAGCCATTTTAAGCCAAATGCTTTCAATTATTCCAACAAACTTTCAAGCACTTAAAAGTCATTTCTCATTATTTTAAAAAACCTTTAACAACTCAAAAACACTTTGATTCATTGAGTGCTATCTTGAGTTTTTGAAAAACTAATTTAGAGTTTAAGTGTGAATCCATTTTAGCTCTACATAAGATCTAAGTCCTATAACTAGTCTTTAAGGTTCTTGGACTTGATCTTGCAATCATCTTCTTGTTTGTAATCATCAAAACCATTGCTAATTGCCAATTACACATGTTTAAAAAAATTGGTTTTAAAATAAATTATGGTGAATAATTAGGCCATGCCTTGATGTAAAAGTGTTGCCTATATTTTCCTTTAGGCAACGTTTCTCAAATGTAGCATGTTCTTGGGGGTTCAGGCAACGCATTTCAAGAGTTGCCTCAAGTTCAAAATAGGTAACACTTGAAAAGTGTTCCCAAAAGATAGAAATAGACAACACTTTACAACTGTGGCCATAGGGGCAACACTTGAGAAGCATAGCTATAGGTCATGCATAAAAAGCGTTGCCTTTATTCGAAGAAAAGGCCACACTTTTAGCATGGCATAGCCTTTGAGAAAAGGCTACCCTTGAGTAAGTGTTGTCTTAGGTATAAAAGTGTAGCCATTGATTAAAGGCAACGCTTTCCTGTATTTAAGGCCACACTTTTCAAGCATTGCCTTAGACCAAATTTCTTGTAAAATAGGAAAATAGATCAACAGTCAAGAAGAGAAAAGCATTAAGGCAGGAAAAAGTTGTCTTAAGATCTTAAGAATATAGTAATAAATAAATAGTTGAAAGTGAAAAGCAAAATAAAAAACATAGTTATGAATATAGATTTTATATTACTAGCTATGACAATTACACATTATATCTTTCCGTGCTCATGTGGATCTACGAATGTTTTTCAAAGATACAGTTGCAAAAAAGATTAGAAAAATTAAAGTAGATAATTAGCCTGAAAATTTTGAATTTTCCACAAACATAATTAGTAAAACAAGTAACTTTTCAAACCTATTTATATGAATTTTTATTTGATACAACTTCTAAACTTATGAATTAGATTAACAGGCTACCCATCTAGTTGTGGAATTATGAGTGTGAGCAGTTGGCTGCTAAATGCACGGTCCCTTCCTTTACTTACACCACTTGAAACCCTTTCCAATGAAAGCCATTAATTAATGTTTTTAAAATCTGATCTGTGAATCAGAAAGAGGAAAGGTTTAAAGTTTTGAAGTTCGATTAGAATTAAATTAGATTTTGTTCTGAATCAGATTCTGGGGAGTACCTGAGATAGGCACGTTACGGTGGTTCCTCCTTTGAGCAGCAGCTGAGCGTGTAGCATAGGGGGGTGGGTACCTGCAAAGGGACTCCAACGCTCAAGTCAGGCAGTGCTTGAGAAGGTTTAAGAGATTGGATTCAGAGTTACCTTACTAAGATGACTTAGTCTTGTATTTATAGAGCATATACAGAATCCTAATGGGATTCTTATTGAATGCAGGTAATTTAGGATTAGTATCCTGATGATGATCACATTTCCATTATTATAGGATACATCCCTATAAATCCGGGATTATTATAAGGAAAATATCTAGGCATCAAGGATATCTATAAATCCTATAATATCGTAAATTGATGATCGATAGTTACAGATATTTAGGGATTGATTCTGTATGAATCTATCAGCTGTGATGTCGAATCCCAACGTCACTTTAAGACCGTAATCCGTGGTTCGGAATACGTCGTGAGTTTTCCTCTACGCCAGCTGGGAGAGTCCGGTAGTGTGCATGCCGGGTTGATCCTATAGAGCGGGATCCTGGATCACGGTCCAGAATAGTTGCCCCCAGCTTGGCTCTTGGATGAGACAGACCAGAGTCAAGTTTAGAACGAATCAACCATCACGCAACTTACATGGTAATTCGACGGATAGGTGTTGGTCCTCGGGTTATTACCGACGTCCTTGTCCTATTCAGTTATGAGCAAAGACCACTGCCCCCAAGTATGAGTACCAAGGATTCCCAGAGACATATTCAACATAAATCCCGATCGTGATCTCTAGCAGTTACATTCTGCGATTCTCTGGGAAACTGATGCTTGGACTTTATTGGGAAGTAATGATTCTTTAAAGAAAACGTCAGTTTCATACAGATTTTTTCAACTGCTCCCTATCTTTGTGACCAACCAGAGATCAAAAGCATTTATTTTGGCTGACTTCATGGGATCAGGTCACCTTTTACGGGACTAATCGGAATCCCTCATGCATGCTATAAGTACTGAATACTTCTCCGTGAGTTTGCATTCCCTCCTTTTTCATTGTCGAACAGAGATGATTTCTCCTAGAGGGATGAATGTAGTTTTTTCTTCATTTCCTTCCAGTGTGAAGAGGGCTTCATCATCTGTAGATATTATACTTTTATTTTTTCCAAAGTTCTTGAAGAAGTTTGATCTTCCCCGAGCATTTTTTTTTTCGACAGGAGCCTTTCTTTCTTGGCGTAAAATTGGGTTGCTATGCATTTAGGGAGGCGGGAGCCTTTCTCTCCTGGCGTACGCGGCGGTGTCTGATCCAACGTGTTGCCAGGATGAGACAATGCCCTCGTCTACTACTGCACGGGGACCCGACGGAGCACACTGTTCCTCTCTCCTTCTTCTTGGTGGACTGCTTGAAAGCGCCTGGCCGGTCTTTTTCGCAGTAATGGCTGGATATGCAAGGATGCCGGGACAAAGGAAGCGAGGACCCTCTTGGAGCAACCTGGGGTGGTCTGCTTTCTTTGACTTGCTTTCAAGGAAGCAGCGCGTATCTGCTTCTGCCGTTATCCGTCGAGAAGGTAGGAGAAGAACGAGTGAGCGGAGGATTTCTACCCCGGGGTGGCTTCAATCTGTTCCGGGGTGGAAGGGCCGTTGCAGCTGCTCTGTGACTTGAGGCAACCTGGAATGGTTGGCAACGACAGATGATTCTTCAGCTAGAGAGGTCGTACCCCTTCCAACGAGCGAAAGAAGATCTCGATCTTTAGTTGCATCGCAGAGAAGCAGTGCAAGGAACTTTGGCATCTTATCCCAGATTATGATCCCGGTTTGCCAATGTTCTTCAAAGCCAATCCACTTTTCCAAGAGACCGGAGTTTGGAGATGTGGATGGGGTTTGATCCAGGCAGCCGGAGATGTTTGCCCCCGCTCTCGGGATATCGTTATACATTCCATGTCTCAATATTTTCTTTTTCCTCTTTTTTGGTAGCATGGCGATGTATGGAATGAAGATGATTCAATAGACTTTTCCTTCTTTGTATTAGTCCTATACTTTCATTATATATATATGTTTTCCCACCGAGGTAACGATGCCAGGATGAGTCCAACACTTATCCTGGTATAACCAAGTAAAGACATTGTCGGGATAGGTCCAATGCCAACCCGGCATAATCGCCAGAACAAATACACTTCATCGTTAGCACGTTATCCGTGATGTTAATAGTTAGTTGGAGATGGAATCCGCGATACAAACCCAGATTCTCATCCAACATTTGTACGACGCTTTGGGTCACTGCATAACCGTCTTTTCAACTGCTATTACAGCTATGTGGGCCATGTGTTGCGATTTCATCGGAGGGATGTGCCTAGAGCTCCGCAAGCCATGATGAGCACCTTCTGAACTTGCATCGGAGGGGACAAAAATGCCCCTTAACTGTTCAACCCTTTATAAATAAGAGTCAAAGGTTCGTCTTCCTCACTTTACCATTTTTGATTTTCTTTACTGAAAACACCGTGCGTCGAAAGATTTGGCTTCTTTTGGGTGCTTTTCAGCCACTCGCGGTTTCGCCACTGTTCTGGCACATTTTCTCTAATGTTCAAGCATTCTGCCTTTACGTAGTAAGTAGCTTTCTCTCAACATTTTAAAGAGTAGAGTAGCTTCGCATTTCTGGTTTTGCTTTCCTTCAAATAGAGCTTAGTGATTTAGGTAGAATTTGTCGCCTCCCTGAAACACCATCTTCACCGCGCCATGCGCGGTGGAGGACTTCCCCTGAACGCTTCGTTTCTGGTGGGACAGGAGGTCGGTAGGGGAGGTTTGAATTATTTCACTCTCCCTGTGTCTGAATCTATGAAACTAATGATTCTGACAGTTGCTTACCGACTTCTTTGGATATTCTCAGGATTTCCATGGCCAAGGGAAAAAAGGTTAGGGTCCAGCCCCCGCTTCACGACGTCCGTGACCCGGCAGAGGACGAGTTGGTTCGAATTCGACGGGGTCCCGGGCTGGTATGCCCCTGGGTGGTGGACGATGTATGGGATCGTCAGTCCAAGTTTTCGAGCGAGTCCGTACTCCGAGAATCCTTATTTGCCTTGGAGTTAACTGTGAATAAAGCTCAAGACGACGAATTTGAAGTTGTCTGCCCAAACTGGAGTGAGAGTGTGTGCTATTGTCGAGAAGAGCGTTCACATTTCATATTCCTGTACGAGCCGCTTTTTCTGAAGTTGGGGCTTAGGATGCCATTTTCTAACTTTCAAATGGCCGTTCTCCGTACTCTCCAAGTGGCCTCTTTACAGATCCACCCTAACGGTTGGGGCTACATTATCTCGTTTGAGAGGTTTTGTCGGTTGATGAGCCTTAAGTGCTCCGCGAATACCTTTTTTTTATTTTTATACAAGAATAAACACCCAGGGGACGGTAAGGCAAACAAGTTGGCTTGTCATCTGATCTCGGCTTGGTCGTAAGTCCTTCGACATATTTGAAGAAAGCTTCAAAGGGTTTAAGACTGCATTTTTCAAGGTAAAGGCCAAGGAGGGGTGTCAACCATTCTTTCTCAAGTTGGACGGGGAGCCAGAATTTCCTCTTTACTAGACACAGAGGTGCTGGGACGTGCCCATCGACTTGATTGAAAAAGAGGAGGAAGATCTCGACCCCGAGTAGCTTAGGACTGTGAGGTTCATAACTCGATATGCCGAGAAGCATGGGAACATCAACATTAAAGATGTTCTTTATATTCCTGGTGATGATCTTCTTTACGCTTTGTTAGGTAGGAAATAGGGCGTTTTCACCCGTAGTATCCCTAGGTGCTTGCTCTGTCTTCATATATCAATATTTCATGATATGCTGACTGTATTTTGTAGAAATAAGCTTGCCCCAAATGGTTTAATATGTTAAGTTTTGATGATGACAAATACAAGACAAAAAGAATGATGCTTATGCTTGATAGATATGCTTTATAGATGACAAATGCATCACAAAAGAATATTAATCATGTTACATAGATGTACTTAATGTGATATACTATATCATGCATGATTATGTACTCTATCTAGTTATATTACACTTAATCATCATGCGATGAGATATATGTAACATTCATTATATAATGTATCCAATAATGTTTTATATGAGTTATAAATTAATTAATATTAGATATGTCTATGAAAGTCTTGTATGCATGTTAGACTAACTAGAGTTATACATTTATGAATCATGCATATGAAGATACTGAGTTATGAATTTGGACTAACTATGTTTGGTTAAGTGAGCAATACTTTGTAGGATAGTCCAAGTATCAAGAGTGAGCATTGCAACAAGAAAATAAAATATCACAACTATGCTCAACTCAAGGAGAATGAAAATGAAAAGATGTTCCAAGCATTTGTAAGTCTTGAAGAGAATATTTTATTTGGAAGCTTGGATTACATTAAGAAGTGATGGTGGCAAAAGATCTAGTCTAACATCTTCAAGAATAGCTTATAGGACTTAGATCTTGTGTAAAGGTAAATGGGGATCACACTAAGCTCAAACAAGTTTTAAACATCTTTAAAAGTGTTTCTAAAATGTTTAAATGCCCAACAAACTATTTTTGGAAAGCTAGTCATGGTGGTAGTTCATTTATATAAAAAATAGCCAAGTTTGTGTTTTGTAAAACAAACCTTTAGTTACTCTTTTGATCATATCTTTCAAAATACTTTGATTTTTGCTTTGAAACGTATCTCATTTGAAAATAGACTCAAATATCTTTCCAATGACTGGTAGTTTGCTTAAAACGGATAAGAAACGAAGAAGTTATGATCGTTTAAAGTTAGTTTTCAAAACTAGAGTGTCCTAACCGATTAGGGACTTTCCCTAACCGATTATTCACCCTACCAGAAGCCATTTTCAAGTTTCTGAAATGTCCTAACCGATTAGGAACTTGTCCTAACCGATTAGGATGATAAAAATGAGTCTTTTTCATGTTTTAAATGGCTTCCTAACCGATTAGGAAGGTTTCCTAACCAGTTAGAACATGTTTTTAAGTGAAATGCAATTTGGCTATCAAAATGGCCTAACCGATTAGGGTAACTCCCTAACCGGTTAGTATGTGTTTAAAATGATCGTGAAAAGCACTTTAAAGTAGCCTAACCGATTAGGCCAAATGCCTAACCAGTTATTGTGAATTCCAGAAGCCAAAAATTAAAGGCCTAACCGATTAGGCTTGGTTCCTAACCGGTTATGATGAAACGCAGAACACACTGCAATGGTCACAAACGGCTATATTTCTTATTTAATCACTTCCACACTTTACCCAATGACTAAAAATATTAGTGGGCTATAAATACAAGTGTTTGGGCATCAAAGAAAAGTTGGAGAATATTCTGAAAATTACCCTTGAGTATTGAAAATGAATTTCATCATCTTTTTCTCCAAATCTTTGTTTTTGAGCTAAGTGTGTAAATTCTTTATACCCATTGATCTTCAATTTGTATTATCCACTCTTGAGAGAGTTTCTATCAATTCTATTTTTGTATAAATTGTAAAAGAGAGGGTGAGGTATCCCTCAAAATTGTAAGGGTGAGGTATCCCTTGGAAATAGAGGCTCAATCACAAAGGGTGAGGTATCCCAAGGTGTGTTGAGTGCTCAAGTTTGTAAAGGTTATCAAGCACCCGTAAAGCTTGAAGAATTGGAGGCTCTAGCACAAGGGTGAGGTATCCCAAGGTGTGAGGAGTGCTCTTATTTGTACAAAGGTTTTCCTAGCACCCGTGAAGTCTAGGAGATAGTGAAGAAAATCTCAAGTTAAGCTTGGGGACTGGACGTAGGCCACAAATGGTTGGTGGCTGAACCAGGATAAATCTTAGTGTTTGCTATTCTCAACTGTCTCTTTATATTTGTGCTTTTAACTATATATGCTTGAGTTAAATTTGATACCTAGCTTATTTGCATCATTTATCCCATAACCCAAGTTATATTTGAGTAATCCTTAATAATTGTGTATTTGCTATGCATGTTCCGCTGCACTTATTAATTGAGTTATTCAAAATGCATAATTTGTCAAACTTGCATTAAAATCAGTCATCACCCAATTCACCCCCCTCTTGGGTAATGGTTGCCATGGCTAACAAGTGGTATCAGAGCTTCGTGCTCTGGTAAAAGCTTAATTGCTTAGAGTTAAAGATCTTTATTTGTTGGCAACCATTAAAAGCTTTTCAAATGGAAGGTTTTGAAATTAATAAACCACCATTCTTTGATGGTGTGAATTTTGTTTATTGGAAAGCTAGAATGGAAATTTATATGCAATCTATTGATATTGATTTGTGGGATATTGTGCTTGATGGATTTACTTGCAAATCAAAACAAACTTGGAATGCCTATGAAAAGAAATGTTTTTCTTTTAACATTAGAGCTATGCAAATTTTGAGAAATGGTTTAAATGATGATGCTTATGCTAAAATTAAGAATTACTCTAATGCTAAAGATATATGGGATGCTCTTGATTCTATCTATCTTGCTAATAATGATTTTATGTATAAAGTTGTATATAGAGAGCAAGAAGAGCAAAATCCTCTAGAGGAAGACAACATTGAAAAATCTCCTCAAGAACATGTTCAAAGCAAGAAAATGAGATCAATGCCTCTTGGTGATGATGGTGCTCAATTTGAAGAAGAGGCTAATCAAAACAAAATTGAGAAGGAAGATATTCTCGAATTCTTGTTGGACAACAATGAGAAAAATAGTGATTCCCTTAAAAAGGGCCTTGAGGTAAATAATGCTAAACTATATTATAGTCCCTCCTATGATGAGCTAAAATGTGCATATGATGAATTGCATGATGGTTTGTTACTTTTAGAAAAGAAAAACTCATCTTGTTTGGAAAATATTTCCTTCATTGAAAATGAAATTGAGATTTTGAAAAATGAATATATTTTTCTTGATGAGGAAATGCCTTTGAAATGTGAAACCTCAACCTCTTGTGAAAAATGCATTGATTTAAAAAATCAAGTTGAGGACTTGTCTTTTGAATTTGTCAAAGCTAATGATTCTATTTGCTTACAATCCATGTGTGTTAATAAGAATGCAATTGATATTATTTCACATGGAAATTCAAGTAAGGCTTGTGACAAAAATAACATAGAATGTATTAACAACAAAAAGCTTAAGTTTTCCAAAGATGATCTTTAAAGGACCAAACCATCATTAAATTTAATTGTTTATAATTTTTGTGGACATTTAGGACATATTTCTCATTTATGTAATTATAGAAGAAATTCTTATATGAGAAATAGTATGATATGGGTTCCTAAAGATCTTAAATGTCCTAATACTAACATTCAAGGACCCAAGATGAAATGGGTACCAAAATGTCCTCCTAGTGTTTCAATTATGCAGAAAATGAAAAAGGAATCATCAAGGAAAATGCTTCCCAAGCCCAATAGTATAAGTTTTGGTCAAAGAAGGAAGTTGGCTTCAACCAAAGCTTCTCAAGTACAAAATGTGAAACTTACAAAGTTCAAAACACCAAAAGAGAAGCAATTGGTAAGGAAAAGAGTTTCCTTGATTACCAAGGCCAAGGTATCAAACGTTTCTACCTCTTATGCACATTCACTTGTAAAGTCAATGAATTTGAGGTATATTCCTTATAGGCCTTAGGTAAAGGATAGAATCATGTGTGCTTAGTAAAATTTGAATATTATGTTTAGCACATGATTATGTTTATTCTTATTGTACCATAACTCATTAATTTGTTATATATCATGGTACATGAGGTTCTACAATTCCTAGGTATGCTTGCTATGATTTGGATTGTCTATATATCATAAAAGTTAGTATGCTATAAGCTATGTGCTTAATGATAATTGATTATTTGATTTATTGTACTCAATTTATATACTATAAAAAAATTGATCATTATGAGAGTACAATGGATTAATATTCAAAAGCTAACACACAAGGACCCAAGAAAATTTGGGTACCAAAAACTAAAAATTGAAGTATGTTATAAGTATGCTTAAAGGCCAAAAGTTGACTTGGGATATCTTAAAAAATGGCTGCTTTAAGCACAAAACTAGAAAATACTTCAAGCTCTCCTCCTTGGCTCCAAGAAGTTTGGACTTGCAACCTTTGGTAAAATGGAGACTTGACTTATGTAACATCCCGAAAATTAATAATTTCAGGATAAATGATCATTTTACAATATTTAGGATTTTCTGGAATTTTTCTGGTTTTTTCTGAAAAAGTGGAATATTTTAATATTATTTTTCGTTTTGCGTGTATACTGGGCAGAGTTGGCAAAACAACTGTAACGCTCCCAAAGTTGGAAAATTTTATTACGAATAGTTATTTTCTAATATTTATGATTTATGTGAATTCTTTCAAATTTTTCTAAACGACGAATATTTTAATATATTCCTCATTTTGCGTTCGTATTGAGCGTAGTCGGGAAAATGATTGTAATACTTCAAAAATTTGAAAATAATAAGACGAATAGTCGTTTTATAATATTTGTAATTTTTGAGAATTTTCTCGAGATTTTTTCAAAAACGTTGAATATTTTAATATATTTCTCGTTTACGTATGCGCATCGAATGAGAGTAGGAGAAACAAGATGTTTTCTCCGAGAACCTTGAACTATGGACTTGTCGACGGAGATCTTACTAAACCCGGGCTGGACACGTTTAATATTTTTTTAAGAAATTTAGCATCGGAATAATAAAATACTTGTGTAAATTTCATCTCACAAATAAATTAATCTTGACTTATGTCATTGTAACTATTATCCATTGAATAATAGCATGCATTAAAAATCCTATCACATTATCCTAATGCAATCTACTTTATGTCTAATTCATTCACTTTAATTCAAATTTAATGTTAAATAATCAAAGCTTCTTTGAGAAGCTTTGACCAAATAATGACCCAAATGGCCCTTGGCTTCCAAGAGAAGCCAATTTCTTCTCTCTCTCTTCTCTCTATACGGCTGGCAGCAGCTATGCAAAAGCAAAATATTGCTTTGTTTCATTTAATTTTTATTACACAAATCCATTAATTATCAAACACTTTCTCTCTCTACCCTTTCTTCCTTCTTCTTCATTTTTCTTTTCTCCCCTTCTCTCCACCATTGCTACGGCCAAAATCTTCACAAAAATTTCTTCTAATTACATTTTCTAAATCCCTCCCCATTCTAAACATCTTTTCTTCTTGGAGTTTCTTGAAAATTCATCATCTTCACCATTTTTCCAAGCTTCAAGCTTTGAGCTTTTTGGGTAAGTTTCAAGACCTCTCTTCCCTTCTCTTCATTTTCATGGTTATGGTCTATATGTTGGTTATCCATGCTTTATTTTTTTAAGCATTGGAATTGATTTAACAAAGTTGGAATTTCTAGGGTTCTTGGGGGGTACAAATCCGAAAATTTGCAAAGGAGATTTCTTGGTGTTTCTCTTGATTTCTCTCCATTTTCTTCTCATTTTCGTTTTCCTTGGTTACCTATGTGACCAAGGATCATTCTTTTCAAGCTTTAGTTTGTAAATATGAGAATTTGACCACTTTATGGTTTTCTTGAAGGTGGAATCCGAAAATTGAAAATCAAGGAACCAAGGAGTTGTTTTCTTGCATTGTCTCCTCTAGGTAAGAGGGAGACTACTCACTTCAACCACTTATGGTGGTGAGGAGACTTTGTATGTGTGTTGATGGGGAAAATCCATCCTTGTATGCTATTTGTATGCTTGCTTGAATTATAAATTGTGAATGAATTGGCATTCTTGAATTTGATTGATACTTGATTATGCTATTGAATTTGATTGATACTTGATTATGCTCTTGAATGTGTTTGATGTATTAATTGTGCTTGATCATGTTGAGGTTGCTAAATGGAAAATTTGGAGTTTCCTACCTTAACATGGTGCCACGGTTTTGATTAGAAATTAGGGATGAATATTGGTTTGTTGTATATAATGGTATGTTGGATTGGATTACGTGATTGGAAATGGAAGAAAAATATTTGGGAATCTCTTGGAGTGCCACAGTTTTGGAGTGGAATTTAGCTTATTGAGAATGAAATATATGGATTTATCCATAGATTGGAGCTAGTTGGTTCTTGAGTTTGAACCTAGGTCATGAACAACTAAGAGAGTGATTTTTTTGGGTTTGATTCAAATCAAGAGGTTTAAGTTAGTGATTAATGTTTTCTAAGTGTTAATGAACTAGTTAGGAACTCAAAATCACATAGAAAATGATCTTGAATGATTGAAATTGAGAATTGTTTCAAAAGAACCATTTTTGGATTCAGCAGAATCCAGTGAGCAGTCAGCGATGTTTGCTGCATAACTCGAGCTACCGATATCGGAATGACCTGATTCTAGAGCCATTTGAAAGCTAAGACATAAGGCTTCATGTAGTAAAAATTTCAGAATTTTTGAGCAAGCCAATCAATACCAGTTTCTGTTTGAACCCACGACAGATTCTGCCGAAAAAGGTATTCTGGCAGTCAGTAAACAAGGTTGCATAATTTCTTGATCCGATGTCGTATGGACATGAAACCGGTGCCATTTGAAATCTAAGACATGAGAATTCATGTGATAAAAATTTCAGAATTTTCCCACATGTAGTATGTTCCCAGTTTTAATTTAAAGTTAGGTCAAGAAATTAGGGTTTTAGAGGAGTGACATGTAGATGATGACTTGAATGAATTTGAGATTTGAGCCATTGTGAGGCCACAACCTCTAAGGTATTTTTGAGTGTAAGTATTTGATTTTGATAAATTGGAATCATAAGGAATTAAGAAAATTAGGAACCTATGTAATGAAATGGATAATTAATGAGTTGGAAGGTGTGATTTTGATAAATTGGAATCATAAGGAATTAAGAAATTAGAAACCTATGTAATGAAATGGAAAATTAATGAGTTGGAAGGATTTAATAAAATCAAGACTTAATAAATCTTAAAGGACTAAGAGTGAAAGCATCATAAAATTTAAGGTAATCCTAAGTGAGTGAAGAACATGAGAGTGTGAGGCCTAAGAGCTTAAATAAATTACAAGTTTTGGGAAATTGAATAGCCTTGGAATGTTAAATTGGTTTTAAGAATTGATTTTGAATATGAACCTTGAAAATGGGAAACAAATACTAAGTTAGGATTCATAATGAACCTAATGACGCATCAATTGACTTGATCCTTGTATTCGATGTTATGGGTCCATGTGAGTGACCATTTGTATATTGATGCTTATATTGGTCAATTGCGACATATTATGGAATTGTATGAAATTGTGAATCATACATATTAATGAATGAGATTGTGGTTATCCTTGAAATGTACTATTGGCTTGATGTGGATCCGTGGATGGGATCAAACCTTGTTGCTAAATGATATGACATGCATTTGAAGCATGATTGACCTAGTTGTCATGAGGAGCATGATTGAGTCATGCATTGCACAAAAAGAATGAGAACGTCCGTTGGACATTGTTAAGGCCGAGTTGCCAGGAGTTGAACACACCTTAGTGCGGGTGCGAATAGACAAGTGTAGGTCTTCGTTGACCTTGGGGGCATCGGGGTGCGGGTTGCTCGCAATGGACAGTTGGTAGCTCTTTGTACCGTGAGTTAGACCGATGCAACACACCGATGATCCGGACCGAGACACCGTCCCTATTCATGATCTAGCGTAGAATGTCGTACAATGCCATGATGTGCACATGGATAAATTGATGAGTTATAGCACTTTGGCCATTGCCAATGCGAAAGTTACTGTACATGTCTCCCCGATCTTTCTCTCCGACCGTTTATGTCTAGCTCCATGGAGTAGGAATTGTGGTGTCATAATGCATTGTGCATCGTTCATTGTCAGTCTCATAAACTGTTGGGCATGAATACCTGTGAATGTGAAGATAATTGTTGTACTTCTGTAAACGATTATCTTATTGTTGTGTTGATTCTGGAAATACTATTGTGATCAATTCGCTATTGCTTATTGTTGTTTTACCTATACTATAAATATCACCGTTGTATTGATTCGATATTTGCTTAGAATTGAATTGCTTTTATTATAAATTTCACTATTTCTCGTTGATGAATATATGAACTGTATTGCTTGGTGGGCGCTTTGCGCCGTGTTGTTTCTTTACTGCCAATAATGGTAATGAAGGATGGGTGTCTCACCTCTTTCCTATATTTGTGCATTTCTGTTTTATATTTATATTTGATAAGAGATCGTGAGGAAGATAAAGAGAGACCACACCTTGGTTGATTGGTTTGAGCATCTGGACAAGATTTCTTCGACTACGTAAGAGTGTAGCCGCGTTTGATGCCTGTCGTGTCAACCGGGACACTATGCGTTATGTACATATGGGGTTGCGGCTTTGAAAAGTGCCCATCCCTGGGCTACTACTTTTCCCCTTTTTGTATTTTATCTCTTGTATTTTATTGGACTCTGTAATTGTTATATTCTATGTCATTAGTTATTTGTGTAAAGACTATAAAATATGTATATGAGGAATATGATTTTATTTCAATGGTTGTATTATGGGTTGAATATACTTATATTTCATTCGAGGCTTATATTTTCTATTGATGCTAATGAAAAAAAAATATAATATATATATAGACTCTTGAGAATTTAAAATTACTGTTGTCATGATTGTGACACACTAAGATTTAGTAACTGTGGTATAATGACGATTATGCTCCGGCCGCTACATCAAGGGGTGTTACAACTTATGCTTCTCTAGCTTAATTTCTTGAACATATCTTTATATATGCTAGATTAGTTTGATTATTGCTTGAAATAACATATTTAATGAAAATATCCTTGATCTTGGCATATTGAATAAATCATGTATCTAACTCCTGCTAAAAATATTTTTTTGCATAACTTGTCATGTTGAGTTGCATTTATGGTTTGAGTAAATGAAAAAATAAAGCTAATCTAAAGAATGATCTTCAAGAAGGCATGATTTGGTTTGTTTAAGTGATGTTTTCATGAAAGTTCAATAGCTATGGAAGTGAAACAATCAATCCAAGAAGGGAACAATTTGGTTTTGACTTTTGAAAATTTCTAGTACATTGAAGGTGTCTCTGTCAAGCCAAAATAATCGGTTAGGCTAAGCCTCTAACCGGTTACCCTGTATTTGGAAGCAAGTTCGTGCTCTCTGTCAAGCAAAATAACCGGTTAGCCAATTGCCCCTAATCGGTTACCTTGTTTCTGGATTTCATTTTGTGCGCTCTGACTTAGCACAATAACCGGTTAGCCACCCATCCTAACCGGTTATTAGAGAAAACAGTGGCTTAACTCCAATAGCCCTAACCGATTAGCACAAAACAACTAACCGGTTACCCACTTTGCCTAACCGGTTAGGCCACTCCAAAAACCTCTCCCAGCCGTGTCCTCCTTTATGAAATTACCTTTATCATTATGTTTGACAATCTAACCATGATAGTTTTATCTCTTGAACATAATGCTTATTATCTTGGCTTGCTTAACTATGCTTATTTTGAAATGATTTTTTTTAAATGAGCTTCATGCTATTATGATTACATTGTTAGGCTAAATTATTTTGCAATGGATAAAATATACTATGAAAATTGATTATTTGATTTATTGTGCTCAATTTACATATTATGGAAAGATTAATATTTATGAGAGCATAATTGATTAATAATCAATAACTAACCATTATGGATCCAAAATTGGTGGATACCAAAGAAAGTATCTTGAATTGTATTGTAGGGTGACCATTAACTCAAGCATGCAAATGAAGTAAAATACAACCATGCTACTTGAGGTTGGAAAAACTTAAAATGGTCCAAAGTTCTCCAAAAGTGATGAAAACATAAAAAGAATGGCATGGAGGACCACAACATTCTCAAAGAGGCCTTGAGGCATAGAAGTTGGAGTCACCTACAAAAACTCAAAAAGTACACTTTTGGTGATATCAATCTTTTATCCTCATTTATGCTTTAAATTGAATATCATGTGATATTTGGATAAGTAGAAATTTGTTTTTATGCCTTAACATGTTTTAAGTTATGCTTTTCTAGCATTATGTCTTGAAAGTATCTCTACATATGCTAACATGCTAGATATGCATACAATTTTACTTGGAATGACATGCTATGATAATATCTTTATTGTTAAGCTTGTGATCAATTCTCTTTGTTCAAATATGTAAATTCACATGCTCATAAGTCATTCTAATCCTTTCTCTTTGATCCTTAATTGTCTTATATACTCACTTGGAGATTAGAAAGTAAAATGTTATATGTCTTCTTATTTGAAATTGCTTGATATATTCATATCTTAAAAACAAGAAGTAAATGATTTTTTTTTTTATGCCTTGAACTTGCCTTTGAACTTCAATATTTTTTTAATGAAGTATATCTTAAAATGAATCATAAATGGGCTCAAAAGTTATAGTTCCATGGTTTTTCAATTCTTTTATTACAATAAGGGACTTTTTGTTCTTGGCATATATGCATACTAAAATTCCTTGATATTACATGTCTTGCATGATCATTGTTTGCCCCAAATTATTTATTTATATTTTGATGATGATCAAGCTTTTCTTGATAAACTTGAATCTTGCTTTGAAAATGCTTAAACTATATTTTTTGGATTCAAGTGCATATGTTCTTCCTTTATTCTTATTAGAGCTAACTTTACATGGTTGATAATGTGGTACATGTTTTACATTATATATCAACCTAATCTATGCTTGTAAATAAGTTTAAATGATAGTTGATGCTAACCCATGTTTTAGAGAATTTTTGAAATATAGTCATCAAATATTGAAATGTCAAGCATAAATGGATAAAGAGAAGAGTTGAATGAAGAGGGATATGAGGAGACTTTCTTCAAGTGCAATGGAATGGAATACTCAATGGAAGAAAGTATAAACTCAAAGGACCAATAAACGAAGAACATTCTAAAGAGCATCACTCACTCAATAAGTATCTCTATCCCTAAACTATTGTGGTGTTCTATATGCTATGGATTTTGTGATACTTGTTGATAAATTAATCTTAAAAGATTAGATGCTTTCCTTACATGAGAAGTATGCTTAGCATTGACAAAGTGCCTAATTGGATATTAACTTGTTAATTTTGTCATTGCATATAGGGTGGATGATATTAGTTCTATACATGTTTTGATCCCTATAGCATATTTCATCAAGGTGAATGTTTAATATCTATGATTCTCTTGACCTATGGTTTCTTAATGATATAACACTTATGATAATCATGCTCTTTTTGAAAAGAATTTTTTTTAATTAAAAAGTTTTTTTTTAAATCTCTTATCATATTTGAAAGAAGTTTTTCAAGTTTCATATCCTTGAGGATCCTTTGAACTTGTCTTAAGACCTTGAAAGTATTATCATCTCCTAATTATCTTGAAAATTTGGAAATCATTGGATATATGCTATAAATGTAGTATTCTCTTCATTTGCTTTGAAAAGTCTTACTAAATCTTAAGAGAATACTTACAAAAGTTTCCAAATAAATATTTTGAAATGCTCTATAGAGCCCATCTTAATACTTCAAAAGATAAGTCTTGTTCTTCAAAAGTGTTTTATCTTTTCAAGGCTTTTGTTCAATAAAAAAAAAAGGATATACTTTCAAATGTTCATTTGACTTAAGTTTGATCATTTTCAAGGAATATGTGAGTTTAATACAAAACCTCTTCTACCCTTCTAAAATGCTTTTGGAAATGTAATATGTTATTATAAAATTGTTTTTGAAAGGGGAGAAGTTTTAAAATAGTTTTTTTTATTGATAGATTAAGAATATGTATATTTGCCTTATTTTACTTTATGGTAATGTGCTTATATGATCTTGGCATGCATATTTTCCTTTGTCTATCTTGTGCTTCAATAAGGGGGAGCTTATCTTACTCATCTTACATATATTTCTTTCATACCCTTGTTGACTTAAAATATATGCATGACTATGTTAAACTATTATATTTTATATTTTGATAATATGCATATTTTGAGGGGGAGCCTAGCTCTTAATTGTTGCTCATATCTCTTGGCTAACAAGTGGTAAACATGCTATATCTCTTGACTTACATCCTTATTTGACATGAAATATTTTATTGTTAATACTATCAACATGTCAACAAAGATTATCTCTTGTTCTTTTTTCTCTATCAATGAAAGAAGGTAAACATTCTTAAATTTCATATCTTTTGATTCTTTCATTGAGATATGTTTCATATGTGACAAGTTGTATGATCTTTCATTTGAAAATCTTAATTTCATGATCTTACACGAATATTTTGTATCTCTTAACAAGTGACATCAAGTGGCACTTATTTATCATATGCTAAATGTTGATGTACCAAAATGTGACAAGTATTGCATGAATAATCTTTTATATCTTGAAAGCATGCTTGTTTCATCTCATTGACAACATGAGTTTTATCTATAAGGGGAGAGAAAATCATTATCTTTTCTTCCTAAGCCTTTTTGTTGATGTCAAATAGGGGGAGAGAAAATTGGAAAGAAAAATATGGTCTTGTGTTTAATTGCTTGATATGCTTACATGAATATCTATCCTTATATATTGCTAAACATATTTTTCTTTGGTGATTTGTCATCATCAAAAAGGGAGAGATTATAGAAATAAGCTTGCCCTAAATGGTTTAATATGTTAAGTTTTGATGATGACAAATACAAGACAAAAAGAATGATGCTTATGCTTGATAGATATGCATTATAGATGACAAATGCATCACAAAAGAATATTGATCATGTTACATAGATGTACTTAATGTGATATACTATATCATGCATGATTATGTACTCTATCTAGTTATATTACACTTAATCATCATGCGATGAGATATATGTAACATTCATTATATAATGTATCCAATAATGTTTTATATGAGTTATAAATTAATTAATATTGGATATGTCTATGAAAGTCTTGTATGCATGTTAGACTAACTAGAGTTATACATTTATGAATCATGCATATGAAGATACTAAGTTATGAATTTGGACTAACTATGTTTGGTTAAGTGAGCAATACTTTGTAGGATAGTCCAAGTATCAAGAGTGAGCATTGCAACAAGAAAATAAAAGATCACAACTATGCTCAACTCAAGGAGAATGAAAATGAAAAGATGTTCCAAGCATTTGCAAGTCTTGAAGAGAATATTTTATTTGGAAGCTTGGATTACATTAAGAAGTGATGGTGGCAAAAGATCTAGTCTAACATCTTCAAGAATAGCTTATAGGACTTAGATCTTGTGTAAAGGTAAATAGGGATCACACTAAGCTCAAACAAGTTTTAAACATCTTTAAAAGTGTTTCTAAAATGTTTAAATGCCCAACAAATTATTTTTGGAAAGCTAGTCATGGTGGTAGTTCATTTATATAAAAAATAGCCAAGTTTGTGTTTTGTAAAACTAACTTTTAGTTACTCTTTTGATCATATCTTTCAAAATACTTTGAGTTTTGCTTTGAAACGTATCTCATTTGAAAATAGACTCAAATATCTTTCCAATGACTGGTAGTTTGCTTAAAACGGATAAGAAACGAAGAAGTTATGATCGTTTAAAGTTAGTTTTCAAAACTAGAGTGTCCTAACCGATTAGGGACTTTCCCTAACCGATTATTCACCCTACCAGAAGCCATTTTCAAGTTTCTGAAATGTCCTAACCGATTAGGAACTTGTCCTAACCGATTAGGATGATAAAAATGAGCCTTTTTCATGTTTTAAATGGCTTCCTAACCGATTAGGAAGGTTTCCTAACCGGTTAGAACATGTTTTTAAGTGAAATGCAATTTGGCTATCAAAATGGCCTAACCGATTAGGGTAACTCCCTAACCGGTTAGTATGTGTTTAAAATGATCGTGAAAAGCACTTTAAAGTAGCCTAACCGATTAGGCCAAATGCCTAACCGGTTATTGTGAATTCCAGAAGCCAAAAATTAAAGGCCTAGCCGATTAGGCTTGGTTCCTAACCGGTTATGATGAAACGCAGAACACACTGCAACGGTCACAAACGGCTATATTTCTTATTTAATCACTTCCACACTTTACCCAATGACTAAAAATATTAGTGGGCTATAAATACAAGTGTTTGGGCATCAAAGAAAAGTTGGAGAATATTCTGAAAATTACCCTTGAGTATTGAAAACGAATTTCATCATCTTTTTCTCCAAATCTTTGTTTTTGAGCTAAGTGTGTAAATTCTTTATACCCATTGATCTTCAATTTGTATTATCCACTCTTGAGAGAGTTTCTATCAATTCTATTTTTGTATAAATTGTAAAAGAGAGGGTGAGGTATCCCTCAAAATTGTAAGGGTGAGGTATCCCTTGGAAATAGAGGCTCAATCACAAAGGGTGAGGTATCCCAAGGTGTGTTGAGTGCTCAAGTTTGTAAAGGTCATCAAGCACCCATAAAGCTTGAAGAATTGGAGGCTCTAGCACAAGGGTGAGGTATCCCAAGATGTGAGGAGTGCTCTTATTTGTACAAAGGTTTTCCAAGCACCCGTGAAGTCTAGGAGATAGTGAAGAAAATCTCAAGTTAAGCTTGGGGACTGGACGTAGGCCACAAGTGGTTGGTGGCTGAACCAGGATAAATCTTAGTGTTTGCTATTCTCAACTCTGTCTCTTTATATTTGTGCTTTTAATTATATATGCTTGAGTTAAATTTGATACCTAGCTTATTTGCATGATTTATCCCATAACCCAAGTTATATTTGAGTAATCCTTAATAATTGTGTATTTGCTATGCATGTTCCGCTGCACTTATTAATTGAGTTATTCAAAATGCATAATTTGTCAAACTTGCATTAAAATCAGTCATCACCCAATTCACCCCTCCTCTTGGGTAATGGTTGCCATGGCTAACATATTTGTTTCTGTTTCTTTTCAGTTAGTAACATGACTTTTGGGTCTTCCATGGTTACCATGCAATCTTCAAGGAATCGGAGGAAGGGGAAGAAGGTTGCGGCTTCTTCCTCCATAGCCATTCCGGACTCCTCCGACCAGGGTGTTATCATCGGAGAGCAAGATCAGCCAGGGTCCCCTATCCAGAGTTTCAAAGGGAGAAAGAGGCAGGCTGTCGAAGAACTTTCTGAGCACGAAGGTAGGCCGTCGGAGGGCGGCGATAGGGAAAGGGCGGACTTCTTACCAATCATCACGGGGCACTCTGATCCTGGCCCTTTCATATCTGGGTGATTTTTGGGTGGCGAGGTGAGGCAACATATTGTCGAGTAAAGTCTAGCCCAAAATTAGCCGCACTTCAGAGGCAAGCTCTCCGGGCAACGGCCGAGATCTGTTTCATCAAGGAAACTATTGAGAACGCTGATCGGCAGGCATCGGAAGAGCTGAAGACTTTGAAGAAAGAAAAAGAGGAAATCAACCAGAAGTTGACTGCATCTTTAAAAGCCGATGAGGATAGTAGGGCAAGGGCCGTCGAACTGGAAAAGAGGGTCATTGAACTGGAGAAGGCATTGGTGGACTCTGAGGCTGCCAGGAAGACTGAGAAGCTTGAGGCCGACAGAAGCATTGGCGCACTGAGGGCCGAGGTGGCAGAGCTCGAAAAGGAAGTGGAGGAGCTAGACGGGGTAGCTGGAAAGGTCGGGGGAGAGCAGTTCCAAAATGCTGTGGCGCAAATCCTGCACTTCAATCCCGGGGTCAACCTTAACTTGGAGGGCGTTACCCTGGATAAAATCTTTCACAACGGCCAACTTGTAGCTGTTGTGGAGTTAGCCGGGAAAGCTTCTGGTGGCAACCCAGAGGTTATTCAAATCCCAGAAGGAGAAGAGGCCGACGCTTAAGCTTCTCTTCTTTTTTTCATTTCCTGTTTTCTGCCCCCTGCGTGGGGTTTTATTATTGTATGGACAATTGCCCTATGTTTGGGGTTTTATAATTAATTAATTTGTTTAACCATTCATTTTTGTTTGTCACGGTCCGACTTGGGTCCAACGCCCATTTCCATAGTCATTGTAATGGACTTAGAAAACTGTTTGTCATAAAAAATCATGGTCCGGGATCCTTCACTCATATCGTCGAGTGAACGGCATTCCACTTGACTTAGGTAGAAATAACGCTTTAGTTTGTAATCTAATGTTTATAATAATCAAACGTCAAGAAATTTCAGACTTAGGCAAAGTAAAACCTTAATCCATATTCCAGTGCTTACTATGAGAAGCGCTTGGAATTGCAGACATAGGTAAAAGTAACGCCTGGCTTAGGGCATTTTACATGAAAACCTTTTTACCTAAGGCATCATCATTGTTTAACCTTGCCCGGGGTAGGTACCCCAATAATCGTATAGATTTTGGGACCCTTTTTTGGCTTAGGTATAAAGAAGGAGTATGTACATATGATCCGTACTATATCCTATCAATTTGACATTTAAGCAATTAGGGCAGCGCGTTTGACTAATCTTGATACTTGAATAGCAACTTTATTGATAATATTGGGAGGACGAAAATCCGTACATAGCATATTTACTAAAAACGAGAATGGATTAAAGATAACTTTACTAGAGGGCTAAGCCACTATGGGCATTTAGCTATAGTATTTTCTTAGTTTATCCGCATTCCAGTAATTCTTGACTGAGGTTTCAGATAATGTTTCCAGCGTGTAGGCTCCCTTACCCGTACTAGTGACGACACGGTAGGGGCCTTCCCAGTTAGGGGCTAGTTTCCCTTGGGAGGCATTCTTCCCTCCTATGTCGGCTCTCCTGAGCACTAGATCGCCGGGCTGGAATTTCCTTGGGACCACTTTCTTGTTGTACCTAGCCGCTGTCTTCTGCTTGAGGGCGGCATCCCGTATGTGGGCTACGTTTCTTCTTTCTTCGAGCAAGTCCAGGTCCTCTCTGATTAGACTGGGGTTGCTGTCGGATTAGAATTGTTGGTAGCGCCAGCTGAGCTCCCCTATCTCCACCGGGATCATGGCCTCGCAGCCATAGGTCAACTTAAAAGGGGTCTCTCCCGTCGTAGAATGGGGAGTGGTCCGGTATGCCCAAAGAACATGGTCAAGCTGCTCGACCCAGTTCCCTTTGGCTTCGTCTAACCTCCTTTTTAAGCCTCGCACGATGATTCTATTGGCGGCCTCTGCTTGTCCATTTGTCCTGGGGTTCTCGACAGAGCTGTAATGATGCTTTATTTTCAATACAGCTAGTAGCTCTTCAAAAGCTTTGTCTTTGAACTGGGTACCGTTATCTGTGACTACAGATTCTAGTATGCTGAACCTGGTGATAATATGGCGCCAAGTAAACTTCTGAATCCGTGCCGAGGTGATGGTGATCAAGGGTTCGGCCTCGATCCACTTAGTAAAATAGTCTACTGCTACCACCAAGTATTTAAACTGCCCTGGGGCCTGGGGGAACGGCCCCAAAATGTCCATGCCCCACCTGTGAAAGGGCCAAGGAACCGACGTCGTGAACAGTTCTTCAAATGGGGCTTGGAAATGGTCCGCATGACGCTGACACTTGTCGCAAGCTTGAACATGTGTATGAGAGTCAGCTTCCATTGTCGGCCAATAGAATCCTGCCCTTAATACTTTTTGGGCTAGGGCTTTGGCTCCTAAGTGGTGACCGCAGCTTCCTTCATGAACTTCAGCTAGGGCGTATTCCGCTTCTTTTGGGGTTAAGCACTTTAGAAGAGGGGAGGAGATACCACGCCGGTATAGGCAGCCGTTGTAAATGGTGTATCTGACCGACGTCTTTACCAATTTGGAAGCCTCTTTCGGGTCCGACGGTAACTTCCCATGCCGCAGATAGTCCAGTATAGGGGTGATCCAAGATGACTGATGGTCCTCCACCTGGGATATACTGTGATCCGCGATGGAGGGTTGGGAGAGAGTTTCTTGGATTACCGACCGGTTGTTACCGGGGCTCTTCGTGCTGGCCAGTTTGGACAAAAGGTTTGCTCTGGAGTTTTGTTCTCTTGGGATGTGCTCTATCTTGACCTCTTCAAAACCTTTCAAAAGTTCCTGGACCTTGTTCAAGTATTTCTGCAAGAGGGGTTCTTTAGCTTAATAGTCACCTCGGATTTGGGAGGTTACTTGCTGGGAATCACTGCAAAGTGTGATCTGCGTTGCCTCCAAATCCTTTGCCATTAGCAAACCGGTGATGCAGGCCTCGTACTCGGCCTGATTGTTTGAAGTCGAAAATTCAAACTTTAGGGAGTGCTCCAAGATCAAACCCTCCGAGTTTTCGACTATCACTCCGGCCCCACTTCCTTTGGGGTTCGATGATCCGTCAACAAAAATGGTCCAGAAGGCTTTCTTAGGATCACCGTTGTCTGTTATGAGTTCCGCCAGGAAGTCTGACAACGCTTGGGCTTTTATTGCAAGTCGCGGTTCGTATGTGATTCCAAACTCTGAGAGTTCAATCGACCATGCAATCATTCGATCGGCCAGATCTGGCTTGTGTAGCACCTGTCAGATAGGTTGGTCGGTTCTTACCACCACTGGGTGGCATTGGAAATATTGTCGAAGTCTTCTTGCGGTGATAATGAGCGCAAAGGCAACTTTCTCAACCTTTTGGTACCGAAGCTCAGGGCCCTGGAGGACCTTACTTACGAAATAGACAGGCTTCTGTCCTTCGTCAGTTTCTCTGATCAAGACTGAGCTTACGGCCTCGTCGTTGACGGATAGGTACAAGTAGAGTGTCTCCCCGGTGTCCGGCCTTGTCAGGATAGGAGGGGAGGACAAGAGGTTCTTTAATGATGTGAAGGCGTCCTCGCACTCTTGAGTCCATTCAAAACTTTTTCCCTTCTTGAGCAGTTTGAACAGGGGGAGAGACTTGTGAGAGGCTTTAGCTAAGAACCTTGTGAGGGCCGCTATGCGCCTCGTAAGCTATTGTACCTCTTTGACGTTCCGGGGACTTCTCATGTTGAGGATGGCCTGACATTTATCCGGATTGGCTTCGATTCCTCTATGAGTTAGTATGAACCCCAGAAATTTACTGGCCTGAACCCCGAAAGCGCACTTCTCCGGGTTTAACCTTATGTTGTAGTTTCGGAGTTGTGCAAATACTTTTTCGAGGTCCGCCGCGTGCGATCCGTTTTGTGGGGTCTTTACTACCATGTCATCTATATAGACTTCTAGCATCTTTCCCACTTGGTTTTCAAAAACCTTGTTCATCATCCTCTGGTAGGTGGCTTCTGCATTTTTTAGGCCGAAAGGCATGACCTTGTAATAGTAGCTTGCCCTGTCGGTAATGAAAGCGGTTTTATCTTCATCCCCAGCGTACATGGGAATCTGATTGTACCCGGAATACGTGTCCATGAATGAGAGCCATCTGAACCCCGAGGAGCCATCCACTAATTTATCCACATTGGGGAGTGGATATGGGTCCTTGGGATAGGCTTTATTCAGGTCAGTATAGTCTATGCACATCCTCCATTTTTCGTTGGACTTCTTTACCAGAACCATGTCGGAAAGCCATGTGGTGTATGAGATTTCTCTGATGAAGTTGCCATTTAGTAGCTCTTTAACCTGGTCTTCGATGACTTGCTGCCTCTCGGGTCCGACCTTCCTCTTCTTTTATGCGATTGGCTTGGTGCCTTCTTTAATCGACAATCGGTGGCAAATGAAGCTGGGGTCAAGTCCGGGCATGTCGAAGGAAGTCCAGGTGAAAAGGTCTTTATTTTTCAACAAGAGTTCAGACAGCTGTTATTTTTCTTTGTCATCCAGACGAGCTCCGATCTTGGTGACCTGTTCTGGGTTGGTCCCCAACTGAAGAGACTCCAGTTCACCTTCGGGCTGGGGGCGAGTACCCTAAATTTCTTCCCTGACATCCAATTCTGTCATTAAAATTTTAACCTGGTCGATAGCTGGGGCGGATACGACGGGGCTCGACCTCCCGGGCACTTTACAAATCTTCAAGCTCTCATTATAGCATTTTCTGGCTGCAACTTAGTCGCCTTTAACAGTGATGACTTTGCTGTTCCTATTGGGGAACTTCATCACGAGGTAGGTGGTGGATACCACTGCTCCGAGGGCGTTGAGAGAAGGGCGGCCCAGGATAATGTTATAAGCTGAGGGGCAGTCCACAACCAAGAATTTTACCTTGACAGTCCTGAAGAGTGTAGATGATCCGAGGGTCAGGTGGGTTTCGTAATATCCAACCGGGGTGATCTTCTGACCAGTGAAACCCGTCAACTCTCCCACGTGAGGAGTCAAGTCGGATCGCGGGTGATGTGTGTGAAACAACATCATGTTTTGTTCTTGTTTTGCATGCATTCTTGAGCATTTTAGGCATTTTAGTTTTCCTTTTAGTTTATTTTTCTCTTAGTTCGGATAACTGCGGTGTTTTTGGTGTTCTTGTGCAGGATTAATATTGAATTGGCCTTGGATTGAATGGAATGCTTGCATGTTTGAAGTTGGAGCTTAGTGGATAGCAAAAAGGTGCAAAAAGACCATTCTAGAGGGATCCACGGCCTGCCCGTGGGTTAAACCATGGCCATGGATCGAGCAGCAACTTGAAGGAGGAAAAGAGAGATTCCAGGGAGTTCCACGGCCTGGCCGTGGAATGATCCACGGCCGTGGAATGATCCATGGCCTGGCCATGGAATGATCCATGGCCATGGAATTCTGACAGCAAGATCCACGGCCAGCTCGTGGAATGATCCACAGCCGTGGATCGCAGTACGCATAAGTTTTTAAGTTTTATTTTTATTTCTTTTGGGGCTTTTTAGCCAATTAAAACCCTAGGTTATAAATAGATGTTCTGAATACAATTAGGGAGTTCTAATTTGGTTTTGGGAGAGGCACATTGGAGGCTCTGGTTCTTGATCTTTCTTCCCTCTTCTCTCTTGGATTACGGGTTTTGGATGTCGATGAACATGTTTTCTGATTTCTTATTCTCTATGTCTGAGTAGTTTCTTTTGTTTCTAGGATTGGGCAATGCCCTTTGATATATTGATAATAATTAATTGATGTTGTTTCCCCTTTTATTGATCTTGAATGTTCATTGATTCAATTCTTATTGCTCTTATTCATGTGAATTTGCTGGCCACTTATTTGCATCTCATAGGCATTTAAGGACGTACTGAGAGGTGAACCTAGGTGTTGGAACCATAAGAATTGAACTTAAGGTCTAAATCACGAGAGTAGTTTTAGCCTTTCGAGGATTCAATGAATTACCACAAAGCGTAATGGGTTCAATTTAAATTCAATTACCACGAAAGTAAGAATTTGTTTAATTGGGCACGGATCTTGTATCTTGAGAAAGAACATTAACTAATTTAGGGTAATTTACCTTCAATTGAATTTCAGATTTAATAAAAGGGTTGTCAATTAGGATTTGTCTTATATCATTGTGGTACCCCAATCTTGGAAGCTTTCTTGAATCTGAATATCTTTTTTGATAAATTACTGTTTTTGTTCTTAATTTTACACTTTAATAATTATTTACTTAATTGCTTGGTTACTACGTTCTTCTCAATAAACAATCATATTCTCTTTTGTTTAATTTAATTGAATTAATTAATAAATTGGTATTCATAGACACAGTCCCTGTGGATTCGATCTTTTTATTACTTGACGACGAAATCGTACACTAGCGGATTTCACGCATCAAGTTTTTGGCGCCATTGTCGAGGACTGTGTTTTTCTTGAATATTAATTTAATTTTTAATTTAATTATTTTAAAGCTTTTCTTTATATTTGGTTCTTACGTTCTTGATTTCTCTTTGACTCTCTGTAGGTAATTTCTCTTGTTTATGCAAAGTACTAGACGTTCTGGGATTCTCATTGAAGCAGATCCTGAAATTGAAAGGATTTTACGTAGAAGGAGAAGACAACAAAGGCACAGAGTAAGAGAAATATTTGAACCAACACTTGTCATGGCAGCAGCTGAAGATAATAAACCGTTAAAAGAGTATGCAGCCCCTAATGCTCGGGGTTTGCGATCTGGAATTGCTCGGCCAGACATTGAAGCCAAGCACTTCACCATACCTCCTGCCCTACTATCTATGATAAGGCAGAACCAGTTTGGAGGATTACCGTCAGAGGATCCTAATGATCATGTGGACATGTTCTTGGAGTTCTGTGAGACCCTCAAGATCGAAGGCGCCTCTATTGATGTTATTCGTCTCTGCTTGTTTCCTCTATCAATGAGAGATAGAGCTAGAGCTTGGTTGAAGTCTGTTCCTGCTGAGATGATAACTACTTGGGACCAATTGGAACAAGCCTTTTTGGATAAATTCTTTCCACCTTCTAAGACTGCTCACCTAAGGACCCAAATCACAAGCTTGGGATAGATATAAGGCTTTGCTGGAAGCCTGCCCACACCACGGGTTAGAGAAGTGGTTGATCGTACACACCTTCTACAATGGTTTAGAATATTCTTCGAAGGTGTCTCTTGACTCCGCAGCTGGTGGAGCTCTGATGAATAGAAGGCTCACATAAGCTTATGGGATAATTGAAAGTGTTGCTTCGAATCATCACCAATGAGCTAATGAAAGAGGGCATAACCCGAGAAAGCTCTCGGGAGGTAAGTTTGAGGTAGATGGTGTTGATTTAATTATGTCAAAGTTTGATTCTTTGAATAAACGTTTTGACATGCTTGAGAAAGCTCATGTTAATGCCATAAGTGCCTCTAACAATTTTTGTGAGATTTGTGGAACACAGGGACATATAGGTGTTGAATGCCAAGTTGGAATGGGTTCCTCACATGGTGCACCGGTGGAGCAAGTGAAATCATGCCACAATTTCCATGACTTCAACCAAAAGGGGAGGAATGATCCGTATTCCCAAACTTACAACCCCGGTTGGAGGTCACATCCTAACTTCTCTTATCGGAATAATCAGTACCAAGCTAGGCAAGGTAATGCTAAACCATCTTCTGGAGTTCCACAGGTACAGAAATCTAGACTTGAGTCTCTTCTAGAGAATTTTGTTGAGAGCCAGTCTAAGCAGAATGAGGAGTTTAGGCACCATGGGCAAGTTGTGACTAAGGCCATTAGAGAGTTGTCAGCTAAGGTTAATAATTTGGCTATTCATAATAAGATGTTAAAAAACCAGATTACCCAACAAGCAAGCACTTCACATAGGCAACAAGGTAAGTTTCCTAGTTAACTAGAAATAAACCCAGGGAATGAACATTGTAAAGCTGTGAGTTTGAGGAGTGGAAAGAAATTAGAGGATTTCAAAGGTTAGGGGGAGAGTGACAAAGATGAGGGGACTGAGGAAAAAGAGACTAAGACACAGCCCTTAGGTGAGGAGGAAACTAATGAGAAAGTGTCTAAGTATGTACCCCCTGAGCCATACTAACCCCCAGTGCCCTTTCCTTAAAGATTGGCTAAGGCTAAGTTAGATAGGCAGTTTGGGAAGTTCTTAGAGGTTCTTAAGAAATTGTACATTAATGTACCCTTCACTGAAGCGTTAAAACAAATGCCTACCTATGCTAAGTTTCTTAAGGACATTTTGTCTAATAAGAAGAAGCTTGAGGAATTTGAGACAGTAGCTTTAACTGAGGAGTGTAGTGCCTTAATTCAGAATAAATTGCCTCCTAAGCTAAAAGATCCAGGTAGCTTCTCTATTCCCTATTTGATTGGCAACACGAATTTTGATAAAGCTCTGTGTGATTTGGGGGCTAGTGTTAGTCTTATGCCCCTTTCTGTGTGTAAGAAGTTGGAGGTGGGTGAGCTAAAACCCACAACTATCTCACTTCAATTGGCGGATCGGTCTGTCAAGTACCCCATAGGCATCTTGGAGGATGTTCCCATTAAGGTTGGTAAGTTTTACATGCCGGTGGATTTTGTTGTGCTTGACATGGAAGCTGATGCTACAATGCCGATCATACTTGGGCGTCCATTCCTTGCCACTGGAAAGGCTATCATTGATGTACATGAAGGAAAACTGACTTTGCGATTGAATGATGAGGAAGTAGTTTTTGATGTTTTTAAATCTGAAAATAATTCTAATTCCTTAACTTCATGTAATCGCATTGATGCTACTAAAGTTATGGATAGTGTTGTGCTTTCAAGTATACAGGAATCAGTGACTGATGCTATGCCCTGCAAGGAAGGACCTAAGAAGCATAGTGACAAGTGTGTCGAGAAGCGTGAATTTAAAATCGGGGATAAAGTTCTTGTTAATACCTCGCTTCTACGTTTCTGTCCTAGTAAGTTATGGTCGAAATGGTCTGGACCATATGAGATTGTTCGAGTTTTATCCTACGGTGTGCTTAAGGTGAAGAAAGAAGGTCATAAGCCTTTCATGATAAATGGCCAGAGAGTGAAACACTTTGAAGGAGTGGGGACTGGGCACTACTCCATTGACATCACCTGAGCACAAAAACCAGACCAGAGTCGAGCTAATGACTTTAAACAAGCGCTTTTTGGGAGGCAACCCAAGTTTCTTTGTTTTTGTTTTTCCTTTTAATTTCTTCTTTTTCTTTTGATTTTGTGTGTTGTTTTGTTGGTTTGATCTTTATCTTATGGATTTTGTCTAGGTTTGACCCTTTTGAAGCTAAATTTAGAAAGAGAGTGAAGTGTGAAGTCAGAAAGTTCCACACCCAGCCCATGGATTGAACACTAGAAGTTTTTCCACCACCGCAGTGAGTTCTTTTCTTTTATCCCTTCTCTTGTTTTAGATTTTTACATTGGGGACAATGTAAGTTCTAAGCTTGGGGGGTATTTTTGTATTTTTATATTTTCATTTTCATTAGTTTCATGCATTCTCATGTCTTGTTTTGCATTGCATTTTCATGTTGCATTTTCATACCATCATATCTCTCGGCTTTTTGGTTGAACTTGTGCCCCTCTTTTTTTGAGGATTTTGAGATGGTATTGATTTGGAACCCAATTTGTTGATTCTTGTGGTAGGCAACAGGCATTGTTTTAAATTTATAGTAGAGGTGATCTTTTGACAGTTGATAATTAGCATATGTTCTCTGAATTTATGCTTCTTATTGAATTTTTAAACCTCGAAATGTGAGTTTTGAGCCTATTTGGGACTTATGCACTGTATGATTTTTGTTCTCATTCTTTGTGTTGAGTGATATTCCTCATTGATCTTGTGCTCTAGAACTTGATTTGAAACCATTTTGAGGCGAAATTTTTGGTTGCATGCTTGAATGTGATTAAGGCATTTTAGGTATTTTTCTAGCCTTCTGAAATTGTTACACTTTCATCCTCTAGTTGCCTATTTTGAGCCTATTGCATAATTATTTTTCTTGATAACTATGCTGAAACATTATTGGTAATCATTTAGAATATTAAATGGAGCAAAGTGGGTTTAAAAGTTGTGAAAAGTGTGTGGGAATCATATGTGAATGACATTTCTCTTTCTAAAAAAAATAAAAAAAAGGTGCAAATAAAAGAAAATCATAAGAAGCTTGAAAAAAAAAGAAGAGAAAGAGAAGAAGGAAAAGTAAGGAAGAAAATTCTTTGAAATGTGGAGTTATGTTTTAGATTGAAATATTGTCTTTGCTCTATTTATGCTCTATTGGATTTCTTGTACTTATTAAAAATTTTGATGAGCCCTTTGTGCATATCTTCCTTTCTCTACCTTACCTAACATCATTCCCATGGCCCCATTACAACCCTTGAAAGACCTTTTAATTCTTGCATGCATGCTGATTATTAGTGGAAATTTGGTTTCTTATCAAGCATATGGAAGTGCATTTTCTTTGATGGATTTTGAGCATATGATTTTCACCCTTAAACACTTTGAGTGTGGTTAGTGGAGTGAACTTAATTCAATCAGTGAGAATGTATGATTTCTGAGAACTTAGCCTCTAATTAGACTTGATTTTGATTACCTCTCAGATTCTTTGATTGCCTTAGCCTATTGCTTGGATATTGTTTTCTCGGGTTCCTTATTCTTTATTGTCTTTTGATCCCACAACTTGGTTTGGCATTAATTTTTGCTTGAGGACAAGCAAAATCTTAAGCTTGGGGGGATTTGATGTGTGTGAAACAACATCATATTTTGTTCTTGTTTTGCATGCATTCTTGAGCATTTTAGGCATTTTAGTTTCCCTTTTAGTTTATTTTTCTCTTAGTTCGAATAACTGTAGTGTTTTTGGTGTTCTTGTACAGGATTAATGTCGAATTGGCCTTGGATTGAATAGAATGCTTGCATGTTTGAAGTTAGAGCTTAATGGATAGCAAAAAGGTGCAAAAAGACCATTCCAGAGGGATCCACGGCCTGCCCGTGGATTAAACCACGGCCATGGATCGAGCAAAGAACTTGAAGGAGGAAAAGAGAGATTCCAGGGAATTCCACGGCCTGGCCGTGGAATGATCCACGGCCTGGCCATGGAATGATCCATGGCCATGGAATTCTGACAGCAAGATCCACGACCAGCCCGTGGAATAATCCACGGCCGTGGATCGCAGTACGCATCAGTTTTTAAGTTTTATTTTTTATTTCTTTTGGGGGCTTTTTAGCTAATTAAAACCCTAGGTTATAAATAGATGTTCTGAATACAATGAGGGGGTTCTAATTTGGTTTTAGTAGAGGCACATTGGAGGCTCTGGTTCTTGATCTTTCTTCCCTCTTCTCTCTTGGATTACGGGTTTGGATGTCGATGAACATGTTTTCTGATTCCTTATTCTCTATGTCTGAGTAGTTTCTTTTGTTTCTAGGATTGGGCAATGCCCTTTGATATATTAATAATGATTAATTGACGTTGTTTCCCCTTTTATTGATCTTGAATGTTCATTGATTCAATTCTTATTGCTCTTATTCATGTGAATTTGTTGGCCACTTATTTGCATCTCATAGGCATTTAAGAACGTACTGAGAGGTGAACCTAGGTGTTGGAACCATAAGAATTGAACTTAAGGTCTAAATCACGAGAGTAGTTTTAGCCTTTCGAGAATTCAATGAATTACCACAAAGCGTAATGGGTTCAATTTAAATTCAATTACCACGAGAGTAAGAATTGGTTTAATTGGGCACGGATCTTATATCTTGAGAAAGAACATTAACTAATTTAGGGTAATTTACCTTCAATTGAATTTCAGATTTAATAAAAGGGTTGTCAATTAGGATTTGTCTTGTATCATTGTGGTATCCCAATCTTGGAAGCTTTCTTGAATCTGAATATCTTTCTTGATAAATTGTTGTTTTTGTTCTTAATTTTGCACTTTAATAATTATTTACTTAATTGCTTGGTTACTACGTTCTTCTCAATAAACAATCATATTCTCTTTTGTTTAATTTAATTGAATTAATTAATAAATTGGTATTCATAGACACAGTCCCTGTGGATTCGATCTTTTTATTACTTGACGACGAAACCGTACACTTATGGATTTCACGCATCAGCGGGAGCTCCAACTTTTGATATAAATCTAGGAACATAATGTCGGCTGAACTCCCTTGATCGATGAAAATTCGACGGACCTCAGCATTTGAAATTACCCCGGAGATGACGAGTGGGTCATCGTGATCCGGGATTATTCCGCCGTAGTCTTCGTCTGAGAAAGTGATGGGAGGCGCTTTTCTATTCTCCGCTTGTGTTCTTAGTTCTGAATGGACCGCACTAAAAACTACCATTCTAAGGGCTTTCTTTCGAGCTCCATTGGAGGATCCCCCTCTGGCAAAGCCACCAACAATGGTATGGATCGTCCTGTTAGGCTCGGTGTGGTGGTCGTCGTTATTAGCGGGGGGTATTCCTGGCCCGACCCTGTCGATCACCGTTATCTGGTCGAGGCGGAGTCCGGGATCTTCTCGTAGGGCTTCTTGTCCCTCTTCTGTGCGGAGGGGAAGGACTTCGACATCTGCTGTCTCTGCGTCTATTATCCCCTTCGTTGTTTTGCACACGGAGAATATACTGCTGCAGGCGTCCGGCCTTGATTAGAAACTCAATGGCATCGCGCAACTGATAACAATCCTCTGTATCGTGGCCATAGGCTTTATGCCATGTGCAATGTTTGGAGTGATCCTTCTGCTTGTGCTTCTTGATAGGAGCTGGTCTCCAGATGTTCTGAAACTTCGTGTTCATTGCCTCCCTCAAGATTGTTTCCCGAGTCGTATTCAAAGGAGTGTATTCAGAGTAATTTCTTCGTGGAGGGCTACCCTTTGCGGGTCGCGATCTTAAGGAATTTTGGTTTGGCTTTTGGTGAGAAGGCTCACCTTTGTCCCACCTCCTATGGTCTTCTGTTGCCTCCTCCAAGTAGACATACTTCTCAGATCGTTTCTAGAAGTCGGTCAGGTTGTCCGGTTTCTTTTTTTCCAGGGACTTGAAGAATTCTGAGCCTACTCGGAGACCACTCCTGGCGTAGTGCAAGGCTATTCTGTCTTCAAAATTTTCTACATTGGTGCAGGCAGCCATAAAGCGCCTAACATAATCCTGGAGGCTCTCGTCCTTTCCCTGGCGGATCTTAGCCAGGGACTCGATGGATTTAGGTTGTTCCTTGCTCGTGGTGTACTGCAGTAGAAAACGTTGTTTGAGGTCCGACCAATTCACGATGGTTCCCCGTGGTTGGCTGGTAAACCACTTGAGGGCCCCCTTTTTGAGGGAGAGAGGGAAGGCTCGGCACAACAATTCCATGGATCCGCCATAGAAACATAGGGACTGCTCATAGGCATTTATGTGTTCCTGGGGGTCCGTTGTTCCGTCGTAAATTTCAAGGTTTAGAGGAAACTTGAAATTCCTCGGAACCCGGAACTCCATGAGTGGTTCGGATAAAGGTTGTTCCATAGTTCCGCAATTCCGGTTATTGTCCCCAGTATTGGGAATTCCCTCATCGTCGTGGGCCCTCCTTTGGTTATTTTCCACGTCGGTCCGTCTATCACCTCGGCGCGGCTTTGGTTAGTTTTTTATGCATGGCGTGCTGCATGTCTTCCAGCCTCCTAAATTGGTCATTGAGCAAGTCCATATGTTGCTGCAACATATCTTGAAATTGGCGTTGGGAACCCCGAGATTGATGTGTGCGTTCAGAACGGGATGCACGATCATCGAACTCGTTGTTCGGGGTTCCCAAGCGTTGGTGTACTGGAATCCTGCATTCTTAAAGGCTCTGATCACCTCTCTGGGCTGGGAACTCAAGTCTTTCCCTGACAGAAATCCTTCGTGATGGGTTAGGAGACTCTTCAGAAAAGGAGGTGGAGTGCCCATCACGTCGGCTTCCTGATCCGGGTTCCTGATTTCTCACAGCGGAGGTTTGAGCGACAAGTAGAGGCAGTGGTGGTGGTGGACGTTGCGTGTCGAGATCTTGCCTCTGGTTGACAGAGGTTTGAGCAGCGTCTCTTCTCGAGTTTTGCCTCGTGTTCACCATGATTGGGTGGGATTAGAATTTTATGGTCCCCTCAGTCGGTGCCAATGTTCTGAATCGAATTCTGGGGAGTACCTGAGATAGGCACGTTACGGTGGTTCCTCCTTTGAGCAGCAGCTGAGCGTGTAGCACAAGGGGGTGAGTACCTGCAAAGGAACTCCAACGCTCAAGTCAGACAGTGCTTGAGAAGGTTTAAGAGATTGGATTCAGAGTTACCTTACTAAGATGACTTAGCCTTGTATTTATAGAGCGTATACAGAATCGTAATGGGATTCTTATTGAATGCAGGTAATTTAGGATTAGTATCCTGACGATGATCACATTTCCATTATTATAGGATACATCCCTATAAATCCGGGATTATTATAAGGAAAATATCTAGGCATCAAGGATATCTATAAATCCTATAATATCGTAAGTTGATGATCGACAGTTGTGGATATTTAGGGATTGATTCTGTATGAATCTATCAGCTGTAATGTCGAATCCCAACGCCACTTTAAGACCGTAATCCGTGGTCCGGAATACGTCGTGAGTCTTCCTCTACGCCAGCTGGGAGAGTCCGGTAGTGTGCATGCCGGGTTGATCCCATGGAGCGAGATCCCGGATCATGGTCCAGAACAAATTCAAACTGAAAGTTTTATACATACTTATATATTCCATAAATAATGACAATATATAAAGAAATATAACATACATATATTAAATATATAAGTAAAATTATGAAAAAAATAATATCTATATTACGATGTAAGTAATTTATGACACATAATAAATCAATACATTATAGAAGTACAACAAATAAATATTACGCTATATAAATATATCTTACCAAATAAAATTATATTAAAATATATTAAATATAAAATTAAATACAAAATAATAAATAATCCCACATATTAACAACATCCAGCAATGGCACGGTGGCAAGTTTCCCCACTATTTTCCAAAGATCTTAGATTCAATGGCATATATAGATAACAATATGAGCTTTGCGCAGGACATGAGACTGGCTTTCGAGATTTGATTGGAACCAACCTGGTTCCAGTTAACTCATCACCCGGACAATCCGATCCGATTTTGAAAGCTATGTCATTAACTGTATTTCAGCACCATTTTTGGGAAACATTGGGAGACAAGAAAAAAATAAATGAAAAATTTTATAGTACCTATGTTTTTTATTTTATGGTATGGTATGGATGAGTTATTAAGTATTTTATTAATTATTAATTATTTTAATACTTTTATAATAAAATCAGATTTAATAAATATTTGACAACTTACAGTAACTATTGTAACCATTAAAATATTATAAAAATTCTCAAAATAATATGTTAATGTGTAAATGAGAATCAGAATTAATTAGTAGGGTAACTTTCTCTGCCAAATGGATTTTGCCAAAAATAATTTCCAGCTTGCTGCCTTAAAAGAGAAAAAATTGGTTAGATTCTTTAATGTGTATCTATGGCCCGGAAAATGGATGCCAAAATGACAGTCCTCATTGTACACCTAATACAATGTCACTCTCTCCACCGTCTTTCCTCATAGTCATTTATATTCTTAGAAGTTTAGAATCAGGATAATCATAGCTGCACAAAGTATGAATGTAACTTTTTTTTTTAAATGGCTCAAATTGTGGACGTATATAATTGTTCAAATATCTTTACCTTAAACTTTCTTTCCTCTTCGCAGTTTTCATGGACTTTTTCTCCAATCCAAGCTGCACGGCACGTTCTGACACCATGATGTTCCTGTAACTTAAGACGTTGCCACTAGCTTGCTCCTTGAGCATGTTAGGTTTGGTTTTTTAGTTAGTATTTACAACTCAGTTAATTAGGAACTATTTTTAAGGGATAAACTTCTATTTATAGTTTTCATGTTGTTTTCGTGTTAGTAGTGGGTTGTTTTCTGTTTCTAACTTTATGTATGTTATGTAAGGCTATATAATAGTCAATGTACTTCTTGAATGATATAGAAAATTTTACCCAATTTCTCTATCCTTTTCATAAGTTATTTTCTAGTATTCAACATCTGGTATCAGAGTTTCATCATGGGACCTAATTAAAATTTGAAGCAGCAGTCTTCTAATGCATTATGGTGGCAGAGAGTTTGTTTGTACAGCCAACAATTCCAAAATTTGATTGGCACTATGATCATTGGGCGATGCTCATGGAAAACTTCTTGCGTTCAAAGGAGTATTGGGGTTTGGTGGAGAGTGGGATTCCTGCAGTAGCAAAAGGTGCTATTCTCACAGATGTACAAAGGAAGAACATTGAAGATTAGAATTTGAAAGATTTGAAAGCAAAGAACTATCTATTTCAGGCATTAGATTATTCAATTCTGGAGACGATTCTTAACAAGGATAGAGTGAAGAACATATGGGACTCCATGAAGCAGAAATATCAAGGTTCAACCCAAGTGAAGCGTGCGCATTTGCAAACTCTTTGGAAGGAATTTGAAGTTCTTCATATGAAGGAAGGAGAATCTGTGAATGAGTATTTTGCTCAGACCCTTACCATAGCCAACAAAATGAAAGCGAATGGTGAGGACAAGAGAGATGTTGTTGTGGTTGAAAATATTTTGAGATCTATGACTCCTAAGTTTGATTATGTTGTGTGTTCCGATGAGGAGTCCAAGGATACAAGCACCTTAACCATTTATGAGTTGCAAAGCAGCCTGCTTGTGCATGAATAGCGCATGAGTTCTCATGTTGAAGAAGAACAAGCCTTGAAGATTACCCATGGAGATAAATTTGGAGGAAGGGGTCGAAGCCATGGTAGTTTTAGAGGAAGAGGAAGGGGACGAGGTAGACAAATTTCTAAAAAAAAAATTTGGTGGAGTGTTACAACTATCACAAACTAGGACATTTTCAATGGGAATGTCCAAGAAAGGATAAAGAGGCCAACTGCAACACCCCTCGATCTAATAACCACGGCACAATCGTCATTATGTCACGGTCACTAAATTTCGGCGTGCTAACATTGTCAAATAACAAACTCTTAC
Organism: Ormosia semicastrata; assembly: GCA_029884595.1. Classification (NCBI taxonomy): domain Eukaryota; kingdom Viridiplantae; phylum Streptophyta; class Magnoliopsida; order Fabales; family Fabaceae; genus Ormosia; species Ormosia semicastrata. The sequence continues at coordinate 15,195,837 of JAQQTO010000062.1, read as the reverse complement.
AAATAAATGAATACATTTCTCATATGAGGAAAATAGGAGCCACGAATGAATAGTTACATATACAACCAATTAAAATATGAATTATAGAATGTACTCAATTTACAATCTTTAAGTCTGGATAATCACCTTAAAACATACACATTCCCAAAATACATTTTTATATATAGGTAATACAAAATAAAATATCAACTACCCACACCCTATCTACAACTAAGGAGTTGGGCACTCCATCGAATCCCGAATGTGTGAGGCAATTCTGGGCTCACCGGTGTAGTGAAAAATACAGAATATGATCTTCAACCGCAGTCCTCTTCATGGTCAAGGTCAGATCCCCAACTATGTCGCATACGCTTGTCAGTCCAGTCGACTTGCCGGGTCTTGGCACCACCAGTGAACATAGTTCGAACGAACCAATAAAACTCTCTTCGCGACGACATCACCGGATACAGTGGGTCAAACCAAGAAAGTGTAAAAGAATCCAACTTCGTTCCCACTTACAGTCTTTAACCAAAGATTTACATAGAGCAAGAAAAGTACAAGAAAGAGGTAAGACATCCTACCATCATTATCAGTCATAGCATCAAGAAACCAAACGGCGCAAAGCGCCCACATAGCATTTCAAAATAATAAGCATAGGCATTGAATAACAGAAGTAAACAAATAAGCAGTTCCAAGCAGTTATATATATACAACAGTAAGACAACAATTCCAATTATAATGACAATGTATGCCAGATAATTCATGGACTCACTATGCACATGTGCCCTCAATAGTCAAAATCCTACTCCATGGAGCTAGACACAAAACAGTCGGAGAGAACGATCAAGAGGTATGTCTGTATTCTTGGCTGCCCAGGCCCTCAAGTGCTAAAATTCTCAAATTATCATTGTGTACCTCATGGCATTTTACAAGACATTCTACACAGATCACGATATAGGACAGCGTCTCGGTCCGGATCGTCAGTGTGTTTGCATCGGTCTGCCCCACAGACAGAGAGCTACCAACTGCCCATCGCGAGGTACCCGCACCCTGACGCCCCCAAGGTCAACAAGTAACCTACACTTGTCTATTCGCACCCGCACAAAGGTATAAGTTCAACTCCTAGGCTATCGGCCTTATCCAAGTCCAACGGACAATCTCTTTCTTTTTGTTCAATGCATGACACAATCATACTCTTCATGACCAACTAGGTCCATCATGCTTCAAATGCATGTCATATCATTTAATCAACAAGAATTGATCCCATTCACGGATCCACAACAAGCCAATAGTACATTTTAAGGATAACCACAATTTCTATTCATAGTCATGATAGAAGTCAACCATTAAATTCATTATGTGCCTCAAAAGCTCACTCATACTCACGTTCTTCCCTGTTTATGAATCCCTAATTAATTTCTAGTCATCCAATTATTTATGATTTATGTGCTTTTATTAATCCAAGGGTTTGAGTCCAGGAAGATACACGGTCAGAATCACCAACAAAGTCACAGATTTAATTGCTAGGTATTGGGTGATAAACCATACTTGTGAATTCGATGGAGACAATGTATTTAGTGAAGGATTGAGGCTGCCATTCGACGAAAAATAACATGACAGAAGGATGAAAGAGGGGAGAACATTTTATAACAAGATTGGCTAAAAATCAATTTCTGTCGGATGGAGGTTCTGTCAAACGGAGATCAAAACTGTCGAATTTTTCCAGAAGCTCAGCAGAAGTCCTAATTCGACAGATGTGGGTGTCGACGTTGGAGAAATCTCCCAAGTGTCGAACCGACGAAGAATACTATGGTCAGAAACTCTAATTCGACGGATCTTGACATTCTACTCGACGAATATTAACTTTGGGAAGCTTCTGTTAAATGGACAGAAGATCTACTCGACGGGTATGTCTTTATGGGTATTGGCATTCTAACTCGACGAATATGTCACTTGACGGATGTGGTCATTCAAATTCGATGGATTTTGCATTGGAGGAGTTTCTCTCCTAAGTGGTCAGGAGTTCATACTCGACGGATTTTGATATTGCACTAAATGACCAGGAATCAAATTCGACGGGCATGGCCAGGGGTTCATACTCGACGGATTTTAACTTTACTAAGTGATCAAGACATCAAATTCGACGGGTTTGGCCAGGAGTTCATACTCGACGGATTTTAACTTTACTAAGTGATCAAGACATCAAATTCAACGGGTTTGGCCGGTTCATACTCGACGATTTTAACTTTACTAAGTGATCAAGAGTTCATACTCATACTGACGATTTTAACATTTCATTAGATGATTAGGATATCATATTCGACGGGTTTGGCTAGGAGTTCATACTGCTACTAGTTTTCACATGAAATTTCCAAATTTCTGGGCTCAACACCGTGACCATCTGAGAACCAATCGGAAATCATTCCCTTCCATATTACACGTTCCAATACATCCAGATATATATATCAAAACACACAAATAATCAAATAGCATATATACATCACCAACAACATGTAAACAAAGATGACTCTCAGTACCAATCACAAACAACATCCCTAAATGCTAAAACAGGTTGAGGAGGAGTGTCTTCCTCTTACCTTGGAGAAGCACAAAGAAAGGCTGCTCCTTTTGGTCAGGATTTACGTTTTCAGCTTCCAGGAAAATCCTTAAACATTTAAACGTGCAAAATCAGAACCCAATATTGAAATGAATACCCATGGTCATCAAAATGACAGTGGGTTGCGAAAATGAGAGGGGAGGAAGAAAAAGCTAAGAGCTTTACCTTAAAACTCCAACCTTTAAGCTTCAAAGTGGAAGAAAATGAAGATGGAGAAAATGACAGAACTTTGAAGATGATTTCCTCAATGATGGTGGTCCTCCAAACACGAAATGGTGCTAGGATTGTGACGATTTGAAGAACAAAATGGAGGTGTGGGTGGATGGTGTTGCTGCTGTGGGGTGAAAGAGAAGAGAGAAAGATGAGTGAATAGTGAGCTGCGTATTGGGAGGAGGGGAAATGTCAGGAAGAAAATGAGTTAGACCCCTTAATTCAAACGTGCTGCACAAATTGGGAGGAGAGAGAAATGATAAAAATAATGGTTGGAGGAAGCTTCCTTGAGAAGCTTCGCGCCTCCTCGATAAAGTACATAGTAAGCTTGTCTCTAAATTAAATACATCTGACAGATGATTAATTACACTGTGGAATTATTTTCTCAGTGAATAAAATTTACAATTGATGAAAATAATATTTTATTATTCATCAGATAATTTTATGATACCGCAATTTTATTTAACAGATAAAACCTTGAGAAATACAAACCTCGCAAATTGTGCCCGGCCTCGGGTGTAGTAAGATCCCCCGTCGACACGTTGACAGTTCAAGGTTTACCAGCCTCAGGGAAAATATTTTATTTTCCCGACTCCACTTAGCGCACACGCAAAACGAGGAATATATTAAAATATTCAATATTTTTAAAAAATTTCACAAAAATCACCAAAAATCATAAATATTATAAAATGATTATTTATAATGAAATAAAGAATTTTTGGGATGTTACACCAACCATGCAGAAACTCAAGAAGAGATGTTGTTGATGGCGTATAAGGATACAAATAAGGTAAATGGAGAAGATGCATGGTTTCTTGACTCATGATGTAACAATCATATGTGTGGGAAGAAGGAACATTTCTCAAATTTTGATGGAAATTTTAGAGATTTTGTAAAGTTGGGCAACAACTCAAGTCTGGTTATAAAAGGAAAAGGTAATGTGAGACTAATAGTGAATGGAATAGCACAAATCATCACAGGATTATTTTATGTGCCTGAGTTGAAGAACAATTTGCTTAGTATTGGGCAATTGCAAGAAAAGGGGCTTGTCATTATATTTCAACGTGAAAGGTGCAAAGTGTTTCATCCTAAGAGAGGTTTAATTATGAATACAAAGATGTCTTCAAATAGAATGTTCAAACTACAAGCTACATCTCAACCTATAGCATCTACTTGTTTCAACACCATTACAGAAGATGTGGGACAACTTTGGCACTGCAGATATAAGCACTTGAGTTTTAACGGCTTGAAGACTCTTCAGCTAACGAAAATGGTGAATGGTTTACCACAGTTTAAGTCTCCTTTGAAGCTATGTAAAGATTGCCTAGTAGGGAAGCAACATAGGGACTCATTTCCAAAGAAGAGCACTTAGAGAGCTTCATAAACTCTTTAGTTAGTACATGCTAGTATTTGTGGACCCATTAAACCCATCTCTGATAGCAAAAAGATGTATTTGATTACTTTCGCTGATGACTTTAGTAGAAAACATGGGTTTATTTTTTGATAGAAAAGTCAGAAGTCTTTGCTATTTTCAAAAGATTTAAGATTCACGTTGAGAAGGAAACCAATTTGTTTAGATGCTTACATACTGATCGAGGTAGAGAGTTTACATAACAAGAGTTCACAATTTTTTGTGATATGCGTGGTATATGAAGACAATTGACAGTAACATATGCGGCACAACAGAACAGAGTTGCGGAGCGGAAGAATAGAACTATTATGATTATGGTTTGCAGTATGTTGTCAGAAAAGAAAATTCTCAATAGTTTCTGGCCAAAAGCAGCGAACTAGACAGAGCATATCTTGAATCAAAGTCCAACATTGGCAGTGAAAAATAAGACTCCAGAAGAAGCTTGGAGTTGAGTTAAGCCTTCAGTGGAGTATTTTAGAGTTTTTGGATGTATCTTTCATGTTCATGTACCTGACAGTACAATAACTAAGCTAGATGATAAAAGTTTGAGTTATGTTCTACTAGGAGTTAGTGAGGAGTCAAAAGCTTATAGACTTTATGATCCAAATTCACAAAGTATCATAGTAAGTAGGGATGTTATATTTGAAGAAGACAAGAATTGAGATTGGTATAAGAGGTATGAAGAAACAATTGTGCGTGATTTAGAATGGGGTGATCATGAGGACACAACAATAGTTTTTGATGTAAATGAAGAAGAACGTGAACTTGATCTTGATGCTGATATTGAAGAAGTAGAGAATTCTTCTTCTGATTCTTTGGACTCAAATGAAAGGAGGAATAGTAGACCACCAGTTTGGATGAGAGATTATGAAATCAGAGAAGGACTCTCAGATGAAGATAATGACACTTATTTGCTCATGTTTGCAGCTGCAGCTATTGATCCTATTCACTTTGAAGATGTTGTGAAGAGTGAAAAATGGAGAAAAGCCATGGATGTGGAAATGGAAGCAATAGAAAAAAATGGTACATAGGAAATGACAGAGTTACCAGAGGGAGGAAAGAAAGTTGGAGTGAAGTGGGTTTATAAGACCAAATTTAATGAAAATGAAGAAGTGGACAATTACAAGGCAAGGCTTATAGTGAAAGGGTATGCTCAGTAGTATGGTGTAGACTATACAGAAGTATTTGCACTTGTGGCGCGCATGGAGACGATCTGTTTGGTGGTAGCACTTGTAGCTCAAAGAGGGTGGACTATCAACCAATTAGGTGTGTGTTTGGGATAGCTGTAAAAATTAGATTATTTCAATAATCGATTATTGTATAAAAGCTTTTTGTTATAATCGATTATGAGAAAAAAGTTTTATGTTTGGATATGTTAGTTAAAAAGTGATTTTAAATTAATTTGTTTCGTTTGAATTGTATAAAAAAGAATTATTTTTATATATTAAATTACCAAAATAGGAATAAGATGATTAAACAAATTATTTGATTGATTAAAAAAGTTATTTGATTGAGGACAAAATGATATTTACATCTCAAAGTGAAGAATAATCCCAATAATTTTTTTACAAAATGCTCAAATTTTTGTTTCTTTTCCAATAGCTTTTTTCTCAAGAAAAAAGCTATTGATTTTTTCCTATATCAAACCCAAACATGTTGCTTAAAGTAACAACAGCTTAAAACACAAAAAAAAAAGTTGTTGGTTCAGCTTTCAAGCTAAACCAAACATGCTCTAGATGTGAAGTCTACTTTTTAAATGGTGATTTGGATGAAACTATTTTTGTGGAACAGCCTCGTGGCTATGTGCAAAATGGAAATGAACAAAAGGTTTATAAGTTAAAGAAGGCACTTAATGGGCTTAAGCAAGTATCATGTGCTTGGTACAGCCGTATAGAAGCTTATTTCATGAAGGAAGGTTTTGAGAAGTGTGACTACGAGCATACTTTGTTCACCAAGACAAGAAAAGAAGGAAAATTGTTAATCGTAAGTATGTATGTTGATGACCTCATTTTTACTGGAAATGATGAAGTGATGATTACAGAGTTTAAAAATTCCATGAAACAAGAGTTTGACATGACAGATCTTAATAAGATGAGGTATTTTCTTGGTCTCAAAGTCTTGCAAAGATCAAATGGTATTTTTGTCAGTCAAAAGAAGTATGCATCGGAGGTGCTGCAAAGGTTTAGGATAGATAAAAGTAATTCTGGTGGAGTTAAGGTGGACAAGACTTACTATAAATTGATTGAAGGTAGTCTCATGTATCTCACAGCTACTCGACCGGACATGATGTTTGTGGTGAGTCTTATTAGCATGTATATGGAGAATCCTACTAAACTTCACTTTATAGGCAACAAAAAGGGTGCCTAGATATTTGAAGGGAAATCTGGGTTTGGAATTTTCTATAGGAAGGGAGGAGATGATGAACTGATTGCTTACACTAATAGGAATTATGCTAGAGATTTGGAAGAAAGAAAGAGTACTTCAGGCTATGTGTTTTTATTAAGTTCGGGGATAGTATCTTAGTCATCAAAAAAGCAACTAGTAGTGAGCTTATCCACCATAGAAGCTGAGTTTATTGCAATAGCTTCCTGTGCTTGCCAAGCAGTGTGGTTGAAACTGGTGTTAGGAAAACTGAATCAAACTCAAGGCAAGTCAAATATTATTTTGTGATAGTAGCTCTATAATCAAAGTTTCAAAAAATTTAGTAATGCATGATCGTAGTAAGTACATAGATGTGTGTTTCCATTTCCTTCGTGAACTCACAAAAGTTAGTACTATGGAGTTGGAGTACTGTGGCACATAGGAACAACTAACAGATGAGATGACTAAACCACTCAGGTAGGATGTTTTCTTAAAGCTACGAGTACTTTTAAGAATTTGTTCTGAAACTGATATAAATTGATTACTTCTAGCTTTCAGTTTAAGAGAGAAATTATTAGGTTTGATTTTTTAGTGAGTAATTACAACTCAATTAATTAAGACCTATTTTTAAGAGATAAACTTTTGTTTACAATTTTCATATTGTTTTCATGTTAGTAGTGAATTGTTTTCTATTTCTAACTTCTCATATGTGATCTAGGACTATATAATAGCCAATGTAATTCTTAAACAATTTTATTATTCATCTAATTTTTGTATATTTAATTTTTTTAACTCACTCATAAATTCATTATATATTTCTCAAAATATTATAATTACATATAACATAATTTAATATATCTCACACATAAATATATAATATACATATAATAACTGTATTTTAAGTGAAAAAAAACATTATCCATTCTTAAATGATATAAAAAATTTCTCCCAATTTCTCGTTATTTTTTGTAAGTTATTTTTTTGGTATTCATCATGAGCATCTGTTTGTTCATTAATGCAGCAAGTTAATTCCTCTGCAAAATCTTGGGAACGGGACCCATGTCACTTCTCAAACCCAGCCAGAATGCATGAGCCACTTTCATTCATTCACTTTACCACTATAAGAACCCCGTAACACGCACACCCCTTCAAGTTTGTGACCTCACTCTCTCTCATCACTCGCCACTCACCACCGACATATACAGTAACAAAAGCACCAAAAGCACTGCTCTGTCCTTTTCCCCATTTCAACCACTTATTGTTCCCCCACTTCTACCAACTGTCACACTCCTCCTCTTCTGCACTTATGCTTCTCTCTATTATTGATCCTGCACTGAAGTTCTGAAGTTCCTCACTTTCTGCTTCTTTCACTCAAACTCACAAACACTTCAATTTTCTTCTTATCTTCTCTTACTAAACTTCCCAAACGCTTTCACACCGCTTTTCCTTCTCTGAATGGCCACCCCACATCTCAATCTACTTCTCTTCTACCATCTTCTTCTTCTTCTTCTTCTCTCAGCTCCATCTCTTCAACAACACCCAAAGATTAACCCATTCGATCTCAAAGCCCTTCTTTCCATCAAGAACACTCTAACCGAAGTCTCACCCACAGCAGTTTTTTTCTCCACCTGGAACATCACCGCACTGGATCCCTGCTCCTCCTTCGCCGGCGTCACATGCTCCCTCGACCGAGTCACCATTCTATCACTCGGCGCCAACTCACTCAGACTCTCCGGGTCACTCCCTCGCTCCATCTCCGCCCTCACCGAGTTAACTCAGCTCATCCTCTCCCCAGGAATCGTCACCGGTTCCATCCCACCTGAACTTGGCCAACTCACCGAACTCCGAGTCATCTCGTTACCCAATAACCGCTTCACAGGAACCATACCCACTTCCTTCTTCTCTCTTAAAAATCTCCACACCCTCGACCTGAGTCACAACCAACTCGCCGGGTCGATCCCACCGATTCTCACCGAGTTGCCACAACTCAAGGTCCTCATCTTAGCCTCAAATTCCCTAACCGGCGAGTTACCCAAAAACGTTACCTCGCCGTTACTCCATTTGGATTTGAAGAACAACCAACTTACGGGGCCGTTACCGCCGTCAATGCCATCATCACTCCGTTATCTATCGCTGTCACAGAACCGAATGTGGGGTCCACTCACCAACGGCTTGGAGTCACCATCAGAGTTAGTGTTCCTCGACTTGAGCATGAATCACTTCAGTGGGCCCATCCCGGCCCAAATCTTCTTCAGGCCCACACTCTCTTCTCTCTTCTTGCAACGGAACAATCTCTCTGGTGGGCTTCCACAAAGGCCCAATAATAAAGGACCGTTGATCGGGTCGTCATCGTACGTTCATGGATCGATCGTTGATCTGAGCCATAACTCACTAAGTGGGGAGTTAACATCGGTTTTTGATGGGGTGGAGAGCTTGTTCTTGAATAATAACCGTTTGATTGGGAGGGTGCCTGAGGAGTACGTTAAGAGCGTGTGCCGCGGTAGCACCAGAACATTGTACCTTCAGCATAACTACTTCACGGGGATTCCGCTGGAGGTGGGAACAGTGTTGCCCGATACGGCGTCGTTGTGCTTGTCTTACAACTGCATGGTGCCGCCGGCGAACCTGATGACTTGTCCGGCCAGTGCCGGGGAACAATTGTCGAGGCCGGTAGCGCAGTGTTCCGTGTTTAACAATGGCAGCAACAGAGTTTAATTGCTGCCATTATGTAGGGTTGAGTGCAGTAATTATTATTTATTATTATTATTATTTTTTGATTGAAAACGTAAGATGTATTTGGATGTAGAGCAAGGTTGGTTGATGAAAGTATAGTAATTTTGTGCCAAAAAAAGTTGCTTCGTGCAAGAGAGTAATTTTTTATTATATAGATTTTATGTATTATATACAGATATTTATATTTTATAAATATTTAAATTATTCAATTTTTGTTAATAATTATTAAGTTAAATTAAATTTTTAGTTCCTATAATTTATATTCATTTTAATTTAGTTTATATATATATTTTAAATTAATCCTTATATTTATTAATATTTTTAAAATAATTTTTATCATTAACTTTTATTTTAATATCAATAATTTAATTCTTACTAAGTATTTTACAAAGAAAGAACAAGCATATAAATGAATTCATTAGATAAAAAAATATTTATTGAAAAAAATAAATACTTACTAATATAACAAACACTTTATTTGATGTCGTACATAGAAAATGAGTATCTAAATAAATTCTTATTGAATAAAAATACTTATTTTACTAGTTAATTGCATAAAAATTATTTTAATTACTATATAAATTAATAGTGGAGATTTTTTTTTATAAATATAAAAACTAATTTAAAAATTTATAAAAATTAAATTATAAATAATTATAAATTATAAGAACTAAAACTTTAATTTATCTTAATTATTAATTTTCCATTTCATGCGTTTTAAGAAATGCAAATCTCAGTCATTATACAATTTGTTTTTTCTATGTGCCTCAGTCATTATACTTTAGAATTATAAAAATAAAAATTAAAAAATACAATAATTAATTAAATCAATTTTAAGGTTGTACCCAAAAAAGAAAAAAAATAAATTTTAAAATTACAGTTGTACCCTTTGAAATTGTATATATATTAGTTAATTTGAATTATATATATATATATATATATATATTTATGAAATTGCAGTTATTTGTGGTTTACACAATAATAAATCATGTGTATTTATTAATAATTTATGACATTTCAAAGAAAAAAACGTTACAGATTTTAAGTTTTGTTTTTGGAATTGTTTTTCTAAATATTTTGTAATTTTTGTTTCCGTTAAAAAATATAATTACAATTTCTATACAATAGTTATATAGTTTTATAATAAAAAATAGTAAACAAATTTGCTTATTTCAATAAGCACAACAAATTTCTTAAGATTAATAAATTGTTAAGAAGTCTTTTTTCTTTTAATATAATGGTGGATGAAGTTTAAACTTATAAATTTATGCAAATTACTCAATCTTCTTACTACTAGTTATTTTTAATAATTTACTGCTCACAAGCCTCCTAACAAAACTTCAAAATTAAGTGATAAATTGTACCAAAAAGAAAAATTTGTGATAAATTGGAGCATTCCGAAGTTAAGAATCTGCAAAAAAAAATTATGAACTGTAGGACAACATGGACTTTCTAATCCTTGGATTTGTTTCAAAGCTTTAAAGGTTCGTAAAAGATTGAGTATCCCTTTAGCATAAATAATAAATAGGAATAACGAAATAGCATGACACAGTCCTTTTGGTGAAGAGAAAATCTAGCAAGTCTTGGATGAAGAAGACGCACCCAATCTGGGATGAAGAAGATCAAAGGGTGAGGTGAGGGCTTCAAATGTGACGACTTGGGAAGAAGGTAAACGGACGGATACTAGACAGGGTCCTTGTGTATTAGGTGAGAAATACAAGTTTGAGTTAATTTCAAATTTGCCACCGCATTTTTAACTTCTATTTTCTATTTTTGAATTTGCTCTACTTGTAAAGCCGAAAACATCTAAAAGGCGTTTTCAATTTTCAGCCCATTTCAAGAACAACAATGTTCATTTTATCTCAAACATTATTATTATTTTCTTAACATCACATGAAGTTAGTTAATAAATTATAAATTATTAATTAATAGATATGTATAAATATTTTTTTAAATTTTAATTTATTAATCAACTTATATACGTTATTAATTATTTTTTTATTTTTTATTAATTAATTTTTTATATATTCATTAATTAACTTTTATATGTTATTAACTACAAATTTGTATTTTATTAACTAACTTTATGTAATGTAAAAAATAGTGTGATTAAAAATAGGTAAAATTATTAGAATTGTTTCAAAAAATATTTTCACCAAAATCTAACCAAACGTATTTTCAAACTTATTTTTTATTTTTATTAAAAATAAAAATAGAAAATATGCAAATCAAACAGGGCCTTCATTGTCCCCTTTATATGAAAACCAAATAGGATAATGGGCCAAAGTATCCACTTATTTGTAGTTTATGAAGCATAGCTAAAAAATACCAGCCCATCCCGTCTTATCATGAACCTTGCTTATGTTAAATTATAGTTTAAGTAATTTTAGCTATACAAATTTTTATTCGTAATATTTTATATTTATATAATTTTTATCATTTGATCATATCTAATTTCACCTCATTTTTTGTAACACCCCAAATTTCTTATATCTTTTAAACAGTAATTTTGACAGTTAACAGAATTTTACTGTTTAGTAATTTCTGGATGCTGTAAAATTATTTTGATTATTCCATCAGTATATTTGATCGTTTTGAGTGATTTACTCCAGTGTCAGGAAAATAATAATTTTCGTTTTAAAAATCTTTCTGTATTTATTTCTCTTGACTATTAATTATTTTTAACAATCTGACTTGATTTTCATACATTTTCAAATATTTGTGATTTTTGTGGATGATTATGAATTTTTTTGACTGTATGTGGGCCCAGGTGGTCCTAGGTGGGTCCAAGTGACCTTACGTGGGCTCAGGTGGGTCCCGCAAAGTGAAAAATTTTTCTACATATAGAAAAATTTGTACTGTTTAGACGGAGACAGGGGATCTTACTAAACCTGAATCCAGAAACAGTTTTAGAAAATTTATTTTGTACTGTATTTATTTATCGGAAGATAAAATTACAGTAAATATATCCTTTCGTGGGATTTTTAGTAGATAAAAATAGAAATTATATTGCTTAAGTCAACATTGGTGGTTTGGATATCCACTATTGATTCAATTAACGGTTAAGAAATAAATTTAATAAAAAAACATAAGATAATCATCATTGATTTAATCAATGATGTGAGAATAAATTTAATTAGGCAAGCTTCAATATCAACCGTAGATTTAATCAACGGTGTAAAATTAATTATATAAAGTGACCATTCACAACCATTGGATTTAGAGTTGATCAAGGGTGGAGATTTGGTCTTAAAAAGTGACAATGACCATTTATGACCATTGGATGAAGAATTAATTAATGGTGGAGATTTGGTCTTAAAAAGTAGCAAAGACTAATTATGACCCTTGGATTAAAAGTAAGAAGGAGTAATCTTGACCCTTTATTATGGAGACATATCTAATGGCTAGAATTTAAAGGAGAAGGATCCAATGGCTTAGATTAAGTCTTCTAAATTAAAAGTCTACCTAAATCCTAACCATTGAATTAATCAATGGCTAGGAATGCTTCAAATAATTGTATAAAAAAAAAAAAAGATGACAACTTCATGCATTATGGAAGGGGGACGGTTTTGGAGTGCTTGGACAAGGAGGAGACAATTTTTTTAGTAGCCTTTTTAGGCTAAAGAAAAGATGAAGTCAACAATGATTTGATTAAGTAACTAATTAAGCCTAATTTGATTAATCTAATGGCCTAATTAACAAGTTAAGTAAACTAAATTAAATATTAAATTGTTATAATCTAATTCTTAATTAGATATCCTAATTTTAATTAGAGATTATAATATGTGAAATAATATGTTAATTAATTAGTTATATAGTTAGAATGTTAGTTAAGATTGGTTAGGAAATTTAACCTAACTAATTACCTAATTAATTAGCATGCAATTAGGTGAAAATTGAGAACAATTAATTCCCTAAAATACTCAAGGAGCCACACGGTTTTCATGTAGCTTGGGGAGACTTTTACATGGTTCTTGAACCACCAATAATAGTCATGCAAACTAAATTAATGACCATTATTGTTTGTCATGGTCAATATGACTATTATTGTTTTGTTTGCTTCCTTTGGATTGCATGATGAAGGGGGGACGATTGGAGAAGCAAGAAAGAAGAAAAGACATGTTGAGACATGTTGGAGTAGCCTTTTTAGGCCAAAGAAAAAGCTTGAAGACATTAATTAGATGTCTTGACCAATTATTGGTCATTTTCCTAAAGCAGAATTATTTTCTTCTTTCTCTCCATGCAATGCTACGGCTGCCCACTTCAATTCAGCCATTTGATTTCATTTGTATCACATTTTATAACACTTAACTCATTCTCTCTCTTCTCTCTCTTCCAATTTGTCAAGAACACCAAGAACAACACTATTTTCTTTCCTTCCTTGAGCATTCGGTCACCACCCCTGGAACCACTTCCAATCTTCCATAATTTTATCTAGCTACATATCTTGAATCCCCTCATCAATTCAAAACACTTTCATGTTGGAGACTTTCTCTAAATCATTCATCTTCATCACTCAACCAAGCCAAGAACACAAAACAACCATTTTCCTTCATTTTCTCACCAAATGGTTCGGCCATGACCACCAAAAGCACCACTCATCACTTTTAATTTCATCCAATCATAGATCTTGAATTTACATGATATTCTAAGCAACTTTCATGTTGGAGACATTCTCTAAATCATTCATCTTCATGGACTTTCTTCAAGAACAAAGTTATGGGGGTTTTGAGGTGAAGTATAAGAAGACTTCATTTCTTCTCTTCTTTTTCATGATCTAAACCATGTTTGATCCATGGTTCCTATTAATCAAGCTTAGTATACTAATTTCTATGTATTTTGTTTTGAATTTGAGAAGCCCTTGGTGTTGAAGGACTTGGAAAGAGAAGCAAAATCAAGAAGCTTTAAGGATCTTCAAGAGGTAAGAGGGAGATCCATCTCACCAACCAATTATGGTGGTGGGAGATGGTCTTATATTTGATGGATTGTGAATTCAAGTGAGAATTCCAATCCATGGTCATGTAATAATTAATTGTGTGTTTATGAGCTTTGCTTTATTTTCTTGTGCTTTGATTATTTTTATCTATGCTTAATATGCTTTGCATGGTTTTATGGCTTTGATAGTATACTTATAATATGCATGATGAGTATATGGCATGTTTGTGATATTTATGATGAAATATATATATGTATGCCATGATGTGTGGATGGAAAGAAAATTGATCTTGGTTCCAATGGCCAAGGAAGAGGTACGGTTTTGATGCCCTTGATGAGGGTCAATGTTAAAATTTTTCAAGAACAGGGAAATTAAATTTTGATCCCTAGAACAATGAGAATTTCGACCAAGACACCTCAAAATAGGTGTTTACAAATTAATATGTTTATGGAAGAATAAAATTGGATTGATTTGAGGAGTATGGAAAATGAACTAAATGTTTATTTTTTTTTAAGAAAACATGAACACAAATTTTAGAATGAAATTTTATTGATTTATTTTGTGTAGAAACAAGAATGAAATTTATTTAAGTTAGAAGAAAAATATTTCATAGTTCCAATGGCCATCTATAAGGTTTTGATAATTTAGAAAAATGTTTTGATGCTATGAAATACAAGAATTTTCAAATAAGGATTTTTGAAAAGGGAATTAAGTATTATAAATTAAGTGAAGTGGAATTTTCATAAATAAAAGAAAAAGAAGATTGAAAGTATTGAACTTCAAATTAATCAATTTTTAGAAGTGATTTAGAAATATAAAGGAAAACGTTTGTAACTTAAAATTTCTAACAGAGAATTTATTTATTGGGTTTTGAAAAACGTTAGGAAATTTAAAGTTAAGAAACAATAATTAAAACAACTCAATATGATTTTGTAGGACTAGATCAATAAAAAGTGATTTTGAGAAAATATATATTAAGAAAAAGATTTTTGACTAAGAATGAAAAAGGATTTGCAAAGAAAGTGAAAATGAATTTGAACAAATGGGTTTGTTATATGACCAATCGGTACTTTGGTTTTGAAAATAAAACTTTAATGGTTTTGTTTGTGTAAAATCATATCAATTTAAAAGAAAAAATATTTTGATAATTTTTCAAATAGTAATGCCTAGATTTTGATGAAACAAAGTAATTTTTCAAGTGAAAATATAATTGATTTAATACAAGAAATTTGAAAAGAGAATCAGAGTATTTTACTCATTTGAAAAATTAAGTTTTGTAAATGAAAATGTTTTCAAACTTCAATTTATTTTGAAGTAGGTTAATTTGGAAATGATTTGGGAAAAAATAGAGAATATAATGGTATTTTGAGAATTTACTCAAGTATAACTTATTTTCAAGTTTTGAAGTACGTTTGGAAATTTTAAGATTTGAAACATTGATTTATATCAATGGAAAGGTAATTTTGTGGATTATATTTGAAAAAGAATTTCTTGAGTAAAGAAACGTGAAAAAAGATTTTCTTGAGTAAGAAAATGTAAAAAATGAAGTACAAGTCCTAATATTTTGAGAAAGGATGAAATTGAATTTTCGAAGGTTAAGAAATATTTTTCGTAATAGAATTGTGGTGAAAAATGATTTACGTATTTTAAAAACGATTTAGAATATAGTAAAATATTCCTACGCGATTTGAAATATATTAAAATATTTCTATGTGATTTGAATTACGTTTAAATATTTTATGTGAGTTTAAATATTTTATGTGATTGTAAAATGTTGAAAAATATTTTATGTATCTTTAAAATGATTTGGAATACGTTAAAATATTTTTACACAATTTGAACTACTGTTGAAAAATCACTATGTGATTTAAAAGTGATAGAATATTTTTACGTAATTGTGAAAATGACAGAAAATCTTATGTGATTTGGAAAGTATTTTAAATATTTTGAGAATGATGAAAAAATGATTTACGCAACTTAAAAGAATGATTTTTAAGTTATGCGATTTTGAAAATGGTGAAAAATTGTTACGCAATTTGAGAAACGTATATTGAGAAAAAAATGTTGAAAAATTAAATACGTGATTTAAAAGTGCAACAGAAGTGTTGCAGTATTTAGAAAACATAACAGAAATGTTACAAAATTTTAAAAACGTAAAAGAAGTGTTATGGTATTGTGAAACTATAACAAAAACATTTTGGAATTGTGAAAACGTAACAGAAACGTTTTGGAATTGTAAAAATGAAATGGAAATGTTGCACAATTTTGTGAAAAACACGACGAAAGTGTTTCATAACTATGAAAATGTGATAATATGATTTTCCGTTGAAAATACAAATTATAAATACCGAAGAACCAAAGATATGGATCTTTGTGTGAGAAAATGACATGTTTTGCCTGTGATTGGCATTTGGTGCATTATACATGCATTGAAAAGATTTGGCCTGTTGGGGTTGGACTTGCACTGATATACTCGTGCATTGTACAAATGAAATTGAAAAGATTTGGCCCGTTGGGGTTGGACTTGCACTGATATATTCGTGCATTGTATAAAATATAGCTAATAGCTATTATGGCCCTTGTGGTTGAAGAAGGAATGAGAATTGATAGTGAGGTCTATGATGGATCTTGGGGGCGTCGAGGCGCGCGGTCGACAGATGGACACCGTAGCGAGTACCACTGTGCCACTTGGCGATGCAGTCCGTTGCAACGCATTGACGATACCCGACAAGAACACGATTCTTTTCAACGACTGGGAGATTGTCTTTGGGCTAAGGTTGACAATTAACTAGAGCATTCTTCTCGAAATTGTGAAAATCTCCATGGAGTCGTTTTTGATAAACTGAGTCTTTGTACATATGCATAAATCTGAGCATTTATATTTGTGTGATATATTAATTGGGGAATATTGGTTATTGGTTATGACAATTGTTTTGAGTACTTGGATGATGATTGAACTGATAAATGATTAGATGATGATAGTTGATTAATGCTGATAGCATGATTATGGTATGATCTATCTGTATGATATAGCTATTTGTGTTATCTCTGTGCTGCCATGTTGGTATTGGTGTAGGTGATCTCACCTCTTTGTTATATTGTTTTGTTGTGTCTGTACTGTTAAAATCAAATAATAGAAGGATCGAGTTGTCTTAGACATAACGGGCGATGGATACTCTGAGATTGGTGATAACAATAAGGAGTGGACATTCAGGACTCGAAGGTGTGCAGTGTTGACAAAGGAACAGATGTCTGATGCATCAAGATGGACAGAAAAAGGAATAAGTATGTTAAAGTTTCTCGTTAGTGTTGTACCGTGCTATTAAGTAGGACCCGTCATGGGGTTTGCTACTGTCAAAAAAAAAATAAGTCTGTTAATTTTATATTTCTCTTTAAATTGTGATATTAATTGGTGTCAATATTGCATAATGAATAGTTGAAATATGATTTTCAATATTACCTAATATTTTCAGTAAATTTACGTTTCAGTAAAAAAAAAATTTTGAAACCCATCTTTTATAACTCAAACTTTGTGCAAACTTATTTTCAGATTATGAGTCGGGAGTCAGAAATGTGATGCCCTAGCTAGGGTGTTACAATTAGTTGGTATCAGAGCTAGGGTGTTACATTTTCTATACAGTTTTATTATGATTCTATCACATTAGCATATGTGAGACACACTTCACTAAAGTGATGTGTACGTTGCTTTTTTCTTTTAGTTTCAAATCGACAACTAAAACAAAGTTTCATATCATGCACATTTTACTATTACAGTTGTTGGTGGATTATCTGTAAGTACTCGTTAAGCTTGGAGGCTTACCTTGACACTAGAATAGAGCAACCACCCTTGACCCTAAATTTTGGTACACATAAAAATAAACAAAAAAAAATATTACGTGAGATCAGTTTTGTGGAAATAAGTTTGCTTCAATAGTTTAATTTGTTAAGTTTTGATGATAACAAATACAAGATAAAATAACTGATGTTTATGCTATATAAATGTGCTTAATAGATTATATTGGATCATGCATGATCATGTACTCCATCTAACTATATTTCACTTAATAATCATGCAATGAGATATGTGTAATATTCTTTATATAATATATCCAATAATGCTTTGTATGAGTTATAATGAAATAATATTATATTTGACTCTATCTAAATGAAAATGTGTAAAGTGTTCTTTATTGCATCCTATATAGAACATATCTATTAGTAAGTGATAAAGGTCTTATTTGGATGTGTCTATGAAATTTTATATGCATGTTAGACTAACTAGAGTTATATATTTATGAATCATGCATATGAAGATATTGAATTATGAATTTAGACTAACTATATTTATTTTAAGTGAGTAATATTTTGTAGGATAATTCAATTACCAAGAGTGAGCATTACAAAAAGAAAATAAAAGATCACAATTATGTTCAACTCAAGAAGAATGAGAATGATAAGATGTTCCGAACATTTTCAAGATTTGAAGAGAAGAAATTTTCAGAAGTTTGGATTACATAAAGAAGCTTAAAGACTAGAATTGATATATTTTCCTTCTAGGCTTTCTCCTATGTAAAGATAAAGGTTTTACAAGAAAAAGAGTTCATATATGTTTTTAAATCTTTACAAATAGTTCTTACATGCTAAAATACCCAACAAGCATGTTTTGAAAAGTTAGTCATGGTGGTAGTTAAAAACTATGAAAAATAGTCAAGTTTGAGTTTTGAAAAGTTAACCTTTGATTAATCTTTTGATCATGACTTTTAAAATAATTTGATTTTTATTCTGAAATTTATTTCATTTAAAAATAAACTCAAAGATCTTTCCAATGAGTGATCATTTTCTTTAAATGGATGAGAAATGACGAAGTTATAATCATTTAAAGTCAGTTTTCAAAAAACTAGAGTGCAATAATCGATTACCACTGCTCACAGAAGCTTGGTAATCGATTATTATATGTTAGTAATTGACTTCCACGAGCTTACTATTTTTCAAAGCATTTATTGCTTGGAATTAATACTCTCCAATAGCTCTTTTTCTTAGAATACTATAAATACAAGTTTTTGGGACATCTTTACATAGAACCAACATTGTGAAAAACCTTTCTTAAGCTTTTAATCTGTGAATCATTTCTTTCAACATTTGTACTTTAATTATATATACTTGATTTGAACTTGATATCTAACTTATTTACTTGATTTATCCTATAACCCAAGTTGTATTTGAGTAATCTCTAATATTTGTTTCTTTGTTAGACTTATTCCACTATATATATATTGATTGAGTATATCAAAATGTATAATTTCTCAAAGTTGCTTTAAAAATTTGTAATCACCTAATTCACCCCCTCTTGGGTGATGGTTGCCATGGCTAACAAATGGTATTAGAGTTTTGTACTCTGTTGAAAGCTTAACCACTTAGAGTTATAGATCCTTGTTTATTGGCAGCCATTGAAAGTTTTTCAAAATGAAAGATTTTGAAATTAATAAACCACCATTCTTTGATGGTGTACATTTTATTTATTGAAAAGTTAGAATGAAATTTTATATGCAATCTATTGATCTTGGTTTGTGAGATATTGTGCTTGATAGTTTTACTTGCAAATCAAAACAAACTTGGAATGCTTATGGCAAGAAATATTTTTCCTTGAACATTAGAGTAATACAAATCTTGAGAAGTAGTTTGAATGATGATGCTTATGCTAGAATTAAGGATTCCTCTGGTGCCAAAGAAATTTTAGACACCCTTGATACTCTTTATATTGCTAATAATGATTTTGTATATAAAGTTGTATATAAAAAGTAAAAAGAGCAAAAAACATTGAATGAAGCTTGTCATGAAAAATATCCTCAAAAAAATGTTCAAACTATTGAAGGGAGCCAAATACCTCTTGGTGACGATGATGCTCAATTTGAAGAAGAGACAAAGCAAAACAAAATTGAGAAGGAAGATGTTCTTGAATCCTTGATGGACAACAATGAGGAAGATAGTGATTTCCTTAAAGAGTTAAGTATACTAGAAATTGAGATTACTTCCTATATGGTTAAAAAAGACTTTGAGGTAAATAATGTTAAATTATATTATAGTCCTTCCTATTATAAGCTACATTGTGCATATGATGAATTGTATGATGGTTTGTTGAGTTTAAAAAAGAAAAACTTATCTTGTTTAGAAAACATTTCCTTCATTGAAAATGAAATTGAGACTTTGAAAAATAAATATGCTTTTTTTGATGAGGAAATGCCTTTGAAATGTGAAATCTCAACTTCTTATAAAAAGTGCATTAATTTAGAAAATCAAGTTGAGTACTTATATTCTGAATTTGCCAAAGCTAATGATTATAATTACTTACATTTCATGCTTGTTAATGAAAATAAAATTAATATTATTCTACATAAAAATTCAAGCAAAGCTTATGGAAAAAATAGTATAGAATATAATAACAACAAAAGACTTAAGTTTTCCAAAGATGATCTTCAAAGGACCAAGCTATCATTAAATTCAATTGTTTGTAATTTTTGTAGTCATCTAGGACATATTTCTCATTTATGCAATTATAGAAGAAATCTTTATATGAGAAATAGTATGGTATTAGTTCCTAAAGATCTTAAAGATCCTAGTACTAACATTCAAGGACCCAAGATGAAGTGGGTACCAAAATATCCTCCTAGTGTTTCAATTATGTAGAAAATTTCTCAAAAGGATAGACTAATTGGTCAAAGGAAAGAGGAATCATCAAGGAGAATGCTTCCAAAGCCCAATGGTAGAAGTTTTGGTCAAAGAAGAAAGATGGCTTCAACCAAAACTTTTCAAGTACAAAATGTAGAACTTGTAAAGTTCAAGACTCCAAAAGAGAAGCAATGGGTAAGAAAAAGTATTTCCTTTATTACCATGACCAAGGTATCAAAAGCTTTTACCTTTTATACACATTCACTTGTTAAGTCAATGAATTTGAGTTATATTCCTTGTAGACCTTAAGTGATTGATAAAATTATGTGTACTTGGTAAATTTTGAATATTATGTTTAGCACATGATTATGTTCATTCTTATTGTACTACAACTTATTAATTTGTTATATATCTTAGTACATAAGGTTCTACAATGCTTAGGTATGCTTACTATGTTTCGAATTGTCTATATATCATGAAAGTAAGCATGTTATTGGCTATGTGCTTAATGGCAATTGATTATTTATTTTGTTGTGCTCATTTACATTCTATGGAAAATTTAATTTTTATGAGAGCATAATGGATTAATAATCAATGACTAACCTCTATGGATCCAAAATTGGTGGATACCAAAGAAAGTACTTTGAATTGTGTTGTAGAGTGACTATTATCTTAAGCATGCATTGAAGTGAAATACAACTATGCTACTTGAGGTTGAAAAAAAATCTGAAATGGTCCAAGTTCTCCAATAGTAATGTAAACATAAAAGGATGGCATGGAGAACCACAACATTCTCAAGGAGCCTTAAGGCATGGAAGTTGGAGTCACCTACAAAAACTCAAAGAGTATACTTTTGGTGATATCAATCTATTATCATTATTTATGTTTTAAATTAAATATCATGTGTTATTTGGAGAAGTAAAAAGTTGTGTTATGCCTTAGCATGCCTAACATGATCATCGCATTCCCTAAATGCCTATATAAGTTTTGATGATGATCATGTTTTTCTTGATAAACTTGAATCTTGCTTTGAAAATGCTTAAACTATGTTTTTGGATTCAAGTGCATATGTCCTTTTTTTGTTCTTGTTAGAGCTAACATTACATGGTTGATAATGTGGTACATGCTTTACATTATATATCAACCTAAATTATGCTTGTAAATGGACTCAAATGATATTTGATGATAGCTTATGATTTAGAGAACTTTTGATTGTAAGTCTCTCTATGTGTTTCAAATATAGCCATCAAATTTTTTATATACAAGCATATGTAGATAAATGAAAAGAGTTGAATGAAGTTCAAATGAAGAGGAAGATAAAGGAGACTTTCTTCTAGTACAATGGAATGGAGTACTCAAAGGAAGAAAGCTCAAAATTAAAGGACCAATAAATAAAGAGTATCACTCTTTATCTAACTCAATAAGTATCTTTATCCCTAAGTTATTGTGATATTCTATATGCTATGGATTGTATAATTCTTATTAATAAATTGATCTTAAATGATTAGATACTTTTCTCACATGAGAAGTATGCTTAGCATTGATAAAGTGTCAAATTGGATATTAACTTTCTAAATGTGTCATTTGCATATAGGGTGGATGACGTTAGTTCTATACATGCTTTGATCCCTACAACATATTTCATCAAGTGAATGTTTGATATTTATGATTTTCTTAATCTATGGTTTCTTAGTAGTATAAAACCTATGTGAATTATGCTCTTGTCTTGAAAAGAGTTTATGGTTTAATTAAAAAAAGTTTTTATTTTAAAGCAAAATCCTTTATCTTTTTCGAAAGAAGCTTTTCAAGTTCCATATCCTTGAAAATTGTTTGAACTTGTCTTAAGACCTTGAAAGTATTGTCACCTCCTAATTATCTTGAAAATTTGGAAATCTTTGGATATATGCTATAAATGTAGTACTATTTTCATTTGCTTTGCAAAGTTTTATTAAATCTTAAGAGAATGTTTAAGAAAGTTTCCAAATAAATCTTTTGAAATTTTCTATAGAGCCCATCTTAATACTTCAAAAGGTAAGCTTTATTCTTCAAAGTGTTTTATTTTCTCAAGAATTTTGTTCAATGAGAAATAGAGAAGATTTACTTTCAGATTTTCTTTTAACTTGGGTTTGATCACTCTCAAGGAATATGTGATTTTAATATAAAACCTCTCTACCCTTCTAAAATACTTTTGAAAATGTAGTGTGTTCTTATAAAATTTTTTTTGAAAGGGGAAAAAGTATTAAAATAGATTTTGATTGATGGATTAAGAATAAGTATCTTTTTCATTGGTTTACTCTATGGTAATGTGCTTACATCGTTTTGACATACATATTTCTCTTTATCCATCTTGTGCTTCAATGAAGGGGAGCCTAGCTCTTAAGTTGTTTATATCTCTTGGCTTATATTCTTATTTGATTACATAAATTGTTTTATTGCGATCATATGCTAAATGTTGATTGATAACTCTGTGAAACAGAGTTATTACCCAAGCATTTTTTGATGCACTCATAAGCTAGTTCCTTGAATTATACCTTGTTTTCATTCAATCATTGGTAAAAAGTGTATAGGAAATACTTATTCATACATCGTTATGAATTTAAATACATACACTTGCTTTTCTATTAATATTTGACTAATTTGGTATTTACTTAGTTCCAAGAGCTTGCAAAGAAGCAAAGAGGTACTTAAGGAAACAAGAGGAATGAGGACATGTGAGAATTCTTCCCTACAAAGGGGAGGCAGCGACACTTCCTCACTGGAGCCGCGGCCTCCAGCATTCTACAGTGCGGTACATTTTCCAGAGAGCAGGGAGCCGCTTAGTTATTGTGTCGCAGCTCCTCGTAATGAATTAGTGTAGTGCTTCTAATCATTAAGTGTCGCGGCTCCTTAAGTTTTGTGTTGCGGCTTACCTGTTCGGATGACACAATGTCATCTTTTAACTTAAAAATTGGACAACTGAAGGGATTTAGAGCATTAGGGATGAAGAGTTCTAGAGAGAAATCTTGAAGAGAGAAGCAAAGGTTGATGAAGATTTAGAGAAGCTGGACGAACTTTTATACATCCATCAAGACTCCTAGTTCTTGCTTCCAAATTCTCTTTATTTTTCATGATGTCTTTGTTGCTCTTTCTTGAATTTGTTTTCTTTATTACCCTGATGTTCTAATTCTCTTATCTAGGGTTCTAATGGATCTTATTATGTAATTTTAATTGATTGTAATACTTTTCTACTCTTGTGATGATATTTGTTATGGTTTTCTAATTCTATGCTTAATGTTCGCATTTGATTGGCCATTATTTGTGATGTCTTGGTGAACCCATTGAACTAGACATAGGGATTTGGATGTTGGACCATGGAATTAGATGAGGCATGTTTAGTTACACTCAATTGTATGGATGAGTTGATTAGCCAATAAGATAGAAATATACTTATTGGTCATGCATAGCAAGTGTTCAATGTTTGTTCTCAATGCATGGAACTTTGTCAATTCATATAGAAATATAGTGTTTTGATTAGGGTTAACAGGTTTATAAGAACATCGAAAGAGGTTTGTAAATGTTTAAACATGTTGGCTAATATAAACATTTTATTATCAAGAGTAATGAAAGGGATTGTATGAAGTTAAATAAAATAATAAGCAAAGTTAGACCTTAGATGCCCAAACTATAGTCTCTTCTTCGTTTATTTCTATCTTGGAAACTTTCATTTGTTTTTGATACTTTATTTTGTTTTATCATTGAATCACTCAAATTAATACGATTACCTGGAATAGAGTGTAAGTAGTAATTGGTTGATACTTAGCATAAGTTTTAATACAATCCTCGAGGGAACGATACTTGAATACTCATTTTTATTACTTGTCGACATGTGTGCTTGCGTAGCCTAGCAAAACAGACAACAAGTTTTTTGTGCCGTTGCCGAGGGTTGTTTTTGAAATTTTGTGTTATTATTAATATCGAGCTACCAATCTTTATTTTTAGGTACCAATTTTCAGTAAATGCGACACTCACACAGTTTTGAGACTCTCCCTTTTGACCTGGAGATTGAAAGGACCTTTTGTAGGCTCTTGAGAGAAAGAAATCAATCTTCAAGGAGTACCACCGTGGATAACGAAGAAGACCACATGCGGTCAATGAGGGACTTTACGGCACCTCAGGTGCAAGACTTACATTCAAGTATCAGGAGGCCAGCTATACAAGCCAATAACTTTGAGATCAAGCCGGCCAATGTCTAGATGATTCAAGCATCAATGCAGTTCTGAGCCATGCCTAGTGATGATCCTAATGCACACTTTTCCAACTTCTTGGAGATTTGTGACACCTTTCGGCATAATGGAGTCTCTAAAGATGCCATCAGATTAAGGCTATTCTCATTTTCTCTTAGGGATAAGGCCGAGAGTTAGCTTAACTCTTTACCGGTAGGGTCCATCACAACATGGGATGATCTAGCTCTCAAGTTCCTTGCCAAGCATTTACCTTCGACGAAGACAACAAAGATACGCAATGATATCACCTCTTTTGTGCAATATGACTCTGAGTCGTTATATGAAGCTTGGGATAGGTATAAAGATCTCATCCGAAGATGTCCTCACTATGGCTTTCCGAAGTGGTTACAAGTTCAAACCTTCTATAATGGGTTGTTGGGTAATATCAGAGCAACTATCGATGCAGCAGCAGGCGGCACTCTCGTGAGTAAGTCTATTGATGCCACCTATGATCTTCTTGAGGAAATGGCCACCAACAACTATCAATGGTCTTCGGAGAGGTTCACACCTAAAAAAGTGGCGGGTATGCATGATGTTAATACCTTTACTTCACTTTCTGCTCAAGTTGCTGCCTAATCTAAAAAGCTTGACACTGTTAGTCATGGCAACCATCATCCAAGAGGGGGGTGAATTGGGTGATCATAAATTTTTAAATGAACTTTCAGAAATTATACATTTTGATATAGTCAATCAATACATGCAGCGGAATAAGTCTAACATAGATACAACTATTATAGATTACTCAAATATAACTTGGGTTATAAGATAAATCAAGAAAAATAAGCTAGATATCAAGTTCTCAAAATCAAAACATCAAAATGACAAGATATGCAATAAATAAAATGTTGCACTAAATATTAAAATTAAAAAGTGTAAGGAGGAGAGAATCAAACTTAAGAATTTATCCTGATTCAGCCACCAACCACTTGTGGCCTACATCTAGTCCCTAAACTTAACTTGAGATTTTCTTCACTATCTCCTAGACTTCACGAGTGCTAGAAAAACCTTTGTACAAGGAAGAGCACTCCTTACACCTTGGGATATCTCATCCTTGTGCTAGAGCCTTCAACTCTTCAAGCTTCACAGGTGCTTGAAAAACCTTTACATTCAAGGGCACTCATAATACTTTTGGGATATCTTACCCCTTGTGTTTGAGCCTTACTACAAGGGATACCTCACCCTTTTCTCTCTTGAGGGATACCTCACCCTTTTACAATGATTTTAAGATGAAGAGAAAGATTTGAAACTCTCACAAGAGTAGATTTACAACTTGAAGAACAAAGGAATCAAAGGATTTTGCAATAAAGAGCTCAAAATATGATTTTGATAATTCAAAGATCAAATCAAGTATTCTAGAGTTGTAAAAGCTTCAAATAAAACTTATATATAGAACCCAAGTGATAAAATAATTGTTAATAGTGTTTAAAAATGTTTTCTTTTTTTTATGAAAACTAGCTGTTTATAGCCGTTGGGAACTTTTCAGACTGGTGGTAATTGATTACATGAATGTTGTAATCGATTTCATGGCTCTTAGAACACATTCTAAGTTTTCAGGGTAGGATGTAATCGATTACAAGGTTCATGTAATTGATTACATGACCTCTGTTTCATTAAAAATATGTTTCACTACAAAAAAAACATGTAAATTACGACAGTTTTAATATGTCAGTTTTAAAAAACTACCATAATGTAGTATAATACGTCAATTTTGCACCTGTCATATTTTACAAGTAAAAAATGGTAGTTGAATATTTAAAATGGTGGTTTCAACTGCCATTATTTTTATTTTAAATTTTAATTAAAATATTTTAAAGAACCTTTCTTTCTGTTTGATAATTAAAAACCTAAAAATTCCCTCTGACGCTCTCTCTCTCGCCCTCTCCCTCTCATTCTCGTTGCAGCGCTCCACTTTGATCTGGGATTGTGGTGGTTGATGGCTACATATGGAGCACGACGTGAACAGCGGTGCAGCGAGATGGCGAGAGGCGACGCGATGAGTGGATCTGTGTGGTGGTGGCTCATGCGGTGGTGTGCGTGGTTCTGGGCTTGCAGTGGAGGACGGCGCGTGGTGGGTTTGGCAGAAACTGAGGACAGCAGTGGTCCGAGGTGGTTCCCGTGGTGGGTTGTGACCAGATCTGGGTTCGTGTGAGGGTAGATGGCTACGACAGAGCGGCGCGGTTTGGGACATTTTCTAGGCAGAGGAAGGCGCAGCTATGGTGCGGACGGCGGCTTGGAATGGTGGCTCGCAAGTGGTTCCTGTGTTCGGACGAAGTTTGGTTTTTGCCATCCCTAAATAGTCGTCCTAAAAGCAATAGCGGGAAAAAGTCCTACTTATAGTATAAAGCAAAGAAATAGCAGGGAAGAGAAGGGATAGAGTGTGAGAAGTGAGAAGAGATCATGGATGGCGCCAATCCTGCAGAGCTCTCAGCCATGGGTGGAGAAATAGTAAGCACTTTTTGGTTTGGTTTCTTAATTTTATTTTCTAAACACTTACAGTCTCATCTCATCTATTTTATTTTATTTTACTTTACTTTACTTTATTTTAATACTCCATATTCTAGTTCTCTTAATTTTGAGAGCAATGGATTCTCTCAAATGATATTGGTTTCTGTGAGAAAACGCAGAGATTTTGCATCAGAAGCTTGAGTAATGCCTCAGTCTAAACAAAGGCAGATTCAGAGAGCTCCATTTTAAATATAATCTTTGTGCTTTAATTAGACAACACATTTTACGTTTTCTTCTCCGCTTGTTTGCTTTTCCTTTTTAAGTTTTAACAATTCCTACCTTGGCATTGGGGCTTAGGTGATTCAGATATAACTAGACAACTTAATATGTGCTTTCTAACATTATTTTATTGCTAAAATTTGCCAGGATCGCATTATAGCTCGCCTACAGCAACCATATTCCCTTGATTACATTCCTGTAGAAGCAGAATATCAGGTTGGTGAACATAAATTGGTTTTAAGTTAAACTACTCACACTAGAAAATCCATACAAAGTTGTTGATATGATAAATAGTTGGCCGTCCAATGGCATCCACTGGCAGTTGTGTGTGTGTTGTTTTTGGTTGTGTTAATGGCATTACACATTGAAGAGCTACATTTTGATATAGTGTGTTTAATTACTGATTTTGTTAGATGTAGACTATAGTGTGATAATTTATTAGTTTACTTGAATAAAACATGTTAATTATAAAATGCATCATTACAAAAAAAAAATATAGTGACTTCTTTAGAAGCTGTTAGAAATAAGATCAAAGACTTTGGTATGCATTGTAAATTATACATTGAGGGGTTTGAACTATTCTTTAAATACCAAAAATTAGAAGCAGTAAATATGACCAGTATAATTTTTTTGTTGGTATTATGTAAATTACGGCAATTCTAACTACCGTAATTTACATTTTTTTTGGTTGGTGTTATGTAAATTACAACAGTTCTAACTGCCGTAATTTACATTTTTGGTTGGTGTTATGTAAATTATGGCAGTTCTAACTACTGTAATTTACATTTTTTTGTTGGTGTTATGTAAATTATAGCAGTTCAAACTGCCATTTTATGCAAAAACTAATCGCCATTTTATACATGATAAATTGTGGCAGTTGTCGTGGCAGTTAATGGGAAGCTGCCATATTATACCGAATGGCGAAGGTAATTACGTCAGTTTGGGAAACCGCCACTAACTCAAAAAATGGCAGTTAAAATGGCTGTAATATGCAAAAAAAAAAATACCATAATTTACCCTTTTTTTGTAGTGTTTACAGTATTTTGATGCTTAGAAACCGACTTTAAACACCCATAATTTCTTCATTTCTCATCTTTTTTAAGCAAATGACCACTCATTAGAAAAATCTTTGAGTCTATGTTCCAATGAAATAAGTTAAAGAGCAAAACTCAAAGTATTTTGAAATTTATGATTAAAATAATAACCAAAGGTCAGTTTTTCAAAACTCAAACTTAACTATTTTTCATAGTTTTTAACTACCACCATGACTAGCTTTTCAAAACATATTTGTTGGACATTTTAGCATGTAAGAACCATTTGTAAATATTTAAAAACATATTTGAGCTCTTTTGTAAAACCTCTATCTTTACATAGGAGAAAACCTAAAAGGAAAATATACAAATTCTAATTCTTAGGCTTCTTGATGTAATCCAAGCCTCCAAATATTTCTTCTCTTCAAATCTTGTAAATGCTTAGAACATCTTATCATTCTCATTCTTCTTGAGTTGAGCATAATTGTGATCTTTTACTTTCTTATTGCAATGCTCACTATTGGTACTTGGACTATCCTACAAAGTATTACTCACTTAAAATAAATATAGTTAGTCCAAATTCATAATTCAATATCTTCATATGCATGATTCATCAATGTATAACTATAGTTAGTTTAACATGCATATAAGAATTTCATAGACACATCCAAATAAGACATTTATCAATTACTAATATATATGCTCTATATAGGATGCAACAAAGAACACTTTACATATTTTCATTTAAATAAAGTCAAATCCAATATTAATTCATTATAACTCATATAAAGCATTATTGGGTATATTATATAAAGAATGCTACACATATCTCATTGCATAATTATTAAGTGAAATATAAGTAGATAAAGTACATAATCATATATGATATAATATAATCTATTAAGCACATCTATATAGCATAAGCATAATTCTTTTTATCTTGTATTTGTCATCATCAAAACTTAGCATATTAAACCATTGGGAAAAACTTATTTCTATAATCTTTCCCCTTTTTGACGATAACAAATCACCAAAGAAAAGCATGTTGAGCAATACAGAAGAATAAATATTCGTGTAAGCATATCAAACAATTAGTACAAGAATATATTTTTTCCAATTCTCACTCCCCCTATTTGACATCAACAAAAAGGGTTAGGAAGGAAAGATAATATTTTCTCTCCCCTATAGATAAAACTCATGTTTCTAAAAAGAGTAGGATCATCAAAACTAAAAACTTCTTTAAGTTATTCAAAAACATATTTATCTCCCCCTATTTGATTCTACATATGATTCAAGAATAGAGAAATGAAACAAGCATGCTTTCAAGATGTAAAAGATTATTCATGCAAAGCTTGTCATATTTTGGTACATCAACATTTAGCATATGATAGTAATAAAATACTTTATGTCAAACAAAGATGTAAGCTAAGAGATATAAACAACTAAAGAGCTAGGCTCCCCCTCATTGAAGCACAAGATGGATAAAGTAAAATATGTATGTCAAGACCATATAAGCACATTACTATAAAGTAAAGCAAGACAAAAGATACTTATTCTTAATCCATCAATCAAAAACCATTTTAAAACTTCTCTCTCTTTCAAAAAGAATTTTATAAAAGCACATTACATTTTCAAAAACATTTTAGAAGGGTAGAGAGGTTTTATATTAAATAACATATTCCTTGAGAGTGATCAAACCCAAGTCAAAAGAACATAAGAAAGTACACATCCTCTTTTTTTCATTGAACAAGAGCCTTGAGAAAATAAAGTACTTTGAAGAACAAGGCTTATCCTTTGAAGTATCAAGACAGACTCTATAGAACATTTCAGAAGATTTATTTGGAAACTTTCTTAAACATTCTCTCAAGATTTAATAAAATTTTTCAAAGCAAAAGAAAAGAGTACTACATTTATAGTACATATCCAATGATTTCCTAATTCTCAAGACATTTAGGAGGTGATAATACTTTCAAGGTGTTAAGACAAGTTCAAAAGATTCTCAAAGATATGGAACTTGAAAAGCTTCTTTCAAATATGATTAGAGATTTTGCTTTTAAATTTTTTTAATCAAACTAGAAACTCTTTTTAAAAAACATGAGCACGATTTTCATAGGTATTATACCACTAAGAAACCATAAATCAAGAGAATCATAGATTTCAAACATTCACTTTGATGAAATATGCTATAGGGATTAAAGTATGTATAGAACTAACTTCATCCACCCTATATGCAATGACAAAATTAGAAAGTTAATATCCAATTAGGCACTTTGCCAATGCTAAGCATACTTCTCTAGTAAGGAAAATATATAATCATTTAAAATCAATTTATCAATAAGTATCATACAATTTAGAGCATATAAAATTCCACAATAGCTTAAGGGTAGAGATACTTATTGAGTTAGATAGAGAGTGATGCTTCTTTAGAATGTTCTTCATTTATTGGTCCTTTGAGTTTGGACTTTCTTATATTGAGTATTCCATTTCATTGCACTTGAAGAAAGTCTCCTCATGTCCCTCTTCATTCAACTCTTCTCTTTATCCATTTATGCTTGACATTTCAATATTTGATGGCTATATTTGAAACATTTAGAAAAACTTGCAAAGCTAACTCTAAAAGTTTTCTTAAACATAGGTTAGCATCAAATATCATTTAAGCCCATTTACAAACATAATTTAGGTTGATGCATATGCACTTGAATCCAAAAATATGGTTTATGCAATTTAAGGCATGATTCAAGTTTATCAAGAAACACATGATCAACATCAAAACTTATATAAGCATTTTGGGACAAACGATGATCATGCAAGACATGTAATATTAAGTAAGGAATTCTAGTATATACACATGCCAATCAAGAACAAAAAATCCCTTATTGTAATGAAAGAATTGAAAACCATGGAACTATAACTTTTGAAACCATTTATGATTCATTTCAAGATATACTTCATTATAAAAACCATTGAAGTTCAAAGAGAAGTTCAAGATACAAAATGAATCATTTACTTTTTGTTTTCAAGAAATGAACATATCAAGCAATTTCAAACAAGAAAACATATAACTTTTAGTTTTCTAATCTCCAAGTAAGTATATAAGACAATTAAGCATTGAAGAGAAAGGATTAGAACTACTTATGAATATGTGAATTTTCATTTTTGAACAAAACAAATTGGTCACAAGCTTAAGAACAAAGATATTGTCATAAAACATGTTATTCCAAATAAGGTGTGTACTTATCTAGCATGTTAGTATATGTAAAGACACTTTCAAGACACAATGTTAGAGAAGCATAACTTAAGGCATGTTAAGGCATAAAAAAATTCTCTAGCTCTCCAAATATCACATGATATTCAATTTAAAGATTAAATAAGGATAAGAGATTAATATTACCAAAAGTGTACTCTTTGAGTTTTTGTAGGTGACTCCAACTTCCATGCCTCAAGGCTTCTTGAGAATGTTGTGGTTCTCCATGTCATTCTTTTTATGTTTTCATCACTCTTGGAAAACTTGGACCATTTCAAATTTTTCGAACCTCAAGTAGTATAGTTGTATTTCACTTCAATGCATGCTTGAACTAATAATCACCCTACAGCACAATTCATAGTACTTTGGTATCCACAAATTTTGGATCCATAGGTGTTAGTCATTTTATTAATCCATTATGCTCTCAAAAAGATCAATTTTTTCGTAGTATGTAAATTTAGCACAACAAATTGAATAATCAATTACCATTAAGCACATAGCCAATAACATACTTACTTTCATGATATATAGATAATTTAAAGCATAGAAAGCATACATAATCGAAATATGTAGGATAGTGAGCAAAGGGTGTAACAAGAATGAACATAATCATGTGCTATATATAATATTTAACTTTTACTAAGTACACATGATTCTATCCATTACCTAAGGTCTACAAGGAATATATCTCATATTCATTGTCTTTTTAAGTGAATATGCATAAGAGGTAAAAGCTTTTGATACCTTGACCTTGGTAACCAAGGAAACTCTTTTCCTTACCCATTGCTTCTCTTTTGGTGTTTTGAACTTTATAAGTTCTACATTTTATACTTAAGAAGCTTTGGTTGAAGCCACCTTTCTTCTTTGACCAAAACTTCTACCATTGGACTTTGGAAGCATTCTTCTTGATAATTTCTCTTTCCTTTGACCAATTAGTCCATCATTTTGAGAAATTTTAAGCATAATTGAAATAGTAGGAGGACATTTTGGTACCCACTTCATCGGGTCCTTGAATGTTAGTACTAGGGCCTTTAAGATCTTTAGGAATCCATACTATACAATTTCTCATATAAAAATTTATTGTATAATTTCATAAATGAGAAATATGCCCTAGATGAGTACAAAAATAATAAACAATTGAATTTAATGATGGCTCAATCCTTTGAAGACCATCTCTGGAAAACTTAAGACTTTTGTTGTTATTACATTCTAAACTACTTTTTGCCATAAGCCTTGCTTGAATTTTCATGTGGAATAACATTAACTTTATTATCATTAACAAGCATGCAATGTAAGCAATTAGAATCATTAACTTTGAAAAATTTGAAAGATAAGTCCCCAACTTGATTTTCTAAATTATTGGGAATCGCTGTAACACCCCAAATTTTAGACTATGTTACAGAAATGATAGAATTTCACTGTTTTGTGTTTTCTGTGCAATATAAAAATAATTTGACTGTTTTGATACTATTTTTGATTATTTTGTGTGATTTGCTCTAGGTCAGGAAAATAATAATTTTCGGGTCGGGGAAATTCTTATCTGATTTATTCAAAGGCGGGGGATCTTACTAAACCAAAATCTGAGTGACACAGAAAAGAATTTTTTAATTTTTAGAATTTATCTGTGAAATAAAAATATTTCACAGATAAATATCTACTATTTTATTTATAGCAATTACTGCTATAATTTATTTGACTTGACATAGTTTAATTGATAGAAAATGTGCTTAGAATATTTTCTGTAACCTAAATCAAAACGAACTAATATGAATCAGTCAAAATAGGTGGCTGGACTTTTCTATCCAATAGGAAGTGGTCAAATAAAGGGGCATGGACTTTATTGTGGACCGTCGGATGAAAAACTTGATTAAGATGTTTTCGATCATAACCGTTGATCAGATCAATGGTGTGAAATGAATCTTGATAAAATCACTAAGTGATATCCACCTTAGATTAGATCAATGGATAGGAAACAAAGTTAATTTCAATGGCTAGGATTGAGTCAAATATAGTGGCTTAACTTTTACTTAGTAACTAATTAAACCTAATTTAATCATCTTAATGGCCTAATTAACAAACTAAGTAAACTAACCTAGTTATTAATTAGTCAAAATCTAATTACTAATTAGATATTCTAATTTTATTTAGAAGCTATGATATATGCAATTATATATCTAATTAATTAGTTATGTAATTAGAATATTAATTAAGTGTAATTAGGAAACTTAACCTAATTAACTTGTCATCTAATTAGCATATAATTGAGATTTAATTTAAGTTAAACCAAGTCACTAATTTCCTAGAGGCCACACGGTCATGGAGGTTTGGGAGGCTTCTCCAAGCTTCTTGAATGGTCTTTTGTGACCATTGCATGACCAAATGGTGACCAAGCCATGTGCACTCAATGTGAACACAATTGTGATCTTTTATTTCAAGTATATCTCTTAATATTTCCCTACACAATACTCACACGGCTGCATCATTCATTTCACTCTCACTATTTACTTTTCTTTCACCTAAAAGCTAAGCATCCTTTTCTTTCAAAAATTCCCAAGAACACCAAGTAATTATTCTTTCCTTTTCTCTCTTGAATTTCGGCCCAAGCACCTTGAACCACCATCAATCTCCTATAATTTTTCCTCTTAACATTTCCTAAACCTAAACCACCTCCTAAACACTTTTCATTTAGGAAGTTTTGTGAAAATCTTACTCTAAGTGCTTCAAAATCCAAGTTTGGTTTACTTTCCTAAAGGTAAACTTTTGATTCTTTGGGTTTAAATTTAGTTTGTGATTTTTTAAACCATGTTTGTTTCATGGTTTATTATTATTAAGCTTTGTATGTGATTTTATTAATTGTTTAAGAATTTTAGGGCTTTATTTGTGACTCACACGAAATCAAGGAGAAGGATAGGAGCTTAAGGACCTTGTCTTCAAGAGGTAAGAGAGAGATTTTACCTCACTAACTAAGTTTTGGTGGTGTGGGGATGGTTTTGTATGGTGATAAACCCATAAGGGTTTATTTACCTATTGTTTGATGTCTCTTTGTTTGTGATTTTGGTGTGTATGGTTTTATAATTGTGTTTGCATGTGTGATATTATGTTTATTACTTTGATATATATGTGTAATTTAGGATGTGAACAACATGATGAAACGATTGTATGAATGCTCCAAAGAGCAATGAGGCTCACGGCCTTACCGTGGAAAAGAGGACCAAAGTCCTTAAACCGATGGATTAAAATGAGAATTAAAGATCTAAATGAATTTGGAAAAGTTTGAGTATAGCAAAGTAAAATGATTTTGGAAAAACAATTTGATATAATTAAATAAATGAGTTATGAAATAAAATGAGGGTCAATACTTGAAGTTTACTGACGTATAGCTCACCCTACGAGTTTTGAAGTGCGTCCATAAAATTTGAGCTGTAATATGTGAAGTAAAAGAAAGAAATATCATTTTTGGGAAACAATACAAATACCAATTTTTAGAGGGGTTATATTGCAAATTTTTATAAAAAGAGGGACAAAATTATAATTAATATTTTAAGAAGGACCATATTGTAATTTTTATTTAAAGAGGGGTCATATTACAAATATTTTATAAAAGAAGGGTCATTTCATAAATATTAATTTATGAGAGACTATTTTGTAAATATTAATTTATGAATGACTATTTTATAAATATTAATTTATGAGGGACTATTTTGTAAATATTAATTTATGGGGGACTATTTTGTAAATACTAATTTTATGAGGGACTATTATGAAAATATTATTTAAATGAGGACAAAAATATAAATATTATATTCTTGAGGGACTATTATGTTAATATGAAAAATAAAGTCAATTTTAGTGTTAAATGAGAAAAATAGTATTTTTGATTTAAAACGTATGAAAAATATTATACGCGATTTGAAAATGCGACAAAATTGTTGCGCAATTGAGAAAATAAGAAAATATGACTACGTGATGAAAATACTGTAATAATGTTGTTAGGTTAATGTGAAAACCCCGAATATGTGATAATGAAATTGAACTGTGAATTGGTGCATAGTACATGCATTGGAAAGGTCCAATGGACTATATGAGACTATTTGCCTAGGAGAGAATACACCTCCTGAGTGGGTGCGATATGCGTAGTGTAGGTCACTCGTTGACCTTGGGGGCATTGGGGTGCGGGTTGCCTACAATGGGCAGTTGGTAGCTCTTCTGTACCGTGGGTTAGACCGACGTAACACACCAATGATCCGGACGAGACACTATTCTTAATCGAGATTTGATAAAGACTGTCGTGCATATACTAGATGTGCAAAATTGAGCACGTGGTTTGAGGCATGTTAGTGCAGACAGATCTTTTCGATCACTCTCTTCAATATGAGTTTTAGCTCCATGGAGTGAGAAATTGAGTCTAGGTGCATATGCATAGTTATTGAGGGCATTATCGTAATTATGATTTATGATAATTGGATTATTGATTATTTGAGTATTGGTAATGGCATGATTGTAATTATTATTTATTACATATGTTGTGGTGGTAAATAATGTGGATGGCATAACTATAAATATGGTATGATGTTGCTGTATGAGATATTGTATGTGTTTATCTTCATTGCCACTATACTGGTACTAGTGTAGGTGATCTCACCTCTTTGTATGCATATTCTGTATTGTATTTATAATTTAAAAAGACGTTGAGCAAGAAGTTGATCGAAAGACCGAGGAGGAACAAATCCCTGTTGAGGACGCTGAGTTTTGAAGAGATGGAGATACCTAGTTTCTTAGGGTACGTGAGGCTACAGTTTCACGGAGGATCAGAGGCGTGACACGTTGATTTAGATAGAGCAAGTATTGATAATATGGGAGATTTAACGATTATTTTGAGTAGACTTCATTTAGGGAATCCTTATTTTAGGGTAAATGTTTATGTACAATTAGAGTTTCCTTTATCTATTAGGTAGTACTGGGGAGCTTACCACCGTACTCCCAGTGCGATTAGTGTTGTGTCGACTACGCGGACACCTGTCCGTAGGACTTAGCGACAGTCAGGATTCCTATCTTCTAAGGAATCTGAGGAGGACCCGTCTGGGAGTTCTACTGTCTAGTAGTACTTGGACAGTACAATAGTTTAAATTAAAGTTTAAATGTTTTGAAAGACTAGTTTATAAATACTTTAGTATGTCAGTACTAAAGACTTGTATGTATATATGATGTAAATTATTTGTGGTGATGTTGAAATGTTTTTATTTCCCGCTAAGTTTATCTTATTGTTATTAAGAAATTTTACAACTCGTATTTCCATCACAAAGCAAAATTTTCAAATGAAGAGGTAATTTAGTAATTAAGTAACATAAATATGATGCCCTAAGGAGGGTGTTACAATCGCGGATACTTCACGCAGTGAAAAATAGAATTCCCACTAAGGATCCATGCAAAAAGGCCATAATCCGAGTTTTAAAATGTTTACCTCTTGAAGCATGATCAAAGGAAGTGACGTGAATCACCAACACCAAAATAGCAACGATGTCTCTACGGTATCTACACGAACAGACTCACAAACGTCCAACGTTTACAAAAAGGAGCCTCACGTTTCTCACACAGTGCTAGTTGCGAAGAGAAGAGAAGAAACCTGTCACTCACTCACTCACATTTCTGTAGGTGCGGCTAGGGTTCTGTAATGTGTGTCTTAGCAGCCCGCTTAGTAGTACTATTTATAATAGTGTCTGCTTTAAGTGAGTGTGAGCAGTAGCAAGGTAAGCTGTGTAACCCTAAACTCATCTATTATGAGTCTGGCCCACAATTGAATCCGAGTCCAACTTGGATCTATTGCTCCAATTTTAGTCTGCTCTATGTGTGTGACCCTGTAGGTTCTCATTACGTTGGCAGTAATATTAAAATTCCATTTTAATATTACAAGCAGTGAGCATTATCTAGCAACACATCGCTGCTACCCAAGTAATGAGAATGTCAGTGATTTGACATAACCTTTCTGTGACAAATGTTTCCGTGTCGTTTAGTCCTTTAGTCAAGATAACTAGATTGAACACATGGCATGGAATGTGTCACCCTTGTATAGTCCAATTCTTCGTTTCCTGATACTCGAGTAGACTTTGTAACAACAAATGAAATCAATATCTCATATTGACTCATTTGAGCATGGCCATGCATTTTGCAGTCTCACTTAATTAGGCCCCCCCGAAGATATCACTCCTGTTATGTAGGAGTGACAAATCCCATCTAGGTCACTCACATCCCTCTGCATGATTCGCGGTATGTACAATAACTAACTTTATAATCACCTTGTTACAGATAATGTTTGATGGCATTAAAACACATAACTCCTTATATAGGAATCGTAGTGATTTCAGGTCAAAGGACCACAGACACCATTGTCACTATGAGAATCGCTTATGACACTCACATAACGATCCATGTAGCGTTCTCATGATGGGTCAATCTAGTACATCATTACTCTAATATGTACCCATATGAAGACTTGATATCTCATATCCATGACCCATGAGATGTGGTCATTAGTCTACGCACATACTAGTCTTAATGCATTATTGTTGTCCTAATTAACAATAATACTTGACTAGGGACATTTAAGAATAGTGTTCTAATTTTATCCAAAAGGATCTTACGATCAAGTCAGCCACTTAATGTCCTATGGCATCAAACTTATTATTCTAAGGACTTTATTATGTTTATTAAAAAATAACACAATAAATGGAATGCCTCATATATTAAAATTAGCATAACAAAATGTATATAAATACAGACAAATGTATCAGCCTCTAGGACATACACCAACAATCTCCTACTTGTACTAGAGCCAATTAGGCATATGTCTAATGCCTAAAGACCTAGTGTGACCCTCGTGCTTCTGCTGTGCAAGAGGCTTCGTCA
Source organism: Ormosia semicastrata (assembly GCA_029884595.1). NCBI lineage: Eukaryota > Viridiplantae > Streptophyta > Magnoliopsida > Fabales > Fabaceae > Ormosia > Ormosia semicastrata. The sequence goes on along the minus strand of JAQQTO010000062.1, from coordinate 15,156,760 downwards.
GTGGATCAGTAATGTTATCATTTGTTGGTACTGTGCATATCTTTACATCTTCTCTACAGATGATCTCTCGATTGAGATGGAAGCGCCTAAGTATATGTTTGGATCGCTGGTGAGATCTAGGCTCCTAAGCTTGTGCAATGGCTCCATTATTATCATAATAGAGGTCCACTAGGTCCATAATACTAGGAATAGCATCAAGTTCAGCAATGAACTTCCTGATCCAAACGGCCTCCTTTGCTGCATTGGAGGCAGCAATATACTCAGTCTCTGAGGTAGAATCAGTGACTGTCTCCTGCTTTGAACTCTTCCAGCTCACAGCCCCACCATTTAGGCAAAAAACATAACCCGATTGCAATCTGGAGTTGTCCTTATCGGTTTAGAAGCTAGCATCAGTGTAACCCTTTACAACTAGGTCTTCTTCGGCTCCATACACCAAGAATGAAACCTTAGTCCTTCTCAAGTACTTAAGGATGTTCTTGACAGTAGTCCTGTGACTCTCACCGGGATCAGAATGGTACCTGCTCATCATGCTCAAAGCATACGAGATGTCTAGTCGAGTACATAACATGGCACACATGATAGATCCAATTGTAGATGCATATGGAATCTAGCTCATGCGATCCCTCTCACCCTGGTTGGAAGGGGATTGACCATAGATAGGCTTACACCATGTTACATAGGCAAGAGTCCTTTTTTGGATTCTTGCATGTTAAATCGTCTTAACACTTTGTCTATGTATGTACTCTGACTTAAGCCAAGTAGTCTTAGTGATCTATCTCTATAGATCCTGATACCTACCACATAGGTGGCTTCGCCCAAGTCCTTCATAGAGAAGCAGTTCCCTTACCAAGTCTTTACAGACTGTAGGGTAGGGATGTCATTTTCGATGAGTTGTATGTCATCTAAATATAACACCAAAAAGACAATAGTGCTCCCACTAACCTTCTTGTAAACACAAGACTCTTCTTCATTCTTGATGAAACCAAACTATTTTATTATATCATCAAAACAAAGATTCTAGCTTCTGGAAGCTTGCTTCAATCCATAAATAGATCGTTGCAACTTGCACACCTTTTCAGCATCCTCTAGAGTGGCAAAACTCTCAGGTTGTGTCATGTACACATCCTCAAGAAAATTTTCATTAAGGAAAGCAATTTTGACATGCATTTGCTAGATTTCATAATCATGGTATGCTGCAATAGCAAGCAAGATTCAAATAGATTTAAGCATCGCAACTGGGGAAAAAGTGTCATCATAGTCTACACCATGAATTTGTTTGAAACCTTTAGCCACCAATCGCGCCTTAAAGGTATGTACATTACCATCCATGTTGGTTTTCTTCTTGAAAACCCACTTGCACCCTGATAATCACATATTTGGTACATTAATAAACCCTCATTTTTAGTTATTTACACTCTCTATGTACTTAATTGATTGAGCTTGGTTATGTTTTGTAAGTTTGGACTCAAATTGGACTTAATTAATTTTTTCAGCATGATTTACGTTTTACACTATTTCTATATTTTGGCCATATCTTGAGTTTTAGAAGTTTACTAATTATGTATTTTACCTTGTTGGAAAGATAAGAGAGAGCTCTACAACTTTTATGAGAGCTCGAGATCAAAGTCGGACATCTAGTGGAACTACTTGGGCTTGGAAGTCAAAATACCAGTTTTGTGATTGGAACCTGAATAGTGCACAGTAATCAGAGCATAACATGGGATGTAAGATCTGGATTGGGCTGAAATGTTGATATGTTCTAGTTGAGACCTATATCTATAACTTTCATGAAGAATACAAAACCTGAATCGAAATCCTTGGAGGTCATATTGGGCTTGCAAGTCAGAACAGAGGAGCTGGAATTAGGCCTAAATACTTTGTAGTAATTGAAACATATATCGGGCTATAGGTGGCCAAATGAGGTGATTCTAGTGGTATTTGAAAGATAAGATCCAACCCTACAACTTTCATAGACCATTGGGTTCAAAAATAATGAATGCAATGACTTTAGAGCTGAATGATGTTAGAGACAAAGAATCTCCATAATTTTCCACTCACCAAAGTCATTTGGCATTTTCCACTAATTTTCCACTCATCCACTCACTAATGACTCAGCCCCCTTGTCATTTTGTATCTCGAATCCTCTATAAAAAGGAGCCTTAGCAGATCATTGAAGGTGTTAGGTATTAGGTAGCAAAATAATACTAGTTTGTTACTAGGTTTTCTTGTAGTAATTTTCCTTTGTTCTAAATTTAAGTCATGTTCTTCTTCTTCTTCTTCTTCTCTCTTTCTTTCTTCTTGTCTATAAGTAACTAAGTTTTATTTTACTTGGGTGAAAGGGTGAAGCTCTTGGTAATAAAATAAGGTTAGATTCATTTCTTTCTTGTGCTTTAATGATATATTTTCAAGTGGTTATTATACGTATTGTATTTTGTTTTCAATCAATTTAGAAACTCTCCTTGTAAAGTGGAGATCTTGATTTGTTGTAGACAAGATTTTGGTACAATGAATGCTTGATCCCATTTATGAGTGGTGCTATTAATAGATGATTGAATCATAATATAATTACATATATAATTTTTAATGAACTTTGAACGTTGTATTTTTCGATTAGAACCTCCATTATGTGTGGATTCTAATTGAGTTATAAAAAGAATTAATCTTATCCTTATTTTATTTACCAAGAGTGGATCTCCTAACCAAGTAAGTCTTTTTTTATTTGTGACCAAGTTTTATCAGTTTTATTATTGTGACAAAATATTTACTTTACGTCAAAGAATTTTTCTTCATCAATTCCCTGTGGATCGATCTCGGACTCCCGAGAATTTATTACTTGAAACAACCTGTACTTGAGTTTACAAATTTTAATCCGCATTAAGTTTTTGGCACCGTTGCCGGAGACTTGATTTGAAGAACAAATTTATGGTGTAAATATTTTGTATATATATATTTATATTTTTTTTCTATGGATCTTGTATATATATATATTTTACTCGTTTAATTTTTTTTCTCTTTGTACTTACTAATGTACTAACTTAATGGGGAAACTCTCCCTAAACTCTCTGTAATTTTTAATTATTAATGAAATAATCTTTCTTCTTCTCTTCTCTCTCGCTAGAGCAAAAAATCGGCTTTGCCGATTCTCTGGTTTTCATATTTTAAATTTACTTTCTGCACTTTATTTTTTGCACTTTAATTTCTCAGTACTTTACTTTCGTATTTTATTTTTAACTTTCTAACTTATTAACCTACTAACCTTTTAATTTTCTTGCTTATTAACTTACTAACTATCTAATTTTTTACTTTATCGGCTATCTAATATTTTACTTTATCTCATTCTAACATTTTAATTTACTTGCTTCTAACATTTTAATTTATTTACATACTAACTTTTTAATGTTTTTTTTTTTTTTGCTTATTAACTTAATTGGTGGTTGGTTTATACCACACTTTTGTTAATATTTATTTACTAAGTGTTAATATATATTTGGTGGCTAGTTTATACCACACCCTTGTTAATATTTAATGGATGGTTTATACTGCTAGCTTGTACAATTTATTTTATATTTTAAGTTACTTGTTTATGCTTAATTGGTATCGTGATTTAAATTCTGGTCGTTTAGTTAATATTAATCCTAGTACTTTACATATTGATTTGTCTGAATTACAATCACACACATCAAATACAATGACTGAAAATGAAAGTATGCATGATGAACATGAAAATCAACCGTTGCAAACTATGTGTGAGTATTTGCAAACATCTCGAAATTCTAGTCCATCATGTTTTATCTTACCACTCACTGCTAACAATTTTAGATTCAAGTTAGGTATGATTTCTTTACTTCCTAATTTTCATGGTTTAGAATCTGAAAGCCCATATTTATATCTAAAAGAATTTGAGGAAGTATGTACTGCTTTTAATGATCAAACTTGCACTGAAGAGGTTGTTAAGCTTAAATTGTTTCCTTTTTCTTTGAAAGATAAAGCAAAAACTTGGCTTAATGCTTTGAAACCAAGATCAATTAGCACATGGCAAGAAATGCAAGGTAAGTTTTTAAAAAAATTATTTCCAACACATAAAACCAATGCTTTGAAAAGACAAATCCAAATTTTTTCCTAAAACTCAAATGAAGCATATTTTCAAAGTTGGGAACATTTTAAAGATTTGTTGAATTCTTACCCATATCATGGTTTTGAAAAATGGCGTACTATAAGCTTCTTTTATGAAGGGTTAACACCCGAAACTAAAAAATTTGTGGAAACAATGTGCAATGAAGAGTTTCTTGATAAAGAACCTGAAGAAGCTTTAGACTATTTAAACTATTTACTTGAAAATTCTCAATCTTGGCATGGTACTAATTTTTCTGAAAATTCAATTAGATATAACCTTGCAAATGCTAGTAAAGGAAAATATCATCTTAGTCAAGAAGAAGATCTAAATGCTAGGTTTGCTAGTTTGGCTAGAAAGGTTGAAGCCATGGAATTAGGGAAAGTAAAAGAAATCAAAACTGTGCAAAATGAAGAAATTTGTAGCATTTGTGATGAGTTGGGACACTCAACAAATGAATGTCCAAAAATTTTTGTTTTTAAAGAAGTTGTGCATGAGCAAGTAAATGCAATGAACAATTTTAAAAAGCCATTCACTTCTTCTTTTTCAAATACATATAATCCAGGATGGAGAAATAACCCAAACTTCAGTTGGAGGACCAATAATCGGGCACAATTCATGCAATCACCACCTCCTCAGGCATAGCAGGATTCACAAAATTCTCAAGGATATGCACCTTATGTCCCACTATATAGGAAAAACCTTGATGGAACATTGTATGCATTTATGGAAAAGTAAGAGGCCATTAATAACCAAAACACTCAAGCCATGATTGATATAAAAGACATTCTTGCTAAACTTTCTTCTGCACTTACCATTCACAAGAAAGGAAAATTTCCCTCTCAACCTCAACCAAATCCCAAGAGTCAGTATAGCTTAAATGAGGGTAGTTCAGAAAGCCAACAAATAGATTAAGGCAAGTCAGTGATAGCTCTTAGGAGTGGAAAGGTTATTGAAAAACAAATTTCTGACCCTTGTGAGAAAAATGATGAGTCAAGTCCTAAAGATGAGGAAGGAGTTGATAAGCCACCTAGCCAAAAGGAGACCAAACCCTCACCTTCACCCCCATATCCTCAAGCATTAAACAATTCAAGTAAAGTAAACCATAATAGTGACATTTTTGAAATCTTTAAACAAGTGAAAGTCAATATTCCTCTGTTAGATGTTATCAAATAGATTCCTTGTTATGCCAAAATTTGAAGGATTTGTGCATTATTAAAAGGAAACATAATGTAAAAAAGAATGCCTTTTTGATTGAACAGGTAAGCTCCATTATTCAAAACAATAATGAGTTGAATATAAAGACCTCGGTTGTCCTACAATTTCATGCATTATTGGAGAATATAAAATTGAACGAGCTTTACTTGATCTTGGTACTAGTGTTAATTTGCTTCCATATTCAGTTTAGCAGCAACTCAATCTTAGTGAGTTAAAACCAACTTCTGTAACTCTTTTACTTGCCGATAGATCAATTAAAATTCCAAAAGGAATAGTGGAAGATGTGTTGGTACAAGTTGATAAATTCATATATCTTGTGGATTTTGTTATCTTAGTGGTGTGTTGTGGAATGTGATTAAAAATAAATATCAAAAATAGTTGCCAAGTTCCACCAAAAATACAAAAACCTTACAACTAGTTGTAGTAAGTAAGGGTCGATCCAGAGAGAACCAATTCAATTAACACTATCAATCTAATTCCTAAATTAAACTCTGATGAAAAATAAATAGTAAAATTAAAAGGGGGTTTTGTTAATTAAATCTAACAAAAGAAATTAAACTTAAACTAAAGCAGTAAACACAAATTGAATTATCAAGTTAAAGATATTGGTTAAAAGATGGAATCCACTACTAGATTTATATGATTATGCCAACTTACATACCCTTTATACCAATATGATCAATTATGTTCTTATGTGATTGTGAGATAAATCCCATGTCTTCCTTAAGTTTCGTTTAATTCAGCAACTGCTCAAATCAAACCCTAACCATTAGTTATTTGTAAAGCAACCGCTCTTACACCTACCTAATGATTGCATTAAAAATTAGAAAACCAATCACACTAAGGTCTAATCACACACCGGGATTAAATTGCTTAGATCATATGTCTCACTAGTCATACCACCGCAATCGCGCATAGCAATCCTAGTTTTACCACTCTCGAAGTTTGACAAGAATATAAAAACCTTTATATTGATTTAAGAATAGAAACATATGAATAAAAACATAATTGTATTGATATAAAGAGGTATGCAAGATTCACATAATCAAAACTAAAGTTTCATCTTCCCTTAACCAATCAAGGAGTTTAGCCACACATGGCAAATTCAAAATCACAAGAAAAATAGAAGAAAAACATAGTTCAGAACGAAAGTGCAAAAGAAAACTAAAGATCAAACTAGTTTCCAAAAGTTAGGGATGATCAATCTCCGATTGCTCGAACCCGAGACTCTAATTTTCAATCCAATCTCCCTTTCCCTTGGTCTTTGTGTTTCACTCAGTTCCCTTGACGGCTCTCTCTGTCCAGATATCTTTAAGGGCTCTAAGCAACCCTATTTATAAGTTTGGGAACTTAATTTAGCATTAAAACACGAAATTAAACTTCTGAGCCGATGACACGGGCCGTGTCATATTACATGGCCCAACCCGTGTCTGATTCTGATGACAGATTTCCAGCTATTCCAAAGTCAGAGAAGAACACGGCCCACACCGTGTCATTTGACACGGGCCATGTTCTCAGTCATGGCTTGAAATTGATTCTTCCTCGTGAAGTCAGAGAAGTACACGGCCTACCCTGAGTCATTTGACACGGGCCGTGTTGTCCAAAATCTTTCAGTCTTCAAAGTCAGAATAGTACACGGCCTACCCCGTGTCATTTGACATGGGCCGTGTTGATCACTTTCTTCAAATCCAACCTTGATTCCTCATGAATACCCTTCTTCCTTTGCTTCTAGGGGTTGATACTGATTCCCTTGAGTCTTTAACTCTCTTCTCAATGGTTCAATACCAAAGAACTCCATCACTCATAAATCTCCTGAAAATCACAATACGTTTATGAGTGTTTATAACCACATTTAAGCATAGTTTCACAATAAACATCCAAAGACAACTCTAAATCAGAAACTTAGCTAAATGTCAACAATTAAGCACATATGGAATTCAATTAGATCAAACAAAGAACATTCAAGACCTGAAATTATTAATAGATCAAATACCCCCACACTTAACCTTTTGCACTCCTGGAGAAAAACATAAAATCAAGCACATGCTTCCCAAAAAGTAATAAAAGTACTGAACAATGAGCAAAGATCTACACACATCAGTCCTTTCAAGGAATCTAAGCATTCAGAAATTTCCTCTCTCAACAATCCAAAACAGCAAGCAGGTCAATCCAATATCAGGGTTAAGTCAACATGATAAATCCTCACTGATATACTCTCTTTCACTCAAGTATTTTGGGCTTGTATTTACTCTCAACCAACTCATGAAAACATGCCCTATCATAGGCTTGACAAGCCTCTACTTCTCCACCACCTAAATCACATGCACACAAAGATCAAAAGGTCTTTAATCAGGTTGTAATAGGGTTAAGGTCAAGGTAAGATATATCAAGGATAAGCAAAGTTAGACCATCGAAAATAGAAGAGCAAAGGGGAATAAAAATCAAACACTTTTGCATAATTACCCCAGCACTTTTCAATCCATCTTCATCTTTTGCTTGACTTTCTCCATTCATTATCATCATTCTTTTTTAGAGCCCTTTTTTTTTTGAATAAACACTAGGCAAAACAGTGTAATCACCCCCACACTTACTCAAACACAATTCCCAACATAATTATCAAGCTCTTCTACTCCCTAAGGTAGGGTAGCAATGGTTTTTCACTATTAGGCTTGTATTGAGCTATAATAAAAAGAAAGGATATCATTCAGGCTCAAAGGGGTGAAACAATGGATCAAAATACAAGGATAGCTATTTGGCCAGTGGCTGAAAGAAAGAAATGCCTTTATCATCTTAAAAATGTGCAGTGATCATTTGCAATTTAAAAGAGAGTCAAATCAAGTTCTGAAAAAACATATAATCACAAGTGGAATCACACAACAAAGAGTAGAAATGACTTAAAATTAATCATTCACATCAAGGCCCAAAAACTCACTAGGTCCCAATTTTATCATATTCTCAAAACCTTTTCAATTTTCAAAACCTCTCGGTGCAAGTTTAGAATCAAGAAAGTTAACTCCTTTAGGCTTAAAAACCTGTCAATAAAAATCAATCATTTGCTCATTGCTCAACATACTCTAAAAACCAGTTAGAAAGACATGCACCAGATATGCAATTAAGATCAAGATCAAACCCAAACTTCCCCCCCACACTTAAAATAGACAGTGTCCTCAATGTCAAAGCAAACACAACATATAAAAGGAATCCAAATAAATAAGCAAAGTATATGCGAAGAAATTGAGTTTGGCATCATGAAACCCAGTCAAATACAAAAAAGTAACCAATAGTAACCAAAACAATATCCATTAAGCCAGCAAAATGAAGAACACAGCCTCAAAAGAAAATGAAAATACATCAAGATGGGGGAGGGGGATATGAAAAATACTGAAGCAAAATATCAATCTTACGATCAATGGCATCCATCCTCTGATTGCGCGCAACTTCCAGAGCCTGAAAACAGTCCTCTAAGCACTGAAAGCGAGCAGCATGGTCCAGTTCCAAGCAGTCAATACGGGCTAAAATAGCATCATAGGAAGCTGCGCCTGGCTGAGTGGAAGGGCCCGCATCATCAGCAAACTCGGGAGGAGGGAAGACGGCAATATCCTCATGCGGCTCAGGGCCGGATCAGCCCTAGGCAAGGTAGCTCCATTAGCGCCAAGCAAGACGAGAGCACCATTTAGACGAGTGCAGAGCTTCATAGATACCAAAATGGCCCCGTCAATAGCATTGGGACCAAATGCCTCCTCCAGCAGATCCAAATAATCAAAATGATCAGCAATGGCTGTCATATACCCCCTATCACAATGATGCCAGCTAGAGTGGTCCCTACATGGTGAAACTGATTACAGAGCCAATACCATCCATTAACAGGTACTCCCTCAAGCATGCAGTGCAAGAAAAATAATTCAGAACGGCTAATTGTCCCTTGACTTTCCCCCTACCACAAAGGGTATTAGCTAACCATTTCTGAATGTAGCGATGGGCAGGGGACCTAAGCCTAGAAGCTTTAGACATCTTAGGATCATAGTCATCAGACCCAGGCACAGTGAGGGCAGACCACACACGATCAGCATTAAAATCAAGGGGTAACATATTGTGCCCCTCAGGAAAACCAAAAACAGCTCTAAACAGATGAATATCAACAGAATGAGAATTACCGAGCAATCTAAAGGTGTTGGTGTATGCCCTAGAGGCTAATACATTTTCTGTTTTTACATTATGCTATTTTATATATGAGGCATTTCATTTATTGTGTTCTTTTTGATAAACATAATAAAGTCCTTAGAATAGTAAGTTTGATGCCATAGGACATCAAGTGGATGACTTGATCGTGAGATCCTTTTGGTTACAACACTATTCTTAAATGTCCCTAGTCAAGTATTATTGTTAATTAGGACAACAATAATACATTGAGACTAGTATATGTAGAGACTGATGACCGCATCTCACGGGTCATGGATATGAGATATCAAGTCTTCACATTGGTACATATTAGAGTAATGATGTCTTGGGTGACCTACCATGAGAACGCTACATGGATCGTTACGTGAGTGTCATAAGCGATTCTCATAGTGATAATGGTGTTTGTGGTCCTTTGACCAAAATCACTACGATTCCTACATGAGGAGTTGTGTGTTTTAATGCCATCAAACGTCATTTGTAACAAGGTGATTATAAAGTTGGTTATTGGACATACCGCAAATCATGCGAGAGGATGTGAGTGACCTAGATGGAATTTGTCACTCCTACATAACAGGAGCGATATCTTCGGGCCCCCTGATTGAGTGAGACTGCGAAATGCATGGCCATGCTCAAATGAGTCAATATGAGATATTGATCTCATTTATTGTTACAAAGTCTACTCAAGTATCAGGAAACGAATGATTGGACTATACAAGGGTGACGCATTCCATGCCTTGTGTTCAATCTAGATATCTTGACAAAGGGACTAAACGACACGGAAACATTGATCACGGATAGGTTATGTCAAATCACTGACATTCTCATTACTTGGGTAGCAGTGATGTGTTGCTAGATACCGCTCACTGTTTGTAATATTAAAATGAGATTTTAATATTACTACTAACGTCATGAGAACCTGCAGGGTCGCACACTTAGAACAGACTAAATTGGAGCAATAAGGATCTGAGTTGGACTCGGATTCAATTGTGGGCCTAACTCATGACAGATGGGTTTTAGGGTTGCACAGCTTACCTTGCTCTTTTGCTCACACTCACTTAAGGCAGCCACTATTATAAATAGTACTATTAAGGGGGCTGCTATAGATGTTACATTACAACCCTAGCCGCACCTAAGAAAGTGAGTGAGAGACAGTGAAAGGTTCTTATCTTCTATTCGCAGCTAGCACCGCGAAACAGAGGCGTGACTCCTTTTGCAAGTCTGTTCGTGTGGATACCGCAGAAACATCGTCGCTATTACGGTGTTGGTGATTCACCTCGCTTGTGTTTATCACGCTTCAAGAGGTAAATTTTAAAAACTCGGATTATGGACTTTTCGCATTGATCCTGTGTGGGAATCCTATTATTCCGCTGCGAGATTTTTTGATCCGCAATTCCCAACAGTGGTATCAGAGCCACTTGCGAAACTATGATTCGGTTTTTTTTGCTTTTCTTGTTATATGCGATAACATGATTCGTTGCTTTCCTTTCATAAAAGATATGATCTTTATATGTTATTTCTGAAATCGAAATAATGATGTATGAAACCGTGTTCTGTTTTATTTGTTGTTTACGAAACATGTTGATGTTTTTGAAACCATGAAGATGTTCATATAATTCTGCGAAAACGGTTTTGAATGCTTTCTGTTTTTGCGTTTTTCTGATATCTATATATGTGATATGTATGATTCTGCGAAAAACGATTTTGAATGCTTTCTGTTTTTGCGTTTTTCTGATATCTATATATGTGATATGTATGATTCTGCGAAAACGATTTTGAATGCTTTCTGTTTCTGCTTTTTTTCTGTATGAATGCGATATACACAGCAGCGCGACACAAGGTTTTGGAAACCTTGTTTCCGTTTTGCGACGGCTATGAAGCTTCCTCATGACATGAAGTGTTCATGTCTTCACGAATTCTGGAAACCCTGTTTCTGGATAGGTGATGGCGGCTGTGAGTTACCCCTGCGGTACATGAAGCGTTCATGTGTTTGCGGGCCTTAGGGTTCAAATGTTGTTGCCCTAGCCGTCATGGAGGCAGAAGGGGTCCAACCCGTCGGGGCGCTGCCCCGAACCCCGTTGCGTGGTGTGTGATATTCGAAAGCGCGATATTCAAATCTTTGTTTTTATAATTCACAAAATAATAATGTGTTATTTCTTTGTGTTTATGTATTCTTAGAGATGCATGGTGCATGGTTATGGCCTTAGTCTTTATTTTATGCTATTTTGGTTATTTTAAATACGACCTGCGTGTCGTGCCTTTCTCTCTACATTCTGATTGTACATTCTCTTCTCATCTAACACCCCTCGAATGTAAAAGAGGTTTCTATAATGTAATCATCATGTGGAGACAAGGAGATGGCATCAAGTGAGGACGTTGGTGGGAGACGCTTGGTGAAGTTGGCATTTTTAATGCTAATCTCTTAGAGGCCATAACCATGTCACATTTATTATATGCTTTATATGTATGAGATGCATGGATGATGTTTATGGTATGTTAAACAAGTTTAATAAATGGTGAGATCTAATAATAAAATTCCCTCAAAGAAAATATTAAGTCATTATGTGATGCCTTCCAATGCGTGGCACTCATCAAGACTAATATCGATTAAGTGTAGGTCTGCCAAAGCAGGGTGCCTTTATCTATATTAGTAAGATGCGATGGGATAAGAGTAATATCCAAATGCCAACCATTGGGTCTGACTTAACTAGGCCATTTCAATAGGATTGAAGGCTTAAAGGCATGAAGTTGGGCTTTAGTCCATTAGATGGATTAGAATAAGTGTTATTCACCCAACTATCCAAGAGTTGCATGTGATGTAATTGGAAAGAGTTTCCTACCTAAATAACCGAATTTTGGGCGATCAGCCAAAGCTGACTCAAAGCTAGGTAAAATATGGATCTTGGCCCACTAGGAAATCTTTCGATGGGATTTTCCGAGTCAATGCTGAGGGTCATTGACTTGAATAAAATAGTGGGAGGCATATTTAATTAAAAGACCTCATTAAATATGTTTATGGCATGATACTTATATTTTGCATGTTTCTGTTAATAGATAACCATGGCAACAAACACATCGGGTACTTTATCATTGCGATCCGTCCTTGAAAAGGACAAGTTGTCTGGAACAAATTTTCTAGACTGGTACAGGAATTTGAGGATTGTCCTCAAGCAAGAGAAAAAGTGTATGTTTTGGAACGACCCTATTCTGAGCCACCCGCTTTGCTAATGCCCCTAGAACCGAAAGAGATGCTTATAAGAAGCATCAAGATGATGCCTTGGACATTGGATGTCTAATGCTGGCCACCATGAACTCGAGCTCCAAAAGCAACATGAGAACATGGATGCATACGATATGATCGTACACCTTAAGAAGCTCTATCAAGAGCGGGCCGGCATGAGAGATTCGAGGTCTCTAAAGCACTCGCTTTCAAGTGCAAGTGGTAGAAGGAAGCCCTGTTGGTGCTCATGTACTCAAGATGATTGGGTACATTGAAAACCTAGAGAGACTGGGTTTTCCTTTGGGCCAAGAGTTGGCCACTGACTTAGTCCCGCAATCGTTGCTTAGGAAAGTTTCGGTCAATTTGTCATGAACTACAACATGAATGAGATTGACAAATCACTACCGTAGTTTGTTAGGCATGTTGAGAACTGCTGAGCAGAACATCAACAAAGGTAAAGGGAAGGCCATAATGATGGTCCAAAAGAATAAGGGCAAGAAACAACAGAAAAAGCCCAAGGACAACTGGAAGGGCAAGGGCAAGGACAAGTCCAAGCCTAGCACTTTTGGCTTGAAACCAGTGGGTGGAGTGGCTAAGGAAGGTACATGCTTCCATTGTGGTCAGACCGGACATTGGAAGAGGAACTGTGCCAAGTTCTGGAGGAGCTCAAAAGAAGAAGGGAAGTGAGACTTCCACTTGGGTATTTTTGTTATTGAAGTCAATTTATCTACTTCGCATCATGGGTATTAGATCTTGGATGTGGATCTCACATTTGTGTAAATGTGCGGGATCTAAAGAGCATAGAGACCATTGACGAAGGCGAAGTCGACCTACGAGTTGGAAATGGAGCAAAGGTTGCTTTGCATTAGGCGTAGGGACTTATTTATTATCTTTGTCCACTTTGGGCTTGTAATAGAGTTAGAGAACCGCTATTTTGTGCCTCGTTATTAGTAGGAATATCATTTCTGTTTCTTGTTTGGACAAGAAAGGTTTTTCTTTATAATAAAGGACAAGTGTTGTTCTATTTATATGAATGATATTTTTATGGTAGTGCACAATTGAGTAATGGACTTTATGTACTTGATCTCGAAACGCCCATTTATAACATAAATACAAAGAGGTTTAAATCAAACGATCTGAACCCAACTTTTCTCTCGGCATTGTCGTTTGGGCCACATAAATGAGAAACGCATCTCCAAACTCCATAAAGATGGATTCTTGGACTCATTTGATTTTGAACCATATGAGATATGTGAATCTTGTTTATTGGGGAAGATGACAAAGGCCCCATTTACTGGACAAGGTGAAAGGGCTAGTGATCTTTTAGGCCTTATACATAGTGATGTATGTGGGCCACTAAACACAGTCGCTAGAGGCGGTTTTCAATACTTCATTACATTTACTGATGATTTCAGTAGATATGGATTTGTATATCTTAAGAAGCACAAATTAGAATCCTTTGAAAAGTTCAAAGAGTTCAAGAATGAAGTACAAAACCAACTTGGCAAGAGTATTAAAATCCTTCGATTAGATCGAGGAGGTGAATACTTAAGCCAACAGTTTGATGATCATCTGAAAGAGTGTGGGATAATATCTCAACTCACTCCACCAGGAACACCACAATGGAATGGTGTTTCTGAAAGGAGGAACCGGACTTTGTTGGACATGGTCCGATCCATGATGAGTCATGCGACCTTCCAGGCTTCTTCAGGGGACATGCTCACATTAATGACGCAGCTTTCACACTTAACCGTGTTCCATCTAAGACGGTTCAAAAGACACCATATGAGATATGGACTGGGAGACGGCCCAGTATGTCTTTCTTGAAGATTTGGGGCTGCGAAGCTTACGTAAAATGTCAAGTTTCTGATAAGCTTGGACCTAAATCAGATAAATGCTTCTTTGTGGGTATCCAAAGGAAACCAAGGGATACTTTTTCTATAATCCTACCGAGGGCAAAGTGTTTGTCGCACGGACAGCTGTGTTTCTAGAAAGGGAGTTTATCTCCAAAGGAATCAGTGGGAGAAAAGTAGAACTTGAAGAAGTTCAAGTTTCACAAAGCAGCAATGAACCAATGGTGGAAATAGAGCAGCCTCCACAAAATGTTGTGGAACAGCAACCTGCTCTAGTAGCACAAGACCTGCGTAGGTCTAACAGGATACGTCATCAACCAGAGAGATATAGATTTCTCATGACCCAACAAGGTGACGTATTGCTCATGGATCAAGATGAGCCTGTGACTTACCAGGAAGCCATTATTGGCCCAGAATCTGAGAAATGGCTTGAGGCCATGAGATCTGAAATGGATTCCATGTATGCCAACCAGGTATAGACCTTGGTTGACCCACCTGAAGGGGTAAAACCCATTGGGTGCAAGTGGGTTTTCAAGAAGAAAACCGACATGGATGGTAATGTGCATACCTTTAAGGCACGATTGGTGGCTAAAGGTTTCAAACAAATTCATGGTGTAGACTATGATGAGACTTTTTCCCCAGTTGCGATGCTTAAATCCGTTCGAATCTTGCTTGCTGTTGCAGCATACCATGATTATGAAATCTGGCAAATGGATGTCAAAACTGCTTTCCTTAATGGAAATCTTCTCGAAGATGTGTACATGACACAACCTGAGGGTTTTGCCACTCCACAGGATGCTAGAAAGGTATGCAAGTTGCAACGATCTATTTATGGATTGAAGCAAGCTTCCGGAAAGTATTTGGAATCTTCATTTTGATGATACAATCAAACGGTTTGGTTTCATCAAGAATGAAGAAGAATCTTGTGTCTACAAGAAGGTTAGTGGGAGCACGTTGTCTTTCTAGTATTGTATGTAGATGACATACTACTTATTGGAAATGACATCCCTACCCTACATCTGTAAAGACTTGGTTAGAGGAACCGCTTCTCTATGAAGGACTTGGGCGAAGCCACCTATGTATTAGGTATCGGGATCTATAGAGATAGATCACTTGAGACTAGCTTGGCCTAAGTCGAGTACATACATAGACAAAGTGTTAAGACGATTTAACATGCATGAATCCAAGAAAGGACTCTTGCCTATGTCACATGGTGTAAGCCTATCTAAGGCTCAATCCCCTTCCACCCGGATGAGAGGGATCGCATGAGCAAGATTCCATATGCATCCGCAATTGGATCTATCATGTATGCCATGTTATGTACTCGACCAGGACATCTCGTATGCTTTGAGCATGACGAGTAGGTACCAATCTGATCCCAGTGAAAGTCACTGGACTGCTATCAAGAACATCCTTAAGTACTTAAGAAGGACTAAGGATTCGTTCTTGGTATATGGAGGCGAGGAAGAGCTAGTCGTAAAGGTTACACCGATGCTAGCTTCCAAACCGATAAGGACGACTCCGGATCGCAATCGGGTTATGTTTTTTGCCTAAATGGTGGGGTGTGGTGGAAGAGTTCAAAGCGGGAGACGATCGCCGATTCTACCACGGAGGCTGAGTATATTCTTGCCTCCAATGCAAAGAAAGGAGGCCGTTTGGATCAAGAAGTTCATTACTGAACTTGGCACTATTCCTAGCATTGTGGACCCAGTGGACCTCTATTGTGATAATAATGGAGCCATTGCACAAGCTAAGGAGCCTAGATCTCACCAGCGATCCAAACATATACTTAGGCGCTTCCATCTCATTCGAGAGATCATCGATAGAGGAGATGTGAAGATATGCAGAGTACCAACAGATGATAACATTGCTGATCCACTGACGAAGCCTCTTGCACAGCAGAAGCATGAGGGTCACACTAGGTCTTTAGGCATTAGATATATGCCTGATTGGCTCTAGTGCAAGTGGGAGATTGTTGGTGTATGCCCTAGAGGCTAATACATTTTCTGTTTTTACATTATGCTATTTTATATATGAGGCATTTCATTTATTGTGTTCTTTTTTGATAAACATAATAAAGTCCTTAGAATAGTAAGTTTGATGCCATAGGACATCAAGTGGATGACTTGATCGTGAGATCCTTTTGGTTACAACACTATTCTTAAATGTCCCTAGTTAAGTATTATTGTTAATTAGGACAACAATAATACATTGAGACTAGTATATGTAGAGACTGATGACCGCATCTCACGGGTCATGGATATGAGATATCAAGTCTTCACATTGGTACATATTAGAGTAATGATGTCTTGGGTGACCCACCATGAGAACGCTACATGGATCGTTACGTGAGTGTCATAAGCGATTCTCATAGTGATAATGGTGTTTGTGGTCCTTTGACCTGAAATCACTACGATTCCTACATGAGGAGTTGTGTGTTTTAATGCCATCAAACGTCATCTGTAACAAGGTGATTATAAAGTTGGTTATTGGGCATACCGCAAATCATGCAGAGGGATGTGAGTGACTAGATGGAATTTGTCACTCCTACATAACAGGAGCGATATCTTCGGGCCCCCTGATTGAGTGAGACTGTGAAATGCATGGCCATGCTCAAATGAGTCAATATGAGATATTGATCTCATTTATTGTTACAAAGTCTACTCAAGTATCAGGAAACGAATGATTGGACTATACAAGGGTGACGCATTCCATGCCTTGTGTTCAATCTAGATATCTTGACAAAGGGACTAAACGACACGGAAACATTGATCACGGATAGGTTATGTCAAATCACTGACATTCTCATTACTTGGGTAGCGATGATGTGTTGCTAGATACAGCTCCTTGTTTGTAATATTAAAATGAGATTTTAATATTACTACCAACGTCATGAGAACCTGCGAGTCGCACACTTAGAACAGACTAAATTGGAGCAATAAGGATCCGAGTTGGACTCGGATTCAATTGTGGGCCTAACTCATGACGATGGGTTTTAGGGTTGCACAGACTTACCTTGCTACTGCTCATACTCACTTAAGGCAGCCACTATTATAAATAGTACTTTGTTAAGGGGCTGCTATAGATGTTACATTACAACCCTAGCCGCACCTAAGAAAGTGAGTGAGAGACAGTGAAAGGTTCTTCTCTTCTATTCGCAGCTAGCACCGTGAAACAGAGGCGTGACTCCTTTTGCAAGTCTGTTCGTGTGGATACCGCAGAAACATCGTCGCTATTACGGTGTTGGTGATTCACCTCGCTTGTGTTTATCACGCTTCAAGAGGTAAATTTTAAAAACTCGGATTATGGACTTTTCGCATTGATCCTGTGTGGGAATCCTATTATTCCGCTGCGAGATTTTTTGATCCGCAATTCCCAACAAAAGGTGATATCACCAGGCCACATGTTCTGATCAGACAGAGGATAAAGCTTACGATTAAAACTAGAAATAAACTCCCTAGTTAACGCAGCAAAAGTAGGCCTTTGTAACAGTGCAAAATCAACCCAACCAATCCTACCCAATAAAGCAAACACCTCATCATATAACCCTATAGCCCTAAGGGTATCTACATCGAAAAAGTGAGTGAGAACCACTACCTTTCTATCGATAGGGATGACTGGCACCTAAAGGGGTGAGGGCTCACGTGGGGGTGATGGAGACCGAGCACGCCTAGAGCTGGTACGATGGGGATGGAGCGAACAGGAAGCAGCGGTGGTCTTGACGCGCTTTTTAGGACCCATCACTAGAGGAAGCAGAAGAAATGAAGAAAAAAAATGGGATGGGACCATGAACGAGGGAAGGAAAAGCAGGGGGAAGCAACTGTATGGAGAAATTGGTGGAAAAGGGGAAGAACAATGAGAGATTTTGGTGGTGGGTCAAAGGTGAAGTTAGAAAAGAGAAGAAAAATGATGGAGAGGATGGAGAGGAGCTGCGTGTGGGGAGAGGGGAGGTGATAATGGTGGAAAACAAGTGAAGAATGATGGAGAATGGTGGAGAATGATGGTGGGTAAAAGGATATTGGAGGGGGAGAGGGTGATGGCCGTGCGAGAGAAGAAGAAGAGAAGAAGGGGAAATTGGGGCAGAAAACCCTAAATCAGGGTTTAAGTGATGCGCTGCCACGAGTACACGGGCCGTGTCATATGACACGGCCCACCCCGTGTACTCCTCTGTCTTAGTGATTAGTTGCGCAAGACAACACGGGCCGTGTCATGTGACACGACCATACCCGTGTACCTCTCTGGAAAATATCACCAAACATGCTATCCTCGAAAACACGGGCCGTGTCATATGACACGGCCCAACCCATGTATTTTTCTGTAGTAATTGGGGTGCTGTCATGAGGACACGGGATGTGTCATGTGACACGGCCCACCCCGTGTAGTCTGCTGACTTACAAGAAACACTCTAAGCTGTTCCTCAGGACTGCATGCACTCAACAAACCATGAACTCAAGCAATCAAACTAAAACTGAGCAAGTCAAAACACAAATACCAGTAAGGAGATAGGTATCATCAAGCAAGAAACACATAAAAATGGGCTAAGCTAAGAAACTAAACAACGCAAAACAGAAAGGGAAAAGAAAGCAAATCTGATTGGGTTGCCTCCCAATAAGCGCTTGGTTTATTGTCCTCAGCCAGACATTACGATGCTCCTCAGTGTTCTGCATAAGATGGATGGAGAAGAGGCATGTCTTCAAATTCAGCATTCTCCAGAAGCTCATGGTAAGGCTTGAGACGGTGCCCATTGACCTTGAATGTCTTCCCAGAGGCCTCGTTCATGATCTCCACTGCACTAGAATGAAAAACAGTAGTTACTATAAATGAGCCAATCCATTTAGAACATAATTTACCTAGAAATAATTTGAGTCTGGATGAGTATAGCAACACTCTTTGGCCTTGGTGAAAACTTTTCCTAGAGATAATGTGATCATGAAATGCTTTGGTTTTGGCCTTGTAAATGAGTGCACTCTCAAAGGCCTCATTCCTCAATTCTTCCAACTCCTAAATTTGGAGTTTTCTCTGCTTGCCAGCACCTTCCAAGTGCAAGTCAACTTGCTTGATAGCCCAGTAAGATCGATGTTCTAGCTCCACTGGCAAGTGACAGGGCTTCCCATAAACCAATCGGAATGGGGACATGCCAATAAGGGTCTTGTATGCAGTCTGATAAGCCCACAAGGCATCAGCAAGTCTAGTACTCCAATCCTTGCGCGTGGGATTCACAGTTTTTTCAAGGATAGACTTGATCTCCCGATTGGATACCTCAGTCTGGCTATTCGTCTGAGGATGGTAAGGAGTAGAGGTCCGGTGCACCACACCATATTTCTTCAAAAGGGCTTCAAAGATTCTGTTGCAAAAATGTGTCCCTTGGTCACTAATGATGGCTCTGGGAGTGCCAAACCTAGAAAAAATAAAGGACTTCACAAAATCCACAACAGTCTTAGAATCATAAGATTTAGTGGCTTTAGCTTCCACCCATTTTGAAACATAATCCACAACTAAAAGAATATAGGAGAAACCAAAAGAAGGAGGAGATGGTCCCATGAAGTCAATGCCCCAAACATCAAAGACTTCCACAAAGATTATTGGAGTTTGAGGCATTTGATTTCGTGGACCAATATTACCTGTTCTTTGACAGCGGTCACGTGACTTACAGAAATTATAAGCATCCTTAAAGATAGTAGGCCAGTAGAAACCACTGTCAAGTACTTTGTTGGCTGTCCTCTTCATGCCGAAATGTCCTCCACAGGCATAGGTATGGCAAAAAGAGAGAACTGAGTGTGTCTCTGAATCCGGGATACATCTCCGAATCATTTGATCTGCGCAATGCTTCCAAAGGTAAGGATTATCCCAAATGTAGTACTTGCAGTCACTCCTCAGCTTATCTCGCTGTGCCTTGGTCAGGCCTGCCGGAAAGTCCTTGGTGGCCAAGTAATTGGCAATATCAGCATACCACAGAATAGTGGTTGCGATAGTCATTAAATGCTCATCCGGAAAGCTCTCTGGAATAGGTATGTCCTCCTCTTCAGTCACCAATCTGCTCAAATGGTTTGCCACCAAGTTTTCGCTCCCCTTTTTTATCTTTAATCTCCAAGTCAAACTCTTGGAGCAACAGAATCCATCGGAGCAATCTTGGCTTCGCCTCCTTCTTTGCCAGTAGGTACTTCAATACTGCATGATTAGAAAAAATAATCTCTTTAGAACTAATTAAATATGATCTAAATTTCTCTAAAGCAAAAACAACAGCAAGAAGTTCTTTCTCAGTTGTGGAATAATTCAGTTGAGCATCATTTAGGGTCCTTGATGCATAGTAAATAGCATAAGGAACCCTATCAACTCGCTGTCCTAGGACAACCCCTACCGCAAAGTCACTTGCATCACACATTAACTCGAATGGAAGCTCCCAATTTGGTGGCCTAATAATAGGTGCCTCAATCATCAACTCCTTAAGTGTGGTGAAAGCCTTCATACACTTCTCATTAAATTGGAATGGTACATCTTTTTGGAGAAGTGTGTAGAGAGGCGCTGATATCTTGGAGAAGTCTTTGATGAAACGCCGATAGAAACCTGCATGACCAAGAAAAGAACGAATATCTCGCACACTAGTGGGCGGGGGTAATGAACGCACAAGTTCTACCTTAGCTTTATCAACTCAATGCCCCTAGCAGAGATAACATGACCTAACACAATACCTTCTTCTACCATGAAATGACATTTTTCCCAATTTAAAACAAGGTTAGTGTCAATGCATCTCTTTAAAACCAGAGCTAAATGTTCCAAGCATTTCTCAAAGCCATTCCTAAATACACTAAAATCATCCATGAAGACCTCAATGATGTTCTCTATATAATCAGAAAATAGACTCACCATACATCTCTGAAAGGTTCCTGGCGCATTGCAAAGTCCAAAAGGCATTCGCCTATAAGCAAAGGTGCCAAAAGGACAAGTAAAAGTAGTCTTGTCCTGGTCTTTTGGAGCGATAGCGATTTAGTTATAACCTGAAAATCCATCTAAGAAATAATAATGAGAATGACCAGCTAACCTTTCTAACATTTGATCAATAAAAGGTAAAGGGAAGTCGTCTTTTCTGGTGGCAGCATTCAATTTTCTATAATCTATACAAACACACCATCCTGTCTGTAATCTAGTGGGAATAAGCTCATTATCAGCATTTCTTACCACAGTAATGCCAGATTTCTTTGGTACTACCTGGACTGGGCTTACCCACTTGCCGTTAGAAATGGGGTAGATGACCCCCACACTTAGGAGCTTCAGTATCTCCTTCTTCACAACATCCATTATCGGGGGATTCAACCTCCTCTGTGGTTCTCGCACTGGCTTAGTCCCCTCCTCCATCAAGATTCTATACATACAAATGGATGGGCTAATACCTTTGATGTTTGCAATAGTCCACCCGATGGCTGTCTTGTGTTCTTTCAACACAGAAATTAAGCTCTCCTCTTGCTCTTTGGTAAGGGATTTAGCAATTATTACCGGAAGTGTCTCCTTCTCACCCAGAAAAATGTATTTCAAATGGGCAGGCAATTCCTTCAATTCCAGCTCTGGTGCCTGCACAACAGAAGGTTTAGGTACATCAGTGGTAAGAGGTAACTCAACATATGACACCTCATGCCCTTCTGAGGTGGAAGAGAGTGTATGCAAGGCTGCCACTACTTCATTAACTTCCTCACTCCATGGCTCTCCTTGGTCATCCTTCTTTGAATCCTGAAAATCTAAACTGCAAGTCATAACTGTATCAAGGGCATCAAATTGATCAGACTTAAAAACAGTAGAAATTAAAGATTCAAAAACATCAAAAGAATCAATAACATAAGCAGAGTGCACATCACTCGAGTATCTCATGGCCTTAAAGATGTTGAATCTAATCAACTCTCCATCAAATTTCATAGTCAATGTTCCCGAATGCACATCAATTTTAGTTCGTGCAGTCTTTAGGAAAGGCCTCCCCAACAGAATGGGGGCAGAGTTAGGAGATTTGTCCTCCTCCATGTCCAGCACATAGAAATCTTCCGGAAACACCAGGTTCATTTACCTGCACCAAAACATCTTCAACAACCCCCTTAGGGTATGCGTTAGACACATGCGCGGTTGAATGATAACTCCAGTAGGTTCTAAAGGTTCTAGATGTAAATATGCATAAATAGAAAAGGGCATGACATTAATGGATGCACCTAAATCTAGCATGGCCCTCTCAAACCTGACATTACCGATAGTGCATGGTATAGTGAATGTGCCAGGATTCTTACATTTAGTTGGGAGTTTCTTGTTAAAAACAGCTGAAACATTTGCTCCCACTTGGACCCGTTCATTACCTTTCAACTTCCTTTTGTTAGTGTATAACTCTTTTAAGAACTTAGCATATCTAGGCACTTGCTTAATAGCATCTAACAGAGGAATATTAACTTCAACTTTCCTAAAGGTCTCTAAGATCTCTTTATCCATTTCTTCTTTCTTATTTTTAACCAACCTACTCGGAAAAGGGGCCTTAATGACATATTTAGGAAGTGGGTCAGAAACACTTACCTTAGGGGTCTTAGAAGTGATCCGCTCCTCATCTACCTCCTTAGGCTTTTGAGTTTTTTCTTCAGTGACTGGGGAAGATGTGGGACCATCAATTGTCTTCCCATTTCGCAAGGTGACAGCACTAGCATTTTCTCTTGGGTTCACCTCTGGCCGCGAGGGGAGTTTCCCAGAAATCTGACTCGCACCTTGTTGATCTCAGTGGCCAACTGTCCCACTTGGTTTTTCAAGGTACTGATAGTGGCCCTTGTTTCTTGCTGAAACTGAATATTACTGGTGGCCATTTGCCTCACTAGTTCTTCCAACGAAGGCTCAGGTTGCCTAGGAGCTTGAACTTGTGTTTGCCTTGGAGGAAAGGGTGCTTGTCTTTGCTGAAACCCTGGAGGCCCATAGGCTTGAGGTTGAGGTTGAGCTTGGGGCTGCTTTGCATAGCTAAAGTTGGGATGATCTCTCCACCCCAGATTATATGTGTTGGAGTAGGGGTTGTAATTCTTGGATGGAGCAGAAAATCCCCCCACTGCCTTGGCCTGCAACGTAGGACATGTTACCAAGTGGCCTCAATACTCAAGAGGGGGGGTGAATTGAGTAGTTAAAAATAAGTTCACAAATCTTTCACAAATCGTTTGGCAATCAATTTTCGTTGAAGCTATTGAATGATCAGAGATAATTGAATAGATGAGTTAAGCATTTTTACTAATGAACGTAATAGCCAAGGAGACAATATCCAAATAAAATAATGAAACAGTGCACAAAGATAAGCAGAGGAGGGTTTAGAGAAACAAACACAGTCGTTTATCCTGGTTCAATCACTACTCCACTTGTGATCTACGTCCAGTCCCCAAGCAACACCTTGAGATTTTCCACTATATCTTCAAGCTTCAATGGGTGCTTGAAAAACCACTACAACCTTGAGCACTCAACAAGTATGGGATACCTCACCCAAAAGCTTGAGCCTCTATTTTCCAAGGGATACCTCACCCTTACAATACTTGAGGGATACCTCACCCTCACTAATCGAATGTATAAGATTGAAATAGAAGAAGCTCTCTCTAGAGCAAGTGTTTACAAATTGAAGCTCTAATATGCTCTCAAAGATTTTTCACGTTTTTAGTCGAAAACGAGCAAGAAATGATTTTAAGGATTGATTCACGCTTTGAAGTATGATGATCAGTTTTTGGTTCAAGGTCAACCGTAAATGAGAACCCAAGTTTGGTATTTATAAGTTTCTCAATTAATAGAGCCGTTGGAGGTAGTTGGGCATGCATTTAATGCATTTAATATAGCCGTTGGACGTTGTCGGGATGCGTGTAATCAATTACATATCTCGGTAATCGATTACATTATTGTTCCAACGTTTTACAACTTTCTGGGCTCTGTGTAATCGATTACATTCTTCGGTAATCGATTACATGGCTTCTGACTTTGCTTGTAATCGATTACAATGCTCATGTAATCGATTACATGACTTCTGACTTGCTGTGTAATCGATTACAATATTCATGTAATCGATTACATGGCTCGTTGAACGTGTTCTTTGAGTTTCTGGGTTTTGTGTAATCGATTACATTCTTGGTGTAATTGATTACATGACTTCTGACTTTGTTTGTAATCGATTATAACATCAATGTAATCGATTACATTACTCGTCGAACGTGTTCTTTGCCTTTCTGGGCTTTGTGTAATCGATTACATATATTGTGTAATCGATTACATGGCCTCTGACTTGCTTGTAATCGATTACATTTACAATGTAATCGATTCATGCATTTCTGTTTGATGTGTAATCGATTACAAACACTATGTAATCGATTACATTGGCCTTTGAACACATTTTTCAAGTCCAATAACGCTTGTAAGTTATTTCCAACACCTCAAGATACTTGATTTAACATAAATCCTTTTAAGAGTGTTAGATTTAAAGTTGAAACTCAAGTTTTATTGAAAGCCATGTTTAACTTTGAAATTTCCCATTTATTTTGAAATCACATATTGAAAAACCATTTGAGAAATCTTGAGAGCATTTAACATTAATCTCCTAAGTCTAAATAACTAATTAAACCTTCTGTCTTCTTTCTTTGATCTTGATTTTTCCTTTTGTACTTGATCTTCTCTTTTGCTTTTGTTATCATCAAAAACCTTTTGACATGCCTTAGAGACATAAGCATTCACATTCTCCCCCTTTTTGATGATGACAAACTGATCATAGGAAAAAGAAGGAGTTTTTGCATTTGTATATAATAGTCATTTAGGTACAATGCTGCCCCCGGAGATTATGCATGATTTTGGGTTAGATTTTGCATATGAAAAGCTTAATAACTTAAAGATCAATAACTCCCCCGTACTCATGCAACCATTAATTACATTTCATTTTTCCTTATTTTCTCCCCCGTTGGCATTATCAAAAAGACATAAGCATTTAAGAAAAAAAATGGACAGCATGATAGCTATATTTCATGATTCCCAAATTTTTGCCATAACAGAAAATCCACAAAGATCAGTCCAATCAATATTCCAAAAGTCAACCATTCAAGGTGAAAACAAGTTCATGTATTAATAATCAGTCCAATCAATATTTTAAGGGCCAAACATTCACAAACCAGTAGGCAAAAACAAAATATAACCATAAAGGTATACCAATTTTATATAAGCAGAGTTAAAACAAACTAAGTACAAGGTGGTCATCAAAACAAAAACAAAAAAAATATCAAGGCATAAGGCCATGATCACTATCAGTGTCCTCGCTGTCACAGAAGACTTCACCCTCTGGATCCGCAGCAGAATCTCCTAGATCAATGTTATCATCGCTGGGCATAAGATCGTCGTCAGAGTCCAGAAGCTCCTCATCATCAGCAGGAACTCCAGATGGACCAGCGAAGGATAGGGGATCCGGAGGGGCAGAGGATGTGGGGGTGCAGCAGCAGCGGGACTCACAGAACAGGAGGTCCACGTAGGAGGGATCGAATGGAGGCAAGCTCCTGGTCTGAGTAGTCCATCCTCAGCTCAAGATGGTCGATCTTTTGCTCTATATGATCCATGCATGTGTTTACGTTGGCGCTCAGGTTGCGCATCTCTTGGAGCAGAAGATCAAGAGAAGCTGGAGCAGGGAGCAGAGGCAGGGTACTGAGCCTCCTCCTCATCACTATCTGGATCGTGATGGATATGACCAAATGTCCCATGAGTAATGTAATGCCACCTATCTTCCATCTTGTAGAGTGAAGCTTTTTCGAGTATGCGCACCCAATTGATTGGGGTCCCTTTGAGTGGTGTCCTTAGACTCTTCACCAAATAAATGCGACAAGTACTCAAGGATTATGGTGACCAACATGGCTAAGGGGAGAGCGAGTTCTTCTTTTTCTTGATGTCCAAAGATATGCTCTAGAATATAGTATCCCCGCTTTATTGGGTGCCCCGTGGTCATTGCCCATAATGCCACTACATCATCCTTGAGGACTTGGGAGTAATTCCTCCTCTGGGGAATCAATCCACGAACCAAGAGGTAGTGGAGGACCTGTTTTCCATAGTGAGGCCGGTGGCCATTATTTTGCGTCTAGGATCATTGGGGAGGTGGTAGCCGGTCCTAATCAAAGAGAGAAGAAGCGACCTTGTGCTCAAACTCATGCCCCCGGATTTTGGCATTTCCACAGAACTGAGCTCCATCAGGAGTGACCTTGGTAAGCCTATACCATTCTGCCATGGTTAACTTGATTTGTTGCTTTTTCACTTCAGAGATGATGCAATTATCTTCAACCTTCAGGTTAGCATAAAACACTCGGACAAGGTTAGGGTAGATGGCCTTCTCTATGCTCAGGAATCCCAAAGAAGCCTAAATTTTCTATTGTCCTAAAGCTCTCTAAAGGTTCACTCTCGCAGAAGGTGATGGGAAGATACCTGGGAGAGATGATTTTGCGAAGCTGGAAGTTCTTCCGGAACAACTCAGCTTTCTTCACAGTGGAGAAGTGCCTCGTGAGGTCCAGGCCAGATATATTGCGTGAAGAGCCACCAGAGGAACCTCCAACAGCAGCCCCTGTTCTTGGGCGCTTCGAGCGATGAGAGGATTCAGCCATTGATGAGAAGGAGAAGCAAGGGTTGAGTGGTAAATGGTTGGGGATGAGTGATGAGAGAGAGAGAGAACGTGATTAGGTCAGAAAAGTGGAGAAGGTGTTCGTGAGAGAAGATGGGGAGATTTGGATGAGGGATGTGAGGGGATTTGATCGATGGGCTATGTGGAGAGGGGTTTTTCGAGATTGAGAGAGGCGAAATGACCGGTTTTGATGGAGATTTGAGTGAGAAAAGAGAGATTTTGAGATTTGAGGTGCGTGGGAGCAGAAGGAGAGAACGAGGAAGATGAACAGGCCCAAACAGAAATGAGCTCTACGCGCGTCAGGAACCTTTTAAAAACCCTGTGTAATCGATTACATTGAGTGTGTAATCGATTACATGCATTCTGGTGGGTATGTAATCGATTACATTTTTGGTGTAATCGATTACATGCTTCCTGGTGGGTATGTAATCGATTACATTTTTAGTGTAATCGATTACATGCTTTCTGGGAACCTTGTAATCGATTACATAGTTGATGTAATCGATTACCTGAGTTCTGAGTTGGTTGTAATCGATTACAAAATGTGTGTAATCGATTACATGCGTGACAGAACCTGTGTAATTGATTACAAAGGCATTGTAATCGATTACCAGCACTCTTTAATTAGATTTTGCGTTCCAAACAGCATATAATCAATTTTAATCCATCCAAATCAGTTTTAAAGTAACTTAAATCAATTCAAATCATCATGCAAGCATATAGACTAATCATATTATGATTCAACTCATATAATTGATCAAAATTATCATTTTTACCAAGAATTTCACCCTTTTTGGTGAAATTTGAGGTTGTTGAATTTCTTGTCAAAGTTGGACATGAGGAAGCACCTGCAAAATAATTTAGGGGAAATCTCTGACGCTCAAGTTAGTATGGGATTCAAATATATAATGAAAATTCAGAGATTGTGCAGCAATGTGGCATAATTATGCAGAAAAACGCAAGCTTAGGCATTTGTTTTAGGATTATGCAGCAAATATCTAACTTATGCATGAATGGTCCAATATACCCAGTTCATTTCTAATGTAGAAAAATGCTTCTTTTGCTAGGGGTTTGGTGAAAATATCAGCTAATTACTTAGTTGTTTCAACAAATTCAAGTATGCAATCACCTCTTTGAACATGATCTCTAATGAAATGATGTCTTATTTCAATATGCTTAGTTCTAGAATGCAAAATGGGATTTTTTGACAAGTTAATTGCACTAGTATTATCACATTTTATGGGAATGTGATCAAGCTCAAGACCATAGTCCAAGAGTTCTTTGTTTCATCCAAAGGACTTGAGCACAAAGAACTCCCAAAAGTACAACATATTCACTTCGGTTGTGGACAATGCCACACTATTTTGTTTCTTCTTTGTGCCAAGAAACTAGTGAGCTTCAAGCAAGTGGCATGTCCCACTAGTGCTTTTTTCGATCCATTTTGCATCCAAAGAAAAATCAGAATCGAGTACCCAATAAGACTACATGAGGCACCCTTAGGGTACCATAAACCCATTTGTGATGTGCCTATTAGATATTTCATTATTCTCTTAACAAAGACTTAGGTGTGATTCCTTAGGATTAGCTTGATATCTAGCACACATGCATATACTAAACATTATATCGGGCCTACTTGCAAAGTGAGATAAAGGAGTGAGCCAATCATACCTCTATATTTTGTAATTTCTACCGATTTACCTCCTTCATCCTTGTCCAAATAGCAAGAGGTGCCCATAGGAATAGCCATATGCTTGGCATTGTCCATTCCAAACTTTTTGAGCAGCTCCTTGCAATACTTGGATTGGCTTATAAATGTTCCTTCTCTTGTTTGCTTGATTTGTAGACTAAGGAAGAAGTTGAGCTCACCCATCATGGACATCTCAAACTCACTTTGCATAATATTTGAAAATTCTTTACAAAGAGAGTTGTTAGTAGCTCCAAATATAATGTCATCAACATAGATTTGAACTAGAAGAATGTCATGCATTTTGTGTTTTATGAAAAGAGTGGTGTCAACTTTACCTCTAGAAAAGCCTTTTTCTAAAAGAAATTTGCTCAACCTTTCATACCAAGCTCTAGGAGCTTGTTTCAAGCCATACAAGGCCTTTTTCAATTTAAAAACATGGTTGGGCATTTCAAAGTCCTCAAAACCAGGAGGTTGTTCTACATACACCTCTTCTTGTATAAAACCATTTAAAAAGGCACTTTTGACATCTATTTGATAGAGTTTGAAATCCATGATGCAAGCATATGCAAGTAGCATTCTAATGGCCTCTAATCTAGCTACGGGAGCATAAGTTTCTTCATAATCTATGCCTTCTTCTTGATTATATCCCTTAGCTACAAGCCTAGCTTTATTTCTTATTATTAAACCCGTTTCATCAAGTTTGTTCCTAAAGACCCATTTGGTGCCAATTATAGGATGATCATTGGGCCTTGGAACTAATTCCCAAACTTGATTCCTCTCAAATTGGTTTAGTTCTTCTTGCATGGCCAAGATCCAATGCTCATCATTAATGGCCTCATTTATGTCTTTAGGTTCAACTTGAGAGACAAAGGCTAGATGATTACATGCATCTCTAAGTGAGTTTCGAGTGATTACCCCTTTTGATACATCACCTATCACCTTGTCAAGAGGATGATACCTTGAAGTCCTCCATTCCTTGGGTAGATCCAAGATTTTAGAATCTTCTTGCCATGAGTGATCAAGGAGTCTCTCTTTTTCCTTCTTGGACTCTATCTCTTGATTTTCCAAGTGCGTCTTTGCCAAGATTTCTGCAACATCATCAACAAGTTCCTTTCTCTACTCATTTGGGTTAGTTTCATCAAATGCAACATGTATGGATTCTTCTATGGTCATAGTTCATTTATTATAGACTCTAAAGGCCTTGCTATGAATAGAATAACCAATGAATATTCCCTCATCGATTTTGCATCAAACTTCCCCAAGTTATTCTTTCCATTATTCAAAACAAAGCATTTACATCCAAAAACATGAAAATGTGACACATTAGGTTTCCTTCCTTTGTACAATTCATATGGGGTTTTCTTTAAAATTGGCCTTATTAGGGCTCTATTCATAACATAACAAGCGGTGTTAACCGCATCCGCCCAAAAGTACTTAGGAAGATTGGCCTCATTGAGCATAGTTCTTGCCATTTCTTCTAAAGATCGATTTTTCCTTTCTACAACACCATTTTGTTGTGGTGTTCTAGGGGCAGAAAAATTATGCTCAATGCCATGTTCATCACAAAAAGTTTTAAATTCATGATTTTCAAATTCACCACCATGATCACTTCTTATGGATGCAATACAAAAACCTTTTTCGTTTTGGATAACTTTGGAAAGTTTTCTAAATGATTGAAAAGCATCATTTTTGTGAGCCAAGAATAATGTCCATGTAAATCTAGAAAAGTCATCCACAATCACTAATGCATAGTACTTCCCACCAAAGCTCATAGTTCTAGAGGGTCCAAAAAGATCCATGTGCAAAAGTTGTAAAGGTCTAGAAGTTGAAACTATGTTTTTAGCTTTGAAAGAGACCTTTACTTGTTTTCCCTTTTGACATGCATCACAAAGTTTGTCTTTTTCAAATTTGAGCTTTGGAAGACCAATTACTAGTTCTTTAGAAACCAATTTGTTTAAGTGATCCATGTGAATGTGAGCAATTCTTCTATGCCATAACCATGAATCATTTTCTCTACTCATAAAGCATTTAGCATCATTTGAGGAAATGTCATCAAGACTAATCATATATATGTTATTGACCCTATGACCAACAAACTTAACTTGCTTATCATCCTTTCCCTCAATTATACAACAAGAGGAATCAAATATAACTCTATTTCCTTTATCACACAATTGACTAATACTAAGTAAATTATGTTTAAGTCCTTCAACAAGTAAGACATTATCAATAGATGATGAAGGGATCTTACCAACTTTGCCAATTCCAAGAATCTTCCCTTTGTTGTTGTCACCATATGTGACATGACCATGTTTCTTGTGTGTAAGGGAGGAGAACTTGGAGCCATCACCGGTCATGTGCTTGGAGCAACCACTATCAAGATACCAACTTGAGCTCTTGGTCTTCAAGCACACCTACAACACACATTCAAGATTTAACTTTTGGTACCCAAATTATTTTGGGTCCTTATGTGTTAGAATTAGGTATGGTGCCTTTAGGGACCCAAACCCTTTTGATTCCAACCTTGGTGTTTATGTTCTTTCTAACATTGCAAGTGGATGCACTATGCCCTTTCCTACCACAATGAAAACATTTAACAAAGGGGCTACTTGAAGTTTTTGAGGAAACAAAGAAGTTCTTATAAGATTTTTGATGGTTGTTTGGATTAAATCCTAAACCGGCTTTTTGGAAAACACATTTTTGTCTCCCTAACAACACATTCAAGTTGTCTCTTCCAAAAGTGAATTTTGCAAGAGTGTTGTTCAAGTCTTCAATTTCTTTTTCAAAAGCTTTGCATGATAAACAAGGTAATGATATGGATGCATTATCATGTGAGGAACAAATCATGCATGATGAATTAGCATCTATGAGTCCTAAAGTCTCATTTTTAATTTTAAGTTCATTTATCTCCTTGGTTAAAGTAGAAACTTTCTTTGTCAATAGGGAGATTGTTTTATTGGAAGACAAAATCATTTTTGTGAGCCTCAAAGATTCATCATGCAATTCTTGAAAGGCATCTTGCAATTCATCATAAGAAGGTGGAGGTTCTAGGTTAGAAGAGGTTACCTCGGTGTCGCTTTCTCCACTTTCTTCTCCTTGAGCCATGAGGCAAAGATGGGCTTCTTCATTTTCTGAATCATCGGAAGAGCTTAAGTCATTGTCCTCCCAAGCTATATATGCTCTTCTTCCTTTCTTTTCCTTGGAGGGTCTTTTCTCAAACTTCTCCGTCTTCTTGAGATATATAGGACACTCCATTTTCATGTGCCCCGGTTTTCCGCATTCATAGCATTTTGGAGGAGTGGAGGATCCTTCTCCTTTGTGATATGCTTTCTTTTGAGGAAACAGTGGTCTTCTTTGAAATCCATTTTTCTTCAAGAATCTTCCGAATTTTCTCACAAGGAGACTAAGATTCTCCTCACTTAGTTCAATATTTTCACCATCCTCTTCACCATCTTCATCATCATCTTCAAGTATGGAAGAGGTGGCCTTGAGTGCAATTCTTTCTTCTTTTGTCATGTTCTTCATTTTGATTGAGCCTACTTAGTTCCAGCTCATGCTCTTGAAGTTTTCCGAATAGGGTGGCTAGCGACATGGTTGATAAATCTCTTGATTCCGCAATCGCCGTTACCTTGGGTTGCCAATTCCTCGCTAGACATCTCAAGACTTTGTTAATAAGATCCTCATTAGGAAATGTCTTTCCCAATGAGATGAGATGATTAACAATATGAGTAAATCTCTTTTGCATATCTTGAATACTCTCACATTGATTCATTCTAAACAATTCATATTCATGAGTAAGGGTGTTTATTCGAGATCTTTTTACCTCACTAGTACCTTCATGAGTTACTTGTAAGGTATCCCACATTTCTTTTGCGGTCTTACAATTTGACACCCTAAAGAATTCATCATACCCCAAAGATGTGGTGATGATGTTCTTGGCTCTCAAATTATATTGAACCTTCTTTTTATCATCATCGGTCCAATCACTTCTAGGTGTATTAATTGTCACACCATCCTTAGTTTGTGTAGGGACAAAAGCACCATTTTCAACTGCGTCCCACACATCTAAGTCAATAGCTTCAATAAAAATTTTCATCCTTTCTTTCTAATAGGCATAGCCATCCCCATTGAAATAAGGAGGTCTATTTATAGAAGAACCTTCATTTGAAAAACCATTTGAAGCCATCACTTCTCTTGAAGCTGCTAAGCTCTTTATACAAGAGTCTAGCTCTGATACCACTTGTTACCAAGTGGCCTCAATACTCAAGAGGGGGGGGGGGTGAATTGAGTAGTTAAAAATAAGTTCACAAATCTTTCACAAATCATTTGGCAATCAATTTTCGTTGAAGCTATTGAATGATCAGAGATAATTGAATAGATGAGTTAAGCACTTTTACTAATGAACGTAATAGCCAAGGAGACAATATCTAAATAAAATAATGAAACAAAGGCACAAAGATAAGCGAGAGGAGGGTTTAGAGAAACAAACACGGTCGTTTATCCCGGTTCAATCACTACTCCACTTGTGATCTACGTCCAGGCCCCAAGCAACACCTTGAGATTTTTCACTATATCTTCAAGCTTCAATGGGTGCTTGAAAAACCACTACAACCTTGAGCACTCAACAGTATGGGATACCTCACCCAAAAGCTTGAGCCTCTATTTTCCAAGGGATACATCACCCTTACAATACTTGAGGGATACCTCACCCTCACTAATCAGAATGTATAAGATTGAAATAGAAGAAGCTCTCTCTAGAGCAAGTGTTTACAAATTGAAGCTCTAATATACTCTCAAAGATTTTTCACGTTTTTAGTCAAAAAACAGAGCAAGAAATGATTTTAAGGATTGATTCATGTTTTGAAGTATAATGATCAGTTTTGGTTCAAGGTCAACCGTAAATGAGAACCCAACTTTGGTATTTATAAGTTTCTCAATTAATAGAGCCGTTGGAGGTAGTTGGGCATGCATTTAATGCATTTAATATAGCCGTTGGACGTTGTCAGGATGCGTGTAATCGATTACATATCTCAGGTAATCGATTACATTATTGTTTCAACGTTTTCTGAACTTTCTGGGCTCTGTGTAATCGATTACATTCTTCAGGTAATCGATTACATGGCTTCTGACTTTGCTTGTAATCGATTACAATGCTCATGTAATCGATTACATGACTTCTAACTTGCTGTGTAATCGATTACAATATTCATGTAATCGATTACATGGCTCGTTGAACGTGTTCTTTGAGTTTCTGGGTTTTGTGTAATCGATTACATTTTTGGTGTAATCGATTACATGGCTTCTGACTTTGTTTGTAATCGATTACAACATCAATGTAATCGATTACATTACTCGTCGAACGTGTTCTTTGCCTTTCTGGGCTTTGTGTAATCGATTACATATATTGTGTAATCGATTACATGGCCTCTGACTTGCTTGTAATCGATTACATTTACAATGTAATCGATTACAGACCTTCTGTTTGATGTGTAATCGATTACAAACACTATGTAATCGATTACATTGGCCTTTGAACACATTTTTCAAGTCCAATAACGCTTGTAAGTTATTTCCAACACCTCAAGATACTTGATTTAACATAAATCCTTTTAAGAGTGTTAGATTTAAAGTTGAAACTCAAGTTTTATTGAAAGCCATGTTTAACTTTGAAATTTCCCATTTATTTTGAAATCACATATTGAAAAACCATTTGAGAAATCTTGAGAGCATTTAACATTAATCTCCTAAGTCTAAATAACTAATTAAACCTTCTGTCTTCTTTCTTTGATCTTGATTTTTCCTTTTGTACTTGATCTTCTCTTTTGCTTTTGTTATCATCAAAAACCTTTTGACATGCCTTAGAGACATAAGCATTCACAGGACACATATCAGTGGGATGTCCTGAAGAGCAAAAAATCCCACATACCTGTACTGGTGCTTTCCCATTGTCTATCAGCTTCTGAATCATGGCAGTCAGTTGGGTCATTTGATGCTGCAAACTAGTAGTGTCAGCCTCTTTAACTGCTCTCACCCCTGTATCATTCCGAGTGAAGAATTGTTGAGTGTTCGCAGCCATCCTAGATATCAAGTTTCTAGCTTCTCGAGGAGTCTTATCAACCAAGGCTCCTCTACTGGAAGTATCAATCATGTTGTGATCCATAACTAGTAAACCTTCATAGAAGTACTGTATCAGAAGCTGTTCACTAATTTGATGCTGAGGGCAACTAGCACACAATCTTTTAAATCTCTCCCAGTATTCATGAAGCGATTCCCCATGTCTTTGTTGGATGTCGCAAATTTCTTTTCTAATGGTTGCGGCCTTTGATGCAAGGAAATATCTATCTAGGAAAGCCCGAGCCATGTCCTGCCATATCTGAATTGATCCGGGTGGCAAGTAGTACAGCCACTCCTTTGCAGAATCCTTCAGGGAAAACGAAAAAGCTCTCAGCTTGACTTGCTCCACTGAAATTCCCGCAGGCTTCATGCTAGAACACACAACATGGATTTCCTTCAGATGTTTGTTAGGATCTTCTCTGGCTAGTCCATTGAAAGATGGCAAAAGATGGATTAGACCAGATTTCAACTCAAATGCCTCCTCATTCTCAGGAATTTCTATGCACAGAGGTTGTTGGTCTAAGTCCGGAGCACCCAACATCCTTAATGTATTTTTTGCTATCACTTCTTCTTCAGGTGGCTCAGATATCTCAGATGCTACAGAACTGGAAAGATCTATGTGACGGGCAGCTTCAACATCAGCAGGTGTGAATTGCGAGCTGATTTGTTCAAAATAATGCGATAAGTTTCTCAATTGCTCGTTCACCTCTTCACCGGACATGAACACCTGCAAGATAGTTAAAGAGAACAACTGAAACTACTAAAATAAAAAACAAAAACAGAGAGAAAAATAAGAAACAAATTAATAATGTAATTGGAAAATTAGTTCCCCGGCAACGGCGCCAAGATTTGGTGTGGTGTGGAATGTGATTAAAAATAAATATCAAAAACAGTTGCCAAGTTCCACCAAAAATACAAAAACCTTGCAACCAGTTGTAGTAAGTAAGGGTCAATCCACAGAGAACTAATTCAATTAACACTATCAATCTAATTCCTAAATTAAACTCTGATGAAAAATAAATAGTAAAATTAAAAGGGGGGTTTTGTTAATTAAATCTAACAAAAGAAATTAAACTTAAACCAAAGCAATAAACACAAATTGAATTATCAAGTTAAAGATATTGGTTAAGAGATGGAATCCACCACTAGATTTATATGATTATGCCAACTTACATACCCTTTATACCAATATGATCAATTATGTTCTTATGTGATTGTGAGATAAATCCCATGTATTCCTTAAGGTTCGTTTAATTTAGCAACTGCTCAAATCAAACCCTAACCATTAGTTATTTGTAAAGCAACCGCTCTTACACCTACATAATGATTGCATTAAAAATTAGAAAACCAATCACATTAAGATCTAATCACACACCGGAATTAAATTGCTTAGATCATATGTCTCACTAGTCATACCACCGCAACCGCGCATAGCAATCCTAGTTTTACCACTCTCGAAGTTTGGCAAGAATATAAAAACCTTTATATTGATTTAAGAATAGAAACATATGATTAAAAACATAATTGTATTAACATAAAGAGGTATGCAAGATTCACATAATCAAAACTAGAGTTTCATCTTCCCTTAACCAATCAAGGAGTTTAACCACACATGGCAAATTCAAAATCACAAGAAAAATAGAAAAAATATATAGTTCAGAACGAAAGTGCAAAAGAAAACTAAAGATCAAACTAGTTTCCAAAAGTTAAGGATGATCAATCTCCGATTGCTCGAACCCGAGACTCCAATCTTCGATCCAATCTCCCTTTCCCTTGGTCTTTGTGTTTCCCTCAGTTCCCTTGACGGCTCTCTCTGTCCAGATCTCTTTAAGGGCTCTAAGCAACCCTATTTATAGGTTTGGGAGCCTAATTTAGCATTAAAACACGAAATTAAACTTCTGAGCCGATGACACGGGCCGTGTCATATTACACGGCCCAACCCATGTCTGATTCTGATGATAGATTTCTAGCTATTCCAAAGTCAGAGAAGAACACGGCCCACACCGTGTCATTTGACATGGGCCGTGTTCTCGGTCAAGGCTTGAAATTGATTCTTCCTCATGAAGTCAGAGAAGTACACGGCCTACCCCATGTCATTTGACACAGGCCGTGTTGTCCAAAATCTTCCAGTCTTCAAAGTCAGAATAGTACACGGCCTACCCCGTGTCATTTGACATGGGCCGTGTTGATCACTTTCTTCAAATCCAACCTTGATTCCTTATGAATGCCATTCTTCCTTTGCTTCTAGGGGTTGATACTGATTCCCTTGAGTCTTTAACTCTCTTCTCAATGGTTCAATACCAATGAACTCCATCACTCATAGATCTCCTGAAAATCACAATACGTTTATGAGTGTTTATAATCACATTTAAGCATAGTTTCACAATAAACATCCAAAGACAACTCTAAATCAGAAACTTAGCTAAATGTCAACAATTAAGCACATATAAAATTCAATTAGATCAAACAAAGAACATTCAAGTGTTGAAATTATTAACAGATCACTTAGAAACTGAACCTACGGTTGATAGTTCTAAGTCAGTTCCTGTTATTTTAGGTTGCCCATTTTTAGCAATATCTAATGCTTTGATAAATTACAGAAATAGAGTGGTGAAGTTAACATTTGGAAATATGACACTAGAGCTTAATGTTTTCAACTTGTGCAAGCAACCACAAGAAGTTTATAATGGAAATGAAGAAATTGAAGGGGTTGAGGCCATTATAGATGATCACCTTCAAATCAGGAGTTCTTCTAACCCATTAGAAATTTGTTTAATTAATTCATTTAATTCAGCTACACAATTAGATGATGATGTTTCTGAAATTTGCTCTTTGCTTGACTGTACACAGGTAATAGAATACAAAGGATGGAAGGCGAGATTTGAAGAGCTAAAAACTATGAATAATGATACCCATGAAGAAGTACCAACACTAGAACTAAAGCCATTATCCGCTGGGTTGAAGTACACATTTTTAGGAGAAGAACAAAGCTTTTCAGTGGTAATTTCCTCTTCCTTGACCAAAGAACAAGAAGGTATGTTGATAAAAGTACTCAAAATGCATAAAAGTGTAATTGGATGGACATTAAAGGATATAAAAGGTATTAATCCATTAATTTGTACACATAGAATACATTTAGAGGATAATGCTAAAATATCTCAATAACCTCAAAGAAGATTAAATCCACACTTAAAAGCGGTAGTTAGAGCTGAAGTTCTTAAATTACTTGATGTTGGAATGATCTATCCTATCTCTGATAGCCAGTGGGTAAGCCTTACACAAATTGTACCTAAGAAATCTGGAATAACATTGGTTGAAAATGAAAAAAGAGAATTGATACCTACCCGAGTCTCATCTAGTTGGCGTATGTGTATTGATTTCAGAAAATTGAATGCAGCCACTAGGAAAGATCATTTTCCTTTGCCATTTCTTGATCAAATTCTAGAAACAGTAGCAGGACATCCCTATTATTATTTTCTTGATGGTTATTCAGGGTATAATCAAATATCAATTGCATTAGAGGATCAAGAAAAAACCACTTTTACTTGTCCCTTTGGCACTTTTGCATATTGAAGAATACATTTTGGCCTTTGTAATGCTTCGACAACTTTTCAAAGATGCATGTTAAGTATTTTCAATGACATGATTGAGCATTATTTAGAGGTTTTCATGGATGACCTGACAGTTTTTAGAAATTCTTTTGAAAATTGTCTTGATAATTTGGAAAAAGTTCTTAAAAGATGCGAAGAAAAAGAATTTATGTTGAATTGGGAAAAATGTTATTACATAGTCACTTCAAGAATAGTGTTAGGTCATGTGATATCTTCTAAAGAAATTAAAGTTGATAAGGCTAAAGTTGAATTAATTGCTTATTTACCTTCCCCAAAAATAGTCAGAGAAATTCGTTCCTTTTTAGGACATGCATGATTCTATAGAACATTCCTAAAGGACTTTAGTGCCATATCTAGACCATTATGTAATCTTCTAACAAAAGATGCACTATTCGATTGAACCCAAGATTGTCAGAAATCTTTTGAAAAATTAATCGGTCTTTTGACTTCTGCTCCTATCATGTAATCTCCTAATTGGTCTTTGTCTTTTGAGTTGATGTGTGATGTTAGTGATTTTGCTATTGGCGTTATTTTAGGTCAAAGAAAGGAAGGTAAGCCTCATGTAATTTATTACGCAAGTCGAACTTTGAATAGTGTACAAATGAATTACACCACTACTGAAAAAGAACTACTTGCTGTAATTTTTACATTGGACAAATTTCAAGCTTATTTAATTAGTTCTTCCACTGTTATTTTTACTGATCATGCTACTGTTAAATATTTAATATCTAAGCAGGATGCCAAACCTAGGTTGATAAGGTGGATCATGTTGCTTCAAGAATTCAACATCATAATAAAAGACAAGAAATAAGCCGAAAATGTTGTTGCAGATCATTTGTCCAGACTTACAATAGGCTCATCTTTTGATAGCACACCTATCAATGATTCTTTTCCCGATGAATTTTTATTTTCTGTCAATTCCATGCCTTGGTTTGCTAACATTATCAATTTTCTTGTAACAGGTAAGATGCTGCCTCAGTGGATGCACCAAGACAGAAAAAAGTTTTTGATTGAGGTGAAAATTTTCTATTGGGATGACCCATATTTGTTCAAATATTGTCCTGATCAAATCTTTCAGAGATGTGTACTCGATAATGAGGTAAGTAGTGTCATTAAATTTTGTCATTTAGAAGCATGTGAGGGT
This sequence comes from Ormosia semicastrata, assembly GCA_029884595.1. Classification (NCBI taxonomy): domain Eukaryota; kingdom Viridiplantae; phylum Streptophyta; class Magnoliopsida; order Fabales; family Fabaceae; genus Ormosia; species Ormosia semicastrata. The sequence goes on along the minus strand of JAQQTO010000062.1, from coordinate 15,117,007 downwards.
CATTTTTCTTCAAAGAAAATAGTTGTGAAAATCTTGTAGTGTGGATTTTATTGGCCCACTTTATTCAAGGACAGTTATACTTTTTACAAAAGTTGTGAAAATTGTCAAAAATTAGGGTCCATTTCTAAAAGAAATATGATGCCTTTGAACCCTATCCTTGTCATTGAAATTTTTTATTGTTGGGGAATTGATTTCATGGGTCCATTTCCACCATCATTTGGATTTGTGTACATTTTGGTTGCAGTTGATTATGTCTCAAAATGGATTGAGGCGATTCCATGTTGACACAATGATCATAAAACTGTTCTTAAATTTTTAAAAGAAAATGTTTTGAGTCGATTTGAAATCCCTCGAGCTATCATCAGTGATGGGGGAACACATTTTTGCAATAAATCATTTGAATCCTTAATGAAGAAATATTGCATTACCCATAAAATTGCAACCTCTTATCATCCTCAAACAAGTGGACAAGTTGAAACAAATTTTGGAAAAAACAGTTAACCTAAATCGTAAAGATTGATCTTTAAGATTAAATGATGCACTTTGGGCTTATTGTATTGCTTTCAAAACATCTTTAGGCATGTCTCCCTATCGGTTAGTTTATGGAAAACCTTGTCACTTGCCTGTAGAATTGGAGCATAAAGCATTTTAGGCCATTAAAGCTTTCAACTTAAGTCTTGATGATGCTTCCAAGTTACGCAAATTGCAACTGAATGAACTTGAGGAGTTGAGAAATGATGCATATGAAAACTCAAAGATTTATAAAGTTAGAACAAAAGCTTTTCATGACAAATCAATTTTGAGAAAATCTTTTGAAATTGGTCAAAAAGTTCTGCTTTATAATTCTCGTCTTCACCTATTCCTTGGAAAATTGAGATCTAGGTGGACTGGTCCTTTTATTGTCAAACATGTGTATCCTCATGGGGCCATAGACATTGCGAACCCTAGGAATGATAATGTATTTAAGGTCAATGGACAAAAACTCAAACCATTTCTGGAATATAAAGTTGTTAAGGTAGAATCCATATCCCTTTCTAATCCTTGTTATGAGTAGAATTTATTTTAATTTTGTTTCTTTCTTTTTGCAGTTCTTTGTGTTCTCGGTTAAATAGCGGATAACGGTACTCCGTGACTCTCAAGTCAGTTTGTTTTTCAGTTTCCCATAATAACTGATTTCTTCTCCTTTTAAAATGGATGCCATTCTCTCAAATCTAAGAAAGCATTTCCCTTTTCTCCCTCAAAATGCTCTAACAAAAATCTACGAAGTTAGGTGTGAAAGATTGAGACTGTTAATGTACATGGGCATCCCAGAAGATATATGTTGGATAATCAAAGCAAAGGTTCATTTAGCTAGTGAATCTTCAGATTCATTTGTCCCATACATGCCAGGTCTCGGTAAAAGTTCATATTCAAAAAAGAGAAGAGCAAAAGAATGAAAGTTTGTTACAAATGTGTGCGATGAAATTGTAATACGTGATGTCGTTCTTTGGGAATGGTTTTCGTAAACAGAGAAGATAAAATTTTCTTCATTAAGAATGGACTGAGTAAGGAGTCATTACATAATATCTTATTGACTCTTGAGATGCATTCTTATGGATATATGCAGCGTGAACTTCTTAGTTTATGGAATCTTTTCAGGGACGAGCAAGAGCGTTACAGTCTTAGGAATCTGACTCAAAAAGACCCTGTTTGCTAATTTATAAGAAAATTGGATGGGAAGCTTATCCTCAACTTATAGAAGGCATTTAAGTCGTTTCTAGACGTGAAACCAGAGGAAGATGTGAGTCACAATCATAACAACTTGTATATATTATCTTGTACATTTCTTAAAAGAAAAAAAGAAAGAAAAAGAAAAAAAAAGAAAAGAAAGAAAAGAAAAGAAATAATAAGAAAAGAAAGAAGGGTGAACTTTTGTGTACTCTGTCCTTAACTGGATAGAGAGCCCTGAACTTTAGGGCTTTAAATCAAATGGAGAGCCCCTAACCTTAAGGCTTCAAATCAAATGGAGAGCACTTAACCTTAGGGCCTCAGATCAATTCCCTAAGGGTTAGACTTGTCATTGACTCAGATGGACCTTCGCACGCCGGTCCGTAATTAAGGTTCGTGTGCCATGCTCTGTAGAGAGTCACGCAAGCATTCCAAGGTTTCAACCGTAGGCTTTGCTTGCTGATGGACAGATAGAAGCGTCCCGTGCTTGCATTCTCGCGTGACAATGCCTCTGAGATGGATCCTGTGATTTAATGCCATGGGCTCTTCAGCGACCTCTTACTGGCTATGGTCGTTGGTGGTGGCTGTCAGATTTACGCACTTTAATTAGTTATGGCGTAACTCAATCCAAAATATCCCAAAAGCAGAAAGGAGAAGAATTCCCAGATTGGCTGAGTCGTGTTGGTATTACTGCACTCATGACGCGTAGTATAAAGATACGCCATGAAAACTGTATATTAAAGGTATGCCATCATTTATTATTTTAATTTTATCTTTGTTTGATTTTATTGTATTTTGCTTTTGGACAGACGATCCTTTGGGCAGGGTCTTTCAGGGGTTTCTAGACTTTTTTACCCTGATGGTTTTCTTGAAGTCTAAAAAAATAATAAAAAAAATAAAAAATTAAAAAATTAAAAAAAAATTTGTGACAACAGCCAACCTACCTATATAGGAGCTATTATTACTTTTCCTATTCTCTTCCCTATTTAAACACTCTATTTTTTTTCACTTTCCTATAACTCATAATCATTTAAAGAGAGTGTGAGTGTAGAAATGAAAGGAGCTTCTTCTTCAGTTCGTAGATTTATCAGTATCTGTGTATTTTGTCGGACAAGTTATGGGAAGGGTTTAGAGTTTGTAAACGCAGCAAGCACTATTGGTAGAACACTTGCTGCAATGAACATTCGTGTAGTATATGGGGGGTAGCATTGGGTTAATGGGGCTGTATCACTTTCTGCACATATAAGAGGTGGTCAAGTTTCAGGTATCATTCCTGAACCTTTAACTCGAAGGAACATCATTGGACAGACAATTGGGCTGAAAATTCAAGTATCATCTATGCATGGACGAATGAGGACAATGCTTGAAAACTTTGATACATTCATTGCTTTACCAGGTGGTTTTGGTACTTTGGAAGAAGTTTTTCAAATTATTTCTTGGGCCCAACTGAACATCCACCATCAACCCATAGGTTTGTTGAATGTTAATAATTTCTTTGATAATTTGTTATCTTTTGTTAACCATGCTGTGGAACAGAGCTTTATCACACCATCGGCAAGACGACTCCTTATATCTGCTTCTACTGTTGATAAATTAATTGATAAATTATAAGCTTTTGTTTATGAACCTGAACCAGTAATAGCTCAGATAGATTAGTCAGAAGGCAACAGCAAGGGAGGTAGCAAGGAACAAGAGTGTGATCTGGCACTTCATCTATAACTTTCCTTTATCTTTAGTTTTATTTATCGTACTTTGTTTCCATTTTAATTTGTGTAAGGTTTCTCTTTTCAGTAATTGCAACAATAGGTACTATCTTCTATCCTTTACCTATCTATGTTTTGACATTGAGGACAATGTTGTGATCTGGTTGGGGGGAAGGATAGTTGTGTAAAAAAAAATACAAAAAATAATAATTAGGAAGTGTGTTTATTAATATGTTTGTTGTGTTTACATGTTTGTCAGCAATTTATTAACAATAAAAATAATTAGGGATGGCAGAGTAAAGAGTAAATTATTTACTCTTAAGACACATCAAAATTGGTGACAGAGTAAGGAGTAATTGGGTAGACAACTAGTTTGTGTGGAAGTAGCAATTCAAATTTAGAAAAATTTGCATGATTAAGTAAATTGTATTCTTTCTTAAAATTCACATACTTGGTTATGGATGTTGAAATGGTGGACTGAGAATGATAGAATTATGCCTTGTGAGATTTTGAACCTATCGATGAATGGATTGAACATTTGTACCATTCTCTTCTTTCTTGTGTGAATTTCACTCATAGAATTGTTACTCTAGAACTTGCTTTGATTCTTTTTGAGACTACATTTTCATATGCATACATAAATATGATTGAGACATTTTTCTTGAAATAGCTACTTTAATCAAATAGCCAGCCTTGTTTAGCAGCATATTGTCTCAATATGATATCAAACACTCTTATGACTTCTTGGAAATTCTTTGATTCCTAATATGATATCAAACACTCTTATGACTTCTTGAAAATTCTCTGATTCCTAATATGATATCAAGCACTCTTATGACTTCTTGGAAATTCTCTGATTCCTACCAACATAAAGCATTGAAAATGGCCTATTTCCTCTTGCTTAACCCATTTGAGCTTATTTGACCATTCTTTATTTCGAACTCATCATGTGCCTTAAATGAAAAACCATATTCTTACCTGGCCTTAGGGAATAAGAGAACATTAGCTTTGTCATTAGATGAGTTCTTAAACAAGTGTGGGGGTGTGTGTATAGAATGGTTGAAAAAAAAAAGTTGTTTAAATGTATATATTATGTTCATCTTTTAAAATAAAATAAAAAAAACAAAAAAAGGGTTGTATAAAGAAGGGTCAATAAGGCAATAAAGGAAAGAAAAAAATATGTAAAGGGAATTTATATTAGGTAGAGTTGGGATGAACTTTCATGCTTGTAAATTGAACTCAATTCTCATGCTCTTCTATTCTCTTTGGTATTTAACTTGTCATATCCATATTACATTCTCCTTTACCTTGACCCCATTACAACCTTGAATAAAGTCCTCATGATTTGTGTGTGCATGTGTTCTGAGTAGTGGAGAAGTAGAAGGTAAGAAAACTTATAGTAGTGCAATTTTCATGGGTTGAATTGAGTGAAATACCTACCTTTTAAACACTTGAGGGATTGAGAGTGAATCTTGTGAAGATCTATCATTCTTGACTCATGCTTTTCAATTGAAGTTTCCTTGCTTATTGGTTTAAGATGTGAAGAAATGTTACCTCATAAATGTTTTGATTACTTGAATGATTGGTTGCTCTTCATTCTTAAATATTATTAGAAATTGAGTCTTTTCGAGTGTTTAGCTTTTGAGTCTGTGTTATTTTTTTCCTAGTTTTAGTCTTGTGTGTTTTACCCAAGAGTGCAAAAAGCTAAGTGTGAGAGAATTTGATAATCACATATTTGATACATTAATAAACTCTCATTTTTAGTCATTTACACTCTCTATGTACTTAATTGATTGAGCTTGGTTATGTTTTGTAAGTTTGGACTCAAATTGGACTTCATTGATTTTTTCAGCATGATTTACGTCTTACACTATTTCTATATTTTAGCCATATATTGAGTTTTAAATATTTATTAATTATATATTTTACCTCTTTGGAAAGATAAGAGAGAGCTCTATGACTTTCATGAAGAGCTCGAGATCAAAGTCGGACATCTAGTGGAGCTAATTGGGCTTGGAAGTTAGAATACCAGTTTTGTGATTAGAACCTGAATAATGTACGGTAATCAGAGCATAAATCGGGCTGTAAGATTTGAAATAGGATGAAATTTTCATATGTTCTAGTTGAGACCAATATCTAAAACTTTTATGGAGAACACAAAACCCGGATCAAACTCCTTGGAGGTCACATTAGGCTTGTAAATCAGAATAGAGGAGCTGGAACTGGGCCTAAATACTCTACAGTAATTGGAATATATCTTGGGATATAGGTGACCAAATAAGGTGATTCTAGTGGCATTTGAAAGCTAAGATCCATACCTACAACTTTCATGAAGACCACTTGTTCAAAAATAATGAATGTAATAATTTCAGAGCTAAATGATTTCAGAGACAAAGAATCTCCATAATTTTTCACTCACCAAAGTCATTTGGCATTTTCCACTCATTTTCCACTCATCCACTCACTAATGACTCAGCCCCCTTGTCATTTTGTATCTCTAATACTCTATAAAAGGAAGCCTTAGCATATCATTGAAGGTGTTAGGTATTATGTAGCAAAATGATGCTAGTTTGTTACTAGATTTTCTTGTAGTAATTTTCCTTTGTTCTAAATTGAAGTCATGTTCTTCTTCTTCTTCTTCTCTCTTTCTTTCTTCTTGTCTATGAGTAATTAAGTTTTATTTTACTTGGGTGAAGGAGTGAAGCTCTTGGTAATGAAATAATGTTATATTCATTTCTTTCTTATGCTTTAATGATATATTTTCAAGTGGTTATTATACGTATTGTATTTTGTTTTCAATCAATTTGGAAACTCTCCTTGTAAAGTGGAGATCTTGATTTGTTATAGACAAGATTTTGGCACAATGAATGCTTGATCCCATTTATGAGTAGTGATGTTAATAGATGATTGAATCATAATATAATTATGTATTTAATTTTTAATGAACTTTGAACATTGTATTTTCTAATTGGAACCTCCATTATGTGTGGATTCTAATTGAGTTATAAAAAGAATTAATCTTGTCCTTATTTTATTTGCCAAGAGTGGATTTCCTAACCCAAGTAAGTCTTTTTTTTATTTGTGACTAAGTTTTATCAGTTTTATTATTGTGACAAAATATTTACTTTACGTCAAAGAATTTTTCATCATCAATTCCCTGTGGATCGACGTCGGACTCTCGAGAATTTATTACTTGAAACAACCTGCACTTAGGTTTGCAACTTTTAATCCGCATCACACCCAATGGGTTTTACCCCTTCAGGTGGGTCAACCAAGTTCCATTCCTAGTTGGCATACATGGATTCCATTTCAGATCTCATGGCCTCAAGCCATTTCTTAGATTCTGGGCCAAAAAAAGACTTCCTGGTAAGTCACAGGCTCATCTTGATCCAGAGCAATACGTCACCTTACTGGGTCATGAGAAATCTATATCTCTCTGGTTGATGACGTATCCTATTAGACCTATGCAGGTCTTGTGCTACTAGAGCAGGTTGTTGTTCCACAATATTTTGTGGAGGCCACTCTATTTCCATCATCGGTTCGTCACTACTCTGTGAACCTTGAACTTCTTCAAGTTCTACTTTCCTCCCACTAGTTCCTTTGGAGATAAACTCCCATTCTAAAAACACAGCAGTTCGTGCGACAAACACTTTGCCCTCAGTAGGATTATAGAAATAGTATCCCTTGGTTTTCTTGGGATAGCCCACAAAGAAGCATTTATCTGATTTGGGTCCAAGCTTATCGAAAACTTGACATTGCACATAAGCTTCGCAGCCCCAAATCATCATGAAAGACATACTGGGTCGTCTCCCAGTCCATATCTCATATGGTGTCTTTTGAACCGTCTTAGATGGAACACGGTTAAGTGTGAAAGCTACTGTTAACAGAGCATATCCTTAGAAGGACCCTAGAAGGTTTGCATGACTCATCATGGATCAGACCATGTCCAACAAGGTCCGGTTCCTCCTTTCAGAGACACCATTCCATTGTGGTGTTTCAGGACGAGTGAGTTGAGATATTATCCCACACTATTTCAGATGATCATGAAACTGTTAGCTTAAGTATTCACCTCCTCGATCTGATTGAAGGATTTTAATAATCTTTCCAAGTTGGTTTTGTACTTCATTCTTGAACTCTTTGAACTTTTCAAAGGATTCTGATTTGTGCTTCATAAGATATAAAAATCCATATCTACTGAAATCATCAGTAAATGTAATGAAGTATTGAAAAATGCCTCTAGCTAGTGTGTTTAGTGGCCCATATACATCACTATGTATAAAGCCTAAAAGATCACTAGCCCTTTCACCTTGTCTAGTGAACGGGGCCTTTGTCATCTTTCCCAATAAACAAGATTCACATATCTCATATGATTCGAAATTAAGCGAGTCCAAGAATCCATCTTTATTGAGTTTAGAGATGCGTCTCTCATTTATGTGGCCCAAACGACAATGTCAAAGAAAAGTTAGGTTCAAATCGTTTGGTTTAAACCTCTTTGTATTTATGTTATAGACGGGCGTTTCGAGATCAAGGACATAAAGTCCATTACTTAATTGTGTACAACCATAAAAAATATCATTCATAAAAATAGAATAACTTTTGTCCTTTATAATAAAAGAAAAACCTTTCTTGTCCAAACAAGAAATAGAAATGATATTCCTTCTAAAAGCAGGCACAAAATAGTAGTTCTCTAACTCTATTACAAGCTCAGTGGGCAAAGATAACAAGTAAGTCCTTACGGCTAATGCAGCAACCTTTGCTTTATTTCCCACCTGTAGGTCGATTTTGCCCTTGGAATGGTCTACTGCTCTTTAGATCCTGCATATTTACACAAATGTGAGATCTACATCCAGTATCTAATACCCATGATGCAGAAGTAGATAAATTGACTTTTATAACAAAAATACCTGAAGTGGAAGTCTCAATTCCCTTCTTCTTCTTAAGCTCCTCCAAGTACTTGGCATAGTTCCTCTTCCAATGTCCGGTCTATCCACAGTGGAAACATATACCTTTCTTAGCCACTCCACCCACTGTTTTCAAGCTAGAAGTGTTGGGCTTGGACTTATCATTGCCATTGCCCTTCCACTTGTCCTTCGGCTTTTTCTGTTGTTTTTTGCCCTTATTCTTTTGGACCATCATTATGGCCTTTCCTTTGCCTTTGTTTATGTTCTGCTCAGCTGTTCTCAACATGCTTAGCTACTCTGGTAGTGATTTGTCAATCTCATTTGTAACACCCACTATAGGGTATCACATTTAAGACTAATCCTAATATAACTTACCTAAGTTGTAAAAGAATTAATATTGTAAAAATGTCAGTTTTAAAAATTCGTTTGTGGAATAAAATAAAATAAGTAAACAGAATTAAAATATTAATAAGACTTGTAATAACTGCACCAAAATATAAATATACATTAATATTACAAACGTTGTTCCAAATAATTTACATAAATACAAACCAATTCCAAAAGTAAACACTACAAACATACTAATAGACAAAGAACCCAGGCAGATACAGACGCCTCACAAGGGTTCTTGCTGATGATACGATAGAATCCTCTTGGGGTGTATAGACAGACACCATTCCACCCCAGAGTTCACGAAGAGGTATCGTGAATTCCAATCGCACAGTTGCATGTTTAGTTAACACGGAGATCCCATCTAGAGTTCCACTCAAGGTCATAGTTAAGTCTCCGGTATAAATAAATCTTTCATTATTATAGTCAAATCTCCAAGCATCAGCTCTGCCGTGGAATTGAACTCCAATAAAACCTAAGACTTGACGTCTTGTCGTCATATTAACAAATAAAGACAACAGCTACTAAAAATAGACAGGGTCCCTTGCTTCCTCGTTCTCCCGGTCTTCAGTACGCATACAATGAAACAGATATAATATAATAACGAAGTGAGATCCCCTACATCAATACTAGTATGGCAGTAAAGGAAACGACAGAAAATAAATGAAGTATAATATCAAAACAATAAATCATGTTATCATATCGCGGATAATAAATCAAGTAATCACGAATTAGATAATTGTAAATGTCATGATATTATGTTGACCCACTATACATATGTACACAGACCAATTCCTACTCCATGGAGCTAAACACAGTTCCAGAAAGAAGATCTAGAAGACATGTTTGTCACTAGGCTGCCATGGCCAAAAGTTCTATCATATATCAATTTTGTCAAAAGTACACATCAAGCATTGGACAAGACATTCTACACCAGATCACGATATAGGACAGTGTCTCGGTCTGGATCATCGGTGCGTTTGCTTCGGTCTGCCCTACAGACAGAAGAGCTACCAACTGTCCATTGCGAGGTACCTGCACCCCAATGCCCCCATGGTCAACAAGTGGCCTACACTTGTCTACTCGCACCTGCACTTAGGTGTAATTCATCTCCTAGGCATATAGCCTTAACCAAACAAGCAAACATGCTTTTCTATGCATGATGTATACTAAAAACACACATACATTTATTATTTTCTCAATATTTCATATAATCTCACCATGTCTTGGCGGTATAAATATTTCACTCAACCGGGCCCACCACAATTGCCCGACAGTAAATTACTATTTACGCTCAATCGCGTAGCGATATTATCGTATTTTTGAAATCGCAGAACACTTTTCTTACGTTTTCAAATCGCGTAAACATTTTATGGCATTTTCTCAACCGTGTAGTCAAAAATTACTGTTTTTGAGTCGCATAAATATTTTTCAACGTATTTTTAATTATGTAAAATATTTCTATCATATTTAAAACAAAAATAATGCTTTTCTCAAAAAATTGATTTTATTTCTATTATTTGCATAATAGTCCCTCATTAAATAATATTTATATAATAATCTTTATTTAAATAATATTTTCATAATAGTCCCTCTTAAAATAATATTTACAAAATGATCCCTCTTTAAATAATAATTATAATATAGTCCCTTTAAAAGTCAGTATTTCTACTATTTCCCAGAAAATTATGGTTCTTTAATTTACTTAAGATATTATAGCTCAAATTTTCCTAACGCGTTTCAAAACCCATTGGGTGAGCTATACATTAGAATAATTCAAGTATTGACATTTATTTTTATTTCATAACTTAATTATTTTCTTATGTCAATTTTATGCTAGTAAGTATATTGTTTTGGTCTTAGGTTCAATTCCCATCAAAATAATTTCCTTCTCATTTAAACACCTAAGTCTACACTTAGTAAAATAATTTTGGATCTAAGTTATGAAAAATGGCTTATTGGCCGAAATTCTCTTAGGGTTTCATAACCCAAAATTTAATCTTTTTTAGCATTTAGTCCTTGCAAAAACTCTTAATTTCCTTTTTCTTATCATAAAATCGATTGCCTCTTGGTTAGGAAAATAATTTAGAACCCTAGGTTCCTTTTGAATGGTGGAGGCCGTGTGCCTCATGGCCCTTTGGGACCTTCATACAACAAATCCTTCAAATCCTTCATGTGATTCACATCTTACATTACACATATATTTTTGCATGCTCTCTAAATCACACATACAAGCATAATATCAAAGCTATAAACATTCAAGCACACATGCAATCATAATTTCAAAGCCAAAAGCATAACAATCATAAGCAAAGAAAGCATAGAAAAATTAAGTGAATAAATCCTTATGGATTTTTCACCACAAACAACCCATCTCCTCACCACTAACACATAGTTGATGAGGTTAATCTCCCTCTTACCTTAAGGGAGACAAGATCTTCAAGCTCCTCCTCTTTCTTGATTTCGTGTGATTCAAACAAAAACCCTAAAAAGCTTAAACAAATTCTAAAGTCATAAACAAAGCTTAAGAACAAAGAACCATGGATCAATCATGGTCTACAAAATTAAAAACCTATCTTAGAATCAAAGAATCAAAAGATTACCTTGAGAGTAGCAAGCTAAAGCTTGATTTTTGATGTACTTGGAGTAGGATTTTGACTAAACTTACTAAAAGAAAAGTGTTTAGAAGGAGGTTTAGCTTTAGAAAGTGGGAAGAGATGAAATTTTAGAAGTGGAAAGGTAGGGTTTGGGGTTGAGGCCATGGGGTTCTCAAGGAAAAAGAGAAAGAAAGAAACTAAGTGTTCTTGGTTATTCTTGAGTATTTGAGAGAAAAGATGAAAGCTTGATATTTCAAAGTGTATTAAAATTGCCAATGGATGGCTAAATGAAAGTGTGCAGCCATGTAGTGCATGAAGAATGGCTTAATGTGATAAGAATTCACTCACATGGTCTCACATGGTGCACGCATGGCTTAGGTCACAAAATGGTCATCAAGTGGTCATGCAAATGAACTTAGAACATAGTAGAACATGGTGGGATTGGCCATTATGGCCGTGGGAGTCTAGGGGGTTTAGTAACTAAGTTTGACTTCAATTAAGTTTTAGTTACATCTTAATTAGATAGTAAATTAATTAAGTTAGGTTCTTTAGTTACAAATTAAACTATATAAAGTAACTTAGTTAGTTATCCTAGTTAATTAGCAACTAGTCCAACCATTTTTATTGACCATTTTCTATTGGTTTAGAGAAAGTCTAACCACTAATATTGACTCATTCCTATTGGTCCATTTTAAAACAAATTACAAAAATTATTCTTAATCTATTTTCTAATAGATAAAATATACCGAGTCCAATACTCGGTAACAGAAACTGCTATAAATAAAATAGCGGATATTTTTTTTGTAAAATAATTTTATTTCATAGGTAAATTTTAAAAATTAAAAAATTTTATTTCATGTCTCTCAGATTCGAGTTTAGTAAGATCCCTCGTCTCCGAATAAATCAAGTAAGATTTTTCCCGGCCCAAAAATTATTATTTTCCTGACCCAGAGCAAATCTCATACAACGATCAAAAACAGTCTCGGAACAGTCAAAATAATTTTATAGCATACGAAAAACACAAAATAGTGAAATTTAGTCATTATAGTAAAATAGCAAAAATCTGGGGTGTTACATCATTCATGTTGTAGTTCATGATAAATTGACTAAAACTTTCCGGCAATGATTATAGGACTAAGTCAGTGGCCAACTCTTGGCCCAAAGGAAAACTAAGTTTCTCCAAGTTTTCAATGTACCCAATCATCTTGAGTACATGAGCACTAACAGGGCTTCCTTCTACCAGCTTGCACTGAAATAGTGCATTAGAGACCTCATATCTCTAATGTCTAGCCTGCTGATCGACGATGTCGCACTCGCCTCAAAATAGACTAGGATTTACAATGGAATATAGCATAGTGTATAACCTAGGTCATCTCCCAAGGACCAATTCGGATTCTCAAGTATGTTAGCAGTTAAAACAGAATTAAAATAAGTAAGGGGGGTTTTGTTCATTTCAATAACAGAAAACGAATTCAAATTGTAGGAAAAATCAATTAAGAAAACACCAATCCAAGGTCTTCAATTCAAATGGCAGAATTAATCATTGTTCAAAGAGAATATAATTCTGTTGCATTTACCTCTGTTAATTCGAATTTAACTAGATAATCATCTAGGATTTATCAACAAAAATAGAATCACAATCGCAATTCTTGATTAAGATTGATTTAGGAACAAATTCGGATTAACATAGATTATCAATCGATGATCTATTCTCCATTAGAATTAGATTAATCAACCCTACTTCTAACTTCTAACTTCAATTTCGAAATCTCAATCAGAAATCAATTGAAGGAGGAGAAGAGGAAAGAACACAACAGAATTCGAAAATTAAACAAGAGAACTCAAAACTCTAACCACAATCATTGAATTCCTTGGATTGATTTGGAGTTTTAGCCTTCCATAGCCATTATGAAAACGCAGCAAAGAAGCTAAGACGAAAAATAGAGAAGATCAAAAGAGAGAAAAGGTTTCTGCCTGAATAAGATAAAACTGAACAATAACAATCAAAAGGTGAATTCGGAATACTGTCTTGACCTATTTGTAACTGAAAAATCTTATATAATTCCTAATCTACCCCTGGCCCATACTGTAGCCCTCTGAAACAGCTTTTCATAGACATATCATTTGCCTTATTTGGGCTTAAATTGAGAGAATTAGGCCCAAATCATTGAGGAAAGGTCCAAGCTTTGTGATAGCAACAGCGTCCTAACTTTGAGGCCCAGTTTTCGCCCTGAATACAGCTGAATTGGAAAAACTGCATTAGACGCAAAATTGTGTATCTTCGTCTCAGCTTTCAGGGGACACCAAGATCATCCAAATATGACATTTGTATCCCAAGTTATGGCCTGCACAAGACAGAAAGGTCAAAATGGGTTAAAATCCGAAAATTAATGAAGATTTTACAATTAAGCTCAATGTAGACCAAACATCTAAAACTCATCTACAAACATAATATTGGGCACAATTATCATCAATTAGGCCAAATATAAAACAATAATGAATGCCTAAAAATTGATTGATCAAATTCCCCCACACTTGAACCTTTGCACTCCTGGGCAAAATTTAAAATTGAACCAAAAGGGGTTTCCTCACAAGCACACAAAAACAACATACCTTCCAATGAATTGCAAGAATGCAAGGTAGTGATCAAGATTCAAACATCCAAAGTATCAAGGAGTCAAGACAAACATGAATATATCCCTCAACATCTCAAGCAAGCAAGAAGACAAATCGAATCAAATGATGAACCAAAAGTGATAGGATCCTCACTAGGCATACTATACTCTCAAGTACTCTTAAGTGTTTAGGATTGTATTTACACTCAAGGCACCCATGAAAGCAAGTACTACCATAAGCTTGACAAGTCTCTAATTTTCACCACTTGAAACACATGCAAATAAAGATCAAAAGGACTTTATTCAAGGTTGTAATGGGGCCAAGGTAAGGAAGGAACAATATGGATATGGCAAGTTAAGCACCCAAGAGAATAAAAGAGCAATGAGAGGAACTCAAATGACAAGTAATGCAAATTCTCTTACTTTGATCACCTTTCCTTTTGCCTTTCACAACCTTTCTAGAACCATTTTTTTTTTTCATTTTTTTTTTTTTTTTTTTTATTTTTTTTTCTTTTCTTTTCTTTCTCTTAATTCTTTTTTTTTTCTTCTCTTTTTTTTTTTTATTTCTATTTTTTTTTTTGAACACCTTGCACATTGCAAATCAATTACATAACCCCACACTTGAACTTCTACCCACAAGCCAAAAGAGCTCCTCCAATGAAATGAACCAATGCAATGCTCTTCCATTCCCTAAGGTAAGGGTAAAAACATGGTTTTTCACATAAGGTATAAAATGAGCTAAAACAAAGAATAGGTAAGTAGGCTCAAGGGGTTAAACAAAGGGAAATATGCAAGGTTGGCTATTTGGCCAAAGTAGCTAAACAAAGAAAGAAGGCCTCAATCATCTCAATACATGCATGTGCACAAGAAGCTTCAAAAAGAATCAAGTCAAGTTCTAGAGTACCAACAATCATGAGTGAGATCACACAAGAAAGAACGGAGAATGGCATAATGCAATCCATCCATTATAAGGTCCAAAATCTCACCAAGGACAAGCCTATCACAAATGATTCAACACTTTAATTCTCAATGCCACTTGCTAAACTAAAAATGCAAGAAAAGTATTTACATTATGTCATGAAACCTCAAACTAAGAATGACGAAATTGCTCACAACCTTTACAACTCAAGAAATGCAATGAAAGGCATGCAAAATGGATCAAAACAATTAAAACAAACAAAAACAGAATTAAAAACAGCAAAATAAAAACAAAAACAGAAAATAGAAATCAAAACAGCAAATAGAAAAACAAAAACAGAAAATAACAAAACAGAAATAGCGAAATTGCATGACAAAGAAAAGTAGAAAACAAGAAAAAAAATAGAAAACAGAAAACGAAAACAGAAAAATAGAAACAGAAAATAGAAACAGAAAACGAAATGAAAATGAAACAAAAAACAAAACGAAATGTAAAATGAAACAACGGTATTTGTATGACAAACAGAATCGAAAACAAAATGAGAAAACAAAAAAAATTATGCAGCAGAAAAAATGACAAAGCGAAAGGCAACAGAATAGCAAAATTATGCGAGAATAGCAAAACAAACGAGAAAAAATTATGCGGTATACGAGAAAAATAGAAACATTATACGAAACGAAACAAGAAAAACAGAAAATAGCAAAACATAAAAACAGAAAAAATAGAAACAAGAAAACAAAAACAACAAAATTCCCCCCCACACTTAAATCACACATTGTCCTCAATGGAAAGACAAATCAAAAGACAAGTAGACAAGTGAAATAAAAGAGCAGGGAAGAAAACACCCTTATCATGGTGGAAAGATTTGCACTTGGGGAAAAGTGGGCGTTGCCAAGGAGAACTCTTCTACAGGTGCGGGGCTTGCAGGGCTCTCAAGAAAGGGCTTAAGACGGTGGCCATTAACCTTGAAACTCTTATTGGTGGCTTCATTCAAAATCTCCACTGCACCATAAGGGAAGATGCTAGTGACAACAAAAGGACCATCCCACCTAGAACAGCTTACCGGGCATGAGTTTAAGGCGAGAGTTGAACAAAAGCACCTTTTGGCCAATGGAGAACTCCTTTCTAGAAATCATCTTATCATGAAAATGCTTGGTCTTTTCCTTGTAGATCCTTGAATTCTCATAAGCCTCCAAGCGAAGCTCTTCCAGTTGTTGCAATTGAAGCTTCCTCTCTGAACTTGCTTGGTCAAATGCTAAGTTACAACTCTTCACTGCCCAGTATGCACGATGCTCTATCTCCACCGGAAGGTGACATGGTTTACCAAAGACAACCCTGAAAGGAGACATCCCTATAGGTGTCTTGTAAGCGGTACGATGAGCCCAAAGAGCATCTTCTAACCGGTGGCTCCAATCTTTCCTATTTGGCTGCACCATTTTCTCCAAAATCTGTTTTATCTCTCGGTTAGAAACCTCGGCCTGCCCGTTAGTTTGGGGATGATATCTGTAGACACTCTATGCACGACCCCATACTTTCGAAACAAGGCCTCCATGGTCCTTACAAAAATGAGTCCCTTGGTCACTAATGATAGCTCGGGCACTCCAAACACGCAAAATATGTTAGACCGACAAAATCCACAACAACTCGAGCATCATTAGTCCCGGTGGCCTTAGCTTCCACCCATTTAGAAACATAATCAACTGCAAGCACAATATAAGAGAAACCAAAAGAAACAGGGAAAGGGCCCATAAAATCGATACCCCAAACATCAAAAACCTCGCAGAACAGAATGGGCTGCTGGGGCATCTCCTGTCTACGAGTGATGGCCACACCTGCTCTCTGGCACTGCTCACAAGTACTGAAAACCTTAAATGCATCTCTGAAAATGGTAGGCCAGTAGAATCCAGAATCCAGCACCTTCCTAGCGGTCCGCTGTGGTCCAAAGTGACCTCCAACTGGAGAAGCATGACAGAAATGAAGGACGGACTGGATCTCATGGTCAGGTATGCATCTGCGAATCACCTGGTCACTACAAAACTTCCACAAATATGGATCATCCCACACATAATATTTAGCATCACTCTTAAGTTTAGCTTTCTGTGATCTAGATGCATGAGGAGGAAAAACAGATGCAACCAAGTAATTAACTAAATCAAAAACCAGGGGAGAAAGTGGGGTATCATGTAGGCTGCATGAGTACACTGCATCCGGGAAATCATCTTTGATAGGAGAAGGGTCAACAACTCCTTCTATCCCGCTCAAATGATCTGCCACCAAGTTCGGCTGCGCCACTCCTATCTCGAATCTCCAAATCAAACTCCCGGAGGAGCAATCCATCTAATCAATCTAGGCTTCGAATCTGTCTTCTTCAACAAGATTTTAATGCTTTGCATGATCGGTAAAAACAACCACTTTAGAGCCAAGCAAATATGATCTAAACTTATCAAGTGCAAATACAATGGCAAGCAACTCTTTTTCGGTGGTAGTATAGTTAGCACATGTGCGGCATCTAAAGTCAGAAGCATATGAAATGACATGAGGCGATTTGCCAATTCTCGTGCAAGGATAGCTCCCAATGCATAGTTAGATGCATCACACATGAGTTCAAAAGGAAGCGTCCACAAAGGTGGCTGAATGATGGGAGTGGTGGTCAAAGCTCCTTTTAGGCAATCAAAAGCCTCTCTACACTTGCCATCAAAATCAAAAGCAACATCTCTCTCGCAACAAGTTGGACGGGGGAAGGGCCTTTTTCTTTGAAATCTGAATGAACCGCACTTTGTAGAAACCTGCATGGCCAAGAAAAGAACGAACCTCTCGCACGCAAGAGGGTAAGGCAACCGGGAAATAACATCAATTTTAGCGGGGTGATCTACTTCTATTCCCTTCTTAGAGATGATATGCCCTAAGACTATGCCTGTTCTACCATAAAATGACACTTCTCATAATTAAGAACAAGGTTAGTCTCAATGCATCGATGCAAGACTCTATCCAGATCATCCAAACAGCATCAAAGGAGGAACCATAAACAAGAAATCATCCATAAATACCTCAATGCAATCCTCTAAAAGTCTGAAAAGATACTTACCATGCATCGCTGGAAAGTCCCAGGGGCATTACATAGGCCGAAAGGCATCCTCCTGTAGGCAAAAGTGCCAAAAGGGCAAGTGAAGGTGGTCTTCTCCTGGTCCTCAGGTGCTATATGGATCTGGAAGTACCCTGAAAAGCCATCAAGAAAGCAGTAGAAAGACTTTCCAGCCAAGCGCTCAAGCATCTGATCGATAAAGGGCAAAGGAAAATGATCCTTTCTTGTTGCTTGGTTGAGCCGCATCGTAATCAATACAAACTCTCCAAATACTACTGACTCTAGTAGGAATCACTCATCACGATCATTCTTCACTACTTTGTGATTCCTGATTTCTTTGGAACCACTTGAACTGGACTCACCCAAGTACTATCTGAGATAGGATAGATGATGCCTGCTTGCAGAAGCTTGGTCACCTCTTTCTTTACCACATCAAGGATCAAAGGGTTGAGTCGCCTCTGTGGTTGTCTCACTGGTTTAGCACCATCCTCAAGTAATATTCTCGTGCATGCACATGGAAGGACTAATGCCGGGAAGGTCGCCAAGGTCCAACCTATAGCTTTCTTATGCTTCCTCAAAATTTGCGCACCTCTCCTCACAGTCGGCATGGAGGGCGGTAGAAATGATCACGCGGTGCTTATTCTCCTCTAAATATGCATACTTAAGGTGCTCGCGGGAGTGGCTTAAGCTCTAGTATAGGTGGTGCACTATAGATGGAAGGATCTGGTGGAAGTAAGCGTGTTTATAGCCTGCAATCCAACGAAATCGATGCAAAGGTACTTGTGTAATCAAGCTACTACATTCGACTCCACACAATCGTATCGAATCACCATTTAAACAGAAGCAATCTCGGTACAAGCACTTTGCACATTTCAAACAAGACAAGCATCACATGTATAGGTATCATCAAAATCGAGAAAAGGATGGAAGATCGAAAGACATATAGCTCGAAAAGCCATCATCAACTACATCGGCCAATGAAAATCTATGTGGAAAACCGAATGGTCTTCCATGGGGTGCTTCATGGCATCCAGGATGTTAAATCTAACCACATTTTCTCCAAACTCCATAGAAAGAGTGCTGCATGGACATCAATTTTGGTTCTGGCAGTTTTGAGGAAGGGTCTACCAAGAATGATGGGAGCCTTCCTGGATTCGGATTCTCCATCCATATCCAGAATGTAGAAGTCTGCAGGAAAGATCAAATCATTTACTCTAACAAGGACATCCTCAATGAGTCCAGCAGGGTATGCATTACTCCTGTTTGCCAACTGAATAATAACTCCTGTATTCTGCAAGGGCCCAAGAGCAAGAGAGTTGAACACTGACATAGGCATAACATTAATTGAAGCACCTAAATCCAACATGGCATTTTCGAATTTGCTACGCCTATGGTGCATGGGATAGTAAAAATCCTGGATCCTTGCATTTTTGGGGCATTGTGGGCTGTATGAGTGCAGACACATTTCTTCCCATGCTGATCTTCTCATTTCCCTTCAGTCTCCTTCTATGAGTACACAAATCCTTAAGAAACTTGGCATATCTTGGAATCTGCTTGATTGCTTCAATGAGAGGAATGTTCACCTCAACCTTCCTGAATGTCTCCAAGATTTCCTTATCTGTGTCAGTCTCAAAAGTCTTCTTAGGCTGCATAACTCTCTGAGGGAATGGTAATGGAATGGACTGCTCAGTTGTGACTACAGGAATGGAGCCAGAATCTGGATTCGTATTTTTCCTGCTACATGGAATTTCTGGCAAGGGTTGCTTCTCCTTATCTGATTCTTGTTGCAACCCACAGTTTGGTGCATCAACATTCTTACCAGATCTTAGAGTGATGGCACTCACATTTCTTGGATTTACCACGGTTTGTGCAGGAAGTTTATCGAGAATCTTGGGACGTAATTGATTCATAGAACTAGCAAGTTGCCCAATCTGATTCTCCAAATTCTCGAATGGTGGCTTCGTCCTCTCTTTGGAATTGCAAATTGTTCATGACCATCTGTTTCATCAATTCTTCCAAGGTTGGCTCGGATTTAGGAGGACCGTAACAAGTCTGCTGGCGATTTTGCTTCTTTGCATAAAAGGTGGGTATCGGTATGGCTGCTAGGCCTATGCAGTGAAATTTGGAAGGGTAGCCTCTTCTTTGCCTCAACCGAGTAGGGACAGTTTGTGTGGGGTATTTCCCACCACCTCGATTTGGATGATTTCTCCATCCGGGTTATATCTGTTGGAGGACGGATCATAACTCGTGGTTCTTCTTCTTGAGGCCTATTATTATAGATGTTTATTTGCATAGGCACAGGGGGGTACCATCGGTATCAACCTCTTGCAATGTAGGGCAGGCATCTGTTTGATGATCAGCAGAAACACAGATTCCACATACTCGGGGGAGCTACTTGCACAGTTTCTTCAATCCGTTGAGTAACAGCTAATTGCCTCACCAAGGATGCAAGGTCATCAATTTTGCTTTCCAATTTTCTGTGATCTGCAGCATAAGTTGCCTCAATTTCGTGGACACCTCTACTCAAGACCACTGAGTTGCTTCTGGTGCCAAACTGTTGGGAATTAGTGGCCATATTCTCAATCAATTCTCTTGCAGCCATAGGAGTCTTGTCTACCAATGCTCCTCCACTAGCAGCATCAATCATGCTCCTATCCATAGGCAGCAAACCTTCATAGAAATACTGGATTAGTAACTGGTCACTAATCTGATGGTGAGGACAGGTAGCACACATCTTCTTGAATCTTTCCCAGTACTCAGACAATGGCTCTCTATCAAACTGTCTGATGCCACATATCTCTTTTCGGATTGAGGCGGCCCTTGAGGGAGGGAAGAATTTCTCCAAAAACAGACCTCTTAAGGTCATTCCAACTAGTGACAGATCTTGGATGCAAATAATACAACCAGTCCTTAGCAAGCATCCTGTAATGAGAAAGGAAATGCTCTAAGTTTGATGTGATCTTCTGAGATGCCTTGAGGCTTCATGGTAGAACACACAATGTGGAACTCCTTGAGGTGCTTATGAGGATCTTCTCCTGCATGACCGCTGAACTTAGGCAGCAAATGGATTAGTCCAGATTTAAGTTCAAATGGAACATCAACATCAGGATACTGAATGCATAAAGACTGATATGTAACATCAGGAGCAGCCAGCTCCTTCAAAGTTCTATTATCCATAATCTCAGTATGCTCAATATGCTCAGTATGCTCAGTATAATCAGAATTGGAAGATGGATGAATGACAGAAAGTGCAGAATCAGAAAATTCAGAAGCAGAATCACTAGTATGATAAGTATGGGGAGAATCACTACTTCCTATATGCTCAGCAAATGCAGAATCGATCTATTGACCCTATGCAAGGTATGAAAAGTCCTATCTATCTCAGGATCAAAATGATGCAAATAACCAGGATTAGACCTAGTCATATAACATGCAAAACTTGAAAACAACAAAGCAACAAAATGGAGAATCCAACACTAGAAATGCACCAAAATAAATGTAGTTAACCTACCAAATGATTTTTAAAAAATATGGGACCACCACACAGTGAAAACTACACTAAAATGGAACTCAAAAATGCAAAGAAAAAACTTCAAAAAATGAAAAAGTGGTCTAAATGAAGGAATTAGGGTGAGATAGGGTGGTGCTCACGACAAAGCTGTGAGCCTTGTGGAGAATGCCATTTTCCTTCAACCAACCAATTTTCAGCTCATTCTGAGCATGTTTGATCAGCCAAAAATTACAAAAATGCCATTGTTTCACCTAAATCTGCTCAAAAACCCTACCAAACGATGGAATTTGGCCAAATTATGCAGGAATGATCCTTTTAGGATCAGTTTGCTTAGAATGATGGTTTACCTTTGGGGACCAAGTTTCAGCTCAAGACTCCAATGCAAGTACAATTCCTGTCTACTAGTCCCTTTTTGGATTCAAAAATTTGGGAACAAAGTGAAACTCAAAAGTGAAAATGGGGGTAAAACTCAGGAATGAAGATGAGAACTTTCATATGTCAATAATGAAGTATATGGATGCTCAAATGCAACAAAATGACATGCAAAAGCCGATTGTGGTGCAATGGAACCAATGGAACAGTAACCAGGATGTTTAGCACAAAATTATGCAGTAAATGCAAAAGCCCGAATGTGATGTCAATTATGTTAAGTGAGGCAATGCACATTCACAGGAGTCATCAAATGCAGCAAAAATTCAATGGAACAGTAAACCACCAATGGAACAAGTACACGCAATAAGATTATGCGACAAATCGTGCAATTCACTCAACAGATTATGCAGGAACTTTTGTAGCAGATGATTGTGGTATTTGGGCAACAGAAGTATCAATTGTGTTAAGTGAAACAATGCACAATCATAGGAGTCACGGAATGCAGGAAAATCCAATGAAACAGTAACAGTGACAATAAAATGAAAATTATGCAGCAGATGAAACAAAAGCCAATAGAACAGTGATTAATGCATCAAAAAGCAATGCGCAGGCAAGCACAAAATGTGAATTATGCAATGAATTCATACAAAAATCCAATGCACAGTAGTTCAATGTAGTTGTGCAGCAGAAGGCAGAATCGCCAGCAAGAAACAAATTCTGCAGATGAAAATCCAATGAATCAGTACTTATGCAGCAGAATGCAACATAGCAGAATAAACAAGCACACTGCAGCAGGATGGACAATTATGATCAGAATGCTTAATGTATAATGCAGCAAAGCAAATGCAATGCAACAAAATGCACCTAATATAACTACAAGAGTGTAACAAGATGCAGAAACAGAATGCAAAAATGGTATGCAAAAAAAAACAAAATGCATGAGAATGACAATTATGCGTGAGAAGCGAATGACAATTATGCGAGAATCGGAGAACAAAATATGCGATATGAGAATCGAAATTCGGGCAAAGAAGATCAATTTTATAGCGACAATTATGCGACAACGGTCAATTATCGGTAGAAGAACGAGAATTATCGGTAGAAGAAATTATGCAACGAGAATCAATAGATAGCGAGAATCGATGCGATGAGCGTAATCAAGAATTCGAGCGAAGTAGAATCAAAATTCTCATGGTAGACTCAAATTATGCAGTTTTGAGACACACTAATAGTAACAAAAAATAGTAAAATGCACTTTGAGTCTGGCATTGATCACGAATGCAAAGAAATTAGGAACTATTAAGAACACCTAATAAACCTAAGAAACCGAAAATAGTTCCCGAAGAACGGCGCCAAATTTTGATCGACGATGTCGCACTCGCCTCAAAATAGACTAGGATTTACAATGGAATATAGCATAGTGTATAACCTAGGTCATCTCCCAAGGACCAATTCGGATTCTCAAGTATGTTAGCAAGTTAAAACAGAATTAAAATAAGTAAGGGGGGTTTTGTTCATTTCAATAACAGAAAACGAATTCAAATTGTAGGAAAAATCAATTAAGAAAACACCAATCCAAGGTCTTCAATTCAAATGGCAGAATTAATCATTGTTCAAAGAGAATATAATTCTGTTGCATTCACCTCTGTTAATTCGAATTTAACTAGATAATCATCTAGGATTTATCAACAAAAACAGAATCACAATCGCAATTCTTGATTAAGATTGATTTAGGAACAAATTCGGATTAACATAGATTATCAATCGATGATCTATTCTCCATTAGAATCAGATTAATCAACCCTACTTCTAACTTCTAACTTCAATTTCGAAATCTCAATCAGAAATCAATTGAAGGAGGAGAAGAGGAAAGAACACAACAGAATTCGAAAATTAAACAAGAGAACTCAAAACTCTAACCACAATCATTGAATTCCTTGGATTGATTTGGAGTTTTAGCCTTCCATAGCCATTATGAAAACGCAGCAAAGAAGCTAAGACGAAAAATAGAGAAGATCAAAAGAGAGAAAAGGTTTCTGCCTGAATAAGATAAAACTGAACAATAACAATCAAAAGGTGAATTCGGAATACTGTCTTGACCTATTTGTAACTGAAAAATCTTATATAATTCCTAATCTACCCCTGGCCCATACTGTAGCCCTCTGAAACAGCTTTTCATAGACATATCATTTGCCTTATTTGGGCTTAAATTGAGAGAATTAGGCCCAAATCATTGAGGAAAGGTCCAAGCTTTGTGATAGCAACAGCGTCCTAACTTTGAGGCCCAGTTTTCGCCCTGAATACAGCTGAATTGGAAAAACTGCATTAGACGCAAAATTGTGTATCTTCGTCTCAGCTTTCAGGGGACACCAAGATCATCCAAATATGACATTTGTATCCCAAGTTATGGCCTGCACAAGACAGAAAGGTCAAAATGGGTTAAAATCCGAAAATTAATGAAGATTTTACAATTAAGCTCAATGTAGACCAAACATCTAAAACTCATCTACAAACATAATATTGGGCACAATTATCATCAATTAGGCCAAATATAAAACAATAATGAATGCCTAAAAATTGATTGATCACCTGCTCTTGATAGAGCTTTTTGAGGTGTACGATCATATCATAGGGCATCCATGTTCTCGTGTTACTTTTGGAGCTCAGAGTTCATGGTGGATAGCATTAGACATCTGACGTCTAAGGTATCATCATGATGCTTCTTATAAGCATCCTTTTTAGTTCTAGGGGCATTAGCAGTAGGTGGCTCAGGAATAGACTGTTCTAGAACATACAGCTTTTTCTCTTGCTTGAGGACAATCCTCAAATTCTTGTACTAGTCTAAAAAATTCATTGCAGATAACTTGTCCTTCTCAAGGATGAATTGCAATGATAAGTTACTTGATGTGTTTGTTGCCATGGTAATCTATCAACAAAAATATGCAAAATAGAAGTACCATGCCATAAACATATTTAATGAGGTCTTTTAATTAAATATGACTCCGACTATTTTACTCAAATCAATGACCCTCAGCATTGACTCGAAAAATCCCATCGTAAGATTTCCTAGTGGGCTAAGATCCATATTTTACCTAGTTTTGAGTCAATTTTGGCTAATCACCCAAAATTCAGTTATTTAGGTAGGAAACACTTTCCAATTACATCATATGTAACTCTTGGATAGTTAGGTGAATAATACTTATTCCAATCCATCTAATGGACTAAAACCCAACTCCATGCCTCTAAGCCTTCAATCCTATTGAAATGGCCTAGTTAAGTCAGACCCAATGGTTAGCAATTGGATATTACCCTTATCCTATCGTATCTTACTAATATAGATAAAGGCATCCTGCTTTGGTAGACCTACACTTGATCGATACTAGTCTTGACGAGTGCCAAACATTGGAAGGCATCACATAATGACTTAATATTTGGTTTAAGGGAATGTTTTTATTATTAGATTTCACCATTTATTAAAATGTTTATCATACCATAAACATTATCCACGCATCTCATACATATAAAGCATATAATAAAAGTGACATGGTTATGACCCCTTAAAAGAGTAGCATTAACTAAGCCAGCTTCACCAAGCGTCTTCCACTAATGTCCTCACTTGATGCCATCTTCTTGCCTCCACATCAAGATTACATTATATATAAACCTCTTTTACATTCGAGGGGAGTTAGGTGAGAAAAGAATGTATAATCAGAATGTAGAAAGAAAGGCACAACACGCAGGTCGTATTTATAATAACCAAAATAGAATAAAAGGATAACTAAGGCCATAACCATGCACCCTGCATCACAAAGAATATATAAACTCAAAACAATAATACATTCTTATTTTGTGAGTCATAAAAATAGATTTGAGTTATACGCCTCAGAAAAAATGCTCTACATAGTGGTGAACAAGAGCTGAATCTCTTGCACCTCCTTTGACAGCTAGGGCATCAACACTTGAACCCTAAACTTGAAAAACACAAGAACGCTTCATGCTCCATGGGGAACCCTTGTGCCGTTATTCAACACTTGAACCCTAAACCTAAAAACGCATGAACACTTCATGCGCCGTGGGGAACCCTTGTGTCATTGTTCAACACTTGAACCTCTTGCACCTCCTTGATGGCTTGACATCAACACTTGATGCTGCTGCCACAAAATAAGAATAGGGTTTCCAAAACCCGTTGCGCTGCGCCGCTTGTGCAGAAACAAGGATTCCACAACCCTTGCTGTCGCAAACCAAGAACTAGGTTTCCTAAATCTTACGTCGCACATTAAGAACAAGGATTCCATAACGTTGTTCATATCACATACAAACCACAAAGCTTCACAAAAATATACATCTTAATACAAAATGGTTTTCACAGAACATATGAACATCTTCATGGGTTTTCGAAAATAACATCATAGTTTTGCATACAACATATAAAACAGAATATATTTTTCAAAGGGTTTCATTCGTTTTTCTGAAATAACATATTAAAGATCATATCTTTTATAAAAACAATAATGTTATCTTATGTAAAATGAAAATAGAAAAATCGAATCATGGTTTTGTAAGAAGCTCTGATACCACTATTGGGAATCGCAGATACATCACGCAGCGAAAAACAGAACTCCCACCAAGGATCCATGCGAAAAAGGCCATAATCTAAGTTTTAAATTGTTTACCTCTAGAAGCGTGATCAAAGGAAGTGACATCAATCACCAACACCGTAACAGTGATGATGTCTCTATTGTATCCACACGAACAGACTCATGAACATCTAACATTCACAAAAAGGAGCCTCACGTTTCTCACACAGTGCTAGTTGCGAAGAGAATAGAAGAAACTTGTCACTCTCTCACTCACTTTTCTGTAGGTGCGGGTAGGGTTCTATAATGCGTGTTTTAGCAGCCCCCTTAGCAGTACTATTTATAATAGCGACAGCTTTAAGTGAGTGTGAGCAGCAACAAGGTAAGCTGTGTAACCTTAGACTCATCTATTATGAGTCTAGCCCACATTTGAATCCGAGTCCAACTTAGATCTATTGCTCCAATTTTAGTCTACTTTATGTATGTGACCCTGCAGGTTGTCATTACATTGGCAGTAATATTAAAATCCCATTTTAATATTACAAACAGTGAGCGATATCTAGCAACACATCGCTGCTGCCCAAGTAATTAGAATGTCAGTGATTTGACATAACCTTTCCGCGACCAATGTTTCCGTGTCGTTTAGTCCTTTTGTCAAGATAACTAGATTGAACACAAGGTATGAAATGCATCACCCTTGTATAGTCCAATCCTTCGTTTCTTGATACTCGAGAAGACTTTGTAACAACAAATGAAATCAATATCTCATATTGACTCATTTGAGCATGGCCACGTATTTCGTAGTTTCACTCGATCAAGGGGCCCGAAGATATCGCTCCTATTATGTAGGAGTGACATATCCCATCTAGGTCACTCACATCCATCTGAATGATTCGCGGTATGTCCGATAACTAACTTTATAATCACCTTCTTACAGATAATGTTTGATGGTATTAAAACACATAACTCCTCATGTAGGAATCGTAGTGATTTTAGGTCAATGGACCACAGACAGCATTGTCATTATGAGAATAGCTTATGATACTCACGTAATGATCCATGTAGCATTCTCATGGCGAGTCAGTCCAGTACATCATTACTCTAATATGTACCCATGTGAAGACTTGATATCTCATATCCATGACCCGTGAGATGTGGTCATTAGTCTACACACAAACTAGTCTCAATGTATTATTGTTGTCCTAATTAACAATAATACTTGACTAAGGACATTTAAGAATAGTGTTCTAATTTTATCCAAAAGGATCTCATGATTAAGTCAACCACTTGATGTCCTATGGCATCAAACTTACTATTTTAAGGACTTTATTATGTTTACTAAAAAATAACACAATAAATGAAATGCCTCATATATTAAAATTAGCATAATAGAATGTATGTAAATATAGACAAATGTATCAGCCTCTAGGGCATACACCAATAATCTTCCACTTGTACTAGAGCCAATTAGGCATATGTCTAATGCTTAAAGACCTAGTGTGACCCTCATGCTTCTGCTGTGCAAGAGGCTTCGTCAGTGGATCAGCAATGTTGTCATCTGTTAGTACTCTGTATATCTTCACATCTCCTCTACAGATGATCTCTCGATTGAGATGGAAGGGCCTAAGTATATGTTTGGATCACTGGTGAGATCTAGGCTCCTTAGCTTGTGCAATGGCTCCATTATTATCACAATAGAGGTCCACTGGGTCCACAATGCTAAGAATAGTGCCAAGTTTAACAATGAACTTCCTGATCCAAACCGCCTCCTCTGCTGTATTGGAGGCAGCAATATACTCAGCCTCTATGGTAAAATCGGTGATTGTCTCTTGCTTTGAACTCTTCCAGCTCACAGCCCGACCATTTAGGCAAAAAACATAACCCGATTACAATCTAGAGTCGTCCTTATCGGTTTGGAAGCTAGCATCAGTGTAACCATTTATAACTAGATCTTCCTCGGCTCCATATACTAAGAACGAATCCTTAGTCCTTCTCAAGTACTTAAGGATGTTCTTGACAGTAGTCTAGTGACTCTCACCAAGATTATACTGGTACCTACTCATCATGCTCAAAGCATACGAGATGTCTAGTCAAATACATAACATGGCATACATGATAGATCCAATTACAGATGCGTATGGAATCTAGCTCATGCAATCCCTTTCATCCTGGGTGGAAGGGATTGAGCCTTAGATAGGCTTACACCATATGACATAAGCAAGAGTCCTTTCTTGGATTCATGCATGTTAAATCGTCTTAACACTTTGTCTATGTATGTACTTTGACTTAGGCCAAGCAGTCTCAGTGATCTATCTCTATAGATCCTGATACTAAACACATAGGTGGCTTCACCCAAGTCCTTCACAAAGAAGCAGTTCCCTAACCAAGTCTTTACAGACTGTAGAGTAGGGATGTCATTTCTGATGAGTAGTATGTCATCTACATACAACACCAAAAAGACAATAATGCTTCAATAACATTCTTGTAAACACAAGATTCTTCTTCATTCTTGATGAAACCAAACTATTTTATTATATCATCAAAATGAAGATTCTAGCTTTTGGAAGCTTGCTTTAATCCATAAATAGATCGTTGCAACTTGCATACCTTTCCAGCATCCTCTAGAGTGGCAAAACCCTCAAGTTGTGTCATGTACACATCCTCAAGAAGATTTCCATTAAGGAAAGTAATTTTAACATCCATTTACTAGATTTCATAATCATGGTATGCTGCAATAGCAAGCAAGATCCGAACAGATTTAAGCATTGCAACTGGAGAAAAAATCTCATCATAGTCTACACCAAGAATTTGTTTGAAACTTTTAGCCACCAATCGCTCCTTAAAGGTATGTACATTACCATCCATGTCAGTTTTCTTCTTGAATACCCACTTGCACCCAATGGGTTTTACCCCTTCAGGTAAGTCAACCAAGGTCCATACCTGGTTGGCATACATGGATTCCATTTTAGATCTCATGGCCTCAAGCCATTTCTCAGATTTTGGGCCAATAATGGCATCTTGGAAAGTCACAGGCTCATCTTGATCCATGAGCAATACATCACCTTGCTGGGTCATGAGAAATCCATATCTCTCTGGTTGATGATGTATCTTGTTAGACCTACGCAAGTCTTGTGCTACTAAAGTAGGTTGCTGTTTCACAATATTTTATGGAGGCTACTCTATTTTCATCATCAGTTCATTACTACTCTGTGAACCTTGAACTTCTTCAGGTTCTACTCTCCTCCCACTAGTTCCTTTGGAGATAAACTCATTTTCTAGAAACACAGTAGTTCATGCGACAAACACTTTGCCCTCGGTAGGATTATAGAAATAATATCCCTTGGTTTCCTTGGGATTGGGTCCAAGCTTATCGGAAACTTGACATTTCACATAAGCTTTGCAGCCCCAAATATTCATGAAAGACATACTGGGCCGTCTACCAGTCCATATCTCATATGGTGTCTTTTGAACCATCTTAGATGGAACACGGTTAAGTGTGAAAGTTGCTGTTAACAGAGCATGTCCCTAGAAAGAGCCTGAAAGGTTTGCATGACTCATCATGGATCAGACCATATCCAATAAGGTCTAGTTCCTCCTTTCAGAGACACCATTCTATTGTGGTGTTCTTGGAGGAGTGAGTTAAGATATTATCCCACACTCTTTTAGCTAATCATCAAACTGTTGGCTTAAGTATTCACCTCCTCGATCTGATTGAAGGATTGTAATACTCTTGCCATGTTAGTTTTGTACTTCATTCTTGAACTCTTTGAACTTTTCAAAGGATTCTGATTTGTGCTTCATAAGATATACAAATCCATATCTACTGAAATCATTAGTAAATGTAATGAAGTATTAAAAATCGCCTCTAACCAGTGTGTTTAGTGGCCCACATACATCACTATGTATAAGGCCTAAAAGATCACTAGCCTTTTCACTTTGTCCAGTGAATGAGGCCTTTGTCATCTTTTCCAATAAATAATATTCACATATCTCATATAATTCAAAATGGAACGAGTCCAAGAATCCATCTTTATGGAGTTTAGAATTGCGTTTCCCATTTATGTGGCCCAAATGACAATGCCAGAGAAAAGTTGGGTTCAAATCGTTTGATTTAAACCTCTTTGTATTTATGTTATAGACTGGCGTTTCGAGATCGAGGACATAAAGTCCATTACTCAATTGTGAACTACCATAAAAAATATCATTCATATAAATGGAACAACATTTGTCCTTTATAATAAAAGAAAAGCCTTTCTTATCCAAACAAGAAATAGAAATGATATTCCTACTAATAGCAAGTACAAAATAGCAATTCTCTAACTCTATTACAAGCCCAGTGGGCAAAGATAACAAGTAAGTCCTTACGGCTAATACAACAACCTTTGCTCCATTTCCTACTCATAGGTCGATTTCGCCCTTAGCCAATGGTCTACTACTCTTTAGATCCTGCACATTTACACAAATGTGAGATCCACATCCAATATCTAATACCCATGATGCAGAAGTAGATAAATTGACTTTTATAACAAAAGTACCTGAAGTGGAAGTCTCACTTCCCTTCTTTTTCTTGAGCTCCTCTAGGTACTTGTCACAGTTCCTCTTCCAATGTCAAGTCTAACCACAGTGGAAGTATGTACCTTCTTTAGCCACTCCACCCACTGGTTTCAAGCTCGACGTGTTGGGCTTGGACTTATCCTTGCCCTTGCCCTTCCACTTATCCTTGGGCTTTTTCTGCTATTTTTTGCCCTTATTCTTTTGGACCATCATTATGGCCTTTCCTTTGCCTTTGTTTATGTTCTGGTTAACTGTTCTCAACATGCTTAGCTACTCTGGTAGTGATTTGTTAATCTCATTCATGTTGTAGTTCATGATAAGTTGACTAAAACTTTCCAGCAATGATTGCAGGACTAAGTCAGTGGCCAACTCTTAGCCCAAAGGAAAACTAAGTCTCTCCAAGTTTTCAATGTGCCTAATCATCTTGAGTATATAAGCACCAACAGGGCTTCCTTCTACCAGCTTGCACTGAAATAGTGCATTAGAGACCTCGTATCTCTAATGTCTAGCCTGCTCTTGATAGAGCTTTTTGAAGTGTACGATCCTATCGTAGGGCATCCATGTTCTCGTGTTACTTTTGGAGCTCAGAGTTCATGGTGGCTAGCATTAGACATTCGACGTCCAAGGCATCATCATGATGCTTCTTATAAGCATCCTTTTTAGTTCTAGGGGCATTAGCAGTAGGTGGCTCAAGAATAGGCTGTTCTAGAACATACAACTTTTTCTCTTGCTTGAGGATAATCCTCAAATTCCTGTACCAATCTAGAAAATTCATTGCACATAACTTGTCCTTCTTAAGGATGAATCGCAGTGATAAGTTACTTGATGTGTTTGTTGCCATGGTAATCTATCAACAAAAATATGCAAAATATAAGTATCATGCCATAAACATATTTAATGAGGTCTTTTAATTAAATATGCCTCCCCCTATTTTATTCAAATTAATAACCCTCAGCATTGACTCAAAAAATCCCATCGTAAGATTTCCTAGTGGGGCAAGATCCATATTTCACCTAGTTTTGAGTCAGTTTTGTCTTATCACCCAAAATTCAGTTATTTAGGTAGGAAACACTTTCCAATTACATCACATGTAACTCTTGGATAGTTGGGTGAATAATACTTATTCCAATCCATCTAATGGACTAAAGCCTAACTCCATGCCTCGAAGCCTTCAATCCTATTGAAATGGCCTAGTTAAGTCAGACCCAATGGTTGGTAGTTGGATATTACCCTTTTCCTATCGCATCTTACTAATATAGATAAAGGCATCATGCTTTGGCAGACCTACACTTGATCGATACTAGTCTTGACGAGTGCTAAACCTTGGAAGGCATCACATAATGACTTAATATTTGCTTTAAGGGAATTTTTTTATTATTAGATCTCACCATTTATTAAAATGTTTATCATACCATAAACATTGTCCATGCATCTCATACATATAAAGCATATAATAAAAGTGATATTATTATGGCCTTTTAAGAGAGTAGCATTAACTAAGCCAGCTTCACCAAGCATCTCCCACCAATATCCTCACTTGATTCCGTCGTCTTGCCTCTATATCAAGATTACATTATATAGAAATCTCTTTTACATTTGGGGCGAGTTAGATGAGAAGAGAATGTATAATCAGAATGTAGAGAGAAAGGCACGACACACAAGTCGTATTTATAATAATCAAAATAGCGTAAAAGGAGAACTAAGGCCATAACCATGCACCATGCATCACAAAGAACATACAAACTCAAAACAATAATACATTATTATTTTGTGAGTCATAAAAACAGATTTGAGTTATACACCTCAAAAAAGACGCTCTATCCAGAGGTAAACAAGAGCCGAATCTCTTGTGCCTCCCTTGACAGCTAGGGCGTCAACACTTGAACCCTAAACCTAAAAAACACACGAACGCTTCATGCGCCACGAGGAACCCTTGTGCCATTGTTCAACACTTGAACCCTAAACCCAAAAACACATGAACACTTCATGCACCACGGGGAACCCTTGTGCCGTTGTTCAACACTTGAACCTCTTCTGCCTCCTTGATGGCTTGACATCAACACTTGATGCCGCTGCCGCAAAATAGGAATGGGGTTTCCAAAACCCCTTACGCTACGCCGCTTGTGCAGAAACAAGGATTCCATAACCCTTGTTGTTGCAAACAAAGAACAAGGTTTTCTAAATCATTACATCACACATTTAGAACAAGGATTCCATAAAGTTGTATGTATCACATACATACCATAAAAATTCACAAAATATACATCTTAATACAAAACGATTTTCACAGAACATTTGAACATCTTCATGGGTTTTTGAAAACAACATCACAGTTTTGCATACAACACATAAAACAAAATATGTTTTCGCAAAGGGTTTCATTCATTTTTCTGAAATAACATATTAAAGATCATATCTTTTATAAAAACAATCATGTTATCTTATGCAAAACGAAAATAGAAAAATTGAATCATGGTTTTGTACAACGCTCTGTTACCATTGTTGGGAATTATAGATACATCACGCGGTGAAAAATAGAATTTCCACCAAGGATCCATGCGAAAAAGGCCATAATCTGAGTCTTAAAATGTTTACCTATTGAAGCGTGATCAAAGGAAGTGACGTTAATCACCAACACCATAACAACGATGATGTCTCTGTGGTATCCACACAAATAGACTCACGAACGTCCAATGTTCACAAAAAGGAGCCTCACGTTTCTCACACAGCGCTAGTTGAGAAGAGAAGAGAAGAAACTTGTTACTTTCTCACTCACTTTTCTGTAGGTGCGGCTAGGGTTCTGTAATGCATGTCTTAGCAACCCCCTTAGCAGTACTATTTATAATAGTGACAGCCTTAAGTGAGTGTGAGCAGTAGCAAGGTAAGCTATGTAACCCTAAACTCATGTATTATGAGTCTGGCCCACATTTGAATCCGAGTCCAACTTGGATCTATTGCTCTAATTCTTGTCTACTTTATGTGTGTGACCCTGCAGGTTCTCATTACATTGACAGTAATATTAAAATCCCATTTTAATATTACAAACAGTGAGCGGTATCTAGCAACACATCGCTACTGCCCAAGTAATTAGAATGTCAGTGATTTGACATAACCTTTCCATGACCAATGTTTCTGTGTCATTTAGTCCTTTTGTCAAGATAACTAGATTGAACACAATGCATGGAATGCGTCACCCTTGTATAGTCTAATCTTTGTTTCCTTATACTCGAGTAGACTTTGTAACAACAAATGAAATCAATATCTCATATTGACTCATTTGAGTATGGCCATGTATTTTGTAGTCCTACTCAATCAGGGGGCCCAAAGATATCGCTCCTATTATGTAGGAGTGACAAATCCCATCTAGGTCACTCACATCCGTCTGCATGATTCGTGGTATGTCCAATAACCAACTTTATAATCACCTTGTTACAGATGACGTTTGATGACATTAAAACACACAATTCCTCATGTAGAAATCGTAGTGATTTCAGGTCAAAGGACCACAGACACCATTGTCACTATGAGAATCACTTATGAGACTCACGTAACGATCTATTTAGCATTCTCATGGCAGGTCAATCCAGTACATCATTACTCTAATATGTACCCATGTGAAGACTTGATATCTCATATCCATGACCCGTGAAATGTGGTCATCAGTTTATGCACATACTAGTCTTAATGCATTATTGTTGTCTTAATTAATAATAATACTTGACTAGGGACATTTAAGAATAGTGTTCTAATTTTATCCAAAAGGATCTCACGATCAAGTCAACCACTTGATGTCCTATGGCATCAAACTTACTATTATAAGGACTTTATTATGTTTATTAAAAATAACACTATAAATGAAATACCTCATATATTAAAATTAGCATAATAGAATGTATGTAAATACAGACAAATGTATTATCCTCTAGGGCATACACCAACATAAATCAATGCACTTTTCACAAAAAGTTGAGGTTTCATATTTCAAAGACATTTCCTCATCAATAAAGGCATGTTCATTTTTCAAAGTCTCAATTTCATTTTCAATGGAAGAAATGTTTTCCAAACAATATAAGTTTTTCTTTTCTAAATTCAACAAACCATCATCCAATTCTTCATATGCACATTGTAGCTCATCATAGGAAGGACTATAATCTAATTTAGTATTATTTACCTCAAAGTCCTTTTTAATCATATAGGAAATAGTCTCAATTTCTAGCATACTTGGCCCTTTAAGGGAATCAACATCTTCCTCATTGTTGTCCACCAAGGATTCAAGAACATCTTCCTTCTCAATTTCCTTTTTTTTTGCCTCTTCTTCAAATTGAGCATCATCATCACTAAGAGGCATTTGGCTCCGTTCAATAGTTTGAACATCTTTTTGAGCATATTTTTCATGACAAGCTTCCTTCAATGACTTTTGCTCTTCTTGTTTTCTATATACAACTTTATATACAAAATCATTGTTAGAAATATAAAGAGCATCAAGGGTGTCCAAAATTTCTTTGACAATAGAACAATTCTTAATTCTAGTATAAACATCATCATTCAAACTACTTCTTAAGATTTGCGATAACTGCCGAGACTACCGAATTTAATAATTTATAACTAGTTTACCAAAATAACTTGCAGTATACGGTAACACCAGGTCGAGCCCACAGATCACTCTGATTATGATCACAGATTCAAATTAAGATGTTAATGAACAAGGGGAAAAGATATTTGAAATTAAAAATAAACAAAATCAAACTTGAAAAAAATCAAAACTAGTGACAGAATTAAAAACAGAATAACAAAAGCAGAATTACAAATTAGAAATAGAAACATAAACAAAAGGGGGGGTTGCAAGATTAAAAACACAGAAACAGAATTCAAATAAATGGAGAAAGCAGAATAAAAAAGCAACCAATCTTGATCTTAATCCATCCTTGATCACTAAAGGTCCATTCAATTATCAATCGAATCCTTGACAAATTAATTAAGGTTAGACAAATTAAGTATCCATCCAAAACCCGAATTAACTTAAAAACCAAGATCTAACTAAGCTAAACATTTCATCAAACACCTTCAATGCCTTGTTTAGTCTCTGAAATCCTCTCTTAGCACATGGTAATTACGCAATTATCAAATTCATAACCCAATCAAATTAAGCACTAAATCAAAATTAGAAAAAAAAAAGAGGAAGGAGAGAAACTAGATTAACAATTGAATGTAAACAATTGAAACAAAATCTCAAGATTAAGCATCAAGAATGTTCAATCCCTTGGATTGATTAAAGGACCTACCCTTCCATGAATGGAAGGTAAGAACTCAGAAAAATAAGAGGAAAATGAAAACCTAGAAAGATGGGAGAGGAAAAGAGTTCCAGAGAGAAGGTGAAGAGTGTAGAATGAAAAGATGAGTCTTAGTTTTCTACCTTTAACCCCTATAACTATCCCCTAATTTGACCTTACATCATTAGAACCCCATTAGTTACAAAACTAGATCCATTATGAGTAATTGGGCCCAAACCCTATGTTAATTGGAGGTGTAAAACTCAAGTTATGGACAAATCATTCTCAAAGGATATCTGATTCCGTTGGCTGACTTTAAGGGGTGAAAACTCTATCTAAACATCGGAGTTTGGAAAAGTAGTCTTCATATGAATTGAAGATATATGTCTTATCTATCAAATGCCATCATTTTTAGGCCCATATCACATGTACAGTCCAAGTAATGCCCTGATGTGTGCACACTACTCGGGTTCTAGTAACAGGACTCGTGTTTTGACTTCCAAGCCCAATTAGCTCCACTAGATGTCCGAATTAGCCCTAGAGCTCTTCATGAAAGTTGTAGAGCTCTCTCTCATATTTCTTACAATATAAGATACATAATTTGTAAACATCTTGAACTTAAGATATGACCGAAATACAAAAATAGTGTAAAATTTCAATAATGTTGGAAAAGATCAATTAATCATAATTTGAGCTCAAACTTACAAAACATGACATCAATTAAGTACATGTAGAGTGTAAATGACTAAAAATGATGGTTTATTAATGTATAAAATATGTGATTATCAAAGTCTCCCACACTTAGCCTTTTGCACTCTTAGGCAAATCACATAAGACTAAAACTAGGGAACAAAGAAAAATAACACAAACTCAAATTCCAATGACATTCAAGAATGCAAAAGTTATAAGCAAGAAGATCAACCAAAGATTTAAGGGAACAAAGCATTCATGAGGTAACATTTCTTCACATCTCAAACAAATAAGCAAGGTATCTTTAATTTGAAAAGCATGAATCAAGAATGATAGATCCTCACAAGATACACTCTCAATCCTTCAAGTGTTTACAAGGTAAGTACTTCACTCAATTCAACCCATTAAAATTGCACTACCATAAGCTTGCTTATCTTCTACTTCTCTACTACTCAAGCACGTGCATACACAAATCAAGAGGACTTTATTCAAGGTTGTTATGGGGTCAAGATAAGGGGAAGGAATAATATGAATATGAGAAGTTAAACACTTAAGAGAATAAAAGAGCATTGGGAAGGAACTCAAATGACAAGTAATAAGCATGAAATTTTACCCTCAATTCCATATAATACACATTCTCTTTACATATTCCTTCTCTTATTTATTTATTTTTTTCTTTTCTTTCACAACCTTTCTTGCATTTATTCTTTTTTTTTTTACATTCTATTTTTTTTCTTTTCATTTGGCTCTTTTCTTTCTTTTTCTTCCACCAAACACTTTGCATACTGCACATCAATTTGCACAACTCGCACACTTGAACTATTAATTACCCACAAGCAAAATAGCTCCTTAAATGAAAATGAACCAATGCGCTCCCATTCCCTAAGGTAAGGCAAAATCATGGTTTTTCACATAAGGCATGTAATGAACTAAGACAAAGGATAGGTAAATAGGCTCAAGGGGGTTAATCAAAGGAAAATTATGCAAGGTTGGTTATTTGGTCAAAGTAGCTAATTCAAGAAAGAATGTCTCAATCATGTTTATGCATGCAAGTGAAAATGTAGCCTAAAAAAGAATCCAAGCAAGTTCTAGAGTGATCAATTGACATGAGTGAAAATCACATAAGAAAGAGGAGAATTGCATAAATGCTAAATCCATCCATCAAAAGGCTCAAAGTCTCACAAGGTATATATCTATCAAACTCAATTCATCAATCAAACATCCACAACCAAGCATGTCAAATTTAAGAAGGAAGAAAAATTTATTCAATTATGCTATGAACCTTGAATTTTAATTGCATTTTAATTGCTTTAAACTCATAAACTTCACAAACCTCAGAACATCATTGGAAAACAATTAAAAACTCACATTTTTCTCTTTAAAAATAAAAAATAGAATTAAAAACAAAAATAGAATTAAAATCGAAAAACAAAAATAGTAACAGAAAATAACAAAAATAGCAAAAATAGAAACATAAATAGAAATAACAGAAACAACAAAATTCAATAGCAAGAGAAATCGAAATAACAAAAATCAGCAAAAATAGAAAAATAAAAACAACTCAAAAACAAGAAAATAGAAATGAAATTAAGTGCGTAAAGAATAAAACAACAGAAAATGTGATATAAAACAAAAAAAGCAAAAATAACAATAGAAATGAAAATTAAAAACAAAAATAGAAGAAATGACAAAAACAAAAATAGTAACAACAGAGACAAAAAATAAAACAAAACATAAAAATATAAAAAAAATTAACAGCTAATAGTAGAAAAATAAAA
This sequence comes from Ormosia semicastrata, assembly GCA_029884595.1. Lineage (NCBI taxonomy): Eukaryota > Viridiplantae > Streptophyta > Magnoliopsida > Fabales > Fabaceae > Ormosia > Ormosia semicastrata. The sequence goes on along the minus strand of JAQQTO010000062.1, from coordinate 15,078,341 downwards.
ATAGCAAAGGCAACAAAAAATTAAAAACAAAAACAAAAAAAGAGAAAAAAAATAGTAAAAATAGTAAAAGAGAATTAAGACAAAAACGAGGTTGAGCAAAAAATAGAAATAAAGCGTAAACAACAATTAACAAAACATTAACAAAAAATTTTACAAAATAGAAAATACCAAAAACAACAGCATTAAAATTGCAAACAATAACAATAACAGAATGCTAAAATTCCTCTCCGACACTTAAATTTTACATTGTCCTCAATATAAAGCTCAAAAGAAAACAACATTCCACAATTATAATCAATTAATCTGGGACAAGTAAAATAAAAGAGAGAGAAAAGAAACATCCTTATCACAATCCACTGGGATCCCATTGCTTGAAATGTAATGACCAAGTTAAGCTTGAAGCATGACTTGAAGCACGAGAGCTTCCACCGGGGTCCCATTTGCCTTCCTTAATTTCCTTGGCTCCACCACTAGAATGCAATATATGTACTTTATCAACTTCATTTATCTTGTTTATGTTGGACCATGACCCAAAAACAAAATCCACCACAGTAGTGATCACCATCCAATGCTCTTCTCCTTTCTCTAAAAATTCTTTAATGGCCTTCAACTCAAAGGTAGGTGGTTGCTGTAACACCCTCCGTAGGGAATTACATTTCAGGCTAACTCTTTTAAAAACATTACCCAAGTCTTGATTAAGATTTAATATTATAAAATATGGGTTTTAAAATTTCTTTTCACGGATAAGATAAACTTAACAGAATAAAGATAATACAAGATATAAAGAACTGAATAATACATTCTGCATATATACACATAGTTTACTGAAAACAGAAAATACATAATGCTTACATACCAAAAGACATAAATACAACTATCATAACAAACCTAAACTGGCCTAAGTTCATGACACCTAAGGGAAGGGTCCTCCACTAGATCCTCCTCCAGATCTTCCTCAGAATCCTCACTAGATAAATTCCCTAGCTGGGGAATGTCTTGACGAACGAGAGTCTGAGTAGAAGATACCTCGGAATCCTCCCTTAGAATATAGTAAAGATCACCCCATAAATCCCTTATAGGCATATAAAACTCAAGATAAACAATAACAAAAAATGAAAAAGTAGTAACCTTATAGCGGGTCCTACTCAAAGATAGAGTAATATCTCCACAATACTCTATGCGCTCCGTATCCAAATGGACGCGCTAGGCATCAGTGCCTCCAAGAAACTGCACTCTAACATAACCCAACAGATCTCTCCTTACTTCCATCACAGATCTTCATAGAGCATAAACATAAAATACAGCAAATAGAATAAAACCATAAAGAGGTGAGATCCCTTACATCACATACTAGTATGGCAGCAAAAAAAATTAATAACAATAAAGCCACATAGTAGAATTAACAATTACAGTCATAATATTTATCAACAGAAAATTCAACAATATATATATATATATATATATATATATATATATATATATATATATATATATATATATATATATATATCACGTAAAAAAACAAGTCTACTGACTACGCAAATGCACAATGAACCGACCCCTACTCCATGGAGTTAAAACCAAACATCGGAGAGAATGATCATGAGATATATCTATGTATCGTCAGCCTCAATTCAAGTGCTTCAAAATTATCAACGTACACATCATGGCTTATACAAGACATTCTACACCAGATCAGGAATAGGAATAGTGTCTCATCAAGATTATTGGTGCATTTGCAACAGTCACCACGGCACAATAGAGCTACTAACTGGCCACTTGTGGGATACTCGCACCCCGACACCTCCAAGATCATTAATAGACCTTCACTACGCAATTCGCACCCGCACAAAGGTATAATTCAATCTCCTAGGCATACAACCTTAACAAACAAAGTCACCAAGACTTTCACAATGCATGATCGAATGACTTAATAAATTAATAATCATTAACTACATCAATTGCAATTCAAAATAAGCCACCACTGGGTATAAGCCGTCAACTGACGTCTCTGGGTCTAGTACGTCGACCCAACAACAAAACTATTATTTTTCTCAAATGTGAAGTATTTTCTCCATTTTATCACAAACGCATAACACTCTTTGTTACATCACTAATTCACATAACATTTTATGTCATTTTTCAACCGCATAAAATTTTTAAGACATTTTCTTAATGGTGTAACTCAAAAACCAACATTTTTAAATCGCGTAAGGTTTTATCAATAATTTTCAATTCCATAAAACGTTCTAAGCTTACTTTTTGAAACTTTCCATATTTAATGTAAAATTTGAACCTTAATTTCAATATTTTCTTACCAAATCTCCTCTAAATAATATTTTCTAACGTTTTTCATAAAAACCTATATTATTTTAATTAAATCAAGACATTACAAAAATCTTTTTCGATTCCTTTTACTAAGAACTCACTTAAACAAAATACTTTAAATTTCTAATCATCCTTCAAAACTTATTTCCATCATCATGACCGAAAATCAATCCATTTCAAATAATAAAATTTTGTTCATCTTCTTTTTAACTTATAAATCCTTAAATTCTATTCTAGTCCCCTAATCATCTAAGTTCCCAATTAATAAAACATTTTTGCCTTGGATATCCCTCTTTGGGCTAGATGGCCGTGAGCCATAGGTGGTTTTTGGGACCATAAAGCTTGCCTTTCACATATGATTCAAAGCATACAAAGCATTTCAATCATCAATTCCTACTATAACAATATCAGGTATACTATAACAATCATATAGTCACATATAGCCAAACAAACATAAATCATTAAATTCATACAATCAAGTGAATAAATCCTCACATGAATTTTTCACCAACAAACCACAAATTTCATTCCTCACCACCAAGATTGGTTGATGAGGTTAATCTCCCTCTTACCTTAGATGATGATCAAAACTCATTGTTGTCTTCTTGAAAAAGCTTCTACTTCCAAAAAGATCTAGGGCTTGAAATTATGATGACCACAAATCAAACATATAATTATTAAAATCTAGGGCTTGAAACAAGATGACCATGAATCAAGATTGTGGCCTAGAACTTGAGAATAAAATTTAGAAGTGAAGATAAAGAACTTTACCTAGAACCTTCAAACGTTAAGCTTTGAGAAAAAGATTGAAGATTGATGATTTTGAAGAAACTCACAACATGAGAGTATCTCAAGATGGTGTTCTGATACAAGATAAGTGGTTGTTTTGAATTGATCAAGATTTGAGAGTGATTTAGGGGTGTTGCCCGAAACTCACAAAGGAGAGAAAAAGAGAGAGTTTTGATAATTTGTTTCTCAAAAACAAGACAAGATAGACTTAAGAGAGATAAGTAACTATTTTGGTCACAAAACTTGTCTTAGAAGCTCCTCTTCGCCATGAGTCCTTCATGGGGTGTTGGTGGTCAAAACTTGTCCTCCAAGATTCTCTCCAAGCTTGCCTTGGAAGCTTTCCTCCTATTTTTGCAACACAAAGAGTCAAAACCACTAAACTTGACTCCATCAAGCTTCCCTTGGAAGCTTTCTTCTCATTGGCTTAAAAACAATTAAGTCATGAAAAGAAAAGATGAAAGGTTATGACTAGGCTCATGATTAGTCATCTAACTAGATATTTACTAGTAGCTATTACCCAATGGACAAAGACTATTGCTAGCAAAACTAATATTTATTGTCCAATGAATAATAGAACGTACTTAGATTTCATCAGTCAGATAAAATCTCAGAAAAAGAAAAATTTTGAACTCTGTTCTCGATTTCGGGTTTAGTAAGCTCCCTCGGCCCCACGTGAACAGTCAAAATTTTTTGGCCCCGAATTTTTTTTTATTTTTCTGGCACTGCCTTAAATACACAGAAGTCCAAAAATAATAAAATAATCAAAATAAAAGCAAACAATTCACAAAACTCACAAAAATCATAGAAAAAACACAAATAACATGAAAAGAAATTTTGGGGTGTTACAGTTACTGCATTGAAGGTATCAATTTAGTTGACGAAATTAATTATGCTAATTTAACTACAGCATCACTTGTAATCTGTGTACAATCTTCCAAAACAGCATGATCATGTCTCATAGAAGAAGAAAATTCAGAAAATGTAGTATCATCTCCCACAATAGCAAAAATTTCAGAACATGTAGCACACATACTAGTCTCATCATAATCAGAAACAACACATCTAGAATAGCCAGGAAAATCAACACTATCTAGAGATCCACCAATTTCAGGAAATTCAGCTAGCATATCAATGTGCATATCATCAACAAGCAAATCAATGACATTTAACTGAAAAATAGAATGCTTTTCTAAAGGATATGTCATGGCATCAAAGATGTTAAATTGAACTATGTTATCCCCAAATTCCATGGAAAGGGTACCAGCATGCACATCAATCTTAGTCTTTACAGTTTTCAAGAAGGGTCTACCTAAAATCAATGGTAGCTGACTAGATGCAAATTCCTCTTCAACGTTTAGAACATAAAAATCTACTGGAAATATTAAATCATTTACCCTTACTAAAACATCCTCAAGCACTCCGACAGGATGAATTGTGTCCCTATTTGCTAGCTGAATGATTACTCTGATTGACTTCAATTCTCCAAGTTGCGAAGATTCAAAAACTGATTGTGGCATTACATTGATCGAAGCACCCAAATCTAACATTGCATAAGTAAATTGCTTATTGCCTATTATGCAAGGAATGGTGAATGTTCTAGGATCCTTGCATTTAGGAGGCATATTTGGTTGGATCAAGGAAGAAACATTTCTTCCCATGCTTACTTTCTCATTTCCTTTCAACCTTTCTCTTATGAGTGCACAACTCCTTCTAGAATTTGACATACTTTGGTATCTGCTTGATTGTGTAACACCCCAACTTTTAGGTTAAGTACGATAGTGTCCTAAAATGTACTATTTTATATTTTCTGTGAATTATAAATTGAATTTGACTGTTTTGTGAGTGTATTTGACTGTTGTGTGTGATTTGCTCCGAGTCAAGAAAATAATAATTTTTTGACTGAAAAAATCTTATTTTAATTATTCGGAGCTGGGGGATCTTACTAAACCTAATTTCGAGTGATATATATATTAATCTTTTAATTTTTAGGATTTAACTGTGCAATAAAATAATTTTATATTATTATAATATTATTTTATTTGACAATATCTACTGTCTCAAAAATAGTAGAAATCTGCTCTAAAATAACCATGGACCAGGAAAAGTCTGTGGGACTCACGTTTAGAGTAGCAGTCAACGATTCTGACTGGACTAAATTTTGAACCAATAGGAATCAGTCAACGAAAGTGGCTTGAAAATTCTAAACCAATAGGAATTGATCAAATAAAGAGGCAAAGACTTCATTGTGGACCATTAGATGTAAAGCTTGATTAAGATGCTTTGGATCATAACCGTTGATCAAATCAATGGTGTGAGAACAATCCTAATAAAATCACTAAGTGATATCCACCTTAGATTAAATCAATGGCTAGGAAATAAAGTTAGTTTCAATGGCCAAGATTTAGTCAATAATAAAGGCTTGATTAATTAGCTAATTAAACCTAATTTGGTTATTTTAATTGCCTAATTAGGAAACTAAGTGGACTAACCTAATTACTAATTAGATTTAATCTAGTTACTGATTAGATATCCTAATTTTATCTAGAAGTCATGACATAAGCAATGACCTATGTAATTAATTAGAATGTTAATTAAGTATAATTAGGAAACCTAACCTAATTAATTACCTATCTAATTAGCATGTAATTAGCCTTTAAGTGAAGTTAAATTAACCCTCTAATCCCCTAGACACCCCACGGCCAAGAGGGCCAATTCACCAAGTTCCACAAGCTTCTTGAACCATCCAAGTGACTATTGCATGACAAGTTGGTGACGTAGGCCATGTGCCATACAAGTGTGAACACATTAGGATATTTACTATCCAAACTTATCTCTCAATCTCTCCTACAAGCCACTCACGACAGCACCCTCCACTTTCACTCTTGTTATTCACTTTTTCATTTACCTAAAGACTTAACTTCATTTTCTCTAAAATTCCCAAGAACACCAAGCATCTTTTCTCTTCCATTTTCTCTCTAGTTTTTGGCCCAGGCACCCAACACCACCATCTATCTTCTATAAATTTTCTTCTTAGTTTTTCCTAAACCTAAACTATCTCCTAAACACTTTTTATTTAGAAGGTTTTGTCAAAAACCTACTCCTTCTACTTCAAAATCCAAGTTTTATCTTACTTCCCTAAAGGTAAACTTTTGATTTTATGGTTTAAAATTTGATTTTTAATTTTCTAAACCATGATTATTCCATGGATTTTCATTATGAAGCCTTGTATGTGATTTTGCTAATTGTTTAAGAAATTTAGGGATTTGTTTTGGAGTCCATACGAAAATCAAAGAGGAGGAGGAGACTAGAGGATCATTGTCTTCAAGAGGTAAGAGGGAGATTTAATCTCATCAACCTTGTGTGGTGATGAGAAAATGGATTGTATGTGTGTGAAGAATCCATAAGGATTCATTTGAGTGGTTGTTTAATGCTTTCCTATTTGTGATTGATTTTAAATTGTATGCATGTCTATAGCTTTAAAATATATTGCATGTGTTTATAAATGTATAATTATTAATGTAGGATGTGAATAACATGTAAGAATTGCATGAGTATTCCAAAGAACACAAGGAAGTTCACGACTTCTCCAAGAAAAAGAGAACCAAAATGTTCTCAACCATTTTCTAAAATAATGATCAATGAATCTAGGTGAAAAAATGAGAATTGGCCAACATGTCAGTTAATGTATATTTGAATTCCAAAGTTATTTTCTAAGGTAGGTTAAGTAACTAATCTACAAAAGAAATTGATTCCAATGAATCTTTGGGAAATAAAAAGAATAAACTTAGTTTTAGAATTCTAAATTAGTAGAATTTATTATAAGCAAGAAATAAAGAGAACACTTGAAAAATATTAACGTAGAGCTCACTCTTTGAGTTTTGAAGCGTGTTAGCAAGTTTCAAGATGTAATTATTGGGTAAGGTTAAAATGAATAGTATTTAGAGAAAAATGTCAAAAATACCATATACTGATTTTCTAGGCAAAATGCTGCCGAAATTTACTAAAATCAGACAAATAAAAAGAAAAGGTTCCATAGTATGTTAATAACGTAAGGAAAATATTCTACGTAATTTAAAAGTACTAGAAATAGTTTACACATATTTGAAATGATGATTTTTAAGCTATATGGTTAAGAAAATGATATAAAAATCTTACGCGATTGAGAAAATGATTTAAAAACATTATGCGATATTCAAAAATGTCAAAATATATTTACACGATTTAAAAATGTTTGTAAAAGTGACGTGATTGTGAAAACGTGATAAAATTTCTGTGCGACTAAATGGAACAGTGAGTTTTACTGTCGGGCCAAAGTGGTGGACCCAGACATGTTGAGTGATAATACTGTCAAGTGGAGTACAAAATAAAAATTTCTACGCAAATGAGCTTTCCGCTTCGGCCAAAGTGGTGGACCCTGGATGACATACTATATTTTGGAATATTGTGACTGAGGGTATTTTCATAAATATGATAATATATTGAATCTAAGGGTATTTTCATAATTATAATTCTTGATCTTGCATTTAGAGTGTTGTCAATTTAGTTGAAAATTGGCAATTGATTGACGAGATGAATTACACCGTGTTGTGGGTGTGATAAGCGTAGTGTGGTTCATTTATTGAACTTGGAGGCACTAGTGTGCGGATGATTCCACATGTGGACAGTGGGTAGCTCCTCTAGGCCATGGTAACGGGCAACACACTAATGATCTCGACAAGCACTGTTCTTAATCGAGGTCTTGTGAAGACTATTTAGTACAATGCCTGTAGTGCACGATGTATTGGACTGTGTACTGCTACACGACGTTTTGGACTGTAGGCTATAGACACGACGTTGGACAGTGTAATAGTTTGGTTAGGCAGCCTGAGGTACTGGTAGTTCTTTTTGGATCATTCTCTCTGATATCTGTGTTTAGCTCCATGGAGTAGGAACGAGTCAGTGTATGTTATCATTCATATCTGTATTTTAATGTTTACTATAATCTGTGATAGAGTGTATGATGTATTAACTTGATATACTGTATATGATATGATGGTATGTATTACTGTGATATTTGTTGTATTGTCATTTTCTTTATTGCCATGCTGGTGATAATGTAGATTGTCTCACCTCTCTATATACATTTTTTTGTATTATTATTATATTTCCATAAAGAGTTTGAGGAAGAGGAAGAGGAACAGCCTCTTGAGATTCAGTATCCTAAGGAGCGACAGCCGAGTGAGCAGTGCAAGGATGGCGAGCCATTAGATCACCCCTACCATCAGGATTGATCTTGAGATCATGACGTTACCGGGATTCTTTGGTTTCGTGATACTTGATTTTCATGGAGGTTCGGAGGCTTGGCGACTGCGTGAGGATAGAGGATCGGTAGTCTACTTTGGGACGTCTGACTGTGTCTCTTTGTAGAGAGTTTGATAGGGAGATTATATTTACTACTACTCTGTATTTACATCTTGAGTTGCCTTTGACTCTTAGGCATTATTGGGGAAGGATTTTCCATGTGCCTAGTAAGCTTAGTAGTGAGTTGACAGCACGGACTCAGGTCCGTAGAGTTGTGGGACCTCCAGGATTTCTGTCATTCGATGATCTCTCTGAAGATGATCCATTGGAGGGTTAGAAATCTTTTGAGGAGCACTTGGGTAAGTTATGTTTTAGTATTATGCTGACTTTTTACTGCTTTGTTAAATATTTGTAGTTGTAAATTATTTGTAAACTTAAGACAAAATCATATGTATATTATGGTGTGATTATGTTTTGTCATATTTTATGTTCTGTGTTATTTTATTTAACGTTATCAAGTATAAAAAGAAAAAAAATTACAACTTATATTATTAAGTATCAAAAGTTTAGTGCAAAGAACGGTCTATTTGAAATATCACAACTTACCGTGTCGAATGAATCATTATTTGATATAACTTAGGTAGAATTTATTTTTATTGCATAAAAAATGTGACATCCCCATAAGGGTGTTACATTAGTTGGTATCAGAGCCTAAGTTAGAGTCTTTTGGGGTTGTGGTTGGGTTTGTTTTTGCTTGTGTTGTGTGATTCTCTGTGATTTGTTTCTGAAAGGTTACATCTAACTCTGTTTTGTTGTGATTGAAGAAAGAAGTGTCTGGCGGAAGAGGAACGCGTGCAAACGCGGGACGTAATGTGGACCCAATGACTGCAGCTGCTGAGGCTATGCAGCGAATGGCAAAAGTAATTACCCAACAAAATCAACGAGCAGCTCAACAACAAGATACAACTGTTGATGCTCTAAATTTATTTGAGTTTAGGTGCAACAACCCGCCGCAGTTTAGAGGCGAGTTTGACCCCGAGAAGGCGAGTATCTGGATCCAAGACTTGGAGAGGTTATTTGAAGGAATTGGGTGCGCAGAGAATAGAAAGGTGACATATGCTACTTTTATGTTGAGAGAAGATGCTGAAAATTAGTGGAGAGGAACCCGCCAATTATTGCGAGCTGAAGGGACTGAAATCATTTGGGAGGTGTTTAGTGAAGTATTTCTGGAGAAGTACTTTCCTGGTAGTGCCCGACATGCCATGGAGATGGAATTTCTTGGTTTGCGACAGGGTAACATGACTGTTGGGGAGTATGCTGCTAAGTTTGAGAGCTTGTCATAGTTCTTAAGGTATTTTCAAATGCAATCTGATGAGATATGGAAATGCCGTAAGCTTGAGGATGGATTAAGGGTAGAATTGAGGCGAGCAGTACTACCTATGAGGATGAGGGAATTTCTTGCTTTGATGGATATCTGTCGATGACTCGAGGAGTTGGAGCCGTCACGAGATTCTAGAAATCGTAGCTTTGGACCGACTAGGTTCCAAAGAGGAGATAATAGCAGCAATAATCGGTTTCAGCGCAAGCTTTATTCGAGACCATCGGGAAGTCAACCTCAACGTCCGTCTGCTGGGGGAAGTTCTAGTGGTAATAGAATTGGTCAAAATGTGGCGTTTACGCCAAGATATTTTAAGTGTGGAAAAAGTGGCCATATATCTACGGATTGTTCGATTAGAGGAACGATCTGCTTCAACTGCAGAAAACCTGGACATGTTTCTAGGGATTGCACTCAACCGGAAAGGAAGCCTGCTGTGAGTAATGTTCGTGCTACTCAGCCGCGATCTGGAGGGCGAGTATATATAATGACTAGAACTAAAGCTTCTTAGTCTGAAGATCTTGTTCAAGGGGAAGGTGTCATTGAAGGTACTCTTTTGATTGTGCTATATGATTCAAGTGCAATGCATTCATTTATTGCATATGATTGTGTGGAACAATCTAAACTGCCTGTGTCTTCTTTGAGTTTTCAATTGATTGTTTCTAAGCCAACTGCCAAGCCTGTTGTTACATCCAAAATATGTTTGAACTATCCTATCATTATAAAGGATCGTGTGTTTTCGGTCAATTTAATTTGTTTACCTCTAGTTGAGATAGACGTAATACTAGGAATGGATTGGTTATCTTCTAACCATATCCTAATAGACTGTGCAAGTAAAACCATAGTTTTTCCCAAGGAAGAAAGTTCTGGATTCTTGATTGCTGTTAAAGTCAAGTCATTGTTGAGGGATGGAGCTTAGGGATTTATGTTGTTATCCTCTTTGGAAGTCAAGAATGAGAAGGATGTGAGTGCTTTTCCTGTCATCAATGAGTTTCCAGAGATTTTTCCTGATGATGTACCCGGTTTGCCACTGAAAAGAAAGATCGAGTTCTCTATCGATTTGGTGTTGGGAGTAGTCCTATTTCGATTGCACCATATCGAATGTGGCCTACAAAGTTGGTAGAATTGAAGAAGCAATTGGAGGAATTGTTGGAGAAACAGTTTGTGCGACCTAGTGTTTCACCGTGGGGAGCACAGTACTGCTAGTCAAGAAGAAGGATAGAACCTCTCGACTTTGTGTAGATTATCGTCAGCTGAACAAGGTTACGATAAAGAATAAGTATCCATTACCGAGAATTGATGATTTGATGGATCAGTTGAAGGGAGCCGCCGTTTCCTCTCGACTTTGTCTTGTATTTGTCATCATCAAAACTTAACATATTAAACCATTGAAATAAACTTATTTCTACAGAAACTATAGGGGTTAATATCACTCAAAGCCCTTTTGTCTTGTGTGATCATTTTGGACAAGCACATGTAAGTGACAAATGGCCAACAGTTTTGGAAAGTGCTCAATATACAGGGAATTTCAGACAAAATAACAATAATCCATACTCAAGCAAAATTAAGCTGAAATGGTAAAATCACCCCAATCTCTCATGGGGCAACAATTAATGATCTTCTTCCTCTTCTAAGGAAGCACCAAATTACCCTCTGATGTTTCATGCTTAAGCTCGAATTCCAGTTCAAGAAAAGAAGCCATCATTAGAGGATATGTTCATGCAATTCATAAGGAAGACGATTTCTTATATGTCTAAGACAGATGCTCACCTTGCCAAGAATAATGCCATCTTGCAAAGCCAAAATGCTTATTTGAGAAATTTAGAGACCCAAGTCGGTTAATTGGCTAATGCTCTGAACAATAGGCCCCAAGGCACTTTTCCTAGAAACACTCAAAGTAATCCAAAAGGTGATCATTAAGAGCATTGTCAAGCTATCTCCCTTAGAAATGGCAGGGTTCTCAACCAAAATGCTTTGACAAAAGATGAAGAGACCTCAATGAAAGATGATAAGGGAGATGAAAGTGAGATGAAAGTTCAAGAAAAGAAAAATGGTGACAAGGAAATCGACCAAAGCAAAGAAGAGAAGAGGGTTTTACCTCTTATTCCATTCCCCAATAGATTTGCAAAGCAAAAGCTTAATCACCAATTCCAAAAATTTCAAGAAGTTTTCACAAAGCTACATATTAACATACCATTTGCGGAAGCTTTGGAGCAAATGCCGAGTTATGTGAAATTCATAAAAGATATCTTGTCAAAAAAGAGGAAGCTTGGTGAATTTGAAATGGTTGCTCTTACGAAGGAGTGTAGTGCTATCTTGCAAAACAAACTTCCTCCCAAGCTCAAAGATCCCGGAAGCTTGACCATCCCTTGCACCACTAGTGAAAAATTCTTTGGTCAGACATTATGTGATTTGGGGGCCAGTATAAATCTCATGTTCTTTTCAATATAAAAAGACTTGGTTTGGGGGAAGCTAAGCACACATCGGTTATATTGTAACTTGCGGACCGGACCTTGACCTATCCACAGGGAATAATTGACGATGTCTTTGTTAAAGTGGATAAATTTATATTTCTACCGGAATTCATCATCCTTGATATGAAGGAAGATAAAGATGTCCTTCTCATCCTTGGAAGACCATTCCTTGCAATTGGAAGAACTTTCATTGGTGTTCAAAAAGGGGAGCTCACTATGAGAGTGCAAGATCAAGAGTTAACTTTTAATATTTTCAAAGCAATGAAATATCCTCAAGATCTTAAAGAATATTCTTCTGTGAATGTGCTTGATAGATGATATCTAATGTATTCTGTGCAAGTGTCCTATGTGACCCCCTTGAAGCTTCTTTGATTTCTACATTTAAAAGGGAAGATGAAGAATTGAGAGAGCTCATGAACTTATTGGAGACTTCACTTAGATGGAATAGAAACCCCAAGTTTGAGCTGTTGGATCTTTCTAACATAGTGATTAATTCATTCAAACTGCTTATTGAGGAACCTCCAATATTGGATGTCAAACCCTTGGCTTCGCATTTGTGCTACATTTATCTTGGCAATAAAGCTACTCTCTCGGTTATTATTTCATCATCTCTATCTCAAGAGCAGGAAGATAAGCTACTTAGAGTGCTTTGTGAATATAAGTTAGCTTTGGGATGGTCCATTGATGATATTCGGGGTATTAGCCCTTTTATTTACATACACAAAATCTTGCTTGAAGAGGATAGTAAGTCGTCAGTTGAGCAACTAAGGAGGTTGAACCCCATTATGAAAGAAGTTACGAAGAAAGAGATTATTAAATGGCTAGATGCTAGTATCATTTACCCTATTTTTGATAGTACATGGGTAAGCCCAGTTCAATGTGCACCAATGAAAAGAGGGATGACTATGGTGTCAAATACAAATAATGACCTTATTCCTACTAGAACGGTGGCTGGGTGGAGAATTTGTATGGACTATAGGAAGTTGAATAAGGCTACAAGGAAGGATAATTTCCCATTGCCATTCATTGATCAAATGCTTGATAAATTAGCTAGGAGGGAATTCTATTGTTTTTTAGATGGTTATTCCAGCTACAATCAAATAGCCATTGCTTGGGAGGATCAAAACTACATTTACTTGTCCTTATGGCACTTTTGCATTTCAAAGAATGTCGTTTGGGCTCTGTAATGCTCCAACCACCTTTCAAAGATGCATGATGGCTATTTTTACCGATATGGTGGAGAATTGCCTTGAAGTATTCATGGATGATTTCTTAGTATTTGGTGATTCGTTTGATGGTTGTTTGCATAATCTTGCTCGTGTGCTTAAAAGATGTGAAGAAACTAATCTTGTCTTGAACTGGGAAAAGTGCCACTTCATGGTGAAAGAAGGCATTGTGCTTGGACACCTTATCTCTAGCAAGGGAATTGAGGTAGACAAAGTCAAGATAGAGATAATGAAAAACTTCCTCCTCCCTATTCAGTGAAAGGCATTAGAAGTTTCCTGGGTCATGCCAGATTCTATCGGCGCTTCATCAAATATTTTTCTAAGATCTTAAAGCCTCTTTGCAATCTACTTGAAAAATAGGTGCCGTTTAAATTTGATGATGATTGTATGCATGCATTTCTCAAATTGAAAAAGAGATTGATCTTCGTTCCCATTATTATCACCCCATATTGGAATCTTCTTTTTATATTGATGTGTGATGCTAGTGATTATGTGATTGGAGTTGTTTTGGGTCAAAAGAAAGAGAGGATTTTCCATTCTATCTATTATGCTAGTAAAACTCTCTCAGATGCTCAATTAAATTACACAACCACCGAAAAGGAATTATTAGCAGTGGTTTTTGCATTTGATAAGTTTCATCCATATCTTGTCGGTACAAAGGTTGTTGTTTATACTGAACAATCCGCCATTAAGTAACTTATTAGCAATATGGATATGAAACCATGATTGACTCGATGGATACTCTTGCTTCAAGAATTTGACCTAGAAATCCATGATAGACAAAAGGCAGAAAATCAAGTAGCGGATCACTTATTAAGATTGGAAGGTGAGTCAAGCCAAGGTAATTCAACATTGATCAATGAGTCATTTCCTGATGAGTAACTTTTTCTTATGAATCACCATGAGTTTCCCTAGTAATGCTGATTATGTCAACTATATTATAAGTGGTGTTCTATCACCTGACCTTAATCACCAACAAAACAAAAAGTTCTTACATGATGTTAGGTTTTACTTATGGGATGAGCCTTATCTTTTCAGGCAGTGTATTGATCATATAATCAGAAGATATGTGCCCTAGGAGGAAACTGAGGATATACTCGAGCAGTGTCATGCCTCCCCCTATGGTGGCCATTTTGGTGGAGAAAGAACAACTCCTAAAGTATTACAAGCAGGATTTTTTTGGCCTTCTTTATTTAAAGATGTTGTTTCTTTCGTGATTAGATGTGACAGATGCCAAAGAACAGGTAACATCTCTAAACGAAATGAAATGCCACTGAACATCATATTGGAAGTTAAGTTGTTTGATGTATAGGGGATTGATTTTATGGGGCCATTTATACCATCCTTCGGTTAACTATATATCCTGGTGGCAGTTGATTATGTGTCCAAATGGGTTGAAGCAGTAGCCTTGCCCACGAACAACTCTAAAGTGGTGGTGCATTTTCTTAATAAGCACATTTTTACTCGCTTTGGCACCCCAAGAGCTATTTTTAGTGATGAAGGTTCTCACTTATGCAATAAGAGTTTTCAAGAGCTCCTGCTAAAGTATAGGGCCACTCACAGGATTGCCACAACTTACCACCCATAAACAAGTGGGTAAGCTAAAATTTCTAATCATAAAATTAAGAGAATCTTGGAAAAAACTGTGTCTTTTAAGAAAGGATTGGTCCAAGAGGTTGGAAGATGCTTTATGGGCTTATCGTGTAACACCTATGGAAACATGTTAGACTTGTATATGGTTATACAGGTAGCCTAATACTTGCTTAACATGTTTGCTTAATTTTGTGACCTTCTGAGAACATTTAGTCACTTTGCTATAGCACTATGTGTGAAAAATAGCTTCTATTAGGAATTGGCTTAAACTGCTTAGTTAATGGAAATAAATGTGGGAAATTTATTTCTAGGTCACAAATGTGTGGAAGATGGTGTAGTTAAAATTTGAGGTTAATCGAAGTTAGTTTGGCATTTTTAAGCATACTGAGTGTATGTTTTAATGCCGGATTGACTACTAGCAGATATAGAAAATTATGAAAATAGTGAAATGATGTGTAGATAAAATACACATATTTTGTGCTTGATTTAAAGTGGATTTAGGTGTGCTTTGATTGATTTATGTTGGAATTAATGCCACTTTTAATCTAATTATCCTTGGCAGCTCATGATTAGTCTATCTCTATGTTTTTAGGTCCAAAAGAAGTGTTCCGACATGGCTCTATGAAGCTTTGGATGGATTCATTACAATGAGGTTGAGCTCAGAATTTATATGGCCAAGAATTGTGAATTTTTGACCTTTGCATGATAAAATGTGCATAACTTGAACTATGAAAGTCGAAATAAGGTGATTCTGATGGCATTAGAAAGCTAAGATAAAGAGCTAAAACTTTCATGAAGACCACTTGTCCAAAAAGTGACATTTTGATGGACTGAGGAGTTACACACAGCTGTGTGTAACTTGGAAAATTCTTCTGTCAAGCTCACACGGTCCTATATAACTAGAGAAAGGCTTCTGACTAAGTCACACAGTCGTGTGTCTTGGTTACATAGTTGTGTGACCCCCTAAATTAAAATTACGCAATTTTTAAGGCTCACACGGCCTTGTCGTGCACTCACACGACTGTGTGAGGTATTCTAGAGCATAAAAAAGGTAATTTTCACCCTAATTGTCATAAATAAAAGTAAACCCTCAAACCTAAAACATACAGAGACTATAAGAGACTTTGAGAAGCACAAGGATTGAAGGCTAGGGCTTGGAAAGCAAGAGCAAGAGTCATTGAAGATCAACCATTGAAGTCTTTTCCTCTATCTTCATCTTCTCCATCTTCTTTTTTCTTTTGTTTTGGAATCATGGTTGTTTCTTTAACCTTTGTTCTTGTTTGTGCTATAATTTCCATGAGCGGCTAAACCCCTTTTTCTAGGATTGGGATGAAACACTCTATTTCTCTATGTTGAATTGTTAATTTGATTCTTTGTTAATGAGAATTATCGTTCTTGATTCATTCTTTGTGTGCTTAATGTTTGTGGTATGTTGCGCGCCATATTTACATGATCTTAGGCTTTAGGTGAATGATCAAAAGATGAAATCTAATTGCTTGATAATGTAAGAATTGAACTTAGGAATTGAGATCTAGATATAGGCTTAAATCCTTCGAGGAACCAACAATTGTCATGAATCTTAATGGGTTAGAACTTGAATAAATTGCCATGAGAATAAGATTAATAGAGTTTTAGCACATTTTTTGTACCAAGAAATTAGGCTTTAAATAATTTAGGATAAATCACCTTCAAGAACCTAATTAAACATTAGCCAAGATAAGATTACAATTTATCATAGGAGGTAATGTAGTGAATTCCTAGTCCTAGGCCTTTAAACCTTGATTGAATCTTAACTTTTCTTGACTAAATTGCTTATTTAATTGCTTTGAATTTTTTTTTTAATTTAGCTTTCACTATTGATTTTGTTTGGTTAAATAACCAAAATTGCTGTAAGAGTTAGTAATCAATTGATCATCGTGGGAACGATCTTTATTTACCACTTGTATGATCCGTGCACTTGCGAAAAATCAATAACAAGTTTTTAAATTGCCAGGGATCGTGTTGATATTAACATAAGTAGTAATTTGGTTGATTTAAGCACTTTTTATTTTATTTTATTTTATTTTCACTTTGTTTTTCTTTTAATTTTCATGTGTTGATTCTTTCTTATGCGTAGAGCGAGGAGTCAAAAAGATCTTATTATCCCTATTGATATTGAGATCGAGAGGACACTTTGTCATATCATAAGGGAAAGAAGAACATAGAGATTTGAGGAAGACCACATGGCAAACAACATAAACCAAGTTGCTAATCAAAAGCGAGGGCTGAGGGATTATGGAACTCCCAACGCTAACGCTTGTCAGTCTTCCATTGTACGGCCATGGGTGGAGGCCAACAATTTTGAGATAAAGACGTCACTAATCTAGATGGTCCAACAATTGCAATTCAGCGGGTCAACGTCTAAAGACCTAAATTAGCATTTGGATGAGTTGTTGGAGTTATGTGACACCATAAAGATTAATGGGGTTTCAATCAATGCTATATAGACCAGACATTTTCCCTTTTCTCTTAGGGGGAAAGCAAAGAAGTGGATTCACTTGGAAACCCCAAATTCACTTACCACCAGGGGCTTGATGGAGCAAACTTTATTGGACAAGTACTATCTGATTAGAAAAACAATCAAGCTCCATCAAGACATCACTACCTTCTCCCAAAAAGAAGATGAATCATTTTATAAAGCATGGGAAAGGTACAATGATCGCATTCGTCAATGTCCATATCATGGCCTATAGGATTTTGTTGTTATACAAACATTCTATGTTAGGTTGACTTTCTCTACGAAGACAGCTCTTGATGCCATAGCTGGCGGTGCTTTGATGGCCAAGACTCCAATAGAGGCAAGGACTTTGATTAATAAGGTCACTTTGAATATTTATCTATGGCCAAGTGAGAGACCAACTTCAAAGAAGCAAGCTAGAATGATAGAGCTTGACGCCATTACCATGTTGAATGCCAAGTTTGATGCCTTGACCAAGTCACTTGAGAAGATGAATGTCAATGTTGTCACTACTCCTAACATAACTTGTGAAACATGTGGAGGAGGGCATTTGACTTTGGAATGCAATGCAGTGAAGACATATTCTCAAGATCCGTCTTTGGAGCAAGTGAGTTATGTGCAAAATGGTAATTTCAAGGCTCTAGGTAATCCCTTCTCCAACATATATAACCCCGGATGGAGAAACTATCCTAATTTATCATATGGTAACCAACAAAATATAAGGGTTCCATCCAACAATAGACCTCCACCTGGATTCCAACAACCTCAACAATCTTCTCAAGGTGCGAATTCTAATTTAGAAGCCCTCATAGAGAAATTCATTGTTACCCAAAATGAGTAAAATCAAGCCATTCAAGCACAAGTTCAACAACATGGTGAGTCCATCAAGCAGATCAATACTGGCCTAGATCAAATGGTCACTCATTCCAAGATGCTTGACACTCAAATAGCCTAACAAACAAGCTTGTTCAACATGGCTAAAGGGAGAATACCAAGTCAACTAGAAGCTAACCCAAGGGAGCACGTTCTAGCAATCTCAGTGAGAACTGGTGAGCAACTTGAAGGCTCCATAAGGGAAGAAAAGTTTAATGATAAGGAAACCAATGAAAAGGAGGAGAAACAACAGAGAGTGAAGAAGGACAATCAAGTGAAACAATTCTCTATGTTCCTTGATGTCTTCAAAATGCTTTAAATAAACATTCCATTTGCTGAAGCATTAGAACAAATGCCCTCTTACGTTAAGTACATGAAGGAATTGCTCTCAAAGAAGAGGAAGCTAGAGGACGGAGTCACTATGGCACTTACTAAAAAGTGCAATGCTATTTTATGAAAAGAGTTACCACCAAAGCTCAAGGACCCTGGTAGTTTCACCATTCCTTGTGAGTTTGGTTCACAATTTTCAGGAAAAGCACTTTGTGATTTAGGGTCTAGTGTCAACTTGATGCCATTGTCTATCTATGAAAAATTAGGTTTGGGAGATCCAAAGCCTACCTTCACTATGTTGCAACTTGCTAATAGATCATATCTAATTCCTTGGGGTGTGGTCGAAGATGTGCTTGTAAAGGTGGATAAATTTATTTTTCGCATGGATTTCTTCCTTGTGGACATGGACGAGGATGCTGATATTCCACTTATATTTGGAAGACCATTCTTAGTTACTTTAGAAGCATTGATTAACGTGCTAAGAGGTGAGCTCATTTTGAAGGTGGATGGAGATCAAGTAATGATCAAGGCCTTTGATAAATCTACCTTGACATTAGATCTTGATACCCCCATTAAGAAAAATCTTACAGGGATTTAGTTGGTAAAAGCTCTGTATCATCAAGCAATATTGATCCTCCTACTTCCAAGAAGATTTCTCAATCAGAGAAAGGTCCTCCCATTAGTCATGATTTATTGCGAACATGTCCGTCATCTTCTGATAAATTAAAACTTGATCCCCCATCTGTTAATAAATTGAAACCATCATGGTCTAGTGGAATTTCTTATACCAAGATGAATTCAGGACAATCAAGTTCAAGTTAAGTTCAAAACACCTTTGGGGGTACTTCTAAGGCTATTAACCGAGGATGGAGAAATAATTCTTAAAAAGGAAAGGGGTCATCCTATTTTTGGTGCTTTAAGCCACCTTGATTTTCCTGAACAAAAGGCAACGTCAAGCTAATGACGTTAAACAAGCGCTTCACAGGAGGCAACGTGTGTTTCTATCCTTTCTCTGTTATTTATTTTAGGTTCCTTTAGCATTCATAGTCATTATATTTAGTTTTTCCCCTTGTTACTTTGTTTTTCCCTTTCCAGAAGCAATTGAGGAGTTAGACATGGTCGTGTCTAACCTTCAAAACGCTTCTGTATAAATTTTAGCAAGTCACACGACCGTGTCCTTGTTTCACACGGCTGTGTCCCCCTAATTTCAAAAGAAAAAAAAAACTTTGCTGTTATCCTGTTATTTCCCATTGACTAACATTTTTCTATTTTTTTTAAGGTCATGTTGAGTCAGCTTAAGTGTCTCCCTAAGTTCGGAGCCTTTGTAGGGAGATATATATAGTTGTCAACCAACAAAATGATTTTATATTCTTGCATTTTGTTTTTTAGATTTTACTTTGTTTTTCTTATGTAGTTTTTGGGATTATAAGACCGCTCAGTTTGACTAACTATTTGCTTATGGTTACACGCCTCCCTCCGAGTCCCCCTCTCCCACCACCTTCGTGATCTTGCGTTTTCATTTTCAGGGAAGTTTTATTGTCCTTTGTTCTATTATTTTTGTTATTTAAACATTAAGGACAATGTTTATTTTAAGTATAGGGGGAGTAATCTTAATTTGGTACAAATTTTTTGAAATCAATGAACACTTGAGTATTGTTGGTAATCAAGTGAGAATTATGTATTAATTTCTTGGTTATTTCTGAGTTGATAGAAATATGTTTAAGAAGGGAATCCACTGTTCATTAGATGATTTTGTGCAAGGCATTTTTTTCAATTGAGTATTGAAACATTTAGCATCTTATTTGAAAATTAGTCATGTCTGCTTATATTTTTTCTCTTTATTAGCTTAGCCAGAAACTAAGTTTTGAGTCTTTATTAATAGGTTTTTTATAAACAAAATCCTATTTTTCTTCTGTAGTGATATTTCTCTTGATTGATGTGTGCTAGAACTTCTTTTGATATCTTGTTAAGACTTCAATGATTCACATTCATACTTGAACATGATTAAGGCAATTAGGATTAATTCTTTCTTGACTTCCTGGGTTGCATTGATAAAATAATCTTTTAGTTGCCCCATTTGAGCCTGAGATTGATTTCTTTGAATACCAAATTGAATAATCAGGTTAGATTATTTGGAGCATCAGATGTGTTAATTGAGAAGTCATAAAAGATTATTTTTGTCTTCAAGGGGTTTATTGCTTAAAAAAAAGAAAAAAATGAAAAAAATGAAAATGAAAAAATGATGAAAAAGGAAGAAGAAACAAAAAAAATATTATGGTGAACAATAATGAGAATATTTGGTTGAAAGTGAGAATTGGTTATACTCTTGTGCATTATGTTCTATTATTCATCTTTTCAACCTGATTTTGTTTTGTATCGATTTATCCATGAACATTCTTTATTATTTTTTTCTTACCTTTCATTATACCCTTGGCCTCGTTACAACCAGAGGAAATCATTTTGATTCTTGTTATGTATGTGAACTTGGAAGTGAAGATTAGATTGATAACTAAGCCTATGGTAATGCATTTTTCAAGAGAAATTTGAGTGATGTCTTTGTCCTTAAACACTTAAGCGATGAAAAGATGAGTGATCTCAAATGGTTGGTAAAGAAAAAAGGTGCAAGCTAAACTCAAGCCTCTAATTGTATTAAGTGCTAAATTATCTTGCTTGATTAGATTTGATTACTGAACTTAATTGAATTTTTAGATTATGAAATTTCCCTTGATTCATGTTTCTTGATATTGAGTTTAATCTTGTTTTTGATTTATATTCTTTGCTTGAGGATAAATATTTTTGTTTTCTTATGAATGCCATTTTCTGATCTGAATCAACTTTGATTTCATTCCACAGTAAAGTTCAAGTGTGGGAGAATTTGATGTGTGGATAAAATACACATATCTTGTGCTTGATTTGAGGTGGATTTAGGTGTGCTTTGATTGATTTATATTGGAATTAAGAGACACTGAAGATCAACCATTGAATTCTTTTCCTTCATCTTCATCTTCTCCATCATCTTTTTTTTTTTTGTTTTAAAATCATGGTTGTTTCTTTAACTTTTGTTCTTGTTTGTGCTACAATTGCCATGAGCGGCTAAATCCCTTTTTCTAGGATTAGGTTGAATTGTTAATTTAATTCTTTGTTAATGAGAATTGTTGTTCTTGATTCATTCTTAGTGTGCTTAATGCTTATGGTATGTTGCACGTCATATTTACATGATCTTAGGCTTTAGGTGAATAATCGAAAGATGAAATCTAATTGCTTAATAATCTAAGAATTGACCTTAAGAATTGAGACATAGGCATAGGCTTAAATCTTTTGAGGAACCAACGATTGTGATGAATCTTAATGGGTTAGAACTTGGATAAATTGCCATGTGAATGGGATTAATGGAGTTTTAGCACGTTTTTAGTGCTAATAAATTAAACTTTAAATAATTTAGGATAAATCACCTTCAAGAACATAATTAAACATTTACAAAGATAGGATTACAATTTATCCTAAGGGGTAGTGTAGTGAATTCCTAGTCCTATGCCTTTAAACCTTAATTGTATCTTAACTTTTCTTGACTAAATTGTTTATTTAACTGCTTTGAGTTTTGTTTTGATTTTAATTTAGCTTTCACTATTGATTTTGTTAGCTTAAATAATCAAAATCTCCGTAAGAGTTAGTAATTAATCGATTATCATGGGAATGATCTTTATTTACTATTTGTATGATTCGTGCGCTTGTGAAAAATTAACAACATGAAACAAGATTTTTGATGAATCTCAGGATTTATTTTAAACTTATTGAAAGTTAGAAAACTAGATTTGGTGAAATCTAAGTGTTCTTAACAGACCAAGAGTTATCACTTGGTCACTTAAGTGACCAAGTCTTTCACGATTTCCTTACATTTTCTACTGTCTTGACTTTTGAGTCTTTAAAATGAGATATTTCTCATTTTCTCTTCACATCTTACGGCAGCCACAGAGAAGCACAAAGGAAAAAGAGAAGAAAAGAACAAAAGGAGCAAGAAGTAAGGAGAGAAAAGAGGAGGAAAATGATAAAGGTAGAGAGGAGCTGCTTAATGACTTCATTTATGGCCATCAGAGGTAGGGGAAAACTTGTTTTTACTTCTTTCCTTCATTTTCTCCATCTTTTCTCATAAGGAGAGTTGATGAAGAAAGTGAGATTTAAGTGTTGTTCTTTGTTGTTTCATGCTTGAATCTTGTTGTGGAACTTGAGAATGACATATTTTTAGTTTGTTTGAAGCTTGATGATGAATCTTCATCCCTTAGTTTCCTTTGATTCTACTTGAGCCAAAAGTTGAGTTTTAGGTTTTAAGGTTAATGATTGGTTATTTAATTCATGTGGAGTAATTTAAAATTGGTTTTGAGAGTTACAATGAGTTTACGGACCTCGTGAGGTGTTGGAAATCACTTGGATTTGAGGTTTCAGTGGTTGAGAGGCCATTGTTCCTTAATGGAATAATGCTATCTTTTGTAGAACTCTGCAGAAAACTCTGTTACAGGGTCACGCCTAGGCGTGGGTGAGACAGAGAGCTCTGCGCCTAGGCGTGATAGAGCTGTGCCTAGGTGTGGCTTCCTGGAAGTTACAGGGTGTTGCCCTGCCACCTTCACACCTAGGCGTGGGTGGGTGGCGCCTAGTTGTGACTTCCAACATTGGACAAGGAGTTTTGTTTAATGCAATTGAGTTTTCTAATGGTGTACTTTCTTATTTTATACTTCTTATTGAGTAATGAGACTCTAATAAGGGTATTTAATGAAGTGTTTATGTGGTGAATGTAAATCAATTGGTATGTTATTTTTTGTGATATTTAGCATCATTGTGGTTCATATTTGAGATGATGAATGTAATCCAATTAGTATGCTATCTCTTGCGATAATTGACATCATTGCATTTCATACTTATGGTTATGAATGTAAACCAATTGGCATGTTAGTTAGTATTAATTGACATCATTGTTTTTCATAACTATGTTGTTGAAGACCGCGTAGCTGACAAGCACCACTGCCCAGATTTATTGAAGGCCGTGTAGTTGATGAGTACCACTACCTAGAGGGGAGACTTCTGGAATTGGGTTCTAGTGCTTGTTCAAGGCTTATAGAATCAGGTTCCTTTACTCAGTTCAAGGCTCACGCATATCGTACATCTCTTAAGGAACTAAGGATGAATTTCTTCGCTAAGTGTAAAGAATCATAACATTATTCATTACATATTTAGGTTATTGCATAAGCATGCACATAAAGCATAATTTGGCATAGCATGACAATTGTATAGGTGGTTGCTAAGCATAACATGTTCATACATGGCATGGCAATTGTATGGGCGATTGCCTTTTGTTGAGAATGTGATGAATATGTATGGAAATGAGTTTTCTATACAAGCTTATGTGGATTTTGCGTGGAATGAGTTTTCTATACAAACTTTTAAAATGGATATCTATTTCGGGAAGAGAAAGGACATGGTTTTGGCTTTTGCCACCTTTCTAGTCTGTATGTGACTTGAGTTTAGAAATATGTTTCCCCTGAAATAGTTGGAATGATTGTGATGACATGTTTTGTGGATTTTAACTACTAAGAATATGTGATTCTCACCCCTTGTGTGTGTTTTCATGATGATTCCAGGAAAGAAGAACCATGGAAAGTGAAGTCATAGCAGGAACTAAAGACTTAGTTTAGTGTTGTTTTATGTTTCTATTGAAACCTTATACCTTTTGTGCCTTGAGAGGCTTAGTTGGTAGCTTTGTATATATTATTGTATTTATGAAAAATTTAGACATTATGTATATATTCGATAGTTTGTGGCTCATATTCTCTTATATAATGTTGTTTTATTATATTAGAAATGTTTTAGTAGTTAGTAGCATGACTGGATCTAATTACTGTGGTATAATATAGATTATACTATTGTTATTCAATTTGGGATGTTACATATTGCACCGCTTTCAAAACTCCTATTGGCATGTCTCCGTATAACCTTGTGTTTGGAAAAACTTGTCACTTGCTTGTAGAGTTGGAACACCATGCCTATTGGGCTATCAAAAAGCTCAATTTTGATCTTCAAGCTGCAAGTGAAAAATAACTTCTCCAGTTGAATGAACTGGATAAATTTCACCTTCAAGCTTATGAGAATACCAAGCTTCATAAGGAAAAGGTGAAAAGAGGGCATGATAAGTATATTGTTGAAAAGAGGTTTGAGCCAGTTCAACAAGTGTTACTGTATAACTCAAGGCTCAAATTGTTTCTTGGGAAGTTGAAGTCAAGATGGTCGGGTCCGTTCGTGGTGCTGAAAGTGTTTCCTCATAGAGCTATTGAGATTGCTCCACCAAATTCCTCGTCAAGTTTCAAGGTGAATGGGAAAAGACTAAAGCATTATTGGGGAGGAGAGGTAGCTCGACACAAGTCCTCCACCACCTTGGCTGAACCTTAAAGATTCAGAGAAAGTCTAGCCCATGACTATAAACGGGGCGCTTCAAATAAAGTCCTATACCTTCTCTTTATTTTGCTTTATTAATGCTTTTATATTCATAGTATAGTTATCTATCTTCTTTTGATTCTATTGGGTATTTAATTTTTCTTCTCTTAGTCTAAGTTTATGTTTTTTTGGTTAGACTGTGGGTTGTGGTTGTGGTTGCATAGTTTATATTAGTAAATGTTAGCCATGGCAACCATTACCCAAGAGAGGGGGTGAATTGGGTGATGACTGGTTTTAATGCAACTTTGACAAATTATGCATTTTGAATAACTTAATTAATAAATGCAGCGGAATAAGTCTAATAAATGTACAACTATTGAGGATTACTCAAATACAACTTGGAATATATGATGAACTAAGTGAATAAGCTAGATATCAAGTTGTAACAATCAAAACATCAAGATATGCAATAGATAAATATATTTCACTAAATGCTGAATTTAAAGAGTGTAGGGAAGAGAGAATCAAACTCAAGAATTTATCCTAGTTCAGCCACCAACCACTTGTGGCCTACATCCAGTCCCCAAGCTTAACTTGAGATTTTCTTCACTATCTTCTAGACTTTACGGGTGCTAGAAAAACCTTTGTACATACAAGAGCACTCCTCACACCTTGGGATACCTCACCCTTGTGCTAGAGCCTCCAATTCTTCAAGCTTCACAGGTGCTTGATGACCTTTACAATGAAGAGCACTCACAACACCTTTGGGATACCTCACCCTTTGTGTTTGAGTCTCACTATAAGGGATACCTCACCCTTTTCTCTCTTGAGGGATACCTCACCCTCTTACAATGATTTCAAGATGAAGAGAAAGAATAGAAACTCTCACAAGAGTGGATATACAACTTGAAGAACAAAGTAGATAATAGAAAACTCTCTCAAGAGTAGATAATACAAGTTGAAGCTCAATGGGTATAAAGGATTTACACACTTAGCTCAAAACAAAGAATTTGGAGAAAAAGATGATGAATTTCATTTTCAATGTTCAAGGGTAATTTTCAGAATGTTCTCCAACTTGTTTTTGATGCCCAAACACTTTTATTTATAGCCCAATGAGTTTTAGAGCCGTTGGAGGTGTTTAGAAATGATTTTCTATGAAAACTAGCCGTTTATAGCCGTTAGAAACGTTCCTGGGCACTTTGTAATCGATTACAAGCTTCATGTAATCGATTACAAGCTTTCTGGCACTTTGTAATCGATTACATACTCACGTAATCGATTACACGGCTTGTCAACGTTGTAATCGATTACATGACTTGTGTAATCGATTACACCATTTCTGGTTTTCAAAACCGACTTTAAAAGGTCATAACTTCTTCATTTCTTATCCAATTAAAGCAAATGACCACTCATTGGAAATATCTTTGAGTCTATTTTCATATGAAAGAATTTTAAGAACAAAACTCAAAGTATTTTGAAAGATATGATCAAAATAATAACTAAAGGTCATATTTTCAAAACTCAAACTTTAATTGGTCATAACTTTTTCGTTTCTTATCCATTTAAAGCAAATGACCAGTCATTGGAAAGATCTTTGAGTCTATTTTCAAATGAGATAAGTTTCAAAGTAAAACTCAAAGTATTTTAAAAGTTATGATCAAAAGATTAATTATATGTCAGTTTTGCAAAACACAAACTTGGCTATTTTTTATAGATTTGAAATATTACCATAACTAGCTTTCCAAAATAGTTTGTTGGACATATAAACATTTTAGAAACACTTATAAATATGTTTAAAAACTTTTTTTGAGCTTAATGTGATTCTTTTTTACCTTTACACAAGATCTAAGTCCTATAAGCTATTCTTGAAGATGTTGGACTAGATCTTTTGCCACCATCACTTCTTGATGTAATCTAAGCTTCCAAAGAAAATATTCTCTTCAAACTTGCAAATGCTTGGAACATCTTTTCATTTTCATTCTCCTTGAGTTAAGCATAGTTGTGATCTTTTACTTTCTTGTTGCAATGCTTACTCTTGGTACTTGGACTATCCTACAAAGTATTACTCACTTAACCAAACATAGTTAGTCCAAATTTATAACTCAATATCTTCATATGCATGATTCATAAATGTATAACTCTAGTTAGTCTAACATGCATACAAGACTTTCATAGACATATCCAATATTAATTCATTTATAACTCATATAAAATATTATTGGATATATTATATGATGAATGTTACATATATCTCATTAAACACATTTATGTAACATGGTCAACATTCTTTTGTGATACATTTGTCATTTATTAAGTACAACTATAAAGCATAAGCATCATTCTTTTTGTCTTGTATTTGTCATCATCAAAACTTAACATATTAAATCATTGGGGCAAACCTATTTCCACAATCTCCCCCTTTTTGATGATGACAAATCACCAAAGAAAAAATATGTTTAGCAATATATAAGGATAGATATTCATGTAAGCATATCAAACAATTAAGCACAAGCACATATTTTTCTTTCCAATTTTCTCTCCCCCTATTTGACATCAACAAAAAGGCTTAGGAAGGAAAGATAATATTTTTCTCTCCCCCTAAAGATAAGAACCATGTTGTCAAAAAGAGTAGGATCATCAAAACCATAAACTTCTTCAAGTTATGCAACTCATCACTATCTCTCCTTATTTAATTATATACCTAATTCAAGAAAGGAGAGATGAAATAAGTATGCTTTCAAGATATAAAAGATTATTCATGCAATACTTGTCATATTTTGGTACTTCAACATTTAGCATATGATAGCAACAGGCTTAAGAAATTATGTCTAACATATAATATCTTGCATACCACATCATAAATAAGTACCACTTGATATCACTTGATAGGGGATACAAAATATTCATGTAAGATCATGGAATTAAGGTTTTCAAATAAAAGATCATACAACTTGTCACATATCAAGCATTTCTCAATAAAAGAATCAA
This sequence comes from Ormosia semicastrata, assembly GCA_029884595.1. Taxonomy (NCBI): domain Eukaryota; kingdom Viridiplantae; phylum Streptophyta; class Magnoliopsida; order Fabales; family Fabaceae; genus Ormosia; species Ormosia semicastrata. The sequence continues at coordinate 15,050,168 of JAQQTO010000062.1, read as the reverse complement.
AAGATATGAAGTTTAAGAATGTTTACCTTCTTTCATTGATATAGGAAAAGAGAATGAATGATGATCTTTGTTGACATGTTGATAGTATTAACAATAAAACACTTCATGTCAAGTAAGGATGTAAGCCAAGAGATATAATCAATAATCTAATAGCTAGGCTCCCCCTCACAATATGCATGTTATCAAAATATCAAATATAATGGTTTAACATAGTTATGCATATGTTCTTAGTCAACAAGGATATGGAAGAATGATATGTAAGATAAGTTCCCCCTTATTGAAGCACAAGATAGATAAAGGGAAATATGCATGCTAAGATCATATAAGCATATTACTATAAAGAAAAGCAAGGCATAGATACATATTCTTAATCCCTCAAACAAAATCATTTTAAAAAACTTCTCCCCCTTTTAAAAAGAATTTTATAATAACACATTACATTTTCAAAAGCATTTTAGAAGGGTAGAAGAGATTTATATTGAAATCACATATTCCTTGAGAGTGATCAAATCTAAGTCAAAAGAGTATTTGAAAGTACATATCCTCTTTTTCACATTAAACAAGAGCCTTGAAAAGATAAAAAAAATATATATATATATTTTAAACAAGGCTTATCTTTTGAAGTATGAAGATTGATTTCTATAGATCATTTCAAAAAATTTATTTAGAAAACTTTCTTAAATACTCTCTCAAAATTTAATAGACATTTCAAAGCAATGTAGAGAGTACTACATTTATAGCACAAATTGAATGATTTCTAAATTTTCAATACAATTAGGAGATGATAATACTTTTTAAATCTTAAGACAAGTTCAAAAGATTCTCAAGGATATGGAACTTGAAAAGCTTCTTTTTAAAAGGAATATTAATCAAACTAGAAATTCTTTTCAAAACAAGAGCATGATTCTCATAAGTTTATACCACTAAGAACCATAGATCAAGAGAATCATATATATATCAAACATTTACCTTGATGAAATATGCTATAGAGATTAAAACATATATAGAACTAATATCATCCACCCTATATGCAATGACAAAACTAGCAATTTAATGTACAATTAGGCACTTTGTCAATGCTAAACATACTTCTCATGTAAGGAAAACATATAATCTTTTAAGATTAATTTATCAACAAGTATCATATAATCCATAGCATATAGAATACCACAATAGTTTAGGGATAGAGATACTTATTGGGTTAGATAGAAAGTGATGCTCCTTTAGAATGTTCTTCATTTAGGTCCTTTGAGTTTGTACTTTCTTCCATTGAGTATTTCATTTCATTGCACTTGAAGAAAGTCTCCTCATGTTCCTCTTCCTTCAACATTTCTCATTAATCTACATATGCTTGACATTTCAATATTTGATGACTATATTTCAAAAGTTCTCTAAAACATGGGTTAGCATCAAATATCATTTAAACTTATTTACAAGCATAGTTTAGGTTGATATACAATGTAAACCATGTACCACATTATCAACCATGCAATATTTGCTTTAACAAGAACAAAAGAAAGTCATATGCACTTGAATCCAAAAATATGATTTAAGCATTTTAAGGCATGATTCAAGTTTGTCAAGAAATACATGATCAACATCAAAACTTATGTAAGCATTTTGGGGCAAACAAAGATCATGTTAGGCATGTAATATCAAGTAAGGAATTTTAGTACGCACACAGGCCAAGCAAGAACAAAAAGTCCCTTATTGTAATGAAAGAATTGAAAAATCATGGAACTATAACTTTTGAGACCATTTATGATTCATTTTAAGATATACTTCATTAAAAAGAATATTGAAGTTCAAAGGCAAGTTCAAGGCACAAAAAAAAGAATCATTTACTTCTTATTTTCAAGATATGAACATATCAAGCAATTTCAAACAAGAAGACAAATAACTTTTAACTATCCAATCCCCAAGTAAGCATATAAGCAAATTAAGCATCAAAGAGAAAGGATTAGAACTACTTATGAGCAAGTGAATTTACATATTTGAGCAAAGAGAATTGGTCACAAGCTCAAGAATAAAGATATTGTCATAACATGTCATTCCAAGCAAAATGTGTGCATATCTAACATGTTAGCATGTATAAAAATATTTTTAAAACATAGTGCTAGAAAAGCACAACTTAAGACATGATAAGGCATAAAAACAAATTTTTACTTATCCAAATATCACATGATATACAATTTAAAGTATAAGTAAGGATAAGAGATTGATATCACCAAAAGTGTACTCTTTGAGTTTTTGTAAGTGACTCTAACTTCTATGCCTCAAGGCCCCTTGAGAATGTTGTGGTTCTCCATGTCTTTCTTTTTATGTTTTTCATCACTTTTGAAGAACTTGAACCATTTTAAGCTTTCCCAACCTCAAGTAGCATGGTTGTTTTTCACTTCATTTGCGTGCTTGAGTTAATGTTCACCCTATAACACAATTTAAAGTAATTTCTTTGGTATCCACCAGTTTTGGATCCATAGAGGTTAGTCATTATACCAAACTCATGAGAAAATAAGCATTAAAAATAATAAATGAGTTCACAAGGGTAAGAGGTATTTCATTTCATTGATCATTAAGCATATACCAAGAGAAAAGGTGAGTAATAGAAGAAATATGGCTTTTTGCGCACTAAAACTTATTTTTAAAGCCTGTGCAATCGATTACAATATGTGTGTAATCGATTACCAACCCTCTGGAATCCATGTAATCGATTACATGTTCGGTGTAATCGATTACACGAGTTCTGGAGATGTTGTAATCGATTACATAGTATGTGTAATCGATTACACGCTCTCGACTTTGCTTGGAACGCTTGCGAGCCTCATGTCGATTACATGTTTGGTGTAATCGATTACACGAGTTCTGAGACGTTGTAATCGATTACATAGTATGTGTAATCGATTACACGCTCTCGACTTTGCTTGGAACGCTTGGCGAGCCTCCATGTCGATTACAGAGGTCTTGTAATCGATTACAAGCATGTTGAATTCAGTTTTTGCACTTCAAACAGTAAGGGTCCGAACTCAAAGCTTTCAAAATAATTCCAAAACTTTCCAAAACAATTCCAAACATCATGTAAGCAAAAAAAAACTGACCAGTTCTTGATCCAAAACTCATGTTTATGCAAAAACTACAAATTATGCAGAAAATTGTAACTTTATGCAGCAAGAGTTATGATTTATCCAATATGCCAAGTTCTAATATATTTTTATCAAATGTGCTACTTCAAACAAGAAGTGAGTTTATCTAGCATATTATCACATGTAAAAATGTATAGAAAATTTAAAGCATAAAAAGCATCCATAGTCATAGAATACCTTATTATCAAGAGATATGCAAGGTGGTGAGTAAATGGTGTAACAATAATACAATCATGTGTTATATATAATATTCAAATTTTATCAAGTACACATGATTCAAATAATCACTTAAGGCCTACAAGGAATATACCTCAAATTCATTGACTTTACAAGTGAATGTGCATAAGAGGAAGAAACTTTTGATACCTTAGCCTTAGTGATCAAGGAAACTCCTTTCCTTACCCATTGCTTCTCTTTTGGTGTTTTGAACTTTGCAAGTTCCACATTTTGTACTTGAGAAGCTTTGGTTGAAGTCATCTTCCTTCTTTGATCAAAACATCTACCAATGGGCTTTAGAAGTATTTCCTTTGATGATTCCTTTTTTCTTTGATCAATTAGTCCATCCTTTTGAGAAGTTTTCTGCATAATTGAAACACTAGGAGGACTTTTTAGTACCCACTTCATCTTGGGTCCTTGAATGTTAGTATTAGGGCATTTAAGGTCTTTAGGAACCCATACCATATTATTTCTCATATAAAAATTTCTTCTATAATTGCACAAATGAGAAATATGTCCTAGATGACCACAAAAATTACAAACAAGTGAATTCAATGATGGCTTGGTCCTTTGAAGATCATTTTTGAAAAACTTGAGCCTTTGGTTGTTATTACATTCTAAACTATTTTTGCCATAAGCCTTGCTTGAATTTTCATGTGGAATAACATTAATTTTATTCTCATTAACAAGCATAGGATGTAAGCAATTAAAATCATTAGCCTTGGCAAATTCAGAAAATAAGTCCTCAACTTGATTTTCTAAATCAATGCACTTTTCACAAGAAGTTGAGGTTTCAAATTTCAAAGACATTTCCTTATTGAGAAAAATATATTCATTTTTCAAAGTCTCAATTTCAATTTCAATAGAGGAAATATTTTCTAAACAAGATGAGTTTTTCTTTTCTAAATTCAACAAGCCATCATACAATTCATCATATGCACATTGTAGCTTATCATAGGAAGGACCATAATTAAGATAGGCATTATTTACCTCAAGGTTCTTTGGAGTCAAGTGGGAGGTTGTCACAATTTCTTGCACTAATGACTCTTCAAGGGAATCACCATCTTCCTCATTGTTGTCCATCAAGAATTTGAGAATATCTTCCTTCTCAATTTTATTTTGCTTTGCCTCTTCTTCAAATTGAGCACCATCATCACTAAGAGGCATTGAACTCATTTTCTTGCTTTGAACATGTTCTTGAGGACATTTTTCAACATTGTCTTCCTTTAAAGACTTTTGCTCTTCTTGCTCTCTATATACAATTTTATGTACAAAATCATCATTAGCAAGATAAATAGAATCAAGAGCATTCCATATATCTTTAGCACTAGAGCAACTCTTAATTTTAGCATAAGCATCATCATTTAAACTACTTCTCAATATTTGCATTACTCTAATATTCAAGGAAAAATATTTCTTATCATAGTCATTCCAAGTTTGTTTTGATTTGCATGTAAATCCATCAAGCATAATATCCCACAAATCAATATCAATAGATTATATATAAATTTCCATTCTAACTTTCCAATAAACGAAATTCACACCATCAAAGAATGGTGGTTTATTAATTTCAAAACATTCCATTTTGAAAAGCTTTTAATGGTTGCCAAATAAATAAAGATCTTTAACTCCAAGTCATTAAGCTTTTACCGAGCACGAAGCTCTGATACCACTTGTTAGCCATGGCAACCATTACCCAAGAGGGGGGTGAATTGGGTGATGACTGATTTTAATGCAACTTTGACAAATTATACATTTTGAATAACTTAATTAATAAATGCAGCAGAATAAGTCTAATAAATGTACAACTATTGAGGATTACTCAAATACAACTTGGAATATATGATGAACTAAGTGAATAAGCTAGATATCAAGTTGTAACAATCAAAACATCAAGATATGCAATAGATAAATATATTTCACTAAATGCTAAATTTAAAGAGTGTAGGGAAGAGAGAATCAAACTCAAGAATTTATCCTAGTTTAGCCACCAACCACTTGTGGCCTACATCCAGTCCCCAAGCTTAACTTGAGATTTTCTTCACTATCTTCTAGACTTTACGGGTGCTAGAAAAACCTTTGTACATACAAGAGCACTCCTCACACCTTGGGATACCTCACCATTGTGCTAGAGCCTCCAATTCTTCAAGCTTCACAGGTGCTTGATGACCTTTATAATGAAGAGCACTCACAACACCTTTGGGATACCTCACCCTTTGTGTTTGAGTCTCACTATAAGGGATACCTCACCCTTTTCTCTCTTGAGGGATACCTCACCCTCTTACAATGATTTCAAGATGAAGAGAAAGAATAGAAACTCTCACAAGAGTGGATATACAACTTGAAGAACAAAGTAGATAATAGAAAACTCTCTCAAGAGTAGATAATACAAGTTGAAGCTCAATGGGTATAAAGGATTTACACACTTAGCTCAAAACAAAGAATTTGGAGAAAAAGATGATGAATTTCATTTTCAATGTTCAAGGGTAATTTTCAGAATGTTCTCCAACTTGTTTTTGATGCCCAAACACTTTTATTTATAGCCCAATGAGTTTTAGAGCCGTTGGAGGTGTTTAGAAATGATTTTCTATGAAAACTAGCCGTTTATAGCCGTTAGAAACGTTCCTGGGCACTTTGTAATCGATTAAAAGCTTCATGTAATCGATTACAAGTTTTCTGGGCACTTTGTAATCGATTATATACTCTGTGTAATCGATTACACGGCTTCTGTCAACGTTGTAATCGATTACATGACTTGTGTAATCGATTACACCATTTCTGGTTTTCAAAACCGACTTTAAAAGGTCATAACTTCTTCATTTCTTATCCAATTAAAGCAAATGACCACTCATTGGAAAGCTATGTGAGTCTATTTTCATATGAAAGAAGTTTCAGAACAAAACTCAAAGTATTTTGAAAGATATGATCAAAATAATAACCAAAGGTCATATTTTCAAAACTCAAACTTTAATTGGTCATATCTTTTTCGTTTCTTATCCATTTAAAGCAAATGACCAGTCATTGGAAAGATCTTTGAGTCTATTTTCAAATGAGATTTCAAAGTAAAACTCAAAGTACTTTAAAAGTTATGATCAAAAGAGTAACTATATGTCAGTTTTACAAAACACAAACTTGACTATTTTTTATAGATTTGAAATATTACCATAACTAGCTTTCCAAAATAGTTTGTTGGGCATATAAACATTTTAGAAACACTTATAAATATGTTTAAAAACTTTTTTGAGCTTAATGTGATTCCTTTTTACCTTTACACAAGATCTAAGTCCTATAAGCTATTCTTGAAGATGTTGGACTAGATCTTTTGCCACCATCACTTCTTGATGTAATCCAAGCTTCCAAAGAAAATCTTCTCTTCAAAACTTGCAAATGCTTGGAACATCTTTTCATTTTCATTCTCCTTGAGTTAAGCATAGTTGTGATCTTTTGCTTTCTTGTTGCAATGCTTACTCTTGGTACTTGGACTATCCTACAAAGTATTACTCACTTAACCAAACATAGTTAGTCCAAATTCATAACTCAATATCTTCATATGCATGATTCATAAATGTATAACTCTAGTTAGTCTAACATGCATACAAGACTTTCATAGACATATCCAATATTAATTCATTTATAACTCATATAAAATATTATTGGATATATTATATGATGAATGTTACATATATCTCATTAAACACATTTATGTAACATGGTCAACATTCTTTTGTGATACATTTGTCATTTATTAGGTACAACTATAAAGCATAAGTATCATTCTTTTTGTCTTGTATTTGTCATCATCAAAACTTAACATATTAAATCATTGGGGCAAACCTATTTCCACAGTAAAATGTTTGGTCATTAATAATATTTGGGGAACAACAGGAGTGTGACAACATCAAAAGAGAAGTGTTATGGCTCCCAACTCTTGGGTCATAAAAACTGAGAATCTAGAGAGTGAGTATTGGTGTATGCCCTAGAGGCCGATACATTTTCTGTATTTATATACATTCTATTATGCCATTTTAATATATGAGACATTTCATTTATTGTGTTCTTTTTAATAACCATAATAAAGTCCTTAGAATAGTAAGTTTGATGCCATAGGACATCAAGTAGATGACTTGATCATGAGATCCTTTTGGTTAGAACACTATTCTTAAATGTCCTTAGTCAAGTATTATTGTTAACTAGGACAACAATAATGCATTGAGATTAGTATGTGCATAGACAGATGACCACATCTCATGGGTCATGGATATGATATATTAAGTCTTCACATGGGTACATATATTAGAGTAATTATGTACTAGACTGACCCGCCATGAGAACGCTACATAGATCGTTACATGAGTGTCATAAGTGATTCTCATAGTGACAATGGTGTCTGTGGTCCTCTAACCTGAAATCACTACAATTCCTACATGAGGAGTTGTGTGTTTTAATACCATCAAACGTCATTTGTAACAAGGTGATTATAAAGTTAGTTATTGGACATACCACGAATCATGCAGAGGGGAGTGAGTGACCTAGATGAGATTTGTCACTCCTACATAACAGGAGCGATATCTTCGGGCCCCTTGATTGAGTGAGACTGCGAAATGCATGGCCATGCTCAAATAAGTCAATGTGAGATATTGATTTCATTTGTTGTTACAAAGTCTACTCGAGTATCAGGAAACGAATGATTAGACTATACAAGGGTAAAACATTCCGTGCCTTGTGTTCAATCTAGATATCTTGACAAAGGGACTAAACGACAAGGAAACATTGGTCACAGAAAGGTTATGTAAAATCACTAACATTCTTATTACTTGGGTAGCAGCAATTTGTTGCTAGATACTGCTCATTGCTTGTAATATTAAAATGGGATTTTAATATTACTACCAACGTAATAAGAACCTGCAGGGTCACACACATAGAGCAGACTAAAATTGGAGCAATAGATCCAAGTTGGACTCGGATTCAAATATGGGCCAGACTCATAACAGATGAGTCTAGGGTTGCACAGCTTACCTTACTGCTGCTCACACTCACTTAAGGCAGTCACTATTATAAATAGTACTACTAAGGGGCTACTAAGACACATATATTATAGAACCCTAGCCACACCTACAGAAAAGTGAGTGAGAGAGCAACAGGTTTCTTCTCAACTCTTCGTAGCTAGCACTGCGTGAGAGACGTGAGGCTTCTCTTTACAGATGTTGGACATTCGTGAGTCTGTTCATGTGAATACCGCAGAGACATCGTTTCTATTACTATGTTGGTGATTCACGTCACTTCCTTTTGATCACGCTTTAAGAGGTAAATATTTTTAAAACTCAGATTATGGCTTTTCGCATGGATCCTTGGTGGGAATCCTATTTTTTCGCTGCATGATGTATCCACAATTTCCAATAGTGAGAGGTCGCGACTCCCTAAGCATTTGTGCTGCGGCTTCCACGAATTTTGTATCGCGGCTTCAATGTCACATTTTACTATGCCACGACATTCAAATTTCGCATTTGAAATTTGAAATTTCAGTTCACAAGCCGCGGCCCCCATTCTTACCCATATATTAAACAATTCACCGAGCCGCTCCCCTCATTTTTATTTTTTCTCTCTTTCCATCTTCCTCAGCTTTTCTTTTCCCCTCTTCCTCAGTTTATCTCCTTCAACCCTCCCCCACTTTCTTCCTTTTTGCTATCATTCATTGTAACACCCCAAATTCTGATTATGTTTGTAACACCCCAAATTCTGATTATGTTAATAGAAATAGCAGAATTACATTGTTTTATATTTTCTGTGTATTATAAAAATAGTTTGACTGTTTTGAGATCATTTTTGATCATTTTGTGTGATTTGCTTCGAGTCAAGAAAATAATAATTTTCTTGACCGAAAAAATCTTATTTTAATTAATTGGAGCTGAGGGATCTTACTAAACCAAATTCTGATTGATATATATATATATTAATCTTTTAATTTTTAAGATTTAACTGTGTAATAAAATAATTTTATATTATTATAATATTATTTTATTCAACAGTACCTACTGTCTTAAAAATAATAGAAAAAGTTCGTGGACCCGCATTTACAGTAGCAGTCAACGATTCTGACTAGACAGAATTCTAAACTAATAAGAATCAGTCAAAATAGGTGGCTTGACTATTTTGAAACAATAGGAAGTAGTCAAACAAAGAAGCATAGACTTCAATATGGACCCTTGGATGAAAAACATGATTTAGATGCTTTTGATCATAACCGTTGATCCGATCAATGGTGTGAAACGAATCCTGATAAAACCACTAAGTAATATCCACCATAGATGAGATCAATGGATAGGAAACCAAGTTGATTTTCAATGGCTAAGATGAAGTCAACAATAGTGGCTTGAATTTGTTTAGTAACTAATTAAACATAATTTGGTTAATCTAATGGGCTAATTAATAAGCTAAGTAAACTAACTTAATTATTAATTAGTTATAATTTAATTCTTAATTAGATATCCTAATTTTAATTAGAGGTCATGATATATGCTAAAATATATTAAACTAATTAGTTATGTAATTGGATAATTAATTAAGAATGGTTAGGAAACTAAACCTAATTAATTAGCTATTTGATTAGTAAGTAATTAGACTTAAATTGAACACAAATTAAACCCCTAAACACCCTTGAACCACACGGCCATCCAGCAGCCTTGGGGAGGCTTCTCCATGATTCTTGAACCATCCAAATAGCCATGCAAGTCAAGTTGATGACATATGCCATGTGCAATTGCATGTGCACCTAAAATGGGATATTTTGCTTCATGCAAATCTTCTAATTTCCCTATGCTTATCCCACGGCAGCCCACTCCATTTACCCTCTCAATATTCATTTTTCTCTTTCATCAAAAAGCTTTCAACATATTCTCTCAAAATTCCAAGAACACCAAAGCATACTTTCCTTCCATTTTCTTTCCATAGGTTTAGCCCCCAACGCCAAATACACCATCACTCACCTATAATTTTCACTCTCATCATTTCTTAAAGCTAGACAACATTCTAAACACTTTCCATTTAGGAAGTTTTCCCAAAATCACACTCTAAGTGCTTCAAAATCCAACTTCTACCTTACTTCCCTAGAGGTAAACTTTGGTTTTTAATGGTTTTAATTCAAGTTTGTGATTTTCTAAACCATGTTTGTTCCATGGTTTATCATTATTAAGCTTTGTATGTGATTTTACTAATTGTTTTAGAATTGTTAGGAATTGATTGCGGCTTGTACGAAATCAAGGAGAAGGAGAGGAGCTTGAAAGACTTGTCTTCAAGAGGTAAGAGGGAGATTTTACCTCACCAACCAAGTTTTGGTGGTGTGGGGATGGTTTTATTCGGTGAAAAACCCATAAGGGTTTATTCACCTATTGTTTGGTGTGCTTTGATTGTGTCTGTGAAGTGTATGGTATTGTTTCTATGCTTGCATGTGTGATAAAATGCTTAAAGCTTTGAATTATGTGTGTATGTATAATTATGAAAGCATGAGAATGTATGTATAATTTAGGATGTGAATAACATGATGAATCGATTGTATGAGTGCTCGAAAGAGCACTGAGGCTCACGGCCATACTATGGAAAAGAGGACTAAAGTCCTTAAACTGATGAATTAAAATGAGAATTAAGAGATTTAAATGAATTTAGAAAAGTTTGAGTATAGCAAAGTAAAGTGATTTTTTTTTGTGAAGTAAATAAAAGATATAACAATTTTTGAGAAATAGTACAATTACTGATTTTTAGAGGGGTTATACCACAAATTTTTATAAAAGAGGGACTAAATTATAAATATTATGTAAATGAGGGGCCATTGTATAAATACTTATTTTTAGAGGGGTCATATTGTAAATATTATTTTTATGAGGGACTATTCTATAAATATTATTTTGTGAGGGACCATTTTTGAAATATTAAATTGAAAAAGGACTAAAACATAATTATTATGTTTTTGAAGGACTATTATGCAAATATGAAAAATATAGTGAATTTTTAGTATTAAATGAGAAAAATTGTATTTTTGGATTTAAAACATATGAAAAATATTTACGCGATTAGAAAACATTGGAAAATGACTACGCGATTTTGAAAAGGCGACAAAATTGAGTCGCGATTAAGAAAATGTGAAAATGTGACTACGCGATTAAAATATAGTAATAATACTGTTAGATTAATGTGTGGACCCTGAATATGTGATATAAATTGGAAATGTGAATAATGCATAGTACATGCATTGGAAAGGTCCGATGGACTTTATGAGGCTAGTTGCCTAGGAGAGACTACACCTCCTGAGTGGGTGCGATATGCGTAGTGTAAGTCACTAGTTGACCTTGGGGGCATTGGGTTGCGGGTTGCCTACAATAGGCAGTTGGTAGCTCTTCTGTGCCGTAGGTTAGACCGACGCAACACACCAATGATCCTAACCGAGACACTATCCTTAATTAAGATTTGATAAAGACTGTCGTGTCTATACTGGATGTGCAAGACTAAGCACGTGGTCTGATGCATGTTGGTACCGACAAATCTTTTCGATCACTCTCTCTGACTTGAGTTAAAGCTCCATGGAGTAAGAAATTAAGTCTGTGTGTATACATGTAGCTATTGAGGGTATTATCGTAATTATGTTTATGATAATTGATTTGTTAGATATTTGATTATTGTTAGTGGCATGATTGTAAATATTGTTTACTTTATGTGTTTTATTGACAAATGATATTGATGGCATAATTGTAATTATGGTATGATAGTTGTATGAGATATTGTATGTGTTTATCTTCATTACTACCATATTGGTATTGGCGTAGGTGATCTCACCTCTTTGTATGCATGTTCTGTATTATATTTATATTTGTTAAGACATTGAGCAAGAAGTGGAGCGAGAAGCTGAGGAGGAGCAGATTCCTGCTGAGGACGTTGAGTTTTGAAGAGATGGAGATACTTAGTTTCCTTGGCTACCTGAAGCTGACATTCATTGGAGGAGATGAGGCGTGGACTGTAGATTTAGAGAGAGAGAGTATTTACTATATAGGAGACCTAAATATTAGATTGAGTAGCCAACATTTAGAACACCCTTACTTTTCTGTTAATCTTTTTGTACAACTAGAGTTCCCAATATCTATTAGGCAGTATTGGGGAGCTTACTATCGTACTCCCAGTGCGATTAGTATTGTGTCATCTGCTCGGACACCTGTCCGTAGGATTGAACATCATAACGGATTCCTATATGCTAAGGAATCTGAGGATGACCCGTCTGAGGGTTCTGCTGTCTAGTAGGACTTAGGCAGTATAATAGTTTAAATTAAAGTTTAAATACTTTGGAAGTTAGTTTGTAAAATATCTAAGTACGATAGTACTAGAGGCTTGTATGTATATATGATGTAAATTATTTGTGACAATGTTGTTATGTTTTTATTTTCTGCTAAATTTATCTTATTATCATCAAGAAATTTTATAACTCGTATTTATATTGCAAGCGTGATTTCTAATGAAGGGGCAATTTGATAATTAAGCAACACCAAGTGTGGCGCCCTAAGGAGGGTGTTACATTCATTCCATCATTTCTCTAAGGAGAGGCTATGGTGTGTGTGTGCTTTTATTAGCAAGCTTGTGGTTGTGTGCTATTTGTGTCTCACTCCTCTATTGTTGCAGTCTTCTTGGTGAGTGATCCTCTTCTTAGCTATTTTTTCCTAAAGGCTGTGTTTAGTTGTTGAAATGTTTGTCCTTATTTGTGGTTTTCTCACCCCACACACCTTGGGCTTTAAAGGCTATCTTTTTACGTAAAAAAAGTGTGTGGAATTTATTTGACTTGATTCATTTGCAACCATTTACATTGATGTATGTTATGACTATGGTGCTAATTTTGGTTGGGTGTTTGGTTTGAAGACAACATGCTTTGTGTCTTACGAGTTCTTCTCCAGTAGAACACTTTGGCAACTGTGAATGTGCTTTTAAATGTGCTTTTCATGTTGATAAAAAAAATCTATTTTGTGTTGGTATTAACTTGCATCTCCTATTTGCATAGTAACTATTTGCGATCTTCATGTTTGTGATTTATTCATGTAAAGTGTTATGATTTGATAAACGCCTTTCGCCATTCCTGCAATTACTCTTTGATGTTTTGATTTTCATTATTCTTATGTTCTTCATTGGTAGGCTTAATGGCACCTAAATGCAGTCGCTTCCAAGGACAATCCTCTTTTGATCATCACCAGTTTATATCCACAGAAGCTCAAATGCGTCATGAACAATCTTTGGTCTTAAAGGTCTTAATTTTGGAGCGGGGATTTAATTTTCTTGAGCAAGTCTGTGCATTCCATGCTACTGTAACCCATCACCATTAGGAGACATTCTGCGCTCGCCTTGAAGCTGGCACAATTCCATTAGTTAGGGAGTTCTATGCTAATGCCACATTTCATGAGGATAGCGTGGTATATGTCCATGGGCGGCGAGTGTCTTTTCAACCGGCTATTATTAGAGCAATCTATGTCTTGCCAGATCCCCCTATAGTGTGTGACTACCTGTAGTTTTTCAGTGGCAATATTGATATGGAGGCTTTGACCAACCGATTCTGTGTGCTGGGTACGCAGTGAAAGATGACAAGTGATCGTCATATCTCAATACTTTGAGTATTTTTGCGCACCAGGGTAAAAGGTTGGTATCATTTCATCTCCTGTCGCTTCCACCCCACCACTCCTTTGTGAGATGTTCCTATGATGAGGGTTTTTTTTCTGTATGCCATTGTGGAACACCGCCAGATTGATGTTGGTCAATTGATCAACATCTAGATCATTATAGCTACTAATTCACGCCAGCATGGTCTATGGTTCCCCTCCCTAATCACTGCCCTTTGCTGGAAGGTTGGCGTCACATGGTCCTTAACTAAGAACCTGATTCACCCCAAAGCGGACCTGAACGAGTTAATTCTGTCTCAATTAGCCGATCCAGATGAGGCACCAACACCCCTCCTCAGCTGCGCCCCCTAAGACGTGCACCATATTCTACCTCATATCGCCTTGACCGCATTGAGCAGCAGCTTGCATGGTTATCTATGACCATGCAACCCTAATTTGATTACATTGTGTCAGTGATGCGCTTTCAGGCCGAGCACAGCAAAGCGCCTATAGATTAGTTTCCCATTCACATGTCCCCGCTAGCTGAAGTCGATCCTGAGGATGCAGCTGATTGATGCCCATCTTTAAGGTTGTTTCTAACCCTGTTTGTAACACCCCAAATTCTGACTATATGAATGATAATAGCAGAATTACACTGTTTTGCATTTTCTGTGTGTATAAAAATAATTTGACTGTTCTGAGATCATACTTGATCATTTTGTGTGATTTGCTCCTGGCTAGAAAAAAAAATAATATTTTTCAGGCCGGGGAAATTCTAATCTGCCTCATTTGGAGACGGGGGATCTTACTAAACCCGACTCTGAGTGATTCGAAAAAGAATCTTTTAATTTTTAGAATCTATCTATGAAAATAAATAATATTGTAATGATAAATATCCGTAATTGCATTTATAGCAATCGTTGCTATGAATATTGGACCCGATAAGTTTTAATTAATAAGAAAAAGTGTTTAGAACATTTCTTGTAAGTAAAATTAAAGTGAACCAACTGGATATAGACAAAACAATTGGTTAGACTTTTCTAACCAATGAGAATTGGTCAAGGGAAGAAGTTTAGACTTCTTTGTGGACCATTAGATTTGAAGCTTGACTTAGAAGCCTTGATCTTTACCATTGATTCAATCAATGGTGTAAAACAAAGCTTACTAAAACTATCAAATAGTATTTACCATAAACAAGATTAATGGATAAGATTTAGTCAACATTAATTGCTTGACTTTTATTTAGGAAACTAATTAACCTTAATTTAGTTATCCTAATTACCTAATTAAGCAACTTAGTAAACTAACTTGATTAGGGATTAGTTATAACTTAATCTTTAATTTAATATCCTAATTCTAATTAAAAGTGATGATGTATGATTAAAATGTATTAGATACAAGCTAAATATGTTAAACTAAATTGGTTATGTACTTGAAGAATTAAGTAAGAATGGTTAGGAGATTAAACCCAATTAATTGGCTAACCAATAAACTAGTAATTAGGCTTGAACTAATGATGAATTGAGGATTTAAAACCCACTTAAACCACCTTGGACAACAGCAGAATTTAGAGAGCCCAGCAGCACCTAAACTCATGGCCCAACAGAAATTTTGAGCAGCAGATTTTGTGGCCCAATAGCAGCAGAATTTAGCTTGGATTAGCAATAAATTAAAGGACTTAAACTCACCTAAAAGGGCATGGACCAGCAGCTGAATTGGAGCAGCAGAAGGAGCTCCACGTCCAGCAATTCACGGCCCAAACAGCAGCAGAAAAGTGGGCCAGCAGCAGCACATTGGGACGTCCAAGACAGCAGCCATACGTTCAGAAATTTGTGAGGATTCAAGTGATATTTGAATGTCCAAATGCCATGCAAAAGTCAAGCTTCCAACCAATGAGAATGGAGAGTTGTTGTGCAATTAATGCATGACCATTTGCTCAAGCAAATGTCATTCACGTCCATCACAAAGAAAGCACACGGCAGCAGCAAATGGGCAGCTGGAAATGGAGTGGATAATGATGCAAATATATCTCTCCAAATGTCACAAACTCATCTACGTGGGCAGCTGTCTTTTGCACTTAAAATCTGATAATTTTTTTAAGTGAAATCATCCAAATATCACAAGCATAACACGGCTGGGCAGCAGCTGAATCATATCTTCATTCTTCACTTTTTATTCCACAAATATAAGCCATTTACCTTCCAAATTCCATACGGCCAGCAACCCCAAATACGTCTTCATTCTGCACTTTATACTTCTCAAAACATCCATCCATTTCTTTCCAAAACACCAAGGAAAACTCATGCTTCTCTCTTCCATTTTCTTCTACCAATCGGTCACCATCTTGAACTCACACCATTCACCTTTTAAAACACTCATCTCTTAGTTTATTTTGACTCAAGCCATACCTTAAGCATTTCTTCTTCACATGGTTGTTACAAAATCTATCCTATCTTGTTCAAAGTTTCATCAACCTAAGCTTCTTCAATCTTTTCTTAAAAAGGTAAGCTTTGATTCAAGAATTCCAAGTTTGATTTTAATGTTTTTAACCATGATTTTTCCATGGTTTTCAACCTTGATTCTTGTATGGTCCTTCACTAAATTTTCTTGAAAATTTTAGGGCTTGTTAGGAGATTTATAAAGCTTCAAGACAAGGGAGGAAAGCTTACAAAGTTTGTCTTCAAGAGGTAAGAGGGAGACTCTACCTTACCACCCATGTTCTGGTAGTATGAGGATGGTATGTTTGGTGAAAAATCCCTAAGGATTTATTCACCTATTGTTTGAGGGTCTTGGACTGTATTGATTAGACTGTATTAGTTGAACTGAATTGATTGGACTGTATTGGTTGAATTGTATTGAGATGTGCCTGTTTGTGTTTGTATGTTTGGACTGTATTTGAAATGCATCTGCTTGTGTTTCTAGGTTGGTATGCGTATTATATGTGAGATACGATTTTGTTTCAAATACTTGTTTAAATGTTGTAATGCTTAAAAAAAAAACTGATAATATGTGAATATGTGAAATATGTACTGTAGTGAAACTTATACTATATGTATGTGGAATTTATACTGTAAATTTCTGTAAATTTTATGAGAAAGAGATTTAATTGGAAATATTATGAAAATATGAGGGCATTATGTAAATATTATATTTTAAGGGACTATAGTGAGAATACTATGTTTTGAGAGACGAACATGTAATTTATGTGTTTTGAAGGACGAAAATACGATTATTCTATTTTTGAGGGACTAAAATATAATTTATATGTTTTGAGGGACAAGAAAGTAATTATTCTATTTTTGAGGGATTAAAATGTAATTTATATGTTTGAGGGACAAGAAAGTAATTAGTATATTTTTTAGGGACTAAAATGTAATTCATATGAATTTTTGAAGGACTATTTTGAAAATATGAATTTTATGAAGGGCTATTTTGGAAATATGAATTTTATGAAGGACTATTTTGGAAATATGAATTTTATGAGGGACAATTTCATAAATATAAACTTTACGAAGGACTGTTGTGAAAATATTTTTAAATGAGGATTATAAAGCAAATATTATGTTTTGAGGGATTATTATACAAATATGAAAAATGATGTTGAATTTTGGTGTTAAATGAGGAAAACAGTATTTTTGATTTTAAAACATGTGAAAAATATTTTACGCGATTGAGAAACGATGAAAAATTGATACGTGATTAAAAAATGTGAAAAATATGATTTCGCGATGAAAATACAAGAATGATATCTTGTTGGGCTAATATGAAGACCCGAACATGAGATAAAGAAAATGAATTGAGAATATGAAATAAAGAAAATGAATTGAGAATATGAGATAAAGAAAATGAACTGTGAATGATGCATTTGTATATGTATTGAAAAGGTCCAATGGACTGGATAAGGCTATTTGCCTAGGAAGGAGAAAATACACCTCCTGAGTGGGTGTGATATGCGTAGTGTAGGTCTTTTGTTGACCTTGGGGGCATCGGGGTGCGGGTTGCCTACAATGGACAGTTAATAAAGCTTCTGTACCGTAGGTTAGACCGATGCAACACACCGATGATCCGGACCGAGACACTATCCATAATCAAGATCTGATAAAGACTATCGAGTATGTGCTAGATGTGCAAAACTGAGCACGTGGTCTGAGGCACTTTTGTACCGACATGATCTTTTCGATCACTTTCTCCGATCTGAGTTGTAGCTCCATGGAGTAGGAAAATTGAGTCTAGGTGCATAGGCAGAGATACTGAGAGTATTATCGTAACCATTGTTAATGATAATGGAATTATTGGATAATTGAACATTGATAAAGACATGATCGTAATTATGGTTATTGTATGAATTATGAGGATAAATGATATTGTTGGCATAATTGTAATTATGCACGATTATGTTGATATGAGATATGATATGTGATAGATGAATGATATTAGTAACATAATTGTAATTATGAATGATGTCTTGGTATGAGAATTTGTATGTGTTTATCTTCATTGCTACCATACTGGTATTGGCATAGGTGGTCTCACCTCTTGTATGTATATGTTGTATTATGTTTATGTGTTGTTAAGACATTGAGTTAGACGACGCGCGAGAAGCAGAGGAAGGACAAGATTTTCGTTGAGAATCTCGAGTTCTGATGGCGGTAGAGATTCCTAGCTTCTTGGGTTATATGAGACTGACATTCATTGACGGGGACAATGCATGGACCGAAGATCTAGAGAGAGAGAGTATTTATTATTTGGGAAATGTAAATATTAGACTGAGTAGGATACAGTCAGGGAACCCTTACTTTTCTGTTACTATTTGTGTACAGTTAGAGTTTTCGATATCTATCAGGCAGCACTGGGGAATGTACTATCATACCCCTCGAGAGCATAGTGTCGTATTGTCCGCTCGGACATTTGCTCCCCGGACTTTACGTCGAGTTGGAATTCCCCCACCCGGGGAATCAGAGGAGGATCCATCTGAGGATCCGGCTACTTCTGAGGGCTCAGCTGCCTAGTTGTACTTGGGCAAAGATGTCAATGTAAGTAATGTTTAAAACTTTTTGGAGTGACTAGTTTGTAATATTTATAGTATGAGAGTGTTAAAGATTTGTATATGTATAAATGTCTGTAAATTATTTGTAATGGTGCTGTGATGTTTTATTTTCTGCTAAGTTTATTTTCTTATTATTAAGGAATTTTACAACTCGTATTTATATTACAAGCATATTTTTCCAACATAAAGGGTATTTTGGTAATTGAGCAACAAAAAGTGTGGCACCCTAAGGTGGGTGTTACATTAGTCATGTGACATCCCAGGGGCCGACGAGGGCGGGGAGTGATCGCCGGTGCAATGAAGCACGAACAAGGAGCGGCTCCTGGCAGGCTTCTAGGCAGAGGGTAAGCATGAATGAACTGAATACGCACCGGAATGAGAGGGATTCAGAGACTGTGCAGGTATAGGACTGCATAGTTGAGGATGGCTTAAAGGAATTGATTTGGTGTAACCATAACAACAAGTTGCAACTTCTTTTCGGGAGCCTAGAACATAAGAACTCCATGGTTAAGCGTGCTTGACCTAGAGCAATTATGGGATGGGTGACCTCCTGGGAAGTTTCCTAGGATGCGTGTGAGTGAGGACAAAGCACGCTGAAAAGACTCGTGTTGGTTTGTGGAGACACTCATCAATCCTGCAGGCAGTCCCGGGTTGTTACACTGTTCTCTATTTAATTTCAGTTGTGTCCAACATTTAGGACAATGTTACCTTTAGGTTTGCAGCTGTTATTGCATACCAATGCATGTTTTATACGCTTAATTGAGATGTTCGATATGTCGCTGATGCATGTAATTTCCAATGTGCAATAAATGTTAAATGTTGATATGGTTAACTTGATCTATGATATGTTTGCTTATGGATCAATTCTTGATTCTGGAAAAGGATGCATGCCATTTGAAATTTAATTGAGCCTTAGTGTTTCTTTGATATGTAAATATATTTCCCTTTACATGATTGTGAATCCTGGTATAACAATCGTTATGCCCATCTAAAGAATGTTGTGACTTGCCCTGTTGTGATGAAGACTTAATTTTTGAAAGAGTGTATGACTCTCTCTTGAGGCGAAATCCTAGGCCAAGCATGTTTGATGAAATGATTAGGGCATTCTTTAGATTGGTTGAGCCTTTCAAGCCTACCTATGTATGCATGAATATCCTTCGTACCCATTTTGAGTCTTGTGAGGGTGTTGGCTTTTTTGTTTTGCTCTTTACCCACATCATCCTTACCTTATAGCCCTCAATTGCAGTTTATCCACCATTGTCCATGTTGGGAACATAACTTGTAAATGCTTAATTAAGTTAGAGGAAACAAGAGTGCACTACTATAGATAAGCTCTAGAACCCAACAAATTTGTGGTTTAAGAAGAAGAAAAGTAAGAAATTGCAAGATCAAGTTGGAAATGATGGAAAGTCCTTAGGATAATCTAAAAAAAAAAGTGTAAAGCAAAAATCATTTAGGGCTCTTGTGCTAGAAAATGTACCTTGTGCCAGTTGTTGTTTGGTTCAATTAAATCATTTGCAAGAGTATTTGTCCCAATATTTTTTTTATACTTCCTTTTATTTCTTTACCTATTAACCTAGCCTTACACTACAAGCTTGAAAGACCCTTTTGATCATTAATCATGCTTGGATCTACATCAGTGGAGAGAGAGACGAAGGACATTTTTAAGGAAATTTAAGATGAAGTTGCTTAGGTATCATCATCAGTTTTCTTGGATGTGCATGCTAGAGTTAGGAAAGGGTCCTATAATCTTATTTTGGGAAATCTTTTACATAAAAATTGAAGCATGACAACATGATCTGAAGATTAGATGACATGTATGGTTGACATTGAATTAATTCTGAACCATTGAATATGAGATTTAGCATAATGCCACATTATCATGAACATTTTAGGAATCAGAATTGTAGGGATGTGAATGTGAATATATAGATGCTTGATGCTGAGACTGAGAAGTTAAGGCAATCTTGTTTTGTTTTGCTCGGGACTAGCAAAATCATAAGTTTGGGAGTGTGATAACTTTGTGAAACAGAGTTAATACTCAAGCATTTTTTGATGCATTCATAAGCTAGTTCCTTGAGTTATACCGTGTTTTCATTCAATCCTTGGTAAAAAGTGTATAGGGAATACTTATTCATACATTGTTATGAATTTAAATACATAAACTAGCTTTTTTTTTGTAAATATTTGACTAATTTGGTATTTACTTACTTCCAGGAGCTTCCAAAGAAGCATGAGGGTGCTTAAGGAAACAAGACAAATAAGGATATGTGAGAATTCTTCCCTACAAAGGGGAGGCCATGACACTTCCTCATTGGAGTCGCGACCTCTAACATTCTGTAGCGCGGTACATTTTCCAGAGAGAAGGAAGTCGCAGCTCCCTTAGCTATTGTGTCACAGCTCCTCGTAATGAATTAGTTTCGTGCTTCCAATCACTAAGTGTCGCGACTCCTTAAGTTTTGGTGCTGCGTCTCCTTAAGTTTTTTTAACCGCGGCTTCCCTGTTCAGATGACACAACGTCATCTTTTAACTTGAAAATTGGACAATTGAGGGGTATTTAGAGCATTGGGGACAATAATTTATGGAGAGAAATCTTGAAGAGAGTAGCAAAGGTTTATGAAGATTTAGAGAAGCTGGACAAACCTTTGTACATCCATCAACACTCCTAGTTCTTCCTTCATTCTTCTCTTTATTTTTTATGATGTTTTTGTAGCTCTTTCTTGAATTTGTTTTCTTTATTGCCATGATGTTCTAATTCTCTTATCTAGGGTTCTAATGGATCTTATTATCTAATTTGAATTGATTGCAATTCTTTTCTACTCTTGTGATGATATTGGTTATGGTTTTCCAATTTTATGCTTAATATTCACATTTGATTGACTATTATTTGTGATGTCTTAGTAAACCCATTGAACTAGACATAGGGATTTGGATGTTGGATCATGGAATTAGATGATGCATGTTCAGTTACATTCAATTATGTGGATGAGTTGATTAGCCAATAGGATAGAAATATACTTATTAGTCATGCATAGCAAGTGTTCGATGTTTGTTTTCAATGCATGGAACTTTGTCAATTTACATAGAAATATAGTGTTTTAATTAGGGTCCATAGGTTTACAAGACCATCGAAAGAGGTTTGTAAATGTTTAAACACGTTGGCTAACATAACCGTTTTATGATCAAGAGTAATGAAAGGATTGCATGAAGTCAAATAAAATAATAAGTGAAGTTAGACCCTAGATGCCCAAATCGTAGTCTCTTCTCTATTTATTTCTATCTTGTTTTGGAAACTTTCATATGTTTTTGATACTTTATTTTGTTTTATCATTGAATCACTCAAATCAATTTGATTGCCTGGAATAGAGAATAAGTAGTAATTGGTTGATACTTAGCATAAGTTTTAATACAATCCTTGCGGGAACGATACTTGAATACTCATTTTTATTACTTGTTGACACATGCGCTTGCGTAGTCTAACAAAACGGACAACATTGATGTACCAAAATATGACAAGCATTGCATGAATAATCTTTTATATCTTGAAAGCATGTTTTTTTCATCTCTCTATTCTTGAATCATATGTAAAATTAAATAGAGGGAGATAGTTATGTTTTGAATAACTTGAAGAAGTTTTTAGTTTTGATGATCTTACTCTTTTTGGCAACATGAGTTTTATCTATATGGGAAGAGAAAATAATATACTTCCTTCCTAAGCCTTTTTGTTGATGTTAGATAGGGAGAGTAAGAATTGGAAAGAAAAATTTGTTTTTGTGCTTATTGTTTAATATGCTTACACGAATATTTATTCTTCTATATTGCTCAATATATTTTTCTTTGATGATTTGTCATCATCAAAAAAGGAGAGATTATGGAAATAATTTTACCCCAATGGTTTAATATATTAAGTTTTAATGATAACAAATACAAGATAAAAAGAATGATGTTTATGCTACATATATGTGCTTCACAGATTATATTGGATCATACGTGATCATGTACTCCATCTAGTTATATTTCACTTAATAATCATGCAATGAGATATGTGTAACATTCTTTATATAATATATCTAATAATGCTTTATATGAGTTATAATGAATTAATATTGGATTTGACTCTATTTAAATGAATATGTGCAAAGTGTTCTTTGTTGCATCCTATATAGAGTATATCTATTAGTAATTGATAAATGTTTTATTTGGATGTATCTATGAAATTCTTATATACATGTTAGACTAACTAGAGTTATACATTTATGAATCATGCATATGAAGATATTGAATTATGAATTTGGACTAACTATGCTTGCTTTAAGTGAGTAATACTTTGTAGAATAGTTCAAGTACCAAGAGTAAGCATTGCAACAGAAAGTAAAAGATTACAATTATACTCAACTCAAGAAGAATGAGAATATTAAGATGTTCTAAGCATTTGCAAGATTTGAAGAGAAGAAATTTTCAAAAGCTTGGATTACATCAAGAAGCCTAAGTACTAGAATTGATATATTTTCCTTCTAGGCTTTCTCCTATGTAAAGATAGAAGTTTTACAAGAAAAGAGCCCAAATATGCTTTAAAATCTTTACAAATGGTTCCTACATGCTAAAATGTCCAAAAATATGTTTTGAAAAGCTAGTTATGGTGGTAGTTAAAAACTATGAAAAATAGTCAAGTTTGAGTTTTGAAAAGCTGGCATTTGATTACTCTTTTGATCATACCTTTTGAAAATACTTTGAGTTTTTTCTGAAACTTGTTTCATTTGAAAATAGATTTAAAGATCTTTCCAATGAGTGGTCATTTGCTTTAAACGAATTAGAAATGAAGAAGTTATGACCATTTAAAGTCAGTTTTTGAAATCAAAGTGCAATAATCAATTACTACTGCTCATTGTAATACCCCTAATGACATGTTAGACTTTTATATGTGTACAAAGGTAGCATATGACTTGCTTAACATGCCTGTTTAATTTTGTGATAAATTGAGTTAATTTAGGCACTTTATTGTAACCTAAAGTGTGAAAAATAACTTAAAATGACTCAGATAATAGCATAAATTGCTTAGATGAGAGAAATAAATATGGATAATTTTTTTTTAAGTCACAAATGTATGAAATAAGATGTAGTTAAAGTTTCATGGTAAACTAAGTTGGTTTAGTATTTTTAGGCATATTGATTGTCTTTTTAAAGCTGGATTGACTAGTAGTAGATATAGAAAAGTAAGATAATTGTGAAACAGCTTTTTATATGAATCTTAGCATTTATTTTAGAGTTGTTGGAAGTTGAAAGTCTTGATTTAGCTAAATCTAAGTGTTTTTAGCATATCAAGAAATAGTAGTGTATGGCCATAAGGGCCTTATAAGTCTTTTGTTTTCTTCTTTCTAAACCCTCATTCATAGCCTCTTTTGCTGCACAAAAATAGAAACAGAAAACGTAAGAGAGCAAGGGAAAGAAGAGGAAAAAAAGAAAGAAGGAAGAAGAGGAGAAAAAGAGGAAGGCTAAAGGAAAATCCAAGGTTTGATCATCCAAGAAGCTCCTTTTTCAGCTGCCAAGGTAATGGAATAGAGTTCTTTCACTTCTTTTATCTATTTTCTCCATTGATGCACTCTTAGTGCATAATAGGTCAAAATGAGTCTTAGAGGTGTTTCAAGTGTTTTACTTGCTTGAATGTGTTTCAATGGTTGTTTATGACTTGTTCATAGCATGAGTTTGAGTTAGAAACTTAGAACATCTCATTTAGACCTTTGATTCACAAAGTAAGGTTTTAGGTCAAAATATGTGTGATTTTGGTACATAATCCAAAATTAATAGTTTAAGTTGTTGATTAATGATTCGTATGTGTTAATGAACTAATTAGGGACTTAGGATCACCTAGAAACTATTTTGGAATGACCAAATCTCATGAAGAAAACCAATGGAATAGTGTATGGTTTCTACAGAAATCGGTTTTTGTTATGTATGCCACGGTGTGAATAAGTCACGTTGAGGCATGAAGTGCATCACTTGAGCACCCGAGAGTAGGGCACCGCGGTAGGTCAACACCGTGCCGCGGCGTGAGTTCCAAAAGTTCTAAAAATGTCATTTTTGATGTTTTGAAGTGCTTTACTAGATCAAATCATTTGTATATGTTTCCTAAAGTGTGTTGATAACTTTAGGAAATGAAGTTATTTCACATGAATTTGAATATATATGAGCATGCTATCCTTAAGTTTTATAGGTCAAAGGTTCAATTCATGCATGTCTTTAATGATTTAAGCTTATTAATTCAAATGATTGAGAATTGAATCTTTGAGGATTTTATTTAAAGAATTTGGATTGATCATGATTTGATGGACTTTGACATTGTCTTGATGCAGGTATTCAAGAAGGAAAGACCTTGGAAGGGATGAGGAAAGCGGAGAGGAGCTCAAATTTAGAAGAAAGCAAGAAAGGAGAAGTTGCTTCCAACCCAAGCCTAGGCTTGACAAACCTACGCCTAAACTTGACAAAACCACGCCTAGGCATGGAAAATACATGCCTAAGCATGGAAATCTCAGGTTTTCAGGAATTTCAGACAGAGACACTTACGCCTAGGCGTAGAAAAGTCACGCCTAGGCGTGGCCAGCACCTGACAGCACGTGTTTCATAACTACGCCTAGGCGTGGGAAAAATCCTGGTGCGTGAAATTAGCCTTTAATATCTGATTTTTGAAACTTGAATGGGAGCTTCTGTTTTTGACCAATCATGAAATCCGTATAGAAAGTGGGGGGAGGAGAAAACCTTGGAAGATTGAGGTGATTCAAGTGAAGAATCAAGATCAAGGAGGAAGATCAAGCATTAGATTCTCACCACTTTTGTTTATTCTTCCCCTTTTATCTCTTGATTTGTAACTTGATGGGTTCTATAATTCCATATGTTTTTTCTTCTTTCATGACGTGTAACTAAACTTTAATCTAGGGGCTCTTTAGGATCTTGCTATGGATTTGATTATATTGTAAATTGGTTGAGTATTCTTTCAATGAAATTGGTTTTGTTCTTCCATATCTATGCTTAATGCTTATTATTGATTGGCCATCAATTACATGATTTTAGTATTCCAATTGAAATAGAAATAGCGTGTTATGATTATGGATATGGTATGGTTGATATATGTTCAATTACATTCTATTAGGTTAAGTGTATTGATTAGCTAATGGGATGGACACATACCCATTAGTCATGTATAGCAAGTGTTTGTTAATTGGTCTCAATGAGTGATTCTTATGCTAATTCACATAGACACATAGTGGATTAACTAGGTTTCACATGTGTAATTGTCCTAAACATATGGTTTTATCTATTGTTTATTTTAGCTAACAAAGCCAACTCATTGTTAGATGCTTGTGAATTGCAAGTTATTCATTGAAGTAGCAAGTGAATAGGGACTCCTAGGTCTTTATCATTCTCATCTTTCTCTGGTGAATTTAGCGTTTGGTGCTCTCTTGTTTTAATTCTTTTAAGTTATTATTTTAATTACAAACCCCTCTTACATTTTGTTTGCTTGGATAAGATTTTGTTGAAATTGGTTAGGTTTAGCATTTCTCTAATTGTTAATCCCTTAGGACACAATGCTTTAACTCTCATATATTACTTGTTGACCCGTGCGCATGCGGATTACACATAAACATGTGTTAAGACACAAATAGGGATATTTCAAAAGGGGAATTATCACCTAGTAAGTATGAGAAAGCTTAAGCCTTTGAACATTCAAGAGTTATGGTTTGTCTTAGGTAAATATCTAGCATCTTAGGCCACTTTTGTGGTATTTGCATCACTTAAGAGTAATGAGTGATGATATGCTTAGATGTATGTATATTGAGAAGGATTAGTAGTATTGATCTTTGTGAATATCCTTTGATGATGTGCACCATCATTTAGGCCAAGGGAGATAATTGGGGAGTCCAAAAGGTTCTTTGAACAAGGATTCAGCCCTAGTTTCTCGATATTGTCAGGGTACGTGTAATGTGAGGATGAGCTTTCCCTCTACTTACCACAAGATAATACCCTAAACCAGTATTCCTAGTTTAACATCTTGGTTTTAAGTTGAACTAAGTATGTATGATGAAATGTATGTTAACTTGGTTTATCTAGATGTTAAAGTTAAACCTTATAGTTGCTTTAAACATATCTTATTCAGCATGTGTTAAAATAATGTTTATTATACTATGTATGACTGGTTTTAGTTTTCTCATATTGAGAATTATTGATTCTCACCCTGCTGTGTTGCCATGTAATTCCAAGTGAAAGTTCTTCAAAGAAAAAGAAGAAAAAGGAAGCTAAAGATTAGACTAGTTCTAGTGTTAATGCTTATATTACAACTGTTGTATCTTTTTATACTTTTGTAATGTAAAGAGTTATGTATTACTTCATGCCCCCTGGGAGTTGAAATAATTGTATGGACGGTTTCTTTAATACCATTGGGAATAGTACAACCGTGGTTGAACTATTGTTAAGGCCATGTTTCCTAGGAGTTGAATCACACCTTAGTGCGGGTGCAAATAGACAAGTGTAGGTCTCTTATTGACCTTGGGAACGTCGGGGTATGGGTACCTCGCAATGGACAATTAGCAGCTCTTCTGTCCATGGCGCAGACCGATGCAAATGCACCCACGATCCGGACCGAGACATTGTCCTATATCGAGATTTGTGTAGAATGTCTTGTATAATGCCATGATATGTACATTGGTAAATTGAGAATTTTAGCACTTGAGGGCCTCGACAGCCGCGATACAGACATATCTCCTGATCATTCTCTCTAAATGTTTGTGTCTAGCTCCATGGAGTAGGAAATAAGTACATTGTACATGAAGATGGTCAGCATACGCATTGTGCATATGCATGGTCAGTTCACATATTGTCATGGCATGGTCAACATACATATTGTGGAGACATAAATATTTGTTATATATCTATAGTGGATAGTTGTTGTTATAGTGCTGTTGATATTTATATTATTGTGATATATGCCTTCTGATGATGTCTATGAAATTGATAACTTGAAAATATCTGCAATATCTGCATGGATGGAATGATTTTGTCATTCGTATTATTTTCCTTCACTGCCCTATTGGTAATGAATGTAGGATATCTCACCTCTTGTTTGTACTATTCTTATTCTATGTGATTTTTGGTTAAAGACTGTAAATGGGACGAGGTTGAATTTCCTAGACCATACTTGGTATGATCTCCTACATTTGACGAGGGCAGCAAGAAGGGATTCTATTGATTTTTTCGTCAAGATTGTGTTCACCGGGATTGCCAATACTTGGTGAGTCGACTGGACCAGCGAGCGTAAACAGCATTGTTAGGGATCGGATCATGACCGAGAAGAAGACCGCGATTGAAGATTCTATCCTGATTCTCACCACATCAGTGTATCTCGAGTTAGCCTTATCTATTCAGGAGCTATGGAGTGATCCGATTTATACAACTAGAGAGGACAAGGATTCTATGGCATTAGCTGCTAGGGCACCTGCCCATGAGACCGCACCCCGTCCTGCTCTTGAGTCTTCAGATGAATCGGGGGAGGATCCCGAGGTAGATCCGATGGAGTACCCAACTCCTTAGTCGTGGATTTGTTAAGGGTAGTTTATGATTCCTTTGCATTACATGTATAAGGGTTATTTTGAGTATATGTATGTTTTAAGGTAATTAACCAGTCTTATATGTTGTATCTTGAGTATATCTTATCAAACTATATTTTAAAATGACAGAATGTGTAACTATTCATTCGGGGCTCATATTTCCCTTATATGTACAATGATAGAATTTTGGAAAACTTGTTATTTGAGTTATAGCACGCCAAAAATTTAGTGACCATGGTATAATGACGATTGTGCCATGGTTATTAAATCGAGGGGTGTTACATGGTGTGACTCTATTTTTTGAGCCTATAAATATTTTTTTATTAGATTTTAAAGAGAGTTTTTAGGTTTTAGAGAAACTGCAGCTAGAATTCACATTTTGGAGGCTAAGGAGGCTAAGGGAGCCAAGGGTGGAGGCCATCTTCTTCATGGAAGGAGATTAAAGATTCAAAGATGATATCTATGAGCTTTCTCACTTCTCTCTATGCTTTCCCTTCTCTTCCTTATCTTTTGAACACTATTTTTGATGTATATTTTTGTGTTCAATGATTAGCTGAGCTATATTTGGGGATTACTTTGGATCCTTGTATGAATATTAATGTTTATGTAGTACTTTGAGTATATATTAATGTTTGGTTCTGTTTAATTATATGGATCTTCATGCTATTGATTGTTTGATAAGCTTTTAAGTGATTTGATGAAATATGATGAACCAAGACATAGGAATTTGGATTTTAGATCATACGTATGGTTGATACATATTCGATTTCATTCAATCGGCTTAGATAAATTGATTTGCTAACTGGATAGAAATATACCTCTTAGTCATGCATAGTGTGTGGTTGAGAATAGATCGTTCATGAGTGGAGTTTGCACTAGTTCTCATGGAAACATAGTGAATTAGGAAAATGAAACTATAATTAATTGACCTAGACATAGGCTTTTAACTAAAGTAGATTCTCAAGCTAACTTAACAATTCATTAATGTTGCTTGTAAGAATTGTATATCATTAATTGAAGTACGAGGTGAAAAAGGATATCCTAAATCTCTAAACCATTATCTTTACTTTCATTTATCGCTTTTATGTCTTTAGATTAGTTTTACTGCGCTTTCCTCTATCATATATGTTCTTGAATAGAAATAACTAAGCTATTGGTTGATATTTAGTATTAGAAAGCCAATTTCATCCTCGTGGGAATGATCTCTTACTCTGTATCTGTATTACTTGAATGACCTGTGCACTTGCGGTAAGCAAATGTGCTAACAAGTTTTTATCTTATGAAAGGACCAAGAATTTGCTATCAAGTTTTTGGCGCCATTGCCGGGGATGTTGGTTTATTTCTGTATTACTAATATCAACAATGAGTTTAGTTAGTTCTAATTCAAGCTGTATAGTTCTTTTTCATTTAAGTTTTCATTCTTTGTATTTAAGGTACAATAAATGGTGGATGAGCATAATCACTCGAGGCCTTTGAGGGAGTTCGCGACCCCTAAATGGAGACCTCCAATTAGGCGAAAGAAGGCCTACCATCCGATCCATCCATTTTATGATCAAACTGGCAATAATCCAAGGAGATACACACTAGAGTGTAGTGTGGTAGTTTGCCTAATGACAAAGTCCTGCCGGGACTATAACTCAGGCTCTTCTTAGGAAAGAACCCAGGTTTTTTTTATGTTTTTGTTAGTTTTTATGTTTTTCCTAAGTTTTAAGTCTTATATATATTAGTAGGTTTAGTTTTGTATCTTTAGTTAAGTTTTTATGTTTTTCTCTTATTTTGAGTCTTACATAAGTAGGTATATGTCATTTTTGTAGTTAGTATGTTTGATTTTGTAGTTTTGTTAGTTTTTATGTTTTTCTTGTGTTTTAAGCTATATATAGGTTAATATGTTGATTTTGTTGTTTTAATACATTTTAGTAGTCTATATTATGTTTTAGCTATTTGGACAAGTTTTAGAGGTGCTGAGGATCCCTTTTGAGCAAATTCTACAGCAAAACTGAATTTGCTACAAAATTCTGTAGGCTGATCTCTCACGCCGCAGTGTGAGTTTGTTCCACGTCGCGACAAGACCATTATTTTGTGCGTATCAAGCCAAAATCCAGAGATCTCAATGTCACGACGTGGCAAGTTCAAAGTCACGGCATCCTTTTAAAACTTGTTAAAAAAAAGAAAAAGACTTGATTTAGGGGCTGCTGAAAGCACCCATTCTGATCAAATGTCGCAGCATGGATGCTGTGTGCTGCGGTGTGCCACCTGTAGTGTATATATTGTACATTGTTAGTTTATTTTAAGTGTTTTTAAATATTTGTAGTATACTCAGCTCTCACATTTCAGTATGTTGATGGGCTCAGGTACCCTAGACACCATGGACATTGTTTCACTTTGGTTTGGGGTAGTATCATTATGTGCTTTAATCATAATGAGCTATTTGAATACATGTGATGATATTTTCTAGATGCAGTTGTGATAGCCACCATGTTTTCATGATTTTCTATTTCTTTGGCTATTAGTAATGGGTTTGAAAAAGAATTTTCAATTTTCAATATTATGCAAATGATGTTATGCATACTTGATGAAAAAGTTGAATTTATTTGAATGCATGATATATTGCAAAAATGCTGGTGTTGTAATGGTTGTCCATTGATGTGAAAGGTTGCTAGTTGCCCATTTTTCAATGAAACCATTTGTGATCCTAAAGTATGTGAAATAGTTTAGTTATTTTTTATATATGATTTACATTTCACTTAGATGCAAGTGTAACTTTGAAAATGATAAGAGTGCATATCTAGAGAATGTTTATGGATATACATTTAGAGATTTCGATTATTCTAGAAATTATTTTTCAACTCTCTTGAGGCGAAATCTTAGGTTGTACATGATTGAGGAAATGATTAAGGCAATGTTTGGACCAATTGAGCTTTTCGAGCTTACCCTAAATGATTTTATCATAGGTCCCCTTTTGAAGCCTTATAATTGTTTAGCCTTATTTGTTTTTCATAACCATTGTATTCGTTAACCTATTAATCATTCTAATGCATGTGAAAGCATTACATTTTCTTCCTACCTTCATTGTTTGTTGAGGCATAATATATTATTTCTTGAAGTGAGCCTTGTGATTAGGAGTATTAATGATTCAATACAAAATGAGCATGAAGGAACCAGATGCAGTTGAAAGAAAAAAAAAAGCATTACTTTGCAAAATAAAAGGAAAACAAATGAAAAGAAAAAAAAAGAGAAAAAAAAAGCAAAGCTTAAGAAAAGAAAAGTTTGAAAAGCATCAAAATGGTTTTGACAAGTTTTCTACTTACACTATTGAATACCCTGCTAATATCAGTTAGTGGCTCATGACTTGGAATAATATGTTTATGTTTCTCAATATTTGTGTTATATCCTATCATTTCTGTTCTTTAACCCATTATCATTTGCCTAACATTACAAGCTATTAAAGTCCATTTTGATCCTCAATTTTGTGTGATTTACATTAGTGGAGAGAGAGTTAGATTACAATTTTGTGGATTTTATGATTTATATGCATGTAGGTTTATAAACTTATCCGGATGGGTATGACTTGATTAGGATAAGTTTATCTTGCATGTTTGTGGGAAAATGTGAATTGCATGAAAGATGGCTGAATTGCTAGCATGTGAAGGATTGTATATATGTGGAGATAATTTTAAGGCATTTATACTTTTTAAGGACTAATATAATCATTATTCACTAGCTATGATTTAAATGAGAAAATTGAAATTTTAATAGATGCGAAATGATATTTGGTGTCAAGAATTGGAATGAATTGTCAAGCTTGGCGGGGAGCTTCCTTGAGAACATAATGTTTGCCAAGCTTCCCTGATCAATAAATATACGACAAACCTTCTTGTTGGTGATTATCCTAGATATCACCATAAGGTCATGTGGTCCAGAATGGTGTTTCCATAGTCTTCTTCAGAAAAGGAAATTGGTGGGGCCTTTCGCAATCTATTCATTGGCTTAAAGATTGGATGGGAGGCCACACTCAGCACAACTCGAAGGGCCTTTTTCCTTGCATTGTTAGACTCGTCGTCACTCTTGAAGTTGCTTGATATTGTGTTGATTGTTTAGGTTACTTCCGTATGACAGCGATCATCATTCTGGGTAGGAGGATCCTAGGGTTTTGCCCTATCTTGATGCTGGGCATTATACTAGGATGGGTCCTCCCTTTAATTTTCATTCTTTGCTAGCGACTGTCTTCTTTGATATTAGGATGGGCTTTTCAAGGACTATACTCATCTTGTAATTTCTATTTCCCCTCTAGTTCTCATTCCAGGATTGGCATACATATCACCCCAAGTGGCCATCCTAGATTAGGGATTCAATCGCGTCCTGAAGGTGGACGCAGTCTTTAGTTGTGTGCCTATATCCTTCATGGAATATGCAGTGCATTGACTTATCTTTCTGGGCATATTTCCTTAGTGGAGAGGGCTTTTGGATACCTCTGAACTCCATTTTCATAATCTTTTTGGTAGATTTGAGCTCGGGATGCATTAAGGGGGTTGTAGTCTTGGTACCTTCATTTTGGTGGTTGTTTGGAGTTTCGAGGTTGCCAAGGAGCTTCGGTTTGCTTCAGTTTTGCTTCTTCGCCTTTGTTTGATGTCGCCCTAAACTCATCCATTGTCCTAGGTTCTTTCTTGGCAAGGGATATGAAGAACAGACTGGAATGAAGACCATCCTTTATGTAGTGTAGGGCTAGCCTTTCATCCTAATCATAGATATTCAAGCATTCTTTATTAAATCGGGTTCTATAATCCTAGAGTGATTCTTTTTTATTCTTTATTTAATATGAGAGAGGCATGAAATGGATTTTAGCTATACCTTACTAGTGGTAAAGTGCAGTAGAAATCTGGAGGACCTTTCCAATTGTCCACAGACTTCGATAGTCAGGGTCATAAACTATCTCAAGGCAGCTTTCTTAAGGGAGAGAAGGAAAACATAACACATGAGTAAAACATCACCTCTAGCAAACAATGTGGTTGAGACGTAAGCATCCAAATGCTCTTGGGGATCTGAGGTCTCATCGTAGGCTTTGATATTAGTGGGATATTTGAAGCGCCTAGGGATCTTGTAGGCCATTAAATCGTCTAAAAAAGATTGGTTATGCTAAACCACTATTCTTCGTTGTCTAGGCTCTTGCTCCCCAGGATTCCCTCCTTCTTGGTTTCCAACCCTACCTCCAGTTCCATTATCTTGGAGTTTTTAAGATCACGGTCCTTATCGCGGGCTGGTCCATTTCTGGTGTCATGATTCTATGCGAAACCCAGTTCTTGTCTTCTCTTTCCTCATAGACAGATCTCTCTGGGTTATGAATGAATTCATCTTGAAGATAGATCAAGGAGATTAGTCCTTGGCATGAAAATCTAGCAGGGATTGACTTCTCCTACTATGATTGGTCACCTTCGTTGTCTAATCTCAAGCCTAAGTATTGTAAAGCTGAAACACAAGGTTTGGCTTTTCCTGACAGGGCTCTATGTGATCCGAGTCGCTATATGGCTAGAACGTGCCGCAGCGGAGGGGAAGGGTTCTCATTAGGAAGAGAAGTCTCTTCTCTATTGAGCTTGGGTTCTAGTTGGAAAGTGTCAAATCTTAAGGAGCTACAGAGCCACGATGGTGGCTGGTGGTTGGCTGGTTTAGTGCGGTGGAGGCATGGTTTTTTCTGGTGGTTACCATGGTAGAGGGCGATGGGATTTGAAATTTACCTTTCCAACAGATAGTGCCAATTTTCTGAATAGATTTTAGAGGATCACCTTAGTGAGGCTAATGTGGGTGGCTTCCTCTATAGCATGACAGTAAGGACAGTAGTGCGAAGGGTGGGTACCTACAAAAGACACTCTGACGCTCAAGTTAGACCGTGTACTAGGTGGGCAGTGTTTAAAGTTTCATATCCATACCTTGGTAACTTGTCTAGTATTTATAGGAGAGTACTGCTTAAGGGTTAAGCGAGATATGAGTGAAATCACATTTGAAATAAGCATTTAATGGATAATAAATGTCATTGATAAGAATCCCTATAAAATAGGAATTGATTGGAGTGATTTTCTCTTTTAACCGTAATTCCTATAAATGAGAGATTTGGGAAAGATTTTCTCCTTATCTGTTGAAACGGGTTATGACTTCTAGTGCACAGGTCATTGGCCGAGATCTGTCTTGGATAGGCCGAGTTATTATTACTTGAACCATATCGGAGCCCGGTGTAGAACACTTGTAGATTTCAACTAGAAGTGAACCCTTATAGGAATTTACATACATCCACTTAGGCCCAAGTCCACCACACACACCAATGCATATATACGACACTTAGGAAGGGGGAAACCCACATTGAGCTTAATATAGCTTATTGTGGAGGTTTAGGCAGGATTTGATCCTAAGACCATGTAATCTGAAATACCCGTGAAAACATGATAGACTTGTATATGGTTACAAAGGTAGCCTAATACTTGTTTATCATATCTGTTACGTTTTGTGGCCTTCTAAGCACGTTTAGTCGCTTAGTTGTAACACTATGTGTGAAACATAGATGTTATTAGCCCCGATTTTAGCTTAAACTGCTTAGTTAATGAAAATAAATGCAGAGGATTTATTTCTAGGTCACAAATGTGTGGAAGATGGTATGATTAAAATTTGAGGTTAATTGGAGTTAGTTTGACATTTTTTAGTATACTATGTGTGTGTTTTAATACCGGATTGACTACCAGCAGATAAGGAAAATTATGGTAATGGCAAAACAAGATTTTTGATGAATCTTAGGATTTATTTTAAACTTGTTGGAAGTTATGAAACTGGATTCAATGAAATCTAAGTCTTCTTAACAGATCAAGTTTTGGCAAGTCACTTAAGTGACAAAGGAGTAGACGACTCCTTCTCTCTTTTTTTGTTGCCCTTGACTTATTTAAGTCTCAAATGAGATATTTTGTCTTATTATTCTCTTCTCTTTCATGGCTGTAGTTGCAAAGCTCAAAAGTAAAGACAATAAACAAGGTGAATGAGGAGAATCATCTACCAAGGAGGAGCTGCTTAATGATTTCAACTTTTGTAGTTTGAGGTAGGGGAAAACTTTGTTTTTGACTCATCTTCCTACTTTCTTTATCATGTTCATGAGAGAGGGCTTGATGTGGTAATTTAGGTTTTCAGTGTGTTTTGGTGTCTTTATCTTGAATCTTGTTAGATAACTTGAGGATGACTTACTTCTAGTTTGTGGTATGATTGGTGAAACATCTTTCATCTCTTAAACACCCATAATCTTATTTGAGTTTAAAATAGGATTTTAGGTTTTTTTGGTGATGGATGATGTGTTGATGCATGTTGAGTGTTTCCAAAATTGTTTTGAGAGTCAGAATGTGTTAATGGACCTCGAGTATAGTTAGAAATCACTTGGATGTGAGGTTTAAGTGATTGGAAGAAGGGCATGTTCCAATGGAATAGTACCCTATACCTGCAGAATTCTACAGAATGCTGTTTATGCTGCGGCATGAGTGTGCGGCGCCATGACGTGTGAATGATGCTAGTTCCATTTTTGGGACCCAAGAGCTGGGCGTCGCGGTATGCCTGAGGTTCATGCTGCGGCATGAGTGAGTAGAGAGCAGGGCGCCGCAGCGTGGCTGTGTTGTGCCGCGACGCTAGCTCCAGCTTTTCTCAAAAATTATTGTGTGGTGCAATGAAGCCTTTTAATGGTGTAGTTTTTCATTTATGCTTCTGAGTGGGTGTTGAGAATCTAATAGGAGTATTTAATAAAGTGGGCGTGTGTTAAGTAAAAAATGATTTGTAATGCTAATTATGAGAAGTAATTAGACAGGGATACATATATATATATATATAGTATATTATGTTTATTGAAAGGTGTGATCCTCATAGATGAGGATAATCTATATTAGGAAAGGTGGGTAGTTTCCTTCCCATTATAGTGACTTTCATAAGGATGGATTTCCCTGTTATTTGTTGATGACAGCGCAGTGTTCGCCTTTTTTTGCTAACTGCAAGTGAACGGGTCGCTCAAGTAATAAAATGATAAGTTAAGTTCGTTCCCACGAGGAAATGGTCAATTCTTTTGCTAAATATTAACCAATAGCTTAAATAATTCTATTGAAGAACATTCAAATTGTAAAAGGGGTGTGAATAAATAAAAAGACTAAAAAGTATTAATTTGGGAATAAGAGATTATGATTAGAGCATAGGGGATCCTTTTTCACCAACTACTTCACTTAGCAACATGCAACCCTCTTGAGCAACAATCATGAAATGGATTTGTTAGCTTAAGAAACTTCATTAGCTAAGCTTAAGTTTAGGTCAATTAACCATGCTTCATTCACCTAGCTCACTATGTGTCCATAAGAACTAGAGTAAACTCCGCTCATTAAGAACTATTCTCAAATACTTGCTATGCATGACTAAGGGGTATATTTCTATCTCATTAGTTAATTAACTCACCCTATGAATCGAATGAAGTTAAACATGCATCAACCATATCCATGATCTAAAAGCTAAATTCTTATGTCTAGTTTAATAGATTTTATCAAATCACATTAAATATTGGCCAAACATTCAAGAGCATTAAGAGAAACATAGATGAACAAAACCAAACATCATCATTAACTCAAAAAGGTACAAAGTTACCAAATATACATAGAAGGATCCAAAGAAACCCTTAAAAACAGCTTAGCTATCCATGGAACACAAAAATCTCAAGAAAAAATTCATGTCCATGACCTAGAATAAGAAAGAAATAAGAGAAAAGAGGGAAGACACTATGATTGTAGTCCTTGGATGCCTGATCCTCCTTGAAGAATGGTGGCTTCCACTTCAAATCCATCTTCTCCTCTCAAAATGGTGAAAACAAACCCTAGTTGCGTTCTCTATCTACATAAAGCTCTCCCCTTTCAAAATATCCGATAGAACAATATTTATAGGCTTAGCAAGACGCCACGCGTTGCGGCATGAACCATCTTGCACCGTGGTGCGCATCAAAATTTAGGTCGCCACTCCACGGCATAAACTTGCTTGTGCCGCGGAGTGCTAGCCTCTTTCTATTAGTGCGCATCTGACGGAAAGCTCCACGCCGTGGCGTGAGATACTAATATGCCTCCTAGGCTTTCTCTTCTAACGCTGGGACTTGGTTTGCTCCAATTTATCTGTTTGGAGCCCATCCTACAATTGAGAATTCACCCAGTTAAATACAAGTGCAAAATCTACTTAATCCAACAAAGAATTAGAAATATTTTCTTAAAAACATAGAGGAAGACATCAACATGAATTTAAATGGATATAAGCCTAAAGTATTCCTTTCATGCCTTAGAACAAGGAC
This sequence comes from Ormosia semicastrata, assembly GCA_029884595.1. Taxonomy (NCBI): domain Eukaryota; kingdom Viridiplantae; phylum Streptophyta; class Magnoliopsida; order Fabales; family Fabaceae; genus Ormosia; species Ormosia semicastrata. The sequence goes on along the minus strand of JAQQTO010000062.1, from coordinate 15,012,222 downwards.
TAAGCAATCAATAAAGCACAGATATAGGGCACAAATAACTACATTTTATGGAGTTATCATACCCCTAAACCTAGATTTTTGCTAGTCCTCGAGCAAAACTAAGTATGATTGCACTTGCATTGATAAATCCTGCCTAACATGCATTCAGTAGCTAACATGGATTCCAAATTCAATTTCACCATAACTAGTGCATGATGATTGCATAAACCTCAAAGAATGCTCATGCCTCACAATCCACTCCACACACATACAATCCTTATCATGCTAACAATCAAAGCTTCTTATCATGCATCAAAACATCTCCCACAAATATGCAAGCCAAACTTCACCTATTCAATTCATATTCATCCGGATAAGTTTATGAGCATACATGTAACACCCTCCTTAGGGCGTCACACTTCGTGTTACTCAATTATCATATTTCCCCTTCGTTATGAATCGTACTTGTAATATAAATACGAGTTATAAAATTTCTTGATGATAGTAAGATAAACTTAGCGAAAATTAAAACATTACAACATCATCGCAATCTAATTTTACATTATATATAGAAGTCGTAGTATTATCACACTTTAATATTTACAAATTGGACTCTAAAAATATTTACACATTAATTAAATTACATAATGCCCAAGTAACTCTAAACATGCAGAACCCTCAAACGGGTCCTCCTTAGACTCCTCAACAGGGAGGAATCCAACTTGACACAAAATATATAATACTAACCGTACCCGGAGTACGAGAGTAAGCCCCCTATTACAGTTTATGTGAGAAACACATTTTCCATCCAGCTCGACGTACTATGCTTTTGGTTCCCATATACCTTACGAAAACTCAACATCTCCATCTCTTTAGAACTCAACTTCGTTCTTGAAAATCTGATCTTCCTTATGTTCTTACTCAACGTTTTGAAAATCTGATCTTCCTTGTGTTCTTACTCAACGTTTTGCTCAATCCCTTTACAGTTATAATTACAATACAGAAATAGACAGACAAAGAGGTGAGATCACCTACGCCAATACCAGTATGGTAGCAATGAAGATAAACACATACTAACACATCATACATAATTACAATTATGCCACCAACATCATTTATCTAACACATATCATTTATCATCATAATTCATACCATAATTCATAATTACATCCATGTCCTTATCAATATTCACTTATTCAATAATTCAGTTATCATAAACAATAATGATGATAATGCACTCAGCATTATCATCATCATTATTCTTCAAGTATTCAAAAACAATTGTCATAACTCACAATCAATATTCCTCAATTATTATATCACACAGATGTAAATGCTCAGATTTATGCATATGAACAAAGACTCAGTTTATCAAAACAATTCTATAGAGGTTTTTCACAATTTCGAGGAGAATGCTCTGGTTAATCGTCCAGCCTTAGCCCACAGACAATCTCCAGTCTTCTGGTTAATTGTCCAGCCTTAGCCCACAGACAATCTCCAGTCTTCTGGTTAATTGTCCAGTCTTAGCCCACAGACAATCTCCATCTTACCGTTAATTGTCGACCTTATTCAACCCATCGGACTTTTTCAATGCACATTCAAATGCACCATGTACAGTTCATTTTCTTTATCTCATATTCTCAATTCATTTTCTTTATCTCATATTCGGGGTCCTCAAAATTGGCCCAATAGTGTCATTATTGTAATTTCATCGCGAAACCATATTTTTCGCATTTTCTCAATCGCACAACAGTTCTTCATGAAAATCACATTTACGAAATAGTCCCTTGAAAAATTCATATTTTACGAAATCATCCCTCATAAAATTCATATTTACAAAATAGTCCCTCAAAAATTCATATTTACAAAATAGTTTTTCATAAAATTCCTTTTTACGAAATAATCTTTCATAAAATTCATAATTTACAACATAGTCCCTCATAAAAATCCTATTGACGAAATAGTTCTTCATAAAATCCATATTTCCAAAATAGCCCTTCATAAATTCATATGAATTACATTTTAGTCCCTCAAAATATACTAATTACTTTCTTGTCCCTCAAACATATAAATTACATTTTAATCCCTCAAAAATAGAATAATTACTTTCTTGTCCCTCAAAACATATAAATTATGTTTTAGTCCCTCAAAAATAGAATAATCGTATTATCGTCCTTCAAAACACATAAATTACATTTTTGTCTCTCAAAACATAGTATTTTCACTATAGCCCCTCAAAATTTTATATTTGCATAGTGACCCTATATTTCCATAATATTTCCAATTAAATCCCTTTCTCATAAAATTTACGAAAATTTACAAGATAAATTCCACGTACCTAAAGTATAAGTTTCTCTATAGTATACATTCTACATACACACAATTATCAGTTCCTTAAGCATTACAAAGATACGATAAGAATCGAAATAAATTCGATCTCATAAATGCTACACATAAACACATAGAAATACAATCGGTACATCCCAATTACATACAAACACACAAACACAATCAAGCACATCTCAAAACAGTTCAATAATCTCAAACAATAGCGAATTAACTTCAAACAATAGGTGAATAAATCCTTAAGGATTTTTCACCGAATGCACCATCTTCATACTACCAAACAAGAGTGGTAAGGTTGAGTCTCCTCTTACCTCTTGAAGACAAGCTTTGTAAGCTTTCCTCCCTTGCCTTGAAACTTTATAAATCTCCTAACAAGCCCTAAAATTTTCAAGAAAAATTAGTGAAGGACCATACAAGAATCAAGGTTGAAAACCATGGAAAAATCATGGTTAAAAACATTAAAATCAAACTTGGAATTCTTAAATCAAAGCTTACCTTTTTAAAAAAGATTGAAGAAGCTTAGATTGATGAAGCTTTGAAGCTTTGAACAAAGTAGGATATTAGAGTGGAGTTTAAATTTAAACAAGCCAAAAGATAAGTGTTTAGAAAGGATGGATGGTGTAGTTTTGGAGATGGTGACCGGTTGTGAAGAAGAGAAATGGGAGAGAAGGATGCATGAGTTTCCTTGGTATTTTGGAAAGAAATAGATGGATGTTTTGAGAAGTAGAAAGTGCAGAATGAAGACGTATTTGGGGCTGCTGGCCGTGTGGAATTTGGAAGGTAAATGGCTTATATTTGTGGAATAAAAAGTGAAGAATGAAGATATGATTCAGCTGCTGCCCAGCCGTGTTATGCTTGTGATATTTGGATGATTTCACTTAAAAAAATTATCAGATTTTAAGTGCAAAAGACAGCTGCCCACGTAGATGAGTTTGTGACATTTGGAGAGATATATTTGTATCATTATCCACTCCATTTCCAGCTGCCCATTTGCTGCTGCCGTGTGCTTTCTTTGTGATGGACGTGAATGACTTTTGCTTGAGCAAATGGTCATGCATTAATTGCACAACAACTCTCCATTCTCATTGGTTGGAAGCTTGACTTTTGCATGGCATTTGGACATTCAAATATCACTTGAATCCTCACAAATTTCTAAACGTATGGCTGCTGTCTTGGACGTCCTAATGTGCTGCTGCTGGCCCACTTTTCTGCTGCTGTTTGGGCCGTGAATTGCTGGACGTGGAGCTCCTTCTACTGCTCCAATTCAGCTGCTGGTCCATGTCCTTTTAGGTGAGTTTAAGTCCTTTAATTTATTGCTAATCCAAGCTAAATTCTGCTATTGGGCCACAAAATCTGCTGCTCAAAATTTCTGCTGGGCCATGAGTTTAGGTGCTGCTGGGCTCTCTAAATTTTGCTGCTGTCCAAGGTGGTTTAAGTGGGTTTTAAATCCTCAATTCATCATTAGTTCAAGCCTAATTACTAGTTTATTGGTTAGCCAATTAATTGGGTTTAATCTCCTAACCATTCTTACTTAATTCTTCAAGTACATAACCAATTTAGTTTAACATATTTAGCTTGTATCTAATACATTTTAATCATACATCATCATTTTTAATTAGAATTAGGATATTAAATTAAAGATTAAGTTATAACTAATCCCTAATCAAGTTAGTTTACTTAGTTGCTTAATTAGGTAATTAGGACAACTAAATTAAGGTTAATTAGTTTCCTAAATAAAAGTCAAGCAATTAATGTTGACTAAATCTTATCCATTAATCTTGTTTATGGTAAATACTATTTGATAGTTTTAGTAAGCTTTGTTTTACACCATTGATTGAATCAATGGTAAAGATCAAGGCTTCTAAGTCAAGCTTCAAATCTAATGGTCCACAAGGAAGTCTAAACTTCTTCCTTGACCAATTCTCATTGGTTAGAAAAGTCTAACCAATTGTTTTGTCTATATCCAGTTGGTTCACTTTAATTTTACTTACAAGAAATGTTCTAAATACTTTTTCTTATTAATTAAAACTTATCGGGTCCAACATTCATAGCAACGATTGCTATAAATGCAATTACGGATATTTATTAATACAATATTATTTATCTTCATAGATGGATTCTAAAAGTTAAAAGATTCTTTTTCTCGAATCACTCAGAGTCGGGTTTAGTAAGATCCCCTTTCCAAATGAGACAGATCAGAATTTTCCCGACCTGAAAAATATTATTTTTCCTAGCCAGGAGCAATCACACAAAATGATCAAATATGATCTCAGGACAATCAAATTAATTTTTATACCACACATAAAATGCAAAACAGAGTAATTCTGCTATTGTTATTCATATAGTCAGAATTCGGGGTGTTACAACTCTCCCCTTCTAAAATAAAGTTTCGTCCTCGAAACTTGACATACACTTAACACAAAAATGGATACTGCTCTCTAATCTTTTCTTCCAACTCCCATGTGGCTTCACCACTTACATCTTTCCAAACTACTTTAACTAATGCAATGTCTTTTCCTCGAAGCTGCTTTATCCTTCGGTCTTCAATCCTGACTAGAACTGTCTCGTAGGTTAAGTTCTCCTTTAGTTGTACAGTATCTGGTTCAATAATGTGAGTCGGATCTGGAATATATTTTCGTAATTGTGACACGTGAAATACATTATGAAGATTTAATAAAAACGGCGGTAGCGCGACTTGATAAGCTACTGGCCAATCCGACGAAGTATCTGATACGGTCCAATAAACTTGGGAGTAAACTTCTTTGACTTGATTACTCGTCCAACTCCAGTCATAGGCGTCACACATAAAAAAAAAATATATATATATATATATACATGGTCACCTTCTTTGAATTCCAGTGGTCTTCGCCTCTTATCTGCATAGCTCTTTTACCGCGTCTAAGCTGTCCTCATCGTATCTCGAAATATCTTCACTTCCTTAGTGGGCTGTCACACAATTTCTAGTTCCACGATGTTACTTTCACCAGTACGATACCAACGCAAAGGCGTTCTACAACGTCTCCCATATAATGTCTCACAGGGTGTCATCCCCATGCTCGAACGAAACTATCGTTGTATATGAATTCTATCAATACCAGAAATTTATCTTAACAAGTCCTTTGAAAATTCTAACTATTCGTCTCTTCTCGATGTCCAAGTCTTTCTTGATTGAACAGGTACTTCAAGCCTTTGAATTTATTGTGAACTTGATAGGAAAGAAAACGTCTTCAGATTTTCCTTGTAAAACAACTATCGCGTATCCTAAAACGTAACTCGAACAATTCTTCTCATGCACATTCCACTGCCTTAAAGTATACGTCACCACCTTTCCATTTGATTTTATCACTCCATCTAAATCCACAAGTTGAACTCCTTGTAACAGAATTTACGTTTGATTAATTTCGCACATAACTCCTTCTTCTTCTTCAAAATTGAAGAATCGCATTGAAATCTTCAGCATGCTCCTTGGAATTTCGAGAATAGGTCAAAATATTGCCAATAATGACAAATTTGCTAGATGAAAAAGAAAGATCCTATTTATAGAATTCACAGACATCGTCAAAACATTCCCTACTCTGAATGGTAGTACTGACTATTCATAGTTCTTGTAACGCCTTTTAAAAATTATCTTGGAACATTCTCTACCTTCATGTGAATCTGATAACAACCAGTACACAAGTCGATCTTGGAACGAAGAACGATCCCTTTCATTTGATCTTCTGGCTCTCCTATCATCACATCATCCTAGATTTTCTTCATCAAGATAAGTTGTTCTACTTGGCTTTTTTTTTTTTTTTTTTTTTTACTCTTAATAGAAATTGTCTCATAGATCAAGTTTTCTTCTAATTGTACTGTATTTGATATTATAACACAAATTGAATCAGAATGAGCCCTTTTTAATTGGGATACATGAAAGACACTATGAAGGTCATAAGGAAAAGTAATAAGACTTTTCAATAAGTTACTAGATTAGTTCAGCAAAGAATATGAAATGGTCTAATAGATTTTGAAACGAACATAGTCCAATAATTTTAGAATTGAACTTTCTGGATTCAAATCCAAAAATCTCAAGTCAAGGAAAACAATAAAATTGCTTTACAACAATCTAGTAGGATATGGTTGGAAAATAACCAATCCATTTAAAAGTCAGGATCACAAATAAATGAAATTTTAGATAAACAAATCAAATCAACAGAAAAGATTTGATATCCAATAGATGCAAGGTAGAGTTAGAAAATCTAAGTATAACCAACAAATTTAACAAGAAGAATAGATATACTCAAATCACATTATAACAAAGACACGGATAAGTCAAATTAATTTACTCAGTCTATTTAAAAAAAAAATAGACAAACCAGAGTAATAGAAGAATTTCAAACTCAAATAATAACAGGATAGTTCTATACAAACTCAAGTGGTAAGAGCAAGTTTAGAAGTTGATGTAGTATTACGAAAAGAACAAAACATGGATAACCCCAAAAGATTCACACTGTCACAGATCACAAAGGACTGAGTTACTTTACGCATCATACAGTACAGTTTTAAAATTACCCTCTATGGCACAACTTCCTCACTCCTTAAATTTTTGTATTTGAATGTTCTCACTACACTCTTTGCATCAGCTTCTTCTTCTTCTTCTTCTTCTTGAGATTTTAAAATACATGTATTACTAATGGAAGATCCCATCTTCAGTTGATCACAATCTCTGGAGAAATGTCCAGGCTTCCCACATCGATAACAAATAACTCTTTTATGCTGATAATCTTTGGTAAGATGATTTTTTTTTTCCACACTTGAAACATTTCATGGTTGATGCCACAGTCTGACCAAAATCGTTGCCACTAGTACTCCCCCTCTTTGCTTGTTGTTACTTTCCCAATGGTCGTACATTCGACTTTTGCTGAACACGATCGACTTTACGCTTCATTCCATCTTGTATTATCGAAGACTCTAAATTACAGTTTCTTGCATCCAGTGGCTGCTCCAATCCTAATAAGCTATGAAGTTCGATTATCAGTTCCTGCTGTTGAGTGATCATCTGTCTCTATTGTACTGCTACTTCAATCATCTTTTGCATTACACTTCTAGCTACGGCAATACGATCTTCATCACGTCTCGCGTCTACATGCTCATGTTCGCTACGTTCCATTATCTTTCTTCAAAGATAAATAAAATCAAAACACGACGAACTTAACGTAACTATTTCACACAACATCGTCTCCTTTCGGAAACTAAAAACATATCTCTGTGTTCAATATCAGAGATTCACACAGCACAAACAAGACAAGCCTACCCACAAACCCAAAAGACTCTAACTTGGGCTCTGATACCAACTAATGTAACACCCTCCTTAGGGCGTCACACTTCGTGTTACTCAATTATCATATTTCCCCTTCGTTATGAATCGTACTTGTAATATAAATACGAGTTATAAAATTTCTTGATGATAGTAAGATAAACTTAGCGAAAATTAAAACATTACAACATCATCGCAATCTAATTTTACATTATATATAGAAGTCGTAGTATTATCACACTTTAATATTTACAAATTGGACTCTAAAAATATTTACACATTAATTAAATTACATAATGCCCAAGTAACTCTAAACATGCAGAACCCTCAAACGGGTCCTCCTTAGACTCCTCAACAGGGAGGAATCCAACTTGACACAAAATATATAATACTAACCGTACCCGGAGTACGAGAGTAAGCCCCCATTACGCTTTATGTGAGAAACACATTTTCCATCCAGCTCGACGTACTATGCTTTTGGTTCCCATATACCTTACGAAAACTCAACATCTCCATCTCTTTAGAACTCAACTTCGTTCTTGAAAATCTGATCTTCCTTATGTTCTTACTCAACGTTTTGAAAATCTGATCTTCCTTGTGTTCTTACTCAACGTTTTGCTCAATCCCTTTACAGTTATAATTACAATACAGAAATAGACAGACAAAGAGGTGAGATCACCTACGCCAATACCAGTATGGTAGCAATGAAGATAAACACATACTAACACATCATACATAATTACAATTATGCCACCAACATCATTTATCTAACACATATCATTTATCATCATAATTCATACCATAATTCATAATTACATCCATGTCCTTATCAATATTCACTTATTCAATAATTCAGTTATCATAAACAATAATGATGATAATGCACTCGATTATCATCATCATTATTCTCCAAGTATTCAAAAACAATTGTCATAACTCACAATCAATATTCCTCAATTATTATATCACATAGATGTAAATGCTTAGATTTATGCATATGAACAAAGACTCAGTTTATCAAAACAATTCTATAGAGGTTTTTCACAATTTCGAGGAGAATGCTTCCGTTAATCGTCCACCTTAGCCCACGTGACAATCTCCGGTCTTACCAAATTTAGCCCACAGACAATCTCCAGGTCTTACGTTAATTGTCCGGTCTTAGCCCACATAGACAATCTCCATCTTCTCGTTAATTGTCCAAATTTTATTCAAATTTACCCATCGGACTTTTTCAATGCACATTCAAATGCACCATGTACGCTTCATTTTCTTTATCTCATATTCTCAATTCATTTTCTTTATCTCATATTCGGGGTCCTCAAAATTGGCCCAATAGTGTCATTATTGTAATTTCATCGCGAAACCATATTTTTCGCATTTTCTCAATCGCACAACAGCTTCTTCATGAAAATCACATTTACGAAATAGTCCCTTGAAAAATTCATATTTTACGAAATCATCCCTCATAAAATTCATATTTACAAAATAGTCCTCAAAAATTCATATTTACAAAATAATTTTTCATAAAATTCCTTTTACGAAATAATCTTTCATAAAATTCATAATTTACAACATAGTCCCTCATAAAAATCCTATTGACGAAATAGTTCTTCATAAAATCCATATTTCCAAAATAGCCCTTCATAAATTCATATGAATTACATTTTAGTCCCTCAAAATATACTAATTACTTTCTTGTCCCTCAAACATATAAATTACATTTTAATCCCTCAAAAATAGAATAATTACTTTCTTGTCCCTCAAAACATATAAATTATGTTTTAGTCCCTCAAAAATAGAATAATCGTATTATCGTCCTTCAAAACACATAAATTACATTTTTGTCTCTCAAAACATAGTATTTTCACTATAGCCCCTCAAAATTTTATATTTGCATAGTGACCCTATATTTCCATAATATTTCCAATTAAATCCTTTCTCATAAAATTTACGTAAATTTACAAGATAAATTCCACGTACCTAAAGTATAAGTTTCTCTATAGTATACATTCTACATACACACAATTATCAGTTCCTTAAGCATTACAAAGATACGAGATAAGAATCGAAATAAATTCAGATCTCATAAATGCTACACATAAACACATAGAAACACAATCAGGTACATCCCAATTACAGTTCAAACACACAAACACAATCAAGCACATCTCAAAACAGTTCAATAATCTCAAACAATAGCGAATTAACTTCAAACAATAGGTGAATAAATCCTTAAGGATTTTTCACCGAATGTACATCTTCATACTACCAGAACAAGAGTGGTAAGGTTGAGTCTCCCTCTTACCTCTTGAAGACAAGCTTTGTAAGCTTTCCTCCCTTGCCTTGAAACTTTATAAATCTCCTAACAAGCCCTAAAATTTTCAAGAAAAATTAGTGAAGGACCATACAAGAATCAAGGTTGAAAACCATGGAAAAATCATGGTTAAAAACATTAAAATCAAACTTGGAATTCTTAAATCAAAGCTTACCTTTTTAAAAAAGATTGAAGAAGCTTAGATTGATGAAGCTTTGAAGCTTTGAACAAAGTAGGATATTAGAGTGGAGTTTAAATTTAAACAAGCCAAAAGATAAGTGTTTAGAAAGGATGGATGGTGTAGTTTTGGAGATGGTGACCGGTTGTGAAGAAGAGAAATGGGAGAGAAGGATGCATGAGTTTCCTTGGTATTTTGGAAAGAAATAGATGGATGTTTTGAGAAGTAGAAAGTGCAGAATGAAGACGTATTTGGGGCTGCTGGCCGTGTGGAATTTGGAAGGTAAATGGCTTATATTTGTGGAATAAAAAATGAAGAATGAAGATATGATTCAGTTCCCTTGTAGTGTTATGCTTGTGATATTTGGATGATTTCACTTAAAAAAATTATCGATTTTAAGTGCAAAAGACAGCTTGCCCACGTAGATGAGTTTGTGACATTTGGAGAGATATATTTGTATCATTATCCACTCCATTTCCAGCTGCCCATTTGCTGCTGCCGTGTGCTTTCTTTGTGATGGACGTGAATGACTTTTGCTTGAGCAAATGGTCATGCATTAATTGCACAACAACTCTCCATTCTCATTGGTTGGAAGCTTGACTTTTGCATGGCATTTGGACATTCAAATATCACTTGAATCCTCACAAATTTCTAAACGTATGGCTGCTGTCTTGGACGTCCTAATGTGCTGCTGCTGGCCCACTTTTCTGCTGCTGTTTGGGCCGTGAATTGCTGGACGTGGAGCTCCTTCTACTGCTCCAATTCAGCTGCTGGTCCATGTCCTTTTAGGTGAGTTTAAGTCCTTTAATTTATTGCTAATCCAAGCTAAATTCTGCTGCTATTGGGCCACAAAATCTGCTGCTCAAAATTTCTGCTGGGCCATGAGTTTAGGTGCTGCTGGGCTCTCTAAATTTTGCTGCTGTCCAAGGTGGTTTAAGTGGGTTTTAAATCCTCAATTCATCATTAGTTCAAGCCTAATTACTAGTTTATTGGTTAGCCAATTAATTGGGTTTAATCTCCTAACCATTCTTACTTAATTCTTCAAGTACATAACCAATTTAGTTTAACATATTTAGCTTGTATCTAATACATTTTAATCATACATCATCATTTTTAATTAGAATTAGGATATTAAATTAAAGATTAAGTTATAACTAATCCCTAATCAAGTTAGTTTACTTAGTTGCTTAATTAGGTAATTAGGACAACTAAATTAAGGTTAATTAGTTTCCTAAATAAAAGTCAAGCAATTAATGTTGACTAAATCTTATCCATTAATCTTGTTTATGGTAAATACTATTTGATAGTTTTAGTAAGCTTTGTTTTACACCATTGATTGAATCAATGGTAAAGATCAAGGCTTCTAAGTCAAGCTTCAAATCTAATGGTCCACAAGGAAGTCTAAACTTCTTCCCTTGACCAATTCTCATTGGTTAGAAAAGTCTAACCAATTGTTTTGTCTATATCCAGTTGGTTCACTTTAATTTTACTTACAAGAAATGTTCTAAATACTTTTTCTTATTAATTAAAACTTATCGGGTCCAACATTCATAGCAACGATTGCTATAAATGCAATTACGGATATTTATTAATACAATATTATTTATCTTCATAGATGGATTCTAAAAGTTAAAAGATTCTTTTCTGAATCACTCAGAGTCGGGTTTAGTAAGATCCCCCGCTTCCAAATGAGACAGATCAGAATTTTCCCGACCTGAAAAATATTATTTTTCCTAGCCAGGAGCAATCACACAAAATGATCAAATATGATCTCAGGACAATCAAATTAATTTTTATACCACACATAAAATGCAAAACAGAGTAATTCTGCTATTGTTATTCATATAGTCAGAATTCGGGGTGTTACAATACACATGGATATGAATCATAGAATCCACAAGATTATAATTCAACTCTATCTCTACTAATGTAAATCACACACAACTAAGGATCAAAAGGGTCTTTAACAGCTTGTAATGTAAGGCCAATGGTTATGGGTTAAAGAACAAAGGAGAAAAGATAAAATACAAATATTGAAAAACATAAACATGCGATTTCAAGACTTGAGCCACTAACTGATACAACCGGGGTATGCAAAATGAAATAAATAACACTATTCAAAACCACTAAATGCTTTTCATATTTGTTTTCTTTCTTTTGTTTTTGTTTCTCTTTTTTTTCTTTTTTTTATTTAAACAAAAGCAATTTCTTGTATACCAAATCGTTCCTTTAAGCCACTTTTGTATTGACACAACATTAAAACCCCAATCATTGGACTCAAGTTAAGAAATAACATATTATGTACTCAATAAACATAGAGGGAAGGAAAAGAATGAAATGCTTTCATATGCATAAGAAAGGTTAACAGGGTTGGGAAAATGAAGGTGATGAAAAACATATAAGGTCAAACATTTAAAAAAGCTTCAAAGGAGACCTATGGATATAATCATGTAAAGGTAATCTTGAAAGGCTCAATCGGTCCAAACAATGCCCTAATCATTTCCTCAATCATGCACAATCTAAGATTTTGCTTCAAGATAGTTACAAGACAATTTCAAGGATAGTAGAAGTCTCCACATGTACAATCCATAAACATTCTCTAGACAAGCATTCATATAATTTTCAAAGTTACACGTGCATACAAGTGGGATGTAAATCATGCCTAAAAAGTGATTAGATTGTTTCAGCATGTTTCAAAGATTGCATATGGATTCAAAGAAATATTGAGATCAAATCACATCCATACTTATCATTAGAAAACCATCACCACACTAGCGATTAGCATATATAATGCATTCCAAAAGATTTTGCTTTTCAAACATGCATTAAGAACAAAAATTCATGTGCACAATATCACTTCAAAATTAAAAATCATCATCACTACTACCAGCAATAGTCAAAATACATTAAATATCGAATACAACAAATACCAAAATAGTTAGACACCCCCCTAAACCGAAGGGGAACAGTGTCCTCACTGAACAAAATAACCAAAAAGTAAAAGAAAAAAGACATAAAGATGCCCTGTATACATCATAGCTACTTATCATCCTCAGTAGTAGTCTCCTCATCATCATCATCACTCTCCTCATCAGCTTCCTCAAGTGGGGGAGGGTCAGCCATCACCTGGGGTGAGAACTCAGGCACGGGGAAGTCAGCCATAGGAAGGTTCAAGCACTTTGCCAACCACCTCTGAGTCTGAATAGTGTACGTTTGTAATGCAGCCAAATGCGCCAGCTAAACCTCTATGGATGTAAGCCACTCAACATCTAGAGGAGGGGCTACTCTAGGCCCTCTGCAAGCTTTCCTCTATCTAGTAAGTGTTGGGGTTGGAGCATCTCTTAGCTTCTAAAGGATTTTACCATTAAGAGGCTGTTTAACATTAATAAGCTCCTCGTGAGGGTCCCACTGTACCTATTGTCGGCTGCAAAGCGTGTGGATGAGAAAACGGAAGAAGAAGCTCTTGGACTCTTTTACTGACTTCTTAGTCTGCTCATAGGTGATCTAGACAACATCTATGGATTAGTGCTTAAGAATGGCATAAATCAAGATTTCCCAATCTCTAATCATCTCTAACATGTTGGCAGAAGGGATGATTTGGGTGCTGATGAAATGGTACCACACGCGAGCCTCTGAAGTTAAGCATGAGTGGGAGAAGTTCCTTGGCCACTGATTCTAAACACTGAGAGTCCATATTACAGGCTACGTCTCAGGGGTGCAGATACGGGCAGTGATGACATTAAGGTCAATGCCCTCCTTCGGCTCCACGCGGAGGAACTCAGTGTATTCGCACATCTACAGGGGAGCAGTTAAGCCCAAGGCTACTCTAATGTTCCCAACAGTGAAGAAGACCTGGCACCCGCGCACTCTGACTATAGAAGTCAGTGGTTTAGAGAATGTAGCATTCGCGTAGAACTTGCGAATGATCGGAAGAATGGCAGACATTAGTTGTTTGACAAATGTCCTTCATTTGTAGTGTTAAATGGTACGCTCGAGCTCTTGTGGATAACCTTCTTGAAGCTGAACCCCCTATTAGAAATTACTAGCTTGGAGACCAGTTTGGAGTATCCCTCTTCAGCTTCTGCTGAAACAAACTTCTCCCTATCGAACTCGGGAGGGGGAGAAGGCTCCCTGTTGCGCTGGCTGCTCTCACCCTTCTGACGCTTTGGAGGCATGGTGGTAGCAAAAGTAGGGTTCTTGGCTCTGCCAAAAAGATTTCCACAGTTAGAAAAGGTAAAATATGTAAAGACAACATTTAAATTATGTATAAAACATGGTGGCAATTATATAAAACATGTAAAATAGAGCAAAAAGCATAGTCACCAACACTAAAATTGTAACATCCCGATTTTTCATTTTTCTTGAAATAAATGAATTCTATAATATTTAAGTGTTTTTATGAATTTTTGGAAAATTTTAATTATTTTGAGTATTTTAATATTATTTTGATATTTTAATATTATTTTGAAAACTGTATGTCCGAATTTTATGTTTTCTAAAAATATGAGTTTTATAATTTTTATGAATTTTTGTAAAACTTTCTGAGTTTTTTATTATTTTAGTGATATTTTGAGTTGTGTGTGGGCCCGGGGTGGACCCGTGGCAAGTTCAGAAAAATAAAATTTTTTCCTGAACCAGAAAGTTCTGGACTGTCAAGACGGGATCGGGGGATTTTACTAAACTCGAAACCGGGAACAGTTGACAGGGATTTTCTATATCTGAATTCTCTATTATCCATTGTGTAATAATAGCATTAGCTATTGTCCATTGGGTAATATCTGCTAGAGAATATCTTGATGGCGATGACTAAAAGTGATGGACTAATAGAAGCTGGACACCTTGCATGACACCTCAGCGTGATAACTCGCCATGTTCTAGAAACGATGACTCGCCATGATGACTCACCACATTCTAGAAGCTTGTAGGACGTTGACTCACCATACTGACTCAGCTGTTCTAGAAAATTATGTGATGACTCACCAAATAAATATCTGGTTATGAATATCTAGAAATAAATATCTAATAGAAAAATATCTTAGACAAATATCTGAATACAAATATTTAAGTAAAAATATCTAATCAGAAAATATCTATGCTAAATATCTTAAGTGTAATTATGAAAGCAGAAAAAATCTAAGAGTAATGATGAGCCATCATTACTAAGCTTTTTGATTAACCAATAAGAGTCAGTCAAATATAGTGGCTGGACTTTGTTGTGAACCATTGGATGGTGAGACTTGGAGGAGAAGTCTTAGATCATCACCATTGACCTAATCAATGGTGTGAGAATAAACTTGATGAAGAAGCTTATGATATCAACCTTAGATTTAATCAATGGTTAGGATTTAATCAATAAAAATGGCTAGATTGATTAGTTACTAAGTAACTAGATAATCTAACTTAGTTACCTTAATAGCTTAATTAGTAATCAAATAAACTAGTTTAGTTGCTAAATAATTAGAAGTTAGTTACTAGATAAATATCTAATTATTTAGAAACATGATTTAATCATGACATATGCAATGACATAATAAAGTAATTAATTAGTTAGAATGTAACCAAATGGCTTAATTAAATTAATTCAAATGTAACTAGGTGGTAAGCTAAGTAACTAATTAAATTAACTAAGTGTAACTAGAAAAACAATTGAATTAAGACTTAGTTAGCTATCCTAAGTGAGTCACACGGCTGCCTAGGCTTTTCTAGGAGATTCTTGATTCATCTTTGATGATCATTTGATGACCACTTGATGACCAAGGTCATGTGCACTCATGTGAAGCCATGTGCTACTTTCTATCAAGTGGATTAAGTCTTTATTCTCTCCTATCACTCACCTCACGGCAATTCACTCTAGAATTAGCTATCCATTTGCATTTTCTCTCACCTTGTGACAAGCCTTCATCTTTTCTCTCAAATTATTCAAGAACACCAAGAACAAACACCATCTTCTCACTTCTTTGAAGCATTCGGCCTTCATAGCCTAATCCCATCTCCACACCTCTATAATTTTATCCAACCTTACTTTCCAAACCCAAACCTTATTCTAAGCATTTTTCCTTTTGTGAGTTTTATCTCAATCCTACTCTAAGTGCTTCAAAAAGCAAGCTTTGATTTCTTACATCTAAGGTAATCTCTTGATTCTTCGGCTCTAAGTTGAATTTCTAATTTTCTAGACCATGATTGATCCATGGTTTCTTATCCTTAAGCTTTGTTTATGACTTTAGGATTTGTTTAAGATTTTAGGAAATTATTTGGGTGATTCACGAAATCTAGAGGAGAAGGAACTTGAAGAGTATTACAAAGAGCTAGGAAGCATCAACTAGGTAAGAGGGTGATTAACCTCATCGGCCATATGTGGCGGTGAAGGAATGGAATTGTTTGTGTTTATGAGTGAAAAATTCATGTGAGGGTTTATTCACTCAATTGTGTAATTATTGGTTTGTGCTTGTTAGATTATATTGTGTAATTGTTTTATTGCTTTGATAAGTATGCATGATCTGTATATGTGTTTGATCTGCTTATAATTTTGATAGTATATTTGCCTATGTGAATTTGGAAGCATGATGATACTTGTGTAATTTAAGATGTGATTCACATATTGAGAAAACTTGTATGAGGACTCCAAAGAGTCTAAAGGTATATGGCCTTATTACTACCAAGAGGACTAAGAATTCCAAATTATTTTTCAAACTGAGGATTTAAATGATTTTTATGATAAGAAGTTCAATTAAGTAATTTATAAGGATTTAAAATGTTAGAAAATGATTTATCTATTAATTTTGAAGCAATATGTGAATTCGGTCAATGTCCCAATTTTTTATGTTCAATATCCAAAATTATTTTACTATGTGTAAATTTAGGTGTTTTAATAGCAAGAACTCAATTTAGTAAGTTTTGAAATTTAAATGAAAGTAATTTTAATTTTTAGAATTAGAATTGATCTAATTAAGCTATGTAGTAAAATAAAAGCCAATACTTGAGATTTACTGATGTATAGCTCACCCTATGGGTTTTGAAACGCGTTAGGAAATTTTGGGCTATGATATTCCAAGTAAAACTATGAAATACAATTTTCTAGGAAACAGTAGAAATGCTAATTTTTAGAGGGACCATATTGAAAATTATATTCTTAGAGGGACTATATTGTAAATATTATTTAAAAGAGGATTATTTTGGAAAATATTATTTAAAGAGGACTATCTTGAAAATATTTTTTACAGAGGGGTTATTATGTAAATATTATTTTATAGAAGGACTAATATACAAATAATGAAAATAAGGTTAATTTTTGATATTAAATGAGAGAAATCTTATTTTGAATTTAAAGTATGTCAGAAATATTTTACACGATTTAGAAATGGTAATTTTTATCTACGCGATTGAGAAAATGTTTTAAAATCTTTACGCGATTGAGAAAATGTTAAAAAATCTGTACACGATTTGAAAACGTAACAAAAGTGTTACGCGATTGTAAAAATGCAATAATATTGCTACGCGATTAGAGGAACAGCGGGTTTTGCCATAGGGCCAACGTTTTAAACTAAAATTGTGAAACTGAAGTATTGGACCCGAGTGGATCTTTGGTATTATCGATTATATGGGCGGTTATATAATACCATAGATACTAATGGTATTGGACAATCTGTATGTGCATGTGCAGCTGCGTTAATATCATTGGGAATAGTATGACGGTACTCTGTTTTTGAACAAAAATGTTTTGAACATTATATGGTGATACTGCCATATGACGGCGCGTGAATAAGAACTAATGTGTGTGATTAATGACAGTATATGATTGAATTATTTATCGTGCATATTCGCTTTATTTGTAGTGGCGTTTTATGCCTAAGGAATGGACGTGAACTCACAGGATAGTGGGGAGGAATCTTGGGGGACGTCAGGGCGCGGTGATTCACTTGTTAACATTGAGCAGATTCACTTATTGACATTAAGTCAAATATATATATATATATAAACCCCTGGCCGTGATCACCAGTTGCAATGCACTGTCATCCCGACAAACACTATTGCTTTTCATTATTCAGCATAGACTGTCTTATTTCTATTCTTATTAAGGGGGGACAGATCTACTGGGTGTTCATCTCCGAATTTGAGAAAACTCTATGAAGAAGGAACCGATTGCGTTGAGCATATACATAGTCAGCATTTACGCTATTGTGATATACTATGATTGTGGTATTATCATTATGTCAGATATTGTGTTGCAAGTTTCTTGGATTGTTTATCTATTAAATATTCTGAATATATCTGCTAATCTTATATTAATCTATGAATTGTATGTATGGAACGACATTGTTGTTTGTGTCATTTTTTTGCTGTCATATTGGTATGCGATGTAGGAGATCTCACCTCTTTGCTGTATTGTTTTATCTGTGTCTATTTTTATGTTTACGTCTGTGAAGACTACGATGGCTGCAAGGAGGAATTTCACTGATTACATGCAAGCCCAGTTTCACGATGGCATTGATGCCTGGCGTGTCGACTCAGCTACTGAACGTGTTAGTTATGTAGGAGAGGTGACCCTATCCCAGAGTGATACCTACCATGGAAACCCTACTTTCACATATTATGCTACTTGTGTACATGTATAGTTTTCCATGTCTATTGGAGAACTATGAGACATTGCTCACCCTTTGTCTAGTGAAGACTCTACAGAGTCAACTACTCGGACTCCTGTTCAAAGAGACACACCTTAACCAGAGAATATGCCTTTAGAGGATCCATGAGAAGATCAAGTTCAGAACCTTACTCTCTAGGTATTTTGGCTTGGGCCAGGTCAAGTTTATATGTGGTAATTAAATATTGTCTAGAATATAAGTTTTATGTAATGAAAACGTCATGAATCTATGTTATATGTGGGAGATGTATGTTATTCAGTTTTTATAGTTTCTAGTTCAATAAAGTTTATCTATTCCACGAAAAAGTAATTTTGAAACCCGTATTTAAATGGAATTAAATATTTTATAACTTGGGTAATTATTTATTTATAAGGAATTAGTATGAATGTGATACCCTTCGGAGGGGGTGTTATAAAAATAGGAACATGCTATAAAGCATTCAAAACAAGGCCTGTAAAAGGGTTCACACCGCGGCATCCATTCATTTGCGCCATGACATTCAAACAAACCCAGGCACGCTGCGACGTACACCTCTGCGCCGCAGTGTACGTTTGAATATGGCGCACATGTCCAGCAACAAGAAGGGCACAAAAATGGTAACCCAAATGCATATTAAAACCATAAAATTCAAACTTAGACAACCCAAAATATGCACTTATTCTCACAAAAATAAACCAAAATAGAAACTTAAAGGAAAATTCATAAAAAAAGAAAATAAATTGTGAAATAAATGAGAAAAAAGTGAGAAAATGTTACCTGGAGAGAAAATGGTAGGTTGGATGGAAGGAAATAAAAGAAATCAAGAATGAAAACGTGAGAAAGTGTGGGAATACGAGAGAAAATGGGGGAAAATAATAAGGAGAAACAAGAGAGAACGAGAGGAAGAGAGAAGAGCTTGCACCGCAACATGCTACGCTCACTCTCTTTTCATCTTGTTCTGCAATCGCACGCTACGGCGTGCATGATACCTATGATACAGAGTGCACTAGAGTGAAACGTGCATTTCACTTAGGCAACTTTTTTTTTGAATAGGGCACGCCGTGGCATGCACTTGGTGCACCGTGGCGTGGTAAGGCGTCAGACTACAAAATTTGACAGTAAACCTGACTCAGTAGTTGTTGTTGCTTCCCAAAGGTCTCCATCACTTGTAAAATTATTCTAGCTAGTTCAACAATTGTATGTATAACCAAAATAACTTGAAACCTCAAAATTAAAGGTATTAGTTGTGCTAGACTCAAAACAAAAGAATTAAGAACTTGGGTGGTTTCCTCTAAAAAAAAGGGCCTTTTTTATAGTCCAGGAAGGACCTTTTCTACTTTTTTTATGTGGAGGCAGCCAGTGTGAGGGAGGTCTTCCCCCTATCAATCTCTTCGGGAGGTCTTCCCAAATAAGCATATTGCAAGTGGTTGGGCAAGGGCTTCAAGTCAAGCATTGGAGGCTCCTCAATGGAAGGCTTTGATGACTCTTTAGATGCATGGACTCCCAAATGCTCAAATTTGGATGACCTGAAAAACTTAGGAAAGGAGTCAAGTAGCTTAATACATTCCCTAATATCATCTTTATCTATATGCTCATGTATGGATGTCAACGTTAAAGATAGGGAATCTTTAGTAAAACTAGCCTAAAATGCATTATTGCCTACCTGATCAACCTTACCAATATAGGAGCATTCTTCACAATCATTTGGGAATTTAATTGCTTTAAAAATCTTAAAAGTTACCTCTTGATCATGTACTTTCATAGTTAATTCACCTTTTTGTACATTAATCAAAGTTCTCCCTATGGCAAGGAATGGTCGGCCTAAAATCATAGGCACATTTCGATCCTCCTCCATATCCAGAATTATGAAGTATGTGGAAAATATGAACTTGTCCACATTGACCAATACATCTTTAACAATTCCTTTCGGGAAAGTGTACGAATGATCAGCTAGTTAGAGGGTAACCAATGTTGGCTTGCATTCCCTTAAACCTAGCCTTTGGAAAATGGATAGGGGCATAAGATTGATGCTTGCCCCTAAATCATATAAAGCTTGTCCAAAGAATTTATCTCCAATAGCACATGGAATTGTGAAGCTTCCTATATCTTTCAATTTTGGAGGAAGCTTTTATTATAGGATGGCACTATATTCCTCTGATAATGCCACCATTTCAAACTCACTTAATTTTTGCTTTTTAGATAGAATGTCCTTCATAAACTTCACAAGGCTTGGCATTTGTTTTAGTGCCTCAGTGAAAGGAATGTTGATGTGAAACTTTTTGAAGACTTCCAGAAATTTCTTGAACTGAGCATCCAGCTTCTGCTTAGTTGGCCGGTTAGGAAAAGGTAGAGGGTGTATATAAGGTTTGTCTTCCTTCTTCTTGTCCTCACCCTTCCTCTTGGCAATTTCCTCTTTCATCTCAACCTCCTTGCTCACAACCACTTCATCCCTCTTCAACTCAACATCTTCTTCAAGCAGCCTAGTCTTTGGATTCCCTTCTATATCCTTCCCACTTCTCAATGAAATGGTTTGGTAATGCTTATTTGAGGCACCTTTTGGGTTGTTAACAGTGTCACTTGGAAGAATCCTTAGGGGCTTATTATTTATTGCATTTTCTAACTGCCCTACTTGTGTTTCAAGTCCCTACATTGAAGTTGTTAGACTTTGAATGCTTGAATCATTTTTTACCAAATGAGCATCAGTCTTAGACATATAGGAATCTGACTTTACCATGAATTTCATAAACATGTCATCCAGAGATGGTTTCTTGTCTTGCACGGGTGGTCTTGTATGTGAGGAGAAACTAGGAGGATAAGGTGATCTCTCATTACTAGCTGATGAAAAGGATGCACCCTGATTGTCTTTCCATGAAAAGTTGGGATGGTTCTTTCATCTTGGATTATACTGATTTGAGTATGAGTTTTTTTGCTGTGGGCAATAGTTCCCAACATATTATCCACTTTCTGAGAATGAAGGGCATCTATCACTCACATGATTATCACCACACTTATCATGCAGCACAAATGGGCTCTAATGAGGGCTTGGTCCTATACTATCCAGCTTGTTAGCAACTGCAGCCACTTAAGTAGAAAGTGATGTAATTGCATCTACATCATGCACTCCGGCCACTTTCCTTGGAGTATTTCTCGTTGAATGCCATTAATAGCTATTAGCAGCCAACTCTTCCAAAAATTGGAATGCATCATCAAAAGATTTGCTCAGTAATGAACCACCAGTAGTTGCATCCACAATTGGACAGTGGTGTAGTAATAAGCCCTTGTGAAAAGAGTAGACCTAGGCCACAGAGGTATCTCGTGATGTGAGCACCTGCGCAGAAGATCCTTGTACCTTTCCCAAGCTTTGTACAAGGACTCAGATTCAAATTGGGTGAATGAAGTGATGTCATTCACCATTTCAGTAGTCTTGGCTGGTGGAAAGTATTTGTTCAGAAATTTACCATAGACATCGGTCTAAGTACTTATCAATCCCACCGATAGATATTGCAACTAACTCTTGGATTTATCTCTAAGAGAGAAAGGAAAGAGCCTTAGGTGAATGACATCTTCAGAGACACCATTATGCTTGACTGTGTCACAAATCTCCAAGAAATTTGACAAATGAGCATTGGGATCTTCACTTGGCAAACTGCCAAATTGCACAGATGTTTGTATCATTTGAATTATGGCTGGCTTGATTTCAAAATTGTTGGCGTGGATGGGAGGCCTTCTGATACTTGACTGTAGATTCTCCATTTGAGGAGTTGCAAACTCCCTCAAAGGCCTTGTATGATCATTGTTACCTGCCATTTTGATAATACTAACAAACAAAGAATGAAAGTTAAATTAAAATGAAAAAAAAAGAAAAACTTGAATTAAAACTAATTAATCTCATTGTTAATATTAGCAATACAAAAATTAGTCACATTCCCCGACAACGGCGTCAAAAACTTAATCGCCCTTTTTGCTAACTGCAAGTGCACAGGTCGCTCAAGTAATAAAATGATAAGTTAAGTTTGTTCCCACGAGGATACGATCAGTTCTTTTGCTAAATATTAATCAATAGCTTAAATAATTCTATTAAAGAACATTCAAATTGTAAAAGAAGTGTGAATAAATAAAAAAAACTAAAAAACATTAATTTGGGAATAAGAGATGATGATTAAAGCATAGGGGATCCTTTTTCACCAACTACTTCAGTTAGCAACATGCAACCCTCTTGACCAATAATTATGAAATGGATTTGTTAGCTTAAGAAACTTCGTTAGCTAAAAGTCTATATCTAGGTCAATTAACCATGCTTCATTCACCTAGCTCACTATGTGTCCATGAGAACTAGAGTAAACTCCACTCATTAAGAACTATTCTCAAACACTTACTATGTATGACCAAGAGGTATATTTCTATCCCATTTTTTAATTAACTCACCCTATGAATTGAATGAAGTTAAACATGCATCAACCATATCCATGATCTAAAACCTAAATTCCTATGTCTAGTTCAATAGATTTTATCAAATCACATTAAATGTTGGCCAAACATTCAAGAGCATTAAGAGAAACGTGGATGAACAAAACTAAACATCATCATTAACTCAAAAAGTTATAAAGTTACCAAATATACATAGAAGGATCCAAAGAAACTCCTAAAAATAGCTTAGCTATCCATGGAACACGAAAATCTCATGAAAAGATTCATGTCCATGACCTAAAATAAGAGAGAAATAAGAAAAAAAAAGGGAAGATGCTATGATTGTAGTCCTTGGATACTTAATCCTCCTTGAAGAATGGTGGCTTCCACTTCAAATCGCTTTTCTCTTCCCAAAATGGTGAAAAATGAACCCTAGCTATGTTCTCTGTCTTCACAAAGCTGTCTCATTACAAAATATCTGATAGAATAGTACTTATAGGTGCAACTGGCAGTAATGCATCGTGGCGTGAACCATTTTGTGCCACAGCGAGCATTGAAATTTAGGTCGCCACGCCGTGGCGTGAACTTACCTGCACCGCAGCGTGCTAGCCACTGTCTATTAGTGCGCATTTGACTGAAAACTCTACGCCACATCATACTCTACGCCGCATCATGAACATGGTGCGCTACAACGTGAGATACTGAGATTCCTCCTTGGCTTTCTCTTCCAATGCTAGGCCTTGGTTTGCTCCAATTTATATGTTTTGAGCCCATCCTACAATAGAGAATTCACCCAGTTAAATACAAGTGCGAAATCTACTTAATCCAACAAAGAATTAGAAATATTTTCTCGAAAACATAGAGGAAGACATCAACATGAATTTAAATGAATATAAGGCTAAAGTCTTCCATTCGTGCCTAAGAACAAGGACTAAGCAATCAATAAAGCACAGATATAGGGCACAAATAACTACATTTTATGGAGTTATCACGTAGTTAATGAGATTTCACTACCTGTAGAGAAAGGATTATTGGAACTAGGTTCTACTGCCTGTTCAAGGTTATGGGAGTGATTTCCATTGCTTTGTTCGAGATTCATGCACATCATGACATAACCATGGACTTGGTACCATAACATTATTTATTTTATACTTAAGTTATTGCATAGGCATAAGCTCTAGACATAATTTGGCATAACATGCCGATTGTATGGGCGGTTGCCACCATGACATGAACTCATGACATTGCAATTTTATGGGCGATTGTGTACTTCAGAGATTGGAGTGTTATGTACTTCTGTGATTAAAGTGTTAATTTAATAGTTGTGTATTCTTTATGACTGTATAAAATGCTGGTGTTGGAATACTTCTACTGAGAATTGTGATTTCTCATCCCGATTGTGTTGCCATGTAAATCCAAGTACAAGTTCTTCAAAAAGGAAGCAGAAGATGTATGAAGACTACTATAGTTTATATGCTTTATATGGTTAAAGTTTGTATATTATACTAAAACTAGTTGATATAGAAGTTTATGTATTACAATATGCCTTGTGAGGCAATAATGTATATATATATAACTTTTATTTTCGTGACTCTCTATAATTATTTGTATAAATGTTATGGGTTTAGTTTGATGGTTGGTTTTGAGGTGGCATGGCTAATATTGGATATTCTTATATATGTCAGATATATCGAGATAGCAATATTGGGATGTTACATTATGGTATCAGAACAGTTCATCCTATTAAGCAAGGATATGGACTGACTATACTTAGGCATGTCTAGAGTTAGTTATGCATTTCTAGTTTCTTACGTGTGATGCTTGAGTGAAATTGCATGACTTGCCTTAAGTTGGATTATTATTAGCTATTGTTGCATGTTTATATAATATTGAGACTGTAGCTCAATATGTATTGTTTCTGTGTGTACAGGAAATTATGGCACCCAAGAGGTGAACTAGAGAAATAGGGATACACCTGGTGAAGGTATCAATATGGCTGCAGCTCTTATGGCAATGGCCAATGCTATAAAGCAACAAACAGAGCAGGCAACAGTAACTGCTAGGGTGCTAGAGAGGTTGGGACCTCAGCAACTAGTACCACCACTAGCACAGGAGGTACCAGTTGGAAGAAACCAAAATTTTCTTGATATTTTAGAGTTTAGAAGGATGAACCCTTTGATATTCAGGGGCGACTATGATCCGATGAAAGATGAAGAGTGGTTGGCCAAGTTAGAGAAGATCTTTGAGGTAATGGTTTGCTCGGATGAGCAAAGAGTTTCCTTTGCTTCCTTTATGTTGGGAGGGGAAGTGGAGCAATGGTGGCGAAGTACTAGGAGACTACTGGAGGCAGCGGGAACATTGATTACATGGGAAATATTCAAGTATACCTTTTTGGAGAAATATTTTCCAAGAAGCTTACAGGAGGACAAGGAGATGGAGTTTCTTTGTCTTCAATAAGGGGACATGACGATTGGCCAATATGAGGCTAAGTTTCACTAGTTGTCCAAGTTTTCTTCCCAGTTTAGACTCAATCTGAATGAGAACTAGAAATGTGTCAAGTTTGAATCCGGATTGAGGGGAAATGTTAAAAGGGCAGTGAGGCCTTTGGAGATTAGATATTTCCCATCATTGATGAATAAGTGTTGAATCGTGGAGTCTGATAATCTCTAATTTCAATTAGAATGAAGATTATAAAACCTTCAGAAGAGGAGAAAGGTGGATGGTCGATATAGGAATGATGTTTCCAAGTCCAACTACCCACAAGAAAAAGACGAGCAAATTCAGAAGGACGATCAAGTACAAAGGTGTACCAAGTGTGGCAGACACCATGGAGATAAAACATGTGTAGTGGATCAAATAACATGTTACAAGTGTGGCAAGATGGGATACTATACCAAGAGTTGTCCTAAGAAGAAATAGGCTAAACTGGACACCAAGTCCATAGCCTAGGGGAGAGTCTACACTCTGCAAAGCAAGAGACAACACAGTCTCCGAAATCGGGAAAATATGAGTACATAGTTGTAACTATATATAAGCCTAACATGTTATTGAGGGTGTTACAAGTACAAACTCTTGGAAAAGTTGTATTGTCAGGAACTCTATATCAGGATCATGTCAGGAAGGTGTTCGATATTGTAAATCTTATATGGCCAAAGTTTTTAAAGTTTTGTCAAGCGCATTCATAGCAGAATACATATACCTGGTATAAGAAGCTTCTTTGATTTGGTTGAAGACACTTTGCAAAAGAACATAATCTTTAAAAGGAAAGTGGCTGTCATGCAAGAATTGCATGAGATAGTGAGCAAGGTACTTTACTATTATAAGGGAGATTTTCTTGATGAGCTTCCTGGTCTAATTGATTTCACTGTAGTACTCAATCTTATCCCTAGATCGAAGCATGAGGCTGAAAAGTAAAAAAGTTATCCAAAACTTTTTAAAAAAGGTAAATCAAATTTTGGAGATAAAATTTTTAAAGGAGGGAAGAATTGTAACATCCTCCATAACCTAATAGTACTAATTAGGGTTGTAGTAGCTTAATAAAATTAGTGGAAGTTGCCTATTAATTTTGGTAATGATTTGGATTGATTTGACCGTAAATCTATAACAATGAACTTGAGAAGTAGCTCAAAAAATTATAAGAATTATGAGCAAATGTAAAATAAAGGATGAAGATTAATTTGAGAAAAGAAACATATTAAAATGGGTTCCTGAAAGCTTTTTAATTCAATTTCATAAGGGTTAACTTAACCTAGAGATGAATAGTGAAGCTTAGTGACTATAAAGGTGTATAATGATATGTGCAAAAAAATAAAGTTGGGAAATGGATGAAATCCTACAATATTTGAGAATACATGTAAAGGTTAGAAATTTCGTTATGGAAATAGTAAAGTATTCTGATTAGATATAATGTTTCTAGTTGGATTCCACTTTTCCCTTTTTATTTCCTTTCCCCACTACCTTATACCTCATATCATTATTCCTTGAGATATTTTCTCTCACTTTTCTCTCCCTTACCCACATTCTACCACATAGAAGAAAAGAGAAAAAGAAATAGAATATGGAAACGAAGTGAAATAAGAGAGAAAAGAGGGAGAGGGTGGGTGAGACAGAGAGATAATGGGGAAGGAAGGAGCAAGAATTAAGAAGATAAAAACAAGAAAATAAGCAAGAAAAACAAGATCAAGGAGCTAAGAAAGGCGACGTAGGGGGTTTTTCTCACTTTTTCTCTTAATCTTTTATATTTCAAAATCTAAAAACTTGATGGTGTTGATTGGGATTTTGACTTGATGATGAAAGATTTGTGCTTTTATGCTTTGATGATGAGTAAAGTTTCGAGCTTTGCTTTTGATTTCTTGATGAACTTGAGACTTGAAAATGGATTTGAAACCTATATTTGTTTTATGCTTTGATTCATGAATCTCTATGCTAATTGACTTTTGAGCTTGTATGAGAGTTTTAACAAGTTGGGTTGCATGTTTATGGTTGAAAATCACTTAACTTGGACTTTTGGAGAAATGGATTCTATTTCCAAACTGTAGCAGCTGACTTTTGCCTAAACCCAGAAATTTCAGGGGAGCTGCGATACATCATAGGGAGAGCCACGACACCCAAGTCTCTGGAATGCATAATTGCAGCACAGAGAGCAAGGAGCCATGGCACAAAAGGCCTATGTGCCATGGCACAAATCAAATGAAATGAGAAGCCGTGACACATTTGGAGAATGAAGCCGTGATATAACATTGCAAAATCTCCCAGATTCGTAAACTTGTCTTTGTGTGATTTTTCTTGCTATGAAATGCAATAGGTTCTGCCATAAAATGATATAAAGGAATACTCTAATGCTTGGCTGATGAGATATTAATGCCTTATGCCATGATTATGAGATTGATTGATGAATTTGAAATACCCATGATGAGAAAAACTAAGATATGCATATCTTTGCATGATTGATGATATGATGATTAAAGAGATTAGATGAAAAATGGTTTTCTCTCATGGGTATCCCTTTGTGGAACTAGGCTAATTTGGATTTTGGATAAACCTTGTACTAGGTAAGTCTTGGACAATGGTACGAGAATATGAGAAATTTTCTACACCAAAGTAATAGAGGTTGAGGAAGACCTCCCTCTTTACCTAAGCTTTCCTAGACATCAAGTAGTAGAGGATGGTTTCATTACTTGAGGTAATCCTAAATTTAGGATAGTTTGAGTAATGATACCTCTCTTTCTACCCAGACGAATGATTTTGTGGGGATTTTTGTGCGTCCTCTCTATCATGGTAGTTTGAAATCTACCTTCATTTCTAGACTGAGGATTTATATGCGTCCTCTTTACTAGACTAAAATAGATATGACCTATTTACCCAAAGTAGCCTTATGTGACAAATTGATCATCATAAATAGGTGATGTGCACTAACCTGAAAGCAGACTACTACCAAATGAATGATTTTATGATGCCAGCATTGATAAGACATATATTCTGATGATCTAAGATATGATGTATTTTGATAAATGAGTTTTTATGATGATATTCTTATACTTAATGAATTAAATGATTTTCATAATAATAAAATGGAATGTCTATTTCGGGAAGAGGAAAGACCTGTTTTGGTTTTTCTGCCACCTTCCTTGCATGACATTAAATGAATTTAAAAATAGACTTTTTGCCTGAAATAGCTGGAATTATTGTGATGACACAATTTTGATAAACTACTGAGAATTTCATAATTCTCACCCCTTTACTTCTATGATTTCCATAATGGTTCCAAGAAAGATCTACAGTAGACAATCAAGATAAAGCAAGATGGAGTTTTGTACAAAGAAATAGTTTAACGCTTTGGCTTCAATAATGGTAGTTTATTATAGCGATTTTGTGCCATGAGGCGATCCATGTTTATAATGTACAACGATGTATCATTTGTATATTATTCATTTCAAATTATATGTATATTATGCTTCCACGAAAGACTCATATTTTGATATTTACTTAAATTATTTATTAGTAAAATTATGGATATTCATAAGTAATATATCAAATTCTAATTACTGATGTGTAAACCGGATACATCATTTGTACTAGTATTTGGAATGTTACATTATGGTATCAGAGCAGTTTATCTTGTTGAGCCATGGTATGGATTAGCTATGCTAATGTTATGCATTTTCTTATCTTGATACTAAGATGTATTGATAAGGATTGCATGACAGCCTTGTGTATGTATGTTATGGTTACGACTAGACAGTTACATGAATATTGAGCCTGATCAACTCAATATAGAATGTATTGTGTGTATTGGAGACCATGGCATCATCTTGGCGAACGTAAAGAGATAGAGTGTCTGTTAGTAATAGCACGATGGATATGATGGAGATGTTCGGAGAAGTAACAGTTGTCATAAGATAGAAAAAGGAGATAGTCGTAGCTATGAGAGAACAGAAGGTCGTTATAAATAAGAGTTTTGGAAAGGATGGGTAGCAACACACATCCAAAAACCAGAGAATGAAGCAGTGGTCATAAGAAACCAGGGTTTCCATGACCTTTCAGAGTTTAGAAAGACTAACCCTCCATTATTCTAAAAAGAGTATGGTTTAGCTAAGGCTGAGAAATGGTTGAGGGAGTTAGAAAAGATCTTTATTATGATGAGATGCACGGGTGACCCAATGGTGTCCTTGCTTCCTTCATGTTGAAGGGGAAGCTGAGTGTTGGGAGAATGAGGATAGAAGAATAAAGAAAGTAACCGAGATAGAGATAATCTGGGAGGTATTTAAGAAAACTTTCTTGGATAAGTATGTCCAATGAATCTGTAAGTAGAGAAAGAGTTAAAATTTCTAAAGCTGGGATAAAGAAACATGACAGTGGGGCAGGAAGTGGTAAGATTTGAGGAACTGGCAAAGTTCTCTTTGTACTATCGGTATCATTTAAATGAGATCCGGAAGTGCATAAAGTTTGAGTCCAGAATAAGGAATGAGGTGAGGAAGATGGTGAGGCCCATTGAGATTAGAGACTTCTACGCTCTAGTAAATAAATGCTAAATAATATCATTTGATAATTCGAGACCTCCATAGCATCAATAGAAGTAAAAGCCTCAAGATTTTTGAAAGAGAAAGAAGATAGGTGATGACTTCAAAAAGAAAATTTTCAAAGTTCAAGAACCAATAAAGGAAAGGGAAACAATTAAAGATGGATGTCAAGGGACCACAATATCCGAAGTATGAGAGAATACCCAGAAGTATTCTCAGATGGAATGAGTGAACTACCACCTGAGAGAAAGATTGAGTTGCTATAGACCTAGTGCCAGAAACAGGGCCTATCTTCGTAGCATCCTATAGGATGTCCCCTATAGAACTCTTTACTCATAAGAAATAGATAGAAGAGTAGTTAGATAAAAAGTTTATTTGACCTAGAGTTTCACCTTGGAGGAGCCCTTGTGCTCTTGGTGAAGAGAAGGATGGCAGTAAAAAATCATATGTGGTTTTGTAGGCAGTTGACTAAAGTCATAAGTGGGGGTAAATACCCACTACCTAAGATATATGATTTTATGGACCAGTTAAGAGAAACTTCAGTGTTTCCAAGGATTGACTTAAGGTCAAGGTACCATCAAATTAGAGTTAGAGAAGAATATATTCCTAAGACTGCCTTTAGGACTAGGTATGAGCTTTTTGAGTATCTTGTAATGTCATTTGGTTCGACAAATGCACCTGCTGCTCTCATCGATTATATGAACAGTGTAACACCCCAAAATTTACTATTTCTCAGTAATGTTTGAATTGTATTATTTTGTGATTTTTGTGTGCTGTAAATTTATTTTGACTATTCTGTCATTGTATTTGATCTCTGTGTGTGATTTACTCCGAGTCAGGAAAATAATAATTTTCGGGCCGGGGAAAATCTTTAACGATTTATTCAGAGCCAGGGGAGCTTACTAAACCCGAATCCGAGAGATACGTTACCTGATCTTTTAATTTTTAGAATTTATCTGTGAAACAAAAATATTTCACATTTTATTATCTGTTGGACAGTATCTACTGATTTGCGAGCAGTAGCTTCTGCCCATTGGGTAATAGATCTTGTATCTTTTGACCGTTGGACAATAGACCGGGAAAAGTCTTCGTGACTCATAATTTGGTGAACCAATAGGAATTGGTTAATGTTAATGGCTTGAATTTTTCTAAGCCAATAGGATGTGGTTAACAATAATGGCTAGACTAGTTAGCCAAGAAACAAAATATTCTAACTAAGTTAACCTAAAGCCTAAGTAGTAACTAAATGGAACAAACTTAGTTTGCTATTCCTTATAGTTCCACGGTTTCATGGAGGTTCTAGAGTCTTCTAGAATGCATGACCTAAGCCTTGTAACTAAATAGTTAGCCATGTAACTAAGTGAACTAACTAAGTTAGCTTAAGTGTAACTAGGAACTACATGAATAGAAACTTAGTTACCTTTTGTCCATGTGCTCCATGGCTATCTAGTGCTTCTAGGATGTTCATGAACAAATCAATCATCTAATGTGACCAAGGGGTGATCACTTAATGACATAAGCCATGTGAAACCATGTGCATAGTTTTTATCTTGTTGAATAAGTTTTAACCTTCCTATCCTATGCATTCCATGACCAAGCTCAAGAAAAATAGGATATTTCTATTTCATTTCTATCACACTTTGTGACTTAAGCCTTTCTCTCCATTCTCTCTCTTCTATGAACAAAGAAAACCTCTCAACTTCTCCTGCATGAAGCTCACGGCCGAATCCCTCCAAACCATCATCCAAGCTTCCATAATTTCATCCAATATCATTTTTCTTACCTATATACTATTCTAAGACCTTTTTATGTTATGAACCTAGCCTAGTTCTTCCATTTACTACCTTGAATCCAAGTTAAGGTTTTCTACTCTACAAGGTAAAATTCTTGTTTCTTGTTTCTAAATTGATTCTTGAGTTTCTAAACCATGACTGATCCATGGTTTCTTATTTTCAAACTTTGTTTGTGACTTTAGTTTGGTTTAAGTTTGTTAGGGTTTTCTTGGGGTGATTCATGAAATCCATAGAAGGCCAAACAAGAAGGGTTTTTGTCTTCCTTGAGGTAAGAGGGAGAATAACCTCATCAACCATGTGTTGGTGGTAAGGAAATGGAATTGTTTGTGGTAAAAAATCCATAAGGATTTATTCACTTGATTGTTTAAGTTTTCATTTTTTGTGATAGTGTTGATTGGTATGCTTTATAGCTTTGAAAATATGCTTGAATATGTGATTATGAAAGTATGTTGATTATTGTATATAGTAGGATGTGATATACATGATGAGGAAGTATATGGAGGTTCCAAAGAACCCTAGAGGCTCACGGCCTCAACACCATCAAGGGAACAAAATGTTTTAAATTATTTTCCTAATCATGGATTAAATGAGTTAATGATAAGAAATTGGATTAAGGGTTTTTGCAAAGAATAAGGTGATAGAAAATAATTAAATATGATCTATGAAGCATATAGTGTAATTCGGCCAATATGCCTATTTTCGATATTCTAGATCCAAAATTCATTTTCATAAGTGTAGACTTAGGTAATTAAGTAACAAGAACTCAATTTAATGAGTTTTCCTTTTAGAAATAAAAAGGAAAATGAACTAATTTTTAGAATTAATTTGGTATAATTAGGTTATGAAGTAAGATAAAATTTAAAACTTGAAATTTACTGACGTATAGCTCACCATTTGGGTTTTGAAGCGCGTTAGAAAATTTCAAGCTATAATATCCAAATTAAATTAAAGAAATATAATTTTGTGAGAAATAATGGAAGATGCTATTTAAAGAATTTTTAATAGTAAAATATAGTAAATAAAGCCAAAATAATTATTTTATGTGAAAAATATTAGAGAAATGCTACTTGTTTTCAAAATAGTGATTTTTAAGCTATTAGATTGAGAAAATGATTTAAAATTGCTACGCGATTGAGAAAATGTTTAAAAATCCCTATGCGATTTAGAAAACATTTGAAAATATTTTTGCGATTATGAAAATGCTAGAAAATACTTACGTGATTTGAAAATGTAAGAAAATTGTTCCGCGATTGTGAAAATGTGATAAGATGTTTACATGATTAGATATAACAATAGGTTACTGTTGGGCTATTGTGATGGGCCCAGTTACGTTGAAAAGTGATACTACCAAAAGATGGCGTGTGTGTGTGAAATACTATGAGAATGATGATTTCATGTGTATTTGAATTATATATCATGCATTGAAAAGCGTGTTAACTTAATTAGTTAAGGCAGTATGCTTAGGAGATTGAATTTACACCTTTATGCGGGTGAGAATTGCGTAGTTACGATCTTCAGTGATCTTAGAGACGTCGGGGTGTGGAATGTCATAAGTGGCCAGATGGTAGCACCTCTAGGCCGTGGTATCCTATGCAAACACACTGACGATCTTGACGGAGTTACTACTCTTTTCGTGATTGGTTGAGAGTATCTTGTATGAGCCATGTTGTGCATATTGATATAATATATTGGTATATGATTTGAGGCTGACGATATATAGACATGTACTCCCTATCTTTCTATCCGAAATTATGATTAGCTCCATGGAGTAGGAATGGGTCTATGTGCATATGCATAGTTGGTCAGTATATTAATATGATAGTTATGCTTATCTGATATATTATTTGTGATGCAATAGTATAACTTTATGTGTTGTTATTATTTTTGTATATCTACTGTCATTTTCTATACTGCCTTGCTGGTATTGATGTAGGGAATCTCACCTCTTTACTGTGTTATATCTATTTTATTGTGTATGTTTGATGAAGACCGAGGAGATGAGAAAGTTAGAAATTCTGTTTTCTATCAGTAATAGTTTTCTTAGTTTGTTTGGATGGCAGCAAGGCACCAAGTGTTGGGTTTTGTTCGAGTACTGTACCACGGTGGAACTGACGCTTGGAGATTAAATTTGAATAATGAACGTTTTATATATACTAGAGATTTGACTCAGAATCTTAGTGGAACTAGGGATGAGGTTCCAGTTATGTCGATGAATGTATCTATTCGTTTGGAGTTCACGATGCCTATTCGAGAGCTTTGGGGTGATAGTGTTTATACTCCATAAAAGGACTTTGTAGTGTCTTTAGCTAGAACCCCTGTCAGGCGACCGATGTACCCGTCTGGGTTCTTTGATGACGTAGAGGAGGAGGATCATTCAGAGGGCCCAAATTCTTAGTTCAGTTTTTAGAGGTTCAAGTTTAGTAGTTATGTTTTGATGTACATACTGTATATTTTATCTTTTGCGAGTTGGTGTATTTATGTAAATTATTTAGGAACAAGATTTGAAATATCTATGTATATTCCGGTGTGTTCATTTCAGTTACAAGTTGTACTTATGGTTTTTATTTATTTTATTTATTTTATTTATTTTTACTTATTTCGCAAATGAAATTTTTAAAATTAATGTTTTTACAAGATTAATTCTTTTACAACTTGGGTAAGTTATATTAGGATTAGTCTTAAATGTGATACCCTATGGTGGGTGTTACATTAGTTGGTATTAGAGCCACGGTTAGAGTCTTTTGGGTTTTTGTGGTTAGGTCTGTCTTACTTGTGTTGTGTGATTCTCTATGTTGGGTCTCCGCAAGTAGACAAATATTGTTTGAAGCGATTGCATTTTGACTTTGATTTTGCATTGTTTAGTTTAATTTCAAAGGAGTAAAATGGCTCGAGGAAGAGGTGCAAGCGTGGATAATGAACGAGATCACGAAAGCATGACTGCAGTGGCTAATGCAATGCGAAGGATGGTAGATGTCATTTTGCAACAGAACCAAAGAGTTGCTCAATAACATGTAGAAAACGCAGAAGCATAGAATTTGTCTGAGTTTCATCAAAATAATCTACCACATTTCAGAGGCGAGTTTGATCTAGAGAATGCAAGTTTGTGGATCCAAGAGCTGGAAAAGATTTTTGAAGGAATAGGATGTACGAACGACCGCAAAGTGACTTATGACACATTTATGTTGATGGGAGACGGTGAAAATTGGTGGAAAGCAACTCAGAGAGTACTACAAGCTGAAGGAAGGGAAATTACGTGGGAGATATTCTGTGAAGTATTTATGGAAAAATATTTTTTGAATAGTGCAAGGCATGCCCAGGAGATGGAATTTCTTGGGCTACAATTAGGTGGGATGACAGTTAATGAGTATGCTGTGAAGTTTGAGGGCTTGTCAAAGTTCTCACAGTATCTCCAGATCCAGGCAGATGAGGTTTGGAAATGCCACAAGTTTGAGGAAGGTTTAAGAGTTGAATTGAAGAAAGGGGTACTTCTAATGCGAATGAACCAGTTCTCATCATTGATGGATATGCGTTGCAAACTTGAAGAATTAGAGCCATCAGAGATACAAGGAGCCATAACTTTGGACCATCTAGGTTACAAAGGGGAGGAAGCAATAACAACAACCAGTTTCAGCGAAAACCATATTCCTGACTGTCAGGAAGCCAGTAACAACAACAGCAACCAAGTGGAGGAGGTTCGAGTAGCAGTCATTTTGGTCAGACTGTGGCACCGCCAATGAAGCGTCTGAAGTGTGGACAGGGCCATATAACAAGGGACTGCACGATCAGGGGAATAATTTGCTTTAGATATGGAAAGTCTAGTCACATCTCGAGGGACTATGATCAAGCGAAGGTGGAGCCTTCAATAAGTAATGTTCGTGCTGCTAAACTGCAAGTTGGTGGGCGAGTATATACGATGAGCGGAGTTGAGGCCTCTCAGTCTGATGATCTTATTAAGGGAGAAGGTGTCATATCAAGTAATCTTTTAACTATACTATATGATTCGGGTGCAACACATTCGTTTATCGTATATGACTGTGTGGATCATTTGGGATTGCCTGTGTCTTCTTTGAACTTTCAATTGATTATTTCTACACCTACTACCAAACTTGTTAGTACTTCTAAAATATGCCTAAATTGCCCTGTTACTATCAATAATCGAGTTTTTTTTGTTAATCTAATTTGATTGCCTCTTACTGATATTGATATAATCTTAGGAATGGATTGGTTATCTTCTAACCATATCCTGTTAGACTGTTCTAAAAAGACCTTAGTATTTCTTGAGAATGAGGTTTTTGGATTTTTGATTGCTAAACAAGTCGAATCTTTATTGAGGGATAGAGCCCAATGATACATGTTGCTGTCTTCTTTAGAAGTCAAGAGTAAGAAGAATGTGAATGCTATTTCTGTTGTAAATAAGTTTCCTGAAGTTTTTCCTGATGAGGTACCCAGATTACCACCGAAAAGAGAGATAAAGTTTTCTATTGATCTTATACCAAGAGTGGGTCCTATTTCGATTGCACCATACTGGATGTCGCCATCAGAATTTGTAGAGTTAAAGAAGCAATT
Source organism: Ormosia semicastrata (assembly GCA_029884595.1). Lineage (NCBI taxonomy): Eukaryota > Viridiplantae > Streptophyta > Magnoliopsida > Fabales > Fabaceae > Ormosia > Ormosia semicastrata. The sequence goes on along the minus strand of JAQQTO010000062.1, from coordinate 14,975,706 downwards.
GGAGGAACTGTTGGAAAAATAGTTTGTGAGACCTAGTGTTTCACCATGGGGAGCTCCAGTGTTGTTAGTCAAAAAGAAGGATGGATCTTCGCGTTTGTGTGTCGACTACTTCCAGTTAAACAAAGTCATGATAAAGAACAAGTATCCACTTTCAAGGATTGATGATTTGATGGACCAATTGAAAGGAGCAATTATTTTCTCTAAGATAGATCTGCGATCAGGTTATCATCAAATTCGTGTCAACGCAGAGGATATACCTAAGATAGCTTTTCGAATGCGCTACGGGCACTATGAGTATCTTGTGATGCCGTTCGGAGTGACGAATGCACCTAAGATAGCTTTTTGAATGTGCTACGGGCACTATGAGTATCTTGTGATGCCGTTCGGAGTGACGAATGCTCCTGCAATATTCATGGATTACATGAATATGATATTTCATCAATACCTAGATAGATTTGTCGTTGTCTTTATTGATGACATTCTGATTTATTCTCAAAGTCGGGAGAAGCATGCTGAACATCTTAGCATAGTTCTCCAGATTTTAAAGGAGAAGAAATTATACACAAAGTTATCAAAATGTGAATTCTGGTTAGAAGAAGTTTAGTTTTTGGGTCACGTGATTTCCAAGGAAGGAATTGTGGTAGATCTAGCAAAGGTGGAGATGGTTCTTCAGTGGGAAAGGCCAAGGACAGTAACTGAGATCCGGAGTTTTGTTGGATTAGATGGATATTACCAGAGGTTTATTGAAGGTTTTTCCAAGATAGCTGGACCTTTTACACAACTCAAAAGGAAGAATCAAGCTTTTATTTGGACGGATGAATGCGAAGAGAGTTTCCAAGAATTAAAGAAAAGGTTAACTACTGTACCAGTGTTGATTCTACTGGATCCAAATGAATCTTTTGAAGTATATTGTGATGCTTTTTATCAAGGATTAGGATGTGTATTGATGCAGAATAGAAATGTGGTAGCGTATGCTTCAAGATAACTGAAGGTACATAAAAAGAATTACCCAACCCTTGATTTGGAATTAGCCGTAGTTGTGTTCGCGTTAAAAATTTGGAGGCATTTTCTTTATGGAGCTACATTCAACGTCTTTAGTGATCACAAAAGTTTGAAATATTTTGTTTGATCAGAAGGAGTTGAATATGAGGTAGAGAAGATGGCTAGAATTTCTAAAGGATTACGACTTTCAGCTTCAATATCATCCTGGAAAGGCGAATGTTGTGGCAGATGCTTTAAGTAGGAAGATGCTCAATGTTTCTGCTATGATGATCAAAGAGGAAAAATTAATAGAGCAATTTAGAGATATGTGGCTATCGGTAGATTAGCGCCAGGAAGAATTCGATTGAATATGGTCACTATTCTGAATGATTTATTGGAAGAAATTCGAGAAAAGCAGGAAAATGATAATTTTTGCAAAACGAGAGGGAATTCTTGAAGTAAGGTCGTGTGGCAACGGTTGAGGAAGGATCTAACGGGGTCTTAAGGTTCAAAAGTAGGATTTGTATACCGAGTGATCCTGATCTTAGGAAGGTGATTCTTGATGAAGCTCACACCAGCAAGTTGAGTATACATCCCAGAATGACTAAGATGTATCAAGACCTGAAGCGATTATTTTGGTGGCCTGGAATGAAGAGAGATGTTGTCGAGCACATGTCATCTTGTCTTGTGTGTCAAAAGGCAAAGATTGAACATCAAAGACCAGCAGATATGATGCAACCCCTAATATTCCAGAATGGAAATGGGATAGTATTGAAATGGATTTTGTTACTAGATTACCAAAGACTAAGAAAGGTCATCATTCTATATTAGTCGTTGTTGATCGGCTTACAAAGTCTACTCACTTCTTGCCAATCAATATCAGGCATTTAATGGAAAAATTGACCCAGGTGTACATTAGTGAAATTTTTAGACTTCACAGTGTACCCTCTAATATCATTTCTGATAGAGATCCAAGGTTCACATCAAGTTTTTGGCAAAGTCTACATTAAGCAATGGGGACTAAACTTCGTTTGAGTTCTGCCTACCATCCACAAATTGATGGTTAAATGGAGAGAACTATACAGTCACTAGAGGATCTGCTAAGAACTTGCGTGTTAGAACAAAAAGGGAGTTGAGATGAATTCTTGCCTTTGGTAGAATTCACCTATAACAATAGTTTTCACTCAAGTATAAGGATGACACCTTATGAAGCGCTGTATGGATGACGATGCCGAACACCGTTGTGTTGGTATCAAGATGGAGAGAGAATGACTATAGGACCTGTGATGGTGTAACAAACGACGGAGAAGGTGAAAATGATTCTAGAGAAAATAAGGGCAACACAAAGTAGACAGAAAAGCTATACTGATAAGAGAAGAAGACCTCTTGAATTTGAGGAAGGTAAGCATATGTTTTTACGAGTCACACCTATGGCTGGTGTCGGAAGGGTTATAAAATCCATAAAACTCACTCTTAAATTCATTGGACCCTATCAAATTCTTCGTCAGATAAGTCCAGTTGCTTACCAAATAGCTTTACCACATTTTCTCTCTAACCTTCATAATTTTTTTCATGTGTCCCAGTTAAGAAAGTATATCCCTGATCCCTCTAATGTCATTCAGCCTGATGAGGTACAATTGAAAGAAAATTTGACGTATGAGACACTTCCTATTAATATTGAAGATAGGAGGGTGAAACAACTCAGAGGGAAGGAAATTTTATTAGTAAAAGTGATCTGGAATGAAACAACAGAAGATACTACGTGGGAGATGGAAGATAAGATGAGGGAAAATATCCTCAATTGTTCTAAGGTATGATAAATTTTAAGGACAAAATTCTTTTTAGTGGGGGAGAGTTGTAACACCCCAAAATTTGTTGTTTCTCAATAATGTTTGAATTGTACTATATTGTGATTTCTGTGTGCTGTAAATTTATTTTGACTATTTTGTGACTATTTTTTATCTCTGTGTGTGATTTACTCCAAGTCAGGAAAATAATAATTTTCGGGTCAAGAAAAATCTTTGACGATTTATTCGGAGCCTGGGGAGTTTACTAACCCTGAATCCGAGAAATACGTTACCCAATCTTTTAATTTTTAGAATTTATCTGTGAAATAAAAATATTTCACATTTTATTATCTGTTGGACAGTATCTATTGATTTGCAAACAGTAGCTTCTACCCATTGGGTAATAGATCCTATATCTTTTGTCTGTTGGACAATAGAATGGGAAAAGTCTTTGTGACTCATAATTTGGTGAACCAATAGGAATTGGTTACTATTAATGGCTTAAATTTTTCTAAGCCAATAGGATGTGGTCAACAATAATGGCTAGACTAGTTAGCCAAGAAACTAAGTAATCTAACTAAGTTAACCTAAAGCCTAAGTAGTAACTAAATGGAACAAACTTAGTTTGCTACTCCTTAGAGTTCCACGGTTTCATGGAGGTTCTAGAGTCTTCTAGAATGCATGACCTAACCTTGTAGCTAAATAGTTAGCCATGCAACAAAGTGAACTAACTAATTTAGCTTAAGTGTAACTAGGAACTACACGAATTAAAACTTAGTTACCTTTTCTTCATGTGCTCCAAGGCTACCTAGTGCTTCTAGGATGTTCATGAACAAATTAATCATCTGATGTGACCAAGGGGTGATCACTTAATGACATAAGCCATGTGAAACCATGTGCTTAGTTTTTATCTTGTTGAATAAGTTTTAACCTTTCTATCCTATGCACTCCACGGCCAAGCTCAAGAAAAATAGGATATTTCTATTTCATTTCTATCACATTTTGTGACTTAAGTCTTTCTCTCCATTCTCTCTCTTCTATGAACAAAGAAAACCTCTCAACTTCTCCTTCATGAAGCTCACGGCCGAATCCTTCCAAACCATCACCCAAGCTTCTATAATTTCATCCAATCTCATTTTTCTTACCTATATACTATTCTAAGACCTTTTCATGTTATAAACCTAGCCTAGTTCTTCAATTTATTACCTTGAATCCAAGTTAAGGTTTTCTACTCTACAAGGTAAAATTCTTGTTTCTTGTTTCTAAATTGATTCTTGAGTTTCTAAACCATGACTGATCCATGGTTTCTTATTTTCAAGCTTTGTTTGTGACTTTAGTTTGGTTTAAGTTTGTTAGGGTTTTCTTGGGGTGATTCACGAAATCCATAGGAGGCCAAACAAGAATGGTTTTTGTCTTCCTTGAGGTAAGAGAGAGATTAACCTTATCAACCATGTGTTGGGGGTGAGGAAATGGAATTGTTTGTGGTGAAAAATTCATAAGGATTTATTCACTTGATTGTTTAAGTTTTCATTATTTGTGATGGTGTTGATTGGTATGCTTTATAGCTTTGAAAATATGTTTGAATATGTGATTATGAAAGTATGTTGATTATTGTATATAGTAAGATGTGATATACATGATGAGGAAGTGTATGAAGGTTCCAAAGAACCCTAGAGGCTCACGGCCTCGACACCATCAAGGGAACAAAATGTTTTAAATTGTTTTCCTAATTATGGATTAAATGAGCTAATGATAAGAAATTGGATTAAGGGCTTTTGCAAAGAACAAGGTGATAAAAAATAATTAAATATGATCTATGAAGCATATAGTGTAATTCGGTTAACATGCCTATTTTTGATATTCTAGATCCAAAATTCAATTTCATAAGTGTAGACTTGGGTAATTAAGTAACAATAACTTAATTTAATGAGTTTTCTTTTTAGAAATAAAAAGGAAAATGAACTAATTTTTAGAATTAATTTGGTATAATTAGGTTATGAAGTAAGATAAAATTTAAAACTTGAAATTTACTGACGTATAGCTCACCCTTTTTCTGTTTTGAAGCGAGTTAAAAAAATTTGAGCTGTAATATCCAAATTAAATCAAAGAAATGTAATTTTGTGAGAAATAATGGAAGATGCTACTTAAAGAATTTTTAATAGTAAAATATAGTAAATAAAGCCAAAATAATTATTTTATGTGAAAAATATTAGAGAAACGTCACTTGTTTTCAAAATAGTGATTTTTAAGCTATCAGATTGAGAAAATTATTTAAAATTGCTACGCGATTGAGAAAATATTTAAAAATCCCTATGCGATTTAGAAAATGTTTGAAAATAATTTTGCGATTATGAAAAAGCTAGAAAATACTTACGCGATTTGAAAATGTAAGAAAAAAGTTCTACAATTGTGAAAATATGATAAGATGTTTACACAATTGGAAATAACAACAGGTTGCTGTCGGGCTGTTGTGGTGGGCCCAGTTATGTTGAAAAGTGATACCGCCAAGAGATGGCGTGTGTGTGTGAAATACTGTGAGAATGATGATTTCATGTGTATTTGAATTATACATCATGCATTGAAAAGCATGTCAACTTAATTAGTAAAGACAATATGCCTAGGAGATTGAATTTGCACCTTCGTGTGGGTGAGAATTGCGTAGTTATGATCTTCAGTGATCTTGGAGACGTCGGGGTGTGGAATATCATATGTGGCCAGATGGTAGCACCTCTACGCCATGGTATCCTATGCAAACACACCGACGATCTTGATGGAGTTACTACTCTTTTCGTGATTGGTTGAGAGTCTCTTGTATGAGCCATGTTGCGCACATTGATATAATATATTGGCATATGATTTGAGGCTGACGATATACAGACATGTACTCCCTATCTTTCTCTCCGAAATTGTGATTAGCTCCATGGAGTAGGAATAGGTCTGTGTGCATATGCATAGTTGGTCAGCATATTGATATGATAGTTATACTTATCTGATATATTATCTATGATGCAATAGTATAACTTTATGTGTTGTTATTATATCTATATATCTATTGTCATTTTCTATATTACCATGCTGGTATTGATGTAGGGGATCTCACCTCTTTACTGCATTATATCTGTTTTATTATGTATGTTTGATGAAGACCAAGGAGACGAGGAAGCTGGAAATTCTATTTTCCATCAGTAATAGTTTTCTTAGTTTGTTTGGATGGCAGCAAGGCTCCAAGTGTTGGGTTTTGTCCAAGTACAGTTCCACGGTGGAAATGACGCTTAGAGATTTAATTTGAATAATGAACGATTTGTGTATACCGGGGATTTGACTCTGAATCTTAGTGGAACTAGGGATGGGGTTCCAGTTATGTTGATGAATGTATTTGTTCGTTTGGAGTTCACGATGCCTATTCGAGAGCTTTGGGTTGATAGTGTTTATACTCCACAAGAGGACTCTGTAGTGTCTTCAGCTAGAACCTCTGTCAGGCGACCGATGTACTCACCTGGGTTCTTTGATGACATAGAGGAGGAGGATCCTTCAAAGGGCCCAAATTCTTAGTTCAGTTTTTAGAGGTTCAAGTTTAGTAGTTATGTTTTGATGTACATACTGTATATTTTATCTTTTGGGAGTTGGTGTATTTATGTAAATTATTTAGGAACAAAGTTTGAAATATCTATATATTCTGGTGTGTTCATTTCAGTTACAAGTTGTACTTATGGTTTTTATTTATTTTATTTATTTTCACTTATTCCGCAAATGAAATTTTTAAAATTAATTTTTTTACAAGATTAATTCTTTTACAACTTGGGTAAGTTATATTAGAATTAGTCTTAAATGTGATACCCTACGGTGGGTGTTACAAACACGATTTTTAGACTATACCTTAATAAATTTGTTGTTGTCTTTATAGATGATATTCTCATTTATCCAAAGACAACTAAGAAACATGAGGAGCATCTTAGGGTAGCTCTAGAAATCCTGAAAGAGAAAAGATTATTTCCCAAGTTATCACAATGTGAGTTTTGGATGAAGGAGGTGCAATTTTTGGGACACGTGATATCTGGAGATGGGTTATCCTTGAATCCCAGTAAGATAGAAGTAGTGTTACGATGGGAGAGACCTACCACCGTAACTGAAGTTAAGAGTTTCTTAGGTTTAGATGGATATTACAGGAGATCCATAAAGAGATTTCCTAGATAGTTCTGCCTTAACTAGGTTGACTAGAAAATGCGACACTTTTGAGTGGACACAGAAATATGAGAGTAGCTTCCAAACGTTGAAAGAGATACTGACCACCACACCTGTGCTAGTGACACCAGACCCATGAAGAAATTTACCAAACTCATGACTTGGAACTAGTTATAGTTCTGTTTGTTTTAAAGATGTGGAGGCTTTATACGTATGGGGTCAAGTTGAAGTGTTTAGCAATTTCAGAAGTTTGAAATACTTGTTGGGTCGAAAAGAGTTGAATGTAAGGCAAAGAAGATGGATGGAATTTCTGAAAAACTATGACTTTGAATTAAAGTATCTTTAGGGTAAGGTGAATGTTGTTGCCGAAGCACTTAGTAGGAAACTCCTGCATATGTCCCGAATGATGATACAAGAGATGGAACTCCTTGAGAGCTTCAAAAATTTGAGTTTGACAATGACTGTGTTATCACATGGTCTACGTTTGAAAAGATTAGAGATTCAAAAGGATTTGAGGGCTCAAATTAGAGAAGTTCAAAAGGAAGATGAAGCTCTAAACCTAATAGATGAACAAATCCAATCAAGAAAGGAAAAGAATTTTCAAGAGGGCTCATGATAGAACACTTGTGTTTAGAAATAGACTAAGTGTTCCAAGATAGGATGAAATCAAAGAGAATATTTTAGAAGAAATGCATAAGAGTAGAAACACCATCGACCCCGGAGCCACAAAAATGTATTAAGACCTCAAAAGAGATATTTGGTGGCCTCGCATGAAAGCATATATCACTTCATATGTGTCCAAAATGTTTAGTTTCTAGAAGGTAAAGGTAGAATATTAAAAGTCCATAGGATCTTTACGAGCCCTAAAAGTTCTCGAATGGAAATGGAAAAGTATGTCAATGTCTATAATATGTTTCAAATGTTTTTGTGAATCCTCTGCCTGATAAGAATGAAGATTGTAATCATTTTCTTATTTCGAAAAGATTATCTTGGTTATGTTTGGTGCATTTGTGGGGTTATTGATAGGGGAATTAAAACCTCTACGCATCCACAACATATGAAGCAGATGAAACTTCATCAAGTCAAAGGATTCAATTTTTTTGTTAGAAACCCTGTGGGTGAGCATCCCGGGGACTGCATCTTGGCCCATGCTGCAGGATCTGGGAAGATATTCCTGACTACTAATTTCATGCAAACATTTCTTGGTGAGTATCCTAATGCTAGACTTTTAATGGTGCTCCCAAAGGAGATACTGTTGACTTAGAAAAAGTTTCAGATATAGCAAGTTGAGAACACATCACTCTATAACTTACACACTGTGAAGGTAGATAGTAAATCTTAGCAACTAAAAGTGTTGAAACAGAGGGTGGAGCGGAAGAGTATCCTTTCCTTAGGATACAAACAGTTTATTTCCAATTGGCTGTGAGAATGGAACTAACAATTCATCATTATCTTGCCAAGAAATAATGCTTAAGATTCCTTCAATTCTTATAATAGATGAGGGACACACTCTAAGGAATGAAAATACAGATATGGTCCAATTTCTCACCAAAGTACTGTAATATCCTAATACTGGTATCTTGGTATATCTGACATATACAAGGATGTCCAACATTGGCTATGTTACTTCTCACTTAAAACAACAAATTAAACTTTTATCATTCATTCATATATACACACATCATTAGCCTCACAAAGGCATATTGTAATACATAATTTTATACAACCTCAAAGCAATGTAAATAAATATAAGCTTAAACTAAAAAAAAAACAAAATAAACTACACTATTTCTTCTACTTCCGCTTCTTTCTTTTCCCTTAGTAGGATCTTGACTTGGATTTATATAGAAACATAAACGGGGTGAGAAATCACAATTTCTTAGTATAAGCGATCCAAATTCAGTGTTTATTCATTCACAATGAATGAACCACACTATAACATAAGATTATGTCTGAAATAGATAAATGAGCCACTGCTTAACATTATCAGAATATACATATAACTCTATGTAACATTCACAATGCAAGCTATAATCCTAACTCATATGCATATGACAATCAATGATATCAAATAATCGCTCATATAATCGTAAGTTATCATCAAGCAAGCAAGGCAGCCACCCATACAATCGCCATCAGATGCAATGCTTTATGTTATGATGTATGGTGATGCTTACACAATGTCCTAATAGTATGATTATGCAATGCTAATGCATATTTTTGTTTCAGAAAAGCACATGTTACTTGCTCATTCCCAGGAACCGTGTCCCCATATATATATTGGGTAGGATAGGCGCAAAATCCATGACACTACCTTGTGATGTATGGACTCGTTCCTCTCACCCTGGTAAGAGTACCAATACCAACCCCATACACCGGTAACCCTAACCATAATAGCCTTGCCCCCTACGAGAATTTAGGATCCCCTATCTTTTCAAGGTTATTGCCTACAATTCTCTGGCCAAATTTTTGTGCACATCATATAAGGTTACAATACATAGGAAATAACAAATAATAAGTTTGAAAACAAAACATGCAAAGTCATTTTAAAAACATACACACTCAACACAAGGTTCTCTACAACTAAGTGAAAAGCAACACTAGTGACTTAAGACTTTACCTCAACTTATCACATAAGCAGTAAATCCCATGTCACTAGCATTCTTGTAACTAGCACCTCACATCATCACTTCACAAGTGATTACAGGGCAACCTCCAGTTACTCAAGGTTCTAGACACTGCCTTGTAGCATTCCACAACACTTGGATGCCCAAGGTTCTACTAAATCCTATCACAAGGTTCACCCTAACCAATTGAAAGAGCTATCGCTAGAGAACATGCAATCTTGGCTCAACTCTACCTCATAAAGGAACCAACCCATGTCTCTCGCAATTCTCACAACTTAACCTTGATAAAAAAGGAAGCATACACTAATTATGAATCTTAACCTCAACTTTAACTCTAAAGGAGCAACCTATGCATATAAATAGGCATACCATACTAATCAAACCAATACTAGTTGGTTCTAGTATACCTTATCATCACTTCTCAAGTGATACCAAAAGTAACCTCAAATTGCTTAAGGTTCTAAAATCTCACCTATGACATTCTACATCTCAAAGAATGCCTAAGGTTCTCAATTTCCCATTTATGCTAGGTGGTTATTTCTCTCCAAGAAATACCCCTACTAGGATCTCAACACTAACACCCTTGTATATAGAACCTCACACCATCACTTCGCAAGTGATTCCACAGTCAACCTTATGTTGAACAAGGTTTTAGGTACTTATCTATGGCATTTTCACCACTCTTCCAAGCAAAAACACACAAGGAAACGATCCTAGGAAGAATTTTATATGCGTTCCGTGGCTCACACTCCTTTTGTGTCATAGCTTCATGTTAGTTGTGGCTTCATAATACTCAAGAAAGGGGGGTTGAATTGAGTATGATAAGTTTTTGAAACTTTTCCCCTTTTTGTAAAAACTGATTCTTTTCTATAACTATGAAAAAGATTTTGTCAACCAACAAACCAAAATGTGTTTTTGCAAGATGTATTTTGTAACACCCCAACTTTTGGGTTAAGTACAATAGTGTCCTAAAATGTATTATTTTATATTTTCTATGAGTTATAAATTGAATTTGACTGTTTCGTAAGTGTATTTGACTATTGTGTGTAATTTGCTTTGAGTCAAGAAAATAATAATTTTTTAGCCAAAAAAATCTTATTTTAATTATTCGGAACGAGGGGATCTTATAAACCTAATTCTGAGTGATATATATATTAATCTTTTAATTTTTAGGATTTAACTATGTAATAAAATAATTTTATATTATTATAATATTATTTTAATTGACAGTACCTACAATCTTAAAAATAGTAGAAATCTGCTCCAAAATGACCATGGACCTAAAAAAGTTTATAGGACCCACATTTAGAAAAGCAGTCAATGTTTCTGACTTGACTAAATTCTAAACCAATAGAGATTGGTCAAATAAAGTGGCATGGACTTTATTGTGGACTATTGGATGAAAAGCTTGATTAAGATGTCTTTGATCATAATTATTGATCAAATCAATAGTATGAGAACAATCCTAATAAAATCACTAAGTGATATCCACCTTAGATTATATCAATGGATAGGAAACAAAGTTAAAATTAATGGTTAGGATTGAGTCAATAATAGTGGCTTGACTATTTACCAAGTAGCAAATTAAACTTAATTTAGTTAGCTTAATTGCCTGATTAAGAAACTAAGTGAACTAACCTAATTGCTAATTAGTTCTAATCTAGTTACTAATTAGATATCCTAATTTCATCTTGAAGTCATGACAAAGCATGACATATGCAATGATCTATGCAATTAATTAGCTATGTAATTAGAATGTTAATTAAGTGTAATTTGGAAACCTAACCTAATTAACTAGCTATCTAATTAGCATATAATTAACCTTCAATTGAAGTCAAACAAGGTCACTAATCCCTTGAAGGCCACATGGCCAAGGAGTCTTAGAAGGCTTCTCCAAGCTTCTTGAACCATCTTGCATGACTATTGCATGACAAATTGGTGACATAGGCCATGTGCCTTCCAAATGTGAACACAATAGGATATTTACTATCCAAGTTTATCTCTCAATCTCTCCTACAAGCTACCTCACAGCTGCACTCCCTAAATTTACTCTCAATATTCACTTTTACTCTTATCTAAAAAGCGTAGCTTATTTTCTCTCAAAAATTCCAAGAACACAAAGAACCTTTTCCCTTCCATTTTCTCTCTAAGTTTCGGCCCCAACACCAAATTTCACCATCCATCTTCTATAATTTTATCTCTTCACATTTCCTAAACCTAAGCAACCTCCTAAACACTTTTCATTTAGAAGGTTTTGCCATAAACCTACTCCTTCTACTTCAAAATCCAAGTTTTATCTTACTTCTCTAAAGGTAAACTTTTGATTTTATGGTTTAAAATTTAGTTTTTGATTTTATAAACCATGATTGTTCCATGGTTCTTCAATATTAAGCCTTGTTTGTGATTTTTCTAATTGGTTAAGAATTTTAGGGATTTTTTTGGAGTCCACACGAAAATCAAAGAGGACGAGGAGACTAGAGGATTCTTGTCTTCAAGAGGTAAGAGGGAGATTTAATCACATCAACCTTGTGTGGTGATGAGAAAATGGATTGCATGTGTGTGAAGAATCCATAAGGATTAATTTGTGTGGTTGTTTAATGCTTTCCTATTTGTGGTTGATTTTATTTGTGTGCATGCCTATAGCTTTAAAAATATATTGCATGTGTTTATTGATTTATGAATGTTAATGTTGGATGTGAATAACATGTAAGGATTGCATGAGTGTTCCAAAGAACACACATGAGGCTCACAGCCTCTCCAAGAAAAAAAAAGAACCAAAATATTCTCAACCATTTTCTAAAACTATGATTAATGAATCTAGGTGAAACAATGAGAATTGGCCAACATGCCATTTAATGTACATTTGAATTCCAAAGTTATTTTCTAAGGTAGACTAAGTAACAAATCTACAAAAGAAATTGATTGTAATGAATCTTTGGAAAATAAAATGAATAAACTTAGTTTTAGAATTCTAAATTAGCAGGATCTATTATAAGCAAGAAATAAAGAGAACACTTGAAAAATGCTGACGTAGAGCTCACTCTTTGAGTTTTGAAGCACGTTAGTAAGTTTCAAGGTATAAATAATGGTTAAGGTTAAGATATGTAGTATTTAGAGCGAAACGTAGGAAATACTATTTAATGGATTTTCTAGACAAAATGCTGCCAAAATTTACTAAAATTGGAAAAATAAAAGAGAAGGTTCCATAGTATGCTTATAACATATACAAAATATTCTACGTAGTTTAAAAGTACTAGAAATAGCTTACACATATTCGAAATAATGATTTTTAAGCTTTATGGTCAAGAAAATGATTTAAAAATCTTACGTGATTCAGAAAATAATTTAAAAACATTATGCGATGTTCAAAAACATCAAAATATATTTACGCGATTTAAGAACGTTTGTAAAAGCGATGTGATTGCAAAAATGCGATAAAATTTCTACGCGACTAAATAGAACAGTGAGTTTTGCTGTTGGGCCAACGTGGTGGACTCGTACATGTTGAGAGATAGTATTGTCAAGTGGAGACATACTATATTTTAGAATATTGAGACAGAGCGTATTTTTGTAAATATGGTAATATATTGAGACTAAGGGTATTTTTGTAATTGTGATTCTAAATCATGCATAGAGAGTTGTGTCAATTTGGTTAAAAATTGGTGATTGATTGACGAGACGAATTACATCGTGTCGTGGTGTGATAGGCATAGTGTGGTTCATTAATTGAACTTAGAGGCACTAGTGTGCGGATGATTCCACATATGGATAGTGGATAGCTCCTCTGGGCCGTGGTAATGGGCAACGCACTAATGATCTCAACAAACGCTATTCTTAATCAAGATCATATGGAGACTATTTAGTATAATGCTTGTAGTGCACAATGTATTTGGACTATGTACCACTACACGATGTTTTCGACTGTGGGCTATAGATACGAGTTGGATAGTGTAATAGTTTGGTTGGGCAGCCTGAGGTACTGATAGTTCTTTTCGGATCATTCTCTCTGATGTCTGTGTTTAGCTCCATGGAGTAGGAACGAGTCAGTATGCATTAGCATTAATGATCTGCATTTTAATGTTTACTATAATCTGTGATAGAATATATGATATGTTAATTTAATGTACTGTATAAGATATGATGGTATGTATTGCTGTGATATTTGTTTGTTCTATCATTTTCTTTATTTGCCAAGCTGGTAATGATGTAGATTGTCTCACTTCTCTATTCATATTTTTCTGTATTATTATTATATTCTGTAAAGAGTTTGAGGAAGAGGAAGAAGAACAGCCTCTTGATATTCAGTATCCTGAGGAGCGCCAGCCGAGTGAGCAGTGCGAGGACGGCGAGCCGTTAGATCACTCATACCATTTGGATTGATCTTGTGATCATGGCGTTGCCTAGATTCTTTGGTTTTGTGAGACTTGATTTTCATGGAGGCTCGGAGGCCTGGTGACGGCGTGAGGATAGAGGATCGGTAGTCTACGTGGGATGTCTGACTGTGTCCTTGTGTAGAGCATTTGATGGGGAGACTATTTTCACTACTACTTTGTATTTACATCTTGAGTTGCCTTTGACTCTTAGGCGTTATTGGGGAGGGATTTTCCATGTGCCTAGCGAGCTTAGTAGTGTGTCGACAGCACGAACTCATGTCCGTAGAGCTGCGAGACATCCAAGATTTCTGCCATCCGATGATCTATCTGAGAGTGATCCTTCGGAGGGTTAGGAATTTTTGATGTGCACTTGGGCATGTTATGTTTTAGTATTATGCTGACTTTTTACTGCTTTTGTTAAATATTTGTAGTTGTAAATTATTTGTATACTTAAGACAAAATCATATGTATATTATGGTGTGTGATTATGTTTTGTCTTATTTTGTGTTCCGTGTTATTTTATTTAACGTTATCAAGTATAAAAAGGAAAAATTTTATAACTCATATTATTTATGTACCAAATATTTTATAACTTGGGTAAGATTTTATTTTATTGCATTAAAAATGTGACATCCCCATAAGAGTGTTACATTAGTTGGTATCAGAGCCTAAGTTGGAGTGTTTCTGGGTTATGGTTGGGTTTGTTTTTGCTTTTGTTGTGTGATTCTCAGTGATTTGTTTTCGAAAGGTTACATCTAACTCTGTTCTGTTGTGTTTGAAGAAAGAAATGTCTGGTGGAAGAGGAACGCGTGCAAACGCTAGACGTAATGTGGACCCAATGACTGCAGCTGCTGAGGCTATGCAGCGAATGGCGGAAGTAATTACTCAACAAAATCAACGAGTAGCTCAATAGCAAGATGCAACTGTTGATGCTCTGAATTTATCTGAGTTTAGGCGCAACAACTCACCGCAGTTTAGAGGCGAGTTTAACCTCAAGAAGGCGAGTCTTTGGATCCAAGACTTGGAAAGGGTATTTGAAGGAATAGGGTGTGCAGATAATAGAAAGGTGACATATGCTACTTTTATGTTGAGAGGAGATGCCGAAAATTGGTGGAGAGGAACCCGCCAATTATTACAAGCTATAAGGACTGAAATTACTTGGGAGGTGTGTAGTTGAGTATTTCTGGAGAAGTACTTTCTTGGTAGTGCCCGACATGCCAAGATGATGGAATTTCTTGTGTTGCGCTAAGGTAACATGACTGTTAGGGAGTATGCTGCTAAGTTTGAGAGCTTGTCACAGTTCTCAAGGTACTTTCAAATTCGACCTGATGAGGCATGGAAATGCCATAAGTTTGAGGATAGGCTAAGGGTAGAACTTAAGCGAGGAGTGCTACCTCTGAGGATAGTAGAATTTCCTGCTTTGATGGATATCTGTCGATGACTCGAGGAGTTGGAGCCATCACGAGATCCCAGAAATCATAGCTTTGGACTGACTAGGTTCCAAAAAAGAGGTAACAACAGCAATAACCGGTTTCAGCGTAAGCCTTATTCGAGACCACCGGAAGTCAGCCTCAACGTCGATCTACTGGGGGAAGTTCTAGTGGTAACAGAACTAGTCAAAATATGGCGTTTATGCCGAGATGTTTTAAGTGTGGAAAGAGTGGTCATATATCTACGGATTGTTCGATCAGAGGAACGATTTGTTTTAATTGCCGAAAACCTGGACATGTTTCTAGGGATTGCACTCAGCCAGAAAGGAAACCTGCTGTGAGTAATGTTCGTGCTACTCAACTGTGATCTGGAGGGCGAGTAAATACGATGACTGGAACTGAAGCTTCTCAATCTGAAGATCTTGTTTAGGGGGAAGGTGTCATTGAAGGTAATCTCTTGACTGTGCTATATGATTCAGGTGCAACGCATTCGTTTATTGTATATGATTGTGTGGAACGATTGAAACTGCCTGTGTCTTCTCTGAGTTTTCAATTGATTATTTCTATGCCAACTGCCAAGCCTGTTGTTACGTCCAAAATATGTCTGAATTGTCCTATTATTATAAAGGATCGTGTATTTTTGGTCAATTTAATTTGCTTACCTCTTGTTTAGATAGACGTTATATTAGGAATGGATTGGTTATCTTCTAACCATATCTTAATAGACTGTGCAAGTAAAACCATAGTTTTTCCTATGGAAAAAAGTTCTAGATTCTTGACTGCTGTTAAAGTCAAGTCATTATTGAGGGATGAAGCTCAGGGATATATGTTGCTATCTTCTTTAGAAGTCAAGAGTGAAAAAGATGTGAGTGTTATTCCCGTCGTCAATGAGTTTCCAGAGATTTTTTCTGATGATGTACCCGATTTGCCACCGGAAAGAGAGATCGAGTTCTCTATCGATTTGGTGCCGGAAGCAGGTCCTATTTCAATTGCACCATATTGAATGTCGCCTACAGAGTTGGTAGAATTGAAGAAGCAATTGGAGGAACTATTGGAGAAACAGTTTGTGCGACCTAGTGTTTCACTATGGGGAGCACCAGTGCTACTAGTCAAGAAGAAGGATGGAACTTCTCGTCTTTGTGTAGATTATCATCAGCTGAACAAGGTTACGATAAAGAATAAGTATCCACTTTCGAAAATTGATGACTTGATGGATCAGTTAAAGGGAGCAGCTGTTTTCTCTAAGATAGATCTGCGATCAGGTTATCATCAGATTCGTGTCAAGGTAGATGATGTACCTAAGACAGCTTTTCGAACTCATTATGGGTATTATGAGTATCAGGTGATGCCATTCGGAGTGACAAATGCTCCTGCAATATTCATGGACTATATGAATAGGATTTTTCGTTTGTACCTAGATATATTTGTCGTTGTTTTTATCGATGACATTCTGATCTACTCTCAAAGTCAAGAAGAGCATGCTGAACATCTCAGTATAGTTCTCCAAATTTTGAAATAGAAGAAGCTGTATGCGAAGTTGGAAAAATGTGAATTTTGGTTGGAAGAGGTTCAATTTCTAGGTCATGTGATTTCCAAGGAAGGTATTGTGGTAGACCCGTTGAAGGTGGAGACCATTTTGCAATGGGAGAGGCCTAAGACAGTGACGGAGGTCCGGAGTTTTGTTGGATAGGCCGAATATTACCGAAGGTTTATTGAGGGTTTTTCTAAAATAGCTATACCACTTATACATCTTACAAGGAAGAGCCAAGCTTTTGATTGGACGGAGGAACGTGAAGCAAGTTTCCAAGAGTTGAAGAAGAGATTGACGACTGCACCAGTTTTAATTTTACCAGATCCTAATAAATCTTTTGAGGTGTATTGTGACGCTTCTTACTAAGGGTTAGGATGTGTATTAATACAAAACAAGAATGTGGTAGCTTATGCTTCAAGACAGTTGAAGGTCCATGAGAGGAACTACCTAACGCACAATTTGGAACTAGCCGCAGTGGTCTTCGCATTGAAAGTGTGGAGGCATTTTCTGTATGGACCTATGTTCAATGTCTTTACCAATCACAAGAGCTTAAAATACTTGTTTGATCAAAAGGAATTAAACATGAGGCAGAGGCGATGGTTGGAATTCTTGAAGGATTATGATTTTCAACTTCAATACCACCCAGGAAAGGCGAATATGGTGGCAGATGCCTTGAGTAGGAAGGTGGTCAGTGTTTCTACAATGATGATAAAGGAGGACGAATTGATCAACCAATTTAGAGATCTATGGTTGTCAATCGAATTGGTACTCGGAAAGATTTGTCTAAGTAAGGTTGTAGTTTTGAATGACTTGTTGGAAGTAATATGAGAAAAACAGGATGAGGATTCGTTTTTACAAAATGAAAAGGAATTTTTGAGGCAAGGTCATAATGCGAAGGTGGAAAAAGGATCTGATGGAATCTTAAGGTTTGAAGGAAGAATTTGTGTACCTGATGATCCCGATCTTAAGAAAGCAATTTTGGATGAAGCTCATACTAGTAATTTGAGTATGCATCCGGGAATGACAAAGATGTATCAACACTTAAAACGAATGTTTTGGTGGCCAAGAACGAAGAAAGATGTAGCGGAGCGTGTGGCATCTTGTCTCGTTTATCAGAAGGCAAAAATGGAACATCAAAGGCCTACTAGTATGTTACAACTTTTAACTATTCTAGAGTGGAAATGGGATAGTATTTTGATGGATTTTATTATCGGATTACCAAGGACGAGGAAGGGTCATGATTCTGTATGGGTTATAGTTGATAGGCTTATGAAGTCAGCCCACTTCTTGCCGATCAATATTAAGTATTCGTTGGAACGATTAACCCAGATGTACATCAGTGAAATTGTTAGACTTCATGGTGTACCCACAAGTATAGTTTCTGATAGAGATCCGAGGTTTACGTCAAGATTCTGGCAAAGTTTGCAAGAAGCTATGGGAACTAAATTGCGATTGAGTTCTGCTTATCATCTGCAGATTGATGGTCAAATGGAGAGAACAATCCAGTCGTTGGAAAACTTGTTGCGTGCTTGTGTGTTGGAACAACAAGGGAGTTGGGATGAATTCTTATCTTTAATAGAATTCACCTACAATAATAGTTTTCACTCAAGTATAGGGATGGCACCCTATGAAGCCCTATATGGACGACGATGTCGAACACCTTTGTTTTGGTATCAGGATGGGGAAAGTATGACTATTGGGCCTGATCTTGTGCAGCAGACTATGAAAAAGGTGAAAATGATTCAGGAGAAGATGAAGACAACTCAAAGTAGACAGAAGAGCTATGCTGATAAGCAGAGGTGACCTCCCGAATTTGAGGAAGGTGAGCTTGTATTCTTAAGAGTAACACCTACGACTAGTGTCGGAAGAGTTATCAAATCCAAAAAACTTACTCCTAAATTCATATGGCCTTATCAAATTATTCGTCAAATTGGTCCTGTAGCCTACCAGATAGCTTTACCACCTTTTCTATCCAATCTACATAATGTGTTCTATGTGTCTCAGCTGAGGAAATATATTCCCAATCCAACGTATGTTATACAGCCAGATGAAGTACAACTGAAGGATAATTTGACGTATGAAACACTTCCTATTAAGATTTAGGACAGGAGAGTGAAACAGCTTCGAGGGAAGATGATTCAGCTGGTGAAGGTAATATGGAATGATGTAACGGGAGATGCTACATGGGAGCTAGAAGATAGGATGAGGGAGCAATACCTTCAGTTATTTTGAGGTATGACGAATTTCGAGGACGAAATTCTTATTAGTAGGGGAGAGTTGTAACACCCCAACTTTTGGGTTAAGTACAATAGTGTCCTAAAATGTACTGTTTATATTTTCTGTGAGTTATAAATTGAATTTGACTGTTTCGTGAGTGTATTTGACTATTGTGTGTGATTTGCTCCAAGTCAAGAAAATAATAATTTTCTGGCCAGAAAAATCTTATTTTAATTATTCGGAGCTGGGGGATCTTACTAAACTCAATTCTGAGTGATATGTATATTAATCTTTTAATTTTTAGGATTTAACTGTGCAATAAAATAATTTTATATTATTATAATATTATTTTAATTGACAAGATTACCTCTTGCTTTCAAAAATAGTAGAAATCTGCTCCAAAATGACCATGGACCTGAAAAAGTCTATGGGACCCACGTTTAGAAAAGCAGTCAATGTTTTTGACTTGACTATATTCTAAACCAATATAAATTGGTCAAATAAAGTGGCATGGACTTTATTGTGGATCATTGGATGAAAAGCTTAATTAAGATGTCTTTGATCATAACCATTGATCAAATCAATGGTGTGAGAACAATCCTAATAAAATCACTAAGTGATATCCACCTTAGATTAAATCAATGGATAGGAAAGAAAGTTAAAATTAATGGTTAGGATTGAGTCAATAATAGTGGCTTGACTATTTACCAAGTAGCAAATTAAACCTAATTTAGTTAGCTTAATTGCCTGATTAAGAAACTAAGTGAACTAACCTAATTGCTAATTAGTTCTAATCTAGTTACTAATTAGATATCCTTTATCTATCTAGAAGTCATGACAAAGCATGACATATGCAATGATCTACGCAATTAATTATCTATGTAATTAGAATGTTAATTAAGTGTAATTAGGAAACCTAACCTAATTAACTAGTTATCTAATTAGCATATAATTAACCTTTAATTGAAGTCAAACAAGGTCCCTAATCCCTTGAAGGCCACACGGCCAAGGAGTCTTGGAAGGCTTCTCCAAGCTTCTTGAACCATCTTGCATGACTATTGCATGACAAATTGGTGACATAGGTCATGTGCCTTGCAAATATGAACACAATAGGATATTTACTATCCAAGTTTATCTCTCAATCTCTCCTACAAGCTACCTCACAGCTGCACTCTCTAAATTTACTCTCAATATTCACTTTTACACTTATCTAAAACGCTTAGCTTATTTTCTCTCAAAAATTCCAAGAACACAAAGAGCCTTTTCCCTTCCATTTTCTCTCTAAGTTTCGGCCCCAACACCCAATTTCACCATCCATCTTCTATAATTTTATCTCTTCACATTTCTTAAACCTAAGCAACCTCCTAAACACTTTTCATTTAGAAGGTTTTGCCAAAATCCTACTCCTACTTCAAAATCCAAGTTTTATCTTACTTCCCTAAAGGTAAACTTTTGATTTTATGGTTTAAAATTTAGTTTTTGATTTTCTAAACCATGATTGTTCCATGGTTCTTCAATATTAAGCCTTGTTTGTGATTTTGCTAATTGGTTAAGAATATTAGGGATTTATTTTGGAGTCCACACGAAAATCAAAGAAGAGGAGGAGACTAGAGGATTCTTGTCTTTAAGAGGTAGGAGGGAGATTTAATCTCATCAACCTTGTGTGGTAATGAGAAAATGAATTGTATGTGTGTGAAGAATCCATAAGGATTCATTTGTGTGGTTGTTTAATGCTTTCCTATTTGTGGTTGATTTTATTTATGTGCATGCCTATAGCTTTAAAAATATATTGCATGTGTTTATAGATTTATGAATATTAATGTAGGATGTGAATAACATGTAAGGATTGCATGAGTGTTCTAAAGAACACACATGAGGCTCACGGCCTCTCCAAGAAAAAAAGAGAACCAAAATGTTCTTAACTATTTTCTAAAACAATGATTAATGAATCTAGGTGAAACAATGAGAATTGGCCAACATGCCATTTAATGTACATTTGAATTCCAAAGTTATTTTCTAAGGTAGGTTAAGTAACTAATCGACAAAAGAAATTGATTCCAATGAATCTTTGGGAAATAAAATGAATAAACTTAGTTTTAGAATTCTAAATTAGCAGAATTTATTATAAGCAAGAAATAAAGAGAACAATTGCAAAATACTAACGTAAAGCTCACTCTTTGAGTTCTGAAGTGCGTTAGCAAGTTTCAAGGTATAAATAATGGTTAAGGTTAAGATATGTAGTATTTAGAGCGAAACGTAGGAAATACTATTTAATGGATTTTCTAGACAAAATGCTGCCAAAATTTACTAAAATTGGACAAAAAAAAGAGAAGGTTCCATAGTATGCTTATAACGTATGAAAATATTCTACGTAGTTTAAAAGTACTAGAAATAGCTTACACATTGAAATAATGATTTTTAAGCTTTATGATCAAGAAAATGATTTAAAAATCTTACGCGATTGAGAAAATGATTTAAAAATATTACGCGATGTTCAAAAACATCAAAATATATTTATGTGATTTAAGAACATTTGTAAAAGCAATGTGATTGCAAAAATGCGATAAAATTTCTACACGACTAAATGGAATAGTGAATTTTACTGTCGGGCCAAGGTTGTGGACCTGGACATGTTGAGAGATAGTACTATCAAGTGGAGACATATTATATTTTGGAATATTGAGACTGAGGGTAGTTTCATAAATATGGTAATATATTGAGACTAAGGGTATTTTTGTAATTATGATTCTAAATCATGCATAGAGAGTTGTGTCAATTTGGTTAAAAATTGGTGATTGATTGACGAGACGAATTACACTGTGTCGTGGTGTGGTAGACGTAGTGTGGTTCATTAATTGAACTTGGAGGCACTAGTGTGTGGATGATTCCACATATGGACAGTGGGTAGCTCTTCTGGGCTGTGGTAACGGGCAACACACTAATGATCTCGACAAACGCTATTCTTAATTAAGATCTTGTGGAGACTATTTAGTACAATACCTGTAGTGCACGATGTATTTGGACTGTGTACTACTACACGATGTTTTGGACTGTGGGCTATAGACACGACATTGGACAGTGCAATAGTTTGGTTGGGCAGTCTGAGGTACTGATAGTTCTTTTCGAATCATTCTCTCTAATGTCTGTGTTTAGCTCCATGGAGTAGGAACGAGTCAGTATGCATTAGCATCCATGATCTGCATTTTAATGTTTACTATAATCTGTGATAGAATGTATGATATGTTAATTTGATGTACTGTATAAGATATGATGGTATGTATTATTGTGATATTTGTTTGTACTATTATTTTCTTTATTTGCCATGCTGGTAATGATGTAGATTGTCTCACCTCTCTATACGTATTTTTCTGTATTATTATTATATTCTGTAAAGAGTTTGAGGAAGAGGAAGAAGAATAGCCTCTTGATATTCAGTATCTTGAGGAGTGCAAAATCGAGTGAGCAGTGCGAGGATGGTGAGCCGTTAGATCACTCATACCATTTGGATTGATCTTGTGATCATGGCATTGCCTGGATTCTTTGGTTTTGTGAGACTCGATTTTCATGGAGGCTCAGAGGCCTGGCGACTGCGTGAGGATAGAGGATCGGTAATCTATGTGGGACGTTTGACTGTGTCCTTGTGTAGAGAGTTTGATGGGGAGACTATTTTCACTACTACTTTGTATTTACATCTTGAGTTGCCTTTGACTCTTAGGTGTTATTGGGAAGGGATTTTCCATGCGCCTAGCGAGCTTAGTAGTGTGTCGACTGCACGGACTCATGTCCGTAGAGCTGCGAGACATCCAGGATTTCTACCATCCAATGATCTATCTGAGAGTGATCCTTCGGAGGTTTAGGAATCTTTGATGTGCACTTGGGCATGTTATGTTTTAGTATTATGCTGACTTTTTACTGCTTTTGTTAAATATTTGTAGTTGTAAATTAGTTGTATACTTAAGACAAAATCATATGCATATTATGGTGTGTGATTATGTTTTGTCTTATTTTGTATTCCGTGTTATTTTATTTAACGTTATCAAGTATAAAAAGGAAAAATTTTATAACTCATATTATTTATGTACCAAATGTTTTCTAACTTGGGTAAGATTTTATTTTATTTTATTAAAAATGTGACATCCCCATAAGGGTATTACATATTTCTATCAAGACTTGAAACTTATAAAGAAATATCAACAATAAGATTGATCTCAGATATGAACAAGATCTTAAACTAATCAAATCATGCAAGCACCCTTAACATATTGCTTAATTCATACATTCAAAATAATAAAGCAAATAAAGAGTTAAAGTATAGAGAAAATTACAAACCGAGATTTATCCTGGTTCAGCTACCTCCTCTAATAACCTACATCCAGTCCCCACATGACTGTGAGTTTTGTCCACTATTAAAAATCAATTTACAAGATTCTTTACATAAGCTTCACTTCTTGGTTCCTTCTACCCAAATGACAGCTTTTCCAGTCGAAGCAATCTTGCAATTCCTACAAGAGTTCCTTCTACTCTTGCACAGCACCAAGAGTCCCTTCTACTCTTGATTTAATCAGTGAGAGAACCTTCTCTCTTATCCCCTTTTTACAACACGAAAAGATTGAATCAGATTTTAAGAAATCAGATATTACAAATTAAAGCTCTACAAAAAAATACTCAGATTTTCAATGAAAAGCTCTCTCTATATTTATGTGTTTGATCTCAAATTTTGAATGAGTTGTTATTGAGAAAGTGTTTTCCAATGTCCTTATATTGGTATATTTCAAAATAGATTTGTTGGTCACACTTTTCAAGTTAGTTAAGATCAAAACAAACTTATAAAATAGATTCTGTTAACAGTCAATCGATTAGTACACAGATGTATTAAACAAAATTTCACTGCTTACAATGTGTGTACATTGATTGCCTAATCGATTGTGTTCTTGGATGTTCTTGATCTTGAGTGATACACACATTAATACATCGATGTTGTTCTTGAAAAACACTTGCAATTTCAGCCCAGAAGTTTATACATCGATTACCTAATCGATTGTATGACTATTTTAAAAAGTCTTTGCTTTTGTTTTGGCTTATGCATCGATGTACCAATTGATGCATAAATACAAAAATGCATACTGACCCAGTACGTCCAGAATCAATCGATGTATACATAGATGTATAACATTTATACATAGATGTACACTGAGGTTTTCATTAAAAGTTAGTTAATTAACTAAAAGTACATTGATGTACACATAGATGTACAGACTTATTAAGTAACATTTTTCATTCTTAGTTCATTTTTACTTTTGAAAACCATTTTTACTTATTTTAATTATTTTAGAGAGTTTAATCAAAGAATTATACTAATTCTTTTCTTTACAAAAAGGTTCCTAATGATCTTGCTTAAATTCCTTCTTCATGATGCTCCTTCTTCAAGTTTTCCTTCATGATCCTTGCATTGAAATACTTTGCTCCATGATCCTTTGCATCAACTTTTCTTGCTCCATTAAATCTCATTGAAAAAAATCAGGCTTGGCAAGTAGTTAGTGAATCAAAAAGTAATAATTATATGAAGTTTAGTCATCAATCAAAACATACTGGGGTCATTTATCCACAAACTCCCCCTTTTTGATTGATGACAAACTTACCATACATATTACATATTTATAACATGTTTAACATTCAATATATCTTAGGAAGTAATTAGAAATATTAGAGTAATTAAAAAAACAGCAGTTGTTTATCATTTACTCCCCTTGTCTAATTGATCGTTCTTATCATTTGAACATATATAGGATCAATGCATCATTATTTTAGATCATTAGTTCAAGTTGTTTTATTTAGTATGGTACCCATTTGTTTTATTTGGTATGGTACCCATTCTCCTCCTTTGTCATTATCAAAAAGAACATATGTGGGAGATTCAAAATAATAATCATGTTATAAAAGCATATAAAACAAGGTACATACTAGAAATTTAACCATTCATTGATATCATAAATTCATTCATATCAGCATAATCAAAACAAGTTAGCCAGTCATTTATATTCATCATTGTTCAAAGAAAGATTGAAATTAAAAACAGTAAAACAAATATAAAAAAAAGCATGTTAACATCATTATAGACACACTTAAGACATCCTAAGATCTAAACATCTTCATTAGTCTTTGGTTCTTCAGTGTGCTGTGAAGCTTGGGCTACTTGGTCTTCAAGATTACCTTCTTCTTTAGGTGCAGCAGTAGCAGCTTCTCTAGCCATGTTCACAACATCTTTAGAAGTAGGATGAACTTCTGGAGGTGCAGTAATGGAAATGCCTAAGTTTTTATGCAAATTGGCCATTTGGCCTTCTAATGTGTTGAGTCTGATATTTAGAAAATCAATAAACTATTTTAACATTAAATGATGTTTGATTTGCCTATTCTCAAAGTTCTGAAACATTTAGATCAGCTTGTCCATCTTGCTATTCAGCTCTGAGTTTTCCACAGTAGCTCTTGGCTCTTCACCAGCTATCCTAACCCACTCTTCATTCACTTTAGCAAGCTTCATCTTGCTAATGGTCTCTTTACCAAACTTGTGAGTGACCTGCCTACCTTGAAACCTCTCTTCATTATCCAGAGAGACTTCAAAATGCTCCAACAATCTCACCACTAATCTAGGATAGGGTAAGGTAGCTCCACTGATTTTGTAATCCAGCATGTGCCTGGCACTCATGAAGCTCCACTGATTTTTCAAAATGCTCCAGCTTCTTCTGTATCATAGCCCAGAGCAGCAGAATATCATTATTCTGCAACACAGCATAATTTCCAGATCTTGGTAAAAGCATCATGCTCAGTACATATTGCAGGAGCCTATGCTGAATGTGCATAGAGTTGATGTTAATCAGTCTTCCTCCTGGTGCATTTTTAACTAGAAGCACTTTCATTGCTTCTTCTTTGTCAAAGTTCTTAATCCATACACTGTCAGGTCCAGTGCCAGCAAGATTACTTCCTTTGTAATTTAGTCCAATAAATTGAGCAAACTCATCAAAAGTCATCTCAATTATTGTGTTCTTTACTTCAGCAGAAAATCTCCCATTGTCCATCTCAAATGTACAGTAAAATGCTTTGATCAATGTAGGGTAAATATCACTTTAATTTACAGAAATTCACTCAGCTTATATTCTTCTAAAATCTTATGAAAAGTAAACTCATTGACCTCAAAATAGTTGAAACTTATAGTCCTAGCCTCGTGAATATCCCTATTTTTAAAATTATTCTTGTAAAGCATGATGTACTCCTCATCAGAAAAATACCTCTTGAGAAGTTCAATCTCAGTGACTCCTTCATCATCTTCTTCCTCTTCCTCTGTTCTTTTTCTCTTCTTTTGAACAGTCTTCTTTGTAGGTGTTTCTTTCACCACTTTTTTCTTATTTTCTTATTTCTTGGGTGCTAGTTTTGAAGATTCAGCTACCTTCTTGCCCTTGTCTTGTGTCTTCTTCAAACTTTTGATTGGAAGCTTATCAATCCTTTGAGAAGTCTGAGTTTTCTCAGTTCCTTTTCTTTTAGGGCGTGCAGGGGTTGCTTTGGGTGAAACATGTTGAGGTGTGGAAGATTGAGTTAAGGAGGAAGATATGGAGTTAGAGGGAACAGGTGTAGAGGGTTCAAGTTGTTTCACACGAGCCATTGGAGATGATTTTGAGCTCTGCTAGGGTTTGAGTCTTTGATATTTTGATTTGAAAAGTGAAAAATTTGGAAGGAAGGGTTGAAATTTATAAACCTAGATTAGTCAATCGATTACCCGATCAATGTATTAAAGGGTTTTTCCTCCTATACACATGTGCTAATCGATGTACTTAGCATCAGTATTTTGAACTTTAAACCAGGTACATCGATGTATTAATCGATGTATAAGCGAAGTTAGAGAATACCAAGTTCTAAAAACTTAAACTTAATTGATGTGTGCATCGATGTATAAGCAATGTCAGAGAGTCCAACAATTGCAGCATACACCTAATCAATGTACAAATCGATGTATAGGGTAAGTCAGTGAGTCCTAAATTTTAGAACTATCACTAAATCAATGTTACAATCGATGTATACACAGGATCAGACATTTTTAATCCATTACTAATCGATGTATCAATCGATGCATAGGCACTTACAGTGAGTAGTGCATCTTAGATTAGTAATTCAATCAATGTGATAATCGATGTATAGCAGATCAAATTGAAATTTTCACGTTTTCATAGCAGATCAATCGATGTGTTAATCGATGTACATGATATCTTGTACTTATTTGATCAAAATAATCGATTGTTTAATTGATGTATAGACATCAAACATCAAATTATCATGCATTCAACATTCAAAACATCAAGAATAGCTAGGATCAATTATTCCTAATTCTCTTCTTATGTAGAAAAAGCTTTCTTTAGCCAATGGTTTAGTGAAAATATCAGCTAATTGCTTAGATGTATCAATATATTCAATGATTATATCTCTACTTTGAATGTGATCCCTTATAAAATGATGTCTTATCTCAATGTGTTTGGTTCTTGAATGCATGATAGGACTCTTAGTGAGATTTATAGCACTAGTATTATCATATTTGATTGGAACTTTCTCTAAGTGAATACCATAGTTAATAAGTTATTGTTTCATCCAAAGAATTTGTGCACAACAACTTCCTGCTACAATATATTCTACTTCAGCAGTTGATAAAGTCATACTTGTTTGTTTCTTACTAAACTAAGAAACTAATGAGTTTCCTAGAAGGTGGCAAGTTCCACTAGTACCTTTCCTATCTGACTTGCATCCAGCAAAGTCAGAATCAGAATATCCTACTAAGTTACATGTTGATCCTTTAGTATACCATAATCCCATTTCTTTAGTTCCTAATAAGTATTTCATGATTCTTTTTAAAGTAGTTAAGTGTGATTCCTTAGGATTAGATTGGTATCTAGCACATATACAAACACTGAACATTATATTAGGTCTACTTGCAGTTAGATAGAGTAAGGAACCAATCATACCTCTGTACTTGGAAACATCTACTAATTTACCTTTCTCATCTTTGTCCAAGTAGCATGATGGACTCATTGGAGTAGCCATTTCCTTTGCATTCTCCATTCCAAACTTCTTCAATAGTTCTTTGCAATACTTAGTTTGGCTTTTAAAAGTCCCATCATCACATTGTTTGTTTTGTAGTCCAAGGAAGAATGTAAGCTCTCCCATCATAGACATTTCAAACTCGTTTTGCATTAGTTTAGCAAATTTCTTACATAGATTCATTAGTAGAACCAAATATAATTTCATCAACATAAATTTGAGCAAGTAGTATGTTTTGTGCTTTTCTTTTAGTGAATAGTGTTGTGTCAACTTTTCCTCTTATAAATCCTTTTTGAAGTAAGAAATTACTTAGCCTTTCATACCAAGCTCTTGGAGCTTGTTTAAGTCCATACAATGCTTTAGTTAGTTTATACACATGATTAGGAAATTCATTTATTTCAAATCCAGGGGGTTGACTAACATACACTTCTTCTTGTATATATCCATTTTGGAATGCACTCTTAACATCCATTTGATACAATTTAAAATTCATGATACATGTATATGCTAACAACATTCTAATAGCTTCTAATCTAGTCACAGGTGCATATGTCTCATCATAGTCAATTCTTTCTTCTTGATTATAGCCTTTGGCTACTAATCTAGCTTTATTCCTTACTATGATACCATTTTCATCAAGCTTATTCCTAAACACCTATTTTGTACTAATTATTTGTTTATCCTTGGGTTTTGGAGCAAGTTTCCAAATTGATTAAGTTTTTCTTGCATTGTTATAGTCTAGTTTTTATCACTAATTGTTTCATCTATAGTTTTAGGTTCAACTTGTGATACAAAAGCCATATTATTGCATGCATTTCTTAAGGAATGTCTAGTGGTTACCTCTTGGATATTTCACCAATTATGTTGTCCAAAGGGTAATTCCTTGCAGTTTTCCATTCTTTAGGTAGATCTTCATGTTTAGCCTCTCCTGAAATTTGCACTATTTCATCCACTTTGGCATTGGCCTGCTTTTCCTCAAGTTGAATCTCTTCTAAAGTTTCTGCAACATCATCAACAAATTCCTTTCCCAACCTTTTGGGGTTAGTTTCATCAAATGTAACATGTACAGATTCTTCAATTGTTTGTGTTCTTTTATTGAAGATTCTAAAAGCTTTACTAAATGATGAATAGCCTAGAAAGATTCCTTCATCAGCTTTAGGATCAAACTTTCCTAGATTGTCCTTTCCATTATTTAGTACAAAACACTTATAACTGAAGACATGAAAATGTGAAACATTTGATTTTCTACCTTTATAGAGTTCATATGGAGTCTTTTTCAAAATTGGTCTTATCAAGACTTTATTCATTAAGTAGCAAGCTGTGTTTACAGCATCTGCCCAAAAATATTTTGACATGTTTGAGTCATTCAACATAATTCTTGCTATTTCTTCTAAAGATCTATTTTTTCTTTCCATAACTCCATTTTGTTATGGAGTTCTTGGAGCAAAGAAATTATGTTGAATTCCTAACTCTTCACAGAAATTATCAAATTCTTTATTTTGAAATTCTCCACCATGATCACTCCTTATTGAAGTTATTTTCATGCCTTTTTTATTTTGTACTAACTTAGCCATTTTCTTAAAAGCTATAAAAGCTTCATTCTTATGTGCTAAGAAGAAAGTCCATGTAAATCTAGAGTAATCATCAACTATAACTAATGCATACAAGTTTTCTCCAAAACTTTTGGTCCTAGAGGGTCAAATAAGTCCATGTGCAGTAGTTGTAAAGGTCTTTCAGTTGAAACTATATTCTTAGCCTTAAAAGATACTTTAGTTTGCTTGTCCTTTTGGCATGCATCACATAAACATCTTTTGAGAACTTGATTTTTGGCAGTCCAATTACCAAATCTTTAGAAATAAGTTTATTTAGATGATCCATATGAATATGTCCTATTCTTTTATGTCATAGCCAATTCTCTTCTTCCTTAGATATTAAACAACATACATCATTAGCAGAAATACTCTCTAAATCTATCATGTATATGTTATTCAATCGATTACCTATCAGCTTTGCATTACTATTATACTTGTTTTCTATAATGCAACTACTAGAGTTAAAGAATACCTTATAACCTTTATCATATAGTTGGCTAATGCTTAGTAAATTGTGTTTGAGCCCTTCCACATGTAGTACATCTTCTATCTTGGTAGTTGTGCATTTTCCAATTGTTCCAACTGTAAAGATCCTTCCTTTGTTGTTATCACCATAGGTGACACTACCACCTTGTTTGGGAATGAAGGATGAGAACCTTGTGATATATCCAGTCATATGTTTGGAGTAGCCACTATCAAGATACTAATTTGTACTTTTGGCTCTCAAACACACCTACAAAATAGATTCTAAGCATTTATCTTAGGTACCCCAATTTTGTTGGGTCCTTTGATGTTAGTCATAACATATGTTCCATTGGGAACCTAAATTTGTTTAACACTAACCCTTGAAGGATTTCTAAAATAGCATGTAGAAGCTGTATGTCCTTTTCTTGCATAATAGAAACATTTAACAAAAGGACTAATAGAGGATTTAGATGCAACAAAGAGTTTTTTAAAAACCTTTTCATGCAATGCTGGTTTATAGCCTATTCCAGCTTTGTCATATACTCCTTTTTGCTGTCCTAATATGACATTTAGATTATCTTTTCCCATTGTAAATTTAGATAGAGTGATTTTCAGTTTTTCTACTTCTTTTTCCAGAATATTACAATTAGAACATGTAGAACTAGATACACTTAGCTTATTGTTCTTAGCTTCTAATTCTTTAATCTTAACTTGAAGAGATGCATAATCACTACATTGTTTAGCAATGACTTTCCTAAATGACATTAATTTCTTAGCAATTTTCAGATATTCACTATGAAATTCATCAAAGGCATCTTGTAGTTCATCATAGGTAGGGGGTATTTCATTCACCTCATCTTCATTATCATTTTAATGGTTAGTCTTAAGACAAAGATTGGCCTCTTCTTCCTCAGAGTCTTCAGAGGAATCCATATCATTCTCCTCCCAAGCTATGTATGCTCTTCTTGGCTTTCTATTCTTCATGTCCTTGGACTCATGATTGTCATGCTTGTCTTTCTTTTGAAGTTTAGGACACTCATTCTTGTAATGTCCAGGTTTGCCATATTCATAGCACTTCATATTTGATATTGAACTTTCAACTTTTGAAGTGTTCTTCTTTGAAAAGAAGTTTAAGGGCCTTTTGTTGAAGGTTTTCTTCTTTTTGAGGAATCTCTTGAACTTTTTAACTAGCAGTCCTATATCCTCTTCAGATTCATCATCTTTTTCATCTTCTTTATCTTCTTCACTGTCAAATTTTTCTTTGGAGACATGTGCTTTAAGTGATAAGCCTCTTTTCTTTTTCTCATTCTCTTCATGGTCATTCAATCTATGCAACTCCATCTCGTGCTCTTTAAGTTTTTCAAATAATGTAGCAATATTCATGGTTGCTAAGTCCTTTGATTCAGCTATATCAGTAATCTTTAGTTGCCATTCTCTTATCAAACATCTCATAATCTTGTTGATTTTTTTATTCATCTGAAATGTTTTTTCCAAGTCCATTCAGCTGATTCACTATATGAGTGAACCTCCTTTGTATATCATTGATGTCTTCACCATTCTTCATGTGAAAGAATTCATACTCATGCATGAGTGAGTTCATTCTTGCTCTCTTTATATCACTAGTTCCTTCAAGAGTAATTTGTAGTGTATCCCATATTTGCTTGGCTGTCTTACAATTTGAAACACTGAAAAATTCATTATAACTTAAGGCAGCAGTTATAATATTCTTAACTTTAGCATTATAACCTACTCTCTTTTTGTCATCATCATCCCATTCACTTCTAGGT
Source organism: Ormosia semicastrata (assembly GCA_029884595.1). Classification (NCBI taxonomy): domain Eukaryota; kingdom Viridiplantae; phylum Streptophyta; class Magnoliopsida; order Fabales; family Fabaceae; genus Ormosia; species Ormosia semicastrata. The sequence continues at coordinate 14,943,656 of JAQQTO010000062.1, read as the reverse complement.
TTTTCTTTCTTGGTGCCATTTGCATTAAGAGTGTGAGGAATGTATGGACCATTCTCAACAGCATCTAATACATCAATGCCACTAGCCTCATGGAATATTAACATTCTTTCTTTCCAATACATATAGGCAGTGCCATTGAAAGCAGGGGGTCTTGCCAAGGAAGCCCCTTCTCCCAAGATGTCATTTGAAGCCATCTTCTTAAGCTGTTAAGCTTTATACAAGAGTGAAAGCTCTGGTACCACTTGTTGGTTGTGGCTTCGTAATACTCAAGAAGGGGGGTTGAATTGAGTATGATAAGTTTTTGAAACTTTTTCCCTTTTTGTAAAAACTGATTCTTTTCTATAACTATGAAAGAGATTTTGTCAACCAACAAACCAAAATATGTTTTTACAATATGTATTTCTATCAAGACTTGAAACTTATAAAGAAATATCAACAATAATATTGATTTAGATATGAACAAGATCATAAACTAAGCAAATCATGCAAGCATCCCTAACATATTGCTTAATTCATACATTCAAAAAATAAAGCAAATAAAGAGTTAAGGGATAGAGAAAATTACAAATCGAGATTTATCCTAGTTCAGCTACCTCCTCTGGTAACCTACATCCAGTCCCCACATGACTATGAGTTTTGTCCACTATTAAAAATCAATTTACAAGATTCTTTACACAAGCTTCACTTCTTGGTTCTTTCTACCCAAATGACAGCTTTTCCAGTTAAAGCAATCTTGCAATTCCTACAAGAGTTCCTTCTACTCTTGCATAGCACCAAGAATCCCTTCTACTCTTGATTTAATCAGCGAGAGAACCTTCTCTCTTATCTCTCTTTTACAACACGAAAAGATTGAATCAGATTCTAAGAAATCAAATATTACAAATTGAAGCTCCATAGAAAAATACTCAGATTTTCAATGAAAAGCTCTCTCTCTCTATATTTGTGTGTTTGATCACAAATTTTGAATGACTTGTTATTGAGAAAGTGTTTTCCAATGTCCTTCTATAGGTACATTTCAAAATAGATTCGTTGGTCACACTTTTCAAGTCAGTTAAGATCAAAATAAACTTACAAAACATATTCTGTTAATAGTCAATCGATTAGTACACAGATGTATTAAACAAAATTTCACTTCTTACAATGTGTGTACATTGATTGCCTAATCGATTATGTTCTTGGATGTTCTTGATCTTGAGTGATACACATATGAATACATCGATGTTGTTCATGAAAAACACTTGCAATTTCAGCCCAGAAGTTTATACATCGATTACCTAATCGATTGTATGACTATTTTAAATAGTCCTTACTTCTATTTTGGCTTATGCATCAATATACCAATCGATGTATAAATGCAAAAATGCATACTGATCAAGTACGTCCAGAATCAATCGATGTATACATAGATGTATAACACTTGTGTATAGATGTACATTGAGGTTTTCATTAAAAGTTAGTTAATTAACTGAAAGTACATTGATGTACACATAGATGTACAGACTTATTAATTAACCTTTTTCATTCTTAGTCTATTTTTACTTTTGAAAATCATTTTACTTATTATACTAAGTCTTTTCTTTACAAAAAGGTTCCTAATGATCTTCCTTAAATTCCTTTTTCATGATGCTCCTTCTTCAAGTTTTCCTTCATGATCCTTGCATTGAAATACTTTGCTCCATGATCCTTTGTATCCACTTTTCTTGCTCCATTAAATCTCATTGAAAAAAATCAAGCTTGGCAAGTAGTTAGTGAATCAAAAAGTAATAATCATATGAAGTTTAGTCATTAATCAAAATATACTAGGGTCATTTATCCACACTTCACACTTTATTTAGGGAGTGTCACGGCTCATACTTCTTTTGTGTCGCGGTTCCTTGCTCTCGGCCTGCATTTTCTTGTGTTCTAGAGATTGGAGTGCCACGGCTTTCCTTGGATTGTGTCGTGGCCCTTTTTCATTTTCTGGGTTCCCTAGAATTTTTCCAGAACCCAACTAGACTTTGACTATTTTCAATCATTCAAAAGGGTTTCTAATCATAAACATGATCCTCAAACACCTCTAAACATCAATTACACCACATGTATAACTTTAAGCCATTTAAGCATGATTTTTGGAACCAAAACCCTAACTCTCATACTCAATTTACAACTTTCAACCTAGGTAGCTTCATGGATACAACTGTGATTCAAGCCATAAATCATGCATAGCTCAACTCAAAAACTACCCTATTTCCAGATTCCTAAAAGTTCCTTCAACTCAACTAAAAGAAACTCATCCAAACCCATATCCAATTCCAAACCCACTTGATAGCATACATGAAGAAAATAGATAGAAGATGGAGGAATAAGATAGAATCACCCCTACCTCTTGAAGATGAAGCTCAAACTGTGGCCTTCCCTTTGATCTTCTTCTTTCTCTCCTCTTCCTCTTCTTTCTCTCCCCTCTTTTCTCCTCTGCCTTCCGCTCCCTCAGCCGAGAGAAAAAATGAGAAATAATGAGGAAAAGTCATAGTTTTGGCTTTTAAAGAGCAGTGAACCAATTGCCAAAACTTGGATATTTTGGTTGAAACTTATATCTGTTAAGAACACTTCAATTTTACCAATTCAAGTTTCCTAACTTCCAACAACTTCAGAATAAATCCTAGGATTCATCTAATTTCTTGTTTCGCCTTTATCTTATTTTTCTATATCTGCGACCAGTTAGTTCGACATTAAAACACACCCACAATATGCTTCAAAATACCAAATGACCTTAGATAACTCTCAAAAGTTAACCATGCCCCATTCCATACATTTGTGACTTAGAAATAAATTCTCCACATTTATTTCCATTAGCTAAGCCATTTATACTAATATCTAAGTCATTTTAAGTTACTTTTCACCTTCTAGGCTACAATAAAGTGCCTAAACTAGCTCATATTATCACAAAATTTAAAAAGCATGTTAAGCTAGCATTATGTTACCTCTGTAACTATATACAAGCTAAACATGTTATTGAGGGTGTTACATTTCTCTCATTCTTTTTAAGAATTTTGTCCCCAAAATTCAGTTTACCTCATATTAGACATGATGTCATACTCGAAGGGAGCTCACCTTTCCTTAGTGATATCTTACTGAATTTAGCCACCAACTAACAACTTAACTTGTACAAAACCTATAAGAATATCCTGATGAGTTTCCAACTAATGGTACATATAAAAGGATACCTTGCATAGGATCGGAAGATTGAGCCTCCTCTATTTTGACTAAAGTATGCACCTTTCCTGGAGCCTGCGGTCTAGGGTTGGACATAACTCCCTACCTCTGTGGACATCTCCTAGCATAATGCCCCAATTGACCACACGCAAAGCACACCACACAAGGTTTATCGTCATGTGATCTTCCACACACAGGGCATTCAGGCTCTAAGGTTTCCACTTGAACTTTCTCATCTTCGTTGTCTTCATCATCTTCTGAAGAACTGTATCTAGAAACACTTTCCTCATACTCATCTTATGGATCATTGGGTGTAGAGACACTTTCCTCATACCCATCACCCACCATTTTCCTCTTTTGAAAGTCCTACGATCTTCGCTCCTCTTGAGACTTACCATCACGGGCTTCAACAATTCTGCATTTGTTCACCAAACTTGCGAAAATCCAGATCTTAAAAGGTCAGATCACCTTCTGAATGTCCTCCCTTAATCCTTCCTCAAATTTAACATACTTCCAAATCTCATTTGGGTTAAATTTGATGCAAGATGAGAATTTATACAACTCATTGAACTTGGCCACATACTGACCCACAGACATCTCGCCTTGCTCTAACCTCAGGAATTCCATTTCCTTTGCATTTCGTAAACTTTGTGGAAAATACTTCTCCAGAAATGAATTCTTGAATATCTCCCATGTAACAAGAGTCCCTGATGCATCGAACAAACTCTTGGTGTTCGTCCACCAATCTTCGTCCACCAATCTTCTGCTATCCCCTCCAACATGTATCAAGCAAAGAGTACTCACTACCCATTAGAGCACACCATAGCAGTGAAGATCTTCTCCATCTCCTTTAGCCAGCTCTCAGCTCTTGAAGGATGCTGGATTAGCCTTCCTAAAATCCTATAAGTCTGGGAAACTCTTATTTTGACCCACGAGCACCACTGAAACTAGTTGCACCGGCTGAACTACTGGTGGTGTAGGCTGTTAAGGTTGGTTCGCTTGCATCCTCTCAAACATCCTGGCAAAAGTAGCTGACTGCTCCTTGATAACGTCTACATTCACGGCTGATTACTCCCTTATGGGATTAGCCATAGCCATAACTGCTGCAGTCATACTAGAGCCCTCACTTTTTGAAGTGCTTCCAGATCCTCTAGTTCGCCTTGGTGGTGCCATAGTTTCCTATATGCACAGAACAATACATATTGAGTTGATCAGCCTCAATATCATTTAACCGTGCAACAATAACTAATAACACCCAAACACAAAGCAAGCCATGCAATTCCATTCAAACATCTCAAGCAAGAGACAAGCAAAGGCACAACACATAAAAAAATTCCTAAACAGGCCTAAGCATAATCAGTCTATACCCCAACTTAACAGGATGAACTGCTCTAATACAATAATGTAATATCCCAATACTGTTATCCTGGTATATCTGACATATACAAGGATGTCCGGCATTGGCTATATTACTTCTAACTTAAAACAACATTCATTCACACAAATTAATATGGAAAGCCTAAAAAATGGTAAGTTATATACACACATCATTAGCCTCACAAAGGCATACTATAATACATAACTTTATACAACCTCAAAGTAGTGTAAATAAATACAGCCTTAAACTCAAAAGAAACAAAATAAACTACACCAGTTCTCCTGCTTCTGCTTCTTTTCTTTTCCCTTAGTAGGGTCTTGACCTAGATTTACATGGAAACACAAACGAGGTGAGAAATCACAATTTCTCAGTATAAGCATTCGAAAACTAGTGTTTTTTCATTCATAATGAATAAACCACATTATAAACATAAGATTATGCCTGCAACAAATATATAAGCCACTACTCAACACTATCAAAATATACATACAACACTATGTAACATTCACAAGGCAAGCTATAATCTTAACTCACATATATACGACAATCAATGATATCAAAGAACCGCTCATAGAACCGTAAGTTATCATCATGCAAGCAAGGCAACTGCCCATATAGTTGCCATCAGATGCAATGCTTTATGTTATAATGCATGGTGATGCTCACACAATATCCTAATAGTATGATTATGCAATGCTAATGCAGATTTTTGTTTTAGAAAAACATGTTACTTGCTTATTCCCAGAACTACGTCCCCTTGTATATACTTGGTAGGATAGGCACAAAAGCCCTGACATTACCTGGTGATGTGTGGACTCGTTCCCCTCACATTGGTAAGAGTATTAATACCAACCCCATATACCAATAACCCTGACCATAATAGCCTTGCCCGCTACTAGAATTTAGGATCCCCTATCTTTTCAAGGTTATTTCCTACAATTCTCTGACCGAATAGTTGTGCACATCATATAAGGTTACAATACATAGGAAATAACAAATAATAAGTATGAAAGCAAAACATGCAAAGTCATTTTAAAAATATACACACTCAACACAAGGTTCTCCATAACCAAGTGTAAAGTAACACTAGTGACTTAAGACTTTACCTCAACTTATCACATAAGTAGTAAATCCCCTGTCACTAGCATTCTTATAACTAGCATCTTACATCATCACTTCACAAGTGATTACAAGGAAACTTCAAGTTGCTCAAGGTTCTAGACACTACCTTGTAGCATTCCACAACACTTGGATGCCAAAAGCTCTACTAAATCCTATCACAGGGTTCACCCTAATCAAGTGAAAGAGCTATCACTAGAGAGCATGCACTCTTGGTTCAACTCTACCTCATAAAGGAACCAACCCCTATCTCTAGCAATTCTCACAACTTAACCTTGATAAACAAGGAAGCATACACTAATTATGCATTATAAGCTCAACTTTAACTCTAAAGGAACAACCTATGCATATAGATAGGTATACCATACTAATCATACCCATACTAGTTAGTTCTAGTACACCTTCTCATCACTTCTCAAGTGATACCAAAAATAACCTCAAGTTAATTAAGGTTCTAAAAACTCACCTATGACATTCTACATCTCAAAGAATGCCTATAGTTCTCAACTTCCCATTTATGCTAGGTGGTTATTTCCCTCCAAGAAATACCCCTATTAGCATCTCAACACTAACACCCTTGTATCTAGAACCTCACATCATCACTTCGCAAGTGATTCCACAATCAACCTCATGTTGAACAAGATTCTAGGTACTTATCTATGGCATTTTCACCACTCTTCCTAGCAAAAACACACAACGAAACGATCCTGGGAAGAATTTTACATGTGGTTCACACTTTATCTGGGGAGTGTCGCGGCTCACACTATATTTGTGTCACGGCTCCCTGTTCTCGGCCCACATTTTCTTGCGTTCCAGAGAATGGAATGTTGTAGCTCTCCTTGGATTATGTCATGACTCTCCCTCATTTTCTAGGTTCCCTAAAATTTTTCCAGACCCAACTCGAACTTGACTATTTTCAATCATTCAAAAGGGTTTCTAATCATAAACATGATCCTCAGATACCTTTAAACATCAATTACACCACATGTATAACTTTAAGCCATCTAAGCATGATTTTTGGAACCAAAACCCTAACTCTCATACCTAATTTACAACTTTCAACCGAAGTAGCTTCATGGATATAACTATGATTCAAGCCATAAATCATGCATAGCTCAACTCAAAAATAGTCCTATTTCCATATTCTTAAGAGTTCCTTCAACTCAACTCAAAGAAACTCATTCAAACCCATATCTTATTCCAAACTCACATGACAACATACATGAAGAAAAGTGATAGAAGATGGAGGAATAAGATAGAAATTACCCCTACCTCTTGAAGATGAAGCTTAAACTATGGCCTTCCCTTTGATCTTCTTCTTCCTCTCCTCTTCCTCTTCTTTCTCTCCCCTCTTTTCTCCTCTGCCTTCCGCTCCCTCAGTTGAGAGAAAATATGAGAAATAATGAGAAAGTCAAGGTTTTGGCTTTTAAAGAGCCATGAACCACTTGTTAAAACTTGGATATTTTGGCTGGAACTTATATCTGTTAAGAACATTTAAATTTTACCAATTCAAGTCTTCCTAACTTCCAACAACTTTAGAATAAATCCTAAGATTCGTCTAATTTCTTATTTCACCTTTATCTTATTTCTTCGTATCTACGACTAGTCAATCTGGCATTAAAACACACTCATAGTATGCTTAAAATTACCAAATAACCTCAGTTAACTCTCAAAAGTTAACCATATCGCATACCACATATTTGTAGCTTAGAAATAAATTCATCATATTTATTTCCATTAGCTAAGCCATTTATGCTAATATCCGAGTCATTTTAAGTTATTTTTCACCTTCTGGGTTATAGCAAAGTTCCTAAACGAGTTCAAATTGTAACAAAAATTAACAAGCATGTTAAGCTAGCATTATGTTACCTCTATAACTATATATAAGCCTAACATGTTATTGAGGGTGTTACAAGTACAAACTCCTAGAAAAGTTGTACTGTCAGGAACTCTATATCAGGATCATGTTAGGAAGGTGTTTGATATCGTAAATCTTGTATGGCCAAAGTTCTTAAAGTTTTGTCTAACACATTCATATTAGAATATGTATACCTGGTATAAGAAGCTTCTTTATTTGGTAGAAAACCCTTTGCAAAAGAACACAGACTTTAAAAGGAAAGTGGTCGTCATGCAAGAATTGTGTGAGATGGCAAGCAAGGTACTTCACTATTATAAGGGAGATTTTCTTGATGAGCTTCCTGGTCTAATCGATTTCATTGTAGTACTCAACCTTACCCCTAGATCAAAGCATGAAGCTGAAAAGTAAAAGAGTTATCCAGAACTTTTTGAAAAAGGTAAATCAAATTTTAGAGACAAAATTTTTAAAAGGAGGGAAGAATTATAACATTGATAGCAATATATTTTATTCATTTAATAATCTTCTCATTGGACTTCTTAAGGTTCAATTGGGCTTAATTAAGTTAGTTTTGTCACATTTTATGATATTGAGCTTAATTGGGTCATTGAAGGAATTATTGTATAAACTAACCTTAATTTGTCTATTTGGCAGTGTTTAGTAAATTGACTATAATTTGAGTTGAAAATATTTGATTGATGTGATTCTAGTCCTGTAGGAAATCTAAGACAATTCTCTACAAGTTTCATGAAGACCTCAAGAGCTGATGCACACATTTGGATAATTTAAATTGAAGTGGAAGCAAGAACCAGAATGTTAATCCTGATAGCTTGACCTCTCTGCATTCATCAGCCCATTTCTTGAGCTATAGGAGTTCAATTAACATCAAACTAAGTCCAAATGAAAGCTACAACCTAATCTACAACTTTTATGAAGAAAATAAGAGCTCATTCAAATATCGAGTGGGTTAGATTAAGTTTAGAAGTCAAAATAGAGATGTTATAGCTGGAACCTACTATAGGAGTCATATTGGGCTAAAACTAGTACCATTGGAAAGTTTAAAAAAAATCCTTTAACTCTCATGCAGATCAAGTTTCAAAATGGTGATGTTTTGACAGAGTTATAGTCATGTGGGGATGGCTACGAGTTAGGCACCGACTTGGTTGGTGAGCATGACAGACATTTTCCATGCATTCACACTCACCAACCAATTCTATTGTTATTTTGTACTCTTTATGCTCTATAAAAAGTAGGATTGGTTACTCATTAATGGTAATCTTGGTTGAGGCTTAAGACCATATTTTTATATTATTTGTTTCTCTTGTTGTAATTTTTTTTTGTTCTAAATAGAAATTATGTTCATCTTTTTCTTCTTCTCTCTTTCTTTCTTCTTATTCATAAGTAAATAATTCTTATTTTGCTTGGGTTAAAAGGTAAAGGTTTTAGTAATGAAATAAGGTTAGATTAATCTCTTCCTTGTGCTTGAATGATATATTATCAAATGATTATTATATGTGTTATATTTTGTTTCTAATTAATTTAGAAACCCTCCTTGTAAAGTGGAGATCTTGATTCGTTGTAGACAAGAGATTGACACAATGAATGCTTCAGCTCATTTAGTGGATAATTAAAGGAACCATAATATAACTACATATATAACCTTAAATGAACTTTGAATGCTATATTTTTCAATTGGAACCCCCGTTATGTATGGATTCTAATTGAGTTATAAAAAGAATTAATCTTGTCCTTAATTTATTTACCAAAAGTGGATCTTCTAACCTAAGAAAATCTTTTTCATTTGTGAACAATTTTTATCACCTTTATTATAGTGACAAATCCTTTCCTTACCTCAAAGAATTTTTCTTTATCAATTCCCTGTGGATCGACATCGGACTCCCGAGAATTTATTACTTGAGATAACTTGCACTTAGGTTTACAACATATCAATTCGTATCAAACATCCTACGTAACCTAATAGTACTAATCAGGGTTATAGTAGCTTAATAAAATTGGCAAAATTTGCCTAATAATTTTGGCAATAATTTGAGTTGATTTGAGCATAAATCTATAACACTGAACGTGAGAAGTAGCTCAAAAAATTATAAGAATTATGAGAACATGTAAAATAAAGGATGAAGATTAATTTGATAATGGAAACATATTAAAATGCATGCCTAAAAGCTTTTTAATTCAATTTCATAAGGGTTAACTTAACTCAAGGATGAATAGTGAAGTTTAGTGACTGGTAAAGGTGTATAATGATATGTGCGGAAAAATAAAGTTGGGAAATGAATGGAATCCTACAATTTTTTAGAATACCTGTGAAGGTTAGAAATTTCATTATGGAAATAGTAAAGTATTCTTATTAGATATAATGTTTCCAGCTAGATTTCACTTTTCCCTTTTTATTTCCTTTCCTCACTGCCTTATACCTCTCATCATTATTCCTTGAGATATTTTCTCCCACTCTTCTCTCCCTCACCCACGTTCTGCCATATAAAAGAAAAGAGAAAAAAATACGAAAACGAAGTGAAACAAGAGAGAAAAGGGGGAGAGGGTGGGTAAGACAGAGAGAAAATGGAGAAGGAAGGAGCAAGAATCAAGAAAATAAAAACAAGGAAACAAGCAAGAACAACAAGATCAAGGAGCCAAGAGAGGTGAGCTAGGAGGTTTTTCTCACTTTTTTTCTTCATCTTTTGTATTTCAAAATCTGAAAACTTGATGATGTTGGTTGAGATTTTGACTTAATGATGAAAGATTTATACTTTTATGATTTGATGATGAGTAAAGTTTCAAGCTTTGATTTTGATTTCTTGATGAACATGAGACTTGAAAATGGGTTTGAAACCGATATTTGTTTGATGCTTTGATTCATGAATCTCCATGTTAATTGACTTTTGAGCTTGTATGAGACTTTTAACAAGTTGGGCTGCATGTTTGTGGTTGAAAATCACTTAACTTGGAGTTTTGGAGAAATGGATTTTGTTTTCAACCATAGCAATTGATTTTTGCCCAAATCTAGAAATTGCAGGGGAGTCGCATCATATCATAGGGAGAGTGCGGCACCCTAGTCTTTGGAACGTAGAATTGCAACACCGAAAGCATGGAGCCACGGCACAAAAGGCCCATGTGCCACGGCACAAATCAAATGAAATGAGAAGTCGCGACATATTTGGAGAAAGAAGCTGCAACACAACTTTGTAAAATCTCCCAGATTCGTAAACTTGTCTTTGTGTGATTTTCCTTGCTATGAAATGCAATAGGTTCTGCTATAAAATGATATAATGGAATACTCTAATGCTTGACTAATAAGATATTAATGCCTTATGCCATGATTATGAGAATGATTGATGAATTTGAAATACCTATGACGAGAAAAACTAAGATATGCATATATTTGCATGATTGGTGATATGATGATTAAAGAGATTAGATGAAAAATGGTTTTCTCTCATGGTAATTGCTTTGTGGAATTAGGCTAATTTGGATTTTGGATAAACCTTGTACTAGGTAAGTCTTAGACAATGGTAAGAGAATATTTGAATTTCTCTACACTAGAGAAATAGAGGTTGAGAAGACCTCCCTCTTTACCCAAGTTTTCCTAGACATCAAGTAGTAGAGGATGGTTTCACTACATGGGTAATCCTAAATTTGAGATAGTTTAAGTAATGAGTTAGCTCTCTCTATCCCAGATGAATGATATTGTGGGGATTTTTGTGCGTCCTCTCTATCATGGTAGTTTGAAATCTACCTTCAGTTATAGACTGAGGATTTATGTGCGTCCCCTTTACTAGACTAAGATAGATATGGCATAGTTACCCAGAGTAGCCCTGTGTGACAAATTGATCGTCATAAATAGGTTGGTGTGCTCTAAACTGAAAGCAAGCTACTACCAAATGAATGATTTTATGATGCTAGCATTGATAAGACAAGTATTCCGATGATCTGAGATATGATGTATTTTGATAAATGAGTTTTTATGATGATATTCATATACTTCATGAATTAAGTGATTTTCATAATAATAAAATGTTACCAAGTGGCCTCAATACTCAAGAGGGGGGGTGAATTGAGTAGTTAAAAATAAGTTCACAAATCTTTCGCAAATCGTTTGACAATCAATTTTCGTTGAAGCTATTGAATGATTAGAGATAATTGAATAGATGAGTTAAACACTTTTACTTGTGAACGTAACAGCCAAGGAGACAATATCCAAGTAAAACAATGAAACAGTGCACAAAGATAAGCAGAGGAGGGTTTAGAGAAACAAACACAGTCGTTTATCCTGGTTCAATCACCACTCCACTTGTGATCTAAGTCCAGTCCCCAAGCAACAACTTGAGATTTTTCACTATATCTTCAAGCTTCAATGGGTGCTTGAAAAACCACTACAACCTTGAGCACTCAACAATATGGGATACCTCACCCAAAAGCTTGAGCCTCTATTTTCCAAGGGATACCTCACCCTTACAATACTTGAGGGATACCTCACCCTCACTAATCAGAATGTATAAGATTGAAATAGAAGAAACTCTCTCTAGAGCAAGTGTTTACAAATTGAAGCTCTAATATGCTCTCAAGGATTTTTCACGTTTTTAATCAGAAAACAGAGCAAGAAATGAATTTAAGGATTGATTCACGTTTTGAAGTATTATGATCAGTTTTTGATTCAAGATCAACCGCAAATAAAGACCCAACTTTGGTATTTATAAGTTTCTCAATTAATAGAGCCGTTGGAGGTAGTTGGGCATGCATTTAATGCATTTAATATAGCCGTTGGACGTTGTCAGGATGCGTGTAATCGATTACATATCTCAGGTAATCGATTATATTGTTGTTCCAACGTTTTCTGAACTTTCTGGGCTCTGTGTAATCGATTACATTATTAGTGTAATCGATTACATGGCTTCTGACTTTGCTTGTAATCGATTACAATGCCCATGTAATCGATTACATGACTTCGACTTCTTCGTGTAATCGATTACAATATCCATGTAATCGATTACATGGCTCGTCGAACGTGTTCTTTGAGTTTCTGGGTTTTGTGTAATCGATTACATTATTGGTGTAATCGATTACATGGCTTCTGACTTTGTTTGTAATCGATTACAACATCAAGGTAATCGATTACATGACTCGTTGAACGTGTTCTTTGCCTTTCTAGGCTTTGTGTAATCGATTACATATCTTGTGTAATCGATTACATGGCCTCTGACTTGCTTGTAATCGATTACATTTACAATGTAATCGATTACATGCTTACATTTGATGTGTAATCGATTACAAACATTATGTAATCGATTACATTGGCCTTTGAACACATTTTTCAAGTCCAATAACGCTTGTAAGTCATTTCCAACACCTTAAGATACTTGATTAAACATAAATCCTTTTAAGAGTGTTAGATTTAAAGTTGAAACTCAAGTTTTATTGAAAGCCATGTTTAACTTTGAAATTTCCCATTTATTTTGAAATCACATATTGAAAAACCATTTGAGAAATCTTGAGAGCATTTAACATTAATATCCTAAGTCTAAATAAACCTTCTGTCTTCTTTCTTTGATCTTGATTTTTCCTTTTGCGCTTGATCTTCTCTTTTGCTTTTGTTATCATCAAAAACCTTTTGGCATGCCTTAGAGACATAAGCATTCACATTCTCCCCCTTTTTGATGATGACAAACTGATCATAGGAAAAAGAAAGAGGTTTTGCATTTGTATATAATAGTCATTTAGGTACAATGCTGCCCCCAGAGATTATGCATGATATTGGGTTAGATTTTGCATATGAAAAGCTTAATAACTTAAAAGGTCAATAACTCCCCCGTACTCATGCAACCTTTAATTTCTCATGCAACCATTAATTACATTTCATTTCATTTTCATTTTTCCTCATTTTCTCCCCCATTGGCATTATCAAAAAGACATAAGCATTTAAGAAAAAATAGACAGCATGACAGCTATATTTCATGATTCCCAAATTTTTACCATAACAGAAAAGCCACAAAGATTAATCAGTCCAATCAATATTCCAAAAGCCAAACATTCAAGGTGAAAACAAGTTCATGTATTAATAATCAGTCCAGCCAAACATTCATAACCAGTAGGCAATAATCAAAATATAACCATAAAGGTATACCAATTTTATATAATCAGAGTTAAAACAAAATAAGTACAAGGTGGTCATCAATACAAGAAAATATATCAAGGCAATAGGCCATGATCACTATCAGTGTCCTCGCTGTCACAAAAGACTTCACCCTCTGGATCCGCAGCAGAGTCTCCTAGATCAATGTTATCATCGCTGGGCATAAGATCGTCGTCAGAGTCCAGAAGCTCCTCATCATCAACAGGAACTCCAGATGGACCAGCGAAGGATAGGGGAACCGGAGGAGCAGAGGATGTGGGAGGTGCAGTAGTAGCAGGACACTCAAGAATAGGAGGTCCACTTAGGAGGGATCGAATGGAGCTAAGCTCTTGGTCTGAGTAGTCCATCCTCAGCTCAAGATGGTCAATCTTTTGCTCTATATGATCCATGCGTGTGTTTACGTTGGCACTCAGGTTGCGCATTTCTTGGAGCAGAAGATCAAGAGAAGCTGGAGCAGGAGCAGAGGCAGGGTACTGAGCCTCCTCATCATCACTATCTGGATCGTGATGGATATGACCAAATGTGCCATGAGTAATGTAATGCCACCTATCTTCCATCTTATAGAGCTGAAGCTTCTTCAGAGTATGCAACCCAATTGATTGGGGTCCTTTCGAGCTGGTGTCCTTGGACTCTTCAGCCAGCGAAATGCGACAGTACTCGAGGATTGTGGTGACCAACATGGCGAAGGGGAGAGCAGAGTTCTTCTTTTTCTTGACGTCCAGCATATGCTCTAAAATGTAGTAACCCCAGTTTATTGGGTGCCCTGTGGTCATTGCCCATAATGCCACAACATCATCCTTGAGGACTTGGGAGTAATTCCCTCCTCTGGGAATCAATCCACGAACCAAGAGGTAGTGGAGAACCATGTTTTCCATAGTGAGGCCAGTGGCCATTATTCTTCTTTTAGGATCACTGGGGAGGTGATAGCCAGTCCTAATCAAAGAGAGAAGAGCAGCCTTATGCTCAAACTCATGCCCCCAGACTTTGGCATTTCCACAGAACTGAGCTCCATCAGGAGTGAGCTTGGTAAGCCTATACCACTCTGCCATTGTTAACCTGATTTATTGCTTTTTCACTTCAGAAATTATGCAATTATCCTCAACCTTCAGGTTAGCATAAAAGACTCGGACAAGGTTAGGGTAGATGGCCTTCTCTATGCTCAGGAATCCCAGCAAGCCTAAGTTTTCTATTGTCTTAAAGCTCTCTAAAGGTTCACTATCGCATAAGGTGATGGGAAGATACCTGGGAGAGATGATTTTGCGAAGCTGGAAGTTCTTCCGGAACAACTCAGCTTTCTTCACAGTGGAGAAGTGCCTCGTGAGGTCCAGGCCAGATATATTACGTGAAGAGCCACCGGAGGACCCTCCAACAAAGAAACCTGTTCTTGGGCGCTTCGAGCGATGAGAGGATTCAGCCATTGATGAGAAGGAGAAGCAAGGGATGAGTGATTAATGATTGGGGATGAGAGAGGGACGAGATTAGGGCGAGAGAAAAGGAGATGGGGTTCGTGAGAGAAGATGGGGAGATTTGGATGAGGGATGTGAGGGGATTTTGAACGATGGGCTATGTGGAGAGGGGTTTTCCGAAATTGAGAGAGGTGAAATGACGGGTTTTGATGGAGATTTGAGTGAGAAATAAGAGTTTTTGAGATTTGAGGTGCGTGGGAGCAGAAGGAGAGAACAAAGAAGATGAACAGGTTCCAAACAAAAATGAGCTCTACGCGCGTCAGAAACCTTTTAAAAAACCTTGTGTAATCGATTACATTGAGTGTGTAATCTGTAACACCCACCTTAGGGTGCTACATATATGTTACATAATTACTAAATTAATCTCATCTAAATAATGTACATTGTAATCAAAAATATGAAATTTAAAATTTCTTATTTACAAGAAAATAAACTTAGCAGAAAATAAAACAGAGCAGCATCATTACAAATAATTTACATCATTATACATATCAGAGTCTCTGGATATACATATACAAACTTTTAACACTGTCATACTATAAATATTACAACTTAGTCACTCCAAAAAGTTTAAACACTATTTACATTGACATCTTTGCCCAAGTACAACTAGGCAGCTGAGCCCTCAGAAGTAGCCTCTGATCCTCGATGGATCCTCCTCGGACCTTCCGGGTGGGGAATTCCAACCCTACGTAAAGTCCGTGGAGCAAATGTCCGAGCGGACGATACAACATCAATCTCGAGGGGTGCGATAGTATGCTCCCCAATGCTGCCTAATAGATATAGGAAATTCTAACCGTACATATATAGTGACGTAGAAAAGTA
This sequence comes from Ormosia semicastrata, assembly GCA_029884595.1. NCBI lineage: Eukaryota > Viridiplantae > Streptophyta > Magnoliopsida > Fabales > Fabaceae > Ormosia > Ormosia semicastrata. The sequence continues at coordinate 14,927,673 of JAQQTO010000062.1, read as the reverse complement.
GGGATTTCCGATTGTAACCTACTCGCCTAATATTTACATCACCCAAATAATAAATACTCTCTCTATCTAGGTCTTCACCCATGCATTGTCCCCGTCAATGAAGGTCGGTCTCGTGTAACCCAAGAAGCTAGGAATCTCTACCGCCATCGAACTCTAGGTTTTCAACAGAACTGGATCTTTCTCTACTTCACGTTCTATGTCCTACTCGTGTCTTAACAATACATATACATGATACAATATATATATACAAGAGGTGAGATTACCTATGCCAATACCAAGATGGTAGCAATGAAGATAAACAAATCTCAAAATATCATATAGACATCATACTATAATTACAGTTATGCCATTAATCTTAAATATCATCATTACACAAGAAATAACAGAAAAATTACAATTATGCTACTTTTAATATTCAAGTATTCAATATAATAATTACCACGAACAAGAATTACACATAAATAAATTTATAATGATATATCCGTCATGAATGCAAATGTACACTGACTCGATATCCTACTCCATGGAGCTACAACTCAAGTTGGAGAGAATGACTGAAAAGATCTGTTTCAAGACCAACGTGCTTCCAGACCACGTGCTCATTTTCTCGCACATCTAGCACATGCACGATGCTCTTTATCAAATCATGATTAGGGATAGTGTCTCGGTCCGGATCATTGGTGTGTTGCATCGGTCTAACCCACGGTACATGTAAGAGCTACCAACTCATCCATTGTAGGCAACCCGCACCCCAATGCCCCCAAGGTCAATCGAGAGACCTACACTACGCTTATCGCACCCACTCGGAGGTGTAATCTCTCCTAGGCATCTTGCCTTACACAATCCTTTGGACCTTTCCAATGCATGTACTATGCACTATTCATAATTTCTACTAATATCACATATACAGGGTTCATAAAATAATTTAACAGTGGTAATACTGTAATTTAATCACGTAGTCATATTCTCATGTATTTTCATTCGCGACTCAATTCTCGTCGCCTTTTCGAATCACGTAGTGATTTTTCAACGTTTTCCAATCGCGTGAACATTTTTCGTACGTATTAAATCAGAATTACTATTTTACTTATTTTAATATCAAATTTTACTATATTTCTCTCATATTTACAAAATAGTCCCTCAAAACACAAAATTTACATTATAGTCCTCAAAACCCATAATTTACATTTTCGTCCTTCAAAATGAATATTTCCACTTTAGTCCTCAAAACAGAAAATTTACATTTTAATTACATATTTCCACAATATTTCCAATTAATTCCATTTCTCATAAAATTTACGTATAAATTTCATACCCGTCATCAGTATATATTTTACATACCCATATATTATCATTTCCTTAAGCATCACAACATATAAACAAATACAAATAAAATCGTATCTCATAAATACTACACATACAAACCTAGAAACACAAGCACCACATCTCAAATACACCAAGCATACGACACAATCAAACACATCTCAATACGCTTTAATCAATTCAAATCCAATCACAACAAATTCAATCAATATAGTCCAAGACCCTCAACTCAAACAGTAAGTGAATAAATCCTTAGGGATTTTTCACCAAACATACCATCCTCATACTACCAAAACATGGGTGGTAAGGTAGAGTCTCCCTCTTACCTCTTGAAGACAAGCTTTGTAAGCTTTCCTCCCTTGTCTTGAAACTTTATAAATCTCCTAACAAGCCCTAAATTTTTCAAGAAAAATTAGTGAAGAACCATAGAAGCATCAAGGTTGAAAACCATGGAAAAATCATGGTTGAACAAATTAAAATCAAACTTAGAATTCTTAAATCAAAGCTTACCTTTTTAAGAAAGATTGAAGAAGCTTAGATTGATGAAGCTTTGAAGCTTTGAACAAAGTAGGATATTAGAGTGGAGTTTAAATTTAAACAAGCCAAAAGATAAGTGTTTAGAAAGGATGGATGGTGTAGTTTTGTAGATGGTGACCTATTGTGAAGAAGAGAAATGGAAGAGAAGGATGCATGGGTTTCCTTGTATTTTGGAGAGAAATAGACGAATGTTTTGAGAAGTAGAAAGTGGAGAATGAAGATGTATTTGGGAGGTCACGACCGTGTATGTTTTGGGAAGCAAATGGCTTATATTTGAGGAATAAAAAGTGAAGAATGAAGATAAAATTCAGTCATTGTCTGTCCAATTAGTGAATTGCACGTGAAAAATGAGTGATTTTACTTGAGAAAATTATCTCATTTTAAGTGTAAAATCCAGCTGCCCATCGTGAATAATTGTGGTGATAAAATAAGGATTTTATTGCATCCTTATCCACCCATTCCAGCTGCTCCTTGCTACTGCCGTGCTGCTGCCTTTTTGGTGATGGACGTGAGTGACATTTGCTTGAGCAAATGGCCATGCATTAATTGCATAACAACTCTCTCTTCTCATTGGTTGGAAGCTTGACTTTTGCATGGTGTTTGAAGCTTCAAATATCACTTGAATCTTCACAATCTGCTGGACGGTTGCTGCTGCCCTTTGGACGTCTTTTCTGCATGCTGTTTGGACCAGTTTTCTACTGCTGTTTGGGCCGTGAGTTTGCTGGACATGGAGCTCACTTCTGCTGCTCCAAATCAGCTGCTGGTCCAAGCCCTTTTAGGTAAGTTTATGTCCTTTAATTTATGATTAAACCAAGTTAAATTCTACTACTATTGGGCCACAAATTCTGCTGTTATTTGGGCCTAAAATTCTGCTGCTCAACAATTTTTTTACTGGACATGAATTTAGGTGCTGCTGTCCATAGTAGTTTAGGTGGGTTTTAAATACTTAATTCCTCATTAGTTCAAGCCTAATTACTAGTTAATTGGTTAGCTAATTAATTGGGTTTAATCTCCTAACCGTTCTTACTTAATTCTTCAAGTACATAACCCATTTTAGTTTAACATATTTAGCTTGTATCTAATACTTTTTAATTATACATCATTACCTCAAATTAGAATTAAGTTATTAAAGTAAGAATTAAGTTATAACTAATCCTTAATTAAGTTAGTTTACTTAATTATTTAATTAAATAATTAGGACAACTTAATTAAAGTTCATTAGTTTCCTAAGTAAAAACAAAATCAAGCTATAAGTGTTGACTCAATCTCATTCATTAATCTTGTCTATGGTAAATACTACTTGATAGTTTTAGTAAGCTTTGTTTTACACCATTGATTGAATCAATGGTAAAGATCAAGGCCTCTGAGTCAAGCTTCAAATCTAATGGTTCATAAAGAAGTCTAAACTTCTTCCCTTGATCAATTATCATTGGTTAGAAAAGTCTAACCAATTGTTTTGACTATATCCTATTGATTTACTTTAATTTTACTTACAAGAAATGTTCTAAACACTTTTTCTTATTAATTAAGACTTATCGTCCAACATTCATAGCCACGATTGCCATAAATGCAATTGCGACATTTATTAATACAATCTTATTTATCTTCATAGATGGATTCTAAAAGTTAAAAGATTCTTTTCTGAATCACTCAGAGTCGGGTTTAGTAAGATCCCCCGCTTCCAAATGAGACAGATCAGAATTTCCCCGGCCTAAAAAATATTATTTTTCCTAGCCAGAGCAATCACACATAATGATCAAATATGATCTCGTAATGTACATCAAATTAATTTTATACACACGTAAAATGCAAAACAGTGTAATTCGCTATTACGATTCATATAGTCAGAATTTGGGGTGTTACAACTCTCCCCCTCTAAAATAAAGTTTCGTCCTCGAAACTTGACATACACTTAACACAAAAATGGATACTGTTCTCTAATCTTTTCTTCTAATTCCCATGTGGCTTCACCACTTACATCATTCCAAACTACTTTAACTAAAGCAATGTCCTTTCCTCGAAGCTGCTTTATCCTTCGGTCCTCAATCCTGACTGGAACTGTCTCATAGGTCAAGTTCTCCTTCGCCAGGCAGTTGTCCGGTTCGATAATGTGAGTCGGATCTGAAATATATTTTCGTAATTGTGACACGTGAAACACATTATGAAGATTTGATAAAAATGGTGGCAGCGCGACTTGATAAGCCACTAGACCTATCCGACGAAGTATCTGATACGGTCCGATAAACTTAGGAGTAAGCTTCCTTGACTTGATGACTCGTCCAACTCCAGTCATAGGTGTCACACGTAAAAATACATGGTCACCTTCTTCGAATTCCAGGGGTCTTCGCCTTTTATCTGCATAGCTCTTTTGTCGTGTCTGAGCTGTCCTCATCTTGTCTTGGATCATCTTTACCTTTTCAGTTGTCTGCTGTACAAATTCAGGTCCTATCACAAGATTTCACCATCCTGGTACCAACACAATGGTGTCCTACATCTTCTCCCATATAAGGCTTCATAGGGTGCCATCCCTATACTCGAATGGAAACTATTGTTGTAGGTGAACTCTATTAATGGCAGAAATTCATCCCAACAACCAGTTTGCTCTAGAACACAAGCCCTTAACAAGTCCTCCAACGACTGAATCGTTCTTTCTGATTGACCATCTGTCTGTGGATGGTAAGCAGAACTCAAATTTAGATTTGTCCCCATCGCTTCTTGTAGACTAGTCCAAAATCTTGATGTGAATCGCGGATCTCGATCAGAAATTATACTGGATGGTATACCATGAAGTCTAACAATTTCATTGATGTATATCTGAGCCAACTTCTCCATTGAGTACTTAATATTAATCGGTAGAAAGTGCGCCAACTTTGTGAGCCGATCAATAATTACCCATATAGAGTCGTGACCCTTCCGAGTTCTTGGTAGCCCCGTGACGAGATCCATTGCTATGTCATCCCATTTCCACTCAGGAATAGGCAAAGGTTGCAACATTCCTGATGGCCGTTGATGTTCTACCTTGGCCTTCGACAAGTCAAACATGATGATACATATTCTCGCGACATCCCTCTTTATTCCTTGCCACCAATACAACTCGCTTCAAATCTTGGTACATCTTCGTGGCTCCTGGATGCATACTCAACTTGCTTCTATGAGCTTCATTCAAAATCAATTTCCTAAGTTCTCGATCATTTGGCACGCAAACTCTCCCTTTGAACTTCAAAATTCCATCAACACCTTCACCGAATTCTAATTCTCGCTCCTTGACTTCTTGCTTCTTTTGCTTCTTGCAGATATTGATCACTATTCTCATCCTTCTCGTATTTTATTCATCGCCATTCGAGATGGTGATCATATTCAAACACATCTTCCCTGTCAACTTCACAGACAATCGCATATCTCGAAATTCTTCTATCAATTCCTTCTCCTTCATCATCATAACAGAAGCATTAAGCGATTTTCTACTCAAGGCATCCGCTACGACATTCGCTTTTCCAGGATGATATTGCAACTGAAAGTCATAATCTTTCAGAAACTCGAGCCAACGCCTCTGTCTCATGTTCAACTCTTTCTGGTCAAACAGATACTTCAAACTTTTATGATCACTATACACAGTGAACATTGCCCCATATAGAAAATGTCTCCATACCTTCAACGCAAACACCACTGCTGCTAGCTCCAAGTCATGAGTCGGATAATTCCTCTCATGCACTTTCAATCGCCTCGATGCATATGCCACAACCTTACGGTTCTCGCATAAGTACACAACCCAATCCTTGATAAGAAGCATCACAAGACACTTCGAACGGTTCGTCGGGATCGTAGAATCAACACCGGTGAAGTAGTCACCGTCGTTTCAACTCCCGAAAACTTTCCTCGCATGCATCGGTCCACACGAACGGTTGATTCTTTCGTGTAAGTTGGGTAAGAGGTCCCGCAATCTTCGAAAATCCTTCTATGAATCGTCGATAGTAACCGGCCAATCCGATGAAACTACGGATCTCCGATACGCCTTCTGGTCTTTCCCATTCAACAACTGTCTCCACCTTCAAGCATCAACTTCAACTCCATCCGCCGATATGACATGCCCCAAGAATTGTACTTTGCTCAACCAAAATTCGCATTTGGACAACTTGGCATATAGTTTATTTTCCTTCAAAATCTGGAGAACCACTCGAGGTGTTCAAAGATGTTCCTCCCGACTTCGAGAATAAATTAAGATGTCATCAATAAAGACAACAATAAACTTATCCAAGTATGAACGGAAAAGTCCGTTCATGAAGTCCATAAATATTGCAGTGCATTAGTCACACCAAAAGGCATCACTTGGTACTCATAATGCCCGTATCGAGTCCGAACGCAGTCTTCGGGATATCCTCCACCTTTACACGTATTTGGTGATAACCAGAACGTAAATCAATCTTAGAAAATATGGTGGCTCCTCGCAATTGGTCTAGCAGATCATCAATCCTCGGTAGGGGATACTTATTCTTGATTGTAATCTTATTCAATTGTCGATAGTCCACACATAGCCGAGAAGTCCCATCCTTCTTCTTTACCAACAACACTGGCGCTCCCCAAGGTGATACACTTGGTCTCACAAATTGCTTTTCCAACAAATCTTCCAATTGCTTCTTCAGTTCGGCCAACTCTACTGGTGACATTCTCAGTAAGGTGCCATAGATATAGGTCCACTCCAGTGTACCAAATCAATAGAGAATTCAATCTCCCTTTTCGGTGGTAATCCCGGTATATCTTCAGGAAACACTTCGGGAAATTCATTCACTACAAAGATATCCTTCAAAACATCTTCACAGTGAATTTCCAAAGAAGATATCAACAAGTATCCTAGGTCTCCTTCCTTTAAACAAGCTTCCACTTGAGTAGCCGTTAAGAATTTAGAATCCTTAACCTCGGGAAAACTAACGTCTTACTCGAACAAATCAATCAGAATATGGTTAGAGGATAACCAATCCATTCCTAAGATTACATTAATCTTAGAAAGAGGCAAACAAATCAAATCCACATGAAAGATTCTATCCCTAACACATACAGGGCAATTCAAGCATACTTTTGTAGTTATCACAGTTTATCAGTAGGAGTAACTACAGTCAAATCGTATGGCAATGTAGTCACAATTAATCCCAACCGCTCCACACAATCACATGCAATGAAAGAATGTGTTGCTCCTGAATCATATAACACTGTTAAAGGGTTACCTTTAATGGCACACTCCTCCATTATCAAATCCTTGGATCTAGCGGCTTCCTCCCCGCTCATAGTATACACTCGACCACCCGCCTGGGTCTTGCAGTACGAACATTGCTCACTGATGGCTCGCCTTCAACTGATCACAATCTCCTGGAAAATGGCCAGGTTTCCCACATCTAAAAAAGATCACCCCCTTATTGCGACAGTTCTCTAGTAAGATGTCCTTTCCCACACTTAAAACATTTAAGTGCAGAAGTTCCAGTTGAGGCTGCCTTACTACCACTTGAACTTCCCCAACTGATTGTTGTCGATTCTGACTTGCTGCTGGTTTAGTGTAGGGCTTTTGTTGATAACGGTTGCCACCGCTACCTCCGATACCTCTTCCCCTTTGGAACCGTGTTGGCCCAAAATGTTTAGTCCTTGCCGCCCGCTGGTTGTCGATCTCCTCAATCTTACGGCACTTGTCTAATAACACTGGAAATTGATCAATATCCACCGTCGCTAAAGCTCTCTTGATGTCAAGTCTCAATCCTTCTTCGAATTTCCTACACTTCCATTCCTCATCCGGATGCATCTGAAAGTACCTCGAAAACTTAGACAAGCTTTCGAACCTTGCTCGCATACTCGCCACAGTCATTGCTCCTTGCCTCAGACTAAGAACTCCATCTCCTTAGCATGTTGCACACTACTTTGGAAAATATTTTGCCAAAAACTTCGTCTAAAGAGCCGCCATGTTACAACTCTTCCTTCACCAATTGATCTTCGGCTCCCGCCCACCAGTGCCTCTCCATCACCAACTAGCACAAACGTCGCAAAAGTAAGTTTTTGCTCATCGACATCCCATACCATTAAATATCTTCTCTAATTCCTTAATCCACAGATCGCCTTCTCTCTGATCAAACTCTCCATGAAACTTAGGCGGATTATTCCTTCGAAATTCGACAAGCTATGAGCATCGTCGCTGCTCTCTGGTTCTCATTGTACAACAACTTCATCCTTTGTATTGTCGCTATAGTCCGCAGCCATATTCTCGATTGTCATTGCCGGCGTTCTCACCTTCGCCCTAGTATTAACACGCCTCTTCCTCGTCCAGCCATTTCGTCTTTCTCAAATCAACTGACAACACAAATAATAGTTGAAATCAATCTTCTGGTAATATGATTTCCTTTCCGACAAACAAACACAGAGAAACACGCAACTTAAACAAGATAGACCTAACCACAAACCCAAAAGACTCTAACTTGGGCTCTGATACCAACTAATGTGACACCCACCTTAGGGTGCTACATATATGTTACATAATTACTAAATTAATCTCATCTAAATAATGTACATTGTAATCAAAAATATGAAATTTAAAATTTCTTATTTACAAGAAAATAAACTTAGCGTAAAATAAAACAGAAAGCAAAGATCATTACAAATAATTTACATCATTATACATATCGAGTCTCTCGGATATACATATACAAACTTTTAACACTGTCATACTATAAATATTACAACTTAGTCACTCCAAAAAGTTTAAACACTATTTACATTGACATCTTTGCCCAAGTACAACTAGGCAGCTGAGCCCTCAGAAGTAGCCGGATCCTCGATGGATCCTCCTCGACCTTCCGGGTGGGGGAATTCCAACCCGGCGTAAAGTCCGTGGAGCAAATGTCCGAGCGGACGATACAACACTGCTCTCTCGAGGGGTGCGATAGTATGCTCCCCAATGCTGCCTAATAGATATAGGAAATTCTAATTGTACATATATAGTGACAGAAAAGTAGGGATTTCCTGACTGTAACCTACTCAGTCTAATATTTACATCACCCAAATAATAAATACTCTCTCTATCTAGGTCTTCAGTCCATGCATTGTCCCCGTCAATGAAGGTCAGTCTCAGGTAACCCAAGAAGCTAGAATCTCTACCGCCATCGAACTCTAGGTTTTCAACAGAACTGATCTTTCTCTACTTCACGTTCTATGTCCTACTCGTTGTCTTAACAATACATATACATGATACAATATATATATACAAGAGGTGAGATTACCTATGCCAATACCAAGATGGTAGCAATGAAGATAAACAAATCTCAAAATATCATACGTACATCATACTATAATTACAAGCTTATGCCATTAATCTTAAATATCATCATTACACAAGAAATAACAAAAATTACAATTATGCTACTTTTAATATTCAAGTATTCAATATAATAATTACCACGAACAAGAATTACACATAAATAAATTTATAATGATATATCCGTCATGAATGCAAATGTACACTGACTCGATATCCTACTCCATGGAGCTACAACTCAAGTTGGAGAGAATGACTGAAAAGATCTGTCGGCACCAACGTGCTTCAGACCACGTGCTCATTTTCTCGCACATCTAGCACATGCACGACGCTTTTATCAAATCATGATTAGGGATAGTGTCTCGGTCCCATCATTGGTGTGTTGCACGGTCCTAACCCACGGTACGTAAGAGCTACCAACTCCGTCCATTGTAGGCAACCCGCACCCCAATGCCCCCAAGGTCAATCGAGACCTACACTACGCTTATCGCACCCACTCGTGAGGTGTAATCTCTCCTAGGCATCTTGCCTTACACAAATTTTTGACCTTTCCAATGCATGTACTATGCACTATTCATAATTTCTACTAATATCACATATACAGGGTTCATAAAATAATTTAACAAAGGGTAATACCGTAATTTAATCACGTAGTCATATTCTCATGTATTTTCATTCGCGACTCAATTCTCGTCGCTTTTTCGAATCACGTAGTGATTTTTCAACGTTTTCCAATCGCGTGAACATTTTTCGTACGTATTAAATCAGAATTACTATTTTACTTATTTTAATATCAAATTTTACTATATTTCTCTCATATTTACAAAATAGTCCCTCAAAACACAAAATTTACATTATAGTCCCTCAAAACCCATAATTTACATTTTCGTCCTTCAAAACAGAATATTTCCACTTTAGTCCCTCAAAACAGAAAATTTACATTTTAATTACATATTTCCACAATATTTCCAATTAATTCCATTTCTCATAAAATTTACGTATAAATTTCATACCCGATCAGTATATATTTTACATACCCATATATTATCATTTCCTTAAGCATCACAACATATAAACAAATACGAAATAAAATCGTATCTCATAAATACTACACATACAAACCTAGAAACACAAGCACCACATCTCAAATACAAATCAAGCATACAGACACAATCAAACACATCTCAATACGCTTTAATCAATTCACCCAATCACAACAAATTCAATCAATATAGTCCAAGACCCTCAACTCAAACAAGAAGTGAATAAATCCTTAGGGATTTTTCACCAAACATACCATCCTCATACTACCAAAACATGGGTGGTAAGGTAGAGTCTCCCTCTTACCTCTTGAAGACAAGCTTTGTAAGCTTTCCTCCCTTGTCTTGAAACTTTATAAATCTCCTAACAAGCCCTAAATTTTTCAAGAAAAAATTAGTGAAGAACCATAGAAGCATCAAGGTTGAAAACCATGGAAAAATCATGGTTGAACAAATTAAAATCAAACTTAGAATTCTTAAATCAAAGCTTACCTTTTTAAGAAAGATTGAAGAAGCTTAGATTGATGAAGCTTTGAAGCTTTGAACAAAGTAGGATATTAGAGTGGAGTTTAAATTTAAACAAGCCAAAAGATAAGTGTTTAGAAAGGATGGATGGTGTAGTTTTGTAGATGGTGACCGGTTGTGAAGAAGAGAAATGGAAGAGAAGGATGCATGAGTTTCCCTTGTATTTTGGAGAGAAATAGACGAATGTTTTGAGAAGTAGAAAGTGGAGAATGAAGATGTATTTGGGAGGCTGCTGACCGTGTATGTTTTGGGAAGCAAATGGCTTATATTTGAGGAATAAAAAGTGAAGAATGAAGATAAAATTCAGCTGCTATCCAGCCGTGAATTGCACGTGAAAAATGAGTGATTTTACTTGAGAAAATTATCTCATTTTAAGTGTAAAATCCAGCTGCCCATCGTGAATAATTGTGGTGATAAAATAAGGATTTTATTGCATCCTTATCCACCCATTCCAGCTGCTCCTTGCTACTGCCGTGCTGCTGCCTTTGGTGATGGACGTGAGTGACATTTGCTTGAGCAAATGGCCATGCATTAATTGCATAACAACTCTCCCTTCTCATTGGTTGGAAGCTTGACTTTTGCATGGTGTTTGAAGCTTCAAATATCACTTGAATCTTCACAATCTGCTGGACGGTTGCTGCTGCCCTTTGGACGTCTATTCTGCATGCTGTTTGGACCAGTTTTCTGCTGCTGTTTGGGCCGTGAGTTTGCTGGACATGGAGCTCACTTCTGCTGCTCCAAATCAGCTGCTGGTCCAAGCCCTTTTAGGTAAGTTTATGTCCTTTAATTTATGGTTAAACCAAGTTAAATTCTACTACTATTGGGCCACAAATTCTGCTGTTATTTGGACTTAAAATTCTGCTGCTCAACAATTTTTTTTTCTGGACATGAATTTAGGTGCTGCTGTCCATAGTAGTTTAGGTGGGTTTTAAATACTTAATTCCTCATTAGTTCAAGCCTAATTACTAGTTAATTGGTTAGCTAATTAATTGGGTTTAATCTCCTAACCGTTCTTACCTAATTCTTCAAGTACATAACCCATTTTAGTTTAACATATTTAGCTTGTATCTAATACTTTTTAATCATACATCATTACCTCAAATTAGAATTAAGTTATTAAAGTAAGAATTAAGTTATAACTAATCCTTAATTAAGTTAGTTTACTTAATTGTTTAATTAAATAATTAGGACAACTTAATTAAAGTTCATTAGTTTCCTAAGTAAAAACAAAATCAAGCTATAAGTGTTGACTCAATCTCATTCATTAATCTTGTCTATGGTAAATACTTCTTGATAGTTTTAGTAAGCTTTGTTTTACACCATTGATTGAATCAATGGTAAAGATCAAGGCCTCTGAGTCAAGCTTCAAATCTAATGGTTCATAAAGAAGTCTAAACTTCTTCCCTTGATCAATTATCATTGGTTAGAAAAGTCTAACCAATTGTTTTGACTATATCCTATTGATTTACTTTAATGTTACTTACAAGAAATGTTCTAAACACTTTTTCTTATTAATTAAGACTTATCGGGTCCAACATTCATAGCCACGATTGCCATAAATGCAATTGCGGACATTTATTAATACAATCTTATTTATCTTCATAGATGGATTCTAAAAGTTAAAAGATTCTTTTCTCAATCACTCGTAGTCGGGTTTAGTAAGATCCCCCGCTTCCAAATGAGACAGATCAAATTTCCTACCAAAAATATTATTTTTCCTAGCCAGGAGCAATCACACAGAATGATCAAATATGATCTCAGAACAGTCAAATTAATTTTATACACACAGAAAATGCAAAACAGTGTAATTCTGCTATTACGATTCATATAGTCAGAATTTGGGGTGTTACATAATTGATTACATGCATTCTGGTGGGTATGTAATCGATTACATTTTTGATTTAATCGATTACATGCTTTCTGGGAACCTTGTAATCGATTACATAGTAGACGTAATCAATTACCTGAGTTCTGAGTTGGTTGTAATCGATTACAAAGGGTGTGTAATCGATTACATGCGTGACAGAACATGTGTAATCGATTACAAAGACATTGTAATCGATTACCAACACTCTTTAACTCAGATTTTATGCGTCCAAACAGCATATATAATCAATTTTAATCCATCCAAATCAGTTTTAAAGCAACTTAAATCAATTCAAATCATCATTTAAACATATAATCAAATCATGTTATGATTTAATTCATATAATTGATTGAAGTTACCATTTTTACCAAGAGTTTCAACAAATTTGTTGAGGATATTAGTTGCTTGGGACTCTTGGTCACAAGGGAGCACCTGCAAAACAACTTAGGGGAAATCTCCGACGCTCAAGTTAGTGTTGGATTCAAATATAACGAAAGAATTCAGAGATTATGCAGCAATTTGGCGTGATTATGCAGAAAAATACAAGATTATGCAGCAGAAGTTAATTTATGCAGGAATGATCCAATATACCCAGTTCATTTCTAATGTAGAAAAATGCTTCTTTTGCTAGGGGTTTGGTGAAAATATCAGCTAGTTGCTTAGTTGTTTCAACAAATTCTAGTATACAATCACCCCTTTGAACATGATCTCTAATGAAATGATATCTTATTTCAATATGCTTAGTTCTAGAATGCAAAATGGGATTTTTTGACAAGTTAATTGCACTAGTATTATCACATTTTATGGGAATGTGATCAAGCTCAAGACCATAGTCGAAGAGTTGCTGTTTCATCCAAAGGACTTGAGCACAAAGAACTCCCACCAACAACATATTCAACTTTTTCACTTGGGACAATGCCACACTATTTTGTTTCTTCTCAGTGCAAGAAACTAGTGAGCTTCCAAGCAACGGCATGTCCCACTAGTGCTTTTTTCGATCCATTTTGCATCCAAAGAAAATCAGAATCGAGTACCCAATAAGACTACATGAGGCACCCTTAGGGTACCATAAACCCATTTGTGATGTGCCTATTAGATATTTCATTATTCTCTTAACAAAGACTTAGGTGTGATTCCTTAGGATTAGCTTGATATCTAGCACACATGCATACACTAAACATTATATCATGCCTACTTGCAAGTGAGATAAAGGAGTGAGCCAATCATACCTCTATATTTTGTAATTTCTACCGATTTACCTTCTTCATCCTTGTCCAAATAGCAAGAGGTGCCCATAGGAGTAGCCATATGCTTGGCATTGTCCATTCCAAACTTCTTGAGCAGCTCCTTGTAATACTTGAATTGGCTTATAAATGTTCCTTCTCTTGTTTGCTTGATTTGTAGACCAAGGAAGAAGTTGAGCTCACCCATCATGGACATCTCAAACTCACTTTGCATAATATTTGAAAATTCTTTACAAAGAGAGTTGTTAGTAGCTCCAAATATAATGTCATCAACATAGATTTGAACTAGAAGAATGTCATGCAATTTGTGTTTTATGAAAAGAGTGGTGTCAACTTTACCTCTAGAAAAGCCTTTTTCTAAAAGAAATTTGCTCAACCTTTCATACCAAGCTCTAGGAGCTTGTTTCAAGCCATACAAGGCCTTTTTCAATTTAAAAACATGGTTGGGCATTTCAAAGTCCTCAAAACCAGGAGGTTGTTCTACATACACCTCTTCTTGTATAAAACCATTTAAAAAAGTACTTTTGACATCCATTTGATAGAGTTTGAAATCCATGATGTAAGCATATGCAAGTAGCATTCTAATGGCCTCTAACCTAGCTACGGGAGCATAAGTTTCTTCATAGTCTATGCCTTCTTCTTGATTATATCCTTTAGCTACAAGCCTAGCTTTATTTCTTATTATTAGGCCCGTTTCATCGAGTTTGTTCCTAAAGACCCATTTGGTGCCAATTATAGGATGATCATTGGGCCTTGGAACTAATTCCCAAACTTGATTCCTCTCAAATTGGTTTAGTTCTTCTTGCATGGCCAAGATCCAATGCTCATCATTAATGGTCTCATTTATGTCTTTAGGTTCAACTTGAGAGACAAAGGCTAGATGATTACATGCATCTCTAAGTGAGTTTCGAGTGATTACCCCTTTTGATACATCACCTATCATTTTGTCGAGAGGATGATATCTTGAAGTCCTCCATTCCTTGGGTAGATCTAAGATTTCTGAATCTTCTTGCCATGTATGATCAAGGAGTCTCTTTTCTTCCTTCTTGGGCTCTTTCTCTTGATTTTCCAAGTGCGTCTTCTCCAAGATTTCTGCAACATCATCAACAAGCTCCTTTCTCGACTCATTTGGGTTAGTTTCATCAAATGCAACATGTATGGACTCTTCTATGGTCATAGTTCGCTTATTATAGACTTTAAAGGCCTTGCTACGAATAAAATAACCAATGAATATTCCATCATCAGATTTTGCATCAAACTTCCCCAAGTTATCCTTTCCATTATTCAAAACAAAGCATTTACATCCAAAAACATGAAAATGTGACACATTAGGTTTCCTTCCTTTGTACAATTCATATGGGGTTTTCTTTAAAATTGGCCTTATTAGGGCTCTATTCATAACATAACAAGCGGTGTTAACCGATCCTACCCAAAAGTACTTAGGAAGATTGGCCTCATTGAGCATAGTTCTTGCCATTTCTTCTAAAGATCGATTTTTCTTTTCTACAACACCATTTTGTTGTGGTGTTCTAGGGGCAGAAAAATTATGCTCAATGCCATGTTCATCACAGAAAGTTTCAAATTCATGATTTTCAAATTCACCACCATGATCACTTCTTATGGATGCAATACAAAAACCTTTTTCGTTTTGGATAACTTTAGCAAGTTTTCTAAATGATTGAAACGCATCATTTTTGTGGGCCAAGAATAATGTCCATGTAAATCTAGAAAAATCATCCACAATCACTAATGCATAGTAATTCCCACCAAAGCTCATAGTTCTAGAGGGTCCAAAAAGATCCATGTGCAAAAGTTGTAAAGGTCTAGAAGTTGAAACTATGTTTTTAGCTTTGAAAGAGACCTTTACTTGTTTTCCCTTTTGACATGCATCACAAAGTTTGTCTTTTTCAAATTTAAGCTTTGGAAGACCAATTACTAGTTCTTTAGAGACCAATTTGTTTAAGTGATCCATGTGAATGTGAGCAATTCTTCTATGCCATAACCATGAATCATTTTCTCTACTCATAAAGCATTTAGCATCATTTGAGGAAATATCATCAAGACTAATCATATATATGTTATTGACCCTATGACCAACAAACTTAACTTGCTTATCATCCTTTCCCTCAATTATACAACAAGAGGAATCAAATATAACTCTATTACCTTTATCACACAATTGACTAATACTAAGCAAATTATGTTTAAGTCCTTCAACAAGTAAAACATTATCAATAGATGATGAAGGGATCTTACCAACTTTGCCAATTCTAAGAATCTTCCCTTTGTTGTTGTCACCATATGTGACATGACCATGTTTCTTGTGTGTAAGGGAGGAGAACTTGGAGCCATCACCGGTCATGTGCTTGGAGCAACCACTATCAAGATACCAACTTGAGCTCTTGGTCTTCAAGCACACCTACAACACACATTCAAGATTTAACTTTTGGTACCCAAATTGTTTTGGGTCCTTGTGTGTTAGAATTAGGTATGGTGCCTTTAGGGACCCAAACCCTTTTGATTCCAACCTTGATGTTTATGTTCTTTCTAACATTACAAGTGGATGCACTATGTCCTTTCCTACCACAATGAAAACATTTAACAAAGGGGCTACTTGAAGTTTTTGAGGAAACAAAGAAGTTCTTATTATAAGACTTTTGATGGTTGTTTGGATTAAATCCCAAACCGGCTTTTTGGAAAACACATTTTTGTCTCCCTAACAACACATTCAAGTTGTCTCTTTCAAAAGTGAATTTTGCAAGAGTGTTGTTCAAGTCTTCAATTTCTTTTTCAAAAGCTTTGCATGATAAACAAGGTAATGATATGGATGCATTATCATGTGAGGAACAAATCATGCATGATGAATTAGCATCTATGAGTCCTAAAGTCCCATTTTCAATTTTAAGTTCGTTTATCTCCTTGGTTAAAGTAGAAACTTTCTTTGTCAATAGGGAGATTGTTTTATTGGAAGACAAAATCATTTTTGTGAGCCTCAAAGATTCATCATGCAATTCTTGAAAGGTATCTTGCAATTCATCATAAGAAGGTGGAGGTTCTAGGTTAGAAGAGGTTACCTCGGTGTCGCTTTCTCCACTTTCTTCTCCTTGAGCCATGAGGCAAAGATGGGCTTCTTCATTTTCTGAATCGTTGGAAGAGCTTAAGTCATTGTCCTCCCAAGCTATATATGCTCTTCTTCCTCTCTTTTCCTTGGAGGGTCTTTTCTCAAACTTCTCCGTCTTCTTGAGATATATAGGACACTCCATTTTCATATGCCCCGGTTTTCCGCATTCATAGCATTTTGGAGGAGTGGAGGATCCTTCTCCTTTGTGATATGCTTTTTTTTGAGGAAACGGTGGTCTTCTTTGAAATCCCTTTTTCTTCAAGAATCTTTTGAATTTTCTCACAAGGAGACTAAGATTCTCCTCACTTAGCTCAATATTTTCACCATCCTCTTCACCATCTTCATCATCATCTTCAAGTATGGAAGAGGTAGCCTTGAGTGCAATTTCGTTCTTCTTTTTGTCATGTTCTTCATTTCGATTGAGCCTATTTAGTTCAAGCTCATGCTCTTGAAGTTTTCCGAATAGGGTGGCTAGAGACATGGTTGATAAATCTCTTGATTCTGCAATCGCCGTTACCTTGGGTTGCCAATTCCTGCTTAGACATCTCAAGACTTTGTTAATAAGATCCTCATTAGGAAATGTCTTTCCCAATGAGATGAGATGATTAACAATATGAGTAAATCTCTTTTGCATATCTTGAATACTCTCACCTTGATTCATTCTAAACAATTCATATTCATGAGTAAGAGTGTTTATTCGAGACCTTTTTACCTCACTAGTACCTTCATGAGTTACTTGTAGGGTATCCTACATTTCTTTTGCGGTCTTACAATTTGACACCCTAAAGAATTCATCATACCCCAAAGATGTGGTGATGATGTTCTTGGCTCTCAAATTATATTGAACCTTCTTTTTATCATCATCGGTCCAATCACTTCTAGGTGTATTAATTGTCACACCATCCTTAGTTTGTGTAGGGACAAAAGCACCATTTTCAACTGCATCCCACACATCTAAGTCAATAGTTTCAATAAAAATTTTCATCCTTTCTTTCCAATAGGCATAACCATCCCCATTGAAATAAGGACGTCTATTTATAGAAGAACCTTCATTTGAAAAACCATTTGAAGCCATCACTTCTCTTGAAGCTGCTAAGCTCTTTATACAAGAGTCTAGCTCTGATACCACTTGTTACCAAGTGGCCTCAATACTCAAGAGGGGGGGTGAATTGAGTAGTTAAAAATAAGTTCACAAATCTTTCGCAAATCGTTTGACAATCAATTTTCGTTGAAGCTATTGAATGATTAGAGATAATTGAATAGATGAGTTAAACACTTTTACTTGTGAACGTAATAGCCAAGGAGACAATATCCAAGTAAAACAATGAAACAGTGCACAAAGATAAGCAGATGAGGGTTTAGAGAAACAAACACGCCGTTTATCCTGGTTCAATCACCACTCCACTTGTGATCTACGTCCAGATCCCCAAGCAACAACTTGAGATTTTCCACTATATCTTCAAGCTTCAATGGGTGCTTGAAAAACCACTACAACATTGAGCACTCAACAATATGGGATACCTCACCCAAAAGCTTGAGCCTCTATTTTCCAAGGGATACCTCACCCTTACAATACTTGAGGGATACCTCACCCTCACTAATCAGAATGTATAAGATTGAAATAGAAGAAACTCTCTCTAGAGCAAGTGTTTACAAATTAAAGCTCTAATATGCTCTCAAGGATTTTTCACGTTTTTAATCAGAAAACAGAGCAAGAAATGAATTTAAGGATTGATTCACGTTTTGAAGTATTATGATCAGTTTTTGATTCAAGGTCAACCGCAAATAAAGACCCAACTTTGGTATTTATAAGTTTCTCAATTAATAGAGCCGTTGGAGGTAGTTGGGCATGCATTTAATGCATTTAATATAGCCGTTGGACGTTGTCAGGATGCGTGTAATCGATTACATATCTCAGGTAATCGATTACATTGTTATTCCAACGTTTTCTGAACTTTCTGGGCTCTGTGTAATCGATTACATTATTGGTGTAATCGATTACATGGCTTTTGACTTTGCTTGTAATCGATTACAATGCCCATGTAATCGATTGACTTTTGACTTGCTGTGTAATCGATTACAATATCCATGTAATCGATTACATGGCTCGTCGAACGTGTTCTTTGAGTTTCTGGGTTTTGTGTAATCGATTACATTATTAGTGTAATCGATTACATGGCTTCTGACTTTGTTTGTAATCAATTACAACATCAAGGTAATTGATTACATGACTCGTCGAACGTGTTCTTTGCCTTTCTGGGCTTTGTGTAATCGATTACATATCTTGTGTAATCGATTACATGGCCTCTGATTTCAGCTTGTAATCGATTACATTTACAATGTAATCGATTACATGCCTTCTGTTTGATGTGTAATCGATTACAAACATTATGTAATCGATTACATTGGCCTTTGAACACATTTTTCAAGTCCAATAACGCTTGTAAGTCATTTCCAATTCCTTAAGATACTTGATTAAACATAAATCCTTTTAAGAGTGTTAGATTTAAAGTTGAAACTCAAGTTTTATTGAAAGCCATGTTTAACTTTGAAATTTCCCATTTATTTTGAAATCACATATTGAAAAACCATTTGAGAAATCTTGAGAGTATTTAACATTAATATCCTAAGTCTAAATAAACCTTCTGTCTTCTTTCTTTGATCTTGATTTTTCCTTTTGTGCTTGATCTTCTCTTTTGCTTTTGTTATCATCAAAAACCTTTTGGCATGCCTTAGAGACATAAGCATTCACATAAAATAGAATGTCTATTTCGGGAAGAGGAAGGACCCATTTTGGTTTTCTACCACCTTCCTAGCATGACATTAAATGAATTTAAAAATGGATTTTCCCCCCAAAATAACTGAAATTATTGTGATGACACGATTTCGATAAACTACTGAGAATTTCACGATCTCACTCCCCTACTTCTATGATTTCCATAATGATTCCAGGAAATATCTACAACAGTCAATCAAGATGAAGCAAGATGGAGTTTTGCATAAAGAAATAGTTTAACGCTTTGGCTTCAATAATGGTAGTTTATTATAGTCATTTCATGCCATGAGGCGATCCATGTTTATAATGTACAATGATATATCATTTGTATATTATTCGTTTCATATTGTATGTATATTATACTTCTGCGAAAGGCTCATATTTTGATATTTACTTGAATTATTTATTGGTAAAATTATGCATATTCATAAGTAATATACCAAATTCTAATTACTAATATGTAAACCGAATACGTCATTAGTACTAGTATTTGGGTTGTTACATTAAACAGGTGATAAACATATTTTTTAAATATTAGTTAACCTTTATATTTAGTCTCTTAGACTTATTCTATGCTTAATTGATTAGTTTTGACTATATTTTATATGTTTGGGTTCAAATTGGGCTTAATTGTATTTTTTAGTATTATTGGGAATTTTATACTATTTTTGTATTTTCGGCATAACTTAAGTTTTAGACATCTAAAAATTATGAATTTTACCTTCAGGAAAGCTGAGAGAGAGCTCTACAACTTTGATGAAGATCTCGAAGGATGAATCAAGTGTTTAGTGGGTCAAATTGGGCCACGAAGTCAAAAAAAAAAGTTTTCATTTGAAGCTGAAACAATGTCCTTTGAAAGTTGAAACATAGATCTTCAATTCTTATAAAGACTATTTATCAAAATTGTGACATTTCGATGGTGTTTTTTGTAACACCTGTGAAAGCATGTTAGACTTGTATATGGTTGCTAAGGTAGCCTAATACTTGCTTAATATGCCTATTTAATTTTGTGACCATCTGAGCACGCTTAGTCACTTTGCTGTAGCACTATATGTGAAAAATAGCTGTTATTAGCCTTGGAAATTGGCATAAACTGCTTAGTTAGTATAAATAAATATGAAGAATTTGTTTCTGGGTCACAGATGTGGGGAAGTTGATGTAGTTAAAATTTGAGGTTAATCGGAGTTGGTTTGACATTTTTAAGCATACTGAGTGTGTGTTTTAATGTGGGAATGACTAGTAGTAGATATAGAAAAATATGGAAATGCTTAAACAAGATTTTTTATGAATCTTAGGATTTATTTTAAAATTTTTGGAAGTTAGGAAATTTGATTTAGTGAAATCTAAGTATTCTTAATAGATTGGGCTTACAACTAGGTCACTTAAGTGACTAAGTCTCTAATAGCTCTCTCATACTTTCTACTACCTTGACCTTTTTAAGCCCCAAATGAAATATTCTCTCTCATTTCTCATCACTTCTCTCGGTTTCCATCAGAAAAGCCCAAGGGGAAAGGGAAGAAACAAGGCAAAGGAGGAAATTCAACTAACAAAGAGGAGGAAGAAGGAAATGAAGGAAAGGAATTTCTCAGTTGTTTTAATTTTTGAAGTTAGAGGTAGGGGCAAACTTGTTTTTACATTTTTCATTCATTTTATCCATCTTTTCTCATAAGAAGAGTTAATGAAGAAAGTGGGGTTTGAGTGTTATTCTTTGTTGTTTTATGCTTGAATCTTGTTATAGAATATGAAAGTGGCATGTTTTTAGTTTATTTGATGCTTGGTGATGAGTTTTTCAACCCTTAAACACTTGTGGATTCTCTTGACTTATGAGAGAGATTTTAGTTTTTAGGGTTGATGAAAGATTCATTGATCCATATGAGTGATTTGAAAATTGTTTGAGAGTTACAATGAGTTTATGGATCTTGTGAGGTGTTGGAAACACTTGAGATGGAGGTTTGAGTGGTTGGAAGGCCACTTGTTCCCAATGGAACAGTGGTTGTCTTCTATAGAATTCTGCATAAGTTTCTATCGTAGGGCACCACTGAACCACGCCTAGGCATGGCTGAGATAGAGAGTGTGACGCCTAGGCACCATTGTGGTGTGCTCAGTGATGTGGATTATAAGTTACAAACCCAAGTACAGGTTGTGTCAAGTAATAAATTTTTGGGAGTCCGAGGTTGATTCACATGGAATTGATGAAGAAAAAATTCTTTGAGGTAAGGAAAAGATTTTGTCACAGTAATAAAGGTAATAAAACTTAGTCAAAAATAAAAAGGATTTACTTGGGTTAGGAGATCCACTCTTGGTAAATAAATTAAGGACAAGATTAATTCTTTTTATAACTCAATTAGAATCCACACATAATGGAGGTTCTAATCGAAAAATACAACATTCAAAGTTCATTTAAGATTATATATGTAATTATATTATGATTCTTTTAATTATCTATTAACACCACCACTTATAAATGGGCTCAAGCATTCATTGTGCGAATATCTTGTCTACAATAAATCAAGATCTCCACTTTACAAGAAGGGTTTCTAAAATTATTGGAAACAAAATACAATACATATAATGACTACTTGATAATATATCATTTAAGCACAAGAAAGAAATTAATGTAAACTTATTTTAATTACCAAGAGCTTCACCCCTTTCACTCAAGTAAAATGAAAATTAGTTACTCATAGACAAGAGAAAAGAAAGAAAGAAGAAGAAGAAGATGAATATAACTTCTATTTAGAACAAAAGAAAACTACCACAAAGGAAACAATTAATACACAAGCATGATATTGATTTCTAAGCTAACCCCCTCAAATAATCAGCTAAGGCTCCCTTTTATAGAGGATGAGGGATACAAAATGACAAGGGCCTGATTAATGAGTGAGTGGATGAGTAGGTGAATGAGTGGAAAATGCCAAATAGTAATTTGATGAGTGGAAAATTATAGAGATTCTTGTCCCTAAAATCATTCAATGTTGAAATTATGGTATACATCAAAATCTTGTCAAGTGGTTATAAGAGTTGTAAAAGTTTGTCTTAACTTTCCAATGCTACCAATTTCAGCCCAAAAGCAGTCCTACAGCTTTAGATATGGCCCAATCACTGCATATTGCTCAGGCCCAGCTATAGCTCCTTTATTCTGACTTCCAAGCTCAATATGACCTCTAAGCTATCTGAATGAACTCTTATGTTCTTCATAACAATTGTAGATATGGGTCTTAAATTTCAAATAGAATAATTTTGGGGTTAATTGAACTCTTATATCTCAAGATATGGTCGAATGAGTGCACAGAGATCAAGCTGCCATGATTAGCACTCTAGATCTTGCTTCAACACCAATTTAAATTATCCAAAAGTTTGATTAGGATCTTGAGTATGAAAGTTGTAGAGAATTATCTTAACTTTTCAAAAAAATAAAAATCACATCAATCAGATGTTTGCAACTTAAATTATGGCCAGTTTACTGAAACTTGCAATCACCCAAATTTAGGACAATTCAAGCAATAATTTCTTCAATGATCCAATTAAGCTCAATTTCATAAAATGTGATAAAACCAACTTAATTAAGCCAAATTGAATCTTAAGAAGCCAAGTCAGAGGATTATAAAATGAAAAAATTATATTGTTAACAAATTCCCCCACACTTGACTTTTGCGCTCTTGGGCAAAATATATAAGACCAAAACTAGTGAATAAGGAAAAACAACACAAACTCAAAAACTAAAAAAAATCTAAAAGACTCAATAATATTAAATAATGAAGAGCAACCAAAGATTCAAGCGATCAAAAAATTTATGAGGTAACATTTCTTCACATCTCAAACTAACAAGTAAGGAAATTTCAAATGAAAAGCATGAGTTGTAACACCCACCTTAGGGTATCACATTTATGTTACTTAATTATCAAATTATCCCTTCATTGTAAATCGTGCTTTGTAATGGAAATACGAGTAATAGAATTTCTTAATAACAATAAGATAAACTTAGAAGAAAATAAATACATTTCAACATCATTAACATGTACATCATATACATATACAAGTCTTTAGTATTGTCATACTTAAATATTTACAAACTAGTCTTTCAAAACATTTAAACTTTAAATGTTTAATTTAAACTATTGTACTGCCTAACTACTACTAAACAGAAGAACCCTCAGACGGGTCCTCCTTAGATTCCTCAGCAGATAGGAATCCAGACTGACGCGAAGTCCTACGGGCAGGTGTCCGCACAGTCGACACAATACTAATCGCACTAGGAGTACGGTGGTAAGCTCCCCAGTTCTGCCTAATAGATAAAGGAAACTCTAGTTGTACATAAACATTTACCCTAAAATAGGGATTCCCTAAACGAAGTCTACTCAAAATAATCGTTAAGTCTCCCATATAGTAAATACTTGCTCTATCTAAATCAACGTGCCACGCCTCTGATCCTCCGCGAAACTGTAGCCTCATGTACCCTAAGAAACTAGACATCTCCATCTCTTCAAAACTCAGCTTCCTCTACAAGAATCTGCTCCTCCTCAGTCTCTCGATCAACTTCTTGCTCAACGTCTTTTAAATTATAAATGCAATATAGAATATGCATACAAAGAGGTGAGATCACTTACACCAGTACTAGTATGGTAGCAATGAAGATAAACACATACAATATCTCATACAGCAACATCATACCATATTTACAGTTATGTCATCCACATTATTTATCACCACAGCAC
Source organism: Ormosia semicastrata (assembly GCA_029884595.1). Lineage (NCBI taxonomy): Eukaryota > Viridiplantae > Streptophyta > Magnoliopsida > Fabales > Fabaceae > Ormosia > Ormosia semicastrata. The sequence continues at coordinate 14,903,237 of JAQQTO010000062.1, read as the reverse complement.
ATGTAATAAATAATAATTACAATCATGCCATTACCAATACTCAAATAATCAATAATCCAATTATCTTAAATCATAATTACGATAATGCCCTCAATAACTATGCATATGCACCTAGACTCAATTTCTCACCCCGTGGAGCTAAAACTCAGATCGGAGAGAGTGATCGAAAAGATCTGTCTACACCATCATGCCTCAGACCACGTGCTCAATTTTGCATATCTAGCATATGCACGACAGTCTTTATCAAATCTTGATTAAGAATAGTGTCTCGGTCCGGATCATTGGTATGTTACGTCGGTCTAACCCACGGTACAAAAGAGTTACCAACTGCCCATTGTAGGCAACCTGCACCCTAATGCCCCCAAGGTCAACAAGTGACCTATACTACGCATATCGCACCCACTCAGGAGGTGTATTCTCTCCCAGGCAAATAGCCTCATACAGTCCACTGGACCTTTCCAATGCATGTACTATGCACCAATTCACAGTTCAATTTCATTATCACATATTTGGGGTTTTCACGATAACCTAACAGTATTATTACTGTATTTTCATTGCGTAGTCATATTTTCTTATTTTCTCAATCGCCCAACAATTCTGTCACATTTTCAAATCGCATATAGTATTTTTCATACATTTTAAATCAAAAATACTATTTTTCTCATTTAACACTAAAATTGACTTTATTTTCCATGTTTACATAATAGTCCCTCAAGAATATAATATTTATATTTTTGTCCTCATTTAAATAATATTTTCACAACAGTCTCTCATAAAACTAGTATTTACGAAATAGTCCCTCATAAATTAATATTTACGAAATAGTCCCTCATAAATTGATATTTTCAAAATGACCTTTGTTTTATAAAATTTGTAATGTGACCCCTCTTTAAATAAAAATTGCAATATGGTCCTTCTTAAAATGTTAATTATAATTTTGTCCCTCTTTTATAAAAATTTGCAGTATAACCCCTCTAAAAATCGGTATTTGTATTGTTTCCCAAAAAATGATATTTCTTTCTTTACTTCACATATTACAGCTCAAATTTTACGGACGCGCTTCAAAACTCGTAGAATGAGCTATACGTCAGTAAACTTCAAGTATTGACCCTCATTTTATTTCATAACTGATTTATTTAATTATATCAAATTATTTTTCCAAAATCATTTTACTTTGCTATACTCAAACTTTTCCAAATTCATTTAGATCTTTAATTCTCATTTTAATCCATCAGTTTAAGGACTTTGGTCCTCTTTTCCATGGTAAGGCCGTGAGCCTCATTGCTCTTTGGAGCATTCATACAATCGTTCCATCATGTTGTTCACACCCTAAATTACACATACACTTACATGCATTCAATTTCATACATACAAACATATATCAAAGCAATAAACATAATATCACACATGCAAACACAATTATAAAACCATAGACACCAAAATCACAAACAAAGAGACATCAAACAATAGGTAAATAAGCCCTTATGGATTTATCCCCATACAAAACCATCCCCACACCACCAAAACTTGGTTGGTGAGGTAAAATCTCCCTTTTACCTCTTGAAGACAAAATCTTCAAGCTCATCTCCTTCTCCTTGATTTCGTGTGGATCACAAAAAAAACCCTAAAATTCTTAAACAATTAACAAAATCACATACAAAACTTAATAATAATAATAAACCATGGAACAAACATGGTTCATAAAATCACAAACTAAATTTAAACCCAAAGAATCAAAAGTTTACCTTTAGGAAAGTAAACCAAACTTGGATTTTGAAGCACTTAGAGTAAGATTTTCACAAAACTTCCTAAATGAAAAGTGTTTAGGAGGTGGTTTAGGTTTAGAAAATGTTGAGAACAAAAATTATAGAAGATGGGTAGTTGATTTGGGTGAAGAGGCCGAAACACTAGAGAGAAAATGGAAGGGAAAAACTTCTATGTGTTCTTGAGAATTTGAGAGGAAATGATGCTTGCTTTTTGGTGAAAGAGAAAAGTGAATATTGATAGTAATCTTGAGTGTGCAGTCGTGTGAGGTGAGTGTAGGAGTGATTAAAGGATTTACTTGAAGTAAAATATCCCATTTTGTGTTCACACTTGAAGCACATGGCCTATGTCACATGGATGAACCTAGAAGCTTGTGGAACTTGGTGGAATGGCCCTCCTTGGCCGTGGGGTGTCTAGGGGAATTAGGGCTTAATTTGATTTCAATTAAAGCCTAATTGCATGCTAATTAAATGGTTAATTAAGGAGGTTAAGTTTTCTAATTACACTTAATTAATATTCTAATTACATAACTAATTAATTAAATATATAATTGCATATATCATAGCTTCTAAATAAAATTAGAATATCTAATTAGTAATTAGATTATGACTAATTAATAACTAGGTTAGTTTACTTAGTTTGTTAATTAGGCCATTAAGATGATTAAATTAGGTTTAATTAGTTACTAAGTAAAAGTCAAGCCACTATATTTGACTCAATCCTAACCATTGAAATTAACTTTGTTTCCTATCCATTGATCTAATCTAAGGTGGATATCACTTAGTGATTTTATCAGGATTCATTTCACACCATTGATCTGATCAACGGTTATGATCGAAAACATCTTAATCAAGCTTTTCATCCGATGGTCCACAATAAAGTCCATGCCCCTTTATTTGACCACTTCCTATTGGATAGAAAAGTCCAGCCACCTATTTTGACTGATTCTTATTGGTTCATTTTGATTTAGGTTACAGAAAATATTCTAAGCACATTTTTTTGTCAATTAAAATATACCGGGTCAAATAAATTATAGCAGAAGCTGCTATAAATAAAATAGCAGATATTTATTCGTGAAATATTTTTATTTCATAGATAAATTCTAAAAATTAAAAGATTCTTTTCTGTGTCACTCAGATTTGGGTTTAGTAAGATTCCCTGCTTCTGAATAAATCAGATAAGAATTTCCCTGGCCCGAAAATTATTATTTTTCTGACCCGGAGAAATCACACAAAACAATCAAAAACAGTCTCGGAATACTCAAATTATTTTTATATTGCACAGAAATACAAAACAGTGAAATTCTGTCATTTCTGTAACATAGCCTAAAATTTGGGGTGTTACAACTCTCCCCCTCTGAAAAGAAGTTTCGTCCTCGAAACTTGCTCACATACATTTAACACAAATATGGATACTACTCTTTCATTTTATCCTCCAGCTCCCAAGTAGCTTCACCACTGTTTACATCATTCCAAACTACTTTATCCAATGCAATTTCTTTACTTCGAAGCCGCTTTGTCCCTCGATCTTCAATCTTGACTGGAAATGTCTCAAAGTTAAATCTTTCTTCAGTTGTACGGTATCTGGTTCGATAATATGAGTCGGATCAAAAATTTATTTCTTAGTTGTGATACGTGAAATATATTATGAAGATTTGATAGGAATGGTGGTAGTGCAATCTGATAAGCTACCAGACCTACCTGACGGAGTATCTGATATGGCCCGATAAACTTCGGAATGAGTTTCCTCGATTTAATTACTCGTCCAATTCCAGTCATAGGTGTCACACGTAGAAACACATGGTCACCTTCTTCAAATTCAAGAGGTCTTCGTCTTTTATTAGCATAACTCTTTTGTCGCGTCTGAGTTGTCCTCATCTTGTCTTGAATCATCTTCACTTTCTCAGTTATCTGCTGCACAAATCCTGGTCCTACAATAGTACATTCACCATCATGATACTAACACAACGGCATTCTACATCGTCTCCCGTACAATGCCTCATAGGGTACCATCCCTATACTCGAACGAAAACTATTGTTGTATGTGAACTCTATCAATAGTAGAAATTCATCCTAACAACCAGCTTGTTCTAGAACACAAGCTCTTAACGAGTCCTTTGAAAATTCTAGCTATCATCTCTTCCTTATATTCAAGCCCCTCATGATTGAACAGGTACTTTAAGCCCTTGAAATTATTGTAGACTTTATAGAAAAGAAAATGTCTTCAGATTTTCCTTGTAAAATGACTATTGCATATCCTAAAACATAAATCGAATAATTCTTCTCATGCACGTTCCACTGCCTTGAAGTATACGCCACAACCTTTCTATTTAGTTTCAACACTCAATCTAAATCCACGAGTTGAACTTCTCGTAACAGAATTTGCATTTGACTAGTTTCGGGCATAACTCCATCTTCTTCTTCAAAAATTGAAGAACTGCATTGAGATCTTTAGCATGTTTCCTTCGAATTTCGAGAATAAGTCAAAATATTGGCAATAATGACAATTTACCTAGATGGGAAAGAAAAATCCTATTTATATGATTCGTGAATATCGCAAAAACATTCTTTACCCCGAAGGGTAGTACTAAATACTCACAGTGCTTGTAATGCGTCCGAAAAACTATCTTGGAACTTTCTCTTCTTTTACGCGAATCTGATAATAACCAACACCCAAATCGATCTTGGAGCAAATAGCGATTTCCTTCATTTGGTCTTCTAGTTCCCCTGTTGTCACATCATTCCATATTTTAAGTTGTTCTACTTGCCTATTTTTAATCTTAACAAAAAATATCTCATAGATCAAGTTTTCTTCTAATTGCATTGTATTTGGTACTATGACATAAGTTGAATCAAGAATAATCCTTCTTAATTGAGATACTCGAAAGACACTATGAAGGTTATAAGAAAAAGTAATACGACTATTTGGTAGATTACTAAATTAGTCCAATAAAGAATTTCAGATGATCTAATAGATTTCGAAATGAACATGGTCCAATAATTTTAGAAATGAACTTTCTCGATTCAAATCCAAAAATCTTAGGCCAAGGAAACACTAAAGTTGCATTATAACAATCTAGTAGAATATGTTTGGAAAATAACCAATCCATTTATAAAATCAAGCTCTCGAATAGATGTGATTTTAGATAAATAAATCAAAACAACAGAAAAAATTTGATATTCAATAAATATAGGGTAGAGTTAGAAAACTTGAGTATAAACAACAAGTTTAACAAGAAGAGTGGAAATACTCACATCACATTATAACGAAGACACGGTAAGTCAGATTGATTTACTCAGTCTATTTAAGAAAGAAATAGACAAACCAGATCAATAGAAAAGTTTCAAACTCCAATAATAATAGGATAGTTTTAAACAGGCTTGAGTAGTAGTAACAAATTTAGAAGTTGGAGTAGCATTATGAAAAGAAGCAAAACACAGATAACCCCAAAAGGTTTACACAGTCACAGATCACAAGAGAATGGGTTACCTTGCGAATTATACAGCACGGTTTTAAGATTACCCTTTATGGCACAACTTCCTCGCTTCTTAAGTTTTTGTATTTGAACGTTCTCACTGCACTTTTTGCACCGGCTCTTTCTTCTTCTTAAGATTTTGAAACACGTGTATCACTAATCGAAGGTTCCATATTCAGTTGATCACATTCCCTGGAGAAATGTCCAGGCTTCCCACATCCATAACAAATAATCCCTTTATGCTGACAATCCTTGGTGAGATGATTTTTTCCACACTTGAAACATTTCATTGGTGATGCCACGGTCTGACCAAAATCGTTGCCACTAGTACTTCCTCTCTTTGTTCATTATTGCTTCCTTAGTGGTTGTACATACGACTTTCATTGAAAACGATTGACCTTACGCTTCCTTCAATTTTGGATTATTGAAGGTTCTAAGTTACAGCTTCTCGCATCTAGCGGCTGCTCCAATCCTAATAAGCTATGAAGTTCGATTATCAGTTCTTGCTACTGAGTGATCATCTGTCTCTGTTGTACTGCTACTTCAATCATCCTTTGCATCACACTTCTAGCTGCGGCTATACGATCTTCATCACGTCTCGCGTCTAGATGCTCATGTTCGCTACGTTCCATTATCTTTCTTCAAAGACAAACAAAATAAAAACACAACGAACAAAACGTAACTATTTCACACAACACTGTCTCTTTTCGGAAACCAAAATATATCTCTATGTCCAGTGTCAGAGATTCACACATCAAAAACAAGACAAACCTACCCACAAACCCAAAAGTCTCTAACTTGGGCTCTGATACCAACTAATGTAACACCCACCTTAGGGTATCACATTTATGTTACTTAATTACCAAATTACCCCTTCATTGTAAATCGTGCTTTGTAATGGAAATACGAGTTGTAAAATTTCTTAATAACAATAAGATAAACTTAGCGAAAAATAAAAATATTTTAATATCATCAACATGTACATCAAATACATATACAAGTCTTTAGTATTGTCATACTTAAATATTTACAAACTAGTCTTTCAAAACATTTAAACTTTAAATGTTTAATTTAAACTATTGTACTGTCCAAGTACTACTAGACAGTAGAACCCTCAGACGTGTCCTCCTCAGATTCCTCAGTAGATAGGAATCCAGACTGACGCGAAATCCTACGGGCAGGTGTCCGCGCAGTCGACACAATACGAATCGCACTTGGAGTACGGCGGTAAGCTCCCCAGTTCTGCCTAATAGATAAAGGAAACTCTCGTTGTACATAAACATTTACCCTAAAATAGGGATTCCCGAAATGAAGTCTACTCCAAATAATAGTTAAGTCTCCCATATGGTAAATACTTGCTCTATCTAAATCAACGTGCCACCCCTCTGATCCTCCGTGAAACTGTAGCCTCATGTACCCTAAGAAACTAGACATCTCCATCTCTTCAAAACTCAACTTCCTCTACAGGAATCTGCTCCTCCTCAGTCTCTCGATCAACTTCTTGCTCAACGTCTTTTAAGTTATAAATGCAATACAGAATATGCATACAAAGAGGTGAGATCACCTACACCAGTACCAGTATGGTAGCAATGAAGATAAACACATACAATATCTTATACAGCAATAGCATACCATATTTACACTTATGCCATCCACATTATTTATCACCACAACACATGCAATAAATAATAATTACAATCATACCATTACCAATACTCAAATAATCAATAATCAATTATCATAAATCATAATTACGATAATGCCCTCAATAACTACGCATATGCACCTAGACTCAATTTCCCACTCCATGGAGCTAAAACTCAGATCGGAGAGAGTGATCTAAAAGATCTGTTTGCACCAACATGCCTCAGACCACATGCTCAATTTCGCACATCTAGTATATGCACGACAGTCTTTATCAAATCTTGATTAAGAATAGTGTCTCGGTCCGGATCATTGGTGTGTTACGTCGGTCTAACCCACGGTACAGAAGAGCTACCAACTGCTCATTGTAGGCAACCCGCACACCAATGCCCCCAAGGTCAACAAGTGACCTACACTACGCATATCGCACCCACTCAGGAGGTGTATTCTCTCCTAGGCAAATAGCCTCATACAGTCCACTGGACCTTTCCAGTGCATGTACTATGCACCAATTCACAGTTTAATTTTATTATCACATATTCGGGGTTTTCACATTAACCCAACAGCATTATTACTGTATTTTCATCGCGTAGTCATATTTTCTTATTTTCTCAATCGCGCAACAATTTTATCGCATTTTCAAATCGCGTATAATATTTTTCATACGTTTTAAATCAAAAATACTATTTTTCTCATTTAACACTAAAATTGACTTTATTTTTCATATTTACATAATAGCCCCTCAAGAATATAATATTTACATTTTTGTCCTCATTTAAATAATATTTTCACAATAGTCCCTTATAAAACTAGTATTTACGAAATAGTCAGTCATAAATTAATATTTACAAAATGATCCTTCTTTTATAAAATATTTGTAATGTGACCCCTCTTTAAATAAAAATTACAATATGGTCCTTCTTAAAATATTAATTATAATTTTGTCCCTCTTTTATAAAAATTTACAGTATAACCCCTCTAAAAATTAGTATTTGTATTGTTTCCCAAGAAATGATATTACTTTCTTTTACTTCACATATTACATCTCAAATTTTACGGTCGTACTTCAAAACCCGTAGAGTGAGCTATACGTCAGTAAACTTCAAGTATTGACCCCCATTTTATTTCATAACTCATTTATTTAATTATATCAAATTATTTTTCCAAAATCATTTTACTTTGCTATACTCAAACTTTTCCAAATTCATTTAGATCTTTAATTCTCATTTTAATCTATCAGTTTAAGGACTTTGGTCCTCTTTTCCATGGTAAGGTCGTGAGCCTCATTGCTCTTTGGAGCATTCGTACAATTGTTCCATCATGTTGTTCACACCCAAAATTACACATACACTTACATGCATTCAATTTCATACAAACAAACTTATATCAAAGCAATAAACACAATATCACACATGCAAACACAATTATAAAACCATAGATACCAAAATCACAAACAAAGAGACATCAAACAATAGGTAAATAAGCCCTTATGGGTTTATCCCCATACAAAACCATCCCCACACCACCAAAACTTGGTTGGTGAGGTAAAATCTCCCTCTTACCTCTTGAAGACAAAATCTTCAAGCTTCTCTCCTTCTCCTTGATTTCGTGTGGATCACAAACAAAGCCCTAAAATTCTTAAACAATAAACAAAATCACATACAACACTTAATAATAATAAACCATGGAACAAACATGGTTCAGAAAATCACAAACTAAATTTAAAACCAAAGAATCAATAGTTTACCTTTAGGAAAGTAAACCAAACTTGGATTTTGAAGCACTTAGAGTACGATTTTCACAAAACTTCCTAAATGAAAAGTGTTTAGGAGGTGGTTTAGGTTTAGGAAATGTTAAGAACAAAAACTATAGAAGATGGGTAGTGGATTTGGGAGAAGAGGCTGAAACACTAGAGAAAAAATGGAAGGGAAAAGCTTTTGTGTTCTTGAGAATTTGAGAGGAAATGATGCTTGCTTTTTGTTTAGAGAGAAAAGTGAATATTGATAGTAATCTTGAGTGTGCAGCCGTGTGAGGTGAGTGTAGGAGTGATTAAAGGATTTACTTGAAGTAAAATATCCCATTTTGTGTTCACACTTGAAGCACATGGCCTATGTCACATGGATGAACCTAGAAGCTTGTGGAACTTGGTGGAATGGCCCTCCTTGGCCGTGGGGTGTCTAGGGGAATTAGGGCTTAATTTGATTTCAATTAAAGCCTAATTGCATGCTAATTAAATGGTTAATTAATGAGGTTAAGTTTTCTAATTACATAACTAATTAATTAAATATATAATTGCATATATTATAGCTTCTAAATAAAATTAGAATATCTAATTAGTAATTAGATTATGACTAATTAATAACTAGGTTAGTTTACTTAGTTTGTTAATTAGGCCATTAAGATGATTAAATTAGGTTTAATTAGTTACTAAGTAAAAGTCAAGCCACTATATTTGACTCAATCCTAACCATTGAAATTAACTTTGTTTCCTATCCATTGATCTAATCTAAGGTGGATATCACTTAGTGATTTTATCAGGATTCATTTCACACCATTGATCTGATCAACGGTTATGATCGAAAACATCTTAATCAAGCTTTTCATCCGATGGTCCACAATAAAGTCCATGCCCCTTTATTTGACCACTTCCTATTGGATAGAAAAGTCCAGCCACCTATTCTGACTGATTCTTATTGGTTCATTTTGATTTAGGTTACAGAAAATATTCTAAGCACATTTTTTTGTCAATTAAAATATATCGGGTCAAATAAATTATAGCAGAAGCTGCTATAAATAAAATAGCAGATATTTATTCGTGAAATATTTTTATTTCATAGATAAATTCTAAAAATTAAAAGATTCTTTTCTGTGTCACTCAGATTTGGGTTTAGTAAGATTCCCTGCTTCTGAATAAATCAGATAAGAATTTCCCTGGCCCGAAAATTATTATTTTTCTGACCCGGAGAAATCACACAAAACAATCAAAAACAGTCTCGGAATACTCAAATTATTTTTATATTGCACAGAAATACAAAACAGTGAAATTCTGTCATTTCTGTAACATAGCCTAAAATTTGGGGTGTTACAACTCTCCCCCTCTGAAAAGAAGTTTCGTCCTCGAAACTTGCTCACATACATTTAACACAAATATGGATACTACTCTTTCATTTTATCCTCCAGCTCCCAAGTAGCTTCACCACTGTTTATATCGTTCCAAACTACTTTATCCAATGCAATTTCTTTACTTCGAAGCCGCTTTGTCCCTCGATCTTCAATCTTGACTGGAAATGTCTCAAAGTTAAATCTTTCTTCAGTTGTACGGTATCTGGTTCGATAATATGAGTCAGATCAAAAATTTATTTCTTAGTTGTGATACGTGAAATATATTATGAAGATTTGATAGGAATGGTGGTAGTGCAATCTGATAAGCTACCAGACCTACCTGATGGAGTATCTGATATGGCCTGATAAACTTCGGAATGAGTTTCCTCGATTTAATTACTCGTCCAATTCCAGTCATAGGTGTCACACGTAGAAACACATGGTCACCTTCTTCAAATTCAAGAGGTCTTCGTCTTTTATTAGCATAACTCTTTTGTCGCGTCTGAGTTGTCCTCATCTTGTCTTGAATCATCTTCACTTTCTCAGTTATCTGCTGCACAAATCCTGGTCCTACAATAGTACATTCACCATCATGATACTAACACAACGGCATTCTACATCGTCTCCCGTACAATGCCTCATAGGGTACCATCCCTATACTCGAACGAAAACTATTGTTATATGTGAACTCTATCAATAGTAGAAATTCATCCTAACAACCAGCTTGTTCTAGAACACAAGCTCTTAACGAGTCCTTTGAAAATTCTAGCTATCATCTCTTCCTTATATTCAAGCCCCTCATGATTGAACAGGTACTTTAAGCCCTTGAAATTATTGTAGACTTTATAGAAAAGAAAATGTCTTCAGATTTTCCTTGTAAAATGACTATTGCATATCCTAAAACATAAATCGAATAATTCTTCTCATGCACGTTCCACTGCCTTGAAGTATACGCCACAACCTTTCTATTTAGTTTCAACACTCAATCTAAATCCACGAGTTGAACTTCTCGTAACAGAATTTGCATTTGACTAGTTTCGGGCATAACTCCATCTTCTTCTTCAAAAATTGAAGAACAGCATCGAGATCTTTAGCATGTTTCCTTCGAATTTCGAGAATAAGTCAAAATATTGGCAATAATGACAATTTACCTAGATGGGAAAGAAAAATCCTATTTATATGATTCATGAATATCGTAAAAACATTCTTTACCCCGAAGGGTAGTACTAAATACTCACAGTGCTTGTAATGCGTCCAAAAAACTATCTTGGAACTTTCTCTTCTTTTACGCGAATCTGATAATAACCAGCACCCAAATCGATCTTGGAGCAAATAGCGATTTCCTTCATTTGGTCTTCTAGTTCCCCTGTTGTCACATCATTCCATATTTTAAGTTGTTCTACTTGCCTATTTTTAATCTTAACAAAAAATATCTCATAGATCAAGTTTTCTTCTAATTGCATTGTATTTGGTACTATGACATAAGTTGAATCAAGAATAATCCTTCTTAATTGAGATACACGAAAGACACTATGAAGGTTATAAGAAAAAGTAATACGACTATTTGGTAGATTACTAAATTAGTCCAACAAAGAATTTCAGATGATCTAATAGATTTCGAAATGAACATGGTCCAATAATTTTAGAAATGAACTTTCTCGATTCAAATCCAAAAATCTCAGGCCAATGAAACACTAAAGTTGCATTGTAACAATCTAGTAGAATATGTTTGGAAAATAACCAATCCATTTATAAAATCAAGCTCTCGAATAGATGTGATTTTAGATAAATAAATCAAATCAACAGAAAACATTTGATATTCAATAAATATAGGGTAGAGTTAGAAAACTTGAGTATAAACAACAAGTTCAACAAGAAGAGTGGAAATACTCATATCACATTATAACGAAGACACGGATAAGTCAGATTGATTTACTCAGTCTATTTGAGAAAGAAATAGACAAACCAGATTAATAAAAAAGCTTCAAACTCCAATAATAATAGGATAGTTTTAAACAGGCTTGAGTAGTAGTAACAAATTTAGAAGTTGGAGTAGCATTATGAAAAGAAGCAAAACACAGATAACCCCAAAAGGTTTACACAGTCACAGATCACAAGAGAATGGGTTACCTTGCGAATTATACAGCACGGTTTTAAGATTACCCTGGCACAACTTCCTCGCTTCTTAAGTTTTTGTATTTGAACATTCTCACTACACTCTTTTGCACCGGCTCTTTCTTCTTCTTAAGATTTTGAAACACATGTATCACTAATGGAAGGTTCCATCTTCAGTTGATCACATTCCCTGGAGAAATGGCCAGGCTTCCCACATCCATAACAAATAATCCCTTTATGCTGACAATCCTTGGTGAGATGATTTTTTCCACACTTGAAACATTTCATTGGTGATGCCACGGTCTGACCAAAATAATTGCCACTAGTACTTCCTCTCTTTGTTCATTGTTGCTTCCTTAGTGGTCGTACATACGACTTTCATTGAAAACGATTGACCTTACGCTTCCTTCCATTTTGGATTATTGAAGGTTCTAAGTTACAGCTTCTCGCATCTGGCGGCTACTCCAATCCTAATAAGCTATGAAGTTCGATTATCAGTTCTTGCTACCGAGCGATCATCTGTCTCTGTTGTACTGCTACTTCAATCATCCTTTGCATCACACTTCTAGCTACGGCTATACGATCTTCATCACGTCTCACGTCCATATGCTCATGTTCGCTACGTTCCATTATCTTTCTTCAAAGACAAACAAAATCAAAACACAACGAACTAAACGTAACTATTTCACACAACACCGTCTCTTTTCGGAAACCAAAATATCTCTCTGTGTCCAGTGTCAGAGATTCACACAGCAAAAACAAGACAAACCTACCCACAAACCCCAAAGACTCCCTCGAAAGACTTTAACACCCACCTTAGGGTATCACATTTATGTTACTTAATTACCAAATTACCCCTTCATTGTAAATCGTGCTTTGTAATGGAAATACGAGTTGTAAAATTTCTTAATAACAATAAGATAAACTTAGCGGAAAATAAAAATATTTTAATATCATCAACATGTACATCATATGCATATACAAGTCTTTAGTATTGTCATACTTAAATATTTACAAACTAGTCTTTCAAAACATTTAAACTTTAAATGTTTAATTTAAACTATTGTACTACCCAAGTACTACAAGACAGTAGAACCCTCAGACGTGTCCTCCTCAGATTCCTCAACAGATAGGAATCCAGACTGACGCGAAGCCCTACGGGCAGGTGTCCGCGTAGTCGACACAATACGAATCGCACTTGGAGTACGGCGGCAAGCTCCCCAGTTCTACCTAATAGATAAAGGAAACTCTAGTTGTACATAAACATTTACCCTAAAATAGGGATTCCCTAAATGAAGTCTACTCCAAATAATAGTTAAGTCTCCCATATAGTAAATACTTGCTCTATCTAAATCAACGTGCCACGCCTCTGATCCTTCGTGAAACTGTAGCCTCATGTACCCTAAGAAACTAGACATCTCCATCTCTTCAAAACTCAGCTTCCTCTACAGGAATTTGCTCCTCCTCAGTCTCTCGATCAACTTCTTACTCAACGTCTTTTAAATTATAAAGGCAATACAGAATATGCATACAAAGAGGTGAGATCACCTACACCAATACCAGTATGGTAGCAATGAAAATAAACACATACAATATCTTATATAGCAACATCATACCATATTTATAGTTATGCCATCCACATTATTTTTCACCACAACACATGTAATAAATAATAATTACAATCATGTCATTACCAATACTCAAATAATCAATAATCAATTATCATAAATTATAATTACGATAATGCCCTTAATAACTATGCATTTGCTCCTAGACTCAATTTCTCACTCCATGGAACTAAAACTCAGATCGGAGAGAGTGATCAAAAAGATCTATTTGCACCAACATGCCTCAGACCACATGCTCAATTTCGCACATCTAGCATATGCACGACAGTCTTTATCAAATCTTGATTAAGAATAGTGTCTCGGTCCGGATCATTGGTGTGTTACGTCGGTCTAACCCACGGTACAGAAGAGCTACCAACTGCTCATTGTAGGCAACCCGCACCCCAATGCCCCCAAGGTCTACAAGTGACCTACACTATGCATATCGCACCCACTCAGGAGGTGTATTCTCTCCTAGGCAAATAGCCTCATACAGTCCACTGGACCTTTCCAATGTATGTACTATGCACCAATTCACAGTTTAATTTTATTATCACATATTCGGGGTTTTCACATTAACCCAACAACATTATTACTGTATTTTCATCGCGTAGTCATATTTTCTTATTTTCTCAATCGCGCAACAATTCTGTCGCATTTTCAAATCGCGTATAATATTTTTCATACGTTTTAAATCAAAAATACTATTTTTCTCATTTAACACTAAAATTGACTTTATTTTCCATATTTACATAATAGTCCCTCAAGAATATAATATTTACATTTTTGTCCTTATTTAAATAATATTTTCATAATAGTCCCTCATAAAACTAGTATTTACGAAATAGTCAATCATAAATTAATATTTACAAAATGATCCTTCTTTTATAAAATATTTGTAATGTGACCCCTCTTTAAATAAAATTACAATATGGTCCTTCTTAAAATATTAATTATAGTTTTGTCCCTCTTTTATAAAAATTTGCAGTATAACCCCTCTAAAAATTGGTATTTGTATTGTTTCCCAAAAAATGATATTTCTTTCTTTTACTTCACATATTACAGCTCAAATTTTGCGGTCGTACTTCACAACCCGTAGAGTGAGCTATACTTCAGTAAACTTCAAGTATTGACCCTCATTTTATTTCATAACTCATTTATTTAATTATATCAAATTATTTTTCCAAAATCATTTTACTTTGCTATACTCAAACTTTTCCAAATTCATTTAGATCTTCAATTCTCATTTTAATCCATCAGTTTAAGGACTTTGGTCCTCTTTTCCATGGTAAGGTCGTGAGCCTCATTGCTCTTTGGAGCATTCGTACAATTGTTCCATCATGTTGTTCACACCCTAAATTACACATACACTTACATGCATTCAATTTCATACAAACAAACATATATCAAAGCAATAAACATAATATCACACATGCAAACACAATTATAAAACCATAGATACCAAAATCACAAACAAAGAGACATCAAACAATAGGTAAATAAGTCCTTATGGGTTTATCCCCATACAAAACCATCCCCACACCACCAAAACTTGGTTGGTGAGGTAAAATCTCCCTCTTACCTCTTGAAGACAAAATCTTCAAGCTCCTCTCCTTCTCCTTGATTTCGTGTGGATCACAAACAAAGCCCTAAAATTCTTAAACAATTAACAAAATCACATACAAAACTTAATAATAATAAACCATGGAACAAACATGGTTCAGAAAATCACAAACTAAATTTAAACCCAAGAATCAAAAGTTTACCTTTAGGAAAGTAAACCAAACTTGGATTTTGAAGCACTTAGAGTAAGATTTTCACAAAACTTCCTAAATGAAAAATGTTTAGGAGGTGGTTTAGGTTTAGGAAATGTTAAGAACAAAAATTATAGAAGATGGGTAGTGGATTTGGGTGAAGAGGCCGAAACACTAGAGAAAAAATGGAAGGGAAAAGCTTTTGTGTTCTTGAGAATTTGAGAGGAAATGATGCTTGCTTTTTGGTGAGAGAGAAAAGTGAATATTGATAGTAATCTTGAGTGTGCAGCCATGTGAGGCGAGTGTAGGAGTGATTAAAGGATTTACTTGAAGTAAAATATCCCATTTTGTGTTCACACTTGAAGCACATGGCCTATGTCACATGGATGAACCTAGAAGCTTGTGGAACTTGGTGGAATAGCCTTCCTTGGCCGTGGGGTGTCTAGGGGAATTAGGGCTTAATTTGATTTCAATTAAAGCCTAATTGCATGCAAATTAAATGGTTAATTAATGAGGTTAAGTTTCCTAATTACACTTAATTAATATTCTAATTACATAACTAATTAATTAAATATATAATTGCATATATCATAGCTTCTAAATAAAATTAGAATATCTAATTAGTAATTAGATTATGACTAATTAATAACTAGGTTAGTTTACTTAGTTTGTTAATTTGGCCATTAAGATAATTAAATTAGGTTTAATTAGTTACTAAGTAAAAGTCAAGCCACTATATTTGACTCAATCCTAGCCATTGAAATTAATTTTGTTTCCTATCCTTTGATCTAATCTAAGGTGGATATCACTTAGTGATTTTATCAGGATTCATTTCACACCATTGATCTGATCAACGATTATGATCGAAAACATCTTAATCAAGCTTTTCATCCGATGGTCCACAATAAAGTCCATGCCCCTTTATTTGACCACTTCCTATTGATAGAAAAGTCCAGCCACCTATTTTGACTGATTCTTATTGGTTCGTTTTGATTTAGGTTGCAGAAAATATTCTAAGCACATTTTCTGTCAATTAAAATATACCGGGTCAAATAAATTATAGCAGAAGCTGCTATAAATAAAATAGCAGATATTTATTCGTGAAATATTTTTATTTCATAGATAAATTCTAAAAATTAAAAGATTCTTTTCTGTGTCACTCAGATTTGGGTTTAGTAAGATCCCCTGCCTCTGAATAAATCAGATAAGAATTTCACCGATCCAAAAATTATTATTTTCCTGACCCAGAGCAAATCACACAAAACAATCAAAAACAGTCTCGGAATACTCAAATTATTTTTATATTGCACAGAAAACACAAAACAATGAAATTCTGTCATTTCTGTAACATAGCCTAAAATTTGGGGTGTTACATGAGTGAAGAATGATAGATCTTCACAAGATTCACTCTCAATCCCTCAAGTGTTTAAAATGTAGGTATTTCACTCAATTCAACTAATGAAAATTTGTAGTATCATAAGCTTGCTTATCTTCTACTTCTCCACTACTTAGAACATATGTACACACAAATTATGAGAACTTTATTCAAGGTTGTATTGGGGTCTAGGTAAAGGAGGAGGTAATATGGATATGACAAGTTAAATACCAACGAGAATAAAAGAGCAAGAGAACTGAGTTCAATTAACAAGCATGAATGTTCATCCCAACTCCACCTAATACAAATTCCCTTTACATATTATTTTCCTTTCCTTTATTGCCTTGTTGGCTCTTCTTTACACATTTATTTTTTTTTTTGACTTTTTTTTACAAGATGAACATAATATATACATTTTTTTTAGTTAAACAGTTTTGTTACTAACCATTCTGCACACACACACCCACACTTGTTCAAGAACTCATCTAATGACAAAGCTAATGTTTTTTTATTCCCTAAGGTTAAGTAAGAACATGTTTTTCTTTTAAGGCACATAATGAGCTCGAAACAAAGAATGGTCATATCAGCTCAAAGGGGTTAAGCAAGGGGAAATAGGCCATTTCCAATGCCTTGCGTTGGCAGGAATCAGAGAATTTCCAAGAAGCCATAAGAGTGCTTGATATCATATTGAGACAATATATTGCTGAGCAAGGCTGCCTATTTGTGTGCCAATCATTTTTGGCTATTTGGTTAAAGTAGTTATTTCAAGAAAAATGTCTTAATCATGTTTATCTATACATGTGAAAATGTAGTCTCAAAAAGAATCAAAGCAAGTTCTAGAGTAATAATTTCATGAGTGAAAGTCACACAAGAAAGAAGAGAATGGTACAAATGTTTAATCCATTCATCAATAGGCTCAAAATCTCACAAGACATATTTCTATCATTCTCAGTCCACAAATTCAACATCCATAACCAAGTATATGATTTTTAAGAAAGAAGACAATTTACTCAATCATGCTATGTTCTCTGAATTTGAATTGCTACTTCCACACAACATAGTTATCTACCTAATTACTCCTTACTCTGCCACCAATTTTGATGCATCTCAAGAGCAAATTTACCTCAAAAGCATAATTTACTCCTTACTCTGCCATCCTTAATTACTTCTGTTGTTAATAAATTGCTGACAATCATATAAACACACTTCCTAATATTTCTTTTTGTTTTTGTTTTTATTTTACATAACTATCCTTCCCCCTGACCAAATCACATCATTGTCCTCAATGTCAAAACATAGATAGGTAAAGGATAGAAGATAGTACTTATTATTTCAATTACTGAAAAGAGAAACTTTACACAAATTTAAATAGAAACAAAGTACGATGAATAAAACCAAAGGTAAAAGAAAGTTATAGATGAAGTGTCAGATCACATTCACGTTCCTTGCTGCTTCCTTCTGACTAATCTATCTGAACTATTACTAGTTCAGGTTTATAAACAAAAGTTTGTAATTTATTAATTAATTCATTAACAGTGGAAGCAGATATAAGGAGACGTCTTGCCGAAGGTGTGATAAAGTTTTGTTCCATAGCATGGTCAACAAAAGATAACAAATTATCAAAGAAATTATTAACATTCAACAAACCTATGAGTTTATGGTGGATGTTTAGTTGGGCCCAAGAGATAATTTGAAAAACTTCTTCCAAAGTACCAAAATCACCCGGTAAGGCAATGAATGCATCAGAGTTTTCAATCTTTATCCTCATTCGTCCATGCATAGAAGATACTTGAAGTTCTAGCCCAATTGTCTTTCTAATGATGTTCCTTCGAGTTAAAGGTTTAGGAATGATACCTAAAACTTGACCACCTCTTAGATGTGCAGAAAGTGATTCAGCCCCCATTAACCCAATGCTACCTTCCCTATTTACTACACAAATGTTCCTTGCAGCAAGTGTTCTACCAACAGTACTTGCTGCATTTGCAAACTCTAAACTCTTCCTATAACTTGTCCCATAAAATACACAGATATTAGTAAATCTACGAATAGAAGAAGAAGCTCCCTCTATTTCTACACTCACACTCCTTTTGAATGATTATGAGTTAGAGGAAAATGAAGAAAATGGAGTGTTTAAATAGGGAAGAGAATAGAAAAAGTAATGATAGCTCCTATATAGGTAGGTTGGCTGTTGTTAGAAAAGTTTGAAATTAAGAAACTTTTTTTTTATTTTTTAATTATTTTTTTTATTTTTTTATTTTTTATATTTTATTTTTTGAAATAAAAATACTTTCACACAACGGGAATAAGCATGAAAACCTATGCCCTTAAGCCAATTAGGGCGACTTTCAATGAGAAGTTGGTTCTAAGATTACAATACCCCCAAAGAACCTTCTGAATAAACAAGGTAAGGATCCATGCACAAGGATTTCATGGACTAAATACCAAGTTACTAACAACCTGATGAAAGGTGAGTGTATACTCACTTGAGAATGAGATAGAGGTAGTCAGCTCTTTCGACTTTGTGCCAAAGTATCGTTGACCAGTATTAGACCCATTCAAGACCAATGCAACATAGGGCTCCCAAAAGGGACAAGTAGTCATAATGCGACTAGCTGCCTTACATGTGGGATATAATCTACTTACTTTGTTTTTCAATGAAGGAGGCTGGATCAGGATGCGTACATTTCCCTATTCACGTTTTGTGTTTACCAAGGCCAAACCCAAGATGTGTACATACTTTATCTTTTTTTTTTTAAATAAGAAGAACAAAATAATATATACATGTTGTTGTGATTGTGACTTACCTCTTCCTCAAGTTTTATGTTCAGAAACAGCTTAAACGCCTTCTATGAGTTGAGGATAAACTTCTATCTAATTTTCCTCTAAATTGGCAAACAATGTCTTTTTGAATCAGATTCCTAAGACTGAAATGTTTTTGTTCATCCTTGAAGAGATTCCACAAGTTAAGAAGTTCATGCTACATAGGGGTGAACAAACCGACCCGCGGACCTGATAACCCGAACAACCCGACCCGACCCGACCATAAATATCTGGGTTGGGTCGGGTGCTCGGGTCGGTTCGGGTCAAAAATAATGAATCCGATCAAATTCGGTTCGGGTAACAGGTTTATTGAACTTACCCGTGAACCCGACCCGTGAACCCAAAACCCGAGAAACGACGTCATTTTTGTTTCAGCCTTTGTATTTCGTAACCTTACCTAACCTCGTTTCTGACTTTCTCCTATCTCACAAATCACAAATTCCCAATCTCAGATTCTCACCTCTTCTCACAAATTCCCAATCCCTAACCTAACCGAATCCAGTCTTCCCCTCCCCTAACCTTTACTCCTACTCCCTCAGCCTTCTCCCTTAGCGCATAGCGACAGCCGGAAGCTCCACGCCTGACGCCACTGTCCACTGCTTGTTGCTGCTCAGCCCTCAATCTTCGCTCAGGCCTCGGCACTCTGTCTCTGTCTCTCGTTTCATGCTTGACTGCTTCCTCAGGTACGAATACGAAACTTTCCTTCTTATTTCCTAGTTCTTTGACTTCTTTGATAAACCTCTACCTCCAGCACTCACTTTACCTATTTCTCAAACTATGGAAAACCATGAAAGTTTCTGAGTTTTTGTTTTTTTTCTTTTCTTTTCCCTGACCCGTGGTTATATGTTTCCTCTGGTTTTCATATAGCAAGATTAGTTTTCTGGCTTTTGTGTCTGCATTTCATGAACTGATTGACTGATTGCCATTTTCTACTTGAGGAATTCCGTATTTAAGCATTTCTTTGAAACTTTTTTCTTTTTCTTTTCCTCTCGCACTTAATCTAGCTGGTAATTAATCTAGATGCTTCTGGTTGTAGCTTACTTCTTGTTGGGTAATAATAATTTCTGTCACTTCAATTGCTCTTCAGTAGATGTGTGTGTGTATGTGTGATGCGTATTTCCTAGAGAGTGCCTATAGTGTTGCAGGCTTGCAGCTACCAATGTTCCAATTTGTGATGATGTTATGGACACAAAATAGATCTTATGAAATTTTTGAAGAATATTTTGCCTTGGACTTTTATTATTTCCTTACCAGTGTTTGCTCTTAATAAGATTGACAAGTCTAAACTAAGTCTTAGCGAGTTTGAGGTGCCCTTGCTGGGACTGGCGCATCTTATTCTTTTATGGTTATGTTCCTTGTTTCTGCTATACCAACATATTTGCCCCCAATTGCAATTTCTTTGAGGTGTCATCTTAGTCAATGAATGCTCCCCCTTGCCTTAAATCTTTACCTTTGTGTTAAGCAAAGATATTCTTGCTTGTTAGTAACGTCTTACTTTGTGCTTTGTTATTCATGACTTTGAATTATATTGACTTTGTGTTATGTGCTTTGAAACCGTGTGTGTGTGAGTTTCACATTTGATTGTTGACAATTGAGATTAATCATTTCTTTTGTTGTAAATGTTATTGCAGTGATTCACTTTAAAATGGAAAATCCTACGGAAACTCACAACACTAGTGGGACTCAAACTCAAGTAGGAAGTGCTCCTACTCCACCAACACCAACTGGATTGCAAAGTGAAGGAGTAGAACCACATCTAGCAGTAGCACCACCATCCTCTTCCAATCCAAATCCCACTCCAACTCCGTCATCACAAGCTGAAGAAGCTTCTCCATCTCCATGTTTACAACAAGAGGTAGGTAAAAGAAAACCTAGTAGACCCCCTAGTAATGCTTGGTCACATTTCAGTAAAGATGGTGATAGAGCTAGTTGTAACTATTGTGGAAAATCATATGCATGTAATAGTGTTAATCATGGCACCACTAACCTGATAAAACACTTGAAAGTGTGTTTAAAGAATCCACATAGGGAGGTCGATAAGAGGCAAAAAAACTATTGCTATTGGTAAGTCAAGTGAGGATGACCCTAATAGTACCATAAGTATGAAGCTTGTAGATTTTAATCAAGAGCAATGTAGGTTGGAGCTTTGTAAGATGATAGTGATGGATGAGCTTCCCTTTAAATTTGTTGAGAATCCTGGATTTAGAGGTTTCATGAGTGCTACTCAACCTCGATTTAGAATACCTGGGCGCATGACTATTGCAAGAGATATCATGCAACTTTTTATAGAGGAAAAGGTGAAGTTGAAGTCTATTCTGTCTTGTAACCAACAAATGGTCTCCTTAACAATTGATACATGGACATCAATTCAAAACATTAATTATATGTGTGTGACTGCACATTTTATTGATGATGGGTGGGAGTTGCATAAGAAAATTTTGAGTTTTGGGTTGATTGCTGACCATAGGGGTGAGACCATAGGTAAATCTTTAGAGAAATGCTTGAAAGAGTGGGGTATTCTAAAGATTAGCACAATCACCGTGGATAATGCTAGTGCTAATAACTCGGCTCTTGCATATTTGGTGAGGGGAATGCAAGATTGGAATGGATGCACCTTGCTGAAAGGGGAGCTCATGCACATGAGGTGTTGTGCTCATATTTTGAACTTAATTGTTAATGAAGGGTTGAAGGACTTAGATTGTTCCATTGCTAGGATTAGGGGTGCTTGTAAGTATGTGAGGTCCTCTCCTTCTAGATTGGCTACTTTTAGGAGGTGTGCTCAAGAGGCAAATGTTGTTAGCAATCAAATGCTAACACTTGATGTGCCAACTAGATGGAATTCTACTTATTTGATGTTGGAAGTGGCAGAACAATTTGAGAAAGCATTTAATCGCCTTGAATATGAGGATCAAACTTACTTGCATGCTCTTGATAGTGAAGGAGGACCTCCTAATTATGATGATTGGAACCGTGCTCGTGTTTTTATAAAGTTCTTGAAGATTTTCTATGATGCCACACTTGCTTTTTCTGGTTCTTTGCATGTGACATCTAATTCTTTCTTCCATAAATTGTGTCAAATACAAAATTCGTTAACTATGTGGATTGGAAGTGATGATGTTGTCTTGCAAGGAATGGCAACGAACATGAAGGCGAAGTTTGATAAGTATTGGGATATTAATGGGAATTTAAATTTTTTGCTGTTTGTGGCTGTTTTTCTTGACCCAAGATACAAGTTGGATTATATTGAATTTTGTGTTAGTGAAATGTATGGTCAAGATAAGTGCAAGGATATCGTGAAAAGATTAAAAGATCTCATAAACAGCTTATTTGCACAATATGTTACATTGTATCCCATTGTTCCTGATATTCGTGATTCTAGTGTCAATTCATCGGATGTTAGCACACAAACAAATGTTAGTGGTAGTAGTGAGAGTGGTTTAAATTTGGAAGACAAGTTTAGGTTGAAGTTGAAGAAAAAGCAAGGTGAACAAAAGAAGAATGAGTTAGATAGATACATGGAGGATGACGTTGAAGACAATTACGAGAGGTTTGACATCTTGAAGTGGTGGAAAGGGAAGTCAGCGAAGTACAATATTCTCTCTCGTATGGCTAAGGACATATTGGCCATTCTGGTGTCTACAGTGTCATCTGAGTCTGTGTTTAGCACCGGAAGTCGTATCCTTGATGCATTCCGTAGTTCTTTGAATCCCACCACGGTGAAGGCCTTAATTTGTACCCAAATTTGGTTAAGGCCTCCTAAGAAGGTGGATGATCTACGGAGTCAACTGGAGGAGATTGAGCAGGTTGAATCAGGTATACAATAATCATTTTTAATTTTTAACCTTTTCATTTTGCATGTACTTCACCATTTCATTCATTTGACATTTTTAATTTTTTGTTGTATTCTTTTATTGTATTATAAGAAATGTCAGGAGTTTCTGGACTTTAAGAACTTGAGGTTGCTAGTGATTTTAGGAGCAAAAGGATGAGGTAAGGTAAGATCATATATTTCAAATGTTCTTGGATTCTTACAAGTTAAAATCACCAATGGTCATATAACAATTTATTTATCATGTTGCAGGAAGTGTTAGAGCCTAGAGGGATTGACCTTGAGGAATGAGGAGTTTTACTCTTGTTTTATTTTTAGAGGATCCAGTTGGAGTGCCACTTGACCTGAGGTCTGTCTTCTGTGAGACTATGACTCAGTCTTTGTGTGTATGACTTTGTGTACTTGTGTAGTCAGTTGGCTTCTTTTATATTCTGTCTATATGTGATTAGAATCTATATAATCTGTTTTGGACAAGGAAATTAGACTGTGTAGTCAGTTATAAGTTTTTATATTGTTATTTTAGATATTGACTAGCAGCAGGACAATGCCTTATTACCTAACTCGTGTGAAATTTGCTAGAAATTGTTGTTGATAGCAAGCTAGCACGTAGATTCTAACTTGGGTTGTTTGTTTATGTTACTGAGTATGTCCAAATATAGTTAAATTTGGTGTATGGGGATTTTGCCTTGCTTTATCCCTTTTATATGTTTCATTAGTGGCTCAGCTTTTTTGAGCATCAAACCCACATTAATTTTCTTTCTGACTTTCTGACTTTCTGACTTTTTGTGCTATGTGAACATTGATCTTCATCTTATACATAAAAGGGGATAATTGAGATTGGTACATATAACCTAATCCCTACCAGTGGATAATTTTATTACAAGATGGATAATTCTTAATTCATAATCATATTGTTATTTGTCACACCTTATATCATATACACTTCCTTATCTTTTCTTTACTGCATTTCAGCATTTGTATCATAAAAAATTTAAATAATAAAAGAACATTGTTATTGTTATTGTATTGCAGTAGCAAAGTAATACCTTTTCTTTTATGCATCAAGTTGGATTGAAATGACCACTTACCTCTCTCATTTCTATTAATTTTTCATTTTTCTCACTGTGGTATGCATTTTGCTCCACTCATAACATGACACTGAGAAACTTGGAGTATTTGGTTGGCCTGATCACAATCTCCAATCCATTGTAAACTAAACAAAGAAAATGGAGTGTTACTGTTACATGTAGATGAGAGTATTAATTCAGAATTTTCTGTTACCCGATGACCCGACCCGAACCGACCCGATAAAATTCGGGTTGGTTCGGTTCGGGTCAACCCAATTTTTTACGCAGAAACTGACCCGAACCGACCCGATATTAGGTGATTGGTTCGGGTCTTTTTCCCCTTCAAACCCGACCCGACCCGACCCGTGTGCACCCCTAATGCTACACATATCCACAAGAATACATCTCAAGAGTCAATAAGATATTATCTAATGACTCCTTACTCAGTCCATTCTTAATGAAGAATATTTTATCTTCTCTGTTTGTGAAAATCATCCCCAAAGAATGACATCGCTTGTTACAATTCATCGTGCACATTTGTGACAAACTTTTAACCATTTTGCTCTTCTCCTTTTAGAATACAAACTTCTACCGAAACTTGTTATGTAAAAGTCAAATGAAATTAAAGATTCACCTGCTAGACAGACCTTTGCTTCAATTATCCAACGTACATCTTCCGGCATGCCTTTGTGCATTAACAATCTTAGTCTTTTCACATCTAGCTTTGTAAATTTTTGTTAGAGCATTTTGAGGAAATGATATCCATTTTAAAGGTGAAGGAATCAGTTATTAAGGGAAACTGAAAAACAAACTGACTTGAGAGTCACGGAGTACCGTTATCTGCCACTTAACCGGGGTGATAAAAGAACTACAAAAATAAAGCCACAAAATTAAAGTAAATTCTTCTCATAACAAGGATTAGAAATGGAAATGAATTCTACCTCAGCAACTTGATTTTCCAAAGATGGATTAAGTCTTTGTTCATTGACCTTAAAAATATTACTATTCCTAGAATTCTCAATGTCTATGGCCCCATAAGGATACACATGTTTGACAATAAAAGGTCCAGTCCACCTAGATCTCAATTTTTCAGGAAATAGGTGAAGACAAGAATTATAAAGCAGAATTTTTTGACCAATTTCAAAAGATTTTCTCAAAATTGACTTGTCATGAAAAACTTTTGTTCTATCTTTATAAATTTTTGAATTTTCATATGCATCATTTCTCAATTCCTCAAGTTCATTTATTTGTAATTTGCGTAACTTGCAAGCATCATCAAGATTTAAATTGAAATCTTTAATGGCCCAAAATGCTTTATGCTCCAGTTCTACAAGCAAATGACAAGGTTTTCCACAGACTAACCGATAGGATGACATACCTAAAGATGTTTTGAAAGTAGTACGGTAAGTCCAAAGTGCATTGTTTAGTCTTAAAGACCAATCTTTACGATTTGGGTTAATAGTTTTTGGTTGAATCTTTCTATTTACTAATTCTACTTGTCCACTTGTCTGAGGGTGATAAGGGGTGGCAATTTTGTGGGTAATACTATATTTCTTCATTAAAGATTCAAATAGTTTATTACAAAAATGTGTTCCCCCAGCACTAATGATAGCTCAAGGGATTCCAAATCAACTCAAGACATTTTCTTTTAAAAATTTAAGAATAATTTTATGGTCATTGTGTCGACATGGAATCGCCTCAATCTATTTTGAGACATAATCAACTGCAACTAAAATATACACAAATCCAAATAAAGATGGAAATGGACCCATGAAATTAAATCCCCAACAATAAAAAATTTCAATGACAAGGATAGGGTCCGGAGGCATCATATTTCTTTTAGAAATAGACCTCACTTTTTGACAATTTTCACAACTTTTACAAAAGGTATAGTTGTCCTTAAATAAAGTAGGCCAATAAAATTCATACTGTAATATTTTTGCAGTTGTTTTCTTTGAAGAAAAGTAACCTTCATATGCTTCTGAATGACAAAATTTAATGACACTACCTACCTCAATGTCGGGTACATATCTCCGAAAGATTTGATCAGGATAATATTTGAACAAATATGAGTCATCCTAATAAAATTTTTTCACCCCAATCAAAAATTTCTTTCTATCTTGGTGCGTCCACTGAGACGGCATCTTACCTATTACAAGAAAATTGACAATGTTAGCAAACCAAGGCATGGAATTGACAGAAAATAAAAATTCATCGGGAAAAGAATCATTGATAGGTGTGTTATCAAAAGATGAGCCTTTTGTATTGATAACTTCTGGAAATGAAGTTATTTCACTTGAATTTGAATGTATATGAGCATGCTATCCTTAAGTTTTATAGGCCAAAGGTTC
This sequence comes from Ormosia semicastrata, assembly GCA_029884595.1. Lineage (NCBI taxonomy): Eukaryota > Viridiplantae > Streptophyta > Magnoliopsida > Fabales > Fabaceae > Ormosia > Ormosia semicastrata. Next base: position 14,876,334 of record JAQQTO010000062.1, on the reverse strand, counting down.
AATTCATGCGTGACTTTAATAATTTAAGCTTGTTAACTCAAATGATTGAGAATTGAATCTTTGAGGATTTTTTAAAGAATTTGGATTGATTATGATTTGATGGACTTTGGCATTGTCTTGATGCATGTATTCAAGATGGAAAAGCTTTGGAAGGGCCAAGGAACTCAAAGAGGAGCTCAAATTTGGAAGAAAGCAAAAAAGGAGAAACCACTGCCAACCCATGCCTAGGCTTAACAAACCCACGCCTAGGCTTAACAAAACCATGCCTAGGCGTGGCCCTCTTAGGTTTTTAGGAAATTCAGAAAGAGACACCCATGCCTAGGTGTGGAAAATCTACACCTAGGCGTGGCAAAAGCCCTGGTCCGTGAATTTGGCCCTTTTTATCTGATTTTTTAGGGCATTTTGAGATCTTCTATTTTTGACCAAGCACGAAATCCCTAGAGAAAGTGGGAGGAGGAGAACCACTCAAGATAGAGGTGATTCAAGGGAAAAATCATGATAAAGAAGGAAGATCAAGCTTATATTTTCTCCACTTTTGTTCATTCTTCCCCTTTTCTCTCTTGATTTGTAACTTGATCGATTTTATGATTCCATATGTTTTCTCTTCTTTCATGATGTATAACTAAACTCAAATCTAAGGGCTCTCTAGGATCTTGCTATGGATTTGAATATCTTGTAAATGGTTGAGTTTCTATCAATGTATTTGGTTTTGTTCTTCTATATTTATGCTTTATGCTTGTTATCAATTAGCCATCAATTGCATGATTTTAGTATTACAATTGAACTAGAAATAGAGTGTTGTGATTATGGATATGGTATGGTTGATGTATGTTCAATTACATTTTGTTGGGTTGAGTGTGTTGATTAGCTAATGGGATAGACATATACCCATTAGTCATGCATAGCAAGTGTTTGATATTTGGTCTCAATGAGTGATTCTTATGCTAACTGACATGGACACATAGTAGATTAAATAGGTTTCACATGAGTAATTGTCCTAGACATAGGCTCTTATCTATTTCTTGTTTTAGCTAACAAAATCTATTCATTGATAGGTGCTTGTGAATTGTAAATACTCATTGAAGTAGTAAGTGAATAGGGACCCCTAGGCCTTAATCATTCTCATCTTTATCTTATGTATTCGGTGTTTTGTGCTCTTTTGTTTTAATTCTTTTAAGTTGTTATTTTAATTATAAACCTCTCTCCCATTTCGTTTACTTGGATAAGATTTTATGGAAATTGATTAAGTTTAGTATTTCTCTAATTGTCAATCCCTTGGGACACGATACTCTAACTCTCATATATTACTTGTCGACCCGTGCGCTTGCGGAGATCACCCAAACAAGTTTTTATCACCCCCAAACCTAAAGATTTGCTAGTCCTCAAGCAAACTAATCCAAGTAAGGGAAGAAGGATTACACTCCAATACAAAGAACAGAAAACATGGGGCAAATTGAACTAGAGCATATCCAGCTTCCAATCATCATCATACCCTCATAAATCACTTTTGTACTTCATTGACTTCATCGGAAGGAAGAATCGATCCAGAAACTTCTGAGTTAGCTCTTCCCAAGTAGTGATGGAATGCTTAGGTAAGGATTGAAGCCAGGCCTTGGCCCAATCTCTCAAGGAAAAAGAGAAAAGCCTTAAACAAGCTGCATCATCAGTCATTCCTTGGTATTTGAAAATATCACAAATCTCCAGAAAGTTGGCTAGATGAGCGTTGGGATCTTCATGGGGTAGATCCGTAAATTATAAATTATTCTGAACCATTTGGATAATAGCAGGCTTGATCTCAAAAGTATGTGCTTGTACAACTAGTCTTCTAATACTAGATCGAATGTCCCTAGCATTTGGAGTGGCATACTCCCTTTTAAAAGTCTTTCAACATTCACTTATTCCGCCATCTCCGATTTGTTACCAAGTGGCCTCAATACTCAAGAGGGGGGTGAATTGAGTAATTAAAAACAAGTTCGCAAATCTTTCGCAAATCGTTTGATAATCAATTTCCGTTGAAGCTATTGAATGATTGGAGATAAATGGATGAATGAGATAAACACTTTTACTTATAAATGAGATAGCCAAAGTAGACAATATACAAGCAATTCAATACAACAGTAAATTAAATATGAGAAGGGTTTAGAGAAAGCAAACTCAATCGTTTATCCTGGTTTGATCACCAATCCACTTATGATCTACGTCCAGTCCCCAAGCAACAACTTGAGATTTTTCCACTATTTCTTCAAGCTTCAATGGGTGCTTGAAAAATCGCTACAACCTTGAGCACTCAACACTATGGGATACCTCACCCAAAAGCTTAAGCCTCTATTTTCCAAGGGATGCCTCACCCTTACAATGCTTGAGGGATGCCTCACCCTCACTAAACAGATTGTATATGAATTGAATGAAAGAAACTCTCTCTAGAGCAAGTATTACAAATTGAAGCACTAGGTTATTTGGATTCACACAAGTTCAAGCTCAAAAACAGAAGATTATGTAAAAGGATGAGAAAACTTGTTCAAAGCTTAGTAATCAATATTCCAGAATACTATGTTCAGTTTTTCTAACCTCCCAACGAAGCCCAATTTCCAAATATATAGGTAAGTGATATTGAATGCCGTTGGAAGTGGTTGAGAGCAATTAATGCTCAGCAAAATAGCCGTTACGGGCTTCTCCCTGTTTTTCTAGAACTTAGGCTAACCGGTTAGCCAAATATCCTAACCGGTTAGGGGCTCATTTTAGACGTGAGGAGAGTATTCTGATTTAATAGCTAACCGGTTAGGAATGTGTCCTAATCGGTTAGGACTCCACGAAAATGAGTTCTGGGAAAGCTTCTAACCGGTTAGTCCTCCAAACTAATCGGTTAGGACATCACGTTGTTGGCCTCTGACTTTGTGAATAACCGGTTAGGCCATCTACCTAATTGGTTAGGCCAACATGATTTTGGTTTCTGACTTACAGAATAACCGGCTAGGCCATCTGCCTAATCGGTTAGGCCAACATAATTTTGGCTTCTGGGAAAAAGACTAACCGGTTAGGTCTTCTACCTAATCGGTTAGGACAATTATAATTTGGCCTCTGACTTATGAAATAACCAATTAGCTTCTTTGCCTAATCGGTTAGGCATGTATTACAGAACGTTCCAAGACTTTGCTTGAACAAACTAACCGGTTAGGAACTGGTCCTAATCGGTTAGGAGCCTTGAAATTTTGGCTCCTTATGTTTATCAAGAGGCTGCTAAGTTTCCAAAAAGCTTAGGATATTAGATTTGAAAGAGTTATTACATAAAACCTTTTGATCTTAACTTGAAAAACCATTTTACAAAAACATTTTAAGGAAACCATTTGAGCTTGATGTGAATCTCTAAAATACCTTTACATTGGATCTATAACCTACATGCCTAAGCTTGAGTTCCTTGTGACTTGATCATTGTATTCCCATGCTTTCTTGTTTGTCGACATCAAAACCATTTGCACCTTGTCCATGCAATCACATTCTCCCCCTTTTTGATGATGACAAACACTTGTTGAGAAAAGGGTTAGTTCATATGATAATTGGAATTCATAAGAGAATTTGGAGACTTACTCCCCCTCTTTTGTTCAAGAGGTGCTTAAGTCAGAGATGCACAGCTCCCCCTTTGTTTTGGAATTCCAGGACCATTAATTAACATGCAACTCACAAATTCATTATCATTTAGTTACATTATTATTACACATCCACATTTAGTTACTTTTCTCAATACCTTATTCTTCTCCCCCTTTTGGCATAATCAAAAAGAAACGCAACAACCTAGGGTATTCAAAATCAGTCATGCAACTCATAACAGATTATATAATAAGCAAAGAGTCAAGGATTCATAACAAAAGCACAAATTTAATAATTCAAAGACTCATGAGTAGTCACAGAACATATAACATAGGTATTCAAAATGAAACATAGTGTTCAAAAAGCATATGATCAAGTATACCAAAAATTATATGTCCAATATCCATAACAAGATTCATACCAAAATCCAATATCCAAAATAAGCCAGAGATAAATAGTGATCAGTCATGCTAAATTAGGCTTCCAAAATAACCAAAATAAGAAAGTGCAGCACAGTCAAAAATATAGTTCAAAGGCTAAACAACATAATCATGCCAAACAGGGAGTCCATGCCTAAGCCTCAGGGTCCTCGGGTGCTGGAAAGCGACGCTCGAGCCTATCCAAGCGGTCCTCCATGGCACTCAACCGATTAAAGATGACTGAGTTGCTATGCTCTTGGTAGGTGCGCAGATCCGCAATGGCTGCAAGAATGCGAGCTTCACTGGTGGATTCAGAGACGCTTCCCATTTCTGGTGCCTCCTCCATAGGGACATCAGCTGTGTGAACCGGAATTTCTGCTGGTAGCGCTCCTCCTACTCGTGCTTGGCCATAAGTCCATTCACCATTGACCTTCTTCATGTGCATTCTATTTAGAGATGCTAGACCAAATTTATGAGGGCCTGCTGTGTTCACAATGCCATCTTCCAACAGGGGAACCTTGTGATGGTCTAGGATGCGAGCAATCAGAAGTGCATACGGAAGATCCATAACTGCCTTGTTTTGAGCTTTCAGCATAGTGTGTATAATGTAGAAAGGCCAGTTGATCTTGATGCGTTCCTTGAGAAGCCACATCAAAAGGATGTCTTCCTCTTCAACCAGGGCATAATTGCTTGCCCTTGGTGCAAGAATGTGAGTGACAATGAAATGAAGAAGATGATCATGGATCGTCAGAAGCCCAGTAGTGAACGTTCCTTTTGGCATTGGAACTCCAGGTTGAATCATGCCCATTACAGCATCTTCTCTCTTATAATTTTCCCATTTACTATGGTTTTCCACTTTAAGCTTTTCATCGGAGTGGGGAAGATCAAACAGAGTGACCCACTCACTAGAATTTACAACTATCTTGTGCTTCTTAACTTCAGAAATTAAAATTCCTCCTTTAACAGATAAATTGCAGAAGAAAACTTTAATGGGTTCAAGATAGAAGTACCCTGGATTGGTGGTGATGAGAGTTTTCAGCCCATGGAACTCAAGAAGCTCTGTGAGAGGAGTGAATCCCTCTTGAACGAAGAACTCCCAGTCCATCCATTTCGGGAGATGATACGTCTTGCATGGAATTCCAATTGGTACTTCTTCATCTGAGCAGGGTCAGTGAAGTACCTCCCGAGATTCGAGCAACCGAGAAGTCCGGGTCCGGGTCAGTGGGGTTTGTTTCCTTGGGGACATTGGGGTTTTTGGTACGTGTCCTTTTGGGAAAAGAAGAGCTACTGGCTATGGTGGAGGTGGAAGCTTAGGTCACGGTGGTGGAGAGAGAGAGATGAGGGAGATGGAAATTGAGGTTTTAATGTAAGAATGATGATGGGGGATGATGAAATGTGAGAGAAATGGGGTTAGGAAGATCGTATTTGTGGTAGATTGATGGTGAGGGATGAAGGTGAGGCAATGAGTGTGAGAAAGCTTGAGAGGTTGAAGATGAATATGGAAGTGGAGGGGGCGTGAATGGAGGGAACATGCTGCTTTGGGGGCTTTTTAATTGGAGGGGCCTAACCGGTTAGGGAATGTGGGTAACCGGTTAGGGAAATTAGGAAATGGCTACTGAGTTATCCAATAACCGGTTAGGGGAATTGGGTAACCGGTTATTGTACCAAGTCGAACGTCCAGACAGCTTTCCAATTACAGGGTAACCGGTTAGGAGTGATTTCTAACCGATTATTTGATCATTACAGTGAGTCCCTTAGTGTTCCAAACACTTCCAAATCCCATACGAAAACATATACTTCTTCTTTTGCTTGATCATTGCACTAATAGCATTATTATAAACTTATGAGAATAGTCCTTGGCATATATCAGTAGGAGCAATCTCATTTCATTTCCAGTATTCCAAATCACTTGAGGTTCATTTTGGCTTGAGTCCATTCTTCATTTAGAACCAAAATCTTCCCAATATTAATAGGAACCTTGAGCTTTCAGATTGGGGGACTTAAGCATGAACTCAGCTCCTACAAAACAAAATAAGGGAACACTCCGACACTCAAGTCAGATAGGAGTTAAAAAAAAATTCGAGATTATGCAGAAAATGATTAATTTATGCATGATTGATCCAATATACCAAGTTCATTTCTAATGTAGAAAAATGCTTCTTTTGCTAGGGGTTTGGTGAAAATGTCAGCTAGTTGCTTAGTTGTTTCAACAAATTCAAGTATGCAATCACCTTTTTGAACATGATCTCTAATGAAATGATGCATTATTTCAATATGTTTAGTTCTAGAATGCAAGATGGGATTTTTTGACAAGTTAATTGCACTAGTATTATCACATCTTATGGGGATGTGATCAAGCTCAGGACCATAGTCCAAGAGTTGTTGTTTCATCCAAAGGACTTGAGAACAACAACTCCCACCAAACATATTCACTTTGTAGACAGTAGCCACACTATTTTGTTTCTTGCTATGCCAAGAAACTAGTGAACTCGCCAAGCAAGTGGCATGTCCCACTAGTGCTTTTTCGATCCATTTTGCATCCAGCAAAATCAGAATCGAAATACCCAATAAGACTACATGAGGCACCCTTAGGGTACCACAAACCCATTTGTGATGTGCCTATTAGATATTTCATTATTCTCTTAACAGCACTTAGGTGTGATTCCTTAGGATTAGCTTGATATCTTGCACACATACATACACTAAACATTATATCAGGCCTACTTACAGTGAGATAAAGGAGTGAGCTAATCATACCTCTATATTTTGTAATTTCTACCGATTTACCTCCTTCATCCTTGTCCAAATAACAAGAGGTACCCATAGGAGTTGCCATATGCTTGGCATTGTCCATTCCAAATTTTTTGAGAAGCTCCTTGCAATACTTGGATTGGCTTATGAATGTTCCTTCTCTTGCTTGCTTGATTTGGAGACCAAGGAAGAAGTTGAGCTCACCCATCATAGACATCTCAAACTCACTTTGCATAATATTTGAAAATTCTTTACAAAGAGAGTTGTTAGTAGCACCAAATATAATGTCATCAACATAGATTTGAACTAGAAGAATGCCATGCTTTTTGTGCTTTATGAAAAGAGTGGTGTCAACCTTGCCTCTAGAAAATCCTTTTTCTAAAAGAAATTTGCTCAACCTTTCATACCAAGCTCTAGGAGCTTGTTTCAAGCCATACAAGGCCTTTTTCAATTTAAAAACATGGTTGGGCAAATCAAAATCTTCAAAACCAGGAGGTTGCTCAACATACACCTCTTCTTGTATAAAACCATTTAAAAAGGCACTTTTGACATCCATTTGATAGAGTTTGAAATCCATGATGCAAGCATATGCAAGTAGCATTCTAATGGCCTCTAACCTAGCTACGGGAGCATAAGTTTCTTCATAATCTATGCCTTCTTCTTGATTATATCCCTTAGCTACAAGCCTAGCTTTATTTCTTATTATTAAACCCGTTTCATCAAGTTTGTTCCTAAAGACCCATTTGGTGCCAATTATAGGATGATCATTGGGCCTTGGAACTAATTCCCAAACTTGATTCCTCTCAAATTGGTTTAGTTCTTCTTGCATGGCCAAGATCCAATGCTCATCATTAATGGCCTCATTTATGTCTTTAGGTTCAACTTGAGAGACAAAGGCTAGGTGATTACATGCTTTCTAAGAGAGTTTCGAGTGGTTACCCCTTTTGATACATCACCTATCACCTTGTCAAGAGGATGATACCTTGAAGTCCTCCATTCCTTGGGTAGATCCAAGATTTCTGAATCTTCTTGCCATGATTGATCAAGGAGTCTCTCTTCTTTCTTCTTGGACTCTTTCTCTTGGTTTTCCAAGTGTGTCTTTGCCAAGATTTCTGCAACATCATCAACAAGCTCCTTTCTCGGCTCATTTGGGTTAGTTTCATCAAATGCAACATGTATGGACTCTTCTATGGTCATAGTTCGTTTATTATAGACTCTAAAGGCCTTACTATGAATAGAATAACCAATGAATATTCCCTCATCAGATTTTGCATCAAACTTCCCCAAGTTATCCTTTCCATTATTCAAAACAAAGCATTTACATCCAAAGACATGAAAATGTGATATATTAGGTTTCCTTCCTTTGTACAATTCATATGGGGTTTTCTTTAAAATTGGCCTTATTAGGGCTCTATTCATAACATAACAAGTGGTGTTAACCGCATCTGCCCAAAAGTACTTAGGAAGGTTGGCCTCATTGAGCATAGTTCTTGCCATTTCTTCTAAAGATCGATTTTTCCTTTCTACAACACTATTTTGTTGTGGTGTTCTAGGGGCAGAAAAATTATGCTCAATGCCATGTTCATCACAAAAAGTTTTAAATTCATGATTTTCAAATTCACCACCATGATCACTTCTTATGGATGCAATACAAAAACCTTTTTCATTTTGAATAACTTTGGCAAGTTTTCTAAATGATTGAAAAGCATCATTTTTGTGGGCTAAGAATAATGTCCATGTAAACCTAGAAAAATCATCCACAATCATTAATGCATAGTAATTCCCACCAAAGCTCATAGTTCTAGAGGGACCAAAAAGATCCATATGCAAAAGTTGTAAAGGTCTAGAAGTTGAAACTGTGTTTTTAGCTTTAAAAGAGACCTTTACTTGTTTTCCCTTTTGACATGCATCACAAAGTTTATCTTTTTCAAATTTGAGCTTTGGAAGACCAATTACTAGTTCTTTAGAAACCAATTTGTTTAAGTGATCCATGTGAATGTGAGCAATTCTTCTATGCCATAACCATGAATCATTTTCTTTACTCATAAAGCATTTAGCATCATTTGAGAAAATATCATCTAAACTAATCATATATATGTTATTGACTCCATGACCAACAAACTTGACTTGCTTATCATCCTTTCCCTCAATTACGCAACAAGTAGAATCAAATATAACCCTATTGCCTTTATCACACAGTTGACTAATGCTAAGCAAGTTATGTCTAAGTCCTTCAACAAGCAAAACATTATCAATAGATGATGAAGGAATCTTACCAACTTTGCCAATTCCAAGAATCTTCCCTTTGTTGTTATCACCATAGGTGACATGACCATGTTTCTTGTGAGTGAGGGAGGAGAACTTGGAGCTATCACCGGTCATGTGCTTGGAGCAACCACTATCAAGATACCAACTTGAGCTCTTGGTCTTCAAGCACACCTACAATACACATTCAAGTTTTAACCTTTGGTACCCAAATTGTCTTGGGTCCTTGTGTGTTAGAGTTAGGCAAGGTGCCCTTAGGAACCCAAACCCTTTTTATTCCAATTTTAGTGTTTATATTCTTTCTAACATTGCAAGTGGATGCACTATGTCCTTTTCTACCACAATGAAAACATTTTATAAAGGGGCTACTTGAAGTTTTTGAGGAAACAAAGAAGTTCTTATAAGATTTTTTATGGTTGTTTGGATTAAATCCTAAACCGGCCTTTTGAAAAACACATTTTTGTCTCCCTAACAACACATTCAAATTGTCTCTACCAAAAGTGAATTTTGCAAGGGTGTTGTTCAAGTCTTCAATTTCTTTTTCATAAGCTTTACATGATGAACAAGGTAATGATATGGATGCATTATCATGTGAGGAACATGTCATGCATGATGAATTAGCATCTATAAGCCCTAAAGTCTCATTTTCAATTTTAAGTTCATTTATCTCCTTAGTTAAAATAGAAACCTTGTTTGTCAATAGGGAGATTGTTTTATTTGAAGATAAAATCATTTTAGTGAGTCTCAAGGATTCATCATGCAATTCTTGAAAGGCATCTTGTAATTCATCATAAGTAGGTGGAGGTTCTAGGTTAGAAGAGGTTACCTCGGTGTCGCTTTCTCCACTTTCATCTCCTTGAGCCATGAGGCAAAGATGGGCTTCCTCATTTTCTGAATCGTCGGAAGAGCTTAACTCATTGTCCTCCCAAGCTATATATGCTCTTCTTCCTTTCTTTTCCTTGGAAGGTCTTTTCTCAAACTTCTCCGTCTTCTTAAGATATATAGGACACTCCATTTTCATGTGCCCCGGTTTTCCACATTCGTAGCACTTTGGAGGAGTGGAAGATCCTTCTCCTTTGTGATATGCTTTCTTTTGAGGAAAAGGAGGTCTTCTTTGAAATCCTTTCTTCTTTAGGAATCTTCCAAATTTTCTCACAAGGAGACTAAGATTCTCCTCACTTAGCTCAATGTTTTCAGCATCCTCTTCACCATCTTCATCATCATCTTCAAGTATGGAAGATGTGGCTTTGAGTGCAATTCCCTTTTTCTTTTTATCTTGCTCTTCACTTTGATTGAGCCTATTTAGTTCCAGCTCATGTTCTTGAAGTTTTCCGAAAAGAGTGGCTAGAGACATAATTGATAGGTCTCTTGATTCCGCAATCGCTGTTACTTTAGGTTGCCAATTCCTGCTTAGACATCTTAAAACTTTGTTAATAAGATCCTCATTAGGAAATGTTTTTCCCAATGAGATGAGATGATTAACAATATGAGTAAATCTCTTTTGTATATCTTGAATACTCTCACCTTGGTTCATTCTAAACAGTTCATATTCATGAGTAAGAGTGTTTATTCGAGACTGTTTTACCTCACTAGTCCCTTCATGAGTTACTTGTAGAGTATCCCACATTTCTTTTGCGGTTTTACAATTTGACACCCTAAAGAATTCATCATACCCCAAAGATGTGGTGATGATGTTCTTTGCTCTCAAGTTGTATTGAACCTTCTTTTTATCATCATCGGTCCAATCACTTCTAGGTGTATTAATTGTCACACCATCTTTAGTTTATGTTGGGACAAAAGCACCATTTTCAACGGCATCCCACACGTCTAAGTCAATAGCTTCAATAAAAATTTTCATTCTTTCTTTCCAATAAGCGTAACCATCACCATTGAAATAAGGAGGTCTATTTATAGAAGAACCTTCATTTGAAAAACCATTTGAAGCCATCACTTCTCTTGAAGCTGCTAAGCTCTTTATACAAGAGTCTAGCTCTGATACCACTTGTTACCAAGTGGCCTCAATACTCAAGAGGGGGGTGAATTGAGTAATTAAAAACAAGTTCGCAAATCTTTCGCAAATCATTTGATAATCAATTTTCGTTGAAGCTATTGAATGATTGGAGATAAATGGATGAATGAGATAAACACTTTTACTTATAAATGAGATAGCCAAAGTAGACAATATACAAGCAATTCAATACAACAGTAAATTAAATATGAGAAGGGTTTAGAGAAAGCAAACTCAATCGTTTATCCTGGTTCGATCACCAATCCATTTGTGATCTACGTCCAGTCCCCAAGCAACAACTTGAGATTTTTCCACTATTTCTTCAAGCTTCAATGGGTGCTTGAAAAATCGCTACAACCTTGAGCACTCAATACTATGGGATACCTCACCCAAAAGCTTGAGCCTCTATTTTCCAAGGGATGCCTCACCCTTACAATGCTTGAGGGATGCCTCACCCTCACTAAACAGATTGTATATGAATTGAATGAAAGAAACTCTCTCTAGAGCAAGTATTACAAATTGAAGCACTAGGGTATTTGGATTCACACAAGTTCAAGCTCAAAAATAGAGGATTATGTAAAAGGATGAGAAAACTTGTTCAAAGCTTAGTAATCAATATTCCGAATGCTATGTTCGCTTTTTCTAACCTCCCAACGAAGCCCAATTTCCAAATATATAGGTAAGTGATATTAAATGCCGTTGGAAGTGGTTGAGAGCAATTAATGCTCAAAGAAAATAGCCGTTACGGGCTTCTCCCTATTTTTCCAGAACTTAGGCTAACCTGTTAGCCAAATATCCTAACCGGTTAGGGGCTCATTTTAGACGTGAGGAGAGTATTCTCGATTTAATAGCTAACCTAGGTTAGGAATGTGTCCTAATCGGTTAGGACTCCACGAAAATGAATTCTGGGAAAGCTTCTAACCTGGTTAGTCCTCCAAACTAATCGGTTAGGACATCACGTTGTTGGCCTCTGACTTTGTGAATAACCGGTTAGGCCATCTGCCTAATCGGTTAGGCCAACATGATTTTGGTTTCTGACTTACAGAATAACCGGTTAAGCCATCTGCCTAATCGGTTAGGCCAACATAATTTTGGCTTCTGGGAAAAAGACTAACCGGTTAGGTCTTCTACCTAATCGGTTAGGACAATTATAATTTGGCCTCTGACTTATGAAATAACCGATTAGCTTCTTTGCCTAATCGGTTAGGCATGTATTACAGAACGTTCCAAGACTTTGCTTGAACAAACTAACCGGTTAGGAACTGGTCCTAATCGGTTAGGAGCCTTGAAATTTTGGCTCCTTATGTTTATCAAGAGGCTGCTAAGTTTCCAAAAAGCTTAGGATATTAGATTTGAAAGAGTTATTACATAAAACCTTTTGATCTTAACTTGAAAATCCATTTTACAAAAACATTTTAAGGAAACCATTTGAGCTTGATGTGAATCTCTAAAATACCTTTACATTGGATCTATAACCTATATGCCTAAGCTTGAGTTCCTTGTGACTTGATCATTGTATTCCCATGCTTTCTTGTTTGTCGACATCAAAACCATTTGCACCTTGTCCATGCAATCACACGATTCACTATCCAATTCAAGTGTCTTCCCTTGTACTTGTCATTCTCTCATCAATCTATCAAAAGTCCTCTCGATCTTAGGATTGTAAGGAAATCAAGATACACTTTGAGTCCTTCGCATATAAGAGCTAAGTACCTGAAAAACAAAACAAACAAATAAAACTTGAAATAAAAGTTGTGAATTGAATTAAGAAATAACACAAAATCTAAATTCAATCCCCGACAACGGTGACAAAAACTTGTTTGAGTCATCTCTGCAAGTGCATAGGTCGACAAGTAATATATGAGAGTTAGAGTATCGTGTCCCAAGGGATTGACAATTAGAGAAATGCTAAACTTAATCAATTTTCACAAAATCTTATCCAAGTAAATGAAATGTGAGAGAGTTTTGTAATTAAAATAACAACTTAAAAGAATTAAAACAAGAGAACACCAAACACCGAATACACAAGAGAAAGATGAGAATGATTAAGGACTAGGGGTCCCTATTCACTTTCTACTTCAATGAGTATTTGCAATTCACAAGCACCTATCAATGAATAGATTTTGTTAGCTAAAATAAGCAATAGACAAGAGCCTATGTCTAGGACAATTACCTATGTGAAACCCATCTAATCCACTATGTGTCCATGCCAGTTAGCATAAAAATCACTCATTGAGACGAAATATCAAACACTTGCTATGCATGACTAATGAGTATGTGTTCATCCCATTAGCTAATCGACACATTCAACCCAATAGAATGTAATTCAACATACATCAACCATACCATATCCATAATCACAACACCCTATTTCTAGTTTAATTGGAATACCAAAATCATGCAATTGATGACTAATCAATAACAATCATTAAGCATAGATATAGAAGAATAAAACCAAATTCATTGATAAAAACTCAACCATTTACAAGATATTCAAATCCATACCAAGATCCTAGAGAGCCCCTAAATTAGAGTTTAGTTACACATCATGAAAGAAGAGAAAACATATGGAATCATAGAGCACATCAAGTTACAAATCAAGAGAGAAAAAGGGGAAGAATGAACAAAAGTGGAGAGAATCCAAGCTTGATCTTCCTTCCTTGATCTTGATTCTTCCTTTGAATCACCTCTATCTTGAGTGGTTTTTTCCTCCTCCCACTGTCTCTAGGAATTTCGTGCTTGGTCAAAAACAAAAGATCTCAAAATACCCTCAAAAATCAGATAAAAAGGGCCAAATTCACAAACCAGGGCTTTTCCCATGCCTAGGCGCAGATTTTCCACGCCTAGGCATGGGTGGCTCTGTCTAAATTTCCTAAAAACCTGAGAGGGCCACGCCTAGGCGTGGTTTTGTCAAGCTTAGGCATGGGTTAGCAGCAGTTTCTCCTTTTTTGCTTTCTTCCAAATTTAAACTCCTCTTTGAGTTCCTTGGCCCTTCCAAAGCTTTTCCATCTTGAATACCTGCATCAAGACAATGCCAAAGTCCATCAAATCATGCTCAATCCAAATTCTTTAAATAAAATCCTCAAAGATTCAATTTTCAATCATTTGAGTTAACAAGCTTAAATCATTAAAGTCATGCATGAATTGAACCTTTGGCCTATAAAATTTAAGGATAGCATGCTCATATACATTCAAATTCAAGTGAAATAATTTCATTTCCAGAAGTTATCATATATGTCTGGACAAATGATCTGCAACAATATTTTTGGCTCCTTTCTTGTCTTTAATTGTGATGTTGAATTCTTGAACCAACAATATCCACCGTATCAACCTAGGTTTGGCATCTTGCTTAGACATTAAATATCTAATAGCAGCATGATCAGTGAAAATAATAATAGAAGAACTAATTAAATAAGCTCAAAATTTGTCCAATGTAAAAATTACAGCAAGTAATTCTTTTTCAGTAGTGGTGTAATTCATTTGTGCACTATTTAAAGTTCTACTTGCATAATAAATCATATGAGGCTTACCTTCCTTTCTTTGACCTAAAACAGCACCAATAGCAAAATTACTAGCTTCACATATTAACTCAAAAGGCGAAAACCAATCAGGGGATTGCATGATAGGAGTAGATGTCAGAAGAACAATTAATTTTTCAAAAGATTTTTGATATTCTTGAGTCCAATCAAATGGTGCATCTTTTGTTTGAAGATTACATAATGGTCTTGATATGGCACTAAAGTCCTTAATGAATCTTCTGTAAAATCCTACATATCCTAAAAAGGAATAAACTTCTTTGACTATTTTTGGGCAAGGCAAATGAGCAATTAACTCAACTTTGGCCTTATCAACTTCAATTCCTTTAGAAGATATCACATGACCTAACACTATTCCTGAGGTAACCATGTAATGACATTTTTCTCAGCTTAACACAAATCCTTTTTCTTCGCATCTTTTAAGAACTTTTTTCAAATTAACAAGATAATTTTCAAAAGAATTTCTAAAAACTGTCAAGTCATCCATGAAAACCTCTAAATAATGCTCAATCATATCAATGAAAATACTTAGTATGCATTTTTGGAAAGTTGTTGGAGCATTACAAAGGCTGAAAGACATTCTTCTATATACAAATGTGCCAAAAGGGCACGTAAAAATGATCTTTTCTTGATCCTCTAATGCAATTGGTATTTGATTATACCTCAAATAACCATCAAGAAAACAATAGTAGGGATGTCCTGCTACTCTTTCCAGAATTTGATCAAGAAATGGTAAGGGGAAATGATCTTTCCTCATGATTGCATTTAATTTTCTAAAATCAATACACATATGCCAATTGGATGAGACTCGGGTAGGTATTAATTCAAATTTTTCATTTTCAACTACTGTTATTCCAGATTTCTTAGGCACAACTTGTGTAGGGCTTACCTACTGGCTATCAAAAATAGGGTAGATAATTCCAACATCAAGTAATTTAAAAATTTCAACTCTAACTACCTCTTTCATGTGTGGATTTAATTTTTTTTGAGGTTGTTGAGATGTTTTAGAATTATCCTCTAAATATATTCTATGTGTACAAATTAATGGATTAATGACTTTTATATCCTTTAATGTCTATCTAATTGTACTTTTATGCCTTTTAAGTACTTCTAACAACATACCTTCTTGTTCTCCAGTAAGGGTTGAGAAAATTACTACTGGGAAGCTTTGTTCTTCTCCCAAAAATGTGTACTTCAACCTAGCAGGTAATGACTTTAGTTCCAGTGTGGGTACTTCTTTGTGGGTATTATCATTCATGAATTTTAGATCTTTGAATTTTGGCTTCCATTCTTTGTATTCCATTACCTGTTGTTAGGGCCAAAACGTGTTTGCCCATTTGCTAACCGCAAGTGCACAGGTCGCGCAAGTAATAAAATGATGAGTACAGATATCGTTCTCACGAGGATAAGTTTATTTCCAATACTAAGTATTAACCGATAGCTTACCTAATTCTATTCAAGAACATAAAAATAGGGGAAAATAATTAAACTAAAGACTAAAAAGCAATAAAGATAATGGTTAGAGATTATGGAAATCCTTCTTCACCCTTTACTTCAACCAATAACATGCAATCCTCTTTATAAATATGAATGTAATGATTAAGTTAGCTTGAGAATCTACATTAGCTAAATGCCTATGTCTAGGTCATCTAACCATGGTTTCAATTGCCCAACTCACTAAGTGTCATTGAAAGCTAACACAAAATCCACTCTTTAAGGTATATTCTCAAGCACGTGCTATGCATGGCTAAGAAGTATATTTCTATCTCATTAACGAATCAATTTATCCCACCATTGGAATAGAATCGAACATGTATCAATCATACATATGATCTTAAACCCAAATCCTTATGTCTAAGTTCATTGGACTTTACAAATCAACTTAAAATATTAGCCAAACACTCAAGAGCATTAAGAACAATATGATTGAACAAAATCAAATATCCATACAAACTTAGAGAAGAACAAATCATTAATATTCATAAAAAGGATTCAAAGTCATCCCTAAATATAGCTTCTACATCATTGAACACGAAAATACAAATCAAAATACATGTTTAAGAAATGAGGAAGAGAAAAGAGCAAAGAGGGAAAGAGAAGGCTTATGGATTTTGCCATTGAAGCTTAGATCCTCCTCCAAGAGAAAAAGGGCTTCCATCCTTAGCTCCCCAAGCTCTATCTCCACCTCCAATGGAGGACCCAACCGCAGCCTCTAACCCTAAAACCTAAAAACCTAAAAACCTAAGCGAGAAAACTTAGAGAGAGAGAGAGCGTACAAAATATAATAAATAGACTCAGTTCGTCGATGCGCGTCGCAGCATGAACAAGCCCTACACCGTGGAGTGGTGCTCTCTGTCTTGTCAGTATGCACTGGCTGAGACCATCACGCCACGGCGTGCACATGTTTGCGCCGCAGTATAGAGCTCTGGAATGCCTCCTTGGCTTCTTTCCTCCAATAATGGGCCTTAGCTTGCATCAATTTGTCTCTTTTGAGCCCTTCCTGCATTAGATAAAGCACCAAGTTAAATATAATTACAAATCTACTTAATCAATAAATAAATATGCACAAATTGCTCAAAAACATAAAGGAAGATCTCAAAATAGAATTCCACTAATATAAGCATAAAATCTTCCAAATATGCACAAGAACAAGGATTAAGCATGCCATGAAACACAAATATTGGGCATAAATAACTACATTTCATGGAGTTATCACCTGTGTACAATCAAGCAAAGAGCATATTTTAGTATTATCATTATCTAATTGCATATATGAATCAAATGAATTAATTAAATAAACTTCTAATGGGTCAGAAGAACTCCCTTTTTTAAGATGATCATCTATAATGGCCTCAATCCCATCAGCTTCCTCCTTTTCATCATAGACTTCTTGTGGTTGCTTGTACATGTTGAAAACACTAAGCTCTAGTGTCATGTTTCCAAATGTTAGCTTCATCAATCCATTTCTGTAATTTATCAAAGCATTAGATGTTACTAAAAATGGGTGATCTAAAATAACAGAAATTGACTTGTAACTATTAACCAAAGGTTCAGTTTCCAAAATAATAAAATCCACAGGGAATATGAATTTATCAACTTGTACCAACACATCTTCCACTATTCTTTTTGGAATTTTAATTAATTTATCGACAAGTAGAAGAGTTACAGAAATTAGTTTTAACTCACCTAAGTTAAGTTACTGATAAACTGAATATGGAAAAAAATTAACACTAGCACCAATATCAAGTAAAGCTTGTTCAATTTTATGTTCTCCAATAATGCATGAAACCGCAGGACAACCAGGGTCTTTATGTTTCAAAACATTATTGCATTGAATCATGGAGCTTACCTATTCAGCCAAAAATGCATTCTTTTTCACATTTAATTTCCTTTTAACAGTGCATAAGTCTTTCAAAAATTTGGCATCACTAGGAATCTGTTTGATAGCATGTAACAATAGAATATTGACCTTCACTTGCTTAAAAGTTTCATAAATTTCAGTGTGGAGGATCGATTTCTTTGGTTTGTTTAATGCTTGAGAAAATGGGGGTGGAGGTGAGAGTTTAGTCTCATTTTGGATAGATGGCTTATCAACCTCTTCCTTATCTTGGGGAATTAACTCATCATCTCTCTCACAAGGTTCAGGAACTTGTTTTTCAATAACTTTTTTACTCCTAAGAGTTATCACTGACTTGACTTGATCTATTTATTGGTTTTATAAACTACCCTCATTTAGACTATACTGGCCCTTGCGGTTCGGTTGAGGTTGAGAAGGAAATTTTTCTTTCTCGTGAATGGTGAGAGCATAAGTAATTTTGGCAAGAGTATCTTTTATGTCATTCATGGTTTGAGTATTTTGGTTATTAATGACCTCTTGCTTTTCCATAAATGCATGCAGTGTTCCTTCAAGGTTTTTCCTATATGGTGGGATATAAGGTGCATATCCTTGAGAATTTTGAGAGTCCTGTTGATCTTGGGGAGGTGGTGGTTGTATAAATTATGCTTGATTATTAGTCCTCCAGCTGAAGTTCGGGTGATTTCTCCATTCCAGATTGTATGAATCTGAAAAAGAAGAAGTGAATAGCTTTTTAAAATTGTTCATTACATTTACTTGCTCATGTACAACTTCTTTGAAAATAAGAATTTTTGGACATTCATTTGTTGAGTGTCCTAATTCATCACAAATGCCACAAATTTCTTCATTTTGCACAGATTTGATTTCCTTCACTTTCCCTGATTCCATGACATCAACCTTTCTAGCCAAAATGGTGTACCTAGCATTTAGATCTTTTTCTTGACTAAGATGATATTTTCCTTTACTAGCATTTGCAAGGTTATATCTAATTGAATTTTCAGAAGGATTAGTACCATGCCAAGATTAAGAATTTTCAACTAAATGGTTTAAATAATCTAAAGCATCTTCAGGTTCTTTATCAAGAAACTCGTCATTGCACGTTGTTTCCACAAATTGTTTAGTTTCAGGTGTTAAACCTTCATAAAAGAAGCTTATAGTGCGTCATCTTTTAAAACCATGATGTGGGCAAGAATTTAACAAATCTTTAAAACGTTCCCAACATTGAAAATATGCTTCATTTGAATTTTGGAAAAATATTTGGATTTGTCTTTTCAAAACATTGGTTTTATGTGTTGGAAAAAATTTCTTTAAAAACTCACCTTGCATTTCTTGCTTTGTGCCAATTGATCTTGGTTTCAAAGTGTTAAGCCAAGTTTTTATTTTATCTTTCAAAGAAAAAGGAAATAATTTAAGGCTAATAATTTCTTCAGTGCAAGTTTGATCATTAAAAGCGATACATACTTCCTCAAATTATTTCAGATGTAAATATGGGCTTTCAAATTCTAAACCATGGAAATTAAGAAGTAAATAAATCATACCTGACTTAAATCTAAAATTGTTAGCATTAAGAGGAAAGACAAAACATGATGGACTAGAATTTCGATGTGGTTGCAAATATTCACGCATGGTTCACAATGGTTGATTTTCATATTCATCATGTGCACTTTCATTTTTAACTATTGTGTCAATTGTGTGTGATTGTGATTCAAACAAATCAATATATAAAGTATCAGGATTGATTTTAACTAAACGACCAAAATTTAAATCACGATACCAATTAAGCATAAATAAGTTACTTAAAATAAAATAAAAAATGTATAAGCTAGCGGTATAAACTGGCCATTAGAAATTTAATAAGGATATGGTATAAACTAGCCACCAAATAAATATTAACATGTAGTAAGTTAGTAAACTGATAAAGTAAAAAGTTAGTAAGTTGATAAAGTAAAAAGTTAGTAAACTGATAACGTAAAAATTTAAATAGTTAATAAAGTTAATAATTAGATTATTAAGTTAGTAAGTTAGTAAGTTAGAAAGTTAGAAATAAAGTACAGAAAGTAAAATACAGAAAATAAAATACAGAAAATAAAGTGCAAAATGTAAATTTAAAACATGAAAACCAGACAATCGGCAAGCTGATTTTTTGCTCCGGTGAAAGAGAAGAGAAGAAGAATGATTATTTCATTAATGATTGAAGATTACAGAGGGAGAAAGGGAAAAAAAGAGTTTCTCTTTCTAAATTAGTAAGCTAGTAGAGTAGAGAAAGAATATATCAGACAATGAAATTTACTTAAAGAAAGAAAACATCAATAAATTAAAACTTCAAATCAAGTCCCCGGCAACGGCGCCAAAAACTTGATGCGGATTATAAGTTACAAACCCAAGTGCTTGTTGTTTCAAGTAATAAATTCTCGGGAGTTCAAGATCAATCCACAGGGAATTGATGAAGAAAAAATTTTTTGAGGTGAGGAAAAAATTTTGTCATAGCAATAAAGGTAATAAAACTTAGTCACAAATAAAAAGGATTTACTTAGGTTAGGAGATCCACTCTTGGTAAATAAATTAAGAACAAAATTAATTCTTTTTATAACTCAATTAGAATCCACACATAATGGAGGTTCCAATCGAAAAATACAACATTTAAAGTTCATTTAAGATTATATATATAATTATATTATGGTTCCTTTAATTATCTATTAACACCACCACTTATAAATGGGCTCAAGCATTCATTGTTCCAATATCTTGTCTACAACAAATCAAGATCTTCACTTTACAAGAAGGGTTTCTAAAATTATTGGAAACAAAATACAATACATATAATGACTACTTGATAATATATCATTTAAGCACAAGAAAGAGATTAATCTAACCATATTTCATTACTAAGAGCTTTATCCCTTTTCACCTAAGTAAAATGAAAATTAATTACTCATAGATAAGAGGAAAGAAAGAGAGAAGAAGAAGAAGATGAACATAATTTCTATTTAGAACAAAAGAAAACTACCACAAAGGAAACAATTAATACATAGGCATGATATTGATCTCTAAGCTAGCCCCCTCAAATGATCAGTCAATGTTCCCTTTTATAAAGGATGAGGGATACAAAATGACAAGGGACTAATTAATAAGTGAGTGAATGAGTGAGTGAATGAGTGGAAAATGTTAAATAGTAATCTAATGAGTGAAAAATTATAGAGATTATTGTCCTAGAAATCATTCAATGATGAACTCATGGCATGCATCAGAATCTCATCAAGTGGTCTTCATAAGAGTTGTAGGATTTTGTCTTAGCTTTCTAATGCCTCTAGTTTCAGCCCAAAAGCATTCCTATAGCTCGAGATATGGCTCAATCACTGCACACTGCTTAGGCCCAGCTACAGCTCCTCTATTTTGACTTTCAAGCCCAATATGAACTCCAAGTCGTTCGAATGGACTCTTGTGTTCTTTATAAAAGTTGTAGATATGGGTCTTAAATTTCAAATGGCATCAGTTTGGGATTAATTGAACTCTTATATCTCAAGATATAGTCGAATGAGTGCATAGAGATCAAGCTGCCAGGATCAGCACTCTACATCTTGCTTCAACTCCAATTTAAATTATCCAAACATTTGATTGTGATCTGAGATCTTCATGAAAGTTGTAGAAAATTGTCTTAGCTTTCCAACAAGATTAGAATCACATCAATTAGATATTTGCAACTCAAATTATAGCCAGTTTACTGAAACATGCAATCACCTAGATTAAGGACAATTCAAGTAATAATTTCTTCAATGATCCAATTAAGCTCAATTTCATAAAATGTGACAAAACCAACTTAATTAAGCCAAATTGAACCTTAAGAAACCAAGTGAGAGGATTATAAAATGAATAAATTATATTGCTATCACCTAGGTGCCATTGTGGCCATTGTGGTGCGCTTGGGCATGGCTGCCTGGAAGTAACAAGGCGTTACCCTGCCACCATCACGCCTAGGTGTGGGTGGTTAGCGCCTAGGCTTCACTTCTAATGTGAGATAAAGAGTTTTGTTTGATGAGATTGAAGTACTTAACTTGTGTAATTCTTTCTTTTATGCTTCTTAATGAGTGATGAGACTCTAATAGAAGTATTTAACAAGGTGTTTTTGTGGTGAATGTAAATCAATTGGTATGTTGATTATTATGATAGTTAGCATCATTTTTGTTCATGCTTGAGATGAGAAGGATGTAATTCAATTAGTATGCTATCTATTGTGATAATTGACATTATTGTATTTCACTCTTATAGTTATGATTGTAAACTAATTGACATACTAGTTATTGTAATAATTTGTATCATTATTTTTCATAACTATGTTGATAAGGTTGAGGTCCTCATTAATAATGATCAAATATAATTTTGAATGAGAAGGTAACTAATCCTTCCTATCATAGTGATCATTGTTGAAGACCGCGTAGTTGATGAGATTTCATTACCCAGAGAGAAGATTGATGGAACTGGGTTATAATGCTTGTTCAAGATTTATGGAACCAGGTTTCATTGCTTTGTTTAGGATTCATGCATATCATTACATTACCATGGAACTGGGTTCCCATAAATGGTATCGTACAATATTCAATACATCCTTAGGTCATTGCATAGGCATGAACATAAGGCATAATTTGGCACAGCATGACAAGTGTATAGGCATTTTCTAATCATAATGTAATACCCCGATTTTTTATTTTTCTTGATATTTATGAGTTTTATAATATTTGTGAATTTTTGTGGATTTTTGGAATTTTTAAATTAATTTAATTATTTTAATATTATTTTGGATTGTATGTGTGTTTGAGGTGAGCCCGGAAAAATAAAAAAATTTTCTTGACCTAAAAGTTTTGGACTTTTAATGCAAGACCGGGGGAGCTTACTAAACTCGAAACCGGAAACAATTGACGAAAATTTTCTTTATCTGAGTTTTTGTTACATTTTATTATCCATTGGATAAAGCTATTATCCATTGTATAACGTTATTATCCATTAGACAATAATTAGTAGTAGCCTTTGTCCATTGGATAATAGTTTCTGGAAATATCTAGAAAATATCTAGCTTGGTAAAGATGATGGTTATGACATCTTTATGAACAACTAATTAGAAATAAGCTTGGAGGAGAAGCTTTGAATGTCCACCCTTGATTTAATCAATGGTTGTGAGGAGTTGTAGTAAGCAAAATAATCACTCTTTCTCTCCTTGTATCTCACGGCCATGAGGGCTTTAGGAGACCAAAGTTGATTTTTCTATCAAATTCTACACTTATCATCTTTCATGCAAAAGCTAAACACAATTCTCTCTCATTTTCTCTCCCTCATGCTCACGTCCAAGCTACCTTATTTTACCTTCCAACCTTTCATAATTCCATCTAACCTTACTACTTGATTCTAAACACAATCGTAAGCAACTTTAATGTTGTGATCAAGACTTAGTTAAACCATTTTCAAGCTTGATTTTCGAATTCAAGTTCTAGGGTTATAAAGTGAAGTTCTTGATTTTTCATTTCTTGTTTCATTTTTGAAGTTCTAAGACAATATTTGATCTATAATTGTCTTACTCTAGCCTTGGATGTTAATATATTTGTGTTTACTTTGATTTTAATAGCAACTTGGTGGTGAAAGTTGACACAAGGAGGTCCTACAAGGAGCTAGGAGGCTACATCTAAGGTAAGAGGGAGATTAACCTTATCAACCAATTATGGTGGTGAGGGACACGAAATTTGTATGAAGGTGATGAATCAATGTGAGGATTTATTCACCATATTTGTGTAGTTGTGTGATTTGTATGTATTTGTTCTATGTGATTTTTATTGCTTTGATATTTGCATGAACTTGATATAGTAGGTTTATGATGCTTAAAGTATGTTGTATGCTATAATTGTGTTAGAAAGGAAAGTAATTTTTGGTTCCAATGACCATGAGGCTCACGGCCTTCATGCCCATAAATGGGTAATCCAATGTAAAAATGATTTATTAAATGTTAACCTAGAGGATTAGTGTAAAGAAATTTAATTATGGAATTACAAAATAAAAATGAAAATGAATACATTTTTATCACTAAATCAAAAGTGATTTTCAGTCAAGAGATTAAAAATAGGAATGAGAATTAATTTTGGAGACTTAAAGTATTTTACTTAAGATGATTTTTGATAAGTTAAATGAAAAAGACTTTATTAAATTAAAATAATGTGAGTTTTGAAAAAAATGTTAGAAAATATTACTTAGATGATTTGGAGACTAAATTAGGATTAAAGGATTTACAAGTAAAAGAAGATGAACACAATTTTATAATTTAAGGAGTAATGACTTTTGGCTATATCAATGGAAATGATTTTTAAGGATAGTTGGAATTTCAAATATTTTAATTTAAGAAAGTTTTTTATGATCAAAGAGTGATTTCCTTAGTATGGAAATAAAGTTAGAATGATGTTTTGAAATTAAAGTATCTTATTTAATAAGAGCAATGGAGAAGGATTTTTTGTAGTATCTTGATTTAATGAAAATAAATCTAAGTTTTTTTGTGAAAAACGTTTGGAAATATTAATTAGAGGTGGATTAGTGAGAAAATGTTGGAATGAAAGTCCAAATTTTATATTAATTGAGAAAAGTTTTAAATTGAGTTTAAAATATCAATAAAATATTTTACGCAATTGAAAATATTGATTTTGAGTTACGCAATTCAAAATTATTGATTTTGAGTTACACGATTCAAAAATATTGATTTTTGAGCTATGTGATTGAGAAAACATTTGAAAATTCTTATGCAATTTAAAAATGGTGATTTTTGACTACGCGATTGAGAAAACATTGGAAAACTGTTACACTATTTGAAAATGTAACAAAAGTGTTACGCAATTGTGAAAATGCGATGAAAATGTTACGTGATTGAGAAAAAAAGCAAGTTTGCTGTTGGGATGATGTACTAGACCCGGAGGTATCAATGATTGGTTGTAGCCAGTAATGGTTTATGATATGCATTGAGTCATTAATCATGCATTATTTGTCAGATGGTGTCTGTTAAGGCTATTGTTGCTTAGGAGTTGAATTACACCTTCATGTGGGTGCGAATTGCGTAGTGAAGGTCTATGAATGATCTTGGAGGTGTCAGGACACGGAATTCAACATGTGGCCAGTTAGTAGCTCTACTGTGCCGTGGCAACTGATGTAAACATACTGATAATCTCGATGAGATACTATTCCCATTCCAGATCTAGTGTAGAATGTCTTGTACATGTCATGATGTATACACTGAGAAAAATTATAGCACTTGAATAGGCAAATGACGTACAGACATATCTTCTAGATCATTCTCTCTAAAATTGTATTTAGCTCCATGGAGTAGGAAATGGCTGCATTGTGCATTAGCATAGTTAGTATACATGGTGTTGTGGCATAGTCAGTATACTTATTTTTATGGTATGGTTAGTATTCATGTTGTTATGATATACATTACTGAAATATCTGTTAGTTGCTAACATGATTATACCCGTTGTTCTGTGATATTACTGTATATGAATGGAATTATTGTCATTATTGTTTCTATGTTGCCATGATGGTATTGATGTAGGGAATTTCATCTCTTTATTATGTTGTTCTGTTTATTCTGTTCTATATTTATGTTTTGAGAATACTACAATGGTGACGAGGCAGAATCTTTAGAGTTTCATTAGACTACAGTTTCTTGAAGGTGCTGATGCTTGACGTATCCATTGGGACACAGAGCATATAGAGTATTGTGGTGACATTACTCTATCTGTAAGTAGGACCCACCATCGGGTCACTACTTTTTCTTTTGTTGCTATATATGTAGAGTTTGTTATACTTATCAGGGAGTTGTGGAATGATTTTCACTATACTCCTAGGGAGGACTCAGAGATATCTTCTACTTAGATTTCTATCCGTCGAGACATTCCTGGCTAGGGAATTTATCTTCTGAGGAGGACTCTTCTCATTAAATGTTGTGAATTTGGGCTAGTCTAGGTTAGTTATATTAGATGTTTTATGTTTTGGGTATGTAAGTATGATGTACTTATGGTTGTAGTAAACTATGTTTATATGTAAAGTATATTATTCAGTTCTTATGTCTTGTGTTTCTATAATTCAGTAAGTTTATGTTATCCGCGAAAAAAAATGAAATTTTGAAACTTGTATTAAAATAATATCAAATATTTTATAACTTGGGTAAAGAATTAAAAGGAGTTGGTCTAAAATGTAATGCCCTTCGGAGGGTGTTACACATAACATATTCATGCATTGCAATTGTATAGGCAATTGTGTATCTGTAAGATTGAGATGATGTTTTTGTGAGTGTGGTGATTACTTGAAGATGTTCGTGGAAATGAGTTTTTGTACAACCTTATAAAATGAGAATCTATTTTGAGAAGAGAAAGGACATGATTTTGGGTTTTGCCACCTTTCTAGCTTATATATGTATGAGACTTAAGTTTAGAATTGTGATTTTCCCTGAAATGGTTGGAATGATTGTGATGACATGTTTTATGGATTTAACTACTGAGAATTTGTGATTCTCATCCCGTGTGTGTTTCCATGATGATTCCAGGGAAGAAGACTTATGGAAAGTGAAGATAAAAAAGGAACTAAAGACTTAGAATAGTGTTATTTTAAGTTCTTTTTGAAAACTTGTATCTTTTGTTCCTTGAGAGGCCTAGTTCGTAGCTTTGTGCATATTTTTGTATTTATGATAAATACAGATGTTGTGTATTATATCTTGAGATAGTTCGTGGCTCATATTTTCTTATATAATGTTGTCATGTTATATTAGAAATGTTTTAGTAGTTAATAGCATGCCCAGATCTAATTACTGTGGTATAATACAGATTGTACTATTGTTATTAAATTTGGGATGATACATTATGGTATCAGAGCAGTTCATCCTATTGAGCTAAGGTATGAACTGATTATACTTAGGCATGTTTATGAGTTTCTTTGTGTGTTATGCATTTTTGTGTCTCTTGTTTGAGATGTTTGAATAGAATTGAATGACTTGCCTTAGGTTGGATTGTTATTAGCTACTGTTACACGATTACATGATATTGAAGACTGCTTAACTCAATATGTATTGTTCTATATGTATAGGAAACTATGGCACCACCAAGGAAAACATGTGAGACAAGGAACTCCACTAGTGAAGTTTCGAAATTGGCTGAAGTCGTGATGGCAATGGCCAATGCGGTGAGAACAGATAACTGTAACTGTCAACGCAATGAGAGTGTAGGCTGTTGCAACTGCAAGGAAGTTTAAGCAAATGGGGAACAATCAAGCTACATAACCGGCACAACCTTAATGACATATTAGACTTGTATATGTGTACAAAAGGTAGCATATGACTTGCTTAACATGCCTAGGAAGTTTTGTGACAAACTAAGTTCATTTAGGCTCTTAGTTGCAATACAGAAGTTGAAAAGTAGCTTAAAATGACTCAGATAATAGCATAAGTTCCTAAGTTGAGGAAAATAAACATAGAGAGTTTGTTTCTAGGTCACAAATGAGCTAAGTAAGATACAGTTAAAATTTTAACGTAATGAAAGTTAGTTTGGTATTTTTAGGCATACTGGTTATGTGCTTTAATGCCAGATTGGCTAGCAACAGATATGAAAAATCATGAAATGGTGAAACAATAATTTAGATGAATCTTATGATTTATTCTAAAGTTGCTGGAAGCTAGAAAACTTGGTTTCAGGGAATCTAACTGTTCTTAGCAGATAAGGAAGTTCCAGCAAAATATCCTAAGGGATATGATGGTCATTCTCTCATTTTTCTCTCTTAGTTAAAAGGCAGCAGAAGCAGCAAAGAAAGAAAAGAAAAGAAAACAGAAGAAAAGAAAGAAGAGGCAGCCGAAGGACAGAAAGAAAGGGGAAAAGAAGGAAGACCAAAGGAAGATCAAGATCAAAAGCATAGAGCTTGAAGATTGATCATCCAAACAAGAGGTGAGGGTTTTATACTCATCTTCATTTCTTTTCACTTTTTTCATCATTGATGCACTTTGGTGCACAATAGTTCATTTTGTATTCTAGAGGTATTTAATGTGTTTGACTTGTATGTTTGTGTTTCTTTGGTCATTTATGACTTGTTCATAGCAAAATTTGAGGCTAGATGCTTAGAACATCTCATTTAGGCCCTTGATTCACTAAAAGAAGAGTTTTAGGTCAAATAGGTGATTTTGGTGCTTGAATCCAAATTAAGATGTTTAAATTGGTGATTGATGATTCTTATCTGTTTAAGAACTGATTAGGGACCTAAGATTACCTAGAAACTGATTTAGAATGTCCAAAATCCAAGAAAAGAACTAATGGAACAATACCATGGTTCTGCAGAATTCTATAGAATCTGGTTTCTACTATGCATGCCATGGTATGAGGATGCCATGCCTCAGCATGAGGATAATCTTGCTACTTGCACCATAGCGTGAAGTGAGTGGTGCCGCAGCGTGAGAGTGATGCTACATCCAGTACTAAAACCTGAGAGTAAGGCGCCACGGTGTTCCTAGGTTTGTTTCGCGACGTGAGGCCCTGGAATTTGACAAAATGTCATTTTTGATGTTTTGAAGTTCCTGGCTAGATGGAATCATTTATATATGTTTCCTAAGTGTGTGAGGACACAGATAGGGATAGTTCAAGAGGATAATTATCACCTAGTAAGCATGAGAAAGTATAAGCCTTTGAGCAACCAAAAGTAAAGGGATTACTTTGCGTAAGGATATCGCACCTTATGCAACTTAGTGTTGCATTAGATACCACTCAAGATGATATGAGATGGTTTATTGGAGGCAAGTATACTAGGATGAATTGTGGTATTCACTCTAGTAAGGATGAGGAAGGTATGAATCTTAGGACATCCAAGAGTAGTGGATTACCTTGGGAGGGTACATAGAACCTTAAGCAGCGGAGAGTTGCAAGCGAGAACCACTCTTGAGTTAAATTCACTTGAGTAGAGATACGATTGTGCATTTAGTTTCAAAAGTGGAATGTTTATGTACTAAGTCTCCAGTTAAGAGGACTTTGCGCTTTTCCAAATACACAATAGGATGAGTTGAGACTAGTAAGCTTGTCATATCCATGAGATTAGTTGGTTACGCAAAATTCTAGAGAATTGCTCATTTGATTTCTTAAGCAAGGTTGGGTGAAGCATTAGCTAAGATAGACTCTTTCACTAGGTTGAGTTGAGTCTATAGGAAAGTTATGGTGGTGTTAATGTAAGAGGTAAATATAACACTACACTTTTCACACACTAGTTAGTTAATCTAGTTTATATGTGAAAAGTAAGAACTTTAGTGAAACCAAGAGTAATGGCTTGCCATAGGTGAGTATCTAACATCTTAGCAACTTAGTGTTGCATAGAGATCACTTAAGAGGTAATGAGTGATGAGGTGGTGTTTAGATATAAGTTTGGGGAATGGTCTGATATTACTAGTCTTTGTGAGTATCCTTTGTTGTTGTACACCATCATTAAGGCCAAAAGAGATAAGTGGGGAGTCCATAAGATTCTTTTGAACAAAGATTCATCCCGAACTTCTCAGCCTGCCAGGATACGTGCATTGCGTGGATGAGCTTTCCCTCTCTTTACCATAAGATTATACAAGAAGCCATGATGCTAAAGGAAAGAAGGTGAAGCTTGAAGACTAGTATAGTTTTTATTACTTTAGTAGACAAAGCTTATATATAAGTTTATATTTTCTTTGTATGTTTGAAGAGTTATGTATTACAATATGCCTCTCGTGGCTAGTGTTATATAAATATGTATGAGTTTAAGTTTTTCAACAATCTCTCTAGGCTTTCTATAATTACTCATTGTGATTATGGATGTATGTTAATATGTATTATGTAGAAGTGACGTCTCTAGTACTGTATATCATTGTATATCTCGGATATATCTAGATATTTATATTAGGGTGTTACATTTTGGTATCAAAGCAGTTCATCCTGTTGAGCTGAGGTATGGACTGACTGTGCTGAGGCATAAGTAGCAGTTTAGCAGAGTATTGTGCATTCTTGTATCTTATTGTGAGATATGTGAACAGAGAATTGCATGACTAGCCTTAGGTATCGATGCTAATAGCTACTATCGCATGGTTACATGATATTGAGCCTAGCTAACTCAATATGTATTGTATTATATGTACAGAAAACTTTGGCAACTACTAGGCGAACCTTTAAGACTAGGAGTGTAACACCCCGAAAATTATTTATTTTATTATATTTATTCATTTTATAATATTTATAATTTTTATGAATTTTTTTGGAATTATTTGAAGTATTTGATTATTTTATTATATTTTTCAATTTGTGTGCGCGCTGAGCAGGGTGGCGAAAAATAGAATATTTTTTCTGAGGCCGAAAAACGTTGGACTGTAGAAACGTCGACGGGGGATCTTACTAAACCAGATGCCAGACATAGTTTACGAAGTTTTCATTTTTCGAGATTTTATCTAATAGATAAAATCGCAGTATATTTTATTATCTGTGGGACAATAAAATATTGTTTCTGCTAACTGTATATTTTGTCCACTGAATAATAGCTCTAGTAGTGTGTTAGTCATATTTTCTAGAAAGTATTTTTATGACATCACCAAGATAACATCACTGTGACATCATCTCCACTTTCTCAAAAATTGTGTGAAGCTTCTCAAAGAAGCTTCACCTTTCCTCTCTCCACTTTTGGCTCCATGGTTTAGAAGGAAGAAAAGATGACAATATTGTCATCTTTTTACTCAAAGCCATCACTTCACTTTTCATCACAAATCTATCATTTTCTCTCTCTACCTTTCACCTATCTCTCTTCTTCTTCTCTCCCTCACGCCCTCTCCTCTCTTCCCCCTCCATCCACATGGCCAAGCCACCATTGGAGACCATTCAAGCTTGTTGGTTCAAGCCAACCTAGGATCTTGACTCCCCTCCTCACCTTGAAGCTCTTTTCCTTGGTAAACACCTCTTGATTCCTCCATCTTCATCAACTTCTACCAAGCCCAAAAGCTTGAGACTTTAAGGTAAAGTTCTTAGCTTTCTTCTTTTCTCTTCTCATTTTCATGGCCTTTGGTCACCTTTGTGATCAAGGACTCCTCTTTTCAAGCTTTGGTTGTTGATTGGGTGAGTTTGACCATCCTAGGGTATTCTTGTTGGTGGTGGACGAGATCTTTCAAGGAGCTTGCCTTCTTTGGTTTTCTCTTGAGGTAAGAGGGAGATTTCTCTTGTCTACTTTCTATGGTAGTGAGGGATGTTTGGGGGTTTCGGAAGTGAAGAATCTATATGGGGATTCTTCACTTGATTTGTGTTTGATTTTTGATATTTGGTTGTATCTTGTCTATATGATTTGTGTGACTTGATGGATTGAATGTTTGAAAGTCTATTTTGGGGTTTTTGAGCAAAATACACAGGCTATGTGAGTTTAAATAACCCAGGCCGTGTAACTCACTGGAAAAAACAACATACACTTCAAAAATCAGAGGAGAACACGGCCCAGGCCGTGTAATGGGACACGACCGTGTAGTGTGAGTGGCCCAGATTTGATCGTGTTCTGTCCTTCCAGAGGAGAACACAACCATGTCAGCCAGGCCGTGTAAAGATACACAGCCGTGTAAAAAAATGATACGGATTAAGTTAGGATGTAAGGGTTTGAATGAGGAAGGAAAAATCAATTAAGGAGTTGTAATAATAAGGGAATGGTAATGTAATTTAGTCTCTTAGTGAGGAAAGAATTTTGGGTCTTAAAAAAGAAAAACAAGAGAGGAAGATAATTCATAATAAATTAGATTACCTTTAGGGCTCTTGAGAATTTACGCATTTGAGATGTCTAATGATTTTAAATATGGTGATTGATTTGTTATTGAATAAATGATTGGGATCCTGAGTGGTCAATGATTGGTTTAGGCCTGTTGTAGCCCTATGGATGAAATTGATACTGATAAGGCGGAATGTCTATGTTTTATTGCCATGTGATCATGCATTGTGGAAGTCAGAATGACTTATTGATAAGGCGGAATGCCTATGTTTCATTGTTATGTGATCATGCATTGTGAGAGTCGGAATGACTTATTGATAAGGCGGAATGCCTAGGAGATGAATTACGCTTTTGTACAGGTGCAAATTGCGTAGTGTAGTTTACTTGTTGAACTTGGAGGCATTGGGGCGCGAGTATCCCACGAGTGGATAGTTGATAGCTCCATTGGGCCGTGGTGACTGTGTAATGCACCGACGATCTCGACCAGATACTATCCTATTCATGATCCTGTTGAGAGTGTCTTGTATAGCCATGTTGCACATACTGATTTTATTAAAAAGCACATTTGAGGCTAATGATATACAGATAGTGGTTCTCCCGATCATTCTCTCCAATGTTGGTTTTAGCTCCATAGAGTGGGTGTCTGTTCATTGTGCATACACATATCATTTAACATTTTATTACGATAAACCTACATGGTAAAATTATCTGTTGATATACTGTGGACTTATCTATGACATGTATAGATGAAATATCTGTTGGATAGCTTAATTGACTATAATGGATATGTTTGTATTCTGTAATTTATTGATGTTGCTATCTCTTACTACCATATTAGTATTGATATAGAGAGTCTCACCTCTGTGCATTATTGTTCTGCCAGCTTTTGTTTTACTTATTCCTGTGGATAAAAACTAAGAGGAAAGATTGCTGTTGTATTTTGGGATGGTTGCTAGAAGGAATCTTTTTGGTTACGTCCGAGTTCAATTTCTTGACGGGGCGAGCGCCTAGCGTATGCATTTGGAAAATGAACATATTAGATATGTTGGAGATATAACTTTAACCATCCGTAGGAATCGTTTTGATGTTCCTTTCTTTTCCCTTACCATTGCTATATACTTAGAGTTGTTCATGATGGTCAGGGAGATGTGGGGCGACCCACATTTTGCCCCTAGGGAGGATTCAGACCTAGTGGTGTCTACCGCCAGAATGCCAGTTCATGAGTCATGGTCCCATGTGGTAAATTTTGTTGACTTGGGGTTTGAGGAGGAGGAAGACCCCGAGGAGGATCCGATGGAGGACTCTAGGGAATATTCTGCTCTCGAGGCAGTCTAGACTTGGGCCGGTGTGTATTTTGTTGTCAGTGGTCATTATATCCTTTTTGAGTACAAACCTTATTATATTTTGGGTGGACCATGATACACGCCACTGATGTATATCATTTTTGAAATGTAATTATGTAATGACTATATCTTGTATATGCTCATGCTTTATTTAGGTTTTTGCCTTAAAAAAAAAAGAAATCCATATTTTACTATATTATATTCTCTGCACTTTTATCAATCATTAGTTAAAAAGGGACAATTAAAAGAATCGGTAGTAAAATGTGACATCCAAAGAGGGGTGTTAAAAGGA
Source organism: Ormosia semicastrata (assembly GCA_029884595.1). Classification (NCBI taxonomy): domain Eukaryota; kingdom Viridiplantae; phylum Streptophyta; class Magnoliopsida; order Fabales; family Fabaceae; genus Ormosia; species Ormosia semicastrata. The sequence goes on along the minus strand of JAQQTO010000062.1, from coordinate 14,843,037 downwards.
GACTGGTAAAGGAGGAGATACCTAGAGCTCTTAGAGAAATGGCTACTGTAATAAGAGAGCAGACTGCCATTAGTAGAAGAATGTTAGAACAGATAGAAAAGAACTCACTTAGTAAGTTGCGGGAGATGAAGGATCAGTATTTCTCAGGGTTCAGAATAGTTACTCCTTTGTTTTTCGAGGGTGAGTATGTTCAGTCAGAGCCGAAAGATGGCTTCGTGTGATGGGAGAAATCTTTGAGGTCATAGCGAGCGCTGATAAACAAGAGGTGACCTTTGCTTTTATGTGTTAGTAGATGAAGCCGAAAGCTGATGAGTTAAAGCTGAAAGGTTAATAGTGATGGTTAGTACTTGAATCACCTAGGAGGTGTTTAAAGCTACTTTCCTAGACAAGTATTATTCCCTTAAGTTATGGAACACAAGGAAATTAAAATTTCTAAGGTTTGAGTAAAGGGATATTACTGTGAACCAGTATGTGGAGCAATTCAAAGAATATCCTAAGCTCTCTTCTTATTTTATGAGTAATCCAGATGAAGATTAAAAGCAAGAAAAAAATTTGAAGTAAAACTTGGAGAGGGCATTAGAAGAGTTGTAAAGCAATAGGAGATTAAAGACTTCTCCATTCTTGTCAGTGAGTGTGGAGTTGTAGAAGCAGATAATCACAGAGCCACAATAGAACAAGAGTTAGAAAGTTCCTTAAAGAAGAAAAGATCATATGTTGATATCAGTGAGGGTGCCTCTTAGTCTCAATTTTTATCAACCATAGGAAAATAGGTTCAAGTGGAAGCTTGGGGTGACGATAAGTATATGTCGGGTGTTCTAAGTCGAATAACCCTAAAGGAAAGAGGTAAATCAGACTCCAAGGTACTAAGATGTGCTATGTGAAGAAGGTACAAATAAGTAGACTGTTCTTGGCGAGCAAATTCGTGTGCTTCTTAAGTGCGCAATCAAAGTGGCGCAGCGGAAGTGAAATCTTCCAACTTAGTATGAGATAAGAACACATGTAAAGAGAAATCTTTTAAGATGTGTATATGGAAAGTATAGGTTTACTTTGTAAATCATGTTGGTTTACTTTGTGAATCTAGTTTGCTTACCTTGTTGGTATGGTTTAGTTGTTTTAGAGACAAATGATATTATGTTCTTGTTTAGTTGAAGTGTGAGATTGTGCTTAATGTTAGGCAGTTGAACAAAGAGACTATCGAGAATAAATGTCTTTGTCTAGAAAGGATGATTGGGTAGATCACTTGAGAGAAGCTTTGGATTTTCTCATAAGATGATCTAAGATTTGGTTGTCATAGAATCAAAATTAAGAAGAAAATATCTCTAAAACTTTTTCAATATTATGAAAGGACATGAAGAGTATGTTAAAAGTAATTTCGAAAACTTCTGAAGAAAGTGGTACTGTGTCAAGTTAGCCAAAAGTCAGTTTTGGGTTGCAAGTGGTACAGTTTAAGGGCCATGTCATTTCTCAAGGTGGAAGTTGCAGAGAATCCTAGCAAAGTCTAAGCAGAGGTACAATGGGAAGAGCAACCATTGTAACTGAGGGCAGAAAGTTTATCAGTAGACTTTCTCAGTTAGTGTTATCCTGATTAGGCTAGCTAAGAAAGGTAGTGCTTAGTAGTAGACTCTAGCTTGTGAGTATGGTTTCCAAGAGCTAAAAAGAAGGTGGATTACTACGTTAGTGTTGGTAATTCCAAATTCCCATGAGAACTTTGAGTTAGTCAGTTATACTTCAAAGATAAGACTAGGGTGTGTTCAGATGCAAAAGAGGTAAGTAGATACCTACGCATCAAGGCAGTTAAACCTGCACGAGGAGGATTACCCTAGGTATGATTTGGAATTAGCCACAGTGGTGGTTGCCTTGTAGATTTGGAGACATTACTCATAAAGAGTCTAGTTTGAGGTGTTCAACGATCATAATAGTTCAAGATGCTTATTGATCAGAGGAAGTTGAACATGAGGCAGAATAGATGGATGGTGTTTTTCAAGGCTTATAATTTTGAGTTAGAATATCACCCAGGTAAGGCCAAAGTAGTGGTCAATGCACTGAGTAGGAAAATTTCTGCAGGTGTCCCAGATGATAGTCAAAGAAAGTTAATTTCTTGAGAGTTTCAGGAATTTGAGTCTCGTGGTGTCTATGATGCCATGTAGTCTCTCAGTGAGCATGGTGGACATAGGAAGAGACTTAAGGACTTAGATTTTTAGAAGCTCAAAAGGAAGATGAATCTCTAAGGGACCTTAGTGAGTAGATCTTCGAAGGAGCCCAAAGGATTTTTGAAATAGCGAATAATGTAATGATAAAGTTTAGAGACACTTTATGTTCCAAGAAAGTTAGAAATTAAGGAAGGGATCCCAGAGGAAGCTCACAAGAAAAAGTATACCATCTATCTAGAGGCTACTAAGGTTCTTCAAGAGTTAAGGAAGATGTTTTGGTGGCCAAGGATGTTAAACAACATAACAGAATATATTTAGCTGCAAGTAAGGGTAGAGAGATTAAGTAATGTGCCAACCTTTTGCCAAGTAAAGTTAGTTATTCCCTAGATAAAGTAGTTTGACTACTTTTGAAGGAAATAGTTAGAGTGCATGAAGTCCCAGTGAATGTAGTGTCTGATAGAGATCCTATATTCACATTCAGTTTTTGGGAGGCCCTGCAAAAGAAGTTCAAAACTAAGTTATGTTTTAGTACAACTTACGATCCACAAACAGAGGGATCAAGAGCTTAGAGGTAAGCAAATTTCCTCTAGAGAGGGTGTGGTTGGGAGAAGCTAGTACTAAGAAAGGACTACATGGTAGTAAGAGTTTCATGTTAAGAGAGTTTACCCAGAGTTGTTTGCATGAGATGAGCAATTTTGGGGACAAAATTTTAAAAATGAGAGAAGAAATATAATACTGTTAATGACATGTTAGACTTGTATATGTGTACAAAAGGTAGCATATGACTTGCTTAACATGTCTAGGAAATTTTGTAACAAACTGAGTTCGTTTAGGCACTTAGTTGCAACACAAAAGTTGAAAAGTAATTTAAAATGATTCAGATAATAGCATAAGTTGCTAAGTTAAGGGAAATAAACATACAGAGTTTATTTCTAGGTCACAAATGAGCTAAGCAAGATGCAGTTAAAGTTTTAAGGTAATCAGAGTTAGTTTGATATTTTTAGGCATATTGGTTATGTGCTTTAATGCCAGATTAACTAGTAGCATATATGAAAAATCATGAAAATGGAGAAACAATAATTTAGATGAATCTTATGATTTATTCTAAAGCTGTTGGAAGCTGGAAAACTTGGTTTCAGGGAATCTAAGTGTTCATAGCAGATAAGAAAGTTCTAGCAAAATATCCTAAGGGATATGATGGTCATTCTCTGATTTCTCTCTCTCGGTTAAAAGGCAGTAGAAGCTGCAAAGAAAGAAAAGAAAAGAAAATAGAAGAAAAGAAAGAAGAGGCAGCTGAAGGAGAGAAAAAAAAGGGGAAAGGAAGGAAGACCAAGGGAAGATCAAGATAAAAGCATAAAGCTTGAAGATTGATCATCCATACAAGAGGTAGTGGTTTTATGCTCATCTTCACTTCATTTCACCATTGATGCAATTTAGTGCACAATAGGTCATTTTGTGTTCTAGAGGTGTTTGATGTGTTTGACTTGTATGTTTGTGTTTCTTTGGCCATTTATAACTTGTTCATAGAAAAAGTTGAGGGTAGAAGCTTAGAACATCTCATTTAGGCCCTTGATTCACTAGAAAATGAGTTTTAGGTCAAATAAGTTATTTTGGTGCTTGAATCCAAATTAAGATGTTTAAGTTAGTGTTTGATGATTCCTATATGTTTAAGAATTGCTTAGGGACCTAAGATTACCTAGAAACTGATTTGGAATTGTAACACCCCAAATTCTGACTATATGAATGATAAATAGCAGAATTACACTGTTTTGCATTTTCTGTGTGTATAAAATTAATTTGACTGTTCTGAGATCATATTTGATCATTCTGTGTGATTGCTCCTGGCTAGGAAAAATAATATTTTTCAGGCCGGAGAAATTCTGATCTGTCTCATTTGGAAGCGGGGGATCTTACTAAACCCGACTCTGAGTGATTCAGAAAAGAATCTTTCAATTTTTAGAATCCATCTATGAAAATTAATAATATTGTACTAATAAATATCCGTAATTGCATACATAGCAGTCGTTGCTATGAATGTTGGACCCGATAAGTTTTAATTAATAAGAAAAAAAGTTTAGAACATTTCTTGTAAGTAAAATTAAAGTGAACCAATAGGATATAGTCAAAACAATTGGTTAGATTTTTCTAACCAATGAGAATTGGTCAAGGAAAGAAGTTTAGACTTTCTTGTGGACCATTAGATTTGAAGATTGACTTAGAAGCTTTAATCTTCACCATTGATTCAATCAATGGTGTAAAACAAAACTTAACAAAAGCATCAAGTAACATTCACCATAGATAAGATTAATGGATAAGATTTAGTCAACATTAATTGCTTGACTTTTACTTAGGAAACTAATGAACCTTAATTTAGTTGTCCTAATTACCTAATTAAACAATTAAGTAAACTAACTTAACTAAGGATTAGTTATAATTTAATTCTAATTAGAGGTAATGATGCATAATTAATATGTATTAGATACAAGCTCAATATGTTAAACTAAAATTGGTTATGTACTTGAAGAATTAAGTAAGAATGGTTAGGAGATTAAACCCAATTAATTGGTTAAACAATAAACTAGTAATTAGGCTTGAACTAATGAGGAATTAAGGATTTAAAACCCACCTAAACTACTATGGACAATGCACCTAAATTCTTGGTCCAAGAAAAAATTTTTGAGCAAACCAGCAAATTTGTGACCCAATAGCAGCAGAATTTAGCTTGGATTAGCAATCAATTAAAGGACTTAAACTTACCAAATGCACCATGGGCCAGCAACTGATTTGGAGCAGCAAAAAATGAGCTCCACGTCCAAAGAAATACACGACCCAACAAAGAAGAGAGAAAATTGGCCCAAGAGCAGTAGAAGACGTCCAAAGGCAACAGAAAAACGTTCGAGAAATTTGTGAAGATTCAAGTGATATTTGAATGTCCAATTACCATGCAAAAGTCAAGTGACCAACCAATGAGAAGAGAGAGTTGTTATGCAATTAATGCATGGCCATTTGCTCAAGCAAATGTCACTCACGTCCATCACCAAAGGCAAGACAGACGGCAAGAAGAAGGAGCAAATTGGAATGGGTGGATAATGATGCAATAAAATCCTTATTTTATTACCACAATCATTCACGATGGGCAGCTAGATTTTACATTCAAAATGAGATAAATTCTCAAGTAAAATCACTCATCTTTCACGTGTTATTACACGGCTGGGCAGCAAAGACTTTCACACTCTCATCTTCACTTGTTATTTCCCAAAACATAAGCCATTTGTCTCTCAAAAATTTCACACGGCCAGCAGCCCCAAAATACGTCTTCATTCTGCACTTTTTACTCATCAAAATATCCATCTATTTCTCTCAAAGTTTCAAGGGAAACTCACGCCACTCACTCCCATTCCTTTTCTCCCAATCGGTCATCACCAAAATCACACCATCCGTCCTTTCTAAACACCCATCTTTTGGCTTGTTTTAACTTAAACTCTATTCTAATATCCTACCTTGTTCAAAACTTCAAAGCTTCATCAACCTAAGCTTTTCAACCTCCTTCTTAAAAAGGTAAACTTTGACTCAAGAATTCCAAGTTTGATTTTAATTTTTTAACCATGATTTTTCCATGGTTTTCAACCTTGATTCTTGTATGGTCCTTCACTAATTTTTATTGAAAATTTTAGAGCTTGTTAGAAGAATAACAAAGTTTCAAGGCAAGGGAGGAAAGCTTACAAAGCTTGTCTTCAAGAGGTAAGAGGGAGACTCTACCTTACCACCCATGTTTTGGTAGTATGAGGATGGTATATTTGGTGAAAAATTCCTAAGGATTTATTCACCTATTGTTTGAGGGTCTTGGACTATATTGGTTGGACTGAATTTATTTGGACTGTATTGGTTGAATTGTATTGAGATGTGCCTGATTGTGTTTGTATGTTTGGACTGTATTTAAAATGTATCTGCTTGTGTTTCTAGGCTTGTATGCATAGTATATGTGAGATACGATTTGTTTCAAATACTTGTTTAAATGTTGTAATGCTTAAAGAACTGATAATATGTGAGTATGTGAAATATATACTGTAGTGGAACTTATGCTGTATGTATGTGGAATTTATACTGTAAATCTTATGAGGAAAGGATATAATTGGAAATATTATGGAAATATGGGGTCATTATGTAAATATAAAATCTTGAGGGACTAAAGTGGGAATACTCTGTTTTGAGGGACAAAAATGTAAATTATGTGTTTTGAGGGACTATTTTGAACGCGAGCAATGACATCTTGATTTGGTCAAGCACTGATCCAAGACAATATAATACGGAACACGGCTCGAGTCGACAACAGACTATTTTGAGGCAAATATGAGAGAAAAACAAGAAATTTTAATATTAAAATAAATAAAACAAGTAATTATGATTTAATACGTACGGAAAATATTCACGCGATTGAAAAACATTGAAAAATCACTACATGATTCGAAAAGACGACAGAATTGAGTCGCGAATGAAAAATATACGAGAATATGATTACGTGATTAAATTACAAGATATTCATTTTAAATTATTATGAACCCTGTACATTAGATATCAATGGAATTGTGAATAGTGCATAGTACATGCATTGAAAAGGTCCAAAGGACTGTGTAAAGCAAGTTGCCTAGTAGAGATTACACCTCCTGAGTGGGTGCGATAAGCGTAGTGTAGGTCACTGATGACCTTGGGGGCATTGGGGTGCGGGTTGCCTACAATGGACAGTTGGTAGCTCTTCTGTACCGTGGGTTAGACCGATGCAACACACCAATGATCCGGGCCTTTAAAGACGTCAATTCGGCTTACAAAAATCGTGAGTTTGTGGGATGAAAGAGACACTATCCCTAATCATGATTTGATAAAGACTGTCGTGCATGTGCTAGATGTGCAGAAAATGAGCACGTGGTCTGAAGCATGTTGGTGCCGATAGATCTTTTCAGTCATTCTCTCCGACTTGAGTTGTAACTCCATGGAGTAGGATATCGAGTCAGTATACATTGCATTCACATTTGCATTCATAATGGATATATCATTGTAATTTTACTCATGTGCAATTCTTGTTCATGATAATTATTATATTGAATACTTGAGTATTGAAAATAGCTTAATTGTAATTCTTCTTTTATTTCTTGTGTAATGATGATATATAAGATTAATGGCATAACTGTAATTACAGTATGACGTCTGTATAATATTTTGGGATGTGTTTATCTTCATTGCTACCACACTGGTATTGGCATAGGTGATCTCACCTTTTGCATGTATATGTTGTATCATCTTTATGTATTGTTAAGATACTGAGCCGGACGTAGAACGAGAAGTAGAAAAAAAGGTCAATAAACAGTAATTATCCGCTTGAACTAATGAGGAATTAAGGATTTAAAACCCACTAAACTACTATTATGACGACCACCTAAATGGCTTGGTCATTAATAGATTCTTGAGAACTTCGAGTTCTGATGGCAGTAGAAATTCCTAGCTTCTTGGGTTACTTGAGGCTGACATTTATTGACGGGGACAATGCATGGACTGAAGACCTAGATAGAGAGAGTATTTATTATTTGGGTGATGTAAACATTAGACTGAGTAGGTTACAGTCAGGAAATCCCTACTTTTCTGTCACTATTTATGTACAGTTAGAATTTCCTATATCTATCGCAAAGATTGGGGAGCGTACTATCGCACCCCTCGGGAGAGTAGCGTCGTATCGTCCGCTCGGACATACGCTCCACGGACTTTACGCCGGGTTGGAATTCCCCCACCCGGAGGGTCTGAGGAGGATCCATCTGAAGATCCGGCTACTTCTGAGGGCTCAGCTGCCTAGTTGAACTTGGGCAAATATGTCAATGTAAATAATGTTTGAACTTTTTGGAGTGGCTAGTTTGTAATATTTATAGTATGACAGTGTTAGAAATTTGTATATGTATAACCAGAGACTTGGATATGTATAATGATGTAAATTATTTGTAGTGATGTTGTGATGTTTTATTTTCTGCTAAGTTTATTTTCTTGTTATTAAGAAATTTTGAATTTCATATTTTCCCTACTATGTACATTTTATAAATGAGTTTAATTTGGTAATTATGTAACATATATGTAGCACCCTAAGGTGGGTGTTACAGGAATGGCCAAAATCCAAGAAAAGAACTAATGGAACAGTGCCACAGTTCTGCAGAATCTGGTTTCTACTATATGCGGTGTGGCGTGAAGACGTTGTGCCGCGGTGTGAGGATGATCCTGCTGCATGCACCATAGCATGAAAGTGATGCTACATCCAGTACTAAAACCCGAGAGTAGGGCATTGTAGCCTGCCCAGGTTTATGCTGCGACGTGAGGCCCTAGAACTTGCCAAAATGTCATTTTTGATATTTTGAAGTTCTTGGCTAGATGGAATCATTTATATATGTTTCCTAGGTGTGTGAGGACACAAATAGGGATAGTTCAAGAGGAGAATTTTCACCTAGTAAGCATGAAAAAGCATAAGCCTTTAAGCAACCCAAAGTAAAAGGATTGCTTTGGGTAAGGATATAGACCGTAGGCAACTTAGTGTTACATTAGATACCACTCAAGATGTGATGAGATGGTGCATTAGAGGCAAGTATACTAGGATGAATTGTGGTATTCACTCTAGTAAGGATGAGGGAGGTATGAACCTTAGGATATCCAAGAGTAGTGGATTACCTTGGGAAGGTACCTAGAACCATAAGCAATGGAGAGTTGCAAGCGAGAACCACTCTTGAGTTAGATTCACTTGAGTGGAGATAAGATTGGGCATTCAGTTTCGAAGGGGGAATGCTTATGTACTAAGTTTCTAGTTAAGTGGACTTTATGCATTGCCAAATACACAATAGGATAAGTTGAGACTAGTAAGCTGTCATATCCAATAGATTTGTAACACCCTAGCTCTGACACCAACTAATGTAACACCCTAGCTAGGGCATCACACTTCTGACTTCCGACTTATAATTTGAAAATAAGTTCGCACAAAGTTTAAGTTATAAAAGATGGGTTTCAAAATTTATTCTTTACTGAAACGTAAATTTACTGAAAATATTAGGTAATATTGAAAATCATATTTCAACTATTCATTATGCAATATTGACACCAATTAATAACACAATTTAAAGAGAAATATAAAATTAATAGACTTATTTTTTTTTTGACAGTAGCAAACCCCATGACGGGTCCTACTTAATAGCACGGTACAACACTAACAAGAAACTTTAACATACTTATTCCTTTTTCTGTTCATCTTGATGCATCAGACACCGTTCCTTTGTCAACACTGCACACCTTCGAGTCTTGAATGTCCACTCCTTATTGTTGTCACCAATCTCGAGTATTTATCGCTGTTATGTCTAAGACAACTCGATCCTTCTATTGTTTGATTTTAACAATACAAACACAAAAAACAACATAACAAAGAGGTGAGATCACCTACACCAATACCAACATGGCAAAGCACAGAGATAACACACAAACCAACAATATCATACAGACAGATCATGCCATAATCATGCTATCAGCATTAATCAACTATCATCATCTAATCATTTATCGGTTCAATCATCATCCAATCATTTATCAATTCAATTATCATAACCAATAACCAATATTCCTCAATTAATATATCACACGATATAAATGCTCGATTTATGCATATGTACAAAGACTCAATTTTTCAAAAACAACTCCATGGAGGTTTTCACAATTTTGAGAAGAATGCTCGTCAATTGTCACCTTAGCCCAAAGACAATCTCCCGGTCGTTGAAAAGAATCGTGTTCTTGTCGGGTATCGTCAATGCGTTGCAACGGATCAGCATCGCTAAGTGGCACAGGGGTACTCGCCACCGTCCACTCGGTCGACCATTAGCGCCTCGACGCCCCAAGATCCATCATAGACCTCACTATCAATTCTCATTCCCTCTTCAACCATAAGGGCCATAATAGCTATTAGCTATATTTTATATAATGCACGAATATATCAAGGTAAGTCCAACCCCAAAGGGCCAAATCTTTTCAATTTCATTTGTTCAATGTAATCATATGCTTCAACGCATATTTTTTCAATGCACGTATAATGCACCAAATCCAATCACGACATATCTTTCCAATGCATGTATAATGCAACAAATGCCAATCATAGGCAAAACATGTCATTTTCTCATACAGTGTCCATACACTAATTCAACAGTAATTATACTATATTTTCAATACAAAATCATGTTATCATGTTTTCATAGTTATAAAACACTTTCGCCATGTTTTCACAAAATTGCATAACATTTCCATTATGTTTTCACAATTCCAAAATATTTCTGTTACATTTTCAAAATTCTGAAACGTTTTTGTTATATTTTCCCAATACTGTAACACTTTTGTTACGTTTTCAAAATGTCGTAGCTCTTCTGTTGCACTTTTAAATCACATATTAATTTTTCAATGTCTTTCTCAATCACGTAAAAATATACGTTTCTCAAATCGCATATTTTTCCACTGTTTCAAAATTGCGTATATTTTTCAATAATATTTTCAATAGTGTAAAATATTTAAATGCTTCTCAAATCTCATAACAATTTTCTACCATTTTTCATAATTACGTAAAAATATTCTATCATTATTTAATCACATAGTGATTTTTCAACTGTATTTCAAATCACGTAAAATATTTAAACTTACATAAAATATTTAAATGTAATTCAAATCACGTGAGAAATATTTTAACATATTTCAAATTGCGTAGAAGTATCATTTTTAAGATACGTAAATCATTTTTCACCATTTTACAATCATGCAAAATATTCCTCAATATTCTAAACATTATTTTGGACTTTCAAATAAGTCAATATCATTTTTAACACATTTTCTTACTCAAGAAAATCTTTTTCCCCGTTTCTTTACTCAAGAAATTTTTTTTCAAATATAATCCACAAAATTACTTTTTCATTGATATAAATCAACGTTTCAAAACTTAGCATTTTCTAACGTACTTCAAAACTCAAAAATAAGTTATACGTTAGTAGATTTTCATAATACCACTATATTCTTCATTTTTCTTAAATCATTTCCAAACACAATATTCTTCAAAATAAATTGAAGTTCGAAAACATTTTCGTTTACAAAAACTTAATTTCTCAAGTGATAAATGCTCTAATTCCATTTCCAAATTCCTCAATATTCCAAACATTATTTTGGACTTAAATAAATCAATCTTAATTTCAAGAAATCCTTTTTCATAGTATATTTCACAAATTCACAATTCCATTGAATTAAATCAATGTTTCTAACTTTAAAAATTACTAATGCTTTCCAAAATCCAATGGGATTTTAATAAATTCTTTTTAAAACAAATTGAGGCTCACTTGCAAGCTCTCTCTTCCATTTACATAAAAATTCATTTCTTAAGTGCTAAAATACTCTGATTCCCTTTTCAATTTCCTTGTATTAAATTAATTATATTTCCACTTGGAGAATCACTTTGTTCATAAAAATCAAGGCATTACAAGCCTTCAAAAACGTGGACATGACTATTGAAAATTATCAAAACATTTTTCCTTCTAGATTGATATGATTTTACACAAACAAAATCATTAAAGTTTTATTTTCAAAACTAAAGTACCGATTGGTCATAACACAAACCCATTTGTTCATATTCATTTTCACTTTCTTTGCAAATCCTTTTTCATTCTTAGTCAAAAATCTTTTCCTTAATATATATTTTCTCAAAATCACTTTTTATTGATCTAGTCCTACAAAATCATATTGAGTTGTTTTAATTATTGTTTCTTAACTTTAAATTTCCTAATATTTTCCAAAACCCAATAAATAAATTCTCTATTAGAAATTTTAAGTTACAAACGTTTTCCTTTATATTTCTAAATCACTTCTAAAAATTGATTAATTTGAAGTTCAATACTTTCAATTTTCTTTTTCTTTTATTTATGAAAATTCCACTTCACTTAATTTATAACACTTAATTCCCTTTTCAAAAATCCTTATTTGAAAATTCTTGTATTTCATAGCATCAAAACATTTTTCTAAATTATCAAAACCTTATAGATAGCCATTGGAACCATGAAATATTTTTCTTCTAACTTAAATAAATTCCATTCTTGTTTCTACACAAAATAAATCAATAAAATTTCATTCTAAAATTTGTGTTCATGTTTTCTTAAAAAAAAAAAACAAACCTTTAGTTCATTTTTCATACTCCTCAAATCAATCTAATTTTATTCTTTCATAAACATATTAATTTGTAAACACTTATTTTGAGGTTTCTTGGCCAAAATTCTCATTGTTCTAAGGATCAAAATTTAATTTCCTTGTTCTTGAAAAATTTCAACATTGACCCTTATCAAGGGCATCAAAACCGTAGCTCTTCCTTGGCCATTGGAACCAAGATCAATTTTCTTTCCATCCACACATCATGGCATACATATATATATTTCATCATAAATATCACAAACATGCCATATACTCATCATGCATATTATAAGTATACTATCAAAGCCATAAAATCATGCAAAGCATATTAAGCATAGACAAAAATAATCAAAGCACAAGAAAATAAAGCAAAGCTCATAAACACACAATTAATTATTACATGACCATGGATTGGAATTCTCACATGAATTCACAATCCATCAAATATAAGACCATCTCCCACCACCATAATTGGTTAGTGAGATGGATCTCCCTCTTACCTCTTGAAGATCCTCAAAGCTTCTTGATTTTGCTTCTCTTTCCAAGTCCTTCAACACCAAGGGCTTCTCAAATTCAAAACAAAATACATAGAAATTAGTATACTAAGCTTGATTAAGAGGAACCATGGATCAAACATGGTTTAAATCATGAAAAAGAAGAGAAGAAATGAAGTCTTCTTATACTTCACCTCAAAAACCCCATAACTTTGTTCTTGAAGAAAGTCCATGAAGATGAATGATTTAGAGAAAGTCTCCAACATGAAAGTGTTTTGAATTGATGAAAGGATTCAAGATATGTAGCTAGATAAAATTATGAAAGATTGGAAGTGGTTCTATGGGTGGTGACCGAATAGCTCAAAGAATAGAGAAAATAGTGTTCTTTGTATTTGTTCTTGGTGTTCTTGAACAATTGGAAGAGAGAGAAGAGAGAGAATGGTCTTTGTGTTACTAAGTATGATAGAAAATCAAAATAGAGGGCTGAATTGAAGTGGGTAACCGTAGGAGTGAAAGAATGGAGAGATAGAAATTTGTTTAGCATAATTGAAGGCTATCACATGCATGCAAAAGTTTTCCACTTTGTCATCTTTTTCTTTGGCCTAAAAAGGCTACTCCAACATGTCTCAACATGTCTCTTCTTCTTTCTTGCTTCTCCAACCGTCCCCCCTTCATCATGCACTCCAAAGTTGTCATAATTACTTGTAAATTGATTAGTTAATTCATTAGATTAAGTTTCCTAATCAATCTTAACTAATTTTCTAATTACATAACTAATTAATTAGACATATTATTTCATATATTATAATCTCTAATTAAAATTAGGATATCTAATTAAGAATTAGATTATAACAATTTAACATTTAATTTAGTTTACTTGGCTTGTTAATTAGGCCATTATTTGAAGTATTTCTAGCCATTGATTAATTCAATGGTTAGGATTTAGGTAGACTTTTGATTTAGAAGACTAAATCTAAGCCATTAGATCCTTCTCCTTTAAATTCTAGCCATTAGATGTGTCTCCAAAATAAAGGGTCAAGATTGCTTCTTCTTACTTTTAATCCAAGGGTCATAATTAGTCTTTGCTACTTTTTAAGACCAAATCTCCACCCTTGATTAATTCTTCATCTAATGGTCATAAATAGTCTTTGTCACTTTTTAAGACCAAATCTCAACCCTTGATCAACTCTAAATCCAATGGTTGTAAATGGCCACTTTATATAATTAATTTTACACCGTTGATTAAATCTACGGTTGATATTGAAGCTTGCCTAATTAAGTTTATTCTCACACCATTGATTAAATCAATGGTGATTATACAATGCTTCTTTATTAAATTTATTTCTTAACCGTTAATTAAATCAATGGTAGATATCCAAACCACCAGTGTTGACTTAAGCAATATAATTTCTATTTTTATCTACTAAAAATCCCACGAAAGAATATATTTACTGTATTTTTATCGCCCGATAAATAAATACAGTACAAAACAAATTTACTAAAACTATTTCCGGATTCAGGTTTTGTAAGATCCTCTATCTCCGTCTAAACAGTACAAATTTTTCTATGCGTAGAAAAATTTTCACTTTGCGGGACCCACCTGGGCCCACGTATGGTCACCTAGGACCACCTGGGTCCACATACAGTAAAAAAAATTCATAATCATCCACAAAATCACAAATATTAGAAAATGTATGAAAATCAAGTCAGATTGTTAAAAATAATTAACAGTCAAGAGAAATAAATACAAAAAAATTTTTTCCTGCCCGAAAATTATTATTTTCCTGACACGGAGTAAATCACTCAAAAAGATCAAATACGCTGATGGAATAAACAAAATAATTTTACAGTATCCAGAAATTACTAAACAGTAAAATTCTGTTAGCTGTCAAAATTACTGTTTATAGGATAGGAAATTTTGGGGTGTTACAAGATTAGTTAGATATACAAAGTTCTAGAGAAATGCTCATTTGCTTTCCTAAGAAAGGATGAGTGAAGCATTAGCTAAGATAGACTCTTTCACTAGGTTAAGTTGAGTTTATAGGAAAGTTATGGTGGTGTTTATGTAAGAGGTAAACATAACACTAAACTTTTCACACACTAGTTAGTTAATCTAGTTTGTATGTGAAAAGTAGGAACCTTAGTACAATCAAGAGTAATGGTTTGCCATAGGTGAGTATCTAATATCTTAGCAACATAGTTTTACATAGAGATCACTTAAGAGGTAATGAGTGATGAGGTGGTGTTTAGATACAAGTATGGGGAATGTTCTGATAGTATTAGTCTTTGTGAGTATCCTTTGCTGTTGTACACCATCATTAAGGCCAAAAGAGATAAGTGGGGAGTCCATAAGGTTCTTTTGAACAAGGATTTAGCCCGAACTTATCAGCGTGCCAAGGTACGTGTATTGCAAAGATGACCTTTCCCTCTCTTTACCACAGGATTATACAAGAAGCCAGGATTCCCAAGTATGTATGGTTTGACTTGCTCTTCCAATGTATGGTAACCTAGGGTGTGTACAATAGACATACAATCATTTAGCTAGAAGGGATGGAATCAGAACTTCCTATGGGGACAAGTATTCCTGAACAAGAGCCAAAGGTTACAAGTAGGTTTAGGAGTTGATGCGCTCACTCCCTACCATAGTAGCTTACATGGAATGTTTAGGTTCCCAGAATGAGCAGGTGTTCTTGGTTTTCAAAATAAAACTCTGCATGTATTTCTAAACAAAACGTTACATAAGCATGTCTTTAGGTTCTTTCTTAGGTAGAATCATATTGCATATCATCCACATTGCATTTACAGACAGTTGTATGGGCATTGTCTGTGACTATTGGTATCTACAATTGTATAGGCAGTTGTTTATATTTAACAGTGTGTAGGTTATCGATTTAGATCACACTACTTGGTAATGTGCAGTTACAAGATTTAGGAAGGAAACTCCTATGTTAGTAGTTATAGCAATTGTTATACTTGTTTATACAATGTTATGACTAGATAAGTAGATGGTATTGGAATTGCTTTTTATTAATAATTGTAATTCTCACCCCAGTTATTCTTCCATGTAAATCTTGGTACGAACCCTACTAAGGAAAAGAAGGCAAAGCTTGAATACTAGTATAGTTTTTATTGCTTTAGTAGACAAAGCTTATGTATAAGTTTATATTTGTTTTGTATGTTTTAAGAGTTATGTATTACAATAATTCCTTTCGTGGTTAATGTTATATATATAAGTATAAGTTTAAGTTTTTTTGCAATCTCTCAAGTCTTTCTATAATTACTCATTGTGATTATAGATATATATTAATATATATTATGTAGAAGTGACGTCTCTAGTGCTGTATATCTTTGTATATCTCAGATATATCTAGATATTTATATTAGGGTGTTACAATGTCAGCTAGCACAAGTGGTACAAGTGGAAAGGAATCAAGATTTTCATGACCTTTCAGAGTTTTGGAAGGCTAGTCCTCTATCCTTCTAAGGGAAGTATGATCCAATAAAGGTCGAGGAGTGGATAACAGAGTTGGAAAAGATCTTTGCAGTGATAAAATGCACAAAGGACCAGAAGATGTCTTTTATCGCATACATGTTAAAGGGAGGTGCTAAATATTGGTGGACTGGTGTGAGGAGAATGATGGAAGTGCCAAGAACTCAAGTTACATGGGAGGTATTTAAGATTGCATTCTTGGAGAAATACTTTCTGCAAAATGTACAAGAGGATAGGGAGATGGAGTTTTTACAGTTGGAGCAAGGAAACATGACTATTGGACAGTACGTGGCAAGATTTGAGGAGCTGTCTAAATTCTCATCTTACCGTAGTAGAACCCAAATGATAGGTGGAAGTGTGCGAAGTTTGTGATGAGGTTGAGAGATAGTATGAAGAGGATATGTAATACCCTTATTGACATGTTAGACTTGTGTACGTGTTCAAAAAGTTACATATGACTTGCTTAACATGTATGTTTCATTTTGTGACAAACTGAGTTGATTTAGGTACTTTGTTGTAACCCAAAGTGTGAAAAGTAGCTTAAAATGACTCAG
The DNA here is from genome assembly GCA_029884595.1 of Ormosia semicastrata. Taxonomy (NCBI): domain Eukaryota; kingdom Viridiplantae; phylum Streptophyta; class Magnoliopsida; order Fabales; family Fabaceae; genus Ormosia; species Ormosia semicastrata. The sequence continues at coordinate 14,826,128 of JAQQTO010000062.1, read as the reverse complement.
ATAATAGTATAAATTATTTAGATGAGGAAAATAAATATGGATAATTTATTTCTATGTCACAAGTGTATAATACAAGGTGTAGTTAAAGTTTCAAGGTAAACTGAGTTAGTTTGGCATTTTTAGGCATACTGGTTGTCTTTTTAAAGCCGGATTGACTAGCAGCATATATGGAAATATCAGATAATGGTAAAATAACTTTTTATATGAATCTTAGTATTTTTTTTAAAGTTGTTGAAAGTTAAAAATCTTGAATTAGCTAAATCTAAGTGTTTTTAGTAGACTAAGATTTATCAGTTATGGCCAAAAGGCCTTATAAGTCTTTTGTTTCTTCTTTATAAGCATTCACTCACAGTCATTTTCTGCACCAAAACAGTGTTAGTCATAGCAACCATCACCCAAGAGGGGGGTGAATTGGGTGAATACAAATTTTCAAAACAAATTTGAGAAATTATACATTTTGATATTTTTAATTAACACATGCAGCGGAATAAGTCTAACTATTATTGATTACTTAAAAATAACTTAGGTTATAGGATAAATAAAACAAATAAATTAGATATTAAATTCAACTCAACTATATGTAATTAAAATACAAGAAATAAAGGAGTTTGAGTTAAGAAGAGCAAACATATAATTTATCCTGGTTCAGCCACCAACCACTTGTGGCCTACGTACAGTCCTCAAGTAAACCACTCAAGATTTTCATTATCACTTCAAGCTTGAACAGGTGCTTGAAACCTTTACAATTCAGAGCACTCTTCACACCTTGGGATACCTCATCTTTTGTGCTCGAGCCTCGATAGTCAGGGATACCTCACCCTTATAATTTCTTTAAGGGATGCCTCACCCTCTTTACAACAAATCAGAGTGTATAGCAAAGAGAAACTCTTATAAGAGTAGATGATACAATTTGAAGCTCTATGAAGCTCTCTAACGATATCTCAAATTTTGGCAAAAAAGAGCACATAAATTTAGTAAAATATGAATCACAAATTAAAGCAAGAAAGAATTGTTTCAGACAATTGGGTGTTATTAAAAAATAACCCAAAAACATGTATTTATAGTGTTCTAAGAAAAAGAGTCATTGGGTATCATTTAATATCACATTAAATACATAGAAAATAGTCGTTGCGTGATTCTGGCGGTGTTTATTCGAATAACAACATTGTTATTCGAATAAATCTTTAAAAACATGTTCCGGAATGTTTTCTGGGTCATGTTATTCGAATAACACATTTGTTATTCGAATAAATCTTTAAAAACACGTTCTGGAACGTTTTCTGGGGTGTGTTATTCGAATAACACATCCCTTATTTGAATAAACCACTGTAATTTTGAAAACTGGCTTTAAATGGTCATAACTTCTTCATTTCTTATCTGTTTAAAGCAAATGACTACTCATTGGAAAGATCTTTGAGTCTATTTTCAAATGAAAGAAGTTTCAGACAAAAATCAAAGTACTTTGAAAGTTATTATCAAAAAAGTAACCAAAGGTCAATTTTGTAAAACACAAACTTGGCTATTTTTCATAGTTTTGAACTATTACCATAACTAGCTGTTCAAAACTTGTTTGTTGGAAATTTTAGCATGTGAAAACCATTTGTAAAGATTTGAAAACCATATTTGAGATATCTACAAGGCTTCTTACATAAAGATCCTAAGTCCTATAAGCTATACCATTTAATCTTCCTTTGGACTTGGTCTTTGACATGACTTAGATGTTATCAATACTTTCATGCAATAGGCATTCACATTTTCCTTGAGTTGAGCTTAATTGAGATCTTTTGCTTTCTTGTTATAATGCTCACTCTTGGTACTTAGACTATCCTACAAAGTATTGCTCACTTAAACAAGCATAGTTAGTCCAAATTCATAATTCAATATCTTCATATGCATGATTCATAAATGTATAACTCTAGTTTGTTTAACATGCATATAAGACTTTCATAGACACATCCAAATACGATATTTATTAATTACTAATGGATATACTCTATATAGGATGCAACAAAGAACATATGTAAAGTGTTCTTTTTATCTTGTATTTGTCATAATCAAAACTTAATATATTAAACCATTTGAGGCAAACTTATTTCCATAATCTCCCCTTTTTTGATGATGACAAATCACCAAAGAAAAAAAATGTGTTGAGTAATATACAAGAATGGATATTCATGTAAGCATATCAAACAATAAGTACAAGAACATATTTTTTTTTTCCAATTTTCACTCCCCTTATTTGACATCAACAAAAAGGCTTAGAAAGGAAAAAAATAATAATTTCTCCCCCTTATAGATTCTACATATGATTCAAGAATAGAGAGATGAAATAAGCATGCTTTCAAGATATAGAAGATTATTCATGCAATGCTTGTCATATTTTTGTATGTCAACATTTAGCATATGATAGCAATAAAACACTTTATATAATCAAACAAGGATGTAAGGCAAGAAATATAAACAACTTAAGAGCTAGGCTCCCCCTCGTTGAAATACAAGATGAATAGGGTGAAATATGTATGCCAAGACCATGTAAGCACAATACCATAAAGTAAAGCAAGGCAAAAGATTTTTATTCTTAATCCATCAATCAAAAAAACATTTTAAAAACTTCTCCCTCCTTTCAAAAAGAATTTTATAAGAGCACATTACATTTTCAAAAGCATTTTAAGACATGATTCAAGTTTATCAAGAAATACATGATCATCATTAAAACTTATATAGGCATTTTGGGCAAACAATGATCATGTTAGGCATGTTAAGGTATAACACAACTCTCCTTATTGAAATATCACATGATATCAAATTTAAATCATAAATAATGATAATAGATTGACATCACCAAAATTGTACTCTTTGAGTTTTTGTAGGTGACTCCAACTTCCAAGCTTCAAGTTTTCATGGGGGGATAGAGATTCTTTGCACTCCTTTTAAAAGTTGAATCCTTTTAAATTTAACTATCCTCAAGTTGAATAAACTTATTCCATTTAAATATTTGATTGAGGTAGTTATCACCCTACAATATAATTCAAAGTATTTTCTTTGGTATTCATTAATTTTAGATCTATAGAGGTTAGTCATTATGCCAAACTCATAAGCAATTAAGCATTCAAAATAATAAACCAACAAATGAGTTCACATGGGCAAAAGATATTTCATTTCATTGATCAATTTAGCCACGGACATATATTCATCAAAAGAATAGCCAATTACATTTGATTGAGCATTTGCATTTTTAGTCCAATAACAAAGAATTCAACATATACAACAATTTCTTGAAAAATGAAGGGAAAAACAACAGAACCTTTCATAAAAACTATGTTTATTCAATTAGGATGTTCTTTATTTGAATAAACTTATGGAAAATAACCAGACTTGGCTTTCTGCCAAGCATTATTCGAATAACAATGTTGTTATTCAAATAACACAGCACACGTAGCATACTTATTCGAATAAACTAGGCTTTATTCGAATAAGGCAGAAGCCAAAAGCTTGTGAGAAACTGATTTAGATATCAGTTTATTCGAATAAATTTTGTTTTATTCGAATTGCACAAATATAGATGCACAACATATTTCTTTGAGCAGCTGACTTTGATTATTCGAATAGCCATAGGATTATTCAAATAAAAGTATCAGAAAAATAATAATAAGCGCATATAGGGATACAATTAGAGAAAAGGAAACATACCCAAAGATGAGATACTTGCAAAACAAGTTTTGGTATACCTCTAACACTTAAGTCAATAATAATTAAAGAGTAATAAATCAATAATAAAGCAATAAATACAAGTATTCCATTATATGTATGATTCATCAAAAACTCAAGCGCAGGGATATTATCATTAGACATGTCATTTCAAACAAGGAGCATACTTTATCTAGCATATTAATATGCAGAAACATTTTCAAGATATAAAGATAGAAAAACATAACACAAGTTTCCATTTATCCAAAAATTGCAAGTCCAAGCTTCTTGGAAACAATGAAAAGAGCTTGAAATTATTTTTGGTCTTTGTACTTGGAGCAGTCACTTTCAAGATGTCAAAATCATCTCTTGGCCTTCAAGCACACCTACAACACACTTCAATTTTTGACTTTTGGTACCCAAATTTTCTTGGATCCTTGTGTGTTAGTTTTTGACTATTAATCTATTATGCTCTCGTAAAGATAAATTTTTTATAGTATGTAAACTAAGCACAACAAGTTAAATAACCAATTGCCATTAAGAACATAGTTGATAGCATAACTTTCATGGTATATAGACAATTTAAAACATATAAAGCATATATAGTCATAGAATACTCTATTATCAAGAAATATGCAAGGTAGTGAGTAAAGGGTATAACAATAATATAATCATGTGCTGTATATAATATTCAAATTTTACCAAGTACACATGATTCAATCAATCACTTAAGGCCTACAAGGAATATACCTCAAATTCATTGACTTTATATGTGAGTGTGCATAAGAGATAAAAGTTTTTAATACCTTGACCTTGGTAATCAAGGAAATACTTTTTCTTATCCATTGCTTCTCTTTTGGAGTTTTGAACTTTACAAGTTCTACATTTTGTACTTGAGAAGCTTTGGTTGAAGTCATCTTCCTTCTTTGACCAAAGTTTCTACCATTGGGCTTTGGAAGTATTCTCCTTGATGATTCTTCTTTCTTTTAACCAATTTGTCCATCATTTTGAGAAATATTCTGCATAAGTGAAATACTAAAAGGACACTTTGGTGCCCACTTCATCTTGGGTCCTTGAATGTTAGTACTAGAGCCTTTAAAATCTTTAGGAACCCATACCATACTATTTATCATATAAGAATTTCGTCTATAATTGCATAAATGAGAAATATGTCCTAGACGACTAAAAAAATTACAAACAATTGAATTTAATGATGGCTTGATCCTTTGAGTATCATTTTTGAAAAACTTAAGCCTTTTGTTATTTTTTATATTCTAAATTATTTTTTCCATAAGCCTTGCTTGAATTTTCACATGGAACAACACTAATTTTATTCTCATTAACAAGCATGGAATGTAACCAATTAGAATCATTAGCTTTGGCGAATTTGGAATATAAGTCCTTAACTTGATTTTCTAAATCAATGCACTTTTTACAAGAAATTGAGGTTTCACATTTCAAAGGCATTTCCTCATTAAGAAAAGTATATTCATTTTTCAAAGTCTCAATTTTATTTTCAATAGAGGAAATGTTTTCTAAACAATATAAGTTTTTATTCTCTAAATTTAACAAACCATCACTCAATTCATCATATGTACATTGTAGCTTATAATAGGAAAGGCCATAATCAAGATAAGTATTATTTACCTTAAAGTTCTTTGGAGTCAAGTGAAAGGTTATCTCAATTTCTTGTATTAATGACTCTTCATGGGAATCATCATCCTCATTATTTCCTATCAAAGCTTTAAGAGTATATACTATTTAGTTTTGCTTTGCCACCTCTTCAAATTGAACATCATTTTGAGGATATTTTTCATAACAAGATTCCTTCATTATCTTTTGCTTTTCTTACTCTCTATATACGACTTTATGTAAAAAATCATTATTAACAATATAAAAAGCATCAAGGGTCTCTAAAATTTCTTTAGCACTAGAACAATTTTTAATTTTAGCACAAGCATCATCATTCAAACTACTTCTCAACATTTGCATTGTTCTAATGTTTAAGAAAAAGCATTTCTTATCATAACTATTCCGAGTTTGTTTTGATTTGTAAGCAAATCTATTTAGCACAACATACCACAAATCCAAATCAATAGATTGCATATAAAACTCTATTCTAGCTTTTCAATAAACAAAATGCACACCATCAAAGAATGATGATTTATCAATTTCAAAACCTTCCATTTTGAAAATCTTTCAAGGTTGCCAACAAACAAGGATCTTTAACTTTAAGCAGTTAAGCTTTCAACAGAGCACGAAACTCTGATACCACTTGTTAGTCATGGCAACCATCACCCAAGAGGGGGGTGAATTAGGTGAATACAAATTTTCAAAACAATTTTGAGAAAATATACATTTTGATATTTTTAATTAATACATACAGCGGAATAAGTCTAACTATTATTGAGTATTATTGATTACTCAAAAATAACTTAGGTTATGGGATAAATTAAACAAATAAATTAGATATTAAATTTAACTCAAGCATATATAATTAAAATACAAGAAATAAAGGAGTTTGAGTTAAGAAGAGCAAACACAGAATTTATACTGGTTTAGCCACCAACAACTTGTGAGTTGTGACCTACGTCCAGTCCTCAAGTAAACCACCCGAGATTTTCACTATCACTTCAATCTTGAACAGGTGCTTGAAACCTTTACAATTTAGAGCATTCTTCACACCTTGGGATACCTCACCCTTTGTGCTTGAGCCTCGACAGTCAGGGATACCTCACCCTTATAATTTCTTTGAGGGATGCCTCACCCTCTTTACAACAAATCAGAGTATATAGAAAAGAGAAACTTTCACAAGAGTATATGATACAATTTGAAGCTCTATGAAGCTCTCTAAGAATATCTTAAATTTTGGTGAAAAAGAGCACAAAAAATTAGTAAAATATGAATCACAAATTAAAGTAAGAAAGAATTGTTTCAGACAATTGGGTGTTGTTAAAAGATGACCCAAAAAATATGTATTTATAGTGTTCTAAGAAAAAGAGTCGTTGGGTATCATTTAATATCACATTAAATACACAGAAAATAGCCGTTGTGTGATTCTGGCCGTGTTTATTCGAACAACAACATTGTTATTTGAATAAATCTTCAAAAACATGTTTTGGAACGTTTTCTGGGTCGTTTTATTCAAATAACACATCCCTTATTTGAATAAACTACTCTAGTTTCAAAAACTGACTTTAAATAGTCATAACTTCTTCATTTCTTATCTATTTAAAGCAAATGACCACTCATTAGAAAGATCATTGAGTCTATTTTCAAATGAAAGAAGTTTTAGAATAAAAATCAAATTATTTTAAAAGTTATGATCAAAAGAGTTGAAAAACTCAAACTTGGCCATTTTTCATAGTTTTGAACTATTACCATAACTAGCTTTTCAAAACTTGTTTATTGGACATTTTAGCATGTGAAAACCATTTGTAAAGATTTGAAAAACATATTTGAAATATCTATAAGGCTTTTTACATAAAGACCCTAAGTCCTATAAGCTATACCATTTAATCTTCCTTTAGACTTGGTCTTTGACATGACTTTGATGTTATCAATACCTTCATGAAATAGGCATTCACATTTTCTTTGAGTTAAGTTTAACTGAGATCTTTTGCTTTCTTGTTGCAATACTCACTCTTGGTACTTAGACTATCCTACAAAGTATTGCTCACTTAAACAAGCATAGTTAGTCCAAATTCATAATTCAATATTTTCATATGCATGATCATAAATGTATAACTCTAGTTAGTTTAACATGCATATAAGACTTTCATAGACACATCCAAATAAGATATTTATCAATTACTAATGGATATACTCTATATAGGATGCAACAAAGAACATATGCAAAGTGTTCTTTTTATCTTGTATTTGTCATCATCAAAACTTAACATATTAAATCATTTAGGGCAAACTTATTTCCACAAATAGAAACAGAAAAGGAAAGAAAGGAGAAGGAAGAGGAAGAGAAAAAGAGGAAAGTCAAAGGCAAAGCCAATATGTGATCATCCAAAGATTGAGTCTTTATCTCAACTACCCAAGGTAGGGTTTTTGTGCTCATCTTAATCTCTTTTCTTCATTTTCACCATAGATTCACCTTTGGTGCTTAATAGGTCAAATCAATTTCTAGAGGTGTTTGATGTGTTTGACTTACATGAATGTGTTTCTTTGATTATTTTATGATTTGTTCATAGCATAAGTTGAAGTTAGAAACTTAGAACATCTCATTTAGGCCCTTGATTCACAAAAGATGAGTTTTAGGTCAAGAATGAGGGATATTGGTTCATAATCCAAATTAAAAGGTTTAAGTTAGTAATTGATGATTCCTATGTATTTAAGGACTGATTAGGGACTTAGTATCACCTAGAAACTAGTTTAGAATGGCCAAAATCCATGAAAAGAACCAATGGAATAGTACCACGATTTTGCAGAATTCTCTAAAATTTGGTTTCTGCTACGTACAACCATGGCATGCCAAGATCGTATCGTGGCGCATAAGGCTCAGTTTTCAATTTTCAGTAGGCAGAGAGCAGAGCATCGCAGTGTGCCCAGGTTTGTGTCATGACGTAAGGCCCTGAAACTCCAAAAATGTCATTTTTAATATTTTGCAGTTCTGTACTAGATGAAATCATTCGTATATGTTTCCGTAAGTGTGTTAAGACACAAATAGGGGTAGTTTCAAGAGGGAAATTATCGCCTAGCATAGATGAAAAAGTCTAAGCCTTTGAACATCCAAGAACGATGAATGGTCTTAGGACAAGTTCAATATACTACTAGAGGTAATTCAATAAGAGGATGGTCCTTTGGTATGTATATGTTATGTCTGAACTTTTAAGCAACCAAGAGTAAATGTTTGCTATAGATAAGTGTCTAGCACCTATGGTAACTTATTGTTGCTTAGTTTCACTTAAGATGTGATAATGTGGTGTATTAGATACAAGTACACTAGGATGAGATGGCATTGTTTGCATGTGAATGTGACCTTGTATGGCAGTTAATGCTATTTAGCCAGAAGGAAGGGAGTCAGAAGTTTCTAAGGGGACAAATTATTCCTAACCAAGTGCTAAGGCTATATGTAGTGTGGAAATTTCAATTTTCCTATCTACAAGAGGTAAACATGAGAAGCCAGGGTTCCTAGTAAAACATGCCTAGGCTTAAATGAGCTAAGTATGTAAGAATGAATGTATGTATGTTTAACTTGGTTTATCTAGTTATTAAAGTTAAACCTTGTACAGAATGTAACTGGTCTTATTCTTAATTGTTAAGATTATGTTATCATGTGATGTATGCCTAGTTTTGATTATATATACTGAGAAATGTTTATTCTCACCCCGCTATGTTATCATGTAATTCCAGGTGAAGGTTCTTCAAAGAACAAGGAGAAAAAGGATGCTAAAGTGTTACATTAGTTTTAGATTTAGGTTTTACGTTACAATCCTTGTATCTTTATACTTCTTTTGTAATGTAAATAGTTATGTATTACTTCATGCCCCAGGGGAGGCTAATGATGTATATGTATATAGATGCATTATGTTATAAATGTTGTATTTTTCACATTTCAAATGGCTCTCTATAATGTTTCTAATGAACATTATGGATATATTTATCAGGTTATACGTAAGTAGTGACGTTGTAATGCTAAATATCCCTTTATGTGCTATACATATTGAGATATTGGTATTAGGGCATTACAATATAGTGAAGCCCTTTGAAATATGAGATTATCCTACTTTGATCAACAAGTGCAGAGTGGTAGAACCCCTCAATTTTAGGTCATAACAGGAGCCTGGATGACAAGACTACTACAAACAAAAGAGTACAGAGGATAGATCCGAGAGGAATTCTCCACAACCTAGAGATCAGAAGGACAAAGGAAAGCAAGTTCAGAGGGATGAACATGAGCAAGTTTATGCAAAGTGTGGTAGATACCACAGAGACAAAGCTTGTATAGCTGACTTGATAACATGTTACAAGTGTGGCAAGTCGGGTCACTTTGCAAGAAATTGTCCTCAAAGGAAGGAGACAAAGTCAGATGTTAGACCGGGGAGAGTCTACTGGTGACAAGGCAAGGAGACAACGTAGTCTCCTACTTCAGAAAAAGGTGAGTTTGTTGGTGAAATTTAGTTTCTTTGGTATTTGGTTACTGATAACTTCATAAAGTGTAGTTATTTATACCTTATATCTATGTTGTATTGGCTGCTTAGTCCTTGTTTATATGAATGAATGGAAGATTTTAGCATCATATTCATCTGATTTCATTTTGATGGCTTCCATTATGATTTTGAGCAAATACTTCCTAAACCGTGATGAATTGAGTACATTTGCATGAGTTATTAAAGTGGTGCTTTCTCTATTATAGGTAGGTCTTAAATAAAGCTTGAAAATGAAGAACTTGGAGTAGCATTGGACCAGGAAGCCCAAGAGGAATCAAATTATGAAGATCAGCACTCAGCAGCGTGATGTGGGCATGTTAATGTCGCGGTGTTGAGCATCCCTTGTTCTAGTACATGAGACCCAAGGCAAAAGCGCTGCAACATTGAGAGTGGATGCCTTAGGCATTTGTGACCTAATTATATGCGCGTCGCGACGTGATGTGTTGGATGGTGCGGTGTGACTCTATTTTATTCAGCCTATAAATACTATTGTATCCATTTTATACGGGACTTATCACCCTTTTTTGGAGAGTAGCTGCTAGGTTTAAGGTTTTTAGACCTAGAGAAGGCAAAAGAGGCTAAGGTTGGAAGTCATCCTTCACATGGAGGATGAATCAAGCTTAGAAGATGAAATCTAATGAGTTTCCTCCCTTTCCTTTCTTCTTCTCTCTTTATTGCTTCATGAACATGATTTATATGCCTATATTTTTGTGTTTCATGGCTAGCTAAGCTGTATGTAGGGTTTCTTTGTAGTCTCCTATGAATATTGATGACTTTGTAATCTTTTGAATATATATTGATGTTTAGTTATGTTCAATCATATGGATCTTAATGCTTTTGAGAGTTTGATAAGCTTTTGATTGATTTGATGAAATCTAATGAACCTAGACATAAGAATTTGGATTTTAAATCTAATGTCTAGTTGATGCATGTTCGATGAGTTCAATTGGCTTGGATAAGTTAATTCGTTAACTGGATAGAAATATACCTTTTAGCCATTCAAAGTGTGTGATTGAGAATAGATCGTTCAAGAGTGGAGTTTGCACTAGCTTTCATGGAAACATAGTGAATTAGGTAAATAAAACTATAGTTAATTGACCTAGACATAGGCTTTTAACTAAATCATATTCTTAAGCTAACTTAACAATTCATTGATGTTGCTTGTAAGGTTTGTATGTGATTATTTGAAGTAGGAGATGAAAAAGAATTCATTATTTCTCTATTTATCTATTTATCTTAGATTTATTATTTTTCAGTCTTTATATTTCTTCAAACATTCTTTTATAAATTTGATGTTCTTGGATATGATAAATTAGACTATTAGTTAATATTTAGCTTTTATAAGAAGTACGTATTCCTCGTGGGAACGATATTCGACTCCTTGCTATAATACAAGTGCGATCCGTGCACTTGCGGTAAGCAAAAGAGTGAACATGTTTTTGGCACCGTTGCTAGGGAGTACGACTTATTTCTATTTAGCTAATATTAACAACAAGTTTAGTTAATCCTAGTTCAAGTTTTGTTATGTACATATTAATTTAAGTTTTACAACTATTTTGTTATATAGGTACTAAATGTAACACCCTTGTGGGGATGTCACATTTATGAATGCAATGAAATAAAATAAAAATAAAACTCTTACCCAAGTTGTAAAACATTTGATACTTACGTAATATTTGTGGTAGTATTATTTTTTCCTTTTTATAATTATAACATTAAATAAAATAATATGAAACACAAAATATAACAAACATAAACTCACCATAATATACATATGATTCTCTTTTAGTACACACATAATTTACAACTACATATATTTAATAAAGCAGTAAAGAGTTGACACAAAGCTAAAACATAGCACTGCCCAAGTGCATCTCGAGATATCTAACCCTCCGATGAGTCATCTTCCAGAACCTCTAGAATAACCATCGAAAAGTTCACATCTCGGAGATCTCACAACACGACAGACACGAGTCCGAGCTATCGACTCGCTACTGAGCTCACTAGGCACATAGAATATTCCCTGCCAATAACGCCTAATGGTCAGAGGTAACTCTAAATGTAAATAAAGCATAGTAGTGAATATGACCTCTCCGTCATACTCTCTACATAGGGACACGGTCAAACGTCCCACATAAGCAACTATCCCTCGGTCCACATGCATACGCCACGCCTCAGAACCCCCATGAAACTCCAGTCTCACGAACCCGAAGAATCCTGGCAATGCCATAATCTCAAGATCAGTCTTGACAATCAGTGTGATCTACCGGCTCCTCTTCCTCGTATACTTCGCCCGACTGTTGCTCGTCGTGATATTGTATCTCAAGAGGCTGATCCTCTTCTTCCTTTAACTCTTTACGAATATAATATAATAATTTCGAGAAAACATATAGAGAGGTGAGATAATCTACATCACTACCCGCATGGCAATAAAGAAAACAACAGTACAAAATAGTTATCATAACAGTACATACCAATATATCATGCATAAAGCAATAAATCAATAAATCATACAATTTATCACAGATTATGGTAAGCAGTAAGATGCAGGTAATGCATGAACACACACCGACTCGTTCCTACTCCATGGAGCTAAACACGGATATCTGAGAGAATGATCCGAATAGAAACTAATAATACTTTATGGCTGCCCAACCAAACTATTGCACTTGTCCAATCTTTGTGTCTATAGCCCAGGTCAAAAAAACATCGTGTAGCAAGTACACACCCAACATCGTGTACCACAGGCATAGTACTTAATAGTCCCCTCAAGATCTCGACCAAGAATAGTGCTTGTCAAGATCATTAGTGTGTTGTCCGTTACCACGGCCCAGAGGAGCAACCCACTGTCCGCATGTGGAATTCTCCGCACACTAACGCCTCCAAGTTCATAAATGAACCACACTACGCTTATCACACCAAAACACGATGTAATTCGCCTCGTCAATCAATCACCAATTATAACCCAAATTGGCACAACACTCTAAGCATGATCTAAAATTACAAAAATACTCTTATTATCCAAATTTTACCATAATTACGAAAAATTTCGAAAATACCCTTAGTCACAAAATAACAAAGTATAGTACATCCCACCTGACAGTACTACACCACAACAAGTCCGGGTCCACCACATTGGCTCGACAGCAAAACTCACAGTATTGTTCAATCGCGTAGGAATTTTATTGCGTTTTCACAGTCTCGTCATTTTCACAAACGTTTTTAAATCGCGTAAAGATATTTTGACATTTTTAAACATCGTAAAATGTTTTTAAATCATTTTCTCAATCGCGTAAGGTTTTTAATTCATTTTCTTAACCGAATAGCTTAAAATCATCATTTCTGCTATGTGTAAAACTATATCTAGTACTTTTAAAATACGTAAAGTATTTTCCTTATGTTCTAAATATAGTATGGAATCTTTTCATTTTATGCGTCTGATTTTAATAAATTTTGGCAGCATTTTGCCTATAAAATCAGTATAAGGTATTTTCAACATTTTCCACTAAATATAGTTCATTTTATTTTTACCCAATAATTACGCTTTGAAACTTGCTAACGTGCTTCAAAATTTATAAAATGAGCTTTACGTTAGTATTTTTCTAGCGTCTGTTTTATTTCTTACTTAAACTAAATTCTGCTAAGTTAAATTTCTAGAATTGAATTTATTCCTTTTATTTTTCTGAATGAATCATTGGAATCCATTTATGTTGTAAATCACTTACCTAACCTATCTTAGCAAATAAAATGGCATGTTGGCCAAATCAAAAATAAAATGGTATTTGGAAATCACTTACACTAAATGGCATATTGGCCACAATTAACTTAAATCTTTTTCAAATCCATTATTTTACCTAGGTTCATTAAATCATTGATTTAGAAAATTGTGGAGAACATTTTGGTTCTCTAATTTCATGAGAAGGCCGTGAGCCTCAATGTATTCTTTGGAACACTCATGCAAATCGTTACATGTTATTCACATCCTACTTTAACAATTATACAGTTATAGACACATACAATTATTTAATCACATATAATATACATACAATATATTTAAAGCCATAAACATGCATAACAAAAATAATAATAACTATAATCATGCATAGCAAAAATAATCACAAATAGGAAAACATCTAAACAATCACAAAAATATTAAAAACCATAAAAAATCACACAAATGAATCCTTATGGATTCTTCATACACAATTAATCCATTTTCTCATCACCACTTAGGGTTGATGAGATTAAATCTCCCTCTTACCTCTTGTAGACAATTTAATCGGTTAGTTTTCCTCTTTTCCTTCAAATTTTGTGTGACTCCCAAACAAATCCCTAAAATTCTTAAACAATTAGTAAAAACACATACAAGGTACAAAATAGAAAAACCATGGAACAATCATGGTTAGAAAAATTAGAAATGTAATTTTGAACCATAGAAACAAAACTTACCCTTAAGTAAGTAACCAAAAGGTTGGATTTTGGACAAGATAGAGTAGGAATTTGGGAATACTTTGTGAATGAAAAGTGTTTAGAATGGGATTTGGGTTTAGGAAATATGATGAGATGAAATTATGAAGGTTTGGTTGTGTGGGTGTGGGTGTTGGCCGAAACTAAGGAGAGAAAGTGAAAGAGAAGTGTGCTTGAGTTTTTGATATTTTAGAGAGAGAAAATGGATAGCTAAATGTGATAAGTGTGAAATAAAAAAGTAAAGAGTGAATAGATAGAGCTGCAACCATGAGTGAGTGTTGGTGAGGTTGAGTGATGAACGTTGCATGGTAAAATATCATAGAGTGCTCACATGGTTAAGCACATGGCCTATGTCATGTTGGATACTTCAAGAATCATGTAGAACCAAGCCAATCCAAGCCCACTTGTTGCTGCCCAAAACCGTGTGCTCCTTCATCTTTTTAGGGGGTTAATTGCTTTCCAATTACTCCTAATTACATGCTAACTAATTAGGTAATTTGTTAGGTTAAACATCCTAACCAAACTTAATTAACATCCTAATCATATAACTAATTAATTTAGTATATATTAACATATATTATAACCTTTAATCAATATTAATATATCTAATTACTATTTAGATTATAATTAATTAATAACTAAGCTAGTTCACTTGGTTTGTTAATTAAGTAATTAGATTAGTCAAATTAAGCTTAATTAGGTTACTAACCAAATTCAAGCCTACAATTTTTGACTTAATTCTAACCATTGATTCATCTTTAATTCTTAGCCCTAGATTAGATCTAAGGTAGATATCAATTAGTCATAAAACTATCATTCTAATCTCACCATTGATTAGATCAACGGCTTAGGTTAAAGGCTTCCTAACTAAGTCTTCATCCAACAGTCCAAACGAAAGTCTATGCTCCCTTCGTTGACCAATTCCTATTGGTTTAGAAAGTCAAGCCACTTTTGTTGACTTGCTCTCATTGGCTAGAATTTGTACTGATCAAGACACGATTGGTGCTTTTCCTAAACGCAGTCCCACAAGACTTTTAAAGATCTATGGTCAAATCGAAAAGCGATTTTTACTATTTTTGAGATAGTAGGTACTTGTAATAAAAAATAATATTATAATAATATTAAATTATTTTATTACACAATTAAATCCAAAAAATTACGAGATTAATATATATATCAATCAGAATTGGGTTTAGTAAGATCCCCCAGCTCCAATTAATTAAAATAAGATTTATCCAGCCAGAAAATTATTATTTCCCTAGGTCGGAGCAAATCACATACAACAGTCAAGTACACTCACGAAACAGTCAAATTAAATTTACTATTCACAGAATTCACAAAATAGTACATTTCATGACTATATTGTAATTATCCCAAAAGTTAGGGTGTTACACTAAAATGGTAGGATATCACAACCATACGAGGCCTTTGAGGGAGTTTGCAACCCCTCAAATGGAGAATTTGCAGTCCAGTATTAGACGACCTACCATCCGTGTCAACAATTTTGAAATCAAACTGGCCATCATTCAAATGATACAAACATCTGTGCAGTTTGGCGATTTGCCTAGAGAGGATCCCAATGCGCATCTCTTAAATTTTCTAGAGATATGTGACACTTTTAAGCATAATGATGTCTCTGAAGATGCTATTCGCTTAAGGCTCTTTCCCTTCTCTCTTAGAGATAGAGCCAAGAGTTGGTTACAATCTTTACCTGCGGGATCCATCAGCACTTGGACCGATGTCTGTGGTAAATTTCTCAACAAGTATTTTTCACTGGCCAAGACAGCTGAAATGGTGAATGATATCACATCATTCACCTAATTTGAATCTGAGTCCTTGTACGAAGCATGGGAGAGGTACAAGGATCTGCTTCGTAGGTGCCCTCATCACGAGATTCCGCCATGGCACTAACTTTATTCATTTCACAAGGGATTGTTGCCCTACCATCACCCTATTGTAAATACTGCTGCTGGAGGCTCTTTATTGAGTTTCAACTGCTTGAGGAATTGGTAGCCAATAGCTACCAATAGCCTTCTGAAAGAAACACTTCAAATAAGGTGGCTGGAGTGCATGATATTGATCCAATGGCAGAATTATTAGCTCAGGTAGCAACATTATCAAGTAAGCTAGATCGTTTGGGGAACAGCCATCAACAAAGCCCATTTGTACTGTGCAACAAGTGTAGAGAAACTCATTCAAGCGATAGTTGCCCTTCTAATTCAGAAAGTGCACAATACATTGGTAACTATCGCCTACAACAGAATAATCCATTCTCGAACTAGTACAACCCAAGATGGAGGAACCATTCAACTTGTCCTGGAGGGATCAAGCAGCTTCCTCATCTGCTCCAATGAATGACAGACCCTATAATCCTTCTGGATTTCCCTCCCAATCAAGACAACAAATGCAAGACAGGAAACCCTCCTTGGAAGATATGTTTACACTGTGATTGGACATATGCCTTTGAAGACTTGTTTTGATGATAACAAACATGAAGACAAAAATGAAGATGGTGGAAAGACCAAGTCCAAGATCTTATAAGAATAGTTTTAGGACTTAGAGTCTTTTTGTACGGAGCTCACTTTAATATCTCACTATTTTGAAAGAAAAGATAAAATTGGCTTTAAAAAGAAACTAAAGTGTTTTCTTCAAAATTGGTTTCTATTGTTTTATTCGAATAAAGCTTATTCTATTTGAATAAACCATACTACGTGTTTTTGAAATGATTTCTTCAAAATTGATTTCTATTGTTTTATTTGAATAAAGCTTATTCTATTCGAATAAACCTTACTACGAGCTTCTATTTTTTAAGATGTTATTCGAATAATAGGATAGCTATTCTAATAAATGGGTTTTTTAGAACTGTTGTTATAAATGTATTATTCGAATAGATGTAATGCTATTCGAATAAAACCTTTTCTCTCTGAAATGTTTTTTACAGTGTTATTCGAATAACAAAGTAGTTATTCGAATAACCCATATTAGTTTACTTTTCACGATAGTTTCATGAACAGTGTTATTAGAATAACAGTTTCATCTATTTGAATAAACACGTCATTTACGTACTGATATGGAAATAAACAGGCTTTTAATTTGCTTTAAAAGAGATTTAATTATACCCAACTACATTTCATTTGAAATTTTATCTATAAATAGAAGCCTTGGGTCACGTCTAAAATAGCCTATCTCTCTGAATTATTTTCTACTTGCTCTAACTTGTGAAATTATTTTCTACGCTATATTTTTTATTAAAACTTTGAGATATTTCTGTGAGAGCTCTATTAGCACTTCAATTTGTATAATTTGCTCTGAGTGAGAGTTTCTCTTCATCTACTTTCTGCTATTCTGTATCGAGGGTGAGGTATCCCTGCAAGCTGAGGCTTTAGCACAAGGGTAGAGTTTCCCTATATATGAAAAGTGCTCTTTTGTATAACGGTTGCAAGCACCTATTGAAGCTTGTATACATAGTGAAAAATCTTGGCTATTGTTTCAAGGATTGGATGTAGACCACAAGTGGGTTAGTGGTTGAACCAGGATAAATACTGTGCCTGCTTCTCTCTTCTTAATCTCTTTATTTTACGTAGCTTTATTTTATTGCATATTTATTCTTTGTTGTTTCTTAAGCTTTTCTTCTACATCTCGTTATTTCTGTGTGTTTATTTAATAGTTTTTAATATTTGTGTTTTCACTAAAAGAGGTTTGCAAAAAGTTTTTATACTCAATTCACCCCCCTCTTGAGTATTGGAAGCCACTTGGTAACAAGTGGTATCAGAGCTAGACTCTTATATAAAGAGCTTAGCAGCTTCAAGAGAACATGGCTTCTTCAAATGGTTTTTTAGAAGGATCTTCCATAAATCGACCACCCTTTTTCAATGGGGATGGTTATGCATATTGGAAGAAAAGAATGAAAATCTTCATCGAAGCTATTGATCTAGATGTGTGAGATGCTGTCGAAAACAACGCTTTTATACCTACGCATGAGGTCGATGGTGTAAGAACCGAAACACCAAGAAATAAATGATCTGACGAGGACAAAAGAAAAGTTCAACATAATTTAAAAGCAAAAAATATTATTATTACTGCTTTGGGATATGATGAGTTTTTTAGAATTTCAAATTACAAAACTGCTAAAGAAATGTAGGACACTTTGCAAGTTACCCATAAGGGTACTTGTAAAGTAAAGAGGTCAAGAATTAATTCTCTAACTCGTGAATATGAATTATTCAGAATGAACCAAGGAGAGAACATTTAAGAAATGCAAAAGAGGTTCACCCACATAGTTAATCATCTTGCATCTTTAGGTAAAAGTTTTTCTAACGAAGAATTGATTAACAAAGTATTGAGATGTCTTAGCAGGATTTGGTAACCCAAGGTAACAGCCATATCAGAATCAAGGAATTTGTCGACAATGACTCTAGCTACCTCTTTGAAAAACTTCATAAGCATGAACTGGAACTGAGCAGATTAAGTCAAAGTGAAGAAAATGTTAAAAAGAAAAAAGGGATAGCAGTCAAAGCCACTTCCTCAACAATCGACAATGATGATGAAGAAAATGAAGAAGGCTCAGAAAATATCGAGGTAAACGAAGAAAATCTTAGTCTTTTAGTTAAAAAATTTGGAAAATTTCTCAGGAAGAAGGGAACGTAAAGAAGACCTCCCTTTCCTCCGAAGAAGAATCATTACAAAGGCGAAAGAGTTTCATCAACTCTAACTTGCTATGAATGTGGTAAACCGGGTCACATGAAAATGGAGTACCCAGTTTATCAAAAGAAGAAGGAGAAATTTGAAAAGAAGCCCTTCATGGAAAAAAAAAGCCTACATAGCGTGGGATGAAAATAACATGGATTCAACTGATAGCTCAGATAGCAAGGAAGCCCAACTATGTCTCATGGCAAACGGAGAAGAAGAAGAAAGCGAAAATAAGGTAAGTTCTAATACTACTTTATTACCTTTTTACGATGAGTTACAAGACGCCTTTGAAGAATTGTATGACGAGTCTTTAAAACTCACAAAATTAATTTCTTCTTCTAAGAAAACAATCTTTCCTTTAGAAAATCAAATTCTGATTTTAAACAAAGAAATAGAAGAATTGGAAATTGAAAATAAAACTTTGGGAATTATTGATACATGCATAAATCATTCTTCACATGCTTCTACATCTCCATCCTGTTCTTCATGTCATATGCTTGAAAAAGGAATTGAAGACTTAAAGAACACTCTTTCTAAATTCACCTTTGGAAAGGACAATTTAAATATTTTATTAGGAAGACAAAGAGTGGTTTTTCAAAAAGCCGGGATAGGGTATAACCCGAAAAATCAACAAAAACTGTGTAAAAATTTCTTTATGCCATCTAGTGTTTCGAGTAGCCCTTTTATTAAATGTTTTACTGTGGAAAGAAACGACACAATGCATCAACTTGCAATGCAAGGAAAAATATTAACACAAAAATTAGAATGAAAATGGTTTGGGTTCCCAAGGGTACTATACCCAAAACTGACACACAACGACCCAAGAAATTTTGGGTACCAAAGATTAAAAACTAAACATATGTTGTAGGTGTGCTTGAAAGCCAGGAGTTCAAATTGGTATCTCGATAGCGGCTACTCCAAGCACACGACCGGGGATAACTCGAAGAATCATGGACACGTTACTTATGGTGATAACAACAAAGGAAAAATTCTTGGAATCGACAAAGTTGGTAAGAACCCTAACTCTTCTATTGAAAATGCATTGCTTGTTGAAGGCTTGAAACATAACTTGCTTAGTATTAGCCAATTATGTGATAAAGGAAATAGGGTAATATTTGATTCAAATTGTTGCATAATTGAAGATAAAAATGATAAGCATGTTAAGTTTATTAGTCATAGAGTAAACAATATTTGTATGATTAGTCTTGATGATATGTCTTCAAATGATGCGAAATGCCTTTTAAGTAAGAATGATGATTCATGGTTATGGCATAGGAGAATTGCACACATTCACATGGATCACTTAAAGAAGTTGGTATCTAAAGAGCTAGTAATTAGACTACCCAAGCTTAATTTTGTAAAAGATAAATTATGTGATGCATGTCAAAAGGGTAAACAAATAAAGGTCTCTTTTAAAGTAAAAAATATAGTTTCAACTACTAGACCTTTACAACTTTTGCATATCGATCTATTTGAACCTTCTAGAACTATGAGCTTTGGTGGGAATTACTATGCTTTAGTGATTGTGGATGATTTTTCTAGGTTTACATGGACTTTATTTCTTGCAAATAAAAATGATGCATTTCTAGCTTTTAAAAGACTTGCCAAAGTTATTCAAAATGAAAAAAGTTTTTAAATCTTTTCTATAAGAAGTGATTATGGTGGCGAATATGAAAACAATATTTTTGAAAATTATTGTGATGAATATGGCATTAATCATAATTTCTCTGCCCCTAGAACTCCGTCTCACATTTTCATGTTTTTGGTTGCAAATGTTTTGTTTTAAATAATGGAAAAGATAACTTAGGCAAGTTTGATGCTAAGTCTGATGAAGGTATATTTCTTGGTTACTCCAACCATAGTAAGGCTTTTCGTATATATAATAAAAGAACTATGACTATCGAAGAATCTATTCATGTTGCATTTGATGAAACTGACGCAAATGGATCAAGAAAGGATCTTGTTATTGATGATGTCACAGAAATCTTGGCGGAAACTCATTTGGGCAGCAAAGAAAAAAAAAGTCAAGGAGCAAGAAGAAAAACAAAACAAGAAGATCGACAAGTCTTGGAACTTCCCAAAGAATGACGGACTTCAAAATATCATTCCCTTGATCAAATAATAGGTGATGTATCTAAAGGTGTAAGTACTCGAAATTCCCTTAGAAATGCATGTAATCACTTAGCCTTTGTTTCTCAAATTGAACCTTAAGATATAATTGAAGCCTTTGATGATGAACATTGGATCTTAGCTATGCATGAGGAATTAAATCAATTTGAAAGAAATCAAATTTGGGAATTAGTTGCTAGACCTAATGATCATCCTATAATTGGCACAAAATGGGTTTTTAGAAACAAACTTGATGAAAATGGATTAATAACTAGAAACAAATCTAGGTTGGTCGCTAAAGGTTATAATCAAGAAGAAGGAATAGATTATGAAGAAACCTATGCACCTATAGCTAGATTAGAAGCTATTAGAATGTTACTTGCATATGCTTGCATCATGGATTTCAAATTATATCAAATATATGTTAAAAGTACTTTTCATAATGGCCTTATTTAAGAGGAGGTATATGTTGAATAACCTCCAGATTTTAAAAATTATGAACTACCCAACCATGTTTTTAAACTTAAAAAGGCTTTATATGGCTTAAAGCAAGCTCCTAGAGCTTGGTATGAAAGGTTGAATAAGTTTCTTTTAGAAAATAATTTTTCAAGAGGAAAAGTCGATACTACCCTTTTCATTAAAAATAAAAAGCATGATATTCTTTTTGTGCAAGTATATGTGGATAATATTATTTTTGGTGCTACTAATGAATCCCTTTATAAAGAATTTGCTAAGATAATGCAGAATAAATTTGAGATGTCAATGATGGGAGAGCTGAATTTCTTCCTCGGACTTTAAATCAAACAAACGAACAAAGGAACATTCATAAGTCAAACCAAATACTGCAAGGAATTGCTCAAAAGGTTCGAAATGGAAAACGCTAAACACATGGCCACTCCAATGGGTACTTCTTGCTATTTGGACAAAGATGAATGAGGTAAATTAGTAGAAATAACGAAATATAGAGGTATGATTGGATCTCTCCTTTATCTTACTGTTAGTAGGCCACATATTATGTTTAGTGTATGCATGTATGCTAAATATCAGGCAAACCCTAAGGAATCTCATTTAAATACTGTTACACGAATAATGAAATACCTAGTAGGCACTTCACAAATGGGCTTGTGGTACCCTAAAGGTGCCTCATGTAGCCTAATAAGCTATTCCGACTCTGATTTTGCTGGGTGCAAATTGGATAAAAAGAGTACTAGTGGGACATGCCACTTGCTTGGTAGTTCTTTAGTTTCTTGGCATAGCAAGAAACAAAATAGTGTGGCTTTGTTTACCGCTGAGGCTGAATATGTTGCAGCCGAAAGTTGTTGTGCTCAAATCCTATAGATGAAGCAATAACTTTTAGACTACGGTCTTCAGCTTGATCACATCTCGATAAGATGTGATAACACTAGTGCAATAAATATCTCTAAGAATCCCATTCTACATTCCAGAACAAAGCATATAGAGATAAGAAATCACTTTATTAGAGATCATATACAAAAAGGGGATTGCATTCTTGAGTTTGTTGAAACATCTAAGCAACTTGCTGATATCTTCACTAAACCCTTAGCGAAAGAAGCATTCTTTTATATTAGAGGAGAATTGGGCATAGTTGATCAATCCAATATATAATTGCTTGAATTTATTGCTTAAGTATGGTTTTTCACTCTCTTATATCTTTACTGACTTAAGCTTCGGAGATATCCCAAATCTTGTTTTGTAGGTACTTTATATTTGGGTAAGTTAACTCTCTTTTAAATCACTTTCTGAACGTATATTTTACTGTGCCTTTTGATAGTTTTATTCGAATAAATCTAGCTTTATTAGAATAAATTGTCTTCTATATTAGCTTAGTGTTTGCTGCTATCTCTGTCTATTCGAATAAATTTTAGATCATTCGAATAAGCAGAAGCTTGTTTCATCAGTCTTATTTGACTGATCTCTGTTTATTCGAATAAAATCAAGCTTATTCGAATAACCATAGACCTAGTTTATCAGTCTTAGTTTGGTTAATCTCTGTTTATTCGAATAACCCCTAGGTTATTTGAATAAATCTTGTTAAATGGCCAAAATGTTTGGCCTTCCCAGATACTCTATTCGAATAGGTTCACCCTCTATTCGAATAAAACCCTAGCAGAAATCCATGTTCAACGCTTGACCCTTCAGTTTCTATGCAAGGTTTATTTGAATAAACCTCTGTTTATTCAAATAGACACGGGCTTCTCTTTAAATAGCCCCTGCACGCCCAACCGTCTCAATTCCTGTTTCCTCTTCTGGTCTTCACCTTCTCTGCCCACGCCTCCATTGTTTCTCTACTTTTATCCATCTTTGCTCTCGTCTCTCTCTCTTCCTAACCTCCACACACCATGGCCTCCTCCTCCAGCAAACGCCTTCGCATGAAGACTGCACCTTGCAACAATCCACTTGACTTGAGAAGGCTCTCCTCCAACGAAGAGCACCGTGGCCGCTTCATTACGCACTTCTGGGAGCGTAACTTTGTCTAGCCCAAATACCTTGACCTCTCATTCTTTTAGCAACACAAAGGCTTTGACTTTCTGACCCTGTTGCAAAACCAGGGGGTTCTACAACTCTGTTCTCATCGGGCCACTCTCTACCCAGCTCTGGTGAAGATGTTTTTCTGTAATCTAGCATTTGATGGCCAGAACCTCCTCTTTGAAGTCTGCGATAAAAAAATTGTAATCACTCTATAGGATTGGCAGATTCTGTTTGGGTTGCAGTTCACTGGCACTCTCGTTGAAGATGATGACAACCCCTTTCTTGAGGAATTCAACAGGATTCGGGCAATTGAGGGCTTGCTGAAACCTGGTTTAGCCTTGCCTGACAAGGGCCTCAAGGGTGGCATGCTGAAGAGCCAAGATAGGCTTCTACGTTATGCCTTTGCTCATATCCTGGATCCCCACAGTGGAAACTATGTCTATCTCAGTGAAGATGACATCCTCATGCTCTGGATCCTAAAGAATGGTGTAACATCCCAAAAATTCTTTATTTCATTATAAACGATCATTTTATAATATTTATGATTTTTAGGAATTTTTGTGGATTTTTCTGAAAATGATGAATATTTTAATATATTTTTCATTTTACGTGTACACTGAGCGGAACCGGGGAAAATAAAATATTTTCTCTGAGGCTGGTAAACCTTGAACTGTCAACATGTCAACGAGGGATCTTACTAAACCCGAGGCCAGGCACAGTTTGCAAGGTTTGCATTTTTTAAGGTTTTATCTGCTAGATAAAATCGCTGTATTATAAAATTATCTTATGAATAATAAAATATTATTTTGATCAGTTGTAACTTTCATTCACTGAGAAAATAATTCTAACAGTGTAATTAAATCATCTGTCAAATGTATTTAATTTGGAGATAAGCTTACTATGCACTTTATCGAGGAGCGCGTGAGGCTTCTCAAGGAAGCTTCCTCCAACCATTATTTTTATTATTTCTCTCTCCTCCCATTTTGTGCAGCACGTTTGAATTAAGGGGTCTAATTCATTTTCTTTCTCACATTTCCCCTCCTCCCAATACGCAGCTACTATTCACTCATCTTTCTCTCTTCTCTTTCACCCCACAGCAGCAACACCGTCCACCCACACCTCCATTTTGTACTTCAAACCGTCATACTCCTTGCACCATTTTGTGTTTGGAGGACCACCATCATTGAGGAAATCATCTTCAAAGTTCTGCATTTTCTCCATCTTCATTCTCTTACGTCTTTGAAGCTTAAAGGTTGGAACTTTAAGATAAAGCTCTTAGCTTTTTCTTCTCCTCTTCTCATTTTCGTAACCCACTGTCATTTTGATGACTATGGGTATTCATTTCAATATTGGGTTCTAATTTTGCAAGTTTAAATGTTTAAGGATTTCCTGGAAGCTGAAAATGTAATTTCTGACCAAAAGGAGCAGTCTTTCCTTGTGCTTCTCTAAGGTAAGAGGAAGACACTCCTTCTCAACCTATTTTAGCATTTAGGAACGTCTGTGATTGGTGTTGAGGGTCATTCTATTTTTGCATGTTGTTTGTATTGTATGTGTGCTATTTGATTGTTTGTGTGTTTTGATAAATATATATATCTGGATGTATTGGAACGTGTAATATGGAAGGGAATGACTTCTGATTAGTTCTCGGATGGTCACGGTGTTGAGCCCAGAAATTTGGAAATTTCATATGAAAACTAGTAACAGTATGAACCCCTGGCCAAAATCCGTCGAGTTTAGACTTCTAACCATTTTCGTCGAATGTCGAAATCCGTCGAGTTTAGATTTCTGACCACCAAACACAACGTCAAAATCCGTCGAGTTTAGGCTTCTGACCATTTTCGTCGAATTTCAAAATCCGTCGAGTTTAGATTTCTGACCACCAAACACAATGTCAAAATCCGTCGAGTTTAGGCTTCTGACCATTTCCGTCAAATGTCAAAATCCATCGAGTTTAGATTTCTGACCACCAAACACAATGTCAAAATCCATCGAGTTTAGGCTTCTGACCATTTTCGTCGAATGTCAAAATCCGTCGAGTTTAGATTTCTGACCACCAAACACAATGTCAAAATCCGTCAAGTTTAAACTTCTGACCATTTCCGTCAAATTTCAAAATCCATCGAGTTTAGATTTCTGACCACCAAACACAATGTCAAAATTCGTCGAGTTTAGGCTTCTGACCATTTTCGTCGAATGTCAAAATCCATCGAGTTTAGACTTCTGACCATTTCCGTCGAATGTCAAAATTCGTCGAGTTTAGATCTCTGACCACCAAACACAATGTCAAAATCCGTCGAGTTTAGACTTCTGACCATTTCCGTCGAATGTCAAAATCCGTCGAGTTTAGATCTCTGACCACCAAACACAATGTCAAAATCCATCGAGTTTAGACTTCTGACCAATATCTTTCTACCAACGTTGTTTCTGTTAGGTCATTTTCCATCGGAATGCAGCCTCAATTGTACACTAGAGACACTTCTTCGTCGAATCCAAAATTATAATTATCGTCTAACACTTAGTGATTTAATTAGTGGTAATAGGATACAATAATTAGCAAATTGGGGAAATTAAAATATACTTTGAGATTCATAAATTTTAAAGAACCAAGAATGGAATTTTCATAAGACTTTGGATAATTTTAATTAGGGTAAGAACATGAGAGTGTGAGATTTTGAGATCTTAGAATAACCTTTTAAGTGTATATGAATAAATTACCTAAGAGGATTTAAATTAACTAAGAGAATTCCTTTAGAAACAAACTCTGTAAGTAAAGCTAAACCTAAGCAAGAATTCATAATACGCTTTAAAATGTATTAATTTATTTGACAACAATATTATGCTATTGTGGGTCCATGTGGGTGACCATTGACAGTGTTAATTCTTACTTTGGCAAATTGTGACATATGATGGAATAGTATGTAATAATGACCATACATGATTATGCATAGAGTCTGTATGCATTGCGAATGTCCGTTGGACTGTCGTAAGGCCTAGTTGCCTAGGAGTTGAACACACCTTAGTGCGGGTGCGAATAGACAAGTGTAGGTCATCGGTTGACCTTGGGGGCGTCAGGGTGCAGGTACCTCGCAATGGGCAGTTGGTAGCTCTCTGTCCGTGGGGCAGATCGATGCAAACACACTGACAATCCGGACCGAGACACTGTCCTATATTGCGATCTAGTGCAGACTGTCTGTATAATGCCATGATGTGCACGTGGGTAAATTCAGAATTATAGCACTTTGGCCTCGGCCTACCTTGCGGTTGCGTACATATCGCCTGATCTTTCTCTCTGACCATTTGTGTCTAGCTCCATGGAGTAGGATTTTGATTTTGTATGCATATGCATAATGGGTCCATGAATTATCTGGCATACATTGTTATTATAATTAGAACTGTTGTACTTCTGATATGTCTATATATATATATGACTGCCTGGAACTGTTTGGTTGATTGTAACTGCTACTAAATGTTTATTACCATTATTGCTGTCATAAATGCTACGTGGGCGCTTTGCGCCATTTGGTTTCTTGATGCTATGATTGGTAATGATGGTAGGATGTCTTACCTCTTTCTTGTACTTTTCTTGCTCTATGTCAATTTTTGGTTAAAGATTGTAAATGGGAACGAGGTTGGATTCTTTTGGATTTTCTTGGTTTGACCCACTGTATCCGGTGATGTCGTCACAAAGGGAGTTCTATTGGGTTCATTTGAATTGTGTTCACTTGTGGTGTTAATGCGCGGCGAGTCAATTGGACCGACAAGATGTATTTAACATGCTGGGGATCTGACCTTGACCATGAAGAGAACTGCGATTGAAGACCTTATCCTGTATTTCTCACTACTCCGGTGAGCCCGGAGTTGCCTCACGCATTCGGGATTCGATGGAGTGCCCAACTCCTTAGTCGTAGATATATTATGGGTAGTTTATATTTTATTTTGCATTACCTATATAAAGTGTATTTTGGGTATATGTATGTTTTAAGATGATTATCCAGTATTACATGCTGTAATTCGAGTACATATTATAATTCATAATTTAACTGGTTGTATATGTAACTACTCATTCGTGGCTCCTATTTTCCTCATATGCGAAATAATTAATACATTTGTAAAGTTTGTTATCTGACAATGTTAGCACGCCGAAATTTAGTGACCATGACGTAATGACGATTATGCATTGGTTATTAAATCGAGGGGTGTTACAAATGGTCACAGGATCAATTGGCCTGTGTTTATCATGAAACACATGATGACAGCCAAGGAAAAGGAAAAATCTGACTTACCTTATGGTATTCTCGTCACTACCTTGCTCAGCAAGTATCCTCAGGTCTTGGAGATTGAGCGAGCCATCGCCTTATCTCATCATAACGTCTTCGGTTCCTTCACTCTACGCAAAATGAAGATGATCCAAACCGATGAAGGCTGGGTGTATCCAGATGAGGTTGCTAAGGATGAGTTAGACCCTGCTGACGCCCCTGCTGCACCTGCTTCATTTACCTTAGAGCAGATCATGGCCACCTTGCATGATAATTGAGCATATATGGAACATACCTTCTCTATTCTTTTTGATAGAATAGAAGATGTTGAATGTGACATTGCTGCCCTCCGATCTACTTCACCTACTTCTACACCAGCTTCTTCACCACCGCCTCCGGATACTTTCTTTTAGGAGTAGTTTAGATCTTAGGATCCTTTTTTTTGCTTGTGCTTTATTTGTTTCTGGCCTCTGTATTTGTATCACTCTTTGATTAATGAATAAATGAAGTTTTGGTTTATTTTCTGAGTATGTTTTACAGTTATTTATTTCTCTTTTCTACTTTTACATCTAGATATCTGTTTATGGGACTTACCCCTTTTTTTGCTCATGACAAAAGAGTGAGAAATATTTGAGTTTAATTGAAAAGACAGATATTTGAATTGAGAAAAGATAGGTAAAACTTAAAACGAGATTGGATTCAAATTGAAAGGGGGAGTTGCACACATCTCTGATAAACGTTACCTCTTATAATTAAAGAGGGGGAGTAAGCTTTTAACTTTTCTCATTGATAGTTTGTCATCATCAAAAAGGGGGAGAATGTGATTGGACATATGCCTTTGAAGACTTGTTTTGATGATAAAAAACGTGAAGACAAAAATGAAGATGATGGAAAGACCAAGTCCAAGATCTTATAAGAATAGTTTTAGGACTTAGAGTCTTTTTGTACGGAGCTCACTTTAATATCTCACTGTTTTGAAAGAAAAGATAAAATTGGCTTTAAAAAGAAACTAAAGTGTTTTCTTCAAAAATTCGAATAAAGCTTATTCTATTCGAATAAACCTATTATTTTTTTTGAATAAAGCTTATTCTATTTGAATAAACCTTACTACGAGCTTCTGTTTTTTAAAATGTTATTCGAATAACAGGATAACTATTCTAATAAATAAGTTTTTCGGAACTGTTGTTATAAATATATTATTCGAATAGATGTAATGCTATTTGAATAAAACCTTTTCTCTCTAAAATGTTTTTTACAGTGTTATTCGAATAACACAGTGGTTATTCGAATAACCCATATCAATTTGCTTTTCATGATAGTTTCATGAACAATATTATTCAAATAATAGTTTCATCTATTCTAATAAACACGTCGTTTACGTACTGATATGGAAACAAACAGGCTTTTAATTTGCTTTAAAAGAGATTTAATTACACCCAATGGCATTTCGTTTGAAATTTTCTCTATAAATAGAAGCCTTGGGTCACGTCAAAAATAGCCTATCTCTCTGAATTATTTTCTACTTGCTCTAACTTGTGAAATTATTTTCTACGCTATATTTTTAATTAAAACTTTGAGATATTTCTGTGAGAGCTCCATTAGCACTTCAATTTGTATAATTTGCTCTAAGTGAGAGTTTCTCTCTATTTACTTTCTGCTATTCTGTATTGAGGGTGAGGTATCCCTCAAGGTTTGTATATAGGTGAGGTATCCCTGCAGGCTGAGGCTTTAGCACAAGGGTAGAGTTTCCCTGTGTGTGAAAAGTGCTCTTTTGTGTAACGGTTGTAAGCGCCTATTGAAGCTTGTATACATAGTAAAAAATATCGGCTATTGTTTCGAGGACTAGACGTAGACCACAAGTGGGTTAGTGGTCGAACCAAGATAAATACTGTATTTGCTTCTTTCTTCTTAATCTCTTTATTTTATGCAGCTTTATTTTATTGCATATTTATTCTTTGCTATTTCTTGAGCTTTTCTTCTACATCTCGTTATTTTTGTGCATTTATTTAACAATTTTTAATATTTGTGTTTTCAGTAAAAGAGGTTTGCAAAAAGTTTTTATACTCAATTCACCCCCCTCTTGAGTACTGGAAGCCACTTGGTAACGTACACAACTGATGGTTAAGACAGATTCTTATATGACAAAGACAGATGCTCAGTTAGCAAAGCATGAAGTGATGTTCTAGAGTCAGTCTGCTTCTTTACGAGCATTGGAGACCCAAGTAGGGCAGTTGGCTAATGCCATCAATAATAAGCCTCTAGGCACCCTCCCGAGTAACACTGTTAATAATCCGAAGGGTGCCTCAAATGAGCACTGCCATGCTATCTCACTACAAAGTGGGAAGAACATGGAAGGGAATATGAAAACAAAGCTATTTGAAGAGGAAACTAAAGTTGGTGTAGAAGACAAGGAGGTAGTGAGCCAAGATGTTGGGCAAAATCAGGATATTGCCAAGAGGAATGGTGAGGAGAAGAAGAAGGCGTTCAAACCTTATATCCACCCTCTACCTTTCCCCAGTAGGCAAGTAAGCAAAAAGCTTGAGCACTAATTCTAGAAATTCTTGGAAGTGTTCAAGAAGCTGCACATTAATATCCCATTTGCAGATGCTTTAGAGTAAATATTGAGCTATATAAAATTCATAAAGGAAATTCTATCAAAGAAGAGAAAGCTTAGTGAATTTGAAACTGTTGCCCTAACGGAGGAGTGCAGTGCAATTCTGCTTAACAAATTTTCTCCTAAGCTCAAGGATCCCAGAAGCTTCACCATCCCCTGCACAATTGGTGAGCAGTTCATAGGTCAGGCATTGTGTGACTTAGGAGCCAGTATTAATCTTATGGCCTACTTTATTTACTAAAGATTAGGTTTGGGGGAAGTCTCGCCTACTTCAGTTACTTTACAGTTGGCAGACCGAACCCTTACTCATCTGAAGGGGGTTATTGAGGATGTACTGGTTAAAGTGGATAGTTTATCTTCCCTGTGGATTTTGTCATACTTGGAATTAAGGAGGATAGAGAAGTCCCATTGATTTTTGGCTGACCATTCCTTGCAACAAGAAGAGCTCTGATTGATGTGGAGAAAGGTGAACTCACCATGAGGGTTCAGGACCAAGAGGTGATTTTTAACATTTTCAATGCAATAAAAGGCCCTCAAGATCAAGAAGATTGTGCTATGGTGAGTATAGTTAATGGGATAACATCCAAGGAAGGTGGTGCAAGTGATGCCTATGCTCCAAGTGCAGGTCATGTCTTTGCTGATGGTTAAATGGAAAAAGTGGAGCTAGACCAGCTCAAAGCAGCTGTGGTGGTAAATTTATTTGATGCACCTATTGAGCAAGCTCCAAATTTGGAGCTTAAAATCATGCCATTCCAAATGTATCAAGCCAATTTTGTAAATCAGGAGGAAAATCCTCCTCCCTTATAGAAATGCATTTGGAACAGCAGACAAGTCCTACCAGGATTGTAAATTAGGCCATTTTAGGGAGGGAACCAAAATTTTCATTTTATGTCTTAAATATATAAATATCTTGATTTTTATGTTTTTGTATATTTTTGAATTGCACTATGTAAATTAACGTTGTAGGCAAGTTTTGCAGGCGCTGGAGACCTCATTTGAGCAAAAGTCACGGTTGAGGTGAATTTACTGTAGAATTCTGCAGCCAGACTCGGCGTGAGGTTTGTAATATTGCGTCATTATGCTATTTTGGGCCAAATTGCAGTGAGCACGCACTGTGACTCTCCAGACCCTAATGTCACAGTGTTGAGTGCATTTCAAAAAAAAAAGTAAAATTTTAAATAGTAATTAGTAATTAATTTTAAAATTTTAAACTGGTGGGAAGCAATTTGCTCTGTGGCATTGGAGTTATAACGTCGCGGTGCGCAAGGGCAGAATGGGCTAAGTGCTGCGATGTTTTGTGCATTATCTCATTCCCCCATTTCCCTCATTCCTTTCTATCTCTTTCTCTCCCCTTCTCTCTATGCCTTCCTATTTCTTTCTTGCCTTCCCCCTCCCGTACTCTTAGTCCTACTAGTATTAAGGTAAGTGTTTCTTAGTTTTTCTTTATTTGGTGAATATTTTTATCTATTTTCTTAGGTATTTACTATTTGCATTGTTCCTCTTCATATTTTTTTGTTGTATTTGTGTTGAATACTTGTTTTAGGCTTAGTATTTTTACGTTTTTGTTAGTTTATGTTATATTGTGCCTAAAATTGAGTGGATTAAAAGTTGCTATTGAATGCGTTTCTTGGAAAAATTAGGTTTGAATGCTACGACGTTGACTTGAATGTCGTGGCGTTGAGTTGAATTCCGTGACGTTGTCATGAATGTCGCGGCGTTGTGTTGAACAGGTTGAATGTCACGACATTGGGGTTAATGTCACGGCGTTGAAACCTAAAAATTCTAGAATTGCTCTATTTTTCAGCACTGGTAACTAAACCAGTAATCATTGAGCGTGGGTTTTCCTTTTCAGAAACCATTAATGAAGACATAGAGTGGACCATCCGTTTGTTGGGATGGGGCTATTTTGCTAAACATCCTGAGGCAGTTATGTTACCATTAGTTCGCGAGTTCTATGCGAACTTAGCCTTTGTCGAGCCAGGTGCTACTTCTGTCATGGTGAAGGGTAGGGATGGCAATTTTACCCGTCCCCGCGGGTACCCGCGGGTAATACCCGTGATGGGGTGGGTAATACCCATCTAATTTCTCCCGCAGGTATAAATACCCATTTTGTGTTATCCCCATTTAATAAACGGGGCGGGGACGGAGGTGGTTCCCCCGTACCCGTCGGTACCCATAAAAAAAATTACACAAATATTTTATATAAAATTACTAAAGAACTTAATTATATAAATTAACATATGGTAGAGTTATATAAATCAAAAGTATTTTAGGTGTTTGACATTATTTTTGGATTAAGTTGTGTTGGACAAATTTTGAGAAATTATGGATTATACTTTTTTTTCATTTTTTCATTTTATTTTTTTAATTTTGTTAATTTTGTTTTACAATTTATTGAGTACTCGCGGATATCCATGGGTACCCGTTTACCTGCGGGGGAATGATAGACAGGTACCTGCACGGATATGGAGGCAGGGGCATATATTATTCACGGGGGCGGGGGGCTACTACCCGTCCCTGCCCTGCCCCGTTGCCATCCCTAGTGAGGGGACTCCAGGTCTCCTATTCTATGGAGGATATTCGAACTGAGTTGATACTGCAGCCTCCGCCTCTTGTATGTGAGTACACAGAATTCTGCCGCTAGGAGCCCGAGGATGGTATAGATCTTAGCTTGGTTACTGCTTGGATTTGCACTGTGGAGTCTCAGCCAGTGCAGTGGACGATGAGCATCTAGATGAATAGGCCTCGTTTCTTTCCCAGAGGTTGTTTGATGCCTGAGGCTAAGGCCTGGTACCATTTTATATCTACTAGGATCCTCCCGTCAATCAACTTGTCAGAGGTGACCAGATTGGGCAATTCTTATATATGCTATTTTAGAGCATCGATTCATCGACGTTGCTCAAATTATACATGCCCAGATCACTAGAGCAGCGAGAGAGGCTAGGAGCTTATTCTTCCCTTCACTCATTCATACACTATGCCGGAGGCAGGCTATTCAGACTAGTTCTCACGAGGAGAAGACAGATATAAAACAACCTCTCAATGAGTATTTCATTGTGAGGTTGAGAAGCCCAGTAGCTCCAGCTTGTCCGAGGCCAGCTCGTAAGGAGCCTAGAGTGGCAAGACCTAAGCCAGCAGTAGCAACACCTAAGCCCTAGGCCGCACCTATAGATGACATAGATTGGCGTACTCGTGTGGAGGTCCGATTAGGCCATATGGAGGCCCGGTGTACACAAATGACATTTATGTTGTCTTATACCATCCAGATGTAGAGGTGGATGGTAGAGCACCTAGGACTGCCAATGAGGGACTTTCCAGTTCTAGATTTCCCACCCACTGCTGTAGCGGGGCCCTCCCAGGCTGGACCTTCAAGAGCCTATGCTGTAGCGGATGAGGATGCTGATGATGATGCAACTGATGATGATACTGATACTGATGGCCTA
Organism: Ormosia semicastrata; assembly: GCA_029884595.1. Taxonomy (NCBI): domain Eukaryota; kingdom Viridiplantae; phylum Streptophyta; class Magnoliopsida; order Fabales; family Fabaceae; genus Ormosia; species Ormosia semicastrata. The sequence goes on along the minus strand of JAQQTO010000062.1, from coordinate 14,792,212 downwards.
GACAGTGATGATCCACTTATCTAGCCATAGCATTCAAGGCACTGCACTTTCTTTCATTGTATTTCTTTTTTATATATATATGTATATTTCTTTTGTACAATGAGGACACTATTTCCCTCAGGTTTGGGTGGGGTGTCTTATAACTTCATGTTTTGACTTTATATGCAGTATTATGATAATTGCGTACTATCGTGTTTATATGCATATGTTTTAAGTATTATATGTATATTTGTTTTATACTTTTTATAGTATATGTATGTGTAGATGGTAATTATAGGAGCAATTATCTTGATAAAAATTTTCATAAAAATTCATTCAAGATACAATTGTCGTTCCCTTTCACATTGTGAGTTGTAATGTTTAAAAGCTAGTGTGTATGATTGTCCAAGGATAGATATTGATGCAATATGACTTTCATTTTTCTGTGAATCCATATGCAATCCTTGGCGCATACTGAGGCATTCTAGTTTCTTTTTATGCACGATGTGTTTCCCATATGCATGCTTCTTGAACTTTGGAAAGAATAAGAATGTTTGCCTAGAGAAAGTTTATGGATGATACATGTGAAAAATTCAATTATCCTAGAAATTGTTTGATACGAACCTTAGGTGAACCACACCACAAAAGCTAGCCATTGAAGTTGGAGAGCCCAAGGCCATATAAACCCCACACCAGAATCCCATACTTCTGATGTGGGACTTAAGTCCCATACCTTGCAATTGGATCTTAACATTCCACCACACTTCGCAGCCCTGGCGCCCATGCGGGCTGACTATGCACTAGCCCTTTGACTAGTCCTGGGTAAACACAGTAATGCTGGCGTCACCACCCGCGCCACTCGTTTACAATTGAAAGACATGGTGGAAGGCTCTAATACCAATTGATATGAACCTTAGGATAACCACACCACAAAAGCTAACCATTGTAGTTGGAGAGCCCAAGGCCATATAAACCCCACACAGAATCCCATACTTCTAATGTAGGACTCAAGTCCCATACTTGCAATTGGATCTTATCATTCTACCACACTTCGCAGCCCCGACGCCCACGCGGGCTGGCTGTGCACTAGCCCTCTAACTAGTTGAAAGAGCCACTAAGGTTTATGAGAGGAAAAAGAAGATGTGTGGTGTAGGGGATCAAAACCAAGAGAGAGAGGAGGGAGAAAATAATTAACATGCATGATTGGGGATGAAAGGGATGTGGGAATGAGGTGAGGTCAATTATAAAAGGTAGGAAAGAGAATAGTTGGGGAAGGTTGGATTTTAGAATAGTTGGGGAAGGTTGGATTTAGGCTGGGAATTGGGAGACCCTAGGCTTCTCGAAGTGCCTAGACCATATTTTTATTTGCAATACAGGTTCTAAAGACACTAAGATCTATGAAAGGAAAAAAAAGAGGTGCAGTGTAAGGGATCAAAACCAAGAGAGAGAGGAGGGAGAAAATAACTAACTTGCACGATTGGGGCTGAAAGGGATGTGAGAATGGGGTGAGGTCAGTTATAAAAGGTAGGAAAGAGAATAGTTGGGGAATGCTGGATTTATGCTAGGAATTGGGAGACCCTAGGCTTCTTGAAGTGCCTAGACTATATTTTTATTTGTAATACAGGTTCTGTTATCACCTTGATATCAGACTAGAGTTTCCTATTAATACAAAGTTTATTCAATTTATTCTCTTTATTTATTAGGTTCCTATCAATTTGGTATCAAAGCTCACATCCTAGAGCTTGAATGGTCATCACACGCAATGTAATGGAATCACGAGTGGAGAATTTAGAGCAAGGGGTTGGAAATTTGGAGAGGACGATGGACGAGATTAAACAACTTCTCCAAAGAAGAAATCGGAGGCGCAGGGGATAGACTCGACGTCGGAGAACCCCGGACAGTGAAGAGGGTGACGGGGGCGGAGGTAGTCAGTCGGGTGGGTCACACTCACGATTAGTGAATAGGGAGAGTAGCCAAACATCGATGTACGTAGTAGGAAGAAGGAAGCTTGAAATCCCTATGTTCAATGGGGATGATGCGTATGGATGGATTGTGAAGGTGGAGAGGTTCTTTAAGCTACAGTCGGTGCTAGAGAATGAGAAACTTGATGTGGTAGTGATGGCTTTGAAGGATTATGCCTTAAACTGGTACCAGTGGTGGAAGGAACAAGCCACACAGAGGAGTTGGGAGGAGTTCAAAAGGGCTGTTATCCACTGATTCCAGCCAGGGCTAGTCCAAAACCCTTTGGGTCCCTTGTTGAGCATCAAATAGATGGGATTGGTGATGGAATATCAAGAAAAATTTGTGATGTTCATCGCGCCATTGAAGAAGGAGGAGTGGGTGATGCTAGAAAGTATTTTTCTAAACAGTCTCAAGGAGGAAATCCAGGCAGAGCTTAAGTTGTATGAGGCGAGATCCTTATCGGAGCTCATGGACAGGGCGTTGTTATTGGGGGAAAAGAATTGGGCACTGCAGAAAGGGGGGCCTATACTGAAGGAGAAGGTGAACTGGAAGGATCGGGTCTATAGCTCCAAAACGCGGCCTGTGGGGGAGGGTAATAGAGCCAACACTTTTGGGTATAAGCCCAACTATGGTAACCCAGGGTCTAACGAACCCAAATCAGCAAAGGAGCCCAAAGGAGAGAAGAACAGAGAGGAAGCTCAGTCAAGCCGAGCTTGAGGAGAGGAGCAGGAAGAGCCTCTGTTTCAAGTGTAAGGAAAAATGGGGAAAGGAGCATGTGTGTAAATTCAAGCATTTCTAGCTAGTGTTATGGGAAGGAGGTGAGGAGGATGAGGTAGGGGAGGAGTCAGAGGAAGAATAGGAGCTTGAATTTGAGTTCAAAACACTCCAATTGTCTTTAAGGAGTAAAGAGGGCCTAATCTCTAATCAGTCCTTTAAAATTTAGGGCAATATTGAGGAAAGACCAGTGTTAGTCTTAGTAGATTCAGGAGCAACCAACAATTTTATCTTGTTACTAAGTGACCTCAATACTCAAGAGGGGGTGAATTGAGTATGAAAACTAAGTTCGCAAATCTTTCACAAATCGTTTGATAAATAATTTTCGTTGAAGCTATTTGATGATTAAAGATGATTGGATATAAGAGATAAACACTTTCACTTATAAATGCAATAGTCAAAGGTACCAATATTCAAGCAAATCAATAAAACAGTACTCAATGTAAAGAGAAGGGTTTAGAGAAAACAAACACAATGATTTATCCTAGTTCGATCACCAATCCACTTGTGATCTACGTCCAATCCTCAAGCAACCGCTAGAGATTTTCCACTATTTCTTCAAGTTTCAATAGGTGCTTGATAACCTTTACAACCTTGAGCACTCAACACTTTAGGATACCTCACCCTTGGAGCTTGAGTCTCTTCAACTAAGGGATACCTCACCCTTTACACTTTTGGAGGGATGCCTCACCCTCTTTACAAAGCAATATAGATTGATTGAATGAAGCTCTCACTAGAGTAGATGATTACAAATTGAAGCTCTAATATGCTCTCAAATATTTTTCACGTTTTTACAAAAAACAGAGCAAGAAATGGATTTGAGGATTGATTCACGTTTGGAAGTATTGGTGATCAGTTTTTGGTTCAAGGTCAACCTCAAATGAAAACCCAACATTGGTATTTATAAGTTTCTCAATAAATGGAGCCGTTGGAGGGTTTTAGTCATGTATTTAATGCATTTAATATAGCCGTTGGACGTTGTTAGGGTGCATGTAATCGATTAAACAGCATATGTAATCGATTACATTGTTGTTCCAACGTGTTCTTGACTTTCTGGACTCTGTGTAATCGATTACATTATTGGTGTAATCGATTACATGGTTTCTGACTTTGCTTGTAATCGATTACAATATCCATGTAATCGATTACATGACTTCTGACTTGCTGTGTAATCGATTACAATATCCATGTAATCGATTATATGACTCTTTGAACGTGTTCTTGCCATTCTGGGCTTATTATAATCGATTACATTTATTGTGTAATTGATTACATGGCTTCTGACTTGCTTGTAATCGATTACATTACTCATGTAATCGATTACAAGGCCTCTGTTTGCTGTGTAATCGATTACAAACATCATATAATCGATTAAATTGGCCTTTGAACACATTTTTCAAGTCCAATAAAGCTTGTAAGTCATTTCTAATACCTCAAGACACTTGATTAAACATAAATCCTTTTAAGAGTGTTAGATTTAAGATTGAAACTCAAGTTTCTTGAAAACTATGTTTAACTTTGAAATTTCCCATTTATTTTGAGGTGATATATTGAAAAACCATTTGAGAAAACTTGAGAGCATTTAACATTAATCTTCTAAGTCTTATAACTAAATAAACCTCTTGACTTCTTTCTTTGATCTTGATTTTTCCTTTTGCGCTTGATCTTCACTTTGGCATTTGATCTTCACTTTGGCCTTTGTTATCATCAAAAACTATTTGACATGCTTTAGGGACATAAGCATTCACATTCTCCCCCTTTTTGATGATGAGAAGCTGATCATAGGAAAAAGAAAGAGTTTTTGTATTTGTATATAATAGACATTTAGGCGCAATGCTCCCCCAGAGTTTATGCATGATATTGGGTTAGATTTTGCATATAAAAAGCTTAAGAGCTCAAAAGCTCAATAACTCCCCCGTACTCATACAACCTTAATTACTCATGCAATCTTTAATTAGATTTCATTTCATTTTTCCTTATTCTCTCCCCCGTTGGCATTATCAAAAAGACATAAGCATTTAAAGAAAAATGGACAGCATGACGGCTATATTTCATGATTCCCCAAATTTTGCCAGAATAGGAAATCTAAAGAGATTAATCAGTCTAATCAATTTTCAAGCAGCCAGACATTCAAAGAATAGAAGCAAAGTTGAAACAAGTTCATATATCATTAATCAGCATGTACAAAATAACTTTTCACAACCAGTATAGCCAATAACCAAAAAAACACCAGAATTGTATACCAATGTTATATAATCAGAGTTAAAACAAAAAATACAAGGTAGTCATAAAAAACATCAGGATAATGGGCCATGATCACTATCAGTAGCCTCGCTGTCACTGTCTCGATCCGCAGCAATGTCTCCTAGATCAACATTATCATCGCCGAGCTTAAGATCGTCGTCAGAGTCTAGAAGCTCCTCATTATCAGAGTCTAGAAGCTCCTCATCATCAGCAGGAATGCCAGATGGACCAGCAAAGGACAGGGGAACCGAAGAGGCAGAGGATGTGGGAGGGGCAGCAGCAGCACTCAGAGGAATAGGAGGTCCACCCAAGAGGGATCGAATCGAGGCAAGCTCCTGATCTGAGTAGTCCATCCTCAGCTCAAGGTGATCTATCTTCTGCTCAAGGTGATCCATGCGCGTGTCTACATTAGCGCTCAGGTTTCGCATCTCTTGGAGTAGGAGGTCAAGAGTAGTCAGACTGGGGGGGATGTTGAGCCTCCTCATCATCGTCACTATCCAGATCATGATGGATATGACCAAACGTGCCGTGAGCAATGTAATGCCACCTATCATCCACTTTGTAGAACTAGAGCTTCTTCAGAGTATGCAACCCAATGGATTGTGGTCCTTTCGAGCTGGTGTCCTTGGACTCCTCAGCTAGGGAAATGCGACAGTGCTCTAGGATGGTGGTGACCAACATAGCAAATGGGAGAGCAGAGTTCTTCTTTTTCTTTACATCTAACATATGCTCTATAATGTAGTAACCCCAGTTTATTGGACGCCCGGTGGTCATTGCCCATAAGGCCACCACATCATCCTTGAGGACCTGGGAGTAATTCCCTCCCCTAGAAATCAATCCTCGGACCAAAAGGAAGTGGAGAACCCTGTTCTCCATAGTTAGGCCTGTAATTGGCATTGACCAAAGCAATGGTTTTGATGATAACAAACAAGAAAGGAATAGAAGTGCAAAGATAAAGTCCCAAGACTCTTCAAGCTTAGCTTATAGGACTTAGATCTTATGTAAAGGTAAAAAGGAATCACACTAAGCTCAAACAAGTTTTAAACATATTTATAAGTGTCTCTAAAATGTTTAAATGCCCAACAAACTGTTTTGGAAAGGTAGTTATGGTAATAGTTCAAATCTATGAAAAATAGTCAAGTTTGTATTTTGCAAAACTGACATATAGTTACTCTTTTGATTATAACTTTCAAAATACTTTGAGTTTTACTTTGAAACTTATCTCATTTGAAAATAGACTCAAAGATATTTCCAATGACTGGTCATTTGCTTTAATTGGATAAGAAATGAAGAAGTTATGACCTTTTAAAGTCGGTTTGAAACGAAAATGGTGTAATCGATTACGAGTCATGTAATCGATTACAACGTTAACGTAGCCGTAATCGATTACACAAAGTATGTATTCAATTACAAAGTGCCCAGAAAGCTTGTAATCGATTACACAAAGTATGTAATCGATTACACAAAGTATGTAATCGATTACAAAGTGCCCAGAAAGCTTGTAATCGATTACATGAAGCTTGTAATCAATTACAAAGTGCCCAAGAACGTTTCTAACGGCTATAAACGGCTAGTTTTCATAGAAAATGTAACACCCCAATTTTTGGGTAAAAGACCGATGTATCCTTATTTTACTGTTTCTTGTTTTTCTCAAATGAAATATATATATAATCACCTGTTATTTTATTTGACCGTTTTGAGTGTTTTGTTTCCATGATGGGAAAAAATGGAAAAATGACCATTTCATCCCGAATGTACTGTTTTTGGTTTTTCTACATGATACATGTTTGATATTACTCTGTGATTTTATTTGGACTTTTTGTGAGATTTGCTCGGGACGGAAAATAATAATTTTTCTGGTCGGAAAAATATTATTTTAATTAATTAGAGTTGGTGGATCTTACTAAACCCAATTCTGATTGATATATAAATTAGTTTCATAATTTTTAGAATTTAACTGTGCGATAAAATAATTTTTAGTATTATTTTATTCCTCAGTATAAATTTTGACAGTGGACCCGATACTGTGTGTGTGCGGGACCCACGTATAAATAAAGTAACCAATAGAAACAAGAAACTTGGACCAATAGAAATAAGACACATGGAAGTCAAAGTAATAAAGACAAAGTCAACAAAAGTGGCTTGACCATTTTGGACCATTAGATTGAATCTTGGTAGATAAGCTTGAATGATAACCATAGATTTGATGAATGGCTAGGATTGAATCTTGGTGGATAAGCTTGAATGATGACCATAGATTTGATGAATGACTAGGATTGAATCTTGATGGATAAGCTTGGATGATGACCATGGATTTGATCAATGGATAGGATTTAAAGATGAATCAATGGCTAGGATTAAGTCAAAAATTTGTAGACTTGACTTTAGGATTAGTAAATTAATTAAGCCTAGTTTGACTAGATTAATTATTTAATTAGCAAACTAATTAAACTAATTTAGTTATTAAATAATTATAATATAAATACTAATTAAATATGCTAATATTGTTTAGAGATTATAAATTATGTAATTATTTGTCTAATTAACTAGTTATGTAATTAGATAAACAATTAAGTAGACTAGTTTAATTCTTAATTAATTATAATCTAAAATATTAATTGGGAATCCTAAAATTAATTAAAGGTTATGATATATGTTAGTATATGTTAGATATATTAGTCATAAGATTAAAATGCTAATTAGGATTTAATTAGAATATTTGACCAAATAAATTTTCCTAATTGACTAACATGTAATTAAAACAAATTAAATACTTAAAATGGACTTGGAGGATACGGTTGGGCAGCAGCCTTTAGGGGCTTATTGGACAAGTTTTACAAGCTTCTTAAGCACTACAATAAAGACCTCATCTCAACCATTGAAGGAATGGAGGGTTAGGATAGTTTGCATGTGATTAAATCACTTAAACTCACCCAAATTTTCCACACGGTAGCAGCACATGGGCAGCTGCAATATTGGAGGCAAAATGGAATATTCAAGAACATGTGACAAGGCTTGGAGTAGCCAATAGGAAACAAGCTTGGTGATCAAGTTTTAATCTTGACCCTTGGTGAATTCTAAGGCTTGGATGGAGTCTTGGAGAGTCAATATTGGTGGGTATCCATTTGCTTTTCACGGCCATGCATTTGGAGGAAACAAAATCAAACATAATTCATTCTTTCTCTCAAAGTGATTCACGGCCATGCATTTGGAGGAGACTTATTTCATTTAATCAAAGTCTTCATCTATTCTCCAAAGCTATCAAGCAAAGCTCTCAAATATTCTTTCTCTTTTTCTTCTCCAACCCCACTCACAGACTTTCTCTCTATCACTCTTCACTTTTATTTCACACATATCTTAGAAAAATTATCCATTTTCTCTCTCTAAAACACCAAGAACCAAGAACATTTCTCTTCCATTTTCTCTCTCACTCTATTCGGCCTATACACTACCCACAACACCAAGCATCTATAATTTTATCTAACCATATTTCCTAAACCCAAATCCTATTCTAAACACTTTCTCTTCACAAAGTTTTTCCAAAATCCTACTCTATCTTGTCCAAAATTCAAGTTTTTGCTTACTTACTTAAGGGTAAGTCTTGATTTTATGGTTCAAAATTAGATTTCTAATTTTTCTAACCATGATTGTTCCATGGTTTTTCCATATTAAACCTTGTATGAGTTTTTACTAATTGTTTTAAATTGTTAGGATTTTGTTTGGAGGCTACCCGAAATTTCAAGGAGAAGGAGGAGACTAACCTGGTTATTTTGCTTCAAGAGGTAAGAGGGAGATTACCCTCATCAACCATGTGTTGGTGGTGAGGAATGTTTTTGTCTCAGGTATGAAGAATCCATGAGGATTCGGTTTGTGTAATTGTGGTGGTTTGAATTGTTGTGGCTTGTGTTAATTATTTGATTATTTAAGTGTTTTTCGGTTGGTGATTTATTTATTTTTATATGCATGATTATAGCTTTAGAATATTTTGCATGCCTATAGTGTTGAAATATGTGGTATATGTATTGTATGTGTTATTATAATGTTAGAAATGCAAATTCCAAAGAATGCAAAACCCTAGGTTCTCATACCATTGAATGGAAGGAATTAATGTGATTTACAATGTTTTGGAATTTTATTTATACTATGAGATTTCGCCAACATGCCAAAAAGTGAGAAAAATTGGATTCTAAATAATCTAAGGTAAGTAAGCATGTTAAAGGAAATTTTATCAAAATGTTTTGATTATTAAAAATGAAATGGTCGAATTGAATTTTAGAAACTAATTTAAGTATTGTTAGTATTTACAAAGATTATACATTAATTTGAAATATTTTACAAAGCTTGAAAAATATTTTAAATGGTTTTAAATTGCTTAATAATTTTGTTTATTAGTCAAAAACTGTTTATTTGAGGAAAACGGAAAAGAAAATGATTTAAAAAAGCTTACGCGATTGAGAAAATGATATAAAAATATTACGCGATTGAGAAAAAAAGAAATTACATTTACGCGATTTGGAAATGTGATGTATATTGTGAAAACGGCAAGATTTTGAAAATGAAATAAAATTTTTATGCAATTGACGAAAAAAATTTTTACTGTTGGGCCAATGTGGTGGACCCAGATATGTGGAAAATTATAGTGTGCCAAGTGGGTGCGTATTTTGATTTGGTTATATGTGGAAATGATAGTGCGCCAAGTGGGAGCGTACTGTATTTTGAGATTTATTGCCATTGAGGGCATTTTCGTAATTATTATTGCCATTGAGGGTATTTTTGTAAATATTTGAAGTTTAAGGATATTTTCGTAAATATTTAAAGTTTGAGAATATTTTTGTAAATATTTAAATTTTGAGGATATTTTCGTAAATGTTTGAAGTTAAAGGGTATTTTCGTAAATAATGAGGGTTTGATGACGTTTTTGTAAATAATGGAAAATTGATGGCATTTCGGTAATTATTTGAGACTTGAGAATGTTTTGGTAATTATTGTTTTGTTCATGCAAAATTTACTTAATTGGTGATTTGATTGACGAGATGAATAACATCGTGTTGTCGATGTGATAGGTATAGTGTGTTCATTTTCTGATACGGACTTGGAGTTCATAGTGTGCACTACTCCATATGTGGACGGGAGGTAGCTCCTTCTGGGCCGTGGTACATGACAACACACTTATGTTCTCGACAAGCACTATCCTTAATCAAGTTTTGAGAGGACTATCGACCGCCTGTAGTATACAATTAATTGACCGTGTGTGTTGGGTTGTATGCTATGCCATTATGTTTATTTTTCGTGGGCTATAGACACAAAGTTTTGACAAGCAATAGCAATCACAACGGTCGACTATAGACACAAAGTTTTGACAAAGGCAATAGTATCGTGGGTAGCCAAAGCTATAGACACAAAGTTTTGACAAGGTCTGAATACCGGATTGGTCAAGGCAAGACTAATAGAAGTCTCAACTCATTCTCTCTGATATCGTTGTGTGTGTTGTAGCTCCATGGAGTAGGATTGTGTCACATTGCATATGTTTATATGTGGTACATTATTATCTTTTATCTGTGATCGTTTACCTATGATCTTTTATTTGGGATATTATATGTTGATATTGCATTTAATCTTTATTCTATATTATTATGATTTATTGTTATGGCATTTTATATAGTGTGAATTGTTATATCTATCCTGGTAATGTTATTGTGGTTTATTTGATTATAATATATGCTTATTAGAATTAATTGTAAATCGATAATATGACTAAATTCATGTATTGATCAGTGTATGGAATGATCTAGTCATTCGTATCATTCTTTGCTACCGTACTGGTAAAGGTGAAAGGGGATCTCACCTCTTTATTGTATTGTTTTGTTTGGTTTGTATTGTTTAAATTCGTGTAGTAGGCGAAGCGTATTTTGAAGCTTATTGGAGACAATATTCTGAAGATGGTGACAAATACAAGTAATCTTCCAAGTTTCAACATGATGCGATTGGTGAAGAAATGGAATTTTTTTAGTTGAGTTTTATTCTTCCTCGTTAGTGTTATTACTGCTATTAGTAGTAACTTTCTTCGGGTTTACTCTTGTTTCTCGAGTCTGTAATTTTATGTTTTAATTTATTGTTGATTATTTTGTGATGTATATGGCATATGTATGTTAATCAGTTCAATCTAATTTCATTGTTACTCTTAATTTTTGGTAAGTTTATATTTACTGCGAAAAGAAATTTTAAAATTTGTATTTTGAAACTCAAGCTTTTATAAAATAATTATAATTGGTTTAAGTTTTTATTTTAAAATGTGACGCCCTAGGGAGGGTGTTACAGAAAATCATTTCTAAAACCCTCCAACGGCTCTAAAACTCATTGGGCTATAAATACAAGTGTTTGGGCATCAAAAGTAAGTTGGAGAACATTCTGAAAATTACCCTTGAGCATTAAAAATGAATTTCATCATCTTTTTCTCCAAATCTTTGTTTTGAGCTAAGTGTGTAAATCTTTTATACCCATAAGCTTCAAGTTGTATTATCTACTCTTCAAGAGAGTTTCTATCTTCTACACTTTGTTTAATATATAAAGAGAGGGTGAGGTATCCCTCTAGAGTAAAGGGTGAGGTATCCCTAGAGAGTGAGGCATCTCTCAAAGTTAGTAAAGGGTGAGGTATCCTTTGAGGGTGAGGCATCCCTCAAAAGTTGTAAAGGGTGAGGTATCCCTATTTGAGGCTCAAGCACAAGGGTGAGGTATCCCAAGGTGTGTTGAGTGCTCTCAATTGTAAAGGTTATCAAGCACCTGTTGAAGCTTGAAGACAGTGGAAAATCTCTAGCAGTTGCTTGAGGATTGGACGTAGATCATAAGTGGATTGGTGATCGAACCAGGATAGACTATTGTGTTTGATTTCTAAACTCTATCTCTTTATATTTACACCTTAATTATATATGCTTGAGTTGAACTTGATATTTAGCTTATTTGCTTGATTTATCTTATATCTCAAGTTGTAGTTGAGTAATCTATAATAGTTGTACATTTATTGTGCATATTCCGCTGCATTTATTTATTGAGTGATTTAAAATGCATAATTTGTCAAAGTTGCATTAAAACAAGTCATCACCCAATTCACCCCCCCTCTTGGGTAATGGTTGCCATGGCTAACAAGTGATATCAGAGCTTCGTGCTCTGGTAAAAGCTTAACCGTTTGGAGTTCAAGATCCTTGTTTGTTTAGCAACCATTAAAAGCTTTTCAAAATGAATGGTTTTGAAATTAATTAATCACCATTCTTTGATGGTGCGAATTTTGTTTATTGGAAAGCTAGAATAGAAATTTATATACAATCTATTGATATTGATTTGTAGGATATTGTGCTTGATGGATTTACTTGCAAATCAAAACAACCTTGGAATGACTATGATAAGAAATACTTTTCATTGAACATTAGAGCAATGCAAATATTGAGAAGTGGTTTAAATGATGATGCTTATGCTAAAATTAAGAATTGCTCTAGTGCTAAAGATATATAGGATGCTCTTGATTCTATCTATCTTGCTAATAATAATTTTGTGCATAAAGTTGTATATAGAGAGCAAGAAGAGGAAAAGTCATTTAAGGAATCTTGTTGTGCAAAATATTCTCAAAATGATGCTCAATTTGAAGAGGTGGCAAAGCAAGACAATAATGAGGAAGATGATGATTTCTTTAAAGAGCCAAGTATGCTAGGAATGGAGACTACTTCATATATGGCTAAAAGGGACTTTGAGGCAAATAATGCTAAACTAGATTATAATCCTTCCTATGATGAGCTACAATGTACATATGATGAATTATATGATGGTTTGTTGAATTTAGAAAATAAAAATTTATCTTGTTTGGAAAACATTTCCTCCATTGAAAATGAAATTGAGATTTTGAAAAATGATTATGCTTTTCTTGATGAGAAAATGCCTTTGAAATGTGAAACCTTAATTTCTTGTGAAAAATGCATTAATATAGAAAATCAAGTTGAGAACTTATCTTTTAAATTTGCAAGGCTAATGATTTTAATTGCTTACATTCTATGCTTGTTAATAAGAATAAAATTAATGTTATTCCACATGAAAATTCAAGCAAAGCTTATGGCAAAAATAGTTGAGAATGTAATAACAACCAAAGGCTCAAGTTTTTCAAAAATGATCTTCAAATGACTAAGCTATCATTGAATTCACTTGTTTGTAATTTTTGTGGTCATCTAGGACATATTTCTCATTTATGCAATTATAGAAGAAATTCTTATATGAGAAATAATATGGTATGGGTTCCTAAAGACCTTAAATGTCCTAGTACTAACATTCAAGGACCCAAGATGAAGTGGGTATCAAAAAGTCCTCCTAGTGTTTCAATTATATAGAAAACTTCTCAAAAGGATGGACTAATTGGTCAAAGGAAAAAGGAATCATCAAGGGGAATACTTCCAATGCCCATTGGTAGAAGTTTTAATCAAAGAAGGAAGATGACTTCAACCAAAGCTTCTCAAGCACAAAATGTGGAACTTGCAAAGTTCAAAACACTAAAAGAGAAGCAATGGGTAAGGAAAAGAGTTTCCTTGATCAACAAGGACAAGGTATCAAAAGTTTTTACCTCTCATGAACATTCACTTGTAAAGTCAATAAATTTGAGGTATATTCCTTGTAGGCCTTAAGTGATTAATAGAATCATGTGCTCTTGGTAAAATCTAAATATTTTGATTAACACATGATTATGTTTATTCTTATTGTAACATAAGCTTCTACAATGCCTAGGTATGTTTGCATGATGTTTGAAATTGCCTTGAGACATTTTGGAACTAATTTGAAGGTTTTGAGATTGATCAATTACTATTTGAAATGCAAAAATTGAATTTAGCAAGCTTGTAATCGACTACAAGACCTTTGTAATCGATTACAGAGGCTCTGCCAAGTGTTCCAAGCAAAGTCAGAGAGCATGTAATCGATTACACATACTATGTAATCGATTACAATGTTTCCAGAACTCATGTAATCGATTACACCAACCCTGTAATCGATTACAAGGTTCCTAGAAAGATAGTAATCGATTACACAAAACATGTAATCGATTACAAGGATTTCAGAGGGCTGGTAATCGATTACACACCCATGGTAATCGATTACATAGGCTTTAATGATAATTGATTGTTTACATTTGTTGTGCTCAAATTACATACTATGGAAAATTTGATATTTATGAGAGCATAATGGATTAATGATCAATGACTAACCCTTATGGATCCAAAATTGGTGGATACCAAAGAAAATGCTTTGAATTATATTGTAGGGTGACTATTAGCTCAAGCATGCAAGTGAAGTGAAAATGTGCTACTTGAGTTTCAAAAACTTGAAATGGTCCAAGTTTTCCAAGAGTCATGAAGACTTGAAGCTTGGAAGTTGGAATCACTTACAAAAACTCAAAGAGCACACTTTTGGTGATATCAATTTCTTATTCTTATTTATGTTTTAATTTGAATATCATGTTATATTTGAAAAAGTCATATTTTTTTTTTGCATAATGCCATTAATTTTGCTGCATTACATTTTTGCTGCATAATCTAACTTTTACTGCATTATTTTGAAATGGATTTTTTTTCAATGGATATTCTGGTTATATAATGCTGATTTGGTTGAATTCCTTATTGAATATTCATTATTTAACAATGGTTTTGCTCTATCACTTCTCTCTTTGTCAAAATCTATATCTTGTATATCTTTTTGATCATGACAAAAGGAGGAGAAGTTTATGAGTCTTTGAGAAAAGGTAAATAACAAGGTACAAATTCAATGATCTTGGAATTCTAAAATTAAGGGGGAATTGTGCAATCTCTAATCTAATCACCTCTTGAAAAATAGAAGGGGAGTAAGTCTCTAATACAACTTTTGTGAATTCTAATTTATTTGAACTAACTCTTTTCTCAAAGGAATGTTTGTCATCATCAAAAAGGGGGAGAATGTAATTGGCATTGATCAAAGCAATGGTTTTGATGATAACAAACAAGAAAGGAATAGAAGTGCAAAGATAAAGTCCCAAGACTCTTCAAGCTTAGCTTATAGGACTTAGATATTGTGTAAAGGTAAAAAGGAATCACACTAAACTCAAACAAGTTTTAAACATATTTATAAGTGTTTCTAAAATATTTAAATGCCCAACAAACTGTTTTGGAAAGCTAGTTATGGTAATAGTTCAAATCTATGAAAAATATTCAAGTTTGTGTTTTGCAAAACTGACATATAGTTACTCTTTTAATCATAACTTTCAAAATACTTTGAGTTTTACTTTGAAACTTATCTCATTTAAAAATAGACTCAAAGATCTTTCCAATGATTGGTCATTTGCTTTAATTGGATAAGAAATGAAGAAGTTATGACCTTTTAAAGTCGGTTTTGAAAACCAGAAATGGTGTAATCGATTACATGAGTCATGTAATCGATTACAACGTTAACAGAAGCCGTGTAATCGATTACACAAAGTATGTATTCGATTACAAAGTGCTCAGAAAGCTTGTAATCGATTAAATAAAGTATGTAATCAATTACAAAGTGCCCAGAAAGCTTGTAATCGATTACATGAAGCTTGTAATCGATTACAAAGTGCCCAAGAACGTTTCTAACGGCTATAAACGGCTAGTTTTCATAGAAAATCATTTCTAAAACCCTCCAACGGCTCTAAAACTCATTGGGCTATAAATACAAGTGTTTGTCCATCAAAAATAAGTTGGAGAACATTATGAAAATTACCCTTAAGCATTAAAAACGAATTTCATCATCTTTTTCTTCAAATCTTTGTTTTGAGCTAAGTGTGTAAATCCTTTATACTCATAAGTTTCAAGTTGTATTATCTACTCTTCAAGAGAGTTTCTATCATCTACACTTTGTGTAATATATAAAGAGAGGGTGAGGTATCCTTCTAGAGTAAAGGGTGAGGTATCCCTAGAAAGTGAGGCATCTCTCAAAGTTAGTAAAGGGTGAGGTATCCCTTGAGGGTGAGGCATCCCTCAAAAGTTGTAAAGGGTGAGGTATCCCTATTTGAGGCTCAAGCACAAGGGTGAGGTATCCCAAGGTGTGTTGAGTGCTCTCAATTGTAAAGGTTATCAAGCACCTGTTGAAGCTTGAAGATAGTAGAAAATCTCTAGCAGTTGCTTGAGGACTGGACGTAGATCACAAGTGGATTGGTGATTGAACTAGGATAAACTATTGTGTTTGATCTTCTAAACTCTATCTCTTTACATTTGCACCTTAATTATATATGCTTGAGTGGAACTTGATATTTAGCTTATTTGCTTGATTTATCCTATATCTCAAGTTGTAGTTGAGTAATCTATAATAGTTGTACATTTATTGTGCATATTCCGCTGCATTTATTTATTGAGTGATTTAAAATGCATAATTTGTCAAAGTTGCATTAAAACAAGTCATCACCCAATTCACCCCCTCTCTTGGGTAATGGTTGCCATGGCTAACAAGGCTAGTGGCCATGATTCTTCTTTTAGGATCACTAGGGGGGTAGTAGCCAGTCCTAATCAATGAGAGAAGAGCAGCCTTATGCTCAAACTCATGCCCCCAGACATTTGCATTCCCATAGAAGTTAGCTCCATCAGGAGTGAGCTTTGTTAGCCTATACCATTCAGCCATTGTTATCCTTATTTATTGCTTTTTCACTTCAGAGATTATGCAATTATCCTCAAATTTTAGGTTGGCATAAAAGACTCTCACTAGGTTTGGGTAGATAGCTTTCTCTATACTTAGGAAACCTAGCAAGCCTAAATTTTCTATAGTTCTAAAGCTCTCCAAAGGTTCACTCTCGCAGAAGGTGATGGGAAGATACCTGGGGAAGCCAGAAGTTCTTCCAGAACAACTCAGCTCGCTTCACTGTGGAGAAATGGCGTGTGAAGTCCAGGCCAGAGATGTTGTGTGAAGCACCACCAGAGGACCCTCCAATGGCAGCCCCTGTTCTTGGGCACTTTGAGCGATGAGAGGATTCATCCATTTATGAGAAGGAGTAGAGTGGGATGAGTGGTAAGTGGTTGGGGATGAGTGAGGAGAGAGAAAGGGACGACGTTAGGGCAGATAAGTGGGGATGGGGTTCGTGAAAGGTGATGGGGAGATTTGAGTGAGGGATGTGAGGAGATTTTGAGAGATGGGTCTGTGTGGAGAGGAGTTTTTCGAGATTGAGAGAGGTGAAATGAGGGATTTTGATGGAGATTTGAGGGAGAAATGAGAGATTGAGAGGTTTGGGTTGCGTGGGAGCAGAGGAGGAAGACGAAGGAGATGAAAAGGTTCTGAAAAATGAACTATGCGCGCGTCAGAAACCTTTTAAAAAACCTGTGTAATCGATTACATTGGGTGTGTAATCGACCACATGCATTTTGGTGGATATGTAATCGAATACATTTTTGGTGTAATCGATTACCACGTTTTTGGGGAACATTGTAATCGATTACATAGTAGATATAATCGATTACCTGAGTTCTGAGTTGATTGTAATCGATTACAAAGGTTGTGTAATCGATTACATGCTTGACAGAACCTGTGTAATCAATTACAAAGGCATTGTAATCGATTACCAATACTTTTTAACTTAGATTTTGTATTCCAATCAGCATATAATCAATTTTAATCCATCCAAATCAGTTCCAAAGCAACTTAGATCAATTCAAATCATCATGCAAACATATAATCTAATCATATTATGATTCAACTCGCATAATTGATCAAAATTACCATTTTTACCAAGAATTACACCATTTTTTGTGAAATTTTGAGGATGTTGAGTTGCTTGGGAGTCTTGGGCATGAGGGAGCACCTACAAAACAACTTAGGAGAAATCTCTGACGCTCAAGTCAGTATTGGATTCAAATATGATGAAAAATTCAGAGATTGTGCAGCAATATGGCATGATTATGCAAAAAAATACAAGTTAGGCATTTGTTTTATGATTATGCAAATAGTTAATTTATGCATGATTGATCCAATATACCAAGTTCATTTCTTATATAGAAAAATGCTTCTTTTGCTAGGGGTTTAGTGAAAATGTCAGCTAGTTGTTTAGTGGTTTCTACAAACTCAAGCATATAATCACCCTTTTGAACATGGTCTCTAATGAAATGATGTCTTATTTCAATATGTTTAGTCTTAGAATGCAAAATGGGATTTTTGGACAAATTCATTGCACTAGTATTATCACATCTTATGGGGATGTGATCAAGCTCAAGACCATAGTCCAAGAGTTGTTGTTTCATCGAAAGGATTTGAGAACAACAACTCCCAGCTGCAACATATTCAGCTTCAGCTGTAGACAATGGCACACTATTTTGCTTCTTTATATGTCAAGAAACTAGTGAGCTTCCAAGCAAGTGGCATATCCCACTAGTGCTCTTTCTATTCATTTTGCACCTAGCAAAATCAGAATCGGAATACCCAATAAGGCTACATGAGGCACCTTTAGGGTACCATAAACCCATTTATGATGTGCCTATTAGATATTTCATTATCCTTTTAATAGCACTTAGGTGTGATTCTTTAGGATTAGCTTGATATCTAGCACACATGCATACACTAAACATTATATCAGGCCTACTTACAGTGAGATAAAGGAATAAGCCAATCATACCTCTATATTTTGTAATTTCTACTGATTTACCTCCTTCATCCTTGTCCAAATAGCAAGAGGTGCTCATAGGAGTAGCCATATGCTTGGCATTGTCCATTCCAAACTTCTTGAGCAGCTCCTTGCAATACTTGGATTGACTTATGAAAGTTCCTTCTCTCGTTTGCTTAATTTGGAGACCAAGGAAGAAGTTAAGCTCACCCATCATGGACATTTCAAACTCACTTTGCATAATATTTTAAAATTCTTTACAAAGAGGGTTGTTAGTAGCTCCAAATATAATGTCATCAACATAGATTTGAACTAGAAGTATTTCATGTATTTTATGTTTTATGAAAAGGGTAGTGTCAACTTTGCCTCTAGAAAACCTTTTTCTAAAAGGAATTTGCTCAATCTTTTATACCAAGCTCTAGGAGCTTGTTTCAAGCCATACAAGGCCTTTTTCAATTTAAAAACATGGTTGGCATTTCAAAATCTTCAAAACCAGGAGGTTGTTCTACACATACCTCTTCTTGTATAAAACCATTTAAAAAGGCACTTTTGACATCCATTTGATAGAGTTTGAAATCCATGATGCAAGCATATTCAAGTAACATTCTAATGGCCTCTAACCTAGCTACAGGAGCATAAGTTTCTTCATAGTCTATGCCTTCTTCTTGATTATATCCCTTAGCTACAAGCCTAGCTTTATTTCTTATTATTAAGCCCGTTTCATCAAGTTTGTTTCTAAAGACCCATTTGGTGCCAATTATAGGATGATCATTGGGCCTTGGAACTAATTCCCAAACTTGATTTCTCTCAAATTGTTTTAGTTCTTCTTGCATGGCCAAGATCCAATGCTCATCATTAATGGCCTCATTTATGTCTTTAGGTTCAACTTGAGAGACAAAGGCTAGGTGATTACATGTATTTCTAAGTGAGTTTCGAGTGATTACCCCTTTTGATACATCACCAATCACCTTGTCGAGAAGGTGATATCTTGAAGTCCTCCATTCCTTGGGTAGGTCCAAGATTTTTGAATCTTTTTGCCATGAGTGATCATGGAGTCTCTTTTCTTGCTTCTTGGACTCTTTCTCTTGATTTTCCAAGTGCGTTTTTGCCAAGATTTATGCAACATCATCAACAAGATCCTTTCTCGGCTCATTTGGGTTAGTTTCATCAAATGCAACATGTATGGATTCTTCTATGGTCATAGTTCATTTATTATAGACTCTAAAGGCCTTACTATGTATAGAATAGCCAATGAATATTCCCTCATCAGATTTTGCATCAAACTTCCCCAAGTTATCCTTTCCATTATTCAAAACAAAGCATTTACATCCAAAGACATGAAAATGTGACACATTTAGTTTCCTTCCTTTGTACAATTCATATGGGATTTTCTTTAAAATTGGCCTTATTAGGGCTCTATTCATAACATAACAAGTGGCGTTAACCGCATCCGCCCAAAAGTACTTAGGAATGTTGGCTTCATTGAGCATAGTTCTTGCCATTTCCTCTAAAGATCAATTTTTCCTTTCTACAACACCATTTTGTTGTGGTGTTCTAGAGGCAGAAAAATTATGCTCAATGCCATGTTCATCACAAAATGTTTCAAATTCATGATTTTCAAATTCACCACCATGGTCACTTCTTATGGATGCAATACAAAAACTTTTTTCATTTTGGATAACTTTGGCAAGCTTTTTGAATGATTGAATAGCATCATTTTTGTGGGCCAAGAATAATTTCCATGTAAAGCTAGAAAAATCATCCACAATCACTAATGCATAGTAATTCCCACCAAAACTTATAGTTCTAGAGGGACCAAAAAGATCCATGTGCAAAAGTTATAAAGGTCTAGAAGTTGAAACCATGTTTTTAGCTTTAAAAGAGACCTTTACTTGTTTTCCCTTTTGACATGCATCACAAAGTTTGTCTTTTTCAAATTTGTGCTTTGGAAGACCAATTACTAGTTCTCTAGAAACCAATTTGTTTAAGTGATCAATGTGAATGTGAGCAATTCTTCTATGCCATAACCATGAATCATTTTCTTTACTTATAAAGCATTTAGCATCATTTGAGGAGATATCATCGAGACTAATCATATATATATTATTGACTCTATGACCAACAAACTTAACTTGCTTATCATCCTTTCCCTCAATTATGCAACAAGAAGAATCAAATATAACTTTATTGCCTTTATCACATAATTGACTAATACTAAGCAAATTATGTTTAAGTCCTTCAACAAGCAAAACATTATCAATAGATGATGAAGGGATCTTACCAACTTTGCCAATTCCAAGAATCTTCCCTTTGTTGTTGTCACCATATATGACATGACCATGTTTATTGTGTGTAAGGGAGGAGAACTTGGAGCCATCACCGGTCATGTGCTTGGAGCAACCACTATCAAGATACCAACTTGAGCTCTTAGTCTTCAAGCACACATACAACACACATTCAAGTTTTAACCTTTGGTACCTAAATTGTCTTGGGTCCTTGTGTGTTAGAGTTAGGCATGGTGCCTTTAGGAACCCAAACTCTTTTTATTCTAACTTTAGTGTTTATGTTCTTTCTAACATTGCAAGTTGATGCACTATGCCCTTTCCTACCACAGTGAAAACATTTAACAAAGGGACTACTTGAAGTATTTGAGGAAACAAAGAAGTTCTTATAAGATTTTTTATGGTTGTTTGGATTAAATCCCAAACCGGCTTTTTGAAACACACATTTTTGTTTCCCTAGCAACACATTCAAGTTGTCTATTCCAAAAGTGAATTTTGCAAGAGTGTTGTTCAAGTCTTCAATTTCTTTTTCAAATATTTTGCATGATGAACAAGGTAATGATATGGATGTATTATCATGTAAGGAACATGTCATGCATAGTGAATTAGTATCTATAAGTCCTAAGGTCTCATTTTCAATCTTAAGCTCATTTATCTCCTTACTTAAGATAGAAACTTTGTTTACCAATAAGGAAATTGTTTTGTTAGAGGACAAAACCATTTTTGTGAGCCTTAAGGATTCATCATGCAATTCTTGAAAGGCATCTTGCAATTCATCATATGAAGGTAGAGATTCTGAGTTAAAAGAAGTTACCTCAGTGTCGCTCTCTTCACTTTCTTCTCCTTGAGCCATGAGACAAAGATGAGCTTCTTTATCCTCTGAATTGTCAGAGGAGCTTAAGTCATTGTCCTCCCAAGCTATGTATGCTCTCCTTCCTTTCTTTTCTTTGGAGGGCCTTTTCTCAAACTTTTTCGTCTTCTTGAGATACATAGGGCACTCCATTTTCATGTGCCCAGGTTTTCCACATTCATAGCATTTTGGAGGAGTAGAGGATCCTTCTCCTTTGTGATACATTTTCTTTTGAGGAAATGGTGGTCTTCTTTGAAATCCCTTTTTCTTTAGGAATCTTCCAAATTTTCTCACAAGGAGACTAAGATTCTCCTCACTTAGCTCAACACTTTCAGCATCCTCTTCACCATCTTCATCATTATCTTCAATTGTAGAGGAAGTGGCTTTGAGTGCGATTCCCTTCTTCTTTTTGTCATGCTCTTCATTTTGGTTGAGCCTATTTAGTTCCAGCTCATGTTCTTGAAGCTTTCCAAATAAGGTGGCTAGAGACATTATTGATAAATCTCTTGATTCTGCAATCGCCATCACTTTGGGTTGCCAATTCCTGCTTAAACATCTCAAGACTTTGTCCCAATGAGATAAGATGATTAATAATATGAGTAAACTTCTTTTGCATATCTTGAATACTCTCACCTTGGTTCATTCTAAACAATTTGTATTCATGAGTAAGAGTGTTTATTCGAGATCATTTTACCTCACTAGTACCTTCATGAGTTACTTGTAGGGTATCCCACATTTCTTTTGCGGTTTTACAATTTGACACCCTAAAGAATTCATCATACCCCAAGGATGTGGTGATGATGTTCTTGGCTCTCAAATTGTATTGAACCTTCTTTTTATCATCATCGGTCCATTCATTTCTAGGTGTATTGATTTTCACACCATCTTTAGTTTGTGTAGGAACAAAAGCACCATTTTCAATGGCGTCCCACACATCTAAATCAATAGCTTCAATGAAAATTTTCATCCTTTCTTTCCAATAGGCATAACCATCCCCATTGAAATAAGGAGGTCTGTTTATAGAAGAACCTTCATTTGAAAAACCATTTGAAGCCATCACTTCTCTTGAAGCTACTAAGCTCTTTATACAAAAGTCTAGCTCTGATACCACTTGTTACCAAGTGGCCTCAATACTCAAGAGGGGGGGTGAATTGAGTATGAAAACTAAGTTTGTAAATCTTTCACAAATCGTTTGATAAACAATTTTCGTTGAAGCTAATTGATGATTAGAGATGATTGGATATAAGAGATAAACACTTTCACTTATAAATGCAATAGCAAAAGGTACTAATATTCAAGCAAATCAATAAAACAGTACTCAATGTAAAGAGAAGAGTTTAGAGAAAACAAACACAATGATTTATCTTGATTCGATCACCAATCCACTTGTGATCTACGTCCAGTCCTCAAGCAACTGCTAGAGATTTTTCATTATTTCTTCAAGCTTCAATAGGCGCTTGATAACCTTTACAACCTTGAGCACTCAACACTTTGGGATACCTCACCCTTGGAGCTTGAGTCTCTTCAACTAAGGGATACCTCACCCTTTACACTTTTGGAAAGATGCCTCACCCTCTTTAGAAACCAATATAGATTGATTGAATAAAGCTCTCACTAGAGTAGATGATTACAAATTGAAGTTCTAATATGCTCTCAAAGATTTTTCACGTTTTTACAAAAATCAGAGCAAGAAATGAATTTGAGGATTGATTCACGTTTGGAAGCATTGGTGATCAGTTTTTGGATCAAGGTCAACCTCAAATAAAGACCCAACATTGGTATTTATAAGTTTCTCAATAAATGGAGCCGTTGGAGGGTTTTAGCCATGCATTTAATGCATTTAATATAGCCGTTGAACGTTGTCAGGGTGCATGTAATCGATTACATAGCATATGTAATCGATTACATTGTTGTTCCAACGTGTTCTTTACTTTCTGGGCTCTGTGTAATCAATTACATTATTAGTGTAATCGATTACATGGCTTCTGACTTTACTTGTAATCGATTACAATATCCATATAATCGATTACATAACTTCTGACTTGCTGTGTAATTGATTACAATATCTATGTAATCGATTACATGACTTTTTGAACGTGTTCTTACCTTTCTGGGCTTATTGTAATCGATTACATTTATTGTGTAATCGATTACATGCCTCTGACTTGCTTGTAATCGATTACATTGCTCATGTAATCGATTACAAGGCCTCTGTTTGCTGTGTAATCGGTTACAAACATCATGTAATCAATTACATTGGCCTTTGAACACATTTTTCAAGTCCAATAAAGCTTGTAAGTCATTTTTAACACCTCAAGACACTTGATTAAACATAAATCCTTTTAAGAGTGTTAGATTTAAGATTGAAACTCAAGTTTCTTGAAAACCATGTTTAACTTTGAAATTTCCCATTTATTTTGATGTGATATATTGAAAAACCATTTAAGAAAAATTGAGAGCATTTAACATTAATCTTCCAAGTCTTATAACTAAATAAACCTCTTGACTTCTTTCTTTGATCTTGATTTTTCCTTTTGCGCTTGATCTTCACTTTGGCATTTGATCTTCACTTTGGCCTTTGTTATCATCAAAAACTATTTGAGATGCTTTAGGGACATAAGCATTCACATATCTCTAAGGAGCTAGCAAGGGAACTGAAACTGGTAATAAAGGATACTCCAGAGTATACGGTGGAGGTTGGTTCAGGGGAGCAGGCGAAAAATAAAGGGGTATGTAAAAAGGTGAAATTCACGGTGCAAGGGGTGGAGTTTGAACAGAATTTTTTCATGATGGATCTAGGAAGCACGAAGGTGGTATTTGTAACGACCCGAGACTGCCTGCAGGATTGATGAGAGTCTCCACAAACCAACACGGGTCTTTTCAACGTGCTTTGTCCTCACTCACACGCATCCTAGGAAACTTCCCAGGAGGTCACCCATCCCATAATTGCTCCAGGTCAAGCACGCTTAACCATGAAGTTCTTATGTTCTAGGCTCCCGAAAAGAAGTTACAACTTGTTGATATGGCTACACCAAATCAATTCCTTTAAGCCATCCTCAACTATGTAGTCCCATACCTACACAGTCTCTGAATCCCTCTCATTCCGGTGCGTATTCAGTTCATTCATGTAGACCCTTCGCCTAGAAGCATGCCAGGAGCCGCTCCTTGACCGTGCCTCATTGCACCGGTGACACTCCCTGCCCTCATCGGCCCCGGGACGCCACATGCCCACTAGCTTCCGCTTGGTTCGTCCCCGAACCACACCGTACTGGGAGAGGTCCCGTCTCTGATACCATTAATGTAACGACCCGAGACTGCCTGCAGGATTGATGAGAGTCTCCACAAACCAACACGGGTCTTTTTAGCGTGCTTTGTCCTCACTCACACGCATCCTAGGAAACTTCCCAGGAGGTCACCCATCCCATAATTGCTCCAGGTCAAGCACGCTTAACCATGGAGTTCTTATGTTCTAAGCTCCCGAAAAGAAGTTGCAACTTGTTGATATGGCTACACCAAATCAATTCCTTTAAGCCATCCTCAACTATGTAGTCCCATACCTACACGTCTCTCGAATCCCTCTCATTCCGGTGCGTATTCAGTTCATTCATATAGACCATTCGCCTAGAAGCATGCCAGGAGCCGCTCCTTGACTGTGCCTCATTGCACTGGCGACACTCCCTGCCCTCATCGGCCCCGGGATGCCACAGTATTGGGTATAGATTGGCTTGCTAGTTTGGGGGATATTGAGGCCAATTTTAGGAACCTTATTATTAAGTGGAGGAAGGAGGACAATAAGGTGATTTTAAAAGGAGATCCATCCCTCTACAAAACCCATGTTTCCTGGAAGACCATGATTAAAGCCCTGCAAGATGAAGGAACAGGTTATTATGTAGCATATCACCCACTCTATAAAGAGGATAAGCATTCCCCGATTCTAGCAACAAACATGGAGGACATTTTGGTAGCCTTCATTGATGTATTCTAGGAACCCAAAAGGTTACCCCCTAGGAGATAATAAGATCATGCTATTACCTTGAAGGAAGGAGCTCAGATTCCTAATGTATGGCCATACAGGTATCCCTATTACCAAAAAAATGAGATAGAAAAGATAGTGAGGGAAATGTTACAAGCAGGCATAATTAGGTTTAGCACTAGCCTTTTTTCTAGCCCTGTTATTTTAGTTAAGAAAAAAGATGGAGGATGGAGGTTTTGCATTGACTATAGGGCTTTAAACAGAGTAACAATACCTGATAAATTTCCATTTCTGGTAATTGATGAGCTAGGGGTGCAGTCATCTTTTCCAAACTGGACTTGAAATCGGGATATCATCAAATTCGTATGAGAGATGAAGATATCCCAAAAATAGCTTTTAAGACTCACGAAGGGCATTATGAATATATGGTTATGCCTTTCAGCCTTACTAATGCCTCTTCAACTTTTCAAGCACTTATGAATCGAGTCCTAAGGCCCTATTTGAGGAAGTTTGCCCTTGTTTTCTTTGATGATATTTTAGTTTACAATTGTGATGAGGGGAGTCATAAAGAGCACCTGAAGTTAGTGTTGCAAGTGCTTAGGGACAATAGGCTGTTTGCTAACAAGAAGAAATGTACCTTTGGCCAAGGACAACTTGAATACTTGGGACATTTGATTTCAGGCAGAGGAGTTTTAGCTGACCCCAATAAGGTTAAAGATATATTACAATGGCCCATTCTACTACGAGGATTCTTAGGTTTGACAAGCTATTACCGAAAGTTTGTGAAAAACTATGGGAAAATTGCTTGGCCACTGACACAGCGCTCAAGAAGGACAATTTCAAGTGGGACAGTGAAGCACAAACTGCCTTTGAACAACTCAAGCTAGCCATGACTACCTTACCTATATTGGCAGCCCCTGACTTTAAGAAAACATTTGTGTTAGAGATGGATGCATCAGGAAAAGGCATAGGGGCAGTCCTTATGCAAGAAGGCAGACCCATGGCTTACATGAGTCAAATCTTGTCAGAGAGGGCCCAGAGGAAGTTAGTGTATGAAAGGGAACTCATGGAAATTGTCCTAGCAATCCAGAAATGGAGGCACTATCTGTTGGGCATACATTTCAAGGTGCACACTGATCAGAAAAGTCTGAGATTCATTGCAGAACAGAGGCTCATGGGTGAGGAGCAGCAAAAATAGGTTTCCAAACTATTAGGGTTTGATTTTGAAATTAAATACAAACCAGGAAAGGAAAATAGTGCATCCGATGCTTTATCAAGGCAAATGCAGTGCTGGATTCTCACTACCATTCACTATCTAGCATAGGAAGAGCTAGAAGAAGAGGTACAGGCAGATTCAAAATTGAAGGGAATTGTCCAAGACTTATTGGGTAATTAGGATTCACATCCAGGGTACCAAATGAAAAAGGGGAGGTTGTTCTATAAAGGGAGAATGGTGATTCCTAAGGATTCTCCAGGGATTTCCACAATCCTCAAGGAGTTTCATGATTCAGCGGCAGGGGGGCATTCAGGGTTCCTTAGAACCTATAAGAGGATTTCCAGATGGGTATTCTGGGAAGGCATGAAGAAGAGCATTCAGCTGTATGTGCAAGCTTGTGAGGTGTGTCAAAGAAATAAATATCAAACTTTGAGCCCAAGGGGTTTATTGCAGCCTCTGCCCATTCGTACTTAGGTTTGGTCAGATATCTCAGTGGACTTTATAGGGGGACTACCAAAAGCTTATGGGTTGGATATGATTATGGTGGTAGTGGATAGTCTAACCAAATATGCCCATTTCATTCCATTAAGACATCCATTCACAGCCAAGGACATAGCAGCATTATTCATCAAGGAGATAGTTCGTCTCCATGGGTTCCCTTCCTCAATAGTTTCAGACCGGGACCGAGTTTTCCTTAGTTCCTTCTGGACTGAGCTATTTAAGCAAGCTGGAACAAAGCTAAAATTTGGCAGTACTTATCACCCACAGTCGGATGGACAAACCGAAGTAGTGAACAGGTGTTTGGAGGCTTATCTGAGGTGTCTTACAGGGGCAAAATCATGGCAGTGGCCAAAATGGCTCAATTGGGTAGAATATTGGTACAATACCAATTATCATTCAGCCATTAAAACAACTTCTTTCCAAGCTCTATATGGAAGGTACCCTCCTGTTTTAATTAAGAGAGATATGACTTTATCTTCAGTAGAGGAGGTTAATAGGTTAACTGCCCAGAGGAATTATATGCTACAAGAAATGAGAGAGTAGTTGCTGAAAGCACAAAACAGAATGAGAGTTCAGGCCAATAAACATAGAAGAGAAGTGGAGTATCAGGTGGGGGACATGGTGTACTTAAAAA
This sequence comes from Ormosia semicastrata, assembly GCA_029884595.1. Lineage (NCBI taxonomy): Eukaryota > Viridiplantae > Streptophyta > Magnoliopsida > Fabales > Fabaceae > Ormosia > Ormosia semicastrata. The sequence goes on along the minus strand of JAQQTO010000062.1, from coordinate 14,764,191 downwards.
TTTAGTCGTATAAGCTCAAAAGCTTAGCTAAATGGGTGAATCAGAAATTAAGCCCCAGGTATTACAGTCCCTATGAAATTTTGAAGAAAATTAGCCCAGTTGCCTATCAGTTGAAGCTACCCGAAGAGAGCAAAGTGCATCCTATTTTTTATGTTTCCCTATTGAAAAAGTCCATTGCACCTACTACTTTCAGCCAGCCTTTACCTACATCTATGGATGAAGAATGGGAATTAAAAGCCCAACTAGAAGAAGCTCGAGCTACACGTAGGAACAACCAGGAAGAAGTTGAGGTCTTGGTCAAATGGTTAGGTTTACCCGAGTTTAAGAATTCTTGGGAGCTAATGGATGACCTCAGGGAACACTTCCTTGGGTTCCCCCTGTTGGGAATTGAGGATACATTATGCAACGGAAACACAGGATTCCCACCAAGGATCCATGCGAAAAGCCATAATCCAAGTTTTCAAATATTTACCTCTTGAAGCGTGATCAAAAGGAGGTGACGTGAATCAACAACATCGTAATAGTAATGATGTCTCTGCGGTATCCACACGAACAGACTCACAAACATCTAATATCTGCAAAGAGGAGCCTTAAATCTCTCACACACTGCTAGTTACGAAGAGAAAAGAAGAAACTTGTCGCTCTCTCACTCACTTTTTTTGTAGGTGCAGCTAGGGTTCTATAATATGTGTTCTTAGCAGCCCCTTAGTAGTACTATTTACAATAGTGACTGCCTTAAGTGAATGTGAAGAGCAGCAAGGTAAGTTGTATAACCCTAGACTCATCTGTTATGAGTCTGGCCCATATTTGATTCTGAGTCCAACTTGGATCTATTGCTCTAATTTTAGTCTGCTCTATGTGTGTGACCCTACAGATTCTTATTACGTTAGCAGTAATATTAAAATCTCATTTTATATTACAAGCAGTGAGCGGTATCTAGCAACACATCGCTACTAGCTAAGTAATGAGAATGTCAGTGATTTGACATAACCTTTCTGTGACCAATGTTTTCGCGTTGTTTAGTCTATTTGTCAAGATATCTAGATTGAACACAAGGCATGGAATGCGTCACCCTTATATAGTCCAATCATTCATTTCCTGATACTCGAGTAGACTTTTTAACAACAAATAAAATCAATATCTCATATTGACTCATTTGAGCATGGCCATGCATTTTGCAGTCTCACTCAATCAGGGGCCCCGAAGATATCGCTCCTGTTATGTAGGAGTGACAAATCCCATCTAGGTCACTCATATCCCTCTGCATGATTCGCGGTATGTCCAATAACTAAATTTATAATCACTTTGTTATAGATGATGTTTGATGGTATTAAAACACACAACTCCTTATGTAGGAATCGTAGTGATTTCAGGTCAAAGGACTACAGACACCATTGTCACTATGAGAATCGCTTATGACACTCATGTAACAATCCATGTAGCATTCTCATGGCGGGTCAGTCTAGTACATCATTACTCTAATATGTACCCATGTGAAGACTTGATATCTCATATCCATGACACATGAGATGTGGTCATCAGTCTATGCACATGCTAGTCTCAATGCATTATTGTTGTCATAGTTAACAATAATACTCGATTAGGGACATTTAAGAATAGTGTTTTAATTTTATCCAATAGGATCTCATGATCAAGTCAACCACTTGATGTCCTATGGCATCAAACTTACTATTTTAAGGACTTTATTATGTTTATTAAAAAAGTAAAACACAATAAATGAATTGCCTTATATAATAAAATTAGTATAATAGAATGTATGTAAATATAGACAAATGTATCAGCCTCTAGGGCATACACAAACAATCTCCCGCTTGCACTAAAGCCAATCAGGCATATGTCTAATATCTAAAGACCTAGTGTGACCCTCATACTTCTACTGTGTAAAAGGCTTTGTCAGTGGATCAGCAATGTCATCATCTGTTGGTACTTTGCATATATTCACATCTCTTCTATTGATGATCTCACGAATGAGATGGAAGTGCCTAAGTATATGTTTGGACCGCTGGTGAGATCTAGGCCCCTTAGCTTGTGTAATGGCTCCATTATTATCGCAATAGAGGTCCACTGGGTCCACAATGCTAAGAATAGTGCCAAGTTTAGCAATGAACTTCCTGATCCAAACAGCCTCCTTTGCTGCATTGCAGGCAGCAATATACTCAGCCTCTGTGGTAGAATCGGTGACTGTCTCCTGCTTTGAACTCTTCCAGCTGATAGCCCCACCATTTAGGTAAAAAATATAACCTGACTGCGACATGCAGTCGTCCTTATCGATTTGGAAGCTAGCATCAATGTAACCCTTTACAACTAGCTCTTTCTCGGCTCCATATACTAAGAATGAATCCTTAGTTCTTCTCAAGTACTTAAGGATGTTCTTGACAGCAATCCATTGACTCTCACCGGGATCAGACTGGTACCTACTTGTCATGCTCAAAGCATACGAGATGTCTGGTTGAGTACATAACATGGCATACATAATAGATCCAATTGCAGATGCATATGTAATCTTGCTCATGCGATCCCTCTCATCTTAGGTGGAAGGGGATTGAGCCTTAGATAGGCTTACACCATGTGACAGGTACGAGTCCTTTCTTGGATTCATGCATGTTAAACTATCTTAACACTTTGTCTATGTATGTACTCTAACTTAGGCTAAGTAATCTCAGTGATCTATCTCTATAGATCCTGATACCTAACACATAGGTGGCTTTGCCCAAGTCCTTCATAGAGAAGTAGTTTCCTAACCAAGTCTTTACGGACTGTAGGGTAGGGATGTCATTTTCGATAAGTAGTATGTCATCTACATACAATACCAGAAAGACAATAGTGCTTCCACTAACCTTCTTGTAGACACAAGATTCTTCTTTATTCTTGATAAAACCAAACTGTTCTATTGTATCATCAAAATGAAGATTCTAGCTTCTGGAAGCTTACTTCAATCCATAAATAGATCATTGCAATTTGCACACCTTTCCAACATCCTCTGGAATGGCAAAACCCTCAGGTTGTGTCATGTACACATCCTCGAGAAGATTTCCATTAAGGAAAGCAGTTTTGACATCCATTTGCCAGATTTCATAATCATGGTATGCTGCAATAACAAGCAAGATCTGAACGGATTTAAGCATCACAACTGGGGAAAAAGTCTCATCATAGTCTACACTATAAATTTGTTTGAAACCTTTAACCACCAATTGCGTCTTAAAGGTATGAACATTATCATCTATGTCGATTTTCTTCTTGAAAACCCACTTGCACCCAATGGGTTTTACCCCTTCAGGTGGGTCAACTAAGGTCCATACCCGGTTGGCATACATGGAATCCATTTCAGATCTCATGACCTCAAGTCATTTCTCAGATTCTGGGCCAATAATGGCTTCCTGGTAAGTCACAAGCTCATCTTGATCCATGAGCAATACATCACCTTGTTAGGTCATGAGAAATCCATATCTCTCTGGTTGATGATGTATCATGTTAGACCTACGCAGGTCTTATACTACTAGAGCAAGTTGCTATTCCACAACATTTTATGGAGGCTGCTCTATTTCCATCATCGGTTCGTTGCTACTTTGTGAACCTTGAACTTTTTCAAGTTCTACTTTTCTTCCACTGGTTCCTTTGGATATAAACTCCCTTTCTAGAAACACAGTTGTCCGTGCGACAAACACTTTGCCCTCAGTAGCATTATAGAAATAGTATCCCTTAGTTTCCTTGGGATAACCCATAAAGAAGCATTTATCTGATTTGGGTCCAAGCTTATCAGAAACTTGACATTTCACATAAGCTTCGTAGCCCTAAATCTTCATGAAAGACATACTGGGTTGTCTCCTAGTCCATATCTCATATGGTGTCTTTTGAACCATCTTAGATGGAACACGGTTCAGTGTGAAAGTTGCTATTAACAGAGTATGTCCCCAGAATGATCCTGGAAGGTCTGCATGACTCATCATGGATCAGACCATGTCCAACAAGGTCTGGTTCCTCTTTTCAAAAGGCACCATTCCATTATGGTGGAGTGAGTTGAGATATTATCCCACACTCTTTCAAGTGATCATTAAACTGTTGGCTTAAGTATTCACCTCCTCGATCTGATCGAAGGATTTGAATACTCTTGCCAAGTTATTTTTGTACTTCATTCTTGAACACTTTGAACTTTTAAAAGGATTCTGATTTATACTTCATAAGATATACAAATCCATATCTATTGAAATCATCAGTAAATGTAATGAAGTATTGAAAATAGCCTCTAGCGAGTGTGTTTAGTGGCCCATATACATCACTATGTATAAGGCTAAAAGATCATTAGCCCTTTCACCTTGTCCAGTGAATGGGGCCTTTGTCATCTTCCCCAATAAACAAGATTCACATATCTCATATGATTCGAAATCAAACGAGTCAAAGAATCCATCTTTATAGAGTTTGGAGATGCGTTTCTCATTTATGTGGCTGAAATGACAATGCCAGAGAAAAGTTGGGCTCAGATCGTTTGATTGAACCTCTTTGTATTTATGTTATAGACGGGCATTTCGAGATCAAGGACATAAAGTCCATTACTCAATTATGCACTACCATAAAAAATATCATTCATATAAATGGAATAACATTTGTCCTTTATAATAAAAGATAAACCTTTCTTGTTCAAACAAGAAACAGAAATGATATTCCTGCTAATAGCAGGCACAAAATAGCAGTTCTCTAACTCTATTACAAGCCTAGTAGACAAAGATAATAAGTAAGTCCCTACAGCTAATGCAGCAACCTTTGCTCCATTTCCCACTCGCAGGTCGACTTCGCCCTTCGTCAATAGTCTACTGCTCTTTAGATCTTGCACATTTATATAAATGTGAGATCCACATCTAGTATCTAATACCCATGATACAGAAGTAGATAAATTGACTTGTATAATAAAAATACCTGAAGTAGAAGTCTCATTTCCCTTTTTCTTCTTGAGCTCCTCCAGGCACTTGGCACAGTTCCTCTTCCAATGTTCGGTCTGACCACAGTGGAAGCATGTACCTTCCTTAGCCACTTCGCCCACTGATTTCAAACCAGAAGTGCTGGGCTTGGACTTATCCTTGCCTTTGCCCTTCCACTTGTCCTTGGGCTTTTTCTGCTATTTTTTGCCCTTATTCTTTTGGACCATCATTATGGCCTTTCCTTTGCCTTTGTTAATGTTCTACTCAGCAGTTCTCGATATGCCTAGCAGCTCTGGTAGTGATTTATCAATCTCATTCATGTTGTAGTTCATGACAAATTGACTAAAACTTTTCGGCAACGATTGCAGGACTAAGTCAGTGGCCAACTCTTAGCCCAGCGAAAAACCAAGTCTCTCTAGGTTTTCGATGTACCCAATCATCTTGAGTACATAAGCACCAATAGGGCTTCCTTCTACCAATTTGCACTGAAACAGTGCTTTAGAGACCTCGTATCTCTCATGCTTGGCCTGTTCTTGATAGAGCTTCTTAAGGTGTACGATCATATCATAGCTATCCATGTTCTCATGTTGCTTTTGGAGCTCAGAGTTCATAGTGCTAGCATTAGACATCCTATGTCCAAGGCATCATCTTGATGCTTCTTATAAGCATCCTTTTCAATTCTAGGGGCATTAGTAGTAGGTGGCTCAGGAATAGGTTGTTCTAGTACATACAAATTTTTCTCTTGCTTAAGGACAATCCTCAAATTCCTATACCAGTCTAGAAAATTCGTTCCAAATAACTTGCCCTTCTCAAGGATGGATCGCAGTGATAAGTTACTTGATGTGTTTGTTGCCATGGTAATGTATCAATAGAAATATGCAAAATATAAGTATCATACCATAAACATATTTAATGAGGTCTTTTAATTAAATATGCTTCCCACTAGTTTATTTAAGTCAATGACCCTTAGCATTGACTCGAAAAATCCCATCATAAGATTTCCTAGTGGGCCAACATCCATATTTCACCTAGTTTTGAGTCAGCCTTGGCTGATCACCCAAAATTTAGTTATTTAGGTAGGAAACACTTTCTAATTACATCACATATAACTCTTGGATAGTTGGGTGAATAACACTTATTCCAATCTATCTAATGGACTGAAGCCCAACTTCATGCTTCTAAGCCTTCAATCCTATTGAAATGGCGTAGTTAAGTCATACCTAATGGTTGGCAGTTGGATATTACCTTATCCCATCGCGTCTTACTAATATAGATAAAGGCATCCTGCTTTGGCAGACCTGCACTTGATCGATACTAGTCTTGACAAGTGCCACACATTGGAAGGCATCACATAATGACTTAATATTTGCTTTGGGGGAATTTTTTTGTTATGATCTCACCATTTATTAAACTGTTTATCATACCATAAACATTATCCATGCATCTCATACATATAAAGCATATAATAAAAATAACATGGTTATGGCCCCCTAAGAGAGTAGCATTAACTAAGCCAGCTTCACCTAGCGTCTCCCACCAACATCCTCACTTGATGTCGCCTTCTTGCCTCTACATGAAGATTACATTATAGAAACCTCTTTTACATTCGAGGGGAGTTAGGTGAGAAGAGAATATACAATCAGAATGTAGAGAGAAAGGCACGACACACAGGTCGTATTTATTAAAACCAAAATAGCATAAAAAAAAGACTAAGGCCATAACCATGCACCATGCATCACAAAGAACATATAAACTTAAAATAATAATACATTATTATTTTCATGAGTCATAAAAAGGATAGAAAATATCGCACTTTCGAAAATAAAAGCTGAATCTCTTGTGCCTCCCTTGACGGCTTGAACCCTGAACTCGAAAATGCATGAATACTTCATGCACCGCGGGGAACCCTTGTGCCGTTGTTCAACACTTGAACCCTTACACCTCCTTGACGGCTTGACATCAACACTTGATGCTGCTACCACAAAATAGGAATAGGGTTTCCAAAATCCCTTGCGCTGCGCCGCTTATGCAGAAACAAGGATTCCATAACCCTTACTACCGTAAACCAAGAATAAGGTTTCCTAAACCCTTGCATTGTGCATTGAGAATAAGGATTCCATAACGTTGTACGTATCACATACATACCATAAAGCTTCGCAAAAATATACATCTTAATACAAAACAGTTTTCACAGAACTTATGAACATTTTCATGGTTTTTGAAAACAACATCACAGTTTTGCATACAACACATAAAACATAATATGTTTTCATAAAAGGGTTTCATTCGTTTAATGAAATAACATATTAAAGATCACATCTTTTTATCAAAATAAGAACAACAAACACGTTATCTCATACAAAACGAAAATAAAAAACTGAATCATGATTTCGCAAGACTGTCTAATACCACTATTGGGCATTACGGATACATCACGCAGTGAAAAAATAGGATTCCCACTAAGGATCCATGCGAAAAGCCATAATCTGAATTTTAAAATATTTACCTCTTGAAGCGTGATCAAAAGGAAGTGATGTGAATCACCAACACCGTAATAGCAACGATGTCTCTGTGGTATCCATACGAACAGACTCACGAATGTCTAACATCCGCAAAGAGGAGCCTCACATCTCTCACATAGTGCTAGCTGCGAAGAGAAGAGAAGAAACCTGTCACTCTCTCACTCACTTTTTCTGTAGGTGTGGCTAGGGTTCTGTAATATATGTGTCTTAGCAGCCCCTTAGCAGTACTATTTATAATAGTGACTGCCTTAAGTGAGTGTGAGGAGTAGTAAGGTAAGTTGTGTAACCCTAGACTCATCTGTTATGAGTCTGGCCCATATTTGAATCCGAGTCCAACTTGGATCTATTGCTCCAATTTTAGTCTACTCTATATGTGTGACCCTACAGGTTCTCATTACATTAGCAGTAATATGAAAATCCCATTTTATATTAAAAGCAGTGAGCGATATCTAGCAACACATCATTGCTACCTAAGTAATGAGAATGTCAGTGATTTTACATAACCTTTCCGTGACCAATGTTTTCGTGTCATTTAGTCCCTTTGTCAAAATATCTAGATTGAACACAAGGCATGGAATGCGTCACCCTTGCATAGTCCAATCATTCGTTTCCTGATACTTGAGTAGACTTTGTAATAACAAATAAAATCAACATCTCATATTGACTCATTTAAGCATGGCCATGCATTTCGCAGTCTCACTCAATCAGGGGGCCTGAAGATATCGTTCCTGTTATGCAGGAGTGACAAATCTCATCTAGATCACTCACATCCGTCTGCATGATTCGCAGTATGTCCAATAACTAACTTTATAATCACTTTGTTACAAATGACGTTTGATGGTATTAAAACACACAACTCCTCATATAGGAATCGTAGTGATTTCAGGTCAAAGGACCACAAACACCATTGTCACTATGAGAATCGCTTATGACACTCACATAGCGATCCATGTAGCATTCTCATGGCAGGTCAATCCAATACATCATTACTCTAATATGTACCCATGTGAAGACTTGATATCTCATATCTATGACCCATGAGATGTGGTCATCAATCTATGCACATACTAGTCTCAATGCATTATTGTTATCCTAGTTAACAATAATACTTGACTAGGGACATTTAAGAATAGTGTTCTAATTTTATCCAATAGGATCTCACGATCAAGTCAACCACTTGATGTGTTATGGCATTAAACTTACTATTCTAAGGACTTTATTATGTTTATTAAAAAAAACACAATAAATGAATTGTCTCATATATTAAAATTACCATAATAGAATGTATGTAAATACAGATAAATGTATCAGCCTATAGGGCATACACCAACACCTCCTTAAGGGCAAGGAGAATTTTAAGGGGGGAGAATTGATAGAGCCACTAAGGTCTATAAGAGGAAAAAGAAGAGGTGCGGTGTAGGGGATCAAAACCAAGAGAGAGAGGAGGGAGAAAATAACTAATTTGCATGATTGGGGCTGAAAGGGATGTGGGAATGGGGTGAGGTCAGTTATAAAAAGGTAGGAAAGAGAATAGTTGGGGAAGGCTGGATTTAGGCTAGGAATTGGGAGACCCTAGGCTTCTCAAAGTGCCTAGACTATATTTTTATTTATAATACAGGTTCTGTTATCACCTTGATATCATACTAGAGTTTCCTATTAATACAAAGTTTATTCAGTTTATTCTCTTCATTTATTAGGTTCCTATCATTGTTTGTTAACTTTCTTGAGGCAAAATTCTAAGTTATGCATGATTGAGGAGATGATTAGGGCATTGTTTGTATTGTTTAAGCCTTCCAAGCTTACCTGATATGATTTTATCCATAGGTCCCTTTTTGAAGCTTTATACTGTTTGGCCTTATTTGTTTTTCATAACCGTTGTGTTCGTTAACTTATTAACCGTTCTAATGCATGTGAAAACCTACCATCATTGTTTGTTGAGTTCATAATATGTTATTTCTTAAAGTGAGTCTTATGATTAGGGGTATTAATGATTCAATACAAAATGAGCCTGAAGGAACCATATGCAGTCAAAGAAAAAATCATTACTTTGCAAAGTTTTAAAAAAAATGAATGAAATGAAAATCAAAAGAAAAAAAAAGAAAAAGAAAGAAAAGAGAAAAAAAGCAAAGGCAAAGCAGAAGAAAAGTAAAGTTTGAAAAACATCAAAATGGTTCTGGCGAGTTTTCTACATTCACTATTGAATACCCTGCTAATATCTTTTAGAGACTCAAGACTTAAAATAACATGTTTATATTTCTCAATGTTTGTGTTATATCTTATCATTTTATTCTGTTACCCACTACCATGGCCATTATAAGATAATAAAGTCCTATTTGATCCTTAATCTTGTGTGATTTACATTAGTGGAGAGAGAGTTATATTACAATCTTATGGATCTTATGAATTATATTCATGTGTATGTTCATAACCTCATCTGGGTGAATATGAATTGAATTGAAGAAGTTTTCTTTGCACGATTTTGGCAAAAATATCTTGTATGAAAGGAAGTTACGAATGTTAGTATGATGAGGATTGTGTATGTGTGAAACTGATTGTGAGGTATGCGTATTCTTTGAGGTTTATGCAATCATCATACAATAGTTTGGGTTAGATGAAAGTGGAATGTTAAAAATAGATGAATGCAGGTTCATAATGTTGATATTTATGAATGTACTTTGTTTTGCTCGAGGATTAGCAAAAAACTAGGTTTGGGGGTGTGATAATTTCAAAAATTGTAGTTAGTTGTGCCCTATATCTGTGCTATATTGGCTGCTTAGTCCTTGTTTGTATAAATAAATGAAAAATTTTAGCATCATATTCATCTAATCATTTTGATGGCTTCCATATGATTTTGAGCAAATACTTCCTAAACCTTGATGAATTGAGTACATTTGCCTGAGTTATTAAAATGGTGCTTTCTCTGTTATAGGCAGGTCTCAAATAAAGCTTAAAAATGAAGAACTTGGAGTAGCATTGGACCAGGAGGCCTAAGAGGAAGCAAAATATGAAGATCAGCACTCAGCGTCACGACGTGGGTATGTTAATGCCACGACGTTAAGCATCCCTTGTTCTAGTACATGAGACCCAAGGCAAAAATGCCACAACGTTGAGAGTGGACGCCTTAGGCATCTGTGACCTAATTGCATGCGCGCCGCGACGTGATGTGTTGGATGCCGCAACGTGACTCTATTTTATTTAGCCTATAAATACTATTGTATCCATTTTATACGGGACTTATTACCCTTTTTGGAGAGCAGCTGCTAGGTTTAGGACTTTTAGACCTAGAGAAGGCAAAAGAGGCTAAGGTTGGAAGCCATCCTTCACATGGAGGATGAATCAAGCTTAGAAGATGAAATCTAATGAGCTTCCTCCCTTTCCTTTCTTCTTTATCTCTTTATTGCTTCATGAACATGATTTATATGCCTATATTTTCACATTTCATGGCTAGCTAAGCTGTATGTAGGGTTTTCTTTGTAGTCTCCTATGAATATTAATGATTTTGTAATCTTTTGAGTATATATTGATGTTTAGTTATGTTCAATCATATGGATCTTAATGTTTTTGAGGGTTTGATCAGCTTTTGATTGATTTGATAAAATCTGATGAATCTAGACATAGGAATTTGGATTTTATATCTAATGTATGGTTGATGCATGTTGGATGAGTTCAATTGGCTTGGATAAGTTGATTCGCTAACTGGATAGAAATATACCTTTTAGCCATACATAGTGTGTGATTGAGAATAGATCGTTCAAGAGTGGAGTTTGCACTAGTTTTCATGAAAACATAGTGAATTAGGTAAATAAAATTATGGTTAATTGACCTAGACATAGGCTTTTAACTAAATTAGATTCTTAAGTTAACTTAACAATTCATTAATGCTGTTTGTAAGGATTGCATGTTGTTAGTTGAAGTAGAAGATGAAAAAGAATTCATTATTTCTCTATTTATCTATTTATCTTAGATTTATTGTTTTTCAATCTTTATATTTCTTTAAACACTCTTTTATAAATTTGATGTTCTTGGATAAGATGAATTAGACTATTGGTTAAAATTTGACTTTAATAAGAAGTACGTATTCGTCGTGGGAACGATATCTGACTCCTTGCTATAATACAAGTGCGATCCGTGCACTTGCGGTAAGCAAAAGAGCGAACAGTTACACATGTTTTTACATGTGAGTTGTTTAGGACTTCTTACATTAAGTAAACCGAATTTTTAGGACAAAATTTTAAAAAGGAGGGAAGAAATGGAACACCTATGAAAGCATGTTAGACTTGTATATGATTGCAAAGGTAGCTTAATACTTGCTTAACATGCCTATTTAATTTTGTGACCTTACATTTAGTCACTTTGCTGTAGCATTATGTGTGAAAAATAACTGTTATTAGCCCCAAAAATTGGCATAAACTATTTAGTTAGTAGAAATAAATGTGGAGAAATTGTTTCAAGGTCACAAATGTGGGGAAATTGATGTAGTTAAAATTTGAGGTTAATCGGAGTTGATTTGACATTTTTAAGCATACTGACTATGCATTTTAATGTCAAATTGACTAGTAGCTGTAACATCTTCTAAAACATGTTAGACTTGTAATTAGTTATAGAGGTAGATTAATACTTGTTTAACATGTTTGTTTAATTTTGTGATAATCTGAGTTAGTTTAGGCACTTTGTTGCAACTCGAAAGGTGAAAAGTAGCTTAAAAATAACCTAAATATTAGCATAAATGGCTTAGCTAATGAAAATAAATGTGAATAATTTATTTCTAGGTCACAAATGTGAAGACTATGATATGGTTAATTTTTGAGGTTAATCGGAGTCCATTTGGTATTTTTAAGCATATTTGTTGTGTGTTTTAATGCCGAATTGACTAGTCACAGATATGGAAAATGATGGTTTTGGTATAACAAGATTTTTGATGAATTCTATGATTTATTTTAAACTTGTTGGCTTTAAGAAAACTGGATTTGAAGAAATCTAAGTGTTCTTAGTAGATCGGAAGTATCACTTAGTCACTTAAGTGACCAAGCTTCTCACGTTTCTGTGCCTTATATTGGTTCATATTTCATTTCCTTATTTCTCACTTGTTTTTCACTCTCTCTCACGGCTAAAATAAGAGAAAACAGAGAAAAAAAAAACAAAGACACAAGGAGGAAATAAAGAAGGGGAAATCAAGAAGGAAAGGAAAACTTATGATCATCTAGCCATCATCACCATCTTTGCTATACAGGGTAGGGGTTTTTGTGTTCTTTAACTCCTTTTCTTCCATTTTCACCATTGATGCACATGTGGAGCATGATAGGTCAAATTGGTTTCTAGAGGTGTTTGAAGTGTTTTTCTTGCTTGAATGAGTTTCATAGGTTGTTTATAACTTGTTCATGGATTAAGTTTGATCCTAAAAGTGAGAAAGTTAGGTCATGGATGAGTGAATTAGTCTTTGGATCCAAATTAGAGGTTTTTGTTGGTGATTAATGATTCCTATGTGTTAGTAAACTTATTAGGGACCTTAAATTACCTAGAAACTGGTTTGGAGTGGCCAAAATCCATGTTTTGTTCTAATGGAATAGTACTCGGTTCTACAGAATTCTGCAGAACCTGGTTTTTGTTATGGGTGTCGCGGCATGAGGATGTTTTGCTACATGGGCCACAGCGTGAGAGACTTCGTGCCTTGGTGAGCGGTGCATAATACAAAAACTCGAGAGCAGGGCGCCGCGACGTGCCAAGGCTGTGCCATGACATGAGCTGTTGGATCTTCCAACATTGTGTTTTTTATGTTTTGAAATTTCTTAAGTGATGGGATCACTCACATATGCTTTCCTAAGTGTGTTGAGGCACTAATGGGGGTAATTCTTAAATAGAATAACCATTTAGCATATATAAGAAGTTATGAAACCTTAGGCAAATCTTTGAGTTTAGAATGCCTTAGGATTGTATCTAAGACCTTGCATAACATGAGGTTGTCTTGGAAGTCACTTGTGAAGTGATGGTGTGAGGTTCTAGATATGAAAATGTTAGTGACATGGTTCTTTCTACTTTGTTGGATAAGTGAGGCTAAGATTCCTATGTAGTAGTGTTTAAATTTTGGCTTGGATATTTGGTTTTCAAACTTTTGGTATACTTATGCTGAGAAATTATGATTTCTCACCCCATTTGTGTTTCCATGTAAATCTAGGTGAAGACCCTCCAAAAGAGAAAAAGGGCAAGAAAAAGAAGAAGCGGAAAGCTTAGTGTAGTTGTTATGTTTCTTTTTGAATTAGCTTGTATATTTTTACTTTGTTGATTGTTTGTAAAAGTTTATGCATTACAATATGACTTTTTGGCCAGTGATGTATTTATATAATCTTTTCATCATTCGTGGCTCTCTATAATGACTACACAAGTTATTATGGATTATGTTTTATGCATTCTTAGAAAGTGATATGCTTAATGTGTTTTACCTTGAAATATTCTGTTTATTTTATGATAATTGTATTAGGGTGTTACAACAGCATAAATGAAAAAATATGAAAATGGTGAAACAAGATTTTTTATGAATCTTAGGATTTATTTTAAACTTGTTGAAAGTTAGGAAACTTGATTTAGTGAAATCTAAGTATTCTTAACAGATCGAGGTTACAACTTGGTCACTTAAGTGATCTAGTCTCTCACGGCTCTCATACTTTCTGCTACTTTGGCCTTTGTAAGCCCTAAATGAGATATTTTCTCTCATTTCTCATCACATCTCTCAGTTTACAGCAGAAAAGCCCAAGGGGAAAGGAAAGAAATAAGGACAAGGAGGAGATTCAACTAATAAAGAGGAGGAAGAAGGAAAGGAAGGAGAGGAGCTTCTCAGTTCTTTCAATTTTTGAAGTTAGAGGTAGCGAGAAACTTGTTTTTACATTTTTCCTTCACTTTCTCCATCTTTTCTCATGAGGAGAGTTAATGAAGAAAGTAGGGTTTGAGTGCTGTTCTTTGTTGTTTTATACTTGAATCTTGTTATAGAACATGAGAGTGGCATGTTTTTAGTTTATTTGATGCTTGGTGATGAGTTTTTCAACCCTTAAACACTTGTGGCTTCTCTTGAGTTAAGAGAGGGGTTTTAGGTTTTTAGGGTTAATGAAAGATTCATTGATCCATGTGAGTGATTTGAAATTTTTTTGAGAATTACACTAATTTTATGGACCTTGTGAGTTGTTTGTAATCACTTGAGATGGAGGTTTGAGTTATTGGAAAGCCACTTGTTCCCAATGGAATAGTGGCTATCTTCTACAGAATTTTGCTAAAGTGTCTATCGCAGGGAGACGCCTAAGTGCCATTATAGTGCGCCTAGGCATGGCTATTTAGAAGTAATAGGACTTTGACCTGCCACCATCACGCCTAGGCATAGGTGGATGGAACCTAGGTGCCACTTTTAGCCTAGGATAAAGACTTTTGTTTGATGAGATTGAAGTGCTTAACTTATGTAATTCCTTCTTTTATGCTTCTTAATGAGTGATGAGACTCTAATAGAAGTATTTAACAAAGTGTTTGTGTGGTGAATGTAAATCAATTGGTATGTCGATTATTATAATACTTAGCATCATTGTTGTTCATGCTTAAGATGAGATGAATGTAATTCAATTAGTATGCTATTTATTGTGATAATTGACTTCATTGTATTTCACTCTTGTAGTTATGATTGTAAACCAATTGACATGCTAGTTGTTGTAATAATTGGCATCATTATTTTTCATAATTATGTTGATGAGGTTGAGGTCCTCATTATTGATGATCAAATATGACTTTGAATGAGAAGGTAACCAATCCTTCTTATCATACTGATCATTGTTGAAGACCATGTAGTTGATGAGATTTCACTACCCAAAGAGAAGACTACTGGAACTAGGTTCCAGTGCTTGCTCAAGGTTTATGGAACAAGGTTTCATTGCTTTGTTTAGGATTCATGCATATTATTACATTGCCATGGAACTGGGTTCCTGCAAATAGTATCATACATTATTCATTACATCCTTAGGTTATTGCATAGGCATGAGCATAAAGCATAATTTGGCATAGCATGACAATTGTATGGGCAGTTACTAATCATAACATATTCATGTATTGCAATTTTATGGGCAATTACGTATCTTTGAGTTGGAGATGATGTTTTTGTGAGTGTGGTGATTACTTGAAGATGTTTGTGGAAATGAGTTTTTGTACAAACTTATATAATGAGAATCTATTTTGGGAAGAGAAAGGACATGGTTTTAGCTTTTGTCACCTTTCTAACTTATATATATATGAGACTTGAGTTTAGAATTATGATTTTCCTCGAAATGGCTGGAATGATTGTGATGACATGTTTTATGGATTTAACTACTAATAATTTGTGATTCTCCCTCCTTGTGTGTTTCCATGATGATTCCAGGGAAGAAGACTTATGGAAAGTGAAGACAAAACAAGAACTGAAGACTTAGAATAATGTTGTTTTAAGTTCTTTTTGAAAACTTGTATCTTTTGTGCCTTAAGAGGCCTAGTTCGTAGTTGTGTACATATTTTTGTATTTATGATAAATACAAATGTTATGTATTATATCTTGCAGTAGCTCGTGGCTCAAATTTTTTTATATAATGTTACCATGTTATATTAGAAATGTTTTAGTAGTTAGTAGTATGCCTAGATCTAATTACTGTGGTATAATACAGATTGTACTGTTATTAAATTTGGGATGTTACATTTTCACCCTTTGAAGTTGGTTGGCGGGTTCAGCGCGTTGTTAAGAATGTTTTCAGCATAACTCTCTCGTCTTAAGCACAAATTATGCAAATTAGGTGTCCAATTAAAGCTAAGATGAAGATGATTAATCTTAAGTTGAGGGCAAACTTGAATTTTTAATTTTAGAGATAGTTATTTAAGTAGCAGAGTAATACCCGTGAAAATATGTTAGACTTGTATATGGTTATAGAGGTAGCCTAATACGTACTTAACATGCCTGTTTAATTTTATGGCTTTCTGAAAAAGTTTAGTCACTTTGCTGTAACACTATATGTGAAAAATAATTATTATTAGCCCCGAAATTGACTTAAACTACCTAGTTTGTAAAAACAAATGTGAAGAGTTGGTTTCTAAGTCACAAAATGTGTGGAAAAGGATGTGGTTAAAGTTTGAGGTTAATCGGAGTTAGTTTGACATTTTTAAGCATACTAAGTATGTGTTTTAATGCCAGATTGATTAGTAGAAGATATGAAAAAATATGGAAATGGTGAAAAAATATTTTTTATGAATCTCGGGATTTAATTTAAACTTAATGGAAGTTAAGAAAGTTGATTTGGAGAAATCTATGTGTTCTTTGCATATATAATGTATACTACATAATGTCTAAGTCACTTTGAGTCTCATGGCTACTACCACTTTTCTTGACTTTCTTGGGATATTTCCTTACTCTTATTCTCTCATTTTTCTCACGTTAACAGCTAAGTATAGGGCTGAAAACAGAAGAGAAAAACCAGCAGAGAAAAGGGAGGAAAAGGAGTAAGAAGAGAAGGAAAAGAAGAGGAGGAAATCAAAGGGCAAATCCAAGGCTTGATCTTTATCTTTGCTGCACAAGAGGTAGGGGAAAACTTGTTTTGATGCTTTGTTTTCATTTTCTACATCTTGTTTCATGAGGGGGCATGATGGGGAAAGTAGGCTTGAAGTGTCATTTTTGTGTTCTTGGCTTGATTTTAGTTGGAGAACTTGAGGATGGCTTGGTTTTCGCTTATTGGATGCTTGAAGACAAGTTTTCATCCCTTAAAAACCTTTCTTTCTATTTGAGTCAAGAATGGGGACTTAGGTTTTTAGGGTTGATGATGAATTCATAGATCCTTGTTTGCGTGGATTGAAAGTTGTCTAAGAGTTGCAACATGTTTATAGACCTTGTGTGATGCTGGAAATCACTTGGATTTAAGGTTTGAGTGGTTAGAAGACCATTGTTGCCTAAAGGAATAGTGGTTGGCCTACAAAATTTTGTAGACCAGTTTCTGTCACAGGCTCACGCCGCAGCGTGACTGAACCACGCCTTAGCGTGAGTGTGGTAAAGATCTTGGCGTCGCGACATGGGAAAGTTACGCCTAGGCGTGAGTTCTAGAATTTTTCAAGAATTGTATTCTTGATTTTTTGGGATTTCTAAAGCTTTGGGATCACTCATATATGGCTTTTAAAGTGTATTGAGACACTAATGAGAGTATTCCATGGAGGAAATTACTACCTTGTATATGTAAATTGAGGAAACCTTAAGCATCTTTTGAGGTATAGCATGCCATACGTGGGTTTTTAGAACCATAATCAACATGAGGTTTTTTTTAGTATTAATTGAGAAGTAAAGACAAGGTGTACTAGAAATAACTAGTTTGGATTTGCTTTTGTATGGTATACCTATCTATATGCTAGGGCTGCTCATTTAGAGTTAAAGTTGAGCATGAGATGCATAGTTAATGTATGCTTCCTTGTTTGCCAAGGCTAAGCTTTGAGTTTTGCTAAAGATATGGGTTGGTTCCTTTGTATGATAGAATTGAGCCAAGAGAGCATTTATTCTAGTTACAGTCTTTCACTTGGTTAGGGTGAATCTTGTGATAGGATTTCAAAAACCTTGAGCATCCTAGGTTTGTAGAATGTCGTAGGTTAGTACCTAGGACCTTGGGCAATATGAGATTGTCTTTAAAGTCACTTGTGAAGTGATGAGGGAAGGTTCTAGGTAAATTATGCTAGGTTTACTTGGCTAGGTGTTCTTATTGTCCTGAATAGGTTGTTTTTTTGGGTATAAAGTAAAGCAAAGGGTGCTTGGATGACAATTGTTTCCTTGTGTGACAAGGTTGAGTAGAGAAAAGTACTAGAAACATGATCATGCTCCTTATGTGGTAAGTTGAGCCTAGTGATCAAGTTTGCTAGTTTTTCTTTTTCACTTAGTTAGGAAGAACCTTGTAATGAGTGTAAGCCTTTTTATAATCACTTTGCAAATTTGGTTTTCAAACTTACTATTTGTTAATTCATACATATTGTAACCTTATATGGTGTGCACAACCATTTGGCCAGAGAATAAGGTATTTGATCTAACTTCTCGTAGCGAACAATGCTAATATAGTTAGGGTTACTAGTGTGGGGGTGGTAATAGTACTCTTACAATTGTGAGGGGAAGGTATTCACTTATTTTCAAGTAGTGTATAGGCTCTTAGGCCTATCCCGCTTAGTATATACAAGGGAACATGGTTCCTAGGAATGAGCAAGTAGCATGTGTTTTCTAAAACCAAAACCTGCACTAGCATTGCACAATCATATTATTAGGACATTGTGTGAGCATAACATTACATCATAACATAAAGTATTGCATTTGTTGACAACTATATGCGCGGTTGTCTTGCTTGGTTAATGATATCTTACGATTGTACATGCGGTTGTTTGATATCATTATTTGTTATAAATGTGAGTTAGGTTATTGCTTGCCTTGTAAATGTTATGTAGAGAGTATGTATATATTCTAGTAGTGTTGAGCAGTGGCTCATTTATCTATTGCAAGATTAGCTTAATGTACTTAGTTTGTTTACTTATTGTAAATGAATAAACACTAGTTTTGGAATGCTTATACTAAAAAACTGTGATTTGTCACCCTATTTATGTTTCCATGTTAATCCAGGTCAAGACCTTGCTAAAGGAAAAGAGAAGAAGCAGAAGCAGAAGAACTAATGTAGTTTATTTCATTTCTTTCGAGTTTAAGCTTGTATTTATTTACACTATTTTGAAGATGTATAAAGTTATGTATTATAGTACGCCTTTGTGAGGCTAATGATGTGTGTATATAAGTTTTTGTTGTTCAGGCTCTCCATATTTATTTGTGTGAATGAATGATATGGGTTTAGTTTGTTGTTTTAAGTTAGAAGTAACATAGCCAGTGCTGGACATCCATGTATACATCAAATATATCAAGATACCAGTAATGGGATGTTACATTATGGTATCAGAGTAGTTCATCCTATTGAACCAGGGTATGGACTGACTATGGTTAGGGTTTTTTTTAGGAGTTCCTTTGTGTGTTGTGCATTCTTTTTGTCTCTTGTATGAGATGTTCGATAGAACTGCATGACTTGCCTTTGGTATAACTATCTTTAGCTACTGTTGCATGGTTATATGATATTGAGATTTGATCAGTTTAATATGTATTGTTCTGTGTGTATAGGAAACTATGGCATCTCCAAGGTAAACCCACGAGAATAGGAACATAGCTAATGAAGTCCCTCACATGGTTGGAACCTTTATGGCTATGGCTGATTCTATGAGAAAGCAAACAACAACCACTGCTGAGGCTATTAGAGAGCAGACAACTTCAACTACTAGGATGTTTGATAGGATGGACACGACTCAGCATCAATTGCCTATACCACCATCACATCAATCGGGGCAACCAAACCAAGAGGTTGTTGGGAGAAATTAGAACTTACAAGACCTCTTGGAGTTTAGGAAATCTAATATGTCTTCTTTTAAGGGAGAGTAAGACCTAGTCAGAGTGGAGGTATAGCTCAAGGGATGGAAAAGATTTTTACTATCATGGTTTGCTCGGATGAGCAAAGGATGCTTGTTGCTTCTTATATACTAGAGGGAGAAGTAGAGGATTCGTGGATGGACATCAAGGGATCTTTTGAGGCATTAGGAACTCTTGTTACATGAGAGATCTTCAAGAATTCTTTTCTGGGGAAGTTCTTTCCACAAAATCTGTAGAATATAAAGGAAATTGAATTTCTTAGGTTGTAGTAGGGAGTCATGTTTGTTGGTCAGTATGTGGCCAAATTCAATAAGTTGTCAAAATTCTCGTCTTGCATCAAGCTTAACCCAAGTGAGTCTTGGAAGTGTGTTAAGTTTAAAGAAGGATTAAGGGAGATATTCATAGGGTCATTAGACCTTTTGAGATACAGGACTTTCCGGCCTAGGTGAACAAGTGTAGAATTGTTGAGGGTCATGATTGTAAGTCTTAATAGAAGCAAAGATCACAAGACCTTCAAAAGAGGAAAAAAATGGATGATGGGTATGAAGAATGTATTTCTACACCCAGCTATCCATAAAATGAGTCTGAAGAAAGTGTTTTTACATCCAGCTCTTCACAAGATGATGAAGACGATGAAGATGAGCAAGTTCAGGTGGAAACCTTAGAGCCTGAATGCCTTGTGTGTGGAATGCCACATGGCAAAAAACCTTGTGTGGTATGTTTTGTGTGTGGTCAACTAGGGCACTATGCTAGTGGGTGTCCACAGAGGCAGGGAATTATGCCCAATCCTAGACCGCTGGCTACGGGAAGGGTATATATTCTTAGCGGCAAAGAGGAAACTCAATCTTCCAATCCTATACAAGGTATTCTTTTATGTTTGCCAATAATTGGAAACTCATTAGGATATTCTTATAGGTTTGGTATAAGATTATTTGAGTTGTTAAATACCATTACAGGAGGTGAGATTCCTTCGAGTGTGATATCTGTTAGAGACCTCGGAACTGTTAGTAGCGAGAGACTAAATTTTGGGGATAAAATTTTTAAAAGGAAGGGAGAAATGTAACACCCGTGAAAATATGTTATACTTGTATATGGTTACAGAGGTAGCCTAATACGTACTTAACATGCCTGTTTAATTTTATGGCCTTCTGAGCAAGTTTAGTCACTATGCTGTAACACTATATATGAAAAATAGTTGTTATTAGCCCTAGAATTGGCTTAAACTGCTTAATTAGTAGAAACAAATATGGAGAAATTATTTTTAAGTCATAAATGTGTGGAAGATGATGTGGTTAAACTTTGAGGTTAAATGGAGTTAGTTTGACATTTTTAAGCATATTGAGTGTGTGTTTTAGTGTCAGATTGACTAGTAGCATATATGAAAAAATATGAAAATGACGAAACAAGGTTTCTTATGAATCTCGGGATTTATTTTAAACTTGTTGGTAGTTAGGAAACTTGATTTGGAGAAATCTAAGTGTTCTTAGCAGATATAATGTATACTGCAAAA
Organism: Ormosia semicastrata; assembly: GCA_029884595.1. NCBI lineage: Eukaryota > Viridiplantae > Streptophyta > Magnoliopsida > Fabales > Fabaceae > Ormosia > Ormosia semicastrata. Next base: position 14,742,756 of record JAQQTO010000062.1, on the reverse strand, counting down.
TATCTAAGTCACTTTGAGTCTTACGACTACTGCCACTTTTCTTGACTTTCTTGGGATATTTTCTCACTATTATTCTCTCATTTTTCTCACGTTACACAGCTGAGTATAGGGCTGAAAACAAAAAAGAAAAACCAGCAAAGAAAAGGGAGGAAAATAGGAAGAAGATAAGGAAAAGTAGATGAAGAAATCAAAGGGCAAATCCAAGGCCTGATCTTCATCTTTGCTGCACAAGAGGTAGGGGAAAGCTTGTTTTAATGCTTTGTTTTCATTTTCTACATCTTGTTTCATGAGGGGGCTTGATGGGGAAAGTGGGCTTGAAGTGTCATTTTTGTGTTCTTGGCTTGAATCTGGCTGGAAAACTTAAGGATGGCTTGGTTTTAGCTTGTTGGATGCTTGGAGATGAGTTTTCATCCCTTAAACACCTTTCTTTCCATTTGAGTCAAGAATGGGGAATTAGGTTTTTAGGGTTGATGATGAATTCATTGATCCTTGTTTAAGTGGATTCAAAGTTGTATAAAAGTTACAACATGTTTATGGACCATGTATGAGGTAGGAAATCACTTGGATTTAAGGTTTCAGTGGTTGGAAGACCATTATTCCCCAATGGAACAATGGCTGGTCTATAGAATTCTGCAGACTAGTTTTTGTTGTAGGCTCATGCTGCGGTGTGACTGAACCACGCTTAGGCATGAGTTCCAAAAATTTTCAAGAATTGTATTCTTGATGTTTTAGGATTTCCAAAGTGTTGGGATCACTCATATATGCCTTTTTAAGTGTATTGAGACACTAATGAGAGTATTCCATGGAGGAAATTACTACCTTGTATATGTAAGAAAATGAGGACACCTTAGGCATCTTTTGAGGTGTAGAATGCCATTGGTGGGTTTTTAGAACCATAATCAACATGAGGTTGCTTTTGATATTAATTAAGAAGTAAAGACAACGTGTACTAGAAATAACTAGTTTGGTTTTGTTTAGTATAGTATGCCTATCTATATGCAAGGGTTGCTCTTTTAGAGTTAAAGTTGAGCCTGAGATGCATAGTTAGTGCATGCGTCCTTATTTACCAAGGCTAAGCTTTGAGTTTTGCTAGAGACATAGGTTGGTTCCTGTGATAGAGTTGAGCCAAGAGAGCATGTATTCTAGTTAGAGCCTTTCACTTAGTTACGGTGAATCTTGTGATAGGATTTGAGAAACTTTGAGCATCATAGGGTTGTGGAATGCCATAGGTTGTTATCTAGGACCTTAGGCAATATGTGTTGGGAATTACGGATATAACACATAGCGGAAAATAGGGATTCCCACCGAGGATCCATGCGAAAAAGTCAAATCGATTTTTTTAAATTGATTTACCTCTTGAAGCGTGAATCACCAACACCGTAATAGAAACGATGTCTCTACGGTATCCACATGAACAGACTCACGAATGTCCAACGTCCGCAAAGAGGAGCTTCATGTTTCTCACACAGTGCTAGTTGCAAAGAGAAGAGAAGAAACCTGTCGCTCTCTCACTCACTTTTTGTAGGTGCGGCTAGGATTCAGAAAATGTGTCTCTTAGCAGCCCCCTTAGCAGTACTATTTATAATAGTGACTACCTTAAGTGAGTGTGAGCAGCAGTAAGGTAAGTTGTGCAACCCTAGACCCATCTGTTATGAGTCTGGCCCATATTTGAATCCGAGTCCAACTTGGATCTATTGCTCCAATTTTAGTCTGCTCTATGTGTGTGACCCTGCAGGTTCTTATTACGTTGGCAGTAATATTAAAATCTCATTTTAATATTACAAGCAGTGAGCGGTATCTAGCAACACATCGCTGCTACCCAAGTAATAAGAATGTCAGTGATTTGACATAACCTTTCCGTGACCAATGTTTCTGTGTCGTCTAGTCCCTTTGTCAAGATATCTAGATTGAACACAAGGCATGGAATGCGTCACCCTTGTATAGTCCAATCATTGGTTTCCTGATACTCAAGTAGACTTTGTAACAACAAATGAGATCAATATCTCATATTGACTCATTTGAGCATGGCCATGCATTTCGCAGTCTCACTCAATCAGGGGGCCCGAAGATATCGCTCCTGTTATGTAGGAGTGACAAATCCTATCTAGGTCACTCACATCCCTCTGCATGATTCGCGGTATGTCCAATAACTAACTTTATAATTACCTTATTACAGATGACGTTTGATGGCATTAAAACACACAACTCATCATGTAGGAATCGTAGTGATTTCAGGTCAAAGGACCACAAACACCATTGTCACTATGAGAATCGCTTATGACACTCACGTAACAATCCATGTAGCGTTCTCATGGTGGGTCAATCCAGTACATCATTACTCTAATATGTACCCATGTGAAGACTTGATACCTCATATCCATGACCCGTGAGATATGGTCATTAGTCTATGCACATACTAGCCTCAATGTATTATTGTTGTCCTAATTAACAATAATACTTGACTAGGGACATTTAAGAATAGTATTGTAACCAAAAGGATCTCACGATCAAGTCATCCATTTGATGTCCTATGGAATCAAACTTACTATTCTAAGGACTTTATTATGTTTATCAAAAAAGAACACAATAAATGAAATACCTCATATATAAAAATAGCATAATAGAATGTATGTAAATACAGAAAATGTATCGGCCTCTAGGGCATACACTAACAATCTCCCACTTGTACTAGAGCCAATCAGGCATATATCTAATGCCTAAAGACCTAGTGTGACCCTCATGCTTCTGTTGTGCAAGAGGCTTCGTCAGTGGATCAGCAATGTTATCATCTGTTGGTACTCTGCATATCTTCACATCTCCTCTATTGATGATCTCTCGAATGAGATGGAAGCGCCTAAGTATATGTTTGGATTGCTGGTGAGATCTAGGCTCCTTAGCTTGTGCAATGGCTCCATTATTATCACAATAGAGGTCCACTGGGTCCACAATGCTAGGAATAGTGCCAAGTTCAGTAATGAACTTCTTGATCCAAATGGCCTCCTTTGCTGCATTAGAGGCAGCAATATACTCAGCTCCTCGTGGTAGAATCGGCGATGTCTCCTGCTTTGAACTCTTCCACTCACAAATTTCACCATTTAGGCAAAAAATATAACCCGATTATGATCTGGAGTCGTCCTTATCGGTTTGGAAGCTAGCATCAGTGTAACCTTTTACAACTAGCTCTTCCTCGCCTCCATATACCAAGAACGAATCCTTAGTCCTTCTCAAGTACTTAAGGATGCTCTTGATAGCAGTCCAGTGACTCTCACCAGGATCAGACTGGTACTTACTCGTCATGCTCAAAGCATACGAGATGTCTGGTCGAGTACATAACATGGCATACATGATAAATCCAATTGCAGATGCATATGGAATCTTGCTCATGCAATCCCTCTCATCTTGGGTGGAAGGGGACTGAGTGTAACACCCTAGCTCTAGGGCCCAACTAATGTAACACCCTAGCTAGGGCATCACATTTCTGACTTCCGACTCATAATCTGAAAAGAAGTTCGCACAAAGTTTGAGTTATAAAAGATGGGTTTTAAAATTTCTTCTTTACTGAAACGTAAATTTACTGAAAATATTAGGTAACATTGAAAATCATATTTCAACTATTCATTATACAATACTTACACCAATTAATATCACAATTTAAAGAGAAATATATAATTAACAGACTTATATATTTTTGACAGACAGTAGCAAATCCCATGACGGGTCCTACTTAATAGCACAGTATAATACTAGCGAGAAACTTTAACATACTTATTCCTTATCTGTCCATCTTGATGCATCAAACATCTGTTCCTTTGTCAACACTGCACACCTTCGAGTCCTGAATGTCCACTCCTTATTGTTGTCACCAATCTCAGAGTATTTATCGCCCGTTATGTCTAAGACAACTCGATCCTTCTATTGTTTGATTTTAACAATATAGACATAGCAAAACAACATAACAAAGAGGTGAGATCACCTACACCAATACCAACATGGCAGCACAGAGATAACACACAGCCAACAATATCATACAGACAGATCATACCATAATCATGTTATCAGCATTATCATCATCATCATCCAATCATTTATCAGTTTAATCATCATCCAATCATTTATCAGTTTAATCATCATCCAATCATTTATCAATTCAATTATCATAACCAATAACTGACAACTGTCGAGATTACCAAATTTAAATCAATTTATAACCGATTTACCAAAACTACTTGTAGCATAAGGTAACACCGGGTCGAGCCCGTAGATCATTCTAATTATGAAGTCAGATTAAGAGTTAATAAACAGGGGGGGAAAAGTTTTGGAAAATTAAACAACAAAGAGCAATTAAAAAGAGTAAACAAGATTAGGAAAACAACCAATCCAAGAGAATTAACCAATCTTGATTTTAATCCATCCTTGATCTTTATAGATCCGTTCAACTATCAACCAAATCCTTGATCTTAGATCACATCAAGACGCCTCTCAATGATCCATGGATCTTCTACTAGAAATGCTTCTAGAATTTAATTAATTAAGGTTAGACAAATTAAGCATCCATCCAAAACCCAAATTAACTTAAAAACCAAGATCCAACCAAGCTAAACATTCATCAAACACCTTTGATGCATTATTTAACCTCTGAATTCATCTCTTGGTACATGATAATTACGTAATTAACATATGCAAATCCCAATCAAATTAAGCATTAAATTAGAATTTAAACAAGATAAGAAAAGAAAGAGAAACTTGATTAATAGATGAATGTATAGCAATTAAAACAAGATCTCAAGATTAATCATCAAGCTTGTCAATCTCTTGGATTGATTAAAGAAGTTTAGCTCTCCATAGCCATCACCATTGGAGAACCTTCAAGAACCATACAAAAATGAAAATAACAAAGAGAGAGGAGGAGAGGAAGAGAATTCTCCAAAAATGAAAACACTAAAACTACAAGAACCAACTACAAATCACACCCTGCGTAGGAGCTCTCCCCTCCTTCTTTACAAATCTGATTGCTCTCCTCTTAATCATTCACAAAGAGTCAAAAGTAATTCACCCACTCTTGTTAATTATTCATCCATTATCAAAGTATGTCTCCCACCTTCCATTGAATTATTTTCTCATTATGAAAGTGTGTCTCCCACCTTCCAATGATTCCTCCACTTTTTCCACATTGCTATCTTTTCAATTTCTATCATAATTTCAAACTCAAATCAAGTCCATCAGATAGCCTTTGAAGTAAGCTTTCCAAGGAGTACTCATATGCTTAATTTAGGCTTGAAATGAGTGAGATATGTCCAAAATAGTGAAGGTGTGTCCAGAATTTGTAACAGTACCGATGGTCCAACTTCAAAGCTGTATTTGACCATGTAAACATCCGAATCTTCCAATTTGACATTTCACAAAACTTGTAGATCTTTTTCTCATCTTTCCTAGCATATAAAGGACATCAAAATCAGAGATTTACAACTCAAGTTATGGTTAAAATACTGAACCACTGTCAATATGCATTAAAATCCAAAAATTTTGCTTTAAAGCCCAATTCAACCCAATGATCTAAATGAATGCTAAGATCACTTAATTACAATCTGGACATCATTAATAAGGTAATTGTGTGGATAATTAATATGTTAAAAATCATAATTATCAAATACCCTCACATTTACTCTTTTGCATGTCCTCGGGCAAAATAGAAAAATAAAATAAAATAAAATAAAACTGACTTAAAAGTTAAACATTCTAAAAGACTCAATTTCTAATAATATTTAAGAATGAAGAGCAATTAATAATTCAAGTAATCAAAACATTCATGAGTAACACATCTTCTGATCTCAAATCAACAAGCAAGGATACTTCAATTGAAAAGTATGAGTAAAGAATGATAGATTCTCACAGAATTCACTCTCAATCTCTCAAGTATTTAAAAGGTAGGTATTTCACTCAATTCAACCATGAAAATTGCACTACCATAAGCTTGCTTATCTTCTACTTCTCCACTACTCAAAACACATGCATACACAAATCATGAGGGCTTTATTCAAGGTTGTAGTGAGGTCAAGGTAACAGAAGAGGGTAAAATGGATATGAGAGGATAAATACCAAAGAGAATAAAAGCAAATGAGAGTTGAGTTCAAATAACAAGCATAAAAGTTCATCCCAACTCTAATGTATAACCCTTTACATATTCATTTCTCAATCCTTTTCTTTTTTTTTTCTTTTTATATATATATATATGAACATAACTATATACATACATTTTTTTTCTTTTTGTTTTGTTTTTTTGTTTTTTTTTTAGGAACTCTTTCCTTTTTCAACAACCATTTTGTACACACACCCCCACACTTGTTCAAAAACTCATCCATTAACCAAGCTAATGTTCTTTTATTCCCTAAGGTAAAGTAAGAACACGATTTTTCATTTAAGGCACATAATGAGCTAGAAACAAGGAATGGTCAAATAAGCTCAAATGGGTTAAGTAAAGGAAAATATACAAGGTTGGCAAGAATCAGAAAATTTTCAAGAAGTCAAAAGAGTGCTTGATATCATATTGAAAACAAGGTTAGCTATTTGGTTAAACTAGCTAAGAAAGAGGGCCTCAATCATGTTCATGCATGTAAGTGAAATGTAGCCTCAAAAAGAATCAAAGCAAGTTCTAGAGTGATCATTAACATGAGTGAAAATCACACAAGAAAGAAGAGAATGACATAAATGTTGAATCCATCCATTAGGCTCAAAATCTCACAAGGTATGCATCCATCAAACTCAATTCATCAATTCAATCATCCATAACCAAGCATATCAATTCAAGAAGGAAGAAACGTTATTCAATCATGCAATGAACCCCTTTTTTGTTTTTTTTTTTTTTTTTTTTTTTTTTTTTTTTTTTGTTTAAACAACAAAACAAAACAAAAACAAAAAAAATGCTAAAATCTCTCCCTCACACTTAATATAACATTGTCCTTAATGTAAAAGAGAGAGATAGAAAAGAGAAACACAACCTGATAAGAAGTGAATCAACGCCAAGCAGGAAAAGAAGCAAACTGTCAGTGCCACATCAGACCCTAAAAAGAAATCAAATCATAAAACTTTAGTACTTTTACAATTTAATACTAATTAATTACTACCTAAAAACACTCCTTACTCTGCCACCAATTAAGATGCGTCTCAAGAGTAAATAATTTACTCTTTACTCTGCCATCCCTAATTACTAAATTGATGATAAATACAACAAACGTATTAACAAACACAATTTTTTTTTCTTTTTTTTTTTTTTTTACAACAACCATCCTTCCCCCCAACCAGATCACAATATTGTCCTCAATGTCAAAACATAGATAGGTAAAGGATAGAATATATTACCTGTTGCTGTAATTACTGAAAAGAAAAATCTCACACAAATTTAAACAGAAAGAAAAAAAAATATGATAAATAAAACTAAAGATAAAGGAAAGTTATAGATGAAGTGATAAATCACACTCTTGCTCCTTGCTACCTCCCTTACTGTTGCCTCTCTTGTTGCTGCCTGCTGACCAATCTATCTGAGCTGTTACTGGATCAGGTTCATAAACAAATGCTTCTAATTTATCAATCAATTCATCAATAGTAGAAGCAGAGATAAGAAGTTGTCTTGCTGAAGGTGTGACAAATTTCTGTTCCACAGCATAGTCAAGAAAATATAACAAAAGATCAAAGAAATTATTAACATTCAGCAAACCTATAGGTTTATGGTGGATGTTCAGTTGAGCCCAAGAGACAATTTGAAAAATTTCTTCCAAAGTACCAAAACCACCTGGTAAGGCTATGAATGCATCAGAATTTGCAAGCATTGTCTTCATTCATTCATCCATAGATGATACTTGAAGCTCCTCCCCAATTGTTTTTCCAATGATATTCTGTTGAGCTAAAGGTCTAGAAATGATACCTAAAACCTGACTGCCTTTTAAATGAGCAGCAAGTGATACAGCCTTCATTAACCCAATACTGCCTCCCCCATATACTAAACGAATTTTCCTCACAGCAAGTGTTCGACCAAGAGTGATTGCTGCGTCTACATACTCTAAACCCTTCCCATAAGTTGACCCACAAAATACACAAATATTGGTAAGTCTACGAACAGAAGAAGAAGAAGCTCCCTCCATTTTACACTCACACTCCGTTTGAATGATTTTAAGTTGAAGGAAAGTGAAGAAAATGTAGAGTTTAAATAGGGAAGAGAATAGAAAAAGTAATGATAGCACCTATATGGGTAGGTTGGCTGTTGTCAGAAAAGTTTGAATTTTTTTTTTTTTTTGACTTCAAGAAAACCATCAGGGTAAAGAAGTCTAGAAACCCCCGAAGGATCCCATCCAAAGGATCGTCTGCCCAAAACCAAAATTCAACAAAATCATACAAAGATAAAATAATAAAAACAAATGATTACATACCTTTATGTACAGGTTTCATGGCAGATCTTTATACTGCGCGTCATGAGTGCAGTAACACCAAGACGGCTCAGCCAATCTGGGCATTCTTCTCCCTCCCGCTTGTGGGATATTTTGGATTGAGCTACGACGCCACTAATTAAAGTGTGTAAATCTGACAGCTACCACCAACGACCACAGCCAGTGAGAGGTCGCTGAAGAGCCCATGGCATTAAATCACGGGATCCAGGCTCGAGGCATTGTCACGCGAGAATGCAAACACGGGACGCTTCTTTCGTCCATCAACAAGCGAGCCTTTGGTTAAAAACCTGGGAATACTTGCGCGGCTCTCTACAGAGCATGGCACACGAACTTTTTTTACCGACCGACGTGCGAAGGTCCACCCGAGTCAATGACGGGTCTGCCACTCCACTGGCAGGGGCTCCTAACCTAATTAAAGACCAAGTACAACCGAAGTTTCACCCTTTTTTTTATTTTTTAGAAAAATGTACAAGATAATATATGCATGTTGTTGTGATTGTGGCTCACATCTTCCTCTGGTTTCACGTCCAGAAACGGCTTAAACGCCTTCTATGAGTTGAGGATAAGTTTCCCATCTAATTTTCTTATAAATTGGCAAACAGGGTCTTTTTGAGTCAGATTCCCAAGACTATAACGCTCTTGTTCATCTTTGAAGAGATTCCACAAACTAAGAAGTTCACGCTGCACAACTCCACAAGAATGCGTCTCAAGAGTCAATAAGATATTATCTAATGACTCCTTACTCAGTCTATTCTTAATGAAGAATATTTTATCTTCTCTGTTTACGGAAACCATCCCCAAAGAGTGACATCGCGTGTTGCAATTCCATCGTGCACACTTGTAACAAACTTTCATTCTTTTTGCTCTTCTCCTTTTTGAAAATGAACTTTTACCGAGACCAGGCATGTATGGGACAAATGAATCTAAAGATTCACCAGCTAAATGAACCTTTGCTTCGATTATCCAGCGTATATCTTCTGGGATGCCCTTATACATTAACAATCTCAGTCTTTCACACCTAGCTTCATAGACTTTTGTTAGAGCATTTAGAGGGAGAGAAGGAAAATGTTTTCTTAAATTTGAGAGAATGACATCCATTTTGAAAGGAGAAGAATGGTTCAGTTATTTTGGGAAACTGAAAAATAAACCGACTTGAGAGTCACGGAGTACCGTATCCGCCACTTAACCTAAGCAACACAAAGAACTCAAGAACTTGGTTTTCCAGGAATGGTTGAGTCTTTGGCCATTAACTTTAAGTGCATTACCATTCCTAGGATCCTCAATATCTACGGCCCCACGTGTTTGACAACCAAAGAACCGCGCCAACTAGATCTCAATTTTCCAAGGAGTAGGTGCAAATGATAATCTCAAAGCAGAACTTTTGTTGACCAATTTCCGCAGCTTTTGCAAAAGGTGTAACAGACCTTGCATAAAGTAGGCCAATAAAATCCATACCGAAGATTTTCGCAGCTTGTTGTCGTTGAAGAAGAAAAATGAACTCCACATGCGTCCGAGTGACAAAAGTCAATGACACTACTTACCTCATTGTTGGGTACAAATCTCCAAAAGATTTGATCAGGACAATAATTGAACAAATATGGGTCATCACAATTTTTTTTTTACCTCAATCAAAAACTTTTTTTTTGTTTTTCTTTTTTTGTGTTTTTTTTTTCCATTGAGGCAGTATCTTACTTATCAAGTGGGGTAGACGACTTCTTGCAAGTGGACCTCCTCCAAAATATCCTCTTGAGCTCCCTCATAAAAAGGTTTGAGGTGATGTCCATTGACTGTGAAAGCTTTTGTAGTAGTCTCACGTGTAACCTGCACAGCACCATAAGGAAAAATTCTTAGTAACAACAAATGGACCAAGCCACCTAGATCTGAGCTTTCCAGGCATGAGCTTGAGGCGGGAGTTATAGAGAAACTCCCACCGGGATCCCATTGCTTGAAGTATAATGTCCGAGACCAAGTTAAGCTTGAAACATGACTGGAAACATGACTTGAAACAGGAGAGCTTCCATCGGGGTCCCATTGGCCTTCCTTAATTCCTTTGGCTTCAGCACTAGAATGCAATATGTATACTTGATCATCTTGATTTTCCTTGTTTATGTTGGACCATGGCTCAAAAATAAAATCTACCACAGTAGTGACCGCCATCTGGTGCTCTTCTTCTCCATTTTCTGAAAATTCTTCAATGGCTTTCAACTCAAGGGTAGGTGGTTGCTGCACTGAAGGTATCAAGCTAGTTGAAGAAATTAATTCTGCTGATTTAATTGCAGCATCACCTGTAATATGTGTACCATCTTCCAAAACAACATGATCATAACTCTTAGAATAAGGAAATTTCGAACATGTAGCAGTATCTCCCACAACAATAAAAATTTCGAACATATACACACAACTTATCACCATCACAAGAAGCACACAAATCACCACACACAAAGTCATCAAAATCAGCAATCTCAGGAAACTCCTCACACAAGTCAACATATGAATTATCAACCAAATTATCAATTAAATCAACATGAAAAATAGAATGTTCTTCATGGAGCATTTTATCCTTCTCAGCCTCATGTATCTTTTTGGTCTCAATGGCTCTCTGTGGAAAGGAAAGAGCCACCGCAGTCGTTGTTCTTCTTCTGCTCATGGGCAACAAGCCCGATTTCTTCGACCCTCGATTCTTGGGCCGGTTCATCAGAAAATGTTTCTTCTACTAGTTGATGCTTGCTGGCTAGTTGAGGCTCAGATGATGCTTCTACAGATTTTTTAGACCTCAGCATAATGGCACTCACATTCCCATTTGGATTGGGAATTGTTTGGGAAAGGAGTTGGCTAGAACCTTGGGCCTGTTGCTGACTTAATGAGGAGGCCAATTGTCCAATCTGGGTTTCTAAATTGTGTGTGATTGCCTCTGTCCTCTGTTGGAATTGAATATTGTTAGTGGCCATTTGCTTTACCAAATCTTCCAATGATGGCTCAGGTTTCATGGCTACTGGACTTGGTTGTTGCATAGGCTGTTGGTATGGTGGTTTACTAAGAAAGACACTTGTTGTAGCAACAGATTGATATGGAAAAACAGAACTACCATCTTGAAGTGTATGACATGCATATGTGGGATGAGATGAACAAGAACAAATGGCACACACAGTTGCAGCTATTTGCACAGGTAATTGTTGTCTCACTACTAACTGTCTCACCAAAGAAGTCAATTCCTCAAGTTTGTACTCCATTATGCAAAGTCATATCAATCTCGAGAATCAATATCAAGTAATTGCCTAGCAAAAGACCTAGTCATGCATTATCCAAAGCACATAAAACACAAAAATAACAAACAAGCAGAATACACTAGACAACACTAAAAATCTACCAAAATAAATATAATTCACCTATCTAAACATTTTTAAAAATTATGGGACTTGTACAGCATAAAAACTACACAAAAATGAAATTAAAAAATACAATAAAAAATATTAAAAAATTGAAAAATTGGTTTAAACGATGGATTTTGGAAAAAACAGGGGTGACCTCACAGTTTACTGTGAGTCTTGTTTATTAGGCCGTTTTCCTTCAACTGACCAAGTTTCAACACATTCTGGGCAATTTTCTGACAGTATAAAATTCTGCAAAATGACCCGTAATCACCCGTTTTCTCCTAAAAATCACCACAACACAGCAACACAAAGGTTAGTGAGGGATTAGTAGTTAAATATACTCTTAATAAGATTGAACAAAATCAGAATGATCCCCGGCAACGGAGCCAAAAATTTGACAACTGTCAAGATTACCAAATTTAAATCAATTTATAACCGATTTACCAAAACTACTTGTAGCATAAGGTAACACCGGGTCGAGCCTGTAGATCATTCTAATTATGAAGTCAGATTAAGAGGTTAATAAACAGGGGGGAAAAGTTTTGAAAAATTAAACAACAAAGAGCAATTAAAAAGAGTAAACAAGATTAGGAAAACAACCAATCCAAGAGAATTAACCAATCTTGATTTTAATCCATCCTTGATCTTTATAGATCCGTTCAACTATCAACCAAATCCTTGATCTTAGATCACATCAAGACGCCTCTCAATGATCCATGGATCTTCTACTAGAAATGCTTCTAGAATTTAATTAATTAAGGTTAGACAAATTAAGCATCCATCCAAAACCCAAATTAACTTAAAAACCAAGATCCAACCAAGCTAAACATTCATCAAACACCTTTGATGCATTATTTAACCTCTGAATTCATCTCTTAGCACATGATAATTACGTAATTAACATATGCAAATCTCAATCAAATTAAGCATTAAATCAGAATTTAAACAAGAGAAGAAAAGAAAGAGAAACTTGATTAATAGATGAATTTATAGCAATTAAAACAAGATCTCAAGATTAATCATCAAGCTTGTCAATCTCTTGGATTGATTAAAGAAGTTTAGCTCTCCATAGCCATCACCATTGGAGAACCTTCAAGAACCATACAAAAATGAAAATAACAAAGAGAGAGGAGGAGAGGAAGAGAATTCTCCAAAAATGAAAACACTAAAACTACAAGAACCAACTACAAATCACACCCTGCGTAGAAGCTCTCCCCTCCTTCTTTACAAATCTGATTGCTCTCCTCTTAATCATTCACAAAGAGAAAAAAGTAATTCACCCACTCTTGTTAATTATTCATCCATTATCAATGTATGTCTCCCACCTTCCATTGAATTATTTTCTCATTATGAAAGTGTGTCTCCCACCTTCCAATGATTCCTCCACTTTTTCCACATTGCTATCTTTTCAATTTCTGTCATAATCTCAAATTCAAATGAAGTCCTTCAGATAGCCTTTGAAGTAAGCTTTCCAAGGAGTACTCATATGCTTAATTTGGGCTTGGAATGAGTGAGATATGCCCAAAATAGTGAAGGTGTGTCCAGAATTTGTAACAATACCGCTGGTCCAACTTCAAAGCTGTATTTGACCATGTAAACATCCGAATCTTCCAATTTGACATTTCACAAACCTTGTAGATATTTTTCTCATCATTCCTAACATATAAAAAACATCAAAATCAGAGATCTACAACTCAAGTTATGGTTAAAATACTGAACCACTGTCAATATGCATTAAAATCCAAAAATTTTGCTTTAAAACCCAATTCAACCCAATGATCTAAATGAGTGCTAAGATCACTTAATTACAATCTGGACATCATTAATAAGGTAATTGTGTGGATAATTAATTTGTTAAAAATCATAATTATCAATAACCAATATTCCTCAATTAATATATCACACAGATATAAATGTTCAGATTTATGCATATGTACAAAGACTCAGTTTTTCAAAAACAACTCCATGGAGGTTTTCACAATTTCGAGAAGAATGCTCTGGTCAATTGTCAGCCTTAGCCCAAAGACAATCTCCCAGTCATTGAAAAGAATCGTGTTCTTGTCGGGTATCATCAATGCGTTACAACGGACTGCATCGCCAAGTGGCACAGGGTACTTGCCAACTGTCTACTGGTCGACCGCCGCGCCTTGACGCTCCCAAGATCCATCATAGACCTCACTATCAATTCTCATTCCCTCTTCAACCACAAGGGCTATAATAGCTATTAGCTATATTTTATACAATGCACGAATATATCAGTGCAAGTCCAACCCCAAAGGGCCAAATCTTTTCAATTTCATTTGTTCAATGTAATCATATGCTTCAACGCATATTTTTTTCAATGCGCGTATAATGCACCAAATCCAATCACAGACATATCTTTTCAATGCATGTATAATGCACCAAATGCCAATCACAGGCAAAACATGTCATTTTCTCATACAGTGTCTATACACTAGTTCAATAGTAATTATACTATATTTTCAACACAAAATCATGTTATCATGTTTTCATAGTTATAAAATACTTTCGCCGTGTTTTCACAAAATTGCGTAACATTTCCATTATGTTTTTACAATTCCAAAATGTTTCTGTTACATTTTCAAAATTCTGAAACGTTTCTGTTATATTTTCAAAATACTGTAACACTTTTGTTACGTTTTCAAAATGTCGCAGCTCTTCTGTTGCACTTTTAAATCACGTATTAATTTTTCAATATCTTTCTCAATCGCGTAAAAATATACATTTCTCAAATCGTATATTATTTTTCCACTGTTTCAAAATTGCGTATATTTTTCAATAATATTTTTAATAGTGTAAAATATTTAAACGCTTTCCAAATCTCATAACAATTTTTCACCAATTTTCTACCATTTTTCATAATCGCGTAAAAATGTTTTATCGTTTGTTCAATCACGTAGTGATTTTTCAACTATATTTCAAATCACGTATAATATTTAAACTTACATAAAATATTTAAACGTAATTCAAATCACGTAGAAATATTTTAACATATTTCAAATTGCGTAAAAATATTTTACTATATTTTAAATCATTTTTAAGATACATAAATCATTTTTCACCATTTTACAATCATGTAAAATATTCCTCAATATTCCAAACATTATTTTGGACTTTCAAATAAGTCAATATCATTTTCAACACATTTTTAAGATACGTAAATAATTTTTCACCATAAAAAAATATTTCTCAACCTTCAAAATTTCCATTTCATCTTTTCTCAAAATATTATGACTTTGTATTTCATTTTTCACATTTTCTTACTCAATAAAATCTTTTTTCACATTTCTTTACTCAAGAAATTATTTTTCAAATATAATCTACAAAATTACTTTTTCATTGATATAAATTAATGTTTCAAATCTTAAAATTTCCACAAGTACTTCAAAATTTAAAAATAAGTTATACTTTAGTAAATTCTCAAATCACCATTATATTCTCCATTTTTCTCAACGTATTTCCAAACACAACCTTCTTCAAAATAAATTGAAGTTCGAAAACATTTTTGTTTACAAAAACTTAATTTCTCAAGTGATTAAAATGCTTTGATTCCCTTTTCAAATTCCTTGTATTAAATCAATTTGCGTTTCCACTTTGAAAATCACTTTGTTCATAAAAATCAAGGCATTACAAGCCTTCAAAAACGTGGACATGACTATTGAAACCATTAAATATTTTTTCTTTTAAATTGATATGGTTTTACACAAACAAAATCATTAAAATTTTATTTTCAAAACCGAAGTACCGATGGTTATAAAAACCAAACTCATTTGTTCAAATTCATTTTTACTTTCTTTGCAATTCTTTTTTTCACTTTCTTTGCAAATCCTTAAAATCAATGTTTGCCCATTTCATTCAAAACTCATATTTAGAAAAATACTTAAGATCTTTTTACACAAAATAAATCAATAAAAATTTCTCTAAAATCATATTTTTTTGTTCTCTTGAAAAACAAACCCTTTGTTTATTTTCCATACTCTCCAAATCATCCATTATCATTCTTCATGAAAATATTAATTTAAAGATACGTAAAACATTTGTTCTAAATTTATCAGAATCTTATAAATGGCCATTGGAACCATGAAATATTTTTCTTCTAACTTAAATAAATTCCATTCTTGTTTCTACACAAAATAAATCAATAAAATTTCATTCTAAAATTTGTGTTCATGTTTTCTTAAAAAAAACAAACATTTAGTTCATTTTCCATACTCCTCAAATCAATCCAATTTTATTTTTCCATAAACATATTAATTTGTAAACACCTATTTTGAGGTGTCTTGGCCGAAATTCTCATTGTTCTAGGGATCAAAATTTAATTTCCTTGTTCTTGAAAAATTTCAACATTGACCCTCATCAAGGGCATCAAAACCGTAGCTCTTCCTTGGCCATTGGAACCAAGATCAATTTTCTTTCCATCCACACATCATGGCATACATATATATATATTTCATTATAAATATCACAAACATGCCATATACTCATCATGCATATTATAAGTATACTATCAAAGCCATAAAATCATGCAAAGCATATTAAGCATAGACAAAAATAATCAAAGCATAAGAAAATAAAGCAAAGCACATAAACACACAATTAATTATTACATGACCATGGATTGGAATTCTCACATGAATTCATAATCCATCAAATATAAGACCATCTCCCACCACCATAATTGGTTGATGAGATGGATCTCCCTCTTACCTCTTGAAGATCCTCAAAGCTTCTTGATTTTGCTTCTCTTTCCAAGTCCTTCACCACCAAGGGCTTCTCAAATTCAAAACAAAATACATAGAAATTAGTATACTAAGCTTGATTAAGAGGAACCATGGATCAAATATGGTTTAGATCATGAAAAAGAGATAAGAATTGAAGTCTTCTTACACTTCACCTTAAAAACTCAATAACTTGGCTCTTGAAGAAAGTCCATGAAGATGAATGATTTTGAGAAAGTCTCCAACATGAAAGTTGCTTAGAATATCATGTAGATTCAAGATCTATGGTTGGATGAAATTAAAAGTGATGGGTGGTGCTTTTGGTGGTCATGGCCAAACCATTTGGTGAGAAAATGAAGGAAAATGGTTGTTTTGTGTTCTTGGCTTGGTTGAGTGGTGAAGATGAATGATTTAGAGAAAGTCTCCAACATGAAAGTGTTTTGAATTGATGAGAGGATTCAAGATATGTAGCTAGATAAAATTATGAAAGATTGGAAGTGGTTCCATGGGTGGTGACCAAATGCTCAAGGAAGGAAAGAAAATGGTGTTGTTCTTGGTGTTCTTGACAAATTGGAAGAGAGAGAAGAGAGAGAATGAGTTAAGTGTTATAAAATGTGATACAAATGAAATCAAATGGCTGAATTGAAGTGGGCAGCCGTAGCATTGCATGGAGAGAAAGAAGAAAATAATTTTGCTTTAGGAAAATGACCAATAATTGGTCAAGACATCTAATTAATGTCTTCAAGCTTTTTCTTTGGCCTAAAAAGGCTACTCCAACATGTCTCAACATGTCTCTTCTTCTTTTTTGCTTCTCCAACCGTCCCCCCCTTCATCATGCACTCCAAAGTTGTCATAATTAATTGCTAATTGATTAGTTAATTCATTAGATTAAGTTTCCTAATCAATCTTAACTAATTTTCTAATTACATAACTAATTAATTAGACATATTATTTCATATATTATAATCTCTAATTAAAATTAGGATATCTAATTAAGAATTAGATTATAACAATTTAACATTTAATTTAGTTTACTTGGCTTGTTAATTAGGCCATTATTTGAAGCATTTCTAGCCATTGATTAATTCAATGGTTAGGATTTAGGTAGACTTTTGATTTTTAGAAGACTAAATCTAAGCCATTAAATCCTTATCCTTTAAATTCTAGCCATTAGATGTGTCTCCAAAATAAAGGGTCAAGATTGCTCCTTCAAACTTTAAATCCAAGGGTTATAATTAGTCATAACCTTTTTAGAAGACCAAATCTCCACCCTTGATTAATTCTTCATCCAATGGTCATAAATGGTCTTTGTCACTTTTTAAGACCAAATCTCCACCCTTGATCAACTCTAAATCCAATGGTTGTAAATGGTCACTTTATATAATTAATTTTACACCGTTGATTAAATCTACGATTGATATTGAAGCTTGCCTAACTAAGTTTATTTTCACACCATTGATTAAATCAATGATGATTATCTTATGTTTCTTTATTAAATTTATTTCTTAACCATTAATTGAATCAATAGTGGATATCCAAACCACCAATGTTGACTTAAGCAATATAATTTCTATTTTTATCTACTAAAAATTCCATGAAAGAATATATTTACTGTATTTTTATCTTTCGATAAATAAATACAGTACAAAACAAATTTTCTAAAACTATTTTCGGATTCAGGTTTAGTAAGATCCCCTGTCTCCATCTAAACAGTACAAATTTTTTTATGCGTAGAAAAATTTTCACTTTGCGAGACCCACCTAGGCCCACGTAAGGTCACCTGGGCCCACCTAGGACCACTGGGGCCCACATACAGTCAAAAATTTCATAATCATCCATAAAATCACAAAAATTAGAAAACGCACAAATATCAAATCAGATTATGTAAAATAATTACCTAATGGTAAAAATTAAATTACGTAAAGTTTTTCCTGGCCCGAAAATTATTATTTTCCTGACACGGAGTAAATCACTCAAAACGATCAAATACATTGACGGAATAAACAAAATAATTTTACAGCATCCAAAAATTACTAAACAGTAAAATTTTGTTAGCTATCAAAATTACTATTTATAGGATAGGAAATTTTGGGGTGTTACACTGAGCCTTAGATAGGCTTACACCATGTGACATAGGCAAGAGTCTTTTCTTGGATTCATGCATGTTAAATCGTCTTAACACTTTATCTATGTATGTACTCTGACTTAGGCCAAGCAGTCTCAGTGATCTATCTCTATAGATCCTGATACCTAATACATAGGTGGCTTCGCCCAAGTCCTTCATAGAGAAGCAGTTTCCTAACCAAGTCTTTACGGACTGTAGGGTAGGGATGTCATTTCCAATAAGTAGTATGTCATCTACATACAATACCAAAAAGACAATAGTGCTCCCACTAACCTTCTTGTAGACATAAGATTCTTCTTCATTCTTGATGAAACCAAACTGTTTTATTGTATCATCAAAACAAAGATTCCAACTTCTGGAAGCTTGCTTCAATCCATAAATAGATCGTTGCAACTTGCATATTTTTCTAGCATCCTCTGGAGTGGCAAAACCCTCAGGTTGTGTCATGTACACATCTTCGAGAAGATTTCCATTAAGGAAAGCAGTTTTGACATCCATTTCCCAGATTTCATAATCATGGTATGCTGCAACAGCAAGCAAGACTCGAACGGATTTAAGGATCACAACTGGGGAAAAAGTCTCATCATAGTCTACACCATGAATTTGTTTGAAACCTTTAGCCACTAATCGCGCCTTAAAGGTATGCACATTACAATCCATGTCAGTTTTCTTCTTGAAAACTCACTTGCACCCAATGGGTTTTACCCCTTCAGGTGGGTCAACCAAGGTCCATACCTGGTTGGCATACATGGAATCCATTTCAGATCTCATGGCCTCAAGCCATTTCTCAGATTCCGGGCCAATAATGGCTTCCTAGTAAGTCACAGGCTCATCTTGATCCATGAGCAATACGTGACCTTATTGGGTCATGAGAAATCCATATCTCTCTGGTTGATGACGTATCCTGTTAGACCTATGCAGGTCTTATGCTATTAGAGCAGGTTGCTGTTCCACAACATTTTGTGGAGGCTGCTCTATTTCCACCATTGGTTCATTGCTGCTTTGTGAAACTTGAACTTCTTCAAGTTCTACTTTTCTCCCATTGGTTCCTTTGAAGATAAACTCCTTTTCTAGAAAAATAGTTGTCCGTGCGACAAACACTTTGCCCTCAGTAGGATTATAGAAAAAGTATCCCTTGGTATCCTTTGGACACCCCACAAAGAAGCATTTATCTGATTTAGGTCCAAGCTTATTAGAAACTTGATGTTTCACATAAGCTTCGCAGCCCCAAATCTCTATGAAAGACATACTGGGCCATCTCCCAGTCCATATCTTATATGGTGTCTTTTGAACCGTCTTAGATAGAACACGGTTAAGTGTGAAAGCTGCTGTTAATAGAGCATGTCCCCAGAAGGAGCCTGGAAGGTTTGCATGACTCATCATGGATCAGACCATGTCCAACAAGGTCCGGTTCCTCCTTTCAGAGACACTATTCCATTGTGGTGTTCTTGGTGAAGTGAGTTGAGATATTATCCCACACTCTTTCAGATGATCATCAAACTGTTCGCTTAAGTATTCTCCTCCTCGATCTGATCGAAGGACTTTAATACTCTTGCCAAGTTGGTTTTGTACTTCATTCTTGAACTTTTTGAACTTTTCAAAGGATTCTGATTTGTGCTTCATAAGATATACAAATTCATATCTACTGAAATCATCAGTAAATGTAATGAAGTATTGAAAATCGCCCCTAGCAAGTGTGTTTAGTGGCCCACATACATCACTATGGATAAGGCCTAAAAGATCACTAGCCCTTTCACCTTGTCCAATGAATGGAGCCTTTGTCATCTTCCCCAATAAACAAGATTCACATGTCTCATATGATTCGAAATCAAACAAGTCCAAGAATCCATCTTTATGGAGTTTGGAGATGCGTTTCTCATTTATGTGGCCCAAACGACAATGCTAGAGAAAAGTTAGGTTCAGATCATTTGATTTAAACCTCTTTGTATTTATGTTATAGACGGGCATTTTCGAGATCAAATACATAAAGTCCATTACTCAATTGTGCACTACCATAAAAAATATCATTCATATAAATAGAACAACACTTGTCCTTTATAATAAAAGAAAAACCTTTCTTGTCCAAACAAGAAACAGAAATGATATTCCTACTAATAGCAGGCACAAAATAGCAGTTCTCTAACTCTCTTACAAGCCCAGTGGGCAAAGATAATAAATAAGTCCCTACAACTAATGCAGCAACCTTTGCTCCATTTCCCACTCGCAGGTCGACTTCGCCCTTCGTCAATGGTCTACTGCTCTTTAGATCTGCACATTTACACAAATGTGAGATCCACATCCAGTATCTAATACCCATGATGCAGAAGTAGATAAATTGACTTCAATAACAAAAATACCTGAAGTGGAAGTCTCACTTCCCTTCTTCCTTTTGAGCTCCTCCAGGAACTTGGCACAGTTCCTCTTCCAATGTCCGGTCTGACCACAATGGAAGCATGTACCTTCCTTAGCCACTCCACCTACTGGTTTCAAGCCAGAAGTGCTGGGCTTGGACTTATCCTTGCCCTTGCCCTTCTAGTTGTCCTTGGGCTTTTTCTACTATTTCTTGCCCTTATTCTTTTGGACTATCATTATGGCATTCCCTTTGCCTTTATTAATGTTCTGCTCAGCAGTTCTCAACATGCCTAGCAGCTCTGGTAGTGATTTGTCAATCTCATTCATGTTGTAGTTCATGACAAATTGACTAAAACTTTCCAGCAACGATTGCAGGACTAAGTCAGTGGCCATCTCTTGGCCCAAAGGAAAACAGAGTCTCTCTAGGTTTTCAATGTACCTAATCATCTTGAGTACATAAGCACTAACAGGGCTTCTTTCTACTAGCTTGCACTGAAATAGTACTTTAGAGACCTTGAATCTATCATGCCTGGCCAGCTCTTGATAGAGCTTCTTATGGTGTACGATCATATCGTATGCATCCATGTTCTCATATTACTTTTGGAGCTCAGAGTTCATGGTGGCCAGCATTAGACATCCAATGTCCAAGGCATCATCTTGATGCTTCTTATAAGCATCTCTTTCAGTTCTAGGGGCATTAGCAGCAGGTGGCTCAGGAATAGGCTGTTCCAAAGCATACAGTTTTTTCTCTTGCTTGAGGACAATCCTCAAATTCCTATACCAGTCTAGAAAATTCTCCAGACAACTTGTCCTTCTCAAGGATGGATCGCAATGATAAAGTACCCGATGTATTTGTTGCCATCGTAATCTATTAACAGAAATATGCAAAATATAAGTATCATGCCATAAACATATTTAATGAGGTCTTTTAATTAAATATGCCTCCCATTATTTTATTCAAGTCAATGACCCTCAGCATTGACTCAGAAAATCCTATCGTAAGATTTCCTAGTAGGCCAAGATCCATATTTCACCTAGTTTTGAGTCAGCTTTGGCTAATCACCCAAAATTCAGTTATTTAGGTAGGAAACACTTTCCAATTACATCACATGTAACTCTTGGATAGTTGGGTGAATAACACTTATTCAAGTCCATCTAATGGACCAAAGCCCAACTTCATGCCTTTAAGCCTTCAATCCTATTGAAATGGCCTAGTTAAGTCAGACCCAATGGTTGGCAGTTGGATATTACCTTTATCCCATCGCATCTTATTAATACAGATAAAGGCATCCTGCTTTGGCAGACCTGCACTTGATCGATACTAGTCTTGACGAGTGCCACACATTGGAAGACATCAAATAATGACTTAATATTTGCTTTGAGGGAATTTTTTTTTATTATTACTAGATCTCACCATTTATTAAACTATTTATCATACCATAAACATTATCCATACAATTCATACATAAAAAGCATATAATAAAAGTGACATGGTTATTGCCCGTAAGAGAGTAGCATTAACTAAGCCAGATTCACCAAGCATCTCCCACCAACGTCCCCACTTGATGCTGCCTTCTTGTCTCCACATCATAATTATATTATATAGAAACCTCTTTTACATTCGAGGGGAGTTAGGTGAGAAGAGAATGTACAATCAGAATGTAGAGAGAAAGGCACGACACACAGGTCATATTTATTAAAACCAAAAGGCATAAAAAGAGGACTAAGGCCATAACCATGCACTATGCATCACAAAGAACATATAAACTCATAACAATAATACATAATTATTTTTCATGAGTTATAAAAGGATAGAAAATATTGCGCTTTCGAATAACACACTGAAAAATTGGACCATAAACAAGAGCTGAATCTCTTGCGCCTCCCTTGAACCCTTGTGCGGTGCGGAACCCTAAGTCCGAACAACATGAACACTTCATGTGCCACGGGGAACCCTTGCGCCGTTGTTCAACACTTGAACCTCTAGCGTCGTCATTCAACAACATCAACACTTGATGCTGCTACCGCAAAACAAGAATAGGGTTTCCAAAACCCCTTGTGCCGCGCCTCTTGTGCAGAAACAAGGATTCCATAACCCCTGTTGCCGCAAACCAAGAACAAGGTTTCCCAAACCCTTGCACCGCGCATTGAGAATAAGGATTCCATAACGTTGTACGTATGACATACATACCAGAAAGCTTTGCAAAAACATACATCTTAAAACAAAACGGTTTTCACAAAACATATGAACATCTTCATGGGTTTTTGAAAACAACATCACGGTTTTGCATACAACACAAGAAATAGAATATGTTTTCGTAAAGGGTTTCATACGATTTTCAGAAATAACATATTAAAGATCATATCTTTTGTCAAAAACAAGAGCAAAAAAACATATTATCTCATGTAAACGAAAATAGAAAACCAAATTATGGTTTCGCAAGACTCTCTGATACCACTGTTGGGAATTGCAGATATAACACATAGCGAAAAATAGAGATTCCCACCGAGGATCCATGCGAAAAAGCCATAATCTGATTTTTTAAAATGATTTATCTCTTGAAGCATGAATCACCAACACCGTAATAGAAACGATGTCTCTGCGGTATCCACACAAATAGACTCACGAACGTCCAACATCCGCAAAGAGGAGCCTCACGTCTCTCACACAGTGCTAGCTGCAAAGAGAAGAGAAGAAACCTGTCGCTCTCTCACTCACTTTTTGTAGGTGCGGCTAGGGTTCAGAAAATGTGTCTCTTAGCAGCCCCCTTAGCAATACTATTTATAATAATGACTGCCTTAAGTGAGTGTGAGCAGCAGCAAGGTAAGCTGTGCAACCCTAGACCCATCTGTTATGAGTCTGGCCCATATTTGAATCTGAGTCCAACTTGGATCCATTGCTCTAATTTTAGTCTGCTCTATGTGTGTGACCTTGCAGGTTCTTATTACGTTGGCAGTAATATTAAAATTCCATTTTAATATTACAAGCAGTGAGCGGTATCTAGCAACACATCGCTGCTACCCAAGTAATAAGAATGTCAGTGATTTGACATAACCTTTCCGTGACCAATGTTTCCGTGTCGTTTAGTCCCTTTGTCAAGATATCTAGATTGAACACAAGGCATAGAATGCATCACCCTTGTATAGTCCAATCATTGGTTTCCTGATACTCGAGTAGACTTTGTAACAACAAATGAGATTAATATCTCATATTGACTCATTTGAGCATGGCCATGCATTTCGCAGTCTCACTCAATTAGGGGGCCCGAAGATATCGCTCCTGTTATATAGGAGTGACAAATTCTATCTAGGTCACTCACATCCCTCTGCATGATTCGCGGTATGTCCAATAACTAACTTTATAATCACCTTGTTACAAATGACGTTTGATGGCATTAAAACACACAACTCCTCATGTAAGAATCGTAGTGATTTCAGGTCAAAGGACCACAAACACCATTGTCACTATGAGAATCGCTTATGACACTCACGTAACGATCAATGTAGCATTCTCATGGTAGGTTAGTCCATTACATCATTACTCTAATATGTACCCATGTGAAGACTTGATATCTCATATCCATGACCCGTGAGATATGGTCATCAGTCTATGCACATACTAGTCTCAATGTATTATTGTTGTCCTAATTATTAATAATACTTAACTAGGGACATTTAAGAATAGTGTTGTAACCAAAAGGATCTCACGATCAAGTCATCCACTTGATGTCCTATGGCATCAAACTTACTATTTTAAGGACTTTATTATATTTATCAAAAAGAACATAATAAATGAAATGCCTTATATATAAAAATAGCATAATAGAATGTTTATAAATACAGAAAATGTATCGGCCTCTAGGGTATACACCAATAATATGTGATTATCTTTAAAGTCACTTATGAAGTGATGAAGGAAGGTTTTAGGTAAAGTACGCTAGGTTTAGTTGGCTAGGTGTTCTTGTTGTCGTGAATAGGTTGCTTCTTTGGGTATAAAGTAAAGCAAATGGTGTATGGATAACAATTACTTCCTTGTGTGACAAGGTTGAGTAGAGAAAAGTACTGGAAACATGACCTTGCTCCTTATGTGGTAAGTTGAGCCTAGTGGTCATGTTTGCTAGTTTTCCTTTTTCACTTAGTTAGGAAGGACCTTATGATGAGTGTAAGCTTTTTTATAATCACTTTGCATATTTGATTTTCAAACTTATTATTTGTTAATTCCTACGTATTGTAACCTTATATAGTGTGCACAACCATTTGGCCAAAGAATAAGGTGTTTGATCTATCTTCTCGTAGCTGGCAATGCTATTATGGTCAGGGTTACCAGTATGGGAGTGGTAGTAGTACTCTTACGACTGTGAGGGAAAAGTATTCACTTATTATTAAGTAGTGTATGAACTCTTAGGCCTATCATGCTTAGGATATACAAGGGAATGTGGTTCTTGGGAATGAGCAAGTAGCATGTGTTTTCTAAAACCAAAACCTACACTAGCATTGCATAATCATATTATTAGGACATTGTGTGAGCATAACATTACATCATAACATAAAGCATTGCATTTGTTGACAACTGTATAGGAGGTTGTCTTGCTTGCTTGATGATATCTTACGATTGTATGGGCGGTTGTTTGATATCATTGTTCGTTATAAATATGAGTTAGGTTATTGCTTGCCTTGTGAATGTTACATATAGAGTATGTATACATTCTAGTAGTGTTGAGCAGTGGCTCGTTTATCTATTGCAAGATTAGCTTAATGTACTTAGTTTGTTTACTCATTGTAAATGAATAAACATTAGTTTTGGAATGCTTATACTGAAAAATTATGATTTTTCACTCCGTTTGTGTTTCCATGTAAATCTAGGTCGAGACCTTGCTAAGGGAAAAGAGAAGAAGCAGAAAAATTAGTGTAGTTTATTTCATTTCTTTTTAGTTTAAGCTTGTATTTATTTACACTGCTTTAAGGTTGTATAAAGTTATATATTACAATATGCCTTTGTGAGCCTAATGATGTGTGTATATAACATTTTTATTGTTCAGGTTTTCCATATTTATTTATGTGAATGAATGATATGGGTTTAGTTTGTTGTTTTGTTAGAAGTAACATTGCTAGTGCTGGTCATCCTTGTATATGTCAGATATATCAAGATACCAGTATTGGGATGTTACAAGCAGTAACTACCACAAAATGAAACCATAATTTTCTCCTAGCCGCTCTTGCTTGCACTTTTTCTTTTCATCTTTCTTCTTCTCCCTTCTCTCTAGGTTTCTCTTTCTTTTATGTTTCTCTTCCCGCTCTTCCATGAGGGATGAGCGGGAAGAACCTTTTAATCAATCCTAGGGATAGACAATCTTGATGTTTAATTTTTAGATCTTATTTTGATTATTTTACATTTAATTATTGATCAAGTTTCTCTTTACTTGTTAATCAAGTTTTACTTTTACTTGTTAATCAAGTTTCTCTTTACCACTTTTGATTTTGTTAAATCTGAATTGGATTGCTTAATTTGATTTGGATGTTAATATGATAATTGTATAATTACCATGTGTTAATAAGGATTACAGAGACTAAATAAAGCATCAAAGGCTTCTTGGATGTTGATTGTTAAGCTTGGTTGAATTCTGGCTTTTAGATTAATCTAGCATTAGATGAGTGCTTAATTCATTTAATTTTGATTAATTAAATTCTAGATGTTTATCTAGTAAAGAATTCATTGTTCATCTTAAAGCTTCTTGATGTGATCTAAGACCAAGAATCTAATTAGCAATTGAATTAAAGAGATTAAACAACGCATCAAAGATGTTTGATGGATTGTTTAGCTTGTTTAAATTATGGATTTTAAGTTAATTTAGGATTAAATAGGTGCTTAATTCATTTAACCTTAATTAATTAAATTCTAGATGCTTATCTAGTAGATAATTCATTAATAATCTTAAGGTTTCTTGATGTGATATAAAGCCAAGAACTTGGTTAGCAATTGAATGAATTCTTAGTGATCAAAAACGGATTAAACTAAAAAATAGTTAATTTCCTTAAATTGATTGTTTACTTAATTGTGTTTATAGTTTTAAATTACTTTCTGTTAGTTCATTTTGTAACATTTTCCCTCCTATTAACCTCTTAATTTGATTGCTTGATTAGAGTGATCTAAGGGCTTGACTTAGTTCTGCCTTATACTATAAGTATTTTGGTAAATTGGTTTATAAATTGATTTAATTTGACAGTCTCGACAACTATCAAAGGGTAATTAGGCTTAACCATTTAATTGAGGACTTTGGTATGAAAAAGAGAATTAAATTTTAGATGATAAGATATAAGAGACTTATTAGAGAATTAACTTAGGATTAATATATTGAATAAGAGTCTTATAAAGGGAAAAGGAGAATTAATTATAAATTAAATCATATAAAGAGTTTCATTAAAGAATTAGTCTGTTAAAAGATAATAAAATAATAAAATGTGAAGCACTAAATTTAATATATAAATCAATTAGGGATTTAAGAAATTAGCTTATTTAAGTTACCATAATATAATTTAGGATCTTTAAATTAAGTTAGATATGTTAAGTGGAAGTTAGAAACACCTTAATTAATGTAGTTAAAAACTATAAACCCACTTAAAGAAGAAAATTAACCAATGTTAATAATATTATTTAAGTGAAGAAAGAGAGAAGTCTCTACCCTCCTTACACTAACCCAAACCCCACCCAAGCTCTCCATGACTAAAGGTATATGCCCTCCCCATTAACCTTTCATTTTTATTTTTTCTCACCTTCTAGAGGGACCAAGAGAGAAAGGGTAAGAAATAGAAAGAGAAAGCTAGATAGAATGAGTTGCTTATCTTGGGTAGTGGTCGAATGAAAACTGGTTCATCTCTAGTGCATCTCGAATCTAATGAAACCACACCTCATTGTGCTTTGACCTAGAGTGCTAAGTTGGATTCTTATTAAGGTGGATATATTCTAGCTGTCACAATAAAGGACATACTTCAATTGCACAAGGCCTAACTCTCGTAGGATCTTTATCGTCCACAAGAGTTCTTTACTAGCTTTTGTAATTGCAATATACTTAGCTTTAGTATTGAACAATGTAACTTATTTCTTTAACTTAGATTCCCATGGAACTGCTCCCCCTGAAAAAGTCATCATATAACCATAATGACATGGCAAGACTTATGGACCGTTTCCATGTTATCATAATTGATTAATTTATCTATTTCTCCCCTAAGAGGTCCAAACATAATTAAGCCCTTTGGGAACTCAAGTTTCCTATTAATATAACTTTTCTAAGTTAGAATGGGGCTACCAAAAATCCGACAAAGTTTCCCCCAAAAACTAAACAAAGCAAACATTTCATTTCAACCTAAACAACAATGCATAACTAGATCCATCAACAAATATAAATATCTTTCTTAATTACCAATCATTAGTGCAAATAGAGTTAGCTATATAAAGGGACATATCAAGACCTTATGGTCATATACACATAAAAACAAAAAGAAATAAACCCTATCTCATATAGCTACAAAGTACTGGAGTGATATATGACACTAGCCACTAATAACAATAAAGACTTAACGAAAAATAATCACTTCTGGGTAGAATGTAACACCTCGAAAATTGCTTGTTTCATAATATATATTTATTTTATAATATTTGTGATTTTTGTGAATTTTTCTAGAATTATTTGAATTGTTTGATTATTTTATTATATTTCTTAATTTACGTGCACATTAAGTGGGGCCAAAAAAATAAAATATTTTTTCGAGGCCGAAAAATTTTGGACTGTCAAACGGGGTCGGGGAATCTTACTAAACCCAAAACCAGACATAGTTTACGAAGTTTTTGTTTTTTGAGATTTTTATCTGACAAATAAAATTTGGGTACACTCTATTATGCATTGGACAATAGATACCTACTTTGTTAACTATGACTATTATTACTTCAATAATAGTTTGTAGAAAAAAATCTGGTAGATTATTTCTATCTAGTCACTTTTATGATATCATCTAAGTGACATCACCACTTAACATCACTGGTTGACTTTTTGGGAAAATGTGATAAGCTTCTCAAGGAAGCTTTGGGAGAAGCTTGCAAAGGAAGCTTTGCTTCTTCTCCCAAGGAGTGCACAGCCATAGAGGGTAGGAGAGCTTCTTGGACAAGCTTCCACTCACATTTTCATTTTCATACTTTCTATCACTTTCTCTCTCCACCCAAAAGCTTTTCTCTCATCTCTTTCATCTTTCTTCTTCCATTTTCTCTCTTCTACCTCACGGCCACCACCCCAAATACCACCATCTCATCTTCTAAAATTCTAACAACCATATTTCTTGAATCAACATCCTTTCCTAAGACCCTTTGAAGTGAAGATTGTTAGTTGTTCATCACTTTTCAAGCCTTCCTTCAAGCTAGGGCTTGGAGATTTCTAAGGTAAAGATCTCATCTTTTTCATCTTTCTTTCTTTTCTTCCTTTCAAGACTTTGGTTTTGATCCTTATCCATTCTTTCCAAGTCTAAAAATGTTGATTTTTTTTTGGCTATGTATTTTCGGTTTCAATAGGCTCTTAGAGGTGAAGGGTTGTTTCAAAAAGCTCTTCACAAGAGGTTGGATATCTCCTAAGGTAAGAGGGAGATTTTTCTTATCTACCTTCCATGGTGGTGAGGGATGTTTGTTTGTGTTGAGAGTGAAGAATCCATGTGAGGATTCTTCACTTGATTTGTGTTTGACCCTTGGTGATCCTTGTTATCATTTTGCCTATGTGATTTTGTGACTTAGTGATATTTATGTTTTTGGTGGTAAATGAAATTCTTGATGGTTGATATAAATTATTTGCTTGAGATTCCTTGTGGAAGTTGAAAAATGTGAGACCCTAGTGTCCTAGAGGACTCACAGCCAAGAGGCCTAAATAAGGCATTCAAGATAAAAATGCTATGTTAAATTGAAACCTAAGTGTTAAGATGAGAAAAGAAGTGGATTGAGGATTGATAATAATAAGTGAGTGGTAAAATAAATTTAGTCCCTTAGATAGAGAGAGGTTTTGGCCTTGAGAGGGAAAAATGGGTGAGGAAGAGAATTCACAATAAATTAGAGTACCTTTAGGTCTTATGGAAAAAGAGAAATGAAATTGTTAAGTTAATACTATGTGGTTTCTTTTAGGCTCTTTATGAAAAATGTGATGAGACATTACTTAGTGGAACTTAACTAGAAGGGTTTTAAATTTAAAGTACAACCTCACATTTGTTCTTGAAAATTTTAATGAGTATGGTTTATGAAGATTGCCTCATGAGATTTGAAGAGAATAACTTTATGAAAATTGTGCATTTGAGATGCCTTGTGATCGAACATTATGTTACTATGCTGTTGAGCTAATGGACTGGACCAAGAGTGGTCAATAGTTAAGTTAAGCCTGTTGCAGCTCCTCTTGATAAGGTTAATGTTGTTAAAGAATATTATGTATCTTTATCATGTGATCATGGATTATGAAAGTCGGAATGACTTGTTGTTAAGGCTGTATGCCTAGGAGATGAATTACACCTTTGTGCCAGTGTGAATTGCATAGTGTGGTTCACTTATGGTTGAACTTGGAGGCGTCGGGGCATGGGTATCCCACATGTGGACAATTGGTAGTTCCACTGGGCCATGGTGACTGTGCAACGCACCGACGATCTCGACCAGGCACTATCCTATTCACGATCTGGTTGAGAGTGTCTTGTATAGCCATGTTGCGCATATTGATTATATTGAAAAACACATGATTTGAGGTCAATGATATACATACAGTGGTTCTCCCGATCATTCTCTCTGATGTTGGTTTTAGCTCCATGGAGTAGGTGTCTGTCCATTGTGCATACACATAGCATATGGCATTTTATCATGATGTATCGGTATTACGAAATTATCTATTACTATCTTGTGGATTTATCTGTTGATATGTTAATGAGATATCTGTTTAGGAATATTATGACTGTAAATTACCATGTGTGCACTCTATGATTTATTTGATGTTGCTATTTCTTGCTGCCATGTTAGTAATGATATAGAGAGTCTCACCTCTTTGTATTGTTGTTCTGCTTATTTCTATTTTATGTGTTCCTGTGGATAAAGATTAAGAGGAAGAGTTACAGTTTACTATTGTTTTGTTTTGGGATGGCTACTAGAGAAGATCCTTTTAGTTATGTTCGAGTCCAATTCTATGGTGGCGCGAACGCTTCGCATTGACTAGGGTACTAAGTGCATTACATATGTAGGAGATGAAACTTTGACCATCCATAGGACCCGTAATAATGTTCCTTTCTTTTCTCTTACTATTTCTATATATTTAGAGTTCTTTATGCCGATTAGAGAGCTATTGGGTGACTTACATTACATCCCTAAGGAGGATCCGGACCCTGTGGTGTCTTCTTCCAGGACACCACTTTGTGAGCTATTACCTCAGTTGAGGAACTTTGTTGACTTAGGGTTTGAGGAGGAGGAGAATCCTAAGGAGGACCCCGAGGAAGATCTTATAGAGGATCCAGGGGAAGACCCTGCTCCCTAGATGTCTAGACTTGCGCCGATTAGGTTTTGTTGTCAGTAGGTATTATATATCTTTTGGGTATAAACTTGTATATTTGACTTGTATACTTTGGGTGGATTGTAATCCATGCCACTAATATGTATATAATTTTTTGGTGTGTAATATTAAGTAGCTATATCTTGTGTTGTTATGTCTACTTTAAATTTTACGCTCTTGAGAAAGGAAATTAAAAAAAAAAATCCGTATCTTATTATGTTATGTATGATATCTGCGAAAAAGAAAATTTATAATGTTGAAACTTCACTTTATGACATCAAATATTTTATAACTTGGGTAAAGTGTTTGAAAGGAGTTAGTCGAAAATGTGGCACCCAAAGGAGGGTAAGTCATACAGACTCAGTGCATAATAAATAAAGTCAATAGGAAGAAGAAACAAATAAGAGCATGATTGTTTAAACTTCGAAAATAACTTAGAATATGCTAACCAAAGGGATAAAGTTATAAATGAAACTAACATGCCAAATACTCGATTTTCCAAAACTATTTGTAAATGTAAAAGTAGTAAAAAATAAAAGACACTAGTTGTATATAAAATAATTGATATGGGTTAAAAATGAAAGAACCATATATGCAAATTAGAGCATCAACTCCACTAAATAGTCATATATCATACTCATCGCAAGTCAAGGGCCACGCTTCACTTGGCACCATCTCCTGGCTAAGGTTCGTTGATAACTTTAGGAAATGAAGGTATTTCACATGAATTTGAATGTATATGAGCATGTTATCCTTAAGTTTTATAAGCCAAAGGTTCAATTCATGCATGACTTTAATGATTTAAGCTTGTTAATTCAAATGATTGAGAATTGAATCTTTGAGAATTTTATTTAAAGAATTTGGATTGACCATGATTTGATGGACTTTGGCATTGTCTTGATACAAGTATTCAAGAAGGAAAGACCTTGGAAGGGATGAGGAAAGTGAAGAGGAGCTCAAATTTAGAAGAAAGCAAGAAAGGAGAAGTTGCTGCTAACCCATGCCTAGGCTTGATAAACCCACGCCTAGGCATGGAAAATCCAAACCTAGGTGTGGCATTCTCAGGTTTTCAGGAATTTCAGACAGAGACACTCACGCCTAGGCATGGAAAAGTCACGCCTAGGCGTGGCCAGCACCTGATAGCACGTGTTTTATAACTATGCCTAGGTATGGAAAAGACATGCCTAGGCATGGGAAAAATTCTGGTCTGCGAAATTAGCTTTTAATATCTGATTTTTGGGACTTGAATGGCAGCTTCTGTTTTGGACCAAGCACGAAATCCCTAGAGAAAGTGGGGGGAGGAGAAAATCACTCAAGATAGAGGTAATTCAAGTGAAGAATCAAGATCAAGGAAGGAAGATCAAGCTTGGATTCTCTCCATTTTTGTTCATTCTTTCCCTTTTCTCTCTTGATTTGTAACTTGATGGGTTCTATGATTCCATATGTTTTCTCTTCTTTCATGATGTGTAACTAAACTCTAATCTAGGGGCTCTCTAGGATCTTGCTATGGATTTAATTATCTTTTAAATTGGTTAAGTATTCTTTCAATGAAATTGGTTTTGTTCTTCTATATCTATGCTTAATGCTTTTTATTGATTGGTCATCAATTGCATGATTTTAATATTCCAATTGAACTAGAAATAGGGTGTTGTGAATATGGATTTGGTATGGTTGATGTATGTTCAATTACATTCTTTTGGGTTGAGTGTGTTGATTAGCTAATGGGATGGACACATACCTATTAGTCATGCATAGCAAGTGTTTGATAATTGGTCTCAATGAGTGATTCTTATGCTAACTCACATGGACACATAGTGGATTAACTAAGTTTCACATGGGTAATTGTCCTAGACATAGGCTTTTATCTATTACTTGTTTTAGCTGACAAAACCAACTCATTGTTAGATGCTTGTGAATTACAAGTTATTCATTTAAGTAGCAAGTGAATAGGGACTCCTAGGCCTTTATCATTCTCATCTTTCTCTTGTGAATTTAGCATTTGGTGCTCTCTTGTTTTAATTCTTTTAAGTTATTATTTTAATTACAAACTTCTCTCACATTTCGTTTGCTTGGATAAAATTTTGTGAAAATTGGTTAAGTTTAGCATTTCTCTAATTTTCAATCCCTTGAGACATGATACTCTAACTCTCATATATTACTTGTTGACCCGTGCGCTTGCTGATACACACAAATAAGTTTTGGCGCCATTGCTGGGGATTGAATTTAAATTTTTTATTATTTCTTAATTTAATTCATAACTCTTATTTCAAGTTTTGTTTGTTTGTTATTTGTTTTTCAGGTACTTAGCTCTTGTATGCGAAGGACTCAAAGTGTGTCTTGATTTCCTTATGATCCTGAGATCGAGAGGACTTTTTGTAGATTTCTAAAAGAATGACACGTACAAGGAAAGACACTTGAATTGGATAGTGAATCGGAGATGGCGGAAGAAGTGAATGCTGAAAGACTCTTGAGGGAGTATGCCACTCCAAATGCTAGGGACATTCAATTTAGCATTAGAAGACCAGCTGTACAAGCACAAACTTTTGAGATCAAGCCTACTATTATCCAAATGGTTCAGAATAATTTGTAATTTGCGGATCTACCCCATGAAGATCCTAATGCTCATCTAGCTAATTTTTTAGAGATTTGTGATACTTTCAAGCATCAAGGGATGATTGATGATGTAGCTCGTTTGAGACTCTTCTCTTTTTCTTTGAGGGATAGGGCCAAGGCCTGGCTTTAATCCTTACCTGAGCATTCCATCACTACTTGGGAAGAGCTAGCTCAGAAGTTTCTGGATCAATTTTTCCCTCCCATGAAGTCAATGAAGTATAGAAATGATATCTTTTCCTTCAGGTAGTTTGAAAGAGAAACATTATATGAGACTTGGGAGCACTTTAAGGAGATGTTGAGGAAGTGCCCCCATCATGGTATAGTAAAATGGATGTTAGTCCATACCTTCTATAACAGCTTGATGTAACACCCCTTTTTGGGAGGGAATGTCACATCATTATTTACGATATGGAAAACAAAAGTATAAACTAAGACCCGGTTCATTTTATAAATATAAACTTACTTGGTTGTAAACACGTGATTAGATTAGCGAATGTATTTTTTTTGTTATAAAATAATATTAAAATATAGTGACGAGACGTAGTTACAGCAAAGGGTAAAATAAAGTAAATCATACATTTGAACAACATATATATATATATATATATATATATATATATATATATATATATAATCATATCAAATTTGTTTAGTTACAATGCCTGATATACAAAAAGAAAAAAACTATGCATGCCCCTAAAGATTATATATGTATAGCCCACCAAAAAGATAAACACACATCAGGCCCCAAAAAGAACACAGATAGCCATCAGTGACTATTGATAGTATCAACCCCTAAAAAAGAAAGAGAAGGAACCGTGTCAAGATCCCCCTCAGGGTCTTCCTCGTCGGAGGAAACCCTCATTGGAGCCACTGAGTTGCAGGTCGGGGCTCGGGCAGTAGAGAGGAATGAATCCTTCTATGGGGTGTAATAATGTTTACCCCACATATCCCTAATGGGCAGGTAAAAGTCTAAATGTAGCCAAACACTACAGGTAAAGATAGGCGGATCATAACGCCCCCAAGCTAGCGACACCGTCACGTCGCCCAGATAAACATAGCGGTCCAAGCTAAAGTTGATGTACCAACAGTCTGGACCTCCGAGGAAGGTCAGGTGCACATACCCCAAAAAGCCTTGTGGACGGGCCGTCATGATCAAAACAGGTGCAAGTCGAAGTCAGACCAAAAGTCGGGGAACTCGTGAACTTCACCCTCTTCACTAACATCTTCGAAGAAACATAAATATAGATAAAAATAATAGAAATATAGGAAAGAGGTGAGACATCCTACATTCATTACCAATTTTGGCAGTAAAGAAACATAACAGTGTAGGACGCCCACGTAGCATTACAAGAGTAATAAACAATAATGGAAACAGATATTAAATAGCTTAACAGTTCTAAGCAGTTATACATTAATAAGATAACAATTCCAATTATCATAAGAGTTAAATGCCAAATAATAAATTGACTCACTATGCACATGCATACGATATCAAATCCTACTCCATGGAGTTAGACACAAACATTCGGAGAGAAAGATCAGGAGACATGTCTGTAACTCAGCTGTCGCGGCCAAAGTGCTATAATTCATCAATTTATCCACATGCACATCAAGGCATTGTACAAGACATTCTTCACTAGATCACGACATAGGACAGTGTCTCAGTCCGGATCATCGGTGCGTTTGCATCGGTCTGCCCTACGGACAGAAGAGCTACCTACTGTCCATTGGGAGGTACCCGCACCCCGACATCCCCAAGGTCAACATTATGACCTACACTAGTCTACTTGCACCTACACTAAGGTGTGTTCAATCTGTTGGGAATTGCGGATGCATCACACAGCGAAAAAACAAGATTCCCACCAAGGATCCATGTGAAAAGCCATAATTCGAGTTTTAAAATTATTTACCTCCTGAAGCATGATCAAAAGGAAGTGACATAAATCACCAACACCGTAATAGCAATGATGTCTCTGTGGTATCCACACGAACAAACTCACGAACGTCGAACATCTGCAAAGAGGAGTCTCACGTCTCTCACACAGTGCTAGCTGCGAAGAGTAGAGAAAAAACTTGTCACTCTCTTACTCACTTTTCTATAAGTGCGGCTAGGGTTCTGTAATATGTATGTCTTAGCAACCCCTTAGCAGTACTATTTATAATAGTGACTGCCTTAAGTGAGTGTAAGAAGTAGTAAGGTAAGCTGTGTAACCCTAGACTCATCTCTTATAAGTCTAGCCTATATTTGAATCCGAGTCCAACTTGGATCTATTGCTCTAATTTTAGTATGCTCTATGTGTGTGACCCTGCAGGTTCTTATTACGTTGGTAGTAATATTAAAATCCCATTTTAATATTACAAGCAGTGAGTAGTATCTAGCAACATATCGCTGCCACCCAAGTAATAAGAATGTCAGTGATTTGACATAACCTTTCGGTGACTAATGTTTTCGTGTCGTTTAGTCCCTTTGACAAGATATCTAGATTGAACACAAGGCATGGAATCCGTCACCCTTGCATAGTCCAATCTTTCGTTTCCTAATACTCGAGTAGACTTTGTAAGAACAAATGAAATCAATATCTCATATTGACTCATTTGAGCATGGCCATGCATTTTATAGTCTCACTCAATCAGGGGGCCCGAAGATATCGCTCCTGTTATGTAGTAGTGACAAATCCCATCTAGGCTACTCACATCCCTCTACATGATTCATGGTATGTCCAATAACCAACTTTATAATCACCTTGTTACAGATGACGTTTGATGGCATTAAAACACACAACTCCTCATGTAAGAATCTTAGTGATTTCAGGTCAAAGCACCACAGACACCATTGTCACTATGAGAATCGCTTATGACACTCACGTAACGATCCATGTAGCGTTCTCATAGCGGGTCAGTCCAGTACATCATTACTCTAATATGTACCCATGTGAAGACTTGATATCTCATATCCATAACCCGTGAAATGTGGTCATCAGTCTATGCACATACTAGCCTCAATGCATTATTGTTGTCCTAATTAACAATAATATTTGACTAGGGACATTTAAGAATAGTGTTATAACCAAAAGGATCTCACGATCAAGTCATCCACTTGATGTCCTATGGTATTAAACTTACTATTCTAAGAACTTTATTATGTTTATTAAAAAGAACACAATAAATGAAATGCCTCATATATTAAAATAGCATAATAAAATGTATGTAAATACAAAAAATGTATCGGCCTTTAGGGCATGAACCAATAATCTCCCACTTGCACTAGAGCCAATCAGGCATATGTTTAATGCCTAAAGACCTAGTGTGACCCTCATGCTTCTGCTGTGTAAGAGGCTTGATTAGTGGATCAGCAATTTTATCATCTGTTGGTACTCTGCATATCTTCACATCTCCTCTATCGATGATTTCTCGAGTGAGATGGAAGCGCCTAAGTATATGTTTGGATCGCTGGTGAGATCTAGGTTCCTTAGCTTGTGCAATGGCTCCATTATTATCACAATAGAGGTCTACTGGGTCCACAATGCTAGAAATAGCGCCAAGTTCAGCAATGAACTTCCTGATCCAAATGGCCTCCTTTGCTACATTGCAGGTAACAATATACTCAGCCTCTGTGGTAGAATCGGCGACTGTCTCCTGCTTTGAACTATTCTAGCTCACAGCCCCACCATTTAGGCAAAAAACATAACCTGATTGTGATCTGGAGTCTTCCTTATCAGTTTAGAAGCTAGCATTAGTGTAACCCTTTACAACTAGCTCTTCCTCGCCTCCATATACCGAGAACGAATTCGTAGTCCTTTTTAAGTACTTAAGGATGTTCTTGACAGCAGTCCAGTGACTCTCACCGGGATCATACTGGTACCTACTCGTCATGCTCAAAGTATACAAGATGTTTGGTCGAGTACATAACATGGTATACATGATAGATCCAATTACAATGCATATGGAATCTTGCTCATGCGATCCTTCTCGTCCTTGGTGGAAGGGGATTGAGCCTTAGATAGGCTTACACCATGTGACATAAGCAAGAGTTCTTTCTTGGATTCATGCATGTTAAACCGTCTTAACACTTTGTCTATGTATGTACTCTGACTTAGGCCAAGCAGTCTCAGTGATCTATCTCTATAGATCCTAATACCTAACACATAAGTGGCTTCACCCAAGTTCTTCATAGAGAAGCAGTTCCCTGACCAAGTCTTTACGGACTATAGGGTAAGGATGTCATTTTCGATAAGTAGTATGTCATCTACATACAATACCAGAAAGATAATAATGCGTCCACTATCCTTCTTGTAGACACAAGATTCTTCTCCATTCTTGATAAAACCAAACTATTTTATTGTATCATCAAAATGAATATTCTAGCTTCTGGAAGCTTGCTTCAATCCATAAATAGATCATTGCAATTTGCACACCTTTCCAACATCTTCTGGAGTGGCAAAACCCTCAGGTTGTGTCATGTACACATCCTCGAGAAGATTTCCATTAAGGAAAGCAGTTTTGACATCCATTTGCCAGATTTCATAATCATGGTATGCTATAATAGCAAGCAAGATCCGAACAGATTTAAGCATAGCAACTGGGGGAAAAGTCTCATCATAGTCTACACTATGAATTTGTTTGAAACCTTTAGCACCAATCGCGCCTTAAAGGTATGCACATTACCATCCATGTCAATTTTCTTCTTGAAAACCCACTTGCACCCAATAGGTTTTACCCCTTCTAGTGCGTCAACCAAGGTCCATACCTAGTTGGCATACATGGAATCTATTTCAGATCTCATGGCCTCAAGCTATTTCTCAGATTCTTGGCCAATAATGGCTTTTTGGTAAGTCATAGGCTCATCTTGATCCATGAGCAATACGTCACCTTGTTGGGTCATGAGAAATCTATATCTCTTTGGTTGATGATGTATCCTGTTAGACCTACGCAGGTCTTGTGCCACTAGAGCAGGTTGCTATTCCATATCATTTTATGGAGGCTGTTGTATTTCCACCATTGATTTATTACTGCTTTGTGAAACTTGAACTTCTTCAAGTTCTACTTTCCTCCCACTGATTCCTTTGGAGATAAACTCCTTTTCTAGAAATAAAGCAGTTCGTGTGACAAACACTTTGCCCTCGGTAGGATTATAGAAAAAGCATCCCTTGGTTTCCTTTGGATACCCCACAAAAAAGCATTTATCTGATTTAGGTCCAAGCTTATCAGAAACTTGACGTTTCACATAAGCTTCGCAGTCCCAAATCTTCAAGAAAGACATACTGGGCCGTCTCCCAGTCCATATCTCATATGGTGTCTTTTGAACCATCTTAAATGGAACACGATTAAGTGTGAAAGCTGTTGTTAACAGAGCATGTCCCCAGAAGGAGCCTAGAAGGTCTGCATGACTCATCATGGATCGGACCATGTCCAACAAGGTTCGGTTCCTCTTTTCAGAGACATCATTCCATTGTGGAGTTCCTGGTGGAGTGAGTTGAGATATTATCCTACACTCTTTCAGATGATCATCAAACTATTGGCTTAAGTATTCACCTCCTCGATCTGATTGAAGGATTTTAATACTCTTTCCAAGTTTGTTTTGTACTTCATTCTTGAATTCTTTGAACTTTTCAAAGGATTCTGATTTGTGCTTCATAAGATATATAAATCCATATCTACTGAAATCATCAATAAATGTAATGAAGTATTGAAAATCGCCTCTAGCTAGTGTGTTTAGTGGGCCACATATATCACTATGTATAAGGCCTAAAAGATCACTAGCCTTTTCACCTTGTCCAGTGAATAGGGCCTTTGTCATCTTCCCTAATAAACAAGATTCACATATCTCATATGATTCGAAATCAAATGAGTCCAAGAATCCATCTTTATGGAGTTTAGAGATGCATTTCTCATTTATATGGCCCAAACAATAATGCAAGAGAAAAGTTGGGTTCAGATCGTTTGATTTAAATCTCTTTGTATTTATGTTATAGACAGGCGTTTCAAGATCAAGGACATAAAGTCCATTACGCAATTGTGCACTACCATAAAAAATATCATTCATATAAATGGAACAACACTTGTCCTTTATAATAAAAGAAAAATCTTTCTTGTCCAAACAAGAAACAGAAATGATATTCCTGCTAATAGCAGGCATAAAATAGCAGTTCTCTAACTCTATTACAAGCCCAGTAGGCCAAGATAATAAGTAAGTCCCTATAGCTAATGCAGCAACCTTTGCTCCATTTCCCACTCGTAGTCAACTTCGCCCTTTGTCAATGGTTCTTGCTTCCTCGCACATTTACATAAATGTGAGATCCACATCCAATATCTAATACCCATGATGTAGAAGTAGATAAATTGACTTCAATAACAAAAATACCCGAAGTGGAAGTCTCACTTCCCTTCTTTTTCTTGAGCTCCTCCAGGAACTTGGCACAGTTCATCTTCCAATTTCTGGTCTGACCATAGTGAAAGCATGTACCTTCCTTAGCCACTCCACCCACTGGTTTCAAGTCAGAAATGCTAGGCTTGGACTTATCCTTGCCCTTGCCCTTCCAGTTGTCCTTGGACTTTTTCTTCTATTTCTTGCCCTTATTCTTTTGGACTATCATTATGGTCTTTCCTTTGCCTTTGTTAATGTTCTGCTCAGCAGTTCTCAACATGCCTAGCAGCTGTATAGTGATTTGTCAATCTCATTCATGTTGTAGTTCATGACAAATTGACTACAACTTTCCGGCAACGATTGCAGGATTAAGTCAGTGGCCAACTCTTGGCCCAAAGGAAAACCAAGTCTCTCTAGGTTTTCAATGTACCTAATCATCTTGAGTACATGAGCACCAATAGGGCTTCCTTCTACCAGCTTGCACTAAAACAGTGCTTTAGAGACCTCGTATCTCTCATGCCTGGCCTGCTCTTGATAGAGCTTGTTAAGGTGTATGATCATATCGTAGGCATCCATGTTCTCGTGTTGCTTTTGGAGCTCAGAGTTCATAATTGTAACACCCTCCTTAGGGCATCACATTTCCGACTCCCGACTCATAATCTGAAAAGAAGTTCACACAAAGTTTGAGTTATAAAAGATGGGTTTCAAAATTTCTTTTTTACTGAAACGTAAATTTACTGAAAATATTAGGTAATATTAAAAATCATTTTTCAACTATTCATTATGCCATGTTGACACCAATTAATATCACAATTTAAAGAGAAATATAAAATTAACAGACTTATTTTTTTTAACAGTAGCAAACCCCATGACGGGTCCTACTTAATAGCATGGTACAACACTAACATTAAATCTTAACATACTCGTTCCTTCTCTTGTATCAACTTGATGCATCAAAACTTTAATCCTTGTTTACCCGGCACATCTTCGAACTTGAGACAGCCACTTTTCAATGTTTCCATCAATCTCTGAGTATCTACCCACCGTTATGTCTAAGACAACTCATTCCTTCTACTGTATAATTTTAACAATACAGACAAAGCAAAACAATATAACAAAGAGGTGAGATCACCTACACCAATACCAACATGGCAGCACAGAGATAACACAATCAGCATTATCATACAGATAGATCATACCGCAATTATGATCATGCCATCAACATTAATCAACTATCATCATCCAATCATTTATCAATTCAATCATCATTCAAGTATTCAAAACAATTGTCATAACCAATAACCAATATTCCTCAATTAATATATCATACAGATATAAATGCTCAGATTTATGCATATGCACAAAGACTCATTTTATCAAAAACAACTCCATGGAGGTTTTCACAATTTCGAGAAGAATGCTCTGGTTAATTGTCAGCCTTAGCCCAAAGACAATCTCCCAGTTGTTGAAAAGAATCATGTTCTTGTTGGGTATCGTCAATGCGTTGCAACGGACTGCATCGCTAAGTGGCACAAAGTACTCGCCAACACTCCACTGGTCGACCGCCGCGCCTCGACGCCCCCAAGATCCATCATAGACCTCACTATCAATTCTCATTCCCTCTTCAACCAAAAGGGCTATAATAGCTATTTGCTATATTTTATACAATGCACGAATATATCAGTGCAAGTCCAACCCCAAAGGGCCAAATCTTTTCAATTTCATTTGTTCAATGTAATCATATGCGTCAACGCATATTTTATACAATGCAGTGATAAAGTCCAACCCCAAAGGGCCAAATCTTTTCAATTTCATTTGTTTAATGTAATCATATGCTTCAATGCATATTTTTTTCAATGCACGTATAATGCACCAAATCCAATCACAGACATATCTTTCCAATGCATGTATAATGCACCAAATGCCAATCACAGGCAAAACATGTCATTTTCTCACACAGCATCCATATACTTTGGTTCTACAGTATTTATACTGTATTTTCAACAGGAAAACCATATTATCACATTTTCATAGTTATAAAATTCTTTCGTCGTGTTTTCACAAAATTGTGCAACATTTTCATTTCATTTTCACAATTCCAAAACGTTTCTGTTACGTTTTCACAATATTGTAACTCTTCTGTTGCACCTTTAAATCACGTATTAAATTTTTCAACATTTTTCTCAATCAAATAAAAATATACGTTTCTCAAATCGAGTAATGATTTTTCATCATTTTCAAAATCGCGTAACTTAAAAATCATTCTTTTAAGTTGCGTAAATCATTTTTCATCATTCTTAAAATATTTAAAACACTTTCCAAATCACATAATGATTTTTTGTCATTTTCACAATCACGTAAAAATATTCTCTCATTATTTAATCACGTAGTGATTTTTCAACAGTAGTTCAAATTACGTAAAATATTTAAACGTAATTCAAATCACTTAAAAATGTTTCAACGCATCTCCAATCGCGTAGTAATATTTTATCATATTTCAAATCGCATAAAAATATTTTACTGTATTTCCAAACACTTGGAAATATTTTACTATATTTCAAATCACGTACTTTAAAAATTACATTTTTAAGATACGTAAATAATTATTTTTCACCACAATTCCATTACAGAAAATATTTCTCATTTCTTCAAAAATTTCATTTCAACTTTCCTCAAAATAATATGACTTTATACTTTATTTAATACATTTTCTTTACTCAAGAAAATCTTTTTCCACATTTCTTTACTCAAGAAATCTTTTTCCAAAATATAATTCACAAAATCACTTTTCCATTGATATAAATCAACGTTTCAAAACTTAACATTTTCTAACGTACTTCAATACTCAAAAATAAGTTATACGTTAGTAGATTTTCATAATACTACTATATTCTTCATTTTTCCCAAATCATTTCCAAACACAACCTTCTTCAAAATAAATTGAAGTTTGAAAACATTCTTGTTTACAAAAACTTAATTTCTCAAGCGATTAAAATGCTTTAATTCCCTTTTCAAATTCTTGTATTAAATCAAGTTACGTTTCCACTTTGAAAATCACTTTGTTCATAAAAATCAAGGCATTACAAGCCTTCAAAAATGTGGATATGACTATTGAAACCATCAAATATTTTTCCTTCTAAATTGATATAGTTTTACACAAACAAAACAATTAAAAATTTTATTTTCAAAACCGCAAGACTTATGGTTATAAATCCAAAACTATTTGTTCAAATTCATTTTTATTTTCTTTGCAATTTCTTTTTTTCACATTCTTTGCAAATTCTTAAAATCATCATTACTATTTTCATTTGAATCTCATGTTTTGTAAAACACTTAGAAACTTTTTACACAAAATAAATCAATAAAAATTCCTCAAGAACCATGTTCTTGTACTCTTTTAAAAATAAACTCTTTGTTTATTTTTCTTATTTTTCTAAACGTCCATTTTCATCATTCATGAAAATATAAATTTGTGAACACCTATTTTGAGGTGTCTTGATCGAAATTCTCATTATTCTAGGGATCAAAATTTAATTTCCTTGTTCTTGAAAAATTTCCACATTGACCCAAATCAAGGGCATCAAAACCGTAACTCTTCCTTGGCCATTGGGACCAAGATTAGTTTTCTTTTCATCCACACTTCATGGCATACATATATATATTTCATCATAAATATCACAAACATGCCATATACTCATCATGCATATTATAAGTATACTATCAAAGCCATAAAATCATGCAAAGCATATTAAGCATAGACAAAAATAATCAAAGCATAACAAAATAAATTAAAGCTCATAAACATAAAATTAATTATTACATGACCATGGATTGGAATCCTCACATGGATTCACCATCCATCAAATATAAGATCATCTCTCACCACCATACTTGGTTGGTGAGATGAATCTCCCTCTTACCTCTTGACGATCCTCAAAAACTTTTTGATTTGCTTCTTTTTCCAAGTCCTTCACCACCAAAGGCTTCTCAAATACAAAACAAAATACGTAGAAATTAGTATACTAAGCTTGATTAAGAGGAACCATGGATCAAACATAGTTTAGATCATGAAAAAGAAGAGAAGAAATGAAATCTTCTTATACTTCACCTCAAAAACCCAATAACTTTGATCTTGAAGAAAGTCTATGAAGATGAATAATTTAGAGAAAATCTCTAACATGAAAGTTGCTTAGAATATCATGTAGATTCAAGATCTATGGTTGGATTAAATTAAACAAACCAT
Source organism: Ormosia semicastrata (assembly GCA_029884595.1). Classification (NCBI taxonomy): domain Eukaryota; kingdom Viridiplantae; phylum Streptophyta; class Magnoliopsida; order Fabales; family Fabaceae; genus Ormosia; species Ormosia semicastrata. The sequence continues at coordinate 14,697,958 of JAQQTO010000062.1, read as the reverse complement.
GGAACAAACATGGCTTAGAAAATCATAAACATGAATTTAAACCATAGAAATCAAAGTTTACCTCCAAGGAAGTAAGGTAAAAGTGGGATTTTGAACCACTTAGAGTGGGGTTTTGGGAAAACTTTCTAAATGAAAAGTGTTTAGAATATAGTTTAGCTGTAGGAAATGATGAGAGTGAAAATTATAGGTGAGTGATGGTGTATTTGGGAGTAGAGACCGAACCAATGGAGAGAAAATGGAAGGAAAAATAGTTGCTTGGTACTTGGAATTTTGAGAGAATAAGATGAAGACTTTTTGGGTGAGAGAGAAAAGTGAAAATGTATGCACAAAGTGAGTGGGCTGCCGAGTGAGTGTTGGAGAGTTTGAAGAGTTTTACTTGAAATAATATCCCATTTTGGGTTCACACTTGAAACACATGGTCTTCCACTTTGTCATCTTTTTCTTTGGCCTAAAAAGGCTACTCCAATTTGTCTCCTCCTTTCCAAGCATCTCCAACCGTCCCCCCTCTTCATAATGCATACAATGTTGTCATCTTTTCATGCCATTATTTGAAGCATTTCTAGCCATTGATTAATTCAATGGTTAGGATTTAGGTAGACTTTTGATTTTTAGGAGACTTAATCTAGGCCATTAGATCTTTTTCCTTTAAATTCTAGCCATTAGATGTGTCTCCAAAATAAAGGGTCAAGATCGCTCCTTCAAACTTTAAATCCAAGGGTTATAATTAGTCATAACCTTTTTAGAAGACCAAATCTCCACCTTTGATTAATTCTTCATCCATTAGTCATAAATGGTCTTTGTCACTTTTTAAGACTAAATCTCCACCCTTGATCAATTCCAAATCCAATGGTTGTAAATGGTCACTTTATATAATCAAATTTACACCGTTGATTAAATCTACGGTTGATATTGAAGCTTGCCTAACTAAGTTTATTCTCACACCATTGATTCAATGCTTCTTTATTAAATTTATTTCTTAACCATTAATTAAATCAAGATCAAGTCTTCACCGTTAAATAAATCAATGGTGGATATCCAAACCACCAATGTTGACTTAAGCAATATAATTTCTATTTTTATCTACTAAAAATCCCACGAAAGAATATATTTATTGTATTTTTATCGCTTTGATAATTAAATACGATTGCAAACACAAAACAAGAAAATTTCTAAAACTATTTTCGGATTCAGGTTTAGTAAGATCCCTGTCTCCGTCTAAACAATACAAATTTTTCTATGCGTAGAAAATTTTTTCACTTTGTGGGACCCACCTGGGCCCACGTAAGGTCACCTGGGCCCACATACAGTCAAAAAAATTCATAATCATCCACAAAAATCACAAATATTAGAAAACGTATGAAAATCAAGTCAGATTATTAAAAATAATTAACAGTCAGGAGAAATAAATACAGAAAGATTTTCCCCGGCCCAAAAATTATTATTTTCCTGACACAGAGTAAATCACTCAAAACGATCAAATACGCTGATGGAATAATCAAAATAATTTTACAGTATCCAGAAATTACTAAACAGTAAAATTCTGTTAACTATCAAATTACTGTTTAAGAGATATGAAATTTGGGGTGTTACAATACTCCCTCTCTTTATAGAAATTTTGTCCTCGAAATTTCATGACCATGATTTCATACCCTCGGAATAAATAATGACATTATTCCTCATTTATCTTATTTTCCAATTCCCATGAAGCTTCCTCTCATACATCTTGCTATACTATTCTAACCAACAAAATCTTTTTGCTGATGTTCAACTTCTCCTAAATAAACAAATATCTCAGACTCCTATAATTACTGAAGATATTGAATGTTACTCCAGAAAGAAAGAATTTCCATATCTCTGATACCAACATAACGACAACCAATCTTCATTCATGCCTAGAATAGTTTTTCTCAGATAACTTTCAACTAATGTAATGTAATGTTCAGCTAATGTAATGTATTACTTAAAATTTCCTTATCTTCGTATCACTACATATTCTAGATTTTTGCTTTTAATAAGAAATGTCTCACTAACCGAGTTCTCCATTTCATAGTACTATACCAAACATTATGACATAGAGTTAAATAGGAATATCATTTCTTGTTCGTTCAATTGCAGGAGATGATAGAAAACATCATGGAAGATTTACAAAACAAATCGAACCTGTTATCGAACATATCCAGCAAAGAATTGGATGTAATCCAATTTTTAAGAATAAATTTTCTTTGGATTACTCACACTCTGTTGAAATAATCTCATTGGATATGGTTGGAAAATAACCAATCCATTTTCAAAGACCACGTCTGTTTATGAAACAGATCAAACTAACACAAAAATTTTGAACAACAGATCAAACTAATACAAAGATTTGATCTATAACAACAATTTGAATAACTTGAATAGCTCGATTAGCTAAGAATAGAAACAGAAGTAAACAAATCAGAGGATAACGAATAACTCTAATATATAATTGATCTACTCAATCATATGTCATAAGGAATAGGTTATTCACAGAAATATTCAGTATGGTTTATAGGATAAGCTCCAATGACACAATCTCAATTTGTTTAAATCTTTCGCCCAGAACACTCCTGTTCCATTTAGAGTAACAACTTCCCTTACTATCTAAAATTTTACTAATAGAAAACTCTGTTTTCAAAGAGCATAATTTCTGGGAAAAGGTGTCCAACTTTTCCGCAATTTGTTTCCTTGACGTACATTCCTTCATTTAAGTACTTTCTTTCACATCCCTTACTGTTTTTGGTTTCCTCAATGGTTATAAATACATCTTCCATCGAAATCAATTACTTTCTCAATATCCTAAGAAAAAAAATACCAGGTTCCAAAATTATGAAATTTTATATTCCAAGACTGATTCTCTTCCATTAGATTCTGAACTTCAAATTCCAGTTCCCACTAAAATAGCGGTCCTTTGTTCGTGCAGTCGTCTTTCCACATTGCTCCTGTTGCTCCCGTAGCTGTAACTGCATTACTAGTAACATGTTCCACTTCCACACAAGTATAATTGAGGCGTGCGGATCGAAATACAATGGATCTAATATCCATTATAAACAACATTATTTTCTTTCAAAAAACAAACACAAAGAACACAACACAAGCAAAATAGACCTAACCACAAACCGCAAAACACTCAAACCGTGCTCTGATACCAACTAATGTAACACCCTCCTTAGAGCATCACATTTCTGACTCCCGACTTATAATCTGAAAAGAAGTTCGCACAAAGTTTGAGTTATAAAAGATGGGTTTCAAAATTTCTTTTTTACTGAAATGTAAATTTACTGAAAATATTAGGTAATATTAAAAATCACATTTTAACTATTCATTATGCTATGTTGACACCAATTAATATCACAATTTAAAGAGAAATATAAAATTAACAGACTTATTTTTCTTATCAGTAGCAAACCCCATGACGGGTCCTAATTAATAGCACGGTACAACACTAACATTAAATCTTAACATACTCGTTCCTTCTCTTGTATCAACTTGATGCATCAGAACTTTACTCCTTGTTTACCCGGCACATCTTCGAACTTGAGACAGCCACTTTTCAATGTTTCCATCAATCTCTTAGTATCTACCACCCGTTATGTCTAAGACAACTCATTCCTTCTACTGTATAATTTTAACAATACAAACAAAGCAAAACAATATAACAAAGAGGTGAGATCACCTACACCAATACCAACATGGCAGCACAGAGATAACACAAACAGCAATATCATACAGATAGATCATACCGCAATTATGATCATGCCACCAACATTAATCAACTATCATCATCCAATCATTTATCAATTCAATCATCATTCAAGTATTCAAAACAATTGTCATAACCAATAACCAATATTCCTCAATTAATATATCACACATATATAAATGCTCAGATTTATGCATATGCACAAAGACTCATTTTATCAAAAACAACTCCATGGAGGTTTTCACAATTTCAAGAAGAATGCTTTGGTTAATTGTCAGCCTTAGCCCAAAGACAATCTCCCAGTTGTTGAAAAGAATCGTGTTCTTGTCGGGTATCGTCAATGCATTGCAACGGACTGCATCGCCAAGTGGCACAGGGTACTCGCCAACTGTCCACTGGTCGACCGCCGCGCCTCGACGCCCCCAAGATCCATCATAGACCTCACTATCAATTCTCATTCCCTCTTCAACCACAAGGGCCATAATAGCTATTAGCTATATTTTATACAATGCACGAATATATCAGTGCAAGTCCAACCCCAAAGGGCCAAATCTTTTCAATTTCATTTGTTCAATGTAATCATATGCTTCAATGCATATTTTTTTCAATGCACGTATAATGCACCAAATCCAATCACAGACATATCTTTCCAATGCATGTATAATGCACCAAATGCCAATCACAGGCAAAACATGTCATTTTCTCACACAAAGATCCATATATTTGGTTCTACAGTATTTATACTATATTTTCAACAGAAAAATCATATTATCACATTTTCATAGTTATAAAATTCTTTCATCGTGTTTTCACAAAATTGTGCAACATTTTTATTTCATTTTCACAATTCCAAAACATTTCTGTTACGTTTTCACAATACTGTAACTCTTCTGTTGCACCTTTAAATCACGTATTAAAATTTTTAATATTTTTCTCAATCGCATAAAAATATACGTTTCTCAAATCGCGTAATGATTTTTCATCATTTTCAAAATCTCGTAACTTAAAAATCATTCTTTTAAGTTGCGTAAATCATTTTTCATCATTCTTAAAATATTTAAAACACTTTCCAAATCACATAATCATTTTTTGCCATTTTCACAATCACGTAAAAATATTCTCTCATTATTTAATCACGTAGTGATTTTTCAATAGTAGTTCAAATTATGTAAAATATTTAAACGTAATTCAAATCACTTAAAAATGTTTCAATGCATCTCCAATCGCGTAGTAATATTTTATCATATTTCAAATCGCATAAAAATATTTTACTGTATTTCCAAACACTTGGAAATATTTTACTATATTTCAAATCACGTACTTGAAAAATTACATTTTGAAGATACATAAATAATTGTTTTTCACCGCAATTCCATTACAAAAAATATTTCTCATTTCTTCAAAAATTCCATTTCAACTTTCCTCAAAATAATATGACTTTATACTTTATTTAATACATTTTCTTTACTCAAGGAAATCCTTTTCCACATTTCTTTACTCAAGAAATCTTTTTCCAAAATATAATTCACAAAATCACTTTTCCATTGATATAAATCAACATTTCAAAACTTAACATTTTCTAATGTACTTCAAAACTCAAAAATAAGTTATACGTTAGTAGATTTTCATAATACCACTATATTCTTCATTTTTCCCAAATCATTTCCAAACACAACCTTCTTCAAAATAAATTGAAGTTCGAAAACATTCTTGTTTACAAAAACTTAATTTCTCAAGTGATTAAAATGCTCTGATTCCCTTTTCAAATTCTGGTATTAAATCAAGTTACGTTTTCACTTTGAAAATCACTTTGTTCATAAAAATCAAGGCATTATAAGCCTTAAAAAACGTGGACATGATTATTGAAACCATCAAATATTTTTCTTTCTAAATTGATATAGTTTTACATAAACAAAACCATTAAAAATTTTGTTTTCAAAACCGCAAGACTTATGGTTATAAATACAAACCCATTTGTTCAAATTCATTTTCATTTTCTTTGCTATTTCTTTTTTTCACTTTCTTTGCAAATCCTTTTTCACTTTCTTTGCAAATTCTTAAAATCATCATTACTATTTTCATTTAAATCTCATGTTTTGTAAAACCCTTAGAAACTTTTTACACAAAATAAATCAATAAAAATTCCTCAAGAACCATGTTCTTGTACTCTTTAAAAAATAAACTCTTTGTTTATTTTCCTTGTTTTTCTAAACATCCATTTTCATCATTCATGAAAATATAAATTTGTGAACACCTATTTTGAGGTGTCTTGATCAAAATTCTCATTATTCTAGGGATCAAAATTTAATTTCCTTGTTCTTGAAAATTTTCCACATTGACCCAAATCAAGGGCATCAAAATCAACTCTTCCTTGGCCATTGGGACCAAGATTAGTTTTCTTTCCATCCACACATCATGGCATACATATATATATATATATATATATATTTCATCATAAATATCACAAACATGCCATATACTCATCATGCATATTATAAGTATACTATCAAAGTCATAAAATCATGCAAAGCATATTAAGCATAGACAAAAATAATCAAAGCATAACAAAATAAATTAAAGCTCATAAACATAAAATTAATTATTACATGACCATGGATTGGAATCCTCACATGGATTCACCATCCATCAAATATAAGACCATCTCTCACCATCATACTTGGTTGGTGAGATGAATCTCCCTCTTACCTCTTGACGATCCTCAAAAACTTCTTGATTTGCTTCTTTTTCCAAGTCCTTCACCACCAAAGGCTTCTCAAATACAAAACAAAATACATAGAAATTAGTATACTAAGCTTGATTAAGAGGAACCATGGATCAAACATAGTTTAGATCATGAAAAAGAAGAGAAGAAATGAAGTCTTCTTATACTTCACCTCAAAAACCCAATAACTTTGATCTTGAAGAAAGTCCATGAAGATGAATGATTTAGAGAAAATCTCCAACATGAAAGTTACTTAGAATATCATGTAGATTCAAGATCTATGGTTGGATTAAATTAAAAAAATCATGGAACAAACATGGTTTAGAAAATCATAAACATGAATTTAAACCATAGAAATCAAAGTTTACCTCCAAGGAAGTAAGGTAAAAGTGGGATTTTGAAGTACTTAGAGTGGGATTTTGGGAAAACTTTCTAAATGAAAAGTGTTTAGAATATTGTTTAGCTTTAGGAAATGATGAGAGTGAAAATTATAGGTGAGTGATGGTGTATTTGGGTGTAGAGACCTAACCAATGGAGAGAATATGGAAGGAAAAATGGTTGCTTGGTTCTTGAAATTTTGAGAAAATAAGATGGAGGCTTTTTGGGTGAGAGAGAAAAAGTGAAAATGTATGCACAAAGTGAGTGGGTTGCCATGTGAGTGTTGGAGAGTTTGAAGAGTTTTACTTGAAATAATATCCCATTTTGGGTTCACACTTGAAACACATGGTCTTCCACTTTGTCATCTTTTTCTTTGGCCTAAAAAGGCTACTCCAATTTGTCTCCTCCTTTCCAAGCATCTCCAACCGTCCCCCCTCTTCATAATGCATGCAAAGTTGTCATCTTTTCATGCCATTATTTGAAGCATTTCTAGCCATTGATTAATTCAATGGTTAGGATTTAGGTAGACTTTTGATTTTTAGGAGACTCAATCTAGGCCATTAGGTCTTTTTCCTTTAAATTCTAGCCATTAGATGTGTCTCCAAAATAAAGGGTCAAGATCGCTCCTTCAAACTTTAAATCCAAGGGTTATAATTAGTCATAACCTTTTTAGAAGACCAAATCTCTACCTTTGATTAATTCTTCATCCAATAGTCATAAATGGTCTTTGTCACTTTTTAAGACTAAATCTCCACCCTTGATCAATTCCAAATCCAATGGTTGTAAATGGTCACTTTATATAATCAAATTTACACCATTGATTAAATCTACAGTTGATATTGAAGCTTGCCTAACTAAGTTTATTCTCACACCATTGATTCAATGCTTCTTTATTAAATTTATTTCTTAACCGTTAATTAAATCAAGATCAAGTCTTCACCGTTAAATAAATCAATGGTGGATATCCAAACCACCAATGTTGACTTAAGCAATATAATTTCTATTTTTATCTACTAAAAACCCCACGAAAGAATATATTTATCGTATTTTTATCGTCCGATAATTAAATACAGTGCCAAACACAAAACAAGAAAATTTCTAAAACTATTTTCGGATTCAAGTTTAGTAAGAACCTCTGTCTCCGTCTAAACAGTATAAATTTTTCTATGCGTAGAAAAATTTTCACTTTGTGGGACCCACCTGGGCCCACGTAAGGTCACCTGGGCCCACATACAGTCAAAAAAATTCATAATCATCCACAAAAATCACAAATATTAGAAAACGTATGAAAATCAAGTCAGATTGATAAAAATAATTAACAGTCAGGAGAAATAAATACAGAAAGATTTTCCCCGGCCCAAAATTTATTATTTTCCTGACACAGAGTAAATCACTCAAAACGATCAAATACGCTGATGGAATAATCAAAAAAAATTTACAGTATCCAGAAATTACTAAACAGTAAAATTCTGTTAACTATCAAAATTACTGTTTAAGAGATATGAAATTTGGGGTGTTACAATACTCCCCCTCTTTATAGAAATTTCGTCCTCGAAATTTCATGACCATGATTTCATACCCTCGGAATAAATAATGACATTATTCCTCAATTATCTTATTTTCCAATTCCCATGAAGCTTCCTCTCTTACATCTTGCTATACTATTCTAACCAACAAAATCTTTTTGTTGATGTTCAACTTCTCCTAAATAAACAAATATCTCAGACTCCTATAATTACTAAAGATATTGAATGTTACTCCAGAAAGAAAGAATTTCCATATCTCTGATACCAACATAACGACAACCAATCTTCATTCATGCCTAGAATAGTTTTTCTCAGATAACTTTCAACTAATGTAATGTAATGTTCAGCTAATGTAATGTATTACTTAAAATTTCCTTATCTTCGTATCACTACATATTCTAGATTTTTGCTTTTAACAAGAAATGTCTCACTAACCGAGTTCTCCTTTTCATAGTACTATACAAAACACTATGATATATAGTTAAATAGGAATATCGTTTCTTGTTCGTTCAATTGCAGGAGATGATAGAAAACATCATGGAAGATTTACAAAATGAATCGAACCTGTTATCGAACATTTCTAGCAAAGAATTGGATGTAATCCAATTTTTAAGAATAAATTTTCTTTGGATTATTCACACTTTATTGAAATAATCTCATTGGATATGGTTGGAAAATAACCAATCCATTTTCAAAGACCACGTCTGTTTATGAAACAGATCAAACTAACACAAAAATTTTGAACAACAGATCAAACTAATACAAAGATTTGATCTATAACAACAATTTGAATAACTTGAATAGCTCGATTAGCTAAGAATAGAAACAGAAGTAAACAAATCAGAGGATAACGAATAACTCTAATATATAATTGATCTACTCAATCATATGTCATAAGGAATAGGTTATTCACAGAAATATTCAGTATGGTTTATAGGATAAGCTCCAATGACACAATCTCCATTTGTTTAAATCTTTCGCTCAGAACATTCCCATTCCATTTAGAGTAACAACTTCCCTTACTATCTAAAATTTTACTAATAGAAAACTCTATTTTTAAAGAGCATAATTTCTGGGAAAAGGTGTCCAACTTTTGCGCAATTTGTTTCCTTGACGTACATTCCTTCATTTAAGTACTTTCTTTCACATCCCTTACTGTTTTTGGTTTCCTCAATGGTTATAAATACATCTTCCATCGAAATCAATTACTTTCTCAATTTCCTAAAAAAAAAAAATACCAGGTTCCAAAATTATGAAATTTTATATTCCAAGACTGATTCTCTTCCATTAGATTCTGAACTTCAAATTCCAGTTCCCACTAAAATAGTGGTCCTTTGTTCGTGCAGTCATCTTTCCACATTGCTCCTGTTGCTCCCGTAGCTGTAACTGCATTACTAGTAACATGTTCCACTTCCACACAAGTATAATTGAGGCGTGCGGATTGAAATACAATGGATCTAATATCCATTATAAACAACATTATTTTCTTTCAGAAAACAAACACAGAGAACACAACACAAGCAAAATAGGCCTAACCACAAACCCCAAAAGACTCAAATCGTGCTCTGATACCAACTAACGTAACACCCTCCTTAGGGCTTCACATTTCTGACTCCCGACTTATAATCTGAAAAGAAGTTCGCACAAAGTTTGAGTTATAAAAGATGGGTTTCAAAATTTTTTTTTTACTGAAATGTAAATTTACTGAAAATATTAGGTAATATTAAAAATCATATTTCAACTATTCATTATACTATGTTGACACCAATTAATATCACAATTTAAAGAGAAATATAAAATTAACAGACTTATTTTTCTTAACAGTAGCAAACCCCATGACGGGTCCTACTTAATAGCACGGTACAACACTAACATTAAATCTTAACATACTCGTTCCTTCTCTTGTATCAACTTGATGTATCAGAACTTTACTCCTTGTTTACCCGGCACATCTTCGAACTTGAGACAGCCACTTTTCAATGTTTCCATCAATCTCTTAGTATCTACCACCCGTTATGTCTAAGACAACTCATTCCTTCTACTGTATAATTTTAACAATACAAACAAAGCAAAACAATATAACAAAGAGGTGAGATCACCTACACCAATACCAACATGGCAGCACAGAGATAACACAAACAAAGAATATCATACGATAGATCATACCGCAATTATGATCATGCCACCAACATTAATCAAATATCATCATCCAATCATTTTATCAATTCAATCATCATTCAAGTATTCAAAACAATTGTCTTAACCAATAACCAATATTCCTCAATTAATATATCACACATATATAAATGCTCAGATTTATGCATATGCACAATGACTCATTTTATCAAAAACAACTCCATGGAGGTTTTCACAATTTCAAGAAGAATGCTTTGGTTAATTGTCAGCCTTAGCCCAAAGACAATCTCCCAGTTGTTGAAAAGAATCGTGTTCTTGTCGGGTATCGTCAATGCATTGCAACGGACTGCATCGCCAAGTGGCACAGGGTACTCGCCAATTGTCCACTGGTCGACCGCCGTGCCTCGACGCCCCCAAGATCCATCATAGACCTCACTATCAATTCTCATTCCCTCTTTAACCACAAGGGCCATAATAGTTATTAGCTATATTTTATACAATGCACGAATATATCAGTGCAAGTCCAACCCCAAAGGGCCAAATCTTTTCAATTTCATTTGTTCAATGTAATCATATGCGTCAACGCATATTTTATACAATGCATGAATATATCAGTGCAAGTCCAACCCTAAAGGGCCAAATCTTTTCAATTTCATTTGTTCAATGTAATCATATGCTTCAATGCATATTTTTTTCAATGCACGTATAATGCACCAAATCCAATCATAGACATATCTTTCCAATGCATGTATAATGCACCAAATGCCAATCACAGGCAAAACATGTCATTTTCTCACACAGCATCCATATACTTGTTCTGCAGTATTTATACTGTATTTTCAACAGGAAAATCATATTATCACATTTTCATAGTTATAAAATTCTTTCGTCATGTTTTCACAAAATTGTGCAACATTTTTATTTCATTTTCACAATTCCAAAACATTTCTGTTACATTTTCACAATACTGTAACTCTTCTGTTGCACCTTTAAATCACGTATTAAAATTTTCAACATTTTTCTCAATCGCATAAAAATATACGTTTCTCAAATCGCGTAATGATTTTTCATCATTTTCAAAATCCCGTAACTTAAAAATCATTCTTTTAAGTTGCGTAAATCATTTTTCATCATTCTTAAAATATTTAAAACACTTTCCAAATCACATAATCATTTTTTGCCATTTTCACAATCACGTAAAAATATTCTCTCATTATTTAATCACGTAATGATTTTTCAATAGTAGTTCAAATTATGTAAAATATTTAAACGTAATTCAAATCACTTAAAAATGTTTCAATGCATCTCCAATCGCGTAGTAATATTTTATCATATTTCAAATCGCTTAAAAATATTTTACTGTATTTCCAAACACTTGGAAATATTTTACTATATTTCAAATCACGTACTTGAAAAATTACATTTTGAAGATACATAAATAATTGTTTTTCACCGCAATTCCATTACAGAAAATATTTCTCATTTCTTCAAAAATTCCATTTCAACTTTCCTCAAAATAATATGACTTTATACTTTATTTAATACATTTTCTTTACTCAAGAAAATCTTTTTCCACATTTCTTTACTCAAGAAATCTTTTTCCAAAATATAATTCACAAAATCACTTTTCCATTGATATAAATCAACATTTCAAAACTTAACATTTTCTAACGTACTTCAAAACTCAAAAATAAGTTATACGTTAGTAGATTTTCATAATACCACTATATTCTTCATTTTTTCCAAATCATTTCCAAACACAACCTTCTTCAAAATAAATTGAAGTTCGAAAACATTCTTGTTTACAAAAACTTAATTTCTCAAGTGATTAAAATGCTCTGATTCCCTTTTCAAATTCTGGTATTAAATCAAGTTACGTTTTCACTTTGAAAATCACTTTGTTCATAAAAATCAAGGCATTATAAGCCTTCAAAAACGTGGACATGATTATTGAAACCATCAAATATTTTTCCTTCTAAATTGATATTGTTTTACATAAACAAAACCATTAAAAATTTTGTTTTCAAAATCGCAAGACTTATGGTTATAAATACAAACCCATTTGTTCAAATTCATTTTTATTTTCTTTGCAATTTCTTTTTTTCACTTTCTTTGCAAATCCTTTTTCACTTTCTTTGCAAATTCTTAAAATCATCATTACTATTTTCATTTAAATCTCATGTTTTGTAAAACCCTTAGAAACTTTTTACACAAAATAAATCAATAAAAATTTCTCAAGAACCATGTTCTTGTACTCTTTAAAAAATAAACTCTTTGTTTATTTTCCTTGTTTTTCTAAACATCCATTTTCATCATTCATGAAAATATAAATTTGTGAACACCTATTTTGAGGTGTCTTGATCAAAATTCTCATTATTCTAGGGATCAAAATTTAATTTCCTTGTTCTTGAAAATTTTCCACAATGACCCAAATCAAGGGCATCAAAACTGTAACTCTTCATTGGCCATTGGGACCAAGATTAGTTTTCTTTCCATCTACACATCATGGCATACATACATATATATATATATATATATATATATATATATATATATATCATATATATATATATATATATATTTTCATATCACATATCATGCCATATACTCATCATGCATATTATAAGTATACTATCAAAGCCATAAAATCATGCAAAGCATATTAAGCATAGACAAAAATAATCAAAGCATAACAAAATAAATTAAAGCTCATAAACATAAAATTAATTATTACATGACCATGGATTGGAATCCTCACATGGATTCACCATCCATCAAATATAAGACCATCTCACACCACCATACTTGGTTGGTGAGATGAATCTCCTTCTTTCCTCTTGACGATCCTCAAAAACTTCTTGATTTGCTTCTTTTTCCAAGTCCTTCACCACCAAAGGCTTCTCAAATACAAAACAAAATACATAGAAATTAGTATACTAAGCTTGATTAAGAGGAACCATGGATCAAACATAGTTTAGATCATGAAAAAGAAGAGAAGAAATGAAGTCTTCTTATACTTCACCTCAAAAACCCAATAACTTTGATCTTGAAGAAAGTCCATGAAGATGAATGATTTAGAGAAAATCTCCAACATGAAAGTTACTTAGAATATCATGTAGATTCAAGATCTATGGTTGGATTAAATTAAACAAACCATGGAACAAACATGGTTTAGAAAATCATAAACATGAATTTAAACCATAGAAATCAAAGTTTACCTCCAAGGAAGTAAGGTAAAAGTGGGATTTTGAAGTACTTAGAGTGGGATTTTGGGAAAACTTTCTAAATGAAAAGTGTTTAGAATATTGTTTAGCTTTAGGAAATGATGAGAGTGAAAATTATAGGTGAGTGATGGTGTATTTGGGTGTAGAGACCTAACCAATGGAGAGAAAATGGAAGGAAAAATGGTTGCTTGGTTCTTGGAATTTTGAGAAAATAAGATGGAGGCTTTTTGGGTGAGAGAGAAAAGTGAAAATGTATGCACAAAGTGAGTGGGCTGCCATGTGAGTGTTGGAGAGTTTGAAGAGTTTTACTTGAAATAATATCCCATTTTGGGTTCACACTTGAAACACATGGTCTTCCACTTTGTCATCTTTTTCTTTGGCCTAAAAAGGCTACTCCAATTTGTCTCCTCCTTTCCAAGCATCTCCAACCGTCCCCCCTCTTCATAATGCATGCAAAGTTGTCATCTTTTCATGCCATTATTTGAAGCATTTCTAGCCATTGATTAATTCAATGGTTAGGATTTAGGTAGACTTTTGATTTTTAGGAGACTCAATCTAGGCCATTAGGTCTTTTTCCTTTAAATTCTAGCCATTAGATGTGTCTCCAAAATAAAGGGTCAAGATCGCTCTTCAAACTTTAAATCCAAGGGTTATAATTAGTCATAACCTTTTTAGAAGACCAAATCTCTACCTTTGATTAATTCTTCATCCAATAGTCATAAATGGTCTTTGTCACTTTTTAAGACTAAATCTCCACCCTTGATCAATTCCAAATCCAATGGTTGTAAATGGTCACTTTATATAATCAAATTTACACCATTGATTAAATCTACAGTTGATATTGAAGCTTGCCTAACTAAGTTTATTCTCACACCATTGATTCAATGCTACTTTATTAAATTTATTTCTTAACCATTAATTAAATCAAGATCAAGTCTTCACCGTTAAATAAATCAATGGTGGATATCCAAACCACCAATGTTGACTTAAGCAATATAATTTCTATTTTTATCTACTAAAAACCCCATGAAAGAATATATTTACCGTATTTTTATCGCCCGATAATTAAATATAGTGCCAAACACAAAACAAGAAAATTTTTAAAACTGTTTCCGGATTCAGGTTTAGTAAGATCCCCTGTCTCCGTCTAAACAGTATAAATTTTTCTATGCGTAGAAAAATTTTCACTTTGTGGGACCCACCTGGGCCCACGTAAGGTCACCTGGGCCCACATACAGTCAAAAAAATTCATAATCATCCACAAAAATCACAAATATTAGAAAACGTATGAAAATCAAGTCAGATTGTTAAAAATAATTAACAGTCAGGAGAAATAAATACAGAAAGATTTTTCCCGGCCCAAAATTTATTATTTTCCTGACACGGAGTAAATCACTCAAAACGATCAAATACACTGATGGAATAATCAAAAAAATTTTACAGTATCCTGAAATTACTAAACAGTAAAATTCTGTTAACTATCAAAATTACTGTTTAAGAGATATGAAATTTGGGGTGTTACAATACTCCCCCTCTTTATAGAAATTTCGTCCTCGAAATTTCATGACCATGATTTCATACCCTCGAAATAAATAATGACATTATTCCTCATTTATCTTATTTTCCAATTCCCATGAAGCTTCCTCTCTTACATCTTGCTATACTATTCTAACTGACAAAATCTTTTTGCTGATGTTCAACTTTTCCTAAATAAACAAATATCTCAGACTCCTATAATTACTAAAGATATTGAATGTTACTCCAGAAAGAAAGAATTTCCATATCTCTGATACCAACATAACGACAACCAATCTTCATTCATGCCTAGAATAGTTTTTCTCAGATAACTTTCAACTAATGTAATGTAATGTTCAGCTAATGTAATGTATTACTTAAAATTTCTTTATCTTCGTGTCACTACATATTCTAGATTTTTGCTTTTAACAAGAAATGTCTCACTAACCGAGTTCTCCTTTTCATAGTACTATACAAAACACTATGACATATAGTTAAATAGGAATATCGTTTCTTGTTCGTTCAATTGCAGGAGATGATAGAAAACATCAAGGAAGATTTACAAAACGAATCGAACCTGTTATCGAACATATCCAGCAAAGAATTGGATGTAATCCAATTTTTAAGAATAAATTTTTTTTGGATTACTCACACTCTATTGAAATAATCTCATTGGATATGGTTGGAAAATAACCAATCCATTTTCAAAGACCACGTCTGTTTATGAAACAGATCAAACTAACACAAAAATTTTGAACAACAGATCAAACTAATACAAAGATTTGATCTATAACAATAATTTGAATAACTTGAATAGCTCAATTAGCTAAGAATAGAAACAGAAGTAAACAAATCAGAGGATAATGAATAACTCTAATATATAATTGATCTACTCAATCATATGTCATAAGGAATAGGTTATTCACAGAAATATTCAGTATGGTTTATAGGATAATCTCCAATGACACAATCTCCATTTGTTTAAATCTTTCGCTCAGAACACTCCCGTTCCATTTAGAGTAACAACTTCCCTTACTATCTAAAATTTTACTAATAGAAAACTCTATTTTCAAAGAGCATAATTTCTGGGAAAAGGTGTCCAACTTTTCCGCAATTTGTTTCCTTGACATACATTCCTTCATTTAAGTACTTTCTTTCACATCCCTTACTGTTTTTGGTTTCCACAATGGTTATAAATACATCTTCCATCGAAATTAATTACTTTCTCAATATCTTAAAAAAAAAAAATACCAGGTTCCAAAATTATGAAATTTTATATTCCAAGACTGATTCTCTTCCATTAGATTCTGAACTTCAAATTCCAGTTCCGATTAAAATAGCGGTCCTTTGTTCGTGCAGTCGTCTTTCCACATTGCTCCTGTTGCTCCCGTAGCTGTAACTGCATTACTAGTAACATGTTCCACTTCCACACAAGTATAATTGAGGCGTGCGGATTGAAATACAATGGATCTAATATCCATTATAAACAACATTATTTTCTTTCAGAAAACAAACACAGAGAACACAACACAAGCAAAATAGGCCTAACCACAAACCCCAAAAGACTCAAATCGTGCTCTGATACCAACTAATGTAACACCCTCCTTACGGCTTCACATTTCTGACTCCCGACTTATAATCTGAAAAGAAGTTCGCACAAAGTTTGAGTTATAAAAGATGGGTTTCAAAATTTCGTTTTTACTGAAATGTAAATTTACTGAAAATATTAGGTAATATTAAAAATCATATTTCAACTATTCATTATGCTATGTTGACACCAATTAATATCACAATTTAAAGAGAAATATAAAATTAACAGACTTATTTTTTTTAACAGTAGCAAACCCCATGATGGGTCCTACTTAATAGCACGGTACAACACTAACATTTAATCTTAACATACTTGTTCCTTCTCTTGTATCAACTTGATGCATCAGAACTTTACTCCTTGTTTACCCGGCACATCTTCGAACTTGAGACAGCCACTTTTCAATGTTTCCATCAATCTCTTAGTATCTACCACCCGTTATGTCTAAGACAACTCATTCCTTCTACTGTATAATTTTAACAATACAAACAAAGCAAAACAATATAACAAAGAGGTGAGATCACCTACACCAATACCAACATGGCAGCACAGAGATAACACAAACAGCAATATCATACAGATAGATCATACCACAATTATGATCATGCCACCAACATTAATCAACTATCATCATCCAATCATTTATCAATTCAATCATCATTCAAGTATTCAAAACAATTGTCATAACCAATAACCAATATTCCTCAATTAATATATCACACAGATATAAATGCTCAGATTTATGCATATGCACAAAGACTCATTTTATCAAAAACAACTCCATGGAGGTTTTCACAATTTCGAGAAGAATGCTCTGGTTAATTGTCAGCCTTAGCCCAAAGACAATCTCCCAGTTGTTGAAAAGAATCGTGTTCTTGTCGGGTATCGTCAATGCGTTGCAATGGACTGCATCGCCAAGTGGCACAGGGTACTCGCCAGCTGTCCACTGGTCGACCGCCGCGCCTCGACGCCCCCAAGATCCATCATAGACCTCACTATCAATTCTCATTCCCTCTTCAACCACAAGGGCCATAATAGCTATTAGCTATATTTTATACAATGCACGAATATATCAGTGCAAGTCCAACCCCAAAGGGCCAAATCTTTTCAATTTCATTTGTTCAATGTAATCATATACGTCAACGCATATTTTATACAATGCACAAATATATCAGTGCAAGTCCAACCCTAAAGGGCCAAATCTTTTCAATTTCATTTGTTCAATGTAATCATATGCTTCAATGCATTTTTTTTCAATGCACGTATAATGCACCAAATCCAATCACAGACATATCTTTCCAATGCATGTATAATGCACCAAATGCCAATCACAGGAAAAACATGTCATTTTCTCACACAGCATCCATATACTGGTTCTACAGTATTTATACTATATTTTCAACAGAAAAATCATATTATCACATTTTCATAGTTATAAAATTCTTTCATCGTGTTTTCATAAAATTGTGCAACATTTTTATTTCATTTTCACAATTCCAAAACGTTTCTGTTACGTTTTCACAATACTGTAACTCTTCTGTTGCACCTTTAAATCATGTATTAAATTTTTCAACATTTTTCTCAATCGCATAAAAATATACGTTTCTCAAATCGCGTAATGATTTTTCATCATTTTCAAAATCCCGTAACTTAAAAATCATTCTTTTAAGTTGTGTAAATCATTTTCCATCATTCTTAAAATATTTAAAACACTTTCCAAATCACATAATCATTTTTTGTCATTTTCACAATCACGTAAAAATATTCTCTCATTATTTAATCACGTAGTGATTTTTCAATAGTAGTTCAAATTACGTAAAATATTTAAACGTAATTCAAATCACTTAAAAATGTTTCAATGCATCTCCAATCGCGTAGTAATATTTTATCATATTTCAAATTGCATAAAAATATTTTACTGTATTTCCAAACACTTGGAAATATTTTACTATATTTCAAATCACGTACTTTAAAAATTACATTTTGAAGATACATAAATAATTGTTTTTCACCACAATTCTATTACGTAAAAATATTTCTCATTTCTTCAAAAATTCCATTTCAACTTTCTTCAAAATAATATGACTTTATACTTTATTTAATACATTTTCTTTACTCAAAGAAATCTTTTTCCACATTTCTTTACTCAAGAAATCTTTTTCCAAAATATAATTCACAAAATCACTTTTCCATTGATATAAATCAACGTTTCAAAACTTAACATTTTCTAACGTACTTCAAAACTCAAAAATAAGTTATACGTTAGTAAATTTTCATAATACCACTATATTCTTCATTTTCCCCAAATCATTTCCAAACACAACCTTCTTCAACATAAATTGAAGTTTGAAAACATTCTTGTTTACAAAAACTTAATTTCTCAAGTGATAAAATGCTCTGATTCCCTTTTCAAATTCTTGTATTAAATCAAGTTACGTTTCCACTTTGAAAATCACTTTGTTCATAAAAATCAAGGCATTATAAGCCTTCAAAAACGTGGACATGATTATTGAAACCATCAAATATTTTTCCTTCTAAATTGATATAGTTGTACACAAGCAAAACCATTAAAAATTTTGTTTTCAAAACCGCAAGACTTATGGTTATAAATACAAACCCATTTGTTCAAATTCATTTTTATTTTCTTTGCAATTTCTTTTTTTCACTTTCTTTGCAAATCTTTTTTCACTTTCTTTGCAAATTCTTAAAATCATCATTACTATTTTCATTTAAATCTCATGTTTTGTAAAACACTTAGAAACTTTTTACACAAAATAAATCAATAAAAATTCCTCAAGAACTATGTTCTTGTACTCTTTGAAAAATAAACTATTTGTTTATTTTTCTTATTTTTCTAAACATCCATTTTCATCATTTATGAAAATATAAATTTGTGAACATCTATTTTGAGGTGTCTTGATCGAAATTCTCATTATTCTAGGGATCAAAATTTAATTTCCTTGTTCTTGAAAATTTTCCACATTGACCCAAATCAAGGGCATCAAAACTGTAACTCTTCCTTGGCCATTGGGACCAAGATTAGTTTTCTTTCCATCCACACATCATGGCATACATATATATATATTATATATATATATATATATATATATATATATATATTTCATCATAAATATCATAAACATGCCATATACTCATCATGCATATTATAAGTATACTATCAAAGCCATAAAATCATGCAAAGCATATTAAGCATAGACAAAAATAATCAAAGCATAAGAAAATAAATTAAAGCTCATAAACATAAAATTAATTATTACATGACCATGGATTGGAATCCTCACATGGATTCACCATCCATCAAATATAAGACCATCTCTCACCACCATACTTGGTTGGTGAGATGAATCTCCCTCTTACCTCTTGACGATCCTCAAAAACTTCTTGATTTGCTTCTTTTTCCAAGTCCTTCACCACCAAAGGCTTCTCAAATACAAAACAAAATACATAGAAATTAGTATACTAAGCTTGATTAAGAGGAACCATGGATCAAACATAGTTTAGATCATGAAAAAGAAGAGAAGAAATGAAGTCTTCTTATACTTCACCTCAAAAACCCAATAACTTTGATCTTGAAGAAAGTCCATGAAGATGAATGATTTAGAGAAAATCTCCAACATAAAAGTTGCTTAGAATATCATGTAGATTCAAGATCTATGGTTGGATTAAATTAAACAAACCATGGAACAAACATGGTTTAGAAAATCATAAACATGAATTTAAACCATAGAAATCAAAGTTTACCTCCAAGGAAGTAAGGTAAAAGTGGGATTTTGAAGCACTTAGAGTGGGATTTTGGGAAAACTTTCTAAATGAAAAGTGTTTAGAATATTGTTTAGCTTTAGGAAATGATGAGAGTGAAAATTATAGGTGAGTGATGGTATATTTGGGTGTAGAGACCGAACTAATGGAGAGAAAATGGAAGGAAAAATGGTTGCTTGGTTCTTGTAATTTTGAGAAAATAAGATGGAGGCTTTTTGGGTGAGAGAGAAAAGTGAAAATGTATGCACAAAGTGAGTGGGCTGCCATGTGAGTGTTGGAGAGTTTGAAGAGTTTTACTTGAAATAATATCCCATTTTGGGTTCACACTTGAAACACATGGTCTTCCACTTTGTCATCTTTTTCTTTGGCCTAAAAAGGCTACTCCAATTTGTCTCCTCCTTTCCAAGCATCTCCAACCGTCCCCCCTCTTCATAATGCATGCAAAGTTGTCATCTTTTCATGCCATTATTTGAAGCATTTCTAGCCATTGATTAATTCAATGGATAGGATTTAGGTAGACTTTTGATTTTTAGGAGACTCAATCTAGGCCATTAGGTCTTTTTCCTTTAAATTCTAGCCATTAGATGTGTCTCCAAAATAAAGGGTCAAGATCGCTCCTTCAAACTTTAAATCCAAGGGTTATAATTAGTCATAGCCTTTTTAGAAGACCAAATCTCCACCTTTGATTAATTCTTCATCCAATGGTCATAAATGGTCTTTGTCACTTTTTAAGACTAAATCTCCACCCTTGATCAATTCCAAATCCAATGGTTGTAAATGGTCACTTTATATAATCAAATTTATACCGTTGATTAAATCTACGGTTGATATTGAAGCTTGCCTAACTAAGTTTATTCTCACACCATTGATTAAATCAATGGTGATTATCCAATGCTTCTTTATTAAATTTATTTCTTAACCGTTAATTAAATCAAGATCAAGTTTTCACCGTTAAATTAATCAATGGTGGATATCCAAACCACCAATGTTGACTTAAACAATATAATTTCTATTTTTATCTACTAAAAACCCCACGAAAGAATATATTTACTGTATTTTTATCGCTCAATAATTAAATACAGTGCCAAACACAAAACAAGAAAATTTCTAAGACTGTTTCCGGATTCAAGTTTAGTAAGATCCCCTGTCTCCATCTAAACAGTACAAATTTTTCTATGCGTAAAAAAATTTTTACTTTGTGGGACCTACCTAGGCCCACGTAAGGTCACCTAGGCCCACCTAGGACCACCTGGGCCCACATACAGTCAAAAAAATTCATAATCATCCACAAAAATCACAAATATTAGAAAACGTATGAAAATCAAGTCAGATTGTTAAAAATAATTAACAGTCAAGAGAAATAAATACAGAAAGATTTTTCCCCGCCCAAAAATTATTATTTTCCTAACACGGAGTAAATCACTCAAAATGATCAAATATGCTGATTGAATAATCAAAATAATTTTACAGTATCTAGAAATTACTAAACAGTAAAATTCTATTAACTGTCAAATTACTGTTTAAGAGATACGAAATTCGGGGTGTTACAATAATGGCCAGCATTAGACATCTGATATCCAAGACATCATCTTGATGCTTCTTATAAGCATCCTTTTCAATTCTAGGGGCATTAGTAGCAGGTAGCTCAGGAATAGGTTGTTCTAGTACATATAGCTTTTTTTCTTGCTTGAGGACAATCTTCAAATTCCTGTACCAGTCTAGAAATTTTGTTCTAGATAACTTGTCCTTCTCAAGGACTGATCGCAGTGATAAGTTACTTGATATGTTTGTTGCCATGGTAATCTATCAACAGAAATATGCAAAATATAAGTATCATGCCATAAATATATTTAATGAGGTCTTTTTATTAAATATGCCTCCCACTATTTTATTCAAGTGAATGACCCTCAGCATCGACTCAGAAAATCTCATCGTAAGATTTCCTAGTGGGCCAAGATCCATATTTCACTTAGTTTTGAGTCAGCTTTGGCTGATCACCCAAAATTCAATTATTTAGGTAAGGAAACACTTTCCAATTACATCACATGTAACTCTTGGGTAGTTGGGTGAATAACACTTATTCAAATCCATCTAATGGACTAAAGCCCAACTCCATGCCTCTAAGCTTTCAATCCTATTAAAATGGCCTAGTTAAGTCAGACCCAATGGTTGACAGTTGGATATTACCCTTATCCCATCGTATCTTACTAATATAGATAAAGGCGTCCTGCTTTGGCAGACCTGCACTTGATCAATACTAGTCTTGACGAGTGCCACACATTGGAAGGCATCACATAATGACTTAATATTTGCTTTGAGGGAATTTTTATTATTATTATTATTGGATCGCACCATTTATTAAACTATTTATCATACCATAAACATTATCCATGCATTTCATACATATAAAGCATATAATAAAAGTGACATGGTTATAACCTCTTAAGAGAGTAGCATTAACTAAGCCAGCTTCACCAAGCGTCTCCCATGAACGTCCTCACTTGATGTCGTCTTCTTGTCTCCACATCATAATTACATTATATAGAAACCTCTTTTACATTCGAGGGGAGTTAGGTGGGAAGAGAATGTACAATCAGAATGTAGAGAGAAAGGCACGACACACAGGTCATATTTATAAAAACCAAAAAGCATAAAAGGAGGACTAAGGCCATAACCACGCACCATGCATCACAAAGAACATACAAACTCAAAACAATAATACATTATTATTATCGTGAGTCATAAAATTTGATAGAAAATATCGTGCTTTCGAAAAACACACTATGCTGAGGTAGCACAGGGGTCCCGCAAACCAAGAACATGGTTTCCATAACGTACGTATCACATACATACTAGAACGCTTCGTAAAAACATACATCTTGATACAAAATGGTTTTCACAGAACATATGAACATCTTCATAGGTTTTTGAAAATAATATCACAGTTTTGCATACAGCACATAAAACAGAATATATTTTTGCAAAAGAGTTTCATTCGTTTTCTGAAATAACATATTAAAGATCATATCTTTTATCAAAAAATAAGAACAGCAAACATGTTATCTTATGCAAAATGAAAATAGAAAATAGAATCATGGTTTTGCAAGACACTCTGATACCACTATTAGGAATTGCGGATACATCACGCAGTAGAAAAATAGGATTCCCGCTAAGGATCCATGCGAAAAGCCATAATCCGAGTTTTAAAATTATTTACCTCTTGAAGCGTGATCAAAAGGAAGTGACGTGAATCACCAACACCGTAATAGCAATAATGTCTCTGTGGTATCCACACGAATAAACTCACGAACGTCTAACATCTGTAAAGAGGAGCCTCACGTCTCTCACATAGTGCTAGCTTCGAAGAGTAGAGAAGAAACCTGTCGCTCTCTCACTCACTTTTCTGTAGGTGCGGCTAGGGTCTGTAATATATATGTCTTAGCAGCCTCCTTAGCAGTACTATTTATAATAGTGACTGCCTTAAGTGAGTGTGAGCAGTAGCAAGGTAAGCTATGCAACCGTAGACTCATCCTTTATGAGTCTAGCCCATATTTGAATCTGAGTCCAACTTGGATCTATTGCTCCAATTTTAGTCTGCTCTATGTGTGTGACCTTGCAGGTTCTTATTACACTGGCAGTAATATTAAAATCCCATTTTAATATGACAAGCAATGAGCGGTATCTAGCAACACATCGCTGCTACCCAAGTAATAAGAATGTTAGTAATTTGACATAACCTTTCCATGACCAATGTTTCTGTGTCGTTTAGTCCCTTTGTCAAGATATCTAGATTGAACACAAGGCATGGAATGCGTCACCCTTGCATAGTCCAATCTTTCATTTCTTAATACTCGAGTACACTTTGTAACAACAAATGAAATTAATATCTCATATTGACTCATTTGAGCATGGTCATGCATTTCGCAGTCTCACTCAATCAGGGGGCCTGAAGATATCGCTCCTGTTATGTAGGAGTGACAAATCCCATCTAGGTCACTCACATCCCTCTGCATGATTCGCAATATGTCCAATAACCAACTTTATAATCACCTTGTAACAAATGACATTTGATGGCATTAAAACACACAACTCCTCATTAGGAATCGTAGTGATTTCAGGTCAAAGGACCACAGACACCATTGTCAATATGAGAATCGCTTATGACACTCACGTAATGATCCATGTAGCATTCTCATGGCGGATCAGTCCAGTACATCATTACTCTAATATGTACCCATGTGAAGACTTGATATCTCATATCCATGACTCGTGAGATGTGGTCATCAGCTTATGCACATACTAGTCTCAATGCATTATTGTTATCCTAATTAACAATAATACTTGACTAAGGACATTTAAGAATAGTGTTATAACCAAAAGGATCTCATGATCAAGTCATCCACTTAATGTCCTATGGCATCAAACTTACTATTCTAAGGACTTTATTATGTTTATTAAAAAGAACACAATAAATAAAATGTCTCATATATTAAAATAGCATAATAGAATGTATATAAATATAAAAAATGTATCGGCCTCTAGGGCATACACCAACACAATCTCCTAGGCAACATGGCCTTAATAACAGTCCATCGGACTTTCACAATGCATGATGACTCAATGCATATACCATGTATATTCAACAATAATATATTTTCCATATCATGCCACAATTTGGCTAAAATAAGCATCAACACATTCTTGGTCTCACTCATGGATCCAGAATAAATATTATTAAGTCCTTGAATAATACATTACACTTTTCGGGTACATTATGGAATTATGCCTAAATTTCTATATTCTTCTTAATAAGTTTCTCTTTTAGAGAAATTCTCTCACATTAGTCATTTAATCATTATCACTTTAATTAAATAAGTCCATCACTAAATTTTAAACCTAATTCCTTTAGAATGATTTAAATTGAGTTATTCAACATTCTTGCTTACACTCATGGTCTTACTTAAATTAAAATTATTCTAAGTTTTTGGATCAAACTTCATTCTTGGTTCTTTCCATTTTATGAATCCCTAAATAATTCCTAATTATCCAATTCATCAAGTTTCACTTCAATTTAATATTTCTTATGAAATTCTTCTCTAGAAGAATTCTCTTGATTGTTAAGTTCCTTACTTTAACTTTATTCAAACTCACTTAAAGAATTATTTTTAAGGTTTTCCAAGTCTCATTCACTCTTGTTCTTTACTTAGTTTCAAAGAGTCACTTTTAGCTTGTCAAATAGGTTTCTATCCATTACATTATTAGTCATTTAGTCACTTGATTATTTAAATTCCAAGGTTGCATGATGTTACATAATTTGATCCTAAGGTGGCCCTAGAGGCCGTGGCCTCCCAAGGGTGGAACCCTAAGTTTTTCTTAACTCCATTACATTTTATTTTCTTGATTACTTATGTTTTCATCCTAGTTACAAAATCTCAACCATGATCACCCCTTTTGAGAGTCATGACCGTGAGCCTCCATGAGGAAAGCAAGGGACTTTTTTTTTCTCCATTCCATTTTTCCAATCCATCCAAATCAAACCAAAGTCATCAATATACGTATACAATCAACCAAACATATCAAACAAGATAAAATCGACACATAAGCATAAAAATCAAACACCAAAGAGAGTAACCCTAACAATGGTTTCTCACAAACAACACAAAATCAAGTCTCTCATTACCAAGAGAGGTTGAAGAGGATCATCTCCCTCTTACCTAAGGGAAGAACAAGAAAAGAAATCTCCTTGCTTGCTCCTTGACAATTTTGGCCACACCCTTCAAAACCCTAGAATTTTCAACTTCAGCCAATCAAAACCAATGCTTGAAAAAGAGAAAATAAATAGCCATGAAGACGGCCTTGAAAACGTAAATGAAGAAGAAAAGGTGAGGAACCAAGAATCTTATCCTAAAGCTTCAAACTTGAAGCTTGAAGAAGATGATGAAGATGGAAGCTTTTCAAGAAATCTTTAACTAGAAAGGTGTTTAGAATGTAGTGGAGATTAAGAAAATGTGGTTGCTTAAAATTTTTGTGATCAAAGAGGCATAGAGAGGGAGTGAGGCCGTGTGGGTGGTAGAGAGAAGGAGAAGAAAATAAGAGAAAGATGAGTGTAGAGAGAGAAGTTGATAGTAGAAAATGATGATGACTTTTGATTTTTGAAATTTGAATAGAAAACTTAATTAAGTGAAAGCACATTTTTGGCTCCAAAAAGGCCCTCTTGGCCGTGGAGTTGGGAGGGAAGAGAGAGGGTGTGTAGCTTCCTTGAGAAGCTTAGCACGTTTCTCAATAAAGTGAAGAGTGATGTGATCACATAAAGTGAACACTCTAGAAAAGATGATTAACACTCTATTAGAGCTATCATCTAGTGAACAAAAGTTACAGTTAATAAAAATAGTATTTATTGTTCATTGGATAATTTTGCGATACAGCGATTTTATTTATCAGATAAAATCTTAAACAATGTAAACCTCGTAAACTGTGTCCAACCTCAGGTTTAGTAAGATCCCCCATTGATGTTTCCATAGTCCAAAGTTTACTAGCCTCGAGAAAAATATTACATTTTCCCTACTCCGCTTGATGTGCACGCAAAATGAAAAATATATTAAAATATTTGATATTTCCAAAAAAATCCACAACAATTCTCAAAAATCACAAATATTAAAAAATGACTATTTATCATGGAACAAACAATTTCTGGGATGTTACAATGACTCTGCTCAATGTATACGCAAAACGAGAAATATATTAAAATATTTGACATTTTTGAAAAAATCTAGAAAAATTCTCAAAAATCACAAATATTAAAAAATAATTATTTATGATGAAACAAAAAATTTTCGGAGTGTTACAACTCTCCTCTTCTAAAAAGAAATTTCGTCCTCGAAATTTTCATGCTGTAGAACAGTTGTGGGTGTTACTCCTTCATCTTGTCTTCCAATTCCCATGTGGCATCTCCGGTCTTTTCGTTCCAGATCACTTTCACTAATGAGATTTCCTTTCCTCTGAGTTATTTTACTCTCCTATCTTCAATCTTTACAGGAGGTGCCTCATAGGTTAAGTTCTCTTTCAATTGTACTATGTCCGGTGCTATGACATGGTTCGGGTCAGGGATATATTTCCGTAGTTGTGACACATGAAAGACATTGTGAAGGTTTGAAAGAAAATGTGGTAAGGCTATCTGGTAAGCTACTGGACCTATCCGGCGAAGAATTTGGTAAGATCTAAGGAATTTGGGAGTGAGTTTTCTAGATTTCAGAACTCGGCCGTCTCTAGTCGTTGCCGTGACTTTCAAAAACATATGCTTGTCTTCCTCAAACTCAAGAGGCTTTCTTCTCCTGTCCGCATAGCTCTTCTGCCGAATTTGAGCTATCCTCATCTTTTCCTAAATCATCTTGACCTTCTCAGTTATTTATTGTATAATATCAGGTCCAACAGTAAGGCGCTCTCTGTCTTGGTACCAACACAAAGGTGTTCGGCACCTTCGTCCATATAGAGCTTCATAGGGTGCCATCCCTATGCTTGAATGAAAACTGTTGTTGTAGGTGAACTCTATGAATGGTAAAACTTCATCCCAACATCCAGTCTGTTCTAAAGTGCAAGCCCTGAGCAAATCCTCCAATGATTGGATCGTCCTTTCCGATTGCCCGTTGGTTTGTAGATGGTAAGTAGAACTCAATCGTAGCTTTGTTCCTAATGCTTCTTGCAAATTTTACCAAAACTTTGAGGTGAACCTTGGATCCCTATGCAAAACAATACTGGTAGGCACACCATGTAGCCTAATAATATCACTTTTGTACAGCTGGGTCAGGTTCTCCATGTTGTATCTTATGTTGATTGAAAAGAAATGGGCTGACTTCGTGAGTCGATCGATGATTACCCATATTGAGTCATGACCTTTTCTGGTCTTCGACAATCCAACCACAAAATCCATCGCAATGCTATCCCACTTCCATTCGGGAATAGATAGGGGTTACAACAGTCCTGATGGTCTTTGATGTTCCACCTTTACTTTCTGGCAAACCAGACAAGATGACATGCACCTGGTAATATCGCTCTTCATTCCATGCCACCAAAATAACTTCTTCAGGTCTTGGTACATTTTAGTTATCCCCGAGTGCATACTCAATTTGCTCGTGTGAGCGTGTTCGAGAATATACTTTCTAAGCTCTTGATCCCTGGGTATACAAACTTTACCTCGGAACCTTAGAATTCCATCTCTTCCTTCCTCGAATGTCGTTGCATTGCCCTGCCTCATCAGCTCCCTTTCTTCTTCCAAAAACTTATCAATTTTCTACTTTTCCCGGATGTCTTCCATGAATTCGCTTGAGATAGTAACCATGTTCATGCAAATTTTTTTTTGTGCTAATTCCACGAAAGACCATACATCCCTGAGTTGCTCTATTAAATCTTTTTCCTTGATCATCATAGTAGAAATACCGAGCATCTTCCTACTCAAAGCGTCTGCCACTACGTTTGCCTTTCCAGGGTGATACAAAAGTCGAAAGACATAATCCTTCAGAAATTCCAACCACCTGCGCTGTCTCATATTCAACTCCTTTTGATCATATAAGTACTTCAAGCTCTCGTGATCACTAAAGACATTGAACGTCACCCCATACAGGAAGTGTCTCCATATCTTCAATGCGAAAACTACAGCTGCTAACTCCAAGTCATGTGTTGGATAGTTCTTCTCATGCACTGGCAACTATCTCTAAGCATAAGCCACCACTTTTCCATTTTGCATAAGCACAGCACCTAATCCTTGATATATAGCATCGTAATACACTTTGAAGGGTTCATTCGGATTGGGTACAATTAACACTGGTAAAGTAGTTAGCTGTCTCTTCAATTCTTGGAAACCTTTTTCGCAAGCATCAGTCCATTCAAAGGCTTGGTTCTTTCTTGTGAGCTGAGTGAGAGGTCTTGCTATTTTAGAGAATTCTTCAATGAACCTCTGATAGTATCCAGCCAAACCCACAAAGCTTCGAATTTCTGTCACTGTCTTCGGTCTTTCCCATTGTAGAACTGCTTCCACCTTTGACGGATCCACTACAATTCACACTTGAGGTGCTCAGCATGATCCTTAGAATCTGGCATACAAATCCTTTTCCTTCAGAATCTGGAGAACTATACTGAGGTGTTCAGCATGATCCTCCTGATTTTTAGAGTAGATCATAATGTCGTTAATGAAGACAACAACGAATCTGTCCAAGAAAGGACAAAAGATTCTATTCATATAGTCCATGAAGATGGCAGGTGCATTCGTTACATTAAATGACATCACAAGGTACTCGTAATGACCGTAACGGGTACGATAAGTCATCTTGGGAATATCCTCCGCCTTTACTCGAATTTACTGGTAGCCCGATCGCAAATCAATCTTAAAGAACACTGCTGCTCCTTTCAGTTGATCCATTAAGTCGTCTATCCTTGGAAGTGGATACTTATTCTTAATTGTGACCTTATTCAGTTGGTGATAGTCCACACACAATCACGAGGTATTATCCTTCTTTCAGACTAGTAACACTGGTGCTCCCTAGGGTGACACACTGGGTCTAACGAACTGCTTTTCCAAGAGTTCTTCTAACTACTTCTTAAGCTCTACTAACTCTAATGGTGACATTCTGTAAGGCGCTATAGATACAGGACCAGATCCAGGTACAAGATCAATAGTGAACTCTATCTCCCGCTCCGGTGGTAGACTAGGTACATTATCAGGAAAGATTTTGGGGAACTCATTAACCACTAGAATTGTATTCACATCTGCTTCGCTCTCAACCTTTAAAGAAGACAATAGTATATATCCCTGAGCTCCTTCTTTCAAGAAAGCTGGTACTTGGTTGGCCATCAAAAATTTAGAATTCTCATCCATGGGAAAAACTATGGTTTTACTAGAGCAATCCAATAGGATATGGTTGGAAGATAACTAATCTATTCCTAAAATTACATCTAACTGAGAAAGGGGTAAATAGATTAAATCAACAGAAAAGATTCGATCCTCAACAATCAACAGATAATTCAAACAGACTTTGGTAGTAGCAACAAGTTTATCAGTGGGAGTAGAAACAGTTAAGTCAAAAGGTAAGGAAGACACAGGTAAACCAAGTCATCGCACACAGTCATATGAAATGAAAGAGTGGGTTGGCACAGAGTCATATAGCACAGTTAAAAGATTGCCTCCTATGACACTTTCTCCTTGTATCAGATCTTCAGATTTGGAGGCTTTAGCTCCACTCATGGTATAGACTCTGCCTCTTGCTTGTGGTTTTGCAGCTCGTGCAGCGTTAACTGAAGGCTCTACCCTAGCCTGGTTACAATATCTGGATACGTGTCCAGGTTTCCCACATCGAAAACAAATAATTCCTTTGATGGTGAAGTCTCTTGTTGCGTGATCCTTCTTGCATTTCAAACACTTCAAAGGAAATGACACATTCTGTCCGGTTCGATTCCCACCAGAACCTCGACTGGAACCTCCACCAGATATTTGTTGCTGATTTCCTGGCGATCGGGAATAAGCCTCCTCTTTGGAACCTAGTGGGTCCAAAGTTTCAATTTCTTATGTCCCAAGCTTGGTCCAGAACTTCCACCTGGCAGCACATATCTAACAGCTCCGAAAATTAGTTGATCTTGGTGACGACTGCTCTTTTCACTTCGTGCCTCAGTCCTTCCTCAAAATTTTGACATTTTCATACCTCGTCTGGCTGGTGCTGGAAATATGTCAAAAACTTGGATAAGCTTTCAAACTTTGCGGCGTATTCACTGACAGACAAGCTTCCTTGCCTCAAGCTGAGGAACTTCATTTCTTTTGCATGCCTGGCACTTGCGGGGAAATATTTTTCTAAGAACTTATTCTTGAATACCTCCCAAGTGATTGTGCGACCTTCAGCTTCTAACACTCTCTATGCCCCGTTCCACCAGTCTTCAGCATCCTTAATCAGCATAAAAGCGAGATAAGTTACCTTCTTGTCGTTGGCACAGTTCATGCCTCTGAAGATTTTCTCCAGCTCCTTGATCCACAGACTAGCTTCCTCCAGATCAAATTCTCCTTTAAACTGAGAAAGGTTATGGCGATGAAACTCCGCCAAATTTTGAGCATCAGTCGATGTTTCCAGCTGTCGTGCAGCCCTTTCTTGCTGCTGAGCAGTCCTCTCTGTTTGTTGTGTGATAACCTCAGCCATCCATTGCATCGCCTCAATTGTTACAGCCATGTCTCCACCTCGTGCCTTTACGCTCTTTCAAGTAAGACTAACTGAAAATACAAGGAAAAATTAGATGTATCCTTTCGGAATACCAAACAATACATCTCTGTGTTTGGTTTCAGAGAAACACACAGCACAAGCAAGTTAGACCTAACCACAAAGACCCAAAGAAAACATAAATCAGGGATCTGATACCAACTTAATGTAACGCCTCTTTTTGGGAGGGAATGTCATATCATTATTTACGATGTGAAAAACAAAAGTATAAACTAAGACCCGGTTCATTTTATAAATATAAACTTACTTGGTTGTAAATATGTGATTAGATTAGCGAATATGTTTTTTTTTTGTTATAAAGTAATATTAAAATATAGTGACGAGACGTAGTTACAGCAAAGGGTAAAATAAAGCAAATCATACATTCGAACAACATATATATATATATATATATATATAATCATATCAAATTTGTTTAGTTACAATGCCTGATATACAAAAAGCAAAAACTATACATGCCCCTGAAGATTATACATGTACAGCCCACCAAAAAGATAAAAAAAATTAGGCCCCAAAAAGAACACAGATAGCCATTAGTGACTATTGATAGTATCAACCCCTAAGAAGAAAGAGAAGGAACCATGTCAGGATCCTCCTCAGGGTCTTCCTCGTCGGAGGAAACCCTCACTAGAGCCACCGAGTTGCGAGCTAAGGCTCAGGCAGTAGAGAGGAATGAATCTTCCTATGGGGTGTAATAACGTTCACCCTACATATCCCTAATAGGCAAGTAAAACTCTAAATGCAGTCGAACACTATAGGTAAAGATAGGCGGATCATAACACCCCCAAGCTAGCAACACTATCACGTCACCTAGATAAACACAATGGTCTGAGCTAAAGTTGATGTGCCAATAATCTGGACCTCCGAGGAAGGTCAGGCGCCCATACCCCAAAAAGCCTTATAGACGGGCCGTCATAATCAAAACAGGTGCTAGTCGAAGTCAGGCCAAAAGTTGGGGAACTCGTGAACTTCACCCTCTTTGCTGATGTCTTCGAAGAAACATAAATATAGATAGAAATAATAGAAATACAGGAAAGAGATGAGACATCCTACATTCATTACCAACTTTGGCGATAAAGAAACATAACGGCATAGGATGCCCACATAGCATTACAAGAGTAATAAACAGTAACAAAAATAGATATTAAACAGCTTAATAGTTCTAAGCAGTTATACATTAATAAGATAACAATTCCAATTATCATAAGAGTTAAATTCCAGATAATAAATTGACTCACTATGCACATGCATACGATGTCAAATCTTACTCCATGGAGCTAGACACAAACATTCGGAGAGAAAGATCAAGAGATATGTCTGTAACTCGGCTACCATGGCCAAAGTGCCACAATTCATCAATTTAGCCATGTGCACATCAAGGCATTGTACAAGACATTATTCACTAGATTGCGATATAGGACAGTGTCTCGGTTGTAATGCCCCTTTTCGGAAGGGAATGTAACACCCTAGCTCTGATACCAACTAATGTAACACCCTAGCTAGGGCATCACATTTCTGACTTCCGACTCATAATATGAAAATAAGTTCGCACAAAGTTTGAGTTATAAAAGATGGGTTTCAAAATTTCTTCTTTACTGAAACGTAAATTTACTGAAAATATTAGGTAATATTGAAAATCATATTTCAACTATTCATTATGCAATATTGACACCAATTAATATCACAATTTAAAGAGAAATATAAAATTAACAGACTTATTTTTTTTTTTTTGACAATAGCAAACCCCATGACGGGTCCTACTTAATAGCACGGTACAACACTAACGAAAAACTTTAACATACTTATTCCTTTTTCTATCCATCTTGATGCATCAGACATCTGTTCCTTTGTCAACACTGCACACCTTCGAGTCCTGAATGTCCACTCCTTATTGTTGTCACCAATCTCAGAGTATCCATCGCCCATTATATCTAAGACAACTCGATCCTTCTATTATTTGATTTTAACAGTACAGACACAGCAAAATAATATAACAAAGAGGTGAGATCACCTACACCAATACCAACATGGCAGCACAGAGATAACACAAATAGCAATATTATACAGATAGATCGTACCACAATTATGATCATGTCATCAACATTAATCAACTATCATCATCTAATCATTTATTAATTCAATTATCATAAGCAATAATTATGATAATGCCCTCAACATTATCATCATCATCATCTAAGTATTCAAAACAATTGTCATAACCAATATTCCTCAATTAATATATCATATAGATATAAATGTTCAGATTTATGCATGTACACAAGACTCGATTTCCTACTCCATGGAGCTAAAACTCAGGTCGGAGAAATGATCGAAAAGATCTGTCGGTACCATATGCCTCAGACCACGTGCTATAATCCTTATTTTGATTTTTGCACATCTAGCATATACACGACCGTCTTTATCAAATCTTGATTAAGAATAGTGTCTCGGTCAGGATCATCGGTGTGTCGCGTCGGTCTAACCCACGGTTACAGTAGAGTGACTCACTGCCCACTATAGGCAACCCGCACCGCGATGCCCCCAAGGTCAACGAGTGACCTACACTACGCATATCGCACCCACTCAAGCGGTGTATGTTTCTCCTAGGCAATTTGCCTTATCCAGTCCATCGGACCATTCCAATGCATGTATAATGCACCAAATCCAATCACAGACATCTCTTTCCAATGCATATAAAATGCACCAAATACCAGTCATAGGCAAAACACGTCATTTTCTCATACAGTGTCCATACACTGGTTCAACAGTAATTATACTATATTTTCAACACAAAATCATATTATCATGTTTTCATAGTTATAAAACACTTTCGCCATATTTTCACAAAATTGCGTAACATTTCCATTATGTTTTCACAATTCCAAAATGTTTCGGTTACGTTTTCAAAATGCCGCAACTCTTCTGTTGCACTTTTAAATCACATATTAATTTTTTAGTGTCTTTCTCAATCGCGTAAAAATATACGTTTCTCAAATCGCATATTATTTTTCCACTGTTTCAAAATTGCGTATATTTTTCAATAATATTTTCAATAGTGTAAAACATTTAAACGCTTTCCAAATCTCATAACAATTTTCCACCAATTTTCTACTATATTTCATAATCGCGTAAAAATGTTTTATCGTTTGTTCAATCACGTAGTGATTTTTCAACTATATTTTGAAATCACGTAAAATATTTAAACTTACATAAAATATTTAAACGTAATTCAAATCACATAGAAATATTTTAACATATTTCAAATTGCGTAGAAATATTTTACTATATTTTAAATCATTTTTAAGATACGTAAATCATTTTTCACCATTTTACAATCATGTAAAATATTCCTCAATATTCCAAACATTATTTTGGACTTTCAAATAAGTCAATATCATTTTCAACACATTTTTAAGATACGTAAATAATTTTTCACCATAATTCTATTACAAAAAATATTTCTCAACCTTCAAAAATTTCATTTCATCTTTTCTCAAAATATTATGACTTTGTATTTCATTTTTCACATTTTCTTATTCAAGAAAATCTTTTTCCACGTTTCTTTACTCAAGAAATTCTTTTTCAAATATAATCCACAAAATTACTTTTCCATTGATATAAATCAAGGTTTCAAATCTTAAAATTTCCACACGTACTTCAAAATTTCAAATAAGTTATACTTTAGTAAATTCTCAAATCACACCATTATATTCTCCATTTTTCTCAAAACATTTCCAAACACAACCTTCTTCAAAATAAATTGAAGTTTGAAAACATTTTCGTTTACAAAAACTTAATTTCTCAAGTGATTAAAATGCTCTGATTCCCTTTTCAAATTCTTTGTATTAAATAAATTTACGTTTCCACTTTGAAAATCACTTTGTTCATAAAAATCAAGGCATTACAAGCCTTCAAAAACGTGGACATGACTATTGCAACCATCAAATATTTTTTCTTCTAAATTGATATGGTTTTACACAAACAAAACCATTAAAATTTTTATTTTCAAAACCGAAGTACCGATGGTTATAAAAACCAAACTCATTTGTTCAAATTCATTTTTACTTTCTTTGCAACTCCTTTTTCACTTTTTTTGCAAATCCTTAAAATTAATGTTTGCCCATTTCATTCAAAACTCATTTAGAAAAATACTTAGGATCTTTTTACACAAAATAAATCAATAAAAATTCCTCTAAAATCGTATTTTTGTTCTCTTGAAAAACAAACCCTTTGTTTATTTTCAATACTCTTCAAATCATCCATTATCATTCTTCATGAAAATATTAATTTAAAGATACGTAAAACATTTGTTCTAAATTTATCAAAAATCTTATAAATGGCCATTGAAACCATGAATTATTTTTTTTTCTTTCTAACTTAAATAAATTCCAAAACCGTATGCATTCTTTTTGCAACACAAACCTTTTGTTTATTTTCTTTGCTTCTCAAATCATTCAATTTTATCATTCATGAAAATATAAATTTGTGAACACCTATTTTGAGGTGTCTTGATCGAAATTCTCATTATTCTAGGAATAAAAATTTAATTTCCTTGTTCTTGAAAAATTTCCACATTGACCCAAATCAAGGGCATCAAAACCGTAGCTCTTCCTTGGCCATTGGGACCAAGATTAGTTTTCTTTCCATCCACACATTATGGCATACATATATATATTTCATCATAAATATCACAAACATGCCATATACTCATCATGCATATTATAAGTATACTATCAAAGCCATAAAATCATGCAAAGCATATTAAGCATAGCCAAAAATATTCAAAGCATAAGAAAATAAATCAAAACTCATAAACACACAATTAATTATTACATGACCATGGATTGGAATTCTCACATGGATTCACCATCCATCAAATATAAGACCATCTCTCACCACCATACTTGGTTGGTGAGATAGATCTCTCTCTTACCTCTTGAAGATCCTCAAAAACTCTTTGTTTTGCTTCTCTTTCCAAGTCCTTCACCATCAAGGGACTTCTCAAATACAAAACAAAATACATAGAAATTAGTATACTAAGCTTGATTAAGAGGAACCATGGATCAAACATGGTTTAGAACATGAAAAAGAAAAGAATAAATGAAGTTTCCTTACACTTCACCAACAAGAACTCTAGAACTTGATCTTAGTAAAAGTCCTTCAAGATGGAAGATTTAGAGAAAGTCTTCAACATGAAAGTTGTTTAGAATAAGGTAAGGATTTAAGAAACTAGGTTGTATGAAATTAAAGAGTGATGGAGGATGGATTTTGGTTGCTTGGCCGAATGGCTTCTCTTGAAGCATAAAGATGGAATTTTTGATTTTTGATAGAAACTTGAAGCTTGGATTTGAAGCTCTTAGAGTGTGATTTTGGGAAAACTTTCTAAATGAAAAGTGTTTAGAATGTTGTTTAGCTTTAGGAAATGGTGAGAGTGAAAATTATAGGTGAGTGATGGTGATTATAGGGTGCTTGGCCGAATCACTCGAGGAAAAGGAAGGAAAAACGGTTGCTTGGTTCTTGGAATTTTTGAGAGAATTTGAGAGAATTTGATGAAGGCTTTTTCGTGAAGTAGAAAAATGAATATGGAGAGTGTAACCAAAGGTGCTGCTGCCGTGGGAGTGAAAGAATAGAGAGATATGAATTCATTTGGCATAATTGAAGGCTATCACATGATGCACAAAGTCTTCCACTTTGTCATCTTTTTCTTTGGCCTAAAAAGGCTATACAAGCATGTCTAAACATGTCTTCTCCTTCCTAACACTCCAGAACCGTCCCCCCCTTCATCATGCACTCCAAAGGAAGCAAACAAAGCAATAATGGTCAAGAAGAATGTCATATTGACCATGACAAGCAATAATGGTCATCAATTAGGCTTGCATGGCTATTATGGATGATTCAAAATTCATGTAGATGCCTCCCCAAGGCTGCTGAAAACCATGACATTCAAGGGAGTTTAGAGACTTTAATTTATTTTAATTCAAGTCTAATTACTTGCTAATTGATTAGTTAATTCATTAGATTAAGTTTCCTAATTAATCTTAACTAATTTTCTAATTACATAACTAATTAATTAGACATATTATTTCATATATTATAATCTCTAATTAAAATTAGGATATCTAATTAAGAATTAGATTATAACAATTTAATATTTAATTTAGTTTACTTAGCTTGTTAATTAGGCCATTATTTGAAGCATTTCTAGCCATTGATTAATTCAATGGTTAGGATTTAGGTAGACTTTTGATTTTTAGAAGACTAAATCTAAGTCATTGGATCCTTCTCCTTTAAATTCTAGCCATTAGATGTGTCTCCAAAATAAAGGGTCAAGATTGCTTCTTCAAACTTTAAATCCAAGGGTTATAATTAGTCATAGCCTTTTTAGAAGACCAAATCTCCACCTTTGATCAATTCTTCATCCAATGGTCATAAATGGTCCTTGTTACTTTACAAGACTAAATCTCCACCCTTGATCAATTCTAAATCCAATGGTTGTAAATGGTCACTTTATATAATCAAATTTACACTGTTGATTAAATCTACGGTTGATATTGAAGCTTGCCTAACTAAGTTTATTCTCACACCATTGATTAAATCAATGGTGATTATCCAATACTTCTTTATTAAATTTATTTCTTAACCGTTAATTAAATCAAGATCAAGTCACCACCATTAATTAAATCAATGGTAGATATCCAAACCACCAGTGTTGACTTAAGCAATATTATTTCTATTTTTATCTACTAAAAACCCCACGAAAGAATATATTTACTGTATTTTTATCACCCGATAATTAAATACAATGCCAAACACAATACAAGAAAATTTCTAAAACTGTTTCCGGATTCAGGTTTAGTAAGATCCCCTGTTTCCGTCTAAACAATACAAATTTTTCTATGTTTAAAAAAATTTTCACTTTGCGGGACCCACCTGGGCCCACGTAAGATCACCTAGGCCCACCTAGGACCACCTGAGCCCACATACAGTCAAAAAAATTCATAATCATCCACAAAAATCACAAATATTAGAAAACGTATGAAAATCAAGTCGATTGTTAAAAATAATTAACAAATCAAGAGAAATAAATACGTAAAGATTTTTCCCAAATTTCAAAAATTATTATTTTCCGACACGGAGTAAATCACTCAAAACGATCAAATACGCTGACGGAATAAACAAAATAATTTTACAGCATCCAGAAATTACTACACAGTAAAATTCTGTTAACTGTCAAAATTACTGTTTAAGAGATACGAAATTTGGGGTGTTACAGGGAACATCACATCATTAAATACAATACAAAAAATAAAAGCATAAATTAAGACCTAGTTCATTAAATTATAATTAAACTTATTTGATTATAGCTGTATAACTAAAATAGTGAATTTTTTTTCTTCTTTTTATTATATGTATATATTTATATTCAATAACCTATTCATTAAAGAAATATTCAAATGTACTAACACTTATAAAAGATACACAAGTATGTATACATATTTTTGTTTGATTGTAAGCGAGAAAAACATAAAGATTAATCCATACATCCATGCAAAAGGTACATCATATATATATATATATATATATATATATATATATATATATATATATATATATATATATATATATATATATATATATATATATCTGTTTAAGTATAGATTGTAAGTCATTAACTACATCAAGGCTCATCAAAAAGAAGCCTAAGCTTTACAAGCTCCCAAAAATGATATACAGACCCCCAAACTGAATATCAAGCCCCAAAAAGATGGATAGCCATCAGTGACTATTGACAGTAACCCCTACTGAGAAAGAGAAGGAACCGTGTTAGGATCCTCCTCAGGGTCTTCCTCGTCAGAGGAAACCCTCATCGGAGCCACCGAATTACGGGCCGGGGCTCAGGCAGTGGAGAGGAATGAATTCTCCTGTGGAGTGTAATAACGATCACCCCACATGTCCCTAATGGGCATGTAAAATTCTAAATGTAATCTAATGCTGCAGGTAAAGATGGGTGGATCATAACGCCTCAAAGCCAGTGACACCGTCACGTCCCCCACGTAGACATAGCGATCCGAGCTGAAGTTAATGTGCCAATAATCTGGGCCTCCAAGGAAAGCCAACCACACATAACCCAAAAATCTCATGGACGTGCCGTCATGATCCAAACGCAAGTATTAGACGCAATCAGGCAAGAAACTGGGGAACTCGTGAACTTCCCCTTCTTCGCCGACGTCTTCAGAGAATCCCATAAGTAAAACAAAATAGCAGAAAATACAGAAAAGAGGTAAGACATTCTATATTCATTACCTATTATGGCAGTAAAGAAATGAAAAGGCGCATGATGCCCACATATCATTTCAAGAAAAACAACCAGTAGTAAAAAAGATAGTAAACAACTTAGCAATTATAGGTAGTTATAATAGTAATAAGACAATAGATTAAATTTTCATATGAATAAGTAAATGTCAAATGATATGTCGACTCACTATGCACATGCACATGATACCAAAAATCTTACTCCATGGAGTTAGACACAAACAGTCAAAGAGAATGATCATGAGATATGTCTGTATCGCGGCTGTCGAGGTCTTCAAGTGCTAAAATTCTCAATTTATCAACGTGCACATCATGGCATTGTACAAGATATTCTACACAGATCTCAATATAGGACAATGTCTCGGTCCGGATCGTCAGTGCGTTTACATCGGTCTGCCCTACGGACAGAAGAGCTACTAACTGTCCATTGCGAGGTACCCACACCCTGACGCCCCCAAGGTCAACAAGTGACCTACACTTGTCTATTCGCACCCGCATAAAGGTGTGATTCAACTCCTAGGCAACTTGGCATTAACAATAGTCCAATGGACATTTTCAATGCATGTTTCAATCATACTCATCATGTCAGACTATATCAATCATAATTCAAATGCATAAGGATTAAATGCACAGATACATATTCATATATGGATTCATAACCATATCATATCATGTCTAAAATCACATGCCATATTGTTTACCAACAATCATTGATCCCATTCATGGACCCACATCAAGTCAATATCAAACCTTAAGGGTGAGCACAACACCATTCATTGTTATCATAAAAGTTAAACCTTAATTTCATTATGGTTCTCACAACCTCACCCATACTCATGTTCTTTCTTTATTCAAAATTATTCTAAGCTGTAAGACAAACCTCAATCCTTGGTTCTTTCCTTTTTATGAATCCTTAATCAACTTCTAATCATTCAATTAATTAAGTTTAATAAGTTTATCTTAGTACTAAAACTTTATATCAAGTGTCCAAAGAGACCATGAGCCTCCAAGGGGCTAGAAAAGCCTACAATTTCTCACCAGCACGTTACACGGCCATAATTTCATGGGCTTAAGGAGTTACACGGCCCCGATTACACGACCGTATACTCCTTTGGAGTTCAACAAAACACGTCTTGACCAGTTTGGATTACACGGCCGTGTAATCCTCTTGAAATTTAGAAAATGCCCAAAAACTCAAACCATCTTTCAAACACTCCAAGATCCATCAACACATATCAAAATCATATCATTCAAACAATCAAAACACAACCAAAATCACTCAAACAAAGGGGTATCCCACAAATGGGTTTCACTCCAACAACATAACAACAAGTTTCTCACCACCAAAATGGGTTGAAGAGAATAAAGGAAACAACTTCTTTTTCCCTTGGAAATTCGTCCTTCACCACCTCAAAATCCTAGAGTGTTCAAATCTATAAAAATCAAAATCAAAGTTTGAAAATGGTATCCATAGTCACCAAAGTGACCATGGTCCACGAAAATGAGATGGAAGAATGTAAAAGCTTTGATCTTTTACCTTAAAGCTTCAAGCTTTGAGTTTCAATGGAGGAAGAAGATGGAGATAAATTTAGGGGGTGACCACCAAGGAGAAAAGCCTTAGGATGATGAGAAGAGGTAAGAAATGGAAGTAGTTTTTAGTAAACAAAATGAAGAGACATTTATGGCGTGTGTAGGTGACTGGCTATATGGAGAGAAAGAGAAGAAAAACGTGAAGAGAAAAAGATGAAGAGAGAATATGAGATAGAGGAGAAAAAGAGAGAGGAAGTAATAGTAAGGGTTGGTAACTTTTAGACTTTGAAAATTAGAAATGGAAATATGATGAAGTGAAAATGTCAATATTTTGGCTCCAAATTTGGCCATGCAGCCGTGGAGTGTGAGAGGGAGAGAGAAGATGTGTAGCTTCCTTGAGAAGCTTAGGAGGAAGCTTCCTTCAAGCTTCCTTGAGAAGCTTCATACGTTTCTCGATAAAGTAAAAAATGATGTGTTTATACAAAGTGAACATTCTAGAATAGATGATTAACACTCTGCTAGAGCCATTATTCAGTGAACAAAAGTTATAATTAATGAAAATAGTATTATTATTCATCGGATAATTTTACAGTACAGTAATTTTATTTATCAGATAAAATCTCAAAAAATATAAACTTCGTAAATTGTGCTAGATCTCGAGTTTAGTAAGACCCTCATTGCACTTCCACAGTTTAAAGTTTACCAGCCTCAGGGAAAACATTTCGTTTTCCCGGCTCCGCTCAGCGCACACGTAAAATGAAAAATATACTAAAATATTTGACATTTTCTAAAAAAATATATAAAAATTCTCAAAAATCACAAATATTAGAAAATGACTATTCATCACAAAACAAATAATTTTCGGGGTGTTTCACTGACTCTGCTCAGTGTGTATGCAAAATGAAGAATATATTAAAATATGTGACATTTCTAAAAAATTCTAGAAAAATTTCTAAAAATCATAAATATTATAAAACGATTATTTATGATGAAACAAATAATTTTCAGGGTATTATAATTCTCCCCTTCTAAAAAGAAATTTCATCCTCGAAATTTTCATACCTTAGAATAGTTGTGGGTGTCGCTCATTCATCTTGTCTTCCAGTTCCCACGTTGCATCTCCGGTCTTTTCATTCCAGATCATTTTCACTAATGAGATTTCCTTTCCTCTGAGTTGTTTTACTCTCCTATCTCAATCTTTACAGGAGGTGCCTCATAGGTTATGTTTTCTTTCAATTGTACTTTGTCCGGTGCTATGGCATGGTCCGAGTTAGGAATATATTTCTGTAGTTGTGACACATGAAAGACATGGTGAAAGTTTGAAAGAAAAGGGAGTAAGGCTATCTGGTAAGCTACTGAACCATCTGATGAAGAATTTGGTAAGGTCCAAGGAATTTAGGAGTAAGTTTTGTGGATTTCAGAACTCGGCTGACCCCAATCATTGGTGTGACTTTCAAAAACATATGCTCGCCTTCCTCAAACTCAAGAGGCTTTCTTTTTTTGTCTGCGTAGCTTTTCTGTCGACTCTGAGCCATCCTCATCTTTTCTTGAATCATCTTGACCTTCTCAGTCGTCTGCTGTATAATATTAGGTCCAACAGTAAGGCGCTCTCTGTCTTAGTACCAACACAGAGGTGTTCGGCACTGTCATCCATACAGAGCTTCATAGGGTGCCATCCCTATGCTTGAATGAAAA
Organism: Ormosia semicastrata; assembly: GCA_029884595.1. Taxonomy (NCBI): domain Eukaryota; kingdom Viridiplantae; phylum Streptophyta; class Magnoliopsida; order Fabales; family Fabaceae; genus Ormosia; species Ormosia semicastrata. Next base: position 14,654,578 of record JAQQTO010000062.1, on the reverse strand, counting down.
TTGTTGTTGTAGGTAAACTCTACCAATGGTAAAACTTCATCCCAACTTCCATTCTGTTCTAAAGCGCAAACCCTGAGTAAATCCTCCAATAATTTGATCGTCCTTTCCGATTGCCCATCGATTTGTGGATGATAAGCAAAACTCAACCGTAGCTTTGTTCCCAAAGCTTCTTGCAAACTTTGCCAAAACTTGGAAGTAAACCTTGGATCCCTGTCAGAAACAATACTGGTAGGCACACCATATAGCCTAACGATCTCATCGATGTACAGCTGAGTCAACCTTTCTATGTTGTATCTTATGTTAATCGGTAGGAAGTGTGCTGACTTCGTGAGTCGATCAATGATTACCTATATCGAGTCATAACCTTTTTCTAGTTTTTGGTAATCCAACCACAAAATCCATCACAATGCTGTCTCACTTCCATTCCGGAATAGATAGAGGTTGCAATAGTCCTGACGGTCTCTAATGTTCCACTTTTGCTTTCTAGTAAATTAGGGAAAAAGACACATATATGGTAATATCGCTCTTCATTCCATGCCACCAAAATAAATTCTTCAGATCTTGGTACATTTTGGTTAACCTCGGGTGCATACTCAACTTGCTCATGTGAGCGTGTTTGAGAATATACTCTCTAAGCTCTTGATCCCTGGGTATACAAACTCTACCTCGAAATCTTAGAATTCCATCTGCTCCTTCCTCGAATGTCATCGCAGTACCTTCCCTCATCAGCTCTCTTTCCTTTTGTAAGAACTTATCAATTTTTTACTTTTCCCAGATGTCTTCCATTAATTCACTTGAGATAGTGACCATGTTCATACAAATTTTTCTTGGTGTTAACTCTACGGAAGACTATATATCCCTTAACTGCTTTATCAGATCTTTTTCTTTAATCATCATGGCTGATATACTGAGCATCTTCCTACTCAATGCGTCTATCACGACGTTTGCCTTTCCAGGGTGATATAGAAGTCAAAAATCATAATCCTTTAGAAATTCCAACCACTTGCGTTATCTCATATTCAACTCCTTTGATCATATAAGTACTTCATGCTTTTATGATCACTAAAGACGTTGAACATCGCTCCATACAGGAAGTATCTCCATATTTTCAAAGCAAAAACCATAGCTGCTAACTCCAAGTCATGTGTTGGATAGTTCTTCTCATGCACTCGCAATTGTCTCGAAGCATAAGCCATTACTTTCCCATTATGCATAAGCATAGTTCCTAAACCTTGATACGAAGCATCGCAATACACTTCGAAGGGTTCATTCGGGTCGGGTAAAACCAACACTGGTGAAATAGTTAGTCGTCTCTTCAATTAATAGAAATGTTGTTCGTAAGCATCAGTCCATTCAAAAGCTTGGTTCTTTCTTGTGAGTTGAGTGAGAGGTCCTGCAATTTTGGAGAATCCTTCAATGAACCTCCAATAGTATCCAGTCAAACCCACAAAGCTTCAAATTTCTGTCACTGTCTTCAGCCTTTCCCACTGTAGAACTGCTTCCACCTTAGACGGATCCACTACAATCCCTTCCTTCGAGATTACATAGCCCAAAAACTTGACTTCGTCTAACCAAAATTCACACTTCGACAAGTTGGCATACAGCTTCTTCTCGTTCAGAATCTGGAGAACTATACTGAGATGTTCAGCATGATCCTCCTGATTTTGAGAGTAGATCAAGATGTCGTCAATGAAGACAACAACAAATCTGTCCAAGTAAGGACGAAAGATCCTGTTCATGTAGTCCATGAAAATGGCAGGTGCATTCGTTACACCAAACGACATCACAAGATATTCGTAATGACCATATCAGGTACGAAATGCCATCTTGGGAATATCCTCTGCCTTCACTCGAATCTGATGGTAACTCGATCACAGATCGATCTTAGAGAACATTGCTGCTCCTTTCAGTTGATCCATTAGGTCGTCTATCCTCGGAAGTGGATACTTATTCTTGATTGTGACCTTATTCAGTTAGCGATAATCCACACATAATCGTGAAGTACCATCCTTCTTCTGGACTAGTAACACTAGTGCTCCCCAAGGTGACACACTGGGTCTAATAAACTACTTTTCCAAGAGCTCTTCTAACTGCTTCTTAAGCTCTGCTAACTCCGATGGTGACATTCTATAAGGCACTATAGACACGTGACCAGATCTCGGTACAAGATCAATGGCGAACTCTATTTCCCGCTTCGGTGATAAACCAGGTACATCATCAGGAAAGACTTTCGAAAACTCATTAACCACTAGAATTGCATTCACATCAGCCTCGCTCTTAACCTTTAAGGAAGACAATAGCATGTATCCCTAAGCTCCTTCATTCAAGAAAGCTCAAACTTTGTTGGCCGTAAAAAATCTAGAATCCTCATCCATGGGAAAAATTATAGTTTTACTAGAACAATCCAACAAGATATGGTTGAAAGACAACCAATCCATTCCTAAAATTACATCTAATTAGGAAAAAGGTAAACAGATCAAATCAACAAAAAAGATTCGACCCTCAGCAATCAATGGACAATTCAAATAGACTTTGGTAGTAACAACAGGTTTATCAATGGGAGTAGAAATAGTCAAGTCAAAAGGTAAGGAAGACACAGGTAAACTAAGGCGTCGCACACAGTCATAGGAAATGAACGAGTGGGTTACCCCATAGTCATACAGTACAGTTAAAAGATTACCTGCTATAGTGCCTTGTCCTTGTATAAGATCTTCATATTCAGAGACTTCAGCTCCGCTCATGGTGTAGACTCTACCTCCTGCTTGCGGCTTTGCAGCTCGTGTAGCATTAACTAAAGGTTCAGCCTTAGCTTGGTTGCGATCTCTGGAGATATGTCCAGGTTTCCCACATCGATAATAGATAATTCCTTTGATAGAACAATCCCTTGTTAGGTGATCCTTCCCCCACTTTATACACTTTGGCAAAGATGCCACATTCGGTCTGGTTCGGTTCCCACCAGAACCTCCACTAGAACCTCCACATGATGTCTGCTGTTGATTTCCTAGTGGTCGGGAATAAGGTTTCTTTTGGAAATGGTTTGCATTGTTACCGCCTCCTCTTTGGAACCTGGTAGGTCCAAAGTTTCAGTTTCTTAAGTCTCAAGTTTGATCTAGAGCTTTCACTTGGCAACACGTATCCAACAGCTCCGAAAATTGGTGGATCTTTAAAGTGATAACTACTCTCTTCACCTCATGCCTCAGCCCTTCCTCAAATTTTTGACATTTCCACACCTCGTCTGGCTGGTGCTGGAAATATGTTGAAAACTTGGATAAGCTCTCGAACTTTGCAGCGTATTCACTGACAGACAAGTTTCCTTGTCTCAAGCTGAGGAACTCTATTTCCTTCACATGTCTGGTGCTTGCGAGGAAATATTTGTCCAAGAACTTATTCTTGAATAACTCCCAAGTAATTGCGCGACCTTCTGCCTCTAACACTCTCTGGGCTCCATTCCACCAGTCTTCAGCATCCCCAATTAGCATAAAAGCAGCATAAGTCACTTTCTTATCATTGGCACAGTTCATGCCTCTGAAGATTTTCTCCAGTTCCTTGATCCACAAACTAGCTTTTTCTGGATCAAATTCTCCCTTGAATCGAGGAAGGTTGTGGCGACGGAACTCTGCCAAATTTTGTGCATTAGCCGTAGCTTTGAGTTATTGACAGCTCTTTCTTGCTGTTGAGCAGCTCTCTCCGTTTGTTGGGCAATGACTTCTGCCATTCGCTGCATCACCTCTATCACTGCTGCCATATCTCCGCCTCGTGCCATATCCTACTTTCAAGTAATATTAACTGAAACACACAATGAAAAATTAGATTTATTCTTTCGGAATACCAATCACAAAGAATCACACAGCACACACAATTCAGACCTAACCACAAAGACCCAAAGAAAACATAAACCAGGGCTCTGAGACTAACTTAATGTAACACCCCTTTTCGGAAGGGAACGTCACATCATTAAATACAATGCAGAAAATAAAAGTATAAATTAAGACTCGGTTCATTAAATTATAATTAAACTTATTTGATTATAGTTATATAACTAAAATAGTGAATATTTTTCTTCTTCTTTTTATTATATATATATATTTATATTTAATAACCTGTTCATCAAAGAAATATTCAAATATACTAACACTTATAAGAGATACACGAGTATGTATACATATTTTTGTTTGATTGTAAGCGAAAAAATATAAAGATTAATCCATACATCCATGCAAAAGGTACATTATATATATATATATATACACACACACACACACATACTGTTTAAATATAGATTGTAAGTCATTAACTACATCAAGGCTCATCAAAAAGAAGTCTAAGCTTTACAAGCTCCCAAAAATGATATACAGACCCCCAAATAGAATATCAAGCCCCAAAAAGACAGATAGCCATCATTGACTATCGACAGTAGCCCCTACTGAGAAAAAGAAAGAACCGTGTTAGGATCCTCCTCAAGGTCTTCCTCGTCAGAGGAAACCCTCATCGGAGCCACCAAATTACGGGTCGGGGCTCGGGCAGTGGAGAGGAATGAATCCTCCTGTGGGGTGTAATAATGATCACCCCACATGTCCCTAATGGGCATGTAAAATTCTAAATGTAATCTAACATTGTAGGTGAAGATGTGTGGATCGTAACGCCCCCAAGCCAGCGACACCGTCACGTCCCCCACGTAGACACAACGATTCGAACTGAAGTTAATGTGCTAGCAGTCTAGGCCTCTAAGGAAAGCCAACCACATATAACCCAAAAATCCTCGTGGATGTGCCGTCATGATCCAAACGCAAGTACTAGTAGCAATCAGGCTAGAAACCGGGGAACTGGTGAACTTCTCCTTCTTCGCCGACGTCTTCAGAGAATCACATAAGTAAAACAGAATAGTAGAAAATACAGAAAAGCGGTAAGACATTCTACATTCATTACCTATTATGGCAGTAAAGAAACGAAACAGCGCATGACGCCTACATAGCATTTCAGGAATAACAACCAGTATTAAAATAGATAGTAAACAACTTAATAATTATAGGTAGTTATAATAGTAATAAGACAACAGATTAAATTTTCATATGAATAAGTAAATGTCAAATGATATGTCGACTCACTATGCACATGCACATGATACCAAAAATCCTACTCCATGGAGGTAGACATAAATAGTCGGAGAGAATGATCAGGAGATATGTCTGTATCGTGGCTGTCGAGGTCTTCAAGTGTTAAAATTCTCAACTTATCAACGTGCACATTATGGCATTGTACAAGACATTCTACACAAATCTCGATATAGAATACTGTGTCAGTTTGGATCGTCAGTGCATTTGCATCGGTCTGCCCAACGGACAGAAGAGCTACCAACTGTTCATTTCCAGGTACCCGTACCCCGACGCCCCCAAGGTCAACAAGTGACCTACACTTATCTATTCGCATCTGCACAAAGGTGTGATTCAACTCCTAGGCAACTTGGCCTTAACAATAGTCCAACGGACATTTTCAATGCATGTTTCAATCATGCTCATCATGTCAGACTATATCAATCATGATTTAAATGCATAAGAATTCAATGCACAGATACATATTCATATATTGATTCACAACCATATCATATCATGTCTAAAATCACATGTCATATTATTTACCAACAATCATTGATCCCATTCACGGACCCACATCAAGTCAATATCAAACCTTAAGGGTGAACACAACACCATTCATAGTTATCATAAAAGTTAAACCTTAATTTCATTATGGTTCTCACAACCTCACCTATACTCATGTTCTTTCTTTATTCAAAATTATTCTAAGCTATAAGACAAACTTCCATCCTTGGTTCTTTCCTTTTTATGAATTCTTAATCAACTTCTAATCATTCAATTAATTAAGTTTAATAAGTTTATCTTAATACTAAAGCCTTATATCAAGTGTCCAAGGAGACCATGAGCCTCCAAGGGGCTAGAAAAGCCTACAATTTCTCACCAGCACGTTACATGACCGTGATTTCACGTCCTTAAGGTGTTACACGGCCGTGTAAAATTATACAGCCTAGGCCGTGTACTCCTCTGGAGTTGAACAAAACATGTCCTGACCAGTTTGGATTACACGGCCATGTAATCCTCTGGAAATGCAGAAAATGCCCAAAAACTCAAACCATCTTTCAAACACTCTAAGATCCATCAACACATATCAAAATCATACCATTCAAACAATCAAAACACAACCAAAATTATTCAAACAAAGGGGTTTCCCATAAATGGGTTTCACCCCAACAACATAACAACAAATTTCTCACCACCAAAAATGGGTTGAAGAGAAAAATCTTCCTCTTGCCAAAGAGAAGAACAAAGAAAGCAACTTCTTTTTCCCTTGGAAATTCGTCATTCACCACCTCAAAATCCTAGAGTGTTCAAATCCATAAAAATTAAAATCAAAGTTTAAAAATGGTATCCATAGTCACCAAAGTGACCATGGTCCATGAAAATAAGATGGAAGAATGTAAAAGCTTTGAACTTTTACCTTAAAACTTCAAGCTTTGATCTTCAATGGTGGAAGAAGATGGAGATGGATTTAGGGGATGACCACCAAGAGAAAAGCCTTAGGATGATGAGAAGAAGTAAGAAATGGAAGTAGTTTTTAGTAAACAAAATGAAGATACATTTGTGGTGTATGTGGGTGGCCGGCTATATGGAGAGAAAGAGAAGAGAAACGTGAAGAGAAAAAGATGATGAGAGAACGTGAGATAGAGGAGAAAAAGATAGGGGAAGTAATAGTAAGTGTTGGTAACTTTTAGACTTTGAAAATTAGAAATGGAAATATGATAAAGTGAAAAGGCCAATATTTTGGCTCCAAATTTGGCCATGCAGCCGTGGAGTATGAGAGGGAGGAGAGAGAAAATATGTAGCTTCCTTGAGAAGCTTGGGAGGAAGTTTCTTTGAAGCTTCCTTGAGGCTTCCTTAAGAAGCTTCGCACGCTTTTCGATAAAGTAAAAATGATGTGTTTACACTAAGTGAACATTCTAGAACTGATGATTAGCACTCTGCTAGAGCTATTATTCAGTGAACAAAAGTTACAGTTAATGAAAATAATATTTATTATTCATCGGATAATTTTACGGTACAGTGATTTTATTTATTAGATAAAATCTCCAAAAACGTAAACCTCATAAACTGTGCCCAGTCTCGGGTTTAGTAAGATCCCTCATCGACGCTTCCACAGTTCAAAGTTTACCAGCCTTAAGGAAAATATTTCGTTTTCCCGACTCCGCTCGGTGCGCACGCTGACGTATGTGAAACAACATCATGTTTTGTTTTTGTTTTGCATGCATTCTTGAGCATTTTAGGCATTTTATTTTCTCTTTTGGTTTATTTTTCCCTTAGTTCAGATAACTGCGGTGTTTTTGGTGTTCTTGTGTAGGATTAATGTTGAATAGGCCTTGGATTGAATGGAATGCTCGCATGTTTGAAGTTAGAGCTTAATGGACAGCAATAAAGGTGCAAAAAGGCCATTCCAGAGGGATCCACGTCCTGCACGTGGATCAAACCACGACCATGGATCGAGGGGCAACTTAAAGAAGAATAAGGAAAGTTCCAGAGAGTTCCACGGCCTGGCCGTGGAACCATCCACGGCTGTGGAACTCAAAAGACTCAGAGTGGCTTGTTGACAAAATGATCCACGGCCGTGGATCGCAGTGTGCAGCAGTTTTTAAGTTTTTATTTTTATTTCTTTTGGGGGATTTTTAGCCAATTAAAACCCTAGGTTATAAATAGATGTTCTAAATACAATGAGGGAGTTCTAATTTTGGTTTTCAAGGAGGCACATTGGAGGCTTGGGTTCTTGATCTTTCTTCCTTCTTCTCTCTTAGATTACGGGTTTGGATGTTCTTGAATTTGATTTCTTGTTTCTCATTCTCCATGTCTGAGTAGTTTCTTTTGTTTCTAGGATTGGGCAATGCCCTTTGATACTTTGATAATGATTAATTGACTTTGTTTCCCCTTTTATTAATCTTGAATATTCATTGATTCAATTCTTAATGCTTTTATTCATGTGAATTTGCTGGCCACTTATTTGTATCTCATAGACATTTAGGGACGTACTGAGAGGTGAACCTAGGTGTTGGAACCATAAGAATTGAACATAAGGTCTAAATCACGAGAGTAGTTTTAGCATTTCAAGGATTCAATGAATTATCACAAAGCGTAATGGGTTCAATTTAAATTCAATTACCACGAGAGTAGGAATTGGTTTAATTGGGCACGGATCTTGTCTCTTGAGAAAGAGCATTAACTAATTTAGGGTAATTCATCTTCAATTGAATTTCAGACTTAATAAAAGGGTTGTCAATTAGGATTTATCTTCTATCATTGTGGTACCCCAATCTTAGAAGCTTTCTTGAATTTGAATACCATTCTTGATAACTTGCTATTTTTGTTCTAAATTCTGCACTTTGATTTTTATTTAATTGCTTGTTACTACATTTTTCTTAATAAACAATCATATTTCCTTTTGTTTAATTAAATTAAATTAATTAATTAATTGTAATTCATAGACACAGTCCTTGTGGATTCGATCTTTTTATTACTTGACAACGAAACCATGCACTTGCGGATTTCACGCATCAAGTTTTTGGCGCCGTTGCGGGGGACTGTGTTTTTCTTGAATATCAGTTTAATTTTTAATTTAATTTTTTTAAACCTTTTTTCTTTTATTTGGTTCTTACGTTCTTGATTTCTCTTTGACTCTCTGTAGGTAATTTCTTTTGTTTATGCAAAGTACTAGACGTTTTGGGACTCTTATTGAAGCATATCCTGAAATTGAAAGAACTTTACGTAGAAGGAGAACACAACATAGGCAAAGAGTAAGAGAAATATCTGAACCACCACTTATCATGGCAGCAGCTGAGGATAATAAATCGTTAAAAAAGTATGCAGCTCCTAATGCTCAGGGTTTGCGATCTAGAATTGCTCGGCCAGACATTGAAGCCAGGCACTTCACTATACCTCCTGCCCTACTTTCTATGATAAGGCAAAACCAGTTTGGAGGATTACTGTCAGAGGATCCTAATGATTGTGTGGATATGTTCTTGTAGTTCGGTGAGACCCTCAAGATCGAAGGTGCCTCTGTTGATGCTATTCGTCTCCGCCTGTTTCCTCTATCATTGAGAGATAGAGCTAGAGCTTGGCTGAAGTCTGTTCCTGTTGAGACGATAACTACTTGGGACCAATTGGAGCAAGCCTTTTTGGATAAATTCTTTCCACCTTCCAAGACTACTCACCTAAGGACCCAAATCACAAGCTTTGTTCAGAAAGGTGGCGAGTCATTGTCAGAAGCTTGGGATAGATATAAGGCTTTGCTGGAAGCCTACCCACGCCATGGGTTAGAGAAATGGTTAATCATCCACACCTTCTACAATGGTTTGGAATATTCTTCGAAGGTGTCTCTTGACTCTGCAGCTGGTGGAGCTTTGATGAATAGAAGGCTCACAGAAGCTTATGGGATAATTGAGAGTGTAGCTTCAAATCATCACCAATGGGCTAATGAAAGAGGGTACAACCCGAGAAAGCTCTCGGGAGGTAAGTTTGAGGTAGATGGTGTTGATTTAATTATGTCAAAGTTTGATTCTTTGAATAAACGTTTTGACATGCTTGAGAAAGCTCATGTTAATGTCATAGGTGCCTCTAACAATTTTTGTGAGATTTGTGGAGCACAGGGACATATAGGTGTTGAATGCCAAGTTAGAATGGGTTCCTTACATGGTGCACCAGTGGAGCAAGTGGAATCATGCCACAATTTTCATGACTTCAACCAAAAGGGGAGGAATGATCTGTATTCTCAAACTTACAACCCTGGTTGGAGGTCATATCCTAACTTCTCTTACTGGAATAGTCAGTACCAAGCTGGGCAAGGTAATGCTAAACCCTCTTCTGGAATCCCGCAGATACAAAAATGTAGACTTGAGTCTCTTCTTGAAAATTTTGTTGAGAGTCAGTCTAAGCAAAATGAGGAATTTAGGCACCATGGGCAAGTTGTAACTGAGGCAATTAAAGAGTTGTCAGCTAAGGTTGACAATTTAGCTATTCATAATAAGATATTGGAAACTCAGATTGCCCAACAAGCAAGCATTTCTCTTAGGCAGCAAGGTAAGTTTCCTGGTCAACATGAAGTCAACCCAGGCAATGAACATTGTAAAGCTATGAGTCTGAGGAGTGGAAAGAAGTTAGAGGATCCTAAGGGTAATGGGGAAAGTGACAAAGATGAGGGGAATAAAGAAAAAGAGACTAAGGCAAACTCTTAGAAGAGGAGGAAACTACTAAGAAGGTGTCTAAGTATGTACCCCCTGAACCTTACAAACCCCTAGTTCCCTTCCCTCAAAGACTTGCTAAGGCGAAGTTAGACAGGCAGTTTGGGAAGTTCTTAGAGGTTCTTAAGAAATTGTACATTAATGTACCCTTCACTGAGGCGTTAAAACAAATGCCTACCTATGTTAAGTTTCTTAAGGATATCTTGTCTAATAAGAGGAAGCTAGAAGACTATGAGACAGTAGCTTTAACTGAGGAGTGTAGTGCCTTAATTCAAAATAAATTGGCTCCTGAGTTAAAGGATCCAGGTAGCTTCTCTATTCCCTGTTTGATTGGCAACACTAACTTTGATAAAGCTTTGTGTGATTTGGGGGCTAGTGTTAGTCTTATGCCCCTTTCTATGTGTAAGAAGTTGGAGGTGGGTGAGCTAAAACCCATAACAATCTCACTTCAATTGGCAGATCGGTCTGTCAAGTACCCCATAGGCATTTTGGAGGATGTTCCCATTAAGGTTAGTAAGTTTTACATGCCGGTGGATTTTGTTGTGCTTGACATGGAAGCTGATGCTAAAATGCCGATCATACTTGGGCGTCCATTCCTTGCCACTGGAAGGGCGATCATTGATGTCCACGAAGGGAAATTGACTTTGCGATTGAATGATGAGGAAGTAGTTTTTGATGTTCTTAATTCTAGAAAAAATTCTAATTCCTTAAATTCATGTAATCGCATAGATGCTACTAATGTTGTGGATAGTGTTGTGCTTTCAAGTATGCAGGAATTAGTGACTGATGCTTTAGTAGAAAAGACCTTGCCCAAGGGTACCACAAAATCTAAGAAGTCCAAGCCCTACAAGAAAGGACCTAAGAAGCAAAATGACAAGTATGTCGAGAAGCGTGAATTTAAACTCGGGGATAAAGTTCTTGTTAATAACTTGCTTCTACATTTCTGTCCTAGTAAATTATGGTCGAAATGGTACGATGTGCTTGAGGTGAAGAAAGAAGGCCATGAGCCTTTCGTGATAAATAGCCAGAGAGTGAAATACTTTGAAGGAGTGGGGACTGAGCACTACTCCGTTGACATCACCCGAGCACAAAAATCAGACCAAAGTCGAGCTTACGAATTTAAACAAGCAATTCTTGGGAGGCAACCTAAGTTTTCTTATTTTTCCTTTTTATTCCTTCTTTTTCTTTTGATTTTGTGTGTTAGATTATTGGTTTGATGTTTATCACATGGATCTTGTTTAGGTTTGACCCTTTTTGAAGCTCAAATTAGAAGGAGAGTGAAGTCAGAAAGTTCCACACCCAGCCCATGGAAAATTCTATGGCCATGGATTGAACACCAGAAGATTTCCCACCACTGCAGTGAGTCTTTTTCTTTTCTCCCTTCTCTAGTTATAGATTTTTACATTGGGGACAATGTAAGTTCTAAGCTTGGGGGGTATTTTATTTTTATTTTTATTTTTATTTTTATTTTTTCTTTCATTGTAGATCATTAGTTTTATGTATTCTCATGTCTCATATTGCATTGCATCTTCTTATTGCATTTTCACACCATCATTTCTCTCAGCTTTTTGGTTCAACTTGTGCCCTTTTCTTTTGAGGATTTTGAGATGGTATTGATTTGGAACCCAATTTATTGATTCTTATGGTAGGCAATAGGCATTGTTTTAATTGATAGTAGAGGTGATATTTTGATAGTTGATAATTAGCATATGTTCTTTGAATTTGTGCTTCTCATTGAATTTTTAAACCTCTAAATGTGAGTTTTGAGCTTATATGGGACTTATGTACTATATGATTTTTGTTCCCATTCTTTGTGTTGAGTGATATTCCTTATTGATCTTGTGCTCTAGAACTTGATTTGAAACCATTTTGAGGCGAAGTTTTTGGTTGCATGCTTGAATGTGATTATGGCATCTTAGGTATTTTCTAGCCTTTTGAAATTGTTACACTTTTATCCTCTAGTTGCCCATTTTGAGCCTATTGCATAATTGTTTTTCTTGATACCTATACTGAAACATTGTTGGTAATCATTTAGAATATTAAATGGAACGAATTGGGCTTGAAAGTTGTGTTGGGAATTATATGTATTTGAACTTCTCTTTCTCAAATAAAAAAAAGAAAGGAAAATAAAAGAAACATCATGAGATGAAAGCTTGAAAAAGAGGAGAAAAAGGAGAAGGAAAAGTAAGGAAGAAAATTGTTTGAAATGTGGAGTTATGTTTTAGATTGAAAAATTATCTTTGCTCCATTTATGTTCTATTGGATTACTTGTATTTATTGAAAATCTTGATGAGTCCTTTGTGCAAACCTTTCTTTCTCTACCTTACTTAACATCATTCCCATGGCCCCATTACAACCCTTGAAAGACCTTTTAATTCTTGTATGCATGCTAATTATTAGTGAAAATTTGGTTTTTTATCAAGCATATAGAAGTGCATTTTCTTTGAAGGATTTTGAGTGTAATGTTTTCACCATTAAACACTTTGAGTGTGGTTAGTGCAGTGAACTTAATTCAATCAGTGAGGGTGCATGATTTCTGAGAACTTAGCCTCTAATTGGACTTTATTTTTTATTACCTCTCAGATTATTGGATTGCCTTAGCCTATTGCTTGGATAATTGTTTTCTCGGGTTCCTCATTCATTATTGTCTCTTGATCCCACTTCTTGGTTTACCCTTAGTTTTTGCTTGAGGACAAGCAAAGTCTTAAGCTTTGGGGATTTGATGTGTGTGAAACAACATCATGTTTTGTTCTTGTTTTGCATGCATTCTTGAGCATTTTAGGCATTTTAGTTTCTCTTTTAGTTTGTTTTTCCCTTAGTTCAGATAACTGCGGTGTTTTTGGTGTTCTTGTGTAGGATTAATGTTGAATTGGCCTTGGATTGAATGGAATGCTCGTATATTTGAAGTTAGAGCTTAATGGACAGCAATAAAGGTGCAAAAAGGTCATTCCATAGGGATCCACGACCTGCACGTGGATCAAACCACGACCATGGATCGAGGGGTAACTTGAAAAAGAATAAGGAAAATTCCGGAGAGTTCCACGGCCTGGCCGTGGAACCATCCACGGTCGTGGAACTCAAAAGACTCAGAGTGGCTTGTTGACAGAATGATCCACGGCCGTGGATCGCAGTGCGCACCAGTTTTTAAATTTTTATTTTTATTTCTTTTGGGGGCTTTTTAGCTAATTAAAACCCTATGTTATAAATAGATGTTCTGAATACAATGAGGAGGTTCTAATTTTGGTTTTCAAGGAGGCACATTGGAGGCTTGGGTTCTTGATCTTTCTTCCCTTTTCTCTCTTGGATTACGGGTTTGGATGTTCTTGATTTTGATTTCTTGTTTCTTCTTCTCCATGTCTGTGTAGTTTCTTTTGTTTCTAGGATTGAGCAATGCCCTTTGATACTTTGATAATGATTAATTGACTTTGTTTCCCCCTTTATTAATCTTGAATGTTTATTGATTCAATTCTTATTGCTCTTATTCATGTGAATTTACTGGTCACTTATTTGCATCTCATAGACATTTAGGGACGTACTGAGAAGTGAGCCTAGGTGTTGGAACCATAAGAATTGAACTTAAGGTCTAAATCACGAGAGTAGTTTTAGCCTTTCGAGGATTCAATGAATTACCACAAAGCGTAATGAGTTCAATTTAAATTCAATTACCACGAGAGTAGGAATTGGTTTAATTGGGCACGGATCTTGTATCTTGAGAAAGAACATTAACTAATTTAGGGTAATTCACCTTCAATTGAATTTTAGACTTAATAAAAGGGTTATTAATTAGGATTTGTCTTATATCATTGTGGTACCCCAATCTTGGAAGCTTTCTTGAATTTGAATACCATTCTTGATAACTTGCTATTTTTGTTCTAAATTCTGCACTTTGATTTTTATTTAATTGCTTGTTACTACGTTCTTCTTAATAAACAATCATATTCCCTTTTGTTTAATTTAATTGAATTAATTAATTGATTGGTATTCATAGACACAATCCCTATGGATTCAATCTCTTTATTACTTGACAACGAACCGTATACTTACGGATTTCACGCATCACACGCAAAACGAAGAATATACTAAAATATTCAAGGTTTTCAGAAAAAATCCACAAAAATTCTTAAAAATCATAAATATTAGAAAATGACTATTCATCACAAAACAAATAATTTTTGGGGTGTTTCACTGACTCTGCTCAGTGTGTACGCAAAATAAGGAATATATTAAAATATTTGACATTTCTGGAAAATTCTAGAAAAAATTTCAAAAATCATAAATATTATAAAACAATTATTATGGTGAAACAAACAATTTTCAGGGTGTTACATAGGTCCGAATCATCGGTGCGTTTGCATCGGTCTGCCTGACAAACAGAAGAGCTATCAACTATCCATTGTGAGGTACCCGCAACCCGACTCTCCCAAGGTCAACATTATGACCTACACTAGTCTACTCGCACCCACACTAAGGTGTGTTCAATCTCCTAGGCAACATGGCCTTAACAACAGGTCATCGGACTTTCACAATGCATGATGACTTATTGCATATACCATGTATATTCAACAATAATATATTTTTCATATCATGCCACAATTCGGCTAAAATAAGCATCAACGCATTCTTGCTCTCACTCATGGACCCATAATAAACATTATTAAGTCCTTGAATAATACATTACATTTTTAGGGTACATTATGGAATTATGCCTGAATTTCTACATTCTTCTTAATAAGTTTCTCTTTTAGAGAAATTCTTTCACATTATTCATTTAATCATTATCACTTTAATTAAATAAGTCCATCACTAAATTTTAAACCTAATTCCCATAGAATGATTTAAATTGATTTATTCAACATTCTTGCTTACACTCATGGTCTTACTTAAATTAAAATTATTCTAAGTTTTTGGATCAAACTTCATTCTTGGTTCTTTCTATTTTATGAATCCCTAAATAATTCCTAATTATCCAATTAATTAAGTTTCACTTAAATTTAATATTTCTTATGAAATTCTTCTCTAGAGGAATTCTCTTGATTGTTAAGTTCCTTACTTGAAGTTTATTCAAACTCACTTAAAGAATTATTTTTAAGGTTTTCCAAGTCTCATTCACCCCTGTTCTTTACTTAGTTTCAAAGAGTCACCTTTAGGTTGTCAAATAGGTTTCTATCCATTACATTATTAGCCATTTAGTCACTTGATTATTTAAATTCCAAGGTTGCATGATGTTACATAATTTGATCATAAGGTGGCCCTAGAGGCCGTCGCTTCCCAAGGGTGGAACCCTAAGTTTTTCTTAACTCCATTACATTTTATTCTCTTGATTAATTATGTTTCCATCCTAGTTACAAAATTTCAACCATGATCACCCCTTTTGAGAGTCATGGCCGTGAGCCTCCATGAGGAAAGCAAGGGACATTTTTTTTTCTCCATTCCATTTTTCCAATCCATCCAAATCAAACCAAAATCATTAATATACATATGCAATCAACTAAACATATCAAACAAGATAAAATCAACACATAAGCATAAAAATCAAACATCAAAGAGAGTAACCCTAACAAGGGTTTCTCACAAACAACACAAAATCAAGTCTCTCACTACCAAGAGAGGTTGAAGAGGATCATCTCCCTCTTACCTAAGGGAAGAACAAGAAAAGAAATTTTCTTGCTTACTCCTTGACAATTTCGGCCATACCCTTCAAAACCCTAGAAATTTTAACTTCAACCAATCAACATCAATGCTTGAGAAAGAGAAAATAAATAGCCTTGAAGATGGCCTTAAAAATGAAAATGAAGAAGAAAAGGTGAGGAACCAAGAATCTTACCCTATAGCTTCAAACTTGAAGCATGAAGAAGAAGATGAAGATGGAAGCTTTTCAAGAAATCTTCAACTAGAAAGGTGTTTAGAATGTAGTGGAGATTAAACAAATGTGGTTGCTTAAAATCTTTGTGATCAAAGAAGCATAGAGAGGGAGTGAGGCCGTGTGGGTGGTAGAGAGAAGGAGAAGAAAATGAGAGAAAGATGAGTGTAGAGAGAGAAGTTGATAGTAGAAAATGATGATGACTTTTGATTTTTGAAATTTGAATAGAAAACTCAATTAAGTGAAAGCACATTTTTGGCTCCAAAAAGGCCCTCTTGGTCATGGAGTTAGGAGGGAAGAGAGAGGGTGTGTGGCTTCCTTGAGGCTTCCTTGAGAAGTTTCGCACGTTTCTCAATAAAGTGAAGAGTGATGTGATCACATAAAGTGAATACTCTAGAAAAGATGATTAACACTCTACTAGAGCTATTATCCAGTGAACAAAAGTTACAGTTAATAAAAATAGTATTTATTTTTCATTGGATAATTTTGCGATACAACGATTTTATTTACCAGATAAAATCTCAAAAAATATAAACCTCGTAAGCAGTGCCCGACCTTAGGTTTAGTAAGATCTCCCGTCGATGTTTCCACAGTCTAAAGTTTACCAGTCTCGAGAAAAATATTTCATTTTCTCAGCTTCGCTGGATGCGCACATAAAACGATGAATATATTAAAATATTTGACATTGCCAAAAATATTCACAAAAATTCTCAAAAATAAAAAATATTAGAAAATGACTATTTATCATGGAACAAATAATTTCTGGGGTGTTACACTGACTCTGCTCAATATGCATGTAAAACGAGAAATATATTAAAATATTTACGTTTTCGGAAAAATCCATAAAAGTTCTTAAAAATCACAAATATTGGAAAATGATTATTTATGATGAAACAAATAATTTTCAGGGTATTACACTTGACAACATCCATTCAATCTATTATTGATGCAGCAGTTGGAGGGACTCTCATGAGCAAGACTGTAGACGCTACCTATAACCTTTTGGAGGAACTGGCCACTAATAATTATTAGTGGCCAGCAGAGAGGGTTACTCCTAGGAGAGTGGTGGCCAGTATACATGAAGTTGATGCTCTCACATCACTTTCAGCTCAAGTGGTAACACTATCCAAGAAGTTTGACACCATGGCAGTTAATTCAGTGGCGAGCGGAGCTAATATCTCAGCTGAGATTTGTGATCATTGTGGGGACCGTCACTCTACTGCGAGTTGCACAGCTAGCCTGGAGAGTGTGCGATATGCCAGTCAGTTCCACCCAAGTAGTCACAATAATGCTTTTGGTAATACTTACAACTCTACTTGGTGGAACCTTCCTAATCTTTCCTGAGGTGGAAATTCTCAAGGTCCTTCTTCTTCCTATTAGCTTAGAGAAGCGCCACGTGCCCCTCTAGGTTTCCAATAACAGAGCTCCCCTCAATCCCAAGGTTCAACTTCAACTTCCAATTTGGAGAAGATGTTTGCTCAGTTCATGACTAGCCAACAAGAGTATATGACTAAAACTGATTCAAGGCTTGCTTCCCATGATACCTTGATGCAAAGTCAAGCGGCTTCCTTGAGAAATCTTGAGACTCAAGTTGGTCAACTAGCCCAAGTTCTAAACAATAGGCCCCAAGGCACTTTTCTAAGCGACACCATTAATAATCCAAAAGGTGTCCTTCCTAAGCATTGCAAGGTCATATCATTGAGGAGTGGGAAAGAAATTGAAGGAAATTCAAAGATCAAGCTACTTGAGAAAGAAGTTAAGGTGGCACAAGATGAAGTGGTTTTGAGCAAAGAGGTGGAGAAAAATGAGGAAATTACAAGGGGGGAGGTTGAAGACAAGAAGAAGGAGGACAAGCCGTATACACCACCTCCACCTTTCCGTAACCGGTTAGCTAAGCAAAAGCTTGATGCTCAATTTTAAAAAAAATTGGAGATTTTCAAGAAACTTCACATTAACATACCATTTGCTGAGCCTTTGGAAAAAATGCCTAGTTATGTGAAGTTCATGAAGGACATCTTGTCCAAGAAGAGAAAGCTTGGTGAGTTTGAAACAGTTGCTCTCATAGAGGAATGTAGTGCTATCTTGCAAAATAAACTTCCTCTCAAGCTCAAAGATCTTGGAAGCTTCACCATTCCTTGCACCATTGGTGAGAAATTATCTAGTCGGGCATTATGTGATTTAGGGGCCAGTGTAAATCTCATGCTCTTTTCAATATACCAAAGACTAGGTTTGGGGGAAGTAAAGCCGACTTCGGTTACTTTGCAACTAGCTAACCATTCTCTCACATACCCTAAGGGAGTCATAGAAGATGTCTTAGTCAAGGTGGACAAGTTAATTTTCCTAGCTGATTTCATCATCCTGGATATGGAGGAAGATAGAAATGTCCTTCTCATCCTTGGAAGACTGTTCCTTGCAATTAGAGGAACTCTCATTGATGTTCAAAAAGAGGAGCTTACCATGAGACTACAAGATCAAGAGGTAACCTTTAATATTTTTAAAGCAATGAAATTACCTTAAGATCTTAAAGAATGTTCATATGTGATTGTGCTTGGTGGGATGGGAACTAAAAGAATTAGTACAAATGTCCCGTGTGACCCTTTTGAAGCTTCTTTGCTTTCTATATGTGAAAGGGATGATGAGGAATTAAGAGAGCTCAAGTTATTACCATCTCATTTGAGCTATGCCTATCTTGGTGACAAATCTACATCTCCCAGTTACCATTACAGAGAAAATCCAGCCTAGGACTATAAACGGGGTGCTTCTTGGGAGGCAACCCAAGTTCTTTATCTTATCTTTATTTTCCTTTATTGATGTTTTTACATTCCTAGTTTAGTTATCTACCTACTTTTGATTTTGTTGAGTTTTTGATTTCTTGATTACGTTTGATTTTGTTTACCTCATATTTTTGGCTTTGCATTTACCTTATCTTTTTGATGAAGTAGTTTTGATAGATTTGAGAGAGCTTGTTTAGGATTAGTGGGCTGCCTGAAAATTTGCACTAAATTGATGAGTGTGCTTGGTGGCATTTTGAATTTGTGTATGCCAGTATGCTGATTTGAGTATCTGATGATTGTGTGGATTAAAGATGTTCCTCATTGCATGGGAAACCATATGTAGAAATTCAAATGTTGTGCTTACACTTGTTATCATAAATATATGTAAGTGTATTTCCCTGTTGTAAGTGTGGTGGACCTTGGAATATGAATGAAATGCATGATTGGAGAAAATTTATGAATGGCATGTGTAAAGTCAATTTGCATCTTAGAGACTTATCTGATTCCCTTTCGAGGTAAAATCCTAGGCGATGCATTTTTGAGGAAATGACTAGGGCAATTCTTTGGACCAATTGGGCATTTTTAAGCCAACCTTAACTGAATAAGCTCCTTAGTACCCCCTTTGAAGCCTAGTGTGCGTGTGTGTGGCCTAATTTTTCTTTCTTAAAACCCACAATCTCCACCCCTGCACCCCTGATTGTGTTAAGAAAATCTTTTACCCTCATTACAGGTCCTTTATCAAACACATGATTGGGCATTTTTGTTGGTGTGAGTCAAAGTGATTTGCATGATACTAGGAAACCAAGACTATTTGGAACAAACTCTTGTTCAAAAAAAAGTATAAAAAAATAGAAAGAAAAATGTGTGAGCTGCATAAAATGCAGCCCCATTTTGCAAAGAAAATAAACATGTACATATGTTTTTCAAAAAAAAGAAAAAGAAAAATGGAATCAAGAGAGTTAATTTTTCATATTGGATCCTTTTGTACATTTTGCATTCTTGACTTGATTCAATGGAAGTGTGTGATTATATATTTAATATTTGATTTTAAATCCTTCCCCTTCCTTCTTAGCCATTACCTTTAGCCTCACATTACAAGCTTAAAAGACCCTTATGATCTTTGATTATGTGTTGCCTACATTAGTGGAGAAAGGGATGAAAGACATTCTTATGAGAGTGCATGTGCATTTTATAAATTCATTCATCTTGTACTTCAAGATTAGGAAAGGGTCTTAAACACATGAGTTTGGGAAATTATTCATGTATAAAAATTGCATTCAAGGGTAATCATGACATTTAGAATTTTTCTTGCACGTGTAGACCTTGATGAGAGGTTCAGAAGTGATTTCTGAGGGTATGAATGTTGATTGAAAGCTGGCTATGTTCTAGTTCAATTCGCTCCATGATTTTTGTATTGAATTATGTTCATTCTTCTCTTGCTTGGCTTAGTTTGCTCGAGGACTAGAAAATATTTAGGTTTAGAGATGTGATAACTTTAGGAAATGAAGTTATTTCACATGAATTTGAATGTATACGAGCATGCTATCCTTAAGTTTTATAGGCCAAAGGTTCAATTCATGCATGACTTTAATGATTTAAGCTTGTTAATTCAAATGATCAAGAACTGAATCTTTAAGGATTTTATTTAAAGAATTTGGATTGATCATGATTTGATGGACTTTGGCATTGTCTTGATATAGGTATTCAAGAAGGAAAGACCTTGGAAGGGATGAGGAAAGTGAAGAGGAGCTCAAATTTGGAAGAAAGCAATAAAGGAGAAGTTGCTGCCAACCTAAGCCTAAGCTTGACAAACCCACGCCTAGGCGTCAAAAATCTGAGCCTAGGCATGGCATTCTCAGGTTTTCAAGAATTTCAGACAGAGACACTCACACCTAGGCGTGGCCAGCACCTGACACCACGTGTTTCATAACTATGCCTAGGCGTGGAAAAGACACGCCTAGGTGTGGAAAAAATTCTAGCCCGCGAAATTAGCTTTTAATATCTAATTTTTGGGACTTGAATAGCAGCCTCTGTTTTGGACCAAGCCCGAAATCCCTAGAGAAAGTGGGAGGAGGAGAAAATCACTTAAGATAGAGATGATTCAAGTGAAGAATCAAGATCAAGGAAGGAAGATCAAGCTTGGATTCTCTCCACTTTTGTTCATTCTTTCCCTTTTCTCTCTTAATTTGTAACTTGATGGGTTCTATGATTCCATATGTTTTCTCTTCTTTTATGATGTTTAACTAAACTCTAATCTAGGGGCTCTCTAGGATCTTGCTATGAATTTGATTATCTTGTAAATTGGTTGAGTATTCTTTCAATGAAATTGGTTTTGTTCTTCCATATCTATGCATAATGCTTGTTATTGATTGGCCATCAATTGCATGATTTTAGTATTCCAATTGAACTAGAAATAAGGTGTTGTGAATATGGATATGGTATGGTTGATGTATGTTCAATTACATTCTTTTAGATTGAGTGTGTTGATTAGCTAATGGGATGAACACATACCTATTAGTCATGCATAGCAAGTGTTTGATAATTGGTCTCAATAAGTGATTCTTATGCTAACTCATATGGACACATAGTGGATTAACTAAGTTTCACATGGGTAATTGTCCTAGACACAGGCTTTTATCTATTGCTTGTTTTAGCTAACAAAACCAACTCATTGTTAGATGCTTGTGAATTGTAAGTTATTCATTGAAGTAGCAAGTGAATAGGGACTCCTAAGCCTTTATCATTCTCATCTTTCTCTTATGAATTTAGCGTTTGGTGCTCTCTTGTTTAAATTCTTTTAAGTTGTTATTTTAATTACAAACTTCTCTCACATTTCGTTTGCTTGGATAAGATTTTATGAAAATTAGTTAAGTTTAGCATTTCTCTAATTGCTAATCCCTTGGGACATGATACTCTGACTCTTATATATTACTTGTTGACCCGTGCGCTTGCTGATACACACAAACATTCGCTCACCTTACAACTATGTAAAGGGGCTAATGGTTCTCTCACCTAATAGCTCAACTGAATCTACTATATGCACATAGGCGTTATATCTCTTCGCTAATAGAAAACTAATGTAATACCAAGGGTGTTCTCACCCAACACTGAACCTGCTATGTACATATCAATCGTTAAATCTCTTCACTAATGGCAAATAGATATAATGTCATAGTTTCTCTAATGCAATAACTTCACCAAATATGCTATGTGCACATAGGTCATTATCTCTTTGCTAACAGCAAATGATATTGTTATATCTCTTTGCTAACAGTGAACAGTGTTTAAGTATAGAACCCATCATGGATATATAAAATGATATAAACTTAGCTTTAAAAAAATGATAATTAGATTCAATCCAACAAAATCAACAATGCTCATATATCAATTTCAAAATAAAATCCAAAACCATCATAATGTAATTCTCATGTATAACAACTTATATAAATCATATTGTGAATAAAACAATCAATAAAAAGTATAATTAATGCCATTATAAAAGAGTATTGGCAATGCCTAAAATGATGACCATAGAATCTAAGTTCATAAAAAATAGGAATAATAATAATAATATTGCCCAATCGGTAATAAGAGTTGTAATTTAATTGTCCTCACAAAAAATAGACTTTATATTGAAGATAAAATTCAATTTGCTTGGAAAGCTTTGTCTCCCCAATAAAATAATTTTAGGAAAGGACACCACAAAGTATATTATTCACTCACAAATACGAAGAGACAACATAATTGCTTGATTCCCAAAGAAGCAATCGACATAGTACCTGTTAGCTGCAAATCCCTTTTGAGTGTAATATTACCTATCATGTTTTGATAATAACTACCTATGTTGAAAATTGAGAATTGCTGCCTTTAATATTTTGAATGGATTAACATCTTTTATGTGAAGCATTTTTGTTAATTCAATATATGTAGGACATAAATAAATACTTAAGGTTTCTGATTGATTGAAGAGGCCTAAGAAGATCATTTATCAAACTTGAGAAAGTTCTAAGAAAGTTCAAGGACCTCATAAGAAAGTTCTTGATGAACGTGAAAAAGTGGATCTTGAAAAGGTATTGAGAAAGTTCAATTGAAACCTAGAAAAGTAAAGACTTTTCATAAAACCAGTCTTAAGATCAAATCATGTTAAAAAGCAATCTCAACCACCTGTTACATTAAGAAATATCAACTAGTGGTGCTATCAATGAAGCAGAGAAGATTGAAACATAATAGGAAATGAGAAAGTTAGATGAGAAGGTTGGTAGTGAGAATGCTCAGGATGAACCTTGTAACACCCCTAGATTTAATAACCATGGCACAATCGTCATTATGTCACGATCACTAAATTTCGGCGTGCTAACATTGTCAAATAACAAACTTTACAAATAAATTAAAATATTTCTCATATGAGGAAAATAGGAGCCACGAATGAATAGTTACATATACAACCAATTAAAATATGAATTATAGAATGTACTCAATTTACAACCTTTAAGTCTGGATAATTACCTTAAAACATACACATACCCAAAATACATTTTTATATAGGTAATGCAAAATAAAATATCAACTACCCACACCCTATCTACAACTAAGGAGTTGGGCACTCCATCGAATCCCGAATGCGTGAGGCAATTTCGGGCTCACCGGTGTAGTGAAAAATACAGAATATGATCTTCAACTACAATCCTCTTCATGGTCAAGGTCAGATCCCCAGTAGGTCGCATACGCTTTTCGGTTTAGTCGACTCGCCAGGTCTTGACACCACCAGTGGACTCAGTTCGTACAAACCCAATAGAACTCCCTTCGCGATGACATCACCGGATACAGTGGGTCAAACCAAGAAAATCCATAGGAATCCAACCTCGTTCCCACTTACAGTCTTTAACCAAAGATTTACATAGAGCAAGAAAAGTACAAGAAAGAGGTAAGACATCCTACCATCATTACCAGTCATAGCATCAAGAAACCAAACGGTGCAAAGCACCCACATAGCATTTATGACAGCAATAATGGTAATAAACATTTTGTAGCAGTTATAATCAACTAAACAATTCCAGACAGTCATATATATACAGATATATCAGAAGTACAACAGTTCTAATTATAATAACAATGTATGCCAGATAATTCATGGACTATCTATGCACATTCATTCAATAGTCAAAATCCTACTCCATGGAGCTAGACGCAAAACAGTCGGAGAGAATGATCAGGGAGACATGCCAGTATCTCGTCAGCCATAAAACAAGTGCTTTTCCAGAAAATAATCAGTCATTTTGCACAACAAGGCTTTATACAGCGGCATTCTCACAAGATCTCGATATAGGACTGGCCAGTCAGGATCGTCGGTGCGTGTGTATCGGTCTGTCCCACGGTCCAGAGGAGCTACCACTGCCCTCTGTGAGATTCCCGCGCCCTGACGCCCCCAAGGCAAACTACAGGACCCCACTTGTCTATTCGCACCCGCACTAAGGTGTGTTCAACTCCTAGGCAACTAGGCCTTACGATAGTCCAACGGACATTCACAATGCATACAGACTCTACGCATAATCATGTATGATCATTATTACATACTATTCCATCATATGTCACAATTTGCCAAAGTAAGAATTAACACAGTCAATGGTCACCCACATGGACCCACAATAGCATAATATTGTTGTTAAATAAATTAATACATTTTAAAGCGTATTATGAATTCTTGCTTAGGTTTAGCTTTACTTACAGAGTTTGTCTCTAAAGGAATTCTCTTAGTTAATTTAAATCCTCTTAGGTAATTTATTCATAATCACTTAGAAGGTTATTCTAAGATCTCAAAATCTCACACTCTCATGTTCTTACCCTAATTAAAATTATCCAAAGTCTTATGAAAATTCCATTCTTGGTTCTTTAAAATTTATGAATCTCAAAGTATATTTTAATTTCCCAATTTACTAATTATTGCATCCTGTTACCACTAATTAAATCACTAAGTGGTAGACAATAATTATAATATTTGGATTCGACGAAGAAGTGTCTCTAATGTACTATTGAGGCTGCCTTTCGACGGAAAATGACCTGACAGAAACAACATTGGTAGAAAGATATTGGTCAGAAGTCTAAACTCGATGGATTTTGACATTGTGTTTGGTGGTCAGAAATCTAAACTCGACGGATTTTGACATTCGACAGAAATGGTCAGAAGTCTAAACTCGATGGGTTTTGACATTGTGTTTGGTGGTCAGAGATCTAAACTCAACGGATTTTGACATTCGACGGAAATGGTCAGAAGTCTAAACTCGACGGATTTTGACATTCGATGAAAATGGTCAGAAGTCTAAACTCGACGAATTTTGACATTGTATTTGGTGGTCAGAGATCTAAACTCGACGGATTTTGACATTCGACAGAAATGGTCAGAAGTCTAAACTCGACAAATTTTGACATTCGATGAAAATGGTCAGAAGTCTAAACTCGACGGATTTTGACATTGTGTTTGGTGGTAAGAGATCTAAACTCGACGAATTTTGACATTCGACGGAAATGGTCAGAAGTCTAAACTCGACGGATTTTGACATTCAACGAAAATGGTCAGAAGCCTAAACTCGATGGATTTTGACATTGTGTTTGGTGGTCAGAAATCTAAACTCGACGGATTTTGACATTCGACGGAAATGGTCAGAAGTCTAAACTCGATGGATTTTGACATTGTGTTTGGTGGTCAGAAATCTAAACTCGACGGATTTTGACATTCGATGGAAATGGTCAGAAGTCTACACTCTATAAATTTTGACATTTCACTAAATGATTAGGATATCATATTCGACAAGTTTGGCTAGGGGTTCATACTGTTACTAGTTTTCACATGAAATTTCCAAATTTCTGGGCCCAACACCGTAACCATCCGAGAACCAATCGGAAGTCATTCCCTTCCATATTACACGTTCCAATACATCCAGATATATATCAAAACACACAAATAATCAAATAGCACACATACAATACAAACAACATGCAAAAATAGAATGACCCTCAACACCAATCACAGACGTTCCTAAATGCTAAAATAGGTTGAGGAGGAGTGTCTTCCTCTTACCTTGGAGAAGCACAAAGAAAGGCTGCTCCTTTTGCTCAGGATTTTCGTTTTCAGCTTCTAGGAAATCCTTAAACATTTAAACATGCAAAATCAGAACCCAATATTGAAATGAATACCCATGGTCATCAAAATGACAGTGGGTTACGAAAATGAGAGGGGAGGAAGAAAAAGCTAAGAGCTTTACCTTAAAGCTCCAACCTTTAAGCTTCAAAGTAGAAGAGAATGAAGATGGAGAGAATGGCAGAACTTTGAAGATGATTTTCTCAATGATGGTGGTCCTCCAACACAAAATGGTGCTAGGATTGTGACGGTTTTTGAAGAACAAAATAGAGGTGTGGGTGGATGGTGTTGCTGGTATGGGGTGAAAGAGAAGAGAGAAAGATGAGTGAATAGTGAGCTGCGTACAGGGAGGAGGGGAAATGTGAGAAAAAAAGTGAAATATGCTCCCCCTATAGTCAAACGTGCTGCACAAAAATGGGAGGAGAGAGAGTGAATAGTGGCTGGGAAGGAAGCTTCCTAGAAGTTTCCTTGAAGCTTCCTTGAGAAGCTTCGTGCGCTTCTCGATAAAGTGCATAGTAAGCTTGTCTCCTCAATTAAGTACATTTGACAGATGATTTGATTACACTATTAGAATTATTTTCTCAGTGAATGAAAGTTACAACTGATCAAAATAATATTTTATTATTCATCAGATAATTTTTATGATACAGCGATTTTATCTAGCAGATAAAACCTTGAAAAATGCAAACCTCGCAAACTGTGCCCGGCCTCGGGTTTAGTATGATCCCCCGTCGACACGTTGACGCTTCAAGGTTTACCGAAATCGGGAAAATATTTTATTTTCCTATTTTCATTTAGCGCACACGCAAAACGAAGAATATATTAAAATATTCAATATTTTTAGAAAATTCCACAAAAATCACCAAAAATCACAAATATTATAAAATGATTGTTTATAATGAAATAAATAAATTTTCGGGATGTTACAAACCTTCTCACTAACTGAAACTAAAGTGTGTGAATGCTAACTCATCTAAAAGAGGAAAACTCCAACGAATACCTGCAAAACAAAGACAATTACCATTGAATAGTAACAAAATTTATATTTTCTAAGCTTATAAAAGGATCTAAACTTGAAGATTTCAAGGTTATGAACTTTGAATGCTAATACAACAGTGCTCATATAAACTGAACCTTCTTATCTTTTCCTACTTGTACCTAATTTAGTTAAATCTATAGTAGGTGTGTTTTTAGCTCTATAAATTATAGTGAATCCACTCCTTGAGTATTTTCAAGAGCTAACTAACACTTAAAAACACTTTTCCTACTGTATTGATTGTTGGTGTGGACACAAGTGAGCTTGTAGGTTGTGCAAGTCACTTGGAGTTTCTGGTGCTAGTCTGAAGAGGCTATACAATAAAGAATACTTGTATTTTATCATGGAAAGGCTGAGTTTTCAAACAATACTTAACATTGTGAAAATACTAGTGCTGCTAAGTGTGTTGGACGTAGCTCAAGTGGATTTAGGGTGAACTAGTATAACTTCAGATGTTTAGCTTTTCTCTGCTCTTATCCTCTAAAAAATGTTTTCTGTAGATTGAAATTGAAAATATATTTGGACTTCCCTTATCTATTCCAATTTAACATTTACTAGAAAGGGATTGACAAGTTAATTAGTTGTAAAACTTCTTTCAAATTTTATAAAAGGTTTAAGAGTGATTGAAGTGAAAACAAATAGCTATTGAAATATTTGATCAGGGTGAGAAACTTCTTTTAGTTCAATTTTGTAAATGTTTTCAAAACCTTCTCACTAGTATCTATCCATTATACTTGAATCTTCTCACTAACAATTTGTTTAAGACTTGAATATTCTCACCCCACGTTTAAAAGACTTGAGAAAGTTTTGAGAAGGTTGATAGTTTTAAGAGTCTTTAAGAAAAGGACACAATTCAACCCCCTCCTTGTGTCTCTAACAACTTCAATTGTTATCAAAGCTTATCCGCTGGGTTGAGCACACCCAATAGTGTGAGAGGAAAAATATTTTGAAGGAAGAATGGCAGACCAACAAGGAAGTGAGACTTACCTACTTGAAAGGGCCTCTACCAATAGGCTTCCAGCCTTTGATGGATGATAGTACTACTACTAGAAGGATAGGTTGAAGTTTTTCACAAAGTCTCAGCATGTGGATATGTGGGGAATCATAGAAACTGGACCCTGCATCCCCAAAATCACAAATGATGATGAAACAATAGCTAAGAAGCCTAGAGACTCTTGGAGGGATATAGAAAAGACCAAGTATTTACTAAACTTGAAGGCAAAGTTCTTCCTCACTTGTTCCTTGAGTAGAAATGAGTATGACAAGATTACTGGATGTCAAATGGCAAAGGAGATACAGGACACTCTTATTATAGCTTATGAAGGAACAAATTAAGTTAAGGAGGCAAAGACAAGCATACCAGCCCATCAATATGAATTGTTCTAAATGAAGGAACATGAGACCATTGATAAAATGTCTGCTAAATTCATAATCATTAAGAATGACCTGAAGTCTCTTAGGAAAATTTATACTAATTGTAACATCCTAATACTAATGCTAGTAGTATATCTAGATTTACGCATTAGTAATTAGGAATTAGGCACCTCACTTCTAAACTAAAGATAATCTTTGTAAAAATATTTATGATATATATAAGAAAGTATGAGCCTGAAGAGGGAATTATAATATATATAAAACAAAAATTCTCATTATACAAGCTTGTACACCAATGTACAATATATACAAACTATGCCTTTAAGGCACAAATTCTTGTAAACTATGTAGAGACAAAACAATTCTTCACCCATATTCTTCATCTTACTTTGTATAAGATTTTTTCCTTGGAATTATCGTGGAAATACAATACACGGGGTAAGAATTCAAAAATTCTTAGTAGTTCTAACATATATAGTATCATCACAACAATTCTAACTGCTTCGAGAAAAAATCATTTTAAATAAATATTATATAATATAGAAAGGTGGCAAAAGTCAAAATAGTTCATTTCTCTTCTCGAGGTAGAATATTCAATTTAAAACATTATCAACATCATTTATATATTCTAATCATATATCAAGTCTCAAATCATCATCAAATAACCATAGTTTATGGCAAAAGCATTTCACTCACAAACTATTCTCAATAACTCTAGAATATTCACATTCCTTTCCAATGCAAATATTCAACATCAAATTTATGAAATATGAAAGTAATAAATCCATCATGATGTATAAATGTTTAGGATAGTATAATTCATAATAACCATTTAACTAATTTTATTCTTGAATATCTTAACCAAAATTATAATGGATCTCATTCCTCCCTTCTTGAGGATTATATCAAACAACAAATTTAGGTTCACCTTCTACCTCGAGAATCACTCTTCTTCCAAGGATCATTTCTAGATTATTACCTATTTCTAAGGATTATTTAAGATTATTCTCCTTCCCAGAGTTTATTCTAGTTTATCTCCATTCCTGAAGTTTATTTTAGTTTATCTCCATTCCAAGAGTTTATTCTAGTTTATCTCTATTCCCGGAGTTTATTCTAGTTTATCTCCATTCTCGGAGTTTAATTTAGTTTATCTCCATTCCCAGAGATTATTTAAGACTATATTCCTTCCTGGAGTTGATAGGTTATCTCCCTTCCTAGAGATTATAGGTTATCTCCCTTCTCAGAGATTATTCAAGATTTTCTTTGTTCCTAGAGATTATAGGTTATCTCCTTTCCTAAAGATTATAGGTTACCCTTCCAAGAAATTATTCAATATTTTCTCCCTTCCCAAAGATTATAGGTTATCTCTCTTCCTAGAGATTATAGGTTATCTCCCTTCCTGGAGATTATTCAAGATTTTCTCCTTACCTGGAGTTTATTCTTAATAAACAAATCAAATTTGAGTTATAACTCAACATCTCTTTAATAATTATATAATCTCAATTCAATTCTATCTTAACTTTATCTTTGTAAAGAGGTAATACATTCTAGTACACTTCATAATCATAGCAAGTGTACAATAACTTCATTTCATCATATAATTTGTGTATAAAATGGATACTTTACAAGTAACTCAATACACCATATCATCTATTCACATTTATTCTAGGTGTATCTTATTATCATTTATAAAGTTTAATGGATGCACAATCATATCACAAGATGACAGGAGAGCTGTTGCCATTAGAAAAGACATATGTGATATAAGATAGATGATAGGAGAGACTTTGCATGAGTATTGGGAAAGATTCAAGAAATTGTACTTAAGCTATCCCCACCACCAGATTAATGATCAGCTGTTGATCCAATACTTGTATGAGGGCTTGTTGCCTATGGATAGGAGCATTGGTTGATAAAACTCCACTTGTCGCCAGAGACTTAATTGCTAACATGGCTACGAATTCCCAACAGGTTGGGACTCAAACGATTACTTTAACCAGATGTGTAAATTAGGTTCATGTATCCCATGCTAACCAATAGAGAATGGAGCATAGACTTGATGAATTGACCTCTTTGGTGAGACAATTAGCAATGGGACAATAATCACCTGTGCTCGGCCTACAAGCTTGTGTGGCATTTGTTCTAGTTCATCTCATCCCATAGATGCATGTCCTACACTTTAGGATGATGGTTTTATATTTCAAGATCACTTTGTAGCTGTAATAGGTGTCTTTCTTGGAAAACCACAATACTAGCAACAGCAACAACTGAGATATGATCCATACTCCAGCACATATAACCCTGACTGGAGAGATCACCCAAATCAAAGATATGGAATGCAGCCTCATAACAATAGCAACCACAGTAGTATAAGTAGCCATTCCAGCAACCACAGTTTCAATAGCCTCATGCTAGACCAAGTTGGTAGTAATTCCAGTAGCCTATGCAACAACCAAGTCCAGCAGTCACAAAACCTGAGCCTTCATTTGAAGAGTTAGTGAAGCAGATAGCCACCAACAATATTCAGTTCCAGCAATTGACAGAGGCCACCATACATAATTTAGAAACCCATATTGGACAATTCGCTTCTACACTGAGTCAGCTGCAGGCCCAAGATTCTAGTCAACTTCTTTCACAAATAATTCCCAATTCGAAAGGGAATGTGAGTGCCATTATGCTGAGGTCTGAAAAATCTATACAAGTACTAACAGAACCTTAACCTATTAGCAAGCAACAACCAGTAGAGTAATCAATTTCTGATGAACCAGCCCAAAAATTTAAGGGTAAGAAGAAATCAATGGTCGTTGATGAGCAGCAGAAGCTTGCAATAGCCCTTCCCTTTCCACAGAGAGCCATTTAGTCTAGAAAGATAGATGGGGCTAAGAAGGATAGTGATCTTCTTGACATTTCCTAGAAAGTGAAAGTCGACATTCCATTAGTGGATACCATTAAACAAATCCTAAAATATACCAAGTTTCTTAAGGAATTATGCACCCACAGGAGGAGGCTAAAGGGAAATGAGAGAATGAGTATGGACCAAAATGTTTCAACCCTCATTCAACCTATGCCTAAAAAATGCAAGGATCTAGGGACTTTTACAATTTCGTGTACTATAAGCAATTACACATTTGCACATACTATGCTAGATTTTGGTGCTTCTAATGTAATGTCTATGTCTATTTTTAATTCTCTTAAAATTGGACCTTTGCTTGCTACAGGTGTTGTGATTCAGCTGGCTAATAGAAGCAATGCCTACCCAGTTGGGTTGATTGAAGATGTGTTGGTAAAGGTTAATGAGCTAATTTTTCCTACCAATTTTCATGTTCTGGAGATGGAAGGGGAATCACCATCCAGTAAAGCTCTATTCATTCTAGGAAGGGCACTCCTTAAAACAGTGGGGACCAACATAGATGTGCATGCAGGAACTCTATCCATGGAGTTTGGAGACTGTATTGTTTAGTTTAACATTTTTTATGTTATGAAGCATCCTATGGAGGAGCATTCTGTTTGTAATAATTTACTTACTGATTTAGTTGAGGAAACTTATGATGAGTTGTGTGATAAATTTCTTGATTTTATTGATTTTAATGTTCTATCCATTACCACTCATGTCTTGATTGTGATATTGATATGATATATGATGTTTGCGTTGAGATTTCTGCATTCTTGAGAAATGATGATTTTGTTTCTATAGCTTACGCAGCAGCTGATGGTAGTGAAGGGTCTATCAACAATGTTCTTGATGCAATTGTAGAATATGAAATACATCGAGAGGTGGAGTTGAAGGTCATTGAAGAATTTTTAGAGAATGAGAAAAGCACCGGATGGAGGTCGCAACTATGAATAACCCTCTAGTTACCTAAACATTTTCAACCACAGTCGTGGATTTTGTTTTTGGGCCATGGTCCAACATAAACAATGAAAATGGAGTTGATAAAGTACACATATTGCATTCCAGTGGTGAAGTCAAAGGAATTAAGGAAGGCCAATGGGATCCCGGTAGAAGCTCCCATGCTACTTCAAGCATAAGTTGGTCATTATGCTTCAAACAATGAGACCCTAGTTAATTGATAAGAATGTTTCTTCTCTCTTTCTTTTATTTTACTTGTCATAAATTAATTGATGATTGTTTGTTTTTTAGCTTTTTATTGAGGACAATGTAGAATTTAAGCATGGGAGAGGAATTTACATTCTGTTTTCTATTTTATTTCTATTTTTGGTGTTTAATTTTATTTCTATTTTAATTTTCCGTCTTAATTTTCTATTTTTTCTATTACGGTTCGATTTTATTTTTCTGTTTTTGTTTTAATTTTCTATTTTTGTTGTTTATAGTTTTTTTGTTTATAATTATACTTGCTTCTATTTTTTTTTGTCAGTTGTTGTTTTTTTTCTATTTTCTTTTTTTTTATATTTTCTCTTTTTTATTTTTTTTTTTATTTTAATTCTATCTTATGTTTTTAATTATGTTTATGTTTTTAAACTATTTCCTGTTTTAAATTCTGTTTTAATTTATGTTTTTCTGAAAGAAAAAATATGTGTTTTTAATTGCCTTTCCAATGATGTTTTAGGATTTTTGAAATTTGTGAGTTTGAAGCAATTAAAATTCTAGGTTCATATCATGATTGAATAAATTATCTTCCTTCTTAAATTTAACATGCTTGATTTGGATGTTTGATTGGTGGATTGAGTTTGATAGATGCATACCTTGTGAGATTCTGAACCTATTGATGGATGGATTTAGCATTTATGTCATTCTTTTCTTTCTTGTGTGATTTTCACTCATGACAGCTGATCACTTTAGAACTTGCTTTAATTCTTTTTTAGGCTACATTTTCACTTGCATGCATAAACATGATTGAGGCCTTCTTTCTTGAATTAGCTACTTTGGCCAAAAAACCAACTTTGCATCATTTTCCTTTGATTAACCCTTTTGAGCCTATTTACCTATCCTTTGTCTTAGCTCATTATATGTCTTTTGTGAAAAAATCATGTTTTTACCTTACCTTAGGGAATGGGAGAGCATTGGTTCATTATCATTGGAGGAGTTCTTTTGCTTGTGGGTAATTAATAGTACAAGTGTGGGGGTTGTGCAAATTGATGTACAATATGCAAAGTGTTTGGTGGAAGAAAAAGAAAGATAAAGAGCTAATTGAAAAGAAAAATGCAAAGAAAAAGAATAAATGCAAGAAGGTTGTGAAAGAAAAGAAATCAAAAAAAATAAGAGAAGGAATATGTATAGAGAATGCACATTATTTGGAATTGGGGCTAAAAATTCATGCTTATCAATTGAGCTCCTCCCCAATGCTCTTTTATTCTCTTGAGTATTTAGCTTGTCATATTCATATTGCTTCCTTCCCTTCCCTTGACCTCATTACAACCTTGAATAAAGTCCTCTTGATTTGTATGTGCATGTGTTTGAGTAGTGGAGAAGTAGAAGATAAGCAAGCTTATGGTAATGCAAATTTCATGGGTTGAATTGAGTGAAATACTTACCTTTTAAACACTTGAGGGATTGAGAGTGTATCTTATAAGGATCTATCATTTTGGATTCATGCTTTTCAAATTGAAGCTACCTTGCTTGTTGGTTTGAGATGTGAAGAAATGTTACCTTATGAATGTTTTGATCCCTTGAATCTTTGGTTGCTCTTCTTGCTTATAAACTTTTCCATTCTTGAATATCATTAGAATTTGAGTCTTTTAGAGCTTTTAGCTTTTGGGTTTGTGTTGTTTTTCCTTATTCCCTAATTTTGGTCTTATGTGTTTTTCTCAGGAGTGCAAAAAGCTAAGTGTGAGGCAATTTAATAGCAATATATTTTATTCATTTAATGATCCTCTTGCTAGGTGTCTTAAGGTTCAATTTGGCTTAACTAAATTGGTTTTGTCACATTTATGATATTGGGCCTAATTGGATCATTGAAGGAATTATTGCATGAATTGATCTTAATTTATCTATTTGGCAATGTTTAGTATTTTCGCTATAATCTAAGTTTCAAATATTTGATTTGTGTGAATCTGGTCTTGTAAGAAATCTAAGACAAATCTCTACAAGTTTCATGAAGACATCAGCTGAATCATACTTTTGGATAATTTAAATTGAAGTTGAAGCAAGAGACAGAATGTTGATCCTTACAACTTGACTTCTGCGCACTCATCAACCCATATCTTAAGTTATAGGAGTTCAATGGCTGTCAAACTAAGCAGAAATGAAATGTTAGACATAAAGCTACAACTTTTATAAAGACTCCTAAGCTAAACTACGTCATTTTGGGTGTGCAATTGAAGTTGGAAAATAAAGATGAGTTGCTAACATGTTAGGCCACTTAATTGAGCATAACTTGAGTTGTAGGCCTCTAAATGACATGGGACTTGGGCCTAATGATTCCTAATTGACCCAACTTTGTACTGATTAGAATTATGATCATGTAAGGCCAAATTAGCAGTTAGTTTTATGGGGTTAGAGTAGAAGTCTGAGAACTATCTTCTCATTCAGCATTTTTCACTCTCTCTCTAGATCTTTATTCTTTCCTTTCTCTCTAGATTTTTCCCTCTTTTCTAAGTTCTTTCATCCCATTCATGGATGGGTAAAGACTTTAATCAGTCTAATGGATTGACATTCTTGATGCTTAATTGTAAGATTTTGTTTTAATTGTTCTATGTTCAATTATTAATCTAGTTTCTCTCCTTCTTCTTTTTGTTTAATTTGGATTGAGTTGCCTAATTTGATTGGAATTTTCATATGATAATTATGTAATTACTAAGTGATAAGAGAGGATTTCAAAGACTAAACAAGGCATCAAAGGTTTTTGATGAATTGTTTAGCTTGGTTGGATCTTGATTTTTAAGTTAATTTGGGTTTAGATGGATGCTTAATTTGTCTAACATGGATTAATTGAATTCTAGATGCTTATCTGGTAGAAGATCCGTGGATCATCTTGAAGCTTCTTGATGTGATCTAAGACCAAGGATTCGATTGATAATTGAATGGATCTATAGTGATCAATGATGGATTAAAATCAAGATTGGTTAATTCCATTAGATTGGTTATTTTCTTAATTTTGTTTACCTCTTTTAATTGCTTTATGTTTCTATTGTTTAATCTAACAAATCCCTTTCCCCCCTGTTTATTAACCTCTTAATTTAATTTCGTGATCATAATCAAAGTGATCTAAGGGCTCGACCCGATGTTACCTCATACTGCAAGTAATTGGTAAATCGGTTATAAATTGATTTAAATTTGATAGTCTCAATAGTTATCAGAAAACCTAATTTATCTGCGTTTTGCTATTTCGCGCTTAAGTAGTGAGTTTTTCACTGCTTAAGCACTAAGTTTCAACGCTTCTGGTAATGCACGATTAAGCAATGAAAAACTCACCACTTAAGCGCTGGTTCATAGAGAGCATAGGCATTGAGCACTTGAGCACTCACTTTTTGGTGCCTAAGTGCTTGCTAGTAGAGAGCAAACGTAATGGAAGCTTGAGCATCCAATTTTTGGGTGCTTAAGGCAGGGACAAAGCTCTACCAACTAGCTCTATCATTGACTAAAACTTTTCTACTAAACAACCAACTAACGCAAACAACTCGAAATTGAAGGGGAAAACTTTAACAAACACTAAACAAGAGGACAAATAAAAAAATCAAAACAACAAAATTAAAATCAATGAAATAAAGTAAAATAAAAGGGGAAAGAAATTTGGGTTACCTCCCAAAAAGCGTTTATTTAACGTCATTAACTCGACGTGTGTAATTCTTAATTAGGTTGGCTAAGGGCCAGGGAGGACTTGTTGCAATTAATCTCTCCTCCCCAGTAACGCTTCAATCCTTGTCCATTGACTTTGAAGCTTTTTCCCAAATGAGGTTCTACAACTTCAACTACTCCAAAGGGAAAAACTTCCTTGACTTAGAATGGTCTCGACCACTTAGATTTCAATTTACCTAGAAACAGTTTTAGCCTCGAGTTAAACAATAAAACTTGCTGACCTAGTTCAAAGTGCCATGAGGTGATCTTGTTATCATGCCATATCTTTGTTTTTTCTTTGTATAGATGAGCATTTTCATAGGCCCCATTTCTGAATTCATTCATTCATCTGTAGCTTTCACTTGAAAATTTAAAAATTTAATTGCCCAAAAAGCTTTATGCTCAAAAATGTTTCCCTCCAACACTAACTATTGCCCTAGGTGTGCCAAATCTAGTGAAAATATTATTTTTAATGAACTTAACAACACTTTAGCATCATTAGTTGGAGTGGCAATGGCCTCCACCTATTTAGACACATAATCAATAGCCACTAATATAAATTGATTAGAAAATGAAGAAGGAAAAGGGTCAATGAAATCAACTCCCTAGATATCAAACAACTCCACTTTCAAGATGTTGTTAAGTGGTATTTCGTACTTTTTAGAGATGTTGCCAACTCTTTGGCACCTGTCACAACTTTCAACAAACTTATGAGCATCTTTAAAAAGGGTAGGCCAATAGAAACTAGATTGTTATACCTTTGTTATTGTTCTATTACCTCCAAAATGACTGATTCAAGTTTCGAGCACAACCAAATAACAAAATTCTAGTTCTACCAATAACTTGTAGCACAAGGAGTCGTCTTTTGAGGATCAAGATACCAATCAAACCAAATCTGTGAATGTTTATGTCATGAAGCATATAAATTTTTTTTATGATAACAAAGTCAAGACGAAGACCAAGTTCAAAAGAGGTATATTTGGTATAGTTTATAAGTCTTAGAATCTTAATGTAAGATGCTCTCAATATATCTCAACATATACCAAAATGGTTTTTGAAAGGTCTTTTTAAATCAACTCAAAGTTAAAAGTTCATATTTTAAAGAAATATTATTTTTAATCTTGGATAATGTAACTCAAGTTTATTTCTTAGCAAATCCAAGTAATTTCTAAGTTGGAAATGGTAATCAAGCTTAATTGGGCTTAAAAATGAGTTTAATGGTGATTGTAATCAATTACAGAAGTGTTGTAATCGATTATAACTCTGGCAGAGGCCATGTAATCGATTACACAAGAGATGTGAACAATTACATCTCTTGAAGAGGCTTTGTAATTGATTACATGAGGATTGTAATTGATTACATCCTACCCAGAAAGTCAAGAACGTGTTCTTGGAGCCATGTAATCGATTACCATAAGCCTGGCAATTGGCAAAGGCTATTTTCTTGGCATTTAATGCTGCCATTTAATACACCCAATGACTCTCTTATGCAAAACCCTATAAATACAAATCATTGGGTCATCTTTAATGGATAACTAACAACTTGAAACACATTTCTATTGCATTAATCTGTGAATTAATCTTTCAATCCATTTGCGCTATGTTTTTACAAATATTTGAGATATTCTTGGAGAGCATTATAGGGCTTCAATTTGTAATACATACTCTTGTGAGAGTTTCATCTTTTATACACATTGATTCTTTGTAAAGAGGGTGAGGTATCCCTTGAAGTTGATGCTCAAACACAAAGGGTGAGGTATCCCAAGGTGTGTTAAGTGCTCTAGTTTGTAAAGGTTGCAAGCACCTGTTGAAACTTGAAGATATAGTGAAAAATCTCGAGTGATTGCTAGAGGATTGGAGTAAGCCACAAGTGGATTGGTGGCTGAACCAGGATAAACTTTGTGTTTGATCTCCTAAACTTAACTCTTTTACATTTGTGTATTTATTTTATATGCTTGCTTGAGTACTCTCTGTTGTGGTTTGTTCATTTCTGAGTGAAAGTATTGAATCTTCTCTATCCATTCATCTTTATCAATCAATAGCTTCAACGAAAATTGATAATCAAGTGTTTTGCAAAAGATTTACAAAAATATTTTATAAACTCAATTCACTCCTCCTCTTGAGTATTGAGGCCACTTGGTAACAAGTGGTATCAGAGCTAGACTCTTGTGTAAAGAGCTTAGCAGCTTCAAAAGAAGTAATAGCTTCAAATATTTTTTCTTCCAAAAGTTCTTCTATAAATAGACCTTCCTTTCTCAATGGAGATAGTTATGCCTATTAGAAAGGAAGGATGAAAATTTTTATTGAAGGTATTGATCTTGATGTGTGGGATGTAGTTGAAAATGGTCCATTTATTCCCACACATATTGTTAATGGTGTAAGAACTAATACACTAAGAAGTGAATGGACCGATGAGGACAAAAGAAAGTTCAATACAATTTGAGAGCTAAGAAAATCATTACCACATCCTTGGGGTATGATGAATTCCTTAAGGTGTCAAATTGTAAGACCGCCCAAGAAATGTGGAATACTTTGCAAGTAACCCATGAAGGCACAAATAAGGTAAAAAAATCAAGAATAAACTCTCTCACTCATGAATATGAATTGTTTAGAATGAACCAAGGAGAAAGCATTCAAGAAATGCAAAAGAGGTTTACTCATATTATAAATCATCTTGCTTTATTAAGAAAGAATTTTCCTAATGAAGATCTTATTAACAAAGTTTTGAGGTGTTTGAATAAGAATTGGCAACCCAAAGTGACAACTATTGTGGAGTTAAGGAATCTATCAACAATGACACTAGCCACTCTATTTGGGAAGCTCCAAGAGCATAAATTGGAGCTAAATAGGCTCAATTAAAATGAAGAGCATGACAAGAAGAAAAAAGGGATTGCACTCAAAGCCACCTCCTCTACAATTGAAGATGATGATGAAGATGATGGAGATGTAATAGAGAACCTTGAGCTAAATGAGGAGAATCTTAGTCTCCTTATAAGAAAGTTTGAAAGATTCCTTAAGAAGAAAGGAATTTAAAGAAGGTCACATTTCCTTCCTAAGATGACCTATCATAAAGGGGAAGGAACCTTATCTACTCTAACATGCTATGAATGCGGAAAGCCAAGACAGGTAAAGATGGAATATCCCATGTATCTAAAGAAGATGAAGAAGTTTGAGAAAAGACCTTCTAAAGAAAAGAAAGGAATGAGAGCCTACATAGCATGGGAGGACAATGATATAGACTCCACCGATAGCTCAAACAATGAAGAAGCTCATTTATGCCTTATAGCTAAAGGAGAAGAAGAAGAAGCAAGTGGCACCGAGGTAACTTCTTCTAGCCTAGACTCTTCACCTTCCTATAGTGAATTACAAGATACTTTTGAAGAGTTGTATGATGAATCCAAAAGGCTCACAAAAATGGTGTTATCTTCCAAGAAAACAATCTTCTTATTAGTAAACAAATTTTTTATTTTGAACAAAGAGATTAATGAACTCAAAATTAAGAATGAGACTCTAGGACTTATTGATGCTAACTTATTATGCATGATTTGTTCTTCACATGATAACGTACCCACACCCTTATCTTGCTCATCATGTAAAGCATTTGAAAATGAAATTAAGGATTTGAAAAACACTCTTTCAAAATTTACCTTTGGAATAGACAACTTGAATGTGTTTCTAGGAAAATAAAAATATGTTTCCCAAAAGGCCAGTTTAGGGTATAATTCCAATAACTAACAAAAGTTTCGTAAGAATCTATTTGTTTCCTCAAGTACATCAAGTAGCCCCTTCATCAAATGCTTCCATTGTAGGAAGAAAGGGCATAGTGCCTCAACATGCAATATTAGGAAGAACTTAAACACCAAGGTTGGAACTAAAATGGTTTGGGTCCCTAAGGGCACCTTGCCTAAATCTAACATATAAGGACCCAAGAAAATTTGGGTACCAAAGGTTAAAATCTGAATTTATGTTGTAGGTGTGCTTGAAGGCCACGAGCTAAAGTTGGTATCTTGATAGTGGTTGCTCCAAGCACATGACCGGTGATCACTTCAAGTTTTCCTTCCTTGTCCCCAAGAAGAATGGGCATATAACATATGGTGACAACAACAAAGGGAAGATCCTTGGAGTTAGCAAAGTTAGTAAAATTTTACTTGTTGAAGGACTTAAACATAATTTGCTTAGCATTAGTCAATTATATGATAAAGGAAATAGAGTTATATTTGATTCAAATTGTTGCATAATTAAAAGAAAAGATGATAAGCAAGTTAAGTTTGTTAGTCATAGATTCAATAATATATACATGATTAGCCTTGATGATATATCCTCAAATGATGTTAAATGCTTTATGAGTAAAAAAGATGATTAATCGTTATGGCATAGATGGATTATTCACATTCACATGGATCACTTAAATAAGTTAGTCTCAAAAGAGCTTGTAATTGGACTTCCAAAGATCAAATTTGAAAAAGATAAACTTTGTGATGCATGTCAAAAGGGAAAACAAGTAAAGGTTTCTTTTAAAGCTAAAAATATTGTTTCAACTACTAGACTTTTACAACTTTTGCACATGGATTTTTTTGGTCCCTCTAGAACTATGAGCTTAGGTGAGAATTACTATGCATTAGTGATTGTGAATGATTTTTCTAGTTTACATGAACATTATTCTTATCTCATAAAAATGATGTTTTTCAATTATTCAAAAGGCTTGCCAAAGTTATTCAAAATGAAAAAGGTTTTTTACATTACATCCATATGAAGTGATCATGGTGGTGAATTTGAAAACTATGATTTTGAAACCTTTTATGATGAACATGGTATTAAGCATAATTTTTCTGCCCCTAGAACTCCATAACAAAATGGGGTTGTAGAAAGGAAAAATCAGTCTTTAGAAGAAATGACAAGAACTATACTCAATGAGGCTAATCTTCCTAAGTATTTTTGGGTAAATGCGGTAAATACCGCTTCTTATGTTTTGAATAGGGCTCTAATAAGGTCAATTTTAAAGAAAATCCCCTATGAGCTGTACAAGGGAAGAAAGCCAAATGTTTCACACTTTCATATTTTTGGATGTAAATGTTTTATTTTGAACAATGGAAATGATAACATAGGGAAGTTTTGTAACACCCCAAAAATTGTTTGTTTCATGATAAATAGTCATTATATAATATTTGTGATTTTTTTGAATTTTTGTGGATTTTTCCAGAAATATTAAATATTTTAATATATTTCTTGATTTACGTACGCACTGAGCGGAGCTGAGAAAATAAAATATTTTTCCCGAGGCCAGAAAACCTTGGACTGTGGAAACATCGACAGGGGATCTTACTAAACCCGAGATCGGACACAGTTTACGGAGTTTTTATTTTTTGAGATTTTATCTGATAAATAAAATCGTTGTACCTTGAAATTATCTGATGAACAATAAATACTATTTTTATTAACTGTAACCTTTATCCACTTAATAATAACCTTAGTAGAGTGTTAGTTATCTTTTGCAGATAGCACTTTAATGACATCATCAAAGATGACATCATATATGTGACATCATCATTTGACTTTTGGGAAAGTGTTCCAAAACTTCCTAAAGAAGCTTTGTACAAAGCTTCCAAAGGAAGCTTTGTTTTCTCTCTCCTCCCTCCAACACTCCATGACAATGAGGCCCATTTTGGAGCCAAAAATTAGCTTTTCACTTTATCACTTTTCATTCTTAATTTTGAAATCACCAAAAGCTATCATTTTTCTTCTTTCTTCATCTTCTTTTTCCTCTTAAGTTCCTCTCTTCCTCTCTTCTCTACGGCACCAACACCATTGGGAGGCCATTTTCTGTAGCTTGATAAAATAATCTCATTTCTTACTTCATCTCATCATCCTTAGACTTTTCTCTTAG
This sequence comes from Ormosia semicastrata, assembly GCA_029884595.1. Taxonomy (NCBI): domain Eukaryota; kingdom Viridiplantae; phylum Streptophyta; class Magnoliopsida; order Fabales; family Fabaceae; genus Ormosia; species Ormosia semicastrata. The sequence continues at coordinate 14,612,489 of JAQQTO010000062.1, read as the reverse complement.
GTGATCATCCCTTAAATCTTCCTTTTTCATCTTCCACCATTGAAGCCCAAACTTGAAGCTCTAAGGTAAAGTTCTTAGCTTTTCCTTTCTTTTCTTCTCTTTTCCATTTTTCTTAGTCACCTATGTGACCAAGGACTCCTCTTTTCATGGTTTGAGTGAAGTTTTAAAAAAATTGCTCATCTTAGGTTTTTCTTGGAGGCTTGGACGAATTTTGCAAGGAAAGGACTAAAAAGCTTGCTTTATTGTGTTGTTTTCTATAGGTAAGAGGGAGATGATCCTCTTCAACCTATCTTGGTGGTGAGGAAACGTTTTTGGTGTTGTTGATGAGGAATCCACGTGGGATTGCTCTATTTGTTGTGTTGTTCTTCATGATTTTGTAGCTATTTTGAATTGTATGAATTTATTGATTGTCATTGTGCATCTTGATGGCTATGGAATTATATATTAGATTGCTTGGATTGATATATGAAAAATCTAGGGCTATTTTCCCCTTTTGGATTCACGGCCAAGAGGCCAAATTTTTGGGTGTTCAAGATTTAATTTTTGTAGAAATTGGAACTTAAGAAATTAAGTGTTAAGTAATTAACAATGTGATAGAAAAATTAGTTGGACCATTGTCCTTGGAAGGTCACGGCCTCAAGGGCCATATTAGCTAAAAGTTATGCATCAAGCTAAGGCTTAGGTGATTAGGTAACTTAAGAATTTATTATGGATTCATAAGATGGAAAGAAACTTATTTGATGACCTAGGGTGATTCTTTTGAACTTAAGGGAAGAACAAGAGTGTGTGTGAGACTTGGAGAACCTTAGATAATTCTCTAAGTAAGTATGTTTTAATTTGAGTAAAGGACTTGGCTAAATAAGAGAAATAGAGTTTGAATGAGAATTGCAAGAGAATTCCTCTAGAGAAAGATTTTATAAGAAATGTTAGATTAAAGTGAAACTCCATAATGAACCTTAAAAGTGTATTATCATATTTGAGAATTTGATAATATGTTATTATGGGTCTATGAGTGGGACCAAAATTATGTTGATGTTTAACTTGGCCAAATTATGGCATGTTATGAGATGAGTATATCATTATTGAATATACATGAATATGTATTGAGTCATCATACATTGTGAAAGTCTGGTGGACTATTGTTAAGGCCATGTTGCCTAGAAGATTGAATCACACCTTAGTGCGGGTGCGAATAGACTAGTGTAGGTCATAATGTTGACCTTGGGGGCATCGAGGTGCAGGTGTCTCACAATGGTTAGTTGATAGCTCCTCTGGGCCGTGGGATAGACCGATGCAAACGCACCAATGATCCGGACTGAGACACTGTCCTATATCGCAATCTTGTGAAGAATGCCGATGTATTAAGCCTTGTTACGCAAAAATTAGTGATTTTTTGGAAAGCACTTGATTTTATGCTGACGAAATACTGGTATATCTCCCTGATCATTCTCTCTGATGTTTGTGTCTAGTTCCATGGAGTAGGATTTCGATATCATGTGCACGTGCATAGTGAGTCAACATATTATTTGGCATTTATTCATATGAGGATTGGAACTGTTGTCTTATTGATGTTATAACTGCCTAGATTTATTAAGTTGTTTACTATTTACAACTTGATGTTGCTTATTATTCTTGCAATGCTATGTGGGCATCTTGCATCATTCTATTTTTTTACTGCCATAATTGGTACTGAATGTAGGATGCCTCACCTCTTTTCTATATTTCTGTTATTCTGTCTATTTGTATGTTTCTCTGAAGACGTCGGTGAGGAAGGAGAAGTGCACGAATTCCCTGGCTTTTGGCCTAATTTTGATTAGTTTCTTATTTGGACATGACGTCCCGTCCGCATGACTTTTTGGGTTATGTGAGATTAATTTTTCATGGAGGTCCAGACTGCTGGCACATCAACCTGAGTACGGATCGCTGCATCTACCACGGAGACGTGACTGTGTCTCTGGCTTGGGGTCGTCATGATTCGCTTGTGTTTAATTTTAATGCATATTTGTATTTAGAGTTTTACTTGCCTATACGTGATATGTGGGGTGATCGCCATTACTCCCCACAAGAGGATTCGTTCTTATCCTCTGCACAAGCCCCCGCTCGTAACTCAGTTGGTCAGATGAGGATTTCCTCTGACGAGGAAAACCCTAAGGAGGATCCAACTATGGTTCCTTCTCATTCGCTTTAGGGGCTGATGCTGTTGATGACCGTTGATGGCTATCTATAAATCTTTTGGGGGCCTAATGTTTTGTCTTTTGGTGGGCTGTATATGTGTAATCATTTTGGGACATGTAAAGCTTATGCTTTTTGTATATCTGGTGATGTATCTAAACAATTATGATACAAGTATATATATATGTACGAGGTATGAATGTATGGTTTACTTTTCATGATGCATTCTGTCGTAACCATGTATTATCATTTTTAGTACTAAAAAAAAATTGTCAAATCATTTGTACGATTACAACTAAACAGGCTTATCTTTATTATAATGAACCAGGTCTTAGTTTATACACTTTGTTTTCATTTCATGGTTATGGTGTGACGTTCCCTCCTCAAAAAGGGGCGTTACACTAGTTTGGTATCAAAACCCCAGTTTAAGTTTTCTTTTGGGACTTTGTGGTTAGGTCTGTCTTGTTTGTGCTATGTGATTCTCTGTGTTTGGTATTCCGAAAGGATACATCTAATTCTTCCTTGTGTTTTTCATTCAGTCTACCCCGAAAAATTGAAATGCCACGCGGTAGAGGCATAGCCGTAGCAATCGAAGCAATGCAACAAATGGCAGACTTCATTGCATAACAAACTGAGAGAGCTGCTCAACTGCAAGAAAGGGCTACAAGACAGCTAGAAGCTTCAGTCGATGCTCAAAATTTATCAGAGTTCCACCGTAACAACCCTCCTCAGTTTAAGAGAGAATTTGATCCAGAGAATGCTAGTCTTTAGATCAAGGAGCTGGAGAAAATTTTCAAAGGCATGAACTATGCCGATGATAAGAAGGTAACCTATGCTGCTTGTAACACCCCAACTTTTGGGTTAAGTACAATAGTGTCTCAAATGTACTGCTTTATATTTTCTGTGAATTATAAATTGAATTTGACTGTTCTGTGAGTGTATTTGACTGTTGTATGTGATTTGCTCCGAGTTAAGAAAATAAAACTTTTCTAGCCGAAAAAATCTTATTTTAATTATTCAGAGCTGGGGGATCTTACTAAACTCAATTCTGAGTGATATATATATTAATCTTTTAATTTTTAGGATTTAATTGTGTAATAAAATAATTTTATATTATTATAATATTATTTTATTTGACAGTACCTACTGTCTCAAAAATAGTAGAAATCTGCTCCAAAATGACCATGGACCCTGAAAAGTCTGTGGGACCCACGTTTAGAGTAGCAGTCAATGATTTTGACTAAACTAAATTTTGAGCCAATAGGAATCAGTCAACGAAAGTGGCTTGAAAATTTTAAACTAATAGGAAATGGTCAAATAAAGTGGTATAAACTTTGTTGTGGACCATTGGATGAAAAGTTTAATTAAGATATTTTTTATCATACCCGTTGATCAAATCAATGGTGTGAGAACAATCCAAATTAAATCATTAAGTGATATCCACCTTAGATTAAATCAATGGATAGGAAACTTTAATGGTTAGGATTGAGTCAAATATAGTGGCTTGATTAATTAGCTAATTAAACCTAATTTGGTTATTTTAATTACCTAATTAGGAAACTAAGTGGACTAATCTAATTACTAATTAGTTCTAATCTAGTTATTAATTAGATATCCTAATATCATCTAGAAGTCATGACATAAGTAATGACCTATGTAATTAATTAGATTGTTAATTAAGTGTAATTAAGAAACCTAACCTAATTAATTACCTATCTAATTAGCATGTGATTAGCTTTTAATTGAAGTTAAATTAAGCCCCTAAATCCCTAGGAGCCACACGGCCAAGAGGGCCAAATTACCAAGTTCCACAAGCTTCTTGAACCATCCAAGTGACTATTGCATGACAAGTTGGTGATATAGGCCATGTACCATGCAAATGTGAACACATTAGGATATTTACTATCCAAACTTATCTCTTAATCTCTCCTACAAGACACTCATGGCAGCACCCTCCACTTTCACACTCATTATTCACTTTTTCACTCATCTAAAGCTTAGCGTAATATTCTCTCCAAAATTCCCAAGAACACCAAGCATCTTTTCTTTCCATTTTTTTCTCTCTAGTTTTCAGCCCAAGCACCAAACACCACCACCTATCATCTATAATTTTTCTTCTTAGCTTTTCCTAAACCTAAACAACATCCTACACACTTTTTATTTAGAAGATTTTGTCAAAAACCTACTCCTTCTACTTCAAAATCCAACCTTTTGTTTACTTCCCTAAAGGTAAACTTTGGTTTTAATTTAAGTTTGTGATTTTTTGAACCATGTTTGTTCCATGGTTCTTCATTATTAAGCTTTGTTTATGATTTTGCTTATTATTTAAGAATTTTAGGGGATTATTTTGGAATCCACATGAAAATCAAAGGAGAGGAGGAGACTAGAGGATCCTTGTCTTCTAGAGGTAAGAGGGAGATTTAATCTCATTAACCTTGTGTGGTGATGAGAAAATGGATTGAATGTGTGTGAAGAATCCATAAGGATTCATTTGTGTGGTTGTTTAATGCTTTCCTATTTGTGGTTGATTATATTTGCAAGCATGTCTATAGCTTTAAAAATATATTGCATGTGTTTATAGATGTATGATTATTAATGTAGGATATGAATAACATGTAAGGATTGTATGAGTGTCCCAAAGAACACACATGAGGCTCACAGCTTCACCAAGAAAAAGAGAACCAAAATGTTCTCAACCATTTTCTAAAACAATGATTAATAAATCTAGGTGAAACAATGAGGATTGGCCAACATGCCATTTAATGTGCATTTGAGTTCCATAGTTATTTTCTAAGGTAGGTTAAGTAACTAATCTACAAAAGAAATTGATTCCAATGAATTTTTGGGAAATAAAAAGAATAAACTTAGTTTTAGAATTCTAAATTAGTAAAATTTATTATAAGCAAGAAATAAAGAGAACACTTGAAAAATACTAACGTAGAGCTCACTCTTTGAGTTTTGAAGCGCGTTAGCAAGTTTCGAGGTGTAAATAATGGTTAAGGTTAAAATGAACAGTATTTAGAGAAAGACGTAGGAAATACCATTTAATGAATTTTATAGACGAAATGCAGCTGAAATTTACTAAAATCAGACAAATAAAATGAAAAGGTTCCATAATATATTTATAACGTATGAAAAATATTCTACGTAATTTAAAAGTACTAGAAATAGCTTACACATATTTGAAATAATGATTTTTAAGCTATATGATCAAGAAAATGATTTAAAAATCTTACGCGATTGAGAAAATGATTTTAAAAACATTAAGCGATGTTCAAAAACATCAAAATATATTTATGCGATTTAAGAACGTTTGTAAAAGCAACGCAATTGTGAAAATGCGATAAAATTTCTATGCGACTAAATGGAACAGTGAGTTTTACTATCGGGCCAAAGTGGTGGACCCGGACATGTTGAGAGATAGTACTGTCAAGTGGAGACATGCTATATTTTGGAATATTGAGACTGAAGATATTTTCGTAAATATGGTGATATATTGAAACTAAGGGTATTTTTGTAATTATGATTCTGAATCTTGCATTTAGAGTGTTGTCAATTTAGTTGAAAATTGGCGATTGATTGACGAGATGAATTACACTGTGTTGTGGGTGTGATAAGCGTAGTGTGGTTCATTAATTGAACTTGGAGGTATTAGTGTGCGGATGATTCCACATATGGACAGTGGGTAGCTCCTCTGGCCCGTGGTAACGGGCAACTCACTAATGATCTCGACAAACGCTATTCTTAATCGAGATCTTGTGGAGACTATTATGTACAATGCCTGTAGTGCACAATGTATTGGACTGTGTACTGCTACACAATATTTTGGACTGTGGGCTATAGACACGATGTTGAATAGTGTAATAGTTTGGTTGGGCAGCCTGAGGTACTAATGGTTCTTTTCGGATCATTCTCTCAGATATCTATGTTTAGCTCCATGGAGTAGGAATGAGTCAGTATGCATTAGCATCCATGATTTACATTTTAATATTTACTATAATCTGTGATAGAAGGTATGATGTATTAATTTTAAGTACTGTATATGATATGATGGTATTATTATTGTGATATTTGTTTGTATTGTCATTTTCTTTATTGCCATGCTGGTAATGATGTAGATTATCTCACCTCTCTATATGCATTTCTCTGTATTATTATTATATTTTCGTAAAGAGTTTGAGGAAGAGGAAGAGGAATAGCCTCTTGAGATTCAGTATCCGGACGAGCGCCAGTCGAGTGAGCAGTGCGAGGATGGCGAGCCATTAGATCACCCCTACCATCAGGATTGATCTTGAGATCATGACGTTGCCTGGATTCTTCGGTTTCGTGAGACTTGATTTTCATGGAGGCTCTGAAGCCTAGCAACTGCGTGAAGATAGAGGATCGGTTGTTTATATGGGATGTCTGACTGTGTCTCTATGTAGAGAGTTTGATGGGGAGATCATATTTACTACTACTCTATATTTACATCTTGAGTTGCCTTTGACTCTTAGGCGTTATTGGGGAGGGATTTTCCATGCGCCTAGTGAGCTTAGTAGTGAGTTAATAGCACGGACCCATGTCCATAGAGCTGTGGGACCTCCAGGATTTCTGTCATTCAATGATCTCTCTTAGAGTGATCCATCGGAGGGTTAGTAATCTTTGAGGTACACTTGGGCATTGTTATATTTTAGTTTTATGCTGTCTCTTTACTGCTTTACTAAATATTTGTAGTTGTAAATTATTTGTATACTTGAGACAAAAATCATATGTATATTATGGTGTGATTATGTTTTATGTTATTTTGTGTTCTATGTTATTTTATTTAACGTTATCAAGTATAAAAAGGAAAAAATTTTACAACTCGTATTATTTATATACCAAATGTTTTATAACTTAGGTAAGATTTTATTTTATTGCATTAAAATGTGACATCCCCATAAGGGTGTTACATTAGTTGGTATCAGAGCCCAAGTTAGAGTCTTTTGGGGTTATGGTTGGGTCTATTTTTGCTTGTGTTGTGTGATTCTCTGTGATTTATCTCTAAAAGGTTACATCTAACTTTGTTCTGTTGTGATTGAAGAAAGAAATGTCTGGCGAAAGAGGAACGTGTGCAAACGCGAGACGTAATGTGGACCCAATGACTGCAGCTGCTGAGGCTATGCACCGAATGGTGGAAGTGATTACCTAACAAAATCAACGAGCAGCTCAACAGCAAGATGCAACCGCTGATGCTCTGAATTTATCTGAGTTTAGGCGTAACAACCCGTCGCAGTTTAGAGGCGAGTTTGACCCCGAGAAGGCGAGCCTTTGGATCCAAGACTTGGAAAGGGTATTTGAAGGAATGGGGTGCACAGAGAATAGAAAGGTGACATATGCTACTTTTATGTTGAGAGGAGATGCTGAAAATTGGTGGAGAGGAACCCGCCAATTATTGCGAGCTAAAGGGACTGAAATCACTTGGGAGGTGTTTAGTGAAGTATTTCTGGAGAAGTACTTTACTGGTAGTGGCCGACATGCCAAGGAGATGGAATTTCTTAGTTTGCATCAGGGTAACATGACTGTTGGGGAGTATGCTGCTAAGTTTGAGAGCTTGTCACAGTTCTCAAGGTATTTTCAAATTTAACCTGATGAGATATAGAAATGTCGTAAGTTTGAGGATGGACTGAGGGTAGAATTGAGGCGAGCAGTACTACCTATAAGGATGAGAGAATTTCCTACTTTGATGGATATCTGTTGACGACTCGAGGAGTTGGAGCCGTCACGAGATTCTAGAAATCGTAGCTTTGGACCGACAAGGTTCCAAAGAGGAGGTAATAGCAACAATAACCGGTTTCAGCGCAAGCCTTATTTGAGACCATCGGGAAGTCAGCCCCAACGTCCGTCTGCTGGGGGAAGTTCTAATGGTAACAGAGCTGGTCAAAAATGTCGCGTTTACGCCAAGATGTTTTAAGTGTGGAAAGAGTGGCCATATATCTATGGATTGTTCGATCAAAGGAACGATCTGCTTCAATTGCAGAAAACCCGGACATGTTTCTAGGGATTGAACTCAACCGGAAAGGAATCCTGCTGTGAGTAATGTTCGTGCTACTCAGCCGCGATCTGGAGGGCGAGTATATATGATGACTGGAACTGAAGCTTCTCAATATGAAGGTCATGTTCAGGGGGAAGGTGTCATTGCAGGTACTCTTTTGACTGTGTTATATGATTCGGGTGCAACGTATTCCTTTATTGCATATGATTGTGTGGAACGATTGAAACTACTTATGTCTTCTCTGAGTTTTCAATTAATTGTTTCTATGCCAACTGCCAAGCCTGTTGTTACATCCAGAATATGTTTGAATTGTCCTATTGTTATAAAGGATCGTGTGTTTTTGGTTAATTTAATTTGTTTGCCTCTTGTTGAGATAGACGTAATACTAGGAATGGATTGGTTATCTTTTAACATATCCTAATAGACTATGCAAGCAAAACTATAGTTTTTCCTAAGGAAGAAAGTTCTGGATTCTTGACTGCTGTTAAAGTCAAGTCATTGTTGAGGGATGGAGCTCAGGGATATATGTTGCTATCTTCTTTAGAAGTCAATAGTGAGAAAGATGTGAGCGCTATTCCTGTTGTCAATGAGTTTCCAGAGATTTTTCCTGATGATGTACCCGATTTGCCACCGGAAAGAGAGATCGAGTTCTCTATCGATTTGGTGCTGGGAGCAGGTCCTATTTCGATTGCACCATATCAAATGTCGCCTGTAGAGTTGGTAGAATTGAAGAAGCAATTGGAGGAGCTGTTGGAGAAACAGTTTGTGCGACCTGGTGTTTCACCGTGGGGAGCACCAGTGCTACTAGTCAAGAAGAAGAATGGAACTTCACATCTTTGTGTAGATTATCATCAGCTGAACAAGGTTACGATAAAGAATAAGTATCCATTACTGAGAATTGATGATTTGATAGATCAGTTGAAGGGAGCATTTATTTTATCTAAGATAGATATGCGATCAGGTTATCATCAGATTCGTGTCAAAGTAGATGATGTACCTAAGACAGCTTTCCAAACTCATTATGGGCATTATGAGTATCAAGTGATGCCGTTCGGAGTGACGAATGCTCCTGCAATATTCATGGACTACATGAATAGGATTTTTCATCCATACCTAGACAGATTTGTTGTTGTTTTTATCGATGACATTCTAATCTACTCTCAAAGTCAAGAAGAGCATGCTAAACATCTCAGTATAGTTCTCCAGATTTTGAAAGAGAAGAAGTTGTATGCGAAGTTGGAAAAATGCGAATTTTGGTTGGAAGAGGTTCAATTTCTAGGTCATGTGATTTCCAAGGAAGGTATTGCGATAGACCCGTCAAAGGTGGAGACCATTTTGCAATAGGAAAGGCCTAAGGCAGTGACTGAGGTCCAGATTTTTGTTCGATTTGCCGAATATTACCGAAGGTTTATCGAAGGTTTCTCTAAAATAGTTGGACCACATACACAACTTACAAGGAAGAACCAAGCTTTTGATTAGATGGAGGAACGTGAAGCAAGTTTCCAAGAGTTGAAGAAGAGATTGATGACTGCACCAGTGCTAATTTTACCAGATCCTAACAAATCTTTTGAGGTGTATTGTGACGCTTCTTACCAGGGGTTAGGATGTGTGTTGATGCAGAACCGGAATGTGGTAGCTTATGCTTCCAGACAGTTGAAGGTCCATGAGAGGAACTACCCAACGCACGATTTGGAACTAGCTGCAGTGGTCTTTGCTTTGAAAATGTGGAGACATTTTCTGTATGGAGTTATGTTCAATGTCTTTAGTGATCACAAGAGCTTAAAATACTTGTTTGATCAAAAGGAATTGAACATGAGGCAGAGGCGATGGTTGAAATTCTTGAAGGACTATGATTTTCAGCTTCAATACCACCCAGGAAAAGCGAATGTGGTGGCGGATGCCTTGAGTAGAAAAGTGGTTAGTGTTTCTACAATGATGATAAAAGGGGAGGAGCTGATTAATCAATTTAAAGATCTATGGTTGTCATTGGAATTGGTACCCGGAAGATTCATCTAAGTAAGGTTGTAGTTTTGAATGACTTGTTGGAATTAATTCTAGAAAAATAGGATGAGGATTCGTTTTTACAAAATGAAAAGGAATTTTTGAAGCAAGGTCACAAGGCGACGGTGGAGGAAGGATCTGATGGAATCTTAAGATTTGAAGGAAGAATTTGTATACCAGATTATTATGATTTGAAGAAAGTAATTTTAGATGAATCTCACTAGTAATTTGAGTATGCATCCGGGGATGACAAAGATGTATCAAGATTTAAAGCAGATGTTTTGGTGGCCAAGGATGAAGAGAGATGCAGTGGAACGTGCGGCGTCTTGTCTCGTCTGTTAGAAGGCAAAATTGGAACATCAAAGACCTGCAGGTATGTTACAACCTTTGACTATTCCCGAGTGGAAATGGGATAGTATCTCGATGGATTTTGTTACCGGATTGCCAAGGATGAAGAATGGTCATGATTTTATATGGGTTACAATTGATAGGCTTACGAAGTCAGCGCACTTCTTGCCGATCAATGTTAAGTATTCGTTGGAACGATTAACCTAGATGTACATCTACGAAATTGTTAGACTTCATGGTGTACCCACAAGTATAGTTTCTGATAGAGATCCGAGGTTTACATCGAGGTTCTGGCAAAGTTTGCAAGAAGCCATGGGAACTAAACTGCGATTGAGTTTTGCTTATCATCCGCAGACTGATGGTCAAACAGAGAGAACAATCCAGTCATTGGAAGACTTGTTACGTGCTTGTGTGTTAGAACAACAAGGGAGTTGGGATGAATTCTTGTCTTTGATAGAATTCACCTACAATAATAGTTTTCACTCAACTATAGGGATGGCACCCTATGAAGTCCTTTATGGACGATGATGTCGAACACCTTTGTGTTGGTATCAGGATGGGGAAAGTATGACTATTGGGCCTGATCTTGTGCAACAGACTACAGAAAAGGTGAAAATGATTCAGGAGAAAATGCAAATGACTCAGAGCCGACAGAAGAGCTATGTTGATAAGCGGAGGCGACCTCTTGAATTTGAGGAAGGGAAGCATGTGTTCTTGCGAGTAACACCTACGACTGGTGTTAGAAGGGTTATCAAATCTAGAAAACTTACTCCTAAATTCATAGGACCTTATCAAATTATTCGTCGGATAGGTCCTGTAGCCTACCAGATTGCTTTACCACCTTTTCTATCCAATCTACATAATGTATTCCATGTGTCTCAGCTGAGGAAATACATTCCAGATCCAACACATGTTATACAACCAGATGAAGTGCAACTGAAGGATAATTTGACGTATGAAACACTTCCTATTAGGATTGAGGACAGGAGAGTGAAGCAACTTCTAGGGAAGATGATTGAGCTGGTAAAGGTGATAATCCAAAGGTCCAGACTGCTGGCACATCAACTTGAGTACGGATCACTGCATCTACCATAGAGACATGACTGTGTCTCTGGCTTGGGGTCGTCATGATCCACCTGTGTTTAATTTTAATGCACATTTGTATTTAGAGTTTTACTTGCCCATACGTGATATGTGGGGTGATTGCCATTACTCCCCACCGGAGGATTCGTTCTTATCCTCTACACGAGGCCCTGCTCGTAACTCGGTTGCTCCAATGAGGATTTCCTCTGACGAGGAAGACCCTAAGGAGGATCCAACTATGGTTCCTTCTCATTCGCTTTAGGGGCTGATGCTGTTGATGGCCGCTGATGGCTATCTGTAAATCTTTTGGGGGCCTGATGTTTTGTCTTTTGGTGGACTGTATATGTGTAATCATTTCGGGGCATGTAAAGCTTCTGCTTTTTGTATATCTGGTGAGGTATCTACACAAGTATGATATAAGTATATATATATGTACGAGGTATGAATGTATGGTTTACTTTCCATAATGCTTTCTATCATAACCATGTATTATCATTTTTAGTACAAAAAAAAATTGTCAAATCATTTGTATGATTACAACTAAACAGGCTTATATATATTATAATGTACCAGGTCTTAGTTTATACACTTTGTTTTTCGTTTTGTGGTTATGGTGTGATGTTCCCTCCTCAAAAAAGGGCGTTACAAGTTTGCTAGTAAGTCTGATGAAGGAATATTTCTTGGCTGCTCCATGCATAATACAGCTTTTAGAGTTTACAATAAAAGAGCTATGAGCTATGACCATAGAAGAGTCCATTCATGTTGCATTTGATAAAACTAACCCAAATGGACCGAGAAAGGATTTGGTTGATGATGTTATAGAAATCTTGGCAAGAACACACTTGGAGAATAAAGAAAAAGAAGCCAAAAAGTAAGAAGATAGTCCTTTGATCCCCCAAGGCAAGAGGATTCACAAATCATGGAGTTTCCCAAGGAATGGAGGACATCAAGATATCATCCTCTTGACAAGGTGATAGGTGATGTATCAAAAGGGATAACCACTCGTAACTCTCTTAGAGATGTATGTAACCATATGGCTTTTGTCTCTCAAGTTGAACCTAAAGACATAAATGAGGTCATTAATGATGAGCATTGGATCTTGGCTATGCAAGATGAACTAAACCAATTTGAGATAAATCAAGTTTGGGAATCAGTTCAAAGGCTCAATGATCATCCCATAATTAGTACTAAATGGATCTTTAGGAATAAACTTGATGAAATGGGCTTAATAATAAGAAACAAAGCTAGGATTATTGCTAAAGGATATAATCAAGAAGAAGGCATACATTATGAGAAAACATATGCTGCCGTAGCTAGATTAGAGGCCATAAGAATGCTACTTGCATATGCATGCATCATGGATTTCAAACTTTATCAAATGGATGTTAAAAGTGCTTTCTTAAATGATTTTATACAAGAAGAGGTGTATGTAGAACAACCTCCTGGTTTTGAAAACTTTGAACTGCCCAACCATGTTTTTAAATTGAAAAAGGCCTTGTATGGCTTAAAACAAGCTCCTAGAGCTCGGTATAAAAGGTTGAGCAAGTTCCTTTTGGAAAAAGGCCTCTCTAGAGGAAAGGTTGACACTACTCTCTTCATCAAGCATAAAAAGCATGACATACTTCTTCTTCAAATTTATGTTGATGATATAATATTTGGTGCTACTAATGAGTCTCTTGGCAAGGAGTTTGCTAACATTATACAAAATAAGTTTGAGATGTCTATGATTGATGAGTTCAACTTCTTCCTTGGTCTCCTAATCAAGCAAACAAGGGATAGGACTTTCATAAGTCAATCTAAATATTGCAACGAGCTGCTTAAAAAGTTTGGAATGGACAATGCCAAGCATATGGCTACACCAATGGACATTTCTTATTATTTGGACAAGGATGAAGGAGGTAAATCTGCAGAAATCTCAATATAAAGGTATGATTAGCTCACTCATTTATCTTATAGGAAGTAGGCTAGATATTATGTTTAGTGTATCCATGTGTACTTGATTTCAAGCAAATCTTAAAGAATCACACATATGTGCTATAAAAAGAATTATGAAATATCTAATAGGTACTTCACAAATAGATTTGTGATACCCTAAGGGTGCCTTATGTAGCCTGTAACATCCCAAAAATTGTTTATTTCGTCATAAATAGTCATTTTATAATATTTGAGATTTTTAGGAAATTTTTTGGATTTTTCTAGAAATGATGAATATTTTAATATATTCTTTATTTTACGTGCATACTGAGCAGAACTGGTATAACGCTCCGAAAATTATTTGTTTCATCACAAATATTCATTTTCTAATATTTGGGATTTTTGGGAAATTTTCTGTATTTTTTCAAAAATGTTAAATATTTTAATATATTCCTCGTTTTGCATGCACACTGAGCAGAGTCAGTGTAAACACTCCGAAAATTGTTTGTTTCATCATGAATAGCCTTTTTCTAATATTTGTGATTTTTGAGAATTTTTGTGGATTTTTCTGAAAATGTCAAATATTTTAGTATATTCCTCGTTTTACGTGCGCACTGACTAGAGCTGGAAAAACGAAATGTTTTCTCTGAGGCTGGTAGACCTTGAACTATGGAAACGTTGATAGGGGATCTTACTAAACCCGAGGCCGGACACAGTTTACAAAGTTTACATTTTTTGAAGTTTTATCTGATAAATAAAATCTCTGTACGCACTGTTAAATAAAATTTTGCAGTACGCTCTATTATTCGATGGATAATTATTACTGGCTTGTGTACTACCACAATTATCCATTGGGTAATAGCTTGCAGTAAAATCCTAACCACCTCATTATTTAATTCATAATTCACATTATCTTATCCAAAGGTAATCTCCTTTATGTCTAATCATATCTACTTTTTACAATTTCCCACATGCTAACCCTAAAAGCAATTGACCATTTTCTCTCTCCTCCTCCTTTTCCCCAATACGGCAGCTGCACTCTTGGAGCCCAAAGTTGGTGCTTCATTTAATTAAACAAAGTCATTCTGTAACACCCACCTTAGGATGTCACATTTATGTTACATAATTACAAATTCAACCTTATTTAGATAACGTACTTTGTAGGAAAAAATACAAAATTCAAAAATTCTTAATAACAAGAAAATAAACTTAGCAGAAAATAAAACATCACAGCATCATTACAAATAATTTACATCATTTATACATATCCAAGTCTCTTGTTATACATATACAACTCTTTAAAACTATCATTCTGTAAATATTATAAACTAGTCACTCCAAAAATTTTAAACACTATTTACCTTGACATCTTTGCCCAAGTACTACTAGGCAGCTGAGCCCTCAGAAGTAACCGGACCCTCAGATGGGTCTTCCTCAGACTCCCTGGGTGGGGGAATTCCAACCCTACGTAAAGTCCGGGGAACAAATGTCCGAGCGGACGATACGACACTACTCTCTCTAGGGGTGCGATAGTACGCTCCCCAGTGCTGCCTGATGGATATAGGGAACTCTAATTGTACATAAATAGTAACGAGAAAAGTAAGGGTTCCCTGATTGTAGCCTACTCAGTCTAATATTTACATCTCCAGATAATATATACTCTCTCTCAAGATCTTCAGTCCATGCCTCGTCCCCTCCGATAAATGTCAGTCTCATGTAACCCAAGAAACTAGGGATCTCCACAGCCATCAAAACTCGAAGTTCTTAACGGAATCTGGACCTTTCTCTGCTTCTTGCTCTACGTCTGGCTCAGTATCTTAACAATATATAAACATGATACAACATATATTTGCAAGAGGTGAGATCACCTACGCCAACACCAGTATGGTAGCAATGAAGATAAACACATCCCAAAATATCATACAAATGTCATACTATAATTACAGTTATGCTACTAACATTATATATCATCATTACATAAGAAATAAAAGAAGAATTACGATTATGCTATTTTCAATACTCAAGTATTCAATATATTAATTACCACAAGCAAGAATTATACATAAGCATGAGTTACAATGATATATCATCTATGAATGCAAATGTACACTGACTCAATATCCTACTCCATGGAGCTACAACTCGAGTCGGAGAGAGTGACTGAAGAGATCTGTCGGCACCAATATACTTCAGACCACGTGCTCAATTTCTTCACATCTAGTATATGCACGACAGTCCGTATCAAATCATGATTAGGGATAGTGTCTCGGTCCGGATCATTAGTGTGTTGCATCGGTCTAACCCACGGTACAGAAGAGCTACCAACTGTCCATTGTAGGCAACCCGCACCCCAATGCCCCCAAGGTCAACAAGTGACCTACACTACGCTTATCGCACTCACTCAAGAAGTATAATCTCTCCTAGGCAACTTGCCTTACACAGTCCTTTGGACCTTTCCAATGCATGTACTATGCACTATTCATAATTTCCATTAATATCACATGTACAGGATTCATATAATAATTTAACAGTAGTATTACTGTAATTTAATCACGTAGTCATATTTTTATATTTTCTCACTCGCGACTCAATTCTGTCACCTTTTCAAATCACGTAGTGATTTTTTTCAACATTTTCCAATCGCGTGAATATTTTTCATACGTTTTGAATCAGAATTACTATTTTACTCAATTTAATATTAAAATTTACTGTATTTCTCTCATATTTGCAAAATAATCCCTCAAAACACATAAATTACATTTTCGTCTCTCAAAACATATTAATTATGTTTTCGTCCCTCAAAATACATAAATTACATTTTTGTCCTTCAAAAACATATTAATTATGTTTTCGCTCCTCAAAACACATCAATTTACATAATGACCCCATATTTCCATAACATTCACAATTGAATCCCTTTATCATAAAATTTACAGTACAAAGTTCACATACATACGGTATAAATTTCTCTATTGTATATATTTCACATACACCCATATTATCAGGTTAAGCATTACAAAGATACGGCAAGTATTGAAATAAAATTATACCTCACAGATATTACACATACGAACATAGAAACACAAACAGATACATCCCAAATACAGTCCAAACATAGAAACACAAGTAGGAACATCTCAAATACAGTCCAATCAATACAGTCCAAGAACCTCAAACAATAGGTGATTAACCTCAAACAATAGGTGAATAAATCCTTAAGGATTTTTCACCAAACAAACCATCCTCACACTACCAGAACATGGGTGGTAAGGTTGAGTCTCCCTCTTACCTCTTGAAGACAAGCTTTCTAAGCTTTCCTCCTTTCCTTGAAACTTTGTTCACTTCCTAAACAAACCCCAAAATTCCAAGAAAATTAGTGAATGTTCATACAAGAATCAAGATTGAAAACCATGAAGAAATCATGGTTAACAAAATTAAAATCAACTTTGAATCATTAAATCAAAGCTTACCCATTAGGAAAAGGTTGGAGAAGCTTTCAACAATGTAGGATAGGTTTGTGACAAAAACTTGTGAAGGAGAAATGGTTAGAACATAACTTGAGTAAAAACAAAATCAAGAGATGAATTTTTAAAGGCTTGATGGTGTGGTTTGTAGGTGGTGGCCAAATGGGAGAAAGAAGATGGAAGGGAAAGGTGCGTGATTTCCTTAACACTTTGAGGGAAATAAGCTTATGTTTGATAAGTAGGAAAGTGAAGAGTGAGGACGTATGGGAAGGCTGCTGGCTGTGTGATAACTTGTGAGATTTGGAAAGAATTACTTGAGTAATTTGTCCAATTTGTTTCCAGCTGGTGCCGTGAGTGAATGGTGAGAATTAAATAAAGAAATTTGCTTGAAAATTATCCAATTTCTTCCAGCTGCTACCGTGTGATTTGTGAGGAGAAAATGGAGAGAATTACTTGGATAATTCTCCCATTTTACAGCTGCTGCCATGCTGTCTTGTGAGTGACCGTGAGTGACATTTTGCTTGAGTAAGTATCCATTCTTTAATTGCACAAGGACACTCTCTTCTCATTGGTCACAAACTTGACTTTGCATGACTTTGTGATATTCAAATATCACTTGGAAGCTTCTTCAAATTGCTGAAACCGTAGCTACTACTACTGCTGGACCGTCTCCAATTCTGCTGCTCCAAAACGCTGCTGAACCGTGGAACTTGGTGCTGCTGGGCCGTCCAATTCTTCTGCTGGACCATGGTTGTTTAGGTAAGTTTAAGATCCTTAATTCATTATTAGTTCAAGCCTAATTACTAGTTAGTTGATTAGTTAATTAATTAAGTTTAATTTCCTAACCATTCTTACTTAATCATCCACGTATAAAACTAATTTAGTTTAACATATTTAGCATGCATCTAATTCATATTTAGCATGCATCATCACCTCTAATTAGAATTAGGATATTAAATTAAGGATTAAGTTATAACTAATCCCTAATTAAATTAATTTACTTAATTAAATTAAGTACTTAGTTCAACTAAATTAAGGTTAATTTGTTTTCTAAGCAAAAGTCAAGCAATTATTGTTGACTCAATCTTATCCATTGAAAATCAATTTGATTTCCTATCCATTAATTTTATCTATGGTGGATATTACTTGATAGTTTTGGTAGGATTTGTTTTACACCATTGATTGGATCAATGGTGAAGATCAAAGCTTCTAAATCAAGCTTCAAATCTAATGGTCCACAAGGAAGTCTAAGCTTCTTTCCTTGACCAATTCTCATTGGTTAGAAAAGTCCAATCATTTATTTTGACTATATCCTATTGGATCATTTTAATTTTAATCACAAGAAATATTCTAAACACTTTTCTATTAATTAAAACTTATCGGGTCCAAAGATTCATAGCAAATGGCATCGTTATAAATATATCCATAGATATTTATCGGTACAATATTTTTATCTTTACTGAGATAGATTCTAAAATTAAAAGATTCTTTTCTCGAGTCACTCGGATTCGGGTTTAGTAAGATCCCCGTCTCCAAATGAGGCGGATCGAAATTTCCCGACTGAAAAATTATTATTTTTCCTGGCCGGAGCAATCACACAAAATGATCAAATATGATCTCGGAAACAGTCAAATTATTTTTATACCACACGTAAAATACAAAACAGTGTAATTACTCGCTATTACTATTCATATAGTCAGAATTTGGGGTGTTACAACTCTCCCCCTCTAAAATAAAGTTTCATCCTCGAAACTTGACATACACTTAACACAAAAACGGATACTGCTCTTTAATCTTTTCTTCCAACTCCCATGTGGCTTCACCACTTACATCGTTCCAAACTACTTTAACTAATACAATGTCCTTTCCTCGAAGCTGCTTTATCCTTCGATCTTCAATCTTGACTGGAACTGTCTCATAGGTCAAATTCTCCTTTAGTTGTACAGTGTCTGGTTCGATAATGTGAGTCAGATCTGGAATATATTTTCGTAGTTGTGATACGTGAAATACATTATGAAGATTTGATAAAAACAGTGGCAGTGCAACTTGATAAGCTACCGAACCTATCCGACGAAGTATCTGATACGGTCCGATAAACTTAGGAGTAAGCTTCCTCGACTTAATTACTCGTCCAACTCCAGTCATAGGCGTCACACGTAAAAATACATGGTCACCTTCTTTAAATTCCAGTGGTCTTCGCCTTTTATCTGCATAGTTCTTTTGCCGCGTCTGAGCTGTCCTCATCTTGTCTTGGATCATCTTTATCTTCTCGGTTGTTTGCTACACAAATTCAGGTCCTATCACAGTACTTTCACCATCCCGGTACCAACACAGTGGTGTCCTACATCTTCTCCCATATAAGGCTTCATAGGGTGCCATCCCTATACTCGAATGGAAACTATTGTTGTAGGTGAACTCTATCAATGGCAGAAATTCATCCCAACAACCAGTTTGCTCTAGAACGCAAGCCCTCAACAAGTCCTCCAACGACTGAATTATTCTTTCTGACTGACCATCAGTTTGTGGATGGTAAGCAGAACTCAAATGTAGATTTGTCCCCATCGCTTCTTGTAGACTAGTCCAAAATCTTGATGTGAATCGCGGATCTCGATCAGAAATTATACTGGATGGTACACCATGAAGTCTAACAATTTCATTGATGTATATCTGAGCCAACTTCTCCATTAAGTACTTAATATTAATCGGTAAAAAGTGTGCCGACTTCGTAAGCTGATCAATAATTACCCATATAGAGTCGTGACCCTTCCGAGTTCTTGGTAGCCCCGTGACGAGATCCATTGCTATGTCATCCCATTTCCATTCAGGAATAGGCAAAGGTTGCAACATTCCTGATGGCCGTTGATGTTCCACCTTGGCCTTCTGACAAGTCAAACAGGATGATACATATTCTGCGACATCCCTCTTCATTCCTTGCCACCAATACAGCTGCTTCAGATCTTGATACATCTTCGTGGCTCCTGGATGCATACTCAACTTACTTCTATGAGCTTCATTCAAAATCGATCTCCTAAGTTCTGGATCGTTTGGTACGCAAACTCTCCCTCTGAACTTCAAAATTCCATCAACACCTTCGCTGAATTCTAATTCTGCTCCTTGACTTCTTGCTTCCTTTGCTTCTTGCAGATATTGATCACTATTCTGTCCTTCTCGTATTTTATTCATCAGATCATTCGAAATGGTGATCATGTTCAAACACATCTTCCCCGGTGTCAACTTCACAGATAATCGCATATCCCGAAATTCTTCTATCAATTCCTTCTCCTTCATCATCATAACAGAAGCATTAAGCGATTTTCTACTCAAAGCATCCGCTACGGCGTTCGCTTTTCCGGGATGATATTGTAACTGAAAGTCATAATCTTTCAGAAACTCGAGCCAACGCCTTTGTCTCACGTTCAACTCTTTCTGGTCGAACAGATACTTCAAACTTTTATGGTCACTAAACACAGTGAACATTGCCCCATAGAGAAAATGTCTCCATACCTTCAACGCAAACACCACTGCTGCTAGCTCCAAGTCATGAGTCGGATAATTCCTCTCATGCACTTTTAACTGCCTCGATGCATATGTCACAACCTTACGGTTCTGCTTAAGTACACAACCCAATCCTTGATAAGAAGCATCACAGTACACCTCGAAAGGTTCATTCGGATCAGGTAGAATCAAAACTGGGTGAAGTAGTCAGTCGTCGTTTCAACTCCTGAAAACTTTCCTCACAGGCTTCAGTCCATACAAATGGTTGATTCTTTCGTGTAAGTTGGGTAAGAGGTCCTGCAATCTTTGAAATTCCTTCTATGAATCGTCGATAGTAACCGGCCAATCCGATGAAACTACGGATCTCCGATACAGTCTTCGGTCTTTCCCACTCAACAACTGTCTCCACTTTAGAAGCATCAACTTCAATTCCATCTGCCGATATGACATGCCCCAAGAATTGTACTTCACTCAACCAAAATTCACACTTGGACAACTTGACATATAGTTTATTTTCCTTCAAAATCTGGAGAACCACTCTGAGGTGTTCAGCATGTTCCTCCTGACTTCGAGAATAAATCAAGATGTCATCAATAAAAACAACAATAAACTTATCCAAGTACAAACGGAAAAGTCTGTTCATGAAGTCCATAAATATTGTAGGTGCATTAGTCACACCAAAAGGCATCACTTGGTACTCATAATGTCCGTATCGAGTCCGGAACGCAGTCTTCGGGATATCCTCCACCTTTACACGTATCTGGTGATAACCAGAACGTAAATTAATCTTAGAAAATATGGTGGCTCCTCGCAATTGATCCAGTAGATCATCAATCCTCGGTAGGGGATACTTATTCTTGATTGTAATCTTGTTCAGCTGTCGATAATCCACACATAGCCGAGAAGTCCTATCCTTCTTCTTTACCAACAACACTGGAGCTCCCCAGGGTGATACACTTGGTCTCACAAATTGCTTTTCCAACAAATCTTCTAATTGCTTCTTCAGTTCGGCCAACTCTACTGGTGACATTCTGTAAGGTGCCATAGATATAGGTCCAGCTCCAGGTACTAAATCAATAGAGAATTCAATCTCCCTTTCCGGTGGTAATCCTGGTATATCTTCAGGAAACACTTCGGGAAATTCATTCACTACAAAGATATCCTTCAGAACATCTTCACAGTGAACCTCCAAAGAAGATATCAACAAGTACCCTAGATCTCCTTCCTTTAAACAAGCTCCTACTTGAGTAGCCGTTAAGAATTTAGAATCCTTAACCTCAGGGAAAACTAATGTCTTACTCGAACAATCAATCAGGATATGGTTAGAGGATAACCAATCCATTCCTAAGATTACATTAATCTTAGAAAGAGGCAAACAGATCAAATCCACATGAAAGATTCTATCCCTAACACAAACAGGGCAATTCAAGCATACTTTTGTAGTTATCATAGGTTTATCAGTAGGAGTAACCACAGTCAAATCATATGGCAATGTAGTTACAGTCAATCCCAAACGCTCCACGCAATCACATGCAATGAAAGAATGTGTTGCTCCTGAATCATATAACACTGTTAAAGGGTTACCTTTAATGGCACACTCCTCCATTATCAAGTCCTCAGATTTAGCGGCTTCCTCCCCGCTCATAGTATATACTCGACCACCCGCCTGTGGCCTTGCAGTACGAACATTGCCCACTGATGGCTCTGCCTTCAACTGATCACAGTCTCTGGAAAAATGTCCAGGCTTCCCACATCTATAGCAGATCACCCCCTTATGCTGACAGTCTCTAGTAAGATGTCCTTTCCCACACTTAAAACATTTAAGTGTAGAAGTTCCAGTTGAAACTGCCTTACTTCCACTTGAACTTCCCCCAACTGATTGTTGTTTATTCTGACCTCCTGCTGGTTTAGTGTATGGTTTCTGTTGATAACGGTTGCCACCGCTACCCCTTCCTCGTTGGAACCGTGCTGGTCCAAAGTTTTTAGTCCTTGCCGCCCGTTGGTTATCTATCTCCTCAATCTTGCGGCACTTGTCCAATAACACCGGAAACTGATCAATATCCACCGTCGCTAAAGCTCTCTTGATGTCAAGCCTCAACCCCTCTTCGAATTTCCTACACTTCCATTCCTCATCTGGATGCATCTGAAAGTACCTCGAAAACTTAGACAAGCTTTCGAACCTTGCTGCATACTCGCTCACAGTCATTGCTCCTTGCCTCAGACTAAGGAACTCCATCTCCTTAGCATGTCGCACACTCGCTGGAAAATATTTTGCCAAAAACTTCTGTCTAAAGAGCTGCCATGTTACAATTCTTCCTTCAGCTTCAATTAATCTTCGAGCTCCTGCCCACCAGGCCTCTCCATCACCAACTAGCACAAACGTCGCGAAAGTAAGTTTTTGCTCATCAGTACAACCCATACCATCAAATATCTTCTCTAATTCCTTAATCCACAGATCAGCCTTCTCTGGATCAAACTCTCCATGAAACTTAGGCAGATTATTCCTTCAAAATTCTGACAAGCTATGAGCATCGTCAGTTGCTCTCTGATTCTACTGGACAACAACTTCAGCGATCCTTTGTATTGCTTGCTATAGTCAGACCATATTCTGATTGTCATTGTCGGCATTCTCATATTCTGCTCTAGTATTAACACGCCCTCTTCCTCGTCCAGCCATTTCATCTTTCTCAAGTCAACTGGACAACACAAATAATAGTTGAAATCAATCTTCTAGTAATATGGTTTCTTTTCCGACAAAAAAACACAGAGAAACACGCAACTTAAACAAGACAGACCTAACCATAAACCCAAAAGACTCTAACTTGGGCTCTGATACCAACTAATGTAACACCCACCTTAGGATGTCACATTTATGTTACATAATTACCAATTCAACCTTATTTAGATAACGTACTTTGTAGGAAAAAATACAAAATTCAAAAATTCTTAATAACAAGAAAATAAACTTAGCAGAAAATAAAACATCACAACATCATTACAAATAATTTACATCATTTATACATATCCAAGTCTCTTGTTATACATATACAAGTCTTTAACACTATCATACAGTAAATATTACAAACTAGTCACTCCAAAAATTTTAAACACTATTTACCTTGACATCTTTGCCCAAGTACTACTAGGCAGCTGAGCCCTCAGAAGTAACCGGACCCTCAGATGGGTCTTCCTCAGACTCCCCGGGTGGGGGAATTCCAACCCGACGTAAAGTCTGGGGAATAAATGTTTGAGCGGACGATACGACACTACTCTCTCTAGGGGTGCGATAGTACGCTCCCCAGTGCTGCCTGATGGATATAGGGAACTCTAATTGTACATAAATAGTAACAGAAAAGTAAGGGTTCCCTGACTGTAGCCTACTCAGTTTAATATTTACATCTCCTAGATAATATATACTCTCTCTCTCAAGATCTTCAGTCCATGCCTCGTCCTCTCCGATAAACGTCAGTCTCATGTAACCCAAGAAACTAGGGATCTCCACAGCCATCAAAACTCGAAGTTCTCAACGGAATCTGGACCTTTCTCTGCTTCTCGCTCTACGTCTGGCTCAGTATCTTAACAATATATAAACATGATACAACATATATATGCAAGAGGTGAGATCACCTACGCCAATACCGGTATGGTATGGTAGCAATGAAGATAAACACATCCCAAAATATCATACAGATGTCATACTATAATTACAGTTATGCTACTAACATTATATATCATCATTACACAAGAAATAAAAGAAGAATTACGATTATGCTATTTTCAATACTCAAGTATTCAATATATTAATTACCATAAGCAAAAATTATACATAAGCATGAGTTACAATGATATATCATCTATGAATGCAAATGTACACTGACTCAATATCCTACTCCATGGAGCTACAACTCGAGTTGGAGAGAGTGACTGAAGAGATCTATCGGCACCAATATACTTCAGACCACGTGCTCAATTTCTGCACATCTAGTATATGCACGACAGTCCGTATCAAATCATGATTAGGGATAGTGTCTCGGTCCGGATCATTGGTGTGTTGCATCGGTCTAACCCACGGTACAGAAGAGCTACCAACTGTCCATTGTAGGCAACCTGCACCCCAATGCCCCTAAGGTCAACAAGTGACCTACACTACGCTTATCGCACCCACTCAAGAGGTGTAATCTCTCCTAGGCAACTTGCCTTACACAGTCCTTTGGACCATTCCAATGCATGTACTATGCACTATTCACAATTTCCATTAATATCACATCTACAGGATTCATATAATAATTTAACAGTAGTATTACTGTAATTTAATCAAGTAGTCATATTTTTATATTTTCTCACTCGCGACTCAATTCTGTCGCCTTTTCATATCACGTAGTGATTTTTTTCAACGTTTTCCAATCACGTGAATATTTTTCATACGTTTTGAATCAGAATTACTGTTTTACTCAATTTAATATTAAAATTTACTGTATTTCTCTCATATTTGCAAAATAATCCCTCAAAACACATAAATTACATTTTCATCTCTCAAAACATATTAATTATGTTTTCGTCCCTCAAAATACATAAATTACATTTTTGTCCTTCAAAAACATATTAATTATGTTTTCGCCCCTCAAAACACATCAATTTACATAATGACCCCATATTTCCATAACATTCACAATTGAATCCCTTTCTCATAAAATTTACAGTACAAAGTTCACATAAATATGGTATAAATTTCTCTACAGTATATATTTCACATACACCCATATTATCAGTTCCTTAAGCATTACAGCATACAGGCAAGTATTGAAATAAAATTATACCTCACAGATATTACACATACGAACATAGAAACACAAACCGACACATCCCAAATACAGTCCAAACATAGAAACACAAGCAGGCACATCTCAAATACAGTCCAAGAACCTCAAACAATAGGTGAATAAATCCTTAAGGATTTTTCACCGAACAAAGCATCCTCACACTACCAGAACATGGGTGGTAAGGTTGAGTCTCCCTCTTACCTCTTGAAGACAAGCTTTCTAAGTTTTCCTCATTTCCTTGAAACTTTGTTCACTTCCTAAACAAACCCCAAAATTCCAAGAAAATTAGTGAATGTTCATACAAGAATCAAGATTGAAAACCATGGAGAAATCATGGTTAACAAAATTAAAATCAACTTTGAATCATTAAATCAAAGCTTACCCATTAGGAAAAGGTTGGAGAAGCTTTGAACAAGGTAGGATAGGTTTGTGACAAAAACTTGTGAAGGAGAAATGGTTAGAACATAACTTGAGTAAAAAAAAAAATCAAGAGATGAATTTTTAAAGGCTTGATGGTGTGGTTTGTAGGTGGTGGCCGAATGGGAGAAAGAAGATGGAAGGGAAAGGTGCGTGATTTCCTTAACACTTTGAGGGAAATAAGCTTATGTTTGATAAGTAGGAAAGTGAAGAGTGAGGATGTATGGGAAGGCTGCTGGCCGTGTGACAACTTGTGAGATTTGGAAAGAATTACTTGAGTAATTTGTCCAATTTGTTTCCAGCTGGTGCCGTGAGTGAATGGTGAGAATTAAATAAAGAGTTTTGCTTGAAAATTATCCAATTTCTTCCAACTGCTGCCGTGTGATTTGTGAGGAGAAAATGGAGAGAATTACTTGGATAATTCTCCCATTTTACAGCTGCTGCCATGCTGTCTTGTGAGTGACCGTGAGTGACATTTTGCTTGAGTAAGTATCCAGGACACTCTCTTCTCATTGGTCACAAACTTGACTTTGCATGACTTTGCATGACTTTGTGATATTCAAATATCACTTGGAAGCTTCTTCAAATTGCTGAAACCGTAACTGCTACTGCTGCTGGACCGTCTCCAATTCTGCTGCTCCAAAACGCTGCTGAACCGTGGAACTTGGTGCTGCTGGGCCGTCTAATTCTTCTGCTGGACCATGGTTGTTTAGGTAAGTTTAAGGTCCTTAATTCATTATTAGTTCAAGCCTAATTACTAGTTAGTTGATTAGTTAATTAATTAAGTTTAATTTCCTAACCATTCTTACTTAATCATCCACGTATAAAACTAATTTAGTTTAACATATTTAGCATGCATCTAATTCATATTTAGCATGCATGATCACCTCTAATTAGAATTAGGATATTAAATTAAGGATTAAGTTATAACTAATCCCTAATTAAATTAATTTACTTAATTAAATTAAGTACTTAGTTCAACTAAATTAAGGTTAATTTGTTTTCTAAGCAAAAGTCAAGCAATTATTGTTGACTCAATCTTATCCATTGAAAATCAATTTGATTTCCTATCCATTAATTTTATCTATGGTGGATATTACTTGATAGTTTTGGTAGGATTTGTTTTACACCATTGATTGGATCAATGGTGAAGATCAAAGCTTCTAAATCAAGCTTCAAATCTAATGGTCCACAAGGAAGTCTAAGCTTCTTTCCTTGACCAATTCTCATTGGTTAGAAAAGTCCAATCATTTATTTTGACTATATCCTATTGGATCATTTTAATTTTAATCACAAGAAATATTCTAAACATTTTTCTATCAATTAAAACTTATCGGGTCCAACATTCATAGCAGCGACTGTTATAAATATATCCATAGATATTTATCGGTACAATATTTTTATCTTTACAGATAGATTCTAAAATTAAAAGATTCTTTTCTGAGTCACTCGGATTCGAGTTTAGTAAGATTCCCCGTCTCCAAATGAGGCAGATCAGAATTTCCCCGGCCTAAAAAATTATTATTTTTCCTGGCCAGGAGCAATCACACAAAATGATCAAATATGATCTCAGAACAGTCAAATTATTTTTATACCACACAGAAAATACAAAACAGTGTAATTCTGCTATTACTATTCATATAGTCAGAATTTGAGGTGTTACACATTCTAATTTCAAAATCACAAAAAATCATCACCTTTTCTCTTACCAACTTTTCCCTCTAGATTTTCTTTCTCTCTTTTCTCTCAACCATTTTTCTTTCTTACTTCCCTCCCCACACTCCCACGACAGCATCCCATTTTGGAGCCCAAAAGTTTCACTTTTACTTAATTAATTTACCTATTCCAATTTCAAAAACCCTAAAAGCATCACCTTCATTTTCAACTATCATTTTCTCTCTTTAATATTCACCTTCTTCAAGTTTCTCCTCATTCTCTCTATCCTCCTCCATAGCTACAAAATTGCAACCCTTCCTCCACCATTTCTCTTCATCTTTTCTTCTCCCAAACACCATTTCTATACTACTCTCAACCTCCTCTACAACTTCTATTTGAAAGGTTTTCTTCAAAAACCAACTTTTCCTCCATTGTCATCCAAGACAAAGCTTCAAGCTTTTGGGTAAGGTTCTTAGTTCCTCGCCCTTTTCTCTTCATCTTTGTGATCTATGGTCACTATGGTGACCATGGATGCCTTTTTCACGCTTTGATTGTGATTCTTGTGAAAGTTTGATGCTCTAGGGTTTTGGTGTTAGTGGAATCCGAAAATTCAAGGGAGCTTCAAGAGAGTTCTATTGTTTGTTTTCTCCTCTAGGTAAGAGGGAGATAATCCTCTTCAACCTTTCTTGGTAGTAGGAAGCTTAATTTTGTGATTGAGTGTGAGAAAACCCTATTAAGGGTTATTCTTTGTTTGTATGATTTGTATGATTTCATATTGTTTCTATTTTGTTTAAGTTATTTGATTGATTGATTATGTATATGTATATGTTTGGATGGATTGGAATCTTGATTTGGAAGCAAAAATGACTTGGTCCTCTTCCATGAGGCTCACGGTTTTGTGGCCCTAAATTGGGGTTCTTGGTAAAAAAAACTTATAACAAGTGGAAGACTTAGCTAACCAAGTGGATAATATGTGATTAATGGAATAAAATTTTTAACCCTAAACTTAGAGTGGCTCATAGCCTTCATGGCTAAAAATGGCTCAATCATATGATTTCATACAACCATGACATTTAATTAATCAAGCAAATAAATAAGAGGATTATGTAATGGAAGGAAATAAATTTAGTAACCTAAAGGAATTCTTTGGACTTTAGGAACAAATAAGGATGTGTGAGGCATTGGTAAGACTTAGAAATAATTTCTTATAAGTGAATATGACTAGGTTTAAAGTAAGAACCCAATAACGAAAGGAACTTCATAAGAAAAATTAAATTGAAGTGATACTTAATTAAATGATTAATTGGGAAGCAATTAAGGCTTCATAAAATGGAAAGAACCAAGAATGAAGTTTCATTCAATAACTTATAATAAATTTTAATTAAAGTAAGACCATGAGTGCAAATAAGAATGATAAATAATTTGACTTGAATCGTTCTAAGGGAGTTATGTTTAAAATTTAATGATGGACTTATGTAATTAAAATAATAATGTTTAAATAAATAATGTGAAAGCCTTTCTCGAAAAGAGAAACTTATTAAGAAAAATATAGAAATTTAGGCATAATTCCATAATGTACCCTAAAGGTGTAATGCATTATTTAAGAACTTAATAATAATTATTGTGAGTCCATGTGAGGGACCAATGAGGGGTTGATGCTTACCTTAGCCAAAATTGTGGCATGTTATTGAAAGTACATTATTGATGAATATACATGATATATGCATTGAGTCATCATGCATTGTGAAAGTCCAATGGACTATTTGTCAAGGCTATGTTGCTTAGGAGATGAATCATACCTTAGTGCAGGTGCGAATAGACTAGTGTGGGTCCTGCTATTGACCTTGGGGGCGTCGGGGCGCGAGCGTCTCACAGCAGGCAGTTGGTAGCCCCACTGGACCGTGGGACAAACCGATGCAAACGCACCGACGATCCTGACCGGGCACTATCTTATATCGCGATCTTGTGAGAATGTCGCCGTATAGAGCCTTTTTGTGCAAAACTGTTGATTATGATTTTTGAAAGCACTTGGTCCTAGGCGGACGAGATACTGG
The DNA here is from genome assembly GCA_029884595.1 of Ormosia semicastrata. NCBI lineage: Eukaryota > Viridiplantae > Streptophyta > Magnoliopsida > Fabales > Fabaceae > Ormosia > Ormosia semicastrata. The sequence continues at coordinate 14,583,052 of JAQQTO010000062.1, read as the reverse complement.
CATATCTCCCTGATCATTCACTCCGATGTTTGTGTCTAGCTCCATGGAGTAGGAATTTGATATCATGTACATGTGCATAGTAAGTTAATACATTACTTGGCATTTAATTTATATGATAATTGGATCTGCTATCTTATTGATGATATACTGCCTAAAACTGCTAAACTGCTTAATATCTACTTCTCGATACTGTTTATTATGTTTGTTATGCTATGTGGGCGTCCTACGCCGTTTATGTTTCTTACTGCCATAATTGGTAATGAAGTAGGGTGTCTCACCTCTTTCTTGTACTATTCTTGTTCTATGTAATCTCTTGGTTAAAGACTGTTGAGGGGACGTTGTTGATCTCCTACCAAATTTTATTTGGTTTAATTCCCTATATTCGGCAATGTCGTCGAGAAGAGGTTCTATCGGTTTTGTTAGGATCATGTTTACTAGTGGCGCCAATGCATGGTGAGTTGACTGGGTTGGACAGCGTATATGATATGTTGGAGACCTGATCCTGACTGTAAGGAGGACCCACGATGGAGATCCTGTCCTGACACTTACTACTTCGGTATATCTGGAGTTCACTTTGCCTATTCAGGAGCAAGTGGGTGACCCAATTCACACCCCTAGAGAGGATGCGGATTCCATGGCATCAGCTGCTAGGGCACCTGCCCATGGGACCGCACTCAGTCCTGTCCTTATATCTTCAGATGACCCGGGGGAGGATCCTAACGTGGATCCGATAGAGTACCCAACTCCTTAGACATGTCTTATAGGTAGTTTATGTTCTTCTTCTGCATTAATTATGTTATGATGTATTTTCAATATATTTGCATTTTGAAGTAAAACTTGATGTATTTATTTTGAGCAGTATATGAAATGAGTCGTGCTATGTATGCTTTAAATTAACTATTCAGTACTATGAACTATATTTTGCCTTTGGCTTGTTGAATTATATGTGCTAATGTCAGCTTATGTATTATTGCATTCGTGGCTCATATTTCCTTTATATATACAAAAAAAAATATTTGAATTTGGAAAAGTATTATGAAGAAATTGTGGCATGCCAAAAATTTAGTGACTGCGGTATAATGACGATTGTGTCGTGGCTATTAAATTGAGGGGTGTTACATAGCCTAATTGGTTATTCTGATTCTGATTTTACTAGATACAAAATGGATAGGAAGAGCACTAGTGAGACATGCCACTTGCTTGGAAGCTCACTAGTTTCTTAGCATAGTAAGAAACAAAATAGTATGACATTGTCTACAACTGAAGCTGAATATGTTGCAGATGGGTGTTATTGTGCTCAAATCCTTTGAATGAAGCAACAACTTCTAGACTATGGTCTTGAGCTTGATCATATCCCTATAAGGTGTGATAATACTAGTGCAATCAATTTGTCTAAAAATCCTATTTTGCACTCAAGAACAAAGCACATGAAATAAGGCATAACTTCAGTAGAGACCATGTTCAAAAAGGTGATTGCATGCTTGAGTTTGTTGAAACCACAAAATAACTAGTTGATATCTTTACTAAGCCTTTCAATAAAGAAGCATTCTTTTATATAAGAAGATAACTTGGCATATTGGATAAATCCTGTAACACCCCCTTTAGGGCATCACATTTGCGGATTATAAGTTACCAAATTTTAACCAAGTTATAATTTCTAATAATATTGTATGTACTTTTTCAAATATTTTTCTTCATGGATAATTTAAAACTAACAAATTAAATAAAATACAAAATATACTAAACCAAAACAATTTACATCATTTACATACCAAGTTTCAATACTTAAAAACATCCAGTTTTATCCTCAAAATAATTATACAGGTACTATAGCCCAAACATAAACTAACCTAGTACCCAACATCTAGTCAGAAGGGTACTCATTCGGATCCTCTTCCAGATCTTCCTTAGACTCCTTAGATGACAACAACCCTGGATGGGTCATAGGGCTATGGACTGGAGTCTGCATTGATGAAACTACGGAGCTCTCCCAAGGAGTAACACGACGACTACCCCAAAAAAACTCAATAGGCAAAACAAAACTCAAATGCACATAAGCATTAAAAGTAAAAACATAATCCCCATCAAGAGTCCTTCTCAGAGTTATAGTTATATTCCCAATATAACTAATACGATCAGTGTCCACATCAATTCGCCAAGCGTCAGTGTCTCCCAGAAACTAAATCCTCATGAAACCAAGGAAACCAGACCTCAACGCCATCACAAAATACAGATAAACTAACACAGACAGAAGTGAGGCGATCCTTCCTCCTCCTCTTGCTCTTCACTCTTCACACTCTTTATCAAACATACAAGTAAACAAAATAACATAACAAAAAGGTGAGATCCCCTACATCAATACCATCATGGCAGTAGAAAGACAGTAAAATGACATACTATTCATACACAACATTTAACAGATATATTCATAGCATCATATATTCATTGCATTAAATAGAAAATAATTACTATAACACACACATATATATATCACAATAACATGATGACTGACTATGCACATGCATAATGAACCAATTTCCTACTCCATGGAGCTAAACTCAATTTTAGAGAGAATGATCTAGAAGATATGTCTGTATAGTGGCTGCCTCAGACCAAGTGCTATAATTTCTCGATGTGCACATAAGGTATTATACAATACATTGTACGCCAAATCCTAAATAGAATAGTGCCTAGTCGAGATCGTCAAAGCATTGCTCAGTCACCACGGCCCAGTGGAGCTACCTACTGTCCACTTGTGAGATACCCGTGCTCCTATGCCTCTAAGTTCAACGCGTGAACCACACTATGCAATTCACACCCGCACTTAAGTATAATTCAATTCCTAGGCAATAATAGCCTTAATAGACACCGTCTATTGACAAATGCATGTCAAGTTACTTTATGCACATTATAAGCCACTACTGGCCATAAACACATAGTAATATTCCTGAGTTCAGTATATCAGTCTGACAACAAAACTTGTTGTTCCTCTCAATCACATAGCATTTTTATCGCGTTTTCACAATCGCATAAAACTTCTGTTATATTTTTAAATCGCGTAATAAATTTTCAACATTTTCTCAATTGCGTAGAGATTTTAAAACGTTTTCTCAATCGCGTAACTAAAAATCACCATTTTTAAATCGCATAAGAGTTTTTCTATATATTTTTAATGGCGTAAATCGCTTTATTCATATTCTAAGCTCAATTTAAAACTTTTCTTATTTAATATAAAAATTAGACTTTATTTCCATTATTTTTTCATTAAATCACCTTTAAAATAATATTTCTAATATTTTTCTCAAAATCTGCTTCATTTTAATTTTAAATAAAAACTCTTTTCCATTTAATTTATTTAAAATCCATTTAAATAAAATACTTGAAGTCCCCAAATTACTCCTTAGTCCTAAATTCACTATAGTGGCCAAAAATCACTTCTTATTTAGTGATAAAAATATATTCATTTCCATTTTATTTTGTAATTCCTTAATTAAATTTATTACCACTAATCCTCTAGATTATCATTTAATAAAACATTTTGCATTGGATTCCCCTTTGGAGGGCTTAGAGGCCGTGAGCCTCAATGGCCATTGGAGCCAAAATTTCGTTTCCTCACAAGCATAATTTATGACATTCAACATACTTTAAGCATCAAAATTCTACTCTAACAAGTTCATACATAATATCAAAGCAATAAATCACATAGACAATTAATTACAAACCACACAATCACACCAAAATTTTGTGTCCCTTACCACCATAAGTGGTTGATGAGGTTAATCTCCCTCTTACCTTAGATGTAGCCTCCTTGCTCCTAGTAGGTTCCTTTGTATCAACTTTCTCCACCAAGTAGCTATTAGAATCAAAGTAAACACAAATATATCAACATCCAAGGCTAGGGTAAGACAACCATAGATCAAATATGGTCTTAGAATTTCAAAATCAAATAAGAAATCAAGTTTCAAGAACTTTACCTTAAAACCCTAGAACTTGAACTCAAAAATCAAGCTTGAAGATGGTTGAACTAAGGCTTGATCACAACACCAAAGATGCTTAGGATAATGTTTAGAGTCAAGTAGTATGGTTGGTTTAAATTATAAGAGATTTGAAGGTGTTTTTGTGAAGCTTGGCCATGAGATACAAGGAGAGAAAATGGTGTTTAGCTTTTGCATGAAAGATGATAGCTTTGAAAATGTGATATTTTCTCTCTCCTAAGCCCTTATGGCCGTGAGCTTCAATGAGAAGGAGGAGTGATCAATTGGCTCACTACAACTCCTCACAACCATTGATTAGATCAAGGGTTGATATCCAAAGCTTCTCCACTAAGCTTGATTCTCATTGGTTGTTCAAAAAGATGTCATAACCATCATCTTTGACCACTAGGATATTTTCCAAAATCTATTACCCAATGGATAATAGCTACTGCTATTTATTATTCAATCGATAATAAAATAACCTAATGGATAATAACTTTACCTAATGGATGATAACTTTATCCAATGGATAATAAAAACTCAGATAAAGAAAATTTTTGTCAACTGCCTCCAGTTTCGGGTTTAGTAAGTTCTCCCAGCCTCACATTAACAGTCCAAAACTTTTTGGTCTAGGAAAAATTTTTATTTTTCCAGGCCTACCTCAAACACACATACAGTCTAAAATAATATTAAAATAATCAAAATAAATTAAAAATTCTCAAAAATTTACAAAAGTTCACAAATATTATAAAACTTATTTATATCAAGAAAAACAAAAAATTGAGGTGTTACAAATCATGCATACTCTTGCTTCATAATTTCATTTTAATGCGTAAAGTCATAATTTACTGCATAATGTCATTATTTTGCTGCATAATCTCAATTTGGCTGCATAATTTTAATTTTTTCTGCATAATTATCATGATTTAATCACTTTTGAATCCAATACTAACTTGAGCGTCGGAGGCTCTCCTAAGTTTGTTTTGCAGGTACTCCTTTACGATTAAGTGCTCCAAATAGCTCAACTTTTTAATCAAAAAGCAAGTCCTTGAACAAAGATGTTTTTCAATTGCAATGGGTTGATCCTTGATGGAGATGGCATTTTTGCAAGGACAAGTATTTTGGATCAAGAACTAGACTAGTTTTAAGCCTACATGATATTTGGAATTGGTTTGGGAAGTTTTGGAAGTAGTTTGAAAGTTTTGGAATTAGCCCTCTGCTGTTTGAAATGCAAAATCCAAGTTCAGAAGGCTTGTAATCGATTAAAGAAGCTTTGTAATCAATTACAAAGGCTCTATTAAGCATCCCAAGCAAAGTTAGAATGCTTGTAATCGATTACACAAACTATGTAATCGATTACACCCATTCTAGAAAGCTTGTAATCGATTACACCCACTTTGTAATCAATTACATCATTCCCATAACTCATGTAATTGATTACATCCCCAATGTAATTGATAACAAGGGCATTTAAAAGGGGTTCTATGCACGCTGAAGCCATTTTCACTTTGCAACCTCTTTTTCTCTCTCTAGCCTCACGATACCCCACACCCAAAATTCTCAATTTCTCTCATTTCTTCACTAAATCACACCATTCCACCTCTATTTCACTCAAAATCTTCATCTCTACCAAACCCCTAAACTAATTTCCATCAAAAAGCCCCAAATTCATCCCCCATCTCCTCTCACGTATGCCATTTCTCTCTCTAGACCTAACCCATGAATTTCCACAATTTTCTTAACATTTTCCACCTTCTTCCACCACTAAACACCTTCCCTCCACCTTCCTTACATTTTTTTCATCTCATTTCACTATAATGGCAGAATCTTCAAAATGCACAAAGAGGCCAAGAACAGGGGTCTCAGTGGGAACGTCTTCTCAAGCCTATCCACTCACCATTTCTGGGTTAGACCTCGTACAACATTTCAGAACTACCAAGAAAGATGAGTCCTTCTGCAAAAACTTTCAACTAAAGAAGATCATCTCACCCAGGTATCTCACTAAAGATTTTTGCTCTAATGAACCTTTAAAAAGTTTTAGAAAGGTGGAGAGACTTGGATAAATTAATTTTCTGAGTATTAAGAAGGACATTTATCTGGATTTAGTTAAAGTCTTTATGCAAATCAGAAATATGAGAATGATTGCTTGATTTTTGAGGTTAAAAAAAAACAAATCATTGTTACTAAGGATATATGGTATAGATTGACTAAGCTGCCATTTGATGGTACAAACTTCTATGGTCATGAGAATGTTTGGGGAGATGAGTATAAATATAAAGCTGCTTTGACTTCTTTGTTGAGAGTTGGCTATGAGATTCCTAGCGGAAAACAAAGGGTGTTGGCCACTAGGCTAACCGATAGGTGCTTGACACTCGAGATTTTCCACTATATCTTCAAGCTTCAATAGGTGCTTGACAACCTTTACAAACTTGAGCACTCAACACTTTGGGATACCTCGCCCTTTGAGCTTGAGCTTCTTCAACTAAGGGATGCCTCATTCTTTACACTTTAGGAGGGATGCCTCACCCTCTTTACAAAGCAATTCAGATTGATAAAATGAAACTCACAAGAGTGATTGATACAAATTGAAGCTCTAATATTCTCTCAAAAGATATCTCAAGATTTTCACAAAAAAACAGAGCAAGAACGTTTTTCAGAATTTGATTCTCGTGTTTAAGTGTTAGAATAATGTTCTGAATTGAAGGTTAGCCATTAATGAAGCCCCAAGGCAAGTATTTATAAGTTATATGAAGAAAGGAGTCATTGGGGACATTAAAGCCAAGCATTTAATGCAGTTAATGTAGCCGTTGGGCATTGTCAGACTTATGGTAATCAATTGCACAATCAATGTAATCGATTACATGGCTGTTCCAGCGTGTTCTTGGCTTTCTGGGCACTTGGTAATCGATTACAAGTTTAGTGTAATCGATTACAAGGCTTCTGACTTGCTTGCAATCGATTACAATATCTATGTAATCGATTATATGACTCCTTGAACGTGTTCTTGTCTTTCTGGGCTCATTGTAATCGATTACCAACTTGGTGCAATCGATTACAAGGCCTCTGACTTGCTTGTAATCGATTTCAATATCTATGTAATCGATTACATGACTGCTTGAACTTGTTCTTGCCTTTTTGGGCTCATTGTAATCGATTACCAACTTGGTGTAATCGATTATAAGGCCTCTGACTTGTTTATAATCGATTACAATGCACATGTAATCGATTACAAGGCCTCTTTTTGCTATGTAATCGATTACAAACATCATGTAATCCATTACTTTGGCCTTTGAACACATTTTTCAAGTCCAATTGAGCATGTAAGCCATTTTTAACTTTAAGAAACTTGGATTGAACAATATTGACATGTGCTTTACACAATCCAAGATTAAAAACAACATTTTCTTAAAATACGAGCTTTCAATAACAAGTTGATTTCAAAGGAACTTGAAAAATCATTTGAAGATCTTTGAGACACTTAGAGAGCATTTCACATAGATAATCTAGGACCTATATCTAATATACCTCTTTTGATCTTGGTCTTCTCTTTTGATCTTGATCTTTATCTTGACTTTGTTATGATCAAAAACTCATTTGATATGCTTTGAGACATAAGCATTCACATTCTCTCCCTTTTTGATGATGACAAGCTAATCATAGGAAAAAGAAAGAGTTTTTGCATTTGTGTATATTAGAGATTTAAGCGCAACTGTCCCCCGTAATTAATGCATGATATAAGATAAGATTTTTATATAAGGCTCCCCCGTACACATGCAACAATAATCAGATTTCATTTTTCACTAATCTCTTCTCCGTTGGCATTATCAGAAAGACATAAGCATGTTAAGTGCAAATTCGGCAGCATTTCCGCATAATCTCTTAAGAGTCATAACATCCAACAGAAAATAAGATCATTAAAAGTCATAAAGAGATATATGATATTAGTATCAAAAACAAAATCCAAAATGGTCCAAAGACAAATGTAAATCAGTCATGTACAGTAATCAAAGGGAGAAGCTACTAATATTAGGCACACAAAACAATACAAAAGGACATCTGACTAAGTCCTAAGTCACTGTGTAGCCTCGCTTTCGCTGTCATTGTCATCGTCATCACTAGCCACATCAGCAGCCATGCTAACACCAACAGGATCAATGTCATCGTCATCGTCTGAATCAAGGCTCGCCTCATCATCAAGAGCAGCAGCTGTAGGACCCAATGGAGCAACAAACGATAGAGGAGCAGGGTGTGTAGCAAAGGAGGAATGTGCACCTTGACCTTCCAGCAAAGAGCAAAGATAAGCTATCTCTAGTCCCTGATGATCAACCTTCTGCTTGACGTGATCAATTCCCATTTTCAAGCTGCGAATCTCTTGTAGCAAAAGCTCCATGTTGGCAAAAGGAGGAGGAGGCTGCTGGGCTTCTTCATCATCATCACTTTTTAGACCATGCAGGATATGCCCAAAGCTACCATGGGCAATGTAATGCCATCTATCATCGACTTTGTACAGCTAAAGCTTTTTCAAGGTGTGCAAGCCTATAGATTGTGGCGCTTTTGAGCTTGTGTCCTTTGACTCCTCAGTTAAGGAAATATGACAATGTTCCAAGATTGCTGTCACAAGCATAGCAAATGGAAGGGCATGTTTTTCTTCTTCTTAACATCTAACATGTGCTCAATTATATAACATACCCAGTTGATTGGCCTGCTAGTGGTCATTGCCCATAATGACACAACGTCATCTCTCAGAACTTGGGAGTAATTGCCTCTCTTTGGAATCAATCCCCTGACTAGAAGATAATGCAATACCCTGTTTTCCATGGTTAAGCCAGTCGCCATTACTTTCTTTTTGGGATCCATGGGGATATCACATCCAGTCCTTAGCAGGGAAGATAAAGCAGCTCTATATTCATATTCATGTCCCCAAACATTAGCATTTCCACAAAAGTTGGTACCATCAGGATTTAGTCAACCTATACCAATCATGTTTAGTGACCCTAATTTGTTGCTTCTTCACCTCAGATATTAAGCATTCATCTTCATATCTCAGATTTGCATAAAACACTCTAACCAAGTTTGGATAAATTACTTTCTAAATGCTAAGGAACCCAAGCAAACCTAAATTTTCAATTGTTCTAAAACTCTCCAAAGGTTCACTTTCACAGAAGGACTGAGAGAGATACCTGGGAGAAATTATTTTTCGCAACTGAAAGTTTTTCCTGAACAACTCAGCCTTCTTGATAGTGGAGAAGTGGCGAGTGAGGTCCAGCCCTAAGATGTTGCATGAAGAACCTCTGGAAGACTCTCCAATGGTGACCCCTGTTCTTGGGTGTTTTGCACGTTGAGAGGTTTCTGCCATATTGGTGAGAAAAGAGTGAATGGGATGAAGGGAAGTATATATTGGAGGTTTTGGGCGGAGAGAGAAATTGAGTGAAGGTCAAGGTGATGAGGAAATGTTCTTGGGGTGACTTTGGTGGAAATGGATAGGGAGTTTTGGTGGAGAAAGGATTTTGGAGTGGAATGGGGAAGAAATGAGGAGATTTGGTTGAGGAATAAGAGAGAAATTGAGTGTTTGGTGAGAGTGGGTGCGTGGAGAGAGATAGAGAAAATGAAAAGTTTCTGAAGAATGAGACATACGTGCATCAGAAAACCTTTTAAAACCCCTGTGTAATCGATTACATGGCTTGTGTAATCGATTACTAGCCTTCTGTTACTCCTGTAATCGATTATAATGTTAGTGTAATCGATTACCATGCTTCTGGGAACCTTGTAATCGATTACCTGAGTTCTGGGTCTTATTGTAATCAATTACAATGTTTGTGTAATTGATTACATAATTGACAGAACCTTTGTAATCAACTACAAAGGCTTCGTAATCGATTACCAACATACTCAAACTCATATTTTGCGTTTCAAACAGTAAAGGATCAATTTTGAGCCTTTCAAATTAGTTCCAGAACATTTTAAATCAATTCCAAACATCATGCAAGCATATAATCTAATCAGATTATGATCTAAAACATATAATTGTGCACAAAGACTACTTTTACCAAGAGTTGCACCATTTGGATGGATTTGTGAAGTTTTTGAGTTCCTTGGAAGACTTTGACGTGAGGAAGTACTTGCAAAACAACTTAGGGGGAATCTCCGACGCTCAAGAATATGATTAAAAATAAAAAATTATGCAGCAAAAAGTCATGATTATGTAGAAAGCAACATGTTATGCATCAGTTTTAGGATTATGCAGCAAATAATCAATTTATGCATGATTGATCCAATATACCAAGTTCATTTCTTATATAGAAAAATGTTTCTTTTGCCAATGGCTTAGTGAAAATGTCATCTAGTTGCTTAGTGGTTTCTACAAATTCAAGCATACAATCACCCTTTTGAACATGATCTCTAATGAAGTGATGTCTTATTTCAATGTGTTTAGTCCTAGAATGCAAAATGGGATTTTTTGACAAATCAATTGCACTAGTATTATCACATCTTATGGGGATGTGATCAAGCTCAAGACCATAGTCCAAGAATTATTGCTTCATCCAAAAGATTTGAGCACAATAACTTCCAGCTACAACATATTCAGTTTCAGCTATAGATAACGCCACACTATTTTGTTTCTTGCTATGCCAAGAAACTAGTGAGCTTCCAAGCAAGTGGCATGTCCCACTAGTGCTCTTCCTATCCATTTTGAATTTAGCAAAATCAGAATCAGAATACCCAATAAGGCTACATGAGGCACCCTTAGGATACCACAAACCCATTTGTGATGTGCTTATTAGATATTTAATAATTTGTTTTAAAGTACAAAGATGTGATTCTTTAGGATTAGCTTGATATCTAGCACACATGTATATACTAAACATTATATCAGGCCTACTTGCAATGAGATAAAAGAGTGAGCTAATCATACCTCTATATTTTATAATTTCTACATATTTACCTCCCTCATCTTTGTCTAAATAGCAAGAGGTGCTCATAGGAGTAGCCATATGCTTGGCATTATCCATTCCAAACTTCTTGAGTAACTCCTTGCAATACTTGGATTGGCTTATGAAAGTCCATTCTCTTGTTTGCTTAATTTGGAGACTAAGGAAGAAGTTGAGCTCACCCATCATGGACATTTCATACTCACTTAGCATAATATTTGAAAATTCTTTACAAAGAGAGTTGTTAGTAGCTCCAAATATAATGTCATCAACATAGATTTGAGCTAGAAGTATGTCATGCATTTTATGCTTTATGAAAAGGGTAGTATCAACTTTGCCTCTAGAAAAGCCTTTTTCTAAAAGGAATTTGCTCAACCTTTCATACCAAACTCTAGGAGCTTGTTTCAAGCCATACAAGGCCTTTTTCAGTTTAAAAACCTGGTTGGGCATTTCAAAATCCTCAAAACCAGGAGGTTGTTCCACATACACCTCTTCTTGTATAAAACCATTTAAAAAGGCACTTTTGACATCCATTTGATAGAGTTTGAAATCCATGATGCAAGCATATGCAAATAATATTCTAATGGCCTCTAATCTAGCTATGGGAGCATAAGTTTCTTCATAGTCTATGCCTTCTTCTTGATTATAACCCTTAGCTACAAGCCTAGCTTTGTTTCTTATTATTAAGCCCATTTCATTAAGTTTGTTCCTAAAGACCCATTTGGTACCAATTATAGGATGATCATTGAGCCTCAGAATTAATTCCCAAACTTGATTTCTCTTAAATTGATTTAGTTCTTCTTGCATGGCCAAGATCCAATGTTCATCATTAATGGCCTCATTTATGTCTTTAGGTTCAACTTGAGAGACAAAAGCCAAGTGATTACATGCATCTCTAAGTGAGTTTCGAGTGATTACCCCTTTTGATACATCACCTATCACCTTTGTCGAGAGAGTGATATCTTGATGTCCTCCATTCCTTGGGTAGATCGATGATTTCTGAATCCTTTTGCCATGAGTGATCAATGAGTCTCTCTTCTTGCTTCTTAGACTCTTTTTCTTGATTTTTCAAGTGCGTTTTTGCCAAGATTTACGCATCATCATCAACAAGCTCCTTTCTCGGCTCATTTGGGTTAGTTTAATCAAATGCAACATGTATAGACTCTTTTATGGTCATAGTTCATTTATTATAGACTTTAAAGGCCTTACTATGTATAGAATAGCCAATAAATATTCCCTCATCAGATTTTGCATCAAACTTCCCCAAGTTATCCTTTCCATTGTTCAAAACAAAACATTTACATCCCAAGACATGAAAATGTGACACATTTATCTTTCTTCCCTTGTACAATTCATATTGTTGGTGTATGCCCTAGTGGCCAATACATTTTGTTTGTATTGACATACATTATATTATGCTATTTTATATATGAGGCATTTCATTTATTGTGTTCTTTTTGATAAACATAATAAAGTCCTTAGAATAGTAAGTTTGATGCCATAGGACATCAAGTGGATGACTTGATCGTGAGATCCTTTTGGTTACAACACTATTCTTAAATGTCCCTAGTCAAGTATTATTGTTAATTAGGACAACAATAATACATTGAGACTAGTATGTGTAGAGGCCGATGATGACCGCATCTCACGGGTCATGGATATGAGATATCAAGTCTTCACATTGGTACATATTAGAGTAATGATGTCTTGGATGACCCACCATGAGAATGCTACATGGATCGTTACGTGAGTGTCATGCGATTCTCATAGTGATAATGGTGTTTGTGGTCCTTTGACCTGAAATCACTACGATTCCTACATGAGGAGTTGTGTGTTTTAATGCCATCAAACGTCATCATAACAAGGTGATTATAAAGTTGGTTATGGACATACCGCAAATCATGCGAGAGGGATGTGAGTGACCTAGATGGAATTTGTCACTCCTACATAACAGAGCGATATCTTCGGGCCCCCGATTGAGTGAGATCTGCCCAAATGCATGGCCATGCTCAAATGAGTCAATATGAGATATTGATCTCATTTATTGTTACAAAGTCTACTCAGTATCGGAAACGAATGATTGGACTATACAAGGGTGACGATTCCATGCCTTGTGTTCAATCTAGATATCTTGACAAAGGGACTAAACTACACGAAACATTGATCACGGATAGGTTATGTCAAATCACCGACATTCTCATTACTTGGGTAGCAGTGATGTGTTGCTAGATACATCGTTTGTAATATTAAAATGAGATTTTAATATTACTACCAACGTCATGAGAACTGCAGGTCGCACACTTAGAACAGACTAAATTGGAGCAATAAGGATCCAAGTTGGACTCGGATTCAATTGTGGGCCTAACTCATGACAGATGGGTTTTAGGGTTGCACACCTTACCTTTTAACACTCACTTAAGGCAGCCACTATTATAAATAGTACAATACATGTTACATCACAACCCTAGCCGCACCTAAGAAAGTGAGTGAGAGACAGGTGAAAGGTTCTTCTCTTCTATTCGCATAGCACCGCGAAAACAGAGCGTGACTGCTTTTGCAAGTCCTTCGTGTGGATACCGCAGAAACATCGTCACTATTACGGTGTTGGTGATTCACCTCGCTTGTGTTTATCACGCTTCAAGAGGTAATTTTTAAAAAAAAAACTCGGATTATGGACTTTTCGCATGGATCCTGTGTGGGAATCCTATTATTCCGCTGCGAGATATTTTGATCCGCAATTCCCAACACATATGAGGTTTTCTTTAAGATTGGCCTTATTAGAGTTCTATTCATAACATAACAAGCGGTGTTAACCACATCCATGCAAAAGTACTTAGGGAGGTTGGCCTCATTGAGCATAGTTCTTGTTATTTCCTCTAAAGATCGATTTTTCCTTTCTACAACACCATTTTGTTGTGGTGTTCTAGGGACAGAAAAATTATGCTCAATGCTATATTCATCACAAAAAGTTTCAAATTCATGGTTTTCAAATTCACCACCATAGTCACTTCTTATGGATGCAATACAAAAACCTTTTTCATTTTGGATAACTTTGGCAAGCTTTTTAAATGATTGAAAAGCATCATTTTTATGGGCCAAGAATAATGTCCATGTAAACCTAGAAAAATCACCCACAGTCACCAATGTATAGTAATTCCCACTAAAGCTCATAGTTCTAGAGGGACTAAAAAGATCCATGTGCAAAAGTTGTAAAGGTCTAGAAGTTAAAACCACATTTTTAGCTTTAAAAGAGACTTTTACTTGTTTTCCTTTTTGACATGCATCACAAAGTTTGTCTTTTTCAAATTTGAGCTTTGGAAGACCAATTACTAGTTCTTTAGAAACCAATTTGTTTAAATGATCCATGTGAATGTGCGCAATTCTTTTATGCCATAACCATGAATCATTTTTTTTACTCGTAAAGTATTTAGCATCATTTGAGAAAATATCATCAAGATTAATCATATATATATTATTGACCCTATGACCAACAAATTTAACTTGCTTGTCATTCTTTCCCTCAATTATGCAATAAGAAGAATCAAATATAACTTTATTGCTCTTATCACATAATTGACTAATGCTAAGCAATTTATGTTTGAGTCCTTCAACAAGCAAAAAATTATTAATTGATGAGGAAGGAATCTTACTAACTTTACTAATTCCAAGGATCTTTTCTTTGTTGTTATCACCATATGTGACATGAGCATGCTTCTTGGGGGTAAGGGAGGAGAACTTTGAGCCATCACTGATCATGTACTTGGAGCAACCACTATCAAGATACCAACTTAAGCTTTTGGTCTTCAAGCACACCTACAACACACATTCAAATTTTAACCTTTCGTACCCAAATTGTCTTATGTCCTTGTGTGTTAGAGTTAGGCATTTTTATTCCAACCTTAGTGTTTATGTTCTTTCTAACATTGCAAGTGGATGCACTATGCCCTTTCTTACCACAATGAAAACATTTGACAAAGGGGCTACTTGAAGCATTTGAGGAAACAAAGAAATTCTTATAAGACTTTTGATGGTTATTTAGATTAAATCCTAAATCTGCTTTTTGAAAAACACATTTTTGTTTCCCTAACAACACATTCAAGTTGTCTCTTCCAAAAGTAAATTTTGCAAGAGTGTTGTTCAAATCTTCAATTTTTTTTTCAAACGCTTTGCATAATGAACAAGATAATGATATGGATGTGTTATCATGTGAGGAGCAAGTCATGTATAATGAGTTAGCATTAATAAGTCCTAAGGTCTCATTTTCAATCTTAAGCTCATTTATCTCCTTACTTAAAATAGAAACTTTGTTTACTAATAAGGAGATTGTTTTGTTAGAGGATAAAACCATTTTTGTGAGCCTCAAAGATTCATCATACAATTCTTAAAAAGTATCTTGCAATTCATCATAAGAAGGTGGAGATTCTGAGTTAGAAGATGTTACCTCAGTGTCGCTTTCTTCACTTTCTTCTCCTTAAGCCATGAGACAAAGATAGGCTTCTTCATTTTTCGTACTATCAGAAGAGCTTATGTCATTGTCCTCTCATGTTATATATGCTCTCATTCCTTTCTTTTCTTTAGAAGACCTTTTCTAAAACTTCTTCGTATTCTTAAGATACATAAGGCACTTCATATTCATGTGCCCCGATTTTCCATATTCGTAACATTTTGGAGGAGTAGAAGATCCTTCTCCTTTGTGATAAGCTTTCTTTTGAGGAAAATGTGGTCTTCTTTGGAATCCCTTCTTCTTTAAGAATTTTCCAAATTTTCTCATAAGGAGACTAAGATTCTCCTCACTTAGCTCAAGATTTTTTGTATCTTCTTCACCATCTTCATCATCATCTTCAATTGTAGAAGAGGTGACTTTGAGTGTAATTCCCTTTTTCTTCTTATCATGCTTTTCATTTTGATTGAGCCTATTTAGCTCCAACTCATGTTCTTAAAGCTTCCCAAATAAGGTGGCTAGAGACATTGTTGATAAATCTCTTGATTCCACAATAGCCGTTACTTTCGGTTGTTAATTCCTACTCAAACATCTCAAGACTTTGTTAATAAGATCTTCATTAGGAAATGTCTTTCCCAATGAGATAAGATGATTAACAATATATGTGAATCTCTTGAATATTTTCACCTTAATTCATTCTAAATAATTCATATTCATGAGTGAGAGTATTTATTCTAGATCGCTTTATCTCACTTGTACCTTCATGAGTTACTTGTAAAGTATCCCATATTTCTTTAGCGGTCTTGCAATTTGACACTCTAAAGAATTCATCATACTCCAAGAATGTGGTGATATTGTTCTTGGCTCTCAAATTGTATTGAACCTTCTTTTTATCCTCATCGGTCCATTCATTCTTAGGTGTATTAATTTTCACACCATCTTTAGTATGTGTGGGAACAAAAGCACCAACGGTGTCCCACACATCTAAGTGAATAGCTTCAATAAAAATTTTCATCCTTTCTTTCTAATAGGCATAACCATCCCCATTGAAATAAGGAGGTCTGTTTATATTAGAACTTTCATTTGAAAAACCATTGGAAGTCATCACTTCTCTTGAAGCTGCTAAGCTCTTTATACAAAAGTCTAACTCTAATACCACTTATTACCGAGTGGCCTCAATACTCAAGAGGGGGTGAATTAAGTTTGTAAAATAAATTCGTAAATCTTTTGCAAAACGTTTGATAATCAATTTTCATTGAAGCTATTGAATGGATAGAGGTGATTGGATAGATGAGATGAACACTTTCACTTATAAATATAATTTCCAAAGGAAACAATATTCAAGCAATTCAATAAAATAGTGCACAAATGTAAAGAGAAGGGTTTAGAGAAACAAACACAATAGTTTATCCTGGTTCGATCACCAATCCACTTGTGATCTACGTCTAGTCCTTAAGCAAACACTTAAGATTTTCCACTATATCTTCAAGCTTCAATAGGTGCTTAACAACCTTTACAAACTTGAGCACTCAACACTTTGAGATACCTCGCCCTTTGAGTTTAAGCCTCTTCAACTAAGGGATGCCTCACCCTTTACACTTTAGAAGGGATGCCTGACCCTCTTTACAAAGCAATTCAGATTGATAAAATGAAACTCTCACAAGAGTGATTGATACAAATTGAAACTCTAATATGCTCTCAAAAGATATCTCAAGATTTTCACAAAAAAATAGAGCAATAACGTTTTTCAGAATTTGATTCTTGTGTTTAAGTGTTAGAATGAAGTTCTGAATTGAAGGTTAGCCATTAATGAAGCCCCGAGGCAAGTATTTATAAGTTATATGAAGAAAGGAGTCGTTGGGGACATTAAAGCCATGCATTTAATGTAGTTAATGTAGCCGTTGGACACTGTCAGACTTGTGGTAATCGATTACACAATCAATGTAATCGATTGCATGGTTGTTCCAACGTGTTCTTGGCTTTCTAAGCACTTGGTAATCGATTACAAGCTTGGTGTAATCGATTACAAGGCTTCTGACTTGCTTGTAATCGATTACAATATCTATGTAATCGATTACATGACTCCTTGAACGTGTTCTTGCCTTTCTGGGCTCATTGTAATCGATTACCAACTTAGTATAATCGATTACAAGGCCTCTGACTTGCTTGTAATCGATTACATGACTGCTTGAACGTGTTCTTGCCTTTCTGGACTGATTGTAATCGATTACTAACTTGGTGTAATTGATTATAAGGCCTTTGACTTGCTTGTAATCGATTACAATGCACATGTAATCAATTACAAAGGCTCTGTTTACTGTGTAATCGATTACAAACATCATGTAATCGATTACTTTGGCCTTTGAACACATTTTTCAAGTCCAATTGAGCATGTAAGCCATTTTTAACTTTGAGAAACTTGGATTGAACAATATTGACATGTGTTTTACACAATCCAAGATTAAAAACAACATTTTCTTAAAATATAAGCTTTCAATAACAAGATGATTTTGAAGGAACTTGAAAAACCATTTGAAGATCTTTGAGCCACTTAGAAAGCATTTCACATTGATAATCTAGGACCTATATCTAATATACCTCTTTTGATCTTGGTCTTCTCTTTTGATCTTGATCTTCATCTTGACTTTGTTATCATCAAAAACTCATTTGGTATGCTTTGAGACATAAGCATTCACAGATGATGTGCTGGCTTTGTAGGCTAAGAACACCAATCGGCCAATCAACTGGCCCTACTATGTTATTCAACATATGTTGCAAGCCAAAAAGAAAAAACATGCCCTGCCCTATGCCATGCTAGTCACAGTTATTTTAGAGCACTTCCATATTGCTTTGTTTGCGGAGGCAAAAGATACTAGTTTTAATGGACCAGAGTCCATTAGTCTGTATACACTGCACAAGCTCCATTTAAGAAAGATTGACGACAAATGGTATTATCTTCTTCATAGAAGCTATGGATACATTCCTCAAGAGGCTGAGGATGATGATGAAGAAGAAGACTAGCAACCTGCTCCAACCACAGCTACCTTGGAGCTTTTACTCTAGGAGATGCGTAGCCTTCGGATTGGGATGGACCGTCTTCAGTAGAAGGTAGATCATCTTGGGCTGAGGATGGATCATTCTGAACGAGAGTTGGCTTCTATTATATCTCTATTGGAAAGACTAGATTATTCACGGAGTAGAGGTGCCAGTGCTCCCATATCCTTTGCTACACCTCCTGCTACAGTTGCATGAGTACCGGGAAGTTTTTATATGCAACTTACTTAAAATTTGTCTCATCTCATGCATAAAATATGGGAGATAGTTGCGCTTAAATCTTTGACATATAAATATAAATGCTACTCTTTTTACTATGTTATTTTGTCATTATCAAAAAAGGGGAGAATGTGACTATTTATGTCATGAAGCATATGAAGTTTTTTAATGATAACAAAGTCAAGATGAAAACCAAGTTCAAAAGAGGTATATTTAGCATAATTTATAAGTCTTAGAATCTTAATGTAAGATGATCTCAATATATTTCAACATATCTCAAAATGATTTTTGAAATGTCTTTTTAAATCAACTCAAAGTTGAAAGTTCATATTTTAAAGAAATATTTTTTTTAATATTGGATAATGCAACTCAAGTTTATTTCTTAACAAATCCAAGTATTTTCTAAGTTGGAAATGGTTATCAAGCTTAATTGGGCTTAAAAATGAGTTTAAGGGTGATTGTAATCGATTACACAATTATTGTAATCGATTACTTCTCTAGCAGAGGCTCTGTAATCGATTACATGAGGACTGTAATCGATTACATCCTGCCCAGAAAGCCATGAACGTGTTCTTGGAGCCATGTAATCGATTACATGGACCATGTAATCGATTACCATGAGCCTAACAGTTAGCAACGACTATTTTCTTGGCATTTAATGCTGCCATTTAATACACCCAACGACTCTCTTATGCAAAACCCTATAAATACAAATCATTAGGTCATCTTTAATGGCTAGCCAACAACTAGAAACATATTTCTATTGCATTAATCCATGAATCAGTCTTTTAATCCATTTGTGCTCTATTTTTGAAAATATTTGACATATTCTTGGAGAGTATTATAGGGCTTCAATTTGTATTACATATTCTTGTTAAAGTTTCATCTTTTATACACACTAATTCTTTGTAAAGAGGGTGAGGTATCCCTCAAACAATTTGTAAGGGTGAGGTATCCCTTGAAGTTGAGGCTCAAACACAAAGGGTTAGGTATCCTAAGGTGTGTTGAGTGCTCTAGTTTGTAAAGGTTGCAAGCACCTATTGAAGTTGAAGATATAGTAAAAAATCTTGGGTGATTGCTTGAGGACTGGACGTAGGCCACAAGTGGATTGGTGGTTGAAGTAGGATAAACCTTGTGTTTAATCTTCTAAATTCAACTCCTTTACATTTGTGTATTTATTTTATATGCTTTCTTGACTACTCTCTATTGTGGTTTGTTCATTTGTGAGTGAAAGTATTCAATCTTCTATATCCATTCATCTTTATCAATCAATAGCTTTAACAAAAATTGATAATCAAGTGTTTTGCGAAATATTTACAAAAATATTTTATAAACTCAATTCACCCCCTCTCTTGAGTATTGAGGCTACTTGGTAACAAAATCAAGATCAAGCAAAGGGGATTCTATATGTAGAATGTAAACGTAATAATTAAATGTAAGAAAGAAAATCAAATTGCAAAGCAACTAATCTAAGAAACCGTCAAAAACCTAATTGGCTTGTCATCGATTACTAAACATACATCTGGATTGAATTAATTAGTTAATCTATGATTGATCAAAATATCTGCATCAAACACATAGAATTCAATACTATATAATCACCTAGAATTTAACTAACAAATGATTCATAAACTACAATCATTAGATTCATGCAACCTATGCTAGTTTAACAACCAGAATTCAATTAACCTAGACTAACAAATTTGTCAACCTAACCGTCTTCAATTCATATGACTAAACTATAATTAATTAATCACAATTTAATCACAAACCTCAATTATGTTTAAGGATTCAATTGGATCACACCATACAATAGAAATCTCTAATCATGCAACTCGAAATCCAAATCAAGAGAAGAAAAAGATAATTTATTCAATTCAAAATCGAAATTAGGTACAGAATCTCAAAGTCAAACTAGAATTTTCTCAAGATCCTTGAATTGATCTCAGATATTTAGTTCTCCATGGCTGCCGCACACAGTTTACAAAAGAAAGGAGAAACTCTAGGTAGAAGAATTAAGTATTACGGCTTATCGCAACTATCTATCTCAAGTTCCCTATTTATACAAAAAAAAACTGACCTAAAAATTAAGAATCCTAATTTTTCCATAAGTTAAAGTTAATCCTCTACCTCTTGGCTTTCCTTGGGCATCGAAATCACTTCAATTAGGCTTAAGATGAGAGAGTTATGCTTAAATCACTCTTAATAGGTCTCTGATCCCGTCAACCGATGTAAAATGATGAAAACACTATCAAAACGTCACAGTTTGGATAAGTAGTCTTCATAAGAATTGAAGATCTATGTCTTAGCTTTCAAATTTCACCAGTTTCAAGACCATATCACACCTACATCCCGAATTATTGACAAATTACTACTTGGATTACACTATAGAACCTGTGTTTTGACATCCAAGCCCAATTTGGTCCATTACATATCTGATTTAGCTCTAGAGCTCTTCATGAAAGTTATAGAGCTTTTTCTTATCTTTCCTACAAGGTAAGATACATAATTTTTATACATCCAGAACTCAAGATATGGTCGAAATACAGAAATAGTGTAAAATCCTAATAATGCTAAAAAAGATCAATTAAGCCCAATTTAAGCCCAAACTTACAAAACATGGTCAAGCTCAATCAATTAAGTACATAGAGAGTGTAAATGACTAAAAATAGGGGTTTATTAATGTATGAGATATGTGATTATCAATGACCTCCATAATCAGAACTGTGACAGTGCCACAAGATGCTTAGTGCTTCTTCATCCGAAACACATCTTCTCAACATACTGTTGTTGATTTTCTGTAAGTGCACAGATCGTACAAGTAGTAAATAAAGATCATTCCCACAAGGATCGATTGATTACGAACTTTTACGGTGATTTTGATTATTTAAGCAAATAAAATCAATAGTGAAAGCTAAATTAAAATCAAAACAAAACTCAAAGCAATTAAATAAGCAATTTAATCAAGAAAAGTTAATATTCAATCAAGGTTTAAAGGCCTAGGACTAGGAATTCACTACACTACCCCCTATGATAAATTGCAATCCTATCTTTGCTAATGTTCAATTATGTTCTTGAAGGTGATTTGTCCTAAATTATTTAAAGCTCAATTTCTTGGCACCAAAAACGTGCTTAAACTTCATCAATCTCATTCTCATGATAATTAATCCAAGTTCCAACCTATTAAGATTCATGAAAATTGTTTACCCCTCGAAGGATTTAAGCCTATGTCTAGGTCTCAATTCCTAAGTTCAATTCTTAGATTATCAAGCAATTAGATTTCATCTTTTGATCCTTCACCTAAAGCCTAAGATCATGTAAATATGGCGCACAACATATTACAAGCATTAAGCATACCAAGAATAAATCAAGAACAATAATTTCATTAACAAAGAATCAAATTAATAATTCATAATAGGGAAATAAAGAGTTTCATCCTAATCCTAGAAAAGAGGTTTAGTCATTAATGGTTATCGTAACACAAACAAGAATAAGGATTAAAAAAATAATCATGATTGATAACCAAAAAGAAAAGATGGGAAGATGGAGATGGAGAAAAGAACTTCAATGGTTGACCTTCAAAGAGTCTTGTTCTTGTCTTCAAAGCCTTCACCTTTGAATCCTTACTCTTCTCCTCTCAAAACTTGCTATCATACAAGTTTCTGCCAAAAAGCACCCTTTAGGTTTAAGGACTTTTCCTATTTATGATGATTTAGGGACAAAACAACTTAATTTTCACGTCAAGAAGCCTCACACGGCCATGTGATTACTCAACACGGCTGTGTGAGCTTTAAAAATAGCATAATTTACATGTTTAGGGGTCGCACGGTTGTGTGACCAAGAGACACGGCCATGTCTTCCACACAGAAGCATCATTGAAGTTAGACAGGGTCGTGTGAGCTTGACAGAAGCTTTTCCCAAGTTATACACGACTGTGTGTAACTCATTAATCACTCAAAACATCATTTTAACGACAAGTGGTCTCATAAAAGTTGTATCTCTTTTTCTTAGCTTTCCAATGCCACTAGAATTACCTTATTTTGACTTTTGTAACTCAGGTTATGCTCATTTTATTGTACAAAGGTCAAAAACTATACGAATCTTGGCCATATAAATTCCGAACTCAACTCCATTGCAATGAATCCATCCAAAGTTTCATAGAGCTATGTCAAAACACCTATTTTAGACCTAAAAACATATAGAAAGACCAATCAGGAGATATCAAGGATAATTAGATTAAATGTGGCATAAATTCCAACATATATCAATCAAAACACACCTAAATCCACCTCAAATCAAGCACAAGATGTATGCATTTTATCCACATATCACATACCGTTAGCATATATTTTAAAAAGAAATGGTGCATCCCAAATATAATACATGGTGTAACACCCCTTTTTGAGGAGAGAATGTCACACCATAACCACAAAACGAAAACAAAATGTATAAATTAAGACCCGGTTCATTTTAATATAGATATGTCTATTTGGTTGTAATTGTACAAACGATTTAGCGAATTCCTTTTTTTGTAATAAAATGACAATACATGGTTACAACAGAAAGTAACATAAGAAGTAAACTATACATTCATACATCATACTTATATCATACTTGTTTAGATACATCACCAGATATACAAAAAGTAAAAGTTTTACGTGCCCCAAAATGATTACACATATACAGCCCACCAAAAAGACAAAACATTAGGCCCCCAAAAGATTTACAGATAGCCACCAGCAGCTACTGACAACATCAACCCCTAACACGAATGAGTAAGAACCATAGATGGATCCTCATCAGAGCAACCGAGTTACGAGCGGGGGCTCGTGCATAGGATAAGAAAGAATACTCTTGTGGGGAATAATAGCGCTCACTCCACATATCACGTATGGACAAGTAAAACTCTAAATGTAAGTGGGCATTAAAAGTAAATATAGGTGGATCATAACGTCCCCAAGCAAGAGACACAGTCACGTCTCTGAGGTAGAAGCAGCGATCCGTACTCAAGTTGATATGCTAGCAGATCAGACCTCCATGAAAAGTCAATGTCACATAACCCAAAAAGCCATGCAGACAGGATGCCATGTCCAAATAGGAAGCTAATCAAAATCAGACCAGAAGCCAGGGAATTCGTGCACTTCCCCTTCTTCATCGATGTCTTCGAAGAAACACATAAATAAACAGAATAGCAAAAATATAGAAAAGAGGTAAGACATCCTACATTCATTACCAATTATGACAGTAAAGAAACAGAACGGCGCAAAATGCCCACATAGCATATCAAAAAATTATAATTAGCATCAAGAAACAAATAGTAATTAACTTAACAATTTCAGGCAGTTATAACATCAATAAGACAACAGTTCCAATCATCATATGAATAAATGCACAAAAATATGTTGACTCACTATGCACGTGCACATGATATCAAAATCCTACGCCATGGAGCTAGACACAAACATCAGAGAGAATGATCAGGAGACATGTCTGTAACTCAGTTGCCTCGGTCAATAAGTGCTATAATTTCTCAATTTATCAACATGCACATCACGACATTGTACAAGACATTCTACACTAGATCGCGATATAGGATAATGTCTCGGTCCGAATAGTCGGTGCGTTTGCATCGGTCTATCTCACGGCCCAGAGGAGCTACCAACTGACCATTTGTGAGACACCCACACCCCGACGCCTCCAAGGTCAACATTATGACCTACACTAGTCTATTCGCACCCGCACATAGGTGTGATTCAATCTCCAGGCAACATAGCCTTAACAATAGTCCACTAGACTTTCACAATGCATGATGACTCAATGCATATTCATGTATATTCAACAATGATATACTTTTCCATAGTATGCCAGAATTTGGCCAAGTTAAACATCAACAAAATTTTAGGTCCCACTCATGGGCCCATAATACATATTATCAAGTTCTCAAATATAACAATACACTTTTAAGGTTCATTATGGAGTTTCACTTTAATCTAACATTTCTTATAAAATCTTTCTCTAGAGGAATTCTCTTGTAATTCTCATTAAATCTTTATTTCTCTTAATTTGCCAAGTCTTTTACTCAACTTAAATCATACTTACTTAGAAAATTATCTAAGATTCTCCAAGTCTCACACATGCTCTTGTTCATCCCTTAAGTTCAAAAGAATCACCCTAGGTCATCAAATAAGTTTCTTTCTATCTCATGAATCCATGATAAATTCTTAAGTTGCCTAATCACCTAAG
The DNA here is from genome assembly GCA_029884595.1 of Ormosia semicastrata. Classification (NCBI taxonomy): domain Eukaryota; kingdom Viridiplantae; phylum Streptophyta; class Magnoliopsida; order Fabales; family Fabaceae; genus Ormosia; species Ormosia semicastrata. Next base: position 14,558,192 of record JAQQTO010000062.1, on the reverse strand, counting down.
CCTTAGCTTGATGCATAACTTTTAGCCAATATGGCCCTTGAGGCCGTGACCTCCCAAGGACAATAGTCTAACTTTCATCACATTATTAATTACTTAATACTTAATTACTTAAGTTCCAAGGTTACCCAAAAATTATATATTTAGACCCAAAAAGGCCCTAGAGGCCGTGAGCCTCCCAAAGGGGTAAGAACCCAAATTTTCCATTGCTCTATTAATTATTATTCACTTGATTTGTTATGTCTCCAACTTGTTACAAAATTTTAACCATGAATACCCTATTGAAAGGGTATGGCCGTGAGCCTCATTAAGGAGAGCAAAGAACCCTTGCTTCCAAATCATATTTCTAATCCATCAAAATCAATCCATGATCATCGACATATACAAATACAACCAATAAACCACATAGAGGAAATTAAATACAAAGATCATTACAAAAACACATAACTAAGAGAAGAACCTTAACATGAATTTCTCACAACCAACACATAAACATGTTTCCCACTACCAATAGAGGTTGAAGTGGATAATCTTCCTCTTACCAAGAGAGAAAACAAGCAAAGAACTTCCTTGGAGCTCCTTGTAGATTTCGGCCTCCACCACCACTAAAACCCTAGGACATCAAACTTTCATAATAAATAAATCAAAGCATAAAAGAGGAGTTCTTGGTCACAAAGATGACCAAGAATCACGAAAATGAGAAGAGAAAATGAAAAAGTCATAAATTTTTCCTCAAAGTTTCAAACTTTTAAAGCTTGTAGAAGGAGATGAAAATGGTGGATTCAAGAGATGGTCACAAAAGAGAAAGTGTTCTAGATGATGAGAAGATGTAAGAAACAAGGTTGGTTAAGCAAGAAAATGTGGGTGACCAAAAATGGTGTCTTGGCCATGGAAGAGAAGAGAAAAATGGAGAGGATGGGTGAGCTCCTTGAAGATGATTCCAATAAGAAAGATAGTCTTCTAATCAAGATATAGATTCATGCAAGATGGTTGCTTGAAATCAAACAAGCATGGAGGGTGGAAGGATGTGGTGCTACCGTCGGAAGAAGAAGAGAGAAGGAGGAGAAAAGCTTGAAAGAAAATGAGAAAAGAGAAGTATAGAGAGAGAAAGTGATAGTAAAATGACTTCAAAATTAGAAATGAAAAGTGATAAAGTGAAAAGCTAAATTTTGGCTCCAAAATGGGCCTCATTGCATAGAGCTACATGGGAGAAAGAGGGAAAGGAAGCTTCCTCTAGAAGCTTGGTGCAAAGCTTCCTTGAGAAGCTTTGTTAGATTTTGTGTAAAAGTCAACTTAATTGGACATAAAGTAGATTTCTAGATAAGATGATAAGAATTTTTACTACAAGCTATTACCCAATGGACAATTGTTACAGTTTATGAAGCCAATATGTATTATCTAATGGATAATAGAGCATACTGTAAAAAATTTTATTTAACAGAACGTATTGTGATTTTATTTATCAGATAAAATCTCAAAAAATGTAAACCTCGTAAAGTATATCCGGCCTCGGGTTTAGTAAGATCCCCCATCGACATTTTCACAGTTCAATGTTTACCAGCCTCGATGAAAATATTTCATTTTTCAGACTTCGCTCAGTATGCACGTAAATTGAGAAATATATTAAAATAATCAACAATTCTGGAAAAATCCAGAAAAATTCACAAAAATCACAAATATTATAAAATGACTATTTATCATGAAACAAACAATTTTCGGGGTGTTACAACTCTCCCCTTTTAAAAAGAAATTTCATTCTCGAAATTTTTATACCTTAGAATAGTTGTGGATGATGCTTCTTCATCTTGTCTTCTAACTCCCATGTTGCATCTCCGGTCGTTTCATTCCAAATCACTTTTACTAATGGGATTTCCTTCCCTTTGAGTTGTTTTACTCTCTTATCTTCAATCCTTACAAGAGGTGCCTCATAAGTTAATTTCTCTTTCAATTGTACTGTGTTCAGTGCTATGACATGACTCGGGTCAGGAATATATTTTTACAATTGCGACACATGAAAGACATTGTGAAGGTTAGAAAGAAAAGGTGGTAGGGCTATTTGGTAAGCTACTGGACCTATCCGGCGAAGAATTTGGTAAGGTCCAAGGAATTTGGGAGTAAGTTTTCTAGATTTCAGAACTCGGCCGACCCCAGTCATAGGCGTGACTTTCAAAAACACATGCTCGCCTTCCTAAAACTCAAGAGGCTTTCTCCTTTTGTTCGCATAGCTCTTCTATCGACTCTGAGTCGTCCTCATCTTTTCCTGAATCATCTTGACTTTCTCAGTCATTTGTTGTATAAGATCAGGCCCAATGGTAAGGCGCTCTCCGTCTTGGTACCAACATAAAGGTATTCTGTACTGTCGTCCATATAGAGCTTCATAGGGTGCCATCCCTATGCTCGAATGAAAACTGTTGTTGTAGGTGAACTCTACCAATGGTAAAACTTCATCCCAACTTCCAGTCTGTTCCAAAGCACAAGCTCTGAGCAAATCCTCCAATGATTGAATTGTCCTTTCCGATTGACCATCGGTTTGAGGATGATAAGTAGTACTCAAACTTAGCTTTGTTCCCAACGCTCCTTACAAACTTTGCTAAAACTTTGATGTGAACCTAGGATCTCGATCAGAAATAATACTGGTAGGCACACCATGTAGCCTAACGATCTCACCAATATACAGCTAAGTCAACTTCTCCATGTTGTACCTTATGTTGATTGGTAGGAAATGTGCTGCCTTTGGGAGTCGATCAACGATTACCCATATTGAATCGTAACCTTTTCTGGTCTTTGGTAATCCAACCACAAAGTCCATCGCAAAACTATCCCACTTCTATTTAGGAATAGCTAGGGGTTGCAACATTCCTGACGGTCTCTGGTGTTCAACCTTTGCTTTCTGACAAACTAGACAAGATAACACACATCTGGCAATATCACTCTTCATTCCGTGCTACTAACATAACCATTTCAAGTCTTGATACATCTTGGTTATTCCCGGATGCATACTCAACTTGCTCATGTGAGCATGTTTGAGAATATACTTTCTAAGTTCTTGATCCCTAGGTATACAAATTTTACCTCTGAATCTTAGGATTCCATCAGTTCCTTCCTCAAATGTTGTCACACCGCCTTGCTTCATTAGCTCTCTTTCTTCTTGCAAAAACTTATCAACTCTCTATTTCTCTTGGATGTCTTCCATGAGGTCATTTGAAATAGTGACCATGTTCATGCAAATCTTCCCTAGTGCCAACTCCACAAAGGACCATACATCCATGAATTGCTCTATCAAATTTTTTCCTTGACCATCATAGTAGAGATATTGAGCATATTCCTACTAAAAGCTTCTGCCACAAATGTTTGCCTTTCTGGGGTGATACAAAAGTTGAAAATCATAATCTTTATGAAATTCTAACCACCTTTGCTGTCTCATATTCAACTCCTTTTGGTCATATAGGTATTTCAAGCTCTTGTGGTCGCTAAAGATATTGAACATCGCCCCATAAAGAAAATGCCTCCATATCTTCAAAGCGAATAACACAACTGCTAACTCTAGGTCATGAGTTGGGTTGTTCTTCTCATGCACTCGCAATTGTCTCGAAGCGTAAGCCACCACTTTTCTATTTTGCATAAGCACAGATCCTAATCCTTAGTATGAAGCATTGCAATACACTTCGAAGGGTTCACTTGGATCAAGTAGAATTAACACCTGTGAAGCAGTTAGTCATCTCTTCAATTCTTGGAAACTTTCTTCGCAAGCATTAGTCCACTCAAAGGCTTGATTCTTTCTAGTGAGCTGAGTAAGAGGCCCTGCTATCTTACAAAATCTCTCATTGAATCTCTATTAGTATCTAGCTAATCCCATAAAGCTCTGAATTTCTGTCACTGTCTTCGGCCTTTCCTATTGTAGAATCGCTTCCACTTTTGACGAATCCACTACAATCCCTTCCTTCAAGACCACATGACCCAAAAACTTAACTTCTTCTAGCCAGAATTCACACTTTGACAATTTGGTGTACAACTTCTTCTCCTTCAAAATCTGGAGAACTATATTGAGGTGTTCAGCATGGTCCTCCTGATTTTGAGAATAGATCAGAATGTCATCAATGAAGACAGTAATGAATCTGTCCAAGTAAGGAAAAAAGATTCTGTTCATGTAGTCCATGAATATGGCAGGTGCATTCGTTACACCAAACAGCATTACAAGATATTCGTAATGACCCTAACGGGTACAAAAATCTATTTTGGGAATATCCTCCACCTTTACTCGGATCCGATGATAACCCGATCGCAGATTGATCTTAGAGAATACTGCTACTCCTTTCAGTTGATCTATCAAGCCATCTATCCTCAGAAATGGATATTTATTCTTGATTGTGACCTTATTCAGCTGGTGATAGTTCACACATAATCGCGAAGTCTCATCCTTCTTCCTGACTAGCAGCACTGGTGCTCTCCATGGTGACACACTGCGTCTAACAAATTACTTTTCCAAGAGTTCTTCTAACTACTTCTTAAGCTCAACTAACTCTGATGGTGACATCTTGTAGGGCGCTATAGATACAGGACTAGATCCAGGCACAAGATCAATGGTGAACTCTATCTCCCGCTCCGGCGATAAATCAGGTACTTCATCAGGAAAAACTTCAGGAAATCCATTAGCTACTTGAATAGCATCTAAATCTATCTTGCTCTCGACTTCTAAGGAAGACAATAGCATGTATCCTTGAGCTACTTCTTTTAAGAAAGCTCGAATTTAGTTGGCCGTCAAAAATCTAGAAACTTCATCCATAGGGAAAACTATGGTTTTACTAGAACAGTCTAATAGGATATGGTTAGAAGACAACTAATCCATTCCTAAAATTATGTCTGATTGGAAAAGAGGTAGGCAGATCAAATCAACAGAAAAGATTCGACCCTCAACAATTAAAGGACAATTTAAACAAATTTTGATAGTAATGACAGGTTTAGCAGTAGGGGGTAGAAACAGTCAAATCAAAAGGTAAGGAAGACAAAGGTAAACTAAGTCATCACACACAGTCATAAGAAATGAAAGAGTGGGTTGCCCTAGAGTCATACAGTACAGTTAAAAGATTACCTCCTATGGTACCTTCTCCTTGTATCAGATTTTCAGATTCGGAGGCTTCCGCTCCACTTATAGTGTAGACTCAACCTCCTGCTTGCGATTTTGCAGCTCGTGCAGTGTTGACTGAAGGCTCTGCCTTAGCTTGATTGCAGTCCCTAGAGACGTGTCCAGGTTTCCTATATCAAAAATAGATTATTCCTTTCATGGTGCAATCCCTCGTCAGGTGGTCTTTCCCACACTTCAAACACTTTGGCGAAAATGCCACATTCTAACCAGTTTGATTTCCACCAGAACCTCCACTGGAACCTCCACCAGATGACTGTTGCCGACTTCCCAATGGTCGGGAATAGGGTTTCTTTTGAAAGCGGTTTACATTTTTGCCACCTCCTCTTTAGAACCTAGTAGGTCCAAAGTTATGATTCCTCGTGTCCCGCACTTGATCTAGATCTTTCACTCGGTGACACGTGTCCAACAGCTCTGAAAACTTGTTGATCCTCAAGGTTATGACCGCCCTTTTCATGTCATGCCTCAATCATTTCTCAAATTTCTGACACTTCTACACCTCGTCCGACTGGGGTTAGAAATACGTTGAAAATTTGGACAAACTTTCGAACCTCATGGCATACTCGCTGATAGTCAAGTTCCCTTGCCTTAAACTAAGAAACTCCATCTCTTTGGTATGTCTTGTGCTTGCTGGGAAATACTTCTCTAAGAATTTATCCTTGAATACCTCCCAAGTGATTACTCGACTTTCAGCTTTTAGTAATCTCTGCGCTCCGTTCCACCAATCTTCCGTGTCTCTGATCAGCATAAAAGTAGTATAGGTTACCTTCTTGTCATCGGCATAATTCATGCCTTTGAAAATTTTCTCCAGCTCCTTGATCCAAAGACTAGCCTTCTCTGGATCAAATTCCCCCTTAAACTGAGAAGGGTTGTTATGATGGAACTCCGATAAACTTTGAGCATCGGCTGAAGCTTCTTGCTATTGTGCAGCCCTTTCCTGCTGTTGAGCAGCTCTCTCAGTTTGTTGTGCAATGACATCCGCCATTCGTTACATTGCTTCGATTATTGTAGCCATGCCTCCACTGCATGCCATTTCACTTTTTCAAGGTAGTCTGAATGAAAAACACAAAGAAGAATTAGAAGTATCTTTTTGGATACCAAACAAAGAGGATCACACAGTACAAATAAGACAGACCTAACCACAAAGACCTAAAAGAAAAATTAAACTGGGGCTCTGATACCAAACTAGTGTAACGCCCCTTTTTGTGGAGGGAATGTCACACCATAACCACGAAATGAAAACAAAATGTATAGACTAAGACCTAGTTCATTTTAATATAGATATGTCTATTTGGTTGTAATTGTATAAATGATTTAGTGAATTCCATTTTATTTTTGTAATAAAATGACAATACATGGTTACAACAGAAAGTAACATGAGAAGTAAACCATACATTCATACATTATACTTATATCATACTTGTTTAGATACATCACCAGATATACAAAAAGTAGAAGTTTTACGTGCCCCAAAATGATTACACATACACAGCCCACCAAAAAGATAAAACATTAGGCCCCCAAAAGATTTACAGATAGCCACCAGTGGCTACCAATAGCATCAGCCCCTAAAGCGAATGAGAAGGAATCGTAGATGGATCCTCCTCAGGGTCTTCCTCGTCAGAGGAAATCTTCATCGGAGTAATCGAGTTACGAGCGGGGGCTCGTGCAGATGATAAGAAAGAATACTCTTGTGGGGAGTAATAGCGCTCACCCCACATATCACGTATGGGCAAGTAAAACTCTAAATGCAAGTGGGCATTAAAAGTAAATATAGGTGGATCATAACGTCTCCAAGCAAGAGACACAGTCACGTCTCCAAGGTAGACGCAGCGATCCGTACTCAAGTTGATGTGCCAGCAGTCCGGACCTCTATGAAAAGTCAATCTCACATAACCCAAAAAGCCATGCAGACGGGACGCCATGTCCAAACAGGAAGCTAATCAAAATCAGGCCAGAAGCTAAGGAATTCGTGCACTTTCTTTTCTTCACTGACATCTTCGGAGAAACACATAAATAAATAGAATAGCAGAAATATAGAAAAGAGGTAAAACATCCTACATTCATTACCAATTATGGCAATAAAGAAACAGAACGGCGCAGAACGCCTACATAGCATATCAGAAAATAATAATCAGCATCAAGAAGTAAATAGTAAACAACTTAACAATTTCAGGTAGTTATAACATCAATAAGACAACAGTTCTAATCATCAAATGAATGCATGCTAAATATTATGTTGACTCACTATGCACGTGCACATGATATTGAAATCCTACTCCATGGCGCTAGACACGAACATTGGAGAGAAAAATCAAGAAACATGTCTATAACTCGGCTGCCATGGCCAACAAGTGCTGTAATTTCTCAATTTATCAACGTGCACATCATGGCATTATATAAGACATTCTACACTAGATCACGATATAGGATAGTGTCTCGGTCCGGATCGTCGGTGCGTTTGCATCGGTCTATCCCATGGCCCAGAAGAGCTACCAATTAACTGACAATTTGTGAGACACCTGCACCCCGACGCCCCCAAGGTCAACATTATGACCTACACTAGTCCATTCGCACCCACACATAGGTGTGATTCAATCTCCTAGGCAACATAGCCTTAACAATAGTCCACCGGACTTTCACAATACATGATGACTCAATGCATATTCATGTATATTCAACAATCATATACTTTTTCCATAACATGCCACAATTTGGCCAAGTTAAACATCAACAAAATTTTAAGTCCCACTCATGGGCCCACAATACATATTATCAAGTTCTCAAATATAACAATACACTTTTAAGGTTCATTATGGAATTTTACTTTAATCTAACATTTCTTATAAAATCTTTCTCTAGCGGAATTCTCCTGTAATTCTCATTAAATCTTTATTTCTCTTAATTTGCCAAGTCTTTTACTCAACTTAAATCATACTTACTTAGAAAATTATCTAAGGTTCTCCAAGTCTCACACACGCTCTTGTTCTTCCGTTAAGTTCAAAAGAATCACCCTAGGTCATCAAATAAGTTTCTTTCCATCTCATGAATCCATGATAAATTCTTAAGTTGCCTAATCACCTAAGCCTTAGCTTGATGCATAACTTTTAGCCAATATGGCCCTTGAGGCCATGACCTCCCAAGGACAAGAGTCCAACTAATTTTTTCATCACATTGTTAATTACTTAATACTTAATTACTTAAGTTCCAAGGTTATCCAAAAATTACATATTTAGACCCAAAAAGGCCCTAGAGGCCGCGAGCCTCCCAAAGGGGTAAGAACCTAAATTTTCCTTTACTCTATTAATTATTATTCACTTGATTTGTTATGTCTCCAACTTATTACAAAATTTTAACCATGAATACCTTATTGAAGGGGTATGGCTGCGAGCCAAGGAGAGCAAAGAACCCTTGCTTCCAAATCATATTTCCAATCCATTAAAATCAATCCATGATCATCAACATATACAAATACAACCAATAATTCACATAGAGGAAATTAAATACAAAGATCATTAGAAAAACACATAACTAAAAGAGGAGCCCTAACATGGGTTTCACACAACCAACACATAAACATGTTTCCCACTATCAATAGAGGTTGAAGTGGATAATCTTCCTCTTACCAAGAGAGAAAACAAGCAAAGAACTTCCTTGAAGCTCCTTGTAGATTTCGGCCTCCACCACCACCAAAACCCTAGGACATCAAACTTTCATAATAAATAAATCAAAGCATAAAATAGGAGTTCTTGGTCATAAAGATGACCAAGAATCACGAAAATGAGAAGAGAAAATGAAAAAGTCATAAACTTTACCTCAATGTTTCAAACTTTTAGAGCTTGTGGAAGGAGATGAAAATGGTGGATTCAAGAGATGGCCACAAAAGAAAAAGTGTTCTAGATGATGAGAAGATGTAAGAAACAAGGTTGGTTGAGCAAGAAAATGTGGGTGGCCAAAAATGATGTCTTGGCCGTGGAAGAGAAGAGAAAAATGGAGAGGATGGGTGAGCTCCTTGAAGATGATTCCAACAAGAAAGATAGTCTTCCAATCAAGATGTAGATTTAAGCAAGATGGTTGCTTGAAATCAAACAAGCATGGAGGGTGGAAGGATGTGGTGGTGCCGTGGGAAAAAGAAGAGAGAAGGAGGAGAAAAGCTTGAAAGAAAATGAGAGAAGAGAAGTGTAGAGAGAGAAAGTGATAGTAAAGTGACTTCAAAATTAGAAATGAAAAGTGATAAAGTGAAAAGCTAATTTTTGACTCCAAAATGGGCCTCATTGCCATGGAGCTACATGGGAGAGAGAGGGAAAAGAAGCTCTAGAAGCTTGGTGCAAAGTTTCCTTGAGAAGCTTTGTTAGATTTTGTGTAAAAGTCAACTTAATTAGACATAAAATAAATTTCTAGATAAGGTGATAAGGATTTTTACTACAAGTTATTACCTAATGGACAATTGTTACAGTTTATTAAGCTAGTATGTATTGTCCAATGGATAATAGAGCGTACTGCAAAAAAATTTATTTAACAAAATGTACCGCAATTATATTTATCAGATAAAATATCAAAAATTGTAAACCTCGTGAACTATGCCCAGCCTCGGGTTTAGTAAGATCCTCCATCGACGTTTTCATAGTTCAAGGTTTACTAGCCTCGGGAAAAATATTTCATTTTCCTGACTCCGCTCAGTGTGTACGTAAATTGAGAAATATATTAAAATAATCAATAGTTAGGAAAAAATCCAAAAAAGTTCACAAAATTACAAATTTTATAAAATGACTATTTATCATGAAACAAAATTTTTTGTGTGTTCCACATGGCATCATGTAAGAACTTTTTCCTTTGTTGCCATGTCAGCTGAAATGGGATGAGTCCTGTAATACACTCAATAGCATGTTAGACTAGTTTATAGTTACAAAAGTAGCATAATACTTTTTTGACATGTCAGTGAAGTTTTGTGACAAACTGAGTTAGTTTAGGCACTTTGCCGCAGTACAAAAGGTGGTAAATGGCCTAAAATGACTTAGACAGTAGCATAAATTGCTAAGCAATGGGAAACATCTATGGATAATTAGTTTCTAGGTCACAAATGAGTTAAGTAAGGTGTGGTTAAAGTTACAAGATAATCAGAGTTAATTTGATATTTTTAAGCATACTGGTTATGCATTTTAATACCGAATTGACCCCCAGCAGATATGAAAAAATAAGATAAAGGTTAAACAAAATTTTTAATGAATCTTTGGATTTATTTTAAACTTGTTGGAAGTTGGAAACTTAGATTTGGAGGAATCTAAGTGTTCTTTACAAATCGAGAATTTTGGAGCGTAGAATACATAAAAGAAAGGACAGAAAAGAGAAGGCAGAAACCAAAGGAAGAAAGGAGAGAAAGAGAAGAGAAAAAGGAGGAAAGCAAGGGGGAATGATCCAAGAGTAAGAGCAAGGCTTCAAGATCTTCATCCAAGCAAGAGGATTTCTATTCACCTTTTCCTTGTTGTTCATCATGGATGAACTCAAGTTTCTTGAGTAGAAATAGGAGCTTATAGAGTTAAATCCATGTTTTTGACCTGGTTCATGATTTCAAGGACTAGGTTAGTATGTTTTTAGCTTAGTGAGTGCTAGATAGCCATTTATTGCTTAAGATCAACCATTAGAATTCATAGATGAGGAATTTGGTGATAGTTGGAGTTTAGTAGGTTTTGGACCTAAATCTATGCCTAGGAGAATCAATAGGTTGTAAAAGAGCTACAACAAGTTTAGGGGCCTAGATTGATGATAGAAATCACCTAGGATCCATTTTTGGAAGATTGGATCTTAGCTTTGATCCTATGGAACAATTGCACATTATGTAGAAATTCTGAAAAATTGTTGTCATGCAGAGAGCACCTAGATGCTTTACATAGAGTGCTTAGACACTCGTGCTCCAGAGAAGAGTGATCGCGCAGTAAGGAGATAAGCACCTAGACACTCAGTCCAGAGCGCTTAGACGCCCAAAGCAGATTTCATCGAAATCTTTATTTTGATGATTTGAGATTCCCTAGTTGTTAGGATCCTTTGTTTATGCCTAGTAGAGGGTGTTGAGGCACTAGAAATGGTATTTCTTAGAGAGAAAGACCAAGTGGCATACAAGGGAAGGTAATTTTGCTTTGTGTATCCATTAGTTAGGGATTGCCATAGTTAGGTGTCTAGCTCCCTAGGCAACATGGTGTTGCCTTAGATATCACTTGTGGAGTGATGAGTACGTGGGATACTAGATACAAGAGAATTGACTTATATTGGTAAGAAGTGAGTGCCATGAAGCTTAGTTGGCCATAGTAGAGTGCCATAGTGCCTAATCGGAAAAAGTTAAGGGTTAAGGTGCCAAGTTAGCAGAAGTTGAGTACCATAGACCCTAGCTAGCAAGGGTAAATTCCATAGTGCATGAAAGCTCTCATAAAGAGGAGAGGAGGTTGAGCTAGTAATGCAAGGTTAGGAAGTGTACTACGTCTAGTTGGCATTGGTTATATGTCGTAGTGCATGAAATGCTCTCACAGACTTAAAGTAGAGTTAGTGGTGCAAGGTGGACTTAGTATAGAGTTGTGTGGTGGTTATGTTAAAGTTAGACATAATGTTGTATTTTCACATATGCATATCACATTTTCCATATATACTTGTTATTCCTAGAGAAGAGTGAGTGGAGGCATCCACTCAGTTTTGGTGGCGATATCCACCTAGTTTATGGTAGACTACTTGGTAGGCTACAGGGTAGGAAGAAACTTGTTGTGGTAAGAGACTTCATTCCTATTGGGTAGGCTATAAGTGGTTACACATTGTCATAGCAGATTCCCTCATTACCTAGGGGGAATAGGTAAGTATCATGACATTACACCTACACTTGTATACACTTTTTTCTTTGAGCATAATCATACATCATTTCACTACTACATTAATTAATATTTATTTTGATTGGAATTTGTGTTCTTGATGTGTATGTGTGCATTGTGCCTTCAGTGATAGCTGTATGAGCGGTTGTCTTGTAGATGATGTCATACGATTGTATGGGCGGTTGTTTGATATCATCGTGGTTTCAAATATTAGAACAGGAGTATAGATTGCTTAAGAACGTTACACAAATAGATAGGTTTGTGATTGTTTCTTATGCGATGAGTTTTAGTATGTTTACTAGTTCAGTCATGTTTATTCATTGCGAATATTTAAACTGCTAGTTTTGGTTACTTATATTGAGAAATATGATTTCTCACCCCGTTTGTTGCTTTGTAAATTCAGTTTGAAGCTCTACAAGGGAAGCAGAAGATATGTGAAGACTAGTATAGTTTATATGTTTTATGAAGTTAAAGTTTGTATATTATACTAGCTCTAGTTGTAAAAAAAGTTTATGTAAACTAATTGCCCTATTGAGGCAAAAATGTTTGTATAAATCTTTTAGTTTTTTGTAAGACTCTCCATTATTATTTGTTTAAATGATATGGATTAGTATGATGTTTAAGTTAGAAATAGCATAGCTAATACTACTTATTCAAGTATATGTTTGATATACTAGGCTATCGGTATTAGGATGTTACAAGTCCAACAGCTTTGTAGTTTGAAAAATCCGCATACCAAGGGAGGATTTGAAAAGCGAACAGTTGTTCATCTAGGAAATCTTCCTTTATTAGTACCTATTCTTCTTCTGAGCCTCTTTCTTGCATGATTCTTGACAAATGGTCAGCTACCAAATTTTCTGTTCCTTTCTTGTCTCGAATCTCCAAGTCAAATTCCTATAATAGAAAAATCCATCTAATTAATCTAGGTTTTGCATCTTGTTTAGTCAAGAGATATTTCAAAGTTGAATGGTCAGTATAAACAATAACTATTTACCTAACGAAATAAGAATGGAATTTTATCAAATGCAAAGACTACTACAAGTAATTCTTTTTCTATAGCTGCATAGTTAAGCTATGCATCATTTAAGACTCTACTTTCATAATAAATGGCATGTAAAACTTTATCTTTTCTTTGTCCTAAAATAGCACCTACAACAAAGTCACTTGCATCACATATTAATTCAAAAGGTAAATTCCAGTCAAGAGCAGCAATTATGGGAGCAGAAATGAGCTTGCTTTTCAAAACATTAAATGCATTTAAATATTCATCATAAAAAAAATGGTGCATCTTTAATAAGTAATTGGCATAATGGTTTGGTGATTTTGGAGAAATCCTTAATAAATCTCTTGTAAAACTAAGCATGCCTGAAGAAACTCCTTACTCCCTTAACAGTAATGGGAGGTGGTAGTTTCTCAATGATTTCCACTGTCGCTTGATCTACTTCAATTCCACGTGAGGAGATGCGATGTCCTAGAATAATTCCTTTTTGTGCCATGAAGTGACATTTCTCCCAATTCAACACCAATTTAGTTTCCTAAAATCTTTCCAAAACCAAAGAGAGATTAGATAGACAAGAATCAAAAGAAGATCCAAATATAGAAAAAATCATCCATAAAAATTTCAACAAACTTTTCAATCATATTAGAGAAAATAGAAATCGTACACCTTCGAAAAGTTGTGGGAGTATTGCAAAACCCGAAGGGCATCCTTCAATATGCAAATATTCCATATGGACAACTGAAAGCTATCTTTTCCTGATCCTCAAGTTCCACCAAGATCTGATTATAGCCATAGTAGCCATCTAAAAAGCAGAAATAAGTGTGACCCACTAGCCTCTCTTCCATCTGATCAATGAATGGAAGTGGAAAGTGCTCTTTCCTTATTGCATTGTTGAGTCTCTTAAAATCTGTGCACATTCTCTAGCCAGTGATAGTCCTTGTGGGAATAAGTTCATTTGTGTCATTAGCTATCACTGTCATCCCCCTTTCTTCCGAACAACTTGTACTGGACTTACCCACGAACTATTTGAGATAGGAAAAATAATGCCTGCATCATAGAGCTTCATCACCTCTTTTCTCACCACTTCTTTCATGGTGGGGTTTAATCTCCTTTACGGTTGAATCTCTTCCTTGAATTCATCTTCCATTAGGATTTTATGCATGCAAATTATGGAACTAGTGCCCTTAAGATCCTCAATAGACCACCCAGTAGCTGATTTGTGTTCTCTCAAAACTCTCAAAAGCTTCTCTTCTTCAACTTCACTGAGCTCGACATTCACAATTACTGGAAAAGTATTGTTCTCACCAAGAAAAGCATACTTGAGATTAGAGGGAAGCGACTTTAATTCTAACTTTGGTGGTTCTTTTTTAATTGCATCTTCTTTCTTCAGCTCTTCTTTCTAAAAATTTAAACGAGGAAAGATTGGAAAAGCCTCCAAATTTTCTATGCACTCAAGTATCTCTAATGCTTCCTCCTCCTCCTCATCCACTAAGGCATTAGAATTAATTAGCCCTTTTTCAAGTGGAGATATTGGAAGGCTCTGCTCTAATGCTTTATATACCATAGAATCAATCATGTCCACCTCAAGGCATTGTTCTTCCTCCATAGGATGTTTCATTGCCTCAAAAACATTGACGATGACCTTGTAACACCCTTAAAAATATGTTAGACTTGTATATGGTTATAGAGGTAGCTTAATACTTGTTTAACATACTTGTTAAATTTTGTGACTTTCTGAGCAAGTTTAGTCACTTTGCTGTAACATTATATGTGAAAAATAGTTGTTATTAGCTCCGAAATTGACTTAAACTACTTAGTTAATGGAAATAAATTTGGATAATTTGTTTCTATGTCACAAATGTGTAGAAGAGGATGTAGTTAAAATTTGAGGATAATCGAAGTTAGTTTGATATTTTTAAGCATACTAAGAGTGTGTTTTAATGTCGGATTAACTAGTCACAGATATGAAAAAATAAAGAAATGGTGAAACAAGAATTTAGACGAATCCTAGGATTTATTCTAAAGTTGTTGGAAGTTAGGAAACTTGATTTAGAAAAATCTAAGTGTTTTTAACAGATCAAAAGTTCTAGCCAAAATACTCAAGTGACTAAGTGCCTTATGTCTCTCTCTTTTCTGCCTTGACTTTCCATGTTTTATGAGATATTTTCACTCTCATTCTCACCCACTCACACAGCTGCTAATAGGAAAACACAAAGGAAAAGAAAAGAAAGAAGACAGAAGAGGAAAAGTAAGAAATGAAGGGGGAAAAGAGGAGGAACAAAAAGGAAGAGGTGGAGAGGAGCTTTTGAGTACTTTTCTTTCTGGACACTAGAGGTAGGGGCCTTTAAACTCATCTTTCCCTTTTGATTCTTCTTGTGTGATGTTAGGTTGTATGAGTAGAGAAAAATGGGTTTGATGAGCAAATTTGTGTTCTTGGCTTGATTCTTGATCCCAAGAGTTAAGTTCGAGTGTTTTCAACTTGTTGAATGTATGGTTGCTTGTTTTCAACTTGATCCCAAGAGTTAGCTTAGTAGATATCCATGAGTTTCTTGGTTGAGCAAGTTGGTAAATGGGTATTTTCTTGTTTGAGCTAAGCTTAAATTCATATTTTGATGAGTTGATTTTAGTGTTTGAGGAGTATCACATGTTAAGTGACCATGTTTGATGTTTGAAAACCATTAGGATTTAAATTTGAGAAGAGAACAGTGGGTATGTTCCTAATGGAACAGTACCAGTTTCTACAGAATTCTATAAAAACCATTCTGGTGCACTAGGGCTTAGGTGCCAATGTTGGGCACCTAGGCACCCACTACCCAGAAAGTGAGCAATATTATGTTATGTGTATGGCGCCTAAACACCCATTGTGAGGCACCTAAGCACTAGTTGAGCGCCTGAGCGCTAGGCGAGGAGTGCTTGAGCACCAGTTACAGGGGAAAGCAGGGCATTGCCTCTACCATGCCAGCGCCTGGGCGTCCAAACCAATTTTTGAGAGGATCTTTATTTTGTGAAAATGAAGCTCCTAACTTATGTAGATCTTTATTATATGCTTCTTAATGAGTGATGAGACTCTAATAGGGGTATTTATTGAAGTGTTAATATGATGAATGTAAATCAATTGGTATGTTAATTATTGTAGTAATTAGCATCATTATTTTTCATACTTGTGATTATGAATGTAAATCAATTAGTATGTTAGTTATTGTAGTAACTGACATCATTATTTTTCATAGTTGTGATTATGAATGTAAACCAATTGGTATGCTGTTTATTATGGTAATTAGCATCATTGTGTTTCATACCTACATTTGATGAACGATGAGATCCTCACTCTTAGTGATATATGATTGTAAGTGAGGAGGTAACATGCCCTCCCTATCATAGTGATGAGTTGACAATGCTCCATTCCTTTCCTATCACTGCAAAGTTGATAAGTTCATTGCCCGAAGAGACTTCTGGAACTAGGTTCTGATGCTTATTCAAGGCTTATAGAATTGGTTCCTCTGTTTTGTTCAAGGATCATGACATATCATAACATTACTATGGAACTGGATTCCTGAATATGGTATTATGACATTATCAAGTACATTTCTAGGTTATTGCATAGGCATGAACATAAGGTAGAATTAGGCATATGCATGGCAATTGTATAGGTGGTTGCTAATCATTGCATATTCATGACATTGCAATTGTATGGGCAATTACTTATTTTTGAGATTATGATGAAGAGTTGAGAGATTTGTATGCGAAAATGAGTTTTCTATACAAACTTATAAAATGAGATTCTATTTCAGCAAGAGAAAGGAAGTGGTTTTTGGCTTTTGCCACCTTTCTAGAGAGATTTGTGATTTTACTTGATGTTTTCCCCGAAATAGCTGGAATGATTGTGATGACATGTTTTATTGTGAAACTACTGAGAATTTTTTATTCTCACCCCACGTGTTGTGTTTCCATAATGATTTTAGGAAGAAGACTTATGGATAGTGAAGTGCAGTCAATAGCTTGGGAAGCTTAGCTTAGTAGTGCTTTGTAGTTTCTTTTTGAAACATGTATATTTTGTGCCTTAAGAGGCCTAGTTTATAAGTTTTGTACATATTTTGTATTTATAATAAATACAGACGTTATGTGTATATTCTTCTATTCGTGGCTTATACTTTCTATATCTAAGAACTTGTTATATCTTCTTAGAAATGTTTTTAGTAAATAGAAGCATGTTTGGATCTAATTACAGTGATATAATAAAGATTATATTGTTACTATTAAATTTAGGATGTTACATTATGGTATCAGAGCAATTCATCTTGTTGAGATGGGGAAATGGACTGACTATGCTTAGGTATGTTTAGGAGTTCCTTTGTGTGTTGTGCATTTCTTAGTCTCTTGTTTAAGATGTTTGAATAGAATTGTATGACTTGTCTTAGGTTGGATTGTTATTAGCTACTATTACACGGTTACACGATATTGAGACTGATCAACTCAATATGTATTATTCTGTGTGGATAAGAAATTTTGGCACCACCGAGGAGAACTCGTGAAATAAGGAACTCAACTAGTGAAGGTCCGAATATGGCCAAGGTCGTGATGGAAATGGCCAATGCGATGCGAGAACAGACAACCGCAACTGCCAATGCGTTGAGAGAGTAGACAGCTGCAACTGCAAGGATGTTTGAGAGATTGGAAAATGATCAACCTACATAACCAGTGCAACCTCAGCCAGCACAAGTGGTACAAGTGGAAAGAAACCATGATTTTCATGACCATTCAGAGTTCTGAAAAGCTAGTCCTCCATCGTTCAGAGGGGATTATGATCCAGTAAGAGCCGACGAGTGGATAAATGAGTTGGAGAAAACTTTTGCAGTGATAAAATGTACAGAAGATTAGAAGATGTCTTTTGCTACATACATATTAAAGGGAGATGTGAGAAGGATGATGGAAGTAGCTGGGACTCTGATTACCTAAGATGTATTTAAGATTGCCTTTTTGGAGAAATACTTTCTGCAGAATATACAAGAGGAAAAGGAGATGGAGTTTTTACAACAAGAGCAGTGTAACACCCTATAATAATATGTTAAGCTTGTATATGGATACAAAGGTAGCCTAATAACATGTCTGTTGAATTTTATAGCTTTCTGAGCATGTTTAGTCACTTTGCTGTAACACTATGTGTGAGATATATTTGTTATTAGCCCCAAAATTGTCTTAAATTGCTCAGTTAATGGAAATAGACGTGGCGAATTTATTTCTAAGTCACAAATATGTGAACTGCACAATAGTTAAAATCTAAGGATAATCAGAGTTAGTTTGGTATTTTTAAGCATATTGGTTATGTATTTTAATACCAGAATGACTAGCAGCTCATATAGAAAAATAGAGAAATGGTGAAACAAGATATTCTATGAGTCTTAGGATTTATTTTATATCTGTTAGAAGTTAAGTAACTTGGTTTCGTGAAATCTAGGTCTTTTTAGCAGATCAGAATTTTTTGTACCTTTTAGTGGTTAGCTATAAGAAGCCAATTCTGACTTCTTCTCTCCACTCTCTCACGACAACAAAAAGCGAAAGAAAGAAAAGGGAAAAGAAAGAAAGGAAACCACAGGGGGAGAAGGAGAAAAGGGGGAAAAGCTAGAGGAGCTAATATCAAAGCTTGAAAGAGGATCCAAGAGCAAGTTCAAGGCTTCAAGATCTTCATCTTTACTACACAAAAGGTAGGGTTTTGTGTTCTTTAACTCCTTGTCTTTCATTTTCACCATTTATCCTTATGAGATGCATATTAGGTCATTTTAGAATTTAGAGTTGTCTAAAGTGTTTTTCTTGCTTGAATGAGTTTTATTGGTTGTTTATGACTTATTCATGAAATAAGTTTAAGTTAGAAACTTAGAATTTTTCATTTGGACCTTTGATGCTAAAAGTGAGAAAGTTAGGTCATGGATGAAGATTTTGTCCTTGGCTCCAATTTAGAGGCTTTTGTTAGTGATTAATGATTCCTGTATGTTTATGAACTAGTTAGGGACCTTAAATCACCTAGAAATGGAATTGGAGTGGCCAAAATCCGTGACTTGTTCCAAGGGAACAGTGCACGGTTTTTGCAGAAAACCATTTTTTACTATATGCGCTGCAGTGTAAGGAGGCTACGCCAAGGCGTGAGACTATTTTTGCTACATGCGCCACTGCGTGTGGATGCCACGCCGAGGCATGAGGTGCATCATGCAAAAACCCGAGAGCAAGGTCGACGTGAGCTGTAGGATCTTCCAACATGCATTTTTTATGTTTTGGAATTTCCTAAGTGATAGAATCACTCATAGATGCTTTCCTAAGTGTGTTGAGGAACTAATGGGAATATTTCTTGAAGGGATTTACCACCTTGTAAGTGTGAGAAGTTGGAGAACCCTTAGGCACCTAAGTGAGAAGATTTGCCTTAGGATGAGGTTAGAAAACCTTTACGCATCCAAATTGTGGGAAATGCCTTTCGATGGAATTGAGGTACCCTAGACACCCAAAGTGAGGTGGTGAGTCAAGTGGTAATGTGTTGGGACACCTTAGGCTTCTATAGTATGGTGGAATGTTATAAGGTAGTCTTGAGAAATTGGAGCATCCAAGTGTGATAGAGTGCAAAGGGGTAGTGTTTAGAACCTTGTTCAACATGAGGTTGACTTCTAAATCACTTGTGAAGTGATAGTGTAGGGTTCTAGATACAAGAGTTTCAGTGTTGAGCCACAACTAGTGGTATTTCTTGGAGAGAATAACCACTTACCTTATGAGAAGGACTTTGGCAAGTAAAGACAAGGTATACTAGAAACAACTAGTTTAAGTTTGCTTGGTATAGTATGCCTATCTATATGCATAGATTATTCCTTTAGAGTTAAAGTTGAGTTTAAGATCCATAGTTGGTGTATGCTTCCTTGTTTATCAAGGTTAAGTTTTGAGTTTTACTAAAGACATGGGTTAGTTCCTTTATATGATAAAGTTGAGCCAAGGGAGCATGTGTTCTAGTTATAGCCTTTCACTTAGTTAGGGTAAACCTTGTGATAGGATTTGAGAAATCTTAGGCATCCTTTGAGAAGTGGAATGCCATAGGTAAACACCTAACACCTTGAGCAACATGAGGTTACCTTGAGATTCACTTATGAAGTGATGAGGTAAGGTACTAGGTGTTGTTTGCTAAGTATGCTTGGCAATTGTATTTGTTATCATGCATAGGTTTCTCCTTTGTGTAGAAAGTAGAGGTAGAGATGCATGGATGACATTATTTCCCTTGTGGGATGAGGTTGAGATATAAGAAGTACTAGAAACGTGACTTCACTCCTTATACGATAAGTGACTTTGGTTGGGAGGTTTGCTAGTTTCCCTTAGTCACTTGGTTAGGAAGGACCTAGTGATGATTATATGTATTTGTCAAATACATTGCATATCTTCTTTTCAAACTTGTTGTCTGCCATTTTTCTATGTATTGTAACCTTAGATGGTGTGCACAACCATGTGGCCAGAGAACAAGGTGTTGGATCTAGATTCTTATAGTAGGCAATGCTATTATAGTCAGGGTTACTGGTATGGGGGTGATAGTAGTACTCTTACATTGATGAAAGGAAGGTATTCACCTATTGTTACTAAGTGGCCTCAATACTCAAGAGGGGGGTGAATTGAGTTTATAAAATATTTTCCAAAATCTTTCGAAAAACGTTTGATTATCAATTTTCGTTGAAGCTATTGGTTGGTAGAGATGAATGGATAGATTGGATTAAAAGTTTTCACTCACAAATAAAACACCCAAGCAAGAAAGTATTCAAGCAAGTCAATGAAATAGTGCACAAAAATAAAGGAGTAGAGTTTAGAGAATCAAACACAAGGTTTATACTATTTCAGCCACTAATCCACTTGTGGCCTACGTCCAGTCCTCAAGTAATCACCCGGGATTTCTACTATATCTTCAAGCTTCAACAAGTGGTTACAACCTTTACATAATAGAGCACTCACCACACCTTAGGATACCTCACCCTTTGTGTTTGAGCCTCAACTTCAAGGGATACCTCACCCTTTACAACTTTGAGGGATATCTCACCCTCTTTTACATATTAAACAAGATGTAAATGAATTGAAACTCTCTCTAGAGTGGATAATACAAATTAAAGCTCTATGGGTGTCAAGGATTACTCTTTTAAGGCTCAAAATAGAGTAAAATAGAAATGATAGTGAAAACATGAATTTAAAGCTTAAGAATGATTTTCAGATTGTTTTGATTACCTTCATAAAAGCCCAACAACTTATATTTATAGCCCAAAGCAATTAAGAGTCATTAGGGATAGTTAGAAGCATTAAATGCTCAAAATAGAGCCATTGGGATATGTTTTCTACTTTTCCATATAACCAATTATTGAGGGGGCACAAAACCATTACCATTCAATAAATATTCAACAATATAACCATATTAGCATCATACACATTCCAATAGTCCATTCATTGCAAAATATCCAAGTCATGCTAAACATAGTTAAGCAATGGCATAAGCTAAGATAATGAACAGCATATCCAAACGATAATCCATTATGACTAGATAAGCGTTAAGCATAATAAAGTAGCTAAAATAGAATAACAAAGTTAAAAAAAAAGACAGAAATTATCCATGCCTAAGCCCTATCATCTTACGGTGGTGGAAGATGACGTTCAATGCTCTCCAAGCGATCATAGATGACTCCAATGCTATGCTCCTGATAAGCTCGAAGATCTACAAGCTAGGCTTGGATGCTTGCTAGTGTAGACAGGATGCTGTCTTCATTAGTGGTAGGTGCTTCTTCCGTAGGCACATCAGTAGGGGCAGCAGGCATGTTTTCTTTTGGTGGAGCTGCCTCACGTCCATGACCATAGACCCATTCAACGTTGACTTTATTTATTTGCATGCAGTTGATGGTAGCCCTCCCAAACTTGTTGTGACTAGTAGTGTTAATGATTCCATCATTAGCTAAGCTGACCTTGTATTGCTCTAGGATTTTAGCAATGATCAAGGTATACGGGAGATCCATCATCAGCTTTTTCTTTGCTTGTATCATGTAATGCATGATGTAATAAGGCCAATTGATGTGCATTCGCTGTCTAAGGCCCCACATCAAGAAAATGCCTTCTTCTTCAACCAAGGCATAATTGCTAGCCCTTGGAACCAAGATATGTGCCACCACAAAATGAAGAAGACGAGCTTATGGATTCAGAAGGCCAGTAATGAAGGACCCTTGTGGTACTTGAATCCCCGACTGAAGCATACTCTCTACAGCCTCAGCTCTATTATATCCTTCCCATGAGCTGTGACTATCAGTTGTAAATTTTTCTCTAGGATGACAAAGACCAAACAAGGGAGTCCACTTACTAGGGGTCACTACAATCCTATGCCTTTTGAAATATGAGACCAGATTTCCTCCAATAATTCTCAAATTTCAAAAATAAAGTTTGGTGGTTCAAGATAGTAATACTCACTGTGGTTAGTAACGAAAGTCTTCAGCCCATGAAACTCTAATAGCTCTATGAGAAATGTGAATCCTTCTTTAACGAAGTAATCCCAGTCCATGTACTTAGGCTGAATCAGATTTCGAGCCTGAAATTTCAATCTATATTCCTTCATTTGATTTTTATGGGAAAAATATCTGCCATGGTTGATGCATGTGGAAAAGTCTGGGTCATTGGCCTGGGTAGGTGTTTCTAAGGGTACAAAGGGAGTTTTGGTGCGTGCTCTCTTAGGGTGATATGAGCTGCTGGACATGATAAAGAATGGAGGTTAGGGCACAGTTGGGAGAGAGAGACATGAAGGTGAAGTGATATTTTTAGAGGAGAATGGGATTTTTAATTAGTGGAAAATATGGGAAATTGGTGGAAATGGAGTTTGAGTGGTGGATTGTTGTTTGATTTGGGGTGAGTGAAGAGTTTGAGTGAGTGGGTAAGAATGGGTGCTTGAGAGGAAGGGGAGGAATAATAGAAGAAGGGCATTGTGAATGAGGAAGGAGGCTGTTGTGTGATTGTTTAAAGGGTCTCAATAACTAGTTATTGATATTGATATAACCGATTATTTGCATGGAAGAAGAAAAAGATTGGTCTCGGTCTGGTGAAATAACTAGTTAAGGGGAAGTGAGTAATTAGTTATTTAAGTGGAGATGGAAAACGTAGCCTCTGTGTGCCTTGAATAACTGATTAGGGCTTTTCCGTAATCGGTTATTATTGTGTTCCAAAGAGCACCAGGATGCTCCAATTACTCAATAATTGATTAAAAGACTCTCATAATTGGTTATTTGATCTTTGCAGAGAGCACTTCAACGTGCCAAATTAATTCCAAAGGCCAAATAACAAATTATTTTCTCTTCCTAACTGATTATTTCATTTCCAAAACTAGAAAACCTTCTAGAATTCAACTCTTAAAACACCAACTCATGCTATCTTGAGGATCATCTTGGCTTTGCCTTAATTGTATGCAATCTAAGCACCATAAATACAACCCAAAACAAATTTATTTTCTTCAAAAATACTAGAAACTATATTTCCACAGTAGGAACTTGAGATTTGAGATTTAGGGGACTTAAACATGGATAAAGCACCTGTAAAATAAAGTTGGAGGAAACTCTGATGCTCAAGTCAATATTGCATTCAAAAGTGATTGAAACGGGATAATTATGCAGCAAAGTAACACATTATGTAGCAAGCTAACGACTTATGCAGCAAATTAATGAATTGTGCAGTAAAATGACTGATTATTCAGCAAAAAAAGAGAATTATTTAGCAAAACCTTATGTAGCAATGCATGATTGATCTAATATGCCAAGTTTATTTCTTATATAAAAGAATGTTTCTTTGTTCAAAGGTTTAGTGAAGATATCAGATAGTTGTTTAATTGTTTCCACAAACTCAAGCATGTAATCACCTTTTTGAACATGTTCTCTTATAAAGTGATGCCTAATTTCAATGTGTTTGGTTCTTGAGTGCAAAATGGGATTTTTAGACAAATTGATTGCACTAGTGTTATCACACCTTATAGGGATGTGATCAAGTTCAAGACCATAGTTTAGAAGTTGTTGCTTCATCCAAAGGATTTGAGCACAACAACTCCTAGCTGCAACATATTCAGCTTCAGTTGTAGACAATGTCACACTATTTTGTTTCTTGCTATGCCAAGAAACTAGTGAGCTTGCAAGCAAGTGGCATGTCTCACTGGTTTTCTTCCTATCCATTTTGCATCCAGTAAAATCAAAATTAGAATAACCAATTATGCTACATTAGGCACCCTTAGGGTACCACAAGCCCATTTGTGAAGTGCCTATTAGATATTTCATAATTCTTTTTTTACAGCACTTAGGTGTGATTCTTTAGGATTTGCTTGAAATCTAGCACACATGCACACACTAAAAATAATATCAGACCTACTTATTTTAAGATAAAAGAGTGAGCCAATCATACCTCTATATGTTTAGATTTCTACAAATTTGCCTCATTCATCCTTATCCAAATAACAAGAAGTGCCCATTGGTGTAGCCATATGCTTGACATTGTCTATTCCAAACTTCTTGAGCAGCTCTTTGCAATACTTGGATTGACTTATGAAAGTCTCATCCCTTATTTGCTTGATTTGGAGACCAATGAAGAAGTTGAGCTCACTCATCATTGACATCTCAAACTCATCTTGCATAATATTAACAAACCCCCTGCAAAGAGAATCATTAGTAGCACTAAATATGATATCATTAACATATATTTGAACAAGGAGTATATCATGTTTTTTATGCTTGATAAAGAGAGTAGTATCAACCTTTCCTCTAGAAAAGTCTTTTCCTAAAAGGAACTTGCTCAACTTTTCATACCTAACTCTAGGAGCTTGTTTTAAGCCGTACAAGGCCCTTTTTAATTTGAAAACAAGGTTGGGCAGTTCAAATTTTTTAAAACCAGGAGGTTGTTCCACATACACCTCTTCCTGTATAAAACCATTTAAAAAAACACTTTTAACATCCATTTGATAAAATTTGAAATCCATGATGCATGCATATGCAAGTAGTATTCTTATGGTTTCTAATCTAGCTACGGGAATGTCTTCTTGTTGATTATATCTTTTAGCAACAAGCCTAGCTTGGTTTCTTATTATTAAGCACGTTTCATTAAGTTTGTTCCTAAAGACCCATTTGGTGCCAATTATGGGATGATTATTGGGCCTTGGAACTAATTCCCAAACTTGATTTCTCTCAAATTGGTTTAGTTCATCTTTCATGGCCAAGATCCAATGTTCATCATTAATGACCTTATTTTATGTCTTTAGGTTCAACTTGAGAGACAAAAGTCATAGGGTTGCATGCATCTCTAAGAGAGTTTTGAGTGGTTGCCCCTTTTAATACATCACCTTCACTTTGTCAAGAGAATGATATATTGATATCCTCCATTCCTTGGGGAGGTCAATGATTTGTCAATCATCTTGCTTTGGGGGATAATATGAGCTTTGTTCTTGCTTCTTGGCCTCTTTCTCTTAGTTATCCAAGTGTGTTCTTAATAAGATTTCTGTAACATCATCAATCAAATCCTTTCTCAGACTATTTAGGTTAGTTTCATCAAATGCAACATGAATTAATTCCTCAATGGTCATTGTTCTCTTATTATAAACTCTAAAGGATTTACTACTAAGAGAGTAACCAAGTGTAACACCCCGATTTTTCATTTTTCTTGATATAAATGAGTTTTATAATTTTTGTGAATTTTTAATTTATTTTAATTATTTTAATATTATTTTGGATTGTATGTTTGCTTGAGGCGGACCCAAAAAAATAAAAAAAAATTCTTGGACCAAAAAGTTTTGGACTATTAATGCAGGGCCAGGGGAACATACTAAGCCCGAAACAAGAAAAAGTTGATGAAAATTTTCTTTATCTGAGTTTTGGGTACATTCTATTATCCATTAGATAAAGTTATTATTCATTTGGTAATGCTTTTATCCATTGTATAATGTTATTATCTATTAGATAATAAATAGTAGTAGCCATTATCCATTGGGTAATAGATATTGGAAAATATCTCATGTGAGTCAAGGAAGGTGACTGTGACACCTTTTTGATCAACCAATTAGAAACAAGCTTAGTGAAGAAGCTTTGCATATCCACCCTTGATTAAATCAATGGTTGTGATGGATTGTAGTAAACAAAAAAAAAATCTCTCTCATTCTCTTTGCATCTCACGGCCATAAGGGCTTAGGAGAGAGAAAACATAATATTTTCAAAGCTTTCATCTTTCATGTAAAAGTTTAACACCATTTTCTCTCATTTTCTCTTCCTTATCTCATGGCCAAGCTACCTAAAATCACTATCCAACCACTCATAATTTAAACTTACTATACCACTTGACTCTAAACATCATCCTAAGCATATTTGGTGTTATGATCAAGCCTTGATTCAACCGTTTTCAAGCTTGATTTTTGAGTTCAAGTTCTAGGGTTTCAAAGTAAAGCTCTTGAAACTTGATTTCTTAATTGATTCTTGAAATTCTAAAACCATATTTGATCTATGGTTGTCTTACTCTAGCCTTGGATGTTAATATATTGTGTTTACTTTGATTTTAAGAGTTACTTAGTGGAGGAAGTTTATACAAAGGATTATACAAGCAACTTAGGAAGCTACATCTATGGTAAGAGGGAGATTAACCTCATCAACCACTTATGGTGGTGAGGGACACAAAATTTTGGTGTGATTGTGTGGTTTGTAATTATTTGTTCTATGTGATTTATTGCTTTGATATTATGTATGAACTAGTTAGAGTAGAATTTTGATGCTTAAAATATGTTGTATGTCATTAATTATGCTTATAAGGAAACGAAATTTTGGCTCCAATGGCCATTGAGGCTCACGGCCTCTAAGCCCTCCAAAGGGGAAATCCAATGTAAAATGTTTTATCAAATGATAACTTAGAGGATTAGTGGTAATAAATTTAATTAAGGAATTACAAAATGAAAATGAATATATTTTTATCACTAATTAAAACGTAATTTTCAGCCACTATAGTGAATTTAGGACTAAGGAGTAATTTGGGGATTTCAAGTATTTTGTTTAAATGGATTTTAAATAAATTAAATGGAAGAGGATTTTATTTAAAAATCAAATGAGGTAGATTTCGAGAAAAATGTTAGAAATATTACTTAAAGGTGATTTAATGAGAAAATAATGGAAATAAAGTCTAATTTTTGTATTAAATGAGAAAAGTTTTAATTTGAGCTTAGAATAATGAGAAAATATTTTATGCTATTGAAAATATGTAGAAAAACTCTTACACGATTTAAAAATTATAATTTTTAGCTACACGATTAAGAA
This sequence comes from Ormosia semicastrata, assembly GCA_029884595.1. Lineage (NCBI taxonomy): Eukaryota > Viridiplantae > Streptophyta > Magnoliopsida > Fabales > Fabaceae > Ormosia > Ormosia semicastrata. The sequence goes on along the minus strand of JAQQTO010000062.1, from coordinate 14,530,901 downwards.
AACATTTTACAATCTCTACGCGATTGAGAAAATGTTAAAAAACTATTACGCCATTTGAAAACGTAACAGAAGCTTTTCGTGATTGTGAAATCGCGATAAAAATGCTACGCGATTAAGAGGAACAGCAAGTTTTACTGTCAGGCCAATATACTGGACCTGGGAATATTACTATGTGTTTGTGGCCGGTAGTGGCTTATAATGTGCATAGAGTCATTTGACATGCATTTGCCCAGAGACGGTGTTTGTTAAGGCTGTTATTGCCTAGGAGTTGAATTACACCTAAGTGCGGGTACGAATTGCGTAGTGTTGTTCACTTGTTGAACTTGGAGGCGTAGGAGCATGGGTAATCCACAAGTGGATAGTAGGTAGCTCCACTGGACCATGGTAACTGAACAATACTCTGACGTTCTCGACAATGCACTATTCTATTCACGATTTGGCGTAGAATGTCTTGTATTATGCCTGATGTGCACATTGAGAAATTATAGCACTTGGTCTGAGGCGGCCGATATATAGACATATCTTCTGGATCATTCTCTCTGAAATTGAGTTTAGCTCCATGGAGTAGGAAATTAGTTCATTGTGCATGTGCATAGTCAGTTATCATGTTATTGTGATATATATATGTGTGTATTGTAGTAATTATTTGTTATTTAATGCAATGATTATATGATGCTATGAATATATCTCTTAAATGTTGTGTATGAATAGTATGTTATTTTTGCTGTCTTCACACTGCCATGATGGTATTGATGTTGGGGATCTCACCTCTTTGTTATGTTATTCTGTTTACTTGTATATTTGATAAAGAGGGTGAAGAGGAAGAGGAGGAGGAAGGATTGCCTCACTTCTGTTTTCCTTGGTTTCATGAGGATTCAGTTTTCGGGAGATACTGACACTTGGCGAATTGATGCAGACACTAATCATATTAGTTATATTGGGAATATAACTATAACTCTGAGAAGGACTCATGATGTGGATGCTATTTTTTCTTTTAATACTTATATGCATTTGTGTTTTGTTTTACCTATTGAGTTTCTTTGGGGTAGTCATTGTGTTACTCTTTGGGAGAACTCAGTAGTTTCATCTGCGCAGACTCTAGTCCGTAGCCTTGTGACCCATCCGAGGTTGTTGTCATCTGAGGAGTCTGAGGAATATTCGGAAGAGGATCCGGATGAGTACCCTTCTGACTAGATGTTGGGTACTAGGTTAGTTTATGTTTGGGCTATAGTACCTGTATAATTATTTTGAGGATAAAACTGGATGTTTTTAAGTATTAAAACTTGGTATGTAAATGATGTAAATTATTTTGGTTTGGTGTATTCTGTATTGTATTTAATTTGTTAGTTGTTAATTATCTGTGAAGAAAAATATTTGAAAAACGTATATACAATATTATTAGAAATTATAACTTAGTTAAAATTTGGTAACTTGTAATTCCACAAATATGATGCCCTAAAAGGAGTGTTACATTAGTTAGTATCAGAGCCAGGTTTGAGTCTTTTGAGTTTGTGGTTAGGTTTGTCCTCTTTGTGTTGTGTGATTCTCTGTGTTTGGTTTCCGCAAGGAGACAACATTATTTGAAATGATTTTCAAATGATTTTATTTAACTTTGATTTTGTATTGTTTAGTTTAATTTCAAAGGAGTACGATGGCGCATGGAAAAGGTTCGAACTGCGGAAACTGGACATGATAATGAGAGCATGGTTGTAGCTGCAGAAGTGATGCAAAGGATGGCAGACATGATAGTGCAGCAGAATCAGAGAGCTGCTCAACAACATGAAGAAAACGCAGAAGCTTAGAGTCTATTTGAGTTTCATCATAACAACCCTCTGCAGTTCAAAAAGGAGTTTGATCCGGATAAGGCTAATCTTTGGATCAAAGAACTGGAAAAGATTTTTCAGAGGAATGGGTTGCACAGATGAGAGGAAGGTAACTTACACTACCTTCATGCTCGTTGGAGATGGAGAAGACTGGTGGACCAGAACACAACGGCTACTAGAAGCTGAAGGAAGGGTGATTGTGTGGGGACTCTTCAAGAACAAGTTTCTGGAAAAATATTTTCCATCAAGTGTAAGGCATGCTAAGGAAATGGAATTCCTTGGTTTGAGACAAGGAGGAATGACGGTAGGAGAGTATGCTGCAAGGTTTGAGAGCCTGTCAAAGTTCTCGAGGTATTTCCAACTTCAGCCTGACGATGAGTGGAAGTGTAGAAAGTTTAAAGACGTCCTGAGGCACAATTTGAAGTGTGCAGTGCTGCCACTGGGGATTGAGCAATTCCCAGTTCTGCTTGACAAGTGTTGTCGGATAGAGGAGATAGATCAGTCTCGCGACACTAGAAATCGTAACTTTGGACCAACACAGTTCTAAAGAGGAGGCAATAACAATACTCGATTCTAGCGGAAGCCGTACTCACAGCCAACGAGGAGTCAATTTCAACAGAAACCTTATGGAGGAAGTTCTGGCAATAGCAAATTTGGTCAGACAATGGCGTCTACATCAAAGTGCTTCAAGTGTGTGAAGGACCACTTGACAAAGGACTATACAATCAAAGGCATCATTTGTTTCTGATGTGGAAAATCGGGACATTTTTCAAAGGACTACGATCAACCCAAGATAGAGCCCTCAGTCAGCAATGTTCATGCTGCCAAACCACAGGCAAGAGGGAGAGTGTACACAATGAGTGGAGAGGAAGCCTCAAAATCGGAGGATCTAATTACAGGAGAGTGTGCCATAAGAGGTAATTCTTTAACTGTACTGTATGATTCTAGAGCTATGCATTCTTTCATTGCCTATGATTGTGTGGATCGTTTAGGACTATCTGTGTCTTTATTGCCTTTTGATCTAATTGTTTCTACTCCCATTTCTAAGCCTGTCATTACTACCCAAGTTTGTTTAAATTGCCCTGTTTGTGTTATGAATTGAATCTTTTTTATTAATTTGATTTGTTTGCCTTTATCACAAATAAACATAATTCTAGGAATGGATTGATTATCTTCTAACCATATGCTATTAGATTATGCCAATAAGACTTTAGTTTTTTTCTAAACCTGAGAATTCTAGATTTTTAACGGCGAACCAAGTCGAAGTTTGCTTAAGGGAAGGAGCTCAAGGATACATGCTGTTATCTTCCTTAGAGGTCAAAGGTGAAGAGGATGTGAATGCTATTCCGATGGTAAACGAGTTTCCTGAGGTTTTTCCTGATGACATTCCTGGACTACCACCGGACAGAGAGATAAAATGCTCTATTGATCTTGTACCAGGAGTTGGTTCTATTTCAATGGCACCATACCAAATGTTGCCAGCAGAGTTGGCTGAACTCAAAAAGCAATTGGAGGAACTGTTAGAGAAACAGTTTGTGAGACCTAGTGTGTCTCCATGAGGAGCTCCAGTACTATTGGTGAAGAAGAAAGATGGAACTTCACGGTTGTGCGTATACTATCGTCAATTGAATAAGATCATGATCAAGAATAAGTATCCACTTCTGAGGATAGACGATTTGATGGATCAACTGAAGGGAGCTACTGTTTTCTCCAAGATCAATTTACATTCTAGTTATCATCAGATTCGCGTGAAGGTTGAAAATTTTCCTAAGACAGCTTTTCAGACGCGTTATGGGCACTACGAGTATCTAGTAATGCCTTTTAGGGTAATGAATGCTCCTACAATATTCATGGATTACATGAATAGGATCTTTCGACCCTATTTAGACAAATTTGTTGTTGTTTTTATTGATGACATTCTGATCTATTCTCAAAGTCCAGAGGAACATGCTGAGCATCTCAATGTGGTTATTCAGATTTTGAAAGAGAAGAAGCTATACGCGAAGCTGTCTAAAGGTGAATTTTGGTTGAATGAAGTTCAATTTTTGGGGCATGTGATCTCAAAGGAAGGGATTGCAGTGGATCCAATAAAAGTAGAGTCAATTATTCAGTGGGAAAGGCTAAAGATAGTGACGGATATTCGTAGTTTTGTTGGATTGGTCATGTACTATCGAAGGTTTATTGAAGGATTTTCAAAGATAGCAGGACCTTTCACTTAACTCACGCGGAAGAATTAAGTTTTTGCATGGACTGATGCATGCAAGGCGAGTTTTCAAGAGTTGAAGAGACGTTTGACTACTGCACCAGTGTTGACTCTGTCGGATCCCAACGAACTGTTTGAAATGTATTGTGATGCTTCATATTTGGGTTTAGGTTGTATGTTGATGCAAAATAGAAATGTCGTGGTGTATGCTTCTAGACAGTTGAAAGTGCATAAAAAGAATTATCCTACTCATGATTTGGAATTGGAGGCAGTGGTGTTTGCGCTGAAGATATGGAGACATTTTCTTTATGGAGCAACCTTCAATGTTTACAGTGACCACAAAAGACTAAAGTACCTGTTCGATCAAAAGGAGTTGAATATGAGGCAGCGAAGATGGTTAGAATTTTTGAAGGACTATGATTTTCAACTTCAGTACCACCTTGGAAAGGCGAATGTCGTAGTGGATACCTTGAGTAGAAAAGTACTTAGTGTAGCTATGATGATGATAAAAGAGAATGAATTAATAGGGCAATTCAGGGATATGTAGTTGTCAGTGGATTTGATGCTGGGGAGGATTTGTTTGAATATGATTGCCATTTCGAATAGTTTGATAGAATAAATTCAAGAGGAACAGAAAGGTGATGACTTTTTGCAAAACGAGAGAGAACTTGTAAAGCAAGGTGTAGAGACAACATTAATGAAGGACTTGATGGAATCCTAAGATTTGGGGATAGAATTTGTGTGCCAAGTAATTCAGAACTTAGAAGATTGATTCTTAACGAAGCCCATAGAAGCAAGTTGAGTATGCACCCTGGAGCGACTAAGATGTATCATGACATGAAGAGATTGTATTTGTGGCAAGGGATGAAGAAAGATGTTACAGAATATGTATCATCTTATTTAATCTATCAGAAAGCAAAGGTTGAGCATCAAAAACCATCTAGAATATCGTAACCTTTGGCTATTCCCGGATGGAAATGGGATAGCATCGCTATGGATTTTGTTGTCGGATTGCCCAAGACTCGAAAAGGTTATGATTCTATTTAGGTAGTGGTTGATCAGCTTACGAAGTCAACACATTTCTTGCCTATTAATATAGGATATTCAATGGAAAGGTTGACTGAAGTGTACATTAGCGAGATCATTGAACTTCATGGCATACCCTCCAGCATTATTTTTAATAGAGACCCGAGGTTTACGTTGAGGTTTTGGCAGAGTCTGCAAGAAGCGATGGGGACTAAACTTCGTTTAAGTTCTACATATCATCTGCAAACAGATGGCTAGTCAGAGAGAATGATTCAGTCACTGGAAGATCTGTTATAGGCTTGTGTTCTAGAATAGACTGGAAGTTGGGATGAATTCTTGCCTTTGATAAAATTCACCTACAACAATAATTATCACTCAAGCATAAAGATGGCACCTTATGAAGCATTGTATGGGCGACGATGTCGAACTCCTTTGTGTTGGTTTTAAGATGGGGAGAATCTTACTTTAAAACCTGAACTTGTGTAGCAAATGATAGATATGGTGAAGATGATTCAGGAAAATATGAAGACAACTCAAAGTCGACAGAAAAGTTATGCTGATAAGAGAAGGGGACCACTTGAGTTTGAGGAAGGCGAACATGTATTTTTAAGATTTACACCCACAACTGGGGTCGGACGGGTTATAAAATCCAGAAAGCTCACTCCTAAATTTATCGGACCATGTCAAATTCTTCGTCGGATAAGTCCGGTAGCATATAAGATAGCCTTACCGCCTTTTCTTTCAAATATCCATAATATCTTTCATGTGTCACAGCTAAGAAAGTATATTCCTGATCCCACCCATGTTATAGCTACAAATACAGTACAAATAAAAGATAACTTAACCTATGAGACGTTTCCTGTAAAGATCGAAGATCAAAAAGTGAAGCAACTTAGAGGAAAAGAAATTTCCTTGGTAAAGGTGATCTGGAACGATATCACTGGAGATGCTACATGGGAGCTTGAAGAAAAGATGAAGGAGCAATATCCTCATTTGTTTTAAATGTAAGAGAAATTTTGAGACAGAATTTTTATTAAAGGGGGAGAGTTGTAACACCCCGATTTTTCGTTTCTCTTGATATAAATGAGTTTTATAATTTTTGTGAATTTTTAAAAAATTTTAATTTATTTTAATTATCTTAATATCATTTTAGACTATATGTGTGTTTGAGGCGGACCTGGAAAAATAAAAAATTTTCTTGGACCAGAAAGTTTTGAATTGTTAATGCGGCGCCGAGGGAACTTACAAAACCTAAAACAGAAAATAGTTGACGAAAATTTTCTTTATCTAAGTTTTGGGTACATTCTATTATCCATTGGGTAATACTTTTATCCATTATGTAATGTTATTATCCATTGGATAATAAATAGTAATAGCTATTATTCATTGAGTAATAGATTTTGGAAAATATCTCATGTGAGTCAAGGAAGGTGGCTATGACACCTTTTTGATTAACCAATTAGAAACAAGCTTAGTGAAGAAGTTTTGCATATCCACCCTTGATTAAATCAATGATTGTGATGGCTTGTAGTAAACAAAAAAAATCTCTCTCACTTTCTTTGCATCTCACGGCCATAAGGGCTTAGGAGAGAGAAAATATCACATTTTCAAAGCTTTCATCTTTCATGCAAAAGTTTAACACCATTTTCTCTCATTTTCTCTTCCTTATCTCACGGTCAAGCTATTTAAAATCACTATCCAACCACTCATAATTTAAACCAACCATACCACTTGACTCTAAACATCATCCTAAGCATCTTTGGTGTTGTGATCAAGCCTTGATTCAACCGTTTTCAAGCTTGATTTTTGAGTTCAAGTTCTAGGGTTTCAAGGTAAAGTTCTTGAAACTTGATTTCTTAATTGATTCTAGAAATTCTAAAACCATATTTGATCTATGGTTGTCTTACTCTAGCCTTGGATGTTAATATATTGTGTTTACTTTGATTTTAAGAGTTACTTAGTGGAGGAAGTTTATACAAAGGATCATACAAGGAGCTTAGGAAGCTACATCTAAGGTAAGAGGGAGATTAACCTCATCAACCATTTATGGTGGTAAGGGACACAAAATTTTGGTGTGATTGTGTGGCTTGTAATAATTTGTTCTATGTGATTTATTGCTTTGATATTATGTATAAACTTGTTAGAGTAGAATTTTGATGCTTAAAATATGTTGTATGTCATAAACTATGCTTGTGAGGAAATGAAATTTTGGCTCTAATGGTCATTGAGGCTCACGGCCTCTAAGCCCTCCAAAGAAGAAATTCAATGCAAAATGTTTTATCAAATGATAACTTAGAGGATTAGTGGTAATAAATTTAATTAAGGAATTACAAAATGGAAATGAAAATTAATATATTTTTATCACTAATTAAAATGTAATTTTCGGCCACTATAGTGAATTTAGGACTAAGGAGTAATTTGGGGATTTCAAGTATTTTGTTTAAATGGATTTTAAATAAATTAAATGGAGGAGGATTTTATTTAAAAATCAAATGAGTTAGATTTTGAGAAAAATGTTAGAAATATTACTTAAAGGTGATTTAATGAGAAAATAATGGAAATAAAGTCTAATTTTTATATTAAATGAGAAAAGTTTTAATTTGAGCTTAGAATATTGAGAAAATATTTTACGCAATTGAAAATATGTACAAAAACTCTTACACAATTGAGAATGTTGGTGTATGCCTTAGAGGCTAATACATTTATTTGTATTTATATACATTTTATTATGCTATTTTAATATATGAGACATTTCATTTATTGTGTTCTTTTTTAATAAACATAATAAAGTCCTTAGAATAATAAGTTCGATGTCATAGGACATTAAGTAGATGACTTGATCGTGAGATCCTTTTAGTTAGAACACTATTCTTAAATGTCCCTAGCCAAGTATTATTGTTAATTAGGACAATAATGATGCATTGAGACTAGTAAGTGCATAGACTGATAACCACATCTCACGGGTCGTGGATATGAGATATCAAGTTTTCATATGAGTACATATTAGAGTAATTATGTACTGGACTGACCCGCCATGAGAACGCTACATGGATCATTACGTGAGAGTCATAAGTGATTCTCATAGTGACAATGGTGTCTATGGTCCTTTGACCTGAAATCACTACGATTCCTATATGGGAAGTTGTGTGTTTTAATACCATCAAACGTCATCTATAACAAGGTGATTATAAAGTTAGTTATTGGACATACCGCGAATCATACAGAGGGATGTGAGTGACCTAAATGGGATTTGTCACTCCTACATAACAGGAGCGATATCTTCGGGGGCCCTGATTGAGTGAGACTGCGAAATGCATGGCCATGCTCAAATAAGTCAATATGAGATATTGATTTCATTTGTTATTACAAAGTCTATTCGAGTATCAGGAAACGAATGATTGGACTATACAAGAGTGATGCATTCCATGCCTTATGTTCAATCTAGATATCTTGACAAAGGGATTAAATGACACGGAAACATTGGTCACAGAATGGTTATGTCAAATCACTGACATTCTTATTACTTAGGTAGCAGCGATGTGTTACTAGATACTGTTTACTGCTTGTAATATTAAAATGGGATTTTAATATTACTGCCAACATAATAAAAACCTACAGGGTCACATACATAGAACAGACTAAAATTGGAGCAATAAATCCAAGTTGGACTCGGATTCAAATATGGGTCAAACTCAAAACAGACGAGTCTAGGGTTGCACAGCTTGCCTTGCTGCTGCTCACACTCACTTAAGGCAGTCACTATTATAAATAGTACTACTAAGGGGCTGTTAAGACACACATATTACAGAACCCTAGCCACATCTACAGAAAAGTAAGTGAGAGAGCGACAGGTTTTTTCTCTACTCTTCGCAGCTAGCACTGTGTGAGAGACATGAGGCTTCTCTTTGCAGACGTTGGACGTTCGTGAGTCTATTCATGTGGACATCGCAGAGACATCATTGCTATTACGGTGTTGGTGATTCACGTCACTTCCTTTTGATCATGCTTCAAGAGGTAAATAATTTTAAAACTTGGATTATGGCTTTTCGCATGGATCCTTGGTGGGAATCTTGTTTTTCCGCTGCGTGATGTATCCGCAATTCCCAACAGTGGTATCAGAGCGTCTTGCGAAACCATGATTCGGTTTTCTATTTTCGTTTTGCATGAGATAACATGTTTGCCGTTCTTTTTATTTATGAAAGATATGATCTTTAATATGTTATTTTAGAAAATGAATGAAACCCTTTTGCGAAAACATATTCTGTTTTATGTGTTGTATACAAAACTGTGATGTTGTTTTCAAAAACCATGAAGAAGTTCATAAGTTCTATGAAAACTATTTTGTATCAAGATGTATGTTTTTGCAAAGCTTTCTGGTATGTATGTGATATGTACAACATTTTGGAATCCTTATTCTCAATGCGCGGCGCAAGGGTTTGGGAAACCTTGTTCTTGGTTTGCGACAGCAAGGGTTATGGAATCCTTGTTTCTGCACAAGCGGCGCAGCGTAAGGGGTTTTGGAAACCCTATTCCTATTTTATGGCAGCAGCATCAAGTGTTGGTGTCAAGCCGTGAAGGAGGCGCAAGGGTTCCCCGTGACGCATGAAGCATTCATGCGTTCAGGCGTTGAGCGGGACCCCCATGCTACCTTTGCGTAGTGTGTTATTCGAAAGCGTGATATTTTCTATCTAATTTTATGACTCACGAAAATAATAATGTATTATTATTTTGAGTTTATATGTTCTTTGTGATGCATGGTGCATGGTTATGGCCTTAGTCCTCTTTTTATGCTATTTTGGTTTTTTATAAATACGACCTGCGTGTCATGCCTTTCTCTTTACATTCTGATTGTACATTCTCTTCTCACCTAACTCCCCTCGAATGTAAAAGAGTTTCTATATAATGTAATTATGATATGGAGGCAAGAAGACAACATCAAGTGAGGACGTTGATGGGAGACGCTTAGTGAAGCTAGCTTAGTTAATGCTATTCTCTTAGGGGGCCATAACTGATGCACTCTTTTTAATTTCAAACAAGTCTACAAACTTGATGCGGGATTAATTGTTGCATTGCGAACCCAAGTGTAAGTTGTCTCAAGTAATAAAATTCTCGGGAGTCCGAGGTCGATCCACAGGGAATTGTTGAAGATTAATTAAGGTGAAGTGAATATTTTGTTACTACAATTAAAATTATTTACTTGGGTAAAAAGATTCACTCTTGATAAATAAAATAAAGGTAAGATTAAATCCTTTTATAACTCAATTAGAATCCTCGCAACATGGAGGTTCCAATCGGAAAATACAACATTAAAAGTCCAATTAAAATAATATACGTAATTATATTATGTTTCCTAAAAATATTACCACCACTTATGAATAGGTTAAAGCATTCATTGTGCCAATATTTTGTCTACAACAAATCAAGAACTCCTCTTTACAAAGATGGTTTCTAAATTATAAGAAACAAATTATAATATGTATAATGGTTACTAGAAAATATAAATCATTTAAGCACAAGAGAAGAATAAATCTAACCTTACTTTATTACCAAGAGCTTCACCCTTTCACCCAAGTAAAATGAAACTTAGTTACTCATAGATAAGAAGAAAGAAAGAGAGAAGAAGAAGAAGAAGAAGAAGAAGAAGAAGAAGAAGAAGAAGAAGAAGAAGAAGAATATGACTTTAATTTAGAACAAAGGAAAATTAATACAAGAAAACCTAGTAACAAAATGACATCATTTTGGTAACTAACACCTAACACCCTCAATGATCTGCCAAGGCCTCCTTTTATAGAGGATTAGAGATACAAAATGACAAGAGGGCTGAGTCATTAGTGGGTGGATGAGTGGAAAATGAATGGAAAATGCCAAATGACTTTAGGTGAGTGAGAAATTATGGAGATTCCTTGTCTCCGAAATCATGTAGCTCTGAAGTTATTGTATTCGTCATTTTTGAATCAAGTGGTCTTCATGAAAGTTGTAGGCCTGGATCTTAAATTTCAAATGGATTTAGTTTGAGTCTAATATCATATCTATAACTCCAGATACGTTCAAATTACTGAACACTGCCCAGGCCAAATCACAGCTCCTCTGTTCTAACTTCCAAGCCCAATATCACCTTCAAGGAGTCTGATTCTGGAAAAGTGTTCAACATGAAAGTTGTAGATATAGGTCTTAATTATTTAGCATCTAAATTTTAGCCTATTTGACAACATCTAACCCAAAAACTGTGATGAACAGTACACATAGGTTAAGCTGTCAGGAAAAGCACTCTGGTTCTTGCTTCAACCCCAATTTGAGTTATCTACTCGTGTGATTGGGCCTTTGAGATCTTCATAAAAGTTGTAGAATTCTCTCTTATCTTTCAAATGCCACTAGAATAACCTCCAAAGACCACCTACATCCCAAGATATGACCCAAATACTGAAACAGTGTAAGATATGAATCATGCTGAAAAATTCAATTAAGTTCAATTTGAGTCCAAACTTACAAAACATAATAAAACTCAATCAATTAAGTACATAGAGAGTGTAAATGACTAAGAATGAAAGCTTATTAATGTATCAAATATGTGATCATCAAACTCCCCCACACTTAGCCTTTTGCACTCCTGAGCAAAACACATAAGATCACACACAAAAAAAAAAAAAAAAAAACAGACTCAAAAGCTAAACACTCTAAAAGACTCAATTTCTAATAATATTTAAAAATGAAGAGCAATCATTCAAGTAATCAAAACATTCTTGAGGTAACATATCTTCACTTCTCAAATCAACAAGCAAGGATATTTCAATTGAAAAGCATGAGTCAAGAATGATAGATTTTCACAAGATTCACTCTCAATCTCTCAAGTGTTTAAAAGGTAAGTATTTCACTCAATTCAACCCATGAAAATTGCACTACCATAAGCTTGCTTTTCTTCTACTTCTTCACTACTCAAACACATGCACACACAAATCATGAGGACTTTATTCAAGGTTGTAATGGGGTCAAGGTAAAGGAGGAGGTAATATAGATATGACAAGTTAAATACCAGAGAATAAAAGAGCATGAGAGCTGAGTTCAATTAACAAGCATGAAAGTTCATCCCAACTCCACCTAATACAAATTCTCTTTACATATTCTTTTCCTTTCCTTTATTGCCTTGTTGACCTTCTTTTTCTTTTTACTTACTTTTTTTTTTATTTTTGTTTTTTTTTATTTACAAAAAGAACATCATATATACATTTTTTTAACTATTCTGCACACACACCCCCACACTTGTTCAAGAACTCATCGAATGACAAAACTAATGTTCTCTTATTCCCTAAGGTCAAGTAAGAACATGATTTTTCATTTAAGGCACATAATGAGTTCGAAACAAAGAATAGTCAAATAAGCTCAAAGGGGTTAAGCAAGGAAAAATAAGTCATTTCTAATGATTTATGTTGGCAGGAATCAGAGAATTTCCAGGAAGTCATAAGAGTGCTTGATATCATATTGAGACAACATGCTGCTAAACAAAGCTGACTATTTGATTAAAGTAGCTATTTGAAGAAAAATGCCTCAATCATATTTATGTATGCATATGAAAATGTAGTCTCAAAAAGAATCAAAGCAAGTTCTAGAGTAACAATTTCATGAGTGAGATTCACACAAGAAAGAAAAGAATGGTACAAATGTTCAATCCATTCATCAATAAACTCAAAATCTCACAAGGCATAATTCTATCATTCTCAGTCTACCAATTCAACATCCATAACCAAGCATGTGAATTTTAAGAAAGAAGATAATTTACTGAATCATGCAAATTTCCCTGAATTTGAATTGCTACTTCCACATAAACTAGTTTCTACCCCAATTACTCCTTACTCTGCCATCAATTTTTTATGCGTCTCAAGAGTAAATAATTTACTCTTTACTTTGCCATCCCTAATTACTTTTGTTGTTAATAAATTGATGACAAACACAACAAACATATTAACAAACACACTTTTGAATTTTTTTTTGGGTTTTTTTTAATATAAACACAATAAACATATTAACAAACATACTTCCTAATTTTTTTTTGGATTTTTTTAATATAAACACAATAAACATAATAACAAACATACTTTTGAATTTTTTTTTTGGGTTTTTTTTTTACAACCATCCTTCTCCCCAACCAAATCACAACATTGTCCTCAATGTCAAAACATAGATAGGAAAAAGGATAGAATATATTACCTGTTGCTGCAATTACTGAAAAGAAAAACCTTACACAAATCATAAACAAAGTATGATAAATAAAACTAAAGCTTGTAATTATTTAAATAGTTGGAGTGTCTTGGCTGGCTTTCTTTTCATTTTGCTTCCTTCACCACTTCCTTCACTGCTTCCTTCGGACCAATCTATCTGAGTTGTTACTGGATCAGGTTCATAAACAAAAGCTTCTAATTTATCAATCAACTCATCAACAGTAGAAGCAGAGATAAGGAGTCGTCTTGCAGAAGGTGTGACAAATTTCTGTTCCACAGCATGGTCAACAAAAGATAATAAATTATCAAAGAAATTATTAACATTCAACAAACTTATGGGTTTATGGTGGATGTTCAATTGGGCCCAATAGACAACTTGAAAGACTTCTTCCAAAGTACCAAAACCACCAGGTAAGACAATGAATGCATCAGAGTTTTCAAGCATCGCCTTCATTCGTCCATGCATAGATGATACCTGAATTTTCAGTCCAATTGTCTTTTCAACGATGTTCCTTCGAGTTAAAGGTTCAGGAATGACACCTAAAACTTGACCACCTCTTATATGTGCAGAAAGTGATACAGCCCCATTAACCCAATGCTACCTCCCCATATACAACACGAATGTTCCTCGCAAAGCAAGTGTTCTACCAACGGTGCTTCTGCGTTTACAAACTCTAAGCCCTTCCCATAACTTGTCCCACAAAATACACAGATATTGATAAATCTACGAACAGAAGAAAAGCTCCCTCCATTTTTACACTCACCTCTCTTTGAATGATTATGAGTTGCAGGAAAGTGAAGAAAATGGAGTGTTTAAATAGGGAAGAGAATAGAAAAAGTAATAATAGCTCCTATACAGGTAGATTGACTGGTATTAGAAAAGTTTGAAATTTTAAAAATAATAATAATAGTAAATTTTTTTGTTTTGTTTTTTCTTTGTTTTGTTTTTGTTTTTTTTTACTTCAAGAAAACCATCAGGGTAAAGAAGTCTAGAAACCCCCGAAGGATCCCATCCAAAGGCTCGTCTGTCTAAAACCAAAATTCAACAAAATCATACAAAGATAAAATAATAATAACAAATGATTACATACCTTTATGTACAAGTTTCATGGCAGATCTTTATACTGCGCGTCATGAGTGCAGTAATACCAAGACGGCTCAGCCAATCTGGGCATTCTTCTCCCTCCCGCTTGTGGGATATTTTGGATTAAGCTACGATGCCACTAATTAAAGTGCGTAAATCTGACAGCTACCACTAACGACCACAGCCAGTGAGAGGTCGCTGAAGAGCCCATGACATTAAATCACAAGATCTAGCTCAGAGGCATTGTCACGCGAGAATGCAAACACGGGACGCTTTTTTCTGTCCATCAACAAGCAGAGCCTTTGGTTAAAACCTGGGAATGCTTGTGCGACTCTCTACAGAGCATGGCACACGAACCTTATTTACCGACCGACGTGCGAAGGTCCACCCCAGTCAATGACGGTCCCCCACTCCACCGCGGGGCTCTAATCTAATCAAAGACCAAGTACAACCGAAGTTTCGCCTTTTTTTATTTAATTTAAATTATTTCATTTTTTTCCATTTTTTTCATTTTTTTCTTTTTTTTTCTTTTTTTTCTCTTTTTTCTTTTCTTTTCTTTTTTTTCTTTTTTTTTTTTTTTTTCCTTTTGAAGATGTACAAGATAATATATACATGTTGTTGTGATTGTGGCTCACATCTTCCTCTGGTTTCACGTCCAGAAACGGCTTAAACGCCTTTTATGAGTCGAGGATAAGCTTCCCATCCAATTTTCTTATAAATTGGCAAACAGGGTCTTTTTGAGTCAGATTCCCCAAGACTATAACGCTTTTGCTCGTCCTTGAAGAGATTCCACAAACTAAGAAGTTCACGCTGCACAACTCCACAAGAATGCGTCTCAAGAGTCAATAAGATATTATCTAATGACTCCTTACTCAGTCCATTCTTAATGAAGAATATTTTATCTTCTCTATTTACAGAAACCATCCCCAAAGAGTGACATCGCGTGTTACAATTCCATCGTGCACACTTGTAACAAACTTTCATTCTTTTTGCTCTTCTCCTTTTTGAAAATGAACTTTTACCGAGACCAGGCATGTATGGGACAAATGAATCTGAAGATTCACCAGCTAAACGAACATTTGCTTCGATTATCCAGCGTATATCTTCTGGGATGCCCTTATACATTAACAATCTCAGTCTTTCACACCTAGCTTCATAGACTTTTGTTAGAGCATTTAGAGGGAGAGAAGGAAAATGTTTTCTTAGATTTGAGAGAATGACTTCCATTTTAAAAGGAGAAGAATTCAGTTATTATGAGAAACTGAAAAACAAACCGACTTGAGAGTCAAGGAGTACCGTTATCCGCCATTTAACCGGGAACACAAAGAACTGCAAAAAGAAAGAAACAACATTAAAATAAATTCTACTCATAACAAGGATTAGAAAGAGAAATGGATTCTACCTCAACAACTTGATGTTCCAGAAATGGTTTGAGTCTTTATCCATTGACCTTAAATACAATACCATTCCTAGGATTCTCAATGTCTATGGCCCCATAAGAATACACATGTTTGACAATATAAGGACTAATCCACCTAGATCTCAATTTTCCAGGGAATAGGTGAAGACAAGAATTATAAAGCAGAACTTTTTGACCAATTTCAAAAGTTTTTCTCAAAATTGATTTGTCATGAAAAGCTTTTGTTCTAACTTTATAAATCTTTGAGTTTTCATATGCACCATTTCTTAATTCCTCAAGTTCATTCAATTACAATTTGCGTAACTTGGAAGCATCATCAAGACTTAAGTTGAAAGCTTTAATGGCCCAAAATGCTTTATGCTCCAATTCTACAGGCAAATGACAAGATTTTCCATAAACTAACCGATAGGGAGACATGCCCAAAGATGTTTTAAAAGCAGTATGGTAAGCCCAAAGTGCATCGTTTAGTCTTAAAGACCAATCTTTACGATTTGGGTTAACCGTTTTTTCTAAAATTTGTTTAATCTCCCTATTTACTAATTCAACTTGTCCACTTGTCTGAGGATGATAAGGGGTTACAATTTTGTGGGTAATGCAATATTTCTTCATTAAAGATTCAAATGATTTATTGTAAAAATGTGTTCCCCCATCACTGATGATAGCTCAAGGAATTCCAAATCGACTCAAAACATTTTCTTTTAAAAATTTTAGAACAGTTTTATGATCATTGTGCCAACATGGAATCGCCTCAATCCATTTTGAGACATAATCAACTGCAACCAAAATATACACAAATCCAAAAGATGATGGAAATGGACCCATGAAATCAATTCCCCAATAATAAAAAATTTCAATGACAAGGATAGGGTTCAAAGGCATCATATTTCTTTTAGAAATGGACCCCAATTTTTGACAACTTTCATAACTTTTTCAAAAAGTATAACTATCCTTGAATAAAGTGGGCCAATAAAATCCACATTGCAAGATTTTCGCAGCAGTTTTCTTTGAAGAAAAATGACCTCCACATGCTTTTGAATGACAAAATTTAATGACACTACTTACCTCATTGTCAGGTACACATCTCCGGAAGATTTGATCAGGACAATATTTGAACAAATATGGGTCATCCCAAAAGAAATTTTTCACCTCAATCAAAAACTTTTTTCTGTCTTGGTGTGTCCACTGAGGCGGCATCTTACCTGTTACAAGAAAATTGACAATGTTAGCAAACCAAGGCATAGAATTGACAAAAAATAAAAATTCATCGGGAAAAGAATCATTGATAGGTGTGCTATCAAAAGATGAGCCTGTTGTCAGCCTTGACAAATGATCTGCAACAACATTTTCGGCTCCTTTCTTATCTTTTATTGTGATGTTAAATTCTTGAAGCAACAAGATCCACCGTATCAACCTAGGTTTGGCATCCTATTTAGACATTAAATATCTAACAGCAGCATGATCAGTGAAAACAATAGTGGATGAACTAATTAAATAAGCCCAAAATTTGTCCAATGCAAAAATTACAGCAAGTAGTTCTTTTTCAGTAGTGGTGTAATTCATTTGTGCACTATTCAAAGTTCGACTTGCGTAATAAATTACATGAGGCTTACTTTCCTTTCTTTGGCCTAAAACAGCGCCAACAGCAAAATCACTAGCATCACACATCAACTCAAAAGGCAAAGACCAGTTAGGAGATTGCATGATAGGAGCAGAAGTTAAAAGACCGATTAATTTTTCAAAAGATTTTTGACAATCTTGAGTCCAATCAAATGGTGTATCTTTTGTTAGAAGATTATATAAAGGTCTAGATATGGTACTAAAGTCCTTTACAAATCTTCTGTAAAATCCTGCATGTCCTAAAAAGGAACGAACTTCTCTGACTATTTTTGGGAAAGGCAAATGAGCAATTAATTCAACTTTGGCCTTATCAACTTCAATTCTTTTAGAAGATATCACATGACCTAACACTATTCCTGAGGTAACCATGTAATGACATTTTTCCCAATTTAACACAAATCCTTTTTCTTCGCATCTTTTAAGAACTTTTTCCAAATTATCAAGACAATTTTCAAAAGAATTTCCAAAAACTGTCAGATTATCCATGAAAACCTCTAAATAATGCTCAATCATGTCACTGAAAATACTTAGCATGCATCTTTGAAAAGTTGTCGGAGCATTACAAAGACCAAAAGGCATTCTTCTATATGCAAAAGTGCCAAAAGGGCAAGTAAAAGTAGTCTTTTCTTGGTCCTCTAATGCAATTGGTATTTGATTATACCCTGAATAACCATTAAGAAAACAATAGTAGGGATGTCCTGCTACTCTTTCTAGAATCTGATTAAGAAATGGCAAAGGGAAATGGTATTTCCTAGTGGCTGCATTCAATTTTCTGAAATCAATACACATACGCCAACTAGATGAGACTCGGGTAGGTATTAATTCTCTTTTTTCATTTTCAACTACTGTTATTCCAGATTTCTTATGCACAACTTGTGTAGGGCTTACCCACTGCTATCAGAGATAGGATAGATAATTCCAACATCAAGTAATTTAAGAACTTCAGCTCTAACTACCTCTTTCATGTGTGGATTTAATCTTCTTTGAGGTTGTTGAGATGTTTTAGCATTATCCTCTAAATGTATTCTATGTGTACAGATTAATGGATTAATGCCTTTTATATCCTTTAATGTCCATCCAATTGTATTTTTATGCCTTTTAAGTACTTCTATCAACTTACATTCTTGTTCTTTGGTCAAGGATGAGGAAATTACCACTGGAGAGCTTTGTTCTTCTCCCAAAAATGTGTACTTCAACCCATCAGGTAATGACTTGGTTCCAGGTGTGGTACTTCTTCATGGGTATCATCATTCATGGATTTTAGCTCTTCGAATCTTGGCTTCCTTCCTTTGTATTCCATTTCCATGTACAGTCAAGCAAAGAGCATATTTCGAAACATCATCATCTAATTGTGTAGTGAATCAAATGAATTAATTAAACAGATTTCTAATGGGTCAGAAGAACTCCTGATTTGAAGATGATCATCTATAATGGCTTCAATCCCTTCAATCTCTTCCTTTTCATCATAAACTTCTTGTGGTTGCTTGCACATGTTGAAAACATTAAGCTCTAGTGTCATATTTCCAAAAGTTAGCTTCACCACTCCATTTTTGCAATTTATCAAAGCATTAGATGTTGCTAAAAATGGGCGACCCAAAATAACAGGAACTGACTTAGAACTATCAACCATAGGTTCAGTTTCCAAGACAATAAAATCCATAGGATATATGAATTTATCAACTTGTACCAACACATCTTCTACTATTCCTTTTGGAATTTTAATTGATCTATCAGCAAGTAGAAGAGTTACAGAAGTTGGTTTTAACTCACCAAGGTTGAGTTGCTGATAAACTGAATATAGAAGCAAATTAACACTAGCACCAAGATCAAGTAAAGCTCATTCAATTTTATGTTCACCAATAATGCATGAAATTGTAGGACAACCAGGGTCTTTATATTTCAACTCATTATTGTTTTGAATAATGGAGCTTACCTGTTCAGTCAAAAATGCATTCTTTTTCACATTATGTTTCCTTTTAACAGTTCACAAGTCTTTCAAAATTTTGGCATAACAAGGAATCTGCTTGATAGCATCTAACAGAGGAATATTGACCTTCACTTGTTTAAAGATTTCAAAAATATCACTGTTATGATTCACTTTACTTGAATTGTTTAATGCTTGAGGAAATGGAGGTGAAGACGATGGTTTGATCTCCTTTTGGCTAGGTGGTTGATCAATTCCTTCCTCATATTTGGGAATTGACTCATCATCTTTCTCAAAAAGTTCAGGAATTTATTTTTCAACAACCTTTCCACTCCTAAGAATTATCACTAAGTTGACTTGATCTATTTTTTGACTTTCTGAACTACCCTTATTTAGGCTAAACTGACCCTTGGGATTTGGTTGAGGTTGAGAGGGAAACTTTCCTTTCTCATGAATAGCAAGTGCAGAAGAAAGTTTAGCAAGAGTGTCTTTTATGTCAATCATGGTTTGATTATTGTGGTTATTGATGACCTCTTATTTTTCCATGAATACATGCAATGTTCCTTCAAGGTTTTTCCTATATAGTGGGACATAGGGTGCATATCCTTGAGGATTTTGAGAATCTTGCTGTGCCTGAGGAGGTGGTGGTTGCATGAATTGTGGCTGGTTGCTATTCCTCCAACTGAAGTTCGGGTGATTTCTTCATCCCGAATTGTATGTATCTGAAAAAGAAGAAGTGAATGGCTTTTTAAAATTGGTCATTGCATTTACTTGCTCATGCACAACTTCTTTAAAAATAGGAAGTTTTGGACATTCATTTGTTGAGTGTCCCAATTCATCACAAATGCCACAAATTTCTTCACTTTGCACAGATTTGATTTCTTTTACTTTCCCGGATTCCATGGCTTCAACCTTTCTAGCCAAACTAGCAAACCTTGCATTTAGATCTTCTTCTTGACTAAGATAATATTTTCCTTTACTAGCATTTGCAAGGTTAAATCTAATTGAATTTTCAAAAGGATTAGTACCATGCCAAGATTGAGAATTTTCAGTCAAATGGTCTAAATAGTCTAAAGCTTCTTCAGATTCTTTATCAAGAAATTCACCATTGCACATTGTTTCCATAAATTGTTTGGTTTCGGGTGTTAACCCTTCATAAAAGAAGCTTATAGTGCGCCATTTTTCAAAACCATGATGTGGACAAGAATTCAACAAATCTTTAAAACGTTCCCAACTTTGAAAATATGCTTCATTAGAATTTTGGGAAAAATTTTGGATTTGTCTTTTCAAAGCATTGGTTTTATGTGTTGGAAAAAATTTCTTCAAAAACTCACATTGCATTTCTTGCCATGTGCCAATTGATCTTGGTTTCAAAGTGTTAAGCCAAGTTTTTGCTTTATCTTTCAAAGAAAAAGGAAATAATTTAAGCTTAACAACCTCTTCAGTGCAAGTTTGATCATGAAAAGCAGTACATACTTCCTCAAATTCTTTTAGATGTAAATATGGGCTTTCAGATTCTAAACCATGAAAATTAGGAAGTAAAGAAATCATACCTGGCTTGAATCTAAAATTGTTAGCATTGAGTGGAAAGATAAAACATGATGGACTAGAATTTCGAGATGGTTGCAGATACTCACGCATAGTTCACAACGGTTGATTTTCATGTTCATCATGCACACTTTTGTTTTCAGCCATTGTGCTTAATGTGTGTGATTGTAATTCAAATAAATCAATATGTAAAGTACCTGGATTAACTCTAACCAAACGACCAGAATTTAAATCACGATACCAATTAAGCATAAACAAGTAACTTACAATAGAAAAGAAAATGTACAAGCTAGTAATATAAACTATCCATTAAATATTAACAAAGATGTGGTATAAACCAACCACCAAATATATATTAACACTTAGTAAATAAATATTAACAAAGGTGTGGTATAAACCAACCACCAAATAAGTTAATAAGCATAAAAATTAAAAAGTTAGTAACAAAGATAAATTAAAATGTTAGAAGCAAATAAAGTAAAAAGTTAGATAGTTAGTAAGAGAGTTAGTAAGTTAGTAAACAAAAAAAAATGACAAAAATAAATACGAGAAAATAAAGTACAAAAAAAATAAAAGGAAGAGTTACCCCCACTAAGTTAAAATGTACAAGAAAATAAAATGGAGAATTACCCCCACTGTATAGAAATTAAAATACAGAAAATAAAGTGTAGAAAGTAAATTACAAAAAAAATAAAATAAGTAAAAGGGAGAGATTCCCCCACTAAGTTAGTGCGTAAAATAAAAGGGAGAGGTTCCCTCACTAGTTAGTATGTTAGTATATATACAAATTTTTACACCAGAAATTCAGTCTTCAAATCAAGTCCCCGGCAACGGCGCCAAAAACTTGATGCACTTTTTTTAATTTCAATCAAGTCTACAAACTTGATGCGGGATTAATTGTTGCATTGCGAACCCAAGTGCAAGTTGTCTCAAGTAATAAAATTCTCGGGAGTCCGAGGTCGATCCATAGGGAATTGTTGAAGATTAATTAAGGTGAAGTGAATATTTTGTTACTACAATTAAAATTATTTACTTGGGTAAAAAGATTAACTCTTGGTAAATAAAATAAAGGTAAGATTAATTTCTTTTATAACTCAATTAGAATCCTCGCAACATGGAGGTTCCAATCGGAAAATACAACATTAAAAGTCCAATTAAAATAATATACGTAATTATATTATGTTTCCTAAAAATATTATCACCACTTATGAATAGGTTAAAGCATTCATTATGCCAATATTTTGTCTACAACAAATCAAGAACTCCTCTTTACAAAGATGGTTTCTAAATTATAAGAAACAAATTATAATACGTATAATGGTTACTAAAAAATATAAATCATTTAACACAAGAGAAGAATAAATCTAACCTTACTTTATTACCAAGAGCTTCACCCTTTCACCCAAGTAAAATGAAACTTAGTTACTCATAGATAAGAAGAAAGAAAGAGAGAAGACGAAGAAGAAGAAAAAGAAGAAGAAGAAGAAGAACATGACTTTAATTTAGAACAAAGGAAAATTACTACAAGAAAACCAAGTAACAAAATGGCATCATTTTGGTAACTAACACCTAACACCCTCAATGATCTGCCAAGTGTAACACCCCAACTTTTGGGATAATTATAATATAGTACTGAAATGTACTGTTTTGTGAATTCTGTGAGCAGTAAATTTAATTTGACTGTTTCGTGAGTGTACTTGACTGTTGTATGTGATTTGCTCCGACCTAGGGAAATAATAATTTTCTGGCCGGATAAATCTTATTTTAATTAATTGGAGCTGGGGGATCTTATTCTGATTGATATATATATATATAATCTCGTAATTTTTCGAATTTAACTGTGCAATAAAATAATTTTATATTATTATAATATTATTTTATATTACAGTACCTACTGTCTCAAAAATAGTAAAAATCTGCTTCGATTTGACCACAGATCTTTAAAAGTACTGTGGGACCCGCATTTAGGAAAAGCAGTCAACTATGCTGACTGGATAAATTCTAGCCAATGAGAGCAAGTCAACGAAAGTAGGCTTGACTTTCTAAACCAATAGGAATTGGTCAACGAAGGGAGCATAGACTTTCGTTTGGACCGTTGGATGAAGATTTAGTTAAGAAGCTTTTAACCTAAGCCGTTGATCTAATCAATGGTGAGATTAGAATGATAGTTTTATGACTAATTGATATCGACCTTAGATCTAATCTAGGGCTAAGAATTAAAGATGAATCAATGGTTAGAATTAAGTCAAAAATTGTAGGCTTGAATTTGGTTAGTAACCTAATTAAGCTTAATTTGACTAATCTAATTACTTAATTAACAAACTAAGTGAACTAGCTTAGTTATTAATTAATTATAATCTAAATACTAATTAGATATATTAATATTGATTAAAGGTTATAATATATGTTAATATATGTTAAATTAATTAGTTATATTCTTAGTATGTTAATTAAGATTGGTTAGGATAATTAACCTAACAAATTACCTAATTAGTTAGCATGTAATTAGGAGTAATTGGAAAGCAATTAACCCCCTAAAAAGATGAAGGAGCACACGGTTTTGGGCTGCAAATAAGGAGGCAAGGTGGCTTGGTTCTACATGGTTCTTGAACCATCCAATGACCTAAGCCATGTGCTTAACTAGTGTGAATACTTTAGGATATTTACATGCAAAGTCAAACACTCAAACTCCCTACACACTCAACCTCACGGCTGCAGCCCCTCAAATTACACATTCAATATTTACTTTTCACTTATCACAAATCAAAGTCATCTTTTCTCTCTCTAAAATACCAAAAACTCAAGCACACTTCTCTTTCACTTTCTCTCCCTAGTTTCGACCAACACCCACACCCACACAACCAAACCTTCATAATTTCATCTCATCATATTTCCTAAACCCAAATCCCATTCTAAACACTTTTCATTCACAAAGTTTTCCCAAATTCCTACTCTATCTTGTCCAAAATCCAACCTTTTGTTACTTACTTAAGGGTAAGTTTTGTTTCTATGGTTCAAAATTATATTTCTAATTTTTCTAACCATGATTGTTCCATGGTTTTTCTATTTTGTACCTTGTATGTGTTTTTACTAATTGTTTAAGAATTTTAGGGATTTGTTTGGGAGTCACACGAAATTTGAAGGAAATGAGGAAAACTAACCGATTAAATTGTCTACAAGAGGTAAGAGGGAGATTTAATCTCATCAACCCTAAGTGGTGATGAGAAAATGGATTGATTGTTTATGAAGAATCCATAAGGATTCGATTTGTGTGATTGTTTATGGTTTTATTTTTTTTTGTGATTGTTTAGATGTTTTCCTATTTGTGATTATTTTTGCTATGCATGATTATAGTTATTATTATTTTTGTTATGCATGTTTATGGCTTTAAATATATTGTATGTATATTAAATGTGATTAAATAATTGTATATGTCTATAACTATATAATTATTAAAGTAGGATGTGAATAACATGTAACGATTTGCATGAGTGTTCCAAAGAACACATTGAGGCTCACGACCTTCTCATGAAATTAGAGAACCAAAATGTTCTCCACAATTTTATAAATCAATGATTTAATGAACCTAGGTAAAATAATGGATTTGAAAAAGATTTAAGTTAATTGTAGCCAATATGCCATTTAGTGTATAATCAAATACCATTTTATTTTGATTTGACCAACATGCCATTTTATTTGCTAAGATAGGTTAGGTAAGTGATTTACAACATAAATGGATTCCAATGATTCATTGAGAAAAATAAAAGGAATAAATTCAGTTCTAGAAATTTAACTTAGCGGGATTTAGTTTAAGTAAGAAATAAAACAGACGCTAGAAAAATACTAATGTAAAGCTCATTTTATAAATTTTGAAGCGCGTTAGCAAGTTTCAAAGCGTAATTATTGGGTAAAAATAAAATGAACTATATTTAGTGGAAAACGTTGAAAATACCTTATACTGATTTATATAGGCAAAATGCTGCCAAAATTTATTAAAATCAGACGCATAAAATGAAAAGATTCCATACTATATTTAGAACATAAGGAAAATACTTTACGTATTTTAAAAGTACTAGATATAGTTTTACACATAGCAGAAATGATGATTTTAAGCTATTCGGTTAAGAAAATGAATTAAAAACCTTACGCGATTGAGAAAATCATTTAAAAACATTTTACGATGTTTAAAAATGTCAAAATATCTTTACGCGATTTAAAAACATTTGTGAAAATGATGAGATTGTGAAAATGCGATAAAATTCCTACGCGATTGAACAATACTGTGAGTTTTGCTATCGGGCCAAAGTGGTGGACCCGGACATGTTGTGGTGTAGTACTGTCAGGTGGGACGTACTATACTTTGTTATTTTGTGACTAAGGGTATTTTGTTAATTTTTTGTAATTATGGTAAAATTTGGATAATAAGGGTATTTTTGTAATTTTAGATCATGCTTAGAGTGTTGTGCCAATTTGGGTTATAATTGGTGATTGATTGACGAGGTGAATTACACCGTGTTTTGGTGTGATAAGCGTAGTGTGGTTCATTTATGAACTTGGAGGCGTTAGTGTGCGGAGAATTCCACATGCGGACAGTGGGTTGCTCCTCTGGGCCGTGGTAACGGGCAACACACTAATGATCTTGACAAGCACTATTCTTAGTCGAGATCTTGAGGGGACTATTAAGTACTATGCCTGTGGTACACGATGTCGAACTGTGTACTGCTACACGATGTTTTGGACTGTGGGCTATAGACACAAAGATTGGACAATGCAATAGTTTGGTTGGGTAGCCATAACGTATTATTAGTTTCTATTCAGATCATTCTCTCAGATATCCGTGTTTAGCTCCATGGAGTAGGAACGAGTCGGTGTGTGTTCATGCATTACCCGCATTTTATTACTTATCATAATCTGTGATAAATTGTATGATTTATTGCTTTAATATATTATGCATGATATAATGGTATATATTATTTATATATATATATATATTGCTTGATATATTATGCATGATATATTGGTATATACTATTGTGATGACTATTTTGTACTATCGTTTTCTTTATTGCCAGGTGGGTAGTGATGTAGATTGTCTCACCTCTCTATATGTTTTCTCAAAATTATTATATTATATTCGTAAAGAGTTAGAGGAAGAAGAGGATCAGCCTCTTGAGATACAGTATCCTGACGAGCAACAGTCGGGTGAAGTATACGAGGAGGAGGAGCCGGTAGATCACACTAATCGTCAAGACTGATCTTGAGATCATGGCATTGCCAGGATTCTTCGGGTTCGTGAGACTGGAGTTTCATGGGGGTTCCGAGGCGTGGCGTATGCATGTGGACCGAGGGACAGTTGCTTATGTGGGACGTTTGACCGTGTCCCTATGTAGAGAGTATGACGGAGAGGTCATATTCACTACTATGCTTTATTTACATTTAGAGTTACCTCTGACCATTAGGCATTACTGGCAGGGAATATTCCATGCGCCTAGTGAGCTCAGTAGCGAGTCGACAGCTCGGACTCGTGTCCGTCGTGCTATGAGATCTCCGAGATGTGAACTTTTCGATGGTTATTCTGGAGGTTCTGGAAGATGATTCATCGGAGGGTTAGATATCTCGAGATGCACTTGGGCAGTGCTATGTTTTAGCTTTGTGTCAACTCTTTACTGCTTTATTAAATATATGTAGTTGTAAATTATGTGTGTACTAAAAGAGAATCATATGTATATTATGGTGAGTTTATGTTTGTTATATTTTGTGTTTCATGTTATTTTATTTAATGTTATAATTATAAAAAAGAAAAAAATAATACTACCACAAATATTACGTGAGTATCAAATGTTTTACAACTTGGGTAAGAGTTTTATTTTTATTTTATTTCATTGCATTCATAAATGTGACATCCCCACAAGGGTGTTACATTAGTTGGTATCAGAGCCCAAGTTAGAGTCTTTTGGGGTTGTGGTTAGGTCTGTTTTTGCTTATGTTGTGTGAATCTCTGTGATTTGTTTCCGAAAGGTTATATCTGACATTGTTTTGTCTTGTTGAAGAAAGAAGATGTCTGGAGGAAGAGGAACGCGTGCAAATGTGGCACGTAATGTAGGCCCAATGATTACTGTTGTTGAGGCTATGCAGCAAATGGTAGAAGCGATTACTCAGCAAAATCGAAGAGCAGCTCAACATCAAGATACAACTGCTGATGCTTTGAATTTGTCTGAGTTCAGACGCAACAATCCGCCACAGTTTAGAGGCGAGTTTGACCCTGAGAAGGCAAGTCTTTGGATTCAAGACTTGGAGCGAGTATTCGAAGGAATGGGGTGCGCGGAAAATAAGAAGGTAACATATGCTGTGTACATGTTGAGAGGAGATGCTGAGAATTGGTGGAGAAATACCCGCCAATTGTTGCAAGCTGAAGGAACTGAGATCACCTGGGAGGTGTTTTGTGAAGTATTTCTGGAGAAGTACTTTCCCAGTACTGCTCGACATGCCAAGGAGATGGAATTTCTTGGTCTACATCAAGGGAATATGACTGTTGGAGAATATGATGCAAAATTTGAGAGTTTGTCGCAATTCTCAAGGTATTTCCAAAACCGACCCAATGAGGTATGGAAGTGCCAGAAGTTTGAAGATGGGTTAAGGATGGAACTGAGATGTGCAGTTCTACCAATGCAAATGAGGGAGTTTCCTGTGTTGATGGATACTTGTCGACAACTTGAAGCGTTGGAGCCATCCCGAGATCAGAGGAATCATAATTTTGGACCGACTAGGTTCCAAAGAGGAGGTAGTAGCAGTGGTGGTTGATTTCAGAGAAAGCCTTATGCGAGACCGTTAGGGAGTCAGTCTCAACGTCCATCTGTTGGGGGAAGTTCTAGTGGAAATCGAGCTGGTCAGAATGTGGCGTTTACGCCGACATGTTTTAAATGTGGCAAGAGTGGCCATATCTCTACAGATTGCCCGATCAGAGGAATGATCTATTTCAACTGCAGAAAACCTGGACATGTTTCTAGGGATTGCACTCAGCCGGAGAGGAAGCCTGCTGTAAGGAATGTCCGTGCTACTCAGCCGAGATCTGGAGGGCGAGTGTATACGATGACCGGAACCGAAACTTCTCAGTCTGAGGATCTTATTCAAGGAGAAGGTGTCATTGAAGGTAATCACCTGACTTTGCTATATGATTCGGGTGCAACACACTCATTTATTACATATGATTGTGTGGAACATTTGAAACTGCCTGTGTCTTCTCTGAGTTTTCAACTGATTGTTTCTACACCGACTGCTAAGCCTGTTGTTACATCCAAGATGTGTATGAACTGTCCTGTTGTTATAAAGGATCGTATGTTTTCGGTCAACTTGATTTGTTTACCTCTTGTTGAGATAGACATAATACTAGGAATGGACTGGTTATCTTCTAACCATATCCTTATAGACTGTGCGAGCAAAACCATAGTTTTTCCTAAGGAAGAAAGTTCTGGATTCTTGACTGCTGTTAAGGTCAAGTCATTTTTGAGGGATGGAGCTCAAGGGTTTATGTTACTGTCTTCTTTGGAAGTCAAGTGTGAGAAGGATGTGAGCACTATTCCTGTCGTCAATGAATTTCCGGAGATTTTTCCTGACGATGTACCTGGTTTGCCATCGGAAAGAGAAATCGAATTCTCTATCGACTTAGTACGAGGAGCAGGTCCTATTTCGATTGCACCGTACCGAATGTCGCCTGTAGAATTGGCGGAGCTGAAGAAGCAATTGGAGGAACTATTGGAGAAGCAGTTTGTGCGACCTAGTGTTTCGCCATGGGGAGCACCAGTGTTGCTAGTCAAGAAGAAGGATGGAACTTCGCGTCTTTGTGTTGGTTATCGACAGCTGAACAAGGTTACTATAAAGAATAAATATCCACTACCGAGGATTGATGACTTGATGGATCAATTGAAGGGAGCCGCTGTATTCTCTAAGATAGATCTGCGATCAGGTTATCATCAGATTCGTGTCAAGGTCGACGATGTACCTAAAATAGCTTTCCGAACTCGTTATGGACATTATGAGTATCAAGTAATGCCGTTCGGAGTGACGAATGCTCCTGCGATATTCATGGACTATATGAATAGGATTTTTCATCCGTACTTAGATAGATTTGTCATTATTTTTATCGATGACATTCTGATCTATTCTCAAAGTCAAGAAGAGCATGTTGAACATCTCAGTATAGTTCTCCAGATTTTGAAGGAGAAGAAGCTGTATGCGAAGTTAGCAAAGTACGAGTTTTGGTTGGAAGAAGTTCAATTTCTAGGTCATGTAATTTCTAAGGAAGGTATTGCGGTAGACCCATCAAAGGTGGAAACTGTTTTACAGTGGGAAAGGCCTAAGACTGTGACTGAGGTTCGAAGTTTTGTTGGATTAGCCGGATATTAACGAAGGTTTATTGAAGGTTTTTCCAAGATAGCTAGACCACTTACACAACTCACAAGGAAGAGCTAAGCTTTTGATTGGATAGAAGAACGTGAAGCGAGTTTTCAAGAGCTGAAGAAGAGACTAACGACTGCACTAGTGTTAATTTTTTCGGATCCTAACAAATCTTTTGAGGTGTATTGTGATGCATCTTATTAAGGGTTAGGATGTGTGTTGATGCAGAATTGGAATGTAGTAGCTTATGCTTCAAGACAATTAAAGGTTCATGAGAGGAACTACCCAACGCATGATTTGGAGCTAGCTGCAGTAGTTTTTGCTTTGAAAATGTGGAGGCATTTTCTGTATGGAGCTATGTTCAATGTCTTTAGCGATCACAAGAGCTTAAAATACTTGTTCGATCAAAAAAAATTGAATATGAGACAGAGGCGATGGTTGGAATTTTTGAAGGATTATGATTTTCAACTTCAATACCATCCAGGAAAAGCGAATGTGGTGGCAGATGCCTTGAGCAGAAAGGTGGTTAGCATTTCTGCTATGATGATTAAAGAGGAAGAGCTGATGAATCAATTCAGAGATCTATGGTTATCAATAGAATTGGTACCTGGAAAGATTCGTCTAAGTAGAGTTGTGGTTTTAAATGACTTGTTGGAGATAATAAAAGAGAAACAAGATGAAGATGCATTTTTACAGAATGAGAAGGAATTGTTAAAGCAAGGTCATAAAGCGACGGTGGAGGAAGGATCTGATGGGATCCTAAGGTTTGAAGGAAGAGTTTGTATACCTGATGATTCCGAACTCAAGAGAGCGATTTTGGATGAAGCTCATACAAGTAATTTGAGTATGCATCCGGGGATGACGAAGATGTATCAAGACTTGAAACGACTGTTTTGGTAGCCAAGAATGAATAGAGATGTAGCTGAACGTGTGACGTCTTGTCTTGTCTGTCAGAAGGCAAAGGTGGAACATCAAAGGCCTGCTGGTATGTTACAACCCTTGACTATTCCAGAGTGGAAGTGGGATAGTATCTCGATGGATTTCGTTACTGGATTTCCGAGGACAAGGAAGGGGCATGATTCGATATGGGTTATAGTTGATAGGCTTACGAAATCAGCGCATTTCTTGCCGATCAATATTAAGTACTCGTTGGAACGCTTAACCCAGATATATATCGATGAAGTTGTTAGACTTCATGGTGTGCCTGTAAGTATAGTTTCTGATAGAGATCCGAGGTTTACATCAAGACTCTGGCAAAGTCTGCAAGAAGCTATGGGGACTAAACTATGATTGAGTTCTGCATATCATCCACAAACTGATGGTCAGACGAAGAGAACGATTTAGTCGTTGGAAGATCTGTTGCGTGCTTGTGTGTTGGAACAACAAGGGAGTTGGGATGAATTTCTGTCTTTGATAGAATTCACCTACAACAATAGTTTTCACTCAAGCATAGGGATGGCACCCTATGAAGCACTTTATGGACGACGATGCCGAACACCTTTGTGTTGGTATCAGGATGGGGAGAGTATGACTATTGGTCCTGATCTTGTGCAGCAGACTACGGAAAATGTGAAGATGATACAAGAAAAGATGTGAACGACTCAGAGCCGTCAGAAGAGTTATGCTGATAAACGAAGACGACCCCTGGAATTTGAAGAAGGCGATCATGTGTTCTTACGAGTTACGCCTACGACGGGTGTCGGAAGAGTTCTTAAATCAAGAAAGCTTACTCCTAAGTTTATAGGGCCTTATCAAATTATTCGTCGGATTGGTCCTGTAGCTTACCAAGTAGCTTTACCGCCTTTTCTATCCAATCTTCATAATGTATTTCATGTGTCTCAGTTGAGGAAATACATTCCCGATCCAACTCATGTGATACAACTTGATGAAGTGCAGCTAAAGGATAATTTGACGTATGAAACACTTCCTGTTAGAATCGAGGACAGAAGAGTGAAACAACTTCGAGGGAAGATGATTGAGCTAGCGAAGGTAGTGTGGAACAATGTAACGGGAGATGCTACATGGGAATTAGAGGATAGGATGAGGGAGCAATACCCTCAATTGTTTGATGTATGATGAATTTCGGGGACGAAATTCTTATTAGTAGGGGAGAGTTGCAACACCCTAACTTTTGGGATAATTACAATATAGTCCTGAAATGTACTATTTTGTGAATTCTGTGAGCAGTAAATTTAATTTGACTGTTTCGTGAGTGTACTTGACCGTTGTATGTGATTTGCTCCGACCTAGGGAAATAATAATTTTCTAGCCGGATAAATCTTATTTTAATTAATTGGAGCTGGGGGATCTTACTAAACCCAATTCTGATTGATATATATATATTAATCTCATAATTTTTCAGATTTAACTGTGCAATAAAATAATTTTATATTATTATAATATTATTTTATATTACAGTACCTACTGTCTCAAAAATAGTAAAAATCTGCTTCGATTTGACCACAGATCTTTAAAAGTACTGTGGGACCCGCATTTAGGAAAAGCAGTCAACTGTGCTGACTGGATAAATTCTAGCCAATGAGAGCAAGTCAACGAAAGTAGGCTTGACTTTTTAAACCAATAGGAATTGGTCAACGAAGGGAGCATAGACTTTCGTTTGGACCGTTGGATGAAGATTTAGTTAAGAAGCTTTTAACCTAAGCCGTTGATCTAATCAATGGTGAGATTAGAATGATAGTTTTATGACTAATTGATATCTACCTTAGATCTAATCTAGGGCTAAGAATTAAAGATGAATCAATGGTTAGAATTAAGTCAAAAATTGTAGGCTTGAATTTGGTTAGTAACCTAATTAAGCTTAATTTGACTAATCTAATTACTTAATTAACAAACTAAGTGAACTAGCTTAGTTATTAATTAATTATAATCTAAATACTAATTAGATATATTAATATTGATTAAAGGTTATAATATATGTTAATATATGTTAAATTAATTAGTTATATTATTAGTATGTTAATTAAGATTGGTTAGGATAATTAACCTAACAAATTACCTAATTAGTTAGCATGCAATTAGGAGTAATTGGAAAGCAATTAACCCCCTAAAAAGATGAAGGAGCACACAGTTTTGGGCTGCAAATAAGGAGGCAAGGTGGCTTGGTTCTACATGGTTCTTGAACCATCCAATGACCTAAGCCATGTGCTTAACTAGTGTGAACACTTTAGGATATTTCATGCAAAGTCAAACACTCAAACTCCCTACACACTCAACCTCACGGCTGCAGCCCCTCAAATTACACATTCAATATTTACTTTTCATTTATCACAAATCAAAGTCATCTTTTCTCTCTCTAAAATACCAAAAACTCAAGCACACTTCTCTTTCACTTTCTCTCCCTAGTTTCGGCCAACACCCATACCCACACAACCAAACCTTCATAATTTCATCTCATCATATTTCCTAAATCCAAATCCCATTCTAAACACTTTTCATTCACAAAGTTTTCCCAAATTCCTACTCTATCTTGTCCAAAATCCAACCTTTTGGTTACTTACTTAAGGGTAAGTTTTGTTTCTATGTTTCAAAATTACATTTTTAATTTTTCTAACCATGATTGTTCCATGATTTTTCTATTTTGTACCTTGTATGTGTTTTTACTAATTGTTTAAGAATTTTAGGGATTTGTTTGGGAGTCACACGAAATTTGAAGGAAAGGAGGAAAACTAATTGATTAAATTGTCTACAAGAGGTAAGAGAGAGATTTAATCTCATCAACCCTAAGTGGTGATGAGAAAAAGGATTGATTGTGTATGAAGAATGCATAAGGATTAGATTTGTGTGATTGTTTATGGTTTTATTATTTTTTTTGTGATTGTTTAGATGTTTTCCTATTTGTGATTATTTTTGCTATGCATGATTATAGTTATTATTATTTTTGTTATGCATGTTTATGGCTTTAAATATATTGTATGTATATTAAATGTGATTAAATAATTATATGTGTCTATAACTGTATAATTATTAAAGTAGGATGTGAATAACATGTAATGATTTGCATGAGTGTTCCAAAGAACACATTGAGGCTCACGACCTTCTCATGAAATTAGAGAACTAAAATGTTCTCCACAATTTTCTAAATCAATGATTTAATGAACCTAGGTAAAATAATGGATTTGAAAAAGATTTAAGTTAATTGTGGCCAATATGCCATTTAGTGTATAATCAAATACCATTTTATTTTGATTTCGCCAACATGCCATTTTATTTGCTAAGATAGATTAGGTAAGTGATTTACAACATAAATGGATTCCAATGATTCATTGAGAAAAATAAAAGGAATAAATTCAGTTCTAGAAATTTAACTTAGCAGGATTTAGTTTAAGTAAGAAATAAAACAGACGCTAGAAAAATACTAACGTAAAGCTCATTTTATAAATTTTGAAGCACGTTAGCAAGTTTCAAAGCGTAATTATTGGGTAAAAATAAAATGAACTATATTTAGTGGAAAACGTTGAAAATACCTTATACTGATTTTATAGGCAAAATGCTGCCAAAATTTATTAAAATCAGACGCATAAAATGAAAAGATTCTATACTATATTTAGAACATAAGGAAAATACTTTACGTATTTTAAAAGTACTAGATATAGTTTTACACATAGCAGAAATGATGATTTTAAGCTATTCGGTTAAGAAAATGAATTAAAAACCTTACGCGATTGAGAAAATGATTTAAAAACATTTTACGATGTTTAAAAATGTCAAAATATCTTTACGTGATTTAAAAATGTTTGTGAAAACGATGAGATTGTGAAAACGCGATAAAATTTCTATGCGATTGAACAATACTGTGAGTTTTGCTGTCGGGCCAAAGTGGTGGACCTGGACATGTTGTGGTGTAGTACTGTCAGGTGGGACGTACTATACTTTGTTATTTTGTGACTAAGGGTATTTTGAAAATTTTTCGTAATTATGGTAAAATTTGGATAATAAGGGTATTTTTGTAATTTTAGATCATGCTTAGAGTGTTGTGCCAATTTGGGTTATAATTGGTGATTGATTGACGAGGCGAATTACACCGTGTTTTGGTGTGATAAGCGTAGTGTGGTTCATTTATGAACTTGGAGGCGTTAGTGTGCGGAGAATTCCACATGCGGACAGTGGGTTGCTCCTCTAGGCCGTGGTAATGGGCAACACACTAATGATCTTGACAAGCACTATTCTTAGTCGAGATCTTGAGGGAACTATTAAGTACTATGCCTGTGGTACACGATGTTGGACTGTGTACTGCTACACGATGTTTTGGATTGTGGGCTATAGACACAAAGATTGGACAGTGCAATAGTTTGGTTAGGCAGCCATAAAGTATTATTAGTTTCTATTTGAATCATTCTCTCAGATATCCGTGTTTAGCTCCATGGAGTAGGAACGAGTCGGTGTGTGTTCATGCATTACCCGCATTTTATTACTTATCATAATCTGTGATAAATTGTATGATTTATTGCTTTAATATATTATGCATGATATAATGGTATATATTATTTATATATATATTGCTTGATATATTATGCATGATATATTGGTATGTACTGTTGTGATGACTATTTTGTACTGTCGTTTTCTTTATTGCCATGCGGGTAGTGATGTAGATTGTCTCACCTCTCTATATGTTTTCTCGAAATTATTATATTATATTCGTAAAGAGTTAGAGGAAGAAGAGGATCAGCCTCTTGAGATACAGTATCTTGACGAGCAACAGTCGGGTGAAGTATACGAGGAGGAGGAGCCGGTAGATCACACTGATCGTCAAGACTGATCTTGAGATCATGGCATTGCCAGGATTCTTCGGGTTCGTGAGACTGGAGTTTCATGGGGGTTCCGAGGCGTGGCGTATGCATGTGGACCGAGGGACAGTTGCTTATGTGGGACGTTTGACCGTGTCCCTATGTAGAGAGTATGACGGAGAGGTCATATTCACTACTATGCTTTATTTACATTTAGAGTTACCTCTGACCATTAGGCGTTATTGGCAGGGAATATTCCATGCGCCTAGTGAGCTCAGTAGCGAGTCGACAGCTCGGACTCGTGTCCATCGTGCTGTGAGATCTCCGAGATGTGAACTTTTCGATGGTTATTCTGGAGGTTCTGGAAGATGATTCATCGGAGGGTTAGATATCTCGAGATGCACTTGGGCAGTGCTATGTTTTAGCTTTGTGTCAACTCTTTACTGCTTTATTAAATATATGTAGTTGTAAATTATGTGTGTACTAAAAGAGAATCATATGTATATTATGGTGAGTTTATGTTTGTTATATTTTGTGTTTCATGTTATTTTATTTAATGTTATAATTATAAAAAGGAAAAAAATAATACTACCACAAATATTACGTGAGTATCAAATGTTTTACAACTTGGGTAAGAGTTTTATTTTTATTTTATTTCATTGCATTCATAAATGTGACATCCCCACAAGGGTGTTACACCAAGGCCTCCTTTTATAGAGGATTAGAGATACAAAATGACAAGAGGGCTGAGTCATTAGTGGGTGGATGAGTGGAAAATGCCAAATGACTTTAGGTGAGTGGGAAATTATGGAGATTCTTTGTCTCCGAAATCATGCAGCTCTGAAGTCATTGTATTCATCATTTTTGAACCAAGTGGTCTTCATGAAAGTTGTAGGCCTGGATATCAGCTTTCAAATGGCTTTAGTTTGAGTCTAATATCATATCTATAACTCCAGATACGTTCAAATTACTGAACACTACCCAGGCTCAATCACAGCTCCTCTGTTCTGACTTCCAAGCCCAATATCACCTTTCAGGAGTCCGATTCTGGAAAAGTTTTCAACATGAAAGTTGTAGATATATTAGTTATTCAGTATCCAAATTTCAGCCTATTTGACAACCTCTAACCCAAAAACTGTGATGAATAGTACATATAGGTTAAGCTGTCAGGAAAAGCACTCTGGTTCTTGCTTCAACCCCAATTTGAGTTATCTACTCATGTGATTAGGCCTTTGAGGTCTTCATTAAAGTTGTAGAATTATCTCTTATCTTTCAAATTCCACTAGAATCACCTCCAAAGACCACCTACAGCCCAAGATATGACCCAAATACAGAAACAGTGTAAGATATGAATCATGCTGAAAAATTCAATTAAGTTCAATTTGAGTCCAAACTTACAAAACATAATAAAACTCAATCAATTAAGTACATAGAGAGTGTAAATGACTAAGAATGAAAGCTTATTAATGTATCAAATATGTGATCATCAATAACCATGTCACTTTTATTATATGCTTTATATGTATGAGATGCATAGATAATGTTTATGGTATGATAAATAGTTTAATAAATGGTGAGATCTAATAATAATAATAATAATTCCTTCAAAGTAAATATTAAGTCATTATGTGATGCCTTCCAATGTGTGACACTTATCAAGACTAGTATCGATCAAATGCAAGTCTGCCAAAGCGGGATGCCTTTATCTATATTAGTAAGATGCAACAGGATAAGGGTAATATTCAACTGCCAACCATTGGGTCTGACTTAACTAGGCCATTTTAATAGGATTGAAGGCTTAGAGGCATGGAGTTGGGCTTTAGTCCATTAGATGGATTTGAATAAGTGTTATTCACCCAACTATCTAAGAGTTACATGTGATGTAATTAAAAAGTGTTTCTTACCTAAATAACTGAATTTTGGGTGATCATCCAAAGCTGACTCAAAACTAGGTAAAATATGGATCTTGGCCCACTAGATCTTACGATGGGATTTTCTGAGTCAATGATGAGGGTCATTGACTTGAATAAAATAGTGGGAGGCATATTTAATTAAAAGACCTCATTAAATATGTTTATAGCATGATACTTATATTTTGCATATTTCTGTTGATAGATCACTATGGCAACAAACACATCAAGTAACTTATCACTGCGATCAGTCCTTGAGAAGGACAAGTTGTCTGGAATGAATTTTTTAGACTAGTAGAGGAATTTGAGGATTATCCTCAAGCAAGAGAAAAAGTTGTATGTACTAGAACAGCCTATTCCTAAGCCACCTGCTGCTAATGCCCCTAGAATTGAAAAAGATGCTTATAATAAGCATCAAGATGATGCCTTGGACATCGGATGTCTAATGCTGGCCACCATGAACTCTGAGCTCCAAAAGCAACACAAGAACATGGATTCCTACGATATGATCGTACACCTTAAGAAGCTCTATCAAGAGCAGGCTAGGCATAAGAGATACAAGGTCTCTAAAGCACTGTTTCAGTGCAAGCTGGTAGAAGGAAGCCCTGTTAGTGCTCATGTACTCAAGATGATTGGGTACAGTGAAAACCTAGAGAGACTTAGTTTTCCTTTGGGCCAAGAGTTGGCCACTGACTTAGTTCTGCAATCGTTGCCGGAAAGTTTTAATCAATTTATCATGAACTACAACATGAATGAAATTGACAAATCACTACCAGAGTTGCTAGGCATGTTGAGAACTGTTGAGCAAAACATAAACAAAGGCAAGGGAAAGGCCATAATGATGGTCTAAAAGAATAAGGGCAAGAAATAACAGAAAAAGCCCAAGGACAACTAGAAGGGTAAGGGCAAGGATAAGTCCAAACCCAACACTTCTGGCTTGAAACCAGTGGGTGGAGTGCCTAAGGAAGGTACATGCTTCCACTGTGGTCAGACCGGACTTTGGAAGAGGAACCGTGCCAAGTTCTTGGAGGAGCTCAAGAAAAAGAAGGGAAGTGAGACTTTTACTTCAGGTATTTTTGTTATTGAAGTCAATTTATCTACTTCTGCATTATGGGTATTAGATACTAGATGTGGATCTCACATTTGTGTAAATGTGCAAGATCTAAAGAGCAGTAGACCATTGACAAAGGGCGAAGTCGACCTACGAGTGGGAAATGGAGCAAAGGTTGCTGCATTAGCTATAGGGACTTACTTATTATCTTTGCCTAAAGATGGATTCTTGGACTCATTTGATTTCGAATCATATGAGATATGTGAATCTTGTTTATTGGGGAAGATGATAAAGGCCCTATTCATTGGACAAGGTGAAAGGGCTAGTGATCTTTTAGGCCTCATACATAATGATGTACGTGTGCCACTAAACACACTGGCTAGAGGCAGTTTTTAATACTTCATTACATTTACTAATGATTTCAGTAGATATGGATTTGTATATCTTATGAATCACAAATCAGAATCCTTTAAAAAGTTCAAATAATTCAAGAATGAAGTACAAAACCAATTTGGAAAGAGTATTAAAATCCTTCGATCAGATCAATGAGGTGAATACTTAAGCCAACAGTTTGATGATCATCTGAAATAGTGTGGGATAATATCTCAACTCACTCAACCAGGAACACCATAATGGAATAGTGTCTCTGAAAGGAGGAACCGGGCCTTGTTGGACATAGTCTGATCCATGATGAGTCATGCAGTCTTTCCAGGCTCCTTTTGGGGACATGCTCTGTTAATAGCAGCTTTCACATTTAACCGTGTTCCATCTAGGATGGTTCAAAAGACATCATATGAGATATGGACTGGGAAACAGCCCAGTATGTTTTTCATGATGATTTGGGGCTGCGAAGCTTGCGTGAAACATCAAGTTTCTGATAAGCTTAGACCCAAATCAGATAAATGTTTCTTTGTGGGTTATCCTAAGGAAACCAATGGATACTATTTCTATAATCCTACTGAGGGCAAAGTGTTTGTCGCATGGATAATTGTGTTTCTAGAAAGGGAGTTTATGTCCAAAGGAACCAGTGGGAGAAAAGTAGAACTTGAAGAAGTTCAAGTTTCACAAAGCAACAATGAACCAATTATGGAAATAGAGTAGCCTCTGCAAAATGTTGTGGAGCAACAACCTGCTCTAGTAGCACAAGACCTGCGTAGGTCTAATAAGATATGTCATCAACCAAAGAGATATGGATTTCTCATGACCCAACAAGATGACGTATTGCTCATGGATCAAGATGAGCCTGTAACTTACCAGTGTAATGTCCCGGGACTGCCTGCAGGATTGACGAGTGTCTCCACAAACCAACACGGGTCTTTTCAACGTGCTTTGTCCTCACTCACACACATCCTAGGAAACTTCTCAAGAGGTCACCCATCCCATAATTGCTCCAGGTTAAGCACTTAACCATGGAGTTCTTATGTTCTAGGCTCCTGAAAAGAAGTTGTAACTTGTTGATATGGCTACGCCAAATCAATTCCTTTAAGCCATCCTCAACTATGCAGTCTCATACCTACACAGTCTCTCAATCTCTCTCATTCTGGTGCATATTCAGTTTATTCATGCGACCCTTCACCTAGAAGCATGCCAGAAGTCACTCCTTGTCCGTGTTTCATTGCACCGGCGATCACTCCCCGCCCTCGTTAGCCCTAGGACACACATGCCCACCAACTTCCACTTGGTTCGTCCTCCAACCACACCGTACTGGGAAGGATCCCGTCTTTGATACCATCTGTAATGTCTCGGGACTGCTTGCAGGATTGACGAGTGTCTCCACAAACCAACACGGGTTTTTTCAGCGTGCTTTGTCCTCACTCACACGCATCCTAGGAAACTTTCCAGGAGGTCACCCATCCCACAATTGCTCTAGGTTAAGCATGCTTAACCATGGAGTTCTTATGTTCTAGGTTCCCGAAAAGAAGTTGCAACTTGTTGATATGGCTATGCCAAATCAATTCCTTTAAGTCATCCTCAATTATGCAGTCCCATACTTGCACGGTCTCTGAATCCCTCTCATTCTGGCGCGTATTCAGTTCATTCATGTGACCCTTCGCCTAGAAGCATGCCAGAAGCCATTCCTTGTCTGTGCTTCATTGCACCGGCGATCACTCCCCGCCTTCATCGGCCCCGGGACACACATACAAAACAATATTAAAATATTCAAAATAATTAAAAATTCTCAAAAAATTCTCAAAAATTCCTAAATATTATAAAACTCATTTATTTCAAGAAAAATAAAAAATTGGGATGTTACAACCAGGAAGCCATTATTGGCCCAAAATTTGGGAAATGGCTTGAGGCCATGAGATCTGAAATAGATTCCATGTATGCCAACCAGGCATGGACCTTGGTTGACCCACCTGAAGGGGTAAAACCCATTGGGTGCAAGTGGGTTTTCAAGAAGAAAATCGACATGGATGGTAATGTGCATACCTTTAAGGCACGGTTGGCGGCTAAAGGTTTCAAACAATTTCATAGTGTAGACTATGATGAGACTTTTTCCCCAGTTGTGATGCTTAAATCCGTTCGGATCTTGTTTGCTATTGCAACATACCATGATTATAAAATCTGGCAAATGGATGTCAAAACTGCTTTCCTTAATGGAAATCTTCCCAAGGATGTGTGTATGACACAACCTGAGGGTTTTACCACTCCAGAGGATGTTGGAAAGGTGTGTAAGTTGCAACGATCTATTTATGGATTAAAGCAAGCTTCCAGTAGCTGAAATCTTTGTTTTGATGATACAATAAATCAGTTTGGTTTCATCAAGAATGAAGAAGAATCTTGTGTCTACAAAAAGGTTAGTGGGAGCACTATTGTCTTTCTGGTATTGTATGTAGATGACATTCTACTTATCGAAAATGACATCCCTACCCTACAGTCAGTAAAGACTTAGTTAAGGAACTGCTTCTCTATGAAGGACTTGGGCGAAGCCACCTATGTGTTAGGTATCAGGATCTATAGAGATAGATCACTGAGACTGCTTGGCCTAAGTCAGAGTACATACATAGACAAAGTGTTAAGACGATTTAACATGCATGAATCCAAGAAAGGACTCTTGCCTATGTTACATGGTGTAAGCCTATCTAAGGCTCAATCCCTTTCCACCCAGGATGAGAGGGATCACATGAGCAAGATTCCATATGCATCTGCAATTGGATCTATCATGTATGCCATATTATGTACTCGACCAGACATCTCGTATGCTTTGAGCATGATGAGCAGGTACCAGTCTGATCCCGGTGAGAGTCACTGGACTACTGTCAAGAACATCCTTAAGTACTTAAGAAGGACTAAGGATTCGTTCTTAGTATATGGAGTCGAGGAAAAGCTAGTTGTAAAGGGTTACACTGATGCTAGCTTCCAAACTGATAAGGACGACTCCAGATCACAATCGAGTTATGTTTTTTGCCTAAATGGTGGGGCTGTGAGCTGGAAGAGTTCAAAGCTGGAGATAGTCGTCGATTCTACCACAGAGGCTGAGTATATTGCTGCCTCCAATGCAGCAAAGGAAGCCGTTTGGATCAGAAAGTTTATTACTGAACTTGACGCTATTCCTAGCATTGTGGACCCAGTGGACCTCTATTGTGATAATAATAGAGCCATTGCACAAGCTAAGGAACCTAGATCTCACCAGCGATCCAAACATATACTTAGGCATTTCCAT
The DNA here is from genome assembly GCA_029884595.1 of Ormosia semicastrata. Taxonomy (NCBI): domain Eukaryota; kingdom Viridiplantae; phylum Streptophyta; class Magnoliopsida; order Fabales; family Fabaceae; genus Ormosia; species Ormosia semicastrata. The sequence goes on along the minus strand of JAQQTO010000062.1, from coordinate 14,489,275 downwards.
CCCATTCGAGAGATCATCGATAGAGGAGATGTGAAGATATGCAGAGTACACCAACAGATGATAATATTGCTGATCCACTGACGAAGCCTCTTGTACAGCAGAAGCATGAGGGTCACACTAGGTCTTTAGGCATTAGACATATGCCTAATTGGCTCTAGTGGAAGTAGGGGATTGTTGGTATATGCCCTAGAGGCTAATACATTTGTCTGTATTTACATACATTCTATTATGCTATTTTAATATATGAGGCATTTCATTTATAGTGTTCTTTTTTAATAAACATAATAAAGTCCTTAGAATAGTAAGTTTGATGCCATAGGACATCAAGTGGATGACTTGATCGTGAGATCCTTTTAGTTAGAACACTATTCTTAAATATCCCTAGTCAAGTATTATTGTTAACTAGGACAACAATGATGCATTGAGACTAGTATGTGCATAGACTGATAACTACATCTCATGGGTCATGGATATGATATATCAAGTCTTCACATGGGTACATATTAGAGTAATTATGTACTGGACTGACCCGCCATGAGAACACTACATGGATCGTTACGTGAGTGTCATAAGCGATTCTCATAGTGACAATGGTGTCTGTGGTCCTTTGACCTGAAATCACTACGATTCCTACATGAGGAGTTATGTATTTTAATACCATCAACCATTATCTGTAACAAGGTGATTATGAAGTTGGTTATTGGATATATCGCGAATCATGCAGAGGAATGTGAGTGACCTAGATGGGATTTGTCACTCCTACATAACAGGAGCGATATCTTTGGGCCCCCTAATTGAGTGAGACTGCGAAATACATGGTTATGCTCAAATGAGTCAATATGAGATATTGATTTCATTTGTTGTTACAAAGTCTACTCGAGTATCAGGAAATGAATGATTGGACTATACAAGAGTGACACATTCCATGCCTTGTGTTCAATCTAGATATCTTGACAAAGGGACTAAACGACATGAAAACATTGGTCACGGAATGGTTATGTCAAATTACTAACATTCTTATTATTTGGGTAACAGAGATGTGTTGCTAGATGTAACATCCCGAAAATTCTTTATTTCATTATAAACAATCATTTTATAATATTTATGATTTTTAGGAATTTTTGTGGATTTTTCTGAAAATGATGAATATTTTAATATATTCTTCGTTTTGTGTACACCGAGCGAGGCCGGGAAACTAGAATATTTTCCCCGAGACCGTAAACTTTGAACCGTCAACGTGTCAACGGGGATCTTACTAAACCCGAGGTCGGGCACGCTTTACGAGGTTTATATTTTTGAGGTTTTATCTGTTAAATAAAATTTTGGTATCATAAAATCATCGATGAATAATAAAATATTATTTTCATCAATTGTAAATTTTATTCACCGAGAAAATAATTCCACAAAGTAATTAATCATCCGTCGGATGTATTTAATTTGGAGACAAGCTTACTATGTACTTTATCGAAGAGCGCGCGAAGCTTCTCAAGGAAGCTTCCTCCAACCATTATTTTATCATTTCTCTCTCCTCCCAAATTTGTCTTTGCACGTTTGAAATTAAGGGGTCTAATTCATTTTTCATTCTCACATTTTCCTCCTCCTGTATGCAAAGACTCACTATTCACTCATCTTTCTCTCTTTTCATTTCACTCCACAAAGAAGACACCATCCACCCACATTTGTATTTTTATCTTCCAAAACGTCACACTCCTAGCACCATTTCGTGTTTGGAGAACCACCATCATTGAGGAAATCATCTTCAAAGTTCTACATTTTCTTCATCTTCATTTTTCTCCACTGTTGAAGCTTAAAGGTTGGAACTTTAAGGTAAAGCTTTTAGCTTTTTACTCATCTCCTCTCATTTTCGTAACCCACAAGTCATTTTGATGACAATGGGTATCCATTTCAATACTTGATTCTGATTTTGGTAAGTTTGAATGTTCAAGGATCTCCTGGAAGCTGAAAACGTAACTTCTGACCAAAAGGAGCAACCTTTCTTTGTGCTTCTCCCAAGTAAGAGGAAGACACTCCTCCTCAACCTCTTTTAGCATTTAGGGACGTTGTTTGTGATTGGCACTATGATTCATCTCTGTTTGAATGCTGCTGGTGATGTATTTGTATATGCTATTTGATTATTGTGTGATTTGATATATATGTCTGGAATGTATAATCTAAAAGGAACGCTGTCGGGCTGGCTCTCGGATGGCCACGCCTTAAGACTAGGATTTTGGGATTATTGGTGAGAAGTGGTAATGACTTGATTTCTGATCATTAAGTGAAATGTCAAAACCTGTCGTGTAGGAACCCCTGGCCAAACCCGTCGAATGTGATGCCCGTCGAATTTGATTCCTGGTCATTTAGTGCAATGTCAAAACCTGTCGTGTAGGAACCCCTGGCCAAACCCGTCGAATGTGATGCCCGTCGAATTTGATTTCTGATCATTTAGTGCATTATCAAAATCTGTCGAGTATGAACTTCTGGCCAAACTCGTCGAATGTGATGTCATGATCACTCAGTAAAGTCAAAACCTGTCGAGTATGAACCCCTGGCCATGCCCGTCGAATATCCGTCGAGTATGAACTCCTGACCACTTAGGAGAGAAACTCCTCTAATGCAAAATCCATCGAATTTGAATGACCACACCCGTCGAGTGAAATATTCGTTGAGTTAGAATGCCAATAACCATTGAGACATACCTGTCGAGTGGATCTTTTGTCCATTTATCAGAAGCTTCTCAAAGTTAATGTTCGTCGAGTTAGAATGCCAATAACCATTGAGACATACCTGTCGAGTGGATCTTCTGTCTATTTATCAGAAGCTTCCCAAAGTTAATGTTCGTCGAGTTAGAATGCCAATAACCATTGAGACATACCTGTCGAGTGGATCTTCTGTCCATTTATTAGAAGCTTCCCAAAGTTAATGTTCGTCGAGTTAGAATGCTAATACCCATTGAGAGACATACCTGTCGAGTGGATCTTCTGTCCATTTATCAGAAGCTACCCAAAGTTAATATTCATCGAGTAGAACGTCAAGACCCGTCGAATTAGAGTTCTGACCACAGTGTTTTCGTCGGTTCGACACTTGGGAGATTTCTCCAATGTCGACACCCACATCCATCGAATTGGACTTCTGCTGACCTTCCGGAAAGAATTTGACAGTTCTGACCTCTGTTCGACAGAACCCCCATCCGACAAAAATTGGTTTTTATCCAATCTTGTTATAAAATGTTCTCCCATTTTTCATCCTTCTTCCATGTTAGTCTTCGTCGAATGGCAGCCTCAATTTTCCACTAAATGCATAGTATCCGTCGAATTCACAACCATGGTTTATCACCCCATACCTAGCAATTAAATCTGTGATGTTGTTGGTGATTCTGGCCATGTATCTTCTTGGATTCAAAACCCTTGGATTAATAAAAGTACATAAATCATAAATGATTGGATGATTAGAGATTAAGTAGGGATTCATAAACAGGGAAGAACTTGAGTATGGGTGAGCTTTTGAGGCACATAATGAATTTAATGGTTGACTTTTATCATGACTACGAAATGGAAATTGTGAATGTCCTTAAAATGTACTATTGGATTGTTGTATACCCGTGAATGGGATCAGATCTTGTGATAAATGATATGACATGCATGTGAAGCATGATGGGCCTAGTTGGTCATGAGGAGTATGATTGTGTCATGCATTGAACAAAAAGAAAGAGATTGTCCGTTGGACTTGGTTAAGGCCGGTAGCCTAGGAGTTGAACTTACACCTTTGTGTGGGTGCGAATAGACAAGTGTAGGTTACTTGTTGACCTTGGGGGCGTCAGGGTGCGGGTACCTCACAATGGGCAGCTGGTAGCTCTCGTCGTAGTGGGGCGACCGATGCAAACACACTGACGATCCGGACCGAGACGCTGTCCTATGTCGAGATCTGTGTAGAATGTCTTGTAAAATGCCATGTTGTACAAAATGATAAATTGAGAATTTTTAGCACTTGAGGGCCTGGACAGCCAAGAATACAGACATACCTCCTGATCGTTCCCTCTGACTGTTTTGTGTCTAGCTCCATGGAGTAGGATTTTGACTATTGAGGGCATATGTGCATAGTGAGTCCATGAATTATCTGGCATACATTGTTATTATAATTGGAACTGTTGTACTTCTGATATATCTATATGTATATGACTGCCTGGAACTATTTAGTTGATCATAATTGCTATGGAATGTTTATTACCATTATTGCTGTCATAAATGCTATGTGGGCGCTTTGCGCCGTTTGGTTTCTCAATGCTATAATTGGTAATGATGGTAGGATGTCTTACCTCTTTCTTGTACTTTTCTTGCTCTATGTCAATTTTTGGTTAAAGACTGTAAGTGGGAACGAGGTTGGATTCTTTTGGATTTTCTTGGTTTGACCCACTGTATCCGGTGATGTCGTCGCAAAGGGAGTTCTATTGGGTTCGTTCGAATTGTATTCACTTGTGGTGTCAACGCGCGACGAGTCGATTGGACCGACAAGACGTATTTAACATGCTGAGGATCTGACTTTGACCATGAAGAGGACTGCGATTGAAGACCTTATCCTGTATTTCTCACTACACCGGTGAGCCCGGAGTTGCCTCACGCATTCGGGATTCGATGGAGTGCCCAACTCCTTAGTTGTAGATAGGGTGTGGGTAGTTGATATTTTATTTTGCATTACCTATATAAAAATGTATTTTGGGTATGTGTATGTTTTAAGGTGATTATCCAGACTTAAAGGTTGTAAATTGAGTACATTCTATAATTCATATTTTAATTAGTTGTATATGTAATATTCATTCGTGGCTCCTATTTTCCTCATATGCGAAATAATTAATATATTTGTAAAGTTTGTTATTTGACAATGTTAGCACGCTGAAATTTAGTGACCGTGATATAATGACGATTGTGTCGTGGTTATTAAATTGAGGGGTGTTGCATGTAAGGTGGTATCAAAGCTCAATTCATCCTGTTGAGCCGGGGTATGGACTGACTATGCTTAGACATGTTAGAAGTTTTTGTACATTGTGTACTTCCTTGTCTCTTGATTGAGATGTTGGGAAAGGAAGGCATAGCTTGCCATAGGTTGAGTGTTGGTAGCTACTGTTACGCAGTTACCTGACATTGAGTACTGGCCCACTCAATGTGTAATGTTCTGTGTCTACAGGAAACTATGACTTCACCTAGGCGTATTAATGCAATAAGAATTCTTTAGAAAGAAGCTCAGCTGGTATGACTGAACTTGCTTAGGATTTATTTGCATTTATACCCTTGTTGTGTTACCTCTAGAATTGTTTGAGCCTATGGGTTAGAAAAAGGGTAGTTGAATAAGACTTGCAAGGTTTATGGACTGAGATATCCAAGAGGTTTTCGAAAATCGATACTATTTGGAAAAGAGTATCTGGCGTGAGTGTTAGTTCGAGGAGCTACGCAGAAGTCAAAAACTTACAGGGGATTACACCGCGAAAGGCAGAATGAAAGAGCTCAAGTTATAGTCTTTTGAGTTTGTCTTGATTGGGTTATGTGACTTTTGTGCTTGGTTTCCAAAAAGAGACAATATTGTTTGGAATGAATGCTTTTGATTTTCCCTTATTATTTGACTTGTTTGTTCTTGAAGGAAGACAATGACTTGAGGTAAATAAAAGCGCGTGAACGCGGGGAGTGACAATGATGACACGACTACGGTAACCGAAGAAATACAAAGAATGGTTAATGTAACTACACGCCAAGATCAGAGAGCTGCACAACTGCAGGAATTGGAAGTTGAGGTTCAAAATTTGAAGGAAGAAAGTCAATTTTGGGGTAACTCTGGATTACCGAAGTTCTAAAGGAGGAACCGTGGAAAGGCCAATCAGTTTAAGCAGAAACCGTATACACTACGACCAAGGGAGCAGCAGCGACATCAAACGCATCATGGTGGTGCGAGTGGTAGTAACTCCAATCCAACTGTGGTACCGTTATCAATGTGTAAGAAGTGCGGAAAGGACCACTTCACGAGGGACTGTAAGATCGAAGAAAGAATTTGTTTCAAGTGCAGAAAGCAAGGACATGTGTGGAGGGATTGTGCTTTACATGAGACAAAGCCTCCATATGCGATCAGAAGGGCAATCTGCTTCAAGTGTGGAAAGGACCATTTAACCAAGGATTGTACAAACGGTGGGATAATTTGTTTCAAATACAGAGAGCTAGGACATGTGGCTAAGAACTGTACTTCGCAAAGGACGAAGCCTTTTATCGGTGATGCACGCACTTCACAATCTCGCGAAGAAAGGAGAGTAAATTTCTCAAGTGGAGTAGAAATGTCCAAGACTGAAGACCTGAACGAGGGAGCTTGTACTACGATGGATGACCCTGTGATTGTACTATATAATTCCGGGGGTAACCCGTTTCTTTATGATGTATGAATGTAGGAATCCAGTAGGGATGTTCGTACCTTCGTTATTTTTTTTTTTTTGACAAAGTTATTTCTATTTTGGCTGCTAAGAACTTGTTGATGGTAGCCAAGTTGTTTAAAATTGTCCTATGACCTGTTGAAGGCTGAATCTTTTGGTGATCTGATTCGTTTACTTCTTTTGCAAATTAGATATAATGTTAACGAAAGGATTGGTTATCTTTCAACCATATCCTGTTGAAATATTCCAATGAAATTCTAAGAGTACGTTTCTGGAATTGGGTTATCTATGTATTGACTTCCTTTCAATTCGAATGATACTATTCTCGTTTGTAAGCCTGCTCTTATTACAACTAGTTTATTTAAAAACTATCCTATTGTTGTTAGAAATTGGAACCCTTTTTCCAATTTAATTACCTACTCTCTTCATGAATAGGCTTGATCTCAGGAAGGAGATTAATCATTTTCTAAACGGGTCTCGTCATTCAATTCCAATGGAAACTTAGTGTTGCCTGAGGTAGAAATTTCCTAGATGTGAATCAATGAAACTCACTCCTAAGTTTTATTGTATCGTATCATACTCTTCGTTAGGCGGGTCCAGTGGTAAATCAAGTGACTTCCCTATTTTTCTTTCTAACCTTTATAACGTTTCAAGTATGCTTCGATTGAGTAGATGTATTCCCGAATCTGAACCATAACAATGCGCCAAGTGTAGTACGATTAGGTGAGAACTTACCCTATGAGACATTTGTTCGAATCAAGGAAAGATGGTTTGGCAAATCAATTAAAGGACGCCGCTATTTCCTCCAAGATCAACTTGTATTCTGGACTATCATCGAGTTTGCTCAAAGATTTGTCATTGTCCTTGTTGATGACATTCTGATCTATTCTTGACATTTAGAGGGACGTACCAAATCTCTCAAAATAATTCTTAAAATCCTGAAGAAGAAGAAGAAGAAGTTATGCGAAAACTTATCTAAGTACGAATTCTAGTTGGAGGTAGTTCAACCTTTGAGTTACGCTAGAAGCTGTTCAAGTACGAATTTCAGTTTGAGGCAGTTTAACTTTTGAGTCAAGTGATCTTTAAAAGAAGGAACTATTGGAGATCAATCGCAAGTTGGAGCAGTTCTTCAATGGGAAAGACCGATGACTGTAACAAAGATTCGTAACTATATAGGATTAGCTGATTAATATGGGAGACTCATCACAGAATTCTCTAAAGTGGCAAGATTTCTCATCTAACTCATGTATGAGGGTCAAGTATTGTATGGGCTGATGTGTACAGGGGGATATTTTCAAAGATTGAAGAGACACTCGATTTCTTCGCCAAAGGTGATTCTGCCCAAATCCTAGTGGACTTTTTGAGATGCCTAGTGATGCTTCGCACTGGAAGTTTAGAACGTGTGCTTGACCAGAATAGAAGGAATGGTAACGTACGCTTAGAGACAAATTGAGAATACATGAGAAGCATTACCTTACACTAACTCAGAGTTAGCTTTGTAGTTGCATTGAAGATCTAGAAGCATTTTCTACGAGGAGAAATTCTCAATACCTATGGTAATCTTAAGGGCCAAAGGTATTTTGGCCTATTGGAATGAGTTGAACACGAGGCAGAAACGGTGATTATAAGTTTCGAAAGTTTTCAACTTTTCCATTTTAGTATAATCCCGGAAGAGGCGAACGTCGTAGCGAATACCTTAAGAAGAATAAGTTCGATAGAGCCACTCAGCGGTGTACAGTTATTTGGAGAGTTGGTTGTTGGATGGCTAAAGACTCAAGGAGCGTAGGATCTTTTATTAATCGGCCTATGACGTCAACACGTTTTGCTCGATTATATAAGATGCTAAGTGGAAGGAAGTAACCTTACTGCCAGTGATTTGGATTGATGCAGCTGAAGATATAATACGAGAACTAGGAGACAAAATGAAAGAAACACAGTCGCGTTTCCTAAGATATGATGAATTTCGAGGATGAAATTCCTTTTTAGAAGAGGAGTGTTGTAACATCCTGAAAATTCTTTATTTCATTATAAACGATCATTTTATAATATTTATGATTTTTAGGAATTTTTGTGGATTTTTCTGAAAATGATGAATATTTTAATATATTCTTCGTTTTATGTGTACATTGAGCTGAGCCGGGAAACTAGAATATTTTCCCTGAGGCTGATAAACTTTGAACTGTCAACGTGTCAATGGGGGATCTTACTAAACCCGAGGCCAGGTACAGTTTAGGAGGTTTACATTTTTTGAGGTTTTATCTGTTAAATAAAATTTCGGTATCATAAAATCATCTGATGAATAATAAAATATTATTTTCATCAATTGTAAATTTTATTCACTGAGAAAATAATTCCACAGTGTAATTAATCATCTGTAAGATGTATTTAATTTGAAGACAAGCTTACTATGTACTTTATCGAGGAGTGCGCGAAGCTTCTCAAGGAAGCTTCTTCCAACCATTATTTTATCATTTCTCTCTCCTCCCAAATTTGTGCTGCACGTTTGAAATTAAGGGGGTCTAATTCATTTTTCATTCTCACATTTTCCTCCTCCTATATGCAGCACTCACTATTCACTCATCTTTCTCTCTTTTCATTTCACTCCACAGCAGCACACCATCCACCCACATTTGTATTTTTATCTTCCAAAACGTCACACTCCTAGCACCATTTCGTGTTTGGAGAACCACCATCATTGAAGAAATCATCTTCAAAGTTCTACATTTTCTTCATCTTCATTTTTCTCCACTGTTGAAGCTTAAAGGTTGGAACTTTAAGGTAAAGCTTTTAGCTTTTTCCTCATCTCCTCTCATTTTCGTAACCCACGGTCATTTTGATGACCATGGGTATCCATTTCAATACTTGATTCTGATTTTGGTAAGTTTGAATGTTCAAGGATCTCCTGGAAGCTGAAAACGTAACTTCTGACCAAAAGGAGCAACCTTTCTTTGTGCTTCTCCCAGGTAAGAGGAAGACACTCCTCCTCAACCTCTTTTAGCATTTAGGGACGTTGTTTGTGATTGGCACTGTGATTCATCTCTGTTTGAATGCTGCTGGTGATGTATTTGTATATGCTATTTGATTGTTGTGTGATTTGAAATATATGTCTGGAACGTATAATCTAAAAGGAACGCTGTCGAGCTGGCTCTCGGATGGCCACGCCTTGAGACTAGGATTTTGGGATTATTGGTGAGAAGTGGTAATGATTTGATTTCAGATCATTAAGTGAAATGTCAAAACCTGTCGTGTAGGAACCCCTGGCCAAACCCGTCGAATGTGATGCCCGTCGAATTTGATTCCTGGTCATTTAGTGCAATGTCAAAACCTGTCGTGTAGGAACCCCTGGCCAAACCCGTCGAATGTGATGCCCGTCGAATTTGATTTCTGATCATTTAGTGCATTACCAAAATCTGTCGAGTATGAACTTCTGGCCAAACCCTTCGAATGTGATGTCATGATCACTCAGTAAAGTCAAAACCTGTCGAGTATGAACCCCTGGCCATGCCCATCGAATATCCGTCGAGTATGAACTCCTGACCACTTAGGAGAGAAACTCCTCCAATGCAAAATCCGTCGAATTTAAATGACCACACCCGTCGAGTGAAATATTCATCGAGTTAGAATGCCAATAACCATTGAGACATACCTGTCGAGTGGATCTTCTGTCCATTTATCAGAAGCTTCCCAAAGTTAATGTTCGTCGAGTTAGAATGCCAATAACCATTGAGACATACCTGTCGAGTGGATCTTCTGTCCATTTATCAGAAGCTTCCCAAAGTTAATGTTCGTCGAGTTAGAATGCCAATAACCATTAAGACATACCTGTCGAGTGGATCTTCTGTCTATTTATCAGAAGCTTCCCAAAGTTAATGTTCGTCGAGTTAGAATGGCAATAACCATTGAGACATACCTGTCGAGTGGATTTTCTGTCCATTTATCAGAAGCTTCCCAAAGTTAATGTTCATCGAGTTAGAATGCCAATACCTATTGAGAGACATACCTGTCGAGTGGATCTTCTGTCCATTTATCAGAAGCTACCCAAAGATAATATTCGTCGAGTAGAACGTCAAGACCCGTCGAATTAGAGTTCTGACCACAGTGTTTTCGTTGGTTCGACACTTGGGAGATTTCTCCAACGTCGACACCCACATCCGTCGAATTGGACTTCTGCTGACCTTCCGGAAAGAATTTGACAGTTCTGACCTCTGTTCGACAGAACCCCCATCCGACAAAAATTGGTGTTTATCTAATCTTGTTATAAAATGTTCTCCCATTTTTCATCCTTCTGCCATGTTAGTCTTCATCGAATGGCAGCCTCAATTTTCCACTAAATGCATAGTATCCATCGAATTCACAACCATGGTTTATCACCCCATACCTAGCAATTAAATCTGTGATGTTGTTGGTGATTCTGGCCATGTATCTTCCTGGATTCAAAACCCTGGGATTAATAGAAGTACATAAATCATAAATGATGGGATGATTAGAGATTAAGTAGGGATTCATAAACAGGGAAGAACTTGAGTATGGGTGAGCTTTTGAGGCACATAATGAATTTAATGGTTGACTTTTATCATGACTACGAAATGGAAATTGTGAATGTCCTTAAAATGTACTATTGGATTGTTGTATACCCGTGAATGGGATCAGATCTTGTGATAAATGATATGACATGCATGTGAAGCATGATGGGCCTAGTTGGTCATGAGGAGTATGATTGTGTCATGCATTGAACAAAAAGAAAGAGATTGTCCGTTGGACTTGGTTAAGGCCGGTAGCCTAGGAGTTGAACTTACACCTTTGTGCGGGTGCGAATAGACAAGTGTAGGTTACTTGTTGACCTTGGGGGCGTCAGGGTGCGGGTACCTCACAATGGGCAGCTGGTAGCTCTCTGTCTGTGGGGCAGACTAATGCAAACACACTGACGATCCGGACCGAGACGCTGTCCTATGTCGAGATCTGTGTAGAATGTCTTGTAAAATGTCATGTTGTACAAAATGATAAATTGAGAATTTTTAGCACTTGAGGACCTGGGCAGCCAAGAATACAGACATACCTCCTGATCGTTCCCTCCGACTGTTTTGTGTCTAGCTCCATGGAGTAGGATTTTGACTATTGAGGGCACATGTGCATAGTGAGTCCATGAATTATCTGGCATACATTGTTATTATAATTGGAACTGTTGTACTTCTGATATATCTATATGTATATGACTGCCTGGAGCTGTTTAGTTGATCATAATTGCTATGGAATGTTTATTACCATTATTGCTGTCATAAATGCTATGTGGGCGCCTTACGCCGTTTGGTTTCTCGATGCTATAATTGGTAATGATGGTAGGATGTCTTACCTCTTTCTTGTACTTTTCTTGCTCTATGTCAATTTTTGGTTAAAGACTGTAAGTGGGAACGAGGTTGAATTCTTTTGGATTTTCTTGGCTTGACCCACTGTATCCGGTGATGTCGTCGCTAGGGGTGCACACGGGTCGGTTCGGGTCGGGTTTGGGGGAGAAAAAATCCAAACCAATCATGTGAGTTCGGGTCGGTTCGGGTCGGGTAGAGGGGAAAAAGTTTGAGTAACCCGAACCGAACCAACCCGATTAAAATCGGGTTGGTTCGGGTTAGATAATCGGGTTGGTCGGGTTGGTCGGGTCACGGATCGGGTTGTAAGAAAAAATAATAAAAAAATTTAAATATAGGCAAAACGACGTCGTTTTATTGGGTCGTCGGGTCGGGTTGTCGGGTTGGTTCACCAAACCCGTTACTCGAACCGATATTTATCGGGTTGACAAAATTTTACCCGACCCGGCCCGATTACCCAAACCAACCCGGATATATGTGGTCGGGTCGGGTCAGGTCGGGTCGGGTTGGCGGGTTCGCGGTTCGGGTTGTGCACCCCTAGTCGTCGCAAAGGGAGTTCTATTAGGTTCGTTCGAATTATGTTCACTTGTGGTGTCAACGCGCGGCGAGTTGATTGGACCGACAAGACGTATTTAACATGCTGAGGATCTGACTTTGACCATGAAGAGGATTGCGATTGAAGACCTTATCCTATATTTCTCACTACACCGGTGAGCCCGGAGTTGCCTCACGCATTCGGGATTCGATGGAGTGCCCAACTCCTTAGTTGTAGATAGGGTGTGGGTAGTTGATATTTTATTTTGCATTACCTATATAAAAATGTATTTTGGGTATGTGTATGTTTTAAGGTGATTATCCAGACTTAAAGGTTGTAACTTGAGTACATTCTATAATTCATATTTTAATTAGTTGTATATGTAATATTCATTCGTGGCTCCTATTTTCCTCATATGCGAAATAATTAATATATTTGTAAAGTTTGTTATTTGACAATGTTAGCATGCCGAAATTTAGTGACCGTGATATAATGACGATTGTGCCGTGGTTATTAAATTGAGGGGTGTTGCACTAGATACCGCTTACTACTTGTAATATTAAAATAGGATTTTAATATTACTACTAATGTAATAAGAACCTGTAGGGTCACACATAGAGCAGACTAAAATTGAAGCAATAAATCCAAGTTGGACTTGGATTCAAATATGGGCAAGACTCATAACAGATGAGTCTAGGGTTGCACAGCTTACCTTGCTGCTGCTCACACTCACTTTAGGTAGTCACTATTATAAATAGTACTGCTAAAGGACTGCTAAGACACACATATTACAGAACCCTAGCCGCACCTACAGAAAAGTGAGTGAGTGAGTGACAGGTTTCTTCTCTACTCTTCGCAGCTAGCACTGTGTGAGAGACATGAGGCTCCTCTTTGTGTACGTTGGACGTTCGTGAGTCTGTTCGTGTGGATACCGTAGAGACATCATTGCTATTACGGTGTTGGTGATTCACGTCACTTCCTTTTAATCACGCTTCAAGAGGTAAATAATTTTAAAACTCGGATTATGGCTTTTCGCATGGATCCTTAGTGGGAATCCTATTTTTTTGCTGCGTGATGTATCCGCAATTCCCAATAAAGAAAACATTTTAAAATCTCTACATGATTAAGAAAATGTTAAAAAACTATTACACAATTTGAAAACGTAACAGAAGTTTTTCGTGATTGTGAAAACGCGATAAAAATGTTATGCGATTGAGAGGAACAACAAGTTTTGCTGTCGGGCCGATATACTGGACTCGAGAATATTACTATGTGTTTGTGGCTGGTAGTGGCTTATAATGTGCATAAAGTCATTTGACATGCATTTGTCCATAGACGGTGTCTGCTAAGGCTATTGTTGCCTAGGAGTTGAATTACACCTAAGTGCGAGCGCGAATTGCGTAGTGTTGTTCACTTATTGAACTTGGAGGCGTAGGAGCACGGGTATTCCACAAGTGGACAATAGGTAGCTCTACTGGGCCGTGGTAACTGAGCAATGCTCTGACGATCTCGACAATGCACTATTCTATTCACGATTTACCTTAGAATGTCTTGTATAATGCCTGATGTGCACATTGAGAAATTATAGCACTTGGTCTAAGGCGGCCGATATACAGACATATCCTCTAGATAATTCTCTCCGAAATTGAGTTTAGCTCCATGGAGTAGGAAATTGGTTCATTGTGCATGTGCATAGTCAGTCATCATATTATTGTGATACATATATGTGTGTATTGTAGTAATTATTTGCTATTTAATGCAATGATTATATGATGCTATGAATATATCTGTTAAATGTTGTGTATGAATAGTATGTTGTTTTACTGTCTTTACACTGCCATGATGGCATTGATATAGGGGATCTCATCTCCTTGTTATATTATTTTGTTTACTTGTATGTTTGATAAAGAGGGTGAAGAGGAAGAGGAAGAGGAAGAGGAAGGATCGCCTAACTTCTGTTTGTGTTAGTTTATTTGTATTTTGTGATGGCGTCAAGGTCTGGTTTCCTTGGTTTCTTAAGGATTCAGTTTCTCGGAGATACTGACGCTTGGCGAATTTGTAACACCCCAAATTTTAGACTATGTTATAGAAATGATAGAATTTCACTGTTTTGTGTTTTCTGTGCAATCTAAAAATAATTTGATTGTTCTGATATTGTTTTTGATTATTTTGTGTGTTTTGCTCCTGGTCAGGAAAATAATAATTTTTGGGCCAGGGAAATTCTTATCTGATTTATTTGAAGGCGGGGGATCTTACTAAACCCAAATTTGAGTGACACAGAAAAGAATCTTTTAATTTTTAGAATTTATCTGTGAAATAAAAATATGTCATGAATAAATATTTGCTATTTTATTTATAGCAGTTTCTGCTATAATTATTTGACCCGATATATTTTAACTGACAGAAAATGTGCTTAGAATATTTTCTGTAACCTAAATCAAAATGAACCAATAAGAATCAGTCAAAATAGGTGGCTGGACATTTCTATCCAATAGGAAGTGGTAAAATAAAGGGGCATAGACTTTATTGTGGACCATCGGATGAAAAGCTTGATTAAGATGTTTTCGATCATAACCGTTAATCAGATCAATGGTGTGAAATGAATCCTGATAAAATCACTAAGTGATATCCACCTTAGATTAGATCAATGGATAGGAAAGAAAGTTAATTTCAATGGCTAGGATTGAGTCAAATATAGTGGCTTGACTTTTACTTAGTAACTAATTAAACCTAATTTAGTCATCTTAATGGCCTACTTAACAAACTAAGTAAACTAATCTAGTTATTAATCAGTCATAATCTAATTACTAATTAGATATTCTAATTTTATTTAGAAGCTATGATATATGCAATTATATATTTAATTAATTAGTTATGTAATTAGAATATTAATTAAGTGTAATTAGGAAACCTAACATAATTAACTTGTCATCTAATTAGTATATAATTAAGATTTAATTTAAGTTAAACTTAGTCCCTAATTTCATGGAGGCCACACGGCCAAGGAGTCCAAGTGGGCTTCTCCAAGCTTCTTGAATTGTCTTTGTGACCATTTGATGACCACATGATGACCATAAGCCATGTGCTCCCAATGTGAACACAATTGTGATATTTTAATGTCATAGTTATTGTAACACCCCTTGATGTAGCAACCGGAGCGTAATCGTCATTACACCACAATTACTAAATCCAAGTGTGTCACAGTCATGATAACAGTAATTTAAATTCTCAAGAGTCTATATTAGTTTTTTTTTATTTGCATAAGTAGAAAATATGAGCCTCGAATGAAATATAAATATATTCAACCCATAATACAACCACTGAAATAAAATCATATTCTTTATATGTATATTTTATAGTCAATTTACACAAATCACTGATGACATAAAATACAACAATTACAAAGTCCAATAAAAAAAATACAGCGGGGATAAAACACTAAAGGGGGAAAAGTAGTAACCCATAGATGGGTACTACCAGCAGACAAAGCCGCAACCCCATATGTACAAGACGCACGGCATCCCAGTTGACACGACAGGCACCAATGCCTCCACGCGGCTGCACTCTTACGTAGTCGAAGAAATCTTGTCCAGGTGCTCAAGCCAATCAACCAAGGTGTGGTCCCTCTTTATCTTCCTCACGATCTTTTATCAAATATAAATATAAAATAGAAATGCACAAATATGGGAAAGAGGTGAGACACCCATCTTTCATTACCATTATTGGCAGTAAGAAAACAGCACGGCGCAAAGCACCCACCAAGCAATACAGTTCATATATTCATCAATAGCAACAGCGAAATTTATAATAAAAATAATTCAATTCTAAGCAATAATCAGAGTCAATAATAACAGTGATATTTATAGTAAAGGTAGGACAACAGTAAGCAATAGCAGGCAGATCACAATAGTACTTCCAGGAATCAACACAACAATCAAATAATCATTTACAGAAGTACAACAGTTATCTTCACATTCACAGGTGTTCATGCTCAATAGTTTATGAGACCGACAATGAACGATGCACAATGCATTATGATACCACAATTCCTACTCCATGGAGCTAGACACAAAACAGTCAGAGAGAATGATCAGGGAGACATGCCAGTATCTCGTCAGCCATAAAAATAAGTGCTTTCCAGAAAATAATCAGTCATTTTGTGCAACAAGGCTTTATACAGCGGCATTCCCACAAGATCTCGATATAGGACTGTGTCCAGTCAGGATCGTCGGTGCATTTGCATCAGTCTGTCTCACGGTCCAGAGGGGCTACCACTGCCCGCCGTGAGACGCCCGCGCCCCGACGCCCTCAAAGTCAACTACAGGACCACACATGTCTATTGGCACCTGCACTAAGGTGTGATTCAACTCCTAGGCAACTCGACCTTAACAATGTCTAATGGACGTTCTCTTTCTTTTGTTCAATGCATGACTCAATCATGCTCCTCATGACAAACTAGGTCAATCATGCTTCAAATGCATGTCATATCATTTAACAATAAGGTTTGATCCCATTCACGGATCCACATCAAGCCAATAGCACATCTTAAGGATAACCACAATTTCATTCATAGTCATGATAGAAGTCAACCATTAGGTTCGTTATGAATCCTGACTTAAATTTTGTCTTTCCCACAAGGTTCATTTCCAATTAAGTTCTCATAGTTAGTCTAATCTTCCTAATACAATTCATTCTCATAAGCTCTCAAGACTTACACTCTCTTGTTCTTGCTCTCTTGAACCTATCCTAAGTCTTATGAACATTTCACTCTTGGTTCCTTTAAAATTTATGAAATCTCTAATCATATTGAGTCCTTCAAATTCATTAATTACCTACCCCCTTACATAGATTTTTTTTTATCACTTGATTACCTAAACTTCTAAGTTTCTAAAGTTGTATAATCAAGCCTCAAAAGGCCTTAGAGACCGTGGCCTCCCAAGGGATTCAATTCCCAAATATTTTAAAGTCATCACATTACATGTTATACCCTTGATTTACTTAATCTTTCATTTGTTAAATTAGTTTACCAAGAACCCCAATTTTGGGCTCAAAAACCGTGACCTTCCTAAATCCTCAATATCTAATTCTTTCACATATCATGTGTTAATTACTTCATACTTAATTACTCAATTTCCATTTCTCACAAGATTAATTTAATTGCGTAAGATCCATGCCAAAACCATGGCTTCATAGGCCTTCTAAGTTCCACTTTTTATTCCTCATTTGTGTATTAATTCCTTAAGATCAATTTTCTTAAGTTTAATGTATCAAGGTCATTCCATTTGCCTTATTGCTCAAGCTAAAACCGTGGCCATTAATGAGTCTTCAATGTCCAATCTTTCCTTCTCTTTTAGGTATTAACTTCTTGTTATTAATTCACTTAAGTTTTTAGTTCATTAAAATCAATCCAAGTGCCCAAGATTCAATGCCAAAACTGTGGCTTCATGATGTCCATTTTCCAATTTTTCTTTCCACTTTTATGCATTAGTTTTCTTAACACTAATTCACTTAAATTTAGTTCATCAAAATCAATCCATTTGTCTCTTTACCAAGACCAAAACCGTGGCACCATGTTGAGGTAGGAAACTCCAAATTTTTCATTTAGCAACCCCAACATGATTAAGTACAATTAATATATCAAACATATTCAAGAGCATAATCAAGTATCAATCAAATTCAAGAATACTAAATCATACAAAATTTATAATTCAAGCAAGCATACAAATAGCATACAAGGATGGATTTCTCCATCAACACACATAAAAAGTCTCCTCACCACCATAAGTGGTTGAAGTGAGTAGTCTCCCTCTTACCTAGAGGAGACAATGCAAGAAAACAACTCCTTGGTTCCTTGATTTGTAAATTTCGGATTCCACCTTCAAGAGAACCATAAAGTGGTCAAATTCTCATATTTACAAACTAAAGCTTGAAAAGAATGATCCTTGGTCACATAGGTAACCAAGGAAAATGAAATTGATAGGTGAATTGGAAGAACTTTACCTAAAGCCTTAAACTTGAACTCCTTGAGATTTCTTTTTTTTTTTTGGTGATTTTCGGATTCTACTCTCCCAAGAACCCTAGAGTGTTCAAAATCACTCAAATCACTCATCAATGCTCAAAAAGAGAAGCCCTTGGTCACATAGCAACCAAGGAAGACGAAAATGAGAAGAAAATGGAGAGAAATCAAGAATCTTTACTTTGGAAGACAATGGACACAAGGTTGGATTTTGAGCAAACCTTCCAAATGAGACTTGTAGAGAAGATGAAGATGAGTGTATAAATGTGTTTAGTGGAGAGAAAAGTCAAAAAGCTTGGCCATCCATGGAGGAGTGATTTTCGGATTTGAAGAAGGAGGGGTAGAAAGAATGGATTTTTTAAGAGATTTTCTAAAGAGAAAGTGTAGAGGAGATTGAGAGAAGTCTAGAAATGGTGTTTATGAAGAGAAAAGTGAAGAGAAGACTCTCTAATGGTGGTTGAAAATTTCGGATCTAAGAGGAGGAAGAAGAGAAGAGGTGGAGAGAAAATGAAGGTAGAAATTGAAAATGGAGAAACTTTCTACACAAAGAAGGTAGAGGAAGTGAGTGCAAGTGTGGAAATGGGCTTAGAGAGGAGAAAAGATGAGCAAAAATGTAGGAAGAGGGGCTGCCATTTTCGTGCTCATGGTGGAGGTAGAGAGAAGGAGGAGAAAAAGATGAAGAAGATGAAGTGAAGAGAGAGAAAGTGATAGGTAAAGTGAATTAGGGTTTGATGGATTTAGGTTTAGTGTGCAAGTCACAATTTTGCCCTCCTTGGCTAGTGTGGGCTGCTGAAAAGAGGAGAGAGTGAGGGGAAAAATTTGGCTTCTCATGCAAGCCAAGGGTAATTGGGTCATTTGGTGGTCAAAGCTTCTCAAAGAAGCTTTGAAAAAGCACACAAATTTGAATTAAAGTAGATTTGATTTGACATAAAGTGGATTGCATTAGGATAGGGTGATAGGATTTCTAATGCATGCTATTATCCAATGGATAATAGTTACAGTCGACAGAAATCAGTATTAATTTATCTGACAGATGAAATTTACACAACGTTTTATTATTCCGACTGCTAAATTTCTCAAAAAATGTGAAACCTCGTAAACTGTGTTCAGCCTCGGGTTTAGTAAGATCCCCCGTCAACAGGTCCATAGTTCAAGGTTCTCGGAGAAAACATCTCGTTTCTCCGGCTTCGCTCAGCATGCACGTAAAATGAAGAATATATTAAAATATTCAACGTTTCTGAAAAAATCCCAGAAAATTCTTAAAAATTATAAATATTATAAAACAACTATTCGTCTTATCATTTTCCAATTTTTGAAGCATAACAGTCATTTTCCCAACTCTGCTCAATACAAACGCAAAACGAGAAATATATTAAAATATTTATCGTTTCTGAAAAATTCTGAAAGAATTCACATAAATCACAAATATTAGAAAATAACTATTCGTAATAAAATTTCCAACTTTGGGAGCGTTACAGTCGTTTTGCCAACTCTGTCCATTGTGCACACAAAATGAAAAATAATATTAAAATATTCCACATTTGTAGAAAAATCCAAAAAAATTCCAGAAAATCCCAAATATTGTAAAATGATCATTTATCCTAAAATTATTATTTTTTGGGATGTTATAACTCTCCCCTTCAAATAGAAATTTTGTCCTCAAAATTTTCGTCCCTTAGACTGAACGTTAATGTTTTCCTTCTCCCCACGTTCTAACTTTCACGTTGCGCTTCTAATCACGCCCATTTAGATTACTCTTAGCAACGCGATGTTTATATCCCTGTGTTGCTTTGTTCTCCTATTCTCGACTTTCACAAGAAGTTCTTCATAGATTATATTATCTCTCCATCCCTTGCAACTGATACTTCTGCTTTAACGTTTAATATATCTTGGTCACTTTTCCATTTCCTTTGAATTTATCCCAATAGACCACTGAAATAGCAATCGTATCTAGACATACTTCGTTTGGTATCGCTTCCAATAATAACCACAAATTCTCAAATTACTCCGCTAACTTCTTCTTTTTTCGAGTTTGAAAAATTAGATCAAAACGTCCAACATGTTTTTTCCACGCGTTTGAGAATAGATCAGAGTATAGTTGATAAGGACAACAACAAATCTATCTAGGTAAGGATGAAAGATCTGATTTAGACAGTCCATGAATACGACAGGAACATTGGTTGCTCCGAACGGTATCACGAGATACCTGTAATGTTCAAAGCTCGTTCGAAAACCATTTTGGGAATATTTTAAATTTCCCGCGAATTGAGTGACGATAAGAGTGTATGTCAATCCTGGAGAGAACAACAACTCTCTTCTCGCCGATCCATTGAATCGCTTATTTTTCTTCAGGGACACTCATCCTTGATAGGAGTATGGTTCCTTTTGTGATAGTCCTCGTCTCACCGAGAAGCTCCATTCTTTTCCTTACTAACAACATGGTAGCCCAATCATACGAAACTCTTTGACTATCAGAGTGGCATTTATACTCTCCTTATTGTTGGTCCTCTACGACAAACACTTATATGTATCCTCAGGCTCCTTTCGCTTACAAAGCTTCAACTTTGTTGGCCGTTACGAATTCAGAAGTCTTAATTTTGAAAACCACTAAGGTTTTCATTGGAATGGTTTAGTGGGATATGACAAGAAAATGATCAATCAGTCCCTAAATCGTGAACTCTAACTAATGCGATTTCAAGTAAGCAAAATAGATCAATAAAAGGTTCAATCTTTATAAGAAGTAGGATAGATTAAACAAATTCAGGAGTCAAGACAAGTCTCAACAACAGAAATGGGAACAACTAAGTCAAAGATAAGAACAATACAAATGAATCCAAATGATCCATGCAGTTACGAATTGTAAAAAGAGAGGGTTACCCCTAGAATTATACAGCACGATTATTGGATCGTCATTTGAGGCGTAACTTCTCTTGTTTAGATCTCCAAATGTCGAGGTCTAATTGGTTCTACTACTATTAGCACTTTCCTTACGGGTTGGGTGTTGTTGTTACTTTCTTGGTACCCGTGAACGTAGTTCCCGTTTAACTTATTAGCTTTTCCATTATTCCTCCTTTGGAATCTAGGTAGTCCATGGTTATCCCAAGTCTGACTTTCCTTCAATAGATTTTAAACCACAACTTCCAATTTTCATTACTGTGCGGTCCTCAGATCTTGGTGAATTGTCACATCAGCTATCATTCCTATTTCTCTTGCGATTACAGCCATACTTCGATGGTCTTATCCTACGCTCAGATGTGTACGTCTGCCATGAGCCGGTGTCTTTCTTCGAAGACGGACCAAACATAACACAATAAAACAAACGTAATTATTGCCTCCCTTCGAAAGCCAAACACAAAGAGTCACACATTGCACACCATTCAAGCAAGACAAGCTAATTTACGAATCCTAATAGCTTCCAGCCCGAACTTCTTCATTCTGCCTCCACAGCGTAATCTCTCTCAAGTTGTCAACTTCCAAACTGCTTCACGAACCTAACTTACACCAGCTATTTCTTTCTCTAGAATATCGGTTTTCCAAAATCTTTTTATCTCCTCACAAAAGAATTCCTATTTTCCCAACACAGTACGCCTAGGAGAAGTCATAGTTTCCTGTACACACAAAACATTACATATTGAGTAGATCAATCCTCAATATCATGCAACTGTATAACAGTAGCTATTAACATTCAACCTACGGTAAGTCATGCATTCCTTCCCCATTATCTCAATCAAGAGACAAGGAAGTGCACAACAAACCAAGTTCTAATATGCCTAAACATAGCAAGTCCATACCCCGGCTCAACAGGATGAACTGCTCTGATACCACCTAATGTAACACCCCTTGATGTAGCAACCGGAGCGTAATCATCATTACACCACAATTACTAAATCCAAGTGTGTCACAGTCATGATAACAGTAATTTAAATTCTCAAGAGTCTATATTAGTTTTTTTTATTTGCATAAGTAGAAAATATGAGCCTTGAATGAAATATAAATATATTCAACCTATAATACAACCACTGAAATAAAATCATATTCTTTATATGTATATTTTATAGTCAATTTACACAAATCACTGATGACATAGAATACAACAATTACAGAGTCCAATAAAAAAAATACAGCGGGGATAAAACACTAAAGGGGGAAAGGTAGTAACCTAGGGATGGGTACTACTAGCAGACAAAGCCGCAACCCCATATGTACATGATGCACGGCGTCCCAGTTGACACGATAGGCATCAATGCCTCCACGCGGCTGCACTCTTACGTAGTCGAAGAAATATTGTCCCGACGCTCAAGCCAATCAACCAAGGTGTGGTCCCTCTTTATCTTCCTCACAATCTTTTATCAAATATAAATATAAAACAGAAATGCACAAATATGGCAAAGAGGTGAGACACCCATCTTTCATTACCACTATTGGCAGTAAGAAAACAGCACAGCGCAAAGCGCCCACTAAGCAATACAGTTCATATATTCATCAACAGAAATAGCAAAATTTATAATAAAAGCAATTCAATTCTAAGCAATAATCAGAGTCAATAATAATAGTGATATTTATAGTAAAGGTTGGACAACAGTAAGCAATAGCAGGCAGATCACAATAGTACTTCCAAGAATCAACACAACAATCAGATAATCATTTACAGAAGTACAACACTTATCTTCACATTCACAGGTGTTCATGCTCAATAGTTTATGAGACCGACAATGAACGATGCACAATGCATTATGATACCATAATTCCTACTCCATGGAGCTAGACACAAAACAGTCAGAGAGAATGATCAGGGAGACATGCCAATATCTCATCAGCCATAAAAACAAGTGCTTTCCAGAAAATAATCAGTTATTTTGCGCAACAAGGCTTTATACAGCAGCATTCCCACAAGATCTCGATATAGGACTGTGTCCAGTCAGGATCGTCGGTGCGTTTGCATCGGTCTGTCTCACGGTCTAAAGGGGCTACCACTGCCCGCTGTGAGACGCATGCGCCCCAATGCCCTCAAAGTCAACTATAGGACTGCACATGTCTATTCGCACTCGCACTAAGGTGTGATTCAACTCCTAGGCAACTTGGCCTTAACAATGTCCAATGGACGTTCTCTTTCTTTTGTTCAATGCATGACTCAATCATGCTCCTCATGACAAACTAGGTCAATCATGCTTCAAATGCATGTCATATCATTTAACAACAAGGTTTGATCCCATTCACGGATCCACATCAAGCCAATAGCACATCTTAAGGATAACCACAATTCCATTCATAGTCATGATAGAAGTCAACCATTAGGTTCGTTATGAATCCTGACTTAAATTTTGTCTTTCCCACAAGGTTCATTTCCAATTAAGTTCTCATAGTTAGTCTAATCTTCCTAATATAATTCATTCTCATAAGCTCTCAAGACTCACACTCTCTTGTTCTTGCTCTTTTGAACCTATCCTAAGTCTTATGAACGTTTCACTCTTGGTTCCTTTAAAATTTATGAAATCTCTAATCATATTGAGTCCTTCAAATTCATTAATTACCTATCCCCTCACATAGATTTTTTTTTATCACTTGATTACCTAAACTTCGAAGTTTCTAAAGTTGTATAATCAAGCCTCAAAAGGCCTTAGAGGCCGTGGCCTCTCAAGGGATTCAATTCCCAAATATTTTAAAGTCATCACATTACATGTTATACCCTTGATTTACTTAATCTTTCATTTGTTAAATTAGTTCACCAAGAACCCCAAGTTTGGGCTCAAAAACCGTGACCTTCCTAAATCCCCAACATCTCATTCTTTCACATATCATGTGTTAATTACTTGATACTTAATTACTCAATTTCCATTTCTCATAAGATTAATTTAATTGCCTAAGATCCATGCCAAAACCATGGCTTCATAGGTCTTCTACGTTCCACTTTTTATTCCTCATTTGTGTATTAATTCCTTAAGATCAATTTTCTTAAGTTTAATGTATCAAGGTCATTCCATTTGCCTTATTGCTCAAGCTAAAACTGTGACCATTAATGAGTCTTCAATGTCCAATCTTTCCTTCTCTTTTAGGTATTAACTTCTTGTTATTAATTCACTTAAGTTTTTAGTTCATTAAAATCAATCCAAGTGCCCAAGATTCAATGCCAAAACCATGGCTTCATGATGTCCATTTTCCAATTTTTCTTTCCACTTTTATGCATTAGTTTTCTTAACACTAATTCACTTAAATTTAGTTCATCAAAATCAATCCATTTGTCTCTTTACCAAGACCAAAACTGTGGCACCATGTTGAGGTAGGAAACTCCAAATTTTCCATTTAGCAACCCCAACATGATCAAGCACAATTAATATATCAAACATATTCAAGAGCATAATCAAGTATCAATCAAATTCAAGAATACTAAATCATACAAAATTTATAATTCAAGCAAGCATACAAAGAGCATACAAGGATGGATTTCTCCATCAACACACATACAAAGTCTCCTCACCACCATAAGTGGTTGAAGTGAGTAGTCTCCCTCTTACCTAGAGGAGACAATGCAAGAAAACAACTCCTTGGTTCCTTGATTTGTAAATTTCGGATTCCACCTTCAAAAGAACCATAAAGTGGTCAAATTCTCATATTTACACACTAAAGCTTGAAAAGAATGATCCTTGGTCACATAGGTAACCAAGGAAAACGAAATTGATAGGTGAATTGGAAGAACTTTACCTAAAGCCTTAAGCTTGAACTCCTTGAGATTTCTTTTTTTTTTTGGTGATTTTCGGATTCCACTCTCCCAAGAACCCTAGAGTGTTCAAAATCACTCAAATCACTCATCAATGATCAAAAGGAGAAGCCCTAGGTCACATAGCAACCAAGGAAAACAAAAATGAGAAGAAAATGGAGAGAAATCAAGAATCTTTACTTTGGAAGACAATGGAGACAAGGTTGGATTTTGAGCAAACCTTCCAAATGAGACTTGTAGAGAAGATGAAGATGAGTGTATAAATGTGTTTAGTGGAGAGAAAAGTTAAAAAGCTTGGCCATCCATGGAGGAGTGATTTTCGGATTTGAAGAAGGAAGGGTAGAAAGGATGGATTTTTTAAGAGATTTTCTAAAGAGAAAGTGTAGAGGAGATTGAGAGAAGTCTAGAAATGGTGTTTATGAAGAGAAAAGTGAAGAGAAGACTCTCTAATGGTGGCTGGAAATTTCGGATCTAAGAGGAGGAAGAAGAGAAGAGGTGGAGAGAAAATGGAGGTAGAAATGGAAAATGGAGAAACTTTCTACACAAAGAAGGTAGAGGAAGTGAGTGCAAGTGTGGAAATGGGCTTAGAGAGGAGAAAAGATGAGCAAAAATGGAGGAGGAGGGGCTGCCATTTTCGTGCTCATGGTGGAGGTAGAGAGAAGGAGGAGAAAAAGATGAAGAAGATGAAGTGAAGAGAGAGAAAGTGATAGGTAAAGTGAATTAGGGTTTGATGGATTTAGGTTTAGTGTGCAAGTCACAATTTTGCCCTCCTTGGCTAGTGTGGGCTGCTGAATAGAGGAGAGAGTGAGGGGAAAAATTTGGCTTCTCATGCAAGCCAAGGGTAATTGGGTCATTTGGTGGTCAAAGCTTCTCAAAGAAGCTTTGAAAAAGCACACAAATTTGAAATAAAGTAGATTTGATTTGACATAAAGTGAATTGCATTAGGATAGGGTGATAGGATTTCTAATGCATGCTATTATCCAATGGATAATAGTTGTAGTCGACAGAAGTCAGTATTAATTTATCTGACAGATGAAATTTACACAGCGTTTTATTATTCCGACTGCTAAATTTCTCAATAAATGTGAAACCTCGTAAACTGTGTCCAACCTCGAGTTTAGTAAGATCCCCTATCGACAGGTCCATGGTTCAAGGTTCTTGGAGAAAACATCTCATTTCTCTCGCTTCGCTCAGCACACACGCAAATCGAAGAATATATTAAAATATTTGACATTTTCAGAAAAATCCCAGAAAATTCTCAAAAATTACAAATATTATAAAATGACTATTCATCTTATCATTTTCCAATTTTTGAAGCATTACTGTTGTTTTCCTGACTCTGCTCAATACGAACGCAAAACGAGAAATATATTAAAATATTCATCGTTTCCGAAAATTTCTGAGAATTCACATAAATCACAAATATTAGAAAATAACTATTCGTAATAAAATTTTCCAACTTTGGGAGCGTTACAGTCGTTTTGCCAACTCTGCTCATTGTGCACACAAAATGAGAAATAATATTAAAATATTCTACATTTTCAGAAAAATCCAAAAAAATTCCAAAAAATCCCAAATATTGTAAAATGATCATTTATCCTAAAATTATTTATTTTCAGGATGTTACAGTTATCATCTAATTTTCCTACACTATCACACGGCAACACCCTTCACCATTCATTCTCAAATTTCATTTTCTCTCACTTAAAAAGCTAAGCATCTATTTCTCTCAAAATTCCCAAGAACACCAAGTTATCTTCCTTTCCTTTTCTCTTTGAATTTTCGGCCCAAGCACCTTGAACCACCATCTAACTTCTATAATTTTTGTTCTTAGCATTTCCTAAACCTAAACCACCTCCTAAACACTTTTCATTTAGGAAGTTTTGTGAAAATCCTACCCTAAGTGCTTCAAAATCCAAGTTTGGTTTACTTTCCTAAAGGTAAACTTTTGATTCTTTGGGTTTAAATTTAGTTTGTGATTTTATGAACCATGTTTGTTCCATGGTTTATCATTATTAAGCTTTGGTTGTGATTTTACTTATTATTTAAGAATTTTAGGGAATTGTTTTGGTTCATACGAAATCAAGGAGAAAGAAAGGAGCTTGAGGATCTTGTCTTCAAGAGGTAAGAGGGAGATTTTACCTCACCAACTAAGTTTTGGTGGTGTGCAAAAGGTTGTGTATAGTGATAAATCCATAAGGGTTTATTTACCTATTGTTTGATGTCTCTTTGTTTGTGATTTTGGTGTCTATGATTTTATAATTGTGTTTGCATATGTGATATTATGTTTATTGCTTTGATATATGTTTGTATGTATGAAATTGAATGCATGTAAGTGTATGTGTAATTTAGGGTGTGAACAACATGATGGAACGATTTTATGAATGCTTCAAAGAGCAATGAGGCTCACGGCTTTACCATGAAAAAGAGGACTAAAGTCCTTAAACTGATGGATTAAAATGAAAATTAAAGATCTAAATGAATTTGAAAAAGTTTGAGTATAGCAAAGTAAAACAATTTTGAAAATATAATTTGATATAATTAAATAAATGAGTTATGAAATAAAATTAGGGTAAATACTTGAAGTTTACTGACGTATAGCTCACCCTATGGGTTTTGAAGCGCTTCTGTAAAATTTGAGTTGTAATATGTGAAGTAAAAGAAAGAAATATCATTTTTTTGGGAAACAATACAAATACCAATTTTTAGAGGGGCTATACTGCAAATTTTTATAAAAGAGGGACAAAATTATAATTAATATTTAAAGAAGGACCATATTGTAATTTTTATTTAAAAAGGGGTCATATTGCAAATATTTTATAAAAGAGGGGTCATTTCATAAATATTAGTTTTATGAGGGACTATTTTATAAATATTAATTTATGAAAAACTATTTAAAAATATTAATTTATGAGGGACTATTTTGTAAATACTAGTTTTATGAGAGACTATTGTGAAAATATTATTTAAATGAGGACAAAAATATAAATATTATATTCTTGAGGGACTATTATGTAAATATAGAAAATAAAGTCAATTTTAGTGTTAAATGAGAAAAATAGTATTTTGATTTAAAACATATGAAAAATATTATATGCGATTTGAAAACGCGATAGAATTGTTGCGCGATTGAGAAACGTGAAAAATATGACTACGCGATGAAAATACAGTAAAAATACTGTTGGGTTAATGAGTAGACCCCGAATATGAGATAATAAATTAAAAATGTGAATGGTGCATAGTACATGCATTGGAAATGCTCGATGGACTGTATAAGGCGAATTACCTAGGAGAGAATACACCTCCTAAGTGGGTGCGATATGCGTAATGTAGGTCACTCGTTGACCTTGGGGGCATTGGGGTGCGGGTTGCCTACAATGGGTAGTTGGTAGCTCTTCTATACCGTGGGCTAGACCGACGTAACACACCAATGATCCGGACCGAGACACTATTTTTAATCAAGACCTGATAAAGATTGTCGTGTATATGCTAGATGTGCAAAAAATGGAGCACGTGGTCTGAGGCATGTTGGTGCAGACAGATCTTTTCGATCACTCTCTCCGATTTGAGTTTTAGCTTCATGGAGTAGGAAATTTAGTCTAGGTGAATAAGCATAGTTATTAAAGGTATTATTGTAATTATCATTTATGGTATTCGAATTATTGAATATTGGGAAATGATTGAGGGTATTATCATAATTATGGGTTATGATAATTGCATTGTTGAATAATTGAATATTGATGAGGGCATGATAGTAATTATCATTTATTGCATGAGTTGTGATGATAATTGATGTTGATGGCATAATTATAATTATGGTATGATCGCTGTATGAGATGTTGTATGTGTTTATCTTCATTGCTACCAAACTGGTATTGGCGTAGGTGATATCACCTCTTTGTATGCCTATTTGTGTTGTATTTATAATTTTAAAGATGTTGAGCGAGGACTTGAGCAAGAGGCTGAGGAAGAGCAGATTCCTTTAGAGGTAGCTAAGTTTTGAAGAGATAGAGATGTCTAGTTTCTTAGGGTACTTGAGGCTACAGTTTCACGGAGGATCAGAGGCGTGGCACGTTGATTTAGATAGAGCAAGTATTTACTATATGGGAGACTTAACAATTATTTTGAGTAGACTTCATTTAGGGAATCCTTATTTTAGGGTAAATGTTTATGTACAACTAGAGTTTCCTTTATCTATTAGGCAGTACTGGGGAGCTTACTACCGTACTCCCAGTCGATTAGTATTGTGTTAACTGCGCGGACACCTGTTCGTAGGACTTCGCGTCAGTCTGGATTCCTACCCGCGAAGGAATCTGAGGAGGACCCGTCTTAGGGTTCTACTGTCTAGTAGTACTTGAGCAGTACAATAGTTTAAATTAAAGTTTAAGGTTTAAATGTTTGAGAGTCTAGTTTGTAAATATTAAAGTATGACTATACTGAGATTGTGTATATGATGTAAATTATTTGTGATGATGTTGAAATTTTTTATTTTCTGCTAAGTTTATCTGGTTGTTATTAAGAAATTTTACAACTCGTATTTCTATTACAAAGCACGATTTTCAAATGAAGGGGTAATTTGGTAATTGAGTAACATAAATGTGGCACCCTAAGGTGGGTGTTACATTAATTGGTATCAGAGCCTAAGTTAGAGTCTTTTGGGTTTGTGGGTAGGTTTGTCTTGTTTTTGCTGTGTGAATCTCTGACACTGAATACAGAGATATATTTTGATTTTCAAAAGGAGACGATGTTGTGTGAAATAGTTACGTTTAGTTCGCTGTGTTTTGATTTTGTTTATCTTTGAAGAAAGATAATGAAACGTGGCGAACATGAGCATATGGATGCGAGACATGATGAAGATCGTATAGCCGCAGCTAGAAGTGTGATGCAAAAGATGATTGAAGTAGTAGTACAATAGAGACCGATGATCGCTCAGCAGCAGGAACTGATAATCGAACTTCATAGCTTATTAGGATTGGAGCAGTCACCGGATGTGAGAAGCTGTAACTTAGAAGCTTTGATAATCCAAAATGGAAGGAAGCATAAGGCCAATCGTTTTCAACGAAAGTCGTATGTACGACCACTGGGGAAGCAACAACGAACAAAGAGAGGAAGTGCTAGTGGCGATGATTTTGGTCAGACTGTGGCATCACCAATGAAATGTTTCAAGTGTGGAAAAAATCATCTCACCAAAGATTGTCAGCATAAAGGGATTATTTGTTATGGATGTGGGAAGCTTGGACATTTCTTCAGGGAATATGATCAACTGAAGATGGAACCTTCCGTTAGTAATACACGTGTTTCAAAATCTCAAGAAGAAGAAAGAGCCGGTGCAAATAGTGTAATGAGAACGTTCAAATACAAAAATTTAAGAAGCGAGGAAGTTGTGCCATAGAGGATAATTTTAAAACTGTGCTGTATAATTCGTAAGGTAACCCATTCTCTTGTGGTCTGTGATTACATAAATCTTTTGGGGTTATTTGTGTTTTGCTTCTTTTCATAATGCTACTCCAACTTCTAAACTTGTTATTACTACTCGAGCCTGTTTAAAACTATGCTATTATTATTAGAGTTTGAAACTTTTCTATTGATTTGGTTTGTCTATTTCTTTCTCAAATAGACTGAGTAAATCAATTTGACTTATCTGTGTCTTTGTTATAATGTGATTTGAGTATTTCTACTCTTCTTGTTGAACTTGTTGTTTATACTCAAGTTTTCTAACTCTACCCTATATTTATTGAATATCAAATCTTTTCAGTTGATTTGATTTGTTTATCTAAAACCGCAACTATTTTAGAGCTTGACTTTATAAATTGATTAGTTATTTTCCAACCATATCCTACGAGGTTGTTACAATGCAACTTTAGTGTTTCCTTGACCTGAGATTTTTGGGTTTGAATCCAGAAAGTTCATTTCTAAAATTATTGGACCATGTTCATTTTGAAATCTATTAGACCATCTTAAATTCTTTGTTGGACTAATCTAGTAATCTACCGAATAGTCTTGTTACTTTTTCCTATAACCTTCATAGTGTCTTTCATGTATCTCAATTAAGGAGGATTATTCTTGATTTAATTTATGTCATAGTACTAAATACAGTGCAATTAGAAGAAAACTTGATCTATGAGACATTTTCTGTTAAGATTAAAAATAGGCAAGTAGAACAACTTATCTTGAATGAAGAAAATCTGGAGTGATGTGACAACAGGGGAACTAGAAGACCAAATGAAGAAAAATCGCTGTTTGCTCTAAGATCGATTTGCGTGTTGGTTATTATTAGATTCGTGTAAAAGTAAAAAATGTTCCAAGACAATTTTCGGACGCATTTCAGGCACTAGGAATATTTAGTACTACCATTCGGGTAAAGAATGTTTTTGCAATATTCACGAATCATATAAATAGGATTTTTCCTTCTCATCTAGGCAAATTTGTCATTTTTGGCAATATTTTGACTTATTCTCGAAATTTGAAGGAACATGCTGAAGATCTCAATGCAGTTCTTCAATTTCTGAAGAAGAAGAAGAAGAAGAAGAAGAAGAAAGAATTATGCGTAAAACTAGTCAAATGCAAATTTTGTTAGAAGAAGTTCAACTCGTGGATTTAGATTGAGTGTTGAGATCAAATAGAAAGGTTGTGGCATATACTTCAAGGCAGTGGAACGTGCATGAGAAGATTATTCGATTTACGTTTTATGATCTGCGATAGTCATTTTGAAAGGAAAATCTAAAGACATTTTCTTTCCTATAAAGTCTATAGTAATTTCAAGGGCTTGAAGTACCTGTTCAATCAAAAGGGGCTTAGATATAAGGAAGAGACGATAGCTAGAATTTTCAAAGGACTCGTTGAGAGCTTATGTTCTAGAACAAGCTGGTTGTTGGGGAGAATTTCTACCATTGATAGAGTTCACATACAATTATAATTTTCGTTCGAGCATAAGGATGACACCATATGAGGCATTGTATGGGAGACGATGTATCATGATGGTGAAAGTACTGTTGTAGGACCAGGATTTGTACAGTAGACAACTGAGAAAGTGAAAATGATTCAAGACAAGATGAGGACAACTCAGACGTGACAAAAGAGTTATGCAGATAAAAGATGGAGACTACTTGAATTTGAAGAAGGTGACCATGTGTTTTTACGTGTGACACCTATGATTGGAGTTGGACGAGTGATCAAGTCAAGGAAACTCACTCTGAAGTTTATCGGACCGTATCAGATACTCCATTAGGTAGGTTCGGTAACTTATTAGATTACACTACCACCATTCCTATCAAATCTTCATAATGTATTTCACGTATCACAACTACGAAAATATATTTCTGATCCGACTTATGTTATCGAATCAGACACCGTACAACTGAAAGAAAATTTAACCTATGAGACGTTTCTAGTCAAGATTGAAGATCGAAGGAAAAAACAACTTCAAGGTAAAGAAATTGCATTGGTTAAAGTAGTTTGGAACGATGTAAGTCGCGAAGCTACATGGGAGTTAGAAGATAAGATAAGAGAGCGGTATCCATATTTATGTTTGGTGTGGCAAGTTTCGAGGACGAAACTTCTTTTTAGGGGGGGAGAGTTGTAACACCCCAAATTTTAGACTATGTTACAGAAATGACAGAATTTCATTGTTTTGTGTTTTCTGTGTAATATAAAAATAATTTGACTGTTCTAATACTATTTTTGATTGTTTTTTGTGTTTTGCTCCTGGTCAGGAAAATAATAATTTTTGGGCTGGGGAAATTCTTATCTGATTTATTTGGAGGCGGAGGATCTTACTAAACTCAAATCTGAGTGACACAGAAAAGAATCTTTCAATTTTTAAAATTTATCTGTGAAATAAAAATATTTCACGAATAAATATCTGCTATTTTATTTATAGCAGTTTCTGCTATAATTATTTGATCCGATATATTTTAACTGATAGAAAATGTGCTTAGAATATTTTCTGTAATCTAAATCAAAACGAACCAATAAGAATCAGTCAAAATAGGTGGTTGGACTTTTCTATCCAATAAGACGTTGTCAAATAAAAGGGCATGAACTTTATTGTGGACCATCGGATGAAAAGTTTGATTAAGATGTTTTCGATCATAACCGTTGATCAGATCAATGGTGTGAAATGAATCCTGATAAAATCACTAAGTGATATCCACCTTAGATTAGATCAATGGATAGGAAACAAAGTTAATTTCAATAGCTAGGATTGAGTCAAATATAGTGGCTTGACTTTTACTTAGTAACTAATTAAACCTAATTTAGTCATCTTAATGGCCTAATTAATAAACTAAGTAAACTAATCTAGTTATTAATTAGTCATAATCTAATTACTAATTAGATATTCTAATTTTATTTAGAAGCTATGATATATGCAATTATATATTTAATTAATTAGTTATGTAATTAGAATATTAATTAAGTGTAATTAGAAAACCTAACCTAATTAACTTGTCATCTAATTAGCATATAATTAAGATTTAATTTAAGTTAAACTTAGTCCCTAATTTCATGGAGGCCACACGGCCAAGGAGTCCAAGTGGGCTTCTCCAAGCTTCTTGAATGGTCTTTGTGACCATTTGATGACCACATAATGACCATAAGCCATGTGCTCCCAATGCGAATGTAACGCCCCTCTTCCAAGGGAACGTCACGTGGTCGATTACAATGCGGAAATAAAGTTAGGTGAGTTGAGACCCGGTCCATTTTAATAAGACGCGTATATTCACTAGATTATAGTTGGGTATTTTAATTGGCGGTTATGTTATATATGTACTTTTTTTTTTCTTAATTAGTAACCATGTTGACGAGACATCAATGGAAATAAAAGATCAAACAGAAGTAAAACATGCATAGGAATTAATATCTCATCATCATATATATATATATATATATAAGTTTATCAAAGCATTTAGTTACAAGCCTGGTACATCAAAAGCAAAGCTATACCTTTAAAATATTATATACACATCCCCACGGTATCGAATTTACACCCACTACAAACAAAACATCGGGCCCCCAAAATAAAATACTTGGTAGCCTTCGGTAGCTACGAGTGACATCAATCCCTCAAGTGAGGAGGAATCGTGTCAGGATCCTCTTCAGGGTCCTCTTCGGGGTCGTCCTCGGGGACTTCCTCGGGATCTTCCTCGGGATCTTCCTCATCATCGAGGAAATCACCATAGGAATAGAGAGACACGGGACGGGGCCCGAGTGTAGAACGAAAAGAGTCCTCTCTCGGGTGAAGTAACGATCGCCCCACATCTCACGTATCGGTGGCCGAAACTCCAAACGTAAGCTAATGCGACGGTGAAGACAGGGTGGTTCGTGGCGTCTCCCGGGCTAGTGATATCGAGACATCTCCGTGTAGACACAGGCGCTTTCGAACTGTAGTTGATATACCAGCACTCTGGCCCTCCTAAGAAAGTCAGACGTACATCTCCCAAAAATCTGTGTGTACGGGGCTCCATAGTCTTCTGTGGTCGCTCAGTCAAGGTAAGACCAAAAACCAGGGAAGTTGGGAGCTTCCGGTTCCTCACGGTTGTCTTCGATGAGACGCAATGTACAGATAAACAGAAATGGAGAGACAGGAAAGAAAAGAGGTAAGACATCCTTCCGTCATTACCAATTATAGCATCAAGAAACCGAACGGCGCAAAGCGCCCACATAGCATTTACAACAACAGTAATAGTAATAGACATTCAAGAGCAGTTATGATCAAGCAAACAGTTCCAGACAGTCATAGGTATATCAACAATATATCAATGCCAGACCATAATAAAGATAGATGCAAATAATGCACGGACTCTATACACATGAGCCCTCAATAACCAAGATCCTACTCCATGGAGCTAGACACAAAACATTCGGAGAGAATGATCAGGGAGACATGCTAGTATCTCGTCAGCCATAAAAACAAGTGCTTTCCAGAAAATAATCAGTCATTTTGCGCAACAAGGCTTTATACAGCAGCATTCTCACAAGATCTCGATATAGGACTGTGGCCAGTCAGGATCGTTGGTGCGTTTGCATCGGTTTGTCTCACGGTCCCGGAGGGGGCTACCACTGCCCTTTGTGAAACACCCGCGCCCCAACGCCCTCAAGGCCAACTATAGGACCCCACTTGTCTATTCGCACCCGCACTAAGGTGTGTTCAACTCCTAGGCAACTAGGCCTTCGACAGTCCAATGGACAAATCACAATGCATACATACTCTATGCATAATCATGTATGATCATTATTACATACTATTCCATCATAGGTCACAATTTGCCAAAGTAAGAATTGATACGATCAATGGTCTCTCTCAAGGACCCACAATAGCATAATATTGTCATTAAATAGATCAATACCCTTTTCAAAACGTATTATGAGTCCTTGCTTAGATTTAGCTTTACTTACGGGTTTGTCTCTAAAGGAATTCTTTTAGTTAACTTAAATCCTCTTAGGTAATTTATTCATATGCCCTTAGAAGATTATTTTAAGATCTCAAAATCTCACACTCTCATGTTCTTCCCTGTTTATGCATTCCTAAGCAATTTCTAGTCATCCCATTTATTTATGATCAATATTCCTATATTAGTCCCAAGGTTTTGGGTCCAGGAAACTACACGGTCGGAAATCACAATTTGAGTCACAGACTTCAATTAATAGGTGTTGGGTGATAGGTATACATTTGAATTCGACAGAGACTACGTTTCATGAAGAATTGAAGTTGCTATTCGACGAAGAATAATGTAACGAGGAGGGGAAAGAATGGGAAAACATTTTTCGTCGGATGGGGATTACATTCGGACGAAGAAATCATTTGTTTGTCGGATGGGGTTACGTCGGACGAAGATCAAAACCGTCGGACCCTCGGATGGTCGGCAAAAGCCTCTATTCGACGGGTATAGGTGTCGACGTTGGAGAAAATCTCCCAGTGTTGAGCCGACGAACACACGGTCGAAATCTCTAATTTCGACGGTGCAGGGAAATTCATCTACTCGACAGGCGTTGTCTCTCGAATTCGACGATTATTGACTTTGGGGCATTTTCTTGTAAGTGTCCGGGGGACTCTATTCGACGGGTTTTGGTCGGAAGATCAATCTCGACGGGCATGATCGAGGTTCATACTCGACGGATTTTCACTTAGTGTTTGTTGGTCGAAAATCTAAATTCGACGGGTTTGACATTCGACGGAAAGGGTCAGGAGTCTAAACTCGACGGATTTTAACATTTTACCAAGTAATTAGGTTATCACATTCGACAGGTTTGGCTATGGGTCCCTACTCGACGGATTTTAACATTTTACTAAGTGATCAGGTTATCACATTCGACAGGTTTGGCTATGGGTCCCTACTCGACGGATTTTAACATTTTACTAAGTGATTAGGTTATCATATTCGACAGGTTTGGCTATGGGTCCCTACTCGACGGATTTTAACATTTTACTAAGTGATCAGGTGATCACGTTCGACAGGTTTTAGGCTATCACGTTCGACAAGTTTTATCATTCGACGAAATGGTCGAAAATCTTCATTCGACGGATTTTGACATATCACCAAAAGATCGAGTTATTGTATTCGACAAGTTTGGCCGATTTCATACTATTACTAATTTCCACATTCGGGCTCAACATCGTAACTATCCGAAAACAAATTGGAACTCATTCCCTTCAATATTACACATTCCAAGTACCTCCGAGTTATATATATGTACATTCAAACTCAAACAATCAAATAACACATATACCATACAAACAACATAAAAAGCGAGAAAGACCCTCAACAAAATCACAGACGTTTCCTAAATGCTAAGAGAGGTTGAGGAGGAGTGTCTTCCTCTTACCTTAGAGAAGCACAACGAAAGGCTGCTCCTTTTGGTCAGAAATGATATTTTCAGCTCCCAGAAATCCTTGAATATTCAAGCTCACCAAAATCGAGAATCAAATGTTGAAATGGATACCCATGGTCATCAAAATGACAATGGGTTACGAAAATGAGGAGAGATGAGGAAAAAGCTAAGGACTTTACCTTAAAGTTCCAACTTTAAGCTTCAACCGTGGAGGAAAAGAAGATGAAGAAAACGTAGAGCTTTGAAGATGATTCCCTCGGGTGTGGTGCTTCTCCAAACACGAAATGGTGCTTTGAGTGTGACGGTATTGGAGGATGAAAATATGAAGGTGGGTGGATGGTCTGTCTTTTGGAAGGAGAAATGGAAAGAGAGAAAGATGAGTGCTACGTACAGGAGTAGGAAAATGTGTGGTTGCGAGAATGAATTAAGCCCCTTAATTCAAATGTGCGAAAGACAAAAATGGGAGGAGAGAGAAATATTAAAAAAATGATTCAAAGAAGCTTCCTTGAGAAGCTTCGCACGCTTCTCTACGAAGTGCATAGTAAGCTTGTCTCCTTGATTAAATACCTCATCGGATGATTTATTACACTAGCGAGATAAAACCTCAAAATGTAGACCTCGTAAGCGTACTGGGACTCGGGTTTAGTAAGATCCCCGTTGTCACGTTGATGGTCAAGGTTTACCAGCCTCGGGAAAATATTTTATTCTCCGGCTCCACTCAGCACACACATAAAACGAAGAATATATTAAAATATTCATCACCTCCAGAAAATTCCACAAAAATTCTTAAAAATTGCAAATATTATAAAATGATCGTTTTTAACAAAATAATAAATTTTCGGGATGTTACAACACTCCCCTTCTAAAAAGAAATTTCGTCCTCGAAATTTGCATACCTAGAATAGTTGTGGGTATTGCTCTCTCATCTTGTCTTCCAACTCCCAGGTTGCATCTCCAATCACCTCGTTCCAGATCACTTTCACCAATGCGATCTCCTTGCCTCTTAATTGCTTTATCCTGCTATCCTCGATTCTTATAGGAGACGTCTCATAAGTTAAGTTTTCTTTTAGTTGTACTGTATCTGGTGCTATGATATGACTTGGGTCAGGAAGGTATTTCCGAAGTTGTGACACATGGAAAACATTATGAATGTTTGAAAGAAAAGGAGGTAAGGATATTTGGTATGCTACAGGGACCTACACGAGCAATGATTTGGTATGGTCCAAGGAATTTAGGAGTGAGTTTTCTAGATTTTAAAGCCCGGCCCACCCCAGTCGTAGGTGTGACTTTCAGGAATACATGCTCACCTTCCTCAAACTCAAGAGGTTTTCTCCTTCGGTCTGCATAACTCTTTTGTCGACTCTGCCGTCCTCATCTTTTCTGAATCATTTTAACCTTCTCGGTTGTGCATTGTATAATCTCGGGTCCAATAGTAAGGCGCTCGCCGTCTTGGTACCAACACATAGGTGTTCGACATCGTCGTCCATACGAGCTTCATAGGGTGCCATCCCTATGCTCGAATGATAACTGTTGTTGTAGGTGAATTCTATCAAGGGTAGAATATCATCCCAACTCCCGGTTGCTCTATGGTGCAAGCTCTAAGCAAATCTTCCAAAGATTGGATTGTTCTCTCCGATTGACCGTCGGTCTGCGGATGATAAGCGGGCGAGTTGTAATTTTGTCCCCAATGCTTCTTGCAAACTCTCCCAGAAATTTGAAGTAAACCTCGGATCTCTATCTGAAACAATACTTGTAGGCACACCGTGCAGTCTGACAATCTCTCCAATATAGATCTGAGTCAATCTCTCTAGCTTGTATTTGATGTCGATCGGAAGAAAATGTGCTGATTTCGTGAGTCGGTCCACAATTACCCAAATCGAATCATGACCTTTTCTTGTCCTTGGTAATCCGACTACAAAGTCCATTGCAATACTGTCCCACTTCCATTCCGGAATAGATAACGGTTGCAGCAATCCTGCTGGTCTCTGATGTTCCACTTTGGCTTTTTGACAAACCAGACAAGTAGATACACGTCTAGTAACGTCACTCTTCATTCCGTGCCACCAGAACAACTTCTTCAAGTCTTGATACATCTTCGTCATGCCCGGGTGCATACTCAGTTGGCTTGTGTGAGCATGATTAATGATGTATTCTCTAAGTTCTTGATTCCGAGGGACACAAACTCTCCCATGGAATCTCAAAATTCCATCCGTTCCCTCTGCAAACTCTGTTTCATTTCCTTGCTTCATCTGTTCCCTCACTTCTTGTAAGAATTTGTCCTTCTTCTGCTCTTTTCTTATGCTGTCCATCAACTCGCTCGAGACGGTAACCATATTCATGCAAATCTTTTCCAGGTTCTAACTTCACAAAAGACCATACATCTCTGAATTGCTCTATTAGATCCTTTTCCTTGATCATCAGGGCAGAGACACTGATCATCTTCCTACTTAGAGCGTCTGCCACAACATTTGCCTTGCCAGGATGATACAGAAGTTGGAAATCGTAATCCTTCAGGAATTCTAACCACCTCCGTTGCCTCATGTTCAACTCCTTCTGATCATACAAATACTTCAGACTCTTGTGATCACTTGAAAATGTTAAATGTTGCTCGTAGAGAAAATGCCTCCATATCTTCGAGCAAAAACTACGGCCGCTAGCTCCGGTCGTGCGTCGGATAATTCTTCTCGTGCACTCGCAAGCTGCCTTGAAGCATAAGCCACCACCCTTCCATGTTGCATAAGCACGGATCCTAGCCCTTGGTATGAAGCGTCACAAGTACACTTCAAACTGTTCATTCGGATCGGGTAGCACTAACACCGGTGAGGTAGTCAGTCGATTCTTCAATTCTTGGAAACTTCGCTCACACATTGTCGGTCCACTCAAAAGTTTGGTTTTCCTTGTGAGTTGTGTAAGTGGTCCAGCAATCTTGGAGAATCCCTCAATGAACCTCCGGTAATATCCCGCTAAACCCACGAAGCTTCGAATCTCTGTTACTGACTTCGGCCTTTCCCATCGTAGTACTGCCTCCACTTTCGATGGATCCACAGCAATCCCACTCTTTGAGATCACGTGACCTAGAAACTTGACTTCTTCCAGCCAAAACTCACATTTTGACAGTTTGGCATACAATTCTTTCTCCTTCAGAATCTGAAGAACTATACTGAGGTGTTCAGCATGGTCCTCTCGATTTTGAGAGTATACCGAATGTCGTCAATGAAGACCACAACGAACTTATCCAAGTAAGGTCGAAAGATTCGGTTCATGTAGTCCATGAAGATAGGCGGTGCATTCGTCACACCAAACGGCATCACCAAATACTCATAGTGGCCGTATCGGGTGCGGCAGTCTTGGGCACATCCTCTGTCTCACTCGTATCGATGATACCCGGATCGCGATCAATCTTGGAAAACACTTGCTTGCTCCCCTTCGGTTGGTCCATCAAGTCGTCAATCCTCGGGAGTGGATATTTGTTCTTAATCGTCACTTTGTTCACCGCCGATAGTCCACACATAACCTTGAGGTGCCATCCTTCTTGCGAACTAACGGACCTTTGGTGCTCCCCATGGTGACACACTTGGCACGACAAATTGCTTTTCCAAAAGCTCTTCTAGGCTGTTTCTTTAGCTCGGCTAACTCTGTCGGTGCCATCCGGTGCGGTGTTATAGACACGGGACCAGCTCCCGTACTAAGTCGATAGCAAACTCTATCTCTCGAGCCGGTGGTAAACCGGGCACACTCTCAGGAAAGACTTCGGGAAACTCATTCACCACTTTGGAATTGTGTCCACATCAACCTCGTTCTCGATTTTCAAAGAAGACAGTAGCATGTATCCGTGAGCTCCTTCTTTCAAGAGAGCTTGAACTCGGTTGGCCGTCAGAAATCTAGAATTCTCATTTAGGGGAAAAACTATGGTCTTTCTGGAACA
This sequence comes from Ormosia semicastrata, assembly GCA_029884595.1. Classification (NCBI taxonomy): domain Eukaryota; kingdom Viridiplantae; phylum Streptophyta; class Magnoliopsida; order Fabales; family Fabaceae; genus Ormosia; species Ormosia semicastrata. The sequence goes on along the minus strand of JAQQTO010000062.1, from coordinate 14,448,492 downwards.
GTCTAACGAACATGGTTAGAAGACAACCATCCATCCCTAGGATAATATCTAATTGGGAAAGGGGTAAACAAATCAGATCGACCAAAAAGGATCGACCTTCAACAATCAATGGACAGTTTAGACAAACTTTGGTAGTAACTACTGGTTTATCAGTGGGGGTAGAAACAGTTAAGTCAAAAGGTAAGGACGACACAGGTAGACTCAGTTTTTGCACACAGTCATACGATATAAAAGAATGAGTTGCCCCAGAGTCATACAGTACAGATTAAAAGATTACCTTCTATGATGCCTTCTCCTGTATCAAATCTTCGGATTCGGAGGCTTCGGCTCCGCTCATAGTGTAAACTCGTCCTCCAATTGCGGTTTCTTGGCTTTCGCAACATTTATTGAAGGTTCGACCTTCGCTTGATTGCGATCTCGTAGATGTGGGGTTTCCCACATCGAAAACGAGATAATCCCTTTGATAGGACAATCCCTTGTCGGATGATCTTTCCCACACTTAGGCATTTGGAGGGGTACGCCAAGTTTTGACCAGGTCCGGTTCCCACTAGAACCTCCACTTGAACTTCCACCCATGGCTTGTTGGTGACTTCCGTTGGTCGAGAGTATGGCTTCTTCCGGGAAGCGGTTAGCACCTTATTATTGCCGCCTCTCTGCGGAATCTCGCGAGGCCCAAAGTTTCTATTCCTCATATCTCTAGATTGCTCCAGAGCCTCACATCACAAACAAGTATCCGGCGGTTGTGAGAATTCATTGATCCTCAAGGTGATTACAGCTTTCCTCAGTTCGTACCTCAATCCTTCCGTGAATCTTCGGCACTTCCAGGCCTCATCTGGTTGGTTATGAAAGTAGGTCGAAAACTGTGACAAGTTTTCGAATCTCGCTGCGTACTACTTCGCTAACAGTCATATTCCCACATGTCGCAAGTTGAGGAATTCCGACTCCTTCGCATGCCTTGCACTCGCGAGAAAATACTTGTCCAAGAACTTTTCTTTGAACAACTCCCAAGTAATATCTCGGTTCGCGACTTCTAGCATCCTCCGCACTCCGTTCCACCGGTTCTCGGCGTTGCCTACCGGCATAAAAGTAGCATAATCCACCTTCTTACCCTCGGCGCAATTCATTCCTCGAAATACCTTCTCCAACTCCTTGATCCACGAGACTAGCTTTGTCCGGATCAAATTCTCCTTTAAATTGAGGAGGATTATGGCGTCGAAACTCCGCTAAATTACGAGCATCGGCGTGTAGCTCTAACTGTTGAGCGGCTCGCTCTTGTTGTTGCGTAACTCTCTCTTCTGTCGTCGTGCGGCTTGCTCGGTTGTTGTGCGATGACCTCGGCCATCCTTTGCATCGTTGTAATAGGCTATTTGCCATGTCTTCCCTTCGTGCCATCTCACTTTCTCGGTTGATTATCGAAAACACTGAGAAAAAGTCGTTGCATTCACTAAGAATACCAAACACTACTCCTTTACGAATACCCTTCGAGAGACACACAGCAAACAAGACAGACTCAACCACAAGACCCAAAGAAACATAAACCGGGGCTCTGATACCAAGAATGTAACGCCCCTCTTCCAAGGGAACGTCACATGGTCGATTACAATGCGGAAATAAAGTTAGGTGAGTTGAGACCCGGTCCATTTTAATAAGACGCGTATATTCACTAGATTATAGTTGGGTATTTTAATTGGCGGTTATGTTATATATGTACTTTTTTTTTTTTTAATTAGTAACCATGTTGACGAGACATCAATGGAAATAAAAGATCAAACAGAAGTAAAACATGCATAGGAATTAATATCTGCATCATCATATATATATATATATATATAAGTTTATCAAAGCATTTAGTTACAAGCCTGGTACATCAAAAGCAAAGCTATACCCCCCCAAAATATTATATACACATCCCCATGGTATCGAATTTGACCCACTACAAACAAAACATCAGGCCCCCAAAATAAAATACTGGTAGCCTTCAGTAGCTACGAGTGACATCAATCCCTCAAGTGAGGAGGAATCGTGTCAGGATCCTCTTCAGGGTCCTCTTCGGGGTCGTCCTCAGGGACTTCCTCGGGATCTTCCTCAGGATCTTCCTCATCATCAGAGAAATCACCATAGGAATAGCGAGAGACACGGGACGGGGCCCGAGTAGAACGAAAAGAGTCCTCTCTCGGAGTGAAGTAACGATCGCCCCACATCTCACGTATCGGTAGCTGAAACTCCAAACGTAAGCTAATGCAGCAGGTGAAGACAGGTGGTTCGTGGCGTCTCCAGGCTAGTGATATCGAGACATCTCCCGTGTAGACACAGCGCTCAGAACTGTAGTTGATATACCAGCACTCGGCCCTCCTAAGAAAGTCGGACGTACATCTCCCAAAAATCAGTGTGTACGGGGCTCCATAGTCTTCGTGGTTGCTCGGTCAAGGTAAGACCAAAAACCGGGGAAGTTGGGAGCTTAGGTTCCTCACGGTTGTCTTCGATGAGACGCAATGTACGGATAAAACGAGAAATGGAGAGACGGGAAAGAAAAGAGGTAAGACATCCTTCCGTCATTACCAATTATAGCATCAAGAAACCAAACGGCGCAAAGCGCCCACATAGCATTTACAACAACAAGAATAGTAATAGACATTCAAGAGCAGTTATGATCAAGCAAACAGTTCCAGCATCATAGGTATATCAACAATATATCAATGCCAGACCATAATAAAGATAGATGCAAATAATGCACGGACTCTATACACATGAGCCCTCAATAACCAAGATCCTACTCCATGGAGCTAGACACAAAACACTCGGAGAGAATGATCAGGGAGACATGCCAGTATCTCGTCAGCCATAAAAACAAGTGCTTTCTAGAAAATAATCAGTCATTTTGCGCAACAAGGCTTTATACAGCAGCATTCTCACAAGATCTCGATATAGGACTGTGGCCAGTCAGGATCGTTGGTGCGTTTGCATCGGTTTGTCTCACGGTCCAGAGGGGCTACCACGCCCTTTTGAAACACCCGCGCCCCAACGCCCTCAGGCCAACTACGGGACCCCACTTGTCTATTCGCACCCGCACTAAGGTGTGTTCAACTCCTAGGCAACTAGGCCTTACGACAGTCAATGGACAAATCACAATGCATACGACTCTATGCATAATCATGTATGATCATTATTACATACTATTCCATCATAGGTCACAATTTGCCAAAGTAAGAATTGATACAATCAATGGTCTCTCTCAAGGACCCACAATAGCATAATATTGTCATTAAATAGATCAATACCCTTTTCAAAACGTATTATGAGTCCTTGCTTAGATTTAGCTTTACTTACAGGGTTTGTCTCTAAAGGAATTCTTTTAGTTAACTTAAATCCTCTTAGGTAATTTATTCATATGCCCTTAGAAGATTATTTTAAGATCTCAAATCTCACACTCTCATGTTCTTCCCTGTTTATGCATCCCTAAGCAATTTCTAGTCATCCCATTTATTTATGATCAATATTCCTATATTAGTCCCAAGGTTTTGGGTCCAGGAAACTACACGGTCGGAAATCACAATTTGAGTCACAGACTTCAATTAATAGGTGTTGGGTGATAGGTATACATTTGAATTCGACAGAGACTACGTTTCATGAAGAATTGAAGTTGCTATTCGACGAAGAATAATGTAACGAGGAGGGGAAAGAATGGGGAAAACATTTTTCGTCGGATGGGGATTACGTCGGACGAAGAAATCATTTCTTTGTCGGATGGGGGTTACGTCGGACGAAGATCAAAACTGTCGGACCCTCCAGGATGGTCGGCAAAAGCCTCTATTCGACGGGTATAGGTGTCGACGTTGGAGAAAATCTCCCAAGTGTCGAACCGACGAACAACGGTCGAAATCTCTAATTTCGGCAGGTGCAGGGGAAATTCATCTACTCGAGGCGTTGTCTCTTCGACGATTATTGACTTTGGGGCATTTTCTTGTAAGTGTCCGGGGACTCTATTCGACGGGTTTTTGGTCGGAAGATCAATCTCGACGGGCATGATCGAGGTTCATACTCGACGGATTTTCACTTAGTGTTTCTTTGGTCGAAAATCTAAATTCGACGGGTTTGACATTCGACGGAAAGGGTCAGGAGTCTAAACTCGACGGATTTTAACATTTTACCAAGTAATTAGGTTATCACATTCGACAGGTTTGGCTATGGGTCCCTACTCGACGGATTTTAACATTTTACTAAGTGATCAGGTTATCACATTCGACAGGTTTGGCTATGGGTCCCTACTCGACGGATTTTAACATTTTACTAAGTGATTAGGTTATCATATTCGACAGGTTTGGCTATGGGTCCCTACTCGACGGATTTTAACATTTTACTAAGTGATCAGGTGATCACGTTCGACAGGTTTTAGGCTATCACGTTCGACAAGTTTTATCATTCGACGAAATGGTCAGAAATCTTCATTCGACGATTTTGACATATCACCAAAAGATCAGGTTATTGTATTCGACAAGTTTGGCCAGATTTCATACTATTACTAATTTCCACATTCTGGGCTCAACATCGTAACTATCCGAAAACAAATTGGAACTCATTCCCTTCAATATTACACATTCCAGTACCTCCAGTTATATATATGTACATTCAAACTCAAACAATCAAATAACACATATACCATACAAACAACATAAAAAGCAGAAAGACCCTCAACAAAATCACAGACGTTTCCTAAATGCTAAGAGAGGTTGAGGAGGAGTGTCTTCCTCTTACCTTAGAGAAGCACAACGAAAGGCTGCTCCTTTTTGGTCAAAAATGATATTTTCAGCTCCCGAAAATCCTTGAATATTCAAGCTCACCAAAATCGAGAATCAAATGTTGAAATGGATACCCATGGTCATCAAAATGACAAGGTTACGAAAATGAGGAGAGATGAGGAAAAAGCTAAGGACTTTACCTTAAAGTTCCAAATTTAAGCTTCAACCGTGGAGGAAAAGAAGATGAAGAAAACGTAGAGCTTTGAAGATGATTCCCTCGGGTGTGGTGCTTCTCCAAACACGAAATGGTCTTTGAGTGTGACGGTATTGGAGGATGAAAATATGAAGGTGGGTGGATGGTCTTCTGTTGGAAGGAGAAATGGAAAGAGAGAAAGATGAGTGCTACGTACGGGAGTAGGAAAATGTGTGAATTGCGAGAATGAATTAAGCCCCTTAATTCAAATGTGCAACACAAAAATGGGAGGAGAGAAAATATTAAAAAAATGATTCAAAGAAGCTTCCTTGAGAAGCTTCGCACGCTTCTCTACGAAGTGCATAGTAAGCTTGTCTCCTTGATTAAATACCTCTGTCGGATGATTTATTACACTAGCGAGATAAAACCTCAAAATGTAGACCTCGTAAGCGTACTGCCCTGGACTCGGGTTTAGTAAGATCCCCGTTGTCACGTTGATGTCCAAGGTTTACCACCTCGGGAAAATATTTTATTCTCCGGCTCCACTCAAAGACACACACATAAAACGAAGAATATATTAAAATATTCATCACCTCCAGAAAATTCCACAAAAATTCTTAAAAATTGCAAATATTATAAAATGATCGTTTTTAACAAAATAATAAATTTTCGGGGTGTTACAGCGAACACAATTGTGATATTTTAATATCATAGTTATCATCTAATTTCCCTACACTATCACACGGCAGCACCTTTCACCATTCATTCTCAAATTTCATTTTCTCTCACTTAAAAAGCTAAGCATCTATTTCTCTCAAAATTCCCAAGAACACCAAGTTATTTTCCTATCCTTTTCTCTTTGAATTTTCGGCCCAAGCACCTTGAACCACCATCCAACTTCTATAATTTTTGTTCTTAGCATTTCCTAAACCTAAACCACCTCCTAAACACTTTTCATTTAGGAAGTTTTGTGAAAATCCTACCCTAAGTGCTTCAAAATCCAAGTTTGGTTTACTTTCCTAAAGGTAAACTTTTGATTCTTTGGGTTTAAATTTAGTTTGTGATTTTATGAACCATGTTTGTTCCATGGTTTATTATTATTAAGCTTTGATTGTGATTTTACTTATTGCTTAAGAATTTTAGGGAATTGTTTTGGTTCATACGAAATCAAGGAGAAAGAGAGGAGTTTGAAGATCTTGTCTTCAAGAGGCAAGAGGGAGATTTTACCTCACCAACCAAGTTTTGGTGGTGTGGAGATGGTTGTGTATGGTGATAAATCCATAAGGGTTTATTTACCTATTGTTTGATGTCTCTTTGTTTGTGATTTTGGTGTCTATGGTTTTATAATTGTGTTTGCATGTGAGATATTATGTTTATTGCTTTGATATATGTTTGTATGTATGAAATTGAAGTATGTAAGTGTATGTGTAATTTAGGGTGTGAACAACATGATGGAACGATTGTATGAATGCTCCAAAGAGTAATGAGGCTCACGGCTTTACCATGAAAAAGAGGACCAAAGTCCTTAAACTAATGGATTAAAATGAAATTAACGATCTAAATGATTTTGAAAAAGTTTGAGTATAGCAAAGTAAAATGATTTTAAAAAAATAATTTGATATAATTAAATAAATGAGTTATGAAATAAAATCAGGGTAAATACTTGAAGTTTACTGACGTATAGCTCACCCTACGGGTTTTGAAGCGTGTCTGTAAAATTTGAGCTGTAATATGTGAAGTAAAAGAAAGAAATATCATTTTTTTGGGAAACAATACAAATACCAATTTTTAGAGGGCTATACTTGTAAATTTTTATAAAAAAAGGGATAAAATTGTAATTAATATTTTAAGAAGGATCATATTATAATTTTTATTTAAAAAGAGGTCACATTGTAAATATTTCATAAAAGATGGGTCATTTCATAAATATTAGTTTTATGAGGGACTATTTTGTAAATATTAATTTATGAAAGACTATTTCGTAAATATTAATTTATGAGGACTATTTTGTAAATACTGGTTTTATGAGGGACTATTGTGAAAATATTATTTAAATGAGGACAAATATATAAATATTATATTCTTGAGGGACTATTATGTAAATATGAAAAATAAAGTCAATTTTAGTGTTAAATGAGAAAAATAGTATTCTTGATTTAAAACATATGAAAAATATTATATGCGATTTGAAAATGTGACAGAATTGTTGCGCGATTGAGAAAATGCAAAAAATATGACTACGCGATGGAAATACAGTAAAAATACTATTGGGTTAATGAGTGGACCCCGAATATGAGATAATAAATTGAAAATATGAATGGTGCATAGTACATGCATTGGAAAGGTCCGATGGACTGTATAAGGCTAATTGCCTAGGAGAGAATACACCTCCTGAGTGGGTGCGATATGTAACGACCCGGGACTGCCTGCAGGATTGATGAGAGTCTCCACAAACCAACACGGGTCTTTTCAGCGTGCTTTGTCCTCACTCACACGCATCCTAGGAAACTTCCCAGGAGGTCACCCATCCCATAATTGCTCCAGGTCAAGCACGCTTAACCATGGAGTTCTTATGTTCTAGGCTCCCGAAAAGAAGTTGCAACTTGTTGATATGGTTACACCAAATCAATTCCTTTAAACCATCCTCAACTATGTAGTCCCATACCTACACAGTCTCTGAATCCCTCTCATTCCGGTGCGCATTCAGTTCATTCATGCGAGACCCTCCGCTTAGAAGCATGCCGGAGCCGCTCCTTGACCGTGCCTCATTGCACCGGCGACACTCCCGCCTCATCGGCCCCGGGACGCCACATGCCCACCGAGCTTCCGCTTGGTTCGTCCCCGAACCACACCGTCTTGGGAGAGGTCCCGTCTCTCGATACCATTAATGTAACGACCCGGATCCCACCGCGGGATTGATGAGAGTCTCCACAAACCAACACGGCAGTCTTTTCGGCGTGCTTTGTCCTCACTCACACGCATCCTAGGAAACTTCCCGGGAGGTCACCCATCCCACATTGCTCCGGTCAAGCACGCTTAACCATGGAGTTCTTATGTTCTAGGCTCCCGAAAAGAAGTTGCAACTTGTTGATATGGTTACACCAAATCAATTCCTTTAAACCATCCTCAACTATGTAGTCCCATACCTACACAGTCTCTGAATCCCTCTCATTCCTGCGCATTCAGTTCATTCATGCGACCTCCGCTTAGAAGCATGCCAGGAGCCGCTCCTTGACCGTGCCTCATTGCACCGGCGACACTCCCCGCCCTCATCGGCCCCGGGACGCCACACGATATGTGTAGTGTAGGTCACTCGTTGACCTTGGGGGCATTGGGGTACGGGTTGCCTACAATGGGCAGTTGGTAACTCTTCTGTACCGTGAGTTAGACCGACGTAACACACCGATGATCCAGTCCGAGACACTATTCTTAATCAAGACCTGATAAAGACTGTCGTGTATATGCTAGATGTGCAAAAAATGGAGCATGTGGTTTGAGGCATGTTGGTGCAGACAGATCTTTTTGATCACTCTCTCTGATCTGAGTTTTAGCTCCATGGAGTAGGAAATTGAGTCTAGGTGAATAAGCATAGTTATTGAGGGTATTATCATAATTATCATTTTTGGTATTCGAATTATTGAATATTGGGAAATGATTGAGGGTATTATCATAATTATGGGTTATGATAATTGCATTGTTGAATAATTGAATATTGATGAGGGCATGATAGTAATTATCATTTATTGCATGAGTTGTGATGATAATTGATGTTGATGGCATAATTGTAATTATGGTATGATAGCTGTATAAGATGTTGTATGTGTTTATCTTCATTGCTACCAGACTGGTATTAGCGTAGGTGATCTCACCCCTTTGTATGCCTATTTGTATTGTATTTATAATTTTAAAGATGTTGAGCGAGGACTTCAACAAGAGGCTGAGGAGGAGCAGATTCCTGTAGAGGTAGCTGAGTTTTGAAGAGATGGAGATGTCTAGTTTCTTAGGGTACTTGAGGCTACAGTTTCACGGAGGATCAGAGGCATGGCACGTTGATTTAGATAGAGCAAGTATTTACTATATGGGAGACTTAACGATTATTTTGAGTAGACTTCATTTAGGGAATCTTTATTTTAGGGTAAATGTTTATGTACAACTAGAGTTTCCTTTATCTATTAGGCAGTACTGGGGAGCTTACTACCGTACTCCCAGTGCGATTAGTATTGTGTTAACTGCACGGACACCTGTTCGTAGGACTTCGCGTCAGTCTGGATTCCTACCTGCGGAGGAATCTGAAGAGGACCCGTCTTAGGGTTCTACTGTCTAGTAGTACTTGAGCAGTACAATAGTTTAAATTAAAGTTTAAGGTTTAAATGTTTGAGAGTCTAGTTTATAAATATTAAAGTATGACCATACTGAGATGGTGTATATTATGTAAATTATTTGTGATGATGTTGAAATGTTTTTATTTTCTGCTAAGTTTATCTTGTTGTTATTAAGAAATTTTACAACTCATATTTCTATTACAAAGCACGATTTTCAAATGAAGGGGTAATTTAGTAATTGAGTAACATAAATGTGGCACCCTAAGGTAGGTGTTACAGAATTGATGCGGACACTGATCGTATTAGTTATATTGGGAATACAACTATAACTCTGAGAACAACTCATGATGGGGATGTTGTTTTTACTTTTGATACTTATGTGCATTTGAGTTTTGTTTTGCCTATTGAGTTTCTTTGGGGTAGTCGTCGTGTTACTCTTTGGGAGAACTCAGTAGTTTCATCTACGCGGACTCCAATTCGTAGCCTTGTGACTCACCCGGGGTTGTTGTCATCTGAGGAGTCTGAGGAAGATCGGAAAGAGGATCCGAATGAGTACCCTTATAACTAGATGTTGGGTACTAGGTTAGTTTATGTTTGGGCTATAGTACCTATATAATTATTTTGAGGATAAAAATGGATGTTTTTAAGTTTTAAAACTTGGTATGTAAATGATGTAAATTATTTTGGTTTAGTATATTCTGTATTTTTTTAATTTGTTAGTTTTAAATATCTGCAAAGAAAACTATTTGAAAAACGTACGTACAATATTATTAGAAATTATAACTTGATTAAAATTTGGTAACTTGTAATTCCGCAAATGTGATGCCCTAAAAGGGGTGTTACACCAAGAAATATTCTCTCATCGAATTTAGCATCAAACTTGCCTAGGTTATTTTTTCCATTGTTTAAAACAAGGCATTTGTAACCAAAGACATGAAAGTTGGACATGTTTGGTTTCCTTCCTTTGTATAGTTCATAGGAGTTTTCTTTAAAAATTGGCTTTATTAAATCCCTATTCATAACATAACAAGCGATACTAACCACATCCGCCCAAAAATACTTAGGAAGGTTTGTTTCATTGAGCATAGTTCTTGCTAACTTCTCTCAATATCTATTTTTCCTTTCAACTACTCCATTTTGTTATGGAGTTCTAGGAACAGAGAAATTATGCTCAATGCATTTTCTTTACAAAACATTTCAATTTCTTGGTTTTCAATTTCCCTATAATGATCACTTCTTATGGATGCAATGCTATAATTTTCTCATTTTGAATAACCTTTGCAAGTTTTCTAAATGCACGAAAGGAATCATTCTTATGAGCAAGGAGTAGAGTCCATGTATATCTAGATTAATCATCCACAATCACAAGATCATAATAATTACCTCCAAAGCTCATAGTTCTTGATGGTCCAAAAAGATCTATATGCAAAAGTTGTAAATGTCTAGTAGTAGAAACAACATTTTTATCTTTGAAAAAGACCTTTACTTGTTTACCATTTTGACATGCATCACAAAGTTTATTTTTTTCAAAATTGAGCTTTGGAAGATCAATTACCAAATCTTTAGAAACAAGTTTGTTTAGGTGATCCATATGAATGTGGGCAATTCTCCTATGCTATATCCATGAATCACTCTCTTTACTTATAAGACATCTTGCATTTTGAAAGGTAATATCATCAAGATTAATCATATATATGTTATCAATTCTATGACCAACAAACTTAACTTTATTATTATCCTTTCCTTCAATCATGCAACAATTAGAGTCAAAGATAACTCTATTTCCTTTGTCACACAATTGACTTATGCTTAGAAAATTATGTTTGAGTCATTTTACATACAAGACATTATCAATTGAGGTAGAGGGAATCTTATTAACTTTTCCAACTCCAAAGATCTTTTCTTTGTTGTTATCCCCATATATGACATGACCATGCTTCTTAGGTGCAAGAAAGGAGAACTTGGAGCCATCACCCATCATTTGCTTGGAGAATCCACTATTAGGATACCAACTTGAGTTTTTGGTCTTCAAGCACACCTACAATACATATTCAGATTTTAATCATTGGTACCCAAATTTTCTTGAGTCCTTGTGTGTTAGATTTAAGCAAGGTTCCCCTAGGGACCCAAACCACTTTAGTCCCAACCTTGGTGTTTAATTTTTTCCTAACATCGCATGTTGAGGCACTGTGCCCTTTCCTCCCACAATGATATCATTTGATAAAGGGACTACATGATGTACTTGAGGAAACAAAGAGATTCTTGAGAAATTTTTGTTGGTTGTTGGGATTATACCCTAAATCAGCTTTTTGAAAAACACATCTTTGTTTCCCTAGTAACACATTCAAGTTATCTCTTCCAAAGGTAAATTTTGCAAGTGTGTTTTTCAAATCCTCAATTTCAATTTCAAATGCTTTACGTGATGAGTAAGATCAAGGTGTGGGTACATGATCATGTGAAGAACAAATCATGCATGATGAATTAGTATCAATAAGTCCTAGAGTTTCATTCTCAATTTTGAGCTCATTAATCTCCTTGTTTAAAATAGAAACTTTCTTTACCAATATGGAGATTGTTTTATTTGAAGATAAAACCATTTTTGTGAGCCTCGTGGATTCATCATGCAATTCTTGAAACGCATCTTGTAATTCACTATAGGAGGGTGAAGGATATAGGTTAGAAGAAGTTACCTTGGTGTCACTCTCTTCTTCTTCTTCTCCTCTAGCCATGAGACATAGATGGGCTTCTTCATTCTCCAAGATATCGGTAGAATCCATATCATTGTCCTCCCAAGCTATGTAGGCTCTCCTTCCTTTCCTTTCTTTAGAGGATCTTTTTTCAAACTTTTCCATCTTCTTTAGATATGCAAGACATTCCACCTTCATATGTCCTAACTTCCCGCATTCATAGCATATTGGAGGAGTTGAGGTTCCTTCCCCTTTGTGATAGATCTTCTTTTGAACGAAATGTGGCCTTCTTTGAAATCCTTTCTTCTTGAGAAATCTTCTAAATTTTCTTACAAGGAAACTAAGACTCTCTTCACTTAGCTCTAGATTTTTTATACCATCTCCATCATCTTCATCATCATCTTCATCATCATCTTCAATTATGGAAGAGACGGCTTTGAATACAATTCCCTTTTTCTTCTTGTCATGCTCCTAATTTTGATTGAGCCTATTTAGATCTAATTCATGCTCTTGAAGCTTCTCAAATAGAGTGGCCAATGTCATTGTTGATAGATTCCTTGACTCTGCAATAGCCGTCACTTTGGGTTGCCAATTCCTATTCAAACACCTCAAAACTTTATTAATAAGATCCTCATTAGGAAAAGTTTTTCCCAATGAACTAAGATGATTTATAATATGAGTGAACCTCTTTTGCATTTATTGAATACTTTCTCCTTAGTTCATTTTAAACAGTTCATATTCATGAGTGAGAGTGTTTATTCTTGATCGCTTTACCTTACCTGTGCCCTCACGGGTTACTTGTAAGGTATCCCACTTTTCTTGAGCGGTCTTACAATTTGACACCCTAAAGAATTTATCATACCCAAGGATGTGGTAATGATGTTCTTGGGTCTCAAATTATATTGAACCTTCTTTTTGTCCTCATCGGTCCATTCATTTCTTAGTGTATTGGTTCTTATACCATCAACTATATGTGTGGGAACAAAGGCACCATTTTCAATGGCATCCCACACATCAAGATCAAAAGCTTCAATCAAAATTTTCATCATTTCATTCCAATAGGCATAATTATCCCCATTGAAAATGGGAGCTCTATTTATAGAAGAACTTTTGGAAGAAAATATTGGGAATTGCGGATCAAAAATCTCACAGCGGAATAATAGGATTCCCACACAGGATCCATGTGAAAAGTCCATAATCCGAGTTTTTTTTAAAATTTACCTCTTGAAGCGTGATAAACACAAGCGAGGTGAATCACCAACACCGTAATAGCGATGATGTTTCTGCGGTATCCACACGAACAGACTTGCAAAAGGAGTCACGCCTCTGTTTCGCGGTGCTAGCTGCGAATAGAAGAGAAGAACCTTTCACTGTCTCTCACTCATTTTCTTAGGTGCGGCTAGGGTTGTGATGTAACATCTATAGCAGCCCCCTTAACAGTACTATTTATAATAGTGGCTGCCTTAAGTGAGTGTGAGCAGGAGCAAGGTAGTCAGTGCAACCCTAAAACCCATCCGTCATGAGTTAGGCCCACAATTGAATCCGAGTCCAACTTGGATCCTTATTGCTCCAATTTAGTTTGTTCTAAGTGTGCGACCCTGTAGGTTCTCATGATGTTGGTAGTAATATTAAAATCTCATTTTAATATTACAAACAAGATGCGGTATCTAGCAACACATCACTGCTACCCAAGTAATGAGAATGTCAGTGATTTGACATAACCTATCCGTGATCAATGTTTCCGTGTAGTTTAGTCCCTTTGTCCGGATATCCAGTTGAACACAAGGCATGGAACGTGTCACCCTTGTTTAATTCAATCTTCGGTTCTGATTCCCGAGTAGACATAGTAATAACAAATGAGATCAATATCTCATATTGACTCATTTGAGCATGGCCATGCATTTCATAGTCTCACTCAATCGGGGGCCCGAAGATATCACTCTGTTATGTAGGAGGGACAAATCCCATCTAGGTCACTCACATTCCTCCACATGCATCGCAATATGTCTAATAACCAACTTTATAATCATCTTGTTACGATGACGTTTGATGGCATTTAAAACACACAACTCCTCATGTAGGAATCGTAGTGATTTCAGTCAAAGAACCACATACACCATTATCACTATGAGAATCGCTTATGACACTCACGTAACGATCCACGTAAGCGTTCTCATGGCGGGTCTGTCCAATACATCATTACTCTAATATATATCCATGTGTAGACTTGATATCTCATATCCATGACCCGTGAGATGTGGTCATCGGTCTACGCACGCATACTAGTCTCAATGCATTATTGTTGTCCTAATTAACAATAATACTTGACTAGGGACATTTAAGAATAGTATTTTATCCAATAGGATCTCACCATCAAGTCATCCACTTGATGTCCTATGGTATCAAACTTACTATTCTAAGGACTTTATTATGTCTATCAAAAAGAACACAATAAATGAAATGCCTTATATATCAAAAATAGCATAATATAATGTATGTTAATACAAACAAAATGTATTGGCCACTAGGGCATACACCAACAGAAAAATCATTTGAAGTCATCATTTCTCTTGAAACTGCTAAGCTCTTTATACAAGAGTATAACTCTGATACCACTTATTACTAAGTGGCCTCAATACTCAAGAGGTGAAATGAGTTTGTAAAATATTTTTCCAAATCTTTCACAAAACGTTTGATTATCAATTTTCGTTGAAGTTATTGGTTAATAGAGATGAATGGATAGATTGGATTGAAAGCTTTCACTCACAAATAAAACACCCAAGCAAGAAAGTATTCAAGCAAGCCAATGAAATAGTGCACAAAAATAAAGGAGTAGAGATTAGATAATCAAACACAAGGTTTATCCTGGTTCAACCACCAATCCACTTGTGGCCTACATTTAGTCCTCAAGTAATCACTCGAGATTTCCACTATATCTTCAAGCTTTAACAAGTGCTTGCAACCTTTACACAATACTCAAAACACCTTGGATACCTCACCCTTTGTGTTTAAGTATCAATTTCAAGGGATACCTCACCCTTTACAACTTTGAGGGATATCTCACCCTCTTTTACAGATTAAACAAGATGTAGATGAATTGAAACTTTCTCTAGAGTGGATAATACAAATTGAAGCTCTACGGGTATCAAGGATTACTCTTTTAAAGCTCAAAACATAGTATGATAGAAATGATAGTGCAAACACGAATTTAAAGCTCAAAAATGATTTTTAGATTGTTTTACTTACCTTCATAAGTGTCCAACAACTTATATTTATAGCCCAAAGTAATTAAGAGGCGTTGGGGGGTAGTTAGAAGCATTAAATGCTCAAAATAGAGCTGTTGGGATATGTTTTCTGCTTTCTCGGATAACCGGTTATTGATTCTCAATAATTGGTTATTTGGTTTAGCATAACCAATTATAGGAAATGTCATAATCGGTTATGACCTATTAAAAACAAAATCATGCGCCGCTGTTATTCATAATAACCGGTTATAGGAAAAGGCATAACTGATTATTGGTCACTTAAAGAGAAGCCAGCGTCTCTGACTTACACAGTAACCGGTTATGGAAAAACCCATAATCGGTTATGACCTTTTAAAAACACTTTAGCGCGCTTCTGTTTTGGTCAAATAACCTGTTATTGAACAATAATAATCTGTTATTATTTTGTCAAGAAAAACAAGATTTCTAAGGATTTTTCAACCAAAGATTCCTAAAATATTTTCAAACTTTGTAAAATCATTTTACTCAAACTTAAACACAATTTTAACAAGTATAAATCATGATTTTTCAAAGCCATTTAAGTTAAGTGAAAAACCAAGAAATGAGCTTAGTGTGAATCCTAAATACCTTAACACAATATCTAAGTCTTATAAACTAATCTTGAATATTCTTGGCACTTGATCTTTATACTTTCGTTCCTTTCTTGTTTGTTATCATCAAAACTATTGCTTCAGTCAATGCCCATTACACCTATTACCAAGTAGGGTAAAGGCTTTTAGGCCTAACCTACTAGTATATACAAGGGAATGGAGGTTCCTGGGAAATAAGTAAGTGGCATGTGTTTTCTAAACCAAAACCTGCTTAAACACTGCATCACTATATTAGGATATTGTAGGAGCATAACCATACATCATACCATAAAGCATTGCATTTGTTGGCAGTTGTATAGGCAGTTGTCTTGCGTGTTGGTTGCTTGCTTGATGATATCTCACGATTGTATGGGTGATTGTTTGATATCATTGATTGTCGTATATGTGGGATATGTTTATAGCTTGCCTTGTGAATGTTACATAGAGTGTATGTATATTTCTCTTAGTGTTGAGTAGTGGCTCATTTATCTGTTACAGGCTTAATCTTATGTTTATAGTGTTGTTTATTCATTGCGAATGTTTAAACTTTAGTGTTGGTTACTTATACTAAGAAATTGTGATTTCTCACCCCATGTGTTTCCATGTAAATCTAGGTCCAAGTAAAAGGAAGCAGAAGAAGTAGAAGAACTAGCATAGTTTATTTTGTTTCTTGTAATAAATATGTTGTATATTTATTTCCTACTGCTTTGAGGTTATAAAAGGTTATGTATTACAGTATGCCTTCGAGAGGCTAGTGATGTATATATATGACTTTTTGTTGTTCAGGATCTCCATATTTATTTACGTGAATGAATGATATAAGTTTAGTTTATTGTTTTAGGTTAGAAGTAGCATATCTAGTACTGTGCGCCTTATATATGGTAGATATATCAGGTTCTTAGTATTGGGATGTTACAAGTAGGGGAACATGACAGTAGGACAATATGTGGCAAAATTTGAGGAGTTGTCTAAATTCACTTCTTACCTTCGATACAACTTGAATGATAATTAGAAGTGCATGAAGTTTGAAACTAGTTTGAGAGATAGTATGAAGAGGACAATGAAACCTTTTGTGATACGAGATTTCCCCACCTTAGTCAACAAATGCAGAGTTATAGAACCTTTTAGTTTGAGGCCACGACAGGAGCATAGCGCGCCGTGGTGCAGGGGGCGTTTTCTGCAGAATTCTGCAGCATTTTGTGAGCGTCGCGGCTTAGGCATGTGGGCGCCGCGGCGCTGGACCCTTGTTTTTGTTTTTTCTGTTATTTTTCTATTTGTGTGTATTTAGTAATACTCAGTACTAGTCTCAGGTACCCTATAGGCCATGTTCTTTGAGGATACATTTCATTTAGGTTTAAGGGAGTATCTTTACATGTTTTATTACCTTTATGCTTAATTTTAACATGTATTGGTATTTTAAGTATGCAATGGTTTTAGTCATCATATTTTCATGATTATATCTTGTTTTGACTATCAATGATGTACTGATGACAAGATTTTTAATTTTTAACTATTTGCAAAAGATGCTATGCATGCTTGAATTAAGAAAGTTGAATCTATTTCAATGCATGACATGTTGCAAGAATGCTGGTGTTGTTTTGGTTGTTCATGATTTGAAAGATTGCTATTTGCCCCCTTTTCAGTGAAACCTTATATGATCCTGAAGCATATGAAACAATTTAGTTATTTTTTATGCATGATTTACATCTCACTTAGATGCAAATGTAACTTTGAAAATGATAAGAGTGTATGTCTTGAGAATGTTTATGGATGTACATGTAGAGTTTTGATTATCTTAGAAATTGTTTTTGAACTCTCTTAAGGCGAAATCCTAGGTTATGCATGATTGAGGAAATGATTAGGGCATTATTAGGACCGATTGAGCCTTAAAAAGCTTACCTGATATGATGATATCCCTAGGTCCCATTTTGAAGCCTTAAACTGTTTGGCCTTATTTGTTTTCATTACCATTGTGTTCGTTAACCTGTTAACTATTCTAATGCATATGAAAACGTTGCATTTTCTTCCTACCATCATTGTTTGTTGAGTACATGGTATGCTATTTCTTGAGGTGAGTCTGATGATTAGGGGTATGAAATATTCAATTCAAAATGAGCCTGAAGGAACCAGATGCAGTTAAAGAAAAAAAATCATTGCTTTGAAAAATAGAAAAGGAAAAAAAAAAAAAGCAAAGCAAAAGAAAAGTAAAGTTTGAAAAGCATCAAAAATGGTTCTGGCAAGTTTTATGATCTCACTTTTGAATACCCTGCTAATATCATGTTAATGACTCATGTCTTGAAGTAGTATGTTGTGTGTCTCAATGTTTGTATTGTATCATTTCCCTTCATTTTTTGGCCCATACCATTGGTCTTACATTACAAGCTGATAAACTCCCTTTTGATCCTCAATCTTGTGTGATTTACATTAGTGGAGAGAGAGTTGATTTACAATTTAGTGGATTCTATGAATCATATGCATGTATGCTTATAAACTTATCTTGATGTATATGACTTGATTAGTAGAAGTTTATCTTGCATGTTTGTGATAAATATGAATTGCATAAAGAGTTGTTTGGATTAATAGCATGTTAAGGATTATGTTGGTGTAGAGCTGTTTATGGGGCATTTGAACTTTTTGAGGATTGATGCAGTCATTACACACTAGTATTTGTTTTTAAATGAAAAGAAATTGAAATATATTTGCTAGATGAAAGTTATTTTGAATTGTTAAGTGATTTACTTAGTTCTATTTTGTTTTGCTCGAGGATTAGCAAAATGTAGGTATGGGGGTGTGATAACTCTATAAAATGTAGTTATTAGTGCCCTATCTCTGTACTAGAATGAATGCTTAGTCCTTGTTTATAATGCATATTTAGAGGGTTTTGTACTTATATTTGTCATATTCTGATTCTAAGCCTTTCTTGTATATTTTATAGCAAATTATGCTTTAATTGTTATGGATTAAGTAGATTTGTATATGTTACTAATTTGGTGTATTCTCTATGATAAGAAGGGCTCCAAACAAGGTCAAATATAGAGCAATTGAGCTTAAAGAGGAAGAGGAAGCCAAATTAGCATTTCAGTGGTCACCGCCGTGGTGCAAGGTGTTGCGCGTCGCGACACTGAGAGGCATTTTCATAATGCCATACTTGGACCCGAGGCAAGAGGGTCATGGCCTAGATGAAGTGGGTGTCACGGCGTACGTAGACCGACCTAGTGGGCACCGCGGCGCACATATGTGGGGGCCGTGGCGCGCAGGCGGCCAGCTGAGCCTATAAATAGTTTTTACTCATTTTTCTCTGTGTTCTGGCCATTTTGGGCCATTTCTATTTTCTGTTCTTTTAGGTTTTGTAGTTTTAGTTAGTTTTAGGTTAGTTTAGTTTGGCTAGATCTCCATTGCTGGTGGATTAGAGGCCAAGATTAAGGTTGAAGGAGGATTCAAGCTTCTGAGGCAAATCAATGAGCTTCTTTTCTCTCTTTTCCCTTTCTCTCTTCTCTTCCTTATCTATTGTATAGCTGAGCTGTGTTTAGGAATACTTTGAATCCTTTTATATATATTAATGATGTGTTCTTCTCTGAGTTTGTATGGATGTTTGATTATTGTTCAATCATTATCTATGTTTAATGCTTGCTGTTGACTGATCACTAATTGCATGATCCTAATATGAGCAAATGAACTAGACATAGGGATTTGTGAATATGAATATGGTATAGTTGATACATGTTCAGCGAGTTTAATTGGCTTGGATGAATTGAATCGCTAATTGGATAGAAATATAATTTTTAGCCATGTATAGTGTATGATTGAGAATAGATCATTCATGAGTGGAGTTTGCACTGGTTCTCAAGGAAACTTAGTGAGCTGAGTAAATGAAACCAAGGTTGATTGACCTAGACATAGGCTCTTAACTATATCAGATTCTCAAGCTAACCTAATTAATGCATTTGTATTTATAAGGAGGATTGCATGTTGTTGGTAGATGTAGGGGGTGAAGGATGATTTCCTGAAACCTAACCTTGTTTATGTTTATTGCTTTTGTAGATTAGATTTAGTTTAGTTTATTACTTTCCTATTTTTATGTCCTTGAATAGAATGGATTAAGCTATTAGTTGGTACTTAGCTTTATAACCTAATATCCTTGTGGGAATAAACTTTTACTCTATATCTGTATTATTTGAGCGATCCGTGCACTTGCGGTAGCAATCAATCACAAGATTACTACAAATAGAAAAGTTTGAATGATAGGTCTGAGAGGAGTGCTCCACAATCCAGATATTAGAAAGGCAAAAGAAAGCAGATTCAGACAGACAACTGTGGACAAAGATGTGCCAAGGGTGGTACACATCATGGGGATAAAGCTTGTACAGATGACCTGGCAATATGTTTTACTTGTGGCAAGTTGGACCACTTTGCAAGAAGTTGTACTCATAGGAAGGAGGCAAAGTTGGATGCTAGACCTACCGCTTCGAGAAAAGTCTACATTCTACAAGGTAAGGAGACAATACATTCTCCTGATTCAGGAAAAGATGAATACATAGGTGAAATTTTGTTTCTTTAGTATTTGGTATACCTATTTTTAAATGTGAGTTGTATTGGACTTCTTACATTAGATAAACTAAATTTTGGGGACAAATTTTTAAAAAGAGGGGAGAAAAGTAACACCTTCAAAAACATGTTAGATTTGTATATGGTTACAGAGGTAGCCTAATACTGGCTTAACATGTCTGTTAAATTTTGTGACTTTCTGAACAAGTTTAGTCATTTTGCGATAACACTATATATGAAAAAAGCTATTACTAGCTCCGAAATTGAGTTAAACTGCTTAGTTAATGGAAATAAATTTGGATAATTGGTTTCTAGGTCACAAATGCGTGGAAGAGGATGTAGTTAAAAGTTAAGGATAATCGGAGTTAGTTTGGTATTTTTTAAGCATATTGAGAGTGTGTTTTAATATCGGATTGACTAGTCACAAATATGAAAAAATAGGAAAATTGTGAAATAAGAATTTAGATGAATTTTAGGATTTATTAGAAAGTTGTTGGAAGTTAAGAAACTTGATTTAGCAAAATCTAAGTGTTCTTAATTCATTAAAAGTTCTAGCCAAAATACTTAAGTGACCAAGTGTCTCATGTCTCTCTCTTTTCTGCCTTGATTTTCCATGTTTTATGAGATATTTTCACTCTCATTCTCACCCACTCACACGGCTTCCAATAGGAAAACACAAAGGAAAAGAAAAAAAAGAAGACAAAAGAGGAGAAACAAGGAATGAAAGAGGAAAAGAGGAGGAGGAAGAAGAAGGAAGAGGTGAAGATGAGCTTTTGAGTTCTTTTCTTTCTGGACACTAGAGGTAGAGGGCTTAAAACTCATCTTTCCCTTTTGATTCTTCTTGTATGATGTTAGGTTGCATGAGTAGAGAAAAAAAGGTTTGATGAGCAAATTTGTGTTCTTGACTTGATTCTTGATCCTAATAGTTAAGTTTGAGTGTTTTCAACTTATGGAATGTGTGGTTGCTTGTTTTAGCTTAGTAGATATCCATCAGTTTCTTGGTTTAGCAAGTTAGTAAATGAGTATTTTTCTTATTTGAGTTAAGCTTAAATCTATATTTTGATGAGTTGATTTTAGTGTTTGAGGAGTATCACATGTTAAGGGACCATATTTGATGTTGGAAAACCATTAGGATTTGAATTTGAGAAGAGAAAAGTGGGTATGCTCCTAATGGAACAATACTCAGTTTTTGTAGATTCTATAGAAACCATTCTAGTGTACTGGTGCCTAGGCGCCAGTGTTGGGTGCCTAGGCGCCAGTGTTGGGTGCCTAGGCCCCACTGCCTAGAAAGTGAGTAGCGTCATGCTGCGTGTATGGCGCTTGAGCACCCATTGTGATGCATCTAAGCGCCAATTGAGCGCCTGAGCGCTAGGCAAGGAGCGCCTGAGCGCCAGGCGAGGAGCGCTTGAGCGCCATTCGTAGGGGAAAGCAGGGCATTGCCTCTGCCATGCCAGCACCAAGGTGCTGGTGTTAGGAATTACAGTTACATCACGCAGCGAAAAAAATATGATTCCCACCGAGGATCCATGTGAAAAGCCATAATCCAAGTTTTTAAATTATTTACCTCTTGAAGCGTGATCAAAAGGAAGGACGTGAATCACCAACACCGTAATAGAAACGATGTCTCTGTGGTATCCACATGAACAGACTCACGAATGTCCAACGTCCATAAAGATGAGCCTCACGTCTCTCACACAGTGCTAGCTGCGAAGAGATGAGAAGAAACATGTCGCTCTCTCACTCACTTTTCTATAGGTGCGGCTAGGGTTCTAAATTATGTATCTTAGTAGCCCCTTAGCAGTCCTATTTATAATAGTGACTGCCTTAAGTGAGTGTGAGCAGCAACAAGGTAAGCTATGCAACCCTAGACCCATCTGTTATGAGTCTGGCCCATATTTGAATCCGAGTCCAACTTGAATCCATTGCTCTAATTTTAGTCTGCTCTATGTGTGTGATCCTGTAGGTTCTTATTACGTTCGCAGTAATATTAAAATCTCATTTTAATATTACAAGCAGTGAGCGGTATCTAGCAACACATCGCTGCTACCCAAGTAATAAGAATGTCAGTGATTTGACATAACCTTTCCATGACTAATGTTTCTGTGTTATTTAGTCCCTTTGTCAAGATATCTAGATTAAACACAAGCCATGGAATGCGTCACCCTTGTATAGTCCAATATTTCGTTTCCTAATACTCGAGTACACTTTGTAACAACAAATGAGATCAATATCTCATATTGACTCATTTGAGCATGGTTATGCATTTCGCAGTCTCACTCAATCAGGGGGCCCGAAGATATCGCTCCTGTTATATAGGAGTGACAAATCCCATCTAGGTCACTCACATCCCTCTGTATGATTCGCGGTATGTCCAATAACTAACTTTATAATCACCTTGTTACAGATGACGTTTGATGGCATTAAAACACATAACTCTTTATGTAGGAATCGTAGTGAGTTCAGGTCAAAGGACCATAGATACCATTGTCACTATGAGAATCACTTATGACACTCACGTAACGATCCATGTAGTGTTCTCATGGTGGGTCAGTCCAGTACATCATTACTCTAATATGTACCTATGTGAAGACTTGATATCTCATATCCATGACCCGTGAGATGTGGTCATCAGTCTATGCACATACTAGTCTCAATGTATTATTGTTGTCCTAATTAACAATAATACTTGACTAGGGACATTTAAGAATAGTGTTGTAACCAAAAAGGATCTCATGATCAAGTCATCTACTTGATGTCCTATGGCATCAAACTTACTATTCTAAGGACTTTATTATGTTTATCAAAAAGAACACAATAAATGAAATGCCTCATATATAAAATAGCATAATGGAATGTATATAAATACAAAAAATGTATTGGCCTCTAAAGCATATACCAACAATCTCCTACTTGCACTAGAACCAATCAGGCAGATATCTAATGCCTAAAGACCTAGTGTGACCCCCATGCTTCTGCTATGTAAGAGGCTTCATCAGTGGATCAGCAATCTTATCATCTGTTGGTACTCTACATATCTTCACATCTCCTCTATCGATGATCTCTCGAATGAGATGGAAGTGCCTAAGTATATATTTGGATCGCTGGTGAGATCTAGGCTCCTTAGCTTGTGCAATGGCTCCATTATTATCACAATAGAGGTCCACTGGGTCCACAATGCTAGGAATAGCGACAAGTTCAGTAATGAACTTCCTGATCCAAATGACCTCCTTTGCTGCATTGGAGGTAGCAATATACTCAGCCTCTGTGGTAGAATCGGCGACTGTCTCTTGCTTTGAACTCTTCCAGCTCACAACCCCACCATTTAGGTAAAAAACATAACCCGATTATGATCTGGAGTCGTCCTTATCGGTTTGGAAGCTAGTATCAGTGTAACCTTTTACAACTAGCTCTTCCTCGCCTCCATATACCAAGAACGAATCCTTAGTCCTTCTCAAGTACTTAAGGATGTTCTTGATAGCAGTCCAATGACTTTCACCGGGATCAGATTGGTACCTGCTCGTCATGCTCAAAGCATATGAGATGTCTGGTCGAGTACATAACATGGCATACATGATAGATCCAATTGCAGATGCATATGGAATCTTGCTCATGCGATCCCTCTCATCCTGGGTGGAAGGGGATTGAGCCTTAGATAGGCATACACCATGCGATATAGGTAAGAGTCCTTTCTTAGATTCATGCATGTTAAACTGTCTTAACACTTTGTCTATGTATGTACTCTGACTTAGGCCAAGTAGTCTCAGTGATCTATCTCTATAGATCCTGATACCTAACACATAGGTGGCTTCGCCCAAGTCCTTTATAGAGAAGTAGTTCCCTAACCAAGTCTTTACGAACTGTAGGGTAGGGATGTCATTTCCAATAAGTAGTATATCATGTACATACAATACCATAAAAATAATAGTGTTCCCACTAACCTTCTTGTAAACACAAGATTCTTCTTCATTCTTGATGAAACCAAACGATTTTATTATATCATCAAAATGAAGATTCCAGTTTCTGGAAGCTTGCTTCAATCTATAAATAGATCATTGTAACTTGCACACCTTTCCAGCATCCTCTAGAGTGGCAAAACCCTCAGGTTGTGTCATGTACACATCCTCGAGAAGATTTCCATTAAAGAAAGCAGTTTTGACATCCATTTGCCAAATTTCATAATCATGGTATGCTGCAACAGCAAGCAAGATCCGAACGGATTTAAGCATCGCAACTGGGGAAAAAGTCTCATCATAGTCTACACCATGAATTTGTTTGAAACCTTTAGCCACCAATTGCGCCTTAAAAGTATGCACATTACCATCCATGTCGGTTTTCTTCTTGAAAACCCACTTGCACCTAATGGGTTTTACCCCTTCAGGTGGGTCAACCAAGGTCCATACCTAGTTGGCATACATAGAATCCATTTCAGATCTCATGGCCTCAAGCGATTTCTCATATTTTGGGCCAATAATGGCTTCCTGCTAAGTCACAGGCTCATCTTGATCCATGAGTAATACGTCACCTTGTTGGGTCATGAGAAATCCATATCTCTCTGGTTGATGACGTATCCTGTTAGACCTACGCAGGTCTTGTACTACTAGAGCAGGTTGCTATTCCACAACATTTTGTGGAGGCTGCTCTATTTCCATCATTAGTTTATTGCTGCTTTGTGAAACTTGAACTTCTTCAAGTTCTACTTTTCTCCCACTGGTTCCTCTGGAGATAAACTCCCTTTCTAGAAACACAGTTGTCCGTGCGACAAACACTTTGCCCTCGATAGGATTATAGAAAAAATATCCCTTGGTTTCCTTTGGATACCCAATAAAGAAGCATTTATCTAATTTAGGTCTAAGCTTATCAGAAACTTGACATTTCACATAAGCTTCACAGCCCCAAATCTTCAAGAAAGATATACTAGGCCGTCTCCCAGTCCATGTCTCATATGGTGTCTTTTGAACCGTCTTAGATGGAATACGGTTAAGTGTGAAAGCTGCTGTTAACAGAGCATGTCCCTAGAAGGAGCCTGGAAGGTTTGCATGACTCATCATGGATCGGACCATGTCCAATAAGGTTTGGTTCCTCCTTTCAGAGACACCATTCCAGTGTGGTGTTCCTGGTGGAGTGAGTTGAGATATTATTCCACACTCTTTCAGATGATCATCAAACTGTTGGCTTAAGTATTCTCCTCCTCGATCTGATCGAAGGATTTTAATACTCTTGCCAAGTTAGTTTTGTACTTCATTCTTGAACTCTTTGAACTTTTCAAAGGATTCTAATTTGTGCTTCATAAGATATACAAATCCATATCTACTGAAATCATCAATAAATATAATGAAGTATTGAAAATCACCTCTAGCGAGTGTGTTTAGTGGCCCACATACATCACTATGTATAAGGCCTAAAAGATCACTAGCCCTTTCACTTTGTCCGGTGAATGGGGCCTTTGTCATCTTCCCCAATAAACAAGATTCACATGTCTCATATGATTCGAAATCAAATGAGTCCAAGAATCCATCTTTATGGAGTTTCGAGATGCGTTTCTCATTTATGTGGCCCAAATGACAATGCCAGAGAAAAGTTAGGTTCAGATCATTTGATTTAAATCTCTTTGTATTTATGTTATAGACGGGCGTTTCGAGATCAAGGACATAAAGTTCATTACTCAATTGTGCACTACCATAAAAAATATCATTCATATAAATAGAACAACACTTGTCCTTTATAATAAAAGAAAAACCTTTCTTGTCCAAACAAGAAACAGAAATGATATTCCTGTTAATAGCAGGCACAAAATAGCAGTTCTCTAACTCTATTACAAGTCCAGTGGGCAAAGATAATAAATAAGTCCCTACAGCTAATGTAGCAACCTTTGCTCCATTTCCCACTCGTAGGTCGACTTCGCCCTTTGTCAATGGTCTACTACTCTTTAGATCCTGCACATTTACACAAATGTGAGATCCACATCCAGTATCTAATACCCATGATGCAAAAGTAGATAAATTGACTTCAATAACAAAAATACCTGAAGTGAAAGTCTCACTTCCCTTCTTCTTTTTGAGCTCCACTAGGAACTTGGCACAGTTCCTCTTCCAATGTCCGGTGTGACCACAATGGAAGCATGTACCTTCCTTAGCCACTCCACCCACTGGTTTCAAGCCAGAAGTGCTGGGCTTGGACTTATCCTTGCCCTTGCCTTTCCTGTTGTCCTTGGGCATTTTCTGTTGTTTCTTGCCTTTATTCTTTTGGACCATCATTATGGCCTTCCCTTTGCCTTTGTTAATATTCTGCTCAGCAGTTCTCAACATGCCTAGCAGCTCAGGTAGTGATTTGTCAATCTCATTCATATTGTAGTTCATGATAAATTTACTAAAACTTTCCGACAACGATTGTAGGACTAAGCCAGTGGCCAACTCTTGGCCCAAAGGAAAACCAAGTCTCTCTAGGTTTTCAATGTACCTAATCATCTTGAGTACATGAGCACCAACAGGGCTTCCTTCTACCAGCTTGCACCGAAAAAGTTCTTTAGAGACCTAGTATCTCTCATGCCTGGCCTGCTCTTGATAGAGCTTCTTAAGGTTTATGATCATATCGTAGGCATCCATGTTCTTATGTTACTTTTGGAGCTCAAAGTTCATGGTGGCCAGCATAAGATATTCGATGTCCAAGGCATCATCTTGATGCTTCTTATAAGCATCCCTTTCAATTCTAGAGGCATTAGCAGCAGGTGGCTCAGGAATAGGTTGTTCTAGTACATACAATTTTTTCTCTTACTTGAGGACAATCCTCAAATTCCTGTACCAGTCTAGAAAATTCATTCCAGACAACTTGTCCTTCTCAAGGACGAATCGCAATGATAAAGTACTCGATGTGTTTGTTGCCATGGTAATCTATTAACAGAAATATACAAAATATAAGTATCATACCATAAACATATTTAATGAGGTCTTTTAATTAAATATTCCTCCCACTATTTTATTCAAGTCAATGACCCTCAGCATTGACTTAAAAAATCCTATCGTAAGATTTCCTAATGGATCAAGATCTATATTTCACCTAGTTTTGAGTCAGCTTTGGCTGATCACCCAAAATTCAGTTATTTAGGTAGGAAACACTTTCCAATTACATCATATGTAACTCTTGGATAGTTGGGTGAATAACACTTATTCAAGTCCATCTAATGGACCAAAGCCCAACTTCATGCCTCTAAGCTTTCAATCCTATTGAAATGGCCTAGTTAAGTTAGACCCAATGGTTGGCAGTTGGATATTACCTTTATCCCATCACGTCTTACTAATATAGATAAAGGCATCCTGCTTTGGCAGACCTACACTTGATCGATACTAGTCTTGACGAGTACCACACATTGGAAGGCATCACATAATGACTTAATATTTGCTTTGAGAGAATTTTTATTATTATTATTACTAGATCTCACCATTTATTAAACTGTTTATCATACCATAAACATTATCCATGCATCTCATACATAAAAAGCATATAATAAAAGTGACATGGTTATGGCCCCCTAAGAGAGGAACATTAATTAAGTCAGCTTCACTAAGCGTCTCCCATCAACGTCCTCGCTTGATGTCGTCTTCTTGCCTCCACATCATAATTATATTATATAGAAACCTGTTTTACATTTGAGGGGAGTTAGGTGAGAAGAGAATGTACAATAAGAATGTAGAGAGAAAGGCACGACACGCAAGTCGTATTTATAAAAACCAAAATAGCATAAAAAGAGGACTAATGCCATAACTATGCACCATGCATCACAAAGAACATATAAACTCATAACAATAATACATAATTATTTTTCGTGAGTCATAAAAAGGATACAAAATATTGCGCTTTCGAATAACACACTACGCAGAGGTAACACAGGGGTCCTGCTGCCCGATCAACGAGCAGGGGTCAAGGGGAGGCCGCCCTTTGCGGGGTGCGAGGCAGCGCCCCGAACCAAAAAATTGGACCATAAACAAGAACTGAATCTCTTGCGCCTCCCTTGAACCCTTGTGCGGCGCGGAACCCTAAGCCCGAACAACATGAACACTTCATGTACTGCGGGGAACCCTTGCGCCGTCGTTCAACACTTGAATCTCTGGTGCCTCCTTGACGGCTTGACATCAACACTTGATGCTGTTGCCGCAAAACAAGAATAGGGTTTCCAAAACCCCTTGCGTCGCGCCTCTTGTGTAGAAACAAGGATTCTATAACCCCTGCTACCGCAAACCAAGAACAAGGTTTCCCAAACCCTTGTGCCGCACATTGAGAATAAGGATTCCATAACGCTATACGTATCACATATATACCAGAAAGCTTCGCAAAGACATACATCTTAAAACAAAACGGCTTTCACAAAACATATGAACATCTTCATGGGTTTTTGAAAATAACATCACGGTTTTGCATACAACATAATAAACAGAATATGTTTTCGCAAAGGGTTTCATACAGTTTTGAAAATAACATATTAAAGATCATATTTTTTGTCAAAAACAAGAACAAAAAACATGTTATCTCATGTAAACGAAAACAGAAAATCGAATCATGGTTTCGCAAGACTCTCTGATACCACTGTTGGGAATTGCGATTACATCATGCAGCGAAAAAAATAGGATTCCCACCGAGGATCCATGCAAAAAGTCATAATCCAAGTTTTTAAATTATTTACCTCTTGAAGCGTGATCAAAAGAAAGGACGTGAATCACCAATATCATAATAGAAACGATGTCTCTGCGATATCCACACGAACAGACTCATGATCGTCCAACGTTCGCAAAGAGGAGCCTCACATCTCTCACACAGTGCTAGCAGCGAAGAGAAGAGAAGAAACCTGTTGCTCTCTCACTCACTTTTCTGTAAGTGCGGCTAGGGTTCTGAATTGTGTATCTTAGCAGCCCCTTAGCAGTCCTATTTATAATAGTGACTGCCTTAAGTGAGTGTGAGCAACAACAAGGTAAGCTGTGCAACCCTAGACCCATCTGTTATGAGTCTGGCCCATATTTGGATCCGAGTCCAACTTAGATCCATTGCTCCAATTTTAGTCTGCTCTATGTGTGTGACCCTGCAGGTTCTTATTATGTTGGCAGTAATATTAAAATCTCATTTTAATATTACAAGCAGTGAGCAGTATCTAGTAAGATATCGCTGCTAACCAAGTAATAAGAATATCAGTGATTTGACATAACCTTTCCATGACCAATGTTTTTGTGTTGTTTAGTCCCTTTGTCAAGATATCTAGATTGAACACAAGGCATGGAATACGTCACCCTTGTATAGTCCAATCTTTCGTTTCCTAATACTCGAGTAGACTTTGTAATAACAAATGAGATCAATATCTCATATTGACTCATTTGAGCATGGTCATGCATTTCGTAGTCTTACTCAATCAGGGGGCCCAAAGATATCGCTCCTGTTATGTAGGAGTGACAAATCCCATCTAGGTCACTCATATCCCTTTGCATAATTCGCGGTATGTCCAATAACCAACTTTATAATCACCTTGTTACAGATGACGTTTGATGGCATTAAAACACATAACTCCCTATGTAGGAATCGTAGTGAGTTCAGGTCAAAGGACCACAGACACCATTGTCACTATGAGAATCACTTATGACACTCACGTAACGATCCATGTAGTGTTCTCATGGTGGGTCAGTCCAGTACATCATTACTCTAATATATACCTATATGAAGACTTGATATCTCATATCCATAACCCGTGAGATGTGGTCATCAGTCTATGCACATACTAGTCTCAATGTATTATTGTTGTCCTAATTAACAATAATACTTGACTAGGGACATTTAAGAATAGTGTTGTAACTAAAAAAGATCTCACGATCAAGTCATCCACTTGATGTCCTATGGCATCAAACTTGCTATTCTAAGGACTTTATTATGTTTATCAAAAAGAACACAATAAATGAAATGCCTCATATATAAAATAGCATAATAGAATGTATATAAATACAGAAAATATATTGGCCTCTAGGGCATACACCAACAGTTGGGTATGGGGCACTTGGGCGCCTAGACCAGTTTTTGAGAGGATCTTTATTTTATGAAAATGAAGCTCCTAATTTACGTAGATCCTTATTATATACTTCTTAAAAGGTGATGAGACTCTAATAGGGATATTTAATGAAGTGTTAATGTGATGAATGTAAATGAATTGGTATGTTAATTATTATTATAGTAATTAGCATCATTATTTTTATATGAATGTAAATTAATTGTTATGCTAGTTATTGTAGTAACTAACATCATTATTTTTCATACTTGTGGTTATGAATGTAAACTAATTGGTATGCTAGTTATTGTGGTAATTAGCATCATTGTGTTTCATACCTACGTTTGATGAAGAATGAGATCCTCACTCGTGGTGATATATGATTATAAGTGAGGAGGTGACATGTCCTTCCTATCATAGTGATGAGTTGAGGATGCTCCATTCCTTTCCTATCACTGCGTAGTTGATGAGTTCACTACTCGGAGAGACTTCTGGAACTAGGTTCTAGTGCTTGTTCAAGGCTTATAGAACTAGATTCCTCTGTTTTGTTCAAGGGTCATGACATATCATGACATTACCATGGAACTGGATTCCCGAATATGGTATCATAACATTATCAAATACATTTCTAGGTTATTGCATAAGCATGAACATAAGGCATAATTAGGCATATGCATAACAATTGTATGGGCGGTTGCTAATCGTTATGTAACACCCTCAGAAACATGTTAGACTTTTATATGATTACAAAGGTACTTAATACTTGCTTAACATGTCTATTTAATTTTGTGCTCTTTGAGCATGTTTAGTCACTTTGTTGTAGTACTATGTGTAAAAAATAGTTGTTATTAGCCTTGGAATTAGCTTAAACTGCTTAGTTAATGGAAATAAATATGGAGAAATTATTTCTAGGTCACAAATGTGTGAAAGATGGTGTAGTTAAAATTTGAGGTTAATCGGAGTTAGTTTAATATTTTTAAGCATACGGAGTGTATGTTTTAATGTCAAATTGACTAGTAACAGATATGGAAAAAAATAGGAATGATGAAACAAGATTTTTTATGAATCTTAGGATTTATTTCAAACTTGTTGGAAGTTAGGAAATTGGATGTAATGAAATCTACATGTTCTTAATAGATTGAGAGTTACAACTTAGGCACTAAAGAGGCCAAGTGCCTTATGGTTCTTCACTTTCTACCTTGACTTTTTCTTCCTTCAAAATGAGATATTTTCTCTTATTTCTCAAAACTCTCATGACTGCCACAGGGAAACAAAAGGGAAAAGGGAAGAAATGAGCTAGAGGCAGAATAGGATCAAGCAAAGAGGAGGAAGAAGATAGAGGTCATAACATCCTTCTTTTAGCATGTTAGACTAGTTTATAGTTACGAAGGTAGCATAACACTTGATTAATATGTCTGCTTAAATTTGTGACAAACTGAATTAATTTAGGCACTTTATTGCTATGTAGAGTGTGAAAAGTAGCTTAAAATGACTCAAATAATAACATAAATTACTAAGTTGAGGGAAATAAACCTAGAGACTTTGTTTCTAAGTCACAGATAGGTAGAAAAGGATGTAGTTAAAATTTGAGAGTAATCAGAGTTAGTTTAGTATTTTTAGGCATAGTGGTTGTCCGTTTTAATGCCAGATTGACTAGTAGCAGATATGAAAAAATAGAGTAATTATGAAATAATAAATTAGATGAATCCTAGTATTTATTCTAAAGTTTTTAGAAGTTAAGAAACTTGATTTAGCATAATTCAAGTGTCTTTAGCAGATATAAAGTTCTAGTGTATGTCTTAAGTGGCCTCATAAGAAGCAAATTTGGACTTTTCCTTCATTATTTCTCTCTTTCTCACAGCTGAGAACAAAGAGAAATAGAAATAGAAAATGTATCATCCTAATACCGATAACCTAGTATATCAAGCATATACCTGGATAAGCAATATTAGCTATACTACTTCTAACTTAAACATCATACTAGTCTATATCATTTAAACAAATAATAATGGAGAGCCTTGCGGAACACTAATAGATTATACAAACAACTTAGCCTCAAAAGGGCACTTAGTATACATAAACTTTTGTACAAACTAAAAGCAATGTAAATAACTACAAGCTTTACTACTAAGCATAAAAACTAAACTAGTCTTTATACTTCTTCTTCTTTCCCTTGGATGAGCTTCCACCTGGATTTACATGGGAACAAACGGGGTGAGAAATTACATTTCTCAGTATAGGTAACTAAAACCAGTAGTTTAAACATTCGCAATGAATAAACTAAACTATTACATAAGAATATATGCCTCAACTCTATGCAATATTCAAAATGTAATCTAAAACTTTAACTTGTACTAAAGCAATAATTATACCAAATAACTGTCCATACAATCATATGATATCATCAAGAAAGAAAACTGCCCTTACAATTGTCACCGAAGGCAAAAGTAGCAACATATAGAAGAAACATAAAACACATATAAAGCAATGCCTAAGAGATGCAATGAGTATATTATGTATGACTATGCTCAAAGAAAAGTGTATGATTATGTAAATGCAATGTCATGAAACTTGACTATTCCCTGGGTAGGGAGGGAGTCTATTATTACAACATGTAACCTCCTATAACCTACCAAGTAGTCTACTATAAACTGGGTGGATATCGCCACCAAAATTGAGTGAATGCCTCCACTATTTGATCTCCAGGAATGGAAAGTATATGAGAAATGTGATGCAAGTGTGTGAAAATGCAACATTATGTCTAATGCTAACATAACCACCATATAACTCTATACTAAGTCCATCTTTACATTACTAATGCTACCTTAACTTTGTGATAGCATTTCATGCACTACGGCACATAACCAATGCCAACTAGACTTAGTACACCTTCTAACTTCGCATTACTAGCTTTACCTCCTTTCTATGAAAGCTTTCATGCACTATGGCATTTACCCTTACCAGCTAGGGTTTATGGCACTCGACTCTTGCTAATCAAACTTACTTATCTTGTATCTAGTATCCCACATACTCATCACTCCACAAGTGATATCTAGTGCAACACCATGTTGCCAAGGGAGTTAGATACCTAACCTTGCCAATCCATAGCCAAAGGATGCACAAAGTCACTTTACTTTCCCTTGTATGCCACTTAGTATTTTTCTCTCAGAAATACCCTCTCTAGTGCCTCAACACCCTTTACTAGGCATAAACAATGGATCCTAACAACTAGGAATCTCAAAGCATAAAAAATAACTTCTTATTGAATTCTACGATGGCGCCCTCTCCCTAAGCGCCTGGGCGCTCACAAGGTAGAGCATCGCTCTGCTCTACTATGTAACATGCACCTAAGCGCTCATCACCCTACTGTGCGATCACTCCTCTCTGGACCACGAGCGCCTAAGCGCTCTGCATAGAGTGCTTGGCCACTCTCCTCGTGACAGCAAATCTGCATAATTTTGCAGATGGCTGTAACTATTCCATTGGAACAAAGCCAAGTTCCAATCTTCCAAAAAGGGATTCTAGGTGATTTCTAGCATCAATCTTGGCCCTCAAACTTGTTGTAACTCTTATACGACCTATGGATTCACTAGGCATAAATTTTGGTCCAAAAACCACTATAACTCCAACCATCACCAAATTCCTTCTTTATGAACTCTAATGGTTGATCTTAAGCCATAAATGGCTATCTAGCACTCACGAAGCTGAAAACATACTAACCTAGTCCTTGAAATCAAGAACCAAGTCAAAAACATGGATTTGACTCCATAAACTCTTTTTCTATTCATGGAAACCTAAGTTCATCCATGATGAACAACAAGGAAAAGATGAATAGAAATCCCCTACCTCTTGCTTGGATGAAGATCTTGAAGTTTTGCTCTTGCTCTTGGATCTTTCCCCTTTTGCTTTCCTCCTCTTTCTCTTCTCTTTCTGTCCTTTCTTCCTTCGCTTTCCTCTTTTCCCTTTTCTTTCCTTTTCTTTTCTGTTTTCTGCCTTTATCTGTGAGAAGCAAAGTTAAGTTTTGCTTCTTAAGGATAGGCACAAAACTATGCCAAAAATCTCGATCTACTAAGAACACTTAGATTCTTCCAAATCTAGATTTTTAGCTTCTAATAAGTTTAAAATAAATTCTAAGATTCAATAAAAAATTTATTTCACCATTTCTCTATTTTTCCATATCCACAGGGGGTAAATCTGGCATTAAAATGTACAACCAGTATATCTAAAAATGTCAAACTAACTTTGATTATATTCAAACTTTAACTACACTTTACTTAGCTCATTTGTGACCTAGAAACAAAATTATCCATATCTGTTTCCCTTAACTAAGCAATTTATGCTACTATTTGAGTCATTTTAGGCCATTTACCAAATTCTGTGTTGCAGCAAAGTACCTAAACTAACTCAGTTTGTCACAAAACTTAACTGACATGTCAAACAAGTAATATGCTACCTTTGTAATCATAAACTAGTCTAACATGCTATTGAGGGTGTTATAGAAAACGTAAGGGGAGAAAGAAGAGGGGAAAGTAGAGGAGAAGGCAAGGGAAACTAGAAGATCAAAGGGAAAAGCTTGAGGATCATCTTGTCTTCAAGAGGTAAGGGTTTCTAACCATTAATTCCATCTTCTTCCTTCACCTATTTCATTGTGTAAAGTTAGGTTACCTAGATGGAAAAATGGATTTGAGATGCAAAAAACTATTTTCTTGTTAGTTCTTACTTTCATTGATTAAAATGAGTTATTTTCTACTAATGGATGCAAGATGGATGAGATTGTCTTTGAAAAACACCAAGTAGTCCCTAGAGTGGGAATTTAAGAAATGAGTAAGTAAGTATGTGATTTTAATCATTGATCCAAGTTTAGGTAATCCATTAAGTTGTATAAGTGTTACAACATTTTTAGAAGGAGATGGTGGTGTTAGAAATCACTTAGAAGCCATTTTTAGATATTGGAATTTGCTATGTTCCTATGGAATAGTAGCAACAATCTGTAGAATTCTACAAATTCTGCTTCAGGCGACCAGTACTCAAGCGCTAATAGTCAGGCGCCCAAGCACCTAACAGTCCAGAGAGCATTTTTGCGCAACAGAGCATTAGGTGCTCAGGAGCTCAGTGCTAAGCGCTTAGGCGCCAGTCGCAGAGCAAAACATGGTATGTCTCTGCCTAGCCAATGCCTAGGCATTGGGTAATGAGTGCCCAGGTGCCCCATGAGCGCCCAAGCACTGGAGAATGGGCACCTAAGCACCCAGAGTAGATTTCACCAGAGTACTTATTTTGATGAATTAAGTTTCCCTACTTGTTAGGATCCCTTTTCTATGCCTTATAGTGTGTTGATACACTAATAAGGGTATTTCTAAGAGAGAAAGAGCATCTTGCATATATGAGAAAGTAAGAGACCTTAGTGCAACCAAGAGTAATGGATTGCCATAGGTAGATATCTAGACCCTTAGGCAACCCAGAGTTGTATTTAATATCACATATGAAGTGATGAGGATAGGGTATACTAGATACAAGTAAGCTAAGTTCAGTTGACAATAGTCACTTTTCATAGTGCATAAGTTGCTCCTAAGAGAGAAAGTGGAGTTAGTGATGTATGAATGGACTTAATGTGGAGATGTTATAGAAGTTCTAGTTTTTAAGCATCCTATAAGTTAGGAATTTCCTAAAGTAGGTATCTGGGACCTTTAGTACATTAGGGTGGCATAGTTTACCACTTGTAGTTTGAAAATAAGGCAAGCTAGATACAAGTATCATAAGTATGATTACTTGACTAGAAACATAGAATATGTTCCTTTATGAGTTAGAAGTAAGCTGAGAGCACATGTTTGCTAGAGTTTAATTCTTCACTTAGTTAGAGAGAACCATGTGATGAGTTGATATGGTAGTTTTGTATGAGTTATACATAATGCAGCATAGTTTCCTGTTACTTGCTAATTCCCAAGTAGAGTAATCTTTAATGATGTATAATCATATGGCCAAGGGAGATAGATGGGAAAGTCCAAAAGTCTCTTTGAGTGAGGATTCAGCCCTAGTCTCTTATTAGTTCCAAGATTACTAGTTTTCTATAGTGGAATTAGTACTCTCACCAGTATGAGTAGGAACCAGTCCATTTATTTCCAGGTAGTTCAAAGAATCAATCTTCTTATATACAATTTTAAGAGGAAATGGGGAATATATAAGTCACACACACACACACACATAAATATAAACTTATATAATTACATTACATTTTATAATCATTATTCTTGATCATTTCATATGTGTGAGAATACTGCATACATAATCATTTTCTTTGCTTTGAAAATTGTATGGGTAGTTGCCTTGTATTGATGATATTTTACAATTGTATGGACAGTTGTTTGATATCATTGATAGTTATACAAGTGATTTGAAGGTTATGGATTGGCTTAGTGAATGTTTACATAGAGTAAGAGAATATAAATGTTCGAGTGGAATGGAGTAAAAACTTCACTGCTTGTTGCTAATCCTACCTTTCAGAGTTAGTGAGTTTATTCATAGAAAAAGGTTATATGTGTAATACCTATAACAAGTTTATGAATAAAGTAGTCATGATATGTTACAATTGTGTAGATGGTTGTTCTTATCATATGAGTGAGGGACTTATGTTCATAGATTGTGCATTGTATTCAATGAATCTTTACATAATAGTAATATGTGAATGTTCTAGTGATATTAAATAGAGATTTAATGTCTCCCTGCAACCATAATCTATTGTTATTAAGTTCGAGTACTATAATGTTAAGTAATTTTAAGACAGTTTAGATATGTATGCAGGTTACATGGTTTAATGCCATGAAATATATAAATATTACTGAGACATTTTATGTTCTCATCCCTTTTTGTGTTGCCATGGTAAAAGCATGTCAAGATCCTTCAGAGGGTAAGAAGATGAAGAAACAGAAGAACTAATATAGGATAGTTTTATTTATTTCTTTTATAGACAAAGTTGATGTATTTATTTATATTAGCTTTAAGGATGTAAAGGTTGAAAGTATAACACTTTGCCTTCCGAGCTATTAATGTATATGTGTATAACTTTTATTATGGCTCTCCATAGTTTTTATAAATGTTATGGATTAGTTTGATGATTATGTTAGAAGTAGCATAGTTATTACTGTTTATCCAGGTATTTGTTAGTTATACTAGGGTAACAGTACTAGGGTGTTACATTATGGTATCAGAGCAGTTCATCCTATTGAGTTGGGGTATAGACTGGCTAGGCTTAAGCAAGTTTAGAGTTTTTCACGAAGTGTTATGCATTTCTTGTCTCATGTGTGAGATGTGATGATAGAATTACATGACAGGCCTTAGGTTTGAATGTTAATGGTTACTGTCACACATAATGTGTATAAGAAACTATTACTTCACCAAGGTGAACTAGGAGAAATAGGAATTCTTCTAGTGAAGGTTCAGCTAATATGGTTAAAGTGTTCACAGAGATGGCGACTACTTCAGGGAGCAGACTGCTATCATAAACAAAGTTTTAGAAGGGATGAAAGTAATTTCATCTTAGCAGCTAGTATCACTAGTACAGTTAGTGTATAGAGTTATAGTTGTAAAGAACCAAAACTTTCTAGATCTCTCAAAATTTAGAAAGGCCAACCCTGCATCCTTTAAGGGAAAGTAAGACCCGTTTGGAATAGGGAGATGGCTTAAGAAAATGAGGAAATCTTTATAGTTAAGGTTTGTTTAGATGACCTGAGAGTTTGGGTTGTCTCCTATATGTTAGTAAGGGAGGTAGAGTTTTGTTGAGCAGGTTGATGCGGATTAAAAGTTGCAAACCCAAGTGCAGGTTGTTTCAAGTAATAAATTCTCGGGAGTCCGAGGTCGATCCACAAGGAATTGATGAAGAAAAATTCTTTGACGTAAAGTAAATATTTTGTCACAATAATAAAAGTGATAAAACTTGGTCACAAGTAAAAAAGACTTACTTGGGTTAGGAGATCCACTCTTGGTAAATAAAATAAGGACAAAATTAATTTTTTTTATAACTCAATTAGAATCCACACATAATGGAGGTTCCAATCGGAAAATACAATGTTCAAAGTTCATTAAAAATTATATACGTAATTATATTATGATTCATTTAATCATATATTAACACCATCACCTATAAATGGGATCAAACATTCATTGTGCCAATATCTTGTCTACGACAAATCAAGATCTCCACTTTACAAGAAGGGTTTCTAAATTGGTTGAAAATAAAATACAACACATATAATGGCTACTTGATAATATATCATTTAAGCACAAGAAAGAGATTAATCTAACCTTATTCCATTACCAAAAGCTTCACTCTTTCACTCAAGTAAAATGAAACTTAGTTACTCATAGACATAGACAAGAAGAAGAAAAGAAGAAGAAGAAGAAGAAGAAGAAGAAGAAGAAGAAGAAGAAGAAGAAGAAGAAGAAGAAGAAGAAGAAGAAGAAGAACATAACTTTAATTTAGAACAAAAGAAAACTACAACAAGAAAAACAAGTCAAAAAATAGTATGATCTTGATCTCTAGGACCAAGACTCCCTAAATGATCTACTAATGCCCCCTTTTATAGAGGATTAGAGATACAAAATGACAAGGAGGCTGATTAATGAGTGAGTGGATGAGTGGGTGAATGAGTGAAAAATATCAAATGACTTTTTATGAGTGGAAAATTATGGAGATTCTTTGTCTCTGAAATCATTTAGTTCTGAAGTCATAGAATACGTCCTTTTTTATTGATCTTCATGAAAGTTGTAGGCCTAGATCTTAGCTTTCAAATGCCATTAGTTTGGGTCAAAAATCATTTCTACA
Organism: Ormosia semicastrata; assembly: GCA_029884595.1. NCBI lineage: Eukaryota > Viridiplantae > Streptophyta > Magnoliopsida > Fabales > Fabaceae > Ormosia > Ormosia semicastrata. Next base: position 14,409,326 of record JAQQTO010000062.1, on the reverse strand, counting down.
ACTCAAGATATGGTCTGATTACTACATACTGCTCAGGCCCAATGATAGCTCCTCTGTTCTGAATTCCAAGCCCAATATAACCCATTAGACCTCAGATTTTGGAACAGTGTTCAACATGAAAGTTATAGATTTGGGTCTTAATATCAACTATCAAAATTTCAGCCTAGTTGACATCATATAGCCCGAGATATGTCATGAACAGTACGCATAGGTCATGTTGTTAGGATCAGCACCCTAGTTCTTGCTTCAACTCCAATTTGAGTTATCCAATCGTGTGATTAGGCCTTTGAGATCTCATGAAAGTTTTAGATCTATATCTTATCTTTCAAATGACACCATAATCACAAAAAAATACCACCTAAAGCCCAAGATATGGTCTAAATATAGAAATAGTGTAAGATGTAAATCATGCTGAAAAATTTAATTAAGTCCAATTTGAGTCCAAACTTATAAAACATAACCAAAATCAATCAATTAAGTACATAGAGAGTGTAAATGGCTAAAAATGAGGGTTTATTAATGTATCAAATATGTGATTATCAAATTCTCCCATACTCAATTTTTTGCACTCTTGGGCAAAACACATAAGACAAAAACCAGGGAAGAAAGAAAAACGACACAGACTCAAAAATTAAAAACTCTAAAAGATTCAATTTCCAATAATAATAATGAAGAGCAACCAAAGATTCAAAGGATCAAAACATTCATAAGGTAATATTTCTTCACTTCTCAAATCAACAAGCAATGAAACTTCAATTGAGAAGAATGAATAAAAAATGATAGATTTTCATAGAATTCACTCTTAATCTCTCAAGTGTTTAAAAGGTAAGTATTTCACTCTATTCAACTCATGAATAATTGCACTACCATAAGCTTACTTATCTTCTACTTCTCCGCTATTCAAAAACACATGCACACAAAAATCAAGAGGACTTTATTTAAGGTTCTAATGGGGCTATGGTAAAGAAGAGGGGTAATATGGATATGACAAGTTAAATACCAAAGAGAATATAAGACTATTATGATACAGTTGGAGTGGAGAAGATGTTTGAGAACATTCAGTTTAAATTTCCCAAGGGTTTCTTAGTTCCTTCTCTGTTTGCTTCTTTCTCATAAAGGACAATGACCAATATTTGACTAATGTTTTGTTGAAGATTAATGCTACTTTGGTAGGTTGAATTCATTATTAGGCCTGAACATTCTCCTTCTCTTCTTGTTGTTTCCAAGCATCCACTCTCATTCTAGGTATGAATATGTCACAAGGTGCATTCTTTGATTACAGCGGTGGTCAGCTTTTCTTTTTCTTTTTTTTCTTTTTTTTAGGAACATTTTGTACACACACCCTGACACTTATTTAAAAAAACTCAACCAATAAAAAAGCCAATGCCCTCTTATTCCCTAAGATTAGGTAAGAATATGATTTTTTTAAGGCACATTATGAGCTAGAAACAAGGAATGGTCAAATAAGCTCAAAGGGGGTGCACAAGGGAAAATATGCAAGGTTGGCTATTTGGTCAAAGTAACTATTTCAAGAAAAATGTCTCAATCATGTTTATGTATGCATGTGAAAATATAGCCTCAAAAAGAATCAAAGCAAGTTCTAGATTCCATAAGTAAAAAAATCACACAAGAAAGAAGAGAATGGTACAAATGTTCAATCTATTCATTGATAGGCTCAAAATCTCACAAGGCATATATCGATCATTCTCAGTCCACCAATTCAACATCCATAACCAAGCATGTGATGTTTAAGAAAGAAGACAATTTACTCAATCATGCAAATTTTTCTGAATTTGAATTGCTACTTCCACACAGCAATAGTTATCTATCCCAACTAAAATGCGTCTTAAGAGTAAAATTACCTCCAGAGCAAAATTTACTCTTTACTCTGCCATCCTTAATTGGTTTAGCTGTTAGTAAATTACTGACAAACATATAAACATGACAAACATATTAATAAACACACTTCCTAATTTTTTTTTACACAACTATTCATATAACCATCCTTCCCCTCAACCAGATCACAACATTGTCCTTAATGTCAAAATATAGATAGGTAAAGGATAGAAGATATTACCTGTTGTTGCAATTACTGAAAAGAGAAAACTCACACAAATTTAAATAGAAACAAAGTACGATGAATAAAACCAAAGCTTGTAATTATTTAAATAGTTAGAGTGTCTGGTCTGGCTTGCTTTTCATATTGCTTCCCTCATCACTTCCTTCTGACCAATCTATCTAAGCTGTTACTTGATCAGGTTCATAAACAAAAGCTTCTAATATATCAATCAACTCATCAACAGTGGAAGTAGAAATAAGGAGTCGTCTTGCCGAAGGTGTGATAAATTTTTGTTCCACAGCATGGTCAAGAAAAAATAATAAAAGATCAAAGAAATTATTAACATTCAAAAAACCTATGGGTTTATGGTGAATGTTCAGTTGGGCTCAAGAGACAATTTGAAAGACTTCTTCCAAAGTACCAAAATCACCCGGTAAGGCTATGAATGCATCAGAATTGTCAAGCATTTTAGCTATTCGTTCATGCATAGATGATACTTGAAGTTCCTGCTCAATTGTCTTTCTAGTGATGTTCTTTCGAGTTAAAGGTTCAGGAATGATACCTAAAACCTGATTGCCTCTTATATATGCAGAAAGTGATACAGCCCCCATTAACCTATGGCAACCTCCCCAATATACAACATGAATATTCCTTGCAGCAAGTGTTCGACCAAGAGTGCTTGCTGCTTTTACAAACTCTAAACTCTTCCCATAACTTGACCCACAAAATACACAGATATTGGTAAGTTAATGAATATAAGAAGAAGCTCCCTTTATTTCTACACTTACACTCCTTTTGAATGATTATGAGTTAGAGGAAAGTGGAGAGAATTGAGTGTTTAAATAGGGAAGAGAATAGAAAAAGCAATGATAGCTCCTATATGGGTAGGTTGGCTGTTGTCAGAAAAGTTTGAAATTAAGATACATTTGTTTTATTTGTTTTTTGTTTTATTTTTTTTTAGACTTCAAGAAAACTATCAGGGTAAAGAAGTCTAGAAACCACTGAAGAATCCCTGCCAAAGGATCGTATGTCCAAAATCAAAATACAATAAAATTATACAAAGATAAAATTATAATAACAAATGTTGGTATACCTTTATGTACAATTTTTATGGCGTATCTTTATACTGCGTGTCATAAGTGCAGTAATACCAAGACGGCTCAGCCAATCTTAGAATTCTTCGTCCTCCCGTTTGTGGGATATTTTAGATTGAGCTACAACGCAACTAATTAAAGTGTGTAAAACTGACAGCTACCACCAATGACCACAGCCAGTGAGAGGTACGCTCAGGAACCCAATAAATCAATACCAGGAATTGAGCTCAGAGGTATTGTCACACAAGAATGCAAACACAGGACGCTTCTATATGTCCATCAACAAGCAGAGCCTACGGTTAAAACCTGGGAATGCTTGCGTGGCTCTCTATAGAGCATGACATATTATTTACTAACCAGTGTGCAAAGGTCCACCCAAGTCAATGACGGGTCTAACCCTTAGGGAATTGATCTGAGGCCCTAAGGTTAAGTGCTCTCCATTTGATTTGAAGCCTTAAGGTTAGGGGCTCTCCATTTGATTTGAAGCCCTACGGTTAGGGGCTCTCCATCCAGTTAAGGACAGAGTACACAAAAGTTTGCCCTTTTTCTTTTTTTTCTTTTTTTTAGAAGAAGAACAAGATAATATATACATGTTGTTATGATTGTGGCTCACATCTTCCTCTGGTTTTATGTCCAGTAATAGCTTAAACGCTTTCTATGAGTCGAGGATAAGCTTCCCATCCAATTTTCTTATAAATTAGCAAACAGAGTCTTTTTGAGTCAGATTCCCAAGACTACAAAACATATTCAAGATGTAAACACATGAAATTAAAACACTAAGGATCTGACTTCACTTGATTCAATAATCTATCATAGACAATAGAGTATCTTTGGGACCTTTATTCTAATTAATTTCTAATCATTCAATTGATGGAGAGGATCCAATAATTAATTAAAACTCAATTCCTTGGTCTAAACCTTAACTCTTAAAGGCATGACATTTACTCTATAGATTCTCATGGAAAATACCACAATTCTCCCACACAACCTATAACCTCCATTCCTAGATGATTATAAATCATGACATTTATTATTTATGGTCTAGGTCATATGCAAACTTTCCGATTCTACATACACCTCACTAGATCAATTTATAAATGGCTAATTCATAAAAGCATTAAGAATCATAATAAGCACTCAAATTGAATAAAAAGAAAATTGATTAAAATTCTAATCTTAATACATGTTGATTGAATCAAGTTACGCCTTCACCCTAGAAACACACAAATTTAACTACACATGACAAAAGAAAAGAAGAAATAGGAAGAATAAAATAAAAATATATACAGATCTCAACCTAAAAAAATATTAACAAGTAGGCGGTATAAACCTGCCATAGTAAAAAAAAAAATATTATTAACAAGTAGGCGGTAAACCTGCCATGGTAATAAAAAAAATATTAATAAGTAGGTGATATAAACTTGCCGTTAAATATATTAACAAGGATATGGTATAACTGACCACCAAATATATATTCACAAGGGTGTGGTATAAACTAACCACCAAAAAAAAATTAACAAAGGTGTGGTAATAACCAACCACCAAATAAAAATTTACAAAGGTGTGATATAAACCGACCACCAAATAAATATTAACAGAAAGTGAATTACAGAATTTAAAGTGTAGAAATTAAAGTACAGAAAGTAAAATACAAAAAATAGAAGGGAGAGCTTCCCCCACTAAGTTAGTATGTTAGTATAATATAGAAAATAAAAAGGAGAGTTTCTCCCACTAAGTTAGAACGTTAGTAAGTATAAAGAAAAAAAATTAAAAGAGTAAAAAAAAAATATATACATATATATATACAAGATCCACAGAAAAAAATATAAATATATATATACAAAATATTTATACCATAAATTTATTCTTCAAATCAAGTTCCCAAGCGGTGCCAAAAACTTGATGTGAATTAAAAGTTACAAACCTAAGTACAGGTTATTTCAAGTAATAAATTCTCGGGAGTCCGAGGTCGATCCATAGGGAATTGATGAAGAAAAATTCTTTGACGTAAAGTAAATATTTTGTCATAATAGTAAAAGTAATAAAACTTCGTCACAAATAAAAAAACTTACTTAGGTTAGGAAATTCACTCTTGGTAAATAAAATAAGGATAATATTAATTCTTTTTATAACTCAATTAGAATCCACACATAATGGAGGTTCCAATCGGAAAATACAACGTTCAAAGTTCATTAAAAATTATATACGTAATTATATTATGATTCCTTTAATCATATATTAACACCACCACCTATAAATGGGATCAAGCATTCATTGTGTCAATATCTTGTCTACAACAAATCAAGATCTCCACTTTACAAGGAGGGTTTCTAAATTGGTTGGAAATAAAATACAACACGTATAATGGCTACTTGATAATATATCATTTAAGCACAAGAAAGAGATTAATCTAACCTTATTTCATTACCAAGAGCTTCACCCTTTCACCCAAGTAAAATGAAACTTAGTTACTCATAGACAAGAAGAAAGACAGAGAAAAGAAGAAGAAGAAGAAGAACATAACTTCAATTTAGAACAAAAGAAAACTACAACAAGAAAAACAAGTAACAAAATAGCATAATCTTGGTCTCTAGGACCAAGACTCCCTAAACGATCTGCCAATGCCCCTTTTTTTTATAGGATTAGGGATACAAAATGATAAAGGGGCTAATTAATGAGTGAGTAGATGAGTGGGTGAATGAGTGGAAAATGTCGAATGACTTTTAATGAGTGAAAAATTATGGAGATTCTTTGTCTCTGAAATCATTTAGTTCAGAAGTCATTGAATACGTCATTTTTTAGAAATTGGATCTTCATAAAAGTTATAGGCCTAGATCTTAGCTTTCAAATGCCATTAGTTTGGGTCAAAAATCATTTCTACAACTCAAGATATGGTCTGATTACTGCATACTGCTCAGGCCCAATGATAGCTCCTCTATTCTGAATTCTAAGCCCAATATGACCTATTAGACCTCTGATTCTGGAAAAGTGTTTAACATGAAAGTTGTACATTTTTGTCTTAACTATCAACCATAACAATTTCAGCCCATTTAACATCATATATCTCGAGTTATGTCATGAACAGTACATATAGGTCACACTGTTAGGATCAGTACCCTAGTTCTTGCTTCAACTCCAATTTGAGTTATCCAATCGTGTGATTAGGCCTTTGACATCTTCATGAAAATTGTAGAACTCTCTATATCTTTCAAATGACACCATAATCACCCAAAAATACCACCTATAGCCCTAGATATGGTCTAAATACAGAAATAGTGGAAGACGTAAATCATGCTAAAAAATTCAATTAAGTCCAATTTGAGTCCAAACTTACAAAACATAACCAAAATCGATCAATTAAGTACATGGAGAGTATAAATGACTGAAAATGAGGATTTATTAATATATCAAATATGTGATTATCACAGGTGCCAAGAAGTTGTTGAAACTTTTGACACTTGGGTTACTCGGGGAGTGTTTTGGAATTCTTTTATGGATAAATACTACCTAAAGACCTATAGAATGCCAAGGATATAGAGTTCCTAAGACCTTAATAAGGTAGCATGTTAGTAGGCCAGTAAGTGGCTGAGTTTGAGGGAGTAAGAGCTAAGTATAAAGTAAGTTACAAAATTGAACTTTAATACATAGAACTCTGAGTTAAGGGGTAGTGGTGTTCTTTTTTTGTGTTCATTCTTTGTTAACAAAGGATAAATAGAAATCTTTATAGTTTAGGTTTGTTTAGATGACCTGAGAGTTTTAGTTGTCTCCTATATGTTAGTAAGGGAGGCAAATTTTTGTTGAGCAAGTGCCAAGAAGTTGTTGAAACTTTTGACACTTAGGTTACTTGGGGAGTGTTTAGGAATTCTTTTATGGATAAATACTACCTAAGGACTTATAGAATACCAAGGATATAGAATTCCTAAGATCTTAATAAGGTGGCATGTTAGTAGGCCAGTAAGTGGCTAAGTTTGAGGGAGTAAGAGCTAAGTATAGAGTAAGTTACAAAATCAAACTTTAATCCATAGAACTCTGAGTTAAGGGGTAGTGGTGTTCTTTTTTTGTGTTCATTCTTTATTGACAAAGGAAGAATAGTATCGAGTTCTTCATGATACTTGAAGTAAAAATCATGATTAAGTAAAGTTGAGTTATGTTTTCTGAGTTTATATCTGGGCATATATATAAGTGGAAATATGTATCAGAGTTGTTGATGCATAAGTATAGTAAGAGAGTTTTACTTATCATAGAGGCATAATTTACTCTCTTGTAGTTGGAGTCGAGTAAAATTTGCAAGTTTTAGAGAAATGCTCTATTGTCTTATTAAGTTAGGTTGAAATATAGTATTAGTAAAGAAAAGGTTCCTTTAATAGTCAAAGTTGAATCTTAGCACAATTATCCTAACTAAAGGAGCGAGATAAGTCCCTTGACCTTGCAAAGGAGTGAGAAAAACACTTTATTAAGGATGGAGTTATGAGATAAGGGAGCGAGAAAAATACCTTGTGAGGGTGAAGGTGTAAGTAAAACATTTTACCAATAAGTAAAGGGAGAAGCTCTCTACATTGAGCAAGTAAGCGAGACAAAATATTGGCAAGTATGGTAGAGAAGTGAGACAAACACTCTACCTAAGACAAAGTAGTGAGTTAAGCTCTTTGTTAAGAAACATGAGGAGTGAGAAAAACACTCCTGTAAGTGGTAGTAAGAGTGAGTTAAGTTCTCTACCAAAGGTAGTAAAGTGAGAAAAGCTTATTACCAAGGATAATACGATGATTTAAGTCCTATGTCAGGCAAAGAAGTGAGATAAGCACTTTGCCAAGTAGTAAGGATAGTTTTAAATAGCAGTTTAGAATGACATAAGTTTTATGTTGATCGAATAGACTTAGAGAGCTATTCGAATAAACCATTTTAGAATGGTAAGTTAGGCTAACCGATTAGACAAAGGGAGTTATTCGATTAGCAAGAGTTTCTGGTTGATCGAATATACTAAGAGAGCTATTCAATTAGCAAGTTTTCATTTATGTTTCGAAGAAGGCCTAGTGAATAAATAATTATTCTATAGGCATATATTCGATAAGAATTGAACTAATGGGAGAGTAGTTCGACTAGCATAGTTTCAATTAGTCAAAACAGGCAAAGAGAAGCTTATTTTTGATTGATTGAGAAAGACATAATAGTGCTTTTAGACATATAACTCTTACTAGTAGTACTGAGCTTCTACAACCCTGATTAGGATTATTAAGTTAAGGAGAATGTTATAAAGATGATGAGGTATCAAATTCTGACCTTTCTCTTTCTAAATTATAAGAAGCATTTGATGATCTTGTATGTGACTCAAAACTCTTAGCTTCTAAGTATTCTTCTCTCAAGAAAAGCTTTCTGAAGCTTTCAAGAAATTTTGAAAAACAAAAACTTGAGAAAGAAGCCTTAGAAATTGATAATGTTGAGCTAAGGGATAGGAACAATCAACTAAAAATGGTTTCTAAAGAAAAATCAAATGAGGTTTCTCATGAATTCCTTTGTGAACATTATGATAAAGTTAAGAAACTTCAACAGAAATTTAATCAACTTACAACTGACATGACCAAATTTATAAATAGCACAAAGAATCTTGAAATGATGTTGGGAAAATAAAAATGTGCTTTTGACAAAGTTGACCTTGGCTATCAGAAATTTGTCAAACAAAAGTACCTCAAAAACTTCTTTATTAAAGCATCTTCTAAGCATGACAAAGCTTGCTCTTACTATCATAAATCTGGTCATTCTTACTCTGCATGTTATAGAAGAAAAAGAAATCAAAAAGCTCTTGACAGTCATCAGAAAGCTTCTAATCAATATCAGAAAACTAACAAGAAAGGACCTAAGCTTATGTGGGTACCTAAACATAACAATATCACCTGCAGGTATGCTTGAGAAGCAAGAAACACAAGGAGAAATTGTATTTGGACAATGGTTATTCAAGACACATTACTGGAGATCGATCTATGTTCTTATCCCTAAAACCCAAAAAATGGAGGCACTATCACCTTTGGAGATGACTTCAAAGGAAAGATCATTGGAATTGGTAATATTGGCAACAATTCCTCTCCTTCTATTAATAATATGTTATTTATTGATGGATTAAAGTATAATCTACTTAGCATAAGCTAGTTACGTGATAGTGGATACAACATTTCCTTTAACAAAGTTCTTTGTACTATGAAGGACTCTCAATGTAACACTACCCTCTTCCCTGCCAAGAGATATGACAACCTATATAAGGTTGATCTAGATAAGCTAAATGATCAAAATGTAATATGCTTAGTGTCCATGAATGATGAAAAATGGATATGGCATAAAAAGCTTAGACATGCAAATATGAAGTTACTTTCAAAACTTGTGAAAGATGATCTTGTAAGGGGACTCCCTAAGATCAAGTTTGAAAATGATCTATTTTGTGAGGTATGTCAATAGGGAAAATAAACAAAAACATCTTTTCAAGCAAAAAATGTGGTCACTACCACAAGACCCCTTGAGTTGTTATATATTGATTTATTTGGTCTAACTAGAACCACAAGTCTTAGTGGTAAGAAATATGATTTTGTAATTGTAGATGACTTCTTTAGATTCACATGGGTACTCTACCTTGCCCACAAGGATGATTCTTTTGAAGCCTTTAAGGTTTTCTATAAGAAATTTCAAAATATAAAGGTTTTTGTATCTCTTCTATTAGAAGTAATCATGGGGGTGAATTTAAAAATTAGTTTTTCAAAGCTTTTTGTGAAGAAAATGATATCTCTCACAACTTCTCCTCTCCAGGAACACCTCAACAGAATGGTGTTGTGAGAAAAAAATAGATCATTTCAAGAGATGACAAGAACATTACTTTGTGAAAATTCTTTACCAAAATACTTTTTAGCTGAAGTCATAAACACCTCCTACTACATTCAAAACAAAATTTTGATAAGGCTAATATTAAAGAAAACACCATATGAATTATAGAAAGGCAGAAAACCCAACATTTCATACTTTCACCCTTTTGGTTGTGAATACTTTATCTTGAATACAAAGGATTAACTTAGTAAGTTTGATTCAAAAGTTGACAAAGGTATCTTTCTTGGTTAGTCTACAACTTCAAAAGCTTTTAGAGTATACTATACTAGAACTCTTGTTATTGAAGAATCAATGGATGTGAGTTTCAATGAAACAAATCCTAGGCATTAAGCAGAGTAAGATTGCAGATCTTAAAGAAGATCTTGAAGGACTAAATCTGAATGAGAATGTAAATAAGAAAACATCAGAAAATAAATATGATGACCATTAGAAAGCTCCTGATAAGGATGAGAAACCTGATGATGGATCAAAGAATCCATAACTACCTAAGGAATGGAGACATGCTACTTATCATCCAAAACATCTTATCATTGGTGAACCATCACAAGGAGTGAGAACAAGATCATCATTCAGAGAACACAATAATATGGCTCTCATCTCTAAGATTGAACCCAAAAGCATTAAAAAGGCACTTGAAGATGAATCTTGGATCATGGCAATGCAAGAAGAACTTAATCAGTTCACAAGAAATTAAGTTTGGAGCCTTGTACTAAAACATGAAGATCACACTGTTATTGGAATAAGATGGGTTTTTAGAAACAAACTTGATAAAGCTGGACATATGGTGAGAAACAAAGCAAGGCTAGTTGCTCAAGGCTACAATCAACAAGAATGTAACTCTCATGAAACCTTTGGTTTTGTAGCTAGACTTAAGGCAATTAGAATTTTGCTTGCTAAAGTTGCTCATAAGGGTTTTAAGCTTTTTCAAATGGATGTCAAAAGTGCTTTCTTAAATGGATTCTTTGATGAAGAAGTTTATGTCAAACAACCTTCTGGTGTTGAAGATGATAAATATCCAAATCATGTTTTCAAACTCACAGAAGCTTTATATGGTTTGAAACAAGCTCCAAGAGTTTGGTATGAGAGACTAAGTTCTTTTCTTATTGAAAATGATTTCTTAAGAGGCAAAGTTGACACAACTTTCTTCACCAAGAATTCTAAAAAATATTTTCTTATAGTCCAAATTTATGTTGATGATATCATTTTTGGATCTACTAATGAAAATCTTTGCATGGAATTTTCTAAGTTGATACAAGGTAAATTTGAAATGAGCATGATGGGAGAACTCAAATTTTTCCTTGAACTACAAGTTGAGTAAAAAAAAGATGGAATTCTAATCTATCAACAAAAACACACCAAGGACTTGCTCAGAAAGTTTAAGATGGAAGGTTCTAAGCCCATGACCACACCAATGCATCCATTAGTTGTTCTAAACAAAGATGAGAATGGTAAGCCTATAGATCAGAAGGCTTACAGAGGTATAATTGGCTCTCTCTTTTACATTACTGCTAGTTGGTTTGATATCATGTTTAGTGTGTGTTTATGTGCTAGATTTCAAGTTAATTCAAAAGAATCACATCTTAAGGCTGTTAAGAGAGTTTTTAGATATTTAATTGGAACGATTAACTATGGTTTGTGGCATGGAAAACTCCAAACTTTGAGCTTGTAGGTCTCTATAATGCTGACTATGCTGGAGATAGAGTTGAAAGGAAATGTACTAGTGGAGGATGTCACTTCATTAGTAAATCACTTGTCTCATGGTCAAGCAAAAAACAAAATTCAATAGCTCTCTCAACAGTAAAAGTTGAATACATTTCTGCATCAATTTGCTGTTCTCAACTCTTGTAGGTTAAATATCAATTAGATCACTACTCTCTAAGGTACAATTCTATACATGTCTTTTGTGATAATACAAGTGCAATTAACTTAGCTAAGAACCCTATTCAACATTCAAGAGCAAAGCGCAATGAGATCAGACACCATTTTCTAAGAGATTATGTTCAAAATTGTGTTTTTGAGTTAAAATTTGTTTACACTAATCATTAGTAGGCTGACATTTTAACTAAGCTTCTTCATTAGGATCATTTCTATTTTATTAGAGAAAACATGAACATGTCTAGACCAAGGATTTGAAATTAAACTCTGAATAGTTTGTGTTTAGTTGAGGTTTCTGAGACATGTTATAAGCATAAATAATGCTCTTTATCAGTCAGCAGAAACCTATTCTATACAACATTAGAAATCTTTGTTCTTTTCTTTCAGGAAACTCATAGAAAATATGGATTATATTTATATGTTATTATATCTCTCTCTCTCTGTAATTTTTGAAAAAATAACTATTGGACCCCATCAATGCCAAACGATCATTTTTCTCTCCCCTTTAGTAACGACTAGTTACAATAACTACCATTTTCTCTCTCATCTCTATAAATAGGCAGTCATTCCCTCCTTAATTGCTTCTTATCACTATCTCTAATTCTCTTTTCATTCTAAAATTACACTCAACCTTCCTTAACTCCCTCTTTATATCTTCTTAACATTCACCCAAAAACTAAACCGTTACCATGGCCAAAACCGATCATCAAAGAAAGTTTCTAAGCCTACCAGAAGTTCTTCAAGGCAAGCTTCCCCTGAAAGCAACACTAAGAAGGACATGACTCTAGTCAAAAAGAGAAAAGAAACAAAAGCTCCAACACCCAAGTCGAAGCCCTCGAAAAAATAAAAAGTTATTTCTCTTAGTTCTGATGAGGAAGAAATACCTATATTCTCAAAGAAGGAAAAGAAAGAGAAGTATCTCTCAAGATACGTGAACAAATCTGTTGTTGCTAGAAGAAAGGTCTCTTTGGATGATATGGCTCTGCATGGAATGGATGTTCGAGACCTCATCCAATTCTAGAAATAGGAAATGCTTTTTAGCATAAGTAAAAATGTGTATCCTCAGATTGTTAAAGCTTTCTATGTTGCTACATGCATATTTGACAACCTTGCAAGAATAGCAAGTAATTTATTTGGTGAGGATGTCACCATCGCTTTGGACATTCTAGAAAAAGTCACTGGCATCAAAAGTCACAGAGTTGAAGGCTATGATGACCTTGAATGGATCTCTGCTAAAAATATCATTAAAGAAGAGGTAGTGAGTGAGATTTCTAAAGTATCTACCTTGAATTCTCTGACTACTAGGAACATGAAGAATAAAGCACAGTTCCTTCACACCCTACTACTGCACTTCATTATGCCACATGTTGGAAGAACTAATAAGGTAACAAATATAGACATTACTGTATTATTTTATTAGTTAACCAAAAAAAAATCTAGCATTCCCTTTATTTTGTTTGAATATATGGTTGCTGCAATGGATGATAAGAAGAAGAAGACAACCTGCCTTCTTTATGGCATGCTACTCTCAAAGGTGTTCAGATATAATAGGATGGAACTAAAAAATAAAAACCATGATCCTTCCAGTTCCATTTTCTCAGACAATAATTTGAAATAGATGAAGTTAGACTTGGAAGTACTCTTTGAGAATGAGGTTTCTGAAGAAACAGTTAAAGCTATGAAGAAGAAAATAAGTGAAAGAATGAGAAAGGAAGAAGAGAAAATAAAAGAAGAAGGTGAAAGAATGTGAAGAAGTAGAAAAAGAAAAGAAAAAAAAAGAAAGATAATGATGAAGCCTCAAAATCTAAGAGAAAGAAAAAGAAAATTAGAGAGAAAGTTGTTCCAACGTCGGATGAGAAAGCAAAGAAGAAAAGAAAAGTGGTTGATGTCTTGACCACTAAAGCAAGAGAAAGAATGACAAAGAGAAAGCTGGATATGGTCCTTGAAAGAAGAGATTCCAATCTCTCAAATTGATGAATCCCCTGAGAAATTAGTTTTTGAGGATGAGAAATCTGTTGAGAAACTTGGTGAGAAAGTTGTTGGACCCTTTTTATGCAAGAGGTTCAGGAATAAGGTAGTGAGTGAGATTTCTAAAGTATCTACCTTGAATTCTCTTACTATTAGGAAAATGAAAAATAAAGCATAATTCCTTCACACCCTACTACTGCACTTCATTATGCCATGTGTTGGAAGCACTAATAAGGTAACAAATATAGACATTACTATATTATTTTATTAGTTGACCAAAAGAAAAATCAGTTTTCCCTATATTTTGTTTGAATATATGGTTGCTGTAATGGATGACAAGAAGAAGAAGACAACCTACCTTCCTTATGGCATGCTGCTCTCAAAGGTGTTCATATATAATGGGATGGAACTAAAAAATAAGAACCATGATCCTTCTAGTTCCATTTTCTCAGATAAGAATTTGAAATAAATGAAGTTAGACTTAGAAGTACCCTTTGAGAAGGAGGTTTCTGAAGAAACAATTAAAGTTATGAAGAAGAAAAGAAGTGAAAGAATGGGAAAAGTGTTGAACCTTAAAATCTAAGAAGAAAAAAAAAGAAAAGTGGAGAAGAAGAAATGTTGAAGCATTAAAATCTAAGAAGAAAAAGATAAAGAAAAGTGGAGAGAAAGTTGTTCCAAAGTCTGACGAGAAAGCAAAGAAGAAAAGAAAATTGGTTGATGTCTTGACCACTAAAGCAAGAGAAAGAAGGACAAAAAGAAAGTTGGATATGGTCCTTGAAGAAGAAGAGATTCCAATCTCTCAGATTGATGAATCCCTTGAGAAATTAGTTTTTGAGGATGAGAAATCTATTGAGAAACTTGGTGAGAAAGTTGTTGGACCCTTTTCATGCAAAGGGTTTAGGAATAAGGTAGTGAGTGAGATTTCTAAAGTATCTACCTTGAATTCTCTGACTACTGGGAAAATAAAGAATAAAGCACGATTCCTTCACACCCTACTACTGCACTTCATTATGCCACGTGTTGGAAGTACTAATAAGGTAACAAATATAGACATTATTATATTATTTTATTAGTTGACCAAAAGAAAAATCAGTCTTCCCTTTATTTTGTTTGAATATATAGTTGCTGCAATGGATGATAAGAAGAAGACAACTTGCCTTCCTTATGGCATGTTGCTCTCAAAGGTGTTCAGATATAATGGGATGGAACTGAAAAATGAGAACCATGATCCTTCCAGATCTATTTTCTCAGAACAAGAATTTGAAATAGATGAAGTTAGACTTAGAAGTACCCTTTGAGAAGGAGGTTTCTGAAGAAATAGTTAAAGATGTGAAGAAGAAAAGAAGTGAAAGAATGAGAAGAATGTGAAGAAGTAGAAAAAGAAAAGAATAAGAAAAAAAAGAAAGAAAATGATGAAGCCTCAAAGTCTAAGAAGAAAAAGAAAAGTGGAGAGAAAGTTGTTCCAATGTCTGACGAGAAAGCAAAGAATAAAAGAAAAGTGGTTAATGTCTTGACCACTAAAGCAAGAAAAAGAAGGACAAAGAGAAAGCTGGATTTGGGCCTTGAAGAAGAAGAGATTCTAATCTCTCAGGTTGATAAATCCCTTAAGAAATTAGTTTCTGAGGATGAGAAATCTGTTGAGAAACCTAGTGAGAAAGTTGTTGGGCCTTTTTTATGCAAGAGGTTTAGGAAAAATAGCATGAAGTCTTAGAAGTCTTCACTCGGGCTATCAAGACTCTATATTACAATTAGCAATTAGCAATAGTTTTGATGATAACAAACAAGAAGATGATGGCAAGATCAAGTCAGAGAACCTTCAAGACTAGTATTATGACTTAGATCATTTGTAAAGATAAAATGGTTCACACTTAAGCTTCAAACCTGTTTTTCAAGAACCTAAGATAGCACTCTTTGTTCAAAGTGTTTTCCATATTGTTAAAAATGAGTTTTAAAATCATAAAAAATGGCTTTTAAGGGCATGAGAGCTTGTTGGAACCTTTTGAGGCATTTGGCTAAGTTTTCAAAAGTGTTTAAAATGTTTTTTAAAGGCAATAATCGATTATGGGGTTTCCATAATCGATTAGAAAAAGTTAGGATGCCAATGTTTCTATTCCTTCAGGAAATAATCAATTATTATAGTTAAAATAATTAATTATTGCACTTAAAAGGCTTGCGCACCATCTTTTTTAAAAGTCAATAATCGATTGGGCTATATGCATAATTGATTATTGAGTTCCAAAAACTTATTCCTTTTGTGCTATCTTTGTAACATCATAATACCTATAACCTAGTATATCTGACATATACCTGGATAAGCAGTATTAGTTATGCTACTGCTAACTTAAAACATCAACTAATCCATAACATTTATAAATAATTATGGAGAGCCATAAATAAAAAGTCAAACATACGAACATCAAAGCCTCAGAAGGGCAATTTGTTACATATACAACTTTAAACATCCTCAAAGAAAATATGAATAAATACATAAGCTTTATGTTACCAAGTGGCCTCAATTACTTAAGAGGGGAGTGAATTGAGTATATAAAATAAGTTCACAAATCTTTCGTTAAATACTTGAATTCTTATTTTTATTGAAGCTATTTGATTAATAGAGATAAATGGATAGATGAGATGAACCATTTCATTTACAAATACAATAATCAAGCAAGATAGTATTTAAGTAAACTCAATAAAACAGTGCACAATATTAAAGAGTTGATTTTAGAATAACAAACATCAAGCTTTATCTTGGTTCAGCCATCAATCCACTTGTGGCTTACGTCCAGTCCTTAAACAATCACTCGAGATTTCCACTATATCTTCAAGCTTGAAAGTAGGTGCTTGATAACCTTTACAAATTGGAGCACTCAACACACCTTGGGATGCCTCACCCTTGTGCTTGAGCCTCTATATTCAAGGGATACCTCACCCTTACAATTTTGAGGGATACATCACCCTCTCTTAACAGATTGTACAAGATTTAGATGGAAGAAACTCTCTCTAGAGCAGATAATACAAATTGAAGAACTATGGTATTAAGGATTCATATAAGTTGAAGCTCAAAATAGACAATTATATGAAATAATGAGAAAACTCATTTTTAATGCTCAGTAGTGATTCTTATATTGTTGGTCTCAATTTTTCTAACCCTTCATTAATGCCCAACACCCAGATTTATAGTTAAGGGCCATTGATAGCTGTTGGGGGTAGATGAGAGCATTAAATGCTCTTTAATATAGTTGTTACGTGTTTCTTCTCATTTTCCAGATAACAGGCCTAATCGGTTATGCAAGCACCCTAATCGGTAAGGGACCCTTTTAAGCTCAAAATAAAAGCTTCTATTATAGAGAATAACCGATTATATTCATGTCCTAATCGGTTAGGACTTAATAAACTTGGTTTCTGGGAAAGCAGCTAACTGATTGGAGCCTCATGTTAATCGGTTAGGACTTAATACATTTTGCTTCTGAGAAAGCAAATAATCGATTAGGGCTTTAACCTAATCGGTTAGGCCTTGTTATAAAATGAAAGGAAATGCTTCTGTGTATTCACATACTCGATTAATCAATTTGTCTAATCGGTTAGGCATATAAAATATAAAGAGCCAATGCCTCTGTTTCATCAGACTAACCGATTAGGAGCTACTCTTAATCGGTTAGGGCCTTAAAAATTGGCCTCTAACAAGACAATAAACAGGTTATGGTTTTTGCCAAACTAGTTAGTTCTTTTAAAACATAAAAACACGCATTTCTATTTTGGCTCTTATTTATTTGCCTAGAAAATGAGATTAGATTTCCAAGGGATTTTTCAGAAAACTTTTTGATCTTTACTAAAAACCATTTGTTTAAGCTATGAATTTCATGATTGAAAAGAATGATTTTGCAAAGCCATTTTAAGAAAGCCAAAAGATGAGCTTAGAGTGAATCCTTAATATACCTTTATACAAGATCTATGACCCACATGCTAATCTTGAATTCCTTGTGACTTGATCATTGTGTTTCCATTACTTTCTTGTTTATTGACATCAAAACCATTTGCATTTAGTCAATGTCAATCATATTCTCCCCCTTTTTTGATGATAACAAACAATTATTGAGAAAATGATTAGTTCAAATAATAATCGAAATTCATAACAGGATTTAGAGACTTACTCCCCTCTTTTATTCAAGAGGTGATTGAATCAGAGATGCACAGCTCCCTTTTTGATTTGGAATTCCAAGACCATTAATAGAAAAACTTAAAGTAAAATATTCAGTTATTTTATCTTCTTTTCTCAATGAAAAGCCTATATTCTTCTTTCCCTTTTGTCATGATAAAAAAAATTGGAACAGATAACCAGTAATAATCTAGCCATAATGGAAGCATTTTCAGTAATCCATTTAGACACAAACAAGTTATACGACACCAAGCATTCAAATCATATTTAAATATGTCCAAGATGCCAATTAAACATGTCATGGTTCAAAGATAACTTTCAAAACATTTGAGCCAAGGCTAATCATAATATCCAAAATATCATAACTAATCATGCCAAATAAATCTACCATGGTTCTAACATAATATCCAGAACATTTAAGACATAGCTCAACAGCATATTCAAAACAGAGTTGTAAGCAATTAGTTCAGAAATACAACTATAACTGAAACAGATAGTCCATGCCTAAGCCCCATGGTCCTTGGGTGCTGGGTAGCGACACTCGAGCCTATCCAGGCGGTCCTCCATAGCACTTAAGTGATCAAAGATGACTGAGTTGTTGTGCTCTTAGTAAGTTCGAAGATCCACAATGGTAGCAAGGATGCCTGTTTCACTTGTAGCTTCTGAGATGCTACTTGTTGCTGGTGCCTCTTCCATAAGAATATCAGCCGAATCAGCAGGAATTTCTTCTGGTGGTGCTGCTACCACACGTCCATGACCATAAGTCCATTCGTCATTTATTTTCTTCACTTGCATTCTACTGAGAGAGGCAAGTCCAAACTTGTGGGGACTCGCAGTTTTTACGATTCCATTATCTATTAGGGGGACCTTGTAGTGGTCTATAATTCGAGCAACCAATAGGACATAAGGAAGATCCATAACTGCCTTTTGTTTAGCTTTCATCATGTAATGCGTAATGTAATAAGGTCAATTGATCTTTATGCGTTCTTTGAGAAGCCACACTAGGAAGATGTCTTCCTCTTCAACCAGGGCATAGTTACTTGCCCTTGGTGCTAGGATATAAGTTACAATAAAATGGAGAAGACGATCTTGTAACTTCAAAAGGCCTGTAATAAAAGTCCCCTTTAGCATTTGAATGCCAGGCTGAAGCATGCCCATGACAGCTTGATCTCTTCTATAGTTTTCCTATGAGCTATGATTTTCTAATTTAAGCTTTTCTCCTGAGTGAGGAAGACTAAACAGAGGAACCCACTGGCTTGGATTCATAATAATTTTATGCCTTTTGAATTCAGAAACCAAATTTTCGCCCATAATAAATAAATTGTAAAAAAATACTTTGGTAGGTTGAAGATAGAAATACCCGAGATTGGTAGTGACGAGAGTTCTTAATCCATGGAATTCGAGGAGCTCTGTAAGAGAAGTGAATCCTTCATTGACAAAAAATGCCCAGTCCATCCATTTAGGTGAAATGATGCGTCGAGCATGAAATTCTTACTGGTATTTCTTCATTTGAGCAGGGTCGGTGAAAAATCTTCCAAGGTTCAAGGCTATGGAGAAATCTGGGTCAGTGTTTGTAGAAAGTGTTTCCTTTGGGACATTTAGGTTTTTGGAGCGTGACCTTTTGGGGAAGGAAGAGCTACTAGCCATGGTGAGTGAAAATGGTGGTTAGGGCACGTTTGAAGAGAGAGAAAGTGTGAGAGGAGATGAGAATTTTAAAAAAATGGAATTTAATCGGAGAAAAGTGTTGGAAAGTGGTGGAATGTGAGGGAAATAGGATTTAATTGGTGGATTTGTAGTAGATTTGAGATGGGTGTGAGTGGAGAGGAGTGGGTGTTTGAGAGAAGAAGAAGAATGTCAGGATAGAGGTTTGGAGGCCGTCGTGCAAATGAAGGTAGAGGCTACTATTTATGTGATTTACAAAATATATTAACTGGTTAGGATGTTGGCCTAACCGATTAGAATATATAGGTAACTGGTTACAACTTTAGGGAAATGAAAGTGGAGCTTTATTGTTTAGGCAAATAACCGGTTAGAGATTTTGTCTAACCGATTAGAGCATTCTGGGAAGGAAAATGGAGCTCACGGTTTGGTCAAATAACCGATTATGGAAATGAGCTAATCAATTAGCTCATTATGAAATCAGAATTTTGAGCTCTCTGTAAGTTCAAATAATCGATTAGAGCATGACCATAATCGATTAGAATGATGGAAAATTATAATGTAAGGTTCTATAAGTGTGAATAATCGATTAGGGGGTTCACCTAACAGATTATTTGAGGACTCCAAGAGCTTCATAACACTTCCACAATTAGTTAGAGAAGGCATGTAATTAGTTATTTTTATCTTATAATAGATGATTTCCCTCTCTTAACAGATTATACCACTTCCAAAACCAGAAAATCTTTAGAGATCCTGTCTTTAAAAGTTTTACTCATATGACATCTTTGATAATCATCTTAACTTTGCTTCCATGACATCCACTTTAAGTACCATAAATGAGCCTCAAAACTGATTTAACCTACTCATAAGCATAAGGCACCAATTGTTTGAGGGCTCTATTTGGTCATTTCCATTTCATAACAGATTATGACTTCACCATATCAGATTTTAGCTTGACTTCAACTTCATCATTTTAGACCATCATGGTTTATACCTTAAAAACTGATTTTTCTTCCTCAAAAGTATTAGAAGCAATTTTCTGCATCAAGAGCTTGAGATTGGGAATGTGGTGGACTTAAGCATGGATCAGGCACCTACAAAACAACCTTAGGGGAGACTCCGACGCTCAAGTCAGTATTGGATTCAATAATAATTAAAACTTTATTAAAATTACACAATGAATCAATATTATGCATTAGAATAGCAAGATAGGCATCAGAAAAGATTAATTATGCAGCAAAGATAACCACTTTATCAACAAATGACCAATTTGTACAGAAAATTAACTTATTGCATCAAATGGCTAATATATGCATCAAATGGCTAATTTATACAGCAAATAATCAACTTATGCATGATTGATCTAATATACCAAGTTCATTTCTTATATAGAAAAATGCTTCTTTTACCAAGGGCTTAGTGAAAATACCATCTAGTTGCTTAGTGGTTTCCACAAATTCAAGCATGCAATCACCTTTTTGAACATGATCCCTTATGAAATGATGTCTAATTTCAATGTGTTTAGTTCTTGAGTGCAAAATTAGATTTTTTGACAGATTGATTGCACTAGTGTTATCACACCTTATAGGGATGTGATCCAGCTCTAGATCATAGTCTAGAAGTTGTTACTTCATCCAAAGGATTTGTGCACAATAACTTTAAGTTGCAACATATTCAGCTTCAGCTGTAGATAATGCCACACTATTTTGTTTCTTGTTATGCCAAGAAACTAGTGAGCTTCCAAGCAAGTGGCATGTCCCACTAGTACTTTTTCGATCTATTTTGCATCTAGCAAAGTCAGAATCGGAGTAACCAACTAGGCTACAAGAGGCACCCTTAGGGTACCATAAACCCATTTGTGAAATGTCGATAAGATATTTCATGATTCGTTTTATAGTACTTAGGTGTGATTCTCTAAGATTAGCTTAATATCTAACACACATGCACACACTAAACATGATATTTGGCCTACTAACTATAAGATAAAGAAGTGAGCCAATCATATCTCTATATTTTGTGATTTCTACAGATTTACCTCCTTCATCCTTGTCCAAATAACAAGAGGTGCCCATTGGTGTAGTCATATGCCTGGCACCTTCCATTCCAAGCTTCTTGAGTAACTCTTTGTAATATTTGGATTAACTTATGAAAGTCTCATCCTTTGTTTGCTTGATTTGGAGACTAAGGAAGAAATTTAGCTCACCCATCATGGACATCTCAAACTCACTTTGCATAATATTAGCAAATTCCTTATAAAGAGAGTTGTTAGTGGCACTAAATATTATATTATCAATATAAATTTGAATAAGAAGAATGTCATGCTTTTTATGCTTGATAAAGAGAGTAGTGTCAATCTTACCCCTAGAGAAACCATTTTTCAAAAGAAATTTGCTCAACCCTTCATACCAAGCTCTAGGAGCTTGTTTCAAGCCATACAAGGCCTTTTTCAGTTTAAAAACATGGTTGGGCATTTCAAAATCTTCAAAATCAAGAGGTTGTTCCACATACACCTCTTCTTGTATAAAACCATTTAAAAAGGCACTTTTAACATCCATTTGATGAAGTTTGAAATCCATGATGCATGCATATATAAGTAACATTCTAATGGCCTCTAATCTAGCTACGAGAGCATAAGTTTCTTTATAGTCTATGCCTTCTTCTTGATTATAGCCCTTTGTGATAAGCCTAGCTTTGTTTCTTATTATTAAGTCTGTTTTATTAAGTTTGTTCCTAAAACCCATTTGGTGCCAATTATAGGATGATCATTGGGCCTTGGAACTAATTCCCAAACTTGATTTCTCTCAAATTGATTTAGTTCATCTTACATTGCCAAGATCCAATGTTCATCATTAATGGCCTCATTTATGTCTTTAGGTTCAACTTGAGAGACAAAAACTAAGTGATTATATGCATCTCTAAGAGTGTTTCAAGTAATTACCCCTTTTGATACATTACCTATCACCTTGTCAAGAGCACGATACCTTGATGTCCTCCATTCTTTGGGTAGATCCATGATTTCTGAATCCTCTTGTCTTGCATGATCACTGGGTCTTTCTTTTTGCTTATTAGGCTCTTTTTCTTGAATCTCCAAGTGTGTTCTAGCCATGATTTCTGCAACATTATCAACATGCACCTTTCTCGGCTCATTTAGGTTAGTTTCATCAAAAGCAACATGTATAGACTCTTCTATGGTCATAGTTCATTTATTATAAACTCTAAAGGCCTTACTATGTATAGGATAGCCAATAAAAATTCCCTCATCATATTTTGTATCAAACTTCCCCAAGTTATGC
Organism: Ormosia semicastrata; assembly: GCA_029884595.1. Lineage (NCBI taxonomy): Eukaryota > Viridiplantae > Streptophyta > Magnoliopsida > Fabales > Fabaceae > Ormosia > Ormosia semicastrata. The sequence goes on along the minus strand of JAQQTO010000062.1, from coordinate 14,386,355 downwards.
TTTTCATTATTCAAAACAAAGCATTTACATCCAAAGACATAGAAATGTGAAACATTTGGCTTCCTTCCCTTATACAATTCATATGGGGTTTTCTTTAAAATTAGCCTTATTAGGGCTCTATTCATAACATAACAAGCGGTGTTAACCACATTCGCCCAAAAGTACTTAGGAAGGTTGGCGTCATTGAGCATAGTTCTTATCATTTCCTCTAAAGATCGATTTTTTCTTTCTACAACACCATTTTGTTGTAGTGTTCTAGGGACAGAAAAATTATACTCAATGTCATGTTCATCACAAAAGGATTCAAATTCCACCATGGTCACCTCTTATGGATGCGATATAAAAATCTTTTTCATTTTGGATAACTTTGACAAGCTTTTTAAATGATTAAAAATCATCATTTTTGTGAGCCAAGAATAATGTCCATGTAAACCTAGAAAAATCATCTACAATCACTAATGCATAGTAATTTCTATCAAAGCTCATAGTTCTAGAGGGACTAAAAAGATCCATGTGCAAAAGTTATAAAGGTCTAGAAGTTGAAATCACATTTTTAGCTTTAAAAGAGACATTTACTTGTTTTCCTTTTTGACATGCATCACAAAGTTTGTCTTTTTCAAATTTGAGCTTTGGAAGACCAATTACTAGTTCTTTAGAAACCAATTTATTTAAGTGATCCATGTGAATGTGAGCAATTCTTCTATGCCATAACCATGAATCATTTTCTTCACTCATAAAGCATTTAGCATCATTTGAAGAAATGTCTTCAAAGCTAATCATATATATATTATTGACCTTATGACCAATAAACTTAATATACTTATCATCTTTACCCTTAATTATGCAACAATTAGAATTAAATATTACTCTATTCCCTTTATCACATAGTTGACTAATGCTAAGCAAGTTATGCTTGAGTCCTTCAACAAGCAAGACATTATCAATAGATGAAGAAGGATTCTTACCAACTTTTCCAACTCTAAGGATCTTCCCTTTGTTGTTATCACCATATGTCACGTGACCACTCTTTTTGGGAGCAAGGAAGGAAAACTTGGAGCCATCACCGGTCATGTGCTTGGAGCAACCACTATCAAGATACCAACTTGAGCTTTTGGACTTCAAGTACATCTCGGTGTTGCTCTCTTCACTTTCTTCTCCTTGAGCCATGAGACAAAGATGAGCTTCTTCATCTTCTGAACTATCGGAGGAACTCATGTCATTGTATTCTCATGCTATATATGCTCTCCTTCCTTTCTTTTCTTTGGAGGGCCTTTTCTCGAACTTCTCCGTCTTCTTTAGATACATAGGACACTTCATTTTCATGTGCCCCGGTTTTCCACATTCATAACATTTTGAAGGAGTTGAGGATCATTCTCCTTTGTGATAGGCTTTCTTTTGAGGGAAGGGTGGCCTTCTATGGAATCTCTTCTTCTTTAAGAATCTTCCAAACTTCCTCACAAGGAGACTGTGATTTTTCTCACTTAACTCAAGATTTTATTCATCTTCTTCACCATCTTCATCATCATCTTCAATTGTGGAAGAGGTGGCTTTGAGTGCAATTCCCTTCTTCTTCTTATCATGTTCTTCATTTTGATTAAGTCTATTTAGCTCCAACTCATGCTCTTGAAGCTTCCCAAATAAAGTGGCTAGAGACATTGTTGACAAATTTTTTGATTCTGCAATAGCCATTACTTTGAGTTGCCAATTCATGCTCAAACATCTCAAGACTTTGTTAATAAGATCTTCATTAGGAAATGTCTTTCCTAATGAGATAAGATGATTTACAATATGTGTGAATATCTTTTGCATATCTTGAATGCTTTCACCTTGATTCATTCTAAACAATTCATATTCATGAGTAAGAGTGTTTATTCTAGATCGTTTTACCTCACTTGTACCTTCATGAGTTACTTGTAATGTATCCCACATTTCTTTAGTGGTCTTGCAATTTGACACCCAAAAGAATTCATCATACCCCAAGGATGTGGTGATGATGTTCTTGGATTTCAAATTGTATTGAACCTTCTTTTGGGCCTCATCGGTCCATTCATTTCTAGGTGTATTAATTTTCACACCATCTTTAGTATGTGTGGGAACAAAAGCACCATTTTCAATGGCATCCCACACATCTAAATTAACAGCTTCAATAAAAAATTTTATCTTTTCTTTCCAATATGCATAACCATCCCTATTGAAAAAGGCAGGTCTATTTATAGAGGAACTTTCATTAGAAAAACCATTTGAAGTCATTTCTTCTCTTGAAGCTGCTAAGCCCTTTACACAAGAGTCTAGCTTTAATACCACTTGTTACCAAGTGGCCTCAATTACTTAAGAGGGAGGTGAATTGAGTATATAAAACAAGTTCACAAATCTTTCATTAAATACTTGAATTCTTATTTTCGTTGAAGCTATTTGATTAATAGATATAAATGGATAGATGAGATGAACTCTTTCACTTACAAATACAATAATTAAGCAAGATAGTATTTAAGTAAACTCAATAAAATAGTGCACAATATTAAAGAGTTGAGTTTAGAAGAATAAACACCAAGCTTTATCCTAGTTCAGCCACCAATCCACTTGTGGCTTATGTCCAGTCCTCAAGCAATCACTCGAGATTTCCACTATATCTTCAAGCTTGAAAGCAGGTGCTTGACAACCTTTATAAATTGGAGCACTCAACACACCTTGGGATGCCTCACCCTTGTGCTTGAGCCTCTATATTCAAGGGATACCTCACCCTTACAATTTTGAGGGATACATCACCCTCTCTTAACAGATTGTACAAGATTTAGATGGAAGAAACTCTCTCTAGAGCAGATAATACAAATTGAAGAACTATGGTATTAAGGATTCACACAAGTTGAAGCTCAAAATAGAAGATTATATGAAATGATGAGAAAACTCATTTTTAATGCTCAGTTGTAATTCTTAGATTATTGGTCTCAGTTTTTCTAACCCTACATTAATGCCTAACACCCAGATTTATAGTTAAGGGCCATTGATAGCCGTTGGGGGTAGATGAGAGCATCAAATGCTTTTTAATATAGTCATTACGTGTTTCTTCTCATTTTCCAGATAACAGGCCTAATCGGTTATGCAAGCACCTTAATCGGTTAGGGGCCCTTTTAAGCTCAAAATAAAAGCTTCTGTTATAGAGAATAACTAATTAGATTCATGTCCTAATCGATTAGGACTTAATAAACTTGGTTTCTAGGAAAGCAGCTAACCGATTAGAGTCTCGTGTTAATCGGTTAGGACTTAATGTATTTTGCTTCTGAGAAAGCAAATAATCGATTAGGGTTTTAACCTAATCGGTTAGGCCCTGTTATAAAATGAAAGGAAATGCTTCTATGTATTCAAATACTCGATTAATCAATTTGCCTAATCAGTTAGGCATATAAAATATAAAGAGCCAATGCCTATGTTTCATTAGTCTAACTGATTAGGAGCTGCTCCTAATCGGTTAGGGGCCTTAAAAATTGGCCTCTAGCAAGACAATAAACAAGTTATGCTTTTTGCCAAACTAGTTAGTTCTTGTAAAACATAAAAATACGCATTTCTATTTTAGCTCTTATTTATTTGCCTAGAAAAGGAGATTAGATTTTCAAGGGGTTTTTCAGAAAACTTTTTGATCCTTACTAAAAACCATTTATTTAAGCTATGAATTTCATGATTGAAAAGAATGATTTTACAAAGCCATTTTAAGAAAGCAAAAAGATGAGTTTAGAGTGAATCCTTAATATACCTTTACACAAGATTTATGACCTATGTAATACCCTAGAAAATCATGTTAGGCTTGTATATGGTTGCAAAGGTAGCCTAATACTTACTTAACATGACTGTGTAGTTTTGTGACTTTCTGAGCACGTTTAGGCACTTTGTTGTAATACTATGTGAGAATTATAGTTGTTATTCGCACCGGAAGTGGTTTAAACTGCTTAGTTAGTGGAAATAAATGTGGAGAGTTGTTTCCAAGTCATAAATGGGGGAACTGTGATACAGTTAATGTTTGAGAATTTTCGGAGTTAGTTTGGCATTTTTAAGTATACTGGTTGTGTGTTTTAGTGCCGGATTGACCCACAACTGGTATGGAAATATCAATTTTTGGTGAAACAGAATTTTTAATGAATCTCAGAATTTATTTTGAATCTGTTGGTAGTTACGAAACTGGATTCTGTTGAATCTGAGTATTCTTAGCAGATCGGGGTTTTAGTACCCAACTAAGAGAAGCCAAAATGAACTTCTCTTGTGAAAATATCCCACAGTGGGGATATTTTAGGGGCAGAAACAGAAGAGCAAAAATGTGAGAAAGAAGAGAAGAGAAAAGAAAGAAAAGAAAAAGAGAGAAAGGGAAACCAAGGGAGAAGAAGGAAGAGGAGGATCCAAGTGAAGGTCTTGCTTCATATTCATCTTCAAGACTTGAGGTAGGAGGAAATCTGTTTGCTTGTTTGTTTCATTCTTTTCTTTTGTTTTAAGAGAAGTTTGAAGAGGAAAATAATGGTTTGAGAGGTGATTTGATATTTTATAAGTTGAATCTTGATGTAGTTAGTATGGTTGAGTTAGAAACTGAATTATGGCTATGTTTAGATGAATTTTTCATCATTTGGAGCGTTAATTCCAATTCTAGGTCATTATTGGGGGTTTTAGTCAAGTTGGAGATTTTGAATCATAAGTGTTGATTTAAATGAAATTGATGTTGTTTGTGAGTTGTTATGTGTAGTTGGACCTTATTAGAGGTTGGAAATCACTTGAAAATGAATTTTTAGTGATTGGAAGTGGGTTTAGTTCCAATGGAACAACAACCCGTAGCTACAGAATTATGCAGATTTTGAGTTCTGCTATTGACGCCACAACGTTGGACTTTCAATGCCACAACGTTGGGAAGAACAGGATGAACACTGCAACGTTAGACTTTGAATGTCGCAACGTAGGGAAGAATAGGGGACGCGCGCCACAATGTTGAATGTTTATGCCGCAATGTTGAATGTTTACGCCACAACGTTGGCAGTTTTTCCTGCCAATACTTGAACCCGAGGCTTGGGCGCCGTAATATGGCACAAGGAAACGCCACAACATGGGCCAGAAAATAACTATATGTTGTGTTAGGTTGCCTTGGAGTCTTCCAATGACGTAGTTTCTTTATTTATGCTTCTTTTTAAGTACAGAAACTCTAATAAGAGTATTTAATGAAGTGGTTGTGTGGTGAAAGTAAATCAATTAGTATGTTAATTATTGTGGTATTTAACATCATTATTTTTCATGTTGGTAGTTAGGAATGTAAATCAATTGACATGCTAGTTATTATAGTAATTGGCATTATTGTTGTTCCTTATCTATGTTGATGAGGGTGAGTCCTCATTGTAGATGGTCTAATGTGATTTTAAACGAGTAGGTAACCATCCTTCCCATCACAGAGATCATTGTTCTGATTAAATATGATTGTTACTGAAGACCGTGTAGTTGATAAGACTTCACTACCCGGAGAAGGTGATCGTACATGATTGTAAGTGAAGAGGTAACATACCTTTTCGATCATAGTAATGAGTTGAGGATGGTCTTTCCCTCACACCCCATGGAATAGCTGGAGCTGGGTTTCCAGTGCTTGTTCAGAGCTTATGGAACCGAGTTCCTTTGTTTTGTTCAAGGCTCATGCATACCATACATTTCCTGAGTGACTGAAGATGAGTTTCTTCTCTAAGTATAAGGAATCATGACATTATCTACATTCATTTTAGGTTATTACATAGGTATGAACATTAGACATAACTTGACATAGCATGGCAATTGTATGGGCGGTTGCTATCATGACATAACCATGACATTGTAATTGTATGGGCAGTTGTGTATCTCTGAGATGGAGATGTTGTGTTGTGTCTCTGAGATAGAGATGTTGTTTACTTCTGTGACTGAAGTGTTTATACGATAATTGAGTATATTATCTGGTACATATCTCTGATATAGAGGTTTTGTTGTTGTGTCTCTGCGATGGAAACGATGCTTTGGTGTCTTTGAGAAAGAGACAATGTTTTGTGGGCGTGGCAATTTCTAGAAGATTGTTTGTAATAAATGAGTTTTTATACAAACTTATAAAATGAGATTCTATTTCGGGAAGAGAAAGGACTTGGTTTTGGCTTTTGCCACCTTTCTAGCTTGCTATATATGATATTTGAGTTTACTAACGTGTTTTTCCCCGAAATAGCTGGAATGATTGTGATGACATGGTTTGTGGATTTTATCTACTGAGAATGTGTGATTCTCACCCCTTTGCTTGCGTTTCTATGATGATTCCAAGAAGGAAGTCTAATGGAAACTGAAGACCAGCAGGAGCTTGGAGTGCTTGGCTTAGTGTAGCTGAGTAGTTTCTTTCAATATGATGTACGTATTGTATTTGTGATAGATACAGTTGTTATGTATTATTTATACATTTGAGACTCATGTTTTCTACATATACATGGCTTTATTATATTGGAAATTGAATAGTTTTGGAAGTCGCATGGCCAATGTTGTGTTATTCTTTTATATGACTATATATCTGGATAACAAATATTGGGATGTTACAACCTACATGCTAATCTTGAATTCCTTGTGACTTAATCATTGTGTTTCCATTGCTTTCTTATTTGTCGACATCAAAACCATTTGCATTTAGTTTATGTCAATCACACTTTGTCTATAAAAGAAACAAATAAAATTATACTGCACAAGTTCTTCTGTTTCTTTGTCTTTTTACCATCTAAAGGGGCTTTGACTTAGATTTACATGGAAATACAATGGGGTGAGAAATCATATATTCTCAGCAAAAGTAATTCCAAAACCAACATTGGTAATATTCATACTAAATAACTAAATCAAATATACATTCATTAATACTTGAACTTACCAACAATAGATTATGAATTCAAAAAGACATTGAATCTCTACTCAAATCACTAGAACATTCACATTTCCTCTTATGTAAAGGTTCCTAAAGCTAAAACATAATCTATAAACATAAGTTCATCATTTATATGATAATTACAACTATCTACACAATCGTAATGTAACATCCTGAAAATCCTTTATTTCATTATAAATAATTATTTTATAATATTTGTGAATTTTAGGATATTTTTTGAATTTTTTTCTCGTGAGCGATGAATATTTTAATATATTTTTCGTTTTATGTGTATATTTATTTGAGTCGGGAAAATAAAATATTTTTTTTCCTAAAATTTGATAAACTTTGGACTTTGTGGAAACGTTGACGGGGATCTTACTAAACCCGAAATTGGACACGATTTACTGAGTTTACGCTTCACGAGACTTTATCGATACATGAAATCAACGTATCATAAAATCATCGATGAGTAATAAAATATTATTTTCATCAATTGTAATTTTATTTCATTGAGAAAATAATTTTAGCACAATTATTCATCCGTCGATGAATTTAATTAAGGTGACAACCTTACACTTCATTTCCTCGAGAAGCGCACAAAGCTTCTCAAGGAAGCTTCCTATTTCCATCTAATCAACCTTTCCTCTCTCCTCCCCAATTTATGTTTGCACGGCTCTTGTTGAGGGAATTATTACATTGACTATTCCATTTTTCCCACTCCCCCACGTCTGCACGCCTCATTCACATTTTCCATTTCATTTCTCCCATTTTCTCTCATTCACGCTGCTCCTCCCCCTCACGCAGCCTCACTCTCTTTTCTCTCTTCTTCTTCACGGCTGCACACCACCCACATTCACCATTGTTGATCCTTCAAGCCTCCTTTACTCAACCCGACAGAGACCATTTTCCCCTCTCCACCTTCACACCTTGCTTCTGCTGGAACTCCTCCCTTTGTCTTCATTTTCTTTCTGCTCAAAACAGCCCCAAAGCTTGGACCTTTAAGGTAAAGTTCTTAACTTTTTCTCTTCTCCTCATTTTCGTGCATTCTGGTTTCCTGCTGCCATTCTCTCTTTTGATCTTAATTTTTGTGGATCTTGAACGCCCAAGGTTCTGGTGGTGGTGAAGAAAATCAGATTTTCAAGCATGAAAGGAGCTTCTTTATCCCTGTTCTTCACTTAGGTAAGAGGAAGACACTCCTCCTCAACCTCTCTTAGCATTTAGGAACGTCAGTAATTTGTGTTGAGGGTCTTTCTGTTTTTAAATGTTGTTTGTGATGTATAGATGCTAGGCGATTCTTTGGAGTTTTGTATGTATATATATATATATTTGGAATGTGTAAAATGGAAAGAAATGAGCCTCGTTTTGGTTCTCGTATGGTCACGGTTTTGAACCCGTAAAACAGAGATCCTATATTGAAAATGGTAATGACTTGGTTTCTTGATCCATCCTAAAGTAAATGTTAAAATCTGTCGAGAGTGAGTGAGCCATGTCCGTCGAATTAAGATGTTAAAACATATCGAGTATGAGCTCCTGGCCAAACCTGTCGACAAGTGGGGCCCTTCATCATGTCAAAAGTTGTCGAAGCTAGTGACCCCCCCATTAACACCTCCGTCGGTGAATTCGTCGAATTAATAAGTGTGGCCCTCTTAGTATCTGTCGGACTGGTATAGGTGAAACCTCAACATTTTTCCAGAAATCGGTCGAGTTAAATCCGTCGGATCAGCTTAAGTGAGATCTCAACATTTTCCCAGTCAGAATCCGTCGAGTGACATACCTGTCGAGTTTAGATTTCTGACCACTAAAACACAATGTGAAAATCCGTCGAGCTTAGACTTCTTACTTTTCCGATTGAATGTCAAAACCCGTCGAGTGTATTTGTCAAATTAGCATGAGTGAAACCTTAGCATTTTCCAGGAATCTGTCGAGTGTATTTGTCGAATTAGCATGAGTGAAACCTTAGCATTTTCCAGGAATCTGTCGAGTGTATTTGTCGAATTAGCATGAGTGAAACCTTAGCATTTTCCAGGATGCGCGAGTGTATCTGTCGAATCAGCATGAGTGAAACCTTAGCGTTTTCCGGGATCTGTCGAGTTGCATCTGTCGGATCAGTAGGAGTGAAATCTTAACGTTTCCAGAATCCGTCGAATTAGAACCTTGTAACCCTAACATTCTTGTCGGTTCGACAGAAACGGGACTTTCCCCATTATCCAAAATCTGTCGAGTTAGAATTGAACTTTTAGCGTATTCGTCGGTTGAACACGAGTGAAACTCCTTCAAAGTTAAAATTCGTCGAGTTAGGCTGTGAATCATATCCGTCGAGTTAAGATGTGAAAATCATCGAGTTAGGATGGGAATATCCGTCGAAGTTAAGGTGTGAAAGTCCGTCGAGTAGAGTTCTGAAGGTTTAATGGAGAAACTTACCCAATGAGAATATCCGTCGAACTAAAGTGTGGAAATCCGTCGAGTTAAGATGTGAAAATCCGTCGGGTTAGGCTGAGAATTATATCCGTCGAGTTAGGATGTGAATGCCCGTCGAGTGGAGTTCCTGATTATTAAATAGAGAGATTTTCTCCAAATCCGTCGAGTAGAATTATGAAGGTTTAATAGAGGAACCGACCTAATGTCGTGTCCGTCGAATCATGTTTTCTCGTAAATGTGGTAGCATATTCGACGATTATATACTTCATCCGTCGAAGTTCGTTCCCAATTCGACAACACTTAGAGTTATCCCCTGCCGATTGTTTTCCATTTACCTTGATCTGTCGTGCCACTACTCGTCGAACGGCGACTCCAGGTTCTCACTAGATACACTTTGTTAGTCGAAATTATAAGTATATTTCAATTCTTTTACCTAGCAAACGAATGGATGATTTTGGCCTTGTGACCTCCCCCGATTTCAACTTTTGGGACTAATATACACTATATTAATCATAAATAACATCGGATGACTAGAAACAAAGTAGGGACACATAATGAAGGAAAAACAAGGAGCGTGATTGAGCCTTACAACTAGTGAGAACTTGGAATAAAGGAAGAACCGTAGTATGGGTGAGGTAGTAAGGAACATAATGAACCTAATGTTTGACCTTAATATTATGATGCTAAGGGTCCACGTGAATGACCACTTGTATATTGATGCTCTCTTGGCCAATTGTGGCATATTATGAAATTGTATGGAATTTTGAATCATACATATTATGCATTGTAAATGTCTTGTGGATCCAAGAATGGGAACAAACTGATTGTTAAATCATATGATATGCATTTGAGGCATGATTGACTTAGCTTGTCATGAGGAGCATGATTGAGTCATGCATGGCATAAAAAGAGAAAGAAAATGTCTGTTGGACTTTGTTGAGGATTTTAGCCTAGGAGTTGAATAACACCTTAGTGCGGGTGCGAATAGACACGTGGGGTCCTGTAGATGACCTTGAGGGCGTCGTGGCGCGGCGTCTCGCAGAGGCGGTGGTAGCTCCTGCGGGCCGTGGAGACAGAGCGATACATATGCACCGACGATCCTAATCGGCCACGAGTCCTATATCAAGATCTTGTGAGAATGCCGCATTGTATAAAGCCTTGTTGCGCAAAATGACCGATTATATTATATGGAAAGCACTTGTATGGTGACGAGATCTTGGCATGTCTCCTCGATCATTCTCTCCGAGTGTTTTTGTGTCTAGCTCCATGGAGTAGGATTTTGATTATTGAGGGCACATGTGCATAGTGAGTCCATGAATTATCGGCATACAATGTTATTATAATTGGAATTTGCATTTTTAATATATCTATATATATATATATATGTGACTACACAGGAACTGTTTGGATGATCATAACTTTGCTACTAAATGCTTATCTCCATTATTGTCTTTGTCATAAATGCTATGTGGGCGCTTTCTTGTGTTTGGTTTCTTGATGCTATAATTGGTAATGATGGTAGGATGTCTTACCTCTTTCTTGTACTTTCTTTATTCTATGTAAATCTTTGGTTAAAGACTGTAAGTGGGAACGAGGTTGGTTTTCCCTTGGACTTTATTGGCTTGACCCGTTGTACCGTGTGGATTGTCGTCGAAGGGAGCTTCTTTTGGGTTTTGGTTCGAATTATTTCACCGGTGATACCAAGACCTGCAAGTCAACTGGACCGATGGCGTGTGTGACATCTTTGGGGATCGACTTTGACGATGAAGAGGACTGCGATGGAAGACCTTATCTTGTATTTCTCACTATACTGGTGAGCCCGGAGTTGCCTCATGCATTCGGGATTCCAATGGAGCTCCCAACTCCATAGTCGTAGATATATTATGGGTAGTTTATATTTTATTTTGCATTACCTATATAAAGTGTATTTTTGAGTACATGTATGCTTCAAGGCAATTATCCAGACTTAAATGTTGTAAATTGAGTACATATTATAATTCATAATTTAACTGGTTGTATATGTAACTACTCATTCGTGGCTCTTATTTTCCTCATATGAGAAATGTTTAATATTTATGGTAAATTTGTTATTTGACAATTGTAACACGTCGAAATTTAGTGACCGTGACATAATGACGATTGTGCATTGGTTATTAAATCGAGGGGTGTTACATTAAGTGGTATCGTGAGCGATTCATCCCAGTAGAGCCTGGGGTATGGACTGACTATGCTTAGACATATTAGAAGTTGTTGTGTACTTCCTTGTCTCTTGATTGAGATGTTGGGAAAGGAAGACATGGCTTGCCGTAGGTTGAGTATTGGTAGCTACTGTTGCACAATTATGTGACATTGAGTACGGCCCCCACTCAATGTGTAATGTTCTGTGACTACAGGAAACTATGATTTCACCTTGGCATATTAAGGTAATAGAAGTTCTTTAGAAAGAAGCTCAGCTAAGATGACTGAACTTGCTTAGGATTTGTTTGCATTTATACCCATGTAGTGTTACCTCTAGAATTGTTTGAGCCTATGGGTTAGAAAAAGTGTAGTTGAATAAGACTTGCAAGGTTAGTGGACTGAGGAGTCCAAGAGGTTTTCGAAAATCGATTCTCTTTGGAAAGGAGTATCGGCATAAGTTTGGTTCGAGAAGCTGCATAGGAGTCAAAGACTTACTGGAGATCGCGCCGCGAAAGGCAGAATGAAGGAGCTCGAATTATAGTCTTTTGGGTTGTCTTGATTGGGTTATGTGACTTTTGTGCTTGGTTTCCAAAAAGATAATATTGTTTGGAAAGAATGCTTTTGATTTTCCCTTATTACTTGACTTGTTTGTTCTTGAAGGAAGACAATGACTCGAGGTAAATATAAGCGCGTGAACGCAGGGAGTGACAATGAGGACACAACTGAGGCAACCGAGGAAATACAAAGAATGGTTAATGTAGCTACACGCCAAGATCAGAGAGCTGCACAACAGCAGGAATTGGAAGTTGAGGTTCGAAATTTGAAGGAAGAAAGTCGATTTTGGGGTGACTCTGGATTACCGAAGTTCCAAAGGAGGAACCGTGGGAAGGCCAAACAGTTTAAATAGAAACCATATATACTACGACCAAGGGGACAACAGCGACAACCAATACCTGAAGGAGGTACGAGTGGTAGTAAGTCCAATCCAACTGTGGTACCATTGTCAATGTGTAAGAAGTGCGGAAAGGACCACTTCACGAGGGACCAGTAAGATCGAAGGAAAAATTTGTTTCGATGCAGAGAGTTAGGACATGTGGCTAAGAACCGCACTTCGCAAAGGACGAAGCCTTTTGTTGGTGATGCACGCACTTCACAATCTCACGAAGAAAGGAGAGTTAATTTCTCAAGTGGAGTGGAAACGTCCAAGGCCGACGGCCTAAGCGAGGAAGCTTGTACTACGGTGGATGACCACATGATTATATCTTGTATAATTCCGGGGTAACCTGCGTTTCTTTATGACGTATGAATGTATGAATTCAATAGGGATATTCATACCCTCGTTATCTTTTGACTAAGTTATTCCTATTTTGCTACTAAGAACTTGTTGATGGTAGCCAAGTTGTTTAAATTATCCTATGACTTGTTAAAGACTTAATCTTTTGTTAATCGATTTGTTTACTTCTCTTGCAAATTTGATGTAATGTTAGCCAAGGGATTGGTTATCTTCCAACCATATCCTGTTGAAATATTCCAATGAAGTTCTGAGAGTTCATCTATGGAATTGAATCGTCTGTGTGCTTACTTTCTTTCAACTCGAATGATATTATCCTCGTTTGTAAGCCTGCTCTTGTTACAACAAGTCTATTTAAAGAACTATCCTAATGTTGTTAGATATTGGAACCCTTTATGCCAATTCCATCATTTGCTTTCTTCATGAATGGGCTTGATCTCAGGAAGGAGATTGATCGTTTTCTGAACGGGTCTCGTCACTCAGTTTTGAGGGAAACTTAGTGATTCTTGAGACAGAAATTTTCTAGATGCGAATCCGTGAAACTCACTCCTAAGTTTTATTGGACCATATCGTATTCTTCGTTAGGCGGGTCCAGTGGTAAATCACGTGACTTCCCTATTTTTCTTTCTGACCTTTATAACGTTTCTAGTATACTTCAATTAAGTGTCTGTGTTCCCGAATCTGAACCTTAACGACACGATAAGCGTAGCACAATTAGGTGAAAGCTTACCCTATGAGACATTCTGTTCGAATCAAGGAAAGATGATCTGACAAATCAATTGAAGGACGACGCTATTTTCTCCAAGATCAACTTATATTATGGACTATCATCGAGTTCGCTCAAAGATTTATCGTTGTCCTTGATTGACGGCATTTTGATTTATTCATGATGCTTGGAGGAACGTATTGAATCTCTCGGAGTGATCCTTAAAACCCCGAAGAAGAGGTTATGCGTGAAGGTGTCTAAGTATGAATTCTAGTTGGAGACAATTCAACTTTTGGGTTACGCAATCTCAAGGGAAGAAGATTGCTGTGAACCATCGAAACTCGAAACATTTATTCATGCGAGAGGAACCGACGACCGTAATGAAGAATTGTAATTTTGGGTTAGTGGTTGATACGGAGACTCACAGCAGAATTCTTCAAGTGACAAGATTTCTCACCTAACTCATATATGAGGGTCAAGTTTTGTATGGACTGATGTATACGGGCGAAAACTTTCAAAGAATGATAAAACGTTTGATTTCTTCGCCAAGGATGATTTTGTCCAAATCCTAATGAACTTTTAGGGATGCCTAGTGATGTTTCGCATTGGGAGTTTAGAGCGTGTGCTTGATTAGAATAGAAGGAATGATAACGTATACCTGGAGACAAATTGAAAATACATGAGGAGAACTACCTTACACAACTTAGAGTTAGCTTGTAGTTGTATTAGAGATCTAGAAACATTTTCTACAAGGAGAAATTTTCATTGTCTGTAGTGATCGTAAGAGTCAGAAGTATTTTGTCTGATCGGAATAAGTTGAAATATGAAGCAGGAACAGTGATTAGAAATTCTGAAAAATCTTGATTTTTTTTCGTGTTGGTATAATCCCAGAAAAAGCAAATGTTGTAGTGGAAGCATTTAGAAGTAAACAAGCTTAGTTGTCTACTGCAGTAAGCAAGGAGAATAAGTTCGATAGAACCACTTAGCGATATATAGTTGTTTGGGGAGTTAGCTATCGAAAGGGGTGAAGACTCAAGGAGCATTTATTTTTAAGATATGATTAATTTCGAGGACGAAATTCCTTTTAGAAGGGGAGTATTGTAACATCCTGAAAATCCTTTATTTCATTATAAATAATTATTTTATAATATTTGTGAATTTTAGGATATTTTCTGAATTTTTTTCTGTGAACGATGAATATTTTAATATATTTTTCGTTTTATGTGTATATTTCGCTGAGTCGGGAAAATAAAATATTTTTTTTCCTAAGGCTGATAAACTTTGGACTGTGGAAACGTTGACGGGGGATCTTACTAAACCCGAGGCTGGACACAGTTTACGAGGTTTACGCTTCACGAGACTTTATCGATACATGAAATCACTGTATCATAAAATCATCGATGAGTAATAAAATATTATTTTCATCAATTGTAATTTTATTTCATTGAGAAAATAATTTTAGCACTTAATTATTCATCCGTCGGATGAATTTAATTAAGGTGACAACCTTACACTTCATTTCCTCGAGAAGCGCACAAAGCTTCTCAAGGAAGCTTCCTATTTCCATCTAATCAACCTTTCCTCTCTCCTCCCCAATTTATGCTTTGCCACGGCTCTTGTTGAGGGAATTATTACATTGACTATTCCATTTTTCCCACTCCCCCACGTCTGTGCTCATTCACATTTTCCATTTCATTTCTCCCATTTTCTCTCATTCACGCCTCCTCCCCCCTCACGCAGCCCTCACTCTCTTTTCTCTCTTCTTCTTCACGGCTGCACACCACCCACATTCACCATTGTTGATCCTTCAAGCCTCCTTTACTCAACCCGAGAGACCATTTTCCCTCTCCACCTTCACACCTTGCTTCTGCTGGAACTCCTCCCTGTGTCTTCATTTTTCTTTCTGCTCAAAACAGCCCCAAAGCTTGGACCTTTAAGGTAAAGTTCTTAACTTTTTCTCTTCTCCTCATTTTCGTGCATTCTGGTTTCCTGCTGCCATTCTCTCTTTTGACCTTAATTTTTGTGGATCTTGAACGCCCAAGGTTCTGGTGGTGGTGAAGAAAATCAGATTTTCAAGCATGAAAGGAGCTTCTTTATCCCTGTTCTTCACTTAGGTAAGAGGAAGACACTCCTCCTCAACCTCTCTTAGCATTTAGGAACGTCAGTAATTTGTGTTGAGGGTCTTTCTGTTTTTAAATGTTGTTTGTGATGTATAGATGCTAGCTGATTGCTGGAGTTTTGTATGTATATATATATATATTTGGAATGTGTAAAATGGAAAGAAATGAGCCTCGTTTTGGTTCTCGTATGGTCACGGTTTTGAACCCAGAAAACAGAGATCCTATATTGAAAATGGTAATGACTTGGTTTGCTGATCCATCCTAAAGTAAATGTTAAAATCTGTCGAGAGTGAGTGAGCCATGTCCGTCGAATTAAGATGTTAAAACCTGTCGAGTATGAGCTCCTGGCCAAACCTGTCGACAAGTGGGGCCCTTCATCATGTCAAAAGTTGTCGAAGCTAGTGACCCCCCCATTAACACCTCCGTCGGTGAATTCGTCGAATTAATAAGTGTGGCCCTCTTAGTATCTGTCGGACTGGTATAGGTGAAACCTCAACATTTTTCCAGAAATCGGTCGAGTTAAATCCGTCGGATCAGCTTAAGTGAGATCTCAACATTTTCCCAGTCAGAATCCGTCGAGTGACATACCTGTCGAGTTTAGATTTCTGACCACTAAAACACAATGTGAAAATCCGTCGAGCTTAGACTTCTTACTTTTCCGATTGAATGTCAAAACCCGTCGAGTGTATTTGTCAAATTAGCATGAGTGAAACCTTAGCATTTTCCAGGAATCTGTCGAGTGTATTTGTCGAATTAGCATGAGTGAAACCTTAGCATTTTCCAGGAATCTGTCGAGTGTATTTGTCGAATTAGCATGAGTGAAACCTTAGCATTTTCCAGGATCTGTCGAGTGTATCTGTCGAATCAGCATGAGTGAAACCTTAGCGTTTTCCAGGATCTGTCGAGTTGCATCTGTCGGATCAGTAGGAGTGAAATCTTAACGTTTCCAGAATCCGTCGAATTAGAACCTTGTAACCCTAACATTCTTGTCGGTTCGACAGAAACGGGACTTTCCCCATTATCCAAAATCTGTCGAGTTAGAATTGAACTTTTAGCGTATTCGTCGGTTGAACACGAGTGAAACTCCTTCAAAGTTAAAATTCGTCGAGTTAGGCTGTGAATCATATCCGTCGAGTTAAGATGTGAAAATCTGTCGAGTTAGGATGGGAATATCCGTCGAAGTTAAGGTGTGAAAGTCCGTCGAGTAGAGTTCTGAAGGTTTAATGGAGAAACTTACCCAATGAGAATATCCGTCGAACTAAAGTGTGGAAATCCGTCGAGTTAAGATGTGAAAATCCGTCGGGTTAGGCTGAGAATTATATCCGTCGAGTTAGGATGTGAATGCCCGTCGAGTGGAGTTCCTGATTATTAAATAGAGAGATTTTCTCCAAATCCGTCGAGTAGAATTCTGAAGGTTTAATAGAGGAACCGACCTAATGTCAGTGTCCGTCGAATCATGTTTTCTGTAAATGTGGTAGCATATTCGACAGTTATATACTTCATCTGGTCGAAGTTCGTTCCCAATTCGACAGCACTTAGAGTTATCCCCTGCCAGATTGTTTTCCATTTACCTTGATCCTGTCGTGCCACTACTCGTCGAACGGCAGCTCCAGTTTCTCACTAGATACACTGTTCCGTCGAAATTATAAGTATATTTCAATTCTTTTACCTAGCAAACGAATGGATGATTTTGGCCTTGTGACCTCCTGATTTCAACTTTTGGGACTAATATACACTATATTAATCATAAATAACATCAGATGACTAGAAACAAAGTAGGGACACATAATGAAGGAAAAACAAGGAGCGTGATTGAGCCTTACAACTAGTGAGAACTTGGAATAAAGGAAGAACCAGAGTATGGGTGAGGTAGTAAGGAACATAATGAACCTAATGTTTGACCTTAATATTATGATGCTAAGGGTCCACGTGAATGACCACTTGTATATTGATGCTCTCTTGGCCAATTGTGGCATATTATGAAATTGTATGGAATTTTGAATCATACATATTATGCATTGTAAATGTCTTGTGGATCCAAGAATGGGAACAAACCTGATTGTTAAATCATATGATATGCATTTGAGGCATGATTGACTTAGCTTGTCATGAGGAGCATGATTGAGTCATGCATGGCATAAAAAGAGAAAGAGAATGTCTGTTGGACTTTGTTGAGGATTTTAGCCTAGGAGTTGAATAACACCTTAGTGCGGGTGCGAATAGACACGTGGGGTCCTGTAGATGACCTTGAGGGCGTCGGGGCGCGGGCGTCTCGCAGAGGGCAGTGGTAGCTCCTCTGGACCGTGGAGACAGAGCGATACATACGCACCGACGATCCTAACTGGCCACAGTCCTATATCAAGATCTTGTGAGAATGCCGCTGTATAAAGCCTTGTTGCGCAAAATGACTGATTATATTATATGGAAAGCACTTGTATGGCTGACGAGATACTGGCATGTCTCCCTGATCATTCTCTCCGAGTGTTTTTGTGTCTAGCTCCATGGAGTAGGATTTTGATTATTGAGGGCACATGTGCATAGTGAGTCCATGAATTATCTGGCATACAATGTTATTATAATTGGAACTGTTGCATTTTTAATATATCTATATATATATATATATGTGACTACCTGGAACTGTTTGGATGATCATAACTGCTACTAAATGCTTATCTCCATTATTCTTTGTCATAAATGCTATGTGGGCGCTTTCTTGCCGTTTGGTTTCTTGATGCTATAATTGGTAATGATGGTAGGATGTCTTACCTCTTTCTTGTACTTTCTTTATTCTATGTAAATCTTTGGTTAAAGACCGTAAGTGGGAACGAGGTTGGTTTTCCCTTGGACTTTATTGGCTTGACCCGTTGTACCCGGTGATTGCTGTCGCGAAGGGAGCTTCTTTTGGGTTTTGGTTCGAATTATTTCACTGGTGATACCAAGACTGCAAGTCAACTGGACCAGATAAGCGTGTGTGACATGCTTTGGGATCGACTTTGACGATGAAGAGGACTCGATGGAAGACCTTATCTTGTATTTCTCACTATCCTGGTGAGCCCGGAGTTGCCTCATGCATTCGGGATTCCAATGGAGCTCCCAACTCCATAGTCGTAGATATATTATGGGTAGTTTATATTTTATTTTGCATTACCTATATAAAGTGTATTTTTGAGTACATGTATGCTTCAAGGCAATTATCCAGACTTAAATGTTGTAAATTGAGTACATATTATAATTCATAATTTAACTGGTTGTATATGTAACTACTCATTCGTGGCTCTTATTTTCCTCATATGAGAAATGTTTAATATTTATGGTAAATTTGTTATTTGACAATTGTAACACGTCGAAATTTAGTGACCGTGACATAATGACGATTGTGCATTGGTTATTAAATCGAGGGGTGTTACACGTAACATATTATAGCTAGTTCATTCATAAACTTGTTATAAGTATTGCGCATATAACTTTCTCCTATGAATAAAACTTATAAACTTAGGATTTAGGATTTGCAATAGGTAATTGATTCTTTACTCGATACCATTAGAATATTTACATTTCCTTACTCTATGGAAACATTCACAAAGTCAATCCATAACCTTAAACTCAAATATACGACTATCAATGATATCGAACAACCACCCATACAATTGTAAAATATCATCAACACTGGGCAATTACCCATACATTTGCCAAGGATTTGGAAATGAATACATATGCAGTATGCTTGCACGTATGAAATGTTTGAGAATGATGAATATGAAATGGAATGTAATTATGTAAGTATACAATTGTGTGTGTGTCACTTGCATATTCCATTTTCTCTTTAAGCTTGTAGTTAAGAAGATTAACTTTTCAAATTACCTGGTAGTAAGTGGACTGGTTCCTACTCATACTTGTGAGAGTACTACTTCCACTACATAAAAACTAGTAATCTTGGCACTAACGAGAAGTTAGGGCTAAATCCTCACTTAAAAAGACTTTTGGACTTTCTCATTTATCTCCTTTGGCCAAATGATTGTACATCATTAAAGACTACTCTACTTAGGAATTAACAAGTGCAGGAAATTATGCGACGTTATGTTTAACTCAGACAAAACTACCACATTAACTAATCACATGATTCTCTTTAACCAAGTGAAGAACTAAACTCTAGTAAACATGTACTCTCAACTCACTTCTAAGACTTAAAGGAGCATATTCCATGTTTCTAGTTAAGTAATCATACTTATGATACTTGTATCTAGCTTGCCTCATTATCATACCACAAGTGGTAAGCTATACCATCCTAGTGCACTCAAGGTCCTAGATACCTACTTTAGGCAATTCCTAACTTATGGAATGCTTAAAGACTGGAACTTCTATAATATCTCTATACTAAGTCTATTCATGTATCACTAACTCCACTTTCTCTCTTAGGAACAACTTATGCACTATGGTAAGTGACTATTGCGAACCGAACTCAACTTACTTATATCTAGTATACCCTATCATCATCACCTTATATGTGATATCAAATGCTACACTATGTTGCCTAAGGGACTAGATAACTACCTTTGGCAATCCATTACTCTTAGTTGCACTAAGGTCTCTTACTTTCTCATATACATAAGATGGTAATCCTCTCTAGGAAATACCCCTATTAGTGTCTCAACACATTCTACAAGGTATATATAAAGGATTCAAGCAAGTAGGGAACTTCAATTTCCCATAAAAACTATCCTAGGAGAAACCACTCTAGGCACTTAGAAAGGCAAACTTTCATGTATGCGCCAAATGTACATCTTACCTTCAAAATTTTTGAAATTTTATAGGCAAATAACCTTATCCCATATCTTTCAAATAAAACAAACGTCACTTCATTTAACTTAATGTAGATAAAGTTATGAAATGAAAGCAAAGGCTAAAATAAGGCAACTAGCTGTTTTACCAGAATTTGACCTTACTTAAAATTGAAATTAGGAATGCATAAAGAGTGCAAAATTTTTGAAATTTTTACCACTTATAGCCTTACATGTTAGCTTCAAAATGCTACTATTCTCATGTATTTTAGACCTCAGAGTAAGAACTTATGCAATCTAATTTACTAGGTGTCAGTCTGCTTGTTTCTACAAAATCTGACTCAACTTTAAACCGAAACTGGTGCTACTTGGGTTGTTCTAAAAATTTAAAAATTTTACTACATGAATCATTGTATCTTAACTTTCAAATGAAATAAGTAGCATGTCATTTCAATGACTACAGCAAAATTTACGCTACAAACACTACACGCTGTCAAGATGCTGCCCTGCTCTGCTGGTCTTTGGATGCCTAGGTGCAGAACACCATAAACTGCTGCAAAATCCATTTTCTGCATAATTGGTTTTTCCAACCAATTCCAACTCTCATGATCAGTTCCTAGATGTTCTTTAACATCACTCTTAATCACTAATTATGTTATAAACCTCATACATATTTCTTAACTCATTCAAGCATGGATTTCATGAACCTAACAACACTTTCTCTACCTATTTTCCTACTATCCACTCAAGTTATCAATGGAGGTTCCTAGGTTCCTAAAATACATCCAAGCATAGGTTAGGTCATGAACTAACCAAACTTAGTCATTGGAAGCCATAACCAACCAAGAAAACATCATTTACCTCTTAAACCTATTTTTCCTTCATCAAGAAAACTTAGAAATAAGATGAAGATGAGAAGAAAAAGATGAAGTTAAGCTCTCCTACCTCTTGAAGTGTAGTCGGTCTTCAAGTTTAAGCTTGGCTCTTGAATCTTCCTTGTTTCCCTTTCCTTCTTCCTTTCTTTCTCCCCTTTTCCTTTCTTTCCTTTGTTTCTTCTTGCCTCTATTTTCTGTCTCTAGCCATGAGAAAATGGAGAGAGGAAGTCAAAAATGATTTCTTATAAGATAACTGATATGTTAAGAACACTTAGATTTTACTAAGTTAAGTTTCTTAATTTCCAACAACTTTAGAATAAATCCTATGGTTCATCTAAATTCTTGTTTCACCATTATGCTATTTTTCCATATCTGTGACTAGTCAATCAGGCATTAAAACATACAACCAGTGTACTTAAAAATACCAAACTAACTCTGATTAACCTCAAATTTTAACAACGTCCTCTTCCACCTATTTGTGACCTAGAAATAAATTCTCTAGATTTATTTCCCTCAACTTCTCAACTTATGCTTCTATCTGAGTCATTTTAATCTATTTTTTACCTTATGTGTTGCAGCAAAGTGCCTAAATTAACTCAGTTTGTCACAAAACTACACAGGTATGTCAAGCAAGTATTAGGCTATCTCTGTCATCATATACAAGCTTAACATGTTATTGAGGATGTTACATTTCTCCCCCTTTTTTAAAATTTTGTCCCCAAAATTTCCTTACCTCATATCAGATATGATATCACACTCGAGAGGATTTCACCTCCCTTAGTTATATCTAACTCAACCTTAGAGGTCCTCATTATGTAAGAATAACTTACTGAATCTAAAAATCATCTATTAAATTAACTTGTACCAAACCTATAGTGAGTTCTGCTTTTCTTTTAGGTGGTAACTCAGTTATTTTCCTAGGAAATACTTCTGGATGTCCTCTTATCGCAGATATATTCCTTAAGACTTGCTCAACTTCAACATTCTAGTAGAAAGAGAAGAATAGATCCTTAAATCTTCTTTATTAAGAAGTTGTTCACTAGTTTAACTCTTAAAATGTAACACCCTAGAAAAACATGTTAGGCTTGTATATGGATATAGAGGTAGCCTAATATTTGCTTAATATGTCTATTGAATTTTTTGGCTTTTTAAGCATGTTTATCACTTTATTATAACACTATGTGTGAGATATAGCTGTTATTAGCCCAAGAATTGGCTTAAACTGCTTAGCTAGTGGAAATAAATGTGGATAGTTTATTTTCAAGTCACAAATGTGTGAACTATGCTACAGTTAAAGTTTGAGGATAATCAGAGTTAGTTTGACATTTTTAAATATACTAGTTGTGTGTTTTAATACCGGTTTGACTAGCAACTGATATGAAAAAATAGATAAATGGTGAAACAGGATTTTTAATGAATCTCAGGATTTATTATGAATCTGTTGGATATTAGGAAACTTGGTTTGGTGAAATCTAAGTGTTCTTAGTAGTATGAGAATTTTGATATAAGTAGAAAAGAGAAGAAAGAAAAGGGAGAAAAGGGAACCGAAGGAGAAAGAAAAAGGAGAAAGAGGAAAACTAAAGGAGCAAGGATCAAAGCTTGAAGGAGGATCCAAGAGCAAGTTTAAGGTTTCAAGATCTTCATCTTTCCTGCACAAGAGGTATAGGTTTTTGAGTCCTTTTAGTCTCTATCTCTCATCTTCTTCCTTTATGCCTAGTTGAGGTATAATAGGTCAAAATGAGATTTTGAGGTGTTTGGAGTGTTTTTCTTGCTTGGATGTGTTTCAAGGGTTGTTTATGGCTTGTTCATAGTATGAGTTTGAGTTAGAAACTTAGAACTCCCCATTTAAACCCTTGATGGCCAAAGTGAGAAATAAGGGTTTGGATGAGTAATTTAGTTCATGGATCCAAATTGGGTGGTTTGAGTTAGTGATTGATGACTCCTACATGTTAGGAAACTTGTTAGGAACTTGAAATTACATAGAAACTACTTTGGAGTGTTTGATTTCGTGATTGTTCCTTAATGGAACAATGCAGAATTCTGTAGAATCTGCATTAGGCGATCAACGCCTAAGCATTGGGTGTTGGGCGCTTGAGTGCCCACTGCCCAACAAGCTTATGCGTGTTGCTGTGCGACCAGCGCCTAAGCGCCCGTGTGGGAGCGCCTAAATGTGTGGTGAGCATCTAAGTGCCTTTGAATGAGCGCCTGAGTGCCGATCGTCTAAAGAGTTTTTCCTGGTGTTGTTGATTGAGCGCCTAAGTGCTCAACGTAAAGCACCTGAGCGTAGAGACAAGGCAGAGACCAATTCTTAGCATGTGTTGCTAATTGAATTCTCTACTTAATGGGATCATTTATGCAAGTCTTTTAGAGTGTAATAAGACACTATTGAGGATATTTCTTGTAGAGAATTATCAACTTACATATGTGAGAAGTCGAAGAACCTCTAGGCACCCAAGTGAGGGGATTTGCCTTAAGATGAGGTTGGAGAACCTTTAGGCATCCAAAGTGTGAAAAATGCCTTAGGAGATAATTGAGGGACCCTAGACAACCATAGTAAGGTGGAATGTCAAGGAATAATGTGTTGGAACACCTTAGGCTTCCATAGTATGGTGGGATGCCAATAGGGTAGTCTTGAGAACCTTAAGCATCCAAGTGTGATGGAGTGCAAAAAGGGTTGTGTTTAGAAACTTGTTCAATATGAGGTTGATTTCTAAATCACTTGTGAAGTGATGGTCTAGGGTTCTAGATACAAGAGTATCGGTGTTGAGGCACAACTAGTGGTACTTATTGGAGAGAATAACCACTTACCTTATGAGAAGAGCTTTGAGAAATAAAGACAAGGTGTACTAGAAACAACTAGTTTGGGTTTGTTTGTTATAGTATGCCTATCTATATGCATAGATTACTCCTTTAGAGTTAAAGTTGAGTTTAAGATGCATAATTGGTGAATGTTTCCTTGTTTATCAAGGTTAAGCTTTGAGTTTTGTTAGAGACATGAGTTGGTTCCTTTATGTGATAGAGTTGAACCAAAAGAACATGTATTCTAGTTAGAGCTTTTCACTTGGTTAGGGTGAACCTTGTGATAGGATTTGAGAAACCTTAGGTATCCTTTGAGAAGTGGAATACCATAGGTCAATACCTAGAACCTTGAGCAACATGAGGTTGCCTTGAGAGTCACTTATGAAGTGATGAAATGAGGTACTAGGTGTTGTACGCTAAGTGTGCTTGATTAGTTGTATTTGTTATCATGCATAGGTTACTTCTTTGTGTGGAAAGTAGAGTCGAAGATACATAGATGACATTTACTCCCTTATGAGACAAGGTTGAGATATAGAAAGTACTAGAAACGTGACTTTGCCACTTATGTGATAGGTGAGCTTGGTTGGAAGGTTTGCTAGTTTTTCTTTGTCACTTGGTTAGGAAAGACCTAGTGATAAGTGTATGTATTTATGACATAAATCGCATGTTTCATTTTCAAACTTGTTGATTTACTATTTCTTATGTATTGTAACCTTATGTAGTGTGCATAATCATTTGACCAAAGAACAAGGTGTTGGATCTAGATTCTCGTGACAGGTAATACTATTATGGTCAGGGTTACCAGTATGAGGGTGAAAGTAGTACTCTTAAGTTTGTGAGATGAAGGTATTCGCCTATTACCAAGTAGTGTATAGGCTATTAGGCCTATTCTGCTTAGCATATACAAGGGAACATGGTACTTAGGAAATAATTAAGTGACATGTGTTTTCAAAACTAAAACCTACATAAACACTATATAATCATTATATTAGGATATTGTGTGAGCATAATCATACATCATACCATAAAGCATTGCATTTGTTGGCAACCATATGAGCGGTTGCCTTGCTTGTTGGTTGCTTGGTCAATGATATCTCACGATTGTATGGGCGGTTGTTTGATATATATGTAGGATAGGATTATAGCTTGCCTTATGAATGTTACATAGAGTAGTATGTATATTCTAGTAGTGTTAAGTAGTGGCTCAATTATCTATTGCAGGCTAATCTTATGTTTATAGTATTGTTTATTCATTGTGAATGATTAAACTCTGGTATTGGTTACTTATACTGAGAAATTGTGATTTCTCACCCTATTGTGTTTCTATGTAAATCTAGGTCCAAGCAAAGGGAAGCAAAAGAAGTAGAAGAACTAGCATAGTTTATTTTGTTTCTTATAATAAATATGTTGTATATTTATTTCCTGCTACTTTGAGGTTGTACAAAGTTATGTATTACAGTATACCTTTGTGAGGCTATGATGTATATATATGACTTTTTTGTTGTTCAAGCTCTCCATAGTTATTTATGTGAATAAATGTTATGGGTTAGTTTGTTGTTATAGGTTAAAAGTAGCATTGTTATTCCTGGTTATTCTTATATATGCGAGATATATCAAGATTCTCGAAATAGGGATGTTACACCAAACACAGACTCTAAAGGAATAGAGATAAAAGAATCATCATATATAAACCTCAATTTCCAATCTGATCAATCCAAAACAACATGGTTTGCTAATAACCAAAACCATGCCTAGTCCAATGTCCTTGTTAAGAAAAGATAAATTGATAAGATTCACAAAGGAAATCTTACCTTCTATCTTCATACAACAAACCAAATTTACTAAGGAAGTTATGATTAAATTTCTTATTTCTCATATAAGATTGGGGGATTGAGCGGCCTCCTTACTACTCAGAGTATAAACTCTTACTCTAACTTAAGGTTAGGCACTGCTCCCTGCTTCTGTGTACACTTATTGAAAAGTGTTCTGGTCAGTCATAAATATAACATACTATTTGGCCTACAAGGCAAGGTCTGCCACCATGTTGACTCCTACATCTAACACATTTTGGTCCCATCTTTTCTACTTAAACTTACTTGACTTTATCTTGAGGATAACTAGGTCTAGAAGTACACTTCTTATACTTATCATCCCCTCTCTTCCTCTTTTGAAAACCTTGTAACTTTTGTTCCACTTGAGGCTAGCAGTGGGGACCCTCAACTATTCTCTTTGAATGGCACTTAAAGTACCATTATGTCTTTTTCGATCAATCAAGAATAATATTTTTTTTACTTGTTTTGACTAATTGAAACTATGCTAATCGAACTACTCTCTAGTCAGTTTGATATTTCTCGAATATACAACTATAGAATAGCTACCTATTCACTAGGCCTTCTTCGAAACATAAACAAAAACTCGCTAATCGAGTAACTCTTTTAGTATCTTCAATCAACTTGAAACTCTTGCCAATCGAATAGCTCTCTTAGTCTAATCGGTTAACCTAACTTACCATTTTGAAATAGCCTATTTGAATAATTCTCTAAGTTTATTCTATCAACATTAAACTTATTTCATTCTAAACTATTGTTTAAAACTATCCTTATTACTTGAAAAATTGCTTATCTCACTTCTTTTGCCTAGCATAGGACTTAACTCATCCTATTTCCCTTGGTAATAAGTTTTTCTCACTCTTGCTACCTCTTACATGAGTGTTTTTCTCACTTCTCATATTTCTTGACAAAGAGCTTAACTCACTATTTTGTCCTAGTTAGAGTGTTTGTCTCACTCCTCCACCACAGTTGGCAAGATTTGGCCTCACTTACTTGCCCTATGTAGAGAGCTTCTCCCTCAACACATTTGGCTTTGGTAAAGTGTTTTACTCACATATTTACTCTCACAAGGTGCTTTTCTCGCTATCTTGTGTCACAACTCCATCCTTAGCAAATAGCTTTACTCACTCTTTTGTAAGGTCAACGGGTTTATCTCACTTCCTAAGTTAGGATAATTGTGCTAGGGTTCAAGTTTAATACGTAAATGAACCATCTCTTTACTAATACTCTATTTCAACCCAACTTAATGAGATAATAGAGCATTCCTCTAGATACTTGCATAATTAGCTCAACTTAAACCATAAGAGATTAAATTATGCCTCTATGATAAGTATAACTTTCTTATCAAACTTATATCAATAACTCTGATAAATGTTTCCACTTATATATACTTAGATATAAACTCAAAAAACATAACTCAGCATCACTTAATCATGATTTCACTTCGAGTATCATAAAGAACTCGATACTATTCATCCCTTATCGGCATTCACAAACAAAGAATGATGAACTCAGAAAAATGAACACCACAATCCTCTTAACTCAGAGTTCAATGGATCGAGGTTCAATTTTGTAGCTTACTCTGTACTTAACTTGCACTTCTTCAAACTTAGCCATATACTGACCTACTAACATGCCACCTTATTTAGGTCTTAGGAACTCTATCTCATTGGCATTCTATAGGTTCTTAGGGTAGTATTTATCCAAAAAGGAATTCCTAAATACTCCCCAAGTAATCTAAGTGTTAGATATCTCAACCAACTTCTTGGAATTTGCCACTAAAATTTTGCCTCCCTTTCTAACATATAGGAGACAACCAAAACTCTCAAGTCATTTAGACTAACCTCAACTGTAAAGATTTTTTTCATTTCCTTGAGCCACTTTCCCTTATTCCAAATGAGTCTTACTTTCCCTTAAAGTATGTAGGGTTGACCTTTCTAAACTTTGAGAGATTTGCGAAGTTTTGGTTCTCTACTACCACAACTTCATACACTAACTGTACTAGTGGTACTAGCTGCTAAGATGAACTTACTTTCATCTCCTCTAAAACTTTGTTTATAATAGTAGTTTGCTTCCTCATAGCAGTTTCCATCTTTAAGAACACTTCATCCATATTAGCAGAATCTTCACTAGAAGAATTCCTACTTCTCTTAATTTGCCTTGGTGAAGAAATAATTTCCTACACACACAGAATAATACATATTGAGTTGATTAGTCTCAATATCATGTAATAGTGTCATAGTAACCATCAACATTCAAACCTAAGGCCTATCATGCAATTCTATCCACATATCTGACATATGAGACAAGAAATGCATAACACTTAGCGAAAAACTCTAAACTTGCCTAAGCCTAGTCAGTCCATACCCCATATTAACAGGATGAACTGCTCTGATACCATCATGTAACATCCTAATACCTGTAACCTAGTATATCTGACATATATCTGGATAAGCAGTATTAGCTATGCTACTTCTAACTTAAAACATAAACTAATCCATAACATTTATAAATAATTATGGAGAGCCATAACTAAAAAGTCATACATACAAACATCAAAGCCTCAGAAGGGCAATTTGTTACATATACAACTTTAAACATCCTCAAAGCAAATATAAATAAATACAAAAGCTTTGTCTATAAAAGAAACAAATAAAACTATACTACACAAGTTCTTCTGTTTTTTTGTCTTCTTACCCTCTGAAGGGGCTTTCACCTAAATTTATATGAAAACACAACGGGGGTGAGAAATCATATATTCTCAATAAAAGCAATTCCAAAACCAACATTGGCAATATTCATAGTGAATAACTAAACCAAATATACATACATTAATACTTGAACTTACTAACAATAGATTATGAATTCAAAAAGTCATTGAATCTCTACTCAATATCACTAGAACATTCACATTTCCTCTTATGTAAAGGTTCCTAAAGCTAAAACATATTCTATAAACATAAGTTCATCATTTATATGATAATTACAACTATCTACACAATCGTAACATATTATAGCTAGTGCATTCATAAACTTGTTATAAGTACTACACATATAACCTTCTCCTATGAATAAAACTTACTAACTTAGGATTTAGGATTCGCAACAGGCAATCGAGTCTTTACTCAATACCACTAGAATATTTATATTTCCTTACTCTATGTAAACATTCATTAAGTCAATCCATAACCTTAGACTCACATATATGACTATCAATGATTTGGAAATGAATATGTATGCAGTATGCTTGCACGTATGAAATGTTTGAGAATGATGAATATGAAATGCAATGTAATTATGTAATTGTAGAATTGTGTGTGTGTCACTTGCATATTCCACTTTCTCTTTAAACTTGTAGTTAAGAAGACTAACTTTTCAAACTACCTAGTAGTAAGTAGACTGGTTCCTACTCACACTTGTTAGAGTATTATTTTTACTATGTAAAAACTAGTAATCCTGGTACTAACGAGAAGCTAAGGCTAAATCCTCACTCAAAGAGACTTTTGGACTTTCTTATTTATCACTTTTAGCCAAATAATTGTACATCATTAAAGATTATTCTACTTAGGAATTAGCAAGTACAGGAAATTATGCGGTGTTATGTTTAACTCAGACAAAACCACCACATTAACTCATCACATGATTATTTCTAACCAAGTGAAGAACTAAACTCTAGTAAACGTGTACTCTCAGCTAAATTCTAACTCTTAAAGGAGCATATTCCATGTTTCTAGTTAAGTAATCATACTTATGATACTTGTATCTAGCTTGCCTCATTATCACACCACAAGTGGTAAACTATACCACCCTAGTGTTCTTAAGGTCCTAGATACCTACTTTAGGCAATTCCTAACTTAAGGAATACTTAAAGACTGGAACTTCTATAATATCTCCATACTAATTCCATTCATTAATCACTAACTCCACTTTCTCTCTTAGGAGCAACTCATGCACTATGGCAAGTGACTATTGCCAACTGAACTTAATTTACTTGTATCTAGTATACCCTATCATCATCACCTTATATGTGATATCAAATGCAATACTATGTTGCCTAAAGGACTAGATACCTACCTTTGGCAATCCATTACTCTTAGTTGCACTAAGGTCTCTTACTTTCCCATATACACAAGATGGTAATCCTCTCTAGGCACTTAGAACCCCTATTAGTGTCTCAACACACTCTACAAGGCATATATAAGGGATCCAAGCAAGTAGGGAACTTCAATTTCCCATAAAAACTATCCTAGGAGAAACCACTTTAGGCACTTAGAAAAGCCGACTTTCATGAATGCACAAAATGTACATTCTAACTTTAAAAATTCTGAAATTTTATAGGTCAATAGCCTTATCTTATATCTTTCAAATGAAATAAACCTCACTTCATTTGACTTAGTGTAGCTAAAGTTATGCAACAAAAGGTAGAGGCTGAAATAGGGCAACTAATTGTTTTACCAGAATCTGACCTTACTTTAAGTTGAAACTGGGAATGCATAAAGAGTGCAAAATTCTTGAAATTTCTACCACTTATAGCCTTATATGTTAGCTTCAAAATGCCACTAGTCTCATGTATTTTACACCTCAAAGCAAGAAGTTATGCAATCTGGTTTACTAGGTGTCAGTTTGCCTTTTTCTACAGAATCTGACTCTACTTCAAACTGAAACTGGTGCTACTTAGGTTGTTTTAAAAATTTAAAAATTTTACTACATGAAGCTTTTTATCTTAGCTTTCAAAATAAATAAGTAGTAGGTCGTTTCGATGACTACAACTCAAGTTATGCTACAAATACTACAAGCTGTCAAGATGCTGCCCTATTCTGCTGGTCTTTGGGCGCCTAGGCGCAAGAACTCCATAAACTATTGCAGAATCCATTTTTCTGCATAATTGGTTTTTCCAACTAATTCCAACTATCATGATCAGTTCCTAGATGTTCTTTAACATCACTCTTAATCACTAATCATGTGATAAACCTTATACATATTTCTTAACTCATTCAAGCATGAATTTCATGAACCTAACAACACTTTCTCTACCCATTTTCCAACTATCCACTCAAGTTATCAATGGAGGTTCCTAGGTTTATAAACTACATCCTAGCATAGGTTAGGTCATGAACTAACTAAACTTAGTCATTGGAAGACATAACCAACCAAGAAAACATCATGTACCTCTTAAACTCATTTTTCCTTCATCAAGACTACTAAGAAATAAGATGAAGATAAGAAGAAAAAGATGAAGTTAAGCTCCCCTATCTCTTGAAGTGTAGCTAGTCTTCAAGTTTAAGCTTAGCTCTTGAATCTTCCTTGGTTCCCTTTCCTTCTTCCTTTCTTTATTCCTTTTTCCTTTCTTTCCTTCATTTTTTCTTGCCTCTGTTTTTTGTCTCCAACCATGAGAAATGGAGAGAAGAAGTGAAAAATGACTTCTTATAAGATAATTACTAAGGTTTTCTAAAACTTTTTGATTTATTAAGAACACTTAGATTTTGCTAAATTAAGTTTCTTAACTTCCAAAAACTTTAGAATAAATCCTATGATTCATCTAAATTCTTATTTCACTATTATCCTATTTTTCCATATCTACGACTAGTCAATCCGACATTAAAATGCACAACTAGTATGTTTAAAAATACCAAACTAACTTTGATTAACCTCAAATTTTAACTACATCATCTTCCACCTATTTGTGACCTAGAACAAATTCTTTAGATTTATTTCCCTCAACTTAACAATTTATGTTACTATCTGAGTCATTTTAAGGTATTTTTTACCTTCTGTGTTGTAGCAAAGTGCCTAAACTAACTCAGTTTGTTACAAAACTGCACAGGCATGTCAAACAAGTATTAGGCTACCTCTATCACCATATACAAGCCTAACATGTTATTGAGGGTGTTACAATCTTGATGATAATCGATTAGGCAAAGCAATAATCGATTATCTAGGTTTCCAAATATAGAAATAAACAGCTAGTAAGTTGCATTTAATGCTCCTAGCCACCTCCCAACGGCTCTTTAATGTGTTGAGCTATAAATACAAGCCATTTGGGACTTAAGGGAAGAAGGAAAGCATTCTGAAACATCTTGTTGAGTATTTAAATCGAGCTTTACCAGCCTTAAACTTAATTACTCTATTTTGAGCTAAAAAGTGTGATCATTCTTCTACTCATTGAGCTTCAATTTGTATAATCCACTTTTATGAGAGTTTCTAATCCATTTATTCTCTGATTTCCTGTGTAAGAGGGTGAGCTATCCTTCAAGAAGAGAAAAAGGTGAAGTATCCTTTAAAAGAGAAAAGGGTGAGGTATGCCTTGTATTAAGGCTCAAACACAAAGGGTGAGGTATCCCAAAGATGTTGTGAGTGCTCTTGGTTGTAAATGTTACAATTATCTGTTGAAGCTTGAAGTCTAGTAGATAAATCTCGGGTGAATCACTTGAGGATTGAACGTAGAACATAAGGAGTGGCTGAACCAGGATAAATCTTGAGTTTGCTTCTCTCTACTCTATCTCCTTTACACTTGTACTTTGCTTATTATATGCTTACTTGAATACTTTACATCTTGGTTGGTTTCTTTGTGAGAGAAGTGTTCATTCTTATCTATCTATTTATCTCTATCAATTAATAGTTTCAACGAAAATTGATAAATAAGTGTTTTTGAAAAAATTTATAAAAATCTTGTACAAACTTAATTCACCCACCTCTTGAGTTTAAAGCCATTTGGTAACATATCTCACATTGTTGCTATTGCTTAAATCCTACAAGAAGTTGAACTTGTTGAAGTTCAAGAAAAAAGTTGCTGAAAAAGTTCTAAAACCTAAACCAGAACTTGAAGAAGCTGAGAAACCTGCATAATCTGAACTTGAAAGAGAAGTTGAGAAAGCTAAGGATAAATGGAAACAAATTGCGATAGAAGAAGAAGAGCATGAAGAAGAGGAAGATTTGAATATTGAAGAAGAAGTTAGAAAATTTGATGAAGCTGTGGAGGTAAGGAAGAATAAAGAAACCGAAGCTACTAAGGGTGTAAGTAGTTTTAGCTTCTTTGAGCTTTCTGACCTAAATCTTGAAGGTATGATCTATACCCAACATTCTAAACCTCTGTTTCATATTCCTCCTACTTGACCCTTCGAAGGATCTCCCAAGTATGATCAGACTCAACCTGCCAAGTCAAGTGATACAAAAAATTTAGAAACACCACCTATTACCCTTCCATCTATCAAGAAACCATCTATTGATGTTGAGATAACTACTGCTAAAGCACTATCTAGATTGGTTGATGAAGTATTTGATGTTGCTGCCCTAATGGAATAAGCCTCTCTGAACCCTCCTAAACTTTCATCTAAAAAGGATGTTCTAAGTGCTGAAGCTGATAAGGTTTCTAAAATTGAGAAACCTGATGAAGTGTTCGTTGAAAAGGTTTCTAATGGTGAGAAACCCGAGAATGAAGTTCTTGCTCTAGAAGCCCTTGCTGCTGAATATGAGTTTGATCCAAACCTGGCCATTGTGCCTTGGTATCATATGTATTATCAGAAGACTAAGCCTGCATGGTCAATTGAAGAACAACTTGGTAGAATGAATACAAGTATGAGAAAATTAAAGCAAGAATAGAGAAATATGAGGAATGACATGAATCAAGGATTCTCTAAGGTGTTGTATGCTTTTGAAGAATTCAAGGGTAGGTTTCGCCAATTTGAAGCTTGGTGGGTTCTGAAGTATGAAATGGAACTTAAACTTGGAACCACTAGATCCTACTGGCCTAAACCCTTCCAAAATCTTTTCCCAAATCCTCCTACTCATGTCATTATTCCCTATGATTCTGACTCTGATTCTAATGAAGCTTAAGTTGTTTTATGTCAATGATGTAAAATGTTACACTTTGTTATCTTTTTGTGATGACAAGGGGGGAGTAAGGAAAAGAATTATTGTTATTCTTCTTAAACCCTTTGGTCTTATATTTTTTGTTGCAACTTGTTATTTTTTGGTTTTTTGATGGACTGTCTTGCCTTATGAATCAATGTATACAATACATATTTTGATATTTTGTACACTTTTTTATTTTGTTATCCTGCTTTTATATCTCTTGCTCTAATCCTCTTATAACTTAAATTCAAAAAGTTTAACTCTTAAGGATGGTTAAGTTATGGAGCAGCAATCTAAGTTTGCAAGGTATATCAGAAATCTATTATATAAAAAGCTTAAGAAAGCTTAAAGAATCTAATGGTTTATTATCATAAAAAAGTGGGAGATTGTAAGCTCTAAAGTCTTAAGACCCTTGCCTTTGTTCTTAATTCATTCATTTGTATAAGGTTTTGATGATAAAAAAAACTATTGTTTTCTAAGTGTTCTCATTAGAAAGCTCTTATACTTTTTGCTCTACACAATGGATTCTATCTTTTGATTTGAGCTTTAATAATTTTAAATTGTGTGAGCTGTTCTTATAGTTTGTTGAAGTGTGTTAAGGTCCTAAAAGTTTTATCTTGAATATAGTACCTGACTTCAATCAAACTTAAAGCACTTACAGTGCTCAGAAAGTAATTGCTTAGAAAGCTATCCTTCAAAAAGCAATTCACTCAGAAAGTTATGCTTCATAAAGTTATTTGTTGAGAAAGCTCTCCATTAAAAATCAACTTGTTCATAAAGCTCTCCATCAGAAAGCTATATTCATAGAACCTAAACTTGGAAGATCAAAGTCTCTTAAGTATGTCTTCCATAAAGTCAACTACAATAGAACATTCTCCTAAGAAAGTACAAAAGTAGTTGTACCATCTTTGAGAAAGCTACAAAAACTACCACAAGAAGACAAAATAATGGCTATATCTCTTCAACAAGTCGTAAGACATAGTATTACTGCATTTAATGAAGCTCAACATCTATAATATCTTCAAGGCCTATAAATTGAAGCTGCTAAAGCTCATCAATGGAAAAGAGAGAATATACATTTTTGTTGAAGTGCTTTCAAATCTCTCAAGTTTCAACTCTTTGTGAAAGGCTTTCTGATCATATCAATTACTTTTGTATTGCTTTTTTATAGCAATATTTCATCTCTACTTATACATTTATTTTTTATCTTGTAAGTAGAGTTGTGTGCTCTAAAACTAGGTGTTGTAATCCACTCTTACACTATGTTTGGATGATAAGTACTGAGGGGAAGAGAAATAACTCAACTTGTTTGGGAGTTTTAAAATGCATGAGAATGGAACAGAACACATAGAGAATTATTTCTCCTCTCTTTTTGTCAAATGCTCAACTTTTGTTCCCCTTAAAATTGAGGTGGAATAGGGGGAACGCATAGGTAATGAAGTTCCGTTCCATTAATGAAACTTCCAAACAAAGAGAATGATAACTATGTTCCATTCCTTCTTTTTCCTTTCCGGTCCATTTTCACCTATTCTGTTTCATTCCATTAATGAAAAAATATCCAAACACAAGATTAAAGTGGGCGAGCGAGTAAACACAAACTCATTCTTTCAACTCTTGTAACCTTGACCCTGTAACGCCCCTTTTTGAAAAGGGAACGTCACATTGTCAATTACCATGCGGAAATAAAATTATCGAAGTTAAGACCCGGTTTCTTTTAATATAATATATTTTTACTCGATTATAGTTGGGTAATTAAATTAGCGAATATATTTATTTTTATTATTATTATATATATATATATATATATATTTTAATACAATAATAATATCACTAGTCGATAACCACGGAGATGGAACATAAATGGAAATAAGGAAATAAAGGCAATAGTAAAGCATACATGGGAAATTAACATTTCATCTTTATATATAAATAATTAACAACTGTTTAGTTACAAAGCCTGGTATATCAAAAAGTAAAACTATACCTGCCCCCAAAGGATTATACATACACATCCCCACGGTATCAGAATATACAGCCCACTACCAACAAAACATTAGGCCCCCAAAATAAAATACTTGTAGCCCTCAGTAACTACAAGTAATGTCAGTCCCTCAAGTGGGGAGGAATCGTGTCAGGATCCTCCTCGGGGTCGTCCTCAGGGACCTCCTCGGGATCTTCCTCAGGATCTTCCTTATCAGAGGAAACCACCATAGGAACAGCAGAGTTACGGGACGGGGCCCGAGCTGTGGAGTGAAAAGAGTCTTCCCGCGGGGTGTAATAACGGTCACCCCACATCTCACGTATAGGAAGATGAAATTCCAGGCGTAGGCTAATACAGCAGGTGAAAACAGGCGCCTCCAGGCTAGAGATATCGACACATCCCCCAAATAGACGCAGCGCTCAGAGCCAAAGT
The DNA here is from genome assembly GCA_029884595.1 of Ormosia semicastrata. Taxonomy (NCBI): domain Eukaryota; kingdom Viridiplantae; phylum Streptophyta; class Magnoliopsida; order Fabales; family Fabaceae; genus Ormosia; species Ormosia semicastrata. Next base: position 14,350,217 of record JAQQTO010000062.1, on the reverse strand, counting down.
TGATGTGCCAACACTCTGGCCCTCCTAAGAAAGTCAGACGTACATCTCCCAGAAATCTGTGCGTGCGTGCCTCCATACCCTTCAGCAATCGCTAGTCGAGATGAGGCCAAAAATCGGGGAAGTCTAGGGGTTCCGATTCCTTGCAGTCGCCTTCGATGGAACGCAATATACAGACAAACAATAATGGAAAGACAGGAAAGAGGTAAGACATCCTACCATCATTACCAATTATAGCATCAAGAAACAAAACGGCGTAAAGCGCCCACATAGCAGTTTTGACAGCAATAATGGAAATAAACATTTAGTAGCAGTTATGATCAACCAAAACAGTTCCAGGCAGTCAAATATATATATTTATATATATATATATATATATATCGAAATACAATGTAGCCCAATTATAATAACAATGTATGCCAGATAATTCATGGACTTACTATGCACATGCATTCAATAGTTAAAATCCTACTCCATGGAGCTAGACACAAACGGTCGGAGAGAAAGATCTGGAGACTCGTCTGCAACTCGGCTGTTAAGGCCAAAGTGCTATAATCCATCAATTTATCCACGTGTACATCATGGCATTGTACAGACAGTCTACACTAGATCACGATATAGAACAGTGTCTCGGTCCGGATCGTCAGTGCGTTTGCATCGGTCTGCCCCACGGACAGAAGAGCTACCAACTGCCCATTGCGAGGTACCCGCACCCTGACGCCCCCAAGGTCAACCGATGACCTACACTTGTCTATTCGCACCTGCACTAAGGTGTGTTCAACTCCTAGGCAACTCGGCCTTAACATAGTCCAACGGACATTCACAATGCATACCGACTCTATGCATAATCATGTATGATCCTTATTACATATAGTTCCATAACATGTCACAATTAGCCAAAGCAAGAATCAATACAGTTACTGGTCACTCACATGGACCCACAATGTCATAATCAGTACCCTTTTAAAGTTTATTATGAATTCTTGCTTAGGTTTAGCTTTTCTTACAAAGTTTGTCTCTAAGGAATTCTCTTAATTGACTTAATCCTCTTGGGTAATTTATTCACGTACACTTAGAAGGTTATTCTAAGATCTCAATGTCTCACCCTCTCTTGTTCTTACCCTAATTAAAATTATCCAAAGTCTTATGAAAATTCCATTCTGGGTTCTTTAAAATTTATGAATCACGAAGTATAATTTAATTTCCCAATTTGCTAATTCTTGCATCCTGTTATGACTAATTAAATCACTAAGTGTTAGGCGATAATTATAATTTTGGATTCAACGAAGAAATGTCTCTAGTGTACAATTGAGGCTGCCTTTCGACGGAAAATAACCTGACAGAAGCAATGTTGGTAGAAAGACATTGTTTGAAAAGAGTGGCTAAAATCAATTTCTGTCGAACGAAGGTTCGGTCAAGTGGTGCATGGAGTTGTCGAATCCACTAGAAGATCTGCAGAATTCCCTAATTCGATGGGTGGGTGTTGACATTGGAGAGATCTTCCAAGGTTTTAACCAATGAAAACACTAAATGGACATGAATCCTAACTCGACGGATATTGACATTGCTGAAGTTTATCTTCCTTGTTCAATCAACGAAAGTGTTTAATGGATGGAAATCCTAACTCGACGGATATTGACATTGTTGAAGTTTATCTTCCTTGTTCAAACGACGAAAGTGTTTAATGGACAGAAATCCTAACTCGACGGATATTGATATTGTGCTTAATGGTCAGGAGATCAAATTCGATGGTTATGGTCAGAAATCTAAACTCGACGGATTTTGACATTGTGTTTGGTGGTTAGAAGTCTAAATTCGATGAATTTGGTCAGAGGATCAAATTCGACGGATATGGTCAGAAGTCTAAACTCGACAGATTTTGACATTGTGTTTGGTGGTCAGAAGTCTAAATTCGATGGATTTGGTCAGAGGATCAAATTCGACGGATATGGTCAGGAGTCTAAACTCGACGAATTTTGACATTGTGCTTAATGGTCGGAAGTTCAAATTATCACAATTGTTCACAAAGGACCCCAAAGTTTAGGCTCTAAATCGTGGCCATCCGAGAACCAATCCGACGTCATTTCCTTCCGTATTATACATTCCAATCCAATCCAATATATATCAATATACACAAACAGACATTCCAATAGCATAAACACTTTACAACGACTTGCAAACAAAGGGTGACCCTCAATGGGTTTCCCTCACTATCAATCATAGACAACGTTCCTATACGCTAATAGAGGTTGAGGAGGAGTGTCTTCCTCTTACCTTAGAGAAGCACAAAGAAAGGCTACTCCTTTTTGGTCAGAAATTTCGTGTTAGCTTCCTGGAAGTCCTAGAATATTCAAACTTACAAAATCAAAACCAAATATTGAAATGGATACCCATGGTCATCAAAATGACCGTGAGTTATGAAAATGAGAAGAGAGAAAGAGAAAGTTGAAAGCTTTACCTTAAAGCTCCAACCTTTAAGCTTCAAAGGTGGAAAAGGATGAAGATGGAGAGAATGGTGAACTCTTGAAGATGACTTCCTCAAAAATGGTGGTTCTCCAAACACAAAGATAGTGCTAGGAGTGTGACAGCATTGAAGATAAAATAGAGGTGTGGGTGGTAATGGTGTTGCTGCTGTGTGAAGAAGAGAGAAAAGGGAGGAAGAGAGCAGACGTGAGGGAGAGAAAATGAGAGAAATGAAATGTAATATGCTCCCTTTAATCAGCCGTGCAGCACCAAAAAGAGGAGAAAGAAAGAAGTGGTTGGAGGAAGCTTCCTAGAAGCTTCCCTCAAAGCTTCCTAGAAGCTTCCCTCAAAGCTTCCTAGAAGCTTCCCTCAAAGCTTCCTTGAGAAGCTTCGCGCGCTTCTCGATAAAATGCATAGTAAGCTTGTCTCCTAATTAAATACATTCGACAGATGATTAATTTCACTATTAGAATTATTTTCTCAGTGAATAAAAGTTACAATTGATGAAAATAATATTTTATTATTCATCAGATAATTTTATGATACCGCGATTTTATCTAACAGATAAAACCTCAAAAAACGCAAACCTCACAAACTGTGCCCGGCCTCGGATTTAGTAAGATCCCCCATCGACGCGTTAACAGTTTAAGGTTTACCAGCCTCAGGAAAAATATTCTATTTTCCCGACTTCACTCAGTGCACACACAAAATGAAGAATATATTAAAATATTCATCATTTCCAGAAAAATCCACAAAAATTCCTAAAAATCATAAATATTGTAAAATGATTATTTATACTGAAATAAAGGATTTTCGGGATGTTTCAACACTCCCTTTCTAAAAAGGAATTTCATTCTCGAAATTTGCATACCTTAAAATAACTGTGGGTGTTGCTCCTTCATCTTGTCTTCCAGCTCCCAAGTTGCATCTCCAGTCACCTCGTTCCAGATTACCTTCACTAATGCGATCTCCTTGCCTCTTAATTGCTTTATCCTTCTATCCTCGATTCTTACAGGAGACGTCTCATAAGTTAAGTTTTCTTTTAATTGTACTGCATCTGGTGCTATGACATGACTTGGGTCAGGAAGGTATTTTTGAAGTTATGACACATGGAAAACATTATGAATGTTTGAAAGGAAAGGAGATAAGGCTATTTGGTAGGCTACAAGACCTACTCGACGAATAATTTGGTATGGTCCAAGGAATTTTGGAGTGAGTTTTCTAGATTTTAGGGCCCGGCCTACCCTAGTCATAGGTGTGACTTTCAGGATTACATGCTCGCCTTCCTCAAACTCAAAAGGCTTTCTCCTTTGGTCTGCATAACTCTTTTGCCGACTCTGAGCCGTCCTCATCTTTTCCTGAATCATCTTAACTTTCTCAGTTGTCTGCTGTATAATTTCTGGTCCAATAGTAAGGCACTCGCCGACTTGGTACCAACACAGAGGTGTTCGACACCGTCGACCATATAGAGCTTCATAGGGTGCCATCCCTATGCTCGAATGATAACTGTTGTTGTACATGAATTCTATCAATGGTAGAACTTCATCCCGACTTCCAGTCTGCTCTATGGTACAAGCTCTAAGCAAATCTTCCAAAGATTGGATCGTTCTCTTTGATTGACCGTCGGTCTGCGGGTGATAAGCAGAACTCAGACGCAACTTCGTCCCCAACGCTTCTTGCAAGCTCTCCCAGAAATTCGAAGTAAATCTCGGATCTCTATCCGAAACAATACTTGTAGGCACATCGTGCAATCTAACTATTTCTCCAATATAGATTTGAGTCAGTCTCTCCAGTTTATATCTTATGTCGATCGGGAGGAAATGTGCTGATTTCGTGAGTCGGTCCACAATTACCCAAATCAAATCATGACCTTTTCTCGTTCTTGGTAATCTGACTACAAAATCCAATGCAATATTGTCCCACTTCCATTCAGGAATAGACAATGGTTGCAACAATCCCGCTGGTCTCTAGTGTTCCACTTTAGCCTTTTGACACAAGTCGATACACGTCTAGTGACGTCACTCTTCATCCCATGCCACCAGAACAACTTCTTCAAATCTTGGTATATTTTTGTTATGCCCGGATGCATACTCAGCTGGCTTGTGTGAGCATGGTTAATGATATATTCTCTAAGTTCTTGGTCTCGGGGAATACAAACTCTTCCACGGAATCTCAGAATTCCGTCCGTTCCTTCCGCAAATGCCGTTTCATTACCTTGCTTCATCTGTTCCCTCACTTCTTGCAAAAACTTGTCAACTTTCTGCTTCTTCCTTATGTCATCCATCAGCTCACTTGAGATGATAACCATATTCATGCAAATCTTCATTGGTTCTAATTCCACAAAAGACCACAAGTCTCTAAACTGCTCTAGCATATCCCATTCCTTGATCATCAAGGTAGAGACACTGATCATCTTCCTACTCAGGGCATCTACCATAACATTTGCCTTGCCAGGGTGATACAGAAGTTGGAAATCATAATCCTTCAGGAACTCTAACCACCTTCGTTGCCTCATGTTCAACTCCTTCTGATCATATAAACACTTCAGACTCTTGTGATCACTGAAAATGTTGAACATCGCTCCATAGAGAAAATGCCTCCATATCTTCAGAGCAAAAACTACAGCCGCTAACTCCAAGTCGTGCGTCGGGTAGTTCTTCTTGTGCACTCGCAACTGCCTTGAAACATAAGCCACTACCCTTCCATGTTGCATGAGTACGGATCCCAGTCCTTGGTGTGAAGCGTCGCAATACACCTCAAATTGCTCATTCGGATCGGGTAGCACTAACACCGGTGAGGTAGTCAGTCGATTCTTCAACTCTTAGAAACTCTGCTCACAGCTGTCGGTCCACTCAAAAGCTTGATTTTTTTCTTGTGAGTTGTGTAAGTGGTCCAGCAATCTTGGAGAACCCCTCAATAAACCTCCGGTAATATCTCGCTAAACTCACGAAGCTACGAATCTTTGTCACTGACTTCGGCCTTTCCCACTGCAACACTGCCTCCACTTTCGATGGATCCATTATAATCCCATCCTTCGAGATCACGTGACCCAGAAACTTAACTTCTTCCAGTCAGAACTCACATTTTGACAGTTTGGCATACAATTCCTTCTCCTTCAGAATCTGAAGAACCATACTGAGGTGTTCAGCATAGTCCTCCTGATTTTGAGAGTATACTAGAATGTCATCAATGAAGACCACAACGAATCTGTCCAAGTAAGGACAAAAGATTCAGTTCATGTTGTCCATAAAGATAGCTGGTGCATTCGTCACGCCAAACGGCATCACGAGGTATTCGTAATGATCGTATCGGGTACGAAAAGCAGTCTTAGGTACATCCTCCGTCTTTACTCGTATCTGATGATACCCAAATCGCAGATCAATCTTCGAAAACACTGCGGCTCCCTTCAGTTGGTCCATTAAGTCATCAATTCTCAAGAGTAGATATTTGTTCTTGATCATTACTTTGTTCAGCTGCCGATAGTTCACACATAATCTTGATGTGCCATCCTTCTTGCGAACTAACAACACTGGTGCTCCCCACGGTGACACACTTGGTCTGACAAATTGCATTTCCAAAAGCTCTTCTAGCAGTTTCTTGAGCTCAGCTAACTCTATCGGTGTCATCCTATAGGGTGCTATAGACACGGGACCAGCTCCCGGTACTAGGTCGATAGCAAACTCTATCTCTCGAGTCGGTGGTAAACCAGGTACATCCTCAAGAAAGACTTTGGGAAACTCATTCACTACTGGAATCGTGTTCACATTAACCTCGTTCTCGACTTTCAAAGAAGACAGTAGCATGTATTCGTGAGCTCCTTCTTTCAAGAGAGGTTGAACTCGGTTGACTGTCAGAAATCTAGAATTCTCCTCTATGGGAAAAACTATGGTCTTTCTGGAACAGTCTAACAGAACATGGTTAGAAGACAACCAGTCCATCCCTAAGATAATATCTAGTTGGGAAAGGGGTAAACAGATCAGATCGACCGAAAAGGTTCGACCTTCAATAACCAATGGACAGTTTAGACAGACTTTGGTAGTGAATACCGGTTTATCAGTGGGGGTAGAAACAGTTAAGTCAAAAGGTAAAGACGACACAGGTAGACCCAGTCTTTGTACACAGTCATATGATATGAAAGAATGGGTTGCCCCAGAGTCATATAGTACAGTTAAAAGATTACCTTCTATGGTGCCTTCTCCCTATATCAAATCTTCAGATTCGGAGGCTTCAGCTCCGCTCATAATGTAGACTCGCCCTCCAGCTTGTGGTTTCTTAGCTCTTGCGGCATTCATTGAAGGTTCGGCCTTCGCCTGATTACAGTCTCGGGACACGTGGCCAGGTTTGCCACATCTAAAACAGATGATCCCCTTTATGGTATAGTCCCTCGTGAGGTGGTCTTTCCCACACTTCATGCATTTAGGAGGATACGTCGTGTTCTGGCCAGTCCGGTTCCCAGTAGAACCTCCACCAGAACTTCCACCCATGGATTGTTGCTGATTTCCCATCGGTCGGGAATACGACTTCTTCTGGAAGCGGTTAGCATTGTTACTGCCGCCTTTCTGGAACCTCGTAGGCCCAAAGTTCCTGTTCCTGGTATCTCTAGATTGCTCCAGAGCCTCTACATCATAACATGTATCCAGTAATTCTGAGAATTCCTTGATCTTCAAGGTGATTACAGCCTTCTTCACTTCGTACCTCAGTCATTCAGTGAATCTTCGACATTTCTATACTTCATTTGGTTGATTCTGAAAGTATGTTGAAAACTGTGACAAGCTTTCGAATTTCGCTGCGTACTCGCTAACGGTCATATTCCCTTATCGCAAGTTGAGGAATTCCGACTCCTTCGTATGCCTTGCGCTTGTAGGAAAGTACTTATCCAAGAACTTTTCCTTGAATAAGTCCCAAGTAATCTCACGGTTTGCAGCTTCTAACATTCTCTGCACTTCGTTCCACCAGTTTTCAGCATTGCCCACCAGCATAAAAGCAGCATAGTTCACCTTTTTGTCCTCAGCGCAGTTCATTCTTCGAAAGACTTTTTCTAACTCCTTGAGCCACAGACTAGCCTTGTCCAGATCAAACTCTCCTTTGAATTGAGGAGGGTTGTGGCGTCGAAACTCCGCCAGGTTCTGAGCCCATTCTTGTTGTTGTGCAACTCTCTCTTGCTGCTAAGTAGCTTGCTCGGTTTGCTATACGACGGCCTCAGCCATCCTCTGCATTGCTGTTATAGCAGCTGCCATGTCTTCCCTTCGCGCCATCTTACTTTCTTAGATCGGATTAACTGAAAACACAGAAAAGTCAGTTGCATTCACTAGGAATACCAAACAATACACCCTTACATATACTATTCAGAGAACACACAACACAAACAAGACAGACTCAATCACAAGACCCAAAGAAACATAAACCGGGGCTCTGATACCAACTTAATGTAACGCCCCTTTTTGGAAAGGGAACGTCACATTGTCAATTACCATGCAGAAATAAAATTATCGAAGTTAAGACCCGGTTCCTTTTAATATAATATATTTTTACTCGATTATAGTTGGGTAATTAAATTGGTGAATATATTTATTTTTATTATATATATATATATTTTTAATACAATAATAATATCACTAGTCGATAACCACGGAGATGAAACATAAATGGAAATAAGGAAATAAAGGCAATAGTAAAGCATACATGGGAAATTAACATTTCATCTTTATATATATATAATTATCAACTGTTTAGTTACAAAGCCTAGTATATCAAAAAGTAAAACTATACCTGTCCCAAAAGGATTATACATACACATCCCCACGGTATCAGAATATACAGCCCACTACCAACAAAACATCAGGCCCCCAAAATAAAATACTGGTAGCCCTCAATAGCTACAAGTAATGTCAGTCCCTCAAGTGGGGAGGAATCGTGTCAGAGGATCCTCATCGGGGTCGTCCTCAGGGACCTCCTCGGGATCTTCCTCAAGATCTTCCTCATCAGAGGTAACCACCATGGGAACAGCAGAGTTACGGGACGGGGCCCGAGCTGTGGAGTGAAAAGAGTCTTCCCGCGGGGTGTAATAACGGTCACCCCACATCTCACGTATAGGAAGATGAAATTCCAGGCGTAGGCTAATACAGCAGGTGAAAACAGGTGCCTCCAGGCTAGAGATATCGACACATCCCCCAAATAGACGCAGCGCTCAGAGCCAAAGTTGATGTGCCAGCACTCTGGCCCTCCTAAGAAAGTCAGACGTACATCTCCCAGAAATCTGTGCGTGCGTGCCTGCATACCCTTCAGCAATCGCTAGTCGAGGTGAGGCCAAAAACCGGGGAAGTCTGGGGCTTCCGATTCCTTGCAGTCGCCTTCTATGGAACGTAATATACAGACAAACAATAATGGAGAGACAGGAAAGAGGTAAGACATCCTACCATCATTACCAATTATAGCATCAAGAAACAAAATGGCGCAAAGCGCCCACATAGCAGTTTTGACAGCAATAATAGAAATAAACATTTAGTAGCAGTTATGATCAACCAAAACAGTTCCAGGTAGTCATATATATATATATTAGAAATACAACAATTCCAATTATAATAACAATGTATGCCAGATAATTCATGGACTCACTATGCACATGCATTCAATAGTTAAAATCCTACTCCATGGAGCTAGACACAAACGGTCGGAGAGAAAGATCAGGAGACTCGTCTGTAACTCGGCTGCCGAGGCCAAAGTGCTATAATCCATCAATTTATCCACGTGCACATCATGACATTGTACAGACAGTCTACACTAGATCACGATATAGGACAATGTCTCGGTCCGGATCATTAGTGTGTTTGCATCGGTCTGCCCCACAGACAGAAGAGCTACCAACTGCTCATTGCGAGGTACCCGCACCCTAACGCCCCCAGGGTCAACCGATGACCTACACTTATCTATTCGCACCCGCACTAAGGTGTGTTCAACTCCTAGCCAACTCGACCTTAACATAGTCCAACGTACATTCACAATGCATACCGACTCTATGCATAATCATGTATGATCCTTATTACATATAGTTCCACAACATGTCACAATTGGCCAAAGCAAGAATCAATACAGTCACTGGTCACTCACATGGACCCACGATGTCATAATCAGTACCCTTTTAAAGTTTATTCTGAGTTCTTGCTTAGGTTTAGCTTTTCTTACAAAGTTTGTCTCTAAGGAATTCTCTTAATTGACTCAATCCTCTTAGGTCATTTGTTCACGTACACTTAGAAGGTTATTCTAAGATCTCAATATCTCACCCTCTCTTGTTCTTACCCTAATTAAAATTATCCAAAGTCTTATGAAAATTCCATTTTGGGTTCTTTAAAATTTATGAATCACAAAGTATAATTTAATTTCCCAATTTGCTAATTCTTGCATCCTGTTACCACTAATTAAATCACTAAGTGTTAGGCGATAATTATAATTTTGGATTCGATGAAGAAATGTCTCTAGTGTACAATTGAGGCTGCCTTTCGATGGAAAATAACCTGACAGAAGCAATGTTGGTAGAAAGACATTGTTTGACAAGAGTGGCTAAAATCAATTTCTGTCGAACGAAGGTTCGGTCGAGTGGTGTATGGAGTTGTTGAATCCACTAGAAGATCTGCAGAATTCCCTAATTCGACGGGTGGGTGTTGACGTTGGAGAGATCTTCCAGGGTTTTAACCGACAAAAACACTAAATGAACAAGAATCCTAACTCGACGAAAGTGTTTAATGGACGGAAATCCTAAGTCGACGGCTATTGACATTGTTAAAGTTTATCTTCCTTGTTCAATCGACGAAAGTGTTTAATGGACGGAAATCCTAACTCGACGAATATTGACATTGTGCTTAATGGTCAGAAGATCAAATTCGACGGTTATGGTCAGAAGCCTAAACTCGACGGATTTTGACATTGTGTTTGGTGGTCAAAAGTCTAAATTCGACGGATTTGGTCAGAGGATCAAATTCGACGGATTTTGACATTGTGTTTGGTGGTCAGAGGATCAAATTCGACTGATATGGTCAGGAGTCTAAACTCGACGGATTTTGACATTGTGCTTAATAGTCGGAAGTTCAAATTATCACAATTGTTCACAAAGGACCCTAAAGTTTAGGCTCTAAATCGTGGCCATCCGAGAACCAATCTGACGTCATTTCTTTCCGTATTATACATTCCAATCCAATCCAATATATATCAATATACACAGATAGACATTCCAATAGCATAAACACTTTACAATGACTTGCAAACAAAGGGTGACCCTCAATGGGTTTCCCTCACTATCAATCACAGACAACGTTCCTAAATGCTAATAGAGGTTGAGGAGGAGTGTCTTGCTCTTACCTTAGAGAAGCACAAAGAAAGACTGCTCTTTTTTAGTCAGAAATTTCGTGCTTAGCTTCCTGGAAGTCCTAAAACATTCAAACTTACAAAATCAAAACCAAATATTGAAATGGATACCCATGGTCATCAAAATGACCGTGGGTTACGAAAATGAGAAGAGAGAAAGACAAAGTTGAGAGCTTTACCTTAAAGCTCCAACCTTTAAGCTTCAAAGGTGGAAAATGATGAAGATGGAGAGAATGGTGAACTCTTGAAGATGACTTCCTCAAAGATGGTGATTCTCCAAACACAAAGATAGTGCTAGGAGTGTGACAGCATTGAAGATAAAATGGAGGTGTGGGTGGTAATGGTGTTGCTGCTGTGTGAAGAAGAGAGAAAAGGGAGGAAGAGAGTAGACGTGAGGGAGAAAAAATGAGAGAAATGAAATGTAATATGCTCCCCTTAATCAGCCGTGCAGCACCAAAAGGAGGAGAGAGAGAAGTGGTTGGAGGAAGCTTCCTAGAAGCTTCCCTCAAAGCTTCCTTGAGAAGCTTCGCGCGCTTCTCGATAAAGTGCATAGTAAGCTTGTCTCCTAATTAAATACATTCGACAGATGATTAATTTCACTGTTAGAATTATTTTCTCAGTGAATAAAAGTTATAATTGATGAAAATAATATTTTATTATTCATCAGATAATTTTATGATACCGTAATTTTATCTAACAGATAAAACTTCGAAAAACACAAACCTCGCAAACTGTGCTCGGCCTCGGGTTTAGTAAGATCCCCTTCGATGCGTTGACAGTTTAAGGTTTACTAGCCTCAGGGAAAATATTCTATTTTCCAGGCTCCGCTCAGTGCGCACGCAAAACGAAGAATATATTAAAATATTCATCATTTCCAAAAAAATTCATAAAAATTCCTAAAAATCATAAATATAGTAAAATGATTATTTATACTGAAATAAAAGATTTTCGGGATGTTACAGACTCGATAATAGTTTGTGAGGTTTTTGAGTGAGCTTGAAGAGGTTAGGTATGAAAATAATACTTGTAATCTAGCTTGGAGTGGTTAGGGTGGAAGAAAGACTACTTAAATCTATAAAAATCTCGGCTGTATGTTGGGGACTAAAAGTAGTTAAGTGGTTTGACCAAACTAGTATAAAATCCAATGTGTAAAGCTTTCTCTATCTCTATCTTATTACTTTCTGAATCTTACTTGCTGAACTCTGATATCTTAAGTTCTTTTAAGTAAAAAGATGAGTGTGTGCATATTGTTTTTCGACCACACAATCAGTAAAGGTTTTTCAAACTTTGAGAAAGTTATTTTCTAAAGCATTTTGGCATTTTTCTAAACTCTTATTAGGTTTCTGATACCCCCTTCTAGCTATTTGGTTTTTGATACTTAGCTTTATGAATGAAACACAAACTTTTCATCATAATATCCAAGTTTATATACTTGACAAAATTTGAATAATATTTATAATTTTTTTCAATTTTTGTATGTTTTATTAATAATATAATTTTTTTATTTATACTAATAATATCAACATAACATATGTTTAAATTTTTATGAATAATAAATATATATAAGATAACATAGTAAACATAAATGTTGCTTAGTATATGATATATAATATTTTCATCCAATTTTTAAGCTTTTGCCAAGTAATAAAATTAACAATAACCTTTAATATTTTATTTTTCATATTATTTATTACTACAATTAATCTATATTTTGAATAGTGAGCTTGCCTCGAGAGCAACTGAATAATATCATTAACTATATATAAATTTTGAAAGAAGATAATAAATAATAAATTTAAAAAGGTAAAGTGTGAATGTGCATAAGATAAAAATTAATCATGTAATAGTAGTAGCATATTGTGAAATTGCATGGAGAATTAAAAATTTATTTTAAATATAAATAATAAATATTAAATAAAAAATAAAGATTAAGTTAACTTTTAAAAAAATAACAAAATAATGAAATAAAATAGATAACAATATTACTATGTACATGTTAGTGAAAAATATTAATCAAGTAACACTGACGATATTATACCAAAAAATTACATTAAAATAGTGAAAATTTATTTTCAATAAAAATATTAGATATTAAATATTAAAAAAATTATGTTAGATTTTAAAAGAAAACAATGGAATAATAAAATAAAAAGAAAACAATTCCAAAGTGTATGTGTTGGTAAAAAAAAAAAAAATCAAACAGCGATGATGAGATATAGTAAAATTACTATTTTAAAAGTGACAACAATTTTAGTGAGTGATATTGATAAGTAAAAAAATTCATCAAGTTATAGCAATAAAATATAATAAAATTACTATAAGAATGTACCAACAAAACAAAAAATTCTTATAAGAAGTTTATGATCTTTGTTTTTTCTTAAAGTATTTTTTACTAAATAAGTGATGGATTAATTTCTAAGATACAATTATATGCTTTAGTGAAAAATTTTCTTAATTATTATTTTTATTCACATGAATTTATTGATTAAATTTAAAATTATATATTTAAAATATTTGAATTCTTTTTACTCAGATTAATGTGCTTTAATTAAAAAAATTATCTTTAAAAATTAATATTTTTAGTAAAATTAATACTATAAAATATAAAATAACCCATGCAATGCACAGATAAGGTTTTAAGTAAAATTATGTGATACAAGTACAATTGGCCCAATGTTGGAAACGGAGACTGCTGGACCAGCTGGAGCAATATGTGTGAAAGACAGGCCCAAAAGAATGTTGAGAAGACCAGCCCGTTTTACATAAGTCCATCTGAAATAAAAAAAAAACAACAAAATATGGTATTAAGACTTTGCAATTTTAGACAGTTATATTTTAATCAGTAGTATCAGTGAGGTGGGGACAGATGTCCACCGATCCTGACTAGGAGGGAATTTGTTACGATTTCATCTTTCTATTTAGCATGAGAATAATCAATAGAGAAACAGAAAAAATTTCCACAAAATAGTCTTTCTCTCCTTCTACGGCTTTCTCAGTAAAACTGAGAATTCAATTTCCTAACACCCCTCATATCATTGGTGCTTTCATTCTTGTCCTCATGCAGACTCGTTCACACACCGAAAAATCGGAAATCACCCAATTACAGGATTCCATCACAGCCCTAACTTCTGCATTCACTGAATTCAAACACAACCAGGACCACCGCCATGAATCATATTTACAGACCTTTCAAATTCTCCAGAACCAGCTCCATGAACGTGAACCCACACCACCCCTTAGCCCAACTCCAACCCCGACTTTAAAACCCCCTAAACTACTCCTTCAATCATTTGATGGATCCAATCCCCTTGAATGGATTTTTCAGGCAGAGCAGTTTTTTAATCACTATGTTATTCAACTTGCATTACGGCTCTCTTATGTTTCTGGCTACATGAGCGGTGATGCTCTCGGTTGGTACCAATGGATGCATAATAATCAGATGCTAACCACATGGGAGGAGTTCACCAGAGCTTTGGAACTGCGATTTGGGCCATCATCCTTTGAGAACCATCAACAGGCTCTTTTTAAGCTACAGCAAACTACTTCGGTGACTGATTACCAAAGGGATTTTGAGCGCCTCTGCAATAGGGTAATTGGCCTACCTCCCAATGCTATTCTTGATTGCTTTATTTCTGGTTTGCACCCTGAGATTCAGTATGAGATGGCCATTTTACAACCCACATCCATATCCCAAGCCATTGGCCTTGCCAAATTAATTGAAACAAAACTACAACATAGTAGACCTATACATTCCCCAGTGCCATCCCTAAACCTACCCTTTATCCATCTCCTTCAACAACCACACCAAACCCTCCCCTCCTACCCAATCCACCCCCACGTTTAGCCCTTCCAAGACCTCCTACTTCCAACCAGTCCATACCTATTCGACGCTTATCCCCATTAGAGATGCAGGCTCGGAGAGCTAAAGGCCTTTGTTTCAATTGTGATGAACGTTTTCATCCAGGGCATAAATGCAAAACTAAGCAGTTCCTATTATTATTGGCTGATGAGAATAGCTCAGGGGATCATCTTCCCCCACCGATGATTTATTCTTACTCACAGCTCCCACCCCACCCTTACCCACCACTTATTTTACCCCCTCAATCACCATCAACTCATCGGCACCCATTCCCATTACACATCCCAACCCCGAACATTTCCACCTTTCAATGCATGATGACGACAGCCACCCATCACCTCGTACCTTGAGATTTCAAGCCCACATTCGGGTCTTGTAGTTTCGTCCTAATTGACACCGGGAGCTCTCACAACATACTTCAGCCACGCATTGCTGCATTTCTTGGGCTGCCCATCCAACCACTTGACTCCTTTTCGGTTATGGTGGGCAATGGTGATTACTTACACTGCTCAGGTTACTGCCTAGATGTGCCCATTTCAGTCAATGAACACATATTTCATATCCCATT
This sequence comes from Ormosia semicastrata, assembly GCA_029884595.1. Classification (NCBI taxonomy): domain Eukaryota; kingdom Viridiplantae; phylum Streptophyta; class Magnoliopsida; order Fabales; family Fabaceae; genus Ormosia; species Ormosia semicastrata. Next base: position 14,334,972 of record JAQQTO010000062.1, on the reverse strand, counting down.
TTATCTCCTACCTATCCAAGGAGCTGATGTGGTTCTCGGGGTTCAGTGGTTACAAACTTTGGGGCCTTTTGTTTCTGATTACAAGGTCCCTTCCATGCAATTCTATTATGAGGGGTCTCTTATCACTCTAAATGGTACCTCTACTTCCCTTATTACACCAGCTACCTTTCATCAATTCACTCGCATGCTACACACAGATTCTATTGCTACTTGCCATGCTATTTCTATGATTCTGCGCAATACATCCCAAATGACAATAAAACCTATCGGCGGATGATCAACAAGCTGCTCACAAATTGTTTCCCCCTGGACTTAGCCTCTATCCTATTACAATATTCCCGTATTTTCACAACCCCCATGAGCAACCACCAAACCGCCTCATGATCATCATATCCATTTACCGCCAAACACCCAACCGGTAAACACAAAGCCTTACCGTTACCCCGTTTCCAAAAAGAGGCTATCACTAAGCTAATTGCTTGATATGTTGACGAAGGGATTATTCGCCCTAATACTAGTCCCTACTCTTCCCAGGTTCTAAAAAGAAGGACGGGACATGGCGTTTTTGTGTGGACTACAGGGCCTTGAACGCCATTACTATTAGGGACAGATTTCCCATCCCTACTATTGATGAGCTTCTTGATGAGCTCAATGGAGCCACTTATTTCTCTAAGATTGACCTTCGGTCGGGTACCACCAAATCGAGATTGGCCCCAGAAGACATTCCCAAGAATGGACATTACGAATTCCTAGTGATGCCCTTCGGCCTTACCAATGCACCCTCTACTTTTCAGGCTGCAATGAATGATCTTTTACGACCATTTTTACGTAAATTTGCTCTTGTTTTCTTTGATGATATCCTCATTTTTAGCCCTACGTGGACTGACCATTTGTCACATGTTGAACAGGTCCTATTTTTATTGTTGACAAATCAGTTTTACGCTAAACTATCTAAATGTCAGTTTGGTGTACGTTCTGTTGATTACCTAGGGCATATTATCAGTGAGCAGGGTGTGCAAGTTGATCCTAGTAAGATTCAGGTAATTTTGGACTGGCCAATTCCAACTTCTATCACTGCTCTCAGGGCATTTTTGGGTCTCACGGGTTTTTACAGACGGTTTGTCAAACACTATGCCACCATAGCAAGTCCACTCACTGACCTACTCAAGTCCACTGGTTTTTCATGGTCACCTCCAGCCACTCAGGCCTTTCACACTTTAAAAACAGCTATGACTACCCTTCCGATTTTGTCCTTACCCAACTTTTCCATTCCTTTTGAGGTCACTACCGATGCTTCTAATGTGGCCATTGGTGCAGTCCTATCTCAACACACCCGTCCCATTGCATTTTTCAGCAAAAAACTGAGCCTCGTCTCTGCTCCTCATCTACTTACATTAGAGAACTTTATGCGATGTGAAAGCGGTAAAAAGTGGGAGACAAGTATCTCTTGGGAACGACTTTTAAGATTTACACTCAAAAAGTCTCATGACTCAATCAATCCAAACACCAGAGAAAATGGTTGACTAAACTCATGGGGTATAGTTATGAGATTCATTACAAGCAAAAGAGAGAATTATGTTGTGGATGCCGATGCTGCGTCCGTGTTGAAGACACTGCTACTCGAGGCCTTTTTCTCTTCGATCGGCTCTCCAATTTTCCCCTTGTTCTCACGGCTTGAAATTTTACTCCACACAAAAAAGTTAATCGACAAAAACTTCAAGAAGATTCAACAACGCAGCAAAAATTTTCTTACAAGTCAGGATTACTCTACTTTAAAGATAGACTTTTTGTTCCTAAAGAGTCTGACTTCATCATTCCCTTATTACATGAATTTCACTCTTCACCATTAGGGGGACACTCTGGAATTAAAGCCACTTTAGCACGACTTTCAGCTACCTTCTATTGGCCAGGCATGCATGCTGATGTTAAGGATTATGTCAATAAATGCTCTACATGCCAGTACAATAAGTATAGCACACATAGTCCTTATGGTTTACTACAACCATTACCAACTCCTAACCAGGTTTGGGAAGAAATCTCCATGGATTTTATCACCAACCTTCCCACCTCTTCCAATAAAACTCATGGGTGATAGTTGACGGTAGCTCATTTTATTGCCTTGCCTAAAAAAATATATCGCCTACATGGGGCACCAAAAACCATTGTCGGTGATCGTGATAGGGTATTCATTAGCAAATTAAAAAGAGTTATTCAAAGCTTTGGGTACTAAGAATAGCTCTTATCACCCACAACAAAACAGAGGTTCTCAATCGATGTTTAGAACATACCTTATTTTTTTTGTCGGTGAGACACCTCATCGTGGTTTCGTTATCTACCGTTGGTGAATGATAATTCTCTTTCCATTCTACTATTGGCATGTCTCCTTTTGAAGCCCTCTACGGACGGCCTCTTCCATCTCCACATATGTTCCCGGACGTTCCATTTTAGATGAAATCCTATCACGAGAGGGCACAAATTTTCAAACTTTTAAAATATAACCTCACCGGAGCGAGGAATCGCATGGTTCGGCAATTTCGAGCGCGGCGACAAGGAATTCGAAGAGGGTCGGTGGGTTTACAAAGCTGCCGCCTTATCGGCGACTCTCTGTCAAAAACGTGAAAAAAACGCTTCTATGGTCTTCAGAATCCTCCGCCGCATCGGGCCGTGGCTTATGAGTTGGAGCGCCAACAACGGCACGCATCCACCCTGTCTTCCATGTATCTCTTCTAAAGGCACATTACGGGCGGCTCGCCACACAGATCTCACCCCTACTTATTACACGAGGCACCACAACCGGATCTCCGGCCAGTGCGGATTCTTGACCGTCGGCCCGGGTTTCGTCGCGGAAGGGTCAACAAGAAGAGCTTTTATTGAGTGGCGAGGGACACATCAGAAAGACCACGTGGGGCGAAAGCTACTTTATTCTCAGTTATCCCCACTTTGATCTTGAGGACAAGATTGGTCTCAAAGGGGAAGGTAATGATACAAGTACAATTGGCCCAATGTTGGAAACGGAGACTGCTGGACCAGCTGGAGCAATATGTGTGAAAGACAGGCCCAAAAGAATGTTGAAAAATTAATATTTTACGTAAGTCCATCTTATGGTATTAAGACTTTGCAATTTTAGACAGTTATATTTTAATCAGTAGTATCAGTGAGGTGGGGACAGATGTCCACCGATCCTGACTAAGAGGGAATTTGTTACGATTTCATATTTCTATTTAGCATGAGAATAATCAATAGAGAAACAGAAAAAATTTCCACAAAATAGTCTTTCTCTCCTTCTACGGCTTTCTCAGTAAAACTGAGAATTCAATTTCCTAACACCCCTCATATCATTATGTCAGTAAATTTTATCAAAAAAATTTATGTAAGTAAATAATTGAATATGGCCCTCCCCAAATTTAGTTTTTATTTTATTTGGCACTGAATTTAATTTATTTATTTTTATTTTGGGTACATTTTATTTATCTCTTTTATATCCCTTTGATTGGTGGATGAATACACATCACCAGAAATCCTACGTAGTAATTACACAGATTTGTTCCTTTAGTGACGGTGATTGAGGAATCATCTCTCTCTCATCGATCCACAAAATCTGTTAAACTGAAATTGGAGCAAATTCCCAATTCGCTCTTTGTTCACCTCTGAAATTGGAGCAAATCTCTCTCCCTTCTCTGCTCCATGGTCAGTTTCATCTGCACTCACTCCTTCAGTTACTATTATATGCATCATGTTTCTCACTGTTTTGCATCGATTTACTTTACTTCAAACACTTGGAACTTCACACTCTCTCTACCAATCGAGTCTCCTACTGATTTTTTTTTTTTAACCTTCGAGGTGCAAGCATCATCATCACACCCCGAATTTTAGAGACTGGGACAGGGTTTCTTGGTTTTCACTATTGTTTCATTGGTTTAATTTATATTAAGTAGCAAGATTAACTGAACTAGTTTTTTTTTTTAATTTTATAATTTTTTAAATTCATGTTCTGATGTGATTGTGTTAGTTTTGTGAAAGAAAATAGGGGAAAAAGCAAAAAATTTACTGTATTTTTCCTGTTTCTGTTTGGTTTGGCGATAGTCGGGTCGAGGTGGAAGGGACCGGTTTAGGAGGGATTACCCTTCAAGATATGAAGATAAGGGCAATGGTGTTACTGGGCGTGGCAACAGCAACAGCAACAATCCCCCTTCCAGGCACCTTTGGGTTGGGAATCTATCCCACAACATTGTAGAGGATGAACTTGCTCATCATTTTTTACAGTTTGGACCAATGGAGAGTGTCGCCTTCCAGCCTGGTCGCAGCTATGCTTTTGTTAACTTCAAAAGTGATGAAGATGCTATAGATGCCATGAGAGCACTTCAAGGTTTTCCTCTTGCTGGCAACCCGCTTAGAATCGAGTTTGCAAAGGCGGTCAGTGTTGCCCACCTTTTACTGCTTATTACTTTTCCAGATGATTATATGTGTATATGTATATACCCCAGAAGCTCTGTTCAATTCATTTAATCAAGGCCATAATAGTGTCTTAGATTTAAATCAGCAAAACTTGCAACAAAAATGTGGGAATGCAACACACTTGTCACTGATTCTCATTTATGGTATGGTTCAATCCATCAAATTAAGATGCTCCAAAATATGCACATTACAGTTAAGAAAGGCATGGTGGACAGTTGCTTCTTTCGATTTTTAGGTAATAATTCACTCCAAACCAGGGTTCAAAATAATAACTCCACTCATCCAAGGAATAAAGATACTACCCAGCATTAGCTCAGCTGCTTAATACTTTTCACAAGTCCTGAACTGGTTTTCCATATTGCTGAATCTTGGGGCAAGAAATATTTCAGTTGGCCTCTTGGTTATTAATATCTTTATTTTTAAATTTGATGAGATTTTGCACTCTCAATAATTTCAATATCAAAGGTATAAAAAACTCATGAAAAATAGGAGGAGTGTACTGCCCCTGTTACCTCAGGTGAAATTAAATAACCAGATATCAGCATCTTCAGTTAGACTTTAAGAGAAGGCTTGAGAGTTAATCTGGAACTAAAATGTGAGGATAGAGACTGCACTATAAAAGACTTGGCTTTTCCATTTGATTTAACCTTTTATATTAAAGTACTGGTTACCAAAAAATTAACAAGTCTATAAGGATTTTATTAAAGACAATATTCTTAACGTTTAATACCTTAACATTCAATTGAACCTTTTAGCATATTATTTTTCTATATTTTCTCTTCAATTTGAGCTTCATATGCCATAAAATTGATAGCCTCTGTATGGTTTAAGGCTGTAAATAAGAAGGAAAATTTTTTATTGAAAAAAGAGGAATGGAACTTCAGAAAAGGTAAATTAAAGGGAGATTACGACTGTAGGAAAATTAAAGAAACTCCATGGTGAAGGTTCATCAATTGTAGAGTATGAGTGGAGTAACCCTGTTAGCACATTATTCAACTCTGAATAAGAGTAGATGTTTCCACCAGTAGAATAAACAAAAAGAAGAGACAGTTCATCATAACATGTTATCTGAAACAGGTTGTAGCTTTTTCATGCCATTAGCTATTTATCTTCAAGTATTAGCCCCATTTATTTCCACTATACTCTAAAAGGTAACTGCAAAAATATTAAAAACCAGGACAGGTTTAAGAACAAGCAGCTCAGTGACTCATTATAATTGTAATATTTATCTAGGAACTAGTAACGTGTTCATAAGTATTACTCATTCAATAGCCAGGAGTCCCTTAATTATCACACACTTTTATTACCCACCAGGGTTGGCAGATCGTCTATTATTTGTTAACAATTTAAATCCTATGCTTACCATGCCATTCTTTTCCACGGGTGAGTTGGAATGACTTATATGTAAGCAATTTAGTGTCATTGAGGACACTGTAGATCAATGGCATAGTTGAACTTAGGGGTTCAACTTTCAAATAAGTTAATTTAAGCGTTTTTTTTAAAATAAAAGAAGAAATTCATTAAGATGAAAGAAGAGAAGATAATTACATAGAATTTGCTGGATAAGGGATCCTCCTTAACGTAAAAGGAAAACAAACAACAAAGAAAAAAGAAAACATCAGCGGAGCAAATCTACCCAATCCGTCTGCATATGTTAGGGAAACCCCTTAAAAAGGCCTTGTGCTTTAAACCAAATGGAAACCAAATGCTTGATCTTAACCCACATCAGCTGCTGTGCCAAAGAAACCTCTGCAAAAATACAAGAGTTACGCTTCAGCCATATGTGCCAAAGGGTAGTATAGATTGCACATTGCCAAAAAAATTTAGCCTAATAATGACTTGGGGATTGTTATGGAAATAATTTACATGTTATGCATCAGATGATGCTATTGCTTTAAATTGTTTGGAAATTTCATTGCATGTCGTGGTTTATAATATATGGGAGTTCCAACTTTTTCTAATTTCAGTTTTATGTATTTCTTGCATACTTTCCCAGGTTCTTCATGGAAATGGTATATAGTACATAAAATTGGTAATCTTAAAGAAAGCTAATTATAGATATAATTCATAATAGATCTCAAATGAAGTTGCAATAGATCAATTTCAATAAATATATCCATTCTTTAAGTTTAAAGAATATAGAACAACAAAATATGCAGAAAAAATCTTAACATTTAATTATCTAATCTTTCAATAAGTCCAAAAATTCATCCAGCTCACTTATCAGAAGCTGCAGCAAGAGGTGGTGATATCTGTTCAGTGTTCATGTGTTTGAATGCTAGCAAACATTGCTCGATATCCTCTTAACACAAGAAATGTACTTGTGCAGGAGAAAGTTGCCTTGCATGGCCTACGAATGTTCTTGTCAGTTTCCATTTAGTTTTATAATCATCACTGCCAATTAAAGCCTGGTTAAAAATTAACCAATATTAAGGCTCCTTTACTTATAAAAGAAAAAGACCAATATATATATTAAAAGAAATGGTGAAATGTGATAAAAGAAAGTGCAAGTCAGAATGCTTTCAACACTTGACATGTAATAGAAAAAAAACCATGAAAAATTCAAAATCTTTCACAACATGGTTCTGTTGCATAAATCATATTGTGATTTAGTTCGTTGAACTAAACATCTGTCTGAAGTAGGAAAATATGCAGTGGGCCTTCATAATATTGGTAAAGTTAGATTACAATTTAGGTTTCTTTACAAGTATGTGCAAGTTGCTACATCATGTAACCACCTATATTTGGATAATTTTGGCATTTTGTGGCATATGTAGCGTACTGATTAGATGCTTTTATAGTTTTTCAGTCTGTTATTAATTCGTGTTATTCTTTTGGCGTCCAATCATAGATCCTTGAGAGAAATTTTTAATACATTCTATAATCATTTTGAAATTACTATTATGGGGGCTTTGCTGTTTTTTTATGATGTTTTGGAATATTCATGTTAATTGGATTATGGTGCAATTGGAATATAAGACTGATTACATAAGCAAGTACCTGATTCTGCTTTCTCATGTCTAGTCATAAAGCTGAATTGAAGTTGCTGATGCGGATGTACTTGCACTTGTTGGGAATGAAGTTGTAAACCAAATTTTCACTGCTTGCCGCTATTCATTGATTTATATATAGAAGGATAACAAAAGAGGAGGGTAAGATATCGTTGTTGACAGAGAAAAAAAAAACACAGCATAACAGAAGGAAAATACAGCAAAGCAAAACAAAAGAGACCCCAATAATATCCAAAAAGGAGACCCCCTCTCTAAACACCGGAGAGAAACCAAAAAAACAGAAATCTTCCATAGTGGATCTACGGACAAACTTGAAATTTGAAAACAACGTTCTGCTTCTATCAGATACACGAAATAACTGCATACTTAATGCATTTCCACAAGGCTTTGATCTCTCCTTCCAAAAATATTGAAAACTCACTGAAGAAACTGCTCTCAAAGGGAAAATCTAGTATTCATCAAACAACAAAAAGCTTAATCCAAACGAGTGTTGTTAGTGGTCAGTATTAATATAAGTGTCTAGTAGTCTTGTAGCTAGAACAATACATACTGTGCATACTTGGTTGAAAAAAAGGCTTTGTGAGGCCTCCAAACCTGCAACTGGTCGTTAGTGTTTGTGCCTGTTCTGCTTGTGGTCAAATACCAGCATCACTATTAAGAATCACTATTTAAAATAAAGAATTCTCAAGAACGTCTGCAAAGAGTTCTTTTGTAAAAATCATTATTAAAAACAAAGCATTATAGCTAGTTTTTGCTTCTAATTTCTGTTTCCAGCAAAAGCTTCAAATACCTGCTTCCAATCTACAGGAGCAAAATAGCTTCTGGTTCCACATAAAAGTGATTAGGGTTATTGTCCTTAAACCAATAGAAGTATGAAAATGCACCTTTATTTATATAAAGTGCCTTTAAGCTGTGCAATGGTATAGTCAAACAGGCTTCATGTTAGCTTCATATTAAATATTGCTGTCCAAATGAAAGTATTAACCTTGGATTTTTATTTTTATTTTTATTTTTATTTTATTAAAGTATGTTTCAAGAGGAAATGTATTCCTGCTTTGTGAATGAGTAAGAAAGTGGAAGGACTAACAAGAATGCACTGTGGAAGAATTAAGAGTCCAATTCCTCCCCATAAGGGAGGAAAGACCAAAGAAGCTAACAAACTTCTCTATCATTCCGGTTATTGGAAAAAACTAAAAAATACCAAGAAATATTGGAATCTTGTAAATTAAAAATTATTGATGGCGCAGTTTGCTATAAAGATGGAGGCTAGAGAGACTGGGATAGGCTTTTTAAAAAGGATTATCTCATAACCAAAGATCAAGCCTGATCTGATAACTATAATCCATCTTATACATTACCAAAGGCAAAATAGAGGCATAATTCTGATAGATGAACTTGTATGGATTTGAATGAGTAGCCAAGTTGCCTTTGTTACTTGAAGCAAACTCCAAAGACTTGTAGTGTAATTTATTTGTATCAATGATTGTAAATACACTGTTAAGCATTTACAATGTTGAGCTATATTTGTTGAAGCTCAATATTTGCCAGTTCACTTTAGTTTCAGGCTTTCAGCACTGATGATCTCAACATTATAAGTACCAATCAACCAAACAATATCTATTTATTTAATTTGGGTAGATATAATAAAACCATTCATGAGCCTTCACCTAATAGCTTTAAGCTTTTAGGAGTTGGTCCTTGACATGGTATTCAAGCCTTTTTGACCAATGGTCAAGAGTTTGATCATTAAATTTCAGCACAAGGTATAATGGGCTTGTGCATTGTCCACGCATCAAGCCCAATGGGCTATTGTGAGAGGGAGCGTGTTAGATATAGAACCATTCATGAGCTTTCACCAAGTAGCTCAACCTTTTAGGAGGGTTGGTCCTTGACAGCTAAGAAGCCAATAGATCCCTTTAACTTTGACCTTTCAGGAATTGCAACATTTTTTATTTAAAGTTAACCTCCTGTGGTTCCATAATTTACAAATAGCTTCATTCCATCCACTTTCTATCCAAATGAATTGTAGATATATTTAATCTTAAATAACATTGTATTAAGAGGCTCAACTACTATACTACTAGGTTGACAGTTTAAAGTGATATAAACCAGTTAAAGCTCTACAATTATAACCTGGGCTACTGCAATTTTTGTTGCTCTATAATTTTACAGTTTCTATGCTCACTAACTGGGTGAGTTAGTGATTATCTTATTCCTTTTTGTTGCTCAAGTGACATTCTCTACTTGTAGTTCAGACTGACATTGAATTTAAAAGGGGCTTTTTTGCTTCATTTCTAAATCATAAGAGGTATGATTGATTAGAAGCGCCATATGTGCCAAAAGTTAAAGTTAAAAGGGTATTAGGGGTTTTTTCTTTTCCTCTTTTGTAGATTGAGATAGAGATTTTATTGAATAGCGTACAAGAAGAAGGACAGCTTCAGAAAGGAAAACAGTAAAACAAAAGAAATACAAGGAATCAATATCATAGTTGCCTCCATTAAAAGACCATGTCCAAAGTGTGTACAACAAACAATAACATCACTGAAATAAAACTAATCACAGCTCCCCTAACCTCCTCCCCTGAAACACCAGGAAGCAAACCTGGATTAAACTTTTACCTTCAGTAAGTAAAACCATGGAATTATTTCGTCAACTTCCCAACGGTGGAAGGAAAACATACAATATTTACTGGAACCAATTCTTCCCAAAACATAACAAAAGTCAAATCAAGATTTTCATTTGGACAGAGTAATATTCCCTTGCGCCCTTTCCCTATATGCTTTTATTGAAATTACTTGATAATCTCTATGGTATGGTCTTATATGCTGGAGTTCTGGCATGGATCATTCCCTGAGTATTCATATAAGTTTCTCCAGCTCTAATAGTAGGTGGAGATAAAAAAATGACGTGGTAGGACCATGCGAGACTATTAAGAAGGATTAAAGTTATATGGGGTTTCTTGAATTTATGATGCATGATCGAGCACAATGGCACACTAGAATCCATGTTGTTGATCACTAAACTTTACAAGGGACCGATTTGTGTTTTATGCATTAAGTATCTGAAGAGTTGACGATTCATTCTATGTGCTCAGTAGTTTCTGGAAATTAGGACTAGGAATAAAGGCATATGATTATTGTTAGAGATATAAAGCCATTCAATTGCTTCCACCTTATAGCTTAAACTTTTAGGAAAGTTTGTCCTTGACATGGTATCAAAGCTTCTATAACCAAGTGGTTAGGGGTTCGATCCGTGCCTCCCTTGTTCTTCATAATTAAATTAATTTTCAGCACAAGGTAAAAGTGGGCTTGTGTTTTGTCCATGCTTCAAGCCTAAAGGGCTCTTGTGTTATAGGGTATATTAGAGATATAAAACCATTCAAGTGATTCCCTCTGATTGCTTTAGCTTTTAGGACGGTTGGTCCTTGACATGAAGCATCCTCCATTGCTTGTTTGATTGAGCCTTGGCTTCCCATTTCATACAAGAAACTTAGTTGACATTGTGTAATATGTAATATGATCCTCATGTTAGAAGATATTAGGTTAATAGTCTTATTAGTAGGAGGCTTGGGCTTGTACCCGTAGTACTAGTACTTGACCTAGTTAATAGTATAAATAGGTGCATTAGGTTATTGTATTAAGGTGCAACACATTTTCCATCAATCATATTCAGTGTTTTATTATCAACCGTCATTCTCTCTTTTCTCTTTTCCTTGTCTAAACACTAAAGTTTCAACATAGTATTAGAGCGGTACCATCCACCTTGAGGAGAGTCTCCTTTCTTTTGTGTTGAGTTCACTGGACTCAGGTTGTACATTCTCTCCTCTGTTTTCTGTATTATTCTCTCCTCTTTTTCTAAGTCAGAATCTGTTCTCAAAGGGTAGATGGACTGAATCTTTTCTCAAGCCAAAGTAGGGCTGTTTCTGGGTCGCTGTTGGTAGCTCTCTTCTGCTGCGATGACTTGTAAGAGTGGGTTGCTCCAACCTATCTCCTGGGATTGGGGGACTGTCGTGTGCAGGATAGTTGATGGTTCCCTCTATGACGATTGGGGACGACTTCGGTCTAGTCTGTGCAGGATAGTTGGTTTTCCATTGACTGGATGATTTCCAGTAGGTATTGTGGTGGCAGTGGCAGTAACTCACTCCTGCTCATGTGTTTGGAGCATACTTTTGGGCATCCTTAGTTTTCTGGTGTCATGGTGGGTGGCCGAAGTTGCCATGGTGGGGTGCGACTAGGACCAATGGCTGGCTTTGGGTACTCGCTGGCGATGGTGGTGGCGGCTGGCCAGAGCTGTAGCGAGTTTTCCATTGAGCTCTGTTATTTTTATTTTTATTTTTATTTTGGTTTCCTGCTTCAGAACTTGCTCCTCTTTGTATTTCTGAATTTTGTTTTGACTGAAGGTGAACCTGGCAAGTTCTGATGGTGTTTCTTTTGCGGTTTTGTGATTTTCCAAAGAGCATACTCTATAGATTGCCTTCCTTTCGTCTTCTGTTGTTGATGTTCTTTCTTCTGGTTTTGGTTTGCTGTGCAAGTTGTTTGGGTGCTCTCTTTTCCAGCATAGATCAGGTTGCCGGTGTTCGAAGCTCCGGCGAGATGTATTTTAGGCCGGACAGTGCATTTTTGGATGGTTTCTTTCCCTCTTCTCTTGTTCTCTACTCTGCTGCTGAGTTGACAAAGATTTGGATCCCTTTGGTGAGTGCTCTGTTCTACTACACTTGAGCTTGGTCTGGTATTCATGGTGTGCATGGGTTCTGGGCTGGGCTTCTCTCCTCAGTGGCTGCAAGCAGTGTTTGTGATGGTCAGCGACTAGACGTGTTTCAGATCTGATTTCTTGACTTTCTGGCTGGTGTTTCAGTCTCTCTTGGCTGGGTTGGCTGCCACTTCGATTAGGGGGGAGACTCATATTGTGGTTTGCCTTCATTCCTTCTTGTGGTGCTTCTTGGTGTGTTTTGTGATCTGTTTGAGTGGAGTAGTTTTGGTGCTTCTTGGTCTATACCTATGTTGAAAGGTCATGTTCTTTTATTTTGTGCACTTTCTCTTGAATCTGGTGGTGGATTACATTGGCTTCTTGATCATTTGTAAATTTTGGGCTGGCTAGTGGTCATTCTGTTGACTTCTCTTCTCCTCTTACCAGATGGCATTTCTGCATTTCTTCTCCTCTTCCTCTGTGCTCTTCTGGACATTGGGTGGTTCAGCATTGCTTCTCTTCTTCTTGTTTATGCTCTTCTTCTTATCTATGTTGTGTTTGGATGATTCAGCATATGCTATATGCTACTGTGCTGAGTTTCTCTTCTCTTCTTGGTGATAGCTTCCTATTAAAATGGGTTGCAGCTTCTTCTCTTCTTTTTTGTCTGGCTGTTTAGGTCTGGCTTAAGTTTCTGATGAAGGTTGCTGTAGTTTTGAGTTTTGTATTGAATGAATTGAAGGGCGAGTTGCTCAGTGAGGTGAAGGCTGTTCTGGTTTAGTAATCTTTATTCTGCTATTAATGGGATAGTGGATTGAAGACTTTGGACATAAATAAAGGACCCCATTTGTGTTACTGGGTGGTATGATTTTGATACCAGACTTAGTGTTTTGGAGAGCCGGTTGGAGGTCATTGCTAGGTGGTATGATACCAGACTCAGTGTTTTGGAGACTAGTTTGAAGGTCGAGGGAGCCACTGAGGAGAAAGTTCAAAGACTCCAAAAACAGTCTCATTTGCTTGGGACATGTGCCAAGGAGAAGCAAGGAGCTATCTGCCAAGGACATTGCAAAGATTTTGTTATTCAGGGGGATAACTAGTTTCCTAATTTAAATGTTGGTGGTGTACTTTGTTTTCAGTTTATGGGTTTGCTACTTGTAACATACTTAAGTTTAGTAAGTTTAAACTTGAGGGAGAGTGTTAGAAGATATTAGGCTAATAGTCTTATTAGTAGTAGGTTTGGGCTTGTACTAGTAGTACTAGTACTTGACTTAATTAGTAGTATAAATAGGTGCATTAAGTTATTGTATTATGGTGTAACATATTTTCATATAAATCATATTCAATCTTTTATTATCAGCCATCATTCTTTCTTTTCTGTTTTCCTTGTCTAAACCCTAAAGTTTCAACACTCACTATATTATGATTTAGGGCTTGATCTTACAAGAACATCAAAGTATTCAAGTTTTTATTTTTTCGACTTACTTGACACGAGATTACCTTCATAGAAATTCAGTAACTAGTGGTGGGCCTCTTGTCCACATGTTCATCACTCCAATCTACTATGGTAAACCAACTATATATGAGTAATGTATATGTAGAACAAATCTCTTTTCTGGAATTTTATTTAGATATCTCAAAATGCCACTAGCATCGTCCTTGTGTTCTTATCTGAGTCATGATAATATTTAGTAAGATTTCGTCCTTGTGCTTTGTAAGATTTCCAAGCGGTTAGATAGTTGGAAAGGTGCCCTTTTTTCTCTAGGGGCTAGGATCACTCTTATTCAGTCGTGTTTGTCTAGCATTGCTTTATATTTTCTTTCCCTTTTTCTCATTCCCGTGGTTATGGCACAAAAAATAGAGAGAATTATGCGGGATTTCCTCTGATCGAGGGCAGGGGAAAATAGTAGGGATCACCTCGTTAGTTGGGAGGTTTGTTGTAGACCAAAGAAGGAGGGGGGTTGGGTCTTGGTAACTTGGTGTCTAAGAATATTGCTTTGGCAGCTAAGTGGCTTATGGCATCAGGTGATTCAAAGTAAATATGGCTTGCATTCGAATGGGTGGGACAACAACTCTGCAGGTAGAGCGACCCATGCTAGTCCTTGGAAATTTATTTCTCAGGGATTGCCTTCTGTTTCTTCTCTTTTATCCCTGCATTTGGGTGATGGATCTTGTATAAAGTTTTGGGAAGATGTTTGGGTTGGTAGTGTCCCTCTTTCTGAGGCTTTTCCAAGGCTTTGTCGCCTTTCTTCTTTACACAATGCCTCTGTTTGTCAATTTTATTCTCAAATTAATCTCTCTTGGAACTTTCATTTTTTTAGAAACTTGCTTGATAGAGAGGTTATTGAGCTTCAGACTCTCGTCTTTGCTTGAACTTGTCCATTTTTCTTCTCTTCCTGATACTAGAACTTGGACTCTTGAGTCTTCTGGATCTTTCTCTTGCAAATCTTATTTTTAGTTCTTGACTCATTCTCTTATTAGAGAAAGATTCTGTTAGTAAGCCTCCTATTACTAAAGTATACGTGAGGAAAAGGGATGTGGGCCGTAGGAACTCAGAGGCCCAAGTGGGCATGGGACATGTTGTAACCACTGCTAACTAACTGCCAGCTTGGCAGTGTAGTGGAGGGAGAGGGAATTCGGTTAGGATCCTTGTAGATCCTTATTGATATAAGGATGAGAGAGAGAAGAGGGGAGGGAGGAAAGTAGTCAGTAAGGAAGTTGGGAGAGAACCAGGCTCTCGAATGCCTGGACTATCAATTTGTTTCTCTTAATTTCCTATTGAATATCAGTAAATTCTCTGTTTCTGTTGCATTTTCTGATCCGATTTCTATCAAGTGGTATCAAAGCTCCCGATCTTGGGAGCTGTGAATGGTGAGCACGAGAATGGAGGCGAGACTGGAAGCCATGGAGAAGGGGTTTGAGAGGTGGAAGGAAACCTAGGATACGAGGATGAAGAAGAGTGAAGAGGTTCAAGAAGAGCTGTTACGATTGATCCGTGACTTACCTCGCAGCAACAGTGAGAGGCGAAAGAGGGACGAGTCAGAAGGACGACCCAGAGATGAATGGGAAGGAGAAGGAGATGGGGGGAAGTCCCTCCATAAACAATCGACGAACTCGAGTTGAAACTGACGAACGGTGGAGGAAGATGGAGATTTCGGTGTTTGACGGCGACGACGCCTACGGCTGGGTCAATTGGGTTGAACGTTACTTTATCGTGAATGGAATGGGGGAAAAGGAGAGGCTACAAGCCGTCATGGTGGCGCTAGAAGGTCGAGCACTGAACTGGTTTTAGTGGTGGGAATCGAGGACCTCGGAGGCAACTTGGTCAACGTTCCAAGGAGCAGTCATTCGGAGGTTCCAGCCGACGATGGCTCAAAACCCCTATGAAATGCTTTTGGGAATACATCAAGTTGGATCTGTTAGTGAGTTTCGGGAGCAATTTAAGATGGTTTCAGGTCCCCTCCGGCAGACTGATGAAGAAATATTGAAAGGAATATGGATGAATGGGTTAAGGGAGGAGATAAGGGCAGAATTGAAACTTTACAGGTTTGCTTCATTATCTGACTTGATGGATCAAGCCCAACTGATTGAAGAGAAGAATTGGGCTGCTGTCAAGGTAGGAGGCCCAAGTGGGGAAGCTAGAGTCGGGGCTCGACCCGAGAATGAGTCCACTTGTAAAATCCACTACTATGGGATTGGGGCTGCGGTCCAATACCAATACTGAGCAAGGAAAGGGAAGCTCTACAGTAACTACAGGCTTCTCCAAGGCCAATTACACCAGCAAGTCCACAATAGAAACTAAACCCGTGATAATTCAAGCAGTATCAGAGGAGGGGGAGGCTATAGAAGGTTGTCTAACGCTGAGTTGCAGGAGAAAATGAAGAAGGGCCTTTGTTTTAGGTGTGATGAAAAGTTTAGTCCTGAACATATATGTAAATTCAAGCAATTTCATTTGATGGTGGTTGAAAATGAGGAAGAAGTAGAAGAAATTCAAGGGGAAGTACTATATGATGAGAAGAACGAAGCAGAGGAGAAAGCATTGCACTTGTCAGCCTATAGCATGATGGGCATGACGTCCAAAAAGTCTTTGAAATTGCTTGGGGCAAATAGGTGAGAAAAGGGTGGTTGTGCTTATAGATTGTGGGGCTTCTAACAACTTCATAGCCAAGGGGGTGGTTGAGGAGTTAGACATACCTGTGACAGACACACCAACATACCTAGTGGAGGTGGGAGATGGTCATAAGATCAGAAGTAAAGGGGTTTGCAAGGGTGTAAAACGTACTGCAGGAGATCCAAGTTAATCAGGATTTCTTTTTGTTTGAATTAGGTGGGGCTGATGTTGTGTTGGGTCTGGATTGGCTGGAGGGATTGGGAGAAATTAAGGCAAATTTTAAGGATTTAACTCTGAAAATGGAGATGGCAGGAAAGGAGGTAATCTTGAAGGGAGAACCTCGCTTTTATCTAAATCTGCCGCATCGTTAAAAACTATATACAAGGCCCTGCAAGATGAGGGAAAGGGATTCTACATTGAGTACAGATTGATGACAACAATATAGCCAGAAGGCAGCACTATTGACACGGAATAGAAATTGTGTTGCATGATTTTGAAGGTCTGTTTCAAGAACCTCATGGTCTACCCCCAACCAGAAGACAAGACCATACAATACTCCTTAAGGAGGGTGCTCAGATACCAAATATTAGGCCCTATAAGTACCCTCATTACCAAAAAAATGAAATAGAAAAGATAGTGGATGAGATGTTATCAGTTGGAATTATACGACCAAGCATCAGCCCATATTCCAGCCCAGTGATATTGGTCAAAAAGAAAGATGGAGGGTGGAGATTCTCAGTGGATTACAGAGCATTAAATAAGGTAACCATACCTGATAAGTTTCCCATTCCAGCCATAGATGAGCTCTTGGATGAACTAGGAGGGGCTGTGATATTTTCTAAATTGGATTTGAAATCTGGTTATCACCAGATTAGAGTAAGGGAAACAGACATACCAAAGACAGCTTTTAGGACTCATGAGGGGCACTATGAGTTTCTTGTAATGCCTTTTGGCTTGTCCAATGCACCCTCGACATTTCAAGCACTTATGAATGAGGTCTGAGACCCTTCCTAAGAAAGTTTGCACTTGTGTTCTTTGACGACATACTGATCTACAGTAAAGATCGTGCAGACGCATCTTATGCACTTGAGGATGGTCCTTCATTTACTAAGGGAGAACAAGTTATTTATCAACAAGAAGAAGTGCAGCTTTGGCCAAAGACAGTTGCAGTATTTAGGCCACCTGATTTCAGCAACGAGAGTAAAGGCTGATCCTCAGAAAATAGAGGCCATGGTTAATTGGCCAACACCAGTGGATGTGAAAAGTTTGAGAGGATTTCTGGGTTTGACAGGTTATTACAGGAAGTTTGTCAGGGATTACGGCAAAATAGCCAGACCCTTGACTCAACAACTTAAGAAGGAGAGCTTTGCTTGGGGAGAAGAGGCTCATGGAGCTTTTGAGGCCTTGAAGAATGCCATGACCTCATTACCCGTTTTAGCCATTCCTGATTTTGAGAAAACCTTCACTGTTGAGACAGATGCTTCGGGGAGAGGGATTGGGGCTGTACTGATGCAAGAAGAAAAACCAATAGCTTTTATCAGTCAAGGACTTGTCGATAGAGCTCGAGAGCAAATCAGTGTATGAGAAGGAGTTAATGGCTATAGTGTTTGCTATCCACAAGTGGCGACACTACTTGATGGGAAGGCATTTTGTGATAAAAACAGATCAAAGGAGTTTGAAGTTCCTAAATGAACAAAGACTGATGGGAGAAGAAGCAAAGAAACGGTGGACATCAAAGCGATAGGATTTGATTTCGAGGTACACTACAAACTAGGGAAAGAAAATAGAGTTGCTGATGCTTTATCAAGGCAGATGTTGTTCTCTGCCATATCTACTGTGCAGCTGACTGAATTAGAGAATTTGGTGGAAGAGTTGCAGACAGATGCAAAACTCAGGGGCATTTTACAGGATCTAGTAAGCAAACCTGATTCCCACCCAGGCTACCAGACTCAAGGAGGTAAATTACTCTACAAAGGAAGGTTGGTGTTGCCTAGATCATCCTCGAAAATTCCTATCATCCTTAGAGAATTTCACGATTCTTCAACAGGAGGACACTTAGGATTCTTTAGAACCTACAAAAGGATTTCTGGATTGTTGTACTGGGAAGGAATGAAAAAGGATGTCCAAAACCATGTGTCAGCCTGTGATACTTGCCAGAAAAACAAATACCAAGCCCTAGCCCCTGTAGGGTTGCTGCAGCCACTGCCTATTCCAACACAGGTTTGGTCCGAAATTTCAATGGACTTTATTGGGGGTTTACCAAAGGCTCAAGGGGTTGACACCATCATGGTGATAGTTGATAGACTCACTAAATACGCCCACTTCATTGCCTTGTGTCACCCCTACACTGCAAAGGAAGTGGCTGAGGTATTTACCAAGGAAATTGTAAGGTTACATGGATTTTCAACTTCTGTGGTGTCAGATAGAGATAGAGTTTTTATCAGTCATTTTTGGACCGAACTCTTCAAGCAATCAGGGACCAAACTAAGGTTCAGTTCAGCTTATCATCCACAGTCAGACGGCCAGACTGAAATAGTGAACCGCTGCTTGAGACTTATCTAAGATGCCTCACTGGCACCAAGCCTAAACAGTGGCCCAAATGGTTGAATTGGGCAGAATATTGGTATAATACCAATTATAACAGTGCCACTAAAGTTTCTCCTTTCAAGGCCCTCTATGGCAGAGACCCACCTACTTTGTTTAGAGGAACTGCAGATGCATCTACTGTTGAGGAAGTCAATAATCGATGCTGGAACGAAATCAGATGTTGGATGAATTAAAGCACAATCTGGTGCAGGCTCAGAACAGGATGAAAGTACAGGCCGATAAACATAGAAGGGATGTATGCTACCAGCTTGGAGACTTTGTTTACCTTAAAATTCAGCCCTATCGTTTGAAGTCCCTAGCTGGGAGGGTTAACGAAAAACTCACCCTAGATACTATGGCCCATTTGAGATTTTAGAGAAAGTTGGTTCAGTTGCTTACAAACTGAAATTGCCAGATGGAAGTCGGATTCACCCAAGTATTTCATGTCTCCCTACTAAAGAAGTCCATTTCGCACCTACACTAAGTCAACCACTTTGCCACTTTTCATTTCAGAAGATTGGGAACTACAGGTTCAACCTTTGGCAGTCCTGAACCAAAGAACTAACCCTGAAGGAATTCCAGAAGTGCTCATCAAGTGGCAAGACCTTCCAAACTTTGAGAGTTCATGGGAATCCATGATAACCATTCAGAAACACTTTCCTGAATTTCACCTTGAGGACAAGGTGAAAGCTTTGGGAGGAAGTATTGTTAGTAAGCCTCCTATTACTAAAGTATACGTGAGGAAAAGGGATGTGGGCCGTAGGAACTCAGAGGCCCAGTGGGCATGGGACATGTTGTAACCATCTTGCTAACTAATCGCGCCTTGCTTAGCGGTGTAGTGGAGGGAGAGGGAATTCGGTTAGGATCCTTGTAGATCCTTATTGATATAAGGATGAGAGAGAGAAGAGGGGAGGGAGGAAAGTAGTCAGTAAGGAAGTTGGGAGAGAACCAGGCCTCTCGAATGCCTGGACTATCAATTTGTTTCTCTTAATTTCCTATTGAATATCAGTAAATTCTCTGTTTCTGTTGCATTTTCTGATCCGATTTCTATCAGATTCCTTTTGGAAGTCTAAAGTTCCCTTAAAGGTTAAAGCTTTTGTCTGGACTGCTGTTCTTAATAGAATTAACACTAACGACATGCTTCAGAAGTGCAGGCCTCTCACTACTTTGTCTCCTAATATGTGCTTAATGTGCTGCTTTGCTTCGGAATCAGGGGATCACCTCTTTTTGCATTGTTCTGCAGCAAATTATCTCTGGAACAAGTTGTTTGGATCTTTTGGAGAGGCACGGGTCTACCTTAAGGATTTGTATCATTTTATTCTATCCAAAAATAAAAAAATTTAGTATTTACCAATCTCACAGGTAACAAAGTCAAATGCTATTCTGGAGTCAGGTTTGGTTATAAACAACTTTTCCTTCCAGATTGAAGGAACTCCCTATATTGTCAATGATCAACTGTCAACCTTGCTTAACTTAATTGGGTCAAGAGGCTGTGCTCCTAACTATATGGTTTCCCTTTAATAAGTCCGCAACATATTCTTTAAGGAAGTGGTATTTTCTGCTACTATATTGCTGCTTCAATCCCTAAGAACATTTAAGCTTCCCAAGGTTGTTGATGGATGTGATCATCTGAATAATGCTATACCATTATAACTTCAAGGAAAAAGAGATGTCTTGAAGAAGTGGGCATTCTGCTTGAGCCAAATGCACCAAAGAATTGCATAATCTGCATATTGCTTTAAAATCTTAACCTTTTTGTTTTTACAAAACCTTTATAGTGAACAATCAGAAACTGTTCCAAAAAGATTGTCATCACCAGGCATTCCAAAAAGATTGTTCCGTAAGAAAGTAACTGCCTTTCAATCCAAGAATAAGTGGCCTACTGTTTGTGAGCTAGATCTATGCATAAAACACATATCAGGCTAGTGGCATGATGCCTGCAAAATCTGCAAATCCTATTGAGTACTACTATGCAAATAAAAGACTTGATTAGGAGAGTGAGTTAAAAATTGAAATTGATTTATAGGAAAACGCACTAGAAAAATCAAAAGATGAATTTGTCTTGCTTGGATTGGCATTGAATTGAGTACATTCAAGTAATAGCAAAAGGCAATGCAATTCTTTATCTTTTAATTCTCTACAAAATTGAAAGTCCCAAGTTAAATTAGAACTGTGAATAGAACATAATGTCTTAATGGGTGAGTTATGAACAGTAGAGAGGTGATACAGGCCAGGAAACACCTCTAAGAAAGGGACATTTGCCCAAACATCTTCTCAAAACTTGATAATAGTACCTCTTAGAATATGAATAATTGTATATTATTTTCATCAACTGAATGTTTACAATGGAGGTAATATATATAGGGAGCTGTACATTAAACTAGTCCTTAGAAAATAAGCAACATAAAATACTAAAAACAATGTCTACACTAAAAACATGAAACGTGGGAACAAGACCAAGAGGCCACTATCCAATAGAGGCCATCGTCTAACACTCCACCTCAAGTTGGTGAATATGCATTCTCCATTCCTAACTTGGATACAATCGTCTGAAATACTGGACTACTCAACCCTTTTTTGTAAGTACATCAGCAAGCTAACCTTGTGTAGACACATAAGGTGTACAGATTAAACCACTCTCTAGTTTTTCTATGATAAAATGTCTATCAACCTCAATATGCTTTGTTCGATCGTGTTGTACCGGATTATGAACTATGCTGATTGCAGACTTATTATTACAATAAAGTCTTATCGGATCATCCCACTTGATCTTCAAATCTTCAAGAATAATCTTCAACCATAGTAGTTCACACACACCTTGAGCCATAACTCTGAATTCTACCTCTGCACTAGATCGTGCTATCACATTTTGTTTTTTACTTCTCCAAGTCACCAGATTTCCAAGAAAAGTGCAATATCCTGTAGTTGATCTTCTGTCCACTGGTGATCCAACATAATCAGCATCAGTGTATGCCTCAAGTACCACACCTCTATTTCTCTTAAATAAAATGTCTTTCCCTGGTGTTCCCTTAAGTATTGTAACACTTGATATGCTGCTTGCAAATGAGATTCTTTTGGACTGGGCATGAATTGGCTAATCACACTTATTGCATATGTTATATTCGGTTGTGTGTGAGATAGATAAATAAGTCTTCCCACCAGACGTTGATACATTTCTCTGTCAACTGCAACATCTTCCTCTGACTGTCCAAGTTTCATATTGGGATCCATAGGAGTACTTGCCGATTTGCACGTTGTATGACCTATTTCTTTTAGGAGATCCGTAACATACTTTTGTTGGGAGATGAATATACTTTGCCTAGAATGAGCAACTTCAATTCCAAGAAAGTATTTCAACCTTCCTAATGCTTTAATTTCCAGCTCCTTGGCTAAGCACTGACTCAGAATATGTTTCTCCTTAGCATAATCTTTTGTTACTATTATGTCATCAACATATACTAAGAGAACAAACAGTGTGTGATCCCCTTGGCTTTGTTTGTACCCCATAGCCAACATAATTCTAGCAAACCTTCCAAACCACGCTCGCTGTGATTGCTTGAGGCCATATAGGGCCTTTTTCAACTTACACACAGTATTAGCGTGCAAATTCTTCTATATCCTGGTGGAATCTCCATGTAAACTTCTTCTTTGAGATCTCCATGCAAGAAAGCATTCTTGACATCAATCTGCTATAAATCCCAACAATAATTAGCTGCCAACGCCAATAATACCCGAACTGTATTCTTCATCTTTGCAATCGGTGCAAAAGTCTCCTGGTAATCAATTCCATAAGTTTGGGTATACCCTTTGGCAACTAATCGTGCCTTATACTTCTCTATGGATCCATTTGCTCTATATTTCATAGTCTACACCCATTTACAACCCATAATTTTCTTCTTTGTTGGTAACTGTACTAGCTCTCAGGTTTTATTCTTTTCCAATGCCTCCATTTCATCATTCATGGCTTGTTTCCATTTTTCATTGGATAAGGTCTCGGGTAGGGTGGTAGGGATGGCAATGGTATTTAGGCTTATAAGGAAGGCTTTATGGGATGGTGAAAAATTCTCAAAGGACAAGAAGTGTGCAAGAGGGTACAGTGGCTATTTTGTGCACACTTTAGTTCCTTTTTTGATGGCTATAGGAAGACTTTGGTCACTACTATCAGCATGAAATTCAGTTTTATCTTGTAATGAAGGGTTAGAAACTATTACCTCATTCGAAGGCTCCGAGTTGGACTCGTGGGCCTGCACAGGTTCAGGAATAGCCATCTTCCTTCTTGTGAACACCTTGCCTTGGCCATACCTCACATTCTCAAGAGCAGACTTAGCTATTGGGTCAGGAATGGTTTTGGACATAGGTTCAGACATAGGTTCAATAGTAATTTCAGGAGGAGGATTAGGGACAACAAGAAGGTCATGAGAAGGACCATTAGACACAGGAAGTAAGGACCAGTCAAGCAGGAAATCTTCCTTATCTTCCCTCATTGACTTCTCCCCTTGAAGATAAGGATGAGAAAAATAAGGCTCCTCTTCATTGAATGTAACATCCATTGAGACAGAATTTTCTGGATGGAGGGTGATAACACTTGTATCCTTTATGGGAATAGCCCACAAAGACACATTTTAGGGATCTCGGATCGAGTTTCCCCCCTATTTGGACTGTGAACATGGACAAAAGATACACATCCAAAAATCTTAGGGGCAAAATTATTAGAAGTTTGTAGATTAGGATAAAAAGTAGAGAGGACATCCATTGGACTCTTGAATCCCAAGACTTTAGTGGGCAAGCGATTTATAAGATGAATAGCTGTCAAAACAGCTTCCCCCCAAAAAGACTTAGGGACATTTCTCTGAAACAGTAAGGCTCAAGTTTTTTCAAGACGATGACCATTTTTTCGCTCTTCTAACCTGTTTTGTTGTGAGGTATGGACACAGGATCATTAATGGATCATTCCTTCTTTTTGGAAATAATGCATAAGAATCTATTTAAAATAGTCCTTAACATTATCGGACCTGAATCGCTTAATACCCAGCCCAAATTGATTTTTAATCATGGAACAAAAATTTGGCAGAACAGTACTAATATCAGACTTATGTTTGAGCAAAAAAATTCAGGTAACATGAGTACAATTATCAATAAAAGGCACAAATCATCTTGCCCCAAAGACACTAGGAATGGAAGAGGGACCCTAAACATCACTGTGAATAAGAGAAAAAGGAACAGAACTTTTTGTATTACTAATTGGAAAATTGCCACGCTTATGTTGGGCAAGTTCACATACTTCACAATGAAATTGTTCAACATCAAGACCTTTAAACAAAGAAGGAAAATGACTCTTAACAATAAAAAAGGATGGATGACCTAATCTATGGTGAACAAGCCAAAATTTGTCCTTTTTGGTTGAAAGAAGTTCTGAGGTAAAAGAATATGGGTGTCCAAGTCCGCTCTTGGTCTTGTTTACTTGACAAGGTGCTTCAAGGAGGTAGAGGCCATCCTGCTCCCTAGCACGTCCAATCATCCAAATCCTTGTCCTGAAAAACACAATTATCATTGTAAAAACCACATTGCAAGATAAATCTTCAATTATTTTCTGAACAAAAATCAGATTTGTGGACAGTTTAGGGACATGAAGGACATTTTTGAAGGTCACTAGGGGGCTTAGTTGGACATCTCCTAAACCGGCTATAGTGGTCAAGAAACCATCAACTATGGATATTTTCTTATTGCTTGGGCATGGAGAATAGGTGGAAAATATAGTGGGGTTGTTGGTCATATGGTATGTGGCTCTTGAATCAATAATGTAGGAGTTGGTAAAAATTGTACTCGAGACATTGAATCTAACGGAAAAAAGTAACTTACCCGAATAAGTCAAAGAACAAGTACCTGAAAGCTTTTCAAGGCTGTGTAGAGAATATTTGAAACCTCACCTTTGAGAGACAAAACAGAACCCAAAAAAACGTCAGAGAAGATGAACCCACTATCTAAACAGCTTGGGATTGGAATTCTGACCACCGGAACAGGAGCAGTGGTCGTTGGTGAGTTGAACGGAACCAACGGCGTCACTTTCCATTGACTAGAAGGTGGCGCATGACCTCCATGCACCAAGAACTGCAAATGCGTGTGACGGTGCTTGACAACTCCTCCGGCGGCGGCGCTTCAAAGGGATGGCTAGTCGGAGGTTTTTGAGACACCTTGTGACCTTACTTTGATGGAAGAATGGCTATGAAGGCCTTGGTTGGCAATGAAGGCCGACTGTTTGGGTACTATTTGGGTTTCTAGGTGTTTGGGGGCGATGAAGACCAGCTCAAAAAAGAAGTTCAGCGGAAAAACAGAGATTGGTTGGCGATGAAGGCCTACCAGAAAAAGAGCTGGCAATGAAGGCTGACCTAAAAAAAAGGGCTCAGCGAAAAATAGAGATAATCCCAAATCGGAATTGCTCTGATACCATCTTAGAATTTGAATAACTGTATATTATTTTCATCGATTGAATGTGTACAATGGAGGTAATATATATAGGGAGCTGTACATTAAACTAGTCCCTAGAAAATAAGCAACATAAAACACTAAAAACAATGTCTACACTAAAAACATGAAGACGTGGGGAAAAGACCAAGAGGCCACCTTCCACAGAGGTCACCATCCAACAGTACCATTACCCAAATCAAAAGAAACTAGAGATTGTGAGTTGGGAGGTGTGTTGCCACCCTAAGAATGAAGGGGGTTTGGGTCTTGGTAATTTGGTGTCTAAGAATGTTGCTATGGTTGCTAAATGACTTTGGTGTTTTCCTTTGGAATCTCACTCTCTTTGGCACTAGGTAATTTGTAGGAAGTATGGTTTAGACCCATATGGGTGGGATGCCAACACTGCAATAGGAGCCTCTCATTTTAGTCCTTGGAAATTTATCTCTCAAGGCTATTCTACCTTTAAGTCTTTGCTTTCCTTGACGGTGGGTAACGACTCTCACATTAAATTTGGGAGGACCTTTGGGTAGGAGATGTTACTTTTACTTGTGCCTTTCCACACCTTTATCGTTTTTCTTCTTTACATAATTCTCCAATCCACAATTTTTATAGTGTCTAAGATTTTGTTTTTTCATGGAATTTCCACTTCTTTCGTAATTTAAATGACATGGAATATTCTGAATAGGAGTCCTTTCTGGGCCTCCTTGATTCCATTCATTTGTCATTTCACCTGGATAAAAGGACTTGGTCCCTTGATCCTTTCGGGGTTTTCTCCTTAAGTTCCTCAGTCATTCCTTGAATAGGGATACTTTTCTTCTTGATAAACCCTTATGGAAATCCCAAGCTCCTTCCAAGGTCTAGTCTTTTATTTAGACTATGGTACTTAATAGAATTAATACAAATGACATGTTGTAGGATTGTAGGTCACATAAGGAACTTTCCCCTAATATGTGTGTAATGTGTGGTGCTTGCTCAGAATTTGTATCTCATTTGTTCTTACATTGTTTTGCTGCCAATTCTCTATGGCACTCCTTATTTGGCATTTTTGGTGAATGTTGGGTGTGTTCTAGATCTCTAGACCAATTTTTTTGATGGTTAGCTTTCATGGTTTTGGTAGAAGTAAAGAGGTTGAATTTTTGTGGCAATGTGCAATCTATGCTACAATATGGTGTATTTTGTTAGAGCGGAACAATTGTATTTTTAAGGTGCTTTCTTTGGCAAATCACTTGATTTGCAATAAGATTAGGCAGTTGGCATCTATTTGGTGCAAAGGTCATGCCTTTTTTAAGGGGTTTCTCTAATAGATATGTTGAGGGATTGAGAAGCTTTGTTACAATGATTTTCTCCTTTTCCATGTTTGTTTTATGTTTTGTTCTTTTGGTTATGAGGATTCCTTATCCTCCTCACTCTTTGTAATTCTTTCTCTTCTTCTTAATAAATTTATTCTTTTATAAAAAAAAACGGAAACTAGAGTTCTAAAAGAGACATATCCTTGAGAAATGTTAGAGATATAAAACCATACTTGGGCATCCACCTAACATCTTAAGCTTTTGGGGGATAGTTGATCCTTGACATGACATTAGATTCTCTATGATCAAGTGGTCAAGAGTTAGATCTTTGCTACTCCCATTCTTCATAGTTAATTAAGTTGAATTTCAGCACAAGGTAACATGGGTTTGTGCATTGTCCATGCATCAAGCCTAAAGAACTCTTGCGTGTGGGCACATTTTAGAAATATAAAACCATTCGTGGGTCTCTGCCTAACAACTTAATCTTTTGGGATTGTTGGCCTTTGACAAGAAATAAACTTCAAGCAGGAGTGGCAGCAGTTGCTGGCTTGATGTCCCCCTAGTCTCATCAAAACCATTCTTTATTATGTGGTTCCATAAGGACATAGTCTCTAAAGGAAAGCACCATAGCCATTTAGTTGCCACAGCAACGTTTTCAAATGGAGTAGTGGGCAGCAAGTAGAGAAGGTTAGGACTCAAGTTTCTAGATCTCGGAAGCAGAAGTCAAAGTAGGAAAAGGATTGGAGGGTTCTTCACAGATAATGTTTGTCCTAACCCACTAACTTGGCTTATGCCCTTCATTAATAATGCAGACAAACATGCCGATCAACATTGAGAGTTCTTCATGGTCCTTGCCCTTGTTGGTTTGCCACTTGAGCTTGACTCAGTCCGCAATCAAATACTTTCATGTCCTACCGTTCCTTTATATGATACAATCTCAGAGCAACTGTTGCATTTTTCAACTCCTACAATTGTTGTTCATTCCCTTGCACTTGCTGAATCATTTGCATTGGTTTCCCAATCCAGCAACCGGAGTGGACGAGGAGGAGGTTGTGGTGGTACTTGTCCTTGTTCTCGCTACACCTTTTGCAACAAATTTGGTCACATTAAGAAACAGTGCAGAACCAAGGCCAATCAGCAATGCACTTTTTGCAAAAAAATTGGTCTCATTGAAGAACAGTGCAAAACCAAGGCCAACCAACAGTCTAAAACTGTGAATGTTGCTCAAGTTGTCCCATCTGACTCATCTGACGAGGTTTCCCTCTCTACCGCTGAGTATAATGAGTACATCTGGCTCAAGGCAGCCATATAGTCCACTACACCTATCACTTAAATTGGTCATCTTGCAACCTTTCTTTCACAGTCTTCATCTTTGGGACCTTGGATCCTTGATTCTGGCTCTTCTGATTGTATGTCTGGTAACAAATCCTTTTCTCCCACTCTTAACCAATGGTTCTCAAATCAAAGTCCAAGGCATTGGTCAAGCTAATCCCCTTCCCACTCTATCTTAAGATTTTGTATTGTTTGTACTTGGTTATCCCTTTAATTTGATATCTATAAGCAAACTCACTTATACCCTGCCTTATTCTGTTATCTTTGCTAATGATACCGTACTTTTATAGGATTGGGGTACCAAACAGACGATTGGAGTAGGATGCGAGTCTCGAGGCTTGTATCACCTCACTGTTCCAGCATCTCCTGTTGCTTGTTCTGCCATTGAGTCACCTGAAATCGTTCATCAACGCTTGGGACATCCTAGCCTATAGAAATTACATGTTATGATACCTAGTCTTTCTAAAGTGTCAACACTAGAGTGTGAGGCTTGTTAGTTGGGAAAGTATGTTCGTAGTTCATTTCCTGAAAAAGTCAATAAATGAGCCAATAAATGAGCTAATGCTCCTTTTGCTTTAATCCATTAAGATATTTACGGTCCTAGTCATGTCACTTCTACATTGGGTTGTCAATATTTTGTTACTTTTATCGATGATTTTTCCTGTTGTACTTGGTTATTTCTAATGAAAAAATAGGTCTGAACTTTTTTTTTTCATATTTAAAGGTTTTTATTCAAAAATCCAAACTCAATTTGGTACCTCTATTAGAGTTCTATGAAGTGACAATGTCCTCGAATATTTTTCTGCCCCCTTTTCAATCTTTTTTGACTTCACAGGGCATTTTACATCAATCGTCATGTCCCTATACCCCACAACAGAATGGTGTAGCCAAAAGAAAAAATCAACACCTAGTCGAAACTGATCGTACCTTGCTTCTTCACTTCAATACACCACTTCATTTTTGGGGTGATGCAATCATGACTTCATGCTATCTCATTAACCGCATGCCTTATTCTGTCCTCCAAAATCAAGTGCCCCATTCTCTATTGTTTCCTAACCACAATCTCTATTCTCTTCCTCTTCGTGTTTTTGGTTGTGCTTGTTTTGTACATGACCTAACTCTAGGGAAAGATAAATTGGTTGCCAAATCCCTTAGGTGTCTTTTCCTAGGCTACTCTCAGTTGTAGAAAGGTTACCGATGCTACTCCCTAGAACTCAAACGATATGTTGTCTCTGCTGATGTCATCTTTTTTGAGACTCGTCCCTTCTTTCCATCTACCTCTAATGGGCATCATGACCTTAGCATTATGCTCCCAGTTGGTTCTTCTCCTGTTCAGGTTAGTCCTACACCTGTCCCGGCTCCCCCCTTAATCACATATCAGTGGAGACCACATCCACACCTTGTTGATGCATCCATCGACTCAGTTGATTAGACAAACATTCCTGTTGCTTTAGATCCAAGCCCTATTCTTCCTTGTGACTCATCTTCTACTCCATCAGACTCTTCGGACTTGGCTGTTGTGCCAGAATTGCCCATAACATTATGCAAAGGTATTAGGTCCACTCGTAATCCTAACCCTATTTATGCTTGTTATTTGAGTTATTATCGTTTATCATCTTCCTATTATGCCTGTGTCCTCTTTGGCCTCTATTTCTATTCCTAATACTACAGGTGAAGCTCTATCTCTTCTAGGATGACGACATGCTATAGTTGACAAAATGACAGTTTTACACTCTAGTGGTACTTGGGAACTTGTCCCTTTACCTCGTGGCAAAATGACTGTTGGTTGTAGATAGGTCTCTACTGTTAAGATTGGTTCTGATGGGAAAGTTGATCGTTTTAAAGCCTGCTTAGTGGTCAAAGGATACACACAGATCTTTGGCCTTGATTATGGGGATACCTTTTCTCCTGTAGCTAAGATTGCTTCGGTTTGCCTCTTTCTTGCCATGGCTGTTATTCACTTTTAGCCCTTTCTTCAACTAAACATCAAGAATGTCTTATTGCTTGGTGAATTACAAAGAAAGGTCTATATGCACCAGTCACCAGGATTTACTGTTCACGAAGCACTTGACTTAGTATGCCGATTGCGCCAATCTCTCTATAGACTTAAACAATCTCCGTGCGCCTGGTTTGAGAGATTTAAACTCTTATCATCCAACAATTCAGCATGACTCAATGTACAGTTGATCACTATGTGTTCTTCCGGCATTCTTCACCTGACCTTTGTATCTTCCTTGTTGTTTATGTAAATGACATTGTCCTCACAGGAAATGATGAGGCTGGTATCCAAAATCTAAAGAAACATCTATCAAACCATTTTCAGACGAAAGATTTGGGCTCTCTAAAATATTTTTTGGGTATTGAGGTTGCTCAATCTCATATAGGAGTTGCCATCACGCAAAGACAATATGCTTTAGACTTACTTGAAGAAATAGGAATGTTGGATTGCAGCCCTAGTGATACTCTGATGGATCCTAATGTCAAACTACTACTGGGTTAAGGGGAGCCCACTAACAGACCCTGGCAGATATAGACATCTTATTAGTAAACTTAACTACCTTATAGTAACTAGACAAGACATTACTTTTCCTGTAAGTGGTAAGCCAGATTCTAAATGCTCCTTGTGATAGCCATTGGGATGCCATGGTTCGCATTCTTAGATACATCAATAGTACACAAGGAAAAGGGTTATTTTAAGAAAACAAAGGCAATGCTCAAGTTGTTGGCTATTTTGATATTGATTGGGCGGGTTCATCATCAGATAGAAGATCAACCTCAAGGTATTGTGTCTTTGTTGGAGGTAACTTAATCTCATGGCAGAGTAAAAAGCAGAACTTAGTTGCTAGATCCAGCGTAAAGGCCATCGCGCTATGGCAACAGCAACATGTGAACTTACGTGGTTAAAGCAATTGCTTCAACAGCTGAAATTGGGAGACGTCATGGAAATGAAACTGATTTGTGACAACCAAGCTGCTTTACATATTGCTTCTAACCCAATTTTTTATGAAAGGACCAAGCATATAGAGATGGACTGCCATTTTGTTAGAGAAAAGGTTCTTTTAGGCGAGATTACAACTAGCTTTGTCAACTTCAACTAGCATTTAGCCGATATATTTACTAAGTCCCTTAGAGGGACTCAGGTTGATTTTATTTGTAACAAGCTTGACGCATATGACATATATGCTCTAACTTGAGGGGGGTGTTAAAATTAAGCCATGTTTCACATGCTTCACATGTTTCATAGTTAACTCATAAGTGATGATTACTAGATATTATAATCATCACTTCATAGGAATAGTATTTGTATTTACTTATTTAATGTACTACTTCTGTATATAAATATCAATATACTTGTGTGTGAATAGACACATAATTCCTCCAATTCTCTCTAATTCTATACAAGTGAACCAATTGTTCTTGCATATTCTATTTGGCATGGTGGGCAGATAGGTGATGTTTCTTTCTAGATAGCCTTACCATGTCTTTTGTCTTCCCACTTTGCATAATACCTTATCTGTAGGTTCTTTGTTCTAGGGGGTTCTGCTATTTCTTGCCCTTTACTGCAGGAATAATAACGATAGGAAGCTAAGGAACTCACTCATTCTTCCATATTCTTCATTATGTTTGTTTTTATGGATACTTTTGATTCTGGAGTTTGGTTTTAGGTTTCTTCCCTAATAGTAAATCTCTTTTGCAGTTTCAACCAAAAAACTAGTGTGTGAACACATGGTGGGGTTACAGAAGATTTCCTTATAACTATAAGATTATATCAAGGAACAACTTTGAGTCCTTATCTTTTTACCTTGGTCTTGGATGTGCTTAATGAACATATCCAAGAGCCGGTGCCTCAGTACATGCTATTTGCAGATGATATAGTCCTAGTGCGAGAGTCGAAAGAGAGAATAAATGGGAAGCTAGAGCTGTGGAGATAGGCTTTGGAAGCACGTGGCTTCCGTTTAAGTAGAAGTAAAACGAAGTATATGAAATGCAAGTTTAGCAAGAAGCGCACTAATAATAGCTTAGAGGTGAAAATTGGACATCATACTATACTACAAATCACATAGTTTAGGTATCTTGGTTCTATCAACCAAAATGACAGAGAAATAAAGGGAGATGTAAACCATAGGATTCGGGTTGAATGGATGCAATGGAGAAGTGCTCCAAGTGTTATTTATGATAGAAAAGTGGCTATTAACAACAACAATTAAGCCTTTTCCCATTAAGTGGGGTCGGCTACATGGATCAAATGACGCCATTGTGCTTTATCATAAACTAAGTCTTCAAAAATACTATTCAAATATAAATCTTTTTTAATCGTTTCACCTATAGTCTTTCTTGGTCTTCCTCTACCTCTAGCTATTGAGCTATTCTCCACCTAATCTACTCTTCTTACAAGGGCTTCTAAGGGTGTTCTCCTTACATGTCCAAATCACCTAAGGCGCAATTCTCCAGAAAAGTGGCTATTAAGCTTAAAGGAAAATTTTACTGCATAATTATAAGACCTGCGATATTTTATGGTACTGAATGTTAGGCGGTAAAAGGCTAACAAGAGCATAAGCTTAGCGTTGCAGAGATGAAGATATTGCGTTAGATGAGTGGACATATAAGACAATATAAGATTATGAATGAATGCATTAGAGAGAAAGTAGGGGTAACACTTATTGAGGAAAAGATGGTAGAATCTTGACTTAGGTGGTTTAGCCATGTAAGGAGAAGACCATTAGAAACCCTAGTAAGAAGAGTAGATCAGGTGGAGGATAACTCAATAGTTAGAGGTAAAGGAAGACCAAGAAAAACTATAGGTGAAACCATTAAAAAGGACTTAGATTTAAATATGACAGAACACAATGACGTCATTTGATCTATAACCAACCCCACTTGATAGGAAAAGGCTTTGTTGTTGTTGTTGTTATTGTTGTTACAGTTTCTACTTTGTAATCCCCCCTGCATATTCACTTTTTTTTCCCTTAATTTCCTTTTTCCTTTTTTTTTGTCCCTTTTATAGAATCCAGAGCATACTTGCTTTTCCCTTTCTAATTTTATTTGGAAATGTGAGGCTTGTTCCAAGATTAATACTTGTGGTTTGATACTTAATATGATTAATGATTTGTGAAGGTGAGAAGACCACATATGGCTCTCTCTTTCAACAAATCTGTCACATGCTATAGCCACGTGTTTCCACGTTAGCCTGTTGGCTCAGAGCTTGTGGCGTAACTGTATGTTGTTAAGTTATTTTGTGATCTTCAGATCAATACAAAGAATAGTCTTACAGACTTATAGAGATTTGCTCTGTTTGGCATCAATGTATGTCATTGGTTCAAAAGGAATTCTAGAATCTTCAACGATCAAATTTTGATATTACTTTATTTTGGAACAGGATAGTTTATCTTGCTTTTTTGCGTTGTTCACCTTACTATTTCTTTATGGAAATTCCTCTTTTGGACATTCAAGGAGTTAGTGTGGTGGTGTTGCTTTTATTTTGTTAGAGTTGGGGTTTGATTTGTATTTTTTATCTTTTGCGTTTTTCTTATCTTTTGCTTTTTTCTTTTGCTCTAATGATTGCCCATCCTTATTCTTGTAATTTCTAATTTCTCTCTATATATTTTTTATCGACAACAACAATAAAGCCTTTTTTCACTAGGTGGGGTCGGCTACATGGATCAAACGATGCCATTGTGTTCTATCATAAACCAAGTCTTAAGAAATGTCATTCAAATCTAAATCTTTTTTAATCGTTTCACCTATAGTCTTTCTTGGTCTTCCTCTACTTCTTGGTCTTCCTCTACTTTTAGCTATTGGACTATTCTCCACCTGACCTACTCTTCTCCAGTGGGCTCTTGTGTGAGGAGGCATGTTAGATAT
The DNA here is from genome assembly GCA_029884595.1 of Ormosia semicastrata. Taxonomy (NCBI): domain Eukaryota; kingdom Viridiplantae; phylum Streptophyta; class Magnoliopsida; order Fabales; family Fabaceae; genus Ormosia; species Ormosia semicastrata. Next base: position 14,301,184 of record JAQQTO010000062.1, on the reverse strand, counting down.
AAAACCATTCATGAGCCTTCACCTAACAACTTAATCTTTTGAGAGAGTTGGTTCTTGACAGCTTTCATTTTTCTATGAATTTATAAATTAAAGGGTCAACTGGTTTTGTACTATATGTGGTTAAGCAATCTGATACTGCATTGGTGAAGTAGAAAACTGTAACTCTTGGTCCCTTTTTTCTTATGACTAGAATTTTTCATGGTGATATTCTTGGGGCTAAGAAACAAAGCATCATGGTGTCTTTTGATCTATGTAGCCGACCTCACCTAATGGAAAAAAGGCTTTAGTTGTTGTATTCTTTGTGCTAAGAAGTATATAATTGCTTATGATTGATGGACATTGTTGGAAACATATGTAATTAGGTGTAATTAGTAGTGCAACTGTTAGTCTCACATCATGTAAATTGTACCTATTGAGTATATATTCAGCTTCCATTGTGTAGTTGAAATACACGGTTTCTTCATATGTCTCTCTTTTCTCTCTTTCAACATGGTATCTAGAGTCTAAAAAGAGGCAATCCTAGAACTGTGAACGCCCGGTGAGCCCACTGCTCTCCGATGAAAAATTTATCCGGCTAAACTGTGTTTCCACTCCGGTTTGCCGGCCTTTCTCCTCTTGTTGTGTCCTCTTTCCAGCAGATCCATCTCCTTTGTTGGTGTCCACCGTTGCCTGCCGTTGTCCACTATCGTCTTCCGCCGCATTCAGACTTTTCTAGTGACTTTTCCGGCGACCTTTCCGGCCGACAACCCCACCACTGAAATCGCCTTTGCTTGTTCGGCCAGACCCCAGAAGCCCGGCCCTAGCAGCCCCACGACGTGCCCACATGCACCATCAATAGTACCTGCGCACAGCAACGTGCGTTGCTCTTTTGCCGCTGCGTGGGCCACCACCTCCGGCAGCCGTTTGCAGCCCCGTGGTCGCCCTTCTCTCTTCTGTCTGGATCTACCCTTGTCTTTTGTATTCGTGACCGTTTGTTGCGACCCCGTTTTAAATCGATGCATTCAGGTACTATTTGGTTGTTGTTTACTGATCCATGGCTAGTTCTACCTCCTCAAATAGCTCTAAGGACGCCCCTAAGGCCGAGTATGCAGATTTTTTACAGTGGTTTGCACAACGTAAGTCCTCTGGTTCCTCTGCTCCAACAGCTGCCTATGCCGACTTTCTAAAGTGGTTTGAGCAACGTCAGACCTCTAGTTCCACTGCCTATATTGCACATATTAGTACTTAATTTGCTTGTTTCTCTCGTTCCCCATCCATTGGTACTTGGGTTCTTGATTCTGGTGCAACTGACCACATTTCTGGTAATAAGACTCTTTTCTCCAACCTTTCTCACAATGGTTATTTTCCTACTGTCACCTTAGCAAATGGTTCCAAGTCTCAATCCCAAGGGATTGACACTACCCATCCCCTCCCTTCCTTTCCCTTTCAATAGACATTGTCCTTTATGTCTCGGGTCTCCTTTTAATTTGCTTTTCATTAGTCGTTTGACTCGATCTCTTGATTGTATGATTACCTTTACTAAAGATTCTGTCATTCTATAAGACCGCAGTTCAGGTCGGATACTTGGCACCGGATGTGAGTCCTATGGCCTCTACCAGCTCTCCAACCCCTCTCGTATTTGCGTTGTCAAGAATTCCCCTCACCATCCATGTACAATAAGGTCATCCTACCCTTCCTAAACTACAAAAATTGGTGCCCAACCTCTCTAAGTTATCTAGTCTCCCTTGTGAATCATGTCAACTAGGAAAACACACTCGTAGTCCGTTTCCCAGTAAAGTCAGCAATCAAGCGTCTTCTCCTTTTGCTTTAGTACATTCTGATGTTTGGGGTCCTAGTCGTACTGTTTCTACTCTTGGATCTAGATATTTTGTCACTTTCATTAATGATTACTCTTGCTGCACTTTGTTATTTATTATGCAAAATTTGTTTAAGTTGCTTTCATTATTTCAAAACTTTTATCATGAAATTAAAACTCAATTTGGTGTTCCTATATGTAGTTTGCGTAGTGATAATGCCCGTGAGTATTTGTCTCAACCATTTCAATCCTTTATGGCTTCTCATGGCATTCTTCACCAAACCTCTTGTGCACATACCCCTCAACAAAATGGGGCCGCTGAACGTAAAACCAGACATCTCGTAGAAACAACTCGAACCCTTTTACTTCATGGTAATGTTCCTTTCCGCTTTTAGGGCGATGTAGTTCTTATTGCCTGTTATTTGATTAACCGCATACCTTCCTCTGAGCTTGATCACCAGGTCCTTTACTCTATTTTATATCCCCATCAACCTTTGCATTCCCTACCACCTCGTATATTTGGGTCTACCAATTTTGTTCATAAACTCACTCTTGGTCTTGATAAACTTTCCGCTCGATCTATTAAGTGTGTTTTTCTTGGTTACACTCGATCCCAAAAAGGTTATCGTTGTTTTTCCCCTGATCTCCGGCGTTACCTCGTATCGGCCAATGTTACCTTCTTTGAGTCTGTTCCCTTCTTCCATTCTCCTTCATCAACTCTTGAACCTATCTCTGAGGTCTTACCCGTCCTTTTTCCTCTTATCACTGTTGAGTCAGATTCACCTCTGACCTCCCATGGCGAGCAAACCACCACTACTATTTGTCTCTTCCAGGTCTATCATCGTCGCCCACAGCAACCTCCACTGCCCCTACCTCCACCAGAAGTTGCAGAGGTCAATGTGGACTCTTCTCTGGCACCAATTCCTTTACCAGCTCCAACACTGCCTCCTGAACTTGACTTTCCCATTGCTCTTCGAAAAGGTATACTGTCTATTCATAACCTTTTTCCTCATTATGTTAATTTGAGTTATCATCGCCTATCTTCTTCGCATTATGCTTGCCTTTCTTCCTTGTCTTCTGTGTTTATTCCTAACTCTCCAGGTGAAACTTTATCTCATCTTGGGTGGAGACAAGCTATGATCGATGAGATGTGTGTCCTTCAGAGCAGTGGTACTTGGGAACTTGTTCTTCTTCCTCCTAGGAAGTCTATTGTAGATTGTCTGTGGATTTATACGGTCAAGGTTGGCCCTGATGGCAAGATTGACTGCCTCAAGGCTCGTCTAGTGGCAAAAGGGTATACCCAAATTTTTGGCTTGGGTTATGGGGACACTTTCTCGCCCGAGGCAAAAATGGCTTCGGTTCGACTTTTTCTGCAATGGCTGCTATTTGCCATCAGCCCCTTCATCAGTTGGACATTAAGAATACTTTTCTTCATTGTGATCTAAAAGAAGAGGTTTACATGGACCAACCACTAGGGTTTGTTGCTCAGGGGGAGTCTTCTGGACTAATTTGTCGTCTTCACAAATCTCTCTATGGCCTTAAACAGTCTCCTAGGACTTGGTTTGGCCGATTTAGTACTGTAGTTTAGCAATTCAGTATGACAAGCAGTGAGGCTGACCACTCTGTCTTCTATCGCCATTCAGCTCAAGGGTGTATTTATTTGATTGTGTATGTCGACAACATGGTTATCATTGACAGTGATCATCATGGCATAATTCAGGTAAAACAATATCTTGGTCGTCACTTTCAGACCAAAGATCTTGGCAGACTTCGATACTTCTTGGGAATAGAGGTGGCTTAATCCAAAGATGGTACAGTGGTGTCTCAAAGAAAGTATGCTATGGATATCCTTGAAGAAACAGGATTGTTGAATGCCAAGCTGGTTGATACTCCCATGGATCCAAATGTCTAACTCCTATCAGATCAAGGGGAACCTTTATCGGATCTGGGAAAGTATAGGAGATTGGTTGGGAAGTTAAACTACCTCACTGTTACTCGGCCAGACATCTCTTTTGCAGTCAATGTGGTTAGCCAATTCCTAAACTCTCCTTGTGAGGGCCATTGGGATACAGTGATACGAATCCTCAAACACATTAAGGGAGCTCCCAGAATAGGCCTCATCTATGAAGATAAGGGAGATACTAAGGTCGTTGGATACTTAGATGCTGATTGGGCAGGTTCTCCTACTGAAAGACGATCCACTTCTGGGTATTGTGTACTCATTAGAGGCAACCTAGTTTCCTGGAAAAGTAGGAAGCAAAATGTAGTTGTAAGATCTAGTGTCAAAGCAGAATATCGAGCTATGGCCTCAGTCACTTGTGAACTCATTTGGTTGAAACAACTCTTCAAAGAACTTCAATTTGGTAAGGTTATGAAAATGACACTCATATGTGACAATTAAGCTGCTTTGCATATAGCTTCCAATCCAGTGTTCCATGAAAGGACCAAACATATTGAGGTCGACTGTCATTTCATCAGGGAAAAGATTCTATCAAGAGACATCATCACAAACTTTGTCAACTTAAATGATCAGCTAGCAGATATTTTCACCAAGTCCCTAAGAGGTCCACAAATAAATTATTTGTGTAACAAGTTTGGTATATATGATCTATATACTCCAGCTTGAAGGGGAGTGTTGGAAACATATGTAATTAGGTGAATTAGTAGTACAACTGATAGTCCCACATCATGTAAATTGTGTAATTATTTATTGCCTATTGAGTATATATTCAGCCTCCATTATGTAATTGAAACACACGGTTTCTTCATATATCTCTCTCTTTTCTCTCTTTCAAGAGACATGAACATATGGATTGGTTCTATTAATCTAGGGAAATGGATTATTGTAGTAATAATATAGATCTCCCTAATATCTTGGCAACCTGAATAATCAACATATCTATCATTTTAAACTTAATAATCAACTTTTGTGCTATTTGCGTATTTCATTGCTAATATGGAATCCAAGACCTTGTTTTGAGTTCAAAGAAGGATGAGATGGGGAGAGGCTTTGTGTTTCTTCTAGTATCTCTATCATTTTCTGCTTGGGAGGTATAAGGGGATTTCATTGATGTGTATTGATGAGATTGGAGGTTTATGTTAGGTAGTTGTAAGCCAACGTAAAACTTTGTCGAATCTATATAACATGGGTCAACAATACATTGGTTTTAAATAGAGGTAATGGCATTGATTGATCCAAGTAGCCAATTCCACCTAGTGGGATAAGATTGGGTTGTACTTATTGTATTTGAAGAGATTGGGGCGATTGATTGTCTTGATGTATTTTGTTCGTCAATCTTTTTCGTTTTTCTTATGGGAAGTCCTCTTATATACTAGTTTTGATAATTCTATTAGTAAATTTCTTCTTGTGTAAAAGTAATTTTTTATGTTTATATGTTCAATATGTGCTCAAGTCTTGATGGTGCAATTTTAGACTTGTTCCACTTAAATGGTTTACTTTGTCATGCTACCATTAGAAGCAAGGTTTATTTTGTATTAGACAAACTGTGCATGCAAAACATGCTTGTTAGTTAAGTTAATTCTTAGTGCTCCTAGTTATGTTGGATGTTGATAATCACTTACCTTCGTAATTGTCATTTTATGATGTAAGCCTGTTATGGAATTAGTATTTTTCTTTTGAAGTTCTAAAATCTGAATGCTTGGAATGTATGATAATTTCACATTTAGTTAATATTCTTAATCACAGGATAAGCCATCAACAATATCACGCGATGAAGATTACTCATGGGATGAACGAAGCTCAGGAGTAAGGGGTTCTCCTTTCTCCCAAAGAGAGTTTAGAGGGCGCCATGGTAGTCCTGGACCACTTTATCCTGATAAATCCAAGCTGAGTGATAAAAATCCAGAGCCCAGTGAAGTTTTGTGGATTGGGTTCCCAGCTCTGTTGAAGGTGGATGAATCAATTTTAAGAAAGGCTTTTTCTCCATTTGGTGAGATTGTGAAGATTACTACATTTCCAGGTCGTAGTTATGCCTTTGTTCGCTTTAGGAGTCTGTTGTCAGCATGCAGAGCAAGAGATACTCTGAAGGGAAAGTTATTTGGGAATCCCCGTGTACATATTTGTTTTGCCAAGAGTGAAGCAGGTTCATCAAACAGTGGGAGGAGCTCATTTAATGCCCCTCATTCCCCATTTTACAAGTCAAGTGGTCGCGAGGGATCTTCTGAGAACCTCAGGCAGGGTAGGGGCTTCAGTGGAGATCATAACATTAGTTCTCCAAACTTTTTCCCTAATTGGGATTCTAGAGATTCTCACTCTTATGATTTTAACAAAAGGGGTTCTTCATGGGCTGGTGGAACTAACACATACGAGCAAAGGAAAGTTGGAGAGAAGGGGACTCCACTAGGAGTATCACAAGAAATCTATGAACATATATGTAGTCCTTCAAGAGAAAGACATGTTCATCTGGGTGATTTTCCACCGAGATTTCCTCAAAAGGGTACATTCTTTGAAGATCCACAGGCCTTGCCTGAAGATGTTCACTATCTGCGTGAGGCTAAAAAGCTAAAGACTGGTTCTCCTCCTCCTGAGAGAGAGCTTCCAGAGTATCCTTTTTCTGAGTTAGAAAGACACAAACGTGTTTTCCCAAGGTTATTATCTGATTTTCCCCAACGTGAGCCTTTTGATAAAAGCTTTGATGCTGGAAATTTTGCTTATAGACAGACTCTTGATCACCCACCAGATTCACCTTTGGCCTGCTTAGATAGACATGAAGGCTGGAAACCTTATGATAATTTCCAAATGGGTCCTGGTACTATGCAATCAAATTTTGTAGAGAAGAAAAGATTCACACCTGAACCTGATAATTCATCTTTAACTGAGTGGAAATGGGAAGGAACCATTGCTAAAGGTGGCACCCCTGTTTGCCGTGCACACTGCTTCCCTGTGGGGAAAGTCCTGGATATCATGTTGTAAGCACAAAATATTCCTTTTAAAGTGTTTTTTTTCTCGATTAGAATGTCTTATATCAGCTTTAAAATACTTTATGTTTTATTTCTTAACTAGTCAGATTTTACTTAGACTCCCAAGGGACAGAACTAATTTTGAAAGGGCTAAAAGAAAACATGGAGATGTGACTTGAATATTAGACCACTTAGAGAGGATTTCTGAATTGTTTGAGTAAAAAATACTCAGCAGGTGTGATTTATATATACATGAGAATTACAATTTACAAGGTAATTAATAAGATAGCTTACTCCCTATGTACATGAATCTAATAAATTCTAGTATACATGAATTTGTTCATGGAATCTTATTAATGAATCTCGTTAATTTCAACATTTCCCCTCAAGCTGGAGCATATATGTCATAAGCATCTAGCTTGTTACGTATGTATGATATCCTTGGACCTCGGAGTGACTTAGTGAGCACATCCGCCAGTTGATCATTAGAATTCACAAATGATGTGATAATTTCTCTAAAGATAACCTTTTCACGAATAAAGTGACAATCAATCTCTATGTGCTTAGTCCGCTCATGGAAGACTAGATTAGAGGCAATGTATAAAGCTGCTTGATTATCACAAATAAGACCCATAGACCCTATTTTACACAACTTTAACTCAGAAAGAAGTTGCTTTAGTCATATGAGTTAGCATGTAGTAAGAGCTATAGCTCGATACTCTGCTTCTGCACCCGATCTGGCAACAACATTTTGCTTTTTGCTCTTCCATGTAATAAGATTGCCTCCAACAAGAACACAGTAACCTGAGGTGGATCGCCTATCACTTGGACAACCAGCCCAATCTGCATCTGTGTAGGCAATAATATCAGTATGACCTCTATTGTTATAGACCAACCCTCGTCCCGGAGAACCTTTAATATATCTCAAGATTTGAATTACTGCGTCCCAATGACTGTTATAGGGAGAGTTAAGAAATTGGCTCACAACACTAACAACAAAAGAAATGTCTGGCCGGGTCATAGTAAGATAATTCAATTTCCCTACTAGTCTCTGATATCTTCCTGGATCTGAATAAGGCTCTCCCTGATCTGGCATAAGTTTAACATTAGGATCCATAGGAGTTGGCATAAGTTTAACATTAGGATCCATAGGAGTGTCAATCGACTTACAATTTATCATTCCTGTTTCCTCCAAAATATCAAGAGCATACTTCCTCTGAGATATAGCAATACCAGTGCTAGATTGAGCTACTTCAATTCCAAGGAAGTATCATAACCATACCAAATCTTTGGTTTGGAAATGTTGAAACAAGTGCTCCTTGAGGCGTTTGATGCCATCATGAGCATCCCCTATAATGACAATGTCATCTACATAAACAACAAGATAAATGCACTGATTAGAGGGAGAATGTTTATAAAACACTGAGTGGTCTACCCCACTGCAGATCATGCCGAATTGTTTAAGGACTGCACTAAATCTACTAAACCAAGCTCGAGGGCTCTGCTTGAGGCCATATAAGGCCTTATGAAACTTGCAAACATATCCACGTGACTCCCCCTGAGCAACAAACTTAGGAGGTTGCTCCATATAAACCTCTTCTTCTAAATCACTGTGAAGGAATGCATTTTTAATGTCCAACTGATGCAGAGGCCAGCGATGCATTGCAACCATGGATAAGAATAAACGAACAGAGGCCATTTTTGCAGCTGGGGAGAAAATATCACCATAATCTAGCCCAAATACCTAAGTATAGCCTTTAGCTACTAAACGGGCTTTTAACCGATCAATCTGACCATCTGGGCCCACTTTGATAGTGAACACCCAACGACAACCAACAATAGATTTCCCTAAAGAAAAAGGAACAAGTGTCCAAGTGTTATTGGATTCTAAAGCTGCCATCTCGTCAATCATAGCCTGTCGCCATCCTGGATGAGAGAGTGTTTCCTGGACAGTTTTAGGAATATAAACAGAGGAAATAGCATACACAAAGGCACAATGGGAAGGAGATAAACAGTGATAACTTAAGAAATTATAAATTGGATGAGAGTTACGAGTAGACCGTGTACCTTTGCGAAGAGCTATAGGTAAATCAACAGGAGATGCAGGTGGATCCAGAGTAGGTTCAGAGATTGGAGCAGAAGTTGAATCACCGGTCTCTTCAATGGCAACTTCCTCCAATTGTGTTTGGCGAGGACGACGTTGATAAGTAATAAGAGGACGAGGAGTAGGAGACACAGATGGAGAAGAAGACCCTAACAAATCTGATATTGAAGAATCAGTAACAAGTGGAATAGGAAAATTGATGAGCAATACCTGGGAGGCAGAATCTAATGTCACTGATGTAGTAAAATAAGGTGTATCCTCAAAGAAGGTGACATCAGCAGACATGTAGAAACGATGAGTAGAAGGAGAATAGCATCTGTATCCTTTCTGTACACGAGAATAACCAAGAAAGATACTCTTGACAACACAAGCAGACAATTTATCAATACTTGGTGTGAGATCATGTACAAAGCAAGTAGAACCAAAGACACGTGGGGGAACTGTGAAAAATGGGTCTTGAGGAAACAATAAGGAATGAGGTACTTTGTTATTCAAGGCAGAGGATGGCATCCGATTTATCAAGAAACCAACAGTGCAAAATTTTAAAGGTGCATTGGCATGTAACAAAAGGGTACGAGCAGTTTTAATAATATGGCGATGTGTTCTTTCAGCAATACCATTTTGTTGTAGTGTATGTGGACAAAGAGGATTGATGAATTGTGCCATGAGAAGCCATAAAATGATTAAGGGGAGTAGAGAAGTATTCTTTTGCATTATCACTGCGCAAGATGCGAATAGGATGTCCAATTTGGGTTTGAATTTCATTGCAAAAGTTCTGAAAAATAGTACACAACTCTAAACATTCCTTCATTAAAAAGATCTAATTGCGTCTTGAAAAGTCATCAATGAAAGTAACAAAGTACCTATAGCCTAAGATAAAATTGACTAGACTAGGACCCCAAGTATCTTAATGGACAAGAGCAAAGGGAGAAGTTTCTTTACGATGAACTGAGCTTGGAAAGGAGGATCGAATATGTTTACCAAGCTGACATGACTCACATTCCAGAGATTGTAGGTGGGAAAGACGAGGGACCATTTTCTTCAATTTATTTAGATTTGGATGATGGAGACTCGGTGAATCAGCAACGGTGTAAGCAATTGAAGATGGAGGCTGGAAATAGTAGAGACCATGTGATTCAAATCCTGCGCCAATCGTCTGTCCCGTATTCCGGTCCTCTATAGAGAAAGAATTGGCAGTAAAGGTTATGGAACAATTAAGATTACGAGTGAGTTGACTAACGAAAACTAGATTAAAGGGGGCACCAGGAATAAAAAGATCAGAGTTTAATGGCAAGGAGAGAAGAGGTGTGGCTTGACCAATGCCTTTGGCTTCTGCCTTGGAGCCATCGGCAAGAGTGATGTAATGTGGATTTTTAGGTTGTGATATTTTTGAGAAAAGAGAGGAATTACCAGCTATCTGATCAGAAGCACCAGAATCCAAAATTCAAGATTCAACAGGCAACGAATGAGAGAGATAAACTATAGAATTACCTGTATAAACTACAGCTGCTGAAGATGAATTTTGTTGTGCTGCCTTGAACTGAAGATATTCCTTATATTCAGCATCTGACAAAATATTCTGATCCATTGAAGAACAAACCAAACAGGGACAAACAATGGCAGTGGAGGTCCGGAGGTCAAACAAAGGTGGGCTCTAAGATACAGTAGCCAAATAGAGACAAACTGAGCAGGTGACCACTTGAATAGACTTAGGGAGGGCCGACGAGCAGATTGGGACCAGCAGCGATGGAATCCGGCACCGGGACGTTGTGCAGACTGGTGGCGGTGCGTGGCGGACTTTCCGGTGACGGTACTTTTGGGGAATAGCCGTCTGAGATGATTGGGGCCCTCTCTCTGACAGATGAGGGGACTTTGGATGAGGTTCCAGCCTTGACAGCGACTGGAACAGTAACGGGGATGAAGAGCAGGAGCGGGATCAACCCGCTCTGGTGCCAACTTGAATATTAGACCACTTAGAGAGGATTTCTGAATTGCTTAAGTAAAAAATACTTAGTAGGTGTGATTTATATATACATGAGAATTACAATTTACAAGGTAATTAATAAGATAGATTACTCCCTATGTACATGAATCTAATAAATTCTAGTATACATGAATCTGTTCATGAAACCTTATTAATGAATCTCGTTAATCTCAACAATGTGAAAGGTGAAAAAAAGAAAAAGAAAATTACCTGTGTTGCATACGATAAATTCTTATAATCTATAAGCCGTCGTTGAGGCTTGTGGCATGCGTTGACCTTGGAATGGGGCAACCTCCCCTCCCCCTAAACTTTTGATTACCAGGAAAAAAGAAAAAGAGGATATACTGATATAGCTAACATTTCTAGATGTTTTTATTATCGATAGCTTATAGTTAATTTGATTTTCGGTCAAAACAGTGCCTCATTGGCCAGTATCACAAGCTTTAAAGTTTAGTTAACTTTTACTGTCCAAGGGTATTTATATATATTGAGTTCTGCTAGGTTAGCATAAACTATGGCTTTTTCATATTTTAGGCTTACTTAGGTTGCCAAGTCATTCATGTGGTCTTATTTCATTTGAGGTGAGTCTTTTGTTTTTTTTTTGTTTTTAAATCCAATGGCTTGACGAATGGTAACCTAATGAGTGATGCTGTTGACACAAACTTTTTCCTCACAAACCTGGGAAAACTGACAGGTGCTGCATCTGAGTTGAACCGAGCTCACCCCAACATTTTCCTATTAAATTGAGATGCAACCGTCTGTCTATTTGCTCAAATTTGTGAGGAAAGTTTTTCTTGGTCATTATACAATGGCTGAGTAAGGTTAGTTGACTTTTACTGTCCAAGGGTATTCTTATATATTGAATTCTGCTGGTTTAGCATAAACTATGACTCTTTCCATATCTTCTGTTCAAGTGGTATCAAGTTTATTCAAGGTGAATCATATTCGTAAATCAAATGGGTCTGATGAATGATTACTAAATCGGTAGTGATGTCTATGTAGATGTAATCCTCATAAAGCTATGCAAACCGACAGGTGGTTGCATCTGAGTTAAACCAGCTCTATGTGGACTCCTAAATTATTAAAATAAGAGGAAGCCTTGTATCTGTTAGTGCAAGTTTGCGAGGAGAAAGTGTGAAAATTGCATTTTTATAATCTAATTAAGATTAGTAGGTTTTGGCCCTAGTCTGGATGTGTGTTGAGATTTCTTTTACATATGAAATTTGTTTTATTTACTGAAGACTCGATGATTCAGGTTTCTCTTTCACCCCCATCCCCTCCTTCCCTTCTTCATTCTAAGGTATTTTCAATGCTTGTACTATTGACTCAATTTTCACAGCTTCTGAGCTTAGCTTTCCTTTATTGCAAGCTTGGATATTATTCCATCCCTAAAGTCAACTGAAAGCTTGTTAGACCTTTCTTCATAGCTTAACTTTGTGGACACAATGCCAAGTCCTTTCTGATCAAATGCTTTAGACTTTAATTCTTGCTACCTGTAGTTCTATGAATAATTTTCAGTGAAAATTTAATTCCTACTATTCAGGATTTTTCTGTGGTCTATAGTAAAGCTTTAATACCAAATGAACTGTTGTTTGATAACCAAGTATGGCATCCAGATAGATGCTTGTGTGCTTCGTTATTTAGTTTGTTCATACGCCTTAGAGGAGCTTTTACTGATCTAATTTAAAGGGATTATGAGAATTTAGGAGATGTGCAATCATTCAAGTATATCATGGCTAAGTTTGGTTTGTTTAATAAAGAAGATAATTTTATTTGAAGAATTTTATCGCGCTTGAGCTAGCTCCTGTGTGGCTTGAGAACATATCTTTATATATTTTATACTTACGCATTTATGTAACTCTTTTACCAAATTAAACATATATCTTTTTTTTTTAATTATACATACACTTGAAGAAAAAGGGATTATGGCTGAATTGTATGTCTAATCAGACCACACATGATCTCTATGTATAGGAGTTAGTATTAATTACAATTAATCACAGTAATATAATCCTGATATGCTACAATCCTAATTAATCCTAGCATATATACATGATATACTGTTATATTTAAAATATTCTAAACTATTCTAACACTCCTCCTCAAGTTGATGCATATATATCATGTGCACCAAGCTTGTTACATATGTAGTTAACCCGGGGACCTCTAACAGCCTTAGTAAAATGTCTGCAAGCTGGTCATTCGAATTCACAAATGCATTAGCAATTTCATTGACTGAATTTTCTCCCTAACAAAGTGCAATCAATCTTAATGTGCTTAGTTCTCTCATGAAAGACAGGATTTGAGGATATATGTAGTGCAGCCTGATTGTTGCATACGAGTTTATTGGTTGTGATTCACATATTTTCAACTCTTTAAGTAACTGCCTTAATCAAATGAGTTCACAAGTTGTAGTGCCCATCGCTCAATATTCAGCTTCTGCACTTGACCTGTCAACTACAATTTGCTTCTTACTTTTCCAAGATATCATATTTCCCCCAAAAGAACGCAATACCCTGAAGTAAAGTGTCTATCTGAGGGAGAGCTTGCCCAATCAATACTAAACGAGCCTTCAATCGATCAATGAAGCCACCTAGACCAACTTTAACAATAAACACCCATCTGCAGCCAACAATAGATTTGCCTGCTTGTTTAGGAACTAGCTCCTATGTGTCATTTGAATGTAAGACAGACATCTCATCTATCATCACTTGGCGCCAACCTGAATGAGACAGTGCTTCACCTGTGGTTTTAGGAATGGAAATAGAAGACAAACTTTAAACAATGGTGTAATGTTGTGAAGAAAGGCAGTCATAACTAAGAAAGGCATAAAGCAGATGAGGTTTATGAGTAGAACATTTACCTTTCCTAAGAGCAATAAGTGAGTTGTCTAATGCAGGAACCAAGGCGGAGGGAACAACTGGCAAAAGTGGTGAGTCATCTAGAACTTCCTCTAAAACAGGGTTGGCACCAGTAGGCAGTCGTGGTCGACGTTGAAAAGTAACTAGTGGATGAGAAGGACCATGGGCAGGCATTGGAGCAAGAACAGGAGTAGGATTACTACTGGAATCAACAGGAGGACTGTAGATAGGAACAGGAAGGATTGTGTTTACTTGGGAAGCATTTGTAGGTAAAGAAGAAAATGGTTGCTGGTCGAAAAAAGTGACATCAACAAACACAACATAACATAGCGACCTAAATCAAGAGAGTAGCAACGATACCCTTTCTGAAGACACTTGAAGGCCTTGGCAGTGAGCTTGTCCTTTCTTGGAGTAACATTGTGGACAAAACAGGTACAACCAAACACATGAGGAGACACAAGATAAAACAGATGTATCAGGAAATAGTATAGTGTGCGGGACTTGGTCATTTAGAGTAAAGGAAGGCATGCAATTTATCAAATAACAAGATGTAAGAACAAAATCCCCCCAAAAACGGATTGGAACATTCATATGTAAGAGTAAAGTCCTGGCTGTTTCAATTTAATGTCAGTTTTTGCGTTCAGCCACTCCATTTTGTTGTGGAGTATGAGGACAAGTTGTTTGATGCAAAATACCCTATTTAGCCTGAATTCCTGAAAATTAGAAGACAGATATTGACGTGCATTGTCAGTAAGTAGAATATGGATAGTTTTCCCAAACTGAGTACGAATTTCAGCACAAAACTTTTGAACTATTGAAAATAATTCACAATGATTTTTCATTAAAAAGACCCAAGTGCAATGGGAATAATCATCAATAAAGGTTACAAAGTATTGAAATTCTAAACTAAAACTGACACGACTAGGTCCCCTTTTATCTGAATGAACAAGGGAGAAGGTTGAATCAGCTCTTTTATTGACTCGATCAGGAAATGATACACGGGTGTGCTTCCCTTTTTTACAAGACTCAATCTAAAGATTGTAAACTAGACAAGTGAGGAACCAACTTCTGGAGCTTAAGACGACTGACTGTGAATGAGGTTAGGAGTATCTGTCATGGTACATGCCACTGGAGAACTAGGCACAAGAAGATGGTAAAGTCCTCATGAATCACGACCGACTCCAATTGTCCTCCCCGTACCCTAATCTTGCACAAGAACAGTGTTTAGTGAAGGTAATGGAACAGTTAAGGGAAACTAACTGACTAGCAAATATCAAATTAAAAGGACAACTAGGTACATAAAGAACAGATGTTAAGAGTAGTTAGGGACATGGCCGAGCTTGGCCAATATCGGTGACAATAGTTTTGGTTCGATTAGTAAGAGTAACAGGGGGTAATTTAGTGGAGTAGGTAATAGAGGTGAGAAGATCCTTATTACCATAGAGGTAATCAGAAGCAATAGAGTCAATTATCCATGACCCAAGAGATGACTAAGATAAACAGGCAGCGGGATTACCAGTTTGTTCAACCGAAATCTGTGAAGATGCCTTAAAGTGGAGGAAGGCCTCATAATCTGCAGTAGGAATGGTCACACTGGAGGTGGATGATTATGATTCAGTCTGAGCAAAACTGGCAGGTGTTGGTTTACCATGTTTCACCCAATAGCGCTCCTCCAAATGTCCTAACTTGTTACAAAAGAGCAACGTGGCCTACTGTTGCCACCACGACCACGACTATTACTAGAGTTATTAACTTGGGAGATAAGAGCAGCAGACTCTGGTATGGTTGTGGAAGTAGGTGCTAGTGGTGCAATATTAGAGACATTCAACAGTCATTGAAAGGTCTGAGACAATGTGGGACTATTAGTAGTGGTTAAGATTTGTTGGCGAACATTCTCCAATTCTAGTTGAAGGGTAGAGAGGATAAAAACCATAACGAACCATTCTTGTTACTTATTGTGCTCAGACTGATCCTTAGTGTGAGGCATTATGATAGTAAATTCTTGCATCAATGAACGTGCCTTGCCAAGGAAGGATTCCATACGAGTATCCTGTTACTTGCACGAGCTCATCATACTAGAGAAAATAGAGTAGAGACATTATATGTCATTAGTATAGCAATCTTGGGCTTCTTTCTACACCTTATAGCAAGTTTCAAATGGTTGGAAAAGATCCACGATCTCAGGATCAATGGAATGCCAGAGGACACTCAAAAGTTGTGCATCAAGTTTCTTCTATTCAGAAAGATCAGCCTTTGGGACATCTACAAGTTTCATGGTAAGATGCTCTGACTGCCCCTGTCTTGCAAACCAAACCTTTATCGAAGTCGCTGTAAATGGTAACTCGGTTAGTTTTTTAGTTGTAATTGACGGGACAATGATGCTACTCACCACCACGGGGCTTTTGGAATCATAAGAAGTAGATGAGTTTCCTGAAATGCTCGAGACAACATCGCCCATTGTGAGAAATCTAAGTAAGATGACTAAAAAATAAAGGAAACACCTGGAATAGATCCAAAAAGGACTGCCGGGTCTGGAATCAACAAAACGTGGCAAAGGAACGTAGCAAAAGGCCCAAAAATATAGTGGCCGAGGCACCCAAGATCTGAAACACCACAGAAACAGCTAAGATGAGACCCGAAAAGGCTTGGGATGTCTTCTACAGTGAATTTCATTCAAGTTTGTGGAAGAACAGCGTCGGAAAGAGCTCTCACGCTCTCCACGCGTCATTGCGTGGATTCTGTTGCAGCAGTTTGCAGCGCCGCGTGTGGAGGTCCGTGGTAAGGCGGACAGCGGCGTGGTTTCGGGATCTGGACAGTCAGGGTGGTGTGATTCTGATGCAAGAGATTTCACACCCAGATCTGCAGGTTGGATGGTCGCCAGAAAATCTGTCGGAAAAAGGTGCGGCAGTGAGGGCTCGTTGGAATTGAGTTGCGGCGAGGAAGGGAAATTTGCCACTGAGTAGTGGGCACAGTGATTTAGGATTTAGATAGAGACAGGTTGAAACCCTCTTTGATACCAACTTGAGGAAAAAGGGATTATGACTGAATTGTGTCTAATTAAACCACACATGATTTCTATATATAGCAGTTAGTATCAATTACAATTAATCACAATGATACAATCTTGATATGCTACAATGATCCTAGCATATATACATGATATACTATTATATTTAAAATATTCTAAACTATTCTAACACATACATATATTCAGCATCTTATTATCATTAAAATTAAAACATCATTTTTTGATGAAAGAATTCATTAGATGATAGAAAAGAACAGAATAGGTGGATAAGAAATACTCCTACAGCAACCAAAAAAGAGAAAGTGAAACATACATCTGCTCAAAGAAGCTCTTCGATCCACTTTGTAAACCCACAATAGAAACCGCCCCAAAATAGACCCATGTGCTGACAGCCACACAGAAGCCGAAAGATCAACTCTCCCATAAAATGATGGGAAGGGAGAAATTCTGATTGAAAACTCTGGCATTACACTGCACTCATAAACATCACAACCATGCAACTATAGCACAGTGCCAAAGAATTTTACTGTTTTTATTTTCCTCTCAATTGTTTTAAGTTGGGTGTTAATGTCAATACATTGATTTCAGACCTGAATTCTTGGATTGCACTGCAAGAACTGGACTAGACATGCTTTCAAAGCATTACTACCAAGCAGTTGGTGTCTGGGTTGTTTTCTTTGTGCCTGGAAGTGATGCTGACATTGAATTCTACAATGAATTTATGCATTATCTGGAGGAAAAGCAGCGGGCTGCGGTTGCCAAGTTGGACGACAAGACCACCTTATTTCTTGTACCTCCATCAGATTTCTCTGAGAAAGTGTTGAAGGTTCCTGGGAAATTGAGCATATCTGGTGTTATTCTAAGGTTGGAGAATCCTGGTTTAAATCATGGTCCCATACACATTCAAAGAGAAACAAAAGATGAAAAACTGTTGTCCTATAATGAGAATATATTGTATCCAAAGCCATCATTTCCATCAGCACGTATACCTACTTCCCCACCTCTTTCAGAATTGGGTAATCCTGGAATCAGCAATCTTTCTTTTCTGGGAAATAAACTTGCAGCAGCTCCATTAGTTTCAGATTCTGCTGGCGCTGTGGTTAGCATGTCTGAGTCTCATGATGAAAGAAGTCATGACTATCCTCTTATCCAGCAGCGGAACCCTACATCTGGACCAAACTGGTCTTCTCACAATCTGCAGAACTTAATCTCTAACAGAACTTTACCGTTGCAACTATCAAGTGGTGCTGTTGAACCTATTGCTGAGGAGCATCAGCCAATCATTCCAAGGGCAGTGCCAGATGTAAACTCAATTCAACATACCAGTGCAATTTCTGGTATTCCATTGTGTGGTAACAGCAAGTCATCTCATCTGGAAATAAGACCTTTAAATCCTTTATCTGTGCCTGTGGGAGCCCTGCAACCAGAACAGCTTGCACAACTAGCTGCATCTCTTGTGCAGCAGAGGCAATTGGGAAGCTCTTTGAGTGCATCTGCGTTGGATGATCCCAGGCAGACTAACAGAGTTAATGGGTCTGACACCTCATCCAGGCCATCCCAGAAATATGCTATAGAAAACAACTTGGTGAATTCTGAACTCTCAACATCTCAGTTTGGTCAAGTTCTACAGCTGCAAAAGCAACAACAGATGTCAAATGTGTCTCAATTGTCACAGATGGATCAAAGAGAACCACAAAGAGGGGTTAATGGAAATCAACAGCTGACAGATAGTAGCTTGCAGGAAGATGCAGAAGCAGATCCACAGAAACGTCTACAAGCAACATTACAGCTAGCTGCCGTTCTTCTTCAGCAAATCCAGCAAGGAAAAGGAAGTTGAGCAGTGCCAGGATATCTGCTATTGCTTTCCTGGTTTAATGTCTTAGCATAAAGTACTAAAACGAGGATTACTGGTTGTCAATAGGATGCTTAGAATTTCAATTTATGCAGTGAATTTTAGGCAATGTGATTTGTTGTAGAAATGCTGCATTTCTTGGTTTTTACAATCAGCTTTTACTGGTTGCACCCTTTTTCTTTCAGAAAACTATTGTTTAGTGCCAAATATGGCTCCATATTTAGTTTGTTACTAATCTTAATTTTTTGGGAAAGTACCTAAAAAGTCATGTAAGATGTGTTGCAAAGGAGAAAACTAGTTAATGGTAAGTAATTACCCAAGTCATACTAGTCAACCATTCACCATGACTTGATGCACCAGTTGCCATTTCAGAAGTTCACTCTAGGCTCAATACTTTAGCTTGGTTTGATATTTTTTTTTTAAAAAACATTTTTTTTTTCTTTTTTGGTTGATGACAGGGTGGACGTTCACTCTAGGCTCAATACTTTAGCTTGGTTTGATATTTTTTTTTTAAAAAACATTTTTTTTTCTTTTTTGGTTGATGACAGGGTGGACGAGCCACCCAAGACAAACAAAAACAAACTACTCAACCAAGTTCTGATCCGCAAGACCAGAAAGATCTACATGAAGCACTTCAGCAAGGCACATAGGAGGCGTTATGAATCTCTGGACACCAAACTCCAGATCATGGCCCAGGTGAGCCAACATATCAGCAGCCTTGTTAGAATCTGAACACATGGGAGAAAGTAACATCCTTGTCACTCTTCAACAAGTTGATCTCCTGGACAATTGCAAAGGCTGGATGCGATACTAGAACTGATGAGAATGAGAGTACTTTGAGAATCAATATTCACCATAACCTTTCTCCATCCCAGATGCCACACCAGGCAAAGACCATGCAAAACACCCAAGTTCTGCTGAAGTGATGGAAGTTACACCCAAATTAGCAGAAAATCCATCCAATGCATAACCTGCTGCGTCGCGCACAATCCCTTCACAGGCAGCTCGAGAGCTATTAATGGCTAAAGTCTTTGATTCGGCATTGAAGTAAGCATAGAGGAGATTGGTCAAGCTCATGCATTGGTTGAAGTGATTGAGTAGTCCAGTCTCGGATTATAAAAAGATAGACTCTAATTGCATCGAATAAGAATTTAATTTTTCTTTTTTTCTTCTTTGGAATTCATTTTTACTTGTTTATGTTCTCGAAATAAATAAAATGTTTCAAAATTCAAGCTTAGTACGGATTTTCCTGAAAATTTACTGATTAAGTTCAGAAAAAAGTAAATTTCTATCAAATGTATCCATTTTCTGTTCAAATTTTGGACCCATCCAAATTCAAGCAAACCCATCCCAAAGGAGGGAGCTTCCAAGTTAAATCCTTCCTTCTATTACCCTTGGTGTTAATAACATCCGCAGCTCCAGTAACACACACTATTCCAGCTCCAGACTCATCTAGAACCGCTGCAGGAGGTCCCTGCTATCTCTCCAATGAGGTTTGAAAATAACCTCGTTTCTGACCTGCCATAGAAAATGAACTGCTACACCAAACAAATGCAACCAAAAGTGCCCAACAATCAAATTCTTGTTTCTCAGGTTGCACCTCATCCAGTCTTGAAGATCTTGTTAGAAAAAGGATTGATCTAAAGCATGGCCAAAAAGTCTTCAGCAAAAGTTCCTAAAGCTGTCACAATCTCTAACTACATGTATAGACGATTCTATAAAATTTCCGTGGCATCTTTGGCAGTAAGGTTAGTCAGTCATATGACGTGTGAACCATCTTTTGTTCATGAGAAGACCATTGGTGGCCAGCAACCGCATGGCCAAAAAGTCTTCAGCAAAAGTTCCTAAAGCTGTCACAATCTCTAACTACATGTATAGACGATTCTATAAAATTTCCGTGGCATCTTTGGCAGTAAGGTTAGTCAGTCATATGACGTGTGAACCATCTTTTGTTCATGAGAAGACCATTGGTGGCCAGCAACCAAACGAAAGTTTTAATACGTTCAACACCTGACCATTTCCAAATCTAAGACAAATAGGGGAGAATTCGAAAGGAGGGTGTTCCTAGCGAAAACATTATCCGTTGTTTTATTGGAAAAAAAAATCATCATGGCTTAGAGCCCACGTGGGAAAATCATCACCAGCAGAAGGGGAGGGAGGTTTAATTCTTGCAATCAAGTCACAGACATGAGTAGGCAGGACATTTTGAATTTTTCCCCAGTCCCAACTACCTTCAGAGGCGACAAAACTTACTTACTCTAATCAAGATCAGTCTCAATGGAGTGGCGTGATAGTGAGATCAGCTAGGGACCCAAGGGATGGAACCCAACGATCCTGCCAAAACAAAGTGGTCAGACCATTATTTACTTTCCATATCAAGTTCTCCTACACCACAATTATATATTTATCTCTCAACATTCGACCCATAATTCATCCTTTTATGAAAGATCAGTCTCAATGGAGTGGCGTGATAGTGAGATCAGCTAGGGACCCAAGGGATGGAACCCAACGATCCTGCCAAAACAAAGTGGTCAGACCATTATTTACTTTCCATATCAAGTTCTCCTACACCACAATTATATATTTATCTCTCAACATTCGACCCATAATTCATCCTTTTATGAATAAGTGACCAGCCCACTTTGGCCATAAAGGTAAGGTCCATGTCTTTGGTGTTACGAAGTCCAAGGCTGTCTGTGACACCGTGACTAACCCTATGTTTGGAGCATGCCAATTGAGGGAATAATATGGAATAAAATGACAAAACTTAATAAAAGTGCATTTGAGAATTATTTTAAAAGAATGAGTGAAATGACAAGAGAGGGTCAAAGAGTTCATCTCTTACTACTCAAAACCTCAATTTTTTCTTCTTTCAATTTGAAAGAATAAAGAAGGAATAACTTGAGTAATTTACTTCTCTCTTTCATTAAATATCTAAACAATGGAGTGACATGTTTATTCTATTTCACATTTTCATTTCATTTCATTATGAGTCATTTCTTTATATCCTCTTTAAAACTCTTAAACATAGCCTAAGGTATTTAGTTCTTAATTTTTTAACAAAATTTCCTTAAAGAGTGTGTTAGGATGAAGGATTTTAAGAGGAATGTATTTATTGGAAGAATTTAAAATCACTTTTGATAAAATATTTTGTTTGGATATTTTACAGAATCATTTTAAAAATATCAAGCATTTTAAGAGAGTATTTCATCCCTAAAAAAAAGAATTTAAAATATCCCCTAAAGAGATGGAATTCTAAAATTCCCGCCCTCATCTCTCCCCAACCCCATCTTTGTTCTTGTTTCTTTCTATATGCCATGCCACATCACAGAGATGATGTCGACTAGAAACTCCATCCTCGATGACTTCGTTGGCCTCAGAAAGATCGTCAGCACCATGGAGCACGATGAGATTGATCTCCTTCCCAATTGTGAGAAAATGGCAGAAGAACATCGATGTTGAGCTTTGCACTTATGCACCGCCAACACGCAAAACTTATGTTCCGCCTTAAGCGGTGGTTGCTAAGTCATCTTCTTCATTGCCGATTGATTCGGCTTCAATGGCAATTGATTTGCAACCACCACACATTGTAGGATGCAAGCCGCAGGCTGTGCAAAATTGGTGCATGACGTGCAAGGCGGTGTGTGGTTGTTCAAGGGCTTAGGGAGGGATCAGATCATTAGATTGTGATCTTCTACGAATCTGGTGGATGATGGTGAAGGCTGATGCTTGAGAAGATCTAAATGGGTGTTACGGTCATTTTGCGTTTGTTGTTGTTCCATTTTCTCACATACCAGCTCTTGTGGGTTGAGAATTTAAAATTGATAAATAATTATCCAAACTAAAAATTTTAAAAATTAAGGCAATTGAATTGATGTAATTCAATTATTTGGTATTTTAAATTCTCTAAATTTTTGGAATTATGTCCCATACAAAGACAGCCTAAGAGTACCATTTTGTATTTCAGATTTGTTTTTTTTTCAATACTCTTAATCCTGTTATTACATGAAATTTTCTTTTTGATTTTTACTCCCTTCTCTTTTATTCATTAATTGCAGAATTTCTATAAAACTTTGTCACCATAGCTACTAAGAAAAGGGAATTGTAAACATAAAAGAATAGAAGCATAAAATATACTAGTAGAAAAGTAATAGATTATGCTAATTGAAGTCCACAAGAGTTCCATCATGAGTTCATACAAAATATTAGTGATGAGTCATATCCTTCCCAAGCCTAAGTACCATATTGTAACTTCTATTCACTCAAACCAAAACATTAAGTACAAAATAAAGGGCCTTTACTGTTATGCCCAACATTGCATAAAAAAGGAGCCAACATTGGCTACGAATACTACATAGCTACTACATTTGCTAATCATGAATTGAAATAGCAATGAACAATACGACCAGTACAAATTCCTCCATCTCTAGGATATAAACCCGAACATAGCAGATTTTCATCACAATATAAAGGTTATTCATGTATGCTCCTGTATCTTTGAAAGTACCATGACAAAAGGTGAGAAAATTCTCAATAGAAAAGAATGATAGTTACAATGTGTTGTCGATTTTTCGCAAGTGTACGGATCGTACAAATAGTAAATAAAGATCATTCCCACGAAAATCGATTGATTATTAACTCTTACAGATAAAATGATTATTTAAGCGAATAAAATAAATAGAGAATGTTCAATTAAAATTAATTCAAAAAGCAAGTTATAAAGTAAACAATTGAAACTAGAAAAGATGAGATTTAACAAGGATTTAAAGCTCTAGGATTCAGAATCCACTACACTACCCCCTATGATAAATTGTAATCCTATCTTTGTTAATGTTCAATTATGTTCTTGAAGGCGATTTGTCCTAAATTATTTAAAACCCAATTTCTTGGCACTAAAAACGTGCTAAAACTTCACTAACCTCATTCTCATGGCAATTAATCTAAGTTCCAACCCATTAAGATTCATGACAATCGTTTACCCCTCGAAGGATTTAAGCCTATGTCTAGGTCTGAATTCCTAAGTTCAATTCTTGGATTATCAAGCAATTAAATTTCATCTTTCGATCCTTCACCTAAAGTCTAAAATCATGTAAATATGGCGCGCAACATATCACAAGCATTAAGCATACCAAAAATGAATCAAGAACAATAATTTCATTAACAAAGAATCAAATTAACAATTTATAATAGGGAAATAGAGAGTTTTATCCTAATCCGAGAAAAAGGGGTTTAGCTGCTAATGGCCATCATAACACAAACAAGAACAGAGGTTAAAGAAACAACCATGATTCCAAAACAAAAAGAGAAGATGGAGAAGATGAAGATGGGGCAAAAGACTTCAATGGTTGATCTTCAATGACTCTTGCTCTTGCTTTCCAAGACTTCGCCTTTGAATTCTTGCTTTTCTCCTCTCAGAACCTGCCGTCACACAAGTCTTTAGCCAAAAGTCTCTTCTTATTTAGTGTTTTTGCCCTATTTATAATGATTTGGGGGCAAAATTTTTCTTTTTTGCATCAGAGGGACTCACACGGCTGTGTCTCCCTTTGATACGGCTGTGTGAGCTTTAAAAACCATGTAATTTACACGTTCAGGGGTCACACGGCCGTGTCTCCCACACAAAAGCTTCATTGAAGTTAGACAGGGCCCTGTGAACTTGACAGAAGCGTTTTTCAAGTTAGACACGGCCGTGTCTAACTCTTTAATCGCTCAAAATGTCATTTTTTAGAGAATTGATCTTCATGAAAGTTGTAGATCTTTTCTTAACTTTCCAATGCCACCGAAATCACCTTGTTTCGACTTCTATAGCTTAAGTTATGCTTATTTTATCGCACAAAGGTCAAAAACTCCGCGAATCTTGACCATATAAATTCCTAGCTCAACTCCATTGCAATGAATCTATCCAAAGCTTCATAGAACCATGTCAAAACACCTCTTTTAGACTTAAAAACATAGAGAAAGACCAATCATGAGATACCAATGATAATTAGATTAAATGTGGCATAAATTTCAACATAAATAATCAAAGTACACCTAAATCCACCTCAAATCAAGCACAAGATGTGTATATTTTATTCACACATCAAATTCCCTTACACTTGAACTTTGCTTGTCCTCAACCGAAGAATATGAATCAAAAATAAGATTAAACTCAACATCAAGAAACACGAATCAAGGGAAATTCCATAATTTAAAAATTCAATTAAGCTCAGCATTAAAATCCAATCAAACAAGAAAGTCTAACACTTTATACAATTAGAAGCTCTTGTGTCTAGCTTGCACCTCTTCTCTCTACCAAACAATTGAGGTCACTCATCTTTCCATATCTCAAGTGTTTAAGGGCAAAGAGATCACTCAAATTTCTCTTAACAAATGCATGACCATAAGCTTGACTATCAATCTCATCTGCACTTTCAAGTTCACATACATAACAAGAATTAAAAAGACTTCTATTGGTTGTAATGAGGCCAAGGGTACAGTTAGTGGTAGGAAAAAGATGAATTAAGGTAAAAAATGTTTAAGGATAAAGCTAT
This sequence comes from Ormosia semicastrata, assembly GCA_029884595.1. Taxonomy (NCBI): domain Eukaryota; kingdom Viridiplantae; phylum Streptophyta; class Magnoliopsida; order Fabales; family Fabaceae; genus Ormosia; species Ormosia semicastrata. Next base: position 14,276,110 of record JAQQTO010000062.1, on the reverse strand, counting down.
ACCAAGCAGAATCAGGTTTAAAAGATGATTAATAGAGCATAATAAACAAGGTAATTCTCACTTTCAACCAAATTATTCTCATAATTCTTCACCACCAAACCTTTTTATTTTTTTTTTCTTTTCATCATTTCATTCTTCTTCTCTCTCTTTTTTTTCTTTCTTTTTTTAACCATTGAGGATGAAAACAATCCTTTTATGACTTCTCAATTACCACATTAGTTGCTCAGAAGAAATTCAACCTGATTAATCAATAAGGCATCCAAGAAAAAATTAATTTCAGGCTCAAATGGGGCAACTAAGGGATTATTTATGAATGCAACTTCAGAAGTCATGAACAAATTAAGCCTAGGTGCCTCAATCATATTCAAGTACGTATGTAAATCGATAAAATCTCAACAGAATATCAAATCAAGTTCTAGCATACATAAATCAAGAGAAAACACACTTCTGAAGGAAAATAGGATTCAGTTTATGATAAATCTAATCAATAAAGGCTCAAAACTCACTTCTGGCTTAAGTTAGTAAAGAGAATAAATGCTAGTAGACATGACTAATTTCCCAAATAAAATGCTAAGATATTCACATTCAATTGAAAAAGATTGCCTTGCACAAAAATAGTTCAAAAATAGTAGTGGATTCCCCTTTCAAACAAATTTCTATCAGCTCAGAAATAACTAAGAAATTAACACAATTCCCCTAGATTCAACGCAATAAACAAGTGCTCAACAATTCCCCCCACACTTGAAAGAAACATTGCCATCAATGTTTAGACAAGAAAAGTAACAGTACAAAGGACAACGAAACTTTTCTGAAAATGGAAACTCAAGATCATGAGGGTGGTAGGGAAGGGTGGGAGAAAGAGGCGAGTAACCATAAACTCGAACATCTGGTCTTTATGAGCGGCTACATAGGGTCTGAAATTGCAGAAGAAAAACAAAGCAAAAATTGAAAAACAAAATGTAAGAACTAAATGTGAAAAAAAAGAAACTAAATGAAAGAAAAGAAAAATCTTTTTGGACGACCAACAGTTATATACATCCCCCTACAAAGGTTCCGAACTCAAGGAGGCACTTAAGCCAACTGAACAATAGCTAACTACAAAACAAAAACAGAAGAATGTTAATCAATAAAATAAATAATAATAAGCTAAAAATAAAATAAAAAATAAAAGAATAAAGAAAAAGAGAAAAAAATTGGGTTAGCTCCTAAGAAGCACTAAGTTATAGTCATTAGCTTTACTCTGGTCTGGTTTCTGTGCTTAGGTGATGTCAACGAAGTAGTGCTCAGTCCCCACTCCTTCAAAGTGTTTCACTCTCTAGCCATTTATCATGAATGGCTCATGGTCTTCTTTCTTCACCTCAAGCACACCGTAGGATAAAACTCGAACAATCTCATATGGTCCTGACTTTCGACTATAACTTACTAGGACAGAAACATAGAAGCGAGTTATTGACAAGAACTTTATCCCAAAGTTTAAATTTACGCTTCTCGACACACTTGTCATTCCACTTCTTAGGTCCTTTCTTGCAGGGCTTGGACTTCTCAAAATTAGTGACATCCTCGGGAAAGGTCTTTTTTAGTACAGCATCAGTCACTGATTCTTGCACATCTGAAAGCACAACACTATCCACCACATCAGTAGCATCTATGCGATTACATGAATTAAGGAATTATAATTATTTTCAAAATTAAAAACATCAAACACTATTTCCTCATCATTCAATCGCAAAGTCAATTTCCCTTCGTGGACATCAATAATTGCCCTTCCAGTGGCAAGGAATGGATGCTCAAGTATGATCGGTAGTTTAGCATCAGCTTCCATGTCAAGTACAACAAAATCCACCGGCATGTAAAACTTTCCCACCTTCAAGGGAACATTCTCTAATATGCCAATAGGATGTTTGATTGACCTATCGTCTAGTTAAAGAGAGATGGTGGTCGGTTTGAGCTCCCCAATATTAAGTTTCTTACAAAGGGAAAGGGGCATCAAACTCATGCTTGCCCCAAGGTCACATAAAGCCTTGTTAATTTGCATAGTCCTAATCGAGCACAGAATAGAGAAGCTACATGGATCCTTAAGCTTAGGAGGGAGCTTGTTTTGAATGAGTGTACTAAATTCCTCAGTTAAAGCAACAATTTCATAATCCTCAAGCTTCCTCTTATTAGAGAGGATCTCTTTCAAGAATTTAGCATAGGTGGGCATTTGAGAGAGCACTTCCATAAAAGGAATGTTTATATACAATTTTTTAAGAACCTCTAAAAACTTTCCAAATTGCTCATCAAGCTTTGCCCTTTGAGATTTTTGTGGGAAGGGTAAAGGTGGAACATATGCTGGTGGAGGAACATACCTTTTAGCACTTTCTTCTTCTTCTTTCTTGGCCTCGCTCTTCTCTTGCTTCTCTTCCTTTTCTTAGGATTTCTCATCTTCATGATTTTCTTCCCTTGTGGGGCTTTTAACTTGATTGTCATTTCTCAAGAAAATTACATTTGCTTGTTCCCTTGGGTTTGTCTCCGGTTGACTTGGGATTCGCCCTTGAACTATGTTGAACAAGCTTGCTTGTTGGGCTATTTGAGTTTCAAGCACCTTAGAATGAGTCGCCATTTGATCAAGGCGAGTATTAATTTGCTTGATGGACTTCCCATGTTGTTGCACTTGAGTTTGAATGGCATTATTATGCTCCTTTTGAGTGACAATGAAGTTCTCCATGAGAGCTTCTAAATTAGATTTTTCACTTTGAGAAGATTGTTGAACCTGTTGGAATCCAAGTGGGCCCCCATTATGTTGTTGATTGCCATAGGAGAGATTTGGATGGTTTCTCTAGTCGGGGTTATATGAATTGGAAAATGAATTCCTCTGAGCCTTGAAATTACCATTTTGCATATAATTCACTTGCTCCAAAGACAAGTCTACTGCATTGCATTCTGAAGCAAGATGCCCTCCTCCGCATATTTCACAAATTATTTTAGGAGTAGTGATGGCGTTGACATTCAGCTTCTCAAGTGACTTGGTCAAAGCATCAAATTTGGCATTCAACATAGTAATGGCATCAAGCTCTATCATTCTGGCTTGCTTCCTTGAAGAGGATCTCTCACTCGGCCACAAATAAATATTCGAAGCCACTTTATTAATTAAGGCCCTTGCCTCGGTTGGAGTATTAGCCATCAAAGCACCGCCAGCTGCAAAATCAAGAGCTGCCTTTGTAGAGAAAGTCAACCTAGCATAGAATGCTTGGATGACTACAAAATCCTGTAACCCATGATGTGGACATTGACGAATCAGATCACTATACCTCTCTCATGCTTCATAAAAAGACTCATAATCTTTTTTAGAGAAGGTAGTGATGTCTTGACAGAGCTTAATTATCTTCCCAATTAGGTAGTATTTATCTAAGAAGGCTTGCTCCATCAAAGCCCAAGTGGTAAGTGAATTTGGGGCTTCTGAGTGAATCCATTTCTTTGCTTTCCCCCTAAGAGAAAAGGAAAAAAGTCTGATCCTTATAGCATTTGTCGAAACCCCATTGATCTTGATTGTGTCACATAGTTCCAAGAAATCGTTTAAATGTTGATTCGGGTCTTCGGTTGGTAACTCGCTGAACTGCATTTGTTGGACCATCTAAATTAGTGACGTCTTTAATTCAAAATTGTTGGCCTCTACCCGTGGCCTAACAATGGAAGACTGACGAGTATTGCATTGGGAGCTCCATAATCCCTCAGACTTAGCTCTGCATTGGCGGCTTGGTCATTATTGTTTGCCATGTTGTCTTCCTCAATTCTCTGTGCTCTTTTTTCCCTTCTAATGTGACAAAGTGTCCTTTTGATCTTAAGATCAATAAAAATAGTAAGATCTCCTTGACTCCTCGTTCTTCGCATAAAAAGGAAATAGCACATGAAAATTCAAAGAAAAATAAAAGAAAGTGAAAATAAAATAAAATAAAATAAAAAGGTGCTTAAATCAACCAAATTACCACTCATGTTAATATCAACTCGATCCCCGGCAACGGCTCCAAAAACTTGTTGTCGATTTTTCGCAAGCGCACGGATCGTATAAATAATAAATAAAGATCATTCCCACGAGGATCAATTGATTACTAACTCTTACGGCTAAAATGATTATTTAAGCGAATAAAATCAATAGAGAAGATTCCATTAAAATTAATACGAAAAGCAAAGTTATAAAGTAAATAATTGAAACTAGAAAAGATGAGATTTAACAAGGATTTAAAGCTCTATGATTTAGAATCCACTACACTACCCCCTACAATAAATTGTAGTCCTATCTTTGTTAATGTTCAATTATGTTCTTGAAGACAATTTGTCCTAAATTATTTAAAGTCCAATTTCTTAGCACTAAAAACGTGCTAAAACTTCACTAACCCCATTCTCATGGCAATTAATCCAAGTTCTAACCCATTAAGATTCATGACAATTATTTACCCCTCAAAGGATTTAAGCCTATGTCTAGGTCTGAATTCCTAAGTTCAATTCTTGGATTATCAAGCAATTAGATTTCATCTTTCAATCCTTCACCTAAAGCCTAAAATCATGTAAATATGGCGCGCAACATATCACAAGCATTAAGCATACTAAGAATGAATTAAGAACAATAATTTCATTAACAAAGAATCAAATTAATAATTCATAATAGGGAAATAGAGAGTTTCATCCTAATCCTAGAAAAAGGGGTTTAGACGCTAATGGCCATCGTAACACAAACAAGAACAAAGGTTAAAGAAACAACTATGATTCCAAAACAAAAAGAGAAGATGGAGAAGATGAAGATAGGGGAAAAGACTTCAATAGTTGATCTTTAATGACTCTTGCTCTTGCCTTCCAAGCCTTCGCCTTTGAATGCTTGCTCTTCTCCTCTCAAAACCTGCCGTCACACAAGTCTCTAGCCAAAAGTCTCTTTTTGTTTGGTGTTTTCGCCCTATTTATAATGATTTGGGGGCAAAATTTCCCTTTTTTCGCGTCAGAGGGGCTCACACGGTCGTGTCTCCCTTCGACACGGCCGTGTGAGCTTTAAAAACAACGTAATTTACACATTCAGGGGTCACACGACCGTGTCTCCCACACAAAAGCTTCAATGAAGTTAGACAGAGCCCTATGAGCTTGATAGAAGCATTTTTCAAGTTAGACACGACAGTGTCTAACTCTTTAATCGCTTAAAACGTCATTTTTTGGAGAAGTGATCTTTATGAAAGTTGTAGATCTTTTCTTAACTTTGCAATGCCATCAAAATCACCTCGTTTTGACTTCTGTAGCTCAAGTTATGCTCATTTTATCATGCAAATATCAAAAACTCTGTGAATCTTGGCCACATAAATTCTGAGCTCAACTTCATTGTAATGAATCCATCCAAAGCTTCATAAAGCCATGTCAAAACACCTCTTTTGGACCTAAAAACATAGAGAAAGACCGATCATGAGATCCCAAGGATAATTAGATTAAATGTGACATAAAATCTAACATAAATCATCAAAGCACACCTAAATCCACCTCAAATCAAGCACAAGAGGTGTGTATTTTATCCACACATCACAATGTAAGTCTTAAAACAAATGGTGCTTCCAAAGGTTAAACATGTAACTCCAAAATCATGTCATTCTCTATTCAAAATAATATTTTCAAGAGGTTCAATTTGTTTAGCCCATGATAGGGTCCAAACCATGAGCAACAACAATCCAAAGAGATAAGATTTCATCTTCATACTATTGAATTCTCCAATGGTACTCTTAATTCCTAGGCATACCTTCCTTATTCATTTATAAGCCTAGAAAATCTCTAATTTTAGATGAAGTCCATCACTTAGAGATGTGACTATTCATACCTGTAAATAAGTAAACAAAACCCACTACTCTTCCTAGATACCTAGTCATACCCAAATATCAAATGTCACCAAGCATTCAAATTTCTCATTCCTCTACTTCTCTATGCATCACATAAGCATAATAAAAACATTAGGAACATTAATAACCACATGCAACTTCTTTAAATAATTTCATCCTATTACTACCATAAAAGAATAATAATTTTCAAGTCCATATAAGTACAAGTTGGTCATCAATAATGAATTACAAGTCATGGATTAACTAGAAGGAAATCTCTATGAATTCTTTCTTACCTTAATGGGTTCAGTTTCTTAAAAAAAAAAGGGATTGGAAGATGGCTTGGTTACTGTTAGCCATGGTAACCATCACCCAAGAGAGGGGTGAATTGGGTGTTTACAAATTTTTAAAACACCTTTGAGAAATTATACATTTTGATATTTTCAATCAACACATGCAGAGGAATAAGTTTAACAAATGTGCAACTATTAGAGATTTCACAAATACCACTTGGGCTATGGGATAAATCAAGCAAATAAGTTAGATATCAAATTCAACTCAAGCATATATAATTAAGGCACAAATGTAAAGGAGATAAAGTTGAGAGAAGCAAACACAATATTTATCCTAGTTTAGCCACTAACTACTTGTGGCCAACGTCCAGTCCTCAAGTAAACACTCAAGATTTTACACTATATCCTTAAGCTTCAATAGGTACTTGATAACCTTTACAAACTGGAGCACTCAATACATCTTAGGATGCCTCACCCTTTGTGCTTGAGCCTCAAACATGGATACCTCACCCTTTACAACTTTTGAGGGATACATCACCCTCTTTACAACCAAGGGATACCTCAGCCTTTTATCTAGAGGGATACCTCACCTTCTTTACATATAAACAAAGTGTAGATAAAATGAAACTCTCTCTAGAGTGGATAATACAAATTGAAGTTCTATGGATATAAAGGATTCACACACTTATAGCTCAAAAATAGAGGATTGGAGAAAGAGATAGTAAAACACGAATATAATGTTCAAGGATGATTTTCAAATTGTTCACCAACATTTCTTTGATGCCCAAACACTTGTATTTATAGCCCAATACATTTTAGAGCCGTTGATGGTGGTTGGGAGCATTAAATGCTCAAAATAGAGCTGTTGTCTTATTTTCTAGTTGCCCAAATAACCAGTTAGGAAGTTTCTCCTAACCGGTTAGGAGTCACAACTTGATTCCAAATTCATTTCCTAACCGATTACAAGAAATGTCTAATTGGATAGGGGCTTTAATTTTTGGCTTCTGGCATTTAGAATAATCGATTAGATGGTATGCCTAATCGGTTAGGAGCTTTTATAAAAACATGAAAACGTTCCTAAGTTTTACAATAATTGATTAGGTGAATTTCCTAATCGGTTAGGAGCTTTCAAAACATGAAAAATGCTCCTATCTTTCACAATAACCGGTTATGTGAATTGCCTAATCGGTTAGGAGCTTTAAGAGCATTAAAAATGCTCCTGACTTGGTGAATAATCGGTTATCAAAAATCTATAATCGATTATTGCACTCTAGTTTTGTATACTGACTTTAAATGGTCATAACTTCTTTGTTTTTTATCCGTTTAAAGCAAATGATCACTCATTGGAAAGATCTTTGAGTCTATTTTCATATGAAATAAGTTTCAGAACAAAACTCTAAGTATTTTGAAAGTTATAATTAAAAGAGTAACCAAAGGTTAGTTTTACAAAACACAAACTTGGGTATTTTTCATATATTTGAATTACCATCAAGACTAGCTTTTTAAAAATAGTTTATTGGGCATTTAAACATTTAAGAAACACATATAAAGATTTTAAAACTTGTTTGAACTTAGTGTGATTTCCTTTTTACCTTTACACAAGATCTAAGTCCTATAAGTTAAACTTGAAGAACTTGGGATTTGATCTTCGCGCAACTAATCCTTTGGCTTCTTGATGTAATCTGTAACGCCCCTTTTTGGTAGGGAACGTCACATTATTAAATACAATGTGAAAAACAAAAGTATAAATTAAGACCAGGTTCATTAAATCATAATTCAACTTATTTGATTATAGTTGGGTAAATAAAATGGTAAATATATTTTTCTTTCTTTTTCTTATTATATGTACATATATATAGTTGTATTCATCCACATGTTCATCAATAAAGTATTCAAATGTACCGATGCTTAAAAGAGATTCAAAAATATGTATATGTATTTTTGTTTAATTGTAAGTGAAAAAACATAAAGACTAATTCACACATCCATACAAAATGTAAATTATATATATATATATATATATATATATATATATATATATATTGTTTAGATACGAGCTATGAGTCATTAATTACATCGAGGCTCATAAAAAAGAAGCCTAAGCTTTATAAGCCCCCAAATATGATATACAGACCCCCAAAAAGAATCTCAAGCCCCAAAAGACGGATAGCCATCAGTGACTATCGACAGAATCACCCACTAAGGAGAGAAGGAAGGAATCGCGTCAGGATCTTCCTTGGGTTCCTCCTCAGGGTCTTCCTCATCCGAGGATACCCTCATCGGAGCCACCGAATTACAGGCCGGGGCTCGGGCAGTGGAGAGGAAAGAGTCCTCCTGTGGAGTGTAATAACGATCACCCCACATGTCTCTAATGAGCATGTAAAACTCTAAATGTAATCTGATGCTGCAGGTGTAGATGGGCAGATCATAACGCCCCCAAGCCAGTGATACCGTCACGCCCCCCACATAGACACAACAATCAGAACTGAAGTTAATGTGCCAGTAGTCTGGACCTCCAAGGAAGGTCAAACACACATAACCTAAAGATCCTCTTGGACGTGCTGCCATGATCCAAAGCAGGTGCTAGTTGAAGTCAGGCCAAAAATCGGGGAACTCGTGAACTTCACCCCCTTCTCCGATGTCTTCGATGGAACATAAATACAAGCAGAATAGCAGCAAATACAAAAAAAGAGGTAAGATATTCTACATTCATTACCTATGATGGCAGTAAAGAAACAAAACGGCGCATGACGCCTGCATAACATTTCAGAAAGGATAAATAGTATTAAAACAGATAATGAACAATTTAGCATATACAGGCAATTATAGCAGTAATGAAACAACAGATTAAATTCCCATATGAACAAGTAACTATTAAATGGTATGGCGACTTGTAGCACCCTTTCTGGGGATGTCACATTTATGTTGCAGAAAAATAAAAATAAATAAAATCCTTACCCAAGTTGTAAAAACATTTTGATACTTAAATAATATTTGTGATATAGATATATATATATTTTTTTTCCTTTTATAATTATAACATTAAATAAAATAACACGGAACACAAAATATAAGAAACATAAACTCACCATAATATACATGTGATTTTCCTTTAGTACATGCATAATTTACATCTACAAGCATTTGACAAAACAGTAAAAGACAACATAAAACTAAGACATAGTATTGCCCAAGTGCACCTCAGAGCTCTCTAATCCTCCGATGGATCATCCTCAGAAAGATCCTCGTAATTCAGAGCTCCTGGAGGTCCCATAGTTCTAGGTCCCATAGTACTACGGACACGAGTCCGAGCGGTTGACTCGCTACTGAGCTCACTAGGCGCATGGGGTATTCCTTGCCAATAACGCCTAAGAGTCAGCGGCAACTCTAAATGTAAATACAACATAGTAGTAAATATGACATCTCCGTCATACTCTCTACATAGGGACACAGTCAAACGTCCCGCATATACAACTGTGCCTCTATCTACTCGCAGACGCCAGGCATCAGAACCCCTGTGAAACTCCAGTCTCACAAACCCGAGGAATCCTGGTAACGCCATGATCTCAAGATTAGTCTTGATGTTCATTGTGATCTACCGGCTCCTCTTCCTCGTATAGCTCGCCCGGCTGTCGCTCGTCCGGATACTGTATCTCAAGAGGCTGTTCCTCTCCCTCTTCCTCAAACTATTTACGGAAATAATATAATAATATCGAGAAAACATATAGAGAGGTGAGACAATCTACACCATTACCCGCATGGCAATAAAGAAAATGATAATACAAACAAATATTCCAACAGCACATACCAACATTTCATGCATAATATAACAAAGTAATACATATTAAAATAACACATACCATTATATTATGCATAATATATTAAAGCAATAAATATTAAAATAACACATATCATACATAATATATTAAAACAAGACATCATATATTTTATCACGAATAGGGTAAACAAGAAAGTGCAGAGGATGCATGAACAAGAAATACAAATAATGCATGAACATAATAAACATTTAAAATGCGATGATGAATGATACACACACCGACTCGTTCCTACTCCATGGAGCTAAACACGGATATCCGAGGGAATGATCCGAATAGAAACTAATAATACTTTATGGCTGCCCAACCAAACTATTGCACTCGTCCAATCTTTGTGTCTATAGCCCACAAATTCAAAACATTGTGTAGCAAGACACAAATCCAACATCGTGTACCACAGCATAGTACTTAATAGTCCCCTCAAGATCTCGATTAAGAATAGTGCTTGTCAAGATCATTAGTGTGTTGCCCGTTACCACGGCCCAGAGGTGCTACCATTGTCCACATATGGGATCCTCCGCACACTAATGCCTCCAAGTTCATAAATGAACCACACTATGCTTATCACACCAAACACGGTGTAATTCGCCTCGTCAATCAATCACCAATTATAACCCAAATTAGTACAACACTCTAAGTATGATCTAAAATTACAAAAAAATACCCTTATTATCCAAATTTTACCATAATTACGAAAAATTATCAAAATGCCCTTAGTCGCAAAATAACAGAGTATAGTACGTCCCACCTGACAGTACTACACTATAATATGTCTGGGTCCACCACTTTGGCCCGACAGCAAAACTCACAGTATTGTCCAATCGCGTAGGAATTTTATCGCATTTTCACAATCTCATCATTTTCACAAATGTTTTTAAATCGCGTAAATATATTTTGACATTTTTAAACATCGCAAAATCTTTTTAAATCATTTTCTCAATCGCGTAGGATTTTTAATTTATTTTTTTAACCGAATAGCTTATAATTGTTATTTTCAATATGTGTAAAACTATATCTAGTATATTTAAAATACGTAGAATATTTTTCTTGTGTTCTAAATATAGTATGGAATCTTTTCATTTTATTCATCTGATTTTAGTAAATTTCGGCAGCATTTTACCTATAAAATCAGTATAAGGTATTTTTAACGTTTTCCTCTAAATATAGTTTATTTTATTTTTACCCAATAATTTCACTTTGAAACTTACTAACGCGCTTCAAAATTTATGGAATGAGCTCTACGTTAGTATTTTTCAAGTGTCTGATTAATTTCTTACTTAAACTAAATTCTGCTAAGTTAAAATTCTAGGACAGAATTAATTCCTTTGATTTTCTCAATGATTCTTTGGAATCAATTCATGTTATAAAACAATTACCTAACCTATCTTAACAATTAAAATGGCATGTTGGCCAAATCAAAATAAAATGGCATTTAATTATACACTAAAATGGCATATTGGCCACAATTAACTTAAATCAACTTTAATTTGATTATTTTACCTAAATTCCTTAAATAAGTAATTTAGAAAATTGCTGAGAACATTTTGGTTCTCTGTTTGGATGTAAGGCCGTGAGCCTCATAGTGTGTTCTTTGGAACACTCATGCAAATCGTACATATTATTCACATCCTATTTTAATAATTATACAATTATATACAATTATAAACACATGCAATTATATAATCACATATAATATACATACAATATATTTTAAAGCCATAAACATGCATAGCAAAAATAATGAAAGCTATAATCATGCATAGCAAAATAAATCACAAATAGGAAAGCATTTAAACAATTACACAAATAAATAATAAATACAATAAACAACCACACAAATGAATCCTTATGGATTCCATACACAAACAAATCCATTTTCCCATCACCGCTTAGGGTTGATGAGATTAAATCTCCTTCTTACCTCTTGTAGACAAATTAATCGGTTAGATTTCCTTCTTTTCTCCAAATTTCGTACAAGCTCCAAAACAATTCCTAAAATTCTTAAACAATTAGTAAAAACACATACAAAGTACAAAATAGAAAAACCATGGAACAATCATGATTAGAAAAATTAAAAATCCAATATTGAACCATAGAAACAAAACTTACCCTTAAGTAAGTAAGCAAAAGGTTGGATTTTGGACAAGATAGAGTAGGAATTTGGGAAAACTTTGTGAACAAAAAGTGTTTAGAATGGGATTTGGGTTTAGGAAATATGATGAGATGAAATTATAGAAGCTTGGTTGGTGGTGTTAGGGTGTTGGCCGAATTTGAGAAAGAAAAGGGGAGAAAAGTGTGTATGGCTTCTTGGTATTTTTGGAGAGAAGATGAATAGCTTAAACTAAGATAAGTGTGAAAATAAAAGTGAAGAGAGAAAATGAGAGGGCTGCTACCGTAGTGAGTGGTTTTAGGTGAGGTTGAGTGTTTGATTTGAATTGATAAATATCCAAGTGTGTTCACATGGAGTGCACATGGTTTACGACACTTGGAGAGTTCAAGAAGCTAGTAGAACCAAGCCACCAAGCCCTCCAAGTTGCTGCTGAAAACCGTGTGCCCTTTAGGAAATTTAGGAGCTTAATTTGATTTCAATTAATGACTAATTACAAGCTAATTAAATAGCTAATCAATTAGATTAAGTCTCCTAATAATATTTAATTAACATTCTAATTATATAACTAATTAGTTTAACATATATTAGCATATATTATAACCTTTAATCAATATTAGGACATCTAATTAGTATTTAGATTATAATTAATTAAGAATTAAACTAGTTCACTTAGTTAGCTAATTAAGTAATTAGATTAGTCAAATTAAGCTTAATTAGCTACTAATCAAATTCAAGCCTACAATTTTTGACTTAATTCTAACCATTGATTTCATCTTTAATTCTTAGCCCTAGATTAGATCTAAGGTAAATATCACTTGGTCATAAATCTTGAATTCTAATCTCACCATTGATTTGATCAACTTGAAATCAAAGGCTTCCTAACTAAGTCTTCATCCAACGGTCCACACGAAAGTCTTTGCTTCCTTCGTTGACCAATTCCTATTGGTTTAGAAAGTCAAGCCTACCTTTGTTGACTTGCTCTCATTGGTTAGAAATTATCCAACAAGACAAGAGACTATTTTTCCTAAACGCGGTCCCACAAAGATTTTTAAAGATCATGTGGTCAAATCGAAGCATTTTTACTATTTTTGAGATAAGAGGTATCTTGTAATATAAAATAATATTATAAAAATATAAAATTATTTTATTGCACAAGTTAAATCCAAAAAATTACGAGATTAATATATATATCAATCAAAATTGGGTTTAGTAAGATCCCCCAGCTCCAATTAATTAAAATAAAATTTTTCCAGCCAGAAAATTATTATTTCCCTGGCTCAGAGCAAATCACACACAACAGTCACGTACACTCACGAAACAGTCAAATTAAATTTACTGCTCACAGAATTCACAAAACAGTACAATTTGGGACTATTTTGTAATTATCCCAAAAGTTGGGGTGTTACAACTCTCCCCCACTAATAAGAATTTCGTCCCCGAAATTCATCATACATCAAACAATTGAGAGTATTGCTCCCTCATCCTATCTTCTAGCTCCCATGTAGCTCTGCCACTACATCGTTCTAAACTACTTTAACCAATGCGATCTCCTTTCCTCGAAGTTACTTTGCCCTTCGATCTTCAATCTTGGCTGAAAACGTCTCATAGGCTAGATTCTCCTTCAGTTGTACAGTGTCTGATTCGATGACGTGAGTTAGATTAGAAATATATTTCCGTAGTTGTGATACGTAAAATGCATCACGAAGATTCGATAAGAATGGTGGTAGTGAAATCTGATAAACTATCGGATCTATCGATGAAATATCTAAAATGGCCCGATACTTCAGAGTGAGTTTCCTCGACTTAATTGCTTGTCCAACCCCAGTCATAGGTGTCACACGTAGAAATACATGTTCACCTTCTTCAAATTCAAGCAGTCTCTGTCTTTTATCAGTATAACTCTTTTGTCGCGTCTAAGTCGTCCTCATCTTGTCTTGAATTATCTTCACTTTCTCAGTTGTTTGCTGCACAAATTCTGATCCTACGATGTTACTTTCACCAGTACGATACCAACGCAATGGCATTCTACAGCGTCTCCCATATAATGCCTCACAGGGTGTCATTCCTATGCTCGAACGAAACTATTGTTGTATATGAACTCTATCAATGGTAGAAATTCATCCCAACAAGTCCTTTGAAAAATTCTAACTATCGTCTCTTCTTTATATCCAAGTCCCTCTTGATTGAACGGGTACTTCAAGCTCTTGAAATTATCGTAGACTATACAGGAAAGAAAATAACTTTAGGTTTTCCTTGCAAAACGACTATCGCAATATCCAAAAATGTAAATCGAATAATTCTTCTCACGCGCGTTCCACTGCCTTGAAGTATACGCCACCACCTTTCTATTCGATGTCAACACTCAATCTAAATCCACGAGTTGAACTGCTTCTAACAGAATTTTGCATTTGACTAATTTCACAAATAACTCCTTCTCCTTCTTCTTCAGAAATTGAAGAACTGCATTGAGATCTTCAGTATGTTCCTTTGAATTTCGAGAATAGGTCAAAATATTGCCAATAATGACAAATTTGCCTAGATGAGAAAGAAAGATCCCATTTATATTATTCGTGAATATTACCAAAAACATTCTTCACCCCGAAAAGTAGTACTAAATATTCATAGTAGTACTAAGTATTCATAGTGCTTGCAACGCATCTGAAAAATTGTCTTGGAACATTTTCTACCTTTACGCGAATCTGATAACAACCAGCACACAAGTCGATCTTGGAACGAACAACAATTTCCTTCATTTGATCTTCTGGCTCCCCTGTCGTCACAGCCTTCCAGATTTTCTTCATTAAGATAAGTTGTTCTACTTGCCTATTTTTACTCTTAACAAAAGCTGTCTCATAGATCAAGTTTTCTTCTAATTGCACTGTATTTGATACTATGACATAAGTTAGATCAAGAATAATCCTTCTTAAGTGAAACACATGAAAGATACTATGAAGGTCATAAGGAAAAGTAATAAAACTATTAAGTAGGTTACCAGATTAGTCCAACCAAGAATTTGAGATGGTCTAATAGATTTCGAAATGAACATAGTTCAATAATTTTAGAAATGAACTTTCTGGATTCAAATCCAAAAATCTTAGGTCAAAGAAATACTAAATTGCATTACAACAATCTAGTAGGATATGGTTGGTAAATGACCAATCCAGTTAAAAATCAGGATCTCAAATAAATGTAATTTTAGATAAACAAATCAAATCAACAGAAAAGACTTGATATTCAATAGAAATAGGGTAGAATGAGAAAACTTGAATATAAATGACAAGTTCAACAAGAAGAATAGAAATACTCAGATCACTCTATAACAACAACACGGATAAATCAAATTGATTTACTCAGTCTATTTGAGAAAGAAATAGACAAACCAAATCAATAGAAAAATTTCAAACTCTAATAATAATAGGATAGTTTTAAACAGGCTCAAGTAGTAATAGCAAGTTCAGAAGTTGAAGTAACATTATGAAAAGAAGTAAAACACAGATAACTCCAAAATACTCACACAGTCACAGATCACAAAAGAATGAGTTACCTCATGAATTATACAGCACAGTTTTAAGATTACTCTTTATGGCACGACTTTCTCGCTTCTTAAGTTTTTGTATTTGAATGTTCTTATTACACCCTTTGCACCAACTCTTTCTTCCTTTTAAGATTTTAAAGCATGTGTATTACTAACAGAAGTTTCCATTTTCAGTTGATCACACTTTTTGAATAAGTGTTCAGGCTTTCCACACTTCAAGTACTTCGTTGGTGATGTCACAGTCTGGCCAAAATCTTTGCCACTCATACTTCTTTTCTTTATCCGTTGTTGCTTCACCGGTAGTTGTACATACAACTTTCACTGAAAACGATTGACCTTACGCTTCCTTCTACTTTGAATTATTGAAGATTCTAAGTTACAGCTCCTCGCATCCAATGACTGCTCCAATCCTAATAAGCTATGAAGTTCGATTATCAGTTCCCGCTGCTGAACGACCATCTGTCTCTGTAGTACTACTACTTCAATCGCCTTGTGCATCACGCTTCTAGCTATAGCTATACGATCTTCATTACGTTTCGCATCCACATGCTCATGTTCGTAATGTTCCATTATCTTTCTTCAAAGATAAACAAAATCAACACACAACGAACTAAACGTAGCTATTTCGCACAAAGTCGTTTCCTTTCAGAAATCGAAACATATCTCTGTGTTTAATATCAGAGATTCACGCAGCACAAACAAGACAAACCTACCCACAAACCCAAAAGACTCTAACTTGGGCTCTGATACCAACTAATGTAGCATCCTTTCTGGGGATGTCACATTTATGTTGCAGAAAAATAAAAATAAATAAAATCCTTACCCAAGTTGTAAAAACATTTTGATACTTAAATAATATTTGTGATATATATATATACATATTTTTTTTCCTTTTATAATTATAACATTAAATAAAATAACACGGAACACAAAATATAAGAAACATAAACTTACCATAATATACATGTGATTTTCCTTTAGTACACGCATAATTTACATCTACAAGCATTTCACATAACAGTAAAAGATAACATAAAACTAAGACATAGTATTGCCCAAGTGCACCTCAGAGCTCTCTAATCCTCCGATGGATCATCCTCAGAAAGATCCTCGTAATTCAGAGCTCCTGGAGGTCCCATAGTTCTAGGTCCCATAGTACTACGGACACGAGTCCGAGCGGTTGACTCGCTACTGAGCTCACTAGGCGCATGGGGTATTCCTTGCCAGTAACGCCTAAGAGTCAGTGGCAACTCTAAATGTAAATACAACATAGTAGTAAATATGACATCTCCGTCATACTCTCTACATAGGGACACAGTCAAACGTCCCGCATATACAACTGTGCCTCTATCTACTCGCAGACGCCAGGCATCAGAACCCCTGTGAAACTCCAGTCTCACAAACCCGAGGAATCCTAGTAACGCCATGATCTCAAGATCAGTCTTGATGTTCAGTGTGATCTACCGGCTCCTCTTCCTTGTATAGCTCGCCCACTGCCGCCGTCCGGATACTCATATCTCAAGAGGTCGTTCCTCTCCCTCTTCCTCAAACTATTTACTAAATAATATAATAATATCGAGAAAACATATAGAGAGGTGAGACAATCTACACCATTACCCGCATGGCAATAAAGAAAACGATAATACAAATAAATATTCCAACAAAGACATACCAACATTTCATGCATAATATAACAAAGTAATACATATTAAAATAACACATACCATTATATTATGCATAATATATTAAAGCAATAAATATTAAAATAACACATATCATACATAATATATTAAAACAAGACATCATATATTTTATCACGTAATAGGGTAAACAAGAAAGTGCGTAGAGGATGCATGTACAGTAAAATGTAAATAATGCATGAACATAATAAACATTTAAAATGCAGATGATGAATGATACACACACTGACTCATTCCTACTCCATGGAGCTAAACACGGATATCTGAGGGAATGATCCGAATAGAAACTAATAATACTTTATGGCTGCCCAACCAAACTATTGCACTGTCCAATCTTTGTGTCTATAGCCCATAGTCCAAAACATCGTGTAGCAGTACACAGTCCAACATCATGTACCACAGGCATAGTACTTAATAGTCTCCTCAAGATCTTGATTAAGAATAGTGCTTGTCAAGATCATTAGTGTGTTACCCGTTACCACGGCCCAGAGGTGCTACCACTGTCCACATATGGGATCCTCCGCACACTAATGCCTCCAAGTTCATAAATGAACCACACTATGCTTATCACACCAAACACGGTGTAATTCACCTCGTCAATCAATCACCAATTATAACCCAAATTGGTACAACACTCTAAGTATGATCTAAAATTACAAAAAAATACCCTTATTATCCAAATTTTACCATAATTATAAAAAATTACCAAAATGCCCTTAGTCACAAAATATCAGAGTATAGTACGTCCCACCTGACAGTACTACACTATAATATGTCTAGGTCCACCACTTTGGCCCGACAGCAAAACTCACAGTATTGTCCAATCGCGTAGGAATTTTATCGCATTTTCACAATCTCATCGTTTTCACAAATGTTTTTAAATCGCGTAAATATATTTTGACATTTTTAAACATCGCAAAATCTTTTTAAATCATTTTCTCAACCGCGTAGGATTTTTAATTTATTTTCTTAACCGAATAGCTTATAATTGTTATTTTCAATATGTGTAAAACTATATCTAGTATATTTAAAATACGTAGAATATTTTTCTTGTGTTCTAAATATAGTATGGAATCTTTTCATTTTATTCGTCTGATTTTAGTAAATTTTGGCAGCATTTTGCCTATAAAATCAGTATAAGGTATTTTTAACGTTTTCCTCTAAATATAGTTTATTTTATTTTTACCCAATAATTTCACTTTGAAACTTACTAACGCGCTTCAAAATTTATGGAATGAGCTCTACGTTAGTATTTTTCAAGTGTCTGATTAATTTCTTACTTAAACTAAATTCTGCTAAGTTAAAATTCTAGGACAGAATTAATTCCTTTGATTTTCTCAATGATTCTTTGGAATCAATTTATGTTATAAAATAATTACCTAACCTATCTTAACAATTAAAATGGCATGTTGGCCAAATCAAAATAAAATGGCATTTAATTATACACTAAAATGGCATATTGGCCACAATTAACTTAAATCAACTTTAATTTGATTATTTTACCTAAATTCCTTAAATCAATAATTTAGAAAATTGTTGAGAACATTTTGGTTCTCTGTTGGATGTAAGGTCAGTGAGCCTCATAGTGTGTTCTTTGGAACACTCATGCAAATCGTATACATGTTATTCACATCCTATTTTAATAATTATACAATTATATACAATTATAAACACATGCAATTATATAATCACATATAATATATATACAATATATTTTAAAGCCATAAACATGCATAGCAAAAATAATGAAAGCTATAATCATGCATAGCAAAATAAATCACAAATAGGAAAGCATTTAAACAATTACACAAATAAATAATAAATACAATAAACAACCACACAAATGAATCCTTATGGATTCCATACACAAACAAATCCATTTTTCTATCACCACTTAGGGTTGATGAGATTAAATCTCCCTCTTACCTCTTGTAGACAAATTAATCGGTTAGATTTCCTTCTTTTCTCCAAATTTCGTACAAGCTCCAAAACAATTCCTAAAATTCTTAAACAATTAGTAAAAACACATACAAGGTACAAAATAGAAAAACCATGGAACAATCATGGTTAGAAAAATTAAAAATCCAATATTGAACCATAGAAACAAAACTTACCCTTAAGTAAGTAAGCAAAAGGTTGGAATTTGGACAAGATAGAGTAGGAATTTGGGAAAACTTTGTGAACAAAAAGTGTTTAGAATGGGATTTGGGTTTAGAAAATATGATGAGATGAAATTATAGAAGCTTGGTTGGTGGTGTTAGGGTGTTGGCCGAATTTGAGAAAGAAAAGGGGAGAAAAGTGTGTATGGCTTCTTGGTATTTTTGGAGAGAAGATGAATAGCTTAAACTAAGATAAGTGTGAAAATAAAAGTGAAGAGAGAAAATGAGAGGGCTGCTGCCGTAGTGAGTGGTTTTAGGTGAGGTTGAGTGTTTGATTTGAATTGATAAATATCCAAGTGTGTTCACATGGAGTGCACATGGTTTATGACACTTGGAGAGTTCAAGAAGCTAGTAGAACCAAGCCACCAAGCCCTCCAAGTTGCTGCTGAAAACCGTGTGCCCTTTAGGAAATTTAGGAGCTTAATTTGATTTCAATTAATGACTAATTACAAGCTAATTAAATAGCTAATCAATTAGATTAAGTCTCCTAATAATATTTAATTAACATTCTAATTATATAACTAATTAGTTTAACATATATTAGCATATATTATAACCTTTAATCAATATTAGGACATCTAATTAGTATTTAGATTATAATTAATTAAGAATTAAACTAGTTCACTTAGTTAGCTAATTAAGTAATTAGATTAGTCAAATTAAGCTTAATTAGCTACTAATCAAATTCAAGCCTACAATTTTTGACTTAATTCTAACCATTGATTTCATCTTTAATTCTTAGCCCTAGATTAGATCTAAGGTAGATATCACTTGGTCATAAATCTTGAATTCTAATCTCACCATTGATTTGATCAACGGTTGAAATCAAAGGCTTCCTAACTAAGTCTTCATCCAACGGTCCACACGAAAGTCTTTGCTTCCTTCGTTGACCAATTCCTATTGGTTTAGAAAGTCAAGCCTACCTTTGTTGACTTGCTCTCATTGGTTAGAAATTGTCCAACAAGACATTGACTGCTTTTCCCTAAACGCTGGTCCCACAAAGACTTTTAAAATCATGGTCAAATCGAAGCAAATTTTTACTATTTTTAAGATAGTAGAGTCTTGTAATATAAAATAATATTATAAAAATATAAAATTATTTTATTGCACGCTTAAATCTAATAAATTACGAGATTAATATATATATCAATCAATTGGGTTTAGTAAGATCCCCACTCCAATTAATTAAAATAAGATTTT
This sequence comes from Ormosia semicastrata, assembly GCA_029884595.1. Taxonomy (NCBI): domain Eukaryota; kingdom Viridiplantae; phylum Streptophyta; class Magnoliopsida; order Fabales; family Fabaceae; genus Ormosia; species Ormosia semicastrata. The sequence continues at coordinate 14,255,452 of JAQQTO010000062.1, read as the reverse complement.
TTTGGTCGAAAATTATTATTTCCCTAGCTCGGAGCAAATCACACACAACAGTCAAGTACACTCACGGAACAGTCAAATTAAATTTACTGCTCACAGAATTCACAAAACAGTACATTTCGGGACTATTTTGTAATTATCCCAAAAGTTGGGGTGTTACACGACTCACTATGCACATGCACATGGTACCAAAATCCTACTCCATGGAGCTAGACACAAAACATTCAGAGAAAATGATCAAGAGATATGTCTGTATGGCGGCTGCCGAGGCCTTCAAGTGCTAAAATTCTTAATTTATCAAAGTGTACATCATGGCATTGTATAAGACATTCTACACAGATCTTAATATAGGATAGTGTCTCGGTCCGGATCGTCAGTGCGTTTGCATTGGTCTGCCCCACGGACAGAAGAGCTACCAATTGTCCATTGCGAGGTACCCGCACCCCAACGCCCCCAAGGTCAATGAGTGACCTGCACTTGCCTATTCTCACCCGCACAAAGGTGTGATTCAACTCCTAGGCAACTTGGCCTTAACAATAGTCCAACGGACTTTTCAATGCATGTTACAATCATGCTTATCATGATAAACTATATCAATCATGCTTCAAATGCATGTGGATTCAATGCATATATGCACATTCATATATGAAATCACAATCATATCATATCATGTCTAAAATTACATGTCATATCATTTATCAACAAGGTTTGATCCCATTCACGGATCCATATCAAGCCAATAGCAAACCTTAAGGGTGAACACAACCCCATTCATAGTTATAATAGAAGTTAAATCTTAAGTTCGTTATGTTTCTCACAACCTCACCCATACTCATGTTCTTTCCATTTTATGAATCCCTAATCAACTTCTAATCATTCAATTAATCAAGTTTATCTTAGTACTAAAGCCTCATAATGAGTACCCAAGGAGACCGGGAGCCTCTAAGGGGCTAGAAAAGCCTAAAATCCTTCATTATTCAAATTACACGACCTGAGAGAGAATGCACGACCATGATTTCACGGTCGTGCTAAAATACACGGTCGTGCCACCATGCACGGACTAGGCCGTGTACTCCTCTGGATTTTCTGTAGAACACGCCTAGAATCACACGGCCATGCACGATCATACGGCCTAGGCCGTGTAACTCTCTGTAAATGCAGAAAATCACCCAAACTCAAACCATCCTTCATACAATCCAAGATCTATCAACATACATCTAAATTCTATCATTCAAACAACTAATACACAATCAAAATCACTCAAACAAAGGGGTATCCCACAAATGAGTTTCACCCCATCAACACAACAAAGAGTTTCTCACTACCAAAATGGGTTGAAGAGAATAATCTTCCTCTTACCTCAAAAGATAATATGGAAAGCAAGCTCCTTTCAAGCTTTTCATCCACCACCCACAAGAAGAACCTAAGATTATCAACTTCCCAAATCAACCACTAAAACTTGAAAAGAGGAGTCCTTAGTCACTATTGTGACCAAGGACCATGAAAATGAGGAGAAAAAGAGAAGAAAGTTGAGAGCCTTACCTTAAAGCTTCAAGCTTTTGGAGCTGTGCTGCAATTGACGAAAATAAAAAATTCAAGAGGAGTCCCATAAGGAAGAAAGCTTGGAGATGATGAGTGGAAATAATGGTCCAAGTTAGCTTGAGCAAGGAAGCTTGAAAGCTCAACAATGGAGTGTGTGCAGCAGTGTGGGAGAAGAGAGAAAGAGAGAGGTGCATGAGGGAGAGGGGGAGAAATGAGAGAATGAAATATGAATGGGGAAGTAAAATGAAATAACCCCCTTAGTTTTTCCCTCCCCCAACCGTGCAGCAAAAAAGAGAGGAGAGAGAGTGGAGTGGTTGGGAGGAAACTTCTTAGAAGTTTCCCTTAAAGCTTCCTTGAGAAGCTTCGCATGCTTCTCAATAAAGTAGAGTGTGAGGTTACTTAGATGATGTCATAAAAGCAACTAGATAGAAATAATCTACTAGAGCTATTTCTCAATGGACAAAAATTACAGTTAGTGTAAATAATATTTTATCGTCTCTCAGATAATTATTCTGTGATTTTATTTATCAGATAAAATCTCGTAAAACGTAAATCTCATAAACTGTGCTCGACCTTGGATTTAGTAAGATCCCCCGTCGACGTTTTCATAGTTCAAAGTTTACCAGTCTTAGGGAAAACATTTCGCTTTCTTGGCTCCGCTCAGCGCGCACGTAAAATGAGAAATATATTAAAATATTCAACGTTTCCAGAAAATTTCATAAAAATTCCTAAAAATCATAAATATTATAAAATGATCATTTATGATGAAGCAAATAGTTTTCGGGGTGTTACAACTCTCCCCTTCTAAAAAGAAATTTTGTCCTCGAAATTTTCATACCTTAGAACAGTTGTGGGTGTTACTCCTTCATCTTGTCTTCCAGCTCCCATGTTGCATCTCCGGTTTTTTCATTTCAGATCACTTTCACTAATGAGATTTCCTTTCCTCTGAGTTGTTTCACTCTCCTATCTTCAATCTTTATAGGAGGTGCCTCATAGGTTAAGTTCTCTTTCAATTGTACTGTGTCCCGGTGCTAAGACATGGTTCGAGTCAGGAATATATTTTCGTAATTATGATACATGAAAGACATTGTGAAGATTTGAAAGAAAATGTGGTAAGGCTATCTGGTAAGCTACTGTACCTACCTGGCGAAGAATTTGGTAAGGTCTAAGGAATTTAGGCGTGAGTTTTCTAGATTTCAGAACTCGGCCTACCCCAGCCATTGGCGTGACTTTCAAAAATACATGCTCACCTTCCTCAAACTCAAGAGGCTTCCTTCTTTTGTCCACGTAGCTTTTCTGCCAACTCTGAGCCGTCCTCATCTTTTCCTAAATCATCTTGACCTTCTCAGTCGTCTGCTGTATAATATCAGATCCAACAATAAGGTGCTCACCGTCTTGGTACCAATACAGAGGTGTTCGACACCGTCGTCTATACAGAGCTTCATAGGGTGCCATCCCTATGCTTGAATGAAAACTGTTGTTGTAGGTGAACTCTACCAATGGTAAAACTTCATCCCAACTTCCAGTCTGTTCTATAGCACAAACCTTGAGGAAATCCTCCAACGATTGGATCGTCCTTTCCGATTGCCCATCAGTTTGTGGATGGTAAGCAGAACTCAATCGTAGCTTTGTTCCTAATGCTTCTTACAAACTTTGCCAAAACTTGGAAGTAAACCTTGGATCCCTGTCAGAAATAATACTGGTAGGTACACCATGTAGTCTAACAATCTCACTGATGTACAGCTTAGTCAACCTTTCCATGTTGTATCTTATGTTTATCGGCAGGAAGTGTGCTGACTTCGTGAGTCGATCAACGATTACCTATATTGAGTCATAACCCTTCTGGGTCTTCGACAATCTAACCACGAAATCCATTGCAATGCAATGATGTCCTACTTCCATTCAGGAATAGATAGAGGTTGTAACAATCCTGACGGTCTTTGATGTTCCACCTTTGCTTTCTAGAAAACCAAACAAGAAGGCACACATCTGGTAATATCGGTCTTCATTCCATGCCACTAGAACAACTTCTTCAAGTCTTGGTACATCTTAGTTATCCCTGGGTGCATACTTAACTTGCTGGTGTAAGCATGCTCAAGAATATACTTCCTTAACTCTTGATCTCTGGGTATACAAACCCTACCTCAGAACCTTAGAATTCCATCCTTTCCTTCCTCGAATGTTGTCGTATTGCCTTGCCTTATCAGCTCTCTTTCTTCTTGCAAACACTTACTAATTTTCTGCTTTTCCTGGATGTCTTCCATTAATTCGCATGAGATAGTAACCATATTCATGTGAATTTTTCCCGGTTCTAGTTCCACGAAAGACCATACATCCCTGAATTGCTCTATCAGATCTTTTTCCTTAATCATCATGGCTGATATACTGAGCATCTTCCTACTCAATGCATCTGCCACGACGTTTGCCTTTCCAGGATGATACAGAAGTCGGTAATCATAATCCTTCAGGAATTCCAACCATTTGCGTTGTCTCATATTCAACTCCTTTTGATCATATAAGTACTTCAAACTCTTGTGGTCACTGAAGATGTTGAACGTCGCTCCATACAGGAAGTGTCTCCAGATTTTCAAAGCAAAAACCACAGCTTCTAACTCCAAGTCATGTGTTAGATAGTTCTTCTCATGCACTCGCAACTATTTCGAAGCATAAGCCACCATCTTTCCATTCTGCATAAGCACAGCTCCCAATCCTTGATATGAATCATCGCAGTACACTTCGAACTGTTCATCCGGATCAGGTAGAACTAACACTGGTGAAGTAGTTAGCCGTCTCTTCAATTCTTAGAAACCTTCTTCACAAGTATCAGTCCATTCAAAAGCTTGGTTCTTTCTTGTGAGTTGAGTGAGAGGTCTTGCAATTTTAGAGAATTCTTCAATGAACCTCCAATAGTATCCAGCCAAACCCACAAAGCTTCGGATTTCTATCACTGTCTTCGGCCGTTCCCATTGTAGAACTGCTTCCACCTTTGATAGATCCACCGCAATCCCTTTCTTCGAAATCACATGGCCCAAAAACTTGACTTTGTCCAACCAAAATTTACATTTTGACAATTTAGCATATAACTTTTTCTCCTTCAGAATCTGGAGAACTATACTGAGGTGTTCAGCATGATTCTCCTGATTTTGAGAATAGATCAGGATGTCATCAATGAAGATAACAACGAATCTGTCCAAGTAAGGATGAAAGGTCTTGTTCATGTAGTCCATGAAGATAGCAGGTGCATTCGTTATACCAAACGGCATCACAAGATATTCGTAATGACTGTATCGTGTACGAAAAGTAGTCTTGGGTATATCTTCTGCCTTTACTCGAATCTGATGGTAGCCTGATCGTAGATCGATCTTAGAGAACATTGCTACTCCTTTCAGTTGATCTATTAAGTCATCTATCCTTGGAAGTGGGTACTTATTCTTGACCATGACCTCATTCAGTTGGCGATAATCCACACACAATCACGAGGTACCATCTTTCTTTCGGACTTGCAACATTGGTGCTCCTCAGGGTGACACACTGGGTCTAATGAACTACTTTTCCAAAAGCTCTTCTAACTGCTTCTTAAGCTCTGCTAACTCCGATGGTGACATTCTATAAGGTGCTATAGACACGGGACCAGATCGCAATACAAGGTCAATGGCGAACTCTATTTCCCGCTTCGACGGTAAACTAGGTACATCATCAGGAAAGACTTTAGGGAACTTGCTAACCACTAGAATTGCGTTCACATCAACCTTGCTCTCGACTTTCAATGAAGACAATAGCATGTATCCCTGAGCTCCTTCTTTCAAGAAAGCTCAAACTTAGTTGGCCGTCAAAAATTTAGAATCCTCATCTATGAGAAAAACTATGATTTTACTAGAACAATCCAACAGGATATGGTTGGAAGACAACCAATCCATTTCTAAAATTATATATAACTGAGAAATGGGTAAACAGATCAAATCAACAGAAAAGATTTGACCCTCAACAATCAATGGATAATTCAAACAGACTTTGGTAGTAACAACAGGTTTATCAGTGGGAGTAGAAATAGTCAAGTTAAAAGGTAAGGATGACACAGGTAAACCAAGTCGTCACACACAGTTATATGAAATGAAAGAGTGGGTTTCCCCAGAGTCATACAGTACAGTTAAAAGATTACCTCCTATAGTGCCCTCTCCTTGTATAAGATCTTCGGATTCAGAGGCTTCAACTCCACTCATGGTATAGACTCTGCCTTCTACTTGCGGCTTTGCAGCTCAAGTAGCATTGACTAAAGGCTCAGCCTTAGCTTGGTTGCAATCTCTGGAGACATGTCCAGGTTTTCCACATCGATAGCAAATAATTCCCTTGATGGAACAATCCCTTGTTAGGTGATCCTTCCCGCACTTCATACACCTTAGCAAAGATACCACATTCGGTCCGGTTCGGTTCCCACCAGAACCTCCACTGGGACCTCCACCAGATGTTTGCTGTTGATTTCCCGATGGTCAGGAATAAGGCTTCTTCTGAAAGCCGTTTGTGTTATTGCCGCCTCCTCTTTGGAACCTGGTAGGTCCAAAGTTTCGGTTTCTGGTGTCTCGAGCTTGATCTAGAGCTTCCACTTAATAACACGTATCTAGCAGCTCTGAAAATTGGTTGATTTTCAAGGTGATAACTGCTCTCTTCACCTCATGCCTCAGTCCTTCTTCAAATTTGTGACATTTCCACACCTCGTCTGGCTGGTGTTGGAAGTACGTCGAAAACTTGAATAAGCTTTCAAACTTTGCAGCGTATTCACTGACGGACAAGTTTCCTTGTCTTAAGCTGAGGAACTCCATTTCCTTCTCATGTCTGGCGCTTGCTAAGAAATATTTGTCCAAGAACATATTCTTAAAAACCTCCCAATTGATGGCACGACCTTCAGCTTCTAGCACTCTCTATGCTCCATTCCACCAGTCTTCAACATCCCCAATTAGCATAAAAGCGGCGTAAGTCACCTTTTTGTCGTTGGCATAGTTCATGCCTCGGAAGATTTTCTCTAGCTCCTTGATCCATAAACTAGCCTTTTTCGGATCAAATTCTCCCTTGAATTGAGGAGGATTGTGGCGACGGAACTCTGCCAAATTTTGAGCATTAGCAGTAGCTTCGAGTTGTTGTGCAGCCCCTTCTTGCTGTTAAGCAGCTCTCTCCGTTTGTTAGGCAATGACCTCCGCCATTCTTTGCATTGCCTCTATCGCTGCTGCCATTTCTCCGCCTCGTGCCATCTCAATCCTTCAAGTAATATCAACTAAAACACACAATGAAGAATTAGATGTATCCTTTCGGAATACCAATCACAGAGAATCACACAGCACACACAAGACAGACCTAACCACAAAGAGCCAAAGAAAACATAAATTGGGGCTCTGATACTAACCTAATGTAATGCCCGTTTTTAGGAGGGAACGTCACATTATTAAAGACAATGCAAAAAATAAAAGTATAAATTAAGACCCAATTCATTAAATCATAATTAAACTTATTTGATTATAGTTGAGTAAATAAAATGGTGAATATAATTTTCTTTCTTTTTCTTATTATATGTACATATATATAGTTGTATTCGTCCACCTGTTCATCAATAAAGTATTCAAATGTACTGACGCTTAAAAGAGATTCAGAAATATGTATATGTATTTTTGTTTAATTGTAAGCGGAAAAACATAAAGACTAATCCATACATCCACACAAAAGATACATTATATATATATATATATATATATATATATATATATATATATATATATATATATATATATATATACTTGTTTAGATATGAGCTATGAGTCATTAATTACATTAAGACTCATCAAAAAGAAGCCTAACCTTTACAAGCCCCCAAAAATGATATACAGACCCCAAAAAGAATATCAAGCCCCAAAAGACGAATAACCATCAGTGACTATCGACAGAATCATCCCCTAAGGAGAGAAAGAAGGAACTGTGTCAGGATCATCCTCGGGTTCCTCCTCAGGGTCTTCCTCATCCGAGGATACCCTCATCGGAGCCACCGAATTATGGGCCGGGGCTCGGGCAGTGGAGAGGAAAGAATCCTCTTATGGAGTGTAATAACGATCACCCCATATGTCCCTAATGGGCATGTAAAACTCTAAATGTAATCTGATACTGTAGGTGTAGATGGGCGGATCATAACGCCCCCAAGCCAGCGATACTATCACGTCCCCCACATAGACACAACGATCAGAACTGAAGTTAATGTGCCAGCAGTCTGCACCTCCAAGGAAGGCCAAACGCACATAACCCAAAAATCCTCTTGGACGTGCCGCCATGATCCAAAACAGGTGCTAGTTGAAGTCGGGCCAAAAATCGGGGAACTCGTGAACTTCACCCCCTGCGCCAATGTCTTCGATGGAACATAAATACAAGTAGAATAGCAGCAAATACAAAAAAAAAGGTAAGACATTCTACATTCATTACCTATGATGGCAGTAAAGAAACAAAACGGCGCATGACGCCCACATAACATTTCAGAAAGGATAAATAGCATTAAAACAGATAATGAACAATTTAGCATATACAAGCAGTTATAGCAGTAATGAAATAACAGACTAAATTCCCATATGAACAAGTAACTATCAAATGGTATGGTGACTCACTATGCACATGCACATGGTACCAAAATCCTACTCCATGGAGTAAGACACAAAACATTCGGAGAGAGTGATCAAAAGATATGTCTGTATCGCGGCTGCCGAGGCCTTCAAGTGCTAAAATTCTCAATTTATCAAAGTGTACATCATGGCTTTGTACAAGACATTCTACACAGATCTCGATATAGGACAGTGTCTCGGTCCAGATCGTTGGTGCGTTTGGTTTGATTGCAACTGTCCATTGCAAGGTACCCACACCCCGATGCCCCCAAGGTCAACGAGTGACCTACACTTGTCTATTCGCACCCGCACAAATGTGTGATTCAACTCCTAGGCAACTCGGCCTTAACAATAGTCCAACGGACTTTTTAATGCATGTTACAATCATGCTTATCATGATAGACTATGTCAATCATGCTTTAAATGCATGTGGATTCAATGCATATATGTACATTCATATATGAAATCACAATCATATCATATCATGTCTAAAATTCCATGTCATATCATTTATCAACAAGGTTTGATCCCATTCATAGATCCACATCAAGCCAATAACAAACCTTAAAGGTGAACACAACCCCATTCATAGTTATAATAGAAGTTAAATCTTAAGTTCGTTATGTTTCTCACAACCTCACCCATACTCATGTTCTTTCCATTTTATGAATCCCTAATCAACTTCTAATCATTCAATTAATCAAGTTTATCTTAGTACTAAAGCCTCATGATGAGTGCCCAAGGAGACTGGGAGCCTCTAAGGGCTAGAAAAGCCTAAAATCCTTCATTATTCAGATTACACGGCCTGAGAGAGAATGCACAGCCACGATTTCACGGCCGTGCCAAAATACATGGCCGTGCCACCATGCATAGCCTAGGCCGTGTACTCCTCTGGATTTTCTACAGAACACGCCCAGAATCACACGGCCGTGCACGATCACACGGCCTAGGCCGTGTAACTCTCTGTAAATGCAGAAAATCACCCAAACTCAAACCATCCTTCATACAATCTAAGATCTATCAACATACATCTAAATCCTACCATTCAAACAACTAATACACAACCAAAATCACTCAAACAAAGGGGTATCCCACAAATGGGTTTCACTCCATCAACACAACAAAGAGTTTCTCACTACCAAAATGGGTTGAAGAGAATAATCTTCCTCTTACCTCAAGAGACAATATGGAAAGCAAGCTCCTTTCAAGCTTTTCGTCCGCCACCCACAAGAAGAACCTAAGATTATCAACTTCCCAAATCAACCACTAAAACTTGAAAAGAGGAGTCCTTCGTCACAATGGTGACTAAGGACCACGAAAATGAGGAGAAAAAGAAAGAAAAGTTGAGAGCTTTACCTCAAAGCTTCAAGCTTTTGGAGCTGTGCTGCAAAGGACGAAAATGGAAGATTCAAGAGGAGTCCCACAAGGAAGAAAGCTTAGAGATGATGAGGGGAAACAATGGTCCAAGTTGGCTTAAGCAAGGAAGCTTGAAAGCTCAATAATGGAGTGTGTGCAGCCATGTGGGAGAAGAGAGAAAGAGAGAGGTGCATGAAAGAGAGGGGGAGAAATGAGAGAATGAAATGTGAATGGGGAAGTAAAATGAAATAACCCCCTTGGTTTTTCCCTCCCCCAACTGTGCAGCACAAAAGAGAGGAGAGAGAGTGGAATGGTTGGGAGGAAACTTCCTAGAAGTTTCCTTTGAAGCTTCCTTGAGAAGCTTCGCACGCTTCTCATTAAAGTGGAGTGTGAGGTTACTTAGATGATGTCATAAAAGTAACTAGATAGAAATAATCTACTAGAGCTATTTCTCAGTGGACAAAAATTACAGTTAGTGTAAATAATATTTTATCATCTCTCAGATTATTAATTATTCTGTGATTTTATTTATCAGATAAAATCTCATAAAACATAAACCTCGTAAATTGTGCTTGACCTCGGGTTTAGTAAGATCTCCCGTCGACGTTTCCACAGTTCAAAGTTTACTAGTCTCAAAAAAAATATTTCGCTTTCCCGGCTCCGCTCAACGCACATGTAAAGTGAGGAATCTATTAAAATATTCAACGTTTCCAAAAAATTACACAAAAATTTCTAAAAATCATAAATATTATAAAATGATCATTTATGATGAAGCAAATAGTTTTTAGGGTGTTACATAATCCAAAATTTCAAAGAAAATCTTCTCTTCAAATCTTAAAAAATCTTGGAACATTTTTTCATTCTCATTCTTCTTGAGTTGAGCATAATTATGATCTTTTGCTTTCTTGTTACAATGCTCACTCTTGGTACTTGAACTATCCTAAAAAGTATTACTCACTTAAAACAAATATAGTTAGTACAAATTCATAACTCAATATCTTTATATGCATGATTCATAAATGTAGAACTCTAGTTTGTCTAACATGCATATAAAACTTTCATAGACACATCCAAATAAGATATTTATCAATTACTGATGGATGTGCTCTATATAGGATATAACAAAGAACACTTTGCATATTTTCATTTAAACAGAGTTAAATCCAATATTAATTCATTTATAACTCATATAAAGCATTATTGGATATATTATATAAAGAATGCTACACATATCTCATTGCATGATTATTGAGTGAAATATAACTAGATCAAGTACATAATCATGCATGATACAATATATCTCATTAAGCACATCTATCAAGCATAAACATTGTTCTTTTTGTCTTGTATTTGTCGTCATCAAAACTTAACATATTAATTCATTGGGGCAAACTTATTTCCACAATCTTTCGCTTTTTTATGATGACAAATCACCAAATAAAAATATATTAAGGAATATACAATAATAGATATTCATGTAAGCATATCCAACAATAAGCACAAGAACATATCATGTAAGCATATCAAATAATAAGTACAAGAACATTTTTTTTTTCAATTTTCACTCCCCCTATTTGACATCAGCAAAAAGGCTTTGGAAGGAAAGATAATATTTTCTCTCACCCTATAGATAAAACTCATGTTGTCAAAAAGAGTAGGATCATCAAAAACTCAAAAACTTCTTCAAGTTATTCAAAACATGATTATCTCCCCTTATAAACAAGCATGCTTTCAAAATATAAAAGATTATTCATATAATGTTTGTCACATTTTGGTACATAAACATTTATCATATGATAGTAATAAGCTAAAGAATTTATGTCCAACATATAATATCTAGCATACCACATGATAAATAAGTACTGCTTAATGAAAGTTATAAAATATCCATATAAGGTCATGAAATTAAGGTTTTCAAACGAAAGATCATATAACTTCTCACATATCAAGCATTTCTTAATGAAAGAATCAAAAATATGAAGTTTAAGAATGTTTACTTTCTTTCATTGATAGAGGGCAAAAGAATAAGAGATGGTATTCATTGACATGTTGATAGTATTAACAATAAAACATTTCATGTCAAACAAGGATGTAAGCCAAGAGATATAAGCAATAATTTAAGAACTAGGCTCCCTCTCAAAATATGCATATTATCAAAATATTATAGTTTAACATAGTCATGCATATATTTTTAGTAAACAAGAACATGGAAGAAAGATATGTAAGATAAGAAGGATAAGCAATCATTACAAATTAACATATAGTTATAAGAAGTTATAAGAAAAGAAGATAAGCTCCCCCTTATTGAAGCACAAGATAGATAAAGAGAAATATGTATGCCAAAATCATGTAGTACATTACCATAAAGTAAAGCAAGGTAAAGATACATATTCTTAATCCATCAATCAAAAATCATTTTAAAACTTCTCCCCATTTCAAAAAGAATTTTACAAGAGCACATTATATTTTCAAAAGCATTTTAGAAGGGTAGAGAGGTTTTGTAACACCCTCCTCAGGGCGTCACATTTGGTGTTGCTCAATTACCAAATTACCCATTCATTGGAAAATTGTGCTTGTAATATAAATACGAGTTATAAAATTTCTTGATGATAGTAAGATAAACTTAGTGGAAAATAAAAACATTACAACAACATCATAAATTAATATACATCTTATATATATACAAGTCATAGTACTGTCATATTTTAATATTTACAAACTAGACTCTCAAAATATTTAAACTTTAATTTAAACTAACATATTGCCCAAGTATTACTACACAGCAGAACCCTCAGACGGGTCCTCCTCAGACTCCTCAGAAGATAGAAGTCCGACTTGACGCGAAGTCCTATGGATAGGTGTCCGCACAGACGATACTATACTAATCGCACTCAGAGTGCGATAGTATACTTCCCCATACTGTCTAATTAACAATGGGAACTCTAAATATTACTATTCACACTAATGTCCAAGATGTAGTCTACTCAATCTCATATACACAAGGAGACGAGACTCCTCCATCACTTCAAAACTCAGCGTCCTCAACAGGAATCTGCTCTTCCTCGGCTTCTTGCTCAAGTTCTCGCTCAACGTCTTTGAAATTATAAATACAATATAGAATAGACATACAAAGAGGTGAGATCACCTACGCCAATACCAATATGGTAGCAATGAAGATAAACACATACAAATTCTCATACCAACACATCATACATTATTACAATTATGTCACTATTATCATTTATCTAACACATATCATATCTCATATAAACACATCATACAGAATTACACTTATGCCAACAATATCATTTATCATCATAATTCATACAATAAGTCATAATTACGATCATGTCCTTATCAACATTCAATTGTTCAATAATTCAATTATCATAAATAATAATTACGATAATACTCTAAGTATCTCTACATATGCACCTAGACTCAATTTCCTACTCCATGGAGCTATAACTCAGATCGGAAAGAGTGATCATAAAGATCTGTCTGCACTACATGCCTCGGACCACGTGCTCAATTTTTGCACATCTAGCATATGCACCAGTCTTTATCAAATCTTGATTACGGATAGTGTCTCGGTCCGGATCATTGGTGTGTTATATCGGTCTAACCCACGTACAGAAGAGCTACCAACTGCACATTGTAGGCAACCCGCACCCCAATGCCCCCAAGGTCAACGAAAGACCTACACTACGCATATCGCACCCACTCAGGAGGTGTATTCTCTCCTTCCTAGGCAAATAGCCTTATCCAGTCCATCAGACCTTTTCAATGCATATACAAATGCACATTTCTCAGTTCAATTCATTCTATCATATTCTCAATTAAATTTTCTTTACCTCAAGTTCGGGGTCCTCATATTGGCCCAACAGTGTCATTACTGTAATTTCATCGCGAAACCATATTTTTCGCATTTTCTCAATCGCGTATCAATTTTTCATTATTTCTCGATCGCGTAACATATTTTTCACACGTTTTAAATCAAAAATACTATTTTCCTCATTTAACACCAAAATTCAACTTCATTTTTTTCATATTAGCATAATAACCCCTCAAAACATAATATTTGGATTATAATCCTCATTTAAATAATAATTTCACAACAGTCCCTCATAAAATTCACATTTACGAAATAGTCCCTCGTAAAATTCATATTTACGAAATTATCCTTCATAAAATTCATATTTACAAAATAGTCTCTCATAAAATTCATATTTACAAAATAGTCTCTCATAAAATTCATATTTATAAAATAATCCCTCATATAATTCATATATACAAAACAATCCCTCCAAAACATAATATTTATGTTTTAGGCCCTCAAAAATTGTTATTTACAATATGGCCCTATTAAAAATGAAAATTACTATTTTGTCCCTCTAAGAATCATAATTACAATATTGTCCCTTTACAAATCATAATTACAGTATGGCCCCTTTTAAAAATGAAAATTATAATATTACCCCTCTAAAAATCATAATTACAGTATGGCCCCTTTTAAAAATAAAAATTACAATATTGCCCCTCTAAAAATCATATTTATAATAATTCATTTTCCCAAAAATCATTTTACTTTGCTATACTCAAATTTGTCCCAAATTCATTTAAATCTCTCAGTTCTCATTTTAATTCATCAGTTTAATTATATTTGATTATTTTCCCACAACCTTCAAACTTGTTCAAATTCATTTCTTTTTCATTTACATCCTTCATTTTCAATTGAATCTCTCATTTTCAGGACTTTGGTCCTTTCTAGCCTAGTATGGCCGTAAGCCTCAAGCTCTTTGGAGCTCTCATAAAATCGGTTTATCATATTATTCACATCCTAAATTACTCATACACTTGCATGCAATCAAAATTATCTATACAAGCATATTATCAAAACTTTAGACATATTATCACACATGCAATCACAAATATAAAATCTTAAACACCAAAATCACAAACAAAGAGACATCAAACAATAAGTGAATAAACCCTTATGGGGTTTTCACCATACACAACCATCCCCACACCACCAAAACATGGTTGGTGAGGTAAAATCTCCCTCTTACCTCTTGAAGACAAGCTTTTCGGTTAGGTTTTCTCCTTTCCTTCAAATCAGTACAATCTCCCAAACAAATCCCTAAAATTCTTAAACAATTAGTAAAAACACAAACAAGGTTTAATATTGAAAAACCATGGAACAATCATGGTTAGAAAAATTAGAAATCCAATTTTGAACCATAAAATCAAGACTTACCCTTAAGTAAGTAAGCAAAAGGTTGGATTTTGGACAAGATAGAGTAGTTTTTTGGAAAACCTTTGTGAATGAAAAGTGTTTAGAATAGGATTTGGGTTTAGGAAATATGATGAGATAAAATTATAGAGGTTTGGTTGTGTAGATAGTGGGCTTGGCCGAATAGAGAGGCAAGAAAATAGAAGAAAAAGTGTTCTTGGTTCTTGCTATTTTTGGAGAGAAAATGGATAGATTAACTAGGATAAATGTGAAATAAAAGTGAAGAGTGTAATATGAAAGGGCTGCTGCCGTGTGGGTAGTTTTAGTGAGGTTGAGTGATTGAATTTGCATGTTAAAATATCCTAGAGTGTTCACATTGGTTAAGCACATGGCTTATGTCATTAGATGGTTCATGAACCTTGTAGAATCAAGCCAACTAGCCTCCTTGTTTGTTGCCCAAAACCGTGCAGCCCTCCATCATTTTAGTGACTTAATTGTTTCCAAATTACTCCTAATTACATACTAACTAATTAGGGAATTAGTTAGGTTAAATATCCTAACCAATTTTAATTAACATACTAATCATATAACTAATTAATTTAATATATATTAGCATATATTATAACCTTTAATTAATATTAGGATATCTAATTAGTATTTAGATTATAATTAATTAATAACTAAGCTAGTTCACTTAGTTTGCTAATTAAGTAATTAGATTAGTCAAATTAAGCTTAATTAGCTACTAACCAAATTCAAGCCTACTATTTTTGACTTAATTCTAACCATTGGTTCATCTATAATTCCTAGCCATAGATTACACCTAAGGTAGATATCAATTAGTCATAAAACTAGCATTTTAATCTCACCATTGATTAGATCAACGGCTAAGGTTAAAGGCTTCCTAACTAAGTCTTCATCCAACGGTTCATACTAAAGTCCAAGCCACTAAGTTTGACTTAATCTCAACCCTTGATTTTAACTTTAATTTCTAGCCCTTGATGTAATCTAAGGTGGATATTGCGTAGTGATTTTATCTCGATTCATTTTACACCATTGATCGATCAACGGTTAAGATTAAAAGCATCTAAATTATGCTTTTCATCCAACGGTCCTAAATAAAGTCTATGCTTCTTTTGTTGACTCATTCTTATTGGTTTAAAAAGTCAAACTACCTATTTTGACTTGTTCTTATTGGTTCAATTGTTCATCAGAATCATTGATCACACGCTAAACGTGGGCCCCACAAACTTTTTCGTCCATAAATAAATTTTCTACTTGTTTTTGAGACAAGAGGCACCTTTGAATAAAATAATATTATAATAATATAAAATTATTTTATTACACAATTAAATCCCAAAAATTATAAGATTAATATATATATCAATCAATTGGGTTTAGTAAGATCCCCACTCCAATTAATTAAAATAAGAATTTTTCCGACCCGAAAATTATTATTTTCCTGACCCGGAGCAAATCACACAAAACAATCAAAAACAGTATCGGAATAATCAAATTATTTTTATATTGCACAAAAAACACAAAACAGTGAAATTCTGTCAGTTCTGTAACATAATCTAAAATTTGGGGTGTTACAATACTCCCCCTCTAAAAATAAGTTTCCTCCTCGAAACTTGACATACTTAAAATAAAAATAGATACTGCTCTCTTCTCTTCCAACTCCCATATTGCTTCACCACGTATATCACTCCAAACCACTTTAACCAATGCGATTTCTTTATCTCGAAGTTACTTTGTCCTTCGATCTTCAATCTTGACTGGAAATGTCTCCTAGGTTGAATTTTCCTTCATTTGTACGATCTCCAACGGAGTATCCGATACGATCCGATAAACTTCAGAGTGGGTTTCCTCGACTTAATCACTCGTCCAACTCTAGTCATAGGCGTCACACGTGTAGAAATACATGGTCACCTTCTTCAAATTCAAGCGGTCTTCGTCTTTTATCTGCATAACTCTTTTGCCGCGTCTAAGTTGTCCTCATCTTGTCTTAGATCGTCTTCACTTTCTCAGTAGTCTGCTACACAAATTCTGGTCCTACCTCAGTACTTTCAACATCATGATGCTAACACAATAACATTCTACATCTTCTTCCATATAATACCTCATAGGGTACCATCCCTATACTCGAACGAGAACTATTGTTGTATGTGAATTCTATCAATGGTAGAAATTCATCCCAACAACCAGCTTGTTCTAGAACACAAGCTCTCAACGAGTCCTTTGAAAATTCTAGTTATCGTCTTTTCCTTATATCCAAGCCCCTCTTAATTGTACAGGTACTTCAAGCCCTTGTAATTATTATAGACTTTATAGGAAAGAAAATGTTTTCAAATTCTCCTTGCAAAACGACTATCACAGATCCTAAAACGTAAATTGAATAATTCTTCTCATGCACGTTCCACTACCTCGAAGTATACGCCACCACCTTTCTATTTGATCTCAACTCTCAATTTAAATTCATGAGTTGAACTTCTAACAGAATTTGTATTTGACTAGTTTTTACGCATAACTCCTTCTTAATTGAGATATATGAAAGTCACTTTGAAAGTTATAAGGAAAAATAATAAGACTATTCAATAGGTTACTAGATTAGTCCAACAAGAATTTGAAATGGTCTAATAGATTTCGAAATGAACATAGTCCAAAATTTTAGAAATGAACTTTCTGGATTCAAATCCAAAAGTCTCAGATCAAGGAAACACTAAGGTTACATTGTAACAATCTAATAGGATATAGTTGGAAAATAACCAATCCATTTATAAAGTCAGGTTCTCAAATAGATGTAATTTTAGATAAACAAATCAAATCAACAGAAAAGATTTGATATCCAATAGATATAGAGTAGAGTTAGAAAACTTGAGTATAAACAACAAGTTTAACAAGAAGAGTAGAAATACTCCAATCACACTATAACGAAGACATGGATAAGTCAAATTGATCTACTCAGTCTATTTGAGAAAGAAATAGACAAACCAGATCAATAGAAAAGTTTCAAACTCCGATAACAATAAGATAGTTTCAAACAGACTCGAGTAGTAATAACAAGTTTAGAAGTTGAAGTAGTATTATGAAAGGAAACAAAACACAGATAACTCCAAAAGATTTTACACAGTCACAGATCACAAGAGACTGGGTTACCTTACGCATCATACAGTATAGTTTTAAGATTACCCTCTATGGCACAATTTCCTCGCTCCTCAAGTTTTTGTATTTGAACGTCCTCTCTACACTATTTGCATCAGCTCTTTCTTCTTCTTGAGATTTTGAAATACGTGTATCACTAATGGAAAGTTCCATCTTCAGTTGATCAGAATCTCTGGAGAAATGTCCAGGCTTCCCACATCCATAACAAATAAACCCTTTATGCTGACAATCTTTGGTGAGATGATTTTTTCCACACTTGAAACATTTCAGTGATGATGCCACAGTCTGACCAAAATCATTGCCACTAGTACTCTCCCTCTTTGTTCGTTGTTGTTTCCCCAGTGGTCGCACATACGGCTCTCGTTGAAAACGATTGACCTTACGCTTCCTTCCATCTTGGATTATCGAAGGTTCTAAGTTACAGCTTCTCACATCCGATGGCTACTCCAATCCTAATAAGCTATGAAGTTCGATTATCAGTTCCTGCTGCTGAGTGATCATCTGTCTCTGTTGTACTGCTATTTCAATCATCTTTTGCATCACACTTCTAGCTGCGGCTATACGATCTTCATCACGTCTCGCGTCCACATGCTCATGTTCGCTGCGTTCCATTATCTCTCTTTAAAGATAAATAAAATCAAAACACGACGAACTTAACGTAACTATTTCACACAACATCATCTCCTTTCGGAAACCAAAACATATCTCTGTGTTCAACATCACAGATTCACACAGCACAAACAAGACAAACCTACCCACAAACCCAAAAGACTCTAACTTGGGCTTTGATACCAACTAATGTAACACCCTCCTTAGGGCGTCACATTTGGTGTTGCTCAATTACCAAATTACCCCTTCATTGGAAAATCGTGCTTGTAATATAAATACGAGTTATAAAATTTCTTGATGATAGTAAGATAAACTTAGTGGAAAATAAAAACATTACAACAACATCATAAATTAATATACATCTTATATATATACAAGTCATAGTATCTTGTATATTTTAATATTTACAAACTAGACTCTCAAAATATTTAAACTTTAATTTAAACTAACATACTGCCCAAGTATTACTACACAGCAGAACCCTCAGACGGGTCCTCCTTAGACTCCTCAGAAGATAGAAGTCCGACTTGACGCGAAGTCCTACGGATAGGTGTCCGCACAGACGACACTATACTAATCGCACTCAGAGTGCGATAGTATACTTCCCAATACTGTCTAATTAACAATGGGAACTCTAAATATTACTATTCACACTAATGTCCAAGATGTAGTCTACTCAATCTCATATACACAAGGAGACGAGACTCCTCCATCACTTCAAAACTCAGCGTCCTCAACAGGAATCTGCTCTTCCTCAGCTTCTTGCTCAAGTTCTCGCTCAACGTCTTTAAAATTATAAATACAATATAGAATAGACATACAAAGAGGTGAGATCACCTACGCCAATACCAGTATGGTAGCAATGAAGATAAACACATACAAATTCTCATACCAACACATCATACATTATTACAATTATGTCACCATTATCATTTATCTAACACATATCATATCTCATATCAACACATCATACAGAATTACACTTATGCCAACAATATCATTTATCATCATAATTCATACAATAAGCCATAATTACGATCATGTCCTTATCAACATTCAATTGTTCAATAATTCAATTATCATAAACAATAATTACGATAATACTCTCAGTATCTCTGCATATGCACCTAGACTCAATTTCCTACTCCATGGAGCTACAACTCAGATCGGAAAGAGTGATCGTAAAGATCTGTCTGCACTACATGCCTCGGACCACGTGCTCAATTTTTGCACATCTAGCATATGCACCAGTCTTTATCAAATCTTGATTACGGATAGTGTCTCGGTCCGGATCATTGGTGTGTTATATCGGTCTAACCCACGTACAGAAGAGCTACCAATTGCACATTGTAGGCAACCCGCACCCCAATGCCCCCAAGGTCAACGAAAGACCTACACTACGCATATCGCACCCACTCAGGAGGTGTATTCTCTCCTTCTTAGGCAAATAGCCTTATCCAGTCCATCGGACCTTTTCAATGCATATACAAATGCACATTTCTCAGTTCAATTCATTCTATCATATTCTCAATTAAATTTTCTTTACCTCAAGTTCGGGGTCCTCATATTGGCCCAACAGTGTTATTACTGTAATTTCATCTCGAAACCATATTTTTCACATTTTCTCAATCGCGTATCAATTTTTCATTGTTTCTCGATTGCGTAACATATTTTTCACACGTTTTAAATCAAAAATACTATTTTTCTCATTTAACACCAAAATTCAACTTCATTTTTTTCATATTAGCATAATAACCCCTCAAAACATAATATTTGCATTATAATCCTCATTTAAATAATATTTTCAGAACAGTCCCTCATAAAATTCACATTTACGAAATAGTCCCTCATAAAATTCATATTTATGAAATTATCCCTCATAAAATTCATATTTACAAAATAGTCTCTCATAAAATTCATATTTACAAAATAGTCTCTCATAAAATTCATATTTATAAAATAATCCCTCATATAATTCATATTTACAAAACAGTCCCTCCAAAACATAATATTTACGTTTTAGGCCCTCAAAAATTGTTATTTACAATATGGCCCTATTAAAAATGAAAATTACTATTTTGTCCCTCTAAGAATCATAATTACAATATTGCCCCTTTAAAAATCATAATTACAGTATGGCCCCTTTTAAAAATGAAAATTATAATATTGCCCCTCTAAAAATTATATTTACAGTATGGCCCCTTTTAAAAATGAAAATTAAAATATTGCCCCTCTAAAAATCATATTTATAATAATTCATTTTCTCAAAAATCATTTTACTTTGCTATACTCAAATTTGTCCTAAATTCATTTAATCTCTCAGTTCTCATTTTAATTCATCAGTTTAATTATATCCGATTATTTTCCCACAACCTTTAAACTTGTTCAAATTCATTTCTTTTTTATTTACATCCTTCATTTTCAATTGAATCTCTCATTTTCAGGACTTTGGTCCTTTCTAGCCTAGTATGGCCGTAAGCCTCAAGCTCTTTGGAGCTCTCATAAAATCGATTTATCATATTATTCACATCCTAAATTACTCATACACTTGCATGCAATCAAAACTATCCATACAAGCATATTATCAAAACTTTAGACATATTATCACACATGCAATCACAAATATAAAATCGTAAACACCAAAATCACAAACAAAGAGACATCAAACAATAAGTGAATAAACCCTTATGGGGTTTTCACCATACACAACCATCCCCACACCACCAAAACATGGTTGGTGAGGTAAAATCTCCCTCTTACCTCTTGAAGACAAGCTTTTCGGTTAGGTTTTCTCCTTTCCTTCAAATCCGTACAATCTCCCAAACAAATCCCTAAAATTCTTAAACAATTAGTAAAAACACAAACAAGGTTTAATATTGAAAAACCATGGAACAATGATGGTTAGAAAAATTAGAAATCCAATTTTGAACCATAAAATCAAGACTTACCCTTAAGTAAGTAAGCAAAAGGTTGGATTTTGGACAAGATAGAGTAGTTTTTTGGAAAACCTTTGTGAATGAAAAGTGTTTAGAATAGGATTTGGGTTTAGGAAATATGATGAGATAAAATTATAGAGGTTTGGTTGTGTAGATAGTGGGCTTGGCCGAATAGAGAGGAAAGAAAATAGAAGAAAAAGTGTTCTTGGTTCTTGCTATTTTTGGAGAGAAAATGGATAGATTAACTAGGATAAATGTGAAATAAAAGTGAAGAGTGTAATATGAAAGGGCTGCTGCCGTGTGGGTAGTTTTAGTGAGGTTGAGTGATTGAATTTGCATGTTAAAATATCCTAGAGTGTTCACATTGGTTAAACACATGGCTTATGTCATTAGATGGTTCATGAACCTTGTAGAATCAAGCCAACTAGCCTCCTTGTTTGCTGCCCAAAACCGTGCAGCCCTCCATCATTTTAGTGACTTAATTGTTTCCAAATTACTCCTAATTACATACTAACTAATTAGGGAATTAGTTAGGTTAAATATCCTAACCAATTTTAATTAACATACTAATCATATAACTAATTAATTTAATATATATTAGCATATATTATAACCTTTAATTAATATTAGGATATCTAATTAGTATTTAGATTATAATTAATTAATAACTAAGCTAGTTCACTTAGTTTGCTAATTAAGTAATTAGATTAGTCAAATTAAGCTTAATTAGCTACTAACCAAATTCAAGCCTACTATTTTTGACTTAATTCTAACCATTGGCTCATCTTTAATTCCTAGCCATATATTACACCTAAGGTAGATATCAATTAGTCATAAAACTAGCATTCTAATCTCACCATTGATTAGATCAACGGCTAAGGTTAAAGGCTTTCTAACTAAGTCTTCATCCAACGGTTCATACTAAAGTCCAAGCCACTAAGTTTGACTTAATCTCAACCCTTGATTTTACTTTTAATTTCTAGCCCTTGATGTAATCTAAGGTGGATATTGCGTAGTGATTTTATCTGGATTCATTTTACACCATTGATCGGATCAACGGTTAAGATTAAAAGCATCTAAATTATGTTTTTCATCCAACGGTCCTAAATAAAGTCTATGCTTCTTTTGTTGACTCATTCTTATTAGTTTAAAAAGTCAAGCTACCTATTTTGACTTGTTCTTATTGGTTCAGAATTCTGTTCAGTCAGAATCGTTGACTGCTACGCTAAACGTGGGCCCCACGAACTTTTTCGTGTCCATAAATAATTTTTCTACTATTTTTGAGACAGTAGGTACTGTTGAATAAAATAATATTATAATAATATAAAATTATTTTATTACACGCTTAAATCCTAAAAATTATAAGATTAATATATATATCAATCAATTGGGTTTAGTAAGATCCCCACTCAATTAATTAAAATAAGAATTTCCCGGCCAAAAATATTATTTTCCTGACCCTGAGCAAATCACACAAAACAATCAAAAATAGTATCGGAATAATCAAATTATTTTTATATTGCACAGAAAATACAAAACAGTGAAATTCTGTCAGTTCTATAACATAATCTAAAATTTGGGGTGTTATAAGTTTAATATTAAAACCACATATTTCGTGAGAGTGATCAAACTCAAGTTAAAAGAACATATGAAAGTACATCTCCTCTCTTTGTCGTTGAACAAGAGCCTTGTGAAAATAAAACACTTTGAAGAACAAGGCTTATCTTTTGAAGTATCAAGATGGGCTCTATAGAATATTTCAAAAGATTTATTTAGAAACTTTCTTAAACATTCTCTCAAGATTTAATAAAACTTTTCAAAGCAAATGAAGAGAATACTACATTTATAGCACATATCCAAATATTTCCAAATTTTCAAGGCAAATAGGAGATGAAAATACTTTCAAGTTCTTAAGACAAGTTCAAAAAATTCTCAAGGATATGAAACTTGAAAAGCATCTTTCAAATATAATAAGGGATTTTGCTTTAATTTTTTTTTAATCAAACCAGAAATTATTTTCAAAACAAGAGCATGATTCTCATAAGTGTTATACCACTAAGAAACCATAGATCAAGAGAATCATAGATATCAAACATTCACTTGATGAAATATGCTATAGGGATCAAAGCATGTATAGAACTAACATCATTCACTCTATATGCAATGACAAAATTAGCAAGTTAATATCCAATTAGTTACTTTGTCAATGCTAAACATACTTCTCATGTAAAGAAAACATCTAATTATTTAAGATTAATTTATCAACAAGTATTATATAATCCATAGCATATAAAAAACTACAATAGCTTGGTGATAGAGATACTTATTGAGAGAGTGATACTTCTTTAGAGTATTCTTCATTTATTTATCCTTTGAGTTTGTGCTTTCTTTCATTGAGTATTCCATTCCATTGCACTTGAAGAAAGTCTCCTCATGTCCTTCTTCATTCAACTCTTCTCATTTATCTACATATGCTTGACATTTCAATATTTGATAACTATATTTGAAGCACATAGAGACACTTGCAAAGCTAACTCTAAAAGTTCTCTAAAATATAAGTTAGCATCAAATATCATTTAAGCTCAATTATAAACATAATTTAGATTGATATATAATGTAAAACATGTACCACATTATCAATCATGCAATGTTAGCTCTAACAAAAATAAAGGAAGATCATATGCACTTGAATCCAAAAGCATAGTTTAAGCATTTTCAAAGTAAAATTCAAGTTTATCAAGAAAAGCTTGATCATCATCAAAACATATATAAGCATTTTGGGACAAACAATGATCATGTAAGACATATAATATTAAGCAAAGAATTCTAGTACGCACACATGCCAATCAAGAATAAAAAGTCCCTTATTGTAATGCAAGAATTGAAAAGCCATAGAATTATAAATTTTAAAATCATTTATGATTCATTTCAAGTTATACTTCAATGTAAACATCATTGAAGTTCAAAGGCAAGTTCAAGGCACAAGATGAATTATTTACTTCTTGTTTTTAAGATGTGAACATATCAAGCAATTTCAAACAAGAAGATATATAACTTTTAACTTTCTAATCTCTAAGTAAGTATATAAGACAATTAAGCATCAAAGAGAAAGGATTGAAACTACTTATGAGCATGTGAATTTCATATTTGAATAAAGAGAATTAGTCACAAGCTTAAAAACAAAGATATTATCATAAAATATGTTATTCCAAGTAAGATGTGTGCATTTCTAACATGTTAGCATATGTAAAGATACTTTCAAGATATAATGCTAGATAAACATATCTTAAAACATGTTAAGGCATAAAAATAAATCTCTACTTATCCAAATATCACATGATATTCAATTTAAAGTATAAATAAGGATAAAAGATTGATGTCACCAAGAGTGTACTCTTTGAGTTTTTGTAGGTGACTCTAACTTCCAAACTTCAAGTCTTCATGAAAGAATAGAGATTCTTAGCACCCTTTTTAGAAGTTGAGTCCTTTTAAGTTTTACTAACCTCAAGTTGAATAATCTTATTCTATTTAAATGCTTTCTTGAGGTAGTTATCACCCTACAATACAATTTATAGTACTTTATTTGGTATTCACCGATTTTGGATCTATAGGGGTTAATCATTGATTATTAATCCATTATGCTCTCATAAAGATCAATTTTTCATAATATGTTAATTGAGCAAAACAAATTAAATAACTAATTACCATTAAGCATATAGCTAATAGCTTTCTTACTTTCATGATATATAGATAATTTAAAGCATAGAAAGCATACATAGTCATAGAATACCTTATGATTAAGAAATATGCAAGATAGTGAGAAAGGATGTAACAAGAATAAACAGAATCATGTGTTATATATAATATTTAACTTTTACCAAGTACACATGATTCTATCATTTTCTTAAGGCCTATAAGGAATATACCTCATATTCGTTGTCTTTTTAAGTGAATGTTCATAAGAGATAAAATCATTTGATACATTGGCCTTGGTAATCAATGAAACTCTTTTCCTTACCCATTGCTTCTCTTTTGGTGTTTTAAACTTTTTAAGTTTCACATTTTGTACTTGAGAAGCTTTGGTTGGAGTCATCTTCCTTCCAAAACTTCTACCATTGGGCTTTGGAAACATTCCCCTTGATGATTCATTTTTCACTTGACCAATTTGTCCATCATTTTGAGAAATTTTTTGCATAATTGAAACGCTAAGAGGACATTTTGGTACCCACTTCATCTTGGGTCCTTGAATCTTTAAGATCTTTAGGAACCCATACCATACTATTTTTCATATAACAATTTCTTCTATAATTGCATAAATGAGAAATATATCCTAAATGACCACAAAAATTGTAAACAATTGAATTCAATGATGGCTTGGTCCTTTGAAGATCATTTTTGAAAAACTTAAATTTTTTTTTGTTTTTACATTCTAAGCTATTTTTGTCATAAGCTTTGCTTGAATTTTCATGTGGAATAACATTAATTTTGTTCTCATTAACAAGCATAAAATGTAAGCAATTAGAATAATTAGCTTTGGTAAATCTAAAAGATAAGTCCTCAACTTGATTTTTTAAATTAATATACTTTTCACAAGAAGATGAGGTTTCATATTTCAAAGGCATTTCCTCATTAAGAAAAGCATATTCATTTTTCAAAGTCTCAATTTTATTTTCAATAGAGGAAATGTTTTCCAAACAAGATGAGTTGTTCTTTTCTAAAAACAACAAGCCATCATACAATTCATCATATGCACATTATAGCTCATCATAGGAAGGACCATAATCAACATAGGCATCATTTATGTCAAAGTTCTTTGGAGTCAAGTAGGAGGTTATCTCAATTTCTTGCATCAATGACTTTTCATGGGAATCATCATCCTCATTCTTTCCCATCAAAGCTTTAAGAATATATACCATTTGGTTTTGCTTTGCCACCTTTTCAATTTGAACATCATTTTGAGGATATTTTTCATAACAAGATTCCTTCAATGACTTTTGTTATTCTTACTCTCTATGTACAACTTTATGCAAAAAATCATTATTAGCAAGATAGATAGCATCAAGAGGATCTCATATATCTTTAGCACTAGAGCAACTCTTAATTTTAGCATAAGCTTCATCATTCAAATCACTTCTCAAGATTGCATAGCTCTAATGTTCAATGAAAAGCATTTCTTGTCATAGGCATTCCGAGTTGTTTTGATTTGCAAGTAAATTCATCAAGCATAATATCCCACAAATCAAGATCAACAGATTGCATATAAAATTTCATTCTAGATTTCCAATAAACAAAATTCACACCATCAAAGAATGGAGGTTTATCAATTTCAAAACCTTCTATTTTGAAAAGGCTTTTAATGGTTGCCAAGAAACAAGGATCTTTAACTCTAAGCGGTTAAGCTTTCACAAATACCACTTGGATTATAGGATAAAAATCAAGCAAATAAGCTAGATATCAAATTCAACTTAACCATATATAATTAAGGCACAAATTTAAAAGAGATAGAGTTGACAGAAACATACACAATATTTATCCTAGTTCAACCACCAACCACTTGTAACCTACGTCCAGTTCTCAAGTAAACCATTTGAGATTTTTTACTATATTCTTAAGCTTCAACAGGCGCTTGATGACCTCTACAAACTGGAATACTCAACAAACTTTGGGATGCCTCACCCTTTGTGCTTGAGCCTCAAACAAAGATACCTCAACCTTTACAACTTTTGAGGGATTCCTCACCCTCTTTACAACTAAGGGATACCTCACCCTCTTTACAAATTAAACAAAGTGTAGATAAAATCAAACTCTTTCAAGAGTGGATAATACAAATTAAAGTTCTATGGATATAAATGATGCACACATTTATAGCTCAAAAACAGAAGATTGGAGAAAAAGATAGTGAAACATGAATTTAATGTTCGATGATGATTTTCAGATTGTTCTCCAACATTTCTTTGATGTCCAAACACTTGTATTTATAGCCCAATGCATTTTAGAGCCGTTGGTGGTAGTTAGGAGCATTAAATTCTCAAAATAGAGCCATTTTCATGTTTTCTGGTTACCCAAATAACCAGTTAGGAAGTTTCTCCTAATCAATTAAGAGTCACAACTTGACTCTAAATTCATTTCCTAATCGATTATAAAAAGTGTCTAATCGGTTAGGGGCTTTAATTTTTGGTCTCTGACATTTAGAATAACCGATTAGATGGTATGCCTAATTGGTTAGGAGCTTTTATAAAAACATGAAAATGTTTCTACGTTTTACAATAACCGATTAGGTGAATTGCTAATCTGTTAGGAGCTTTCAAAACATGAAAAATGCTCCTATCTTTCACAATAACTGGTTAGGTGAATTGCCTAATGGGTTAGGAGCTTTAAGAACATGAAAAGCGCTCCTGACTTGGTGAATAATCGGTTATGGAATATCCATAATCGGTTATTGCACTCTGATTTTGAAAATTGACTTTAAATGGTCATAACTTCTTCATTTCTTATCCGTTTAAAGCAAATGAACACTCATTGGAAAGATCTTTGAGTCTATTTTCATATGAAATATTTAAGAACAAAACTCAAAGTATTTTGAAAGTTATGATCAAAAGAGTAACCAAAAGTTAGTTTTACAAAACACAAACTTAGGTATTTTTCATAGTTTTGACTTACCACTAAGACTAGTTTTTCAAAAATAGTTTGTTGGACATTTAAACATTTAAGAAACACTTATAAAGATTTTAAAACTTGTTTGAGCTTAGTGTGATTCCCTTTTTACCTTTACACAATATCTAAGTCCTATAAGCTAAACTTGAAGAACTTGGGACTTGATCTTCGCGCAACCAATCCTTTGGCTTCTTGTTGTAATCCAAGCTTCCAAAGAAAATCTTCTCTTCAAATTTTGAAAAAGCTTGGAACATTTTTTCATTCTCATTCTTCTTGAGTTGAGCATAATTATAATCTTTTGCTTTCTTGTTGCAATGCTCACTCTTGGTACTTGAACTATCTTACAAAGTATTACTCACTTAAAACAAATATAGTTAGTCCAAATTCATAACTCAATATCTTTATATGCATGATTCATAAATGTAGAACTCTAGACACATCCAAATAAAATATTTATCAATTACTAATGGATGTGCTCTATATAGGATGCAACAAAAAATACTTTGAATATTTTCATTTAAACAGAGTTAAATCCAATATTAATTCATTTATAACTCATATAAATCATTATTGGATATATTATATAAAAAATGGTACACATATTTCATTGCATGATTATTGAGTGAAATATAACTAGATTAAGTACATAATCATGCATGATACAATATATCTCATTAAGCACATCTGTGTAACATGATCAATATTCTTTTGTAATACATTTGTCATCTATTAAGCACATCTATCAAGCATAAGCATTATTCTTTTTGTCTTGTATTTGTCATCATCAAAACTTAATATAGTAAACCACTGGGGCAAACTTATTTCCACAGTTACTTGATGAAAACCTCCAACACCTTGGCTCATCCACTTGAACCAAAGTCTCTTTCTTCTCTCCTTGATCACTCTCGGCCTCACTCACTTCCTCTTTTATCTAATATTTTAAACTTTAAAATAAAGTATTTTTGGTGACTCTTGAGAGGTCAAGGCCGAATGGTCTTTTATAGATGAGGGGGAGGGCATTAGTTAGTCATCCTTATTAAAATATTACTTAAAAGGTATGGCTTCATTAATTGTAAAGTAGTGGCCCACCAATCATTGGGCTTTCTTCCTAAAGGCTTTCTTACAACCCAATAATGACCTCTAGGTCCTATGCTCTCTCTACTTATTCTTAAAGCAAGACTTCCTATTGGGTGGTTCTTATAAATATATCCTAAACTAATATTATTTTATTAGTTGGCACATGTGGGTTTAAATTTTAATTATTTAATTAGTAAGAAAGTTCAAGTTATCTTGTCAATTAAGTCTCTTTATGTGCCTATTATAATTAAATATGTATATTTATAACCACATGACATAATACTTCATTATTTATATGACCTAATGTTTATATTTATTCATATGCACACATACACATGTAGAAGCACACATGTGTACACATACATACTCACATGTGCACACACACACTCATATAATAAATCATATTATTCCTAAATTTTCTTAATTTTTATTTAAATACTTTTTAAATAAATTTGACAATTTTTCTAGTTTTGTTAATAATTGTGCCGATGTTACAAAGACCACCAATAATTTTAGGTGTACATACCTTATCCCATCACTGGGCTGCTCTTCTTTTAATCAAGAGTTGAACTCCAAAAGAACTTCTTATTGTCTTTATCTACTTCTTTGCAAATGGAGCTGGGGACAAGGGCTATTTGAATAGCATAAGAAGGAGTAGATGACATGATTGCTTGTCAAATAGTCAATCTACCATCCAAGGATAGGGAATTAGCTTTCTTGTTTTGCAACCTCTTAAGCACCCTCTCAATAAGGAAATTGAATGTTCTCTTGAACACCTTTTTATGAAGGAGAGGCATACCTAGATATTTTCCTAAGTCATTAGTCAGTGTAAAGCCAAAAGCATCAAATATTTCTTGGGCCTTGTTATGATTGACATTTTCAAAAAAGTAAATTCTAGTTTTTTTTCCATTAATATTTTGGCCAGAACTATCGTAGTTTGATAATGTCTACCTGATTGAAAGATGCCTCTACAAAATGGAATAGGTCATCATCAAAGCAAAGATGATATATTACTGGTCCCTTCTTAAAGAGACAAATAGGCTCCACAAGTTTTGATCCACCACTGTAGCAATAAAATGCTCCGGGGAGGGGGGGTAATCTATCCATACAAATAATGAAAAGATAAGGGGATAAAAGGTCCCCCTTGTTCCATCCATTTAGATGGTAGAAATTCCCTCATACATTAACTAGTCCAAAGAAAATTCATTGAGTAAGAGGAGACATAATGCCAAATTAAAATGCTTAAATGCTCTATAAACCTAACTCATTGAGAGAATCCTTCAGAAAGATCTAATTCAAGCGATCATGGGCTTTCTCTAAGTCAATTTTAATGGCCATAAAGCATTTTTACCTGTTCTTTCCCTTTATTTTATGAATGACATCTTAAGCAATGATATTATTGTTATTGTCGTGCCTACAAGCACAAAGTTACACTAATTTAGTGAGATAATAGTGGGCATGGCTATTTTCAAACTGTCGATGACAATTTTAGTGATCGATTTATACACCATATTACATAAGATGATAGGTTTGAATTGTCTAATATGCTCAGGATGGTCGACCTTAAGAATAAGGGAAATAAAGGTCTGCTTAATACCATGAACCCTGTCTCGAAAGTCAAAGATCTCCTGAGCTAACTTACAAACTATGACACTAACCAAGGCCTACTAAGATTGGGAAAAATAGAGCATGTAACCTATTCGGACTAGGGGCCTTAAGCCCACCTATGTTGAACAAAGCTCTCTTAATTTCATCCACTGTAACTTCAAAGTGAATAATACTCAAGTGGTTCCCTTAAAAGCAACTTGTAAGCGGAAAAGGGGAGGTAGCCCCTGGATCATTATACAGGGAAATAAAAAAAGGAATGAGCCATATCCTTAAGCTTACTTTGATTATGCACCTACTCCTATTTCTTTTAAGAGCTTGTATCCTATTTCTTCTCCTTCTTGAAATTGTTGAAAGATAGAAATGATAAGGGCTACGATCTCCAAACTCAATCCACTTTGCTCTAAACTTTTGAGCCCATAAAAGTTTTTCATCAATAAGAGCTTGCTCATATTCATCCCACAAATCTGTATGATGATGTTCAAAAAGGGATTTGGACCAAGAAGCAAGCTATTGTGCATACTTGAAGTCTATTAATCAAAAGATTATTCATTTTTATATGCCGAAAAGTGTTCCAATTCTAGTCACTAGCACTAGATGTAAACTATTAAATGTTTTTAGCCCAAGATTTATCCATATCCTAGTTACATTTAACCAAATCTTCAAAAGAATCATGATTAAGCTATGCCACAAGGAAACATAGTGGGTTGCGAGTATTAGTAGCAATAGTCTGCATAACCAATTTGATTGAGTGGGAAGAATGGTCTTATTTGAAGAAAGGGAGATAGATAACTGATGCATCAGGGAATGTAATTTGCTAATTTGCGTTGGTAAGCACTTTATCCAGCCTCTCTCTTAAGTTACCTTTCTTCCAAGTGTAGCAAAGCCCTTGAAAACTAACATAAGAAAGCATACAATTAGTAACACACTACCTAAAAGCTTTACAAATTGGAGGAGAATTTGAGCACCACCACTTCTTTCATTCTCAAAATGGATAGAATTGAAATCACCAACAACACACCAAGGGCCTGTAGTAAAGTTAGAAATTAGCCTCAAATCACTCTAGAGCTTAGAACAAAGAACGCCTTGAAGTTTAGCATAGCAAACAGTGAAGAACACGAAGTGATTCATACTGTTATGAATTTCTATAAGCACAAATTATCTGGAAGAAATAATAATGGAAATTTCCTAACCTAAGCCCTCCAAAGACATCAAATTCCACCCGCAAAGCCTTGACTATCAACTCTGAAAGAACTCTGAAACTTTAATTTTTCCACCATTGCATTTGCTCTCAAGCCATTGATCCTTGGCTCATGAAGGATAAGAAATGAAATTCTAAATTTCTTTCAAAAATCCTTAACAAGGGTAGGAAAATTCCTCCCACTAGCACCATAACAATTCCAAACTTAAATGTTGTTATAATTGATAAATAGAAAAAAAAGCAATTATTGTAACAAAAAACTAGGCACATGTGTACCCATTAAGAAACACTTTTAATATTATTTGCTTTCATACTACTAGACATAGAATCTAGTTGATTCTTCATATCAAGGTCAAATATAGTTACCAACATCTTCCTATCTTGCTCTAGCAAATGAGAATTTGGTGGTTTTTGTTTAATTTCTAAAGAAGTATCCCTACTCACCATAGGCTATAACGTAGCCTTATCCTAGTTCCTCAAAGAAGAATTTTTGGTGACATCAAGTAGTTTCATTGCCTCAAGGGCCAGGTCAAGCTTAGGCTTTAGGTTTCAAGGTTGTAACACCAGAAAATATTTTAACTTCACCCTTAGGACCTGGAAATTGCACTGACCTCCCTCTTCCTTTTGAAAGTGATTGGGTATTTGGGACTTTTGTATCTTTCCTTTTTGACCTCAAAGAATGTCGGCCCACTATTTTACTAACAATAGTTTTAACATTGATTTCCTCACCCTAGGTTGCATAGTTTTTAGGACTGTACAAGACCTTAGCCAAGGACTCTTGAGTGGACCTCTCCTTAGGTGCCACCTATCCTTACTAGTGCTACGACCACTAGGTTAAAAGGATTTGGATTTACCTTTATGACGTGGGCCCTTATCATAAGCATTAAAGTCTCCATGAAACGAATATGCTATTCTAAGATGATCAAATCTATTCAATTTCTTCTTATCAATAACATGCGTTAATTTCAAAAATCTTGAGGAGTGAGACTTTGGTTGTTTCTTTTTCTTTTGCTAACCATAATCCATTGTCCACGTGTTGAAAAATCATCATTAACAATTAATACATGTGAAGGTAGTTGTCAAATTTTTGCTTGGGAGTTACACTTTGAGGATGTGACCTTATCTTCCACTTGCACCTGGTTATTGTTGTTAGTGGTGACATCATCCTAAGAGGTGCTTATTGTGCAGTCTCTGGCTATATGGTCGTAGCATCCATACTTGGCACTTAAAATATGCAGATCCTCATACTCCACATTAATCCAAGTTTCATCTACACAAACCTTGCCCACCATTAGGTCTTTCAAGTTAATTTCCACACATACTCTAACATACCTTCCCCTTTCCACCTTGAGAGTGCTACAATCCACCTTTATTGGATTTCTCATAGCATACAAAATGACGAGAAGGACATTCTCATCATAGGTTAGCGGGTTAAGAGAAGAAAAATGAACCCAAACCAAAGTATTCTCAATAGTTGTTTTATAGGACGCAAACTCCAAATGCTAGGGGCACACTGGAAGGTAATGATCGAAAACCATCAAGGGCTCACCATCAATCACCTATACCTATCCTTTGGTAAGTCAAATTTAGTCATGAAAAAAACATGACCAGCATCCATTATATTAAAGTCTCCAATTGAGTTCCATGTGGTCACCAACTTTGCGTTCATCATCTAGTAGCAATATTCTTGCCCAGAAGCTTAATGATCAGTGCTTCTTTCCAAGGAATGAATAACTCCTCAATCACCTCTCTTGCAAAGGTAACCTTAGGTAAAAGACAGTTGCCATTAATCCATTCAATGGACATCAATTTCTCTACTAGTAAATCATGCCTTGGTTTCATCATCATTTGGTTTTCTAATTATTCTTCAAATAAATATTCTTCAATGCTAAACAACAATAAAAATTTAGATTATTCTATTATGAATGGTGATTCTTTTGTTAATGTTTCTTTTACTTATTTCCAAATGAAATAATCACATTTAATAATTGAGTGGCTACACTTTTGTTACAATGATTTTGTAGTAGGTGTCATAGGATCATGATCTTGCTACTTTAGTACCAATTAGGACTCACCATATGGGCAACTAAAGTCACGTCTCCAAGATTTTCACTAGAAAATCTTTTATAGACTTAGTGTAGATCAAGTCAATAAAAGATTGACACAATCATTCAAAAAAAAAATAGTTGTTTAGTACATGAATTTATACAATTTTTTTATTTAATGTTAAATGATGATGTATTGTTCCTTTATTGATTCAGTTTACATAAATTTCAAAAAACTAAGTCTACATAAGAGTTTCCTTATACTTTTCAATCCAACACAAGGCTCTAGAACCCAAGCTGGCCAAGGAAGAAAAACTCCTAGCATGACAAATAAAATCTTGATAGTTTGGACTTGAAAAGGCTAAATTTAGGCCCTATTTTTTAGATATTTTTATTTTTCCATTTATTTTCTTATGTAGATATTTTTAGAGTAAAATGTTTATTGACTTATGATGACACGTGGTCAACAATACTAACATGTGGCAAATTAACTTCTAGCTTTGGTTCATTAACTAAAATGGAGAGGGGAACCAACTCTCTCTTTTGAAATGAGTTTGACAACTGATTTAATATTGCATTATATTGTTTCAATCATGTAGCAACCTCAATATTGCCAACTTTGTGATGAATGATGAGATGTTTGTGTAAATGTTCAATGTTATCATAATGAAATATACTAAGCAATGAGGTTAAAATAGTAATGAAAATGTTGAAAGAAAGATCATGAGTCAAATAAGAACCTGAATTAACTTGAATAAACTGATTCTGAAATACGAACTTAAACAAAATCTACAAATTAAAGGCTAAATCACTGAACTAAGTATTGGAAATGAAAGAAACTAGTTTATGGTAATCTGCTTCTTGCTATGGGTGAGAAGTATGGAGTGTTTAAGACCTTTTGGAATGTTACTAAACTTCCTATTTATAGATACATGAGGTAACCACTACCAAAAAAAGATTACGACACATCAATATTATGTTTCAAATTATCAATCCATATGTCCTTGTAAGTTATTAACAGCTTCTTTGTGCTACCCTTACATTATGTATGTTCACCACTTTGTTGTTAGTGCTCTTAATTTATGGTAGCGTATTTCAGCTTGTGGTGATCATGGAAGTAACCATTGCTCTTCCTTATTTATCCCACATGACCAGTAACTTTTTCCATGCTCCGATGTTCACATGCATTGCTTGGGATAATCCTTGATTCTCTTAAGACCCTTCCTTGAGCCTTGTTCGTCAACTACAATATTCTTGTTATGCTGCTAATGTGAACTAAGCCTAGAACTTATAGGTCGACAACATCAATATTGTTGATTGTAACACCCTTGTGGGGATGCCACATTTATGAATGTAATGAAATAAAATAAAATAAAACTCTTACCCAAGTTATAAAACATTTGATACTTATATAAAATTTGCGGAATATTTTTTTTTTTTTATAATTATAACATTAAATAAAGTAACACGAAACACAAGATATAACAAACATAAACTCACCATAATATACATATGATTCTCTTTTAGTACAAACATAATTTACAACTACATGTATTTAAATAAAACAAGAAGATTTGACACAAAGCTAAAACATATACTGCCCAAGTGCATCCCGAGATAACAAACCCTCCGATGAATCACCATCCGTCACCTCTAGAATAACCATCGAAAAGTGTGCATCTATGAGATCTCCCAAGACTTCTGGACACGAGTCCGAGCTCGTCGACTCGCTACTCAACTCACTAGGCGCATGAAAAACTCCCGCCAATAGCGCCTAATGGTTAAAGGTAACTCTAAATGAAGATAAAGCATAGTAGTGAATATGACCTCCCGTCATACTCCCTACATAGGGACACGATCAATCGTCCCACATACGCTACGTCCTCGGTCGGCATGCATACGCCATGCCTCGGAACCTCCATGGAACTCCGGTCGCACGAACCCGAAGAATCCAGGCAAGTGCCATGACCTCAAGATCGCCTTGACGATCGGTATGATCTCTTGGTTCCTCCTCCTCGTAGAAATCGCCCGACCGTTTTCGTCGTCAGTCTTGTACCTCAAGAGGCGATCCTCCTCTACCTCAAACTCTTTACTAAGTAACACAAGAATATCGAGAAAACATATAGAGAGGTGAGACAATCTACACCATTACCCGCATGGCAATAAAGAAAATGACAAGATACAAACAATTATCACAACAGTACATATATTAAGCAATATACAACAATAATACATAATACAATATCATGCATAATATATTAAAGCAATACACCATATAATTTATCACAGATTATAATAAACAATTAAAATGCGAGATAATGCATGAACATTAAAATGCGAGATGATGAATGATACACACACCGACTCGTTCCTACTCCATGGAGCTAAACACGGATATCGAGAGAATGATCCGAATAGAAACTAATAATACTTTATGGCTGCCCAACCAAGCTATTGCACTTGTCAACACGTCGTGTCTATAGCCCACAGTCCAAAACATCGTGTAGCAGTACACAGTCCAAACATCGTGTACCACAGGCATAGTACTTAATAGTCCCCTCAAGATCTTGACTAAGAATAGTGCTTGTCAAGATCATTAGTGTGTTGCCTGTTACCACGGCCCGTGAGGAGCAACCCATTTGTCCGCGTGTGGAATTCTCCGCACACTAATGCCTCCAAGTTCATAAATGAACCACACTACACTTATCACACCAAATACGGTGTAATTCGCCTCGTCAATCAATCACCAATTATAACTCAAATTGGCACAACACTCTAAACATGAGCTAAAATTACGAAATACCCCTTTTATTCAAATTTTACCATATTTACGAGAAATTACCAAAATACCCCTAGTCACCAGAAAAACAAAGTATGTACGTCCCACCCGACAAGATTACACTACAAAATGTCCGGGTCCACCACTTTGGCCCGACAAAGAAAAACTCACAAAGATTGTTCAATCAGCGTAGAAATTTTATCGCGTTTTCACAATCTCGACGTGTTCGAAATGTTTTTAAATCGCGTAAAGATATTTTGTCATTTTTAAATATCGTAAATTGTTTTTGAATCATTTTCTCAATCGCGTAGGATTTTTAATTCATTTTCTTAACCGAATAGCTTAAAATTGTTATTTTTAATATGTGTAAAACTATATCTAGTACTTTTAAAATACGTAATGTATTTTTCTTGTGTTCTAAATATAGTATGGAATCTTTTCATTTTATGCGTCTGTTTTTAATAAATTTCGGCGATTTTTGCCTATAAAATCAGGATAAGGTATTTTTAATGTTTTCCTCTAAATATAGTTTATTTTATTTTTACCCAATAATTTCACATTAAAATTTACTAACGCGCTTCAAAATTTATAGTATGAGCCCTACGTTAGTACTTTTCAAGTGTCGATTAATTTCTTACTTAGATCGAATTCGCTAAGTTAAAATTTTAGAAACAATTAATTCCTTTGATTTTCTCAATGATTCTTTGGAATCGATTTTTGTTATAAAATAATTATCTAACCTATCTTAATAAATAAAATGGCATGTTGGCCAAATCAAAATAAAATTGCATTTGGTTATACACTAAATGGCATTTTGGCCATAATTAACTTAAATAATCCATTATTTACCTAGGTTCATTAAATCCTTGATTTAGAAAATTGTGAGAACATTTTGGTCCTCTATTTTTGGTGAGAAGGCCGTGAGCCTCAACTGTGTTCTTTGGAACACTCATGCATTTCGTACATGTTATTCACATCCTACTTAAATAAATACACAATTATAATTACATACAATTATGTAATCACATATAAAACACATACAATATATTTTAAGCCATAATCATGCATAGCAAAAATAATAAAAACTATAATCATGCATAGCAAATTAAAATCACAATTATTAAAGCATTTAAACAATCAAAAACAATAAAATCACAAATAAACCATACAATCGAATCCTTATGGATTCTACACACAAACACAATCCATTTTCTCATCACCACTTAGGGTTGATGAGATTAAATCTCCCTCTTACCTCTTGTAGACAAAACAATCGGTAAGATTCCTTCCTTTCCTCCAAATTTCGTGTGACCACCAATAAAATTCCTAAAATTCTCAAATAATTAGCAAATACACATACAAGGTACAAAATAGGGAAACCATGGAACAAACATGGTTAGAAAAATCAGAATTTAAATTTTGAACCATAGAAATCAAACTTACCCTTAAGGAAGTAAGCAAGAAGTGAGATTTTGAGCAAGTTAGAGTAGGAATTTGGGAAAAGTTTGTGAATGAAAGATGCTTAGAATGGTATTTGGGTTCAAGAAATGTGATGATCTAAAATTATGAAGGCCTTGGTGTGGTTGGATGAGCTGGCCGAAATAGAGAGAAAAATGAGAGAGAAAAGTTTGCTTGAGTTTCTTGTGTTTTTAGAGAGAGAAGTGAATAGCCAAAATGTGATAAAGATGAAAAACTAAAGTGAAGAGTAAATGAAGAGTGCAGCAGCCGTGAGTGGCCTTTAGGTGAGCTTGAGTGAGTGAATTTGCTTGGTAAAAATATCACAAATGTGTTCACACTAGCTAGCACATGGCCTAGTCATGTTGGATCCTTCTTGAACCTTGTAGAACCAAGCCCACTAAGCCTCCTTGCTGCCCAAAAACCGTGCTCACTCTCCCCTCCATAATGTCTTAATTGTCCTCCAATTACACCTAATTATATGTTAGTTAATTAGGCAATTAGTTAGGTTAATTATCCTAACCATTCTTAATTAACATACTACTAATATAACTAATTAATTTAGTATATATTAACATATATTATAACCTTTAATTAATATTAATATATCTAATTAGTAATTAGATTATAATTAATTCATTACTAAGCTAGTTCACTTAGTATGCTAATTAGGTAATTAGATTAGTTAGATTAAGCTTAATTAAGTTACTAACCATTTTCAAGCCTACAATTGTTGACTAAATCCTAACCCTTGGTTCATCTTTAATTCCTAACCATTGATTAGATCTAGGGTAGATATCACTTGATCAAAAACCTATCATTCTAATCTCACCATTGATTAGATCAATGGCTTAGATTAAAGGCTTCATCATTAAGTCTTCATCCAACGGTCCAAATGAAAACACATGCTCCCTTAGGTGTCCAATTCCTATTGGTTTAGAAAGTCAAGCCTACCTTTGTTGACTTGCTCTCATTGGTTAGAAATTGTACAAATACAGTTTGATTGTTTTTCCTACACGCGGTCCCACAACACTTTTAAAGATCTGTGGTCAAACCGAAGCAGATTTTTACTGTTTTTGAGACAGTAGGTACTGTAATATAAAATAATATTATAAAAATATAAAATTATTTTATTGCACAGTTAAATCTGAAAAATTTCGCTATTAATTTATATATCAATCAGAATTGGGTTTAGTAAGATCCCCCAGCTCCAATTAATTAAAATAAGATTTATCCGGCCAGAAAATTTTTATTTTCTTAGGTCGGAGCAAATCACATACAACAGTCAAGTACACTCACGGAGCAGTCAAATTAAATTTATTGCTCACGAAATTCACAAAACAAGACAAATCGGGACTATATTGTAATTATCCCAAAAGTTAGGGTGTTACAACTCTCCCCTACTAATAAGAATTTCGTCCCCGAAATTCATCATACATCAAACAATTGAGGGTATTGCTCCCTCATTCTATCCTCTAATTCCCATGTAGCATCTCCTGTTACATCATTCCACACTACTTTCACCAATTCAATCATCTTCCCTCGAAGCTGTTTCACTCTCCTGTCCTCAATTCTAACAGGAAGTGTCTCGTACGTCAAATTATCTTTTAGCTGTACCTCATCAGGTTGTATCACGTGAGTTGGATCGGGAATGTATTTCCTCAACTGAGACACATGAAATACATTATGGAGATTGGATAGAAAAGTCGGTAAAGCTATTTGATATGCTACAGGACCAATCCGACGAATAATCTGATAAGGTCCTATAAACTTAGGTGTAAGCTTTCTTGATTTAAGAACTCTTCCGACACCCGTCGTAGGCGTAACTCGCAAGAATACGTGATCGCCTTCCTCAAATTCCAAGGGTCGTCTACGTTTATCAGCATAGCTCTTCTGTCGGCTCTGAGTCGTTCGCATCTTTTCTTGTATCATTTTCACCTTTTCTGTAGTCTGCTGCACAAGATCAGGACCAATAGTCATACTCTCTCCATCCTGATACCAACACAAAGGCGTTCGGCATCGTCGTCCATAAAGTGCTTCATAGGGCGCCATTCCTATGCTCGAATGAAAACTATTGTTGTAGGTGAATTCTATCAAAGACAGAAATTCATCCCAACTTCCTTGCTGTTCTAACACACAAGCACGCAACAGATCTTCCAACGACTGAATCGTTCTTTCCGTCTGACCATCAGTCTGCGGATGGTATGCAGAACTCAATCGCAATTTAGTTCCCATAGCTTCTTGCAAACTTTGCCAGAGTCTTGACGTAAACCTCGGATCTCTATCAGAAATTATACTTACTGGCACACCATGAAGTCTAACAACTTCGTCGATATATATCTGGGTTAAGCGTTCCAACGGATACTTAATATTGATCGGCAAGAAATGTGCTGATTTCGTAAGCCTATCAACTATAACCCATATCGAATCATAACCTTTCCTCGTCTTTGGAAATCCAGTAACGAAATCCATCGAAATACTATCCCATTTCCACTCTGGAATAGTCAAAGGTTGTAACATACCAGCAGGCCTTTGGTGTTCCACCTTTGCCTTCTGACAAACAAGACAAGATGCCACACGTTCAGCTACATCTCTCTTCATCCTTGGCCACCAAAACAGTCGTTTCAAGTCTTGATACATCTTCGTCATCCCCGGATGCATACTCAAATTACTTGTATGAGCTTCATCCAAGATCGCTCTCTTGAGTTCGGGATCATCAGGTATACAAACTCTTCCTTGAAACCTCATGATTCCATCAGATCCTTCCTCCACCGTTGCTTTATGACCTTGCTTCAACAATTCTTTCTCGTTCTGTAAAAATGCATCTACATCTTGTTTCTCCTTTATTATCTCCAACAAGTCATTCAAGACCACAACTCTACTTAAACGAATCTTTCCAGGTACCAATTCTATCGATACCCATAAATCTCTGAATTGCTTCATCAACTCCTCCTCTTTAATCATCATAGTAGAAACACTTACTACTTTTCTGCTTAAGGCATCACCACCACATTCGCTTTTCTGGATGGTATTGAAGTGAAAATCATAGTCCTTCAAAAATTCCAACCATCGCCTCTGTCTCATATTCAATTCTCTCGATCAAACAAGTATTTTAAGCTTTTGTGATCACTAAAGACATTGAACAGCTCCATACGAGAAAATGCCTCCACACTTTCAACGCAAAAAACTACTGCAGCTAGCTCCAAATCATGCGTTGGGTAGTTCCTCTCATGAACCTTTAATTGTCTTGAAGCATAAGCTACCACATTCCGATTCTGCATCAACACACATCCTAACCCCTGATAAGATGCATCACAATACACCTCAAAAGATTTGTTAGGATCCGGCAAAATTAACACTTGGTGCGATCGTTAATCTTTTCTTCATTCTTGAAAACTCGCTTCACGTTCCTCCGTCAATCGAAAGCTTGACTCTTCCTCGTGAGTTGTGTAAGTGGTCCACTATCTTGGAAAAACCTTCAATAAATCTTCTGTAATATCCGGCTAATCCAACAAAGCTTCGAACCTCAGTCACAGTCTTAGGCCTTTCCCACTGTAAAACAGTCTCCACCTTCGATGGGTCTACCGCAATACCTTCCTTGGAAATTACGTGACCTAAAAATTGAACTTCATCCAACCAAAACTCGCACTTTGACAACTTCGCAAACAGCTTCTTCTCCTTCAAAATCTGGAGAACTATACTGAGATGTTCAGCATGCTCTTCTCGACTTTGAGAATAGATCAGAATGTCATCGATGAAGACAACGACAAATCTGTCTAAGTACGGACGAAAAATCCTATTCATATAGTCCATGAATATCGCAGGAGCATTCGTCACTCCGAACGGCATTACTTGATACTCATAATGTCCATAACGAGTTCGGAAAGTGTTTTTTGGGTACATCATCGGCCTTGACACGAATCGATGATAACCTGATCGCAGATCTATCTTAGAGAATACAGCGGCTCCCTTCAATTGATCCATCAAGTCATCAATCCTTGGTAGTGGATACTTATTCTTTATAGTCACCTTGTTCAGCTGTCGATAATCTACACAAAGACGCGAAGTTCCATCCTTCTTTTTGACTAGTAACACTGGTGCTCCCCATGGTGAAACACTAGGTCGCACAAACTGCTTCTCCAACAGTTCCTCCAATTGCTTCTTCAACTCTGCCAACTCTACAGGTGACATTCGGTAAGGTGCAATCGAAATAGGACCGGCTCCAGGTACTAAGTCGATAGAGAATTCGATCTCCCTTTCCGGTGGCAAACCAGGTACATCGTCAGGAAAAATCTCTGGAAACTCATTGACGACAGGAATAGTGCTCACATCCTTCTCAAACTTGACTTCCAAAGAAGACAGCAACATAAACCCTTGAGCTCCATCCCTCAACAATGACTTGACCTTTACAGCAGTCAAGAATCCAGAACTTTCTTCCTTAGGAAAAACTATGGCCTTACTCGCACAGTCTATAAGGATATGGTTAGAAGATAACCAATCCATTCCTAATATTATGTCTATCTCAACAAGGGGTAAACAAATCAAGTTGACCGAAAACTTACGATCCTTTATGACAATAGGACAATTCATGCATATCTTGGATGTAACAACAGGCTTGGCAGTCGGTGTAGAAACAACCAATTGAAAACTCAGAGAAGACACAGGTAGTTTCAAACGTTCCACACAATCATATGCAATAAATGAGTGTGTTGCACCCGAATCATATAGCAAAGTCAGGTGATTACCTTCAATGACACCTTCTCCTTGTATAAGATCCTCAGACTGAGAAGCTTCAGTTCCGGTCATTGTATAAACTCGCCCTCCAGATCTTGGCTGAGTAGCACGGACATTCCTCATTGCAGGCTTCCTCTCAGGCTGTGTACAATCCCTTGAAATATGTCCAGGCTTTTTGCATTTAAAACAGATCGTTCCTCTTATCGGACAATCTGTAGATAGATGGCCTTTCTTGCCACATTTGAAACAGGTCGGCGTAAATGCCACATTCTGATTAGCTTGATTTCCACCAAAACTTCCCCCAACAGATGGACGTTGAGGTTGACTCCCAGACGGTCTCGCATAAGGCTTCCTCTGAAACCTACCACCACTTTGCTACTACTTCCTCTTTGGAACCTAGTCGGCCCAAAATTACGATTCCTTTGATCTCGGGACGGCTCCAATGCCTCGAGTCTTCGACAAGTGTCTATCAACACAGAAACTCCTTCATTCTCATCGGTAGCACCGCACGTCTCAACTCCATTCTTAACCCATCCTCAAACTTCGGCACCTCCATACCTCATCTATTTGGTTCTCGGAAATACCTCGAGAATTGTGACAAACTCTCGAATTTTGCGAAATACTCTCCAACAAATATACTCCTTGACGCAGACCAAGAAATTCCATTTCCTTGGCATGTCGAAAGATCTGGAAAATACTTCTCCGAAATACTTCACAAAACACCTCCCGGGTGATCTCACTCCTTCACTCGCAACATTTGGCGCGTATTTCTCCACCAATGCTCGATCTCCTCTCAACATATATACGATATGTTACCTTCTTATTTTCCGCGCACCCCATTCCTTCGAATATTCTCTCCAAGTCTTGAATCCAAAGACTTGCCTTCTCAAGGTCAAACTCGCCTCTAAACTGTGGCGGATTGTTGCGTCGAACTCGAGACAAATTCAAAGCATCAGCAGTCATATCTTGATGTTGGGCTGCTCTTTGATTTTGCTGATTTTGCTGAGCAATCACTGCTGCCATTTGCTGAATAGCCTCAGCAACGACAACCATTGGATCCACATTAGGTGCCACGTTTGCACGCCTTCCTCTTCCTCCAGACATCTTCTTTCTTCAACAAGATAAAACAATGTCAGATGTAACCTTTCGGAAACAAATCACAGAGATTCACACAACACAAGCAAAAACAGACCTAACCACACCCCAAAAGACTCTAACTTGGGCTCGATACCAACTAATGTAACACCCTTTGTGGGGATGCCACATTTATGAATGTAATGAAATAAAATAAAATAAAACTCTTACCCAAGTTATAAAACATTTGATACTTATATAAAATTTGCGGAATATTTTTTTTTTTATAATTATAACATTAAATAAAGTAACACGAAACACAAGATATAACAAACATAAACTCACCATAATATACATATGATTCTCTTTTAGTACAAACATAATTTACAACTACATGTATTTAAATAAAACAGTAAA
Organism: Ormosia semicastrata; assembly: GCA_029884595.1. Lineage (NCBI taxonomy): Eukaryota > Viridiplantae > Streptophyta > Magnoliopsida > Fabales > Fabaceae > Ormosia > Ormosia semicastrata. The sequence continues at coordinate 14,210,944 of JAQQTO010000062.1, read as the reverse complement.
GATTTGACACAAAGCTAAAACATATATTGCCCAAGTGCATCCCGGAGATAACAAACCCTCCGATGAATCACCATCCGTCACCTCCCGAATAACCATCGAAAAGTGTGCATCTATGAGATCTCCCAAAGACTTCTGGACACGAGTCCGAGTTGTCGACTCATTACTCAACTCACTAGGCGCATGAAAAACTCCCCGCCAATAGCGCCTAATGGTTAAAGGTAACTCTAAATGAAGATAAAGCATAGTAGTGAATATGACCTCCCGTCATACTCCCTACATAGGGACACGATCAATCGTCCCACATACGCTACGTCCCTCGGTCGGCATGCATACGCCATGCCTCGGAACCTCCATGGAACTCCGGTCGCACGAACCCGAAGAATCTGGCAGTGCCATGACCTCAAGATCAATCTTGACGATCGGTATGATCTCCGGTTCCTCCTCCTCGTAGAAATCGCCCGACTGTTGCTCGTCAGGGTACTGTACCTCAAGAGGCTGATCCTCCTCTACCTCAAACTCTTTACGGAAGTAACACAGTAATATCGAGAAAACATATAGAGAGGTGAGACAATCTACACCATTACCCGCATGGCAATAAAGAAAATGACAGTACAAACAATTATCACAACAGTACATATATTAAGCAATATACAACAATAATACATAATACAATATCATGCATAATATATTAAAGCAATACACCATATAATTTATCACAGATTATAATAAACAGTAAAATGCAGATAATGCATGAACATTAAAATGCAGATGATGAATGATACACACACTGACTCGTTCCTACTCCATGGAGCTAAACACGGATATCTGAGAGAATGATCCGAATAGAAACTAATAATACTTTATGGTACATGCCCAACTGCTTATTGCACCTTGTCAACACGTCGTGTCTATAGCCCACAAATCCAAAACATCGTGTAGCGACACAGTCCAAACATCGTGTACCACGGGCATAGTACTTAATAGTCCCCTCAAGATCTTGACTAAGAATAGTGCTTGTCAAGATCATTAGTGTGTTGCCTGCTTACCACGGCCCCGGAGGAGCAACCCACTTTGTCCGCATGTGGAATTCTCCGCACACTAATGCCTCCAAGTTCATAAATGAACCACACTACACTTATCACACCAAATACGGTGTAATTCGCCTCGTCAATCAATCACCAATTATAACTCAAATTGGCACAACACTCTAAACATGAGCTAAAATTACGTAAATACCCCTTTTATTCAAATTTTACCATATTTACGAGAAATTACCAAAATACCCTAGTCACCAGAAAACAAAGTATAGTACGTCCCACCGACAAGTACTACACTACAAAATGTCTGGGTCCACCACTTTGGCCCGACAAAAAACTCACAAGATTGTTCAATCGCGTAGAAATTTTATCGCGTTTTCACAATCTCGACGTTTTAAATGTTTTTAAATCGCGTAAAGATATTTTGTCATTTTTAAATATCGTAAATTGTTTTTGAATCATTTTCTCAATCGCGTAGGATTTTTAATTCATTTTCTTAACCGAATAGCTTAAAATTGTTATTTTTAATATGTGTAAAACTATATCTAGTACTTTTAAAATACGTAATGTATTTTTCTTGTGTTCTAAATATAGTATGGAATCTTTTCATTTTATGCGTCTGTTTTTAATAAATTTCGGCAGCATTTTGCCTATAAAATCAGTATAAGGTATTTTTAATGTTTTCCTCTAAATATAGTTTATTTTATTTTTACCCAATAATTTCACATTAAAATTTACTAACGCGCTTCAAAATTTATAGTATGAGCCCTACGTTAGTACTTTTCAAGTGTCGATTAATTTCTTACTTAGACTGAATTACGCTAAGTTAAAATTTTAGAACAGAATTAATTCCTTTGATTTTCTCAATGATTCTTTGGAATCGATTTTTGTTATAAAATAATTATCTAACCTATCTTAATAAATAAAATGGCATGTTGGCCAAATCAAAATAAAATTGCATTTGGTTATACACTAAATGGCATTTTGGCCATAATTAACTTAAATAATCCATTATTTACCTAGGTTCATTAAATCCTTGATTTAGAAAATTGTGAGAACATTTTGGTCCTCTATTTTTGGTGAGAAGGTAGTGAGCCTCAAGCGTGTTCTTTGGAACACTCATGCATTTCGTACATGTTATTCACATCCTACTTAAATAAATACACAATTATAATTACATACAATTATGTAATCACATATAAAACACATACAATATATTTTAAGCCATAATCATGCATAGCAAAAATAATAAAAACTATAATCATGCATAGCAAATTAAAATCACAATTATTAAAGCATTTAAACAATCAAAAACAATAAAATCACAAATAAACCATACAATCGAATCCTTATGGATTCTACACACAAACACAATCCATTTTCTCATCACCACTTAGGGTTGATGAGATTAAATCTCCCTCTTACCTCTTGTAGACAAAACAATCGGTAAGATTCCTTCCTTTCCTCCAAATTTCGTGTGACCACCAATAAAATTCCTAAAATTCTCAAATAATTAGCAAATACACATACAAGGTACAAAATAGGGAAACCATGGAACAAACATGGTTAGAAAAATCAGAATTTAAATTTTGAACCATAGAAATCAAACTTACCCTTAAGGAAGTAAGCAAGAAGTGAGATTTTGAGCAAGTTAGAGTAGGAATTTGGGAAAAGTTTGTGAATGAAAGATGCTTAGAATGGTATTTGGGTTCAAGAAATGTGATGATCTAAAATTATGAAGGCCTTGGTGTGGTTGGATGAGGGCTGGCCGAAATAGAGAGAGAAAATGAGAGAGAAAAGTTTGCTTGAGTTTCTTGTGTTTTTAGAGAGAGAAGTGAATAGCCAAAATGTGATAAAGATGAAAAACTAAAGTGAAGAGTAAATGAAGAGTGCAGCAGCCGTGAGTGGCCTTTAGGTGAGCTTGAGTGAGTGAATTTGCTTGGTAAAAATATCACAAATGTGTTCACACTAGCTAGCACATGGCCTAGTCATGTTGGATCCTTCTTGAACCTTGTAGAACCAAGCCCACTAAGCCTCCTTGCTGCCCAAAAACCGTGCTCACTCTCCCCTCCATAATGTCTTAATTGTCCTCCAATTACACCTAATTATATGTTAGTTAATTAGGCAATTAGTTAGGTTAATTATCCTAACCATTCTTAATTAACATACTACTAATATAACTAATTAATTTAGTATATATTAACATATATTATAACCTTTAATTAATATTAATATATCTAATTAGTAATTAGATTATAATTAATTCATTACTAAGCTAGTTCACTTAGTATGCTAATTAGGTAATTAGATTAGTTAGATTAAGCTTAATTAAGTTACTAACCATTTTCAAGCCTACAATTGTTGACTAAATCCTAACCCTTGGTTCATCTTTAATTCCTAACCATTGATTAGATCTAGGGTAGATATCACTTGATCAAAAACCTATCATTCTAATCTCACCATTGATTAGATCAATGGCTTAGATTAAAGGCTTCATCATTAAGTCTTCATCCAACGGTCCAAATGAAAACACATGCTCCCTTAGGTGTCCAATTCCTATTGGTTTAGAAAGTCAAGCCTACCTTTGTTGACTTGCTCTCATTGGTTAGAAATTGTACAAATCAATTGACTGCTTTTTTTCCTACACGCGGGTCCCACAACACTTTTAAAGATCTGTGGTCAAACCAAAATGATTTTTAACTTGTTTTTGAGACAAGATAAGTCTTGTAATATAAAATAATATTATAAAAATATAAAATTATTTTATTGCACTGATTAAATCTGAAAAATTTCGCTATTAATTTATATATCAATCAATTGGGTTTAGTAAGATCCCCACTCAATTAATTAAAATAAGATTTATCCCAGCGTAAAATTTTTATTTTCTTAGGTCGGAGCAAATCACATACAACATCAAGTACACTCACGGAACAGTCAAATTAAATTTACTGCTCACAGAATTCACAAAACAGTACAAATCGGGACTATATTGTAATTATCCCAAAAGTTAGGGTGTTACATTGATTGCTTTCTTTATTTATAATATCAGTATTGCCAATTGCTCTTTTTCTCTACAGCCTCAGAATTGTTGGCAATACTATTGATAGCTTCACTACAATCCTTTCTTACTCTTAGTATCCTCAATACTACTAATCTGTCATTAATTGTTGAGTTGCTTACCAATCTTCTCCATACAAAGCCTAATTGTAACTCTAATATTTTTGGGCAACTTCAGTATTGCCTCATTGGTCTTTTCTTTGACAACATCAACATTATCAATAAATTCTTTTTTGACTACATCAATATTATTGATTTGGCCTTTGTTACCAACAGTAGATCAACTCGTTTTGAAAACCACTTCCTTAAGCTTCTTAACATTATGCCATTGTTGAATTTTACAATGAACTGTAATTGAGAAAGTTTCATCAACAATATTTGTGGGGATAAATGAATCCACACACATTATTTTTTGTCTTATCATATGTATATATAACTACTTGAATATGTAATATGAATTTCTTTTTTCTCTAGAGTTTTCCACATAACTTTTTTTGACACAATATCATAAGTTTTTCCAGTCCAATGAAGACAACTTTAAGCTTTTTGTCAACAAATTTTTTGATGAGGTTAAGCTTGAGATAACTTCATGCTCTTAACCCAAGGAAATATATAGAAATCTTCTAGAAACTTCTTGAAACAAATCTCAAAAGAATAAACGAGAGAAAAAAACTCAAAGTTGTCGACACTATAAGTTTGTTCATATTTTTTTGTTTCAATTTGTGATCTTAGGGATCTAGATCCATTATTATTAAGGTAAAGAATAGGCCGAGAAGCTTATAAGGGTCATACAGTCTAACTTACTTTAGCTTTGTAACACTCTCACGAATATGTTAGACTTGTATATGGTTACAAAGGTAGCCTAATACTTGTTTAACATGCCTGTTTAATTTTGTGACCTTCTGAGCACATTTAGTCACTTTGCTATAACATTATGTATAAAATATAGTTGTTATTTGTTCGTATATACCCTAGAGGCCAATTTATTTTGACAGCACTTGCATACATATATTATGCTATTTATTTAATACATGAGGCGTTTTATTTATTGTGTTATTTATAATAAACATAATAAAGTCCTTAGAATAGTAAGTTTAATGTCATAGAACATCAAGTGAATGACTTGATCGTGAGATCCTATTGGATAGAATCAGAACACTATTCTTAAATGTCCTAGTCCAGTATTATTATTAATTAGGACAACAATAATGCATTGAGACTAGTATGTGCGTAGACTGATGACCACATTTCACGGGTCATGGATATGAGATATCAAGTCTTCATATAGGTACATATTAGAGTAATGATGTATTGGACTGACCCACTATAAGAACGCTGTGTGGATCGTTATGTGAGTATCATAAGCAATTCTTAAAGTGATAATGATGTATGTGGTTCTTTGACCTGAAATCACTATGATTCCTACATGAAGAGTTGTATGTTTTAATGCCATTAAATATCATCTGTAACAAGGTGATTATAAAGTTAGTTATTGGACATATCACAAATCATGTAGAGGGATGTGAGTGACCTATATGAGATTTGTCCCTCCTACATAATAGGAGTGATATCTTCAGACCACCTAATTAAGTGAGACTACAAAATGCATGACTATGCTAAAATAAGTCAATATGAGATATTGATCTCATTTGTTATTACTAAGTCAACTCGAATATTCATAAATAAAAGATTGAATTATACAAGGGTAACACATTCCATGCCTTGTGTTCAATCTAGATATCCAGACAAAGGGACTAAACTATACGAAAACATTAGTCACGGAACAGTTATGCCAAATCACTGACATTCTCATTACTTGGGTAGTAGCAATGTATTGCTAAATACAGCTCACTGCTTGTAATATTAAAATAGGATTTTAATATAACTGCCAACGTCATGAGAACCTACAGGGTCACACACATAGAACAGATTGAATTGGAGCAATGAGAATCCAAGTTGGACTAGGATTCTATCATGGGATAACAGATGAGTCCAAGGTTGCACTGCTAACCCTGCTACTACTCTCACTCACATAAGGCAATCACTATTATAAATAGTACTACTAAGGGGCTGTCAAGGTGTGTATTATGAACCTTAGCTGCACCCTAACAAAAATAGTGAGTGAGAGAGTAACAGGTTTCTCTTCTCTTCGCAGCAAGCACTGTGCTTGAGACGTGGGACTCCAAGATTGCAGATATTGGATGTTTGTGAGTCTGTTCGTGTGGACAACGTAAAGGCACCATCGTTGTTGCAGTGCTGGTGATTTGTATTGATCGTTTTTCATCTGGCTTCTAGAGGTAAACTCGAAAATAAAAAATCATGCCCCCCTTTTCGCATGGATCTTTGATGGGAATTCTTCTTCCATTATGCTTTTGTTCCTGGAATTCCAAACATTATTAGCCCTGGAATTGGCTGAAACTACTTAGCTAGTAGAAATAAATATGAGAACTTTGTTTTTAGGTCACAAATGTGTGAAAGATGTTGTGGTTAAAATTTGAGGTTAATCGGAGTTAGTTTAGTATTTTTAAGCATACTGAGTGTGCATTTTAATGATGGATTGACTAGTAGTAGATATGAAAAATATATAGAAATGGTGAAACAAGACTTTTGATGAATCTTAGGATTTATTTTGAACTTATTGGAAGTTAGGAAATTTGATTTGGTGAAATCTAAGTGTTTTTAACAGATCGGGAGATACAGTATAGGCACTAAAGAGGCCAAAAGCCTCACGTTTTCTTCTATTTCTGCTGCCCTTGACTTTCTTGTTTAAAATGAGATATTTCTCTCATTTCTTCTTCACTTCACCTGGTAGCCACAATGAAAAGTAAAGGGAAGGGAATGAAAGAAAACTAAGGAGGAGAATCAATAACCAAAGAGGAGGAATGAGGAAGAGGAAGAGAGGAGCTTCTAAGCACATTCTTTCAAGACCCTAAAGGTAGGGGGACTTTGTTCTTGACACTTTCTTTCCATTTTCTTAATCTTGTTCTTTAGTTGGCTTGATGTGAGAAATGGATTTGAGTGTGATTTTTGTGTTCTTGGCTTGAATCTTGTTGTAGAACTTGAGGATGACTTATTTTTGGTTTGTTGTATATTTGGTGATGAATTTTCATCCCTTAAACACTTATGATTTTCACTTGAGTTAAGAGGGGAGTTTTAGGTTTTTAAGATGATAAATGATTCATTGATCCATTTTGGAGTAAGTTAAAAATTGCCTAAGAGTTACAATGTGTTTTTGGACCTTATATGGTGTTGGAAATCACTTGAATTTGAAGTTTTAGTGATTGGAAGAGGGTTTGTTCCCAATGGAACAGTGACTCGATTTGCAAAATTCTACAAATTTTGCTCTAAGCAACCAATGTCTGAGCGCTGGGCGCTTACGCGCACATTGCCCAATAAGAATGATGCATGCTACTATGCAACCAACGCCTAAGCGCCCATGGAAGAGCACCTAAGTGTGTGTTGAGCGTCAGACAAGGAGTGCCTGAGCGCCTATCGCAAGGGAGAATAGGGGAGGCTCTCTGCCACCTCAGCGCTTAAGTGCCCAATGGTGAGCGCTTGAGTGCCCAATCCATATTTTGAGGAAATCTTTATTTGATGAGGATGAAGTGCTTAACTTGTGTAGATCTTTATTTTATGCTTCTTAATGAGTGTTGAGACTCTAATAGGAATATTTAATGAATTGTTTGTGTGGTTAATGTAAAGCAATTGGTATATTGGTTATTGTGATAATTAGCATAATTGTATTACATGTTTGTGATTGTTGAAGGATGTGATCCTCACATTTGAGGATAATCTATGGTAGGTAAGGAGGAACAATTCCCTCCCTATTATAGTGATGAGCTGAGGATGGACTTCCTCTCCCTCATTATTTGGCAATTGAGGTAGGATCTTCCTTCTTTGTTAGATATTATCTTAAATGGAGAGTAGTTGAGGATGAATTCCTTACTACTGGAAGTGATCCTAAATCTTTAATAGGGTGAGGATGGGAAGTTCCTCCTTATTGTAGGGTAGTTAAATATGGTTGTTTCTTCTTTACTCATGGAATCGCATGAAGCGAGGAATTTTCAGAGTATTTAAGGTGAGAGATTTCCTTACTACTTATGATGACTTTGAGGAGGGATTTCTTATTACTGGAGAAGATTGGTGAAACTGGGTTTCAGTGCTTGTTCAAGGTTTATGGAACCGGGTTCTATTGCTTTGTTTAGGATTCATGCATAGCATGATATTACCATGGAACTGGGTTCCTATAAATGGTATCATGCATTGTACATTACATCTTTAGGTTATTACATAAGGCATAATTTGGCATAGCATGAAAATTGTATGGGTAATTACTAATCATAACATATTCATGCATTGCAATTGTATGTGCAATTGCATATCTCTGAGATGGAGATGATGATTTTGAGATTGTGGTGATGATTGTGAGTATTGTGTGGAAATGAGTTTTCTATACAAACTTATAAAATGAGACTTTGTTTCGGGAAGAGAAAGGAAGTGATTTTTGACTTTTGCCACCTTTCTAGCCTATATATTTATATAACTTGATATTTAAAATTGTATTTTTTCCTGAAATAGTTAGAATGATTGTGATGACATATTTTATGAATACAACTACTGAGAATATGTGATTCTCACCTCATGTGTGTGTTTCCATGATGATTCCAAGGAAGAAGATTTATGAAAAGTGAAGTGCAAATCAGAGCTTGAGAAGCTTAGCTTAGAATAGCGTTGCTTTATGTTTTTTTTTTTTGAAAGTTTGTATATGTTATGCCTTGAGAGGCCTAGTTTACTAGTTTGTACATATTTTGTACTTATGAGAAGTACAGATGTTATGTATATGTATCCTTTTGCTCAAGGCTCATATCTTCTATATATGATATTGTTATATTATATTAAAAAATGTTTTAGTAGTTAGTAGCACGCTTGGATCTAATTACTTTATACTATTGTTATTAAATTTAGGATATTACAAGCCTACCCTATTTATCAAATAAGTGAGGCTTAGCCTTTTAAACAACACTTATTTGAGTGAGTAGGCCACATATATTTCTTTATTAAAAAGGCCTAGCCTATTTATTAAAAAGGCCTATTTGACCTAATAGGGTGGGTTGTTGTTGTTGTTGTTGTTGTTGTTGTTGTTGTTGTTGTTGTTGTTGTTGTTGTTGTTGTTGTTGTTCTTCTTCTTCTTCTTCTTCTTCTTATTATTGTTATTGTTATTGTTATTATTGTTACTATTATTATTGTTATTATTGTTATTATTTATTATTATTGTTATTATTATTATTGTTTATATTATTCTTTGTTATTGTTATTATTATTATTATTGTTATTATTGTTACTATTATTATTGTTATTATTGTTATTATTAGTATTGTTATTATTATTATTTTTCTTATTATTATTATTATTATTATTATTATTATTATTATTATTATAGTTAAAAAGTTATAAATTTATATCATTTATAGTTTATCAAATATAAATTAATATGACTTATTTATTTTATACACAATTCTATAACTTTATTAAAAACTAGGTCATAGGTTGCAACTAATGTATAGTTTTGGTGTTTAATTAATAATATATTAGATCTAACTTATCATTAATTAATTCCTTTTGATAAATATTATAATAATCATCATTTTTAGATGTGTCTATGATTTTATTGCCTAATTGCTATGATTTATCCATTAATTGCAAAGATTATATTTGTACATATTTTGGTAAGTTGTAATTATTATGGTAATATATCTTGTACTTAATAAGATGGATTTCTCACTTGCTCTTTAATTATAATCAATGAGAATTATTAAAGCTTGATAAGGATAGCATATCATTGATTTTATTTGATTTTATAGAGAAAACAATCAATGGAAATAGGAAACATAATCAAATCTAATCTAGGAAACTTTGTCGTCTGACTTCTGTGCAATAGTTTAGGAATATCTCAAGCTATAGATATCCAATTGAGGTGATTTTGGGGCGTTGGAAAACTAAGAGACATGGATACAATGTTCATGTTTACCACATTTTCTAATTCGCGCATTTGGACCATGAGAGTAACGAATCAAGTTAACAGTACTAATGCTATAGCAAGGAGTGGAAAAACATGGTCATGTAAATAGGTTGCGTGATCCATATTTGAGGTCTTAGGCATCACTTTAAGTTGGTTTTGGGTTAAATCATTCATGGACTAATTATTAGGGTTCATATTCCTAAAATTCAACACACTTGTTCCTTATTTAAACATTATTTGGCCACACAATGTTACCAAGTGGCTTCCAGTACTCAAGAGAGGGGTGAATTGAGTTGAAAAACTTTTTGTAAATACTTTTAAAATAAACACAAGTAAAGAAGCTATTAAAATAAAAGGAGAAATTACGAGATGAAGAAGAAGAGCTTTAAGAAAAATGAATAAATAAATATGCAATAAAATTAAATTACGTTAAATAAAGAGATAAAGAGAAGAAGAATAGGCACAATATTTAGCCTGGTTCGACCACTAATCCACTTGTGGTCTACGTCCAGTCCTCGAAAAACTATTCGAGATTTTTCACTATGTATACAAGCTTCAATAGGTACTTGCTACTGTTACAAAATAGAGTACTTTTCACACACAAGGAATGTAACACCCCAAATTCTGACTATGTTAATAGTAATAGTAGAATTATACTATTTTGTATTTTTTGTATGTTACAAAAACAATTTGATTGTTCCGAGATCATTTTTGATCGTTTTGTGTGATTTGCTCCTGGTCAAGAAAATAATAATTTTCAGGTCGAAAAAATTCTTATTTGATTTATTCTGAGGCAGAGGATCTTACTAAACCCAAATCTGAGTGATACATAAAAGAACTTTTAATTTTTAGAATTTATCTGTGAAAGAAAAATATTTCATGGATAAATATCTGCTATTTTATTTATAGCAGCTTCTGCTATAATTTATTTGACCTGGTACAGTTTAATTGACAGAAAATGTGCTTAGAATATTTTTTGTAACCTAAATTAAAACGAACCAATAGGAATCAGTCAAAATAGGTGGCTGGACTTTTCTATCCAATAGGAAGTGGTCAAATAAAGGGGTATGGACTTTATTGTGGACCATCGGATGAAAAGCTTGATTAAGATGTTTTCGATCATAACCGTTGATCAGATCAATGGTGTAAAATGAATTCTGATAAAATCACTAAGTGATATCCACCTTAGATTAGATCAATGGATAGGAAATAAAGTTAAATTCAATGGCTAGGATTGAGTCAAATATAGTGGCTTGACTTTTACTTAGTAATTAATTAAACCTAGTTTAGTCATCTTAATTGCCTAATTAAGAAATTAAGTAAAATAACCTAGTTATTAATTAGTTATAATCTAATTACTAATTAGATATCCTAATTTTATTTAAAGGCTATGATATATGTAATTATATATTTAATTAATTAGTTATGAAATTAGAAGGTTAATTAAGAGTAATTAGGAAACCTAACCTAATTAATTAGTTATCTAATTAGCATGCAATTAGGTTTTAATTTAAATTAAATTAAGTCCCTAACTCCACTAGAGTCCCACGGCCAAGGAGGGCCATTCCACCATGTTCTCCAAGGTTCTTGAACCATCTTGCATGACCATAGCATGACCAAAAGGTTACCAAGCCATGTGCAATTGCATGTGCACCCAAATTATGATATTTTGGTTCAAGTAAATCCTAATATTTCCCTACACACTCATGGCAGCACCCTCACAGTTTCACTCTCAATTATTTACTTTTTCTCTCACCAAAAAGCAAGCATCATTTTCTCTCAAATTTCCAAGAACACATACAAGCTTTTCCCTTCCCATTTCTCTCTAGTATTTTGGCCTCTTCACCCAATATCACTACCCATCTTCTATAATTTTTGTTCTCATCATTTCCTAAACCTAAACCGCCTCCTAAACACTTTTCATTTAGGAAGTTTCATCAAAATCCTACTCCTAGTGCTTCAAAATCCAAGTTTGGTTTACTTCTCTAGAGGTAAACTTTGGTTTTTATGGTTTAAAATTTAGTTTGAGATTTTCTAAACCATGTTTGTTCCATGGTTTATCATTATTAAGCACTGTTTGTGGTTTTACTAATTATTTAAGAATTGTTAGGGCTTTGTTTTGGTTCCCACGAAAATCCAAGAGGAGAAGGAGCTTGTGGATCTTGTCTTCAAGAGGTAAGAGGGAGATTTTACCTCACCAACCAAGTTTTGGTGGTGTGGGGATGGTTTTGTACGGTGAAAAACCCATAAGGGTTTATTCACTAGTGTTTAATGCTTCTTTGATTTTTGTTTGTGGTGTTTATGGTTTTGTTTTTTGTGATTGCATGTGTGATTTTATGATTATTGCTTTGATATATGCTTGTCTGTATGATTTTGAATGCATGTAAGTGTATGTGTAATTTAGGATGTGAACAACATGATGAAATGATTGTATGAATGCTCCAAAGAGCAATGAGGCTCACGACCATACTAGGGTTTAGGGGACCAAAGTCCTAAAAATGATGGATTCAAATGAGAATTAAGGATTTAAATGAAAAGGAATTGAATTTGAACAAGTTTGAATGTAGTAAGCAAAATGGTTTTGGGAAATTAATTTGATATAATTAAATAAATAGGTTATGAAATAAAGTGAGTGTCAAATACTTGAAGTTTACTGACGTATAGCTCACCCTATGGGTTTTGAAGCGCATCCGTAAAATTTGAGCTGTAATATGTGAAGTAAAAGAAAGAAATATTATTTTTGGGAAACATTACAAATACCGATTTTTAGAGGGGTTATACTAAATTTTTATAAAAGAGGGACAAAACTGTAATTAATATTTTAAGAAGGACCATATTACAATTTTTATTTAAAGATGGGTCGTAGTGCAAATATTTTATAAGAGGGTTCATTTCATAAATATTAGTTTTATGAAGGACTATTTCATAAATATTAATTTATGAGGGACTATTTCATAAATATTAGTTTTATGAGGGACTATTTTGTAAATACTAATTTTATGAGGGACTACTGTGAAAATATTATTTAAGTGAGGATAAAAATATAAATATTATATTTTTGAGGGGTTATTATACAAATATGAAAAATATTGTATGCGATTTGAAAATGCGACAAAATTGTTGCGCGATTGAGAAAATGCAAAAATATGATTACGCGATGGAAATACAGTAAAAATACTGTTGGGTTATTGAGTGGACCCCGAATATGAGATAATAAATTGAAACTATAAATGGTGCATAGTACATGCATTGGAAAGGTCCAATGGACTGTATGAGGCTATTTGCCTAGGAGAGACTACACCTCTTGAGTGGGTGCGATATGCGTAGTGTAAGTCACTCGTTAATGTAACACCCCAAATTCTGATTATGTTAATAGTAATAGCAGAATTATACTATTTTGTATTTTCTGTGTGTTATAAAAATAATTTGACTGTTCTGAGATCCTTTTTGATCATTTTGTGTGATTTGTTTCGAGTTAAGAAAATAATAATTTTCTTGACTGGAAAAAAAATATTATTTTGATTAATCGGAGCTGGAGGATCTTACTAAACCTAATTTCGATTGATATATATATTAATTTTTTAATTTTTAGGATTTAACCGTGCAATAAAATAATTTTATATTATTATAATATTATTTTATTTGACAGTACCTACTGTCTTAAAAATAACAAAAATCTGCTTCAAAATGATCATGGACCCGAAAAAGTCTGTGAGACCCGCGTTTAGAGTAGTAGTCAATGATTCTGACTGGACTAAATTCTAAGCCAATGGGAATCAGTCAACGAAAATGGCTTGACTATTTTTAAACTAATAAGAAGTGGTCAAACAAAGAGGCAAAGACTTCTTTGAGGACCATTAGATGTAAAGCTTGTTTTAGAAGCTTTGATCATAACCGTTGATCCGATCAACTGCGTGAAATGAATCCTGATAAAACCACTAAGTAATATCCACCGTAGATGAGATCAATGGATAGGAAACCAAGTTGATTTCAATGGCTAAGATGAAGTCAACAATAGTGGCTTGACTTTGCTTAGTAACTAATTAAACCTAATTTGGTTAATCCAATGGCCTAATTAACAAGCTAAGTAAACTAACCTAATTATTAATTAGTTATAATCTAATTCTTAATTAGATATCCTAATTTTAATTAGAGGTTATGATATATGTAATTATATGTCTAATTAATCAATTATGTAATTGGAATGTTAATTAAGATTGATTAGGAAACTTAACCTAACTAATTATTTAGCAAGTAATTAGACAATAATTGAAAACAAATTAGGACCCTAAACACCCTAGAGCCACACGGTCATGCAGCTTGGAAATCATCTCCATTGTTCTTGAACCATCCAAGTGACCATGCATGACAAGTTGGTGACATAACCATGTGCTCTCAAGTGTGAAACAATTGGATATTTTATTTCATGCAAATCCCTTCAATCTCTCCTACACGTCCCACAGAAGCCACTCCCATTTACTCATGCAATATTCACTTTTCTCTCTCACCAAAAAGCTTACATTATTTCCTCTCAAAATTCCAAGAACACCAAGCATCAATTTCCTTCCATTTTCCCTCCTTATGTTTCGGCCCCTACACCCATAAACACCATCACTCTTCTATAATTTTTACTCTCATCATTTCCTAAACCAAAACCACCTCCTAAACACTTTACATTTAGGAAGTTTTCTCAAAATCCCACTCTAAGTGCTTCAAAATCCAACTTCTATCTTAGTTCCTTATAGGTAAATTTGTGATTCTTTGGTTTTAATTCAAGTTTGTCATTTTCTGAACCATGTTTGTTCCATGGTTTATCATTATTAAGCTTTGTATGTGATTTTACTAATTATTTTAGAATTGTTAGGATTTGTTTGTGAGCCACACGAAATCAAGGAGAAGGAGAGGAGCTTGAAAGACTTGTCTTCAAGAGGTAAGAGAGAGATTTAACCTCACCAACCAAGTTTTGGTGGTGTGGGGATGGTTTTGTGTGGTGAAAAACCTATAGGGGCTTATTCACCTATTGTTTGATGTTCTTTGATTGTGTTTGTGATGTGTATGATTTTGTTTCTATGCTTGCATGTGTGATAATATGCTTAAATCTTTGATATTATGTGTGTATGTATAATTATGAAAGCATGAAAAAATATGTGTAAAGTAAGATGTGCACAACATGATTAAATGATTGTATGAATGCTCCAAAGAGCAATGAGGCTCACGACCATAATAGGGATTAGAGGACCAAAGTCCTGAAATTGATGGATTCAAATGAGAATGAAGGATTTAAATGAAAAAGGAATGAATTTGAACAAGTTTGAATATAGCAAAGTAAAATGCTTTTGGGAAACAATACAAATACTTATTTTTAGAGGGGTTATACTACAAATTTTTATGAAACGAGGGACTAAATTATAAATATTATGTAAATAAGGGGCCATTGTATAAATACTTATTTTTAGAAGGGTCATATCACAAATATTTTTTAGAGGGATCATATCGTAAATATTATTTTTAGAGGGGTCATATTGCAAATATTTTATAAAAGCAGGACTAATTTATAAATATGAATTTTATGAGGGACTATTTCATAAATATAAATTTTATGAGGGACTATTGTGAAAATATTATTTAAATAAGGACTATAATGTAAATATTATGTTTTTGAGGGACTTTTATGCAAATATGGAAAATAAAGTGAATTTTTAGCATTAAATGAGAAAAATAGTATTTTTGGATTTAAAACGTATGAAAAATATTTATGCGATTTAGAAACGTTAAAAAATCACTACGCGATTTGAAAAGGCGACAGAATTGAGTCGCGATTGAGAAAATGCAAAAATATGACTACGCGATAAAATTACAGTAAAAATACTGTTGAGTCAATGTGTGGACCCCGATATGAGATAATAAATTAGAACTGTGAATAGTGCATAGTACATACATTGGAAAGGTCCAATGGACTATATGAGGCTAGTTGCCAAGGAGAGACTACACCTCTTGAGTGGGTGCGATATGCGTAGTGTAAGTCACTCGTTGACCTTGGGGGCATTAGGGTGCGGGTTATCTACAATGGGCAGTTGGTAGCTCTTTTGTGCCATAGGTTAAACCGACACAACACACCAATGATCCTAACTGAGACACTATTCTTAATCAAGATCTGATAAAGACTGTCGTGTATATGCTATATGTGCAAGATTGAGCACGTGGTCCGAGACATGTTGGTACCGACAAATCTTTTCGATCACTCTCTCCGACTTGAGTTGTAGCTCCATGGAGTAGGAAATTGAGTCTGTGTGCATACATGTAGTTATTGAGGGTATTATGGTAATTATGTTTATGATAATTGATTTATTGGATATTTGATTATTGGTAATGGCATGACTGTAATTATTGTATATTACATGTTTTGTGATGATAATAATGTTAGTGGCATAACTGTAATTATGGTATGATAGCTGTATGAAATATTGTATGTGTTTATCTTCATTGCTACCATACTGGTAATGGCGTAGGTGATCTCATCTCTTTGTATGCTTGTTCTGTATTATATTTATATTTGTAAAGACGTCGAGCAAGAAGTGGAGCGAGAAGCTGAGGAAAAGCAGATTCCCGTAGAGGACGTTGAGTTTTGAGACGATGGAGATGCCTAGTTTCCTTGGCTATATGAGGTTTACGTTTCTTGGAGGAGAGGAGGCGTGACATGTCGACTTGGATAGATAGAGTATTTACTATATGGGGGACTTGAATATTAGATTGAGTAGATTACATCTAGGACATCCGTACTTTAGTGTTAACATATATGTACACCTAGAGTTTCCATTTTCTATTAGGTAGTACTGGGGGGCTTACTATCGTACCCCTAGTGAGGTCAGTGTTATGTCGTCTGCTCGGACACCTGTCCGTAGGACTTCACATCATGATGGATTCCGATATGCTGAGGAATCTGAGGAGGATCCGTCTGAGGGTTCTGCTGTCTAGTAGGACTTGGGCAATATGTTAGTTTAAGTTTAAGTTTAAATATTTTGAAAGTCTAGTTTGTAATTATTTAAGTATGACAATACTAAAGGCTTTTATGTATATTGATGTAAATTATTTGTGACAATGTTGTTATGTTTTTATTTTCTACTAAGTTATCTTATTATCATCAAGAAATTTTATAACTCGTATTTATATTACAAGCACGATTTCTAACAAAGGGGTAATTTGGTAATTAAGTAACATAAAATGTGGCGCCCTAAGGAGGGTGTTACATTAGTTGGTATCAGAGCCCAAGCTAGAGTCTTTTGGGTTTGTGATTAGGTCTGTCTTGTCTAAGTTGTGTGATTCTCTGTAATTGTTTTCCGAAAGAAAAACAATATTGTTTGAAGACTGACCCTCACTTTTCTTTGTGTTGTTCAGTCTGATTGATAGAACGAAATGGCTGGACGTGGAAGAGGACGCATGAATGAGAGGGCAGCAGCTTTAAATGCCGGAGACGACAATCAGAATATGACTCCAGCTGTAGCAGTAATACAACGAATGGCCGAGGTTGTTGCACAACAGAACCAAAGAGCAAATGATGATGCTCACAGCTTGTCAGAATTTCGGAGGAATAATCCACTGAAATTTCATAGAGAGTTTGATCCAGAGAAGGCTAATCTGTGGATCAAGGAACTGGAAAAGATATTTGACGGCATGGGTTGTACTGATAAGCGGAAGCTTACTTTCGCCACGTTTGTGCTAGTCGGTGATGGAGAGGCTTGGTGAGCAGGAGCCCGGAGATTAATTCAAGCTGAAGGGAGAGTTGTGACATGGCAGCTCTTTAGGCATAAGTTTCTGGGAAAGTATTTCCCAGCCAGTGGTCGACATGCTAAGGAAATGGAATTCCTTAGTCTGAGACAAGAAGCGATGACCGTGAGTAAGTACGCTGCAAGGTTCGAAAGCTTGTCTAAGTTTTCGAGGTACTTCCAAATGCATCCAGATGAGGAGTGGAAGTGTAGGAAGTTCGAAGAGAGGTTGAGACTTGACATCAAGTAAGCTTTAGCAACTGTGGATATTAATCAGTTTCCGTTATTGCTAGATACGTGCCGAAAGGTGGAAGAAATTGATCATCTCCATGAAGCGAGAAATAAGAATTTTGGACCAGCGCGGTTCCGAAGGGGAAAGAGTAGTGGTGGCAACCATTACCAACAGAAACCATATACTAAACTAGCAGTAAGTCAGAATCGGCAACAATCATTTGGAGAAAGTTCAAGTGGTAGTAGAGCAGTTTCAACTGGAACTTCTGCCTTAAATGTTTTAAGTGTGGGAAAGGACATCTCACCAGGGACTATCAGCATAAGGGGGTGATTTGTTATCGATGTGGGAAGCTTGGACATTTCTC
Organism: Ormosia semicastrata; assembly: GCA_029884595.1. Taxonomy (NCBI): domain Eukaryota; kingdom Viridiplantae; phylum Streptophyta; class Magnoliopsida; order Fabales; family Fabaceae; genus Ormosia; species Ormosia semicastrata. Next base: position 14,192,472 of record JAQQTO010000062.1, on the reverse strand, counting down.
TAGAGAGTGTGATCAGCAGAAAGCGGAGCCATCAGTGGGCAGTGTTCACACTGCAAGGCCACAGTCGGGTGGTCGAGTGTATACTATGAGCGGGGAGGAAGCCGCTAAATCCGAGGACTTGATAATGGAGGAGTGTGCCATTGAAGGTAATCCTTTAACAGTATTATATGATTTAGGAGCAACGCATTCTTTCATTGCATGTGATTGTGTGGAGCGTTTGAGATTAACTATGACTACATTGTCGTATGATTTAAGTGTTAGTACTTCTACTGATAAACCTATGATAACTACAAAAGTATGCTTGAATTGCCCTGTATGTGTTAGGGGTAGAATTTTTCACGTGGATTTGATCTGTTTGCCTCTTTCCAAGATTAATGTAATCTTAGGAATGGATTGGTTGTCTTCAAACCATATCTTGATAGACTGTTCGAATAAGACATTAGTTTTTCCTGAGGTTAAGAATTCTAGATTCCTAGTGGCTACTCAAGTGGAAGCTTGTTTGAAGGAAGGAGATCAAGGGTATTTATTGATGTCTTCTTTGGAGGTTCAGTGTGAAGACGTTCTGAAGGATATTTTTGTTCTGAATGAGTTTCCTGAAGTGTTTCCTGAAGACATATCTGGACTATCGCTGAAAAGGGAGATTGAATTTTCTATTGATTTGGTACCTAGAGCTGGACCTATATCTATGGCGCCTTATCGGATGTCGCCAATAGAGTTGGCAGAGCTTAAGAAGCAGTTGGAGGATTTATTGGAGAAGCAGTTTGTGAGACCAAGTGTGTAACACCCCAAATTTCCTATCTCTTAAACAGTAATTTTGACAGTTAACAGAATTTTACTGTTTAGTGATCTCTGTGTGCTGTAAAATTATTTTGACTATTCCGTCAGCATATTTGATCGTTTTGAGTGATTTACTTTGTGTCAGAAAAATAATAATTTTCGGGCCGGGAAAAATCTTTCTGTATTTATTTCTCTTGACTGTTAATTATTTTTAACAATCTGACTTGATTTTTATACGTTTTCTAATATTTGTGATTTTTGTGGATGATTATGAATTTTTTTGACTATATGTGGGCCCAGTGGTCCTAGGTGGGCCCAGGTGACCTTACGTTGGCCCAGGTGGGTCCCACAAAGTGAAAATTTTTCTACGCATAGAAAAATTTGTACTGTTTAGACGGAGACAGAGGATCTTACTAAACCTGAATCCGGAAACAGTTTTTAGAAATTTTCTTGTTTTGTGTTTGTACTTGTATTTAATTATCGGGCGATAAAAATACAATAAATATATTCTTTCGTGAGGTTTTTAGTAGATAAAAATAGAAATTATATTGCTTAAGTCAACATTGGTGGTTTGGATATCCACCATTGATTTATTTAACGGTGAAGACTTGATCTTGATTTAATTAACGGTTAAGAAATAAATTTAATAAAGAAGCATTGGATAATCACCATTAATTTAATCAATGGTGTGAGAATAAACTTAGTTAGGCAAGTTTCAATATCAACCGTAGATTTAATCAACGGTGTAAATTTGATTATATAAAGTGACCATTTACAACCTTTGGATTTGGAATTGATCAAGGGTGGAGATTTAGTCTTAAAAAGTGACAAAGACCATTTATGACCATTGGATGAAGAATTAATCAAAGGTGGAGATTTGGTCTTCTAAAAAGGTTATGACTAATTATAACCCTTGGATTTAAAGTTTGAAAGAGCAATCTTGACCCTTTATTTTGGAGACACATCTAATGACTAGAATTTAAAGGAAAAAGATCTAATGGCCTAGATTAAGTCTCCTAAAAATCAAAAGTCTACCTAAATCCTAACCATTGAATTAATCAATGGCTAGAAATGCTTCAAATAATGACATGACAAGATGACAACTTTGCATGCATTATGAAGAGGGGGGACGGTTGGAGATGCTTGGAAAGGAGGAGACAAATTAGAGTAGCCTTTTTAGGCCAAAGAAAAAGATGACAAAGTGGAAGACCATGTGTTTCAAGTGTGAACCCAAAATGGGATATTATTTCAAGTAAAACTCTTCAAACTCTCCAACACTCACACGGCAGCCCACTCACTTTGTGCATGCATTTTCACTTTTCTCTCTCACCCAAAAAGCCTCCATCTTATTCTCTCAAAATTCCAAGAACCAAGTAACCATTCCTTCCTTCCTTTTTCCTCCATATGGTTCGGCCAAGCAACCCACAAACACCTTCCATCACTTTTAATTTCATCCAACCATAGATCTTGAATCTACATGATATTCTAAGCAACTTTCATGTTGGAGACTTTCTCTAAATCATTCATCTTCATGGACTTTCTTCAAGAGCCAAGTTATAGGATATTTGTGGTGAAGTGTAAGGAAACTTCATTTATTCTTTTCTTTTTCATGTTCTAAATCATGTTTGATCCATGGTTCCTCTTAATCAAGCTTAGTATACTAATTTCTATGTATTTTATTTTGTATTTGAGAAGCTCTTGGTGGTGAAGGACTTGGAAAGAGAAGCAAAACAAAGAGTTTTTGAGGATCTTCAAGAGGTAAGAGGGAGATCCATCTCACCAACCAAACATGGTGGTGAGAGATGGTCTTATATTTGATGGATGGTGAATCCATGTGAAGATTCATATCCATGGTCATGTAATAATTTATATGTGTTTATGAGCTTTGATTAATTGCCTATGCTTAATATGCTTTGCATGAGTTTATGATTTTGATGGTATGCTTATACTATGCATGATGATAATATGGCATGCTTTTGATATATATATATGATGTGTATGTATGTGTATACCATGATTTGGTGATGGAAAGAAAATTAATTTTGGTCCCAATGGCCAAGGAAGGACTACGGTTTTGAGCTCCCAAAAATTAGAGTTCATGTTGAAATTTTTCAAGAGTAAGGGAATTAATTTTTGGTCCCTAGAACTTAGTGAATTTCGGCCAAGACACCTCAAAATAGGTGTTCACAAATTAATATTTTCATGAAAAATAAAAATGGATGATTTGAAGAGTATGAAAAATAAACAAAGGATTTGTTTTTTTTAAGAGAATAAGAATACGGTCTTTGATAAATTTTTATTGATTTATTTTGTGTAAAAAGATCCTAAGTGTTTTTCTAAATATGAGTTTTGAATGAAACGAGCAAACATTGATTTTAAGGATTTGCAAAGAAAGTGAATAAGGATTTGCAAAGAAAGTGAAAAAGGATTTGTAAAGAAAGTGAAAAAGGATTTGAACAAATGGGTTTGGTTTTTATAACCATCGGTACTTCGATTTTGAAAATAAAATTTTAATGGTTTTGTTTGTGTAAAACCATATCAATTTAGAAGGAAAAATGTTTTGGTAATTTTCAATAGTCATGTCCACGTTTTTGAAGGCTTATAATCCCTAGATTTTGATGAAACAAAGTAATTTTTCAAGTGAAAATATAATTAATTTAAATACAAGGAATTTGAAAAGGAAATCAGAGTATTTGGTATTTTCTAACGTGTAACTCATCCGTTGGATTTTGAAAAGCGTTAGTAATTTTTGAAGTTAGAAATATTGATTTAACTCAATGGAATTGTGAATTTGTGGAATATACTGTGAAAAAGGATTTCCTTGAGTAAGAAGATATATTAAATGAAGTAGAAAGTATATTATTTTGAGGAAGGTTGATTTGGAAATGATTTGGGAAAGATGGAGAATATAATGGTATTTTAAAAATTTACTAACGTATAACTTATTTTTGAGTTTTGAAGTACGTTAGAAAATGTTAAGTTTTGAAACGTTGATTTATATCAATGGAAAAGTGATTTTGTGAATTATATTTTGGAAAAGAATTTCTTGAGTAAAGAAATGTGGAAAAAGATTTTCTTGAGTAAAGAAAATGTGTTAAATAAAATATAAAGTCATATTATTTTAAGAAAAGTGGAAATGGAATTTTTGAAGAAATGAGAAATATTTTCTGTGATGGAATTGTGGTAAAAAAATTTATTTACGTATCTTAAAAATGTAATTTTTAAAGTACGTGGTTTGAAATATAGTAAAATATTTCTAAGTGTTTGAAAATATAGTAAAATATTTTTACGCAATTTGAAATATGATAAAATATTATTACACGATTGGAGATGCGTTGAAACATTTTAAGTCATTTGAATTACGTTTAAATATTTTACGTAATTTGAACTACTGTTGAAAAATCACTATGTGATTTAAAAGTGATAGAATATTTTTACGTGATTGTGAAAATGACAGAAAATCGTTATGTGATTTGTAAAGTGTTTTAAATATTTTGAGAATGATAGAAAATGTTTTACGCAACTTAAAAGAATGATTTTTAAGTTACGCAATTTTGAAAATGATGAAAAATCATTATGCGATTTGAGAAACGTATATTTTATGCGATTGAGAAAAATGTTGAAAAATTTAATACATGATTTAAAGGTGCAACAAAAGAGTTATAGTATTGTGAAAACGTAACAGAAACGTTTTGAAATTTGTGAAAACGAAATGGAAATGTTGTGCAATTTTGTGAAAACACGACGAAAGAGTTTTATAACTATGAAAATGTGATAATATGATTTTTCTATTAAAAATATAGTATAAATACTGTAGAACCAAAGATATGGATCTTTGTGAGAAAATGACATGTTTTGCCTGTGATTGGCATTTGGTGCATTATACATGCATTGGAAAGATATGTCTGTGATTGGATTTGGTGCATTATACGTGCATCGGAAAAATATGCGTTGAAGCATATGATTACATTGAACAAATAAAATTGAAAAGATTTGGCCCTTTGGGTTGGACTTGCACTGATATATTCGTGCATTGTATAAAATATAGCTAATAGCTATTATGGCCCTTGTGGTTGAAGAGGGAATGAGAATTGATAGTGAGGTCTATCATGGATCTTGGGGGCGTCGAGGCGCGACGGTCGACCAGTGGACAATTGGCGAGTACCCTATGCCACTTGGCGATGCAGTCCGTTGCAACGCATTGACGATACCCGACAAGAACACGATTCTTTTCAACGACTGGGAGATTGTCTTTGGGCTAAGGCTGACAATTAACCAGAGCATTCTTCTCGAAATTGTGAAAACCTCCATGGAGTTGTTTTTGATAAAATGAGTCTTTGTGCATATGCATAAATCTGAGCATTTATTTCTGTGTGATATATTAATTTAGGAATATTGGTTATTGGTTATGACAATTGTTTTGAATACTTGGATGATAATTGAATTGATAAATGATTGGATGATGATAGTTGATTAATGTTGATGGCATGATCATAATTGTGGTATGATCTATCTGTATGATATTGCTGTTTGTGTTATCTCTGTGCTGCCATGTTGGTATTGGTGTAGGTGATCTCACCTCTTTGTTATATTGTTTTTGTGTGTCTCATCTTGTTAAAATCAAATAATAGAAAGATCGAGTTGTCTTAGACATAACGGGCGATGAATACTCTGAGATTGGTGACAACAATAAGGAGTGGACATTCAGGACTCGAAGGTGTGCAGTGTTGACAAAGGAACAGATGTCTGATGCATCAAGATAGACAGAAAAAGGAATAAGTATGTTAAAGTTTCTCGTTAGTATTGTACCATGCTATTAAGTAGGACCCGTCATGGGGTTTGCTACTGTAAAAAAAAATAAGTTTGTTAATTTTATATTTCTCTTTAAATTGTGATATTAATTGGTGTCAATATTGTATAATGAATAGTTAAAATATGATTTTCAATATTACCTAATATTTTCAGTAAATTTACGTGTTAGTAAAGAAGAAATTTTAAAACCCATCTTTTATAACTCAAACTTTATGCGAACTTCTTTTCAGATTATGAATCAGGAGTCAGAAATGTGATGCCCTAAGAAGGGTGTTACAAAGTGTATCACCTTGGGGAGCTCCAGTATTGTTGGTAAAGAAGAAGGATGGGACTTCTCGTCTATGTGTAGACTACCGGCAATTAAACAAGATTACAATCATGAATAAGTATCCACTACCAAGAATCGATGATCTGATAGACCAATTGTGAGGAGCCGTAATATTTTCTAAGATTGACTTACGTTCTGGTTATCACCAGATACATGTGAAGGTGGAGGATATCCCAAAGACTGCGTTTCAGACACGATATGGATATTACAAGTATCAAATGATTCCTTTTGGTGTAACTAATGCACCTGCGATATTTATGGACTTCGTGAACTGAATTTTCCGTTCGTACTTGGATAAGTTTATTGTTGTCTTTATTGATGACATCTTGATTTATTCTTGAAGTCAAGAGGAGCATGCTGAACATCTCAGAGTGGTTCTCCAGATTTTGGAGAATAAGTTGTATGCTAAGTTGTCCAAATGTGAATTTTGGTTAAGTGAAGTTCAATTTTTGGGACACGTTATATCGGCAGATGGAATTGAAGTTGATGCTGCAAAGGTGGAGACAGTTGTAGAATGGGAAAGACCGAAGACTGTATCGGAGATCCGTAGTTTCATCGGATTGGCCGGTTACTATCGGTGATTTATTGAGGGGTTTTCAAAGATTGCAGGACCTCTTACCCAACTTACACGAAAGAATCAACCGTTTGCATGGACTGAAGCATGTGAGAAAAGTTTTCAGGAGTTGAAACGATGACTGACTACTTCACCGATTTTGATTATGCCTGATTCGAACGAATCTTTCGAAGTATATTATGATGCTTCGTATCAAGGATTAGGTTGTGTACTTATGCAGAACCGTAAGGTTGTGGCATACGCATCGAGATAGTTGACAGTGCATGAGAGGAATTATCAGACTGATGACTTGGAGTTAGCAGCAGTAGTGTTTGCATTGAAGGTATGGAGATATTTTCTCTATGGGGCAACGTTCACTGTTTTTAGTGACCATAAAAGTTTGAAGTATCTGTTTGACCAGAAAGAGTTGAACATGAGACAAAGGCGTTGGCTAGAGTTTCTGAAAGATTATGACTTTCAGTTACAGTATCATCTTGGAAAGGCGAATGTCGTAGCGGATGCTTTAAGTAGGAAAGCACTTAATACTTCTGTTATGATGATGAAGGAGAAAGAATTGATAGAAGAATTTTATGATATGTGATTGTCTGTGAAGTTGACACCGGGGAAGATGTGTTTGAATATGATCACTATTTCGAATGATTTGATGGATAGAATATGAGAATGACAAAACAGTGATCAGTATTTGCAAGAAGCAAAGGAAGCAAGAAGTCAAGGAGCAAAATTGGATTTCAGCGAAGGTGTTGATGGAATTTTGAAGTTCAAAGGAAGAGTATGTGTGCCTAACGATCCAGAACTGAGAAGATCGATTTTGGATGAAGCTCATAGAAGTAAGTTGATTATGCATCCCGGAGCCACGAAGATGTATCAAGATTTGAAACAACTGTATTGGTGGCAAGGAATGAAGAGGGATGTAGTTGAATATGTATCATCCTGTTTGATTTGTCAGAAGGCCAAAGTGGAACACCAGAGACCATCAGGAATGTTGCAACCTTTGCCTATTCCTGAATGGAAATGGGATGACATAGCAACGGATTTCATCATGGGACTACCAAGAACTAGAAAGGATCACGATTCTATATGGGTAATTATTGATGCTCTTACAAAGTCGGTGCACTTTTTACCGATTAATATTAAGTACTCAATGAAAAAGTTGGCTCAAGTGTACATTAATGAAATTGTCAGACTTCATGGTGTACCATCCAGTATAATTTATGATCGAGATCCACGATTTACATCAAGATTCTGGAATAGTTTGCAAGAAGCAATGGGAACAAAGCTACGTTTGAGTTCTGCTTACCATCCACAAATAGATGGTCAGTCAGAAAGGATGATTCAGTCATTGGAGGACTTGTTAAGAGCTTGTGTTCTAGGGCAAACTAGTTGTTTGGATGAATCTCTACCGTTGATAGAGTTCACCTACAACAATAGTTTCCATTCGAGCATAGGGATGGCACCCTATAAGGCATTATATGGGAGAAGATGCAGAACACCGTTGTGTTGGTACTATGATGGTGAAAGTATTGTGATAAGACCAGAATTTGTGCAGCAGACAACTGAGAAAGTGAAGATAATCCAAGACAAAATGAGGACAACTCAGACGCGGCAAAAGAGTTATGCAAATAAAAGACGAATGCCGCTTGAATTTGAAGAAGGTGACCATGTATTTCTATGTATGACGCCTATGATTGGAGTTGGACGAGTGATCAAGTCAAGAAAGCTCACTCAGAAGTTTATCGGGCCGTATCAGATACTTCGTCGGGTAGGTCCGGTAGCTTATCAGATTGCACTACCACCCTTCTTATCAAATCTTCACAATGTATTTCACGTATCACAACTACAGAAATATATTTCTGATCCGACTCATGTCATCAAACCAGACACCGTACAACTGAAGGAGAATTTAACCTATGAGACGTTTTCAGTCAAGATTGAAGATCGAAGGATCAAGCAACTTCGAGGAAAGAAGATCACATTGGTTAAAATAATTTAGAACGATGTAAGTGGTGAAGCCACATGGGAGTTGGAAGAGAAGATAAGAGAGCAGTACCTGTTTTTGTTTTAGTGTGTGTCAAGTTTCGAGGATGAAACTTAATTTTAGAGGGGGAGAGTTGTAACACCCCAAATTCTGACTATGTTAAGAGTAATAGCAGAATTACACTATCTTGTATTTTCTGTGTGTTATAAAAATAATTTGACTGTTCTGAGATCATTTTTGATCATTTTGTGTGATTTGCTTCGAGTCAAGAAAATAATAATTTTCTTGACCAAAAAAAAATCTTATTTTAATTAATCGGAGTTGGGGGATCTTACTAAACCCAATTTCGATTGATATATATATAAATATTTTAATTTTTAGAATTTAACTGTGTAATAAAATAATTTTATATTATTATACTATTATTTTATTTGACAGTACCTACTGTCTTAAAAATAGTAGAAATCTGTTTCAAAATGATCATGGACACGAAAAAGTCTGTGGGACCCGCGTTTAGAGTAACAGTCAGTGATTCTGATTGGACTAAATTCTAATCCAATGGGAATCAGTCAACGAAAGTGGCTTGACTATTTTTAAACCAATAAGAAGTGGTCAAACAAAGAGGCAAAGACTTCTTTGTGGACCATTAGATGTAAAGCTTGTTTTAGAAGCTTTGATCATAATCGTTGATCCGATCAATGGTGTGAAATGAATCCTGATAAAATCACTAAGTAATATCCATCGCAGATGAGATCAATGAATAGGAAACCAAGTTGATTTCAATGACTAAGATGAAGTTAACAATAGTGGCTTGACTTTGCTTAGTAACTAATTAAACCTAATTTAGTTAATCTAAAGGCCTAATTAACAAGCTAAGTAAACTAACCTAATTATTAATTAGTTATAATCTAATTCTTAATTAGATATCCTAATTTTAATTAGAGGTTATGATATATGTAATTATATGTCTAATTAATCAATTATGTAATTGGAATGTTAATTAAGATTGATTAGGAAACTTAACTTAACTAAATAATTAGCAAGTAATTAGACAATAATTGAAAACAAATTAGGACCCTAAACACCCTAGAGCCACATGGTCATGCAGCTTGGAAATCATCTCCATTGTTCTTGAACCATCCAAGTGACCATGCATGACAAGTTGGTGACATAAGCCATGTGCTCTCAAGTGTGAAATTGATTGGATATTTTATTTCATGCAAATCCCTTCAATCTCTCCTACACATCCCACAGCAACCACTCCCATTTACTCATGCAATATTCACTTTTCTCTCTCACCAAAAAGCTTACATTATTTCCTCTCAAAATTCCAAGAGCACCAAGCATCAATTTCCTTCCATTTTCCCTCCTTATGTTTCGGCCCCTACACCCATAAACACCATCACTTTGCTATAATTTTTACTCTCATCATTTCCTAAACCTAAACCACCTCCTAAACACTTTTCATTTAGGAAGTTTTCTCAAAATCCCACTCTAAGTGCTTTAAAATCCAACTTCTATCTTACTTCCCTAGAGGTAAATTTGTGATTCTTTGGTTTTAATTCAAGTTTGTGATTTTCTGAACCATGTTTGTTCCATGGTTTATCATTATTAAGCTTTGTATGTGATTTTACTAATTATTTTAGAATTGTTAGGAATTGTTTGTGAGCCACACGAAATCAAGGAGAAGGAGAGGAGCTTGAAAGACTTGTCTTCAAGAGGTAAGAGGGAGATTTAACCTCACCAACCAAGTTTTGGTGGTGTGGGGATGGTTTTGTATGGTGAAAAACCTATAAGAGTTTATTCACCTATTGTTTGATGTTCTTTGATTATGTTTGTGATGTGTATGATTTTGTTTCTATGCTTGCATGTGTGATAATATGCTTAAATCTTTGATATTATGTGTGCATGTATAATTATAAAAGCATGAAAAAATATGTGTAAAGTAAGATGTGCACAACATGATTAAACGATTGTATGAATGCTCCAAAGAGCAATGAGGCTCACGGCCATAATAGGGATTAGAGGACCAAAGTCCTGAAATTGATGGATTCAAATGAGAATGAAGGATTTAAATGAAAAGGGAATGAATTTGAACAAGTTTGAATAGAGTAAAGTAAAATGATTTTGGGAAACAATACAAATACTTATTTTTAGAGGGGTTATACTGTAAATTTTTATGAAAAGAGGGACTAAATTATAAATATTTTGTAAATAAGGGGCCATTGTATAAATACTTATTTTTAGAGGGGTCATATCGTAAATATTTTTTTGGAGGGGTCATATCATAAATATTATTTTTAGAGGGATCATATTACAAATATTTTATAAAAGAAGGACTAATTTATAAATATGAATTTTATGAGGGATTATTTCATAAATATAAATTTTATGAGGGACTATTGTGAAAATATTATTTAAATAAGGACTATAATGTAAATATTATGTTTTTGAGGGACTTTTATGCAAATATGGAAAATAAAGTGAATTTTCAGCATTAAATGAGAAAAATAGTATTTTTGGATTTAAAATGTATGAAAAATATTTACGCAATTTAGAAACGTTGAAAAATCGCTACGCAATTTGAAAAGGCGACAGAATTGAGTCGCAATTTAGAAAATGTGAAAATATGACTACGCGATAAAATTACAGTAAAAATACTGTTGAGTCAATGTGTGGACCCCGATATGAGATAATAAATTAGAACTGTGAATAGTGCATAGTACATACATTGGAAAGGTCTAATGGACTGTATGAGGCTAGTTGCCTAGGAGAGACTACACCTCTTGAGTGGGTGCGATATGCGTAGTGTAAGTCACTCGTTGACCTTGGGGGCATTAGGGTGCGGGTTGTCTACAATAGGCAGTTGGTAGCTCTTCTGTGCCGTAGGTTAGACCGACGCAGCACACTAATGATCCTAACCGAGACACTATTCTTAATCAAGATCTGATAAAGACTGTCGTGTATATGCTATATGTGTAAGATTGAGCACGTGGTCCGAGGCATGTTAGTACCGACAAATCTTTTCGACCACTCTCTCTGACCTGAGTTGTAGCTCCATGGAGTAGGAAATTGAGTCTGTGTGCATACATGTAGTTATTGAGGGTATTATCGTAATTATGTTTATGATAATTGATTTATTGGATATTTGATTATTGGTAATGGCATGACTGTAATTATTGTATATTACACATTTTGTGATGATAATGATGTTAGTGGCATAACTGTAATTATGGTATGATAGCTGTATGAAATATTGTATGTGTTTATCTTCATTACTACCATACTGGTAATAGTGTAGGTGATCTCACCTCTTTGTATACCTGTTTTGTATTATATTTATATTTGTAAAGACGTCGAGCAAGAAGTGGAGCGAGAAGCTGAGGAAGAGCAGATTCCCGTAGAGGACGTTGAGTTTTGAGACGATGGAGATGCCTAGTTTCCTTGGCTACATGAGGTTTACGTTTCTTGGAGGAGAGGAGGCGTGGCATGTCGACTTGGATAGAGAGAGTATTTACTAAATGGGGGACTTGAATATTAGATTGAGTAGATTACATCTAGGACATCTGTACTTTAGTGTTAACATATATGTACACCTAGAGTTTCCAATTTCTATTAGGCAGTACTGGGGGGCTTACTATCGTACCCCTAGTGAGGTCAGTGTTGTGTCGTTTGCTCGAACACCTGTCCGTAGGACTTCACATCATTATGGATTCCTATATGCTGAGGAATCTGAGGAGGACCCGTCTGAGGGTTCTACTGTCTAGTAGGACTTGGGCAATATGTTAGTTTAAGTTAAAGTTTAAATATTTTTAAAGTCTAGTTTGTAATTATTTAAGTATGACAATACTAAAGGCTTGTATGTATATATGATGTAAATTATTTGTGACAATGTTGTTATATTTTTATTTTCTGCTAAGTTATCTTATTATCATCAAGAAATTTTATAACTCGTATTTATATTACAAGCACGATTTCTAACAAAGGGGTAATTTGGTAATTAAGTAACATAAAATGTGGCGCCCTAAGGAGGGTGTTACAGTTGACCATGGGGGCATTGGGGTGCGGGTTGCCTACAATAGGCAGTTGGTAGCTCTTCTGTACCATGAGTTAGACCAACGCAACACACCAATGATCTGGACCGAGACACTATTCTTAATTAAGATCTAATAAAGATTGTCGTGCATATATTAGATGTGCGAAAATTGAGCACTTGGTCTGAGGCATGTTAGTGTAGACAGATCTTTTTGATCACTCTCTTCGACTTGAGTTTAGCTCCATGGAGTAGGAAATTGAGTTTATGTGCATAAATATAGTTGTTGAGGGCAGTATTGTAATTATGGTTTATGATAATTGAGTTATTGAATATTTGGTTATTGATAATGGCATGATTGTAATTATTGTATATTACATGTTTTGTGATGATAATGATGTTAGTGATATAACTGTAATTATGGTATGATAGCTGTATGAAACATTGTATGTATTTATCTTCATTACTACCATATTGGTAATGGCATAGGTGATCTCACCTCTTTGCATGTCTATTCTATATTGTATTTATAATTTAAAAGACGTTGAGCAAGAAGTTGAGTGAGAAGTTGAGGAGGAGCAGATCCTTGTTGAGGACGCTGAATTTTGAAGAGATGGAGATGCCTTGTTTCCTTGGCTATATGAGGTTGACATTTCTTGGAGGATCAGAGGCATGGAACGTTGATTTGGAGAGAAAACGTATTTACTACTTGGGAGACCTAAATATTATATTGAGTAGACAACAACTTGGACATCATTACTTTAGTGTTAATATTTATGTACAACTAGAGTTTCCTATATCTATTAGGCAATAATGGGGGACATACTACCGTACCCCTAGTGAGGTCAGTGTTGTGTCGTCTGCTCGAACACCTGTCCGTAGGACTTCACGTCAAGCTGGATTCCTACCTGCAGAGGAATCTAAGGAGGACCCGTTTGAGGGTTTTACTATCTAGTAGGACTTAGGCAGTATGTTAGTTTAAGTTAAAGTTTAAATATTTTGAAAGTCTAGTGTGTAATTATTTAGGTATGACAATACTAAAGGCTTGTATGTATGTATATGATATAAATTATTTGTGACAATGTTGTTATGTTTTTATTTTCCACTAAGTTTATCTTATTGTTATTAAGAAATTTTACAACTCGTATTTATATTACAGCAAAACCAAAGAGCAACTGATGATGCTCACAGCTTGTCAGAATTTCGTAGAAACAATCCACCAAAGTTCCGTGAAGAGTTTGATCCAGAGAAAGTTGATATGTGGATCAAAGAACTGGAAAAGATATTTGATGGCATGGGTTGTACTGATGAAAGGAAGCTTACTTTCGTGACGTTTGTGCTAGTTGGTGATGGAGAGGCTTGGTGGGCAGGAGCCCGGAGATTAATTCAAGCTGAAGGGAGAGTTGTGACATGGCAGTTCTTTAAATAGAAGTTTCTGGGGTAGTATTTCCCAGCTAGTATTCGACATGCTAAGGAGATGGAATTCCTTAGTTTGAGGCAAGGGGCGATGTCTGTTAGTGAGTACACAGCAAGGTTCGAAAGCTTGTCTAAGTTTTCGAGGTATTTCCAAATGCACCCAGATGAGGAGTGGAAGTGTAGGAAATTCGAAGAGGGGTTGAAGCTTGACATCAACCAAGCTTTAGCAACCATGGATATTGATCAGTTTCCAGTATTGTTGGATAAGTGCCGAAAGGTGGAAGAAATTGACCGTCTCCGTGAAGCGAGGAATAAGAACTTTGGACTAGCACGGTTCCAAAGGGGAAGAGGCAGCGGTGGCAACCATTATCAACAGAAACCATACACTAAACCACCAGCAAGTCAGTATCGGCAACAATCATTTGGAGAAAGTTCGAGTGGCAGTAGGGCGATTTCAAATGGAACTTCTGCACTTAAATGTTTTAAGTGTGGGAAAGGACATCTCACCAAGGACTGTCAACATAAGGGGGTGATTTGTTATCGATGTGGGAAGCTTGGACATTTCTCTAGAGAGTGTGATCAGCAGAAGGCGGAACCATCAGTGGGTAGTGTTCGAACTGCAAGGCCACAGGCGGATGGTCGAGTGTATACTATGAGCGGGGTGGAAGCCGCTAAATCTAAGGACTTGATCATGGAGGAGTGTGCTATTGAAGGTAATCCTTTAACAGTCTTATATGATTCGGGAGCAACACATTCTTTCATTGCATGTGATTGTGTGGATCATTTAGGGTTAACTGTGACTACATTACCATATGATTTGAGTATGGTTACTCCTACTGATAAGCCTGTGATAACTACAAAAGTATGTTTGAATTGCCCTGTATGTGTTAGGGATAGAATCTTTCATGTGGATTTGATCTGTTTGCCTCTTTCCAAGATTAATGTAATCTTAGGAATGGATTAGTTGTCTTCCAACCATATCTTGATAGACTGTTCGAATAAGACATTAGTTTTTCCTGAGGTTAAGGATTCTAGATTCCTAACGGCTACTCAAGTGGAAGCTTGTTTGAGAGAAGGAGATCAAGGGTATTTGTTGATGTCTTCTTTGGAGGTTTAGTGTAAAGATGTTCTGAAGGATATTTTCATCGTGAATGAATTTCCTGAAGTATTTCTTGAAGATATACCTGGACTACCACCGTAAAGAGAAATTGAATTCTCTATCGATTTGGTACCTAGAGCTGGACCTATATCTATGGCGCCTTACAGAATGTCGCCAGTAGAGTTAGCAGAGCTTAAGAAGCAGTTGGAGGATTTGTTGGAGAAGCAATTTGTGAGACCAAGTGTATCACCATGGGGAGCTCTAGTATTGTTGGTAAAGAAGAAGGATGAGACTTCTCGTCTATATGTAGACTACCGGCAATTGAACAAGATTACGATCAAGAACAAGTATCCACTACCAAGGATCGATGACCTGATGGACCAATTGCGAGGAGCCGCAATATTTTCCAAGATTGACTTACGTTCTGGTTATCACTAGATACGTGTGAAGGTGGAGGATATCCCAAAGACTGCGTTTCGAACACGATATGGGCATTACGAGTATCAAGTGATGTCGTTTGGTGTGACTAATGCACCTGCGATATTTATGGACTTTATGAACAAAATTTTCCATTCATACTTGGATAAGTTTATTGTTGTCTTTATTGATGACATCTTGATTTATTCTCGAAGTCAGGAGGAACATGTTGAACATCTCAGAGTGGTTCTCCAGATTTTGAAGGAGAATAAGTTGTATGCCAAGTTATCCAAATGTGAATTTTAGTTGAGCGAAGTTCAATTTTTGGGGCACGTTATATCGGCGGATGGATTTGAAGTTGACGCTGCAAAGGTGGAGACAATTGTAGAATGGGAAAAACTGAGGACTGTATCAAAAATCCGTAGTTTCATCGGATTAGCCGGTTACTATCGACGTTTTATTGAGGGGTTTTCGAAGACTGCAGGACCTCTTACCCAACTTACATGAAAGAATCAATCGTTTGTATGGACTAATGCATGCGAAGAAAGTTTTCAGGAGTTGAAAAGATGACTGACTACTTCACTAGTTTTAATTCTGCCTGATCCGAATGAATCTTTGAAGGTATATTGTGATGCTTCGTATCAAGGGTTAGGTTGTGTACTTATGCAGAACCGTAAAGTTGTGGCATACGCGTCAAGACAATTGAAAGTGCATGAGAGGAATTATCCGACTCATGACTTGGAGTTGGCAGCAGTAGTGTTTGCGTTGAAGGTGTGGAGACATTTTCTCTATGGGGCAACATTCACTGTTTTTAGTGACCATAAAAGTTTGAAGTATCTGTTTGACTAAAAAGAGTTGAACATGAGACAAAGGCGTTAGCTAGAGTTTCTGAAGGACTATGACTTTTAGTTACAGTATTATCCCGGGAAGGCGAATGTCGTAGTGGATGCTTCAAGTAGAAAAGCGCTTAATGCTTCTGTTATGATGATTAAGGAGAAGGAACTGATGGAAGAATTTTGGGATATGCGATTATCTGTGAAGTTGACACTGGGGAAGATGTGTTTGAACATGATCACTATTTCAAATGATTTGATGGGTATAATATGAGAAGGACAAAACAGTGATCAGTATTTGCAAGAAGCAAAGGAAGCAAGAAGTCAAGGAGCAGAATTGGAATTCAGCGAGGCTGTTGATGGAATTCTGAAGTTCAAGGGAAGAGTTTGTGTACCAAACGATCTGGAACTTAGAAGATCGATTTTGGATGAAGCTCATAGAAGTAAGTTGAGTATGCATCCAGGAGCCACGAAGATGTATCAAGATTTGAAGCAACTGTATTGGTGGCAAGGAATGAAGAAGGGTGTCACTGAATATGTATCATCTTGTTTGATTTGTCAGAAGGCCAAAGTCGAATATCAAAGACCATCAGGAATGTTGCAACCTTTTCCTATTCCTGAATGGAAATAGGATGACATAGCAATGGATTTCATAACTGGATTACCAAGAACTCGGAAGGGTCACGATTCTATATGGGTAATTATTGATTGGCTTACAAAGTCGGTGCACTTTTTGCCAATTAATATTAAGTACTCAATGGAGAAGTTGGCTCAAGTTTACATCAATGAAATTGTTAGACTTCATGGTGTACCATCTAGTATTATTTCTGATCGAGATCCCCGATTTACATCAAGATTTTGGAATAGTTTACAAGAAGCGATGGAAACAAAGCTACGTTTAAGTTCTGCTTACCATCCACAAACATATGGTCAGTCAGAAAGGACGATTCAGTCATTGGAGGACTTGTTGAGAGCTTGTGTTCTAGAGCAAACTGGTGGTTGGGATGAATTTCTATCGTTGATAGAGTTTACCTACAACAATAGTTTCCATTCAAGCATAGGGATGACACCCTATAAGGCATTATATGGGAGAAGATGTAGAACGTCGTTATGTTGGTATCATGATGGTGAAAGTACTGTGATAGGACTCGAATTTGTGCAGCAGACTACAGAGAAAGTGAAGATGATCCAAGAGAAGATGAGGACAACTCAGATGCAACAAAAGAGCTATGCTGATAAAAGACAAAGACCACTTGAATTTGAAGAAGGTGATCATGTGTTTCTACGTGTAACACCTATGACTGGAGTTGGACGACTAATCAAATCGAGGAAGCTCACTCCGAAGTTTATCGGGCCATATCAGATACTTCATCGGGTAGGTTCGGTAGCTTATCAGATTGCACTACCACCATTCTTATCAAATCTTCACATTGTATTTCACGTATCACAACTACGGAAATATATTGCTGATCCGACTCATGTTATCGAGCCAGACACTGTACAACTGAAGGAGAATTTAACCTATTAGACATTTGCAGTCGAGATTGAAGATCAAAGGACAAAGCAACTTTGAGGTAAAGAAATCGCGTTGGTTAAAGTGGTTTGGAACGATGTAAGTGGTGAAGCCACATCAGAGTTGGAAGAGAAGATAAGAGAGCAATATCCATTTTTATTTTAAGTGTATGTCAAGTTTCAAGGATGAAACTTATTTTTAGAGGGGAAGAGTTGTAACACCCCAAATTATGACTATGTTAATAGTAATAGCAGAATTACACTGTTTTGTATTTTTTGTATGTTATAAAAATAATTTGACTGTTCCGAGATCATTTTTGATCGTTTTGTGTGATTTGCTCTTGTCAAGAAAATAATAATTTTTGAGCCGGGAAAATTCTTATCTGATTTATTCAGAGGTAGGAAATCTTACTAAACCTAAATTTGAGTGATGCAGAAAAGAATCTTTTAATTTTTAGAATTTATCTATGAAATAAAAATATTTCATGGATAAATATCTGCTATTTTATTTATAGCAACTTTTGCTATAATTTATTTGACCCGGTATAGTTTAATTGATAGAAAATGTGCTTAGAATATTTTCTGTAACCTAAATTAAAACGAACCAATAGGAATTAGTCAAAATAGGTAGCTGGACTTTTCTATCCAATAGGAAGTGGTCAAATAAAGGGGCATGGATTTTATTGTGGACCATCGGATGAAAAGCTTGATTAAGATATTTTCGATCATAATTGTTGATCAGATCAATGGTGTGAAATGAATTCTGATAAAATCACTAAGGGATATCCATCTTAGATTAGATCAATGGATAGGAAACAAAGTTAAATTCAATGGCTAGGATTGAGTCAAATATAGTGGCTTGACTTTTACTTAGTAATTAATTAAACCTAATTTAGTCATCTTAATTACCTAATTAAGAAACTAAGTAAACTAACCTAGTTATTAATTAGTTATAATCTAATTACTAATTAGATATACTAATTTTATTTAGAGGCTATGATATATGTAATTATATATTTAATTAATTAAATATGAAATTAGAAGGTTAATTAAGAGTAATTAGGAAACCTAACCTAATTAATTAGTTATCTAATTAGCATGCAATTAGGCTTTAATTGAAATTAAATTAAGTCCCTAACTCCACTAGAGTCCCACGGCCAAGGAGGGCCATTCCACCATGTTCTCCAAGGTTCTTGAACCATCTTGCATGACCATAGCATGACCAAAAGGTGACCAAGCCATGTGCAATTGCATGTGCACCCAAATTGTGATATTTTGGTTCAAGCAAATCCTAATATTTCCCTACACACTCACGGCAGCACCCTAACAATTTCACTCTCAATAATTTACTTTTTCTCTCACCAAAAAGCAAGCATCATTTTCTCTCAAATTTCCAAGAACACATAGAAGCTTTTTTCTTCCCATTTCTCTCTAGTATTTCGGCCTCTTCACCTAATATCACTACCCATCTTCTATAATTTTTGTTCTCATCATTTCCTAAACCTAAACCACCTCCTAAACACTTTTCATTTAGGAAGTTTCATTAAAATCCTACTCCTAGTGCTTCAAAATCCAAGTTTGGTTTATTTCTCTAGAGGTAAACTTTGGTTTTTATGGTTTAAAATTTAGTTTGTGATTTTCTAAACCATGTTTGTTCCATGGTTTATCATTATTAAGCATTGTTTGTGGTTTTACTAATTATTTAAGAATTGTTAGGGCTTTGTTTTGGTTCCCACAAAAATCCAAGAGGAGAAGGAGCTTGTGGATCTTGTCTTCAAGAGGTAAGAGGGAGATTTTACCTCACCAACCAAGTTTTGGTGGTGTAGGGATGGTTTTGTACGGTGAAAAACCCATAAGGGTTTATTCATTAGTGTTTAATGCTTCTTTGATTTTTGTTTGTGGTGTTTATGGTTTTGTTTTTTTGTGATTGCATGTGTGATTTTATGATTATTGCTTTGATATATGCTTGTCTGTATGATTTTGAATGCATGCAAGTATATGTGTAATTTAGGATATGAACAACATGATGAAACGATTGTATGAATGCTCCAAAGAGCAATGAGGCTCATGGCCATACTAGGGTTTAGAGGACCAAAGTCCTGAAAATGATGGATTCAAATGAGAATTAAGGATTTAAATGAAAAGGAAATGAATTTGAACAAGTTTGAATGTAGTAAGCAAAATGGTTTTGGGAAAATAATCTGATATAATTAAATAAATAGGTTATGAAATAAAGTGAGTGTCAAATACTTGAAGTTTATTGACGTATAGCTCACCCTATGGGTTTTGAAGCGCGTCCGTAAAATTTGAGCTGTAATATGTGAAGTAAAAGAAAGAAATATGATTTTTGGGAAACATTATAAACACCAATTTTTAGAGGGGTTATACTGCAAATTTTTATAAAAGAGGGACAAAATTATAATTAATATTTTAAGAAGGACCATATTATAATTTTTATTTAAAGAGGGGTCGTATTGCAAATATTTTATAAAAGAGGGGTTATTTCATAAATATTAATTTTATGAAGAACTATTTCATAAATATAAATTTATGAGGGACTATTTCGTAAATATTAATTTTATGAGGGACTATTTCATAAATATGAATTTTATGAGGGACTATTGTGAAAATATTATTTAAGTGAGGACAAAAATATAAATATTATATTTTTGAGGGTTATTATGCTAGTATGGAAAATATTGTACGCGATTTGAAAATGTGACAAAATTGTTGCGCAATTGAGAAAACGTGAAAATATGATTACGCGATGAAAATACAGTAAAAATACTGTTGAGTTATTGAGTGGACCCCGAATATGAGATAATAAATTGAAATTATAAATGGTGCATAGTACATGCATTGGAAAGGTCTGATGGACTGTATGAGGCTATTTGCCTAGGAGAGACTACTCCTCTTAAGTGGGTGCGATATGCGTAGTGTAAGTCACTCGTTGACCTTGTGAGGCATTGGGGTGCGGGTTGCCTACAATGGGCGGTTGGTAGCTCTTCTGTACCGTGGGTTAGATCGACACAACACACCAATGATCCGGACCGAGACACTATTCTTAATCAAGATCTGATAAAGACTGTCGTGCATATGCTAGATATGCAAAAATTGAGCACTTGGTCTGAGGCATGTTGGTGCAGACAGAACTTTTTGATCATTCTCTCCGACCTGAGTTTAGCTCCATGGAGTAGGAAATTGAGTCTGTGTGCATACATATAGTTATTGAGGGCAGTATTATAATTATGGTTTATGATAATTGAGTTATTGAATATTTGGTTATTGATAATGACATGATTGTAATTATTGTATATTACTTGTTTGTGATGATAATGATGTTAGTGGTATAACTGTAATTATGGTATGATAGCTATATGAAACATTGTATGTGTTTATCTTCATTACTACCATATTGGTAATGGCGTAGGTGATCTCACCTCTTTGCATGTCTATTCTATATTGTATTTATAATTTAAAAGACGTGGAGTAAGAAGTTGAGTGAGAAGTTGAGGAGGAGCAGATCCCTGTTGAGGACATTGAATTTTGAAGAGATGGAGATGCCTTGTTTCCTTGGCTATATGAGGTTGACATTTCTTGGAGGATCAAAGGCATGGAACGTTGATTTGGAGAGAGAACGTATTTACTACTTGGGCGACCTAAATATTAGATTGAGTAGACAACAACTTGGATATCATTACTTTAGTGTTAATATTTATGTACAACTAGAGTTTCCTATATCTATTAAGCAATACTAGGGGACATACTACCGTACCCCTAGTGAGGTCAATGTTGTGTCGTTTGCTCAGACACCTGTCCGTAGGACTTCACGTCAAGCTGGATTCCTACCTGCAGAGGAATCTGAGAAGAACCCGTCTGAGGGTTCTACTATCTAGTAGGACTTGGGCAGTATGTTAGTTTAAGTTAAAGTGTAAATATTTTGAAAGTCTAGTTTGTAATTATTTAGGTATGACAATACTAAAGGCTTGTATGTATATATATGATGTAAATTATTTGTGACAATGTTGTTATGTTTTTATTTTCCGCTAAGTTTATCTTATTGTTATTAAGAAATTTTACAACTCGTATTTATATTACAAGCATGCTTTCTAATGAAGGGTTAAATTGGTAACTAAGTAACATTAAATGTGACGCCCTAAGGAGGGTGTTACAGGGAAACTCTACCCTTGTGCTAAAATCTCAGCCTGCAGGGATACCTCACCCTTATGTTGGGAATTGCGGATCAAAATATCTCGCAGCGGAATAAAAGGATTCCCACACAGGATCCATGCGAAAAGTTCATAATCCGAGTTTTTTTTAAAATTTACCTCTTGAAGCGTGATAAACACAAGCGAGGTGAATCACCAACACCGTAATAGCGACGATGTTTCTGCGGTATCCACACGAATAGACTTGCAAAAGGAGTCACGCCTCTGTTTCGCGGTGCTAGCTGCGAATAGAAGAGAAGAACCTTTCACTGTCTCTCACTCACTTTCTTAGGTGCGGCTAGGGTTGTGATGTAACGTCTATAGCAGCCCCCTTAACAAGATTTATTTATAATAGTGGCTGCTTTAAGTGAGTGTGAGCAGTAAGCAAGGTAAGTCTGTGCAACCCTAAAACCCATATGTCATGAGTTAGGCCCACAATTGAATCCGAGTCCAACTTGGATCCTTATTGCTCCAATTTAGTCTGTTCTAAGTGTGCGACCTGCAGGTTCTCATGACGTTGGTAGTAATATTAAAATCTCATTTTAATATTACAACAAGTGAGCGGTATCTAGCAACACATCAACTGCTACCCAAGTAATGAGAATGTCGGTGATTTGACATAACCTATCCGTGATCAATGTTTTCGTGTAGTTTAGTCCCTTTGTCCGGATATCCAGATTGAACACAAGGCATGGAACGTGTCACCCTTGTTTAATTCAATCTTCAGTTTCTGATTCCCGAGTAGACATAGTAATAACAAATGAGATCAATATCTCATATTGACTCATTTGAGTATGGCCATGCATTTCATAGTCTCACTCAATCAGGGGGGGCAAGATATCACTCTGTTATGTAGGAGGGACAAATCCCATCTAGGTCACTCACATTCCTCCACATGCATCACAATATGTCTAATAACCAACTTTATAATCATCTTGTTACAGATGACGTTTGATGGCATTTAAAACACACAACTCCTCATGTAGGAATTGTAGTGATTTCAGGTCAAAGAACCACATACACCATTATCACTATGAGAATCGCTTATGACACTCACGTAACGATCCACGTAGCGTTCTCATGGCGGGTCTGTCCAATACATCATTACTTTAATATGTATCCATGTGTAGACTTGATATCTCATATCCATGACCCGTGAGATGTGGTCATCAGTCTATGCACATACTAGTCTTAATGCATTATTGTTGTCCTAATTAACAATAATACTTGACTAGGGACATTTAAGAATAGTGTTGTAACCAAAAGGATCTCACGATCAAGTCATCCACTTGATGTCCTATGGCATCAAACTTACTATTCTAAGGACTTTATTATGTTTATCAAAAAGAACACAATAAATGAAATGCCTCATATATAAAATAGCATAATAGAATATATGCAAATACAGAAAATGTATTAGCCTCTAGGGCATACACCAACAATCTCCCACTTGCACTAGAGCCAATCAGGCATATATCTAATGCCTAAAGACCTAGTGTGACCCTCATGCTTCTGCTGTGCAAGAGGCTTCGTTAGTGGATCAGCAATGTTATCATCTGTTGGTACTCTGCATATCTTCACATCTCCTCTATCGATGATCTCTCGAATGAGATGGAAGCGCCTAAGTATATGTTTGGATCGCTGGT
Source organism: Ormosia semicastrata (assembly GCA_029884595.1). Taxonomy (NCBI): domain Eukaryota; kingdom Viridiplantae; phylum Streptophyta; class Magnoliopsida; order Fabales; family Fabaceae; genus Ormosia; species Ormosia semicastrata. Next base: position 14,168,842 of record JAQQTO010000062.1, on the reverse strand, counting down.
GAGATCTAGGCTCCTTAGCTTGTGCAATGGCTCCATTATTATCACAATAGAGGTCCACTGGGTCCACAATGCTAGGAATAGTGCCAAGTTCAGTAATGAACTTCCTGATCCAAACGGCCTCCTTTGCTGCATTGGAGGCAGCAATATACTCAGCCTCTGTGGTAGAATCGGCGACGTCTCCTGCTTTGAACTCTTCCACTCACAAATTTCCCACCATTTAGGCAAAAAACATAACCTGATTGCGATCTGGAGTCGTCCTTATCGGTCTGGAAGCTAGCATCAGTGTAACTTTTTACAACTAGCTCTTCCTCACCTCCATATACCAAGAACGAATCCTTATTCCTTCTTAAGTACTTAAGGATGTTCTTGATAGCAGTCCAGTGACTTTCACCGGGATCAGACTGGTACCTACTCGTCATGCTCAAAGTATACGAGATGTCTGGTCGAGTACATAACATGGCATATATGATAGATCCAATTGCAGATGCATATGGAATCTTGCTCATGCGATCCCTCTCATCCTGGGTGGAAGGGGATTGAGCCTTAGATAAGCTTACACCATGTGACATAGGCAAGAGTCCTTTCTTGGATTCATGCATGTTAAATCGTCTTAACACTTTGTCTATGTATGTACTCTGACTTAGGCCAAGCAGTCTCAGTGATCTATCTCTATAGATCCTGATACCTAATACATAGGTGGCTTCGCCCAAGTCCTTCATAGAAAAACACTTCCCTAACCAAGTCTTTACAGATCCGTAGGGTAGGGATGTCATTTCCAATTAGTAGTATGTCATCTACATACAATACTAGAAAGACAACTGTGCTCCCACTAACCTTCTTGTAGACACAAGATTCTTCTTCATTCTTGATGAAACCAAACTGTTTGATTGTATCATCAAAATGAAGACTCCAGCTTCTGGAAGCTTGTTTTAATCCATAAATAGATTGTTGCAACTTGCATACTTTTCTAGCATCCTCTGGAGTGGCAAAACCCTCAGGTTGTGTCATGTACACATCTTCGAGAAGATTTCCATTAAGGAAAGCAGCTTTGACATCCATTTGCCAGATTTCATAATCATGGTATCTTTGCAATGAAAGAAGCAAGATCCGAACAGTTTAAGCATCGCAACCGGGAAAAAGTTTCATCATAGTCTACACCATGAATTTGTTTGAAACCTTTAGCCACCAATCGCGCCTTAAAGGTATGCACATTACCATCCATGTCGGTTTTCTTCTTGAAAACCCACTTGCACCCAATGGGTTTTACCCTTTCAAGTGGGTCAACCAAGGTCCATACCTGGTTGGCATACATGGAATCCATTTCAAATCTCATGGCCTCAAGCCATTTCTCAGATTCTGGGCCAATAATGGCTTCCTGGTAAGTCACAGGCTCATCTTGATCCATGAGCAATACGTCACCTTGTTGGGTCATGAGAAATCCATATCTCTCTCGGTTGATGACGTATCCTGTTAGACCTACGCAGTCTTGTGCTACTAGAGTAGGTTCTTTGTTCCACAACATTTTGTGGAGGTCGCTCTATTTCCACCATTGGTTCATTCTTTGCTTTGTGAAACTTGAACTTCTTCAAGTTCTACTTTTCTCCCACTGGTTCCTTTGGAGATAAACTCCCTTTCTAGAAACACACCGTGTCAGTGCGACAAACACTTTGCCCTCGGTAGGATTATAGAAAAAGTATCCCTTGGTTTCCTTTGGATACCCCACAAAGAAGCATTTATCGATTTAGGGCCAAGCTTATCGAAACTTGATGTTTCACATAAGCTTCGCAACCCCAAATCTTCATGAAAGACATACTTGGGCCGTCTCCCGGTCCATATCTCATATGGTGTCATGTTGAACCGTCTTAGATGGAACACGGTTAAGTGTGAAAGCTGCTGCTAACACAGCATGTCCCCAGAAGGAGCCTGGAAGGTCTGCATGACTCATCATGGATCGGACCATGTCCAACAAAGTCCGGTTCCTCCTTTCAGAAACACCATTCCATTATGGTGTTCCAGGAGGAGTGAGTTGAGATATTATCCCACACTCTTTCAGATGATCATCAAACTGTTGGCTTAAGTATTCACCTCCTCGATCTGATCGAAGGATTTTAATTCTTTTGCCAAGTTGGTTTTGTACTTCATTCTTGAACCCTTTGAACTTTTCAAAGGATTCTGATTTGTGCTTCATAAGATATACAAATCCATATCTACTGAAATCATCAGTAAATGTAATGAAGTATTGAAAACCACCTCTAGCGACTGTGTTTAGTGGCCCACATACATCACTATGTATAAGGCCTAAAAGATCACTAGCCCTTTCACCTTGTCCAGTGAATGGGGCCTTTGTCATCTTCCCTAATAAACAAGATTCACATATCTCATATGATTCGAAATCAAATGAGTCCAAGAATCCATCTTTATGGAGTTTGGAGATGCGTTTCTCATTTATGTGGTCCAAATGACAATGCCAGAGAAAAGTTGAGTTCAGATCGTTTGATTTAAACCTCTTTGTATTTATGTTATAAATTGGCATTTCGAGATCAAGTACATAAAGTCCATTACTCAATTGTGTACTACCATAAAAAATATCATTCATATAAATAGAACAACACTTGTCCTTTATTATAAAAGAAAAACCTTTCTTGTCCAAACAAGAAACAGAAATGATATTCCTACTAATAGCAGGCACAAAATAGCGCTTCTCTAACTCTATTACAAGCCCAAGTGGGCGAGATAATAAATAAGTCCCTACAGCTAATGCAGAACTTTTGCTCCATTTCCAACTCGTAGGTCGACTTCGCCCTTCGTCAATGGTCTCATCGCTCTTTAGATCCCGCACATTTACACAAATGTGAGATCCACATCCAAGATCTAATACCCATGATGCGTAAGTAGATAAATTGACTTCAATAACAAAAATACCCGAAGTGGAAGTCTCACTTCCTTCTTCTTCTTTTGAGCTCCTCCAGGAACTTGGCACAGCTTCCTCTTCCAATGTCCGGTCGACCGCAATGGAAGCATGTACCTTCCTTAGCCACTCCACCCACTGGTTTCAAGCTAGAAGTGCTAGGCTTGGACTTGTCTTTGCCCTTGCCCTTGCCCTTCCAGTTGTCCTTGGGCTTTTTCTGTTGTTTCTTGCCCTTATTCTTTTGGACCATCATTATGGCCTTCCCTTTACCTTTGTTGATGTTACCTCGTCAATTCTCAACATGCCTAACAGCTCTGGTAGTGATTTGTCAATCTCATTCATGTTGTAGTTCATGACAAATTGACTGAAACTTTCCGGCAATGATTGCAGGACTAAGTCAGTGGCCAACTCTTGGCCCAAAGGAAAACCCAGTCTCTCTAGGTTTTCAATGTACCCAATCATCTTAAGTACATGAGCACCAACAGGGCTTCCTTCTACCAGCTTGCACTGAAACAGTGCTTTAGAGACCTCGAATCTCTCATGCCTGGCCTGCTCTTGATAGAGCTTCTTAAGGTGTACGATCATATCGTATGCATCCATGTTCTCATGTTGCTTTTGGAGCTCAGAGTTCATGGTGGCCAGCATTAGACATCCAATGTCCAAGGCATCATCTTGATGCTTCTTATAAGCATCTCTTTCAGTTCTAGGGGCATTAGCAAAGCAGTGGCTCGGAATAGGTCATTCCCAAAACATACAACTTTTTCTCTTGCTTGAGGACAATCCTCAAATTCCCGTACTGCAGTCTAAAAATTTGTTCCGGACAACTTGTCCTTCTCAAGGACGGATCGCAATGATAAAGTACCCGATGTGTTTGTTGCCATGGTTATCTATTAACGAAACATGCAAAAATATAAGTATCATGCCATAAACATATTTAATGAGGTCTTTTAATTAAATATGCCTCCCACTATTTTATTCAAATCAATGACCTTCAACATTGACTCGGAAAATCCCATCGAAAGATTTCCTAGTGGGCCAAGATCCATATTTTACCTAACTTTGAGTCAGCTTTGGCTGATCGCCCAAAATTCGGTTATTTAGGTAGGAAACGCTTTCCAATTACATTACATGCAACTCTTGGATAGTTGGGTGAATAACACTTATTCTAATCCATCTAATGGACTAAAGCCCAACTTCATGCCTCTAAGCCTTCAATCCTATTGAAATGGCCTAGTTAAGTCAGACCCAATGGTTGGCATTTGGATATTACTCTTATCCCATCGCATCTTACTAATATAGATAAAGGCACCGCTATGGCAGACCTACACTTAATCGATATTAGTCTTGATGAGTGCCACGCATTGGAAGGCATCACATAATGACTTAATATTTTCTTTGAGGGAATTTTATTATTAGATCTCACCATTTATTAAACTTGTTTAACATACCATAAACATCATCCATGCATCTCATACATATAAAGCAAATAATAAATGTGACATGGTTATGGCCTCTAAGAGATTAGCTTTAAAAAAGCCAGCTTCACCAAGCGTCTCCCACCAACGTCCTCACTTGATGCCATCTCCTTGTCTCCACATGATGATTACATTATAGAAACCTCTTTTACATTCGAGGGGAGTTAGATGAGAAGAGAATGTATAATCAGAATGTAGAGAGAAAGACACGACACGCAGGTCGTATTTAAAATAACCAAAATAGCATAAAATAAAGACTAAGGCCATAACCATGCACCATGCATCTCTAAGAATACATAAACACAAAATAATAACACATTATTATTTTGTGAATTATAAAAACAAAGATTTGAATATCGCGCTTTCGAATATCACACACCACGCAACGGGGTTCGGGGCAGCGCCCCGACGGGGGTTTCTTGGAGAAAAAATCGAATTGGACCCCTTCTGCCTCCATGACGGCTAGGGCAACAACATTTGAACCCTAAGGCCCGCAAACACATGAACGCTTCATGTGCCGCAGGGGTAACTCACAGCCGCCATCACCTATCCAGAAACAGGGTTTCCAGAATTCGTGAAGACATGAACACTTCATGTCACGAGGAAGCTTCATAGCCGTCGCAAAACGGAAACAAGGTTTCCAAAACCTTGTGTCACGCTGCTGTGTATATCGCATTCATAATCGTTTTTCGCAGAATCATACATATCACATATATAGATATCAGAAAAACGCAAGAACAGAAAGCATTCAAAACCGTTTTCGCAGAATCATACATATCACATATATAGATATCAGAAAAATGCAAGAACAGAAAGCATTCAAAACCGTTTTCGCAGAATTATATGAACATCTTCATGGTTTCATACATCATTATTTCGATTTCAGAAATAACATATAAAGATCATATCTTTTATGAAAGGAAAGCAACGAATCATGTTATCGCATATAACAAGAAAAGCAGAAAAACCGAATCATAGTTTCGCAAGTGTCTCTGATACCACTGTTGGGAATTGTGGATCAAAATATCTCACAGCGGAATAAAAGGATTCCCACACAGGATCCATGCGAAAAGTTCATAATCCGAGTTTTTTTTAAAATTTACCTCTTGAAGCGTGATAAACACAAGCGAGGTGAATCACCAACACCGTAATAGCGATGATGTTTCTGCGGTATCCACACGAACAGACTTGCAAAAGGAGTCACGCCTCTGTTTCGCGGTGCTAGCCGCGAATAGAAGAGAAGAACCTTTCACTGTCTCTCACTCACTTTCTTAGGTGCGGCTAGGGTTGTGATGTAACGTCTATAGCAGCCCCCTTAACGGTTATTTATAATAGTGGCTGCCTTAAGTGAGTGTGATCAGCAGCAAGGTAAGTCAGCAACCCTAAAACCCATATGTCATGAGTTAGGCCCACAATTGAATCCGAGTCCAACTTGGATCCTTATTGCTCCAATTTAGTCTGTTCTAAGTGTGCGACCTGCAGGTTCTCATGACGTTGGTAGTAATATTAAAATCTCATTTTAATATTACAAACAAGATGAGCGGTATCTAGCAACACATCACTTGCTACCCAAGTAATGAGAATGTCGGTGATTTGACATAACCTATCCGTGATCAATGTTTCCGTGTAGTTTAGTCGCTTTGTCCGGATATCCAGATTGAACACAAGGCATGGAACGTGTCACCCTTGTTTAATTCAATCTTCGCTTTCCTGATTCCCGAGTAGACATAGTAATAACAAATGAGATCAATATCTCATATTGACTCATTTGAGCATGGCCATGCATTTCATAGTCTCACTCAATCAGGGGGCCCGAAGATATCATTCCTGTTATGTAGGAGGGACAAATCCCATCTAGGTCACTCACATTCCTCCACATGCATCGCAATATGTCTAATAACCAACTTTATAATCATCTTGTTACGATGACGTTTGTTTGATGGCATTTAAAACACACAACTCCTCATGTAGGAATCGTAGTGATTTCAGGTCAAAGAACCACATACACTATTATCACTATGAGAATCGCTTATGACACTCACGTAACGATTCACGTAGCGTTCTCATGGCGGGTCTGTCCAATACATCATTACTCTAATATGTATCCATGTGTAGACTTGATATCTCATATCCATGACCCGTGAGATGTGGTCATCAGTCTACGCACATACTAGTCTCAATGCATTATTGTTGTCCTAATTAACAATAATACTTGACTAGGGACATTTAAGAATAGTGTTGTAACCAAAAGGATCTCACGATCAAGTCATCCACTTGATGTCCTATGTCATCAAACTTACTATTCTAAGGACTTTATTATGTTTATCAAAAAGAACACAATAAATGAAATGCCTCATATATAAAATAGCATAATAGAATATATGCAAATACAGAAAATGTATTAGCCTCTAGGGCATACACCAACACCTTATACAAACCTTTGAGGGATACCTCACCCTCTTTACAATAAAGTAGAAAATAAATGAAAAGAAACTCTCTTTAAGAGTAAATAATACAAATTGAAGTGCTAATAGAGCTCACATAGAATATCTCAAAGTTTTGATTGAAAAAGAGCATAGAAAATATAATTCACGAGTTAGTGCAAGTAAAAAATGATTCAGAATAGGCAAATTTAGAAAAGAACCAAAGCCTCTATTTATAGAGGCTTCAAACAAAAATAGTCGTTGGGTGTAATAAAAGCTCATTATGAAGACGTATACGAGCTTCTGATTCTATTTCAAAAACAGGGGTTATTTGAATAACCTTCATGTTATTCGAATAACACGTTCTCGTGAGAAACATTTTTAAAAGAGGTTATTCGAATAACATATGTGTTATTCGAATAACACAGATAAAAAAACTGTGTTATGCGAAAACAGGTCTATTCGAATAACCTTGTGTTATTCGAATAGTTTTCTTATAAAAGATTTTCTGAAAGACCTTGTTATTCGAATAGCTAATGTGCTATTCGAATAGCACTTTTGAAGAACAGAGGCGCGTAGGAAAGATTTCAAAACTCTATTAGAATAACTCAGTGTTATTCGAATAATTCTGTTGCAAACAAAAAGATATTGGCCTGCTTTATTCGAATAACGTTGCCTTTATTCGAATAACTATGTTTGAAAATTAGTTTTAAACTTTCTAAAAACTTTTAGATTTATTTGTTAAATTATTAAAACTAATTTTCTCTTTTCTTAGAAAAACAGTGAGATACTAAGAGAGCTCTGTATACAAAGACTCTAAATCCTAAAACTATTCTTAAAAGATCTTGGACTTGGTCTTCCCATCATCTTCATTTTTATCTTCCTTTTTGTTATCATCAAAACCATTCTTCAAAGACATATGTTCAATCATATTCTTTCCCTTTTTGATGATGACAAACTAGCATTGAGAAAAGAATTAGTGTATGTAATTGGAATTCTTAAATAGGTATTAAAAGCTTACTCTTCCTCTTTAATTTTAAGGGGTAACGTATATCAGAGATGTGTGCAGCTCCCCTTTACTTTTGGAATCCAATTTCTCTTGTTAATTTTACCTGTCTTTTCTCAAATAAATTCAAAATTTTCTCCCCCTTTTGTCATGACCAAAAAAAGAGGGGTAAGTCCTATAGATAAATATCCAAAAAAAAAGTATAGGGAATAATAATAAAGAGCTGTAAATCACAGATAGGCCATAAAAACATCATTTATTCATTAATCAAGGTGATGCAAGTACAATGACAAGTAAAATAGAGCAAAAACAAAGATTGTAATATCTAAAGCTACTAGAAATAAGCATCCGGTGGCAGAGGTGAAGAATCAGGTGCAGGAGCAGGTGATATAGCTCGTAAAGTAGCAACCTCACGTTCAACACCTTCTATTCTGTCAAAAAGAATAGAGAAAGTGTGTTCCAAATAAGCACAGTTATCGCACAAGGTAACCATGATCTACTCCAAAGTGACTGGAGTAGGGCCAGTAACAAGTGCATCAACAGGGACAACAGGGTCCTCTGGGTCAAATTCATCATCAGCAACCTCATTTAGGTACACCCAGCCTTCATCAGTCTTGATCATCTTCATTTTGTGCAAAGTGTGGGCTCCGAAGATATTGTGATGAGTCAAGGCGATGGCTCGCTCAGTCTCCAACACCTGAGGATACTTGCTAAGCAAGGTAGTGATGAGAATGCCATAAGGCAATTCAGATTTTTCCTTGCCCTTGGCCTTCATCATATGCTTCATGATGAACACAGGCTAGTTGATCTTATGACCACTCTTCAGGATCCAGAGCATGAAGATGTCATCTTCACCAAGATAGGCATAATTCCCGCCACGTGGAGCCAGGATATGTGCATTAGTATAATGCAGGAGCTTGTCTTGGCTTTTCAACATCCCTCCCTTAAGGCCCTTGTCTGGCAAGGCAAGACCAGGCTTTAGCAAGTCTTCAATTGCCCAATTTCTATCGAACTCATGAATAAGAGGGTTGTCATCTTCTTCAGTGGGTGTGCCAATGAACTGTAACCCAAACATTGTCTCCCAGTCCTGTGGAGTGATGATGATGTTCTGATCGCAGACTTCAGAGAGAAGGTCTTAGCCAACAATTTCCAGATTGCAGTAGAACATCTTAACCAGAGCAGGGTAGAGGACATCCTGGTGAGTATAGAGTTACAGAACTCCCTGATTTTTCAGCAGGGTCAGAAAGTCAAAGCCTCCGTTCTCCTGAAAAAAATAGAGTTGAAGGTATTTGAGCAGGACAAGATTTATCTCCCAAAAGTGTGTGATGAAGCAGCCACGTTGTTCTTCGTTGGTGGAGAGCCTTCGCAAGTTGAGTGGATTGTTGCAGGTGGCATTCTTTGTGCGAGGACGCTTTCCACGAGAGGAAGAGGAGGCCATGGTGATCGGAAGATTAGAAGAGAGAGAGAGATAGAGAGAGACAATAATAGTGGAGGTGAGCAAAGAGATTGTGGTGGTGTGGGCAGAGGAGAAAAGGAGAATGAAGAAACAGAGAGAGAAATGGAGAATGAAGTAGCGTGAACATACGGTGTGGGCTTTAAAAAGGAGGCCCGAAATTATTCGAATAACCAAAGAGGTTATTTGAATAACCCTTCGTGGAAACTCAAAAGTCATGTGATTCCAGCTAGGGTTTATTCAAATAGCTGAGGATCTATTCGAATGGAGAGGTAGGGAAAGCCAAACATTGTGGCTTTTTATCAAGTTTTATTCGAATAAAGCAAGTGTTATTCGAATAGAGAAGAGAGCAGGCACTACAAACTGGACAAACAAGTTACAGTTTATTTGAATAAGCTAAAGATTATTCGAATAACACAGAGACCAAATAAGAGAACTGTAGTTACTAAATGTCAGTTTATTCGAATAAATGAAGTGTTACTGATACATACCACCATTTTTTGAGCATCTGACTGATTTTTATTCGAATAAACTTAGATTTATTTGAATAAATCCATCAGAGAAATAGTAAAACACAAGTTCATGAATGAAAAATAAGAGAGGAAAACTTACCCAATGATAAAATACATGCAAAAACAAGATTTGGGATATCTCAAACGCTCAAGTCAGTAATAATTCAAGAATGATAAATCCATAATTAAGCAATAATTACAAACATTTATATGTTGGATTGATCAATTATGCCCAATTCTCCTCTAATATAAAAGAATGCTTCTTTTGCTAGGGGTTTAGTGAAAATATCTGCAAGTTGCTTAGATGTTTTAACAAATTCAACAATGCAATCCCCTTTTTGGATGTGATCTCTGATAAAATGATGTCTTATCTCTATATGCTTTGTTCTAGAATGCAAAATGGGATTCTTAGAGAGATTTATTGCACTAGTGTTGTCACATCTTATCGGAATGTGATCAAGCTGAAGACTATAGTCTAGAAGTTGTTACTTTATCCATAGGATTTGAGCACAACAACTTCTGGTTGCAACATATTCAGCCTCAACTGTAGATAAAGCCACACTATTTTGTTTCTTGCTATGCCAAGAAACTAAAGAACTACCAAGCAAGTGGCATGTCCTACTAGAACTCTTCCTATCCATTTTGCATCCTGCAAAATCAGAGTCGGAATAGTCTATTAGGCTACATGAGGCACCCTTAGGGTACCACAAGCCTATTTGTGAAGTGTTTACTAGGTACTTCATTATACGTTTAACAGCACTTAGATGAGATTCCTTAAGGTTAGCCTGATATCTAGCACACATGCATACACTGAACATAATATCTGGCCTACTAGCAGTAAGATAGAGGAGAAATCCAATTATACCTTTATATTTCATTATTTCTACGGATTTACCTCATTCATCTTTGTCCAAATAGCAAGAAGTGTCCATTGGAGTGGCCATATGTTTAACGTTGTTCATTTCTAACTTTTTAAGTAGTTCATTTTGCAGTATTTTGTTTGACTTATGAAGGTCCCTTCCTTTGTTTGTTTGACTTGAAGTCCGAGGAAGAAATTAAGTTCTCCTATCATCGACATTTCAAATTCATTCTGCATTGTCTTAGCAAATTCCTTGCAAAGGGATTCATTAGTAGCACAAAAAATAATATCATCCACATATACTTGTACAAGAAGAATGCCATTTATTTTTAATAAAAAGGGTAGTATCAACTTTTCCTCTTGAAAAATCATTTTCTAAAAGAAACTTATTCAACATTTCATACCAAATTCTAGGAGCTTGTTTTAAGCCGTACAAGGCCTCTTTGAGTTTAAAAACATGTTGGGTAGTTTATGATTTTCAAAACCTGGAAGTTGTTCAACGTATACCTCCTCTTGAATAAAACCATTTAGAAAAGTACTTTTAACATCCATTTGATATAATTTAAAATCCATGATGCAAACATATGCAAGTAACATTCTAATAGCTTCTAATCTAGCTACAAGTGCATAAGTTTCTTCATAATCTATTCTTTTTTCTTGATTATATCCTTTAGCGACCAACCTAGCTTTGTTTCTTGTTATTAATCCATTTTCATCAAGTTTATTTCTAAAAGTCCATTTAGTGCCAATTATAGGATGATCGCTAGGCCTAGAAACTAATTCCCAAACTTGATTTCTGTCAAATTGACTTAATTCCTCTTGCATAGCTAAAATCCAATGTTCATCATCAAAAGCTTCAATTATATCTTTAGATTCAATTCAAGAAACAAAGGCTAAGTGATTACATACATTTCTAAGGGAATTACAAGTACTTACACCTTTAGACACATCACCTATAATTTGATCAAGAGAATGATATTTTGAAGTCCGCCATTCTTTAGGAAAGTCCAAGACTTGTGAATCCTCTTGTCTTTGCTTATCTTCTTGAGTTTCCTCTTGCTCCTTGACTTCTCTTTCTTTGCTGTTCAAATGTGTTTCCGCCAAGATTTCTGCAACATCATCAACAAAGTCCTTTTTCGGCCCATTTGGATTAGTTTCGTCAAAGGCAATATGAATAAACTCTTCAATAGTCATAATTCTTTTATTATAAATACGAAAAGCCTTACTATGATAGGAATAACCAAGAAATATACCCTCATCAGACTTAGCATCAAACTTTCCTAAGTTATCATTTCCATTATTTAAAACAAAACATTTACATCTAAAAACATGAAATACAAAATATTTGATTTTCTTCCCTTGTACAATTCATATGAGATTTTTTTTTAAAAATTGGCCTTATCAGGGCCCTATTCATCACATAACACGCGATATTAATCACATCAGCCCAGAAATATTTAGGAAGAGAAGCTTCATTGAGCATAGTTCTTACCATTTCTTTTAAAGATCAATTTTTCCTTTCTACAACTCCATTTTGTTGTGGAGTTCTAGGAGCAGAAAAATTATACTCAATGCCATGTTTATCACAAAAATTTTTAAAAATATGATTTTTAAACTCACCACCATGGTCACTTCTTATGGATGTAATTGAAAAATCTTTTTCATTTTGGATAACTTTGGCAAGTTTCTTAAAGGCTAGAAATACATCACTTTTATGAGAAAGAAATAAAGTCCATGTGAACCTAGCAAAATCGTCCACAATCACCAAGGCATAGTAATTCCCAACAAAGCTCATAGTTCTAGATGGTCCAAAAAGATCAATGTGCACAAGCTATAAGGGTCTAAAAGTTCAAATAACATTTTTAGCTTTAAAAGAGACCTTTACTTATTTTTCCTTTTGACATGCATCACATAATTTATCTTTTATAAAATTGAGTTTAGGTAGTCCAATTACTAGCTCTTTAGAGACTAACTTTTTTAGATGATCCATGTTAATGTGTGCAATTCTCCTATGCCATAACCATGATTCATCTTCTTTACTTAAAAGGCATTTCACATCATTTGAGGATATATCATCAAAGCTAATCATATGAATATTATTAACTCTATGACCCACAAATTTAACATGCTTATCACTTTTACCTTCGATAATGCAATAATTAGAATAAAAAATTACTTTATTTCCCTTATCACATAATTGGCTAATATTAAGCAAGTTATGTTTCAAACCTTCAACAAGCAACACATTATTAATAGAGGAATTAGGATTCTTACCGAGTTTGTCAACTCCAATAATCTTTCCTTTGTTGTTATCTCCATCAGTTACATGCCTATGAGTTTTGGGAACAAGGAAGGAGAATTTAGAGTCGTCTCTAGTCATGTGCTTGGAGCAGCCACTATCGAGATACCAATTTGAGCTCTTAACCTTCAACCACACCTACAACGCAAGTTCAAATTTTAACTTTTGGTATCCAAATTTTCTTGGGTCCTCGTGTGTCAGTTTTGGTTATAGTACCCTTGGGAACCCAAACCATTTTTGTTCCAATTTTAGTGTTAATGTTTTCCTAGCATTACATGTTGATGCACTGTGTCCTTTCTTTCCACAATAGAAACATTTAATAAAAGGACTACTTGAAGTACTTGAATGCACAAAGAAATTTTTATATAATTTTTGTTGATTTTTCGGGTTATAACCTATCCTAGTCTTTTGAAAAACCACTCTTTGTTTTCCTAATAAAATATTTAAATTGTCCCTTCCAAAGGTGAATTTAGAAAGAGTATTCTTTAAATCTTCAATTTCTTTTTCAAGCATATGACATGAAGAACAAGATGAATATGTAGAAGCATGTGAAGAATGAGTGGTGCATGCATCAATAATTCTCAAAGTTTCATTTTCAAATTTTAATTCTTCAATTTCTTTATTTAAAATAAGAATTTGATTTTTTAAAGACCAAATCATTTTCATAGATGAAGAAATTAATTTAGTGAGCTTTAAAGATTCGTTATGTAATTCTTCAAAGGCATCTTGTAATTCATCGTAAGAAGGTAATAAAGTAGTATTAGAACATACCTTATTTTCGTTTTCTTCTTCTTCTCCTTTGGCCATAAGACATAGATGGGCTTCCTCGCTATCTGAACTGTTAGTTGAGTCCATATCATTGTCGTCCCATGCTATGTAGGCTTTTCTTCCTTTTCTTTCCTTGAATGATTTCTTTTCAATTTCTCCATCTTCTTTTGGTAAACTGAGCACTCCATTTTCATATGACCTGGTTTGCTGTATTCATAACAAGTTGGAGTTGACGATACTCATTCCCCTTTCTGATGGGTTTTCTTTGGAGGAAAAGGAGGTCTTCTTTGTGTTCCCTTCTTCCTGAGAAATTTTCCAAATTTTTTAACTAAAAGACTAAGGTTTTCTTCATTTACCTTGATGTTTTTAGATCCTTCTTCATCTTCTTCATCATCATTGTTAATTATTGAGGAAGTGGCTTTGAGCGCTATCCCTTTTTTTTCTTTTTATCGTGCTCTTCACTTTGACTTAATCTGCTTAGTTCCAATTCGTGCTCATGAAGTTTTCCAAAGAGGGTAGCTAGTGTCATTGTCAACAAATCCCTTGATTCTAATATGGCTGTTACCTTGGGTTGCCAAATCCTACTTAGACATCTTAGAACTTTGTTAATCAAATCTTTATTAGAAAAACTCTCACCTAGTGATGCAAGATGATTTACGATGTGGGTGAACCTCTTTTGCATTTCCTGAATGCTTTCTCCTTGGTTCATTCTGAATAATTCATATTCATGAGTTAGAGAATTAATTCTTGACCTTTACTTCACTAGTACCCTTATGGGTAACTTATAAAGTGTCCCACATTTCTTTAGCAGTTTTGCAATTTGAAATTCTAAAAAACTCATCATATCCCAAAATAGTGGTAATAATATTTTTTGCTTTTAAATTATGTTAAACTTTTCTTTTATCCTCATCAGACCATTTACTCCTTGGTGTTTCAGTTTTTACACCATCGACCTCATGTGTAGGTATAAATGCACTATTTTCGACAGCATCCCATACATCTAGATCAATAGCTACAATGAAGATTTTCATTCTTTCCTTCTAATATGCATAACCATCCCCATTAAAAAAGGGTGGTTGTTTATGGAAGATCCTTCTGAAAAATTATTTGAAGAAGCCATGTTCTCTTGAAGCTACTAAGCTCTTTATACAAGAGTCTAGCTCTGATACCACTCGTTACTAAGTGGCTTCCAGTACTTAAGAGGGGGTGAATTGAGTTGAAAAACTTTTCGCAAATACTTTTAAAATAAACATAAGTAAAGAAGCTATTAAAATAAAAGGAGAAATTATGAGATGTAGAAGAAGATCTTTAAGAAAAGTAAATAAATAAATATGCAATAAAATTAAATTGCGTTAAATAAAGAGTTAAAGAAAAAAAGAGCAAACACAATATTTATCCTGGTTTGACCACTAACCCACTTGTGGTCTACGTCTAGTCCTCCAAAAATTATCCGAGATTTTTCACTATGTATACAAGTTTCAATAGGTGTTTACTACCGTTACAAAATAGAGCACTTTTCACACATAGGGAAACTCTATCCTTGTGCTAAAGTCTCAGCCTGTAGGGATACCTCACCCTTATACAAACCTTTGAGGGATACTTCATCCTCTTTACAATAGAGCAGAAAATAAATGAAAAGAAACTCTCTTTAAGAGTAAATAATACAAATTGAAGTGCTAATAGAGCTCACACAGAATATCTCAAAGTTTTGATCAAAAAGAGCGTAGAAAATATAATTCATGAGTTAGTGCAAGTAGAAAATGATTCAGAATGTTAGGCAAATTTAGAAAAGACCCAAAGCCTCTATTTATAGAGAAATTCAAATAAAAATAGCCTTTGGTGTAATAAAAGCTCATTATGAAGACGTATACGAGCTTCTGATTCTATTTTTGAAATAGGGGTTAGTCGAATAACCTTCGTGTTATTCGAATAACACGTTCTCGTGAGAAACATTTTTAAAAGAGGTTATTCGAATAACATGTGTGTTATTTGAATAACACAGATAAAAAAAACTGTGTTATGTGAAAACAGGTCTATTCGAATAACCTTGTGTTATTCGAATAGTTTTATTATAAAAGCTTTTCTGAAAGACCTTGCTATTCGAATAGCTAATGTGCTATTCGAATAGCACTTTTGAAGAACAGAGGCGCGTAGGAAAGATTTCAAAACTCTATTCGAATAACTCAGTGTTATTCGAATAATTCTATTGTAAACAAAAAGATCTTGGCCTACTTTATTTGAATAACGTTGCCTTTATTTGAATAACTATGTTTGAAAAAAAGTTTTAAACTTTCTAAAAACTTTCAGATTTATTTGTTAAATTATTAAAACTATTTTTCTCTTGCAAAAATAGTGAGATACTAAGAGAGCTCCGTATACAAAGACTTTAAGTCCTAAAACTATTCTTAAAAGATCTTGGACTTGGTCTTCCCATCATCTTCATTTGTGTCTTCATTTTTGTTATCATCAAAACCATTCTTCAAAGACATATGTTCAATCACACACAATAAACAGAGTGTGAGTGGAGAGAGGTAAGCAAGAAGAGAAAAGGAGATAGAGTGAAGAACAGAGAAAGGGGAAGTTATAAAGAACAAAGGGATTGAGAGCGACCATATTGAGATTTCCATTGCCATATCCAAGAGCAAGACGTCACTACATTATTGAATATCAAAAGCCAAGCAAAAAGATTCAAGAAGATAACTATGCTAATCTTTCTATACTTTCTTCTGTTGTGCTTCTTATTATGTTCTTCATAGTTGTATTTATATTTTCCCAAACTATGTTCATATAGATCTAATTTTGGTTAAGGGTAATATCAAAGCCCTAGACTTGGCTAAGCTTGTTTGATGTAGATATTATTTTCCACTTCTTAGTTGAGATTGTTTGTGTTCTTCTTCTATTCTTATTGTTTATCATTCATGTTTTGATTCATTTAGGGTGTGTAATTATATATATATTTACATGTTTCTAATGCTAGTTTAGGAATTCTCTAACTAGTTAGGTCTTCCTAACCCGGGCAAATTAAGGATAGTGGGGAGGTGCTTGTTATCTTTGGTGATAATACAACATAAGTTTGAGTATTCATTCTGCTAGTGAATGTTGCTTAGAATAACCTAATATCTTTATCAACTTAACACAACCATGAATGTGTATGGATAAACTAGGTGTTTATAGTTAGAGATTATGTAGTGACCAGAACTCATGTCTAACGATGAACTAAGAAAAGATGGGGGTAGTACAAGCTAGACCCTTGGTTATCTATGGTTGTTGGTTTCAATTAGAGAGTGGGGAATAACATTAAAATCAAGTAATCATAAGTGGTATGTCTTATATTGTCAATGGTCTAGTGGTGGAGATTAATCCTTTAACCAATCCAATCGTTATTGTTTAACTGACTCAACTTTGATCTGTTGCTTTAGCATTTGCTTTGTTATTTAGTTTGTTGTTTAGTTCTTTAGTTTTCTTATTTATGTTATTTACTTTCTGTTGCTAATCGAAAACCCCTCTTTGACTTTGTGTTTATGTTTAGCAAGCTTTGTAAGAAAACAATCACAATTTTTCTACGGGAATGACCCTTGCTCACCACTAAACTACTAATTCCTATCTATATTATAATAAATTGGTAAGGTTAAATTGGTGGAACTAATGACATCCATCACTAGATATATTTGAAACTTGGAAAGCCTGAGCCTATTGCCTTATTTTAAGACCTCTATAGGACTTTAAATATGCTTTCATTCCAAGCTATGCTTCTATGTTTTTACAAAAAGGCAAGCTTAGACAAAAAGAAAAAAAAAGACTATTATGTGTAATAAGGCAAGTTTAGGCTAGGATTTTGTGAAAAATGCCTTGTTTAAGGCAAATCTTATCCCCTACTTATCGTGATCAAAGAGTGTTCGATCAATGTAACCCAAAACTTAGAGCCTAAATTAATGTTGTACAAGCCTCCATGCACAATTGAATGTGCTTTGTTGCCTTCCTCTTTTGTGAAAACACATGCAAACTTCTCTGATAAAGCTTCTTGTATCGAGCATATCAAATCTTCTCAGTTTGTTCTCCTTTAGATTCTTTGTTGCATAATGTAATTAGAGTAATACCAATTTCTCACTAGATAGTGGTCTTGATTAAGCTTTTTCAGTCATTGTTTCAATAAATGGACATTACCATTATGTCAATGGATTGCTAATGCTAGGAGGTAGAGTATCATCATTAGGATATACCACATATGTTTCCTCACATTGCTAGCTTCTTTCAAGCCATTTATTCTACTAGCTGAGTCAATTATATTTGAGTAAGATGTTTAAGGGAGAATGACTAGAATGTTTGTTATGTTAAACAATTAGAAATTTTGGTTCACATTTCTGGTTAACCATTTACCAAATTAATTTAACCAATAATTTATCCACAAATCTATTTGGCAAACTGAAATGGAGTTTCTTTAGTTTCATGATTAATAGTAGGTAAATTATTGGTCAAATCAATTTGGTGAATGTTTAATCAAACTAGGGAACCAAAATGTCCAACTTTTTAACATCCCGAACATCCAAGGCATTCTCCCATTGTTTAACTAAGGTGAACCATCTTTTGAGTTGTTTACAAAGTCATTCCAAGATGACCTCAACTTTTTTCATGCCCGTGTCAAATTTTGATGTTTTGGCGACCTTTTTCAGAGGTTTTAAGTCTACACAAAATTTTAATGTTCTTTTTATTATTTAAAGCTTCTATATGCTGATTTTGATGAGTTTGTATAAGTTATTTGGTGAGTTTTGGCTTTCTCCATGTAGTTGCAAGGAAATTTCTTTTTCCCACATTATCAATTTCAGCAAGGTTTTCTTACTATTGTTGTCCTTCTTTACGACAATGCCTATATTTACTTGGTTGTGCATCTTACTAGCAATCCAATCATTTTCTCGTGGTAACTCTTTAGCATTTTTTTTAACCTTGGCATCACTCCATCGTTTTACCTACTATGTTGTGTTGTCTCTTAAGCAATGTCTTTTTCTTTAATTTTATTGCGGTTAAGTCTTCTTGTGAAACTTACTAGAAGCTATGATTTATAGAGCCCTGTATGTTTTTAAATTATTTTCTTTTGGAGCATTGTTATAGAACTAGGAGCTTTATAGCTTGGGTTGACCTAGATAGTGAAAATAAAAGGCTCAGGGATAGAATTCAACAGAGAGGCCAACATCTCTATCTGCTAGGGCAATTATTGAACACTTCTATTCGGGTAGTGTAGTTTTTCCTTTCGTTTGTTATGTCTTTTTCTAGCATTGAGAATTAGTAAATCTCAACTTGAGCATGAGTCTAGAATATTAAAGTATTCTATGTTGAATATATTAACAAAGTATTCTAGAATATATTTGTAATATCCCACTTTTCATAAAATATTTTTTTGTAGAGTAATTTTTAATTTCTTTAACTTGAAAGTTTTACTTGGTTTTGGCTAAGATAATTTTGCAATTGTGATTATTAAATAAAAAGATATTAGTGAGTTTGTAAGAATTAAAATCTTAAAGGTCAACTTTTTAGTTAAATTGGTAATAGAAAGTTAAACATATATGACACTAAATTAGTATAAAAATTATGAAATTAGAAATAAGAATTTGTTGAAATAAGATCTAGCATTTAATCGTAGTAATAGGGAAGATACAATTAAGAAGATATTATTATTTTTTAAAAAAAAAAGGTGAGATATTTGTTAAAAGTCATGATTGCAAAAGTAAGTATCTCTAAATGTAATGATTACCTAGATATATATAACCTTTATAAAAAGTAACTAGGTGCAATGTAACACTCTCCTTAGGGCGCCACACTTTATGTTACTTAATTACCAAATTAGCCTTCAATTAAAAATCGTGCTTGTATTATAAATACGAGTTATAAAATCTCTTGATGATAATAAGATAAACTTAGCAGAAAATAAAAACATAACAACATTGTCACAAATAATTTACATCACATATACATACAAGCGTTTAGTACTGTCACACTTTGATATCTTACAAACTAGACTTCCAAAATATTTAAACTTTAAACTTTAAAACTAACATATAGCCCAAATCTTACTAGAGCAGAACCCTCAGATGGGTCCTCCTCAGATTCCTCAGTACATAGGAATCCGTCATGATGTGCACCTACGGACAAGTGTCCGAGCAGACGACACAATACTAACCGTACTAGGAGTACGATAGTAAGCTCCCCAATACTGCCTAATAGATATTTTAAACTTTATAATAGATACTCTCTCCCTCTAAATCTACAGTCCATGCCTCATCTCCCCCAATGAATGTCAGCTTCAGGTAGCTAAGGAAACTAGGCATCTCGTATCTCTTCATAACTCGACGTCCTCAACAGAATCCGCTTTTTCCTCAACTTCTCGCTCTTTTTCTTGCTCGACGTCTTAACAAATATAAATATAATACCAAACATACATACAAAGAGGTGAGATCACCTACGCCAATACCAAGATATGGCAAGAATGAAGATAAACACATACAATATCTCATACGCTTATCATACCATAATTACAATTATGCCACTAACATCAATATCATCACAAAACATGTAATACACAATAATTACAAATCATGTCATCATTAATAATCAATAAATCAATAAATCAATTATCATAAACGAAATTATGATAATACCCTCTATCATTATATGTATGCACACAGACTCAATTTCCTACTCCATGGAGCTACAACTCATGTCGAGAGAGAGTGATCGAAAAGAAGTGTCGGTACCAACATGCCTTGGACCACGTGCTCAATTTTGCACATCCAGCATATACACGATAGTCTTTATCGATCTTGATTAGGGATAGTGTCTCGGTCCGGATCATTGGTGTGTTGCGTCGGTCTAACCCACGGTACAGAAGAGCTACCAACTGTCCATTGTAGGCAACCCGCACCCCAATGCCCCCAAGGTCAACAAGTGACCTACACTACGCTTATCGCACCCACTCAAGAGGTGTAATCTCAATTGCATTTTCTCAATTGCGTAGTCATATTTTTGCATTTTCTCAATTGTGACTGAATTCTGCTGCCTTTTCAAAATCGCGTAGCGACTTTTCAACGTTTTCCAATGCCGTAAATATTTTTCTTACGTTTTAAATCGAAAATACTATTTTTCTCATTTTAATACCAAAATTAGCTTCATTTTCCATATTTGCAGTTTAGTCCCTCAAAAACTCATATTTACGAAATAACCCATCACAAAATCCATATTTACAAAATAGTCCTTCAAAATTTAATATTTACAGAAAAGTCCCTCATCAAATTTATATTTACAAAATCATCCCTCTTTTATAAAATATTTACAGTTTGACCCCTCTAAAAATAATATTTACATTATGACCCTCAAAAATCAATATTTATACTATGGCCCCTCATTTTGATAAAATTTACAATTTAGTCCTTTTTTTATAAAAATTTGCGGTATAACTCCTCTAAAAATCAGTAAATGGTATTGTTTTTCAAAAATCATCATTTCTTTTCTTTACTACTCATAAAATCATTTTATTTTACCATTACTCAAATTTTTCCCAGATTCATTTAAATGTCTCAGTTCTCATTTTAATTCATTAGTGTAAGGACTTTGGTCCTTTTTCCATTGTATAGCCGTAAGCCTCAGTACTCTTTGGAGTACACATACAATCGATTCATCATATTATTCACATCCTAAAATTACACATACAATCTCATGCTTTCATAATTTCACATACACACATAATCGCAAAACTCTAAGCATTTAATCACACATGCAAGCACAGAAACACCATCAAACATAACAAAAACACAATCAAATAATCGGTGAAGAACCCTTTTGAATTTTTCACAGTACAAAACCATCCTCACACCACCAAAACCTGGTTGGTGAGGTTAAATCTCCCTCTTACCTCTTGTAGACAATTTTAATCGGTTGGTTCTCTTTCCTTCCTTCAAATTCGTACTATCCACCAAACAAATCCCTAAAATTCTTAAACAATTAGTAAAAACACATACAAGGTACAATATTGAAAAACCATGGAACAATCATGGTTAGAAAAATTAAAAATTCAGTTTTGAACCATAGAAACCAAACTTACCCTTGAGTAAGTAAGCAAGAAGTGGAATTTTAGGCAAGATAGAGTAGGAATTTGGGAAAACTTTGTGAATGAAAGATGCTTAGAATGGTATTTGGCTTTAGGAAATATGATAGGAAAAAATTATAGAAGTTTGGTAGTATATGTAAGGTGCATGGCCGAATATAGAGAGAAAAAGAGAAAGGAAAGTTTGCTTGGTTCTTGATAGCTTTTTGGAGAGAAAGTAGATGCTTTGATTTGTGATAAGTGAAAGAAATGAAAGTGAAATGGAAATAGACTTGCTGCTGCCATGAGTGGCTTTAGGTGAGGTTGAGTGAATGAATTTGCATGCTAAAATATCTAAAGTGTTCACACTTGGTGCACATGGCTTATGTCATGTTGGATGGTTCTTGAATATTGTAGAACCAAGCCA
Source organism: Ormosia semicastrata (assembly GCA_029884595.1). Classification (NCBI taxonomy): domain Eukaryota; kingdom Viridiplantae; phylum Streptophyta; class Magnoliopsida; order Fabales; family Fabaceae; genus Ormosia; species Ormosia semicastrata. Next base: position 14,146,641 of record JAQQTO010000062.1, on the reverse strand, counting down.
CTTGCCTCCTTGTTGCAGCCCCCAAAAACCGTGCACCCCCCTCCATTTTAATGGCTTAATTGCTTCTAAATTAGTCCTAATTATATGCTAACTAATTAAAGAATTAGTTAGGTTAAATATCCTAACCAATTATAATTAATATACTAATCATATATCTAATTAATTTAATATATATTAGCACATATTATAACCTTTAATTAATATTAGGATATCTAATTAGTATTTAGATTATAATTAATTAATAACTAAGCTAGTTCATTTAGTTTACTAATTAAGTAATTTGATTAGTTGAATTAAGCTTAATTAGGTTACTAACCATTTTCAAGCCTACAATCTTTGACTAAATCCTAACCCTTGATTCATCTTTAATTTCAAGCCATAGATCACATCTAGGGTAGATATCAATTGGTCATAAAACTATCCTTCTAATCTCACCATTGATTAGATCAACGGCTAAGATTAAAGCTTCTAAAGTAAGCTTTAAAATCCAATGGCTCACAAAGAAGTCAATGCTTCTTTTGTTGACTATTTCTAAGTGGCTTAGAAAGTCAAGCAATTTATTTTGACCATTTCCTATTGGTTTAGATTTACTACGACAACATAGATAGTTGATCACACTAAACGTGGGCCCCACGAACTTTTTCGGGTCCACAAATAATTTTTCTACTGTTTTTGAGACAGTAGGTACTGTTGAATAAAATAATATTATAAAAATATAAAATTATTTTATTGCACAGTTAAATCCTAAAAATTACGAGATTAATATATATATCAATCAATTGGGTTTCGTAAGATCCTCACTCTAATTAATTAAAATAAGATTTTTCCTAGGTCGAAAAATTATTATTTTCATGACTCGAGCAAATCACACAAAATGATCAAATATGATCTCGGAATCAGTCAAACTATTTTTATAACACACGAGAAAATGTAAAAAAGCGGTGTAATTATGCTATTACTATTCACATAGTCAGAATTTGGGGTGTTACAACTCTCCCCCTCTAAAATAAAGTTTCGTCCTCGAAACTTGACATACATATTCAAAATAAAAATGGATACTGCTCTCTTATCTTCTCTTCCAACTCTCATGTAGCTTCACCACTTACATCATTCCATACCACTTTAACTAAAGCGATGTCCTTTCCTCGAAGTTGCTTAACTCTTCGATCTTCAATTCTAGTCGGAAATGTCTCATAGGTCAAATTCTCCTTTAGTTGTACAGTGTCTGGCTCAATAATATGAGTTGGATCAGAAATATATTTCCGCAGTTGTAATACGTGAAATACATTGTGAAGATTTGATAAGAACGGTGGTAGTGCAATCTGATAAGCTACCGGACCTACCCGACGAAGTATTTGATACGGTCCAATAAATTTTGGAGTAAGCTTCCTCGACTTGATTACTCGTCCAACTCCAGTCATAGGTGTCACACGTAGAAATACATGGTCACCTTCTTCAAATTCTAGCGGTCTTCTTCTTTTATCTGCATAACTCTTTTGCCGCGTCTGAGTTGTCCTCATCTTATCTTGGATCATCTTCACTTTCTCAGTTGTCTGTTGCACAAACTCGGGTCCTACCACAGTACTTTCACCATCATGGTACCAACACAACGGCGTTCTACATCTTCTCCCATATAATGCCTCATAGGGTGTCATCCCTATGCTCGAATGGAAACTATTGTTGTAAGTGAACTCTATCAATGGTAGAAATTCATCCCAACAACCAGTTTGCTCTAGAACACAAGCCCTCAACAAGTCCTCCAATGACTGAATCGTCCTTTCTGACTGACCATCAGTTTGTGGATGGTAAGCAGAACTCAAACGTAGCTTCGTTCCCATCGCTTCTTGCAAACTGTTCCAGAATCTCGATGTAAATCGCGGATCTCGATCAGAGATTATACTGGATGGTACACCATGAAGTCTGACAATTTCATTGATGTACACTTGAGCCAACTTCTCCATTGAGTACTTAATATTAATTGGTAAAAAGTGCGCTGACTTTGTAAGTCGATCAATAATCACCCATATAGAATCGTGACCCTTCGAGTCTTTGGCAAGTGCAGTTACGAAATCCATTGCTATGTCATCCCATTTCCACTCAAGAATAGGCAAAGGTTGCAACATTCCCGATGGTCTCTGGTGTTCCACTTTGGCCTTCTGACAAATCAAACAGGATGATACATATTCTGCTACATCCCTCTTCATCTTTTGCCACCAATATAGCTGTTTTAAATCTTGGTACATCTTCGTGGCTCCTGGATGCATACTCAATTTACTTTTATGAGCTTCATCCAAAATTGATCTCCTCAGTTCTGGATCGTTTGGTACACAAACTCTCCCTTTGAACTTCAAAATTCCATTAACACCTTCGCTGAATTCCAATTCCGCTCCTTGAATTCTTGCTTCCTTCGCTTCTTGCAAATACTGATCACTGTTTTGCCCTTCTCGTATTTTATCCATCAAATCATTCGAAATAACGATCATGTTCAAACATATCTTTCTCGGTGTCAACTTCACAGATAATCGCATATCTCGAAACTCTTCTATCAGTTCCTTCTCCTTTATCATCATAACAGAAGCATTAAGCGCTTTCCTACTTAGAGCATCTGCTACGACATTCGCCTTCCCCGGATGATACTGTAACTGAAAGTCATAATCTTTTAGAAACTCGAGCCAACGCCTTTGTCTCATGTTCAACTCTTTCTGGTCAAACAGATACTTCAAACTTTTATGGTCACTAAAAACAGTGAACGTTGCCCCATAAAGAAAATGTCTCCATATCTTCAATGCAAACACCACTGCTGCTAACTCCAAGTCATGAGTCGGATAATTCCTCTCATGCACTTTCAACTGCCTCGACGCATATGCCACAACCTTACGGTCTTGCATAAGTACACAACCCAATCCTTGATACGAAGCATCACAATACACCTCAAAAGATTCATTCGGATCAGGCAGAATCAAAACCGGTGAAGTAGTCAATCATCGTTTCAACTCCTGAAAACTTTCCTCACATGCTTCAGTCCATGTAAACGGTTGATTCTTTCGTGTAAGTTGGGTAAGAGGTCCTGCAATCTTCGAAAACCCTTCTATGAATCGTCAATAGTAACCGGCCAATCCGATGAAACTACGGATCTCCGATACAGCCTTCGGTCTCTCCCATTGAACAACTGTTTCCACCTTTGAAGCATCAACTTCAATTCCATCTGCCGATATGACATGCCCCAAAAATTGTACTTCGCTCAACCAAAACTCACATTTGGACAACTTGGCATATAACTTATTCTCCCTCAAAATCTGGAGAACCACTCTGAGATGTTCAGCATGTTCCTCCTGACTTCGAGAATAAATCAAGATGTCATCAATAAAGACAACAATAAACTTATCCAAGTATGAACGGAAAATCCGATTCATAAAGTCCATAAATATCGCAGGTGCATTGGTCACACCAAAAGGCATCACTTGATACTCGTAATGCCCGTAACGTGTCTGAAACGCAGTCTTCGGGATATCCTCCACCTTCACATGTATCTGGTGATAACCAGAACGCAAATCAATCTTAGAAAATATTGCGGCTCCGTAATTGGTCCATCAAATCATCGATTCTTGGTAGTGGATATTTATTCTTGATCGTAATCTTGTTCAATTGTCGGTAATCTACACACAGACGAGAAGTCCCATCCTTTTTCTTTACCAACAATACTGGAGCTCCCCAAGGTGATACACTTGGTCTCACAAATTGCTTCTCCAATAAATCCTCCAACTGCTTCTTAAGCTCTGCCAACTCTACTGGCGACATCCGATAAGGCGCCATAGATATAGGTCTAGCTCCAGGTACCAAATCAATAGAGAATTCAATCTCTCTTTCCGGCGGTATTCCAGGTATATCTTCAGGAAATACTTCAGGAAACTCATTCACTACGAAAATATCCTCACAGTGAATCTCCATGGAAGACATCAACAAGTACCCTTGATCTCCTTCCTTCAAACAAGCCTCCATTTGAGTAGCCGTTAAGAATCTAGAATCCTTAATCTCAGGAAAAACTAATGTCTTATTCGAGCAGTCTATCAAGATATGGTTGGAAGACAACCAATCCATTCCTAAGATTACATTAATCTTGGAAAGAGGCAAACAAATCAAGTCCACATGAAAGATTCTATCTCTAACAGATACAGGGCAATTCGGCATACTCTTGTAGTTATCACAGCTTATCGGTAGGAGTACTAACACTCAAATCATACGGCAATGTAGTCACAGTTAATCCCAAACGCTCCACACAATCACATGCAATGAAAGAATGTGTTGCTCCCGAATCATATAATACTGTTAAAGGATTACCTTCAATAGCACACTCCTCTATTATCAAGTCCTCGGATTTAGCGGCTTCTTCCCCGCTCATAGTATACACTCGACCACCAGCCTGTGGCCTTGCAGTACGAACATTGCCCACTAATGGCTCCGCCTTTTGCTGTTCACACTCCCTTGAGAAATGTCCAGGCTTCCCACAGCGATAACAAATCACCCCCTTATGCTGACAGTCCCTAGTAAGATGTCCTTTCCCACACTTAAAACATTTAAGTGCAGAAGTTCCAGTTGAAACTGCTTTACTACCACTAGAGCTTCCCCCAAACGATTGTTTCCGATTCTGACTTACTGCTGGTTTAGTATATGGTTTATACTGGTAACGGTTGCCACCGCTACTCTTCCCCTTTGGAACCGTGCTTTGGTCCAAAATTCTTATTTCTAGCCTCTCTCGGATGATCAATCTCCTCAACCTTTCGGCACTTATCTAGCAATACCGAAAGCGATCAATGTCAACGGTTGCTAAAGCTCGCTTGATGTCAAGCCTCACCCTCTTCAAACTTCCTACACTTCCATTCCTCATCCGGATGCATTTGGAAGTACCTCGAAAACTTAGACAAGCTTTCGAACCTTGACTGCGTACTCATTTACAATCATCGCCCCTTGCCTCAAACTAAGGAATTCCATCTCCTTAGCATGTCGAACACTGGTTGGGAAATACTTTCCCAAAAACTTCTGTCTAAAGAGCTGCCATGTCACAACTCTCCCTTCAGCTTGGATTAACCTCCGGGCTCCTGCCCACCAAGCCTCTCCATCACCGACTAGCACGAATGTGGCGAAAGTAAGCTTCCGCTCATCATTACAACCCATGCCATCAAATATCTTTTCCAGTTCCTTTATCCACATATCAGTCTTCTCTGGGTCGAACTCTCCATGAAATTTCGGTGGATTGTTCCTCCGAAATTCTGACAAGCTATGAGCATCATCCTGTGCTCTTTGGTTTTGCTGTGCAACAACCTCGGCCATTCGTTGCATTGCTGCTACAGCTGCAGCCATATTCTGATTATCGTCATTGGCATTTCCAGCTGCTGCCCTCGCATTCATGCGTCCTCTTCCACGTCCTGCCATTTCGCTCTATCAATCAGACTGAACAACACAAAGAAAAGTGAAGGTCAGTCTTCAAACAATATTGTTTTTCTTTCGGAAAACAATTACAGAGAATCACACAACTTAGACAAGACAGACCTAACCACAAACCCAAAAGACTCTAACTTGGGCTCTGATACCAACTAATGTAACACCCTCCTTAGGGCGCCACACTTTATGTTACTTAATTACCAAATTACCCTTCAATTAAAAATCGTGCTTGTATTATAAATACGAGTTATCAAATTTCTTGATGATAATAAGATAAACTTAGCAGAAAATAAAAATATAACAACATTGTCACAAATAATTTACATCACATATACATACAAGGGTTTAGTACTGTCACACTTTGATATCTTACAAACTAGACTTCCAAAATATTTAAACTTTAAACTTTAAAACTAACATATAGCCTAAATCTTACTAGACAGCAGAACCCTCAGATGGGTCCTCCTCAGATTCCTCAGTACATAGGAATCCGTCATGATGTGCAGTTCTACGGACAAGTGTCCGAGCAGACGACACAATACTAACCGTACTAGGAGTACGATAGTAAGCTCCCCAATACTACCTAATAGATATTTTAAACTTTATAATAGATACTCTCTCCCTCTAAATCTACAGTCCATGCCTCATCTCCCCCAATGAATGTCAGCTTCAGGTAGCTAAGGAAACTAGGCATCTGCATCTCTTCAGAACTCGACGTCCTCAACAGGAATCTGCTCCTCCTCAACTTCTCGCTCTTTTTCTTGCTCAACGTCTTAACAAATATAAATATAATACCAAACATACATACAAAGAGGTGAGATCACCTACGCCAATACCAGTATGGCAGTAATGAAGATAAACACATACAATATCTCATACAGTTATCATACCATAATTACAATTATGCCACTAACATCAATATCATCACAAAACATGTAATACACAATAATTACAGTCATGTCATCATTAATAATCAATAAATCAATAAATCAATTATCATAAACAGAAATTATGATAATACCCTCTATCATTATATGTATGCACACAGACTCAATTTCCTACTCCATGGAGCTACAACTCAGGTCGGAGAGAGTGATCGAAAAGAAGTGTCGGTACCAACATGCCTTGGACCACGTGCTCAGTTTTGCACATCCAGCATATACACGACAGTCTTTATCAGATCTTGATTAGGGATAGTGTCTCGGTCCGGATCATTGGTGTGTTGCATCGGTCTAACCCACGGTACAGAAGAGCTACCATCTGCCCATTGTAGGCAACCCGTACTCCAATGCCCCCAAGGTCAACGAGTGACTTACACTACGCATATCACACCCACTTAGGAGGTGTAGTCTCTCCTAGGCAACTAGCCTCATACAGTCCATCGGACCTTCCCAATGCATGTACTATGCATTATTCATATTTCAAATTTATATCTCATAATCGGGGTCCACACAGTAATACAACAGTACTATTACTGTACTTTAATCGCGTAGTCATATTTTTGCGTTTTCTCAATTGCGACTCAATTCTGCCGCCTTTTCAAAATCGCGTAGCGACTTTTCAACGTTTTCCAATCGCGTAAATATTTTTCTTACGTTTTAAATCGAAAATACTATTTTTCTCATTTTAATACCAAAATTAGCTTCATTTTCCATATTTGCACTTTAGTCCCTCAAAAACTCATATTTACGAAACAACCCCTCACAAAATCCATATTTACAAAATAGTCCTTCAAAATTTAATATTTACAGAAAAGTCCCTCATAAATTATTATTTATGAAAAAGTCCCTCATCAAATTTATATTTACGAAATCATCCCTCTTTTATAAAATATTTATAGTTTACCCCTCTAAAAATAATATTTACATTATGACCCCTCAAAAATCAATATTTATACTATGGCCCCTCATTTTGATAAAATTTATAATTTAGTCCTTCTTTTATAAAAATTTGCGGTATAACTCCTCTAAAAATCAGTAAATGGTATTGTTTTTCAAAAATCATCATTTCTTTTCTTTACTACTCATAAAATCATTTTATTTTACCATTACTCAAATTTTTCCCAGATTCATTTAAATGTCTTAGTTCTCATTTTAATTCATCAGTGTAAGGACTTTGGTCCTTTTTCCATTGTATAGCCGTAAGCCTCAGTACTCTTTGGAGTACACATACAATCGATTCATCATATTATTCACATCCTAAAATTACACATACAATCTCATGCTTTCATAATTTCACATACACACATAATCGCAAAACTCTAAGCATTTAATCACACATGCAAGCACAGAAACACCATCAAACTTAACAAAAACACAATCAAATAATCGGTGAAGAACCCTTATGAATTTTTCACCGTACAAAACTATCCTCACACCACCAAAACCTGGTTGGTGAGGTTAAATCTCCCTCTTACCTCTTGTAGATAATTTTAATCGGTTGGTTTTTCCTTCCTTCCTTCAAATTCGTACTATCCACCAAACAAATCCCTAAAATTCTTAAACAATTAGTAAAAACACATACAAGGTACAATATTGAAAAACCATGGAACAATCATGGTTAGAAAAATTAAAAATTCAGTTTTGAACCATAGAAACCAAACTTACCCTTAAGTAAGTAAGCAAGAAGTGGAATTTTAGGTAAGATAGAGTAGGAATTTGGGAAAACTTTGTGAATGAAAGATGCTTAGAATGGTATTTGGCTTTAGGAAATATGATAGGAAAAAATTATAGAAGTTTGGTAGTATATGTAAGGTGCATGGCCGAATATAGAGAGAGAAAGAGAAAGGAAAGTTTGCTTGGTTCTTGATAGCTTTTTGGAGAGAAAGTAGATGCTTTGATTTGTGATAAGTGAAAGAAATGAAAGTGAAATGGAAATAGACTTGCTACTGCCGTGAGTGGCTTTAGGTGAGGTTGAGTGAATGAATTTGCATGCTAAAATATCTAAAGTGTTCACACTTGGTGCGCATGGCTTATGTCATGTTGGATGGTTCTTGAATATTGTAGAACCAAGCCACTTGCCTTCTTGTTGCAGCCCCCAAAAACCGTGCAGCCCCCCTCCATTTTAATGGCTTAATTGCTTCTAAATTAGTCCTAATTATATGCTAACTAATTAAAGAATTAGTTAGGTTAAATATCCTAACCAATTATAATTAATATACTAATCATATATCTAATTAATTTAATATATATTAGCACATATTATAACCTTTAATTAATATTAGGATATCTAATTAGTATTTCAATTATAATTAATTAATAACTAAGCTAGTTCATTTAGTTTACTAATTAAGTAATTTGATTAGTTGAATTAAGCTTAATTAGGTTACTAACCATTTTCAAGCCTACAATCTTTGACTAAATCCTAGCCCTTGATTCATCTTTAATTTCAAGCCATAGATCACATCTAGGGTAGATATCAATTGGTCATAAAACTATCCTTCTAATCTCACCATTGATTAGATCAACGGCTAAGATTAAAGCTTCTAAAGTAAGCTTTAAAATCCAATGGCTCACAAAGAAGTCAATGCTTCTTTTGTTGACTATTTCTAATTGGCTTAGAAAGTCAAGCCATCTATTTTGACCATTTCCTATTGGTTTAGATTTACTAATACAAGACACGGTTGGATCACACACTAAACATGGGCCCCACGAACTTTTTCGTCCACAAATAATTTTTCTCTTGTTTTTGAGATAGTAGGTATTTGTTGAATAAAATAATATTATAAAAATATAAAATTATTTTATTGCACAGTTAAATCCTAAAAATTACGAGATTAATATGTATATCAATCAGAATTGGGTTTAGTAAGATCCCCTAGCTCTAATTAATTAAAATAAGATTTTTCCCAGTCAGAAAATTATTATTTTCTTGACTCGGAGCAAATCACACAAAATGATCAAATATGATCTCAGAACAGTCAAACTATTTTTATAACACACAGAAAATGTAAAACAATGTAATTCTGCTATTACTATTCACATAGTCAGAATTTGGGGTGTTACATGCAACATGCACCTTATTCAAGAGGTTCAAAGTGCACCCACCAGGACTATATGAAGCCATTCAAAATGGCTATAAATAGGGGTGGGCGAATTGAAGGAATAAAGAAAATAAGAAATGGAGGTTAAAAGTAATAGTGAAACTGAGGAAAGAAAGAAAAAAAGAGAAAAAATGAAGGAGGAAAGATGGAAAGCACAAGAGGAAAAGAAGGGGAAGATAAGAGAATAAGAGAGATTCTAAAAGGAAAACATAAGAAATGAACTTTTCTAATTTCTTTTAAAAATTAAAACCATGGCACTAAATATGTTTATAGTTCGTTGATAATGTGTATAGTTATATGCTCTAATATTGATTTTATTTATATGGTTAATTAATTTCTTATTTAGTGCTTTGTGCATATTGTTATAATATCCTTTTTATGCTAATTTAGTTATTCCCATGTAATGTTGAAATGGTATTAGCTAGTGCTCTGGACCACGATCCGAAATCCTGTCCCATAGGTCAACCCGACATGCATCCATCCAGAATCTGTCGTTGACACTCTAGCTGGAATTCATGGTATAACTGAGATCCTAGCACAACGAATGTAGGACTATAGCATTGGGTAATAGCAACATTACCGCGAGATTTATATAGTGGATAAATCCTATGAGTATCCGTAACTGCCAATCATGATCTTACATAATAATAGCACCCATAATCGCCTTTGACTGCTCATAACTACAGTATCAACATTTCAATTTTATAAGGATCTTTTACAACTATGAAGGGAATGTATCTCCCTATCCAACCTCTATAAATTCCAAGCTCAATCACCTCTAACAGGTATCTATTGCTCTTTAGCTTAAACCCTAATTGTGCACAGCCTGACTTGAGCGTTGGAGTGCCTTTGCAGGTACCAACCCCCTTGTTCCAACATGCTTTGCTGCTGCTGTGCAAAAAGGAAACCATCAGTTTGTGCCTATTTAAGTATGTGTCAGTATCCACTACTGAACATTGGCGCCATCTGTGAGAAATCCTTAAATTCCTATTCTCACCCAACCATGGTGAACATGAGACAAAATTCTATAAGAGGAGATGTTACCACTGTAGGCCAAAGGCGAGGACCAGTAGCGTACCATCCTCCTCACCCTATCCCATCACCAGTTGCTGAAACCTCCACCGCGAGGAACTAGGAGCCCAACACTAGGCACCTATGCTCTGGCCATTGTAACATCCTCTTTTTAGACATGTTAGACTTGTATATGGTTACTAAGGTAGCATATTACTTGCCTGACATGCATGTGTAATTTTGTGATAAATTGAGTTCGTTTAGGCACTTAGTTACAACCCAGAAATTGAAAATAAGCTTTAAATGGCTCAGATAATAGCATTAGTTGCTTAGATGAGAGAAATAAATATGGATAATTTATTTCTAGGTCACAAATGCATGAAATGTGATGTAGTTAAAGTTTCTTGATAATCAGAGTCAGTTTGGTATTTTTAAGCATACTGGTTATGTGTTTTAATACCGGATTGCCTTGTAGTAGATATGGAAAAATCATGAAAATAATGAAATAATAATTTAGATGAATCTCAGTATTTATTCTAAAGTTATTGAAAGTTATGAAACTTGATTTGGATAAATATAAGTATTCCTAGCAGATATGTAGTATCAATATAGAAACTTAAGTGGCTTAAGTTTCAACGATCCTGTCCCTTATATTCTTTGACTTTCTACTTCTTTCACTCCTTACACACGACTCTTTTGGAAGAAAGAGTAGTAGAAAATGAGAGAGAAGAGAGGAAAGAAGAAAAGAGAAAGAAGAAGGAAGAATAGGAGGAAAAGAGGAGGATCAAGGGCAAGGCCAAAGCTTAAAGATCAGCTGCTCTACAAGAGGTAGGGGTAGTTATGTTTATGAGCTTCTTTTCTCCATAACTTCAATTTTGTTCATGTTTTGTCCATGGATGAAAAATGAGTTTTTGAGGGGATTATGTTGTTTTCTTGCTTTGTTGTTGTTTTCTGTGGCAAAGTTAGTTTGTTTTGAGCTTAACATGTGCATGGTGATTATTTGAAAGCTTAGAGGAATCCATTTGGAAGCTTAGGTTAAAAGTTGACAAAAAGAGGGATTGAGCTCTTAGTTTTCTAGGACAAGAATCCATGCTAGGTGAGTTTAAGGTGAGCATGAGGATTTAACATGCTTAGAGACCATTTTTAGGGTGGAAAATCACTTAGAACCTGATATGAGAGGTTTAGATATGGTTAGAAACCTAATGGAATAGTAACTAATGTTGCAGAGGCCTGGCGACTAATCACCTAGCTTTTGGCCGATTAAGCGCCCAAGGCTAGAGAATTTGTAGATTGGCTCTGGAAGCCACCGATTAAGCGACCATAAAGTGAGTGATTAAGCACGCTAGGCTAGAGGTCTCAGGTACTGATCGATTAAACGGTCAGAATGTGGGTGATTAATCGCTCAATGATAGATAAAGCAAAGCAGAGTTTTTTTATCTTGCAGTGATTAATCACTGGGAAAGTGGGCGACTAGGCACCAAAAGGCAGAGAGTTCTAGGATTTGTATCCTGAAGAACTTGAGTTTCTTATTTGTTGGGATTCTTTATTCATACTTTTCAGAGTATGTTAAGGGATTACTAAGGGTAATTCGATAAGGTAAAGATACTTTGGTATATATGTGAAGTAGCTTGGTTCTTTAATGAGTCATGGTAACCAAAGAAGCTTGGCTCTTTGATTTGGACCTTAGTAAGTTATAGCTTGATTCTTAAATGAATCATGAATATAAAATTAGTTTGGTTTCCTTCAATGGACCATGGAATTGCATGCAGCTTGATTCTTAAATGAATCATGGTAGTTTAGTAGCTTGAGTCTTAATTGATTCATGCATGTTTATGTAGATTGACTTCTTTATTATTAAGGATGAGTCATGTATGAGCTTTTATAACATGTTTTACTTCATAATGATATGATTGTATATTTATTGTTATAAATGATGGTATTGGAATGCTTATACTGAGGATTGTGAATTCTCACCCCGTTTGTGTTTCCATGTAATTCCAGGTCAAGGTTCTTCAAAGGAAAAGAGAAAGGCACTAATGGACTAGATAGCCATTTTAATATGTCAAAGCTTTGTATTATGTTTACATTGCTTTGAGTTGAATAAATATATTTTGTATTATAATTGCCCTTTTGAGGCTAGTTATGTATAAACATGTATCTTTACTTCCTTTAAGGCTCTCCATAATGACGTGTGAGCTATTATAGGTTATGTTTTCTGTTAATGTACTAGAAGTAAACACGTGTAATTCTGTTTGCTTGTGTATATCTCGAATATACGATAGTATCTAAGGTTAGGGTGTTACAGGCATAAAACCTAGCCTTTTGATGAAAGCCCTTACCCATCGCGTAGGACCTCTATGAGGGATCGACTTGGTCACTACGTGAATGGAGCCGATGATAATAGGCCCAGAATCCTAGTGCACCATCTCTTGGGACCTAAGAATGAAAAAGTTGATGATTATGTGTCCTGTCTAGAGGGCACGTTTCAATCCGATATGTCTAGAAACTGCCTCTTGGACTTGGTGCAACAACAAGCTGAGGCGCTAGAAGAACAGCACCACAGACTAGAGAATCTTGAATGACCTGTGCAAGAAGGCTAACCCAGGCCATTGCATGATGACAGAAGGTGAAATACGACCAACAACTAGAGGAGAATATTGTACACCGATGTTAAGATGTCCAATGTTGTTAATAACAACTCGGACCTCAATGATCAAGTGCAACCCTTCTCTGCCTAACTCATGGAGTATAGAGTTCTAATAAACTTCAAGTTTCTTATTAATGTGGAGTTCTATGACAGGACCACGGACCCTCAGAAACACATAGACTTCTACGTCCAATCTATGTGCTTCCATAGGGGATCCTAATCTGTTGATAATTTCAATGATTTGAATGGCATTTGTTTGATTTAATTGGACTCCATATGTGCTTAATTATTGATGATGCACAATTTTTAGTTTCAAACAAGTCTACAAACTTGATGCGGAATTAATTGTTGCTTTGCGAATCCAAGTGCAGGTTATCTCAAGTAATAAATTTCTCAGGAGTCCGAGGTCGATCCACAGGGAATTGTTAAAGATTAATTAAGGTGAAGTAAATATTTTGTTACTATGGTAAAAATTATTTACTTGGGTTAAAAGATCCACTCTTGGTAAATAAAGTAAAGGTAAGATTAATTTCTTTTATAACTTAATTAGAATCCTCACAACATGGAGGTTCCAATCAGAAAATACAACATTAAAAGTCTATTTAAAATAATATATGTAATTATATTATGTTTCCTAAAAATATTACCACCACTTATAAATGGGTTAAAGCATTCATTGTGTCAATATTTTATCTACAACAAATCAAGAACTCCTCTTTACAAAGATGGTTTCAAAATTATAAGAAACAAATTATAATACGTATAATGGTTACTAGAAAATATAAATCATTTAAGCACAAGAGAAGAATAAATCTAACCTTACTTTATTACCGAGAGCTTCACCCTTTCACCCAAGTAAAATGAAACTTAGTTACTTATAGATAAGAAGAAATAAAGAGACAAGAAGAATAAGAAGAACATGACTTTAATTTAGAACAAAGGAAAATTACTACAAGAAAACTTAGTAACAAAATGGTATCATTTTGGTAACTAACACCTAACACCCTCAATGATCTACCAAGGACCCCTTTTATAGAGGATTAGAGATACAAAATAATAAGTGGGCTGAGTTATTAGTGGGTGGATGAGTGGAAAATGAGTGAAAAATGCCAACTGACTTTTGGTGAGTGGAAAATTATGGAGATTCCTTATCTCTGAAATCATGCAGCTCTGAAGTCATTATATTCATCATTTTTAAACCAAGTGGTCTTCTTTGAAAGTTGTAGGCTTGGATCTTAGCTTTCAAATGGTTTTGGTTTGAGTCCAATATCATTTCTATAACTCCAGATACGTTCAAATTACTGCACACTGCCCAGGCCCAGTCACAGCTCCTCTGGTCTGACTTCCAAGCCCAATATCACCTTCAAGGAGTCTGATTCTAGAAACGTGTTCAACATGAAAGTTGTAGATATGGGTCTTAACTATTCCAAATCTAAATTTCAGCTCATTTGACAACCTCTAGCCCAAAAACTGTGATGAACAGTACACATAGGTTAAGCTATCAGGGAAAACACTCTGGTTCTTGCTTTAACCCCAATTTGAGTTATCTACTCGTGTGATTGGGCCTCTGAGATCTTCATGAAAGTTATAGAACTTTCTCTTATCTTTCAAATGCCACTAGAATCACCTCCAAAGACCACCTACATCCCAAGATATAGCCCAAATACAGAAACAATGTAAGACGTAAATTATGCTGAAAAATTCAATTAAGTCCAATTTGAGTCCAAACTTACAAAACATAATCAAAATCAATCAATTAAGTACATGGAGAGTGTAAATGATTAAAAATGAAGGCTTATTAATGTATCAAATATGTGATCATCAAATTCTCCCACACTTAGCTTTTTGCACTCCTGGACAAAACACAAGACCAAAACTAAAAAAAACGAAACAGACTCAAAAGTTAAACACTCTAAAAGACTTAATTTAAAAATGAAGAGCAACCAATCATTCAAGTAATCAAAACATTCATGAGGTAATATATCTTTACATCTCAAATCAATAAGCAAGGATATTTCAATTGAAAAGCATAAGTCAAGAATGATAGATTTTCACAAGATTCACTCTCAATCTCTCAAGTGTTTAAAAGGTAGGTATTTCACTCAATTCAACCCATGAAAATTGCACTACCATAAGCTTGCTTATCTTCTACTTCTCCACTACTCAGAACACATGCACACACAAATCATGAGGACTTTATTCAAGGTTGTAATGGGGTCAAGGTAAAGGAAGAGGTAATATGGATATGACAAGTTAAATACCAGAGAATAAAAGAGCATGAGAGCTGAGTTCAATTAACAAGCATGAAAGTTCATCCCAACTCCACCTAATACAAATTCCCTTTACATATTCTTTTCCTTTCCTTTATTACCTTGTTGACCCTCTTCTTTTTACATTTTTTTATTGATTTTTTTTTTTACAAAAAGAACATCATATATACATTTTTTTTTAACCATTCTGCACACACACTCCCACACTTGTTCAAGAACTCATCGAATGACAAAACTAATGTTCTCTTATTCCCTAAGGTCAAGTAAGAACATGGTTTTTCATTTAAGGCACATAATGAGTTCGAAACAAAGAATAGTCAAATAAGCTCAAAGGGGTTAAGCAAGGGGAAATAGGTCATTTCTAATGCTTTATGTTGGCAGGAATCAGAGAATTTCCAAGAAGTCATAAGAGTGCTTGATATCATATTGAGACAACATGCTGCTATGCAAGGCTGGCTATTTGATTAAAGTAGCTATTTCAAGAAAAATGCCTCAATCATATTCATGTATGCATATGAAAATATAGTCTAAAAAAGACTCAAAGCAAGTTCTAGAGCAATAACTCCATGAGTGAAATTCACACAAGAAAGAAAAGAATGGTACAAATGTTCAATCCATTCATCAATAGGCTCAAAATCTCACAAGGCATAATTCTATCATTCTCAGTCCACCAATTCAACATCCATAACCAAGCATGTGAATTTTAAGAAAGAAGACAATTTACTCAATCATGCAAATTTTCCTGAATTTGAATTGCTACTTCTACACAAATTAGTTACTACCCAATTACTCCTTACTCTGCCACTAATTTTTGATGCGTCTCAAGAGTAAATAATTTACTCTTTACTCTGCCATCCCTAATTACTTTTGTTGTTAATAAATTGATGACAAACACAACAAACATATTAACAAACACACTCCTATTTTTTTTTTAGTTTTTTTAATATAAACATAATAAACACATTAACAAACACACTTCCTAATTTTTTTTGGGTTTTTTTTTTTACAACCATCCTTCCCCCCAACCAGATCATAACATTGTCCTTAATGTCAAAACATAGATAGGAAAAAGGATAGAATATATTACCTGGTGCTGCAATTACTGAAAAGAAAAACCTCACACAAATTTAAACAGAAACAAAGTACAATAAATAAAACTAAAACTTGTAATTATTTAAATAGTTGGAGTGTCTTAGCTGGCTTTCTTTTCATTTTGCTTCCTTCACCACTTCCTTCGGACTAATCTATCTGAGCTGTTATTGGATCAGGTTCATAAATAAAAGCTTCTAATTTATCAATCAACTCATCAACAGTGGAAGCAGAGATAAGGAGTCGTCTTGCAGAAGGTGTGACAAATTTCTATTCCACAGCATGGTCAACAAAAGATAACAAATTATCAAAGAAATTATTAACATTCAACAAACTTATGGGTTTATGGTGGATGTTTAGTTAGGCCCAAGAGACAATTTGAAAGACTTATTCCAAAGTACCAAAACCACCAGGTAAGACAATGAATGCATCAGAGTTTTCAATCATCGCCTTCATTCGTCCATGCATAGATGATACCTGAATTTCCAGTCCAATTATCTTTCCAACGATGTTCCTTCGAGTTAAAGGTTTAGGAATGACACCTAAAACTTGACCACCTCTTATAAATGCAGAAAGTGATACAGCCCCTATTAACCCAAGGCAACCTCCCCCATATACTACATGAATATTCCTCGCAGCAAGTGTTCTGCCAATAGTGTTTGCTGCATTTACAAACTCTAAACTCTTCCCATAACTTGTCCCACAAAATACACAGATACTGACAAATCTACGAACAGAAGAAGAAGCTCCCTCCATTTCTACACTCACACTCTCTTTGAAGGATTATGAGTTGCAAGAAAGTGAAGAAAATGGAGTGTTTAAATAGGGAAGAGAATAGAAAAATTAATAATAGCTCCTATATAAGTAGGTTGGCTGGTGTCAGAAAAGTTTAAAAATTTAAAAATAATAATAATAATAATATTTTTTTTGTTTTTTTTTTTTGGACTTCAAGAAAACCATCAAGGTAAAGAAGTCTAGAAACCCCCGAAGGATCCCATCCAAAGGATCGTCTATCCAAAATCAAAATTCAACAAAATCATACAAAGATAAAATAATAATAACAAATGATTACATACCTTTATGTACAGGTTTCATGGCAGATCTTTATACTGCGTATCATGAGTGCAGTAATACCAAGACGGCTCAGCCAATCTGGGCATTCTTCTCCCTCCTGCTTGTTTGAAGAAAAGAGAATAAAGAAACCACCGTGGGTTTCCATCCTGGGTCTAGAACCTGGAGAGCTCACACTTAGGTTCGTAACATCAACAAATATGCTAAAATCTGAAACTCGCAATGTCCAACATCCAGAACGCTCCATCCTAGGGCGCTGAGAGCCCCTTCTAATAAAAGAGAGGATCAAGCTCAGATGCCTCATACGCTTTGGCAGCTGCGGGTTACTTCTCACTAATAACCAAAGTGGGACGCTTCTATCTATCCATCAACTCCACAGTGCCTAGATGGTGAACATTGGGTTGTGGAGTGCGGCTCTCTACAGAGCATGGCACACGAACCTTATTTACGGACCGGCGTGCGATGGTCCACCCGAGTCAATGACGGGGCGCTTCTTGTGCGGGGCTCCTAATCTAATTAAAGACCAAGTACAACCGAAGTTTCGCCTTTTTTTATTCTTTTTTTTTCATTTCATTTTTTCTCTTTTTTTTTTTTTTTTTTTTTTTTTTTTTTTTTTTTTTTTTTTTTTTTTTTTTTTTTTTTTTTTTTTTTTTTTTAAAATGTACAAGATGATATATACATGTTGTTGTGATTGTAGCTCACATCTTCCTCTGGTTTCACGTCCAGAAACGACTTAAACGCCTTTTATGAGTTGAGGATAAGCTTCCCATCCAAATTTCTTATAAATTGGCAAACAGGGTCTTTTTGAGTCAGATTCCCAAGACTATAACGCTCTTGCTCGTCCTTGAAGAGATTTCATAAACTAAGAAGTTCACGCTGCACAATTCCACAAGAATGCGTCTCAAGAGTCAATAAGATATTATCTAATGACTCTTTACTCAGTCCATTCTTAATGAAGAAAATTTTATCTTCTCTATTTACGGAAACCATTCCCAAAGAGCGACATCGCGTGTTCCAATTCCATCGTGCACACTTGTAGCAAACTTTCATTCTTTTTGCTCTTCTCCTTTTTGAAAATAAACTTTTACCGAGACCAGGCATGTATGGGACAAATGAATCTGAAGATTCACCAGCTAAACGAACCTTTGCTTCGATTATCCAGTGTATATCTTCTGGGATGCCCTTATACATTAACAATCTCAGTTTTTCACACCTAGCTTCATAGACTTTTGTTAGAGCATTTAGAGGGAGAGAAGGAAAATGTTTTCTTAGATTTGAGAGAATGACATCCATTTTAAAAGGAGAAGAATTCAGTTATTATGAGAAACTGAAAAATAAACCAACTTGAGAGTCACGGAGTACCATTATCCGCCATTTAACCGGGAATACAAAGAACTGCAAAAAGAAAGAAACAACATTAAAATAAATTTTACTCATAACAAGGATTAGAAAGAGAAATGGATTCTACCTCAACAACTTGATGTTCCAGAAATGGTTTGAGTCTTTGTCCATTGACCTTAAATACAATACCATTCCTAGGATTCTCAATGTCTATGGCCCCATAAGAATACACATGTTTGACAATATAAGGACCAATCTACCTAGATCTCAATTTTTCAGGGAATAGGTGAAGATGAGAATTATAAAGCAGAACTTTTTGACCAATTTCAAAAGTTTTTCTCAAAATTGATTTGTCATGAAAAGCTTTTGTTCTAGCTTTATAAATCTTTGAGTTTTCATATGCATCATTTCTTAATTCCTCAAGTTCATTTAATTACAATTTGCGTAATTTGGAAGCATCATCAAGACTTAAGTTGAAAGCTTTAATGAACCAAAATGCTTTATGCTCCAATTCTACAGGAAAATGACAATATTTTCCATAAACTAACTGATAGGGAGACATGCCCAAAGATGTTTTAAAAGCAGTACGGTAAGCCCAAAGTGCATCGTTTAGTCTTAAAGACCAATCTTTACGATTTGGGTTAACCGTTTTTTCCAAAATTTGTTTAATCTCCCTATTTGCTAATTCAACTTGTCCACTTGTTTGAGGATGATAAGGGGTTGCAATTTTGTGGGTAATGCAATATTTCTTCATTAAGGATTCAAATGGTTTATTGTAAAAATGTGTTCCCCCATCACTGATGATAGCTCGAGGAATTCCAAATCGACTCAAAACATTTTCTTTTAAAAATTTTAGAACAGTTTTATGATCATTGTGCTGACATGGAATCGCCTCAATCCATTTTGAGACATAATCAACTACAACCAAAATGTACACAAATCTAAAAGATAATGGAAATGGACCCATGAAATCAATTTCCCAACAATCAAAAATTTCAATGACAAGGATAGGGTTCAAAGGCATCATATTTCTTTTAGAAATGTACCCCAATTTTTGACAACTTTCACAACTTTTGCAAAAAGTATAACTGTCTTGAATAAAGTGGGCCAATAAAATCCACACTGCAAGATTTTCGTAGCTATTTTCTTTGAAGAAAAATGACCTCCACATGCTTTTGAATGACAAAATTTGATGACACTACTTACCTCATTGTCGGGTACACATCTCCGAAAGATTTGATCAGGACAATATTTGAACAAATATGGGTCATCCTAAAAGAAAATTTTTACCTCAATCAAAAACTTTTTTGTGTCTTGGTGTATCCACTGAGGCGGCATCTTACCTGTTACAAGAAAATTGACAATGTTAGCAAACCAAGGCATGGAATTGAAAAAAAATAAAAATTCATCAGGAAAAGAATCATTGATAGGTGTGTTATCAAAAGATGAGCCTGTTGTCAGCCTTGACAAATGATCTGCAACAACATTTTCAGCTCATTTCTTATATTTTATTGTGATGTTAAATTCTTGAAGCAACAAGATCCACCATATCAACCTAGGTTTGGCATCCTGTTTAGACATTAAATATCTAACAGCAGCATGATCAATGAAAACAATAGTGGAAGAACCAATTAAATAAGCTCAAAATTTGTCCAATGCAAAAATTATAGCAAGTAGTTCTTTTTCAGTAGTGGTATAATTCATTTGTGCACTATTCAAAGTTTGACTTACGTAATAAATTACATGAGGCTTACCTTCCTTTCTTTGGCCTAAAACAGCGCCAACAGCAAAATCACTAGCATCACACATCAACTCAAAAGGCAAAGACCAGTCAGGAGATTGCATGATAGGAGCAGAAGTCAAAAGACCGATTAATTTTTCAAAAGATTTTTGACAATCTTGAGTCCAATCAAATGGTGTATCTTTTGTTAGAAAATTACATAAAGGTCTAGATATGGCACTAAAGTCCTTTACAAATCTTCTGTAAAATCCTGCATGTCCTAAAAAGGAACGAACTTCTCTGACTGTTTTTGGGAAAGGCAAATGAGCAATTAATTCAACTTTGGCCTTATAAACTTCAATTCCTTTAGAAGATATCATATGACCTAACACTATTCCTGAGATAACCATGTAATGACATTTTTTCCAATTTAATACAAATCCTTTTTCTTCGCATCTTTTAAGAACTTTTTCCAAATTATCAAGACAATTTTCAAAAGAATTTTCAAAAACTGTCAAATCATCCATGAAAACCTCTAAATAATGCTCAATCATGTCATTGAAAATACTTAGCATGCATCTTTGAAAAGTTGTCGGAGCATTACAAAGACCAAAAGACATTCTTCTATATGCAAAAGTGCCAAAGGGGCAAGTAAAAGTGGTCTTTTCTTGGTCCTTAAATGCAATTGGTATTTGATTATACCCTGAATAACCATCAAGAAAACAATAGTAGGGATGTCCTGCTACTCTTTCTAGAATCTGATCAAGAAATGGTAATGGAAAATGGTCTTTCCAAGTGGCTGCATTCAATTTTCTGAAATCAATACATATACGCCAACTAGATGTGATTCGGGTAGGTATTAATTCTCCTTTTTCATTTTCAACCACTGTTATTCCAGATTTCTTAGGCACAACTTGTGTAAGGCTTACCCACTGGCTATCAGAGATAGGATAGATAATTTCAACATCAAGTAATTTAAGAACTTTAGCTCTAACTACCTCTTTCATGTGTGGATTTAATCTTCTTTGAGGTCGTTGAGATGTTTTAGCATTATCCTCTAAATGTATTCTATGTGTACAGATTAATGGATTAATGCCTTTTATATCCTTTAATGTCCATCCAATTGTACTTTTATGCCTTTTAAGTACTTCTATCAACTTACCTTCTTGTTCTTTGGTCAGGGATGAGGAAATTACCACTGGAGAGCTTTATTCTTCTCCCAAAAATGTGTACTTCAACCCATCAGGTAATGGCTTCAATTCTAGTGTGGGTACTTCTTCATAGGTATCATCATTCATGGATTTTAGCTCTTCAAATCTTGGCTTCCTTCCTTTGTATTCCATTTCCTGTGTACAGTCAAGCAAAGAGCATATTTCAGAAACATCATCATCTAATTGTGTAGCTTAATCAAATGAATTAATTAAACAGATTTCTAATCGGTCAGAAGAACTCCTGATTTGAAGATGATCATCTATACTGGCCTCAATCCCTTCAATCTCTTCCTTTTCATCATAAACTTTATGTGGTTGCTTGCACATGTTGAAAACATTAAGCTCTAGTGTCATATTTCCAAAAGTTAGCTTCACCACTCCATTTCTGCAATTTATCAAAGCATTAGATGTTGCTAAAAATGGGCGACCTAAAATAACAGGAACTGACTTAGAACTATCAACCATAGGTTCAGTTTCTAAGACAATAAAATCCACAGGATATATGAATTTATCAACTTGTACCAACACATCTTCTACTATTCCTTTTAGAATTTTAATTGATCTATCAGCAAGTAGAAGAGCTACAGAAGTTAGTTTTAACTCACCAAGGTTGAGTTGCTGATAAACTGAATATGAAAGCAAATTAACACTAGCACCAAGATTAAGTAAAGCTCGTTCAATTTTATGTTCACCAATAATGCATGAAACTGTAGGACAACCAGGGTCTTTATATTTCAACTCATTATTGTTTTGAATAATGGAGCTTACCTGTTCAGTCAAAAATGCATTCTTTTTCACATTATGTTTCCTTTTAATAGTGCACAAGTCTTTCAAAAATTTGGCATAACAAGGAATCTGCTTGATAGTATCTAACAGAGGAATATTGACCTTCACTTGTTTAAAGATTTCAAAAATGTCACTGTTATGATTCACTTTACTTGAATTGTTTAATGCTTGAGGAAATGGGGGTGAAGACGAGGATTTGATCTCCTTTTGACTAGGTGGCTTATCAACTCTTTCCTCATCTTTGGGAATTGACTCATCATCTTTCTCAAAAAGTTCAGGAATTTGTTTTTCAACAACCTTTCTACTCCTAAGAGTTATCACTAAGTTGACTTGATCTATTTTTTGACTTTCTGAACTACCCTCATTTAGGCTAAATTGACCCTTGGGATTTGGTTGAGGTTGAGAGGGAAACTTTCCTTTCTCATGAATGGTAAGTGCAGAAGAAAGTTTAGCAAGAGTATCTTTTATGTCAATCATGGCTTGAGTGTTGTGGTTATTGATGGCTTCTTGTTTTTCCATGAATGCATGCAATGTTCCTTCAAGGTTTTTCCTATATGGTGGGACATAGGGTGCATATCCTTGAGGATTTTGAGAATCTTGCTGTGCTTGAGGAGGTGGTGGTTGCATGAATTGTGGCTGGTTGCTATTCCTCCAACTGAAGTTCGGGTGATTTCTCCATCCCAGATTATATGTATCTGAAAAATAAGAAGTGAATGACTTTTTAAAATTATTCATTGCATTTACTTGCTCATGCACAACTTCTTTAAAAACAAGAATTTTTGGACATTCATTTGTTGAGTATCCTAATTTATCACAAATGCCACAAATTTCTTCATTTTGCACAGATTTGATTTCTTTTACTTTCCCGGATTCCATGGCTTCAACTTTTCTAGCCAAACTAGCAAACCTTGCATTTAGATATTCTTCTTGACTAAGATGATATTTTCCTTTACTAGCATTTGCAAGGTTAAATCTAATTGAATTTTCAGAAGGATTAGTACCATGCCAAGATTGAGAATTTTCAGCCAAATGGTCTAAATAGTCTAAAGTTTCTTCAGGTTCTTTATCAAGAAATTCACCATTGCACATTATTTCCACAAATTGTTTGGTTTCAAGTGTTAACCCTTCATAAAAGAAGCTTATAGTGCGCCATTTTTCAAAACCATGATGTAGGCAAGAATTCAACAAATCTTTAAAATGTTCCCAACTTTGAAAATATGCTTCATTTGAATTTTGAGAAAAATTTTGGATTTGTCTTTTCAAAGCATTGATTTTATGTGTTGAAAAAAATTTCTTCAAAAACCCACCTTGCATTTCTTGCCATGTGCCAATTGATCTTGGTTTCAAAGTGTTAAGCCAAGTTTTTGCTTTATCTTTCAAAGAAAAAGGAAACAATTTAAGCTTAACAACCTCTTCAGTGCAAGTTTGATCATGAAAAGCAGTACATACTTCCTCAAATTCTTTTAAATGTAAATATGGGCTTTCAGATTCTAAACCATAAAAATTAGGAAGTAAAGAAATCATACCTGGCTTGAATCTAAAATTGTTGGCATTGAGTGGAAAGATAAAACATGATGGACTAGAATTTCAAGATGGTTGCAAATACTCACGCATGGTTCGCAACGGTTGATTTTCATGTTCATCATGCACACTTTCGTTTTTAGCCATTGTGCTTCATGTGTGCGATTGTGATTCAAACAAATCAATATGTAAAGTACCTGGATTAACTTTAACTAAACGATCAGAATTTAAATCACGATACCAATTAAGCATAAACAAGTAACTTACAGTAAAAAAATAAAATATATAAGCTAGCAGTATAAATTGTCCATTAAATATTAACAAATGTGTGGTATAAACCAACCACTAAATAAGTTAAAAAGCATAAAAATTAAAAAGTTAGTATATAGATAAATTAAAATGTTAGAAGCAGAAAAAGTAAAAAGTTAGATAGTTAGTAAGAGAGTTAGTAAACAAAAAAAAAATGACAGAAAAATAAATAACAAAAAAAATGATAGAAAATAAAGTATAGAAAAAAAAAAAAGGGAGAGTTACCCCCACTAAGTTAATATGTACAAGAAAATAAAATGGAGAATTACCCCACTATACGAAATTAAAATGCAAAAAATAAAGTGCAGAAAGTAAATTTAAAATATGAAAACTGGAGAATCGGCAAGCCAATTTTTTACTCTAGTGAGAGAGGAGAGAAAAAGAAAGATTATTTCATTAATGATTAAAGATTATAGAGAAATTAGGGAGAGTTTCCCCCACAAGTTAGTATGCACAGAAATTAAAAAGGGAGAGGTTCCCCCACTAGTTAGTATGTTAGTATATATATAAAATTTTTACACCAGAAATTCAGTCTTCAAATCAAGTCCCCGGCAACGGCACCAAAAACTTGATGCACAATTTTTAGTTTCAAACAAGTCTACAAACTTGATGCGGGATTAATTGTTGCTTTGCGAACCCAAGTGCAGGTTGTCTCAAGTAATAAATTTCTCGGGAGTCCGAGGTCGATCCACAGGGAATTGTTGAAGATTAATTAAGGTGAAGTAAATATTTTGTTACTATGATAAAAATTATTTACTTGGGTTAAAAGATCCACTCTTGGTAAATAAAGTAAAGGTAAGATTAATTTCTTTTATAACTCAATTAAAATCCTCGCAACATGGAGGTTCCAATCGGAAAATACAACATTAAAAGTCCATTTAAAATAATATACGTAATTATATTATGTTTCTTAAAAATATTACCACCACTTATAAATGGGTTAAAGCATTCATTGTGCCAATATTTTGTCTACAACAAATCAAGAACTCCTCTTTACAAAGATGGTTTCTAAATTATAAGAAACAAATTATAATACGTATAATGGTTACTAGAAAATATAAATCATTTAAGCACAAGAGAAGAATAAATCTAACATTACTTTATTACCAAGAGCTTCACCCTTTCACCCAAGTAAAATGAAACTTAGTTACTCATAGATAAGAAGAAAGAAAGAGAGAAGAAGAAGAAGAAGAACATGACTTTAATTTAGAACAAAGGAAAATTACTACAAGAAAACTTAGTAACAAAATGGCATCATTTTGGTAACTGACACCTAACACCCTCAATGATCTGCCAAGGACCCCTTTTATAGAGGATTAGAGATACAAAATGATAAGTGGGCTGAGTCATTAGTGGGTGGATGAGTGGAAAATGAGTGGAAAATGCCAAATGACTTTTGATGAGTGAAAAATTATGGAGATTCCTTGTCTCCGAAATCATGCAGCTCTGAAGTCATTGCATTCGTCATTTTTGAACCAAGTGGTCTTCATAAAAGTTGTAGGCCTGGATCTTAGCTTTCAAATGGTTTTAGTTTGAGTCTAATATCATTTCTATAACTCCAGATACGTTCAAATTACTGCACACTGCCCAGGCCCAATCACAGCTCCTCTGTTCTGACTTCTAAGCCCAATATCACCTTCAAGGAGTCTGATTCTGGAAAAGTGTTCAACATATGGGTCTTAACTATTCAACATCCAAATTTCATCCCATTTGACAACCTCTAGTCCAAAAACTATGATGAACAGTATACATAGGTTAAGCTATCAGGAAAAACACTCTGGTTCTTGCTTCAACCCCAATTTGAGTTATCTACTCGTGTGATTGGGCCTTTAAGGTCTTCATGAAAGTTATAGAACTCTCTCTTATATTTCAAATGCCACTAGAATCACCTCCAAAGACCACCTACATCCCAAGATATAGCCCAAATACAGAAATAACGTAAGACGTAAATTATGCTGAAAAATTCAATTAAGTCCAATTTGAGTCCAAACTTACAAAACATAATCAAAATCAATCAATTAAGTACATGGAGAGTGTAAATGACTAAAAATGAAGGCTTATTAATGTATCAAATATGTGATCATCAATTGACATTTAGCTAAGTTTCTGTTATAAAGCTTAATTGGATGTTTATTGTGAAACTATGCTTAAATGTGGTTATAAACACTCATAAATGAATTATGCTTTTCAGGAGATCTTGCAGTGTTTGAGTCTATTAGCATCAAACCAAGCTTGATGACCATTTAAGAAGAGAGATGAATACTTAAGAAGATCAATTTTGTTGGGAATTTTGCGGATACATCATGCAGCGGAAAACAGGGATTCCCACCGAGGATCCATGCGAAAAAGTCATAATCTGAGTTTTTAAAGGATTTACCTCTTGAAGCGTGAATCACCAACACCGTAATAGAAATGATGTCTCTATGGTATCCACACGAACAGACTCACAAATGTCCAACGTCCACAAAGAGGAGCCTCACGTCTCTCACACAGTGCTAACTGCAAAGAGAAGAGAAGAAACTTGTCGCTCACTCACTCACTTTTTCTATAGGTGCGGCTAGGGTTCTAAATTGTGTATGTTAGCAGCCCTCTTAACATTACTATTTATAATAGTGACTGCCTTAAGTGAGTGAGAGCAGCAGTAAGGTAAGTTGTGCAACCCTAGACCCATCTGTTATAAGTCTGGCCTATATTTGAATCCGAGTCCAACTTGGATCCGTTGCTCCAATTTTAGTCTGCTCTATGTGTGTGACCCTGTAGGTTCTTATTACGTTGGCAGTAATATTAAAATCTCATTTTAATATTATAAACAGTGAGCGGTATCTAGTAACACATCGCTGCTACCCAAGTAATAAGAATGTCAGTGATTTGACATAACCTTTTCGTGACCAATGTTTCCGCGTCGTTTAGTCCCTTTGTCAAGATATCTAGATTGAACACAAGGCATGGAATACGTCATCCTTGTATAGTCCAATCTTTCATTTTCTGATACTCGAGTAGACTTTGTAATAACAAATGAGATCAATATCTCATATTGACTCATTTGAGCATGGCCATGCATTTCGCAGTCTCACTCAATCAGGGGGCCCGAAGATATCGCTCCTGTTATGTAGGAGTGACAAATCCCATCTAGGTCACTCACATCCCTCTGCATGATTCGCGGTATATCCAATAACCAACTTTATAATCACCTTGTTACAGATGACATTTGATGGCATTAAAACACACAACTCCTCATGTAGGAATCATTATGATTTTAGGTCAAAGGACCACAAACACTATTGTCACTATGAGAATCGCTTATGACACTCACGTAACGATCCATGTAGCGTTCTCATGGTGGATCAGTCCAATACATCATTACTCTAATATGTACCCATGTGAAGACTTGATATCTCATATCTATGACCCGTGAGATATGGTCATCAATATATGCACACACTAGTCTCAATGTATTATTGTTGTCCTAATTAACAATAATACTTGACTAGGGACATTTAAGAATAGTGTTGTAACCAAAAGGATCTCACGATCAAGTCATCCACTTGATGTCCTATGACATCAAACTTACTATTCTAAGGACTTTATTATGTTTATCAAAAAAGAACACAATAAATGAAATGCCTCATATATAAAAATAGCATAATAGAATGCATGTAAATACAGAAAATGTATTGGCCTCTAGGGCATACACCAACAAATTTTACCCTTAGAAGCAAAGGAAGAAGGGCATTTATGAAGAATCAAGGTCGCATTTGAAGAAAGTGGTCAACACGGCCCATGTCACATGACACGGGGTGGGCCGTGTACTCCTCTGACTATTTTAAGATGGGTCAAATCCTATTTTTGGATAACACAAGCCATGTCATATGACACGGGGTAGGCCGTGTACGTCTCTGTCTTCACAAGTAAATTCTGTTTTCAGCCTTGACCGACAACACGGGCTATGCCATATGACATGGGTTGGGCTGTGTTTTCTCTGACTTTGAAATTAGTTAGAATTTTGTCACCAGATTCAGACATGGGCTGGGCTGTGTTATATGATACGGCGCGTGTCATCGGCTCAGAAATCTAAATTCGTATTTTAATGCTAAATTAGGTATCTAAACCTATAAATAGGGTTGCTTTGAGCCCCTAAAAGAGATCTGGACTGGAAGAGCCGTCAAAGAGACCAAAGGAAACACAAAGACCAAGAACGAGGAAGATTCGATCAAAGATTGGAGTCTCGAGTAGTTCGAGCAATTGGAGATCAATCAACCTTGATCCTTGGAAACTAGTTTGATCTTTAGTTTTCTTTTCTTCTTTTATTCTGAATAATGTTTTTCTTTAATTCTTCTTCTGTTTTTAACTTTGCCAAGTGTGGCTA
The DNA here is from genome assembly GCA_029884595.1 of Ormosia semicastrata. NCBI lineage: Eukaryota > Viridiplantae > Streptophyta > Magnoliopsida > Fabales > Fabaceae > Ormosia > Ormosia semicastrata. The sequence goes on along the minus strand of JAQQTO010000062.1, from coordinate 14,117,818 downwards.
AATTTCTTAATTGGTTAAGGGAAGATGAAACTCTAGTTTTGATTATGTGAATCTTGCATATTTCTTTATACCAATACAGTTATGTTTTTATTCATATGTTTCTGTTCTTAAATCAATATAAAGGTCTTTATATTCTTGTAAAATTTTGAGAGTGGTAAAACTAGGATTGCTATGCACAGATACGGTGGTAAAACTAGTGAAACATATGATCTAAGTAATTTAATCCCGGTGTGTGATTAGATCTTAGTGTGATTAGTTTTCTAATTCTTAATGCAATCATTAGGTAGGTGTAAGAGCAGTTGCTTTACAAAAAACTAATGGTTAGGGTTTGATTTGAGTGGTTGCTGAATTAAGCGATACTTAAGGAAAACAAGGGATTTATCTCACAATTACATAAGAACATAATTGATCATGTTGGTATAAATAGTATGTAAGTTAGCATAATCATATAAATCTAGTGGTGGATTCCATCTCTTAACCAATATCTTTAATTTGGTAATTCAATTTGTGTTTACTATTTTGGTTTAAGTTTATTTTCGCATTTTAGTTTTAATTAACAAAACCCCCCTTTTACTTTTATTGTTTATTCTTCATCAGAGTTTAATTTAGGAATTGGATTGATAGTGTCAATTGAATTGGTTCTCTGTGGATCGACCCTTGCTTACTATAACTAGTTGTAAGGTTTTTATATTTTTGGTAGAACTTGGCAAATATTTTTTATATAATTCTTAATTGTATTCCACACCACACCAAATTTTGGCGCTGTTGCCGGGGAGCTAATTTTCTAATTACGCTATTGATTTATTTCTTATTTTTACTCTGTTTTTGTTTTTATTTTTATTTTTTGATTCTTTCTTTCTAAGTGTCTTATAGGTGTTCATGTCCAGTGGAGAAGTGAACAAGCACTTAAGAAATTTAAGGCACTACTTTGAACAAGTCATTTCACAGTTTTCTCCTCGATTTACACCTGTTAACGTCGAAGCTGCTTGCCATATAGATTTATCCAGTTCTGAGATATCTTCAGAAATATCTGAAGAAGTGGCGATGGCATAATCTACTCTAAGGGTGTTGGGTGCTCCAGACTTGGACCAACAACCTCTGTGCATAGAGATTCCTAAAAATGAAGGGGCATTTGAGCTAAAATCTGGCCTAATCCGTCTTTTACCATCCTTCAATGGATTAGCTGAGGAGGACCCTAACAAGCATTTGAAAGAGATACATATGGTTTGTTCTAGCATGAAGCCTGCAGGAATTTCAGTAGAACAAGTCAAGCTTAGAGCCTTCCCATTCTCATTGAAAGATTCTGCAAAGGAGTGGCTGTACTACTTACCACTTGGATCCATTTAGACATGGCAGGACATGGCTCGGGCTTTCCTAGACAGATATTTCCCTGCTTCAAAGGCCACAACCATCAGAAAAGAAATTTGCGGCATCCAACAGAGGCATGGGGAATCACTTCATGACTATTGGGAGAGGTTCAAGAAATTGTGTGCTAGTTGCCCTCAACATCAAATCAGTGAACAACTTCTGATCCAATATTTCTATGAGGGTTTGCTAGTTATGGACCGTAACATGATAGATATTGCTAGTGGAGGAGCTTTGGTTGACAAGACTCCCCAAGAAGCTAGGAATTTGATCTCAAGGATGGCTGCTAACACTCAACAATTCTTCACCAAGAATGACACTGGAGTGAGAGCTATTAAAGAGGCCGAAACAACTAGTTTATAGCAACAAATGATTCAGTTGACTGTCATGGTTCAGAAATTAATGGATAATGGGAAAGTACCAGTACATGCTTATGGGATTTGTTGCTCTTCAGGACATCCTACCGATATATGTCCCACTCTGCAAGAGGACACACTTGCGGAGGTAAAAATAGTAGGGGGATATAATGGCCCTTCCAAGAATTACAACCCCTACTCTAACGCATATAATCCGGGGTGGAGAGATCATCCCAACTTTAGCTATGCCAAATAGCCCCAAGCTCAACCTCAAGCTTATGGACCTCCAAGGTTTCAACAAAGGCAAGCACCTTTTCCTCAGAGGCAACAACAAGCTCAAGCTCTTAGGCAACCTGAGCCCTCATTGAAAGAGTTGATGAGACAAATGGCCACTAATAACATTCAATTTCAATAAGAAACAAAGGCCACCATCAGCAACTTGCAGAACCAAGTGGGGCAGTTAGCCACTGAAATCAATAAGGTTCAAAGCCAACTTTTTGGAAACTCCCCTCGCAACCGAAAGTGAATCTAAGAGAAATTGTTTGTGCTATCACATTGCGAAGTGGGAAGAGGTTAGATGAACCTCCACCTCCCCCACAAGCCACTCATGACAAGGATCAAAAGCCAAATGAGGTAACTGAGGAGGGGCAAAACTCCAAAACCCCCAAGGTAAGTATTCCTGAACTCCATCCTAAGTATGTCACTACGGCTCCATTCCCTAGTAGGTTGGTTAAGAGTAAGAAAGTTGAGGACAAAAAGGATAGCGATTTTCTTGAGACTTTCAGGAAAGTGAAAGTCAATATTCCATTGCTGGATGCAATCAAGCAAATCTTGAAATATACCAAGTTTCTTAAAGAAGTATGCACCCAGAGGAAGAGGCTGAAGAGTAATGAGAAAATCAGTATGGGCCAAAATGTTTCAGCTTTTATTCAGCCTATGCCTTAGAAATGCAAGGATCTAGGGACTTTTATAATTCCGTGTGTTATAGGCAATTATAAAATTGAGTATGCCATGCTAGATTTGGGTTCTTCTATTAATGTAATGCCTATGTCTGTTTTTAACTCTCTTGGACTTGGCCCTTTGCATTCTACAGATGTTGTGATTCAGTTGGCTAATAGAAGCAATGCGTATCTAGCCGGGCTGATTGAGGATGTACTGATAAAGGTTGATGAGCTGATCTTTCCTACAGATTTTTATATTTTGGAGATAGAGGGAAAGTCACTATCCAGCAAGGCTCCACTCATTTTAGGAAGGTCATTCCTCAAAACAGCGAGGACCAAAATAAATGTGCATGCAGGAACTCTATCTATGGAGTTTGGAGACTTGATTGTTCAGTTTAATATTTTTGATGCTATGAAGCATCCCATGGAGGAGAATTCTATTTTTCATATTAATTTAGTTGCTGATTTAGTTGAGGAAACTGATGATGAATTGTGTGCTGAATTTCCTGATTTAATTAGTTTTAATGATTCTATCCATTGCCACTCATGTACTGATTGTGATGGTGATATGATATATGTTATTTGTGTCGAGATTTCTGCATACTTGAGAGCTGATGATTATGTTTATGCAGCTGCTAATGATATTAAAGGATCTATCAACAATGCTCATGACACAGTTGTAGAATCTAAGACACAAAGGGAGACGGAGTTGAAGCCCATTATAGAATTTTCAAAAAAAGGAAAAAGAGCACTGGATGACGGTCATTACTGTGGTAGATTTTGCTTTTGGATCATGGTCCACCATAGACAATGTCAATAGAGTTGATGAAGTAAACATGCTACAATTCAGTGGTGGAGCCAAAGAAATTAAGGAAGGCCCATGGGACCCTGGTGGAAGCTTCCTCATTTGATAAGGATGTTTCTTTTCTTTCCCTCCATTTTAGTTTCCTTGTCCTTCATAATTAATGATTTTGATGGATGTTATTTCTCTTTTGAGCTTTACATTGAGGACAATGTAGAATTTAAGTGTGGGGGAGGGTTTTACTCTATTTTCTGTTTTTAATTTTTGTTTTATATTTTTTACATTTTTAATTCTATTAAAAACCAAAAAAAAATTGTGCGTTTTTATTTGATTTCCAATGATGTTTTGAGATTTGTGAAGTTTATAAGTTTGAAGCAATTGAAATTCAAGGTTATGATTTATAAATGTCTTCTTTCATCTTGAATTTGACATGCCTAGTTTTGGATGTTTGATTGATGAATTGAGTTTGATAAATGCATATCTGGTGAGATTTTGAGCTTTTTGATAGATGGATTTAGCATTTATGCCATTCTCTTCTTTCTTGTGTGATTTTCACTCATGTCATATTGATCACTCTAGAACTTGCTTTGATTCTTTTTTAAGTTACATTTTCACTTGTATACATGAACATGATTGAGGCATTCTTTTGTGATTAACTATTTTAGCCAAATAGCCAACCTTGTATTATTTCCCTTTGATTAACCCTTTGAGCCTATTTGTCTATTCTTTGTCTTACCTCATTATACGCCTTATGTGAAAAATCATGTTTTTACATTACCTTAGGGAATGGGAGAGCATTAGTTCATTTTCATGGGAGGAGCTCTTTTGCTTGTAAGTGTTTAATAGGACAAGTGTGGGAGTTGTGCAAGTTGATGTGTAATATGCAAGGTGTTGGTGAAAAGAAAAAAAATGCAAAGAAAAAGAAAAAAAAATTCAAGAAAGGTTGTAAAAGAAAAGAAAGAAAAAGGAAAGGAATTTGTAAAGAGAATGTGCATTATATAGATTTGAGGAGATAAAAATTTCATGTTTGTCAATTGCGTTTCTCCCCAATGTTCTTTTATTCTCTTAGGTGCTCATCTTATCATACCCATATTATTTCTTTCCTTTACCTTGGCCCCATTACAACCTTGAATAAAGTCCTCTTGATTTGTGTATACATGTATTTGAGTAGTGGAGAAGCAGAAGATATGCAAGCTTATGGTAGTGCGTTTTCATGGGTTGAATTGAGTGAAATACTTACCTTGTAAATATTTGAGAGATTGAGACTTTATCTTGTGAAGATCTATCATTATTAATTCATGCTTTTCAAATTGAAGATACCTTACTTGTTAGTTAGAAATGTGAAGAATTGTTATCTCTTGAATGTTTTGATCCCTTGAATATTTTCTTGCTTTTCTTGCTTAAAAATTTTTGCCTCTCTTGAATATCATTGGAAATTAAGTTCTTTAAATTGTTAGGTTTTGAATTTGTTTTATTTTTCCTGTTCCTTGGTTTGGTCTAATGTTTTGCCCAGGAGTGCAAAAGGCAAAGTGTGGGGGTATTTGATCTGTTGATAATTTCAATAATTTGAATGACTTTTGTTTGATTTAATTGGACTCCATATGTGCTCAATTATTGACATTTAGCTAAGTTTTTGTTATAAAGCTTAATTAGATGCTTATTGTGAAACTATGCTTAAATGTGGTTATAAACACTCATAAATGAATTATGCTTTTTAGGAGATCTTGGAGTGTTTGAGTCTATTAGCATCAAACCAAGCTTGATGACCATTTGAGAAGAGAGATGAATACTTAAGAAAATCAATTTTACGCTTAGAAGGAAAGGAAGAAGGGCATTTATGAAGAATTAAGGTCGCATTTGAAGAAAGTGGTCAACACGGCCCGTGTCATATGACACAGGGTGAGCCGTGTACTCCTCTGACTATTTTAAGATAGGTCAAATCCTATTTTTGTACAACACGGGCCATGTCATATGACACGGGATAGGCCGTGTACGTCTCTGTCTTCACAAGTAAATTCAGTTTTTAGCCTTGATCGACAACATGGGTTATGTCATATGACACGGGTTGGGCCGTGTTCTTCTCTGACTTTGAAATTAGTTAGAATTTTGTCACCAGATTTTGACACGGGCTGGGCCGTGTTATATGACACGGCCCGTGTCATCGGCTCAGAAATCTAAATTCGTATTTTAATGCTAAATTAGGTATCTAAACCTATAAATAGTGTTGCTTAGAGCCCCTAAAGGAGATCTGGACAGGGAGAGCCGTCAAGGAGACAAGAGGAAACACAAAGACCAAGAACGAGGAAGATTCGATCAAAGATTGGAGTCTCGGGTTTGAGCAATTGGAGATCAATCAACCTTGATCCTTGGAAACTAGTTTGATCTTTAGTTTTCTTTTCTTCTTTTGTTCTGAACAATATTTTTCTTTAATTCTTCTTTTGTTTTTAACTTTGCCATGTGTGGCTAAATTTCTTGATTGGTTAAGGGAAGATGAAACTCTAGTTTTGATTATGTGAATCTTGCATATTTCTTTATACTAATACAATTATGTTTTTATTCATATGTTTCTGTTCTTAAATCAATATAAAGGTCTTTATATTCTTGCCAAATTTCGAGAATGGTAAAACTAGGATTGCTATGCGCGATTGCGGTGGTAAAACTAGTGAAACATATGATCTAAGTAATTTAATCCTGATGTGTGATTAGATCTTAGTGTGATTGGTTTTCTAATTCTTAATGCAATCATTAGGTAGGTGTAAGAGCAGTTGCTTTACAAATAACTAATGGTTAGGATTTGATTTGAGCGGTTACTGAATTAAGCGATACTTAAGGAAAACAAGGGATTTATCTCACAATTACATAAGAACATAATTGATCATATTGGTATAAAGAGTATGTAAGTTAGCATAATCATATAAATCTAGTGGTGGATTCCATCTCTTAACCAATATCTTTAATTTGGTAATTCAATTTGAGTTTACTGTTTTAGTTTAAGTTTATTTTTGCATTTTAGTTTTAATTAACAAAACCCCCCTTTTACTTTTACTATTTATTCTTTATCAGAGTTTAATATAGGAACTGAATTGATAATATCAATTGAATTAGTTCTCTGTGGATCGACCCTTGCTTACTACAACTGGTTGCAAGGTTTTTATATTTTTGGTGAAACTTGGCAACTATTTTTGATATAATTCTTAATCGTATTCCACACCACACTAGATCCTCACAACTACTATGCTGCACTTTTCCCCTTTCCTTGAAGAAGGTGGCCCTCAGATGGTTCGTGACCTTGCCATGGGGATCCCTCCTCAACTGGCAGGACCTCAGACAGCGTTTCTTGCTCCACTACACTATTAGCAAGGAATAACCTAAATCTATTAAATCTCTCTTTGAGATTCGCCAAGGGCATGACGAACCCATTCGTGAATACCTTAAGAGGTTCAATATAACTTGTATCAATGTGGAGAGCCTCAATGAGAGGATTGCTCTCCACTATGCCAAAAGCGGCCTCCAGACTGACTCATAATTTTTTCAGTCTTTGTCATAGAAAAAACCAAAGAACATGGAAGAATTCCACCAATAGTCCCAAAAGTACATAAACCTGGAGGAGGTTACTAAAGCTAAGAGGATCTTGGAGAAGGGTGAGCCCTCTTACCCAAAAGGCAATTAGAACTCCTCAGAGCCCTAGAACTCCTTTAAGGACGATCCACTCCGGGCCAAGTACTCTAGCTACACTCCTCTGAACACTCCACGTGCAACAATCCTAAGGGAAGTGTTTCAAACTGAGTTTCAAGATATTAAGAGGTCATCTCCTTTGAAAAAACATGTGCAGAAAGATTGTAACAAGCATTGTTCATGGTATAAGGGCTACAACCATGACACTAAAGATTATTTCCAACTCTATGGCGTTATTGAGTCCCTAATTAGGGCAGGACAGTTGGACCAATATATCATCTATGTCCAAAATAATGGTTTCCATAGAGGACATAGGGTAAGAAGACGCAGCCCTCGATCGAGCCCATCACTGTCCAAAGAAGGAGAACCCGCAGTGCTAGGAAAAGATCTCAGTCTCCACCTCGCCATGATACTGACAACTGGCAGAATGAATCTTAGTGGACTCAAGAGTGTGAGGATGTCTTTACATCATTGAAGAATCTTTTGTCCTCTCCCCCATACTAATAAGATCGGATCCAAGTGAGACACTGCACTTATACCTTTCAACTCACGAAAAGGCTATAAGTTCAGTATTGATCCGGGAGACGTCAGAGGGATAGAAGTTGGTCTACTTCATGAGCAAGGTGTTGCAGGGCCTACAACTCCGCTATCATAAAATTGAAAAGGTTGACTTTGCATTTATCACCACAACTAGAAGACTAAGATAGTACTTTTAGTGTCATCCTATGGTGGTGAAGACAGACTAACCTATCCGTTAGATACTGGATAAGCCAGAACTAGCAGGAAGAATAATCGCCTAGTTTATTGAGCTTTCTGAGTTCAGAATAATATATGAGCCCCAGTTAGCAATAAAGGATCAAGCACTCTTTGAATTCCTGGAAGAACTCACATCGGACCCCGATGACCCCAAGGGAATTACTTAGACCATATTCATTGATGGCTCCTCAAACCCCAAAGGAAATGGTGTCGGGGTGATTTTGGAAAATTTTGAAGGGGTAACAATTGAGAATTTCCTGAAGTTCAAGTTTCCCACCTTAAACAAGTAAGCAGAGTATAGAGCATGTATCACTAGACTAGTAATGGCCAAGTACAAGGGAGAGGCTAAGATCACACTTTGCAGCGACTCCCCACTTGTGACCTCTCAGATAAAAGATGATTATCAGGTCAAGGAGCTCCTCCTTCAGAGATATTTGGCCAAAGTCAAAGAGCTCCTTAGGAACTTTTAGGCTTCCAAGATTGAGCACATACCTAAGGAGCAAAACTCCAAGACAAACCTCCTGTCTAAACTGGCCAGTCCTAAGAGCCCGAGCAACAATCACTCCGTCATCCAAGAGACACTCGCTCAGCCTTCCATCTCGGACACAATCATTTTCCAAGTGGAAGGAATGGAATGCACTTAGCTCGCCCTAATAATGGGGTACTTGTAATCCGGGTCCCCGCCCGACAATCCAAAGGAGGCCTCCAAGCTACTTAGAACCACGGTCTGATACACTATCCACAATGGACAATTGTATCACTGTGGTTTCTTTTTACCTCTGCTTAAGTGTCTCACACTGAAGGAAGCATAATATGTCTTGGCCGAGGTCCACAAGGGGAGTTGCGAACACCACTTGGGGAGTAAAGCCCTAGCTCTAAAAGAACTTAGGGTCGAATACTATTGGCCAATAATGGAAGTTGACTCCCTCGCACATGTTCAAGTCTATGATAAATGCCAACAACACTCAGACCATTATCAAGCTCCCCTAGAGGAACTACGAATGACGTCTGTACCTGGCCATTCTTCAAATGGGATATGGATATCTTGAGTTCGTTCCCTCAAGCACATAAACAATTGAGGTACTTGGTGGTGGTTATGGAGTATTTTACTAAATAGATTGAAGCAAAGCCCCTAATCATGATCACATCTGTCAGGATCCAAAAGTTCACTTGGTGTTACATCATCACTAGGATTGGTGTTCTAGAGTCTATTGTGATGGACAATAGAATCCAGTTCAAAGATAAGGGTTTCGAAGAGTTGCTTGCTGAGCTAAAAATCAAGCATCATTGCAGTTCTGTTAAGAATCTTAAGACAAATGGACAAGCTAAAGTCGCCAACTGGATTATCGCTTGAGGAATTAAAATGAGGTTAGATAAAACCAAAGGAAACTGGGTCGAGCAACTTGACCATGTCCTCTAGGCCTACCAAACTACTCCTCACTCCATAACAAATGAAACCCCCTTTAAACTCCCTTATGGGTTCGAGGCTATGATCCCAGTGGAGATAAGGAAACCAAACTAGAGTCACTAACAGTTCTCACCTGACAATAACCCCAAATTAATTAGAGAAGACTTGGAACTTCTGGAATAAAAAAAGTGCATTGCTCACATACGCGATGTCACCCTCAAATAGAGAACAACGACTCGATATAATTTGAAAGTGTTCCTAAGGAAGTTTAAACTAGGTGATCTAGTACTTCGGAGAGCAGACATCGGTAGTTAGCCCCAAATTAGGAAGGCCCCTAATGGATCGTGATTAGTATGGGTGCGGGAGTTTACACTCTGGAGACTCTAACAGGAAAGCTAATCAAAACATTAGAATGCGAACAAACTCAGAAAGTACTATAGGTAAATGCCTTTTAAGGCCTAGTCTCCTAATTTACTCTATTTTGAACTGCCTCAGTTTTTGTGGGTATACATTGTACGGACTTTGGTCTTTCATTCAATCAATAAAATGAGGATCATGTATCTACTTGCACTTTATAGTCTCAAAAGACCCTCAAGCTAGACTCTGCCTTGAGAATGTCTATAAAGCCTACTCCTTATGGGATATGGGGTTTCTAAGGTTAAAAGACCCTCAAGCCAGACTCCACCTTAAGAATGTCTACAGAACCTGTTACATAGGAGATCCAAGGTTTCTTTCAATTTCAACAACCCTCAAGCCGAGAAACGCCTTGAGAGTGTCCAAAACCAATTCGTTATGGGATCCGAGGTCTCTTAGCTACCAAGTTAAGAGGAATATGCCACAAAATCCATTTGTGTGTTTTTGTCGCAAGTTATGGGCCTATACCCAAATCCTCAACACTTGGCCATGACCATTTTGTGATTGTGAAATTAATTGGCAACACAGGTTATGATACTTGTCATCTGCCATTAGGTACCAACCGTGGATGTCTTATGTTAAATTAGTTCTGCAATTGAAAATTCCTGTGTTAGGCAATTTTCTTAACTAGACCATTAACACTAATGACCTCGGGTATGGATCACCTTTTATTTTTCCTAAGTCCTCAATGGAATTCCAAGTGCTCAAAAGTTCTGGGCGTTGGACCTCAGACCAAGGTTTTGCGCAAATAAAATTCCCCTAAGTCCCTAAATAGTTACGAAATGCACATTGATTATGGGCATTGGATGTAGCACGGACCATGGAAAGCAAATAAGCATACAACACATGCAACGTAGCGATAATGTAAGCAATTATATCAAAACTCGAGAATTGGGAAAATTGTCTTTACAAAAATAAAATGCCCCATGTAGGGGGCAAATAATTGGGGGAAAGAAAACCAAGTTAAGCTTTAGTATCACTGCCCTCTGAGCTTTGGTGATCCATGCCCACTGCACCACCATCCCCTTCGACCGGAGTTACATGCAGTCGGAGGAAAGGACCTTGGTAAAAGCTTGATTAGCCTATTAAACTTCCTAAACTAATACTGTAACATCCTAAGACTAATATCCTGATATACTTAGAGTACAAGGAGATACTTAGCATTACAACGTCACTACATAACTACTAAACTGATACATATATCCATAATATCCATTGGAAACATGATAGAGAGCTATATGAAATGCTGAAAACATAATTCTCATAGTATAATGCATATATATACAACACTAACCTTAGCAAGGCTTGAAGTATTACATAATTTTTTACATTACAAAAGAAGTACTAAAAGATACAACATTGTAACATCAACAAGTAAGCTAGTCTATTCTTTAGCTTCCTTTTTCTTCTTACTCTTGGAAGAAGTTTCACCCGGAATTAATAACACAGCGGGGTGAGAATCAACATTTCTCAATATGAGTAATCAAAATCAGTCATACATAACATAATAATATAGTCCTAACAATTATGAATAAGACAAGTTATATTCTTTACAAGGTTGAACTTTAATAGGTAGATAAACTAAGTTAAACATATATACATTCATTCTTACATGCATAGCTCAATTAAGACCTAGGCATGTTTTTCTAGGAACCCTTGACTTCTCATGTTTACCTCTTGTAGATATAAAAACTAGAATTTTCACACTACATGCAACCCTAGCACTTAGTTAGGAATACTTGTCCCCTTAGGAACTTTTGACTTCCTTCCTTCTTGGCTAAATAGCATTAACTGCCATACAAGGTCACATTCATAGGTAGACAATGCCAATTGATCCTAGTTTACTTGTATCTAACACCCCTCAGCATCACATCTCTAGTGAAGCTACGTTACACTAAGTTACCATAGGTGATAGACCCTTATCTTTAGCAAACCCTTACTCTAGGTCAACTTAAAGTTCATACAAAACTTATACATACCAAAGGATCATCCTTTTATTGATTTACCCTAGTAGTATACTAAACATATCCTATGTCCATCCATTATTCTTAGATGTCCAAAGGCTTAAAATTTCTCATCTATGCTAGGTGATAATTTTCCCTCTTGAAAATATCCGTATTTGTGTCTTAACACACTTTAAGAAACATATAATAATGATCCCATCTAGTACAAAATTTCAAGATATCAAAAATTACACTTTTAGAGTTCTAGGGCTCTACGCCTCGGCATGACATTCTCACACTGCGGTGTGCTGCTCTCTACATGCAAAAACTGAGAAACTGAGGCTTGTGCCTCGCATCGTGCACTACCTTGCGCCGCAGTGTGAGAAGCAGAACACAAATTCTGCAGAACTGTGGCACTATTCCATTATTTTTTTCATGGATTTTGGCCATTCCAAACTAGTTTCTAGATGATAGTAAGTCCCTAATCAGTTCTTAAACATATAGGAACCATCAAACAATAACTTAAACCTCTTAATTTGGATTCAAGCACCAAAATCACCTATTTGACCTAAAACTGATTTTTTGGTGAGTCCATGGTCTAAATGAGATGTTCTAAGCTTCTACCTTGAACTTATGCTATAAACAAGTCATAAATGACCAAAGAAACACAAACATACAAGCCAAACACATCAAACATCTCTAGAACACAAAATGACCTATTGTGCACCAAAGTGCATCAATGGTGAAAAGAGTAAAAAGAAGTGAAGATGAGTGTTACGTTACATAATTTTGTAATATATATGTTACATAATTAGTGTAATATAATTAGGAGAGATTTATTTCATAATTAGGACAGTTTTGATTAGATGTGATTTGTACAGTTTTAATCCTTTCATTTTCCTTAATTAGGAGATAGGTAGTCTATATATATGATTGGTAATCATCCTCTGTAATAATCTAATTAGAAATAATATTCAAATTCTTTCTTTCAAGTTGGTATCAAAGCTCCTGATCCTGGGGGCTCTACTTCTGCATAAATCTTTTTCAGGAAGCCTTCATTACTGCATACATCACCATCGCCGGCAGCCGCCGCTGGAAAATTTTTTCAGGTGAGTTTTCCGGTGAAACCGTCACTGCTAGAATTGCCGTCATCCGATCTACAAGGCCCACAAAGCCATGTCCCAAATGCACTTCACACGCGCCTTCACGCGCGCGTTCAACAGTGCTGTGTTTCCTGCACGTGCAATCCACGCGCAGCCATTACGGCCACCGTTTTCAACGCCGGTCACCCAGTCTTGGTCGCCGGCCTCTTCTCATCCTATTTTTAAGGCTATTTTGCTATAACTCTGGCTTCTTTTGTGGCTATTTGAAAGCTCGTGCTCCTCCTCTATTGTCGAGTAAGTCACTATCGTTTCTACCATTTCTACGTAATGTCTGAAGACAAGTCAGCTTCTGTTCTTAGTCCCAATGATCTACAGGTGCTGCAAGGCTTATACTGTCTTGATGGGCGTAACTACCTCCAGTGGGCCCAGTTGGTTCGCACTACCCTTAAGGGACGAAAGAAGCTGAGTCATATAGAAGGGGACCCTCCAGCCAAAACAAACCCAAAATATGAAGCCTGGGACGATGAAGACTCTCTTATCATGACCTGATTATAGCATTCTATAACTCCGGAGATCAGTCGAAACTCTATGTTCTTCTCAATTGCTAAGGAGATCTGGGAAAACCTCAGTCAGACGTACTCTATGAAGAAGGATATTGCACATGTTATGAGATAGAAAATAAGATCTTCAATACTAAGCAGGGGAGTCTTTTAGTGACATATTACTGTGGGACGTTGAATGGTTTGTGGATTGAGTTTGATCAGTATCAAAGTCTAAAAATGATATGCAATGCTGACTTTGCCACACTGACATAGTTCATTAAAAGGGTGAGAATCTTCAAATTCCTTTCTGGACTGAACTCTGAGTTTGATCCTATTAGGGTTCAGATTTTGGGCAAAAAAAAACTTCTTTTTCTCTCAGAGGTGTTCTACACTGTACAGGGAGAAGAAACTCGAAGGTCAGTGATGTTGGAAGGGGGCAGTTGTGTTGATGGTTCAGCCTTGGCTCCCGAAAAGGGTCCTATAAAAGGATCATCCTATTCATTTAGGAAGCCTCCCGCAAAGTCTAACCACGAAGGTCGTTTGTGCAACTATTGTAGGAAAACAGGTCATACTAAGGAGACATATTATAAACTTCATGGAAGGAAAAAGGTCCTTGAGATCATTAGAGGATTCAAAGGTACCCCACAGAGGCATGCTAATCAAGCAATGTCTGACTCAGAAAATGTGGTAGAAGATCCACCTATCCCACAAGCTGAAAAATAGGTCCCAGCTCTTAGCAAAGTAGAGTTAGAACGATTGCGGGCTCTTATCGACTCTCTTAGTAAGCCATCTAGCTCTTGTTCCCTAACCATGACTAGTAAGAGTTCTAGCTTCTTATCCTTTAATGCTTCTGGTACTAAGGATATCTGGATTATAGACTCTAGTGCGACTAATCATATGACACCTCATTCCTCTTATTTTTCATCCTATACCACTTTACCTGGTAACCAACACATCACTGTAGCTAATGGTTCTCATACCCCTATTACTAGTTGTGGTAACACTCAACTTCAACCTTCCTTTCATTTAACAAATGTGCTTCATGTTCCCAAAGTATCTAATAACCTCTTGTCTATTCATAAAATCACCCAAGACTTAAACTGTGCAGTGACATTTTTCTACTCCCATTGTGTTTTGCAGGATCTTATCACGGGGAGGATGATTAGAATTGCTAAAGAGCAGGGCGGGTTATACTACTTATAGCATGAGGAAAATAAAGATTGTACTAAACAAAAGGCTCTCACTTCCAATCATCAGACAAGTTCAGAGTCTTGGTCATCCTCCCAAATATGGCTTCAGCACAGGCGTCTTGGTCATCCTCCATTTAGTGTCCTTAAGTCTTTATTTCCCATCTTGTTTACAAAAGTATCAGTCGAGTCCTTTCATTGTGATGTTTGTCAGTTTGCTAAACACCATCGTACAATGTTTCTTCCTAGTAATAATAAAAGTTCTAAACCTTTTGATCTTGTTCATTCGGATGTATGGGGACCTGCATCGGTTTGCAATATTTCTGGTGTAAAGTGATTTGTTTCTTTTATTGATGACTATACTCAGGTTACCTGGATATTCCTCATGAAAGATAAGTCTAAAGTTTTTTGACTGTTTGTAAACTTTTACCATATAGTTCTAACACAATTTGGGAACCTGATTAAAAGATTGCGTTCATATAATGGGAGAGAGTGTGTGAATGAAAACCTTTCCAAATTCCTTAAAGATAATGGTGTTGTTCATGAGTTAACCTGTGTGGACACCCCTCAATAGAATGGGGTTGTAGATAGGAAAAATCGTCATCTCCTTGAGGTTACCAGAGCGTTACTCTTCCAAATGTCTATTCCTAAGTCTTATTGGGGGGAAGCTGTTCTAACTGCCACTTACTTGATAAATAGGTTACCTACTCAGGTTCTAGATGGTGTTAGTCCTGTACAGCTCATGACCACATTCTATCCTTCTATTCCCATTATGACCAACCTTCAGAGTCATGTCTTTGGATGTTCTGTCTTTGTCCATGTTCATAGTCCTCATCGGGGAAAGTTAGATCCTCGACCTATCAAATGTATCTTCATAGGTTATGCCTCAAACAAAAAGGG
Organism: Ormosia semicastrata; assembly: GCA_029884595.1. NCBI lineage: Eukaryota > Viridiplantae > Streptophyta > Magnoliopsida > Fabales > Fabaceae > Ormosia > Ormosia semicastrata. The sequence continues at coordinate 14,102,426 of JAQQTO010000062.1, read as the reverse complement.
GTACAAATGTTATCACCCTGAATGTCATCATGTCTATATCTCTAAGGATGTCACTTTTCATGAAATAGAGTCTTTCTTCACTAGTTCTCAACTTCAGAGGGAGGGTAATCTAGAAGCTGAGTTCCTTGAGTTGTCATCTTTTCCTTTGTTGCAAGATTCCACTCCTACGGAGGATGACAAAGACACGGAGGATGACAAAGACCCTGAACCAACATCATTACCAGTGCAGAATAATGAGGACAAACGTTTTGGGGCTCAATATCAGCGAAGACGAAGACAAAAACCCAACCTGGTTGAACAGCAACTTCAATCGTCTAAACTGGAGGTAAGAACTCATACTCTTGAGGACACCTTAAATGCCTCTTGTGAACCTAATTCATATGATTTACCAATTTCCTTGAGAAAAGAAAAAAAAATCTTGTGCCAAATATCCTATATCCCAATTTGTGTCTATTAAAAACCTTTCTATGCAGCACCAGAGCTTTATTTCAGTTATTGATTCTATCAGAATCCCTACATCAGTACAAGAAGCCTTAAAGGATGAGAACAAGGTTTGAGCCATGAATGAAGAAATGGGTGCTTTGGAAAAGAACAAGACTTGGGAGATTGTAGAGAGACTTGTAGGTGGATACACACAGTTAAATATCAGTCTGATAGTACATTGGACCAGTATAAGGCGAGGGTGGTTGTAAAGGGATACACCCAAACCTATGGGATTGATTATAAGGAGACATTTGCTCCAGTGGCAAAAATGAATACGGTGAGAATCATCCTCTCCTTGGCCAGCACACTTTGGTTGGGAGATGCATCAATTCGATGTTAAAAATGCTTTTACATGGAAGTTTAGAGGAGGAAGTATACATGGAGATTCCACCTAGATATGGTGCCACTAATGGTGGGAATAAGGTTTGCAGACTAAAAAAGGCATTGTATGGCCTCAAACAGTCTACCCGTGCTTGGTTTGGAAGGTTCACTCAGGCTATGGTATCCTTGGGGTACAAAAAAAGTCAAGGTGACCATACTCTCTTTATAAAACATTCTTAGGATAGCAAACTTACACTGCTTTTGGTATATGTAGATGATATGATTATTGCAAGCAATGATGAGCTTGAAAAACAGACTCTAAGGGAGAGGTTGGCTGCTCAATTTGAGATCAAAGTTCTCGGGAACCTAAAATACTTCCTTGGAATTAAGGTTGCCTACTCTAAGCAGGTTATCTTTATCTCTCAGAGGAAATATATCCTTGACCTTCTCAGAGGGATTGATAAGTTGGGCTGTAAGACTACTCGAGTGCCCATAGAGCAAAATCACAGGATTGGGAGTGATGTGGAGAGCCCAAAGGTGGAGAAGGCACAATACCAAAGACTTGTGGGAAAACTCATCTATTTATCCCACACCAGGCCAGATATAGCTTATGCAGTTAGTGTGGTTATTCAGTTCTTGCATGATCCAAGAGAAAGACACTTGCAGGCAGTGAATAGAATTATTCAGTACTTGAAGGCCTCTCCAGGGAAGGGATTGCTATTCAAAAAGGAAGGAAATTTATTCATGGAGGTATATACGGATGCTGATTATGTAGGGTCAATTGTTGATAAGAGATCCACCACAGGATATTGCATATTCTTGGGTGGAAATCTGGTGACATGGAGGAGTAAGAAGCAAAATGTGGTTGCAAGATCAAGTGCAGAAGCAGAATTTAGAGGTATGACTCAAGGGGTTTGTGAGTTGTTATGGATGAAGATTATTCTCGATGACCTCAAAATAAAATACGAAGCTCCTATGAGATTGTTCTATGATAATAAGTCCGCCATCAGCATTGCACACAACCCAGTTCAGCATGATCTGACAAAGCACATAGAGATAGATCGACATTTCATTAAGGAGAAATTGGACGATGGTCTTATAGCCACCGAGTACATCCCTTCAAGACTTCAATTGGCAGATATGTTCACCAAGGGCCTTCCCACAGAGCAGTCTCAAGATCTTACTTACAAGCTGAGAATGATAGATATACATTCACCAGCTTGAAGGGGAGTGTTACGTTACATAATTATTGTAATATATACGTTACATAATTAGTGTAATCTAATTAGGAGAGATTTATTTCATAATTAGGACAGTTTTGATTAGATGTGATTTGTACAATTTTAATCCCTTCATTTTCCTTAATTAGGAGATAGGTAGTCTATATATATGATTGGTAATCATCCTCTGTAATAATCTGATTGGAAATAATATTCAGATTCTTTCTTTCAAGTATGAGCATAAAACCCCTACCTTTGGCAGCTGGGATGAAGAATCAAACTCTAGATGATCACATATTGGCTTTGCCTTTGACTTTCCTATTTTTCTCTTCCTCTTCCTTGGTCTTTATTTCCTTTTCTTTCTCTTCTCCTCTCACAGTTTCTGCTTCTATTTGTGAAGCCAAAAACAGCCATGAATAAGGCTTATAAAGAGGGTCCAAAAGACTCATATAGCCTTTAGGCCAAAATTGATAAATCCTGATATGCTAAAAACACTTAGATTTAGCTAATTCGAGATTTCTAACTTCCAACAACTTTAAAATAAATACTAAATTCATATAAAAAGTTATTTCTCCATTATTTGATATTTCTATATGTGCTACTAGTCAATCCAACATAAAAAAGCACAACCAGTATACCTAAAAATACCAAACTAACTTAGTTTACCTTGAAACTTTAATTGTATCTTATTTCATACATTTGTGACCTAGAAATAAATTATCCATATTATTTCCCTCTTTTAAGCAATTTATGCTATTATCTGAGTCATTTTAAGCTACTTTTCACACTCTAGGTTGCAACCAAGTGCCTAAACTAACTCATTTCGTCACAAAATTAAACATGTATGTTAAGCAGGTCATATGCTACCTTTTACAAATACCAAGCAGCCATTGAAAATCAACTTCTGGGAATCCAATCCATCCAAGGTCAGGGCGACCTTAGGATTAAGAAACTGGACTTTGGCAATTGTGTTCTAGAATTGCTCATTGCTTATGTTTGTGAAGATCGTCTCTAGTTCTGTATTATCCCTTTCCAATTACTGAATCTCATCTTGGAGGCCGGCGATGGTCTTTTCAGTGCAGGCCCTCTCATTCTTAAGTTTGGATTTGGAGTCCACCAATTTCTTCTTCAGCTCATTAACCTTTGATGAAGAATCCTCGTTGGCCTTTTTGGCTCCGTCCTTGGCCTTGAGAGCTAAGTTAAGTTGCCAAGCTCCTTCTGCTTTGACAGCCTCAGCTTTGACCACCCTTAGCTTTTTGGCTAATCCCTTCTCATACTCCCCCAAGCTCCTTTCAAGACAGCGGGCTTCACAAGCGGCCTGGAGTGCGAAAGTCTAAAACCTTGACAAAATCTCACTAGGACTCCTCTATGTAATGTGTTTCACTACCTCGTCATCCAGGAGTTTCCAATCGATGAACAATTTGGGCTCCACGTTCTTCTTAAACAAGGCGATCAGACTTTCTCCTTCTTTATTTGCCTCCATGGCTACTCTCTTTCCGTAATTTGATACCCTACTGCCTTCAGCAACCTTTCTCTTCCTCTGAAGGGGTTGAGCGAGAGATTTTGGTTGATTTGAAGCCACCTCAAAAATGGGATCTCGGGTGACAAGAGCTGGAGCAACACGTACGGGAATGTTTGAAGGTCCGACCCCCATTTTCTTCACCTTCAAAGCTTGAAGGGCCAAAATAGATGATCTGGAGGCCATGCTTTCTGCAAAATAGGAAAAGCACAAGTTAGAAGTGATAGGAAAGGAAAATTCTAAGAACAAAAATAAGGGCAGAACACGGCCTACGCTCTACCTAATATGGCCTCAAGAGTGTCGTCATCTGCGGTGTCTAAAACATCTTTATAAGAAAATGAGACAGACTTCCTCTACCCATTTATTGATAAAATCTACACACTCAGTGTCCTTCTGATTAATAAGTTCAGACTTCTCTGTCTTAATCATTTTAATGGGAGTGTCTTAGGCCTACGTGGTTCAATACAAATGGAACACTAGGGTCCCATCGGCCCCCACGAAGAATGGACAGAATCTGGGAACCACCATCAGCTTAAAGAACTTCATCTTGTAGTTCTTGAAGCTATCTTGGAAGACGTCGAAGATCTTTCATCTGCTTCATGACCGAAGGGTGAGCCTATTTTTCTGTGCCCCCATCTCTCCTTGGGCAGACCATCGAGTGAAGAAATAGAAGAAATCCTTGTCCGTATACCAAAGTCTAACCACTTCACAAAATTGTTCGAAGGCAAGGATGAAATCCCAGCTGTTGGGGTGAAGTTGGGATGAGGCTATGTTTATAGTATGAAGGACTGCAATTTAGAAGTTGGTAAAAGGTAGCCGGAGCCCCAGTTGGATGAAGAAGTCTTTGTACAAAAATATGAAGTGTTAGCCCTCTGTTTAAATTGAACACACCCTCTCATCCTACTCTGGAGCTGAGATCTGGTACTCATAGTCTTTCCTGCCATCCTTTGTCAACTCCAAGTAGCTTGAAAGATGTTCAACTTTCTCTCTAGTCTGGAATACGGATATGCTGCCCCAAACGTCATCTCTAACCCAGGGGTACACGCTCCTTTTGGGGGGAATATCAGGGATCGCTTCGCAACCAGTCTCTTGGGCCTTGCCACTTGTCTCCTGGCCATTGAATCCCTGGAAATACTCGCAGAGGCCGGTTAGGTGTAGTCAGAATCAAGAATGTTTCAAGCCTACTGGAAGGGAACATTCAAAGTGCAGAAGAGGCATCCTCGACCCCTATTTATAAAGGTAAGATGGTTGGGAGGCAATTTCATCCCAACACCCTGAATTTAAAAAAGTACTCATAATAGCATTCAGAACCGCGTGAAACTCTAACTATAACTATCCAATCAGAGCACGCCATGTGGATTTCATAACTATCATAGCAGTTGAAGTGACGGTAGCTCAGAAAGCCAAACGTCACGCAAGCCCTACTCTTTTGCGCACGAATTTTTTCTACGGACTGCGGTTACACCCTGAAAAGTCCACATATAGTCACCTGACACGTGGACCCTTCTTGGACTATGGCATATCTGTGAATGTCAAATGACTTGGTCGTTAACTCCTGCTAGTTAAAGCTCCTAACCCTTTAGGGGCAGAATGTGTAACATCCATAATACTATTACTAATGATGTATCCAAAATTATATATTAGGAATTAAAATTAAGCATGTCACGTATTAATAATAAAATAGTTTGAAATTACATCTATACAATATACGTAAAATATGAGCTTGTAAAGGGCTAAGATTACTTATAAGAACTATGAAGAATAATTTACAAGGTACATTATAATACACAATAATTCATAATCTATTTAGAATAATAATTATAAATCACAAAATGAAAAAAGGATGACATAATCTATTATATATCTTCTTCCTTTGTCTGTTGGCTGAAGTATGAGTCCCTGAAAATATTATGGAAAACAATATAATAGGAGCGGGGTCAGAAAAATGAAATATTTTCTCCGAGGCCGGAAAACCTTGGACTGTGGAAACGGTGATGGGGGATCTTACTAAACCCGAGGCCGGATATAGTTTACGAAGTTTTCATTTTTTGAGATTTGATCTAATAAATAAAATCGCAGTACGTTTTATTATCCGTTGGACAATAAATACTAGTTTGTTAACTGTAGCTTTTGTTCACTGGGTAATAACTTTAGTAGAGTGTTAATCATCTTTTCTAGAGAGCACTTTAATGACATCACCAAAATGACATCATCAAAGTGACATCATCCTTGACTTTTTCTAAAAAGTGAACAAAGCTTCTCAAGGAAGCTTTGTATCAAGCTTCTCAAGGAAGCTTTGTATCAAGCTTCTCAAGGAAGCTAACTTTTCTCTCTCCTCCCTTGGAAACCCCACAGTAATGAAGGGGGAAAAGATGACACAAATTGTCATATTTTCATTTGAACATTCATTCACCTTTTCACATTTTCACCTTTTACATTTTCAAAAGTTTCTACCACTTTCTCTCTCTACTTTTCCTTTCTCTCTCAACTTCTCCTTTTCTCTCACTTTCTATCACATTTTCTCTTCTTCCTCTTCTCTCCAACCTCACCCCCATCCTCCCTTCAAGCACCCATTCATTTTCTTTAATCTCAACTATCTACATCCTTGAATCTAAACCACCATCCTAAGGCATTTTAGTGAGGAGATCTTAGTTTTCTCTCATTTTCTTCTCTCATTTTCTCTCCTCACTCTCACGACCAAGCACCACCATTGATGGCCATCCATGCTTACTTGCTCAACCAACTTTATTTCTTGCATCTACTCATCACCTAGAAGCTTTTTCCTTTTATGTCCATCACTTGATTCTTCCATCTTCATCTTCTTCCATAAAACCCTAAACTTGAAGCTTTGAGGTAAAGTTCTTGATTTTCTATTTTCTTTCCCTCATTTTCATGATTCTTGGTTACTTTAGTGGTTAAAGACTCCTCCTTTCAAACTTTGATTGTTGATTATTTGAGTTTGATCATTCTAGGGTTTTGGTGGAAGAGTTGGACGAATTTTAAGAAGCATAAAGGGAGTTATTTTCTTTTCATCTTCTTAGGTAAGAGGGAGATTAACCTCATTAACCATGCTATGGTGGTGAGGAACGAAATAGTTGTGTGGGAGTGGAGAATCCACGTGAGGATTCATCCACTCAATTGTGTGACTTTTGATTTACATCTGTTTGATTTTGTATGATTACATGATGTTGTTGTATGCAAAGAGTTAGTTATGGTGGATTGATGGTTATATGTGATGATATGATTTTGATAGTATGCATGAACTTAATTAATTGTGGTGATTAAAGTATGTGACATACTATGATTATGTTGTAAAGAAATGATTTTTGAGTTCCATTGATTATTTGAGGCTCACGACCTTTTGGCCGAGGAGAAGATACACGTGAGGAAAATATTCTATTGATTAAGAACTTAGATGATAAGGTGATAAGAACATGATTTGTGAGGTTACAAGTTGAAAGAGGAAAAGAACAAAGTTTTACCATTGAAGAAAATTGAAATTTTGTCATGATATTTGATAATTGGATGGAGAAGCAATTTGGAGACTTAAGTATTTTGTCTAAGATGATTCTTGATAAGTTAAATGGAAAGAATTTTATTTGGAAGTTAAAAAATGAAAGTTTTAGAAAGAATGTTAGAAAATATTACTTAGATGTTTTGTGAAACTAATTAGGATCAAAAGATTCATAAGTGAAAAGAGAATATGATCACCATGTTATGATTTGAGGAGTAATGACTTTTGGATATACCAATCGAAATAATTTCGGAGATAATTGAAATAATGAAAATGATTTATTAGTGGTGAATCTAGTTGGTTTGATAGTAAAGAAATTTAATTAATGATTTATAAGATGAGGATGAAAAAGAACAAATTTTATCATTTAGCAAAAGAGCGATTTTCAGTTTTAAGAGGAAAAAACAAGCTTAAGAAAGAAACAGTGAAAACTTGAAAGACTTAGAGGAAAGGGAAAAGAATTGTAAGGTTAAGACATTGTGGTTTCTTTTTAAGTTTTTCGTGAACGATATGAGGAGAGGTCTCTCGAGGAACTTAGTTAGGAGTGTTAGGTGATTAGGATTGATTTCTACCTTTTTCTTAAAAGTGTTACAATTAAAGCCTAATGGTGAAACAATGTCCTATATGCTAAAAAAATTGTAAGAATGCTTCATGTGAATTGATAGTGATGACTCTTGAGTTTGCACGACTGAAATACCTTGTGAAAGAATGCATTAGCATTGTGCTTTTGCGCCGACGTACTGGACCCGAGTGAATCAATTATATTTAGCATTGTGCTTTTGGGTCAACGTACTGGACCTGAGTGGATCGTGGGACCGATGTTCTGGACCCAAGTGGATTAGTGGTATTATGTAACTGTATAGGTGGTTATATATTATCATTGATACTAATGGTATTAAACGATTGTATAAGTAGTTGTTTTAATACCATTGGGAATAGTCCAGTGGTGGTTTAATTTCATTGTTCATGCATTTGAGCATTATACTATCGGCCTTTATTGCCTTGGAGTGGGCGAGAATTTGGATAGTGTGATCTCTGATGGATCTCAGGGGGCGTCAGGGCGAGGTGATTCACTTAGTGACCTATTGTCACATTGTATACCCCTGGCCATGAAAAACCATTGCAATGCACGATGAGAACTCGAGAAACGCTATCCTTTTCGTGGTCCGACGTAGACTATCATTGAGGGGGCAGATCTTCTGGAACGCTCATATCTGATTCTTTGTGTTTTGCTCCATGTAGTAGGAACTGGTTGCATTGTGCATAAGGATGGTCAGCATACACATCGTGCATATGCATAGACAGTATATTTGTTATTATGGTATAGTCCATACTTATGTATTTTGATGTACATTGCTGAATTATCTATCAGTCGATAACCTAATTATGCTTGTTGTTTCGTAATATTCCCGTATTGACATGATCATATCTACTATTATTTAATGTGATTGTGTATGCAAGGCATTAGTGTCTTTGTTGGGTTTCTTGCTACCATGATGGTATTGATGTAAGAGATCTCACCTCTTTAATTATATTATTTTGTCTGTTGCTGTTTTATGCTCATGTCTGTAAAGACTGTGATGGACACAAGGAAAGATTCGTGAGTTTTTACTAGACTGCAGTTCCACGGGGGCGTCAAAGCGTGGAATGTCCAATGGGATACGGGGCGTTACGGTGTCCCAAAGACTAACACTAATGATGTATCCAGTTTACACATCAATAATTAAAATTTAGTACATTACTTATGAATATCCACAAATTATTCAAATAAACAGTTTAATAACATACAAAATACGAGCCTTTCGCAGAAGCTTACAAAAAATAACATATGAAATGGATTTCTATACAAGGCTTTCATCATTGTACATAATATACATATATCGTACTATTTACAAAATCTAGAGCAACTAACAAAGATGTCTTCTCATGCTTAAACTCTGTCTCGCTTCATCTTGCTTGCCTATCATAGATTCTTCCTGGAATTATCATGGAAATCATAGAGAATAGTGGGGGTGAGAATTTAGAAATTCTCAGTAGTTTGTTTAAAATCGTGTCATCACAATAATTCTAGCTATTTCGGGGAAAAATCTTATTTTCATCTAGAACATTTATTATTATTCTAGGAAGATGGCAAAAGCCAAATCGAGTCCTTCCTCTTCCCGAAATAGAGGTTCATTTAATTATGAAAATCCTTATCAATCATCAAAATCACATCAAGTCTCATGTCTTAAAAATCATTAATCGTGCCATCAAAAATCTAACATTTAAAATCCATCAAATCCAAAGTCATTAAGACTCAAATCAATATATCAGAAATCACATCATTAAATCTTATATATTTTTCCATGATTTAGAAATATCAAGAAAAATATCATGAAGTCGCATATCTTAAATGGTAATTCAAATTATCAGGACACATGTGTCATCTCAAATCAAATGGTATGTAGGGAATTATCCATCCTCATAATACCGATCACTTGGTAGTAGCCCACTTTTAGGTTGGTGCACTTCAACCTCTTTGTGACTCACTTCATCACACAGAACTACTCCGGGTAACTGGACCCATGTCTCATTCAATCTAGGAGAGAGGATGCTTACTAACCCTCATTCAATCCACATGAATAGACCACGACCTCATGTCACTTGGGATGCTAGGATACACCAGTCTAGTTGTCCCGAGTTTAGGATCACCCCAAGTAGGAGGGAAACATCCATTCTCAACCACTAATGACTAGGGAAGCTCAGGTAAAGAGGAAGAACACATCTTAACCCCAATTACTCTGGTATAAAGAGATTCTTTATTCTCTTTTACCATTAACCAAGCATTACCCAAGTGCATTTTAATCCAAAACCACACTCAGCCCAGTTCCACAAAGGGATGCCATGAGAAAAACTAATTTTTCATTTCTACAATGCATTTTGTTCAACATCTCAATAATTATACAACACATGTATTTACAAGGTTTCTATTCATAGGCATTTCATCTCATCAAGGTGAGTTATCATTTTCATACATTTCATATGCTTTTCTTTGCTTTAAACACTTACATATGACGTTGGAAATTAATTCATCAGTTTAAAAACATCACAAAACATTTCTGTTTCTGATAGCTGAGCATAAAGTTTGACCTCTGTACAGTAAAACAAGCATAACTTGAGTTATAATAGAGTGTTAGTCATCTTTTCTAGAAAGCATATTTATGACATCACCAAGATGACATCATCACCATGACATCATCCTTCACTTTATCAAAAATTGTGTGAAGCTTCTCAATGGAGCTCCACCTTTCCTCTCTCCTCTTAGGGCTTCACAATTTTAGAGGGAAGGAAAGATGATAATCTTGTCATCTTTTCACTCAAAGACATCACTTTCACTTTTCATTTCAAAAAGCTATCACTTTCTCTCTCTACCTTTCTCTCTTCTCTCCCTCACGTTCTCTCTTCTCTTTTCCTCTTCACCCACACGGCTCCACTACACCATTTTATGCCACTCAAGTTTATTTGCTCCAACTAACCTTAGTTTTTGACTCCCCTCATCATCTTGAAGCTCTTCTCTTTGGTGAGCATCTATTGGTTCCTCCATCTTCATCATCTTCTACCAAGCCCTAAAGCTTAAGACTTTGAGGTAAAGTTCTTAGCTATCCTCCTTTCTCTTCTCATTTTCGTGGTCCTTGATCACCCTTGTGATCAAAGACTCCTCTTTTCAAACTTTGGTTGTTGATTGGGTGAGTTTGACCATCCTAGGGTTTTCTTGTTGGTGGTGGACGAAATCTTACAAGGAGCTTGCTTTCTTTGGTTGTCTCTTGAGGTAAGAAGGAGATTTCTCTTGTCTACCTTCTATGGTAATGAGGGACGTTTGGGGGGGTTTTGGGAGTGAAGAATCCATGTAAGCATTCTTCGCTTGATTTGTGTTTAATTCTTGATATTTAGTTGTATCTTGCCTATGTAATTTGTGTGACTTGATGGATTGAATGTTTGAAAGTCTATTTTGGGGTTTTTGAGCAAAATACACAGGCTGTGTGAGTTTACACGGCCCAGGCTATGTAACTCATTGGAAAACACAACACACACTTCATAAGTAAGAAGAGAACACGGCCCAGGCCATCTAACGGGACACGGCCGTGTAATGTAAGTGGTTTGAATTAGATCGTGTTCTGTCCCTCCAGAGGAGAACATGGTCGTGTCATCCAGACCGTGTAATGGGACACAGCCATGTCAGCCAGGCCGTGGAAAGATACATGGCCGTGTAAAAGAGATGAAGGAAAATTTGAAGCTCTAGTGTTCTAGGAAGCTTCCGAACATGATAAAATGATATGTATTGAGTTGGGATGTAAGAGTTTGAATAAAGAAAGAAGTAAATTAAGGAGTTGTAATAATAAGAGAGTGGTAATATAATTTAGTCTCTTAGTGAGAGAGGGATTTTGATCTTGAGAAGGAAAAATAGGAGAGGGAGATAATTCATAATAAATTAGAGTACCTTTAGGGCTATTGGGAATTTACGTACTTGATATGCCTTGTGATTTTAAACATGATGATTGATTTGATATTAAACAAATGAATGAGACCCTGAGTGGTCAATGATTGATTTAGGCATGTTGTGGCTCCTATTGATGAAATTAATATCGATAAAGCATATTATGCCTCTATGTCATGTGATCATGCGTTGTGAAAGTTGGAATGACTTATTGTTAAGGCGGAATGCCTATATTTCATTGTCATGTGATCATGCATTGTGAAAGTCAGAATGACTTGTTGTTAAGGTGGAATACATATGTTTCATTGTTATGTGATCATGCATTGTGAAAGTCAGAATGACTTGTTGATAAGGCAAAATGCCTAGAAGATGAATTACCCATTTGTGCGGGTGTGAATTGCATACTGTGGTTCACTTATTGGACTTGGAGGCGTCGGGACGTGGGTATCCCACAAGTGGACAGTTGGTAGCTCCACTGGACCGTGGTGACTATGCAACGCACCGATGATCTCGACCAGAAACTATCCTATTCATGATGTGGTTGAGAGTGTCTTGTATAGCCATGTTGCGCATACTGATTATATTGAAAAACACATTTGAGTTTAACAATATACAGACAGTGGTTCTCCCGATCATTCTCTCCGATGTTAGTTTTAGCTCCATAGAGTAGGTGTCTGTCCATTGTGCATACACATATCATTTAACATTTTGTTACAATAAACTTACATAGTGAATTTATCTATTATTATATTGTGGACTTACTCGTGACATGTATAGATGAGATGTCTGTTGGAAAGCTTAATTGACTGTAAATTGTTATGATTGTATTATGTAATTTATTGATGTTGTTGTCTCTTACTACCGTATTAGTAATGATATAGAGAGTCTCACCTATTTGTATTGTTGTTCTGCCTACTTCTGTTTTATGTATTATTATGGATAAAGATTAAGAGGAAGGGTTGCTATTGTATTTTGGGATGGCTGCTAGAAGGGATCTTTTAGTTACGTCCGAGCTCAGTTTCATGATGGGGCGAGTGCCTAGCGTATTGATTGAGAAAACAAACATATTAGATATGTTGGAAATGTAACTTTAACCATCTGTAGGAATCGTTCTGATGTTCCTTTCTTTTCTCTTACTATTGCCATATACTTAGAGTTGCTCATGCCGATTAGAGAGCTGTGGGGTAACCTACATTATACCCCAAGGGACGATCTGGACCCAGTGGTATCCACTGCTAGAATATCAGTTTGTGAGTTATGGTCCCATGTGGGAAATTTTGTTGACTTGGGGTCTGAGGAGGAGGAGGATCTTGAGGAGGATCCAATGAAGGACTTTGGGGAAGATCCTGCTCTCTAGGCAGTCCAGACTTGGGCCGGTGTATATTTTGTTATCAGTGGTCATTATATATATTTTTTAGTACAAACTTTTTATATTTTGGGTGGACCATGATCCACGCCACTGATGTATATCATTTTTTTGAGATGTAATTATGTAATGACCATATCTCGTATATGCTCATGCTTTATTCAGATTTATGCCTTTTAAAAAAAAAATTTAAAAATCCATATTTTATTATATTATACTTTCCGCACTTTTATTAATCATTGGTAAAAAAAAGGATTCATTAAGGAATTGGTCATAAAATGTGACATCCAAAAGAGGGTGTTACACTATCCTTCAAAGAGAAAGGAAAGAACTTAAGTCTCACAACGTCATCAGTTGTATTTTGACTATGAAAAGTCGCAACTACTTTCTTAAACTCTCTGATGTGCATATATGGATTTTCATTTTCCTAGCCATGAAAAGTAGTGAGTAACTATATCATCCCTATTTTAAAATCTAGTTGGGGAGTATTAGCTGGAAACATGATGCATGACAGTGTAGCTATGCGTGTAGGAGGGAGGTAATCCTAAAGGGTCCTAGTGGGTTGATCTTTGTGTTCACTCATTTTCTCATAATCAAAAGTATCAAATAAATAAATTGAAAAATCAGACTCTAACTCTGACATAGGTTTACGAGCAAACCAACCCAAGGAGTCTCTATACCTTTTCAAGCAAGGTAGAGAAAAATAATGCAACACTAAAAAAAAAAAAAAAAAAGCTACAAAAGAAAAGAAAATAAAATAAAATAAAATAAAGATGCAACAAGATAAAAGAAGGAACAAAATTACCGCATTTACAAACTTCTGAAAAGGAAAATTATCTAGCAATTCTTTTACCGTCTCACCGGCAACAGTGCCAAAATTTGATTACGCCTAAAGAATAACACGATAATTGTAGCACAAATTTTTGGAGTGTCGATTTCACGAGATACAAATTAAAAGAATAACTAAAGAAACAAAGAAACTAAAGAAAAATATAAAATGATTAAAAATAAATAAATATTAATTTAAATTCAAAAGTAAGTGAAGCAAAGTAAAACAAATTGGGTTGTATACCAAATGTAAGATGACTAAGGTTCAGAATCCACTAAGATTAATTTTAACATTAACTATACCAAATTATTTTACCTACATAATTTAACTCATGAACATCTAGCGGAAAGCATGTGTTCACGGAAAATATATCAATAAAGCATTAAAAATAATGACCATATGTATGATAAAATTTTCCTAATTAATAGTAATTATTAAACCATTAAATGTATCTCTAATAAGAAATCACAATTGATATCCAACAATTACTACTAACATTTAGATAACACAAATAAATTACCAAGCATAAGAAAAATATAACTGAACTCATCTTAAAATTCATTCATATAATCTTATAGAAAAATAGAATCAATAAACATTAAATCTTAAAATTGAGTAAAAATAATTCAGTATAATAATATTAAAATAATCAAGATTTTCACCATTTCTTTAATACAAAAAATTTAGTAAGACATAATCAGATTAAAACATAACAAATTCATCTCACAAAAATTCTCCATTGTGCACAAAATTATCTGCACTGTGCGTTGTTGCCACTGTGTGTGTGTCGCGTTCTTTCTTCCTACCTCGGATGGCGTGTGGCTAGAGCTGTCAAAATGGATTGGCCTGACAAAATAGATGGGCTGAGCTAGTAAATGTCAACTCGAAATTAAAAATAACCCGCAATTGGTTGGGTCAATCCAGTCCGTTTACATTAAAAAGAGATGGACTGGATTAACAAAATGTCAATCCAAAACTTACATGAGCTGAAGTGGGCACCCGAAAATGGTCTGACACTACCCGTTTTGATATCTCTACGTGTGGCACTTTAGTTGCCAATTCTCCTCTATTTCTATTTTCTCTTCCGCGGTGCACGATGCCTCTTGTTTCTTCTATTTTTGCACGGCGGTGCACACCCAATATGCTTCCTTTTCTCCAATTGAATTTCTTTCTCTATTTATAATAAACTGTGCACGGCCTACTGTAGCTTTTTCTTCTCAATTTGTTGTGCACCATGGCTTCTGTTCACGGCCCACGGCCCAACAGCAGCAAATCTTGCTCTTTTTTTCTCTTATAATTTGCTTCCCATAATGTTGTTCCTTTTCTTCAATTGCCCAATTCGTTTCTTGCTTCTGGGCCGCATGCGGCTTCTTTCAATTCTTTTTTTTTATATTTTATATTTGGACTACTTTTTTATTTGAGCTTTGAATCTTCTTTTGAATTTAATTGAGTTTTGACTTACTCTTTATAAACTCTAAAATTAAACATAAAAATTTATTTAAAAATATTTCAAAGTAAATGAAAATTTAATTTAAAAATATACATTAATTTTAATAATTTCTATTCATATTTTAATATTTTAATCTAATAATAAGATATTTAATGGGCATTTTTGTACACTCATCACTCTCCCTTTCCTATTTTCTCCTCATTTTTCTGCTTTAAAAGTGACGTAGAGAGTGGTTGAGAAGAGAGATAAGAAGGAAAGAAAGTCAAGGCAGAAAGGTGGTAACTTGAAACATTTGATAACTTAAGATATTTTGGCTTAACTCCCGATCTGTTAAGAATACTTTGATTTCACCAAATCAAATTTCCTAACTTTTAACAAGTTTAAAATAAATCCTAACATTCATTAAAAATCTTATTTCACCATTTTCATATTTTTTCATATCTACTACTAGTCAATCTGACATTAAAACACACACTCAATATGCTTAAAAATGTCAAATTAACTTTGAATAACCTCAAATCTTAACTACATCATCGTCCTCCACACATTTATGACCTAAAAACACATTTTTAACATTTATTTCCATTAACTAAGCAGTTTAAGTCAATTTTGGAGCTAATAACAGTTATTTTTCTTATAGTGTTAAAGCAAAATGACTAAACTTGCTCAGAAAATTACAAAATTTTTCAGACATGTAAAGTAAGTATTATACTACCTTTGTAACTATTTACAAGCCTAACATATTTTTCAAGATACTACATTTCTCCCCTCCTTTTTAAAATTTTGTCCCCAAAATTTGGTTTACTTAATGTAAGAAGTCCTAAACAACTCATATGTAAAAACAGGTACAACCAAATACCAAAAAAACAAATTTTCACTAACAAACTCACCTTTCTTTGAACCAGGAGACTGTGTTGTCTCCTTGCCCTCCAACCAGTAAACTATTCCTAGTCTAACCTTTGACTTTGCCTCCTTCCTTTAAGGACAATTCCTTGCAAAGTGGTCTGACTTGCCACAAGTGAAACATGCTACCTAGTCAGCTACACAAGCCTTATCCCCATGATATCTACCACACTTGACACACTTCTGCCCACGATCATCCATCTAAACCTGCTTTCCCTTATCCTTTTGATCTTTATACTTTGGAGAATTCCTCTCTAACCTATCCTCTGTACTCTTTCGTTTGTAGTAGTCTTGTAATCGATGCTCTTGTTATGGTCTAAAACTCAGAGGTTCTACCACTCTGCACTTGTTGACTAAGGTAGGGTAATCCTAAATCTCAAAAGGCATTACTATTCTCCTCATACTATCTCTCAGGACAATTTCAAACTTTACACACTTTCAACTATCATCTAGGTTGTACCTAAGGGTAGAAGAAAACTTGAACAACTCCTCAAACCTCACCAAATACTGTCCAACAGTTATGTTGCCATGCTCTAACAGCAAAAACTCCACCTCTTTATTCTCTTGTACATTTTGCGGAAAGTATTTCTCCAAGAATGCAATCTTAAATACCTATTATGTAACCTGAGTCCCTGCCACTTCCATCGTTCTCCTCGCACCATTCCACCAATGCTCAACATCCCTCTTCAACATGTATACAACAAAAGACATCTTTTGGTCCTCTGTGCATCTCATCACAACAAAAATCTTCTCCAACTCTATTATCCACTCCTCGGCCTTCGCTGGATCATACTCCCTTTGGAAGGATGGAGGACTAGCCTTCCAAAATTCTGAAAGGTCATGAAAATCCTAGTTTCTTTCAACCTGTACCACTTATGCTAGCTGAGGTTGTGCCAGTTGTGTATTCCCCATTTGCTCAAACATCCTAGCAGTTGCAGCTGCATGCTCCCTCATTGCATTAATAGTTGTAGTCTTCTATTCTCGCATTGCATTGGCCATTGCCATCACAGTCTCAGCCATATTCGGACCTTCACTAGGTGAGTTCCTTCTCTTACAGGTTTTCCTTAGTGGTATCATAGTTTCTTATATACACAGAACAATACACATTGAGTTAATCAGTCATCAATATCATGTAACCGTGTAATAGTAAATAATAACAATCCATCCTAAGGCAAGTCATGCAACTTTATCCAAACATCTCAAACAAGGGACAAAGAAATGCATAACACACAAAAGAACTCCTAAACATGCCCAAGCATAGTCAGTCCATACCCCGGCCCAACAGGATGAACTGCTCTAATACCATAATGTAACATCTTAAATTTAATAACAACAGTATAATCTATGTTATACCATAATAATTAGATTCAAGCATATTACTAACTACCACTAAGCATATTCTAATATTTTATAATATATCAATATCGTAAACATAGAAAGTATAAGCCACGAGCGAAGATTATATATATATAACGTTTGTATTTCTCATAGGTACAAAATGAATACATAGATTGTAAGATGGGCCTCTCAAGGCACAAAATATACAAGTTCCAAAAGAACTATTACACAAACTAAACTAAGCTCTTGCTTGCACTTCATTTTCCATAAGTCGTCTTCCTTGGAATCATTGTGGAAACACAAACATGGGGTGAGAATCACATATTCTCAGTAGTAATCCCATAAAACATGTTATCACAATCATTCCAGCCATTTCGGAGAAAAACATCATTTGAAAATACAAGTCACACTAGAAAGGTGGCAAAAACCAAAAATATATCCTTTCTTTTCCCGAAATAAGTTCTCATTTTATAAGTTTGTATAGAAAACTCATTTCCACACAACACTCACAAATCATCATCACACTCTCAAAAGTAAGCAATCGCCCATACAATTGTCATGCATGAATATGTTATGATTAGTAACCACCCATACAATTTTCATGCTATGTCAAATTATGTCTAGTGTTCATGCCTATGCAATAACCTAAATATGTAATGAATAATGTTATATTACCATTTATGGGAACTTAGTTCCTTGGCGATGTCATGATATGCATGAGCCTTGAACAAAACAAAGGAACCCGGTTCCACGAGTCTTGAACAAGCATTAGGACCCAGTTCCAAATATCTCACAAGATGTGAGGGAATGAACCATCCTCAACTCATCACTACGATAAGGAAGGTATGTTACCTCTTCACTTATAATCATGTATGGTCACCCAAAAACAAGGATCTCATCCTCATCCACATAGGTATGAAAAACAATAATGCTAATTACTACAAGAACTAACATGTCAATTGGTTTACATCCATAACCAGAAGTGTGAAATACAATGATGTCAATTAGAGTCTCATCACATAAACATTTCATTAAATACTCCCATTAGAGGCTCATCATAAAAGAGGAAACTATCCCAAAAGAAAGTTCCATTTACCCAAAACATTGGTTTACAAAGTAACTACCAAGGTTTGGCAACAAATACTAACTCAAATCTTTGGATTTTATAAAAGGATAATCGGTTAGTGCTTCCCCCTTACCGATTATCACTGACTAGAAATGTCAAAATATAAGTCCATAATCGATTACCTTCACTGGTTAATAGATTATGGCCCTAAAATAACCCTTTGTGTAAGTACAATAATCAGTTAATAATTTAGTGGTAATCGGTTATTGCAATTTCTAGATTTGCTCCCAGGTGAATAATCAGTTACCACCTATGGGTAACTGTGATTTATATGACCAGAGACGTTTTTCTCAACCAGATAACCAATTATCACAGCAAATACTCAATTATCTATTGAGTTCTAACAGATAACGTGAGCTTCATCTCACCATCTCCAAAACGACCATCAAAGATCAACTTAACAATTTCTAGGAAAAATTCATTCCTCACTACAACCAATCTTCCTTTTAATAGTAAAAAAAAATAAGAGAGAAGAGTGTAAGAATGACAAGCACACATTCACCCCTTCTTTCACACCCAAATCTCCTACTTTGAGTTCATGGGAGAACAAAGGTGTAAACGTGTCCTAAGTATCAACCATGCTCCACACAAGTTAAAAACAAAGCAATTTCAAGCTTAGAACCAAAGTCAAACATGAAAATCATGACTAACCTTAAACCCATTACCATCCATACTAACTCACACCAAGAAGTAAAGATGAAGGAATAAAGAAAGAGTTATGAAAAACAGGTTCCCCCTACCTCTAGTGTCTTGAAAGAATGAACTCAAAAGTTCTTCACCACTTCCCTTTTCTTCTTCTTCTTCTTCTTCTTCTTCTTCTTCTTCCTTTGCTCCTTCTTTGGCTGCTCTCCCTATCTTGTTTTCTCCTCTTTTTTCTGCTTTAAAAGTGATGTAGAGAGTGGTTGAGAAGAGAGATAAGAAGGAAAGAAAGTCAAGGCAAAAAGGTGGTAACGTGGAACATTTGATAACTTATGATATTTTGATTTAACTCTCGATCTGTTAAGAATACTTTGATTTTACCAAATCAAGTTTCCTAACTTCCAACAAGTTTAAAATAAATCCTAAGATTCATCAAAAATCTTGTTTCACCATTTCCATATTTTACCATATATTCTACTAGTCAATCTGGTATTAAAACACACACTCAGTATGCTTAAAAATACTAAATTAACTCCGATTAACCTCAACTTTTAACTACATCATCTTCTATACATTTGTGACCTAGAAAAAAACTTCTCACTTTTATTTTCATTAACTAAGTTGTTTAAGCCAATTTTGGGGCTAATAACAGCTATTTTTCTTGCATAGTATTATAACAAAGTGACTAAACTTGCTCAGAAAGCCACAAATTTTATTAGACATGTTAAGCAAGTATTAGGCTACCTTTGCAACCATTTACAAGCCTAACATATTTTTCAGGATGTTACACCAAGGATCGCAACATCGGGAGGACGGTGAGCAAACTTATACCCAGACCACAAACTCATGGGAAAGTATTTGCTCTAAGTGGAGAAGAGACAAGTCAATCTCCTAACATGATTCAAGGTAAATGTTTTCTTAAAAACACCCTCTTAATTGCATTGTTTGATTCATGATTTACACACTCCTTTACATATATTGATTGTTTGAGAAAGCTGAACTTGCCCATAACTCCCTTGCCTTATGATTTGTTAGTTTCAACTCCCACAGGGGAAAAATTTTCTACTTCTCAAGCCTGCTTGAAATGTCCCATTTTAATTAAAGGAAAAGCTTCCACTTCAAACCTTGTCTATCTGCCTTTGATTGGTATTGATATCATAATTGGAATGGACTGGTTGTCTATTAATGACATTACTTTAGACTATTCTACAAAACTTGCTTATTTTTCTAATGATCCACCCATGGAACAAAAATCCATTGATATCCTATTCCTCAATGCCACTCAAGAATAGAAGTATTTCTTAGAGGGAGTTCAAGGGCTTCTTTTTTTGCTTTCTTTAACTTTAGAGGTTGAGTAGGAAATAAACAACATACCTATAGTAAAAGAATTTCTAAATGTGTTTCCCAAAGAGATAGTGAACCTACCACCTGAAAGGGAAGTTGAGTTCTCCATTGACCTAGTTCTAGGAACAGGACCTATATGTTTTTCACCTTATAGGATGTCCTCTTTGGAGCTAAGTGAACTCAAGAAACAAATAGAGGAATTGTTAGCCAAATGATTTATCAAGTCCAATGTGTCAGCATGGGGTGCACTTGTTCTACTAGTCAAAAAGAAATATGGGAGCATAAGGTTATGTGTAGATTATAGGCAGTTGACTAAGGTTACAATTAAGAATAAGTATCCACTCTCTAGAATAGATGACCTATTGGATCAGTTGTTAGGAGCCTCAATCTTCTCAAATATAGATTTAAGGTCAGGATATCATCAGATAAGAGTGAAAGAAGGAGATATACCTAAGACATGCTTTAGTATGAGGTACAGGCATTATGAGTACATTTGTATGCCCTTAGTACTTAATAGTGCTCCTATAATATGGATTACATGAATAGAATTTTTAGGTCGTACCTTGACCAGTTTATAGTAGTCATTATAGATGATATACTTATTTATTCTAAGGCTAAGAATGAGCATGAACAACACCTTAGAGTAGTTTTACAGATACTAAAGTAGAAACAATTGTATGTGAAGTTAGCAAAATGTGAGTTCTGGTTTAGTGAAGTAAGATTCTTAGGTCATGTGATAACCTAAGGAGGAGTAGCAGTGGATCCTAGTAAATTTGAAGCAATAGTTTATTAGGAGAGGCCAAAGACAATTGCTAAGATTAGGAGTTTTTTGGGATTAGCAAGTTATTATAGAAGATTCATTAAAGGATTGTCCCAGCTAGTTTTACCTCTGACTAGGTTAACTTGAAATGATAAGCCTTTTGAGTGGATTCACCTTGTGAAACTAGTTTTCAGGAGTTAAAGAACAGACTTACCTCCACTTAAGTTAATAATTCCTGATCTTAGGCAAAGTTTTATAGTTTACTATGATGCATCTAAAAAAAGATTGGGTTATGCTCTGATGCAATATGGTAGAGTTGTAGCTCATGCATCTAGACAACTTAGGTTGCATGAAGAAAATTACCCAACCCATGACCTAGAGTTAGCAGCAGTAATTTTTGCCTCAAAAATTTGGAGGCATTAGTTGTATGGAGTGAAGTTTAAGAAATACAGTGATCATAAGAGGTTGAAGTATCTTTTTGATCAAAAGGAGTTAAATATCAGACAACAAAAATAGATAGAATTCTAAAAGGACTATAATTTTGAATTAAAGTACCACACTGGCAAAGCAAATGTAGTGGTTGATGCCTTGAGCAGGAAGTGCTTGCACAAGTCCTCAAGGATGATAGGGGAACAAAAGTTGTTGGAAAATTTTGTAATTGACTATTGGCCATTGAAGAATTCTTTTGATGATAATAAACTTGAAGATGATGGCAAGATCAAGTCCAAGAACTTCATGAATAGCTTTAGGACTTAGATCATTGTGTAAAGGTAAAAAGGGGTTCACACTTAAGTTCTAAACTTGTTTTTCAAAGTGTAACACCCTTAATAGCATGTTAGACTAGTTTATGATTACTAAGGTAGCATAATCCTAGTTTTACATGTCAGTAAAGTTTTATGACAAACTAAGTTAGTTTAGGCACTTTGCTACAATACAAAATGTGATAAATTGCTTAAAATAACTCAAATAATAGCATAAGTTGCTAAGTTAAAGGAAACAAATATAGATAATTTGTTTCTAAGTCACAAATGAGATAAGTAAAATGTAGTTAAGGTATGAGGACAATTGGTGTTAGTTTTACATTTTTAAGCATACTGGTTGTGTGTTTTAATGTCGGATTGACTCCCAGCAGATATGAAAAAAATAGAGAAATGGTGAAACAAGATTTTTAATGAATCTTAGGATTGATTTTAAATCTGTAGGAAGTTAGAAAATTGGATTCGGAGGAATCTAAGTGTTCATAGCAAATCGGGAGTTTTTGTACCACTTTAGTGATTATCTTATGAGAAGCAAAGTGTGACTTTGGTACTCATATCCCACGGAAGAAGCAGAAAACATAAAAGAGAGAAAGAGAAAAAAGAAAGAAAGGGAAGCAACCGAAGGAAGAAGAAGAGAAGGAAAGAAAGGAAGAAGGATCCAAGAGCAAGAGCAAGGCTTTAAGATCTTCATCCATACAAGAGATAAGGGATCCATACAAGAGATAAGGGACTTCTACTCATCTTTTTCTTATTGGGTCATCTTGAATGAACTTAAGTTTTGTTAATGGAAATAGGGGTTTAGAAAGCCAAATTTATGTTTTTGACTTGGTTCTTGATTTTAAGGGTTATGTTAGTATGTTTTCAGCTTATTTAGTGTAAGATGGCCATTTATGACTCAAGATCAACCATTAGGGTTCATAAATGAGGAACTTCATGATGGTTAGAGTTAAGGTGGTTTTTGAACCTAAATCTATACTTAAGTGAATCAACAGGTTGTATGAGAGTTACAACAAGTTTAAGGACCTAGATTGAAGGCAGGAATCACAAGGAAACCAATCTTGGATGATTGGAAGTGAGAAAAGAACTAATAGAATAGTACCAGCCTTGTTACTTCTACAGAATTTTGCAGAAATACAACTTACATCACGGCATGAGATGCATCACGCCGAGGCATGAGGAACTAGAGATAAGCACACCACGGAATGAATGAGGTTGCGTCGAGGTGTGTGATGCATCACATAAGGACCCGAGAGTAGGGCGTTGCAGCGTGAGAGACCAGAGGGCAGGGTGCCGCGATGTGCAAAGGTCGTGCTACGGCATGAGGGCTTGAAACTCACCAAAATGCTTGTTTTGATGAGTAGAGTTCCCTAGTTATTAGAATCCTTTGTTTATACCTTGTAGAGGATGTTGAGACACTAGAAAGGGTATTACTTAAAGAGAAAAGACTACCTGGCATACAAGGGAAAGTAAATGAAAGTGTGTGCATCCATTGAACATGGATTGCCATAGACCAAGAGTTAGTTTCTTGAGCAACATAGTGTTGCATAGATATCACAAGAGAGGTGATTAAAGAGCTAAGAAATTAGATGAGAGTAAATAAGCTATATGGCAAGAGTTGAGTGTCATAGTACTTAGTTGGCAAGAGTAAAGGCCATAGTGCATGAAAACTCTCATAGAGATGAAGTAGAGTTATTAATGCAAAGATAGAAAGTGTACAAAGTCTAGTTGGTATTAATTATATGCCGTAGTGCATGAAATACTCTCATAGAGTTAAGGTAGAGTAAGTAATGCAAAGATGGACTTAATATAGAGTTATGTGGTGGTTATGTTAGAGTTAAACATAACTCTGCATTTGCATACACACGCATCATATTTCTCACATACTTGTTATTCCTAGAGTTGAGATAGTGGAGGCATCCACTCAGTTTTTAGTGGACTTGTCCACTCATTAATAGTAGACTACTTAGTAGACTAATTGGTAGGTTATAAGAGGTTGCATGTTATGATAGCAGACTCCCTCCCTACTTTGTAGGTTATAGGAGGTTACATGTTATTATGGCAGATTCCCTCCCTACCTAGGGGAATAGTTAAGTTTCATAACATTGCACCTACACTATAATACACTTTTCTTTTAGCATAATCGTACATCATTTCATCATTTCATAATTTAACTCTTATTTTGATTGGAATTTGTGTTTTTAATGTGTTTGTATTGCATTTGCCTTTGGTGACAGCTGTATGGGCGGTTGGCTTGTTAATGGTATTATACGATTGTATGGGTGGTTGTTTGATATCACCTTTTGTTTTAGTTCAACTTAAGATATAGATTACATTTTGAATATTGCATAGAGTTGAGGCATATATTCTTATGTAATAGTTAGGTTTATTCTTGCGAATGTTTAAACTGCTGGTATTATGCATGACAGTCTTTATCAGATCTTGATTAAGAATAGTGTCTCGGTCCGGATCATCGGCGTGTTGCGTCGGTCTAACCCACGGTATAGAAAAGCTACCAACTACCCATTGTAGGCAACCCGCACCCCAATGTCCCCATGGTCAACGGGTGACTTACACTACGCATATCGCACCCACTCAAGAGGTGTAGTCTCTCTAGGCAAATAGCCTCATACAGTCTTTTAGACCTTTCCAATGTATGTACTATGCACCATTCACAGTTTAAACTCAATAACTCATATTCTCAGTTCAATTTCATTATTTCATAGTCGGGGTCCTAATATTGGCCCAATAGTACCTTTACGGTATTTTCATCGCATAGTCATATTTTTATATTTTCTCAATCGTGTAAAATATTTTCAACGTATTTTAAATTAGAATATGATTTCTCTCATTTAATACTAAAAATTGACCTAACTTTTGATATTTACATAATAGTCCCTCTAAAATATAATATTTACATTTTAGTCTTTTTTCAACTAATAATTTCATAATAGTCTCTCAAAAATTCATATTTATGAAACAGTCTCTCTTTTATAAAATATTTGCAATATGGCCTCTCTAAAAATAATAATTACAATATAGCCCCTTTAAAGATGAAAATTACAATATTGCCCCTTAAAAATGAAATTTACAATATGACCCATCTTTTAATAAAAATTACGATATGGTCCTTTTTAAAATAATAATTACAATTTTGTCCCTCTTTTATAAAAATTTACATTATAACCCTTCTAAAAATTTGTATTTGTAATGTTTTCCCAAAAATGATATTTCTTTCTTTTACTTGACATATTATAGCTCAAATTTTACGGACGCGCTTCAAAACCCGTAGGGTGAGCTATACGTCAGTAAACTTCAAGTATTGACACTCATTTTATTTCATAACCTATTTATTTAATTATATCAGATTATTTTCCCAAAATCATTTTGCTTGCTATACTCAAACTTGTTCAAATTAATTTCCTTTTCATTTAAATCCTTAATTCTCATTTGAATCCATCATTTTCATGACTTTGGTCCTCTAAACCCTATTATGGCCGTGAACCTCATTGCTCTTTGGAGCATTCATACAATCGTTTAATCATATTGTTCACATCCTAAATTACACATACACTTGCATGCATTCCAAATTATCCATACAAGCATATAATCAAAGCAATAATCATACAATCACACATGCAATCACAAAAACAAGATTATAAACCATACAAACACAATCAAAGAAGCAATAAACAATAGGTGAAGAACCCTCATGGGTTTTTCACCGTACAAAACCATCCCCACACCACCAAAACTTGGTTGATAAGGTTAAATCTCCCTCTTACCTCTTGAAGACAAGAATCCTCAAGCTTCTCCTCCTCCTTGATTTCGTGTGAGTCAAAAACAATTCCCTAATAATTCTAAAACAATTAGTAAAATCACAAATAAGGCTTAATAATGATAAACCATGGAACAAACATGGTTTAGAAAATCACAAACTAAATTTTAAACCATAAAATCAAAAGTTTACCTCTAGGGAAGTAAGATAGAACTTAGATTTTGAAGCACTTAGGATAAGATTTTGATGAAACTTCCTAAATGAAAAGTGTTTAGGAGGTGGTTTAGGTTTAGGAAATGATGAGAACAAAAATTATAGAAGATGGGTAGTGGATTTAAAGATTGGGGCCAAACCACAATGAAGAAAAAGGAAAGAAAATGTTCTTGAGTTCTTGGGAAATTTGAGAGAATATGATGCTTGGCTTTTTAGGTGAGAGAAAGTAAATATTTGAGAGTGAAATTGTGAGGGTGCTTCCGTGAGTGGCTTGTAGGAGAAATTAAGGGATTTAATTGAAGTAAAATATCCTATTTGGGTGTTCACATTGAGAGCACATGGCTTGGTCACCATGTGGTCATCAAATTATCATGCAAGATGGTTCAAGAACCTTGGAGAAACCTCCCAAGGCTGCATGGCCGTGTGGCCTTAATGGGATTAGGGACTTAATTTATTTTCAATTAAAGTCTAATTACATGCTAATTAATTAGTTAATTAATTAGGTTAAGTTTCCTAGTTACACCTAATTAACATTCTAATTCCATAACTAATTAATTAGATATATAATTGTATATATCATAGCCTCTAAATAAAATTAGGATATCTAATTAGACGTTGGATTATAATTAATTAATAACTAGGTTAGTTTACTTAGTTTCCTAATTAGGCAATTAAGATGATTAAATTAGTTTAATTAGTTACTAAGTAAAAGTCAAGCCACTATATTTGACTCATCTTAACCAATGATTTTAACTTTGTCTCCTATCTATTAATCTCATCTAAGGTGGATATTACTTAGTGATTTTATCTGAACTGTTCTCACACCATTGATCTGATCAACAATTATGATCAAAAGCATCTAAATCATATTTTTCATCCGATAGTCCACAACAAAGTCTATGCCCCTTTGTTTGACCACTTCCTATTGGATAGAAAAGTCCAGCCACCTATTTTGATTGATTCCTATTGGTTCGTTTTGATTTAGGTTACAGAAAATATTCTAAGCACATTTTCTGTCAGTTAAAATATACCGGGTCAAATAATTTATAGCAATAACTGCTATAAATAAAATAGTAGATATTTATCCTTGAAATATTTTTATTTCACAGATAAATTCTAAAAATTAAAAGATTCTTTTCTGTGTCACTCAAATTTGGGTTTAGTAAGATCCCCCGCCTCCGAATAAATCAAATAAGAATTTCCCTGACCCGAAAATTATTATTTTCCTGACCAAGAGCAAATCACCCAAAATGATCAAAAATGATCTCGGAACAGTCAAATTATTTTTATAACACACAGAAAATATAAAACAGTGTAATTCTGTTATTACTATTAACATAATCAGAATTTGGGGTGTTACAACTTGCATGAATATTTGAAAAGATTATACCTTTTCTTGAAGGTTTCTACAATGATAATCTCTTGCAAAAAAATCTAAGTTGCAAGTTTTGCAAGATGTCAATTTAAATTCTTAGTTTCCTTCTCATCATGTTTGAGCTTTTCTTCCTATTTTGATGACTAAATTCTGGGTTTCAGGAATTAAAAATCATGGTTATTCTTATCAAAAGAACAATTATACTCTAGCTTACCATTTGTTAAGGGGAACTAATGATAAATCTATTATTTGTCATTCTAGAGAGCACCACAAATTGCAAGATAGCCAGTTGACTATGCCATTTCAGCACCTTGCATTAAGTTTAGAAATTGCCATGTATGCTTGTGTTTTAATATATATATATATCCTATTAGATTAAATGTCTCATGTGATGAGCTTGTGACTTATCTTATTAGTTTAATATGTAATTAAATTAAGTTAATGGGCTAAACTCTTATTAGGTAAAAGGGAAAGGGTAGCTTTGCAATTATATGAACTATCAACTTGATGAAAGTTAACAGTATTTAAGGAATAGTTTCTGCGCAAAACTGTAGGTCTGTTCATGTCCGTCAGGGTTTCTTCTTCCCTCACCATCACTAAAGTAGAAGAAGCATAAAGAAAAGGCAAAGGAATAAAATGTGAGTTTTGATATCTCTATAACGCACTTGGAATACAGTCTACCAACCATTCATGGATAAATGTTAGTGTCTTATTATGCTCTTATTTGTGGGAATCATGAATTCTAAGATTCTTATGTTTGAATGGTAGTTTTCTATATTAAGATTCTTAGAAAACTTATAAACTTACATATGGTATCAGAGCATGGTTATGGAATTTATGATTCTCCATTGACGATGACTGTTTTTCCCAATTTATATGAATCCTAATTGTAAAAATTAGGAATTTTTATTATGTTTTTCCGCTGCACTGTATAAGTCAATTTTATGATTTATTATTGACTCTAATTATGAATTATTGAACCTAATTAAATATTAATTAGATAAATTCTTGTGACACAATATGTAAAGGCTGCAAGAAACTTCGTGATTAGAGTCGTAAAGCATAAACCCAAATTGAACCTAATTTTATTATATTCGTGATGTCACGTTACGTATAGTTTTAATGCTCTGGAAGTGGTACAAATTTGATTGCAATATTGAATTGGATAAAGCTTTACCGCTGCACATCAACGTATTTGATTGCAATATACATCACTTTTATTGTTTTAATGATTGTTGCAATAAATCAATGAAAAACATTGTATATTATATTATGTTTATTATATTGGATTGTTTTCGTAAATCTATGAAATTAATGGAAAACAAATACTATGAATCAAATACTGTTTGATGGTATTACATAAATAAATCACCGTAAATCAATATTATTGATTCTAATAGCACATTAATTTTTATGCACATTATTATTTTTATGTATAATGTTATTAATTTGGGATGATGTTACATGAGATTTGTTAATCACCAAAGTGATCAAATCTTTAAGTTGATTTAATCTCAAATTATATGAAAGTGTTTTTTAAAGAATATATAGTATTTGATTTTATGCATAATGCTATCAATTTGGGATGATATTATGATAGATTTGTTAATCACCAAAGTAGTTGAATCTTTAAGTTGATTTAATCCCAAATTGAATGAAAGTTATTTTAAAGAATATGCAGTATTTGATTTTATGCATAATGCTATCTATTTGGAATTAATATATGATAGATTTGTTAATCACCAAAGTGATCGAATCTGTAAGTTGATTTAATTCCAAATTGTATGAATGTTATTCTTTCAATTACCCATAGAATAGATGTTATGAATGACATTATGACTATTTGTGTATGGGTAAATTAAAGTTCATTGTTATAAGGCATTATGGATCGCCCAAAGGTTGATTAACTACTCTTATAATAAATGGACATGATTGTTGGTAGTGTAAGTGTATTATTAGTTTTATTTATATATCCAAAGATAATAAATATTTCTAGTTAGTGCATATATCATTGCCAAATTATGTAAATTTTATTAGCATCATTATGTTTATTGTTGTATGTTGATGGATCACCCAAAGGAGAACATTAATATACAGTGAATGCTTAAGTGATTTATTGTCTGAATCTGTATAGTATGTTAATTTATCACTCAAAGTATTATTAACAGACATGTAATCATTATACTAACTATTGCTATGCATTCACATCTCTCATTTGTTCTAATTTTTAATGGACTTAATTTCTTTGAATAAAATGAGCAAATCTAGTTTTACCTTAGGGTAATGGATTTGGATTTGGCTTTTCGAGTAGAGAAATTAGATGCTATATTAAGCATTGATGAAGAGAAAGTTCATTTTAAAAAAATGGGAAAGATTAAACAGATTGAGTCTGATATACATGTGGATGAGTATAACTAGCAATATTAAGTCAGCTCTTCCTAAAACTGAGAATGTTAAAGAAATGATGAAGTTTGTGGAAGAACACTCTCAAATTGCTGACAAGTCTCTTGCTGGGACATTAATGGGTACTTTAACTACCATGAAACACGTCATTGAAATGACAAACATTGTAGTAAGACTCAAGTCATTGGGAATGAAAGTGGATGAGAATTTTCTTATGTAGTCCATTTTGAACTCAAAATTGCTTGAGTATGGTAAATTCCAAATGAACTATAATACTGTTAAATATAAATGGAATATGCATGAATTGCACAGTATGTTAGTTCAGGAGGAAACCAGACTTAAGAATCAAGGAAATCACTCTATCAATTATGTGAACCATCAAGGAGCTAGAAAAAAAGTTTATGTATATCTCAAATCAAATTTAATTGAAGTTCCCCATAATACTTGGTGGATTAATTCTAAATGTACAACTATGTTTATAATACGATGCAAGGATTCCTTACAATCCAAACCATAAGCCTGAATGAGAAGTTCGTCTTCATGGGAAATAGAGTGAAAGTTCCAATGAAAGGTGTCAGAACTTACCGTTTAATCCTAGACACTGGACATCATTTAGATTTATTTGAAACTTTTTATATACCTAGTATTTCTAGAAATTTAGTTTCTTTGTCTAAACTTGATGTTGCTGGATACTCTTTTAAATTTGATAATGGATGTTTT
Source organism: Ormosia semicastrata (assembly GCA_029884595.1). Lineage (NCBI taxonomy): Eukaryota > Viridiplantae > Streptophyta > Magnoliopsida > Fabales > Fabaceae > Ormosia > Ormosia semicastrata. The sequence continues at coordinate 14,071,896 of JAQQTO010000062.1, read as the reverse complement.
AGTTTATATAAGCATACCTATATGATTGGTTTTGGTATACTTTGTAATGGTTTATATAAATTGAATCTTGATAATTTATATGCTAAAACTCTTATGACCTTGCATCATAATGTTGGCACTAAACGTAGTTTGGTGAATGAACGTTCTACTTACTTGTGGCATAAACGTTTGGGTCACATTTCCAAAGAAAGAATGGAAAGGTTGGTAAAGAATAACATCCTTCCAAATTTGGATTTCACTGACCTTAATATTTGTGTGGATTGTATTAAGGGAAAACAAACAAAACACACAAAGAAAGGTCCACGACAAGTACTCAACTTCTTGAAATTATACACACCGATATATATGGATCCTTTGATGTCAATTCTTTTAGTAAAGGAAAGTACTTTATCACCTTTATTGACGATTATTCACATTATAGATATGTCTATTTACTGTATAAGAAATCTCAGGCAGTGAATGCCTTAGAAATTTATGTAAATGAAGTTGAAAGACAATTGGACAGAAAGTTGAAAATCGTATGGTCAAATAGAGGTGGTGAGTATTATGAAAGATTGGATGAAACTAGAAATGTCTAGTTCATTGAGAATGGTGAAACCAGTGAGAGTGAAGCTTCACAAAATGTGGAGATTAAGGAAGTTAGAATACAAGTTCCTTTAACTTGTGCTCTTACTTATGAAATTGTTGTTCCTCATATTATTGAACCGAATAACAATCAAGAAGAACAACAAATTAATGATATTAAGGTTAACAATGAACCTATAGTAGAACAACCACAAGGAATAGCATTAAGAAAATCCTAAAGAGAAAGGAGATCTGCTATTTCGAATGACTAAGTGGTGTATCTACAAGAGTCAAAAAATAACTTGGGAATTAATGACAATGATCCAGTATCGTTTTCACAAGCCATTAATACTAATAATGCTGATAAATGGTTAGATGCCATGAAAGATGAACTTAAATCAGTGGAACATAATGGCATATGGGACCTTGTGGAATTACCTGAAGGGTGCAAGAGAATTAGGTGTAAATGGATCTTTAAGACTAAGCATGACTCTCATGTCAACCTTGAACATTACAAGGCTCATCTTATTGCCTAAGGTTTTATTCAAAATGATGGTATTAACTATAAGGAACTTTTTCACCAGTTTCTCAGAAAGATTCTTTCATAATTATCATGACATTAGTAGCTCATTATGATCTAGAGCTGCATCAAATGGATGTGAAAATTGCCTTTCTAAATGAGAATTTAGTGGGAAATGTTTATATGGATCAACCAATGGGGTTTTCAGTTGAGGGGAAAGAACACATGGTGTGTATACTTAAGGAATCAATATACAGACTTAAGCAAGATTCCCAACAATGGTATCTCAAGTTCAATGATAATATTGTATCCTTCAAATTTAAGGAAAACATCATTGATCGGTGTATATATCTGAGGGTTAGTGGGAGTAAGTTTATCTTTCTAATTTTGTATGTTGATGACATCTTGCTTGCAACTAATGATCTTGGTCTATTAAGTGAGACTAAGAAATTTCTCTCTAATAACTTTGAAATGAAAGATATGGGAGAGGTAAGCTATATGATTGGAATAGAAATATTATGTGACAGATCATAATGATTGTTGGGTTTGACTCAAAAAGCCTACATCAATATAGATATATAAAATGGATAAATGGTCAGCAAGTATGGTTCCAATTCAGAAAAGGAACAAAATTAATGTTATGGTATACTTTGCGGCCTTTATTAATGAATTGTGGTTGCAGAATTTTATATAGGACTTGGAATTGTAGAAAATATTGCCAAGTTGCTAAAGTTTATTGTCTACAACAATCTTCTTTTCTAAAAAATGAAAAATATTTTAAAAGTGTTAAACATATGGAATTGAAATACTTTGTCATCAAAGAAGAAGTTTAGAAACATAGAGTATCAATAAAGCAATTTAACACCGATTTTATGATTGTTGACCCTTTAACAAAAGGGTTACCACCCAAAACATTTAGTGGACATGTTGAAAGTATGGGCATTATTGTATATTATGTTAATGATGATGTTTTATGTGCTTTGATACTCTAAGCTCATGAATGAATATGTTTTTGTCTTACCTGTTTTACTAGTTTGTATACATGATTGAATAGGAATGGTGATAACAAGTTCTGTCTTTAATAAAGACATTATTGTTAGACCAATTACGTGTTTCCCATTTATAGGTCATGTCAAGGAGAAGGCTAATTTTATGGTACATGGAAAGGACTATGTTGATTAAATGATATACGACTGTCATGACTCATGCTAGTTTATTGTTGGTCATGATGAATTATGTATCCAATGTAAAGAAGACTTTGGCTATATATATATGAATTCATATTATATTTTGACAGACTTATCAAACTATAAAGAAGATAATGTCACATGAGCCAAGTAGGAGCTTGTGACTTATCTTATTAGTTTAATAAGTAATTAAATTAAGTTAATGGGCTAAAATCTTATTGGGTAAAAGGGAAAGGGCAGCTTTGCAATTATAGTAACTGTCAACTTGATGGAAGTTAACAGTATATAATGAATAGTTTCTGTGCAAAACTCTAGATCTATTCCTGACCGTCAGAGTTTCTTCTTCCCTCACCATCACTAAAGTAGAAGAAGCATAAAGAAAAGGCAAAGGAAAAAAAAGTGAGTTTTGATATCTCTCTAACGCACTTGGAATACAGTCTACCAATCATTCATGAATAAAGGTTAGTGTCTTCTTATGTTCTTATTTGTGAGAATCATGAATTCTAAGATCTTTATGTTTGAATGGTAGTTTTCTATATTAAGATTCTTAGAAAACTTATAAACTTACATATCTAACTATTCATATATTGGTAGCCAAGGCCCCTTATCATGTGGAATCCACACCTAATTAGTGAGGATGTTGGTGTTGAAGTTAATGTCCAAAAGTTAAGGTGCTACTTTGAAATGTATGATTTTCAAGTTGTTTCTTTCAAATATGCTCATTGCTTTACTTCTTAGACTTCAACTAACTGTAAGAAATAATATCTATATCAACCGGAATTGGATTTTTGTTTTTGTTATGTTTCCGGTGATATTTCATCTCTTTGGCCCCAATCTTACATTTGTTACACTCCTCTTTTAGTTAAAACAAAGTAGATAGCATTCAATAAATTTAAAGATTCATTTCAAGTCAGTAATTTACTATCTCTGTTAAGTTCCTTTCATGTGCTTTCTTGATGCAATTTATTTCAAAGATTTGGTTTTTTCTAACACTTCATTTCAGGTGATGCTTCTTTCAGCAGCACTATATTACTTTTGATATATACCTTGATATGCTTCCGAGAACTTTTTGGAAATCCACTTTGGTATAGTGATGATGAACTTCAATAACTAAGGGGGAAAATATTGTATTGTTCATTGAATTGCAGGTAATTTATCTTGGGACCCATCTTTTGACACCATTCAATCACTTTGATTTAAATTATGGTTTTCTTTCTATTTTGATTGCATACCAGGATATAAGACAAGACCGGTTATCCCTTTGACCCTTTGTGATTTTGATGTCTTTTATTTCTTTCTAAAATTTTCAACAAGTAGTCTTTGTGATCACTATGTTTCTGAACCTTCCATCTATGCTTTTTGGGTAATAAAAGTCAATTTCAATTAGTGCTCTGTAGTATATTGTTTGTAATTTTTTGAATGGCACAGAAGGAGCATGCACTTAGTTTTACTTTACCATTTTATAATGGCAATTACAAAGATGTAATTATTGTTATTGATGTAAATTATTTCTATAATTCAAGCAGAAGTTTGTCTAATTTACTTTAGATTATATAAGGTTAGCATGTATAATTAAAATTTGTTAAAAAGAATACAATATGAGCTAGATAATTATTGGAATTGTTCTTCAAAGTGGACAATATCTTCTCTTGAAAAGCTAGAGCAGGACATCAATGTGAATTGAGGCCAATCAGATTCTTGTCCATGCAAAAACAATTTTTTAGTTGCTAACATATTTTTGGGAATAAAATGGTAACATGATTTATTTTTTTTACTTTGAGTTGCATTACTTGTAATTGTATAAGTTAGAGAGAAGTCTACTTGCAAAATGTAATAGCAATTAATGATATGCATAAGATATTGTAACTACTTCATATACTTTCAACTATTTTGATATCTTTTATAGTTACTTAGATAATTATAATGATTGATGATTTATTGTGATTTTTGGTAAATTTTGATTTTGGATAATTATATGCGTAACAAAATAGAATTTTTTTTTATAAAATGAAGGCGTCTAGTTGTAGCAAATCCTAACTAGATACCTAATTTTTTTAATATTTTTTAAAATATTAGAGACGAATTTAGAGATAAAAAAATTCATCTCTAATTTAGAGACGGAAACAGAGATAGAAAATGTCTCTAATCAAAGAACTGAGACGAATCTTATAACTGAATAGTGACAGAATTTTAAAATTTAGAGACGAAAAAAATACATCTCTAAATTAGAGATGAAATTAAATTTTTTGTCTCTAATAATCAGATACGCCACTTTTAGCGATGGATCAATTTTCTTCTCTAATTCTGTCTTTAAATATTTAGAGACAGAATTTTGCACATTTAGAGACAAAAATTTCATCTCTAAATTTGAATTTTTTAGTAGTTTGAAATCATGAATGTGGCTGCTACAAGAACAAGACCAGAAAATATTCCAAGTTATCTTCTTTGTCTCCAAGAAGCTTGGACTTGCAATCTTTAGATAAGTGGAGACTTGTTTTATACTTTAACTTGCTTTAAAGTAATACTTTTCTAGCTTTATATCTTGAAAATGGTTCTACATGTAGTATGCTAGATAAAATATACTCCTTGCTTGAAATGACATGGTTGATGATAATATCCTTGAGCTTGACTTTTTGATCAATCATGGCTTAAAATGAGTGTGTGTTAGATGGTTTTTATCTTGTTTTTATCCATATCTAACATGATTTTTGGTTAATTTAAAATGCCTTTAAGAATTAGAATTTAGTGATCATTTCTTTTGGTTCCTAATTGGTTTGGCTATCATGAATGCATGTTAAAATGAGCTTTTCTGATAAATTTATTCGAATAATGGAATGCCTATTCGAATAATGAGTTCTAGTAGCCCTATAAAATCTGCTTTTAAATGGATCTTATTCGAATAAAGGAAATCCTATTCAAATAACAGAACACAGTAGCCTTTGAATCTATTTTTCTGAATGTTTTACTTAAATAAGGGAAATCCTTGGTCGAATAATGCTTAGCAGAAGCATTTAAAAATTGTTCCTCACTAGTTTTATTCAAATAACCAAATGGTTATTTGAATAATGCTTGGTAGTAAGCCAAGTCTGTGTGCTTTTTTATTCGAATAATGCAAACATCATTTGAATAAACCTTGGCAAAAAGCCTAAGTCTGTTGGTCTACTCATAAGTTTATTCGAATAGAGAAACTCTTATTTGAATAAACAAAGGCTATCTTTAAAAGGCATAACGCTTCCTCCTCTTTCATTTCCTTTTTCTCACTCTCTCTCATCTTCTTCGTCTTCCTCACACAGCCCCTTCTCTTTGTGTGCAGCCTCTCTGCAAACCCTAAATCTCCCTGCTCAACCCTCTCTCACCCACGCCTTAGCCTTTTCTCCACCACCCAAATCCTCCAACTTTCCACCATTGCTCCACCCTTCCCTCCACTCTTCTTTCATCTCTATGCATCTCTCTTTTCAGAATCACCTTTTTTTCTTCCACAAACATCATACCCTAACACCATACCATTTCCTTCAACCTTCTGCCATGGCTTCGTCCTCTAATCCCACACGCCCAAGAACCAAAACTGCTCCCACTAACAACCATCTGGACCTACATAGACTCTCCTCTGATCTGGAAGATTTGGCTCATTTTAGAACTCACTTTGTGGGTAGACACCTTTTGCACCCAATGCATATAGATTTAGCATTCTTTGAAGAAGAAGGTGGGTTCGACTTCTTGGATCTCTTGGCATATCAAGCTCTGCTAAAGCTTTACTATTTCAAGGTTGACTTCTATCCTGTCCTTGTCAAGATGTTCTACTGCAATTTAAAGATCAACACATGGTGATCACTCCACAAGACTAGTTACAAATGTTTGATCTACAGGCATATAGCCCCAATATCAAAGAAGACGGCGCAAGATACGTCAAGGGGTTCAAGAAGCAAGACGATCTCGAAGAAATAATGAAACCAAGTATAGTGCTACCACAAAAAGGTGTCAAGGGTAGAATGGTGAAGAGCCAAGGTAGGCTGTTCCACTATGCATACGCGCATATCCTTGCTCCTTGAGGAGGAAACTATGCTTACCTTACCGAGGATGACATCTTCATGGTGTGGTGCTTGAAGCAGGGATACTGGCTCAATTGGCCTAATTTCATCATGAAGCACATGATGAAGCAAAAGGGAAAGAGAATTTTGACTTGCCCTATGGCTTGATAATCACTGCCTTTCTTCAAAAATATCAACACATCCTAGAAACTGAGCTGCCCACCAAGATGACTCATCACAATGTCTTTGGCTCCTTCACACTCAAAAAGATGAAGATGATAAGAAATGAAGACGATTGGGTATATTCGGATGAGTTGGAAGAAGTTGAGGATGAGCAGGAAGGAGAGTCTGCTGCTGGCCCAATCATAAATGAACAGATCTTGGCAACCATGCTCAACATGCAGGCATATATGGAGAACAGCATGGGCGTCGTGTATGATAGGCTAGAAACATTGGATCGCAGCCATATAGCCATACATGAAATCTTGGCATGTCACTTCCTCCACCACCACTGGAAAACTAGTCTTAGGATCCTTAAATATAGGATCTTTGTTTTGATCTATGATGTATATGTTGTTTTTGATTGACAAATACTAAATGTAATTGGTTGGCATGATTAATGAATGAGTTTTTGTCTTTAAACAGATTGGTTTTATTGCATTAGTGACTTACTATTTTAATTGCTCATCTGTCTGGCACAATGTTTAGCCTTGTTCTTGACTGATCAATTTCTTGCCTCATATAAAAATAATATGTTGATCTTTACTGTATATCATATTGCTTAAGCTCTACGCTTTATCTTGCCCCATCTTTTTTATCATGACAAAAGGGGGAGAAAAAGCTTAAGTTCTTTGATTAAGAAAAGAAAGGTAAAACCAAAACGAATTTTGGGATTCCAAAAGTAAGGGGAGCTACGCACATCTCTGATATAAATCACTTCTTACAAAAAAAGAAGAGTAAGTCTCTCTAATGACTTTGTGGATTCCAATCTATTTAAAACTAACTCTTTACTCAATGTTTGTTTGTCATCATTAAAAAGGGGTAGAATTTTATTGATTATTGGCCATTGAAGAGTTGTTTTGATGACAACAAACTTGAAGATAATGGCAAGATCAAGTCCAAGACCTTCAAGAATTGCTTTAGGACTTAGATCATTGTACAAAGGTAGAAAAGGGTTCACACTTAAGCTCTAAACTTGTTTTTCAAAGAACCTAAATAGCACACATGGTTTCAATGCTTCAAAATGGCTTTTGGTTTCCAAAGAAATAGCACTTAAGTGCTTAAAAGCTTGTTGGATCTTTAGGAAACAATTGGCAAGTTTTAAAAGTTGTTTAAAAGTGATTTTAAATAGATTTATTCAAATAATGATTTCCTTATTCAAATAACAAAATTCAAAGAGCCAAGTTTTCTTTATGATCAAGCATTATTCGAATAACACATGGTATTATTCGAATAACAGCTTCAAAATAGGTTACACGCCTTTTGTAACACCCTAACTTTTGGGATAATTACTATATAGTCCTGAAATGTACTGTTTCGTGAGTTTATTTGATTGTTTTGTGTGATTTGCTCTGAATCAAGAAAATAATAATTTTCTGGCCATAAAAATCTTATTTTAATTAATTGGAGCTAGGGGATCTTACTAAACCCAATTCTGATTGATATATATATTAATCTTGAAATTTTTCAGATTTAACTGTGCGATAAAATAATTTTATATTATTATAATATTATTTTATATTACAAGATCTACTCGTCTCAAAAATAGTAAAAATCTGCTTCGGTTTGACCACGGATCTTTAAAAGTACTGTGGGACCCGCGTTTAGGAAAAACAGTCAACTGTGCTGACTGGATAAATTCTAGCCAATGAGAGCAAGTCAACGAAAGTGGCTTGACTTTTTAAACCAATAGGAAAAGGTCAACAAAAGGAGCATAGACTTTGATTTGGACCGTTGGATGAAGACTTAGTTAGGAAGCCTTTGATTTCAACTGTTGATCAAATCAATGGTGAGATTAGAATTCTAGTTTTATGACTAATTAATATCTACCTTAGATCACATCTATGGCTAGGAATTAAAGATGAAATCAATGGTTAGAATTAAGTCAAAAATAGTAGGCTTGAATTTAGTTAGTGGCTAATTAAGCTTAATTTGACTAATCTAATTACCTAATTAGCAAACTAAGTGAACTAGTTTAGTTCTTAATTAATTATAATCCAAATATTAATTAGATATCCTAATATTGATTAAAGGTTATAATATATGTTAATATATATTAAACTAATTGATTATATGATTAGAATGTTGATTTAGTTTTAATAGGATAATTAACCTAACTAATTGCCTAATTAATTAGCATGTAATTAGGTGTAAATGGAAAACAATTAAACACCTAAAATCCAAGGAGGCTACACGGTTTGGGCAGCAGCCAAAGGGGGGCTTGGTGGCTAAGTTCTACTAGGTTCTTGAACTCTCCAAATTGTCATAAACCATATACACCACCATGTGCATTTAATTGGATATTTACCTAGCAAAATCAATCACTCAACCTCACCCAAAATTCACTCACGGCAGCAGCCCCTAATATTCACTCTTCACTTTCATTTATTACACTTATCACAAATCAAGCTTCCATTTTCTCTCCAAAAACTACCAAGAACCAAGCACACTTTTTTCTTCTCTTTCTTTCTCTCCCTATTCGGCCAAGCTCACCACTCACACAATCAAACCTCTATAATTTTATCTCATCATATTTCCTAAACCCAAATCCTATTCTAAACACTTTTCATTCACAAAGTTTTTCCAAAATTCTACTCTATCTTGTCCAAAATCCAACCTTTTGCTTACTTTCTTAAGGGTAAGTTTTGTTTCTATGGTTCAAAATTTGATTTCTAACTTTTCTAACCATGATTGTTCCATGGTTTTTCAATATTGTACCTTGTATGTGTTTTTACTAATTGTTTAAGAATTTTAGGGATTTGTTTGGGAGATTATATGAATTTGAAGGAAAGGAGAAAAACTAACCGATTAAATTGTCTTCAAGAGGTAAGAGGGAGATTTAATCTCATCAACCCTAAGTGGTGATGGGAAAATGGATTTGATTGTGTATGAAGAATCCATAAGGATTCGATTTGTGTGATTGTTTATGGTTTTATTATTTTTGTGATTGTTTTAAATGCTTTCCTATTTGTGATTCATTTTGCTATGCATGATTATAGTTTTTATTATTTTTGCTATGCATGTTTATGGCTTTAAAAATATTCTATGTATATTATATGTGATTATATAATTGCATGTGTCTATAATTGCATAATTATTAAAGTAGGATGTAAATAACATATAACGATTTGCATGAGTGTTCCAAAGAACACAGAATGAGGCTCACGGCCTTACATCAAATAGAGAACCAAAATGTTCTCAGCAATTTTCTAAATCAATGAGTTAATGAATCTAGGTAAAATAATAAGTTAAAAATGGTTTTGATTTATTATGGCCAAAATGCCATTTAGTGTATAATTGGACATCATTTTATTTTTGATTTTGGCCAACATGTCATTTTATTTTCTAAGATAGGTTAGATAATGGATTTACCAAAAATATAAATTGATTCCAATGAATCTTTGAAAACAAAAGGAATGAATTCAGTTCTAGAATTTTAACTTAACATAATTTAATTTAAGTAAGAAATAAAGCAGATGCTTGAAAACTACTAACGTAGAGCTCATTTTATAAATTTTGAAGCGCGTTAGCAAGTTTCAAAGCGAAATTATTAGGTAAAAATAAAATAAACTATATTTAGTGGAAAACGTCAAAAATACCTTATACTGATTTTATAGGCAAAATACTGCCAAAATTTATTAAAATCAGGCGAATAAAATGAAAAGATTCCATACTCTATTTAGAACACAAGACAAATACTCTACGTATTTTAAATTTACTATATATAGTTTTACACATTCTTAAAATAATAATTTTAAGCTATTCGGTTAAGAAAATGAATTAAAAATCTTACACGATTGAGAAAATGATTTAAAAACATTTTGCGATGTTTAAAATCGTCAAAATATGTTTACGCGATTTAAAAACATTTGTGAAAACAATGAGATTGCGAAAATGCGATGAAATTCCTACGCAATTGAAAGATACAATGAGTTTTGTTGTCGGGCCAAAGTGGTGGACCCGGACATATTGTGGTATAGTACTGTCAGGTGGGACGTACTATACTTTGTTATTTTGTGACTAAGGGTATTTTGGTAATTTTTTGTAACTATGGTAAAATTTGGATAATAATGGTATTTTTGTAATTTTAGATCATGCTTAGAGTGTTGTGCCAATTTGGGTTATAATTGGTGATTGATTGACGAGGCGAATTACACCGTGTTTTGGTGTGATAGGCGTAGTGTGGTTCATTTATGAACTTGGAGGCGTTAGTGTGCGGAGAATTCCACATGCGGACAGTGGGTTGCTCCTCTGGGCCGTGGTAACGGGCAACACACTAATGATCTTGACAAGCACTATTCTTAGTCGAGATCTTGAGGAGACTATTAAGTACTATGCCTGTAGTACACGATGTTGGACTGTGTACTGCTACACGATGTTTTGGACTGTGGACTATAGACACGATGTTTGACAGTGCAATAGTTTGGTTGGGCAGCCATAAAGTATTATTAGTTTCTATTCGGATCATTCTCTCAGATATTCGTGTTTAGCTCCATGGAGTAGGAACGAGTCAGTGTGTGTTCATGCATTATCTGCATTTTACTGTTCATGCATCATCTGCACTTTACTGCTTACCATATTCTGTGATAAAAGGTATGATGTATTGCTTTAATATATTATGTATGATATGTTGATATATGTTATTTTAATATATATTGCTTTGATATATTATGCATGATTTGTAGGTATATGTATCTTAATATTTGTTGTATTATCGTTTTCTTTATTGCCGTAAGGGTAGCGATGTAGATTGCCTCACCTCTCTATATGTTTTCTCGATATTATTATATTATTTCCGTAAAGAGTTTAAGGAAGAAGAGGATCAGCCTCCTGAGATACAGTATCCGGGCGAGCGACAGTCGGGCGAGCTATACGAGGAAGAGGAGTCGGTAGATCATCCTTATCATCAAGACTGATCTTGAGATCATGACATTGCCAGGATTTTTCGGGTTTGTGAGACTTGAGTTTCACGGAGGTTCTGAAGCCTGGCGTCTGCGAGTGGATAGAGGGACAGTTGTATACGTGGGACGTTTGACTGTGTCCCTATATAGAGAGTATGACGGAGATGTCATATTCACTACTATGTTATATTTGCATTTAGAGTTGCCACTGACTCTTAGGCGTTACTAGCAGGGAATATTCCATGCGCCTAGTGAGCTCAGTAGCGAGTCAACAGCTCGGACTCGTGTCCGTAGAACTATGGGACCTCTAGGAGCTCTGAATTTCGAGGATCTTTCTGAGGATGATCCATCGGAGGATTAGAGAGCTCTGAGGTGCACTTGGGCAATACTGTGTCTTAGTTTTGTGTCAACTCATTACTGCTTTGTTAAATACTTGTTGTTATAAATTATGTGTGTGTTAAAGAAGAATTATGTGTATATTATGGCGTGATTATACTTTGTTTAATTTGGTGTCCTGTGTTATTTTATTTAATGTTATGAGTATAAAATAGAAAAAAAATTACTACTAATATTATCTATGTACGAAATATTTTATAACTTGGGTAAGAATTTTATTTTATTTTATTTTATTGCATCACAAATGTGACATCCCCAGAAAGGGTGTTACACCTTTAGTTTTAAAATGTTTATTCGATAACATATATGTTATTCAAATAACAAGTTTTTTCATAAACTATTTTAAAAGGGCTTATTCGAATAACCATATGGTTATTCGAATAACACGTTATAGAATATGTTATTCGAATAAACACGAATGTCAAAAATAGAAATAAACAGCTAGTTGATGACATTTAATGCTCCAACAACCCCCCAATGGTTCTAAAATTTATTGGGCTATAAATACAAGTTGTGGGCATTAAAGAAGAATTAGAAATCAAAGATATTCACATTTTTAGCTCATAAACAGAGATTTAATGAGAATGGTTGTAATAACTCGTATTAATGCTCATTGAGGTTCAACTTGTGTAATCTACTCTTTTGAGAGTTTATCTCTCTTATACACTTTGATTTCCTATAAAGAGGGTGAGATATCCCTCTAGAGAAAAGGGTGAGGTATCCTTCAAAGGTTGTAAAGGGTGAGGTATCCTAGAGGTGTGTTAGATGCTCTGTGTTGTAAATGTTTCAAGCACCTGTTCAAGCTTAAAGGTTTAGTAGAAAATCTCGGGTGATTCACTTGAGGATTGGATGTAGGTCATAAGATAAATCCTTGTGTTTGCCCTTCTCAACTCTATCTCTTTACTTTGATGCTCTAGTGTTATATGCTTGCTTGAATATTATTCATCTTGGCTTATTTATTTGTGAGTGAAGTGATCAATCTCATCTATCTATTTACTTCAATCAATCAATAGCTTCAACAAAAGTTGATATTCAAGTGTTTTATGAAAGTTGTGTGAAAATATTTTATAAACTCAATTCACCCTCCCTATTGAGTTTGAAGCCACTTGGTAACAAATTTTAGGGACTTAAAAATTTCAGTGTCCCTGCAACCCCATTGCCTCTATGCAAGTGAACTTAGAATAAAGTGTGATTTAAGAGGCTAGGTAAAACAAACCCAGGAAAATGATGAGTTTCTTCAATCTCTCAAAAGGGGAATGTGACATATGAAGGAAGATTATGTATGCCCAATAACAAAGAATTAAGAAATAAGGTTTTATCTGAGGCACATTGTAGGAAGTAAACCATGCATCCTGGTGCAACCAAAATGTATCAGGATCTTAGGAGCTTTTATCCGAGACAAAACTAGTTTTGTAGCTATGTGTCTAGTTTTTTAGAAGGTTAAAATAGAACACCAGAAATCAACTAGATTACTGCATCCCTTTAATATCCTTGAATGGAAATGGGATAGTATATCAATGGATTTTGTGTTGGGATTACCTAAACTCCATCAGGCTATGATGCAGCATGGTTAATAGTTGATAGGTTAACTAATTCTACTTGTAACACCCTCGCTCGGGAATTACATTTCATACCAATAAATTTAAAATTAAACCCAAGTCATAATTAATTTAATAATATAAAATACGAGTTTCAAAATTTCTTTTTCACGGACAACATGAACTTAATAAAATACAAGAACACTGATAATAAAGAACTGAATAATACACTTTACATATATAAACATCGTGTATTAAAAGCGTAAATACATAAAATTACATATCTAAAAGCATAAGTACAATAACTAAATGACACCTATTTAAGCCCAAGTCTAATACACCTAATGGGAAGGGTCCTCCTCTAGATCCTCCTACTCCTCAGAAGACAAATGCCCCAGCCGGGGCATGTCTCTTCGAACGGGAGTCCAAGCAGAAGATATCTCAGAATCCTCCCTAGGAGTATAGTGAGTATCACCCCACAAATCCCGTATAGGCATATCAAACTCTAGATGTACAGTAACATTAAAAGAAAAAGTAGTGACCCCATGGTGGGTCCTACTCATAGATAGAGTAATGTCACCAAAATACTCTATATGCTCCGTGTCCCAATGGACACGCTAGGCATCAATGCCTCCAAGGAACTGTACTCTAACAAAACCTAGCAGATCTCTCCGCACCGCCATCGCAGTCATCACAGACATAAACATAAAAAAGAAACAGACAGAATAATAACATAAAGAGGTGAGATCCCCTACATCAGATACTAGAAAGGCAGCAGAGAAATAGTAACAACAATAAAGTCATACAGTGCAAATTTAACAATAATAGTCATGATATTTCTTAACAGATAACTCAACAAATATGCATATATGTATATATATATATATATATATATATATATATATATATATATATATATATATATATATATTTTCACAAAGAATATATCTATAGACTATGCATATGTAAAATGAACAGACCCTTACTCTATGGAGCTAAAAACCAAACATCAGAGAGAATGATTAGTGAGACATGTATGCATATCGTCAGCCTCAAGTCAAGTGCTTCAAATATATCAGCGTACACATCAGGTCTTATACAAGACAGTCTTCACCAGATCAGGAAAGGAGTAGTGTCTCGTCGAGATCATTCGGTGCGTTTGCATTGGTTACCACGGCACAGTAGAGCTACTAACTGGCCACTTATGGGATACCCGCGCCTCGACGCCTCCAAGGTCATTCATAGACCTTCACTTATGCAATTCTCACCTGCACAAATGTGTAACTCATCTCCTTAGGCATACAGCCCTAATCAACAAAATCATTACGACTTTGATAATGCATGTTCAAATGACTTAATAAATCAATAATTAACATTTACGTGACTTACACGTAAAACCAAGCCACCACAGGGCTATACCGTCAATTGATGTTTCTGGGTCCGGTACGTCGACCCAACAGTAAAATACTATTTTTTCTCAAATGCGAAGTACTTTTTCTATATTTTCACAAATGCGTAACACTATTTGTTACGTTACTAAATCACATAACATTTTTACATCATTTTTCAATAACTTAAACATTTTAAAATGTTTTCTTAATTGTGTAACTAACAAACATCATTTTTTAATCGTGTAAGAGTTTTTCTACATATTTCCAATCGCGTAAAATGTTTTATTGATATTCTAAGCCTAATTTTAAACTTTTCTTATTTAACATAAAATTTTGACTTTAATTCCAACATTTTCTCACTAAACCTCCTCTAAGTGATATTTTCCAACGTTTTTGATAAAAACATATATTATCTTAATTAAACTAAGATATTTCAAAAATATTTTTCCATTACTCTAATTAAACTTTCCTAAATAAAACACTTTAATTTCCAAAATATCCTTCTAAACTCATTTCCACTACTAAGGCCAAAAATTAATTCTTTTTGAGTAATAAAATTTGTTTCATCTTATTTTTAACTTGTAAACCCTTAAACCTTATTTTCCTCATGGATGCTCAATCCTAGGCCAAAAGGCCGTGAGCCTCAAGTGGTCATTGGGACCAAAAAATCTTTCCTTTTTCACATGATTCATGGCATATAAAGCATATCAATCATTAATTCCTACTATATCCATCTAATGCATACTATATCAATCATATAAACACATATAATCAAACACACATAGTCCACGAAATTTACACAAACAAGTGAATAAATCTTTACATGGATTTTTCACCAACAAACCATAAATCATTTCTCACCACCAAGATGGTTGATAAGCTTAATCTCCCTCTTACCTTAAGGTGATGACCAAAGCTCTTTTGTTATTTCTTGTAACAAGTTCTACCTCCAAGAAAATGCTTAAAACAAATCAAACATAAATTTATTAAAATCTAAAGCTTGAAACAAGATGACCATAGATCAAGATTATGGTCTAAGACTTTAGAATAAAATTTAGAAGTAAAGATTAAGAACTTTGTCGCAACCGTCCTGAAGGGCGCAGCGAAAATAAAAAGAAGGGGGAGGAAAAGACCTCGGGGTGTTGGGAGTCGCCACCAATCGCTTTATCCATTAAATGGAATGGTGCAATTGGACACTTAAGAGATGGTCTACATTTCAGAGTTCGTGATTCGGGGGATGATTACGGGTAGGAAAGGTATTAACACCCTACATCGTCCGTTCTAAGAACGGTTACCTATTTAATCTAATGTTATTTGTAAGATTAATTAAATTGGTCCTTTACTATTAAAAAGAAAAGAATTTGTTTTTATTTTTGTTTTGATATGTCCCATTTGTCAGCTTGTTATCAAAGATGATAAATAACTATGACATGGAATGGGCGGCTAAATAGCCATTATTTTGGAACAAATTCTAACCCTCCAACATATTATATAAATATGGTGAATTGAAATTGTGTTATTTTTTCAAGGAAATTTTTTTTTCAAAGTATTTATTTTTTATGGGATAGAATGATTTAAAATGAATTTTACAAAGAAAAAAAATTATTCTTGAAGAGTGACAAAAAAGAATTTTTGAATTCACCACAATCATAAGGTTGAGACTATGTGAAGTTATTCACTTTTATTTAATAATTTTTATTTTACAAAAAAGATTTTATTATGGTTTATAAAAAAAAGGTTGTATTTTAGTTTACGTAATTATTTTAATTTTTATGTGGGGATTAGTCCTCACCAGCGCTCCTGCAAGATCAAATATAAAGTCTCAAGAGTATTGGGAAGAGCATAATTGATCGGTGCTCCAATCCTCTCCCAATTTTTTCATCGTCGGCAAGTTTTAAATAACTAATTAATACATTAATACAAGAAAAAGAGTGTGTTAAATTAAAATACAGGTAATATAAACATCATATCAACAAATACAAATCAATTCAAAAGAATAAATAAATAAGATAATAAGAAAAGAAAGAGAAAAAAAAAGAAAAAAAATCACAAGCAATATACAAATCACAAATCAAAGAAATACGTGGTGATCCAAAAGAATAAACAAATAAATAATTAAATAATAATAATAATAATAATAATAATAACATTTAAAAACCAAAACCAAAATGGCAAATTAAAAGAAATGAGACTTTTGGTCTCTGAAAGTTTGAAAACAAAACAGAGGAAGGAAATGGGAAAAAGGAAAGGGGTTTGAGGGTGGAGCTCACGAGACAGGGGAAGTAGCTCGGCGTTTCTGGGCGAAGGATCGCGGCGGTGGCCGCTGGTTGGATGGGATCAGGCTCGGCGATGACGGATCTAGGTTCTGGCGAGATCAAAGCGCGACAACGACAGGCGGCCAAATCTAGTTTACGAACGATGTCACCATGAGCGGAGCTGATGCAATATTCGATGGCTTGCCAGATCTGGCACGCGAAGCTGGGGCACGTCGCGGTGGAGCGGTGCAGTTGCAGTGCCGATGATGGATCTATACGGGTCGGACTCTAGCGACGTTGGGCGGCGATTCTGGTCAGACAATGGCTACTGTGGGGTTGGTTAAGTGATTTTCGGTTGGGTGATGGTGGTGTTTTTTCCGGGTTGTAGATAGAGTGGATGAGATGGTGGCTTAGTTGGTGGTGTGGGTGTTTGTTAGGAGGTTGAAGATGATGAAGGTGAAGGGGTGGAGGTTCTATTATGGTGACTTTGGAAGCTTGGAATGAGGTGTTTGATGGTTGAAATTGTTGACTACTGATGGTGAGGGGATTTTTTGTGTCTCTGGAAATTTTCTGCTTGATTGCTTAGGATTTATAGGGTTTAACCTATAGAAAATTTCTCCCTAATTCCTGATGATTGAAAAGCAAAATAAGGAATAAATCCTGTCAATGATCTCAATGAAAACTGAAAAGAAAAGTTGCCATGTTTGAGGTTGTGCAGCTTCTTATGGAAGGTAGGGTTTGGTGGCTAGGGTTGCAGCAGGAAGGGAAAGGAATTGGGTCATGGTTGACTCGTAACCTTTTTTTCTTTTTTTCTTTTTTTTCTTTTTTCTTTTCTTTTTTTTCTTTTTTTTCATTTTTTCATTTTTATTTTTTATTTTTTATTGAAATCAGACTTAGTAAATAAAATAAATATTGACAAAATTGGGTATCAACAGCTACCTCCCTTTGCTTTACATTTAAAATAAATGGAAAGCAAATGAATTGATTCAATTTTGTCCATGAAAATTTTCCTGTGCGGATTAATGCAGTACGCAATAGGCATTAAAACCAGGTAAAAATATGGGGTATGAGGACCCCAAAAGGTAAAGGCCACAGGTAAATAAACCCAGAGACCTAAAGGAAATGGGTACGGGGACCCAAAAACTTAAAAAGCAATGAGTACAGAGATCCATTGAAGCTTGAGGAATTAGGTATCCACTGAAACTTGACAAGAACAAGATAAAAAGCATACGAAGTTTGTATCCGCAGAAGCTTAAAGCGAAAAGGTAAAAAGCTTGCAGGATCGGATACCCGTTGAAGCTTAACAGAAACCTTGAAGCAGGAAAAGTAAAAAAACTTGCAGAGTCAGGTATCCACAGAAAACTTAAAGCAGAAAAGGTAAAAACTTGTGGAGTCAGATATCCACTGAAGCATAGCAGAAAAGGTAAAAAGCTTGTGAAGTCGAATGTATGCAGAAAACTTGAAGCAGAAAAGGTAAAAAAGCTTGCAGAGTTTGGTATCCACTGAAGCTTAAAATAGAAAAGGTAAAAAGCTTGCGGAGTCAGGTATTCGCTGAAGCTTAACAGAAAAAGTAAAAAGCTTGTGGAGTCAAGTGTCCACAGAAAACTTGTAGCAAAAAAGGTAAAAAAGCTTGCGGAGTTTGGTATTCACCGAAGCTTAAAACAGAAAAGGTAAAAAGCTTGCGGAGTCAGGTATCCGCTGAAACTTAACAGAAAAGGTAAAAAGCTTGCGAAGTCAAGTATCCGCTGAAGCTTGATAGAAAACTTGAAGCAAAAAAGGTAAAAAGCTTGCGGAGTCAAGTGTCCACTAAAGCTTGAAGCAGAAAAGGTAAAAAGCTTGCGGAGTTTGGTATCCACTGAAGCTTAAAACAGAAAAAGGTAAAAAGCTTGCAGAGTTAGGTATCCGCTGAAGCTTAACAGAAAAGGTAAAAAACTTGCGGAGTTAGGTATTCGCTAAAGATTAACAGAAGGGTAAAAAGCTTGTGGAGTCAAGTATCCGCTGAAGCTTGACAACTTGAAGCAGAAAAGGTAAAAATCTTATGGAGTCATGTGTCCGCTAAAGCTTGAAGCAAAAAAGGTAAAAAGCTTGCAGAGTCGGGTATCCGCTAAAGCTTGAACCAAAAAAGGCAAAAAGCTGGCAGAGTCACGTATCTGCTGAAGCTTAACAGAAAAGGCGAAAAGCTTGCGGAGTCGAGTATCTGCTGAAGCTTAACAGAAAAGGTAAAAAAAAAGCTTGTGGAGTCAGATATCCACCGAAGCTTAAAATAAAAATTAAAGTTAATGGGTATGAGGACCCAAAAACATAAAAATAATGGGTACCGGGACCTAGAAAAGTTAAAGGTAATGGGTAAAGGGACCCGAAAACATGGAAACAATGGGTACGGGGAACCAAAAAAGTTAAAAGCAATGGGTACAGGGACCCAAAAACATTAAAGGCAATTAGCATAAGACCCTGATTTGACTGAAAATAGCAAGTTGGGCCCTAGTAGGTCATGGCTAGCAAATTGAAATTATGCATGCTTCAGATGTATGAGAGTAGGGAAAAACCTTTTTTTTTTTGCTATTTTTTTTGTCTTTTTTTTTGTCTCCACAACCCCTAAGGACATGATTGCAATCATTTTCAA
This sequence comes from Ormosia semicastrata, assembly GCA_029884595.1. NCBI lineage: Eukaryota > Viridiplantae > Streptophyta > Magnoliopsida > Fabales > Fabaceae > Ormosia > Ormosia semicastrata. The sequence continues at coordinate 14,052,274 of JAQQTO010000062.1, read as the reverse complement.
AGATGAACTGGAATAGGATTTATTAGCAACCCTTCAATTATCTATTCAGCCGACGATTGAAATGTCCAACTAGGATAACCCTTGAGGTGTACATTAGATGTGATAGTGACCTGACTATCATTTCTTTTCTCATCAATACTCTTACCAAGATTTCATTGTATTTCCCATGACCTTTCAAGCATATCTAAATGCTTTTGCAATATTATCACATGTTTCACATCTCACTATAAATCTATCATGAGAAATACATCAACAATAGGTTGCAACGAAAAGGGGTTATCATTATAGAAAGGAAGAGTACGGGAAAAACAGTTCAAAAGGGATTAGAAATTTGAAGGTTTACAAAAGAAATGTTGGAGAGGAGTTTTCTAGCTCTCCTAGTGATGCTCTCTAGAATAATTGATCTGTTGATTATTCCTATATCTTAAATACTTTGTAATTGATTCATTGAACTCCATTTGTGCTTAATTGTCATTATTTAGCTAAGTTTCTAATATCAAACCATAATTAGAACATTACTATGAAACTTTGCTTAAATGTATTCTCAAATGCTGATAATTGAACTTTTTAGGAAATCTTTAGTTGACGGAGTTCATTTACCTTAAATCAGGCTAGAAATCCACTTGAAGAAGGGCTATGGATTCATGAAGATCAATTTCTCCCTTTGAAGCAATGAAAGAAGATTTTTTGTGAAGATTCGGTGCTAAAATTGAAGGAATCAAATTACAGGGCCTGCGTAAAATTGCAGGGCCTAGGCCATACAAGAATACATGGCCGTGCAAGAGTACACAGCCTAGGCCGTGTACTCCTCTGACTTTTGTAATTAAAAATAGCAGATTTTGTTCCTTCAAATAGAGCCATGCACGGCCTAGGCCGTGTATTCATGCACAGTCTTGCATTCGCTCCAGTAGATGAATTATTAGAACTTCTGCGAGAAGTTTGGACCCTTCTTGAAGAAGTTAAGCCCTGAGGCCTATAAAAACACACTCTTAGCACGTCTTGAAGGGAGTTCTGATGGAGGAGAGCAGCTGCAACTCCTTGGAGAGGGAGAGGGGAGTCTTGGATCAAAGATTGGAGTCTCGAGTTCTAGAAATTGGAGATCCATCATCCTCAATCCTCAGAAACTCGTTTGCTATTTAGTTTTTCTTCTGCACTTTGTTTCTTAGTTGTTCTTTCTCAGTTTTTCTTGTGATTTTGTTCTAGCTATAGGTAACTAAACCTCCTTTAGTTAAGAGGATGATGAAACCACTAGTTTTGATGTTGTGAATCTTGCATATTTGATTATTTCAACACAGTTATGTTTTTATTCATATATTTCTGAATCTATTATTGGTATGGAGATTTTTATACTTGTTCCCACTTTCAAAGCGGTAGATCTGGGTTTATTATGTGCAGTTGCGGTAGTAGATCTAGCGGAATGTATGATGTTCATGTGGGTATAATTATCTTTGTGCTATTTGCCAATTATAAAAGTGGTAGATTTGAGTTTATTATGCGCAGTTGCGGTAATAGATCTAGAGAAATATATGTTCTAAGTAATTAAATCCAGGTGTGTGATTAGGTCTTAGTGTGATTGGTTTTCTAAATCTTAATGCAATTGTTGGATAGTTGTAAGAGCGGTTGCTTTATGACTAATCAGTGATTAAGAGTTGATTTGAGTGGTTGCTAAATTGGCCAACACTTAAGGAAAACAGAGATTTATTCACACAATTGCATAAAAACATAATTGAGCATGTTGGAATAAAAAGATATGTGGGTTTACTTCATCATATAAATCTAGTGGTGGATTCAATCTCTTAACCAATTCTCTTATATTGTTGATTTTAGTTTGTTTATTGTTATTGTTTTTGAAGTTGTTCATTGTTCATCAAAACTCCAAAACCCCCTATTTACTGTTTATAGTCAATCAGAGTCTAAATTGGGAATTGTTTAATAGTGTTGATTGAATTAGTTCTCTACGGATCGACCCTTACTAACTACAACTAGTTGTAAGGTTTTTATTTTCTGGTGGGCTTGACAACTGATTTTTATCTGAAATTTTAATCACTATTCGTCTCACACCAAGAATTTTGGCGCCGTTGTCGGGGAGCTAATTTTTCAATTTCACTATTGATTTATTTCCTATTTTTACTCTATTTTTGTCTTTATTTTTAGTTTTCTTTTGATTTTTTATTTCTAAGTGTTTTGTAGGTGTTGATGTCCATTGATCATGGATGCTTGTGGGATTTGCTTATCACCTGGATATATCACTGATTTGTGTTCTACTTTCCTAGTGGACACAAATGAGGAAGTAGAGGCAGTATGAGGATATTCTGAACCTTCTGACAACTACAACCCCTACTCCAATACATATTATCCAAAGTGGTGGGACTATCTTAACTTGAGTTATGGACAGCAGCCTCAGAATCAACCTCCAGCCTATGAACTTCCAGAATTTCAACAAAGGCAAACACTTTTCTTCCAGGACAGCAGCAAGTTCAAGATCCTTGGCAACCTGAACCTTCATTGGAGGAACTAATAAGACAATTTGCCATTAATACTATGCAATTCCAACAAGAAATAAGGGCCAATATATAGAGTTTTCAACAAGAAATAAGGGCCGCAATCAATAACATGCAAAACTCTTTGTGGCAGTTAGCCACAGAACTCAGTAATATGCAGAGCCTAAATTCTGAAGGACTTCCCTCATAACCCAAAGAGGATGTGAAGGAAGATCCTAGGGCTATCACATTGCAAAGTGGGGAGACATTAGATGAACCCACATCTCCTCCACAAGTCATTGAAGAGAAAGACACAGAGCCTAAAAAGGTAAGTGAGGAGGGGGAAAACTCTAAGGCTCCCAAGGTAAGTATTCTTGAACCCCTTCCTAAGGTAGTGGAGAGAAAGTATGATGAGTGGCGTGATGAATTTCCTGATTTTATTGGTTTCAATAATTATATTCATTGCCACTCATGCACTAATTGTAAAGATGATATGATATGTGCTAGTTGTGCTGAGATTTCTACAGACTTAAAAGTTGATGATTCTGTTTACAAAGCAGAATCTAAGACCCAAAGGGAGGTGGAATTGCAAGCCACTGAAGAATTTTTAGAGAAGGGAGAAGAGCACCGGATGATGGTCACTACTAAAATGGACTTTATGTTTGGGCCATGGTTCAGTAGAAACAATGCATATAAAGCTGATAAAGCCTATATATTATATTTCACTGGTGAAGCCAAGGAAACTAAGGAAGACCAATGAGACCCCGGTGGAAGCCCTCATGTTGCAAGCTTAATTTGGTTATTACACTTCAACCAATGGGACCTTGGTGAAAGCTCTCATATTGTTTCAACTATAACTTGGTCATCATGTTTTAACCAATGGGACCTTGGTGGACTCTTTGCACTTACCTCACTTGATAGGGCCAATAAACACCGTCTCAAGTCTTTCTATGAGCTTCTGGAAAGTGTGGAAGTGAAAGTATTGACCTTTTACCATCCACATTATAAAGATCAATGAGGGTGTCACAATGTCGGGTTGAGGACAATAAACAAAGCACTTATTGGGAGGCAACCCAACCAGATTTGCTCTCTTTATCCCTTTTATCTTATGCTTTTCTTTTATTTTCTTGATTGGTTTCTTAGGTAGAATAGATTTTGATATGTCTCTTGATTGATTGTGAGCATGCGAATCTTTGGATGTCATTAAGTTTTGGATTGTTGTGATTGTGTTTGAATGCATTGATTGATTGAATGATAATTGTATGGACTGAATTTGATGGAAATCAAGTGAAATTGTAGGAATTACTTCTTTTATGGTCTTCTTGTTTTGTTCTTCTGAATGCTGAATCATGTTCTTTAGGGATGATTTCCTTCAATTGAAAAGTTAAATTGTATTTCATGATGAATGGACTGAGTAAAGAGTCGATCTCTTGAGACGCATTCTCATAAATATGTGCCTTATGAACTTCGTCGATTTTTGGAAATCCCTCAAGCATGATAAGTTTTAGTCTTGGGAATCTGACTTTAAAAGACCCTGACCTGTGTATTTGATTATTCTTCAAAGAACAACATTGCATAAGAGTTTTCAATTCATTTCAAAGTGAAACAAGTCATCTGGGGATGTATTTTGATGAGTTTTTGGTAGAAAAGGAGTAGGGGAGGCTGTGTGCAATTACACAGGCTGTGTATGATGAGCAGCAAAAGTTTTCAAGTCAGAGGCATACACGGCCGTGTAATCGTGAGGTATATTTTATAAAAAAAAAAATAGAGTACTACACGGCCTAGGCCGTGTGGATCCACACGATTGTGTATTCTCACCAGCGCCCATTTTAGGGCTCCTTTTTCCCTTCTTCTCCCATTTCTTTCTCCTCTCCCACGTAGCCTCTGGTCTCCTTCACCTTCTTCCCTTTCAAATCCACCATTCTAACTAGCAAAATCCAGTATTTCCAACTATTTTTCACTCACAAATCACTCCAATCTCTCATTTTTCTCACCATTTTCACCAACCCACCTTCTCTCTCTCTCCACATACGCACCACTCACCTCTATAACCACCACTTCTATTTTTTCTTCAATCTTTTACCTTAAAATCACTACCCAATCCTTTCTTTCTTCTTTTCTAAACTCCATTTTCGCTAAACAAACCCCTTCTTTTCATCATTTCTCTAAAATCCCCACACCCTCCTTGTTTTCTCCATCGTGAACACCACCACTACACAGTACCCATCTTCTACAAATTTTCAAAATACCTCCTAAGAAGAGAGTGAAACACACTGCCAGTGGTCAATCATACTGTCGCCCTTCTGCTCCACGTGCACCACAGCCACCACCTCCTGCACGTGAACCATCTCCTCCTGAGGTAAATATTCATCCTATCTTGACTAAGGATGTTGTTCCCACAAAATTTTTAGATTCAGATACACTTAGGCAAATAGGACTGTATGATGAAGTGTTTGAATTGTTGAATAGCATAGGTTGGGGTGACTTTGCTAGAATGCGTGCACCGACCTACGCTACCTTAACTAGAGAATTCATCATTAGTTTTAACTGTAAGCTTTATCCGCTTAGTGATTAGGATAGATGGCCGGGTGACATTACTTTTGAACTTTTTGATATTCCTCTCCAGTTAGATGTTCACTAATTTAGTGCCATTTTTAACTTTCCAATAGGTCACAACCAGCTCCCTAATGATTTTAGGCCCGATAAAGTTTGGACTACACTAACTGTTGCTGATTCTAGTAATTATGATCCTAGAAGGTCCAAAGCTTCCAAACTTAGGTCTCTTGCCCATATGCACATTCAGAAATGGCTTGCAAACACAATTTGTGCTAGGGGCAAGAGTCAAGGCACCATTAGTCGAGCTGAATTATTCTTTTTACATTGCATGATTAATGGGGAGCCTGTAAATGGGTCATACTAGTTGTGTAACCTATTTAAACACCTAGGGACAGCTTTGACTGGTCGTATCCTAGTGGGGGGATTTGTTACTATTATTGCTGAATTCCTTGGATTAGATTCTGTTTTTCTTTCTGAGGATCCTATTACGGGCTCTTCTGCCATTGATAGTTCTACTCTGATTCACATGGGATTATGTGAGAATCGGAATGGAGAACTATTTTTAGTAGGAGCTGGTAACCAGGCCATCCCGAGGGGAGTTCCACCACAGCCTTATGATGATGATTCATCGCCTCCAAAGTCTGCTTCTCGTTTTACTGCTAAGGCTGGTCCGCCTTCTAGGGCTCTACCCACTACTCTTGACAATGTCATAGCACATGTTGATGCCCTACGGATAGACCATATTGCACGCCTTCAGAGCCTTGATGATAGATTTCACGCATGGGAAGAGCGTAACACCTAGAGTACGGCATCCCTTCACAGTAAGATGGATGACATTCTCCGGCGCATGCAGTAGATTTCCCCTCATTTCCCCATTGATGTATCCCCATAGTTTCAATTATATTGTACATTTATAATATTTTATACATTTTGGATTTGATTTAAACAGTACTGTTGGTTGTTGATTTATGGGTTATAGTTGTTCATTTTCATTTCGTGTGTTTATGTTTTAGCTTTGTTGATTATTTTTCTTTTTCTAGATGTGTGTAGCATTCTTCTTTGTCGTTTATTTTTCTTTTTCTAGATGTGTGTAGCATTGGGGACAATGCCTAGTTTAAGTGTGGGGGTGTAGATACTTTGATGTTCTATTATGGATACTTTTGATGTTCTGAATGGCTGAGGATTGAATGACTGATTGAACTAAATTGCCTTTCTTGGAATGAGTGCATGTGATCTTAATTGTGTAATTTTTCTTGTGGGTACTTTCCATTGGGCTTTTAAGTTTCTGATGAGCTTTCAAATGTTGTGATTATTGAGCAATTGACCCAAATTTTTTAAAAAAATATAATAAACCTTTGAGCTTGATCAAATGAACTTTCTGGTTATCGATTTTGTCGAGTGAGATTTTGAAAAAGTAAAGGGTTTAATTAAAATTGATGAATTAAAACCTAGTGAGTTTTTGGGCCTTGTTGTGAATGGCTAATTTTAGGCCATTTTTTATTCTTTGAATGTGTGATTCCACTCATGGTTATTGTGTTTTTCAGAACTTGTCTTGGTTCTCTTTTAAGCTACTAATGACCACTGCATGCAATTGAAATGGTAAAGGCATTTTCTTTTAAATAACTACTGGCCAAATAGCCATCCTTGCATTTTATCCTTTGTTTAACCCTTTTGAGCATAATTGACCTTCTTTCCTTCGATCTAAGCTCAATTTAAGCCAAAAAGTTAAAAACCATTTTGCTACCCTACCTTAGGGAGTAGAAGAGCTTCATGATTATGATGGAAATTGGTTTTTGAATAAGTGTAGGGGTGTTTGAATTAATGATGTATTTGCCTAGCTTTGCATGTATATAAAAGTCTCGTGTTGGCAAAATGTCATTGTGAATAGGATGTAAGGTGTTTGAAAAAAAAATAAAAATAAAAAAATAAAAAAATAAAATAAAAAAAAGAAGTCAGAAAAAGGAAAAGGTACAGAATAGGAACTTGAACTTGAAGATTGTTAGGAAATTTTGTGTATTGATTGAACATTTTTCCATTTTGCTCTTCTAGTTCCTATGGTCTAGCATTATTTATCTTTGATGTATCCTACCTTGACTCTAACCCCATTACAACCTAAATAAAGTCCTTTTAATCTCTGTTTGCATGTGGTCTGAGTGATGGAAAAGTAGAAGCTTGACAAGCCTATGGTAAAGCATGTTCTCATGAGTTGGTTGAGTGAAAACACAAGCCTGAAACACTTGAGTGTGAGAGTATATATCAGGAGATTTATCATGCTGATTGAACCCTGAAATTGGATTAATTTTGCTTGCCAATTTGGATTGCTAAGAAAAAGAATTCTTGATTGATTAAATTCTTTGAAAACTAAATGCATAAAGGCCTTTGCTCATTATTCTGCATTTGCTTGGCTTATTGGGAAACTGTGTTGAATTGTATATTTTTGCCTAGGAGTGCAAAAGGTTAAGTGTGGGAGTAATTGATCTGTTGATTATTCCTATATCAAATGCCTTATAATTGATTCATTGAACTCCATTTGTGATTAATTGTCATTATTTAGCTAAGTTTCTGATATCAAACCTTAATTGGAACATTACTGTGAAACTTTGCTTAAATGTATTATCAAATGCTGATAATTGAACTTTTCAGGAAATCTTTGGTTGATGGAGTTCATTTACCTTAAATCAGGCTAGAAATCCACTTGAAGAAGGGTTATGGATTCATGAAGATCAATTTCTCCCTTTGAAGCAATGAAAGAAGAGTTTCTGCGAAGATTCGGTGCTAAAATTGAAGGAATCAAATTACAGGGCCTGCGTAAAATTGTAGGGCCTAGGCCATGCAAGAATACACGGTCGTGCAAGAGTACACGGCCTAGGTCGTGTACTCCTCTGACTTTTGTAATTAAAAATAGCAGATTTTGTTCCTTCAAACAGAGCCATGCACGGCCTAGGCTGTGTATTCATGCACGGCCGTGCATTCGCTCCAGTAGATGAATTATTGAAACTTCTGCGAGAAGTTTGGACCCTTCTTGAAGAAGTTAAGCCCTGAGGCCTATAAAAACACACTCTTAGCACGTCTTGAAGGGAGTTCTGATGGAGGAGAGCAGCTGCAACTCCTTGGAGAGGGAGAGGGGAGTCTTGGATCAAAGATTGGAGTCTCGGGTTCGAGCAATTGGAGATCCATCATCCTCAATTCTTAGAAACTCATTTGATATTTAGGTTTTCTTCTGCACTTTGTTTCTTATGTTGTTCTTTCTCAGTTTTTCTTGTGATTTTGCTCTAGCTATATGTAACTAAACCTCCCTTAGTTAAGGGGGTGATGAAACCACTAGTTTTGATGTTGTGAATTTTTCATATTTGATTATTTCAACACAGTTATGTTTTTATTCATATATTTCTGAATCTATTGTTGGTATGGAGATTTTTATACTTGTTCCCACTTTCAAAGTGGTAGATCTGGGTTTATTATGCGTGATTGCGGTAGTAGATCTAGCGAAATGTATGATGTTCATGTGAGTATAATTATCTTTGTGCTATTTGCCAATTATAAAAGTGGTAGATCTAAGTTTATTATGCGCGGTTGCGGTAATAGATCTAGAGAAGTATCTGTTCTAAGTAATTTAATCCCGGTGTGTGATTAGGTCTTAGTGTGATTGGTTTTCTAAATCTTAATGCAATTGTTGGATGGTTATAAGAGCGGTTACTTTATGACTAATCAGTGATTAGGAGTTGATTTGAGCGGTTGCTAAATTAGGCAACACTTTACAAAAAACAGAGATTTATTCTCACAATTGCATAAAAACATGATTGAGCGTGTTGGAATAAAAGGATATGTGAGTTTACATCATCATATAAATCTAGTGGTGCATTCAATCTCTTAACCAATTCTCTTATATTGTTGATTTTAGTTTGTTTATTGTTATTGTTTTTGAAGTTGTTCATTGTTCATCAAAACTCCAAAACCCCCCTATTTATTGTTTATAGTCAATCAGATTCTAAATTGGGAATTGTTTAATAGTGTTGATTGAATTAGTTCTCTGTGGATCTACTCTTATTAACTACAACTAGTTATAAGGTTTTTATTTTCTGGTGGGCCTGACAACTGATTTTTATTTGAAATTTTAATCACTATCCGCCTCACACTAATAATCAGTGCTAATCTCCCATGTATGCAATCTTGAACACCCCTTTGTCTATTTCCAAGAATATGATTTGACCTAATTTTCACGCATTGGGAGCTTTTCATGATAAGACTTTATATATTCAAACTGCCGCAGTTCATCCCAAGTCTTCGTGTATCAAAGCATTTGATGATTCTTCATTATAAATTTAGATTGCCCCAGTTTGACCTCAATCTCAAAGCATTTGATGATAAATCCAAACTGCCCCAATTTGGCCTTAATGAACTCAAACTGCCCCAGTTTGTGACTTGAGGCAACTTCACTTCTTCGAATATGTCAGATACTATTTTTTACCCTAACTTTTGCCTAGGTCACTCTTTTTGAGTTTTCAACCTAGCGGGTCGCTCTAACTTTTGTGTAGGTCGCCTTTTTAGATTTTTAGCCTAGCGAGCCACTTTTCTTTTCTTTTTCTTTCTTTTTCTTCTTTTTTTTTTAAGTAGGAGCAAGGAATTAAAAACTCAAAAGAGCATGAACCTTTTGTCTCAGAATTAAAGTCAATGAAAATGAAAACAACCCTTCATTGATCAAAATGAACTTTTGAGGCTTATAACGTGGCCAAGGTTAAGGGTTATGAAAGGAAGAATATAAGGCTCAATCAAGTGTTTAAAGGTTGAATGGGACCAAGGATCTTTAGTACACTTTTCACTTATTTTTGTATTCTTTTTCCTTTTTCATTTCATCATTTGTCTATCTTCTTCTTCTTTTCCCTTTTTTTTCTTTTTTCCTCTTTTTTTTTCTTTCTTCACAGAAATCACCTTTTTTTACTTCATGTTAACTCTTGGTATAGGGGTGATCCTTGTCTAAGGTTCTTTAAAGAAGTATTTTAAGCTCAAAAGGGGGTAACAAAGGATAATAAAGATTGTAAAGGATAGAGAAAAATGACCAATCTTCATTTTCAAATCATGATTGTTTATTTTTAAAACTTTAATTTCGAGACAAATGATAATGCACACCAAGAGATTGTTCTTTTTCAAAAATCATGCTTCCAATTGCTTGGGTGACTTCTTCCTTTTATTTCAAGGTGCATTCTCCTTAGTTTCTACCTTTTCGCCTCAACATTGGGGTATAGCGAAATTTTGTGGGAAGCTATGCTCAGATCCAGCCCTGGCATATCCTGGTACGACCATGTGAAAATGTTGCAATAATTAGATCAGAACTCAACTAACTTGCCTCACTCATCTTCCTTCATGGAAGTGTCAATTTTAACTTTTTTTCTTTTTCCCTTTATTCCTGAATTAATCACTTTCGTTGACACTTCGTGGGGTTGAATTTCTTTAGCCTTTTTGTTCCATTAATCTCATTAGCTCAGGAGAGGATTCCCAATTGTCACCATTATCTTTTTTAATAGGATGGTCAAAATCATATAATGGGGTCATAGCACTGTCATCTTTAAGAGAATCACTTTCAAATCCACTTAAGTGAAAAGGTAATGAATGAAGGTTGATGTAATGGTTGAACAGAAACTAAAAGAATGGCAAGAAAATGCATTTATTGATAGTAAATATTGAAAAAGAAACATGTGAGCCCATTTTCTCAATATATCTTCCTAAAGTCTTGGGCAGAGCTATAGGATTACAGAATTACTTTGTATCAATCTCAAAGGTCATGGAAAAATTGATGATCTCCCAATTGTTGAGCTCTGCATCTGGGGAATAATGGCACACCGGATTGACACCATAATTGATGGGTTGATCATCCTCGATGGTGGTTACAGCACTTCAAAAGTTCTGTCAGATGTCACAGATGGGGATCCCCTCAGCTTTAGGTTCTCGATTTTCTAATCGGGCCAGCCACTTCTCTTTTTTCTCTTACATTATCCTTTTATGTCGGCCTTGGTGGGTTTGTATTTGGGTTAGTTGAGATGGCATGGTAGCGAGTGTTTGGTTTGGGATGAGAGGTTGTGTATGATAATGGATCATTGGGTGATAAGGTTGAAGGTATGGAACTTGGGAGACATTAGCACTGTATGGGTTGTAAGGTATATAGGGAGGTTGAAAGCATGGTTGAGGGTTAATAGGTGCTTGGCTAGGTTTTCCTTGGGTGAAACTTCTCTGATCAGAAGTGACAGCATGGACTTCTCCTTCTCTTTTCTTCCCTGTTGGGGGCCTTTTGGAACTAATCATCCCTATTGAACTTTCAGCGATCTTCCCACTTCTCATTCCTCCCTCGACTCTTTCTCTAATAATGACCATGTCCAAGAAATTTGATGACACACTCCCTATCATCTTGTCATAGAAGAGAGATTAGAGAGTATCGATGAACGTAGCCATCATTTCTCTTTCTGTCAATGGGGGTTCAACCTGAGCAGCTATTTCTCTCCACTGTTGAGCATATTCCTTAAAGGTTTCATATTTCTTTTTAACCATATTCTGCAACTGCTGTCTATCTGGTGCCATATCGATGTTGTATTTATATTGCTTCAAGAAAGCATCGGCCAAGTCCTTGAAACATCGAATATGGGTATGTTCAAGGTATGTATACCAGTTAGATGCTGCCCCAGCTAAGTTGTCTTGGAAGAAATGGATCAACAACTTGTCATCATGAGCTTGTGATGCCATCTTGGGGATGTACATGGTCAAATGGTTCTTTGGGCAAGTGGTTCCCTTATATTTGTCAAAATCTGGGACTTTAAACTTCGACGGAATCACCACATCCAAGACAAGGCAGAGTTCTGAAGCATTTAGAAGACTATAGCTACTTGCTCCTTCTATAGCTCGTAGTCTCTCTTCAAGAACTTCTAGTTTTTCCTTGGATTGAAGACCTTCAGTTGAAGGGTTCAGCAGAGAAGTACTAGTAATCTTATAGGGGAAAATTTATAGCATGCAAAAAGGGTTTGAATGTTGCATCAATGAGGTCCCGTTAGCACCAAGGTAAAGAGGTTAAACTGGAGTCGAGTTTTGTGGCCCTGAAGTAAGCATTACTAATGGTGTGTCGCTCTCATTGGCATTTGGCTAAGATCCTTGTGTTTGGGTAGTGTTTGGAGGGTTTGAAGTTGTTGTGATTGCCAGTGCACTGCCTTCAGGGATATTGGTGGCTAATGGTGGCGTATAACTAGGTGGTAGGCTATATGGTGGGAATAGAGATGCATGTGTTTCTTGATGATTGGTAACAGGGTTTTGTGCAGGGTTATTTGGGTAGCAGGTGAGTGGCATCATGGCCCCTTGAGAGGTGATACCAAGATATTGCCAAGGAATTGATGCAAAGCCATGTGGGTGAGCAGGTGTGGCCGAAGGATCATCATTTGCTCCTGAAGGAGTCCCCTCTGTGTTTTTTGTTCTTTCCAAAGCTTGCACAACTTCTGAGACCTTGGCCATTTGTTCCTTTAATTAGCTTACTTCATTTCTCAACTCTTCCTGTGACTGCCCCATTTCATCCATGACTTTTGATTGGGAGCGAGCTCCTATACGGGTGTCATAGAGACAATTTTTTTGTATTATTATGAATATGATAAAAAAATGCAAACATAAGTACACTAAAATAAGAGTAAAATTATGCATGCGAAGACATGGTCCTAAGCTTGGTACCTGTCCTAAAAGATGGGTTCTATGTGCCATGGTAGCTCTAAGATTATTTCAATAAGTGCTAGCTTTAGTTCTAGACCCCTATCAGACAAAAGGTGCCCAAATTGCCCCTTGCTATCGCTAACACTTTGGCTACCAAGAGTCGTCAATCCTCACCCATGATAGGTTACAAGCGAAAGAAGTTCAATTTGAGTGAGGGGTTTTCATGTGCTTGTCCGGAGACCAAAGGTCTCTCAAAGCAACACTACTTCACCCTCTATCTAAGCCTACAAGGTACTGAGCTTGGGTATAGAGCTTGTGTGTGCAAGTGTACATGAGGGAACATGCAAGCAAATTTATTCACAATGCAAAAGTACAATGCATGTAATGCAAACAAAATGTACAACAATATGAAACAAATAAACAAACGAAACAAAAATGGACCAACATAATCAAAGAGCAAATAACATGAGATTCAAACAAGGCTTAACCCTCTAATGTCCCCAGCGGAGTCGCCAGCTGTCGCAACAGTCCTGAAGGGCGCCGCAAAAATAAAAAGAAGGGGGAGGAAAATACCTCGAGGTGTTGGGAGTCGCTACTAATCGCTTTATCCATCAAATGGAATGGTGCAATTGGACACCTAAGATATGGTCTACGTTTCAGAGTTCGTGGTTCGGGGGTTGATTATAGGTAGGGAAGGTATTAGCACCCTACACCGTCCGTTCTAAGAACGGTTACCTATTTAATCAAATATTATTTACAAAATTAATTAAATTGGTCCTTTACTATTAAAAAGAAAATAATTTGTTTTAATTTTTATTTTGATATGTCTCATTTGTCAGCATGTTATCAAAGATGATAAATGATTAAGACATAGAATGGGCGGCTAAATAGCCATTATTTTGGAACAAATTCTAAGCATCCAACATATTATATAATTGTGGTGAATTGAAATTGTGTTATTTTTTCAAGGAAAATTTTTTTTCAAAGTATTTATTTTTTATGGGATAAAATGATTTAAAATGAATTTTACAAAGAAAAAAAATTATTTTTGAAGAGTGACAAAAAAATTTTTGAATTCACCACAATCATAAGGTTGAGACTATGTGAAGTTATTCACTTTTATTTAATGATTTTTATTTTTAAAAAAAATTATTTTGGTTTATAAAAAAAAGGTTGTATTTTAGTTTACGTAATTATTTTAATTTTTGTGTAGGGATTAGATCTCACCAGTACTCTTGACAAGATCCAATATAAAGTCTCAAGAATATTGGGAAGAGCATAATTGATCGATTCTCCAATCTTCTCTTAATTTTTTCATCGTCGGCAAGTTTTAAATAACTAATTAATACATTAATACCAAAAAAAGAGTGTGTTAAATTAAAATACAGGTAATATAAACATCAAATTAACAAATAAAAATCAATTCAAAAGAATAAATAAATAAATAAGATAATAATAAAAGAAAGAGAGAGAAAAGAAAAAAATAAATCACAAGCAACATACAAATCCCAAATCAACAAATACGTGGTGATCCAAAAGCATAAATAAATAATAATAATAATAATAATAATAATAATAATAATAACATTTAAAAACAAAAACCAAAATGATAAATTAAGAGAAATAAGACTTTTGGTCTCTGAAAGTTTGAAAAAAAACAGAGGAAGGAAATGGGAAAAAGGAAAGGGGTTGAGGGTGGAGCTCACAAGACAGGGGAGGTGGCTCAGCGTTTCTGGGTGGAGGATCGCGGCAATGGCTGCTGGTTGGACTGGATCGGGCTCAGCGGCGACGGATCTGGGTTCTGGCGAGATCAAAGCCCGGCGATGACAGGCGGCCAGATCTGGTTTGTGAACGACGTCACCATGAGCGGAGCTAATGCAGTTTTTGACGTCTTGTTAGATCTGGTGCGCAGAGCTGGGGCCCGTCACGGTGGAGCAGTGCAGTTGCAGTGCCAGCGATGGATATGTGCGGGTCGGACTCTGGCGACGTCGAGTGGTGATTTCGATCAGATGGTGGCTACTGTGGGGTTGGTTAAGTGATTTTTGGTTGGGTTATGGTAGTGTTTTTCTGGGTTGAAGATAGAGTGAATGAGATGGTGGCTTAGGCGGTGGTGTGGGTGTTTGTTAGGAGGTTGAAGATGATGAAGGTGAAGGGGTGGAGGTTCTGTTATGGTGACTTTGGAAGCTTGGAATGAGGTGCTTGATGGTTGAAATTGGAGACTGCTGATGGTGAGGGGATTTTTTATGTCTTTGGAAATTTTTTGCGTGATTGCTTAGGATTTATAGGGTTTAACCTGTAGAAAATTTTTCCCTAATTCCTGATAATTGAAAAGCAAATTAAGGAATAAATCCTGTCAATGATCTCAATGAAAACTGAAAAGGAAAGTTGCCATGTTTGAGGTTGTGCAGCTTCTTGTGGAAGCTAGGGTTTGGTGGCTAGGTTTGCAGCAGGAAGGGAAAGGAATTGGGTCATGGTTGACTCGTAACCTTTTTTCTTTTTTTTTCTTTTCTTTTTTTTCATTTTTTCATTTTTATTTTTTATTTTTTATTGAAATTAGACTTAGTAAATAAAATGAATATGGACAAAATTAGGTATCAACAAACTTCACCTAGAATCTTTAAATTTTGAGCTTGAAGAAAGAGGTTGAAGATGGATGATTTTGATGAAACTTACAACTAGAAAATGTCTTGAAATGATGTTTGGATTCAAGAAATAAGGTTGGTTTGAATTAAACAAAACTTGAGAATGTTTGGAAGGTGCTGGTCGTGAGCTTCAAAGGAGAGAAAAAAGAGAGAGTTTTGTGATAGCTTTTGATATTTTTGCTTCTTGAAAGAAGTAATCAAATTGATCTCTTAAGCTTCTCCTAGAAGCTCTTAGTTGTGAACTACATCAAGGGTGGAGATCAAAACTTCTCCAAGCTTGTCATCCATTGGTGCAACACACAAAGTCATAGTCATTTATGTTGACTCCATCAAACTTCTCAAGTAAGCTTCCTTCTCATTGGTTCACTATAAAGTTGTCATAACCATCAAACTGGACTAGCCATCTAGATATTTATCAGTAGCTATTATCCAATGGACAAAGGCTACTGCTAGAAAACTAGTGGTTATTGTCCAATGAATAATAGAACGTACCTAGATTTTATCAGTTAGATAAAATCTCAGAAAAAGAAAAACTTAGTAAGCTCCCCGGCCCTGCGTCAACAGTTAAAATTTTTTCGGCCCCGAAAAATTTTATTTTTTCAACCCCGTTTCCAAATACACAAAAGCTAAAAATAATAATAAAATAATTCAAATAATTTACAAAAATCACAAAAATTAGAAAAATACACATAACAGAGAAAGAAAGAAAAATCGGGGTATTACACTATGTTGACCACCATCCACTTTCATTCATGCACAGTCCACCGTCCACATTAATTTAGGAAGTAATTTTAGATTCATGTATTTTCTAGTTTATGTACTTAGGGAATAACTATTTCATTTATTTGTCTTGTAAATACAAGTTGTAAATTAATATTCCAAGTGTATAAAAGCAAGCATCATTTGCTGTGTGGATTTAACACAAGCAATTCAGAAAATCTCTTTGTTTTTTCAATTTGGTATCAGAGCTCCCAACCCTGGGAGTCTCTTTTTTTTTCTGCTGCCTCAGCCTTCATTGTTGAGTATTCTCAGGTGCCTTGCCTTCATTGTAAGACTTGTTCTTCACTTGCCTTCATCGCAAGTTCAGCATTAAATTGTACCGTCCTTTTTTGCCCAACCTTCAGAGTAACTTTTTCACCAAAAAACCACCTACCATCCTTCTCAGAAACCTCCGACTGGCCAAACCCAGAAGACCCACTCCCAGAAACCACCACACGCACCTCTACTCGCGCTTGCTCCTACCGGCGCGTGAGCTCCATGCGCCACCTTCCCGGCCACAGTTCGCCATCGCGCCACATCCAAACCTGACCGTCTTTTATGGCTTCCCTTAGTAAGCCTTCCGGCTCTAGCTCTCTGGTCATGAATGGTAAGAATCTGTGTTCTTTATTCTCCTATGCTTCTGGTACTGTTCCTAAGGATTTTTGGATTATTGATTCTAGTGCCATTGATCACATGACCTTTTGTTCTTCCCATTTTTCATCATATAAAAATCTCACGGGTAATTACCACATAACTGTAGATGATGGCTCTCATACATCAGTTGCTGGTCTTGGTAATGTTAAACTTAGTTCATCTCTAAATTTGAAAAATATGCTTCATGTTCCTAAACTTTCATCTAACCTTCTTTCTATACATAAACTTACCAAAGACCTTAATTGTGCTGTAACCTTTTTCCACTCTCGTTGTGTATTTTAGGATCTTATCACGGGGAGGACGATTGGGTTGCTAAGGAATAGAGAGGGTTGTACTACCTTGAGATTAAAGCGGTAGGTGGCTCTAGTCAAAAGTTGCAACATTCCTGTCATCAATTTAGTATAAAGTCTTGTGCCTCCGAAATTTGGCTCCACCATAGACGTCTTGGACACCCCTCATTTATTTTACTTAAATCCATGTTTCCACCTATATTTTTAAATGAGTCAGTTGAGTCATTTAATTGTGATATTTGTGAGTTTTCCAAACACCATCGAGTGAGTTTTCCTCTAAACGGTAATAGAAGCAATGAACTTTTTTTCTCTTATCCATACTGATGTTTGGGGTCCTGCATCCATTCCTAATATTTCTGGTGCTAAATGGTTTTTGTCATTTATTGATAATTGCACTCGTGTCACTTGGATTTTCCTCATGAAAGATAAATCAGACGTGTACAAATTATTCATCCAGTTTTATCATATGATTAAAACTCAATTTGATAAAACTGTTAAACGTTTAAGGTCTGATAATGGTAGAGAATATGTGAATCAAAATTTCTCCACCTTTCTTAAACAACATAGTATTATTCATGAATTTACATGTGTTGATACCCCCAACAAAATAGGGTTGCTGAAAGAAAAAATCAACACTTGCTTGAAATTACTAGAGCTTTATTGTTTCAGATGTCTGTTCCAAACTCATACTGGGGGGAAGCTGTTTTGACTACTGCTTATTTAATAAATTGATTACCCTCTAGAGTTTTTGGTGGTGTGAGTCCTATTCATGTCATGAAATCTTTTTTTCCCTCTGCTCCTATTATGCAAAGTCTTGAGTCTCGTGTTTTTGGCTATGTTGCTTTTGTTCATATCCATCGTTAACATTAGGGCAAACTGGACCCTCATGCTATTAAATGCATTTTCATTAGTTATGCTTGTGACAAGAAGGGATACAAATGTTATCACCCTTCCTTTCGTCGAGTGTTTATCTCCATGGATGTCACTTTTCAAGAAAATCAACCATTCTTCATTTTCTCTCAGCTTCAGGGAGAGAACACTACTGATTCAGAAGCTGAGATTTTTCTTCCAAACATTAACATTCTGTTGTTTCCATCCTCTAATATGCCTTCTGATACACAAGAATTAGCTCCTTCTGACAGTCACCCACCTGAACTTGAAAGAATTGCTCAGACTAAAGCAAGCTCACCAAAAGTGGTGTATTAAAGGAGAAAATAACCCGAACTGGTCCAACCTTAACCCCAAGTGTCCGAACCGGTGGTGAGTATTGAAAACATTGATCCTATTAATTCTGAACCTATTCCTTTGTATAATTGTGATCCTAACATTGATGATGACTTACCTATTGCCTTAAGAAAAGGGAAAATGTCTTGTGCTAAGTACCCTATTTCCCAATTTGTCTCCTCCAAAAATCTCTCTTTGCAGCACCAAAGTTTTATTGTAGCCATTAATTCTATCAGAATCCCTAAGATAGTTCAGGAAGCATTGAAGTATAAGAATTAGGTTCAAGCCATAAATAAGGAGATGCGAGCTCTGGAAAGGAATGAAACATGGGAAATTGTTGAGAGACCAAAGGAAAAGAGATCAGTTAGGTGCAGATGGATTTACACTATGAAACACCGGTCTGATGGAACACTAGACAGGTGTAAAGCAAGGCTAATTGCAAAAGGGTATACACAAACCTATGGGATAGATTATGAGGAAACATTTGCCCCTGTGGCAAAAATGAACACAGTCAGAATTCTGCTCTCTCTTGCTACACACTTCTAATGGGAACTTCATCAGTTTGATGTGAAGAATGCCTTTTTTCATGGTGAATTAGAGGAAGAAGTTTATATAGAGATCCCTCCTGGGTATGACTCCTATGGTGAAGGGAATAAAGTGTGTAAACTGAAGAAAGCCTTATATGGTTTGAAACAATCACCCTGTGCTTGGTTTGGAAGATTCACAAAGACTATGGTGTCCCTTAGATATAGACAAAGTTAAGGTGATCATACCCTCTTTATCAAACACTCACTTGAAGGTAAATTGACTATCCTACTTGTGTACGTAGATGATATCATTATATCAGGGGATGATGTTGTTGAGAAATCTTTCCTAAAGGAGAAATTGGCTACTGAATTTGAAATGAAGGACCTTGGGAGATTAAAATATTTCTTTGGAATTGAAGTTGCCTACTCTAAACAAGGTATCTTCATTTCTCAATGGAAATATGTCCTTGACCTTCTCAAGGAGACTGGGAAGCTTGGATGTAAAACTTCTAGAGTACCAATTGAGTAAAATTATAGAATGGGTAATAAGGAAGAAAGTCCAAAGGTTAATAAAGCTCAGTATCAAAGGTTGGTAGGACAGTTGATATATTTGGCACATACTAGACCAGATTTAGCCTGCGTTGTGAGCATGCTAAGCCAGTTCATGCATGACCCAAGAAGAAGACATATGCAAGTTGTTGATCGTATTTTACAATATCTCAAGGCTTCTCCAGGAAGAGGATTATTGTTTAAAAGGGGTAGAAATCTATCTATGGAGGTCTATACTGATGCTGACTATGCCGGGTCAATTACTGACAGGAGGTCAACAACTGGCTATTACATATTTCTTGGAAGGAATCTTGTGACATGGAGAAGTAAAAAATAGAATGTAGTTACAAGATCAAGTGCAGAAGTAGAATTTCGAGCTATGGCTCAAGGAGTTTGTGAATTATTATGGATGAAAATCATTCTTGATAATCTCAAGATTAAATATGAAGCTCCAATGAAGCTATTTTGTGATAACAAGTCAGCCATTAACATTGCTCATAATCTAGTTCAGCATGATAGGACCAAGTATATAGAGATTGACTGACACTTTATTAAAGAGAAACTTGATAGTGGGCTGATTGCCACATCATATATACCATCAGAACATGAGCTGGTTGATGTGCTAACCAAGGGTCTTCCTAAAGATAAGTTTCAAAATCTCACTTGCAAGATGGGAATGATTGATATCCATTCTCCAGCTTAAGGGGGAGTGTTGACCATCATCCACTTTGTTGACCACCGTCCACTTTCATTCATGCACAGTCCATCGTCCACATTAATTTAGGAAGTAATTTTAGATTCATGTATTTTCTAGTTCATGTACTTAGGGAATAATTATTTCATTTATTTGTCTTGTAAATACAAGTTGTAAATTAATATTCCAAGTGTATAAAAGCAAGCATCATTTGCTATGTGGATTTAACACAAGCAATTCAGAAAATCTCTTTATTCTTTCAATTCACTACCCACATTTGGCTTATTAGGATTAGTTGCCTGTTGTACAAATTGGCTCAAGATTACATTCGAAAAATTGTAAGGTTACATGATGTATCAACTAGAATAGTTTCGGACAAAGACCCTAGATTTACCTCTAAATTCTGGGTAGCCTTACAAGAAGCCCTAGGTATTACCATGCTCAAACAAATGGCCAGACTGGGAGAACCATTCAAACCTTGAAAGATATGCTTAAAGCTTGTGTGTTAGAATTTTAAGGAAGTTGGAATACTTATCTACCATTAATAGAGTTTGCCTATAACAATAGTTACCATTCTAGCATAGAAATGACACCATTTGAAGCTCTGCATGGTAGAAAGTGTAGATCAACTTGGTGTTGGTCTGAAGTAGGAGAAAAAAATTTATTAGGACCTGATATAGAGCAACAAACCACCAAAAAGATCAAACTTATTAAGAAAAATTGGTTGCTGCTTAGAGTAGACAAAAAAGTTATGTTGATCAAAGAAGAAGACCTCTGGAATTTGAAGAATGAGAAGATATTTTCCTCAGAGTCATTCCTACTACTGGGATTGGCAGAGCCCTTAAATCTAAAAAGTTGAACCGCAAATTCATTAGTTCATTCTAAATTTTTAAAAGAGTAGGACTTGTTGCCTATCAAATTGCACTTCCCCCAAATCTTTCAAATCTCCATAATGTCTTTTGTGTATCCCAGCTTATAAAATATAGTTTTGACCCTTCACCTATCATAGAACATAAGACAATGCAAGTGAGAGATGATTTAACTTATGGAACAAAACCTATATGAATCGTGGATAGGTCTGTCAAACACTTTAAGAGGCAAAGAAATTTTTTTAGTTAAAGGGGTCTGGGAAGGACTGTCACTAGAGGAGGCAACATGGGAACTAGAAGATAAAATTCAGAAGTCTTATCCAAAGTTATTCCAATCGAGTTAGTGAATTTTGAGGACAAAATTCTTTAAAAGATAGGAGAAATATAACACCTAACTTTTCATAAAATATTTTATATAGAGTAATTTTTAATTTCTTTAACTTGAACATTTGGTTTTAGCAGAGATAATTTTGCAATTGTGGTTATTAAATAAAAAGATATTACTGAGTTTGTAAGAATTAAAATCCTAAAAGTTAACTTTTTAGATAAAATGGTAATGGAAAGTTAAACATACATGACACTAAATTAGTATAGAAATTATGAAATTAGAAATAGGAATTTATTGAAATAAGATCTAGCATTTAATTTTAGTAATAGGGAAGATACAATTAAGAAGATGTTATTATTTTAAAAAAAGGGTGAGATATTTGTTAAAAATCATGATTACAAAAGTAAAATCTCTAAATGTAATGATTACTTAGATAAATATCACCTTTATCAAAAAAAAAGTAACTAGGTGCAACGTGCACCCACCAAGACCATATGAAGCCATTCAAAATGGCTATAAATAAGGGTGGGTGAATTGAAGGAAACAAAATAAGAAATGGAGCTTAAAAGCAATAGTAAAACCAATGAGAGAGAAAAGAGGGAGGAGGAAAGAGGAAGAAGAAACGAAGGGGAAGATAAGAGAATAAGAGAGATTCTACAAGGAAAACGTAGGAAATGAACTTTTCTTTTTTTTAAAAATTAAAACTATGGCACTAAGTATGTTTATAGTTCATTGACAATGTTATATACTCTAATAGTGATTTTATTTATAAGGTTAATTGATTTCTTACTTTAGTGCTTTGTGCATATTGTTATAATATCCTTTTTATATTAATTTAGTTGATCCCATATAATGTTGAAAGGGTATTGGTTAGACTTTAGAAACTTGATTTGATTTATGTTTTTGTTATAGCTTTGAAATCCTCACTTTGCTTAACAAAATTTAGAGTTATTATTATTTAAATATTAACTTTATCATTGGACCAATATTACAATCAATTAAAAATTAAAATATTATTCAAACTTAAGTTAAATAAATATTCTTGATTTACATGTATTTTCTTACCTTAAATTATGTTACTTTGACTTGGAGACAATTTTATGACTTCTATGATGACCTTTGTAAAAGAAAAGGACTCTTGTGCAATGAACTCATTGTTGACCTTTATGTTGACCCTTGCAAGGAAAGGACTCTTGTGCAATAAATTTATTATTGATACTTGGATAAAACTATGGACTATGATGAGGATTATGCTGAGGACCTTTAAAAGAAATAATGAAATATTGTTAAATTAAAGTTGGTCATTGAAGAATTGACATTTGAATTTGATAACTCTAAGTTTTGCAAATTTTATGTCATGATTTATTAGAAGTTTATTGTAGGCCTGCATATGATGAATTTATTTTGTGATACATTAGATGTTTATATTTCTTGTATTTGTGTGTAATGACAGGTAAGTGATTTACAAGGAAGACACTTAAAATGTTATACCTAACTGCTAAGAAGGTAAAGGGAGATATGTAAGGTCCTTTTATGTTACCTGTCTTGGTTAGTGTGTAAATGTCTTGCTTTTATCGTCATGATGTTAGAAGTAACACCAGATATAGGGAATTTCTTAAGATAGAAAAGGCCTTCGATTAATATGTGAGACAAGCTACATAGAAAGGAAAAGAAATTAAAGCAAAAATGATATAATATGTTAAGAGATTGTCTAATAATGTTCGCTTGTAAAGGTGCATTGAGTGATTTATTTAGCATTTATTTAGTCATGTTATTATAAATTTGTATGTACTATTTCAATATGTCTCATTGTATCATATTTGTCTGCCATGTGATTTTCTGTGAATTTATAATGCTAAAACTCACCAAGTATTTTGTAAAAGATTTTCTAACTAAAAAATTTTGTATTAAGAATTTTAAATTCTAACTCTGTTCATGGTGATTTCAGACTAACACAGAACGCATCATGATTAACATCCAAATTAATTACACATGGATTCTGATCCTTGAGGAGGATATATTAGAGTAATTTGAGATATATTTATTTTCTCTTGAGTAAATACTATGACTAACTTTCCTAACGAATGTAGGGCATTATCTTTTTGAAGGGCTATGGGCTATATGTTTTGTAATATGACATTATGCTGATATGTGTCCCATTCCCTTTCTTTTGTATATTGGTGGTATATAATTAAGTGATGCCCACTCTATAGCTAGTAATGATGTATGTATATATATGACTGATAGTATGATCTTCATAATGATCTACAAACTTTTGATGTAATGATATAAGCAATTATTCTCCAATTCGTAATGTGTGTTGGCATGACTTTAGTTTCAGTTTAAAAATAAAAATTGACACCAATTCAATTCAAGTAATAGTTCTAAATCGTTCATAAGGTAAAAAGGTAAAATTTTGTTATTGGAATAAACTTAGGAAGAGGGTTACAATATTATTCTATGTTGAATATATTATTAAATTTCCTCGCTTTGCTAGTTTTTTAAGGCTAGGTCGCAAGGAATATATTTGTAAATTCTCTAGTTTCGGTGTGAATAATGTAACACCCCTCGATTTAGCAACCACGGCACAATCGTCATTCTACTACGGTCACTAAATTTTAGGCATGCTACGACTCAAAATAACAAGTTTCCAAAATTTAATCATTATCCATATAAAGAAAATATGAGCCACGAATGAACAAATATACATGCCGTCATTTAAAAAAATATATAATCTACTTAGATATACTCAAAATACAGTTATACTCCAAGGAACCCTTATACAGATAATACAAAAGAAAACATAAACTACCCATAATGACACCACGACTAAGGAGTTGGGCACTCCATCGAATCCACCTCGAGATCCTCTCCCGGCTCGTCTGAAGACACAAGGACAAGACTGAGTGCGGTCCCATGGGCAGGTGCCCTAGCAGGTGATGCCATAGAATCCTCGTCCTCTCTCGGGGTGTGAAGCAGATCACCCCATAGCTCCCGGATAGGCAAGGCAAACTCCAGATGCACTGATGTAGTGAGAGTCAGTATAGGATCTCCATTGCGGGTCCTCCTCACGGTCAAGATCAAATCCCTGACATATCGTATATGCTCACCGGCCCAGTCGACTCGCCAAGCATTGACGCCCCTGGTGAACACAATCCTGACGAAACCGATAGAACTCCTTCTTGATGACATCACCAAAAGTAAGAGGCCAAACCAAGTGAAATCTAGGAAAATCAACCTCGTTCGCTCCACAGTTTTTAACCAAATATCACATAGAACAAGAGTAGTACAAGCAAGAGGTGAGATATCCAACTTCATTACCAATTACGGCAGTAAAAAATAGAAACGGCGTAGGACACCCACATAGCATTACAAGTAATATAAACAGTATCAAGAAGCAGATGTTAAACAACTTAACAATTCCAGGCGGTTATAACATCAATGAGATAGCAGTTCCAATCATCATATAAATTAAATGCCAAGTAATATATTGACTCACTATGCACATGTACATGATATCAAAATCCTACTCCATGGAGCTAGACACAAACATCGGAGAGAATGATTAGGGAGACATGCCAGTATCTCGTCAACCTAAAATCAAGTGCTTTCCAGAAAAATAATAGTTTTACGCAACAAGGCTTTATACAGCGGCATTCCCACAAGATCGCGATATAGGACAGTGTCTCGATCAGGATTGTCGGTGCATTTGCATCGATCTGTCCTATGGCCCAGAGGGGCTACCAACTGTCAGCTGTGAGATGCCCGCGCCTCGACGCCCCCATGGTCAACAGCAGGACCTACACTAGTCTATTCGCACCCGCACTAAGGTGTGATTCAACTCCTAGGCAACATAGCCTTGACAAATAGCCCATCGGACTTTCACAATGCATGACGACTCAATGCATAATCAATGGAATCAAATTACCGTTGTACCATTCCCAATGGCATTAAAGCAACCGTCCATACAATTGTTTAATACCATTTTCATCAACGATATTATATAATCGTCCATACGACTACATCGTACCACTATTATTTGAGTTTCCTCTGATAACCAGTCCCATCTGACTCTCTCGTCTATCTGACGTATCTGGTTATAAAGGTGAATCACATCTCACTAAATCGTCCATATGATGTTTCTAGGTCCGGTATTTCGGTTCCGAAGCACAATGTATATTCATGTATATTTAACAATAATATATTTTTTCACAACATGCCATAATTTTGCCAAGATAAGCATCAACACATTCTTGGTCTCACTCATGGACCCACAATAAATATTATTACTCCTTAAATAATACATTACACTTTTAGGGTACATTATGGAATTATTCCTAAATTTCTACATTCTTCTTAATAAGTTTCTCTTTTAGCAGAATTCTCTCACATTATTCATTTAATCATTATTATTTTAATTACATAAGTCTATCATTAAATTTTAAACCTAATTCCCTTAGAATGATTTAAATTGAATTATTTATCATTCTTACTTGCACTCATGGTCTTGCTTTAATTAAAATTTATTCTAAGTTTTTGGATAAAACTTAATTCTTGATTTTTTCCATTTTATGAATCCCTAATTAATTCCTAATTACTCTAATTAATTAAGCTTCACTTCAATTTAATATTTCTTATGAAATTCTTCTCTAGAGAAATTCTCTTTGTTGTTAAGTTCCTTACTTTAAGTTTATTCAAAACTCACTTAGAGAATTATTCTAAGTTTTCCAAGTCTCACAACTCTCATTGTTGTCTTAGGTCTAAAGAATTACTTTAGGTTATAAAATTGGTTTCCATCCTTTATATTATTAGCCATTTAATCACTTGATCACTTAAAGTCCAAGGTTGCATGTTGTTACACAATTTAATCCTAAATTGGCCCTAGAGGCCGTGGCCTCCCAAGGGGGAAATCCTAAGTTTTTCTTAACTCCATTACACTTTAATCACTTGAATTAATTATGTTTCCATCTTGATTACAAAATTTCAATCATGATCCCTTAAATTGAGGGTCATGGCCGTGAGCCTCCATGAAGAAAGCAAGGGACTTCTATTTCCATTTCATGATTCCAATCCATTCAAGATCATCAATATATATATACAAGATTAACAAAATAGATTAAGTAAAGCAAAATCAACACATAACCACAAAAATCATACAACAAAGAGAGTAACCCTAACTAGGGTTCCTCACAACCAATACAAAATCATGTTTCTGTGACTGGCATGTATCTCATAAAGAATGTGTTTTGATGATAACAAACTTGAAGATGCTGCAAGATCAAGTCCAAGAGTCTCAAGACCATCAAGTATAGCTTTTAGGACTTCAATCATTTTGTAAAGGTATAAATAAGGATTCACAATTGCTCAATCTTACATTTCGAAATAGCATACAAGTTTTCAAGGCTTCAATATGGTTTTTAACTTCCAAAGAATCAACCATTTTGTGCCCATAAACCTACAAGATCATATGGAATCAAGAGCATCTTTTAAAAAGGCTTAAAACATGTTTTTCGTATGTATTATTCGAATAAGGAGTTTCTTATTCGAATAACACAAGTCAAGGATTCCAAATAAATCTTTCAGGAAAAGATTTATTCGAATAAGCCCTGTGCTATTCGAATAAATGGTTCAAAACGTTTTGGCACAAATGAGTTATTTGAATAACAAAGTATTATTCGAATAACTCATCTCCAGGAAATCATTTTATTAAATGGTTATTCGAATAACAGAGTTGTTATTCGAATAACAAGCGATTCTGGAAAACCATGTTTAAATGGTTATTCGAATAACAGTGTTGTTATTCGAATAACAAGCATTTCAGCAAAACCATGTTTAATTGGTTATTCGAATAACGATGGTGTTATTCGAATAACGAGAACTCAGAAAATCAATTATTCGAATGAGTTATTCGAATAACATGAATGTTATTCGAATCACATGTTTTCCCAGAAGCCATGCATTTATGTGGTTATTCGAATAACGAAGATGTTATTTGCATGACACATTATAGAGGAAAACACGCCTATGCTATTTAAAGCCTTATTCGAATAAGAATTATCTTATTCGAATAAGAGAGATTTCTAGAAATAGAAATTAACGAATAGTTACGTATCATTAAATGCTCCAACCACCTCCCAACGACTCTAAACTTCAATGACTTATAAATAGAAGTTGTTGGGCATTTATGGGGGTTAGACAATCAATCTGAAAAACCTTGGTTGAGCATTAAAAATGAGTTTTCATCTATTCCTCCGTTAATACTCTATTTCTGAGTGTAAATCGTGAATCATATACCCATTGAATTTCTAGTTGTAATATCTGCTCTTTGAAGAGAGTTTCTATCTATTCAATCTTTGTATAATCTATAGAAAGGGTGAGGCATCCCTCCAAACTGTAATAGGGCGAGGCATCCCTCCAAACTGTAATAGGGTGAGGTATCCCTTGAAAAATAAAGGCTCAAGCATTAGGGTGAGGTATCCCATAGTGTTGAGTGCTCAAGGTTGTAGTGGTTGTCAAGCACCCATTGAAGCTTGAAGATATAGTGAAAAATCTCAAGTTGTTGCTTGGGGACTAGACGTAGATCACAAGTGGATTGGTGATCGAACCAGGATAAACGATTGTGTTTGTTTTCTCTAAACCCTTCTCTTTATTTTGTGCATTGTTTTATCGAATTGCTTGGATATTGTCTCCTTTGGCTATCACATTTATAAGTAAGAGGGTTTTTCTCATCCATCCAATTATCTCTAATCATTCAATAGCTTCAACGAAAATTGGTTATCAAACGATTTGGAAAAAATTTACGAACTTGTTTTACTTACTCAATTCACCCCCCTTCTTGAGTATTGAGGCCACTTGGTAACAAGTGGTATCAGAGCTAGACTCTTGTATAAAGAGCTTAGCAGTTTCAAGAGAAGTGATGGCTTCAAATGGTTTTTCAAATGAAGGTTCTTCTATAAATAGACTTCCTTATTTCAATGGGGATGGTTATTCCTATTGGAAAGAAATGATGAAAATTTTCATTGAAGCTATTGACTTAGATGTGTGGGACGCCATTGAAAATGGTGCTTTTGTCCCAATACAAACTAAAGATGGTGTGAAAATTAATACACCTAGAAATGAATGGACTGATGATGATAAAAAGAAGGTTCAATACAATTTGAGAGCCAAGAACATCATCACCACATCCTTGGGGTATGATGAATTCTTTAGGGTGTCAAATTGTCAGACCGCAAAAGAAATGTGGGATACCCTCCAAGTAACTCATGAAGGTACTAGTGAGATAAAACGATCTCGAATAAACACTCTTACTCATGAATATGAATTGTTTAGAATGAACCAAGGTGAGAGTATTCAAGATATGCAAAAGAGATTTACTCACATTGTTAATTATCTCATCTCATTGGGAAAGACATTTCCTAATGAAGATCTTATTAACAAAGTCTTAAGATGTCTAAGCAGGAATTGGTAACCCAAAGTAACGGCTATTGCGGAATCAAGAGATTTATCGACAATGTCTCTAGCCACCCTATTCGGAAAGCTTCAAGAACATGAGCTGGAACTAAATAGGCTCAATCAAAGTGAAGAGCATGATAAAAAGAAGAAGAGAATTGCACTCAAAGCCACCTCTTCCATACTTGAAGATGATGATGAAGATGGTGAAGAGGATGCTGAAAATATTGAGCTAAGTGAGGAGAATCTTAGTCTCCTTGTGAGAAAGTTTGGAAGATTCCTAAAGAAAAAAGAATTTCAAAGAAGACCACCCTTTCCTCAAAAGAAAGCATATCACAAAGGAGAAGGATCCTCTACTCCTCCAAAATGCTACAAACGCGAAAAATTGGGGCACATGAAAATGGAGTGTCCTATATATCTCAAGAAGACGGAGAAGCATGAGAAAATACCCTCCAAGGAAAAGAAAGGAAGAAAAGCATATATAGCTTGGGAGGACAATGACTTAAGCTCTTCCGACGATTCGGAGAATGAAGAAGCCCATCTTTGCCTCATGGCTCAAGGAGAAGAAAGTGGAGAAAGCGACACCGAGGTAACCTCTTCTAACCTAGAACCTCCACCCTCTTATGATGAATTGCAAGATGCCTTTCAAGAATTGCATGATGAATCTTTGGGGCTCACAAAAATGCTTTTGTCTTCCAATAAAATAATCTCCCTATTGACAAACAAAGTTTCTACTTTAACTAAGGAGATAAATGAACTTAAAATTGAAAATAAGACCTTAGGACTCATAGATGCTAATTCATTATATATGACTTGTTCCTCACATGATAATGCATCCATATCATTACCTTGTTTATCATGTAAAGCTTTTGAAAAAGAAATTAAAGACTTGAACAACACTCTTGCAAAATTCACTTTTGGAAGAGACAACTTGAATGTGTTGTTAGGGAGACAAAAATGTGTTTTTTAAAAAGCCAATTTGGGATTTAATCCAAACAACCATCAAAAGTCTTATAAGAACTTCTTTGTTTCCTCAAAAACTTCAAGTAGTCCCTTTGTTAAATGTTTTCATTGTGGTAGGAAAGGGCACAGTGCATCCACTTGCAATGTTAGAAAGAATATAAACACCAAGGTTGGAATCAAAAGAGTTTGGGTTCCTAAAGGCACCATACTCAATTCTAACACACAAGGACCCAAAACAATTTGGGTACCAAAGGTTAAAACTTGAATGTGTGTTGTAGGTGTGCTTGAAGAGCAAGAGCTCAAGTTGGTATCTTGATAGTGGTTGCTCCAAGTACATGACCGGTGATGGCTCCAAGTTCTCCTCCCTTACCCACAAGAAACATGGTCATGTCACATATGGTGATAATAACAAAGGAAAGATTCTTGGAATTAGCAAAGTTGGTAAGATCCCTTCATCATCTATTGATAATGTTTTGCTTGTTGAAGGACTTAAACATAATTTGCTTAGTATTAGTCAATTATGTGATAAAGGCAATAGAGTTATATTTGATTCTTCTTGTTGCATAATTAAGGGAAAGGATGATAAGTAAGTTAAGTTTGTTGGTCATAGAGTCAATAATATATATATGATTAGTCTCGATGATATCTCCTCAAATGATGCTAAATGCTTTATGAGTAAAGAAAATGATTCATAGTTATGACATAGAAGAATTGCTCACATTCACATGGATCACTTAAACAAATTGGTTTCTAAAGAACTAGTAATTGGTCTTCCAAAGCTCAAATTTGAAAAAGACAAACTTTGTGATGCATGTCAAAAGGGAAAACAAGTAAAGGTCTCTTTTAAAGCTAAAAATATGGTTTCAACTTCTAGACCTTTACAACTTTTGCACATAGATCTTTTTGGGCCCTCTAGAACTATGAGCTTTTGTGGGAATTACTATGTACTAGTGATTGTGGATGATTTTTCTAGGTTTACATGGACACTATTCTTAGCCCACAAAAATAATGCTTTTCAATCATTTAAAAAGCTTGCCAAAGTTATCTAAAACGAAAAAGGTTTTTGTATTGCATCCATAAGAAGTGACCATGGTGGTGAATTTGAAAATCATGAATTTGAAATTTTTTGTGATAAACATGGCATTGAACATAATTTTTCTGCCCCTAGAACACCACAACAAAATGGTGTTGTAGAAAGGAAAAATCGATCTTTAGAAGAAATGGCAAGAACCATGCTCAATGAGGCCAACCTTCCTAAGTACTTTTGGGCAGATGCGATTAACACCGCTTATTATGTTATGAATAGAGCCCTAATAAGACCCATTTTAAAGAAAACCTCATATGAATTGTACAAAGGAAGGAAGCCAAATGTGTCACATTTTCATGTCTTTGGATGTAAATGCTTTATTTTGAATAATGGAAAGGATAACTTGGGGAAGTTCGATGCAAAATCTGATGAGGGAATATTCATTGGCTATTCTATACATAGTAAAGCCTTTAGAGTCTATAATAAATGAACTATGACCATAGAAGAGTCCATACATGTTGTATTTGACGAAACTAACCCAAATGAGCCGAGAAAGGATCTTGTTGATGATGTTGCAGAAATCTTAGCAAAAACGCACTTGGAAAATCAAGAGAATGAGTCCAAGAAGCAAGAAGAGAGATTCCTTGATCACTCATGGCAAAAAGATTCAGAAATCTTGGACCTACCAAAGGAATGGAGGACTTCAAGATATCACCCTCTCGACAAGGTGAATGGTGATGTATCAAAAGGTGTAATCACTCGAAACTCACTTAGAAATGCATGTAATCACTTAGCCTTTGTCTCTCAAGTTGAACCTAAAGACATAAATGAGGCCATTAATGATGAGCATTGATCTTAACCATGCAAGAAGAACTAAACCAATTTGAGAGAAATCAAGTTTGGGAATTAGTTCCAAGGCCCAATGATCATCCTATAATTGGCACCAAATGGGTCTTTAGGAACAAACTTGATGAAACGGGCTTAATAATAAGAAATAAAGCTAGACTTGTAGCTAAGGGATATAATCAAGAATAAGGCATAGACTATGAAGAAACTTATGCTCCCATAGCTAGGTTAAAGGCCATTAGAATGTTACTTGCATATGTTTGCATCATGGATTTCAAACTCTATCAAATGGATGTCAAAAGTGCCTTTTTAAATGGTTTTATACAAGAAGAGGTGTATGTAGAATAACCTCCTGGTTTTGAGGATTTTGAAATGCCCAACCATGTTTTTAAACTGAAAAAGGCCTTGTATGGTTTGAAACAAGCTCCTAGAGCTTGGTATGAAAGGTTGAGCAAATTCCTTTTGGAAAAAGATTTTTCTAGAGGCAAAGTTGACACTACCCTTTTCATAAAACACAAAATACATGACATACTTCTTGTTCAAATCTATGTTGATGACATTATATTTGGAGCTACTAACAACTCTCTTTGTAAAGAATTTTCAAATATTATGCAAAGTGAGTTTGAGATGTCGATGATAGGTGAGCTCAACTTCTTCCTTGGTCTCCAAATCAAGCAAACAAGAGAAGGAACTTTCATAAGCCAATCCAAGTATTGCAAGGAATTGCTCAAGAAGTTTGGAATGGAAAATGTCAAGCATATGGCTACATCTATGGGCACCTCTTGCTATTTGGACAAGGATGAAAGAGGTAAATAGGTAGAAATTACAAAATATAGAGGTATGATTGCATCACTCCTTTATCTCACTGTAAGTAGGCCTGATATAATGTTTAGTGTATGCATGTGTGCTAGATATCAAGCTAATCCTAAGGAATCACACCTAAATGTTGTTAAGAGAATAATGAAATATCTATTAGGCACATCACAAATGGGTTTGTGATACCCTAAGGGTGCCTCATGTAACCTTATTGGGTATTCCGATTCTGATTTTGCTGGATGCAAAATGGATAGGAAGAGTACTAGTGGGACATGCCACTTGCTTGGAAGCTCACTAGTTTCTTGGCATAGCAAGAAACAAAATAGTGTGGCATTGTCTACAGCTGAAGCTGAATATGTTGCAGCTGGGAGTTGTTGTGCTCAAGTCCTTTGGATGAAACAACAACTCTTGGACTATGGTCTTGAGCTTGATCACATCCCCATAAGGTGTGATAATACTAGTGCAATTAATTTGTCCAAAAATCCTATTTTGCATTCTAGAACTAAACATATTGAAATAAGATATCATTTCATTAGAGACCATGTTCAAAATGGTGATTGTATACTTGAATTTGTTGAAACAACTAAGCAACTAGCTGACATTTTCACTAAACCCCTAGCAAAAGAAGCATTTTTCTATATTAGAAATGAACTTGGTATTTTGTGTCAATCTTGCATAAATTGACTTTTTACTACATAATCCTAAAAATCAAATCTTGTTGCTTTCTGCATAATCATGCCATTTTGCTGCATAATTTCTGAGCTATTAATGTTATTTGAATCTAATACTAACTTGAGCGTCGGAGATTTCCCCTAAGTTGTTTTGCAGGTGCTCCCTCATGATTCAAGATTCCCAAGCAACTCAACAACCTCACAATTTCACCAAAAAGGGTGAAATTCTTTGTAAAAATAGTATTCTTTCAAAATTGAGTAATTTGAAACATAATATGATTAGATTATATGCTTGTATAATGATTTGAATTGATTTAAGATGTTCTGGAATTGATTTGAATGATTTAACGTTGATTATATGTTGTTTGGAATTAAACTGGCATGTCTCTGACCAAATAAATGATAGAAAGATTGATCCTCTCCAAATTGATGCATAAAACTTCTTTTTATCCTATGCCCTATTCGAATAAGAAGCCCTTTATTCGAATAAAACTTGCCAGTGAAGCCCAGTCAATTTTCTAACACGCGTATATTATTTGAATAAGGATTCCCTTATTCGAATAACACCTCACAGAATGTGCTCCAACATCCTAATATCAACTGGTTATTCGAATAACCAACTGGTTATTCGAATAAAGCATGTCAGTGGCAAAAGCCATTTTCATGTTATTCGAATAACAGAATATGTTATTCGAATAACAAATGCCAGAATTCACCAAACACATGAGCTACTACACTGTCATTCGAATAACAATATTGTTATTCGAATAACGCTTAGCAGTGAGCCAAGATGCTTCAGGTACCACTCTGTTATTTGAATAACACCACTGTTATTCGAATAACACGCGACTTATAAGAGGACTTCACAAGCATCCTCGGTCATTTCATAAGTTTTATTTTTTCCCCCTTCTCTGTTTTCTCTTCTTCGTATCCACCATCTCTTCCTTCTCTCCATAACCCACCAAAATTCCATCATGGCCTCCTTTTCCAAACGCCCACGTAGCAAAACTGCTCCCACCAACAACCCCACAGCTTCTTCTCTTCTATATGCCTTCACGTAGGGCCTGCTATCTGGCTCCATTGCAGCACGGTGAAGCTTGGAACAGTTGGGTCCAAGGTTGGTCTGAAGAGTGGGATGCTGAAAAGCCAGGAAAGGCTGCTTCACTACTCATACGCGCACATTCTCGCTCCTCGTGGAGGCAACTACACTTATCTAACTGAAGATGACATTTTTCTTCTCTGGGTATTAAAGAAAAATTGGAAGATCAACTGGCCCAATTTCATTGGAAAATACATGATGAAGATCAAGACCACCAAGAATTCTGACCTGCCATATGCTCTGATTATCTCAGCCTTTCTTAAGAAATACTCCTTGCTCAGACAGACTGAACGGACAATGGAACTGAACCATTTCCACATCTTTGGGGAATTTACTCTAAAGAAAATGAAGATGGTTCCGGACAATATTGGAGGGTGGGTATACCTTGATGAGCTGGAAGAAGCTGCAGCAGTCGAAGACATTGCAAATGCCCCTGCTCATGCTGATGACCCTGTTCTTGCCGATCGCCCTCCGAAGCCCCCGCTCTGCTCCAAAAATCCCCGGAAGGCATTATGGCCACTCTGCTCGACAATCGTGCTTACATGGAACACACATTTTCTCTTCTCTTTGACAAAATAGAAGGTGTTGAACGCGAGATTGCTGGCATGCGAGCTGCACCTCCTGCCCCTGCACCGGACTCACCTCCTCCTCCACCAGACACTTACTTTTGATCATAGGAATTTAGTTTTTATGTTCATGTTTTTCATGTATCTCTGGAATACCCATATCTGAACTTGTATATCTTGACCATGCTTGCAATCACTGAATAAAATATGATTTAGCTTCCTTGCTGCCTCCTCACTTTCTAAGACTGTTCATTTAAAATGTTCGTTTAATTTCATGCTAAATGATATAAAAGCATATTTGTTGATGCTGGGAATATGCATATCTTGCCCCATCTTTTTTATCATGACAAAAGGGGGAGAAGAACAAGATCAAGCTAAAGTTAACTCTGTTAATCCATACTTAAAGATAAAGATAATCACTTCTGACAATGTTTGGTTTGGAGATTGTGTTGAGAAAAGACAGATTTGAAAGATTAAATCTGAAAAGGATCAAGAGACTCCAAAAGAAAGGGGGAGCTGCGCTTGTCTCTGATAATTTATGCTCCTCTTACAAACTAGAGGGGGAGTAAGTCTCCATAATTAATTCTGTGATTTCCAATTTACAAATGAACTAACTCTTTTCTCAATGGTTGTTTGTCATCATCAAAAAGGGGGAGAATGTGACTGGCATGTATCTTATAAAGAATGTGTTTTGATGATAACAAACTTGAAGATGCTGCAAGATCAAGTCCAAGAGTCTAAAGACCATCAAGTATAGCTTTTAGGACTTCAATCATTTTGTAAAGGTATAAATAAGAATTCACAATTGCTCAAGCTTACATTTCGAAATAGCACACAAGTTTTCAAGACTTCAATATGGTTTTTAACTTCCAAAGAATCAACCATTTCGTGCCCATAAACCTACAAGATCATATAGAATCAAAAGCATCTTTTAAAAAGGCTTAAAACATGTTTTTCGTATGTATTATTCGAATAAGGAGTTTCTTATTCAAATAACACAAGTCAGGGATTCCTAATAAATCTTTCAGGAAAAGATTTATTCGAATAAGCCCTGTGCTATTCGAATAAATGGTTCAAAAACGTTTTGGCAAGAATGAGTTATTCGAATAACAAAGTGTTATTCGAATAACACATCTCCAGGAAATCATTTTATTAAATGGTTATTCGAATAACAGAGTTATTATTCTAATAACAAGCGATTCTGGAAAACCATGTTTAAATGGTTATTCGAATAACAGTGTTGTTATTCGAATAACAAGCGTTTTAGCAAAATCATGTTTAATTGGTTATTGAATAACGATGGTGTTATTCGAATAACGAGAACTCAGAAAATTATTCGAATAACATGTTTTCCTAGAAGCCATGCATTTAAGTGGTTATTCGAATAACCAAGATGTTATTCAAATAACACATTACAGAGGAAAACACGCCTGTGCTATTTAAAGCCTTATTCGAATAAGAATTCTCTTATTCGAATAAGAGAGATTTCCAGAAATAGAAATTAATGAATAGTTACGTATCATTAAATGCTCCAACCACCTCCCAACGGCTTTAAACTTCAATGACTTATAAATAGAAGTTGTTGGGCATTTATGGGGGTTAGACAATCAATCTGAAAAATCTTGGTTGAGCATTAAAAATGAGTTTTCATTTATTCATCCGTTAATACTCTGTTTCTGAGCGTAAACCGTGAATCATATACCCATTGAATTTCCAGTTGTAATATCTGCTCTTTGAAGAGAGTTTCTATCTATTCAATCTTTGTATAATCTGTAGAGAGTGTGAGGCATCCCTCCAAACTGTAATAGGGTAAGGCATCCATCCAAACTGTAATAGGGTGAGGTATCCCTTGGAAAATAGAGGCTCAAGCATTAGGGTGAGGTATCCCATAGTGTTGAGTGCTCAAGGTTGTAGTGGTTGTCAAGCCCCCATTGAAGCTTGAAGATATAGTGGAAAATCTCAAGTTGTTGCTTGGGGACTGGACGTAGATCACAAGTGGATTGGTGATTGAACTAGGATAAACGATTGTGTTTGTTTTCTCTAAACCCTTCTCTTTATTTTGTGCACTGTTTTATTGAATTGCTTGGATATTGTCTCCTTTGGCTATCACATTTATAAGTAAGAGGGTTTATCTCATCCATCCAATTATCTCTAATCATTTAATAGCTTCAACGAAAATTAGTTATCAAACGATTTGGGAAAGATTTACGAACTTGTTTTACTTACTCAATTCACCCCCTCTTGAGTATTGAGGCCACTTGGTAACAGTTTCCTACTACCAAGAGAGGTTGAAGAGGATCATCTCCCTCTTACCTAGAGGAGAAAACAAGCAAAGAAACTCCCTTGAAGCTCCTAGTGAAATTCGGATTCACTCCTCCACAAACCCTAGAAATTACAACTTCATCAAATCAACACTAAGGCTTGAAAAAGAATGGATCCATGGTCATGGTGAAGGCCATGAAAATGAAAATGAGGAAGAAAAGATAAGATATCATGAATCTTACCCTAAAGCTTCAAACTTGAAGCTTGAAGAAGATGATGAAGATGGAAGCTTTTCAAGAAATCTCCAACTAGAAAGGTGTTTAGAATGTAGTGGGGATTAAGAAAATGTGGTTAGTTAAAAGTTTTGTGATGGTGGAGGCAAGGAGGAGGGGCTGGCTGTGTGGTAGGTGGTAGAGAGAAGGAGGAGAAAATGAGAGAAAGAAGAAGGTAGAGAGAGAAGTTGATAGTAAAGTAAAATGAGCTTTTAGGGTTTTTGAAATTAGAATAGATTAGTTAATTAAATGAAGCACAATTTTTTGGCTCCAAAAGGGAGCAAGCTGCCGTGTGGGAGGGAGGAGAGGAGAGAGAAGTGTGTAGCTTTCTTTCAGAAGCTTAGGAGTTTTTAAAAAAAAAAAGAGGATTTGATTAGACATAAAGTGGATTACATTTGGATAGGATAAT
The DNA here is from genome assembly GCA_029884595.1 of Ormosia semicastrata. Lineage (NCBI taxonomy): Eukaryota > Viridiplantae > Streptophyta > Magnoliopsida > Fabales > Fabaceae > Ormosia > Ormosia semicastrata. The sequence continues at coordinate 14,014,645 of JAQQTO010000062.1, read as the reverse complement.
GTGGTGATAAAGTAATTAAAATAATAAGGTGATTAGGATTTTACTACAAGTTATTAACCAATGGATAATCATTACAGTGTACAAAGCCAGTATTAATTATCTAACAGATAATAGAGCGTATTGCAAAATTTTAATTAACGGTACGTACAGAGATTTTATTTATCAGATAAAACTTTGAAAAACGTAAACCTTGTAAACTATGTCCGACCTTGGGTTTAGTAAGATCCCCCGTCGACATTTCCACAATTCAAAGTTTACCAGTCTCAGGGAAAACATTTCATTTTCCCGGCTCTGCTCAACATGTACGCAAAATGAGGAATATATTAAAATATTCAACGTTTCCAAAAAAATCCACAACAATTCTCAAAAATCACAAATATTAAAAAATATCTATTCATCACGAAACAAACAATTTCTAGAGTGTTACACTGACTTTGCTCAGTGTGCACGTAAAATGAGAAATATATTAAAATATTCAACTTTTTCAAAAAAATTCACAAATTCACAAAAATCACAAATATTACAAAATGATTATTTATCATGAAACAAACAGTTTCCGGGGTGCTACACTGACTCTGCTCAGTGTGCACGTAAAAAGAAAAATATATTAAAATATTCAACATTTTTAGAAAAATCTGAAAAAATTCTTAAAAATCTCAAATATTATAAAATGACTATTTATGATGAAATAAATAATTTTCGGGATGTTACAACTCTCCCCTTCAAAAAGAAATTTCGTCCTCGAAATTTGATCTATCTTAGAATACGTGCGGATATTGTTCTTTGCAGAATGTTTCCAGATCTTTAACGTAATCCCAACGGCTAACTTTGAGTTTTTGTGTAGAGTAACTCTCCTCACATGCTTTCAGTCGTCTTGAAGCATACGCTACTACTCTTTCTATCCGCATGAGCTCACGTTCCAAATTCTAACGCAAAGCATCAATAGGTATCTCAAAAGGTTCATTGAGATCAGGCAAAATCATCTCTAGTGAAGTAGTTGAGCGTTTCTTCAACCCTTGAAAATTTCCCCTGTATGAATCGGTTCATACAAAACTTGACTCTCTCGTATGAGTTAGATGAGAAGTCTTGCCATATTGGAAAATTCTGCGACGAGTCTCCTGTATTAACCAACTAATTCCATCTGGCCACGAATCTTCGTCACAGTCGTCGGTCTTTCTCATTGAAGAACTGCTTCGACGTTCGAAGGATCCATAGCAACTCTTTCCTTTGAGATAATGTGACCAGAAAGTTGAATTGCCTCTAGCCAGAATTTGCACTTGGACAACTTCATGCATATCTTCTTTTCTTTCTTCAGAATTTGAAGAATCACAACGAAAGGTTCGGTACGCTCCTCCGAACGTTAAGAATAAATCAGAATGTCGCCAACAAAGACAACGACAAATCTATTTTCAACAGGGAAGAAGATCTCATTCATGAAATCGATGAATGTTACTGACATGTTCGTTGCACAGAACGACACTACCAAACACTTGTAGTGCCCATAACGTGTCTGAAAAGCTGTCTTGAAAACATTATTCTACCTTTAAATGAACTTGATGATAGTCTAGAACACAAGCTGATCTTGGAGAAAATATCGGCTTCCTTCGGTTGATCTATCAAACTAATTAACCTCGACTTTAACAAGAAATGTCTCATAGGGCAAATTCTTATGTAATCGCTGCATTCAGCACTATGACTTGGGTTGAATTCGGGAACACATTTTCTCAATCGAAGTACACTAGAAACATTATAAAGGTTAGAAGGAAAAGATAGTGAAGTCACTTGGTATACTACTGGACCCTTTCGACGAAGAACATGATATGGTTCGATAAAATTTAGGAATGAGTTTCATGGATTCAAATCCAGGAATATCTGTCTCAAGAAATACTAAAGTTTGATTGGAACAATTTAACAGGATATGATTGGAAAATAACCAATCCTTTTTCAAGATCACATCAAATTTACGAAAAAGGTAAACAAATCTAATCAACAGAAAAGATTCAGTCTTTAACAGGTCATAGAATAATTTAAATGACTTAGCTATCAATAATAGGTTCTTAGTAGCCATAGTAGAAATAACTTAGTCAAAAGATGGCAAAGACACAAACGACCCTAATGGACTCATTCAGTCATGTGTCGTAAAGGAATGGGTTACCCCCTGAATTATACAGTAAAATCACAGTGTCATCTATCATAGTACAATCTCCCTTGTTTAGGTCTTCAGTCTGGGATGCCTTTATTCTGCTTGAGAAATTGACTCTCTCTCCTTCACGAGATTTTGAAGCACATACTTCACTAATGGAAGGCTTTGTCCTTTGCAAGGTATAATTCTTAGCCACATATCCTAACTTTCTACACTTGAAACAAACTATCCCCTGGATCATACAGTCTCTCGTTGCATGACTTTTTGCACACTTCTTACATGTCGGTGAAAGTGTCACGGGTTTACTGGGTTTGCGACCACTAGCACTACCTCCATATGGTTGTTGTTGTTATTGATTTCCTGGTGGTTGTGAATATGGTTTCTACTGGAGTCGCTTGACCTTACAATTTCTCCTCTCTCGAAACCAATATGACTCGATGTCATGTGGTCCTATATCTTGAGATTTATTCAACTCCAGTAAAATCTGAGCTTCGGCTATCAATTCCTGTTGTAGCACGATCCTCTGATTCTGTTGTACTGTTGCTTCTGTCATTCCTTGCATTACTTCTACAGTCACAGCCATCTCTTCTTTGCTGCGTTCCCAATTCCCTCGCATACGATTGCCGCGAGCCATTGCCTTACATTTAAAAGTAAACAAGTCAAACACAATGGAAACAAGAAGTGACCATTTCAAACAATATTGTCCCCTTTCGAAGACCAAGTAATACACTTCTGGTTTTAGCTTCAAAGAAACACACAGCACAAACAAGACAACCTACTTATGAACCCAAAGGGCTCTAACTTGAGTTCCTTCATTCTGCCTTCTATGGCGCGATTTCCTGTAAGTCCTTCACTCCCAAGTAACTCCTCGAACCTCACTTACGCCAGATATTATTTTCCCAAGAAAATCGACTCTCCAAAACCTCTTGGTCACCTCGGTCCAAAGACCTTGCAAGTCCTATTTAATTACCCTTTTTCTAACCCATAGGCTCAAACAATTCTAGAGGTAACATAACAAGGGTGTAAACGCAAATAAATCCTAAATAAGTTCAGTCATACCAGTTGAGCTTCTTGTTAAAAGAACTCTTATTTCCTTAATACGCCTAGGTGAAGTCATAGTTTCCTGTTCTCACAGAATATTACACGTTGAGTGAGCCAATACTCAATATCATGTAACTATGCAACAGTAGCTACCAATATTCAAACCATGGCAAGCCATGTCTTCCTTTCCCAAACATCTCTATCAAGAGACAAGGAAGTGCACAACATACAAAGAAACTTCTAACATATCTAAGCATAGTCAGTCCATACCCCAGCTCAACAAGATGAATTGCGCTCTGATACCACCTAATTGTAACACCCCTCGATTTAGTAACCATGGCACAATCGCCATTCTACTACGGTCACTATGTAACACCATTGTGGGGATGTCACATTTATGATGCAATAAAATAAAATAAAATAAAATTATTACCCAAGTTGTAAAACGTTTGGTACATAAATAATATTAGTGGTAAAATTTTTCCTTTTATATTTATAACATTAATTAAAATAACACGGAACACAAAATAAAGCAAAACATAATCACACCATAATATACATATGATTTTGTCTTAAGTATACAAATAATTTACAACTACAAATATTTAACAAAGCAGTAAAAAGTCAGTATAATACTAAAACATAACACCTAAGACATGAGCCCTTGTCAGAAGACAAATTCCCTAGTTAGGAATGTCTTGACCGATAGAAATTCGACCCAAAAGTACATCAAAGTTCTCTCTAGGAGTATAGTGAAATTCATTCCACAACTCCCTAATAGGTAAAATAACTTGTACGAAAGCAACCGTATAAAATGAAGTAACAATCACATGGCGAGTCCTACTTACTGATAAAGTAATGTCACCACTATATTCTATGTGTCCTATGTCCCAATGGACATACCAAGCCTCAGCGCTTTCGAGAAACTGTAGTCTAAAGAAACCTAATTGACCTCTCCTTGCCGCCATTGTAGTCTTCGATGATATAAACATAAAATAGAAACAGACAGAATAATACAATAAAGAGGTGAGACAATCTACATCATTACCAGCATGGCAATAAAGAAAACGACAATACAACTGATATCACAACAATTACATATCATCATATCATGTACAGAATATCAATTTAATACATCATACATTCAAAAACAGACTATAGTAAACATTAAAATGCAGATAATGAATGATAACACAGACTGACTCGTTCCTACTCCATGGAGCTAAACACAGACATCTGAGAGAATGATCCGAAAAGAAATAATAGTACCTCAGGCTGCCCAACCAAACTATTACATTGTCCAACGTCGTGTCTATAGTCCACAGTCCAAAACATCGTGTAGTAGTACACAGTTCAATACATTGTGCACTACAGGCATTGTACATAATAGTCTCCATAAGATCTCGATTAAGAATAGTACTTATCGAAATCATTAGTGTGTTGCCCTTTACCACGGCCCAGAGGCGCTACCAACTGTCCACATATGGGATTCTCCGCACACTAACACCTCCAAGTTCAAATAATGAACCACACTACGCCTATCACACCCACAACACGGTGTAATTCATCTCGTCAATCAATCGCCAATTATCAACCAAATTGACACGACTCTCTAAGCATGATCAAGAATTATCAAAATACCCTTAGTTCCAATATATTACCATATTTACGAAATACCCTCAATCTTAATGTTCCAAAATATAGTATGTCTCCACTTGACAGTACTATCTCTCAACATTTCTGGGTTCACCACTTTGGCCCGACAGTAAAACTCACTGTTCCAATTAGTCCCGTAGGAATTTTATCCCGTTTTCACAACCGTATCGCTTTTACAAATGTTTTTAAATCGCGTAAATATATTTTGACATTTTTGAATATCGTGTAATGTTTTTAAATCATTTTCTCAATCGCGTAAGATTTTTAAATCATTTTCTTAATCATATAGCTTAAAGTCTTTATTTTAACAATGCATAGGCTTTATTTAGTACTTTTAAACTACGTAGAATATTTTCCTTACATTATAAATATATTATGGAATCTTTTCATTCTATTTATCTGATTTTAGTAAATTTCGGCAGCATTTTACCTAGAAAATCAGTATATGGTATTTTTGACGTTTTCCTCTAAATTCTATTCATTTTAATCTTACTCAACAGTTACACCTTGAAACTTGCTAACACGCTTCAAAACTCAGAGAGTGAACTCTACGTTAGTATTTTTCAATTGTTTCTTTATAAATCCTACTAATTTAGAATTCTAGAACTAAGTTCATTCATTTTATTTCTCAAAGATATATTGGAATCAAATTCTTTTGTAGATTAGTTACTTAACCTACCTTAGAAAATAACTTAGGAATTTAATTATATATTAAATAGCATGTTGGCCATAATTAACCTATCCTTCACAACTAATCGTTAAATCATTATCTAACTTCTAAATTATTTCCAAACTCATTGTTTTACCTAGATTCTTTAAATCATTGTTTTAGAAAATGGTTGAGAATATTTTGGTTCTCTTTTTCTTGGAGAAGTTATGAGCTCCTTTTGTGTTCTTTGGAAAACTCATGCAATCCTTACATGTTATTCACTTCCTACATTAATAATCATATATTTATAAACACATACAATATATTTTAAAAACTATAAACGCATGCAATATATTTTAAAAACTATAAACACACGCAATATATTTTAAAAACTATAAACATGCTTGCAAATAAAATCAATCACAAATAAGAAAAACAACAAACAACCACACAAATGAATCCTTATGGATTCTTCACACACATACAATCCATTTTCTCATCACCACACAAGGTTGATGAGATTAAATCTCCCTCTTACCTCTTGAAAACAAGGATCTCCTAGTCTCCTCCTCCTCTTTGATTTTCGTTTGGACTCCAAAACAAATCCCTAAAATTCTTAAACAATAAGTAAAATCACATATAAGGCTTCATAAAGGAAAACCATGGAACAAACATGATTTAGAAAATCATAAATCAAATTTTAAAACATAAAATCAAAAGCCTACCCTTAGGGAAGTGAACAAAAGCTTGGATTTTGAACTAGAAAGAGTAGGTTTTTGACAAAACCTTGTAAAGGAAAAGTGTTTAGAAGATAGTTTTGGTTTAGGAAATGTGAAGAGGTAAAATTATAGAAGATTGATGGTGGTGTTTGGTGCTTGGGCCGAAAATAGAGAGAAAATGGGAGAGAAAGTTGCTTGGTGTTCTTGAGAATTTGAGAGAAAATGAAGTAAAGTCTTTATGTAATTGAAAAGTGAATATCAAGCGTGTAATAAGAGGGTGGCTACCGTGTGTGAGTTGTAGGAGAAATGAAAGGATTTACTTGAACACAAATATCACAATTGCATGACACATGGCCTATGTCATCAACTTGTCATGCATGGTCACTTGGATGGTTCAAGAACAATGTGAAACTTGGAATTTTAGCCTCCTTGGCCGTGAGACTCAAGGGAATTTAGGGGCTTAATTTGATTTCCATTAAAGACTAATTATATGCTAATTAAATAGGTAATTAATTAGGTTAGGTTTCCTAATTATACTTTATTAACATTCTAATTACATAACTAATTAATTAAATATATAATTGTATATATCATAACCTCTAAACAAATTTAGGATATCTAATTAGTAATTAGATTATAACTAATTAATAATTAGGTTAGTTTACTTAGTTTATTAATTAGGCAATTAGAATGGTCAAATTAAGTTTAATTAGTTACTAAGTAAAGTCAAGTCACTATGTTTGACTCAATCTCAACCTTTGATTTTAACTTTAATTCCTAGCCCTTGATTTGATCTAAGGTGGATATTACTTAGTGATTAAACTAGAATTGTTCTCACACCATTGATTTGACCAACGGGTATGATCAAAGCTTCCAAAACAAGCTTTTACATCTAACGATCCACAAAGAAGTCTTTGCCACTTTGTTTGACTAAACCTTATTGGTTTAAAATAGTCAAGCCACTTTCGTTGACTTGTTCCTATTGACTTAGAATTTGGTCCAGTCAGAATCGTTGACTGCTTTTCTAAACGCGGGTCCCACAGACTTTTCAGGGTCCATGATCATTTTGAAGCAGATTTTTACTATTTTTTGATACTGATGAGAGTCAAATAAAATAATATTATAATAATATAAAAAAAATTTATTGCATAGTTAAATCCTAAAAATTAAAAGATTAATATATATATATATATATATATATATATATATATATCAATCAATTGGGTTTAGTAAGATCCCTCAGCTCCAATTAATTAAAATAAGATTTTTTCGGTCAGAAAATTATTATTTTCTAGACCCGGAGGAAATCACCCAAAACAATCAAAAACAGTATCGAAACAGTCAAATTATTTTTATAATGCATAGAAAACACAAAACATTGTAATTCTGTCAATTATGTAACATAGTCTAAAATTTGGGGTGTTACACACTAAATTTTAGGCGTGCTTCGACTCAAAATAACAAGTTTCCAAAATTTAATTATTGAGCATATAAAGAAAATATGAGCCGCGAATGAACAAATATACATACCGTCATTTAAAAAAATATATAATCTACTTAGATATACTCAAAATACAGTTATACTCCAAGGAACCCTTATACAGATAATACAAAAGAAAACATAAACTACCCATAACGACACCACGACTAAGGAGTAGGACACTCCATCGGATCCACCTTGGGATCCTCTCCCGGCTCGTCTGAAGACACAAGGACAAGACCGAGTGCGATCCCACGGGCAAGTGCCCTAGCAGCTGATGCTATAGAATCCTCGTCCTCTCTCGGGGTGTGAAGCGGATCACCCCATAGCTCCGGATAGGCAAGGCAAACTCCAGATGCACTAATGTAGTGAGAGTTAGTATAGGATCTCCATCGCGGGTCCTCCTCACGGTCAAGATCAAATCCTTGATATACCGTATACGCTCACCGGCCCAGTCGACTCACCAAGCATTGACGCCTCCGGTGAACACAATCCTGACGAAACCAATAGAACCCCTTCTTGACGACATCACCAAAAGCAGGAGGCCAAACCAAGTGAAATCTAGGAAAATCAACCTCGTTCCCTCCACAGTCTTTAACCAAATATCACATAAAACAAGAGTAGTACAAGAAAGAGGTGAGATATCCAACTTAATTACTAATTATGGCAGTAAGAAACAGAAATGGCGTAGGACGCCCACGTAGCATTACAAATAATATAAACAATATCAAGAAGCAGATATTAAACAACTTAACAATTCCAAGCGGTTACAACATCAATGAGATAGCAGTTCCAATCATCATATAAATTAAATGTCAAGTAATATATTGACTCATTATGCACATGTACATGATATCAAAATCCTACTCCATAGAGATAGACACAAACATCGGAGAGAATGATCAGGGAGACATGTCAGTATCTCGTCAGCCTAAAATCAAGTGCTTTCTAGAAAAATAATAGTTTTGCACAACAGGACTTTATACAACGGCATTCCCACAAGATCGCGATATAGGACAGTGTCTCGGTCAGGATTGTCGGTGCGTTTGCATCGGTCTATCCCACGGCCCAGAGGGGCTACCAACTGTCCGCTGTGAGACGCCCGCGCCCTGACGCCCCCAAGGTCAATAGCAAGACCTACACTAGTCTATTCGCACCCACACTAAGGTGTGATTCAACTCCTAGGCAACATAGCCTTGACAAATAGTCCATCGGACTTTCACAATGCATGATGACTCAATGCATAATCAATTCAATCGAATTACCGTTGTACCATTCCCAATGGCATTAAAGCAACCGTCCATACAATTGTTTAATATCATTTTCATCAGTGATATTATATAACCGTCCATAAGACTACATAGTACCACTATTATATGGGTTTCCTCTAATAACCAGTCCCATCTGACTCCCTCGTCTATCTGACGTTTTGATTATAAAGGCGAACCACATCTGACTAAATCATCCATCTGATGTTTCTGGATCCGGTATTTCTGTTCCAAAGCACAATGTATATTCATGTATATTTAACAATAATATATTTTTCCACAACATGCCATAATTTAGCCAAGATAAGCATCAACACATTCTTGGTCTCATTCATAGACCCACAATAAATATTATTACTCCTTAAATAATACATTACACTTTTAGGGTACATTATGGAATTATTCCTAAATTTCTACATTCTTCTTAATAAGTTTCTCTTTTAGTAGAATTCTCTCACATTATTCATTTAATCATTATTATTTTAATTACATAAGTCCATCATTAAATTTTAAACCTAATTCCCTTAGAATGATTTAAATTGAATTATTTATCATTCTTGCTTGCACTCATGGTCTTGCTTTAATTAAAATTTATTCTAAGTTTTTGGATAAAACTTAATTCTTGGTTCTTTCTATTTTATGAATCCCTAATTAATTCCTAATTACTCCAATTAATTAAGTTTCACTTCAATTTAATATTTCTTATGAAATTCTTCTCTAGAGGAATTCTCTTGATTGTTAAGTTCCTTACTTTAAGTTTATTCAAAACTCACTTAGAGAATTATTCTAAGTTTTCCAAGTCTCACATACTCTCATTGTTGTCTTAGGTCTAAAGAATTACTTAGATTATCAAATTGGTTTCCATCCATTATATTATTAGCCATTTAATCACTTGATCACTTAAAGTCCAAGGTTGCATGTTGTTACACAATTTGATCCTAAATTGGCCCTAGAGGCCGTGGCCTCCCAAGGGAGAAATCCTAAGTTTTTCTTAACTCCATTACACTTTAATCACTTGAAATAATTATGTTTCCATCTTGATTACAAAATTTCAATCATGATCCCTCAAATTGGGGGTCATGGCCGTGAGCCTCCATGAAGAAAGCAAGGGACTTTTATTTCCATTTCATGATTCCAATCCATCTAAGATCATCAATATATATATACAAGATTAACAAAATAGATTAAGTAAAGCAAAATCAACACATAACCACAAAAATCATACAACAAAGAGAGTAACCCTAACTAGGGCTCCTTATAACCAATACAAATTCAAGTTTCCTACTACCAAGAGAGGTTGAAGAGAATCATCTCCCTCTTACCTAGAGGAGAAAACAAGCAATGAAACTCCCTTGAAGCTCCTAGTAAAATTTGGATTCACTCCTCCACAAATCCTAGAAATTACAACTTCATCAAATCAACACTAAGGCTTGAAAAAGAATGGATCCACGGTCATGGTGAAGGCCACGAAAACGAAAATGAGAAAGAAAAGATAAGAGATCATGAATCTTACCCTAAAGCTTCAAACTTGAAGCTTGAAGAAGATGATGAAGATGGAAGCTTTTCAAGAAATCTCCAACTAGAAAGGTGTTTAGAATGTAGTGGGGATTAAGAAAATGCAGTTGGTTGAAAATTTTGAGATGGTGGAGGCAAGGAGGAGGGGCTAGCCATGTGGTAGGTGGTAGAGAGAATGAGGAGAAAATGAGAGAAAGAAGAAGGTAGAGAGAGAAGTTGATAGTAAAGTGAAATGAGCTTTTAGGGTTTTTAAAATTAGAATAGATTAGTTAATTAAATAAAGCATAATTTTTCGCTCCAAAAGGGAGCAAGCTGCCGTGTGCGAGGGAGGAGAGGAGAGAGAAGTGTGTAGTGTCTTTGAGAAGCTTGGGAGCTTTTTCAAAAAAAAAGAGGTTTGATTAGACATAAAGTGGACTATATTTGGATAGGATAATGTGATGATAAAGTAATTAAAATAATAAGGTGATTAGGATTTTACTACAAGTTATTACCTAATGGATAATCATTACAGTATACAAAGCCAGTATTAATTATCTAACAGATAATAGAGCGTATTGCAAAATTTTAATTAACGATACGTTCAGAGATTTTATTTATCAAATAAAACCTCAAAAAACATAAATTTCGTAAACTGTGCCCGACCTCGGGTTTAGTAAGATCCCCCGTCGACATTTTCACAATTCAAAGTTTACTAGCCTCATGGAAAACATTTCATTTTTTTAGCTCCGCTCAATACGCACGCAAAATGAGAAATATATTAAAATATTCAACATTTTCAGAAAAATCCACAATAATTCTCAAAAATCACAAATATTAGAAAATGACTATTCATCACGAAACAAACAATTTTTGGGGTGTTTCACTAACTCTGCTTAGTGTACACATAAAACAAAAAATATATTAAAATATTTAACTTTTTCGAAAAAATTCACAAAAATCACAAACATTACAAAATGATTATTTATCATGAAACAAACAATTTCTAGGGTGCTACACTGACTCTGCTCGGTGTGCACGTAAAATGAAAAATATATTAAAATATTCAACATTTTTAAAAAAATCTAAAAAAAATTTAAAAAATCTCAAATATTATAAAATGACTATTTATGATGAAATAAATAATTTTTGAGATATTATAAATAACATGCCTTTGATTGGACTGATGAGGTAGATTAGTCAATGTATGTGCAAACTGAACCAAACACCACCTAACTGCAATATTAAAAAAATGTGTTTTGTAAATGTTAGTGATTGAATTTTTACTAGTTGTATTATACTTGTTATGGCCTAAATTATTGGTATAAGTAAGATTTTTTTTTATTTGTAAAATATATCCTTTTCTTATCCAAATTTTTAATCTAGCCCGAGCATTAGATCTTAGTTTTTTAAGGTTCAAAATTTTAGAATAGCGTAAACGTGTAATAAATAATAATAATTATGGTATATTACAGTTTGGAAGGAATTGTCTCTGCATACCACAATTGTTGAGGCTTGAGTGTTAGTATCTATAATGTTATAAATTACTGATACTTCAAAATGATTGTTGTATTAGTATTCGATACATATATTAGATTGGATATTTTTAACTTATATCTTTTATTTATTTTTGAACTTTTGTATTAATAAAAGTTGGATATCACAAGGATTAAATAAATTATAATATTTTATTGTGTTCGCAAGACTAAAACTAAGTTATCAAACGTTGAATTTCTTTATCTCAAATTAGGATTTGTATTTTAAAATTAATATTATATTAACTTTAGAATTTAATTTGAATGCACTATAAATATAAATATTTTTTATACAATCATTTAATCATATATTGTAATGTCATAAAAAATATTTTATTCTCATAATAATTATCTTAAAAGTCACATATGTAGTGATGTATAATTAATTGATGATGTAAAAAAAAATTTATACTGATAATGCACCAAAATTAAACTTTTAATTTTATATGCATGATTTAGTCTGGTTGAATGGTAGAGAGGCTCGAGCACGCTTGAGCACTGAATAGCAAAATCCCACTAGTATTCCATCAAGGATTTAGATTCAAATCAAACTGCAAAGTTGTCTAGTTTCTTATTTTAAAAAAATAATAGTAGGGTAAAAAATAAATAAATAAGTAAACACTCATTTTAGTCATTCACACATCCCTTCTTTCCCAATTTGGTCATCTTTAGATTTATTTTCACAATTAAAGACCTTTCATTTTAAAAAAATTTCAATGTTATCCTTTCATTTAATAACTACTAACACCATTAATTAAAAAATGTTAACGTGCATCTTTTTCTACTTGCGAGGCATTAACGAATTCTATTTTGCTCTAATATGATAATAATGTGTCATTTTATATTTTTAAGAAATTAAAAAAACAAAATTATTTTAATATAATAATTATTTTGTTTGTTATAATTATTCTTTAATTTTTAATATTATTATTTTGTTTGAGAGAAAACAAAAACAGGGCACACAATATCACCATTGCCCTTTTTAATTATTGTAATTCTTTAAAATATAAAATGACAAATCATTGTCACATTAGCACAAAATAAAACAATTCAATGTCTTGTTAGCAAAGAACGATACATATTAGCATTTTTTTTATTAATGGTATTAGTGGTTATTAGATAGAAGAACAACATTGAAAAAAATTTAAACTGAAAAGTCCTTAATTGAAAATATTAATTTAAAGAGGACAAAAATAAAAATAAATATATATGTAGAGGATCCAAATAGTTGTGTTTACACCTGCGGTAAAGTATCTTAATCGCCTGAAAATCCAAATAACGAAATGACGGATTCAAATCTTCTGTGTGTTTTCCTCGTCTCCAATCATATCTTTCTAATAAATTACTGCAAAGAGGGAACAAACTTCAATAAAATGCAGCCCTAAAGAAAAGCTGCTGCTCACCTTTACAAGAGCTAGAAGGGGTTGGTACTAATTGCATATTAATTTTGCTATGTACTAACCTCTGTCAAAAACCATGGCTCTTTTAAGGATAACATATTAAAAAGGCTAATTCAGTTTTAATGGAAGTAAGGCTAAGTGCTATAGGAGTAGTACATATATTTAATACTTTCCATATCCAGAAGAATATTGACTCAAATCAAAATTGCAAGCAGCCGGCTATAAAAAATTTTTAAAATGAAACAATAGTATAATACCAAGCCAAAGTTGCGGACAATTAAGTTAAAAAAAAAAAACTCCCTTTAATAAGTAAAATACTAAGTCACTTTCCCTATCCTTGAATGCCAAAAAAATAATAATAATAAACCCAGAAGCACAGTGAAAATGGCAACGAAATCTGACGGTATCCAACATTTTTCTTTAGTATTGGAATGAGATGAGACAGTCTGAGCAATTACAACTTCCTAAAGCAACTTGATTAAACTAAAGTACTTGAAACATAATGAGCTCAAACACTAGTTGAATACTTGAATGAGTAAACCACTTCGGGAGACGGGTAGAAGGGGAACAAACTGCAGATCACATTGCAATATAAAATCGATTGACAACTATGTAATGCAATCAGCAAAGCATCTGTTGCCCCACTCAATATTCTGCGATGCAATCAAGCTACAAAAGGAACTCAGCAGAAGTTATATGAATTGATCTTTGGCTTAATCGATGAGAGATAGCAGCAAGAACCTCAATCTATCTTTACTGATGAAAACAAGTAGTGCACAAAGTAGAATGACATAAGGAAGCCAATGGTACCGGTCGACAACATGATTGCAATTGCCATGAGTAGTGAATAGCCAAGGTAAAGGGTAGCTGAGACAGGTCCACTCAAACTCTGCAGGTCGAAAACCAAGTAGTTGATGGAGTACAAGAAGACATAAAGAGCAACAGAACCTGAAGCAAAGAATGCCTTCCACCACCACCGCCAATCTTCCACACAAAGATGCATGTAGGTGAGGACCACTGACACTTCAGCGCAAACAATAACCAACAATAGAAGAACAACCAACAGGAAGCCAAACACATAATAGAACCTCCCAAGCCAGATACTGGAAAGGATGAAGAAAAGCTCAATGAAGAGAGTTCCAAATGGAAGGGTCCCCGCACCAAGAACAAGAAGCCATGACGGATATTTACGTGCAGGAATTTCCCTTGGAATCTGATTAGTCCGCACAGGATATTCAATTGGCTGTGCTTTTGTCCCCAAAAATCCTCCAATAAGGGTAAGTGGTACTGAAATGCAGAACCAGAGGAAAAGCAGCTCAAAATACAAGGAAATGGGAATAGCACCGGTACTGTGGCTGCCCCATAGAATAAAATTCAGTACAGTGAGAATAATGAAAGCAATTCCGGGAAAGAAACATGCAGCAAACCAGGAAATTGATCTCCACCCTTCTGAAGTTCCCTTAATGGTCCTCCAGAGACGTACGCTGACATAGCCAGCAGCAATTCCCAGGAAAAGATATAAAATGATCATCCCTGTTAGTAGCATTCCTCGGGAAGCTGGTGACATGAAACCAAGTGCTGCGAAAACAATAGTAACGGCAGCCATTCCAAGAATTTGAACCCCATCTCCAATCATAATACAGAGAAGCTTTGAGCAATCAGGTTCCCTAAATACATCACCCACAACAAGTTTCCATCCAGAAAGCTCCTCATTCATCTGAGCTTGTGCCTCTTTGTCCAATTCCTCATACCTTGTCAAGTCCCTTCTCACAGTTCTTAAGAATATGACAAAAACAATACCAGCAAGGAAAAAGATAACCATAAGTGAATTTAGGATCGAGAACCAATGAACTCGAGAACCCTCCATCTTCAAATAAGCATCCCAACGTGATGGCCATCTAATATCACTTTTCACAAATTCAACCTCATATGTAAATGATATCCTTTCTTGCTCTCTTATTACTTGATACTTGTCAAGCTCAGTCGGGCAGCTTATAGAAGAGATATTATCCTGCTTGTGGAGCTTTGTCATGACTTCAGGATCAAATTTAATACTACAAGGGACAACCTGAAAACCAACTATTTCATATCCAGATACCTTCTTCTTGTCAGCTTCAGAAATAACACCCAAACCTTCCTCTCCAGTCCCAATAATCTCAACACCACTTCCTTCGTATTCATGAACCAAGACTGTGAATTTGAGGTGGTTAATGATGTACTCTGCACCTCCATCAGGTGGAGTGTACCCAACAGGGAATCCTGTCCACTGGATTTTAACCCCATTTTGAGTAGCATACCTCATAACTGGCAAGTTGTCAAGGATCATATTTACTTGATACAGATCACGAGTTCTTTGTTTGAGTAGCTTTACCTCATGCTCGTTCAACGGGGTTGTCGTACAGAGGTAGATTGTCTCATTAACATTCATCCGGAAACGGTAGGGTGAGTTATCGATCTGATCCCCCATAAGGAGTTCTCCAAGATTCTCAGCACTTTTCTTTATGCCACTGAGGGGCTTGCAGTATGGAAGGCTGTAGTAGCTGAAGGGAAGCTCGGTTTCAATAGAGGTCAACGAATTAACTTTGGCGTTTATAGGATCTCCATTGGAATAAGTGTGCATGTAGCTTCCAGGAAGATAAAAACCATTGCTAACTTGAGCAAAGATAACGACATAAAGGAAAACCCAGTAGATCAAGGGTTTACTCACCAACTCCATTTCCTTGGATGCAAGACAACAGCAGATGTCAAAAAGTTTTCTGTGAATCTAAGCTAACTTCAACAATGATGAATTCAATTTCAAATCTACAGAAGAATAAAAATTTCGTCATCAGATGGTAAAGCTATTTTTTAAAAAAATAAAGCATAATCAACAGCTTCAAGCAGAAGAGAACACAAAGCACCACAGATCAGCTTTAAAAAAAAAACAGAAGCAGATCACAAAACTAAATCAGGGGTTCTACCACAACCCATAATAGCAAACAACTCCAATAACATAATCAACAACAAGAACAAGAACGATCACCCACAAAACTACAGTTTTATCTACGTACAATAGTAGCATAAACGGTAACAACAAAAACCAAAACTACCCAATATAGTAATAACAACGAGAACACCAAAAAAAAAAAAACACAACAACAACAACAAAAACCCACAAAACAATTCAATCAGAACGAACGCACGACTACCAGAGGGATCCAAAAATTCCTCGAAATTAAAGGCCGCAAGAACAAGAAACACATCTACCCTACGCTGATAGAATCAGAAGCCCTAACACCGACATTCCCGAAATTAAGAGTAAGACAAAAAAAAAACAAGAAACAGAAGAAAACGCAAACCATGAGATCTGGGTACGGCGTCGTTTCTCCGCTAACAGAGCTACGAAACTATAAAGCTTGAGTGATTTCAGAGAGAATTAGAGAGAGAAAGAAAGGAGAAACCCACCATGGATTTTTGGCAACAGATAGATCTCAACTCAACGCACCAGATCGTTCTACGAAGGGAACAAAGAGAGCGAGAGATGTATTGGTGCTCCCATTGGGTTGGGTCACGACTCAGGAGAACAGTGCCCAAACGCAATGGACCAGCCCACCTACTATCCGAAATAATAGAACTGAGAATCAAATTAGAATCAATTAAAATTAGAAATGACTTAGTATGATTTAATTTGTTTGGAAAAA
This sequence comes from Ormosia semicastrata, assembly GCA_029884595.1. Classification (NCBI taxonomy): domain Eukaryota; kingdom Viridiplantae; phylum Streptophyta; class Magnoliopsida; order Fabales; family Fabaceae; genus Ormosia; species Ormosia semicastrata. Next base: position 13,997,583 of record JAQQTO010000062.1, on the reverse strand, counting down.
ATGAGATTTTAATTAATTTAAAAATTAAATTTTATATTTACAACTTGTTAAAATAAGATTTGATTATTTTATATTTTTATTTTTATGAGAGTTGGTTAATAAAGATAAAATAGTTTATTTATTTAAAATCTATTAAATTCTCTAAATTTTGATAAAATTTATAAATTAAAAGGAATAAAACTTATGTAATTTTAGAAATCAAATTATTTTCTGTTGTTTAACATTCCAACACAGGACTTGATTCACGAATCAAATCATTCTTCATTTTTTTGCATTCCAAGACACTCTAAACCTCCATTTTGATTTCCAAAAGATTTTTAGAATACATCAATTTGGTACTTAATAATAATCTTTTGACATAAAATTAGTTTAACTAATAAGTGTTTGTGCATTGGACATGTATTTTTAAATTTAGGCAGGGTTTTAAAAATATAGATTAAAAGAAAATAATGTTTAAAATTATAAAATAGATATGTATAATTAATTTAAAATATAATTTGAATTTAATTTTTTGGGTGGATATTTGAATTTAAGAAAAAAAAATTAAGAATCACATATGTTATTATTAAAGGAGAGTAGACTATAAGATTAAGTCACGATCAAAATATAGTGTAGTCTAATTTAATAAATAGAGATGGATAGTTATTATTTAGAAGAACTAAATTGATGTTTATTGGTAATCAAATATTATCATTTAAGAACTCATTTAATGTTTCTAATTCTAGGTCTCTTGAAAAATTTTGGAGGACTAAGATTTTGACTTAACTTTTATTTATTTATTTTTCTTATCATCTAATTTACATCTGTACTATTATAGGAGAGGTTTTCTCTTTTGATATCTAATTTAACTTTTTGCAAACTATTATTGTTATTATTTATTTAAAAAACTGTAAATATGGATAAAATAAAAAATATCCTTAACTTTGCGTTTATAACTGTTTTTAAACACTTATAAACCTTTCACAATGTAATTATAATTTTTTTAGGCAAAATTCTACAAAAATAATTGTTTAGAACCGTGATCAGAGAGTATACTTGATCACATTCTAAAACAAATGTTGAAGGTTGAAGATGGTGGTTTCCTCCTTGCATGGCTGCGACAAAGGTGGAAAAGGGGTTATATACCTACAAGGTACTTCGATGCTTAAGTTAGGGTCATGCACTAGGAGAGAAAAGTGTAGTAGAGTATATGCATACCTAATTAACCTGGCCCCGTATTTATATAGTGGGTTTGCTTGCACGGTAAGTAGTATATGAAGAAATATTGTTTAGGATTGGTAGTTATGAGAGGATAAGATTTCAAAACATCCTCAGTAAAGAGGGATTCAATTAAGATATGATGCTTAACTTAGTGAGATAGTAACTACCCATAAGGGCCACATTAATAAGGAGATGTGATTGGGCCAGCCAAGGTGGGCTACTAGTGTTGGGCCTAGATCTAAGATACTGATCTAGAACAATTGTCCCCAACTTGATGCTCTGATGTGATGGCGGAGTGTCAAGGTACTCCATACAAAGGCCAACAGGAGCATTAGATGCCCTAGACACAGGGATCTATCTTGGGGCATTAAGGCGATGATCTTTTACCGAGGGTTCTTTACATATTTACCCCCAACAATGGGTGTTTTACCACGGCCCTTATTGTGGCACCACGATGCCCCATGCAGCCAAGACCCATTAAGGCATATTTACTGGGATCCACTTGGAGTGGGCATGTGATTTCCACCAGGATCCTGCATCTATGGTTTAAGTACAATTATTTTTAGCTACAAAGGCCACAAATTGTGAATAGTGATCTTGTATCGAGGGTGACTCAAGCGAACTAGGATATGGTGCATTATCGTGTCTTCAAAGTGATTGATGCTTGACTTGCCAGCGACGTTTCGCCTAGGGCAAAGGTCGTTTCACCTGTTGTTGACAGCTTTTAATGACACATGACACTTGGAAAGTGGTAATCACCATTTGATTTTCACACTACAATCATTTGAAATATAGGCGAAATAACTAGCATGCCCTTGGTTAACGGTGGCAATTGAGGTGCAGGAATCCTTATAAAATGGGAAGAGGGTGGAGAGTGGCTCACTTTGACTCTCCCCTGTCTCTCTTCTCTGAGTTTATAAGCAATCCAAGTGATTTCTAGTGAACTTTACGTGTAACATCCCAATATTAGTACTAATTACATATCTGGAATTATGCATTAGTAATTAGGATTAGGCGCATTACTTCTATTTTATTAATAAAGTTTGTAAAAAAACCTTACATAATTTATATACGAAAATATGAGCCTGAAAAGAAACTTATGATATACATATCTAGAGTTCTCATTTTATAGGATTGTTCATCAATATACAAAAAAAATACCTAAAGATACAAATATTATCATTTATATACAATCCTTGATACAAAATGACAACTGGACTCTAGCCCTTCATCAATCTTTGCCTTACTCTACAACATATTTCTTTCCTAGAATTATTATGGAAATTCAAACAATTGGGGTGAGAATCATACAATTCTCAGTAGTTTATTACAAAAATTATGTCATCATAACAATTCTAGCTGTTTCGGGAAAAATCAAGTAATTCTCAAATAATAATAATTTTTATAGGAAGGACGGCTAATGCCAAAACCATTTCTTTTCTCTTCCTGAAATAGATGTTCATTTATATCATTTATCAAAATCATTTGTATAATTAAGCAAATCATCAAATCTCATCACATTCTTAATATCATATCAAGAACTCAATCAAAGATAAGCTCATATATTAAAGCTAATTTTATATTCGTCTTTCATCAATAATAATTATTCATCATTTATTAAAATGGTATGGAGGGAGTGTCCATCCTTGCAATACCATTCACTTGATAGTAGTCTGCTTTCAAATTGGTGCACTTCAATCTATTTATAACAGCCTTATCTTGTTACACAAAACCACTCTGAGTAACCCAAGCCACAACTAGTGAGGGAGTGTCCATCCTCATTTTAGAGTAATGAGTAGACATGGCAACAAAGAAAAAAGTTCTTACATGATGCTAGGTATTATATTTGAGATGAACCATTTCTTTTTAAAAGATGTGGTGACGGTATGTTGAGAAAATGCATTTCAAATGAAGAAGCGCTAAGCATCTTATGACACTATCATGGTTCTGATTATGGAGGCTATTTCAAAGGTAATAGAACAACAGCAAAGGTATTACAATTTGATTTTTATTGGCCTACCCAATTTAAAGATGTTCATAAGTTTGTTGAAAGTTGTGATAGGTGTCAAAGAGTTGGCAACATCTCTAAAAAGCATGAAATGCCACTTAACAGTATCTTGGAAGTGGAGTTGTTTCATGTCTAGGGAATTGATTTCATGGGTCCTTTTCCTTCTTCATTTTCTAATCAAATTATATTAATGGCTGTTGATTATGTGTCCAAATGGGTGGAGGTCATTGCCACACCAACTAATGATGCTAAGGTGATTGTTAAGTTCATTAAAAAGAATATTTTCACTAGATTTGGCACACTTAGGGCAATAATTAGTGATGGAGGGAAACATTTTTGTAATAGATAGTTTGAGTCTGTTTTGAGCAAATTTGGTGTTAAGCACAAGGTAGCCACTCCCTATCATCCCTAATCAAGTGGTCAAGTAAAGGTTTCTAATAGGAAATTGAAAGTATATTAGAAAAGACTGTTAATACCTTTAGGAAGGATTAGTCACTTAAGTTAGATGATACATTATGGGCATATAGGACTACATTTAAAACTCTCATTGGTATGCCCCCATATAGGCTAGTCTTTCGTAAATCTTGTCATCTCCTTGTAGAACTTGAGCATAAAGCTTTTTGGGCAATTAAATTTTTAAATTTGATATGAAAGCTGCAGGTGAGAAAAGATTACTACAGATGAATAAAATGGATGAATTCAGAAATGGGGCCTATGAAATGCTTGCCTATACAAAGAAAAAACAAAGGTGTGACATGATAAAAAGATCACCTCAAGGAACTTTGAACCAGGTCAACAAACTCGAGGCTAGAACTATTTCCAAGTAAATTGAAATCCAGGTAGTCGGGTCCATTCCAAGTCAAGGAAGTTTCTCCCTTTGGAGTAGTTGAAGTTGTAGAACCTCGTTCTAGAAGAAGCTTCAAAGTCAATGGATAGAGATTGAAGCATTACTGGGGAGGAGAGATTGATCGCAACAAGTCCTCCCAAGCCCTTAGCCAACCCAATTAAGAATTGGAAACATCGAGCTAATGACGTTAAACAAACGCTTTTTAGGAGACAACCCAAATTTCTTTCCCCTTTTATTTTACTTTATTGCATTGATTTTAATTTTTTTATTTTGATTATTTGATTTGTCCTTTTGTTTAGTGTTTTTAAAGTTTTCCCCTTCAATTTTGAGTTGTTTATGTTAGTTGGTTGTTTAGCAAAAGAGTTTTGGTCAATAATAGAGCTAGTTGGTAGAGCTTTGTCCTTGTCTTTGGGTGCTTAAGTGCCCAAAAATTGTTACCTTTACTCTCAATCAGCCAGTACCTAGGCTCCCAAAAGTGAGTGCTAAAGTGCTCAATGCTTGTGCTCTCTGTGATCCAGCACTTAAGAGGTGAGTTTTTCACCGCTTAATTGCGCATTACCAGAACCACTGAAGCTCAGTGCTTAAGCGGTGAAAAACTCACTGATGAACCGTCAACATATCATAATTTTATGGTTCAATTCCTTGGTCTTTCATATTATTTTTATTTATTTTTAATGAATTTTGTTCGTAAGCTTTGTTATATTTTTTTATTATGTTTTTATTAAGTATTTTGTGTGTTTTTGTCAGGTAATTGTACAGGGAGAAGACTAGACGTGCAAATGAGCAAGAAAAAGAAGAATTTTGCAACAGTGTCCTGTGTAACACCCCAACTTTTGGGATAATTACAATATAGTCCTGAAATGTACTGTTTTGTGAATTCTGTAAGCAGTAAATTTAATTTGACTGTTTCGTGAGTGTACTTGATTGTTGATGTGATTTGCTCCGACCTAGGGAAATAATAATTTTAAATGTGGATAAATCTTATTTTAATTAATTGGAGTGGGGGATCTTACTAAATCCAATTGATTGATATATATATTAATCTCGTAATTTTTGGATTTAAGCGTGTAATAAAATAATTTTATATTATTATAATATTATTTTATATTACAAGATCTCTTGTCTCAAAAATAGTAAAAATCTGCTTCAATTTGACCACAGATCTTTAAAAGTATTGTGGGACCCGCGTTTAAGAAAAGCAGTCAACTGTGCTGACTGGACAAATTCTAGCCAATGAAAGCAAGTCAACGAAAGTAGGCTTGACTTTCTAAACCAATAGGAATTGGTCAACGAAGGGAGCATAGACTTTCGTTTGAACCGTTGGATGAAGATTTAGTTAAGAAGCTTTTAACCTAAGCCGTTGATCTAATCAATGGTGAGATTAGAATGATAGTTTTATGACTAATTGATATCTACCTTAGATCTAATCTAGGGCTAAGAATTAAAGATGAATCAATGGTTAGAATTAAGTAAAAAATTATATGCTTGAATTTGGTTAGTAACCTAATTAAGCTTAATTTGACTAATCTAATTACTTAATTAACAAACTAAGTGAACTAGCTTAGTTATTAATTAATTATAATCTAAATACTAATTAGATATATTAATATTGATTAAAGGTTATAATATATGTTAATATATGTTAAATTAATTAGTTATATTATTAGTATGTTAATTAAGATTGGTTAGGATAATTAACCTAACAAATTACCTAATTAGTTAGCATGTAATTAGGAGTAATTGGGAAGCAATTAACCCCCTAAAAAGATGAAGGAGCACACGGTTTTGGGCTGCAAATAAGGAGGCAAGGTGGCTTGGTTCTACATGGTTCTTGAACCATCCAATGACCTAAGCCATGTGCTTAACTAGTGTGAACAGTTTAGGATATTTACATGCAAAATCAAACACTCAAACTCCCTACACACTCAACCTCATGGTTGCAGCCCCTCAAATTACACATTCAATATTTACTTTTCACTTATCAAAAATCAAAGTCATCTTTTCTCTCTCTAAAATACCAAAAACTTAAGCATACTTCTTTTTCACTTTCTCTCCCTAGTTTCGGCCAACACCCACACCCACACAACCAAACCTTCATAACTTCATCTCATCATATTTCCTAAACCCAAATCCCATTCTAAACACTTTTCATTCACAAAGTTTTCCCAAATTCCTACTCTATCTTGTCCAAAATCCAACCTTTTGGTTACTGATGCGTGCAGAAGTAGTGATTAAAATTTAGATAAAAATCAGTTGTCAGGCCCACCAGAAAATAAAAACCTTACAACTAGTTGTAGTTAGTAAGGGTCGATCCACAGAGAACCAATTCAATTAACACTATTAAATAATTCCCAATGTAAACTCTGATTAATAATAAACAGTAAATAGGGGGTTTTGGAGTTTTGATGAACAATGAACAGCTTCAAAGATAATAACAATAAACAAACTGAAATCAACAATATAAGAAAATTGGTTAAGAGATTGAATCCACCACTAGATTTATATGATAATGTAAATTCACATATCATTTTATTCCAACATGCTCAATTATGTTTTTATGCAATTGTGAGAGTAAATCTCTGTTTTCCTTACGTGTTGGCCAATTTAGCAACCGCTCAAATCAACTCCTAATCACTGATTAGTCATAAAGCAACTGCTCTTACAACTATCCAACAGTTGCATTAAGATTTAGAAAACCAATTACACTAAGATCTAATCACACACCGGGATTAAATTACTTAGAACATATATTTCTCTAGATCTACTACCACAACCGTGCATAATAAACCCAGATCTACCACTTTTATAACTGGCAAATAGCACAAAGATAATTATACCCACATGAACATCATACATCCCACTAGATCTACTACCACAACCGTGCATAATAAACCCAGATCTACCACTTTGAAAGTGGAAACAAGTATAAAAACCTTCATACCAACAATAGATTCAGAAATATATGAATAAAAACATAACTGTGTTGAAATAATCAAATATGCAAGGTTCACAACATTAATACTAGTGGTTTCATCACTCCCTTAACCAAGGGAGGTTTAGTTACACATAACTAGAAGGAAATCACAAGAAAAACTATGAAGAAATAAGAAGAAACTATGAGAGAAATAAAGGAGAGTCCAACCTCTTTCATGATAACCAATGGTGCCTTTTATAGAAGTCTAGGGTAACAAAATGACAAAGGGGAATGGATGGATGAGTGGGTTAGTGGAGTGGAGTGGTTGAGTGGATTGGTTGAGTGAGTTAGTTGAGTGGATGAGTGGAGTGGAGTGGTTGAGTAGTTGAGTGGATTGATTTAGTGGATGAGTAGTTGAGTGGATGAGTGGAGTGAGTGGGTTGGTTGAGTGGGTGAGTGGTTTGATTTAGTGGATGAGTAGTTGAGTGGATGAGTGGAGTGATTTGGTTGAGTGGAGTGGAGTGGTTGAGTGCGAAAATTTCTTGGTCTGACTTGGAAGCCAAAAACGACCGACTATACTTCAGATCCATGAAAAGTACTCTTCATGAAAGTGTAGATCTTTGTCTTGGCTATAACATGCATATCTGGATCGTCCAATTTGGCTTCCTACAGCCCAAGATATGACCCAAATACCACAGGTTGTTCAAACCCAACTTCAGCACATTTGTTCCGACTTGCAAGCCCAAACTGACCCATTAGACTTCATTCTTTCAAAAGGTGTTCTTCATGAAAGTTGTTTATTTGGGTCTTGACTATCAACTCTCCAAATTTTAGCCCATCTCCATTATTACAACTTGAGATATGATTTTATGAGTGCACACCATTCAGATTCTAGTGACAGAACCCGTATTCTGACTTCCATGTAAACTTAGGTCCCTTAGACATCTGTTTAGGACTTCGAGCTCTTCATCAAAGTTGTAGAGCTTCCTATTAGATTTCCTACAAGATAAAATTCATGATTATCAGATATCAGGAACTCAAGTTATGGCCAAAATACAGAAATAGTGTAAAATCTCAATAATGCTGAAAATATTCAATTAGGACCAATTTGAGCTCAAACTCACAAAATCATACCAAACTCAATCAATTAAGAATATGGAGAGTGTAAATGACTAAACATAAGGGTTTCTTAATAAATAAAATATGTTTTTATAAATTCCCCCACACTTAACTTTTTGCACTCCTGGGCAAAACTCAAGACCAAAACAAGGACATAAGAGATTAACAAAATTTTAAATTCCAACGACATTCAAGAGCTCAAAATTTTACAATCAAGAAGAACAACCAAAGGTTCAAGGGATCAAAACATTTATGAGTTAACAATTCTCTATATCTCAAACCAACAAGCAAGGTATCTTCAACATGAATCGAGAATGATAGATCCTCACAAGATTTCCTCTCAATCTCTCAAGTGTTTAAAAGGTAGGTATTTCACTCAATTCAACCATGAAAATTGCACTACCATAAGCTTGCTTATCTTCTACTTCTCCATTACTCAAAACACATGCATACACAAATCATGAGGACTTTATTCAAGGTTGTAGTGAGGTCAAGGTAACAGAAGAGGGTAAAATGGATATGAGAGGATAAATACCAAAGAGAATAAAAGCAAATGAGAGCTGAGTTCAAATAACAAGCATAAAAGTTCATCCCAACTCTAATGTATAACTCTTTACATATTCATTTCTCAATCCTTTTCTCAGCTGTTTTTTATTATTATTATTTTTAGGCACTCTTTCCTTTTTCAACAATCATTTTGTACACACACCCCCACACTTGTTCAAAAACTCATCCATTAACCAAACTAATGTTCTTTTATTCCCTAAGGTAAAGTAAGAACACGATTTTTCATTTAAGGCAATAATGAGCTAGAAACAAGGAATGGTCAAATAAGTTCAAAGGGGTTAAGTAAAGGAAAATATACAAGGTTGGCAGGAATCAGAAAATTTTCAAGAAGTCAAAAGAGTGCTTGATATCATATTGAAAACAAGGTTGGCTATTTGGTTAAACTAGCTAATTAAGAAAGAGGGTCTCAATCATGTTCATGCATGCAAGTGAAATGTAGCCTTAAAAAGAATCAAAGCAAGTTCTAGAGTGGTCATTAACATGAGTGAAAGTCACACAAGAAAGAAGAGAATGGCATAAATGTTGAATCCATCCATTAGGCTCAAAATCTCATAAGGTATGCATCCATCAAACTCAATTCATCAATTCAATCATCCATCACCAAGCACATCAGTTCAAGAAGGGAGAAAAGTTATTCAATCATGCAATGATTCTTTTTCTTTTAAAACTTTTTTTTTTTGAAATTAAGACATTTTTTTTAAATGCTAAAATCTCTCCCCCACACTTAATATAACATTGCCCTCAATGTGAAAGAGAGATATAGAAAAGAGCAATACAACCTGATAAGAAGTGAATCAACGCTAAGCAGGAAAAGAAACACACTTGTCGAACCGCATCAGACCCTGAAAAGAAATCAAATAATAAAACTTTAGTACTTCCACAATTTAATACTAATTAATTACTACCTAAAAACAAACTCCTTACTCTGCCACCAATTAAGATGCGTCTCAAGAGTAAAATTACTCCTTACTCTGCCATCACTAATTGGTTTAATAAGTCCATCACAATCATATCATACTTTCCAAACAAAACAATAAAATTTTTTTTTTGGTCAACTATCCTTCCCCCCCAACTAGATCACAACATTGTCCCCAATGTTAAAATATAGATGAGTAAAGGATAGAAGATATTACCTGTTGGAGAAAGCTGACACAAATTTAAACAGAAACAAAGTACAATAAAATCAAACCGACTAAAGAGAAAGTGTCAGATCTGGCTTTCTTTTCTTGTCACTTCCTTTGCTGCTTCCTGTTGACTAATCTATCTGAGCTAATACCTTATCAAGTACATACTCAAAAGCTTCTAATTTATCAATGAGCTCATCAATAGTGGAGGCAGAGATAAGAAGTTGTATTGCCGAAGGAGTGATAAATTTCTGTTCCACAGCATTGTCAAGAAAAAATAACAAAAGATCAAAGAAATTATTAACATTCAACAAACCAATGGGTTTATGGTGGATGTTCGATTCGACCAAGAAATAATTTGAAAAATTTCTTCCAAAGTACCAAAACCACACAGTAAGACAAGAAATGCATCGAAATTGTCAACCATTGTTTTCATTCGTCCATGCATGGATGTTACACAATTTCTTCTCCAACTGTCTTTCCAAAGGTGATGTTATTTTCACCTAAAGGTTTAGGAATAACACCTAAAACCTGACTGCCTCCTATAAAAGCAGAAAGTGATACAGCCCCCATTAACCCACGACAACCTCCCTCATATACAAGATGAATATTCCTCGCAGCAAGTGATCGACCAAGAGTGCTAGCTGCGTTTACAAATTCTAATCCCTTCCCATAACTCGTCCCACAAAAAACACAGACATTTTTGAGGTTACGAATAGAAGGCCCCATTCTATACTCTTCCTCTCTTTGAGTGTTTCTGAGTTGAAGGTTAGTGGAGAAAATGGAGTGTTTAAATAAGAAAAAGAATAGGAAGGGAAATAATTGTACCTATAAGGGTAGGTTGGTCAAGTTGTCGAAAAAGGTTGAAATTAAGAAACACGAGAATCTTTTTCTTTCTTTTTTTTATTTTTTTTTTTTTTTTTTATTTATTATTTTTTTTTGTTTTTGTTTTTTTGTTTTTTTGAAAGATGACATGAAGAAGAAGAAGAAGATGATGATGATGATACGTACAGATTGTTTGTGGATATGGCTCACATCTGCCTCTGGTTTAACGTCCGATGCAACCGCTTAAACGTCTTCTATGAGTCGAGGATAAGCTTCCCATCCAATTTTCTTATAAATTGACAAACAGGGTCTTTTAGAGTCAGATTCCCAAGACTGTAGCATTTTTCTTCATCCTTGAAGAGATTCCACAATTTAAGAATTTTATGATGCACCAATCCACAAGAATGCGTCTCAAGAGTCAATAAGATATCATCTAATGACTCCTTACTCAGTCCATTCTTAATGAAGAAAATTTTATCTTCTCTATTTGCGGAAACCATCCCCAAAGTACGACATCGCTTGTTACAGTTCCATCATCCACATTTGTGACAAACTTGTAACCTTTTTGCTCTTCTCCTTTTAGAATATGAACTTCTTCCAAGACCGGGCATATATGAGTTAAATGAAATTGAGGACTCACTTGCTAATCGGACCTTTGCTTCAATTATCCAGCGTACATCTTCTGGCATACCTTTGTGCATTAACAGTCTCAATTTTTCACATCGAACTTTGTAGATTGTTCTCAGAGCATTTTGAGGAAGAGAAGGAAAATATTTGCTCAGGTTTGAAAGAATTACATCCATAAGGAGAAGAAGGGTTCAGTTATTTTGGGAAACTGAAAAATAAACCGACTTGAGAGTCACGGAGTACCGTATCCGCCACTTAACCGGTAACATAAAGAACTCAAGAACTTGGTTTTCCAGGAATGGTTGAGTCTTTATCCATTAACTTTAAGCGAATTACCATTCCTAGGATCCTCAATATCTACGGCCCCAGAGGATACACGTGTTTGACAACAAAAGAACCGCGCCTCTTAGATCTCAATTTTCCAAGGAGTAGGTGCAGATGATAATCTCAAAGCAGAACTTTTTTGACCAATTTCTGCAGCTTTTGCAGACCTTGAATAAAGTAGGCCAATAAAATCCATACTGTAAGATTTTTGCAATTGTTATCGTTTATTGTCGGGCATACAACTATTTTTTATTATTCATAATGCAGATGGAGAAGGTTCATCACCTCCACTTCTGCATTCTCTGGAAGTTCATAATAAGGTTTGAGACGATGACCATTGACCTTAAATGTTTTGCCTGAAATTTCACTCCTGATCTCAACTGCACCAAAAGGAAAAACATTAGTTACCACAAATGGCCCAATCCACTTAGAACGCAGTTTACCTGGAAACAATTTGAGTCTTGATTGAAAAAGCAGAACTTTTTGCCCTCTGTGAAATTTCTTTCTGGAAATCAACTGGTCATGGAATGCCTTAGCTTTAGTCTTATAAATCAGGGCATTCTCGAAGGCCTCATTTCTTAATTCTTCCGTTCCTGTAACTGGAACTTCCTTTGCTTTCCAGCTCCTTCCAATTCCATATTTACTTGTTTAATGGCCCAGTAAGAGCGATGTTGCAACTCAACGGGCAAATGACAGGGCTTTCCATACACCAACCGAAATGGTGACATGCCATGGGAGTCTTATAGGCGAGTCCTATAAGCCCATAAAGCGTCTTCAAGTCGAGTGCTCCAATCCTTTCTTGAGGGATTCACTGTCTTTTCAAGGATTGACTTAATCTCCCGGTTGGACACTTCAGTTTGCCCATTTGTCTGTGGATGGTAAGGAGTGGAGATTCTGTGCATAACTCCATATCTTTTCAATAGAGCATCAAAGGTTCTATTGCAAAAATGAGTCCCTTGGTCACTGATGATAGCCCTTGGGGTCCCGAACCTGGAGAAAATATGTGTTCTAACAAAATCTGCAACAGTTTTAGAATCATCAGATCGGGTGGCTTTTGCTTCCACCCATTTAGACACATAATCAACAGATAAAAGAATGTATGTGAAACCAAATGAAGGAGGGAATGGTCCCATGAAATCAATACCCCACACATCAAAGAGTTCCACAAAAATGATCGGAGTCGAGGCATTTGATTACGAGGACCAATATTACTGTTCTCGACAATGGTCACAAGACTTACGAAATTGTAAGCGTCTTTGAAAATTGAAGGCCAATAGAAACCACTTGTCAAGCACTTTATTGGTCTGTCCTTTTACGCCAAAGTGTCCTCCACATGCATAGGTGTGGCAAAAGGAGAGGATGGAGTGTGTCTCAGAATCAGGAATGCACCTCCTAATGACTTGATCTGCATAATGCTTCCATAAGTACGGGTCATCCCAGATATAGTATTTACAGTCACTCCTTAATTTATCTCTTTGGGCCTTGTTCAAACCCTCCGAAAAGTCCTTAGTAACCAGGTAGTTAACAATGTCAGCATACCAAGGGATTATGGTGTTGACAACCATCAAATATTCATCCGGAAAAGTCTCCATGATAGGTATTTCTTCCTCTTCAGTTACCAATCTACTCAAGTGATCGGCCACCAAGTTTTCGCTCCCTTTCTTGTCTTTAATCTCCAAGTCAAATTCCTGGAGCAATAAAATCCATCGGAGCAATCTAGGCTTTGCTTCTTTCTTTGTTAGAAGATACTTCAAGGCTGCATGATCTGAAAACACAATCCCTTTAGAACCAATTAGATATGATCTAAATTTTTCTAAAGCAAATACAACAGCTAGAAGTTCATTTTCTGTGATTGAGTAATTAAGTTGAGCATCATTTAGAGTCCTTGATGCATAGTAAATGGCATAAGGAACTCTATCAACTCGTTGTCCCAAGACAGCCCCTACTGCAAAGTCACTGGCCTCATACATTAGTTCAAAAGGTAACTCCCAGTTGGGTGGCCTGATGATAGGCGCAATAGTTAACAACTTCTTGAGTTTATTGAAAGCTTCCATATATTTCTCATCAAAGTTAAAATTAACATCTTTTTGAAGAAGTCTGCAAAGGGGCAATGAGACTTTAGAAAAGTCTTTAATGAATCTCCGGTAGAAACCTGCATGACCAAAAAAGAATGAATCTCCCACACACTAGTGGGTGGTGGCAAAGAATGCATGAGTTCTACCTTAGCTTTATCTACTTCAATTCCCCTAGCAGAAATTACATGACCTAACACAATACCTTCATTCACCATGAAATGACATTTTTCCCAATTCAGTACCAAATTAGTGTCAATGCATCTTTTAAGAATCAATGTTAAATGTTCCAGGCAATTTTCAAAATCATTTCCAAAGACACTAAAGTCATCCATAAAAACCTCAATGATGTTTTCAATGTAATCAGAAAATAAACTCATCATGCATCTTTGGAAAGTTCCTGGTGCATTGCAGAGTCCAAAAGGCATTCGCCTATATGCAAAGGTACTAAATGGACAAGTGAATGTAGTCTTGTCTTGGTCTTCTGGAGCTATGGCAATCTGATTGTAACCTGAAAAACCATCCAGAAAATAATAATGAGAATGACCAGCTAATCTTTCTAACATTTGATCAATGAAAGGTAAAGGAAATTGGTCTTTTCTCGTGGCGACATTCAACTTCCTGTAATCAATACAAACACGCCACCCTATCGTAACCTAGTGGGAATAAGCTCATTTTCAGCATTTCTTACCACGGTAATTCCAGATTTCTTTGGTACTACCTAGACTGGGCTTACCCACTTGCTGTCAGAAATGGGGTAGATTACCCCCACACTTTGGAGCTTCAGTATCTCCTTTTTCACAACTTCCATCATAGGAGGATTCAACCTCCGCTGAGGGTCTCTCACAGGTTTAGTATCCTCCTCCATTAATATCCTATGCATACAAATGGAGGGACTAATACTCTTGATATCAGCTATTGACCAACCAATGGTTGTCTTATGTTCCTGCAAAATAGCTACCAGTTTCTCTTCTTATTCTTGAGTGAGTGACTTTGCAATTATTACTGGAAGGGTGTCCTTCTCCCCCAAGAAGATGTATTTAAGATGATCAGGTAGTATTTTAAGTTCCAATTCAGGTGCTTGCACAACAGAAGGTTGAGGTATATTAGTAGTAACAGGTAAATCAATAAAAGTTACCTCGTGCTCTTCTGGAGTGGAAGAGAGCTCTTGTAAGGCAGCAACAATTTCATCAATGTCTTCACTCCATGGCTCTTCTTCACTCTTTTTCTTTTCCTCCTGTACATCTAAGCTATGAGTTAGAATTGTATCAAGAGCATCAAAATGGTTAGTATCAAAAGCTGCAGAAATTAAAGAATCAAAAGGATCAAAAGAATCAATTAAACAAGCAGAGTACACATCACTTGGGTATCTCATAGCTTCAAAAATATTGAATCTAATTAATTCCCCATCAAATTTCATTGTTAGAGTTCCTGAGTGCACATCAATTTTTATCCGCGCAGTCTTCAAAAAGGGTCTCCCTAACAAGATAGGAGCAGATTTGGGAGACTCATCCTCTTCCATGTCCAAAACATAGAAATCTGCCAGAAACACTAATTCATTCACCTGCACCAAAACATCTTCCACCACACCCTTAGGGTATGCATTAGATCTATCAACCAATTGAATAACAACACCAGTAGGTTCCAAAGGACCCAAGTATAAAGATGCATAAATAGAATATGGCATGACATTTATAGATGCACCTAAATCAAGCATTGCCCTTTCAAACCTTGTGTTACCTATAGTGCATGGAATGGTGAATGTGCTAGGGTCCTTACATTTGGTTGGGAGTTTCTTTTTAATTACAGCTGAAACATTTTCTCCCACTTGGACCTTTTCATTTTCTTTTAACTTCCTCTTGTTAGTGCATAATTCTTTCGAAATTTTGCATATCTAGTACACTGCTTAATGGCATCTAACAAAGGGATATTAACATCTACATTCCTAAAAGTCTCAAGTATTTCTTTTTCTGCTTCTTCTTTCTTGGTTTTAACCAACCTACTAGGAAAAGGAGCTTTAGTAACATATTTAGGAAGGGGTTCAGAAATACTTACCTTAGGGGCTTTGGAAGTTTGCCCCTTATCATTTGCTTCTTTGGGTGGTTCATCTTTCTCTTGAGTGATTGGTAAAGGAGATGTAGGCTCATCCATCGTCTTTCCGCTTCTCAACGTGACAGCACTAGCATTTTCCCTCGGATTTACTTCTGGCTGTGAGGGTAGTTTTCCTGAAGCTTGACTTTGAAACTTGTTGAATTCTGTGGACATCTGTCCTATCTGATTCTGTAAGTTATTGATTGCAGTCCTTATTTCTTGTTGGAACTGTGAATTATTAGTAGCCATTTGCTTCACTAGCTCCTCTAGTGAAGGCTCAGGTTGCTTAGGAGCTTTAGGAGCTGAACTTCTTCTTGTCTCTAAGGGAAATGTGCTTGCCTTTGTTGGAATCCTGGAGGTCCATAAGCTGGAGGTTGATTTTGAGGTTGCTTTGCATAGCTGAAATTAGGATGATCCCTCCAACCAGGATTATATGTGTTTGAGTAGGGGTTGTAATTTTTTTGAAAGTCCAGCATATCCCCCTACTGCTCTTACCTCCTCATTTGTGTCCTCTTGGAGAGTGGGACACATATCAGTGGGATATCCAAATGAACAACAGATCCCACAAGCATGAACTGGTGCTTTGCTTGTATCTATTAACCGCTGAACCATAGCAGTCAATTGAGTCATTTGCTGCTGTAGACTGGTTGTCTCTACTTCTTTCACTGCTCTTACTCCAGGTGTCATTTCTAGAGTAGAATTATTGAGTATTGGCAACCATTCTTGAGATCAAGTTTCTAGCTTCTTGAGGAGTTTTATCAACCAATGCTCCTCCGCTAGCAGCATCAATCATGTTGCGATCCATCACTTGTAAGCCTTCATAGAAATACTGAATTAAGAACTACTCATTTATTTGATGATGAGGGCAGCTGAAACATAGCTTCTTAAATCTCTCCCAAAGAGTCATGGAGTGATTCTCCATGCCTTTGTTGAATACCACAGATTTCTTTTCTGATTGTTACAGCTTTCGAGGTAGGGAAGTATCTGTCTAGGAAAGTTCGGGCCATGTCCTGCCATGATTGGATGGATCCGGGTGGCAAGTAGTAAAGCCACTCCTTTGCTGAGTCTTTCAATGAGAATGGAAAAGCTCTCAATTTGACTTGCTCTACATGAATTCTGCAGGTTTCATGCTAGAACATACCACATGAATTTCCTTCAAGTGCTTGTTGGGGTCCTCTCGGGTAATCCATTGAAAGATGGCAAGAGATGGATTAAGCGGGATTTCAATTCAAATGCCTCTTCATTTTCAAGAATGTCTATGCACGTAGGTCATTGATCTAGATCTGGAGCACCCAATGCCCTTAAAGTGTTTTACGCCATCGTCACTTCTTCGGATATTTCGGATGTCTCGAACTTGATAGATCAATGTAACGGGCAGCTTCAATGTCAGCAGGTGTGAAGTGGAAATTATCCTGGATGGAAGGGAAATTGAGGATGTGAAGTGAGTTGATCAATATAGTTCCTCAAATTTAGCAATCCTTCGTCTACCCCTTCAATGGACATTAACACCTACAAAACACTCGAAAGAAAGATTCAAAAATAAAAACAAAAATAAAAACAGAGTAAAAATAGGAAATAAATTAATAGTGTAATTGAAAAATTGGCTCCCGACAAACGCGCCCAAAATTCGATGCGTGCGGAAGTAGTGATTAAAATTTAGATAAAAATCAGTTGTCAGGCCCACCAGAAAATAAAAACCTTAAAACTAGTTGTAGTTAGTAAGGGTCGATCCACAGAGAACCAATTCAATTAACACTATTAAATAATTCCCAATGTAAACTCGATTAATAATAAACATAAATAGGGGTTTTGGAGTTTTGATAAACAATGAACAAATTCAAAGACAATAACAATAAACAAACTGAAATCAACAATATAAGAAAATTGGTTAAGAGATTGAATCCACCACTAGATTTATATGATAATGTAAATTCACATATCATTTTATTCCAACATGCTCAATTATGTTTTTATGCAATTGTGAGAGTAAATCTCTGTTTTCCTTACGTGTTGGCCAATTTAGCAACCGCTCAAATCAACTCCTAATCACTGATTAGTCATAAAGCAACCGCTCTTACAACTATCCAACAATTGCATTAAGATTTAGAAAACCAATTACACTAAGATCTAATCACACACCGGGATTAAATTACTTAGAACATATATTTCTCTAGATTTATTACCACAACCGTGCATAATAAACCTAGATCTACCACTTTTATAACTGGCAAATAGCACAAAGATAATTATACCCACATGAACATCATACATCCCACTAGATCTACTACCACAACCGTGCATAATAAACCCAGATCTACCACTTTGAAAGTGGAAACAAGTATAAAAACCTTCATACCAATAATAGATTCAGAAATATATGAATAAAAACATAACTGTGTTGAAATAATCAAATATGCAAGGTTCATAACATTAATACTAGTGGTTTCATCACTCCCTTAACCAAGGGAGGTTTAGTTACACACAACTAGAAGGAAATCACAAGAAAACTATGAAGAAACAAGAAGAAACTATGAGAGAAATGAAGGAGAGTCCAACCTCTTTCATGATAACCAATGGTGCCTTTTATAGAAGTCTAGGGTAACAAAATGACAAAGGAGAGTGGATGGATGAGTGGGTTAGTGGAGTGGAGTGGTTGAGTGGATTGGTTGAGTGGATTGGTAGTGTTAGTTGAGTGGATGGGTGGAGTGATTTGGTTGAGTGGAGTGGAGTGATTGAGTGGAGTGGAGTGGTTGAGTAGTTCAGTGGATTGATTTAGTGGATGAGTAGTTGAGTGGATGAGTGGAGTGAGTGGGTTGGTTGAGTGGGTGAGTGGTTTGATTTAGTGGATGAGTAGTTGAGTGGATGAGTGGAGTGACTTGGTTGAGTGGAGTGGAGTGGTTGAGTGCGAAAATTTCTTGGTCTGACTTGGAAGCCAAAAACGACCGACTATACTTCAGATCCATGAAAAGTACTCTACATGAAAGTTGTAGATCTTTGTCTTGGATATAACATGCATATCTGGATCGTCCAATTTGGCTTCCTACAGCCCAAGATATGACCCAAATACCACAGGTTGTTCAAACCCAACTTCAGCACATCTGTTCCGACTTGCAAGCCCAAACTGACCCATTAGACTTCATTCTTTCAAAATGTGTTCTTCATGAAAGTTGTTTATTTGGGTCTTGACTATCAACTATCTAAATTTCAGCCCATCTCCATTATTACAGCGTGAGATATGATTTTATGAGTGCACACTGTTCGGATTCTAGTGACAGAACCCGTATTCTGACTTCCATGTAAACTTAGGTCCCTTAGACATCTGTTTAGGACTTCGAGCTCTTCATCAAAGTTGTAGAGCTTCCTCTTAGCTTTCTTACAAGATAAAATTCATGACTATCAGATATCAGGAACTCAAGTTATGGCCAAAATACAGAAACAGTGTAAAATCTCAATAATGCTGAAAATATTCAATTAGGACCAATTTGAGCTCAAACTCACAAAATCATACCAAACTCAATCAATTAAGAATATGGAGAGTGTAAATGACTAAACATAAGGGTTTCTTAATAAATAAAATATGTGATTATCAGTTACTTACTTAAGGGTAAGTTTTGTTTCTATGGTTCAAAATTACATTTCTAATTTTTCTAACCATGATTGTTCCATGGTTTTTCTATTTTGTACCTTGTATGTATTTTTACTAATTGTTTAAGAATTTTAGGGATTTGTTTGGGAGTCACACGAAATTTGAAGGAAAGGAGGAAAACTAACCGATTAAATTGTCTACAAGAGGTAAGAGGGAGATTTAATCTCATTAACCCTAACTGGTGATGAGAAAATGGATTGATTGTGTATGAAGAATCCATAAGGATTCGATTTGTGTGATTGTTTATGGTTTTATTATTTTATTTTTTTGTGATTGTTTAGATGTTTTCCTATTTGTGATTATTTTTGCTATGCATGATTATAGTTATTATTATTTTTGTTATGCATGTTTATGGCTTTAAATATATTGTATGTATATTAAATGTGATTAAATAATTGTATGTGTCTATAACTGTATAATTATTAAAGTAGGATGTGAATAACATGTAACGATTTGCATGAGTGTTCCAAAGAACACATTGAGGCTCACGGCCTTCTCATGAAATTAGAGAACCAAAATGTTCTCCACAATTTTCTAAATCAATGATTTAATGAACCTAGGTAAAATAATGGATTTGAAAAATATTTAAGTTAATTGTGGCCAATATGTCATTTAGTGTATAATCAAATACCATTTTATTTGCTAAGATAGGTTAGGTAAGTGATTTACAACATAAATGGATTCCAATGATTCATTGAGAAAAATAAAAGGAATAAATTCAGTTCTAGAAATTTAACTTAGCAGGATTTAGTTTAAGTAAGAAATAAAACAGACGCTAGAAAAATACTAACGTAAAGCTCATTTTATAAATTTTGAAGCGCGTTAGCAAGTTTCAAAGCGTAATTATTGGGTACAAATAAAATGAACTATATTTAGTGAAAAACGTTGAAAATACCTTATACTGATTTTATAGGCAAAATGCTGCCGAAATTTATTAAAATTAGACGCATAAAATGAAAAGATTCCATACTATATTTAGAACATAAGGAAAATACTTTACGTATTTTAAAAGTACTAGATATAGTTTTACACATAGCAGAAATGATGATTTTAAGCTATTCGGTTAAGAAAATGAATTAAAAACCTTACGCGATTAAGAAAATGATTTAAAAACATTTTACGATGTTTAAAAATGTCAAAATATCTTTACGGGATTTAAAAACGTTTGTGAGAACGATGAGATTGTGAAAACGCGATAAAATTCCTACGCGATTGAACAATACTGTGAGTTTTGCTGTCAGGCCAAAGTGGTGGACCCGGACATGTTGTGGTGTAGTACTGTTAGGTGGGACGTACTATACTTTGTTATTTTGTGACTAAGGATATTTTGGTAATTTTTCGTAATTATGGTAAAATTTGAATAATAAGGGTAATTTTTGTAATTTTAAATCATGCTTAGAGTGTTGTGCCAATTTGGGTTATAATTGGTGATTGATTGACGAGGCGAATTACACCGTGTTTTGGTGTGATAAGCATAGTGTGGTTCATTTATGAACTTGGAGGCGTTAGTGTGCGGAGAATTCCACATGCGGACAGTGGGTTGCTCCTCTGGGCCGTGGTAACGGGCAACACACTAATGATCTTGACAAGTACTATTCTTAGTCGAGATCTTGAGGGGACTATTAAGTACTATGCCTGTGGTACACGATGATGGATCGTGTCTTGCTACACGATGTTTTGACCATGTGGGCTATAGACACAAAGATTGGACAAGTGCAATAGTTTAGTTGGGCAGCCATAAAGTATTATTAGTTTCTATTCGGATCATTCTCTCAGATATCCGTGTTTAGCTCCATGGAGTAGGAATGGGTCGGTGTGTGTTCATGCATTACCCGCATTTTATTGCTTATCATAATCTGTGATAAATTGTATAATTTATTGCTTTAATATATTATGCATGATATAATGGTATATATTATTTATATATATATTGCTTGATATATTATGCATGATATATTGGTATGTACTGTTGTGATGACTGTTTTGTACTATCGTTTTCTTTATTGTCATGCGGGTAGTGATGTAGATTGTCTCACCTCTCTATATGTTTTCTCAAAATTATTATATTATATTTGTAAAGAGTTAGAGGAAGAAGAGGATCAGCCTCTTGAGATACAAGATATCTGACGAGCAACAATCGGGCGAAGTATACGTATAGAGGAGGAGCCGGTATCACACCGATCGTCAAGACGATCTTGAGATCATGGCATTGCCGTGGATTCTTCGAGTTCGTGAGACTGGAGTTTCATGGGGGTTCCGAGGTGTGGCGTATGCATGTGGACCGAGGGACAGTTGCTTATGTGGGACGTTTGACCGTGTCCCTATGTAGAGAGTATGACGGAGAGGTCATATTCACCACTATGCTTTATTTACATTTAGAGTTACCTCTGACCATTAGGCGTTATTGGCAGGGAATATTCCATGCGCCTAGTGAGCTCAGTAGCGAGTCGACAGCTCGGACTCGTGTCCGTCGTGCTGTGAGATCTCCGAGACATGAACTTTTCGATGGTTATTCTGGAGGTTCTGGAAGATGATTCATTGGAGGGTTAGATATCTCGAGATGCACTTGGGCAGTGCTATGTTTTAGCTTTGTGTCAACTCTTTACTGCTTTATTAAATATATGTAGTTGTAAATTATGTGTGTACTAAAAGAGAATCATATGTATATTATGGTGAGTTTATGTTTGTTATATTTTGTGTTTCATGTTATTTTATTTAATGTTATAATTATAAAAAGGAAAAAAATAATACTACCACAAATATTACGTGAGTATTAAATGTTTTACAACTTGGGTAAGAGTTTTATTTTTATTTTATTTCATTGCATTCATAAATGTGACATCCCCACAAGGGTGTTACATCCAGCGCTTGAGTGCTGGTGTTGGAGCACCTGAGCGCCCAAAGCATGTGCAGCAGCGGTGATTTAGTGTCCCAGCGCCTGAGCGCTGGGTGAGGAGCGGTTGAGCACGCAAGAGGCAGTAGTGCGCATCTGGACTTAAGTGGCTAAGCACTTGAGAGCTCAGAACTGAGCGTCTAGGCGTTAGTTGCATAACAGCAGATGTGATTTTCATTAAATAGGAAAAGTTACGCCAAATTCAAGAGATTGAGCACATTACACAGAAAATTCCTAATCTTGAGAGAGTTGTTTTGCGGCAGTAGATCTTGGAGGACGGCTTTGAAGGAAGATTCGATTCTTAAAGGCTTAGATATCATAATCTCCATTAAAGGGGTTTTGATTTCTCTTTATTTCTAGTTTTCCCCTTTTCTTTTGGTTTTCTTTCCATGAGTTTGTATCTTGATATGAGTTTGTTTGTATTGAACATGAGTAGCTAAACCCATAGCTAGGGCTATGGGGGATTTTGTTTTCCTAATTATTTGAGTTTGATTTCTAATTTGATTAAGGTAATTTCTTTAGGGTTTATCATATTACTTGCATTCTTATCATAACTTGATCACTTTTAGCATGTATTAATTCATTATTTGACTGGTGACCATCCGCATTCAATGAGTAGATCTATATGGTAAACCTAGGATTATATTGATGAATGACCAAACATCAATTTTCCCTACCAATGGAATTGACAGGTATGTTAGTTCATCTCTTGAATTGAAGTTTAATGCATTCCTAATTAATTCAACTAAATGACCAAATAGATGATTTAATTTAGGAATAGAATATTATTTTATCCATGACCATTGGGATTCAATAGCAGTTAAGAGAATATTGGCAAAAGAATTACCTTACATCATAAATGAAAGAAAATCTGAATAGTTGGAATCAAGTGAACCTTGCGGCCTAGTCTCTCTCTCATTGATTATCTATTCTTTGTTTAATTGTTCATTATTTTTCTTTATTTGTTTATTTTGATTTTATTTTGAATTTTTTCATACAGTTTCGATTGTCTAGATAACAAAGAGTTTAGTGAATCTAGTAATTACCACTTATTCCTCGTGGGATCGATAACTGAGACTCAAGTCCTATATTATTTGGCGATAGAGTGCACTTGCTCTTAGTATATTTTACGCGTACCAAGTTTTTGGCGCCGTTGCCGGGGAGTAAGTTTGGTAATATTAGAAGCGAAAAACTCTAGTTAATTTAGACGCACTTTTCTTTTATTCCTTATTTTTTTAATTTAATTTTTTATTTTATTTTATTTTATTTTTATTTTTATTTTTATTTTTATTTTTTTCACTTCCTATCATTTGTTTTGTTTATCCTTACTCGATCTTAGTTTCTTGATTTGACTTTTGATCCAGAAATTGAGAAAACAGCTCGCAGGTTAAGGAAACAGTCTGTTATTGCAGCTGTGACAGAAGACATAAGTAAGATGGAGAGACAACTAGTTGTTGAGGCCAACCATGAAGAAAGAGCTATCCCAGTAGAGCAAACCATGTTTGAGTACTCTATGCCCACTACTGAAGGGTATGGAGGGAGTATTATTAGATCAGTTGTGGCGGCTAATAATTTTGAGATCAAACCAACATTGATTTCCATGATTCAGAGTTCTGTTCAGTTTGGTGGATTTCCTTCGGATGATCCTAATCAGTATTTGGCCAGGTTCTTGCAGTTGTGTGATACTATCAAGTACAATGGAGTGACAGATGATACAATCCGATTATGACTCTTTCCTTTTTCTCTTAGGGACAGAGCAAGTCAATGGTTGACATCACTTCCAAGGGGTTCCATCATTACATGGGTTCAGTTGACACAACAGTTTCTGGCTAAGTATTTTCCTCCTTCTAAATCTGCTAAGTTAAGAAATGATATATCTTCTTTTGTGTAGTTTGAAATTGACACTCTTTATGAAGCTTGGGAGTGCTTTCAAGAGTTGTTGAGGAGATGTCCACATTATGGATTTCTCGTATGGCAGTAGGTTCAGACTTTTTACAATAGTTTGTCGCCTACAAACTGTTCACTCATTGATGCTGCTACGGGAGGTACTTTATAGAGGAAAACACCTATTGAGAGCCAAGCATTGATTGAAGAAATGACACTGAACAATTATCAATGGCAGAATGAGCGTCAGGTTCCCAAAAAACAAGCAGGTGTATATGCTATTGATTCCTCTACTGCTATTCTGAGTTAATTGGAAGCTTTGACAAAGAAGGTGGAGACTTTGATGGTGACAAATAGTGCAATCCCACTAATCATTTGTGAGGCATGTGGAGGACAGGGTCATACAATTTCAAATTGCTAAGTTGGTAGTCTATTTGACCCCGAGCCTAAAGTAGCAAATTTTGTTGGTAATTCCAACTGGCAGCAGTACAATCCGTATTCAAATATGTACAATCCCGGTTGGAAGGATCACCTGAATTTCAAATGGAAAAATCCACAGGGCTATCAGCAGAATCAGCAGAGAGCACCACAACCACCTCCAAGTTTCCAAGCACCTGCAGAGAAGCCAAGTTTTGAAGATCTGATAATGAAGTACATGCAGAATTCTAATGTCAGAATGAAGAATATGGAGACTCAGATTAGTCAGTTGACTATATTGATGACAACAAGGGCACCTGGGACATTGCCTAGCACTACTGAGATGAATCCAAAGGAACAGGTCCTTACAATTACCCTGAAAAGTGGTAAAGTACTTGGGGAGTTCTCCCAGAAGAGAGAAGTGTCAAAGCCTAGAGATACTCTTGTTCAGTCAGTGCATGAAGATAAGAAGGCAACTAAAGCATCTAGCTCATCAATAATTGAGGCCAAGAAAAATGATGTCCTTACTGAAGATGTCTCAATTCAAGATGTCAATAAAGAAAAAGAGGTTGAGAAGAAAGTACCCAAGTGGCAGAGAGCAAAGAAGGATCGTGAGTAGAGCACAGTTTATGAACCATCACCATATGCCAAGATCTCATTCCTTCAGAGGCTCAAGAACAATTATCCAGACTAGCAATTTGTCAAATTCTTAGAGATGTTCAAGAAATTGCAGATCAATATTTCGTTTGATGAAGCCATCTCTCAAATGCTCAAATTTGCAAAATTTTTGAAAGAAATACTTACAAAGAAACGCAAAGTTGAGGAATTTGAGACGATATGTCTAATTGAGGAGTGCTCCGCTATTCTCTCAAAGAAGTTACCCCCAAAATTGAAAGATCCAGGGAGTTTTGCTATTCTTTGCACTATTGGTAACTCTTATTTTGATAAGGCATTATGTGATTTGGGTGCTAGTATTAATTTGATGCCTTTATCTGTGTTTAAGAAATTGGGAATGCAGGAACCGAAGCCCACCAATATTTCACTACAGTTGGCTAATAGATCCATACTTACTCGCACAGTGTGGTGGAGGATGTTTTGGTGAAGATGAACAAATTCATATTCTCAGTTGATTTTGTGGTGCTAGATATGGAAGAGGATGCTGATATTCCTCTCATTCTTAGAAGATCATTTTTGGCCACTTTAGGAGCTGTGATTGATGTACCTCGGGGTGAGCTCATTTTAAGAGTAGATGGAGATTATGTGACCACCAATGTCTTTAGGGAAGCTAAATCTTCCCCAATATCAAATCTCCATGCCCCTATCAATTTTGTTCAAGTTAAGAAGCAGGAACCCTTAGCTATCAAGGACACCCAACCATCATACAATGTTGATGTTGATCTTCTAGAAAGTCAAGCTGCTGAAACAAATAAAGGTCCTCCCATATTCCCTATTTCTTCACGAATTGGTTATTCATCTGTTGATCGAGTGCGACCACCATGGCCTAGCGGAGTTAAGGTGCAATTAGGACAGCTAAGCTCTTGTCAAGTTCAGAATGCTGATGGAAGCAATCCCAAGGTCATAGACGAAGGAAGGAGGCACTACTTTGAAAAGAAGAAGGCATCCTCTTATTTCTCTTGCTTTAAGCCACCTTGATTTATTTGAAAAAGGCAACGTCGAGCTAATGACATTAAACAAGCGCTTCACAGGAGGCAACCTGTGTTTCTTCTTTCTTTATTTTATTTTAGTTGTTTTTATTATTTTTGTTTTTCTTTTAGATGCTACTCATGTGTTTTGGGATTTTATTTTTTTAGATTCTGTTGTTGCGCTGACTCTTGTGCTTCTCCTTTGCCTGGCATTGTGTCATTGTCCATCAGGTTGTGTTGTTCTTTTCTTTATCCCTTTATTTTTTTTTCTTCCACATTGAGGACAATGTTTATCTTAAGTGTAGGGGGTACTTTTAAAATTTTTGTCAAAAAAAATTGATGAGTACTTGAGTATTACTGGTTATTAAGATAAAATTGTGTGTTGATTTATTCTGAGCTGATGAAGATATATTTTAAAGGGGATTCTATTGATCATAAGCTGATATTGTGTGAAGCAATCTTTTTCAATGAAGTAAAATGAAATTTAGCATCTTAGTTGAAAATTAGTCATGTCTGCTTGCTTTTGTTCTCTTTATTAACTCTTGCCAGAATGTGAGTTTTGAGCTTTAATGATTGGATTTTTCATAGATAAAATCTTATTTTTCTTCTAAAGTGAGTTTTCTTTTGATTGATGTGTGCTAGAACTTGCTTTGATATCATGTTGAGGCTTTAATAATTCACATACAGACTTGAATATGATTAAGGCAATTAGGCTTAATTCTTTCTTGACTTCTAGAGTTGTATTGATTTAAAAAAATCCCTTAGTTGCCCTATTTGAGCCTGAAATTGATTTCTTTGAATACCCAATTGTATAATCAGGTTGGATTCTTTGGAGCATCTAATGTGTTGATTGAAAAGTCGTTAAAGGTTGCTTTTGTCTTCAAGGGTTAAAAAAAAGAAAAAAAAAGAGAAGTTTGAAAAAAAGAATAAAAAAAAAGAAAAGAAAAAGAAAAAAAAGGAAGAAGAAGAAAGAAAATAATTGTTGGTGAAGAATAATAAGAATATTGGGTTGAAAGTGAGAATTTGTTATATCTTTGTGCATTATGCTCTATCTGTCATCTTTTTAACCCGATTCTGTTTTGTATTGATTTATCCATGAGCATTCTTTACCCTTAATTATCTGTTTCCTACCTTTCTTTATACCCTTGGCCTCGTTACAACCAAAGGAAAGTCCTTTTGATTCTTGTGTTATATGTGAACTTAGAAGTGGAGATGGGATTGATAAGTAAGACTATGGTATTATATTTTTCAAGAGAAATTTGAGTGATCTCTTTATCCTTTAAACACTTGAGAGATAGAAAGATGAGTGATCTCAGATATTGGATGAAGAGAACAGTTGCAAGCTAGACTTGAGCCTCTAATTGTTTAAGTGTTAAATGATATTGCTTGATTGGATTTGATGGCTGAACTTGAATTTCTTTTAATTGTGAAATTTTCCTATGATTCATGTTTCTTGATGTTGAGTTTGATCTTATTGTTGATTCCTATTCTTTGCTTAAGGACAAGCAAAGCTCAAGTGTGGGAGAGTTGATGAACCATCAACATGTCATAATTTTACGATTCAATTCCTTGGTCTTTCATATTTTTTTATTTATTTTTAATGAATTTTGTTCGTAAGTTTTGTTATATTTTTTGTATTGTTTGGTTATGTTTTTATTAAGTGTTTTGTGTGTTTTTGTCAAGTAATTATACGGGGAGAAGACTAGACATGCAAATGAGCAAGAAAAAGAAGAATTTTACAACAGTGTCCAGCGCTTGAGCACTGGTGTTAGAGCGCCTGAGCACCCAAAGCATATGCAGCAGCGGTGATTTAGTGTCTCAGTGCCTGAGTGCTGGGTGAGGAGCGCTTGAGTGCGCAAGAGGCAGCAGCGCGCATCTGGACTTAAGTGGTTAAGCACTTGAGCGCTCAGAATTAAGCGTCTAGGTGCTAGTTGCGTAACAACAGACGTGATTTTCATTAAATAGGAAAAGTTATGCCAAATTCAAGAGATTGAGCACATTACACAGAAAATCCCTAATCTTGAGAGAGTTATTTTGCGGCAGCAGACCTTGGAGGACGGCTTTGAAGGAAGATTTGATTCTTAAAGGCTTAGAGATCATAATCTCCATTAAAGGAGTTTTGATTTCTCTTTCTTTCTAGTTTTTCCCTTTCTTTTGGTTTTCTTTCCATGAGTTTGTATCTTGATATAAGTTTGTTTGTATTGAACATGAGTAGCTAAACTCATAGCTAGGGCTATGGGGGATCTTGTTTTCCTAATTATTTGGGTTTGATTTCTAATTTGATTAAGGTAATTTCTTTAAGGTTTATCATATTGCTTGCATTCTTATCATAACTTGATCACTTTTGGCATGTGTTAATTCATTGTTTAACCGGTGACCATCCGCATTCAATGAGTGGATCTATATGGTAAGCCTAGGATTAGATTGATGAATGACCAAACATCAATTTTCCCTACCAATGAAATTGACAGGTATGTTAGTTCATCTTTTGAATTGAAATTTAATGCATTCCTAATTAATTCAACTAAATGACCAAATAGGTTATTTAATTTAGGAATAAAATATTATTTTATCCATGACCATTGGGATTCAATAGTAGGTAAGAGAATATTAGTAAAATAATTACCTTACATCATAAATGAAAGAAAATCTGTTGGAATCAAGTGAACCTTGCGGCTTAGTCTCTCTCTTATTGATTATCTATTCTTTGTTTAATTGTTCATTGTTTTTCTTCATTTTATTTATTTTGATTTTATTTTGAATTTCTTCATACACTTTCGATTGTCTAGATAACAAAGAGTTTAGCGAATCTAGTAATTATCACTTATTCCTCGTGGGATCGATAATTAGGACTCAAGTCCTATATTACTTGGCGATAGAGTGCACTTGCTCTTAGTGTATTTTACGCGTACCACTCATTGCTTAAACGCGCAATAGCAAAACACAGATAAATTGGGTTTTCTAACCCATTTTCTCAAATCTTTCCCAAATTATTTCTCTCAAAGCCCAAACCCTCTTACTTTCCTTCAACTCAAATTCTCTCCAATCAATCTTAATCCACCCAAACACCAAACCCAACCCATTCTTACACCAAAAATGCATCAAAGCCCGTTCTTTAACCTCTCCAATTTGTGCAAAAACCTCCATTGACACACCTATTGTAGACCTAGGACACGCAATTGGGGAAAAGTTTTGAATCTCATTTTGTGCTCACCCACTTTGCAAACTTGCTTCATTTTGGTATTTTCTTCAATTCTTACTTGTTTAAGGTTAGGATTGTGCATTTGAATTTTGTAAATGCCTATGTGAGATTTTGGGATTTGTGGGTACTTAGGGGTTTTCTGAATTATGTGCATTTTTTTATGATTTGGTAGCATGTGAGTTGAAGAAAAACTTGAGTAGATTGTTACTTTGAGTTGATACG
Organism: Ormosia semicastrata; assembly: GCA_029884595.1. NCBI lineage: Eukaryota > Viridiplantae > Streptophyta > Magnoliopsida > Fabales > Fabaceae > Ormosia > Ormosia semicastrata. The sequence continues at coordinate 13,967,958 of JAQQTO010000062.1, read as the reverse complement.
TTGTTTTGTTAACAATTTTTGGTGTTTAATTTATCCAATTTACTTGCACATTTGAAATGTTCACCATGCTCACCATGTGTTTGATCAAATGTTCACCATAACCTACTTGCTTGATACCACTGATGGGTGATTTTACTGATGATTAAGTTCTAGTAAACTAATATTGATGGATTGAGTTTGAAATTGTCTGATGGATTGATTTGGTTTGGTATGAATGCCACTTTTTAAACTTGATGTGTTAAGTTTCCTTGCATTTTTGACATGTTCACTAGAAACTGGATGGATTAATTGTGAAGGCATTTTGTGCTATAATGTTGTGTTTCCTTGTGATATTGTTAATGCATTTGAAGAAATTCTGGTTTGTTATGAACGCATTTATTTTTGTTGTGAATGATTTGAAAGCTTAAGAAATTGTTCTTTTGCTTCCAGGAAAGAATTGCTTATGACAGTTTTAATTTGATCTGACTCTGTAAATTATTGTTTTGGCAATTTTGTTTGAACATATGATGGATGGTATTATGCTTTGAATTGAAGAATTAGTTTTGAATATGTTCAAATGTTTACACATGATGTGATATTTTGGTTATGTTAAATTGAGCAAAGATTCACATGTTATATTTGATTTGTGCAGGAATATATTTTTATTATGGCTCCAAACAAGAAAAGAATGGAGACAGCAAGATCAAGTTCCAGAAACATTGCTTTTGATGACCACCATTTCTATTCTCCTCAATATAAGGAGAAATACTAGAAAGTAGTCAAAAAGAAAGGAACAATAAGAGAAAGAGGCATAGAGGTACAGGGCAATAAGTACCGTCCTATTCTGAATCAGGTGGAGAAACTGGGAGAGGTTCTGTGCGCCACCACAACCAAACAGGCCTACTTTGGTGAAGGAGTTCTACACTAACAATTTCAATGAAAAGAAGAAAAAGGACTCCCTTTAACTTATGCTGAGAGATTTAAGACCTATGTAAGAGGTCGTGAATTTTGGTTTAGTAAGGATGACTTGAACGAGCTGCTTGGCACAGGAATTGATTTTCAAAGAGCTAGCTACTGTGGATACTCCAGACTATGCAACCAAGAACTGAATCATGAAGGAGTGCTCCACGAACTCTATAAAGAAGGAGCCGCTTGGGAATGTGACGTTAATGATGCGCCTAAGCATCTTAAAAAGAGTGATTTAAATCCCATCCCCAAGGCCTGGTGCACCTTCGGCCAAGCCACTCTTTTACCCTGCTCTCATACACATAATGTAACTGTCAATAGGGCCCTGCTTAATTTCGCCATTGTGACTGGCTTACCAATTAATGTGGGACAAGTGATTATGTCCCACATTAATGATTTCACACATAGTGATGTTGCAAAGTCAGCCTACCCTTCCATCATCACTAAATTATGCCAGAAGGAGGGCATTCCACTAGAGAATGACATGGAAGAAAGACTAGCCCATTCAATGGACGCTGCTATGATGGATGCCTACTTCACTGAAGCCGATGTGCCTATCAAACATCCTCTTTCACCAGCTCTTGTATAATGAAGAAGGCAATGTTTACCTGTTAGAGACAAATTGACTAGGCTTGAGCGAGAAATGAGAGACTGTAATAGAATGTTAACTCACCATACTCATTGCATGTCTAGCATGGAAGGCATGATACACAACCTCGCTACTCAACAGAACCTGGATTTGGATGAACTTGGAGGCCTTCTAGTCTACGTACCATAGGAGGCACATGATGAGGAGGAAGATGATGAGGAGCAGGATTAATCAGACTACCACACAATAAGCTTTTCTTTATCCCTCACTTTTATTTATTGCAATTACTTTTTCTTTGTTAATTATTTCTGTTTTGTTTGCACAGTGAGGCCACTATTTATCATAAGTTTAAAGGGATAGCTTTGCTATTTTTGTTTTTAGTTTTATAGCTTTGCTATTTTTGTTTTTAGTTTTCTTATTTTCTGTTTTCTATTAGTATTGTGTTTTGAGTCATGTTGTTTTGAGTCATTTTGTTAAAATTGAGCATACTAGTGTATTGAATTGAATATCTGATGATTGCATAAACTGTGAATTGATCTCTTTTCTTGGAAGATCATATGAGAATCCAAGAGTTATGTTTATCTCTATTGTCCTTACATTACAAGCTTTAAAAGACCCTTTTGATCTTTGGTTATATGTTGTTTAAATTAGTGAAGAGAGAGATGAAAAATAACCCTATGGATATAGGTTTGATGTACATTTGCATTTTTATAAACCTATTCGAGCTTGTACTTTATGAGTAAGAATTGGTCTTATATTCATATATATGAGAAGTCGTTTATGCATGAGAGTTACATGTGAAAGTCGATGTAACAATTGGATTGTACATGTGTGACACCTTGAAATGAGGTTGTGAAGCAATTTCTGATGATATGAATGATTTTTAATAATCGGTATTGCCATGTTTGAGTCTGCATGTTTTGAGTTTTTTTATTTTTTTTGTTTTTTGTTTTAATTCTTTTTCTTACTTTGCTTAAGGACAAGCAAAATCTTAAGTTTGGGGAGTGATGAAATTGTAAAAACTCATGTTTTTCCATTTCAAAATCTTGGTTTTCACCTTCTTCTAAACCCTTTTGATTAAGTTTTATTCTCGATTTTTTATTATGTTTTTATTATTTTAAAATTTGTTCTTATTACGTGTTTTATTTATTTTTAGTAGGTGATTACACATTGAAGAAGGTTGGATGCTTGAATAAAGAAGAAAAAGTTAAAATGAAGATTTTGGTGTTGGGTGCTACTTTCCACCAATTAAGCGCCAAGTCCACTAATAGCTAACCAATTAAGGATGACAGAGTAAGGAGTAAATTTTGCTCTGGAGATAATTTTACTCTTGAGACGCATCTAGATTGGGGTAGTAACTATTTTGTGTAGAAGTAGCAAATGGATTCAGGGATCATGACATGGTTGAATAAATTATCTTCTTTCTTAAATTTCATATGCTTGGTTATGGATGTTGAATTGATAAATTAAGAATGATGGATATATGCCTTGCGAGATTTTGAGCCTATCGATGAATGGATTGAACATATGTACCATTCTTTTTTTTCTTGTGTGATTTTTTTTCACTCATGGAATTGTTACTCTAGAACTTGCTTTAATTTTTTTTAGGTTACATTTTCACATGCATACATAAACATAATTGAGGCATTTTTCTTGAAATAGCTACTTTGACTAAATAGTCAACCTTGCATATTTTCTCTTGTGTATCCCTTTTAAGCTTGTTTTACCATTCCTTATTTCTAGCTCATAACGTGCCTTAAAAAAAAACTATATTCTTACCTAACCTTAGAGAATAAGAGAGCGTTAGCTTTGTTATTGGTTGAGTTTTTTAATAAGTGTGGGGGTGTGTGTACAAAATGTTCCTAAAAAAATAAAAGAAAAAAAGAAAAAAAAAGAAAAAAAAAAAAAAAAACTAACCACCGCTACAATCAAAGAATGCACCTTGTGACATATTCATACCTAGAATGAGAATAGATGCTTGAAAACAACAAGAAGAGAAGGAGAATGTTCAGGCCTAACAATGAATTCAACCTACCAATTTGGCATTGATCTTTAACAAAACATTAGCCAAATATTGGTCATTGTCCTTTATGAGAAGGAAGCAAACAGAGAAGGAACTAAGAAACCCTTGGGAAATTTAAACTGAATGTTCTCAAACATATTTTTCACTCTAACTGTATCATAATGCTCTTCTATTCTCTTTGATATTTAACTTGTCATATCCATATTACCCTTCTCCTTTACCATAGCCCTATTACAACCTTGAATAAAATCATCTTGATTTTGGTGTGCATGTTGTTTTTGAGTAGCGAAGAAGTAGAAGTTAAGCAAGCTTATGGTAGTGCAATTATTCATGAGTTGAATAGAGTGAAATACTTACCTTTTAAACACTTGAGAGATTGAGAGTGAATTCTGTGAGGATCTATGATTCTTGATTCATTCTTTTCAACTGAAGTTTCCTTGCTTGTTAGTTTGAGATGTGAAGAAATGTTACCTCATGAATGTTTTGATCCCTTGAATGTCTGGTTACTCTTCTTGATTCATTGAATCCTTTAGAGTTTTTAGCTTTTGAGTCTGTGTCATTTTTTCTTTGTTCCCTAGTTTTTTTTTATGTATTTTGCCCAGGAATGTAAAAAATTGAGTGTGGAAGAATTTGATAATCACATATTTGATATATTAATAAACTCTCATTTTTAGTCATTTACACTCTCCATGTACTTAATTGATTGAGTTTGGCTATGTTTTGTAACTTTGGACTCAAATTGGACTTAATTGAATTTTTTAGCATGATTTATGTCTTACACTATTTCTGTATTTAGGCCATATCTTGGGCTGTAAATGGCCGTTTGAGGTGATTCTGATGGAATTTGAAAGATAAGAGAGATATCTACAACTTTTATAAAGACCTCAAAGGCCCAATCATACGTTTGGATAACTCAAATTAGAGTTGAAGTAAGAACTAAGGTGCTAATCCTGACAGCTTGACCTATGTATACTATTCATGACATAGCTCGAGCTATAAGATGTCAAATGGGCTAAAATTTTGAAGGTTGATATCTAAGACCCAAATCTACAACTTTTATGTTGAACACAAAACCCAGTTCGGAATCCTTGGAGGTCATATTGGGCTTGGAAGTCAGAACAGAGGAGCTGTCACTAAACCTGAGTAGTATGCAGTAATCAGACCATATCTTGAGTTATAGAAATGATTTTTGACCAACCTAACAGCATTTGAAAGCTAAGATCTAGGCCTACAACTTTCATGAAGACCACTTTATTAAAAAATGACGAATGTAATGACTTCAGAGCTAAATGATTTTGTAAACAAAGAATCTCCATAATTTTCTACTCACCAAAAGTCATTTGGTATTTTTCCCTCATTTTCCACTCATCCACTCACTCATGACTCAGCCCCCTTGTCATTTTGTATCCCTAATCCTCTATAAAAGGTACCATTAGTAGATCATTTAAGAGTCTTGGTCCTAGAGGCCAAGATCATGCTATTGTATTATTTGTTTATCTTGTTGTAGTTTTCTTTTGTTCTAAATTGAAGTTATGTTCTTCTTCTTCTTCTTCTTCTTCTTCTTGTCTATGAGTAACTAATTTTCATTTTACTTAGGTGAAATGGTGAAGCTATTGGTAATGAAATAAGGTTAGATTAATCTCTTTCTTGTGCTTAAATGATATATTATCAAGTGGTCATTATATTTGTTGTATTTTGTTTCCAATCAATTTAGAAACCTTCCTTGTAAAGTGCAGTTCTTGATTTTTTGTAGACAAGAGATTAGCACAATGAATGCTTGAACTCATTTACAAGTGTTGGTATTAGAAACTCTCTTTGTAAAGTGGAGATCTTTATTTGTTGTAGATAAGAGATTGACACAATAAATGCTTGAACCCATTTACTAGTGTTGGAGTTAGTGGATAATTAAAGGAACCATAATATAACTAATATAACTTTTAAAGAACTTTGAATGTTGTATTTTCCGATTGGAACCTCCGTTATGTGCGGATTCTAATTGAGTTATAAAAGAATTAATCTTATCCGTAATTTATTTACCAAGAGTGGATCTCCTAGCCCAAACAATTCCTTTTTACTTGTGAACAATTTTGTTTATCATCTTTATTTTTGTGACAAATCTTTTCCTTACCTTAACAAATTTTTCTTCATCAATTCCCTGTGGATCAACCTCGGACTTCTGAGAATTTATTACTTGAGACAACCTGCACTTGGGTTTGTAACTTTTAATCTGCATCAGTCAACACGGCCCGTGTACGTCTCTGTATTCACAAGGGAATTTAGTTTTAAGCCTTGACCGATAACACGGCCCATGTCACATGACATGGGTTAGGCCGTGTTCTTCTCTAACTTTGAAATTAGCTGGAAGTGTGTTACCTGATTCAAACATTGGTAGGGCCATATTGTGTGACATGGCCCGTGTCATCGGTTTAGAAATTTAAATTCGAATTTTAGTACTGAATTAGGTATCCAAACATATAAATACGGTTGCTTAGAGCCCCTAAAAGATATCTGGACTGAGAGCCGTCAAGGGAACTGAGGGAAACACGAAGAACAAGAAAGAGGAAGATTCGATTAAAGATTGGAGTCTCGGGTTCGAGCAATTGGAGATCAATCAACCTTGATCATTGGAAACTAGTTTGATCTTCAGTTTTTTTTTTTTTTTTTTGCACTTTCATTCTGAACTATGTTTTTCTTCTATTTTTCTTGTGATTTTGAATTTACCATGTGTGGCTAAACTTCTTGATTGGTTAAGGGAAGATGAAATCCTAGTTTTGATTATGTGAATATTGCATATTTCTTTATATCAATACAATTATATTTTTATTCATATGTTTCTGATCTTAAATCAATATAAAGGTCTTTATATTCTTGCCAAATTTCGAGAGTGGTAAAACTAGGATTGCTACGCTCAGTTGTGGTGGTAAAACTAGTGAAACATATGATCAAGTAATTTAATCTTGGTGTGTGATTAGATCTTAGTGTGATTGGTTTTCTAATTCTTAATGCAATCATTAGGTAGGTGTAAGAGTTGTTGCTTTACAAATAACTAATGGTTAGGGTTTGATTTGAGTGGTTGCTGAATTAACCAAAACTTAAGGAAAATAGGGGATTTATCTCATAATTACATAAGAACATAATTGATCATGTTAGTATAAAGAGTATGTAAGTTAGCATAATCATATAAATCTAGTGGTGAATTCCATCTCTTAACTAACATCTTTAATTTGGTAATTTAATTTGTGTTTACTATTTTTTTTAAGTTTAATTTCTCTTTTTAGTTTTAATTAACAAAATCCCATTTTTACTTTTTACTGTTTTTAAGGGTTTAAATTAGGAATCAATCTATAGTGTTAATTGAATTAGTTCTCTCTGGATCGACCCTTGCTCACTACAACTGGTTGCAAGGTTTTTATATTTTTTGTGGAACTTAGCAACTATTTTTGATATTATTTTTAATCACAATCCACACCACACTAGTAATCCGTACTCAAACACATATAATCTAAGGTGGAGGAATCATCCTAATTTCTCTTAGAATAATCAAGGAGTACAACTGAATGCTCAACCAGAGAAGAAATCTCCTCTAGAGATTGCACTTGAAAAACTTTCTCAACAAATATCCTCTTTTGTGCAACAGACTTCCAATTTTATGCAAGAATCAAAAGGCAGTCATCCGAAGACTGGAAAATTAAATGGGTTAGATATCAAGATAGCTTACAGAGAGACCTCCAGGTAGCTTAGCTAGTGACACTGTGATCAATCCAAAAGAGCATTATAAGGTAATCACGTTGAGAAGTGGCAAGACTTTGGAAGAACACGTAAAAAAAGCACCTAGCTCTTCAGGAATTGAGAAAGAAAAAAATGATGTTCCTACTGAAGATGTCTTAATGTAAGATAACAATAAAGATGAAGAAGCTAAAGAGGAACAACCAAAAGTGCAGAGAAAAAAGAAAGATCTTGAGCAGAAGATAATATATGAACCATCACCATATGCTAAGATCTCATTCCCTCAGAGATTGAAGAAGGTGAATCAAGAGATGTAATTCTCGAAGTTCTTAGAGTCTTCAAGAAGTTGCAAATAAACATCCCCTTTGCTGAGACATTTGAACAAATGCCATCATATGCTAAATTCATGAAGGACTTGCTCTAAAAGAAGAGGAAGCTCAAAGAAAATGATACAGTGATATTGATAAAGGAGTGTAGTGCTATAATTCAGAGGAAACTACTACCTAAATTGAAAGATCCAGGTAGTTTCACCATTCGTTGCACTATTGGGAAGCTCACTATTAGGAAAACTCTTTGTGATCTTGGGGTGAGTATAAGTCTCATGCCCATATTTATGATGCACAAGCTGGGATTGAAAAGGTGAAGTCAACAATGATCTCCCTTCAAGTAGCAGATCGATCTATCAAGCACCCTTACAGTATAGTTGAAGATGTGTTAGTTAAGGTGGATAAAATCATTTTTCCAGCTAATTTCATGGTTTTAGATATGGAAGAAGATGCAGACATCCATCTCATTCTAGGCAGGCCTTTCTTAGCAACTGGAAGAGCACTAATTGATGTGCAGCAAAGTGAACTCATGTTGAGAGTGCAAGATGAGAAGGTTGTAACATCCCAAATTTAATACTAATAGTATAATCTTTATTATACCACAGTAATTAGATCCAAGCATGCTACTATCTACTAAAAACATTTCTAAGATGATGTAACAAGTTCTTATATATAGAAAGTATGAGCCATGAATAGAAGAATATATACATAATATCTGTATTTCTCATAAATACAAAATATGCAAAAAAATTATAAACTAGGCCTTTCAAGGCACATAATATACATGTTTCAAAAAAAAACTACAAAGCACTACTAAGCTAAGCTTCCCATGCTCCTGACTGCACTTCACTATCCATAAGTCTTTTTCCCTTGAATCATTATAGAAACATAACACACGGGGTGAGAATCACAAATTCTCAGTAGTTTCACAATAAAATATGTCATCACAATCATTCTAGGTATTTCGGGAAAAAGCATCAAGTAAAATCACAAATCTCTCTAGAAAGGTGACAAAAGCCAAAAATCACTTGCTTTCTCTTCCTGAAATAGAATATCATTTTATAAGTTTGTATAGAAAACTCATTTCCATATACAAATCTTTCAATTCTTTATCACAATCTCAAAGATAAGCAATTGCTCATACAATTACAATGTCATGAATATATAATGATTAGCAACCGTCCATAGAATTGCCATGCATATGCCTAATTATGGCTTATATTCATGCCTATGCAATAACCTAGAAATGTATTTGGTAATGTCATGATACCATATTCGGGAATGTAATTCCATGGTAATGTCAAGATATATCATGAGCCTTGAACAAAATAGAGGAACCCAGTTCCATAAGCCTTGAATAAGCATTGGAACCTAGTTCCAAAAGTCTCTTTGGGTAGTGAACTCATCAACTTCGTGGTGATAGGAAAGGAATGGAGCATCCTCAACTCATCACTATGATAAGGAGGACATGTTACCTCCTCACTTATAATCATATATCACCAAGAGTGAGGATCTCATCCTTCATCAAACGTAGGTACGAAACACAATGATGATAATTGCGACAATAACTAGCATACCAATTGGTTTACATTCATAACCACAAGTATGAAAAATAATGATGTTAGTTACTACAATAACTAGCATACTAATTGATTTACATTCATAATCACAAGTATGAAAAATAATAATGCTAATTACTACAATAATTAGTATACCAATTGATTTACATTCATCACATTAACACTTCATTAAATACCCCTATTAGAGTCTCATCATTCATTAAGAAACATATAATAAAGATCTACACAAGTTAGGAGCTTCATTTTCACAAAATAAAGATCCTCTCAAAAACTAGTCTGGACACCCAGGCGTCCCATACCTAGCGCCCAGGCACTGGCATAGCAGAGGCAATACCCTGTTTTCCCCTACGATTGGTGCTCAGGCGCTCAACTGGCGCTTAGATGCCTCACAATGGGCACTCAAGCGCCAAACACGTAGCATGATGCTACGCACTTTCTGGGCAGTGGGGCCTAGGTGCCCAACACTGGAGCTTAGGCGCCAGTTCAATAGTTTTTTGCAGAATTCTGTAGAAATTGGGTACTATTCCATTAGGAGCAGACCCATTTTTCTCTTCTCAAATTCAAATCCTAATGGTTTTCTAACATCAAACATAGTCCCTTAACATGTGATACTCCTCAAACACTAAAATTAACTCATCAAAATATGGATTTAAGCTTAACTCAAACAAGAAAATACCCATTTATCAACTTGGTCAACCAAGAAACTCATGGATATCTGCCAAGCTAAAACAAGCAACCATATATTCAATAAGTTTGAGGCAACCACATATTCAACAAGTTGAAAACACTCAAACTTAACTCTTGAGATCAAGAATCAAGCCAAGAACATAAATTTGCTCATCAAACCCATTTTTCTCTACTCATGCAACCTAACATCACACAAGAAGAATCAAAAGGGAAAAATGAGTTTGAAGCCCCCTACCTCTAGTGTCCAGAAAGAAAAGAACTTAAAAGCTCCTCTCCACTTCTTCCTTCTTCTTCCTCCTCTTTTCCCCCTTTGTTTCTTGTTTCTCCCCTTCTGTCTTCTTTCTTTTCTTTTCTTTTGTGTTTTCCTATTGGCAGCCGTGTGATTGGGTGAGAATGAGAGTGAAAATATCTCATAAAACATAGAAAGTCAAGGCAGAAAAGAGAGAGACGTAAGGCACTTGGTCAATTAAGCATTTTGGTTAGAACTTTTGATCTGCTAAGAACACTTAGATTTTGCTAAATCAAGTTTCTTAACTTCCAACAACTTTAGAATAAATCCTAGGATTCATCTAAATTCTTGTTTCACCATTTTCCTATTTTTTAATATTTGTGACTAGTCAATTTGGCATTAAAACACACTTTCAATATACTTAAAAATACCAAACTAACTCTGATTGTCCTCAAATTTTAACTACATCATTTTCCATATATTTGTAACCTAGAAACAAATTATCCAAATTTATTTCCATTAACTAAGCAGATTAAGTCAATTTCAGAGCTAATAACTATTTTTCACATATAATGTTACAACAAAGTGACTAAACTTGCTCAGAAAGCCACAAAATTTAACAGGTATGTTAAGCAAGTATTAGGCTATCTCTATAACCATATACAAGTCTAACATGTTTTTGAAAGTATTACATTTCTCTCATCTTTTTTAAAATTTTGTCCTTAAAATTGGTTTACCTAATGTAAGAAGTCCTATACAACTCACATTTAAAAACAGGTAGAACCAAATACTAAAGAAACAAAATTTCACCTATGTACTCACCTTTTCCTGAACTAGGAGACTGTGTTGTCTCATTACCTTGCAGAATGTAGACTCTTCCTAGAACAATAGGTCTAGCATCCGAATTTGCCTCATTCCTCAGAAGACAACTCCTTACAAAGTGGTTCAACTTGTCATACGTAAAACATGTTGCCAGGTCAGCTGTACAAGCTTTATCCCCATTATGTTTACCACACTTGGCACATCCTTATCCACAGTCGTCCATCTGAATCTACTTTCCTTTGTCTTTTTGATCTCTAGACTATGGAACACTCATCTTGGACCTATCATCCGAGCTTTTCTGTTTGTAGTAATCTTGTGATCTATGCTCCTGTGGTGGTCTCAAACTAAGAGGTTCTACAACTCTGCATTTGTTGACTAAGGTGGAAAAATCTCGTATCTCAAAAAGTTTCACTATTCTCCTCATACTATCTCTCAAACCAGTTTTAAACTTCACGTACTTTAAATTATCATTCGGGTTGTATTGAAGGTAAGAAGAGAATTTGGACAACTCCTCGAATTTTGCCACATATTGTCCTACAAGTCATGTTCCTTTGCTCCATTTGTAAAAACTCCATCTCCTTTTCCTCTTGTATATTTTGCAGAAAATATTTCTCTAAAAAGGCAATCTTAAATACTTCCTAGGTAATCGAAGTCCCTGCTACTTCTATCATCCTTCTCACACCATTCCACCAGTGTTCAACATCTCTCTTTAACATGTATGTAGCAAAAGACATCTTCTGATTTTCTATACATCTCATCACCGCAAAAATTTTCTCCAACTCACCTATCCACTCCTCAGCCTTTGTTGGATCATACTCCCCTTTGAATGATAGAGGACTAGCATTTTCAGAACTCTGAAAGGTTATGAAAATCTTGGTTTCTTTCCACACGTACCACTCGTGCTGGCTGAGGTTGCGCTAGTTGTGTAGGTTGATTATTTCCTAATCTCTCAAACATCCTTTCAATTGCAGCTGCCTCGTCCCTCATCACATGGGCAATTGCAGTCGTCTGTTCTGGCATCGTAATGGCCATTGCCATCATGGCCTTGACCATATTCAGACCTTCACTAGTTAAGTTCCTTGTTTCATGAGTTCTCCTCGATGGTGCCATAGTTTCCTGTCTATACAGAACAATATATATTAAGTTGATCAGTCTCAATATCATGTAATCGTGTAACAATAGCTAATAACAATCCAACCTAAGGCAAGTCATACAATTCTATTCAAACATCTCAAACAAGATAAAAAAAAATGCACAACACACAAAGGAACTTCTAAACATGCCTAAGCATAGTCAGTCCATTACCCTACCTCAATAGGATGAACTGCTCTGATACCATAATGTAACATCCCAAATTTAATACCAATAGTATAATCTTTATTATACCACAGTAATTAGATCGAGACATGCTACTATCTTCTTAAAACATTTCTAAGATGCTATAACAAGTTCTTATATATAGAAGTATGAGCCACAAATAGAAGAATATATACATAACGTCTATATTTCTCATAAATACAAAATATATACAAAGCTTATAAACTAGGCCTTTTAAGGCACAAAATATACATGTTTCAAAAAGAAACTACAAAGCAGTACTAAGCTAAGCTTCCCAAGCTCCAGATTGCACTTCATTATCCATAAGTCTTCTTCCTTGGAATCATTATAGAAACACAACACACGAGATGAGAATCACAAATTCTCAGTAGTTTCATAATAAAACATCTCATCACAATCATTTCATCTATTTCGGGGAAAAACATAAAGTAAAATCACAAATCTCTCTAGAAAGGTGGCAAAAGCCAAAAACCACTTCTTTTCTCTTCCCGAAATAGAATCTCATTTTATAAGTTTGTATAGAAAACTCATTTCCACATACAAATCTCTCAATTCTTCATCACAATCTCAAAATAAGCAATTGCCTATACAATTGCAATGTCATGCATATGTAATGTGTAACATCCCAAATTTAATAACAACAGTATAATCTGTATTATACCATAGTAATTAAATCCAGGCATGCTACTAACTACTACAACATTTCTAACATAATATATCAATATCATATACATAGAAAATATGAGCCACGAGCGAAGATTATATACATAATGTTTGTATTTCTCATAATTACACAATATGTACAAAGTTTATAAACTAGGCCTCTCAAGGCGCAAAATACACATGTTTCAAAAAGAAACTGCAAAGTAAAGCTAAACTAAGCTCTCCAAGCTCTTGTCAATAGTTCTCTATACATAAGTTTTCTTCCCTAGAATCGTTATGTTAGGAATTTTTGCGGATAAACCACGCAGTGAAAAACAGGGATTCCCACCGAGAATCCATGCGAAAAAGTCATAATCCGAGTTTTTTTTAAATGATTTACCTCTTGAAGCGTGAATCACCAACACCGTAATAGAAACGATGTCTCTGCGGTATCCACACGAACAGACTCACGATCGTCCAACATTCGCAAAGAGAAGCCTCACGTCTCTCACACAGTGCTAGCTGCGTAGAGAAGAGAATAAACTTGTCGCTCTCTCACTCACTTTTCTGTAGGTGCAGTTAGGGTTCTGAATTGTGTATCTTAACAGCCCCCTTAGCAGTACTATTTATAATAGTGACTGCTTTAAGTGAGTGTGAGTAGCAGCAAGGTAACCTGTGCAACCCTAGACCCATCTGTTATGAGTCTGGCCCATATTTGAATCCGAGTCCAACTTGGATCCATTGTTCCAATTTTAGTCTGCTCTATGTGTGTGACCCTGCAGGTTCTTATTACGTTGGTAGTAATATTAAAATCCCATTTTAATATTACAAGCAGTGAGCGGTATCTAGCAACACATCGCTGCTACCCAAGTAATAAAAATGTCAGTGATTTGACATAACCTTTTCGTGACCAATGTTTCCTTGTTGTTTAGTCCCTTTGTCAAGATATCTAGATTGAACACAAGGCATAGAATGTGTCACCCTTGTATAGTCCAATCATTCGTTTCCTGATATTCGAGTAGACTTTGTAACAACAAATGAGATCAATATCTCATATTGACTCATTTGAGCATGGTCATGCATTTCGCAGTTTCACTCAATCAGGGGGCCCGAAGATATCGCTCCTATTATGTAGGAGTGACAAATCCCATCTAGGTCACTCACATCCCTCTGCATGATTCGCGGTATGTCCAATAACCAACTTTATAATCACCTTGTTACAGATGACGTTTGATGGCATTAAAACACACAACTCCTCATGTAGGAATCGTAGTGATTTCAGGTCAAAGGACCACAAACACCATTGTCACTATGAGAATCGCTTATGACACTCACGTAACGATCCATGTAGTGTTCTCATGGTGGGTCAGTCCAGTACATCATTACTCTAATATGTACCCATGTGAAGACTTGATATCTCATATCCATGACCCGTGAGATATGGTCATCAGTCTATGCACATACTAGTCTCAATGTATTATTGTTGTCCTAATTAACAATAATACTTGACTAGGGACATTTAAGAATAGTGTTGTAACCAAAAGGATCTCACGATCAAGTCATCCACGTGATGTCCTATGGCATCAAACTTACTATTCTAAGGACTTTATTATGTTTATAAAAAAAGAACACAATAAATGAAATGCCTCATATATAAAAATAGCATAATAGAATGTATGTAAATACAGAAAATGTATTGGCCTCTAGGGCATACACCAACACATTATGGAAACATACACATGGGGTGAGAATCACATATCCTTAGTAGATTCACAATAAAACATGTCATCACAATCATTGTAGCCATTTCGGGGAAAACCATCAAGTAAAAGCACAAATTCTCAGTAGAAAGGTGGCAAAAGCCCAAAACACTTCCTTTCTCTTCCCGAAATAGATTCTCATTTTATAAGTTTGTATAAAAAACTCATTTCCACACAATATTCATAATCATCATCACAGACTCTTAAGTAAGTAACTGCCCATACAATTGTCATGCATGAATATGTTATGATTAGTAACCGCTCATTGATAATCATATATTTTATATATTAATAAGCCCTCATTTTAGTGATTTACACTCTCCATGTACTTAATTGTTTAATCTTAGTCATGTTTTATAAGTTTGGACTCAAATTGGGCTTAATTGATAATTCCCAGAACTGTTGAAGTTTTACACTGTTTTTATATTTTGGCCATATCTTGAGTTCTATATATCTGATTATTATGCATTTTACCTTGTAGGAATTCTGAGAGGAAGTTCTACAACTTTGATGAAGAGATCGAAGTTTTAATCAGATGTCTAGTGGACCGAATTAGGCCTAGAAGTCAGAATATGAGTCTAGTGACCCTTTGATATTGTTTTGATCATAACTTGAGTTGTAGAACTCCAAATTGCTTGGGGTTTAGGCCCAATTGCTCATAATGGAGCCAGGTTTGTATCTAAGTGGATTCTAATCATGTGAGGCCAAAATAGGAGGTAGTTTTAGGAGTTTTAGGCAAAAATTCGAGGCTAGGTAGAAAGATATCTTTTCATTCTATACTTTTCTCTTCTTCTCTCTAGAGCTTCTCCTTCTTCCTTCTCTCTAGAATTTCATTTTCTCTTCTTTTATTTTTTTGAGTTCTCCCCTTCTCATGGAGGGGTAGGTCCTTTAGATCAATCGAAGAGATTGAACAACTTGATGCTTAATCTTGAGGTTCTACTTTAATTGTTATATTCATCTATTAATCAAGTTTCTCTTCTTTTTCTTCTTCTCTTTGTTAATTCTAGTTATTTAATTAGAATTTTCATATGTTAATTGTTTAATTATCATGTGCAAAGATATGAACTTAGAGATTAAACAAGGCATTGCATGTGTTTGATGAAATGTTTAACTTGGTTAGATCTTGGCTTTTAAGTTAATTTCGGTTTGGATATGTGCTTAATTTGTCTAACCTTAATTAATTGAATCCTAGAAGCATTTCTACTAGAAGATTCGTGGATCATTGAGAGGCATCTTGAAGTGATCTAAGACCAAGGACTTGATTGATAATTAAATGGACCTATAATAATCAAGGATGGATTAAAATCAAGTTTGGTTAATTTTCTTGAATTAGTTGCTTTATTAATTCTGTTTTATCTATTTTTGTTTGAATTCTGTTATTTACATTTTCTGTATGCTCAACCCCCCTTCCCAATTTTGGCTTGATCTGATCCAATTGTAATTAGAATCCTTGAGAGACGATCCAATGTTGACTCCTATGCTACAAGCCATAGGTATAACTCAGTTTTAATTTTGATTGAGCTCGACGCTCATCAAAATTTTGGCACCGTTGCCGGGGATTGTTAGTTGCAATCTGATTATATTAAGTTCCCTCACTAACCCCTGTGTTGCTGTGTTTTGGTTGTTTTTAGACAAAAATGGGTGATTACAGGTCACTTTACAAAATTTTATACTGACAACAAATGTGCCTAGAATGAGCTGAAACTTAGTCGGTTGAAGGAAAATGACCTAATAAACAAGGCTCACATTCATGTGAGGTCACCCCTAGTTTGCCCAAATTTTGTTGTTTAGACCACTTTTTCAATTTTTAAAGATTTTTTATTACATTTTTTAGTTTCATTTTTGTGTAGTTTTCATGTTGTACAAGTCCCATAATTTTTAAAAAAAGTTTAGATAGGTTAAATAGATTTATTTTGGTAGATTTTTAGTGTTGTCTAGTATATTCTGGTTGTTTGCTATTTTTGTGTTTTATATGCTTTGATTGATGCATGACTAGGTCTTCTACTAGCCAATTATTTGATATTAATTCTGAGATTGATAGGACCTTGCATAATGGAGCACAAACTTGAGAAATTGACTTCTTTGGTGAGACAGTTAGTGGGAGGACAACAATTACCTGTGTAGATAGCTGCAAATGCGTGTGGTATTTGTTCTTGTTCATCTCATCCCACAAATGCATGCCCTACAATTCAGGATGGTAGTTCTATTTTCCCATATCAATTTGTTGCTGCAGTAGGTGTCTTTCTTGGTAAACCACCATACCAGCAGTAGCAGCACCCGAGATATTATCCATACTCTAGCATATACAATCCTGATTGGAGAGATTATCCTAACTTGAGATATGGGAATGCAGCACCACAACAGCAATATAAGTAACCCTTCCAGCAACCAATAAGATAGCAGCAGTTTCAACCTCAAGTTGGACCAAGTAGACAGTAATTTCAGCAGCCTATGCAACTACCAAGTCTAGCAACCATAAAACTTGAGCCATCATTGGAAGACTTGATGAAACATATGGCCACAAATAACATTTAGTTCTAGCAGAATGTCAATGACACCATTCAAAACCTACAGACTCAAATTAGGCAGTTGACAACCACTGTGAGTGAGCTGAAAAGTCAAGGGTCAAGTCAATTGCCTTCACAAACAGTCAATAACCCAATTAAACATCCTTTAGAAGAGGATTCTATTGTTTAGTTAGATGTCATTGATTTGCTTGTTGATGATATGCTAGCTGAATTTCCTGAAATTGTGGGATTTTTGGATAATGTTGATTTTCCTGGATGTTCTGGATGTGATAGGACTAGTATGTGTGCTGCTTGTTCTGAAATTTTTGCTGTTGTGGGAAATGATGCTGCATTTTTTGATTTTCCTCCTTCTATAAGATATGATCATGTTGTTTTGGAAGATTGTACATAGATTACAGGTGATGCTGTAGTTAAATCAGCAGAATTAATTTTTTCCACCAACTTGAAAGCCATTGAAGAATTTTCAGAAAAGGGAGAAGAAGAGCAAATGGCGGTTGTGGTGGATTTTGTTTTTGAGCCATGGTCTAACATAAACAAGGAAAATGACATTGATCAAGTACAATGGGACCCCGGTGGAAGCTCTCCTGCTTTAAGTCATGTTTCTAATCTTGCTTCAAGCTTCACTTGTTCTCGGTCATTACACTTCAAGTAATGGGACCCTGGTGGAAGTCTCTTCACTTGATAAGGACGTTTCTCTTCTTTCCCTCTCCTTTATTTTACTTGTCCTTCATTAATTGATGATTTTGATGGATGTTGTTTGTCTTTTGAGCTTTACATTGAGGACAATGTCAAATTTAAGTGTGGGGGGGATTTTAGCATTCTATTTTTATTCTTTGTTTTTTAATTTTAATGTTGCTATTTTATTTTATTTTTGTTTCTATTTTGTTGTTTAATCTTCTGTTTTGATGTTTTCTATTTTCTACGTTTAATGTTCAGTCTTAATTTCATTTCTATTTTTAATTTACTTGTTGCTAATTTTTGCTATTTTAATTTTTGCTATTTATGCTATTTTGATGTTTATGATATTTTTGTATTTGTCTTGTTACTATTTTGCTTTGTTAATGTTTTTATTTACATTGTTCATGTTTTTATTGTTGTATCTGTTAAATTTCGTTTACATTTCTGTTTTCTATTTCTATTTTTATCTATTTCTAATTAATTCTATTTTAGCATTCTATTTCTAATTTTTACTTGTTTTACTATTTCGATTCTATTTTTCTATTTCTCTTTTGTTAATTTTTTTTCATTGCTAATTTTTGTTGTTTCTATTTTCTCATTATTTATGTTAATTTTTTACTATTTTTATTTATATTTTGTTGTTATTATTTCTGTTTCTATTTTTTATTTTTAATTCTATTTTTTGTTTTAAAGAAAAAAATTGTGTTTTTAATTGTTTTCTAATGATGTTTTGAGATTTGTGAATTTTATGAGTTTGAAACAATTAAAATTCAAGGTTCATAGCATGATCGAATAAATTTTCTTCCTTCTTAAATTTGACATACTTAGTTTTGGATGTTTGATTAGTAAATTGAGTTTGATAGATGCATACCTTGTGAGATTTTGAGCTTATTGGTGGATTTAACATGTGCACCATTCTCCTCTTTCTTGTATGATCTTCATTTATGTCAATTGATCACTCTAGAACTTGCTTTTATTCTTTTTTAGGGTACATTTTCACTTGTATGTATGAACATGATTGAGGCCTTCTTTATTTAATTAGCTACTTTAGCCAAATAGCTAACCTTGCATCATTTCCCTTTGATTAACCCCTCTTGAGCTTATTTGTCTATTCTTTATCTTAGCTAATTATATGCCTTATGTGAAAAATCATGTTTTTACCTTACCTTAGGGAATGGAAGAGTATTGGTTCATTTTCATTAGAGGAGCTCTTTTGCTTGTAAGTAATTAGTAGTTTAAGTGTGGGGGTTGTGTATTTTGATGTGCAATATGCAAAGTGTTTGGTGATGAAAAAAAAGAGAAAGAAAGAAGAAAAAAGGAAAAAAAGCCAAATGAAAAAAAAACTGAATGTAAAAAAAAAAATACAAGAAAGGCTATGAAAGAAAAAAAAATTAAGAGAAGGAAAGAGAAAGAAATATGTAAAGAGAATATACATTATTTGGAGTTGGGGGATAAAATTTCATGTTTGTTTCTTATCAATTGAGTTCCTTCCTAATGCTCTTTTATTCTCTTAGGTGTTTAACTTGTCATATCCATATTATTTCCTTCCCTTACCTTGGCCCCACTACAACCTTGAATAAAGTCATCTTGATTTTTGTGTGCATGTATTTGAGTAGGGGAGAAGTAGAAAATAAGCAAGCTTATGATACTGCAATTTTCATGGGTTGAATTGAGTGAAATACTTACCTTGTAAACACTTGAAGGATTGAGAATGTATCTTGTGAGGATCTATCATTCTTGATTCAATCTTTTCAAATTGAAGATACCTTGCTTGTTTGTTTGGGATGTGAAGAAATTATACCTCATGAATGCTTTGTTTCCTTAAACCTTTGGTTCTCTTCTTGCTTGTAAACTTTTGATTTCTTGAATATCATTTGAATTTGAGTCTTTTAGAGTTTTTAGCTTTTGAGTTTTTGCTTTTCTTTATTCCCTAGTTTTGGCCTTATGTGTTTTGCCCAAGAGTGTAAAAAGTTAAGTGTGAGGGAATTTGATAATCATATATTTTATACATTAATAAGCCTTCATTTTTAGTGATTTACACTCTCCATGTACTTAATTGTTTGAGTTTGGTCATGTTTTATAAGTTTGGGCTCAAATTGGGCTTAATTGATAATTCCCAGCATTGTTGAGGTTTTACACTATTTTTGTATTTTAGTCATATCTTAAGTTTTAGATATCTGATAATTATGAATTCTACCTTGTAGGAAAGCTGAGAGGAAGCTCTACAACTTTGATGAAGAGCTTAAAGTCTCAATCAGATGTCTAGTAGACTGAATTAGGCTTGGAAGTTAGAATACGAGTCTAGTGACCCTTTGATATTGTTTTGATCATAACTTGAGTTGTAGAACTTCAAATTGCTTGGGGTTTAGGCCCAATTGCTCATAATGGACCCAGGTTTGTATCTAAGTAGATTCTAATCACGTGAGGCCAAAATAGGAGGTAGTTTTAGGAGTTTGAGGCAGAAATCTGAGGCTAGGCAGAAAGATGTCTTTTCATTCTACATTTTTCTCTTCTTCTCTCTAGAACTTCTTCCTCTTCCTTCTCTCTAGAATTTTGTTTTCTCTTCTTTTATTTTTCTGAGTTCTCCCCTTCTCATGGAGGGGTAGGACCTTTAGATTAATCCAAGAGATTAAACAACTTGATGCTTAATCTTGAAATTCTACTTTAATTGTTATATTAATCTATTAATCAAGTTTCTCTTCTTCTTTTTCTCTTTGTTAATTCTAGTTATTTGATTAGAATTTTCATATGTTAATTGCTTAATTATCATGTGCAAAGAGATGAACTTAGAGATTTAATAAGGCATTGAAGGTGTTTGATGAAATGTTTAACTTAGTTGGATCTTGGCTTTTAAGTTAATTTCAATTTGGATGTGTGCTTAATTTGTCTAACATTAATTAATTGAATCCTGAAAGCGCTTCTAGTAGAAGATTCATGGATCATTGAGAGGTATCTTGAAGTGATCTAAGACCAAGGACTTAATTGATAATTGAATGGACCTATAATAATCAAGGATGAATTAAAATCAAGTTTGGTTAATTCTCTTGGATTGGTTGCTTTATTAATTCTGTTTTATCCATTTTTGTTTGAATTCTATTATTTACGTTTTCTTTATGCTCAACCCCCATTCCCAATTTCGGCTTGATCTGATCCAATTACAATTACAATTCTTGAGAGACGATCCAATGTTGACTCCTATGCTACAAGCTATAAGTATAACTCGGTTTTAATTTTGATTGAGTTCAGTACTCGTCACTCATACAATTGTCATGTTATGCCAAATTATGCCTTATGATCATGCCTCTGCAATATCCCAAAAATGAATATAGATAATGTCATGATTCCTCAGACGTAGTTAGGGAACTCGTCCTAAGCCACTCTAAAATTCTTATGATATGTTATGAGCCTTGATCAGAGCAAAGGAATCTGGTTCCATAAGCCCTGAACAAGCACTAGAACCAGTTCCATAAGTCTTCTCTTTGGGTAGTGGTCTCATCAACTATGCGGTTTTCAACAAAGATCACTATGATAGGAATAGTTGGTTACCTCCTTATTCAAAATCATATTTAATCACCATGAGTGAGGACCTCATCCTCATCAATATAGTTATGAAAAATAATGATGCTAATTACTATAATAACTAACATGCCAATTGGTTTACATTCATAACCATAAGCATGAAATACAATGATGATGATTACCACAATAGATAGCATACTAATTGATTTACATCCATCATCTTAAATATGAACAACAATGATGCTAAATATCTCAATAATTAATATACCAATTAATTTATATTCATCACATAAACACTTCATTAAATATTCCTATTAGAGTCTCATAACTCATTAAGAAACATAAAAGAAGGAACTACATAAGTTAGAAGCTTCAAATTCATCAAATAAAAGTCCTCTCCAAATCTGGACTGGGAGCTCATTGTTGGGCGCTCAAGTGCTGGGGTGGCAGAGAGCCTCCCTTGCTTTCCCCTGCGATGGGTGCTTAGGTGCTCATTGCCTAGTACTCAAGCACTCATCACGTGCTTAGGCGCTCCTCTATGGGGTCTTAGGCGCTAGTTGCAAAGCACCACACAACATTCTTGCTGGGTAGTGGGTGCCCAGGCACCCAACTCTTAGAGCTCAGGCACTGGTTGCCTAGAGCAAAATTTGCAGAATTCTGCAGATCGAGTCACTATTCCATTGGGAACAAACCCTCTTCCAATCACTCAAACCTCAAATCCAAGTGATTTTTAACACCACACAATGTCCAAAAACACATTGTAACTCTTAGACAATTTTTAACTCACTACAAAATGAATCAATGAACCAATCATCAACCTAAAATTCTAAATTTCCAACTCTTAGCTCAAGTGGAAACAAAGGAGTTTAAGGGATAAAAATTCATCTCCAAACAT
Organism: Ormosia semicastrata; assembly: GCA_029884595.1. NCBI lineage: Eukaryota > Viridiplantae > Streptophyta > Magnoliopsida > Fabales > Fabaceae > Ormosia > Ormosia semicastrata. Next base: position 13,945,671 of record JAQQTO010000062.1, on the reverse strand, counting down.
TCAATAAATCAAAAATAGGCCATACTCAACTTCTACAATAAGAATTAAGCATATAACACAAAAATCACATTCAAAACCACTTGCCTCATCAAAGCCTCTCAAGAACAAGATGAATAAAATGGAAGAAAGAGTCAAAAATAATGTTTCCTCTACCTCTATTGACCAGAAATGAAAGAACTGAGAAGCTCATCTCCACCTCTATAACATCCTAGTACTATTACCCTAGTATAACTAACAAATACCTGGATAAACAGTAATAACTATGCTACTTCTAATATAATCATCAAACTAACCCATAACATTTATAAATAGTTATGGAGAGCCATAATAAAAGTTATGCACATATACATCAATATCCCTGAAGGCAAAGTGTTATACATACAACCTTTGCATCCTCAAAGCTAATATAAATAAATACATTAACTTTGTCTATAAAAGAAACAAATAAAACTATCCTACATTAGTTCTTCTGTTTCTTTATCTTCTTACCCTTTGAAGGATCTTGACCTGCTTTTACCATGGAAACACAGAAAGGGTGAGAATATAAAATGTCTCAGTAATATTCATATATTTCATGGCCGTAAACAATGTAACCTACATATATATCTAAACTGTCTCAAAATTACTTAACATTATAGTACTCGAACTTACTAACAATAAATTATGGTTGCAAGAAGACATTAAATCTCTATTTAATATCACTAGAACATTCACATATTACTATTATGTAAAGGTTCACTGAATACAACGCATGAATATAAGTCCCTCACTTGTATGATAAGAATAACCATCTACACAATTGTAACATATCACGACTAGTTTATTCATAAACTCGTTATAAGTACTACATGTATAACATTTTTCTATGAATAAACTCACTAACTCTGAAAGGTAGGATTAACAACAAGCAGTGAAGTCTTTACTCCATGCCACTCGAACATTTACATTCTCTTACTCTATGTAAACATTCATTAAGTCAATCCATAACCTTAAACTCACTTATATAACTATCAATGATATCAAACAACTGCCCATACAATTGTAAAATATCATCACTACAAGGCAATTGCCCATACAATTTCTAATGCAAAGAAAATGATTATGTATGCAGTATGCTCGCAGATGTGAAATGATCGAGAATGATGATTATAAAATGCAATGCAATTATATAAGTGCAGATTTGTGTGTGTATGTGTGCATGTGTCACTTGCATATTCCCCATTTTCTCTTAAAATTGTAGATAAGAAGACTGATTCTTCGAACTACCTGGTAATAAGTGGACTGGTTCCTACTCACACTAGTGAGAGTACTGATTCCACTATAGAAAACTAGTAATCTTGGCACTAACGAGAGACCAGGATTGAATCCTCACTCAAAGAGTCTTTTGGACTTTCTCATCTATTTCCCTTGGCCATATAATTCTACATCATTAAAGATTACTCTGCTTAAGAATTAGCAAGTAACAAGAAACTATACGGCGTTATGTATGAGTGATACTAAACCACCACATTAACTCATCACATGGTTCTCTCTAACTAAGTGAAGAATTAAACTCTAGCGAACATGTACTCTCAACTTACTTCTAACTCATAAAGGAGCATATTCTATGTTTCTAGTCAAGTAATCATACTTATGATACTTGTATCTAGCTTGCCTTATTCTCACACCATAAGTGGTAAACTATGCCACCCTAGTGTGTTAAAGGTCCCAGATACCTACTTTAGGCAATTCTTAACTTATGGGATGCTTAAAGACTAGAACTTCTATAACATCTCCACACTAAGTCCATTCATGCATCACTAACTCCACTTTCTCTCTTAGGAGAAACTCATGCACTATAGCAAGTGACTATTGCCAACTGAACTCAGCTTACTTGTATCTAGTATACCTTATCCTCATCACCTCATATGTGATATTAAATGCAACTTTGGGTTGCCTAAAGGTCTTAGATATCTACCTATGGCAATCCATTATTCTTAGTTGCACTAAGGTCTCTTACTTTGTCATATATGCAAGATGACATTTCTCTCTTAGAAATACTCCTATTAGTCTATCAACACACTCTGCAAGGCATATAAAATGGATTCTAACAAGTAGGGAAACTTAATTCATCAAAATAAGCATTTTGGTTAAATCTACTCTAGGTGTAGTTGCCCATTCTCTAGTGCTTGGGCGCTCATTACCTAGTGCTTGGGCTGGCTGGGTAGAGACATGCCCTGTTTTGCTCTGCGACTGGTGCCTAAGCACTCAGCACCGAGCATCTAAGCGCCTAATGCTCTGCTGCATGAAAATGCTTTCTATACTGTTGGGCGCCTAGGCGCCCGACTCCTAGTGCTTGAGCACTGGTCTCCTAAAGCAGAATCTGTAGAATTCTATAGATTGCTGCTACTGTTCCATAGGAACATAGCAAATTCCAATCATCCAAAAATGACTTCTAAGTTATTTCTAACACTACCATCACCCTCTAAAAATGTTGTAACACTTATACAACTTAATGGTTTACCTAAACTTGGATCAATGATTAAAATCACATACTTACTCATTTCTTAAATTCCCATTCTAGGGACTACTTGGTGTTTTTCAAAGACAATCTCATCCATCTTGCATCCATTAACAGAAAATAACTTATTTCAATCAATGAAAGCAAGAACTAATAAGAAAATAGATTTTTGCATCTCAAATCCATTTTCCCATCTAGGTAACCTAACTTCAAACAATGAAATAGGTGAAGGAAGAAGATGGAATTAATGGTTAAAAACCCTACCTCTTAAAGATAAGATGATCCTTAAGCTTTTCCCTTTGATCTTCTAGTTCTCCTTGCCTTCTCCTCCTCTTTCCCCTCTTCTTTCTCCCCTTATGTTTTTGTTTTTGTTTCTCTTTAGTCTCAGTCGTGAGAAAGAGAGAAATAATGAAGGAAAAGTCCAACTTTGCTTCTTATAAGGCCACTTAAGACATACACTGGAACCTTATATCGGCTAAGGACACTTGAATTATGCTAAATCAAGTTTCCTAACTTCTAACAACTTTAGAATAAATATTAGGATTCATCAAATTTATTGTTTCACCATTACTCTATTTTTCCATATCTTCTACTAGTCAATTCGACATTAAAACACATAACCAGTATTCCTAAAATACAAAACTAACTCTGATTACACTCAAATTTTAACTACATCCTCTTCCACCTATTTGTGACTTAGAAACAAATTCTCCAAGTTTATTTCTCTCAACTTAATAATTTATAATTTTATCTGAGTCATTTTAAGCTATTTTTCACACTTTGAGTTACAACAAAATGCCTAAACTAACTCAGTTTGTCACAAATTAAGCAGACATGTTAATCAAATGTTATGCTACCTTTGTAACCATAAACTAGTCTAACATGCTAAAAAGAGGATGTTACATTTCTCCTATCCTTTTTAAAACTTTGTCCCCAAAATTTCCTTACCTCATATCAGATATGATATCATACTCGAAAGATTGTCACCTCCCTAAACTATATCTAAGTCAACCTTGCAAGTTCTCATTCTGTAAGATTAACTTACTGAATCTAAAATCATCTATAACTTAGCTTGTACTAAACTAAAGTGAGTTCTTTTTCTCTCTTAGGTGGTAACTCGGTTATCTTCCTAGGAAACACTTATGGATATCTTCTTATCACAATTATATTCCCTAAGACTTGCTCAACTTCTCAAACAAGGGGAAAAGGAAATCATATCCTTAAGTTCCTTTTTCTAAGAAGTTGCTCACTTGTTTTAACTCTCAAAACATAGACTCTAAAGGAATAGGCATAGAAGAATCATCAGATATAAACCTAAATGTCCAATCTGATTAATCCAAAACAACATGGTTTACTAATAACCAAAACTATGCCTAGTCCATTGTCTGTATCAAGAAAAGATAAACCGATAAGATTCACAAAGAAAATCTTACTTTTTATCTTCACACAACAATCCAAACTTAGAAAAGAAGTTGTGACTAGCTTTCCTATTAGTATAAACAAGGATAAAACATAGGAAAACTCAAACATATGTAAATCTAATCTTTTTTCTAACTTATATGAAATCAAGGAATGGGGATACTCCTCAATCATACAATACAACCTAGAGATTATCTTTAGCTATGTCCTTAAATCATATAAAATGGGGAGATTGAGCCACCTCTTTATAATTCAAAGTATAAACTCTTACTTTAAGTTGAGGTTAGGCATTGTGTAACGCTCTAATACCAGTATCTCAATATATGAAGCATACAAAGAGATACCTAACATTACAAAGTCACTACATACATAAAAACCTATTATATATATCCATAATATTTATTGGAAACATTACAGAGAGCCTTATGAAACGTGGAAAACACACATTCATAACATAATGCATCTATATACATATACATCATTAGCCTCCCTTGGGGAATGAAGTAATACATAACTATTTACATTACAAAAGATGTATAAAGATATAAGGATTGTAATATAAAAGCTAAATCTAGAACTAATCTATGACTTTAGCATCCTTTTTCTTCTTGTTGTTTGAAGAACCTTCACCTGGAATTACATGATAATACAATGAGGTGAGAATCAATATTTCTCAGTATGAGTAATCAAAACTAGTCATGCATACATAATAACATAGTCTTAACAACTAAGAATAAGACAAGTTACATTCTTTACAAGGTTAACTCTAGTAACTAGATAAACCAAGTTAAGCATACATACTTTCATTCGTACATACTTAGCTCCTTTAAGACCTAGGCATGTCTTACTAGGAACCCTGACTTCTTATGTTTACCTCTGGTAGATAGGAAAACTAGAATTTCCACATTACATGCAATCCTAGCACTTGGTTAGGAATAACTTGTCCCCTTAGGAACTTTTGACTCCCTTCTTTCTGGTCAAATAACATTAACTGCCATACAAGGTCACATTCTCAAGTAGACAATGTCAACTTATCCTAGTTTACTTGTGTAACATCCTAATACCAATATCTCAGTATATATCTCATACAAAGAGATATTTAGTATTACAATGTCACTACATACATACTAATGATATATTTATATTCATAATGTTCGTTGGAAACACTATAGATAGTCATATGAAATACGGAAACACAATACTTATATCATAATGCATCAAAGTATATATATATACATCACTAGCCTTAATAAAGGCTTGAAGTGTTACATAACTCTGTATATTTCAAAAGTAATACTAATAAGTACAACAATTTAAAACATAATACATAAACTAGTCTAATCTTTAGCTTCTTTCTTCTTCTTACCCTTGGAAAAAGTTTCACCTGGAATTACACGATACACAGTGGGGTGAGAAAACTATATTCTTAGTATGAGTAATCAAAACCAACATACATAACATAATTAAACATAATCTCAATAATTACTACTGAAACATGTTTAAAACATCTACAAGGTTTAATCATAACATTTAGATAAACCTAGTTAACTTACATCTCATACATACATCTAATTTAACTTAGAACCGAAATGTAAATCTTAGGAATTACTGGTTTCTTGTGTTATTTTATAGCAAGTAGAGGTATCTCCTCACACTACACATATATCCTGGCACATGAGAAGTTCGGGCTAAATCTTGATTTTGAAAAACCTTATGAATCTCTACTTATCTCTTTTAGCCTTGCCATTATAGACTTATCAGGGTTATGTCCTTCCTCCATTGAGTCTATCAGACACCCTTTCGATTTCTCTTGGCCTTCATGCATGCTGTCAAAGGATACTCATAAAATCAACACCACCAAGCTTTCCTATACATACTAGGTATAATTCTCTTCTTGAAAACTATCCCTATTAGTGTCTTAACATACTTCAGGAAACATATAGTAATGATTCCATATAATTTAGAACTTCAAAACATCACAAATGACATTTTTAAGGTTCCTGACACTAACATCGCGACACTAACTTGGGCACGTTGCGGCACCCTAACCTCAGGTTTTACTACTGAAGCAGCATCTCCTTCACGCCACGGCACGACATTCTTAATGCCGCAGCGCGTGCTGCGAAAATTGGCCTTATGTTGCGACGTTACCTGTCTCACGCTGCGGCATTCAAGCCTTTCATCGTTACGTCGTGGCACGGTGTCTCTCACGCCGCAGCGTTATCAGTAGAATATAGGTTCTGCATAATTCTGCAGAACGTAGTACTGTTCCATTGGTCATTTTCTATGATTTTGGCCATTCCAACTTAATTTCTAAGTGATTCTAAGTTCCCAATTTAGTTTCTAAGTGATTCTAAGTTCCCAATTAGTTCAATAACACATAGGAATCATCAATCACTAACTTAAAGCTCTTAATTTGGATTAATGCACCAAAATCACCTGTAGGGTGACCTAACCCCTAAATTGGGATTCAAATGCCTAAATGACAAATTCTAAGCTTCTATCTCAGAGTTATGCTTTGAACAAGTCACAAATGACCAAAGAAACTCAATCATGCAATCAAAACACATCAAACACCTCTAGAACTCAATTTGGCCTTTTAAGTAACCTAATTGCATAAATAGAGAAAAGAGTAACAAGAAGTGAGTTTGATCACAAAACCCCTATCTTTAACAACTGAGTTGAGATTCAAGCTTGGATGGATCTCAAGCTTTGCATTTCTCTTTGGATTTCCTCTTTCTCTCTTCCTCCTCCATGGCCTTTGCTTCTCCTTTATCTCTTTCTCCTTGCAAGTTTTCTACTTCTGTTTTTTGTGAAGCAAAGAACCATGAGAGAAGTCTTAAAAAGAGGAACTAAGACTCATGGCCTTTAGGCCAAAACTGATAAAATCTCGATCTATTAAAAATACTCAGATTTAGCTAAATCCAGATTTTTAGTTTCTAACAACTTTAAAATAAATATTAGGATTCAAATAAAAAGTCGTTTCAACATTATCTGATATTTCCATATCTGCTAATAGTCAAACTGGCTATAATTAGACAACTAGTATGCCTAAAAATGCTAAACTAGCTCAGTTTACCTTGAAACTTTAACTGTAGCTCATTCTACATATTTGTGACCTAGAAATAAATTATTCATATTTATTTATCTCTCCTAAGCAATTAATGCTATTATCTGAGCTACTTTTCATAATCCAGGTTGCAACTAAGCACTTAAACTAATTCAGATTATCACAAAAATAAACATATATGCTAAACAAGTCATATGCTACCTTTTGAACACATAAACAAGTCTAACATGCCATTTAGGGTATTACATTTCTCCCTTCCTTTTTAAAATTTTGACCCCAAAATTGCTCACGTGAAAGGAACAAATCTGGGTAGTCTTGCTGCATGTGGGGCTCTAGCTCCCAAGTAGCCTCCTCAGTGTCATAGCCACCCCATATAACCTTTACCAGAGGAATCCGCTTACCTCTAAGCTCTTTGACCCCTCTGTTCATGATCCTTACCGGATATATGCCATAAGACAAATCATCTCTTAACTGTATAGATTCATGTTCTATGATATGCAATGTATCTGGATTATACTTTCTCAACTGAGATATATGAAAAACATCATGAAGGTTAGACAATCTGGGAGGAAGGGCTATCTGGTAAGCTACAGGTCCAACTTTCTTTAGAATTTGGTAAAGACCAAGAAAACGATGATTTAACTTTCGGGTTTTCAATGCTCTACTAATCTCTGTTGTAGGGTTAACTCTTAAGAATACATGATCTCCCTCATTAAACTCTAGAAGTCTTCTTCTCTTGTCAGCATAACTCTTTTGCCAACTTTGAGTAGTAACCAACTTATTCTTAATAATCTTGATTTGCTCTATGATCTGCTGGACTAATTCTGGACCTAGGATAGTTCTTTCACCTACTTCATACCAACATAGAGGTGATCTGCATTTCCTTCCATACAAAGTCTCATAAGGTGTCATACCTATACTGGAATGGTAACTATTATTATAAATAAACTCTGCTAATGGTAAGAACTGGTCCTAACTACCTTGTTGTTCTAAAACATATGCTCTAAGCATATCTTCAAGGGCTTGGATAGTCCTCTCGGTTTGTCTATCTGTTTGCGGGTGATAAGCTGTACTATGGCTTAACTTAGTCCCAAACGCCACTCGCAAGGCTCCCCAGAATCTAGATGTAAATTTAGGGTCTCTATATGAAACTATACTTAAGGGGACTCCGTGCAACTTGACTATCTCCTTTAGATAAAGCTAAGTTAATTTTTCTAGAGGATAGCTAGTTTTCATTGGCAGAAAGTGGGCAGATTTAATTAATTTATCCACTATAACCCAAACAACATCAAAACCTTGCTGAGCTCTGGGTAGACCCATTACAAAATCCATAGAATTCTTCTCCCATTTCCACTCGAGGATCCCTAAGGATTGTAAAAGTCCTGCTGGCTTCTGGTATTCAATCTTTACCTTTTGACAAACTAAACACCTTGCAACATATTCTGCTTTGTCTTTTTTCATTTTGGTCCACCAAAACATTTTCTTCAGATCTTGTACATCTTAGTGGTCCCAGGATGAATGGTATACTTACTACTGTGAGCTTTTTCTAGAATCCTATCTTTGACCTCTGACTCTCTTGGAATACAAAGTCTATCTTTAAACTTTATCATTACATCATAAGCTATATCAAAATCCTTCAAGGTTCCTAAAAAGATCTGCTCACAAATATCCATTAGAGCTTCATCCTCCTTTTGAGCTTCTAAAATATAAGCCCTTAGGTCATTTACTATGTCCATTGTACTCACAAAGAGACTCTGTGGCATCACAGTCACCGCTAAACTCAAATCTCTGAAACTCTCAAGAAGTTCACTCTTTTGGATCATCATTCAGGACACATGTAGGGATTTCCTACTTAGTGCGTTAGCCACTACATAGCTTTACTTGGATGATACTTTAACTCAAAGTCATAATCCTTTAAGAATTCTATCCATTTTCTTTGCCTCATGTTCAGCTCCTTCTGATCAAACAAGTATTTCAAACTCTTATGATCACTGAATACCTCAAACTGGACTCCATAGAGATAATGCCTCCAAATCTTTACAGCAAATACTACTGCTGCAAACTCCAAATCATGCGTAGGGTAGTTTTCTTCATGTGGCCTTAACCGCCTTGATGCACAGGCAACTACTCCCCTATTTTGCATCAAAACACACCCTAGTCCCATCTTTGAAGCGTCACAAAAGACCTCAAAGTTCTCATGGGGATCCGAAATTACCAACATTGGCGTAGTAGTCAACCTTTTCTTTAACTATTGGAAGCTATTCTTACAATCCTGAGTCCACTCAAAAGTACTACCTTTTCTAGTCAACCTAGTCAAAGGCAACACTAATTGAGAAAAACCTTTGATAAACCTTCTATAATACCTAGCTAGGCCTATAAAGCTCCTAATCTCGGTCACAGTGGTGGGTCTCTCCCACTGCAACATTGCTTCAACCTTGCTAGAGTCTACTAAAATTCCTCCATTAGAAATAACATAGCCCAAAAACTGAACTTCTGTTAGCCAAAACTCACACTTGGATAATTTGGCAAATAGTTTCTTCTCCTTTAGGATATCTAAAACAATCCTTACATGTTGTTCATGCTCTTCCATTTTCTTTGAATAGATAAGGATGTCATCAATAAACACTACCATGAACGGGTCTAGGTAAGGTCTAAAAACTATGTTCATGTAATCCATAAACATTACTGGAGCATTCGTTAACCCAAAGGACATCACAAGATACTCATAATGCCTATACCTAGTTCTAAAGGCAGTCTTAGGGATATCATTTCCCCTAACTCTAATTTGATGATACTCGGATCTTAGATCAATCTCGGAAAACACTGACGCTCTTCTTAACTGATCCATCAGATCATCTATTCTAGGCAAATGATACTTGTTCTTGATGGTCACCTTGTTTAACTGTTTGTAGTCAACACACAAATGCATGGTACCATCTTTCTTTTTCATTAGTAACACTAGTGCTCCCCACGGAGAAGCACTTAGTCTAATGAATTGCTTATCCAGCAACTCCTCTAACTATTTCTTGAGTTCAGCTAACTCTAAAGGTGTCATCCTATAGGGTGCTATAGATATAAGTCCTGTACCTGAAACTAGATTTATAGTAAACTCTATTTCTCTCTCCAGTGGCAACTCAACTATGTCACTAGGAAACACCTCAGGATATTCCCTCACTACAGATATACTATTTCGGCTCTGTTCAACCTCTACATCTAATGAGAAAAGAAGAACGTATCCTAGAGCTCATTCTACTAAACAATAATTGACTTGATTAGCATTGAGATAGGAAGACTCTGAAGAAATAACTTTGGTAGGAACATCAGACAGAAAACTAGGGTTTTATCTGAACAATTCAAAACCACATGATTGGATGACAACCAATCTATACTAAGAATGACATCTATGTCCACAAGGGATAAACAAATAATGTTGATAAGGAAAACTCTATCCTCGATTCTTATACAACAGTCAAGACATACTTTTGAGGTTATGACTGGTTTACCGGTGGGTGTGGAAATAGATAAATTATATGGTAACTCTGACATAGACAAATCTAACATTCTTACACAATCATTAGAAACAAAGGAATGAGATACTCTTGAATCATATATGACATTTATAGGATTATTACAAATTATGCCTTTACCTTGGATTAGGTCGGAAGACTAGGCCACCTCTGTCTCGCCTAGAGTGTAAACTCGCTCCTTGGCTAGCGGCTTTGGGGTAGACACATCTTCCTTGCTCTGAGGACAAGTTATGGAGAAATGCCCTGGCTGACACATGTATAACACACAGACTGGCCCACAAAGCACTTACCTCCATGTGCTTTCCCACATTCTGCATATGTGGTGCCTTAGACCACTTATTACTTTTTTCCTTTTGGGTTGCTAGCTTTAGAAGCACCTTGTTTATTCCTGTTGTCCTCTCTCTTCCTTTTTGAGACACCTTGCACCCTTTCCTCTAATAAGGAGCTATTGACTTCCAACTCCACAATCCTACATTTGTTAACCAAAGTAGGAAAGTCTCTAATCTCCATCGGTCTTACCATAGCTCTGATTTCTGGCTTCAAACTAGATTCAAATTTCAAACACCTACATTTCTCATCTGGGCGATAACGAAAATGGGAAGAGAATTTTTCCAATTCATCATACTTGGCCACATACTGGCCTATAGACATGCTTCCTTGTTTTAATTCCATAAACTCCATTTCCTTGTCATCTTGTAGAGTCTGAGGGAAAAACTTCTCCAGGAAAGCTATCTTGAAGACTTCCCATGATATTGAGGTTTCAACTGCTTCAAGTACCCTTTTGGTACTTTTCCACCAATGCTTCGCTTCACCCTTCAGAATATATGAGGCGAAGATCACTTTTTGCTCTTCTGAGCAAACCATTGCATAAAAAATCTTCTCCATCTCAATAATCCACTCCTCAGCCTTTGCAGGATTATACTCGCCTCTGTACAGTGGAGGATTCATTTGACAAAAAGCTGTCAAGTCCAAAAAATTCTGATTTTTTCTGACTTGAGTTGCCTCTTGCGAGTGACTTCCAGGTGGTGTAGACTGTAGAGATAGATTTGATTCCATTTTCTCTAACATTCTAGTCATAACATTGGCCATTACCATGACGGCTTCAGCTATATCTAGATCCGGTGGGGCTGAGCTCTCTGTTTCTCTAGATCGCCTGTTTGGTTCTATAGTTTCCTGTACACACAGAAACAACATATATTGAGTCGTAGTCTCAATACCTTGTAACCATATAATAGAATCTAATAACAACCAATTCAAGGCAAATCATGCAATTCTATCATCACATTTAACATATGAACAAGAAAAGCACAAACCCTAAGAAAAAACTCCTATATGCCTAACCATAGTCAGTCTATACCCTAGCTCAACAGGATGAACTACTTTGATACCATAATATAACATCCTAATACTAATATCTCAGTATATACCTCATACAAAGAGATACTTAGCATTACAAAGTCACTACATACATACAATGATATATTTATATCCATAATGTTTGTTGGAAACAATATAGAGAGTCATATGAAATGCAAAAACACAATACTTATATCATAATGCATCAAAGTATATATATACATCACTAGCCTTAATAAAGACTTGAAGTGTTACATAACTCTATATATTTCAAAAGTAATACTAATAAGTACAATAATTTGAAACATAATACATAAACTAGTCTAATCTTTAGCTTCTTTCTTCTTCTTACTCTTGGAAGAAGTTTCACTTGGAATTACATGATACACAGCGGGCTGAGAAAACTATATTCTCAGTATGAGTAGTTAAAACCAGCATATATAATACAATTAAACATAATCTCAATAATTACTAATGAAACATGTTTAAAACATCTACAAGGTTTAATCACAACATTTAGATAAACCTAATTAACTTACATCTTATACATACATCTAATTCAACTTAGAACCGAAATGTAAATATTAGGAATTACTGGTTTTTTGTGTTATTTTGTAGCAAGTAGAGGTATCTCCTCATACTACACATATATCCTGGCACATGAGAAGTTTGGTCTAAATCCTAATTTCGAAGAACTTTAAGGATCCCTACTTATCTCTTCTAGCCTTGGCACTATCAACTTATCAAGGTTATGTCCTTTCTCCATTGAGTCTATTAGACACCCTTTCGATTTCTCTTAGCTTTTATGAATGCTGTTAAAGGATACTTACAAAATCAATACTACCAAACTTTCATATACATATTAGGTATAATTCTGTTCTTGAAAACTATCCTTGTTAGTGTCTTAACACACTTTAGGAAACATATACTAATGATTCCATATAATTTAGAACTTCAAAACATCACAAATGACATTTTTAAGGTTCCTAACACTAACGACGCAACACTAACTTGGGCACGTCGCGGCGCCCTAGCCTCGGGTTTTACTATTGAAGCAACATCTCCTTCACGCCGCAGCACGACATTCTTAACACCGCGGCGCGTGCTGCGAAAGCTGGCCTCATGCTGCAACATTACCTGCCTCACGCCGCGACATTCAAGCCTTTCATCGTTATGCCACGGCACGGTGTCTCTTATGCCATGGCGTTATAGCAGAATCCAAGTTCTGCATAATTTTGCAGAGCGTGGTACTGTTCCGTTGGTCATTTTCTTGGATTTTGGCCATTCCAACTTAGTTTCTAAGTGATTCTAAATTCCCAATTAGTTCAATAACACATTGGAATCATTAATCACTAACTTAAACCTCTTAATTTGGATTAATGCACCAAAATCACTCATAGGGTGATCTAACCCCTAAATTGGGAGTCAAAGGCCTAAATTACAAATTCTAAGCTTTTATCTCAGAATTATGCTTTGAACAAGTCACAAATGACCAAAGAAACTCAATCATGCAATCAAAACATATCAAACACCTCTAGAACTCAATTTGGCCTATTAAGCAACCTAATTGCATAAATAGAGAAAAGAGTAACAAGAAGTGAGTTTGATCACAAAACATCTACCTTTAACAACTGAGTAGAGATTCAAGCTTGGTTGGATCTTAAACTGACTTTCCCTTTGGATTTCCTCTTTCTCTCTTCCTCCTCCTTGGCCTTTGCTTCTCCTTTCTCCTTTTCTCCTTGCAAGTTTTCTACTTCTATTTTTTTGAAGCAAAGAACTGTGAGAGAAATCTTAAAAAGAGGAACTAAGACTCATGACCTTTAGGCCAAAATTAATAAAATTCTGATCTGTTAAAAATACTCAGATTTAGCTAAATCCAGATTTTCAGCTTCCAACAACTTTAAAATAAATACTAGGATTCATATAAAAAGTCATTTCAACATTATCTGATATTTCTATATCTGTTACTAGTCAAACCAGCTATAATTAGACAACTAGTATGCCTAAAAATGCCAAACTAGCTTAGTTTATCTTGAAACTTTAACTGTAGCTCATTCTACATATTTTTGACCCAAAAATAAATTATCCATATTTATTTCTCTCTCCTTAGCAATTAATGCTATTATCTGAGCCATTTTAAGCTACTTTTCACAGTCCGAGTTGCAATTAAGTACTTAAACTAACTCAGATTGTCACAAAAATAAACATACATGCTAAGCAAATCATATACTACTTTTTGAACACATAAACAAGTCTAACATGCCATTTAGGGTATTACAACTTGTATCCAACACCCCTCATCATCACATCTCTAGTGAAGCTAAGTAACAATAAGTTACCATAGGTGATAGACACTTATCTCTAATAAACCCTTACACTTGGTTGCTTTAGAGTTCATACATAACAAATACATACCAAAGGATCATCCTTTCATTGATTTATCTCTAGTAGTATACTAAATATATCCTAAGTCCATCCATTGTTCTTAGATGTCCAAAGGCTTAGACTTTCTCATCTATGCAAGGTGATAATTTTCCTCTTAAAAATATCTTCATTTGTGTCTTAACACATTTTAGGAAACATATATTAATGATCTTATCTAGTCCAGAACTTCAAGATATCAAAAATGACACTTTTGGAGTTCCAAGGCCTCATGCCTCAACGCGCAACACCTTGTGTCGCGACGTGAGAAGCAGAACTCAAACTCTGCAGAATTCTGCAGAACCGTTGTACTATTCTATTGGTTCTATTCGTGGATTTTGGCCATTCCAAACTAATTTCTAGGTGATCCTAAGTCCCTAATCATTTCTTTAACACATAGGAACCATCAAACACCAATTTAAACCTCTTAATTTGGATTATGAAACAAAAACCCCATACTTGACCTAAAACTCACCTTTTGTGAATTAAAGGCGCGCCTAAATGAGATGTTCTATGCTTCTAGCTCTAACTTATACTACGAATAAGTCATAAATGACTAAAGAAATACAAACATGCAAGCCAAACACATCAAATACCTTTAGAACTCATCTTGGCCTATTAAGCACCATAGGTGCCTTCATGGAAAAAATGATGAAAAGAGATGAAGATGAGCATAAAATCCCTACCTTGGGCAGCTGAGATGAAGAATCAAACTCTGGGTGATCACACCTTGACTTTGCCTTTGGCTTTCCTCTTTTTCTCTTCCTCTTCCTTGGCCTTTGCTTCCTCTTCTTTCCTTTCTTTTCTCACGGTTTCTGTTTTAGATTATGAAGCAAAAACAACCGTGAACAAATGCTTATAAAGAGAAACATAAGACTCTTAAGACCCTTAAGCCATAACTGATAAATCTTGATATGTTAAAAACACTTAGATTTAACTAATTCAAGATTTTTAACTTTTAACAACTTCAAAATAAATACTAAGATTCATATAAAAAGTTGTTTCACCATTATCAGATATTTCCATATCTGCTGTTAGTCAATCTGACTATAAAAAGACAGCCAAAATGCCTAAAAATGTCAAATTAATTCAGTTTACCTTGAAACTTTAATTGTATCTTGCTTCATACATTTATAACTTAGAAATAAATTATTCATATTTATTTTTCTCATTTAAGTAATTTATGCTATTATCTGAGTCATTTTAAGCTACTTTTCATACTTTGGGTTGTAACAAAGTACTTAAACTAACTTAATTCGTCACAAAATTAAACATACATGTTAAGCAAGTCATATGCTACTTTTTGAACACATACATAAGTCTAACATGTCATTAATAGTATTACACACTGCTCCTTACTTCTGTGTACACTTACTTAAAAGTGTTCTGATTAACCATAAGTATAACATACTATTTGGCCTACTAGGCAAGATCTGCAACCATGTCATCTCCCACATCTAAAACACTTTGATCCCTTCACTTCTACTTAAACTTAATTGACTTTATCTTAAAGATAACTAGGTCTAGAAGCATACTGCTTATACTTGTCATCCTCTCTCTTTCTCTTGTGAAAATCTTGTAACTTATTTGGGCTACAATTTGTACATCTGGCAGGACCGTGATGATAAGCTTAGGGCATATTGTACACTATTTGATAAGTTAACGAAAGTGGCACCATTATTTTTGTCTAAATTACCATGTTCTGTGGCTTGCCCAGTGTAATCTCATGCTGAACCTGGACTGAGACTTGGGGAGCTGGGTTGCTGTAGTTGATCCATGAGTATATGTATACCTTTTGATTCTCTCTTGCTTCTGGTGGGTCTTTATTTCCCCAGGCAAATAACCCTATACCTTCCATGTTTATTGTAAAACGTCTACTTGTCTTAGTATAGTTGGCCTGAATTGGTCAAAATGCTTGAGTGAGGGAAAACTAAACCCTCTCCTGGAAGGAGGGTCCATACAGGATGGGTTTTGAGTTTTGATGGTGGGCAATGTTGGTTGTTGGGTTTAGTTTCCTCACGTCCCCTTGTTAATATGTGCCTGATTTTCAATGTTCCTTTTCTTGTGAAATGTGATGTGTTATCTGTTTCTCTTCAATGTTTCTTTCATTTTTTTGTTGAATTCTTAAATTTTTGCTCCTATTCTGGTTTGTGCAAAGCCTCGTGGACTGGTCCTACTTCTCTTTTAATAGTGCTCTTTACATTATTTTAACATTGATATTACATACAATTAATTATCTTACAATGTGCAAGAGGCTTTACTCAAAGTTTATCTCTCACAATTTAAGTTGAACTCAGATAATTTAATTATTAAAGTAACTTTCTAAATTCATGTGATTTTATTCAATATTCTTTTCTTTATTAAACTAAAGGAAAACTACTTGCAAATAGGGGTGTTGGCTAAGTGGCAAGGATTCTGTTCATGGTAAATATAAATATAAAGAAAAATCCAAATCTATCATAAAGTCATAACTCCGAAGAAATCAAATCATAAAATTTTAAAAATTAAATTATTTTTTATTTTTTAATATTTTAAATATAAGATTTAATTAGATTAAATTTACAAATCAAATCATTTTTCATTTTATTACATTTCGAACATACTCATTATATATATAAAAAGGGATTAATTTAAATATAAGTGGATATCATAAGAAAAAAAAAGACATATCAAACAAAAAAGTTTAAACTTTGTCTTTTCATTCATATTTTATCCCTTAAACCAAATTATGAATTCACTTTTTTAACCATTTTATTTCCAATCCTACTAAATCGTGATATTACAATAAGATTCTCATTTTTATTTATTAATTTTTATCTTTAATCCTATTCGTATTTCATTTAATTTCATTATATATAGCAAATGTAACATTAGGTTTATGAGGAGCATGTATGGTATAAAAGCTTTTGAAGTATTTATTATTCTGATATTTTTGAAAAATTGCTGCTCTTTTCTTCATACAAAATTAGTATTCTAGTATTAGTTATAAAAAAAATTAAAAATTGTTAGCCTCACATCGAAGATCAATTTTATCTATTTAAAGATCAACGTCCCACCGGCTTCAATAAAAATTGTTTCCTATTTGCATAATCCATTAACAAAATCTCAACTAATAATGCTCTAAATATATAATTTGGCCTTTTTTTGTGTGGCAAGAATGAATTTGGGGAGCGGAGAAATTACTCTACTACAAAAATAAGTTTGATATACATATTTTGGATGGAAATGAAATGAAAAAAAGAATAAAATAATTAATCGCTTGTTTAGTATTAATTTAAGGAGAAAAAAGAAAACATGAGGAAAGAAAGAAATGAAAGTGAAGGAAAATGATGTACTTTTGTGGGATTTATAATTTTTTTCTCACTTTACCTATACTATAATTTTATTTTTATATAAATCAATTTAATTAGATAAAAGGTAATAAAATAATTTGATATTTTTTATACACATTTTTATTTTTTTTCTTGATAAAATCAAATAAAGAAAAGAAAGTATCATTTTTTATCATTAAATAATACTAAATAATGTGAGTAATAACTCTTTTACTTTTTCTTTCTTTTATTATAAATAACTCACCAACAACATACATTGAGAGAAATCAAATTTAATCTACCTTAATTGACAAAGTTGTGTCTCAACTATTGTTAGCACATACCTTCCATTTAATCTTTGATAATGTTTGTTATTTTGTGTTGCGATTTCTTTTTTCTTTGGTTTTCGTGTCATGTTTCTTCAGTATTTTTTTGTCAACATGTTTTTTGAGTTTTTTTTTAAATTTTTTTATCAACGTGTTTTTTGAGATCAAGTGCTCTCTTTTTATCAACATTTTTAGCACATGCTCCATTTTCTATTGTTTGGATGAGAAGAGAAAATAAAAGAAAAAAAATAAAAAAAATAAAAAGAAATAAAATCTAAAGAAAATTACAAATAAAAATTAGTTGTTTAGATTGAGAAAAAATGAGAGAAAAAAATAAGTAAAACATTAAAAAATATTTTTTTCTAAACGAAAATCGAAAATAAAAAAAGTATTTTTTCATACATCCCTCAAACCCATCCTACCAAACCCCACCCCTACCGCGTCCCCATCCCTCTCCCTTTCTGCTTTTCTTTCATTCTCCGCCCATTCCCTCCGTCACCCATCTGCACCCCCTCCCCTTTCTTCCTCACCCACCCCTTCCCCCATCCCTTTAGTTCTTTAATTTTTAGTTTTCCCCTTCTTATCGCCCCACCCCTTTCCTTCTGCCCTCTCCCCCCTCACCCGTTCCCTCCTACCCCAGTTCCTTCTCCTCCCCATTTTTTGTTTGTGACATCTTCTCTCAACCCACCCCATCCACTGTACCTGAAGCTGTCGACACCCTCCCTCTCCCATCCTCATTCCAATCACAAGTAAAGATTTTTCTACATTTTGACTATGGTTTAGTAAATTTTTGGAGAAATTGTTTGTTGATGTGGGTGCTTATTGTTGAGTTTCATCCCAACCTTCTTCTCCCGTTCCATCCTAATCCTGTTTCCTTTTTCTCCTCACAAAATTTCCTCACTCGTAGCTCCTCAACACTTGTCTCTCACTCTTTCAACACTCCCAATCCCGAACCCTAGCTTCCTTCTGTTTTCGCCCATCCCACGGTTCAGTTCCGGAACCCTAGCCTGCTTCCATGGCGTCCAAGAAGAAGCAATCCGAAGGCATTGCCTTGTTGTCCATGTACAAAGACGAGGATGACGACGAAATGGAAGACGTTGAAGAAGATGAACACGAAGATGCATGGATGCGCGGGGAACAGCAACAAGATGCCGACGGAGATGTGAGATTCCCCTCCGAGGAAGATTTGGCGGCTGACACCGATAGAATGGCGGTTGTCGAGTCTGGTAACGAGGCTGCCGATGATGGGTCCACCCCGACGGAGAAGACTAGGTTTGGGGCTTCGACGCCGCAGCAGGTTGCGCCCAACATGTTGGTTTCACCGCGGGAGCAGCGGGTAGTGTCGTTGGAATTGAGGATTCGTAGAAGAGAGAAGCTTACGATAGTGGACTATGGTCACGACGAAGTAGCAATGTCACCTGAACCTGAGGTACTTCTTCTCTTTGAATCTTTTCTAGTCTCCTAAGCTGGATGTTTTGAAATATAGATAATGAGTGTTAATCGGTTCTGATTGCAGGAAGGAGAGATAGATGGTAATGGTCGAGTCATGTTTGGGGACCAGCTTCATGTGGCCAATGGTAAGTAACTAAGTACAATTTGTGCCAGCATTGAATTATAAATCCCAATTACTATGCAATTTTATTTGTTTGAACACCATCTGTTCCTAGTTTCTAATACAACCAACAGTGAAAGTTGTATTATTTTTTTAAAAAAAGGAACTTAGTACAAATTTATTCTTCCTGCCTTGCTACTTCTACGAGGCTTTATTTTATAGCCACCTATTAGATAAACCTTTACTAAAACTGCCCCATAACATCAAGGATCCTCTATCCGTCAAGATAACATAAAACCATTATCCATTTAAATATTTTGAACTAGAAGTGTTAACATAAAATCACAACATAATCTAATCCTACCCAAACTAGAAGAGTTAACCCAATCTTTATCTTACTAAATCCATTTAAATATTTTGAAATAATCAATCGTAATCCATTCATATCAGTTTCCTTCCTATGCCTGATTTTGCTAATTGAAACAAGATAACTTGACTAATCTTTTTCGTGTTCAGCAATAATACCTTAGCTTTTGAGTTTTGTCATGCTGCTTATTCCATACGGAATAGTGGGACTTATAAACTGAGCTACTCTTTTGTTCTTCTCAGTTACTTGATCACTTCATAAATGGATTGGTCTGGCAAATTATAATGAATGTGACCCTACAGTGTAAGTTACCGCATAATTATGGTTATAAATCTATACTTTATAATAATTAAAATCTATGTGATTCTGTATGATATATGTTCAATCTTGAGAAATGGCTCAGGTTCATGCATATATGCAAAAAAAAAGGCAATTATTGATCAGTTTAAGGTCTTTGTTATTTTAAATGCACAAAATTTTATCTGTATGTTTTTAGAAATGTGCCAATTTCCATGGTCCTTACTTGGGTGTTGGGTCGTTGTGAATGAGGCAGAGCAGAGGAAGTGCATTGTGATGGTTCTGTTTCACAACTTGCCATTCTTAGAAATGGCCGTATAAAAATGAATGGGAAGAATAGCAGGCTTATATTCAATTTTAAGAAGATGCTATTGCTTTATTTGATTTGTTCAATTTCCTTACTATCGCTGTAAGTGTGTTGTTTTTACGGTCTCACCTCTTATGACCTTCTAGAATATGTTATTGCAGGGGATTCGCTAGATAGAACACCATCAGGAATAGTCCAAGTTTTGACACCTAGCAATCAAGCTAACACTCCTCAATTTTCTGAGCCATTGAAATCTGAGACTATGAACAATGATGCTATGATTAGATCAGATGATGCAGAAATTGGAGAAGCAGATCAAGATGAGCAAAGATCTATAGATCCATTGGATAAATTTCTTCCTCCACCACCAAAAGCTAAATGCTCAGAGGAGCTACAAGTAAGTTCTGTTAAAATGTTTTTATAACTATCAATTGTTAAATACCATTTTGATACATTGTAAAGTAGCATACAATTACTGAATTAAACTGGTTTGCTTTGGTCTTCTTCTCTGGTTTTTGTGTGCTTATTTAATTGTATTTTCCTTTTCTTTTTTTGAGTTTGAGCAAGAGCATTCTGTGGTATTGGTTGAGCAATCCATATTTTTTTTATTACTTTTGAACTTGATCAAATAAGTTTTGTCAATGCTTAGAGGGTTCTGCTGAACTGTTTTATCTTGCTGACTCTCTTTCCTGGTTTCATAAGTAAATTACCCAGATATAAGTATTTTTAAGTTACTGCCTCTCTCTGACTTCTCAATATAATGTACTTTACTAGTTGAATGACTTGATTCAGTAATCATTATTCTGGCTTAAAAGCTGTAATTTTGACTTCAAAGTGGTCTATATTGTTGTTGTCTTGGGCTAAACTGAAGTATAGGAGTAGTATCTGGCCTAATTAGCATGGATACGAGTATGAGTACTGGTATCGGTAATGGTATGGGGTATGGTAAAATTTCTAAAAACTAGGGTACGGGTACGACAGAATATATTATATAGAGATATAAAAATATAAACTAAAGTAATTAAATCATAAGATAAATACAATTTTCATAATGTTTTAACTACAATATTTCAACAAAACTCCATAGAGTATTTCAAGTAAGCAAAAATATATAAAAGAAGGAATGTGATTTAATGGGAGTGAAGTAGCAGTTTGTTTCATTTAATGGGGAAACAAACAAGTTAGCAACAAAACTTGTATTTTGCATGGACTGATGACTTGTACCTGAGTGATATCAGGTAGCTACTCATCATGTATGTATTGGGTAAGTACTCATGTGTACCCAATAAGTACCGATACCGGGTACGTAACAGGTACGGGTACGGCAATCATTTCGGAGTATCCATGCATCATAGTTTCTAGCTTGAGAAATTCAGAAGTTCCATTTTATTGTTTGTTTTTACCATTTGAAATAAGTGTCTGAACTGCTATAGAGTATAGAAAGGGGATTCCCCTTCTCTATTTTACTTTACCTAGAAGCCCAATGTTTTATTTTTACTATAACTACAAAGATAGGGAAAACAAATTCATTGCAAATATCACTTACCTAGCCACACCCACTCCTACTTTTAAGGGACTTATTTTAGAACTTTTTATATTGCAGTTTGAAGTCAGTTTACATTCAATTTTCAGATTTAAAAAGAAAGGAAAATATCATGTCTTAAATGAAATGGGTTTTCTCTTTACACTGCTGTGGGTGCCTCTTCTAGTGCTGAGAATGTGGATGGCTGTGGTGCTATCTGTGGAAAGGAGAACATAGTGCACCACTTAAGCAATATTTATATTAAATGTTTCTATCACATTTCCATTTTTCCAATTTAACAAAAGTGGAAGAAAAATAGAAAAGAAGCCAAGACTTCTACCCTACCATTCAATATAGTTCATCAAACAAGTTGTGTCCTGCATAGTGGGTAGGATGTTTCTAATTTCTAGCTTTCTCTTTGGTGGTTTAGTAGCTTTTAGACATTGCAATTTTTCCTCCCTTGGCATGATTGTCTTTAATTTTATGTTATTGCAGAGAAAAATAAATAAATTCCTTGAGTATAAGAAGGCTGGAAAAAGTTTTAATGCAGAAGTTCGCAACAGGAAGGACTATCGAAACCCTGATTTCTTATTGCATGCAGTGAGGTACCAGGATATTGATCAAATAGGATCTTGCTTCAGTAAAGACGTATTTGACCCTCATGGATATGATTCAAGCGACTTTTATGATGAAATAGGTCCTTAACTGCTTCTTCTCTCCATCTTTCTTCTTGTTGTTCCCTATATTTGTGTGTATTTTACTCCTGTTTTTAACTGATTATGTTAAATTTATCATACATACTACTGTAGTGTCTGTACATATTTATCTACATTTGTCAGTCACTGTGAATAAGTTGATTGTACTATTGTAGGTTGTTCATTCCAATAAGCTGACAGGGGATTTAAAGTATCTGATATTTCAGACCTATCTTTTTAGGATTCCAATATTAAAATCAATTTTAACTGTTGGAATGTCTTTTCCCTGTTCCAAAGGCAACTGTGAAATGTTGAATATCTCTTAATTTAGAAAAATGACGACTTATTTTGTTTCAGTACCTTAAAGATGCCTCTGTTTTTGGTCCTCCCCCCCTTTTGGTCAAATTTTGTTTATCTTGACTTGCAAACTGAATACTTGCTAAGTTTAAGCTTCTATTCTTTGTATTTCAAGATTTTGGTATTATTCGCGGCATCCATTTATTAATTAGCTGTATTACTCAATTTCTTGCAGTTGTTATTGGTTTTTCCATCATTTACTGCTTTTTACTTATGTTTCTTATCTAAAACAAAACAGAGGCTGATATGAGGCGTGAAAGTGATAGGAAAGAACAAGAGAAGAAGAAAGCACAAAAGGTTGAATTTATCCCTGGGGGAACGCAACCAGGAATTGTAGCTGGTGCTCCCAGGATCAGCATGCCTGTTGCAGGTTCAGAAACCACTTTTTTGTGCAGTGGTGAAGCTTTTCCTTAGAAGTCTTTTTTCATTATATGTCTGCTGTATAGTTAAAGTGCTTTTATATTGACTTTTTGCCATAGGTGGTTCTGCTGTAACTACGAGTGGTTTGCATTTGGTGCCTCCAACAGCTGATTCTATTAATCGGGATGGTAGACAGAACAAAAAATCAAAATGGGATAAGGTATTCATCTAAACAAATGTAATTGCTACTTCAGTGACATTCTTCATTGTGCTTACAAAATTTTAGTGAATGATCTTGTTTCAGGTGGATGGTGATCGAAAAAATCCTCTGCCCTCTGTGGGGCAGGATTCTGTATCTACTGTTGGGGCTCATGCAGCAATTCTATCTGCTGCTAATGCTGGTGGTGGATACATGCTATTTGCGTAAGTTGATAAACAACCTTATACAACTATATGCATTCTATTCTTATGTTTTGATTCTGGTTTGGCTTTCAATTTCGATGTTTTGATTCTGGTTTGGCATGTGTTTTATTACGTAGATATGTTGCATGTTATCTATATGAATACGTCGCATCTACTGAAAGAAATGTAGAATCTAAAATTAACATATAAGTTTGACTTGGTTTGGCTTGTGCCACTTGCAGAGATTCCCAAATATAAATATTGGCTTTAAGAACTCATATCTTTACTTACAAAATGTGTATTTCAATATTTTTTTTATGCTCTAGCAGTTTCTTGCTGTGTTAAAGTCATTCTGTGATTGACTTTCGATGGCTAAATTGTTAATTTTATTGCCCTATTTCTACTAATTGCAGTATCATACTTTCATCTACTAAGCTAATTTATTTTAAGTGGCAGCTTGTAGTTTTGAAAGGTAACCAAGGTTGTAATTCATGCTTGCAATAATTCTTAATGTACTTTAGATAAGTTAAACAGCTTCAGTTTTTCTGGATTATAAACAATTTCTGTTTTTTATGGAGAAAAAATTGCTAAAGTTTCTGTTTTAGTTCAGGCTGAGTTAGGCTGAGTTCAAAATCTTCAAATCATGTTTAGTCTAATATGTTCTCTGTTTATGGTCAATGTTACTTCATGAAATTGACCGTCAAATGGCTGGAATATCCGGTTCTGACAACTGGCATTTAGCTAATAAAGTGATATATTTGATACAGTGACTACTGTTCTGTTGTTGGACAGGCAGCAAAAACGGCGAGAGGCAGAGGATAAAAGATCAGGTGAAAGGAGGTTGGAGAGAAGATCGTGAGCCTTTCAAAAACTGCGATAGTTGTCTCGTGATCCTGTCGGCTGATTGATTAGGGTTCGTTTTGCTTGATCTGTCCTAATATTTTATTTGGTTAATACTTGTATATTTTATCAGTTTTTTAACTGTAGCAGTAAGCGATGCACTTTGCACTAGATATTTGTTATGGAACTTTGTGTGAAGATATTCAGTTTCGGGCCCATATTATGCCCGATAAGGGTTTCTGCTCAAACGTACTTTCTCTGAGTAATGCGTCTTACCGGGAAATTTGGGGATATTAAACTTTACTTGAGGCAAAATATATTTGTACTTGGATTTTTTCATTTTGTGTATTTTTAAATTTTAACTTGATAAGAAAACTTGAGAAAATAGTTATACATAGATCTCATGCATGCAAGCATATGTATATATGTATGAGTAATGCATGAATCTATACTGTACTATACATGCATGCATTCAGAATTTCATATAGAGAAAAAAAAAAAGGTTCAATCCGGAATGATTGACTGAATATGGACTTGTGGATTGATGTGTCATATTCAACGGCATGTTTGTTCCAATATATTTAGTTTCTAAAATGTCCTTTAATTAAATATAATATAAATGTTTATGGAAGGGCATTACTGCATGCACAAAGTGATTACATCGATCTCAAACTCAGTTACGGTTTATTTAGATAGTGGAATTGAAATTGAAATTTAAAATTTTAATTTATTTTAGAATTAAAATTAGTTTAAAATTTAAAATTTTATGTTTAGAATTGTTAAATAATTAAGATAAAAATTATAATTTTAAATTTAATTATAATATTATTGTTTAAATGTATGATTTAAAATATTAAAAAATTATTTACAAAAATTAAAATTAATAAAAGTATTCATATAATAATATTTTTATAATATAATAATAAATTTTTTTTAAATAAAATTTTCATGATTTTTTTAAAATAAATAGTTATTATAATAATTTTTATATAAATATAAAATTTTAATGAATATAATTATTAATAAATAAATGTGGAGAGAAAAAAATTTAATTTTAAAGTTATAAAATTAGTAATTTTAAAGTATAAGTTAAAAATTAAGAAAAATTTAATTTCATTATTTTTTAATTTCATAAAATTAATTTATGGAATTATAATTTTAATTTTAAATAGCATTTCAAACATAAAAATTAGAATTAAGAGATTTAATTTTAATTTTAATGAAGTTTTTATTTTAAATCAATTAAAAAATCTCCACTTGCACAACATTCCTAAATTTAAGACATTTTCTCACTTTTAAAAATATATTACAGTTTTTAAAATAGCTTTTCTAGAATGATTTATATATTTTTTGCATAGTATCTAATTTTATGTAAAATATATGATCAAATGGAGTTTGATTCTTATCGCTTTTAAATTTTTTAAATTTAAGTAATTAACTTTATAAGGTAAAATGAATATGTATTCCCTAACAACACAAATGATATTTACAATCCTATACTTTTTTTATCCATTAAAACTTGGTCATATGCAACATTCATACATGTTCCTGTCTTTATTGCTTGAATTCAAACTTACGTCAGCATGCCATTTGCAGGAGAGCTTTACTTAATGAAGATATCATGATGAAAAAGACCAAAATCTTCAGTCAGCACTTAATGAAGGGTGCTTTATAGAAGAATTTAATCTCAATTAACATTAAAAAAAATAAGAAAATTTCTTAATAACACGAAACGAATAGAGAATAGATTACGAATGACATGGCTTGCATAGAAATGGTCCTTTATTTTTTTAATTTTAAAAACTATTAAAACGGTGCATATTGAAACGGTTACACTACATTTTTATTCATTCGTGTTGTATTTACGAATTCCCATTGGTGATAAATAGCATTGCTGAAAAAATAATCACTATCACTTATATCACTTAAATAATGTGCAGATATCAGTTGTCTTTTTAACCTTCTGCAAAATCCAGAGCAAATAGGGTTCCTACTACCTAGTAACAGTTTATAGCTGCCCGATTCAGTGCGTTGAGTTGGGGAAGGTGGGACCTGATATGGAACCAGTTCATGGTTGTTCCATCTTCTCCTGTTTTTGTGGGGAACTGAAAGTCAAAATCATCTTTACTTTACCCTGTGAACCGCATTAGCCATTACCATCGTTCGCACGTCCTATGCGAAAGGTACAACATAATTAGAAACCAAAGCAAAGACCCCATCTTGCTATCTTCAATGCAAGGTCCTCCCATATCAGCCAACATCTTCTATTCTTGTCCAGTGTTGCCATGTTGATAGCTTAGTTAGTAGGAGTTAAAAATATGTCAGGAGAATAACAACATTTAATTCTTACAAATATTTTTCTTTTTACTTACTCATCCCTTATCCGGTTATCCCTATCTTCTCCATCTACTAGGAGGTCCCTCCGCCAGGCAATCCTAGGCCTTAAAAAAAAAAAAACAAGTCTTCTATTCTTGATCTTCAATGACACTTTCCAATCTTATTCTTTATGATATCTGGAAAGTTTGGCTTCCATATTCAATTTACCCATCGAACACTTTGGTCAGCATCCACATCAATTCCTCAAAATCATCATTCCCATGCTTTCTTTCCTAGTTCTGGCCCATTGAAAGAAAAAAGAGAAAGTCATATAGAAAGAAAAGAAAAAGTCTCTTCATGTAAACTTATATGGTTTTGTTTATTTTCACAAAGTTAGCACTAAGGATACTCCTTTTATGACTAACTAATGATTCTTGGTTGTTAATCGGATATACGTAGGAATTGTGCCTTTAGAGATTACTTAGGAGCATCATTTTGCTTCTTTTTTCGCATCTTTTGAGTCCATAAAGATGACTTATTATACTTTTTTCAAACCCTTTTTCATCATGTGGGATAGAAACGCATTATAGTTGCGAAGAGATAATGTCTCTTACTAAATGTTCTTTTATAAAGAAGAATTTGCTATGCAATTCTTGCCTTTGTATTGCTATACAAACCGAATATATATACACAAAGTTTACAAAGGATAACTGCTTCAATTCTATACTAATTATATGCTAACTATTCCTAAATATAATCTATACAGATTGTCACAATATCATAACAGATATTATAGGATAATTATAGTAACTATGAAAGATACTAAATCAATTAATAATGGAAGATATACTGAATCAATCCCAATAATAATGGAAGATATCAAATGATCTCAATACCCCCCCTCAAGTTGGAGTAGATGGATTACAAATGCCCAACTTGGAAAGTATGCAATCAAATTGGGTCTTTCCTAAAGCCTTGGTGAAGATATCTGCTAGTTGAGCATGAGACGGCACATGACTTGTAGTAATAGTTCCTCGCAAAAGTTCATTATGTATAAAGTGGTAATCCACCCTAATGTGTTTGATGCACTCATGGAAAACATGATTAGTAGTAATGTGAAGAGCATCCTGATTATCATAATAGAGCTTCATAGGCCTAGGATGAGCACTACCAAGGCATGATAAGAGTTCCTTAAGCCATTTTAGCTCATAAGTAGTAGTTATAGATCGATATTCTGTTTCTGCAGAAGAGTAGGACACTATGTGTTGTGTAACATCCCGAAAATTATTTGTTTCATGATAAATATTCATTTTATAATATTTATAATTTTTGAAATTTTTTTTGAATTGTTTAATTATTTTAATATATTTCTCGATTTGTGTACGCGCTGAGCGAAGCTGAGAAAATAAAATATTTTTTCCGAGGCTGGTAAATCTTGAACTATGGAAACGTCGACGATGGATCTTACTAAACTCGAGGCATGACACAGTTGATGAGGTTTACGTTTTTTGAAATTTTATTTGATAAATAAAATCGCAGTATATTTTATTATCTATAGGACAATAAAATATTATTTCTGCTAACTATAACTTTTGTCTACCGGATAATAATTCTAGCAGATTATTTCTATTTGGTTACTTTTATGATAACATCTAAGTAACAACATCACACTTCACTTTATCGAGAAGTGTGCAAAACTTCTCAAGGAAGCTTCAAGGAAACTTCAAGGAAGTGTCCTACACAACATCACATTCTCTCTCCTCCTCCTTGGTTTACACGGCCATGAAGGGAAAGAAAAGTGACAAATTGACATCTTTTCATCCAACCCCCATTCATCTATCACTTTCTCTCTCATCTTTCATTTCTCTTTTTCTCTCTCACATTCTCTCATCTCTCTCACGCCCTCTCCTCTCTTTTCTCCTCCACCCACACGGCCCAACCTCCATTGATGGTTACTCAAGCTCATTTGCTCAAGCTAATCTAAGATCTTGACCTCTCTCATCACCTTGAAGCCTTCCTCTTTGGAGATCTTCCTCTTGATTCCTCCATCTCCATCATCTTCTACCAAGCTCTAAAGCTTGAAGCTTTGAGGTAAAGTTCATGGGTTTCTTTCCTTTCTTTTCTCATTTTCGTGGTCCTTGGCCACCATTGTGACCAAGGACTCCCTCTTCAAGTTTTGATTTTGGATTTCTTGGGTTTGACCAACTTAGGGTTTTCTTAGTGGTGGTGGAAGAAATTGCTTGGAGGCATCAATGAGCTTGCTTTCTTGGTTGTCTCTTAAGGTAAGAGGAAGATAATCCTCTTCAACCAATCTTGGTGGTGAGGGAAAGTTTTTGGTGTTAATGGTGGGGAATCCATTTGTGGGTTGCTCACTTTGTTTGTGATTTTTGATAATTTTATGATTTGAATGTGTTGTATGATCTTCTATGCTTGATATTGTGAATCTTGATGGATATGAAAGTGTATAAATGCTTAGATATGTATTTGAGAAGCAAGGGATTCATACCCATTTGATTTGGAGGCTTAGGGAAGCATTTTTGCAAGTTTTTGGTGTTAGATCCACAGGGCAGTGGAGTACACGACCCATGCTGTGTTGGAAGACACAGCCGTGTAATCGAGCAGGGCAAAAAGGAGTGTTTTTCCAGAGGAGTACATGGCCTAGGCCGTGTAATTTGACACGATCGTGTACTCCAGGCCGTGTAATTTGATACGACTGTGTACTTTGGGTAATGAGGAATGGTTGGGTTTTCTAGTCCCCCGGAGGCTCACGACCTCATTGGACACTCATTATGGGACTTGGTATCAAGCTAGAACTTAGTTAATTAAATGAATGGACCCTTAATTATGAATTCATAATGTGGAAAGAATAAAGAACATGACTTTATCCTATAGTTTAGAGTGAGGTTTGGACAAAGAAAGAACATGAGTGTAGGTGAGGTTGTGAGGAGCTTAGATAATAGTTTAAGTGGGCTACGTACAAAACTAAGGGAAGATGACCATAATGCTTTGATTTGAGAAGTAATAACTTTTAAAAATACCAATAGAGATAATATTGGGGAAAATTGGAATAATGGAAGGTGATCTACTAGTGGTGAATCTAGTTGATTGGATAATCGAGAAATTTAATTGAGGAAACTTTGGAAATGGAAATTTGAGGTAGTTATGGTTTAGGGAAAGGAAAAGAATTATTGAAAATCAAACTGATGAGTATCTTGTAATTGAAAGTAACAATATGAATTTTGTGGTATATGAATGATGACTCTTGAGCTATGGGTTAAAGCATGTCTCATATGAATTGATAGTGATGATTCTTGAAATATGCACGACTGAATAATCATCTGTGATAGTATGCATTTGGCATTGTGGTTTTGGAACCAAATTACCAAATCCAGAAATATCAGATAGACGATTTAGTCAGATGTGGTTTGCTTTTATAACCAAAAACGTCAGATAGACAATCGAGTCAGATGGGACTGGTTATCAGAGGAAACCCAGATACTAGTGGTATTATGTAGTCGTATGGACGGTTATATAATATTATTGATGCAAATGGTATTGAAACAATTGTATAGATGGTTTCTTTAATATCATTGGGAATGGTACAACGGTGGTTGATTTCATTGAGCATGCATTGAGAAAGTCCGTTGAACTATTGTTAAGGCCATGTTGCCTAGGAGTTGAATCACACCTTAGTGCAGGTGCGAATAGACTAGTGTAGGTCATAATGTTGACCTTGAGGGCGTCGGGGTGCGAGTGTCTCACAAGGGATAGTTGGTAGCCCCTCTGGGCTATGGGACAGACTGATGCAAACGCACCGACGATCCGGACCTAGACACTGTCCTATATCGTGATCTTGTGGGAATGCCGTTGTATAAAGCCTTATTGCACAAAATGATTGATTTTTCTAGAAAGCACTTAGTTTTAGGCTAACGAGATACTGGCATGTCTCCTTGATCATTCTCTCCGATGTTTGTGTCTAGCTTTATGGAGTAGGAAATGAGTACATTGTACATGAGGGTGGTCAGCATACGCATTGTGCATATGCATGGTCAGTTCATATATTGTCATGGCATGGTCAACATACATATCATGGAGACATAAATATTATTTATATATCTATGGTGGATATCTGTTGTTATAGTGCTGTTAATATTTATAATATTGTAGAATATGTTTTCTGATGATATCTATGCAATTGATAACTTGAATATATTTGTAAAATCTGTATGTATGGAATGACTTCGTCATTCGTGTTATGTTCCTTTACTGTCATGTTGGTAATGATGTAGGATATCTCACCTTTTGCTTGCATTATTCTTGTTCTATGTGATTTTTGGTTAAAGACTGTAAAGGGAACGAGGTTGAATCTCCCAGATTTTACTTGGTTTGATCTCCCACGTTCGGTGAGGGCAATGAGAAAGGGTTCTATTGTTTTCTTCAGGATTGTGTTCACCGGGGGTGCCAATGCTTGACTAGTCGACTGGGCCGGCAAGCGTATGCGGCATGTTGGGGATTTGATCTTAACCGTAAAGAGGACCGTGATGAAGATCTTATCCTGATTCTCAACACATCAGTGCATATGGAGTTTGCCATACCCATTCGAGAGCTATGGAGTGATACGATTTACACCCCTAGAAATGATGAGGATTCTATGGCATCAGCTGCTAGGGCACTTGCTCACGAGACTGCACTCCATCTTGTTCTTGTGCCTTCAGATGGACCGGGGGAGGATCCCGAGATGGATCCAATGGAGTGCCCAACTCCTTAGTCGTGGGCGTCATTATGGGTAGTTTATGTTTCTTTTATATTACTTGTATAAGGGTTCTTTTGAGTATATGTATGCCTTAAGGTAATTATCCAGTCTTAGGAGCTGTATTTTGAGTATATCTTATTGAATAATATTTTCGAATGATAGTTTGTATAACTATTCAATCATGGCTCATATTTTCCTTATATGCACAATGATTAAATTTTTGAAACCTGTTGTTTGAGTCGTAGCATGCCATAAATTTAGTGACCGTGGTATAATGACAATTGTACCATGGTTATTAAGTCGTGAGGTGTTATATGTTGTTTCTTAGTTTTCCAACAAATAGGAGAATTACCAAGAAGAATAAACCAGCTAGTAAGAGATCTCCTAGTCAAAGGACAATTGGCCCAATCTGAATCACACTAAGCATATAATTGTAAATCACACTCCATCCTGTTTTTAAGTTCTTGGCTAGATGGGATCATTAGTAGATGTTTCCTAAAGTGTGTTAAGGCACAAATGGAGATATTTTTCAAGAGAGAAATTATCACCTAGCATGTATGAGGAAATATAAACCATTGAGCATTCAAGAGTTATAGTTTGCCTTAAGTAAGTATCTAGCACCTTAGGCCACTTTGGTGGTAAAGTATGTCACTTAAGAGTAATGACTGATGAGTTAGTGTAGATTAAAGTTTAGCTTATGAGTGACAAATTGTTGCTTAGATATCACTTGAGAAGTGATGAGCAGGTGAGAAACGGTGTATAGACTAGTTGGCAAGAGTTAAGGGCCAAAGTGCCTTAGTTGGCAAGAGTTAAGGGCCAAAGTACCAAGTTGGCAAGAGTTGAGTGCCATAAACCCTAGTTATCAAGGGTGAATGTATTAGTGCATAAAAGTTCTCTTAATTTTTTGTAGTAGAGTTAGTAATGCAAAGTTAGAAAGTGTATTAAGTCTAGTTGGCATTTGGATAAGTGCCGTAGTGCTTGAACGACTCTTACAGAGAAGAGGTTTTTCTTAGTAGTGCAAGATGAATTTAGTATAAAATTATGTGGTAGTTATGTTAGAGTTAGGACATAACTCTGCATTGTCACACACTTCACTTCACATATACTTGTTATCCCTAGAGAGCAGCAAGTGGAGGCATCCACTCAAGTTTGGTGGCGATATCCACCTAGTTTATGATAGACTACTTAGTAGGCTACTTAGTAGTAGAAGGAGAATACTTAGTATAGTAACAGACTTTGCCCTTACCAATTAGGCTATAAGAGGTCCCATGTTAATATGACAGAGTATCTACTTGAGTAAGGGGAATAGTTAAGTATCACGACGCTACACCTACATTGCGCATATTTTTCTTTAAGCATACATCATCTCATTATTTCATTATTTATTATTTGTTTAGTTTGAAATTTGTGTTTTTGTGTGTATTATTTGGTTATTGCATTATGCCTTCGGTGACAGCTGTATGAGCGGTTGTCTGGTCGATGGTTCTTAAATGATTGTATGGGCAGTTGTTTGATATTATCGTGATTTCAGTTATCAAATCAGAAGTATAAAACTGCTTAGGAATGCTACATAGAGAGAGGAAGTTTTGTAATGGTTCATATGCAATGAGTTTCAATATGTTTATCAGTTTAAGTTGAGTTTATTCATTTGCGAATGTTTAGACTATGGGTTTTGGTATACTTATACTGAGAAATGTGATTTCTCACCCCGTTTGTTGCCATATAAATCCAGGTGGAAGCTCTTCAAAGGCAAGAAGAAAAGTTTGAAGACTAAAATAGTAGTTTTGTGCTTAGTAGTTTAAAGTTTTGTATTTATTTACTTTGCTTTTAGTCTGTATAAAGTTTATGTACACAATGAGCCCTTTTGTGGCAATATATATGTATATAACTTTTAGTTTCTATAAGGTTCTCCATTATTATTTGCTAAAATGATATGGATTAGTAAGTTTAAGTTAGAAGTAGCATAACTAATGTTATTTATCCTAGAGTATGCTTGATATACTAGGATATCGATATTAGAGTGTTACATTATGCTATCAGAGCAGTTCATCTTGTTGAACCAGGGTATGGACTAATTAAGCTTAGACACGTTTAGTGTTTTTTCACTAGTGCTTTGCATTTATTGTCTCATATGTTA
The DNA here is from genome assembly GCA_029884595.1 of Ormosia semicastrata. Taxonomy (NCBI): domain Eukaryota; kingdom Viridiplantae; phylum Streptophyta; class Magnoliopsida; order Fabales; family Fabaceae; genus Ormosia; species Ormosia semicastrata. The sequence continues at coordinate 13,911,836 of JAQQTO010000062.1, read as the reverse complement.
GATATGATGCTAGAATTGCATGAGTTGCCTTAGGATGGTTGTTATTAGCTACTGTTGCATGGTTACATGATGTTGAGGCTGCAGCTCAATATATGTTATTTCTGTATGTGCAGGAAACTATGGCACTAAAGAAGCGAACCAAAGAAGTAGAGAACGCAGCTCCAGAAGGTCTTAACATGGTCGAGGCAGTTATGGCTATGGCCAATGTTATGACAAGGGTACTAGAGAGGTTGGAAGCAAATCCACCTCAACAGCTTCACCACCTGAGCATCCAGTGCAAGATGTACAGCAAGTTGGAAAGAACCAAAATTTCTAAGACTTGGCAGCTTTCAGGTAGATGAAACCTCTACCTTTTGATGGTGAGTATGATCCCATGAAGGCAAAGAGATGGCTGAATGAGATAGACAAGATTTTTGAGGTTATGGTCTGTGCAGATGAGCAGAAAGTTTCTTTTGCATCTTTTATGCTGAAGGGAGAAGTAGAACATTAGTGGAAAGGAACCACTAGAGTGTTGGCAATAGCTGGAGCCCAGATTACTTGGGAGGTGTTTAGGACAGCTTTCTTGGAGAAATATTTTCCATAGACTTTGCGTGATGCAAAAGAGGTGGAATTTATGGGGTTAAAACACGGAAGCATGTCAATGGGTCAGTATGTGGCAAGGTACGAGGAACTATCAAAGTTTTCATATTGCTTTAGGCATGACCCGAATGAGAACTAGAGGTGTGTGAAATTCGAGTCGGGTTTGAGGATTGATATCAAAGATGCTGTGGAGCCCTTTGAGATCAGAGAATTTTCTTCTTTGGTCAACAAGTGCAGAATAATAGAGAGGCGTGCTAGGAATCCACCAACAGTGGATCAAGAATCTCAAGGATCCCAGAAAAGAAAATATAGTGAGCAAAAGTTCACCAAGAGTGAAAACAGCAAGCCAGATCAAGAGGATCCCAAAAAGGGTCAGTGCCCTAAGTGTGGAAGGCAGCATGGTGATAGACCTTGCTACGTAGGGCAATCTGTATGCTACAAGTATGGGCAGGAAGGGCATTTTGCCGAAGAATGTCCAAAGAAGGAAGAAGCTCAGCCAGATAGTAGACCCACATCTTAGGAAAGGGTTTACATCTTGCAGGGCAAGGAGACAGAGCAACCTACGAGTTTAGAGAAAGGTTAGTGTTTGATTTTGTTTCTTTAAAGTTTGGTTGAGTTTGTTTTAAGTGTGAGTTGCTTATAATTTCTTGCATGAGGCAGACCAAATTTTGAGGACAAAATTTTAAAAAAGAGGGGAGAAATGTAATATCCCAAAAAATCATGTTAGATTTGTATAAAGTTACATAGGTAGTTTGATACTTGTTTAGCATGTTAGTTAAGTTTCGTGACAAACTGAGTTAGTTTAGGTACTTTGCTGCAACACAGAAGGTGGTAAATAACCTAAAATGACTCAGAAAATAGCACAAATTGCTATTTGGAGGGAAACATATGTGGATAACTTGTTTCTAGGTCACAAATGAGCTAAGTAGGGTGTGGTTAAAGTTTCAAGACGATCGGAGTTAATTTGACATTTTTAGGCATACTGATTGTGCTTTTAATGCCGGATTGACCCCCAACAGATATGGAAAAATAAAGAAAAAAGTGCAACAGGATTTTTAATAAATTTTAGGATTTATTTTGAGTCTGTTGGAGATTTGGAACTTGGATTAAGAGGAGTCCATGTGTTCATAGCAGATGATGTTTTTCAATACCACTTTAGTGGTTATCTTATAAGAAGCAAAGTTAGGATTTGCTTTTTATTTTGTTTTCACTCTTCACGACAGAGAAAAGAAAAGAAAAGAGAAGAAGAAAGAAAGAAGAGCCATAGCCGTAGGAGAGAAAGAGGAAGAGGAGAAGCTCAAGGACAAAGGCCAAGCTTTAAGATCTCCATCCAAGATCAAAGGTAGGGGTGTTTTCTAGCTTTTGTTATCCATCTTTTTTATGTTTTGGTTTTAGGCCTTTAGATGGAGAAGTTGGGTTTTAAGAGGGAAAACTAGTTTTTAGTTAGATTCTTATTTTCATTAATTGGAATTGATTGTTTCAACTTGATGGAAACAAGATAGATGAATTTATCCATATTTTGAGCTAGTTGGTTCTTAAATTGGAACCTAGGATTTTGATGAACCAATATAGTGATTTAGGTGCATGAATCTAAATTAAAAGGTTTAAGTTAGTGATTGATGATTCCTAAGTGTTTAATAATTGATTAAGGACCTAAGATTACTTAGAAATTAGATTGTAATGACCAAAATCTAAGAAAAGAACCAATGGAACAGTACCACAGTTCTGCAAAAATAGTTTGGTTGAGAAACACGATCCGTGTCTGAAGACACCGGGGGGGGAGGGTAGTGTCCTTCTCTGCCAGTTCTTTTCGTGAACAGTGTTCACCAAGCAAGACACGGGGGGCCCTGTAATCAGACACGACCTGTGTTTTAAGACACCGGGGGGCCTGTAATCAGACATGACTTGTGTCTGAGGCCAGAATCTCCAAAAATATCATTTTTGATGTTTTTAAGTTCTTGACTAGATAGGATCATTAGGATCATTAGTTGATGTTTCCTAAAGTGTGTTAAGGCACAAATGGGGATATTTTTCAATAGGGAAGTTATCACCTAGCATGTATGAGGAAGTATAAACCGTTGAGCATTCAAGAGTTATAGTTTGCCTTAGGTAAGTATCTAGCACCTTAGGTCACTTTGGTGGTAAAGTATGTCACTTAAGAGTAATGAGTGATGAGTTAGTGTAAATTAAAGTTTAGCTTATGAGTGACAAAGTGTTACTTAGATATGACTTGGGAAGTGATGAGAAGGTGGGAAACAGTGTACAGACTAGTTGGCAAGAGTTAAGGGCCAAAGTGCCTTAGTTGGCAAGAGTTGAGTGCCATAGACCCTAGTTGGAAAGGGTGAATTGATGCAGATTAAAAGTTATAAACTCAAGTGCAGGTTGATCCACAGGGAATTGATGAATAAAAATTCTTTGACGTAAAGTAAATATTTTGTCACAACAATAAAAGTGATAAAACTTAGTCACACATAAAAAAAACGTACTTGGATTAGGAGATCCACTCTTGGAAAATAAATTAAGGATAAGATTAATTCTTTTTATAACTTAATTAGAATCCACACATAATGGAGGTTCCAATCAAAAAATATAACATTCAAAGTTCATTAAAAACTATATACATAATTATATTATGATTCTTTTAATCATGTATTAACACCACTACTTATAAATGGGCTCAAGTATTCATTGTGTCAACCTCTTGTCTATAATGAATCAATATCTCCATTTTACAAGGAGGGTTTCTAAATTGATTGAAAACAAAATACAACACATATAATGACCACTTGAAAATATATCATTTAAGAATAAGAAAGAAATTAATCTAACCTTAACTTATTACTAAAAGCTTCACCCTTTCACTCAAGTAAAATAAAAATTAGTTACTCATAGAGATAACTTAAATTTAGAACAAAAGAAAACTACAATAAGATAATCAAACAACACAATAGCATGATCTTGACATCTCACACCAAGATTCTTCAAATAATCAGCCAAGGCTCCCTTTTATAGAGGATTAGGGATACAAAATGATAAGGCAGCTAATTCATGAGTGAGTGGATGAGTGGAAAATGAGTGAAAAATGCCAAATGACTTTTGATGAGTGAAAAATTATTAAGATTATTTGTCTCCAAAATCCTTCAGTGCTGAACTCATTAAATGTGTCAAAGAATTGAAAAATAGTCTTCATGCAAGTTGTAGGCCTAGATCTTAGCTTTCAAATGACATTAGTTTGAGCCCAAATTCCTACAACTCTAGATATAGTCTAATTACTGTATACTACTCAGGCCCAATTACAGTTCCTCTGTTCTGACTTGGAAGCCTAATATGACCTCTAAGCAATTCGAAATAAGTCTTATGTTCTCATAAAAGTTATAGATATGCGTTTTAACTTGTAGATGCCAAAATTTCAGCCCAATTAAGTTCTCACAACTCGAGTTATGCTCTGATTACTGTACACTATTCAGGTTCTAGTTACAAAACCTGTATTCTGACTTCCAAGACCAATTAGATTCACTAGATGTCTGATTTTGACTAGAGCTCTTCATGAAAGTTATAGAGCTTTCTCTTATCTTTCCTACAAGGTAAAATAAACAATTATTAGACATTTAGAACTCAAGATATGACCAAAATACAGAAATAGTGTAAGACGTAAATCATGCTGAAAAATCAATTTAGTCCAATTTGAGTCTAAACTTACAAAACATAACTAAGCTCAATCAATTAAGTACATCGAGAATGTAAATGACTAAAAATGAGAGTTTATTAATTTATAAAATATGTGATTATCAAATTTTCTTATACTTAACTTTTTGCACTTTTGGGCAAAACACATAAGACCAAAACTAAAAAAAAACGATACAAACTCAAAAGCTAAACACTCTAAAAGACTCAATTTTCAATAATATTTAAGAATGAGGAGCAACCAATCATTCAATGGATCAAAACATTTATGAGGTAACGTTCCTTCACATCTCAAACTAACAAGCAAGAAAATTTCAATTGAAAAGCATGAGTCAAGAATGATAGATCCTCACAAAATTCACTCTCAATCCCTCAAGTGTTTAAAAGGTAGATATTTCACTTAATTCAACCCATGAAAATTGTATTATCATAAGCTTGCTTATCTTCTACTTCTCCACTATTCAGAACACATGCACACACAAATCATGAGGACTTTATTCAAAGTTATAATAGGGTTAAGGTAAAGGATAATGTAATATGGATATGACAAGTTAAATACTAAAGAGAATAAAAGAGCGTGAGAGCTGAGTTCAATTAATAAGCATGAAAGTTTATCCTAACTCCACCTAATACAAATTTCCTTTACATATCCTTTTCCTTTCTTTTATTGCCTTGTTGGCCCTTCTTTATACATTTGTTTTTTTTTTGAAAATGAACATAATATATACATTTTTTTAATTAAAATTTTTTTGAACCATTCTATACACACACCCTCACACTTGTTTAAGAACTCATCCAATGACAAAGTTAATGTTCGCTTATTCCCTAAGGTCAGGAAAGAACATAGTTTTTCAGTTAAGGCACATAATGAGTTCGAAACAAAGAATTGTTAAATAAGCTCAAAGGGGTTAAGCAAGGAGAAATAGGCCATTTCCAATGCCTTACGTTGGCAGGAATCAAAGAATTTCCAAGAAGTTATAAGAATGCTTGATATCATATTAAAAATCAGAGAATTTTTAAGAAGTCATAAGAATGCTTGATATCATATTGAGACAATATGCTGCTGAGCAAGACAGCCTATTTGTGCACCAGTCATTCTTGGCTATTTGGTTAAAGTAGCTATTTCAAGAAAAATACCTCAATCATGTTTATGTATGCATGTGAAAATGTAGTCTAAAAAAGAATCAAAGCAAGTTCTAGAGTAACAATTCCATAAGTGAAATTCACACAAGAAAGAAGAGAATGATACAAATATTCAATCCATTCATCAATAGGCTCAAAATCTCACAAGACCTAATTCTATCATTCTCAGTCCACCAATTTCAACATCCATAACTAAGCATATGATTTTTAAGAAAGAAGAAAATTTACTCAATCATGTAAATTTCTCTGAATTTGAATTGCTACTTCCACACAAACTAGTTACTATCCCAACTAAGATGCACCTTAAGAGTAAAATTTACTCTTTACTTCTGCCATCCTTAACTGGTTTTACTGTGAGTAGGTTTCTGACAATCATATCAATAAACATACTCCCCAACTAAGATGTGTCTTAAGAGCATAATTTACTCTTTACTCTGTCATCCTTAACTGGTTTAGTAAGTTACTGATAATTATATCGTACTTCCCAATTTTTTTTGAACAAATATCCTTCCCCCCCAACCAGATCACAATATTATCCGCAATGTTAAAATATAGATGAGTAAAGGATAGAAGACATTACTTGTTGTAGCAATTACTGAAAAGATAGACTTGACACAAATTTAAATAGAAACAAAGTACAATAAATAAAATCAAAGCTTGTAATTATTTAAATAGTTGGAGTGTCTGATTTGGCTTACTTTTCATACTGCTTCCCTTACCGCTTCCTTCTGACCAATTTATTTGAGTTGTTACTGGATCAAGTTCATAAACAAAAGCTTCTAATTTATCAATCAACTTATTAACAGTGGAAACAGAGATAAGGAGTCGTCTTGCCGAAGGTGTGATAAATTTCTGTTCCATAGCATGGTCAACAAAAGATAACAAATTATCAAAGAAATTATTAATATTCAACAAACCAAAGGGTTTATGGTGGATGTTCAGTTGGATCCAAGAGATAATTTGAAAAACTTCTTCTAAAGTACCAAAACCACCCGGTAAGGCAATGAATGCATCAAAGTTTTCAAGCATTGCCTTCATTCATCCATGCATAGATGATACTTGAAATTTCAGCTCAATTGTCTTTCCAATGATGTTCCTTCGAGTTAAAGGTTCAAGAATGATACTTAAAACTTGACCACCTCTTATATGTGCAGAAAGTGATACAGCCCTCATTAACCCAATGCTACCTCCCCCATATACTACACGAATGTTTCTTGCAGCAAGTGTTCTACCAACAATGCTTGCTGCATTTACAAACTCTAAACTTTTCCCATAACTTGTCCCACAAAATACACAGATATTGGTAAATCTATGAACCGAAGAAGAAACTCCCTCCAATTCTACACTCACACTCTGAATGATTCTGAGTTGTAGGAAAATGAAAAAAATAAAGTGTTTAAATAGGGAAGAGAATAGAAAAAGTAATAATAGCTCCTGTATGGGTAGGTTGGCTGTTGTCAGAAAATTTTGAACTTAAGAAATTTTTTTCTATTTATTTTTATTTTTATTTTTTTTTAAACTTCAAGAAAACCATCAGGGTAAAGAAGTCTAGAAACCCCTGAAGGACTCCGCCCAAAGGATCGTCTGTCCAAAATCAAAATACAATAAAATCATACAAAAATAAAATAATAATAATAAACGATGACATACCTTTATGTACAGGTTTATGGCGTATCTTTATACTGCTTGTCATGAATGCAATAATACCAAGACGACTCTACCAATCTGGGAATTCTTTTCCCTCCCGCTTGTGGGATATTTTGGATTGAGCTACGATGCAACTAATTAAAGTGCATAAATATGACAACTACCACCAACGACCACAGCCAGTGAAAGGTCGCTGGAGAGCCCATGACATTAAATCACAGGATCTAGCTCAGAGGCATTGTCATACGAGAATGCAAGCACGGGACGCTTCTATCTGCCCATCAGCAAGTAGAGCCTACAGTTGAAACCTGGGAATGCTTGCACGGCTCTCTACAGAGCATGGCACACGAACCTTATTTACGAACCGGCGTGCGAAGGTCCACCTAAGTCAATGGCGGGTCTACTACTAGTAGGGGCTCCTAATCTAATTAAAGACCAAGTACAACCAAAGTTTCACCCTTTTTTTTTTTCTTTATTCTTTTTTTTTTTTTTTTTTTTTTTTTTTAAGAAGATGTACAAGATAATATATACAAGTTGTTGCGATTGTGGCTCACATCTTCCTCTGGTTTTATGTCCAGTAACGACTTAAACGCCTTCTATGAGTCGAGGATAAGCTTCCCATCCAATTTTCTTATAAATTGGCAAACAATGTCTTTTTGAGTTAGATTCCCAAGATTGTAACACTTTTACTCGTCCTTGAAGAGATTCCACAAACTAAGAAGTTCACGCTGCACATATCCATAAGAATACGTCTCAAGAGTCAATAAAATATTATCTAATGACTCCTTACTCAGTCCATTCTTAATGAAGAATATTTTATTTTCTCTGTTTACGGAAACCATTCCTAAAGAATGACATTGTGTGTTACAATTCTATCGCGCTCACTTGTAACAAACTTTCATTCTTTTTGCTCTTCTCCTTTTTGAATACGAACTTTTACCGAGACCTGGCATATATGGGACAAATGAATCTGAAGATTCACCAGTTAAACGAACCTTTATTTCGATTATCTAGCGTATATCTTCTGGGATGCCCTTGTACATTAACAGTCTCAGTCTTTCACACCTAACTTTGTAGATTTTTGTTAGAGCATTTAGAGGGAGAGAAGGGAAATGCTTTCTTAGATTTGAGAGAATGACATCCATTTTAAAAGGAGAATGAATCAATTATTGCGGGAAACTAAAAAACAAACCGACTTGAGAGTCACGGAGTACCATTATCCGCCACTTAACTGGAAACACAAAGAACTGCAAAAAGAAAGAAACAATATTAAAATAAATTTTACTCATAACAAGGATTAGAAAGGGAGATGGATTCTATCTCAACAACTTGATGTTCCAGAAATGGTTTGAGTCTTTGTTCATTAACCTTAAATACATTACCATTCCTAGGGTTCTCAATGTCTATGGCCCCATGAGGATACACATGTTTGACAATAAAAGGACCAGTCCACCTAGATCTCAATTTTCCAGGGAATAGGTGAAGACGAGAATCATAAAGCAGAATTTTTTGACTAATTTCAAAAGATTTTCTCAAAATTAATTTGTCATGAAAAGCTTTTGTTCTAACTTTATAAATTTTTTATTTTTCATATGCATCATTTCTCAATTCCTCAAGTTCATTTAATTACAATTTGCGTAACTTGGAAGCATCATCAATATTTATGTTGAGAGCTTTAATGGCCCAAAACATGATAGCTTGAGGGATTCTAAATCGACTCAAAACATTTTTTTTTTAAATTTAAGAACAGTTTTATGATCATTGTGTCGATAGGGAATCACCTCAATCCATTTTGAGACATAATTAACTGCAATCAAAATATACACAAATCCAAATGATGATGGAAATGGACTCATGAAATTAATTCTCCAACAATCAAAAATTTCAATGACAATGATATGGTTCAAAGGCATCATGTCTCGTTTAGAAATGGACCCCAATTTCTGATAATTTTCACAACTTTTTCAAAAAGTATAGCTGTCCTTAAATAAAATGGGCCAGTAAAATCTACACTGTAAGATTTTTGCAGCTATTTTCTTTGAAGAAAAATGACCACCACATGCTTCTAAATGACAAAATTTAATGACATTACCTACTTCATTGTCGGGTATGCATCTTCGAAAGATTTGATCAAGATAATATTTGAACAAATATGGGTCATCCCAATAAAAATTTTTCACCTCAATTAAAAACTTTTTTCTGTCTTGGTATGTCTACTGAGGCGGCATCTTACCTGTTACAAGAAAATTGACAATGTTAGCAAACTAAGGCATGGAATTGACAAAAAATAAAAATTCATTAGGAAAAGAATTATTGATAGGTGTGCTATCAAAAGATGAGCCTGTTATAAGTCTGGATAAATGATCTGCAACAACATTTTCGGCTCCTTTCTTGTCTTTTATTGTGATGTTGAATTCTTAAAGCAACAAGATCCATCGTATCAACCTAGGTTTGACATCCTGCTTAGACATTAAATATCTAACAGCAGCATGATCAGTGAAAACAACAGTAGAAGAACCAATTAAATAAGCTCAAAATTTGTCCAATGCAAATATTACAACAAGTAGTTATTTTTCAGTAGTGGTGTAATTCATTTGAGCACTATTCAAAGTATGACTTGCGTAATAAATTACATGAGGCTTACCTTCCTTTCTTTGGCCTAAAATAGCGTCAACAACAAAATCACTAGCATCACACATCAACTTAAAAGACAAAGACCAATCAGGGGATTGTATAATAGGAGCAGATGTCAGAAGATTGATTAAATTTTCAAAAGATTTTTGACAATCTTGGGTCCAATCAAATGGTGCATCTTTTTTCAGAAGATTACATAATGGTCTAGATATGGCACTAAAGTCCTTAATGAATTTTTTGTAAAATCCTGCATGTCCTAAAAAGGAACGAACTTCTCTGACTATTTTTGGGGAAGGCAAATGAGCAATTAATTCAACTTTAGCCTTATTAACTTTAATTCCTTTAGAAGATATCACATGACCTAACACTATTCCTGAGGTAACCATGTAATGACATTTTTTCCAGTTTAACACAAATCATTTTTCTTCGCATCTTTTAAGAACGTTTTCTAAATTATCAAGATAATTTTCAAAAGAATTTCCAAAAACTGTCAGGTCATCCATGAAAACCTTTAAATAATGCTCAATCATATCACTGAAAATACTTAGCATGCATCTTTGAAAAGTTACTGGAACATTACAAAGACCAAAAGACATTCTTCTATATGCAAAAGTGTCAAGGGGCACGTAAAAATAGTCTTTTCTTGATCCTTTAATGCAATTGGTATTTGATTATACCCTGAATAACTATCAAGAAAACAATAGTAGGGATGTCCTGCTACTCTTTCCAGAATCTGATCAAGAAATGGCAAAGGGAAATAATCTTTCCTAGTGGCTGTATTCAATTTTTAAAAACAACACACATACGCTAACTGGATGAGACTCAGGTAGGTATTAATTCTCCTTTTTTATTTTCAACCACAGTTATTCCAGATTTCTTAGGCACAACTTGTGTAGGGCTTACCCACTGGCTATCAGAGATAGGATAGATAATTCTAACATCAAGTAATTTAAGAACTTCAGCTCTAACTACCTCTTTCATATGTGGATTTACTATTCTTTGAGGTTGTTGAGATGTTTTAGCATTATTCTCTAAATATATTCTATGTGTACAAATTAATGAATTAATACCTTTTATGTCCTTTAATGTCCATCCAATTGCACTTTTATGCATTTTAAGTACTTCTATCAACATACATTCTTGTTCTTTGGTAAGGGATGAGGAAATTACCACCAGAAAGCTTTGTTCTTCTCCCAAAAATGTGTACTTCAACTCATCAGGTAATGGCTTTAGTTCTAGTATGGGTACTTCTTCATGAGTATTTTCATTCATGGATTTTAACTCTTCGAATCTCGGCTTCCATCCTTTGTATTTCATTACCTGTGAACAATCAAGCAAAGAGCATACTTTAGAAATATCATCATCTAATTATGTACCTGAATCAAAGGAATTAATTAAACAAATTTTTAATGGGTCAGAAGAACTCCTGATTTGAAGATGATCATCTATAATGACCTCAATCCCTTCAATTTCCTCCTTGTCATCATAGACTTCCTGTGATTACTTGCACATGTTGAAAATATTAAGCTCCAGTATCATATTTCCAAATGTTAACTTCACCACTCCATTTCCACAATTAATCAAAGCATTAGATGTTACTAAAAATGGGCGACCTAAGATAACAAGAATTGACTTAGAACTATCAACTATAGGTTCAGTTTCCAAGATAATAAAATTCACAGGATATATGAATTTATCAACTTGTACCAACACATCTTCCACTTTTCCTTTTGGGATTTTAATTTATCTATCAGCAAGTAGAAGAGTTACAGAAGTTGATTTTAACTCACCTAGGTTTAGTTACTAATAAACTGAATATAGAAGCAAATTATCACTAGCACTAAGATCAAGTAAAGCTCGTTCAATTTTATGTTCTCCAATAATGTATGAAACTGTAGGAAAACCAGGGTCTTTATATTTCAACTCATTATTGTTTTGAAGAATGGAGCTTACCTGTTCAGTCAAAAAAACATTCTTTTTTACATTATGTTTCCTTTTAACAGTGCACAAGTCCTTCAAAAATTTGGCATAACAAGGGATCTGTTTGATAGCATCTAACAGAGAAATATTGACCTTCACTTGTTTAAAGATTTAAAAAATGTCACTATTATGGTTCACTTTACTTGAATTGTTTAATGATTAAGGATATAAGGGTGAAGGCGAAGGTTTGGTCTCCTTTTGGCTAGGTGGCTTATCAACTCCTTCCTCATCTTTGGGATTTGACTCATCATTTTTCTCACAAGATTCAGAAATTTATTTTTCAACAACTTTTCCACTCCTAAGAGCTATCACTGACTTGACTTGATCTATTTGTTGGCTTTCTGAACTACCCTCATTTAGACTATACTGACCCTTGGAATTTGGTTGAGGTGAGAGGGAAACTTTCCTTTCTTGTGAATGGCGAGTGCAGAAGAAAGTTTAACAAGAGTGTCTTTTATGCCAATCATGGCTTGAGTGTTTTGGTTATTAATGGCCTCTTACTTTTTCATGAATGCATGCAATGTTCCTTCAAGGTTTTTCCTATATGGTGGGACATAAGGTGCATATCCTTGAGAATTTTGAGAGTCTTATTGTGCTTGAGGAGGTGATGGTTGCATAAATTGTGCCTGATTGTTGGTCCTCCAACTGAAGTTTGGGTGATTTTTTCATCCCGAATTGTATGAATCTGAAAAAGAAGAAGTGAATAGCTTTTTAAAATTATTCATTGCATTTACTTGCTCATGCACAACTTCTTTAAAAATAGAAATTTTTGGACATTCATTTGTTGAGTGTCCTAATTCATCACAAATGCTACAAATTTCTTTATTTTGCACATATTTGATTTCTTTTACTTTCCCTGATTCTATGGCTTCAACCTTTCGAGTCAAACTAGCAAACCTAGCCTTTAGATCTTCTTCTTGAGTAAGATGATATTTTTCTTTACTAGCATTTGCAAGGTTATATCTAATTGAATTTTCAGAAGGATTAGTATCATGCCAAGATTGAGAATTTTCAGCTAAATGGTCTAAATAGTCTAAAGCTTCTTCAGGTTCTTTACCAAGAAACTCACCATTGCACATTAATTATTTCCATAAATTATTTGATTTCGGGTGTTAACCCTTCATAAAAGAAGCTTATAGTGCGTCATTTTTCAAAATCATGATGTGGGCAAGAATTTAACAAATCTTTAAAACGTTCCCAACTTTGAAAATATGCTTCATTTGAATTTTGAAAAAAAAATTGGATTTATCTTTTCATAGCATTAGTTTTATGTGTTAGTAAAAGTTTCTTTAAAAACTCACCTTACATTTCTTGCCATGTATCAATTGATCTTGGTTTCAAGGTGTTAAGCTAAGGTTTTGCTTTATCTTTCAAAGAAAAAGGAAACAAATTAAGCTTAACAATCTCTTCAGTGTAAGTTTGGTCATTAAAAATGGTACATCTTCAAATTCTTTTAGATGTAAATATGGGCTTTCAGATTCTAAATAATAGAAATTAAGAAGTAATGAAATCATACCTGACTTGAATCTAAAATTATAAGCATTGAGTGGAAAGATAAAACATGATGGAATAGAATTTTGAGATGGTTGCAAATACTCACGCATGGTTCACAACAGTTGATTTTCATGTTCATCATGCACACTTTCATTTTCAGCCATTATGTTTAATGTGTGTGATTGTGATTCATACAAATCAATATGTAAAGTACCAGGATTAATTTTAACTAAACGACCAGAATTTGAATCATGATACCAATTAAGTATAAATAAGTAACTTAAAATAAAAAAGACAATGTACAAGTAGGCGGTATAAACCTGCTGTTAAATATATTAATAAAGATGTGGTATAAACCAGCCACCAAATATATATTAACACGTAGTAAATAAATATATTAACAAGGGTATGGTATAAACCAACCACCAAATAAGTTAATAAGCTGATAAATTAAAAAGTTAGTAAGCAGGTAAATTAAAATGTTAGTAAGCAAGTAAAGTAAAAAGTTAGCTAGTTAGATAGTTAGTAAGAGAGTTAGATAGCTAGTAAGTTAGTAAGAAAGAAAATTAAAAGGTTAGTAGGTTAGTAAGTTAGAAAGTTAGAAATAAAATATAGAAAGTAAAATATAGAAAATAAAATACAGAAAATAAAGTGCAAAATGTAAAATACAGAAAATAAAATACAGAAAGTAAAGTGCAGAAAGTAAATTTAAAATATGAAAATCGGAGAATCGACAAGCCGATTTTTTGCTTCGGCGAGAGAGAAGAGAAGAAGAAAGATTATTTCATTAATGATTAAATATTACAGAGAGATAAGAGAGAGTTTCTCCCACTAAGTTAATACGTTAGTAAGTACAAAGAAAAAAATTTAAAAAACATATATATATATATATAATATATATATATATATATATATATATATATATATATATATATATAAGATCTACAGGAAAAAAAATATATATATATATACAAAATATTTACTCCATAAATTTGTTCTTCAAATCAAGTCGCCAACAATGGCACCAAAAACTTGATGCGGATTAAAAGTTACAAACTCAAGTGCAGGTTGTTTCAAGTAATAAATTCTAGGGAGTTCGAGGTCGATCCACAGAGAATTGATGAAAAAAAATTCTTTGACGTAAAGTAAATATTTTGTCACAATAATAAAAGTGATAAAACTTAGTCACAAATAAAAAAAAAACTTACTTGAGTTAGGAGATCCACTCTTATTAAATAAATTAAGGACAAGATTAATTCTTTTTATAACTCAATTAGAATCCACACATAATGGAGGTTCCAATCTTAAAATACAACATTCAAAGTTCATTAAAAATTATATACGTAATTATATTATGATTCTTTTAATCATCTATTAACGCCACCACTTATAAATGGGCTCAAGCATTCATTGTGCCAACCTCTTGTCTACAATGAATCAAGATCTTCTTTTTACAAGGAGGGTTTCTAAATTGATTGAAAATAAAATACAACACATATAATGACCACTTGAAAATATATCATTTAAGCATAAGAAAGAAATTAATCTAACATTAACTTATTACCAAAAACTTCACCCTTTCACCAAATTAAAATAAAAATTAGTTACTCATAGACAAGAAGAAAGAAAAAGAGAAGAAAAAGAAGAAGAACATAACTTCAATTTAGAACAAAAGAAAACTGCAACAAGATAATCAAATAACACAATAGCATGATCTTGATATCTCATACCAAGATTCTTCAAATGATCAGCCAAGACTCCCTTTTATAGAGGATTAATGATACAAAATGATAAGGGAGCTGATCCATGAGTGAGTGGATAAGTGGAAAATGAGTGGAAAATGCCAAATGACTTTTGATGAGTGGAAAATTATTGAAATTCTTTGTCTCCAAAATCATTTAGTGTTGAACTCATTGAATGCTTTATAGAATTGAAAAATGGTCTTCATAAAAGTTGTAGGCCTGGATCTTAGCTTTCAAATGCCATTAGTTTGAGCCCAAAACATTCTTACAACTCGAGATATAGTCTGTTTACTACACATTGCTCAGGCCCAACTATAGTTCTTCTGTTCTGACTTGGAAGCATAATAATGACCTCTAAGCAATCCGAAATAAGTGTTGTGTTCTTCATGAAAGTTGTAGATATGGGTCTTAACTTGTAGATGCCAAAATTTCAGCCTAATTAAGTTCTTATAGCTCGAGTTATGCTCTGATTACTGTACACTATTCAGGTTCTAATTACAAAACCTGTATTCTGAATTCCAAGACCAATTAGATTCACTGGATGTCTGATTTTGACCTAGACTCATGAAAATTGTAGAGCTCTCTCTTATCTTTCCTACAAGGTAAAATAAATAATTATTAGACATCTAAAACTCAAGATATGGCCAAAATACAGAAACAGTGTAAGACATAAATCATGCTGAAAAATCAATTTAGTCCAATTTGAGTCCAAACTTACAAAACATAACCAAGCTCAATTAATTAAGTACATGGAGAGTGTAAATGACTAAAAATGAGGGTTTATTAATATATAAAATATGTGATTATCATGAATGCCTTAGTGCATGAAAGTTCTCTAAAAGAGAAGTAGAGTTAGTAATGCAAAGTTACTAAGTGTACTAAGTCTAGTTGGCATTTGGATAAGTGTCATAGTGCATGAACGGTTCTTTCAGAGAAGAGGTTTTTCTTAGTAGTGCAAGATGGATTTAGTATAGAATTATGTGGTAGTTATGTTAGAGTTAGGACATAACTCTGCATTATCACACACTTCACTTCACATATACTTGCTATCCCTAGAGAGCAGCGAGTAGAGGCATCCACTCGAGTTTGGTGGCGATATCCACCTAGTTTATGGTAGACTACTTGGTATGCTACTTAGTAGAAGAAGGAGAATACTTGTTATAGTAACAGACTTTTCCCCTACCAGTTATGTTATAAGAGGTCCCACGTTAATATGACAAAGTATCTCCTTGAGCAGGGAGAATAGTTAAGTATCATAACACTACACCTACATTGCATATATTTTTCTTTGAGCATACATCATCTCATCATTTCATTATTTATTATTTTTTTAGTTTAGAATTTGTGTTTTTGTGTGTATTGTTTGGTTATTGCATTGTGCATTCGGTGATAGTTATATGGGCAGTTGTCTAGTCGATGGTTTCTAAATGATTGTATGGGCAGTTGTTTGATATCATCGTGGTTTCGGTTATCAAATCAGAAGTATAGAATTGCTTAGGAACGTTACATAGAGAGAGGAGGTTTTGTAATGGTTCTTATACAATGAGTTTCAGTATGTTTATCAGTTTAAGTTGAGTTTATTCATTTTCGAATATGTAGATTACTGGTTTTGGTATACTTATACTGAGAAATGTGATTTCTCACCTCGTTTGTTGCCATGTAAATCCAGGTGGAAGCTCTTCAAAAGCAAGAAGAAAAGTTTGAAAACTAGAATAATAGTTTTGTGCTTAGTAGTTTAAAGCTTTGTATTTATTTACTTTGCTTTTAGTTTGTATAAAGTTTATATACACAATGAGCTTTTTTGTGGCAATATGTATGTATATAACTTTTAGTTTCCACAAGGCTCTCCATTATTATTTGCTAAAATGATATGAATTAGTATGATGTTTAAGTTAGAAGTAGCATAACTAATACTGTTTATCCTAGAGTATGCTTGATATACTAGGATATCGGTATTAGGGTGTTACAGTATGCACACAATAAGAAATGTCAGGCCTAGTAACAGACAAGTAAATCAACCTGCCCACCAATCTGTGATAACGTTCTGGATCTGGAAGGAGATTACCTTCGGCCAAAGGCAGGTAGTGATGTTGATCCATGTGAAAACCACCAGGCTTGGCTCCCAACAATCCTACTTCAGATATGATATCCAATGCATATTTGCGTTGACACAAGAAAATGCCAGTAGAGTTACGAGCCACCTCAATGCCCAAAATATATTTCAGCACTCCAAGGTCTTTTATATGAAAACATGCATTTAAGTATATTTTGAAGGCTTTGATGGCAGCATTGTCATTCCCCAAAATCACGAGATCATCTTCGTAAACGAACACATGAAGTTGCACATTTTCACATTGCAGAGTAAAAAGTGAATGATCGGAGACGGATTGGGCAAATCCATAGCGTTTCAAAGCACCAGCCAATTTAGCAAACCAACATCGGGGAGCTTGTAACACCACAATTTTTATTTTTCTTGATATAAAAGAGTTTTATAATATTTGTGAATATTTGTGAATTTTTGGGAATTTTTAAATAATTTTAATTATTTTAATATTATTTTGAGCTGTATGTGTGTTTGAGGCGGGCCCAAAAAAATAAAATTTTTTCTCAGACCGAAAAGTTTCGGACTATTAATGCGAGATCAGGAGAACATACTAAACCCAAAATTGGGAATAATTGATGAAAATTTTCTTTATCTAAGTTTTTATTATCCATTGGATAAAGTTATTATCCATTGGGTAAAGCTATTATCCATTGTGTAATGTTATTATCCATTGGTTAATAGTTTTTGAAAATATCTAGAAAAATATCTAAAGCTAGTCAAGGAAGGTAGGCTATAACAACTTTATGATCAACTTATTAGAAGCAAGCTTGGAGGGAAAGCTTTGCATATCAACCCTTGATCTAATCAATGGTTGTGAGGGCAAGCTTAGTGAAGAAACTTAGGATATCTACCCTTGATTGAATCAATTGTTATGATAGCTTGTAGCAAAAATTAAAATATCTTTTTCTCTCTCCGTGTAGTCTCACGACCATAAGGGTTAGGAGACAAAATATCACATTTCAAAAAGCTATCATCTTTTCTCTCAAAAACTTAACACATTTTCTTTCATTTTCTCTCCTCTAGCTCACGACCTCGCCACACAAATATACTTTCCAATCACTTATAATTCAAATAAATCATACCACTTAGTCCTAAACACCATTCTAAGCAACTTTGAAGTTGTGATCAAGGCTTGATTCCATCATCTTCAAGTTTGATTTTTGACTTCAAGTTATAGGGTTTCAAGGTAAAATTCTTGAAACTTAATTTCTTATTTGATTCTTGAAATTCTAAGACTATATTTGATCTATGGTTGTCTTACTTAAGCCTTGGATGTTAATAAGTTTGTGTTTGCTTTAGTTTTTAAGAATCATTTGCGGAAGAAAGTTGATAGAAAGGATCAAACAAGGAGCTTAGGAAGCTACATACAAGGTAAGAAGGAGATTAACCTCATCAACTACTTATGGTAGTGAGGGACACGAAATTATGTGTGATTTGTGTGGTTTGTAATTATTTATTCTATGTGATTTATTGCTTTGATATTATACATGAACTTGTTAGAGTAGAATTTTGATGCTTAAAGTATGTTGTATGTGATAAATCATGCTTGTGAGGAAAGGAATTTTGGCTCCAATAGCCATTGAGGCTCACGGCCTCTAAGCCCTTCAAAGGGGAATCCATTTCAAAAATGTTTTATTAAATGGTAATCTAGAGGATTAGTGGTGATAAATCTAATTAAGGAATTACAAGATAAAAATGGAAATTAATATATTTTTATCACTAATTAAGAAGTGAATTTCGATCACTAGAAGGAATTTAGGACTAAATTTGGGATTTTCAAGTATTTTATTTAAATGAATTTTAAATAAATTAAATGGAAAAAGGTTTTATTTAAAATTAAAATAATATGGATTTTGAGAAAAATGTTAGAAATATTATTTAAAGGTGATTTAATTAGGAAATAATGGAAATAAAGTTTAAATTTTATACTAAATAAGAAAATTTTTAATTTGAGCTTAGAATATTGAGAAAATATTTTACGTGATTGAAAATACGTAGAAAAACCCTTACGCGATTTAAAAATGATGATTTTTAACTACGTGATTGAGAAAACGTTGAAAAATTGTTACGCGATTTGAAAACATAACAGAAGTTTTTTGCGATTGTGAAAATGCGATTAAAATGCTACACGGTTGAGAGGAACTGTAAGTTTTGCTGTCGGGCCGATATACTGGACCCGGATATATCACTGTGTGTTGGTGGCCGATAGTGGCTTATAATGTGCATTAAGTCATTAGACATGCATTTGTCAAACAGAAGGTGTCTGTTAAGGCTTTCGTTGCCTAGGAGTTGAATTACACCTAAGTGCAGGTGCCAATTGCGTAGTGTTGTTCACTTGTTGAATTAGGAGACATAGGAGCATAAGAATTCCACAAATGGACTGTAGGTAGCTCCACTGGGTCGTGGTAACTGAGCAATGTTCCGGCGATCTTGACTAAACACTATTCCTATTCACGATTTGGCGTAGAATGTCGTGTATAATGCCTGATGTGCACTTTGAGAAATTATAGCACTTGGTCTGAGGCGGCCGATATACCGACATATCTTCTGGATCATTCTCTCCGAAATTGAGTTTAGCTCCATGGAGTAGGAAATTGGTTCATTGTGCATGCGCATAGTCAATCATTATTTTACTGCGATATATATGTATGTATGCTGTAGTAACTATTTGCTATTTAATGCAATGATTATATGATGCCATGAATATATCTGTTAAATGCTATGTATGAACAATATGTTGTTTTACTGTCTTTTTACTGCCATGATGGTATTGATGTAGGGGATCTCACGTCTTTGCTATGTTATTATATTTATTTGTATGCTTGATAAAGAGTGTGAAGAGGAAGAAGAGGAGGACGGATCGCCTCATTTCTGTCTGTGTTAGTTTGTTTGTTTACTATGATAGCATCAAGGGGTTTTCTGGGTTATATGAAAGTGTTGTATAGAGGAGGCACAATTGCATGGCATTATGATGCAGACGAGGATCGTGTAGTATATATAGAGGAGGTATCTATGACCTTTAGTAGGACTTTTCATGGGGTCCTTATATTTTCTTTTAGTACTTTTGTGCATTTACGTTTTACTATGTCTATGGAGTTTTTGTGGAGTACTCGTCGTGTTACTCCTATGGAGGACTCAGTTATTTCTTCTGCGCGGACTCTAGTCCGTAGCCCTGCGACCCATCTGGGGTTTTTGTTTTCTGAGGAGTTTGAGGAAGATCCGAAGGAGGATTCAGATGAGTACCCTTCTGGCTGGATGTGGGTACTAGGTTAGTTTATGTTTGGGCTGTCATACCTATATAGTTATTTTGAGGACAAAACTGAATGTTTTAAAGTATTAGAACTTGGTATGTATGTAATGTAAATTATTTTAATTTGGTATATTTAGCAATTTATTTAATTTATTAGTTTTTAATTATCCACAAATAAAAATATTTGAAAAACGTACAAATAATATTATTAACTTTTATAACTTGGTAAAATTTGGTAACTTGTTTTTCGCAAATGTGATGCCCTAAAGGGGGTGTTACAGAGCTTGTTTCAACCCATACAACGACTTGCGAAGTCTACAAACTTTACTTGAAGCTTGAGATCAAAATTCTGGAGGAAGTTTCATATACACCTCCTCTTCAAGATCCCCATGCAAGAAGGCATTATGAACATCCATTTGATGAAGTTCCCAATTTCTAGCAGCTGCAACAACAAGAAATGTGTGCATGGTCACCATCTTCGCAACAGGGGCGAAGTTTTCATTGTAGTCAAGTCCTTCAACTTGGTTATTTCCCAGTATCATGAGTCGGGCTTTAAATCGTTCAACGGAACCACCAGAGTTATACTTGATTTGATAAACCCACTTGCACCCAATAGCTTTCTTTTTGGGTGGCAGTGGTTCCAAAGTCCAGGTCCCATTACTCTCCAGTGCTTGTATTTTAGTCTGCATGGATTGTCACCGTCGTTCATCTTTTATAGCTTCAACAAAAAACTGAAGTTCAGTTCCTGCACTAATAGCTGCTAAGAAATGTCGATGGTGCACAGAGAAGTTATCATAATTTACATAATGTGTTATAGGATAGGGTGTACTTGAGGAATGAGAAGTAGCAAGTGAACTTGGAGAGGGGGCTATTCTGCAGATGGTGTTTGTCACAAAATCTCTCAGCCGAGTGGAAGGTATTTTAGCACGGTGTCCACTACGCATGCACATCAGCACTTGGTCCCCCTTTACGATTGTACCAGTCTTAATATCATGAAAGTCAGTAGGTGGAGCTTCTAGTTCTTGCAAAAAAATTGCATTCTCATTGTTGTCAAGGTTACCAGCAGTTGCTACACTATTTCTATTTCTAGAATCAAACCACGTAATCTCCATTTCATTATCGTCATCAGCACTATTCCAAGGTACAACATTATCTAGTTCTGTGGTAACAGGTTCAGGTGCCGAGGGTTATGATTCAGCATAATGGAATTCATTTTCAGAAAACACCACACCTCTAGATATCAAGAACACACCCAATTCCAAATCATATACTCTCCAACCCTTTTTACCATAGAGATATCCCAAGAAAACACATCGTCGACTGTGACTTGCAAATTTATCCCCTTTAGAGTCTCAGTTATGAATATAGCATAAGCTCCCAAACACGTGCAGATGATTGAGAGACGGTGGTTTATTGTAGAGCATCTCATACGGAGTTTTCCCATTCAATACAATTGAGGGTGTGCGGTTGATTAAGTATCATGTAGTTAGAATACATTCCCCCCAAAACTCAATGGGGAGATGAGCTTGAAAGCGTAGAGCATGAGCAACATTAAGGATATGCCTATGCTTTCGCTCTATTCGTCTATTTTGTTGAGGATTTCTTGTACAAGATGTTTCATGCACAATCCCATGACTTTGAAAATAGTTATCCATGCATACAAATTCTGTATCATTGTCGTTATGCACAACTTTCACTTGTTTGCTAAATGGACATTCTACCGTAGCAAAGAATTAACACATGTGTGTGAAAATTTCTTTCTTTTCTTTTAACAAATAAATCCACACAGCTCGTGAATAATCATCCACAATGGTAAAAAAATACCAAGCACCACAATGAGATATAGTTCAATAGGGTCCCCACAAGTCACAATGAATTAACTGAAAATTGTCCATGGTTTTATTAATACTAATGGGAAAACTTTCTCTATGTTGTTTAGCTCTAAGGCAAACATCACAGGCTTTATTACATAATGCATTACTTCTGCTAGAACCAATATTTGGAATTAGCTCCACAAGCTTAGGAGACAGATATCCCAATCGCTTATGCCACAAATCAAAAACATTTCCACTATCAGATTTTACAGCAGCAGCAACAACCATTCCTCGAAGGTAGTAGAGCCCCTTTCTTTGTTCACCCGCTCCAATCACCATCCTCGAGATACCATCCTGTATAACACAGAGTTTGTTAGTGAACTGAACCATGCAGTTTAATTCATCAATAAGCTGTGATACTGAAATCAGATTGCATTTTAAGCTAGGCACATAGAGAGCATTGCTTAGTTCTAGAGCATCACTAAGCACCACCGTTCCTTCCCTGTTAGCAAAAATTTGCTCTCCATCTGGAAGCCCCACTGGACATTCCAAGATATTTCTCACATCAGTCAAGTATTTTAGCTTTCCTATCATATGACAAGAAGCACTTGTATCTATGATCCATTGTACAAAATTACGCTTACCAGTCAGCTTTTCAGGAGTTCCTAATTTGACATTATTTAAGAGATTCACCAATGTTTGCCACTACTCGCCATTGAGTCCACTAATAGCAGACTTATCAGCATATATTATCATGGTGTTTGGTTCTGGTCCTGGTGCGGAGGCTTGGGCTGCATTTGCAGTTATGTCATAAGGTGAGATTGTCTTCCTTAGCTTCACTTCTTCGGTAGCGACTTCTTTTCCTTTGTCTTTGTTCTTGCTTTCTTCCTCAGTCATGATGGCAATGGCAGGCCTATTAGACAAGCTCTAATACCATATAAAGAAGAATTTGCGATGCAATTCTTGCCTTTGTATTGCTATACAAACCGAATATATATACATAAAGTTTACAAAGAATAGCTGCCTCAATTTTATACTAATTATATGCTAACTATTCCTAAATATAATCTGTACTGATTGTCACAATATCGTAATAGATATTACATGATAATTATAATAACTATGAAAAATATTGAATCAATCCTAATAATAATAGAAGATATACTGAATCAATCCCAATAATAATGGAAGATGTCAAAGGATCTCAATATCTTTGATCAATTTTGCTCTATATCTCTTTAAAGGTACACGTGAACACAGACTCAGTTTCATTTTTTAAAAAAAAATATAGAGTGCTTTGTGTACCAAAAAAGAAAAAAAGAAAAGAGTGCTTTGAATATTCTCTAACGAAAGTTTGTAGAAGTTTTTCCTTTCTTCCATGTTCTTTCTATGGATGATAAGAATAAGATGACGTTATATAGTTTAAAGAGTATTTCACTTAATGAGAGTATGATAAATGTTCAGTCTAATTAAAAACAAAAACAAAACTCTAGTGTTTTGGTTAATTTGTAAGAGTGTGTTTGGAAGTTTGAAGGGAAAGGAAGGGGAAGGGTTTAAAGAGAAAGAAAGGGAAAGAAAATGAGAGGTTTATCTTCCTCCTTGTTTGGGAGTGTGGAATATATGAAGGAAAGGAAATGGAGGGTTTAAGATATATTTTTTACTATTTTACCCTTTATTCAAAAAAATTAACATAATTAATGTTTTACAAAAAATATTAAAGTGAAAAACTAATAAAAAAATCTATCTAAAATTTCTCACTATAATTTTTCTCTAAAAAAATTCTCTAAAATTATTTTTCTCTATCAAAGTTGAAAAAAAAATTTCGAGAGAGTAAATTTTTTAATAAACAGTATCTTCTCTCAATAAAAATATTGATTCAAAAAAACATTTTCTCACTCTAAAAATATCGGCTCTCTCTCTCTCTCTCTCAAATTATTGTCTCTAATTAAAAGGTGGATCTTATTCACTTTAAAATTCATTTTATTGACATACAAGTCTCAATTCCTGTTCTTAAGTTTAACTAATCATTTTTTTAAAAGTGGTGTTATTCAAATATTATAATTTATTGTGTGGATTTTTAGTACTTATTTTTTAATTGTATAAAAGTGTAAAAATAGTAAGAATCTTGTAAGAACATTTTGCTCCTCAATTCTCAATAACTTGAGCATTGGATAATTGAGTTTTTAAAAATAATAAGAAATATACACCAATATATAAAATTATACACAATTCTATTATGGGTTCAAACTTATACATCATACACCAAAACATAATAACATACATATACATTATAAAAAAACATCAAAATTATCCTGAGTTGAAACTTCAAAAATCTTATCCAACCTAGTCAGCACCACACAATTCTATTCATAACCAAACTAACATTCTAGCAAAAGGACAAAACAATGTATGATCAATTGTTAACCCATCATTTCAACTTGATGATCAAATCGCCACCGATTTTTTGTGAAGAACCACACTAGATTTTGTTCAATACCTGCAAAATGAAAATGTTGCCAACGTAATTTTGAGACCATCATATATTATAATTAATTGCAATTCATTTGAAAAGACCAGCATGCTTATGCTATGACATTTTACATACAATTATCAACAGTCATGTTGCAATAGCTCCTAAAAATAGGAAATAAGGCAGTAACATGAAAGCCCAAACATAATCTAACAAGAGAATAGTAAAGGTGAAAATTGTGAATATATAAATTAGAATAATGATTTTTGTATAATTTCTTAGATCACATTTTATATCACTCCCCACACAATATCCATACACATAATAAATGCTTAAACAGGAGTTGGACTACTAAAATCTAGATCAATTTTTTGGTACGTGAATAGAAGGTTCTCCCACTTGATAATGTGTCAAGTTTCATCAAATGGCTTGGTTTGTAGCAACATAGATAGATGAGGACAAGAACCATTTGCAATATAGACCCTACTGTAATGTTTCTCCATGTTCCCAGTCAAACATGGCACCAACTGCAAGAATTCCTATCAAGGTCTTGAGATGACACATTCAAGAATTCATAATGACATTGGCGATGTACATTTACACTACAAACTACTATAAGAAAATTATAACTGCTATACTTTGACATAGTCACACTGTAAGTTCATCTAATTGGGAATAAACTAATTAATATCTATTGAAATGATAAAATGATAATTACTCTGTCTCTGTCCTTAATTTTGTCTTAAGCTGTAGAAAATAAATCAAGAAGAAAAAATTATTGATGAACTATAATTTAAGTGTGACGTATCTACTATTTTTTTTTGATTAAGTGACGTATCTACTATCATACATACATAAATGAATCATTACCATATTCTTTTATTTTTACTTTTACACATGGGCCATTTTTTTTGGGGGGGGGAACTTTACATGGCATGGCACCGAGGCTGCTCTGATGCTACATACATATATCAATAAAATTGCTAAAACGTAGGCCATCCCAATAGCAGCAATGATATAAGATAGTCCCTCCGCATACATGATCACATAATAATTATTCTAATAATGGATGCTTACGTAGAATTAGAAACCAAGTCACAAGCATGAAGGATCATATACAGAAGCCAAATACAAATGCAGTTTTCAATTTGTCTAGAGAAAATAAATAGCAATGTGGGCATGACATTCAAATCAGTTATAGCCAATAAACACAAACAAAGTGGACAGAGAATAAACACATAAATAGATATGCAACATAATTGACAATTGACTAGGCTTTGCCATCACTAGCCTTGCCAAGGGAAGCGAGTAGCCGAGAGCCAATTTTCAAGTCGCGTAATAGTCAATGGAATCCTTTATCAACTTAACACAATTACCTTTATCCCCTCTTCATGGAATCCTTTTATTAACTTATGAAAGTAATGAACATGAATGAATGACACAACACAAGAAAGTTAAAACAATTACCTCAACGAACCAGAGGGACCGACAAGACTAAGCACCATCTCAAGTAGCAACTCTTTGCGTTTGTCCGGAGGACAACCAATCACTCCTCTAATCTTCTCAGGATTATCAAGAAGATAAAGGTATGCACGGGTGAACAAGTGCCTCTCAATCTTCAAATCCTCCAGAAGCTTCCAAATTTCAGATTCAGAAATTGGAAGTTTCTGTTGAACTCTCTCATAAACAATAGTACTCTCTCTAAGAGCTACATTACCCTATCTAAGAGCTCCGACAATATCTTGAAGTGCCACCTTTATCCCTTTAATTTCATCTTCATCCTTTGACCTTCTAGACCTTTTAGATTTGCCCTCTTGACTGCGAGTTCCTTTTCCCTCAGGAGATGTGGCTTCATTATCATTGCCAACCTCTTGAACACTCTCGAAGGTCACCTCATTTGTTTCAATAGACTCAGATTCTCCAGTAAGTGGCCTTTTGTTTCTAATGTCTTTTGCAGTCTCAGCATGTTGTCCAGTAGCTCTATCCTCTCCACATAAGATCATCATCTTGTCATAATTTGGAATAGGCTTTGTCATCCACTCTTTAGCTTCAGGCTTAGCCTGTCATATAAACATTGTTCAACATGGTAAAAAAATATGACCAAAAGACATGAGAGAGATAAAATCAAGAAAAATTATTAATAGAAAACATACCTCGATTTACTTTTGCCAAACTTCCGGTTCAGCACACCAATGCTTTGTGATTGGGTCCCAAGCAAATCCACTCAAGCCATTTTTGAACAAATCATAGCATTTTGCAAAGCGTCTCTTTAATAACTTCCAACGACCCTTTACCTTTTTCTTGTCAAAAGCTCTTTCAAATTTGTCTTGCAACTCTTTAGTTATGGCTTCATAAGCTTTTGAAGTAAAGGTCCCATTCACTTTATTTCCCTCATATTGTTGATTCAAAAAAGCATCAATAAGAACATTATCCATCTCTTTTGTCCATGTCTCTCTTTTAGTCTCAGACATAATTCCTAAGCAGATTATCTTAATTCAATTTCAATATAAAGAAAAGGAATTTAATATATGATACATTTTTATCAATTAACATCACAATATTCATCAAGTCATAAGATACATGTTCAATCTAAATATAAGAATAAAACAAATCAAGATGTATAATCTCTCCACATAGCATCAGCTATAGAATTTCTTAAATTGTCTCCTAAACGGGTATGTTCTTCATCCTCATCATCATCTATTGGAGCATGCCCATGTTGTTGAGGTACGTTTTGATTAGCAATTTCTTCATCCACCTCAGCAACCAGCTCTTCATCAGGATCTACTATCATCAAATAATTATGCAAAATGCAACATGCTATGATAATCATATTTTGAGTCTTGATTCCATATGTTGGTTCAGTGCCATTTGCAATGATAAGAAACCTTTTTTTCAAAACCCCAAAAGCCCTTTCAACAGCATTACGTAATGATGAATGGTGATGATTAAATAATTCTTGAGGTGTTCGAGGCAGATTTCTTGATGAAAATTCCTTCAAATGATAGCGTGTTGTTCTATAAGGTGTGATCAGTTCCTTTCTTAACATGAATCCAGCATCAAGGACATAATATTTACCTATTAAAAAAAATCAACGCTAAGATGTAACTAATGGAACAAGAGGAAAAGGAGAAAAATTCTATTAATTACCTCTGGGGATTCTAAGATAATTTGTTCTACGTAATGCATCTTTTGATATCCTTGAATCGGATGCAGTGCCCTCCCATCCAGGTAAAACGTAAGTAAATCTTAAGTCAAATGAGCATGCAACCAACACATTCTGTGTTAGAAAATCTTTCCTACCATGATATTTTGAAGCTTCAACCGATGGGACTTTCACACGAACATGTGTACAATCAATTGCCCCGACACAATCCTATCATTGACATTTTGTTGTCAATATATTTTTAATTAAACATGTTTCTAAATTTCAATATAAAAACTAATTTTACCTTAAAAAATGGGTTAAATCGATTGCTTCCAAGAATTTCTATAGGAATTTGTGAGCCATCCAGTTGTTTGAGATATTTCTCTTCTAACTCCACTATTGATCGAAGCACACGATGAAAATGACGACTAGTAGTCTTATCAGAGCGTCGAAACCAAAATTGAACCTCTCGATTTCTAACATTATGTGTTAGAATATAGAGTGTTTTGGCAACTTGTTCCTCTACAGTTACCCGTTGTGTTGGTTGAAGACCGCCCTCTCGTTCTAGCATAGCACACAAGTCCAAAAAGGCTTTAGGCCCCATTCTTATTATCTTACGACCTTCACTACTACCAATTCGCTTCATTATCTTTTCTCGTGCCCTGTCCTTCTCGAAGGTCAAAGTACGCGTAATTATCCTACTCCGAGAATGAATTCTAATTATATAATAATAAACTACAAGGAATATGACATGAACAATAGCCAGTCGACGTCTTTCTCTCCATATTAACAAAGCGAGATTTCTCTGTTGTCCTTGATCATCCATCTATAAAGATAATAATATTTATATGAACAATTAGTTAGCCTTGTTTAATACAAACCAGGATTCATGGTAATTTATTACAAACAATGAGAAGAATAAGAGGAGATACAACAACCAATTCACAGGAAAATAGATCAGAAAACTAGTGAAGTAAAATAAACACTATAGCATGATCAAGTAGCCGTAGAAGAAATGTTTTCCAGTGGGAGACCGTTTCCAATAAAATAGAAAAGGAGCTAACCAAAACATGCGAAACTAGAACTCAATATCCATTCCACATCATCTTACCTAATTATAATTCCTTCGTATAAAATGAAAACAAAATAGAAGATGGAGAAATATTGTTTAACTAGGCATTTGTAAATCAAATCATGTCAAGAATATGCATGATACACAATCAAGTAGGATGTTATGTAATATGTAATTTGTTATGTAACATTTGCCTTCAAGGTTCCTGTTTTGTTTTTCATCATCCTGAGTTTTCAACACAAACTCAAAGGAGACGGTGATTCAGACTTACAACAACACCTCCTACAGTAATCAGATAGACCGTGATTTAGACTTGCAACATATCCTCTAAATTTGATTCAAACAAATGTGCACGTGTGAGAGGCAGAGTTAGACAGAAAACAAATTTCAGCATGATATATTTTAAGGCTTTGGTAAGCAAATGGTAACCAAATTGTAGACTTCCTCAGATCACAAGACTAATGGAATTAAGGCCTAAGCTTAGAGGTAGAGAGCTTGCTGTGCGTGGTGGCAAGAGGTGGCGTGGACAGGGGCGTCAACTACACGGAGGAGGAAGGCGGTCTTCGTGGCGCGTACGAGTGGATCTGGCCCACGGATCTGGTGGAGGACGACGCAGTTTTGGACTCGCAACGAGGACAGCCGGCGAAGAGGACGGGATTGGGGCTGGGTGGCTAGCTTACACACGTTGACGGTGGCCGAATCTATGCAGTTCGACTGCGGGCTGGCTGGATTTGGGCTTTTCGTGGGTCGATTGATGGTGGTGAAGAAAGTGGAATGGAAGTTGGGTCACTGTAGGGAGAGGTGAAGTGATGAGAAGATAGTGGAATGGAGGTTGGGTCACGGTCGCTTGATTGGTGAAAATGGTAGAGGAGAGGTGAAGAATGACTCACATTTGTTGGCAGCAAGGTGGTGAGGATGACGCCCCTGTTTATGGGTTTGGCAGATAAATGGCTAGGATGAGGATGAATACAGATGAAATGGAGTGAAGGATAAAATGGGTAAAGTTATATCAAACCCCTCAATTTGGGGGAACCGAGATTGAAGGATTTTGGAGGGTTGATAAAAACCTCACTTTCCATTCCCTCTTATTTTCCTCTCTCCCAAACAAGGATTTTGCAAGGACAAGCATCTCCCTTCCTTCCCTTTCCCTTCTATCCCTTACTCCCAAACACACCCTAAAGGAATATGCTAAATACACATTTCTACCACTCACATTTAATTTTTCATGTAAATAGCATAATCATAGTATAGGTATGTAAAAATTAAGATAAAATTAATTATAATAAAATGGTAAAAAATACGTACATGTGAGGTGATGTGTGTAAATAACATTACTTTTATGTAAAAGAAGTTTGTTTTACATTTTTTTTCTTAGGGTGTTAAGAAGAATAAAAAGTAGCATACTTTAAAGGGTTTTGCTAATAAGTGCCATAAGAAAACTTGTTAAGAAATACAAAATATGAAGTATTAGATAAAAACAATGCATTTAATGCATTAGAAATTGAAAAAAAAGTTACTTCTTTATTTAAAATTTTTTAGTTTGATATCTTTAACAAGTCACTTGTTAACAAAATCATACTTTAAAAGTATTATACTTAATTAATGATAATTAGAGATGACAAAATGAGTTTAATTAATTATTAAGCTATTAATATTGCAAAGGCCTCTTATTAAATATATTGCAAAGGCCTATTATTAAGCCATTAACAATGCATTTATAGTATTTTATTTTTTTATAAAATTATAATGCTAAATGTAATTAAAAATATTTTTTCTTATATAATTTAATATTTTCACAATAATATTTTTTTAAAATTATCATATGTCAATTGTAATGGAAGACAGCTCTTTCTTTTTCTTTTTCTCACTAGTTAAATGCTTACTAATTACTATACCAGAAATGATTGCACAAGTTAAAAACAAAACCTTCCATCTCATTTCTTTCCTTTTATTTTCACCATTGTTATTTGGTAAATTGCTTCTTTTAGATAGATATTGATAAAATATTTAAATTTGTACAGACAGAATCCTAGAAGGACCCTACCTTTTCATTTTTTTATAACAAACATAATACCAAAGCTGAAAGGAGGTTGCTTTTTGAGATAAATAAAAGTTAAGAGAAAGAGAGACTACTCCACTCCAAAGTTAAAATATGTAACATGTTTTCAGTAACAGCATCCAGCAGTAATATTTAAGCAGTAATACAACTTACAGTTACAGTCAAGCCTCACACATGATTTTTACCTTTGCTTTTCTTAATTAATATCTCTTTTAACCCTTGCTCTTTTTTAATTAATATCCTTAGGATCAATGCACTTGCAAACTCAGTTATGCAGAAACTTGGTTGTAAAAATTTAATAGGAACAGTGAGGCAACGGTAACATTCAGTTCAGAATTTTGGAAGTTCCTAAAGGGCCATTTTGGGAATATGCAAAAGTTAACGGCACCTGCCCTTAATAATAATAGTATATAAAAATCAAAGAGAGAGTGAGAGAGAGAGACAAAGATTGAGTTGAACAGAAGTACTAGTCCTAGAACGTTATCACGATTTTCTTAATTTTTTTATTTTTAAATAATCAATTATAAGAAAAAAAGATATAATTTTATTTTAATGAAACCTAATTATATATATAAATTTTTTTTATAATTTTTATATTTTTCTCACTCCGATAATTAACTATATAATACATGAGTGGAGTAAAAAATTGATAGTATCATGATCCACTACTACAAAGGTGAAGACAGACCTCAGTAGGGGGCAGCAAGTGTGCAATTTCTCTTCCTCAGTCGCTCTGTTCTCACACACATCATTTCTTACTAGTTTCTCTTCAACTGTGCATTCCCTCTCTACATTCTCTGTCTAAACCAATTTTTTTTCTCATTCTCTCTCTTGCTTCCAACATCTATCGGCCTTTCCTTTCTCCTTTTTCAACTTCATACATTGAGTCCATATTTCCTTTGCCCCTTACTCCCTCAGTTTTCTAACATTCTATAACCAAAGTTTCTATCATTTCATCTAGCTTTCTCTCTTTCTCTCAAGCTGTTTTTTTTTTCTTTTTTATACTTCATAAGCACTAAGATTTGTAAGCAAGAGAAGAGTTACAAAGTGTGGCAGAGATCATGGCAGCTCCAAAGCCAGAAGAGATAAGCCACCCACCAATGGACCAACTTCAAGGCTTAGAGCACTGTATAGACTCAAACCCATCTTGGGGTATGCCCAGCTTTAATCCTTCCTCAACTGCATTTTCAGTTTTGTTGACAGATTGAGCTTTTTCTTATGCCCATTTTGGTTTTTCCCTGAGCTGAGAGTGATATCTATGTTTTGACTTTTGAACTGTTAACAGTGGAGACAATAGCTCTGGGTTTCCAGCATTACATTTTGGCCTTAGGAACTGCAGTGATGATTCCTTCATTTCTTGTGCCTTTGATGGGTGGGAGTGATGTAAACCATTAGCCATTCATTCCCAAGTTCAAGTCCTTTTGCTTCTGCAATAGTTCAATTTGTATATTATTCTGATGAAATTCTTTGATATCAGCAAATCTCTAAGAAGCAAAAGCTTTTTTTGTTTTACCTTTTGATTATTTATGTTTTATATATTTGATTTTTGTCATATTCTAAAATGAGCTGGGTGGTCCCTGAAAATGAAATTTCCTCATGGTTTTATTTTTCTTTTGCATTGGCCTAGATAGAGAATTGATATTTCATATTGATACAATGATTCAGGATGATAAAGTGAGGGTGGTACAGACTCTACTTTTTGTTGAAGGAATTAATACACTCCTGCAGACACTCTTTGGAACCCGGTTACCAACAGTGATAGGAGGGTCTTATGCATTCATGGTCCCCATTATATCGATAATTCATGATCAGTCATTGACAAGGATAGAGGACCCACATTTGGTTAGTACATTTCTCTAATCTCTGGCCATATTTTATTTATCTTAAATTCAATTATAAGTTTATGCTCCTATTAGTTATGGACAATATAAGCGTATGAACAATTAAGCTGCTCAAATGTAAACCAAATCATTGTTTGTGATCCTAGCTGAAAAAGGACCAATATGCCAATAAGGAGTTTGTGGTCTAGCTCCTAAGCCAATTCATGTTTAGAAGTTAAAGTGGTGTTTGGTTTGTTTTTTTGTTGTAATTTTCAGTTGATTAACAAAAATGTTAACATTGTTTTCACTTTGTTTCCTATTTGTAAACTTTTGTGAAGGAAATGGTAGAATTTTTTTTTTTTCTAGTTTTCACCATTTCCTTAACTAAAATTTGAAAGCACAAAATAAAATGAAAATAATGTATCATTTTTGTAATTATTAGTTAGAACATATCCATTGAAAATAAAAATAGAAAACAAACCTTGTAAAATTACATCCAATCCTTCTTGACAAGATGTAAGGCAAACACATTTTCTTGAAATTGTCTGCTTTACTTGCCATTTATTACGTGAAAAATAATTGTAACCTAGTTAATAGAGTGTGAGTTTAAGCATTCAGACTTTTCTTGAATTTGTCATCTTCAGGGCTTAAACTAATGCTCTTCCATTTATTTCCAGAGATTTCTTAACACCATGAGAGCAGTCCAAGGTGCAATAATAGTAGCATCAAGCATACAAATTATTTTGGGCTTTAGTCAATTGTGGGCCATCTGTTCTAGGTAAGCTCTTCTATGTGTGTCGCGATCGGAATCGCGGTGGGATATATAGATACTCGAAGGATTTTAGAATATGAAAATAGAAAATGGAGTCGCCACCAATTTTATTTGAATTTGGAAAAATTGGAAAACCTCTCTTTGAAAATGGTCTTTGAAACCAGATTGGATTCGGGAGTCGGTTATGCTTAGGAAAAGGTAGAAACTTAATCCCACTGCACCCCTAACACACCCGTCCTAAGACGGTACCTTAGATTAATTGTGCAAATTATTAACAATCCTTGAAAATATTTATTTTTGCCCTTTTTACAAAAAAATGTAACTTAAAAAAAGGAAACCACAAAATTATGAAAATTTAATTTTGACTTGACAGAAATGAAATTCTGCTCCTACGTATCCCCTGGTGTAATGGGGAACTCAAAGTTACGTAGTTCTTTATAAAATAAGTGTGGGTTGGTTGATTTTATTTAAAAAAAGATTTTATTTGAAAGTGAATCCATTTTTTTTTTGCACAGGATTCAAGTTAGCACTAGACTACTCAATAAACCCTTATGACTCAAAAGATAATGAAGATAGCATTCACTATTCAATCATCATCATTGGTCATTGCATGGATTAAAAGATTTTTTATTTTCTTTATTATTATTTTTTTTATTTTTTTTTATTTTTGCTATTTTTATCACTTTTAACTCCCAAAATCTAGCCCAACAAACGATGATACATGAAATAAAAAGAACAAGAAAACGTGAAAAGAAAACAAAGAAACAGATAACCCGAAATTAAAAGATGCAACAGTAAGGACCTCGTTTACGACCAGATTAGCAGGAGAGGGTGGCTAGCTTCTTCGGTTCGAAGGTCGAATGGAGGTAAGGATGGGATGGATTCGACGGTCGGTTGGAAAGGGGTGATTCTGTTTTGGGGTTTGACAGTCGGTTGGAGGTAAGGATGGGATGGATTCGACGGTCGGTTGGAAAGGGGTGATTCTGTTTTGGGGTTTGACAGTCGGTTGGAGGTAAGGATGGGATGGATTCGACGGTCGGTTGGGAAGGGGTGATGGATTCGACGGTCGGTTGCAATTGATGAAGATGGTGGAGGTCACAGTTTTTTGGGGTCCGACGGTCGGATGGGATGGAGTTTGGTTGATGGTGTGAAGGTTTGGATGGGTTGTCGGTGAGGGGTAGTAGGCCGGTGTGGTTCGACGGTCGAGTGAGGTGAAGGTGAATTCCAAAGTTGGTTGAGGGTCACAATGGTGCGGTTCGACGGTCGAGTGAGGTGAAGGTCACCGATGTAGTTCGACGGTCGGTAGAGGAATGATGGTATTTTGTGAAGTGGTCCAATGGTGTGGTTCGACGGTCGAATGAAGTGAAGGTGGGCTTTGTGAAGGGGTTGAGGGTCACAATGGTGTGGTTCGACGGTCGAGTGAGGTGAAGGTCAGTGATGTAGTTCGACGGTCGGTAGAGGGAATGATGGTATTTTGTGAAGTGGGTTGGAGTCAGGGTCCAATGGTGTGGTTCGTGGGGTTCGACGGTCGGTTAAAGGTATGATGGATCCGGTGCTTGGGTTCGACGGTCGGAAAGGGGAAGGATGTGGCTCTTTGGATTTCGACGGTCGAATGGGGAATGATGGTGTTTTGTGAAGTTATTGAAGGTGGTGGTTACGGTTTTCTGGAGGTGAAGATGAATTCTTTGGTGGTTTGAGAAATGTGATGCAGAAGGGGAGGAGTGCCAGTGTGCGTATGGTGCTCATGGTTAAAAAGAAAAGAAAAGAAGATGGACAACATAACGAACCAGCCAATATCCAAGCATGCATTTGAACATTACATTTTTACTCACAACAAAGGTGCAAGGATAGTGATGAAAAAAAAAAAAGCTTACCTCTTCCGTGCTACCAATAACACACTCAACTCAAAAGAATCAAAAATCCCTTTCGTTCCCAATAATCCCCAATATTCTTGTTTTTTTTTTCTTTTTCCCGGCTACCACCAGGGATCAACCCAACATCATCAATCTCCCTTCCTTGGCTGAAGATGGGATATGATGAAGGATGGTGAAATGGAAGGTTCTTGGTGTGACTCTTCCCTTTGCCATTAGACGGTGGAAGAAGGTGATGGGGTAGAAGGCTAATGATGGCGATGGTGGTGGAGGTACGTAGGTGACGAGGGGTGGAGTATTGAGAATGGAGATGAAAGTGTTGGTGTTGATGAAGGGTGTTGGGATGGCCGAGATGTTGCTGCTGGTTTGGAGGTTTATGGTGATCAAGGTTGTAACAAAATGGAATGTGCTTTTGGGGCTAATGAAGGGTGTCGTGTCAGGTTCCAGCCTTTGAAATTGGATGGAAGGTGAGGTTTTTGAGCAGAAAACCTATGCCAGCCCCCTTCTTTTTTTTTTTCTGTATATATCTCAGCTGACAGTTTTCTTCCTTTTTCTTTCTTTTGTCAACCACTCCGCATTGAGCCCCCCTCCTTCATCTATCAGAGCCTCTTTCTTCTTTCAATCCCCTCAGCCATCCTCTCTTCCCTACCTGCTCTCCTAGTGCATTTAATGCACTATTATTTTATCATTTTTTTCTTTTACGTGCAAAGAATCCCCCTCCTTTCAATTTTTTTTTTGGACGAGATCGGTGTTCCCCTCCTTCTTCTTCTTCTTTTTTTTTTTTTTTAGTAGTAGCAGGAGCTCGCAATTGGGCCTAAGAAAATAAATTCTCTTACTCTTCATTTTTTGTTTTTTGTTTTTTGTTTTTTGTTTTTTTTTTGTTTTTTGTTTTCTTTGTTTTTTTTAAATAAATAAAATCAAAACCTCGGTCAAAATATGGTGTTCACAGTTGCCCCTCTTTACTTGTTTCTTATCAGAGAATATGAATAACCACAGTTTTTTATAATTTCGTAATAAGGAACGAGTAAAGATATGAACTCATATTTTGTCCGAAAATACACACGATGATACAAAAAAAAGAAAAAACAAAATAATGCAAGAATAATGAACCGCAAAGAGCTGATGCGCTCAAAGGAAAGTAAAATGCATGGAGCCGATGCGCTCAAAGAATTGACAGAAATTAAAATGCATGGAGAATTGACAGAAATTAAAATGCATGGAGCCGACAGAAATTAAAATGCATGGAGCCGATGCGCTCAAAGAATTGACAGAAATTAAAATGCATGGAGCCGATGCGCTCACAGAATTGACAGAAATTAAAATGCAGGGAGCCGATGAGCTCAACAGAAATTAAAATGCATGGAGCCGATGTGCTCAAAGAATTGACAGAAATTAAAATGCATGGAGCCGATGCGCTCAACAGAAATTAGAATGCAGGGAGCCGATGCGCTCAACAGAATTTAAAATGCATGGAGCTGGTGCGCTCAACAGAATTTTAAAATGCATGGACCCGATGCGCTCAACAGAATTTAAAAATGCATGGAGCCGATGCGCTCAACAGAATTTAAAATGCATGGAGCCGATGCGCTCAAAGAATTAACAGAAATTAAAATGCATGGAGCCGATGCGCTCACAGAATTGATAGAAATTAAAATGCAGGGAGCCGATGCGCTCAACAGAAATTAAAATGCATGGAGCCGATGCGCTCAAAGAATTGACAGAAATTAAATTGTATGGAGCCGATGCGCTCAACAGAAATTAGAATGCAAGGAGCCGATGCGCTCAACAATTTAAAATGCATGGAGCCGATGCGCTCAATGAAATTAAAATGCATGGAGCCGATGCGCTCAATTAGCCGATGCACTCAATGCAATTTAAAATGCATGGAGCCGATGCGCTCAAAGAATTGATAGAAATTAAAATGCATGGAGCCGATGCGCTCACGCACTGATGTGAAAATTAAAATGCGAGGAGCCGATGCGCTCAAATTAAAATGCATGGAGCCGATGCGCTCAAAGAATTGACAGAAATTAAAATGCATGGAGCCGATGCGCTCAACAGAAATTAGAATGCAGGGAGCCGATGCGCTCAACAGAATTTAAAATGCATGGAGCCGATGCGCTCAACAGAAATTAAAATGCATGGAGCCGATGCGCTCAACAGAACTTAAAATGCATGGAGCCGATGCGCTCAACAGAAATTAAAATGCAATGAGCCGATGCGCTCAAAGAATTGACAGAAATTAAAATGCATGGAGCCGATGCGCTCAACATAAAATAAAATGCATGGAACCGATGCACTCAACAGAAATTAAAATGCATGGAGCCGATGCGCTCAAAGAATTGAAAATGCATGGAGCCGATGCGCTCAAAGAATTGACAGAAATTAAAATGCATGGTGGGCAACTGAGTCCCGGAATTTAAAAGACAATGGGCAATTGAGTCCCGAAATTTAAAAGGCAATGGGCAACTGAGTCCCGAAATTTAAAAGACAATGGGCAATTGCGTCCCGAACTTTAAATGACAATGGGCAACTGCGTCCCGAAATTTAAATGACAATGGGCAACTGCATCCCGAAATTTAAAAGGCAATGGGCAATTGAGTCCCGAAATTTAAAAGGCAATGGGCAACTGAGTCCCTGAATTTAAATGGCAATGGGCAACTGCTGCCCAAAATTTAAAAGGCAATGGGCAACTGCGTCCCGAAATTTAAATGACAATGGAATAAGCATCTTGATCAAAAAGATTTTTTCTCTTCTTCTTTTTTTTTTTTCATTTTTATTTTTCTTTATTTTTCTTTATTTTTCCTTTTTTTTTTTTTTTTTTTTATTTTATTAAAAATCCTTTGAACCAATGACAACTTTTAGAAAGCTTTGACCAATCAAAATTCTGTTCACATGCTTTTGCTCGTTGGACCT
Organism: Ormosia semicastrata; assembly: GCA_029884595.1. Lineage (NCBI taxonomy): Eukaryota > Viridiplantae > Streptophyta > Magnoliopsida > Fabales > Fabaceae > Ormosia > Ormosia semicastrata. Next base: position 13,873,637 of record JAQQTO010000062.1, on the reverse strand, counting down.
GATAACTTCAATCATTCTTACTCATCCTTTCTTCCTTTTTTCTTCTTCTTTCTCTTTCTTTGTTTTCCACTTTCCACTCTCCTTTCAAGGAATGGGATGAACCATTGCTTGACTGACTCCTTGAGAGAAAATTTTACCTCAGTGTTTAACTTTAACTCAGATTTCTTCCTTCATCCTCGGAGTTATCAGCAGCCATTCTAGTCCGAGATCTAAGCTTGTGAATGTGGATTTGATTGGTCTCTTCCTTCCTAGGCTCTCTCTGGTTCAAACCAAATTGATTTATTAAAACAAAATAACATTTAACAAAAAACAAGATGAAATGCATGAGATGCACAAAATGAATGAACTTTGAAAACATTTTTTTTCCATTTTTCTTTTCTCTTTTTTTTTTTAAAAAAATGCTATGTCATGAGGATGCAAGATGATTTATTAAAACAAAATAGCATTTAACAAAGAATGGGATGAAATGCATGAGATACACAAAATAAAATGAACTTTGAAAACACTTTTCCATTTTTCTTTCCTCTTTTTTTTTTTATTTTAAAATGCAATGTCATGACAATGCAAGATGCTTTTATTTTTTTCTTTTTTGAATGCTAGGGATGCTATGAAAATGCACAATGTCTTTTTTTTTTTTTAGAATGCTATGAAAATGCAAGATGCTATTTTTTCTTTTTTTTTTTTTTTTTGAATGCTAGGGATGCTATGAAAATGCACAATGTCTTTTTTTTTAGAATGCTATGAAAATGCAAGATGCTATTTTTTCTTTTTTTTTTTTTTGAATGCTAGGGATGCTATGAAGATGCATGATTTTTTTTTATAATGTCATGAAAATGCAAGTTTTTTTTTGAATGCTAGGGATGTTATGCATGATTTTTTTAGTCAAGGATGTCATGGAAATGCATTATGATTTTTTCTTTGAAATGCAATGTCATGAAAATGCGAGTTATTTTTCCTTTTTTTATGCTAGGGATGCTATGAAGATGCATGATTTTTTTTAATGTCATGAAAATGCAAGTTTTTTTTCTTTTTTTTTTTTTGAATGCTAGGGATGCTATGAAGATGCATGATTTTTTTTTTTATATGCAATGTCATGAAAATGCAAGTTTTTTTTTTGAAATGTAATGTCATGAAATGCAAGCAATGAATAGTTTTTTTTTTTTTTTTTTTCAAAATGAATGATATGAGAAACAGATAAATAAAGAAGAAGAAGTACGCTCCCTTTTGTGCCCTAGTCAGGTGGAACCTAAGATTTGACAAATCATTATGTTCAATCACGGTGCAAGATTTTTGGGACAGTTTAAACTTCTAAAAGTCATGGTTCCCAGATTGCCCTTATCTCGAAAGACAAAGACCCAGATCATGAATTAATCACAAGTAAGGATAAACCCTCTCAATATGATTAGTTCATGATATTAGTAACAATCTGAGTGGTGTCTCGACAAACGTCAAGTGAGCATAAAGCTCCTCAATAACAAAAGCCGAGACCCTCCTACTCCTCGGTTCGCACAGACTGGGTATAGAGCCCAAAAAGTGTGTGAGGTAAGTGATAGTGATGTGTGTGAGGGAGCATACAAACCTGTACAAAAATTTTAAAAAGAAACTACCCCCAACCTCGCAAAACATATATACAATAACCAGGCAAAGAATCATCTATCCTAAGGTTTCAACAATTATGCACAATTAAGTACAAATTATATACAAGTATATCGAGTCAAAACAAACACAGGGATAACGCTATCGATATTTACATAGAACAAAATAAATAAAATCCATTTACAAACAAAAAGAAAACAAAAACAAGGATAAAAAGGGTAAAATAAATAAATGAAAATTATTAACAATTTGCACAACTAACAACAACAAAGCTTGACTCTCCAAATATCCCCGATTGAGTCGCCATCCTGTCGCGACCGGATCGCGCGAGAAATATAGCAACTCGAAGGATTTTAGAATATGAAAATAAAAAATGGAGTCGCCACCAATTTTATTTGAATTTGAAAAAATTGGAAAACCTCTCTTTGAAAATGGTCTTTGAAACCAGATTGGATTCGGGAGTCGGTTATGCTTAGGGAAGGGTGGAAACTTAATCCCACTGCACCCCTAACACACCCGTCCTAAGACGGTACCTTAGATTAATTGTGCAAATTATTAACAATCCTTGAAAATATTTATTTTTGCCCTTTTTACAAAAAAATGTAACTAAAAAAAAGGAAACCACAAAATTATGAAAATTTAATTTTGACTTGACAAAAATGAAATTGCTCCCTACGTATCCCCCGGTGCAATGGGGAACTCAAAGTTACGTAGTTCTTTATAAAATAAGTGTGGGTTGGTTGATTTTATTTAAAAAAGATTTTATTTGAAAGTGAATCCATTTTTTTTTGCACAGGATTCAAGTTAGCACTAGGCTACTCAATAAACCCTTATGACCCAAAAGATAATGAAGATAACATTCACTATTCAATCATCATCATTGGTCATTGCATGGATTAAAAGATTTTTTATTTTCTTTATTATTATTTTTTTTTATTTTTTTTATTTTTGCTATTTTTATCACTTTTAACTCCCAAAATCTAGCCCAACAAACTAATGATACATGAAATAAAAAAGAACAAGAAAACGTGAAAAGAAAACAAAGAAACAGATAACCCGAAATTAAAAGATGCAACAGTAAGGACCTCGTTTACGACCAGATTAGCAGGAGAGGGTGGCTGGCTTCTTCGGTTCGACGGTCGAATGGAGGTAAGGATGGGATGGATTCGACGGTCGGTTGGAAAGGGGTGATTCTGTTTTGGGGTTTGACAGTCGGTTGGAGGTAAGGATGGGATGGATTCGACGGTCGGTTGGAAAGGGGTGATTCTGTTTTGGGGTTTGACAGTCGGTTGGGGGTAAGGATGGGATGGATTCGACGGTCGGTTGGGAAGGGGTGATGGATTCGACGGTCGGTTGCAATTGATGAAGATGGTGGAGGTCACAGTTTTTTTTGGGGTCCGACGGTCGGATGGGATGGAGTTTGGTTGATGGTGTGAAGGTTTGGATGGGTTGTCGGTGAGGGGTAGTAGGCGGTGTGGTTCGACGGTCGAGTGAGGTGAAGGTGAATTCTGTGAAGTTGGTTGAGGGTCACAATGGTGCGGTTCGACGGTCGAGTGAGGTGAAGGTCACTGATGTAGTTCGACAGTCGGTAGAGGGAATGATGGTATTTTGTGAAGTGGGTTGAGGGTCCAATGGTGTGGTTCGACGGTCGAATGAAGTGAAGGTGGGCTTTGTGAAGGGGTTGAGGGTCACAATGGTGTGGTTCGACGGTCGAGTGAGGTGAAGGTCAGTAATGTAGTTCGACGGTCGGTAGAGGGAGTGATGGTATTTTGTGAAGTGTGTTGGAGTCAGGGTCCAATGGTGTGGTTCGTGGGGTTTGACGGTCGGTTAAAGGTATGATGGATCCGGTGCTTGGGTTCGACGGTCGGAAAGGGGAAGGATGTGGCTCTTTGGATTTCGATGGTCGAATGGGGAATGATGGTGTTTTGTGAAGTTATTGAAGGTGGTGGTTACGGTTTTACGGAGGTGAAGATGAATTCTTTGGTGGTTTGAGAAATGAGATGCGAAGGGAGGAGTGCCGGTGTGCGTATGGTGCTCATGGTTAAAAGAAAAAGAAAAGAAGATGGACAACATAACGAACCAGCCAGTATCCAAGCATGCATTTGAACATTACATTTTTACTCACAACAGTGCAAGGATAGTGATGAAAAAAAAGTAACTGGGGCACATCCGCGCCTGCCAACTATCACTTCCATGAGGACAAACTCTGGGATCGCCACTGAGATTCCTGTTGAGAGGAGGACCTCGAGTACTGCACCGCTAGTGATGCCTATCGGAGAAGGGTATCGTTCTTCAGAGGATACTCGAAATGAGGTTCAAGGTAATGCTGAATTCATATGGGAACAACCATGTATGTCCATCCCAATGACAACAGGACTTCCTGTTGGGAGGGGTCATGCGGCAATTCAGAAGAATAAGATGGAAGAAGAATGGAAGGAAAAAATGGAAGAGCAAATCAAAGCGATCAAGGGCCCCAGCGCTTATGGATCGCTTAGAATAGAAGAACTGTGCCCTACCATGGATGTCGTAATCCCTAAAGACTTCAAGATTCCTCATTTTACCAAGTATGACGGGAGTGGTAACCCTCGGTTTCATTTGATTAGTTATGGAACCAAGATGGCTATTTGGTCCAGGGATGATAAGTTCCTCGTTAGCTTTTTCCACGAGAGTCTTACAGGCCCCGCTTTAGAGTGGTATCTTCAATTAGACCACTTTAAGATTTCTCGCTGGACGGAATTGGCTGATCTATTCATGGATCAATACAAGTTCAACCTGGATGCAGCTACTACCCGGGAACATTTGAGCTCAATGCAAAAGAAAGATGAGGAAGCCTTCAAGCAGTATGCCCAAAGATGGAGAGCTCTCGCAGCACAAGTGCAACCATCGTTGACGTTGATAGAAATGTGCTCATATTTTCTAGGGACTTTGGGAGCTCCTTATATTGAGACAATGGCAGGCGCCATTTATCTAGACTTTGCTGAGTTAATAGCTGCTGGGGAGAGGATTGAAATTTTGGTAAAAACAGGTAAATTGCCAATTGGCAATGATGAAAGTAGTTTCAAGAATGAGTTTTTCCTCTAAGGGAAAGGAATCAAAAGTGAGCTACATGCAAAGCCAAAATTGGAAACCCACCATCTTACCTTGCCTACACTGTTCGCCCTCCATCCACTGAAAACCTCTGAACAATGGGAGATCTAGGATTTGATTGAAGTGGTTGCAAAAAAAAAAATAAAATCAGTGATGATGAACTTATGTTAACTTTCTTGAAGCATTGATATAATAAATTCGCATGAATATCTTGTTTCCTTTCATTTTCAGTGTCTTTCTTGATATTTACTTCTCTTTTACTTCTTCAAAGTGTCTTCCTCGTATTTGGGGGCCCATCAGACTCCAATTCTTGGTAATTCCCAGTTTGGTAGATGTCAACAAAGTTCACGTGTGTAAGTATCCTTTGCCAAAAAACAAAAAACAAAAAAAACAAAAAAACAAAAAAAACAAAAAATAATAAAAAAGAATAAGTAAAAAAAATGGAGCAAAGAAATAATCACTTGGTGTGTATCATCCTTTTCGTCTCTGAATTAAAATTTTTGAAAATGAGCAATCAAGATTTGAAAGGAGGATTGGCCATGTTTCTCTATCCTTCATAAGAATTCATCTTTTCATTATCTCTCGACATCCCTTTTTGAGCTTAAAAGTTTCTTCAATAAACCCTAGACAAGGATCACCCCTACACTGGGAGATGACACAAAGTAAAGGTCGATTGTCATGGTGGCTATTTTGAAGTATAAAAGAAAAAGAAAAAGAAAACAAAAAAACCAAAAAAAATGAATGAGAAATAAGTCATGACAAGGGCGAATGAAAGAAAGTGAAAAGAAAAAGGAAGAAATGAAGAGCAGTAAGAGAAAAGTGTACTTGAAAGTACAAAGGCAATTGACAAAGTTTAACTTTGAACAAGGATCCTTGGTCCCATTCAAACCCTTAAACAATTGTTTGAGCCTTATATCTTTTCTTTCATAACCCCTACCCTTGGCTATGTTACAAACCTCAAAAAGTCCATTATGATCAATGAAGGGTTTGTCATTTTCATTAACTTTAATTTTGAGACAAAGGTTATGCTCATCTAAGTATCCAATTCATTGCTCCTAAAAAAAAAAGGGAGACTTGCACCATAGTAAATTTCTACCCTATCCGAGCTGGTCCCACACTGGGGCATTCTTCTTCTTAGTTCAATTTGTTCTTACACTAGGACAAGTTTCTACTCTGCTCGATTTGACTCCAAACTGGGGCAAATTTCTCTTGGTTCAATTTGACCTACATTAAGGTAGCTTCGTGACTTACACTGGGGCAATTTTGTTCACAAATGACATACTCTAAGCCATATTCATTTAATACCCTACATGAGGGCAGATTTTTGTATATACCTGAAAAAAAAATGGTTATGGTGTCCAGTTGTCGAGTCAAGATCAATCACGTCCATACTGGGGTAAAAAAAAATAAAAATAAAAAATTCTTGCTTGCTATTCTATTTCTTGTGTCTTTACCCTTTGTAAATAATACCCTTTTTTCGTAGTCAAGCTTCCAAGAACAATCTGAAGTTGTTCGCTTTTTCTGTTGTACTTTTTGAGTTCATGAGTGTCGATTACGTAATGCTTCGGTAAAGTGAACATGAGTACAACACTATGATTTGACCACCTAATGGTAATCTCCTAATGAGCAATTCAGATTGAAGAGATCTTAGAGGTCCCATTTGATGGAAGAGGAGGCACCGAAAAAAAAGAAAAGAAAAAAGAAAAAGAGAAGAAGAAGGAGGAAAAGCTCGTTAGGTTGAAAACCCAAAAGGGCGGCCTAAGCAAAAGTTAGAGCAAAAAGAAAAAAATGAAAAAGAGCCCGTTAGTCTGAAAACCCGAAAGGTCGGTCTAAGCAAAAGTTAGGGCAAATAAATGGGTAAAATATCAGAGAAAGTCGATCTGAAACGCCTTGAAGGGTGCACCCAAACTGGGGCAATTTTTGAATTGCATTTGATCAGCTACACAAAGGCAATTTTGTTTGCATTTAGTTGGCCATACTGGGGCAAAATTTTTGAAGGATTAAGAAGAAGCTGTGTTGAAGGAAGTAGCAACAGAGACAGTGATTGAGTTATCAAGTAGTTGCAGGGAATCAACTGGATGAGAGATAAAGTTAAACACTGAGGCAAAAATTTTTCTCAAGGAGTCAGTCAAGCAATGGTTCATCCCATTCCTTGAAAGGAGAGTGGAAAGTGGAAAACAAAGAAAGAGAAAGAAGAAGAAGAAAAAAGGAAGAAAGGATGAGTAAGAATGATTGAAGTTATCGTGTCCAACGAGCAAAAGCATGTGAACAGAATTTTGATTGGTCAAAGCTTTCCAAAAGTTGTCATTAGTTCAAAGGATTTTTAATAAAAAAAAAAAAAACAAAGAAAAATAAAAATGAAAAAAAAAAAGAAGAGAAAAAATCTTTTTGATCAAGATGCTTATTCCATTGTCATTTAAATTTCGGGACGCAGTTGCCCATTGCCTTTTAAATTTCGGGCCGCAGTTGCCCATTGCCATTTAAATTCAGGGACTCAGTTGCCCATTACCTTTTAAATTTCGGGACTCAGTTGCCCATTGCCTTTTAAATTCTGGGACGCAGTTGCCCATTGTCATTTAAATTTCGGGACGCAGTTGCCCATTGTCATTTAAAGTTCGGGACGCAATTGCCCATTGCCTTTTAAATTTCGGGACTCTGTGCCAGTGTGCGTATGGTGTTCATGGTTAAAAAGAGAAAGAAAAGAAGATGGACAACATAACAAACCAGCAAGTATCCAAGCATGCATTTGAACATTACATTTTTACTCACAACAGTGCAAGGATAGTGATGAAAAAAAAAGGCTTACCTCTTCCGTGCTACCAATAACACACTCAACTCAAAAAGAATCAAAAATCCCTTTCGTTCCCAGCAGCCTCCCCAGTATTCTTGCTTTTTTTTTTCTCTCTTTTCCCAGCTACCACCAGGGATCAACCCAACATCATCAATCTCCCTTCCTTGGCTGAAGATGGGATATGATGAAGGATGGTGAAATGGAAGGTTCTTGGTGTGACTCTTCCCTTTGCCGTTAGACGGTGGAAGAAGGTGATGGGGTAGAAGGCTAATAATGGCGATGGTGGTGGAGGTACGTAAGTGACGAGGGGTGGAGTATTGAGAATGGAGATGAAAGTGTTGGTGTTGATGAAGGGTGTTGGGATGGCCGAGATGTTGCTGCTGGTTTGGAGGTTTATGGTGATCAAGGTTGTAACAAAATGGAATGTGCTTTTGGGGCTAATGAAGGGTGTCATGTCAGGTTCCAGCCTTTGAAATTGGATGGAAGGTGAGGTTTTTGAGCAGAAAACCTGTGCCAGCCCCCTTCTTTTTCTCAGTATATATCTCAAATTTACGCTTTCTTCCTTTTTCTTTCTTTCGTCAACCACTCCGCATTGAGCCCCCCTCCTTCATCTATCAGAGCCTCTTTCTTCTTTCAATCCCCTCACCATCCTCTTTTCCCCCACTGCTTCTCCAGTGCATTTAATGCACTATTATTTTATCATTTTTTTCTTTTATGTGTAGCAATCCCCCTTTCATTTTTTTTTTTTTGGACGAGATCGGTGTTCCCTCCTTCTTCTTCTTTTTTTTTTTTAGTAGTAGCAGGGCACATGCTGCATTGGGCCTAAGAAAATAAATTCTCTTACTCTTCATTTTTTGTTTTTTGTTTTTTGTTTTTTGTTTGTTTTTTGTTTTCTTTGTTTTTTTTTAAAATAAATAAAATCAAAACTCCGGTCAAAATATGGTGTTCACAATGTGAAATGCATAGCTACTCTTGCAGCACAAGAAAGAAGCTTAAATCCACATTCTATAGTCTATACATCAAATAATTCGTCTTATTCCTTTTATTTTCCAAGTTTTTCAGCCCACTTGGAATGGTTCCAGTAATTGCATTGGTTGGTTTTGGGTTATTTGACCGAGGGTTCCCTGTGGTATAACAATAACTCACGTGTCAATAATACAAGCTCTCTGAATTTCTAAGTTAAAAAGTTTAAATTTATTTCTTCTTGGTTCACATTGCGTTGCGTTGAAATTGGAATTCCCATGTTAATGCTGTTTATAGCTTTCTCTCAGGTACTAATCAAATTAACTTTTATGTCAAAAGCTAATCAAATTAGCTTGTGATAATAAAAAAGGGAGTGAATATTTGGAATATCTAAAGTGAACTTTTGAGGCTTCACTTTAATCCAATGCAGTCCTTTTAGAGAAACATTCCTAGGCAAAATGGTTTTGAAAGCTTACTATAGGTATTTGGTGAGGGCCAAAGAAGGGCTATATTGTCAATGTCCAATATTTGTTCTATTTAAAATATAATGTATAATAATTGTGTAACGATATTTTCTGTATGCAGTACTTGAAAAATTTTCATACAAGACAACTACCAATACTAGAGCGATTTGCTCTACTTATATCAACCACAGTGATTTGGGCATATGCACATCTCTTAACAGCAAGTGGAGCATACAGACACCGCCCAGAATTAACCCAACATAATTGCAGAACAGACAGGGCCAACCTCATTTCTTCTGCTCCATGGTTGGTACCAAAAGCATCTTTTTAATAGTTGAACATTTGTATATCAAAATGCAGGGAAGAACTTTCCAAGACTTTATGATGAAATTGAAGCCCATTTTGTTTTAACATGCACAAAACATAAATAATAATCATAATCTTAACTTAAATAGTACCTACACTCCTCTTTTTAATATAAAATATAAATTATTAGTTAATAAATATTAATAAATATGTAATTTTTTTCATCTGATCCTGTTAATCAACTTATATATATCATTAATTATATTTTTGTTCTTTATTAATAAACTTTTTACATACCTATTAACCAACTTTTATACGTCGTTAATTAAGATTATTGGGTTCGAAAATAATAATATCCCAGTCTAATTCAAAACCACACTGTGTGTGTGAGAGCATAGAAAGAGCTTGATGCAATGGCGTCAATGGCTGCGATCGATGTTCTGAAAGTGCCATCATCATCATCATCATCATCACCTTCTTCTTCATCTTCATCTTCATCCAAAGCCATCACACGCAACCTCTCATTCACTTCGTCATAGCTCTCTGGGGATAAGATTGCCACAGTTTCAGTTGGAGGAACGGGAAAAGGAACCTGTAGCCGCAATCCTGTGATTGTTTCTCCGAAGGCCGTTTTCTATTCAAAGAACTTCCAGACGTGTCTTGATCCAGACGCTAGCCGAGTGAGTTGACCTCTTTTCAGTTTCTTTTGCTTTGAGTCTTTGGTTATTGTTAGAGTAAAATGAGCAAAATTCAATCTATTGTTTGTTTTATCAGTGTTTTTAGCAAATGGGTGTGCATAAAATTTGAAGTTTTTGGATTTAGTGGGATTCCATCATTTCATGCTATATAAGATGAAAGGGAGAGTATTTTTTTTAATGATAATGTTCTGATGGCACTATCAATCATATAAGCTAAGTTTAATAATATATTTGCATTAAAACTAACGTAAAATGAGCAAAATTCAATCATAAGTTTGTTTTCTCAATGTTTTAGCAATTGGGTATGCAAATGAAACACAAAGCACACCATTTTGACGTCTTATCTGCGTGTTAGACATGGACATGAGCACACACTATGACATGCCTATCGTACATGACCAATTAAAAAAAATTTTTTTTTGGCTCAAACACTGCAGAGACATGTTTGGGACATAGCAAGACAGAACCAAATTTAAAAAAAAAAACTCAATTATCATTTAAAATAACAAAAAAATGAGAAACAATGATATACCCAATTACTAATTATCTATTATTCAAGGCTAATTACTTAGTTACCACTTAATTTTTAGATATTCACTTTAGTTAAAATTTTTAGTTGTACATGTATTCCATCATTTCATGCTATATAAGATGAAAGGGAGAGTATTTTTTTTAATGATAATGTTCTGATGGCACTATCAATCATATAAGCTAAGTTTAATAATATATTTGCATTAAAACTAATGTAAAATGAGCAAAATTCAATCATAAGTTTGTTTTCTCAATGTTTTAGCAATTGGGTATGCAAATGAAGCATAAGCACACCATTTTTAGTGTCTTATCTACGTGTTAGACATGAACACATGAACAGCACACTATGACATGCCTGTCGTACATGACCAATTGAAAAAATATTTTTTTTTGCTCAGACACAGTAGAGACATGCTTGGGACACAGCAGGACACAACCAAATTTAAAAAAAAAAAAAAACTCAATTACCATTTAAAATAACAAAAAAAGCAGGAAACAATAATATACCCAATTACTAATTATCTATTATTCAAGGCCAATTACTTAGTTACCACTTAATTTTTAGATATTCACTTTAGTTAAAAATTTTAGTTATACATGTATTTGTACATGACTAGTTCTACTAAGACAAATTGGTTTAAAAGATTTTTTAAAAAATGTCAATAGAAATGATATTTCATATTTTTTGGGAGGGGCTTACAAAGGAACAAATAATGACACATATGACATATATCAAGATATTATAAATCTTGAAGTTTATATGTATGATATTATGAATTATGAATATTTTTCCTATATATATATCATGTCCATATCTTACAATTTTTAGAATTTAGTATGTCCTCGTATCCATGTCTATGTCCATGTCATGTCCCGTATCTGTGTCAATGTCTACGCTTCATATGAAGGTATGCATAATTGGAGTTTGTTAATAATGGGTTCTCTTGATATTATCATGCTTCTACAAGATTAGTGGGATTTCATCATTTCATGTTATTTAAGATGAAAGGGAGAGTGTTTTTGGGTTTCTATAGTAGGTCAAATTGGGAAATGAGGACTTTTTATATCACAAAAGGGAAATTTAAATGGGTAAATGTTAACCCTGCGTTCTTATTTAGGCATTTGTTTGGTTTCTATATTTGTATTTGGTATGAATCGATTCTGACTGCAATGTAATGCTTTTTTTATGATAATATTCTGAGTGGAATTGGCATTATCAATCATATAAGAAAAATTAAATCATAATATTTGAATTAGAACTAATTTAAAATGATCAAAATTCAAACATATGTTTGTTATCTCAATGTTTTAGCAATTGGGTGTGCATAATGGGACTTTGTTGATACTTGATTCACTTGATATTGTCTTGCTCCTGCTAGATTAGTGGAATTTAATGCTAGATAAGATGAAAAGGAGAATTTTTCTGGTTTCTCCAGTAGGTCAAATTAGGAAATGAGGAGTTTTTAGATCATACAAGGGAAAATTACATAGGTAAAAATGTTAACACTCTTTTTATTTAGGCATTTGTTGGAACTATATTTGAATTTGGTATGGATCAGTTGTGAATGCAATGTAATATTTCTTTGATGATAATGTTAAGAGTGTACTTGGCATTATACTTGGAGGGGGTGCTGGACCCATCTTTATCCTCTGACCAAGAAGCAAGCAAAACCATTTGTTCCTCTTGGAGCAAACTATAGGCTGATTGATATTCCTATAAGCAACTGCCTAAATAGCAACATAGGTGGCTACAGAAATGAGGGTTTCGTTGAGGCTCTTGCTGCACAGCAGAGTCTTGAGAATCCAAATTGGTTCCAAGAAATAACATAGCCTTAGCTCTGTATTCTAGTGCTGCCCACTTTATATTGGAGGAATTACTGGTGTTATGTTAGTTCTAAACTATTTTATGATTTGGAAACTTAGTCAAGATAAATTCTAACAAACAAATATTTATTTATCAGTCAAATGTGGGTTCAGAGTTATATAATAATCTCGTTTAATAAAAGGATTTGAAAACAAACTTAAGATAAATAACAAGAATTTGTATAACTTAATGCGAAAAGTAGGAGATAAAAGAAAGTTCAATAAAAAGCTTTAAAATGTGTTATGAAAATAAAGAAACTAGTGCAGAAAATATGAAGTGCAGAAAATTAAAGGAAAGCAGTAAAATAAAGCATGTAAAGAATGCAACGAAATGTAAAGAAATTTAAAGAACAAGACTTAAAAATAGAGGAATTAAAGAACATTGCATTAAAGTAAATGACTTGAAATGAAAATGGAAGGCATACTTGGATCAAATTCGTTAATCTACTTGAGTGAGATATTAAAATTGTGTATCAGCAAATAACCTCCTCTTGTACATTATGAACACTAGTATTTATAGGTAAATTATAAAAATAACTGACTCCTAAAAATCAGACACGTATATGGCAGTTATGCCACATATTCAACACTAATATTTTGCCCAGCTTTCGACAAAATCGACTTTTGACCATTTAACACTTTCGTCGGTTTAACACTTAGAAAATTCTTCCAACATCAACATCCAACCGTCAAATTGGTACTTGAATATTTACCCCCAACAAATGCCACCAAAATTTTTCTTTCGACACTGCTGGAAGAAAGATAAATCTCATCCTCTAGTCCCAATCTCGACACTTAATACCTAATCAAAATCTTCTCAAAGGTTGTTATTTTAATAAAATCCAGTAAAATCTTCTGTAAAAATCTCGAAGGTCACAACTAAAATTATCACTTCAGACATTAAATAGCCGTTTCTCAATAAATAGTGATCATAATTACCCCTATTTTAAAAAAATAGCTTTTTAAATTCGTAAAATCATGCGTCTTTTCACTCATTTCTCCACTGTTCATCATCTTCAACCTTGCTCTTGCACATCTTCTCTGCAAATCTTCGCTTTCCACCATGGCTTCTAGCTCTCGATCTCTTAACGAACCATCAGTGGACTTGGGCAATCATGCTATTGTTCAAGACCCAATTCTGTAGAAGTCTGAACTATGGAACCTCTCGAAGGTAATTATCCCTATCAACGATTCTACACTCTCTTTAGACCCTCCAGCTGCTTTTTTGGGCCTAGTTTTGCCCAAAGAATTCATTACTGATGAAATACACAATTCTTCCCTTGTAAAAATTCTCAAAAAGCTATCTTGACTTCTCTTCCTTCCATTCCTATCAGCTATTTCAGCAAGTTTGAGAGGCTTTTCAGAACCCCTCCTACCCACATCAATGGGTATCTTGAGTGGCTTGATAGAGTTCAGGCCTCTAAAGAAGTTTTATGGAGGGACATAGGTATCTTTGACTGCATTCAACTCTCTCGTTACCCCATAAAAATGGATTCTTGCATGTTGGGCGCATCATTTTTCTTTTGGAATAAAACCTCCAATCCTTTTCAGTTCCCTTATGGCATGATGGGTCCTACGTTCTTTGACGTGGCTGCCATAACTGGTCTTCGACCAGACGGGGAAGTCATAACTCATGTCTTCCAACCTTTGAACACCATTGATGTTTACACAAAGGCCCCAGCTTCTTTTTCAAACTTCATTAGTTTCTACCTTCCAAAAACAGGTCTTGTAACTGACGAAGAACATCTGGCTTTTCTTTTTCTCTGGTTATCAGTCTATGCTCTAGGTTCCAGGTAAGTTCAAATGTCCAAATCTTTTCTTCAACTTGCTAATCTCCTTTATGAAGGTCAAAAATTGGCTCTCATTCAATTCCTCCTTGCTAACCTTTACCTTAGCATAGGCGAAATTGTCCAAAGCATTCGGTCTCAGGTAAAGAAAACCAACTCTGGTGGCCCAATATGGCTACTCCAGCTTTGGCTAAATGCCATCTTAGGAGACTATTTGGTCAACACTTCACCTTTGACAATCTCTCTTGCTACCTATGGCATAAAACTTTGCCATGTCAAACATGAAAAAATCCATAAACAAAACTTGAAAAATTTCATGCATTTCTTCAGTATTTTTCATTCTATCTCCTTTAATACTGAAGACATCTATTTTGCATCATTCACCAACTGTTCTCTTGGTCCCGAGTTGTTTACTCGACCATCAATGATCCTTCCACTCAAGCTGACAATATTTCTATGTAGTCTAATTTTCTTTGTCGGCAAATTCTATTTGCTGGTCTTCTTGGATCAATGGATAAATCTTAGAGCTGTGTCTACCAAACATGGTAGCTTGATAACTAGGATTCTCCCAAGCCATTCCAGCACCATTCTCTCCAAAATCCAAAGAACGCCTCGTCAATGGTCACTTACAGAATATGTCGGACCTTGTATGTGTGGCTATGAAGAATGAGAGGCACAAGCAACATTTCTTGATTTCTACATTTACCCCTTATAGGGGAGTTTCAAAAGACTTTGTCGAATGGTGGACTAAATATTATGGTCCTTATCATGTCGATATTGAAGTTTGTCGAAGCTGTATTACTGAAGCTCTGGTTCCTGTGCAGGGTTAGGACCCTTCAACAAAGACCAAAGGTAAGCATATTCAAGATATTAGGGCTTTTGAAAAGTATTACAAGATCAAATGGGACTTCAGGTATCCTAGCTTAATTGTTCAATACTGCGAGCAAGTCGTGGCCAAACTGAAACAAGCGCATAAGGAAAAATGCTCCTCTAATTTCCTTGTGGTTTCTATAAAAAATCCTTTGGCACGGCTTGAACCTTTTCAAATTCCTTTTTCAAAACTAGTGCTTCTTCCTTATGCTCGTTTCAATTTGGCCGATGAATTCCTAGGTAAACCTACCAAGGCTGGTAACTTCCCTATTTTAGATAGGATTTATTCTATGAGTAACATCTTTCTTACAAGGACTCCAGACGTCAAGTTTACTTGTCGATTTGCCTTGTCGCACAAACAATTTGCCAGGGATACCTGAATCATCACAAAAATACCTAAAGGTATTTCTTTTTATATTCCAACGTTTTAATTCTTGTCCCATTTACTAATATTTATTTATACTTTTCTTCTTGCAGCAACCTTATTGAAGAGGCCTTTGGAGTATAAGCAACCACAAGAAGGGGAAGAGGAAGAAGAAGAAGAAACCATCTCCTTAAAAAAAAAAGAGCAAGAAAACTCAAAATCCTCCTATCCCTAAAGCTCCAAAGGCCAAATCGACCACAACAGCTTTGACAAAAAGTCCTTCAAAACACAAGGTTGTTGTTAAACCTCCAAAATCAAAAACTCTCAAGGTATATATTTTTTTTCTTTTTCTGACCAAAATTTAGAACTCAGCCTTTAAACTTGTTCAAACTAAATCTCGTGTCGAATACAAATTGGTGACTTTACTTTTGTCACTTCTGTTGTACTTATTGAGTCTTCAAGCCCATCTTCTAAAAACCCTTTAAAGGTATGTCTTCTGCTATTTCCTCTTTTATATCTCTTGGTAAAATCTAACCTTATTTTACCTTTGTAGAAAAAAAAAAGAAAAAGACTCAATCTTCAAGTTTCATCTTGAAACCCACCGTTGCACTTGAGACAGAAACCATCTCATCCTTATCCGAGGTAAATTTCAATCGACATAATTCATTTCCTCAAGTACTTGATACTTGGATTTCACTCAAGATCTGATTTTTATTATTTCAGGACCAGAGATTGAACAAATTGCTGACAATCCTCCAGGGTCCAATGTCGAATTAAGAACTGAAAAACAAACTCGACAGTCTCCCGAGGTAAAATACTTCGCGAAGCTCAACTAATTTTCATGATTTTATTTGCTCTAACATTTCCTTTGTTTACCTACGGAACTCAGCAAATCTTGCTGTACCCGACAGTCCTATTAGGCACGGTAATGAAAATCTTTCTCCAGAAGCCCATACCTCTCTGACTCCTATAATGCCTGTTAGTTCTCCATCTCTTCCGATAGAAATTCAAACTGCCATGACTTGGGGAAAAACTCAAATCCCTTCAGGCATTGAGAGTCATTCTCAGGAAGATAGAGCTAATTTTGTCCAAATTTTCTTAGACGAACTTGACATGGACATCTTCATGGCTGAATTTGCCCCAATCAATCCACCTCGACCCTCTCCAACCAATTTAATTGCTGTTGAGCCAGAAAATATTGAAGACATGGAGGTAGATTTAGATGAACTAATAATGATGCTGTCAGGTGGTCACAGAAGCTCTCCACAATCAGCTCGCTCTTCCACACAGCATGGACAAGATTCTAGTGACTATTATGTCACTAAACTCTTGGCTGAATTGAAGAACGCCTTCACCTATTCTTTTGAGCACTTGATTTCTGACCAACCTCTTCAAGAAAGGATGTCGGCCATTGTGACCGAGTTGGAACCCCTCTCCCAACAACTGCCGATAGCCAGTCAGGCTCTTCCTACAACTGTCAAATATTTTCTCCAAGATCTGTCATAAAAAATGGCTACTATACGTCGAGTCATTCTTGCTTATGCCAAAGAGGTTCAAGAAAAGTCTAAGATCTTGAAGCAGTTGATCGACGCGAAGAACAAGAATGCTAAATTGAAAGATAATCTCTTTAAAGGAAAAAATAAAGAGGCAAAACTAGATAAAGAAATTGAAAACTTGGAGAAAAAACTTGAAGAAGTTTGACGACGTAAGCAAAAACTCAATATTATACTGTAATAAGGGACTTCTAGGCAGCAAAGCATTGCTAACAACACAAACAATGGGCCGTTGAGGCTAAAGCAGTCTTAACGAAGATAAATTCCCTTGAAGTAGAATATCATACTGCCTGCACTGACAAAACAAACCTTGGAAGATTCTTGGGAGGTTTTACAAAAAATTTGAATGTATTTCTTCCCATCCCCATTTTTGTTAGGTGTTGGTTTTTTTTTTTTTTTTGTAAAGCTCTGACAATTTAATCAAGTTGTGATGTTTTCAAGTATCTTCACTACTTGATAATGTTACCTGTAATTGCCAAGTAGATGAATGAAGATCATTCTTTGTCAATATTTACTTCACACATTGTCGGCCTATATGGCTTCAAATATTTGCCATTAATCGACTTAATCTTTAGGCCTAAATTAACTTCGACAAGTGCATAAACATTTCCTAAAAATACTCGAGTAATTACAAATGGTCCTTCCTATTGTGGTGACCATTTCCCATATTCTCGGCAACTCTTATCCATGGACAAAATTACCTTCCAAACCAAGTCATCAACCTTAAAAGACTTGTACTTAATTCGACTATCATAAAACTTAGCAATTCTTTCTTGTTGTCGAATCAAGTTTTCTAAAGCAATTAATCTTTCATCACTTAACTCATTTAATTCATCAAACATCAAGTCCCAGTAATGCTCAACTAGTAACTTATCTTGTTTTTGGATACGAATTGATTGAAGATTAATCTCGACTGGTAACACTGTATCATGACCATAAACTAACTTGTATGGTGAAGTGCCCGTCGATTTTCTTGGTGAATTTCTATATGCCCATAGAATTTGGTTAAGGTTGTTATTCCAATTCTTGGGCTGTCGACCAATATGCTTCTTAATCAGACTTATGATTATTTTATTCATTGCCTCTACTTGGCCATTTGCCTGAGCATAATATGGAGTCGACGTAAGCATTTTAATTTTCCTTGAATTGGCATATTTGACAACTTTTCTTCCAATGAATACTGACCCTTGGTCAGTTGTTAAAGTTTGTGGTATTCTAATCCGACAAACTATATTATCCTCTATAAAGTCAATTACGTCTTGTTGGGTTACATCTTTTAAGGCTATAGCCTCAACCCACTTAATAAAGTAATCAACTCCCACTAAAATGTATTTATGTTCCTTCGACGATGTAGGATGATTTTGGCCAATTAAATCCAAAGCCCATCCTCTAAAGGGCCAAGGTTTGACTATAGAATGTAATTCACTTGCAGGCACATTTTGTATATAGCCATGTCTTTGACATTCTTCACAAGACTTAGCAAACATTATATAATCTCTAACCAGTGTAGGCCAATAATATATTTGTCGTCAGAGGACCCATTTCATCTTATCACCAGCCTGATGAGCTCTATAAATTCCTTCATGGACTTCTGTTAATGCAATATAAGCCTTTGCTTCACTCAAGCAAACCTCTAAATTTCCATCAACGAATTTTCTATACAAGGCCCCTCCTAATGCTACAAATTTCGACGCTCTGCACTTAAACTTTCTATCCGCATTTTGACTTAGATTTTCCAAATAGCTTAATATTGGTTGTCTCTAGTCATTAATTATCGAAATATCATGTTGTAGTACATTTCTTTCTTCTGATGGATACAAAAGTTCCCTAATTTCCATTAGATTTGTTAGAACCTTGTTCGAAATTTTATACCCATAGGCTATTTGTGCCAATTCATTAGCCTTTTCATTTAAATTTCTGGAGATGTGTTTGACAGTTACTTCGTTGAACTTCTTCATCAGCTTGCTCACCACAATACAATATTTCGTCAGATTATAACTGACGCATTTATATTCTCGGGTGAGCTGTTTGATGGCCAACTGTGAATCCCTAAAAACATGCACATTGCGTGCTTTCATTTCTATTAGTATTTCTAACCCTATAATTATGGCTTTATACTCAGTCTCATTATTGGAATATGTATACTTAAGTTCAAACATGAACTTAGTTAGAGTACCTTGAGGAGAAACAATTAAAATTCCCACTCCAACTCCATTTTGATGTCTTGAACCATCAAAATATAAACACCAGGGTTTTAAGCCGACAAAATTTATGCTATCAACATCCAAATAAGGATAGTCAGCCAAGAAATCAGCAACTACGTGGCCTTTAACAACTTTCATTGGAACATATTGTTAAGAGAATTCTGACAAAGCAATGGTCTATTTACCAATAGGTCCATTTAACACTGGCTTTGATAACATATATTTTATTACATTAATTTTTGACATAACCAATACATTATAGGGCATCATATAATACTTGAGCTTAGAACATGAGAAATACAATGCTAAACAAAATTTCTCTATTGCACTATATCTCCTCTCAGCATCATACAAAACTCGACTAAGATAATACACCGCTTTTTTGATGCCATTTTCATCTTCTTGAGCCAACATACTCCCTATGGTTTCATCTTACGCTGATATATACAACTTCAATAGTCTACGAGGCACTGGAGGCATCATGACCAGTGGGTTTGTCAAATACTATTTTATCTAGTCGAAGGCTTCTTGATGGCAAGGTTCCCATACAAATTCTTGTACAACCTTCAATTTGACCAATGAGGCAAAAACTTTGGTTCTTCTTGACAAGTTGGATATGAATCTTCTCAGAAAATTTACTTTTCCTAAAAAAGATTGTAATTCCTTCTTATTCGTCAGTGGTTCAGCTTCTAGAACTACCTTGGCTTTATTTTTGTCTACTTTAATACATTTCTTATGAACTAAGAAACCCAAGAATTTGGCAGTCGACACTTCAAAATCACATTTCTTCGGATTCATCTTGAGGTTATGCTTTCTTATCCTGTCAAATGCCTGCCTCAAGTTTGTCAAATGACTCTCCTTCGTCTCCGACTTAACAATTACATCGTCGATGTATACCTCTGATCTGTCGATTATTCCTATATCTTAAGTGCCTTTTAATTAATTCAATTGGATTCCATTTGTGCTTAATTGTTGTCATTTAGCTAAGTTTTGGATATTAAGCTTAATTGAAACCTTATTGTGAAACTTTGCTTAAGTATGTTCATTAGCGCTCATAATTGAATTACATTTTTCAAGAAACCTTTGGATGACGGAGTCCATAGCCTCAAACCAGGCTTTATATCCACTTGAAGAAAGAGCTAAAGAGTCAAGAAGGTCAACATCAACCCTGGAGACAAAAAGAGAAGGATTTCTGTGAAGATTCTAGGTTGAAATTGAATGAACCAACTGACACGGCTCGTGTCCCCAAACACGGCCTGGGCCGTGTCCTTCTCTGACTTGTGAAACTCATGGAATTTTCTCGTGCTGGCAGAGCCATACACGACCCGTGTTTGCGCGACAGAAACCCAAAAATAAGTTTCTTCGAGAAGTAAGGTCTTGGGATCTATAAATACGCATGTTTAGACCCTTATGACGCAGTTCCGACCTGGGGAGCAGCTGGGAAATCCTAGGAAACGGAGAGAGGAGGCTTGGATCAAAGATTGGAGTCTCGGGTTCGAGCAATTGGAGATCTATCGTCCTCAATCCTTGGAAACTCGTTTGCTATTTATTTTTCTTTTGTAATTTCATTCCAATTTATCTTTATAGTCAATTTTTCTATTGATTTCGTTCTAGCCATGTGTGGCTAAGTTTCTCATTTGGTTAAGGGAAGATGAAACCCTAGTTGTGATCTTGTTAATCCTGCATATTCGTTGATCTCAACACAGTTATGTTTTTATTCATATATTTTTGAATATGTTGTGATATGAAGGGTTTTATACTTGTTCCCATTCTCAAAGTGGTAGATCTGGGTTTATTATGGGTAGTTGCAGTAGTAAAATTAAAGGAATGTATGATGTTGGTATAAGAATCTTTATGCTCATTTGCCAGTAATAAAAGTGGTAGATCTGAGTTTATTATACGCGATTGCGGTAATAAAACTAGAGGAATATATGATCTAAGTAATTTAATCCCAGTGTGTGATTAGATCTTAGCGTAATTGATTTTCTAAATCTTAATGGAATTGTTGGGTAGTTGTAAGAGTTGTTGCTTTATAACTAATCAGTAATTAGGAGTTGATTTGAGCAGTTGCTGAATTGGCCAACATGTAAGGAAAACAGAGATTTAATCTCACAATTGCGTAAAAATATAACTGAGCATGTTAGAATAAAAGGATATGTGGGTTAGCATTATTATATAAATCTAGTGATGGATTCAATCTCTTAACCAAATTCTCTTATATTGTTAATTCTAGTTTGTTTATTGTTCTTGTTTTTGAAACTGTTCATTATTCATCAAAACTCCAAAAATCCCCTTTATACTGTTTATTGTTCTTTAGAGTTTAAATTGAGAATTGAATTATAGTGTTTATTGTGTTAGCCATGGCAACCATTACCCAAGAGGGGGGTGAATTGGGTGATGACTAGTTTTAATGTAACTTTGACAAATTATGCATTTTAAATCACTCAATAAATAAATGCAGTGGAATATGCATAATAAATGTACAACTATTATAGATTACTCAACTACAACTTGAGATATAGGATAAATCAAGCAAATAAGCTAAATATCAAGTTCAACTCAAGCATATATAATTAAGGTGCAAATGTAAAGAGATAAAGTTTAGAAGATCAAACACAATAGTTTATCCTGGTTCGATCACCAATCCACTTGTGATCTACGTCCAGTCCTCAAGCAACCGCTAGAGATTTTCCACTATCTTCAAGCTTCAACAGGTACTTGATAACCTTTACAATTGAGAGCACTCAACACACCTTGGGATACCTTACCCTTGTGCTTGAGCCTCAAATAGGGATACCTCACCCTTTATAACTTTTGAGAGATGCCTCACTCTCTAGGGATACCTCACCCTTTACACACAAGTATTTATAAGTTGTATGAAGAAAAGAGTCGTTGGGGGTGAAAAAGCCAAGCATTTAATGCAGTTAAAATAGCTGTTGGGGTCTGTCAGACCACATGTAATTAATTACACAGCCTATGTAATCGATTACATGGATGTTTGAATGTGTTCTTGGCTTTCTGGGTTCTGTGTAATCGATTACATGGCTTCTGACTTGTGTGTAATCGATTACATTATCTATGTAATCGATTACATGACTCCTTGAACGTGTTCTTGCCTTTCTGGGCTTCAATGTAATCGATTACATCACTAGTGTAATCGATTACACGGCCTCTGACTTGCGTGTAATCGATTACATGAACCATATAATCGATTACCAGCTCTCTGTTTAGCTTGTAATCGATTACAAAACATGTGTAATCGATTACCTTGACCTTTGAACACATTTTTCAAGTCCAATTAAGCTTGTAAGCCATTTCTAACACCTCAAGATGATTGATTAAACATAAAACCTTTCATGAGTGTTGAATCCAAGATTAAAAATGACATTTCTTGAAAAACATATTTAACTTTGAATTTTCCCACTTATTTTGAAAACAATATTTGGAAAACCATTTGAGAATCATTGAGATACTTAGAGAGCACTTTACATTGATATTCTAAGACCTATATCTAATATACCTCTTTTGATCTTGGTCTTTTATCTTTTGATCTTAGTCTTCTCTTTTGATCTTGATCTTCATCTTTGGCTTTGTTATCATCAAAAACCTATTTGATATGCTTCAAGACATAAGCATTCAGATATTGAATTGGTTCTCTATGGATCGACCATTGCTAACTACAACTAGTTGCGAGGTTTTTATATTTCTGGTAGACTTGGCAACCGATTTTGATCTAAATATTAATTACGATTCCTACCACACCAAGAATTTTGGCGCCGTTACCGGGGAACTAATTTTTCAATTGCGCTATTAATTTATTTCCTATTTTTACTCTGTTTATGTTTTTATTTTTAATTTTTGATTCTTTCTTTCTAAGTGTTTTGTAGGTGTTGATGTTCATTGATCATGGTTCAGCAGTTAATGGACAATGGGAAAACACCAGTATATGCTTGTGAGATTTGCTTATCACTTGGACATCCCACTGACTTGTGCCCCACTTTCTTAGTGGACACAAATGAGGAGGTAGAGGAAGTATGGGGATATTATGAACCTTCTAACAACTACAATCCCTACTCTAATATATATTATCCAAAGTGGTGGGATTATCCTCACTTGAGTTATAGACAACAGCAAATTCAAGCTCCTAGGCAACCTGAACCTTCATTAGAGGAGCTAATAAGACAAATGACCAATAATAATATTCAGTTTCTACAAGAAACAAAGGCCATGTGCAACGACATGTAAAACTTTTTTGGGCAGTTATCTACAGACCTCAGCATGGTGCAGAGCTAAATTGCTGGAACATTTTCCTTACATCCAGAAGAGAATGTAACAGAAAATGCTAGTCCTATCATACTACAAAGTGGGAAGACGTTAGATGAACTCACCTCTCCTTCACAAGCCATTAAAGAGAAAGAACCAAATCCTAAAGAGGTAAATGAGGAAGGGAAAAACGTTAAGGCTCCCAAGGTAAGTAATCTTGAACCCCTTCTTAATGTAGTGGAGGAGCAATATAATGAGTTGTGTGATGGATTTTCTGATTTCATTGGTTTCAATAATTCTATTCATTGCCACTCATGTATTGACTGTAATGGTGATATGATATGTGCTAGTTGTGCTGAGATTTCTGTAGACTTGAAAGTTGATGATTCTATTTGCGAAGCAGAATCTAAGACCTAAAGGGAGGTGGAATTGCAGGTCACTGAAAAATTTTCATAGAGGGAAGAAATGCACAGGATGACAGTCACCACTGTGGATTTTGTTTTTGGACCTTGGTCCAACCTAAACAATGACAGCGAAATTGTTAAATTACACCTATTACATCCCAGTGGTGAAGCCAATGAAATTAAGGAAGGCCAATGGGATCCCAGTGGAAGGCCTTATACTGCAAGCTTAATTTGGTCATTACACTTCAACCAATGGGAACTTGGTGAAAACTCTTATATTGTTTCAACTATAGCTTGGTCATCATGTTTCAACCAATGGGATCCTGGTGGAGTTTTTTCCCTTACATCACTTGATAAGGCCAATAAACATCGTCTCAAGCCTTACCATGAGCTTCTAGAAAGTGTGGAAGTAAAAGTGATGACTTTTTACCATCCATGCTATAAAGATCAATAAGGGTGTCACTATGGCGGGCTGAGGACAATAAACTAAGCGCTTAATGAGAGGTAACCCATCATCAAGAAAACCAGATTTGCTTTCTCTATCCCTTTTATTTTGTGTTTCTTTATTATTTTCTTGACTAGTTTCTTAGGTGGATTAGATTTTGATCTATTTCTTAAATGATTACCTAAAGTTCTTGGAAGTCCTTATGTTGGATTGCTAAGTGTGTGCTTGTATGCATTCATTGATTGTTTGATGATTGTGTGGACTGATTGTGAGAGTTATGGTGAAAGCCAAGCGAGACTTTAAGAATTGGCTTTTTTGTGGTGTTATAGTGCTTTTCTGAATTTCAAGTCAAGTTCTTTGGGGATGATTTCCTTAAATTGAAGTGTTAAATTTTAATTCATGGTGAATGGACTGAGTAAAGAGTCATACTCTTGAGACGTATTCTTATGGATTTGTATTTCAGAAACTTCGTCGTTTGTGGAATCCCTTTAAGAACGATAATATATTATAGTCTTGGGAATCTGACTTTAAAAGACCCTGACCCATGTTTTAACATTGATTTTCCTACGTGTTTTCCAAAGCACTACACCATTCATTTTGTTAAAATAGGGTTCCCTTATCATTTCACAGCAAAATGGGCCACTCGGTGAGCATTTTTATGAGTGTTTGGCAAAAAAAAAAAAAGAACAGGGGGGGCCGTGTCAATTGACACGACCCATGTCTCATTGTGTGCCTAAAACCACCCTTTTTACAGAAGAGAACACGGCCTGGGCCGTGTCATTTGACACAGCTCGTGTTTTCGTGGCCAGTCTGAAATTCCCTTGATAGAGAGGTACACAGCCTAGACCGTGTCATTTGACACGGGCCATGTCCTTGTGACAACAGGTCAAAACCCTTCTTAGGGTTCTATTTTCCCCCAAATCTCCTAATTTTCTCCTCCTCTGTGCGCAGCTCCACCTTCTCCTCCATTTCAATCCATTTCCTCCACCAAAATCTTCTCCTTTTCCCCTTACAATCCACCACTCCAGCCAATCTTCACCTCCATTAAACTCAAATTTCTCATCATTCTTCTTTCATTTCTTCATTTTTTCCAAAATTTCACCTCACCACCTCCCAAATCTCACCACCCACGCACCACCACCACCACCATAGCTTCCACCACCATTTTTCTTCATTCTTCTTGCTCCAAAGCACCACCCACTCCTCCATTCCTTCCTTTATTACTCCTTCCTTACCAAAACAACCCCTCTTCATCCCTATTTCCTCAAAACCCTCACTCCTACATCCCCCACCACCGTGACCACCACCACTATTACTCCTTTCTCCACCGTAAATAGTACCCACATCCACCTTTTGTACTCATCTTTCAAAATACCTCCAAAGAAGTGTGTTAAGCACACCGCTAGGAAGATAGTTCCTCCTCCTCCACGTGAACCATCCCCTCCACCAGTAAATATTCATCTTTTAATGACTACAGAGGTTGTTCCCACTAGGTTCCTAGATAAAAATACTTTAAGCCAGATAGGATTGTATAATGAAGTCATGACTCTGTTGCATAGAATAGATTGGGACACATTTGCCCATTTGAATGCACCTACCTATGCTAGCTTAACTAGGGAATTTCTATCCAGTTTTGATTGTAAATTGTATCCCCTAAATGACCAAGATAGGTGGCCAGGTGAGATCACCTTTGAGCTTTTCGATACTCCCCACACATTAAACATCCACCAGTTCAGTGCTATTTTTGGTTTTCCCATAGGACATAACATGCTTCCCCGTACTTTTAATCTTGATAGAGTTTGGACTGAATTGACTATTGTTGGGACTGATGACTATGAGCCTAAATCTTCTAAGGCTTCCAAACTCAAGTCACCCGCACATAGGCATCCAAAAATGGATGGCCAACACCATATGTGCTAAAAGGGAAAGTCAAGGAAACATGAGTAGACCTGAACTATTTTTCTTACATTGTATGATAAATGGGGAGCCTGTGAATGAGGGATACTAGTTATGCCCCCTGTTTAAGCATTTAGGATCCATTAGGGCTGGTCGTATTTTGGTGGGGGGGTTTGTGACTGTAATTGCTTAATATTTTGGTATGGATTTGGATTTGCTTGATGAGAGTCCTGAGAAGGGCTCTTCTGCTGTTGATGGCTCCACTCTAATTGCTATAGGTTTATGTGAGAATCAGAATGGAGCCCTGTTTTTGGTTGGAGCTGGAGATCAGGGCATACCTAGAGGAGCTCCACCACCAGTGCCGTCGGGCCATGATGAGGATTTAGCGCATCCGGAGTTTCCTTCCCATTTTGCTGATGATGCTAGTCCATCTTCCTCTCGAACGTGACCCATTACTCTTGATGATGTCATTGCATGTGTCGATCGCCTGGAGATGGATCATGCAGCCCGCTTTCAGAGACTAGAGGGCTACATTACTTAGCGGATGGATGCCATCGACAACAAACTTGATGTTTTACTTGCCAGATTGTCCTCTCCCCTACCCCCCTCTTGATGTATCCCTGTATTCATTTTGTAATTCTGTTTAAATGTATTGTTCATTTTGACATTATATTAAACTTGGTTATTTGATTATGGATAGATATTTTTAGACTCATTTCTTGATGTCTTTGTTAGTGCATTGTTGTTTTGCTTATGGATATTTTTCTTTTCTGTATACCTAGACATTGAGGACAATGCCTAATTTAAGTGTGGGGGTGTGATGATCTTTATTGTATTGTTTTGTTTTTCTTACCTTAATTATAGTGTTTTTCTTGTGGATATTTTACCCCATTGGGCTTTTAAGTTTCTGATGAGCTTCCAAATGATGTGAATGGTGAGCAATTGACCCAAATTTTTGGGAGAACAATTTAATTAAACTTTAAGCTTAATGGAATGAACTTTCTTGCTCTCAATCTTGTCGAGTGAGATTTTGAAAATTTGAAGGGTTTAATTCAAAAATGATGAATAGACCTAGTAAGTTTTTAGGCCTTGTTGTGTATGGCTAATTTTAGGTCATTTTGGTTCTTTGATTGTGTGATTCCACTCATGACTGTGTTTTTCAAAATTTGTCTTGACTCTCTTTTAAGCTACTAATGACCACTGCATGCAATTGAAATGAAAAATGTATTTTTTTCAAATAACTACTGGCCAGATAGCCATCCTTGTATTTTATCCATTGTTTACTCCCTTTGAGCCTAATTGATCCTTTTTCCTTCTATCAAAGCTCAATTCAAGCCTAAAAGCGAAAAACCATTTTGTTACCCTACCTTAGGGAGTAGAAGAGCTTAATGATTATGTTGGAAAATGGTTTTTGAATAAGTGTGGGGGGGATTAATGATGTTTTTGCCTAGCTATGCATGTATATAAAAAGACTTATGTTGGCAAAATATCATGTTGATTAGGATGCAAGGTGTATAAACATATAAAAAAAATAAAGAAGAAAAAAAGAGAAAAGAAAGAAATGAGGATGAATATTGAATGAAGAAAGGTTAGAAAAAGGAAAAGATACAGAAAAGAAATTTGAATTTGAAGATTGCTGGGAAATTCTTATTGTAATGATTGAATATCTTTCCCTTTTGCTCTTCTAATTCCTATGGTCTGACTTTGCTTATCCTTTATGTATCCTACCTTGACCCTGACCCCATTACAATCCAATTGAAGACCTTTTGATCTTTGTGTGCATGTGGCCTAAGTGGTAGAGAAGTAGAGGCTTGACAAACTTATGGTAGGACATGTTTTCATGAGTTAGTTGAGAGTAAACACAAGCCTGAAACACTTGAGTGAAAAGCATATCAGTGAGGATTTATTATACTGATTTAACCCTGATGTTTGATTGATTTTGTTTGCCAATTTGGATTGCTAAGAGAGGGAATTCGTGATTGCTTAAATTCTTTGATGAAACTAAAGCATCTAGGTCTTTGCTTATCGTTCTGCATTTTCATGGCTTATTGGGAAACTGTGCTTAATTGTATATTTTTGCCCAGAAGTGCAAAAGGCTAAGTGTAAGGGTATTTGATCTGTCGATTATTCCTATATCTTAAGTGCCTTTTAATTAATTCAATTGGATTCTATTTGTGCTTAATTATTGTCATTTAGCTAAGTTTCAGATATTAAGCTTAATTAGAACCTTATTGTGAAACTTTGCTTAAGTATGTTCATTAGTGCTCATAATTGAATTGTGCTTTTCAAGAAACCTTTGGATGACGGAGTCCATAGCCTTAAACTGGGCTTTATATCCACTTGAAGGAAGAGCTAAAAAGTCAAGAAGGTCAACATCAACCCTAGAGACAAAAAAGAGGAGGATTTCTGTGAAGATTTTAGGTTGAAATTGAAGGAACCAACTGACACGACTCGTGTCCCCAGACACGGCCTGGGCCGTGTCCTTCTCTGACTTGTGAAACTCATGGAATTTTCTCCTGCTGGCAGAGCCATACACGGCCAAGGCCGTGTCAAATGACACGGCCCGTGTTTGCGCGACAAACCCAAAAATAAGCTTCTTTGAGAAGTTAGGTCTTGGGATCTATAAATATGCGTGTTTAGACCCTTAGGATGCAGTTCTGACTTGGGGAGCAGCTGGGAAACCCTAGGAAACAGAGAGAGGAGGCTTGGATCGAAGATTGGAGTCTCGGGTTCGAGCAATTGGAGATCTATCCCTCTCAATCCTTGGAAACTCGTTTACTATTTATTTTTTCTTCTGCAATTTCATTCCAATTTATGTTTATAGTCAATTTTTCTATTGATTTCGTTCTAGCCACGTGTGGCTAAGTTTCTCATTTGGTTAAGGGAAGATGAAACCCTAGTTGTGATTTTGTTAATCCTGTATATTTGTTGATTTCAACACAGTTATGTTTTTATTCATATATTTCTGAATATGTTGTGGTATGAAGGTTTTTATACTTGTTTCCATTTTCAAAGTGGTAGATCTGAAATGGTAGATCTGGGTTTATTATGTCTTTATGCTCATTTAGCGATAATAAAAATGGTAGATCTGGGTTTATTATGTGCAGTTGCGGTAATAAAACTAGAGGAATATATGATCTAAGTAATTTAATCCCGATGTGTGATTAGATCTTAGTGTAATTGGTTTTTTAAATCTTAATGCAATTGTTGGGTAGTTGTAAGAGCGGTTGCTTTATAACTAATCAGTAATTAGGAGTTGATTTGAGCGGTTACCGAATTGGCCAACACATAAGGAAAACAGAGATTTAATCTCACAATTGCGTAAAAATATAACTGAGCATGTTGGAATAAAAGGATATGTAGGTTAGCATTATTATGTAAATCTAGTGGTGGATTTAATCTCTTAACCAAATTCTCTTATATTGTTAATTCTAGTTTGTTTATTGTTCTTGTTTTTGAAATTGTTAATTGTTCATAAAAACTCCAAAAACTCCTCTTTATACTGTTTATTGTTCTTTAGAGTTTAAATTGGGAATTGAATTATAGTATTGATTGAATTGGTTCTCTGTGGATCGACCTTTGCTAACTACAGCTAGTTGTGAAATTTTTATATTTGTGGTGGACTTGGCAACTAATTTTGATCTATATATTAATTATGATTCCTACCACACCAACCTCCATGAACTTTCCAATGACATCATGGAAGATAATGCTCATCGCTCTTTGATAGGTGGCCTCTGCATTCTTTAAACCGAAAGACATGACTACCCATTCATATGTCCCAATAACTCTTGGACATCTGAAGGTATTTGTTGACACATCCTCCTAGGCTATAAAGATTTGGTTATAACCTGCATGGCCATCCATAAAACTTAACAATTCATATCTAGATGCGAGATCAACTAACATGTTCACAATTGGCATAGGATATTCATCTTTAGGTGTAGCAGTATTTAAATTCCTAAAGTCTACGCATACTCTTAACTTACCATTTTTCTTAATTACAGGAACAATATTAGACAACTATTTGATATATCTGGTTATTCTGATGAACTTGGCTTTGAGCAATCTTTCAACCTCTTCTTTTATCTTTAGTACCACCTCAGGTGCAAATCTCCCGTTGGCTTGCTTGACAGGTTTGCATCCTTCTTTTAATGGCAGTCTATATTCAACAAGATCTCTGCTTAACCCAGGCATCTTATCATAGTCCCATGCAAAGCAATTCTTATATTCCTCAATTCATTCGACAAGCTGTTCCTTGAACTCCTTTGGCAGAAATGAACTCACAAATATAGGTATTTTGTCTGTTTCAGTGCCCAAGTTTATCTCTTCCAAAGGATCTTCTATCTCTACACTTTGCCTTTCATCAAGTCCTTTCTCAAATCCTAAAGGACCATAATCTATTATACAATCTGATAGTATACCTTCAGTGGTGTATACTGCTTTGTCGGCCAAATAAGTCGACAGTCTGTCTAACTGATTATTAATACTCATGGCTAGTGCTTGGCCGATCTCTTTCGGCCTTATTCATTACTCAAATGCCAAACTGATCCATTAAACATACTTCAAGTGCATCTTTGTCGATGACTCCATCATTTGCCGTGACTGGCTTGACATTTGGAGCATAAATTTTAAAATCGACATGAAGTTACTGCAAATAGCAAGGACTATCATCTGCCTCCACTATTTCCACCTGATCATCTGCATTCCAAAGAATGAGTTTCTAATGAACCGTCGACGATATTGCTCCGATGGCATGTATCCAATCTCTTCCTAGCAGAAGATAGTAACTTGACTTTGCTGGAATTACCATAAACAATGTTGGCTTTCTGATAAATCTGACTTGCACGTTCAGTATTACTACTCCATCCGACGGGGAAGTTTTGCCACTGAAGTCAGTGACAATCATGTTGGTCGACATCAAATCAGACTTATTCTTCCCAAGCTTTTGAAGCATTGCCCTTGGGATCAAATTGATGGCTCCCCCCCCTCCGCGTCTATCAGGACTCTATTCGTTGGCTTGCCTTCTAACAAAGCCTTGATATGTAACGGGCAGAGATGAGCCTTCTGTTCTTCTGTTGGCTTTTCAAATTGCACTGTATTGTCGAACACTGTGATCATGTTATCCTAAAAGAGAAGCCAAATATCACTAAGGTCATCCAGGTTCTCTTCATTTTTCCTAGTATATTCAATTTCATGATACCCTTCGAATTTAGCAGGCAATACTGAAATCAAATTTACGCTCATTGACTTTAAAAATTCTTCTTCATCAGATAACTCTTCATCACTTTTGTATCTTCTAATTCTGAAGTAATCTTCCGATGGCAAATTATTATCCATAGCCATTATAATGTCATCCAGATCCTTGTCCAAATTGAAATCTATATTGTTCATTATCATCAAGGCCTAAAAGATCATCTGGATCATTCAAGGCCTCAAAAACTTCATCAGCGTCAAGTCCATGTCTGTGGCTTGGCAATTAGGCTTTTCCAAGTTTCTCATTCCCTTGATTACGTCAAGCATTTTCTTTCTCCACTCGACATCTTGGTTAGGATCTTCCAGGACTTTCATGACTTCTTCCTTCGACCAATCTTCAACATCCTCACCACTTTCAATTTTAAGGTCCTTGATCTCGACCTTTCTCATTATCATCTTTTCAGCTTTTAATCTAGTCATTTTCCCATCTTTCTCGACTGCTAGATCACTTTTCTTTGCCTCTTCCTTTGCTGCTACTAGTCCAATTAGCCATTTTCTCTTAGTTTTATTTGGAATAGGTCCTTGAACCTGTTTTCCCTTCTTTATCTCTGCAAGCTTTTCTTTGTCGGAGATTATCATTCATGTTAAGTCGTCTAACTACAGTTATTGTCGGCTCCACTAGAATTGATCTTCTCATATCTATGAATTCTTTTCTGACAATACTCTTCAATTTCTTGTTATCTTCATTTTCATTTGGTGCTGGCTTAGTTTCAACTACCAACTATCCCGTTTTTGTGGGTTGTTCTTTGATAACTAAACCTTCAGCCATATTCTTTCATTTCTGTGCTTGTCTCAACCTCTGCTGCCTCCTTTTTTGACTCTTCGACAATGGTAAAGACTTTGATCGCCCTGCTACATTTTGGCCAATCAAAGCTTCATCTTGGTTGATTCTACCATGTCTATAATCTTCATTCCAGAATGGTTAATTTCTTTGAAATCTATTCTTCCTAGCAGCCACATTGCGTCGAAAATATGTTTGACTTGCCATTGCAGAATTTTTAACCCACCTATCCACAGTAACATTGGCAGGTGGCACTCTGGTCTTAGCTGGTCCGACATAGCCTCTAAAAAATGAATTGCATCCCACAGACTTACCAGATAGCTCAACCAACCAGCCATTCATGTTAGGCCTATGCGTATAAACTGGCCTTGGCCTTGGAGTATAGAAAGGCTGTTGTGGTTTCCAAGTTTTCTTATCGAAAAACTTCTTCTTACCTTGTGAGTCACTCTGTTGTTCCTCAGTAACTTTCTTTGCAACAAATTCATCATATATTGCGTTACATCTTGGACATAATCTCACTTTGCCTTTCTTTTTCTTCCTTTCAAGGAATGCTTCAAGAGATTCTCTCGGCTTTGGATAGATGTCCATTGCATCTTCCGTGTCAACGTCAAATTCTTGCAAATTCCTTATGTTAAGCATTCCAACATTCAAAGGAACTTGCTGATCAACATAAGACACTCCAGCCTGAACCGAATCTGTGTCAACCTTCATATCCGCCTTAGGCTTATTAGCAAACTTTAAATGCCTGTCCATTAATGTTTTCTGAATTAAATCTCTGAAACGAATACATTCATTAGTAACATGACCGAAATTGTTATGAAGCTTACAATATTTTCGGTCTTTTATTTCATCAAGTTTTAGTAGCTTATGACCTTCCGACAGTTTAATCTGTTTATCCTTTAACAATAAATCAAAGATTTTGTTGGCTTTTGTTACATCAAATATATATGTTTTCCTATTGACATAATTCATTTTCTCTTTATTTCTTATAGGCTATAGAGCCTGACACATATAAGGATGACCATTCTGAAGTTTAGCAATGTTAACCTCAAATTCATCATTGCTATCTTCAGTCTTATTGTCAGATTCACCTAATCCAACAAATGCTACTTTCTCTCTTTTAAGGAATCGCTTTTGTTTCTGAACCTTCTCAGCTTTTAGTTATTCTATTTACCTAACTTTCTCACCTAATTGGACAAGATCAACTAAATGTTAGTCCACTAACTTTTTCCTTATGTAATAGTCTAAACCTCTTGCAGCAATCTTCACTATTTTTATCTCAGGTATGGGAGTAAAACATCTACTCCTCATCTGTCGAAACCTAGCAAGATAATCATCCACAGTTTCATTATATATTCTCTTGATATTAAAGAGATCTGTAAGTCCTACTTTCAAATCTCCCCTGAAGAACTGGTCATGAAAACTTCTTTTTGATTGAGCCTAGGAATGTACTGAATTTGGTCTCAATGTCGAAAACCAAGAGAATACATTTTTAGTAAGGGAACTTGGGAAGAATCTCATTTTAAGGCCTTCAATAGTGGCCAACTCCCCTATTTCTATAGTATACCGTGCAATATGCTCGACGGTCGATTCCCTACTTTCACCAGCAAACTTAGAAAGTTTAGGAATTTTAATTCCTCTAGGCAATTATGCTTGTTGCACCCACTCAGGAAATGCTGAAACAAAGTAGGGTTGGTTGCCATATCCAACATTGAACCCAAACCTATTCAGCACTTGTTCCACCACTTGATTTACATTTTTCTCAACCACTTGATGTCCCCCAAGATTTCGTCCAAGCAATCTCATGGCTGCATCATTCCTAGCCATTTGATCTTCATCACCTCGACGAAGTACATGGACATTACCATACTCTAGGTGTGGCTGATCATTTTGCCCAAATTGATCTAGATTTTGTTGGTTTTGTCCTATGTTTACTTGGGGTGCAGTTACTCTTGCATTTGCCCTAGACTGGGCTCTTTAAGCGCTATCATTGGCTAATTCTCCTATTCCCAAGACTTGATTTAGCCTTGCCATTTGTTGTGTCAATACACTACAAGCATTATTTGTATTTTCCATGATTGGCGTAATCATAGCACCCATTTGCTGAGTGAACATATGCACCATTTCATGGTTGCTTTCATCCATTTATTGTCGAAAGCTGGCCAAAGAATTCATGGTTGGCCCTGTTACATTTTGAGGAGTGTCCCTCGACATATTTGGGAAACCTGGTCCCAAATTCAACCTCTCTTGTCTAAAAAGAGTTGGATTACTTGTACTTGCAACCCCTACTCCTTGGCCATTGAAACTCACTAAGGCCGAACTTATTTGTGGTTGGCCTTGTGAAACCGCTGTTTGGCTTATAGTATTGGCCAAAGTGCAGCCAAGTCCCATTTGTACCAACACAGGAGGAACATAGTTGGGTGGCAAACCATATTGTGGTATAAACCTTGAATTTGAATTCATTATACTTTGGTTACTTGGTAGACTCGTTGATGACTGAGTCATTCCAGACACCACTTGTTCTAACACTGGATTACCACGGATAACACCAGTTGTTATAGCTTCATCCACAGGACCCGTACTAACAACGGTCGAGGGTGGTGCAGTAACGACTGTCGAAGGTGCATCCGAGCCTGATTACTTACATTACTCATGATTTGCGTATTTTGAGAAGAAGAGTAGATAAACATTCCACTTCTTAAACGCATAAAACCATTTCTTATTGAAAAGAAATGCGTGACACTACGAGTTACTCTGAACTCGTCCCACCGGGCGTGCCAATTTGTTTATGGTGAAACTTAGTCAAGATAAATTCCAACAAACAAATATTTATTTATCAGTCGAATGTGGGTTCAGAGTTATGTGGTAATCTCATTTAATAAAAGGATTTGAAAACAAACTTAAGATAAATAACAAGAATTTGTAAAACTTAATGCGAAAAGTAGGAGATAAAAGAAGGTTCAATAAAAAGCTTTAAAACGTTTTATGAAAATAAAGAAACTGGTGCAGAAAATGTAAAGTGCAAAAAATTAAAAGAAACCAGTAAAATAAAGCACGTAAAGAATGCAACGAAATGTAAAGAAATTTAAAGAACAAGACTTAAAAATAAAGGAATTAAAGAACATTGCATTAAAGTAAATGAGTTGAAATGAAAATAGAAGGCATACTTGGATCAAATCCGTTAATTTATTTGAGTGAGATATTAAGATTGTGTATCAGCAAATAACCTCCTCTTATACATTATAAACACTAGTATTTATAGGTAAATTATGAAAATAACTGACTCCTAAAAATCAAACATGTATATGGCAGTTATGTCACATATTCGATACTAATATTTTGCCCCACTTTCGACAAAACGGACTTCTGACCATTTAACACTTTCATCGGTTCAACACTTAAAAAATTCTTCCAACATCAACATCCAACCGTCAAATTGGTACTTGAATATTTTACCCCTACTAGTACCTTACAAATTCCCATTTATGTCCAATTTTTGGCACTTCTTGATGACCTTTCTCATGACCCCTTGAAGTGATATTTTAACAAATCTATTTTCACCGTTGCAGGCCACCGCAGATGCGTGAGGCAATATTTATGGCTTTTTGAGGAGCACAATGTTTTAGATTTCTTAGTTCTGGCTAGTGACCATTTGTATCGAATGGATTACGAGAGATTTATCCAAGCACACAGGGAAACTGATGCTAATATCACTGTGAGTCTGTGGCTACATTGCCGAAGGATGAAAAGCGGACCATTGCATTCGGTCTAATGAAGATTGATGAAAAGGGACGCATAATTAAATTTATTGAGAAGACAAAAGGAGAGCAGTTGAAAGCTATGAAGGTAAGCCCATATAATATGCCTTTTTATGTTGTTTGTTCTTACCTATATAATAGGTTAAAAAGTTCCACTATCACTTTTCTCTACAAGGTTGATGCTACAATTTTGGGTCTTGATGACGAGAGAGCAAAGGAAATGCCTTATATTGATAGCATGGGTATATATGTCGTCAGCAAACATGTGATATTAGATTTGCTCCGTGAGAAGTATCCTGGTGTAAATGACTTTGGGAGTGAAGTTATTCCTGGTGCCATTGGAATGAGAGTATGTGTTGCTTCCACAATTGTTTAATATCAAGAAAATATTCTTATTATTTTCACGTATGGTATAGTGTACAAATAATTTCCTGAGATTAATATAAGGTAGATAGGTTATATATGTTGTTATTCTTTTTTAATCGAGCCAAACCTTTCTCTGACTTATGCACTAAATGGATTATGGAGGTCCTATGTAAATTGGTATATCTGCCCACCCAATTGATTGCATTGCTTACAAATGTCTTTTCATAGAAACTGCATAAATTTTTTAGTACTAGAACTTTGTTGTAACAAATTTATTGCTCGTCATTTGTTGAAGCTCCCAACATTTTGATTTACATAGTTTTGCTCTCAAAGCTTTTCAGATCTTTAATCTCTAGATCACTGATGTGTTGTTTGTGAATTTGCACAGGTGCAAGGTTACTTAATATGATGGGTACTGGGAAGACATTGGTACAATTAAGGCTTTCCATAATGCAAATCTAGGAATCACCAAAACGCCGGTACCAAACTTTAGGTGACTAAATATGGCTATTTGATATATTCATCCTATTGTCAAATGTATTTTAATGATAGCAGCCTCTTAAAGATGTTTCATGCTTTTTTGGGTCATTGATTGCAGTTTCTATGACCGTTCATCTCCAATCTACACCCAACCTCGATATGTGCCTTATTGCCTCCATCTAAAATGCTTGATGATGATGTCATCGATAGTGTTATTGGTGAAGTATGTGTAATTAAGGTAAGTTTTTAATAACTTTCACAACCCACTGATTTGTTCCAGTAGGCTGTAGCAAATATTCTTCCTTGGTCCATCACGGTGTGAGGCAAATTTATACATTTCTTGGAAAAGATGTTGAATATAATGAGATTAATTTATTTATTGAAAATTAACCTTATTTTCCATATTTTGTTCCATAGAACTGCAAAATTCACCATTCTGTGGTTGGGCTGCGATCTTGCATATCAGAAGGTGCAATTATTGAAGAGACGTTGTTAATGGAGGCTGGGTTTATTATGAGGTAATATTCCTAAATAGCTAGCATGTATATTGTTTTTAATTTCCAATAGTCAAGATTTTGTCCGAGTGGTTCAGGGGCTTAGATGTGACTTGATTGTAACTTGCCTGTGAATAAGTTAACAGGGATTGAATTTAGCTTGACTAGCAGCACTAACTGCAATATTGGTTTTCTGATTGTTGTGCTGTAGATAGATGCTAGCTAATAAGAGGTTTATGGCTGCTAAAGGCGGTGTCCCAATTGGTAATGGCAAGAATTCTCATATCAAAAGGGCAATCATTGACACGAATGCTAGAATTGGGGACAATGTGAAGGTTATAATATCACCAACTTTACTTTTTTTTTTAATCACATTCTATGCTTGTTCTCTCCTGTCTAAGTGCACTTCTTTGTCATTCTTTCTTCTCCTGCTTTTTCTCCCCGGGAAAAGGAAGGAAGATGGATGGGGCCTGGGGGCTCTGAAATTAACTTTAAAATCTTTAAACAAGGTTGCAAAATGGTTTACTTTGACAAGGGTGAGAACGATTTCTTTTCTTCCTTTTTTTGTCCTCTTCACAAATACGTTCAATGGAAGTTATTAGTGCAGAAGAAACGAGAACATAAAATTCAAGTCTTTCCCTGCACCCCCAAAGAAAAAAAAGAAGAAAAGAAGATGGAACAGATACAAGGAGAGAGCTAAGGAAACTTACCTTATTATCTGGACAAGTTGTTGCATTAGTCTTATCATCTACTAATTTTAGTAAAATTAGATATCAAACATAAAACCTTGTGTTCTAGACTGAGTTTTGGGTTATAGTTGAGGTAAAGAGAATTGTGGGTTCGTAACCTTGTGAAACGTATGAGAATGGGAACTCTGACTTTGTTGGCCTGAGAGAGAATAGATGAAGCACTCATGGTGGAGCCTTGGGAGGACTGACTAGAGCGTCTTAACACTTGCAGCTAGAGGGATGGCTAAAGTCCGCTCAGGTTAGAATCTGCACATACTGATATTCTGAGGATAAAGATGAAGAATTTACATGGTTTTTGATAGTAGTCTGTATGTAACGTGTTTTTGGGCTCTCTTGAAGGTCCTATTTATAGAGTTTTCAGAGTCTGTAAAAGTGGTAAAGAGGTAAAATGAGAGAGAGTGCTGAACGAGTTATTTTTGTAGTTATAGGATAGAGTGGTAGGATAAGTTGTCAAGCTTTAACTTTTGAGTTGGACTGATGTGACTAGTCCTTGTGAAGTTCAAGGTTTTAGAGGTGTTAAGAGTGAATAGCAATGGGTACTGTGTTAGAGCGACAACTGGAACAGGTGGAAGGGATAAGTCTGTGATTCAATTTCTCTAGCCATCTCGTCTAGGCGGCCCGAGTCTGAACGAATCCATCTCCTGTCTACCATGAAGGTGCACTTTGCGAGGTATGAACACCTCAAGTGCTTCCTTCATCCAAAGCCTTTCAAGCCACATAGTCTGCTTAGTTCCTAAGATAACAAGACTTTGTGGTTCCGCCTAGGTGTCATCCTGCACCTAGGCGGTGTGGGCCTACTAAGTGTCTTGCTATCTTATCCCTTACCAAGGGGTTCAGTCCGCCTAGGGCAAATCTGGTTGGACTTCAAAGTTTGCTCCGCAACATTAGCCCCTGCACTTGGAAAGAAGAGAAAGGACCTTTCTTCTTTTCAAGTGCAATCTTTCCTCCAAGTGCAATGGCCTCACAGCTTTCAGTGCTTTATTGTAACCACTCGTATTTTGACAACTTGTGCTTTATTCAAAACTAACCTACAAGCAACTTGGTAACAAAATAATAATATTTTAAATATACTTGTAAAAGAAAGTGTTAGGAACTTCCCTTTTTTCGTAGTTATGTGATTTCAATCTTCAATGGCTAAACAACAAGAGTAAGGATGCCAAGCAGACTACAGTTGAGCATGCTGAAGCCTAGGCAGATTCAGATAAGGTAGCTTACTTTTCTTGTGTACAAGTCAAAGCATGTTTTTTTCTGAAGTGCCTTTGGATGCAAAGCATGAAACTATTCCTTCCAAAGCGAAAGCCCCTAGTCAAGTCTCTTGTTAAGGCGATAGTTTCCTTTGTTGTCACTTTGACTTATGTGCTTCGATTTTACAGACATGTGTTCAAATTTTTTAAGTCTCAGAGTGCCTAGATCTTGCTTAAGTTCCAGGTATCTTGTTTGGGCGAATTTGTGACTTAGAGTTCTTGATCTGGTGCACCTTTAGGTTTACCTTCCAGGTTAATAAGCTCGAAGCGTACTTAGGAGTTCCTGTTTTGGGCGGATCAAAGTCTGACTCGCACTTAGATTTTCTTGTCAGAATACTAGGCCTGAGTGCATTGGAGAGTTATTGTTCTAAGCGGATCAAAGTCTTACTCGCGCTTAGGATTTCAGATTTCATTTTTCAAATTTTCAGATCGCTAGGCCTGAACACACTTGGGTTTTCCGCTTACTTGGATATCAAAGAAACTTAGAAATGATTTCTGAATTGCTTGAGTGACCCACCCACTCAACAGATGATCTATTTATATACATAATCAATACAATTTACAAGAAGGGGAATTAACTCTAGCTTTATTTCCCAAGATACAATGAATCCTAAGGTTGTAATGAATTCTAAGATACAATAAACTCTAATTAGTGGGATAATAATTATATCCTACTTCCAACATAATTATCTATTTCCAACACTCTCCCTCAAGCTG
This sequence comes from Ormosia semicastrata, assembly GCA_029884595.1. Classification (NCBI taxonomy): domain Eukaryota; kingdom Viridiplantae; phylum Streptophyta; class Magnoliopsida; order Fabales; family Fabaceae; genus Ormosia; species Ormosia semicastrata. The sequence continues at coordinate 13,833,707 of JAQQTO010000062.1, read as the reverse complement.
GAGCATAGATATCAAAAGCATCCAGCTTGTTGCAGATATAAACGATCCTTGGTCCCCGAAGAGCTTTGGTAAGCAAATCAACCAATTGGTCATTTGAGTTGACAAAGGATGTGGTAATCTCTCCAGAAACAATCTTCTCACGAATAAAATAGCAATCAATCTCTATATGCTTAGTTCGTTCGTGGAAGATTGGGTTAGAAGCAATATGGAGAGCTGTCTGATTATCACAAATTAATCTCATAGTTCCAACCTCACAAAACTGTAACTCTTTAATGAGCTGCTTTAGCCATATTAGTTCACATGTAATGAGAGTTATAGCTCGATATTCTGCTTCAACGCTTGATCTTGCGATGACATTTTGTTTCTTACTTTTCCATGAAATGAGATTTCCTCCAAAGAGAACACAATATCCTGAAGTGGATCTCCTATCACAGGGAGATCCAGCCCAATCTACATCAGTGTAGGCAATAATTTCCTTATGCCCTCTATTTTCAAATACTATCCCTTTTCCTGGTGATCCTTTAATGAACCGCAAAATTCTGATGACTGCATTCCAATGATCAATAAGGGGGGAATTTAGGAATTGACTCACCACACTAATAGCAAAAAGAGATGTCTAGTCTGGTAACAGTAAGATAATTAAGCTTTCCTACTAATCTTCGATATATGCTTGGATCTGAAAATAATTCACCTTTACCAGGAAGGAGCTTAATATTCGGATCCATGGGAGTTTCAACTGATTTACAATTCAGCATTCTAGTTTCTTCAAGAATATCAAGAGCATACTTTCTTTGGGAGATAGCAATTCCCGATTTTGACTGAGCAACTTCAATCCCCAGAAAGTATCTCAATTTGCCCAAGTCCTTTGTTTCAAAATGACGAAATAGATGCTCCTTCAATTGCTGAATTCCAGCATGATCATTGCCTGTTATGATAATATCATCCACATAAACCACAAGATAGATACACAGATTAGATGAATACTTATAAAATACAGAGTGATCCACTTCACTTCTGATCATTCCATATTTTTGTAAAACCAAGCTGAATCGTCCAAACCAACATCGGGGAGCTTGTTTAAGACCATATAGTGATTTGTGAAGTTTACAATCCAAACCGGACTCCCCCTGAGCAACAAACCCAGCAGGTTGCTCCATATAGATCTCCTCAGTCAAGTCGCCATGCAAGAAGGCATTTTTGACATCTAGTTGGTGTAGAGGCTATTGATTCATGGCTGCCATGGATAGAAACACCCTGACCAAAGCCATTTTCGCAACAGGAGAAAAAGGATCACCATAATCTTGCCCAAAAACCTGAGTAAAACCTTTAGCTACAAGACGAGCCTTAAGACGATCCACAGTACCATTAGGGTCAACTTTTACAGTGAAGACCCAACGACATCCCACAGGATTTTTACTTGAAGGTAAAGGAACCAAAGACCGAGTATGGTTGGATTCCAAAGCTTTCCTCAATCATTGCCTGCCGCCATCCTGGATGGGAAAGCTTCCTGAACAGTTTTAGGAATAGAGACAGAAGACAAGGAAGAGGTGAAAGCATATTGAACAGGAGAAAGACGACGATAACTAACAAAATTATAAATAGGGTGGGGATTACGAATGGGACAAATACCTTTACAAATAGAAATTGGGAAGTCAGAAATGGGTGAAGGCGGATCTGGAGACGATTGAGAAGCTGGTTCAGGCACTAAAACACCGGACTCGGGATCTGGTGGTGATGTGGAAGGTTCATGATGACGACGATGATAAGTGATCAATGGATGAGAATTATCTTCTTGAGTGGTGGTCGATGGGCTGAGAAAAGGAACAGGTAAAGAAGAAGGGACTGTTTCTTCCTTTGAAGTGAAGAATGGAGAATCTTCAAAGAAAGTCACATCTGCAGAAACAAAGAAACGATGTAATGAAGGGGAGTAACACCTGTAACCTTTTTGTACTCTGGAATATCCAAGGAAAATACACTTGATTGCACGAGCAGTGAGTTTATCTTTTCCTGGAGACAGATCATGAACAAAACAAGTACAACCAAAAATGCGCAAAGGAAGTTTATATGTAGATTCATCAGGAAATAAAAAGGAATAAGGAATCTGGTTATCCAACATAGAAGATGGCATCCTATTGATAAAGTAACCTGCAGTAAGAACCGCATCTGCCCAAAATTTTAAAGGAACATTTGCTTGAAGTAACAAGGTACGGGCAATATCAAGCAGATGTCGATGTTTTCTTTCTGCAATGCCATTCTGTTGTGGTGTGTGTGGACAACTAGATTGATGAAACATACCTTTTGAGGACATAAAAGACTTGAATGAGGCAGAAAAATACTCTTTAGCATTATCACTTCTTAAAATGTGAATTGTACAACCAAATTGAGTAGAAATCTCGGAACAAAATTTCTGAAAGTTTTCTAACAATTCAGACTGATCTTTCATTAAGTAGATCCAAATACATCTTGAGTAGTCATCAATGAAAGTTACAAAATAACGAAAGCTTAGAATTGAACTAGTGCGACTAGGTCCCCAGATATCTGAGTGAACTAACTCAAAAGGAGACTTGGACCGACTTGTTTCTTTATTGTGAAAGGAAAAACGAGCATGTTTGCCAAGTTGACAAGATTCACATTGAAGAGACTGTAAATGAGAAAGACTAGGAACCATTTTCTTCAATTTATTTAAACATGGATGACCCAGACGATTATGAAGGATACTTGGAGAATCAGCCACAGCACAGATGGTTGAGGAAGAAGGTTGAAGGTAATAAAGCCCACGTGATTCAGAGCCTTTTCCAATCATCTGTCCCATACTCCGGTCCTGAATATAGAAAGAATCAGAAAGAAAAGTTACTGAGCAATTAAGAGTGTGAGTCAATTTACTAACTGAGAGTATATTAAAAGGACTGTCAGGAATGAGAAGAACAGAATCTAAATTTAAAGAGGGAAGAGGAGAAATCTTCCTAATGCTAGTGGCCAGAACTTTTGAACCATCTGCAAGGGTTATTGAATGAGGAATTTTTGTAGGAGATAAATTCGAAAATAATGAAGGATTACCAGCAATATGATCTGATGCACCAGAATCCAAAATCCAGGATCCAGAAGGCAAAGATTGAGAAAAACAAACTGAGGAATTACCATATTGAGGTCCTGAGGATAAGATATTGTTAGAAGTTGCCTTTAACTTGAGGTACTCCTTATATTCACTATCAGATAAGAGAATCTTATTTTCTTGTGGAGGATCATCTGTTTTTGCGGTATTCGGTGCCTGCATTTGTGACATATTGACAGTTTTTCCCAAAAAGCCATTCAGAGAGTAGCATCGATCTTGAGTATGGCTCATTCGTTTACAATAAAAGCATTGTGGTCGATTACCACGACCGCCTCTTCCACGACCACGACCACGACCACGTCCACCACGACCAAAATTTGTCAAGAAGGCTGCATAGTCTTCTTGAGGATCAGGTTTGAGAGATTCAACAGACAACGGAACATGGAATAATCAATCAATCAGTTCATCAACAGTAGGAATGTTTGGATTTGTCAGGACTTGATTTCTAACATTTTCAAAGTCCTTATGCAAGCCATGAAGAACAAAGACCATGTACATATGATCTAACTTGTCCACCACCTTTTTAGGATCACTATCAGTTAGATGCATATTGACTTGCTGAATTGTGGATTGAGCTTTGTTCAAATAGGAAATTAAGTCATGATCCTGCATTTGAAGAGTTGCCAAATTGTGGACAGAGTCATAGAGTTGCTGAATGTCATTAGCATAAACACTTTTAGCCTTCTTCCAAATATCATAACAAGACTTATATGAATGGTAGTGAACCAGCAGTGATGGATCAATGGACTGCGAAAGAAGAGACACTAACTGATAGTCAACCTTTTGCCATTCATCCTTTAATGCAGCATCAATTTTCTCTACTTGAGTTGTCAGATGATCAAAAAGTCCCTGACCGAGGAACCAAATTTCGACCGCTGAACACCAATCCATATAGTTTTTGTCATTAAGTTTCACAAAAGTAATTGAAGGAGTTCCTGAAAAGGCAAATGAGATGGGACTTTTCTGGCCCTTGTCAGAAGTTGTTACTGATGCCATTTGGTAGAAAAGAAATTAGAAACAAAATTATTTTAAAGAACCGAATGACAGAGGCTCCAAGAACACTTAGACCCAGTAACCAAACAGTACGCAAAAAATAGTGAAGGAACAGTACCGTGAAACAGTGACGGGAACAGTACCGTGAACAGTGACAGGAACAGTGCCGTGAACAGTACGAGTTGAGAGACCAAAAGCGGGATCAACCCGCTCTAATACCAACTTGAATATCAAAGAAACCTAGAAAGGATTTCTGAATTGCTTGAGTGACCCACCCACTCAGCAGATGATCTATTTATATACATAATCAATACAATTTACAAGAAGGGGAATTAACTCTAGCTTTAATTCCCAAGATACAATGAATCCTAAGTTTGCAATGAATTCTAAGATACAATGAACTCTAATTAGTGGGATAATAATTATATCATACTTCCAACATAATTATCTATTTCCAACACACTTAAACACCCCAAGTCTGATGTGTGCTTGGGATTTCAGATTTTAGGTTTCATATCGCTAGGCCTAAGCGCACTTGGGTGCTTTTTGCTTAAACATCCCAAGTATGATCGCTAGGCCTGAGCGCATTTGGGTGTTATTTGCTTAAACATCCCAAGTCTGATGCGCGCTTAGGATTTTAGATTTCAAATCGCTAGGCCTGAGCACACTTGGGTGTTTTCCATTTAAACATCCCTAGTTTGATGTGCGCCTAGGATTTCATATTTCAAGCATAGATTCAGTTCCTAAGGAAACTTAGGTGTTTTTCGCTTGAACACCTAAGTTCCTAGATTTCAGATTTCATATACCGATCACTATGTTTGTTGTGGTTTACTGAGATTGATGGAGCCTTGAAGTGTTTCTGAGCGCATTTGGGTATTTTTCGCTTAAACATCCCAAGTCTAATGCGCGCTTAGGAAGATTTCAGATCGCTAGGCCTGAGCACACTTAGGTGTTTTCCATTTAAACATCCTAAGTCTGATGTGCACCTAGGATTTCATATTTCAAGCATAGATTCAGTTCCTAGGGAAACTTAGGTGTTTTCCACTTGAACACCTAAGTGCCTGGATTTCAGATTTCAAATACAGATCACTATGTCTGTTGTGGTTTACTGAGATTGATGGAGCCTTGAAGTGGCATTGAGGGCGCGCTGGGCAGATTTATTTACAGATTCTCTTCCTCCTCCCTTATTTTTTTTCTTTCATAAAGCCTGTAATAACTGACAGCTTAAGAGTTAAATGATACAAGTCATAATAACTTTGAATAACAGGGTGGTAAGCTGAACTGACAAGTACAAATTGATTCCAAGACAGATAATATTTTTATTGTAATTAAAATATGCACCATAAAAATAATAGTAACAATATGAACTGTGTATTGTATCCAGTCAAGCAATCTATGATCCCAATCTCTAAGGAGTCAACAGTTTATGAAAACATTTAAAAAGCCAGTCATAAGCATGAAAACAATGTCACATGTGAGCTGTATACTATCAGATAATGAAGTTGCAATATCAAGGCAGCAATAAAAACATATAATAAGAAAAGCTCGTGCTACTAGAATGAATGTATTTATGCAATATCAAGGCAGCAATAAAAACAAGAATACAAGAAAAGTTTTGTTCAGATTTGAAAAGTCAAAAGCAGGAGTGAGGCTATTTGTTTTATAACTTTTAACTCAGCTTTCAGGGGACTAGCACGTAATAGCTTTTTACAGTGAAGCATGTCAGATAGGCTTGTAGTCTCATATGAGGGTGTGTTTTATTTTCTTAGCTTCAGCGAAACTTCATTCTTACTTTGCCAGCGTGGCTACTCAGCTACCGGGTATGCTCCATAGGCCAACCTTCAAACCTATACCTTGTTAACCACAGGCAAAAATAGCAATCAAAGGCAATCTTAAAGAAAACTTTCAATGCATGATAGGACTGATAGGATAACTCCATGTTATCTTTTCCTGTTTATCATTCATCAACAGGAAATTCATATAAGTCAGATAAGTTAACAAGAAGGCAAATATTGTAAAAGGAGATCAGATATAACATAGAACTATACTGATTGGAAAAGTCAAATTAAAATGAAGGCTATTTAGTAAGCCTTGCATTAGTAAATAAAGGCAACTTGGTCATAATGCACTCTGGCACCTTGAAGGTTAAAAAAGATAGAAGCATACAAACTGTCAAAACTGAATTTAGGGACTTATCTTTTATAGGCTTGCGTGACAGTAATATGCCAGTTGCTTACTCAGGTTGTAGTTCTGACTAATTTTTCCACACTAGCTCCTTTCTCCAGGACCTGATTCTCCCAGCCATCAGTTTAAACTGACGCTCATGCAAGAGGCGTTCAGGCAGCTTTACATTTCTTTTCAGCTTAATTTAGCTACTGCTCCGTTTTCATAATTCTTCTTTCCCATGATACATTATGGAACTCCTTACATGTAGTTTGAGAAATATATGATAAACCTTGACATGCAAAGACTATTGCAGTATAACATGTAATTTGAACATGAAACTGAAATTTACACATACAATTTATCAGCCAAGACATTATGAAACACATGGATAGTCAAGCCAATATACAAAAAATTATATTCTTCAATACAGTGGGCGATAGCTTAGTGTCCATAGTTTTAACGATTTATTGGGTCAATTAACAATAGACTTTGTTTATGTCTGGGACTTTTCCTAATTATCATGCTCGTGCATAAATGCATAAAATGTACAATGCGGTTAAGATATGCATATGAGCAAGAAAACATGTGCATAATGAGTCAATAGTGTAAGCATCTGAACAGCAATATGTGTATACTTAAAGGTTCAGAGAATTATTTTGTGTGTATTATTCACTGCTGAATGTTTTCGAAGATATATAGGGAGCTGCACATTTAAACTAGTCCCTAGAAAAACAAACTAATCAAGCCTAGAAAATAAGCAACATCAAAGGATTGATTAAGCAACATAAGAAGCCACATTCCAACAAAATAAGCACTAAAAACAATGTAACATTAAAAACGTGGGAATAACATAAGAAGCCACCGTCCAACATAGTTTTCTACAGTATCAAACACAATCGGCCCAATTAAGGATTGATTCATTGACTAGAATCTTCTGTAATCTTCACGCCCCCTCAAGCTGGGAGTAGATGTTGATCGTTCCCAACTTGGAAACTAATTTGTCAAAGTTGATTATTGGTAAATCCTTTGTAAGAATATTAGCAATTTGAAGACTTGAAGGAGTGTAGACCATTTTAATGATTCCTTATTCAATTTTCTCCATAATGAAGTGTCTATTAATCTCCACATGTTTGGTCCTGTCATGATAAACAGGATTCTTAGCAATGCTGATTGTAGCTTGATTATCACAAAATAATTTTATTGACCTTTCATATGTGATCTTCAATTCTTCAAGTAATCTTTTTAGCCACATTCCTTCACATATGATGTGCGCCATTGCTCAACATTCAACTTCAGCACTGCTATAGGCAACCACAGATTGTTTCTTGCTTCTCCAAGTTACCAGATTTCCCCACACATAAGTACAATAGCTAGAAGTGGAACTGCAATCTGTTATCGATCCTCCCCAGTATGCATCTGAATAAATCTCAATATCTTTGTTGTGTCCTCTTTTAAAAAATAAGCCCTTCCCTAGTGTCATTTTTAAGTACCTCAAGATTCTGTAAACAGCATTAAGGTGTTCCTCGGTTGGATTATTCATGAACTGGCTTATAACACTAACCGAGAAACCAATGTCAGGCCTTTTGTGAGACAAGTAGATGAGTCTTCCTACAAGTCTTTGATATCTTCCTTTGTCAACCGGAGTACTTCCTTTCATGCCCAATTTGGAGGTTGGATCCATAGGTGTATCTGCCGGTTTACAGCCAAGCATACTAGTCTCTTTTAGTAAATCAAGGGCGTATTTCTGCTGTGAAATAGAAATTCCCTTGCTTGAGCGAGCCACTTACATACCAAGGAAATATTTTAGTTTGTCGAGATCCTTGATTTCAAATTCATTGGCTAGAAAGGCTTTTAGTTTCTTCATGTCCTCATGATTGTCTCCTGTGAGGATAATATCATCAACATACACAATAAGAATAGTGATTTTCCCTCCTGATGTATGATTAACAAAGAGAGTGTGATCTGATTGCCCTTGAATATAACCATATCTTTTGACTGCTCATGTGAAACGATCAAACCAAGCTCGAGGTAATTGTTTGAGAACATATAGTGATTTCTTCAGTTTGCACACTTTGTTGACATTAGTCTTGTTCTCAAACCCAGGTGGAATTTCCATGTAGACTTCCTCTTCTAGGTCCCCATTTTGGAAAGCATTCTTGACATCCAATTGATGAAGTGGCCAATCGAGATTTGCTGCCAAGGAGAGAAGAACTTTGACTGTATTTAACTTGGCTACAGGTGCAAAAGTTTCTTGATAATCAATTTCGTAGGTTTGAGTGTAGCCTTTTGTAACAAGTCATACCTTGTATCTATCAATGCTCCCATCTGCATTATACTTGACATTGAAAATCCACTTACACCCCACAAGTCTTTTCCCTTCTGGTAGATTGGTGATATCCCAAGTGCCATTTTTATTCAGTGCACTGATTTCTGCATTGATGGCTTCTTTCCAATTTGGATCTCTCATGGCTTCATGAATATTGTGTGGAATTTCTGTTTGAGAGAAACTAGAGATAAAAGCATGATATCTAGGTGAAAGATGTTCATAAGAGACAAACTTAGATATCAGATTTTGAGTGCATGACCTCACTCCCTTTCTTTGGGCAATGGGAATATCAAGATCATTGTAAGGCAATAAAATATGGGCAGTTTGGACCTCAGTATTACCTGGATTTGCAGCATCAGGGTTCAGACAAGTTTCCTGCAAGGCTCGGGAGGGATTGAATGCCCTATCTCTCTATGTGCTTTCGGTCTCCTAGAATAAACTTTAGAGAAACTGTGATTTTTGACTTCTAGACAGGTTCTAAACCAGTATTCTGGACAAGTTCACTGATATGATCAAGAACGTTTCACTTATATGATCAAGAAGAGGTGGTGTCTCACTGATAGGTTCTATGACAGGTGCAGAAAAAGACTCAATTTGCCAAAACTGATATTCATTGTCCTTACTAGTGAATGGAATCCCCCCTGAATATGGGTTTTGCAGTAGAAAGGCCGGTTCTCAAAGAATGTGACATCCAGAGAATTGTAAAATTTCTTTTTAATAGGAGAATAGCATTTATACCCTTTTTGAGTTGGAGAATACCCAAGAAAAACACACTTGATAGCCTTTGGATCAAGTTTGCTCCTAAGGTGGGGAGAGATATGAACAAAGGCTGAACAACCAAAAACTTTGAGAGGTAAGTTAGAGATGAGTCTGTTTTTAGGGTAAGTATCATTAAGAACATGAATAGGAGTCCTAAACTGTAGAACACAAGAGGGCATTCTATTGATGGGATAAGCTGCTGTAAGGACAACATCTCCCTAGAAACAATTAGGAAGATGAGCTGTAAATAGAAAGGCTCGGGCAACCTCAAGAAGGTGACAATTTTTCCTTTCTGCCCTCCCATTTTGTTGAGGAGTATCAACACAAGAACTTTGGTGGACAATCCCTTTCTCAGCTAAGTAATTCCCAAGAGCCAAATTAAAGTATTCAGTGCCATTATCAGTTTTGAGAATTTGGATGTTTGTTTGAAATTGATTTTGGATCATGAAGTGAAATTTCTGAAATATTGGTCCAGCTTCTAATTTTTCTTTCATTAGATACACCCAAGTAACCCTTGTGTGATCATCAACAAAAAAGATGAACCACCTAGTGTTAGAGATGTTTTTAACACGGGAAGTCCCCCATATGTCACTATGAATTATTGAAAATGGATGAGAGGGTTGATAAGTGTGAACTAGAAAAGAGTTTCTTGTATGTTTAGCAAATTGAAAAATTTCACAGTGAAATAAACTTGGATTTTTATTGATGAATAAGGATGGAAATAACTTTGCAAGGTACATGAAACTAGGATGGCCTAGGCTAAAATGCCATAACATAATATCATCAAGAGTTTGGACAGACACAGAATCCTTATTGGAAGCGACTGGTACAGAAGCACAATGAGCTGTCCGAGTTTGATTTCCAGGGACACCAAGCATATGGAGAAGATAGAGACCCCCACACTCCTTAGTATTGCCAATCATCCTCTCTGAGTCTTGATCCTGATATAGGCAATGAGAAGGGAAAAACTTAGCAACACATTTATAATTTTTGGTAAGTTTACTGATAGATAACAGGTTGCATAACAAATTGGAAACAAAGAGGACATATTCAAGGGTTAAATATTCAGACACAATAACGGAACCTATGCCCGCAACAGAGATAATGATCCATCTGCAATCCACACTTTAAAATTCCCAAAGCAAGGCAAATAGGAATTAAATAAACAGGCATCACTAGTCATATGATCTGTGGCACTTGAGTCAATCACCTAAGCATTTCCTTGTTCAACTTTGCTGTTTAGTGCAGTTGGAAAAACAGTTTTTTCAGCTGCTGATCCGGATCCAATAACAGAGGTGCCAGCTTGGTTTATCATCTTCTGGAGGAGTTCTAATTGATCTTTGCTAAAGGGTGTAGTCTCAGTGGCTGATTTATTTTGTGATAACATTGTAGCCGCTGCTATCCTGGTCAAATTGTATTTTATTTGGTTTCCAGTCAGCTGGTTTGCCATGAATTCTCCAGCATATCACCTTTGTGTATCCAGGACGGCGGCAGAAATCACACCATGGTCTCCCTTTGCATGGCCTGCTATCACCCCCTTGATTGAGATGTCCATGAATTGCAAGGGCAGAACCTTCTGCTGTATTGGTAGGTCCTTGATTCCCCATCATGATCTTTCTTCTGCTTTCTTCTCTTCTAACCTCTGCAAAAGCTTCTCGGAGGGAAGGCAAAGGCTTGGTTCCAAGAATCCTTCCTCTTACTTCATCAAGGTCTTTGTTGAGACCTAGTAAAAATTTAAAAATCCTCTCTTTCTCCAAGATTTGGTTATATTTCTTTTTATCTTCCTGACAGCCCCAAGGAATGGTTTCAAACATATCAAGTTGATGCCAATACCGGGTAAGAACATTATAACACTGGGTTACAGAAGTTTTTCCTTGTTGGAGGTTGCGAAGAATACCATTGATCGCAAACAGTTCAAACGTGTTCTCACTGTCTGAGTAGGATTCTTTAACGCTGTCCCAAATCTCTTTTGCAATTGAATAAAACATAAAGTTCTGGTCAATTTCGAGATTCATGGTGTTGATCAACCAAGACATAACCATGTGATTCTTGGATTTTCACTACTTGTATTTAGGATCAGTCTTGGAGGGAGGAGCATCAGTACCTGTAAGAGCATCAGTACCCGTAAGATAATCATCCTTCCCTTTACCGCTGATGAACATGAGAACAGAATGAGACCATTGGAGATAGTTTTTCCCATTGAGTTTGTGTCCAGTGATGGGAATGATAGAACTCTCGGAGATTATATGGGATTAAGAGACAACGTCCTCTGCAGTAGAGGTGACGTTGGATGAGCTGTTAATTTTGGAAGCCATAGCAGGAATTATTTTAGAGTTTAAGAGTTTGCTTTGATACCATAAAGGTTTAGAGAATAATTTTGTGTGTATTATTCACTGCTGAATGTTTTCAAAGATATACAGGGAGCTGTACATTTAAACTAGTCCCTAGAAAAACAAACTAATTAAGCCTAGAAAATAAACAACATTAAAGTACTAAAAACAATGTAACATTAAAAACGTGGGAACAACATAAGAAGCCATCGTCCAACATAGAAACCACTGTCTAACAGTTTTCTACAGTATCAAACACAATCAGCCCAATTAAAGATTGATTGATTGACCAGAATCTTCCGTAATCTTCAATAATCATAGGTGCTGCTGTAAAGTATGTACTCATGGCAATCATTGTCATTTAATCCAGGAATATGACGTCAACTTAATCATGAAATTACTGGTAACTAAGTTAATCAAGAAATTAATGTAGATAAAATCTAAAGCAAAATAATAATGCATAAACCGATAGCAACCGAACAGGTGGCAATCCTGGCCAACTTTTCTATGCTGATAACCGGCTATCAGCCACCTCCCACTAATTTTTAAGATTAGCTGCAGCTCCGTAGTTCAGCAACAACTTATTCCTTTGAGTTAAACCTTGGCACTTCAGACTCCAGTCAAACTAATCTCTATATCTCATGATCCCGAAGGCCAAAGGGTAAATACTATGACAAACCCCCTTTTATCCTGATAATTGCATTAGTCATGTTGTTGCATACACTCAAGAGTTCAGTATGATATCTGAATGAGGTAGATCGCTTAACCCCAAGCAGCCAAATCAACAGGACAAAGAATAAAACAGTTACTTGGCAAAAATGGAAATTATGCAGAAACTGACCTTACTTTGAAAGCAAACTGGTATTCCGTTACAGAGACTTAAAATCTAACTTTTCTACACATTACAGATTGACATGTTAGCTTTCAATAGAAACAAACGGTGTGTGATTTCGAGTTGTATAGCTCAACTTATGATCAAGAGAACAACTGCCGTCAGAATCAGAAATTTATGCAGAAACTGACCTTACTTTGAAAGCAAACTGGTATTGCATGACAGAGGTATAAAACCTGAATTTTTTACAGATTAAAGACCGACATGTTAGCTTTCAAAAGAAACAGCGTGTGATTTTGATTTGTACAGCTCAACCTATGGTTAAGAGAGTAACTGTTGCCACAATAAGAAATTTATGCTAATTCTGCAGAATGCAGATCTGAGTTTGCATGCAAAACTGGTATCAAATGATTAAGAGAAAAAATCTGAAATTTTCACATATGAAAGCTCATATTTCAGCTTCACAACGCAACAAACGGTGAGCAGATCAGATGCCTGTAGCTAAAGTAATTCATAAAAAAGTGAACACTGCCTAGAACAAAAAATTATACAAAACAAACCTGCCGTACAACACCGGTTTGCAGCATCAACCAGCTGAAATTTCCTTAACATCAAACCTTATGTTTTATCTTTTCACTGCCACAAACAGGGCTTGATATCAAATGATGGGAATCAATGCCATACGAATAGAAAGAAAGGCAACTTATTTGATGCTAAACTGTCAGCATGTAAAGAATGATAATGTGATGAATAATGCTTAGACAAGACAAGTGGCTCCCTTTTGAGAACTGCTTGAAGAGCTCTGTGCTGCTTGACAATTATTTTTGTTTCCTCAAAAGCAAAGTCTGCGTGGTTTCGATCGAAGAAAGAAATCATGAAAGAGAAAAAGAATTAAACTTGAGCATTTAGGTGCAGATTTTTTTTTCATATGGCAAACAGTAAAAATAATTCTAGACAGTAGATTGCTGCCACTGTTATATCCATTCATGTGAACTAACTCGTCTCCTAATTCTCGAGTTGTTCCCTCCTTTGTCCTGTTAGTAAAAATCTAAAATTAAGCATTTAATACGAAAGTGTTTTATCTCTTGACAAGATTGCATTGAGATAGCTAATTTAAAGAATTGCTTTGAGCAAGTACAAGTATACGAGAGGTAGCTGCTCATAAAGCATTTTAATTGATTGCTTTCATTTCAGTCTCAACAGTATTTCTTTGATGTCAAAGGTATTTTTAATCCCCGTACCAGTGAGGCAGAGCTTTTATTCACTTATCCAGCAAGAGACAATATAATCATAAAATAAGTAAGAATTTCTCCACCGAAGAGAAAGGTTGAGAGAAGATAGATAATAACCGAAGGTTGAAAAGTCAAAGCTCAAAGAAGACAACTTAGCTTGAGAGAAATCAGCCGCTATTTAAGAGGTCGTCAGCGCCGGCGCGGGCGCGGCAGTGCCGATGTACACCGGCCCTACACCAGGTAGCCCATCCGGGTCATCCGATGTGAGCGAGTCCAACGTTCCTCATGCTGCGTCTCCGTCTCCGCACGTGTTACGGCCCGTGCTGAGGATAATCGTGCCGTTGTTAGAAACGACGTCGTCTCTCAATGACCTTCCTGCTTCGATATTTCTGTCTCTTCCCGGCATGGCATCCTCAGAAGTCTCGAATCGGGTGGCGGAGTCAATGCATGTCGCGGCGGCCACAATGGCGGTGGCGAATTCTGTGCCTTTGCTGCCGGTTTGGCCGCCGAGACAGCTCCGATTCCAATGGTGACGCAGCTGCAGCAAACTCAATTGGGGCCATTCAATTTCAAGCTAATGGTGGCAGTTTTTTTTTTAGGATATGTTTGGATCGGTGAGATTGAGTGGAATGGAATGATATAGAATTGAGATAATTGTTTGGTTATATTAAAAAAAAAAGAATGAAATGAGACGAAAGTGAATGAGATGAAATTTCATTTCGTCTCACCAAAAATTATCAAATTTGGTTGGTGTAAACAAATTGAGGATATAAGATGAAATTATTTTATTATTATTATTATAATTAAAATTTTACTTAATTAATCTCCTAACCCTGACTCCCTCTTTCCTCTCCCTCAATCGAGACAGCCATCCAACTTCAAAACCCTCTTCATTCATCCTCTGTCTGCCATAGCCACCACACCCTCACGGCAACACCTTCATCGACGCACATGCTTTCATGCACAAGCTTTCACCAGCGGGCAAACCTCTCTACTGTTTCCTTTTTCCTTGTCAAGGTAAGAGCACTGTTTAGTTGCATATAAACTGTTCCTTTCTTTCCTTTGATTTGATCTAATTTAGATTATTTAGTTGCATATAAACTGTTTGATAAAATGCGATCTTAGGATAATGATCTATTGACAGCCATAAAACTAATTGTCAGAAAACATTCAAGTAACAGAAACAGACAAACAGTTCACACTACTGAAAATTTACATGTATCAGACCATGAGGTCTCACCGAGTTGGCAATAACTTGCATAAACTGCATTGTTGACCACACCATACTGATCCAACTCATAGTCATGGACTTTTAGTTCGACATCAAAGAACCCACTCATACTGCAAAATAACAAAGGCAGATGAGTATAACCTGCCTGTTATATCACAAAGAAGTGTGAACTTGTAAAAAGACTACTAATAAGATCTGAAGATCCAACAAATTGCCATTGCCATTTCCATGAATTCAACCAAAATACCAATAAAACATAAACACTACAATACTGTTAAACTAGAAATAAATAATACTCCCAAAAGTGCTCAAATTTTTCTATATACAAAAGCAAATGAGTTTTTTTTTTAAACAATGGTCAACGTAAAACTATTGCATTCAAAGTTGTCTGGTACAATTTACAGAGCGGGTATTATTGAACAAATTGTTTTTTAAAAAAAATTGTTTTTACAGAGAAACATATTAGTGTCGCTCGAATCTTTCCTCTCTCTCCGTTGATTTCAGTTTCTGAATCGCTTCTTCGTTATCCAAACAAGGTATATACTCGCTCATGTTTGCGCGGGCATAACCCGAACTTCTTGATCGCAAATTTGGTAGCAGACGCAGAAGCAGAAGAACCACCTTCCTTCGTCTCAACTTGGGTCTCATTGACCCAATCATCCACCATCCCCTGATCAAAATCCCCGACCTCGAACTCCTCAGACATGGTGCCATTCTCGTTGTTGTGGAGCTGCTAGGGTTTCTTCAGGCGGCGGTTGGGTCTGGTTGTTGTGATCGATGAGGGCAGAGACATTGAAGGATTTGCTGCAAATCAGGGAAATGGATAGCACCGAGTTCGGGTCCGGGTCCGGATCTTGGGTGGTGGTGATGAAGAGAATGAGTTGCTGGTAGCCATCGGATCAGTGATTGCCGAAGTAGAAGAAAGTGATGGCGAGGAAGAAGAAAGCGGCGATGTTGGCCGGCGACTTGAGGATATCTCTGATATGCGACCAGAAGCGTGGGCTTGCCAGAATAATGGAGAACTTGTAGCCGTCGCCGGAAAGGTGATGCTTATGTCGCCAGAAAAAATGGTGCGTCGAGGAAATGGCTTCTAGCCAGAACTGGTGTGCAATCCTTGAGACCTAACAAATGACCCACTGACGGAGCCGCTCATCACAGTGATTAAAGAAGCATTCAGAGCGACAACTGGAACGGGTGGAAGGAACAAGTCTCTGATCTGCTTTTTCTAGCCATGTGGTCTAGGCGGCTCGGGTCATGAGCGAATTCATCCCATGTCTACCATGAAGGCGCATTTTGGGAGATATGAACACTTCATGTACTTCCTTCGTCTAAAGTCTTCCAAGTCACATAGTCCACTTAGTTCTCAAGATAACAAGACTTTCTGGTACCGCTTAGGTGTTGTCATGCACTTACCCGGCGTTGTCAGTCCACCTAAGACGAATCTGGTGATAAAGGTCCTAGTATTATTTATGATTGAATCTTTCATGATCTGTTTTTCTTTTTGCTTTTAGAAGAAACTGATAGGTGTATTGAAATATGAAACAGTAAGTAGGTTGTTACCATGAGATATAACATATCTATCCCCATAGCCATTTACTCTGTTTCCTTCAATGTAACATATGTTTGCTTTTCTACTGGAAATCTTACGTCTAGTTTCAATTCTCAGATCATTAACAGTGACAATGTGCAAGAAGCTGCAAGGGAAACAGACGGGTATTTCATAAAAAGTGGGATTGTCACAGTAATCAAGGATGCATTAATTCCAAGTGGAACTGTCATATAAAATCCTCTCCTACTGTTTCCTCATGCTGCTTGTGCAGCTGATTTTCACCGCTGGAGGGTGTAACAAGAGCTCTGCTTCCATTTCAAAGATAGGTTTTCTGTTGCATGATATATATTTTTGGATTGTAACTTGTAAGTAAATAGAGGAATAGAGGACCCTTTATGTGGTTACGCCGTAAAGTTCATTATTCAGTCAAATAAAAGCTTCTTTAATCTGCACTGGTGTACATGCATGCCAAAGGTCGACAAAAAAATGGAAAGAAATGCAAAAAAACAGCTAGTGACACTATTTTCTGTCACAGTGATGATATTTGTACATTATTTTTTTAATTATTTTTACATTATTTTATTTTGGATAATAAAACAAGAAAAATACACATTTTAATACATTCTCTTTACTTTTTATTTTTCAATAAAACAAGATGTAAAGATGATGTAATTATATACAAATATCATTCATCATTTTTGCTAATGTCATTTGGTTTCTTCAAGGTCTTACCTGCTAAAATCACTGAGTTGAAGTTTCATTATTAATAGAAGTCTTCATTGGAACTTATAATTTCTAAATGCATGTCATGTGAATTGTCATGTAAAAAGGAGAATTACAACTTTAATTATCAGAAAATTTTGATTAAACACACAATTATAGAAACATAATAGTGAGTTTTTTAAAGAACCTAGTTGATACTTTTTTTTTAAGTCTTAAGAAATAAAAAGTTCTGAAAAAAGACATGCAACTTTGCCAGAAATTTGAAAGAAACATAAAAGCGGTAAGCGGCAAGAATGGTGACTAGTGGGTTTTAGAAGTGTCAAGTCAGAAATTTGATTAGTTTACATAAATATATTTCGTTTTTAGTAATAAAAAGACGACTACTTAAGAGAGATATATAGAGAAGGTATAAAGAGAAAAAACAAAGTGAACCATGGATTAGATGGGTCAAATCTTAGATAAGAAATTTTTGCTAATAACAATACTTATCTTCTTCAATAAAGCCCAGCTCAATTGGCATCTCTTAAAGAAGGCGTGATAATTGTTAGGAGAATGCATAAATTTAGTATATTCAAATTAAGTGTATACGGTCAATTATACTAATATAATAATTGATTTAAATTATATATTAATTAATTTTAATAATTATTTATTAATTAATGAGATAATTAGTTTAATATACTCAATTTAAATATATTAAATTTATGCAAGCATTTTTCTTATATTAGATGTTAAATCCTTTCATGCAAGTTGCCACCTTTACTCCTCCCTTACTTTGATGATTATACTTCTCAAGTAAAAATAATAAATAAATAAACGGATATAAAAATACCTAATTATGATTAGTTATAATAAAAATGAACTATAATTTTAAACAAATCTTATATATAATGTCAAAGAATCAAATCTTAGAATTATTATTTTGGAAAAAAAATTATTTAATCATTACTTTTGTTTTAAAATTGTATGAGGAATTGATAATGTTCTCAAATGGATTCAGATGTGTACTTGAGATAAATACGTCACAATGGTTTTCTCCTTGCACAGCAGTAGCAGAGCGTATTGAAACGAGGGGGGCTGATACTTTCAAAGGGAATCCAACGTTCAAGTCAGGTTGTGCACAAGTAGGGTTATGCTATAAGTGATAATTTACTGATACATGTTCAATGTTACTTAGCCTGGTATTTATAAAGGTTGGATAGATATATTCTCATAATGAAGAGATATGTTCCCGTAATAGTAACATGAAGAGATATGTTTTTTATTTAGTTGCAAATGATCCCTATATTATCAGAATACTGGTATGATAGTTATAATGCTATTATTCCGTAAGATCATGATTGGCAATAAAAGATATCATAAAGATTTATCCATTGCGTAGATCATGCGGTAAAGCTGTTAGCATCCAGTACCGAGGTCCGACGTATATTTTCGGGGTATTCCTGTTGAGGGTGTAGATGCCGAATTTCGGCAGGTACACACACCGAGTTGACCTATGGGTTATGAACCTGGGTTACGCTCCAGAATAGTTACCCCCAGCTTGGCGCTTAAGTGAAACAATTAAGTGTCAAGATACCAAATTTGAAGAGAACACACAGCACGCAGTAGATGTAAAAGTCCAGAAGGGCCAAGGTTCGTTATTGTGGAATACCTCTAGGGTTGGTATGTATAGTTGGAATCTGTGATGGATTACTACTTTCTTTACCATCCCTCCATTCGAGGTGCGTCCTTTGTTGCCCTCATGAGTGGTTTCACTGGGTTTTGTCTTTTCTCGCAGCTTTATTCTACAGTTTGTAATAGTCTGAGCTTTCTTGGGAAACTACTGCTTTGACTTCATTGAGAATTAAGGATCCTTTAAGAGGATATCGGTTTCTTACTGTTTCCCAATTGCCCGCTACTCCTATGACCAATCAAAAAAAGAAAGCATTAAAACACAGCTTTCATCATTCGGTCAATTCACCTTTTGCGAGGTCAATCAGAGTGCTTTATTCTCTTTATAAATAGAGAATGTTTGAATTGAGGCTGACATTCTCTTCGTTGCATTCCTTTTGCTCTGTGGTTCTATTTTTTAGAATGATCTTTTTTCATAGAGTAGTCCCATTTTCATTTTTGCACATATATGGAGGGTTTTGTACCCTACGAAGATCATCCTCTTGTTCTTTCCAAAGTCTTTGAAGGCATTTGCTTTTTTGCAAACAATTTCTTTGATTGAGGCCTTTCTTTTGCGGCGTAATGTCTAGGTCGTCGTGCATTTGGGAGGCAGAAACCTTTCTCTCCCAGCTACGTAGGAGTGTTTGATGTACCTACTCTTGTCGAGGAGGAGTGAGATTTCTGTCGTGGTGCATGGAGACACTCGGAGACACTCCGTCCTTGCCCCTCCTCCTTCCTGATTTGGAGGCACCAGCCCAGTCTTTTAGCAGGTCTTCTAAGGGCAGTTGGATGTATAGGAGGGCGGCTCCCTTAGAAGGGAAAATCCTCTTGGAGTAACTTGGGGTGATGCATTCTCCTAGGGTTGTTGGCCTTTATTATCACTATGGAGGAGGCAGTGAAGAAGAATTTGGATGGTAGTGACTCTAGAGGTCGTCATGATCGTCAACGAGTGTTCTGTTCCAATTACCTATACCAAGTTCTCCAACGGGCATTATGTTCATTAGGGAAGAGACTGATGCTGGTTTTGGAGGGACCGTGGAGGTGGCAATGATTCGGGGATCCATGACGGTGATGTTGGTTTCCATCCCTGGGTTCTCTAATGAACACTCTTTTCTGAACACTTTCGATGTATTTTTCTTTCTCTTTTTGTTAAAACTGATGATGTATAGAATGAGAACAAGTAATAAAAACTCTTCTTTTTGAATTCTATCTTGTGTCTTCTTTTTCTTCTTTTCATTTTCTGCTCGCCTTGTAATAATGCTAAGTTGCCCCCAACTTGGTACTTTGTTGATATAGCAAAGTGGCAAGCTTGAGTTCCTGTCTCCAGGGCTTGTGTTCCGCGCAAGGTTAGGAATTTTAACTTGGCCGTTCAGAATCAACCATTTTACCTTTTTTGGGGGTGTCATAGTCCGCATCAATCTTCCATCGTTTTATCATGAATGGACATTTCGAGTGTAGCCGGTGTTCATAGTAGAATTTCGTGGTCCATGGGAAATTTCCAGACTCAGCTTATTGAGTTTACATGTCTCTTAGTCTGTTGTGTAACCGTCCCTTCAACTATCGTGACAATTGTGGGGGTCATGTGGCACGCTCTAGTTGGGTAGTCGTGCTTAGTGCTTCGCGCATCATGATGCGTATCTTTTAAAATATGTACTGTCAAGATATAATTTCTCTCTAACCATCTAGCTTCTATAAATAGGGGTTAGAGCTCCATTTTTATATTTTACTATTCCTTTCAAAAATCTGGTAATCTGAGACAATTTCTGATGATTTTTCACAGTAGAGGATAGCAGTTTCTAGCATTTTCTGACAGTTTAGATTCTCAGTTGTCAAATTACCCTCATTATCTTCTAAGGTATTTCTTCTTTCTTTCACTTGTTTCTATTATTTTTGTGTCGTAGAGCGGTTGCACGCTCTTTTTTGGAGTGCACTTTCTTTCTCTTCTTCTAACAAAAGAAGTTTAAAGTGTCAATATATGTGTCCTTTCAAAGGCATTGCCTTTTGAAGCACCTCCTCTGCCACAACATGAGTGGTAGAGGTATTTTTCTGAGGTTGAGACCTTTGGAAGGTGCGGAGGCCGATATGTGGGTGTGAACTATCTTTTTTGTTTCCCCCCTTCCGTGTCTGAATCTTTTAAGTTAACTGATTCTGACAATTGACCACTGGCCTCTATGGGTGTTTCTAGGAACTTGAAGGCCAAAAGAAAAGTTAGACTTCAGGCACCGACTCTTGAAATTCGGGTACCAGTTGAGGAAGATCTAATCAGAATTCAGCGTGGTATGGGGTTGGTATACCCATAGGTCGGGGATGACGCCTATGATCGAATATCCCAGTTCCATCCTGGAGAAGAGCTCGAAAGACTTTGGGGATGCTTGATGCTGACTGAGAAAGGTAGTAAGGACCACAAATTCCAAGCCTTATCACCGGAGAACGAAATGGTGTGCTCCTCTCAACAGGCGGGAACGCATTACATGTTTATGTATGAAGATTTTCTCATTTAGTTTGGACTTCGACTTCCCTTCAATGACTTCTATCTTGTCGTCCTCCTAACTCTTCAGGCTGGTCCTACCCAGATTCATCCTAATGATTGGGCAAACATCCTTGCCTTTGAAAGAATTTGTCGGTTGGTTGGGTTGCGCTGCTAGCATTTTTCTATTTCCACACTTGGTGGAGTCTCCAAGGTGGTAATGCCCCTCAAAAGACCTGGCTTTCAGTGTGGTCAAGGCAAGGTTGTAAGGTCTTTCACGTCTACCAAGAGAGTTATAAGGATTTCAAAGAGAAGTTCTTCAAATTAATGGCGGCACCTAGAACTCATCCTTTCTGGCTAGACAACAACAGAGAGTTGAAATTTAGCCTGTATTGGAATCAGGGGGCATGGAACGTTCCTATTCAATTGATTGAAAAGGAAAGACAACATCTGGATGACACCGAGATTGAGTGTGTTGACCATTTTATAATGTGGGTTTAGCAAATTGGTTTATTCCTTCTAAGGATGTGTTGGATACCCTAGATGATGAAACTCTCTAGGCCATTCTAGGTAGTGTAAGCCACCGTCTACATTTAGTTATATGCTTAGTATGATATTTTGTAACGTAGCATTTTCTTGTTCTCTGACTCTTTGTTCGTTTTGTAGAAAGTTTAGCTTCAATGGCATCTGGAAATGCTTTAGCAATCATTGAAGCCCTAAAGGCCAAAAATGCGACTGGTCCTTCCAATGTCCCCGTGGTTGCTGCTCTTGCTTTTCCACCCCCACCGGTTGAGGTTCCAATGATTGAGGGGGAACTTATTCAGCTGGAGGATTCTCCCCAATGGCTGCTCGAGAGGCAAAAGAGGAGGACAGTAGAAGACGACAAGTCGGATGATCGGAGTAAGAGGGTGGACATAGAGTCTAGATGAGCTGGACTGATCAACCTGTATTTGAAAGACTCAGATCCCGATCACTTTATAGACTTCAACATCCTTGATGACAAAGTGGTGAATCATATCTCCTAGTATGATACAAAGGAGATCCTATCGGCCTTTCAAATGCTTGCCCTCTGTTTGGCTGTTGAATCCTATTTTCTGGAGAAGTGCTATGACGATTACAATAAAGAGACTGTGGATAATATGTTGGAAGCTAAGCGAGCAGAACAACAGGCTCTGGAAGCCAAAGAAGAAGCTTTGAAGGATAAGAATGATGTTGAGGCCAAGACCCAAGAGCTGGAGAAAGAAATGGTGGCCTTGAAGAACACTTTGAAGCAGAGGGAAGCTAGCTTGGTAGAAGTACAGAGGGAGGTTATCGTACTCTAGGATGATAAGGAGAATCTCCGTGCTCATAATCAAGAACTTCAAACTAGGATGGCCTCACTGCAAGGTGATGTCTAATAGCTTATTACAGTTTACACAAATATCAGTGGGGAGCAGTTTCAAAATGCCATTGACCAAGCCCAGCTTTTCAACCTCGGGGTGGCTTTGGCATTGAATGCATTGGACCCTAGGAGGATGAATCGGGATGGTCATCTGGTGCTTCCCAATGCTGCTTCAGAGGGTCAAAGTGTCGCTGAAGCTCCGTCCGCTGCCGCTCGGGCTCCGGATGTTGCCAAGGACTAGGCAAATGCCTTTTAATTCTTGTTTTTGCCCCCTGCGTAGTGTGTTTTAATTTTGTTAAGACAATTTTCTCGGCTGCTAGGGTGTTTAATTTATTTCCTTATGTGATTTATTTAGCATTGTACGCTTGCTTATTTTTCGTTGTCCATCTTGGGTCCAATGCCCATTATGGTGTTTATTCTTATAACCATTTCATAGACTTAGGAATATTTCTGATGGGGTAAAACCATGGTCCAGGGTTGTTTGTTCCTTTATAGGCTGCAAGTGCATGGATCGAACAAGTAACACAGTGAAAAGTAAGATATCATTCCCATGAGGATAAGGATACTTTCAACGCTAAATATCAACCAATAGCTTAAATAATTTCATTCAAGAACATAAAAATAGGGAAAATCATATAAACTAAAGACTAAAAAGCGATAAATTGGAAATAAAGATAATGGATAGAGATTAGGGAATCATTCTTCACCTCATACTTCAATTAGTAATATGCAATCCTCTTAATCAACATAAATGAATTGTTTAGTTAGCTTGAGAATCTAATTCAGTTAAAAACCCATGTCTAGGTCAATTAATCATGCTTCAATTGCCCAACTCACTATGTTTTCATGAGAGCTAACACAAAATCCATTCATTAAGGTCTATTCTCAAACATTTGCTATGCATGGCTAAGAGGTATATTTCTATCCCATTAGTGAATCAATTTATCCCCTCTATGAGAATAAAATTGAACATGCGTCAACCATACATATGATCTTAAATCCAAATTCCTTTGTCTAAGTTCATCAGATTTCAACAAATCACTTAAAAATTAATCAGACAATTAAGAGCATTAAGAACTATATGATTGAACAAAACCAAACATCTATATCAACTCAAAGAAGCACAAAATCAACAATATCCATAAAAGGATCCAAAGTAATCCCTAATATAGTTGAGCTACTCATTGAACACGAAAATATACATCAAAAACCATGTTCATGATACAAGGGAGAGAAGGAATAAGAGGGAAAAGGGAAGGAAGCTCATAGGTGTAATCTTTGATGCTTGAATCCTCCCCCATCAAGAATATGACCTCTAACCTTAGCTCCCCTAGCCTCCAATGTGAAAATCGAGTGTAGCTACTCTAAACCTAAAAAGCTCTCTCTCTAAATTTGATAAAAAAGTATTTATAGGCCCAAATTTCTGCTTCACGTCATAGCGCTATACATCCTTACACCGCTGTGTGACTTCAATTTAGGTCACTGTGTTGCAGCTTACACTCATTTACGCTGCGGCGCTCTAGCCTTGGGTCTTCAGTATGCAGTTGGTTGAATGCACCACGCCACGGCATGAACATGCCTGCACCGCGACGTGAGATGCTGTAATTCTCCTTAGGCTTTCTCTTAGGCTTTTAGGCCTTGAGTTGCTTCAATTCATCTGTTTTGAGCCCATCCTATAGTAGAGAAATCACCAAGTTAATAACAAGTTATAAATCCACTTAATCGCTCAAAGAATATGCACTATTTGCTCAATATCACATAGGAAGATTTCTAAATTGAATTTGACAAATATAAGCCTATAATCTTTCGTATATGTATATTAACAAGGACTAAGCTATCAATAGAGCACAGATATAAGACACAAATAACTACATTTCATGAAGTTATTATACCCCCAAACCAAAGTTTTTACTAGTCTTCGAGTAAAACAAAGTATGATTAAGTAAACTTACATTGACAAATCATGCACACATGCATTTAGCAACTATTATGAATTCAATTTTCTTCTTAAACCACACTAGTGTACAATGATTATATCAGCCCTCAAAGTATGCTAATGCCTCACAATTAGCTCAACAGATACTCAATCCTTATCATGCCAACAATCAAGGCTCCTATCATGCATATCACATTTCTCACAAACATGCAAGATAAACTTTTTCTTTTCAAGTCATACTCATCCGGATAAGTTTATGAGCATGCATGTATATGAATCAAGAATCCACATGATTGTAATTCAACTATCTCTCCACTAATGTAAATCACACATAATTGAGGATCAAAAGGGTCTTCAACAGCTTGTAATGCAAGGCCAAGGGCCATGGGTGAAAGAATAAAGGGGAAATGATACAATACAAACATTGAGAAACATAACATGAAAAAATTCATGACTTGAGCCACTAACTGATACAACAAGGGAAATGAAATAAATAACATTATCCAAAACCACTCAATGTTTTTTGTATTTGCTTTCTTTTCTTTTCTTTTTTTCTCTTTCTTTCTCTCTATCTTTTTTTTTTACAAAAGCAATTTTTGGTATATCAAAAGGTTCCTTCAAGCCATTTTTGTATTGGCACAACATTAATACCCCAATCATTGGACTCAAGTCAAGAATGTGAATGCTTATGTCTCTAAGGCATGTCGAAAGGTTTTTGATGATAACAAAAGCAAAAGAGAAGATCAAGCGCAAAAGGAAAAATCAAGATCAAAGAAAGAAGATAGAAGGTTTATTTAGACTTAGGATATTAATGTTAAATGCTCTCAAGATTTCTCAAATGGTTTTTCAATATATGATTTCAAAATAAATGGGAAATTTCAAAGTTAAACATGGCTTTCAATAAAACTTGAGTTTCAACTTTAAATCTAACACTCTTAAAAGGATTTATGTTTAAACAAGTATCTTGAGGTGTTGGAAATGATTTACAAGCGTTATTGGACTTGAAAAATGTGTTCAAAGGCCAATGTAATCGATTACATAATGTTTGTAATCGATTACACTTCAAACAGAAGATGCATGTCGATTACATTGTGAATGTAATCGATTACAACCAAGTCGAGGTCATGTAATCGATTACACAATATATGTAATCGATTACACAAAGCCCGAAAGGCAAAGAACACGTTCGACGAGAAATGTAATCGATTACATTGATGTTGTAATCGATTACAAACAAAGTCGAAGCCATGTAATCGATTACACAATATATGTAATCGATTACACAAAACCCGAAACTCAAAGAACACGTTCGACGAGCCATGTAATCGATTACATGAATATTGTAATCGATTACACAAAAAGTCGAGTCATGTAATCGATTACATGAGCATTGTAATCGATTACAAGCAAAGTCGAAGCCATGTAATCGATTACCTCAAGAATGTAATCGATTACACGAGCCCGAAAGTTCGAAAACGTTGGAACAATAATGTAATCGATTACACCGAGATATGTAATCGATTACACGCACTCGACAACGTCCAACGGCTATATTAAATGCATGCCCAACTACCTCCAACGGCTCTATTAATTGAGAAACTTATAAATACCAAAGTTGGGTCCTTGTTTACGGTTGACCTTGAACCAAAAACTGATCATCATACTTCAAAACGTGAATCAATCCTTAAAATCATTTCTTGCTCTGTTTTCTGACTAAAAACGTGAAAAATCTTTGAGAGCATATTAGAGCTTCAATTTGTAAACACTTGCTCTAGAGAGAGCTTCTTCTATTTCAATCTTATACATTCTGATTAGTGAGGGTGAGGTATCCCTCAAGTATTGTAAGGGTGAGGTATCCCTTGGAAAATAGAGGCTCAAGCTTTTGGGTGAGGTATCCTATACTGTTGAGTGCTCAAGGTTGTAGTGGTTTTTCAAGCACCCATTGAAGCTTGAAGATATAGTGGAAAATCTCAAGGTGTTGCTTGGGACCGACGTAGATCACAAGTGGAGTAGTGATTGAACCAGGATAAACGACTGTGTTTGTTTCTCTAAACCCTCCTCTGCTTATCTTTGTGCACTGTTTCATTGTTTTATTTGGATATTGTCTCCTTGGCTATTACGTTCATTAGTAAAAGTGCTTAACTCATCTATTCAATTATCTCTGTTCATTCAATAGCTTCAACGAAAATTGATTGTCAAACGATTTGCGAAAGATTTGTGAACTTATTTTTAACTACTCAATTCACCCCCCTCTTGAATATTGAGGCCACTTGGTAACAAAGAAATAACATATTAAGCACTCAACAAACATAGAGAGAAGGAAGAAAATGCAATGCTTTCACATGCATTAGAATGGTTACATGGTAGGGAATACGAGGGATTGAAAAAAATATAAGGCTGAACATTTAAAAAGCTTCAAAAGGGGACCTAAAGATAAAATCACATCAAGGTAAGCTCAAAAAGCTCAATCGGTCCAAACAATATCCTAATCATTTCCTCAATCATGTACAATCTAGGATTTCGCTTCAAAAAAGTTTAAAAATAATTTCAAGGATAATTGAAGTCTCCACATGTACAATCCATAAATATTCTCTAGACAAGCACTCAAATCTTTTCCGAAGTCAAACAAGCATATAAGTGGGAAACACACCATGTATAAAAAGAGACTAGATTGATTCAATATGCTTCGAAATCGCAAATGGTTTCACTAAACGAGGACAAATTGCAAACATTTTTATCATTGGCCAACCAAAACTATACTAGCAATTGACAATATGTCATGCATTCAAATAAATCCATCATTTTCAATTCAAGCATGCATAACATCATGTACATAATGTAAAAAAAAATTGAAATTTTTTATCAACAACCCTTCAGTAATAGCCAAACTCAATATATAATCATGATAATACAGTGACTATCACTACTGCGTACTTTCAACATAAAAAGATATTATATATTAAACATTAAAACATCTAAAACATGTAATGATACTCCCCCAAATCACAGTGAAGCAGACTCCTCACTGTAAATGGTGTATAGGATACTTGAGCCTATAAAAAATATCAGCTCATTAGAACAGAGCATTGTAAAATATATAAAATAGAAAAAATATATACAATACAGGGGAGCCCACCGCGAGGTGAATAAGCTTGCACCACAACGTGAAATTATCTGCATAATTTTGTAGAAACTTTGCACTTGCTCCACAGTGTGAAGTATCTTGCGTCGCGGCATGAGAGATCAATCTGTAAAATTTTGTAGTAAAATCAGTTCTACTGCTAATTCTACTTCCCTTGGGTCTCCAGCACCAGTAAAATTTATCTATAAGGTTAAATTATAGTATGTGCAAACAAAATAACTTAAAACCATAAAAATCAAACTTACTTTTTATTTATGTAAAATCATAACAAAAAACATAAAAACTTGAATTAGAACTAAGTAAACTCATTGTCAATATTAGCAATACAAAAATAAAAGCCTTATCCCCGGCAACGACGTCAAAAACTTGTTTATCCCTTTATAGGCCACAAGTGCACAGATCGAATAAGTAATACAACAAAAAGTAAGATACTGTTCCCACGGAGATAAGGATACTTCCAAAGCTAAATATCAACCAATAGCTTAAGTAATTCTATTTAAGAACATAAAAATAGGGAAAAACATATAAACTAAAGACTGAAAAGTGATAAATTTGAAATAAAAATAATGGATAGAGATTAGAGAATCATTCTTTACCTCCTACTTCAATTGGTAATATGCAATCCTCTTAATCAACATAAATGAATTATTTAGTTAGCTTGAGAATCTAATTTAGTTAAAAGTCTATGTCTAGGTCAATCAACCATGCATCAATTGCCCAACTTACTATGTTTCCATGAGAGCTTACACAAAATCCACTCATTAAGGTCTATTCTTAAACACTTGCTATGCATGGCTGAGAGGTATATTTTTATCCCATTAGCGAATCAACTTATCTCCTTCATAAGAATAAAATTGAGCATGCATCAACCATACATATGATCTCAAATCCAAATTCCTATGTCTAGGTTCATCATATTTCAACAAATCACTTAAAAGTTGATTAGATAATCAAGAGCATTAAGAATCATATAATTGAACAAAACTAAACATCTATATCAACTCAAAGAAGTACAAAATCAACAATATCCATAAAAAGGATCTAAAGTAATCCCTAATACAGTTGAGCTACTCATTGAACATGAAAATATACATAAAAAATCATGTTCATGATACAAGGGAGAGAAGGAAGAAGAGGGAAAAAGGAAGGAAGCTCTTGGATGTGATTTTTGATTCTTGAATCCTCCTTCATCAAGAGGATGGCCTCCAACCTTAGCTCCCCTAGCCTTTTCTCAGCCTCCAACATGAAAATCGAATGTAACTTTTCTAAACCTAAAAAGCTCTCTCTCTAAATTTGATAAAATAGTATTTATAGGCCCAATTTTCTACTTCATGCCGCAGTGCTACACATTCTTGCATCGCAGTGCGTATTCAATTTAAGTCACTGCGTCGCGGCTTACACTTCTTTACACTATGGCGCTCTAGCCTCGGGTCTTCAGTATGTAGCTAGTTGAATGCACCACACTGCGACATGAATATGCCTGCGTCATGACGTGAGATGTTGTGATGCTCCTTGGGCTTTCTCTTGGGCTTTTGGGCCTTGAGTTACTTCAATTCATCTATTTTGAGCCCATCCTACAGTAGAGAAATCACCAAGTTGATGACAAGTTGTAAATCTATTAATCACTCAAAGAATATGCATTATTTGCTCAATATCACATAGGAAGATTTCTAAATTGAATTTGACAAATATAAGCCTATAATCTTTCATATATGCATATTAATAAGGACTAAGCTATCGATAAATCACAAATATAGGGCACAAATAACTACATTTCATGGAGTTATCAGGGGTCCAATGCCCTTTATGTTTAAGCACTTAGAATTTCATTTAGGACTTGGGTACTATATTGTAATCAAAACATTGTCCAGTGTCCATCGCTAATCACTTTGGCATTTAGGGTCCCACTTGACATAGGTGTAATTTTAAGTGGTCCGTGACTGGGATCTTTTAATGTTTATGGTTTAGTGCATGAATAATCCTAATATTTTGGATTATTTTACTGCACATCCTGTTTAACATTAGACAATTCACAGTAAGTACCATAATGGAGGGATAAATATGTTATTATCCATGCAGCCAATAACCATGTAATGGTTTTAGCCAAGTGTTGAGGTTTTTGGTGTAGACCCTACAACTCGCAGAAATGGGTTTGGTGGGTTTCCCTCTTAACGTAGAAGCTATGGCACTCCCTGATCCCATTGGGAATGGGTTCCTAAGGCTACTCAAGGCGGAGTCCATCTTGAGGGTCTTTTATCTTCGAAATTTGGCTCTCATTAGGAACAGGCTTAGTGAACACTCTCAAAGCTGTCTATAGCCTTGAGGGTCTTTCGAGACTTTTTTAAATACAAGTAGATGTGTAAAAATCACTTTGCTTTACTGATTTGATAAAGGACTAAGGTCCATACAAAGTGCTCCCATGATGATTGGGGCTTATCAAATATGAAGTAAACTAAGAGACTAGGCCTTAGAAGGTACTTAGTTATAGTACTTTCTAAGTTTGTCCACATTCCAAAAGTTCTTGACCGGCTTGCCTATTAGTGTCTCCAAGGTGTAGGCTCCTTTACCAGTGCTGACCACGATATGGTAGGAGCTTTCCCAATTAGGAGCTAACTTCCCTTGGGAGGTATTCCTACCTTCGATGTTAGCTTTGAGGAAAACGAGGTCAGCTGGCTGGAATTTCCTAGAAATGACCTTTAGGTTATATCGTGTTGCTATCCTCTATTTGATGGCGGCGTCGCGTATATGAGCAATGCATCTTCTTTCTTTTAAAAGTTCTAAGTCTTCCCTGATCAATCCGGGGTTAATGTCTATTGAGAAGTGTTAGAGACGCCAGCTAGGTTCTCCTATTTCCACTGGGATCATAGCCTCACACCCGTAAGTGAGTTTAAAGGGAGTTTCACTTGTTGTAGACTGAGGTGTAGTTCGATAGGCTCAAAGGACATGGTCCAGTTCTTCAGCCTAGTTTCCTTTAGCCTTATCCAACCTTCTCTTTAGTCTATGAACGATAACTCGGTTGGCGGCTTCAGCTTGTCCGTTTATCCGGGGGTTCTCAACGGTGCTGCAATGATGCTTGATTTTTAAATCAGCAAGCAGCTCTTCGAACCCTTTATCTTTGAATTGTGTCCTATTATCCATCACAATGGATTACGGGACTCCAAACCTAGTAATGATGTGGCGCCAAGTAAACTTTTGGATTTGAGCAGAGGTTACAGTGACTAAGGGCTCTACCTCAATCCATTTAGTGAAGTAGTCCACGACAACCACCAATAATTTAAGTTGTCTGGGTGCTTGAGGAAATGGACCCATAATGTCCATACCCCACTTATAAAATGACCAGGGTATGGATGTTGTGGATAGTTCCTTAGGTGGAGCATGATAATGGTCCGAGTGTCATTGGCATTTGTCACAGACTTAGACATGCGCAAGAGAGTCGGCCTTTATTGTAGGCTAATAGTACCCGACCCTGAGTGTCTTTAAAGCTAAAACTTTGCCTTCCAAGTGGTGTCCATAGCTCCCCTCATGGACCTTAGCCAGCACATATTCTACTTCTTTCGGTGTGAGGCATTTAAGGAGAGGCGAAGAAAATCCACATCGGTATAACCGCCCATCATAGATGGTGTACCAGACTGCGATTTTGACTAATTTGGAGGCTTCCTTCGGGTCTTCAAGACGGACACTAGACTGTAAGTATTCCATTATTGGTGTGATCTAGGTATGCTCTTGTCCTTCTACCTGGAAGATGGATGTGTCCATGATGGAAGGTTGCGAGAAAGTCTCCTAGACCATTGAACGGTTGTTACCCAAACTTTTGGTGTTGGCCAACTTGGATAGACGATCGGCCTTTGAATTCTACTCTCGGGGTATGTGCTCCACCTTCGCTACTTGGAAACTCTTAAGAAGCCTTTGTACCTTTGCTAGGTACTTCTGAAGGAGGGGCTCCTTAGCCTGATAATCGTCTTGAATCTGGGAGGTCACAAGCTAGGAATCACTATAAAGTGTAATCTTTGTTGCTACCAATTCTCTAGCCATTATCAGTCCGACGATGCATGCTTCATACTCCACTTGATTGTTCGAAGTGGGGAATTCAAACTTCAGGGAGTTCTCAATGGTTACTCCTTCAGAATTTTCAAGGATCACCCTGGTGCCGCTCCCTTTGGGGATCGAGGAGCTGTCAACGAACGAAGTCCACGATATTTCCTCGAGATCACTGGGGTCTGAAGTATGCTCAGCAAGGAAATCTGAGAGTGCCTGTGCTTTGATTGCTAACCTGGGCTCGTATACTATTCCGAACTCAGAAAGTTCAATGGACCAGGCAATCATTCTTCCTACTAAGTCCAATTTATATAGTATTTGGCGAATTGGCTGATCTGTCCTTACCACAATCGGATGGTATTATAAGTATTTTCTAAGTCTTCTGATCGTGATGATGAGGGCAAAGGCAACCTTCTCTATTTTCTGATAGCGGAGCTCTGGACCTTGCGGCACCTTGGTCACAAAATATACTGGCTTCTGATCTTCAGCCGTTTCCCAGATAAGCACTGAACTTACGGCCTCCTCATGAACCGAGAGATACATGTATAATCTCTCACTTGGTTCTGGCCTTGTTAGGATGGGGGTAGAAGATAGAAGGTTTTTCAAAGACATGAAGGTATCCTCACACTCTTGAGTCCACTCAAAACTTGTCCCCCTTTTTTAACAACTTAAAGAGGGGGAGAGATTTGTGAGTAGCTTTAGCGAGAAACCGTGTGAAGGCCACGATCCGTCCTGTCAATTGTTGTACCTCTTTGATCTTCTGAGGACTATGCATGTTGAGCACTGCCTGGCATTTGTTTGAGTTTACCTCAATTCCGCGGTGAGTCAGTATAAAGCCCAAGAACTTACCAGCCTAGACCCCGAATGCATATTTTTCTAGATTAAGCCTCATAGTGTGCTTTCTCAGTTACGCAAACACTTCTTCGAGCTCCGAGGTGTGTGATCCGGATAGTGGGGTTTTGACTATCATATCATCAATGTAGACTTCGAGCATTCTCCCCACTTGATCCTCAAAAACCCTGTTCATCATTCGTTAGTAGATGGCTCCTATATTTTTCAAACCAAAGGGCATTACCCTATAGCAGTAGCTTGTCGTCTCAGTGATGAAAATGATTTTGTCTTCGTCTCTGGGATACATTAGGATCTGATTGTACCCGAAGTAAGCATCCATGAAAGACAGCAATCGAAAGCCAGAGGAACTGTCGAACAGCTTGTCAACTTTAGGTAAGGGGTATGGATATTTTGGGCAAGCTGTTGGGAATTGTGGATACATCACGTAGCATAAAAACAAAATTCTCACCAAGGATCTATGCGAAAAGAGGAGCAAAATTCTTATTTTTGAGTTTACCTCTTGAAGCGAGATAGAAAAACAATCAATCAAATCACAAGCACCGCAACAACAATGATGCCTCTATGTTATCCACACGAACAGACTTGCATAACATCCAACTTCTGCAGTCTTGGAGTTCGACCTCTCTGCTACAGTGCCAGCTGCAAAGAGAAGAGAAACTTGTCACTCTCTCACTCATTGTGTCTGTCAAGTGCGGATAGGGTTTTTTCTTTTTTGCATGCCTTGACAGCCCCCTTAGCAGTGCTATTTATAATAGCTGCTGTCTAATGCGAGTGAGAGTAGCATCAAATTAAGCTATGCAACCCTAGACTCATCTGTTATGAGTCTGACCCACAATTAAATCCCAGTCCAATTTAAATCCTTATTACTCCAGTTAAGTCTGTTCTTAGTGTGTGACCTTGTAGGTTCTCATAACGTTGGCAACAATATTAAAATCTCATTTTAATATTACAAGTAGTGAGCGGTATTTAGGAACACATCACAGCTACCAAAGTAATGAGAATGTCAATGATTTGACATAACCTTTCCGTTATCAATGTTACAGTATAGTTTAGCCCATTTGTCTAGATATCTAGATTGAACACAAGGCATAGAACGTGTCACCTTTGTATAGTTCAATCTTTTGTTTCCTAATACTCGAGTAGACATAGTAATAACAAATGAGATCAATATCTCATATTGACCTATTTGAGCATGACCATGCATTTCGTAGTCTCACTTAATCAGGAGGCCCAAAGATATCACTTCTGTTATGTAAGAGGAACAAATCCCATCTAGGTCACTCACATCTCTCTACATGATTCGTAGTATGTCCAATAACTAACTTTATAATCATCTTATTACAAATGACGTTTGATAACATTAAAACATACAACTCCTCATATAGGAATCGTAGTGATTTCAAGTCAAATGACCACATACATCATTATCACTATGAGAATCGCTTCTGACACTCACATAACGATCCACACAGTGTTCTCATGGTGGGTCTGTCCAATATATTATGACTTTAAATATGTACCCATGTGAAGACTTGATATCTCATATCCATGACTCGTGAGATGTGGCCATCAGTCTACGCATATACTAGTCTTAATGCATTATTGTCATCTTGATTAACAATAATACTTGACTAGAGACATTTAAGAATAATGTTCTATTTTTATCCAATAGGATCTCACGATTAAGTCATCCACTTGATGTCCTATGGTATAAAACTTACTATTCTAAGGACTTTATTATGTATATAATAAATAACACAATAAATTAAATGCCTCATATATTGAATAAAGAGCATAATACAATGTAAGCTAGTACGATCAAAATAAATTGGTCTCTAGGGCATACACTAACAATGTCTCACTTGCACTTGAGCTAATATAGCAAATGTCTAATGCCTAAAGATTTAGAGTGACCCTCATGCTTTTACTATACAAGAGGTTTTGTTAGTGGATCTGCGATATTATCATCTGTTGGTACTCTGCATATCTTCACATCTCCTCTATTGATGATCTCACGAATGAGATGGAAGCGCCTGAGTATATGTTTAGATTGCAGGTGAGATCTAGGCTCCTTAGCTTGTGTAATGGCTCAATTATTATCACAACAGAGGTCCACTACGTCCATAATGCTAGGAACTACACCAAGCTTAGTAATAAACTTTTTAATCCAAATAACCTACTTTGCTGCATTAGAGGCAGCAATATACTCAGCCTCTGTGGTAGAATCAACGATTGTCTCCTGCTTTGAGCTCTTCCAGCTCACAGCCCCACTATACAAGTAATAAATAAAACCCAATTACGATCTGGAGTCGTCTTTATCAGTTTCAAAGCTAGTATTAGTGTAACCTTTTACACCTAGTTCTTCCTTAGCTCCATATACCAAGAACGAATCCTTAGTCCTTCTCAAGTACTTAAAGATGTTCTTGACAATAGTCCAGTGACTCTCACCGAGATTAGACTGGTACCTACTCGTTATGCTTCAAGCATACGATACATCTAGTCTAGTACACAATATGATATACATGATAAATCCAATTGTCGATGCATATGGAATCTTGCTCATGCGATCCCTCTCATCGTAGGTGGAAGGGGATTGAGCCTTAGGTAGGCTTACACCATGTGACATAGGCAAGTGTTCTTTCTTAGATTCATGCATGTTAAACAGTCTTAACACTTTGTTAATGTATGTACTCTGACTTAGGCCAAGCAGTCTCTATGATCTATCTTTATAGATCCTGATACCTAATACATAGGTGGCTTCGCCCAAGTCCTTCATGGAAAAGCATTTCCCTAACCAAGTCTTTACAGAATGTAGGGTAAGGATGTCATTTTCGATGAGTAGTATGTCCTCTACATACAATACTAGAAAGACAATTGTGCTCCACTAACCTTGCAAACACAAGATTCTTCTTTATTTTTTATGAAACCAAATTATTTTATTGTGTCATCAAAACGAAGATTCCAGCTTCTGGAAGCTTGCTTCAATCCATAAATAAATCATTGCAACTTGCAACCTTTCCAACATCTTGTGGAGTGGCAAAACCTCAGGTTGTGTCATGTACTTATCCTAGAGAAGATTTCTATTAAGGAAAGTAGTTTTGATATCCATTTACCAGATTTCATAATCGTGGTATGCTGTAATAGCAAAAAAGATCTGATCGGATTTAAGTATCGCAACTGGGAAAAAAGTCTCATCATAGTCCACACCATGAATTTACTTGAAACCCTTAGCCACCAATTGCGCCTTAAAGGTATGCACATTACCATCCATGTCAGTTTTCTTTTTGAAAACCCATTTGCACCCAATGGGTTTGACCTCCTCAGGTGGGTCAACCAAGGTCCATACCTGGTTGGCATACATGGATTTCATTTCATACATCATGGCCTCAAGCCATTTCTCAAATTCTGGGCCCATAATGACTTCTTGGTAAGTCACAGGCTCATCTTGATCTATGAGAAATACGTCACCTTGTTGGATCATGAGAAATCCATATCTCTCTGGTTGAAGACATATCCTATTAAACTTACGCAAGTCTTGTGCTACTAGAGCAAGTTGTTGTTCCACATCACTTTGTCGAGGCTGCTCTATTTCCATCATCGGTTTGTTGCTACTATGTGAATTTTGAATTTCTTCAAATTCTAATTTCCTCCCACTAGTTCCTTTAGATATAAACTCCTTTTCTAGAAACACAGCAATTCATGTGACAAACACTTTGCCCTCGATAGGATTATAGAATAGTATCCCTTGGTTTCCTTGGGATACCCCACAAAGAAGCATTTATCTGATTTCGGTCCAAGTTTATCAGAAACTTGACGTTTCACATAAGCTTCGTAACCCCCAAATCTTCATGAAAGACATACTGGGCCGTCTCCCAGTCCATCTCTCATATGGTGTCTTTTGAACCGTCTTAGATGGAACACAGTTAAGTGTAAAAGCTACTATTAATAGAGCATGTCCCCAGAAGGAGCTTAGAAGGTTGCATGACTCATCATTGATCAAACCATGTCTAACAAGGTCTAGTCCCTCCTTTCAGAAACACCATTCCATTGTGGTGTTCCAAGAGGAGTGAGTTGAGAGATTATCTCACACTCTTTCAGATGATCATCAAATTGTTGCTTAAGTATTCACCACCTCGATCTGATCGAAGGACTTTAATACTCTTGTCAAGTTAGTTTTGTACCTCATTCTTGAATTCCTTGAATTTTTCAAAGGATTCTGATTTGTGTTTCATAAGATACACAAACTCATATCTACTGAAATTATTAGTAAATGTAATAAAGTATTGAAAACCACCTCTATTCAGTGTGTTTAGGGGTCCACATACATGACTATGTATGATGCCCAAAAGATCATTAGCCCTTTCACCTTATCCAGTGAATGGAGCTTTAGTTATCTTCCCCAATAAACAAGGCTCACATATCTCATATGATTTAAAATCAAATAAGTCCAAGAATCTATCTTTATGGAGTTAGGAGATGCGTTTCTCATTTATGTGGCCCAAATGACAATGCCAAAGATAAGTTGGGTTCATATTATTAGATTTGAACTTCTTAGTATTTATGTTATAGACCGACATTTCGAGATCAAGGACATAAAGTCCATTACTCAGTTGTGCACTACCATAAAAAATATCATTCAAATAAATAGAGCAACTTTTGTCCTTTATTGTAAAAGTAAAACCTTTCTTGTCTAAACAAGAAATAGAAATGATATTCCTACTAATAGTAGGCACAAAATAATAATTCTCCAACTCAATAACAAGCCCAGTGGGCAAAGATAATAAATAAGTCCTTACGGCTAAAGCAATAACTTTTGCTCTATTTCTAACTCGTAGGTCGACTTCACCCTTAGCTAACAGTCTACTGTTCTTTAGATCCTGCACATTTACATACATGTGATACCCACATCTATCTAATACCCAAGATGCAAAAGTAGATAAATTGACTTCTATAACAAAAATACTTGAAGTGGAAGTCTCACTTCCCTTCTTTTTCTTAAGCTTCTCCAGGTACCTGGCGCAGTTCCTTTTCCAATGTCCGGTCTGACCATAGTGGAAGCACATAACTTCCTTAGCCACTCCTCCTATAGGTTTCAAGCCAGAAGTACTGGGCTTGGATTTCTCCTTACCATTGCCCTTCCATTTGTCTTTGGGTTTCTTCAGCTGGTATTTGCCCTTATCCTTTTGAACCATCATAATGGCCATTCCTTTTCCTTTATTAATGTTTTGCTTTGCAGTTCTTAACATGCTTAGCAACTTTGGTAGGGATTTGTCAATTTCGTTGATGTTGTAATTCTTGATGAATTGACTAAAACTTTCTAGC
Organism: Ormosia semicastrata; assembly: GCA_029884595.1. Classification (NCBI taxonomy): domain Eukaryota; kingdom Viridiplantae; phylum Streptophyta; class Magnoliopsida; order Fabales; family Fabaceae; genus Ormosia; species Ormosia semicastrata. The sequence continues at coordinate 13,795,669 of JAQQTO010000062.1, read as the reverse complement.
AATGATTACAGGACTAGATCAATGGCTAACTCTTGATCCAATGGGAAACCAAGCTTCTCTAGGTTTTCAATGTACCCAATCATTTGGAGCACATGAGCACCAACAGTGTAATGCCCCGATCTTTCTCTTGTGTGGGTTATCTATAATTTCTATGATGTTATGAATTTTTGTGAATTTTTGTAAATTATTTGACTTATGTGGATTATTTAAATATTATTTTTAGAAAATTTTGGACTGTTGAACTAGAACCGGGGGATCTTACTAAACTCGAAATCAGAGACAATTTTTGAAGTTTTCATTGTCTGAGATTTTATCTGACAGATAAAATTTGGGTACGCTCTATTATCCATTGGACAATAGATACCGGTTTTGTTAACTGTGACTTTTGTCCATTGGATAATAACTTATAATAAAAGTTTAGTACATTATTTCTATCTAATCACCTTTATGACATCATCCATGTGACATCACCCACATGACATCATCTTTGACTTTTGGACCAAGGAGAAAAGTTTCTCAAGGAAGCTTTGTGAGGCTTGTTGGAGAAGCTTTGGACCCTCCCCCTAGGTGAAGTGCATGACCATGAGGGAGAAAGGAGGCTTCTAGAGTAAGCTTCACTAAACTAATTTCATCACTTTCTATTCATCTCTCATCAAACAAAAGCTACACACTTTTCTCTCATTTTCTCTTCTTAAGACTCACGGCCACCCTCCCAAAATCCACCCTCTCATCTTCTTTAATTTTTACCATCTACATTCCTTGAATCCAAATCTCTTTCTAAGACACACTGGTGAGAAGATCTTGACTTGTTCATCCTTTTCCAAGTATTTCTTCAAGTTAGGGCTTGAAGACTTCTAAGGTAAATTTTCTCCATTTTCATTCTTTTTTCGTTTCTCCTTTCTTTTCTTCTTTCTAAGATCATGATTTTGATCCATGGTCATTCTTCTCCAAGTCTAAAATGTTGATTCTTTGGCATATCATTTTTGTTTTTGAAGAAGTTCTTGGAAGAGGAAGTTTTGTTTCAAGAAGATTTTCAAGAGTTGGTTGGATATCCTCTAAGGTAAGAGGGAGATGACTCTCATCAACCTTTCATGGTGGTGAGAGACATTTTGTTGTGTAGAGAGTGGAGAATCCATGTGAGGATTCTTCACTTGATTGTATTTGACTCTTGGTGATTTTTGTGATTCTTGTTCTATGTGATTTTGTGGCTTGGTGTTGTTCACGATCTTGATAGAATCTACAATTCTTGATGATTAATATATATTGGTTACTTGAAATCCTTTGTGGAAAATAAAAATTTTGAGACCCAAGAACCTTATATAGCTCATGGCCAAGAGACCCCAAATAGGGTATCCAAGACAAAAAATTTTGTGTTGATTTGGAACTTAGATGTTTAGGTGAAAAAGGAATTAGATTAAGGATTATTAATAATAAAAGAATGATAAGATAAAATTCAATTATTTGTTTAGAGAGATTTTGGCCTTGAGAGGGGAAATAGGCTAGCAAGAGAGATCATGAAAATTTAGAGTACTTTAAGGCTTAGGGAAAAAAAAATGAATTTGTGAGATTAGTACAATGTAGTTTCTTTTAGGTTCTTTGTGAAAAGTGTGAGGAAGTATTGCTTAGAGGAACTTAACTAGAAGAGTTTTAAAATTAAAGTGAATTTTCATATTAAGTCTTGAAAGTTTTAAAAAGAAAGACTTATGAGAATGTTTCACATGATTTGAAGAGGATGACTTTCTGAATTGTGCAATTGAGATACCTTGTGATCGAATATAATGGCATTGTGCTATCAGACCAATGTACTGGGCCCTGGATTGTCAGTTGTTGACTTAAGCCCTATTGTGGCTCTTCTTGATGAGATTTATGCTATTAATGAATATTATTCATCTTTGTCATGTGACCATGCATTGTGAAAGTCAGAATGACTTATTGTTAAGGTTGTATGCCTAGGAGATGAATTACACTTTTGTGCGGGTGCGAATTGCGTAGTGTAGTTCACTTGTTGAACTTGGAGGCGTCGGGGCACAAGTATCCCACATATGGCTAGTAGGTAGCTCCACTGGGCCGTGGTGATTGTGTAACGCATCGACGATCTCGACCAGACACTATTCTATTCCTGATTCGGTTGAGAGTGTCTTGTATAGCCATATTGCGCAGACTGATTATATTGAGAAGCACATGATTTGAGGCTAACGATATACAGAAACTGACTCCCTGATCATTCTCTCTAATGTTAGTTTGAACTCTATGGAGTAGATGTCAGTCCATTGTGCATTTACACAGACATTGAGCATTATATTGTGATACATTTATACTGTGGAATTACCTACTAATATATTACGGAATCATCTGTTGATATATTATTGTAAAACCTGATGAGAACCCTTATGACGATAATTGTTATTTCTATGATTTTACTGATATTGTTGTCTCTTGCTACCATACTAGTATTGATGTAGAGAATCTCACCTCTTTGTATTGTTATTTTGTCTATTTTTCTGTTCTATGTGTTCCTATTGTTAAAGACTAAGAAGAAGAAGAAGATTTACAATTTTTCATTGTTTTATTTTTGGATGGCTGCTAGAAGAGATTCCATTGGTTTTGTTAAAGTTCAATTCCACGGAGGTGTAGACATGTGGCTTATCGACAGGGGCATTGAACGGATTAGAAATGTAGAAGACGTGACTTTGTCCATTAGTAGGACTCGTGATAGGGTTCCCTTCTTTTCCCTTAGTATGTTTGTGCATCTAGAGTTCTTTATGCCTATTAGGGAGTTATGGGGTGACTTGCACTACACTCCCATGGAGGACCCGGACCCTGTGGTGTCATCTGCTAGGACACCCGTTCGTGAACTTTTACCCCGGCTGAGGGATTTGACTGGGGAGGAGTCTGAGGAAGAGGACGCAACAGAGGATTCAGAGGAAGATCCAATAGAGGGTCCAAAGGGAGGTCCTACTCCCTAGGCATTTAGACTTGGGCTAGTCATGTCTTATTAAATAGTTGCTTATGTCTTTTGTATACAAACTTGGTAAATTTTTGGGTGGACTGTGATCCATGCCACTGATGTATATATTCTTTTGGTGTGTAATATTTAGTAAATTATATCCTGTGTTGTTTGTGTTTCGTTTGAGTCTATGCTTTTAAAAAGAAAAATTATAATCCGTATTTTGCAAGATTAAACCTTTTTCCATGTTTTGATAAGTTAAAGATGTTTTGATGTATAAATGTGACACTCTAAGGAGGGTGTTACATTAGTTGGTATCAGAGCTCAAGTTTGAGTCTTTTGGGGTTTGTGGTTAGGTCTATCTTACTTATGTTGTGTGATTCTCTGTGTTTAGTTTCTAAAAGAAAACAAGATTGTTTGAGATGACTTCACCTGAATTTCCTTGTGTATTGCTTAGTTTGATTTCAAAGGAATGTGATGGCTCGAGGTGGAGTAGTACGTGTGAACTCTGAACGAGATAGCGAGAGTATGGCCACAGCAACTGAGGCGATGCAAAGGATGGCAGAAGCGATGATGCAACAGAATCAAAGAGCTGCCCAATAACAAGAAGCTACCACAGAAACTCAAAATTTGTCAGAGTTTCACCGCAACAATCCACCACAATTCAAAGGAGAGTTTGACCCGAAAAAAGTAAGCTTTTGGGTCAAAGAGTTGGAGAAGATATTCTGAGGAATGGGATGCACTAATGCTCAGAAGGTAACCTATGCTACCTTCATGCTTGTTGGAGATGCTGAAGACTAATGGGCAGGAGCCTATCAATTAATGGAAGTTGAGAGAACAGTGATCACCTGGGAAGCCTTCAAGAACATATTCCTGGAGAAGTACTTTCCAGCCAGTGCGAGGCACACAAAAGAAATGGAGTTTCTAGGTCTGAAACAAGGAAGCATGTCAATTAGTGAGTATGCTGCTAAGTTAGAAAGCTTGTCAAAGTTCTCACGGCATTTCCATCTATAACCTGATGAGGAGTGGAAGTGCCGCAAGTTTGAGGAAGGCTTGAGGCATAACTTGAAGAGAGCGGTGTTGCCTTTGGGAATTGATCAGTTCCCAGCTCTTTTGGACTAGTGTCGTAGGATTGAGGATTTGGATCAATCACGCGAAACAATGAATCGCAACTTTGGACCCTCTCGATTCTAAAGGGGGAGAAATGGCTGTGGTAATCGTTTTCAGCAAACGCCATATTCGAGGCCACCAGGGAATCAAGCTCAGCAACAATCACGTGGAGAAGGTCCTAGTAGCTACAAGTTTGGTCAGACCAGGGCATCAACGCCAAAATGTCTCAAGTGTGGAAGGGACCACTTGACGAGGGACTGCACAATCAAGGGGATCATCTGCTTCAAATACAGGAAGCCTGGACACATTGCGAAGGATTATAATCAACCCAAGGCAGTGCCCACTGTTAACAATGTATGTGTCACAAGACCTCAAGCGGGAGGAAGAGTTTACACTATGAGTGGGGTAGATGCCTCTCAATTCGAACATTTGATTAAGGGAGATTGTACCATAGGATGTAATCTTTTAATTGTACTGTATGACTCAGGGGTGACCTATTCTTTTATTGCCTATGATTGTGTGCACCGATTAGGATTATCTGTGTCTTCTTTACCTTTTGATTTGGTTGCTTTTACTCCCATTGCTAGACCTGTTGTTACTATTCAAGTTTGTTTAAACTGTCCTATTTCTATGGAAGGTTGAATCTTTTCAGTTAATTTAATTTGTTTACCTCTTTCTCAAATAGACATTATTCTTAGAATGGATTGGTTATCCTCTAACCATATCCTTCTTGACTGTTCCAATAAAACCTTAATATTTCCTGATTCTGAGATTTCTAGATTTATAACTACTAACTAAGTTAAAACTTTCTTGAGGGAAGGAGCTCAAGGATACATGCTTTTGTCTTCCTTGGAAGTCAAGAGTGAGACTGATGTGAATGCTATTTCTATGGTCAATGAGTTTCCTAAAGTCTTTTCTAATGATATACCTATTTTACCCCCAGAAAGAGAGGTAGAATTTTCTATCAATCTTGTGCTAGGATCTGGTCCTATATCCATGGCACCATATCGGATGTCGCCATCAGAGTTAGCCGAGCTCAAGAAACAGTTGGAGGAATTATTGGAGAAGAAGTTTGTGAGGCCTAGTGTTTCACCATGGGGAGCTCCAATGCTATTGGTTAAGAAGAAGGATGGAACTTTTCGATTATGTGTGGATTATCGTCAGTTAAATAAGATTATGATCAAGAACAAATACCCACTTCTGAGGATAGATGATTTGATGGATCAACTGAAGGGAGCTGTTGTTTTCTCCAAGATTGATCTACGTTTCGGCTATCATCAGATTTATGTGAAAGTAAATGATGTACCTAAGATGACTTTTCGGACGTGTTATGGGCATTACGAGTACCTTATGATGCCGTTTAGAGTAAAAAATGCTCCTGCTATATTCATGGATTATATGAATCGGATCTTTCGTCCTTATCTGGATAGATTTGTTGTTATCTTTATTGATGGCATTTTGGTCTATTCACGAAGCCAGGAGGAACATACCGAACATCTTAGTGTGGTTCTTTAGATTTTGAAAGAAAAGAAGTTATATGCTAAGCTATCCAAATGCGAGTTCTGGTTAGAGGAGGTTCAGTTTTTGGGTCATGTGATTTTAAAGGAAGGAATTGCAGTGGATCCATTGAAAGTGGAGGTAGTTCTTCAATGGGAAATGCCAAAGACAGTAACGGAGATTCGTAGCTTTGTGGGGTTAGCTGGCTATTATCGAAGATTTATTGAAGGATTCTCCAAGATAGAGCGACCTCTCACTCAACTTACAAGAAAGAATCAAGCTTTTATATGGACTGATGCGTGCGAAGAGAGTTTACAAGAGTTGAAGAGATGGTTGACTACTTTGCTAGTGTTGATCCTACCCGATCCCAACGTGAAGTATATTGTGATGCTTCATATCAGGGTTTAGGATGTGTCCTTATGCAAAATGGAAGAGTGGTAGCGTATGCTTCAAGGCAATTGAAGGTACATAAGAAGAACTATCCTATGCATGACTTGGAGTTAGCTGTTATTATGTTTGCGTTGAAGATTTGGAGACATTTTCTTTATGGAGCAGCATTTAACGTCTACAGTGACCATAAAAGTCTGAAATACCTGTTTGATCAGAAGAAGCTGAATATGAGGCAAAGGTGATGGTTGGAGCTTCTAAAAGACTATGACTTTCAGCTTCAATATCATCCTGGGAAGGCAAACGTCATAGCGGATGCTTTAAGTAGGAAGATGCTTAATGTCTCTGTTATGATGCTCAAAGAACGTGAGTTAACAGAATAGTTTAGGGATATGCAGTTATCTGTGGAGTTGACACCGGGGAGAATGTGCTTAAGTATGATCACTATTTCAAGTGGATTGATGGATGACATCTGAGAAAAACAGAGAAGTGACCCATACTTACAAGATGAGAAGGAGCTGGTGGAGTGAGGTGCTATATCTGAATTCACAAAAGGACCAGATGGGATTCTAAGATTCAGAGATAGGGTTTGTGTACCGAGTGATCCCGAGCGAAGAAGATGATTCTAGATGAAGCCCACAATAGCAAGTTGAGCATGCACCCCGAAACTACTAAAATGTACCAGGATCTAAAACGTTTATATTAGTGGCAAGGAATGAAAATGGATGTTGCCAAGTATGTGTCATCTTGTTTAGTTTGCCAAAAGGCTAAAGTGGAACACCAAAAACCTTCCGGAATGCTGCAACCTTTGACTATTCCAAAATGGAAATGGGAAAGCATTGCGATGGATTTTGTGAGTGGATTACCAAGGACTAGAAAGGGATGTGATTCAATATGGGTAATTGTTGATCGACTTACAAAGTCAGCGCACTTCTTGCTAATTAATAAAAGGTATTCGATGGAGAGATTGGCTCAAGTGTATGTTGATGAGATCGTTAGACTACATGGCGTGCCCTCGAGCATTGTTTCAGATAGAGACCCAAGGTTTACATCGAGATTTTGGCAGAGCTTACAGAGTGCAATGGGAACAAAGCTTCATTTAAGTTCTACGTATCACCCGCAAACGGATGGTCAGTCAGAAATAACAATCCAGTCATTGGAAGATCTGTTGAGAGCTTGTTTCTTGGAACAGACTGAGAGTTGGGATGAGTTCTTGCCTTTGATAGAGTTCACCTATAATAATAGTGAATGGCACCTTATGAGGCATTGTATGGGCGACGATGTAGAACACCCTTGTGTTGGTACTAGGATGGCGAAAATTTCGCAGTAGGACCTGAGCTTGTACAACAAACAACTAAAAAAGTTAAGATGATTCAGGAAAGAATGAGAGCAACTCAGAGCCGACAGAAAAGCTATGTTGACAAGAGATGACGACCTCTTGAATTTGAGGAAGGTGAGCATGTGTTTTTTAGAGTTACACCTATGACTGGTGTTGGAAGGGTCATTAAATCTAGAAAACTCACTCCAAAATTCATCAGAACGTATCAAATTCTTCGTCGGATAGGTCCGATAGCCTACCAAATAACCTTACCACCTTTTCTTTCTAACCTTCACGATGTCTTCCATGTGTCACAATTGCGAAAGTATATTCTTGATCCAGCCCATGTCATCAAACCGAATGCAGTACAACTAAAAAAGAATTTGACCTATGAAACACTTCCTATCAAGATTGAGGATAGGAGAGTAAAGCAACTCAGAGGCAAGGAAATTGCGTTAGTAAAAGTGATCTGGAACAATGCGTCTGGAGATGCAACATGGGAGCTAGAAGACAAAATGAAAGAACAATATCCGCATTTGTTCTAAGATATGATGAATTTCGATGACGAAATTCTTTTTAGAAGGGGAGAGTTGTAACGCCTTGATCTTTCTCTTGTGTAGGTTATCTGTAATTTCTGTGATGTTATGAATTTTTGTAAATTATTTGACATATGTGGATTATTTTAATATTATTTTAAAAAATTTTAGACTGTTGAATTGAGGCCGGGGGATCTTACTAAACCCGAAATCGGAGATAGTTTTCAAAGTTTTCATTGTCTGAGATTTTATATGGCAGATAAAATTTGGGTACACTCTATTATCCATTAGACAATAGATACCAGCTTTGTTAACTGTGACTTTTGTCCATTGGATAATAACTTGTAGTAAAGATTTAGTAGATTATTTCTATCTAATCACCTTTATGACATCATCCATGTGACATCACCCATATGACATCATTTTTGACATTTGGACCAAGGAGAGAAGCTTCTCAAGGAAGCTTTGTGAAACTTATTGGAGAAGCTTTGGACCCTCCCCCTAGGTGAAGTGCACGACCATGAGGGAGAAAGGAGGCTTCTAGAATAAGCTTCATTAAACTCATTTCATCACTTTCTATTCATCTCTCATCAAACAAAAGCTACATACTTCTCTCTCATTTTCTTCTCTTATTTTCTCTCCTTAAGACTCACGGCCACCCTCCCAAAATCCACCCTCTCATCTTCTTTAATTTTTACCATCTACATTCCTTGAATCTAAATCCCTTTCTAAGACACATTGGTTAGAAGATCTTGACTTGTTCATCTTTTTCCAAGTATTTCTTCAAGTTAGGGCTTGAAGACTTCTAAGGTAAATTTTCTCCATTTTCATTCTTCTTTCTTTTCTCCTTTCTTTTCTCCTTTCTTTTCTTCTTTCTAAGATCATGATTTTGATCCATGGTCATTCTTCTCCAAGTCTAAAATGTTGATTCTTTGGCATGTCATTTTCATTTTTCAAGAAGCTCTTGGAAGAGGAAGTTTGTTTCAAGAAGATTTTTAAGAGTTAGTTGGATATCCTCTAAGGTAAGAGGGAGAAGACTCTCATCAACCTTTCATGGTGGTGAGAGACATCTTGTTGTGTTGAGAGTGGAGAATCCATGTGAGGATTCTTCACTTGATTGTATTTGACTCTTGGTGATTTTTGTGATTCTTGTTCTATGTGATTTTGTGGCTTGGTGTTGTTCATGATCTTGATAGAATCTACAATTCTTGATGATTAATATATATTGGTTGCTTGAAATCCTTTGTGGAAGATGAAAATTTTGAGACTCAAGAACCTTATATACCTCACGGCCAAGAGACCCCAAATAGGATATCCAAGACAAAAATTTTGTGTTGATTTGAAACTTAGATGTTTTGGTGAAAAAAGAATTAGATTAAGGATTATTAATAATAAAAGAATGATAAGATAAAATTCAATTATTTGTTTAGAGAGAGATTTTGGCCTTGAGAGGGGAAATAGGCTAGAAAGAGAGATGGTGAAAATTTAGAGTACTTTAAGGCTTAGGGAAAAAGGAAATGAATTTGTGAGATTAGTACCACGTAGTTTCTTTTAGGTTCTTTGTGAAAAGTGTGAGGAAGTATTACCTAGAGGAACTTAGCTAGAAGAGTTTTAAAATTAAAGTGAATTTCCATATTAGGTCTTGAAAGTTTTAAAAATAAAGACTTATGAAAATGTTTCACAAGATTTGAAGAGGATGACTTTTTGAATTATGCAATTGAGATACCTTGTGATCGAATATAATGACATTGTGCTGTCGGACCAATGTATTGGGCCCTGGGTTGTCAGTGGTTGACTTATGCCCTGTTGTGGCTCTTCTTGATGAGATTTATGCTATTAATGAATATTATTCATCTTTGTCATGTGACCATGCATTGTGAAAGTTGGAATGACTTGTTGTTAAGGCTGTATGCCTAGGAGATGAATTACACCTTTGTGTGGGTGCGAATTGCATAGTGTAGTTCACTTGTTGAAGTTGGAGGTGTCGGACCGCGAGTATCCCACATGTGGCCAGTAGGTAGCTCCACTGGGTCGTGGTGACTGTGCAACGCACTAACGATCTCGATCAGGCACTATCCTATTCCCGATTCGGTTGAAAGTGTTTTGTATAGCCATGTTGCGCAGACTGATTATATTGAGAAGCACATGATTTGAGGCTAACAATATATAAACACTGACTCCCCGATCATTTTCTCTGATGTTTTGAACTCCGTGGAGTAGATGTCAGTCCATTGTGCATTCACATAGACATTGAGCATTATATTGTGATACATTTATACTGTGGAATTACCTGCTATTATACTGTGGAATCGTCTGTTGATATATTATTGTAAATCCTAATGAGAAGTCTTATGACCATAATTGTTATTTCTATGATTTTACTGATATTACTGTCTCTTGCAACCATATTGGTATTGATGTAGAGAATCTCACATCTTTGTATTGTTATTCTATTTATTTTTGTATTCTATGTGTTCCTGTTGATAAAGACTAAAAAGACGAAGAAGATTTACAGTTTTTCATTGTTTTGTTTTTGGATGACTACTAGAAGAGATTCTATTGGTTTTGTTAGAGTTCAATTCTATGGAGGTGCAGACGCATGGTGTATCGACTAAGGCATTGAACTGATTAGATATGTAGGAGACGTGACTTTGTCCATTAGTAGGACCCGTGATGGGGTTCCCTTCTTTTCCCTTAGTGTTTTTGTGCATCTAGAGTTCTTTATGCCTATTAAGGAGTTATGGGGTGACTTGCACTACACTCCCAAGGAGGACCCGGACCTTGTGGTGTCATCTGCTAGGACACCCGTCTGCGAACTTTTACCCCGACTGAGGGATTTCACTAGGGAGGAGTCCGAGGAAGAGGACCTAACGGAGGATTTAGAGGAAGATCCAATGGAGGGTCCAACGGGAGGTCCTACTCCCTAGGCATTTAGACTTGGGCTAGTCATGTCTTGTTAAACAGTTGCTTATGTCTTTTGTGTACAAACTTTGTAACTTTTGGGTAGATTGTGATCCATACGACTGATGTATATATTCTTTTGGTGTGTAATATTTAGTAAATTATATTCTGTGTTGTTTATGTTTCATTTAAGTCTATGCTTTTAAAAAGAAAAATTATAATTCATATTTTTCAAGATTAAACCTTTTTCCACGTTTTGATAATTTAAAGATGTTTTGACGTATAAATGTGACACCCTAAGGAGGGTGTTACAAACAGGGCTTCCCTCTACCAGTTTGCACTGAAAAAGTGCCTTAGAGACTTTGAATTTCTCATGCCTAGCTTGCTCTTGATAGAGCTTCTTCAAGTGCATGATCATATCGTAAGGATCCATGTTCTCATGTTGCTTCTGAAACTCAGATTTCATGGTGGCTAGCATGAGACATCTGACGTCCAAGTTATCATCTTCATGCTTCTTTTAAGCATCATTTTTAGCTCTAAGGGCATTTACAGCTAGTAGCTCAAGAATGGGCTACTATAGAACATACAGCTTTTTCTCATGTTTAAGGACAATCCTCATATTCCTGTACCAATCTAAGAAATTTATCCCAGAAAATTTGTCCTTTTCAAGGACAGATCGCAATGATAAGTTATTTGAAGTGTTTGTTGCTGTGGAAATCTATTAATAGAAAATATGCAAAGTATAAGTATCTTGCCATAAACTTATTTAACAAGGTCTTTAGTTAAATATGCCTTCCACTATTTTATTCAAATCAATGACCCTCGGCTTTAAGGGAATTTTTTATAATTATTATTAGATCTCACTATTTATTAAACTATTTAACATGCCATAAACATCCATGCATCTCATACATGTAAAGCATAAAAAGAATATGACATGGTTATGGCCCTTAACGCATTGATTCTCCCAAGCCAATGAGAGTATCAATAACTAAACCTAGGGAGCGAACCAGCTTCACTAAGCATCTCCCACCAACGTCCTCATATGATGTCGTCTTCTTACCTCCACATCAAGATTACACTACAAAGTATAAAGAAACATCGTTTTACATACGAGGGGAGTTAGGTGAGAAGAGAATGTACAACCAGAATGTAAAAAGAATTACACGACATATAGGCCGTATTTTAAAATTAACCAAAAAGCATAAAAGGAGGACTAAGGCCATAACTATGCACCATATACCACAAAGAACAGATAAACTCTAAACAAAAAAATACATTATTATTTTGTGAGTCATAAAATAGAATTGAATATTGTGCTTTCGAATAACACATACTACGCAATGGGGTTCGGGGCAGCGCCCCGACACATGGGGTTCCCGCTACTCGGTTAGCAAGTGGGGGTCAAGGGGAGGCCACGAGGACATGAACACTTCATGTTGTGGGAAAACCCCTAATGGCGCTGTTGTGCTGTCCAGAAACTAGGTTTTCCTAACATCAACACTTGATGCCGCCGTAGACCAAGACAAGGTTTCCAGAACCCTTGTGCTGCGCCGTTGTCCAGAAACAAGGTTTGCTTGACATCAACATTTAATGCCGCCGCAGACCATAAACAAGGTTTCCAGATTCCTTGCGCCGCGCTGCTGTATATATCACATGTATATACCAGAAAACTTCACAAAGACATACAGGCGTTGTAACATCCCGAAAATTTAAAGTTTCAGGATAAATGATCATTTTATAATATTTGGGATTTTCTGGAATTTTTCTGGATTTTTCTGAGAACGAAGAATATTTTAATATATTTCTCATTTTACGTGCACACGGGCGAGTTGGCAAAACGACAAGTAACGCTTCTAAAGTTGGAAAATTTTAATTACGAATAGTTATTTTCTAATATTTGTGATTTATGTGAATTTTTTAGAATTATCCTAGAATGATGAATATTTTAATATATTCCTCGTTTTGCATGAATATTGAGCAGAGTCGTGAAAACGATCCGTAATGCTTCCAAAAGTGAAAAATAACATGACGAATAATCGTTTTACAATATTTGCAATTTTTGAGAATTTTCTCGGGAATTTTTCTAAACGTCGAGTATTTTATCAGTATTCCTCGCTTTGCGTGAGTATCACATGAATCCCGAGAAAATGCGATATTTTCTCTGTGAATCGTGGACTATGGATAAGTCGACGAGGGATCTTACTAAACCCGAGACTTGACACAAGCTTTTACGAGGTTTGCACCATTTTTCGAGAAATTCTAGCGGATAAAATAAATCAAGATAGCGAAAAATTCATCTGTCAAATTAATTAAATACTTGACTTACAATTGTAACTATTATCTATTGGATAATAGTGTGTGATAAAAATACTATTACATTATTTTAATGTAATTCACATTGTATCAAATTAAATCACTTTAATTCAAATTTTATAGTATTTTATTCTAAGCTTTTATGATAATCTTTGACCCAAGCTTTGACTCATTCTCATTTAGCTTCCTTTGGAAGCCAAAATTCTGACCACTCATTCTTTTTCTCTCACGTGGGCTGCTGCTTGGACAAGGAGAATTGATTGGTTTTAATAAACCAAATATTACATATTGTAATATATCATCAAAAGCTTATTTCTTCTTCATTTACGTCTTTCTCTTCTACTTTCTTCTTCAACATTTCTTTCTTTTCTCTTCCACTCACCTCACGGCTGCTCACTCTCCCAATCCCCAACCATCACAAAAAAAAAAATCATACTTGATCACACTTTCTTAATCTCCTATTCATTCTCTTCAACATTTGTGCTTGGAGTTTTCAAGAAAGCCATCATCTTCAACCTCTTTTCAAGCTTTGAAGGTAAGCTTCCATGGCTGAAAAATTTCAGAATTTCACTCCATTTTCGTTTTCTAATTTCACCTTGATTTTATAGCTATTCTCTTCTTCATTTTCACACCATTTCCTTGTTCTAATTCATGTTGCATTTTCTAGGGTTTTTGGGGCCAAAATCCGAAAATCAAAAGGGGTTCTTGGAGTGTTCTTGGTTCTTCTTCTTGGTAAGAGGAAGATTAATCCTTCTCAACCTCTTTAGCAACTAGGGATCTTGTGCTTGATTTTTGGAAGAAAAACCACATGGTGGTTGTTCTTGAATTTGCTTGAAATTGATTTCTTGAATGTTATCTTAATTTAGCTTTGAGTAGTTGATTGAGTGGTTAATTATTCATGTAATTTTGTGATTGAAATCCATGATTGCTTGCAAAAAAAAAAAATTCTGGTTGCTGAACCTTTGAATGTGTCACGGTTTTGGGGCTGTTTTGGGCTGGAAAATGAAGGAAATGATGCTTAAATTTTGACCAATGCAAGGCTAATTAAATCAAGTAGTTAAGGTTAATCCAAGTGGACAAAATTCACCTTGGTGAGTGTCACAAATGGGTCAAGAGCGATTTGGTTGACATTGTGTCAATAATAGTGCTAGGTATGTTAAGTAAAGGAAGATCAAAATAATGCAAAGAAAATGGTAACCAGAACTCCTTGAAATGCCACGGTTTTGGGGTGAAAAATTGGATAAAATTGTAGTTAAAGTGTAACAAGCTTGAGACTAGAATTAATCAAGTAATAAGGTGGAATTAAGGAAAGAAAAAGAATTGGAGTTGAAGCCTATGTGATGGATACTTTGAGGCCAAGAATTTAGGCTATTGGTGAGTTAATTTATTAAATGAACAATTTAAAGAACTAGGGGGATAATAAATAGGATGATGACTTGAAAAGATTTGAAATTGGAGCCATTGTGAGGCCACGGTCTCTAAGGCATATTTGAGTTTAAGTATGTGATTTTGGTAATTTAGAAGCATAATAAATTAGGTAATTAGAAGCATAATAAATGAGGTAATTAGAAACCTATGTGATAAAATAGAAAATTAATAAGTTGGAAGAATTTAATATAATCAATGCTTCATAAATTTTAAAGAGACTAAGAGAAAAATTATTACAAGACTTAAGGTAATTCTAAGTAAGCAAAGAACATGAGAGTGTGTGGCTTAAGAGCTTAAATTAAAATGCAAGTTATGAGGAATTTGAATTGCATTGGAATGTCAAATTGATTCTAAGAATTTATTTTGAACATGAACCTAATGATGCATCAATTGATTTGATCCTTGTTTTATGATGTTATGGGTCCATGTGAGTGACCATTTGAATATTGATGCTTATATTGGCCTAATGTGGCATATTATGGAATTGTATGATAATGTGGATCATACATGTGCATGCATAGTGTCCTATGCATTGTGATTGTCCTTGTGGACTGTTGTAAGGCCGAGTTGCCTAGGAGAGATTACACCTCCTGAGTGGGTGCGATAAGCGTAGTGTAGGTCACTTGTTGACCTTGGGGGCATTGGGGTGCGGGTTGCCTACAATGGACAGTTGGTAGCTCTTATAGACCGTGGGTTAGACCGATGCAACACACCAATGATCCGGACCGAGACACTATCCCTAATCATGATTTGATAAAGACCGTCGTGCATGTGCTAGATGTGCGTAAATTGAGCACGTGGTCCGAAGCATGTTGGTGCCGACAGATCTTTTCAATCATTCTCTCCGATTTGAGTTGTAGCTCCATGGAGTAGGAATTTGAGAGAACATGCATATGAGTCATGATATATATATATACATACATATATGCTGTCGTTATTATCTGTTTTCTATATCGTGATCTATCTGTTCATTACTGCAATGATTATCTGTCTGGAATTGTTTATTTGCTTATCGATGGAATTACTGCTTATTATTCAAATATGTTGTTTCTAAATTGCTACTTGGGCGCGTGGCGCCGTTTTGTCTCTAGCGTGCTATAATTGGTAATGAGGTAGGATGTCTTACCTCTTTCTGTGTTCTGCTATCTGTTGTCTGTATTTATATTACGTTCACCGAAGCCGAAGACGTTGAGCCAGAGATAGAGCGAGGAACTGAGGAGGAGCAAATTCCTGGTGAGGACGTCGAGTTTTGAAGAAAGGGAGATGCACAGTTAGTATTGTGTCGTCTGCTCGGACACTTGTCCGTAGGACTACATCTTGACAGATTCCTATATACTGTGGAATCTCGAGGAGGACCGTCTAAGGGTTCTCCTTGCCTAGTAGGACTTGGGCGTATAATAGTTTAAATAATTTGGAAGTTTAATTTGTAAAATATTTAAGTACGACAAGATTAGAGGCTTGTATATATATATGATGTAATAACGTTTAAACTTTTTTTGGAGTGACTAGTTAGTAATATTTATAGTATGATAGTGTTAGAAAATTTTATATGTATAAATAGAGACTTGGATATGTATAATGATTTTAAATTATTTGTATTGATACTGTGATGTTTTATTTTCTGCTAAGTTTATTTTCTTGTTATGAGGAAATTTTGAATTTCGTATTTTCCTTACAACTTACGTTATCTAAATAAGGTTAATTTGGTAATCATGTAACATAAATGTGGCATCCTAAGGTGGGTGTTACAGGCGTATAAACACATATGAATATGTTCACAGTTTCAAAAACATCATCATAGTTCCGCATACAATATGTCAAACAGAATATGTTTTCGCAAAGGATTCATACATTTTCTGAAATAATATATTAAAGATCATACCTTTTACTAAAAAGTGAACAACTAAACATGTTATTTCATACAACACTTAAACAGCAAAAATCGAATTATAGTTTCGTAAGTGGCTTTGATACCACTGTTGGAAATTGTGATACATCACGTAGCGAAAAAACAAAATTTTCACCAAGGATCCTTGCAAAAAGAGGACCATAATTCGTATTTTTGAGTTTATCTTTTGAAGCAAGATGGAAAAACGATCAATCAAATCACAAACACCACAATAACAATAATGCCTCGACGTTATCCACATAAATAGACTTGCAAAACGTCCAATGTCCGCAGTCTTGGAGTTCGACCTGTCTGCTATAGTGCTAGCTACAAAGAGAAGAGAAACCTGTCACTCTCTCACTCAATGTTTCTGTCAAGTGCGGCTAGGTTTTTTTTTGCGTGCCTTGACAGCCCCCTTAGAAGTGCTATTTATAATAGCTGTTGCATAATGCGAGTGAGAGCAGCAGCAAGTTAAGCTGTGCAACCCTAGACTCATCTGTTATGAGTTTGACCCACGATTGAATCCCAATCCAACTTGGATCCTTATTGCTCCAACTAAGTCTGTTCTAAGTGTATGACCTTGTAGGTTCTCATGACGTTGGTAACAATATTAAAATCTCATTTTAATATTACAAGCAATAAGCGGTATCTAGAAACACATCACTGCTACCCAATGAGAATGTCAGTGATTTGACATAACCTTTCTGCAATTAATGTTACCGTATAGTTTAGTCCTTTTGTCCAGATATTTAGATTAAATACAAGGCATAGAACGTGTCACCCTTGTATAGTTCAATCTTTTGTTTCCTGATACTCAAGTAGATGTAGTAATAACAAATGAGATCAATATCTCATATTGACCCATTTGAGCATAGTCATGCATTTCATAGTCTCACTTAATTAGGGGTCCTGAAGATATCACTCCTGTTATATAGGAAGGACAAATCTCATCTAGGTCATTCATATCCCTCTGCATGATTCGTAATATGTCCAATAACTAACTTTATAATCACCTTGTTACAGATGAAGTTTGATGGCATTAAAACATACAACTCTTCATGTAGGAATCGTAGTGATTTCAAGTCAAATAACCACATACACCATTATGACTATGAGAATCTCTTATGACACTCACGTAAAGATTCACGTAGCATTCTCATGGCGGGGTTAGTCCAATACATTATTACTCTAATATGTATCCATGTGAAGACTTAATATCTTATATCCATAACGCATGAGATGTGGCCATCAGTCTACGCACATACTAGTCTCAATGCATTATTGTCGTCCTGATTAACAATAATACTTAACTAGAGACATTTAAGAATAATGTTCTGTTTCTATCCAATAGGATCTCACGATTAAGTCATCCACTTGATGTCCTATTGCATAAAACTTATTATTCTAAGGACTTTATTATGTATATCATAAATAGCACAATAAATTATATGCCTCATATATTAAATAAATAGCATAATACAATGTAAGCTAACATGGTCAAAATAAATTAGCCTCTAGGGCATACACCAACACAAGCCTTGTTCAGGTCTCTATAGTCCAAACACATCCTCCACTTCATGTTTGACTTTTTCACTAAGACCACATTGGAGAGCCATGTGGTGTATGAAATCTCCTTGATGAAGTCGGCATTAAGTAGCTTCTTGACTTACTCTTTCATAATCTGTTGTTTCTCAGGGCCAAATTTCTTCTTCTTCTAGGAGACCGGCTTCGCATCCCATTTAATAGATAAATGATGACAGATGAAAGCGAGGTCAAGCCTAGGTATATCGGAGGATGTCCAAGCAAAGAGATCCTTATTTTTCTGTAGGAGCTCTATAAGCTGGCGCCTCTCTTATTCTTCTAGATTTGCACCTATGTTGGTGACTTGATCAGGCTTGTCACCCAGCTGGAGTGGAAGTAGCTCTCTTTCTAGCTAGGGTCTGGTACCGCAAATCTCTTCACGTATGTCTAGATCGGTCATAAGGATGTTGACTTGATCCACGGCTGGGCTAGATGTGTGCATTTTGGTTTTCCTGGGGGTCTTGCAGATTTTGAGACTTTCATTGTAGCATTTGTGCATTGCGATCTAATCGCCCTTAACCATGACCACCTCATTATTTTTATTGAGGGATTTCATGGCTTGGTGAGCAGTAGATACTACAACGGCAATTCCATTTAATGTAGGGCTACCTAAAATAATATTATATGCTGATGGGCAATCCACAACTAGAAACCTGACTTTAATAGTTCTGTAGATGTTGTCGTCACCCAGGGTTAGGAATGTTTCAAAGTAACCCACTGGGGTAACTTTCTCCCTAGAGAAACCTGGGAGTTCGCGATCATAAGGGGTTAACGCAAACAGGGGGAACTCCAATCTCTCAAAGGCATCCATGAACATGGTGTCCGCCAAGCTTCCTTGATCGACGGAGACACACCGGACCTCAGCGTTAGATATTATTCCAGAGATAACCAGCAAATCATCGTGATCCCGGATAATATCGTCGTAGTCCTTATTTGAAAAGGAGACGAGTGGTTCCTCCCTGTCTTCAGCACGGGGTTTGCGCGTCGAGCTGGAAATGCTTAATACCGTCATCTATAGTGCTTTTTTTCGAGAATTGCTGGATGACCCCTCACTTGAAAATCCTTCGAAGATGGTACTAATGAGCCAATCCTT
Organism: Ormosia semicastrata; assembly: GCA_029884595.1. Lineage (NCBI taxonomy): Eukaryota > Viridiplantae > Streptophyta > Magnoliopsida > Fabales > Fabaceae > Ormosia > Ormosia semicastrata. The sequence goes on along the minus strand of JAQQTO010000062.1, from coordinate 13,776,667 downwards.
TCTATTTCCCCTACTTTGAGCATCCTGGTTCTGATCCTGCTAGTTTTTGGTATCACAGCAGGGTGGAGTCCAAGATTTTCTAGTGGTGCTGCAGGTTCTTCTCCTTTGACACAGAGTCGGACTTCGCCTCTGACTGCGGCTATGTCTTCGTTTGCTCTGTCTTCCACGATTTTCATTGTTTCGGATACAGTTGATATACTTCTGTAGCTGTCCTTCCTTGATTAGGGATTCAATGACATTGCGGAGCTGATAGTAATCTTCAGTTTTATGGCCATAACTTTTATGCCATTTACAGTGCTTTGAGTGATCCTTCTGAGCCTGTTTCTTCAGAGGAGGCGGCCTCTTAATATCTTGGAACTCGGTCTGAAGCACTTCCCTCAGAATCATTTCTCATGGGGTGTTCAAAGGAGTATAATCAGAATATTTAGGTTAATGCTCATCGTACTTAGAGGAGCTTCAAGGTTGGTTGGAGTTCCAGTTATTTTTCTGGTAAGTGGACTCACCTTTTTCCAGACTCTTTTTAGCCTTAGTAACTTCCTCTAGTTTGATATATTTTTGGGAGCGCAAGTAAAGTTCGTTCAAAGTCTCTGGCTTTCTTTTTGCCAAAGACTGAAAGAAGTCTGAATCAGTCTAGAGGCCATTCTGGGTATAGTGAAAAGCAATCCTATCATCTGAGCTTTCAATACAGATGCAAGTGTTACTGAATCTCTTAATGCATTCACAAAGGGGCTCATTGCTCCCTTGGTGAATTCCAGAAAGAGAATTAACCGACTTGGGCTGCTCCTTGGTAGTGGTGTAATGTAGCAAGAAGCGTTATCTGAGGTCCTCCCATTCGGTGACTAATTTTGCTTATAAGGTGACGAACTAATGGAGGGCACCTTTCTTTAAAAAGAGGGGGAATGCGCGACACAGCAACTCTAAGGATTCCTGTTGGAAATGCATAGACTGGATGTAGGCGTCTAAGTGTTCCTAAGGGTTCGTTGTTCCATCATAGGGCTCCATATTGGAAGGAAACTTGAAGTTTCTTGGGACTCTATATGCCATTAATTCATCTGAGAAGGGTTGTTGTTGGCCACCAAGGGCCAAGATGTTGTTTCTAACAGCATTGCTGGCTTCATCATGCAGTGGTCTTCTTTGGTTGTGGGCCGCATTCTTTCTTTCGTTATCATTCTCCTCATGCACAGACCTCTCCAATTCGTCTAGCCGCAACGTTGGTCATCTAGCAGATGACGTTGTTTGTTGATTTGTACCATTTGTTGGGTCACTAATTCTTGGAGGTGATTTTTGGTCATCTTGGAACAAACAATGCCTTGGGTGGACATATTTGCAGCATCATCGTACAAGAGGCCTAAGCGATCTTGGATTGGAATTCTAGACCCTTGAACAACATTGTTATCTCCTTCCCCTGGGCTACCAAGTTTGTCTCTCACAGATACTTTGCGTGATGGGTGGGGGCTTTCATCAAAAAGTAAAGTCTCATAGCCATCGTGCAGATGTTCCGAGACAGATGTTTGGTTTCTCACGATGGAGGTTTCATGGCCAGATACTCATCACACAGATACTCTGTGTGATGGGTGAGGGCTTTCATCAGAAATTGAAGTCTCATGGCCATCACACAGATATTCTGCGTGATGGGTGGGGGCTTTCATTAGAAAGCGAAGTCTCATGGCCATCACACAGATGTTCTAAGACATATGCTTTGTTTCTCACAGTAGAGGCTTCAGTAACAGGTGGTGGAACAAGATGAGGAGGGCGTTGCACTGCTGGTCCTTGCCTTTGGTTTGAAAAGGGTTGCGCAACGTCCCTTCTTGAGTTTTGACGTGTGTTCACCATGGTTAGGTGAGATTAGAAGTTTATCTCTTCCCACAAACAATGCTAATGTTTTGAAGTGGATTTAGAGGTGTACTTGAGATAGGCATGTCACAATGGTTTCCTCCTCGCACAGCAACAATAGAGCGTATTGAAATGGAGGGGTTGGTACCTGCAAAGAGACTCCAACGCTCAAGTCAAACTGTGCACAAGTAAGGTTATGCTATAAATGATAATTTATTGATACCTGTTCAAGGTTACTTAACCTGGTATTTATAGAGATTGGATAGATACGTTCTCATAATAGAGAGATACGTTCCTGTAATAATAGTAGGAAAAGATATGTTCCTTATTTAGTTGCAAAGAATCCCTATATTATCGGAATACTGGTATGGTAGTTATAATGTTATTATTCTGTAAGATCATGATTGACAATAAGAGATATCATAAAGATTTATCCATTGCGTAGATCATGCAGTAAAGCTGTTAACATCCAGTATTGGTTCCGATGTATATTTCTGGGGTATTCTTATTGAGGGTGTAGATGGTAAATTTCAGCTAGTACGCGCGCTGGGTTGACTTATGGGTTATGAACCTGGATTACAGTCCAAAACAGATAAGAAAAAAATTAAAAGCAATACTAAAATGTTTCTTCCACAATTCCATATAGATTGCTCACAATGATCAATGTAAACCATAGATGACTTGGAAAACATGAGATAGAGAAAAGGAAAGGAGAAGATGGATGGTTGTGATATAAAATAATACCGTAAAGACTTTTTCTGTGTAAGTAATAGAACTAATAGTTGTCAATCAAAAGAAAAAGACTTCAAAATAAGAACTTGTTCCTGTCACACAAAGCTGACACTTGGGCTCTTAACATAACCAATGTTATTTCAGTCTCCTTTCAGAAATCACAAACAACAGACCTGGCTAGAATCCTCAGCCAAGTAATTTTCATTTTAGTTCTTCCTCTAACCTCATTTTTTCACATTATTTCTTTTTTGCTTGCCCATAAACTCTAGTTTCCTTCGTCTATTTGCTTTTTTAGCTTCTTTTGAAAATATGAAATGTATGTCATTTATTTTTGCTTTCTTTGTAGAATCAAGATCCTCTCCTTTTTTGAAGTAACATACACTGTCATGTTCATAAAATATCAACCTTATATTATCATTAAAAACTTATCTATAGTCTAGATTATAACATCATTTCTTAAATAAAACACACTATTTCACTAATGTCGCAACTGTTTCGAAGGGCTTCACAAAATTAAAAAGAAGAGGAAAGGATTTTGCAGTGTTGGGAGTCGCCACCAATCGCTTTATCCATTAAATGGAATGATGCAATTAGATACTTAAAAGATGGTCTATGTTTCAGAGTTCAAGGTTTGAAGGTTGATTTCGAATAGGGAAGGTATTAGCACCCTACATCGTCCATTCTAAGAACAGTTACTTATTTAATCTAGTGTTATCTGCAAGATTAATTAAATTAGTCCTTTATTATTAAAAAGAAAAGAATTGTTTTTATTTTTATTTTGACACGTCTTATTTGTCAACATGTTATCAAAGATGATAAATAACTAAGACATAGAATGGGTGACTAAATAACCATTATTTTGGAAGAAATTCTAGGCCTGCAACATATTATATGAAAGTGGTGAATTGAAATTGTGTTAGTTTCGTAAGGGAAATAATTTATTTTTGATGGGATATTTTGAATAAAATGATTTAAAAGGAATTTTACAAAGAAGAAATTTATTTTTGAAAGTGATAAAAAGGGTTTTTGAATTCACCACAATCATAATGTTAAGACTATGTGAAACTGTTCACTTTTATTTGAGGATTTTTATTTTTAAAAAATGATTTTATTTTGGTTTATAAAAATTTTGTATTTTTAGGTTGCGAAAATATTTTAGTTTTAATGTGGGAATTAGACCTTACTAGCGCTCATGGCAAGATCCAATATAAAGGCCTCATGAGTATTGGGAAGAGCGTATTTGATTAGTACTCTAATCTTCTTTCAATTTTTCCATCGTCGGCCAATTTAAAATTGTTTCATTTATACATTAATGCAAAAATGAGTATGTTAAATTAAAACACAAGTAAAAATGTATAATGATATTATTACAAGGAGTAATATGGAATAAAATTATTTTTATTGGAGATTATTATAACCTTACTAGTGCTCCTAACAAAACAATAAAACTTCTCCTCACCTCAAGAAAGTCAAGATATCACTGCTATCACAGCTAATCTTAATTATTCCATTGTTAGAATCTTATATCATATTTAGAATTTATTTTATGCAAACATGGATGACAATAAAGGGAACATAATAAACATATCAAATCCTAATCATCAATGAAAAATAAACCACTATTCTTTTTCATTTATTTTTTTATGTGGAATTTTCCTCTTTAAATTATTAACTTCCCTAATTTACTTATTTGTTTCCAAATTTTAAAATACGAAAAGCTAATCTTAAGTTATCAACAAGGCTCCCTCTTCTCAACCCAAGATAACAAACAAATAAGCACTAAAAAAACAAGTGGCCCAAATCAGCAAATGCATATCAATCCAAAAAAGTAAATAAATAAATAAATAATAAAAATCAGCAAGTCAAAAAAAAAGAGACTTTTAGTCTCTAGAAATGAAAAATGAAGTAGAGAAAAAAAAGGGAGTTTGAGGGTGCCAACCACTTAGCAATAACAAAGATGAAGGTTGATGGTACGTGGGCACAGTTGATAGCGCGGTGGTGACAGACGGACCCGTGACAGGGTGGTCCTGGGCTCGCAATGGAGGACGACGGTCCTACGATGATGTGGTCTTGGGATCGTGGTGCAGGACGACGGACCTGTTATCTGGTGGTTTTGGTTCAGTTCCGGCACGACGTGGTGGATGACAGTGCGTGGGTCCTAGCAGCACGATGGTGCGGTGTTTTTGGGCTCATGGGTTCTAGGTTGTGGTAGTACGCGTAGAACAGGGGTGATGGTGGAGGCGTCGAGCTGGGCTGCGGCAGAGCAAGAACGGCGACAGAGACCTGCGTCTGAGGCAGACGGTGCACAACGATTTGGTGGCTTGGGGGTTCTACTTGGTGGCTGAGGCAGGTGGTTCTGGGTTGTTGTGTGATTTGGTAAAGGCTAATGGTGGGTGGAGGCAGAAGATGTGTGTAATGGTGATCACGTTGAGGGTGAAGATGGAAGGGAAGGTTATGGAAGGGGGGGATAGTGGTGGCTATTTTTGAGGTGAAGGATTTGTGGTGGGGGTGAGATTGGTGCTCTGGGCTTATGGTGGTTTAATGAAGAGGAGAAGATATGTGGCTATTTGGCAATGAATGAAACTTAGAGGTTAGCAATGGAGGTTGTGGGTTCGAATTATAGGGTGGTGGTTCAACTTGGACAAGTGGCTTGCGGCGAAGATGGTAGCCATGAGAGAGGCGTGTCTAGTGTGCTAATGGAGAAGGCTATGAGATGGGGGAGAGATTCATAGGTTCTGGGTGGTTTGATTCATAGGTTTCATTTGTTGTATTGAGGGAAGACCTGACACGTATACAGTCTTGGACGGAGTGAAAGTGGTGGAGGAGTGACCTATTGTGGATGTTTGAGGAAGATTAAGGTGGCGATAATGAATCTTTGGTTTCATGGGGTCACTTGGTGAAGAGTATTTCTTGCAGGTAATGGTGTTTTGGTAGAATTTTGTGTTATGGCTTGACGAGGTGTGAAAGGATGGGTTATAAGGAGTGTATGGTGAGATTTGATGTGTGTGGTGAGAGTTGATGGCACTGAAGGTGAGGGAAGATGATGATAGGTGCTGTTGGGTAGAGAAAAGAAGGAACAAAGATTGCGAGGATATTTTTTGTGTGATGGCTGTGTTTGTTGCTTGTGTATTTGTAGGGTTTAATCATGTTTCAAAACCCTTTAATTTGTCAGTGGTTAGAGACAAATTGGAGAAGAAATCTCATCAGATATTTCAATCAAAGCCAAAAAGAGAAACTTACCATTTTAGGGATGGAGGGGATACATTATTTTTGGGACTGAGGGAGTAAGTGGCTAGGGTTTGGATGCAAGCAGGGAGATGAGTTGGGTGGAAATGATGGATTCGGGTTGACCCACATTTGATGATCACAAATTGATTTGAACTTAAGGTAGGTAACTCGAAAAAAAAGTGAGTTAGGCTTATGCACACAAGAAAGTTGTGTCATCTTATTTTTTTCATTTCCCTTTTCCTTTTCCTTTTTTTATTTTTATTTTGTTTTTTATATTATTTTTTTGTGTACAAATAATAATAAAAAAATAATGATTCAAATAAAAGGAAAGTAAATAAAATCTAAAAAATATTATGTGTTCAAAACTTTGTAATTAAATATCATTTAACACAAAATTATTAGTTCTTGATTATTAAATAAAAATAAAAATCTTATGGACAAAATTTGATATCAACCGCTAACTCTAATTCCTTTTTTCTCGCTCTTCTTTCATGCGCTCAAACATTTTCCCTTTCTATTTTTCGCTTTACCATCCATCAACCACGAGCAATCACTGAGTTGTGACAATTCCTTTGCTATGAAATTCCTCATCCTTGCATACGCATTCATCCAAGAATCCATATTTGCATTTTTTTAATTTTTGTTCCAAACCCTCTTTAATAATGGGATAAGTCCAAGATTGTTTGTTGGGTTGCCAGGTGGATCTTGGTAGAAGCAGAATAAGAATAGAAGAGATTCAGGATTTTTTGATTGTTTAGGGATTTCAGTCGATTTGATAGTAGAAATATCATAATGATGATTACCAACGTATAACTATGAAATTTTCATTATATTTTGTTTTATGCGCATAAATATACAGAGATGAAGACTACAGAATGTTAAATTTATAAGTTTTCTAAGAATCTTAATATAGAAAACTATCATTAAAACATGAGGATCTTAGAATTCATGATTCCCACACACAAGAGTGTAAGAAGACATTAATCTTTATGTATGAATAATTGGTAGACTGTATTCCAAGAGCGTTAAAGAAATCCTAAAACTCACTTTCTATTCCTATACTTTTTTCTTTATGATTCTCTTGTAAATTGGTGAATAACTTTTGTATTTCATATATGTAATTCTGTTACATAGGTCAGACTTTATACAAGAGAAACCCTACACTAAAAAGGAAACAAAACTATCTTAGGAAATAGAATAAATCAAATCTCTAATTGTAGGAAACCAGAGTATAAACTTTCCTAACATATCTATTTGACTTATTACAGTAGTAACCCACGTGATTATATTCTTATCACCAAGATTCTTTCCCACACTCCCCCTCAAGCTGGTGAATAGGTATTTTCCATTCCTAGCTTGGAAACAATTGTGTTGAATACTGAACTGCTCAACTTTTTTATCAACACGTCAGCAAGTTGACTCTGTGAAGAGACATAAGGTGTGCAGATTAGACCACTTTCCAGCTTCTCTTTGATAAAGTGTCTATCAATCTCGATATGCTTCATTCGGTTATATTGTACCGGATTGTGTGCTATGCTGATTGCAGATTTATTATCACAATAGAGCCTCATAGGACTATCCCACTTCATCTTTAAATCTTTTAGAATGATCTTTAACCAAAGTAGTTCACACACACCATGAGCCATTGCTCGAAATTTTGCTTCAGCACTAGACCAAGCTACTACATTTTGTTTCTTACTTCTCCAAGTTACAAGGTTTCCATGAAGAAAAGTACAGTAACTTGAAGTTGATTTTTTGTCCACAATGGAACCAGCATAGTCAGCATCAGTATAGGCCTCAAGTATCAATCCTCTATTCCTTCTAAATAGGATACCTTTTCTTGGTGTTCCTTTAAGTTACTAAAGTACCCTGTGGGCAGCTTGCAAATGGATCTCCTTTGGACTGTGCATGAACTGGCTAATTACACTCACTGTATATGCTATGTTCAGTCTTGTATGAGAAAAATAAATTAGTCTTCCCACCAACCATTGATACATTTCCCTATCTATTGCAGTATCCTTTTCTGTAACTCCAAGCTTTGGATTAGGATCTGTGGGAGTACTTGTCGACTTACATGTTGTCTTGCCCGTTTCCTTGAGAAGATCTGTGATGTATTTTTGTTGAAAGATGAAAATTCCCTTTCTAGATTAAGCAACCTCAATTCCAAGGAAGTACTTCAATCTTCCTAAAGCCTTGATCTCAAATTCCTTGGCCAAGTGCTGGCTCAAAACTTATTTCTCTCTATCATCATTACTAGTCACTATTATGTCATCAAAGTATACCAGAAGAATGGTAACTCCCCTTGTTAAAGAGTGTTTAATAAAAAGAGTGTGGTCCCTTTGGCTTTGTTTGTATCCCATAGTCAACATAACTTTTGCAAATCTTCCAAACCATGCCTGGGGTGATTGCTTGAGGCCATACAACGCCTTCTTCAATTTACACACAGTGTGAGCAGTCATGTTCTTATCATAACCTGGTGGAATATCCATATAAATCTCCTCTTGCAATTCTCTATGCAAGAATGCATTCTTCACGTCAAACTATTGTAACTCCTAGTTGTAGTTAGCAGCAATTGGTAACAGGACTCTTATTGTATTCATTTTGGCAACAGGGGCAAAGGTCTCTAGGTAGTCAATCCTATAGGTCTGTGTATACCCTTTGGTTACTAATCGAGCCTTGTATCTTTCAATAAACCCATCAGCTTTATACTTCACCGTATATACCCACTTGCAGCCCACTGATTTTTTTCTTATTGGTAATTCTACTAATTCCCAGGTCTGATTCCTTTCTAAAGCCTCCATTTCCATATTCATGGCTTGCTTCCATTTTTCATTAAACAATGCTTCAAATAATTTGCTAGGGACAACAATGGAGTTTAGGCTTACAAGAAAGGCTTTATGAGATGGTGAGAAATTTTTAAAGGACAGAAAATTTACAAAAGGATATAAAGGACGTTTAGTGCACTCTCGGGTACTTTTCCTAGTGATTGCTACCGCAAGTGCACGGATCGCTCAAGTAATACAGATACAGAGTAAAAGTTCATTCCCATGAGGATATATAGTTATAAAGCTAAGTACCAATCAATAGCTTAATCCATTCTATTCAAGGACATAAAAATAAGAAAGCAATAATCTAAGCTAAATATAATCTACAAAAGCAATAAAGATAAACGGTTAGGTTTCAGGAAATCCTCCTTCACCCCCTACATCTACCAATAACATGCAATCCTCCTCATAAACACAAATGCATTGATTAAGTTAGCTTGAGAATCTGATTTAGTCAAAAGCCTATGTCTAGGTCAATCAACCCTGGTAGATTCAAGATCTACTCATGAACAATCTATTCTCAATCACACACTATACATGGCTAACAAGTATATCTCTATCCTATTAACGAATCAACTCATCCAAGCCAATTGAACTCGCCGAACATGTATCAACCATACCATATCCATATTCACAAATCTCTATGTCTAGTTTATTTGCTCATATTAGGATCATGCAATTAGTGATCAGCCAACCACAAGCATTAAGAACAGATAATGATTGAATAGTAATCAAACATCTACACAAACTCAGAGAAGAACACATCATTAATATATATAAATGGATCCAAAATCATTGCTAAACACAGCTTAGCTATACAATAGATAAGGAAAAGAAGAGAGAAAGGAAGCTCATTGATTTGTCTCTGAAGCTTGAATCCTCCTTCATCCTTGTTCCTGGCCTCCAATCCACCATCAATGGAAATCTAGCCAAGCTAAACTAACCTAAAACTAATCTAAAGTAAGAAAACTACAAAGAACAGAAAATTGAAATGGCCAAAATGGCCAGAACAGAGAGAAAAACGAGTAAAATCTATTTATAGGCTCAAATTGGCAGCTCTGCACTGCGGGCCCCACATATGTGCGCCGCGGCACCCATTGGGTCGGTTTACGCGTGCCGCGGCGCCCACCTCATCTGGGCCACGGCCCTGAACTCTCAGGTCCAAGTATGGCATTGCTGAAATTCACCTCTACGCTGCGGCACGCACTACCTTGCGCCGCGGCGTTGCCTACTGAAATGCAGATTTGGCTTCCTTTTCCAGTTTAAGCTCAAATGCTCCATATTTAACCTTGTTTGGAGCCCTTCCTAACATAGAGAATACACCAAATCAGTAACATATACAAATCTACTTAATCAATAATAATTAAACACAGTTTTGCACAATAACACATAGGAAAGCTTAGAATCAGAATATATCAAATATAAGCACAAAATCTTCCAAATATGTATTATAAACAAAGACTAAGCATTCATTCTAGCACAAAAATAGGGCATCAATAACTACATTCTATGGAGTTATCACCTAACAGCAATTGGTAGGTTGAAGTCATCATCATCTTTCTGAAATTCAGATTCATCTTGTAGTGGAGAGTTAGAAATTGTTACCTCATTCAAAGAATTCAAGTTAGACTCTTGAGTGAGACAAACCATGTTCCTTCTTGTGAATACCTTGCCGAACCTCCTATTTCTGGGAGTTGAGTGAGACACAGGATTTAGATTGAGGACAGGGCACAAATTGGGAGTCTGAGGAGGCAGAGGAGGTGAAATTTCGTGCATGGATTTAGGTTCAGGTTCTGGTATGGAAGTAGAAGGTAGATCCAGAGTCAAATCCAAAAAGTTTTCCTTATCTTCCTGTATTGAATTCTCCCCTTGAAGATAAGGATTGGTGAAAAAAGGTTCTTGTTCATTGAAGGTGACATCCACTGAGACATAGACTTTCTTTGATGGAGGGTGGTAACATTTATATCCTTTCTGAATTGAGGAATAGCCCAAAAAAACACACTTTAGAGCCCTTGGATCTAATTTTCCTTTGTTTTGACCATGGACATGGACGAAGGCTGTATAGCTAAAAATTCTAGGAATAAGGTTATTTGTGGTCTTTAGGTTTGGATAGAAGGATGAGAGGATGTCCATAAGACTCTTGAAGTCCAAAATTTGAGAGGGCAATCTGTTTATAAGATAGGTTGCTATAAGGACAGCTTCCCTCCCAAAAAGTTTTGGACATATGATTTTGAAATAAGAAGGCTCGGGTCTTTTTAAGAAGGTGACCATTCTTCCTTTCAGCTACCCCATTTTGTTGTGGGATCTTAACACATGATGATTCATGGATAATTCCCTCTTTTTGGAAAAAAGGAGTGAGTGTTTGATTGAAGTAATCTATGACATTATTTGTCCTAAACCTTTTGATACTGACTCCAAATTGGTTTTTTATCATGGAGCAAAAATTGGGAAGAATGGTACTAACATCAGACTTATGTTTAAGTAAGAAAAGTCAGGTGACACAAGTACTATCATCAATAAAAGTGACAAACTATCTTTCCCCAAAAATGTTAGGGACAGAAGATGGACCCCAAATATCACTATGGATAACATAGAAAGGAACAAAACTTCTTTAATTACTGATTGGAAAAGATACAAGCTTGTGTTTGGCAAATTCACACACTTCACAATGAAAACTCTCAACACTCAGATTTGTAAACAAAGAGGGAAACAAAAACTTAATGATCATAAATGATGGATGCGCCGAATGAGAATGATAAAGTAAGATCTTCTCTTTGTTTGACAAGACAGATTTTGACATAAAGGAACTTGGTATTTCACTCTTGAGTATTGTAGATTGACTTGGTATCTCAAGATAGTAGAGGCTATCCTTTTCCCTAGCATGTCCAATCGTCCTCCTCGAATCCTTGTCCTGAAATACACAATAATTGTTGTGAAAAATCACACTACAACATAAATCTTGTGTAAGTTTGTGTATGGAGACAAGATTGGTAAATAATTTAGGGACATGGAGAACATTTCTCAAGGTCAATGATGATCTTATTTCGACATCTCCTATTCCTGCTACTGTTGTTAAGGACCCATTGGCTGTGGCTATTTTCCTATTACTGGGACATGGGGTGTATGTTGAAAACCATTTGGATGAGTGAGTCATGTGGTCAGTGGCTCCGAAGTCCATGATCCAAGAGTTAATAAAGGTTATATCTGAAGTATTTAATCCAACAGAAAATGGAAGCTTACCTGAATAAGCTAGAGAACAAGTACCTGAAGGCTTCTCAAGGCTGGTAAAGAAAGCTTTCATCCTGTTTATTTCTTCCTAGTTGAGAGTGGTGGACTCAGATTTGTTCTCTTTGTGTGACATATTCAACACACCAAAAACGATCGACTACAACTGAAAAAAAAATCCCTCGATTTATGCATTTGTGGCACTGTTCACGCGGCACAAATTAGAGGTGTGCCATGGCATTTAAACAAGTCCCAACACTATTCACACGGCACAATTGGAGGTGTGCTGTGGCACTCTTTATGGAACCCAAAAAAAATGGCAATGAAGGCCGAGAACGACAATGAAGGCCGAGAACTGTTGACAATGAAGGCCAATCAGTTTAGAGATGAGTGTTTCAGCAGAAACCAGGAGCAGTCCCTGATCGAAACTGCTCTGATACCATCTTGTAAATTGGTGAATAACTTTTGTATTTCATATAAGCAATTCTGTTACATAGGTCAGACTTTATACAAGATAAACCCTACACTAAAAAGGAAACAAAACTATCTTAGGAAATAGAATAAATCAAATCTCTAATTCTAGGAAACCAGAATATAAACTTTCCTAACATATCTATTTGACTTATTACAGCAGTAACCCACGTGATTATATTCTCATCACCAAGATTCTTTCTCACAGCTTCTTCTACTTTAGTGATGATAAGGGAAGAAGAAATCCTAACGGCCAAGAATAGATCTATAGTTTTGCACAGAAATTGTTTCTTAAATACTGCTAACTTCGATCAAGTTAATAGTTACTATAATTACAAAATTATCCTTTCTCTTTTACCCAATAAAAATTTAGCTCATTAATTTAGTTTAATTACTTATTAAACTAATAAGATAAGTCACAAGCCTATTACATGAGACATTTAATCTAACACATAGCACTTCATACTTGAACTCTTCTAAGTCTTTTTTTTCTTGATGAAACAAATCTGAATCGTGTAGTGCCTTTGATAATGTGTTTTAAAGATATTATATTTGGCGGTTTGCAATAAGAGTTTAACATATTAATGGTTCAAATATGGACAGGGGCATGAATCTTAGACAGGTTTTAGGAGTTTTCTAGGTCTTAGGATAAGGCTGCAGGTAGAAAACCGAATTGAGTAAGAGAAGGCTAAGTTTGTTTTGGTTGGTGGAATAAACTTTAACTCAAACAAATTCCAGATAGGACTATTTGGAAAATCACTTCAATGCCATGCCTATGCAGAGCAACAATAGTGTGGTAAATGTGGGACACTTCTTCTCTTTCAATATAAGAACCTAGTTCAGCGACAAGTTGTGCATGAATGAGAAGTTTGTTCAGATACTCAACTATAGTGTGAAGTTGAATGGTGTTAGTGCCAACCAAAGTGTACGAGTTTATCCAAAGCGCCAAAAGCATAGTCAGGAAGCGTTTTAGAGGAGACGAGAGTGAAAGAAGAATGGGAAATGGGCAATGGGAAATGAGAAATGAGACTCAGTGAAGCAGTGAGTTTTATATAAGAGATGATAGCAATCTAAACCATAGATGAATTTTTAAATGACAATGGAATATTGAGATTTTATAAACATGACTGTATCATCTTAATTGCTAAAAAGAGAGGATTTTGATCCTTCTGGGTTCACTCTTTGAATGCGTGCTCAATATTCTTTCCATCTTTTTAATTGCAGCCCTGCTACCATTAACAAACAACGTTCACTAGTGTTCCAGAGATTCTTAGACATACCAAGTGTAAGACAATTTTTTACACCACACTACTTAATGCATGCTTTGTCAACTATGTAAGCTATCATTATCTCCAACTTTAACCTCTTTATTTAATTTATTATTGCTAACCATGATTAGGATATGAATAGTTAGAGATGATGATTCACGTAGCAGACTTGATACAAATTTTTACACCAACTGTATCTAAAAATGTCTTTGTTCGAGTTTTCCCCACACCATATGCCATATTATCTTTACCTCCATTGGTAGCCATACACCATTGACAACAGACAACAGTGACAAGTAGTTGGCAACAAAATTTTGTGGACGAGGGCAATTTGTCACTTGACTATCCTGATTTTACAATTCTTCGTCTATAAAATATATACTTAGGCACTCTAGCCAAGGTAAATTAAAATGACCTTGCATACAATTATTGAAGCGCCTGCAATTATACATAGAACTCAATACAAAATCTTGAGAGGTCATTAAATTTCATTCGCACCTTCCTATAGTTCCATCCATGCTCCACTTTTTGCCCAAAATATCAACAAAATCCCGGTATTTGGTAACAAACCCAGTCTTGCACAGGTAGACAGCTATCCATGCACTGGTTCTACTTACATCCTGCGTAGCAAAACATCAGTCATTATTTCAAATCATCTAAAAGCAGTTCATAGATCATCCAAATCCTAGTCTTATGGCTACATTTCTGCAATTTTTTGTTGAAACATATGCATATTTGAAAATAAAGCCTCTAACTTTCTGTCATTTCTGACCTTGTAACCGAGCGTGTGCTAGGTAGTAGAAGTGAAAATGGAGAAATGATAATTGGCAAATATTTGGACACAATGTATGTCTAACTACATTCCTCAGTTTCAACCCTTCCCTTTTATGCCTATCAATTTTCTCTCCTATCAGTCACGTCCCATAATAGTTATATGTTAATAATGTTCAAATATTAACAGTAAAGTTTAAGTGCTTCTTTCAGAAAATAAAGAGGAAAACATCCTTGAATAATAATAATAATAATAATAATAAAGAGGAAAACTTCCGCCATTATATCAAAAAAAATTTATAGGGAAAAAAATTATTAAAGAGAATAGAGGACAACTGCAACTACTGAGTGAGGATAAAATATCCTCGAAAATAGAAAAAACTAGATACAGCCAAAAAAACATTTTAAGGCCCAAGAAAGTCGCAAGGCTGTCAAATCTCTCTGCATGTTAGCAAGAGCAACCCACTTGAAAAAATATAAGCTCAACACCAAAAGAGAATATCTGCATAAACAACACACTGCAAAAATTTTACTCTCCTTATTTTTGCAAAAATATTTATACATGTTAGAATACATGAATAATATCTCATAATATCTTTGTTATATCTTTAAAATATTTTAGAGTATCTCAGGTGACCTCTTAGGAGTTATTTTCTATTCATTATATTTCTTGATTTGTTTCCTTAGGATTAGGGGTCTAGTATTAGTGTAAATAGGATATGACTATTGGGTTTGTCTTTCGTATTACATAATCATCACATCAACTACTCCAGAGGCTGTCACTTCTACAAATTCATGTGATTCGTCTCTTGCTCCAGTGACTCCAACTACTTTGGGCCTTCTTGAACTTTCCGCTGAATTGCCCATTGATCTTCGTAATGGTACACGTTCTATCTGTAATTCTCATCCCATTTATAATTTTTTGAATTATCATCATTTATCTCATCCAGGATGGCAACAGGTTATGGTTGACGAAATGACTGCTTTACACTCTAGTGGTACTTGGGACCTTGTCCCCTTACCTCCTGACAAAACGATTGTTGACTGTCGATGGGTCTATACTATTAAGATTGGTCTTGATGGGAAAGTTGATCGTTTGAAAGCCCTCTTAGTGGCCAAAGGATACACACAGATCTTTGGCCTTGAATATGGGGATACCTTTTCTCCTGTAACTAAGATTGCTTTGGTTTGTCTCTTTCTTGCCATGGCTGCTATTCACTCCTGGCCCCTTCATCAGCTAGACATCAAGAATGCCTTCTTGCATGGTGAATTACAAGAAGAGGTTTATATGCAACAACCACCAAGATTTATTGCTCACGGAGCACTAGACTTAGCCTGCCGAATACGCCGATCTCTCTATGGACTTAAACAATCTCCTCGCGCTTGGTTTGGGAGATTCAGCTCTGTCATCCAACAATTCGGCATGACTCAATGTGTGGCTGATAACTCTGTGTTCTTCCGGCATTTTTCACATGGCCTTTGTATCTACCTTGTTGTTTACGTAGATGACATTGTCCTCACAGGGAATGATGAGGCCGGTATCCAAAATCTAAAGCAACATCTATCAAACCATTTTTAGATGAACGATTTGGGCCCTCTAAAATATTTTTTGGACATTGAGGTTACTCAGTCTCATACAAGAGTTGTCATCATGCAAAGACAATGTGCTTTAGACATACTTGAAGAAACAGGTATGTTGGATTGCTGCCCTAGTGATAATTCGATGGATCCCAACGTCAAACTGCTACCAGGTCAGGGAGAGTCAATAACAGACCCTAGCAAATATAGACGTCTAGTTGGTAAACTTAACTACCTTACAGTAACTAGACCAGACATTACTTTTGCTGTAAATGTGATAAGCTAGTTTCTAAATGCTCCTTGTGATAGCCATTGGAATGCCATGGTTCACATTCTTAGATACATCAAGAATGCACTAGGAAAAAGGTTACTTTATGAAAACAAAGGCAATGCTCAAGTTGTTGGCTATTTTGATGCTAATTGGGTGGGTTCATCATCAGATAGAAAATCAACCTTAGGGTATTGTGTCTTTGTTGGAGGTAACTTAATCTCATGGTGGAGTAAAAAACATAACATAGTTGCTAGATTCAGCAGAGGCCAAGTATCACGCTATGGCAGTAGCAACATGTGAACTTACGTGGCTAAAGCAATTGCTTCAACAGTTGAAATTGGGAGACGTCAAGGAAATGAAATGAGTTTGTGACAACCAAGCTGCTTTACATGTTGCTTCTAACCCAGATTTTCATGAAAGGACCAAACATATAGAGATTGACTGTCATTTTGTCAAAGAAAATGTTCTTTCAGGCGAGATTACTATTAGCTTTGTCAACTCCAATAAACAGTTAGCCGATATATTTACTAAGTCCCTTAGAGGGACGCGGGTTGATTTTATTTGTAACAAGCTTGGCGCATATAACATATAAGCTCCAACTTGAGGAGAAGTGTTAGAATTAAGCCATGTTTCACATGCTTCACATGTTTTATAGCTCACTCATAAATGATGATTACTAGGTATTGTTATCATCACTTCATAGGAATTAGTGTTTATATTTACTCATTCAATGTACCACTTCTGTATATAAATACTAATATACTTGTGTGTGAATAGACACACAACAGGGTTGTTGAACTGTAAACCAATCGATAATCCTATGGATTTGAACGTTAAACTCCTAACAGATCAGGGAGAACCTTATTCAAATCCAAGCAGCTATCGAAGACTGGTGGGAAAATTAAATTATCTTACTAAGACTAGGCCAGATATCTCTTTTGCTGTAAGTATTGTTAGTTAGTTTCTTAATTCTATAGTCATTGGGATGCAATGGTTCATATTTTAAGGTATATCAGGTGTTCTCCTGGAAAATGGTTGGTTTATGAAGATAGGGCTATAGAGATATTGTCGCTTATTCTGATGTAGATTGGGCAAGGTCCCCTAGTGATAGAAGATCAACCTCTAGGTACTGTGTTCTTATTGGGGGGGGATCTAATTTCACGGAAAAGCAAAAAGTATAGTGTAGTTGCCAGGTCAAGTGTTGAAGCAAAGTTTCGAGCTATGGCTCTTACTACGTGTGAGCTTGTATGGTTAAAGCAATTACTTCAGGAATTGAAGTTCTGCAGGATAGGGCCTATGAAACTCATTTGTGATAATCAAGCAGCACATTGCTTCCAATCCAGTCTATCATGAATGAACCAAACATATAGAGATTAACTGCCATTTCGTCTGTGAAAAGATTGTCTCGGGAGAAATCACCACCTTTTTTGTGAATTTCAATGAACAACTAGCCAATCTCTTCATTAAGTCTCTCCGAGCTCCAAGGGTAACATACATATGTAACTGAAGAAATCTAAAATTCAGAGAATACTTTCACGTTATTCGAGTAGGTGGGAATACAAGACTTTTATAGAGAAACTAGGTAACAGGTCTGCTAATGATTCTCCATAAAGTCAGCAACAAACAATCCTAAAATTAAGGAAATAAAAATGGAAGAAAACAAAAATAAAGAGATAAGGAAACAAACGATCTTATCTCTTTAAATAGAATGAATCAGAAAGAGAAACAAAATCCCTACAAACAGGGACAATAAAAAAGGAAATAATAGAATAGTCAACACTCCCCCTATTGGGTTTCCAAGGTTGAACATGCCCAGCTTGTCAACTTGTTTTTCAAACATCCTTCTTGCTAAAGCCTTTGTTAGAACATTAGCAACTTGATCACTTGTAGACACATAAGTTATGCATAGAATCCCAACCTCAATTTTTTCTTTGATGAAATGTCTATCCACTTCCACATGTTTTGTGCGGTCATGATGGACAAGGTTGTGAGATATATTTATGGCAGCCTTGTTGTCATAGTAAATCTTTAGAGGAGGGATAGTTTTCATCTCTAATTCTTCAAGGGGAAGTTTCAGCCATAACATCTCACAAATTCCGTGAGCAACAGCTCGAAATTCAGCTTTAGCACTACTTCTTGTCACCACATTTTGTTTCTTGCTTCGCTAGGTGACCAAGTTACCCCATACAAAGGTACAGTACCCTGAGGTAGACCTCTTGTCGTCAATAGAACCAACCCAATCTGCATCAGTGAACCCTTCTATGCTTCTGGACTCATTTTTGCTAAATTATAGGCCTTTACCAAGTGATCCTTTGAGATATTTAAGAATTCGAAGCACAGCCTCCATGTGCTATTCACAAGGAGCATGCATGTATTGACTAACCACACTTACAGCAAAGGCTATGTCAGGTCTGGTATGGGAAAGATAGATAAGCTTCCCTACTAGACGTTGATATCTTCTGGTGTCAACTGGAGTTGCATCCTTCTGGTTGTCAACCTTAATTATAGAATCCATTGGTGTGTCCACTAGTTTACACTCAAGCAACCCTGTTTCCTTTAACAGATCCAGCACATATTTTCTTTGAGAGACAAAAATTCCTTTCTTGTTTCTAGCAATCTCCATTCCAAGAAAGTAGCGAAGAGATCCTAGATCTTTTATTTCAAATTCTGTTGTCAGCCTATTTTTCAATCTTGTCATCTCCATTACATCATCTCTTGTCAAAATTATGTCATCCACATAGACAATAAGAATAGCAATCTTACCATCTTTGTGTCGATAAAAGAGGGTGTGGTCAGATTGAGCTTGCTTATACCCTTGTTGAAGAATTGCTTTGGTGAATCTATCGAACCAAACTCTCGGAGACTGCTTTAACCCATAAAGAGCCTTTCTTAGTCTGCAAACCATTCCATTTCTCCTTTCATTATCAAACCCAAGTGGAAGATCCATGTATACTTCCTCTTCCAAGTCTTCATTGAGAAAAGCATTCTTTATATCAAGTTGTTGTAGGTCCCAATCTAAGTTGGCAGCAATAGATAAAAGGACACGGACAGTGTTGAGTTTGGCAACTAGAGCAAAAGTCTCGTTGTAATCTATGCCATACGTTTGAGTAAATCCTTTGGCAACCAGCCTCGCTTTGTGCCTTTCAATAGTACCATCAGACCTGCACTTTACTGTAAATACCCATTTACATCTGACCGGAGCCTTCCCTTCGAGTTTCTATACAAGATTCCATGTTTGGTTCTTCTCAAGAGCATGTATTTCCTCAATTACAGCCTTTCTCCATTCAGGATCCCTTAAAGCCTCCTATACATCTTTTGGAATATTTTCTTCTGATAGGCTAGTGATAAAAGCTTGTAGAGAAGGTGAGAAATCTCTGTAGGAAACATAATTAAAGATGGGATGCTGAGTACAAGAGCGACTTTCTTTCCTTAATGCAATAGGTAGATCAAGATCACTAACCTTAGGAGATGAAATCAATCTGATTCATGGCAAGGCATCCGGTCCACAACAATCTCAGTTCTGCGTGATGCATTTCTTTTGGAATACACATGTAATTTAGGCTGTTGTTGAGGATCTCCCCCTAGCAACTTAGTCTCCCCAGTTGAGAATCTCCCCTTAAAGTGAATTCTTGGGGGTAAAAAGGCTAATTTTCAAAAAAGGTGACATCCATAGTGGTAAAATATTTGTGTTTATCAAGGGAGTAGCAGCGATACCCCTTTTGAGTGGCTAAGTAACCAAGAAAAATACAGGGTATAGCACGAGGGTCAAGCTTACTTTGGTTATGATCATGAACATGGACAAATGACTTACAGCCAAACACTTTGAGAGGTAAGGAACTTGCAAGGTGAGTTTGGGGGTAGTACTGGAGAAAAAGCTAATAAGGAACCTGATGGTTGAGAACAAGAGAAGGAAGCCGATTGATAAGATAGCAGGCTGTCAAAATAGAATCACCCCAAAAAAATTGAGGAACATTGTTAGCAAACATAATGGAGCGAGCAACTTCCAAGAGGTGTCTATTTTTACGTTCAACTACCCCATTCGGTTGAGGGGTATCAACACAAGAACTTTGGTGAATAATACCATTTTCTAAAAAATATGCCTCAAGAATGGAATTGAAGTACTCTCTCCCATTATCAGTACAGACAATTTGAATTTTTTTTATTGTATTGATTGTGTACCATTAAGTGAAATTGTTTACAAATTTGGGTAGCCTCACTCTTTTCTTTCAAAAGGTAAACCCAGGTGATCCGTGTATGGTCATCAATAAATGTGATGAACCACCGTTTGCCGGTTAGATTTGGAACTCGAGATGGACTCCATATATCACTATGAATTAAAGTAAATGGTCTGGTTGATTTATAGGGTTGAGATGGAAAAACAGCTCTTTGGTGTTTGGCAACTTGACAAACATCACATTGAAATATATCTTTATTCTCAAAAAGTGAAGGAAACAACTGTTTAAGGTAAGGAAAACTAGGATGGCCTAACCTAGAGTGCCATAACATTATTTATTCTTTTCGAGACAGGGAAGTGGAGTAACTACCAGTGGTCAAAACGTGTTGATTGTCGAGGATAACTTCTTCAAAGTAATAGAGACCATTGTGTTCCCTTAGCACTGCCAATCCTCATGCCAGAAATCATATCTTGAAAAATACAGCGAGAATGTGAGAACTCAGCAATACAATTTAGATCTCTGGTTATTTTACTAACAGAAAGCAGATTGCAAGATAACTTGGGGGCATGGAGAGCATCTTTGAGGGAAATGTGAGGGCTAATATTAATGGTACCAGTTCTAGCAACTGTTGCAAACGATCCATCAGCAATCTTAATTTTCAGGTTTCCAAGACTAGGTTTATAAGAACAGAAAAAACTTGCACAACTTGTCATATGATCTATGGCGCAAGAACCTATCACCCAAGGTTCAATAGTTTTGGATTTACCATTTAAAGCAGTAAGAAAAGTACCTTTTTGTGCCAAAAGGGAAGTACTAGAGGCTAGTTCTTGTCCTTGAGTGGGGAAATGATTCTGGGCATCCCATGTTTCGAAGGCTGGGTTTGATTCTTCCGACTTTGTGGTAGTCCCATCAAGGTACTTATACCTTCCTTTCCCTCGAATCACCATCTAAACAGAACGTGACCATGGCAGATAATTTTTTCCGTTGAGTTTGTGAGTGGTAATTTGAAGGGAAGAATTATCGGAGTAGAGAACCTAAACAGTACCCGCGTTAACTGCTTCTGAAGTTCCAGTTGGAGTTTGCTATGTAGATTCTAAAGTTTCGGAAGTTTCATCCCCTCTGGTGCCAGTCATGGCTCTCCCCCAGGGAAATGATGGAGGTTTGCCAGCCACAGGAAAAAAGAATGGCAGCAAGGGAACAAGATAAAAGAGAGAAATCTCATAAAATGAGATGATGGGTAATAGCGGAATTAAGCGAGGGCATAGTGATCAGAACCCTGCTCATGATACCATGAAGAAATCTAAAATTCTGAGAATACTTTCATGTTATTCGAGTAGGAGGGAATGCAAGACTTTTATAAAGAAACTAGGCAACAGGTCTGCTAATGATTCTCCATAAAGTCAGCAATAAACAATCCTAAAATTAAGGAAATAAAAATGGAAGAAAACAGAAATTGAGAGATAAGAAAACAAATAATCTTATCTCTTTAAATAGAATGAATCAGAAAGAGAAACAAAATCCCTACAAACAGGGACAATAAAAAAGGAAATAATAGAATAGTCAACAGTAACAAACTGGATGCTTATGATATATACGCATCAGCTTGAGGGGGATTAGGAAACTCTTAATTAGGTTGATTATCCAACCCATACGATTAAGGGATTTTGTATTGTATTGTGTCAATATAATTCAAAGAGGCTGAGAGCATTCCTCTCAAACAAATTCAATCACAATCCTCTATCCTAACATTCAAGTAATCACATATTATTCATTAACTTATTTCTTTCTTTTCCTCCTTCCCTACCTAAACCATACAATTTCAACATGGTATCAGAGCAATATTATCCTCTGTGACCTATCTCGACACTATTCCGCCGCTAAGTTTCCAAAAATCTTGAACTCAATTGTGACAATGTCGTTATTTGTATGATTTTCTTCTTCCCATTGGCCATGCACAAATTTCGGCCACTAAAATCCTAGATCTTCTTCCATCGATGTCACTTTCTCTCTTCCTTTTCTCTCTCCTCCCGCTACTGCCATCTTAGATCTACATGAATGAGGTGTGTATCTCCTTCGACCAACCACACCACCATGTTTGCTGTCCTCCAACCGACCTCTCATCGGAATCTCACCGTCACCGGAGCCGCCACGCGCTGATCATTCATTCATTATTTTGTGCACTCTAGCTCATGCGTGAGAGCGTGTTTCTCTTCTTTTCCGGCCACTACTTTATCGGCCCTCTTTGGCGATCCTTTTCCAGCCATCGTCATCCCTTGTCCATCCAGATTGTTCAACTTTAGTGTGTGTTTGGCTACCCACCTGTGCGATCTGTCATTTTTTACGGTGTTTTTGGGTCACTATCAGATTTTGTCATTGGATCTTTGGTCACCATCTCCGGTCAGGCCCAGCCACATCGCCTCTGTTCGCCACCTTCACGTGGCTGTTCGACTCCCTTAAGCTGCGTTATGCCGTGTTTGACACTGAGATCTAGTGTGCTCTTTTTACCTTCATCAGGTCTGATTTGTTTTTGTCATGAACCAACTCTCCCCAAAGCTTAAGCTTTTAGGTGAAGGCACATAAATGATTTTATATATCTAACACGCCCCCTCACACAAGAATCCTTTGGGCTTGAAACATGGACAATGCACAGTGTGGAAATTCGCTCCTCAATCTTAAGGATCTATGCTTCTGTTATTTAGATATGTTGTTATCTTTAGTGATATGTTTTTTATTAAATAAAGATTCTGGTTTATCACCAAAATCACGTAGGGATTTTGTTTCCTTTTTTTGAGGAGGATTTTCCTTTGTTTGTTGTTTTATGCTTCCCAATTTTTTAGGAGCCTACAGCGGGAATAATTCTATATATGTATGCTACTGTACTCCATGAATTATTCAACGAGAAATACAGAGAATTCTATATGGTATCAGAGCTCTCAATAGAGAGCTCTATATTTCTCTGATACCTTAGTCATTCCCATGGCCAAATACAGCATGGCTTCCAATCAATCGTCCTCCTCCGAAATTTCCTCCAACCCTAAAAACTCAAGCACTAGCTGCGAGCAGTCAAGGAGGTGCGCCGTCTGCTGTGAGCAATAACGGAGGATCGGAATCAGCATCTCTCCTCATCACGAGTCATAGACTAAATGGTGACAATTACCTCCAATGGTCTCAATCTGTGATGATGTATATCTGCGACAAAGGGAAGGATAATTATCTCACCGGAGAAATCACCACTCCGGAAAAGTCAGATCCCAAATACATGACATGGAAGGCTGAAAATCATATGGTTATGTCATGGCTTATCAACTCAATGAACAATGAAATAGGTGAAAATTTCCTCCTTTATAAGACTGCCAAAGACATCTAGGATGCAGCTAAGGTCTCATATTCAAGTTCAGAAAATACATCAGAGATATTTGAAATTGAAGGCAAACTCCATGATCTAAGACAAGGAGATCTCTCGGTTTCCCAATACTACAATGCTCTCACTCGGTATTGGCAACAATTGGCCATGTTTGAAAGTCATAACTGGAAGTGTTCTGAAGATTCAACACTGCTCAAGAAGATTATTGATCAGAAAAGGACCTTCAAATTCCTACTGGGCCTAAACAAAAACCTTGATGAAGTACGTGGAAGAGTTATGGGAACAAAGCCACTTCCTTCAATCTGAGAAGCCTTTTCTGAGGTGAGACATGAAGTGAGCAGGAAGAAACTAATGATGGGATAGTATTCTTACTCAGATGCAATCCATGAAGGTTCGGCTCTTGCTATCAGAGAAATAGGGGAAGGGAGTGCTCTTGCTGTCCGAGGAGTTCCTCCATTCTCAAACACCAATAATAATAGCCACCAGAGAAGGGGACGACCTTGGTGTGATCATTGCAGGAGGCCAGGACATCTCAAGGAAACTTGCTGGAAAATCCATGGCAAACCAACAGAAAGAAAACAATGGTCAGGCTATGAGAGGGAAGGACGAGCAAATTCTCACTGCTACTGTTGATGAATCTTCACAGAAACCAATCCTTTCACTAAGGAACAACTCAAAGTTCTCCAAGATCTTTTCTCCAAAACTCGAATCCTACCACAAGAACAAGTATGCTAGCACGAAAGGTAAAGGTAATTTTCCCACCGCTTTACAAGAAATAAAGAAAACAGTAAGGCCATGGATTGTTGATTCTCGGCGCTTCAGATCATATGACAGGGAATGCTAATATCTTTTATGAATATAAACCCTGTGAACAGAACCTAAATGTCCGAATAGCAGATGGAACTTTGTCTAGAGTAGCTGGAGTTGGGTCCGTAAAAATTACAAGAGTTAATCCTAAAATTAGTGCTACATGTGCCTAATTTAGACTGCAAGTTATTGACAATAAGTAAATTGACTCGTGATCATAAATGTGTTGCTAAATTTTGCCATAACTTGTGTAAATTTCAGGAATTGGATTCGGGGAAGACGATTGGCGTGCTGAAGAGGAATCGGACTCTACTGTCTCATGGGTGAAATTTTTCCACTAAGACAAGCTCAAACTGCAAGTTGTGATTCCTCTCAAAGTCAGTCTAGTTTCGATATCAATAAAAATAGGGAAATTATGTTATGGCACTATCGCCTAGGTCATCCTAACTTCTTGTATCTTCAAAAATTATTTCCCTCATTGTTCAATAATAAAAGTGCAAGTCTCTTTAAATGTGAAATTTGTCAACTTGCTAAGCATGCTCGAAATAATTTCCCAAGTCTGTCCTATAAACCGAGTCATCCTTTTTCCATGGTTCACAGTGATATTTGGGGCCCATCAAGAGTTAAAAACATAACAGGGTCCAGGTGATTTGTATCTTTTGTTGATGATCATACAAGACTTACTTGGATTTTCCTCATGAAAGAAAAATCAGAGGTAAACAAACTTTTCCAGAACTTCAACACCATGATTCAAACCTAGTTTAAAACCAAGATCCAAGTTCTCAAGACAGATAATGCTAAGGAATACTTCAATTCTGTTCTTGGCACCTATCTTCTAAGAGAAGGTATTGTTCATCTAAGTTCTTGTGTGGATACACCCCAACAAAATGGGATTGCAGCGAGAAAAAATAGACACTTGTTGGAAGTTACACGCTCCCTTATGTTTTCCACACATGTGCCAAAACAATTTTGGGGGAAAACGGTTCTTACAGCTACATACCTTATCAATAGAATGCCTTCTAGAATTTTAAATTTCCACTCCCTGCCAAATCCTACAAGAAACCTACCCAAACACTAGAATCATTTCCTAGCTACCTACTAGGATTTTTGGATGTACAGCCTTTGTTCACATACATCCACAACACCGCAGCAAATTAGATCCCAAATCCATTAAATGCATCTTTCTTGGGTACTCATCACATCAAAAGGGGTATAAATGTTACTCACCAACTACTCAGAAAATTTACAATTCCATGGATGTGACATTCTTTGAACATCAATCCTTTTATCCCAACTCAGCTGTTCAGGGGGAGAGCGTGAGAGAACATCAAATTTGGGAATTTTGGGAATCCTTAGATAACACTCAAATTGACCCAACTTTATATCCTTAGATACAAACCACTGTGACTACTGACCCGAATGACCAGCTAGTCTTACTCAACCTGAATTTCATCATCGTGTCCTTGACCAGCCTAAAAACCAACAATCCGTCCCCACTGATTCACCTAACTGTCATGATAAAAATCCAAGTCCTATACGTCATCAAAGTGCCTTTCCACAACTTGCAAACAAAGAGCTTCGTGTCTATGTCAGGAAGATAAAGCCCGAAAAGAGGGTAGAAAACTCAAGTTTGCTTCCTCACGGTCAAGAGTTTGAACCGGATCCAGATTCTCTAGAAATTGATGCAGGTGAGAGTACTTCTGAGCATGAGTTTGGTGCTCCCACAGTTGATGATTTGGACCCTTCCAATAGCTCAAAGAAAGGGAGTCAGAAGTTGCACCAAGCATCCAATCTCCAATTTCATGTCATATGAGGGATTGTCTCCATCATATAAAGCTTTCGTGTCCAACCTTGACAGAATACAGATCCCTAGCTCTATTCAAGAAGCTGTTAAACATCCAGAATGGAGGAAAGCTGTAAATGAAGAAATTAATGCATTGGAGCATAATGATACTTGGATTATTATAGATCTCCCTCACGGTAAGAAACCTGTTGGCTGTAAGTGGATCTTTACAGTCAAACATAGAGCCGATGGAAGTGTTGAAAGGTTCAAAGCTCGGCTAGTTGCAAAGGGATTCACCCAGTCCTACGGGATAGATTATCAAGAAACATTCGCTCCAGTTGCCAAACTAAATACAATTAGAGTTCTTCTCTCCTTAGCAGTGAATCAAGACTGGCCATTGCATCAACTAGATGTCAAAAACGCCTTCCTAAATGGAGAACTGAATGAAGAAGTTTATATGGAAATCCCACCAGGATTAGAAGAGATTTCAGGCAACAATAAGGTGTGTAAACTTCAAAAATCTTTCTATGGTCTTAAACAATCACCACGTGCTTGGTTTGAGAAATTTACAAAATGTTTGATCACTAATGGGTACACTCAATGGCAATCAGATCACACTTTGTTTGTCAAATTTTCTCTTAACAGAGAAATTGCAATTCTCATAGTTTATGTAGATGACATAATCCTAACAAGAGACTATGAGGAAGAGTTGTTGAATCTGAAACTATACTTGGCCAAGGAATTTGAAATTAAAGACCTTTGGTGTCTGAAGTATTTTCTTGGCATGGAGGTAGCCCGATCAAAGCAAGGTATTTTTGTCTCTCAAAGGAAATATATACTTGACTTGCTAAAGGAAACGGGCATGCTTGGCTGTAAACCAGCAAATACACCAATGGATTCAGCTAAGAAGATAGTAATAGAGGAAGGAAGTAGTCTAGTAGACAGGGGGAGATATCAAAGATTGGTTGGTCGCCTTATCTATCTTTCTCATACCCGGCCAGATATAGCTTTTCCTGTCAGTGTTGTCAGCCAATTTATGAACAATCCAACAGAAGAACATATGGAGGCAGTGTATCAAATCCTTAGGTATCTTAAAATGACACCAGGGAGAGGAATATTATTTAGGAGAAGTATAAATCGAGAAGTTGAAATCTACTCGAGATGCTGATTGGGCAGGAAATTTACTTGGATAGACACTCAACATCGTTATTGCTCCTATGTGTGGGGAAACCTTGTGACGTGGAGGAGCAAGAAACAGTCAGTGGTTTCAAGAAGTAGTGCAGAGGCAAAACTTAGAGCTCTTGCTCTAGGAATTTGTGAAGGCATGTGGATAAGAAGACTACTTGAAGAGCTAAGAATAAATGAGAAGAGTCCTATCAAGGTATTTTGTGACAATCAAGCTACTATAAGCATAGCCAAGAATCCTGTCCATCATGATAGGACAAAACATATTGAAATTGATCGTCATTTCATTACCGAAAAAATTGAGCATGAAGTGGTGCAGCTTAACTATATTCCTACAAAAGCTCAAATCGCAAACATTCTTACAAAAGATCTTCCAAGGATCAAATTTACGGAGTTGAGCAACAAGTTGAGCATATTCAGCATCTACAACCCAACTTGAGGGGAAGTGTGGAAATTCGCTCCTTAAAGATTCTGGTTTATCACCAGAATCACGCAGGGATTTTGTTTCCTTTTCTAGAGGAGGATTTTCCTCTGTTTGTTGTTTTATGCTTCCCAATTTTTTAGGAGCCTACAGCGGGAATAATTCTATATATGTATGCTGCTGTACTCCATGAATTATTCAACGAGAAATACAGAGAATTCTATACACAGGCCCACCTACCTTGTGCTTAAATTCAACTTTTTATTAGAAGAATGGGGGTGGCAAGGATCAAACTCAAGACCACTTGGTCATAGAGGCTTTGATACCATGTCATAAACCAACTCTCCTAAAAGCTTAAACTTTTAGGTGAAGACACATGAATGATTTTATATATCTAATAGTTTTCAATGTGTTCGGGCTGTTTCTTGGCATTCTTTGTGGTGGTTATCTCTGGTTTCCCATTGTTTGGCTGCTGCTTGGCCCTGTTCTAGCGCCTGCTTCTTCTCTGATGTTTGTCATGTTGTTCTTTTCCCACTAATGAATCATACTAGTGGCTTCTCTTCCCATCGACAATCATTCTAGTGGTGACTTCTTTCCCAAGGATGAATCAAACTAGTGGTGACTTCTTTTCCCATAGATGATCATTCCGACAGTGACCTGTGTTGGCTATGACTCACACCAGCCCCAAATTTAATTTTCAAGTTTATTGGATCTCTTAAAGTTTTCTTATTGTTTGAAGCTTCCAAATGCTTTTCTTGAACTTGAAGAAGTTTAGTTCTTGCTATGTGCCAAGAAATTTCCAACGAAGTCTATTCTTACTTGGTCAAGCAACATTCCAACCAGCTCTTCAGGCTGATAATCATTCCAGCCATCTTACTGAGTTATCTTTCCAGCAATACTTCATCTCTCTAGCGTCTCCAGCATCCTTGAGTTTCCTTTCCAGAAATGTTTCATGAAGCCCACTTTATATTTTTTATTAATTTCATTTTTGAAGTGTTCATTTGTTACAAGCTCAAAGCTCAGTAAGCCTTAGCTTAAGGGAGAGTGTTAGAATATCTGAAAAATATCTCACAATATCTTTATTATATCTTAGAATATTTTGGAGTATCTTAAGTGATCTCTTAGGAGTTCCTATTCATTATATTTCCTGATTTGTTTTCGTATTTATTTAGGATTAAGAGTCTAGTATTAGTATAAATAAATAGGACTATTGGGTTTGTCTTTTGTATCACATAATCATCACATCAATTCAATATCAATCTCATATTATTCATTAGCTTATTTCTTTCTTTTTGTCCTTCCCTACCTAAATCCTACAATTTCAACAATACAGAACCATCAAAAAGTGCTCCAAAATTGAAAGACACGGCCAATGCTTCCCAAGAACCCCAAAATGAGTTCCCAAGGAAAGTATTGCTTTACAATGCAACAAAAGATGGTTTAATCTTTCTTAGATAGTTTCATATGTAACACACACATCAGGTTAAAGGGCCTTGTGATACCTTTGAATTTGTAGCAAGCCATTAGTATTAATCTTGTTAACAAGACCAACAGTGCTCTATGGTAGTGAATGTTGGACAGCGATGTGCCAACAAGAGCAAAAAATAAGTGTAGCAGAGATGAGAATAGTGAGGTGAATGAGTGGACTTATAAGGAAAGATAAGATTAGGAACAATGTATCAGAGAGAGAGTTGGAACAGCATCTATTAAGGAGAGATGAAGATAATTTGCCAGAATTCCATTTTTAAGAACTCTTTCATATATTTTATCCACGAAATCAGCTATAAAAGCCAATTGCCAAAAGAAAAACCAAAATTCCAAGAGAATAAAGGATAGAATAAGAAATAATGAAATAATTACCTCTACATTTGCTTATAATAAATCATGACGAAAACCACAATTAGTTATTTTACCTTCCTTGGAGGTAATGTTCCTCCATTTATCCTTGAGATCAACAGAAGTACGAGTCTTATCAAATACACGACAACCAAATTCTAAAATTTTCCTCCAAGGGATATTCTGATTTTCCGTTGAGAACCTTAACACTCCTTCCTGCAATGCGAGAACCAAAGTTAGTGCTATTAATTGAGAAATAAAGGCCTTGTGCAGTTATAATATCGTAGATGAATATTTTATACCTAGACCAATTGAAAATGTTCCATGATTGGTTATGTGTTTTCCAACTTTAAAGTTCACAATAAATTTTGAGAAACATAAAATGTTTAATAGGAAGTTAGAAACTGTGCAAACAAATCCTAAATATATGGGATGAACAAAAAGAAATAGATTTTGCATTGTTCTGTCCGTAGTAAAACCTGTATGCCATCCAAATCAATTTAGTAGAGATATTAAATTGGATTGAGTGCCAGAGGTATCCATATAGCATCTAATTAATAAACATTGCACCCTCATGCAGGACACACTAGCACAAAGAAAAGTGTAAGTTTAAAGTTGCCTCAATATTCTGGTTTAACTATGATAACCGGGTTGATTGTAATGTTCTGAAGACATAACTGGATCGTAATATTTAGGCTATTAGAATAAAAAAAATGTTTATTTAATTAATATTACATTTAGTCAGAGGTATTTTAGTAATTTTCTAATTTCCATGATAGAATTATCTGATTTATGAATTATACCAGCAGATTGCTCTCTCGGTTTTGTGATGCAACCAAACCCTAGGCATGATATGCCTAGGTGCATTTCTTCTTCTTCTATACCACTATGTCTTATTACCTATGAAGCACAAACACGGACTCGGACACGGACACGGGACACGACACGGACACGGATACGGAGACACACCAAATTCAATAATTATAGGACACGGACACGGCATATATATATATATATATATATATATATAAAAATTATAAAATTTAAGTAAAAATATTTATAATTCATTAAATCATTTCTATAAGCTTGAAGATTTACAATATCTTAATATATATCATATGTGCCAATATTTGCTACCTAGTAAGCCATCCTAAAAAATATGGAGCATAATTTCTATTGATATATTCTAAAACATCTCCTAAACCAACTTTTCCTAATAGAACTAATTATGTACGAGTACATGTGCATAAAAAAATTAACTAGAGGGAATATTGGTGTGAAGCAAGCTTCAGTGACGACGAAGTGGGCGATTTGGTATTAGCAAAGGTAAAAGGAGCAGATGAAAATAGTGGTTTGTAAAAAGATAAAACTTAAAAGTATAATAGTGATGTATGAAAAGATAAAACTTAAAATACTGATATGTGAAAATAGTGACTTGGGACGTTAGTTATATGATTGAGTTTGGGTGGATTACGGACTTACTAATTGAACGTTAATCATGAAAATTAAATTTTTTTTTAAAATATATTAATAGGTCGTATCCAAGTTGTGTCCTCGAAGTGTCCAAACGTGTCCGAGACATATTCAAGCGTGTCTGAAACGTGTCCAAGCGTGTCCGAAACGTGTCCAAATTGAAAAAAATAATCTTTTTAATCAAACATATTCTGACACGCAGGACACGTATGTCATACGGGTGTCCCCACGTGTCTGACACGGACACGTGTCTGACACGTAGACACGCCTCAATAACGGCGTGTCCGTGTTTCATAGCTGATTGCTTTAGCAGACATCATTAAAACTTCATCCTACCATAACCCAGGCTGATTCTTGATTGAATTTTCCCTAAACTTATCAAACCAAATATCTTAACTTCACAGGTAATGTTCACAGCATTCAAACAGCCACCAGTTTGATACTAATATCCCCTCCCATTTCCTGCATATCACCCTTACCCTCTTATACACCAATTGAACTCTTACATTCACCTATTTTGTACCATTAAGATACCCAAGAAAATTCTAATCCTTTAGCTGGCCTTCATCACCCCACTTTTTGATAAATTGATGAACAGCCTATGTAAAACCACTCTTCAAGGTTGTTGCACAGATATGCTAAGTATGATTCTTTCAATCCTATATCTTAAATGTAATGAAAAAAATAAATCAGCAAATAATCTAAATGTAACTTGTTTTTAGTGCCAACTGTCTGTCATAATATGAACATGTACTACCACATCACGCTTTTGGTTTAATCATGGGATGCAGGTAGTCCTAACAAATATTATAGCTATCCTAGTTTAAGTCCCTCATGTCTACTTCTGACAAGCTCACACACATACACTCAAATGGAGGCACATTATATGATTTTCAACTATGAATATATATTTGAAATTAAAACTGACTTGAACCCATTTGACATTGTTAGAGCATGATATCAATAATTTAGCCAGTTCTAGAAACATATGACATTTTATTAAACTTATACCTTCAGAGCTTTTTCTTCTTCAGCTGTCCAAAGTAATCTCCTACGCCTTGCAGTCAGTGAAGTCTGATTCTTGCTGCAATGGAGGATAATAGATTAAAGATTTAATTCCTTTACATAACTAAGAGAGCAAGTCTCCTTCAAAAGAATAGTTAACGGTGCTCAAATGGTGATACTTTTGAGAAAATGAATTTCAATGAATTAATAAAACATGCATTTAATTATATATACAGAAATGAATGACTCACACATGCTTAGGAGACCTCTGTGGTTCTCTTAAAGTTTTGGAGATGGTAACTTCCTCATTTATGCCACTAGCATGTTTCCCTGTAGTGTTATGCTCCAGCAATAATGATTTCCTGACAGAAGCAACCTTCTGATGATATGCTGTCTTTCGAACCTTCCGTTTGACATGGCCTATCTTCACTGAGATGACCTCAGACTCTGAATCAATAGTTTCACTCACAGAACTACCTGTTGAAGACACCCTTTGTTCTCTCTGGGGCACATTTCCTTTATCTATAATCCTGCCCTTATTCTCTGCAGATTTTGCAAAACTTTCTTGTGTCCCTTGAGCAAATGCAATATCTGGTGAGTTTTCATTAGTATACTTTTCCAAACAGGAAGCAGTCAAAGTTTTTGCTTCCTCTCCAACCTCAACAATTATTTCACGTACGTCCTCCGTATTATGTCTTGAATCCTCTGTTTCTTTCCCATCTAAAAATCTGGTTTCATGTGTTTCAGAAATGTTAGGTTTATCAAATTTCTCCCAGTTCATGGAATCCTGAACCAGCTTAATATGTACAGCCACCTCTTCTTCTCTACAAGGTCTAAAATCACCATCTACATTAGCTTGATCTTCAAGAGCTATCTCATCTTGATCACTATCTGCTTTGTGCAATTTTCTTGGTTGATCTCCCTTGGGCTGCAAAGGCTGACCCTGAACACCATTGGTGCCCTGCCTATTATCACCATTCAATGAGATCCCATCTCCCGCAAGGGGCTCTTTCCTCTTAGCATCCTCATCAGTCTGCACCATTTTATCACTTGTAACCACATTTTTATCCAAAAAGCTTGACAAAGCTTTCTTTGCTATCATGGCCTTTTTCCTCAATTCTTGACTCTTCTCCACTGCTCGCTTGTACCAGCAGTAGGGGCAGTAGAAGTTACCCAAATCATCAAATTTAGGTTCAGAGCCGATACACTTGGTGTGGAGGGTAACGGGGCAACCCTTTTTGCTACAAACTAACACTTCCCCACTTTTATTGCAACATACGCAAATATTCTTGTCCAACAAATCTATAGACTCATGTTGATCAATGCAATCAGCGATTGGAACGTCTCGCAGGTCATCATCACTCTCAGATGATGTCTCAAACACAGTTGCATTATATTCATCCTGTTTGGAGTTTTAACAATTTAAAGAAATGGGTGATGTGGAATTAAACGATTGACATAATACGAGGGGCCTAATCACATATCTATTATAAGAACCCGTATATTATATTATAATATATTAAACAAGAAATTAGGTTATTAAATGGAAATTAGAAGGGAAGAAAAATGTGTGTTTTATTCTAAGTTGAATTGAAAGGAGAGGTACCTGGGTGGTGGTGGAGAGGAGAGGAATGGTGGGGAGGGAAGGACGAGCTGCAGAGGGCGCACGCCTACGTCCACCGAGAGTCTTTGTTCTCATTATACTCACTATTTGCTATTTACTATTTAGAATATGAAGAAGTAGAACAATGAAAGGAAAAGCTTCCACATTCACCGGAAAACCCAATGGGTGAGGGAGTGAGTGTGTGCTCAAACTCGTAAGCTGCTGCACCTGCACAATATTTGATCCAAAGAGCCGGTGAGTCACTATTGCTGGTGAATTTGGTCTGTAGGTGTAAACTGTGAAGTCGTTAATATACATATATTTTGAAGAATTTTTATTTTCTTTGACCGAATATTACACAAGCATTACTAATCTCGCGGGCACGCAACTACTCTTTGGAGATGGGTGTGCTACCATTTAGGGATGACAAAGGGTGGATCAGGGCGGCTTTGCTCTATTGCTCAGTAGGTCTTTTTTTTGGCCCTATGCCTAAATTTGTGAAAATTTATTTGTCCTGTTCGTGTATCACACAGTCACGAATCACACTTTTTATCATAATTTTTTTTAAAAAATTAGTTAAATAACAAATTTCTTACGATTTAAATATAATATATATACTATATATATAATTTAATTATAATTTTATAATTAAACATCAAATAAAAATTATAACTATAATATATATATGTATATATATATAGTTTAATTATCTTTTTAATATCTCTAAATATGATTATTTTTTATTTTGGTTCATTTAAAATTCAAGACTGATAAAATTAGTCATTGACATTATCTCATCTCTATTAAGTGATGAAGTAACAAACGACACTCTACCTTAACCTTGTCACATGTCTTAATCTCATTTTATTTATGTCACATGTCTTTCATTCAACCATTTTATTAATCCACCTTGTCAAATCACAATATCCCCATTCTTATACCCACTCTCAGCCCCAATTTGGTCTCCACTCTCATCCCCACTCTTGTCCCTACTTGTGTTTCCAATGTCATTCTCAATCACAAACCAGATTGTTAAATCTCACGTGAGAACGAATTGCGTGGTTGAACGTGTGTGTTTGAAGACTGAGGATTATGTGCGCCTGAAGGCTTAGTGTAGTGCGTGTCTGCTTGGTGTCACACAGGTTTGTCTTGGAATATATTTATGGTGGTCCTTGTCAGAGATTGTGGATTTTGAGTTTAGGGATTTTATTTTATTTTTATATACAATAATCAATTCATGTGAGGACCAAAAGGTTAGGGTTGTATTTTACTTGATTTTGTATAAAATATTTGATTCATGTGGTCCTTGTCTCTATTTTGTAAGATGATGCAAATGTGGTCCTTGTCCTTGCATTATGTATGCATTGGTGGATGCTACAAATGCTTCTTTTTTTGAATTTTTTTTATTGAATATGTACAATTTATATGTTTTTTTGCCTTTTTTAATTGCTTTAATTAATTATGTGCACATGTAGGATGTTGTTTACTATGATTATTCATCATAGGGGGTCATTTGTGAATAAACCCCCACTGGCTTATAAAGGGGGATGTAACTACAGCTGTTAATCAAGACATAGACGCATGGTCCTATTTTGAGATGATGGGATTAGTTAAAGAGTTAAGGTATAATGACATTTATGGAATATGGTGGAAATTACCTGGTTTGAACTTTGAAGATGGTTTAAGATAGATTTTGTTAAACAAGTAGATTTTGTTAAACAAGGATGTCTTAGAGATGGGTAATTATGTAATGCAGAACAAGTGTGAGGTGGATTTATATGTAGAGCACATAGTTTCAAAACCTATAATCACTGAAGAATTGTGGTTTGAATAGGAAAACAATGTTAATGCAGGGTGCGCAAATGTGGAAAATGCTAAGGGTGAGGGCCAAGGTGAGGACAAGTGTGATGATGGGTTAGGTATTGGAAACGATGGTGGTGAGACAAGTAGGAGTGATCCAAATTTGTTTATACCTGAAAATATTAATGCAATTCATGATATTTCTGAAGAATACTCTAGTGAAGAGTTTGATACTGATTTGGACTTAGGGTCTGACTTAGAGAACAGACTAAGATATCCTAAGTATAAGAAAGAATATATGTTCAAGGATTTTGAATTCAAGCTTTATAACATCTCAATACTTATACCATAATATATCTGGAATATACATGGGTAAACAAAATTAGACACGTCACTTCTAATATATAAACATTATACTACTTTTATAATAACCGCACATGTTATTATAAAGAGCCTTGAGAGGAAAATGTAATATTTACATGAACTTTATACATCTGAAAGTATAAACTAAGCCTCAAAGGGCATAAGTACAATACATAAACTTAATACAATCCTATGCAAATTCTACAATGTACAAAGCATTGAATAAAAGAGTAAATCACACTACTCTAGATCTCTATCTTCATTTCCTCTTCTTGGAAGAATCCTTGCCTGGATTTATCATGCAAACAAACAAAGAGGTGAGAATTCACAAATTCTCAGTAATATAGTCACATTTAATGGCATCATGATAACTCCAACTGCTTTGGGGGAAAATAAGTATACTAATAACATATAGAAAGGTAGCAAAAGCCAAATATTGTTCTTTTCTCTTCCCTAGGCAGATCATTCAATTATTACTATGGTTTAATTGTCTTATAATTAACCGTTCATATAAAAAAGTCATAGAATTAATAGATATGGCAATCTCAAGTGTATGAATCATATAAGAGTCATAACTTACTATCATCAGAATATTCACATACTCTCTCATGTAAACATTCATATTGCACATTCATGATCTATATACCTAGTTAACATCTCTTTAATGATAAAACAATTGTCCATACAATTGTAATTCAAATGCTATCTTATGTAATGTCATATGCTCATGCCTATGAAATGCCCTATGATAATGCTTATGAAATGTCATGAGTCTTGCCTATTCCCAGGAACCCAGCTCCTTGTATTATTCTGGGTAGAGAAGGAAAAGGACCTCCTCATACTACTGGTAACCCTGACCTATTGAAGGGGACCTTATTGTGAAGTAGGGAGGGAAAATGACCTCCTCACACTACTTGGTAGAGAGGGAAAATGACCTCCTCACACTACTGATAACCCTAGCCAAATGATTATACACATCATATAAGGTTACAATACTTAGGAATAGCAAGTATAGATCACTCCATCAAGAGGTCCACATGTCATGTAGCATCATGTATGTTTAGTACACACTATATCCATTCATCATAAGCTCAACTTTATGAACATAACAAATATATAAGTCAAATTCACCTCTTATGTATTTATCTAGTGCTCAATGTTCCATACCTCAAGTGAACTCAAAGCACAGAATTCAATGATGGCTTGGTCCTTTGAATATTATCTTTGGAAAACTTAAGTCTTTTATTGTTATTACATTCCAAACTATTTTTGCCATAGGCCTTGCTTGAATTTTCATGTGGAATAACATCAACCTTATTCTTAGAATCATCAGCTTTGGCAAATTCAAAAAATAAGTCCCCAACTTGATTTTTTAAATCAATGCACTTTTCATAAGAATTTGAGATTTCACATTTCAAATATATTTCCTCATCAAGAAAAGCATATTCATTTTTTAAAGTCTCAATTTCATTTTTAATGAAGGAAATGTTTTCTAAACAATATAAATTTTTCTTTTCTAAATTCAACAAATCATCATATAATTCATCATATGCACATTGTAGCATATCATAGGAAGGACTATAATCTAATTTAGGGTTATATACCTCAAAGTCCTTTTTAGCCATATAGGAAGTAGTATCAATTTTTAGCATACTTAGTTTTTTAAGGGAATCACCATCTTTCTCATTGTTGTCTATTAAGGATTAAAGAACATTTTCCTACTCAATTTTGTTTTGCTTTGTTTTGCTTTACCTCTTCTTCAAATTGAGTGCCAACATCACCAAGAGGCATTGAATTCATTTTCTTACTTTGAACATATTCTTGAGGACATTTTTCATGACAAGCTTCCTTCAGTGGCTTTTGCTCTTCTTGCTTTCTATATACAACTTTATACACAAAATCATTGTAAGAAATATAAAGAACATCAAGGGTGTCCAAAATTATTTTGGCACTAGAGCAATTCTTAATTCTAGCATAAACATCATCATACAAACTACTTCTCAAGATTTGCATTGCTTTAATATTCAAGAAAAAACATTTCTTTTCATAAGCATTCTAAGTTTGTTTTGATTTACAAGTAAATCCATCAAGCTCAATATCCCACAAATCAAGAACAAAATATTACATGTAAAACTCTATTCTAACTTTCCAATAAACAAAATGCACACTATCAAAAAATGGTGATTTATCAATTTCAAAATCTTCCATTTTGAAAAACTTTCAATGGTTGCCAACAAATAAAGATCTTTAACTTTAAGTAGTTAAGCTTTCAACAGAGTACGAAGCTCT
Organism: Ormosia semicastrata; assembly: GCA_029884595.1. Lineage (NCBI taxonomy): Eukaryota > Viridiplantae > Streptophyta > Magnoliopsida > Fabales > Fabaceae > Ormosia > Ormosia semicastrata. Next base: position 13,738,361 of record JAQQTO010000062.1, on the reverse strand, counting down.
GATATCACTTGTTAACTATGGCAACCATTGCCCAAGAGAGGAGGTGAATTGAGTGATCACAAATTTTTAAAGCAACTTTGAAAAATTATACATTTTGATATACTCAATCAACACATGCAACAGAGTAAGTCTAACCAAGATACAACTATTATAGATTACTCAAATACAACTTGGGTTATAGGATAAATCAAGTAAATAAGCTAGATATCAAGTTCTTAAAATCAAAACATTAAGATGAAAAGATAGGCAATAAATAAATTCGTTGCACCAAATATTGAAATTAAAGAGTATAGGGAAGAGAGAATCAAATACTTGAATTTATCCTGATTCAGCCACTAACCATTTGTGGCCTACATTCAGTTCCCAAGCTTAACTTGATATTTTCTTCACTATCTCCTAGACTTCACGGGTACTAAGAAAACTTTTGTACACACAAAAGCACTCCTCACACCTTAGGATCCTCCACCCATATGCTAGAGCCTCCAACTCTTCAAGCTTCATAGGTGCTTAAAAAATCTTTACATTTGATGCGAATTAAAAGTTACAAACCCAAGTGCAGGTTGTTTTAAGTAATAAATTCTCGAGAGTCCGAGGTCGATTCACATGGAATTGATGAAGAAAAATTCTTTGACGTAAAGTAAATATTTTGTCACAACAATAAAAGTGATAAAACTTGGTCACAAATAAAAGGGACTTACTTGGGTTAGGCGATCCACTCTTGGTAAATAAATTAAGGACAAGATTAATTTTTTTTTATAACTCAATTAGAATCCACACATGACAGTGGTTCCAATCGAAAAATAAAACATTCAAAGTTCATTAAAAATTATATACGTAATTATATTATGATTCCTTTAATAATCTATTAACACCACCACTTATAAATGGGCTCAAGCATTCATTATGTCAATATCTTGTTTACAACAAATCAAGATCTCCACTTTACAAGGAGGGTTTCTAAATTGATTGGAAACAAAATACAACACGTATAATGACCACTTGAAAATATATCATTTAAGCACAAGAAAGAAATGAATCTAACATTATTTCATTACCAAGAGTTTCACCCTTTCACCTAAGAAAAATGAAACTTAGTTACTCATAGGCAAGAAGAAAGGAAGAGAGAAGAAGAAGAAGAAGAAGATGATGATGACTTCAATTTAGAACACAAGGAAAACTGCAACAAGAAAAACAAGTAACAAAATAGCATGATCTTGGCCTCTAGGACTAAGACCCCCAAATGATTTGCCAATGGTGCCTTTTATAGAGGATTAGGGATACAAAATAACAAGGGAGCTGAGTCATGACTGAGTGGATGAGTGGAAAATGAGTGAAAAATGTCAAATGACTTTTGATAAGTGAAAAATTAAGGAGATTCTTTGTCTCCGAAATCATTTAGCTCTAAAGTCATTGAATACGTTAGAAGTGAGAAATGTGGTCTTCATGAAAGTTGTAGGCTTGGATCTTAGCTTTTAAATACCACTAGAATCACCTCAATTGGCCACCTATATCCTGAGATATGGCCTAATTACTACACAGTATTCAGGCCCAATTATAGTTCCTCTGTTCTGAGTTCCAAGCCCAATATGACTCATTAGACCTCATAATCTCATAATGTGTTCAACATAAAAGTTATAGATTTGAGTTTTAACTATCAACCATCAAAATTTTAGCCTATTTGACATCCTATAGCCCGAGTTATGTTATGAACAGTATGCATAGGTCAAGCTGTCAAGATCAGTATTCTAGTTCTTGCTTCAACTCCAATTTGAGTTATCCAATCGTGTGACTAGGCCTTTGAGGTCTTCATGAAAGTTGTAGGGAATTATTTTAACTTTCCTACAAGACCAGAATTACATCAATCAGATATTTGAAACTCAAATTATAGCTAGTTTACTAAATACTGTCAAAGAGATAAATTAAGGCTAATTCATGCAATAATTCCTTCAATGATCCAATTAGGCTCAATATCATAAAATGTGTCAAAACCAACTTAATTAAACCTAATTGAACCTTAAGAAGCCTAGTGAGAGGATTATAAAATGTATGAAATATATTATTATCAAATTTTCTCACACTTAACTTTTGCACTCTTGAGTAAAACACATAAAAAAAACTAGGGAACAAAGAAAAAATGACACAGACTCAAAAGTTAAAAACCCTAAAGGATTCAATGAATCAAGAAGAGCAACTAGACATTCAAGGGATCAAAACATTCATGAGGTAACATTTTTTCGCATCTCAAACCAACAAGCAAGGAAACTTCAGTTGAAAAGAATGAATTAAGAATGATAAATCCTCATAGAATTCACTCTCAATCTCTCAAGTGTTTAAAAGGTAAGTATTTCACTCTATTCAACTCATAAATAATTGCACTACCATAAACTTGCTTATCTTCTACTTCTCCGCTACTCAAAAACAACATGCACACAAAAATTAAGAACATTTTATTCAAGGTTGTAATGGGGCTATGGTAAAGGAGAGGGATAATATGGATATGACAAGTTAAATACCAAAGAGAATAGAAGAGCATTATGATACAGTTAGGCTAGAGAAGATGTTTGAGAACATTCAGTTTAAATTTCTCAAGGGTTTCTTAGTTCCTTCTTTGTTTGCTTCCTTCTCATAAAGGACAATGACCAATATTTGACTAATGTTTTGTTGAAGATCAATGCCAAATTGGTAGGTTGAATTCATAGTTAGGCCTGAACATTCTCCTTCTTTTCCTGTTATTTCTAAGCATCCACTCTCATTCTAAGTATGAATATGTCACAAGGTTCATTCTTTGATTGCAGTGGTGATCAGCTCTTTTTTTTTTCTTTTTTTAGGAACATTTTACACACACACCCCTACACTTATTAAAAAAAAACTCAACCAATAACAAAGTCAATGATATCTGATTCCCTAAGGTTATGTAAGAATATGATTTTATTTTTTTAAGGTACGTTATGAGCTAAAAACAAAGAATGGTCAAATAAGCTCAAAGAGGGTACACAAGGGAAAATATGCAAGGTTGGCTATTTGGTTAAAGTGGCTATTTCAAGAAAAATACCTCAATCATGTTTATGTATGCATGTGAAAATGTAGCCTAAAAAAAAATCAAAGCAAGTTCTAAAGTAATAATTCCATGAGTGAAAAAAATCACACAAGAAAGAAGAGAATAGTACAGATGTTCAATCCATTCATCGATAGGCTCAAAATCTCACAAAGTATATATCTAACATTCTCAGTCCACCAATTCAACATCCATAACTAAGCATCTGAAATTTAAGAAAGAAGACAATTTATTCAACCATGCCATGATCCCTGAATTTGAATTGCTACTTCCACACAACAATAGTTATCTACCCCAACTAAAATGCGTCTCAATAGTAAAATTACCTCCAGGGCAAATTTTACTCTTTACTCTGCCATCCTTAATTGGTTTAGCTGTTAGTAAATTGCTGACAAATATATAAACACGACAAACATATTAATAAACACACTTCCTAATTTTTTTATTTTTTTTGTTTTCTTATTTTTTTGGTTTTTTTTTCACTTCAACTATCCTTTCCCCCAACCAGATCACAACATTGTCCTCAATATCAAAACATAGATAGGTAAAGGATAGAAGATATTACCTATTGTTGCAATTACTAAAAAGGAAAACCTCACACAAATTTAAACAGAAACAAAATGTGATGAATAAAATCAGAGCTTGTAATTATTTAAATAGTTGGAGTTGTTACCAAGTGGCTTTCAGTACTCAAGAGGGGGGTGAATTAAGTATTAAAACTTTTTCACAAAAATCTCTTTTTAATTAAAACGAATATCAAAAGCTTAATAAATAAATGCACAGAAGGAATGAGAAGAAGAAAAGAAACAATAAAGAACAGCGAAAAATAAATGTGCAGTAAAATAAATCGCATAAAATAAAAAGATTAAGGAAAAGAGAAGCAGGCACAGTATTTATTCTGGTTCGACCACTAACCCACTTGTGGTCTACGTCCAGTCCTCGAAAGCTGAGATTTTTCACTTAGTATACAAGCTTTAATAGGTGCTTGCTACCGTTACAAAATAGAGCATTTTTCACACACAGGGACACTATACCCTTGTGCTAAAGTCTCAGCCTGCAGGGATACCTCACCCTTATACAAACCTTGAGGGATACCTCACCCTCAATACAAAATATCAGAAAATAGATGAAGAGAAACTCTCACTCAGAGTAAGTAATACAAATTGAAGCACTATAGAGCTCTCTAACAATATCTCAGAATTTTACCAAAAGAGCATAGAGAAAAAAAAGAGAGAAAGTATGCAAGCAGTATTTTAGCACAGTCAGAAAATAAATTCAAGGATTGGTGTGTTTCAACCAGTGAGGAAGGTCTCTATTTATAGAGCCTCGATCGAGAGAATTTCACTGGGGAAATTGATTACATAATTAATGCAAAATCCGTTGCGTATCAATTTCAAAAACAGAAGCTAAAATTCGTGGGTTATTCGAATACATTACTATGGTATTCGAATACCACTCGATATATATATATATATATATATATATATATATATATATATATATATATATATTTAAGCTTGGAGTATTCGAATGCCGTCATGAGGTATTTGAATACCTCTTATATCAGTATATAAAAAATAGATCAGACCCACGTTATTCGAATACCATATCAAGGTATTCGAATGCCTTTAGCTGAAAACACGTTTGTAAAAGCTTTTTAAAAGGGTGTATTTGAATGCCTCATATGGTATTCGAATGCCACTGCTTGAAAAACGTTTCTGAAGGCATTTTAGAGACAGGTTATTCGAATACTATTATCAGGTATTCGAATACCTCTGAATAAAACACGTTTTTCAAAGGCTTTTAACAGATTGTATTTGAATGCTTCTAAGGTTATTTGAATACTTCTATTTGAAAACATGATAAACACCTTTAGAAAACAGATTAGGTGATTTCTAATTTTCACAAACTCTTTGATCAATTTAAGAACCTTAATTTGGTTTGTGAAAAAAACATGTTCTTAGATCTTTTGACTAAAACACTGAGATATCCTATGAGAGCTCTGTACAAGAAAGATCCTAAGTCCTAAAGCTAAGCTTGAACAACTTGGACTTGATCTTCTCATCATCTCATCATCTCCATATTTGTTATCATCAAAACTTATCATCAATGTTGCATGGTAATCACATTCTCCCCCTTTTTGATGATGATAAACTAACAGTGAGAAAAGCATTAGTTCATATAAATAACAAAACAAGCATAATCTCCCCCTTGCTTTTGGAATCCAAAAGCCAGTGTTAATCCTGTCTTTTCTCAAGTAAGTTGATTATTATCTTTCTCCCCCTTTTGACATGATCAAAAAGGATATATTCAACTAATAAAGCATAGTGATATATATATATATGAGATAATCAAAAAACAATTATAAATGACAATAGATTGAAGAAAATACTCATTGCATTAAATGAAAGTGGTCAAGCACATATACAAAAGTAATTAAAGGGCAACAATACAATAAACAGCCAAGATCAAAACACAGCAACAGATCCTACTACTAAGCAAGCCCTAGAAATAGGCATCAGGTGGTGGAGGAGGAGAGGCAGGGTCATTGCCAGACAGCAAAGCTTGAAGGGCATCCTGTTCACGCTCAACACCAGCGATTCTGTCAAACAGAATAGTGAAGGTGTTCTCCATGTAGTTTCTGTTATCCACCAGGGTAGCCAGAATTTGCTTATTCATGACAGGAGCGGGAATATCAGCAGCAGCAGCAGCAGCAGGGTCGTTGTCTTCATCATCAACTTCCACTGGGAACACCCAGCCTTCATCAGTCCTGATCATCTTCATTTTGTTAAGGGTAAAGGAACCAAAGACGTGATGATGGGTTAGCGGGGTTGCGCGCTCGGTTTCCAGAATGTGTGGATACTTGCCTAAGAAGGCAGTGATGATTACGCCGTAGGGAAGTTCACACCGCTCTTTACCTCTTGCCCTCATCATGTGCTTCATAATGAAGATGGGTCAGTTGATCTGATGGCCTTGCTTTAGAACCCATAGCATAAACACGTCGTCTTCACTCATGTAGGCGTAGTTCCCACCTCTAGGAGCGAGGATGTGGGCATAGGCATAGTGGAGGAGCCTGTCCTGGCTCTTTATCATGCCCCATTTGACTCCTTTTTGAGTCGAAGGTAAAGCCAACCCAGGGCGAAGAACATCTTCAATAGTTTGGTTCTTGTCGAAGAGTTGGAGGAGTGAATCTTCATCAGCAAAGTGGCCAGAGGACGGTAAGCCAAACATCTGAACCCAATCACCGGGTGTGATCACGATGTTTTGATCGCAGATACTGGAGTGCAGCTCCTGACCTTCAATCTTTAGATTGCAGTAGAACATTTTGACCAGGTCGGGATACAACGGAGCAGAGAAGGAGCAGAAGCGAAGTACGCCTTGGTGGCTTAGCCGGTTGAGAAAGTCGAAACCACCTTCTCGTTTGAAGAACCCCAAGTCGAGGTACTTAGGATGCACCAAGTTGCGCTCTCGAAAGTGTGTAACGAAGCGCCCGAGCTGTTGCTCATTAGAGGAAAGCCTGCGAAGGTCCAACGGGTTGTTGCACGGAGCTGTCTTCGTATGAGGACGCTTAGAGCGAGAGGAGGATGAGGCCATGGAGGAGAGGAGAGGAGGAAGGGTGGAGACCGTGAGAGAGGGAGGTTTTTTTGGAGGAGGGAAAACCAAAAGGTTTGAAAGTGGGGATAGAAAGGAGAAGTGTATTCGGATACGTAGGGAAAATGGGGTATATAAAGGAGACGGAAGGTATTCGAATGAGAAAGCTCAACGACGCAGCCTTCAGACAGAGAGTATTCGAATACCACACCGGTATTCGAATAGATCACCGTAAAAGCTTGGGCGCTAATCAAAGGTATTCGAATACTTTTAAAGGTATTCGAATGCTCATGAAGTATTCGAATACTCCAGAGGCTAACTGATGGTATTCGAATATTCCAGAGACAGAGGAGCAGGCTAAGGGAACAAGTATTCAAATACTACAGAATGGTATTCGAATACGACAGAGAAAGACAGAAACAGGAAACAGCTGGGTATTCGAATAACCCTTTAAGGTATTCGAATGCCTTTAAACAGAAAAACGTAAGTTTTCTCAAATAACAACAAGGGTATTCGAATACCATATGGGGGTATTCGAATAACTAAGCAAGAAAAGCACTTATATATGTCCAGAAAATACAATTTTTGAAAGATAAACTGATACCTGTTGATGAAGTACCTGCAAAAAAGATTTTGGAAAAACTCCGACGCTCAAGTCAATAAAATTTCAAGAAGGATTAAATACAAATTTAAGCAAATAATAAGCATTTAAATGTTGGATTGATCAATTATGCCCAATTCTCCTCTTATATAATAAAATGCTTCTTTTGCTAGGGGTTTAGTGAAGATATCTGCAAGTTGCTTAGATGTTTCAACAAATTCAAGAATGCAATCCCCTTTTTGTACGTGATCTCTGATAAAGTGGTGTCTTATCTCTATATGCTTTGTTCTAGAATGCAGTATAGGATTCTTAGAGATATTTATTGCACTAGTGTTATCACATTTTATCGGGATGTGATCAAGCTGAAGACCGTAGTCTAAGAGTTGTTGCTTCATCTAAAGGATTTGAGAGCAGCAACTCCCGGCTGCAACATATTCAGCTTTAGCGGTAGACAAAGCCACACTATTTTGTTTCTTACTATGCCAAGAAACTAAAGAACTACTAAGCAAGTGGCATGTCCCACTAGTACTTTTTCTATCCAATTTGAACCCAGCAAAGTCAGAGTCAGAATAGCCTATTAGGCTACAAGAGGCACCCTTAGGGTACCACAAGCCCATTTGTGAAGTGCCTACTAGGTAATTCATTATTCGTTTGACAGCACTTAAGTGAGATTCCTTAGGGTTTGCTTGATATCTAGCACACATGCATACACTAAACATTATATCTGGCCTACTAGCAGTAAGATAAAGGAGAGAACCAATCATACCTCTATATTTCGTTATTTCTATTGATTTACCTCCTTCATCTTTGTCCAAGTAGCAAGACGTGCCCATCGGAGTGGCCATATGTTTAGCATTTTCCATTTCAAATCTCTTCAGCAATTCCTTGCAGTATTTTGTTTGACTTATGAAAGTCCCTTCGTTTGTTTGTTTGATTTGAAGTCCAAGGAAGAAATTCAATTCTCCCATCATTGACATTTCAAATTTATTCTGCATTGACTTAGCAAATTCTTTGCAAAGGGATTCATTAGTAGCACTGAAGATAATATCATCCACATATACTTGCACAAGAAGAATGTCATGCTTTTTATTTTTAATAAAAAGAGTAGTATCAACTTTTCCTCTTGAAAAACCATTTTCCAAAAGAAACTTACTCAACTTTTCATACCAAGCTCTAGGAGCTTGCTTTAAACCATATAAAGCCTTTTTAAGTTTAAAAACATGGTTGGGCAGTTCATGATTTTCAAAACCTGGAGGTTGTTCAACGTATACCTCCTCTTGAATAAAACCATTCGAAAAGCACTCTTGACATCCATTTGATATAATTTGAAATCCATGATGCAAGCATAAGCAAGTAACATTCTAATAGCTTCTAATCTAGCTACAGGTGCATAGGTTTCTTCATAATCTATTCCTTCTTCTTGATTATACCATTTAGCAACCAATCTAGCTTTGTTTCTAGTTATTAACCCATTTTCATTAAGTTTGTTTCTAAAAACCCATTTAGTTCCAATTATAGGGTGATTATTAGGTCTAACAACTAATTCCCAAACTTGATTTCTTTCAAACTGATTTAATTCCTCATGCATAGCTAGGATCCAATGTTCATCATCAAAAGCTTCAATTAAATCCTTAGGTTCAATTTGAGAAACAAAAGCTAAATGATTACAAGTATTTCTGAGGGAGTTACGAGTACTTACACCTTTAGATACATCACCGATAATTTGATCAAGAGAGTGATATTTTGAAGTTCGCCATTCTTTGGGAAGTTCCAAAGCTTGCGAATCCTCTTGTCTTAGTTCATCCCCTTTTTCCTTGATTTCCTTTTCTTTACCGTCCAAATGTGTTTCCGCCAAGATTTCTGCAACATCATCAACAACAAGATCCTTTCTCGATCCACTTGGGTCAGTTTCATCAAATGCAACATGTATAGATTCTTCAATAGTCATAGTTCTTTTATTGTAAATGCGAAAAGCTTTACTATGATTTGAATAGCCAAGAAATACACCTTCATCAAACTTAGCATCAAACTTGCCTAAATTATCTTTTCCATTATTTAAAACAAAACATTTACAACCAAAAACATGAAAGTGTGAGACATTTGGCTTTCTTCCCTTATACAACTCATATGGGGTTTTCTTTAAAATAGGCCTTATAAGAGCCCGATTCATTACATAACAAGTTGTACTTACAGCATCCGCCCAAAAGTATTTAGGAAGAGCAGCCTCATTAAGCATAGTTCTCGCCATTTCTTCTAAAGAACAGTTTTTCTTTTCTACAACTCCGTTTTGTTGCGGAGTTCTAGGGGCAGAGAAATTATGATTAATGTCATGTTCATCACAGTAATTCTCAAAAACATTGTTTTCAAATTCGCCACCGTGGTCACTTCTTATAGAAGAGATTTGAAAACCTTTTTCATTTTGAATAACTTTGGCAAGTCTTTTAAAAGCTAGAAATGCATCATTTTTATTTGCAAGAAATAAAGTCCATGTAAACCTAGAAAAATCATCCACAATCACTAAAGCATAGTAATTCCCACCAAAGCTCATAGTTCTAGAAGGTCCAAACAGATTCATGTGCAAAAGTTGTAAAGGTCTAGAAGTTGAGACTATATTTTTTGCTTTAAAAGAGACCTTTATTTGTTTACCCTTTTGACATGCATCACATAATTTATCTTTTAAAAAATTAAGCTTGGGTAGTCCAATTACTAGCTCTTTAGAGACCAACTTCTTTAAGTGATCCATGTGAATGTGTGCGATTCTCCTATGCCATAACCATGAATCATCATTCTTATTTAAAAGGCATTTCGCATCATTTGAAGATATATCATCAAGACTAATCATATAGATGTTGTTTGCTCTATGACCAATGAATTTAACATGCTTGTCATTTTTATCTTCAATTATGCAACAGTTTGAATCAAATATAACTTTATTTCCTTTATCACATAATTGACTAATACTAAGCAAGTTATGTTTCAAACCCTCAACAAGCAACACATTTTCAATAGAGGAGTTAGGGTTCTTACCGACTTTGCCGATTCCAAGAATTTTACCCTTGTTGTTATCGCCATACGTGACGTGTCCATGATTCTTGGGAATAAGCATGGTGAATTTTGAGTCGTCCCCGGTCATATGCTTGGAGCAGCCGCTATCAAGATACCAATTTGAACTCCTGGCTTTCAAGCACACCTACAACACAAGTTTAGTTTTTAACTTTTAGTACCCAAACTTTCTTGGGTCCTTGTGTGTCAGTTTTGGGTAAAGTACCCTTGGGAACCCAAACCATTTTTGTTCCAACTTTTGTACTTATATTTTTCCTTGCATTACATGTTGAAGCACTATGTCCTTTTCTTCCACAATAAAAACATTTTATAAAAGGACTACTTGAAACACTAGAATGCACAAAGAAATTTTTATAGAGTTTTTGTTGATTTTTCGGGTTATAACCTATCCCGACTTTTTGAAAAACCACTCATTGTCTTCCTAATAAAATATTTAAATTATCCTTTCCAAAGGTGAATTTAGAAAGAGTGTTCTTTAGGTCTTCGTTTTCTTTTTCAAGTATATAACATGAAGAACAAGATGAAGAAGTAGAAGCATGTGAAGAATGATTTGTGCATGCATCAATGATTCCTAAAGTTTCATTTTCAATTTTCAATTCTTCTATTTCTTTGTTTAAAACAAGACTTTGATTTTCTAAAGAAGAAATTATTTTCTTAGATGAAGAAATAATTTTTGTGAGTTTTAAAGATTCTTCAAAAGCATCTTGTAACTCATCGTAAGAGGGCAATAAAGTAGTATTAGAACTTACCTCATTTTCGCTTTCTTCTTCATCTCCTTTTGCCATGAGACACAGTTGAGCTTCTTCGCTATCTGAGCTATCAGTTGAGTCCATGTCGTTTTCATCCCACGCTATGTAGGCTTTTCTTCCTTTTCTTTCCTTGAAGGGTTTCTTTTCAAATTTCTCCTTCTTCTTTTGATAAACGGGACATTCCATTTTCATGTGACCAGGTTTGCCACATTCATAGCAAGTTGGAGTTGATGAAGCTCCTTCGCCTTTGAAGTGTGTCCTTTTAGGAGGGAAGGGAGGTCTTCTTTGCGTTCCCTTTTTCCTGAGAAATTTACCAAACCTTTTAACTAGTAAACTTAAATTTTCTTCACTTACCTCGATATTTTCTGAACTTTCTTCATTTTCTTCATCATCATTGTCGAATGTTGATGAAGTGGCTTTGAGCGCTATTCCCTTTTTCTTTTTATCGTTCTCTTTGCTTTGGCTTAGTCTGCTTAGTTCCAATTCGTGCTCATGAAGTTTTCCAAAGAGGGTAGCTAAAGTCATTGTGGACAAATCTCTCAATTCTGAAATAGCTGTTACTTTGAGTTGCCAAATCCTGCTAAGACACCTCAAAACTTTGTTAATCAAATCTTCGTTAGAAAAGCTTTTGCCTAAAGATGCAAGATGATTAACTATGTGGGTGAACCTCTTTTGCATTTTCTGAATGCTTTCTCCTTGGTTCATTCTGAATAATTCATATTCACGAGTTAGAGAATTTATTCTCGACCTCTTAACTTCACTAGTATCCTCATGGGTAACTTGCAAAGTATCTCACATTTCTTTAGCAGTTTTACAATTTGAAATTCTAAAAAACTCATCATATCCCAAAGCAGTAGTAATAATATTTTTGGCTTTTAAATTAAATTGAACTTTTCTTTTGTCTTCATCAGACCATTTATTTCGTGGTGTTTCGGTCCTTGCACCATCGACCTCATGTATGGGTATAAAAGCGCCGTTTTCGACAGCATCCCATACATCTAGATCAATAGCTTCGATATAGATTTTCATTCTTTCCTTCCAATATGCATAACCATTCCCATTGAAAAAGGGTGGTCGATTTATGGAAGATCCTTCTGAAAAACCATTTGAAGAAGCCATGTTCTCTTGAAGCTGCTAAGCTCTTTATACAAGAGTCTAGCTCTGATACCACTTGTTACCAAGTGGCTTCCAATACTCAAGAGGGGGGTGAATTGAGTATTAAAACTTTTTCACAAAAACCTCTTTTTAATTAAAATGAATATCAAAAGCTTAATAAATAAATGCACAGAAGGAATGAGAAGAAGAAAAGAAACAATAAAGAGCAGCGAAAAATAAATGTGTAGTAAAATAAATCACATAAAATAAAGAGATTAGGGAAAAGAGAAGCAGACGCAGTATTTATCCTAGTTCGACCACTAACCCACTTGTGGTCTACGTCCAGTCCTCGAAAGCCGAGATTTTTCACTAAGTATACAAGCTTCAATAGGTGCTTGCTACCGTTACAAAATAGAGCACTTTTCACACATAGGGACACTATACCCTTGTGCTAAAGTCTCAGCCTGCAGGGATACCTCACCCTTATACAAACCTTGAGGGATACCTCACCCTCGATACAAAATATCATAAAATAGATGAAGAGAAACTCTCACTCAGAGTAAGTAATACAAATTGAAGCACTATAGAGCTCTCTAACAATATCTCAGAATTTTACCAAAAGAGCACAGAGAAAAAAAAAGAGAGAAAGTATGCAAGCAGTATTTTAGCACAGTCAGAAAATAAATTCAAGGATTGGTGTGTTTCAGCCGTGAAGGAGGTCTCTATTTATAGAGCCTCTGATAAGAGAATTTCGCTGGGGAAATTGATTACATAATTAATGCAAAATCCATTGCGTATCAATTTCAAAAACAGAAGCTGAAATTCGTGGGTTATTCGAATACATTACTATGGTATTTGAATACCAACGATATATATATATATATATATAAAATGGTTTAAGCTTGGAGTATTTGAATGCGGTCATGAGGTATTCGAATACCTCTTATATCGATATATAAAAAAGATCGGACCCACGTTATTCGAATACCATATCAAGGTATTCGAATGCCTTCAAATTGAAAACACGTTTGTAAAAGCTTTTTAAAAGGGTGTATTTGAATGCCTCATATGGTATTCGAATGCCACTGCTTGAAAAACGTTTCTGAAGGCATTTTAGAGACAGGTTATTCGAATACTATTATCAGGTATTCGAATACCTCTGAATAAAACATGTTTTTCAAAGGCTTTTAACAGATTGTATTCGAATGCTTCTAAGGTTATTCGAATACTTCTATTTGAAAACATGATAAACACCTTTAGAAAACAGATTAGGTGATTTCTAATTTTCACAAACTCTTTGATCAATTTAAGAACCTTAATTTGGTTTGTGAAAAAAAACATGTTCTTAGATCTTTTGACTAAAACACTGAGATATCCTATGAGAGCTCTGTACAAGAAAGATCCTAAGTCCTAAAGCTAAGCTTGAACAACTTGGACTTGATCTTCTCATCATCTCATCATCTCCATATTTGTTATCATCAAAACTTATCATCAATGTTGCATGGTAATCACAGGAGTGTCTGGTCTGGCTTGCTTGTCATACTACTTCCCTCACCACTTCCTTCTGACCAATCTATCTGAGCTGTTACTAGATTAGGTTCATAAACAAAAGCTTCTAATTTATTAATCAACTCATCAATAGTGGAAGCAAAAATAAGGAGTCGTCTTACCAAAAGTGTGATAAATTTCTGCTCCACAGTATGGTTAAGAAAAAATAACAAAAGATCAAAGAAATTATTAACATTCAACAAACCTATGGGTTTATGGTGGATGTTCAGTTGGGCCCAAGAGATAATTTGAAAAACTTCTTCCAAAATACCAAAATCACTCGGTAAGGCTATGAATGCATCAGAGTTTGCAAGCATTGTCCTCATTCATTCATCCATAGATGATACTTGAAGCTCCTCCTCAATTGTTTTTCCAGTGATATTCTTTCGAGTTAAAGGTTCAGGAATAATACCTAAAACTTGATCACCTCTTAAATGTGCAGCAAGTGATATAGTGTTCATTAACCCAATGCTACCTCCCCCATATACTACATGAATGTTCCTCGCAGCAAGTGTTCTACCAAGAGTGATTGCTGCATTTACAAATTCTAAACCCTTCCCATAACTTGACCAACAAAATATACAGATACTGGTAAGTCTATAAACAGAAGAAGAAAAAGCTCCCTCCATTTCTGCACTCATACTCCCTTTCAATGATTTTGAGTTGGAGGAAAGTGAAGAAAATGTAGTGTTTAAATAGGGAAGACAATAGAAAAAGGTAATGATAGCACCTATATGGGTAGGTTGGCTAGTGTTAGAAAAGTTTGAAATTAAGAAACATGATTTTTTTTAAAATGACTTCAAGAAAACCATCAGGGTAAAGAAGTCTAGAAACCGCTGAAGGATCCCGCCCAAAGGATCGTCTGTCCAAAACCAAAATACAACAAAATCATATAAAGATAAAATTATAATAACAAATGATGGCATACCTTTATGTACATGGAATTGGTGGCATATCTTTATACTGCGTGTCACCAGTGCAGAAGCCTTCACAATCTTATCGGCCCTTGAAAGAGACATCAAATTCCCATAAGGAATTTCAGACTTAAGGCACTCCTCCCGCTTGTGGGATATCCCAGCCTATGCATCGTCCCTCTAGTTAAAGAGAGAAAATCTGAATACGACGACCAATGACCACAGCCAGTGGAGCTATGCTCAGGAACCCAATAAATCAATACCAGGAATTGAGCTCAGAGGCATTATCACGCGAGAATGCAAACACGGGACGCTTCTATCTGTCCATAAGCAAGTAGAGCCTATGGTTAAAACCTGGGAATGCTTGTGCAGCTCTCTACAGAGCATGACACACAAGCCTTATTTATGGACCGGCATGTGAAGATCCACCTGAGTCAATGACGAGTCTGCCACTGGCAAGGACTCCTAATCTAATTAAAGACCAAGTACAACTGAAGTTTCGCCCTCTTTTTTTTTTGCTTCTTCTTTCTTCTTTTATTCTTTTTTGTTGTTGTGATTGTGGCTCGCATCTTCCTCTGGTTTTACATCCAATAACAGCTTAAATGCCTTATATGAGTCGAGGATAAGCTTCTCATCTAATTTTCTTATAAATTGGCAAACAGAGTCTTTTTGAGTCAGATTCCCAAGACTGTAATGCTCTTGCTTGTCCCTGAAGAATCATTGATAGCTATGATATCAAAAGGTGAGCCTATTGTAAGTCTGGACAAATGATCTGCAACAATATTTTCGACTTCTTTTGAATTCTTGAAGTAATAAGATCCACCGTATCAACCTAGGTTTTCAAAAACTTGTTGAGAAAATCGACAAGTGCACCGATTTGTCAAAGTAATAAAGTTGATGATTAAGAGGAAAAAAATACTAAAACGCACGAAATTAGGGAAAAGAGAGAACAAAGCACATGAATGCAAAACGCATTAAGGATGTAAACACATGAAATTAACACACTAGGGATCTGACTTCACTTGATTCAATAATCTATCATAGACAATAGAGTAACTTTGGGACATTCTTTCTAATTAATTTCTAATCATTCAATTGATGGGGAGAATCCAGTAATTAATTAAAACTCAATTCCTTGGTCTAAACCTTAACTCTTAAATGCATGACCTTTACTCTATGGATTCTCATAGAAAATACCACAATTCTCCCACACAACCTGTAACCTTCATTCCTAGATGATTATAAATCATGACACTTATTATTTATAGTCTAGGTCATATGCAAACCTTTCGATTCTACATACACCTCACTAGATCAATTTATGAGTGGCCACTTCATAAAAGCATTAAGAATCATAATAAGCACTCAAATTGAATAAAAAAGAAATTAATTAAAATTCCAATCTTAATACATGTCAATTGAATTAAGTTACGTCTTCACCCTAGAAACACACGAATTTAACTACAAATGACAAAATAGAAGAAGAAAGAGGAAGAACAAAATAAAAATATATATATAGAACTTAACCTTCCAAAAAAAATTATATTAACAAGTAGGCGATAAACCTGCCATGGTAAAAAAAATATATATTAACAAGTAGGCGGTATAAACCTACCATTAAATATATTAATAAGGATGTGGTATAAATTAGCCACCAAATAAATATTAACAAGGGTGTGGTATAAACCGACCACCAAATAAATATTAACAAGGGTGTGGTATGAACTAACTACTAAATAAATATTAACAAAGGTGTGGTAATAACTAACTACCAATATATATTTACAAAGGTGTGGTATAAACTAACCACTAAATATATATTAACAAAGATGTGGTATAAACCAACCACCAAATAAGTTAATAAGCTGATAAATTAAAAAGTTAGTAAGCAGGTAGATTAAAATGTTAGAAAGCAGATAAATTAAATGTTAGAAGCAGATAAAATAAAAGTTAGATAGTTGATAAAGTAAAAAGTTAGATAGTTAGCAAGTTAGTAAGCAAGAAAATTAAAAGGTTAGTAGGTTAGTAAGTTAGAAAGTTAGAAATAAAATACAAAAAATAAAGTACAGAAAATAAAGTGCAGAAAGTATATTTAAAATATGAAAATCGAGAATTGGCAAGTCGATTTTTTGCTCCGACGAGAGAGAAGAGAAGAAGAAAGATTATTTCATTAATGATTAAAGATTACAAAGAGATAAGAGAGAGTTTTCCCCACTAAGTTAGTACGTTAGTAAGTACAAAGAAAAAAATTAAAAGAGTAGAAAAAATATATATATATACAAGATCCATAGGAAAAAAATATAAATATATATACAAAATATTTACACTATAAATTTGTTCTTCAAATCAAGTCCCTAGCAACGGTACCAAAAACTTGATGGTAGTTAAAATTTACAAACCCAAGTGCAGGTTGTTTCAAGTAATAAATTCTCAAGAGTCCGAGGTCAATCCAGAGGGAATTAACGAAGAAAAATTCTTTGACGTAAAGTAAATATTTTGTCACAACAATAAAAGTAATAAAACTTAGTCATAAATAAAAGAGACTTACTTGGATTAGGAGATCCACTCTTGGTAAATAAATTAAAGACAAGATTAATTCTTTTTATAACTCAATTAGAATCCACACATAATAGAGGTTCCAATCAGAAAATAAAACATTCAAAGTTCATTAGAAATTGTATACGTAATTATATTATGATTCTTTTAATCATCTATTAACACCACCACTTATAAAAGAGTTCAAGCATTCATTGTGCCAATATCTTATCTACAACAAATCAATATCTTCACTTTACAAGGGGGGTTTCTAAATTGACTGGAAACAAAATCCAATACGTATAATAACCACTTAAAAATATATCATTTAAGTACAAGAAAGAAATGAATCTAACCTTATTTCATTACCAAGAGCTTCACTCTTTCACCTAAGTAAAATGAAACTTAGTTACTCATAGACAATAAGAAAGGAAGAGAGAAGAAGAAGAAGAAGATGATGACTTCAATTTAGAATACAAGAAAAACTACAACAAGAAAAATAAGTAACAAAATAGCATGATCTTGGCCTCTAGGACCAAGACCCCCAAATGATCTGCCAATGGTGCCTTTTATAGAGGATTAAGGATACAAAATGACAAAGGGGCTGAGTCATGAGTGAGTAGATGACTGAAAAATGCTAAATGACTTTTGATGAGTGAAAAGTTATAGAGATTCTTTATCTCCAAAATCATTTAGTTCTGAAGTCATTGAATACATCAGAAGTGAGAAATGTGGTCTTCATAAAAGTTGTAGGCCTGGATCTTAACTTTTAAATACCGCTAAAATCACCTCCATTTGCCACATATAGCCCGAGATATAGTCTAATTACTACACAATATCCAGGCCCAATTATAGCTCCTCTATTTTGAGTTCCAAGCCCAATATGACCCATTAGACCTCATAATCGCGAAATGTGTTCAACATAAAAGTTTTAGATTTGGGTCTTAACTATCAACCATCAAAATTTTAGCCCATTTGACATTCTATAGCCCGAGCTATGTTATGAACAGTATGCATAGGTCAAGCTGTCAGGATCAGTATTCTAGTTCTTGCTTCAACTCCAATTTGAGTTATCCAATCGTGTGATTAGGCCTTTGAGGTCTTCATGAAAGTTGTAGAGAATTGTCTTAACTTTCCTACAAGACTAGAATCACATTAATTAGATATTTGAAACTCAAATTATAGCCAGTTTACTGAACATTGTCAAAGAGATAAATTAAGGCTAATTCATGCAATAATTCCTTCAATGATCCAATTAGGCTCAATATCATAAAATGTGTCAAAACTAACTTAATTAAACCTAATTGAACCTTAAGAAGCCTAGTGAGAGGATTATAAAATGTATGAAATATATTGTTATCAACATTCAAGAGCACTCACAACACACTCACAACACCTTTGAGATACCTCACCCTTTGTGTTTGAGCCTCACTACAAGAGATACCTCACCATTTTCTCTTTTGAGGGATACCTCACCTTCTTACAATGATTTTAAGATGAAGAGAAATATTAGAAACTCTCACAAAAGTAGATATACAACTTGAAAAATAAAGGAATAGAAGGAATTTGTAATAAAGAGCTCAAAATTATAATTTTTATGATTTAAGGATCAAATCAAGTGTTTTAGAGTTGTAAAAGCTTCAAACATCATTTATATATAGAACCCAAGTAATAAAATAACCATTGGTAGTGTTTAGAAATGATTTCTTATGACAACTAGCCGTTTATAGTCGTTAGAAGTGCATTCTGATGTGTGGTAATCAATTACAACACATGATAATTGATTTCCAGCTTCAAAAAAAATGTTTTTGGGCTCTTGGTATTCGATTACCAAGCATGGTAGCTTCTGTTTTGTTAAAAACAAGTTTACAGCATTCTGATGCTTGAAGAATGACTTTAAACACTCATATCTTCTTTATTTCTCATCTGTTTTAAGCAAATAACTACTCATTGAAAATATATTTGAATCTATTTTCATATGAAATAAGTTTTAGAACAAAACGCATAATATTTTGAAAGTTATTATCAAAAGAGTAACCAAAGGTTAGCTTTTCAAAACTCAAACTTGACTATTTTTCATAATTTTTAACTACTACCATGACTAGCTTTTCAAAACATGTTTAGTGGACATTTTAGCATGTAAGAACCATTTGTAAAGATTATATATATATATATATATATATGAGCTCTTTTTGGTAAAACCTTTATCTTTACATAAGAGAAAACCTAAAAGGAAAATATACCAATTTTAGTCCTTAGGCTTCTTGATGTAATCCAAGCTTCTAAAAAATTTCTTCTCTTCAAATCTTGTAAATGCTCGGAACATTTTATCATTCTCATTCTTCTTGAGTAGAGCATAATTGTGATCTTTTGCTTTCTTGTTGTAATGTTCACTCTTGGTACTTGGACTATCCTACAAAGTATTGCTCACTTAAAATAAACATAGTTAGTCCAAATTCATAATTCAATATCTTCATATGCATGATTCATAAATGTATAACTCTAGTTAGTCTAACATGCATATAATAAGACTTTCATAAATACATCCAAATAAGACATTTATCAATTACTAATAGATATGTTTTATATACGATGTAACAAAGAGCACTTTGCACATTTTCATTTAAATAAAGTCAAATCTAATATTAATTTATTTCAAATTATATAACACATTATTGGATATATTCTATAAAAGATGCTATAAAGAATATGCATGATTCTTATATGAAATATAACAAGATGAAGTACATAATTATGCATGATCCAATATAATCCATTAAGCACATATATGTAACATAATCAATATCCTTTGTCTTATATTTGTCATCATCAAAACTTAACATATTAAATCATTGGAACAAACTTATTTGCACAATTGTGATGTATTCTGATCGCCTTCCCTTTCCTATGCATGCTTGATTTGATACTTAGCTTATGTGTTATGGCAAATGGTGTTTTGTTTTGTTTTTCTTTGCTTGTTGATATTTTGGATGATTTAGTTGTTTTCTTTTTATTTCCTATAGTTTGTGCATTTGTTGATTTTAGGGTTTTGTGGGTTGAGCTAATTAATGGTTTGATGAGTTGAATGAGGAATAGTTGCATCCAGATTTACATATGGTGTAAGCCTCATGGCAAAAATCTAAGGTGAACATCCAATGATTACATAAAGCATGGAATGGCTTTGTTATTTGGGAAAGTTCATATGTTTTCTTGCTTGCATGATGAACCCATGAGTTTTTCATTTACATATGCATATGATATTAGTGCATATATGTAAGATTTTGGATTAAAGGTGAAAAATCATATTTGGAAAAGCGGTTATAAAAATGCTTATGTAATGACGGTGTATATGTTATTTTGGTTGCATGATTCCCTCTTGAAGTGATATCTTGGGTAACATTTCTTTTAAAAGATTATTTCATTTAAAAAAATGTGTGACTAAAAGAAGATGAATGGTCGAGTAAGGGTGCATATGGTTGTGATGTGTAGTTTGGGCAAATAGTCATAACTCTAAGCCCCTGAGCTAGGGTTATGATATGTGGTAGAGGTGCACGGTCTCAATTCAACTTATTACAAAGCCATATTTTCTTAAGTGAAAAAAAATTGTTAAATGATTAAGCAATAAAGTTGTGTTGAATAAGTGGTTAATAATCTTCAGGGAAGGTTGCTTAGATTGATTTGAGAGAGGGAGCATTGAAACCTTGTGATGCATAAGTGGACTTGCATTTGTATAAATTTTAATCCCATCTAAATATGTATGTCATGTTTAGGAAAAAATTATGCATAAATGTGTTTGACCTATTATGCATATGTCTGGATTGCTTTGGGGTGAAAGCATGTAAAGCGGGTTATATATGTGTTTCCACTATAATTGAAGTCATAATATGTCTCTTGAGGATGAAGATTAATCTTAGATTTTGATAATGTAGGCTTGATGCTAATTTATGAACTTGCTACTAATTCTTTGTCTTGCTTGGTTTTGCTCGAGGACTAGCAAAAGTTTAGGTTTGGGAATATGATAACTCCATGAATTAGAGTTATTACAGTCTTAAATTGGATAATTAATGAGGTGCTAGACCAAGTTGTTCTAGGTTTTTGTAAAGTTTTCAGGAAATTGTATAAATCAAGTGCTAAAACCTTTCCTCTTTCTTAGAATTAATTGCATATAAAATTTTGATTAATCGCTAGCCTCTTATATCATTCTACTGATGTTGTTTTGTAGGGTCTTAAAGGAATGAGGCTTGGATAGAGATAGGAAAAGAGGAAGAAGCCTAGGAAAGGATGCAAAGAAGCAAAGAGTGAAGACTAGGTTCCCACGCTTAGGTGCAGGGGAAGCATGTTTTGGCGTGGAGGTCTATATCTCAAACCCTGATATTAGCTGAAAGTGTCACACTGATAATCACATATTTTATATATTAACAAACCCTCATTTTTAGTCATTTACACTCTTCATGTACTTAATTGATTGAGCTTAGTTATGTTTTTTAAGTTTAGACTCAAATTAGGCTTAATTGATTTTTTCTAGCATTATTGAGATCTTACACTGTTTCTGTATTTCGGCCTTGAGTTTTATATGTCTAAGAATTATGTATTTTACCTTGTAGAAAAAATAAGAGAGAGCTCTACAACTTTTATGAAGAGCTCTAGGGAAAAATTGGACATCTAGTGGAGCTAATTGGGCTTAGAAGTCAGCACACGA
This sequence comes from Ormosia semicastrata, assembly GCA_029884595.1. Taxonomy (NCBI): domain Eukaryota; kingdom Viridiplantae; phylum Streptophyta; class Magnoliopsida; order Fabales; family Fabaceae; genus Ormosia; species Ormosia semicastrata. The sequence continues at coordinate 13,716,511 of JAQQTO010000062.1, read as the reverse complement.
GTTTTGTGATTAAAACCTGAATAGTGTGTAGTAATCAAGGCATAACTCGGGATATAGAAACTTCCTTAAGCTGAAATTTGGCATTTGAAAGTTAAGACCCAAATCTATAACTTTCATGAAGAACACAAGAGGAAATTCAGATGGCTTGGAGGTCATATTGGGCTTGCAAGTCAGAACAGAGGAGTTGTAGCTAGGGCTAAATAGTGTGTAGTAATCAGGGCATATCTCGGGCTGTAGGAGCTGAATGGGGCTGAAACTTTGACATCTGAAAGTTAAGATCCAGATCTACATCTTTTATAAAGACCACTTTTCTATTTTTTGACGGCATCTATGAGTTCAGCACTAAATGATTTCGGATACAAGAATCTCAATAATTTTCTACTCATCAAATCACTATTTGGCATTTTCCACTCATCCACCCACTCATCCACTCACTCATTAATCAGCCCATTGTCATTTTGTATCTCTCATCCTCTATAAAAGGCACCATTGGCTGATCATTTAGGAATCTTGGTTTAGAGATCAAGATCATGCAATTATGTTATTTGTTTATCTTGTTGTAGTTTTCTTTTGTTCTAAATTGAAGTTATGTTCATTTTCTTATTCTTCTCTCTTTCTTTCTTCTTGTCTATGAGTAACTAATTTTTATTTTACTTGGGTGAAAGGGTGAAACTTTTGATAATAAATTAAGGTTAGATTAATTTCTTTCTTGTGATTAAATGTTATATTATCAAGTGATCATTGTATGTATTATATTTTGTTTCCAATCAATTTAGAAACCCTCCTTGTAAAGTGGAGATCTTGATTCATTGTAGACAAGAGGTTGACACAATGAATGCTTGAGCCCATTTATAAGTGGTGGTGTTAATAAATAATTAAAGGAACCATAATATAATTACGTATATAATTTTAAATGAACTTTGAATGTTGTATTTTTCGATTGGAACCTCCATTATGTGTGGATTCTAATTGAGTTATAAAAGGAATTAATCTTATCCTTAATTTACTTACTAAGAGTGGATCTCCTAACCCAAGTAAATTTTTTTTATTTGTGATCAAGTTTTATCACCTTTATTATTGTGACAAAATATTTTTCTTACGCCAAAGAAATTTTTTTCTTCACCAATTCCCTGTGGATCGACCTCGGACTCCTGAGAATTTATTACTTGAAACAACCTGCATTTGAGTTTGCAACTTAAAATTCGCATCACACACCTTGGTGTGACTAAAGGATGCCCTGTCATGAAGAACTTCCATGTCTAGGTGTGGGGTAACTAACTTGATGTACTTTCTATAGGCATGCCTAGGCGTGAGTAACACCTTGCTCCATGAATTTTTTGCCTTTTTAATGTAATTTGAGGACCAGTTTTCATATCTTTGGTTTTTCATCTTCAAGCCCCATGTAGAGAAAGAGAAGCTTTGAGTTAGAGGGTTCTAGAGAGGATCATTGAAGATTTGAAGATCAAGCATCGAAGGAAGGTTCAAGATCAAGGATCACTCCTAATTTTGCTTCCTCTTCCCTAACTTGATTTTCTGGTTTATCTATCGATTTCTTTCTAGTTTTAGTTTCTTTGATTTTTATGGGTTTCTAAACTTTTTCTAAGGGTTCTTTATGGATCCCACTATGAATCTTGGTTGTATGTAACTTGTTCTTGAATATTTGATTAATATGTATGAGTTGTTTATCCAATTCTATGTTACTTGCATTCAATTGCTTGATCACCAATTGATTTAGGACTTTTTCTTGAACTAGACATAGGGAAAGGGAAGTAGGACCTTGGTTTTGGATAATGCATGTTTAATTTCACTTGAGTTAATTAGGTGTTTTGATTAACCAATGGAATGGACATATACCCATTGGTCATGCATAGCATTTGTTTAAAACATGGTTTGAATGAGCTTGAGATTATTCTTTTCACATGAAGACATAGTGTTTTAAGTAATTAATTGCTAAAAATTCAAGTGCCCTAGAGGCATTTTGAATGCATAAGGTTTCAGCTAACAACTTAAACTCATTATCAAATATTCTTGTGGTTTACATCAACTAAGTGAAGTAGTGGGTGAAGAAAGCCCCCTAGCCTTTAATGATTGTTAATTCTTTTTATAGGGTGCTACTTTGATTCTCTTTATTTTAGTGCAATTTCCTTTTAAATCTCAAATTTTCTATTTACTTAAGTCTGAACAGAGTGACTAACTATTCGATAATATAAACTCTAAAACCAAATTCCTTGGGACATGACACTCATTCTCACACGTATATTACTTGCTCGACCTATACACTTGCTGACCAAATAGGTACCTGCAAAACAGTTAAACGCTCAAGTCATTAAGGATGCAATGAGAGTGCAATGATCGAGAAAAGATCCTTACCCTCATGGCTACTGTAACTATTTATAGAGAAGAGTGTCTTGGGGACTAAGTATTGAGCAAGAATATTTTGGTCATCATAGGTGCCATACGAGAAGCTTCTTGACAACTTCCTAGACTTACATGTTGGCTTGTGATTGGCTTCCTTTGAGGTAATTCCTTTTGCTAAGGGAAAAGGGTAACATCTTCTCTGACTATTAGATTTGGCCTTATTGGGCTTGGAATTCAATACGGATCACATGATTTGCCTCCATCTTTTATTTCTTTATTTTTTTTCTATTGACTTTGTTTTTTTATTACACAATACTATAGCATCTTATCTACACCTCAAAATAACTCTAACAGCCAACTAGTCCCAAATAAGAAATACACCCTCACCTTACCTAACTTTTCAGCACTTTCATTTCCTTGAAGAAACTGAAACTATCCACCTTTGAATCCTGCAAGAATCCCTCATGTAACACCCTTGTGGGGATGTCACATTTTTAATGAAATAAAATAAGATCTTACTTAAGTTATAAATCATTTGATACATAAATAATATTAGTTGTAAAAATTTTTCCCTTTTATACTTGATAACATTAAATAAAATAACACAGAACACAAAATATGACAAAACATTATCACACCATAATATACATATGATTTTGTCTTAAGTATACAAATAATTTACAACTACAAATATTTAACAAAACAGTAAAGAGACAGCATAATACTAAAACATAACATGCCCAAGTGCACCTCAAAGATTATTAACCCTCTGATGGATCACTCTCAGAGAGATCATTGAATGACAGAAATCTTGGAGGTCCCACAGCTCTACGGACATGAGTCCGTGTTGTTGACTCACTTCTAAGCTCACTAGGCGCATGAAAAATCCTTCCCCAATAACGCCTAAGAGTCAAAGGCAACTCAAGATGTAAATACAGAGTAGTAGTAAAGATAATCTCCCCATCAAACTCTCTACACAGAGATACAGTCAGACGTCCCACGTAGACTACCGATCCTCTATCCTCACGCAGTCGCCAGGCCTCCGAGCCTCTATGAAAATCAAGTCTCACGAAACTAAAGAATCCAGGCAACGTCATGATCTCAAGATCAATCTTGATGGTAGGGGTGATCTAACGGCTCGCCGTCCTCACACTGCTCACTCGGCTGGCGCTCATCCGGATACTGAATCTCAAGAGGCTGTTCCTCTTCCTTTTCCTCAAACTCTTTACGGAAATATAATAATAATACAGAGAAATGTATATAGAGAGGTGAGACAATCTACATCATTACCAGCATGACAATAAAGAAAATGACAATACAAACAAATATCATAATAATACATACCATCATATCATATACAGTACCTCAAATTAACACATCATACATGCTATCATAAATTATAGTAAACATTAAAATGCAGGTAATGAATGCTAACACATATTGACTCATTCCTACTTTATGGAGCTAAACACAGATATCAAAGAGAATGATTCGAAAAGAACCATCAGTACCTCAGACTGCCTAACCAAACCATTACACTGTCCAATGTCATGTCTATAGCCCACAGTCCAAAACATCGTGTAGCAGTACACAGTCCAAATACATCGTGCACTACAGGTATTGTACTAAATAGTCTCCACAAGATCTCGATTAAGAATAGTGCTTGTCGAGATCATTAGTGCGTTGCTCATTACCACGGCCTAGAGGAGCTACCCACTGTCCATATGTGGAATCATCCGTACACTAGTGCGTCCAAGTTCAATAAATGAACCACACTACGCTTATCGCACCCACAACACGATGTAATTCATCTCGTCAATCAATCGCCAATTTTCAACTAAATTGACAACACTCTAAATGCAAGATTAAGAATTATAATTATAAAAATACCCTTAGATTCAATATATTACCATATTTACCAAAATACCCTCAGTCTCAATATTCCAAAATATAGTATATCTCCACTTGACAGTACTATCACTCAACATGTCTGGGTCCACCACTTTGGTCCGACAGTAAAATTTACTATTCCATTTAGTCGCGTAGAAATTTTATCGCATTTTCATAATCACGTTGCTTTTACAAACGTTCTTAAATTGCGTAAATATATTTTGATGTTTTTGAATATCGCATAATGTTTTTAAATCATTTTCTCAATCGCATAATATTTTTTAATCATTTTCTTAACCATATAGCTTAAAGTCTTTATTTCAAATATGTGTAAACTATTTCTAGTACTTTTAAACTACGTAGAATTTTTTTCATATGTTATAAATATATTATGGAACCTTTTCATTTTATTTGTATGATTTTAGTAAATTTTGGCAGCATTTTGCCTATAAAATCGATCAAATGGTATTTCCTACATCTTTCTCTAAACACTGTTCATTTTAACCTTAACCATTATTTACACTTTGAAACTTGCTAATGCGCTTCAAAACTCAAAGAGTGAGGTCTACGTTAGTATTTTTCAAGTGTTCTCTTTAATTCTTACTTATAATATATTCTGCTAATTTAGAATTCTAAACTAAGTTTATTCATTTTATTTCCCAAAGATTCATTGGAATCAATTTCTTTTGTAGATTTGTTACTTAACCTACCTTAGAAAATAAATTTGGAACTCAAATATACATTAAATGGCATGTTGGCCAATTCTCATTGTTTTACCTAGATTCATTAATCATTGTTTTAGAAAATGGTTGAGAACATTTTGGTTCTCTTTCTCTTGAAGAAGTCGTGAGCCTCTTTTGTGTTCTTTGGAACACTCATACAATCCTTGCATGTTATTCACATCCTACATTAATAATTATACATTTATGAACACATGCAATATATTTTTAAAGCTATAGACATGCTTGCAAATAAAATCAATCACAAATAGGAAAGCATTATACAACCACACAAATGAATCCTTATGGATTCTTCACACATATATAATCCATTTTCTCATCACCACACAAGGTTGATGAGATTAAATCTCCCTCTTATCTCTTGAAGACAAGGATCCCCTAGTCTCCTCCCCTCCTTTGATTTTAGTATGGATTCCAAAATAAATCCCTAAAATTCTTAAACAATTAGCAAAATAACATACAAGGCTTAATAATGATAAACCATGGAACAATCATGGTATAGAAAATCAAAAACTTAAATTAAAATCAAAGAATCAAGAGTTTACCTCTAGGGAAGTTAACAAAAAGTTGGATTTTGAAGTAGAAGGAGTAAGATTTTCAGAAAATATTCTAAATGAAAAGTGTTTAGGAGATGGTTTAGGTTTAGGAAAAGCTAAGAAGAAAAATTATAGAAGATAGATGGTGGTGTTGGGTGCTTAGGCCGAAAACTAGAGAGAAAATGGAAAGAAAAGATGCTTGGTGTTCTTGGGAATTTTGGAGAAAATATTAGGCTAAGCTTTGGATGAGTGAAAAAGTGAATATTGAGTGTGAAAGTGGAGGGTGCTGCCGTGAGGTAGCTTGTAGGAGAGATTGAGAGATAAGCTTGGATAGTAAATATCCTAATGTGTTCACATTTGCATGGCACATGACCTATGTCACCAACTTGTCATGCAATAGTCACTTAGATGGTTCAAGAAGCTTGTGGAACTTGGTAACTTGGTCTTCTTGGCCGTGGGGTGTCTAAGGGAATTAGGGCTTAATTTGATTTCAATTAAAGCCTAATTGCATAATAATTAAATAGCTAATTAATTAGGTTAAGTTTCTTAATTACACTTAATTAATATTCTAATTACATAACTAATTAATCAAATATATAATTGCATATATCATAGCTTCTAAATAAAATTAGGATATCTAATTAGTAATTAGATTATAACTAATCAATAACTAGGTTAGCCTACTTAGTTTGTTAATTAGGAAATTAAGATGGTCAAATTAGGTTTAATTAGTTACTAAGTAAAAAGTCAAGCCACTATATTTGACTCAATCTTAACCATTGAATTTAACTTTAATTCCTAGCCCTTGATTTAATCTAAGGTGGATATCACTTAGTGATTTTATCAGAATTCTTCTTACACCATTGATCTGATCAATGGTCATGTTCAGAAACATCTTAAATCAAACTTTTCATCCAAGGGTCCACAATGAAGTCCATACTTCTTTATTTGACCAATTCTTATTGGTTTAGAATTTTCAAGCCACTTTCATTGACTTGTTCCTATTTGCTTAGAATTTATTCTAGCCAGAATCGTTGACTGCTTTTCCAAACGTAGGTCCCACAAACTTTTCAGGGTCCATGATCATTTTGGAGTAGATTTCTACTATTTTTGAGACAATAGGTACTGTCAAATAAAATAATATTATAATATTATAAAATTATTTTATCACACAGTTAAATCCTAAAAATTAAAAGATTAATATACATATTACTCGGAATTGGGTTTAGTAAGATCCCCCGGCTCCGAATAATTAAAATAAGATTTTTTCGGTCAAAAAATTATTATTTTCTTAACTCGGAGCAAATCACACACAACAGTTAAATACAATCATAAAATAGTCAAAGTTAATTTATAACTCACAAAAAATACAAAACAGTATATTTAAGACAATATCGTACTTATCCTAAAAGTTGAAATGTTACACCTCAGACAATACCAAAAGCAACTCATTCCTTACTCTACATATCTCACCCACACCTTCATCCACACTCCATTTCAACCAAAACTCCAATATCCAACAACTTTCAATGCTTTATCAACCCCATCAAGCACAATGATAATAACCTAATTTTAATATTTTTTTTAAAAAATAGATATTATTATATCCTATTATATTTAATTTTATTAATTATGTGGCATTGTTATTTGTTTATTTGAAAAAATCTAATTACTTAATTATTGTGATGATTGTTGAAAACTTGTTTATAAGAGTCTTGTATAATGATGTTGATAGTTATCTCATGTTACAGTGGCACACGTTCTTAGACGTGGCAAATGAAAATATAAATTCATTCTACACATATATTGATGGGCAACAATCCAATTGCCATAGTCAGATGTGCAAAGGTTGGCAAGCATTCAGAAAGTTAGTTGTGCCCATGTGATTAAAAAACATTGAAGCTTAAGTCGGTGCAGCAAAATGTGCGCTTACCTAAAATATTTAAAAGGACACAGCTTCTCAGATAGAACGGTGTGCAGTGTATATGTGGAAGTGACGCGGAGGCGCAAATCACAGAGAAGAACGCGTAGCTGTGAAAAAATAGCATAGAATAATTTAAAGTTTTTTCTATGGAGAATATTAATGAGATAAATTTATTATGTTTAAATCTTATTATGTCTTATTAAATTTTTTATATTAAAGAGATGATAAAATTATGATTGATTTGATATTGTTATGCTAAATTATTGTGACTAAATTTTAAAACTTAAAGTTTATTGATTCTATTTTTCTATCAAATTATATGAATAAATTTTTAGATAAGTTCAATTATATTTTTCTTATGTTTTATAATTTATTTGTGTTATTTGAGCATTGATAGTAGTTGTTAGATATCAATTGTGATTTTTTATTAGGGATACATTTGATGATTTGATAATTTACTATTAATTAAGAAAATTGTATCATACACTTGATTATTATTTTTAGTTCTTCATTGATAGATTTTCTATGGTCACATACTTTGCCGCTAGATGTTCATGAGACAAGTTATTTGGGAATAATAATTTGATGTAGTTAATATTAAAATTAATCTTGGTAGATTCTGAACCTTGGTTATCTTGCATCTAGTTGAAACCTAATTTGTTTACTTGCTTTTATTTAAGTTGCTACTTGTTTTAATTATTTGTTTTATTTTATCTTTACATATTTCATTTCGTAATTTTTGCAACTAGATTATGATGAATTTTTTAATACTTAAAATTTAATTCTAAATCTCTATGAGATTAGCCTCATACTTGCTCAATTGTACTAACGTATGATTCTTGCACTTGCGAGTATTTTAAGACTTGATAAAAAGTCATAACAAGTTTTGGCCACCGTTGCTGATGACTTAATTTGTTGAAATTTTTAAGTACTTGTTAAATATTTTCTTATACTAGTTAAATTTCATTTTTATTTTGCTTTCCTTATTTGCTTTGTTTTATTTTTTTCTATTTTATTTATTTGTTTTGTTTTTTATTTTATTTTGTTTTGTTTGAGTATTGCATGAAAGCTTGGGCACGTGATCATACACATAGATTGGTAAGAGTTGATACAGGACCCATAATAGAGATGGTAGTGGCTGTTCCAGGAGATGATGAAAAACCACTTAAGGAGTTATTTTGCCCAATATTTGTCAGTGTACCCTCATACATTGTTTTACCTGCTATTACTATTATCCATTTTGAGATTAAACCTCAAGTTATCAATCTCCTAACTATTTTTCATGACTTAGATAGGGAAGACCCATACTTGCATGTCAAAGATTTTTTAAAAATTTGTGAAACATTTAGATTTCAAAATTTTTCTGAGGAGCCTGTGCATTTGCGTTTCTTTCCATTTTCATTGAAAGATAAAGTAAAAATTTGGTTAAACTCTTTACCTTCTAACTCTATTACAACTTGGAAACTTTTGTGCCAAAAGTTTTTATGTAAGTTTTCTCCTATGTCTAAAATAAATTCTTTGAGAAGGGAAATTTTAGATTTTTGTTAAGAAGACAATGAAAAATTCTTTGAGAGTTGGGAAAGGTTTAAAGATTTGCTTGCAAGGTGTCCTCATCATGGTTTTGAAAAATGGCGTCTTGTGCAATATTTTTATAATGAGCTGTCACAATCTAACAGGGACTTGGTTGAGTCTATGAATGGTGGCACATTTTTGAACTTGAATGCACAAGAGACTTATCAGTTTTTTGAGGACTTTTCTGAAAATTCTTAGCAATGGGACTTTGCTAATCATAACGATAGATCAAACTAACCTAAGAAGAGGGGTTTATATGAGATTTAGTGAGGAAGTTGATATCAAGGCTTGGCTAGATTTTATTGCACATGAAGTTAAGTCCCTATCGCTAAATAAAGGAGTTGGTCAAGCTAACAGTATCCAATTGAAAATATGTACATTGTGTGGTAGTAATATGCATCACACTTCTATGAGCTCTTCTTTTGCACTAATAATTATTATTTTGTGGAACAGGGAAATGCAATAGGGAGATCTTTTGCTAATACTTCTTTAAATACTTACAATCCCAATTAGTGAAATCATCCTAATCTTTCTTAGAAGCAAAATAATTTTTTAGGTAACTTAGGTGGTCAACCTGTGGAGAGCTATAGTCAGTTCTAGCAACCTAATCAAGGTTACCAATAGCCACAATATTTCCCTAATCAAGGTATAGGTGACAACTCCATGAAATGTAGTTATTTGTGTCCTATCTTTATGCTTTAAAGAATGCTTAGTCCTTGTCTACGATGCATATTTGGAAAGTTTTGTGCTTATATTTGTCATATTCTAATCTTATGCCTTCCTATGTGATATTGAGCAAATTATGTGTACTTGATAAGTGATTGAGTGAATTTGTATCTGTTATTGATTTGGTAATTTCTCTATTGTAGGAAGGGCTCCAAACAAGATGTTATATGGAGCATTTGAGTCAAAAGTGGAAGAGAAAGCCAAATCCGCATATCAGTAGGAAACGCCGCGACGTGGGCATGTTAATGCCACGACGGTGGTGAATCCCCTGCATCAGTACAAAGACCCGAGGTCAAAGTGCCGCGACGCAAGGAAGTGAATGTCGTGGCATAGGTTACCGAAATATCTAGAGCATTGCGACGTTGAGAATTGGATGCCACGAAGTCTGTAACCTAATAGTACGCGCGCCGCGACATGATGTGTTTAATGCCACAGCGTCCCTTATTTTTCTGAGCCTATAAATACTATTTTATTAGATTTTTATTAGAGAAGCCATTTAGGTTTTGAGAGCTGCGGCTGGAATTCACGTTTTGGAGGCTGAGGGAACTTAATGAGGCAAGGTTGTGTTGGGAATTGTAGATACATCACGCAGTGGAAAAATAAGATTCCCACCAAGGATCCATGCGAAAAAGCTATAATCTGAGTTTTAAAATATTTACCTCTTGAAGCGTGATCAAAAGGAAGTGACGTGAATCACCAACACTGTAATAGCAATGATATCTCTATAGTATTCACATGAATAGACTCACGAACGTCCAACATCCGCAAAGAGGAGCCTCACGTCTCTCACACAGTGCTAGCTGTGAAGAGAAGAGAAGAAACCTATGACTCACTCACTCACTTTTCTATAGCTGCAGTTAAGGTTATGTAATATGTTATTAGCAGCCCATTAGCAGTACTATTTATAATAGTGACTGCCTTAAGTGAGTGTGAGCAGCAGCAAGGTAAGCTGTGCAACCCTAGACTCATCTGTTATGAGACTGGCCCATATTTGAATCCGAGTCCAACTTGGATTTATTGCTCCAATTTTAGTCTGCTCTATGTGTGTGACCCTGTAGGTTCTCATTACGTTGGCAGTAATATTAAATACTATTCTAATATTACAAGCAGTGAGCGGTATCTAGCAACACATCGCTACTACCCAAGTAATAAGAATGTCAGTGATTTGACATAACATTTCTGTGACCAATGTTTCTGTGTCGTTTAGTCCCTTTGTCAAGATAGCTAGATTGAACACAAGGCATGAAATGCGTCACCCTTGTATAGTCCAATCTTTCGTTTCCTGATACTCGAGTAGACTTTGTAACAACAAATGAAATCAATATCTCATATTGATTCATTTAAGCATGGCCATGCATTTCGCAGTCTCACTCAATCAGGGCCCCCAAAGATATCGCTCCTGTTATGTAGGAGTGACAAATTCCATCTAGGTCACTTACATCCCTCTGCATGATTTGCGGTATATCCAATAACCAACTTTATAATCACCTTGTTACAGATGACCTTTGATGGCATTAAAACACACAACTCCTCATATAGGAATTGTAGTGATTTCAGGTCAAAGGACCACAGACACCATTGTCACTATGAGAATCACTTATGACACTCACGTAATGATCCATGTAGCGTTCTCATGGCGTGTCAATCCAGCGCATCATTACTCTAATATGTACCCATGTGAAGACTTGATATCTCATATTCATGACCTGTGAGATGTGGTCATCAGTCTATGCACATACTAGTCTCAATGCATTATTGTTGTCCTAATTAATAATAATACTTAACTAGGGACATTTAAAAATAGTATTATAACCAAAAGGATCTCATAATCAAGTCATCCACTTGATGTCTTATGGCATCAAACTTACTATTCTAAGGGCTTTATTATGTTTATTAAAAAGAACACAATAAATGAATTACCTCATATATTAAAATAGCATAATAGAATGTATGTAAATACAGAAAATGTATCGGCCTCTAGGGCATACACCAACAAGTTGTAGGTCATCTTCCTTATGAAAGATAATTCAAGCTTCAATGATCACATCTAAAGAGTTTCCTTTCTTCTCCTTTCTCTTTTCTCTCTTCCTTATATCTTGAACACTGTTTTTGATGTATATTTTTGTGTTCAATGATTAGCTGAGCTGTATTTAGGGATTACTTTGGATCATTGTATGAATATTGATGATTTTGTAATCTTTTGAGTATAAATTGATGTTTAGTTATGTTCAATCATATGGTGCTTAATGCTTTTGATGGTTTGATAAGCTTTTAGGTGATTTGTTGAAATCTGATGAACCTAGACATAAGAATTTAGATTTTAGATCTAATGTATGGTTGATGCATGTTCGAAGAATTCAATTGGCTTGGATAAGTTGATTCTCTAATTGGATAGAAATATACCTTTTAGCCATGCATAGCGGGTGTTTGAGAATAGATCATTTAAGAGTAGAGTTTGCACTAGTTCTCATGGAAACATAGTGAATTAGGTAAATAAAACTATGGTTGATTGACCTAGACATAGGCTTTTAACTAAATCAGATTCTCATGCTAACTTAACGATTCATTAATGTTGCTTGTAAGGATTGCGTGTCATTAGTATGGAATAGGAGGTGAAGAAGAATTCCCTAGATCTCTAAACATTATCTTTATTGCTTTATAGTTTAGATTAGTTTTACTGCACTTTTCTTTATTTTTATGTTCTTGAATAAAATTAGTTAAGCTATTGGTTGATACTTAACTTTGGAAGCCAATGTCCTCAGGGGAACGAACTTTACTTTTCATTATATTACTTGAATGATCTATCACTTGTAGTACACAAAAGATCTTAACAAGTTTTTGGCGTCGTTGCCTGGGATATGGTTTAATTCTATATTGCTAATATCAACAATGAATTTAGTTAGTTCTAATTCAAGTTGTATATATTTTATTTAATTTGAGTTTCTTTTATGTTGAGTTTTAGTTCAATAAAGAAGCCGGATAATCATAATCATACAAGGCCCTTCAGGGAATTCATGACTCCTCAAAAAGATAACCTTCTATCAAGCTCATGAAGACTACTCACTCGTGGCGTAGGTTACCTAAATATCTAGAGCGCTGTGACATTGAGAATTGGACACCACGACGTTTGTAACCTAATAGTACACACGTCGCGGCATGATGTGTTTAATGCTGCAGTTTCTCTTATTTTTTTGAGCCTATAAATACTATTTTATTAAATTTTTTCTAGAGAGGTGATGTGTGGATAAAATACACACCTCTTGTGCTTGATTTGAGGTAGATTTAGGTGTGCTTTGATGATTTATGTTGGAATTTATGCCACATTTAATCTAATTATCCTTGGTATCTCATGATTAGTCTTTCTCTATGTTTTTAGGTCCAAAAGAGGTAATTTGACATGGCTCTATGAAGCTTTGGATGGATTCATTGTAATGGAGTTGAGCTCAGAATTTATATGGCCAAAATTCGTAGAGTTTTTGACCTTTGTACGATAAAGTGGGCATAACTTGAGCTACAGATGTCGAAACGAGTTGATTTCAATGGCATTGGAAATCTGAGAAAAATATCTACAACTTTCATTAAGACAATTCTCCAAAAAAGTGAAGTTTTGAGTGATTAAAGAGTTAGACACGGCCGTATCTAATCTAAAAAATGCTTCTATCAAAGAGACAGGGCCTTGTCTAACTTCAATAAAGCTTCTGTGTGGGAGACACAGTCGTGTCTCCCTTGAACGTGCAAATTACACTATTTTTAAAGCTCACACGACTGTGTCGAAGGGAGACACGGCCATGTGAGTCCTTCTGACACGAAAAAAGGGAAATTTTACCTCCAAATCATTATAAATAGAGTAAAAACACTAAACCAAAGGAGACTTTTGGCTAGAGGCTTGTGTAACAGCAGGTTTTGAGAGGAGAAGCACAAGGATTCAAAGGCGAAGGCTTTGAAGGCAAGATCAAGATTCTTTGAAGATCAACTATTGAAGTTCTTTTCACCATCTTCATCTTCCCATCTTTTCTTTTTGTTAATCAATCATGGTTGTTTCTTTAATCCTTATTCTTGTTTATGTTACGATGACCATGAGCGACTAAACTCTTTTTTTAGGATTAGGATGAAACTCTCTATTTCTCTATTATGAATTGTTAATTTGATTCTTTGTTGATGAAATTATTGTTCTTGATTCATTCTTGGTATGCTTAATGCTTGTGATATGTTGTGTACCATATTTACATGATCTTAGGCTTTAGGTGAAGGATCGAAAGATGAAATCTAATTGCTTGATAATCCAAGAATTGAACTTAGGAATTGAGACCTAGACATAGGCTTAAATCCTTCGAGGGGTAAACGATTGTCATGAATCTTAATGAGTTAGAACTTGGATTAATTGCCATAAGAATGGGGTTAGTGAAGTTTTAGCACATTGTTAGTGCCAAGAAATTGGGTTTTAAATAATTTAGGACAAGTCACTTTCAAGAACATAATTGAACATTAACAAAGATAGGATTACAATTTATTGTAGGGGTAGTGTAGTGGATTCCGAATCCTAGAGCTTTAAATCTTTGTTGAATCTCATCTTTTCTAGTTTCAATTGTTTACTTTATTGCTTTATTTTTTGTATTAATTTTAATTGAACATTCTCTATCAATTTTATTCGCGTAGACAATCAAAATAGCTGTAAGAGTCAGTAATCAATCGATCCTGGTGGTAAGGATCTTTATTTGCTACTTGTACGATCTGTGCGCTTGCGAAAAATCAACAACAAGTGACCATTTAGGTTTTGAGAGCTGCGGCTGGAATTCACGTTTTGGAGGCTGAGGGAACCAAAAGAGGCAAGGTTAGAGGTCATCTTCCTTATGGAAGATGATTCAAGCTTCAATGATCACATCTAAAGAGTTTCATTCCTTCTCCTTTCTCTTTTCCCTCTTCCTTATCTCTTAAACACTATTTTTGATGTATATTTTCGTGTTCAATGATTAGCTGAACTGTATTTAAGGATTACTTTGGATCCTTGTATGAATATTGATGATTTTGTAATCTTTTGAGTATATATTGATGTTTAGTTATGTTCAATCATATGGTGCTTAATGCTTTTGAAGGTTTGATCAGCTTTTAAGTGATTTGTTAATCTGATGAGCCTAGACATAAGAATTTGAATTAGATCTAATGTATGGTTGATGCATGTTCGATGAATTCAATTGGCTTGGATAAGTTGATTCGCTAACTGGATAGAAATATACATTTTAGCCATGCATAGTAGGTGTTTGAGAATAGATCATTCAAGAGTGAAGTTTGCACTAGTTCTCATGGAAACATAGTGAATTAGGAAAATGAAACTATGGTTGATTGACCTAGACATAGACTTCTAACTAAATTAGATTCTCAAGCTAACTTAACGATTCATTGATGTTGCTTGTAAGGATTGCGTGTCATTAATATGAAATAGGAGGTGAAGAAGGATTCCCTGGATCTCTAAACATTATCTTTATTGCTTTGTAGTTTAGATTAGTTTTACTGCACTTTTCTCTATTTTTATGTTATTGAATAGAATTAGTTAAGCTATTGGTTGATACTTAACTTTGGAAGCCAATGTCCTCGTGGGAACGAACTTTACTTTTCATTATATTACTTGAATAATCTGTGCATTTGCAGTACACAAAAGGTCTTAACAAGTTTTTGGCGTCGTTACTGGGGATATGGTTTAATTATATATTGCTAATATCAACAATGAGTTTAGTTAGTTCTAATTCAAGTTGTATATATTTTATTTAATTTGAGTTTCTTTTATGTTGAGTTTTAAGTTCAATAAAGAAGCCGGATGATCATAATCATACAAGGCCCTTTAGGGAATTCACGACTCCTCAAAATGATAACCTTCTATCAAGCTCATGAAGACTACTTATCTGCATAATTCATTTTGGAGACAAAGTCTTGCCAGGACTGTAAATTAGGCCCTTCTTGGGAGGAAACCCAAGTTTATGTTAATTCTCGCATTTACTTTTTGCATAAATAGGAGTATGTTGATTTTGTAGGTTAATACTTATTTGTTAGTATGTTGATTTTGTTAAGTTTTAAGTCTTAAATATGTTAATACTTAAATATGTTAGTATGTTAATTAGGTAGTTTTATATTTTTGTTAATCTTTATGTTTTAGTTGTGTTTTAAGTAGTAAATATGTAGTAAGTTGATTTTGTGGTTTTATTATGTTTGTGTTGTATATATTGTAATTTAACTTTTTGAACAAGTTTTACTGGTGCTGGAGACCACTTTGAAGTAGAACCAGCAGTAAAACTGTGTTTGTTGTAAGATTTTGCAGGTTAATCTCTAACATCGCGGCGCAAGGCACTCAACGCTGCGGTGCTGGAGTGATTTTTTTGGAGAATTCTGCAGATGAACTTAACGCCACGGCGTAGGCAGTTTAATGTCGTGGCGTTATACTCTGTTTTGTGTATATTTCTTTCAATTTTAATGTTTTTACAGATTTTAGTATACTCAGATTAACAGTGTGCTTAATTTGAAAAGTTTAGGTACTCAATGTGCCAATGAAAGTGAGGACTTTGTCTCACTTTGGTTTGAAGGAGTATCATTATGTGCTTTGATTATAATGATCTATTTGAATGCATGTGATGATATTTTCTAGATGCAGTTGTGATAGCCACCATGTTTTCATGATTTTCTTTTACTTTGGCTATTACTAAAGGGTTTGAAAAAGAAGTTTCAATTTTTAATATTATGCAAAAGATGTTATGCATGCTTGATGAAAAAGTTAGATTTATTTGAATGCATGATGTGTTACAAAAATTGCTGGTGTTGTTATGGTTGTCCATTAATGTGAAAGGTTGCTATTTGCTCCCTTTTTAGTGAAACCTTATGTGATCTTGAAATATGTGAAACAGTTTAGTTATTTTTTATGCATAGTTTACATTCCACTTAGATGCAAGTGTAACTTTGAAAATAATAAGAGTGCATGTCTAGAGAATGTTTACGGATGTACATGTAGAGATTTCAATTATTCTAGAAATTATTTTTGAACTCTCTTGAGGTGAAATCCTAGGTTGTGCATGATTGAGGAAATGATTAGGGCATTGTTTGGACTGATTAAGTCCTTTCGAGCTTACCCTGAATGATTTTATCATAGGTCCCTTTTTGAAACTTTATATATGTTTGACCTTATTTGTTTTTCATAACCATTGTGTTCGTTAACCTGTTAACCATTCTAATGCATGTGAAAGCATTGTATTTTCTTCCTACCATTATTATTTGTTGAGTACATA
The DNA here is from genome assembly GCA_029884595.1 of Ormosia semicastrata. NCBI lineage: Eukaryota > Viridiplantae > Streptophyta > Magnoliopsida > Fabales > Fabaceae > Ormosia > Ormosia semicastrata. The sequence goes on along the minus strand of JAQQTO010000062.1, from coordinate 13,699,497 downwards.
ATATATTATTTTTTGAAGTGAGTTTATTGATTAGGGGTGTTAAGGAATATTCATTAAAAAATGAGCCTGAAGGAACCAAATGCAGTCAAAGAAAAGAAGTTTTTGCTTTGTAAAAAAAATGAAAAGAAAAAAAAGAAAAAAAAAGAAGAAAAAAAAAATGAGAAAAGCAAAGCTTAAGAAAGTATAGTAAGAAAAGCATCACAAATGGTTCTGGCTAGTTTTCTACTTACATTGTTGAATACCTTGCTAATATCAGTTAGAGACTCATGACTTGGAATAACATGTTTATGTTTCTCAATGTTTGTGTTATATCCTATCCTTTCTGTTCTTTAACCTATTACCATTGGCCTAACATTACAAGCTGTTGAAGTCCCTTTTGATCCTCAATTTTGTGTGATTTACATTAGTGGAGAGAGAGTTGGATTATAATTTTGTGGATTTTTTGATTTATATGCATGTAGGTTTATAAACTTATCCGGATGTATATGACTTGACTAGCAGAAGTTTATCTTGCATGTTTGTGGGAAAATGTGAATTGCATGAAAGGAAACTAGATTGTTAGCATGTGAGGGATTATATATGTGTGGAGCTGATTATGGGGCATTTGCGCTTTTTAAGGACTGATGCAATCATTACACACTAGTTGTGGTTTAATTGAATAAAAATGGAAAATTAAAATTTTGATTAAATGTTGAATGAATTTTTGTGCATGAATTGTTAAGCATGTTTACTTAGTTTTATTTTGTTTTGCTTGAGGACTAGCAAAATGTAGGTTTGGGGGTGTGATAACTCCATGAAATGTAGTTATTTGTGCACTATCTCTATGCTTTAAAGAATGCTTAGTCCTTGTCTACGATGCATATTTGAAAGATTTTGTGCTTATATTTGTCATATTCTAATCTGATGCCTTCCTATGTGATATTGAGCAAATTGTGTGTATTTGATAAGTGATTGAGTGAATTTGTATTTGTTATTGATTTGGTAATTTCTCTATTATTGGAAGGGCTCCAAACAAGATATTACATGGAGCATTTGAGTCAAAAGTGAAAGAGAAAGCCGAATCTGTATCTCAGAAGGCAATGCTGTGACATGGGCATGTTAATGCTACGGCGTTAGTAAATCCCCTACATCGGTACAAAGACCCGAGGCCAAAGCGCCATGACGCAAGGAAGTGGCGTAAGTTACCTAAATATCTATAGTATTGCGACATAGAGAATTGGATGCCACGGCGTTTGTAACCTAATAGTACGCATGCCACGGCGTGATGTATTTAATGTTGCAGCATCCGCTATTTTTCTAAGCCTATAAATATTATTTTATTAGATTTTTTCTAGAGAGGTCGTTTAGGTTTAGAGAGCTGTTGTTGGAATTTGCATTTTGGAGGCTGAGGGAACCTTAGGAGGCAAGGTTGGAGGTCATCTTCCTTATGGAAGATGATTCAAGCTTCAATAATCACATCTAAATAGTTTCGTTCTTTCTCCTTTCTCTTTTCTCTCTTTCGTATCTCTTGAACACTGTTTTTGATGTATATTTTTGTGTTCAATGATTAGTTGAGCTGTATTTAGGGATTACTTTGGGTCCTTGTATGAATATTGATAATTTTGTAATCTTTTGAGTATATATTGATGTTTAGTTATGTTCAATCATATGGTGCTTAATGTTTTTGAAGGTTTGATCAACTTTTAAATAATTTGTTGAAATCTGATGAACCTAGACATAGAAATTTGGATTTTAGATCTAATGTATGGTTGATGCATGTTCGATGAATTCAATTGGCTTAGATAAGTTGATTCGATAATTGGATAGAAATATACCTTTTAGCCATGCATAATGGGTGTTTGAGAATAGATTGTTCAAGAGTGGTGTTTGCACTAGTTCTCATGGAAACATAGTGAATTAGGTAAATGAAACTATGGTTGATTGACCTAGACATAGACTTTTAACTAAATCAGATTCTCAAGCTAACTTAACGATTCATTGATGTTGCTTGTAAGGATTGCGTGTCATTAATATGAAATAGGAGGTGAAGACGGATTCCCTGGATCTCTAAACATTATCTTTATTGCTTTGTAGTTTAGATTAGTTTTACTGCACTTTTCTCTATTTTTATGTTCTTGAATAGAATTAGTTAAGCTATTGGTTGATACTTAACTTTGGAAGCCAATGTCCTCGTGAGAACAAACTTTACTTTTCATTATATTGCTTGAATGATCTGTGCACTTGCAGTGCACAAAAGGATCAAAAAGGACTTCAACATAACTAAAAACTTGTTAAGACCTTGCGCTCTAGATATTTAAGTAACCTACGACACAACATTCACTTCTTTGCATCGTGGTGCTTTGGCCTCAGGTCTTTGTACTAATGCAGGGGATTCACCAACGCCGCGACATTAATATACCTACGTCGCGGCGTTGCCTACTGAGATGTAAATTTGGATTTCTCTTCCACTTTTGACTCAAATGCTCCACATAATATCTTGTTTGGAGCCCTTCCTATAATAGAGAAATTACCTAATCAATAACAGATACAAGTTCACTCAATCACTTATCAAATACACACAATTTGCTTAATATCATATAGGAAGGCATCAAATTAGAATATGACAAATATAAACACAAAACCTTCCAAATATGCATCGTAGACAAGGATTAAGCATTCTTTAAAGCACAGAGATAGGGCACAAATAACTACATTTCATGGAGTTATCACATGAAATCCTTTTATGTACTGGTGGTTGTTATCATTAGAGGAGACTCTTGGTCAGTTTATGCAAGAGATAGGGAATACCAGCCAAGTGACTTCTAATGTCATTCATGAGATAAAGAATGTTACCCAAGTACACAACAATGCCATAACAAAGTTAGAAGTTCAAATGAGATAGTTGGCTAGTCATATGGTAGAAAGAGAGAAAAAAGTTTCTCAGTAAACCTATCCTCAACCCTTAAGGACAATATGCAATTCATGAAAATCTAGTTCTCCTAAGGAACATGAGCAGGTTCAGTCTATCACCACCTTTGGGTCTGGTAAGCAAATTGATAATCATGTTATAGAGCTTGTTAAGGGTGATAAGAAGTTAGAAGCTAGTAGTTCGAAGGTTAAGAATAATTCTGATGAGGATAGTGTGACCCTAAAGCCTAATATGTCTACTCCTAAAGTTGTAGAGCCTAAAAGTTAGGGAGTATGTGCCTAGACCCCATTTTCCTTATAGATTAGTAAATCTCAAGATCACTGTGTAGTCAGGTGATATTTTAGAAATTTTCAAACTGGTGCAAATTAACTTGCCTTTTCTTGATGCTATTAGACAAGTGCTTACTTATACTAAATTCTTGAAGGATCTTCTCATTGTGAAGAGGAAGTTTAATGTTCCAAAGAAAGTTTTTTCGATAGAGCAGGTAAGTTCAGTGATTCTCAATAAATATTCTGTTAAGTATAAAGATCTTGGATTACCCACTATTGCTTATAAAATTGGAGATCATTATGTTGAGAAAGCCTTGCTAGATCTAGGTGCAAGTGTTAATTTACTACCTTATTCTATTTACTTGCAATTAGGTTTAGGGGAGTTGAAACCTACTAAGATGACTCTCCAATAAGCTGATAGATCTGTTAAATATCCTAGGGGCATTATTGAAGATGTGTTGATAAAAATTGAGAACTTCTACTTCCCTATTAACTTTGTTGTTCTTGATACAAAGCCTATTTGTGATCCCTGTCCCCCTATTCATGTTATTTTAGGTCGCCCATTCCTTACTACATCTAATGCATTGATTAATTGTAGGAGTGGTATGATGAAACTATCATTTGGGAATATGACTGTTGAGCTTAATGCTTTTCATATCAGTAAATAGATACTTAATGATAACAATAGTAATGTACATGAATTGAATTTGATTAATAGTTTGGCTTATGACTCATTTATGCATTCTAGTTGTGATAATCCATTATTAGCATATTTGAATCATTTTGATGTTGGTTTTGATATTAACTCAATCATTAGGGACACAAAATTCTTTGTTAGATTATGTTCCTCTAATGAATGTGGATAGGTAGCAACCTAAAGTCCAACCAATCACATTGTCCTCATCCCCACCTTTGCCATCCATTTTAGAGCCACCTAAGTTAAAGATGAAGTTATTGCCAAGTACCCTAAAGTATATGTTTTTAGGCACTAATGAGACATTACCTATCATTGAAGCTTCTAATTTAGATGAGTCCCAAGAACATCAAATAGTGGACATGTTGAAAGACTATAAGGAAGCTAGAGGGTGGTCAATTGCTGATATTAAGGGTATCAATCCTTTAGTGGTGATACATATGATTCATCTAGAGGAGGGTGCTAGAGCTTCTCGTGAGGCCCAAAGGCGTTTGAACCTAATCATGCATGAAGTAGTTAGAAAAGAGGTTTTGAAATTACTAGATATGAGTACTATTTATCATATCTTTGATAGTAAATGAGTTAGTCTTGTGCAGGTTATGCCTAAGAAATCTGGAATAATTGTGATTAAAAATGAAACCAATGAGTTAGTTCCAACTCAAGTACAAACTAGGTGGATAGTGTTTATTGATTATAGGAAATTGAATGTGTTCAGTAGTAGATACTGAGATGTACTTGGAAAGACATGTTCTGGTGGTTACTTCCTTGCACAACAATAGCAAAGCGTGTTGGAATCGGGGGGTTGGTACCTGCAACAGGACTCCAACGCTCAAATCAAACTGTGCACAAGTAGGGTTATGTTGTAAGCAATAAGTTACCTATAAAAGGTGTTTGAGTATGGTATTTATAGAGTGCAATTAAGGTTTAGTCTCCCTTAATTGTACCAAGAAATCCCTATAAGATCGAAACATTGTTACTATAGTTATGAGCAGTTTAAGGCAGTTATGGGCATCATAATTTCGTAAGATCGTGATTTGCAGTTACATATATTTTGGGATTTATCCGTTGCGCAAATCTCGTGATCCTAATGCATTTGCCCAATGCCGCAGTTCGATATACGTGGTATCAAGGTCTTGACAATGTGTCACTAGTGCTTAGCTGGGATGTCTATGACAGATTTCGACGGTACGCATGCTGGGTTAGTCCACTAAGCGTGGTCCGGATCATGGTCCAAAACAATTACCCTAGCTTGGTGCTTAGATGGGACAACTAAGTGTGAAGGTATCCAAGTGTGATAGGAGCACACGACACGCAGTTGACAAAAGGGATCCAAGTCAGAGTTAATGCGGATCTCATGATGTTTTCCAAAGGACCGAGGTTCATGATACATTATAATATGCCCCTGAGGTTAATAAGTAAGGCTGGGATCCATATTGGATCGCTCTGCTCACGTCATTGACTCCTTTACCCAAGGTATGCCATAGGTTGCCCCCATATGTAGTTCACAGGTCTATGTTTTTCTTTCTTGCAGCTTTTACTTTGTAGTTTATGGCAGTCTGAGCTTGCTTGGGAACCGTCGCTTTGACTTTATTAGGAATTAAAAACCTTTTTAAAAAAAGCATAGCAATTTCAAGTTGTTTCTTAACTACCCGCTACTCTCATGGCTAATCACAGAGAGGGAGCATTAAAATACGGCTTCAAATGTGCAGTCAGTTTGCCTTCTCAAGGGCCAATCAGAACATTTCATTCCTTTTATAAATAGGGAATGCTCGCATTAAGGCCGGCATTCCTTTTGCTCTCTGGTTGTGATTGAGAGTGATATTTTTCCAGAGGATGACCTTTCTTCCATTTCTTGTGAACATGTGGAGTGTCTTGCCCCCTTCTAAAACTATTTTCCTGTTCATCCCAAAATTCTTAAAGATATTCCCTTTACTACTACTGGTTTTTTCGGTGGAGGCCTTTCTTTCTCAGCGTAACGGGTTGATGAGGACCAAGTAACTACTCTATGTGGCTGGGTCAACATGTGTAACATTCTGCCTAACCCAATAATCCTAATCCGAGTTATAGTTGCTTAATAAAATTGATGTAACCTACCTGAGAATTTTTTTTGGTAATTGCTTGAAGTGAATTGAGCATAAATTTATAACACTGAACATGAAAAATAGCTCAAAATTTAGATTAAATAGCTAAAAAGATAGAAATAAATATGGAGAATTTATTTCTAAGTCATAAAGAATTGGAATGAGCTATATGGAATTTTGGAAGATCAGATAAGTTAGTTTGACATTTTTAATGACATTAAGATAGTGTTTAAAGGCCAAACTAAATAGACAAATAGCTCAAAAAATTATAAGATTATAAGCATATGTAAAATATAGGATGAAGAATAATTTGAGACTAGAAACATATTAAAATGGAAACTTGAAAGCTTCTAAATTCAATTGCATAATATTTAACTTAACCTAGAGATGAATAGTGAAGCTTAGTGTCTGATAGAGGTATATACGGATGATTGTGAAAAAATATAATTGGGAAGTGCATGAAATCTTAAAATTTTCCATAATACCTATGAAGGTTAAAAAATTTGTTATGGATATATTAAAGTGATCTTAATAAACAAAATATTTGCAGTTAGACTTCACTTTTCCCTTTTATTTTCCTTCTCCACCATCCCACCCCTCATCATGGTCCTTGTGATATTTTCTCAATCTCCTTTCCCTCACTCATGTGCTGCCATCCAAGGATAAGAGAAAAAGAGAAACAAGAAAAGAAAGGAAGAAACAAAGAAAGGGATAGAGAGGTGAGAAACAAAGAAACAGAGACAGAAATGAAAAGAGAGAAACCAAGAAAAGAGGGAAAGGGAGGGCGTGAGACAGAGGAAAATAGAGAAGAAAGAAATTCAAGCAAGAACAACCTAGGAAGAACAAGATATCAAGGAGCCATGGAAAACAAGGTAGGGGTTTTTTTTCTCACTTTCACTCTTTGTCTTTTGTATTTTAAATCTGAAAAGTTTATGGTTTTAAATTGAAAAGATTAGATGATGATGTTTGTGAATTGACTTGGATATGAAAGCTTGGTTTTCTTGATTTGGATTTTGATGAGCTTTTGATTTGAAAAATGAGTATGAAACCCACTTTCGATTTGTGATGTTGATGAGGATTTGGATGTTCGAATATGATAACTTTGATGTTGTTGATGATGGTTTTGGGTTTGATCCTTGGAATAGTTGTAAAATGGCTGAAATATGCTTGCAAAACTAGAGGATTCTGGTTCACGAATTGGAGCCGCGGTGCGCAAACCCAAAAACCATGCTCGACTTGATGAGCATCCAAGCGCTAGAAAGTTGGCGCTGGCAGAAATGAACTTTTGATGCTATTATTTAATAACTTGATTTTAATGCAATGTGCTATTTTAAGACATGTTAAATGAATATAAGCATAAGTAATGCTATATAAAGTATGATTATGCATATGTTCATTTATGAATAATAAGATTTGTGAAATGATTATATATTGAACATGGATATGAAATGGAATAGATGATGTTTGGTTGCATGATATGATTTAAGATTGATGGATGAAATATAATTGCATTATGCTATGAATTGAGATTTATTGATGAGATATCAATGTATGATGTTATGATATGAGATTAATTGATGAATCTGAATACCTATGATGAGAGAAACTACGATATGCATATTCATGCATGATTGATGATATGATGATTAAAGAGATTTGATGAAAAAAATGATTTTTCTCTCATGGGTATCCCTTTGTGGAACTAGGCTGGGTGGATTTTGGGTATACCTTAGGCTTAGGGTAAGTCTTGGACAATGGTAAGAGAGAAATTGAGAATCTCTCTTTACTAGAGTAATTGAGGTTGAGGAAGACCTCCCTCTTTACTTGAGCTTCCCTAATCATCAAGTAGAAGAGGATTTATATGCTTCCTTTTTACTGCTTAGGGTGATCCTAAATCTTGGATACTGTTAGGATTTTTATGCGTCTTCCCTATCCCAGATGATTGATATTATGAGGATTTCTATGCGTCCTCTCTATCATGGTAGTTTGAAGTGTACCCCTAGTTCTAGATTGAGGATTTTAGTGCGTCCTCTTTACTGGATAGAGATAGATATGGCCTAGTTACCTGGATTAGTCCTGTGTGACAAATTGATCATCATAAATAGGTTGATGTGCACCAACCTAAAAGTAGACTACTACCAAGTGAATGAATAATATTATGAGCTCATATCTTTGATTTTAAGATGAGACTTGAGTATTGATGATTTGATATTTGATAAAATGATTTATGAATTGATGAGTTTTCAGAAATGAGGTTTCTTGATATGAGTTTAGTATTGATGATATTTCGATTAATGAAAATACGAGATTTGATAACATGATTTACGATTGAACTATAAGAAATTTAAAGATGTGATTTATGAAGTAATTTTTGACGATATGAATGATTTTTCATAAAGATAAATTGAATTGTCTATTTCGGGAAGAGGAATGACCTATTTTGACTTTCTGCCACCTTCCTAGATTAACATGGAGTATTTTAAAAAATTGATTTTCCTCGAAATTGATGAAATTATTATGATGACATGTTTTTAAATAAACTACTAAGAATTTCATGATTCTCACCCCTACTTCTATGATTTCCACAATGATTCCACGAAAGATCTTTAACAGTTAAGCAAGATGACGAAACATGGAGCTTGCGATGTAGAGATAGTTTAGTTTGTTTAGTTAAGATTTTTGTACTATAAGAGGTATATTATATAATATATATCGATGTGTAATTTGTATATAATTTGTTTCATATTATATGTATATTATGCTTCTGCAAAAGGCTCATATTTTTATATATATTAAAAATATTTTATTTAAATATTTGTGGATATTCATAAGTAATGTACCAAATTCTAACTACTGATGTGTAAGTCGGATACATCATTAGTACTAGTATTTGAGATGTTATATTATGATATCAGAGCAATTCATCCTATTGAGCTGGGGTATGGACTAGCTATGCTTGTTATGCATTTGTCTTATCTTGATGATAAGATGCATAGGTAGGATTGCATAACTTCCTTGAGTTTATATGTTTATAGTTAACTGTCACACTGCTACATAATATTGAGCCTGATTAACTTAATATATAATGTGCAGTATGTACAGGAGACTATGGCATCGATTGGGCATACGTGTAAAGGCAGGACAGTTGCCAATAAAAATACGAGGGATGTTTGGAGAGATGATCGCCTCTATGAGAGGGCAAGGAGAAGTGTCTACGGTCATGAAGAAATACATTGTGGCCATGAATAAGATGTTGGGAAGAATGAGAAATAATCCACATCCGCAATAAGAAAACGAGGCTTCAGTGGCAAGAAACCAAAATTTCTATAATGAGTATCGGATCTCCTATGCCTTTTATACCAAAAGGAAAGACTGAACTTTAGAGGAATGTTTCCAGGAGACTTTTAGAGACTGTTGAAACCCAAGTTACGTGGGAGATGTTTTAAAACCACCTTCCTAGAAAGATACTTCTCAACTAGTGCTCAAGAAGAGAAGAAAGTGGAATTTCTAGAGCTTAAGCAAGGGTACTTGGCGGTGGGTAAGTACTTAACAAGTTTAAAGGATTCTTTAAGTTCTCCCCACACATCAAGTATAATCCAGATGAAAATGGAATATGCTAAGAATTAAGGTCAATTTGTGAGAAAGCATAAAGAAGGCTATATGGCCATTGGAATTTGAAACTTTCGTACCTTGATAGACAAGTATTGAATGGTTGAATCTATGGAGTCAAATCCAACTCAAGAGCAATGGCCACAAGGTTTCCTAAAATGAGAGAGAAATGATGATAGAATTCAAGAAGAATGAGTCATAACCTAGGAAAGATGATTTGATGAACTGTTGAAGGGGAGCAGTAGTGTTCTTAAAGAATGAAATAAGGTCAGGGTACCATCAAATCAGAATACGAGAGAAGATATCCCGAAGATTGTTATTAGAACCAAATATGAGCACTATGAGTATCTAGTAATGTTCTATGGTTTAACAAGTCCACAGGCAATTTTTCTGGATTATGTGAACAAACTTTCTGTACCATATCTAGACAAAGATTATTATGGTCTTTGTAGATGATATTTTCATCTATATAAAGACACTTAAAGAGCATGAATATCACCTCGAGAAAGTTCTAGAAATCTTGAAAGAGAAGCAATTGTATGCTAACAAGGTGCAATTAGTAGAACATGTAATTTCTAGAGAAGGAATATATGTAGATCCAAGTAAGAATAAACACAAGGACTGAAAAAGACAGTGTTTCTAAATGAACACAAGAGTACGAAAATAATTTTCAAAGACTAAAAAAGAAATTAATTACCATAACCAATTCTAATGATTCCAACTCCTCAAGGAAACTTTGAGATATACTATGATGCCTTAAGAAAAGGGGTAGAATGCATATAATGCCAGAGGGACGGGTAGTTGCTTATGCTTCTAGGCAATTGAGACCGCATGAGGACAACTATCCAACCCAAAACTTAGGACTAGCAATTGTGGTGTTTACTTTGAAGATTTGAAAGCATTAAATGTATAGAGTTAAGATTTGGGCCTTAGTGATCCTAAAAGTTTGAAATATTTGTTTGATTAAAAGATTGAATTACAAGACAAAGATGATGGATGAAGTTCTTGAAAGATTATGATTTTGAACTAAAGTATCATTTGGGTAAGGCCAATGAAGTAGCCGATGCACTGAGTAGAAGATTTCTGCATGTGTCCTATATGATGGTATGAGAGATGGAACTTTTAAAGAGTTTTAGAAACTTGATCCTAATAATGACCGTGTTGCTACATAATCCCTATTTGAATAGATTAGAAATTCATAATGATTTGAGGGCTCAAGTTAAGGATGCTCAAGAAGAAAATGAAGCCCTAAAAGAGATAGGTGAACTAATCCTTTTAGGAAAAAGAAAAGATTATAGAAGACCTACAAAAGGGACAATTATACTTAGAGGGAGACCTTATGTCCCAAGAAAACATGAAATTAAAGAGAAAATCCTTGAAGCGGCTCACAAGAGTGAACACGCCATCCATTCTAGAATTATGAAAATGTATTAAGACCTCAAAAGATGTTTGGAGGCCTCATATGAAAGCTGACATCGCTTGATGTGTCCAAATGTTTTGTTTGCCAAAAAAACAAGTAAAGATAGAATATTAGAAATCCTCAGGATCTCTACAACTCCTAGAAGTTCCCAAATGGAAACGGGAAAATATGTCAATGGTAATAAAATGTTCCAAAAATGTTCCTGTAAATTTTCTGCCCAATAAAAATGAGGACTATAATAATTCTTTGTTTCAAAAGATGTATTTATAATTAAGATTGCTAAAGATGATCTCATGGTAACTGAAATCTCTGCGCACCCACGACATATGAAGTAAATGAAACCTCATCAAGTCAAAGGATTCAATTTTCTTGTTAGAAACCTTGTGGGTGAGCATCTTAGGGGTTGCATCTTGGCTCATGCTCCAAGAACTGGGAAGATATTCATGATTATCAATGTCATGCAAAGTTTTCTTAGCAAGTATCCTGATACTAAACCTTTAGTGGTGCTTCCTAAAGGGATACTATCAACTTGGAAAAAGTTTCAAACAAGGTAAGTGGAGAACATACCACTCTATGACTTTTACACTGTGAAAATAGATAATAAATACCAATAACTGGAAGTGTTGAAATAATGGGTGGAGCGGAAAAGTATTCTTTTCCTGGGATACAAACAGTTCTTTTTAATTGTCTGTGAGAATGAAATTAGCAATTCATCATTATTTTGCCTAGAGATATGGCTTAAGATTCTTTCAATTCTTATTAGATGAGGGACATACTCCAAGAAATGAAAACATCAATATGGTACAATTCCTTTCCAAAGTACAAACACTTATAAAGGTTGTATTGTCAGGAACCCTGTATCAAAATCATGTCAGGAAGGTGTTCGATATTGTAAATATTATGTGGCCAAAATTTTAAAGTTAGAAACATCTAGGCTTGTTGTCAAGCCCATTCATAAGTAGAATAATATACTTGGTATAAGAAGCTTCTTTGATTTGGTTGAAAACACCATGCAGAAGGACACAAACTTTAAAAGAAAAGTGGTCGTCATACGAGATTTGTGTGAGATGACGAGCAAGGTACTTCACTATTATAAGGGAGATTTTCTTGATGAGCTTCCTGTTCTAGTTGATTGCACTATGGTACTCAATCTTGCCCCTAGATAGAAGCATGAAGCTAGGAAATTAAAAGAGTTATCTAGAACTTTTCAAATGAGGTAAATCAAATTTTGAGGATAAAATTTATAAAAGGGGGGGGGGAAAGAATTATAACATTCTGCCTAACCCAATAATCCTAATCAGGGTTATAGTTGCTCAATAAAATTATTGTAACATACCTGAGAATTTTTTTTTGTAATTGTTTGGAGTGAATTGAGCATAAATGTATAACATTGAACATGAGAAATAGCTCAAAATTTAACTTAAATAACTAAAAAGATAGAAATAAATATGAAGAATTTATTTCTAAGTCATAAAGGATTAGAATAACCTATATGAAATTTTGGAAGATCAGATAAGTTAGTTTGACATTTTTAATAACATTGATATAGTGTTTAAAGGCTAAACTAAACAGACAAATAGCTCATAAAATTATTAGATTATGAGCATATGTAAAATAAAGGATGAAGATTAATTTGAGACTAGAAAAAGATTAAAATGTACACTTAAAAGCTTCTAAATTCAATTCCATAAGATATAACTTAACCCAGAGATGAATAGTAAAGTTTAGTGTCTAATAAAGGTGTATTCGAATGATTGTCTAATAAAATGATCTTAATAGATAAAATGTTTCTGGTTAGACTTCACTTTTCCCTTTTATTTTCCTTCTCTACCATCCTACCCCTCACCATGGTCCTTGAGATATTTTCTCACTCTCCTCTCCCTCACTCACGTGTTGTCAGCCAAGGATAAGAGAAAAAGAGAAACAAGAAAAGAAAGGAATAAATAAAGAAAGGGAGAGAGAGGTGAGAAACAAAGAAATAGAGATAGAAACGAAAAGAGAGAAACCAAGAAAAAAAGGAAAGGGAGGGCATGAGACAGAGGAAAATGGAGAAGAAAGAAATTCAAGCAAGACCAGCCTAGGAAGAACAAGATATCAAGGAGCCATGGAAAGCAAGGTAGGGTTTTTTTCTCCCTTTCTCTCTCTTTGTCTTTTGTGTTTCAAATCTGAAAAGTTTATGGCTTTGAATAGAAAAGATAAGATGATGATGTTTGTGAATTGATTTGGATATGAAAGCTTCGTTTTCTTGATTTGGATTTTGATGAGCTTTTGATTTGAAAAATGAGTATGAAACCCACTTTTGATTTGTGATTTTGATGAGGATTTGAATGTTTGAATATGATAACTTTGATGTTGTTGATGATGATTTTGGTTTTGATCCTTGGAATAGTTGTAAAATGGCTGAAATCTGCTTGCAAAACTTGAGGATTCTGGTTCTATGAACTGGCACTGCGGCACGCAAACCTGGAAACCATGCTCGATGAGTGCCTAGGGGCTGGAAGGCTGGCGCTCAGGACAAAAATGATCTTTTGATGCTATTATTTAATAACTTGATTTTAATGCAATGTAATGCAATTTTAAGACATGTTAAATGAAGATAAGCATAAGTAATGCTATATAAAGTATGATTATGCATATGTTCATTTATGAATAATAAGATTTGTGAAATGATTATGTATTGAACATAGATATGAAATGGAATAGATGATGCTTGGTTGCATGATATGATTTAAGATTAATGGATGAAATATCAATGCATTATGTTATTAATTGAGATTTATTGATGAGATATTAATGCATGATGCTATGATATGAGATTGATTGATGAATTTGAATACCTATGATGAGAGAAACTATTGTGTTTGGACGTATACCTTTGAAGACTTGTTTTGATGATAACAAACGTGAAGACAAAATGAAGATGATAAATAGACCAAGTCCAAGTTTATATATGATTAGCTTTAGGACTTAGAATCTGTTGTACGGAGCTCACTTTGATATCTCACTGTTTTTGAAAGAACTGATAAAATTGAGGGTAAAAAGAAACTTGAATGTTTTTAAAATGTTTTCCAAGAACTGGTTTTTTAATAGTTTATTCGAATAGCAGCTTGTCTATTCGAATAAATCATTCCAGCCTTTTATATCTTTTAAGCCATTATTCGAATACCATTTGTTTTATTCGAATAATAACTTTCAATCCCTGCTACGTGCTTAAGTTTTTCAAAATGTTATTCGAATAGCATTTTGGCAATTCGAATAAAAGGAGTTTTCAGTCTGATTTATTAAAAGATACCATTCGAATAAGTTAGCAGTTATTCGAATAAAGCTCTTTTTTTAGAAACTCTGTTTTTAACTAAGTTATTCGAATAACACAATGGTTATTCGAATAACCCATATCAGATGGTCTTTTCACGATGGTTCAGGAACAGTGTTATTCGAATAGAATGTTAAGCTATTCGAATAAACATGATGGTTACGAACACTGATATGGAAACAAACAACGTTTTAATTCGGTTAAATTGCTTTTAATGCTACCCAATGACTATTTCATCTATTTTTCTCTATAAATAGGAACCTTGGGTCACGACTAAAATTGCCTAATACTCTGAATTATTTTCTGCTTGCTCTAATCTGTGAAAATTATTTTCTACGCTCTTTTTTGATTAAAAACTTTGAGATATTTCTGTGAGAGCTCCATTAGCACTTCAATTTGTATTACCTACTCTGAGTGAGAGTTTCTCTTCATTTATTTTCTGATATTCTGTATCGAGGGTGAGGTATCCCTGCAGGCTGAGACTTTAGTACAAGGATAGAGTTTCCCTGTGTGTGAAAAGTGCTCTTTTGTGTAACGGTAGCAAGCACCTATTGAAGCTTGTATACTTAGTGAAAAATCTTGACTTTCGAGGACTGGACGTAAACCACAAGTGGGTTAGTGGTCGAACCAGGATAAATACTGTGCCTGCTTTTCTCTTTTTAATCTCTTTATTTTATGTAATTTTAATTTATTGCATATTTATTTTTCACTATTTTTATTGTTTCTTTTCTTCTTCTTGTTCCTTCTGTACATTTATTTATTAAGTTTTTATTATTTGTTTTTGATAAAAAGAGGTTTTGAGAAAAAGTTTTATACTCAATTCAGCCCCCCTCTTGAGTACTGGAAGCCACTTGGTAACAAGTGGTATCAGAGCTAGACTCTTATATAAAAAGCTTAGCAGCTTCAAGAGAATATGGCTTCTTCAAATGGTTTTTCAGAAAGATCCTCCATAAACCGACCACTCTTCTTCAATGGGGATGGTTATGCATGTTGGAAGGAAAGAATGAAAATCTTCATCGAAGCTATTGATCTAGATGTATGGGATACTGTCGAAAACGGTGCTTTTATACCCACACATGAGGTCGATGGTGTAAGGACCGAAACACGACAAAATAAATGGTCTGATGAAGACAAAAGAAAAGTTCAATATAATTTAAAAGGCAAAAATATTATTACTACTACTTTGGGATATGATGAGTTTTTTAGAATTTCAAACTGTAAAACTGCTAAAGAAATGTGGGACACTTTGCAAGTTACCCATGAGGGTACTAGTGAAGTTAAGAGGTCGAGAATCAATTCTCTAACTCGTGAATATGAATTATTCAGAATGAACCAAGGAGAAAGCATTCAGGAAATGCAAAAGAGGTTCACCCACATAGTTAATCATCTTGTATCTTTAGGTAAAAATTTTTCTAACGAAGATTTGATTAACAAAGTATTGAGATGTCTTAGCAGGATTTGGCAACCTAAGGTAACAGCTATTTCAGAATCAAGGGACTTATCCACAATGACTCTAGCTACCCTCTTTGGAAAACTTCATGAGCATGAACTGGAACTGAGTAGATTAAGTCAAAGCGATGAAAACGATAAAAAGAAAAAGGGGATAGCGCTCAAAGCCACTTCATCAACATTCGACAATGATGATGAATAAAATGAAGAAAGCTCAGAGAACATCGAGGTAAGTGAAGAAAATCTTAGTTTGTTGGTTAAAAAGTTTGGTAAATTTTTCAGGAAAAAGGGAACGTAAAGAAGACCTCCCTTCCCTCTGAAGAAGACTCATTACAAAGGCGAAGGAGCTTCATCGACTCCAACTTGCTATGAATGTGGCAAACTTGGTCACATGAAAATGGAGTGCCCAGTTTACCAAAAGAAGAAGGAGAAATTTGAAAAGAAGCCCTTCAAGGAAAGAAAAGGAAAAAAAGCCTATATAGCATGAGATGAAAATGACATGGATTCAACTGACAACTCAGATAGCGAGGAAGCTCAACTATGTCTCATGGCCAAAGGAGAAGAAGAAGAAAGCGAAAATGAGGTAAGTTCTAATACTACTCTATTACCTTCTTACGATGAGTTACAAGATGCTTTTGAAGAATTACATGAAGAATCTTTAAAATTCACAAAAATTATTTCTTCTTCTAAGAAAACAATTTCTTCTTTAGAAAATCAAATTCTTGTCTTAAATAAAGAAATAGAAGAATTGAAAATTAAAAATGAAACTTTGGGAATCATTAATGCATGCACAAATCATTCTTCACATGCTTCTACTTCTTCATCTTGTTCTTCATGTCATATGCTTGAAAAAGAAATTGAAGACTTAAAGAACACTCTTTCTAAATTCACCTTTGGAAGGGATAACTTAAATATTTTATTAAGAAGATAAAGAGTGATTTTTCAAAAGGCCGGGATAGGTTATAACCCAAAAAATCAACAAAAACTCTATAAAAATTTCTTTGTGCATTCTAGTGTTTCAAGTAGTCTTTTTATTAAATGTTTTTACTGCGAAAAAAAGGACATAGTGCATTAACATGTAATGCTAGGAAAAACAAAAATATAAAAATTAGAACAAAAATGGTTTGGGTTCCCAAGGATACTATACCCAAAACTGACACACAAGGACCCAAGAAAGTTTAGGTACCAAAAGTTAAAAACTAAACATGTGTTGTAGGTGTGCTTGAAAGCTAGGAGTTCAAATTGGTATCTCGATAGCGGCTGCTCCAAGCACATGATCGGGGACGACTTAAAATTCACCATGCTTATTCCCAAGAATCATGGACACGTTACTTATGGTAATAAAAACAAGGGAAAAATTCTTGGAATCGGCTAAGTCGGTAAGAACCCTAACTCCTCTATTGAAAATGTGCTACTTGTTGAAGGTTTGAAACATAATTTGCTTAGTATTAGCCAATTATGTGATAAAAGAAATAAAGTTATATTTGATTCAAATTGTTGCATAATTGAAGATAAAAATGATAAGCATGTTAAATTCATTGGTCATAGAGTAAACAACATTTATATGATTAGTCTTGATGATATATTTTCAAATGATGCGAAATGTCTTTTAAGTAAAAATGATGATTCATGGTTATGGCATAGGAGAATTGCACACATTCACATGGATCACTTAAAGAAGTTGGTCTCTAAAGAGCTAGTAATTGGACTACCCAAGCTTAGTTTTGTAAAAGATAAATTATGTGATGCATGTCAAAAGGGTAAACAAATAAAGGTCTCTTTTAAAGTAAAAAATATAGTTTGAACTACTAGACCTTTACAACTTTTGCACATAGATCTATTTGGACCTTCTAGAACTATGAGCTTTGGTGAGAATTACTATGCTTTAGTGATTATGGATGATTTTTCTAGGTTTACATGGACTTTATTTCTTGCAAATAAAAATGATGCATTTCTAGCTTTTAAAAGACTTGCCAAAGTTATTCAAAACGAAAAAGGTTTTCAAATCTCTTCTATAAGAAGTGATCATGGTGGCGAATTTGAAAATAATGTTTTTGAAAATTATTGTGATGAACATGGCATTAATCATAATTTCTCTGCCCCTAGAACTCCATAACAAAATGGAGTTGTAGAAAGGAAAAATCGTTCTTTAGAAGAAATGGCGAGAACTATGCTTAATGAGGCTGTTCTTCCTAAGTACTTTTGGACGGATACTGTAAATACAGCTTGTTATGTAATGAACAAGGTCCTTCTATGGCCTATTTTAAAGAAAATCTCATATGAATTGTATAAGGGAAAAAAGCCAAATGTCTCACACTTTCATATTTTTGGATGCAAATATTTTGTTTTAAACAATAGAAAAGATAACTTAGGCAAGTTTAATGCTAAGTCTGATGAAGGTATATTTCTTAGTTATTCAAATCATAGTAAGGCTTTTCATATATATAATAAATGAACTATGACTATTGAAGAATCTATACATGTTGCATTTGATGAAACTGACCCAAATGGATCGAGAAAGGATATTGTTATTGATGATGTTGCAGAGGTCTTGGCGAAAACACATTTGGATAGTAAAGAAAAGGAAATCAAGGAGCAAGAGGATAAACAAAGACAAGAAGATTCGCAAGCTTTGGAACTTCCCAAAGAATGGCGAACTTCAAAATATCATTCCCTTGATCAGATTATCGATGATGTATCTAAAAGTGTAAGTACTCGTAATTCTCTTAGAAATACATGCAATCACTTAGCTTTTGTTTCTCAAATTGAACCTAAGGATTTAATTGAAGCTTTTGATGATGAACATTGGATCTTAGCTATGCATGAGGAATTAAATCTGTTTGAAAGAAATCAAGTTTGAGAATTAGTTGCTAGACCTAATAATCACCCTATAATTGGTACTAAATGGGTTTTTAGAAACAAACTTGATGAAAATGGGTTAATAACTAGAAACAAAGCTAGGCTGGTTGCTAAAGGATATAATTAAGAATAAGGTATAGATTATGAAGAAACCTATGCACCTGTAGCTAGATTAGAAGCTATTAGAATGTTACTTGCTTATGCTTGCATCATGGATTTCAAATTATATCAAATGGATGTCAAAAGTGCTTTTCTAAATGGTTTTATTCAAGAGGAGGTATACATTGAACAACCTCCAGGTTTTGAAAATCATGAACTACCCAACCATGTTTTTAAACTTAAAAAGGCTTTATACAGTTTAAAGCGAGCTCCTAGAGCTTGGTATGAAAGGTTGAGTAAGTTCCTTTTAGAAAATAATTTTTTAAGAAGAAAAGTCGATACTACCCTTTTTATTAAGAATAAAAAGCATGATATTCTTCTTGTGCAAGTATATGTGGATGATATTATCTTTAGTGCTACTAATGAATCCCTGTGCAAGGAATTTGCTAAGATAATGCAGAATGAATTTGAAATGTCGATGATGGGAGAGTTGAATTTCTTTCTTGGACTTCAAATCAAACAAACGAACAAAGGGACATTCATAAGTCAAACCAAATACTGCAAGGAATTGCTTAAGAGATTCGAAATGGAAAACGCTAAACACATGGCCACTCCGATGGGCACTTCTTGCTACTTGGACAAAGATGAATGAGGTAAATTAGTAGAAATAACGAAATATAGAGGTATGATTAGATCTATCCTTTATCTTACTGCTAGTAGGCCAGATATAATATTTAGTGTATGCATGTGTGCTAGATATCAAGCAAACCCTAAGGAATCTCATTTAAGTGTTGTTAAACGAATAATGAAATATCTAGTAAGTACTTCACAAATGGGCTTGTGGTACCCTAAGGGTGCCTCTTGTAGCCTAATAGGCTATTCTGACTTTGATTTTGCTGGGTGCAAATTGGATAGAAAAAGTACTAGTGGGAGATGTCACTTGCTTAGTAGTTCTTTAGTTTCTTGGCATAGCAAGAAACAAAATAGTGTGGACTTGTCTACCGCTGAGGCTGAATATGTTGCAGCCGGGAGTTGTTGTGCTCAAATCCTATGGATGAAGCAACAACTTTTAGACTATGGTCTTCAGCTTGATCACATCCCGATAAGATGTGATAACACTAGTGCAATAAATATCTCTAAGAATCCCATTCTGCATTCCAAAACAAAGTATATAGAGATAAGACATCACTTTATCAGAGATCATGTACAAAAAAGGGATTGTATTCTTGAGTTTATTGAAACAACTAAGCAACTTGCAGATATTTTCACTAAACCCTTAGCAAAAGAAGCATTCTTTTATATTTGAGGAGAATTGGGCATAATTGATCAATCCAATATATAATTGCATTGCTGAATATTATCACATGAACATATGCCTTGAATTTCATGAACGTATGCTTTTCTGTGTTTCTTTGTTAGTTTTATTCGAATAAATAGGCTTTTATTCAAATAAACTTCTTTACTGCTTGTTAAAAATATGTTGAATATCAGCTTTATTCAAATAAAACTCAGTTTATTCAAATAAACTGGCTCCTGTGTGAAAACCTATTTGAATATCATCTCTGTCTATTTGAATAAATCCCCCCTTATTCGAATAACCAGACTCCTATCAGTCTCTGTTTTTGCCCTCTGTCTATTCAAATAAACCTCAGGCTATTTGAATAACCAGAGCCCTGTTTTATCATTCATAACTGATGGCTTTCAGTCTATTCGAATAACTTCTACAGTTATTCGAATAAAGCCTATTGTTCTGCCAAAACGCTTGGCTTTCCCTGATGATCTATTCGAATAGAAACTCCCTCTATTCGAATAAACCCTAGCAAAACACCCTTTCAACGCCTGTCCTTTCAGTTTCCAAGCAAGGTTTATTCGAATAAACCTCTGTTTATTCAAATAAACACGGGCCTCCCTTTAAATAACTCCTGCGCGCCCAACCGTTTCACTCCCTCTTCTCTTTTCTTCTCTATTTTTCACCTTCCCATCGTCACTTCCTCTCTTACTCTCCTCCACCATCTTCGTCACTTCCTCTTCCTTACTCCCAATCACCATGGCCTCCTCCTCTAGCAAGCGCCCATGCACGAAGACTGCTCCATGCAACAATCCTCTTGACTTGAGAAGGCTCTCATCCAACGAAGAGCATCGTGCCCGCTTCATTACGCACTTCTGGGAGCGTAACCTGGTTCAACCCAAGTATCTTGACCTCTCTTTCTTCCAGCAACATCGTGGTTTCAACTTTCTGACCCTGCTGTAAAACTAGGGAGTTCTACAGCTTTGCTTTCACCAGGCCACTCTTTATCCAGCTCTGGTGAAGATGTTCTTTTGTAATCTGGCATTTGATGGCCAGAACTTTCTCTCCGAGGTCTGTGATCAGAACATTGTGATCACACCGCAAGACTGACTGACTTTGTTTGGGTTGTAGTTCACTGGCGCCCTTGTTGCAGATGGTGATAACCCTTTCCTTGAAGAGTTCAACAAGTTTCAGGCGATTGAGGACCTGCTGAAGCCTGGTTTGGCCTTGCCTGACAAGGGTCTCAAGGGTGGCATGCTGAAGAGCTAAGATAGGATTCTGCATTACGCCTTTGCTCACATCTTGGCTCCCCGCAGTGGAAATTATGCCTACCTAAGTGAGGATGACATCTTTATGCTTTGGTTTCTGAAGAATAGCCATCAGATCAACTGGCCTGTGTTTATCATGAAACACATGATGAAGGCCAAGGGCAAGGAAAAATCTGACTTGCCTTATGGTATTCTCGTCACTACCTTGCTGAGCAAGCATCCTCAGGTCTTGGAGACTGAGCGAGCCATTGCCCTGACTCACCACAATGTTTTTGGCTCCCACACCTTACGCAAAATGAAGATGATCCAAACTGATGAAGGCTGGGTGCACCCAGATGAGGTTGCTGAGGATGAGCTTGACCCTGCTGACGCTCCTGCTGCCCCCGTTGATGTACCTGCTGCTGCTCCTGCTCCTGTCACCTTAGAGCAGATCATGGTCACCTTGCATGATAACAGAGCCTATATGGAACATACCTTTTCTATTCTTTTTGATAGAATAGAAGGTGTTGAATGTGAGGTTGCAGCTCTCTGATCTGCTTCACCTGCTCCTGCACCAGCTTCTTCACCACCACCTCCGGATACCTATTTCTAGGAACCTTAGTTCTTAGGATCTCTGTTTTTGCCTTCATGTTATTTATTTCTGGCTTTTGTAATTGAATCTTTTGATTAATGCATAAATACAGTTTCTTGAAGATCTATTGATATGAGTATGCTTCCTTTTATGCACTTATACTTAGATATATGTTTATGGGACTTACCCCTCCTTTTTGCTCATGACAAAAGGGGGAGAAAAATTTGATTATTTGAATTTAATTGAGAAAAGACAGGTAAACTTAAAATGAGATTGGATTCAAATTGAAAGGGGGAACTGCGCACATATCTGACATACATTACCTCTTATAATTAAAGAGGGAGAGTAAGCTTTTATACCTCTTTGTGAATTCCAATTATATGCACTGACTCTTTTCTCATTGATAGTTTGTCATCATAAAAAAGGGGGAGAATGTGGTTGGACGTATACCTTTGAAGACTTGTTTTGATGATAACAAACGTGAAGACAAAATGAAGATGATAAATAGACCAAGTCCAAGTTTATATATGATTAGCTTTAGGACTTAGAATCTATTGTACGGAGCTCACTTTGATATCTCACTGTTTTTGAAAGAACAGATAAAATTAAGGGTAAAAAGAAACTTGAATGTTTTTAAAATATTTTCCAAGAACTGGTTTTTTAATAGTTTATTCGAATAGCAGCTTGTCTATTCGAATAAATCATTCTAGCCTTTTATGTCTTTTAAGCCATTATTCGAATACCATTTATTTTATTCGAATACCATTTGTTTTATTCGAATAATAACTTTCAATCCCTGCTACGTGCTTAAGTTTTTCAAAACGTTATTCGAATAGCATTTTGGCTATTTGAATAAAAGGAGTTTTCAGTCTGATTTATTAAAAGATACCATTCGAATAAGTCAGCAATTATTCGAATAAAGCTCTTCTTTTAGAAACTCTGTTTTTAACTAAGTTATTCGAATAACACAATGGTTATTCGAATAACCCATATCAGATGGTCTTTTCACGATGGTTCAGGAACAGTGTTATTCGAATAGAATGTTAAGCTATTCGAATAAACATGATGGTTAAGAACATTGATATGGAAATAAACAGCATTTTAATTCGGTTAAATTGCTTTTAATGCTACCCAACGACTATTTCATCTGTTTTTCTCTATAAATAGGAACCTTGGGTCACGACTAAAATTGCCTAATACTCTGAATTATTTTCTGCTTGCTTTAATCTGTGAAAATTATTTTCTACGCTCCTTTTTGATTAAAAACTTTGAGATATTTCTGTGAGAGCTCCATTAGCACTTCAATTTGTATTACCTACTCTGAGTGAGAGTTTCTCTTCATCTATTTTCTGATATTCTGTATCGAGGGTGAGGTATCCCTCAAGGTTTGTATAAGGGTGAGGTATCCCTGCAGGCTGAGGCTTTAGCATAAGGGTAGAGTTTCCCTGTATGTGAAAAGTGCTCTTTTGTGTAACGGTAGCAAGCACCTATTGAAACTTGTATACTTAGTGAAAAATCTCGGCTTTCGAGGACTGGGCGTAGACCACAAGTGGGTTAGTGGTCGAACCAGGATAAATACTGTGTCTGCTTCTCTCTTCTTAATCTCTTTATTTTATGTAATTTTAATTTACTGCATATTTATTTTTTGCTATTTTTATTGTTTCTTTTCTTCTTCTCATTCCTTCTGTGCATTTATTTATTAAGTTTTTAATATTTGTTTTTGATAAAAAGGGGTTTTGAGAAAAAGTTTTGTACTTAATTTACCTCCTTCTTGAGTACTGGAAACCATTGGATAACAACTATGATATGCATATTCATGCATGATTGATGATATGATTATTAAAGAGATTTGATGAAAAAAATGATTTTTCTCTCATAGGTATCCCTTTGTGGAACTAGGCTGAGTGGATTTTGGGTATACCTTAGGCTTAGGGTAAGTCTTGGACAATGGTAAGAGTAAAATTGAGAATCCGAGAGTAATTGAGGTTGAGGAAGACCTCCCTCTATATCTAAGCTTCCCTAGTCATCAAGTAGAAGATGATTTATATACTTCCTTTTTACTAGTTGGGGTGATCCTAAATCCTGGATAGTGTGAGGATTTCTGTGCATCTTCCCTATCCCAGACGACTAATATTATGAGGATTTTTGTGTGTCTTCTCTATCATGGCAGTTTGAAGTCTACCCTTAGTTCTAGACCGAGGTTTTCTGTGCGTCCTCTTTACTAGACAGGGATGGATATGAGTTAGTTACCCAGAGTAGTCTTGTGTGACAAATTGATCATCATAAATAGGTTAATGTGCACTAACCTGAAAGCAGGCTACTACCAAGTGAATGAATAATATTATGAGCTCATATCTTTGATTTTAAGTTGAGACTTGAGTATTGATGATTTGATATTTGATAAAATGATTTATGAATTAATGAGTTTTCAGAAATGAGGTTTCTTGATATGACTTTAGTATTGATGATATTTCGATAATATGAAAATATGAGATTTGATAACATGATTTACGATTGAACGATAAGAAATTTAAAGATGTGATTTATGATGTAATTTTTGATGATATGAATTATTTTTCATAAAGATAAAATGGACTGTCTATTTTGGGAAGATAAAAGACTTGCTTTGGCTTTCTGCCACTTTCCTAGATTGACATAGAGTATTTTAAAAAATGGATTTTTTTCCCGAAATAGCTGGACTTATTGTGATGACATGTTTTTAATTAAATCGTTGAGAATTTCATTATTCTCACCCCTACTTCTATGATTTCCACAATGATTCCAGGAAAGATCTTCAACAGTTAAGTAAGATGACGAAAGATAGAGCATGCGATGAAGAGATAGTTTAGTTTGTTTAGTTAAGACTTTTGTACTATAAGAGGTATATTATATAATATATAGCGATGTATAATTTGTATATAATTCACTTTATATTATATGTATATTATGCTTCCCCAAAAGACTCATATTTTTATATATATTAAAAATCTTTTATTTAAATATTCATGGATATTCATAAGTAATGCACCAAGTTCTAATTAATGATGCGTAAGTTGGATACATCATTAGTACTAGTATTTGGGATGTTACAACATGCCTCTGGGCGACAGAAGCCTGCCTTTCCTGGCATACGCAAGAGCGTGCGTCCTTCCTACTCTTACTGGGAGGTTCCATGGTTTCGGCCTTTGCTTTTGCAAGGTGTGGAGATGCTCTGCACTCCGTCCTCCTCCTTTCTCGACTGTTCTGGAGGCACTTGGTTTTACTCTGAAGTGTAGTTAGATATGCAAGAGGGTGGACTAATCTCTTTGAGCAATTTGGGGTGAAGCATTCTCCTCATGTTGACCAACAAGGAAGAAATAGACGCTGATTTCTAGAAAAATCTTGGAGGTGGCCATGGTTAGTGGCATTATCATCATCACTATCTTTGTCTGGCTTCCTTCTTGGCTCTTTCTAGTGGACATTCTTGACTTATAGTAGTTTATGTACTCTTTTTGTTAGAGCAGACGATGTATAGAATGAATAAAAGTCCTTTTTTTTGAATTTTAAAAATTGTATTTTCTATTTTCCATTTTCATTTTCTGCTCTCTTTTCCTTTTCTCTAGGATAAGTCCAACACTCATCGTGTAGAAATATAGTTAACATAGTCATGTTGCCCCCAGCTTGGTGCTTGGCTAGAGGTGGCAAAACGGGTTTAACCCGTTGGGTTAACCCGTCAACCTGCTATTTTTTTGCGGGTTGGGTTCAAGATTTCAACTCACTTTTATTTTTCAACCCACATAACCCGCCCCGCATAACTCGCGGGTTATGCGGGGCAGGGACGGGTTGGCCCATTGGGTTGAGTTTTTTTTTTAAGTGTTATAAATAAGTCTTTTTATTTGTATTTGTAGTATTTTTATGATTATGATACTAATTTTTTTTATTTTTTTTATTTTTTTAGTCTTTATAAATTATAATTTTCTATTTTTTTAAATTTTTTTTGAATTTTTTTTTGTATTATTTTTTTTTTTGTTTTTTAGGTGGATTAGGCGGGTTGACTTGCCAACCTGCTTACTTTTTCTTATTTTCTCTTTTAAGCGAGTCAACCCTCCAACCTGCCAACCCAACCTAAAACGGGGTGGGTTGCTCTTCCAACCTATTTCCCAAAACGGGCCATCCCGCCCAGCCCCATATTTTGGTGGGTTGAAGGCGGGGCGGGGCGGGGTGAGGCGGGTTGACCGGTATACCACCTCTATGCTTGGCTAATATAGCAAAGTAGTAAGATAAGTCTTAATACCCTCAGGTGACGAGATCCGTGCTTTACTGGAAGCCGTGGTCCTAATTGCCCCATAGGGTTAAGAGCTTTAATATGGAGGCTTTTACGACCAAGTCATTTGATATTTGTGGACGCGTCGTGGTCCGAACAAGGTCCACGCGTCAGTTGATTATAAGTGGACATTCCGGGGTATAGTCAGGGTCCGTAGAAAAAATCCAGACTCAACTATAGGGCTTGCATGACGTTTGATTTTTTGCGCAATCATCCTTTCAACTGTTGGGATAGCTATGAAGTCCGTGTGGCAAATTGTGACTGGATAGATATGGTTAGGGCTCAGCACGCTATGGGGAGTAGTTTTTGAAATCTGAAGTGTTAGGACAGAATTGCCCCTAATTGTGTTACCTCTATAAATAGGGGCTAAGGACTCCTTTTCCACACTCACTGTTCCTCTTTAGACTCCAGCAACTTGAAACGATTTTCGGTAGCTTTTCACAGCAGAGAAGCGTGGTTTCGAGAGCTTGGCAAAGGTTCTTAGCGATTTTCAACAGATCCTCATCTTCTAGTCATATATTTTTCTCCATTTCTTCAAGGTATGTCCCTTTTCGCCTTCTATTTTCACTATTTTTAGCGTTATTTAGAGATAGAGGGTTTATGTCTCTAGTGATTCTGGGCCCAATTTTGTGTTATTGCTCTTTGGAGCACTTTCTTTGTCACGGCGTGAGTGATATATACGCTTTTATTGGCTCGTGGACTTTTTTAAAGTGCGAAGGCCAATACCTGTAGTAGGTGTAACTGACTGTGTACGGAGGTAGTATTCCCTCCCCTATGTCAATCTAAGGTAATTTTGATATCGTCTTATCAGCCTTTTGGGTGTTTCCAAGGATTCAATGGCTAGGAGACGAGTAGCTAGGCCTTAGAGATTGGTTGTGGAAAACCCCACACTAATAGTCTGCGAAAGGTAGGTGTATCCTTGGGTTGGAGATGACGTATGGGACAATGAATCTGATTTTCCAACTAAGGAGAAAATAATAAACCTCGCGAGCTATTTAGTGCTAACAAAATGTGGTAGGCAAGACCACAAGTACTGGATCTCAGCTCCGGAGCAGGGCTAGAGGGTGTGTTCAAGTAGGATAGAGGGCAAACACTACATATTTTTGTACGAAGACATCTTCATCTATCTGGGGCTCCGAATCCCTTTCACTGAGTTTCAAACTGTGATCCTCCACACTCTCCTTGTGGGTCTGTCCCAGCTTCATCCCAACCGCTAAGGAAACATCCTTGCATACGAAAGACTTTGCCAGGTAGTTGGATTGCAGTACTCAGAGAATGTATTCTTTTATTTCCTCACGCGGTGGTGCCTCTAAGTGGGGTAATGCAAAAGAATTGGCTCACTCTCTGGTCAAGGCCTGGTTAGAAGGTCTTCAGAATTTTCCAAGATGGCTTCAAGAACTTCAAGACAAAGTTCTTTAAGCTAAAGGCGGCACGAAGGACCCGTACGTTCTTCCTGGATGCCGAAGGGGAGCCAGTGTTCGATTTGTACTGGACCAAACAAGTGAGGGACATCCCTCTTGGAATGATTGAGATGGAGAAGCACAATCTTGATCAGGGCGACACCGAGTGTGTTGATTTCTTAACTATGTGGGCTCATGATATCGACCTCATTTCATGTAAAGATATTCTAGATGCTGATGATGATGAAACTCTAGTGGTCATTCTGGGTAGAGTGCAGATCGTAGTCCATATTTGCTTTTTGTATGTAGCAATTTCCTTTATTTTTACCTGCTATTTCTAACTTGTCCATTTTACAGAAAGCATGGCATCCGAGAATGCTCTTGCCACTCTCTTGGCTATGAAGGCAAGGATTAAAGATGCAGGACTTTCCAACGTTCCAGCGGACATTACTCCAGCCTCTCCCGTCTAGGATCTGATGATCGAGGTGGGTCTGGTCCAGCTGGAGGAGTCTCCTCAGCCTCTGCAGAAATGAAAGAGGAAAGTTGTTGAAGCCAGTAAAGCAGAGGATCGAGGGAAGAGGGTGGCCATTAAGGTGGATGATGAGGGTCCGATTTCCTTGTTTGGGGGTAACTCGAAGCCCGGGTCATTCATTGATTGGCAGCTCTTGGACAATAAAGTTATAAATCATGTCACCCAAGATAGTCCACCAAAGATCCTTTCAATGATTCAAACCTACAGTCTCCATCTTGCTATCAGAGCTTGTTATGTTGAGAGGTGCATGGGGAAGTATGACAGAAAAAAGATAGCAAAGCTGAGGGCAACTGAGGAGGAAGGAACCTGATAACTTAACTTAGCTCTCAAGGCCAAAGAGGAAGCCGAGAAAGACATGGAAGACGTAGAAGTAAAGGTCAACGAGCTGAAGGGGAAGCTAGTGGACTTAGAGGATGGTTTGAAAAAAGAGAAGGCTTACTCTGCAAAGGCTAAGAAGGAAGTCACTAGCCTCTGCACTGAGAATGCAAGCCTCTAATCTCAAGTGGCACAACTGCAAGAGGATACCCAACAATTGATAACCATATGCACAAAGATCAATAGGGAGAAATTCCAAAATACAGTTGACCAAGTCTAGCTCTTTAACCTCGGGGTGGCTTTGGCATTGGACGCATTGGATTTTGGGAAGGTGATCAGAGATAGCCGACCCGTGTCTCTAGTTCTTTCTCAAGACGACCAAGGTGCCGCCGAGGTCCCACTTGTCGCTATTCAAGATACGACCATTTTCGAAGGAAATGGCGGAGCATCGGATACCAGTCATAAGAGTTTGGAGGGCGATGATAGTGAAGCTTAGCCTGCTTCCTTTTTTCCTTGCTTTATTTACTGAATTCCTTTGTCCCCTACATGGGGTGTTTTATTTCTGTAAAGACAATTGCCCCGATCGCTGGGGTACATTAAATACATTTTATTTTCCCCTAACTATTGTATGTTTTTCTTTTCCATGGTCTGAACTAGGTCCAACGCCCATTAAAATATGCACTTGGTGACCATTTAAGGACTTAAGAGAATTTTAATCAAGTAGAACATCTGGGGTCCAACACCCAGAACTTTTGAGCACTCAGAACTCCACTTTAGAAAAATTTAAGGTGATCCATAACCGAGGTCTTTATCGATTACGGTCCAATTCAGAAAATCACCTAACACTTAAGAATTTTCAACTTTAGAATCAATTTAACACAAGACATTCATGGTAGGTACCTAGTGACAGATTATAGTTTTTGTAACCCATGTTGCCAATTAACTTCACAACCACAAAATGGTTATGCCCAAGTGTTGAGGATTTGGGTATATGCCCCTAACTCGTGACCAAAACACACAAACGGATTTTGTGCATTATTCCTCTTAACCTGGAATCTAAGAGACCTCAGATCTTACAAGGAACAGACTCTAGACATTGTCAAGGTGCTCTCTAGCTTGAGGGTTTTTGAATCATTAAAAGAAACTCTAGATCCTACAAGGAATGGGCCCAATACACATTGTGGCTTGAGATTCCGTTGAGATTTTAGAGAGTGTAAGGAGATATATGAAAATAACTTCATTTTATTGACTGAATGAAGGACTAAAGTCCGTACAAAGTATATGCTTACCAAAATTGGGACAGATCAAACAAAGTAAACTAAGAGACTAGGCCGCACTTATGTAATGTCCTAATACTGAAATCCCAATAAATGTAACATTTATAATGATAAACAGCATAACAATGTCACTACATACATAATAACTTGATAATATATCTATAATGTACACTGGAGTCATTATAGAAAGCCTTATGAAATGCAAAAAACATAAAACTCATAACAAAATACATATATATATATATATATATATATACATTAGCCTTATCAAAGGCTTGAAGTAATACATAACTTTTTACATTACAAAAGAAGTATAAAAGGATACAAGGATTGTAATATAAACAATAAAACTAGAACTAGTCTAATCCTTAGCTTCCTTTTTCTTCGTTTTCTTTGAAGAACTTTCACCTAGAATTACATGGCAACATAGTGAGGTGAGAATCAACAATTCTCAGTATGAGTACGCCAAAACTAGTCATATATAGCATAATAAACATAATCTTAACACATGCTAAATAAGATATGTTTAAATCTATACAAGGATATACTTTAGATACCAAGAACCATTAGACGGATCACCTCCAGTGAACCCACCAGTAATAATGTTGATGGTTCGGTTAGGCTGGGCATAGTGGTTGTCATTGTCATCAGATGAAGTGTCTCGGTTTTGACCCTGCCAGTTATCAGTATCTTGGTGAGGTGGACTCTGGGATCTTCTCATTGGACTTCGGGTCCTCTGGCACAAAGATGGGCTTTACTGAGGGCTACGTCTTCTTTCTCTTTGTCCTTCGTAATGTCCATTGCCTTTGACGTGACTAATGTATTGATCCAGCTATCCTGCCCTAATTAGAGACTCAATAGCATCACAGCGTTGGAAGTAGTCTTTTGTTTCATGGTTGTAGCTCTTGTGCCACGAGTAGTATTTTGTGTGATCTTTCCGTGCATGCTTCTTTAATGGAGGCGACCTCTTTATATCCCAAAATTTGGTCTGAAACACTTCCCTCAGAATTGTTTCATGTGGAGTGTTTAAAGGAGTATAATTTGAGTACTTAGGCAGGGGCAAATTATTTTTGGAGGAGTTTCGAGGCTGGGAGGAATTCTGGATGCCTTTCTAGTGAGAAGACTCACCCTTTTCCAAGATCCTCTTAGCCTTAGTGGCCTCCGCTAAGTTAATATACTTCTGGGACCGTGCTTGAAATTCTTCCATATTCTCTGGCTTTTTTTTCACTAGATTAGAAAAATTGAGAGTCAATATGAAGTCTACTGCTTATATAGTAGAGAGCAATATTTTCATCGAGGATCTCCACATTGATGAAAGTCATATTAAATCTCTTAAGGTATTTGTGAAAAGGCTCATTGCGCCCTTAGCGAATCTCAGAAAAAGACTCCATAGACTTGGGTTACTCTTTGCTAGTAGTGTAGTGTAGCAAGAAATATTGTCTGAGGTCTAGCCAGTTAATGAAGGAACCCCGTGGTAAGGTCACGAACCATCTAAGAGCGCCTTTCTTCAAGGAAAGGGGAAATGCGCGATATAGTAAATGAGTAGATCTCCCATAAAAGCACATAGATTGGACATGGACGTTTATGTATTCCTAAGAGTCTGTAGTCCAGTCATAGAGCTCCACATTGATGAGGAACTTAAATTTTCTTGGGAGTCTATACTCTGTAAGTTAGGTAGAGAAGGGATGCTCCTGATCACCGAGGTTCGAGTTAGTGTGCGATATTCCCTTTTGGTCATTACCCACACCCTTCCTTCTATCATTTCCTTCGTCACTGTGAGGTTCAGACTGGGCCTCATGCATGGATCATTCTAGATTGGATTGTGCCCTCTAGACGAGACACGCAGTCCTCTGCATTGTCATTCTTGGGTCCCAGATGCTGGTGCACTGGGATTCGGGGCCCTTGAACGCCAAGATTAGCTCTATGCACACGGGGACCAAGTTTATCCCTCACAGAAATCATGCGTGACAGGTGTGAGCTTTTGTCAAAAAGCAAAGTTTCGTGCCTATAGCATAGAGGTTTAGTGTTAGGTGCCTGGTTCCTCGCGGTGAAGGTTTCAGCAACTGGTTGTGGAAAAGGATTGGGAGGATGGCGTATCACCGGACCTTGCCTTTGGCCTGTGGAGGTTTGCACAGTCTCTCTTCTCCTTGAGTTCTGTCTTGTATTCACCATGGTTGAGTGGGAATGGAAATTTATGGCTTCCTACAGATGGCTCCAGTGCTTAGTAGTAGATACTAAGATATACCTTGACAGACACGTTCAGGTGGTTTCTTCCTTGCACAACAGCAGCAAAGCGTGTTGGAATGGGGGGTTGGTACCTTCAAAAGGACTCCAATGCTCAAGTCAGATTGTGCACAAATAGGGTTATATTGTAAGTAAGAAGTTACATGTAAAAGGCGTTTGAGCATGGTATTTATAGAGTGCAATTAGGGTTTGGTCTCCCTTAATTTTAGCAGGAAATTTCTATCAAATCGGAACACTGGTACGACAGTTATGAGCAATTTAAGGCAGTTATAGGCATTATAATTTTGTAAGATCGTGATTGGCAATTACGAATATTTTGGGATTTATCCATTACGTAAATCTCGTGATCCTGATGCATTTGTCCAATGCCACAGTCTGATATACGTGGTATCGAGGTCTTGACAATGTGTCACGAGTGCTTAGTTGGGATGTCCATGATAGATTTTGATGGTATGCGTGCTGGGTTAATCCACTAGGCGTGGTCCAGATCATGGTCTAGAACAAAATGTTTTAACTAGAAAAGATTATTTCCCTCTTCTTTTTAGGTTATGTAATGCACCTGTTACTTTCCAAAGATACATGATTAGTATTTTTTCTAATATGGTTGGCAAGTTTCTAGAAGTATTCACAGATGACTTTTCTGTTTTTGGATCTACCTTTGAGGATTATTTGCATCATATGTCTCTGGTTTTGGCAAGGTGTAAAGAAAAGAATCTTGTGCTTAAGTAAAAAAAATGTCATTTCATGGTTTAGGCATGCCACTACTTAACTAACATCATTCTATGATAAACAAGTATAATATATATATATATATATATATATATATATATATATATATATATATATATATATATAAAAAATGTATCTAGTGAGAGGAGTGTTTATTGTAAGAGGTGATAGGAGTGAATCTTGACCTTTGGATCTTGCATAAATAGTCATGATTAAAACATAAATGTGTAATGTAACGCCCCCTTTAAAAAGGAGACGTCACATTGTCAATTAAATACAATGCAGAAAATATAAGTATAATGAATTAGGTAAGACCCGGTTCCTTCTCATTCCTTAAACATATTTGATTTTAGTTGTATAAATAAAATGGTGAATATTTTTGTTTTCGTAAGTATATATATAATTATACTCAATAACCTGTCCATCAATTCAGTATTCAGAGGTATTAACATTTATAAAAGATTCATTAGTACGTATATAAACTTTTGTCAAATTATAAGCAGAAAACATAAACTTGTTACCAAGTGGCTTCCAGTACTCAAGAGGGGGGATGAATTGAGTATAAAACTTTTTCTCAAAACCTTTTTCTATCAAAAATAAATATTAAAAACTTAATAAATAAATGCACAGAAGGAACGAGAAGAAGAAAAGAAACAGTAAAAATAGCAGAAAATAAATATGCAGTAAATTAAAATTACATAAAATAAAGAGATTAAGAAGAAAGAAGCATGAACAGTATTTATCCTGGTTCGACGACTAACCCACTTGTGATCTACGTCCAGTCCTCGAAAGCCAAGATTTTTCACTAAGTATACAAGCTTCAATAGGTGCTTGCTACCGTTACACAAAAGAGCACTTTTCACACACAGAAAAACTCTACCCTTGTGCTAAAGCCTCAGCCTGCAGGGATACCTCACCCTTATACAAACCTTGAGGGATACCTCACCCTCGATACAGAAAATCAAAAAGTAGATGAAGAGAAACTCTCACTCAGAGTAGGTAATACAAATTGAAGTGCTAATGGAGCTCTCACAGAAATATCTCAAAGTTTTTAATCAAAAAGAGCGTAGAAAATAATTTTCATAGATTAGAGCAAGTAGAAAATAATTCAGAGTTGTGGGCAATTTTATTTGTGACCCAAGGTTCCTATTTATAGGGAAAAACACGGAGATAGCCATTTGAGGTATAATTAAAAGCATTTAAAACCAATTTGAAAACCTGTCTGTTTCCATATACGTGATCGTAAGCTCCGTGTTTATTCGAATAGAAGAATGTTTATTCGAATAACACTATTTCTGAAACCAACGTGAAAGGTCATCTGATATGGGTTATTCGAATAACCAATGTGTTATTCGAATAACTCTATTAAAACCAGAGTTCTAAAATGAAGAGGTTATTCGAATAGCAGCTGAAATATCTGAATAATGTTGTTAAAAAAAGTTCAGACAGAAGGGGTTTTATTTGAATAACGTTTGAGTTATTCGAATAACTCACTTAGAAACACAGTTCTGAAAACCTTAGTTATTCGAATAATTATCTTGCTATTCGAATAGCATCTTTAAACACAAAGTCTCGTAAAGGAGTTTATTCGAATAGACTAAGCTCTATTCGAATAAATCAGTGTAAAACAGTTTTGGAGAAGGTGTTTTAAAGACATTAAGTTTATTTTAAAACAAGTTTTATCTTTTCTTTCAAAAACAGAGAGATATCAAAGTGAGCTCCGTACAACAAAACCTAAGTCCTAATGCTAATCATATATAAACTTGGACTTGGTCTATTTATCATCTTCATTTAGTCTTCACATTTGTTATCATTAAAACAAGTCTTCAAAGGTATACGTCCAAACACATTCTCCCCCTTTTTGATGATGACAAACTATCAATGAGAAAAGAGTTAGTGCATATAATTGGAATTCACAAAGAGGTATAAAAGCTTACTCCCCCTCTTTAATTATAATTATAAGAGGTAATGTATATCAGATATGTGCGCAGCTCCCCCTTTCAATTTGAATCCAATCTCATTTTAAGTTTACCTGTCTTTTCTCAATTAAATTGAAATAATCAAATTTTTTTCTCCCCCTTTTGTCATGAGCAAAAAGGAGGTGTAAGTCCCATAAATATATATCTAAGTATAAGTGCATAAAAGGAAGCATACTCATATCAATAGATCATCAAGAAACTGTATTTATGCATTAATAAAAAAGGATTCAATTACAAAGGCCAAAAATAAATAACATGAAGGCAAAAACAGAGATCCTAAGAGCTAAGATTCCTAGAAATAGGTATCCAGAGGTGGTGGTGAAGAAGCTGGTGTGGGAGCAGGTGAAGCAGATCGGAGGGCAGCAACCTCACGTTCAACACCTTTTATTCTATCAAACAGAATAGAGAAGGTATGCTCCATATAGGCTCTGTTATCATGCAAGGTGGCCATGATCTGCTCTAAGGTAACTGGAGCGGGAGCAGCAGCAGGTACATCAGCAGGGGCAGCAGGAGCATCAGCAGGATCAAGCTCATCCTCAGTAACCTCATCTGGGTACACCCAGCCTTCATCGGTTTGGATCATCTTCATTTTGCGTAAGGTGTGGGAGCCAAAGACGTTGTGATGCGTCAGGGCAATGGCTCACTCAGTCTCCAAGACCTGAGGATACTTGCTTAGCAAGGTAGTGACGAGAATGCCATAAGACAAGTCTGATTTTTCCTTGCCCTTGGCCCTCATCATGTGTTTCATGATAAACACAGGCCAGTTGATCTGATGGCCATTCTTCAGAAACCAAAGCATGAAGATGTCTTCCTCGCTCAGGTAGGCATAATTTCCATCATGGGGAGCCAAGATGTGAGCAAAGGCGTAATGTAGAAGCCTATCTTGGCTTTTCAGCATACCACCCTTGAGACCCTTGTTAGGCAAATCTAGACCAGGCTTCAGCAGGTCCTCAATCGCCTGAAACTTGTTGAACTCTTCAAGAAAAGGGGTGTCACCATCTTCAACAAGGGCGCCAGTAAACTGCAACCCAAACAAAGTCAGCCAGTCTTGCGGTGTGATCACAATGTTCTGATCACAGACCTCGGAGAGAAGGTTCTGGCCATCAAATGCCAGATTACAGAAGAATATCTTCACTAGAGCTGGATAAACAGTGGCCCGGTGAGAGCAGAGCTGAAGAACTTCCTAGTTTTGCAGCAGGGTCAGAAAGTCGAAACCACGATGTTGCTAGAAGAAAGAGAGGTCAAGGTACTTGGGTTGGACCAAGTTAATCTCCCAGAAGTGCGTAATGAAGCAGGCTCGGTGCTCTTTGTTGGATGAGAGCCTTCTCAAGTCAAGCGGATTGTTGCATGGAGCCGTCTTCGTGCATAGGTGCTTGCTGGAGGAGGAGGCCATGGTGATTGGGAGTGAGGAAGAGAAAGTGACGAAGATGTTAGAGGAGAGTAGGAGAGGAAGTGACGATGGGAAGGTGAAAAGCTGAGAAGAAAAGAAAGGAGAGAAGAGGGAGTGAAACAGTTAGGTGCGCAGGAGTTATTTAA
Source organism: Ormosia semicastrata (assembly GCA_029884595.1). NCBI lineage: Eukaryota > Viridiplantae > Streptophyta > Magnoliopsida > Fabales > Fabaceae > Ormosia > Ormosia semicastrata. The sequence continues at coordinate 13,663,354 of JAQQTO010000062.1, read as the reverse complement.
AGGGAGGCCCGTGTTTATTCGAATAAACAGAGGTTTATTCGAATAAACCTTGCTTGGAAACTGAAAGGACAGGCGCGCAGGAAACTAAAAGGTGTTGAAAATGTGTTTCTACTAGGGTTTATTCGAATAGGGGCAGTTCTATTCGAATAGATCATCTGGAAAACCCAAGTGTTTTGGCCAACTGACAGGGTTTATTCGAATAATTGTAGGAGTTATTTGAATAGACTGAGGGCTATCAGTCAAGATTGATAAAAAATAGGTTCTGGCTATTCGAATAGCCTGAGGTCTATTCGAATAAGTAGAGGACATATATTAAAACTGATAAACGAAGGCTTCTAGTTATTCAAATAGACAAATATTTATTCGAATAAACAGAGAGCAAAGACAGAGACTGATAAACTAAGGAGTCTGGTTATTCGAATAAGGAGGGATTTATTCGAATAGACAGAGAAGATATTCAAACAAGTTTTAACACAGGAGCCAGTTTATTCAAATAAACTAAGTTTTATTCGAATAAAACTGATATTCAACACATTTTTAACAAGTAGTAAAGAAGTTTATTCGAATAAAAGCCTGTTTATTTGAATAACACTAACAAAGAAACACAAAGATGTATACGTTCAAGAATTCAAAGCATATATATATATATATGATTTAAAGAGAGATAAAATAAAATATACAATCATATATTGGATTGATCAATTATGCCTAATTCTCCTCGAATATAAAAGAATGCTTCTTTTGCTAAGGGTTTAGTGAAGATATCTGCAAGTTGCTTAGATGTTTCAACAAACTCAAGAATGCAATCCCCTTTTTGTATATGATCTCTGATAAAGTGATGTCTTATCTCTATATGCTTTGTTCTGGAATGCCGAATGGGAGAGATATTTATTGTACTAGTGTTATCACATCTTATCAGGATGTGATCAAGCTGAAGACCGTAGTCTAAAAGTTATTGCTTCATCCATAGGATTTGAGCACAACAACTCCTGGCTGCAACATATTCAGCCTCAGCGGTAGACAAAGTCACACTATTTAGTTTCTTGCTATGCCAAGAAACTAAAGAACTACCAAGCAAGTGACATGTCCCACTAGTACTCTTTCTGTCCAATTTGCACCCAGCAAAATCAGAGTCAGAATAGCCTATTAGGCTACAAGAGGCACCCTTAGGGTACCACAAGCCCATTTGTGAAGTGTCTACTAGGTATTTCATTATTCGTTTAACAGCACTTAAATGAGATTCCTTAGGGTTTTCCTGATATCTAGCACACATGCATACACTAAACATAATATCTGGCCTACTAGCAGTAAGATAAAGGAGAGATCCAATCATACCTCTATATTTCGTTATTTCTACTGATTTACCTCCTTTATCTTTGTCCAAATAGCAAGAAGTGCCCATCGGAGTGGCCATGTGTTTAGCGTTTTCTATTTCGAATCTCTTGAGCAATTCCTTGCAGTATTTAGTTTGACTTATGAATGTCCCTTCGTTTGTTTGTTTAATTTGAAGTCCGAGGAAGAAATTCAGCTCTCCCATCATTGACATTTCAAATTCATTCTGCATTGTCTTAGAAAATTCTTTGCATAGGGATTCATTAGTAGCACCAAAGATAATATCATCCACATATATTTGCACAAGAAGAATATCATGCTTTTTATTTTTAATAAAAAGGGTAGTTCGACTTTTCCTCTTGAGAAACCATTTTCTAAAAGGAACTTACTCAACCTTTCATACCAAGCTCTAGGAGCTTGCTTTAAACCGTATAAAGCCTTTTTAAGTTTAAAAACATGGTTGGGTAGTTCATGATTTTCAAAACCTGGATGTTGTTCAACGTATACCTCCTCTTGAATAAAACCATTTAGAAAAGCACTTTTGATATCCATTTGATATAATTTGAAATCCATGATGCAAGCATAAGCAAGTAACATTCTAATAGCTTCTAATCTAGCTACAGGTGCATAAGTTTCTTCATAGTCTATACCTTCTTCTTGATTATATCCTTTAGCGACCAGCCTAGCTTTGTTTCTAGTTATTAACCCATTTTCATCAAGTTTGTTTCTAAAAACCCATTTAGTGCCAATTATAGGGTGATTTAATCTAGCAACTAATTTCCAAACTTGATTTCTTTCAAACTGATTTGATTCCTCATGCATAGCTAAGATCCAATGTTCATCATCAAAAGCTTCAATTAAATCCTTAGGTTCAATTTGAGAAATAAAAGCTAAGTGATTACAAGCATTTCTAAGAGAATTACGAGTACTTACACCTTTAGATACATCACCGATAATCTGATCAAGGGAATGATATTTTGAAGTTCGCCATTCTTTGGGAAGTTCCAAAGCTTACGAATCTTCTTGTTTTTGTTTATCCTCTTGCTCCTTGATTTCTTTTTCTTTATTATCCAAATGTGTTTCTGCCAAGATTTCTGCAACATCATCAATAACAAGATCCTTTCTCGATCCATTTGAGTTAGTTTCGTCAAAAGCAACATGTATAGATTCTTTAATAGTCATAGTTCTTTTATTATATATACGAAAAGCTTTACTATGATTTGAATAACCAAGAAATATACTTTCATCAAACTTAGCATCAAACTTACCTAAGTTATCTTTTTCATTATTTAAAACAAAACATTTACAACCAAAGATATGAAAATGTGAGACATTTGGCTTTCTTCCCTTATACAACTCATATGGGGTTTTCTTTAAAATAGGCCTTATAAGGGCCCTGTTCATTACATAACAAGCTGTACTTACAGCATCCACCTAAAAGTATTTAGGAAGAGTAGCCTCATTAAGCATAGTTCTCGCCATTTCTTCTAAAGAACGGTTTTTCCTTTCTACAACTCCATTTTGTTACGAAGTTCTAGGGGCAGAGAAATTATAATTAATGCCATGTTCATCATAGTAATTTTCAAAAACATTGTTTTCAAATTTGCCACCATGATCACTTCTTATAGAAGAGATTTGAAAACCTTTTTTATTTTGAATAACTTTGGCAAGTCTTTTAAAAGCTAGAAATGCATCATTTTTATTTGCAAGAAATAAAGTCCATGTAAACCTAGAAAAATCATCCACAATCATTAAAACATAGTAATTCCCACTAAAGCTCATAGTTCTAGAAGGTCCAAATAGATCCATGTGCAAAAGTTGTAAAGGTCTAGTAGTTGAAACTCTATTTTTTGCTTTAAAAGAGACATTTATTTGTTTACCCTTTTGACATGCATCACATACTTTATCTTTTATAAAATTAAGCTTGGGTAGTCCAATTACTAGCTCTTTAGAGACCAACTTCTTTAAGTGATCCATGTGAATGTGTGTAATTCTCCTATGCCATAACCATGAATCATCATTCTTACTTAAAAGGCATTTCGCATCATTTGAAGATATATCATCAAAACTAATCATATAGATGTTGTTTACTCTATGACCAATGAATTTAACATGCTTATCATTTTTATCTTCAATTATGCAACAGTTTGAATCAAATATTACCCTATTTCCTTTATCACATAACTGACTAATACTAAGCAAGTTATGTTTCAAACCTTCAACAAGCAACACATTTTCAATAGAGGAGTTAGGGTTCTTACCGACTTTATCGATTCCAAGGATTTTTCCTTTGTTGTTATCACCATAAGTGACGTGTCCATGATTCTTGGGAATAAGCATGGTGAATTTCGAGTCGTCCCCAGTCATGTGCTTGGAGCAGCCGCTATCAAGATACCAATTTGAACTCCTGGCTTTCAAGCACACCTACAACACATGTTTAGTTTTTAACCTTTGGAACCCAAACTTTCTTGGGTCCTTGTGTGTCAGTTTTGGGTATAGTACCTTTGGGAACCCAAACTATTTTTGTTCCAATTTTTGTATTTATGTTTTTCCTTGCATTACATGTTGATGCACTATGTCCTTTCCTTCCATAGTAAAAACATTTAATAAAAGGACTACTTGAAACACTAGAATGCATAAATAAATTTTTATAGAGTTTTTGTTGATTTTTCGGGTTATAACCTATCCCGATTTTTTGAAAAACCACTCTTTGTCTTCCTAATAAAATATTTAAGTTATCTCTTCCAAAGGTGAATTTAGAAAGAGTGTTCTTTAAATCTTCAATTTCTTTTTCAAGTATATGACATGAAGAACAAGATGAAGAAGTAGAAGCATGTGAAGAATGATTTGTGCATGCATCAATGATTCCCAAAGTTTCATTTTTAATTTTCAATTCTTCTATTTCTTTATTTAAAACAAGAATTTGATTTTCTAAAGAAGAAATTGTTTTCTTAGAAGAAGAAATAATTTTTGTGAATTTTAAAGATTCTTCATGTAATTCTTCAAAAGCATCTTGTAACTCATCGTAAGAAGGCAATAAAGTAGTATTAGAACTTACCTCATTTTCACTTTCTTCTTCTTCTCATTTTGCCATGAGACATAGTTGAGCTTCCTCGCTATCTGAGCTGTTAGTTGAATCCATGTCGTTTTCATCCCATGCTATATAGGCTTTTCTTCCTTTTCTTTCCTTGAAGGGCTTCTTTTCAAATTTCTCCTTTTTCTTTGGGTAAACTGGGCATTCCATTTTCATGTGACCAGGTTTGCCACATTCATAGCAAGTTGGAGTCGATGAAGCTCCTTTGCCTTTGTATGAGTCTTCTTCGGCGGGAAGGGAGGTTTTCTTTGCGTTCCCTTTTTCCTGAGAAATTTACCAAACTTTTTAACTAACAAACTAAGATTTTCTTCGCTTACCTCGATGTTCTTTGAGCTTTCTTCATTTTCTTCATCATCATTGTCAAATGTTAAGGAAGTGGCTTTGAGCGCTATCCCTTTTTTCTTTTTATCGTTTTCTTCGCTTTGACTTAATCTGCTCAGTTCCAGTTCGTACTCATAAAGTTTTCCAAAGAAGGTAGCTAGAGTCATTATGGACAAGTCCCTCGATTCTGAAATAGCTGTTACCTTAGGTTGCCAAATCCTACTAAGACATCTCAAAACCTTGTTAATCAAATCTTCGTTAGAAAAACCCTTGCCTAAAGATGCAAGATGATTAATTATGTGGGTGAACCTCCTTTGCATTTCCTGAATGCTTTCTCCTTGGTTCATTCTGAATAATTCATATTCACGAGTTAGAGAATTGATTCTCGACCTCTTAACTTCACTAGTGCCCTCATGGGTAACTCGCAAAGTGTCCCACATTTCTTTAGCAGTTTTGCAATTTGAAATTCTAAAAAACTCATCATATCCCAAAGCAGTAGTAATAATATTTTTGGCTTTTAAATTAAATTGAACTTTTCTTTTGTCTTCATCAAACCATTTATTTCGTGGTGTTTCGGTCCTTACACCATCGACCTCATGTGTGGGTATAAAAGTGCCGTTTTCGACAGCATCCCATACATCTAGATCAATAGTTTCGATGAAGATTTTCATTCTTTTCTTCCAATATGCATAACCATCCCCATTGAAAAAGGGTGGTCGATTTATGGAAGATCTTTCTGAAAAACCATTTGAAGAAGCCATATTCTCTTGAAGCTGCTAAGCTCTTTATACAAGAGTCTAGCTCTGATACCACTTGTTACTAAGTGGCTTCTAATACTCAAGAGAGGGGGTGAATTGAGTATAAAACTTTTTCTCAAAACCTTTTTCTATCAAAAATAAATATTAAAAACTTAATAAATAAATGCACAGAAGGAACGAGAAGAAGAAAATAAACAATAAAAATAGTGAAAAATAAATATACAGTAAATTAAAATTGCATAAAATAAAGAGATTAAGAGGAGAGAAGCAGGCACAGTATTTATCCTGGTTCGACCACTAACCCACTTGTGGTCTACGTCTAGTCCTCGAAAGCCGAGATTTTTCATTAAGTATACAAGCTTCAATAGGTGTTTATTACCGTTACACAAAAGAGCACTTTTCACACACAGGGAAACTCTACCCTTGTGCTAAAGCCTCAGCCTGCAGGGATACCTCACCCTTATACAAACCTTGAGGGATACCTCACCCTCGATACAGAATATCAGAAAGTAGTTGAAGAGAAACTCTCACTCAGAGTAGGTAATACAAATTGAAGTGCTAATGGAGCTCTCACAGAAATATCTCAAAGTTTTTAATCAAAAAGAGCGTAGAAAATAATTTTCACAGATTTAAGTAAGCAGAAAATAATTCAGAGTTGTGGGCAATTTTATTCATGACCCAAGGTTCCTATTTATAGGGAAAAACACGGAGATAGCCGTTTGGGGTATAATTAAAAGCATTTAAAACCAATTTGAAAACCTGTCTGTTTCCATATACGTGATCGTAAGCTCCATGTTTATTCGAATAGAAGAAGGTTTATTCGAATAACACTATTTCTGAAACCAACGTGAAAGGTCATCTGATATGGGTTATTCGAATAACCAATGTGTTATTCAAATAAATATGTTAAAACCAGAGTTCTAAAACGAAGAGGTTATTCGAATAGCAGCTGAAATATCTGAATAATGTTGTTAAAAAAAGTTCAGACAGAAGGGGTTTTATTCGAATAACGTTTGAGTTATTTGAATAACTCATTTAGAAACACAGTTCTAAAAACCTTAGTTATTCGAATAATTATCTTACTATTCGAATAGCATCTTTAAACACAAAGTCTCGTAAAGGAGTTTATTCGAATAGACTAAGCTCTATTTGAATAAATCAGTGTAAAACAGTTTTGGAGAAGGTGTTTTAAAGACACTAAGTTTATTTTAAAACAAGTTTTATCTTTTCTTTCAAAAACAGAGAGATATCAAAGTGAGCTCCATACAACAAAACCTAAGTCCTAATGCTAATCATATATAAACTTGGACTTAGACTATTTATCATATTCATTTAGTCTTCACGTTTGTTATCATCAAAATAAGCCTTCAAAGGTATACGTCCAAACACAAAACTTTGACGGAAAACATAAAGACTAAACCATACATCCATTGCATGAGATACATCATATATATGTATATCTATATACTGTTTAGATACAAACTATGAGTCAATAATTACATCAAGGCTCATCAAAAAGAAGCCTGAGATTAACCAAAAAGCAAAACTATACTTGCCCAAAGGATCACGCATATACATCCCCAAGATATCAAAATATACAGCCCATCAAAATAAAGACATCAGGCCTCCAAAATAAAAACACTGGCACCCATTAGTAGCTACCAGCGATATCAGTCCCTCAAATGAGGAGGAATCATATTAAGATCCTCCTCAGGATCCTCCACGAGATCCTCCTCGGGAACTTTCTCTGGGTCTTCCTAATCTGAGGAAACTTCCATAGGAGCCACAAAGCTACGAGCCGAAGCTCGAGCAGTGGAATCAAAAGAGTCCTCCTGCGAGGTGTGGTAGCGGTTACCCCACATCTCCGGGATAGGAAGATAAAACTCCAAGCGTAAGCTAATGCAGAGGTAAAGATCGGTGGTTCATGATGCCCCCAAGCTAGCGACAATGACACGTCTCCCAAGTAGACACAGCGATCAGAGCTGAAGTTCATATGCTAACAGTCTGGACCCCCAAGGAATGTCAGACGCACGTATCCCAAAAATCCATGAGGTCGGGCAATCATGATCAGAAGAATGCTAGTCAAGGTTGGGCCAAAAGCCTGGGAAATTAGGTTCTTCTTTTTCTTCACCCCCGTCTTCAGAGGATCACATATATATAGGTATACAGAAATAGTAGAAACATAGAAAAAGAAAAGAGGTAAGACATTCAACATTCATTACCAATTGAGGCAGTAAAGAACAAACGGCGTATGACGCCCACATAACATCTCAGGGAATGATAAATAGCATTAAAACAGATAATAAGCAATTTAACATATATAGGCAGTCATGGCAGTAATGAAACAACATATTAAATTTCCATATGAACAAGTAACTATCAAATGGTTTGATGACTCACTATGCACATGCATATGATACTAACAACCCTACTCCATGGAGCTAGACACAAAACAGTCGGAGAGAATGATTATGGGGACATGCTAGTATCTCGTCAGCCATAAAAATAAGTGCTTTCTAGAAAATAATTAATCATTTTGTGCAACAAGGCTTTATAGAGCGGTATTCCCACAGGATCTCAATATAGGACAGTACCATAGTCAGGATCGTCAGTGTGTTCGCATCGGTTTGTCCCACGGTCCAGAGGGGCTACCAACTGCCCACTATGAGATGCCCGCGCCTCGACGCCCCCAAGGTCAACTACAGGACCTACACTAGTCTATTCGCACCCGCACTAAAGTGTGATTCAACTCCTAGGCAACTTGGCCTTCACAATAGTCCAACAGACATTTTCAGTGCATGACTCAATCATGCTCAATGCACATATCTTCAATGCATACTCATATGTACATTTACAAAATCACAATTATAACATTTCAAGTCTAAGATCACATGTTATGTCATTCACCATCAATATTCACTCCCGTTCAAGGGTCCATACTAAGTCAATAATAAGTTTCTAAGCATTCACGCCCTATTAAAAGTCATCAAGTAAGTCAATTCTCAATTCTATTATGTTGCTCGCAACCTCTATCACGCTCATGTTCTATCTCCATTCAAAGTTCTTATAAATTGTAAAGCATACTCCCGTTCCTTGTTTTTTCCCTCTTTATGAATCCCTAATTAGTTCTAGTCATCCAATTATTCCCGATTATTACACTTACTTTAGTCTAAAAGCCTTAAGTCAAGTGTCCAAGGGGACCTTGAACCTCCAAGCAACTAGAAAAGCCTCAATTCCATCACTGATCATGATACACGGCCGTGTGGTCATACACGGCCCCGAGTACATAGCCATGTGGTCATACACGGCCTAGGCCGTGTACTCCTCTAGAGTGCACCAGAAAACACGTACAGTCACGCAGGGGGATACACGACCGTGTATTCATACACGGTGTAACACCCCAAAATTTTCTATCTCTTAAACAGTAATTTTGACAGTTAACAGAATTATACTATTTAGTGATTTCTGTGTACTGTAAAATTATTTTGAATATTTCATCTGTATATTTGATCGTTTTGAGTAATTTGCTCCGTGTCAGGAAAATAAAAATTTTCAGGCCAAAATTTTTTTACGTAATTTAATTTTTACTGAAAAGTCTTAATTATTTTACGTAATCTGAATTGATATTTGTGAGTTTTCTAATTTTTGTGATTTTATGTGTGATTATCAAAAATTTTACTGTTTATGGGCCCAAGGTTGTATGTGGGCCCATGTGGCTATACGTGGGCTTAGGTGAGTCCCGCAAAGTGAAAAATTTTTCCACGCATAGAAAAATTTGTATTGTTTAGACGGAGACAAGGGATCTTACTAAACCTGAATCTAGAAACAATTTAGGAAAATTTCCTTTACTGTATTTTGTATTGTATTTAATTATCAGACGATAAAAATATAGTAAATATATTCTTTCGTGGGGTTATAACAGATAAAAATAAAATTCTATACTGTTAAGTCAACATTAGTGGTTTAGATATCCACCATCGATTTAATCACTATTGGAGATTTAATCTTGATTTAATCAATGATGGAGATTTGATCTTAAAAGTGAATAAGATCAATTATAACCATTGGATGGAAATTAAATCAATGGTAGAGATTTAGTCTTATAAATGGCTATGACCATTATCAATCCTTAGATGTAGATTTAATCAATGGTGGAGATGGATCATTAATGACCATTGAATTTGGATTTAGATCAATGGTGGAGAATTGGTCATCAAAAATGACTACAACCATTTTAGACCATTGGATGTAAAGTTTGAAGGTGTAATCTTGACCCTTCATTTTGGAGACACATTCAATGGTTAGGATTGCAAGCCAAAAATGATCCAATGGCTCAAATAAAGTCTTCCATCTATAACCTAAACCTAATAGCTATTTTAATCCAAACCATTCTTTTAATCAAGGGTTAGGATGGCTTAGGATGATGGCTATGAAATTTGTCACATTTTATGAAGCATGGAAGGGGGGACGGTTTGGAGATGCAAGGGAGAGGGGAGACAACTTTGAATAGGCTTTTTAGGCCAAAGAAAAAGATGAAGTCAACAATAGTAGCTTGAATTTGATTAGTAACTAATTAATCCTAATTTGGTTAATCTAATGGCCTAATTAACAAGCTAAGTGAACTAATCTAATTATTAATTAGTGATAATCTAATTACTAATTAAATGTCCTAATTTTATTTAGAGACTATGATATATGTCATAATATGTTTAATTAATTAGTTATATAGTTAGAATGTTAATTAAGTGAAATTAGAAAACTAGACCTAATTAATTAGCATACAATTAGGTTTTAATTGAAAATAATTAAGTCCCTAATCCTATGAAGAGCCACATGATTGATGAACGATGTCGTACTCACCTCAAAATAGACTAGGATTTAAATGGAATATAACATAGTGCATAACCTAGGTCATCTCCCAAGGATCAATTCGGATTTCTCAAGTATATTAAAAATTATCAAAAGGTAGGGGGTTTTATTCACCAAATAACAGAATGCAAATTCTACAGTAATTAGGAATAAATTCAAAACTGAAAACACCAATCCAAGGTCTTCAATTCAAGTGGCAAAGTAAATCATAGTTCAAAGAGGGTAGAATTCTTTATGCAATTACCTCTGTTAATTCGAATTCAACTAGATAATCAGCTAGAATTTGATCAACAAAAATAGAATCACAATCGCAATTCTTGATTAAGATTGAATTAAACACAACTTTGAATTAACATAGATTATCAATCGATGATTTATTCTCCATTAAATTCAAATTAATTAATCTAAATCTATCTTCAATATACGAAAATATAATCATAAATCAATTGAATAAGGGGAAGAGGAGAGAACACAATCAGAAATCACAATTAAACAAAAGAACTCAAAACTCTAACCACAATCATTGAATTCCTTGGATTGATTGGATCTTTAGCCTTCCATGGCCATCACCATTGAAAAGATGCAGATTAGAGAAAAGAGGAAAATGAAATAGAGAAAACGAAAAGAGAAGAAAAAGGGTTTCTTGATTCAAATCGTAAAACTCAAAAATCAGGATTCAAAAAGAGTTATTTTTCGTATTCTGCCTAAACCTATTTGTAACTAAAAATTCTTTTGCAATTCCTAATCTACCCCTAGCCCAATCTGTAGCCCTCTGAATAAGCTTTACAGAGACATATAGTTTGCCTTATTTGGGTTTAAATCGAGAGAGTTAAGCCCAAATCAGTGAGGGAAGGTCCAAGCTTTATGACAGCAACAGCATCCTAACTTCGAGGCTCAATTTTGCCCTGAATCCAGCTGAATTAGAAAAACTGCATTAGATGCAAAATTGTGTATCTTCGGCTCAGCTTTCAGGGGACACCAAGATCATCCAAATATGACATTTGTAGCCCAAGATATGGCCTATATAAGGTAGAAAGGTCAAAATGAGTTAAATTCTGAAAATTAATAAAGCTTTTACAACTAAGCTCAATGAGGCCCAATCATTTAAAACTCACCCACAAACATAATAATATTGGATACAATTATCATCAATTAGGGTAAATATAAAGCAATAATGAATGCCTCAAAATTGATTGATCAAATTCCCCCACACTTGAACTTTTGCACTCCCGGACAAAATACAAAAGACCAAAACTAGATAATAAAGAAAAGCAAATGCAAGAATGCAAGAAAAGTAAAAACTCATTAACTAAAAACTCTAAAAGACTCAAATTCCAATGACATTCAAGAACGCAAAAACTTACAAGCAAGAGGAGCAATAGAAGATTCAAGAGAACAAAACATCCATGAATTAAAATTTCTTCACATCTCAAACCAACAAGCAAGGTAGCTTCAACTTGAAAAGCATGAATCAAGAATGAAAGATCCTCACAAGATACACTCTCAATCCCTCAAGTGTTTACAAGGTAAGTATTTCACTCAATTCAACTCATGAACGATTGCACTACCATAAGCTTGCTTATCTTCTACTTCTCCACTACTCAAAACACATGCACACAAAAATCAAGAGGACTTTGTTCAAGGTTGTAATAGGGCCAAGGTAAGGGAAGGAAACAATATGGATATGGCAAAATAAATACCAAAGAGAATGAAAAAGCATTGTGAAAGAACTCAAATGACAAGTAACAAACATGAAATTTTTATCCCCCAACTCCAAAGAATGCACATTCTCCTTTACAAATTTCCTTCTCTTCTTTTCTTTCACAACCTTTCTTGAATTTATTCTTTTTCTTTTCTTCCTCTTTTCTTTTTTTTTTTCTTTTTCTTAATTCTATTTTTTTCATTCATTTTTTTTAAATTTCACCAAACATCTTGCACATTGCACATCAAAGTACACAACCCCCACACTTGAACATCAAAAGAGCTCCTCCAATGAAAATGAACCAATGCTCTCTTATTCCCTAAGGTAAAGGTAAAAACATGATTTTTCACATAAGGCACAAAATGAGCTAAAACAAAGAATAGGCAAGTAGGCTCAAGGGGGTTAAACAAGGGAAAGTGATGCAAGGTTACCTATTTGGCCAGAGTAGTTAATCAAGAAAGAATGCCTCAATCATGTTCATGCATACAAGTGAAAAATGTAGCCTCAAAAAGAATTTAAGCAAGTTCTAGAGTGATCAAATGACATGAGTGAAAATCACACAAGAAAGAAGAGAATGGTGCAAATGTTTAATCCACCAATAGGCTCAAAATCTCACAAGGTATGCATCTATCAAACTTGATCCACCAATTCAAACATTCACCACCAAGCAAATTAAATTCAAGAAGAAAGAAAATTTATTCAATCATGTTATGAACCTTGAATTCCAATTATCAACTTTACAAACCTCAAAACATCATTGGAAAGCAACTCAAAACACACTTGTGCCCTCTTTTTTTTTTTAACATAAAACAGAATTAAAAGAAGAAAACAAATAAAAAATAGGAAAATAACACAAAATGCAAAAACAAAAAATAGAAAATAGAACAGAAGCAGAAAACAAAAACAAAAACAGAAAATAAAAAATAGAAATAGCGAATGCAAAATAGAAAATGAATACGAAAAATAAAAACAATGAGAATGAAATAGAAAATGAAAATAGAAAATAGAAACAATGAGAATTGTATGTGACAAATGAGAAATAGAAATTAAAAAAAATAGAAACAAAAAACACAAATGAAAACAAAAACAGAATAGAAAATAGCAAAACAGAAAAATAGAAACAAGAAAAAAAAAAAAAAAGTAAAATTCCCTCCCCCACACTTAAATCACACATTGTCCTCAATGGAAACATAAAGCAAAAGCAAAAGACAAGTATACATGTGAAATAAAAGAGCAAGGGAAGAAAACACCCTTATCATGGTGGGAAGATTTGCACTTGGGGAAAGGTGGGCTTTGCCAAGGAGAGTTCCTTTACAGGTGCTGGGCTTGCAGGGCTCCCAAGAAAGGGCTTAAGACGGTGGCCATTAACCTTGAAACTCTTATTGGTGGCTTCATTCAAAATCTCCACTGCACCATAAGGAAATATGCTAGTGACAACAAAAGGACCATCCCACCTAGAACGGAGCTTACCGGGCATGAGTTTAAGGCGAGAGTTGAACAAAAGCACCTTTTGGCCAATGGAGAACTCCTTTCTAAAAATCATCTTATCATGGAAATGCTTAGTCTTTTCCTTATAGATCCTTGAATTCTCATAAGCCTCCAAGCGGAGTTCTTCCAGTTGTTGCAATTGAAGCTTCCTTTCTGAACTTGCTTGGTCAAATGCTAAGTTACAACTCTTCACTGCCCAGTATGCACGATGCTCTATTTCCACTGGAAGGTGACATGGTTTACCAAAGACAACCCTGAAAGGAGACATCCCTATAGGTGTCTTATAGGCGGTACGATGAGCCCAAAGAGCATCTTCTAACCGATAGCTCCAATCTTTCCTATTTGGCTGCACCATCTTCTCCAAAATCTACTTTATCTCTCGGTTAGAAACCTCGGCCTGCCCGTTAGTTTGGGGATGATATGCTGTAGACACTCTATGCACGACCCCATACTTCCGAAACAAGGCCTCCATAGTCCGATTACAAAAATAAGTCCCTTGGTCACTAATGATAGCGCGAGGCACTCCAAACCTGCAAAATATATTAGACCTGACAAAATCCACAACAACTCGAGCATTATTAATCCTGGTGGCCTTAGCCTCCACCCATTTAGAAACATAATCAACTGCAAGCACAATATAAGATAAACCAAAAGAAATAGGGAAATGGCCCATAAAATCGATACCCCAAACATCAAAAACCTCGCAGAACAGAATAGGCTGTTGGGGCATCTCCTGTCAGAGAGTGATAGCCACTCCTGCTCTCTGGCATTGCTCACAAGTACTGAAAACCTGATAAGCATCTTTGAAAATGGTAGGCCAGTAGAATCCAGAATCTAGCACCTTCCTAGCGGTCCGCTGTGGTCCAAAGTGACCTCCAACTGGAGAAGCATGACAGAAATGAAGAACAGACTGGATCTCATGGTTAGGTATGCATCTGCGAATCACCTGGTCACTACAAAATTTCCACAAATATGGATCATCCCACACATAATATTTAACATCACTTTTAAGTTTAGCTTTTTGTGATCTAGATGCATGAGGAGGAAAAACAGATGCAACTAAGTAATTCACTAAATCAGCAAACCAAAGAGAAAATGGGGTATCATGCAGCTGCATGAGCTGCTCATCTGGGAAGTCATCTCTGATAGGAGAAGGGTCAATAACTCCTTCTATCCTGCTCAAATGATCCGCCACTAAATTCTCTGCGTTACTCCTATCTCTAATCTCCAAATCAAACTCCTGGAGAAGTAGCATCTATCTAATCAATCTCAGCTTCGATTCTGCCTTCTTCAACAAGAATTTTAATGTTGCATGATTAGTAAAAACAACCACTTTAGAGCCAAGTAAATATGATCTAAATTTATCAAGTGCAAATACAATGGTAAGCAACTCTCTCTCAGTGGTAGTATAGTTAGCCTGTGCAGCATCTAAAGTCTGAGAAGCATATGAAATGACATGAGGCAATCTGCCAACTCTCTATGCAAGGATAGCTCCCAATGCATAGTTAGATGCGTCACACATGAGTTCAAAAGGAAGTGTCCACAAAGGTGGTTGAATGATGGGAGTGGTGGTCAAAGCTCCTTTGAGGCAATCAAAAGTCACTCTACACTTGCCATCAAAATAAAAAACAACATCTTTCTGCAATAAGTTAGACAGTGGAAGGGCCTTTTTGTTGAAATCTTGAATGAATCGCCTGTAGAAACCTGCATGGCCAAGAAAAGAACGAACCATGCATCACTGGAAAGTACTAGGAGCGTTGCATAGGCCGAAAGGCATCCTCCTATAGGCAAAAGTGCCAAAAGGGCAAGTGAAAGTGGTCTTCTCCTGGTCCTCTGGTGCTATATGGATATGGAAGTACCCCGAAAAGCCATCAAGAAAGCAGTAGAAAAACTTTCCAGCCAAGCGCTCAAGCATTTGATCGATAAAGGGCAAAGGAAAATGATCCTTTCTTGTCGCTTGGTTGAGCCGCCTATAATCAATACAAACTCTCCAGCTACTCTGCACTCTAGTAGGAATCAGCTCATCACGATCATTCTTCACCACTATGATTCCTGATTTCTTTGGAACCATTTGAACTGGACTCACCCAAGCACTATCTGAGATAGGATAGATGATGCTTGCTTGCAGAAGCTTGGTCACCTCTTTCTTTACCACATCCAGGATCAAAGGGTTGAGTCGCCTCTGTGGTTGTCTCACTGGTTTAGCACCATCCTCAAGTAGTATTCTGTGCATGCACATGGAAGGACTAATGCCAAGAAGGTCAGCCAAGGTCCAACCTATAGCTTTCTTATGCTTCCTCAATATTTGTAGCATCCTCTCCTCCTGGTCAGCATGAAGGGCAGTAGAAATGATCACTGGCAACTTCTTATCCTCCTCTAAGTATGCATACTTAAGGTGCTCTGGGAGTGGCTTAAGCTCTAATATAGGTGGTTGCACTACAGATGGAAGGATCCTGGTGGAAGTAACTATGTTGACAGCCTGCAATCCAATGAAATCTAATTCAGAGGTACTTGTTGTAATCAAACTACTGCATTCTGACTCCACACAATCTGTATCAAAATCACCATGTAAACAGGATGTAATCTCAGCATAAACACTGCACATTTTTGAAATAGTACAAGCATCACATGTGTAGGTATCAATAAAATTAGAAAAGAATGGAAGATCATCAGTAAAGAGCTCAAAAAAGCCATCATCAACTATATCAGCCAGCAAATCTATATGGAAAACTAAATGTTCTTCCATGGGGTGCTTCATGGCATCCAAGATGTTAAATCGAACCACATTATCTCCAAACTCCATGGAAAGAGTGCCTGCATGGACATCAATTTTGGTTCTGGCAATTTTGAGGAAAGGTCTACCAAGAATGATGGGAGCCTTGTTGGATTCGGATTCTCCATCCATATCTAGAATGTAGAAGTCTGCAAGAAAAATCAAATCATTTACTTTAACAAGGACATCCTCAATGAGTCTAGCAGGGTATGCATTACTCCTGTTTGCCAACTGAATGATGACTCCTATATTTTGCAAGGGTCCAAGAGCAAGAGAGTTGAACACTGACATAGGTATAACATTAATTGAAGCACCCAAATCCAACATGGCATTTTTGAATTTGCTATTGCCTATGATGCATGAGATAGTAAAAATCCCTGGATCCTTGCATTTCTGGGGCATTGTAGGCTGTATAAGTGCAGACACATTTCTTCCTATACTGATCTTCTCATTTCCCTTTAGTCTCCTTCTATGAGTACACAAATCCTTAAGAAACTTAGCATATCTTGGAATTTGCGTGATTGCTTCAATGAGAGGAATGTTCACCTCAACCTTCCTAAATGTCTCCAAGATCTCCCTATCTGTGTCAGTCTCAAAAGTATTCTTAAGCTGCACAACTCTCTGAGGGAATGGTAGTGGGATGGACTGCTCAGCAGTAACTTCAGGAATAGGGCCAGAATCTGTTTTCTTATTTTTGCTGCTACAAGGAATTTCTGGTATGGCTTGCTCCTCCTTATCTAATTCATGTTGCAACCCATAGTTTGGTGCATTAATAGTCTTTCCAGATCTTAGTGTGATGGCACTTATATTTCTTGGATTCACCACAGTTTGTGCAGGGAGTTTATCAGAATCTTGTGACTGTAATTGATTCATAGAACTAGCAAGTTGTCCAATCTGATTCTCCAAATTCTGAATAGTAGCTTCTGTCCTCTGCTGGAATTGTAAGTTGTTCACTGCCATCTGTTTCGTCAATTCTTCCAAGGTTGGCTCGGATTTAGGAGGTGTTGTAGTAGGCTGCTGCATAAAAGGTGGCTGATACGACCTACTGGATCCTGCAGTAAATTGGAAAGGGATCTGCTGCTGCTGCCTAAATTGAGTAGGGGCAGATGATGTAGAGTTATCCCCCCACCTCAGATTTGGATGATTTCTCCAGCTTGGGTTATATCTGTTGGAGGACAGATCATAACTCTGTTGTTGCTACTGCTGAGGCTTGTTGTTATAGATATTTGCTGCATAGGCTTGTGGGGTACCATCAGTGTTACCCTCTTGTAGTGTAGGACAAGAATCTGTGGGATAATCAGTAGAAGTGCAGATGCCACATACTCTGGCAGGAACTACTGCAACAGGCTACTGGTGCTGAGTCACAGCCAATTGCCTCACCAAGGATGCAATGTCATCAATTTTGCTTTCCAATTTTCTGTGATCTGCAGCATAAGTTGCCTCAATTTCGTGGACACCTCTACTCAATACCACTGAGTTACTTCTGGTGCCAAATTATTAGGAATTAGTGGCCATATTCTCAATCAATTCTCTTGCAACCATAGGGGTCTTGTCTACCAATGCTCCTCCACTAGTAGCATCAATCATACTCCTATCCATAGGCAGCAAACCTTCATAAAAATACTGGATTAGTAACTGGTCACTAATCTGATGGTGAGGACAGCTAGCACACATCTTCTTGAATCTTCCCAGTATTCAGATAATGGTTCTCTATCAAACTGCCTGATGCCACATATCTCTTTTCGGATTAATGCAGCCTTTGATGCAGGAAAGAATTTCTCCAAAAACAGCCTCTTAAGATCATTCTAGCTAGTGATAGACCTTAGATGCAAATAATACAGCCAGTCCTTAGCAGCATCTTGTAATGAGAAAGGGAATGCTCTAAGTTTGATGTGATCTTCTAAGATGCCTTGAGGCTTCATGGTAGAACACACAATGTGGAACTCCTTGAGGTGCTTATGAGGATATTCTCCCGCATGACCATTGAACTTAGGCAGCAAATGAATCAATCTAGATTTAAGTTCAAATGGAATATCAACATCAGGATACTGAATGCATAAAGACTGATATGTAACATCGGGAGCAGCCAGCTCCTTCAAGGTTTTATTATCCATAATCTCAGTATGCTCAGTAGAATCAGAATTGAAAGATGGATCAATGACAGAAAGTGCAGAATCAGAAAATTCAGAAGCAAAAAATTCAGAAGCAGAATCACTAGTATGATAAGTATGTGAAGAATCACTACTTCCTATATGCTCAGCAAATGCAAAAATCAAATCTATTGAACCTATGCAAGGTATGAAAAGTCCTATCTATCTCAGGATCAAAATTATGCAAATAACTAGGATTGGACCTAGTCATATAACATGCAAAACTCGAAAACAGCAAAATAGCAAAATGGAGTATCAAACAGCAAAAATGCACTAAAATAAATCTAATTGACCTATCAAATGATTTTTGAAAAATATGAGACCACCACACACTAAAAACTACACTAAAATGGAACTCAAAAATGCAATAAAAAATATTCAAAAATTAAAAAAGTGGTCTAAACAATGGAATTTGGCTTAAAAATGAGTGACCTTAGTATATAAGATACTAAGCCTCTCTTAAAATGCCCTTTTCCTTCAAGGGAACAAGTCTCAGCTCAATCTAAAATTCGGCCCTTTTTCCAGAAATTATAAAACTGCCCAGAAACCTTACCAAATGATGGAAATTAGCTAAAATCTGAGTACCTGATCTTAAAGGATCATTCTGCTCCAAATGATGTTTTACCCTTGGAAACCAAATTTCAGCTCAATTAGAGTTGGTCAGATTGCACTTTGTTCTCCCCTACACCAGAAATTAGGAAAAAAGTGCTAGCAGTATATGAAATAGTGGTAAGAAGCTAGTAACATGCCCAAAATGAATGCATAACACTCACAATAAGGTCTTGCAATGTAATTGGCTATAAGATCAACAAAAGGATGGTCAACAGCAGAAAAAGTTAATAAAACAATAACAATGCAAAAATAGCAACAGAATGGGCAGAATGAGCAGAATCTGTAGCAAAAATAAAAATAAACATAAAACAGCAAAATGCACTTAAGGAATTCCAGCAAAGTTGATCACGAGTACAGAAAAATTAACAGCAAATAGGAACTTCTAATAAACTTAAGAAACCAAAAATAGATCCCCGGCAACGGCGCCAAATTTTGATGAGCGATGTCGTACTCGCCTCAAAATAGACTAGGATTTAAATGGAATATAGCATAGTGCATAACCTAGGTCATCTCCCAAGGATCAATTCAGATTTCTCAAGTATATTAAAAATTATCAAAAGGTAGGGGGTTTTATTCACCAAATAACAGAATACAAATTCTACAGTAATTAGAAATAAATTCAAAACTGAAAACACCAATCCAAGTTCTTCAATTCAAGTGGCAAAGTAAATCATAGTTCAAAGAGGGCAGAATTCTTTATGCAATTACCTCTGTTAATTCGAATTCAACTAGATAATCACCTAGAATTTGATCAACAAAAATAGAATCACAATCGCAATTCTTGATTAAGATTGAATTAAACACAATTTTGAATTAACATAGATTATCAATCGATGATCTATTCTCCATTAAATTCATATTAATCAATCTAAATCTATCTTCAATATACAAAAATATAATCATAAATCAATTGAATAAGGAGAAGAGGAGAGAACACAATCAGAAATCACAATTAAACAAAAGAACTCAAAACTCTAACTACAATCATTGAATTCCTTGGATTGATTGGATCTTTAGCCTTCCATGGCCATCACCATTGAAAAGATACAGATTAGAGAAAAGAGGAAAATGAAATAGAGAAAACGAAAAGAGAAGAAAAAGGATTTCTTGATTCAAATCGTAAAACTAAAAAATCAGGATTCAAAAAGAGGTGTTTTTCGTATTCTGCCTAAACCTATTTGTAACTAAAAATTCTTCTGCAATTCCTAATCTACCCTTAGCCCAATCTGTAGCCCTCTGAATAAGCTTTACAGAGACATATAGTTTGCCTTATTTGGGTTTAAATTGAGAGAGTTAAGCCCAAATCAGTGAGGGAAGGTCCAAGCTTTATGACAGCAACAGTGTCCTAACTTCGAGGCTCACTTTTGCCCTGAATCCAGCTGAATTAGAAAAACTGCATTAGACGCAAAATTGTGTATCTTCATCTCAGCTATCAGGGGACACCAAGATCATCCAAATATGACATTTGTAGCCCAAGATATGGCCTGTATAAGATAGAAAGGTCAAAACGAGTTAAATTTCAAAAATTAATAAAGCTTTTACAACTAAGCTCAATGAGGCCCAATCATTTAAAACTTACCCACAAACATAATAATATTGGATACATCTATCATCAATTAGGATAAATATAAAGTAATAATGAATGCCTCAAAATTGATTGATCAACGGTCATGCAGCTTGGAGAGCTTCTCCAAGGTTCTTGAATTATCTAGCATGGCAATTTAATAATTCAAAGATGACATAAGCCATGTGTTTTCAATGTGAACATAATTGGTGATATTTTGGGTTCAAACTTATCTCCTAATATTACCTACAAACTACTACATGGCTGCACCATTCAATTTACTATCAATATTCATTTCTTTTCTCTCACCAAAAAGTTTACACTATTTCCTCTCAAATTTCCCAAGAACACATAGAACATTTTCCTTCCCTTTTTCTCTCTAGAATTCAGCCCACACCTCTTGAACCACTATCCATCTCCTATAATTTTTGTTCTCATCATTTCCTAAAGCTAAACTACCTCCTAAACACTTTTTAGTTAGGAAGTTTCATCAAAATCCTACCCTAAGTGCTTCAAAATCCAAGTTTGGTTTACTTTACTAAAGGTAAACTTTAGTTTTTATGGTTTAAAATTTAGTTTGTGATTTTCTAAACCATGTTTGTTCCATGGTTTGTCATTATTAACCTTTGTTTGTGATTTTACTAATTATTTTAGAATTGTTAGGAATTGTTGTGAGTCACACGAAAATTAAGGAGAAGGAGGAGAGCTTGAAAAGCTTATCTTCAAGAGGTAAGAGGGAGATCCATCTCACCAACCAAGCATGGTGGTGAGAGATGGTTTTATATTTGATGGATGGTGAATCCATGTGAGGATTCATATCCATGGTCATGTAATTATTTGTGGGTGTTTATGTGCTTTGATTATTTGCCTATGTTTGGTATGATTTGTATAATTTATTGCTTTGATTATGGCATGTTTGTGATATATATTTAAATATGTATATGTATGCTATGATTTGATGGTGGAAAGGAAATTGATTTTTGGCTCCAAAGGCCAAGGGGGAGGCTACGGTTTTGAGCTCCCAAAAATTAGAGTTCATGTTGAAATTTTTCAAGAATAAGGGAATTAATTTTTGGTCCTTAGAACTTAGTGAATTTCGGCCAAGACACCAACCAATTTGGTGTTCACAAAATTATATTTTCATGAATGATAAAATTGAATGATTTGAGAAGTAAAGAAAATAAACAAAAGGGTTTGTTTTGCAAAAAGAATGCACACGGTTTTGAGTTATGTTTTCATGAATTTTTTTTTTTTTGTAGAAACAAGAATGGAATTTATTTAAGTTAGAAAGAAAAAAAATATTTCATGGTTTCAATGGCCATCTATAAGGTTTTGATAATTTAGAAAAATGTTTTGATATTATAAAATACAAGAATTTTCAAATAAGGATTTTGGAAAGGGAATTAAAGTGTTATCAATTAAGTGAAGTGGAATTTTCATAAATAAAAGAAAAAGAAGATTGAAAGTGTTAAACTTTAAATTATTTTAAAGAGAATCAATTTTTAGAAGTGATTTAGAAATATAAAAGAAAACGTTTATAACTTAAATTTACTAACATAGAATTTATTTATTGGGTTTTGGAAAATGTTAAGAAATTTAAAGTTAGAAATAATAATTAAATCAACTAAATGTGATTTTGTAAGACTAGATCAATAAAAAGTGATTTTGAGAAAATATATTAAGGAAAAGATTTTTGACTAAGAATAAGAAGGGAATAAAGTAAGAAATAATATTATTATAAGAAAAGTCTGAAGTAATATTTTTAAAGTTAAGAAATATTTTACAAAAGGTAAAAATAGTGAAAAATGATTTACGAAACTTAAAAACGTAAATTTTGAGTTACGCAATTTGAAAAATATTAAAATATTTCTACACAATTTTTTTAAAGTTAGAAACATTGATTTAATTCAATGAAATTGTGAATTTGTGGAATATACTTGAAAAATAATTTTCTTGAGTAAGAAGATATATTAAATGAAGTGGAAAGTTATATTATTTTGAGGAAGGTTGATTTGGAAATGATTTGGGAAAAATGGTGAATATAATGGTATTTTGAAAATTTACTAACGTATAACTTATTTTTGAGTTTTGAAGTGCGTTAGAAAATGTTAAGTTTTTGAAACGTTGATTTATATCAATGGAAAAGTGATTTTGTGAATTATATTTTGGAAAAGGATTTCTTGAGTAAAGAAATGTGGAAAAAGATTTTCTTGAGTAAAGAAAATGTGTTAAATAAAGTATAAAGTCATATTATTTTGAGAAAAGTGAAAATGGAATTTTTGAAGAAATGAGAAATATTTTCTGTAATGGAATTGTGGTGAAAAAAATTATTTACGTATCTTAAAAACATAATTTTTAAAATATGTGGTTTGAAATACAGTAAAATATTTCTAAGTGTTTGGAAATACAGTAAAATATTTTTACGTGATTTGAGAAACGTATATTTTTATACGATTGAGAAAAATGTTAAAAAATTTAATACGTGATTTAAAGGTACAACAGAAGAGTTGCAGTATTGTGAAAATGTAACAGAAACGTTTTGGAATTGTGAAAATGAAATGAAAATGTTGCGCAATTTTGTGAAAACACGACGAAAGAGTTTTATAACTATGAAAATGTGATAATATGATTTTCCTATTGAAAATACAGTATAAATACTGTAGAACCAGTATATGGATGTTGTGTGAGAAAATGACATGTTTTGCCTGTGATTGGCATTTGGTGCATTATACATGCATTGGAAAGATATGTCTGTGATTGGATTTGGTGCATTATACGTGCATTGGAAAAATATGCGTTGAAGCATATGATTACATTGAACAAATGAAATTGAAAAGATTTGGCCCGTTGGGGTTGGACTTGCACTTATATATTCGTACATTGTATAAAATATAGCTAATAGCTATTATGACCCTTGTGGTTGAAGAGGGAATGAGAATTGATAGTGAGATCTATGATGGATCTTGGGGGCGTCGAGGCGCGGCGGTCGACCAGTGGACAGTTGGCGAGTACCCTATGCTACTTGACGATGCAGTCCGTTGCAATGCATTGACGATACTCGACAAGAACACGATTCTTTTCAACGACTGGGAGATTGTCTTTGGGCTAAGGCTAACAATTAACCAGAGCATTCTTCTCGAAATTGTGAAAACCTCCATGGAGTTGTTTTTGATAAACTGAGTCTTTGTGCATATGCATAAATCTGAGCATTTATATCTGTATGATATATTAATTGAGGAATGTTGGCTATGACAATTGTTTTGAGTACTTGGATGATGATCGAACTGATAAATGATTAGATGATGATAGTTGATTAATGCTGATAGCATGATTATAGTATGATCTATCTGTATGATATTACTGTTTGTGTTATCTCTGTGCTGCCATGTTGGTATTGGTGTAGGTGATCTCACCTCTTTGTTATATTATTTTGCTTTGTCTGTATTGTTAAAATCAAATAATAGAAGGATTGAGTTGTCTTAGACATAACGGGCGATGGATACTCTGAGATTGGTGACAACAATAAGGATTGGACATTCAGGACTCGAAGGTGTACAGTGTTGACAAAGGAACAGATGTCTGATGCATCAAGATGGACAGAAAAAGGAATAAGTATGTTAAAGTTTCTCGTTAGTGTTGTACCGTGCTATTAAGTAGGACCCGTCATGGGGTTTGCTACTGTTAAAAAAAATAGGTCTACTAATTTTATATTCCTCTTTAAATTATGATATTAATTGGTGTCAATATTGCATAATGAATAGTTAAAAATATGATTTTCAATATTACCTAATATTTTCAGTAAATTTACATTTCAATAAAGAAGAAATTTTGAAACCCATCTTTTATAACTCAAACTTTGTGCGAACTTCTTTTCAGATTATGAGTCGGGAGTCGAAAATGTGATGCCCTAAGGAGGGTGTTACATTAGTTGGTATCAGAGCACGGTTTAAGTTTTTTGGGGTTTGTGGTTAGGTCTATTTTGCTTGTGTTGTGTTCTCTGTGATTGATAGTGAAGGAACCCTATTGAGGGTCACCCTTTGTTTACATTTTGCTTGTTAGGTGTTTATACTATTAGAATGTCTGTCTGTGTATATTGATATATTAGATTGGATTAGAATGCCTGAAATGGAAGAAATGAGGTCAGATTGGTTCTCGGATGGCCACGGTTTTGAGCCCAAACTTTGGGGTCCCTTGTGAACAATTGTAACAATTAGAATTTCAAAATAGAATCAACTGTACATTATGTAATAAAGGTAGAGAAACTTCTCCAATGCCAAATCCGTCGAGTTAGAATGCCAAACCCGTCAAGTAGAGTTTCTGACCATTTAGTAGAAAAACTTCTCCAAATCCGTTGAGTAGAGTTTCTGACCATTTAGTAGAGAAACTTCTCCAAATCCATCGAGTAGAGTTTCTGACTTCTCCAAATCCATCGAGTAGAGTTTCTGACCATTTAGTAGAGAAACTTCTCCAAATCCGTCGAGTAGAGTTTCTGACCACTTAGGAGAGAAACTTTTCCAATGCCAAATCCATCGAGTTAGAATGCCAAACCCGTCAAGTAGAGTTTCTAACCATTTAGTAGAGAAACTTCTCCAAATCCGTCGAGTAGAGTTTTTGACCATTTAGTAGAGAAACTTCTCCAAATCCGTCGAGTAGAGTTTCTGACCACTTAGCAGAGAAACTTCTCCAATGCCAAATCCGTCGAGTTAGAATGCAAAATCCGTCGAGTTAGAATGCCAAACCTGTCGAGTAGAATTTCTGCCCGTTTAATAGAGAAACTTCCCCAAATGTCAATATTCGTCGAGTGACATATCCGTCGAATCAGAATTTTTGACCATTTTGTGTTTTCATCGATTCAATACTGGAAGATTTCTCCAACGTCAACACCCATCCGTTGAATTAGGATTTCTGCTAATCTTCTAGCATATTCGACAGTTTTTTATTTTCATTCGACAGAACCTTCATTTGACAGAAATTGATTTTTAACCACTTTTGTCAAAATTATGACTCAGCTCTTTCCGTCACCAAATCACCTTATGACTGACCTCTTTCATTATTCTGCCATGTTATTTTTCGTTGAAAGGCGGCCTCAATTTTTTTTTACTAGATACATTGTCTCCGTCGAATTTAAAAGTATAATTTATCACCCAACACCTAGCTATTAAATTAAAGGTTTTGCTGGTGATTCTGGCCATGTATCTTCCTGGACTCAAGGCTTTTGGACTAATATAAACATATTAATCGTAAACAATTGGATGACTAGAAACTAATTAGGGATTCATAAAAAGGGAATGACTCGAGATAGTTATACTTGTGTGGAAATAAAACATGTTACTAGTAATGCAGTTGTAGCTACGGGAGCAATGGGAGCAATGTGGAAAGACGACTGCACGAACAAAGGACCGCTGTTTAGTGGAAACTGGAAGTTGAAGTTTAGGATCTGATAGAAGAGAATTAGTCTTGGAATATAAGATTTCGTAATTTTGGAACCTGAAATTTCTTTTTGGGATATTGAGAAAGTAATTGATTTCGACGAAAGATGTATTTATAACCATTGAGGAAACCAAAAACAGTAAAGGATGTGAAAGAAAGCACTTAAATAAAGCAATGTACATCAAGGAAACAAAATTACGAAAAAGTTGGACACATTTTCCCAGAGATTATGCTCTTTGAAAACAGAGTTTTCTATTAGTAAAATTTTAGATAGTAAGGGAAATTGTTACTCTGAATGGAACGGGAGTGTTCTGAGCGGAAGATTTAAACAATAGAGATTGTGTCATTGGAGTTAATCCTAAAAACCATACTGAATATTTCTGTGAGTGACCTATTCTTTATAACATATAATTGAGTAGATCAATTATATGTTAGAGTTATTTGTTATCCTCTGATTTGTTTACTTCTGTTTCTATTCTTAGCTAATCGAGCTATTCAAGTTATTCAAATTGTTGTTATAGATCAAAACTTTGTGTTAGTTTGATCTGTTGTTCAAAATTTTTGTGTTAGTTTGATCTGTTTCATAAACAGACGTGGTCTTTGAAAATGGATTGGTTATTTTCCAACCATATCCAATGAGATTATTTCAACAGAGTGTGAGTAATCCAGAGAAAATTCATTTTTGAAAATCGGGTTACATCCAATTATTGGTTGGATATATTCGATAACAGGTTCGATTCGTTTTGTTATCTTCCATGATATTTTCTTTCATCTCCTACAATTGAACGAACAAGAAATGATATTTCTATTTAACTCTATGTCATAGTATTTGGTATAGTGCTGTGGAAAGGAGAACTCGGTTAGTGAGACATTTCTTATTAAAAGTAAAAATCTAGAATATGTTGTGATACGAGGATAAGGAAATTTTAAGTAATACATTACATTAGTTGGAAGTTATCTAAGAAAAACTATTCTAGGCATGAATGAAGATTAGTTGTCGTTATGTTGGTATCAGAGATATGGAAATTCTTTCTTTCTAGAGTAACATTCAACATCTTCAGTAATTATAGGAGTCTGAGATATCTATTTGATCAGGAGAAATTGAACATCAGCAAAGAGATTTTGTTGGTTAGAATAGTATAGCAAGATGTAAGAGAGGAAGCTTCATGAGAATTGGAAAATAAGATAAAAGAGTAATGTTCATATTTATTTTGAGGGTGTGAAATCATGGTTATTAAATTTCGAGGACGAAATTTCTTTTTAGAGGAGGAGTAATGTAACACCCCAAAATTTTCTATCTCTTAAACAGTAATTTTGACAGTTAACAGAATTCTACTGTTTAGTGATTTCTGCGTACTGTAAAATTATTTTGAATACTTCGTCTATATATTTGATCATTTTGAGTAATTTGCTCTGTGTCAGGAAAATAAAATTTTTTGGGCCAAAATTTTTTTACGTAATTTAATTTTTACTGAAAAGTCTTAATTATTTTACGTAATCTGAATTGATATTTATGAATTTTCTAATTTTTGTGATTTTATGTGTGATTATGAAAATTTTTACTGTTTGTGGGCCTAGGGGGTGTATGTGGGCCCAAGTAGCCATATGTGGGCCTAGGTGGGTCCCGCAAAGTGAAAAATTTTTCTACGCATAGAAAAATTTATACTGTTTAGACGGAGACAGAGGATCTTACTAAACCTAAATCTAGAAACAGTTTTAGAAAATTTTTTTATTGTATTTTGTACTGTATTTAATTATCAGATGATAAAAATATAGTAAATATATTCTTTCGTGGGGTTATAACAGATAAAAATAAAATTCTATACCGTTAAGTCAACATTGGTGGTTTGGATATCCATCATCGATTTAATCACCATTGGAGATTTAATCTTGATTTAATCAACGGTGGAGATTTGATCTTAAAAGTGAAAAGGATCAACTATAACCGTTGGATGGAAATTAAATCAAGGGTAGAGATTTAGTCTTATAAATGGCTATGACCATTATCAACCCTTGGATGTAGATTTAATCAATAGTAGAGATGAATCATTAATGACCATTGGATTTGGATTTAGATCAATGGTGGAGAATTGGTCATCAAAAATGACTACAACCATTTTAGACCATTGGATGTAAAGTTTGAAGGTGTAATCTTGATCCTTCATTTTGGAGACACATTCAATGGTTAGGATTGCAAGCCAAAAATGATCCAATGGCTCAAATAAAGTCTTCTATCTATAACCTAAACCAAATAGCTATTTTAATCCAAACCATTCTTTTAATCAAGGGTTAGGATGACTTAGGATGATGATTATGAAATTTGTCACACTTTATGAAGCATGGAAGGGGGGACAGTTTGGAGATGCAAAGGAGAGGGGAGACAACTTTGAATAGGCTTTTTAGGCTAAAGAAAAAGATGAAGTCAACAATAGTAGCTTGAATTTGATTAGTAACTAATTAATCCTAATTTGGTTAATCTAATGGCCTAATTAATAAACTAAGTAAACTAATCTAATTATTAATTAGTGATAATCTAATTACTAATTAAATGTCCTAATTTTATTTAGAGACTATGATATATGCCATAATATGTTTAATTAATTAGTTATATAGTTAGAATGTTAATTAAGTGAAATTAGGAAACTAGACCTAATTAATTAACTAATTAATTAGCATACAATTAGGTTTTAATTGAAAATAATTAAGTCCCTAATCCTATGAAGAGCCACACGGTCATGCAGGTTGGAGAGCTTCTCCAAGGTTCTTGAATTATCTAGTATGGCAATTTAATAATTCAAAGATGACATAAGCCATGTGTTTTCAATGTGAACATAATTAGTGATATTTTGGGTTCAAACTTATCTCCTAATATTACCTACAAACTACTACACGCCTGCACCATTCAATTTACTATCAATATTCATTTCTTTTCTCTCACCAAAAAGTTTACACTATTTCCTCTCAAATTTCCCAAGAACACATAGAACATTTTCCTTCCCTTTTTCTCTCTAGAATTCAGCCCACACCTCTTGAACCACTATTCATCTCCTATAATTTTTGTTCTCATCATTTCCTAAAGCTAAACTACCTCCTAAACACTTTTCAGTTAGGAAGTTTCATCAAAATCCTACCCTAAGTGCTTCAAAATCCAAGTTTGGTTTACTTCCCTAAAGGTAAACTTTGGTTTTTATGGTTTAAAATTTAGTTTGTGATTTTCTAAACCATGTTTGTTCCATGGTTTGTCATTATTAACCTTTGTTTGTGATTTTACTAATTATTTTAGAATTGTTAGGAATTGTTGTGAGTCACACGAAAATTAAGGAGAAGGAGGAGAGCTTGAAAAGCTTGTCTTCAAGAGGTAAGAGGGAGATCCATCTCACCAACCAAGCATGGTGGTGAGAGATGGTTTTATATTTGATGGATGGTGAATCCATGTGAGGATTCATATCCATGGTCATGTAATTATTTGTGGGTGTTTATGTGCTTTGATTATTTGCCTATGTTTGGTATGATTTGCATGATTTATTACTTTGATTATGACATGTTTGTGATATATATTTAAATATGTATATGTATGCTTTGATTTGATGGTGGAAAGGAAATTGATTTTTGGCTCCAAAGGCCAAGGGGAAGGCTACGGTTTTGAGCTCCCAAAAATTAGAGTTCATGTTGAAAATTTTCAAGAATAAGGGAATTAATTTTTGGTCCCTAGAACTTAGTGAATTTCGGCCAAGACACCAACCAATTTGGTGTTCACAAAATTATATTTTCATGAATGATAAAATTGAATGATTTGAGAAGTAAAGAAAATAAACAAAAGGGTTTGTTTTGCAAAAAGAATGCACACGGTTTTGAGTTATGTTTTCATGAATTTATTTTTTTTGTAGAAACAAGAATGGAATTTATTTAAGTTAGAAAGAAAAAAATATTTCATGGTTTCAATGGCCATCTATAAGGTTTTGATAATTTAGAAAAATGTTTTGATGTTATAAAATACAAGAATTTTCAAATAAGGATTTTGGAAAGGGAATTAAAGTGTTATCAATTAAGTAAAGTGGAATTTTCATAAATAAAAGAAAAAGAAGATTGAAAGTGTTAAACTTCAAATTATTTTAAAGAGAATCAATTTTTAGAAGTGATTTAGAAATATAAAAGAAAATATTTGTAACTTAAATTTACTAACGTAGAATTTATTTATTGGGTTTTGGAAAATGTTAGGAAATTTAAAGTTAGAAACAATAATTAAATCAACTAAATGTGATTTTGTAAGACTAGATCAATAAAAAGTGATTTTGAGAAAATATATTAAGGAAAAGATTTTTTACTAAGAATAAGAAGGGAATAAAGTAAGAAATTATATTATTATAAGAAAAGTCCAAAATAATATTTTTAAAGTTAAGAAATATTTTACAAGGGTAAAAATGGTGAAAAATGATTTACGGAACTCAAAAACATAAATTTTGAGTTATGCGATTTGAAAAATGTTAAAATATTTTTACGCAATTTTTTTAAAGTTAGAAACATTGATTTGATTCAACGGAATTGTGAATTTGTGGAATATACTTGAAAAAGGATTTTCTTGAGTAAGAAGATATATTAAATGAAGTGGAAAGTTATATTATTTTGAGGAAGGTTGATTTAGAAATGATTTGGGAAAAATGGAGAATATAATGGTATTTTGAAAATTTACTAACGTATAACTTATTTTTGAGTTTTGAAGTGCGTTAAAAAATGTTAAGTTTTTAAAATGTTGATTTATATCAATGGAAAAGTGATCTTGTGAATTATATTTTGGAAAATAATTTCTTGAGTAAAGAAATGTGGAAAAAGATTTTCTTGAGTAAAGAAAATGTGTTAAATAAAGTATAAAGTCATATTATTTTGAGAAAAGTGGAAATGGAATTTTATAAGAAATGAGAAATATTTTCTGTAATGAAATTGTGGTGAAAAAATTATTTACGTATCTTTAAAACGTAATTTTTAAAGTATGTGGTTTAAAATACAGTAAAATATTTCTAAGTGTTTGAAAATATAGTAAAATATTTTTACGCGATTTGAGAAACATATATTTTTATGCGATTGAGAAAAATATTGAAAAATTTAATACGTGATTTAAAGGTGCAACAGAAGAGTTGCAGTATTGTGAAAACGTAACAGAAACGTTTTAGAATTGTGAAAATGAAATGGAAATGTTGCGCAATTTTGTGAAAAGACGACGAAAGAGTTTTATAACTATGAAAATGTGATAATATGATTTTCCTATTGAAAATACAGTATAAATACTGTAGAACCAGTATATGGATGTTGTGTGAGAAAATGACATGTTTTGTCTGTGATTGGCATTTGGTGCATTATACATGCATTGGAAAGATATGTCTGTGATTGGATTTGGTGCATTATACGTGCATTGGAAAAATATGCGTTGAAGCATATGATTACATTGAACAAATGAAATTGAAAAGATTTGGCCCTTTGGGGTTGGACTTGCTTGCCGATATATTCGTGCATTGTATAAAATATAGCTAATAGCTATTATGGCCCTTGTGGTTGAAGAGGGAATGAGAATTGATAGTGAGGTCTATGATGGATCTTGGGGCGTCGAGGCGCGGCGGTCGACCGATGGACGGTTAGCGAGTACCACATGTGCCACTTGGCGATGCATCCGTTGCAACGCATTGATGATACCCTACAAGAACACGATTCTTTTCAACGACTGAGAGATTGTCTTTGGGCTAAGGCTGACAATTAACCAGAGCATTCTTCTCGAAATTGTGAAAACCTCCATGGAGTTGTTTTTGATAAACTGAGTCTTTGTGCATATGCATAAATCTGAGCATTTATATCTGTATGATATATTAATTGAGGAATGTTGGCTATGACAATTGTTTTGAGTACTTGGATGATGATCGAACTGACAAATGATTAGATGATGATAGTTGATTAATGCTGATAGCATGATTAAGGTATGATCTATCTGTATGATATTACTGTTTGTGTTATTTCTGGGCTGCCATGTTGGTATTGGTGTAGGTGAATACTCTGAGATTGGTGACAACAATAAGGAGTGGACATTCAGGACTCGAAGGTGTGTAGTGTTGACAAAGGAACAGATGTCTGATGCATCAAGATGGACAGAAAAAGGAGTAAGTATGTTAAAGTT
Organism: Ormosia semicastrata; assembly: GCA_029884595.1. Lineage (NCBI taxonomy): Eukaryota > Viridiplantae > Streptophyta > Magnoliopsida > Fabales > Fabaceae > Ormosia > Ormosia semicastrata. The sequence continues at coordinate 13,631,101 of JAQQTO010000062.1, read as the reverse complement.
TCTCATTAGTGTTGTACCGTGCTATTAAGTAGGACCCGTCATGGGGTTTGCTACTGTTAAAAAAAATAAGTCTGTTAATTTTATATTTCTCTTTAAATTGTGATATTAATTGGTGTCAATATTGCATAATGAATAGTTGAATATATGATTTTCAATATTACCTAATATTTTCAGTAAATTTACGTTTCAGTAATAAAGAAATTTTGAAACCCATCTTTTATAACTTAAACTTTGTGCGAACTTCTTTTCAGATTATGAGTCGGGAGTCGGAAATGTGATACCCTAAGGAGGGTGTTACACACGGCCCAGGCCGTGTATCCCTCTGTGAAACAGAAACTCACCAGAAAAACCATTCCAAGCTTCAAACATCCCAAAATCCATCAATGTACATCAATACTTACCATTCAAATACTCAAAATCCAGCCAACAACAATCAAATAAAGAGGTTTCCCAAAATGGGTTTCACCCTACCAATACAACAACAAGTTCTTAACCACCAAAATGGGTTGAAGTCAATAGATCTTCCTCTTACCTAAGAGAAGCACAAGGAAAGGATGCTCCTTTTTGCTTAGAAATTTCGTGCGTAGCTTCCTCAAAGCCCCAAAACCAAATCTTGAAATGGATACCCATGGTCACCAAAATGACCATGGGTCATGAAAATGAGAAGAGAGGGAGAGGAAGCCATGAGCTTTTACCTTAAAGCTCCAACCTTTGAGCTTCAAAGGTGGAAGAGGATGAAGATGGAGAGGATGGTGAACTCTTGAAGATGACTTCCTCAAAGATGGTGGTCCTCCAAACACAAAGTGGGTGCAAGGAGTATGAAAGCTTGAAGATAAAATGGAGGTGTGGGTGGTAAGGGTGTTGCTGCTGTGGAGTGAAAAGAGAAGGGAGATAGGAGAGGGAGAAAAAGTGCAGACATGAGGGAGAGAAAATGAGTGAAGTGAAAATATAATATGCCCCTCTAGCCCAACCGTGCAGCACATAGGGAGAGGGAGGAGAGAGAACAGTGGTTGGGAAAGGAAGCTTCCTAGAAGCTTCCCTCAAAGTTTCCTTGAGAAGTTTCTCACGCTTCTCGATAAAGTGAAGTGTGTGGTCACTTAAATGATATCATAATAGTAATTAGATAGAAGTAATCTATTAGGACTATTTCTCAGTGAACAAAATTACAGTCAGTGTAAATAATATTTTATTATTATTTCTCAGATGATTAATTATTCTGTGATTTTATTCATCAGATAAAATCTCGTAAAATGTAAACCTCGTAAATTGTGCTCAACCTTGGGTTTAGTAAGATCTCCCGTCGACGTTTCCACAGTCCAAAGTTTACTAGCTTCAGGGAAAACATTTAGCTTTCCCGACTCTGCTCAGTGCATACGCAAAATGAAGAATATATTAAAATATTCAACATTTCCAGAAAATTTCACAAAAATCATCAAAAATCACAAATATTAAAAAATGTCTATTCATCGCAAAACAAACAGTTTCCAGAGTGTTACACTAACTCTGTTCAGTGTGCACGCAAAATGAAGAATATAGTAAAATATTCATCGTTTTCCAGAAAAATCCAAAAAAATTTCCAAAAATTATAAATATTGTAAAATGATTGTTTATGATAAAACAAATAATTTTCGGGGTGTTACAAAATGCATGTGACCTTTTTAAATGGTCACATGATCTTTAAGTAAATTTTAATCTTGACCACCCATGTATGATTGTATAGTCAAGATTTACTCTTTTCATCCTCTTACAATAAAACTCCTCTCACTAGATATGTATATATAAGCCTTGTAAGGAAAAGTAATATATACACATAACTAGTACATCAGTGTACAAATAATACAACTAAGTCTTATCAAGCGTAAGTACATAGAAAATATTTACATAACCACTACATATCTTTAATAACAAAGCAATGGTCAACTAGTAATAAACCTATGCTACATCACTCTCTAGGATGATCTCGCTCTAGATTTATCATGAAAATAATAAATACACGAGGTGAGAATTCAAAAATCCTCAGTAGGTATACATATAACATGTCATCACAGTAAACCCACCTGCTTCAAGGAAACAAATCATATTTTTAAATCATATATAGAAAGGTGGCTAAAGCTAAAATGATTCCCTTTCTCTTGTCGAGGCAAAATTTCCATTATTATCATTAAATAGTAAATTCTCTATCAACCATTATATTAAATGTAAGTCACAACTCAATATCTCTAGAGTATTCACATTCTCTCACAATGCAAACATTCTTTAACAATTCCATGATCTATATAACTAACATCTTTATGATGATGTAAAAATACTTATTCAAGTATAAAACTTTCATTAGTACTCTTTAACTACCATATATTAAGTATATTTCCATGGCTAAGTTTCAGGTCATCCTTAGGTACAAGGATCATTCTCATAATCTATCATTCATTATTAGATCTATGATCACCTCCAAATACAAAAATCATTTCCAATATCAATGAATCAATTTCCTTCTTTAAGAAATCACAACGAGGATCACTCCTAGGTATGAGGTTCATTTCCAATATCAAGTTTAAGGTCTCCTCCAAGTATGAGGATCACTATATATAATATCTTTCCTCCTGGTACGATGATCATTTTTATATTATCTCCTCCAGGTACGAGTGTAACATCTCAAATACTAGTACTAATGACATATCCAGATTACGCATTAGTAGTTAGATTTAGAACATCACTTATAAATATCATCAATCTTTATAGAAAACAAATTAATGGAGTTTATACAAACTATACTTCATTGTACTTTATATACATTACTTTCCTCCAAGGCACAAAATCTATACAACTAAGTAGCAAGATTAATACAAAAGAAAATAAAGTAATTCTACACTAGAGTTCTTCTTCTGTCTTAGCTTCATACGTTCTTCCTGGAATCATCATGGAAATTCAAACAATTGGGGTGAGAATCTTACAATTCTGAGTAGTTTGTTATAAAAACCATATCATCATAACAATTCCAGTTGTTTAATCTCATTAATTAACTTATTTAGAAAGGTGGCTATTGCCAAAACATTTTCCTTTCTCTTCCCAAAATAGAGGTTCAATTTATATCCTTTATCAAAAATCATTTGTAAAATTAAATAATTCATGAAGTACGTCATTTATCAGGATTAATCATTTATCATATATCATCATTTTTCATATATCACCATCCATCATATCTTATCATTCATCATTTGTTAAAAAGGGTATGGAGGGGATGTCCATTCTTAATGTAGAGATTTAAGTAGAGAGGGAGTATCTCAACCTCAATCTACTATGGATCACTTCCTTTATCATTCATTGAGTATATCATTCAATTGATTAGCACATTCTCATTTTTTCTAATTTATCAAGTGTACTTTCATATTAACATTGTTCTAGTTAAAGATCTCATTCAATTTGATGCATAAACACCTCACAAAATACCACAATTGTAATATCCTCTCTAACCAGTTAGACTTATTTATGGTTGTAAAAGTTTAGTAACTCGTTCAGGAGTTATCTGTTAACTTTGATGACCTTTTTAAGCTAGGTGGGTTATTTTGCTATATCTCTGAGTGTGGAAAATAGCAGTTAATAGCCCAAAGAGTAAGTTGCTAGAATAAGGGAAATAAATATGGAGGATTTATTTCTAGGTCACAAATAAATAGTATAAAATGTGGTTAATTTTGGAGATTTAACTGAGTTAGTTTGGTATTTTTTATACCACTGAGTGAGTGTTTAAGAGTTAGATTAAATAGGCAGATATCTTGGAAAATTATGAGAATTTGTGAAGATATCAAATAAATAATGGAGGTTTTTTTGGTAATAAGTACTAGTTAAGGTTGATGCTTGTAGACCTATTAGCTTATTTCCTTAGGTTTAGTTTAATTTGAGGAAGAGTAATAGGACTTAAGTGATAGTTTTAGGTGTATGAAAAGTTATGAAATAATGAGAATAAGATTGAGATGAATCTTAGGATTTTTCATAACACGGATGGAAGTTAGGAAACTTAGATTGGTAAAATCAAAGTATTCCTAAGAGATATAAAATTTTCAACTAAATATCTAAAACCATCCTTATCTCTCTAACTCACCCACCGCCTCTCTTTCTCTCTTGGCCGTTATGTTTGACTTTCTTTCCTTATTTCTCTAATTTTCTCATGTTGAGGACAACAGAAAAATAGAGAAAGGGAAGGAATAAAAAGAAGAGAAAAAATGAAGGAAGAAGAAAAGAGGAGGAAGATCAAAGGGAAAGCTAGAGCTTGAGGATCATCAACCACACAAGTGAGGTAGAGGTGATTGTTTTCTACTTCTATCCCATACTATTTTCTTTTCATGCATGTGAGTGGCATTTTTGAGTTTGAAAATGGGCTTTTGGGAGGTTTTCCATATTTTGAGATGGGGAACTTAATTAGAAGTTTGGAAATGGTATGTAGTGAGTTGAGACATACATACTAGTGGATTAGAGTATATGAGCATCCATAGAACTCCATTAGCTTGTGTTAAAAAGAAATGGGTTTTTGGATGGAAGTTTACCATACATGTGATTGATCATTAAGTTGAATGATTTGAGAATGTGTATGAAATTATAGTATGTTTAGAGATCATGTTTGTGGTTGAAAGCCACGTAGGATCTGTGTTTGAGAGTCTAAGAGGAGTTAGAAACTCAATGGAGCAGGAGAAAACTTTCTGGTGCTTGAGCGCCTAAGCGCTTGAAGCCAGAAATGAGGAAAAAAGAGTTATGGTGCTTGAGTGCCTAAGCACTTGGAAATGAGCACCTAAGCACTCAAAACTAGTATAAACATAGAGAAGTTCTGGTGCCAGGGCGCTTGAGCGCCTAGTGTTGGCCACCTGAGCACCTTATGGCCAGAGAGAGTTCTACGTGTTGGGAACCTGAGCACCTAAGAATGAGCACCTAAGCGCCCAAATGAGAAAGAACAAAGAGGGTTAGTTATCATAGAGCGCCTAAGCACTGGAAAGCTAGCGCCTGAGTGCCTAAAACAAAACACTCTATGTGTTTTATGTTGAGGAATTGAAGTTCCTTACTTGAGGGAATCTTTTATGCATGCTTTTTAGTGTGAGTTAAGGCACTAGGGATATTTCATGGAGGAAATAAGCACCTAGTGCATGTGTAAAAGAATAGGCCTTTGTGTATTCAATGGTTGAGGATTGATATAGGTAGGGTGTTAATCATTGAGGAGCAATGATGTTGCACTAGATATCACTTGTGATATGATGATATGGTGTACTAGGAGTAGTATACTGAGTTGTTTGACATGGTTAACCAATCATTATGCATGAGTTGTTCCTTTTTGTTGAAAGTTGAATTTAAGGTGCATGAATGATTATTGTTTCCCTTGTTTGCTAAGGAAGAGCTGTGAGGGTAACCTAGAAACAAGAATAGCTTATTTGTGAGATAAAATGAACTGAGAGTGTATGTTTGCTAGTTCTTGTTTGTTCACTTGGTTATTGTGGACCTCGTGATGTTGTATATGTGATGTGAATATTACATAGAGTAAGTATGCGAATATTTCTATAGTAATGAGTGATAACCTCGTGAAGGAGGATAGACCTATGATTGAATGTTGGATATAAACTCGTGTAGGAGAGTATCCTTTGTATATGAATGTTGGGTACAAACTTGTGTAGGAGAGTATCCTTTATGTATGAATGTAAGATGAGCATTGGGTACAAACTCATGTAGGAGAGTATCCTTTGTGTACGAGATTTGGATATTGTAATGAGTTTTATGGTGTTTATGTGGTAGTTGAACATAACACTACATAGTTTCACATACTTACAATTCCTACATATTTGTAACCTTATATGATGTGCACAATTATTTGGCTGGAGAATTGTGGATATGTCGTGAAATTCTATGAATAAGGACTAGTCCTAGATTCTCAGAACATGCGGGCTCCTAAGGTCAGGGTTACTGGTATATGAGATAGTAACAATACACTCATTGTTGTGAGATACAATAGTCCATTCATTACCAGGTAGTGTTAAGTGGTTGTTGCCCTACTACCCATAAAGAATACAAGGATCCGGGTTCCTTGGAATAGTTGAGTTTCATGACATTGCATAAACACTATCACGCTATATTCCATAATCATTATCTTAGGACATATCTTAGGCATAATCATACGACATAACACAAACATTTGCCTTGCGATGACAATTGTATGGGCAATTGTCTTTCTTTGTGGAATTGAGATTATGGTTTGCTTGGGAATATTACATAGTGTGAGTATGTGAATGGTCCTTTAGTAATGAGTGGTGACTCATGTACTTGTTCCATACATATTATGATGTAAATGGATTAGTTTATTTATTATGAATGGATAATTGTGTGATAATTATGCCATGTTTTATAAATGAATGAATTGTATGCCTTAGGAAGAGAAAGGAGCAATTTTGGCTTTTGCCACATTTCTAAATGTTATTAATTGTTGTTTAATAACTTATTTTTCCCCGAAGTAGCTGGAGCTATCATGATGATAGCTTTTGAAAATGTATACTGAGAATTGTGAATTCTCATCTCGTTTGTTGAATCTATGATAAATCCAGGTTGTAGCCCTTCAAAGGGAGAGAAGATGAAGTAGAAAGACTAGTATAGTTTATTTGTTGTAGAACAAAGGTTGTATAATATTATATTTATTTTGGTTTGTATAAAGTTTATGTATCACAATATGTCTTGTTGAGGCTGAGATTATATATATAATCTTTTCTTTCTTCATTGCTCTTTATAATAATATGTATGGTTAGTATGAACCTAGTTTGATGTTTTTAGTTTAGAAGTGACATGTTTAATACTATATACTATTGTATATTCAGTATATACTAAGATATTTAGTATTAGGATGTTACAAAAATCAATAAAAAGATTCATAAATTAAGTTTCTATTCAAGTCTCATAGAGTAAGAAACTTTATTTTTGCAAAATAGGGCAATGGTAATCGATTACCAACTCATCGTAATCGATTACTAGCTACACAAAAGCATGATAATCGATTAACTTCATGTGGTAATTGATTACCACTATAATTCTTATGTTCCAAAAGCTTGGTAATCGATTACCACCTCGTGGTAATCGATTACCACGTTTCCAGCAACGTGGTTCGTAGCTTGGTAATCTATTACTAGCTAAAATTTAGCTAAAAATAGAGTTTCAAAGCCAAACAACAAAAAACCAACCATTTTTATTACAATAATAACATAATTTCCATATAATTTGCATTCAAATCAATCTCAAAATGATACATAAAAAATGGTTAAGCATCAAACCCAAATCATTGAATCCCCAATACATAGAGATTCAAGGCCAAATCCAAATCCAAACACATAGTCATAACACAAATATCATATATCTTCATCAATCCAATATCCACCTCATATTTCTCAATCAAGTTATCAACTCAAAGGAAATAATAAAAGAGTTGATAAAATAAGGAATACACCCCTACCTCTATTCCTGTGTGCTTGGTCCTTCACCTTTCTTTCCTTCTTTCTCTTCCTTTGTTTTTTTATCTTTCCTTTATTTTCTTTCTCTATTGAATATGTGGGTGAGAGAGTGAAAAATGAGTGAAAAGTAAAATAAAACAAAGATAAGAAAGTAGAGTGAAGAGGCAGGGGAGAAGAGAAAAGAAAAGATAAATATGAAATCCAACTAGAAAATTGCATCTCTTAAGGATACTTTAATATTCCATTGATGAATTTTCTGACATTCATAGGTATTATAGAAAATTCTAGGATTTCATTCAATTATCAATTTCATTATTCAACAGTTATCCTTATACACCATTATCAGCCACTAAGCTTCATTATAACTGCCAAACTATTCATTTGATCCTCCAAATTTACTATAACTCATTCCAATCATTTGGAACCTAGAAATAAATTTTTCATATTTATTTTCATCATCTGAATTGTTTATGCTAAAATCTGAGTATATATAAGCTATTATTTGCATTCTGTGTTATAATATTATGCTCAAACTAGTCCAAAAGGTTACCCGAATTAACAGATAACTCATACCAGTATTACTAAGCTTCTATAACCTTGATTAGAACTATTAGGTTAGGGAGGATGTCACAATGAGGATCCTTTATCTATTATCACTCCCCTTATGAGGGTCATTTATCTAGGATCACTCCCTTTATGAAGATCTTTTCTAATAACAAATTTAGGATCACCTCCCCTTACGAGGTTCATTTTCAAAATCCTTTGAGCTTTAAACACTTAAAAGATACAATTTATATTTTCATCTAGAAACTACCTCAACTTTAACATTCTAAAAGAGCAATTCATATTTTAGTACACCTCATGAACATCATAAGTGTACATCTTATGATATATCATCTCAATGATATATTTAGTGCACATTAATATCACTTCACTAGTACCATTTTACAAGTATACTAAATACACAATGACATTATTTCACACAAGCTCAACTTTTACACTTAAAGAAGCAATTCACTCTTCTAATACACTTCATGAATATGACAAGTATATAATGAAAATGTATCTCATTGTGCATGAATATGAAAAATGTATAATGCTAATGTATCTCATTATACATGAGTCTAGTGCACAAAGTTTTCACTTCATAAGTGAACTCAATGCTTAATATCATTGCTCTCCAATTATCTAGGTACACATCATTATTGCTTCACAAATAATTTGAGTGCACCATGTTGTCACACTTTATAGATATGCTAGATGTGAGTTAACATCATAAGATACTCCTAAGAGTGAATTAATTCACACTATATAACATAAATATATAATCCCATCAAGCAGAGGACTAGGGAATTGGTGATGTAACACCCATCGTAGGGTATCACATTTATGTTACTTAATTACCAAATTATCCCTTCATTATAAGATATGTTTTGTAATGTAAATACGAGTTGTAAAATTTTTTCATAATCAATAAGATAAACTTAGCGAAAAATAAAAATATTACAACATCATCACAAATAATTTACATCACATATATACAAGTCTTAGTATTGTCATATTTAAATATTTACAGACCAGGTTCTCAGAGCATATGAACATTATTTAAAACTAACATACTGTCCAAGTACTACTAAACAGTAGAACCCTCAGACGGGTCATCCTCAGATTCCTCAGCAGGTAAGAATCCGGCTTGACGCAAAGTCCTATGGACAGGTGTCCGTGCAGACGATACGATACTAATCTCACTAGGAGTACGGTAATAAGTTTCCCAGTACTGCCTAATGGACAACGGAAACTCTAAGTGTACATTAATATTTACATTGAAATAAGGATTCCCCCGATAAAGTCTACTTAGGGTAATCTTCAAGTCTCCTATATAGTAAATACATGCTCTATCTAGGTCGACATACCATGCTTCCAGACCTCCACGAAACTGCAACCTCATATATCCTAGGAAACTAGGCATCACCATCTTCTCAAAATTCAGCTTCCTCCATAGGAATCTACTCCTCTTCACCTTCTTGTTCAATTCCTTGCTCAGCGTCTTTACAAATATAAATACAGTACAAAATAGGCATACAAAGAGGTGAGATCACCTACGGCAATACTAACATGGTAGCATGGAGATAACACATACAATATATCATACAGATACATCATACCATAATTACAATTATGCCATCAATATTATTTATCATCACAATAGAGGTAATAAATAATAATTACGATCATGCCCTTAAGAATATTCAAATATTCAACAATTCAATTCTCATAAATAATAATTATGATAATGCCCTTAATATTTTCCAAACATTCAATAGTTCAAATATTACACCGATATCAATACTCAATAATTAGGCATGTGCACATAGACTCAATTTCCTACTCCATGGAGCTAAAACTCAGGTCAGAGATAGTGATCGAAAAGATCTGTCTATACCAACATGCCTCAGACCACGTGCTACATTTCTCATATGTATTTGCATATCTAGCATATACACTACAGTCTTTATCAGATCTTGATTAAGAATAGTGTCTCGGTCAGGATCATCGGTGTGTTGCATCGGTCAAACCTGCGGTACAGAAGAGCTACCAACTGCCTACTGTAGGCAACCCGCACCCTAATGCCCTCAAGGTCAACAAGTGACTTACATTATGCATATCACACCCACTCAAGAGGTGTATTCTCTCCTAGGCAATTAGCCTCATACAGTTCATCGGACCTTTCCAATGCATGTACAAATGCACCATTCTCAGTTCAAATTCACCATCTCATATACAGGGTCCACACATTTGCCCAACAGTTTCTTTATTGTATTTTCATCGCGCAATCATATTTTTGCATTTTCTCAATCGCGTAACATTTCTGTCACATTTTCAAATCACATATTGATTTTTCAACTTTGCAAAAATTCCATTTCAACCTTATTTTCATTATTTGCTATTAGTCCTTTCATAAAATAATATTGACATAATAGCCCTTCTTCATAGTAATATTTGCATAATAGCCCCCATAAAAATAATATTTCCAAAATAGTCCTTCATTAAATAATATTTGTAATAAAGTCCATTTTTAAAGAATATTTTTAATATAGTCCCGCTAAAAATCAGTATTTCCACTGTTTCCCAGAAAATTTTAAATATTTTCAATATAGTCCCTCTAAAAATTAGTATTTCTATTGTTTCCCAAAAAACTTTATTTCTTATAGTTACTTGAGATATTACAGCTCAAAATTTCCTAACGCGCTTTAAAACCTAGAGGGTGAGCTATACGTTAGCAAATTTCAAGTTACCAATGTATTCATCTTAATTCTTGAAACAATTCTAAAACTCAGTCCTCTTTAAAATAAATTGAGGTTCAAACACTTTGAACCTCTCTTTTCCATTCATGTACTAAAATTTCATTTTTCAAGTGATAAAACACTTTATTTCTATTTCTTTAATTCTTGTACTAAATTAATTATATTTTCATTTTGAAATCACTTTATCTCACAAAACTAAGGCAATACAAGCCTTCAAAATCCATGGTAGATGGCCATTGAAACCATTATACATTTTTCCTTCTAAATCAACTAAGTTCCATTCATATTTTTACACAAACAAAACCATTAAAATTCCTCCACAAAACTGTGAACTCTAGGTCTTGGAAACTAACCCATCTTTTCTTTTTCCTTTCATTTCTAATCATTCAATTTTACCATTCATAAAATTTTTTGTTTGGAAACACCTATTTTGAGGTGTTGAGGCCAAAATCCTCATGGTTATTGAAACTAAAAATTTATTTTCCTTTCATCATCAATTCATAGCATACATGCATATATTCATCATATCATATAATCAAACATACCTTAAAGCAATAAAAATCACATAAAGCATGCAAACACAAGTAAATAATTTAAAACACATAAACACCCATAAATAATCACACAACCAAGGATATGAATCCTCACATGGATTCACCATCCATCAAATATAAAATTCATCTCCTACCACCATACTTGGTTGGTGAGATGGATCTCCCTCTTACCTCTTGAAGAACCTCCCAAGCTCCTTGGTTTGCTTCTTGAGTAAGTGATTCACTATCAAAAGCTTCTTAAACACAAAATAAGACACAAGTTTATTAGCATATTAAGCTTGAAAAAGGAGAACCATGAATCAAACATGGCTTAAAACATGAAAATAAGATAAGTAGTGAAGTTTTCTTACACTTTACCTCAAAAACCTAGAACTTGATCTTGAAGAAAGTCCTTGAAGATGAAAGATTTAGAGTTGGGCTTAACTACAAAGGTTCTTAGATTGATGTAAGGATGCAAGATATGTGGTTGGTTAAAATTATAGAGTGATGGAAGGGGTTGTGGGTGCTATGGCCGAATACAAGCTTGAAGGGAGAGGAGAGAAAATTTTGTAAGTTTTTTAGGTTTTTGGAGAAGACAAAGATGAATATGAAGTGGTCTTGAAAATTCCCTATGGCCTTAAGCCTTCAAAAATCGTCCCCCCTCTTGTACACTTAATGTGCAGCAAATTTTTACTAGCCACAATTTTGAGCATTGTTAGCTATTGATTAGATCAATGGTTTACATTAATGTAGCTTCTAAGTATAGCTTTTATATTGATAAGACCAAATCTACCATTGGATCTTTCTCCTTGAAATCCTAGCCATTAGATGTATCTCCAAGATGAAGGGTCAAGATCTCCTCTTCATGCTTTACATCTAATGGTCACAAATGGTCATAGCTACTTCGTAAGACCAAATCTCCATCCTTGATTAAATCAATGGTGGATATCCAAAGGCTTCAACATTAAGCTTGCTTCTTATTGGTCCGTCATAAAGTCTTCATAACCACTAATGTTGACTAAGCAGTATAGTATTTATTTTTATCTGCTATTACCCTATGAACACAATTAACTGTAGTTTTTATTACCCGATAATTAAATACAATACAAAACACAGTAAAAGAAAATTTCCAAAACTGTTTTCGATTTTGGGTTTAGTAAGATCCCCCATCCCCGTCTAAACAGTACAGAATTTTCTGGCTCTGAAATTTTTTTTACTTTTTCAACCCTGCTTGGGCTCACATACAGCCCCCTAGGCCCACAACAGCCCAATAATAATATTAAAATAATAAAAAAAACATAAAAATCTCATAATAATGCACAAAATCATAAAAATTATAAAACTTATGAAAATCAAATCAAATTAGCAAAAAGAATTAAGAATCAACAGTAATTAATAAATTATTATAAATTTTCTCCGGCCTGAAAATTATTATTTTCCTGACACGGAGTAAATCACACAAAACGATCAAATATATTTGCGGAATACTCAAAATAATTTTATAGTACACAGAAATCACTAAACAGTAGAATTCTGTTATTACTGTCAAATAGTTAGGAAGTTTGGGGTGTTACAACTCTCCCCTTCTAAAAAAAAGTTTTGTTCTCGAAACTTGATTTCACACCTTCAAAATAAATATATTGCTCTTTTATTTTATCTTCCAACTCCCGTGTAGCTTCACCGCTTACATCGTTCCAAACTACTTTAACCAATGCAGTTTCCTTACCTCGAAGTTGTTTTGTCCTTCGATCCTCAATCTTGACTGGAAACGTTTCATAAGTTAAATTTTCCTTTAGTTGTACGGTTTCTGGTTTGATAACATGTGTAGGATCAGAAATATATTTCCATAGTTGTGATACGTGAAATACATTATGAAGATTTGAAAGTAAAGGTGGTAATGCAATCTGATAAGCTACCGGACCTACCCGACGAAGTATCTGATACAGCCCGATAAACTTTGGAGTGAGTTTCCTTGATTTAATCACTCGTCCAACTCCAGTCATAGGTATCACACGTAGAAACCCATGGTCACCTTCCTCAAACTCAAGCGGTCTTCATCTTTTATTAGCATAATTCTTTTGTCGAGTTTGAGTTGTCTTCATCTTGTCTTGAATCATCTTCACTTTCTCAGTTGTCTGTTGTACAAATTTTGGTCCTACAACAGCACTTTCACCATCATGATACCAACATAATGGCGTTCTGCCTCGTCTCCCATACAATGCCTCATAGGGTGCCATCCCTATGCTCAAATGAAAACTGTTGTTGTATGTGAACTCTATCAATGGAAAAAATTCTTCCCAACAACCAGTTTGTTCTAGAACACAAGCTCTTAACAAGTCCTCTAATGACTAAATCGTCTTTTCTGACTGACCATCTATTTGTGGATGGTAAGCAGAACTTAGACGTAACTTTGTTCCCATCGCTTCTTGCAAACTATTCCAAAACCTAGATGTAAATCGTGGATCTCGATCAGAAATAATACTGGATGGTACACCATGAAGTCTAATAATTTCTGTGATGCACACTTGGGCTAACTTTTCCATTGAGTACTTAATATTAATCAGCAAAAAGTGCGCCGACTTTGTAAGCCGATCAACAATTACCTAGATAGAATCGTGACCTTTCCGAGTCTTTGGTAGTCCTATTACGAAATCCATTGCTATGTCATCCTATTTCTATTCAGAAATAGGCAAAGGTTGCAACATTCCTGATGGTCTTTGATGTTCCACCTTAGCCTTTTGACAAATTAAACAGGATGATTCATATTCAGCGACATCCTTCTTCATTCCTTGCCACCAATATAGTTGTTTCAAGTCTTGATACATCTTTGTGGCTCCTGGATGCATACTCAACTTACTTCTATGGGCTTCATCCAAAATCAATTTCCTAAGTTTTGGATCATTTGGCACACAAACTCTTCCTTCAAACTTCAGAATTCTATCAGCACCTTCGCTAAATTCCAATACTACTCCTTGACTTCTTGCCTCCTTTGCTTCTTGCAAATACTGGTCACTATTTTGTCCTTCTCGTATTAAATCCATTAAATCATTTGAAATGGTGATTATGTTTAAACACATCTTCCCCGGTGTCAATTTCACAGATAAACGCATATCCCAAAATTCTTGTATCAGTTCCTTCTCCTTAATAATCATAACAGAAGCACTAAGCATTTTTTTACTTAAAGCATCCGCTACAACATTCGCCTTTCCGGGATGATACTATAACTGAAAGTCATAATCCTTCAGAAACTCTAGCCAATGCCGTTGTCTCATGTTCAACTCTTTTTGGTCAAACAGATACTTCAAACTTTTATGATCACTAAAGATAGTGAATGTTGCCCCATAAAGAAAATGTCTCTATACTTTCAACACAAACACTACAGCTGCCGACTCCAAATCATGAGTCAGATAATTCCTCTCATGCACTTTCAACTACCTTGACGCATATGCTACAACCTTACGGTTCTGCATAAGTACACAACCTAATCCTTGGTACGAAGCATCACAATATACTTCAAAAGGTTCATGTGGATCAGGTAGAATCAAAAGTGGTGAAGTAGTCAGTCGTCTTTTCAATTCCTGAAAACTTTCTTCGCATGCATCAGTCCATACAAAAGGTTGATTCTTTAGTGTAAGTTGGGTAAGAGGTCCTGCTATCTTCGAAAACCCCTCAATAAACCATCGATAGTAACCGACTAATCCGATAAAACTACAGATCTCTGATACAGTCTTTGGTCTTTCCCATTCAACAATTGTTTCCACTTTTGAAGCATCAACTTCAATTCCTTCCTCCGATATAATGTGTCCCAAAAATTGAACTTTGCTTAACCAAAATTCATATTTGGACAACTTGGCATACAACTTATTCTCCTTCAAAATTTGGAGAACCACTCTGAGATGCTCAGCATGTTCCTCCTGACTTCGAGAATAAATCAAAATGTCATCAATAAAGACAACAACAAACTTATCCAAGTATGAACAGAAAACCCTATTCATAAAGTCCATGAATATGGCAGGTGCATTAGTCACACCAAACAACATAACTTGATATTCGTAATGCCCATAACGTGTCTAAAATGCAATTTTGGGAATATCCTCTGCTTTCACACGTATCTGGTGATAACTAAAATGTAAGTCAATCTTGGAAAATATTGCGGCTCCTCGCAATTGATCCATCAGATCATCAATTCTTAAAAATAGATATTTATTCTTAATCGTAATCTTGTTCAATTGTCGGTAGTCTACACATAGACGAGAAGTCTCATCTTTCTTCTTTACCAACAATACTGGAGCTCCCCATGGTGATACACTTGGTCTCACAAATTGCTTTTCCAATAAATCCTCCAGCTGTTTCTTAAGCTCTGCCAACTCTACTGGCGACATCATGTAAGGTGCCATAGATATAGGTCCAGTTCCAGGTACTAAATCAATAGAAAACTCAATTTCTCTTTCCGGTGGTAGTCTAGGTATATCTTCAGGAAATATCTCAGCAAATTCATTAACTACGAAAATATCCTTTAAGACATCTTCACACTGAACCTCCAAAGAAGATATCAACAAGTACCCCTGATCGCCTTCCTTCAAACAAGCTTTTACTTGAGTGACCGTTAGGAATCTAGAATCATTAACCTCAGGAAAAACTAACGTCTTACTGGAACAGTCTATCAGGATATGGTTAGAGGACAACCAATCCATTCCTAAGATTACATTAATCTTGGAAAGAGGCAAACAAATCAAGTCCACATAAAAGATTCTATCCCTAACACATGCAAGGCAATTCAAACATACTTTTGTAGTTATCACAGGCTTATCAATAGGAGTAACAACACTCAAATCATAAGGCAATGTAATCATAGTCAATCCTAAATGCTCCACACAATCACATGCAATGAAAGAATGTGTTGCTCCCGAGTCATATAACACTGTTAAAGGATTACCTTCGATGGCACACTCCTCTATAATCAAGTCCTCAGATTTTGCAGCTTCTTCCTCGCTCATGGTATACACACGACCACCCGCCTGTGGCCTTGCAGTACGAACACTCCTCACCGATGGTTCCGCCTTCAACTGATCACATTCTCTAGAGAAATGTCCAGGCTTTCCACATCTATAACAGATAACTCCTTTATGTTGATAATCTTTAGTAAGATGATCTTTCCTACACTTGAAACATTTAAGTGTAGAAGTTCCAGCTTGACTTGCCTTACTGCCACCAGAATTTCTTCCAAAAGATTACTGTCGATTCTGACCACTTGCTGGTTTAATATACGATTTTTGCTGATAATGGTTGCCACCGTTACCCTTTCCTCTTTGGAACCGTGTAGGTCCAAAGTTCCTATTTCTTGCCTCACGTTGACGATCAATTTCTTCAACTTTTCAACACTTATCCAATAATACTAGAAATTGATCAATGTCCAAGGTTGTTACAGCTCGCTTAATGTCAAATCTCAACCCCTCTTCAAATTTTCTGCACTTCAATTCCTCATATGGGTGCATCTGAAAATACCTCGAAAACTTAGACAAGCTTTCGAATTTTGCCGCATATTCACTTATGGACATCACCCCTTGCCTTAAACTAAGGAATTCCATCTCCTTAGCATGATGAACACTAGCTGGAAAATACTTTCCCAGAAATTTCTGCTTAAAGAGCTGCCACGTCACAAATCTTCCTTCGGCTTGAATCAATCTTCGGGCTCCTGCCCACTAAGCTTCTCTATCTCCTACTAACACAAAAGTTACAAAAGTAAGCTTCCGCTCATCGGTACAACCCATACCTTCAAATATCTTTTCTAGTTCTTTGATCCACAGATCAGCTTTCTCTGGGTCAAATTCTCCATGAAACTTCGGTGGATTGTTTCTACGAAATTTTGACAAACTTTGAGCATCCTCAGTTGCTCTTTGGTTTTGCTGCACAACGACATCAGCCATTCGTTGCATTGCTGCTACTGCTATAGCTATGTTTTGGTTATTATCACCCATATTTTCAAATCCTGCTCTAGTATTCACTCGTCCTCTTCCTCATCCAGCCATTACGTTTTCCTCAAATCAGATTAAACAACACAAAGAAGGGTGAAAGTCAATCTTCAAACAATATTGTTTTCTTTCGAAAAATAAACACAGAGAATCACACAACTTAAACAAGACAGACCTAACCACAAACCCAAAAAGACTCTAACTTGGGCTCTGATACCAACTAATGTAACACCCACCATAGGGTATAACATTTATGTTACTTAATTACCAAATTACCCATTCATTGTAAGATATGCTTTGTAATGTAAATACGAGTTATAAAATTTCTTCATAATTAATAAGATAAACTTAGTAGAAAATAAAAATATTACAACATCATCACAAATAATTTACATCATATATATACAAGTCTTAGTATTGTCATATTTAAATATTTACAGACCAGGTTCTTAGAGTATATGAACATTATTTAAAACTAACATACTGCCCAAGTACTACTAAATAGCAGAACTCTCAGACGGGACCTCCTCAGATTCCTCAGCATGTAAGAATCCGGCTTGACGCAAAGTCCTACAGACAGGTGTCCGCGCAGATAATACAACACAAATCTCACTAGGAGTACGATAATAAGTTCCCCAGTATTGCCTAATGGACAACGGAAACTCTAAGTGTACATTAATATTTACACTGAAATAAGGATTCCCTTGATAAAGTCTACATAGGGTAATCTTCAAGTCTCCTATATAGTAAATACATGCTCTATCTAGGTCGACATGCCATGCTTCCGGACCTCCATGAAACTGCAACCTCATATATCTTAGGAAACTAGGCATCGCTATCTTCTCAGAATTCAGCTTCCTCCACAGGAATTTGCTTCTCTTCACCTTCTTGTTCAATTCCTTGCTCAACGTCTTTACAAATATAAATATAGTACAAAATAGGCATACAAAGAGGTGAGGTCACCTACGCCAATACCAACATGGTAGCATGGAGATAACACATACAATATATCATACAGATACATCATACCATAATTATAATTATGCCATCAACATTATTTATCATCACAATAGAGGTAATAAATAATAATTATGATCATGCCCTTAACAATATTCAAATATTCAACAATTCAAATCTCATAAATAATAATTACGATAATGCCCTTAATATTTTCCAAACATTCAATAGTTCAAATATCACACCGATATCAATACTCAATAATTAGGCATGTGCACATAGATTCAATTTCCTACTCCATAGAGCTAAAACTCAAGTCAGAAAGAGTGATCGAAAAGATCTGTCTGTACCAACATGCCTCAGACCACGTGCTATATTTCTCATATGTATTTGCACATCTAGCATATGCACTACAGTCTTTATCAGATCTTGATTAAGAATAGTGTCTCAGTCAGGATCATCGGTGCGTTGCATTGGTCAAACCCACGGTACAGAAGAGCTACCAACTACCCATTGTAGGCAACCCGTACCCCAATGCCCTCAAGGTCAATAAGTGACTTACACTACGCATATCGCACCCACTCAAGAGGTGTATTCTCTCCTAGGCAATTAGCCTCATACAGTCCATCAGACCTTTTCAATGCATGTACAAATGCACCATTCTCAGTTCAAATTCATCATCTCATATTCAGGGTGCACACATTTGCCCAACAGTCTCTTTACTGTATTTTCATCGCGTAATCATTTTTTCACATTTTTTCAATCGCGTAACATTTCTGTCACATTTTCAAATTACATATTGATTTTTCAACTTTCCAAAAATTCCATTTCAACCTTATTTTCATTATTTATATATTAGTCCTTTCATAAAATAATATTTATATAATAGCCCTTCTTCATAGTAATATTTGTATAATAGCCCCCATAAAAATAATATTTCCAAAATAGTCCTTCATTAAATAATATTTACAATTAAGTCCATTTTTAAAGAATATTTTTAATATAGTCCCTCTAAAAATCAGTATTTCCATTATTTCCCAGAAAATTTTAAATATTTTCAATATAGTACCTCTAAAAATTAGTATTTCTACTGTTTCCCAGAAAATTTTGTTTCTTACAGTTACTTGAGATATTACAGTTCAAAATTTCCTAACACGCTTTAAAACCCAGAGGGTGAGCTATACGTCAGTAAATTTCAAGTTACCAACGTATTCATCTTAATTCTCGAAACAATTCTAAAACTCAGTCCTCTCTAAAATAAATTGAGGTTCAAATACTTTCAACCTCTCTTTTCCATTCATGTACTAAAATTCTATTTTTCAAGTGATAAAACACTTTGTTTCTATTTCTTTAATTCTTGTACTAAATCAATTATATTTCCATTTTGAAATCACTTTGTCTCACAAAACTAAGGCAATACAAGCCTTCAAAACCCATGGTAGATGGCCATTGAAACCATCATACATTTTTCCTTCTAAGTCAACTAAGTTCCATTCATATTTTTACCCAAACAAAACCATTAAAATTCCTCCACAAAATTGTGAACCCTAGGTCTTGGAAACTAACCCATCTTTTCTTTTTCCTTTTATTTCTAATCATTCAATTTTACCATTCATAAATTTTTTGTTTGGAAACACCTATTTTGAGGTGTTGAGGTCGAAATCCTTATGGTCATTGGAACCAAAAATTTATTTTCCTTTCATCATCAATTCATAGCATACATGTATATATTCATCATATCATATAATCAAACATACCTTAAAGTAATAAAAATCACATAAAGCATGCAAACACGAGTAAATAATTTAAAACACACAAACACCCATAAATAATTACACAACCAAGGATATAAATCCTCACATGGATTCACCATCCATCAAATATAAAATTCATCTCCTACCACCATACTTGGTTGGTGAGATGGATCTCCCTCTTACCTCTTGAAGAACCTCCCAAGCTCCTTGGTTTGCTTCTTGAGTAAGTGATTCACCACCAAAAACTTCTTAAACACAAAATAAGATACAAGTTTATTAGCATATTAAGCTTGAACATGGAGAACCATGGATCAAACATGGCTTAGAACATGAAAATAAGACAAGTAATGAAGTTTCCTTACACTTCACCTCAAAAACCTAGAACTTGATCTTGAAGAAAGTCCTTGAAGATGAAAGATTTAGAGTTTGGGCCTAACTACAAAGGTTCGTAGATTGATGTAAGGATGCAAGATATGTGGTTAGTTAAAATTATAGAGTGATGGAAGGGGTTGTGGGTGCTATGGCCGAATACAAGCTTGAAGGGAGAGGAGAAAAAATTTTGTAAGTGTTTTAGGTTTTTGGAGATGACAAAGATGAATATGAAGTAGTCTTGAAAATTCCCTATGGCCTTAAGCCTTCAAAAAATGTCCCCCCCTCTTGTACACTCAATGTGCAGCAAATTTTTACTAGCCACCATTTTGAGCATTGTTAGCCATTGATTAGATCAATGGTTTACATTAATGTAACTTCTAAGTATAGCTTATATATTGATAAGACCAAATCTACGCCATTAGATCTTTCTCCTTGAAATCTTAGCCATTAGATGTATCTCCAAGATGAAGGGTCAAGATCTCTTCTTCATGCTTTACATCTAATGGTCACAAATGGTCATAGCTGTAACACCAAATTTTAGACTATGTTACAGAACTGACAGAATTACACTGTTTTGTGTTTTCTGTGCAATATAAAAATAATTTTATTATTTCGATACTATTTTTGATTGTTTTGTGTGATTTGCTCCGAGTCAGGAAAATAATAATTTTCAGGCCGAAAAAATTCTTATTTTAATTAATTGGAGCTGGGGGATCTTACTAAACCCAATTCTGATTGATATATATATTAATCTTATAATTTTTTGGATTTAATTATGCAACAAAATAATTTTATATTATTATAATATTATTTTATTCAACAGTACCTACTATCTTAAAAATAGTAGAAAATCTGCTAGTGGACTAGAAAAAGTTCATGGGGCCCACATTTAGTGTAACAGTCAACGATTCTGACTGGATAGAATTCTAAACTAATGAGAATCAGTCAACAAAAGTGGCTGGACTATTTTAAACCAATAAGAATGAGTCAACGAAAGAAGCATAGACTTCTTTGTGGACCATTAGATTGTATAGCTTGTTTTAGAAGCTTTGATCTTAACCATTGATCTGATCAATGGTGTAAAACGAATCCTGATAAAACCACTAAGTAATATCCACCATAGATGAGATCAATGGATAGCAAACTAAGTTGAATTCAATGGCTAAGATGAAGTCAACAATAGTGGCTTAAATTTGATTAGTAATTAATTAAACCTAATTTGATTAATCTAATGGCCTAATTAACAAGCTAAGTAAACTAAATTAATTATTAATTAGTTATAATTTAATTCTTAATTAGATATCTTAATTTTAATTAGAGGTTATAATATATGAAATAATATGTTTAATTAATTAGTTATATAGTTAGAATGTTAATTAAGATTGATTAGGAAATTTAACCTAACTAATTACCTAATTAATTAGCATGCAATTAGGTGTAAATTGAAAACAATTAATTCCCTAAACACTCAAGGAGTCCCACGGTTTTGGCAGCAGCTAGGGGAGGCTTCTACATGAATCTTGAACAATCCAAATAGCCATGCAAAGTCAAGTTGATGATATATGCCATGTGCACATCCATGTGCATCCAATTGGTGATATTTTGAGTCAAGTATATCACTTAAATCTCCATGACTCTCACGACAGCAGTAGCCCCATTTACTCTCTCAATATTCATTTTTCTATTTCACCAAAAAGCTTTCATCTTTTCTTCTAAAAAATTCCAAGAACACCAAAGCATATTTTCCTTCCTTTTCTCACCATATGGTTCAGCCCTAGCACCCTTGAGCACCCTCACTCACCAATAATTTTCACTCTTATCATTTCTTAAAGCTTAACAACATTCTAAACACTTTCCATTTAGAAAGGTTTCCCAAAATCCCACTTTAAGTGCTTCAAAATCCCACTTCTATCTTACTTCCCTAGAGGTAAACTTTGATTTTTATGATTTAAATTCATGTTTATGATTTTCTAAACCATGTTTGTTCCATGGTTTGTTATTAAAAAACTTTGTATGTGATTTTACTAATTGTTTTAGAATTGTTAGGAATTGTTTGTGGCTTGTACGAAAACAAGGAGAAGGAGAGGAGTTTAAAAAGCTTGTCTTCAAGAGGTAAGAGGGAGATTTTACCTCACCAACCATGTTTTGGTGGTGTGGGGATGGTTATGTATGGTCAAAAACCCATAAGGGTTTATTCACTTATTGTTTGATGTCTCTTTGTTTGTGATTTTGGTGTTTATGGTTTTATATTTTTAATTGCATGTGTGATAGTATGTCTAAAGCTTTGATAATATGCTTGTATGGATAATTTTGAATGCATGCAAGTGTATGAGTAATTTAGGATGTGAATAATATGATGAACCGATTTTATGAGAGCTCCAAAAAGCTTCAGGCTTATGGCCTTACTAGGGTCAAGAGGACCAAAGTCCTGAAAAATGATGGATTTAAATGAGAATTAAAGATTGAAATGAAAAGGGATTGAATTTGGAAAAGTTTGAGTATAGTAAAGTAAAAGGATTTTGAGAAAACAATTTGATTTAATAAATGAGTTATGAAATTAATTCGGGTGTCAATACTTGAAGTTTATTGACGTATGGCTCACCCTACGGGTTTAGAAGTGCGTCTGTAAAATTTGAGCTGTGATATGTGGAGTAAATGAAAGAAATAACATTTTTGGGGAAACAATGCAAATTATGATTTTTAAAGGGGCAATATTATAATTTTCATTTTTAAAAAGGGGCCATATTGTAATTATGATTTTTAAAGGGGTAATATTATAATTTTTGTTTTTTAAAAGGGGCCATATTGTAATTATGATTTTTAGAGGGGTAATATTATAATTTTCATTTTTAATGGGGTTATATTATAATTATTGATTTTAAAGGGATTATATTACAAATATTTTATAAAAGAGGGACGATTTTATAAATATAAATTTTATGAGGGACGATTTATAAATATGAATTTTTTGAGGGACTATTTTATAAATATAAATTTTATAAGGGATCATTGAAAATATTATTTAAGTGAGGACTAAAATGTAAATATTATGTTTTGAGGGGTTATTATGCAAATATGGAGAATAAAGTCAAATTTTGGTGTTAAATAAGAAAAATAATATTTTTGATTTAAAACGTGTGAAAAATATTTTACGCGATTGAGAAAATGTGAAAATATGGTTTTGCAATGAAATTACAGTAATGATACTGTTGGGCCTATATGAGGACCCCGAATATGAGATAAAGAAATTGAATTGAAAATATGAGATAAAGAAATTGAATTGAGAATATGAAATAATGAATTAGAACTGTGAATGGTGCATAGTACATGCATTGGAAAAGTCCGATGGACTGAATAAGGCTGATTGCCTAGGAAAGAATACACCTCCTGAGTGGGTGCGATATGCGTAGTGTAGGTTACTTGTTAACCTTTGGGGGCATCAGGGTGCGGGTTGCCTACAATGGACAGTTGACAGAGCTTCTGTACCGTAGGTTAGACCGATGCAACACACCGATGATCCGGACCGAGACACTATCCCTAATCAAGATTTGATAAAGACTGTGGTGCATATGCTAGATGTGCAAAAATTAAGCACGTGGTCTGAGGCATATTAGTGCAGACAGATCTTTTTGATCACTCTTTTCGATATGAGTTTTAGCTCCATGGAGTAGGAAATTGAGTCTGTATGCATACATGTAGATAGTGAGGGCATTATCGTAATAATGATTTATGATAATTGATTTATTGAATATTTGATTATTGATAATGGCATGATTGTAATTATTGCTTATTACATGAGTTATGATGATAAATGGTGTTGGTGGCATAATTGTAAATATGTATGATGTGCTGGTATGAGATATTGTATGTGTTTATCTTCATTGCTACCATACTGGTATTGGCGTAGGTGATCTCACCTCTTTCTATGTTTATTCTATATTGTATTTATAATTTTAAAGACGTTGAGCGAGAACTTGAGCAAGAAGCTGAGGAAGAGTAGATTTCGGTAAAGGATGCTGAGTTCTAAAAAATGGAGATGCCTTATTTCCTTGGGTATACGAGATTGACATTTCGTGGAGGATTAGAGACGTGGCTCGTCGACCTGGAAAGAAAGCGTATTTATTACGTAGGGGACTTAAACATTATTTTAAGTAGGCTATATCTTGAATATTAGGGTGAATATTAATGTACACCTAGAGTTCCCATTGTCAATTAGACAGTATTGGGGAGTATACTATCGTACTCCGAGTGCGATTAGTATAGTGTTGTTTGTGCGGACACCTGTCCGTAGGACTTTGTGTCAAGTCGGACTTCTATCTTCTGAGGAGTCTGAGAAGGACCCGTCTGAGGGTTCTGCTGTGTAGTAATACTTGGGCAGTATGTTAGTTTAAATTAAAGTTTAAATATTTTGAGAGTCTAGTTTGTAAATATTAAAATATGATAATACTATGACTTATGTATATACGATGTAAATAATTTGTGACAATATTGTTATGTTTTTATTTTCTACTAAGTTTATCTTACTATCATCAAGAAATGTTATAACTCGTATTTATATCACAAAGCACGATTTTCCAATGAAGGGGTAATTTGGTAATTGAGTAACATGAAGTGTGACGCCCTAAGGAGGGTGTTACAATAGCCACTTCGTAAGACCAAATCTCCATCCTTGATTAAATCAATGGTGGATATCCAAAGACTTCAACATTAAGCTTGCTTCTTATTGGTCCGTCATAAAGTCGTCATAACCACTAATATTGATTAAGTAGTATAGTATTTATTTTTATCTGCTATTACCCTATGAACACAATTAACTATACTTTTTATTACCCGATAATTAAATACAATACAAAACACAGTAAAAGAAAATTTCCAAAATAGTTTTCGGTTTCAGGTTTAGTAAGATCCCCCGTCCTCGTCTAAACAATACTGAATTTTCTGGCTCCGAAATTTTTTTCACTTTTTCGGCCCTGCCTGGGCCCACATACAGTCCCCTAGGCCCACAACAGCCCAAGAATAATATTAAAATATTCAAAAAAACATAAAAATCTCATAATAATCCACAAAATCATAAAATTATAAAACTTATGAAAATCAAATCAGATTAGCAAAAAGAATTAAGAATCAACAGTAATTAATAAATTACTGTAAATTTTCTCTGGCCCAAAAATTATTATTTTCCTGACACGGAGTAAATCACACAAAATGATCAAATATATTTGCGGAATACTCAAAATAATTTTACAGTACACAGAAATCACTAAACAGTAGAATTCTGTTATTACTGTCAAATAGTTAGGAAGTTTGGGGTGTTACAGGTGAGTTCTAGTCTTTGGGCGATTAATCGCTCATAACCTACCAATTAATCGCCTAATGAAATAGAGAACCCATTGGTTTTTTGTCTTTGACTGATTAGTCGATCACTTCTCTAGTATCTAATTGCTTAGCCAAAATTGTGTCTACCATTGACCAATTAAGTGGTCACTTTCTGATCGATCAATTGTAACGTTTCAATACTAGTACTAATGACATATCCAGAATTACATATTAGTAATTAGAATTAGGCACATTACTTTTAAACTAATATCATTTTATGATAAACATATATATATATATAAGTATGATCCTGGTGAGTGAGCATAATATACATATACTAAGAATGGTCATTATACAAGATTGTACATCATAATATATTAATTACAAAACATGTCTCCAAAGCATAATTACTCCTACTATTTATATGCAAAAATTAATCAAAAATGAAATCCATCTAATCCACGTCCTTTTTCTTCATCTCCTTGTTGCTGAATCCTTTCTTGGAATTATTATGGAAATATAATACAAAAGAGGTAAGAATCTTAAAAATTATCAGTAGGTCAAGTTCATAAAACTCGTCATTACAATAATTCCAACTATTTTGGGGGGAAAATCATTCAATACTTAAAATATAAGGTAGAAAGGTGGCAGAGAGCCAAAACAGGTCATTTCTCTTCCCGAAACAGAATTTTAATTATTAAATCATTTACCAAAAATCATTTTCATAATAATTACCTTACTTTCATATCAATAAATCCAAGAATGATAAGCTTAAACTCATATAAATTTGGTCATTCAAATAAAAATCATCATTTATCATGTCTCAAACATTAAATAGGTAGTGAGGGAATGTCCATCCTCATACTACTTTGATATGAGGGAATCATCCTTCCTCATTTTATCATTCATTTAGTATAGGGAGGGAATCATCCTTCCTCACACTACTCATCATCTAAGATAGGGAGGGAATCCTCCTTCCTCACACTACCTTTCATCTGAGATAGGGAGAGAATCATCCCTCCTCACACTACCTTTCGTCTAAGATAGGGAGGGAATCATCCTTCCTCACACTGCCTTTGTCTAAATCATACTCAAGATATAAGGGTTATCTCTTAAATATCATTTTCATCACTCTTGTAAGTATAATACTTTATTACATCATTCCACATCCATGCTAAATGCATAATCATCTTATATACTTTGCATAATCACTTTATAGGCTATCACAATAAATGGTTTGGTTTGTAAGTTAAGCTTCTATCTTAATCTCATAGAGAAAAGAACATTTTTTTTTGTAAAACAGGTTATTAGTAATCGATCATTAGAGGCTGGTAATCGATTACTAGTTCCTAGCTTGGCAAAGGCTTAGTAATCGATTACAAGCTTCTGGTAATCGATTACCACTTCCCTAGAAATGCTATTCGCAGGTTAGTAATCCATTACCACCTCAATTACCACCTCCTCGATTACCACAAGGTGGTAATTGATTACCACCTGGTTTTATGTAGAAAATAGAGTATTCAATCAAAGCAATCCAAAACTAATCAAATATACACCAACTACAACAACAAAACCTCATACATATGCTTTTAAATCATCATCAAAGTGTTATACCAAATATGGGTAACCATAAAACACATTTTTCAATCATAAGTTTCATCAAATTCAAAGTTAGAAACTTAAGCTTATTAGCTCAGAAACATGTCACAAAACTTCATACTTTTTTCATTAATCTTTATTAATTTATAAATTCTCAATCAATTTTATTATCCCAAAACTCCTAAGAAATAAGAAAAGATTGGTGAAGCAAATGAAAACACCCCTACCTCTACCTATCTTGATGATTTTCTTTGTTTCCTATTTCTTTTCTTCCCTTCCTTTCTTCATGTTTTCCTTTTCCCTTGTTTTCTTTCTCTTTTTTTTTTCTGCTGAGCTCAACGTGAAGTGGAGAGAGAGAGTGAATGAGAAAAATAAATAAGAAAGTCAAAGAATGGGATAAAATAGTAGAGAGGGAGAGGCAATGGAGAAAGAAATAAAAAGGATAAAGATAAAATCCAACTGAAAATGTTGTATCCTTTAGGGATACTCAAATCTTCCATTAATGAATTTTCTAACCTTCATAGGTGTTAGAGAAAATTCTTGGATTTCATTCAATTCTCAGTTTCTTCATTTAATAATTATCCTTATACACCATTATCAACCACTAAGCTTCATTATAACTACCAAACTAATTCATTTTATCCTCCAAAATTTACTATAACTCATTCCAACCATTTACAACCTAGAAATAAATTTTTCATATTTATTTTCATCATCTCAACTGTTTATGCTAAATTTTGAGCTTTTCTAAGTTATTTCTCACATTTAGTGTTATAGTATCATGCTCAAACTAATTCAAGAGGTTACCAAAAATAACAGGTAACTTATACCAATGTTATTGAGCTTCTATAATCATAGTTAATACTATTAGGTTAGGTAGGATGTTACATCAATCACCCAGGCCAATTTCCTCTCTGCCATTGACCGATTAAGGGGTCACTTTTTGGGAGACTAATCGCCTAGAGGAAAACTTCAGAAATTCAACCTCTATGAGATGGTAACCAATTTCTGACTTCCATAATCATCTTCTAAATGGTTTCAACACCAAAACATGGTTTCTAATATGTTAAACTCACATATACATTCTCAAATCAACATCATAAGAGTATATGAACAATGAACATCTCATCAAAACCCATATTCACAACTTCAAGAGTATAGAGTTATATGGATGCACATGAGTTCAAAATTCATAAACATACATGTTTCAACACTTTGACATATCATTTCTCAATTCCAATCAAGTTTACTAACACAAGTTTTGGAAACAAAGAGATAAAGAATAAAGAAGCATCAATCACATGTTCATGGAGTCTCAAAGCTATTCCTAAGCTCAAAACCATAAACATAAACATACACATATGATCTAACTGCAACAATCAATTCTTCCATACCAAGTTCATCCATACAAACTCTTAGTAATAAAAGAGAAAAAAGTGAGGTGAGGAAACATCACAACCCCTACCTAGTTCTCTTGATGATGGAGTTCTCTTCCTTTCTCTTTGCTTCCTTTTTGCTATTCTTTCTTTCTTTTCTTCCTTCCTTCTCTCTATCTTACATTCTCAGTTTCTCTCTTTTCTTTTATTTATTTCTTTCTTCTATGTTTTCTCTTTTCTTTTCTATTTTTATCTTTTCTCTTCTTTTCTACTGCTAATAACTGTGTGAGTGAGAGTGAAAAATGAGAGAAAGAAAAATCAAAGAAGAAGATAGAGATAGGGAGGGCGATGTAGAGAAAAGAATTAAAATTGAAAAGATCAGAATTGACTTCCAAGGCTTCATGGAAGTGTTGTATCTCTTAAGGATATTTTGATCTTCCATTAATGAGTTTTCTATTTTTCATAAGTGTTAGAAAAAATTCTAGGACTTCTTCCAATTTCTATACTCATCATTTAATGATTATTCTTATACACCGTTAATAGTCATTAAGCTATATTACTCTTCTTGGGTTGCTAAAAATACCAAACTAGTTTAGTTAATTCTAAAAATTTATCATATCTCATTCCAAGTATTTGTGAACTAGAAATAAAATCTCTACATTTACTTCTATCATCTAAACAAGTTATGCTAAGTTCTGAGCTAATATAAGTTGTTTTTGACAATCGGTGTTATAGTATTATACTTAAACTAGCTCAGAAAATCACCACAATTCACAGGTATCTCATACAAGTGTTATTGAACTTCTATAACAATAATCAAGTCTATTAGGTTAGGGAGGATGTTACATTTGACCATGTCATATGTAATGATGGCATTGAGGTAGATAAAGCTAAAGTTTATTTAATTTCTAATCTTCCTCCCTTTAAGACTGTGAAAGAAATTAGATCTTTCCTAGGACATGCAGGTTTCAATAAGAGATTCATCAAGGATTTCAACAAGATAGCAAGGCCATTATGCAATCTTCTTCGTAAGGATGTGCCTTTTGTGTTATATGATGCATGTTTGCAATCTTTTAATAAGCTGAAACTTGAATTAGCTTCTGCTCCTATTATTAAGCCACCTAATTGGAGTTTGCCTTTTGAAATCATGTGTGATGCTCTTGATTATGTTGTTGGTATTGTTTTGGGGTAAGGAGTGAAGAATTTGCTTTATGTGATTTACTATGCAAGTAAGACTTTAAATTATGCGCAATTGAATTATTCCACCACTGAGAAAGAATTGCTAGCTATTGTGTTTGCTTTAGATAAATTAATATCATATGTTATTGGATCTAAAGTTGTGATATATTCTGATCATGTTGCTTTGAAATATCTATTTACTAAAACTAATGAAAAAGCTAGACTTATTAAGTGGGTTTTGCTTTTGTAAGAATTTGATATAGAAATCAAGGATAAAAATAATGTTGAAAATGTGGTTGCTGATCATTTGTCTAGATTGGCTGTTGAGCATGATTATAATACTTCTCCTATTTTATAGTCTTTTCTAGATGAGTAGTCATTGCATATTTCACGAACCCCATGATATGTTGATATTCGTGAATTATTTGGTTACTGGGCAAATGTCATCCCATTGATCTAAATAAGATAGATTGAAATTCTTGTCTCAAGTAAAATATTTCTTTTGGGATGATCCATACTTATTCAAATATTATCCTGATCAAATTATTAGGAGATGCATTCCTTAATGGGAACATCAAAATATCATATCTTTCTGTCATGATCATGCATATGATGGCATTTTAGTTCTAGGAAAACAGCTGCTAAAATTTTTTAGTGTGATTTTTATTGGCCTTCTATTTTTCATGATTCTCATGCTTATTGTGTTTCTTGTAAAAGATGCTAGAAGTTGGAGAGCATTGGTAAGAAAAATATGATGCCTTTAAATCTTAATTTGATTGTTAATATATTTGATGTCTGGGACATTGATTTCATGAGACCATTTGTAATATCTTCCTTAACTTATTAATTTTAATGATGGTTATAGAAGTTTAGTAACACATGTATGAGTTACCTATTAATTTTGGAATGATTCTAAGATAGTTTAGGTATGATGCTATAACCCAAGATGTGGAAATTAGCTTATATTAGCTCATAATTTAGTACAAATCACCGAGATGCGGGAGATAACTGGGATAACTGGCATAATTCGGTATTTTTTGAGGAATGAGTTGTGGTGAATTTTGAGGAATTAACTGGGATAATTCAGTATTTTTAATAACACAAAATGAATATTTAAATGTCAAATTAAATAGGAAGGTAGCTCAAAAAATTATGAGATTTTATAGAGATGTCAAATAGAGAATGGAGAATATTTTAGGAATGAATACAAGTTAAGGCAGATACC
This sequence comes from Ormosia semicastrata, assembly GCA_029884595.1. Lineage (NCBI taxonomy): Eukaryota > Viridiplantae > Streptophyta > Magnoliopsida > Fabales > Fabaceae > Ormosia > Ormosia semicastrata. Next base: position 13,600,047 of record JAQQTO010000062.1, on the reverse strand, counting down.
TGTGAGCCTATTAGCTTAATTCCTTAGGTTTATTTTAACTTAAGAAAGAGTAATAGAACTTAGTGTATGATAGGTATTTATTAAATGATGAGTATAGAAACTAAATGAAGTTTTAGAATTTTCTATGATATTCATGGAAATTAGGAAATTTATTAAGAAAAGAATAAAGTATTCCTAAGAGACAAAACTTTTACACTCAATAGTGACTACACTCCTTAGTTTTATCTTTATCTCTTCTCACCCTTAGTTTTATCTTTATCTCTTCTCACCCTCTCATCCATATCACTTATGTCAGTCAAAAAGCAATAAAAAGAAAGAAAGGATAGGATAAGAAAGAAAGAAAGACAAATAGAAAGGATAAGAAAGAAAGAAAGGAAAACACAGAGAGAGAGAGAGTAGAATGTAAAACAAAAAGAAAGAAGAAGTAAAAGAAAGAAGAGGAAGAAGGAAGAAGAAGAGAAATAAAGAAAGAACAAGGAAAGAAGTAGAATATTATCAACAAAGGAATTAAGGTAGGGGGTTTTGTGATATTCCTTTACTTCATTCTTTTCCTTTTGTAACCAAGAGATTATGTTGATGAACTAAGTATAGATTTGTGATAGATAAAGTATTGATGATAAATGAATGTTTATGTTTATAAATGTTAAGCTTAGAAATAGCTTTGAAACTTTATAAAAATAGGGAATTGTGAATATGGGTTTGATGATTTGATCATTGTTGACAAACCCTTCTTGTTGTTGGTTGAGAGTATATGATGAGTAGGGTTGAAGTTTTGGTTTAAAAGTGATTTGTTATAGGTGTTTATGCTTGAGAAACCTTTATTTTCTAATAAATTGCAGGTCCTAGAAAATGAGAAATGAATGTGGTAATCAATTACCACATGTTGGTAATCAATTACCAAGTCTTTGACTTGTGAAATTCGAGCTAGTAGTGGTAATCAATTGCCAAGCCTCTGTTTTGAGATTTTAGCTTGTGGTAACTAATTCCCTATTTTGAGAAAACAGAGTTTTTTGCTTTGTAGGACCAAATGTAACTCATATTTATGCTATGTATTGGAGTATTTTTATGATGTTAACACTCATCTAGCATATCTATGAAGGGTAATGACATTGTACACTCATTATACTTGTGAAGTGATAATTGTGTGTGCCTATTCATTGGAGGATGGATGTTATTGTAGAATTATATAATGATGTCTACAATGTGAACTTAGTTCACTTGAGTAGTGATAGTATTATGTCTTTAGTCCACTTATAAGGTGATGAATTTGTACTATGAGTTCACTTGAGAGGTGAAACATGCGCACTAGATAAATACATAAAGATATGAATTTGATTTGTATGCTTGTCACGTTCATAAAGTGTATTAGAAATATGAATTTCTCCTTTAATTGCTAAAGTTGAACCAGACTTTACATGTTTAGTATGTTTTGCTCCTTTATTTGTTAAAGTTGAGCTAGTATTGAATGTTTATTATGAATTACTCCTTTACATTGTTGAAGTTGAGCTTGTGTTAAAATGATGTGATGTGATGTGTGCTTGAGATAAATGACATTAAATGATATGGACCTCGAGCAAGAGTGATCTATACTTGCTATTCCTTAAGTATTGTAACCTTATATGATGTATATAATCATTTAGCCAGAGAATTGTAGGAAATGATCCTTGATAAAGAAGGGGATCCTAAATTCTCAAGGTGGGATTTCTCAAAAGGTCCTTATCATAGATGGGAATTGTAGGAGATAATCCTCGATAGGGAAAAGGATCCTAAATTCTTAATATGAGTCTTCCCAAATAGGGTCCCTATCAATAGGGCCAGGGTTATCGATAGGTTGAGGAGGTAAAATTCCCTCCCTATCAAGAGATACAAGGAATCAGTTCTTATAAATATGCAAGGAGGCATGACATTTCATAAGCATTAACATTTGACATTTCATAAGCATTAACATTTGACATTCATAAGCAATAGCATATGATCATTCAAAAGTGATTTGCTCCTTAGAATATTAAAATAGAGCTAATAATTGAATTGAAATGTAAAGTGCATCTCTAAGTGCTCAATAATTTAAAGAAATTGGATCTGCTAAAAGAAATGACTATGATCCTAGATCTGATGTATGTATCCTTGAGAAATGATGGTGATCCTTTGGATATTTGGCCAGAGTTACATATAATGAGCACTAGTATAAGACTTACACTTGTGTGAGAAATTTTGATATCTTTAAAGAGATATTAGCTATGTATATAGATTATGGACTTCTATGGTGAATGTTTACACAAGAGAGTATGTAAATATTCTAGTGATAGTGAGTCATGACTCATATTTGGTTCAATTACTTATTGCATTCCATAATCTATTGGTAATGAGTTAATTTATTATAAATGGTTAATTATGAGAAATGGAACCATAACAATAATTGAGTTTTCTGCCTCGGAAAGAGAAAGCAACAGTTTTGACTTTTGCCACCTTTCTATATGTTATTAAAAGACTTGATTTTCCTCGAAGCAATTAGAGTTATTATGATGCCACTTTATGTGTTAAACTACTGAGGATTTTTGAATTCTCACCCATTTTCTTGTTTCCATGATAAATCCAACTCAAGATTCTTCCATGCAGAAGAGAAGAAGTTGATGACTTAGAGTAGACATATTTACTCTTATATTTGTTGCTTTGTATTCTTAGTTCTTGCAATGGGTTATACTAGTTGTATATATTGTACAGATGCCTTCAAAGCTTAGTTTGTATATATACAAATATTGATGTACTTGATATGACAATTTCAAATGTTTAGTTATTCATATACGAGCTACATTTCCCTCTCAAGGCTCTATATAATAACATGCAGATTTATTATTGAAGTAGTATGATGTATGTATATTAGTAGTTATGTGCCTAATCCTGTTTACTCATGTATATTCTAGATATACTAGAGTATTCGTATTGGGATGTTACATTATTCCCTAATTCTTTTGGTTATCTATATATTTTGGTTAGTGTTGATTTTGTTCCTAAATAGGTTGAGACCAAAGTATATAGAAATAATGACCACAAGGTGGTTGTCCAATTTTTGAAAGAAAATATTTTCGGTTGTGGATTTCAATTGAGTTATAAAAAGAAATAATATTGTCTTTAATTTATTACTAAGAGTGGATCTTCTAGCCCCAAGCAAATTTTTTTTTTCATTTGTGAACAACGTTTATCACCTTTATTGTTGTGACAAATCTTTTTCTTACCTCAAAGAATTTTTCTTCATCAATTCCCTGTGGATCGACCTCGAACTCTCGAGAATTTATTACTTGAAACAACCTGCACTTAGGTTTGCAACTTATAATTCACTTCAAGTTTTTAGCGTCGTTACCAGGGAATTGATTTGAAGAACAAATTTATTGAGGTCTTCTTTATTTAAGTAAACTTCACCATCTATTTTATATATATATATATATATATTTTTACTTTTTTAATTTTCTAACTTACTAAATTACTTGACTTACTAACTAACTAACTTTCTAACTTTCTAACTTACTAACTTAATTATTAACTTTATCTAACTTTCAAACTTATTAATTTATTAACTTACTAATTTACTAACTATGATATTTAACGGCAGGTTTATACCGCCTACTTGTACTTTTTTATTATTTTAAGTCACTTATATATGCTTAATTAGTATCGTGATTCAAATTCTAGTCGTTTGATTAAAATTAATCCTGGTATTTTATATATTGATTTGTTTGAATTACAATCACACATTAAACACAATGGCTGAAAATGAAAGTGTACATGATGAACATGAAAATCAACCATTGCGAACCATGTGTGAATATTTGCAACCATCTCGAAATTCTAGTCCATCATGTTTTATCTTTCTACTCAATACTAATAATTTTAGATTTAAGCCGAGTATGATTTCATTACTTCCTAATTTTCATGGTTTAGAATTTAAAAGCCCATATTTACATCTAAAAGAATTTGAGGAAGTATGTATTACTTTCATTGATCAAAATTGCATTGAAGAAATTGTTAAACTTAAATTATTTCCTTTTTCTTTAAAAGATAAAGCAAAAACTTGGCTTAATGCTTTGAAACCAAGATCAATTGGAACATGGCAAGAAATGCAAATTGAGTTTTTAAAGAAATTTTTTCCAACACATAAAACCAATGCTTTGAAAAGACAAATCCAAAATTTTTCCCAAAATTCAAACGAAGCATATTTTCAAAGTTGGGAACATTTTAAAGATTTGTTAAATTCTTGCCCACATCATAGTTTTGAAAAATGGTGCACAATAAGCTTCTTTTATGAAGGTTTAACACCTAAAACGAAATAATTCGTGGAAACAATATGCAATGGCGAGTTTCTTGATAAAGAACCTGAAGAAGATTTAGAATATTTAGACTATTTGGCTGAAAATTCTCAATATTGGCATGATACTAATCCTTCTAAAAATTCAATTAGATCTAACCTTACAAGTGCTAGTAAAGCAAAATATCACCTTAGTCAAGAAGAAGATCTAAATGATAGGTTTGCTAATTTGGCTAGAAAGATTGAAGTCATGGAATCAGGGAAAGTGAAAGAAATCAAATTTGTGCAAAATGAAGAAATTTATGGCATTTATGATGAATTAAGACATTCAACAAATGAATGTCCAAAAATTCCTATTTTAAAGAAGTTGTATGAGCAAGTAAATGCAATGAACAATTTTAAAAAGGCATTTACCTCTTCTTTTTTAGATTCATACAATCCGGGATAGAGAAATCACCTAAACTTCAGTTGGAGGACTAATAATCAGGAACAATTTATGCAACCACCACCTCTTCAGGCGCAACTGGATTCACAAAATTCTCAAGAATATGCACCTTATGTCCCCCCATATAGGAAAAACATTGAAGGAACATTGCATGCATTCATGGAAAAGCAAGAAGCCATTAATAATCAAAACACTCAAGCCATAATTGACATAAAAGACACTCTTGCTAAACTTTCTTCTGCACTCACCATTCACGAGAAAGGAAAATTTCCTTCTCAACCTCAACTGAATCCCAAGGGTCAGGACAACCTAAATGAGGGAAGTCCAGAAAGCCAACAAATAGACCAAGTTAAGTCAATGATAACTCTTAGGAGTGAAAAAGTTGTTAAAAAACAAATTCCTGAACCTTATGAGAAAGATGATGAACCAATTCCCAAAGATAAGGAAAGAGTTGATAAGCCACCTGGCCAAAAAGAGACCAAACTTTCGCCTTCACCCCCATATCCTCAAGCATTAAACAATTCAAGTAAATTGAACCATAACACTAAAATTTTTGAAATTTTTAAATAAGTGAAGGTCAATATTCCTCTGTTAGATGCTATCAAATAGGTTCCCTTTTATGCCAAATTTTTTAAGGGCTTATGCACTTTTAAAAGAAAACTAAATGTGAAAAAGAAAGCCTTTTTGGTTAAACAGGTAAGCTTCATTCTTCAGAAAAATAATGCGTTAAAATATAAAGACTCTAGTTCTCCTACAGTTTCTTGCATTATTGGAGAACATAAAATTGAACAAGTTTTACTTGATCTTGGTGCTAGTGTTAATTTGCTTCCATATTCAATTTATCAGCAACTCAACCTGGGTGAGTTAAAATCGACTTCTGTAACTCTTCTACTTATCGATAGATTAGTTAAAATTCCAAAAGGAATACTGGAAGATATGTTGGTTCAAGTTGATAAATTCATATATCCTGTGAATTTTATTGTCTTGAAAATTGAACCTATGGTTAATAGTTGCAAGTCAATTCCTGTTATTTTAGGTCGCCCATTTTTAGCAATATCTAATGCTTTGATAAATTGCAGAAATGGAGTGGTGAAGCTAATATTTGGAAATATGACACTAGAGCTTAATATTTTCAACATGTGTAAGAAACCACAAGAAGTCTATGACGAAAAGGAGGAAGTTGAAGGGATTGAGGCCATTATAGATGATCATCTTCAAACTAGGAGTTCTTCTGACCTATTAAAAATTTATTTAATTAATTCATTTGATTTAGGTACACAATTAGATGATGATATTTCTGAAGTATGCTCTTTGCTTGATTGTACACAGGTAATGGAATACAAAGGATGGAAGTTGAGATTCAAAGAGCTAAAACTCATGAATGATAATACCCATGAAGAAGTACCCATACTGGAACTAAAGCCATTACCTGCTAGGTTGAAGTACACATTTTTAGGAGAAGAACAAAGTTTTTCAGTGGTAATTTCCTCATCCCTTACTAAAGAACAAGAAGGAATGTTGATAGAAGTACTTAAAAGGCATAAAAGTGTAATTGAATGGACATTAAAGGACATAAAATGTATTAATCTATTAATTTGTACACATAAAATATATTTAGAGGATAATGCTAAAACATCTCAACAACCTCAAAGAAGATTAAATCCACATATGAAAGAGATAGTTAGAGTTAAAGTTCTCAAATTACTTGATGTTGGAATTATCTACCCTATCCCTAATAGCCAGTGGGTAAGTCTTACACAAGTTGTGCCTAAGAAATATGGAATAATAGTGGTTGAAAATGAAAAAGGTGAATTAATACCTATGTAAGTCTCATCTAGTTGGCATATGTATATTGATTTTAGAAAATTAAATGCAGCCACTAGGAAAAATCATTTCCCCTTGCCATTTCTTGATCAGATTCTAGAAAGAGTAGCAGGACATCCCTACTACTATTTTCTTGACAGTTATTTAGGATATAATCAAATACCAATTGCATTAGAGGATCAAGAAAAGACCATTTTTACGTGCTCCTTTGGCACTTTTGCATATAGAAGAATACATTTTGGCCTTTGTAATGCTCTAGCAACTTTTCAAAGATGCATGCTAAGTATTTTTAGTGACATGATTGAGTATTATTTAGAGGTTTTCATGGATGATTTGATAGTTTTGAAATTTTTTTTGAAAATTGTCTTGATAATTTAGAAAAAGTTCTTAAAAGATGTGAAGAAAAAGGATTTGTGTTAAACTAGGAAAAATGTCATTACATGGTTACCTTAGGAATAGTGTTAGGTCATGTGATATCTTTTAAGGGAATTGAAGTTGATAAGGCTAAAGTTGAATTAATTACTCATTTGCCTTCCCCAAAAATAGTTAGAGAAATTCATTCCTTTTTAGGACATGTAGGATTTTACAGAAGATTCATTAAGGACTTTAGTGCCATATCTAGCCCATTATGTAATCTTCTAACAAAAGATGCACCATTTGATTAGACTCAAGATTGTCAAAAATGTTTTAAAAAATTAATCAGTCTTCTAACATCTACTACTATCATGCAATTCCCTGATTGGTCTTTGCCTTTTGAGTTGATGTGTGATGCTAGTGATTTTGCTATTGGTACTGTTTTAGGCCAAAGAAAGGAAGGTAAGCCTCATGTAATTTATTATGTAAGTTGAACTTTAAATAGTGCACAAATGAATTACACCACTACTGAAAAAGAATTACTTGTTGTAATTTTTGCATTAGACAAATTTTGAACTTATTTAATTAGTTCTTATATTTTTTTTCACTGATTATGCTACTGTTAGATATTTAATGTCTAAGCAAGAAACCAAACCTAGGTTGATACAGTGGATCTTGTTGCTTCAAGAATTCAACATCACAATAAAAGATAAGAAAGAAGCTGAAAATGTTATTTCAGATCATTTGTCCAGAATTACAACAGGCTCACCTTTTGATAACATATCTATCAATGATTTTTTTTTTTTGATGAATTTTTATTTTCTATTAATTTCATGTCTTGGTTTGCTAACATAGTCAATTTTCTTGTAACAGGAAAGATGCCGCCTCATTGGACACACCAAGACAGAAAAAATTTTTGACTGAGGTGAATTTTTTTTTATTGGGATGACCCATATTTGTTCAAATATTGTCCTGATCAAATCTTTCAGAGATATGTACCCAACAGTGAGGTAGGTAGTGTCATTGAATTTTGTCACTCAAAAGCATGTGGAAATCATTTTTCTTCAATGAAAACAACTTCAAAAATCTTGCAATGTGGAATTTGTTGGCCTACTTTATTTAAGGACAGCTTTACTTTTTGCAAAACTTATGAAAATTGTTAGAAATTGGATTCTACTTCTAAACGAAACATGATGCCTCTGAACCTTATCATTGTCATTGAAATTTTTGATTGTTGGGGAATTGATTTCATAGGTCCATTTCCATCATCATGTGGATTTGTGTATATTGTGGTTGCAGTTGATTATGTGTCAAAATAGATTGAGGCAATTCCATGTCAACACAATGATCATAGAACTATTCTTAAATTTTTAAAAGAAAATGTCTTGAGTCAATTTGAAACCCCTCGAGCTATCATCAGTGATTGGGGAACACATTTTTACAATAAATCATTTGAATCCTTAATGAATAAATATGACATTACATACAAAATTACCACCCTTTATCACCCTCAAACAAGTGGACAAGTAGAATTAGCAAATAAGGAGATTAAACAAATTTTGGAAAAAATGGTTAACGCAAATAGTAAAGATTGGTCTTTAAGATTAAACGATGCACTTTGGGCTTACCGTACTACTTCCAAAAAAAATTTAGGTATGTCATGGTATCAGAGCTTCGTGCTCTGGTGAAAGCTTAACCGCTTAGAGTTAAAGATCCTTGCTTGTTGGCAACCTTGAAAGTTTTTCAAAATTGAAGGTTTTGAAATTGATAAACCACCATTCTTTGATGGTGTGCATTTTGTTTATTGGAAAGCTAGGATAGAGTTTTATATGCAATTTATTGATTTAGATTTGTGGGATGTTGTGCTAAATGGATTTATTCGCAAACCAAAACAAACTTGGAATGCCTATGACAAGAAATGTTTTTCTTTGAACATTAGAGCTATGCAAATTTTGAGAAGTAGTTTGAATGATGAAGCTTATGCTAAAATTAAAAGCTGCTCTAGTGCAAAAGATATATGTGATGCTTTTAATGCTATTTATCTTACTAACAATGATTTTGTGTATAATGTTGTATATAGAAAGTAAGAAGAGCAAAAGCTATTGAAGGAAGTTTATCATGAAAAATATCCTAAAAAAGATGCTCAAACTATTGAAGGGAGCCAAATGTCTCTTGGTGACGATGGTGCTCAATTTGAAGAAGAGGCAAAGCAAAATAAAATTGATAAGGAAGAAGGTGATTCCCTTAAAGAGCCAAGTATGCTAAAATTTGAGACTGCTTCCTATATGGCTAAAAAGGACTTTGAGGTAAATAATTTTAAACTAAATTATAGTCTTTCCTATGATGAGTTACAATGTGCATATAATGAATTGTATGATGGTTTGTTGAATATAGAAAAGAAAAACTTATCGTGTTTGAAAAACATTTCCTTGATTGAAAATGAAATTGAGACTTTAAAAAATGAATATGCTTTTCTTAATGAGGAAATGCATTTGAAATATGAAACCTCATCTTCTTGTGAAAAATGCATTAATTTAGAAAATCAAGTTGAGGACTCATCTTTCAAATTTTCCAAAGCTAATGATTGTAATTGCCTAAATTCTATACTTGCTAATGAGAATAAAATTAGTGTTATTCCATGTGAAAATTCAAGTAAAGCTTGTGGCAAAAATAACATAGAATGTAATAACAAGAAAAAGCTTAAGTTTTTCAAAGATGATCTTCAAAAGACCAAGCCATCATTAAATTCAATTGTTTGCAATTTTTGTGGTCATCTAGAACATATTTCTCATTTATGCAATTATAGAAGAAATCATTATACGAGAAATTGTATGGTATGAGTTTCTAAAAATCCTAAAGGCCCTAATACTAACATTCAAGGACCCAAAATGAAGTGGGTACCAACAAATCCTCCTAGTATTTAAATTTTGCAGAATATTTCTCAAAAGGATGGACAAATTGGTCAAAAGAAAGAGGAATCATCAAGGAGAATGCTTCTAAAGTCCAATGGTAGAAACTTTGGTCAAAGAAGGAAGATGACTTCAACTAAAGCTTCTCAAGTTCAAAATGTAGAGCTTGCAAAGTTTAAAACTTCAAAAGAAAAGTAATGGGTAAGAAAAAGCATTTCCTTGATTGCCAAGGCCAATGTATCAAAAGTTTTTACCTCTTATGCACATTCATTTAAAAATGATAATAATGAATATGAGGTATATTCCTTGTAAGCCTTAGGTAGAGAATAGAATCATGTGTACTTGATAAATTTTGAATATTATATTTAGCACATGATTATGTTCATTCTTATTATATCATAATTCATTAATTTGTTATATATCTTAGTACATAAGGTTCTATAATACCTAGGTATGTTTGCTATGCTTTAAAATTGTCTATATATCATGAAAGTAAGCATGCTATCAACTATGTGCTTAATGATATTTAATTATTTAATTTATTGTGTTCAATTTATATACTATGAAAAATTAATCTTTATGAGAGCATAATAGATTAATATTCGAAAACTAACACACAAGGACCCAATAAAATTTGGGTACCAAAAGTCAAAAATTGAAGTGTGTTGTAGGTGTACTTGAAGGCCAAGAACTGACTTTGACATCTTGAAAGTGGCTGCTCCAAGTACAAAGACCAAAAATAATTTCAAGCTCTCTTCCTTGTCTCCGTGAAGTTTGGACTTACAATTTTTAGATAAGTGAAAACTTTTATTATTCTTTTTTAGCCTTATAATTTAAAAATATTTCTACATGTTAATATACTAGATAAAGTATACTTCTTGTTTGAAATGACATGTCTAATAATAATATCCTTGAGCTTGAGTTTTTGATCAATCATACATATATTTAAATATTTGAATTTATTGCTTAAAATATTTTTTTTATCTTTTTTGAATCTATCACTGACTTGAGCTTTGGAGATATCTCAAATCTTGTCTTACAGGTACTTTAATTTTGAGTAAATTATTCTCTCTTAAATTTCAATTCTAAACGTATGCTTTATTGTGTTTCTGATAGTCTTATTCGAATAAATCTTGGTTTATTCGAATAAAGATCAAATCAAGTGATCAAAAATTGTGTTGCACATCAGCGTTATTCGAATAACATTCTATTTATTCGAATAAACTGATCCTTAAGCAACCACACCTTCTCTGCTTATTCGAATAAAGACAAGTTTATTCGAATAAACTGACTTCCATGTCAGTTCTGCTTTTGCTATGGTCTCTGTCTATTCGAATAAAATTCATTCTATTCAAATAACCTGAGACTTGTTTTATCAGTCTCTTATGTTTGATCTCTGTTTATTCGAATAACCCCCAGGTTATTCGAATAAATCTTGTTAAATGGCCAAAATGTTTGGCCTTCCCAGATCCTCTATTAGAATAAAACCCAGATCTTCTTCTTTTATTCAAATAAACACAATCTACATGAAAGGTTCTATTACTTCGTTTCTTAAGAATTTGTTGTACATGTTAAATTCTTTTTAATTGGTTTGAAAATGCAAATGCTTAACCAAATGTAATTGACTATTCTTTTGATAAATATATGTACTTAGCTAAATTGATTAATGAAATGAAATATCTTTTGCTCTTGTGAACTCATTTGTTATTTTATTATTTTGAATGTTTATTTGCATATGAGTTTGGCATAATAACTAACCTCTATGGATCAAAATTAATGGATACCAATGAAAGTACTTTGAATTGTATTGTAGGGTGATAACTACATCAAGCAAGCATTTAAATGGAATAAGTTCAACTTGAGGATAATAAAGTTTAAAAGGATTCAACTTTTAAAAGGGGTGCAAAAAATTTCTATTCCCTCATGAAAGCTTGAAGCTTGGAAGTTGATGGAAGTGAGAGTCATCTACAAAAATACAAAGAGTACATTTTTTGGTGATATCAAACAATTATCCTTTTTTTATATACTTTAAATTTGATATCATATGCTATTTGGAGAAGTAGAGAGTTGCGTTATACCTTTACATACCTTACATGATAATTTTTTTTCTAAAAATGCCTAAATAAGTTTTGATGATGATCATATGCTTCTTGATAAACTTGAATCATGCCTTAAAATGCTTAAACTTTTTTTATTTTATTATTTATTCAAGTTAATATGTCCTTCATGCATTCTTGTTAAAGCTAACATTGCATGGTTGATAATGTGATACATGCTTTATGTAATACCCTAGAAAATCATGTTAGGCTTGTATATGGTTACAGAGGTAGCGTAATACTTACTTAACATGTCTGTGAAGTTTTGTGACTTTCTGAGCACGTTTAGGCACTTTGCTGTAACGCTAAGTGAGAAATATAGCTGTTATTTGCTCTGAAAGTGGCTTAAACTGCTTAGTTAGTGGAAATAACTATTGAGAGTTTGTTTCCAAGTCATAAATGTGGAAACTGTACTACTACGCTTAAAATTTGAGAACAATAAGAGTCGGTTTGGTATTTTTAGGCATACTTGGTAGTACTTTTAATACCGGATTGATCCCCAGCAGATATGGAAAAATAGAATAAAAGTAAAACAACAATTTAGATGAATCCTAATATTTATTCTAAAGTTGTTGGAAGCTGAAAAACTTGAATTAGCATAATTCGAGTATCCTTAGCAGATATAAGTTTCAGTGTAGAAACTTAAGTTAATCTTTTCCCTTAATTCCCTCGATGTCCCACCCCCTATTTATAAGTTCTCTCTCGGCAGAATGAAGAAAAATAGAGAAGGAAAGAAAAGAAAAAGAAAGGAGAAGAGAGAAAGGGGAAACGAAGGGGGAAGAAGAAGGACCCAAGCAAGAAGATCCAAAATCAAGCTCAAGGCTTCAAGATCAAGAGTCTTCAAGAGGTAGGGGATTTCTATTCATCTATTCCTTTGATTCATCTTGAATGAACATAGGTTTTGTGAATGGAAATAGGGGTTTGAGTAGTCAAATCCATGTTTTTGGATTGGTTCTTGATTTCAAGGACTAAGTTAGTATGTTTTTAGCTTGTTGAGAATAAAATAGATGGATTTATCCATAGATTGGAGCTAGTTGGTTCTTGAGTTTGAACCTAGGTCATGAACAACTAAGAGAGTGATTTTTGGGTTTGATTCAAATCAAGAGGTTTAAGTTAGTGATTAATGGTTCCTAAGTGTTAATGAACTAGTTAGGAACTTAAAATCACATAGAAATTGATCTTGAATGATTGAAATTGAGAATTGTTTCAAAGGAACCATTTTCGGATTCTGCAGAATTCTGCAGAATCCAGTGAGCAGTCAGCGATGTTTGCTGCATAACTCGAGCTACCGATATCGGAATGACCTGATTATAGAGCCATTTGAAAGCTAAGACATAAGGCTTCATGTATTAAAAATTTCAGAATTTTGGAGCAAGCCAATCAATACCAGTTTCTGTTTGAATCCACGGCAGATTCTGAAGAAAAAGGCATTCTGGCAGTCAGTAAACCAGATTGCATAATTTCTTGGTCCGATGTCATATGGATATGAAACCGGTGCCATTTGAAAGCTAAGACATGAGGCTTCATGTGGTAAAAATTTCAGAATTTTCCTACATGTAGTTTGTTCCCAGTTTCAATTTAAAGTTAGGTCAGAAATGGGTACAACAGAGAATGCTCTGTTTTGGCCTCTGCAAAATGTTGCGTAACTTTGGCTACACTTAACCAAATGAAGCAAGGTTTATGGCATTGGAAAGATATGAGAAAGAGCTATGTACTCATAAAATTTCAGAATTTTAGAGGTTATGATGCATGTTTGGTGCAAAATCTTGAAAAACATCCTTTTTAGGGTGCCTAGAGAAGATTTCATCAATTTCTATTTTGATGTTTTGAGGTTTCTAATTGCTAGGATCATTTGTTTATGCCTAGTAGAGTATGTTGAAACTCTAATAGGAGTAATTTAAGAAGTGAGGATGTATTAGGTCAAGTTGACTTGAAATGCTAATTATGAGAGGTAATTATACATGGCTATAAATGCATGAGATGTTGTGAAACCTATTGAGGTTTGTAATGCTAATTATGAGAAGTTAATTAGACATGATGATAAGTGAAACCTATTGAGGTTTGTAATGCTAATTATGAGAAGTGAATTAGATATGATGATATACTTAACGGTATGATTTTGCCTTTTTGAAAGGTGTAAGCCCCGTGAAAGTGGGTGTTCTATATCGTAAGGCACATGGTAACCTTCCTAATATAGTGAAATTCTTAAGGATGGACTTCCTTGTTCATTATCGATAACCTTGTAGTTGATGAGACTTCACTACTCTGGGGGGATGAGATGTCCTCCGGAATAATGATGTATGCTTTGGATGAGACTTCCGGTACTTGTTCAAGGTTGTGGATGAAACTATGGACTTCCATTACTTTGTTCAAGTTTCATGCATTCATGACATTGCCATGGGATTGGAGTCCTGGATGTGGTATCATGCATTATTCACCTTCATACTTAGGAAATTGCATAGACATAATCATTAGTCATAATTAAGCATAACATGGCAATTGTATGGGCGGTTGCTATCATGACATTTTCATGCATTGCAATTGTATGGGCGATTGCGTGTTGTTGAAATGAGGAGTTGTTGCTTCCATGATTGAAGTGTCAACTTGATAATTGTGATATTATCTGATTGTACATTTATGTATATATGCTGGTATTGGAATACTTCTACTGAGATATGTTTTCTCACCCCGATTGTATTGCCATGTAAATCCAGGTGCGAGCTCTTCGAAAGGGAAGAAGAAGATGTATGAAGACTAGCATAGTATAGATGTTGTTTTGAGCTGAGCTTATATATGTTTTATATTTGCTTAGTTGTTTAAGTTATGTATAACAGTATGCCTTGAGGCTGTAATGTATATATATAACTTTTGCTATCGTGGCTTTCCATATTTATTCATTATGTATGAATGATATGGGTTAGATGTTGGTAAATGTTAGTAATAGCAGGCCAGTATTGAGTTATTCATTTATATGACGATATATTTGGGTAGCAAATATTGGGCTGTTATATTTTGGTATCGAAGCGCTTGATTCATCCCGTTGAGCCGGGGTATGGACTGACTATGCTTAAGCATGTAGAAGTTTTTCTGGATGTTGTGCATTTCTTTTTCTCTTGTTTGAGATGTTGGAAAAAAAAAAAAAAGATTGCATGACTTGCTTTAGGTTGGATGTTGGTAGCTACTGTTACACGGTTACATGATGTTGAGACTGCAGCTCAATATGTAATGTTCTGTGTGGACAGGAAACTATGATTCCACCTAGGCAAACTAGAAGAATAGGAATTTTTCTAGTGAGGGACTAGTGTGATGTCTGTTGGAGATCTTGAAAACCTTAGTTGTGAGAGACTAAGTGTTGATTTATGAGTGAATTTTGGGGACAAAATTCTAAAAAGGTGGGGAGAATGTAATACCCTAGAAAATCATGTTAGGCTTGTATATGGTTACAGAGGTAGCGTAATACTTACTTAACATGTCTGTGAAGTTTTGTGACTTTCTGAGCACGTTTAGGCACTTTGCTGTAACGCTAAGTGAGAAATATAGCTGTTATTTGCTCTGAAAGTGGCTTAAACTGCTTAGTTAGTGGAAATAACTATTGAGAGTTTGTTTCCAAGTCATAAATGTGGAAACTGTACTACAGTTAAAATTTGAGAACAATAGGAGTCAGTTTGGTATTTTTAGGCATACTGGTAGTGCTTTTAATGCCGGATTGATCCCCAGCAGATATGGAAAAATAGAATAAAAGTAAAACAACAATTTAGATGAATCCTAATATTTATTCTAAAGTTGTTGGAAGCTGAAAAACTTGAATTAGCATAATTCGAGTGTCCTTAGCAGATATAAGTTTCAGTGTAGAAACTTAAGTTAATCTTTTCCCTTAATTCCCTCGATGTCCCACCCCCCTATTTATAAGTTCTCTCTCGGCAGAATGAAGAAAAATAGAGAAGGAAAGAAAAGAAAAAGAAAGGAGAAGAGAGAAAGGGGAAACGAAGGGGGAAGAAGGACCCAAGCAAGAAGATCCAAAATCAAGCTCAAGGCTTCAAGATCAAGAGTCTTCAAGAGGTAGGATTTCTATTCATCTATTCCTTTGATTCATCTTGAATGAACATAGGTTTTGTGAATGGAAATAGGGGTTTGAGTAGTCAAATCCATGTTTTTGGATTGGTTCTTGATTTCAAGGACTAAGTTAGTATGTTTTTAGCTTGTTGAGAATAAAATAGATGGATTTATCCATAGATTGGAGCTAGTTGGTTCTTGAGTTTGAACCTAGGTCATGAACAACTAAGAGAGTGATTTTTGGGTTTGATTCAAATCAAGAGGTTTAAGTTAGTGATTAATGGTTCCTAAGTGTTAATGAACTAGTTAGGAACTTAAAATCACATAGAAATTGATCTTGAATGATTGAAATTGAGAATTGTTTCAAAGGAACCATTTTCGGATTCTGCAGAATTCTGCAGAATCCAGTGAGCAGTCAGCGATGTTTGCTGCATAACTCGAGCTACCGATATCGGAATGACCTGATTATAGAGCCATTTGAAAGCTAAGACATAAGGCTTCATGTATTAAAAATTTCAGAATTTTGGAGCAAGCCAATCAATACCAGTTTCTGTTTGAATCCACGGCAGATTCTGAAGAAAAAGGCATTCTGGCAGTCAGTAAACCAGATTGCATAATTTCTTGGTCCGATGTCATATGGATATGAAACCGGTGCCATTTGAAAGCTAAGACATGAGGCTTCATGTGGTAAAAATTTCAGAATTTTCCTACATGTAGTTTGTTCCCAGTTTCAATTTAAAGTTAGGTCAGAAATGGGTACAACAGAGAATGCTCTGTTTTGGCCTCTGCAAAATGTTGCGTAACTTTGGCTACACTTAACCAAATGAAGCAAGGTTTATGGCATTGGAAAGATATGAGAAAGAGCTATGTACTCATAAAATTTCAGAATTTTAGAGGTTATGATGCATGTTTGGTGCAAAATCTTGAAAAACATCCTTTTTAGGGTGCCTAGAGAAGATTTCATCAGAATTTCTATTTTGATGTTTTGAGGTTTCTAATTGCTAGGATCATTTGTTTATGCCTAGTAGAGTATGTTGAAACTCTAATAGGAGTAATTTAAGAAGTGAGGATGTATTAGGTCAAGTTGACTTGAAATGCTAATTATGAGAGGTAATTATACATGGCTATAAATGCATGAGATGTTGTGAAACCTATTGAGGTTTGTAATGCTAATTTTGAGAAGTTAATTAGACATGATGATAAGTGAAACCTATTGAGGTTTGTAATGCTAATTATGAGAAGTGAATTAGATATGATGATATACTTAACGGTATGATTTTGCCTTTTTGAAAGGTGTAAGCCCCGTGAAAGTGGGTGTTCTATATCGGGTAAGGCACATGGTAACCTTCCTAATATAGTGAAATTCTTAAGGATGGACTTCCTTGTTCATTATCGATAACCTTGTAGTTGATGAGACTTCACTACTCGGGGGATGAGATGTCCTCTGGAATAATGATGTATCTTTGGATGAGACTTCCAAGACTTGTTCAAGGTTGTGGATGAAACTATGGACTTCCATTACTTTGTTCAAGTTTCATGCATTCATGACATTGCCATGGGATTGAGTCCTGGATGTGGTATCATGCATTATTCACCTTCATACTTAGGAAATTGCATAGACATAATCATTAGTCATAATTAAGCATAACATGGCAATTGTATGGGCGGTTGCTATCATGACATTTTCATGCATTGCAATTGTATGGGCGATTGCGTGTTGTTGAAATGAGGAGTTGTTGCTTCCATGATTGAAGTGTCAACTTGATAATTGTGATATTATCTGATTGTACATATATGTATATATCTTGGTATTGGAATACTTCTATTGAGATATGTTTTCTCACCCCGATTGTATTGCCATGTAAATCCAGTGCGAGCTCTTCTTGAAAGGGAAGAAGAAGATGTATGAAGACTAGCATAGTATAGATGTTGTTTGAAATGTGCTTATATATGTTTTATATTTGCTTAGTTGTTTAAGTTATGTATAACAAGATGCCTTGAGGCTGTAATGTATATATATAACTTTTGCTATCGTGGCTTTCCATATTTATTCATTATGTATGAATGATATGGGTTAGATGTTGGTAAATGTTAGTAGTAGCAGGCCAGTATTGAGTTATTCATTTATATGACGATATATTTGGGTAGCAAATATTGGGCTGTTATATTTTGGTATCAGAGCAGTTCATCCTGTTGAGCCGGGGTATGGACTGACTATGCTTAAGCATGTAGAAGTTTTTCTGGATGTTGTGCATTTCTTTTTCTCTTGTTTGAGATGTTGGAAAAAAAAAAAAGATTGCATGACTTGCTTTAGGTTGGATGTTGGTAGCTACTGTTACACGGTTACATGATGTTGAGACTGCAGCTCAATATGTAATGTTCTGTGTGGACAGGAAACTATGATTCCACCTAGGCAAACTAGAAGAATAGGAATTTTTCTAGTGAGGGACTAGTGTGATGTCTGTTGGAGATCTTGAAAACCTTAGTTGTGAGAGACTAAGTGTTGACGGTGAGTGAATTTTGGGGACAAAATTCTAAAAAGGTGGGGAGAATGTAATACCCTAGAAAATCATGTTAGGCTTGTATATGATTACAGAGGTAGCGTAATACTTACTTAACATGTCTGTGAAGTTTTGTGACTTTCTTTTGTTGTAACGCTAAGTGAGAAATATAGTCACATTTGCTCTGAAAGTGGCTTAAACTGCTTAGTTAGTGGAAATAACTATTGAGAGTTTGTTTCCAAGTCATAAATGTGGAAACCGTACTACGCTTAAAATTTGAGAACAATAGGAGTCAGCTTTGGTATTTTTAGGCATCCGGTAGTACTTTTAATAACTGGATTGATCCCAATGAGATATGGAAAAATAGAATAAAAGTAAAACAACAATTTAGATGAATCCTAATATTTATTCTAAAGTTGTTGGAAGCTGAAAAAACTTGAATTAGCATAATTCGAGTATCCTTAGCAGATATAAGTTTCAATGTAGAAACTTAAGTTAATCTTTTCCTTAATTCCCTCGATGTCCCACCCCTATTTATAAGTTCTCTCTCGGCAGAATGAAGAAAAATAGAGAAGGAAAGAAAAGAAAAAGAAAGGAGAAGAGAGAAAGGGGAAACGAAGGGGGAAGAAGAAGGACCCAAGCAAGAAGATCCAAAATCAAGCTCAAGGCTTCAAGATCAAGAGTCTTCAAGAGGTAGGGATTTCTATTCATCTATTCCTTTGATTCATCTTGAATGAACATAGGTTTTGTGAATGGAAATAGGGGTTTGAGTAGTCAAATCCATGTTTTTGGATTGGTTCTTGATTTCAAGGACTAAGTTAGTATGTTTTTAGCTTGTTGAGAATAAAATAGATGGATTTATCCATAGATTGGAGCTAGTTGGTTCTTGAGTTTGAACCTAGGTCATGAACAACTAAGAGAGTGATTTTTGGGTTTGATTCAAATCAAGAGGTTTAAGTTAGTGATTAATGGTTCCTAAGTGTTAATGAACTAGTTAGGAACTTAAAATCACATAGAAATTGATCTTGAATGATTGAAATTGAGAATTGTTTCAAAGGAACCATTTTCGGATTCTGCAGAATTCTGCAGAATCCAGTGAGCAGTCAGCGATGTTTGCTGCATAACTCGAGCTACCGATATCGGAATGACCTGATTATAGAGCCATTTGAAAGCTAAGACATAAGGCTTCATGTATTAAAAATTTCAGAATTTTGGAGCAAGCCAATCAATACCAGTTTCTGTTTGAATCCACGGCAGATTCTGAAGAAAAAGGCATTCTGGCAGTCAGTAAACCAGATTGCATAATTTCTTGGTCCGATGTCATATGGATATGAAACCGGTGCCATTTGAAAGCTAAGACATGAGGCTTCATGTGGTAAAAATTTCAGAATTTTCCTACATGTAGTTTGTTCCCAGTTTCAATTTAAAGTTAGGTCAGAAATGGGTACAACAGAGAATGCTCTGTTTTGGCCTCTGCAAAATGTTGCGTAACTTTGGCTACACTTAACCAAATGAAGCAAGGTTTATGGCATTGGAAAGATATGAGAAAGAGCTATGTACTCATAAAATTTCAGAATTTTAGAGGTTATGATGCATGTTTGGTGCAAAATCTTGAAAAACATCCTTTTTAGGGTGCCTAGAGAAGATTTCATCGAATTTCTATTTTGATGTTTTGAGGTTTCTAATTGCTAGGATCATTTGTTTATGCCTAGTAGAGTATGTTGAAACTCTAATAGGAGTAATTTAAGAAGTGAGGATGTATTAGGTCAAGTTGACTTGAAATGCTAATTATGAGAGGTAATTATACATGGCTATAAATGCATGAGATGTTGTGAAACCTATTGAGGTTTGTAATGCTAATTTTGAGAAGTTAATTAGACATGATGATAAGTGAAACCTATTGAGGTTTGTAATGCTAATTATGAGAAGTGAATTAGATATGATGATATACTTAACGGTATGATTTTGCCTTTTTGAAAGGTGTAAGCCCCGTGAAAGTGGGTGTTCTATATCAGGTAAGGCACATGGTAACCTTCCTAATATAGTGAAATTCTTAAGGATGGACTTCCTTGTTCATTATCGATAACCTTGTAGTTGATGAGACTTCACTACTCGGGGGATGAGATGTCCTCTGGAATAATGATGTATCTTTGGATGAGACTTCCAGGACTTGTTCAAGGTTGTGGATGAAACTATGGACTTCCATTACTTTGTTCAAGTTTCATGCATTCATGACATTGCCATGGGATTGGAGTCCTGGATGTGGTATCATGCATTATTCACCTTCATACTTAGGAAATTGCATAGACATAATCATTAGTCATAATTAAGCATAACATGGCAATTGTATGGGCGGTTGCTATCATGACATTTTCATGCATTACAATTGTATGGGCGATTGCGTGTTGTTGAAATGAGGAGTTGTTGCTTCCATGATTGAAGTGTCAACTTGATAATTGTGATATTATCTGATTGTACATATATGTATATATGCTGGTATTGGAATACTTCTACTGAGATATGTTTTCTCACCCCGATTGTATTGCCATGTAAATCCAGGTGCGAGCTCTTGAAAGGGAAGAAGAAGATGTATGAAGACTAGCATAGTATAGATGCTGTTTTGAGCTGAGCTTATATATGTTTTATATTTGCTTAGTTGTTTAAGTTATGTATAACAGTATGCCTTGAGGCTGTAATGTATATATATAACTTTTGCTATCGTGGCTTTCCATATTTATTCATTATGTATGAATGATATGGGTTAGATGTTGGTAAATGTTAGTAGTAGCAGGCCAGTATTGAGTTATTCATTTATATGACGATATATTTGGGTAGCAAATATTGGGCTGTTATACTTTAAATTATATATCAATCAAAATTATGCTTATAAATGGGCTTACATGATATTTGATGCTAACCTATATTTTAGAAGACTTTTAAAGTTAGCTTTGCAAGTCTCTCTATGTATTTCAAATATAGCCATCAGATTTTTACATACAAGCATATATGGATAAATGAGAAAAGTTGAATGGAATTCAAATGAAGAGGAAGATAAAGAAGCATTTCTTCAAGTACAATGGAATAGAATACTCAATGGAAGAAAGCTCAAACTCAAAGGACAAATAAACGAAGAACATTCTAAAGAAGCATCACTCTTTATCTAACTCAATAAGTATCTCTATCCCTTAACTTTTGTGGTATTCTATATGGTATGGATCATATGATACTTGTTAAAAAATTGATCTTAAATGATTATATGCTTTCTTTACATAAGAAGTATGCTTAGCATTGACAAAGTGCCTAATTGGATATTAACTTGCTATTTTGTCATTGCATTTAGGGTGAATGATATTAGTTCTATACATGCTTTGATCCCTATAGCATATTTCATCAAGGAGATGTACTTATGTTCTTTTGACTTAGATTGATCTGTCTTAATGAATATGTTTTTTTAATATAAAATATTTCTACCTTTCTAAAATGCTTTTGAAAATATAATGTGCTCTTGTAAAATTCTTTTTGAAAGGGGGAGAAGTTTTAAAATGGTTTTTGTTTGAGAAATTAAGAAAATGTATATTTACCTTGCTTTTCTTTAAGGTAATGTGCTTACATGGTCTTCGCATACATATTTTCTTTATCTATTATTTTGATAATATGCACATTTTGAGGGGGAGCCTAGCTCTCAAGTTGTTTATATCTCTTGCCTTACATCTTTGTTTGATTACATAAAGTGTTTTACAGCTATCATATACCAAATGTTGACATACAAAATTATGACAAGCATTGCATGAATAATCTCCTATATCTTGAAAAGCATGCTTATTTCATCTCTTTATTCTTGAATCATATGTAGAATCTAAGGGGGAGAAAATATTATTTTTTTTCTTCAAAGCCTTTTTGTTAATGTCAAATAGGGGGAGTGAAAATTGAAAAGAAAAATATGTTCGTGTACTTATTGTTTGATATGCTTACATGAATATTCATTCTTGTATATTGCTCAACATATTTTTTCTTTGGTGATTTGTCATCATCAAAAAGTGGGAGATTGTGGAAATAAGTTTGCCCCAAATGGTTTTAAATGTTAAGTTTTGATGATGACAAATATAAGACAAAAAGAACACTTTGCTTATGTTCTTTGTTACATTCTTATATAGAGCATATCCATTAGTAATTGATAAATATATTATTTGGATGTGTCTATAAAAGTCTTATATGCATGTTAAACTAACTAGAGTTATACATTTATGAATCATGCATATGAAGATATTGAATTATGAATTTGGACTAACTGTGCTTGTTTAAGTGAGCATTACTTTGTAGGATAGTCTAAGTACTAAGAGTGAGCATTGCAACAAGAAAGCAAAAGATCTCTATTAAGCTCAACACAAGGAGAATGTGAATGCCTATTTCATGAAGGTATTGATAACATTAAAGTCATGTCAAAGACCAAGTCCAAAGGAAGATTAAATGGTATAGCTTATAAGACTTAAGGTCTTTATGTAAGAAGCCTTATGGATATCTCAAATATATTTTTACAAATGGTTTTCCTATGCTAAAATACCCAACAAATAAGTTTTAAAAAGTTATTTATGGTGGTAGTTCAAATTTATGAAAAATAGCCAAGTTTGAGTTTTGTAAAACTGACCTTTTATTACTCTTTTGATCATATCTTTCAAAATACTTTGAGTTTTGTTTTGCAACTATTTCATTTGAAAATAGACTCAAAGATCTTTCCAATGACTGGTCATTTGCTTTAAACGGATAAGAAATGAAGAAGTTATGACCATTTAAAGTCAGTTTTCAAAATCAGAGTGGTTTATTCGAATAAAGGATATGTTATTCGAATAACATATCACAGAAATCATACAGAACGAGTTTTTAAAGGTTTATTCAAATAACCAAAGGGTTATTCGAATAACATGACTCAGAAAACGTTCCAGAACTTGTTTTTGAAGGTTTATTCAAATAACAAATATGTTATTCGAATAGAGACGTCAAGGAATGTAACTTTTGAAGGATTTATTCGAATAGGACTACATTTATTCGAATAAACACGGTCAGAATCTCACAACGACTATTTTCTATGCTTTTAATGCTGAAATAAATTATACCCAACGACCCTTTTTCATAGAACACTATAAATACATGTTTTTGGGACATCTTTTAGTAACACCCATTTATCTGAAATAATTCTTTCTTACTTTATTTTGTGATATATATTTTACCAAATTTCTGTGCTCTTTATTGCTAAAATTTGAGATATCCTTAGAGAGCTTCATAAAGTTTCAAATTGTATCATCTACTCTTTGTGAGAGTATCTCTTCATCTATATTTCTATTCTTCTATATTGAGGATGAGGTATCCTTCAAGATTTGTATAAGGGTAAGGTATCCCTTCAAGGTTTGTATAAGGGTAAAGTATCCCTGCAGGCTGAGACTTTAGCACAAGGGTAGAGTTTCTCTGTGTGTGAAAAATGCTCTTTTATGTAACGGTTGCAAGCACCTATTGAAACTTGTATACATAGTAAAAAAACTTGGATTATTTTTGAGGACTGGACGTAGACCACAAGTGGGTTAGTGGTCGAACCAGGATAAATATCGTGCCTACTTTTCTCTTTTCAATCTCTTTATTTTACGCAATTTTATATTATTACACATTTATTTATTTGCTATTCTTAAAGCTTTTATTCTTCTTCTCGCAATTCTGTCTCTTTTATTTAATAGCTTAAATATTTGTGTTTATGTTAAGAGCTTTTGTGAAAAGTTTTTCATACCCAATTCACCCCCCCTCTTGGGTAATAGTTGCCATGACTAACATGTCACCCTATTGGTTAGTCTATAGAAAACCTTATCACTTACCTGTAGAACTGGAGCATAAAGCATTTTGGGCCATTAAAGTTTTCAACTTAAAATTTGATGATGCTTGTAAGTTATGCAAATTACAATTAAATGAACTTGCAAAATTGAGAAATGATGCATATGAAAAATCAAAAATTTATAAAGCTAGAACAAAAACTTTTCATGACAAATCAATTTTGAGAAAATCTTTTGAAATTGGTTAAAAAGTTCTGCTTTATAATTCTCGTCTTCACCTATTCCCTAGAAAATTAAGATCTAGGTAGACTGACCCTTTTATTATCAAACATGTGTATCCTCATAGGGCTATAGACATTGAGAATCCTAGGAATGGTAATGTGTTTAAGGTATATGGATAAAGACTCAAACCATTTTTGGAAAACTAAGTTGTTGAGGTAGAATTTATCTCCCTTTCTAATCCATGTTGTAAGAAGAATTTATTTTAATTATATTACTTTCTTTTTGCAGTTCTTTGTGACCCAGGTTAAGTGTCAAATTATAGTACTCAAGTCGGTTTATTTTTCTGTTTCCTATAATAACTAATTCCTTCTCCTTTAAAATGGATGTCATTCTCTCGAATTTAAGAAAATATTTTCCTTTTCTTCCTCAAAATGCTCTAACAAAAATCTACAAAGTTAGGTGTGAAAGGTTATACACTGGATAATCGAAGCAAAGGTTCGTTTAGCAGGTGGATCTTCAAATTCATTTATCTCATATATACTGGGTCTCGGTAAAAGTTCGTATTCTAAAAAGAGAAGAGCGAAAAGAATACAAGTTTGTCACAAATGTACGTGATAGAATTGTAACAGGCGATGTTGTTCTTTGGGGATAGTTTTCGCAAATCAAGAAGATAAAATATACTTTATTAAGATAAACTGAGTAAGGAGTCATTAGATGATATCTTATTGACTCTTGAGACATATTCTAGTGGAGTTGTGCATTGTGAACTTCTTAATTTGTGGAATATCTTTAGGGATGAGCAAAAACGTTACAGTCTTGGGAATCTGACTCAAAAAGACCCTGTTTGCCAATTTATAAGAAAATTAGATAAGAAGCTTATCCTTGACTCATAGAAGGCGTTTAAGTTGTTACTAGACATAAAACCAGAGGAATATGTGAGCCACAATCACAACAACATGTATGTATTATCTTGTTAATCTTAGAAAAAAGGGCAATCGAAAGAGTACCATGCTCTTAATTGAGTATGGAGCCCCTGCCAGTGGTAGACTCGTCATTGACTCAAGTGGACCTTCGCACCCCGGTCTGTAAATAAGGTTCATGTGTCATGCTCTGTAAAGAGCTGCATTGTCTATTCTCAGGATTTTCTCAGGCTTTAGACAATTGATGGACAGATAGAAGCGTCTCGTCTTTACAGTGCACGTGAAATTGTGACTAAGCCATATACTTACTTTAATTAGTAGGCCTCTATGGCGAGTTCTGACTGGCTGCAGCAAAGTGCCACTTTCTTAGAATACAAACCTTTAATTAGGTTTATAGGAAGATAGGATTGTTATTCCATAAACGGGACAAAAAGGGCTCAAAGGTTTTTGTGGCCTATTTTGGAAGGGTGTTCTCAATCATTATAAAGTTCTTATGTTGCACTAGTGACACGCAACTCAAAGATATGTCACCTACTACATTGATGACACGCAGTATAAAGATATGCCATCTTTGTTGAATAAATGGGCGTGAGAGCCTAACCTCCAGTTTTGGACTAGTTCCAACTCTCGTTTTCTTTCAAAGAAATAAAAAAAATAAAAAAAATAAAAATAAAAAACAAAAAAAAACTATGTTTCCTAATTTCAAACTTTTTTGACAACAATCAACCTACCCATTTAGGTGTTATCATTACCTTTTTTTTCATTCTCTTTCTTCTTTAAACACTTCATTTTCTTCACTTTTCTCTAACTCATAATTATTCAAAGGGAGTGTGCGTGTAGAAATGGAGGAAGGTTCTATTCATAGACTTACCAATATATGTGTATTTTGTGGGTCAAGTTATGGAAATGGTTTAGAGTTTGTAAACGCAACAAGCACTATTGGTCGAACACTTGCTGCAAGGAATATTCGTGTAGTATATGGGGGGTAACATTGGGTTAATGGGGGCTATATCACTTTCTACACATCTAAGAGGCGATCAAGTTTTAGGTATCATTCCTGGACCTTTAACTCAAAAGAACATCATTGGAAAGACAATTGGGCAAGAACTTTAAGTATCATCTATGCATGGATGAATGAGGACAATGCTTGAAAACTCTAATGCATTCATTGCCTTACCGGGTGGTTTTGGTACTTTGGAGAAATTTTTCAAATTATCTCTTGGGCCTAACTAAACGTCCACTATAAACCTATAGGTTTGTTGAATGTTAATAATTTCTTTGATAATTTGTTATCTTTTCTTGACCATGCTGTGGAACAGAACTTTATCACACCTTTGACAAGATGATTCCATATCTCTACTTCCACTGTTGATAAATTAATTAATAAATTATAAACTTTTGTTTATGAACCTGATCCAGTAATATCTCAGATAGATTGGTCAGAAGGAAGCAGTAAGGGAGGCCACAAGGAACGTGGGTTTGATCCAACACTTCATCTATAAGTTTCCTTTACCATTGGTTTTATTCATCATACTTTGTTTCTATTTAAATTTATGTAAGGTTTCTCTTTTCAGTAATCGCCACAACAAGTAATATCTTCTATCCTTTACTTATCTATATTTTGACATTGAGGACAATGTTGTGATTTGATTAGGGGGAAGGATAGTTGAAGAAAAAAAATAAAAAAAATTTAGGGAAATATGTTTATTGATATGTTTGTCAATAACTTACTAATAAAAAAACTAATTAAGGATGACAGAGTAAGGAGTAAATTATGCCCTTAAGGTAAATTTACTCTTGAGACGCGTCTAAATTGGTGGCAGAGTAAGGAGTAATTAGGTAGATAACTATTTTGTGTAGAAGTAACAATTCAAATTCAGGGAACATAGCATAATTGAATAAATTGTCTTCTTTCTTAAAAATCACATGCTTAGTTATGGATGTTGAATTGGTAGATTAAGAATGATAGAAATATGCCTTATGAGATTTTGAGCCTATTGATGAATAGATTGAACATTTGTACCATTCTTTTCTTTCTTGTGTGATTTTCACTTATAGAATTGTTACTCTAGAACTTGCTTTGATTCTTTTTTAGGCTACATTTTCACATGCATACATAAACATGATTGATGCATTTTTCTTAAAATATCTACTTTAACTAAATAGCTAACCGTACATACTTTCCCTTACTTAACTCCTTTGATCTTATTTGACTATTCCTTGTTTCTAGCTCATTACATGTCTTAAATAAAAAATCATGTTCTTACCTAACCTTAGGGAATAAGAGAGCATTGGCTTTGTTATTGGATAAGTTCTTGAACAAGTGTGGGGGTGTGTATGCAAAATGGTTGATGAAAAAGGAAAGAGTAGCCATCTTCAAAAAAAAAATAATGTGTAAAGAAAGACTAACAAGGCAAAAAGGGAAGGGAAAAGAATATGTAAAGGGAATTTGCATTATGTTGGGATGAACTTATCATGTTTGTTATTCTAACTCAACCCTAATGCTCTTTTATTCTCTTTGGTATTTAACTTGTCATATCCATATTACCCCCTTCCTTTACCTTGACCCCATTACAACTTTGAATAAAGTCCTCTTAATTTGTGTATACATGTGTTTTGAGTAGTGGAGAAGTAGAAGATAAGCAAACTTATGGTAGTGTAATTTTTCATTAGTTGAATTGAGTGAAATACCTACCTTTTAAACACTTGTGTGATTAAGAGTGAATCTTGTGAGGATCTATCATTTTTGACTCATGCTTTTCAATTGAAGTTTCCTTACTTGTTGGTTTGAGATATGAAGAAACGTTACCTCATAAATGTTTTGATCCCTTGAATCTTTGGTTGTTCTTCTTGCTTATAAACTTTTGTATTCTTGAATATTATTAAAATTGAGTCTTTTAGAATTTTTAGCTTTTGAGTTTGTGTTGTTTTTCCGTATTCCCTAGCTTTGGTCTCATGTGTTTTGCCTGAGAGTGCAAAATCTAAGTACGAAAAAATTTGATAGCAATATATTTTATTCATTTTATAATCCTTTCATTAGGCTTCTTAAGGTTCAATTAGGCTTAATTAAGTTAGTTTTGTTACATTTTATGATATTGAGCTTAATTAGATCATTGAAGGAATTATTACTTGAATTGGCTTTAATTTGTCTATTTGGCAGTGTTCAGTAAACTAGCTATAATTTGAGTTACAAATATCTGGTTAATGTGATTCTAGTCTTATAGGAAAGTTAAGATATTTTCTACAACTTTCATGAAGACCTCAAGAGCCAAATCACATGTTTGGATAATTTAAATTTGAGTTGAAGCAAGATCCAGAGTGTTGATCTTGACAACATGACCTCTGCGCACTCATTAGCCCATTTCTTGAGCTATAGGAATTAAATTAACACCAAACTAGTGGCATTAGAAATTTAAGACCTAAATCTACAACTTTTATGAAGAACATAGGAGTCAAATCAGATGTATAGTAGGTCATATTAGGCCTAGAATTCAGAACAGAGGAGTTATAGCTAGGCTTGAATAGTGTATAAAGATTGGACATATCTTGAGTTCTAGTAATGATATTAGGCTGAAACGAATGGCATTGGAAAGCTAAGATAAAAGCCTACAACATTCATGAAGACCACTTTTTCATATTCTGACGGTAGCCATGAGTTCAGCACTGAATCATTTGGGAGATAAGCATCTCAATAATTTCCCACTCATTCACAATTATCAAACAACTCCCTTGGCATTTTCCACTCATTATCAAACAACTCCATTGGCATTTTATTTTCCTCAAGCTCTATAAAAGGGAGCATTGGCTACTTATTTTGGGCATCTTGGCTTAGAGATTAAGATCACGCTACTGTGTTATTTATTTCTCTTGTGGTAATTTTCTTTTGTTCTAAATAAAATTTATGTTCATCTCCTTCTTCTTCTCTTTTTCTTTTTTCTTGTTTATGAGTAACTAATTTTCATTTTACTTAGGTGAAAGAGTGAAGCTTTTGGTAATAAATTGAGGTTAGATTAATTTCTTTCTTGTGCTTGAATGATGTATTATCAAAGTGATCATTATATGTGTTGTATTTTGTTTCCAATCAACTTAGAAACCCTCCTTGTAAAGTGGAGGTCTTGACTCATTGTGGACAAGAGGTTGACACAATGAATACTTGAGCCCATTTACAAGTGTTAGTGAATAATTTAAGGAGCTATAATATAATTACATATATAATCTTAATTAAACTTTGAATGTTGTATTTTCTTATTGGAACCTCTGTTATGTGTGGATTTTAATTGAGTTATTAAAAAAATAGCATTGTCTTTAATTTATTACCAAGAGTGGATCTTCTAGCCCAAGCAAATCATTTTTCATTTGTGAATAACTTTTATCACCTTTATTGTTGTGACAAATTTTTTCCTTACCTCAAAGAATTTTTCTTCATCAATTCCCTGTAGATCGACCTCGGACTCCCAATAATTTGTTACTTGAAACAACCTGTACTTAGGTTTGCAACTTATAATTTGCTTCAATGAGACTTGAGCATAGATTTGTATGGACATGTATATACATGAATACAACTACCAGAACTTGTTGTTGATGATTTTTTAAATACTTTACTACATGATTTATGGTATAAATAGATGTATGTAGTAAAAGGGGTTAGTATAGAAATGAAATGAAATAGGATTCTAATGCTCTAAAATGCCTTTTTGCAGTGTTCTATTCGAATAGGCCAAGGGGCAATTCAAATAGAATATCACAGAATGTTCTAGATTTGATGTATCAGCCATTAGAATTGCATGATTTCGATGATAAACTAAATAGACTAAGTGAGCTATTCAAATGGCATGATTTTGAGGCTAATCGAATAAACTAGAGAGCTATTCGATTGACATAATTCAAAAGGGCATACTATTAGTGCTAATCAGTAGGCTAAATGTGTTATTCGATTATTATGATTTTAATGTTAATTGAAATATTATGATAGCTATTAGAGTGACATATTTTTTATGTTGATCAAATAGACTAAGAGAGCTATTTGAATAGGCTAGTTTAGAATGGTATATTTTTTAGGCTAACCAAATAAACTAAAAGAGAGCTATTCAATTGGCATGATTTTGAGACTAATTGAATAGACTACGAGCGTTATTCGACTAGCATGTTTTCGATTCTAATCGAAAAGAAAATGAGCTATTTTAAAGGCATAATCCAAAATGATATGTTTTTCATGTTGTTCGAAAAGGCTTAGAGAGCTACTCAAATAATAGAGTTTTAGAATGTCATGACATTTGCATAACATATCATGAAACAAGGGAGTAAGAAAAACCCCTTGTCAGGTCAAAGGAGCAAGAAAATCCCTTTGTCGAAGGATATATTATTCGGTAGAGGAGTAAGAAAAATACTCTGCCAAGAACAAAGGAGTAAGAAAAGGACTTTGCTAAGGTCAAAGGAGCAAGAAAAGCCCTTTGTCGAAGGAATGACTTTACATAAGCATTAACATAATATATTTCAAAGCATTAACATTTATCATCTCATGAGCATCTACACATAAATTCATACGAGATGTTAATCGCCTGTATTTATCATGGAATTATATTATGAATGTTGTTGTTTGTGTTATACTACTGATAATTTTTGAATTCTCGCCCTTTATTTGTTTCCATGATAATTTACATATCAAAATTGAAATCCTTCCAAGGAGTGGAAGTGAAGTTAGTAGCTTAGAGTAGAATGTTTATTTTTGACTAGTTTATTTTGTACATATGTTGTTATTTATTCCTCTCACTCTCTCGCCCTCTCTCTACTCTTACTGCAGTGCAGCTTTCTCCCCAAACCCAACATAACATTCCTCCCCAAAACGTAACTTTCTCTAATTCTCGCATCACGACAGTGCAGCACCATGAAGTAGCTTTATTGTCTTCGACGACTGGTGACTTGCCTTTGCTCACTTCACTCACTCACTCGCCACCCGAAGGCGGCAAAAGGAAGAGAGCAGTGGTGAGTGGCAAAAGCCCCTCGCTGGGAAGATTTTCTGAAAGTGGTTCATAGATAACCCACCTCCTTGTTCTTTTGTATAATGGATTCCCCATTCTAGCATGATAATGCATTTCTTCTTCTGGCTGGGTTCTTAATCTTAAGAAATGAGAATCATGGATGCCCCTGTTCCTCCCCCTACTGCACAAGCTTTTTTCATATTTTAGAATAAAATAATTTGACAATGTTTGCTTTTGTGCACATTTGCAGATCAAATTTTATGCGAAGTGTAAATCTATTCTATGGATCAGATTTTAATATTTTATTTCTTTTTTGGTCAATTTTGTGTAGTCTTTCAAGGTACAATTAGAAGCAAAATGAGCTATATAGTTGAGTTCATAGAGAAATATATATTAATTCTCAAACTTAACGTTATCGTATGGTGACAAATGCTTCACTAGCTTAAGTATTTTAGAATGGAATTAGTGATTGCTTGTAATCATGTTAAAACAGATGCTATGTAGCTTATAAAGCCTATGATCATGAACTGAAACTTTTGTTTGTTTTGAGCTGTTGGCATTACATATTTACTTTTTACTTGTTTTGGTCATACTTGTTATGCTAGGGGCAAGAAGGGTGAACTCAAAGACCAACCTATAACAATTAAAATCATTTCCAAGGCTAAGGTACAATGCAATGCCTTTTCAATTTTTTATTATAAAATTTGAGTTTACTAATTTTATTTTATGTATCAATCTATTTATGTGATTATGTTTACTTTTTTTGCTAAGTGTAATTTCTAGTTTTTTTGTGATAATTTCAAGTTAATTTATTTCACACCATTTTATGTGATTTATTTTTTGCCATCATATTGTCTAGGCTGGTTGATTGTGATTCTTTTGGACTCTTATGATGGCATCTGGACAAGTCAGGTTGATATTTGTTGCTCCTTCATGTCATTCTTTGATTCATTGCCATTAATCTGTGAGATTATTGGGCTGTTATAGTTATGCATTGTTCTTTTCTTTCCCACTTTTTTACTAGTGGTAATGGCATATAGGACTAGGAAATTATTGGAAAGTTATCTAATATAAAAAATCTTATGAGGGGTTGAAGTTCTGAACTTTGTAGCTTGTACTCATATATAATATAATTTGTTTGAAGTATGTTATGGTGGGAGGTGAGCAAATATGGTTCTAGGACATAAAAAATATAAGCTATGTAGCCTATAAACCGAACATATACTTATTTACCAGTTCATTTGTGATATCTTTAATTGTATATTTACTTTTCCACACACGACAATGCTTATGCACTTAGTACTATTAACATTTATAAATTTGTATTCAGCAAGTCATCTAGTGAAAAGTATGTTCTTCCGTGGATATATAGCATATTAGTGAATCATGGTCACAATGTCATTGCTTAGGAGTCTGTGACACGTATGCTTGATTCTTTATACAAGGTATTATGATTAATGTTTGCTTTCTCATTTACATGCTTTTTTATCTTCTGTCTTAACTTATATTTATCATGTTTTATTTGCAATCTGAAAAATTAAAATCTAATTATGCTTCTTCTAATTTTGTTCTACAACTTCTGCTATGTTCCTTCTTGTATGAATGGGGTTTCATCAATGTCCTAATATGATGCATGCCACTTCAGTTCTGAGTTTCATTGTATGGTTAAGTTTGATGATGTTTCATATGTATCTCCATTAAGATATCTTAGAATATGAAGAATATGAATATTGTATATTCAATCTCAAAAATTGAATGTTTACATAGACAAAAATATATAGAGGAGATTCTATACATTAAATCTTGTCATAGGAAATAAGCTACTAAAAATAATGTCTACACAAACAACCATGGAATAAGACCAAGAGGCCACCATCCATAGTGGCCACCATCCAACACTCCCCCTCAAGCTGGTGAATATACATTCTCCATTCCCAGGTTGGATACAATAGTTTGAAATGCTGGACTATTCAACCCTTTTGTAAGTACATTAGTAAGCTGACCATGTGTAGAAACATAAGGTGTACAAATTAAACCACTCTTTAATTTCTCTTTGATAAAATGTCTGTCAACCTCAATATGCTTCGTTCGATCATGTTGCACCGGATTATGAGCAATGCTGATTGCAGACTTGTTATCACAATAAAGTCTCATTGGACCATCCCACTTGATCTTCAAATCTTCAAGAATGATTTTTAACCATAGTAGCTCACACACACCTTGAGCCATAGCTCTGAATTCTACCTCAGCACTAGATCGTGCTACCACATTCTGTTTTTTACTTCTCCAAGTCACCAAACTTCCACCAAGAAAAGTACAATATCTTGTAGTTGACCTCCTTTCCACTGGTGATCTAGCATAATCCGCATTAGTATATGCCCCAAGTACCACACCTCCATTTCTTTTAAATAGAATGCCTTTTCATGGTGTTCCCTTAAGGTACTGTAATTGTAACATCCCAAATTTTAGACTATGTTATAGAACTGACAGAATTATATTGTTTTGTGTTTTCTGTGCAATATAAAAATAATTTGATTATTCCGATACTGTTTTTGATTGTTTTGTGTGATTTGCTTCGAGTCAGGAAAATAATAATTTTTGGGTCAGGGAAATTCTTATTTTAATTAATTGGAGCTGGGGGATCTTACTAAACCCAATTCTGATTGATATATATATTAGTCTTATAATTTTTAGGATTTAACTATGCAATAAAATAATTTTATATTATTATAATATTATTTTATTCAACAGTACCTACTGTCTCAAAATAGTAGAAATTTATTTATGGACTCGAAAAAGTTTGTGGGGCCCGCGTTTAAGAAAAGCAGTCAACTGTGCTGACTAGACAAATTCTAGCCAATGAGAGCAAGTCAACGAAAGTAGGCTTGACTTTCTAAACCAATAAGAATGGGTCAACGAAGGGAGCATAGACTTTCATTAGGACCGTTGGATGAAGACTTAGTTAGGAAGCCTTTAACCTTAGCCGTTGATCTAATCAATGGTGAGATTAGAATACTAGTTTTATGACCAATTGATATCTACCTTAGATGTAATCTATGGCTAGGAATTAAAGATGAATCAATGGTTAGAATTAAGTCAAAAATTGTAGGCTTGAATTTGGTTAGTAGCTAATTAAGCCTAATTTGGTTAATCTAATGGCCTAATTAGCAAGTTAAGTAAACTAACTTAATAATTAATTAGTTATAAACTAATTACTAATTAAATATCCTAATTATTATTAGAGGATATAATATATATAATTATACGTCTAATTAATCAATTATGTAATTGGAAAGTTAATTAAGATTGGTTAGGAAACTAAACCTAATAAACTAGTGAATTGATTAGCAAGTAATTAGACTTGAATTAAAATAAATTAAAGTCCCTAAACTCACTTGAAGCTCACGGTTTGTAGCAGCTTGGAGGAGTCATCTACATGGTTCTTGAATCATCCATAATTGCCACACAAGTCCAATTGATGACCTATGCCATGTGCACCTCCATGTGCATCCAATTGGAGATATTTTGAGTCAAGTAAATCCTCTAATTTCACTACTTATTCATGGCAGCAGCCTTCCATAATGCTATCTCACAAATTTCATTTTCTCTCTCATCCAAAAAGCTTTCGTCTTTTCTCTCAAAAAAATCCCAAGAACCAAGCAACCATTTTTCCTTCCTTTTCCTTGAGTGGTTCGGCCAAGCACTCTATAATCACCATCACTCACCTATAATTTTCATACACATCATTTCCTAAAGCTAAACACCATTCTAAACACGTTTCATTTAGAAAGTTTTCCCAAAATCACACTCTAAGTGCTTCAAAATCCCACTTCTATCTTACTTCCCTAGAGGTAAACCTTGATTTCTATGGTTTAAATTCATGTTTGTGATTTTATAAACCATGTTTGTTCCATGGTTTGTTATTATTAAACTTTGTTTGTGATTTTACTAATTATTTTAGAATTGTTAGGAATTATTTGTGGCTTGTACGAAAACAAGAAGAAGGAGAGGAGCTTGAAAAGCTTGTCTTCAAGAGGTAAGAGGGAGATTTAACCTCACCAACCAAGTTTTGGTGGTGTGGGGATGGTTTTGTAAGGTGGAAAAATCTATAAGGGTTCTTCACCGATTGTTTGATGCTATTTGATTGTGTTTGTGTTGTGTATGATTGTGTTTTGTGCTTGCATGTGTGATATTATGTCTATTGCTTTGATATATGTTTGTATGTATGAAATTGTGTGCATGAAAATGTACGAGTAAAGTAAGATGTGAATAATATGATGAACCAATTTTATAAGAGCTCCAAAAAGCTTGAGGCTTACGGCCATACTAGGCTAGAAAGGACCAAAGTCCTGAAAATGAGAGATTCAATTGAAAATGAAGGATGTAAATGACAAAAAAATGAATTTGAACAAGTTTGAAGGTTGTGGGAAAATAATCAGATATAATTAAACTGATGAATTAAAATGAGAACTGAGAGATTTAAATGAATTTGGGGCAAATTTGAGTATAGCAAAGTAAAATGATTTTTGGGAAAATGAATTATTATAAATATGATTTTTAGAGGGGCAATATTATAATTTTTGTTTTTAAAATGGGCCATACTGTAATTATGATTTTTAGAGGGGCAATATTGTAATTATGATTCTTAGAGGGACAAAATAGTAATTTTTATTTTTAATAGGGCCATATTGTAAATAAAAATTTTTGAAGGCCTAAAACGTAAATATTATGTTTTGGAGGGATTATTTTGTAAATATGAATTTTATGAGGGATAATTTCGTAAATATAAATTTTACGAGGGACTATTTTGTACATGTGAATTTTATGAGGGATTGTTGTGAAAATATTATTTAAATGAGGATTATAATGCAAATATTATGTTTTGAGGGGTTATTATGCTAATATGAAAAATGAAGTTGAATTTTGGTGTTAAATGAGGAAAATAGTATTTTTGATTTAAAACGTGTGAAAAATATTTTACGCGATTGAGAAATGATGAAAAATTGATACGTGATTTGAAAATGCGACAGAACTGTTGTGCGATTGAGAAAATGCAAAAAATATGGTTTCGCAATGAAATTACAATAATGACACTGTTGGGCCAATATGAGGACCCCGAACATGAGATAAAGAAAATTTAATTGAGAATGTGATAGAATGAATTGAACTGAGAATGGTGCATTTGTATATGCATTGAAAAGGTCCGATGGACTGGATAAGGCTATTTGCCTAGGAAGGAGAGAATACACCTCCTGAGTGGGTGCGATATGCGTAGTGTAGGTCTTTCGTTGACCTTGGGGGCATTGGGGTGCGGGTTGCCTACAATGTGCAGTTGGTAGCTCTTCTGTACGTGGGTTAGACCGATATAACACACCAATGATCCGGACCAAGACACTATCCGTAATCAAGATTTGATAAAGACTTGTGCATATGCTAGATGTGCAAAAATTGAGCACGTGGTTTGAGGCATGTAGTGCAGACAGATCTTTACGATCATTCTTTCCGATCTGAGTTGTAGCTCCATGGAGTGAGAAATTGAGTCTAGGTGCATATGCAGAGATACTGAGAGTATTATCGTAATTATTGTTTATGATAATTGAATTATTAGATAATTGAATATTGATAAGGACATGATCGTAATTATGAATTATTGTATGAATTATGATGATAAATGATATTGGTGACATGATTGTGATTATGTATGATGTGCTAATATGATATATTATATGTGTTTATCTTCTTTGCTACCATACTGGTATTGGCGTAGGTGATCTCACCTCTTTGTATGTCTATTCTATATTGTATTTATAATTTTAAAGACGTTGAGCGAGAACTTGAACAAGAAGCTGAGGAAGAGCAGATTTCTATTGAGGACGCTGAGTTTTGAAGTGATGGAGGAGTCTCGTCTCCTTGTGTATATGAGATTGAGTAGACTACATCTTGGACATTAGTGTGAATATTAATACTTAGAGTTCCCATTGTCAATTAGACAGTATTGGGAAGTATACTATCGTACTCCGAGTACGACTAGTATGGTGTTGTCTGCGTGGATACCTGTCCATAGGACTTCGCGTCAAGTCGGACTTCTATCTTCTGAGGAGTCTGAGGAGGAACCATCTGAGGGTTCTGCTGTGTAGTAATACTTGGGCAGTATATTAGTTTAAATTAAAGTTTAAATATTTTGAGAGTCTAGTTTGTAAATATTAAAATATGACAATATTATGACTTGTATATATATAAGATGTATATTAATTTATGATGTTGTTGTAATGTTTTTATTTTCCGCTAAGTTTATCTAACTATCATCAAGAAATTTTATAACTCGTATTTACATCATAAAGCACAATTTTCCAATGAAGGGGTAATTTGGTAATTGAGTAACAAGAAGTGTGGCACCCTAAGGTGGGTGTTACATTAGTTGGTATCAGAGCCCAAGTTAGAGTCTTTTGGGTTTGTGGGTAGGTTTGTCTTGTTTGTGCTGTGTGAATCTCTGATGTTGAACACAGAGATATGTTTTGGTTTCCGAAAGGAGACGATGTTGTGTGAAATAGTTACGTTTAGTTCGTTGTGTTTTGATTTTGTTTATCTTTGAAGAAAGATAATGGAACGTAGCGAACATGAGCATGTGGACGCGAGACGTGATGAAGATCGTATAGCCGCAGCTAGAAGTGTGATGCAAAAGATGATTGAAGTAGCAGTACAACAGAGACAGATGATCACTCAGCAGCAGGAACTGATAATTGAACTTCATAGCTTACTAGGATTGGAGCAACCATCGGATGTGAGAAGCTGTAACTTAGAACCTTCGATAATCCAAGATGGAAGGAAGTGTAAGGTCAATCGTTTTCAACGAGAGCCGTATGTGCGACCACTGGGGAAGCAACAACGAACAAAGAGGGGGAGTACTAGTGGCAATGATTTTGGTCAGACTGTGGCATCACCACTGAAATGTTTCAAGTGTGGGAAAAATCATCTCACCAAAGATTGTCAGCATAAAGGGTTTATTTGTTATAGATGTGGGAAGCCTGGACATTTCTCTAGAGATTGTGATCAACTGAAGATGGAACTTTCCATTAGTGATACACGTATTTCAAAATCTCAAGAAGAAGAAAAACCTGATGCAAAGAGTGTAGTGAGAATGTTCAAATATAAAAACTTGAGAAGCGAGGAAATTGTGCCATGGAGGGTAATCTTAAAACTGTATTGTATAATGCATATGGTAACTCAGTCTCTTGTGATCTGTGACTGTGTAAAATCTTTTGGGGTTATCTATGTTTTGTTCTTTTCATAATACTACCTCAACTTCTAAACTTGTTATTACTACTCGAGTCTGTCTAAAACTACCCTATTATTATTGGAGTTTGAAACTTTTCTGTTGATCTGGTTTGTCTATTTCTTTCTCAAATAGACTGAGTAGATCAATTTGACTTATCCATGTCTTCGTTATAATGTGATCTGAGTATTTCTACTCTTCTTGTTAAACTTGTTGTTTATACTCAAGTTTTCTAACTCTATCCTATATCTATTGGATATCAAATCTTTTCTGTTGATTTGATTTGTTTATCTAAAATTTCATCTATTTGAAAGCCTGACTTTATAAATGGATTGGTTATTTTTCAACCATATCCTACTAGATTGTTACAATGTAACTTTAGTGTTTCCTTGATCTGAGATTTTTGGGTTTGAATCTAGAAAGTTCATTTCTAGAATTATTGGACCATGTTCATTTTGAAAATCTATTAGACTATTTCAAATTCTTTGTTGGACTAATCTAGTAACCTACCGAATAGTCTTGTTACTTTTCCTATCACCTTCAAAGTGTCTTTCATGTATCTCAATTAAGGAGGAGTTATGCGTAAAACTAGTCAAGTGTAATTTCTGTTAGTAGTTCAACTCATGAATTTAAATTGAGAGTTGGGATCAAATAGAAAAGGTGGTGGCGTATACTTCAAGGCAGTGAAACGTGCAAAAAAAAATAATTTTGAATTATGTTTAGGATCTGTGATAGTCGTTTTGCAAGGAGAATTTGAAAACATTTTCTTTCCTATAAAGTCTATAATAATTACAAGGGCTTGAAGTACCTGTACAATCAAGAGGGGCTTGGATATAAGGAAAAGACGATAACTAGAATTTTCAAAGGACTCGTTGAGAGCTTGTGTTCTAGAACAAGTTGGTTGTTGGGATGAATTTCTACCATTGATAGAATTCACATACAATAATAGTTCTCGTTCAAGTATAGGGATGGTACCCTATGAGGTATTATATGGAAGAAGATGTAGAACGTCATTATGTTAGCATCATGATGCTGTAAGTACTGAGGTAGGACCAGAATTTGTGCAGCAGACTATTAAGAAAGTGAAGACGATCTATGACAAGATGAAGACAACTCAGACGCGGCAAAAGAGTTATACAGATAAAAGACGAAGACCACTTGAAATTGAAGAAGGTGACCATGTATTTCTATGTGTGACATCTATGACTAGAGTTGGACGAGTGATTAAGTCGAGGAAACCCACTCTGAAGTTTATCGGATCGTATCGGATACTCCATTGGAGATCGTAAAAATGAAGGAAAATTCAACCTACGAGACGTTTCCAGTCAAGATTGAAGATCGAAGGACAAAGCAACTTCAAGGTAAAGCAATCGCATTGGTTAAAGTGGTTTGGAATGATATACGTGGTGAAGCAATATGGGAATTAGAAGATGAGATAAGAGAGTAGTATCCATTTTTATTTTAAGTGTGTCAAGTTTCGAGGACGAAACTTCTTTTTAGAGGGGGAATATTGTAACACCCCAAATTTTAGACTATGTTATAGAACTGATAGAATTACACTGTTTTGGGTTTTCTGTGCAATATAAAAATTATTTGATTGTTCCGATACTGTTTTTGATTGTTTTGTGTGATTTGCTCCGAGTCAGGGAAATTCTTATTTTAATTAATTGGAGTTAGGGAATCTTACTAAACCCAATTCTGATTGATATATATATTAGTCTTATAATTTTTAGGATTTAACTATGCAATAAAATAATTTTATATTATTATAATATTATTTTATTCAACAGTACCTACTGTCTCAAAAATAGTAGAAATTTTATTTGTGGACCCGAAAAAGTTTGTGGGGCCTGCGTTTAAGAAAAGCAATCAACTGTGCTGACTAGACAAATTCTAGCCAATGAGAGCAAGTCAACAAAAGTAGGCTTGACTTTCTAAACCAATAAGAATGGGTCAACGAAGGGAGCATAGACTTTTATTAGGACCGTTGGATGAAGACTTAGTCAGGAAGCCTTTAACCTTAGCCGTTGATCTAATCAATGGTGAGATTAGAATGCTAGTTTTATGACCAATTGATATCTACCTTAGATGTAATCTATGACTAGGAATTAAAGATGAATCAATGGTTAGAATTAAGTCAAAAATTGTAGGCTTGAATTTGGTTAGTAGCTAATTAAGCCTAATTTGGTTAATCTAATGGCCTAATTAGCAAGTTAAGTAAACTAACTTAATAATTAATTAGTTATAAACTAATTACTAATTAAATATCCTAATTATTATTAGAGGATATAATATATATAATTATACGTCTAATTAATCAATTATGTAATTGGAAAGTTAATTAAGATTGGTTAGGAAATTAAACCTAATTAACTAGTGAATTGATTAGCAAGTAATTAGACTTGAATTAAAATAAATTAAAATCCCTAAACTCACTTGAAGCTCACGGTTTGCAGCAGCTTGGAGGAGTCATCTACATGGTTCTTGAATCATCCATAATTGCCACACAAGTCCAATTGATGACCTATGCCATGTGCACCTCCATGTGCATCCAATTGGAGATATTTTGAGTCAAGTAAATCCTCTAATTTCACTACTTATTCATGGCAGTAGCCTTCCATAATGCTATCTCACAAATTTCATTTTCTCTCTCATCCAAAAAGCTTTCGTCTTTTCTCTCAAAAAAATCCCAAGAACCAAGCAACCATTTTTCCTTCCTTTTCCTTGAGTGGTTCGGCCAAGCACTCTATAATCACCATCACTCACCTATAATTTTCATACACATCATTTCCTAAAGCTAAACACCATTCTAAACATTTTCCATTTAGAAAGTTTTCCCAAAATCACACTCTAAGTGCTTCAAAATCTCACTTCTATCTTACTTCCCTAGAGGTAAACCTTGATTTCTATGGTTTAAATTCATGTTTGTGATTTTATAAACCATGTTTATTCCATGGTTTGTTATTATTAAACTTTGTTTGTGATTTTACTAATTATTTTAGAATTGTTAGGAATTGTTTGTGGCTTGTACGTAAACAAGAAGAAGGAGAGGAGCTTGAAAAGCTTGTCTTCAAGAGGTAAGAGGGAGATTTAACCTCACCAACCAAGTTTTGGTGGTGTGGGGATGATTTTGTACGGTGGAAAAATCCATAAGGGTTCTTCACCGATTGTTTGATGCTATTTGATTGTATTTGTGTTGCGTATGATTGTGTTTTGTGCTTGCATGTGTGGTATTATGTCTATTGCTTTGATGTATGTTTGTATGTATGAAATTGTGTGCATGAAAATGTACGAGTAAAGTAAGATGTGAATAATATGATGAACCGATTTTATGAGAGCTCCAAAGAGCTTGAGGCTTACGGCCATACTAGGCTAGAAAGGACCAAAGTCCTGAAAATGAGAGATTCAATTGAAAATGAAGGATGTAAATGAAAAAAAAATGAATTTGAACAAGTTTGAAGGTTGTGGGAAAATATTCGGATATAATTAAACTGATGAATTAAAATGAGAACTGAGAGATTTAAATGAATTTGGGGCAAATTTGAGTATAGCAAAGTAAAATGATTTTTGGAAAAATGAATTATTATAAATATGATTTTTAGAGGGGCAATATTGTAATTTTTGTTTTTAAAAGGGGCCATACTATAATTATAATTTTTAGAGGGGCAATATTGTAATTATGATTCTTAGAGGGACAAAATAGTAATTTTTATTTTTAATAGGGCTATATTGTAAATAACAATTTTTGAGGGCCTAAAACGTAAATATTATGTTTTGGAGGGATTATTTTGTAAATATGAATTTTATGAGGGACAATTTCGTAAATATGAATTTTACGAGGGACTATTTCGTACATGTGAATTTTATGAGGGACTGTTGTGAAAATATTATTTAAATGAGGATTATAATGCAAATATTATGTTTTGAGGGGTTATTATGCTAATATGAAAAATGAAGTTGAATTTTGGTGTTAAATGAGGAAAATAGTATTTTTGATTTAAAACGTATGAAAAATATTTTACGCGATTGAGAAATGATGAAAAATTGATACGTGATTTGAAAATGCGACAGAACTGTTGTGCGATTGAGAAAATGCGAAAAATATGGTTTCGCAATGAAATTACAGTAATGACACTGTTGGGCCAATATGAGGACCCCGAACTTGAGATAAAGAAAATTTAATTGAGAATATGATAGAATGAATTGAACTGAGAATGGTGCATTTGTATATGCATTGAAAAGGTCCGATGGACTGGATAAGGCTATTTGCCTAGGAAGGAGAGAATACACCTCCTGAGTGGGTGCGATATGCGTAGTGTAGGTCTTTCGTTGACCTTGGGGGCATTGGGGTGCGGGTTGCCTACAATGTGCAGTTGGTAGCTCTTCTGTACGTGGGTTAGACCGATATAACACACCAATGATCCGGACCGAGACACTATCCGTAATCAAGATTTGATAAAGATTGGTGCATATGCTAGATGTGCAAAAATTGAGCACGTGGTCCGAGATATGTTGTGCAGACAGATCTTTACGATCATTCTTTCTGATCTGAGTTGTAACTCCATGGAGTGAGAAATTGAGTCTAGGTGCATATGCAGAGATACTGAGAGTATTATCATAATTATTGTTTATGATAATTGAATTATTGGATAATTGAATATTGATTAGAACATGATCGTAATTATGAATTATTGTATGAATTATGATGATAAATGATATTGGTGACATGATTGTGATTATGTATGATGTGCTAATATGATATATTATATGTGTTTATCTTCTTTGCTAC
This sequence comes from Ormosia semicastrata, assembly GCA_029884595.1. Lineage (NCBI taxonomy): Eukaryota > Viridiplantae > Streptophyta > Magnoliopsida > Fabales > Fabaceae > Ormosia > Ormosia semicastrata. The sequence goes on along the minus strand of JAQQTO010000062.1, from coordinate 13,556,570 downwards.
CATACTGGTATTGGCGTAGGTGATCTCACCTCTTTGTATGTCTATTCTATATTGTATTTATAATTTTAAAGACGTTGAGCGAGAACTTGAACAAGAAGCTGAGGAAGAGCAGATTTCTATTGAGGATGCTGAGTTTTGAAGTGATGGAGGAGTCTCGTCTCCTTGTGTATATGAGATTGAGTAGACTACATCTTGGACATTAGTGTGAATATTAATACTTAGAGTTCCCATTGTCAATTAGACAGTATTGGGAAGTATACTATCGTACTCCGAGTGCGACTAGTATGGTGTTGTCTGCATGGATACCTGTCCATAGGACTTCGCGTCAAGTCGGACTTCTATCTTCTGAGGAGTCTGAGGAGGACCCATCTGAGGGTTCTGCTGTGTAGAAATACTTGAGCAGTATATTAGTTTAAATTAAAGTTTAAATATTTTGAGAGTCTAGTTTGTAAATATTAAAATATGACAGTACTATGACTTGTATATATATAAGATGTATATTAATTTATGATGTTGTTGTAATGTTTTTATTTTCCGCTAAGTTTATCTAACTATCATCAAGAAATTTTATAACTCGTATTTACATCATAAAGCACAATTTTCCAATGAAGGGGTAATTTGATAATTGAGTAACAAGAAGTGTGGCACCCTAAGGTGGGTGTTACAGTAACACTCGATATGCTACTCGCAAATGAGATTCTTTTGGACTGTGTATGAATTGGCTAATCAAACTAACTGCATATGCTATATCCGGCCATGTGTGGGATAGATAAATAAGTCTTCTCACCAGACATTGATACATTTCTCTATCAACTGCAGCATCTTCCTTTGCCTGTCCATGTTTCATATTGGGATCTATCGAAGTACTTGCCGGTTTGCATGCTGTATGACCTGTTTCTTTTAGGAGATCCATAACATACTTTTGTTGTGAGATGAATATACCTTTCCTAGAATGAGCAACCTCAATTCCAAGAAAGTATTTTAACCTCCCTAATGCTTTAATTTCCAGCTCCTTGGCTAAGTACTGACTCAGAACATGTTTCTCCTTATCATCTTCTCCTATTACAATTATGTCATCAACATACACCAAGAGAGCTATGACTCCCCTTGAAGGAGAGTGTTTAACAAACAGTGTGTGATCTCATTGGCTTTGTTTGTACCCGATAGCCAGCATAATTCTAACAAACCTTCCAAACCACGCTCATGGTGATTGCTAGAGGGCACATAAGGCATTTTTAAGCTTACACACATTATTACCATGCAAATTCCTCCCATATCCCATTGGGACCTCCATGTAGACTTCTTCGAGATCTTCATGTAAGAAAGCATTCTTGACATCAAACTGCTGTAAATCCCAACCATAATTAGCTGCTAATGCCAATAATACTCGAACTGTGTTCATCTTTACAATTGGTGCAAAAGTCTCCTGGTAATTAATTCCATAAGTTTGAGTATACCCTTTGGCAACTAATCGCGCCTAATACCTCTTTATGGATCCATCTGCTCTATATTTCATAATATACACCTATTTATAGCCCACAATTTTCTTTCCTGCTGGTAACTGCACTAGCTTCTAGGTTTTATTCTTTTCCAATGCCTCCATCTCCTCATTCATGGGTTGTTTCCATTTTCCATTAGACAAGGCCTCGGGTAGGGTGGTAGGGATGGCAATGGTATTTAGGCTTATAAGGAAAGCTTTATGGGATAGTGTAAAATTCTCAAAGGACAAAAAGTGTGAAAGGGGTATAATGGCCATTTTGTGCACTCTCTGGTTCCTTTCCTGATGACTATAGGAAGAATTTGGTCACTACTATCCATATGAAATTCAGATTCATCTTCCAATAAAGGGTTAGATATTATTACCTCATTCGAAGACTCCGAGTTGGACTCTTGAGCCTGCACAGGTTCAGGAACAGCCATCTTCCTTGTATTACTAATTAGAAAATTGACACGTTTATGTTTGGCCAATTCACATACATTACAATGAAATTGTTCAACATCAAAAGTTTTAAACAAAGAAGAAAAAAGACTCTTACCAATCATAAAAGATAGATGGCCTAATCTACGGTGAGCAAGCCATATTTTGTCTTTATTAGTGGAAAGAAGTTCAGAGGTGAAGGAAGATGGGTGTCCAAATCTGCCCTTGGTCCTGTTGAACTGACAGGGTGCTTCAAGGAGGTAGAGACCATCCTGTTCCCTAGCATGTCCAATCATCTTCCCCGAATCCTTGTCCTGAAAAACACAATGGTCATTATAAAAAAACCATATTGCAAGATAAATCTGTAATTAATTTCTGGGCAGAAACTAGATTTGTGGTCAATTTAGGAACATGAAGGACATTTTTTAAGGTCACTAGGGGATTAAGGTGGACAGTTCCTACACCGGCTATAGTGGTCAAGGAGCCATCTGAGGTGGATATTTTTTTATTGCTTGGGCATGGAGAATAGGTGGAAAAATTAGTGGGGTAAACCCTAAACCCTAAACCTCATTAAAAGAGGGAACTATAGATCTGCCAAGAATCTGAATCCTTACTTGATCAAATTCTGGATTTAGCCCAACAAGGAAGTCATAAACTTAGTCTTTCTCAATAAAATTCTTGAGCACTGCCGCATCCTCAGGACATTTAGTCTTGATCACTCTATAATGGTCTAACTCCAGGCACAAGGACTTCAATTGATTAGCATATTCAGTGACCGTCTTGTCTCCCTGTTTTGCAGCCACCATCTTTACCTTAACCTTGTAGACTTGAGCAGCATCCCTGGCTTTGGAATAGGTTTGCTCAATGGCATCCTATATAGCCTTTGCAGTGTTTAGGAACTTGCAAGTGTCACTGATATCCAGAGTCATGGAATTCCACAACCATGCCATAATCATCGAGTCTTCTTCATCCCATGTTTCAAACATGGGATCACCTGGCTGAGGTCCAGTACCCATTAGATGACTCAGCTTCCCTTTTCCTTTTAATATGGTGCGAACAAGTTGTGACCACTTAAGGTAATTCTTCCTATTCATCCTATATGTAGATTGAATGTTCTGCAATTCACTAAGTGTTTGGGATCGAGTATCGTCCATTGGTTGAGTGAAACTGGAAACCTCACCCATAGTTGACACTTTTAGAGACAAAACAAAATCAAGGCAGAACAGAGAAGGTGAACGAATGAGCCCACTATCCAAAGAGCCTTGAAAAAATGTTCTGGCCACAATAACAGGAGTAGAGGATGCCGGCGAGGTGAATGGAGCCGACGGCGTGAAGCTCCGGTGACCGGAAGGTGGCGCGTGGCTTACACACGCCGGGAAGTGTATGCAAGCATGACGGCGCGTGACGGTGCGTGGGTGCGTCTTCGGCGAGGGTGCTCGGAGGAATGGCCGGTCGGAGGTGTCTGGTATATCTCGTGACCTTACTTGGATGAAAAATGGAGTAGGTTACTGTTTGGGTACTGTTTACGGGTCTGTTGAGGGACTATAATGGTGGCAATGAAGGCCAACGAGGAATGGTCAGCAAAAGGGCAATGAAGGCCAAAAAAAAAAAACTCTTTGGTTGGCAATGAAGGCCAACCGAAAAAAATTCAATGGAAAACAAAATCAGTCTCGGATTGAAACTTAATCTAATACCGACTTAGAATATGAAGAATATGAATATTATATATTCAATCTCAAAAACTGAATGTTTACATGGATAGAAATATATAGAGGAGATTCTATACATTAAATCTAATCCTAGGAAATATGCAACTAATTAATAAGCTACTAAAAACAATGTCTACATAAACAACCATGGAATAAGACCAAGAGGCCACCGTCCATAGATAGGGGTGTCAAAACGGGCTGGCCCGGCCCATTCGGGCCACGGGCCATTTCGGGCCAGCCCATTCGGGCCATGTTAATTTCGGGCCAACATTTTACTAGCTCAGCCCAACCCATTTAACTAAATCTATTGTTATTATAGCAGGCCAGCCCAGCCCATTCGGGCTCGGCCCATTCGGGCTCGGCCCATTCGGGCTCGGCCCATTCGGGCTCAGCCTATTCGGGTTATTTTTTATTTTGTGTTTATTTTTACTGGCCCAACCTATCCATTTTATCGGGCCATTCGGGCCGGCCCATCGGGCTCGGCCCATTTTGACACCTCTATCCATAGTGGCCACCGTCCAACAAGATACAACACTTTGTTTGTCTAGGGGAAGAGGATGCTAGCAGGTATTCTTTCCACTATTTTGACTCTTATTATTTGGATTGTTGTTGAACATAGCTTTGTTGTCTTCTATGAATTATGCTTTGTATGATGTAACCCACGCAAGAGCAATCCTAGGATTTGGTTTTCTTTCCTTAGAAAATAACATTCATTTCTTCCCTTCTAAATACCCCATAAGAGAAAGGCCAGTATAGAGCTTCCCTATAGAAAGAACTCCCTTGTTTGCTTTAAATCTTGTAACTTATCCCAAAGCCACTTGTCAAATCTAGATATATATGCTCCTGTGATGGCACTAGCAATAATTGTGAAGAAAACCAAATAGGTTAGTAATTTGAGTTACAAGTTGTCTAAAAATCATATGAGAGGACCCATTTCATTTGCCCCTATTATTGATTGAAGTGGTGGCCATTATCATGTATTGTTAACAATTGCAGATGAACAAGTAATTCTCAGATTTCATATTGATAAGAACTGGTGTTACTTCCAAATTTATTTGTCAAAATTACATTTACATCATGTTAAACCTTAAAGAAAATACAACACTAAGAATTGTAAATGAAAAACTAAATAAGTGAAGGTTGTGTATATAAACAGAGATTTAATAAATTTTAAAGAACATAGTTTTTGACAAAACAGAATATAGATAGAGAAGTGATAAGCTAAATTAGTACGTGCCTTCCACCATAGTTCTTGTTATAGCAAAGAAGTAAACAAGCCTACTTAGTTTGCTTTCTTCTCCCTAGCTTCCCCAATTTTGTTGAACTATATTTTTTTTAATACTTATTATGTAACAAATCTTTTTGGATGACTATTGTTAGGATGGATTTGGATCCTTTGCAGTTTGTTTTTCAGCAAAGTTATAATAAAAAAACACAATTAATAATTTTGAATGGTGAGAGAGCATCTGAACTCTATGCAATTAACTGTAGGGGGTCCACTTCTTGTTAGAATATTGTTATTTACTTATTGGACTATAATTTGGATGTTTATTTATTAAATGATTTATATAAAAAGTTCTTTTCTATTATACTTACTGGATATCTTGTTGTAATATTCTAATATTTTTATGTCAATAGCAAACTATTTCAGTTGTGATATAATATTCGAGTTTTATGGAATCTATGCTATTTACTTTGAATTATAATTTGATATATATAATTATGGTCTATACTATGGTGTACATTATTAATTACTTTTAATATAAGAAATATTATCACTTTTAAAATTAAGATTAAGTATGCCTTAAAATGAAAAGAAAGGAAAATTAAGTATGCCTGTAGTGTTGCATAGCCATAATGTTGTGTTTAGAGAATCTCAAGCATAATTTTATCCTTCTTGTAGGTACTAGATGAAGGTAGTGGGGCTCTATCGCCTAATGACCCAAGAAGATCATGGGATGGAAGTAACACTCATCAATCAGTGGATATTTCAAGTCTTCATTAATCAATTTACCAATTGTTGCCAAATGAATTACTATTTAGGATGTTAATTCTCAAAACTTTGATGACTTATAATTTGTAGTTATTGAGCTAATGTACTCATGGTAAATTGAATACTTGGTTAATTAAATTAATGAGTATTTCTTTTTACATTTCATTAAGCAAAAATATTATATTTATATTTGTGGGTTTTGACAAACAAGAATTGTCATAATAAACTTGAAAATAGCTTGCATTATGTTAGTCATGGCGAGTTTAAATCATCACCATTTAGTACATTAGGGCAGTTAAGAACTGCCACAATCTTCAAAGTAAACCGTGTATTATATAAATTATGGCAGTTTAAAATTGTTGTTTTAGACACAACTAAACCGTAATTTTAGGTGAATTACAACTGTCATAAACTGCCATTTTATGCAAAAACAAAATCGCCGCTTTAAATATGATAAAATTGTGGCAGTTAATGGAAAACCACCATATTATAGCGAATGACAGATGCAATTATGTCAGCTTTGGAAATCTCCATTGAGGCAAAAAATGACAGTTATAACCGCCGAAATATGCAACAAATAACTGTTATTTTAAACCTTTTTTTGTAGTGTACATATGTATATTTTGAATATACTATAGTAAATCGAACTAGGGTGTTATAGTCTGGCCCATACGTTGTGAGGAATGTCTACCCATACGTTGTGAGGAATGTTTACCCTCATGGTGTTGTTGAGATAGACTCTCAAGGATGACAATGTTTTTAAGGTAAATGGTCAGCGATTGAAGTCATATCTTGAGTTGAAGGATCTAGAGGTGGAAGAGACATTGGTAGATGATCTTGTCTATTAGTACTGAGGTAACTTTTAGGTTTTTGTTTTATCAAGTTAGCTTAAGTACCTTTCAGAGTTCAAAGCCTTTGTATGAGAATGTAAATAGTGTTGGCCAACAAATTTTTTTTAAAAAAAAATACAAAAATGCAAAAAAAAAAGTTTGCTTATTTGTTTATGTTATTTCACTTTCTTTTCTTTTTGTTATTTCTTTTCATTGCTAACAACTATCAGGAAGTAGTTATCTTCTTTTCTTCTTCTCTTGTAATTGCTAAGCATTTCAGGTAGTGACTCTTCCCATTACTCTTTTTTTTTTGTCTCAATAATTATTTTGATGCATATTTGTGATTATTTCTCAAGTCTGAATTTAATTTGGAACATTGAGGACAATGTTTGGTTTTGATTAGGGTGGGAGTTACTTGAGTGTTCAGTCATGTCATCATTATGCTACTTTTATGTAAAAAAAAATGTTTATCATCTTACTCAATTTGTTTGATATTCCCATAGCTACTTATGCATATCTTGTTGTTGAAGAATTGAAATAATTATAGAACTTGATGAGAATATGTGATACTATTTTTACCTAATGAGTTTTGAGCCATTCATTTTTATTGTGAGAAAATTTTCTTGATCATCCAATATTTATTGTTAGTGCTCACAAATTTTTTTTTATTTTCTCACTAGATCGTTTCATTATTATTTTTGGCTAAAGAGAAGTTTTATATTACACTTGCATTTAATTTGATGCCATGAAAATTGATTAAGTTATGTATTTCCTTAAGAGATGATATTAGACTATGTTTCTTATTTTGAGCCTTGAAATAATAATTATTTTGTTCTTTCACATATTGCCGCTAGTTATCCCTTTGAACTTGCTTATTAAGACTTTCTTTCTTAACCTTTTTTACAAAGTATTTCAGGAAAGAAGTATTGTGATTGCAATATGAGGTGATATGAGGAGTGTTGTGAAAAGAAAAAAATTTGAAAAGAAATGGTTTAAAAAAATGAAAAAAGTTTGGAAAAGTTTGAAAAAAAGAAAAAGAAAAACATGAAGCTTGAAAAAAGTGAGAAAAGTGGTGAAGAAAAAATATTGGTATTGGAAGTAGGAGAATAATGAGATTTAAATAAGGGGAAAGAGATGTTGAAAGTGATGAAGTGATCCTCTAAATATTTTTGGAACACTTTTGATTTTCATTATTACCCTTTAGCTTTCATATTTTCTCTTTACTTGCATTACAAACTTAATAAAGTCCTATTTTATCTTAAGGGATTGTATGGTTCTTTCAATGTACATGGCTAATCTAAATGTATGATATAAAATCTTTTCTTGGCATCCTTCCATGAAACGATGTTTATTTTGTTTCCTCAGTGTTCTTTCATTTATTTTATATGCGAGATATTTGTTTTAATTTGTGTCAACTACTCTTCTCACATATACTTGTTATGGGTGACACCATACTTCTGAGTGATTTTCATTGTTGATGGTAATACTTGTAAAAGTTACATGCAGTTGAAATATGTTTCTTGATGGAGATTATAGTTATGATATCTGGAGAGATTGGGCATATGTTTGAGTAGCTATATTATTCAAACTCTTTTAGTTTGATGATGACATAATTTTTGTGGCAATTGTAGTATTCTGATGTATGACTGATACTCTTGAGTTGAGATAAAATTGAATTTGATTAAATTGGTTAGAGACATTGTTCACTTTGAGCTTTATTTTAAGTCACTTTTATTGTTAAGGACTAGCAATAAGTTGATTGAAAGTTATGATAATAACTTAATTTTTATATTTTTTATAAAAAATAGGGTTTATGATAGGGTACAATGGTGTCATTTGATCCATGTAGTTGACCCTACCTAGTGGGAAAAAGCTTGGTTATTGTTGTTGTTTTATAAAAAATAGGTCTTATTATATCTTATTATATTTAATTTTATTGATTTTGTGAAATTATCATTTGTTTATGTTCAGGATCGTGATCCGGGATTATGTCCCATAGGTCGACCTGACACACAGTAAGTCAGAGTCCACTGTTGAAACCCTCAGCAGGATTCGCTTACGGCACGTAGATGAGATCCCGACTCTATACATATTGGACCACGGCAATAGGTAGCAGCAACACTATCGCGAGATCTACGCAATGGATAAATCCTGACAATATCTATTATTGTCAATCATGATCTTGAGTAATAATAGCACCCATAACTGCCTTTAGCTACTCACAATTGCAGTATTAACATTTCGATCTTACAGGGATCCTCTGTAACAATCAAGGGAACGTATCTCCTCTTGCAACTATTATGGGAGCATATCTCTTTATTCAATCTCTATAAATATTAGACTTATTCACCAACATAGGTAACTTATCACTCTTTGCATAAACCATAATGGTGTATAGCTTGACTTGAGCGTTGGAGTGCCTTTACAAGTATCAACCCCTTTGTTTCAACACACTCTGTTGTTGTTGCGTAAAGAGGAAACCACCGTCACGTGCCTATCACAGGTACCCCTCAGTATCCACAATTGAACATTGGCGCCGCCTCTGAGAAATCATAAACTTCTATTCCTGCTCAACCATGGTGAGTACGTGACAGAACTTGAGGAGAGGAGACATTGCACAAACCTCTGCAGACCAAAGGCAAGGACCAGCGGCACAATGTCCTCTCCATCCTATTCCACCACTAGTTGCTACAACCTCCACTGTGAGAAACCAAGCACCCAACACAAAGCCTCTATGCAATGGGCATGAAACCTTGCTCTCTGACGAGAGCCCTCACATATCGCCCAGGATTCTTGTGAGGGAAAGACTTATAATTCGCATGCAATGAGTCAATTCTGAAGTTTACGAGTCCAGAATCCCGATGCACCAACACTTGGGACCCATGAATGATGTTGCTGATGACTGAGTTTCTTATCCAGAGGGTATGGCTCAGTCCAACATGTCTAGAAACCAATTCTATAAATTGGTGCAATAACAAATGGTGATGTTGGAATAACAATACCATAGATTGGAAGAAGTGGGACAATTTGCGCATGAAGGTTAGCCCATAATGCAAAGTCAAAATGGAAGGCAAAACACAGATAACAACTAGAGGGGACCGCATGCTGACACCAGAATGTCTAATGTTATTGATAATAACCCAAACCTCAGCGATCAATAGCAACCCTTCTCTACTTAACTCATGGAGTATAGAGTCCCAAGAAATTTCAAATTCCTAGCCAATATGGAGCTCTATGACGGGACTACGATCCCCTATGAACACAGACGTTTACGGTCAATCTATGTGCTTCCATAGGAGATCCTCATGGTTACTATGTTGTGTCTTTCCCCTTTCCCTAAAGAAGGGAGCCCTCAAATGGTTCATTACTTTGCCACGATGATTCGTCACCTATTGGCCAGACCTTAGACTACATTTCTTGCTCCAATACACTACTAGCAAGGAAAAACCCAAGTCTATTGAATCTTTATCCAAGATTTGCCAAGGGCGCGATGAGCCCCTTCATGAGTACGTTAAAAGATTCAACACGACTTGTATTAATGTAGAGAACTTTGATGACAGAATTGCCCTCCATTATGCAATAAGTGGCCTCTGGGCCGGTTCCGAGTTTTTTGTGTCTTTGACAAAGAAAAAACTAGAGACCATGGAAGAATTTCGACAATAGTCCCAGAAGTATATAAACCTTGAGAAGGCAACTGAGGCCTAGAGGAGCTTTGAGAAAGGTGAATCCTATCACTAGAAAGCCAACCATAACTCCTCACGATTCTGAAACTCCTCTAAGGGCAGTCCACCCTAGGGCAAATACTCCAATTACATTATTCTGAACACCCTGCGCAAAATAATATTGAGAGAGGTGTTGCAAACTGAGTTTCAAGGTATCAAGAGGCCACCCCCTTTAAAGAAACACACACAAAAGGATCGCTTTAAACACTGTACATGACATAAAAACTACGGCCATGACACTGAAGACTATTACCAACTCTGCAACACTATTGAGTCCTTGATCAGGGTAGGACAACTAGAATAGTACATCAGTCATGTCCAAAATAATGGATGCCGCAAAAGATGAAAAGAGAGGACATGCAGCCCCCAACGAAGCCCATCTCCACGCCAAAGAAAAAGGACCCGAAGCCCTAGGAGAAGGTCCCAAAGCCCACCTAGTTGTGATACAGACAACCGACAGGATAGGAATAGGGATGCTCCACTTGATGACAACGACAACCACCATGCCCAACCCAACAGAACCATCAATACTATTGCAGGAGGGTTCACAAGTAGTGGCTCATCTAATAGTGCCTGGAAGAAAGCTCTAAGGATGGCAATATTGAGCGTCTCTCACTCTGCACCCAAGTTACAGGCTAGAGATCGGAAGGCACCCCCTATCACTTTCATAGATGAAGATTACGAAGGGATCATCCGAGATCATGATGACACGTTGCTCATTTCGGGGATAATCTCTAATGCTGAGGTTAGGTGCATCTTCATTGACCAAGGAAGTTTAGTTGACATCATGTTCATGGACTTATATCAGAAGCTAGAACTTCCATGTATGGAGCTAACTCCCTATGATGAGGAGCTTACATGATTCACTAGTGAGAAGATCACCCCGACATGATACTTTGAGACCAACCTGACTTTTGGGTCCCCTAAACTTTTCAAGACCATTAAGGTTAGGCTTCTAGTCGTGGACTGTACATCGGCCTACAACATCATCTTAGGTAGCCATGCCTTAAATGCGCTTGGCATTGTGTTCTCCACTATCCATCTGGCCATGAAGTTTCTTAGCAAGAATGATGAAGTTGTCACAATCAAAGGAGACTAAATTGCAGCCTAAAAATGCTATAACAAAAGCCTTAGAATTTGCAGAGTCCCTAAAAAAGTAAAAACTAGCACATTTAGCCTAGCTTTGGATTAGGTTAACATCCTTATGACTGAGCTAGATGTTTAAGAAGAGATTTAAGGCACTAGACTCTAGCCAGAGGGTGAGCTATAGCCACTAAAACTTGGTGCTAAGTTATATCAAGTCATCAAGATTGGAGCGAACTTGGAAGGAGAAGAGAGGCGCCAGCTGATTGAGCTATTGCATAAAAATAAAGATCTTTTCGCCTGGACATCCTCCGATATGCTTGGGCTTGACCCCGCCTTCATCTGCCATTGCCTATCTATCAAGGAGGATGCAAGGCCGGTTTCCCAGAAGAAAAGAAAAGTTAGCCCAAAAAAATAGTAGGTTATTGAAGAACAAGTTAAGGAGCTGCTCAATGTTGGCTTCATTAGAGAAATATCTTATATCATATGGCTATTTAATGTGGTGTTAGTGAAGAAGTCAAACAGGAAGTGGAAAATTGTGTAGACTATACAAACTTAAACAAGGCCTACCCTAAAGATCCGTACCCGCTTCCCAATGTGGATAAATTGGTTAATAGATCTTTAGGCTTTCATTTGCTGTCATTCATGGATGCATACTCCAAGTACAACCAAATCCTGATGTACCCTAGGTATGAAGATAAGACCGCCTTCATCACTGACAAGACGAGTTACTACTACAGGGTTATGCCCTTTATTCTAAAAAAGTAAGAGCCACCTACCAGAGAATAATGAACAAGGTCTTTGAAAACCAAGTGGGGAAGGTGCTAGAAGTTTACATTGATGACATGATAGTAAAGACCCCACAAGGTGAATCATATACTACAGACCTCAAAGAAGTGTTTGTACAACCCTGAAAGTATAACATGAGACTTAACCCAGAAAAGTATGCCCTTGGGGTCCAAGCAGGTAAATTCTTGGGCTACATGATGACTTACCACAGAATTGAGGCTAATATAGAAAAATGTCAGGTGGTTCTCAACATCCGTAGCCCTTAGAGTATCAAAAAAGTGCAGTAGCTAACTAACCAGAGTGTATCCCTCATATGTTTCCTTGCTAAAGATGCTCACAAATCTCTTCCTTTATTTAGACTGCTAAAAAAGGGTAAAAATTTTGAGTGGACTCAAGAGTGCGAGGATGCCTTCTCCTTTTTAAAGAATCTCATGTCCTCTCCCTCTATAATGACAAGATCAGAACCCAAGGAGGCATTGTACTTGTACCTTCCAATTCATGAAGAAGCTATAAGCTCAATGCTAATCTAGGAGATTGCGGAGGAATAGAAGTCTGTCTACTTTGTAAGCAAGGTTTTGCAAGGCCTTGAGGTCCACTTCCAAGAGATTGAAAAGGTTGCCTTTGCACTTATCACCACAACCAGGAGAGTCAAGCAATACTTTCAGTGCCATCCCATGCTGGTGAGGATAGATCAGCCTATTCACAAGGTACTGCACAAGCTAGATCTAGCAGGAAGAATAATTGCTTGGTCTATCAAGCTTTCTGAGTTCAGAGTCGTATATTAGCCTCAGCTTGTAATAAAGGCTCAAGCACTCTCAGACTTCCTGGCTAAACTCATATTGGACCCTGACGACCCCGAGGGAGTTTCGTGGACCATATTCGTTGATGGATCTTTGAACCCCAAAGGAAGTGGTGCTGGGTTGATTTTGGAAAATTATGAAAGAGTGAAAGAGTGATAGTGGAAAACTCCCTGAAGTTCGAGTTCCCAACCACAAACAATCAGGCGGAGTACGAAGCATATATTGTTGGACTGGTAATGGCTAGGGACACGAGAGCAACTAAGATCACACTTTGCAGTGACTCCTAACTTGTGACCTCTCAGATCCAGGGTGATTATCAAGCCAAGAAACCCCTCCTTCAGAGATACTTGGCTAAGGTACAAGAGTTCCTCAAAAGCTTCCAGGATGCCAAGATAGAGCACATACCTAGGGAGCAGAATTCCAGGGCGGACCTCTTGTCCAAACTGGCCAGCACTAAAAGCCCGAGCAATAATCGTTCCGTGATCCAAAAGACCCTATTGTGACCCTCCATCATGGAGGAGGCCATTTTCCAAGTCAAAGGAGGAGAGCATACTTAGATCACCTCAATCATAGAGTATCTATAGTCCGGAGCCAGGCCCTCTGGTCCGAAGGAAGCCTCCAAACTAATCAAGACGGCAGTCAGGTACATCATCTATGATGGACAGTTATGTAGACGTGGATTCTCCTCACCTCTCCTTAAATGTCTCACGTAAAAAGAAGTAGAATATGTAATGGCTGAGGTCCACGAGGGGAGCTATGCACACTACTTAGGAGGCAATATATTAGCTCTAACGGCATTCAAGGCCAGATACTATTAGCCAACAATGGAAGCTAATTCCCTTGCATATGTCCGAGTTTATGACAAATGTCAACACCACTTAGACCATTATCAGGTTCCTCTAAAGGAACCATCCATGATGTTTGTACCCTAACCATTCTACAAATGGGGTATGCATATTCTGGGTCTGCTCCCCTAAGCATCTAGATAACTGAAATACATGGCGGTAGCCATGGATTATTTTACTAAATAGATCGAAGTAGAGCCCTTTACCATAATTACCTCGACCAGAATCCAAAAGTTCACTTATTGCCACATCACTAGGTTTGGGGTTTCAGAGTCCATTATAACAGACAACAAAACCTAGTTCAAAGATAAGTGATTCGAAGAGTTGCTTGACGGGCTAAAGATCAAGGATCATTGCAGTTCCATTGGGAATCCCAAGACAAATGGATAAGCTGAAGCCACCAACCAAGTTATTGTCTGTGGAATCAAAAGAAGGTTAGATGAAGTTAAAGGAAACTGGGCTGAATAGCTAGACCATGTCCTCTGGGCTTACCAGACTACGTCGCACTTGATTATGGGTGAAACCACCTTTAAACTCACCTATGGGTGTGAGGCTATCATTCTGGTGGAAATTGGGGAGCCAAGCTAGCTTCTCCAATAATTTTCACCTGACAGAAACCTTGGAGTGATTAGAAAAGACTTGGATCTTCTGGAAAAAAGAATACACGTTGCTCACATGCACGACACTGCCATCAAACAAAAGATGACAACTCGTTATAATTTGAAGGTTGTTGATGCGGAATTGATATTGTTGCAAACCCAAGTGCAGGTTGTCTCAAGTAATAAATTCTTGGGAGTTCAAGGTCGATCCACAGGGGAATTGATGAAGAAAAATTCTTTGAGGTACGAAAATGATTTGTCACAATGATAAAGGTGATAAAACTTGTTCACAATTAAAAATGATTTGCTTGGGTTAGGAGATCCACTCTTGGTAAGTAAATAAGGACAAGATTAATTCTTTTTATAACTCAATTAGAATCCACGCATAACGGAGGTTCCATTCAGAAAATACAACATCCAAAATTCATTTAAGAATATATATGTAATTATATTATGGTTCCTTAGTTATCTACTAACGCCAATACTTGTAAATTGGTTCAAGTATTCAATGTGCCAATACCTTGTCTACAACAAATCAAGATCTCCACTTTACAAGGAGGGTTTCTAACGCCAACACTTGTAAATGAATTCAAGTATTCATTGTATCAATATTTTGTCTATAACAAATCAAGATCTCCACTTTGCAAGGAGAGTTTCTAAATTGATTGGAAACAAAATATAACACATATAATGACCAATTGATAATATAACATTCAAGCACAAGAAATGGATTAATCTTACCTTATTTCATTACCAAAAGCTTCACCCTTTCACCTAAACAAAATGAGAATTAGTTACTCATAAACAAGAAGAAAGAAAAAGAAAAGAAGAAGAAGATGAATATAATTTTTATTTAGAACAAAAAAAAACTACAACAAGAGAAACAAATGATACAAGAACAAGATCTTGATCTCTAAACTAAGATGATTATAATGAGCACCCTATGGTGCCCTTTTATAGAGCATGAAGGGCACACAATGACAAGGGAGTTATTTAATGAGTGGATAGATGAGTGAAAAATTACAATATAGTTATTTAATGAGTGGGTGGATGAGTGGAAAATTATTGTCATGCTTATCTCCCCGCTCAACGAATTCATCTGTCGTCACATGACTATAACTCTCTCATAATATCCCCTATTGCATAAGTAGTTTTCATGAAAGTTGAAGGGTTTTATCTCAGCATTCCAATGCCACTAATTTCAATATAATCTGGCTCCTATAACTCAAGATATAGCCCAATCTCTACACAATATTCAAGTTCTAGCAACAACATCTCTATTCTGACTTCTAGGTCCATTATGACCAACTAGACCTCTGATCCAACTCTTGTGTTCTTCATGAAAGTTGTAGATTTGGGTCTTAGATTTTAGTTGGGCTTATTTGGTGTCAATTGAACTCTTATAGCTCAAGAAATGGGCTGATAAGTGCGCAGAGGTCAAACTGTCAGGATCATAATTCTGATTCTTGCTTTCACTTCAATTTAAATTATCCAAACGTGTGATTCATCTCTTAAGGTCTTCATAAAACTTGTAGAGAATTGTCTTAGCTTTCCTATAAGACTAGAATCACATCAATAAAATATTTGTAACTCAGATTATAGTCAATTTACTGAACATCGCCAAATAAACAAATTAAGGCTAATTCATATAATAATTCCTTTAATGATCCAGTTAGGCCCAATATCATAAAATATGACCAAACCAATTAATTAAGCCTAATTGAACATTAAGAAACCCACTGAGGGATTATTAAGTGGATAAAATATATTGCTATCAAATTTTTCCACACTTAACTTTTGCACTCTCAGGCAAAACACATAAGACCAAAATTAGGGAACAAGGAAAAACAACAAAAACTAAAGCTAAAAACTCTAAAAGACTCAATTTTCAATGATATTCAAAAATGCAAAAGTTTATAAACAAGAAAAGCAACCAAAGATTCAAGGGATCAAAACATTTATAAGGTGATATTTCTTCACATCCCAAACCAACACGCAAGGAAACTTCAATTGAAAAGCATGAGTCGAGAATGATAGATCCTCACAAGATTCACTCTCAATTCCTCATGTATATGAAAGGTAGGTATTACACTCAATTAAATCCATAAAAAATTACACTACCATAGGCTTACTTATTTTCTACTTCTCCATTACTCAAAACACACGTACACACAAATCAAGATGACTTTATTTAAGGTTGTAATGGGATCAAGATAAAAGAGGGGGGTAATATGGATATGACAGGTTAAATACTAAAGAGAATAAAATAGCATTAGGATTGAGTTTAAATAATAAAGATGAAAGTTCATCCTAACTTTACCTAATGCAAATTCCTTTTACATATTCTTTTCGCTTCCCCTTTTTACTTTGTTAACCTTTCTTTACACTTTATTTTTTTTTAAGATGGCTACTCTTTCCTTTTTCATTAACTGTTTTGCACACACACTCCTACACTTGTTCAAGAACTCATCTAATAAAAATGTCAATGCTCTCTTATTTTCTAAGGTTGGGTAAGAACATGTTTTTTTTTAAAGGCATGTAATGAGCTAAAAACAAGGAATGGTCGAATAAGTTCAAAGAGGTTAAGCAAGGGAAAATATGCAAGGTTGGCTATTTGGTTAAAGTAGCTATTTCAAGAAAAATGCATCAATCATGTTTATGTATGCATGTGAAAATATAGCCTCAAATAGAGTCAAAGCAAGTTCTAGAGTAATAATTCCATGAGTGAAAATCACACAAGAAAGAACAGAATGGTACAAATGTTTAATCCATTCATCAATAGGCCAAAAAATCACACAAGGCATACATCTATCATTCTTAATCCACCAATTCAACATCCATAACCAAGTGTAACACCCACCTTAGAGTATCACATTTATGTTACTTTATTACCAAATTACCCCTTTATGATAAATCGTGCTTTGTAATGTAAATACGAGTTATAAAATTTCTTAATAATAATAAGATAAACTTAGTGGAAAATAAAAACATAACAACATGGTCACAAATAATTCACATCAATATACATATACAAGTCTTAGTACAGTCATGTTTTAATATTTACAAACTAGACTCTCAGAATATTTTAAAACATTATTTCAACTAACACACTACCTAAGTAAAACTAAATAGTAGAATCCTCAGATGGGTCCTCCTCAGACTCCTCAGAAAGTAGGAGTCCAGCCTGACGCGAAGTCCTATGGACAGGTGTCCGTGCAGACGACACAATGCTGATCTCACTTGGAGTACGGTAGTATGTCCCCCAGTACTGCCTAATAGATATTGGAAACTCTAGGTGTACATAAATATCCACAGTAAAGTAAGGATGTCCAAGATGTTGTCTACTCAAAACTATATTTAAATCTCCCATGTAGTAAATACGCTCTCTCTCTAAATCAACGTGTCATGCCTCAGATCCTCCTCGAAACGTCAACCTCATATAACCAAGGAAACAAGGCATCTCCATCTTCTAGAACTCAGCTTCATCTACCAGGATTTGTTCCTCCTCTCCCTCTTGCTCTAGTCCTTGCTCGGCATCTTTAAAATTATAAATATAATACAAATATGCATACAAAGAGGTGAGATCACCTATGCCAGTACTAGTATGGTAGCAATGAAGATAAACACATACAATATCTCATACAGCAACATCATACCATATTTACAGTTATGCCATCCACATCATTTATCATCACAACACATGTAATAATTACGATCATGCCATTACCAATACTCAAATAATCAATAATTCAATTATCATAAACTATAATTACGATAATGCCCTCAATAACTATGCATATGCACATAGACTCAATTTCCTACTCCATGGAGTTAAAACTCAGGTCGGAAAGAGTGATCGAAAAGATCTATCTGTACCAACATGCCTCAGACCACGTGCTCAGATTTGCACATTTTACATATACACGACAGTCTTTATCAAATCTTGATTAGGAATAGTGTCTCGGTCCGGATCATTGGTGTGTTGCGTCGGTCTAACCCACGGTACAGAAGAGCTACCAACTGCCCATTGTAGGCAACCCGCACCCCAATGCCCCCAAGGTCAACGAGTGACTTACACTACGCATATCACACCTACTCAGGAGGTGTATTCTCTCCTAGGCAAATAGCCTCATACAGTCTTTTAGACCTTTCCAATGCATGTACTATGCATCATTCACAGTTCAAACTCAATATCTCATATTCTCAGTTCAATTTCATTTTCTCATATTCGGGGTTCAAATATTGACCCAATCAGTATCATTACTATAATTTCATCGCGAAACCATATTTTCGCATTTTCTCAATCGCATAAAATATTTCTTATGTATTTTAAATTAAAATACAATTTCTCTCATTTAATACCAAAAATTGACTTAACTTTTGATATTTACATATTAGTCCTTCTAAAATATAATATTTATATTTTAGTCCTTTTTCAAATAATAATTTCATAATAGTCCCTCATAAAATAATATTTATGAGATAGTCCCTCTTTTATAAAATATTTGTAATATACCCCTCTAAAAATAATAATTACAATATGGCCCCTCTAAAAAAGAAAATTATAATATTGCCTCTTTTAAAAACAAAAATTTTAATATTGCCCTCTAAAAATGAAAATTGCAATATTGGCCCTCTAAAAATGAAAATTACAATATAACCCCTCTAAAATTTAGTATTTGTACTGTTTCCCAAACATTAGTAATTCTTCCTTTTACTTCCAATAATACAGCTCAAATTTTCTGGACGCGCTTCAAAACCCATTGGGTGAGCTATACGTCAGTAAACTTCAAGTATTGATATCCGATTTTATTTCATAACCCATTTATTATATCAATTTGCTTTCTAAAAATCGTTTAGCTTACTACTAGTTTCCAATTCTTCCAAAATCATTCCTTTCTCATTTAAACTTCCAATCCTCAATTTAAATCCATCATTTTAGGACTTTGGTCCTTTTTTCCATGGTAAGGCCGTGAGCCTCATTGCTTTTTGGAGCATTCATACAATCGTTCCATCATGTTGTTCACATCTTAAATTACACATACACTTGCATGCATTCAGAATCATACAGACAAGCATATATCAAAGCAATAATCATAAAACCACATATGCAATCACAAAAACAAAACCATAAACACCACAAACAAAATTCAAGAAGCAATAAACAATAGGTGAATAAACCCTCATGGGTTTTTCACCGTACAAAACCATATCCACACCACCAAAACTTGGTTGGTGAGGTAAAATCTCCCTCTTACCTTTTGAAGACAAGAATCCTCAAGCTTCTCCTCCTCTTTGATTTTCGTACGAACCAAAACAATTCCCTAAAATTCTTAAACAATTAGTAAAATTACAAACAAGTCTTAATAATGAAAAACCATGGAACAATCATGGTTTAGAAAATCAAAAACTTAATTTTAAACCATAAAATCAAAAGTTTACCTTTAGGGAAGTAAGATAAAACTTGGATTTTGAAGCACTAGGAGTAGGATTTTCACAAAACTTCCTAAATGAAAAGTATTTAAGAGGTGATTTAGGTTTAGGAAATGTGAAGAGGAAAAATTATAGAAGATGGGTAGGGATTCTAGGTGCTTGGGTCGAAACACAAAGAGAAAAGGGGAGGGAAAATGTTCTTGGTGTTCTTGGGAATTTGAGAGAAAATGAAGCTAAGTCTTTTTAGGTGAGAGAAAGTAAATATTGAGAGTGAAATTGAAGTGGTGCAGCCGTGGGATGTGTATAGGAGAGATTAAAGAGATTTACTTGAAGTAAAATATCCTATTTGTGTGTTCACATTGAGAGCACATGGCCTATGTCACAATTGGTCATGCAATGGTCACTTGGATGGACCTAGAAGTTAAGCTCATGGAACATGGTGGAATTGGCCCTCTTGGCCGTGGGACTCTAGGGTGTTTAGGGACTTGATTTGACTTCCATTAAGGCTTAGTTACATGCTAATTAGATAGCTAGTTAATTAGGTTAGGTTTCCTAATTACACTTACTTAATTATCTAATTACATAACTAATTAATCTAAGAGGTCATTGCATATGTCATGCTTTGTCATGACTTCTAGATGATATTAGGATATTTGATTAGTAACTAGATTATAACTAATTAATAACTAGGTTAGTTCACTTAGTTTCTTAATTAGACAATTAGGTTAATTAAGTTAGGTTTAATTAGCTACTTAGTATCTAGTCAAGCCATTATATTTGACTAAATCCTATCCATTGATTTTAACTTTAACTCCTAGCCCTTGATTTAATCTAAGGTAGATATCACTTAGTGATTTTATCTGAACTATTCTCACACCATTGATCTGATCAATGGCTATGTTCAAAACATCTTAATCAAACTTTTTATCCAATGGTCCACAATAAAGTTTATTCCCCTTTATTTGACCAATTCCTATTAGTTAGAAAAGTCCAGCCATCGTTTTTGATTGATTCCTATTGGTTCGTTCTAATTTAGCTTACAGAAAATATTCTAAACACATTTTCTGTCAACTAAAATTTATCGGGTCAAATAAATTATAGCAGTAATGACTATAAATAAAATAGTAGATATTTATCCGTGAAATATTTTTATTTCACAGATAAATTCTAAAAATTAAAAGAATCTTTTCTGTCTCTTTCAGATTCGGGTTTAGTAAGATCCCTCGTCTCCGAAATAATCAGATAAGATTTTTTTCGGCCCAAAAATTATTATTTTCCTGACTCGAAGCAAATCACACAAAACAATCAAAAACAGTCTCGGAATAATCAAATTATTTTTCTGTAACACAGAAAATACAAAACAATAAAATTCTGCTATTACTATTAACATAGTCAGAATTTGGGGTGTTACAACTCTCCCCCTCTAAAAAGAAGTTTCGTCCTTGAAACTTGACACACACAAGCTCAAAATAAAAATGGATATTGTTCTTTTATCTTATCTTCTAATTCCCATGTAACTTCACCGCTTACATCGTTCCAAACTACCTTAACCAATGCGATTTCTTTACCCCGAAGTTGCTCTGTCCTTCGATCTTCAATCTTTACTGGAAACGTCTCAAAGATCAAATTTTCCTTCAGTTGTACAGTGTCTGGTTCATGACATGAGTCGAATCAGAAATATATTTTCGTAGTTGTGATACGTGAAATACATTATGAAGGTTTGATAGGAAAGGTGGTAGTGCAATCTAATAAGCTACCGGATATCTGATACGGCTCGATAAACTTCGAAATGAGTTTCCTCGACTTGATCACTCGTCCAACTCCAGTCATAGGTGTCACAAGTAGAAACACATGGTCACCTTCTTCAAATTCAAGCGGTCTTCGTCTTTTATCAGCATAACTCTTTTGTCGTGTCTGAGTTGTCCTTATCTTGTCTTGGATCATCTTCACTTTCTCAGTTGTCTGCTGTACAAATTCGGGTCCTACCACAGTACTTTCACCATCATGGTACCAACACAACGGCGTTCTACATCTTCTCCTATATAATGCCTCATAGGGTGCCATCCCTATGCTCGAATGAAAACTATTATTGTAGGTGAACTCTATCAATGGTAGAAATTCATCCTAACAACCAGTTTGCTCTAGAACACAAGCTCTCAACAAGTCCTCCAATGACTGAATCGTCTTTTCTGATTGACCATCTATTTATGGATGGTAAGCAAAACTTAGACGTAGCTTTGTTCCCATCGCTTGTTGCAAACTATTCCAAAATCTTGATGTGAATCACGGATCTCGATCAGAAATAATACTGGATGGTACACCATGAAGTCTAACAATTTCATTGATGTACACTTGAGCTAACTTCTCCATTGAGTACTTAATATTAATCGGTAAAAAGTGCGCCGACTTTGTAAGCCGATCAATAATTACCCATATAGAATCGTGACCCCTCCGAGTTCTTGGTAGTCCAGTGATGAAATCCATTGCTATGTCACCCCATTTCCATTCAGGAATAGGCAAAGGTTGTAACATTCCCGATGGTCTTTGATGTTCCACCTTGGCCTTCTGACAAATCAAACAGGATGATACATATTCAGCTACATCCCTCTTCATTCCTTGCCACCAATATAGTTGTTTCAAATCTTGGTACATCTTCGTGGCTCCGGGATGCATACTCAATTTACTTCTATGAGATTCATCCAAAATCAATCTCCTAAGTTCCGGATCATTTGGTACACAAACTCTCCCATGGAACTTCAAAATTCCATCAGCACCTTCATTAAATTCTAATTCTGCCCCTTGGCTTCTTGCTTATTTTGCTTCTTGCAGATACTGATCACTGTTTTGTCCTTCTCGTATTTTATCCATCAAATCATCCAAAATAGTGATCATGTTCAAACACATCTTCCCTGGTGTTAACTTCATAGATAATCGCATATCCCGAAATTCTTCTATCAGCTCCTTCTCCTTAATCATCATAACAGAAGCATTAAGCGCTTTCCTACATAAAGCATCCGCTACAACACTCGCCTTTCCGGGATGATACTGTAACTAAAAGTCATAATCTTTCAGAAACTCTAGCCAACGCCTTTGTCTCATGTTCAACTCTTTTTGGTGAAACAGATACTTCAAACTTTTATGATCACTAAAGATAGTGAACGTTGCTCCATAGAGAAAATATCTCCATACCTTTAATGCAAACACTACAACTGCCAACTCCAGATCATGAGTCGGATAATTCCTCTCATGTACCTTCAACTGCCTCGATGCATACGCCACAACCTTACGATTCTGCATAAGTACACATCCCAATCCTTGGTACGAAGCATCACAATACACCTCGAAAGGTTCATTCGAATCAGGTAGAATCAAAACTGGTGAAGTAGTCAGTCGTCACTTCAACTCCTGAAAACTTTCTTCGCATGTATCAGTCCATACAAACAGTTGATTCTTTCGTGTAAGTTGGGTAAGAGGTCCTGCAATCTTCAAAAACCCCTCAATAAAACGTCAATAGTAACCGGCTAATCCGATGAAACTACGGATCTCTGATATAGTCTTTGGTCTTTCCCATTCGACAACTGTCTCCACTTTCGAAGCATCAACCTCAATCCCATCCACCGATATAGCATGTCCCAAAAATTGAACTTCGCTTAACCAAACTTCACATTTGGACAACTTGGCATACAATTTATTCTCCTTCAGAATCTGGAGAACCACTTTGAGATGTTCAGCATGTTCCTCCTGACTTTGAGAATAAATCAAAATGTCATCAATAAAGACAACAATAAACTTATCCAAGTATGAACGAAAAATCTTGTTCATGAAATCTATAAATATCGCAGGTGCATTTGTCACACCAAAAGGCATCACTTGGTATTCGTAATGCCCATAACGCGTACGAAATGTAGTTTTTAGAATATCCTACACCTTCACACGTATCTGGTGATAACTAGAACGTAAGTCAATCTTAGAAAATATTGCGGCTCCTCGCAATTAGTCCATCAGATCATCGATTCTTGGTAGTGGATATTTGTTCTTGATCGTAATCTTGTTCAACTGTCAGTAGTCTACACATAGATGAGAAGTCCATCCTTCTTCTTTACCAACAATATTGGAGCTCCCCAAGGTGATACACTTGGTCTCACAAACTGTTTCTCCAATAAATCCTCTAGCTATTTCTTAAGCTCTGCCAATTCTACTAGCGACATCTGATAAGGCGCTATAGATATAGGTCCAGCTTCAGGTACTAAATCAATAGAAAACTCAATTTCCCTTTCTGGCGGTAGTCCAGGTATATCTTCAGGAAACACTTCAGGAAATTCATTAACGACAAAAATATCTTTCAAGACATCTTCGCACTGAACCTCCAAAGAACACATCAACAAGTACCCTTGATCTCCTTCCTTCAAACAAGCTTCTACTTGAGTAGCCGCTAGGAATCTAGAATCCTTAACCTCAGGAAAGACTAATGTCTTACTCGAATAGTCTATCAAGATATGATTAGAGGATAACCAATCCATTCCTAAGATTACATTAATCTTGGAAAGAGGCAAACAGATTAAATCCACATGAAAGATTCTATCCCTAACACATACAGGGCAATTCAAACATACTTTTGTAGTTATCACAAGCTTATCAGTAGGAGTAACCACACTCAAATCATATGGCAATGTAGTTACAGTCAATCGTAAACGCTTCACACAATCACATGCAATGAAAGAATGTGTTGCTCCTGAATCATATAACACTGTTAAAGGATTACCTTCTATGGCACACTCTTCCATAATCAAGTCCTCCGATTTAGCAGCTTCTTCCCTGCTCATTGTATACACACGACCACCCGCTTGTGGCCTTGCTGTACGAACACTGCCCACTAATGGTTTCGCCTTCAGTTGATCACATTCCCTGGAAAAATGTCCAGGCTTCCCATATCTATAGCAAATCACCCCTTTATGCTGACAGTCATTGGTAAGATGATTATTACCACACTTAAAACATTTAAGCGTAGAAGTCCCAGCTTGACTGGCCTTGCTGCCACTAGAACTTCCTCCAAAGGATTGTTGTCGATTCTAACCTCTTGCTAGTCTAGCATACGATTTCTGTTGATAACGGTTGCCACCGCTACCCTTTCCCCTTTGGAACCGTGCAGGTCCAAAGTTCCTATTCCTTGCCTCACGCTGGTTAGCAATCTCTTCAACCTTACGACACTTGTCCAACAAAGCTGGAAACTGGTCGATATCCACTGTTGCTAAAGCTCGCTTAATATCAAGCCTCAACCCTTCTTCAAACTTTCTGCACTTCCACTGCTCATCTGGGTGCATCTGAAAGTATCTCGAAAACTTAGATAAGTTTTCGAATTTTGCCGCATACTCATTTATAGACATCGATCCTTGCTTCAAACTAAGGAATTTCATCTCCTTAGCATGTCAAACACTCGCTGGAAAATACTTTCCCAAAAACTTCTGCTTGAAGAGCTGCCACGTCACAACTCTCCCCTCAGCTTGAATTAATCTCCGGGCTCCTGCCCACCAAGCCTCTCCATCTCCAACTAGCACAAACGTTGCAAAAGAAAGCTTCCGCTCCTCAGTACAACCCATACAATCAAATATCTTTTCTAATTCCTTGATCCAAAGATTAGCTTTCTCTGGGTCAAACTCTCCATGAAACTTCGATGGATTATTCCTCCGAAATTCTGACAAACTATGAGCATCTTCAGTTGCTCTTTGATTTTGCTGAACAACAACTTCATCCATCCTTTGCATTGCTGCTACAGCTGCAGCCAAATTCTGGTTATCATCGGCAACATCACCAAATCCCGCTCTCGTGTTCGCACGTCCTCTTCCTCGTCTAGCCATTTCGTTCTCTCTAATCAAGCTGAATAATACAAGGAAGAGTTAAAATCAAACTTCAAACAATATTATTCTCTTTCAGAAAACAATCACAGAGAATCATACAAATTAAACAAGACTGACCTAACCACAAACCCAAAAAACTCTAGCTTGGGCTCTGATACCAACTAATGTAACACCCACCTTAGGGTATCACATTTATGTTACTTTATTACCAAATTACCCCTTTATGATAAATCGTGCTTTGTAATATAAATACGAGTTATAAAATTTCTTAATAATAATAAGATAAACTTAGCGGAAAATAAAAACATAACAACATGGTCACAAATAATTCACATCAATATACATATACAAGTCTTAGTACAGTCATGTTTTAATATTTACAAACTAGACTCTCAGAATATTTTAAAACATTATTTAAACTAACACATTGCCCAAGTAAAACTAAATAGCAGAACCCTCAAACGGGTCCTCTTCAGACTCCTCAGAAGGTAGGAGTCCAGCCTGACGCGAAGTCCTACAGACAGGTGTCCGCGCAGGCGACACAATGCTGATCTTACTAGGGGTACGGTAGTATGTCCCCCAGTACTACCTAATAGATATTGGAAACTCTAGGTGTACATAAATATCCACAGTAAAGTAAGGATGTCCAAGATGTTGTCTGCTCAAAACTATATTTAAATCTCCCATATAGTAAATATGCTCTCTCTCTAAATCAACGTGCCATGCCTCAGATCCTCCTCGAAACGTCAACCTCATATAACCAAGGAAACAAGGCATCTCCATCTTCTAGAACTCAGCTTCTTCTATTGGGATCTGTTCTTCCTCTCCCTCTTGCTCTAGTCCTTGCTCGGCGTCTTTAAAATTATAAATATAATACAAATATGCATACAAAGAGGTGAGATCACCTACGCCAGTACCAGTATGGTAGCAATGAAGATAAACACATATAATATCTCATACAGCAACATCATACCATATTTACAGTTATGCCATCCACATCATTTATCATCACAGCACATGTAATAATTACGATCATGCCATTACCTATACTCAAATAATCAATAATTCAATTATCATAAATCATAATTACGATAATGCCCTCAATAAGTATGCATATGTGCACATAGACTCAATTTCTTACTCTATGGAGCTAAAACTCAAGTCCGAGAAAGTGATCGAAAAGATCTGTCTGTACCAACATGCCTTAGACCACGTGCTCAGATTTACACATCTAGCATATACATGACAGTCTTTATCAAATCTTGATTAGGAATAGTGTCTCGGTCCGGATCATTGGTGTGTTGCGTCAGTCTAACCCACGGTACAAAAGAGCTACCAACTGCCCATTGTAGGCAACCCGCACCCCAATGTCCCCAAGGTCAACGAGTGACTTACACTACGCATATCGCACCCACTCAGGAGGTGGATTCTCTCCTAGGCAAATAGCCTCATACAGACTTTTAGACCTTTCCAATGCATGTACTATGCACCATTCACAGTTCAAACTCAATATCTCATATTCTCAGTTCAATTTCATTTTCTCATATTTGGGGTTCACATATTGACCCAATCAATATCATTACTATAATTTCATCGCGAAACCATATTTTCGCATTTTCTCAATCGCATAAAATATTTCTTACATATTTTAAATTAAACTACAATTTCTCTCATTTAATACCAAAAATTGACTTAACTTTTGATATTTGCATATTAGTCCTTCTAAAATATAATATTTACATTTTAGTCCATTTTTAAATAATAATTTCATAATAGTCCCTCATAAAATAATATTTACTAGATAGTCCCTCTTTTATAAAATATTTGTAATATAGCCCCTCTAAAAATAATAATTACAATATGACCCCTCTAAAAAAGGAAATTATAATATTGCCCCTTTTAAAAATAAAAATTTCAATATTGCTCCTCTAAAAATGAAAAATGCAATATTGCCCCTATAAAAACGCAAATTGCAATATAATCCCTCTAAAATTTAGTATTTTGTACTGTTTCCCAAAAATTAGTAATTCTTCCGTTTACTTCCAATAATACAGATCAAATTTTTTGGACGCGCTTCAAAACCCATAGGGTGAGCAATATGTCAGTAAACTTCAAGTATTGATATCCGATTTTATTTCATAACCCATTTCTTATATCAATTTGCTTTCTAAAAATCGTTTAGCTTACTACTAGTTTGCAATTCTTCCAAAATCATTCCTTTATCATTTAAACTTCCAATCCTCAATTTAAATCCATCATTTTAGGACTTTGGTCCTTTTTTCCATGGTAAGGCTGTGAGCTCCATTGCTCTTTGGAGCATTCATACAATCGTTCCATCATGTTGTTCACATCGTAAATTACACATACACTTACATGCATTCAGAATCATACAGACAAGCATATATCAAAGCAATAATCATAAAACCACACATGCAATCACAAAAACAAAACCATAAACACCACAAACAAAATTCAAGAAGCAATAAACAATAGGTGAATAAACCCCTATGGGTTTTTCACCGTACAAAACCATCCCCACACCACCAAAACTTGGTTGGTGAGGTAAAATCCCCCTCTTACCTCTTGAAGACAAGAATCCTCAAGCTTCTCCTCCTCTTTGATTTTCGTACGAATCAAAACAATTCCCTAAAATTCTTAAACAATTAGTAAAATCATAAACAAGGCTTAATAATGAAAAACCATGGAACAATCATGGTTTAGAAAATCAAAAACTTAATTTTAAACCATAAAATCAAAAGTTTACCTTTAGGGAAATAAGATAAAACTTGAATTTTGAAGCACTATGAGTAGGATTTTCACAAAACTTCCAAAAATGAAAAGTGTTTAGGAGGTGGTTTAGGTTTAGGAAATGTGAAGAGGAAAAATTATAGAAGATGGGTAGGATTCTAGGTGCTTGGGCCGAAACACAAAGAGAAAAGGGGAGGAAAATGTTCTTGGTGTTCTTGGGAATTTGAGAGAAAATGAAGCTAAGTCTTTTTAGATGAGAGAAAGTAAATATTGAGAGTGAAATTGAAGTGGTGCATGCATGGGATGTGTATAGGAGAGATTAAAGAGATTTACTTGAAGTAAAATATCCTATTTGTGTGTTCACATTGAGAGCACATGGCCTATGTCACAATTGGTCATGCAATGGTCACTTGGATGGACCTAGAAGCTTATGGAACATAGTGGAATTGGCCCTCTTGGCCGTGGGACTCTAGGGTGTTTAGGGACTTGATTTGACTTCCATTAAGGCTTAGTTACATGCTAATTAGATAGCTAGTTAATTAGGTTAGGTTTCCTAATTACACTTAATTATCTAATTACATAACTAATTAATCTAAGAGGTCATTGTATATGTCATGCTTTGTCATGACTTCTAGATGATATTAAGATATTTGATTAGTAACTAGATTATAACTAATTAATAACTAGGTTAGTTCACTTAGTTTCTTAATTAGACAATTAGGTTAACTAAGTTAGGTTTAATTAGCTACTTAGTATCTAGTCAAGCCATTATATTTGACTAAATCCTATCCATTGATTTTAACTTTAACTCCTAACCCTTGATTTAATCTAAGGTGGATATCACTTAGTGATTTTATCTGAACTGTTCTCACATCATTGATCTGATCAATGTCTATGTTCAAAACATCTTAATCAAACTTTTCATCCAATGGTCCACAATAAAGTCCATGCCCCTTTATTTGACCAATTCCTATTGGTTAGAAAAGTTCAGCCATCTTTTTTGACTGATTCCTATTGGTTCATTCTAATTTAGCTTACAGAAAATGTTCTAAACACATTTTTTGTCAACTAAAATTTACCGGGTCAAATAAATTATACAGTAATTGCTATAAATAAAACAACAGATATTTATCTGTGAAATATTTTTATTTCACAAATAAATTCTAAAAATTAAAAGAATCTTTTCTGTCTCTCTCAGATTCGGGTTTAGTAAGATCCCCCATCTCCAAAATAATCAGATAAGATTTTTCCTGACCCAAAAATTATTATTTTCTTGACTGGAGCAAATCACACAAAACAATCAAAAATAGCCTCGGAATAATCAAATTATTTTTCTGTAATACAGAAAATACAAAACAGTGAAATTCTGCTATTACTATTAACATAGTCAGAATTTGGGGTGTTACACCAAGCATGTGAAATTTAAGAAAGAAGACAATTTATTCAATGATGCTATGATCCCTGAATTTCAATTGCTTCAAAGGATAAGAGAGTGCATTCACTTGAATCTTTCAAAAGAAATCAAAATGATAATACTTCGTTACTTCCACAAATCAACACAAAATAGTTACTTCCTCAATTTAAATGCATCTCAAAAGTAAATTTACCTCAAGGGCATAATTTACTCCTTACTCTATCATCCTTAATTGATTTTGCTATTCATAAGTTGCTGACAACTATACTAATAAATATACTATCCTATTTTTTTTTCATTTTATGTCAACTATCCTTCCCCTCCAACCAGATCACAACATTATTCTCAATGTTAAAATATAGATGAGTAAATGATAGAAGATATTACCTGTTGTCGCTATTATGGAAAAAAGAAACCTAACACAAATTTAAACAGAAACAAAGTACGATAAATAAAACCAAAGGTAAAGGAAAGTTATAGATGGAGTGTCAGATCAAATCCACGTTCCTTGCTGCTTCCCTCTGACCAATCTATCTGAGCTATTACTGGATCAGGTTCATAAACAAAAGCTCGTAATTTATCAATTAACTCATCGATAGTGGAAGCAGAGACAAGGACCTTCCTGGCCAAATGTGTGATAAAGTTCTGTTCCACAGCATGGTTAATAAAAGAAAACAAACCATCAAAGAAATTATTAACATTC
Organism: Ormosia semicastrata; assembly: GCA_029884595.1. Taxonomy (NCBI): domain Eukaryota; kingdom Viridiplantae; phylum Streptophyta; class Magnoliopsida; order Fabales; family Fabaceae; genus Ormosia; species Ormosia semicastrata. The sequence continues at coordinate 13,526,129 of JAQQTO010000062.1, read as the reverse complement.
AACAAACCTATGAGTTTATAGTAGATGTTTAGTTGGGCCCAAGAGACAATTTGAAAAACTTCTGTCAAAGTACCATAGCCACCTAGTAAGGCAATGAATGCATCAGAATTGTCAAGCATTTTAGTCATTCGTCCATGCATAGTCGATACTCGCAGTTCCTCCCCAATTGTCTTTCTAGTGATGTTCCTTTGAGTTAAAGCTTTAGAAATGATACCTAAAATTTAACTACCTCCTAGATGTACAATGATTGATACAACCCCCATTAACCCAATACTACCTCCCTTATATACTACATGAACTTTCCTTACAGCAAGTGCTCGACCAAGAATGCCTGCTACTTCTACATACTCTATACCTTTCCCAAAACTTGACCCACAAAATACACAAATATTTCTAAATTGACGAACAGAAGCTCTCTCCATTTCTATACTCACCCTCCCTTTGAATGATTATGAGTAGGATGAAAATAAAGAAAATTGAGTGTTTAAATAGGGAAAATAATAGAAAATGTAATGATATCACCTATATGGGTAGGTTGACTATTGTCAGAAAAGTTTAAAATTAAGAAACATAGATTTTTTTCTTTTTTTTTCTTTTATTATTATTATTATTATTATTATTATTATTTTATTTTATTTTCTATTAATTTTTTAATTTTTATTTCTTTGAAAGAAAATGAGTACTAGAACTAGTCCAAAATTGGAGGCTAGGCTCTCATGCCCGTTTATTCAACAAAAATGGCATATCTTTATACTGTGTGTCACCAGTATAGTTGTCATGGCATATCTTTATACTGCGCATCATCAGTGCAGTCCATCCTCACAAGGTATGACTTCAGATCTCTACCAAGGCTGAATTACACCCTATGAAGCCGTGTACTCGTTAGAGCACATAATCTGATATTTGTGAGTGCTCGACACCCTCCGCATGACCTAGTGCATCAAAGCTTATACAGTTAAGTACAAGATAATGCTCAATAGTTGTTTACATTCACAGTAAAGATGGGACTCCTCTTTCAGTCCAATAGCGCTATAAAGCCTATGTTCCAAGAACAGGGAATGTAGCACGTGGCTCTCTACAAAACATGACATACGAACCTTATTTACAGACCAACGTGTGAAGGTCTCCTCCTGAGTCTATGACAGGACGGGCATCTGCTTGGGGCTCCTAATCTAATTAAAATCAAGTACAACCGAAGTTTCGCCCTTGCTCTTTTTTTTTTTTAAGATGAACAAGATAATAGTATACACGTTGTTGTGATTGTGGCTCACATTTTCCTTTAGTTTTACGACCAGTAATAGCTTAAACTCCTTCTATGAGTCAAGGATAAGCTTCTCATCAAATTTTCTTATAAATTGGCAAACAGGATCCTTTTGAGTCAGATTCCTAATACTGTAACGCTTATGTTCGTCCCTAAAGAGATTCCACAAATTAAGAAGTTCATGATGCACAACTCCACAAGAATGTGTCTCAAGAGTCAATAAGATATCATCTAATGACTCCTTACTCAATCTATTCTTAATAAAATATATTTTATCTTCTCGGTTTACGAAAATCATCCCTAAGGAACGACATTGCTTGTTACAATTCCATCACACACATTTATAACAAACTTACATTCTTTTCACTCTTCTCCTTTTAGAATACAAACTATTACTGAGACCTGGCATGTATAAGGCAAATGAATTTGAAGATTCACCTACTAAACAGACCTTTGCTTCGATTATCTAGCGTATATCTTCCGGGATGCCGTTGTGCTTTAACATTCTCAATCTTTCACACTTAGCTTTGTACATTTTTGTTAGAGCATTTTGAGGAAAAGAAGGAAAATATTTTCTTAAATTTGAGAGAATGACATCCATTTTAAAGGAGAAGGAATTAGTTATTATGGAAACATAAAACAAACCGACTTAAGAGTCATAGAGTACTGTTATCCGCCATTTAACTGGTATAACAAAGAACTACAAAAAGAAAGTAACAAAATTAAAATAATTTTTTATCATAACAAGGATTAGAAAGGAACATGGATTCTACCTCAATAACTTGGGCTTCTAAAAATGGTTTGAGTCTTTGTCCATTAACCTTAAACACATTATTATTCCTAGGGTTCTTAATGTTTATGCCCATGAGGATACAAATGTTTGACAAAAAAAGGGTCACTCCACCTAGATCTCAATTTTCTAAGGAATATGTGAAGACGATAATTATAAAGTAAAACTTTTTGACTAATTTCAAAAGATTTTCTCAGGATTGATTTGTCATGAAAAGGTTTTGTTCTAACTTTATAAATCTTTGAGTTTTCATATGCATCATTTCTCTCAAGTTCATTTAATTACAATTTACGTAACTTGCAAGCATTGTCAAGGTTTATGTTGAAAGTTTTAATGGCCTAAAATGCTTTATGCTCAAGTTCCACCGGCAAGTGACATGGTTTTCCATAAACTAGCCAATAGGGTGACATGCCTAAAGATGTTTTGAAAGCAGTACAGTAACTCCAAAGTGCATCGTTTAGTCTTAAAGACCAATCTTTATGATTTGGGTTAACTATTTTTCCAAAATTTTTTTAATCTCTCTATTTGCTAATTCTATCTGTCCACTTGTTTGAGGGTGATAAGGGGAGGCAATTTTATGTGTAATTCCATATTACTTCATTAAGTATTCAAATGATTTATTACAAAAATGTGTTCACTTATTGTAACACCCTGAAAATTTGCTTGTTTCATAATATATATTCATTTTTATAATATTTGTGATTTTTGTGAATTTTTCTAAAATTATTTGAATTGTTTGATTATTTTAATATATTCCTCGTTTTGCATGTGCTCAGCGGTGCCGAGAAAATGAAATAATTTCCCCGAGGCTGGAAAACCTTGGACTGTGGAAACGGTGACGAGGGATCTTACTAAACCCGATGCCAGACACAGTTTATGAAGTTTTTGTTTTTCAAGATTTTATCTAACAGATAAAAATTTAGGTACACTCTATTGTCCATTGGACAGTGAATACCGACTTTATTAACTGTGACTATTATCCACCAGATAATAGCTTGCAATAAAAATTTAGTAGATTATTTCTACCTAGTTACTTTTATGATATTATCTAAGTGACATCACTACATGACATCACGATTTGACTTTTTTTAGAAAATGTGAGAAGCTTCTTGAAGAAGCTTTAGGAGAAACTTGCAAAGGAAGTTTGGCTCCTTTCTCCCATGGGGACACGGTTTTGGAGGAGTGGAAAAGATGACAAGGTTGTCATCCTTTCACAAGCCATCACTTTTCACATTTTCATAAAAACTATCACTTTCTCTCTCGACTCAAGAGTTTTCTCTAACTTTTTCTCATTTTCTCTCTTCTTCCTCTCCTCTCCAACCACACGGCCACACCTCTTCCTCTACCCTCCATGTTTGTTTAATTTCAAGCAATCACATTGCTTGAAACTATATATTGTTTGAAGATATTTTCTTGTTGAAATCACCCCTAAAGCTCTCATCTCCATTTTCTCTCCTTCACCTCACGGCCATCACCCCAAATACCATCATCTCACCTTCAAAAAATTCTAACAACCACATTTCTTAAATCAACATCCTTTCCTAAGACCATTTGGATGAAGATTTTGGCTTATTCAAGTGACTCCACAATCTAAGATTTGAAAGCTTCTAAGGTAAAGTTTTCATCTTTCCTAAGCTTTCCTTGTTAGTTTGTGAATGACTATCTATCAAATATTTTATTCCACCTCTTTCTCCCAAGGCTCATGGCCAAGACTACTTTGAAGGATCAAAAAATTGATTTTTATGCTATCACCTAGTTTATTCCCATTTTTCTACCAAGAATCAAGAAAACAAAGTATAAAACTCTCTTCTTTTCTCTTGGAGAGCCTCACGGCCACACCCTCAACCCACTCTCTTAATCTTCTTGACTATCCATCGGAGCATGGAGTGTTCAGTGGGACACGAGATGCATTCGGTATGATGGAGATGTCACTTTGCTTTGGAGTAGGACTCGGTATGAGGCGGCTACGTTTACTATGGATGCAATTGTTCACTTGGAATTTTTCATGCCCCTTGGGGAGTTTTTGGATGATTGGGGAGCTTCCTCTAGGGAGGACTCTGTGGAGTCGATTGCTCGGACTCTCATTTGTAGTGACATGCCCTGACTGGGGGCTTTGTCTACTAGGGATCCTGAAGGGGATCTAGATGAAGATCGGGTGCAGGACCCTGTTTTTCAAGTGTTTGGATTTGGACAAGGCTCAATCTTCATTTGGTAATTATATGTATATATTTACTTTTTGGAACACTTAAGTTTTATGCTTTTGGAACATGATGTAATGTAATTATGGATGTAACAAACTTCGTTTTATGAAAAGTCTATTTTATGGTTCTTATGTTTTGTGTTTCTAAAATTTAACCAGTTTATGTTACCCATGAAGAGAAGCTTTTGAAACTTATATATTATACTATTAACTTTTATAACTTGAGTAAAGGATTTTAAAGGAGTTGGTCTTAAATGTAATACCTCCCGAAAGGGGGTGTTACATTAGGTGGTATCAGAGCAATTCATCCTGTTGAGCCGGGGTATGGACTTACTGTGCTTAGGCAGGTAGAAATTCCTACGTGTTTCTATTGTGCATTTCCTTGTCTCTTGTTTTAGATGTTAAAAGAGGATTGCATAGGTTGCTTAGGTTGGATGTTAGTAATTACCATTACATAGTTACATGATATTGAGGACTGACCAACTCAATATGTAATGTTCTATTTAGACAGGAAACTATGACTTCAACTAGGTGAACTAGGAGAATAAGGGTTCTTCTAGTCAGAGTCCAGTCGGATGACTAAACTCGTGCAAAATTGTTTGTACCTACACTTTTTGGAGTGGTACTTCTAGTGTGAGTGAAGTCCAAGTCTGAATCTTTTGGGTTTATGGGTAAGATTGCTTTATTTATGCTGTGTATCTTTCTGAAATTAAACACAAAGATATGTTGCTTGGTCTTCGAAGGGAGACAATATTGTTTGAAATGGTTACTCCTTATTTCCATTATTTTTTAACTAATCTATTTTCAAAGAAAAAGTAATGGCTCACGGTAGACGTACGCGTAGGAATATGGAATGCGATAACGAAGGGATGGCTGCGACTGTGGAAGCAACGCAAGGACTGGCTGGCATGACAGTACAACAAAAGCATAAGGCCGCTCAGCAGTAGGAATTGATAGTTGAGGCTCAAATTTTGTTAGCATTGAATCAGTCTCAGAATGTGGGATCCCATGACATTAAACCATATTGGTTCTGAAAAAAATCATAAGGTCATGCGATTCCAATAGAAATCATATTTACGGCCACCGAGGGATTAACATTAATAGCAAACGGTTGGAAGAAGTCCTAGTCACAGCAGATTCAGTCAGACCGTGAAATTTTTACCATATTATAGGAAGTGTAGAAGGAATCACTTAACAAGGAATTATGCAAGCAAGGAAATGATCTGTTTCAAGTGCGGAAAGCTAAGACACGTGTTTAGGAATTGTCCTTCATAAAAGATGAAGCCTTCCATTAGCAATGAACCTGCGACAAGAGCTCAAGCCAGATGAGGAATCGATACATTGAGTGGAGTAGAAACTTCTTATCCGAAGGTTTAACCAAGGGAGATGGTACCATAGGAAGTAAGTCTTAAATTGTACTATTTGACTCAGGGGTGACCTTTTCTTTTGTTACCTTTGACTCCGTGAATCATTTGGGTTTGTTTGTGTTGACATTTTCCCTTTTGACTTGAATATCACTATTTCCCGTTGTTAAACTTACTATTACTACTTAAGCCTATTTAAAATTATCCTATGACCTGTTGAGGACTGAATCCTTTCTGTTGATTTGATTTGTTTATCTCTTTCACGAATTATACATGATCTTGAAAATGGATGGGTTATTTTCTAGCCATATCCTGTTAAATTGTTCCAATAAAATTTTAAGAGTTCGTTTCTAGAATTAGGTCATATCAAATTCTTTGTGGGGTATGTTCGATAACTCATCAGATAGTTTTTCTACCTTTTCTTCCTAACCTTCCTGATGTTTCTCCATGCACCGCCATTGCAAGAAAGAATATTCCTAGTCCAAATCATATCATAGTGCTGAATACAATACAATTAGAAAAGAACTTGACCTATTAGACACTTCCTGTTAAGATCGAGGATAAATAATCTAATGGACTAACTGAAGGGAGCTGCTGTCTTCTCCAAGATCAATTTACGTTCTGGTTACCCTCAGGTCCGCGTAAAAGTAGAAGATATTCCCGGAACAACTTTTTTGACACATCATGAGCACTACGAGTATTTAGTAATGCCGTTCGAAATAACGAATACTCCAGTAATATTTGTGGATCATGTGGATAGGATCCTTCTTTCTTACTTAGATGGATTTGTCGTTGTCTTTATTGATGACGTTTTGACCAATTCTCAAAACTCGGAAGAACACGTTGAACCTCTCAGTGTGGTTCTTTGGATCTTGAAGGAGAATGAGTTGTATGTCAAGTTATCAAAACGCAAATTTTAGTTGGAGGAGGTTAAATTCTTGGGGCATATAATTTCAAAAGAAGGAATTATTGTGGATCTGTCAAAAGTTGAAGCAGTTCTCCAATTAGATAAACTGAAGACCATAACGGAGATTCATAGCTATATGGGATTAATTGGTGAGAAAAATTTTCAAGGGTTGAAGAGACACTCAACTACTTTGCTAGTGATGATTTTGTCCAATCCCAACGAACCTTTTGAGACATTTCATGATGTTTCACGATAGAGTTTAGAACGTGTGCTTGTTCAGAATAGAAGGAGTATTAGCGTATGCTTCAAGGTAACTAAGAGTACATGAGAAGAACTACCCTACACAAGCTTGAAGTTAACTTTTGTGGTTGCATTGGAGATCTGAAACTTTTCTACAAGAAGTAATATCTGCATGTGTTCTAAGGTATAACGAATTTCGAGAATGAAATTTCTTTTTAGAAGGGGAGAGTTGTAACACCCCAAAAATTTACTTGTTTCATAATATATATTCATTTTATAATATTTATGATTTTTGTGAATTTTTCTAGAATTATCTGAATTGTTTAATTATTTTAATATATTCCTCATTTTACGTGCACTCAGCGGGGCCAAAAGAATGAAATAATTTCCCTGAGGATGGAAAACCTTTGACTATGGAAACGATGATGGGGGATCTTACTAAACCCGATGCCAGACACAGTTTACGAAGTTTTATTTTTCAAGATTTTATTTGACAGATAAAAATTTGGGTACATTTTATTATCCATTGGACAATGAATATCGACTTTGTTAACTGTGACTATTATCCACCGGATAATAGCTTGCAATAAAAATCTAGTAGATTATTTTTACTTAGTCACTTTTATGATATCATCTAAGTGACATCACTACATGACATCACGATTTGACTTTTTTTGGAAAATGTGATAAACTTCTTGAAGAAGCTTTAGGAGAAACTTGCAAAGGAAGTTTGGCTCCTTTCTCCTATGGGGGCACGGTTTTGGAGGAGTGGAAAAGATGACAAGGTTGTCATCTTTTCACAAGCCATCACATTTCACTTTTTCACAAAAACTATCACTTTCTCTCTCCACTCAAAAGTTTTCTCTAATTTTCTCTCATTTTCTCTCTTCTTCCTCTCCTCTCCAGCCATACGGCCACACCTCTTCCTCCACCCTCCATGTTTGTTTAATTTCAAGTAATCACATTGCTTGAAACTACATATTATTTGAAGATATTTTCTTGTTGAAATCACCCCTAAAGCTCGCATCTCCATTTTCTCTCATTCACCTCACGGCCATCATCCCAAATACCACCATCTCACCTTCAAAAAATTCTAACAACCACATTTCTTAAATCAACATCCTTCCCTAAGACCATTTGGATGAAGATTTTGGCTTGTTCAAGTGACTCTACAATCTAAGATTTGAAAGCTTCTAAGGTAAAGTTTTCATTTTTCCTAAGCTTTCCTTGTTTGTTTGTGAATGACTATCTATCAAATATTTTATTCCACCTCTTTCTCCCAAGGCTCACGGCCAAGACTACTTTGAAGGATCAAAGAATTGATTTTTATGCTATCACCTAGTTCATTCTCATTTTTCTACCAAGAATCAAGAAAACAAAGTATAAAACTCTTTTCTTTTCTCTTGGAGAGCCTCTCGGCCACACCATCAACCCACTCTCTTAATCTTCTTTAATTTTATCCATCCACATCTCTTGAATTAAAGCCCCATACTAAGACATTTTGTTGTTGTGGGTTCTTTCAAAATCATCTTATTTCCAAACCTTAAATGTTGATGTTTGTGTGTTATTTTGTTTTAAGAATCTCCTTGAAAGGAGAAGTTTTTCAAGAGGACTCACAAGGAGCTAGGGAGCTACACTTGAGATAAGAGGGAGATTAATCTCATCAACCACTGATAGTGGTGAGGAACGAATGGCTGTGTTGGGAGTGGAGAGTCCACGTGAGGATTCATTCACTCGATTGTGTGACTTTTAAATTTATGTTTGTTTGATATTGTATGATTATATGATGTGTTGTATACAAGAGATGATTTTAATGGCTTAATGAATATATATGATGATGTGATTTTGATAGTAAGCTTGAACTTAATTAATTGTGATGATTAAAGTACGCGATATGCCATGATTATGTTGTAAAAGAACTGATTTTTGGTTCCCTTGATCTCTTGAGGCTCACGGCCTTCTTGGCCTAGGAAGAGGTATCCATGAGAAATATGTTTATTGATTAAGGACTTAGATGATTAGATGACAAGGATAATGATTCATGAGGGTACAAGTTGAAAAAGGAAAGAAACAAGTTTTTACCATTGAAAAGAATTGATTCTGGCCAATATGTTTAATAATTTGATGAAAGAGTGAATTTGGAGACTTAACATAGTTGATAATAGTATGGAAGAGTAATTAGGATGGAAATGATTTCATTTAGAAGTTGAGCAATGAAATTTTTAGAAAGAATACTAGAAGATATTGCTTAAATGATTTGGGAGACTAATTAGGATCAAAGAATTGATAAGTAAGGAGAGAAGATAACCCCAATGTTATGATTTGAGGGATAATGACTTTTAAATATATTATTAGGAATAGTTTTGAGAATAGTTTTGAATAATAATAATGATTTGTTAGTGGGGATCTAGTTGGTTGAGATAACAATAATGATTTATTAGTGGTGAATCTACTTAGTTTGGAATAAGGATAATGATTTATTGGTGGTGAATCTAATTGGTTTAATGATAAAGAAATAAAGATTTAGAAGATAAAAATGGAAACGGTTTTATTAAATTAAAAACAATATACTTTTTTTGAAAGAATATTAGTAAATGATATTTTGAGGAGTTTTAGTAATGAAAACTTGAGGTATTTTAGGGTTTAGGGAAAGGAAAAGAATTTGCGAGCTCAAGGTGATAAATGATAATTTTTTGAATTATGCAATAAAGGTATCTTGTATTTGAAATTAATAGTAAGGTTACTGTGGGACACGAATGATGCTTCTCTGAATTTTGTAATAAAGATATCTTGTGTTTGAAAGTAACAGTGAGGTTACTGTGAGACATGAATGATGATTTTTTGCATTATGTGACAAAGATATCTTATGACTGAAAGTAACAGTAAGGTTACTACTAGGCCGACGTACTGGACTTGAGTGGATTGTGGAACCGAAGTACTGGACCCGGGTGGATCATTGGCATTATGTAATTATATGGGCGGTTATATAATATCATTGATGCTAATGGTATTGGACAATTGTATGGGCGGTTGCTTTAATACTATTAGGGAACGGTATAATGGTGGTTTGATTTCATCGTTCATGCATTGGACATTTTACAGTCGGCTTTTTATGCCTAGGAGTGAACGAGAACTTACAAGATAAGTGTGATCCATGATGGATCTCAGGGGGCGTCAAGGTAAAGTGTTTCACTTAGTGACCTGTTGTCACATTGTATACCCCTGGCTGTGGACACTGTTACAATGCACGACGAGGACCTGATAAGCACTTTTCTTTTTGTGATCTGGCGTAGACTGTCTTTTGAGGGGGGACAGGTCTTCTGGAACGTTCATCTTTGAATTGTTAGCTCCATGGAGTAGGAACTGGTTGCATTGTGCATAAGGATGGTCAACATACACATCGTGCATATGGATAGTCAGTGTACATCTTGTTGTGGTATAGTCGGTGTTTATGTGTTTCGATGTACCTTGCTGAATCATCTATTAATTGATAACATGACAATACCTGTTGATCTATCTTATACCTGTTGATCCGCCTTATTCCTATACTTCTATGATTATACCTGTTATTTCTTGATATCATTGTATATGAAAGACATTATTATCTTTCGTCGTGTTTCTTGCTGCCATGATGGTATTGATGTAGGGGATCTCACATCTTTTATTGTATTATTTTATCTATTTCTATATTATCCTTATGATAAAAAAAAAAGATCATGATGACGGCAAGGCAAGATCCGCGCAGTTTCACCCAGCTGCAGTTCCACGGGGGCATTGGAGTGTGGAGTGTTCAGTGGGACACGGGATGCATTCGGTATAACGTAGATGTCACTTTGCTTTGGAGTTGGACTTGGCATGAGGTAGCTACGTTTACTATGGATGTAGTTGTTCACTTGGAATTTTTCATGCCCCTTGGGGAGTTTTGGGATGATTAGGGAGCTTCCTCTAGGGAGGACTCTGTGGAGTCGACTGCTCGAACTCCCGTCCGTAGTGACATGCCCCGACTGGGGGTTTTGTCTACTGGAGATCCCGAAGGGGATCTAGATGAAGATCGGGTGCAAGACCCTGTTCTTCTGGTGTTTGGATTTGGACAACGCTCAATCTTCATTTGGTAATTATATGTATATATTTACTTTTTGGAACACTTAAGTTTTATGCTTTTGGAACATGATGTAGTGTAATTATGGATGTAACAAACTTCGTTTTATGAAAAGTCTATTTTATGGTTCTTATGTTTTGTGTTTCTAAAATTTGACCAATTTATGTTACCCACGAATATAAGCTTTTGAAACTCATATCTTATACTATTAACTTTTATAACTTGAGTAAAGGATTTTAAATGAGTCGGTCTTAAATGTAATGTTTCCCGGAAGGAGGTGTTACACCCATCAATGATGATAACTCGAGGGATTCCAAATTGACTCAAGACATTTTCTTTTAAAAATTTAAGAACAGTTTTATGATAATTGTGTCAACATGGAATCGCTTCAATCCATTTTGAGACATAATCAACTGCAACTAAAATATACACAAATCCAAATGATGATAGAAATGGACCCATGAAATCAATTCCCTAACAATAAAAAATTTCAATGACAAGGATAGGGCTCAGAGACATTATGTCTCGTTTAGAAATGGAACCCAAGTTTTGACAGTTTTCACAACGTTTTCAAAATGTATAGTTGTCCTTAAATAAAGTGGGCCAATAAAATCCACTCTGTAAGATTTTTACAGCTATTTTCTTTGAAGAAAAGTGACCTCCACATGCTTCTGAGTGAAAAAATTTAATGACATTACCTACCTCGCTGTTAGATACACATCTTCAAATGATTTGATCAAGACAATATTTGAACAAATATGGGTCATCCCAATAAATTTTTTTTACCTCAATTAAAAACTTCCTTCTGTCTTTGTGCATCAACTGAGGTAGCATCTTTCCTATTACAAGAAAATTGACTATGTTAGCAAACTAATGCATAGAATTGACAAAAAATAAAAATTCATCAGGAAAAGAATCATTGATAGATGTGGTATCAAAAGGTGAGTCTGTTGTAAGTCTAGACAAATGATCTGCAACAACATTTTTAGCTCCTTTCTTATCTTTTATTGTAATGTTGAATTCTTGAAGTAACAAGATCCACCGTATCAACCTAGGTTTGACATCCCATTTAGACATTAAATATCTAACAGCAGCATGATCAGTGAAAACAATAGTAGAAGAACCAATTAAATGAGTTCAAAATTTGTCAAATGCAAAAATTATAGCAAGTAGTTCTTTTTTAGTAGTGGTGTAATTCATTTGTGGACTATTCAAAGTTCAACCTGCATAATAAATGACATGAGGCTTACCTTCCTTTCTTTGGCCTAAAACAGCGCCAACAGCAAAATCACTAGCATCACACATCAACTCAAAAGGCAAAGACCAGTCAGGGATTTGCATGATAAGAGCAGATGTCAGAAGACCAATTTATTTTTCAAAAGATTTTTGACATTCTTGAGTCCAATCAAATGGTGCATTTTTTATTGGAAGATTACATAATGGTCTAGATATAGCACTAAAGTCCTTAATGAATCTTCTGTAGAATCCTGCATATCCTAAAAATGAATGAATTTCCCTGACTATTTTTGGTAAATGAAAATGGGCAATTAATTCAACTTTCGCCTTATCAACTTTAATTCGTTTAGAAGATATCACACGACCTAACATTATTCCTGAGGTAACCATGTAATGACATTTTTCCCAATTTAACACAAGTCTTTTTTCTTTGCTTCTTTTAAGAACTCTTTCCAAATTATCAAGATAAATTTTGAATGAATTTCCATAAATTGTCAAGTCATCCATGAAAACCTCTAAATAATGCTCAATCATGTCACTAAAAATACTTAGCATGCATATTTGGAATGATTACGGAGCATTATAAAGGCCAAAAAGCATTCTTCTGTATGCAAAAGTACCAAAGGGACATATAAAAGTAGTCTTTTCTTAATCCTCTAATACAATATGTATTTGATAATAGCCCGAATAATGATCAAGAAACCAGTAGTAGGGATATCCTGCTATCCTTTCCAAAATTTGATCAAGAAATGGATAGGAGAAATGATCTTTCCTAGTAGCAGCATTTAATTTTCTAAAATCAATGCACATATGCCAATTGGATGAGACTCACGTAGGTATTAATTCAACTTTTTCATTTTTAACTACTATTATTCCAAATTTCTTAGGCACAACTTGTGTAGGGCTTACCCACTGGCTATCAGAGATAAGGTAGATAATTCCAACATTAAGTAATTTAAGAACTTTAGCTCTAACTGCCTCTTTCATGTGTAGATTTAATCTTCTTTGAGGTTGTTGAGATATTTTAGCATTATCCTCTAAATGTATTTTATGTGTACAAATTAATGGATTAATGCCTTTTATGTTCTTTAATGTCATCCAATTTCATTTTTATGCCTTTTAAGTACTTCTATTAACATACCTTCTTGTTCACTGGTAAGGGTCAAAGAAATTACCACTAGAAAGCTTTGTTCTTCTCCCAAAAATGTGTACTTCAACCTAGCAGGTAATGACTTTAGTTCCAGTGTAGGTACTTCTTCATGAGTATTATCAGTCATGGGTTTTAGCTCTTCGAATCTCGGCTTCCATCCTTTGTATTCCATTACCTGTGTACAATCAAGCAAAGAGAATATTTTAGAAATTTCATCATCTAATTGCATACCAGAGTCAAATGAATTGATTAAACAAATTTCTAATGGGTCAGAAGAACTCCTGGTTTGAAGATGATCATCTATAATGGCCTCAATCCTTTCAACTTCCTCCTTTTCGTCATGGACTTCCTGTGGTTGCTTGCACATGTTGAAAACATTAAGCTGCAGTGTCATATTTCCAAATGTTAGCTTCATCACCCCATTTTTATAATTTATCAAAGCATTAGATGTTGCTAAAATTGGGCGACCTAAAATAACAGGAATTGACTAACAAATATTAACCATAGGTTTATTTTCCAAGATAATAAAATCCACACGATATATGAATGTATCAACTTGTACCAACACATCTTCAATATTCTTCTTGGAATTTTAACTAATCTTTCGGCAAGTAGAAGAGTTACAGAAGTTAGTTTTAACTCACCTAGGTTGAGTTGCTGATAAACTAAATATAGAAGCAAATTAACACTAGTACCAAGATCAAGTAAAGACTGTTCAATTTTATGTTCTCCAATAATGCATGAAACTGTAGGACAACTAAGGTCTTTATATTTCAAGGCATTACTATTCTAAAGAATGAAGCTTACCTATTCAACCAAAAAGACTTTCTTTTTCACATTTAATTTCCTTTTAATAGTGCACAAGTCCTTCAAAAATTTGGCATAAGAAGGAGCCTGTTTGATAGCATCTAGCAGAGGAATATTGACATTCACTTATTTAAAAATTTCAAAAATTTTAGTGTTGTGGTTCAATTTCTTTGAATTGTTTAATGTTTGAGGAAATGGGGGTGAAAGCTAGAGTTTAGTTTGCTTTTGGCCAAGTGGCTTATCAACCTCTTCCTTATCTTAAGGGATTGATTCATCATCTCTCTCACAAGGTTCAGGAATTTATTTTTCAATAATTTTTTTCATTCCTAAGAGTTATCACTGACTTAACTTAATCTATTTGTTAGCTTTCTAAGCTACCCTCATTTAGATTGTACTGACCCTTGGGATTTGGTTGAGGTTAAGATGAAAATTTTCCTTTCTTGTGAATGGTGAGTGCATAAGCAAATTTAGCAAGAGTATCTTTTATGTCAATCATAGCTTGAGTGTTTTGGTTATTGATGACCTCTTGCTTTTCCATGAATGCATGTAGTGTTCCTTAGAGGTTTTTCCTGTCTGGTGGGACATAAGGTGCATATCCTTAAAAATTTTGAGAGTCCAATTGTTCTTGAAGAGGTGGTGGTTGCATAAATTGTGCATGATTATTATTCCTCCAACTGAAGTTCAGATGATTTTTCCAGCCCGGATTGTATGAGTCTGAAAAAGAAGAGGTAAATGGCTTTTTAAAATTGTTCATTGCATTTACTTGCTCATGTACAACTTCTTTAAAAATAGGAATCTTTGGACATTCATTTGTTGAGTGTCCTAAGTCATCACAAATGCCACAAATTTCCTCATTTTGTATAGATTTAATTTCTTTTACTTTCCCTAATTCCATGGCTTCAATCCTTCTAACCAAACTGGCGAACCTAGCATTTAGATTTTTTTCTTGACTAAGGTATTATTTTCCTTTACTAGCACTTTTAAAATCATGACGTGAGCAAGAATTTAACAAATATTTAAAATGTTCCCAATTTTGAAAATATGCTTCATTTGAATTTTGGAAAAAAATTTGGATTTGTCTTTTCAAAACATTGGTTTTATGTGTTGAAAAAAATTTCTTTAAAACCTCACTTTGCATTTCTTGCCATGTGTCAATTGATCTTGGTTTCAAAGGGTCAAGCCAAGTTTTTGCTTTAACTTTTAAAGAAAAAGGAAATAATTTAAATTTAACAATTTCTCCAACACAATTTTGATCAATAAAAGTAATACATACTTTCTCAAATTCTTTTAGATATAAATATAGGCTTTTAGATTCTAAACCATGAAAATTAGGAAGTAATGAAATCATACCCGGTTTAAATTTAAAATTGTTAGTATTAAGTGGAAAGATAAAATATGATAGACTAGAATTTCGAGATGGTTGCAAATGTTCACGCATAGTTTGCAATGGTCGATTTTCATGTTCATCATGTACACTTTCATTTTCAGCCATTGTGTCTAATGTGTGTTATTATGATTCAAACAGATCAATATATAAAGTACTAGGATTAGTTTTAACCAAACGACCAGAATTTGAATCACGATACCAATTAAGCATAAATAAGTGACTTAAAATAGAAAAAGAAAATAAAAAATATATACAGAGCTTAACCTTCCATAATGAAAAATATATATTAACAAGTAGGCGGTAAACCTGCCATGGTAACAAAAAACTATTAATAAGTAGGTGGTAAACCTGTCATTAAATATGATACAACCAGAAAATTAAAAAAGTAGGGAAATAATATAGCAAGTGGTGAGTTTACTCAAAGAAAGAAAACCTCAATAAACTTGTTCTTTAAATCAAGTCCCCAGCAACGGTGTCAAAAACTTGATACCAAATTGATATTGTTGCAAACCCAAGTGCAAGTTGTCTCAAGTAATAAATTCTCGAGAGTCTAAGGTTGATCCACAGGGAATTGATGAAGAAAAATTCTTTGAGGTAAGGAAAGGATTTGTCACAACGATAAAGGTGATAAAACTTATTCACAATTAAAAAAGATTTTCTTGGGTTAGGAGATCAACTCTTGGTAAGTAAATTAAGGATAATATTAATTCTTTTTATAACTCAATTAGAATCCACGCATAACAGAGGTTCCAATCAGAAAATACAACATTCAAAGTTCATTTAAGATTATATATGTAATTATATTATGGTTCCTTTAATTATCTACTAATGCCAACACTTGTAAACTTGTCTACAACAAATCAAGATCTTCACTTTACAATGAGGGTTTCTAACGCCAACACTTGTAAATAAGTTCAAGTATTCATTGTGTCAATATCTTATCTATAACAAATCAAGATCTCCACTTTGTAAGGATGGTTTCTAAATTGATTAGAAACAAAATACAGCACATATAATGACAAATTGATAATATAAAATTCAAGCACAAGAAATGGATTAATCTAACCTTATTTCATTACCAAAAGCTTCACCCTTTCCCCAAACAAAATGAGAATTAGTTACTCATAAACAAGAAGAAAGAAAGAGAGAAAAAGAAGAAGATGAACATAATTTCTATTTAGAACAAAAGAAAACTACAATAAGAGAAACAAATGATACAAGAACAAGATCTTGATATCTAAACCAAGATGATTCTAATAAGCAACCAATGGTGCCCTTTTATAGAGCATAAAGCGCACACAATGACAAGGGAGTTGTTTCATGAGTAGGTGGATGAATGGGTGGATGAGTGAAAAATTACAATATAGTTGTTTAATGAGTGGGTGGATGAGTGAAAAATTATTACCATGCTTGTCTCCCCGCTCAACCAATTCATCTATCTTTACATGACTATAACTCTATCATAACATCACCTATTGCATAAGTAGTCTGCATTAAAGTTGAAGGGTTTTGTCTTAGCTTCCTAATTCCAATAGTTTCAGCACAATCTAACTCCCACAACGCAAGATATAGTCCAATCTTTGCACAATATTCGGGTTCCAGTAACAACACCTTTGTTTTGACTTCTAAGTCCAATATGACTTACTAAACATCCAATCCAACTCTTGTGTTCTTCATGAAAGTTGTAGATTTTGGTCTTAGATTTCATTTGGGCTTATTTGGTATCAATTGAACTACTATAGCTCAAGAAATATGCTGATGAGTGCACAGAGGTCAAACTGTTAGGATAAAAATTTTGACTCTTGCTTCCACTTCAATTTAAATTATCCAAACATATGATTCATCTCTTGAGGTTTTCATGAAACTTGTAGAGAATTATCTTAAATTTTCGACAAGACCAGAATCACATTAATCAAATATTTGTAACTTAGATTATAGTCAATTTACTAAATGCTGCCAAATAGACATATTAAGGCTAATTCATGCAATAATTCCTTCAATGATCCAATTAGGCCAAATATCATAAAACATGACAAAACAAACTTAATTAAGCTTAATTGAATCTTAAAAAGTCCATTGAGAGAATTATTAAATGGATAAAATATATTGTCATCAGTTGTCCCAAGGAAATTCTAGTAAGGGGACATAATACTATGGAGAGTAGACATTGGAGGTAGGAATGCCTCCCAAGGGAAGTTAGGCCCTAATTGGGAAGGCCTCTACCGTATTTTGTTTAGCATTGCCAAAGGAGCTTACACTTTGGAGACATTAACAAGCAATTCGATCAAAAACTATTGGAATATAGACAAACTGAGAAAGTACTATAGCTAAGTTCCCTTTAAGGCTTAGTCTCTTAGTTTACTTTGTTTGATCTGCCCCAATTTTGATGAGCTTATACTCTGCACGTACTTCAGTTCTCTGATATATCAATAAAATAAAGTCATTTTCATACATCATCTTGTATTATCTAAAGTATCAAAGGACCCTCAAGTTGGAATCCACCTTAAGAATGTCCACTGACTTGTTCCTTATAAGATCTGAATTTCAATAACTTAAAGACCCTCAAGCCAGAAAATGTAACACCCTTCTAAACCAGTTAGTCTTAATCATGGTTATAGAAGTTTAGTAACTCTTGTATGAGTTACCTGTTAACTTTAGTAAACTTTTTAAGTTAATTGGGTTATTTTGCTATAGCACTGAGTGTGGAAAGTAGCTGTTAATAGCCAAAAGAGTAACATAAGTTGCTAGAATGAGGGAAATAAATAAGGAGAATTTATTTCCAGGTCACAAATAAATAGTATAAGATGTGGTTAATTTTGGAAAGTAAACTAAGTTAGTATGGTATTTCTAATAACACAGACAGAGTGTTTAAGAGCTAGATTAAATAGACAGATATCTTGAAAAATCGTGACATTTTGGGAAAATATCAAGTAAAGAATAAAGAATTTTCTAGTAACCATTACAGGTTAAGGTAGATACCTGTAAGCCTAGTAGCTTATTTATTATGGTTTAGTTTAACTTAAGAAAGAATAATAAGACTTAAGTGACAGTTTTCAGGTGCATAGAAAGTTGTGGAATGATGAATCAAGGATTGAGATGAATCCTAGGATTTTTCATAACACGTATGGAAGTTAGGAAACTTGATTTTATAAGATCAAAGTATTCCTAAGAGATATAAAGTTTCCCGCTAAATATCTCTACCCATCCTTATCTCTCCATTCTTTTCCACCGCTCCTCTCTCCTGTTTCATTGACTTTCTCTCATTCTCACCCACTCTCTTTCACGTTGCGATAGAAAAGGAAGAGAGAAAAGGGAAGAAATAAGAGAAGGAAGTAGGGGAAGGAAGAAAGAAAGAAAGAAAGAAAAAAAGAAAGAAAGAAAGAAAGAAAGAAAGAAAGAAAGAGCAAAGGGGAAAATCTTGGCTTCATCTTCATTGAGTTAAGGTATGGACAAGTCAAAAGTTAGATTTGGCTAGTCCTAACTGATTATCTAAGAGGGATAACTGGTTAGGGACTTGAGGAAATAGAGTTTTCTATTTTTGGGCTTCATGTAAAGCTTGTTTAAGTTATGAAATATGTAACGCCCTCAGAAGGGTGTCACATTTAAGACTAATCCTAATATAACTTACCCAAGTTGTAAAAGAATTAATCTTGTAAAAACATTAATTTTAAAGTTTCATTTGTGGAAAAAAAATTAAAATAAAAAAACTATAAGTACAAATTGTAACTGAAATAAACACACCAGAATATACATAGGTATTTCAAACCTTATTCCAAAATAATTTACCCAAATAATTTACATAAATACACTTACTCCCAAAAGATAAAATATACAATATGTACAGCAAAACATAACTACTAAACCAGAACCTCTAAAAAAAATTGAACTAAGGATTCAGGCCCTCTGAAGGATCCTTCTCCTCTACGTCATCAAAGAACCCAAGTGGGTACATCGGTCGCCTGACAAGGGTTCTAGCTGAAGACACTACAGAGTCCTCTCGTGGGGTATAAATAGTACTACCCCAGAGTTCTTGTATTAGCATTAAGAACTTAAGATGCACAGACGCATCTTGAGTCAAAACGGGAATCCCATCATAGGTTCCACTCAAATTTAAAGTTAAGTCCCCGGTGTAAACAAAACGTTCATTATCTAAATCAAATTTTCAAGCATCAGTTCCATTATGGAACTGTACTCGGACAAAACCCAGCACTTGGCGCCTTGCCGCCATTCAAACAAACAAAGAAAACTGTCACTGATGGAAAGTAGAATTTTCGGCTTCCTCGTCTCCTCGGTCTTCATCAAACATACACAATAAAACAGATATAACACAGTAAAGAGATGAGATCCCCTACATCAATACCAGTATGGTAGTATAGAAAATGACAATAGATATACAGATATAATAACAACACATAAAGTTATACTATCGCATCACAGATAATATATCAGATAAGCATAATTTTCATATCAATATGCTGACCAACTATGCATATGCACAATGACCAATTTCTACTCCATGGAGCTAATCACAATTTTGGAGTGAAAGATAGGGAGTACATGTCTGTATATTGTCAGCCTCAAATTGTAACACCCCAAAAATTATTTTTTTCATCATAAATAATCATTTTATATTATTTATAATTTTTAGGAATTTTTCTGGATTTTTTAGGAAACGTCGAATGTTTTAATATATTCCTCGTTTTACATGCACACTGAGCAAAGTCAGTGTAACACCCCAAAAATTATTTTTTTTGTGATGAATAGTCATTTTCTAATATTTTTAATTTTTCAGAATTTTTTTGGATTTTTTTGGAAATGTCAAATATTTTAATATATTCTTCGTTTTGCATACGCACTGAGCAGAGCCAAGAAAATAAAATATTTTTCCCGAGGCTGGTAAACCTTGAACTGTGAAAACGCCGACGGTGGATCTTACTAAACCCGAGGTCAGGCACAGTTTACAAGGTTTATATTTTTTGAAGTTTTATATGATAAATAAAATCTCTGTACATACTGTTAAGTAAAATTTTGCGATACGCTCTATTATCCATTGGATAATTAATATTAGCTTTGTGCACTATAACAATTATCTATTGGGTAATAACTTGTAGTTAAAACCCTAATCACCTTATTATTTTAATCACTTTATCACTTAATTATCCTATCCAAATGTAATCCACTTTATGTCTAATCAAATCCACTTTTGAAAAGCTACCAAGCTTCTCAAGGAAGCTACACACTCCCTCTCTCCTCTCCCCTCACCACACGGCCATGAAGGCCATTTGGAGCCAAAAATTGGCTTTTCATTTATCATTACATTTTCTAAATTCAAATCTAAAAAGTTACCATTTCTTTACTATCAACTTCTCTCTCTACATTTTCTTCTCTCTTCTTCTCTCAAATTTTCTCCTCCTTCTCTCTACCACCACACCACACGGCCACCCCCTTCCATGCCCTCCACCATCACAAAAATTTTAAGCAACCACGTTTTCTTAATCTCCACTACATTCTAAACACCTTTCTAGTTGAAGATTTCTTGAAAAGCTTCCATCTTCATCATCTTCTTCAACCTTCAATTTTGAAGCTTTAGGGTAAGATTTTTGGATCCTCGCCTTCTCTTCTTCATTTTCGTTTTCAAGGCCATCTTCATGACTATTTATTTTCTCTTTTTCAAGCATTGGTGTTGATTGGTTGAAGTTGAAATTTCTAGGGTTTTGAAGGAGTGAAACTGAATCCATCAAGGAGCTACAAAAGAGATTCCTCTTCTTGTTTTCTCTTGGGTAAGAGGGAGATGATCCTCTTCAACGTCTCTTGGTAGTGAGAGACTTGATTTTGTGTAGTTTTTGAGGAACCCTAGTTAGGGTTACTCTCTTTGATGTATGATTTTTGTAGTTATGTGTTAATTTTGCTTTGTTTAATCTATTTGGTTGATCTTATATGTATATTGATGATCTTGGATGGATTGGAATCATAAAATGGAAATTGTAACGCCCCTTTCTGGGTGGATTATGGTGACGAAACTCCACCAAGTTCTGAGCATCTGTAGTAGCTTCGAGCTATTGAGCAGCCCTTTCTTGTTGTTGAGTAACTCTCTCTTGTTGCTAAATAGCTCGTTCAGTTTGTTGTGCGATGGCCTCACCCATCCTTTGCATCGCCTCTATAGCAGTTGCCATTTCTTCACGTCATGCCATCTTACTGTCTCAAGTCAGAGTAACTGAAAGACACAAGGAAAGTTAGTTGCATCCACTAGGAATACCAAACAATACATCTTTGTGTTTAGTTTTCAGATAAACACACAGCACAAGCAAGACAGACTCAATCATAAGACCCAAAGAAACATAAACTGGGGCTCTGATACCAACTTAATGTAACGCCCTTTTTTGGGAGGGAACGTCACATTGTCATTTACAATGTGGAAAATAAAATTTATAAGTTAAGAGCCGGTTCTTTTTATTACGATTAAGTTTATCTGGTTAAAGCTGTATAAATAAAATAGTGACTATTTTTTTTTTGTTATGATTATAATTATATCAAATCTATTTAATTACAAAGCCCGATATACCAAAAAGCAAAACTATACCTGCCCAAAGGATCATACATATACATCCCCAAGATATCATAAATATACAGCCCACTACAATTAAGACATCAGGCCTCCAAAATAAAACACTGGTAGCCATCAGTAGCTACCAGTAATATCAGTCCCTCAAATAAGGAGAAATCGTATCAAGATCCTCTTCAGGATCCTTCGCGAGATCCTCCTCGGGAACCTCTATGGAGGTTTCCTCGGATGAGGAAGACCCCGAGGAGGATCTCGTGGAGGATCCTGAAAAGGATCCTGATACGATTCCTCCTCATTTGAGAGACTGATATTGCTGGTAGCTACTGATGGCTACCAGTGTTTTATTTTGGGGGCCTGATGTCTTTATTGTAGTGGGCTGTATATTTCTGATATCTTGGAGATGTATATGTATGATCCTTTGGGCAGGTATAGTTTTACTTTTTGGTATATCGGGCTTTGTAATTAAACAGATTTGATATAATTATAATCATAACAAAAAAAATTAGTCACCATTTTATTTATACAGCTTTAACCAGATAAACTTAATCGTAATAAAAAGAACCGAGTCTTAACTTATAAAATTTATTTTCCACATTGTAAATGACAATGTGACGTTCCCTCCCAAAAAAGGGCGTTACAGAAATAAAAGTCCTTTGCTTTCCTCATGGAGGCTCACGGCCATGACCCCTAATTAGAGGGATCATGATTGAAATTTTGTAACCAAGATGGAAACATAATTAATCAACTGAATAAAATGTAATAGAGTTAAGAAAAAAAAATTAGGGTTACTACCCTTGGGAGGCCACGACCTCTAGGCCATTTTAGGTCCAAAAGATGTAATTTTTAGTCAACTTTGGGAATTCAATAATCAAGTAATAAGTAGTTAATAAGGTAATGGAGAGAAATTTAATTGATAACCTAAAAGTGAATCTTTTGACCTAACTAAAGAACAAGAGTGTGAGACTTGGAAAACCTTAGAATAATTCTCTAAGTGAGTTTGAATAAACTTAAAGTAAGGAACTTAACAATTAAGAGAATTCCTCTAGAGAAAAATTTCATAAGAAATATTAATTTGAAGTGAAACTTGATTAATTGGATAATTAGGAATTAATTAGGGATTCATAAAATGGAAAGAACCAAGAATGAAGTTTTATCCAAAAACCTAGAATAATTTTAATTAAAGTAAGACCATGAGCGTAAGTAAGAATGTGAGTAACTCAATTTAAATCATTATATGAGAATTAGGTTTAAAATTTAGTGATGGACTTATTTAATTAAAATAATAATGATTAAATGAATAATGTGAGAAAATTTCTCTAAAAGAGAAACTTATTAAGAAGAATGTAGAAATTCAGGCATAATTCCATAATGCACCCTAAAAGTGTAATGTATTATTTAAAAACTTAATAGTATTCATTGTGTGTCCATGAGTGAGACCAAGAACGTATTGATGCTTATCTTAGCCAAATTGTGGCATGACATGGAAAATATGTTATTGTTGAATACACATGATATATGCATTGAGTCATCATGCATTGTGAAAGTCCGATGGACTATTGTTAAGGTCTTGTTGCCTAGGAGATTGAACACACCTTAGTGTAGGTGCGAGTAGATTAGTATAGGTCATACTGTTGACCTTGGGGGCATCGGGGTGCGGGTACCTCGCAATAGACAGTTGGTAGCTCTTCTGTCTATGGTGCAGACCGATGCAAACGCACAGACGATCTGGACCGAGACACTGTCCTATATCGCGATCTAGTGAAGAATGTCTTGTACAATGCCTTGATGTGCACATGGATAAATTGATGATTTTAGCACTTTGGCCGCGACAGTTGAGTTACAGACATGTCTCCTGATCTTTCTCTTTGAATGTTTGTGTCTAGCTCCATGGAGTATGATTTTGATATCGTATGAATGTGCATAGTGAGACTATACATTATCTGGCATTTAATTCATATGATGAATGAAATTGTTATGTTATTGATGTTACAACTGCTTGAGTTTATTGAGCTATTTAATGTTTATTTCTTGATACTGTTTATTATTGTTGTAATGCTATGTGGGCGTCCTACACCATTCTGTTTCTTTACTGCCATCATTGATAATGAACGTAGGATGTCTCACCTCTTTTCTATATTTCTACTATCTCTGTGTATATATATATGTTTCTCTAAAGACGTCGGCGAAGAGGGTGAAGTTCACGAGTTCTCCAATTTTTGGCCCGACTTCGATTAGTACCTGCTCGACATGACGACCCGTTAGCAAGGCTTTTTGGATTACGTGAGGTTGACTTTTCTCGGAGGTCCGGATTACTGGCATATCAACCTAGCTACGAATCAATGTGTTTACCTTGGAGACGTGATGGTGTTGCTAGCTTGGGGGTGATACGATCTGCCTATTTTTACCTGTAGTGTCCGCCTGCATTTAGAATTTTATCTGCCTATTAGGGATATGTGGGTTAAACATTATTACTCCCCACAGGAGGATTCTTTCCTCTCTACTGCCCGAGCCCCCGTGCGTTCGGTGGCTCTAATGAGGGTTTCCTCTGACGAGGAAGATCCTGAGGAGGATCCTGACACGGTTCCTTCTTTTTCTCCTTAGGAGCTGATACTGTCGATAGCTACTGATGGCTATCTGTGTTCTTTTAGGGCCTGATGACTTATCTTTTTGGTAGGTTGTACATTATAATCTTTTAGGGCATGCATAGTTTTACTTTTTGTATATCAGGTGTTGTAACTAAACAAGTTTGATATGATTATATATTTATGTATGTTGTTCGAATGCATGGTTTACTTTTATTTTACCCTTTGCTGTAACTACGTCTCGTTACTTTATTTTATCATTTTTAGTATTAAGAAAAAGAAAAAAATATTCACTAATTTATTTATACATTTTCAACCAAACAAGCTTATCTATAATATAATGAACCGAGTCTTATTTTATACTTTTGTTTTCCGCATCGTAAATAATGATATGACGTTCCCTCCTAAAAAGGGGCGTTACACAAATCATGTGCCAATATATTATATCAATGTACGCAACATGGCTTATACAAGACACCCTCAATCAATCACAAAAAGAGTAGTAACTCCGTAAAGATCGTCGGTATATTTGCATAGGATACCACAACACAGAGGTATTACCATCTGGCCATATAGGACATTCCACACCCCGACATCTCCAAGATCACTGAAGATCGTAACTACACTATTCTCACCAACATGAAGGTGTAAATTCAATCTCCTAGGCGTATTGCCTTAACCAATTAAATTGACACATTTTTCAATGCATAATGTATGATTCAAATACACATGAAATCATCATTCTCACAGTATTTCATATACATATGCCATCTCTTGACGGTATCATTGTTTAACATAATCAGGCCCACCATAACAGTCTGATAGCAAATAGCTATTATTTCCAATCGCGTAAGGATTTTTAAACATTTTCTCAATCCGATAGCTTAAAAATCACTATTTTGAAAACAAGTGACATTTCTCTAATATTTTTCACATAAAATAATTATTTTGGCTTTATTTACAATAGTTTTACTACTAAAGATTCTTTAAGTAGCATTTTCCATTATTTTCTCACAACATTACACTAAACTTATTCTAAAACTTAGTTTACTTTCTTTTTATGTCTAAAAACCTATTAACTTAATTTCCTATTAATTAAATATCTAAGTCTACACTTAGTAAAATAATTTTGGATCTAGAATATCAAAAATAGGCATGTTGGCCGAATTACACTATATGCTTCATAGATTATATTTAATTATTTTCTATTACCTTATTCTTTGCAAAAACCTTTAAACCAATTTCTTATCATTAAATCATTTAATCCATGATCAGGAAAATAATTTAAAACATTTTGCTCCATTGATGGTGTTGAGGCCGTGAGCCTCCATAGGTTCTTTGGAACCTTCATACTCATCTTTATCACATAAATCACATTATGCCATATACAATAATCAACATGTTTCTATAATCACATATTCAAGCATATAATCAAAGTTATAAATCATATCAACCAAAAATCGTCATAAACAAAGCAAGCTTAAACCACACAAGTGAATAAATCCTTATGAAATTTTCACCACAAACAAGTCATTCCCTCACCACCAACACTTGGTTGATGAGGTTAATCTCTCTCTTACCTCAAGGAAAACAAAATCCTTCAAGTTGCTTCTTCTAGGAATTTTCATGAGCCTCCAAAGAAGAACCCTAACAAGCTTAAACCAAGACAAAGTCATAAACTCAGCTTGAAAAAGAGAAACCATTGATCAATCATGGCTTAGAAACTCAAGAATCAATTTAGAACCAAGAAACCAAGATTTTACCTTTAGGAGTAGAAAACTCTAGCTTGATTTTGAAGCACCAAATGGATGAACTAGGTGAAACTTACAACATGAATAGTGTTTAGAATCTTGTCTAGGTTAAGAAAATTGTGTTGGATGAAATTATAGGAGATTGGATGTTTGTGTTGGATGTGGACGCCGAGAGCTTCTCGAGAGAGAGAGAATGAAGTTTCTTTGTTGTTCTTAGATGAGAGATGTAACGCTCCTTTTTGGGAGGGAACGTCACATTGTCATTTACAATGCGAAAAATTAAAAATAATAATTAAGACCCTGGTTCGTTTCATGAATATAAATTTACTTGATTGTAATTATGTGATTAAATTAGCGAGTATTTTTTTTATTATAATTAGTAAAATATAGTGACAAGACATGATTGCAATAAAGAGTAAGATGAAAGTAAAGCATTCATCAGATTAACTCACATATACAATGATATATCATTATATTAAACTTGTTTGGTTACAGCGCCTGATATACAAAAAGTAAAAATTATATATATATGCCCCAAGAGATCATAAATATACAGCCCACCAAAATAATGACACATCAGGCCCCCAAAATAAACACTAATAGCCATCAGTAGCTATCGACAGTATCAACCCCTAAGAGGAGAAGGAACCGTGTCAGGATCCTCCTCAGGATGTTCCTCATCCGAGGAAGCCTCCATTAGAGCCACCATGTTACGGGCCGGAGCTCGAGCAGTGGAGAGGAAAGAATCCTCTTGTGGGGTGTAATAACGATCACGCCACATCTCCTTGATGGGCAAGTAGAACTCTAAACGTAAACTGACGCTGCAAGTGAAGATGGATGGATCATGACGCCCCCAAGCTAGCAAAATTGACACGTCCCCCTTGTAGATATAGCGATCAAAATTAAGGTTAATGTGCTAGCAGTTTGGCCCTCCGAGGAAGGTCAAACGCACATAACCTAAAAATTTGCGTGGATGTGCCGCCATAATCCAACAGTAGGTGATAGTCGCAGTCGAGCCAGAAGCTGGGGAATTCGTGAGCTTCACCCTCCTTGCCAACGTCTTCGATGAAACATATTTATAAATAGGCAAAAATAATAGAAACACAGGAAAGAGGTAAGATATCCTACCATCATTACCAATTATTGCAGTAGAGAAACAAAACGGCGCAAAGCACCCACATAGCATTTCAACAGTAATAATGATAAGCATCGAATAGCAGTGATAAATAATAAAGTAGTTCTAGGAAGTTATACATCAGTAATACAACAGTACTAATTATAATAAGGATTAAATGCCAGATGATATATGGACTCACTATACACATGTGTACAATGTCAAAATCCTACTCCATGGAGCTAGACACAAACAGTCGGAGAGAAAGATCAGGAGACATGTCTGCAACTCGACTGCTGTGGCCAAAGTGCTATAACTCATCAGTTTATCCACATGCACATCAAGGCATTGTATAGACATTCTACACTAGATCACAATATAGGACAGTGTCTTGGTTCGGATCATCGGTGCGTTTGCATCGGTCTACCCCACAGAAGGAAGAGCTACCAACTGTCCATTGCGAGGTACCGACACCCCGACGTCCCCAAGGTCAAGAATATGACCTACACTAGTCTACTCGCACCCACACTAAGATGTGTTCAATCTCCTAGGCAACACGGCCTTAACAACAGTCCAATGGACTTTTACAATGCATGATGACTCAATACATATATTATGTATATTCATCAATAATATACTTTCACAACAAACCACAATTTGACTAAGATAAACATCTTCATGTTCTTGGTCCCACATTTGGACCCGTATTGAATAGTATTAAGTTCTCCAATTATGCATTACGCTTTTAGTACATTATGGAATTATTAGGCACCCTTACTAACACTCTTTTTTTTTTCTTTAATTATTCAAAGTCTTTGTATAAAACTCTATTCTTGATGCTGTCCATTTTATGAAATCCTAAATTAATTTCTAATTGCCCAAATTAATTAAGTTTCACTTTGATTTAGTGATTCTTATGAGATTCTTTCCTAGAGGGGTTCATTTCATTATTGGGTTCCTTATTTTTAAACTTAGTTATGCTCACTTAAAGAATTATTTCTAACTCTTACCAAGTCTCACACATCCTTATTTGTTCTTAAAGTCCAAAGAGTTCTATTTGGTTATCTAATTAATTTCCTTCCATCACATAATCCACTTGCTTAATCACTTGATTAATTAGAGGTCATAGTTGTATGAAGTCACATGATTAGGCCATTATTAGCCATAGAGGCCGTGAGCCTCTCCAAGTTTTAGGATTCCAAATTTCCATTCCATTAATTACATATTGTCCACTTGATTAGCTATGTCTTCCACTTGTTATGATTTTTCATCAAGAACCCTAATTTTGGGCCCCAAAACCATAAGCCTCCTAGAAGGAATCTAGGTCATTTCCTTCCATTTTAAGTTTTCCAATCCATCCAAGTATATCAATATACATAATCAATCAATCAAATAACTTAAACAAATTAAAAACAATATGTGATCATACAAATCATACAAACAAAGAGAGTAACCCTACTAGGTTTTTCACAACCAATCACAAAAACAAAGTTCCTTACTACCAATATAGGTTGAGGAGGAATATCTCCCTCTTACCCAAGAGAAAACAAATAAAGGAACTCCTTGTTTGCTCCTTGAAGATTTCGGCCAACACCACCCAAAAACCCTAAAATTCTAACTTCAACCAATCAATACCAATGCTTGAAAAAGAATGAATAAATGGTCAAAAAGAAAGCTTCCCAAATGAAAATAGAGAGAAGATCAAGAGAATACAAGAGTCTCACCTAAAAGTTCCAAGTTTGAAGCTTGAAGAAGAAGATGGTGAAGATGGACCCTTTTCAAGAAATCACTAACTAGAGATGTGTTTAGATGATGAAGGAGATTAAGAAAATGTATTTAGTTGAAAATTTTGTGATGGTTGAGACAAAGGAGAGGGGCTGGCCATGTGGGTGTGGCTAGAGAGAAGGAGGAGAACTTGGGAAGAAAATGAAGGTAGAGAGAGAAATGAATAAAAAAGTGAAAGATGCTTTTAGGTTTTCTTTTAAATTTAGATAGTATGATTTAATTAAATGAAGCACAAATCCCTTGGCTCCAAAATATGCAGCATCCGTGAGGAGAGAGATGAGTAGCTTCCTTGAGAAGCTTGAGAGCTTTTTCAATAAAGGAGATGTGATTAAACATAAAGTAGATTACATTAGGATAAGATAATGTGATTTAATAGTTAAAGTAATAGGGTAATTATGATTTTACTACAAGCTATTACACAATGGATAATTGTTATAGTGCACAAAGTCAGTATTAATTGTCCAATGAATAATTGAGTGTATCTCAAAATTTTAATTAACGGTACGCACAGAAATTTTATTTATCAGATAAAATCTCGAGAAATGTAAATCATGTAAATTGTGCCCCTCCTTGGGTTTAGTAAGATCCCCCGTCGACATTTCCATAGTTCAAGGTTTACCAGCCTCAGGGAAAACATTTCGTTATCTCGGCTCTACTTAGCGCGTACGCAAAACAAGGATTATACTAAAATATTCGACGTTTCCAAAAAAATTCTCAAAAATCACAAATATTAGAAAATAACTATTCATCACAAAACAAATAATTTTCGGGGTGTTTCACTGACCCTGCTCGTGTGTGCACGTAAAATGAGAAATATATTAAAATATTTGACGTTTCCGAAAAAATTCACAAAAATTTCCAAAAATCATAAATATTATAAAATGATGATTTATAATGAAACAAATAATTTTCGGGGTGTTACAACTCTCCCCTTCTAAAAAAAATTTCGTCCTCGAAATTTTCATACCTTAGAATAGTTATGGGTGTTACTCATTCATCTTGTCTTCTAGCTCCTATGTTGCATCTCCAGTCGTTTCGTTCCAAATTACCTTTACCAATGAGATTTCCTTTCCTCTGATTTTTTTCACTCTCCTATCTTCAATCTTTACGGGAGGTGCCTCATAGGTTAAGTTCTCTTTCAATTGTACATGTCCGGTGCTAAGACATGGTTCGGGTCAGGAATATACTTTCGTAGTTGTGACACATGAAAGACATTGTGAATGTTTGAAAGAAAAGGGGGTAAGGCTATTTGATAGGCTGCTGGACCTACTCGGCGAATAATCTAGTATGATCCAAGAAATTTTGGAGTAAATTTTCTAGATTTCAAGGCCCGACCCACCCCAGTCGTAGGTGTGACTTTCAAAAATACATGCTCGCCTTCCTCAAACTCAAAAGGCTTTCTTCTTTTGTCTGCATAACTCTTTTGTCGGCTCTGAGCCGTCCTCATCTTCTCCTGAATCATCTTAACTTTTTCAGTCATCTGCTGTATAACATCTGGTCCAATAGTGAGGCGCTCACCGTCTTGGTACCAATATAAAGGTGTCCGACACCGCCATCCATACAGAGCCTCATAGGGTGTCATCCCTATGCTTGAATGATAACTGTTATTATAGGTGAATTCTATCAATGGTAGAATGTCATCCTAACTTCCAGTCTGTTCTATGGTGCAAGCTCTAAGCAAATCTTCTAATGATTGGATCGTCCTCTCCGATTGGCCATCGATTTGTGGGTGATAAGCAGAACTTAGACATAACTTTGTCCCTAATGATTCTTGTAGACTCTGCCAGAACTTTGAAGTGAATATTGGATCCCTATCCGAAACAATACTTGTAGGCACACCGTGCAGTCTAACAATTTCTCCAATATACAGCTGGGTCAGTTTCTCCAAGTTGTACCTTATGTTGATCGGGAGGAAATGCGCTAATTTCGTGAGTTAGTCCACAATTACCCAAATCGAGTCATGTCCTTTTCTTGTCCTTGGCAAACCCGCCACAAAATCCATTGTAATATTGTCCCACTTCCATTCAGGAATAGAAATGGTTGTAGCAATCCTGTGGGTCTTTGATGTTCCACTTTAGCTTTCTGACAAACCAGACAAGTCAATACACATCTAGTGACATCACTCTTCATTCCATGCCACCAAAATAACTTCTTCAAGTCTTGATACATTTTTGTTATGCTCGGATGCATATTCAGCTTGTTTATGTGAGCATGGTCGAGAATATACTTTCTAAGCTCTTAGTCACGGGGAATACAGACTCTACCTCAGAATCTCAGAATTCCGTCTATTTCTTTCACAAATGCTATTTCGTTGCCTTGCTTCATTAGCTCTCTCTTTTCTTGCAAGAACTTGTCGACCTTCTACTTTTCCCGTATGTCCTCCATTAGCTCACTTGAGATGGTGACCATGTTCATGCAGATCTTTGCTGGGGCCAATTCTACAAAAGACCAACATCTCTGAACTGCTCTATTAGATCCTTTTCCTTGACCATCAGGGCAAAGACACTGATCATCTTCCTACTCGAGGCGTCTATCACGATGTTTGCCTTGCCGGGGTGATACAAAAGTTAGAAATCATAGTCTTTCAGGAACTCCAGCCACCTCCGCTGCCTCATGTTTAACTCCTTCTGATCATACAAATATTTCAAGATTTTGTGATCACTAAAGATGTTGAACATCGCTCCATAGAAGAAATACCTCCATATCTTCAAAGTGAAAACCACAGCCGCTAATTCCAAGTCGTGCGTCGGGTAGTTCTTCTCATGCACTCGCAATTGCCTTAAAGCATAAGCCACCATTCTTCTATGTTGTATAAGCACAAATCCTAGTCCTTGGTATGAAGCGTCACAATACACCTCAAAGGGCTCATTCAGATCAGGTAGCATTAACACTGGCGAGGTAGTTAGCCATCTCTTCAACTCTTGGAAACTCTGTTCACAGTTGTCGGTCCACTCAAAAGTCTAGTTCTTCCTCGTGAGTTGAGTAAGAGGTCCCGCGATTTTGGAAAATCCCTCAATAAACCTCCGGTAATATTCGGCCAATCCCACGAAGCTACGAATCTCCATCACTAACTTAGGCCTTTCCCATTGTAGCACTACCTCCACTTTTGATGGATCCACCGCAATCCCTTCCTTTGATATTACATGACCCAAAAACTTAACTTCTTCCAACCAAAATTCACATTTTGACAGTTTGGCATTCAGTTCTTTCTCCTTCAGAATCTAGAGAACTATACTGAGGTGTTCAACATGATCCTCTTGATTTTGAGAGTATATCAGGATGTCATCGATGAAGACAATAACAAACCTGTCTAAGTAAGGATGAAAGATCCGGTTCATATAGTCCATGAAGATAGAAGGCGCATTCGTCACGCTAAATGGCATCACGAGGTACTCGTAATGGTTGTATCGGGTTTCGAAAAATAGTCTTGAGTATATCCTCCGTCTTCACTTGTATCTGATGATACCCAGATCGCAGTTTGATTTTTGAAAACACCGCTGCTCACTTCAATTGGTCCATTAAGTCATCAATTCTTGGGAGTGGATATTTATTATTGATTGTCACTTTGTTTAGCTGTCTGTAGTCCACGCACAACCTTGATGAACCGTCCTTCTTTCAAACTAGCAGTACTGGTGCTCCCCAAGGTGACACGCTTAGTCTAACAAATTGGTTTTCTAAAAGCTCCTCTAGCTGCTCCTTAAGTTCAGTTAATTCCACTGGCGACATCCTATAAGGTACTATAGACACGGGACCAGCTCCCGGTACAAGGTCAATAGCAAATTCTATTTCTCGCGCCAGTGGTAAACTAGGTACATCCTCAGGAAAGACTTCGAGAAATTCATTCACCACTGAAATTGTGCTCACATTAACCTCACTCTCGATTTTCAAAGAAGATAGTAGTATGTATCCGTGAGCTCCTTTTTTCAAGAAAGCTTGAACTTGGTTGGCCGTCAAGTATCTAGAATCCTCATCCATAGGGAAAACTATGGTTTTTCTTGAATAATCTAATAGAACATGGTTGGAGGACAACCAGTCCATCCCTAAAATTATATCTAGCTGAGAAAAGGGTAAACAGATCAAATCGACAGAAAAGATTCGACCTTCAACAATCAAGGGACAATTTAAACACACTTTGGTAATAACTACTGATTTATCAGTGTGGGTAGAAATAGTCAGATCAAAAGGTAAGGTAGACACTGGTAAACTAAGTCGTAGTACACAGTCATAAGATATGAAAGAATGGGTTACCCCAGAGTCATACAGTACAGTCAAAAGGTTACCTTCTATGGTGCCTTCTCCTTGAATCAAGTCTTCTGACTCGGAGGCTTCGGCTCCGCTCATGGTATAGACCTGTCCTCCTGCTTGAGGTTTGTTGGCCCTTGCAGCATTGACTGAAGGTTCAGCCTTCGTTTGGTTGCAGTCTCGGCACACGTGGCCAGGCTTGCCATATTGGAAACAAATAATTCCCTTTATAATGCAATCCCTCGTGGGATGATCCTTCCCACACTTCAGGCATTTTGAGGGATACGCCACATTTTGGCCGATCCGATTCCCAGTAGAACCTCCACTAAAACTTCCACCCACTGTCTATTGTTGGCTTCCCGTTGGCCAGGAATAGGGCTTCTTTTGGAAGCGATTAGAACTGTTGCCACTGCCCCTTTGGAACCTTGTAGGTCCAAAGTTCCTGCTCCTTGTATCTCTAGCTTACTCTAGAGCTTCCACTTCGCAGCACGTATCTAGCAGCTCTGAGAACTCGTTGATTTTTAGTATAATAATAGCTTTCTTCACTTTATATCTCAGTCTTTCTGTAAACTTTCGACACTTCCAGGTTTCGTTCGGTTGGTGCTGAAAGTACGTTGAAAACTTTGACAAGCTTTCAAATCTCGCTGCATATTCACTAATAGTCATGTTCCCCTGCCTTAGGTTGAGAAACTTCATCTCCTTCGCGTGCCTCGTGTTCGCGGGAAAGTACTTATCCAAGAATTTATCCTTGAATTAATCTCAAGTGATTTCACGATTTTCAGCCTCCAGCATTCTTTGCTCCCCGCACCACCAGTCATTAGCATTGCCAACCAACATAAAGGTAGCATAAGTCACCTTCTTATTCTCGGAGCAATTCATGCCTCGGAAGACTTTCTCTACCTCTTTGATCCATAGACTGAATTTATCCGAATTGAACTCTCCTTTGAATTTGGGAGGATTGTGGCGATGAAACTCCACCAAGTTTTGAGCGTCAGCAGTAGTTTTAAGCTGTTGAGCAGCTTTTTCTTGCTGTTGAGTAACTCTTTCTTATTGTTGAGTAGCTCGTTCAGTCTGTTGTGCTATGACTTCAGCCATCCTTTGCATTGCCTCTATAGCAACTGCCATGTCTCCACCTCGTGCCATCTTGCTTTCTCAAATCAAGTTAGCTAAAAAACACACGGAAGGTTAGATGTATTCACCCGGAATACCAACACAGAGATTCACACAGCACGAACAAGATAGACTTAATCACAAGACCCAAGGAAACATAAACCGGGACTCTGATACCAACTTAATGTAACGGCCCTTTTTGGGAGGGAACGTCACATTGTCATTTACAATGCGAAAAATTAAAAAATAATAATTAAGACCCAGTTCATTTCATGAATATAAATTTACTTGATTGTAATTATATGATTAAATTAGCGAGTATATTTTTTATTATTTTAATTGGTAAAATATAGTGACAAGACATGATTCCAATAAAGAGTAAGATGGAAGTAAAGCATTCATCGGATTAACTTGTATATATAATAATATATTATTATATTAAACTTGTTTGGTTACAAAGACACCTAGTATACAAAAAGCAAAAATTATATATATATGCCCGAAGAGATCATAAATATACAGCCCACCAAAATAATGACAGCTCAGGCCCCCAAAATAAACACTGATAGCCATCAGTAGTTATCGACAGTATTAACCCCTAAGAGGAGAAGGAACCACGCCAGGTCCTCCTCGGGTTCCTCCGGATCTTCCTCATCTGAGGAAGCCTCCATTGGAGCCACCGAGTTACGGGCCAAAGCTCGAGCAGTGGAGAAGAAAGAATCCTCTTGTAGGGTGTAATAACGATCACTCCACATCTCTCTGATGGGCAAGTAGAACTCTAAACGTAAACTGACGCTGCAAGTGACAATGGGCAAATCATGACGCCCCCAAGCCAGCGAAATCGACACGTCCCCCTCGTAGATATAGCGATCAGAATTAAGGTTGATGTGCCAGCAGACTGGCCCTCCGAGGAAGGTCAAACGCACATAACTTAAAAATCCGCATGGGCGTGCTGCCATGATCCAACAACAGGTGCTAGTCGAGGTCAGGTCAGAAGCCGGGGAATTCGTGAGCTTCACCCTCATTGCCGACGTCTTCGATGAAACATATTTATAAACGGGCAGAAATAATGGAAACACAGGAAAGAGGAAAGACATCCTACCATCATTACCAATTATGACAGTAGAGAAACAAAATGGTGCAAAGCGCCCACATAGCATTTCAGTAGTAATAATGATAAGCATCGAATAGCAGTGATAAATAATTAAGCAATTCCAAGCAGTTATACATCAGTAATACAATAGTACCAATTATAATAAGGATTAAATGCCAGATGATATATAGGCTCACTATGCACATGCGTACAATGTCAAAATCCTACTCCATGGAGCTAGACACAAACAGTCGGAGAGAAAGATCAGGAGACATGTCTGCAACTCGGCTGCCGTGGCCAAAGTGCTATAACTCATCAGTTTATCCACGTGCACATCAAGGCATTGTATAGACATTCTACACTAGATCACGATATAGGACAGTGTCTTGGTCCAGATCATCGGTGCGTTTGCATCGGTCTGCCCCACGGACAGAAGAGCTACCAACTGTCCATTGCGAGGTACCCGCACCTCGACGTCCCCAAGGTCAACAATATGACCTACACTAGTCTACTCACACCTGCACTAAAGTGTGTTCAATCTCTTAGGCAACACGGCATTAACAACAGTCCAACGAACTTTCACAATGCATGATAACTCAATGCATATATTATGTATATTCATTAATAATATACTTTCACAACATGCCACAATTTGACTAACATAAACATCTTCATGTTCTTGGTCCCACATTTGGACCCGTATTGAATAGTATTAAGTTCTCCAATTATGCATTACGCTTTTAGTACATTATGGAATTATTAGGCACCCTTACTAGCACTCTTTTTTTTTTAATTATTCGAAGTCTTTGGATAAAACTCTATTCTTGATTCTTTCTATTTTATGAAATCCTAAATTAATTTCTAATTGCCCAAATTAATTAAGTTTCACTTTGATTTAGTGATTCTTATGAGATTCTTTCCTAGAGGGGTTCATTTCATTATTGGGTTCCTTAATTTTAAACTTAGTCATGCTCACTTAAAGAATTATTTCTAAGTCTTACCAAGTCTCACACATCCTTATTTGTTCTTAAAGTCCAAAGAGTTCTATTTGGTTACTGAATTAATTTCCTTCCATCACATAATCCACTTGCTTAATCCCATGATTAATTAGAGATCATAGTTGTATGAAGTCATATGATTAGGCCATTATTAGCCATAGAGGCCGTGAGCCTCTCCAAGTTTTAGGATTCTAAATTTCCATTCCATTAATTACATATTGTCCACTTGATTATCTGTGTCTTCCACTTATTATGATTTTTCATCAAGAACCCTAATTTTGGGCCCCAAAACTGTGAGCCTCCTAGAGGGAATCTAGGTCATTTCCTTCCATTTTAAGTTTTCCAATCCATCCAAGTATATCAATATACATAACCAATCAATAAAATAACTTAAACAAATTAAAAACAATATGTGATCATGCAAATCATACAAATAAAGAGAGTAACCCTACTAGGGTTTCTCACAACCAATCACAAAAACAAAGTTCCTTACTACCAATATAGGTTGAGGAGGAGTATCTCCCTCTTACCTAAGAGAAAACAAACAAAAGAACTCCTTGTGTGCTCCTTGAAGATTTCAGCCAACACCACCCAAAAACCCTAAAATTCCAACTTCAACCAATCAATACCAATGCTTGAAAAAGAATGAATAAATGGTCAAAAAGAAAGCTTCCCAAATGAAAATAGAGAGAAGATCAAGAGAATACAAGAGTCTCACCCAAATATTCTAAGCTTGAAGCTTGAACAAGAAGATAGTGAAGATGGACCCTTTTCAAGAAATCACCAACTAGAGATATGTTTAGATGATGAAGGAGATTAAAAAAATGTATTTGGTTAAAAAATTTATGATGGTTGAGACAAAGGAGAGGGGCTGGCCATGTGGGTGTGGCTAGAGAGAAGGAGGAGAACTTGGGAAGAATATGAAGGTAGAGAGAGAAATGAATAGAAAAGTGAAAGATTCTTTTAGGTTTTCTTTTGAATTGAGATAGTATGATTAAATTAAGTGATGCACAAATCCCTTGGCTCCAGTATGTGCAGCAGCCGTGAGGAGAGAGGGAGGAGAGAGAGATGAATAGCTTCCTTGAGAAGCTTGAGAGCTTTTTCAATAAATGAGATGTGATTAGATATAAAGTAGATTACATTAGGATAAGATAATGTGATTTAATAATTAAAATAATAGGGTAATTAACATTTTACTACAAGCTATTACCTAATGGATAATTGTTACAGTGCACAAAGCTAGTATTATTATCCAATGAATAATTGAGCGTATCGCAAAATTTTAATTAACGGTACGCACAGAAATTTTATTTATCATATAAAATCTCGTAAACTGTGCCCAGCCTCAGGTTTAGTAAGATTCCCTATCGAAACTTCCACAGTTCATGGTTTACCAGCCTCAGAGAAAATATTTCGTTATCCCGGCTCTGCTCAGCGCGCACGCAAAATGAAGAATATACTAAAATATTTGACGTTTCCAAAAAAATTCAGAAAAATTCTCAAAAATCACAAATATTAGAAAATGAATATTCATCACAAAACAAACAATTTCCAGGGTGTTTCACTGACCCTGCTCAGTGTGTACGTAAAATGAGAAATATATTAAAATATTTGATGTTTCTGAAAAAATCCACAAAAATTTTCAAAAATCATAAATATTATAAAATGATGATTTATGATGAAACAAATAATTTTTGGGGTGTTACAAGAGAGAATGAAGTGAAGAGTTTATGTCATAAAGTGATATTAATGAAGTGAAATATCCAATTTACTTGAGCTTGGCCGTGGAGTGCATAGGATAGGAAGGTTAAAACTTATTCAGCAAGATAAAAACTAAGTACATGATTTCATATGGCTTATGTCATTGAGTGATCACTCCTTGGTCACATTAGATGCTTAACTTGTTCATGAACATCCTAGTAGCACTAGGTGGCCGTGGAGCACATAGAGAAAAGGTAACTAAGTTTTGATTCATTTAGTTCCTAGTTACATTTAAGCTAACATAGTCAATTCACTTAGTTACATGGCTAACTATTTAGTTACAAGGCTTAGGTCATGCATTGGTCACACTAGATGAATCATGCATTCTAGAAGGCTCTAGAATCTCCTTAAAATCGTGGAGCTCTGAGGAGTAGCAAACTAAATTTGCTCCATTTAGTTACTACTTAGGTTTTAGGTTAACTTAGTTAGACTACTTAGTTTCTTGGCCAACTAGTCTAGCCATTATTGTTGACCACATCCCACTAGCTTAGAAAATTCAAGCCATTAACATTAACCAATTCCTATTGGTTCACCAAAATGTGAGTCACAAAGACTTTTCCCAGTCTATTGTCCAACGGACAAAAGATACAAGATCTATTACCCAATGGGCAGAAGCTACTATGCACAAATCAGTAGATACTGTCCAACAAATAATAAAATGTGAAATATTTTTATTTCACCGATAAATTCTAAAAATCAAAAGATTGGGTAACGTATATCTCGGATTCAGGTTTAGTAAGCTCCATCGGCTCTGAATAAATCATCAAAGATTTTTTCCCCAGCCCAAAAATTTTTATTTTCCTAGCTCGGAGTAAATCACACACAAAGATCAAAAATAGTCACAGAACAGTCAAAATAAATTTACAATGCACAAAAACCCCAAAACAGTAGAATCAAGCATTTGCTAAAAAATAGGAAATTTCAGGGTGTTACAAAATGAGCTTGGTTCTTTAATCAGCCATGGTAATGAAATGAGCTTGGTTCTTTAATGAGCCATGGTAATGAAATAAGCTTTGTTCTTTAATGAGCCATGGTAATGTAATGAGCTTTGTTCTTTAATGAGCCATGATAATGAAATGAGTTTGATTCTTTAATGAGCCATGATGATGAAATGATTTTGGCTCTTTAATGAGCCATGGTAATGAAGAGAGCTTGGTTTCCTTATTGGACCATGGTAATCTAAGAGCTTAGTTTCCTTATCGGAACATGGTAGTCTATGAGCTTGGTTTCCTTATTGGACCATAGTAGTCTATTAGCTTGGTTTCCTTTGATGGGCCATGAGAATGAGTTTAGCTTGGTTCTTTTGTTGATCCATGAATGTTTACTTAGCTTGGCTCCTTTAGTTACTAAAAATGAGTCATGGAAGAGCTTTTAAAGCATATCTTACTACGTATTTGTTAAGATTATGTTTATAATGTTATGTATGTTTGGTTTTGGAATACTATTATTTAGAATTGTGAATTCTCACCCTGTTGTATTTCCATGTAACTCTAAGTTAAGACCCTTCTAAGGGAAAGAAGAAGAGACAAATGGACTAGATAGCTAGTTTCATTTTAGCAAAGCCTGTATAATATATATATTTGCTTTGTGATGTATAAAGATGTTATGTATTACAATTTGCCCTTTTGAGGCTAATTTTGTATAAATATGTATGCTTATTCAATAAAGGCTCTCTATAATGACATGTATGTTATTATGGGTTATGTTTATTATTTATCATATAGAAGTAACTCGCTTAACTCTGTTTACTTATGTATATTATGGATATACTATGGTATCTAGAGGAAGGGGTGTTATATTATGGTATCAGAGTAGTTCATCCTATTGAGTCGAGGTATGGATTGACTATGCTTAAGCATGTTTAGTAGTTCTTATTGTGAGTTATGCAATTTTTTGTCTTATTGTGAGATATATGGATAGAATTGCATGACAGCCTTAGGTTTAGATGGTAATGGTTACTGCCACACTATTACATTATATTGAGACTGACTAACTCAATATGCATTGTTTTGTGTGTACACGAAGCTATGGCTCCACCTAGGCGAGTTTTAGGGAACATGAATTCTTCAAGTGAATGTTCAGCTGATATATCTGGAGTGTTCATAGAGATGGCAACTGCTATGAGGGATCAAACTACTATTACAAACAAAGTTTTAGAGGGGATGGAAGTAAATCCATCTCAGCAGCTAGTACCACTAGTACAGTTAGTGTATGAAGTTGCGGTAGTAAATAACCAAAACTTCCCAAATCCTTCAAAATTTAGGAAGGCCAATCCTTCATCCTTTAAGGGAGAGTAAGACTTATTTTGAGTAGAGGCACGGCTTAAGGAAATGGAGAAAATCCTTACAGCTGTGGTTTCTTCAGATAACCAAAGAGTTTTGGTTGTCTCCTATATGTTAGAAAGGGAGGCAGGGTTTCGGTAAACAGATGCCAAGGAGTTGTTTGAGACATCTGACACTTAGATTACTTAAGGAGTGTTTAGGAATTCTTTTCTGTATAAATGCTACACTACGAACCTATAGAATGCCAAGGGGATGAAGTTCCTGAGACTTAAATAAGGTGGCATGTTGGTTGGCCAATATATGGCTAAGTTTGAAGAAGTAAGAACTAAGTGCATAATAAGCAATAAAATTGAACTTCAATCCATAAAAGTTTGAGTTAAGGGGGTTGATGTGTTCATTTTTCTGTGTTCATCATTCTTTGTTTTATGAAAACTGACAAAGGATGTATATTATCGAGTTCTTCATGATACTCGAAGTGAAATCATGATTAAGAGAAGTTGATTTATGTTTTTTGAGTTTATATCTACGTTTATATAAATGAAAACATTTATCAAAGTTGTTATTGAGTTTCCAATTCTTTTTTACATGAGTTATGGTGTCACTAGATACTTGTAGAATAAAGAAATTGGTATAGTAGTAATGGAGTAAGAAAGTAGTTGTTCTAAGATTTCTTAGTTTGTATTTCTGCAATATTCTTTTCGAATAAGACCAAAGTGGTAATTTGA
Source organism: Ormosia semicastrata (assembly GCA_029884595.1). Lineage (NCBI taxonomy): Eukaryota > Viridiplantae > Streptophyta > Magnoliopsida > Fabales > Fabaceae > Ormosia > Ormosia semicastrata. The sequence goes on along the minus strand of JAQQTO010000062.1, from coordinate 13,484,683 downwards.
ATAGAATAGTACAGATGGTTCCAAGTTTTTGTTATATCAGCTATTTGAATTTGCAAGATTTCAGAAGTAAACCAAAGTACACTAAGTAAGCAAATTTTGAATGGCTTAATCCTTGAGGCTAATCAAATACACTAAGAGAGAGCTATTCAATCAGCACAATCAGAAAGACATACTAATGTTAATTAGGTAGATTAAGTGTGCTATTTGATTCAAGGTGATTTTGATGTTAATCAAAATATCATGTTAGCTTTTTGAACAACAACTCAGAATGACATACTTTCGATATTGATTGAATAGACTAAGAGAGCTATTTGAATAGGCCATTTTAGAATAGTTTAAGCCATTTCAGAATGGTAAATTAGGCTAACTGAGTAAACTGAGAGTTATTCGATTAGCAACAGTTTCAGGTTAATCAAATATACTATAAGAGTTATTCAATTAGCAAGTTTTCGATTATGTTTAAAAAAGGCCTAGTGAATAGATAGTTATTCTATAGGCATAATTCTGAGAATAATTGAATTAACTTGATTAATTCGACTAGCATAATTTCGATGGGTCGAAACAGGAAAAGAGAGACTTATTTTTGATTGATCGAAATAGGAAAATTGGTGTTTTAATACCATTCAAAGGGAATAGTTAAAGGTCCAGATGACTAGCCCCAAATGGAACAAAAGTCATAAGGTTTTCACAAGAGGAAAAGAGGAAGAAAACTTTCTGGTGCTTGAGCGCCTGAGTGTTGGGAAGTGAGCACCTAAGCACTCAAGGCTAGAATACAGAAAGAGTAGTTTCTGGTGTCATAGCGCCCAAGCGCCCAAGAGTGAGCACTTAAGCGCCCAATGACAAATGAAACGGGGGAGGTTTTCTGTCATGAAGTGCCTAAGCGCTAGAGAAGTGGGCGCCTAAGCGCCCAAGGGTAGCAATTCCCAAGCTTTTTGTTTTGAGGAAATGGAGTTTTTTTGCTTGTAGGGATCTTTTATGCATGTTTTTTAGTATGTGTTAAGGCACTATTAGGGATATTTCATGAGGGAAATATCTACCTAGCACATGTGTAAAGGAATAGGCCTTTGTTCATTCAATGGTAGTGGATTCACATAGGTGAGTTTCTAGATCATTGAAGAGCAATTATGTTATCCTTGATATCGCTTATGGTATGATGTTATGGTATACTAGATAAAAGTATGATAAGGGAGTTTTACTTATCTTAGTGCATGATTTGCTCTCTTGTAGTTAAAGTTGAGTGAAATATGCCAGTTTTAAAGACATGCTCCTTCATCTCATTAAGTTAGGTTAGAGTAGAGTATTAGCAAAGAGAGGTTCATTTACTTGATAAAGTTGAGCCATAGCACAATAATCCTAACTAAGGGAGTGAGATAAGCCCTTTGACCTTACAAAAGAGTGAGAAAAATACTTTGCTAAAAATGTAGTTGTGAGATAAGGGAGTGAGAAAAATAACTTGTCATGGTAAAGATATGAGTAAAATACTTTACCAAGTGTGGTAAAGGAATGTGATAAGCACTCTACTTAGGCAAAAGTAGTGAGCTAAGCTTTTTGTCAAAGAACATGAGGAATGAAAAAAGCATCCATGAAAAAAGGAAGTAAAAGTGTGAAAACTCTCTACCAAGGGCAATAAGAATGAGCTAAGTTCTTTGCTATGCAAGGGAGTGAGAAAAACACCTTACTAAGAAAATAACAATAGCAATGTATAGGGATTTTGGATTAGCTTAGTGAATGTTTACATAGAGTTAAACTGTGAATGTTCTAGTGGTACTAAGTAGAGGCTTAATTACTTATTCCAAATCCTAATCCAAAGTTAGTAGGTTTATTCATTGTGAACGGTTATTTGTGAAATACTTATAACATGTTTATGAATAACTAAACTATGATATTTTACAATTGTATGGGTAGTTGTTTAATCATAGGAAAGATGAAGTTATGTATATTGTTTATGTTTTTGCTTGTGAAATTTTACATAAGGAGAATATATGAAGAGATTATATTTACCTATGTTTGAGTTTCCCATGTTTTATTCATGTCTACACCAATAAGGAAGTTAGTCATCACTTTATGTTAGTTTGGACTGTTGTGTGAAAGTAGAAAATAAGATTTGTTTGTGAATCTTATCATAGTTATGTGAAAGTAGAAAATAAGATTTTGTTTGTGTAATACTTATAACATGTTTATGAATAACTAAACTATGATATTTTACAATTGTATAGGCAGTTGTTTAATCATAGGAAAGATGAAGTTATGTATATTGTTTATGTTTTTGCTTGTGAAATTTTACATAAGGAGAATATATGAAGAGATTAGATTTACCTATGTTTGAGTTTCCCATGTTTTATTCATGTCTACACCAATAAGGAAGTTAGTCATCACTTTATGTTAGTTTGGACTGTTGTGTGAAAGTAGAAAATAAGATTTTGTTTGTGAATCTTATTTGTTTACTTCTTCTTAACATGGACGTCATTCTAGGCATGGATTTGGTTGTTATCGAACCATGTGGTTTTGAATTATTCATATAAGACTTTGAGGTTTATATCTGATAGTTCTTCTATGTCTATCTCTTTTGAGTCTATGTTTTTTAGAGTTAAACAAGTGAACAACTTCTTAGTAGAGGGGACTTTAGGGCATGTTCTCCTTTTCCCCCTCGAATGTTGAAGTTGAGCAAGCCTTAGGAAATACACATGTGATATGAGGATATCCAGAAGTGTTTCTTAGGGAAATAACTGAGTTACCACTTAAGAGAGAAACAAAACTTACTATGGATTTAGTTTCAGGAACAGAGCCTATTTCTATAGCACCTTACAGTATGATACCTTTAGAGTTGGAAAAACTCAGGAAGCAAATAGAAAATTTATTACATCGTTTTTAGATTCAGTAAGTTATTCTTACAGAAAGAGAACCTCTAAGTTTTGTTAGAGATTGAAGATAAAAAGTTAGATATAACTAAGGATGGTGAAATTCCTTCAAGTATAATATCTGTTATGAGGTAAGCATTTTTTAGGACAAAATTTAAAAAAGGAGGGGAGAAATGTAACATCCTCCCAAACCAGTTAGTCTTAATCATGGTTATAGAAGTTCAATAACTCTTGCATGAGTTACTTGTTAACTTTAGTAACATTTTTAAGTTAGTTGGGTTATTTTGATATAGCACTAAGTGTGGAAAGTAGCTATTAATAGTCCAAAGAGTAGCATAATTTGATAGAATGAGGGAAATAAATGAGAAGGATTTATTTCTAGGTCACAAATAAATAGTATAAGATATGGTTAATTTTGGAAAATTAACTAAGTTAGTATGATATTTCTAATAACACTGAGAGAGTGTTTAAGAGTTAGATTAAATAGACAAATATCTTGAAAAATCATGAGATTTTGGAAAGATATCAAGTAAAGAATAGAGAATTTTTTGGTAACTAGTATAAGTTAAGGCAAATACCTGTAAGCCTATTAGCTTATTTCCTTAGGTTTAGTTTAATTTGAGGAAGAGTAATAGGACTTAAGTGATGGTTTTCAAGTGCATGGAAAGTTGTGGAATGATGAATTAAAGATTGAGATGAATCCTAAAATTTTGCATAACACCTATGGAAGTTAGGAAACTTGGTTTTATAAGATCAAAGTATTCCTAAGAGATGTAAAGTTTCTAGCTAAATATATCAACCCATCCTTATCTTTCCATTCTTTTCCACCACCCCTCTCTCCTGTTTCTTTGACTTTCTCTCATTCTCATCCACTCTCTTTCATGTTGCAACAAAAAGGGAAAAGAGAAAAGGGAAGAAAGAAGAGAAGGCAATTGAGGAAAGAATGTAACATCCCAATAGCGATAACTTAGTATATCAAGCATATACCTAGATAAGCAATATTAGCTATGCTACTTCTAACTTAACATCAAACTAATCCATATCATTTAAACAAATAATAATGGAAAGCCTTGCGGAAACTAAAAGTTATACATACATATTTGCCTCAAAAGGGCACATTGTAAATCATAACTTTTATACATACTAAAAGTAGTGTAAATAAATACAAGCTTTACTACTAAGCATAAAAACTACTCTAGTCTTCATACTTTTTCTTCTTTCCCATGGAAGAGCTTCCACTTAGATTTATATGGCAACAAACGGGGTGAAAATTCATAATTCTCAGTATAAGTATACCAAAACCAAAGTTTAATCATTCAAAATGAATAAACCAAACTGAAACTAGTAAACAAACTAATACTCATCGCATAATAATCAATCACAATCTCTCTCTCTTTGTGTAACATTCCTAAGCAAACTATACTTCTGATCTAATATAAGTAACCATAATGATATCAAACAACCGCCTATACAATCGTAAGATATCATCAACAAGACAACAGCTCATACAACTATCACCGAAGGCAAAAACAATATATACACAAAAAAAACACAAATTCCAAGCAAAACAAATGTCAAGTAATGCAATGATGAAATGATGTATGATTATGCTCAAAGAAAAATGTATGATATTGTAGGTGCAATGTTATGAAACTTGACTATTCCTCTGGGTAGGGATGGAATATGTTATTTTAATATGTAACCTCCTATAGCCTACCAAGTAGGGAAGGAATCTGTTATATTAACATGTATAAAACTTTTAACAATGTGCCTAGGATTGGAAGGTTAGAAATTGGTTTAGAAATCAATGGAACATGACCCTATTTTCTAGTGAAAAATACTCCAGATAACCGGTTATGGGAGTGGCATAACTGATTATCTGGATATAACAAAACATGGTTTAAGGCCAGTAACTGATTATGTCTTAGTGGATGACCAGTTATTAGTGAATGGCAGAGAGTCTTGTTGTTCAATAACCAGTTAGCAAAGAAGGTATAACCGATTATTGACTTGTGATAGAGACTCGTGTATAGCACCAATTAACTCCTAACCGATTACCAAAAGGAGATAATTGATTATGGACAAGTCAAAAGTTAGATTTAGCTAGTCCTAACCGATTATCCAAGAAGGATAGTTGGCTAAGGACTTGAGGAAACAAAGTTTTATATTCTTGGGCTTTATGTAAAGCTTGATTAAGTTATGTAATGAGCTTGGTTCTTTAATGAGCCATGGTAATGAAATGATCTTGGTTCTTTAACGAGCGATGGTAATGACATGATCTTGGTTCTTTAATAAGCCATGATAATGAAATGAGTTTGTTTCTTTGATGAGCCATAGTAATGAAAAGAGCTTGGTTTCCTTATTAGACCATAGTATACTATAAGAGCTTGGTTTCCTTATTAGACCATGGTTGTCTAAGATCTTGGTTTCCTTGTTGGACTATGGTAGTCTATGAGCTTGGTTTCCTTATTGGACCATAGTAGTCTATTAGCTTGGTTTCCTTTGATGGGCCATGAGAATGAGTTTAGCTTGGTTCTTTTGTTGATCCATGAATGTTTACTTAGCTTGGCTCCTTTAGTTACTAAGGATGAGTCATGAAAGAGTTTTTAAAGCATATCTTACTCCTTATTTGTTAAGATTGTGTTTACAATGTTATCTATGTTTGGTTTTGGAATACTATTATTGAGAATTGTGAATTCTCACCTCGCTGTATTTCCATGTAAATCCAAGTCAAGATCCTTTTAAGGGAAAGATGAAGAGACAAATGGACTAGATAGCTAGTTTCATTTTAGCAAAGCCTATACAATATTTATATTTGCTTTGTGATGTATAAAGATGTTATGTATTACAATTTACCCTTTTAAGGCTAATTTTGTATAAATATGTATCCTTATTCAATAAGGTTGGGGTGTTACATTATGGTATTAGAGCAGTTCATCCTGTTTAGTCGGGGTATAGACTAACTATGCTTAGGCATGTTTAGTAGTTCATGTTATATGTAACACCCCAATCTTTTCTTGCTTTCGGTTTATCTGTGTTATCTGTGTTGTTATGAACTTTTGTGAATTTTTATGAATTAATTGGCTTGTGTGGATTATTTTAATATTATTTTAATATTATTCTCAAAAAAATTTGGACTGTTGAATCGGGGCCAGGGGATCTTACTAAACCCAAAATCAGATATAGTTTTCAGAGTTTTCATTATCTGAGATTTTATCTGACAGATAAAATTTGGGTACACTCTATTATCCATTGGACAATAGATATCAGCTTTGTTAACTGTGATTTTTGTCCATTGGATAATAGCTTGTAGAAAAGATTTAGTAAATTGTTTCTGTTTAGTCACTTTTGTGATATCACCCACATGACATCACCTTTGACTTTTAGACTAAAGGGAAAAGCTTCTCAAGGAAGCTTTGTGAAGCTTGTTGAGGAAGCTTGGCTCCCCCTCCTAAGGAGAGTGCATGGCCATGGAGAGAGAAAGGAGGCTTCTAGAGTAAGCTTGTATCTCATTTTCATTTTCATCACTTTTCTAACCATTTCTATCTCTTCATCCAAAAGTTACACACTTTGTTTTCTCTCATTTTCTCTCCTCTAGCTCACGGCCACTCCACCAAATCCACCTTTTCATCTTTTTTGATTTCACTTATCTACATTTCCTACATCAAAACCTATTTTCCTAGGCCATTTGGTTTGAAGATCTTAGCTTGTTCATCATTTCTAAGCATTTCTTCAAGTTAGGGCTTGAAGATTTCTAAGGTAAAATTTCTTCTTTTCCATTTTTCTTTCTTTTCTTCTTTCTAAAACCATGATTTTGATCCATGGTCATTCTTCTCTAAGCCTAAAATGTTGATTCTTTGGCTTGTCATTTTCGTTTTTCAAGAAAGCTCTTGGAAGAGGAAGCTTGTTCAAGGAGATATTCAAGAGGTGATTGGTTATTCTCCAAGGTAAGAGGGAGATCACTCTCATCAACCTTTCATGGTGGTGAGAGATGTTTTGTTGTGTTGAGAGTGGAGAATCCATGTGATGATTCTTCACTTGATTGTTTTTTACTCTTGGTGATGATGTGTGTGAAACAACTTCATGTTTTGTTCTTGTTTTGCATGCATTCTTGAGCATTTTAGGCATTTTAGTTTCCTTTTTAGTTTATTTTTCCCTTAGTTCGGATAATTGCGGTGTTTTTGGTGTTTTTGTGTAGGATTAATGTTGAATTGGCCTTGGATTGAATGGAATGCTTGCATGTTTGAAGTTGGAGCTTAATGGATAGCAAAAAGGTGCAAAAAGACCATTTCAGAGGGATCCACGGCCTGCCCGTGGTTTCTACCATGGCTATGGTTCGAGGGAGTCAAGAAAAGCAAAATCAAAATTTCAGAATCAACCACGGCCTGGCCGTAGTGGCCACCACGGCCGTGGTTGAGAGTCAGCTTGACAAACTTAAATCCAGAACTGACCACGGCCTGGCCGTGGTACCCACCACGGCCGTAGATCGCAGTGCGCAGCAGTTTTTAAGTTTTTATTTTTATTTCTTTTAGGGGCTTTTTAGCCAATTAAAACCCTAGGGTTATAAATAGAGGTTCTGAATACAATGAGGAAGTTCTAATTTGGTTTTGGAAGAGGCACAATGGAGGCTTTGGTTCTTGATCTTTCTTCCCTCTTCTCTCTTGGATTACGGGTTTGGATGTCAATGAACATGTTTTCTGATTCCTTCTTCTCTATGTCTGAGTAGTTTTTTTTGTTTCTAGGATTGGGCAATACCTTTTGATACATTGATAATGATTAATTGACGTTGTTTCCCCTTTTATTGATCTTGAATGTTCTTTGATTCAATTCTTATTGCTCTTATTCATGTGAATTTGCTGGCCACTTATTTGCATCTCATAGGCATTTAGGGACATACTGAGAGGTGAACCTAGGTGTTGGAACCATAAGAATTGAACTTAAGGTCTAAATCACGAAAATAGTTTTAGCCTTTTGAGGATTCAATGAATTACCACAAAGCATAATGGGTTCAATTTAAATTCAATTACCACGAGAGTAGGAATTGGTTTAATTGGGCACGGATCTTGTATCTTGAGAAAGAACATTAACTAATTTAGGGTAATTCACCTTTAATTGAATTTTAGATTTAATAAAAGGGTTGTCAATTAGAATTTGTCTTGTATCATTGTGGTACCCCAATCTTGGAAGCTTTCTTGAATCTGAATACCTTTCTTGATAACTTGCTATCTTTGTTCTAAATTCTGCACTTTGATTTTTATTTTATTGGTTTGTTATTACGTTCTTCTTAATCAACAATCATATTCCCTTTTTGTTTAATTTAATTAAATTAATTAATTAATTGGTATTCATAGACACAGTCCCTGTGGATTCGATCTTTTTATTACTTGACGACAAAACCGTACACTTGCGGATTTCACGCATTAAGTTTTTGGCGTCGTTGCCGGGGACTGTGTTTTTCTTGAATATTAATTTAATTTTTAATTTAATTATTTTAAACCTTTTTCTTTTATTTGGTTCTTACGTTCTTGATTTCTCTTTGACTCTCTGCAGGTAATTTCTCTTATTTATGCAAAGTACTAGACGTTCTAGGACTCTTATTGAAGTAGATCCTGAAATTGAAAGAACTTTACGTAGAAGGAGAAGACAACAAAGGCAAAGAGTAAGAGAAATATTTGAACCACCACTTGTCATGGCAGCAGCTGAGGATAATAAACCATTAAAAAAGTATGCAGCCCCTAATGCTCGGGGTTTGTGATCTGGAATTACTCGGCCAGACATTGAAGCTAGGCACTTCACTATACCTTCTACCTTACTTTCTATGATAAGGCAGAACCAGTTTGGAGGATTGCCATCAGAGGATCCTAATGATCATGTGGATATGTTCTTGGAGTTCTGTGAGACCCTCAAGATCGAAAGTGCCTCTATTGATGCTATTCGTCTCTGCTTGTTTCCTCTATCATTGAGAGATAGAGCTAGAGCGTGGCTGAAGTCTATTCTTGCTGAGACAATAACTACTTGGGACCAATTGGAGCAAGCCTTGTTGGATAAATTCTTTCCACTTTCTAAGATTGCTCACCTAAGGACTCAAATCACAAGCTTTGTTTAGAAAGATGGCGAGTCATTGTCAGAAGCTTGGGATAGATATAAGGCTTTGCTGGAAGCCTGCCCACACCACGGGTTAGAGAAATGGTTGATTGTCCATACCTTCTACAATGGTTTGGAATATTCTTCGAAGGTGTCTCTTGACTCCGCAGCTGGTGGAGCTCTGATGAATAGGAGGCTCACAGAGGCTTATGAGATAATTGAGAGTGTAGCTTCAAATCATCACCAATGGGCCAATGAAAGAGGGTACAACCCGAGAAAGCTCTCGGGAGGTAAGTTTGAGGTAGATGGTGTTGATTTAATTATGTCAAAGTTTGATTCTTTGAATAAACATTTTGACATGCTTGAGAAAGCTCATGTAAATGTCATAGGTGCCTCTAACAATTTTTGTGAGATTTGTAGAGCACAGGGACATATAGGTGCTGAATGCCAAGTTGGAATGGGATCCTCACATGGTGCACCGGTGGAACAAGTGGAATCATGCCACAATTTTCATGACTTCAACCAAAAGGGGAGGAATGATCTGTATTCCCAAACTTACAACCCCGGTTGGAGGTCACATCCTAACTTCTCTTACCGAAATAGTCAATATCAAGCTGGGCAAGGTAGTGCTCAACCCTTTTCTAGATCTCAACAGGTACAAAAATCTAGACTTGAGTCTCTTCTTGAGAATTTTGTTGAGAGCTAGTCTAAGTAGAATGAGGAGTTTAGGCACCATGGGCAAGTTGTGACTAAGGCCATTAGAGAGTTGTCAGCTAAGGTTGACAATTTGGCCATTCATAATAAGATGTTGGAAACCCAGATTGCCCAACAAGCAAGCACTTCATATAGGCAACAAGGTAAGTTTCCTGGTCAACCAGAAATAAACCCAGGGAATAAACATTGTAAAGCTGTGAGTTTGAGGAATGGAAAGAAATTAGAGCATTCCAAAGGTAAGGGGGAGAGTGACAAAGATGAGGGGACTAAGGAAAAAGAGACTAAGACACAGCCCTTAGGTGAGGAGGAAACTAATGAGAAAGTGTCTAAGTATATACCCCCTGAGCTATACCAACCCCTAGTTCCTTTCCCTCAAAGACTTGCTAAGGCCAAGTTAGATAAGCAATTTGGGAAGTTCTTAGATGTTCTTAAGAAATTGTACATTAATGTACCATTCACTGAGGCGTTAAAACAAATGCCTACATATGTTAAGTTTCTTAAGGACATCTTATCTAATAAGAGGAAGCTAGAAGAATATGAGATAGTAGCTTTAATTGAGGAGTGTAGTGCCTTAATTCAAAATAAATTGCCTCCTAAGTTAAAGGATCCAGGTAGCTTCTCTATTCCCTATTTGATTAGTAACACTAGTTTTGATAAAGCTCTGTGTGATTTGGGGGCTAGTGTTAGTCTTATGCCCTTTTCTGTGTGTAAGAAGTTGGAGGTGGGTGAGCTGAAACCCACAACTATCTCACTTCAATTGGCGGATCGGTCTATCAAGTACCCCATAGGCATCTTGGAGGATGTTCCTATTAAGGTTGGTAAGTTTTATATGCCAATGGATTTTATTGTGCTTGACATGGAAGCTAATGCTACAATGCCGATCATACTTGGGCGTCCATTCCTTGCCATTGGAAGGGCGATCATTGATGTTCATGAAGGAAAATTGACTTTGCGATTGAATGATGAGGAAGTAGTTTTTGATGTTTTTAAATCTGAAAATAATTCTAATTCCTCAAATTCATGTAATCGCATAGATGCTACTAATGTTGTGGATAGTGTTGTGCTTTCAGGTGTGTAGGAATCAGTGGCTGATGTTATGCTCGAAAAGACCTTGCCCAAGGGTACCACAAAATCTGAGAAGTCTAAGCCCAGTAAGAAAGGACCTAAGAAGCAGAATGACAAGTGTGTCAAGATGCTCTCCTTTTCCTATTGGTTACGAGAGCAACGGATGTTTGGAAAACATTGAAACTGATCCTCTTTTAAAGGATCCTTATCTCCCAATTAAGTCAGAAGCGAGAGTTTCCAAAGATAAGGACTCGAATTTCTATAAGTTTCAAAAAGTCTTGCAACAAGATTCAGACTCCAAGGAAGCGGCAAAATCCAGACTCTGGGATAAGGGGTATGGATTTACCGATTTCTAACCCCGGAGATATTCTAATACAATGAACGTCGGCCTCGGTATGGGAACAACGCGAAACTGGCTCTGAAGTCAGGGCGTAGCCCATTAAGTTTCATGAAGCTAAATACCTTGGCACTTGACTATCCTATCTAAGCGCCAAGCTGGGGGCAACTGTTCTGGACTGTGGACCGGGATCCTACCCACAAGGGTCAACCCGACACACGCTCCACCTTATTCCTCCATCAACATCCCTGAAAGGACTGCAAGACCTCGCAATGCATAACTCATGAGGATCAGGGAATCAACGCAGACTCTCGTAACTGCTGATATGAATCTCTCTGATTCTATAACCTTTCCTCTCAATAAATGACTATAACGTCCATATTCCAATAATACCTGCATTGAATGCCCTGACTCTAATCATGCTCCATAAAGATCAGGCTAAGTAAACCTAAACAGGTAACGGTTATTGAATAACAAAGACCTGAGCACACTATCTGACTTGAGCATCGGAGTCCTTTTTGCAGGTACCACCCCTGCCGGACCCTAACGGTGGAACACAGCTGCAGAAGGGAGGAAACCACCAAACCATACCTTCCACAGGTATCCTTCTGAATTTGTTCAGAACAAAAACTATTACTGTTGAAAAATCTTATAAATTTTAACTAATAATATTTATAAAGTTATACAACTTTAAAAAATTGGAGGTGATCGAATTTCCTAAAATTATAACTGTATTTTTTGAAAAATCTTATAAATTTTATCTAATAATATTTATACAGTTATACAATTTAAAAAATTAGACTTGACAGGTGGTAGTTGGCAAACAGCGTAACTGGTGACAATAGTGGTGGTAGTATGTAAAAAAATATAACACAAAAAAATTGAAAAAAATCTAAAAAAAAAAGAAAACCTGCTTAGTAGGTTTCCTGTAATTGATCTAAGCCATTAATTTATTTTATGGATAAATCAATGACTTAAATTATGAGGTGTATGATACACCCTCCTTTGGAGGGTGTATATTAGAAATGACCGCCTCTGTTCTTTTATCTGTGTTATCGTTTTGGGTTTCTCGTAACTTTTTTTTTATTCAGTTTTGATCTTAAAAAAAAGAAAAATAAGACAGACTTTTTTCTTTACCTAGTGTTTAAATATTTTTTCATTAATGAAACAGAATGAAATAGATTAGAACGAAATATGTGAAGATAGATAAAAAAAATGAAATATAGTTACTATTATTTTTGTTTAAAAGTTTCATTAACAGAATAGAACGGAACTTCATTACCTATGCATTCTTCCATTTCACCTCAATTTTGAGGATAATAAAAGTTAAGTATTTGAGGGAAAGTGAGGAAAAATAATTCTCCATATATTCTTTTCTATTTTCATATATTTTAAAACTCTTAAACATAAAAAAATTATTTCATTTCCCCTTATTTCCTCTGTCATCCCCTCATTACCCATTACCTATTATCAAAGTGTTATTAGATAAGAATGAAACAGATGAGGAATGATAGAGTAGAGTCTTTCGGTTAGCTTCCTTCTTTATAATAATAATAATAAAATAATAAAAATAAAGTAAAGTATTGGGCTAGTTTTTCAAGTTTGAACTTAATATTTTATTTGGGTCAAATTTGTTGTTTAAAGTTGACTTGCTTTCTTTGAAAAAAAAATTAAAGAGATAAAGTAGTCAAATAAATTGAATTTAGAAGAGTAAAAGTAAAATAAAAAAAATAAACATTGAAAGTTGTAGTTATTCTTAAAAAAAGACATGAACAAAAATAGAAAATATTTTGAGCTCTCTTATTTGAGTTGTTAATAATTAGTTTACTTCTTAGTGATTATGTTACTTTGCTTATTAGCATGATTCTGTGTGTTGTTACTATTTTATCCTAATATATAATTCTTGCATTTTTTTGGGTGATTAACATTAAAAGAAAAGAAGTTTCATTCCCTAATTGATTTTTATTTTCCAAATTTTTTTCCTATAAAAAAATAAATAAAAACTCTTTTATTCATGCAATAGTCTATGATGTTGATTGTATAGTTTACTATTTTCAAGTATCATATGAATTATAAGAATTTATCGTATAACTTTGTTATCTTAAATCCTATGCAAAAGTAAATTTGTTTGTGTCAAATAAAATATTTATTAAAAAATCTTCCATATTTAAAATCAATCAACCCATGACTCATTTGGTAATGTAGTTTATATTTTAAAGGGATAAAATAAATATTGATAAGTGTTTTGGACCGTGATCCGGGATCCCGTTTAGTTGGATCAACCCGACACACGACTCACCAAACTCTGCCCTGGACAACATGGTTAAGGCCTTGAAGGTAGTACGGACCTCGGAGCCATGCATACTGAACAATGTTGGGCCATAATATCAAGATCATTAGATATGCGCTAAGGATGTATCCCTAAATATCCGTAATTGTCAATCATCTACTTATGATATTATAGGATTCATAATTGTCTCAGATTGATAAGTGGCTTTCGCATTAAGAGTTCCTAACTTATTGGGATTCATCCCAATGATAGTAGGAAAGTAATCCTTGTCATGATACTAATCCTAAATACCTGCATATAATGCAGATTGCATGAGGATTCTATACACACTCTATAACTACAAGGCTAAATAGCCTTAATCAGGTATCAGTAAATTACTCAATATATACTGCCTTACTTGTGCACAGCCTAACTTGAGCTTCGGAGTCCCTTTGCAGGTACCCACCCCCTGTTTCAACACGCTCGATCGCTGCTGCTCAAGGAGGAAACCACCATTCACGTGCCTTTCTCAAGTACCCTCTGAATCCACTTCAGAACATTGGCATCGTCTGTGGGAACTGAGTAAACTTCTAATCCCATGCAAACATGGTGAACACACGTCAATATTCAAGGAGAAATGCTGCACCATCTCCTACTGATCAAAGACAGGAGCCAGTAGCCCAACCCCCTCCTTAACCAGTTCCACCGACTGCGGCGGAAGCTTCGACTGTTGGAGACCGAGAACACATCTCAGAGCATCAGCGAGATGGACATAAGACTTCAATTTCTGATGAAAGTCCACTCCCAACTCGTAAAACGTCTGTCCTAGATAGGCTTGCCTCCCCTGGAGAGGGGACAACCAACGCCGCCCCAAGACCTAGAGGCTCCGTGCAATCATGCCTAGGCCCTCGCAATAACAATACTGTTGATCGTGCTCCTAGCCGAGCTCCTGCCTATTCAGAGATGACTAGGAACTGCCTTTAGGAATTGGTAGCCCAGCAGATACAGCAACTGGATGAACAATGCTGCCAGTTGGATGTCCAACGATGTCAGATCGACGAGCTAGAGCAATTAGTACATGTGGAGACTGTCCAAGAATGGAGGAATGTGGCTAACAACTAGAGAAGGTCACCCCGCGATGAAGATAACCATATCATCGGGAACAATATCCCATTTCTTGGCATCCAACAACAACCCTTTTCAGAAGAACTAATGGCGTACAGGGTCCTGAGAGGTTTTAAGCCCCCTCCAATCTCGAGCAATATGATAGTACGATAGATCCGCAGGAACACCTCGATGCCTATACCTATTCCATGTAGTTCCACAGGGGGACACCAGAATTTTTATGTTGGGTTTTCCCCCTCTTTCTAAATAAGGGCGCCCTCTGATAGTTTTCCACCTTGCAGCTAAGGTTTATTGTTGGATGGGATAACCTCTCACAGCGCTTCCTAACACACTATACCACCGCGAAAGAGCAACCCAAGTCGCTTGACTCTCTTTTTAGAATTTGTCAGGGGAGCAACGAGTCCCTTAGGGAGTATATTAAGAGATTTAGCACCGCACTTGGTCGTGTGGCTAGTCTTGATGACCAGATCACTCTTCATTACGCTCAGAGCGGCCTCCGAGCTGACTCTAATTTCTTCCAGTCATTAGCAAAGAAGAAGACTATGAACGAATTTCATACTCGATCAGTGAAATACATTGAGATGGAAGAAACCATTAAGGATAAGGAGACTTTGGAAAAGGGTGAGCCTATTCACCAGAAAAAGGACCGAAGCTCTAATTAACCTCAGACGACCACCAAATGCGATCCTTATCGGCCCAAATATTCTGACTACACTTTGTTGAACACCTCGTAAGAAACCATTCTCAAAGAGGTACTTCAGACTGAGTTCTGGAATATCAAAAGGCCGCCATCTCTGAAAAAAACAAAGGACCATTCTAAATACTGTAAGTGGTATAAAGGCTATGGCCACGAGACAGAGGAATGTCACCAGCTCTGGGATGTAATCGAATCTTTCATTAAGGAAGGCCAACTACAAAAGTATATTGCCAGCATCAAGAATAATGAAAATCCCAAAAAATAGAGAGAACGAAGACATAGTTGAAGCCCCAGACGAAGTCCGACCCCGAGACAGAGGAGGAGGACCCGTAGCCCAATTAGAAAATCTCGGACTCCACCCCACCGTGAAGCCAATGACCGGCCAGATCGGAACCGAGATACTCAGAATGGGGCTAATAGAATAGATTGGTTAGTTAACACGATTTCTAGAGGGTTTACAGGAGGAGGCTCATCCAGTAACTCTCGGAAGAAAGCACTACGGACTACGGTATTGAGCGTTTCTAGCTGTACACGTAGACCACGTATTGATGACAGAGAAAAACCATAAATACCATTCACCACCAAGGACTTTGGCGAGATCATCTGAGATCATGACGATCCACTCGTCATATCCGGAATAATATCGAACGCCGAAGTTCGACGTATTTTTGTAGATCAGGGTAGCTCGACGGATATAATGTTTATGGATGTCTTCCAGAAACTGGAGTTCCCTATTTTTGCTCTGACTCCCGATGAAGGTAAGCTCACGGGATTCTCCAAGGATAAGATTACCTCAGTGGGATATTTTAAAACATTCCTAACCCTCGGGGATAATAGAATCTACAGAATCATCAAGGTCAGATATTTAGTTGTGGATTACACGTCTGCTTACAATATCATCCTAGGACGAGCCACCCTAAACGGCATTGTCGCTGTAGTTTTCACTGCCCATCAGACCATGAAATTCTTGAACAAAAATAACAAGATGGTCACAGTTAAAGGCGACCAAATTGTAGCCTGCAAATGTTATAACGAAAGCCTCAAGATCTGCAGAACTCCCAAGAAAGCACGAGCACTTGCAACTACCCCAGCGTTAGATCAAGTGAACATCCTCATGACTGAGTTGAATGTTAGGGAAGAAATTTGGGGTACCAGACCCCAACCAAAAGGAGAATTACTTCTCCTTCAACTAGGTGACAAGCCCAATCAAGTCACCTAAATAGGAGCAAACTTGGAGGAGCAGGAGAAACATCAGCTAATAGAGTTCCTTCAACGGAATAAAGACTTATTTGCATGGACGTCGTCTGACATGCCTAGGCTTGACCCTGTTTTCGTTTGCCATCGTTTATCTATTAAATGGGATGCAAAGCCAGTTTCCCAAAAGAAAAGAAAAGTCATCCCGAAAAGACAGCAGATCATTGAAAAGCAAGTCAAGAAATTGCTCAACGCTGGATTTATCAGGGAAGTCTCCTACACCACATGGCTCTCCAATGTGGTTCTAGTCAAAATGTCAAATGGAAAGTGGAGGATGTGTGTGGACTATACAGACTTGAATAAAGCATACCCTAAAGATCTATACCCCCTCCCTAACGTTGACAAGTTGGTTAACAGCTCATCCGAATTTCGGCTACTATCCTTTATGGACGCCTACTCGGGATACAATCAAATTCCCATGTATCCCAAAGATGAAAACAATATTGCTTTCATTACCGAAAAGGTGAGCTACTGCTACAAGGTCATACCTTTCAGTTTAAAGAACACTGAAGCCACCTATTAGCGCATGATAAATAGAGTCTTTGAGCGTCAAATAGGAAGAATGCTTGAAGTGTACATTGGCGACATGATCGTCAAAACCCCAGAGTTTGGATCCCACACTGCCAACCATGAGGAAGTATTCGTAAAAGTCAAAAAGCACAATATAAGACTTAACCCTAAAAAATGCACTTTCGGTGTTCGAGCCGGGAAGTTTCGGGGCTTTATGTTAACGCGTCACGAGATTGAGGTAAACCCTGATAAATGCCAAGCGGTGCTTGACATGCATAGCCCCCAGAATATAAAAGAGGTCCAGCAGCTCACAGGATGAATCGCGGCACTCACACATTTCCTCGCTAAAGCCGCTAATAAATCTCTCCCCTATTCAAATTATTAAAAAAAGGTACGGGTTTTGAGTGGACCCAAGAGTGTGAAGATACCTTCACGTCCCTCAAGAATCTGCTGTCATCTCCCCATATATTAACTAGACCAGATCCCAGAGAGACACTATATGTATACCTCTCTGTCCATGAAGAAGCCATTAGCTTAGTTCTTATTTGAGAAACTGTTGAAGGACAGAAGCCGGTCTACTTTGTGAACAAAGTATTGTAAGGCCCCAAGCTCTGTTATCAGAAGATAGAGAAGGTTGCCTTCGCCTTAGTTGTCACAGCCAAGAGACTAAGGCTATACTTCCAATGCCACCTGGTCGTAGTAAGGATGGATCAACCGATCCGCTAAATATTGTATAAATCGGACTTAGCAGGAAGGATGATTGCCTGGTCCATCGAGCTATTTGAGTTTAGAATTTTATATGAACCCAGAATAGCATTTAAGGCACAAACTCTTTCAGACTTCCTTACCAAACTTACATTGAATCCTGATGATCATGAACAAGCATCATGGACTGTATTCATTGATGGGTCATCTAATCCTAAGGGAAGTGGTGTCGGGATAATCCTAAAAAATCCATAAGGCATGACGATCGAGAGCTCCTTGAAGTTTGAGTTCACTACCTCGAATAAATAGGCGAAATATGAAGCATGCATCACTGGATTAATGATGGCTAAGGAACTGGGCGCAATAAGGATTACACTATGTAGTAATTCCTAGCTTGTGACATCCTAGATCCAAGGCAATTACCAAGCTAATGAGCCCCTCTTACAGAGATACCTCGCCAAGGTACAAGGGCTCCTCAAGGAGTTTCAAGTGGTGAACATGGAATACATCCCCCGGGAACAAAACTCAAAGGCCGATCTTTTATCTAAGCTGGCCTGTAACACCCCTTTTCGGGAGGCATTACATATTAGACTAACTCTTACATTTTAAATTTTTTTAATTCTTTCAAGTTATAAAAGTGAATAGTGTAAGATATAAGTTTCAAAAGCTTCTTTTCGTGGATAACATAAACTGGTCAAATTTTAGGAACACAAAACATAAAAACCATAGAATAACTAAAAGACTCAAGTTATAGGAACTAAAAAGGCTTTTCATAAAAGCAAAGTTTACTACATCTTTAAGTACATCATTTGCATATCCCAAAAATAGAAAACTTAAGTACTCCAAAATAAACATATCTATACATATGGCTACCAAATAAAAATTGAGCCTTGTCCAAGTCCAAACACCTGAAGAACGGGCTCCTGCACCAGATCTTCGCCTAAATTCCCTTCAGAATCCCCAATAGACAAAACCCCCAGTTGGGGCATGTCACTACAGACAAGAGTCTAAGCAGTCGACTCCACAGAGTCCTCCCTAGAAGAAACTCTCCGATCATCCCAAAGCTCTCCAAGGGGCATGTAAAAATCTAAGCGAACATCTGCATCCATGGTAAATGTGACTGCCTCATACCGGGTCCTACTCCAACTCAGAGTGACAACTCTATCATACCGAACACGTCCCGTATCTCACTGAACACTCCATGCTCTGATGCTTCCATGGAACCGTAGTCTAGTGAAATCTCACGGGTCTTGCCTTGTCGCCATCATGATCATTCCCAACATAAATATAAAAAAAAAATAGAAGCAGACAGCATAATACAGTAGAAGAAGTGAGATCCCTTACATCAATACCATCATGGCAGCAAGAAATACAACGAAAGACAGTAGTGCCTTTCATACACAACAACATCAAGTAATAGCATATATAATCATGTCAATATAGGAATATTCATAGAATAACAAACATAATCATGTTATCAACTGATAAGTAAATCAGCAATATACACCAAGACATATATATATGTATAGATTATGTCACAATAACAAATATGCTGACTATGCATATGCATGATGTGTATGCTGACCATCCTTATACACAATGCAACCAGTTCCTACTCCATGGAGTTAAGGTTCAGAGATGAGCATTCCAGAAGATCTGTCCCCCCCTCAAAAGACAGTCTACGCCGGATCACGAAAAGGATAGTGTTTGTCGGGTCCTCGTCGTGCGTTGCAACGGTTGGATCACCTCACCTTGACACCCCCTGAGATCCATCCGGGATCACACTTATCCAAATTCTCGCTCACTCCTAGGCATCATAAGCCGACAGTCTAATACTCAAGTGCATGCTCACAGAAATCAAACCACCATTGTACCGTTCCCAACAGTATTAAGGCAACCACTCATACGATTGCCCAACACCATTAGTATCAATGATATTATATAGTCGCTCATACAACTACGTAATACCAATGATCCACTCGGGTCCAGTACGTCGACCCAAGGCACAATGTCAAATTCATAATCCACTTGGGTCTAGAACGTCGGCCCAAGGCACAATGTTAATGCATGCTATCACAAAGGATTTCAGTCATGCAAATTCAAGAATCATTATTATCAAATCACGTGGAGCATTTTCACAATTCTCTAGTATATAGAAACATTAGGTCTTCTTTAGTCTTTAATTATCATACTCTCAAGAATGAAGATAGAAATTAATCCAACTCACCAGCTTCTTCTAACTAAGTTCCTCGAATGACCTATCCTCACATCATTTATGAAAACCTAAAAGAAACCACAATGTCCTTACCTCACCATTCATTTCCTTTTTCATCTAAGTCTTTCAAATTTTCTCTATTCTCAAGCTTGTTTTTCCTCTCAAGACCGAAAATCACTCTTTTGCTTAAAGATCAAATTTATACTTTTCCATTCTTATCTTATAAATTCTTAATTAATTTTCTCGATTATCAAGTTACCTAGATTTACCACTAATAAATCATTTTCCATGATTCTGATTATCTCCAAATTTGTTTCCATTTAGTACATCCAAAAGTTATTACTCCTTAAATTATGACATTATAATTATCTTCAATCTTACTCATAAATCCTTAAACCTTAATTTATCTTCCAAATCACCTAAACAATATTTCCTAACATTCTTTCTAAAACTTCCATTATTCAACTTCTAAATAAAATTTTTTCCATCCTAATTACTCTTCCCTCTCATTATCAAATATTTTAGGTCTCCAATTCACTCTTACCTCTAATTATCAAGTATTATGGCCACTATCGATTCCTTCCAATGGTAAAACTTTGTTTCTTCCCTCATTCAACTTGTAACCTTATATATCATGTCCTTATCACCTACTCATCTAAGTCTTTAATAACCAAATATCTTTCTCAATGATATCTCTTCTTGGGATAAAATGGTCGTGAGCCTTAAGGGCCAAAGAAAACCAAATAAATCATTCTTTCTCAACACAATCATAGCATGCCACTTACTTTAATTGTCACAATCAATTAAATTCATGCTCACTATCAAAATCATATAATATCATTAAGTCATCAAAAATCATCTTTGCATACAACAACAACATATAACCATACCTAATCAAGCAAACACAAATCAAAGTCACACAATCGAGTGGATGAATCCTCACGTGGACTCTCCACTCCCAACACAACCATTCATTCCTCACCACCATAGTATGGTCAATGAGGTTAATCTCCCTCTTACATTATGTGTAGCCTCCTAGCTCCTTGTATGTCTTTGTGTAGCAAACTTTCTCCACCAAGAGGTTCTTATAATCAAAGCAAACACACAAAAATTAATACCTAGGGCTTGAATAAGGTTACCATAGATCAAAGTATGATTTTACATTCTTTAAAATGAAGCAAGAGAGAAGATTCAAGAACTTTACCTTAAGATTCTTGAACTTGAGATTTGAAGCAAAGCTTAAAGAAATACTTGAAGATGGATGAACTAGAAATTGATTTCCACACAATAGGTTCTTAGAATGATGTAGAGACTCAAGATCCAAGGTTATCTTGAATTATTGAATATTTGGTGATGTGTTTTGGGGGCTAGCCATGAGCTTCAAATGGAAAAAGTGAGAGTTTTGTGTTTAGCCTTTGGTTGCTTGGATGAAAGAATGAATAAGTGATGAACTAAGTGTAGGATGGTCCTCCAAAAATGGCTTGGCCGTGAGGTGTAGAGGAAAATGAGAGAAGAAAAATAGAAATCAAGAACCTTACCCTAAGATCTTCAAGTTAGGGTTTGAAAGAAAATGATGAAGATGAGAGAACTTGATGATGATCTCAACATAGAAAATCATCCATGAATTGTATAGATCCTAGAAATGTGATTGAATGGAGGAAACAAAATGGAAGATAAAAATGGAGTGTGGTTTCCGTGAGGTGTAGGAGAAATAGAAGAAAGAAAATGAAGAGAGAAAATGAGATAAAAACTTTTGGGTAGAGAGAGAGAAAGTGATAGAAAGTTTTGGAAATGAAAAGATGGTAGCTTTTTGTGAAAAGATGACGTCTTGTCATCTTTTCCTCCTCCTCCAAAACTGTGTACACCTTGGGAAAAGTAGCAAGAATTCCCTTGCAAGCTTCTCCCAAAGCTTCTTTAAGAAGCTTCGTACGTTTCCCAAAAAGGTCAAATCATGTTGTCATGTAGTGATGTGGCAATGTTACTTAGATGATATCATAAAAGTGACTAAATAGAAATAATCTACTAGATTTTTACTGCAAGCTATTATCCAGTGGATAAAAGTTACAGTTAACAATGTCAGTATCTGTTGTCCAATGGATAATAGGGCGTACCCAAATTTTATCTGTCAGATAAAATCTCAACAAATGAAAACTTCGTAAACTGTGTCTAGCCTCGGGTTTAGTAAGATCCCTCGTCACTGTTTCCACAATCCAAGGTTTTTTGACCTCGGGAAAAATATTTCATTTTCTCAGCTCTGTTCGATGTGCACGTAAATTAAGAAATATATTAAAATAATTAAACAATTCAAATAATTCTAGAAAAATTCATAAAAATCACAAATATTATAAAAATGAGTATTTATCATGAACAAGCAATTTTCGGGGTGTTACATGGCTAGTACGAAAAGCCCGTGGAACAATCGCCCGATGGTACAAGATACCTTAGCCTAGCCTTCGATCATGGTTTTGGCTATTTCCTAAATTAAAGATTCAAAGCCCACGTGGATCACTCCTATCATGGAATATTTACAGTTCGATATCCGGCCTGAGGACCCAAAGGAAGCCGCCAAGCTGATCAAGACTACAGTTTGATACACCATTTACGATGGGAAATTATACTGGCGAGGATTCTCTTCACCTCTTCTTAAATGTCTGACCCCCAAAGAAGCAGAGTATGTATTAGTGGAAGTCTATGAGGGGAGTTGTGGACACCATTTGGGAGGCAAAGCCCTAGCCTTGAAGGCTCTCAGGGCTGGTTATTATTGGCCCATTATGGAAGCCGACGCAATAGCACATGTCCAAGTTTGTAACAAATGCCAGCACCATTCAGACTATTACCATGCTCCACCCGAGGAACTCTCCACAATATTCGTACCCTGGCCGTTCTATAGGTGGGGTATGGACATTCTAGGCCCTTTTCCTCAAGCACCTGGACAACTGAAGTTTCTGGTGGTAGTAGTTGATTACTTCACCAAATGGATCAAAGCTGAGCCTCTGATTACCATCAGCTCGGGCAAAATCCAAAAGTTCACATGACGCCACATCATTACAAGATTTGGAATCCTGAAATCCATCGTGATGGATAATGGGACTCAATTTAAAGACAAAGGCTTTGAAGAACTGCTCGTTGGTCTGAAAATCAAACATCATTGTAGTGCCGTAGAAAACCCCCGAACAAATAGGCAAGTTGAAGCCGCTAACCGAGTTATTGTCTGTGGACTCAAAAGAAGACTGGAAAAAGCCAAAGGGAATTGGGCTGAATAGCTTAACCACATCCTATGGGCCTACCAGAGTACACCCCACTCTACAACGGGTGAAACTCCCTTCAAGCTCACTTACGGTTGTGAGGTGATGATCCCAGTGGAAATAGGAGAACTCAGTTGGCGCCCACAACACTTCTCTACAGACAGTAATCCCGGCCTAATCTGGGAAGACCTAAATCTCTTGGAAGAAAGAAGGCGCATTACTCACATACGCGATGCCGCCATCAAGCAGAAAATGGCAACACGCTACAACCTGAAGGTTGTCCCCAAAAGGTTCTAGATAGGCAACCTTGTACTTAATTGGGCTGACATCGGAGGGAAGAATGCCTCTTAGGGGAAGTTAGCCCTAAATTGGGAATGCCCATACCACATTGCGACCAACACCGGTAAGGGAGCTTACACCATCAAAACGCTAGCAGACAAGCTGGTGAAGAACTTTTGAAATGCAGACAAGCTCAGAAAGTACTATCGCTTAGTGCCTCTTAAGGCCTAGTCTTAGTTTACTTTATGCTCAATCTCCCTTAAACACTACGACAACACTTTGTATAGACCTTAGTCCTCTTTTAAGTTAATAAAACAAAGTGAGACTTTCTTTTCATCTCATAACCTCTGGTGTGGTGTGGAATATGATTAAAAATTATATCAAAAACAGTTGCCAAGTTCCACCAAAAATATAAAAACCTTGCAACCAGTTGTAGTAAGTAAGAGTCGATCTACAGAGAACTAATTCAATTGACACTATCAATCCAATTCCTAAATTAAACTCTGATGAAGAATAAATAATAAAAGTAAAAGGGGGGTTTTGTTAATTAAAACTAAAATGCGAAATTAAACTTAAACCAAAATAGTAAATATAAATTGAATTATCAAATTAAAGATATTGGTTAAGAGATGAAATCCACCACTAGATTTATATGATTATGCTAACTTACATACTCTTTATACCAACATGATCAATTATGTTCTTATGTAATTGTGAGATAAATCCCTTGTTTTCCTTAAGTTTCGCTTAATTCAGCAACTGCTCAAATTAAACCCTAACCATTAGTTATTTGTAAAGCAATCGCTCTTACACCTACCTAATGATTGCATTAAGAATTAGAAAACCAATCACACTAAGATCCAATCACACACCGGGATTAAATTACTTAGATCATATATTTCACTAGTTTTACCATCGCAACTGCGCATAGCAATCCTAATTTTACCACTCTCAAAATTTGGCAAGAATATAAAGACCTTTATATTGATTTAAGAATAGAAACATATGAATAAAAACATAATTGTATTGATATAAAGAAATATGCAAAATTCACATAATCAAAACTGAAGTTTCATCATCCCTTAACCAATCAAGAAGTTTAGCCATACATGGCAAAGTTAAAAATAGAAGAAGAACTAAAGAAAAACATTGTTCAAAACAAAAGAAGAAAAGAAAAACTAAAGATCAAACTAGTTTCCAAAGCTTAAGAATGATTGATCTTTGATCGCTTGAATCCGAGTCTCCATTCCTCAATCGAATCCTTCTCTTTCTTGGTCTTTGTGTTTCCCTCAGTTTCCTTGATGGCTCTCTTTGTCCAGATCCCCCTTTAGGGACTCTAAGCAACCCTATTTATAGGTTTTGATACCTAATTTCTCAATAGAATTCAAATTTAACTTTCTGGCGCGATGACACGGGCCGTGTCATATGACACGGCCCAGGCCCTGTTTCTTTCTGTCAGCACAATTCCATGTATTTCACAAGTCAGAGAAGGATATGGCCCAGGCCCTGTAATTTGACACGGGCCCTGTAATTTGACACCTTCATTTTCAGCCCAGATTCTTTACAAATACTTTTCTTTCATTGCTTCAAGAGGTGATATTGATCTCCTTAAGCATTCATCTCTCTCCTTAAATGGTCATCAAGCTCGGTTCAATGCTAATGGACTCAAACACTCAAAGATATCCTGAAAAGCATAATTCATTTATGAGTGTTTATAACCACATTTAAGCATAACTTCACAATAAACTTCCAATTAAGCTCTAAAGCAGAAACTTAGCTAAATATCAACAATTGAGTACATATGGAGTCCAATTAAATCAATCATAAGGCATTTAAAGTATGAAAATAATCGACAGATCAAATACCCTCACACTTAGCCTTTTACACTCCTAGGCAAAACATAAGACCAAACCAAGGAATAAGGAAAACAAAACAAATTCAAAACCTAAAAATTTAAAGAACTCAATTTCTAATGATATTCAAGAGAGGCAAAAATTTGTAAGCAAGAAGAGCAAGAAAAGATTCAATAGATCAAAACATTCAAGAGATAACAATTCTTCACATTTCCAACTAACAAGCAAGGTATCTTTAATTTGAAAAGCGTGAATTAAGAATGATAGATCCTCACGAGATACAGTCTCAATCTCTCAAGTGTTTACAAGGTAAGTATTTCACTCAATTCAACCTATGAAAAATAATGCACTACCATAAGTTTGCTTATCTTTTACTTCTCCACTACTCAAACACATGCACACACAAATCAATAGGAGTTTATTTAAGATTATAATGGGGCCAAGGTAAAGGAATGAAATAATATGGATATGGTAAGATGAGCACCTAAGAGAATAAAAGAACATTGGGGAGGAACTCAATTGACAAATATGAAATTTTTATCCCCTCAAATCTATATAATGCACATTCTCTTTATATATTCCTTTCCTTTTTCTTTCTTTTCTTGTACAACCTTTCTTGAATTTTTTCTTTTTCTTTGCATATTTTTTTTCACCAACACCTTGCATATT
The DNA here is from genome assembly GCA_029884595.1 of Ormosia semicastrata. NCBI lineage: Eukaryota > Viridiplantae > Streptophyta > Magnoliopsida > Fabales > Fabaceae > Ormosia > Ormosia semicastrata. Next base: position 13,458,804 of record JAQQTO010000062.1, on the reverse strand, counting down.
ACACATCAACTTGCACAACTCCCACAATTGTCCTATTAAATACTTGCAAGCAAAAGAGCCCCTCCAATGAAAATGAACCAATGCTCTCCCATTCCCTAAAGTAAGGTAAAATCATGGTTTTTCACATAAGGCATATAATGAGGTAAGACAATGAATAGGTAAATAGACTCAAGGAGTTAATCAAAGAGAAATAATGCAAGGTTAGTTATTTGGCCAAAGTAGTTAATTACAAAAGAATGCCTCAATCATGTTCATGTATGCAAGTGAAAATGTAACTTCAAAAAGAATCAAAGCAAGTTTTAGAGTGATCAATATGACATGAGTGAAAATCGTATAAGAAAGAATAGAATGACATAAATGCTAAATCCATTCATCAAAAGACTCAAAATCTCACTAAGTATGCATCTATTAAACTCAATTCATCAATCAAACATCCAAAACTAAACATGCCAAATTAAAGATGAAAGAAGAAATTTATAAATCATAATCTTGAATTTCAATTGCTTCAAACTCATAGACTTCACAAATCTCAAAACATCATTGGAAATTAAATAAAAACATATTTTTTTCAAAAACAAAAAACAGAAATTAAAATAAAAATAGAAATAAAACAAAAAATAAAATGTCAATTCCTCTCCCACACTTAAATTCTACATTGTCCTCAATGTAAACCTCAATAATAAACAATCATTAATAAATCTAGGACAAGTAAGATAAAAGAGAGGGAAGAAACATCCTTATCAACTGAAGTAACGGTGGTAGATGAAGAAATTTTCACCAGGATCCCATTGACGAAAGCATAATAACCAATTTATGCTTGAAATAACATGAGAGCTTCCACCGTGGTTCCATTGGTGGAAACGTAATGACCAAGTTATGGTTGAAATAACATAAGGGCTTCCACCAGGATCCCATTGGTCTTCCTTAGTTTCCATGGCTTCACCACTGGAAACTAATATGTATACTTTATCCACTTCATATGCATTATTTGTATTGAACCATGGTCCAAAAACAAAATCCACTTCAGTAGTAACCATCATCCGGTTCTCTTCTTCCATCTTTGAAAACTCTTCAGTGGCCTGTAATTTCACCTCCCTTTGGGTCTTAGATTCTGCTTTGTAAATAAAATCATCAACTTTCAAGTCCACAGAAATCTCAGCACGACTAGCACATATGGTATCAGTACATGAGTGACAATGAATATAATTATTGAAACCAATAAAATCAGGAAATTCATCACACAACTCATCATACTGTCTCTCCACTACCTTAGGAAGAGGTTCAAGAATACTTACCTTGGAGGCCTTAGAGTTTTCCCCCACCTCACTTACCTCTTCAGGCTCTATTTCTTTCTCTTCAATGGCTTGTGGAGGAGAGGTGGGTTCATCTAACGTCTTCCCACTGTACAATGTGACAGCACTAGGATCTTCCTTCACATCCTCTTCGGGTTGTGAGGGAAGTCTTTTAGAAATTAGGCTTGGCATCTTGCTGAATTCTGCGGCCAACTGCCCCAAAGAGTTTTGTAGGTCATCACTTATGGCCTTTGTTTTTTGCTGAAACTGAATGTTATTAGTGGCCATTTGTTTTATTATCTCCTCCAATGAAGGTTCAAGTGGCCTAGGAGGTTGAACTTGTTGCTGCCCATAACTCAAGTTAGGAGAATCCCACCACCTGGATAATATGTATTGGAGTAGAGGTTGTAGTTGTCGGAAGGTTCAGAATATCCCTATACTGCCTCTACTTCCTCATTTGTGTCTACTAGGAAAGTGGGACACAAATCAGTGAGATGTCTAGATGATAAGCAAATCTCACAAGCATCCATGATCAATGGACATCAACATCTACAAACACTCAGAAAGAAAGAATCAAAAATTAAAAATAAAACAAACATAGTGAAAATAGGAAATAAATCAATAGCACAATTGGAAAATTAGTTCCCCGACAATGGCACCAAAATTTGGTGTGGTGTGGAATATGATTAAAAATTATATCAAAAATAGTTGCCAAGTTCTACCAAAAATATAAAAACCTTACAACCAGTTGTAGTAAGTAAGGGTCGATCTACTGAGAACTAATTCAATTGACATTATCAATCCAATTCCTAAATTAAACTCTGATGAAGAATAAACAGTAAAAGTAAAAAGGGGAGTTTTGTTAATTAAAACTAAAATGCGAAATTAAACTTAAACCAAAACAGTAAACACAAATTGAATTACCAAATTAAAGATATTGGTTAAGAGATGGAATCCACCACTAGATTTATATGATTATGCTAACTTACATACTCTTTATACCAACATGATCAATTATGTTCTTATGTAATTGTGAGATAAATCCCTTGTTTTCCTTAAGTTTCACTTAATTCAGCAACCGCTCAAATCAAATCCTAACCATTAGTTATTTGTAAAGCAACCACTCTTACACCTACCTAATGATTGCATTAAGAATTAGAAAACTAATCACACTAAGATCCAATCACACACCGAGATTAAATTACTTAGATCATATGTTTCACTAGTTTTACCACCGCAATCACGCATAGAAATCCTAGTTTTACTACTCTCAAAATTTGGCAAGTGATAACACTGTATTTTATACATTTTATAATCCTCTCACTAGGCTTCTTAATGTTCAAATGGGCTTAATTAAGTTAGTTTTGACACATTTTATGATATTGAACCTTATTGGATCATTAAACAAATTATTGCATATATCAGTCTTAATTATCTCTTTAGCAATGTTCAGTAAACTGGCTATAACTTGAGTTGTAAATATCTGATTGATGTGATCTTAGTCTTGTAGGAACTCTAAGACAATTCCCTACAACTTTCATAGAGAACACAAAACTCAGATCGGACTCCTTGGAGGTGATATTGGGTTTTGAAGTCAGAAAAGAGGAGCTGAAACCGGGTCTAAACACTCTACAATAATTGGACCATATCTTGAGTTTTAGGAATGATTTTGGACTCAAACCAAATCCATTTTAAAGCAAATATCCAGGCCTATAACTTTCATGAAGATCACTTTTCTCAAAAATAAAAAAATTAGACACATGGCTGTACACGTTTGCTCAATTATAATAATAATAATAATAATAATAATAATAATAATAATAATAATAATAATAATAATAAAAAGCGTACAACGTCAGAAACTTAATCATTAAGTTTCGTCATTGTAGCTCAATTTGCATTCCACTGTAGCTCCAATTTGTGTCTCCTGTAGCACTTGAATTTGCCTATAAATAGGCCTTAAATCGTCAGAAACAAAAAACACAGTTCGGGGGAGGGGGAATTCTGAGGAATTTCCTCCTCCCTCCAATTTCCTTTTACTCTCTTTTTCTCTTTTTCTCTCTTTTAGTTTATGTTTAAATAATTTTTCTTCTACTTGGGTTAAAGTATGAAGCTCTTGGTAATAAAATAAGGTTAGATTTATTCCTCTCTTATGCTTTAATGATTTATCTTTCTAGTAACTATTATACGTGTTATATTTTGTTTTTGATAATTTAGAAACTACTTTTGTAAAGAGGAGTTCTTGATTTATTGTAGACAAAATATTGTCACAGTGAATGCTTTAACCCATTTACAAGTGGTGGTGTTTGAAATTCTCCTTGTAAAGTGGAGATCTTGATTTGTTGTAGACAAAATATTGACACAATGAATGCTTGATCCCATTTATGAGTGGTGGTGTTAATAGATGATTAAAGAAAACATAATATAATTACGTATATTATTTTAATAGACTTTTAACGTTGTATTTTTTGATTGGAACCTCCATGTTGCGAGGATTCTAATTGAGTTATAAAAGAAATTAATTTTACATTTACTTTATTTACCAAGAGTGAATCTTTTTACCCAAGTAAATAATTTTTACTGTAGTAACAAAATATTTACCTTACCTTAATTAATCTTTATCAATTCCCTGTAGATCGACCTCGGACTCCCGAGAAATTTATTACTTGAGATAACCTGCACTTGGGTGCGCAATGCAACAATTAATCCGCATCAAGTTTGTAGAGACTTGGTCAAGAAAAGTGTGCATCAAGTTTTTGGCGCCGTTGCTGGGGAATTTGATTTGGAGAATAAATTCTCGGTGTAAATATTTTTGTACATACTTTTTAAAAAAAATAGAAAATAATAAAAACATAAATGACCCACATAAGATAATATAAAAAGAAAAGAAAATAAGTGGGGGACAACGTTGTCCCCCTGTAGTAGAAAAATTTAGAAGGAGGCATTTGTATATAATAAATATATATAATAATTGTTGTGTGGGTGGCATTTGTTTCTGGTGGCTTCTTTGAGTTTTCATCACTTGGGTTTTTGTTGCTAAGTGGGTTTTTGTTGCTAAGTAACTCTTAAAAAAATAATAAAAATAAATAAATAAAAATAAAAAAAATAAAAAAACAAAAATAATAAATAATAATAATAATAATAATATGGAAATAAGTGACTATAGTGGTGGGTCACGTTTTTGAAAAAAAAAATGGTGGAGTTTTGACTATTGTGGGTGGATTGTACGTGGAGTTGGATTTTTTTTTGTACATACTAACAGTAGGGAGAACTTTTCCCTTTTAATTTTGTACAGTGGGGGGGATTCTCTCCCTTTAATTTTTTGTCCTTACTAACTAGTGGGAGAAATTCTCCCTTTTATTTTCTGTACATACTAACTTAATGGGGGTAAACTCTCCCTTTTAATTTCTGTGCAGTGGGGGTAATTCTCCCTTTTATTTTCTTGTATATATTAATAGTGGGAGAACCTCTCCCTTTTAATTTTTGTATATACTAACTTAGTGGGGGAAACTCTCCCTTTTATTTTACGCACTAATTTAGTGAGAGAAACTCTCTCTTTTATTTTTCTGTAATTTACTTTTTACATTTATTTTTTTTATTTTTATTTGGTGGTTGGTTCATACCACACATTTGTTAATTTTTTTTATATGGTGGTTGAGTTATACCACACTTTTGTAAATATATATTTGGTAGTTAGTTTATACAATATCGTTGTTAATATTTAATGGCGGTTTATACTTTTGCCTACTTGTTAATATTAATTTTATTTTATTTTTTCTTTTTATTATAGCAGTTTATACCGCCTACTTGTTAATATTTTTTTTTTAGGTTGAGCTTTGTATATATATTTTTTATTTTATTCTTCTTATTTCTTTTTCTCTTTTGTCATGTGTAGTTAAATTTGTGTATTTTTAGGGTGAAAACGTAACTTGATTCAATTGACATGTATTAAGATTGGAATTCTAATTAACTCTTTTCTATTCAATTTGAGTGCTTATTATGGTTCATAATACTTTTATGAATTGGCCACTCATAAATTGATTTAGTGGGTGTATGTAGAATCGGAAGGTTTGCATATGACTTACACCATAAATAATAAAGTACCATGATTTATAATTATTTAGGAATTGAGGTTATAGGTTGTGTGGGAGAACTGTGGTATTTTCCATGAGAATCCAAAGAGTAAGGGTCATGCCTTTAAGAGTTAAGATTTAGACCAAGGAATTAAGTTTTAATTAATTACTGATTCTCCCCATCAATTGAATGATTAGAAATTGATTAGAAAAAAGGTCCCAAAACTACTCTATTGTCTATGATAGATTATTGAATCAAGTGAAATTTGATCCCTGGTATTCTAATTTCATGTGCTTTCATTTAAAAAAATACAAAAAAAAAACTTTGTTTTCTCTTTTTCCTCTTAATTTCGTCTGTCTTAGTGTTTGTTTTTCTTTTCTTTTTAAATAGTCAACTTTATTTTGACAATTTGGTCACGTGTCGATTTTCTCAACAAGTTTTTACAAACCTAGGTTGATACGGTGGATTTTGTTGCTTCAAGAATTCAAAATGAGCCAAAAATGTTTTGTCCATACTTACAATAGGCTCACTTTTTTTTTTTAAAATTACACCTATCAATGATTTTTATTTCCGATGGATTTTTAATTTCATGTCTTGGTTTGCCAAAATTGTCAATTTTTCTTGTAACAAGTAAAGTTGTTCTTTGTGGATGGTTTTCGCAAATAAAAAAAATAAAATATTTTTCATTAAAGAATGGCCTGAGTAAAGAGTCATTAGGTGAAATCTTTTTGACTCTTGAGACGTATTCTTGTGAATTTGTGCAGTTTGAATTTATTAATTTGTGGAATCTCTTCAAAGGCAAGTAGCGCGTTACAGTCTTGGGAATCTGACTCAAAAAGACCCTGTTTGCCAATTTATAAGAAAATTGGATGAGAAGCTTATCCTCGACTCATAGAAGACGTTTAAGCCGTTACTGGACGTAAAACCAGAGGAAGATGTGAGCCACAATCACAACTACATATATATATTTTCTTGTATATCTTCTTCTTATGACAGCCCTGATCCAGTAGCAGCTCAGATAGATTGGTCAGAAAGAAATGTTGCAGGAAACAGTAAGAAAAGTAAGCCAATTCAGACACTCCAATTGTTTAAATAATTACAAGCTTTGATTTTGTTCATCGTACTTTGTTTCTATTTATATTTGTGTGAGGTTTCTCTTTTCAGTAATTTCGGTAACAAGTACTATCTTCTATCTTTTTTCTTTCTATTTTTTAACATCGAGGACAATGTTGTGATCTAGTTAGAGGGAAGGATAGTTGTGTGACTAGTTGTGTAAAAAAATGTATAAAAAAAATTAGTAAGTGTGTTTATGTTTGTCGTGTGTAGAGTTGTGTAAAAAAAATGCTTGAAAAAAAATTTGAAAGTATGTTTATGTTTGTTGTGTTTATATGTTTGTCAGTAATTTTTTAATACCTAAACCAATTAAGGATGACAGAGTAAGGAGTAAATTTTGTTGTGGAGGTAATTTTACTCTTGAGACACATCTAGATTGGAGTACATAACTAGTTTGTGTAGAAGTAGCAAATGGATTCAGGGAAATTTGCATGATTGAGTTAATTGTCTTCTTTCTTAAACATCACATGTTTGGTTATGGATGTTGAAATTTTTGTGGACTGAGAATGATGGATATATGCCTTGTGAGATTTTGAGCCTTTCGATGAATGGATTGAACATCTGTATCATTCTCTTCTTTCTTGTGTGATTTTTTCTCATGGAATTGTTACTCTAGAACTTGCTTTGATTCTTTTTGAAGCTATATTTTCACATGCATACATAAACATAATTAAGGCAATTTTCTTGAATTAACTACTTTGACCAAATAGCTAACCTTGCATATTTTTCTTTGCTTAACCCCTTTGAGCTTATTTGACAATTCTTTGTTTTTAACTCATTACGTGCCTTAAATGAAAAACCATGTTCTAACCCAACCTTAGGGAATAAGAGAGCATTGACTTTGTTATTTGATGAGTTCTTGAATAAGTGTGGGGGTATGTGTGCAAGTATTTCTATAAAAAAAAAAAAGAAGGAGCTGGCCAGCAGATGCTTGGAATCAACAGGAGAATATTCAAGCCTAACAATGAATTCAACCTACCAATTGATCTTTAACAAAACATTAGTCAAATATTGGTCAATGCCCTTTATAAGAAAAAAATAAACAGAGAAGGAATTAAGAAAATCTTGGGAAAGTTAGACTGAATGTTCTCAAACATCTTCTCCACTCTAATTGTAACAAAATGTTCTTTTATTCTCTTTGGTATTTAACTTGTCTTATCTATATTTCTTCCTCATTTACCTTGACTCCATTATAACCTTGAATAAAGTCCTCATGATTTGTGTATATATGTTGTTTTTGAGTAGCGGATAAGTAGAAGATAAGCAAGCTTATGGTAGTGCAATTATTCATGAGTTGAATAGAGTGAAATACTAACCTTTTTAAGCACTTGAGAGATTGAGAGTGAATTCTGTGAGGATCTATCATTCTTGATTCATTCTTTTCAACTGAAGTTTCCTTATTTGTTAGTTTGATATGCGAAGAAATGTTACCTCATGACTGTTTTGATCCCTTGATTGTTTAGTTGCTCTTCTTGAGTCATTAAATCCTTTAAAGTTTTTAGTTTTTGAGTTTGTGTTATTTTTCTTTATTCCTTGGTTTTTGTTTTTTGTGTTTTGCCCAAGAGTGCAAAAGTTAAGTGTGGGAAATTTTAATAACACTGTATTTTATACATTTTATAATCCTCTCACTAGGCTTCTTAAGATTCAAATGAGCTTAATTAAGTTAGTTTTGACACATTTTATGATATTGAACCTTATTGGATCATTAAACAAATTATTGCATAAATCAGTCTTAATTATCTCTTTGGCAATGTTCAGTAAACTGGCTATAACTTGAGTTGTAAATATCTGATTGATGTGATTTTAATCTTATAGGAAAGGTAAGACAATTCCCTACAACTTTCATAAAGAATACAAAACTCAGATCGGACTTCTTGGAGGTGATATTGGGCTTTGAAGTCATAACAGAGGAGCTGAAACTGGGTCTAAACACTCTGCAGTAATTGGACTATATCTTGAGTTTTAGGAATGATTTTGGACTCAAACGAAATCCATTTTAAAGCAAATATCCTGGCCTACAACTTTCATGAAGACCACTTTACTCAAAAATAAAAAAAATTGGACACACGGCTGTACACGTTTGCTCAATAATAATAATAATAATAATAATAATAACAATAATAATAATAAAAGCCTACAACGTCAGAAACTTAATCATTAAGTTTCGTCACTGTAGCTCAATTTACATTTCACTGTAGCTCCAATTTGTGTCTTCTGTAGCACTTGAATTTGCCTATAAATAGACCTCAAATTGTCAGAAACAAAAAACACAGTTCGGGGGAGGGGGAATTCTGAGGAATTTCCTCCTCCCTCCAATTTCCTTTTACTCTCTTTTTCTCTCTTTTAGTTTATGTTTAAATAATTTTCCTTCTACTTGGGTTAAAGTGTAAAGCTCTTGGTAATAAAATAAGGTTAGATTTATTCCTCTCTTGTGCTTTAATGATTTATCTTTCTAGTAACTATTATACGTGTTATATTTTATTTCTGATAATTTAGAAACTACCTTTGTAAAGAGGAGTTCTTGATTTATTGTAGATAAAATATTGGCACAATGAATACTTTAACCTATTTAAAAGTGATGGTGTTAGAAATTCTCCTTGTAAAGTGAAGATCTTGATTTGTTATAGACAAAATATTAGCACAATGAATGCTTGATCCCATTTATGAGTGGCGGTGTTAATAAATGATTAAAAGAAACATAATATAATTACGTATATTATTTTAATGAACTTTTAACGTTGTATTTTCCGATTGGAACCTCCATGTTGCGAGGATTCTAATTGAGTTATAAAATAAATTAATCTTACCTTTACTTTATTTACTAAGAGTAGATCTTTTTACCCAAGTAAATAATTTTTACTGTAATAACAAAATATTTACTTTACCTTAATTAATCTTCATCAATTTCCTGTGGATCGACCTCGAACTCCCGAGAAATTTTTTACTTGAGACAATCTGCACTTGGGTTCGCAATGCAACAATTAATCCCGCATCAAGTTTGTAGAGACTTGGTCAAGAAAAGTGTGCATCAGCAAGAATATAAAGACCTTTATATTGATTTAAGAATAGAAACATATGAATAAAAACATAACTGTATTGATATAAAGAAATATACAAGATTCACATAATCAAAACTAAAGTTTCATCTTCCCTTAACCAATCAAGAAGTTTAGCCACACATGGCAAAGTTAAAAATAAAAGAAGAACTAAAGAAAAACATTGTTCAGAACAAAAGAAGAAAAGAAAAACTAAAGATCAAACTAGTTTCCAAGGCTTGAGAATGATTGATCTTTGATTGCTCGAATCCAAGTCTCCATTCCTCAATCGAATCCTTCTCTTTCTTGGTCTTTGTGTTTCCCTCAGTTTCCTTGACGGCTCTCTCTGCCCAGATCCCCCTTTAGGGACTCTAAGCAACCCTATTTATAGGTTTTGATACCTAATTTCTCAATAGAATTCGAATTTAACTTTCTGGCGCGATAACACGAGTCATGTCATATGATATGGCCCAGACCCTGTTTCTTTCTGTCAGCACAATTCCATGTATTTCACAAGTCAGAGAAGGACATGGCCCAGGCCCTGTAATTTGACATGGGTCCTGTAATTTGACACCTTCATTTTCAGCCCAGATTCTTTTCAAATACTTTTCTTTCATTGCTCAAGAGGTGATATTGATCTCCTTAAGCATTCATCTCTCTCCTTAAATGGTCATTAAGCTCGGTTCAATGCTAATGAACTCAAACACTCAAAGATATCTAAAAAGCATAACTAATTTATGAGTGTTTATAACCACATTTAAGCATAGTTTCACAATAAACATCCAATTAAGCTCTAAAGTAGAAACTTAGCTAAATATCAATAATTGAGCACATATGGAGTTCAATTAAATCAATCATAAGGCATTTAAAGTATGAAAATAATCGACAGATCAACCTCCTAGATAGATAAATTACCACAGTACCCCCCCCCCGAGAGTGTCTTGTGCTGGAAAGGTTGTGAAGCAGAAAAATCCCAAGTCATGGGAAAATTCTCACACTCAACTATATACACTAAAGACCCTGACAAGGACCACTTATGCCAAGGTCAAGAGGGATCCTAAACACCCAAATAAATGGTGATGAACCCCACACAAGGCTTTACTTACGCCAAGGTCAAGAGGGATCCTAAACACCCAAATGATTGGTGATGGACCCCAGACAAGGCTTTAACCAAAGTCAAGAGGGATCGTGAAAACCAAAAGTAATTGGTGATTGACCCCAGGCAAGATTTCTTATCCCAAAGTCCCAAAGGGAACTGTAGATCCAAAAAGGGTATTGGACCCCGGATCGCAAATTTCGATCGTAAACTTAACATCTTAATAGGCATTGGACCCAAAGCAATCAATATGAAAACAAACATGCTAAGCAACACAAAGATTATGGGGGAAATAAATTAAAAACCCTAAGAACCAAGGAAATCGTTTATACAAAGTTAACAAACCCCACACAGCGGGTAGAAGCAAAAATAAATATAAGCAATTTTTAATTCTTGGTGGTCTTCTAATCGATAGCCATCGCGGATGAAGTTCAGCAGTACTCGGGTTAGCCTTAGGATCCGCCAGCTGCCCATCCTGCACCACCTTGCCAGAGTCCAGACCGCTCAATTCCAAAGCCACCCCGGGATTAAAGAGTTGGACTTGATTAATGGCGTTCTGGAATTGCTCTCCACTAATGTCGGTGGAAACAGTGACCAACTTCTGGATATCATCTCGGAGCAGCTTGATATCGGTAATTGATTACCGATCCTTGTCACGAAGGCCCTCATTTTCATCTTTTAGTATGGTCACATACCTTTTAAACTCTGCCAAGCTAGAGTCCTTCTGCTTCCCGACATCTTTTAGGGCAACCACCTCTCGCTCTAACTTTCAAGCTTGGGATTCAGCCTCACTTTTTGCCTTTATGGCTTCCTCCATGGGCTTGAGAGCTTGGTTTTCACCTCGCTCAGTAGCCACTGCCCTCTCTGTCAACTCCCGCTCACGCTACTCGCAAACTTGTTCCAAGTACTGAGTTTCCGTGGCGAGGCAAAGACCAAAAGTCTCAAACCATACCAAGCTATCTTTCGTGTTTCGAAAGGCAAGCTAGTTTGTAACTTGTTCATCCAGGAGGTTATAATCAATGAACTCCTGGGGATATGACTCCTCGAGATACAGATTTATTGGGCCATTGACGTTGCTGACTGCCATCCTTTTATTTTGGCCACTCGACGACACATCCTCCGCCGTTTTCCTCTTTTGGTTCGCGATTTCTTCAGGAGAGTCCTCCACCTTAATGGGCCCTGTATCCATCCTCGGAACTTCAACAGGTGGAGGCAGAGGAACCATGGCCACGTCTATTTCAGGATCCAGTGGCTTGGTTGAGTTCCTGGCCCGGAAGGCTGCAAGAATCGCTAAGGCATTCCTGGTAGACATCTCAGCCAAACTTTTTGTAAAAACGAAAAACAGAAGATCAGAATTAAGAAATTGCCACAAGGTATTGTAAAAAGTGCTAAGCCCATGAATCAACATATGGGTAGTGTTTTAAAACTACCTAAAATGGTCAAGAGAGTCTCGTCATCCGGGGAATCCAAAATGTCCTTGGGTCGAATTGAACCAACCTCTTCGACCCACATTTCAAAGAAATTAATGCATTCTAGCTCTTCATCGTTCAGATGGCTCGTTTCCCTCTCAAAGGACTGAGTAGGAATGCTTCAAGCCCCCGAGTTCTAGTACAGACTAAATGTTGGTTCACCATCACTGCCCAACCAGAAGGGGTGCACGTCGCGAGCCACTTTTAACTTGAAGAACTTCTCCTTGAAATCTTTATAACTCTCAAGGTACGAGAGAAAAACCTTCTGTCCTTGATGCGATCGAACCGAAAGCCAGGTCTTTTAAGTGGCCCCGGTGCCGTGAGTGGAGTACTGGGTATAAAAGTAGAAGAACGCCCTATCCGAGCACCGCAACTCGACCAACTGGCATATCATTTCAAGCGCCATGATGTTGGCCCAACCGTTGGGATGAATCTGGGTTGGAGCGACATTCAGAGTTCAGAGGATGGCAATTTAGAAGTTGGTGAAGGGAATCTAGAGTCCAAACTCGATGAAAAATTCCTCATACATATAAGTGAAGTGTTCCCCCGCCTGGTGAGTCAAACACACCCTTTCATTGCCCAGCGAAAGGACCTCGAATTCGCGGTCCCTACTCTTCCCCTCTGCCAACACTAGATAACTCTTTAACTCCTCTAGAAGTTCCCCATGTTGGAAACGGGATATCTGACCATATGCGTCGTTCACGACCCAAGGATACATTAACCTTAGACCATGGCGGATACGAATTTCATCTTCCATGGCTATTTCTTCTTTTCTTGGCTCCTCTCCCTCCTAGACCGGGGCAACATTTGGCACTGGTTCTTCGATTCACACCGCTCTCCTTATCACCATTAGAGTTCCTAGGTACACACAGAGGCCGGCAGTTAGAGCCATTTAAGTTCAAAGATCTAGAAAGGGATGTGAAAAAGTAGAAAACTGCTCACACCCACACACCGGCCTATGCTCCCACCAAGACAAAGTCCTCAGCAAGACACCCCCACCACATGGGATGTGATGGAGGAGGTGATCCATAGGGCAACACCGTTGAAAGGAAGGAAGGAAGATATTTCCCCCACCCTTAATTGCAGGGAAAACATGGTATGCGCACTCTATTAAGGGTCGCACAACCACCCATGAAGCAAAAAGGAAGAAGGATAAGTCAGAGAAAAGTGAATACCTTAAAGGAAATGGAAAGAAGTGATAAAGAATCCAGTCACCAGAATGGCAAAGTGCTAAATAGAAAATGCTAAAATTGCTTCCCACCACTGCTGTGAAAATCGTCGAACGTCACCTCAAGCCACCAGTTTCGAGAGATGAATAGTGAGACGAAAAGAGGAAACTTAAACCCCTATTTATAACGGCTAGACGGTTTAAGTGTAATTTTGTCTAGTCAATCCGAATTTGAAAAAATGCTTATTATGGGGCGTAAAAGCACTATGCACGTCTCCTCAACCAAAATACACCACATGGCCCACGCAGTTGTCATAGTAGTTGAGAAGACAATTGCGCAGCAAGCCAAGGGACACGCAACCTCAGTTGAGTTTATCAACTCGTACCTCCCACCAATCGCGGGATTTAGTTAACTATCCTGATTGATCGTGAGGTCATTAAGTCCCTAAAGACCTCGTTATTTCCTAGAGTCCAGAAGACCCCAGCACAGGGATGCATGTAAACCATCTAGGAGGATGGAAGCATTTTACCGCACTGTTATGGGAAGCATTCCTTAACCACCATCTTCACGATAAACGCCAGCTAAGATATTCCTAGTGAGGGTTGGTTGACTTCAAAAGATGGCGATAAAACTCCTCACCCATGGAGGGATACTCTCCATGGGGGCAAGAGCTAGAGTTCGTCATCTTGGTGTTACTAACAACCAGAGGCCGAGTCGGGGGCAATTTACTATAGCTCCTGGGTAAGTGTTGGACTCACCCCAGACAATGTAAGGCATAAAGTGGCAAAGTAAAATAAGGCAAAAAATGGAAAAGGAAAATCAGAAGATTAAAGACAGTATCAGTAAAATTTTATTGATAATCTCGTCTCATTCCATACATCGTCAACCTTCACCGAAGGAGAAAAAGAAAATACAATAAAAGGAAAGTGAAAATAGTATCCGTAAGAGAGCTTGAGGACGAGATTAATGTCACGGGAGAAGCAATGTCATGGCAGAAGCATCTTGTCGCGCTGTCACATCCACAATTCCTTCACTCTCTTCACTGAAACAGACTGAAGCCACCCCACTTCTTCTTCCCTGCCTCCTTCATAGTGAAAATAAAGGCCAACACCAGTCACCTTTTCACAAAGCAAGTCAAAGAAAGCAGACCACCCCAAGTTACTCCCAGGAGAGTTACCTTTCCGATGGGCTGGCATTCTTGCATTTCCAGCCGCACTACGAAGAAGACAGGCTTGGTGCCTCCAAATAACCCAGGAAAGAGGTAGGGGGAGGAACAGAGTGCTCTCCAGTGTCCCCACGCATCAGTCGACGAAAGCATCATTCCATCCTAATAACACGCTGGGTCAGAAACCCCCGTATACGCCAGGAGAGAAAGGTTTTCGCCTCTCTAAATGCATGGCTACCCAACTTTATGCCAAGAAAGAAAGTCTCCTATGAAGAAAAGAGACAGCTTGCAGAGAGTTAATCATTTTCAGGAACTTTGAAGAGATTAGGAGAATAACCCTAGAAAGGGCCAAAACCCTCTATGTAAGTGTGAAAAATGGAGGAAAAATTACTCTCTCAAAAAGGATCTTGTTCAGGTAGAGTTACAAAATGAGAAGAAGACGATGAAAAGAATACTAACTTCAGTGCGAACCTTCTCTATTTATGGAAAGAATGAACCACTCTGATTGGCTCCACAAAAGGTGAACAGATCGCATAATGGCAGCCACGTTTAATGCTTCCAATTTCTAATTAGTCATGGGAGTAGCGGGCAGTTGGGAAACAGTACGAAACTGAGATCCTCTTTAAAAGATATTTAATTCCCAATAAAGTCAAAGCAACAACTCCCTAGAGAATAACAGAATGTTACTACCTGTAATTTCAGAGATTATACTCAGAATTCACGCATAGAATGTCAAGGGAAATACCGAGAATTAATGCTTGGGGGTAGGGAATCTGTGGGATGTAACGACATGTCATGGACACCGGCAATGTGCGAAAAACACCCAGGGTCCAACGTTAATTTTCTAGACTTTTGTGTCAGCTATATGCTCAGATGAACCTGCTAAAACTTGATATTTGGCTATCCTACCAAGCGCCAAGTTGGGGGCAATTGTTCTGGACCGTGATCCGAGATCCCATTTAGTTGGATTAACCTGGCACACGACTCACTGGACTCTGTCCTAGACGACATGGCTAAGGCCTTGAAGGTAGTACGGACCTCGGAGTCATGCATACTGAACGACGTTGGGCCATAATATCAAGATCATTAGATATACGCTAAGGATATATCCCTAAGTATCTGTAATTGTCAATCATCTACTTATGATATTATAAGACTCATAACTGTCTCAGATTGATAAGTGACTCTCGCATTAAGAGTTCCTAACTTATAGGGATTCATCCCAATGATAGTAGGAAAGTAATCCTTGTCAGGATATTAATCCTAAATACCTGCATACAATACAGATTACATGAGGATTCTATACACGCTCTATAAATAGAAGGCTAAATAGCATCAATCAAGTATCAATAAATTACTCAATATATACTGCCTTACTTGTGCACAGCCTAACTTGAGCGTCGGAGTCCCTTTGTAGGTACCCATCCCCTGTTTCAACACGCTCGATCGCTGCTGCTCAAGGAGGAAACCACTATTCACATGCCTTTCTCAAGTACCCTCTAAATCCACTTTAGAATAATAAAGTTATAAATAATTTGCACAATTAGCTTTAAAGTAACTATTTTTATTACAAATGTATTAAAGGCGTAATAGGGTTAAGTTTCTACTCTTCTTTGTGCATAATCAGATTCCCAAACTCGATCCCTCTTTGAAAGACTAGTTTTCAAAATAATATTTTTTCAATTATTTTCCTAAAATAAAAATTTGTGACGACTCCATAAATTTTTTAAATAAATTTAGTCGCCTCTCGTCGCGGCGCCCTCCAAGTAGTTGTGACAAGTACCATTATGATGTTTTATTGTGCAACAAATTAAACAAAAATAATGTTTGAGTTAGTTAAAAAATTAATCTCCACCACTAAAACTTTGACAAGATAAGACATGCATGATTAATTGGTTTAAATGTTATTTGCCAAGCAGTAATTAAGACTAATAATAGAAGATAATGAGACTTTGACAAGATAAGACATGCATGATTGGTTTAAATGTTATTTGCTATGCAATAATTAAGACTAATAATAGTAGATAATGAGGTTCTAACCGGTCTATCCCCATCTTTGCTTAGTTCTTCATTAGGCTTGAGTTGTAGTAATAACCTAATCTCTAACCACTAAACAACTTAGATCATTACTAGATTTAATTTATGGTAGCATTAAGATGAGAAATATATTAGGTTATTCTAAGTAAACATTCACTAAGATAATGAACATTTAACTTATGTTGTATTCCACACCAAGTATAATGATGACCTCCTCTCTTTTCCTTGATTTGCCACTGGAGTTAGGAAAACGCAAGGTCTATCAATTAACAAATTCTTAAACTAACAATAGATACTTATTAAGATCTGCATAGTTAATCAGTCCAAATAAACCAAGATAAAACCATGAATACTATGCATAGAAGAACACAAACAATCTCAATTAATACTTGAAAAATAACATTTACATCAATCAAACATAGTCCAGTTTAGGGTTTTGAATTTATCCTTAACCGAAATAAATCTAGCCAAATATAATTGGGGAAAACATAAATACAAACATTAAGAGCATGAACAGAAACTTAAGAGATGAAAAAAGTAGAAAGATTAGAATCAGTTGATCTTCTTGAATCTCTCCATTTGGTCTTTGATCTTCAATGCTTTGGAACGTCTTGGCACTTGGATATAATAGTGGAAATCTTACTCTATAGTGCTCAGAATTCCTCTCTATCACACCTAAGTTGTGTGCATTACTAACACTTAAATAGGAAACAACTGCTTCTCTATTTATGAAAATAAAACCCTAAAAACCAGTCCATAATAGTCTTGTCCCGAGCCTAACTAAAAATGGCGTTAGAAATCTCGTGCCCAGATCACAAGACCATGTGATCTGACCGTGTAATCGCTCCAGTGTGTCAGCATCGGTACGTTCATCTTGTTATCCTTGAAATCACATTAAAAGTGTACTCTCAGAAAAATATATGCACAAAGAAGGCCAACTAAGGTTTTTTTTTTTTTCAGTATTCTTTATCTCTTATGCAATCATTATTATCAATCAGTGTTAAGAGAAAATTCCCTGGAGCACAAATTTAGAAGCTATACGATACAATTTGGAATATGCTACTAATCAATTAGAAAGGAAGATTAGCTGAATCGCATCTACTACTTCAATTTCGAGCTAGAGGGCCTTCACCACAATTGGGCTCCTTACATAATGCTTGCCATCTGACCATATCAGCTTTCCGAACACATAGTTATTTGTTGCTTTTCCTTGTTTGACCTTCAAGGTTACTTCAAAGCTCTTCTCTTCACCAACATTTTTGAACTTCAAGATGTTTGGCTTCACAGAAATGGTGATCCCACTTGGGTTTTGAACATGAGCAATATATGTTGCTGGAGAACCAACATTTTTTAATGTCCTTATAACTATTACTGACCCAGAGAGATTTGGGACTGTGATTGAAGGATAGTTGAGGTTGAGGAGACTAAATTTCTCATGGCACTTATACAGGCCTTCTGAAAACATTGAGATTTGTGTTTCATTGTAACCTAAAGCACATAAGAAGTTCAGGTAATCATCAATTGTTGTGTCATAAACAAGGCCAGGATCCATTGCTCTGTTTGGTTGAACATGTCCTGCCCCATAACTAAATGGTGTAGCCTGGCCGTCAGTGGCATTCAGCAATGGCTCCGCCTCATTATCTAGTGTTGTAGCTGCAAGTAGCAGAGGAAAGTTACCAACTTTTCATGCGTACAAATACACAAGTGATTTCATCAATTGGCTAGCTTTGTGTTGGTGAATTGGATGTGACAATTGAGAATATATATATATATAAATATATGATTCACGTTTTGTTAATAATGAAAAATCATTGGATGTTTTAAGATGCTAAACTCGTTATTTTTCAGTCATTTTATTGTAGATTGGCATGAGAGAAAGGATTTTCAGTGTAAGAAAGTTGAAGAACTTCTCACCGGTGGTCATGATTGCTGATTTAATAGCAGCAGGACTCCACGAAGGATATAGCGTTTTCAACAGGCCAACAATGCCTGAAAC
Organism: Ormosia semicastrata; assembly: GCA_029884595.1. NCBI lineage: Eukaryota > Viridiplantae > Streptophyta > Magnoliopsida > Fabales > Fabaceae > Ormosia > Ormosia semicastrata. The sequence goes on along the minus strand of JAQQTO010000062.1, from coordinate 13,440,358 downwards.
GTGAGGGCATGACATTGACGTGCCTGAGATTGAGTTAAATGGAATGCGGCGCTTGTCAAACTCCTGATTAGTAGGACCTTCAGCTTCAGTGTAGGCCGCTATAACTGACACTCCTGGTGCAGTGACATCAGGCTGAAAAGTGAAACCAGAGTTGTTAGATATATAACACATGACAACAAATTACAAGGCAAAGTATACGTTTTGTGGGTAATGACACCTTTAGGATCTCTGGTACAATAATATTTGGTCCTTTTGATGAAAATGCTGCCATGACGGGGGCTGGCTTAGTATGCAATTGTGTCTTTGGAGGTGTAATATAAGCCACTGGGAACCTAGCAATAAACTTCAAGCAGTCAAGTTTAAGTTCAAAAACTGAGATTCATGATTATCCTTTTGGGGTCTGATAGGGACTGAAAATTATAGGTAGATTTATATATTGGAGACTAGCTCATTCATCCAGAGGTAGACCTCTGTAATTACAGAATTACTAAAGAAGGTTGGTAGAAACAGAAAATAAAAGATAACAATGGGAGTCCTGCAGAAAACAGAGACGTCTCACCCCTTTCCAATTCCTTCCCAAAGGCACTCAATTTTTGCCTACCCTTTACTCTGCTCCCTCCCCATTTATAACTCACCTTCTAGTGGAATACCACTATCATTTACATTCATTTCTGGCTGTTACTAAACTATCATTTACATTCATTTCTGGCTGTTACGAAACCCCTTCACTAATCTTTATTTATTCCTTTGTTTATTCTTGACTGTTATTAACCTTTCCATTTACCTACTGGTGGTGAATCTTCATTTATTCCTTACAGCTGCTTCTGCATTTATTCCTGGCTGTTATGTATTTATTCCCAGCTCATTCCCCTTCTTTCCATCTCTCCTCTTATAAACGTGGGTTAAAGGCCCATCAATACCCTCCCCTAGCAGTTTCACCTTGTCCTCAAGGTGAAAATCAGTAAATGCACTATTAATTACTTCAAAATCCTCCTAAGCATTCTCATGGGCTGGTAAATTAGCCCACTTGATCAGAACTTCAGTTGTGCCATTCAACAGCCTTCGAACAGCTTTTACTTCCTCCGGAACAGTTTACAATTCCCAATCTTCTGACAGAAAACTAGGTAACTGTTGGCTTGGGAAATCATTATGCAATGCCCTCTTAAGCTGTGACACATGGAAAATGGGATGAACTCTTGCAGTTGTGGGCAATGCTAAACGGTAGGCCACTGCTCCTACCCTCTCCACCACTTCGTACGGGCCATAGAAACGAAGACTCAATTTCTCATTGACGCGTTTAGCCAAAGACCTTAACCGATAAGGTTGAGCCTTCAAATAGACCATCTCCCCAACCTGAAATTCAACTTCCTGTCGGTTCTTATCAGCTTGAATTTTCAGTTGCTGCTGAGCCTTGAGTAAGTTCAATTTAAGCTCATCCAAAATGTTGTCCCGGGCCTCTAGCAACTTGTTAACTGCAACTACTACTGTACTTTCACGGCTGTACTTGATGATTGAAGGTGGTTCCCTTCCATACAAGGTTTTGAAAGGACTCATCTGTATTGATGCATTGTAAGATGAGTTAAACCAAAATTCAGCCCAGGCCAACCACTTCACCCACTGATTTGGGTGATCATTCACAAAGCATCGCAAGTACATTTCAATGGTTCGATTAGTGACTTCCGTTTGGCCATCCGTTTGAGGATGATAAGCCGAACTAAATTTCAGCTTAGTGCCAGAAAGTCGAAACAACTCCTTCCAAAACTGGCTGATAAAGATGCAATCCCTATCCGAAACTATGGAACTGGGGAACCCATGTAAACGGACTATCTCCTTAACAAACACAGCTGCCACCTCTTTTGCAGTATATGGATGACTGAGAGGAATGAAATGAGCTGATTTACTTAATCGATCCACCACCACTAGAATAACATCAACACCCTTAGATTTGGGTAATCCACATATAAAGTCCATCGAGATATCATCCCATACATGAGCAGGGATTGGTAATGGTTGCAGTAACCCAGCCGGATTAAGAGCTTGGTATTTATTTTGCTGACAAGTAGCACACCTAGCCATAATTGCTTAATATCCTTTCGCATACTATGCCAATAAAAGACATTTGCTAGTCTTTTATAAGTTCTAGTTACCTCGGAATGCCCACCCCATGGGGAAGAATGGAATTCTCGCAAGAGAAAGGGATCCTTACTGATTTGGGAGGTAAAACCAAGCGGTCCTTATACCATAAGCACCCTTTAGACACCCGGTAATGAGGATAGGAGGCTGGATTATGCATCAAATCTTGCAGAATTCCTCTCAGCTGATCATCTTTGAGTATTTCCTCCGATAATTCCATCAAATCATGATTGGTGATCATTGAGACAGCTTTATATTCCATTACCCTTGAAAGGGCATTCGCCACCCTGTTTTCCATTCCCGGTTTGTATTGGATTTCAAAGTCGAATCCCAAGAGCTTGGTTGTCCACTTCAACTGTTCCCCAACCAGCACCCTTTGCTCCAACAAAAAATTCAGACTCTGTTGATCTGTACGGATAATGAAATAATGGCCAAGTAGATATTGTCGCCACTTTTGTACTGCAAGGACTATTGCCATTAACTCTCGCTCATACACTGATTTCACCTTTGCCTTCTCAGATAAAGCTTGACTAATAAATGCTAGTGGTCTGCCTTGTTGCATAAGAACTGCCCCAATTCCATAACCAGAGGCATCCACTTCTATCACAAATGGCAAGTCAAAATTGGGCATGGCTAACGTGGGCAGTGTTTCCATGACATCTTTAAGCTTCTGAAATGCATCTTGAGCTTCTTTTGACCACTGGAAATTGTTCTTCTTAAATAGTTGAGTCAATGGCCTAGCAATCACTCCATAGTCCTTCACAAATCGCCTATAATATCCAGTAAGCCCTAGAAAACCCCTCAAGCTCCTTATATCCTTGGGAACTGGCCACGGTTGCATGGCTGCCACCTTATTAGGATCAACGGAAATTCCCTCTGCTGAAATGAGATGCCCCAAATACTCCAATCTAGTAACACCAAAACAACATTTCTTGTAATTCACCCAAAATGCATGGCTCTTGAGCACTTCAAACACCACACGCAAGTGATAAACATGAGAAGGAGGATTAATGCTATATATAAGAATATCGTCAAAAAATACCAGCACAAACCTCCTAAGATATGGGCGAAAGATATCATTCATGAGAGCTTGGAAGGTCGACGGGCATTTGTGAGTCCGAAAGGCATCACCAAATATTCGTAGTGACCCTCATGCGTGCGGAAAGCTGTTTTCGGAATATCACCTTCCTTCATCCGAATTTGGTGGTATCTCGATTTAAGGTCCAATTTGGAGAAGAATGCAGCTCCACCTAGCTCATCCAAAAGTTCTTCTATTACCGGAATTGGAAACTTATTTGGAATAGTGATGCTGTTCAAGGCCCCGTAATCCACACAAAACCTCCAACTTCTGTCTTTCTTTTTCACCAATATCAACGGGCTTGAATAAGGACTGATCTAGGCCGTATCATCCCCGCAACTAACATGTCACATACAAACTTCTCAATTTCAGCCTTGTGATGGTGTGGATGGCGGTAAGGCCTAATGTTGGGAATTTGTGAACCTTCCTTTAAGACTATAGCATGATCACAAGACTTCTTTGGGGGCAGATTTGTGGTCTCTTTGAATAAGTTTTGGTATTCTTCCAATAACTCCTGAACCACTTCCACACAAGGTTGCTGCTCAGTTAACACCATGCTCATCATGCTAAGCTCCACATAATATGCCTCCACTTCACCTCATAGCTCCTTCATCATGGCTTTCAGCGAAGCCATTGTTCTGGACAAAGCTGGGTCCCCTCTAATTTCCACTATCTCCCCATCTATTATAGCCTCAGTCAAGTGCTCCCTGAAATTAGCACTGATTTTGCCCAAGCTTGCTAACCACTCGTACCCTAAAACAACATCGACCCCTCCCAAATCAAATAAAAAGAAATCTTGTATCACCTTGGGGGTAGGTAGCTGCAATTCTACCTGTTTGCAGACCCCTTGATTCTTTACTCGTTGACCATTCCCGACTTCCACCGAATACCCTTTTGTGGCCTCAGGTTGCAGCTTCAAGTCTCTCACCAAATCATGAGACAAGAAGTTGTGTGAAGCCCCTGAATCCACTAAGACAATCAACTTTTTATCTCTGATGGTTCCCCACAATTTCAGGGATTTATTAGATGTAACCCCTGCCACACTGCTCATATTTAATTGTAGAGCCGTTGTTTCCTCCGGTTCTTCCACTTCTCTATCTTTGAGCTCCTTACTCTCTTCATCCTCCTCCTCCCCAAGCAAAATCACATGCAGCTGCTTGTTCTTGCAAACATGTCTAGGGAAAAACTGCTCATCACAGCGGAAGCACACACCACGGCGATGCTTGTCCTGTTCCTCTACCTCAGTCAGCCGCCGAAACCCCAACCCCCTTCTCTGGTTGTTGGTCGAACTCCCATCTCCCACTGAACTTGCAGCTCCTCTCGCAACAGATGCTGCTGTCACACTTGGTTGGTGCGTCATTGCTGCGCCTTGGGAAGTAGCAGTTACATTCCTTGTACCCGTCCCACCAGCAGGCTCCGCATTATAAAAAAACCCCACCGACTACTCTTGGGCACCAGCCCATTTACTTGTTAGAGCGGGCTTGTTGTAATTGGGCCCAACTTTGCGATATGGGTAACCCGTAACTCGACCCAGCACCCTGTTTCTGTTTTCTACCTTTTGAGCCACCATCATCAACGTATTCAGGTCTCCCGAACTCATCAGCCTCACCTCAGCCTTCACTTCGTCCTTCAACCCATTCATGAAGGCTCCTCTCATGAATTCCTCCTCTGCGTATCTCAATGGAGCCGAGAGAAGCTCGAACTGCTCCCGGTATTCTGCCACACTCCCCACCTGTCTCAACCCCATCAACACCTCGTATGGATTTTCGGAAGATGAAATTTGGAATCTGCTCAAGATAGCATGTTTGAAAGCAGCCTAAGAAATGTGTCCCATTTTTGCTTCCCACCATTGATACCAATTCAACGCTCTCCCTTCCAAACACACCACCGCTGTCGCCACCTTCTCCTTCTCCAGAACTTGATTTATGTCAAAATAACGTTCAACCCGATATATCCATCCATGGGGATCCTCACCAGTGAAGTAAGGTACCTCCAGTCTTCTCATCCTTTCCCCCCTCCTTCCTTCTTCATTCTCATGAGGCCCTCCTCTACTTCCATTGCTTCCATCCCCCTCCTCCTCTCTGTGACCCATATGCTGCCTCATAGCTTCTCTAATTTGCTCCCTCATATTTACCATCATCTGCTCCATCTGGCTCCTAAACGCCTCCTGCCACTCCTGCCTGAGCCCCTCCAACTATCGTTCCACCACCTCTAACCTGTTCTCCATTCTCGTAGAGACCACTCAAGCTCCTAGGACCGGGAGCTCTGATACCAGTTGATAGGGACTGAAAATTATAGGTAGATTTATATATTGGAGACTAGCTCATTCACCCAGAGGTAGACCTCTGTAATTACAGAATTACTAAAGAAGGTTGGTAGAAACAAAAAATAAAAGATAACAATGGGAGTCCTACATAAAACAGAGACATCCCACCCCTTTCCAATTCCTTCCCAAAGCCACTCAATTTCTGCCTACCCTTTACTCTGCTCCCTCCCCATTTATAACCCAGCTTCTGGTGGAATACCACTATCATTTACATTCATTTCTGGCTGTTACTAAACTATCATTTACATTCATTTCTGGCTGTTACGAAACCCCTTCACTAATCTTTATTTATTCCTTTGTTTATTCTTGACTGTTATTAACCTTTCCATTTACCTACTGGTGGTGAATCTTCATTTATTCCTTACAGCTGCTCCTGCATTTATTCCTGGCTGTTATGTATTTATTCCCAGCTCATTCCCCTTCTTTCCACCTCTCCTCTTATAAACATGGGTTAAAGGCCCACCAGGGTCTTAATATTGCAGATAAAATATCTGGCAATTGTGCAGAGCATAGAAACCAGAATTGCTTCCAGTACTTGACCTGAAATTGCTAGTTTAAAAGTAATCCATAATTCCATATATTCTGATTGAATATATAGTATGCCCAAAGTATAAATGCAAACCCCCGAAGTAGCTATAGCAAACAGGCATAATACTACTACGTGCCAGACTAGAATGCTAGATATCTTACTTGGTTGAGTTGATGTAATTAAAGACAGCAACACCGTCAGTGAAATTGACATGAGAGGCAGCAAGAACATGAGGATCAGCTAAAATTTCATTCCCACTAGTCTTATCATTGGCAAGAACCATTCCCGCAGCACCAGCAAGAAAAGCTTGCTCTCCCTTGTCCACTCTTGCATTTATCCCTCTGAGGCATACTACGATTTTTCCCTTTACCTTTTTGGGATCCAGTGTTCCATTCTGGCACAGCACGCTGCATAATTGAATCAGATTACAATGGCTTCACATAAATGTTATCTACCATATCTATAACTATGTTTATGTCTAATGTAAATGCTCATTAAGCAAGACTGCAATGAGATTCAATTGTTTGATACTTACGCATCTTCAGCTGCTGCACTAGCCAATTTAGCATCTGTAGCTTTAATAATTTGGTAGAACTTGTGTGGCAATCTTGCAACTGATAAGCTTTCTCCCTTCCAATGAAACATACAAGTTTATTATGCGTCAGCATATTCGCGTAGAAAATGCAGTATGCAAGCATCCCATGAGGTGGTAAGTCAATTCTTTTTCTTTTTCTGTTTCTTTAGGGACAGCCAACAAAAAGGAGTTTCCCTATGTTGGAAATTTAAACTTGATGCATTCAGTTAATTAATTATTTATTCATATATTGGTATATTCATGTATTTGAAGGTTCTGAGTATTTAGCCATGCATGTACTTAATTAATAGGCACATTTGATGTATGCCTATAAATTGTCTTGTATTTGTGCATTTTATGTAAGCCAAGAGAAAGCCAAAAAGGAAGCCAAGAAAATCAAATACAGTGAGTTTCATTAGGGTGTGAGTATTTTTCCTTTCTCCACCATCTCCTTCACCCTCAACATACATTTCTGAATATTTTAATTTCACCCAACCGCTAGAAAATTGCACTAACCTGTAAGGTTTGATAGCATGATGGGGCGCAATTAGGTAATCAAACGGGCCCTAACTTTTTTTTTTTTGCTTTCTATGACAGACAGGAATATGTGGTTAAAAATTGTGTCTTGCAAGTAAAATGAACTGCACTGTTTTAGTAACATGATAGGCAGAAATTCTAAGGTAAACCAGACAAGACATTTATCATTGAATGTGTGTGCCCTGTCAGCTATATGGATCATTATTCTCTTTTACATTAACTATAAAATTTATTGTTTTTAATGCTAATCAATTTTAATTTATAGACGGTGAAAAACAAAGGTAGCTCATTAACTGAATGGAACATGCTCAATGATATGGTGTAAGAATAATGACATATATCAGGTGTACTTAAAAATCTCTCCAAAATTGCACATAATTTGCCTTGTTTGTCTTAATTATGTCTGGAAAAGAGACAAACCTTCAAGCTCATATTGTTGCCAAGGACGACATAACTGGGGAACTCTCTATCCATTGTGCTGGCACCTACTGTGATATACCATGGTGCAAGGTTTTCTGCAGAAGCATCTGCAGGCCCACTATTGCCAGCTGAGCAAACCACCGCAATGCCATGCTTAACAGCATGGAAGGATCCAATGGCAACACTATCATTGAAAAGGGCAGAGGCAAAGCCACCCAGTGACAAAGACAACACGTCAACACCGTCATGGATGGCCATATCAAAGGCTGCCATGATATCTGCATCAAAGCACTCATCACCACCAATAGGGGGCCAGCAAACCTTGTAAGCTGCCACACGGGCTTTGGGTGAGCCACCCTTTGCTGTTCCATAACCTTGGCCAAAGACACTGACCCCAGGTACCATGTTACCACCAGCAGTTGATAGTGTGTGGGATCCATGGCCTTCATTGTCACGAGGTGAGTCAAAGGAGGAGTTAAGTGGGCCAGCAACAGAAGCGTAGCCTTTGTTGAAGTACCTTGCCCCAATTAGCTTCCTGCACTGACCATAGAATTAGTAGCTTTAAATGACTGTTCAAAGTTCAAAGTTTTGCTTTTTAGCTACAAACTTCAAAGTTTATGTCATCTGTTTTTAATTTAATTTTTTATTTACATTATTATCTAATTATATCTTTTTTGACTGGTCTTATCTAATTATATATTGTTATGTTATGAAAAGAGTTTTATTATGATAGTAAGTAACTCATGATCAAACTCCTAATTGGTGATTAGATAAAAATATTAAAAATAGCATTGTAGTACTAGATTAAAATTAAGCACGTTTATTTTTATATTCTATAACAATAACCGCAAATATCATTTTCACTAATATTTTATATTTTTTAAGGTTTAGAACTTATCTTATGAATATGACGAAAGGACTTTTAACGGGAAGAATACTTGTATAGATTTTGTCTATACAAATTATGTAAATTAAACTAATTAACAAGTAATATATTATTATTTTTAATATAAAATAATTATATGACACATAAATTTATAAAATTATTAAATACTGATAAGTTTAGTCCACACAACTAAGTAAAGAAAGTTAATCTAAATATTTCTTCTCTAGTGGAACCTTGGGTAGCCCCCTATTAGAGCCTAGGGGAGGGGATGGGGTCACTAATATTCTACATTTAGTAAAACTTTAAAACTAGTTATAATAATCCTTGACCATATACTACCAATAGTGTTAATATGGGTGTAATTAAGGGTTAGCCGTGACATTATCACTATTATTTAGAATAATTAGAACATAAGTACACCTTCAACCAAAAAAGAAGAAGAAGAATATAATTACACAAATTTATGACCCTGTCTCTTGAAAATGATTTTTTTATCCAATATTTGTGGTGGTAATCAATCTGAAATGCCTTTAAGTTAAGGATTAAGCTTTTCTAAACTAAAAGAACAACCACTTTTACACATCCTTAACAACTTTTCTTATGTGTATCACAAATGCTGAAAAATATTATGCAAATAATCATTGTAGAAATTTCTGACAGCATTTTAATTTTAAGAATTTCTAGCTATTGTTGTTGTTGTTGTTTTTTTTTTTAAAACAAATTGAACCTCAATCTCACTGTTTCCTTGGGAAAATGTAGCAAGCTAATATCCGCTTTGAAGCTCTTGCTGGGTCACACAGTATACTTTGTTGAGGATTTAGAGATTAAACTCTTTTCTTTTTAATTTTGAATTAAAAATTGTCCATATATGCTACAGAACTTGCAACTTTATTAGACAAATTTATTGCTATTCGAATTATTCATATAAAAACAATAACCAAAAGCTACAATTTCTCTTTTCTATTCTTTTCCTTTTTACTTCACACAATTTCTAATATATAAGATTGACATAGAATAAAATTGACAACTACTTGCACAAGCTTTAGGAAAATTTCTCTATGATGAGTGTAAGATAGTAAGATGCTACCCATCCCCCCAATTTAGATTCTTTACTGGAGTGGATGTTCAAGTCTTTTCGATAGATACCACAAAGTAAACGATGTTAAAAGCATCCCCTTGTTCATCGTAAGAATACGTGGCATTTATCTTTCATTGTATCATTGGTGTGAAAACCAGAAAAAAAATGAAAAAGAAAAATAAAGATGACAATGTTGCTTTTGAAGGAATGAACTCAACCGTTTCATTACAGATACCAACTAAAGTGTGCAAATTTGAAGAAGGATAGGTATTTGGGATTTAGATTCTCGCCTATCATTTTTTTATATAGTCAATTGAGCATATGAGAGAAAAATAACATGAGATGATTTAAATTCTATAAGCACATGTTAGCAGGGTATTAAATGATTAGCTAATATATATTTATTTCTCTTCATTAAAAGATTCTAATTGTTAAAGTATTCAATATTTTTAAAATTTTTCAAGATATTAAATATTAAAATTTAATTTAAATGTACTTTCAATGTAATCGTTTAATTATACATTATTACATTAACAAAAATTTGAATATCATAATAATTATTTTAAAAATTATATATGTAATAATGTATAATTAATTAGTTAAATTTTACATAGACAATACATCCAAATTAAAATTCAAAACGTTTTTACTTTTTATTTAATAATTTTTATGTTATTTCTTTAACAGTATCTTAAGAGTATTCTTTAGCAAATTCATTTAAAAAAATAAAGGAAAAAGCAACACTTGCCAAAACAAAAAAATAAGAGAGAGAGAGAGATAACAGCAATAGATAGAACAAGATGGTACCTGTTGCAGTGAAAACTAGGATCAGTTCCATTATCACAGATTCCTCTCCACTTTGATGGAATTGGTCCCAACCCTTCCTCACTAAAGCTCTTAGATTCAGGCCAAACGCCTAGAAGAATGCCGTGGGAGCAAAAGTGAGGAGCGTGGACAACGAAAGATAACCACTAAGATGCAGATTGTAAAATGGAGATTCTACCCATTTCAGTCTCATCCAAATTGGATTAAAGCTAGCAAGATGGTCCTGTTTGTTCTCATTGCCCACCCACTTTTCACGGCTAAAGTTAGGTAGCATTTTAAATATCAAGCTGATGTATGCACATAACAATTTTCTTATTGGTGAGCTTATTATGTCTTCCTTGGACTAACCCCACCCTGGCACCCTCTCAAGTCTCAGCCCCACTTCACACGGAATAAGCACACCCATTTTGATTTTATTCATAACGTAATGAAAAGGAAGTCATAACATACAGGGTTTTGTTACAACCACAAGTAGGGTTTATGACAAATCTTAGACGTGAAAACTTATTCATAAACTAAATTTTATAATATATACATATTATAATTTTAAATTACATTTTGAATATTTAAAATAAATAGACATGTTGCGGAATAAGGTTCGGCATGAATCCGAGTGGTGTGACCAAATTCTTCTTCTGCTTTTGGTACATGTAACAAAATTCTACTTCTAATATATAACAAATAAAGGATAAGAAGCCCAATTGCCCATATTACCTTTTTCAATAGTGGACTGATGTGGTAAAACAACTGAAAGTGGGCTATCCCATCATGTAACAGTAAACCTTATTGTATTCACACATTAGTCCAACGGTCCAACCACAAAAGCTTTTGCAATTTCTTTAACATCATACAAGAACATTCATAGGTTGGGTACAGAAAAGAATTGGTCTTCACAACCCAATAACGGCCAGATTCAAATAAATAAATCATATACTAATCTTATTTATTAGGTCAACCTTTTTGAAAAGATCAAACTCTAAAAATTCATTAGTTGGTGGGGAATAGAGATGTATATCTTCGGCTTGTGTGTATTAGTCAAAGATCTAGATTAAAAAGTTTTACTAATAATAATAATAAAACCCATTAATTGCAAGGTGATACTGATCTCTTTGGAAAGAATAAACAACAAAATTTTAAACAAACAAATCAGGAAACTCACCCGTATCGAGGTTTCCTATAATCACACCTTCACCATATCTGGCTTTCTTCCAGATTGACCTGGATGTGATCACCCCATTATGATTATGCTCTAGCCCCATGAACTCCCATGACCGAGTGGTGTGTAGTTTTCTCCCACTGTTCACGAACACTGACAAAACTTTGGGATGCTCTACAAGCAGTTTTGATAAAAGTGTAGGTACATATGAGAGAAAGGAAGCACAGAGAAAACAGAGGGGCTAGCAGAGGAGAAGGTTCTGACTTGCAATCTCAGCTGCTACTTCTTCTTCCAAAGTTGCAGCAAAACCATTGATGTGCCTTGTGTAAGAGTAAAAGATGGACTCTTTGGCTGTATTAGAACTAAATGGAAGGAAACTCAAGGATTTCAATTGGTAAAAAACGTTGAAGGTTAATCATATGTGACTTGTGATATATATCAGAAAAAAGATTTTGTACTTTACCATACCTTCCAAAGAAAGATCCCAGAAACTCATAGTGGGACTCTGTCACTCGATTGAAATCAACTGAAGACAATCCTGGGTCATGTGAGTGGGCTCCCAAGTACACCACATACGACTACAAGCACAACAAAATAGTGCAGAGATTAGATGTGCTTTCAAGCATCCGAAGGATTAGTGTTTTTCCGAGTTGTACCTTCTTTCAAGGTTACAAATTGCAATGCCTCACCTTTTTCACTGCAAGGCTGGATCTGTGGAGTAGAGAGGCAAGAAGAATTGGGAGGAGAAAGTAAAGGGTTGGACTTGGTAACCTCATTCCTTTGCTTCTTTGGGAAATCCTCCTTTGCTTTTGCTTTGTTTTGAATGTAACAGAAACAAAACCCTCGGTTTTATAAAGGGGAAACAAATTAACCATCCTTGTAAAATCTTATAGGAAAATCTAGTCAACGTGGCAGCTATAATTGCAACATATAATATTAACATCATAGCTTTGTAATGAAATGTATGCTCGACTTGTTAATCAACTCTGATTGGACCCTCCATAAGGAAATTTTATTTTTGGACTTAATTGGGTGTTTGAAGGTGAAAGATACCAAAGTACTGAAAGACAACAGAAGCTAGCTAATTAGAGTGAGGAATCCAAGTATTTTAGCCATATTAATCAGATTGAGATGTCAAGGTTAACATCAAATTCTTTTCAGAAACAGCCTCGTGTAATTTATTGGATGTGGTGGTATTTTTCTTGGAGATAGCCACTGATTTTTACAGCCATGCAAGCAAAATTTTGATGCCAAGAAAATTATGCTGTGATGTGATTTGCAATCAAAATAGCATAGTCTAATGCAACCAAGAAAATTAAATGCTTTTGTTGCAGCTATTACAATAAGTTATGCTGTGATGTGATTTGCAATCAAAATAGTAGTCTATTGCAGACCATAATCAGATTTAAGTTTAGAAGAGAATGGCAAAGACAATTACTGGCTAAAATCTTCTAGTTATTGCATATTTGTATGTTTGTACAAGGAATGAAAAAGTGAGGGTGACATTAGGTCTACAGGGGCCCTGAGGCACGAGACAATTAGCCATGTATTACATTTTTCATAGGTGAATTATCTTCTATGTTAAAGTCAAAAGTCAAATCGTGTTGAACCTTTTATTTTATTTTATTGTCAAATATAGATAATTCATTACTGGAATTAAAGGGGAAGTTAGGTCCTAAATACAAAAGTTGGGGCATATGCCCAAAAGAGATCCTCTAACAAGCTAGGAAGTGTGACTAGTTGAAAGGTAAAGGTTTAGGTAGAGCACATGCAAATTCTCTTGCCTTCTCCAACGTCATTAGCCTCTTGGTTACCTTCTTCACCATTCATTCCTCAAAGATAGCTTTCTGAATAGGGATGTTGACAAGAGAGGTGACATCTTGTCTGGCCTGCTAGATAGGGATGTTAACAAAGGGGAACACGGTGTGTGTAACACCCATGAAAACATGTTAGACTTGTATTTAGTTACAGAGGTAGCCTAATACTTGCTTAACATGCTTATGCAATTTTGTGACTTTCTGATCACATTTAGTCATTTTGCTGTAATATTATGCGTGAAACATAACTGTTATTAACCCCAGAATTAGCTTAAATTACTTAGTTAATTGAAGTAAATGTGGAGGATTTGTTTCTAGGTCACAAAAGTGTGAAATAAGATGTGGTTAAAATTTGAGGTTAATCGGAGTTAGTTTGACATTTTTAAGCATACTGAGTGTGTGTTGCAATGCCGAATTGACTGGGCGCAGATATGAAAAAATATGTTATTGGTGAAACAAGATTTTTTATGAATCTTAGAATTTATTTTAAACTTGTTGGAAGTTAGGAAACTTGATTTAGTGAAATCTAAGTGTTCTTAGCAGATCGAGAGATTTAGTACCTATCTTTAAGAAGCCACATTTGACTTCTTTGTAAATATCACACGACAAAGGAAAGAAAGAAAAAAAGAGAAAAGAGAAAGGGAAACCGAAGAAGGAGAAGAAGAGAAAGAGGAAGAGAAGAAGAGGAAGACAGAGGAGGAATCAAATGGAAGCTTGGCTTCATCTTCAAGACCTTGAGGTAGGGGAATTTTATTTTTAACATTTCTCTTCCATTTTCTTCATCTTGTTCTTGAGAGAGCTTTATGTGATAAATGAGTTTGAGTGTGGTTTTGTGTGTTCTAGGCCAATTTCTTGATGTAGATTTTGAGTATGGCTTGTTTTTAGTTTGTTTGACGCTTGGTGATGAGTTTTTCATCCCTTAAACACCTATGGCTTCTCTTGAGCTAAGAGAGGGGTTTTAGGTTTTTAGGGTTGATGAAAGATTCATTGATCCATGGGAGTGTTTTGAAAATTGTTTGAGAGTTAAAATGAGTTTATGGACCTTGTGAGGTGTTGAAAATCACTTGAGATGGAAGCTTGAGTGGTTGGAAGGCCACTTGTTCCCAATGGAATAGTGGCTGCCTTATGCAGAATTCTCTGTCGCAAGGTCATGCCACGGTGTGACTAAAACCACGTTAAGGCGTGGGTGAGGCAGTGAGCTTGATGCCACGGCGTGACAGAGTTGCGTCGAGGCGTGGGTTCTTGGAAGTTACAGGGCATTGCCCTGCCACCTTCACGCTGCGACATAGGTGGATGGCGCCTAGGCGCCACTTCTAGCCAAGGACAAGAAGTTTTATTTGATGCAATGGAGCTTCCTTTTGGTGTAGGTTTTTCTTTTATGCTCCTTAATGAGTAATAAGACTCTGATAGAGGTATTTAATGAAGTGTTTGTGTGATAAATGTAAATCAATTGGTATGTCAAATATTGTGATATTTAGCATCATTGTGGTTTATGCTTCAGATGAGGTGAATGTAAACCAATTGGTATGCTAACTATTGTAGTACTTGACATCATTGTGTTTCACACTTATGATTATGAATATAAATCAATTGGTATGTTAATTATTGTGATACATAGTATCATTGTTGTTCATGCTTGAGATGAGATGAATGTAAACCAATTAGTATGCTATGTATTGTGGTAATTGACATTATTATATTTCATGCTTATAGTTATGAATGTAAACCAATTAGCATACTAGTTAGTAGTAATTAACATCATTGTTTTTCATAACTATGTTGATGAGGGTGAGGTCCTCATTGTTAGTGATCAAATATGATTTTAAATGAGAAGGTAGTCAATTCTTCCTATCATAGTAATCATTATTGAAGACCGTGTAGTTGATGAGTTCACTACTTGGAGAGGGTGATCATACATGATTGTAAGTGAAGAGGTAACATACCTTCCTGATCATAGTGATGAGTTGAGGATGGTTCATTCCCTCACACCCCTTAAAATAACTAGAATTGGGTTCCAGTGCTTATTCAAGGCTTATGGAACTAAGTTCCTTTGCTCTGTTCAAGGCTCATACATATCATACATTTCCTTAGGGACTGAGGATGAGTTTCTTTGCTAAGTCTAATGAATCATGACATTATCCTTATACATACTTAGGTTATTGCATAGGCATGCACATAAGGCATAATTTGGCATAACATGACAATTGTATGGACGATTGCTAATTATAACATATTCATGCATTGCAATTGTATGTGCAATTACGTATCTCTGAGATGGAGATCATAATTTTGAGTATAATGACTACTTGAAGACTGTTGGTGGAAATGAGTTTTTCTATACAACTTATAAAAATGAGAATCTATTTGGGAAGAGAAAGGACATGGTTTTGGCTTTTGCCACCTTTCTAGCCTGTGTATGTAAGTGATTTGATTTAGAATTCTATTTTTTCCCAAAATAGTTGGAATGATTGTGATGACATGTTTTATGATTTTAACTACTAAAAATATGTGATTCTTACCTTGTGTGTGTGTTTCCATAATGATTCCAGGGAAGAAGACTTGTGGAAAGAGAAGTGCAGATAGGAGCTTGAAGAGCTTAGATTAGTTTAGTTGTTTCTTTCTGAAACATGTGTATCTGTGCCTTAAGAGGCATAGTTTATAAGCTTTATTTATGTTGATGTATTTATGAGAAAACATATATTGTGTATCATTTATTCATTACAAGGCTCATATTTTCTGTATATATATAACTATTATATTTTAAAAAATTTAGTAGTAAGTAGCATGCTTGGATCTAATTACTGTGGTATAATACAAATTATACTATAGTTATTAAATTTGGGATGCTACAGTGTGGGGAAAAGAAGTCTTGTCCTTAGGAACATTGTCAGTAGCTAGGTAGATAGTGCTCCTAACTTGGTTCTCAAAACGGTTTAGAATGGTGCTCACCCTATGACTTGAGTTCTTGACAAAGCTCCAAAATGACCAATTGATCAATGAAGTATCACTGCAACTGTGACTGGCATGTATCTCATAAAGAATGTGTTTTGATGATAACAAACTTGAAGATGCTGCAAGATCAAGTCCAAGAGTCTCAAGACCATCAAGTATAGTTTTTAGGACTTCAATCATTTTGTAAAGGTATAAATAAGGATTCACAATTGCTCAATCTTATATTTCGAAATAGCACACAAGTTTTCAAGGCTTCAATATGGTTTTTAACTTCCAAAGAATCAACCATTTCGTGTCCATAAACCTACAAGATCATATGGAATCAAGAGCAACATTTAAAAAGACTTAAAACATGTTTTTCGCATGTATTATTCAAATAAGGAGTTTCTTATTCGAATAACACAAGTCAGGGATTCCAAATAAATCTTTCAGGAAAAAGATTTATTCGAATAAGCCCTGTGCTATTCGAATAAATGGTTCAAAAACGTTTTGGCACGAATAAGTTATTCGAATAACAAAGTGTTATTCGAATAACACATCTCCAGGAAATCATTTTATTAAACGGTTATTCGAATAACAGAATTGTTATTCGAATAACAAGCCTTTCAGAAAAACCATGTTTAAATGGTTATTCGAATAACAATGTTGTTATTCGAATAACGAGAACTCAGGAAATCAAATATTCGAATGAGTTATTCGAATAACATGAATGTTATTCGAATAACATGCTTTCCCAGAAGCCAAACATTTAATTGGTTATTCGAATAACTAGGATGTTATTCGAATAACACATTACAGAGGAAAACACGCTTGTGCTATTTAAAGCCTTATTCGAATAAGAATTCTCTTATTCAAATAAGAGAGATTTCCAGAAACAGAAAATAACGGATAGTTACGTATCATTAAATGCTCCAACCAACTCCCAACGGCTCTAAACTTCAATGACTTATAAATAGAAGTTGTTGGGCATTTATGGGGGTTAGACAATCAATCTGAAAAACCTTGGTTGAGCATTAGAAATGAGTTTTCATCTATTTCTCCGTTAATACTCTGTTTCTGAGCGTAAATCGTGAATCATATACCCATTGAATTTCCAGTTGTAATATTTGCTCTTTGAAGAGAGTTTCTACCTATTCAATCTTTGTATAATCTGTAGAGAGGGTGAGACATCCCTCCTAACTGTAATAGGGTGAGGTATCCCTTTGAAAATAGAGGCTCAAGCATTAGGGTGAGGTCTCCCATAGTGTTGAGTGCTCAAGGTTGTAGTGGTTGTCAAGCACCCATTGAAGCTTGAAGATATAGTGAAAAATCTCAAGTTGTTGCTTGGGGACTGGACGTAGATCACAAGTGAATTGGTGATCGAACCAGGATAAACGATTGTGTTTGTTTTCTCTAAACCTTTCTCTTTATTTTGTGCACTATTTTATTGAATTGCTTGGATATTGTCTCCTTTGGCTATCACACTTATAAGTAAGAGGGTTTATCTCATCCATCCAATTATCTCTAATCATTCAATAGCTTCAACGAAAATTAGTTATCAAACGATTTGCGAAAGATTTACGAACTTGTTTTACTTACTCAATTCACCCCCCTGTTGAGTATTGAGGTCACTTGGTAACAAGTGGTATCAGAGCTAGACTCTTGTATAAAGAGCTTAGCAGCTTCAAGAGAAGTGATGGCTTCAAATGGTTTTTCAAATAAATGTTCTTCTATAAATAGACCTCCTTATTTCAATGGGAATGGTTATGCCTATTGGAAAGAAAGGATGAAAATTTTCATTGAAACTATTGACTTAGATGTGTGGGACACCATTGAAAATGGTGCTTTTGTCCCAACATAAACTAAAGATAGTGTAAAAATTAATACACGTAGAAATGAATGGACCGATGATGATAAAAAGAAGGTTCAATACAATTTGAGAGCCAAGAACATCATCACCACATCATTGGGGTATGATGAATTCTTTAGGGTGTCAAATTGTAAGACCGCAAAAGAAATGTGGGATACCCTACAAGTAACTCATGAAGGTACTAGTGAGGTAAAACGATCTCGAATAAACACTCTTACTCATGAATATGAATTGTTTAGAATGAACCAAGGTGAGAGTATTCAAGATATGCAAAAGAGATTTACTCACATTGTTAATCATCTCATCTCATTGCGAAAGACATTTCCTAATGAGGATCTTATTAACAAAGTCTTAAGATGTCTAAGAAGGAATTGGCAACCCAAAGTAACGACTGTTGCGGAATCAAGAGATTTATCGACAATGTCTCTAGCCACCCTATTCGGAAAGCTTCAAGAACATGAGCTGGAACTAAATAGGCTCAATTAAAGTGAAGAGCATGATAAAAAGAAGAAGGGAATTACACTCAAAGCCACCTCTTCCATACTTGAAGATGATGATGAAGATGGTGAAGAGGATGCTGAAAATATTGAGCTAAGTGAGGAGAATCTTAGTCTCCTTGTGAGAAAGTTTGGAAGATTCCTAAAGAAAAAGGGATTTCAAAGAAGACCACTCTTTCCTCAAAGGAAAGCATATCACAAAGGAGAAGGATCCTCTACTCCTCCAAAATGCTACGAATGCAGAAAACTGGGGTACATGAAAATAGAGTGTCCTATATATCTCAAGAAGACGGAGAAGCATGAGAAAAGACCCTCCAAGGAAAAGAAAGGAAGAAGAGCATATATGGCTTGGGAGGACAATGACTTAAGCTCTTCCGACGATTCAGAGAATGAAAAAGCCTATCTTTGCCTCATGGCTCAAGGAGAAGAAAGTGGAGAAAGCGACACCGGGGTAACCTCTTCTAACCTAGAACCTCCACCCTCTTATGATGAATTGTAAGATACCTTTCAAGAATTGCATGATGAATCTTTGAGGCTCACAAAAATGGTTTTGTCTTCCAATAAAACAATCTCCCTATTGACAAACAAAGTTTCTACTTTAACTAAGGAGATAAATGAACTTAAAATTGAAAATGAGACCTTAGGACTCATAGATGCTAATTCATTATGCATGACTTGTTCCTCACATGATAATGCATCCATATCATTACCTTGTTTATCATGTAAAGCTTTTGAAAAAGAAATTAAAGACTTGAACAACACTCTTGCAAAATTCACTTTTGGAAGAGACAACTTGAATGTGTTGTTAGGGAGACAAAAATGTGTTTTTCAAAAAGCCGGTTTGGGATTTAATCCAAACAACCATCAAAAGTCTTATAAGAACTTCTTTGTTTCCTCAAAAACTTCAAGTAGTCCCTTTGTTAAATGTTTTCATTGTGGTAGGAAAGGGCATAGTGCATCCACTTGCAATGTTAGAAAGAATATAAACACCAAGGTTGGAATCAAAAGGGTTTGGGTTCCTAAAGGTACCATACTCAATTCTAACACACAAGGACCCAAAACAATTTGGTTACCAAAGGTTAAAACTTGAATGTGTGTTGTAGGTGTACTTGAAGACTAAGAGCTCAAGTTGGTATCTTGATAGTGGTTGCTCCAAGCACATGACCGGTGATGGCTCCAAGTTCTCCTTCCTTACCCACAAGAAACATGGTCATGTCACATATGGTGATAATAACAAAGGGAAGATTCTTGGAATTGGCAAAGTTGGTAAGATCCCTTCATCATCTATTGATAATGTTTTGCTTGTTGAAGGACTTAGACATAATTTGCTTAGCATTAGTCAATTATGTGATAAAGGCAATAGGGTTATATTTGATTCTTCTTGTTGCATAATTGAGGGAAAGGATGATAAGCAAGTTAAGTTTGTTGGTCATAGAGTCAATAATATATATATGATTAGTCTCGATGATATCTCCTCAAATGATGCTAAATGCTTTATGAGTAAAGAAAATGATTCATAGTTATGGCATAGAAGAATTGCTCACATTCACATGGATCACTTAAACAAATTGGTTTCTAAAGAATTAGTAATTGGTCTTCCAAAGCTCAAATTTGAAAAAGATAAACTTTGTGATGCATGTCAAAAGGGAAAACAAGTAAAGATCTCTTTTAAAGCTAGAAACATGGTTTCAACTTCTAGACCTTTATAACTTTTGCACATAGATCTTTTTGGTCCCTCTAGAACTATGAGCTTTGGTGGGAATTACTATGCATTAGTGATTGGGGATGATTTTTCTAGGTTTACATGGAGATTATTCTTGGCCCACAAAAATGATGCTTTTCAATCATTTAAAAAGCTTGCCAAAGTTATCCAAAACGAAAAAAGTTTTTGTATTGCATCCATAAGAAGTGACCATGGTGGTGAATTTGAAAATCATGAATTTGAAACATTTTGTGATGAACATGGCATTGAGCATAATTTTTCTGCCCTTAGAATACCACAACAAAATGGTGTTGTAGAAAGGAAAAATCGATCTTTAGAAGAAATGACAAGAACTATGCTCAATGAGGCCAACCTTCCTAAGTACTTTTGGGCGGATGCAGTTAACACCGCTTGTTATGTTATGAATAGGGCCCTAATAAGGCCAATTTTAAAGAAAACCCCATATGAGTTGTACAAAGGAAGGAAGCCAAATGTGTCACATTTTTATGTCTTTGGATATAAATGCTTTGTTTTGAATAATGGAAAGGATAACTTGGGAAAGTTTGATGCAAAATCTGATGAGAGAATATTCATTGGCTATTCTATACATAGTAAGGCCTTTAGAGTATATAATAAACGAACTATGACCATAGAAGAGTCTATACATGTTGCATTTGATGAAACTAACCCAAATGAGCCGAGAAAGGATCTTGTTGATAATGTTGCAGAAATCTTTGCAAAAACGCACTTGGAAAATCAAGAGAAAGAGTCCAAGAAGCAAGAAGAGAGACTCCTTGATCACTCATGGCAAAAAGATTCAGAAATCTTGGACCTACCCAAGGAATGGAGGACTTCAAGATATCACCCTCTCGACAAGGTGATTGGTGATGTATCAAAAGGGGTAATCACTCGAAACTCACTTAGAGATGCATGTAATCACCTAGCCTTTGTCTCTCAAGTTGAACCTAAAGACATAAATGAGGCCATTAATGATGAGCATTGGATCTTGGCCATGCAAGAAGAACTAAACTAATTTGAGAAAATCAAGTTTGGGAATTAGTTCCAAGGCCCAATGATCATCCTATAATTGGCATCAAATGGGTCTTTAGGAACAAACTTGATGAAACGGGCTTAATAATAAGAAATAAAGCTAGGCTTGTAGCTAAGGGATATAATCAAGAAGAAGGCATAGACTATGAAGAAACTTATGCTCCCGTAGCTAGGTTGGAGGCCATTAGAATGTTACTTGTTACTTGCATATGCTTGTATCATGGATTTCAAACTCTATCAAATGGATGTCAAAAGTGCCTTTTTAAATGGTTTTATACAAGAAGAGGTGTATGTAGAACAACCTCCTGGTTTTGAGGATTTTGAAATGCCCAACCATGTTTTTAAACTGAAAAAGGACTTGTATGGTTTGAAACAAACTCTTAGAGCTTGGTACGAAAGGTTGAGCAAATTCCTTTTAGAAAAAGGTTTTTCTAGAGGCAAAGTTGACACTACCCTTTTCATAAAACATAAAATGCATGACATACTTCTTGTTCAAATCTATGTTGATGACATTATATTTGGAGCTACTAACAACTCTCTTTGTAAAGAATTTTCAAATATTATACAAAGTGAGTTTGAAATGTCCATGATGGGTGAGCTCAACTTCTTCCTTGGTCTCCAAATCAAGTAAACAAGAGAAAGAACGTTCATAAGCCAATCCAAGTATTGCAAGGAGCTGCTCAAGAAGTTTGGAATGGACAATGCCAAGTATATGGCTACTCCCATGGGCACCTCTTGCTATTTGGACAAAGATGAATGAGGTGAATCAGTAGAAATTACGAAATATAGAGGTATGATTGGCTCACTCCTTTATCTCACTGCAAGTAGGCCTGATATAATGTTTAGTGTATACATGTGTGCTAGATATCAAGCTAATCCTAAAGAATCACACCTATGTGCTGTTAAAAGAATAATGAAATATCTAATAGGCACATCACAAATGGGTTTATGGTACCCGAAAGGTGCCTCATGTAGCCTTATTGGGTATTCCGATTTTGATTTTACTGGATGCAAAATGGATAGGAAGAGCACTAATGGGACATGTCACTTGCTTGGAAGCTCACTAGTTTCTTGGCATAGCAAGAAACAAAATAGTGTGGCATTGTCTACAGCTGAAACTGAATATGTTGCAGCTGGGAGTTGTTGTGCTCAAGTCCTTTGGATGAAACAATAACTCTTGGACTATGGTCTTGAGCTTGATCACATCCCCATAAGGTGTGATAATACTAGTGCAATCAATTTGTCTAAAAATCCCATTTTACATTCTAGGACTAAACATATTGAAATAAGACATCATTTCATTAGAGACCATGTTCAAAAGGGTGATTGTATACTTGAATTTGTTGAAACAACTAAGCAACTAGCTGACATTTTCACTAAACCCCTAGCAAAAGAAGCATTTTTCTATATTAGAAATGAACTTGGTATTTTGGGTCAATCATGCATAAATTGACATTTTACTGCATCAACTCTTGTTGCTTTCTGCATAATCATGCCATTTTGCTGCATAATTTCTGAGCTATTAATCATATTTGAATCCAAAACTAATTTGAGCATCGGAGATTTCCCCTAAGCTGTTTTGCAGGTGCTCCCTCATGATCAAGATTCCCAAGCAACTCAATAACTTCACAATTTCACCAAAAATGGTGAAATTCTTGGTAAAAATAGTATTCTTGCAAAATTGAGTGCATTGAAACATAATATGATTAGATTATATGCTTGTATGGTGATTTGAATTGATTTAAGATGTTCTGGAATTGATTTGAATGATTTAAAGTTGACTATATGTTGTCTAGAATTAAACTGGCATGTCACTGACCAAATAAATGATAGAAAGTTTGACCCTCTCCAAATTGATGCATAAAACTTCTTTTTATCCTATGCCCTATTCGAATAAGAAGCCCTTTATTCGAATAAAACCCGCTAGTGAAGCCCAGTCAGTTTTCTAACAACGCGTATATTATTCGAATAAGGATTCCCTTATTCGAATAACACCTCATAGACTGTGCTCCAACAACCTAATATCAACTGGTTATTCGAATAACCAACTGGTTATTCGAATAAAGCATATTAGTGGCAAAAGCCATTTTCATGTTATTTGAATAACAAAATATGTTATTCGAATAACAAATGACAGAATTCACCAAACACACGAGCTACTACGTTGTTATTCGAATAACAATATTGTTATTCGAATAACGCTTGGCAGTGAGCCAAGACGCTTCAGGTACCCCTCTGTTATTCGAATAACACCACTATTATTCAAATAACACGCGACTTATAAGAGGATTTCACGAGCATCCTTGGTCATTTCATAAGTTCTACTTTCCCCTCCTTCTCTGTTTTCTCTTCTTCGTATCCACCATCTCCTCCTTCTCTCCATAACCCACCAAAATTCCATCATGGTCTCCTCTTCCAAACGCCCACGTAGCAAGACCGCTCCCACTAACAACCCCATTGATCTTTGAAGACTCTTGTCCAATAACGATGATCTCAAACGCTTCAGGGAAGAATTCTGGACCAGAGACGTCATTCAGCCCAAATACATGGATCGTCAATTCTTTGAAGATGATGGAGGATTTTTTTTCCTCGATGATCTCTCCCATCAGGGCGTGCTTGATCTCTGCAGCTACAAGGACTCCATTTTCCCAGACTTGGTGAAAATGTTTTACTGCAACTTGAAGATGGACGGTCCTAATCTCATCTCTGAAGTGAAGGACCAGGAAATTGTCATCACTCCAGCTGATTGGATACTGTTCTTCAAATTAGACGCCATGGGTGCTGCAGTGGAGCCAGATAGCAGGCCCTACGTGAAGGCATACAGAAGAGAAGAAGCTGTGTCACTACTGGTGAAGCCTGGAATAGTTGGGTCCAAGGTTGGTCTGAAGAGTGGGATACTGAAAAGTCAGGAAATGCTGCTTCACTACTCATATGCGTACATTCTCGCTCCTCGTGGAGGCAACTACGCTTATCTGACTGAAGATGACATTTTTATTCTCTGGGTATTGAAGAAAAATTGGAAGATCAATTGGCCCAATTTCATTGGAAAATACATGATGAAGGTCAAGACCACCAAGAACTCTGACCTACCATATGCTCTGATTATCTCAGCCTTTCTTAAAAGATACTCCCTGCTCAGACAGACTGAACGGATAATGGAACTAAACCATTTCCACATCTTTGGGGAATTTACTTTGAAGAAAATGAAGATGGTTCTAGACAATATTGGAGGGTAGGTATACCCTGATGAGCTGGAAGAAGCTGCAGCAGACGAAGACATTACAGATGCCCCTATTCCTGTTGATGACCCTATTCCTGCTGATCAGCCTACTGAAGCCCCTGCTCCTGCTCCAGTAACCCTGGAAGGCATTATGACCATTCTGCTCGACAATCGTGCTTACATGGAACACACATTTTCTATTCTCTTTGACAGAATAGAAGGTGTTGAACGCGAGATTGCTGCCCTGCGAACTGCACCTCCTGCCCCTGCACCGGACTCACCTCCTCCTCCACCAGACACTTACTTTTGATCATAGGATTTTAGTTTTTATGTTCATGTTTTTCATGTATCTCTGGCATACCCATATCTGAACTTGTATATCTTGACCATGCCTGCAATCATTGAATAAAATATGATTTAGCTTCCCTACTGCCTCCTCACTTTCTAAGACTGTTCATTTAAAATGTTCGTTTAATTTCTCGCTAAATGATATAAAAGCATGATTGTTAATGCTGGGTATATGCATGTCTTGCCCCATCTTTTTGATCATGACAAAAGAGGGAGAAGAATAAGATCAAGCTAAAGTTAACTCTGTTAATCCATACTTAAAGATAAAGATAATCACTTCTGATAATGTTTGGTTTTGGAGATTGTGTTGAGAAAAGACAGATCAGAAAGATTAATCTGAAAAAGATCAAGAGATTCCAAAAGAAAGGGGGAGCTGCGCTTGTCTCTAATAATTTATGCTCCTCTTACAAACTAGAGGGGGAGTAAGTCTCCATAATTAATTATGTGTTTTCCAATTTACAAATAAACTAACTCTTTTCTTAATGGTTGTTTGTCATCATCAAAAAGAGAGAGAATGTGACTGGCGTGTATCTCATAAAGAATGTGTTTTGATGATAACAAACTTGAAGATGCTACAAGATCAAGTCCAAGAGTCTTAAGACCATCAAGTATAGCTTTTAGGACTTCAATCATTTTGTAAAGGTATAAATAAGGATTCACAATTGCTCAATCTTACATTTCGAAATAGCACACAAGTTTTTAAGGCTTCAATATGGTTTTTAACTTTCAAAGAATCAACCATTTTGTGTCCACAACATTTAAAAAGGCTTAAAACATGTTTTTCGCATGTATTATTCGAATAAGGAGTTTCTTATTCGAATAACACAAGTCAAGGATTCCAAATAAATCTTTCAGGAAAAGATTTATTCGAATAAGCCCTGTGCTATTCGAATAAATGGTTCAAAAATGTTTTGGCACGAATAAGTTATTCGAATAACAAAGTGTTATTCGAATAACACATCTCCAGGAAATCATTTTATTAAACGGTTATTCGAATAACAGAGTTGTTATTCGAATAACAAGCTTTTCAGAAAAACCATGTTTAAATGGTTATTCGAATAACAATGTTGTTATTCGAATAACGAGAACTCAGGAAATCAAATATTCGAATGAGTTATTCGAATAACATGAATGTTATTTGAATAACATGTTTTCCTAGAAGCCAAACATCTAATTGGTTATTCGAATAACCAGGATGTTATTCGAATAACACATTACAGAGGAAAACACGCTTGTGCTATTTAAAGCTTTATTCGAATAAGAATTCTCTTATTCGAATAAGAGAGATTTCCAAAAACAGAAATTAACGGATAGTTACGTATCATTAAATGCTCCAACCACCTCCCAACGGCTCTAAACTTCAATGACTTATAAATAGAAGTTGTTGGGCATTTATGGGGGTTAGACAATCAATTTGAAAAACCTTGGTTGAGCATTAAAAATGAGTTTTCATCTATTTCTCCATTAATACTCTGTTTTTGAACGTAAACCGTGAATCATATACCCATTGAATTTCCAGTTGTAATATCTGCTCTTTGAAGAGGGTTCTACCTATTGAATCTTTGTATAATCTGTAGAGAGGGTGATGTATCCCTCCTAACTGTAATAGGGTGAGGTATCCCTTTGAAAATAGAGGCTCAAGCATTAGGGTGAGGTATCCCATAGTGTTGAGTGCTCAAGGTTGTAGTGGTTGTCAAGCACCCATTGAAGCTTGAAGATATAGTGAAAAATCTCAAGTTGTTGCTTGGGGACTGGACGTAGATCACAAGTGGATTGGTGATCGAACCAGGATAAACAATTGTGTTTGTTTTCTCTAAACCCTTCTCTTTATTTTATGCACTGTTTTATTGAATTGCTTAGATATTGTCTCCTTTGGCTATCACACTTATAAGTAAGAGGGTTTATCTCATCCATCTAATTATCTCTAATCATTCAATAGCTTCAACGAAAATTGGTTATCAATCGATTTGCGAAAGATTTACGAACTTGTTTTACTTACTCAATTCACCCCCTTCTTGAGTATTGAGGCCACTTGGTAACAGCAACATCTCCAATTGTTGGGATACCTCATCTTCTTCCTTCTTTTCACTAGCAAAAGTCTCTGATATGTGGTTGCTAGACGAAGCTATAAAGGGTAGGTAAGGTGGTTGCAGAGGGCCTCATAGAATTGTAGGAACGAGTGCACAGAGAGAAAAAAAGGTTAGTTGAAGATAGAAGGGTGGGATTGTAGAGTGGTTTTGATGGTCATAGGGTATGGCAGAGTGATGTAGTGGAGTGGAAATGCTAGGAAAAATGAAGCAACCAACTAGGCCGCAATCACATGGTGGAGCGAACACTGGAGGAACAACACCATGTGCAGTAGAGACAAGTTTAGTGATGCACCCATCGAGATTGGCATATATAAAGATGCTACACGCAATTTCAATGAAAGACAAGCGAGATTGACGAATAAAGGGCTCGCCACGAATGGAATAGGACTCGCCTAAAGGGATGTTATAGAGCTAGGCCAGAAGGAGGCATGTCAAGACTCCCCTAGGCAGCACACGCTACACCAACAGTGAGCAACATGCCCAAGGGAGCCACGAATAAGATAGAAAGCCAAATATAGTTGGAGGAAACAACATAACCAAAGGTAGCATACGTGAAGCCCTTGTATAGTAGTGCAACGATTGAGCGAAAACCTTAGCAGAGTGGGAAAAGAAACACTACCAAAGAGCTTATTTATTTAAACCTTGTGTTTACCTTTTCTATTTTCACTATGTATTATATACTTTGGTTGTGCCAAAAAAATAAAAAGTCTCTTGTCAATGGATATTGCGTAAGATCTTTAACTATTTTAAATTTGAAAATTCTAGGTAAAAGGAAAGCTGTTAGAAAATTTTAATATATTTCAAGCATATTATACTCAGATTAATGAAATTATGACATGTAATAAAATAATTAGTATAAACTGTAATAATTTAATACATACTAAGAATATTAAAACTACATAAAGGTTATCATAAAGTGGATAGTATTTCTTTTGGTATCCGTTCAACGAGTTTATTGTGGACTTAAAAAAATAGATCTGTGTATAATAAGGGCCAATTGTCCCCACTAACATATACATTATTTTGCAAAAGATATTGGTTAAATTAAGTTTTTGATCCATATAATTTACACTAATTTTTAATTTAGTTCTTTATATATATATATATATATATATATATATATATATATAAAAATAAGTCCCTATAATGTTAAATATTTTCAAATGGATCCCATTCCGTTATTGTTATAACACCATTAATATATGTTGAGTTGGCAAACGTTTGAATGATATGACATATTACTTTATTCAAGTGCCAAATCGCTATCCTATAAGGCATACTAATCCATATCACCTCTATCTTCCAAATCCACCCATCTAATACTTGTGAAAAGCATCCTATTCTTCTTCCTTCCGTCTTCTCATCTTCTTCATTTGTATTGTTCAAAGTTAGGATCAGAGTTGTGTACCTGATCTCACCTCTAAGCAGTGGTTGATAGTGAATTCCTCCTTAGTGCGGTGGTAACAGTGGTGGAGTGAGGAGGTGGTGTACCTGTAAGAACACTCTGACGCTCAAGTTAGGGAAGCGCACTGGGAAAGATGAATATATTAGAGTAGATACATATTTGAGTGGCTTAGCCCTATATTTATAGAGTGGGTTTTCATGCAGGCTAAGTGGTATATGAAGAGATATTGTTTAGATATGATTAGGATGGGTAGTTGTTAGGAGATAAGATCCCAAAACTCCCTCATCTAAGTGGGATTCTGTAACACCCACCTTAGGGTGCCACATTTATTGTTACTTAATTACCAAATTACCCTTCAGCTTAAAAATCGCGCTTGTATTGTAAATACGAATTATAAAATTTCTTAATGATAATAAGATAAACTTAGCAGAAAATAAAAAAACATAACAACATTGTCACAAATAATTTACATCACATATACATACAAGCGTTTAGTACTGTCACACTTTGATATCTTACAAACTAGACTTCCAAAATATTTAAACTTTAAACTTTAAAACTAACATATAGCCCAAATCTTAGTAGATAGCAGAACCCTCAGATGGGTCCTCCTCAGATTCCTCAGTACATAGAAATCCGTCATGATGTGCAGTTCTACGGACAAGTGTCCGAGCAGACGACACAATACTAACCGTACTAGGAGTACGATAGTAAGCTCCCCAATACTGCCTAATAGATATTTTAAACTCTATAATAGATACTCTCTCCCTCTAAATCTACAGTCCATGCCTCATCTCCCCCAATGAATGTCAGCTTCAGGTAGCTAAGGAAACTAGGCATCTGCATCTCTTCAGAACTCGACGTCCTCAACAGGAATCTACTCTTCCTCAACTTCTCGCTCTTTTTCTTGCTCGACATCTTAACAAATATAAATATAACACGGAACATATATACAAAGAGGTGAGATCACCTACGCCAATACCAGTATGGCAGTAATGAAGATAAACACATACAATATCTCAAACAGTTATCATACCATAAATTACAGTTATGCCACTAACATCAATATCATCACAAAACATGTAATACACAATAATTACAGTCATGTCATCATTAATAATCAATAAATCAATAAATTAATTATCATAAACAGAAATTACGATAATACCCTCTATCATTATATGTATGCACACAGACTCAATTTCCTACTCCATGGAGCTACAACTCAAGTCGGAGAGAGTGATCGAAAAGAAGTGTCGGTACCAACATGCCTTGGACCACGTGCTCAGTTTTGCATCCAAAGATATACACGGCATGTCTTTATCGATCTTGATTAAGGATAGTGTCTCGGTCCGGATCATTGGTGTGTTGCGTCGGTCTAACCCACGGTACAGAAGAGCTACCATCTGCCCATTGTAGGCAACCCGCACCCCAATGCCCCCAAGGTCAACGAGTGACTTACACTACGCATATCACACCCACTCAGGAGGTGTAGTCTCTCCTAGGCAACTAGCCTCATACAGTCCATCGGACCTTCCCAATGCATGTACTATGCATTATTCACATTTCAAATTTATATCTCATAATCGGGGTCCACACAGTAATATAACAGTACTATTACTGTATTTTAATCGCGTAGTCATATTTTTGCGTTTTCTCAATTGCGACTCAATTCTGCCGCCTTTTCAAAATCACGTAGCGACTTTTCAACGTTTTCCAATCGCGTAAATATTTTTCTTACGTTTTAAATCGGAAATACTATTTTTCTCATTTTAATACCAAAATTAGCTTTATTTTCCATATTTACACTTTAGTCCCAAAAAAACTCATATTTACGAAACAACCCCTCACAAAATCCATATTTACAAAATAGTCCCTCAAAATTTAATATTTACTGAAAAGTCCCTCATAAATTATTATTTACAAAAAAGTCCCTCATCAAATTTATATTTATGAAATCGTCCCTCCTTTATAAAATATTTACAGTTTGACCCCTCTAAAAATAATATTTACATTATGACCCCTCAAAAATCAATATTTATACTATGGCCCTCTTTTTGATAAAATTTGTAATTTAGTCCTTCTTTTATAAAAATTTGCGATAACTCCTCTAAAAATCAGTAAATGGTATTGTTTTCAAAAATTGTTATTTCTTTTCTTTACTACCCATGAAATCATTTTATTTTACCATACTCAAATTCTTTCCAAATTCATTTAGATGTCTCAGTTCTCATTTTAATTCATCAGTGTAAGGACTTTGGTCCTTTTTCCATTGTAGGGTCGTAAGCCTCAATACTCTTTGGAGTACACATACAATCGATTAATCATGTTATTCACATCCTAATTTACACATACAATCTCATACTTTCATAATTACACATACACACAGAATATCAAAATTTTAAGCATTTAATCACACATGCAAGCATAAAAACTCAATCAAACACATCACAAACACAATCAAAACACATCAAATAATCGGTGAAGAACCCTTATGGATTTTTCACCGTACAAAACCATCCTCACACCACCAAAACTCGGTTGGTGAGGTTAAATCTCCCTCTTACCTCTTGTAGACAATTTTAATCGGTTGGTTCTCCTTCCTTCCTTCAAATTCGTACTATCCACCAAACAAATCCCTAAAATTCTTAAACAATTAGTAAAAACACATACAAGGTACAATATTGAAAAACCATGGAACAATCATGGTTAGAAAAATTAGAAATCCTATTTTGAACTATAGAAACCAAACTTACCCTTAAGTAAGTAAGCAAGAAGTGGAATTTTAGGCAAGATAGAGTAGGAATTTGGGAAAACTTTGTGAATGAAAGATGCTTAGAATGGTATTTGGCTTTAGAAAATATGATAGGAAAAAATTATAGAAGTTTGGTAGTATATGTAAGGTGCATGGCCGAATATAGAGAGAAAAAGAGAAAGGAAAGTTTGCTTGGTTCTTGATAGCTTTTTGGAGAGAAAGTAGATGCTTTGATTTGTAATAAGTGAAAGAAATGAAAGTGAAATGCAATAATGGATGCAGCTGCCGTGAGTGATCTTTTAGGGAGGTTGAGTGATCAATTTTGCATGCTAAAATATCCTAAAGTGTTCACACTTGTGCACATGGCTTATGTCATGTTGGATGGTTCTTGAACCTTGTAGATTCAAGCCACTTGCCTCCTCATTTTGCAGCCCCAATTTCGTGCAGCCCCTCATCCATTTAGTGACATAATTATTTCCAAATTAGTCCTAATTACTTGCTAACTAATTAGGGAATTAGTTAGGTTAAATATCGTAACCAATTTTAATTAACATAACAATCATATAACTAGTTAATTTAATATATATATTAGCATATATTATAACCTTTAATTAATATTAGGATATCTAATTAGTATTTAGATTATAATTAATTTAGAATTAAACTAGTTCACTTACTTTGCTAATTTAGTAATTAGATTAGTTAAATTAAGCTTAATTAGGTTACTAACCAAATTCAAGCCTACAATTGTTGACTTAATCCTAACCCTTGATTCATCTTTAATTTCAAGCCATAGATCACATCTAGGGTAGATATCAATTGGTCATAAAACTATCCTTCTAATCTCACCATTGATTAGATCAACGGCTAAGATTAAAGCTTCTAAAGTAAGCTTTAAAATCCAATGGCTCACAAAGAAATCAATGCTTCTTTTGTTGACTCTTTCTAATTGGTTAAGAAAGTCAAGCCATCTATTTTGACCATTTCCTATTGGTTTAGATTTACATACGGTCGGATCGTTGGATTTGCTACACTAAACGTGGGCCCCACGAACTTTTTCGGGTCCACAAATAATTTTTCTACTATTTTTGAGACAAGAGTAGATCTTGTTGAATAAAATAATATTATAAAAATATTAAATTATTTTATTACACGCTTAAATCCTAAAAATTACGAGATTAATATATATATCAATCAATTGGGTTTAGTAAGATCCCCCAACTCTAATTAATTAAATAAGATTTTTTCGGTTAAAAATTATAATTTTCTTGACTCGAGCAAATCACACAAAATGATCAAATATGATCTCGAATCAGTCAAACTATTTTTATAACACACGAGAAAATGTAAAACAAGTGTAATTATGCTATTACTATTCACATAGTCAGAATTTGGGGTGTTACAACTCTCCCCCTCTAAAATAAAGTTTTGTCCTCGAAACTTGACATACATATTCAAAATAAAAACGGATACTGCTCTCTTATCTTCTCTTCCAACTCCCATGTAGCTTCACCACTTACATCATTCCATACCACTTTAACTAAAGCGATGTCATTTCCTCGAAGTTGCTTAACTCTTCGATCTTCAATTCTGGTCGGAAATGTCTCATAGGTCAAATTCTCCTTTAGTTGTACAGTGTCTGGTTCGATCACATGAGCCGGATCAGAAATATATTTCCGTAGTTGTGATACGTGAAATACATTATGAAGATTTGATAAGAACGGTGGTAGTGCAATCTGATAAGCTACCGGACCTACCCGACGAAGTATCTGATACGGTCCAATAAACTTCGGAGTAAGCTTCCTCGACTTGATTACTCGTCCAACTCCAGTCATAGGTGTCACACGTAGAAATACATGGTCACATTCTTCAAATTCTAGCGGTCTTCTTCTTTTATCTGCATAACTCTTTTGCCGCGTCTGTGTCGTCCTCATCTTATCTTGGATCATCTTCACTTTCTCAGTTGTCTGCTGCACAAACTCAGGTCCTACCACAGTACTTTCACCATCATGGTACCAACACAATGGCGTTCTACATCTTCTCCCATATAAAGCTTCATAGGGTGCGATCCCTATGCTTGAATGGAAACTATTGTTGTAGGTGAACTCTATCAACGGTAGAAATTCATCCCAACAACCAGTTTGCTCTAGAACACAAGCCCTCAACAAGTCCTCCAATGACTGAATCGTCCTCTCTGACTGACCATCAGTTTGTGGATGGTAAGCAGAACTCAAACGTAGCTTCGTTCCCATCGCTTCTTGCAAACTGTTCTAGAATCTCGATGTAAATCGTGGATCTCGATCAGAGATTATACTGGATGGTACACCATGAAGTCTAATAATTTCGTTGATGTACACTTGAGCCAACTTCTCCATTGAGTACTTAATATTAATCGATAAAAAGTGCGCCGACTTTGTAAGCCGATCAATAATCACCCATATAGAATCGTGACCCTTCCGAGTCTTCGGCAGTGCAGTTACGAAATCCATTGCTATGTCATCCCATTTCCACTCAGGAATAGGCAAAGGTTGCAACATTCCTGATGGTCTCTGGTGTTCCACTTTGGCCTTCTGACAAATTAAACAGGATGATACATATTCTGCTACATCCCTCTTCATCCCTTGCCACCAATATAGCTGTTTTAAATCTTGGTACATCTTTGTGGCTCCTGGATGCATACTCAATTTGCTTCGATGAGCTTCATCCAAAATTGATCTCCTCAGTTCTGGATCGTTTGGTACACAAACTCTCCCTTTGAACTTCAAAATTCCATCAACACCTTCGCTGAATTCCAATTCCGCTCCTTGACTTCTTGCTTCCTTCGCTTCTTGCAAATACTAATCATTGTTTTGCCCTTCTCGTATTTTATCCATCAAATCATTCGAAATAATGATCAGGTTCAAACATATCTTTCCCGGTGTCAACTTCACAGATAATCACATATCTCGAAACTCTTCTATCAGTTCCTTCTCCTTTATCATCATAACAGAAGCATTAAGCGCTTTCCTACTTAGAGCATCTGCTACGACATTCGCCTTCCCAGGATGATATTATAATTGAAAGTCATAATCTTTCAGAAACTCGAGCCAACGCCTTTGTCTCATGTTCAACTCTTTCTGGTCAAACAGATACTTCAAACTTTTATGGTCACTAAAAACAGTGAACGTTGCCCCATAGAGAAAATGTCTCCATACCTTCAATGCAAACACCACTGCTGCTAACTCCAAGTCATGAGTCGGATAATTCCTCTCATGCACTTTCAACTGCCTCGACGCATATGCCACAACCTTACGGTCTTGCATAAGTACACAACCCAATCCTTGATACGAAGCATCACAATACACCTCGAAAGGTTCATTCGGATCAGGCAGAATCAAAATCGGTGAAGTAGTCAGTCGTCGTTTCAACTCCTGAAAACTTTCCTCACATGTTTCATTCCATGTAAACGGTTGATTCTTTCGTGTAAGTTGGGTAAGAGGTCCTGCAATCTTCGAAAACCCTTCTATGAATCGTCAATAGTAACCAGCCAATCCGATGAAACTACGGATCTCCGATACAGTCTTCGGTCTCTCCCATTGAACAACTGTCTCCACCTTTGAAGCATCAACTTCAATTCCATCTGCCAATATGACATGCCCCAAAAATTGTACTTCGCTCAACCAAAACTCACATTTGGACAACTTGGCATACAACTTATTCTCCCTCAAAATCTGGAGAACCACTCTGAGATGTTCAGCATGTTCCTCCTGACTTCGAGAATAAATCAAGATGTCATCAATAAAGACAATAATAAACTTATCCAAGTATGAACGAAAAATCCGATTCATGAAGTCCATAAATATCGCAGGTGCATTGGTCACACCAAAAGGCATCACTTAATACTCGTAATGCCCATATCGTGTCCAAAACGTAGTCTTCGGGATATCCTCCACCTTCACACGTATCTGGTGATAACCAGAACGTAAATCAATCTTAGAAAATATTGCGGCTCCTCGCAATTGGTCCATCAAATCATCGATTCTTGGTAGTGGATATTTATTCTTGATCGTAATCTTGTTCAATTGTCGGTAGTCTACACATAGACGAGAAGTCCCATCCTTTTTCTTTACCAACAATATTGGAGCTCCCCAAGGTGATACACTTGGTCTCACAAACTGCTTCTCCAACAAATCCTCCAAGTGTTTCTTAAGCTCTGTTAACTCTACTGGCGATATTCGATAAGGCGCCATAGATATAGGTCCAGCTCCAGGTACCAAATCAATAGAGAATTCAATCTCTCTTTCCGGCAGTATTCCAGGTATATCTTCAGGAAATACTTCAGGAAACTCATTCACTACGAAAATATCCTTTAAAATATCCTCACAGTGAATCTCCATAGAAGACATTAACAAGTACCCTTGATCTCCTTCCTTCAAACAAGCTTCCACTTGCGTAGCCGTTAAGAATCTAGGATCCTTAATCTCAGGAAAAACTAATGTCTTATTCAAACAGTCTATCAAGATATGGTTGGAAGACAACCAATCCATTCCTAAGATTACATTAATCTTGGAAAGAGGCAAACAGATCAAATCCACATGAAAGATTCTATCTCTAACAGTTACAGGGCAATTCAAGCATACTCTTGTAGTTATCACAGTTTATCGGTAGGAGTACTAACACTCAAATCATACGGCAATGTAGTCACGGTTAATCCCAAACGCTCCACACAATCACATGCAATGAAAGAATGTGTTGCTCCCGAATCATATAATACTGTTAAAGGATTACCTTCAATAGCACACTCCTCCATTATCAAGTCCTCGGATTTAGCGGCCTCCTCCCCGCTCATAGTATACACTCGACCACCCGCCTGTGGCATTGCAGTATGAACATTGCCCACTGATGGCTCTGCCTTTTGCTGATCACACTCCCTAGAGAAATGTCCAGGCTTCCCACATCTATAACAAATCACTCCCTTGTGCTGACAATCCCTGGTGAGATGTCCTTTTCCACACTTAAAACATTTAAGTGCAGAAGTTCCAGTTGAAACTGCTCTACTACCACTAGAGCTTCCCCCAAACGATTGTTGTCGATTCTGACTTACTGCTGGTTTAGTATATGGTTTCTGCTGGTAACGGTTGCCACCGCTACTCTTCCCCCTTTGGAACCGTGCTGGTCCAAAATTCTTATTTCTCGCCTCTCTCAGATGATCAATCTCCTCAACCTTTCGGCACTTATCTAGCAATACCGGAAACTAATCAATATCCACACTTGCTAAAGCTCGCTTGATGTCAAGCCTCAACCCCTCTTCAAACTTCCTACACTTCCACTCCTCATCTGGATGCATTTGGAAGTACCTCGAAAACTTAGACAAGCTTTCGAACCGTGCCGCATACTCATTTACAGTCATCGCCCCTTGCCTCAGACTAAGGAACTCCATCTCCTTAGCATGTCGAACACTGGTTGGGAAATACTTTCCCAGAAACTTCTGTCTAAAGAGCTGCCACGTCACAACTCTCCCTTCAGCTTGAATTAATCTGCGGGCTCCTGCCCACCAAGCCTCTCCGTCACCGACTAGCACAAATGTGGCAAAAGTAAGCTTCCGCTCATCATTACAACCCATGCCCTCAAATATCTTTTCCAGTTCCTTTATCCACATATCAGCCTTCTCTGGGTCGAATTCTCCATGAAATTTCAGTGGATTATTCCTCCGAAATTCTGACAAACTATGCGCATCATCATGTGCTCTTTGATTCTGCTGTGCAACAACCTCAGCCATTCGTTGCATTGCTGCTACAGCTGCAGCCATATTCTGATTATCGTCGCCGACATTTCCAGCTGCTGCCCTCGCATTCATGCGTCCTCTTCCACGTCCTGCCATTTCGCTCTATCAATCAGACTGAACAACACAAAGAAAAGTGAAGGTCAGTCTTCAAACAATATTATTTTTCTTTCGGAAAACAATTTCAGAGAATCGCACAACTTAGACAAGACAGACCTAACCACAAACCCAAAAGACTCTAACTTGGGCTCTGATACCAACTAATGTAACACCCACCTTAGGGTGCCACATTTATTGTTACTTAATTACCAAATTACCCTTCAACTTAAAAATCGCGCTTGTATTGTAAATACGAATTATAAAATTTCTTAATGATAATAAGATAAACTTAGCAGAAAATAAAAAACATAACAACATTGTCACAAATAATTTACATCACATATACATACAAGCGTTTAGTACTGTCACACTTTGATATCTTACAAACTAGACTTCCAAAATATTTAAACTTTAAACTTTAAAACTAACATATAGCCCAAATCTTAGTAGACAGCAGAACCCTCAGATGGGTCCTCCTCGATTCCTCAGTACATAGGAATCCGTCATGATGTGCGCTTCTACTGGACAAGTGTCCGAGCAGACGACACAATACTAACCGTACTAGAGTACGATAGTAAGCTCCCAATACTTGCCTAATAGATATTTTAAACTCTATAATAGATACTCTCTCCTCTAAATCTACAATCCATGCCTCATCTCCCCCAATGAATGTCAGTTTCAAGTAGCTAAGGAAACTAGGCATCTGCATCTCTTCAGAACTCGACGTCCTCAACAGGAATCTGCTCCTCCTCAACTTCTCGCTCTTTTTCTTGCTCGACGTCTTAACAAATATAAATATAACACGGAACATATATACAAAGAGGTGAGATCACCTACGCCAATACTAGTATGGCAGTAATGAAGATAAACACATACAATATCTCAAACAGTTATCATACCATAAATTACAGTTATGCAACTAACATCAATATCATCACAAAACATGTAATACACAATAATTACAGTCATGTCATCATTAATAATCAATAAAGCAATAAATTAATTATCATAAACAAAAATTACGATAATACCCTCTATCATTATATGTATGCACATAGACTCAATTTCCTACTCCATGGAGCTACAAATCAAGTCGGAGAAAGTGATCGAAAAAAAGTGTCGGTACCAACATGCCTTGGACCACGTGCTCAGTTTTGCACATCCAGCATATACACGACAGTCTTTATCGATCTTGATTAAGGATAGTGTCTCGGTCCGGATCATTGGTGTGTTGCGTCGGTCTAACCCACGGTACAGAAGAGCTACCATCTGCCCATTGTAGGCAACCCGCACCCCAATGCCCCCAAGGTCAACGAGTGACTTACACTACGCATATCACACTCACTCAGGAGGTGTAGTCTCTCCTAGGCAACTAGTCTCATACAGTCCATCGGACCTTCCCAATGCATGTACTATGCATTATTCACATTTCAAATTTATATCTCATAATCGGGGTCCACACAGTAATATAACAGTACTATTACTGTATTTTAATCGCGTAGTCATATTTTCGCATTTTCTCAATTGCGACTCAATTCTGCCGCCTTTTCAAAATCACGTAGCGACTTTTCAATGTTTTCCAATCGCGTAATTATTTTTCTTACGTTTTAAATCAGAAATACTATTTTTCTCATTTTAATACCAAAATTAGCTTTATTTTTCATATTTACACTTTAGTCCCTAAAAAACTCATATTTACAAAACAACCCCTCACAAAATCCATATTTACAAAATAGTCCCTCAAAATTTAATATTTACTGAAAAGTCCCTCATAAATTATTATTTACGAAAAAGTCCGTCATTAAATTTATATTTATGAAATCATCCCTCCTTTATAAAATATTTACAGTTTGACCCCTCTAAAAATAATATTTACATTATGACCCCTCAAAAATCAATATTTATACTATGGCCCCTCTTTTTGATAAAATTTGTAATTTAGTCCTTCTTTTATAAAAATTTGCGGTATAACTCCTCTAAAAATCAGTAAATGGTATTGTTTTCAAAAATTGTTATTTCTTTTCTTTACTACCCATGAAATCATTTTATTTTACCATACTCAAATTCTTTCCAAATTCATTTAGATGTCTCAGTTCTCATTTTAATTCATCAGTGTAAGGACTTTGGTCCTTTTTCCATTGTAGGGTCGTAAGCCTCAAAACTCTTTGGAGTACACATACAATCGATTAATCATGTTATTCACATCCTAATTTACACATACAATCTCATACTTTCATAATTACACATACACACAGAATATCAAAACTTTAAGCATTTAATCACACATGCAAGCATAAAAACTCAATCAAACACATCACAAACACAATCAAAACACATCAAATAATCGGTGAAGAACCCTTATGAATTTTTCACCATACAAAACCATCCTCACACCACCAAAACTCGGTTGGTGAGGTTAAATCTCCCTCTTACCTCTTGTAGACAATTTTAATCGGTTGGTTCTCCTTCCTTCCTTCAAATTCGTACTATCCACCAAACAAATCCCTAAAATTCTTAAACAATTAGTAAAAACACATACAAGGTACAATATTAAAAAACCATGGAACAATCATGGTTAGAAAAATTAGAAATCCTATTTTGAACCATAGAAACCAAACTTACCCTTAAGTAAGTAAGCAAGAAGTGGAATTTTAGGCAAGATAGAGTAGGAATTTGGGAAAACTTTGTTAATGAAAGATGCTTAGAATGGTATTTGGCTTTAGAAAATATGATAGGAAAAAATTATAGAAGTTTGGTAGTATATGTAAGGTGCATGGCCGAATATAGAGAGAAAAAGAGAAAGAAAAGTTTGCTTGGTTCTTGATAACTTTTTGGAGAGAAAGTAGATGCTTTGATTTGTGATAAGTGAAAGAAATGAAAGTGAAATGCAATAATGGATGCAACTGCCGTGAGTGATCTTTTAGGGAGGTTGAGTGATCAATTTTGCATGTTAAAATATCCTAAAGTGTTCACACTTGTGCACATGGCTTATGTCATGTTGGATGGTTCTTGAACCTTGTAGATTCAAGCCACTTGCCTCCTCATTTTGCAGCCCCAATTTCGTGCAGCCCCTCATCCATTTAGTGACTTAATTATTTCCAAATTAGTCCTAATTACTTGCTAACTAATTAGGGAATTAGTTAGGTTAAATATCCTAACCAATTTTAATTAACATAACAATCATATAACTAGTTAATTTAATATATATATTAGCATATATTATAACCTTTAATTAATATTAGGATATCTAATTAGTATTTAGATTATAATTAATTTAGAATTAAACTAGTTCACTTAGTTTGCTAATTTAGTAATTAGATTAGTTAAATTAAGCTTAATTAGGTTACTAACCAAATTCAAGCCTACAATTGTTAACTTAATCCTAACCCTTGATTCATCTTTAATTTCAAGCCATAGATCACATCTAGGGTAGATATCAATTGGTCATAAAACTATCCTTCTAATCTCACCATTGATTAGATCAACGGCTAAAATTAAAGCTTCTAAAGTAAGCTTTAAAATCCAATGGCTCACAAAGAAGTCAATGCTTCTTTTGTTGACTCTTTCTAATTGGTTAAGAAAGTCAAGCCATCTATTTTGACCATTTCCTATTGGTTTAGATTTCTATACAACAAGATCGTTGATCACTACACTAAACGTGGGCCCCACGAACTTTTTCGGTCCACAAATAATTTTTCTACTATTTTTGAGACAAGAGGTACTATTGAATAAAATAATATTATAAAAATATAAAATTATTTTATTACACGCTAAATCCTAAAAATTACGAGATTAATATATATATCAATCAATTGGGTTTAGTAAGATCCCAAATTAATTAATTAAATAAGATTTTTTTGCGGTTTAAAATTATAATTTTCTTGACTCGAGCAAATCACACAAAATGATCAAATATGATCTCAGAACAGTCAAACTATTTTTATAACACACAGAAAATGTAAAACAGTGTAATTCTGCTATTACTATTCACATAGTCAGAATTTGGGGTGTTACAGATTCAGTTAAGATAAGATGCTCAGCTTAGTGAGCAAGTAACTATCGTAAGGGCCACGCCAGTAAGGGGTCGTGTTTGGGCTAACCAAGTGTAACATCCTGTCAAGCATAATAGTCCTAATCAGGGTTATAGAAGCTCAATAACATTGGTATAAGTTACCTATTAATTTTGGTAACCTTTTGAATTAGTTTGAATATAAATCTATAACACTAAATGTGAATAATAATTCATATAAATTCAGAACAAAGCATAAATAACTTAAATTATAGAAATAAATATAGAGAATTTATTTTTAGGTCATAAATGATTGGAATGAACTACTGTAAATTTTGGAGAATCAAATGAATTAGTTTGACATTTTTAGTGACATTGGATGTGTGTTTAAAGGCCAAATTAAATAGAAAAGTAGCTCAGAAAATCATAAGATTATAAGAAGATACTAAAGAAAGGATAAAGGTCAATTTGAGAATGAATACAGGTTAAGGTGGATGCTTGTAAGTCTTTTAGCTTAACTCCTTAGGTTTAACTTAACCTAGGAAAGAATAATGAAGCTTAACAGTTGATAATAGTGTATAAGAATAGTTGTTGAATGACGAAACTGAGAATTTAATGAAAGAGTAAATTATCCATAAGAGATACAATATTTCCAGTTGAATTTCAGTTTTATCCCATAATTCATTTCCCTCCACTGCATCTCTCTCTACATTCTTATCTTATCTTTGACTTTCTTCTCTCGTACTCTCCAATCACAAAACTCAGCAGAGAAAGGAAGAGAAAAGAGAGAAAAGAGAGAAAAGAAGGAAAAGAAGGGGAAAAGGGCAAATCAACAAGGAAGCCATTAGGTAGACAAAAGAGCAAAGAAAGAAAGGAGAAAGAAAGAAATTTAATTAAGATAGATAAAGGGAGGGGTGCATTCCTTTGTTTTAACAATTCTTTTCTTATTTTCAATGAGTTTTTGTGTTGATACCTTGATTGAGAAATATGAAATAAATATTGGATTGATGAAGATATAATGGAATTTTATGTTATGATTATAGGTTTGGATTTGGATTTGAATTTGGCCTTGAATCTCTATGAATTAGTGATTGAATGTATTGGATTTGATGCTTACCCATTTTTGATGTATTATTTTGAGGTTGGTTTGAATACAAAACTATGTGGAAATCATGTTTTTGTTGTATAAAAAATGGTTGGTTTTTGGTTGTTTAACTTCAAAGCTTTATTTTATGCAAAATTCAAGTTGGTAATCGATTACCAAGAATGGTAATCAATTACAGAGCTATGAAATTGGTTCTTAGAAATGAGGTAATCGATTACCAAGCTTCTGGATAGAAAATATTTTAAGTGATAATCGATTACCAAGCTTCTGTCTAGTTAATAATCGATTATCATGGGTTGATAATCAATTGCCAAGCCTCTGTTGCAAGGCATTAACATATGGTAATCGATTACCACGAATGATAATCAATTACCATTGCCCTATTTTGCAAAAAAAAAAAAAGGAGTTTCTTACCCTATGAGACTTGAATAGAAGCTTGGTTTATGACTCACTTCATCAATTATGGAATTTTTTAGATGATTATGCATCTAGTATAAATGAGAAATGGTATCATGAAGTATTTTATATACATGAATGATGAAATAATGTTTTAAGAGATGTTATTCCACTTTCAAGAGTAGCCCATTATTTGTTTTGGCCAGAGATAGATTTAGGAGATAATCCTCATACTTAGGGTAAGTCTTGAACAATGGTAGTGTGAGGATGGACATTCCCTCCCTACTAGAGTGACTGAGATTGAGGATGAATATTCCCTCCATTTTTACCTAAGTTTTCCCTAGACAATATGTAGATGAGGATAGACATTCCTTCTCTACTTGAGGTGATCCTAGATCAATGATAGTATAAGGAAGGATGATACCCTCCCTATCAAAGTAGTTAAGGACGAACATTCCCTCTCTACCAAAAACTCTAGATTAATGAGGGATATTCCCTCACTAGATGTGACCTCAGTTACTCATAGTAGTTTTGTGTAACAAATAAGATTGTTATAAATAGGTTGAAGTGTACTAACCTGAAAGTAAACTACTACCAAGTATACAATATTGTGAGGATGGACATTCCCTCCATACCATTTTGACAAATAAGGAATCATGATTTGAAATATGATGTATGATGACAAAGAAAGAATGATGACAACTAAAGAAAAATGATTAAATGATTAGCTTTATCATATAAGCTTATCTTTTATTGAATTTTGATGAGATGTTGAAGATATGTTGAGGCTTTATACATTATTTAGATGTATAAATGATTTTAATAAATAATTTAAATTAAACTTTTACTTCTAGAAGAGAAAGGAAATCATTTTGGTACTATCCACCTTTCTATATTATAATATTTGATATTTACTTGATTTTTTCCCAAAGCAACTGTAATTGTTATGATGACATGATTTAAGAATTTGACCTACTGGAAATTTTATGATTTTCACCCCATTTATTTGTATTTTCATGATAATTCTAGGAAAAGTACTTGCAGATAAGTGAGATGAAGAATCTGGATGTGGAGTTACCTTATTTCCCCTTTTGTATTAATAGTTATATGTAGGTTGAAGACTTTGTGCCATGAAAGGCATGATGTGTATGTAATGTACTATGATGTACAACCTTGTATAAACTCTATTTCCAGTTATATGTACATTATATTTCCATAATAGGCTCATATTTTTCTATATCTTCTAAATGTCTTTACTAAAATTGATATTAGTTTTTAAGTGACGTACCTAATTCTAATTACTAATGCATAAGTCCATATATACAATTAGTACTAGTTTTGTGATGTTACATTAGGGTATTAGAGCAATTCATCCTGTTGAGTCAAGGTATGGACATCATGCATTTTCTTGTCTTGATGGTGAGATGTATAGATAGAATTGCATAACAGCCTTGAGTATGAATGTCAATGGTTATTGTCGCATTGTTACATGATATTGAACCTGATTAACTCAATATGTATTGTTCTGTATGTATAGGGGACTATGGCATCATCCAAGTGTACCCGTGATAATAAAGCTTCTGCTGGTGATAATACAACAAATATGTCATAAATGTTTAGAGAAATGATAACTACTTTGAGAGAATAGAGAAAGATGGCAACAACTATGAGAGAATAGACCGCTGCCACAAATAGAGTGCTAGAAAGAATGGGGACCAATCCACCTCAACAGCCCGAGAATGAAGCCGCATTGATCAGAAATCAGAACTTTCGTGACCTTTTTGAGTTCAGAAAGGCTAACCCTCCATCCTTTAGAGGAGAGTATAATCCAACAAAGGCGGAGGAATGGTCGAGGGACTTGGAGAAGATTTTT
Source organism: Ormosia semicastrata (assembly GCA_029884595.1). Taxonomy (NCBI): domain Eukaryota; kingdom Viridiplantae; phylum Streptophyta; class Magnoliopsida; order Fabales; family Fabaceae; genus Ormosia; species Ormosia semicastrata. The sequence goes on along the minus strand of JAQQTO010000062.1, from coordinate 13,395,888 downwards.
GCTATAATGGCATGCACGGATGAACAAAAGATATCCTTTGCTTCCTATATGTTAAAGGAAGAAGCAGAATACTAGTGGAATGATGCTAGAAGATTATTGGAAACTGCTGAAACTCAAATAACTTAGGAAGTATTTAAAATTGCGTTTTAGACAAATATTTTTCGAAAAGCTTGCAAGAAGAAAAAGAATTGGAGTTTCTAAAATTGGAACAAGGAAGTATGTCACTAGGGCAGTACGTGGCAAGGTTCGAAGAATTATCCAAATTCTCTTCTTATTTTAAATACAATCCAGATCAGGGTTGGAAGTGCATAAAGTTTGAGACTAAATTAAGAGATGATATAAGGAAAGTAATAAGACCTCTTCAAATTAGAGATTTTTCCACTTTGGTAAATAAATGCAGAATTATAGAGTCTAATGATTCAAGGCCACAACAAGAGCAAAGACAACAAGGCTTCCAGAAAAGAAAAAAGGATAGATGAAAAGTTCAAAAGAAATGCTCCACGACCCAAGAATTAGCAAGAAAAAAGAAAATAGATTCAGATAGATAGTAGATGGCCGAGATGTGCAAAATATGGTGAATACCATGGCAATAGAGCTTGTATGATTGATCAAATGGTGTGCTTTACATGTGGCAAGAAGCAACTCCCAATCTTAGACCCTAGACCATAGGAAGGGTTTTCACTTTGAGTGGTAAAGAAGCAACTCAATCCTCTAATTTGATATAGGGTAAATGCAAAGTTAAAAATACACTTTTAGCTGTACTATATGATTCAGGAGCATCTTACTACTTTATTTCTTATGATTGTGTGAGGATGTTGGATTTACCAGTCTCATATCTTCCTATGATCTGTCAATTTCTACTCCCACAAGAAAAGTAGTGTTAACTTCCCAAATATGTCTAACTTGTTGTGTAACTGTAGAAAATATAATTTTTTTTTGTAAATCTTATATGTCTACCCCTTGTTGATATAGACATCATTTTGGACATGGACTGGCTATCAATAAATCATATTGTTTTGAATTGTTCAGATAAAACATTAGTGATTATTTCTAACACTCTTTCCACAAACACCTCTTTTGAATCCATGTACTTGAATGTCAGACAAGTTATCAACTACCAAGTAGAAGGGACTCAAGGTTATGTTCTCTTTTTTCCTTTGAATTCTGGAAGTGAGCAGAGTTTAGAATGCATACCTGTGGTGGGGGAGTACCTGGAAGTATTCCCTGATGAAATAAGTGAGTTGCCACCTAAGAAGGAGATACAATTTACTATAGATTTAGTGCTAGGGATCGGGCCTATCTCTATAGTACTCTATAGAATGTCACCTCTAGAGCTAGCTAAACTTAAGAAACAAATAGAAGAATTATTGGACAAAAAAGTTTATCCGACCCAGTGTCTCACCGTGGGGAGCCCCAGTGCTCTTAGTGAAAAAGTAGGATAGTAGTATATGACTGTGTGTATATTACAGTCAATTGAATAAGGTAACTATTAAGAACAAATACCCATTGCCTAGGATAGATGATTTGATGGGCTAGTTAACAGGTGCCACAGTTTTCTCAAAGATTGACTTAAGGTCAAGATACCATCAAATCAAGGTTAGGGAAGAAGATATTCTTAAAACTACCTTCAAAACTAGATATGAGCATTATGAATACCTTGTAATGTCTTTTGGCCTAATAAATGCACTTGCGGTATTTATGGATTATATGAACAAGATTTTTAAACCATATCTAGATAAATTTGTTATTGTTTTTATAGATGATATTCTCATTTATTCAAAGACAACTGAAGAGCATGAAGAACATCTTAGGATAGTTCTAGAAATCCTGAAAGAAAAATAATTATTTGTTAAGCTATCAAAATGTGAGTTTTGGATGAAGGATGTGCAGTTTTTAGGACATGTGAAATCTAAAAAAAGAATATCAGTGGATCCTAGTAAGATAGAGGTAATATTGCAATGGGATAGACTAACCACTGTAACTAAAATTCAAAGTATGATATTCTCATTTATTCAAAGACAACTAAAGAGCATGAAGAATATCTTAAGGTAGTTCTAGAAATCCTGAAAGAAAAGCAATTGTTTGCTAAGCTGACAAAATGTGAGTTTTGGTGAAGGGGTGCAGTTTTTAGGATATGTGATATCTAAAAAAGGAATATCAGTATCTCCTAGTAAGATAGAGGTAGTATTGCAATGGAAAAGACTAACCATTGTAATTGAAATTAGAAGTTTCTTAGGACTGGTTGGATACTTTAAGAGGTTCATAAAGGGATTTTCACAAATAGCTTTGCCTTTGACTAGATTGACTAGAAAAGGCAACATTTTTGAATGGACACAAGAATGTGAAAACAATTTCCAAGAATTGAAAAAGAAATTAACTATAGCACTAGTTCTAGTAATACTAGATCTACAAGAAAACTTTGAAGTATATTGTGATGCTTCAAAGAAAAGGTTAGGATGTGTATTAATGCAAAATAGACATGTAGTTGCTTATGCTTCTAGGTAAATGAAACCCAATGAAGAAAATTATCCTACCCATGATCTAGAACTAGCAGCTATTGTGTTTGCTTTAAAAATTTAGAGACATTATCTTATCAATACAGTCAAGTTTGAGGTTTTTAGTGATCATAAGAGTTTGAAATACTCGTTTGATTAAAAAAAATTGAACATGAGATAGAGAAGATGGATGAAATTTTTGAAAGACTATGATTTTGAATTGAAATACCATCTGGGTAAGGCCATGTGGTGGCCGATGCACTAAGTAGAAAACTTTTGCATGTGTCCCAGATGATGATACAAGAAATAAAACTTTTAGAAAGCTTTAGGAATTTGAGTCTGGAAGTGACTGTGCTGCCACATAGTCTCTATTTGAATAATGTTAGTCATGACAACCATTATCCAAGAGGGGGGGTGAATTGGGTATAAAAACTTTTTCACAAATGCTCTTAAAATAAACACAAATATTTAAGCTATTAAATAAAAGAAAAGAAATTGCAAGAAGAAGAATAAAAGCTTTAAGAATAGCAAATAAATAAATGTATAATAATATAAAATTACGTAAAATAAAGAGAATGAGAAGAGAAAAGCAGGCACGATATTTATCCTGATTCGACCACTAACCCACTTGTGGTCTACGTCCAGTCCTCGAAAATAATCTGAGATTTTTCACTATATATACAAGTTTCAATAGGTGCTTGCAACCGTTGCATAAAAGAGCACTTTTCACACATAGAGAAACTCTACCCTTGTGCTAAAGTCTCAGCCTGTAGGGATACCTCACCCTTATGCAAACCTTGAAGGGATACCTCACCCTTATATAAATCTTGAAGGATACCTCACCCTCAATACAAAAGAACAAAAATATAGATGAAGAGAAAATCTCACTTAGAGCAAATTATACAAATTGAAGTGCTAAGAGGCCCTCAAAGGATATCTCAAAGTTTCAACAAAAAGAGAACAGAAAATAGGCGTAAAATATAAATCACATTTTTCAGAGCAAGCGCAAATTAAATAGATAGCTGGGCTACTAACAGATGAGACCCACGGTCTCTATTTATAGAGTTATATAGAAAATAGCCGTTGTAGAAATTAATTTCATAATTATTATGAAAAAAGTATCCATTACATACTATATCCGGATCTGTGTTTACTGTGTTTATTCGAATAAGCCTTCTGCTATTCGAATAACACGTTCTTTTAAAAATGTTTCTAAAAACTAGTTATTTGAATAACCTTCGTGTTATTCGAATAACGCTACCACAAAGGCTTTCTTTCGAAAAATGGTTATTCGAATAACTCTAAGTTTATTCGAATAACATTTGTTAAGACAGACTTCTGGGAAAAGGTTCTATTCAAATAACTGATGAGTTATTCGAATAGCTTATATAAAACAAGCTATTTAGAAAACTTTTATTCGAATAACAAGAGTGTTATTCGAATAGCACTTTAAAGCACAGAGTCACGCAGCAACCAAATTTAAAGCTTTATTCGAATAACCAATGAGTTATTCGAATAACTCAATTTATAAAACAGTTATAAAAGCTTGAAAATCATCCCAGAAAGTTTATCAAAAACACCAAAACATTTTTAAGTTATTTTCAAGATCAAAACAGTTTTGGTATAAGTTTAAGAAAATATTTTTGTTTTATCTTAATGCACTAGGAGATATCCAAAGAGATCCTCGAACAAAGAGGCTCAAAGTCCTAAAGCTATTCGTATAAGATCTTAGACTTGGTCTTCCCATCATGTGTGTTATCATCAAGACAAAACTTCAAAGACATATCTTTAATCACATTCTCCTTGTGTTGAGCTTAATAGATATCTTTTGCTTTCTTGTTCCAATGCTCACTCTTGGTTCTTGGACTATCCTACAAAATATTGCTTGTAACACCCACCTTAGGATGCCACATTTATGTTACATAATTACCAAATTAACCTTATTTAGATAACGTAAGTTGTAGGAAAAAAATACGAGTTGCAAAATTTCTTAATTACAAGAAAATAAACTTAGCAGAAAATAAAACATCACAGCATCATTACAAATAATTTACATCATTTATACATATCCAAGTCTCTTGTTATACATATACAAATCTTTAAAACTCTCATACTATAAATATTACAAACTAGTCACTCCAAAAAGTTTAAACACTATTTACATTGACATCTTTGTCCAAGTACAACTAGGCAGCTGAGCCCTCAGAAGTAGCCGGACCCTCAGATGGGTCCTCCTCAGAATTCCCGGGTGGGGGAATTCCAACTCTACGTAAAGTCCAGGGAGGAAATGTCCGAGCAGACGATACAACACTACTCTCTCTAGGGGTGCGATAATACGCTCCCCAATGCTGCCGATAGATATAGGAAACTCTAACGTACATAAATAGTAACGAGAAAAGTAGGGATTCCCCGATTTGTAACCTACTCAATCTAATGTTTACATCTCCTAAATTACATATAGTCTCTCTCTCAAGGTCTTCAGTCCATGCATTGTCCCCATCAATAAACGTCAGCCTCATGTAACCCAAGAAGCTAGGAATCTCTACCGCCATCAGAACTCGAAGTTCTCAACGGAATCTGGACCTTTTTCTGCTTCTCGCTCTACGTCTGGCTCAGTGTCTTAACAATACATAAACATAATACAACATATACATACAAGAGGTGAGATCACCTATGCCAATACCAAGATGGTAGCAATAAAGATAAACACATCCAAAATATCATACGATATCGTACTATAATTACGCTTAAGCCATTAACCTTATATATCATCATTGCACAATAATTAAAAGAAGAATTACAATCATACTACTTTCGATACTCAAGTATTCAATATAATAATTACCATAAACAAGAATTACACATGAGTAAAATTACAATGATATATCCTTTATGAATGCAACTGTGAATGCAATGTACACTGACTCAATATCCTACTCCATGGAGCTACAACTCAAGTCGGAGAAAATGATCCGAAAAGACTGTCGGCACCAATATGCTTCTAGACCACGTGCTCATTTTCTGCACATCTAGCACATGCACGACAATCTTTATCAGATCATGATTAGGGATAGTGTCTCGGTCCGGATCATTGGTGTGTTGCATCGGTCTAACCCACGGTATAGAAGAGTTACCAACTGTCCATTGTAGGCAACCCGCACCCCAATGCCCCCAAGGTCAATCAGTGACATACACTACGCTTATCGCACCCACTCAGGAGGTGTAATCTCTCCTAGGCAACTTGCCTTACACAGTCCTTTAGACTTTTTCAATGCATGTAGTATGCACCATTCACATTTTCTATTAATATTACATGTACAAGGTTCATATAATAATTTAACAGCAGTAATACTGTAATTTAATCACGTAGTCATATTCTCGTATATTTTCATTCGCGACTCAATTCTGTCGCCTTTTCGAATCACGTAGTGATTTTTCAACGTTTTCCAATCGCGTGATTATTTTTCATACGTTTTGAATCAGAATTACTGTTTTATTCAATTTAATATTAAAATTTATTGTATTTCTCATATATTTGCAAAATAGTCTCTTAAAATACATAAATTATATTTTCATCCCTCAAAATAGAGTATTTCCACTTTAGTCCCTCAAAAATTTATATTTACATAATGACCCCATATTTCCATAATATTTCCAATTAGATCCTTTTCTCATAAGATTTACAGAAATTTACAGTATAAATTCCACATACATACAGTATAAGTTTCTTTACAGTACACACTCTATATACTCACATATTATCAGTTCCTTCAGCATTATAACATACAGACAAGTATTGAAACAAAATCGTATCTCACAGATACTACACATACAAACCTAGAAACACAAGCGTGACACATCTCAAATACAGTCTAAACATTTAAACACAATCAGGCACATCTCAATACAGTCCAACCAATACAGTCCAAGAATCTCAAACAATAGGGAATTAACCTCAAAACAATAGGTAAATAAATCCTCAAGGATTTTTCACCGAATAAACCATCCTCATACTACCAGAACATGGGTGGTAAGGTAGAGTCTCCCTCTTACCTCTTGAAGACAAGCTTTGTAAGCTTTCCTCCCTTGCCTTGAAACTTTGTTATTCTTCTAACAAGCCCTAAAATTTTTAAAAAAAATTAGTGAAGGATTATACAAGAATCAAGGTTGAAAACCATGGAAAAATCATGGTTAACAAATTAAAAAAAATTAACTTTGAATCATTAACTCAAAGCTTACCTCTTTAGGAAGAAGATTGAAGAAGCTTAGGACCTTGTGAAGAAGAAATGATTAGAGTAGGCTTTGAGCCAAAACAAACCAAAAGATGAGTGTTTAAAAGAAATGGATGGTGTGATTTTGGTGATGACCGATTGGAAGAAAAGGAGAATGAGAGTGAGAGGCGTGATTTCCCTTGGAACTTTGAGAGAATAAGCTTATATTTTGATAAGTAGAAAGTGGAGAGTGAAGACGTATTGGGGAGGCTGCTGGCCTTGTAATGTTTGAGAGACAATTGGCTTATATTTGAGAAATAACAAGTGAAGAATGAAGACGTGATTCAGCTGCTGCCAGCCGTGTAATACTTGTGATATTTGGATAATTTTACTTGAAAATTTTATCTAATTTTGAGTACAAAATACAGCTGCCAACCGTAGATGATTTGTGACATTTGGAGAGCTTTATTAGCTTGATTATCCACTCCATTCCAATTTTGCCCCAAGTCAGCCGCCGTCTTCTTGCCTTTGTGAATGACGTGAGTGAGCCTTTGCTTGCTTAAGTAGCCATGCATTAATTGCACAATGACTCTCTCTTCTCATTGGTTGCAAGCTTGACTTTTGCATGACATTGTGATGTTCAAATATCACATAAAGGCTTCACAATTTGCTGAACCGTGCCTTTGCATGTTTCTCGCTCCAAAACGTTCTTGGGACCGTGGAGCTTGGTCTGCTTGGCCAAGTTTTTCTCCTGCTCCAATTCAGTTCTTTGGACCGTCCAAATTTGCTGCTGCTGGGCCTCCAATTTTGCTGCTGGTCCATGGTGATTTTAGGTGAGTTTAAATCCTTTAATTGGTTGTTAATTCCAAGCTAAATTCTGCTGCTATTGGGCCTTCAATTCTGCTGCATTCAGCTGCTGTCCATGGTGGTTTAGATGAGTTTTAAATCCTTAATTCATCCTTATTTCAAGCCTAATTACTAGTTAATTGGTTAGCCAATTAATTGGGTTTAATCTCCTAACCATTCTTACTTAATCCTTCAAGTACATAACTAATTTTAGTTTAATGTATTTAGCTTGTATCTAATACATTTTAATCATACATCATCACTTCTAATTAGAATTAGGATATTAAAGTAAGGATTAAGTTATAACTAATCCTTAGTTAAGTTAGTTTACTTAATTGCTTAATTAAGTAATTAGGACAACTAAATTAAGGTTAATTAGTTTCCTAAGAAAAAGTCAAGCAATTAATGTTGACTAAATCTTATCCATTAATCTTATCTACGGTGAATGTTACTTAATGGTTTTGTTAAGTTTTGTTTTACACCATTGATTAAATCAATGGTGAGGATTAAGGCTTCTAAGTCAAGCTTCAAATCTAATGGTCCACAAGGAAGTCTAAACTTCTTTCCTTGACCAATTCTCATTGGTTAGAAAAGTCCAACGTTCATAGCAACGACTGCTATAAATACAATCACAGATACTTATCCGTACAATATTATTATTTTTACAGATAGATTTTAAAATAAAAAGATTCTTTTCTGAATCACTCAGATTCGGGTTTAGTAAGATCCCCTGTTTCCAAATGAGACAGATCAGAATTTCCCCGGCCTGAAAAAATATTATTTTTCCTAGCCAGGAGCAATCACACAGAATAATCAAATATGATCTCAGAACAGTCAAATTAATTTTATACACACAGAAAATGCAAAATAGTGTAATTCTGCTATTTATCATTCATATAGTCAGAATTTGGGGTGTTACATTGCTCACTTAACAAGCATAGTTAGTCCAAATTCATAATTTAATATCTTCATATGCATGATTCATAAATGTATAACTCTACTTATTTTAACATGCATATAAGACTTTCATAGACACATCCAAATAAGATATTTATCAATTACTAATGGATATGCTCTATATAGGATGCAACAGAACACATTTCACATTTTCATTTAAGCAAGGTATGAATGTTGCATATATCTTATTGCATGATTATTAAGTGAAGTATAACTAGATAAGGTACATATCATGTATGATACAATATATCATATTAAGCACATCTATCAAGCATAAGTATCATTCTATTTGTCTTGTATTTGTCATCATCAAAACTTAATATATTAAACCATTTGGGGCAAACTTATTTCCACAATCTCCTCCTTTTTGATGATGACAAATCACCAAAGAAAAAATATGTTGAGCAATATACAAGAATGGATATTCATGTAAGCATATCAAACAATAAGCACAAGAACATATTTTTCTTTCCAATTTTCACTCCCTCTATTTGACATCAACAAAAAGGCTTAGAAAGAAAAAAAATAATATTTTCTCCCCCTTAGATTCTACATATGATTCAAGAATAGAGAGATAAAACAATCATGCTTTCAAGATATAGAAGATTATTTATGCAATGCTTGTCATATTTTTGTATGTCAACATTTCGCATATGATAGTAGTAAAACACTTTATGTAATCAAACAAACATGTAAGGCAAGAGATATAAACAACTTAAGAGCTAAACTCCCCCTCAAAATATGCATATTATCAAAATAATAGATAAAGGAAATATGTATGCGAAGACCATGTAAGCAAATTACCTTAAAGAAAAGCAATGCAAATATACATCTTCTTAATTTCTCAAACAAAAAAGCCATTTTAAAACTTCTTCCCCTTTTAAAAAGAATTTTACAAGAGCACATTATATTTTCAAAGGCATTTTAGAAGGGTAGAGATATTTTATAAAAAAAATATTCATTGAGATAGATCAATCCAAGTCAAAAGAACATAAGTACATCTCCTTGATGAAATATGCTATAGGGATCAAAGCATATATAGAACTAATATCATTCACCCTAAATGCAATGACAAAAATAGCAAGTTAATATCCAATTAGGCACTTTGTCAATGCTAAGCATACTTCTCATGTAAAGAAAGTATATAATCATTTAAGATCAATTTTTCAACAAGTATCATATGATCAATACCATATAGAATACCATAAAAGCTAAAGGATAGAGATACTTATTGAGTTAGATAAAGAATGATGCTTCTTTAGAACGTTCTTCGTTTATTTGTCCTTTGAGTTTGAGCTTTCTTCCATTAAGTATTCCATTCCATTGCACTTGAAGAAATGCTTCTTTATCTTCCTCTTCATTTGAATTCCATTCAACTTTTCTCGTTTATCCACATATGCTTGTATGTAAAAATCTGATGGCTATATTTGAAACACATAGAGAGACTTGCAAAGCTAACTTTAAAAGTCTTCTAAAATATAGGTTAACATCAAATATCATGTAAGCCCATTTATAAGCATAATTTTGATTGATATATAATTTAAAGCATGTTTCACATTATCAACCATGCAATGTTAGCTTTAACAAGAATGCATGAAGTACATATGAACTTGAATAAATAATAATAAAAAAGTTTAAGCATTTTAAGGCATGATTCAAGTTTATCAAGAAACATATGATCATCATCAAAACTTATTTAGGCATTTTTAGGAAAATAATTATCATGTAAGGCATGTAAGGGTATAACACAACTCTCTACTTCTTCAAATAGCATATGATATCAAATTTAAAGTATATTAAAAAGAAAATGATAATAGTTTGATATCACCAAAAAATGTACTCTTTGAATTTTTGTAGATGACTCTCACTTCCATCAACTTCCAAGCTTCAAGCTTTCATGAGAGAATAGAAATTCTTTGCACCCCTTTTAAAAGTTGAATCCTTTTAAACTATACCATCCTCAAGTTGAACTTATTCCATTTTAATGCTTACTTAAGGTAGTTGACACCCTACAAAATAATTCAAAGTACTTTTTTTTGTATCCATCAATTTTGGATCCATAGATGTTAGTCATTATGCCAAACTCATAAGCAAATAAGCATTCAAAATAATAAAACAACAAATGAGTTCACAAGGGCAAAAGATATTTCATTTCATTAATCAATTTATCAAAACAATAGTTAATTACATTTGATTAAGCATTTGTATTTTTAGTCCAATTATAAAGAATTCAGCATATATTAATTATTACCACTAATGCTATACAACACATATAACAAAAAGGAAATGTAGCAGAACCTTTTATTTAAAAAGCCCGTGTTTATTCGAATAAAATGGGTTTTATTTGAATAGATGAGCAGGGAAAGCCAAACGTTGTGGCCTTTAACAGATTTTATTCGAATAACCTATGGGTTATTCGAATAGACAGAGAGCAATCAGTCAAGACTGATTAAAACAGGTTCTGGTTATTCGAATAATTTGAGGTTTATTCGAATAGACAGAGATCAGTCAAATAAAACTGATGAAACAAGCTTCTACTTATTCGAATGATTTGAAGATTTATTCGAATAGACAGAGATAGCAATAGATACTGAACTGACATAGGAGTTAGTTTGTTCGAATAAACTTAATTTTATTCGAATAAACCTATTAAAAGCATACGTTCAGAATGTGATTTAAAAGAGAATAAAAAAAATTAAGCAATAAATTCAAATATTTAAATATATATATATGATTGATCAAAAACTCAAGCTCAAGGATACATGTCATTTCAAACAAGAAGTATACTTTATCTAGCATATTAACATGTAGAAATATTTTCAAATCATAAGGCTAGAAAAACATAATAAAAATTTTCACTTATCCAAAAATTATAAGTCCAAACTTCACGAAGACAAGGAAGAAAGCTTGAAATTATTTCTGGTCTTTGTACTTGGAGCAATCACTTTCAAGATGTCAAAGTCAGTTTTTGGCCTTCAAGTACACCTACAACACACTTCAATTTTTGACTTTTGGTACCCAAATTTTATTGGGTCCTTGTGTGTTAGTTTTTGAATATTAATCTATTATGCTCTCATAAAGATTAATTTTTCATAGTATGTAAATCAAGCACAATAAATTAAATAATTAAATATCATTAAGCACATAGTTGATAGCATGCTTACTTTCATGATATATAGACAATTTTAAAGCATATAAAGCATACATAAGCATTATAGACCTTTATGTACCAAGATATATAACAAATTAATGAATTATGATATAATAAGAGTGAACATATCACCTGTTAAACATAATATTCAACTTTTATCAAGTACACATGATTCTATTAATCACTTAAGGCCTACAAGGAATATACCTCATATTCATTATTATCATTTTTAAGTGAATGTGCATAAGAGGTAAAAACTTTTGATACCTTGGCCTTGGCAATCAAGGAAATGCTTTTTCTTACCCATTGCTTCTCTTTTGAAGTTTTGAACTTTGCAAGCTCTACATTTTGAACTTGAGAACTTTTGGTTGAAGTCATCTTCCTTCTTTGACCAAAGTTTCTACCATTGGGCTTTGGAAGCATTCTTCTTGATGACTCCTCTTTCTTTTGACCAATTTGTCCATCTTTTTGAGAAATATTCTGTAAAATTGAAACACTAGGAGGACACTTTGGTACCCACTTCATTTTGGGTCCTTGAATGTTAGTATTAGGGCCTTTAGGATTTTTTGGAACCCATACCATACAATTTCTCATATAAGGATTTCTTCTATAATTGCATAAGCGAGAAATATGTCCTAGATGACCACAAAAATTACAAACAATTGAATTTAATGATGGCTTGGTCTTTTGAAGATCATCTTTGAAAAACTTAAGCCTTTTCTTGTTATTACATTCTATGTTATTTTTGCCACAAGCTTTACTTGAATTTTCATGTGGAATAACATTAATTTTATTTTCATTAACAAGCATAGAATACAAGCAATTAGAATCATTAGCTTTGGCAAATTTGGAATATAAGTCCTCAACTTAATTTTCTAAATCAATGCATTTTTCACAAGAAGTTGAGGTTTCACATTTCAAAGACATTTCCTCATTAAGAAAAACATATTCATTTTTCAAAGTTTCAATTTCATTTTCAATAAAGGAAATATTTTCCAAACACAATAAGTTTTTCTTTTCTAAATTTAACAAACCATCATACAATTCATTATATGCACTTTGCAACTCATCATAGGAAGGACTATAATATAGTTTAGAATTATTTACCTCAAAGTCCTTTTTAGCCATATAGGAAGTAGTCTCAATTTCTAGCATACTTGGCTCTTTAAGGGAATCACCTTATTTCTCATCAATTTTATTTTGCTTTGCCTCTTCTTCAAATTAAGCACTATCGTCACCAAGAGGCATTTGGCTCCCTTCAATAGTTTGAGCATCTCTTTGAGGATATTTTTCATGACAAGCTTCCTTCAATGACTTTTGCTCTTTTTGCTTTCTATATACAACTTTATGCATAAAAAGATAGATATCATCAATAGCATCCCATATATTTTTAGCACTAGAGCAACTCTTAATTTTAGCATAAGTCTCATCATTCAAACAACTTCTCAAAATTTGCATAGCTCTAATGTTTAAAGAAAAACATTTTTTGTCAAAACTATTCCAAGTTTATTTTGATTTGTAAGCAAATCCATTTAGCACAATATCCCATAAATCTAAATCAATAGATTGTATATAAAACTCTACTCTAGCTTTCCAATAAACAAAATGCAAACCATCAAAGAATGGTGGTTTATTAATTTCAAAACCTTCCATTTTGAAAAACTTTCAAGGTTGCCAATAGACAAGGATCTTTAACTCTAAGCGGTTAAGCTTTCACCAGAGCATGAAGCTCTGATACCACTTGTTAGTCATGACAACCATTACCTAAGAGGGGGTGAATTGGGTATAAAAACTTTTTCACAAATGCTCTTAAAATAAACACAAATATTTAAGCTATTAAATAAAAGAAAAGAAATTGTGAGAAGAAGAATAAAAGCTTTAAGAATAGCAAATAAATAAATGTATAATAATATAAAATTATGTAAAATAAAGAGATTGAGAAGAGAAAAGCAGGCACGATATTTATCCTGGTTCGACCACTAACCCACTTGTGGTCTACGTCCAAACCTCGAAAACAATCCGAGATTTTTCACTATGTATACAAGCTTCAATAGGTGCTTGCAACCGTTATATAAAAGAGCAATTTTCACACACAGGGAAACTCTACCCTTGTGCTAAAGTTTCAGCCTGCAGGGATACCTCACCCTTATACATACCTTGAAGGGATACCTCACCCTTATGCATACCTTGAAGGGATACCTCACCCTTATACAAATCTTGAAGGATACCTCGCCCTCAATACAAAAGAACAAAAATATAGATGAAGAGAAACTCTCACTCAGAGCAAATTATACAAATTGAAGTGCTAAGAGGCTCTCAAAGGATATCTCAAAGTTTCAACAAAAAGAGCACAGAAAATAGGCGTAAAATATAAATCACATTTTTCAGAGCAAGCACAAATTAAACAGATAGTTGGGCTACTAACAAATGAGACCCACGGTCTCTATTTATAGAGTCGGATAGAAAATAGCTATTGTAGAAATTAATTTCGTAATTATTATGAAAAAAGTGTCTGTTACATACAATATCCGGATCTGTGTTTACCATGTTTATTCGAATAAACCTTCTGCTATTCGAATAACACGTTCTTTTAAAAATGTTTCTAAAAACTGGTTATTCGAATAACCTTCGTGTTATTTGAATAACGCTGCCACAAAGGCTTTCTTTAGAAAACTGGTTATTCGAATAACTCTAAGTTTATTCGAATAACATTTGTTAAGACAGACTTCTGGGAAAAGGTTCTATTCGAATAACTGATGAGTTATTTGAATAGCTGATATAAAACAAGCTATTTAGAAAACTTTTATTCGAATAACAGGAGTGTTATTCGAATAACACTTTAAAGCACAAAGTCACGCAGCAACCAAATTTAAAGCTTTATTTGAATAACCAATGAGTTATTCGAATAACTCAATTTATAAAACAGTTATAAAAGCTTGAAAACCATCCCAGAAAGTTTATCAAAAACACCAAAACATTTTAAAGTTATTTTCAAGATCAAAACAGTTTTGGTATAAGTTTAAGAAAGTATTTTTGTTTTATCTTAATGCACTAGGAGATATCTAAAGAGATCCTCGAACAAAGAGACTCAAAGTCCTAAAGCTATTCGTATAAGATCTTAGACTTGGTCTTCCCATCATGTGTGTTATCATCCAGACAAAACTTCAAAGACATATCTTTAATCACATTCTCCGTGTGTTGAGCTTAATAGATATCTCTTGCTTTCTTATTGCAATGCTCACTCTTGGTTCTTGGACTATCCTACAAAATATTGCTCACTTAACAAGCATAGTTAGTCCAAATTCATAATTTAATATCTTCATATGCATGATTCATAAATGTATAACTCTACTTATTTTAACATGCGTATAAGACTTTCATAGACACATCCAAATAAGATATTTATCAATTACTAATGGATATGCTCTATATAGGATGCAACAGAACACATTTCACATTTTCATTTAAGCAAGGTATGAATGTTGCATATATTTTATTGCATGATTATTAAGTGAAGTATAACTAGATAAGATACATATCATGCATGATACAATATATCACATTAAGCACATCTATCAAGCATAAGCATCATTCTATTTGTCTTGTATTTGTTATCATCAAAACTTAACATATTAAATCATTTGGGGTAAACTTATTTTCACAAATAGGTTGGAAATCAATAATGATTTGAAGACTTAAATTAAAGAGGCCCTAGAAGAAGATGAAACTTTAAAGGAAATAAGTGAACAAATTTTGTTAGGGAAAAAAGGAATTTAATAGGGCAAATGATGGGACAATTATGTTTAAGAATAGACTAGGATTCCCAAAGAAAGTTGAAATCAAAGAGAAAATTTTGGAAGAACCCCATAAAAGCAAGTACACCATCCATCCAAGAGCCATAAAAATGTACCAAGATCTTATAAAGATGTTTTGGTGGCCTAAGATGAAAGCAGATATAGCAAAATACGTGTCCAAGTGCTTAGTTTGTCAAAAAGTCAAGATAGAACATCAAAGACCTTCTGGACCCCTGCAATCCTTGGAAATCCCCAAGTGGAAATGGAAAAGTATATCAATGGATTTTGTAATGGGCATACCAAGGACCCAATCAAGCTATGATGCTATTTGGGTTGTAATGGATAGATTGACAAAATATACACACTTTTTGGCTATAAGAGCTACCTAGTCATTGGATAGATTAGCTCAACTATATCTTCAAGAAATAGTTAGGTTTCATGAAATTCCCTTAAGGATAATATCAGTCAGAGACCATAGGTTCACATATAGGTTTTGGGGAGGTTTACAAAAAGCTTTTGGAATAAAGTTGAACTTTAGTACAACTTATCATCAGCAAACAGATGGCCAAACTAAAAGAACCATCTAAACCCTAGAAGATATGCTTATGCTCGAGTAACTTGTGTACTCAAACAACAAGGTAGTTGGGATAGGTTCTTACTATTAATAGAATTTACCTACAATAATATTTACCATACCAGCATAGGAATGACACTTTATGAAGCCTTGTATGGTAGAAAATGTAGATCACCCTTATGTTGGTATAAAATAGGAGAGCAATCTATCCCAGGTCTAGATTTAGTACATCAAACCACATAATAGATTAGAATGATCAAGCATAGGTTGTTAGTTGCTCAAAGTAGGTAGAAGAGTTATGCGAATGAGAGGAGAAGGCCTCTAGAATTCGAAGAAGGAAAACAAGTATTCTTAAGAGTCACTCCTACTATGGGAGTTGGTAGAGCCATAAAAGCTAGGAAGTTGAATCCTTGATTTCTCAATCCTTTCCAAATCCTAAAAAAAATTAGACCAGATGCCTACCAAATAACCATCCCACATAGTTTGCTAAACATTCATAATATCTTCCGTGTTTCCTAACTCAGAAAGTATAATCCAGATTATTCACACATTCTAGAAAATGAATCAATACAATTAAAAGATGATTTAACTTATGTGGTTAAACTTGTAAAGATCATGGATAAAAGAGTTAAAGATCTTAGAGGGAAACAAATTCCCTTAGTGAAGATGTTATAGGATGGCAGTGATTTGGAGGAGGCCATATGGGAGCTTGAATCCACCATGATGTGAAGTTATCTAGAATTTTTTGCATGAGGTAATCAAATTTTGAGGACAAAATGTTTTTAAAAGAGGGGAGAATTGTAACATCCTCCCAAACATAATAGTTTTAATTAGGGTTATAGAAGCTCAGTACTAGTATAAGTTACCTATTAATTTTGGTAACTTTTTGAATTAGTTTGAGCATAAATCTATAACACTGAATGTGAATAATAACTCATATAAATTCAAAACATAGCATAAATAATTGAAATGATAGAAATAAATATAGAGAATTTATTTCTAGGTCATAAATAAATGGAATGAGCTATAATAAAATTTGGAGAATTAAATGAATTAGTTTGTCATTTTTAGTGACACTAGATGTGTGTTTAAAGGCTAAATTAAACAGAAAAGTAGTTCAGAAGATCATAAAATTATGAGAAGATACTAAAGAGAGGAAAAAGGTCAATTTGAGAATGAATACAGGTTAAGGTGGATGTTTGTAAGTCTTTTAGCATAAATCCTTAGGTTTAACTTAACGTAGGGAAGAATAATGAAGCTTAACAGCTGATAATAGTGTATAAGGATAGCTATTGAATGATGAAATTGAGAATTTATTGAAATCCTAGAATTTTTTATAACACCTATAAAGATTAGAAAATTCATCAATGAAAGACTAAATTATCCATAAGAAATACAATATTTCCAGTTGAATTTCAATTTTATCCCTTAATTACTTTCCCTCCACCGCTTCTCTCTCTCTCTCTGCATTCTTATCTTATTTTTGACTTTTTTCTCACTTACTCTCCAATCACACGAAAACACAGTAGAGAAAGGAAGAGAAGAAGGAAAATAAAGGAAAAGGGGCAAAGGAACAAGGAAGCCATTAAGAAGAAGAAAGAGCAAAGAAAGAAAGAAAGGAGAAAGAAAGAAATTTCATTGAGATAAATTAAGGTAGGGGTGTATTTCTTTCTTTTATCAACTCTTTTCTTATTTTCAATGAGTTTTTGAGTTGATAACTTGATTGAGAAACATGAAATAGATATTGGATTGATGAAGATATAATGGAATTTAATGTTATGATTATGGGTTTGGACTTGGATTTAGCCTTGAATCTCTATGAATTAGTGATTGAATGAATTAGGTTTGATGCTTACCTATTTTTGATGTATTATTTTGAGGTTGGCTTGAATACAAAACTATATGGAAAATCACATTTTTGTTGTATAAAAAATGTTTAGTTTTTGGTTGTTTGGCTTTGAAGCTTTGTTTTCTACAAAATTCAAGTTAGTAATTGATTACCTGAGTTTTCCCTAGACAATATGTAAATGAGGATGGACATTCCTTCTCTACTGGAGGTGATTCTAGATCAATGATAGTGTGAGGAAGGATGATACTCTCCCTATCAAAGTAGTTGAGGACGTACATTCCCTCTCTACCAAAAACTCTAGATTGAGGAGGGACATTCCCTCACTAGATGTGACCTGGGTTACTCGATGTAGTTATGTGTAACAAATGAGATTGTTATAAATTGGTTGAAGTGCACCAACCTAAAGGAAAACTACTGCCAAGTTTATAGTATTGTGAGGATGAACATTCCCTTTATACTATTTTGACAAATGATGAATGATGATTTGAAAGATGATGTATAATGACAAATAAAGAATGATAACAACTAATGAATGATGATTACATGATTAGCTTTATCACATGAGCTTATCTTTCATTGAATTTTGATGAGATGTTGAAGATATGGTGAGACTTGATAAATTATTTAGATGTATAAATGATTTTGATAAATAATTTAAATTAAACTTGTACTTCAGAAAGAGAAAGGAAATCATTTTGGTATTAGCCACCCTTCTATATCACAATATTTGAGATTTACTTGATTTTTCCTTGAAGCAGCTGGAATTATTATGATGACATGATTTAAGAATTTGAACTACTGAGAATTTTACGATTCTCACCCCATTTATTTATATTTCCATGATAATTCTAGGAAAAGTACACGCAGATAAAATAGATGAAGAATCTGGATGTAGGGTTACCTTATTTCCTCTTTTGTATGAATAGTTATATGTAGTTGTAAGACTTTGTGCCATGAAAGGCATGATGTGTATGTAATGTACTATGATGCTCAACCTTGCAAAAACTCTATTTCCAGTTATATGTACATTATATTTCTGCAATAGGCTAATATTTTTCTATATCATCTAAATATCTTTACTAAAATTGATATTAGCTTTTAGGTGACGTACCTAATTCTAATTACTAATGCATAAGTTTGGATATGCAATTGGTACTAGTTTTGGGACATTACACTAAGTGGGCTGCTCATGTTGATCCTAAAATCCAAGACACTGGTCCAGAACAATTGCCCCCAACTCAGCACTCTGATGTGACAGCGGAGTGTTGAGGTACTCCATACAGAGGCCAACAGGAGCGTTAATTGTCCAAATGCACAGGGATCTATCTTGGAGCATTAAAGCTAGAATTTACTTTGTGATGGAATGTGATGTAGCTAATGGTTGTGATCCTTTATGAAGGATGCTTCGCATAGCTGCCCCCAGCAAAGGTGTCTTTCCAAGATCTGAAATATGGAGCCATAGTGCTCGTGTTGTCAGGGACTGTTATGGCACTCGTGCTAGGGTCTAGCCGGAGAGGTATGTGATTTCCATTGGGATCTTCTATCTTTTGGTCCACGTATAGCAACCTTAGCCATAAAAATCTTTACTTGTGTGTGGATCCACGGTGTCAAATGGTGACCCTTTGAGTGCACAAGATCCCTTGTAAGCCAAGATCCAATATCATGGGTGACATCGGCTATCCAGGACATGGTGTTATGTGTTTTGATAAAAATTGACATTTGGCTTGCCCGACGCTTTGTTTGTGGCCAAGATCCTTTCACCTATTGATGACAACTTTTTAGAGGACACGGGGCATTTGATCAGTGGATACCATTATTTGGTTTTCATGCTGCCATTTTTTCAAATGATGAAAAATGACAAGCGTACCCTTGCCATAATGGTAGTAGTTAGGATGCTTACTCGCCAATAAATAGAGATATGGGGCGAGACCTCCCCCATTTGCAACCATCAGACTTCTTTTATGAGTTTCTAGTGGTCATTCTCGTAGTTCATAGTGGCGATTGCAACGGTGTTAGTTGTAGAGTCCATTTTTCTTATTTTCTCCAGCTTTTCTTTATTCTTAAGGACTCCAATGACCTTTTCTATTTTCCTTTCTTTTAATAAAAATGGCGAGAGTTAGAGAGATTGGGAGTGATAGGGAGCAAAGAAATTCTTTGGAAATTATTTCAGAGCCACCATCACCACTGCATGTTGTTGGGAATTTTTGCGGATACAACATGCAGCGGAAAACAGGGATTCCCACCGAGGATCCATGCGAAAAAGCCATAATCCAAGTTTTTAAATGATTTACCTCTTGGAGCGTGAATCACCAACACCGTAATAGAAACAATGTCTCTGCGGTATCCACACGAACAGACTCACGAACGTCCAACGTTCACAAAGAGGAGCGTCACGTCTCTCACACAGTGCTAGCTGCGAAGAGAAGAGAAGAAACTTGTCGCTTTCTCACTCACTTTTTCTGTAGGTGCGGCTAGGGTTCTGAAATGCGTATCTTAGCAGCCCCTTAGCAGTAGTATTTATAATAGTGACTGCCTTAAGTGAGTGTGAGCAGCAGCAAGGTAAGCTGTGCAACCTTAGACCCATCTATTACGAGTCTGGCCCATATTTGAATCCGAGTCCAACTTGGATCCATTGCTCCAATTTTAGTCTGCTCTATGTGTGTGACCCTGTAGGTTCTTATTACGTTAGCAGTAATATTAAAATCTCATTTTAATATTACAAGCAGTGAGCGGTATCTAGCAACACATCACTGTTACCCAAGTAATAAGAATGTCAGTGATTTGACATAACCTTTCCATGACCAATGTTTCCATGTTGTTTAGTCCCTTTGTCAAGATATCTAGATTGAACACAAGACATGGAATGCGTCACCTTTGTATAGTCCAATCATTCGTTTCCTGATATTCGAGTAGACTTTGTAATAACAAATGAGATCAATATCTCATATTGACTCATTTGAGCATGGCCATGCATTTCGCAGTCTCACTCAATCAGGGGGCCCGAAGATATCGCTCCTGTTATGTAGGAGTGATAAATCCCATCTAGGTCACTCACATCTCTCTGCATGATTTGTGGTATGCCCAATAACCAACTTTATAATCACCTTGTTACAGATGACGTTTGATGGTATTAAAACACACAACTCCTCATGTAGGAATCGTAGTGATTTCAGGTCAAAGGACCACAGACACCATTGTCACTATGAGAATCACTTATAACACTCACGTAATGATCCATGTAGCGTTCTCATGGTGGGTCAGTCCAGTACATCATTACTCTAATGTGTACCCATGTGAAGACTTGATATCTCATATCCATGACCCGTGAGATGTGGTCATCAGTCTATGCACATACTAGTCTCAATGTATTATTGTTGTCCTAATTAACAATAATACTTGACTAGGGACATTTAAGAATAGTGTTGTAACCAAAAGGATCTCACGATCAAGTCATCCACTTGATGTCCTATGGCATCAAACTTACTATTCTAAGGACTTTATTATGTTTATCAAAAAAGAACACAATAAATGAAATGCCTCATATATAAAATAGAATAATAGAATGTATGTAAATACAGAAAATGTATTGGCCTCTAGGGCATACACCAACACATGTTACCAAGTGGCTTCCAATACTCAAGAGGGGATGAATTGAGTATCAAAAACTTTTTGCAAAAGCGTAAACAAATTAAATATGCTGAAATAAAATATTAAAAGGCGTAAATAAAAGGATGAAAAGAAGAGCACGAATAACAGCCAATAAATAAATTTCAGAAAATAATAAATTAAATGCTAATAAATAAAAGAATAAGGGTAAGAAGAACAGGCACGATATTTATCCTGATTCGACCACCAACCACTTGTGGCCTACGTCTAGTTCTCGAAAAACTATTCGAAATTTTTCCCTATCAACACAAGCTTAAACGGGTGCTTGCAACCTTTACAAACTAGAACACTTTTCACACACAGGAAAACTCTACCCTTGTGCTAAAACCTCAAACTTCAGGGATACCTCACCCTTACAAACTCAGAGGGATACCTCATCCCCTTTATAATAGAGTAGAAAATATATATGAATAGAAACTTTCCTTAAGAGTGAATAATACAAATTGAAGTACTAAAGGAGCTCTCGCAGAATATCACAAAGTTTTGATCAAAAAAGAGCGTAGAAAATAAATTCACGAGTTAGTGCAAGTAAAAAATAGTTCAGAGTGTTAGGCAATTTTTAGAAATGACTCAGGGCCTCTATTTATAGAGAAATTCAATCAAAATAGCAGTTGGGTGTAATAAATGCTCTTTATGATCATGTATACGAGCTTCTGATTCTATTTCAGAAACAAGAGTTATTCAAATAACCTCAATGTTATTCAAATAACGCATTCTCGTGAAAACACTTTTAAAAGAGGTTATTCGAATAACATATGTGTTATTCAAATAACACAGATAAAAACTGTGTTCAATGAAAAATAGGTCTATTCGAATAACCATGTGTTATTCGAATAGCCAATATGCTATTTGAATAATGCTCTCAAAATCAGAGGCGCGCAGGAGAAGTTTATTCGAATAACTCAGTGTTATTCAAATAGAACTATTATAATCAGAGAAAATTTGGCCTGCTTTATTCGAATAAAAAGAACTATATTCGAATAACCAAGTTTAAAAAGTTTTAAACATTCTAAACTTCCAGATTTACTTGTTAAAGCATTTAAAAAGATTTTTCTCTTTTCTTGCAAAAACAGTGAGATATTAAGAGAGCTCCGTGCTTAAAGATTCTAAGTAATAATAGCTATTCTTGAAAAACTTGGACTTGATCTTCATTTTGTCTTTATGTTTGTTATCATCAAAAGCAATCTTCATATATTCAATCACATTCTCCCCCTTTTTGATGATGACAAACTATCACTGAGAAAAGAGTTAGTGCATATAATTGGAATTCATAAAGAGGTATTAAAAGCTTACTCCCCCTCTTTAATTATAAGAGGTGATGTATATCAAAGATGTGCGCAGCTCTCCCTTTATTTTGGAATCCAATTTTTCTTGTTTAGTTTTACCTATCTTTTCTCAAATAAATTCACAAAATTTTCTCCCCCTTTTGTCATGAGCAAAAAGGTAGGGTAAGTCCCATAAACAAATATCCAAGTATAAGTGCAGGGAAAGAATCAAATAAATAACTGGAAATCACATTTAGATCAAGCAAGATAATAGGCTACAAAACATTATTTATTCATTAATCAAAGGTGATGCAAGTAGAAGAACCAGAAATAAGTAAAATAAGAGCAAAATAAAGAACCTAAGATCTAGAGCTCCTAGAAATAAGCATCTGGTGGCGGAGGCAGAGAGTCAGGTGCAGGAGCAGGTGATGCAGCTCGTAAGGCAGCAACCTCACATTCAACATCTTATATTCTGTTAGAAAGAATAGAGAAGGTATGTTCCATATAAGCGTGGTTATCACACAAGGTAGCCATGATCTGGTCCAAAATGACTAGAGCAGGGGCAACAGTAGCAGCAGTAGGGGTAGGAGGAATAGCAGTAATAAGGGCAATAGGAGGATCTTCAAGGTCATTCTCATCCTCACCAACTCATCAGGGTACACCCAGCCTTCTTCAATCCTGATCATCTTCATTTTGTGTAGGGTGTAGCTTCCAAAGATGTTGTGATGAGTCAGTGCAACAGCTCGCTCAGTTGCCATCACCTGAGGATACTTGCTAAGTAAGGTAGTGATGAGAATACCATAGGGTAGGTTATATTTTTCCTTGTCTTTGGCCTTCATCATATGCTTCATGATGAACACAGGCCAGTTGATTTTATGACCTTGCTTTAGAACCTAGAGCACGAAGATATCATCCCCACTAAGATAGGCATAATTCCTGCCACATGGAGCCAGGATATGTGCATAAGCATAACGCAGGAGGCTATCTTGGCTCTTTAGCATCCCTCCCTTAAGTCCCTTGTCTAGCAAGGTAAGACCAAGCTTCCACAAGTCTTCAATTGCCCGATTTCTGTCGAACTCATGGAGGAGAGAGTTGTCATCTTCTTCAATGGGTATGCAAATGAACTACAACCCAAACATTGTTTCCCAATCCTGAGGAGTGATGATGATGTTCTGATCGCAGACTTCAGAGAGGAGGTCTAAGCTAACAATCGCTAGATTGCAATAGAACATCTTGACTAGAGCAGGGTAGAGGACAACCTGGTGAGAACAAAGTTGCAGAACTCCCTGATTTTGCAGCAGGGTCAGAAAATCAAAGCCTCCATTCTGCTGGAAAAAGGAAAGCTGAAGATATTTGGGATGCATAAGATTTCACTCCCAAAAGTATGTGATGAAGTGGCCACGGTGCTCTTGATTGGAGGAGAGCCTTCACATGTCAAGAGGATTGTTGTAAGGGGCAATCTTCATGCGAGGACGCTTATCACGTAAGGATGAGAAGGCCATGGTGTTTGGAGGTTTGGAAGAGAGAGAGAGAGAGATGAATGAAAGAAGTGAAGATTGAGAGAGAATAACAATGGTGGAGGTGAGCAAGGTGATTGTGGCGGTGTGGGCAAGAAGAGAAAGTAGAGAGGAGATAAAAACAGAGAGAAATGAAAGCCTGAATATGCGTGGGCTTTAAATAGGAAGCCCAAAATTATTCAATTAACTTAGGGGGTTATTCGAATAACCCTTAGTGGAAACCCAAAAGTTAAGGGAAACCAGATAGGGTTTATTCGAATAAGTAGGGATTTATTCAAATAATGCTGCGAGGAAAGCCAAACATTATGGCTTTTGAAAGGATTTATTTGAATAACCTAGGGTTATTCAAATAGGGCAGAGAGCAAGCACAAAAACTACACAAACGAGTTACAGTTTATTCGAATAAGCTAAGCTCTATTCAAATAAAGCTGAAACTATAGCATATAGAAAACTGACATGGAAGTCAGTTTATTCGAATAAGCTTAAGATTATTCGAATAGCACAGAGACCAACTAAAAGAACTGTAGTTGCTAAATGTCAATTTATTTGAATAAATGAGGTGTTATTCAAATAACATTGAGACATAACATTATTTTTGAGCATCTGATTGATTTTTATTTGAATAAACTTAGATTTATTCGAATAAATCCATCAGAAAAATAATAAAACACACATTCAGAAATGAAATTCAAGAGAGGAAAACTTACCTAATGATAAAGAACCTCTGTATTTGGTGATTTCAACATATTTACCTGCTTCATTCTTGTCTAAGTAGCATGAGGTGCTCATTGGAGTGTTCATATGCTTTGAGTTTTCCATTCCGAATCTCTTTAGGAGTTCTTTACAGTATTTGGACTGGCTAATGAATGTTCCACTCCTTGTTTGTTTAATTTGAAGTCCAAGGAAAAAGTTAAGTTCTCCCATCATGGACATCTCGAATTCGCTTTGCATGATATTTGAAAAATCCTATTACGGAGTCAAGTAGGTGGTGTCTTGATGTCCTCCATTCCTTGGGAAGGTCCAAGACTTGTGAGTTTTCTTGTCTTGATGTATCTTCTTGATTTTCTTCTTGTCCATGACTTCTTTTCCTTTGTTATCCAAATGTGATTCTGCTAAGATCTCAACTTTGCCGACTCCAAGACTTTTCCTTTGTTATTATCTCCATAAGTTACATGCCCATGAGATTTGGGGACAAGGAATGAGAATTTGGAGTCGTCTCCGGTCATGTGCTTTGAAAAACCACTATCAAGATACCAATTTGAGCTCTTGGCCTTCAAGTACACCTACAATACAAATTTAAGTTTTAACTTTTGGTACCCAAATTTTATTGGGTTCTTGTGTGTCAGTTTTAGGTATAGTACCCTTGGGTACCCAAACCATTTTTGTTTCAATTTTTGTATTAATATTTTTCCTTGCATTGCATGTTGATGCACTATGTCCTTTCTTTCCATAATAAAAATATTTAATAAAAGGACTACTTGAATTACTTGAATGCATAAAGAAATTTTTATATAATTTTTGTTGATTTTTCAGGTTATAGCCTATTCCAGCTTTTTAAAAAATAACTCATTGTTTTCTTAGTAAAATATTTAAATTATCCCTTCCAAAAGTGAATTTAGAAAGAGTATTATTTAAATCTTCAATTTCTTTTTCAAGCAAATGGCATGAAGAGCAAGATGAAGATGTAGAAGCATGTGAAGAATGATTTGTGCATGCATCAATAATTCCCAAAGTTTCGTTCTCAATTTTTAATTCTTCTATTTCTTTATTTAGAACAAGAATTTGATTTTCTAGAGAAGAAATCGTTTTCTTAGAAGAAGAAATTAGTTTGGTGAGCTTAAGAGATTCCTCATGCAATTCCTCAAATGCATCTTGTAATTCATCATAAGAAGGTAATAAATTAATATTAGAACTTACCTCATTTTTACTTTCGTAGTCTTCTTCTCCTTTGGCCATAAGACATAGATGGGCTTCCTCGCTATCTGAACTATCGGTTGAATCCATGTCATTGTCGTCCCATGCTATGTAAGCTCTTCTCCTTTTTCTTTCTTTGAAGGGTTTCTTTTCAAACTTCTCCATTTTCTTTTAGTAAATTGGGCACTTCATTTTCATGTGACCCAGTTTGCCACATTCGTAACAAGTTAGAGTTGACAAAGCTCCTTCCCCTTTGTGATGGATTTTCTTTGGAGGAAATGAAGGCCTTCTTTGTGTTCCCTTCTTCCTAAGAAATTTTTTAAATTTTTTAACTAGCAGACTAAGGTTTTCTTCATTTACCTCAACATTTTTTGAGCCTTCTCCATCCTCTTCATCATCGTCAATTATTGAGGAAGTGGCTTTGAGTACTATCCCCCTTTTTTTTATCATTCTCTTCATTTTGATTCAATCTAATCAGCTCCATTTCGTGCTCATGAAGCTTTCCAAAGAGAGTAGCTAGTGTCATTGTTGACAAATCCCTCTATTCTAATATGGTTGTTACCTTGGGTTGCCAAATCCTGCTAAGACATCTCAACACTTTGTTAATCAAATCTTCGTTAGAGAAGTTCTTTCCTAATGATGCAAAATGATTAACTATGTGGGTGAACCTCTTTTGCATTTTCTGAATATTTTCTCCTTGGTTCATTCTGAGTAATTCATATTCACGAGTTAGAGAATTAATTATTGACCTCTTTACTTCACTAGTACCCTCATGGGTAACTTGTAAAGTATCTCACATTTTTTTAACAGTTTTACAATTTGATATTTTGAAAAACTCATCATATCCCAAAGTAGTGGTAATAATGCTTTTGGCTTTTAAATTATGTTTAACTTTTCTTTTATCCTCATCAGACCATTTACTCCTTGGTGTTTCGGTCCTTACACCATCGACCTCATGCATAGGTATAAATGTGCCATTTTTGGTAGTATCCCACACATCTAGATTAATAGCTTCGATGAAGATTTTCATTCTTTCCTTCCAATATGCATAACCATCCCCATTAAAAAAGGGTGGTCGGTTTATGGAAGATCCTTCTGAAAAATCATTTAAAGAAGCCATGTTCTCTTGAAACTACTAAGCTCTTTATACAAGAGTCTAGCTCTGATACCACTTGTTACCAAGTGGCTTCCAGGACTCAAGGGGGGGTGAATTAAGTATCAAAAACATTTCGCAAAAGCATAAATACATTAAATATGCTGAAATAAAATATTAAAAGACGTAAATAAAAGGATGAGAAGAAGAGCATGAATAACAACTAATAAATAAATTTCAGAAAATAATAAATTAAATGCTAATAAATAAAAGAATAAGGGTAAGAAGAACAGGCACGATATTTATCCTGGTTCGACCATTAACCACTTATGGCCTACGTCCAGTCTTAGAAAAATTATCCAAGATTTTTCACTATCAACGCAAGCTTAAATGGGTGCTTGCAACCTTTAAAAATTAGAGCACTTTTCACACACAAGGAAACTCTACCCTTGTGCTAAAGCCTCAAACTTCAGGGATACATCACCCTTACAAACTCAGAGGGATACCTCATCCCCTTTACAATAGAGCAGAAAATATAAATGAATAGAAACTCTCCTTAAGAGTAAATAATACAAATTGAAGTGCTAAAGGAGCTCTCGCAGTATATCACAAAGTTTTGATTGAAAAAGAGCATAGAAAATAAATTCACGAGTTAGTGCAAGTAGAAAATAGTTCAGAGTGTTAGGCAATTTTTAGAAATGACCCAGGGCCTCTATTTATAGAGAAATTCAATCAAAATAGCTGTTGGGTGTAATAAATGCTCTTTATGATCACGTATACGAGCTTCTGATTATATTTCAGAAACAGAGGTTATTCGAATAACCTCAGTGTTATTTGAATAACGTGTTCTCGTGAAAACACTTTTAAAAGAGGTTATTCGAATAACATATGTGTTATTTGAATAACACAGATAAAAATTGTGTTCAATGAAAAACAGGTCTATTCGAATAACCCTATGTTATTCGAATAGCTTTGTTACAAAAGTTTTACTAGAAAACAGTGTTATTTGAATAGCCAATATGTTATTCGAATAATGCTTTCAAAAACAAAGGCGCGCAGGAGAAGTTAAAAACCTTTATTCGAATAACTCAGTGTTATTCAAATAAAACTGTTATAATCAGAGAAAATTTGGCCTGCTTTATTCGAATAAAAGGAACTATATTTGAATAACCAAGTTTAAAAAAGTTTTAAACATTCCAAAACTTCCAGATTTACTTGTTAAAGTATTTAAAAAGATTTTTCTCTTTTCTTGCAAAAATAGTGAGATATTAAGAGAGCTCCATGCATAAAGATTTTAAGTCCTAATAGCTATTCTTAAAAAACTTGGACTTGATCTTCATTTTGTCTTTATGTTTGTTATCATCAAAAGCAATCTTCATATATTCAGTCACACTGAACTATGAGTGATGGCGGAAACCCCAAAGGGGTAGCAACCCTATTAGAGCATAGAGGCCAAGATCTTGGGTTAAGGTCCAAAATATGATCTTAGAAATGATGGAGGCTGCAAGGAGAGCTTTGGAGCTCAAGCCGGTCTCCTACCTCTGAGATCATGATAGAGTTGGAAAACTTAGGTTTTTCATCTTATTCAACTTCTGATGCTGAGAGCTCAGCCTTTGTGGAGAAAGGATCCAACATATAGATATAGGAAGGAGAAAGGAAATCATTGTGGACTTAAGTTAATATCCAATGCCCAGGATGTCAGTCTATACTAGTGGGTGGATAAGGAGGTTTTAGGGACTTCTTCCCGTATAAACGCAATAGCAACAACGGCTGAGAAACGAGAGTATATACAGATAATGGAAGATAAAAATTGTGATAAGGAATATGTGATGCTTCCACCTAATGACCAAGAATGGGTATATTCAACCCAGATGACAAGTCTTAGTCATTTCATGTACTCATATGAAACCTTGTTGTGTGCCTTTGGTTCAGCCTCCATTCACAAAATTTGAGATAAGGGTGTTAAATCACCTATAAACGGCTCCCACTCAACTTCACCCCCATGGTTGGGGATTCCTTCTAGTATTCGAGTTGCTATGTCAGCATTTGGAGCTCCTATACACAATTTGAACTTTCTTCTAGCTATTCTCCTGGGTTAAGCTATTCGGTGTGGGCTGCACCAAGGGTTAGATCACCTTGATCGCTTATGTTGACTGTAAGATCTTTGAGCCATACTAGGAGTTATACAAGGGCTTTATGAAATATTATTTTCAATTGGAGGCAACCCCTAGAACTCGACCGTTCTATTTAATAGTAAAAGGAAAATCATTAATTTATCTTTTCTGGATATAGATGGCTTGGGAGAAGACTCCGAAGCAACTCAAGACCAAAGAAGGGGAGCTAACAGTAGATTATATTGATGTTATCTCCTTCCATGTTGGCTCGGTCAACAAGAAAACTTTTATTCATTGCTTCTATATATTAGATATCCTGGAGAGTGAGGGCCATCTTGGGTATGCTTTAAGTTGACTGCGCATTATAGCACCATGCTATTTTTAACTTGTTTGTTTTAACTAATTATCAGAAGTAAAACTTGTATCATTTTCCTTTTGCAGAGAGTTTGGCATTAGTTGAAGGCCTTACTAAACTTCAAAGAAAATTGGCATAGTGGAAAAAGGCCAACAAAAGAGAAAGGGGACCACACAATTCGACCAAAGCCATTTGAAAAGGACTGCTACATCTGAGATGAGGATGAGGGACCGGTGACCGATTTGATGATTGGCTAGGATGAGGTTGTTCCTCAAGGTGTCCTTGTTTGATTTGCCTCTACCTCTGTTTAAACTCTGGGATTTGAGCTTGGGGACCATATTGACCTGACTCTTCTCACCTTGGTGGATGTTGATGTACTGATGGAAAAGGATCTCCTACAACTTTTCCAAGACTCTAAAACCTAGAGCTTGCACAATGTATCTATGTTCTGGATTTTGGAAACGATTGTGATGCAAGAGGGTGTAGGAGTTGGAAGGAGAAGTGGGCACCCTTAGGGTGGTATGGCCCGACTAGAGGAGGAGAAAAAGACAAAGGCTGTAATGCCCCAAAATTAATACTATAAGTATATCCAGATTATACATAAGTATTAGGATTAGACACGTCACCACTAAACTATTATCATTCCTTAATAATTAACTATACTAAATATATTGCTTATTTGAGCCTTTAGAGGAAAAAAAAACAAGTACAAGTATAAATATACTTATGAAAAGTTTGATCCATATTGACATTAATAGTCCAAGTGATACAACTAAGCCTTTAGAGGCATATGTACATATAAACTGTTTACAAACCACTATATATTTGTAAATAGAAAGCAATGGTCTAAAAGAGTAAATAATTCTACACTACATCAACATCTCCACTTCTACTCCATAGGTGTATCTCATGCTGGAATTATCGTGGAAATATATGGGGTAAGAATTCTAGAAATTCCCAGTAGTTCTAACTGTGAAACTAAGTTTGTCCCAATGGTTTAATATGTTAAGTTTTGATGATGACAAATACAAAAGAAAAAGAATAATGTTTATGTTACATAGATATGCTTAATAGATTATATTGGATCATGCATGATCATGTACTTCATCTTGTTATATTTCACATAACAATCATGCAATGAGATATATGTAGCATTCTTTATATAATATATCCAATAATGCTTTATATGAGTTATAATGAAATAATATTGGATTTGGATTATATTGGATTTGGCTCTATTTAAATGAAAATATGCAAAGTATTCTTTGTTACATCCTATATAAAGCATATCTATTAATAATTGATAAATGTCTTATTTGAATATATTTATGAAAGTCTTATATGCATGTTAGACTAACTAGAGTTATACATTTCTAAATCATGTATATAAAGATATTGAATTATAAATTTGGATTAACTATGTTTGTTTTAAGTGAATAATACTTTGTAGAATAATTCAAGTACTAAGAATGAGCACTGTCATAAGAAAGTAAAAGATCACAATTATACTCAACTCAAGAATAATGAAAATGATAAGTTGTTCTAAGCATTTGCAATATTTGAAGAGAAGAAATTTTTGGAAGCTTGGATGACATCAAGAATCCTAAGGACTAGAATTTGTATATTTTTCTTTTAGGTTTTCTCCTATGCAAAGATTGTGGTTTTATAATAAAAAGAGCTCAAATATGTTTTTAAATATTTAAAAATGGTTCTTACATTCTAAAATGCCTAACAAACATGTTTTGTAAATCTAGTCATGGTGGTAGTTAAAAACTGAAAAATAGTCAAGTTTGAGTTTTGAAAAGATGACCTTTGGTTACTCTTTTGACCATAACTTTCAAAATACTTTGCGTTTCATTCTAAAACTTATTTTTTTATGAAAATATACTCAAATATCTTTTCAATGAGTCACCATTTTCTTAGAACGGATGAGAAATGAAGAAGTTATGATCATTTAAAATCAGTTTTCAAAATCAGAGTGTAATAATCGATTATAACACATAAATAATCAATTATTACAAGCCCAGAAATGCTCCCAACGACTATAAAAGGCTTGTTTTCATAAGAAATCATTTCTAGACACTACCAATGACTATTTTATCACTTAGACTCTATAAATAAGTGCAGATTAAAGTTTTTACAAGTCCAGAACACTTGGTTTGATCCTTGAATCATCAAAATCATATTTTGAGTTCTTTATTGCAAAATCCTTCTATTCATTTGTTCTTCAAGTTGTATATCTACTCTTGAGAGAGTTTTTAATTTTTCTTTTCTTCTTAATATCATTATAAGAGGGTGAGACATCCCTCAAGAGAGAAAAAAGTGAGGTAAACCTTAAAATGAGGCTCAAACACAAAGGGTGAGGTATTCCAAAAAGGTGTTGTGAGTGCTCTTAAATGTAAAAGTCTTTCAAGCACCTGTGAAATGGCAAGAAATGGCGATAATTGGTCAGTATGTGGCCAAGAAACTCACATAGGTCAGTATGTGCAAAAACTTGGCTTAACGCTTTGAAACCAAGATCAATTGGCATATGGCAAGAAATGTAAGGTGAGTTTCTAAAGAATTTTTTTCCAACACATGAAATAAATACTTTAAAAAGACAAATCCAAAATTTTTACGAAAATTCAAATGAAGCATATTTTCAAAGTTGGGAACGTTTTAAAGATTTGTTAAATTCTTGCCCACATCATGGTTTTGAAAAATGGCGCTCTATAAGCTTCTTTTATGAAGGGCTAACATTTGAAACCAAATAATTTGTGGAAACAATGTGCAATGACTAACTTGGCCACATACTAGTCTATTGACATGTTACCTTCGACAGTTCATCTAGAGGTGTTTAATGTGTTTTGCTTACATGATTGAGTTTCTTTAGTCATTTATGACTTGTTTATAGCATAAGTTCAAGATAGAAGCTTAGAATATGTCATTTGGACCTTGGATTCCCAAAAGAGGGGTTAGGTCACCCAATAGGTGATTTTGGTGCTTTAATCCAAATTAAGAGGTTTAGGTTAGTGATTGATGATTCCTAAGTGTTTAAGAACTAATTAGGGACCTAAGATTACCTAGAAATTGGATTGGAATGGCTAAAATCCAAGAAATGAACTAATGAAATAGTAACACGGTTCTATAGAAGTTCTCTGCTTGAGAGACATAAGCCCACGTCCGAAGACATGGGGGGGTCGTGTCCTTTTCTGCCTATTCCAGTTCGTGAAATATGCTAATAGAGCAAGATAGGGGGGTGTAATCAGACATGGCCCTTGTCTGAGGCCAGAATTTGCAAAAATGTCATTTTTGATGTTTTCAAGTTCT
Organism: Ormosia semicastrata; assembly: GCA_029884595.1. Lineage (NCBI taxonomy): Eukaryota > Viridiplantae > Streptophyta > Magnoliopsida > Fabales > Fabaceae > Ormosia > Ormosia semicastrata. The sequence goes on along the minus strand of JAQQTO010000062.1, from coordinate 13,362,778 downwards.
TTGCTAGATGGGATCATTAGTATATGTTTTCTAAAGTGTGTTAAGGCACAAATGAGGATATTTTCAAAAGGAAAAATTATCACCTAGCATGTATGAGAAAGTATAAACCTTTGAGCATTCAAGGGTTATAGTTTGCCTTAGGTAAGTATCTAGCACCTTAGGCTACTATTGTGGTAAAGTGTGTCACTTAAGAGTAATGAGTGATGAATTAGTGTTAGATATATGTATGATAGGAAGGATTGGTAGTATTGATCTTGTAAGTATCCTTTGATGCCCATTCATGAAGGCCAAGGGAGATAGATGAGTGTCTGATAGACTCTTTTGAGGAAGGACATAACCCTGATATCTCGATAGTGCTAAGGCCAAATGAGATAAATGGGAAATTCGAAAGCCTCTTTGAGGAAGGATGAAGACTGAACTTCTTAACATGCCAGGATATGTGTAATATGAGGATGAGTTCTTCTTTTATTTACCACAAGATAATACATTAAATTGGTATTCTTAAGCTTAACATCTTGGTTCTAAGTTGGACTAAGTATGTGTGTATGAAATGTATGTTAACTTGGTTTATCTAAGTGTATAGTTAGACCTTGTAGATGCTTTAAACATATCTTACTTAGTATGTGTTAAGATTTTGTTTATTATGTTATGTATGCTGGTTTTGATTACTCATACTGAGAATGTAGTTTCTCACCTCGCTGTGTATCATGTAATTCTAGGTGAAACTTCTTCCAAAAGTAAGAAGACGAAGAAAGCTAAAGACTAGAGTATCTTATTAGTTATATGTTGTACCTATTAGTATTTGTTTTGAAATATTTAAAGTTATGTAATACATCAAGCCTTTGCTAAGGCTAACATTGTATATGTATATGCATTTTACTATAATGTTTATGTTTTTTGCATTTCATAAGGCTCTCTATAATGTTTCCAATGGACATTATAGATATATGTATTAGATTAATATGTATGTAGTGGCATTGTAATGCTAGATGTCTCTTTGTATACCATATATATTGGGACACTAGTATTAGGATGTTACACTTAGCAATTCACGATGCAAACAAAGGAAACAACAATAAGAAAAGAAAACACCCTAGTCATCTTCGATGATTTGGAAGGATTCCTGTTCTTCTGTTGGTTGGTAAGCCTCTTTCTCCCTTTCTAGGGCTGTTTCGTACTTGTCTCCCTCTGTTCTAATGGTTGAAAGTGATTTAGGTCATGATTAATGGGATTTTATTCTGATATGGGTGCCTAGACACTGTGTATGGGGCACCTAGGCACTCACTAGACAGTAACAAGACTCTGCGTTAAACTGGTTCAACGCCTAGACACTTAGGTGAAAATGCCTAGACGCTAGGTAGGCAGAGAGCAATCCTAATTTTTTGAGCAGAGCACCTAGATGCTAAGGTGGGGCGAGAGAAATCCTCTGTTATAGGCTTGCGCGCTTACACGCCTAAGGCATAGCGCCTAGGCACTAAGTGAACAGATTGAATTCCTTTAATCTGCTTCCAAGAATCTAACTCCTCCATCCTTAAATGCTTCCCTACAAAAACACATTAGAGTGGTGAGGATTTTTCTCCTTTCAATTAATTATTCTCAAACACAAGCCCAAACAACTTAAATCCTAGTCTACTTTCATTACTGCAAGATACTTGGGTAACAAACAACAAAAGAGTAACTTAGGGGAAATAAATCAACTTTTCTTGACAAAAAGCTATATCTTTTGCACGTTCATCAAGTGATATACCTGAGATTTTCCCAATAATCTTCCAAGTTTCAATAGCTGCTTGTAACCTTTATAACAAACAGAACTCACAACACCCTCGAGATACTTCACCCTTAGTGTTTGAGCCATACTTATAAGGGATACCTCACCCTTTTCTCTTTTGAGGGATACCTCACTCTCTTATAAAGATTTATAGGATGAAAGACAGATTGAAAATGTAACATCCTCTTTAACATGTTAGACTTGTAAATAATTACAGAGGTAGCTTAATACTTGCTTAACATGTCTGTTTAATTTTGTGGCAATCTGAGTTAGTTTAGGCACTTTGTTGCAGCCTGAAAAGTGAAAAGTAGCTTGAAATGACCCAGATATTAGCTTAAATGGCTTAGCAAATGAAAATAGATGTGGATAATTTATTTCTAAGTCACAAATGTATATTCTGTGATGTGGTTAAAGTTTGAGAATAATTGGAATCCTTTTGGTATTTTTAGGCATACTGGTTGTGTGTTTTAATGCTAGAATGACTAGTTACAGATATAAAAAATTATGATACTGGTAAAATGACTTTTTAAATGAATCTTTGTATTTATTTTAAAGTGGTTAGAACTTGGAAAACTTGGTTTATCTAAATATGAGTGTTTTTAGCATATCAGGAAGTACCAGTGTTATAATTAAAGGCTTAAAACTCTCCACGGTTTACAGCCTATTTCTTTGACTTTTATTGCTTGCTTTGTTACTCATTTTTGCACTTTTCTCTCTTCTCTTCAAGGCTGCACCAAAAACATCACCAAGGGAGGAAGTTTCAAGTGGTGAAAAGAAGAGCATGAAGCATAAGAAGAAGGGGAAATCTAAGGCTAGAGGTTGAGGCTCAAATCTGCAGCATTAAGGCAGCATCAAGTCAGCTTGAGGTAGGGTTTTTGAGCTTGAAACTTCATTATTTCTCATTTTCCATGTTTAGGCTATTTGAAGGTTAATATGCCAAAATGAGTTCTTGTGGTGTTTTAAGTGATTTTCTTCTTAGATAAGTTTTAAATGTTGTTTATGACTTGTTCATGCTAAGAGTTTGGATTAGAAACTGAAAATCATCCTTTTGGACTTAAAATACTCTAAGTATTGATTTTAGGAGTTTGGATGAGTGATTTGACGTAATGATCCATTTTTAATGAAATCAATTAGTGTTTTATGTTTCCTTTATGTTTGTGAACTTGTTTGGGACTTAAAATCACCAACAAACTAATTTGAAGTGATCAAATTTCGTGTATGACACTAGTGGAACAGTGGCACACATATGCAGAATTCTGTAGATTTGTCTTTGGTTGTTCAGCACTCAAGCGCTACTGTTTGCACGCTCAAGCGCTCGTCGCCCAGAGAGCTTCATGTTTATGGTGCTTACGCACTCAAGAGCGTTGTTCTTATGCACTCAGGAGCTGAGACAGGGCAGAAACAGAATTTTGGCATTGTAATGCTAAAATAATTTTCTACTTGTTGAGATTATTTGTGCAAGCTTTTTAGGGTGTAAAGAGATACTTTTTAGGATATTTCTTAAAGAGAATTATCAACTTGCATATATGAAAAGTTTGGGAAATTCTTAGACATTCAAAGTGTGACAAAATGCCTAGGTTAGTGTTTAAAACTTTGGTCAACATGAGGTTCATTTTTAAATCACTTGTGAGTGATTGTGGGATGTTCTAGATACTGTTTAGCTAGAGATATGAATCTTGCTACCTTTGTTGGATAAGTGAGGTTAGGATTCCTATGTTTAGTGTTTAAAATATGGCCCAAATATTTGGTTTTCAAACCTGATATTTGCTGTGGAAATAAGTTTGCCCCAAATAGTTTTATATGTTAAGTTTTGATGATGACAAATACAAGACAAAAGGAATATCTTGCTTATACTCTTTGTTGCATTCTATATAGAGCATATCCATTAATATTTAATAAATATCTTATTTGGATGTGTCTATGAATGTCTTATATGCATGTTAAACTAACTAAAGCTATATATTTATGATTCATGCATATGAAGATATTAAATTATGTTTTTGGACTAACTATGCTTGTTTAAGTGAGTGATACTTTGTAGGATAGTCCAAGTACCAAGAGTGAGCTTGCAACAAGAAAGCAAAAGATCTCAATTAAGCTCAACACAAAGGAGAATGTGAATGCCTATTTCATGAAGGTATTGATAAACATCGAAGTCATGTCAAAGACCAAGTCCAAAGGAAGATTAAATGGTATAGCTTATAGGACTTAGTGTCTTTATGTACGAAGCCTTATGGATATCTCAAATATGTTTTTACAAATTTTTTTCGTATGCTAAAATACCCAACAAATAAGTTTTGAAAAGTTATTTATGGTGGTAGTTCAAATTTATGAAAAATAGCAAAGTTTGAGTTTTGTAAAACTGATCTTTGGTCACTCTTTTAATCATATCTTTCAAAATACTTTGAGTTTTGTTTTGAAACTTGTTTCATTTGAAAATAGACTCAAAGATCTTTCCAATGACTGGTCATTTGCTTTAAACGGATAAGAAATGAAGAAGTTATGACCGTTTAAAGTCAGTTTTCAAAATCTGAGTGGTTTATGCATTTGCTTTTTCACAAATGCTCTTAAAATAAATATAAATATTTAAGCTATTTAAATAAATGTACAGAAGGAACATGATGAAGAAAAGAAACTTTAAGAACAGCAGAAAGTAAATGTGTAAAAAAAATAAATTGCATAAAATAAAGAGATAAAGAGAAGAAGAGCAGGCACGATATTTATCCTGGTTCGACCACCAACCACTTGTGGTCTACGTCTAGTCCCCGAAACACAGTTCGAGATTTTTCACTATATGTACAAGCTTCAATAGGTGCTTGCAACCGTTACATGAAAGAGCACTTTTCACACACAGGGAAACTCTACCCTTGTGCTAAAGTCTCAGCCTGCAGGGATACCTCACCCTTATACAAACCTTAGAGGGATACCTCACCCCCTTTACAAACCTTGAAGGATACCTCACCATCAATATAGATGAAGAGAAACTCTCACTCAGAGTAAATAATACAATTTGAAGCTCTATGAAGCTCTCTAAGGATATCTCAAATTTTTGGCTAAAAAGAGCACAGAAATTTGGTAAAATATGTATCACATAATAAAGCAAGAAGGAATCATTTCAGATAAATGGGTGTGTTTAAAAGATGTCCTAAAAATACGTATTTATAGTGGTATAAGAAAAAGAGTCATTGGGTATAATTTATTTCAACATTAAAAGCATAGAAAATAGCCGTTGCGAGATTCTGACCGTGATTATTCGAATAAGCCAAGTCTTATTCGAATAAAACCTTCAAACGATACGTTCCTGAACATCTTTATTCGAATAACAGGTTTACTATTCGAATACACTTTCAAAAACAAGTTCTGGAACGTTTTATGGGTCATGTTATTCGAATAACCATTTGGTTATTCGAATAAACCATTAAAAACTCGGTCTGGTATGATTTTTAAGGTGTGTTATTCGAATAACATTTGGTTTATTCGAATAAACCACTCAGATTTTGAAAACTGACTTTAAACGGTCATAACTTCTTCATTTCTTATCCGTTTAAAGCAAATGACCAGTTATTGGAAAGATCTTTGAGTCTATTTTCAAATGAAACAAGTTTCAAAACAAAACTCAAAGTATTTTGAAAGATATGATTAAAAGAGTGACCAAATGTCAGTTTTGCAAAACTCAAACTTTGCTATTTTTCATAAATTTGAACTACCACCATAAATAACTTTTCAAAACTTATTTGTTGGGTATTTTAGCATACGAAAACATTTGTAAAAACATATTTGAGATATCCATAAGGCTTCGTACATAAAGACACTAAGTCCTATAAGCTATACCATTTAATCTTCCTTTGGACTTGGTCTTTGACATGACTTCGATGTTTATCAATACTTTCATGAAATAAGCATTCACATTCTCCTTTGTGTTGAGCTTAATTGAGATCTTTTGCTTTCTTGTTGCAAGCTCACTCTTGGTACTTGGACTATCCTACAAAGTATCACTCACTTAAACAAGCATAGTTAGTCCAAAAACATAATTTAATATCTTCATATGCATGAATCATAAATATATAACTTTAGTTAGTTTAACATGCATATAAGATATTCATAGACACATCCAAATAAGATATTTATTAAATATTAATGGATATGCTCTATATAGAATGCAACAAAGAGTATAAGCAAGATATTCCTTTTGTCTTGTATTTGTCATCATCAAAACTTAACATATAAAACCATTTGGGGCAAACTTATTTCCACAATCTCCCCCTTTTTGATGATGACAAATCACCAAAGAAAAATATGTTGAGCAATATACAAGAATGGATATTCATGTAAGCATATCAAACAATTGAGCACAAGAACATATTTTTCTTTCTAATTTTCTCTCCCCCTATTTGACATCAACAAAAAGGCTTAGGAAGGAAAGATAATAATTTTCTCTCCCCTTATAGATAAAACTCATGTTGTCAAAGAGATGAAACGATCATGCTTTCAAGATATATAAGATTATTCATGCAATGCTTGTCATATTTTTGTATGTCAACATTTTACATATGAAAACAATAAAACACTTTATGTAATCAAATAAAGATATAAGACAAGAGATATAAACAACTTTAGAGCTAGGCTCCCCCTCAAAATATGCATATTTATGAAAAATAATAGATAAAAGAAATATGTATGCGAAGACCATGTAAGCATATCACCTTAAAGAAAAGCAAGGCAAATATACATCTTCTTAATCCTTCAATCAAAAAAGTCATTTTAAAAACTTCTCTCTCTTTCAAAAAAAATTTTACAAGAGCACATTATATTTTCAAAAGCATTTTAGAAAGGTAGAGATATTTTATATAAAAAGCCATATATTCCTTGGAAGCATCTAGTAATTTAACATTAATTTATCAATAAGTATCATACAATTCATAACATATAGAATACCATAAAAGTTAAGGGATAAAGATACTTATTGAGTCATATAAAGAGTGATGCTCCTTCTTTATTGATCCTTTAACTTTGAGTTTTCTTCCTTTGAATTCTATATTTCATTGCACTAGAAGAAAGTTTTCTTTATCTTCCTCTTCATTTGAATTCCATTCAGCTTTTCTCGTTTATGCTTGTATGTAAAAATTTGATGGCTATATTTGAAACACATAGAGAGACTTGCAAAGCTAACTTTAAAAGTCCTCTAGAACATAAGTTAGCATCAAATATTATTTAATCTCATTTACAAGCATAAATTAGGTTAATATATAATTTAAAGCATGTATCACATTATCAACCATGCAATATTAGTTCTAACAAGAATGCATGAAGCACATATGCACTTGAATTCAAAAAAAAATATTTAAGCATTTTAAGGCATGATTCAAGTTTATTAAGAAATACATGATCAACATCAAAACTTATATAAGCATTTTGGGGCAAACAGTGATCATGTTAGGCATGTAATATCAAGTAAGGAATTTTAGTACTCACACATACCAAGAACAAAAAGTCCCTTATTATAATGAAAGAATTGAAAAGCCATGGAGTTGTAACTTTTGAAATTATTTACTTCTTGTTTTCAAAATTTAACATATCAAGCAAGAAGACATGTAATATTTTACTTTTCAATCTCCAAGTAAGTATATAAGACAATTAGGCATCAAAGAGAAGGGATTAGAATGACTTCTGAGAATGTGAATTTTCATATTTAAACAAAGAGAATTGATCACAAGCTTAATAACAAAGATATTACCATAGCATGTCATTCCAAGCAAAAATGTATGCATATCTAGCATGTTAGAATATGTAGAGATACTTTCAAAACATAATGCTAGAAAAGCACAACTTAAAACATGTTAAGGCATAAAAACAAATTTTTACTTATCCATATATCACATGATATTCAATTTAAAGAAAAAAAAAAGATAATAGTTTGATATCACCAAAAGTGTACTCTTTGAGTTTTTGTAGGTGACTCCAACTTCCACCAACTTCCAAGCTTCAAGTTTTCATGAGGGAATAGAAATTCTTTGCACCCCTTTTATAAGTTGAATCCTTTTAAACTTTACTATCCTCAAGTTGACTGAACTTATTCCATTTAAATGCTTGCTTGAGGTAGTTGACACCCTACAAAATAATTCAAAGCACTTTCTTTGGTATCCATCAATTTTGGATCCATAGAGGTTAGTCATTATGCCAAACTCATAAACAAATAAGCATTCAAAACAATAAATAAGTTCACAATGGCAAAAGATATTTCATGATCAATCAAGCCAATTATATATAAGCATCAAAAGAATTTAACATGTATTAATCAAAACGTAGCAGAACAGTTTACGTTTAAAAACAAACTGTGATTATTCGAATAAGAAGAGGATCCTATTCGAATTGGGAAGGCCAACTGTTTTGGCCATTTAACACGATTTATTCGAATAACTTATGGGGTTATTCGAATAGACAGAAAGCAAACACCCAAGATTGAAAAACCAAGTCTCTAGTTATTCGAATAGCCTACGGTTTATTTGAATAGACAGATATCAAACGTAAGAAACTGATAAAACGAGTTTAATGGTTATTCGAATAGCCTACGGTTTATTCGAATAGATAGAGATCAAACGTAAGAAACTGATAAAATGAGTTTCAGGTTATTCGAATAATCTAAAAAGTTATTCGAATAGACAGAGCATATTAAACATAGTTTTTAACATAGGAATCAATTTATTCAAATAAACTATGTTTTATTCGAATAAAACTGATATGCAGCATATTATTTGACAAGCAGTAACGAGTTTTATTTGAATAAAAATCTTATAAACTGACAAAGAACCACAGAGATGCATACGTTCAAGAAATGAAAGCATATATACATAGATGTGATTTAAAGAGAGATAATAATCATATAAATTCAAATATTTAATTATATATATGATTGATCAAAAACTTAAGATTAAACAAAAACTCATGCTCAAAGATATTATCATTTAGACATGTCATTTCAAACCAGAATTATACTTTATCTAGCATATTAACATGTAGAAATATTTTTAAAAAGAAAAACATAATAAAAGGTTTCACTTATCCAAAAATTGTAAGTCCAAACTTCATGGAGACAAGGAAGAGAGCTTGAAATTATTTCTGGTCTTTGTACTTGCAGCAACCACTTTCAAGATGTCAAAGTCAGCTCTTGGCCTTCAAGCGCACCTACAACATACTTCAATTTTTGACTTTTGGTACCCAAATTTTATTGGGTCCTGGTGTGTTAGTTTTTGAACATTAATCTATTATGCTCTCATAAAAATCAATTTTTCTATAATATGTAAATTGAGCACAATAAATTTAGATAATCATTTTGCATTAAGTACATAGTTGATAGCATGCTTACTTTCATGATACATAGACAGTTTTAAAGCATATAAAGCATACATAAGCATTATAGAACTTTATGTACCAAGATATAACAAATTAATGAATTTAATATAATAAGAATGAACATAATTATGTGTTAAATATAATATTCAAATTTTATTAAATACACATGATTCTATCCTCTACCTAAGGCCTACAAGGAATATACCTCAAATTTATTGACTTTGCATGTAAATGCTCATGAGAGGTAAAAACTGTTGATACCTTGGCCTTGGTAAACAAGGGAACTCTTTTCCTTACCCATTGCTTCTCTTTTGGTGTTTTGAACTTTGCAAGTTCTACATTTTGTACTTGAGAAGCTTTGGTTGAAGTCATCTTCCTTCTTTGACTAAAATTTCTTTCATTGGGCTTTAAAAGCGCTCTTTGTGATGATTCCTCTTTCCTTTGACCAATAAGTCCATCCTTTTGAGAAATTTTCTGCACAGTTGAAATACTAGGAGGACACTTTGGTACCTACTTCATTTTGGGTCCTTGAATGTTAATATTAGGGCCTTTAGGATTTTTAAGAACCCATACCATACAATTTCTCATATAATGATTTCTTCTATAATTGCATAAATGAGAAATATGTCCTAGATGACCATAAAAATTACATACAATTGAATTTAATGATGGCTTAATCATTTGAATATCAATTTTGAAAAACTTAAGCTTTTTCTCATTATTACATTCTATGTTATTTTTGCCACAAGCTTTACTTGAATTTTCATGTGGAATAATACTAATTTTATTCTCATTAATAAGCATAGAATGTAAGCAATTAGAATCATTAACTTTGGAAAATTCGGAATATAAGTCCTCAACTTGATTTTCTAAATCAATACATTTTTCACAAGAAGTTGAGGTTTCACATTTCAAAGACATTTCCTCATCAAGAAAAGCATATTCATTTTTCAAAAACTCAATTTTATTTTCAATAGAGGAAATGTTTTCCAAACTCGATAAGTTTTTCTTTTCTAAATTTAACAAACCATCATACAATTCATTATATGCACTTTGCAACTCATCATAAGAAGGACTATAATATAGTTTAGAATTATTTACCTCAAAGTCCTTTTTAACCATATAGGAAGTAGTCTCAATTTCTAGCATACTTGGCTCTTTAAGGGAATCACCTTCTTCCTCATCAATTTTATTTTGCTTTGCCTCTTCTTCGAATTGAGCACCATTGTCACCAAGAGACATTTGGCTTGCTTCAGTAATTTGAACATCTCTTTTAGCATGCGTTTCATGACAGGCTTCCTTCAATAACTTTTGCTCTTCTTGCTTTCTATATGCAACTTTATGCACAAAATCATCGTTAGCAAGATAAATAGCATTAAGAGCATCCCATATATCTTTAGCACTAGAACAATTTTTAATTTCAGCATAAGCATAATCATTCAAACTACTTCTCAAAATTTGCATAGCTCTAATATTCAAAGAAAAACATTTTTTATCAAAACTATTCCAAGTTTGTTTTGATTTATAAATAAATCCATTTAGCACAACATCCCACAAATCCAAATCAATAGACTGTATATAAAACTCTAGTCTAGCTTTCCAATAAACAAAATTCACACCATCAAAGAATGGTGGTTTATCAATTTCAAAACCTTTCATTTTGAAAAACTTTCAAGGTTGCTAATAAATAAGGATCTTTAACTCTAAGCGGTTAAGCTTTCACCAGAGCACGAAGCTCTGATACCACTTGTTAGTCATGGCAACCATTATCCAAGAGGGGGGGTGAATTGGGTATAAAAAACTTTTTCACAAATGCTCTTAAAATAAATATATTTATTTTAAGAGCATTTGTGAAAAAGTTTTTTATACCCAATTCACCCCCCTCTTGGGTAATGGTTGCCATGACTAACATTTGCTAATTTGCTGTGTATTGTGACCTTAGATGGTGTACATAATCATATGACCTAAGAATAAGGTGTTGGATCTAAATTCTCCTTACATTTATGCTTGCATGGTCTGTGTTACTAGTATAGGAGTGGCAATAGTACTTTTACATTGGTGAGGGGAAAATGATTACCTATTACTAAGTAGGTTTATGCTTTTAGGCTTATCTTGCTTTGTATATACAAGAAACAAAGGTTTTTGGGGAATAAGTATGTAACTTGTGTTTTAAAAATTTAAAATCAGCATTGGCATTGCATAATCATTTTGTTAGGACTTTGTTTGAGCATAATCATACCTCATAACATAAAGCATTGCATGGTTAATAATTGTATGGATAGTTGTCATTGCTTGTCCGGTTGATTGATTGATTAATTGCTTATTTGATTGTATCTTAGGATTGTATGGGCGATTCTTTGATATTGTTGTTTATGGGTATTCTATTACATAGAGTCTATTTTTGTGTTTAGTTGATTTATTTATCGTAAATGATTAACTACTGGTCTTGGTATGTGAATACTAAGAAATTGTGATGTCTTACCTTTTATGTGTTTTATGTAAATTCAGGTGAAGTCCTTCAAAAAGGAAATGACAACAAAAAGAAGAAGCAAAATACTTAGTTTAGCAACTTTATTTCTTTTTGAATTAGATTATATATTTGTACTTTTCTAGTTGTTTGTAAAAGCTTATGTATACAGTATGGCTTGTTAGCCAGTGATGTATGTATTTATGATCTTTTTATCATTCGTGGCACTCTATAATGACTATACAAGTTATTATGGGTTTTTATTTTATGAATTTTTAGAAGTGACATGCTTAATGTGATTTATTTTTGAAATATTTCGTTTATTTTATGATAATTCGTATTAAGGTGTTACATTATGGTATCAGAGCAGTTCATCGTGTTGAGTCGGGGTGTGGACTGACTATGCTTAGGCATGTTTAGGAGTTCCTCTTATGTTGTGCATTTCTTTGTCTATTGTGTGAGATATTTGATTGAATTGTATGACCTGCCTTTGATATGTCTGTTTTTAGCTTCTGTTGTACAGTTACATGATATTGGGATTAGCTACCTCAATATGTATTATTCTGTGTTTACAGGAAACTATGGCAGCCCGAGGGTGACTGTGTGGAAGTAGGAACTCTAGAAATGAAAGCCCTGACATGGTTGGAGCCTTTATGGCAATGGCTAAGGCTATGAGAGACCAAACAGCAGCTACTGCCACTGCTATGCAAGAGCAAACAACCGCAACAACTGAATCTATCAGATAACAAGCAGCTGCAACAACAAGGATGTTTGAGAGAATGAGTACAACTCAACATCAACCACCTACACCACCAGGGGCAACCACACTAAGTGGTAGCTGAGAGGAATCAGACTTTCCAAGACCTCTCCGAGTTTAGGAAATCAAATCCATTTTCCTTCAAAGGGGAGTACAACCTAGTCAAAGCTGAGGGTTAGCTCAAAGAGATAGAGAAGAACTTCATTGTTATGGCTTGCTCAGATGAGTTTAAGGTTCTTTTTGCTTTGTACATGCTGGAGGATGAGGCAGAGGATTGGTGGGTGGATACCAAGAGAGCTCTTGAGGTGTCAAGGACTCATATGACGTGGGAGATCTTTAGGAGTTCTTTTCTAAGAAAGTTCTTTCCATAAAACCTTCAGAATGCCAAAGAGATGAAATTTCTCAAGTTAGAATAGGGGGACATGTTTGTTGGCCAATACGTGGTTAATTTCAATGAATTGTCTAAGTTCTTTTCTTGCATCAGAATTAACCCATATGAATCATGGAAGTATGTTAAGTTTGAAGAAAGATTGAGGGAAGACATTTGAAATGCCATCCAACTGTTTGAAATTTGAGACTTTGAAACTTTGATTAACAAGTTTCGGATAATCGAAGGTGTTCTAAGAAGCTTTCAGTGGAGCCTAAGTCACAAGACCTTCAAAAGAGAAAGTGGGGTGACGACAAGTTTAAGAAGGGACCTTCTAAATCTAGCTTTACTCAGGACAAGGGTAAGCAGGTCTAGAAGGAGTTTGTGAGACCTAAATGTTCCAAGTGTAGGAAACAACATGGAGACCGACCTTACTCAGTGTGCTTTGTATGTGGGAAACCTGGTAATTTTGCTAAGGAATGTCCATCAAGGAAGGAAACTGCGCTTACGTAGAAACACAAGCCAGAGGGAGAGTTTACATTCTAAGTGGTGAAGAGGTGACTCAGTCTTTCAATCTTATCAAAGGTAATTGCGTTATTCACAATCATCTTTTAACTGTGTGTATGATTCGGGAGCATCCCACTCCTTTGTTTCGAATGGTTATATGAATGAGTTGGATTTACTTGTGTCTAAGCTTTCATATGACTTATCTATATCTACGCTTATTAGTAAACTAGTTACAACATCCAGAGTGTGTCTTGATTATTGTGTAAAGGTAGAAGATAGGATTTTCAATGTAAATCTTATCTATTTCTCTCTTGTAGATATTGATGACATCCTTAGCTTGGATTGGTTGTCCACCAACCATGCAGTGTTGAACTATTCATAAAAATCCCTGGTTTTCTTGTTAGATATACCTACTAGAGTCATTCTATCTGAGTCTATGTATCTCAATGTGAATCAAGTTAATCTCTGTTTAGAGGAGGGATCTTTAAGATATATTCTCTTGTTTTCACTAAGTGCTGAGGTTGAGCAAAGCCTAGGTGAAATACCTATGGTGAGTGAATATCCTGAAGTTTTCGCAAGTGACATAGTAGAGTTGCTACCCGAGCGAGAAATAGAGTTCTCTATAGACTTAGTGCAACTAGAGTTAGCATAACTCAAGAAGCAAATCAAGGATTTGTTGGATAAACAATTCATTAGGTTGAGTATTTCTTCATGGGGAGCACCTGCGCTTTTAGTGAATAAAAGGATGGTACCATGAGGCTCTGTGTGGATTACAGGCAGTTGAACCATTAAAAACAAGTATATGTCGCCTAGGATAGATGATCTAATAGATCAGCTGAGAGGAGCTGTGGTTTTCTCAAAGATTGATCTTAGGTCGGGTTATCATTAGATAAGGGTTAGGGAAGAGGATATCCCTAAGGTAGTTTTTAGAACTAGGTATAGACATTATGAGTACCCTGTGATGTCTTTTGGGTTAACAAATGCCTCAACAGTGTTCATGGATTACATGAACCAGATCTTTAGACCCTGCCTGGATTAGTTTACTGTGTGTTTATCGATGATATCTTGATCTATTCTAAGACAATGGAGGAGTATGAACAATATCTGAGGATAGTGTTGGAGACTCTTAAGGAGAATAAGTTATTTGCTAAACTATCTAAATGTGAGTTCTGGTTTTCACAAGTTCAGTTTTTGGAACATGTGATATCTCAGGGTGGGATTCTATGGACCCAAGCAAAGTGGATGCAGTGGGATAGACCCATAACTGTGACTGAGATCAGAAGCTTCATAGGCCTAGCAAGGTACTATAGAAGGTTCATAAAGATTTTTTCTCAATTAACACTACCCTTGACTAGATTGACTAGGAAAGGTAGTTCTTTTGAATGGACTTAGGCTTGTGAGGACAGTTTCCAAGAGCTAAAAGTGAGGTTGGCTACAACACTAATGTTGGTAATTCTGGATCCTTTGGAGAACTTTGAGGTATACTGTGATGCTTCAAAGATGGATTTGGGTTGTGTTTTTGATGCAACATAGGAGAGTTGTTGCCTATGAATTAAGGCATTTGAGGCCTCATGAGGAGAACTACCCTACTTATGATCTGAAGTTAGTCATAGTAGTGTTTACCCTAAAGGTTTGGAGAAATTACTTGTATGGAGTTCAATTTGAGGTGTTTAATGATCATAAGAGTTTGAAGTACTTATTTAATCAGAAGGAGATGAATATAAGACAATGAAGATGGATAAAGTTTTTGAAAGACGACGACTTTGAGTTAAAGTACCATTTGGGTAAAGCTAATATGGTGGCTGATGCACTGAGTAGGAATTCCTTACATGTGTCCCAGATGATAATCCAGGAGAGTGAACTTCTTGAGAGGTTTAGAGACACGATCATTTCAGTAATTATGTTACCACATAGTCTCAATGTGAGTCGAGTGGACATAGTGAGTGACTTTAGAACTTAGAACTTGAAATCTCAAAAGGAAGATGAGACTCTTAGTGATGTAAGTGAGCAGATCTTTTTAGGTAAGCCTGGAGAGTTTGATATGTCGGATGATGGGATAATCTAGTTTAGAGGTAGACTTTGCATTCCTCGTGACTCTGGAATCAATGAAGGGATCCTTGAAGAAGCTCACTGTAGTCAGTACACTATCCATCCCAGGGCCACTAAGATGTATCAAGACTTGAAGAAGTTGTTTTGGTAGTCTGGAATGAAGAAGAACATAGCTGAGTTTGTGTCTAGGTACCTAACTTGTAAAAGGTCAAGATAGAACTCCAGAAATCCTTTGGACCTCTTCAATCTTTGGGAATCCCTGAGTGGAAATAGGATCGCATCACAATGGATTTTGTGATGGGCTTGCCTAGAACTCAGTTAGGATTTAATGCAATATGGGTTGTAGTGGATAGACTAACCAAGTCTGCCTATTTTATACTTATTAAAGATAACTACTCCATGGATAGACTCGCCCAGTTATACCTTCAGGAGATAGTTAGGATGCACGGTATACCCCTCAGTATAGTTTCTGATAGAGACCCTAGATTTACATCTAGATTTTAGGAAGCCTTGCAGAACACTTTTGGGGAAAAGCTTAGTTTGAGTACAGCATTTTATCCATAGACTGATGATCAATCAAAAAGAACTATTCAAACCCTTGAGGACATGCTAAAAGCATGTGTGCTAGAGTAGAAAAGGAGTTGGGATAAGTTCTTACCCTTAGTGGAGTTAGCCTACAAGTTTTCATACTAGCATAGGTATAACATCGTTTGAAGCACTTTATGATAGAAAGTGTAGGTCCCTTTTGTGTTGGTATGAGGTTGGAGAAAGAACCATCCTAGGACTTGAGTTGGTGCAACAGACCATTGATTAGATTAAAATGATCTGGGATAGGTTGGTTATGGGTCAGAGTAGGCAGAAGAGCTATGCTGATAAAAGGAGAAGACCTTTTGAGTTCAATGAGGGAGATCATGTATTCTTGAGAGTCACTCCTACAACAGGGATTAGTAGAGCATTGAGAACACGAAAGTTGAACCATCATTTCATTGGTCCCTTCCAGATCCTAAAGAGAATTGGACCCGTAGCATAACACATTGCCCTTCCACCCAGTTTTTCAAACCTTCATGATGTCTTCCACGTGTCATAGCTTAAGAAGTACAATCCATATCCTTCTCATGTCATAAGAAATGAATCTATGTAGCTAAGAGAAGATTTATCTTATGTTATGCGGCCGATGAGGATCTTGGATAGAGGGGTCAAAGAGATTAGAGGTAAGTGAATTCCTCTGGTGAAGCTACTTTGGGATGGTGCTAGTTTCAAAGAGGCGACTTGGGAGTTGGAGTCCCACATGTAGCAAGACTAACCGCAGTTGTTTATTTGAGTTAAGCAATTTTGGGGACAAAATTTTAAAAAGGGGGGAGAAATGTAACATCCTCTTCAACATGTTAGACTTATAAATAGTTAAAGAGGTAGTTTAATACTTTCTTAACATGTTAGTTTAATTTTGTGACAATCTGAGTTAGTTTAGGCACTTTGTTGTAGTCCGAAAAGTGAAAAGGAACTTAAAATAACCTAGATATTAGCTTAAGTGGCTTAACTATAATTTATTTCTACGTCACAAATGTGTATTCTGTGATGTGGTTAAAGTTTAAAAATAATTGGAATCAGTTTGATATTTTTAGGTATACTGGTTGTGTGTTTTAATGCCGAAATGACTAGTCACAGATATGAAAAATTATGATACTGGTGAAACGACTTTTTTAATGAATCTTAGTATTTATTTTGAAGTAGTTAGAACTTGAAAAAATTGGTTTAGCTAAATTTGAGTATTTTTAGCAGATTGGGAAGTACTAGTGTTATAACTAAAGGCTTAAAACTCTCCATGGTTTACAGCCTATTTCCTTGACTTTTATTGCTTGCTTTATTACTTATTTTCTCACTTTTCTCTCTTCTCTTCGCGGCTGCACCAAAAACAACACCAAAGGAGGAAGTTTCAATTAGTGAAAAAGGAGAGCAAGAAGTATAAGAAGAAAGGGAAATCCAAGGCTAGAGGTTGAGGCTCAAATCTGCAGCATCAAGTCAGCTTGAGGTAGGGGTTTTTAAGCTTGAAACTTAATTATTTTTCATTTTCCATGTTTAGGCTATTTGAGGGTTAATATGCCAAAATGAGTTCTTGTGGTGTTTTAAGTGATTTTCTTACTTGGATAAGTTTTAAATGTTGTTTATGACTTGTTCATGCTAAGAGTTTGGATTAGAAACTGAAAAATCCTCCTTTTGGACCTAAAATGCTCTAAGTATTGATTTTAGGGATTTAGATGAGTGATTTAATATAATGATCCATTTTTTATGAAATCAATTAGTGTTTTATTTTTCCTTCATGTTTGTGAACTTGTTTGAGACTTAAAATCACTAAGAAACTAATTTGAAGTGATCAAATTTCGTGTATGGCACAAATGGAACAGTAGCACACATCTGCAGAATTCTACAGATTTTCCTCTGGTCGTTCAGTGCTCAAGTGCTAGTGTTTGTGCGCTCAAGCGCTCGTTGCCCAGAGAGCTGTGTGTTTATGGTGCTCGTGCACTTAAGTGCACTATCTTTATGCGCTCAGGTGCTGAGACAGGGTAGAAGTAGAATTTTGGCATTGTGATGCTAAAATAATTTCCTACTTGTTGGGATCATTTATGCAAGCCTTTTAGGCTGTAAAGAGACACTTTTGCGGATATTTCTTGGAGAGAATTATTATCTTGCATATATGAAAAGTTTGAGAAATTCTTAGACATTCAAAGTGTGACAGAATGCCTAGGTTAGTGTTTAGAACTTTGGGTCAACATGAGGTTGATTTCTAAATCACTTGTGAGTAATTGTTGGATGTTCTAGATACTGTTTAGCTGGAGATATGAATCTTGCTACCTTTGTTGGAAAAGTGAGGCTAGGATTCCTATTTCTAGTGTTTAAAATATGGCCCGGATATTTGGTTTTCAAACTTGGTAGTTGCTAATTTGTTGTGTATTGTGACCTTAGATGGTGTACACAATCATATGACCTGAGAATACGGTGTTGGATCTAAATTCTCCTTGCATTTATGCTTGCATGGTCAGGGTTACCGGTATGGGGGTGGCAATAGTACTCTTACATTGGTGAGGGGAAAGTGAATACCTATTACCAAGTGGGTTTATGCTTTTAGGCTTATCCTGCTTTGTATATACAAGAAACAAAGGTTTTTGGAGAATAAGTAAGTAGCTTGTGTTTTAAAAATTTAAAACTAACATTAGCATTGCATAATCATTTTATTAGTACTTTGTTTGAGCATAATCATATCGCATAACATAAAGCATTGCATGGTTAATAATTGTATGGGTAGTTGTCATTGCTTGTCCAGTTGATTGATTAATTGATTACTTGGTTGATTGTATCTTAGGATTGTATGGGTGATTCTTTGATATTGTTGTTTATCAGGTATTCTATTATATAGAGTCTATTTTTGTGTTTTGTTGATTTATTTGTTGTAAATATTAACTGCAGGTCTTAGTATGTGAATATTTAGAAATTGTGATTTCTCACCCCTTGTGTGTTCCATGTAAATCCAGGTGAAGTTCCTCCAAAGGGAAAGGGCAACAAAAAGAAGAACCAGAAGGCTTAGTTTAGTATCTTTATTTCTTTTTGAATCAGATTGTATATTTTTACTTTTCTAGTTGTCTGTAAAAGCTTATGTATACAGTATGGCTTACTAGCCAGTGATTTATGTATATTTGATCTTTTTATCATTCGTGGTTCTCTATAATGACTATACAGGTTATTATGAGTTTTTATTTTATGCATTTTTAGAAGTGACATGTTTAATGCAATTTATTTTGAAATATTTTGTTTATTTTAAAATAATTCATATTAGGGTGTTATAAAAACTCTAACAAGAGCAAATATTACAACTTGAAGTCCAATGGATATCAAGGATTAACACTCCAAGTAGCTCAAGAATAGAGGATTATTTGAGAAATGATCAAATCACAAATTTAATGCTCAAATTATCTCAGTTGTTTCATCATTGTATTAATTTCTCTAAGTGAAAATATTTATAGCCCATAAAGAAATATAGCTATTTAAAGGTGGTTGGGATTGCATGTAACGCAATAAAAGTGGTTACAGACGTGTTTTGATACACTGTTAATCGATTAACACTAAGCATTAATCGATTAAAGCTTGATAGAAAGGTTACTGGAAGCTATGTTAATCAATTAAAAGAAAGTGTTAATTGATTAAAACTTGAAAGGGAGCTACTGGACAACCCTTTAACCGATTAATGCAAGTTATTAATCAATTAAAACAAGCTCTAGAATTAAAAAAAAATCAAGTCACGAGCAACTTTAATTGATTAGAACGTGATGTTAATTGATTAACATGTGATGTTAATATATTAAGGCATGAATTAATTGATTAACATGTGATGTTAATATATTAAGGCATGAATTAATTGATTAACATGTGATGTTAATTAATTAAGGCATGAAGAAAAATAGATTTTTTTGCCTTTAATTGATTAAGGCTCCATGTTAATTAATTAAAAAGAAAGAAGTTAAAATTAGAAAACACTTGGAGCCATTTTTAAACATATTCAGGAGATACCAACCACTAAAAAAGGGAAAGATAGGGATATATAAAAACATTTTTAATATATTGGAGACTTTGAGGTTGAGTGTGTTAATCCTAATACTTTCACATGAGATCTAAGTCCTATAAGACTAGGCTTTGAAAAACTTAGACTTGATCCCTATGTTTTTCAACAATTTTAAAATTGGTTGTTGTCATTAAAACTCATTGGGCCATGTTGATGCGCATTCTTACTTACACAAGGTGGCCACAGATGGCAGCCATGAAGTCTCGGAGTGGTTTGTCTCATCCCTGCCTGAAATTAATGAGGCTATATGAAGTTTTTGGCTGCATTTTGCTTATTATGAAGTGCAGCAAAAATTTTGATGCTAGCTCACTAAATAGGTTAACGGACCTTGGAGTCAAGGTGGTGAACTATCTCAAAGCGGTCTTCTTTAGAGTTGAAAGGAAGCCATGACACAATACGAGATATATGGCCCCATGGAACAATATAGACGAGGTGAAAGTGTCTAATGGCTATTAAGGGTCCGTTGTGTTATCATATGAGTTAATGTTTGTTGGGAACTTGAACCCCTTTGGGACTTAGATTCCCATGATGAAATCCGAAAAGCAGTGATTGAACTTGTATAGCTCATCAGGCTAGTTTGCGGGTTCTAATACCACAAATGGCGGCCAATTAACAAGCTCCACTCCTTCCTAGCGAACTGTGGGCGGGATATAATTGTTGTGACCGAGATTATTTTCATCTTCTTGCTCAGTGTGGATTGTGCTTTAGAGGTCCGCGATCTGCCTTGCTTACTCTTCTAGTTTTTGATTTTGTTGTCGAATGACATCCATCAAGTCCCAATTCAAGGGTTCTCATTGGGAAGAAGGTTCTCGATAAGAAGATGCTTCTAGCAATTGGTGGCGTTCTTCATCTTGTGGGCACACCTTTTGTTGTTGAGGGGCCTTGATGACAAAGCACAACCAGCTTCTAGGGTTTTTTGACACGAGGTGGTGAGCCTGATTCTGGGGTTGTCTCCTGGGATTCTGTTGTGGCGAATGAAGGGCCTCATTTTGTTTGTGATGGAGGCCTCCACCCCTCATCCCATCACACATCCTAGTTGGCAGGATGATTTTGGTTCATTGCGGCTTGGTTTCTTGTATTAACCATAGTGGAGATAGGAGTAGCAGTTTAACGCTTCTCACAAATGATGCTAATGTTCAGAGTTGGGATCAAAGGTGTGTACTTGATCTTGTAACACCCTAAGTGTAATTACCTCACTATTCCCTGGACTTATATTGAAGTAATCAACCTAGGCACACCACATGTTCCTCTAAACTAAACTAGATGGGAACCCTTTTTTTTATAATAATAAAAGCTTAATCTTACTCATAAGTTGTGACTATAATTACTAGTAAGCATTATCAAGGATTGTTTTGCTTATTTTAGAACAAGCAAGGCTGGTTGTCTTTCAAGTTAAAAGTCTACTTAGTTAAAATTACCAATCCATTTATTAGTTCCATTTATAAAGCTCATAAGTCCTCTCTAAAGAACTCTCATGGGTTTTATCTCATAAGCAGATTGTAAAAACCTAGCTTTACCCAACAAGTAAGATAATATAGAAACAATTCATCGTATATGCATCTATAAGGGGTTAAGGTGTAGACATTAGTACCTACACACATAGTCATCTGTTAGGCCTCAGGCCATACATACATATATCAACAAAATATAAATACTACCAAAGGCATTAATGCCTTGTAGATCGCAAACATTAGTCAAGATCAGTATCAGTACTAGTGTCAGCTATATAAGAGTCCTGATAGGCATATATATTTCTAACATACAACCATATATTGATATGGTAAGCTTTGATAACCAAAACCAACCATATCCTAAGTGTAAGCCTATCACAAAAAAAATGATACAACGATCCAGCAATAATGTCAAGCAAGTGGAAAGAGGATGATGACCCTTAATAAGTAGCTCATATATAGCCTTACGTTCATATAGACTATATATGAGTTGGTCACTATGTCATACACCTACTACCAGTCAGAGGGCTCCCAATAGATCGATAGCAGTGGCATCGTTGATTTGTAGTGACAGGGGCTAGAATACCATAGAAACATAACAGGGGTGAGAATTATAAGAATTTCCAGTAATTCTAGCAAATAGGTGTCATCATGATGATTCTATGTGCTTTAGGGTTTTTACAAATGTTTACAGATAACAATTAAAGTGGCATATGCCAAAACAGTTAATTATCCCTAAGGTAGAAGTTCATTTTAATATAAAAGTTCATATAATTAAACTTACAGGTTCATTATCAAATAATTCTAATATCACAGCTCAACAAACAGGAATAATTTTGAGGCATAATCTCATCTATAGAAACTCAAAGATAATTACTAAAAACACAAAAGATTGTGGATATCCACAACAGTTAGTCAGAATAAAAATACCAATACACAATGTCATGCAAATGCAATGCATGTTCTCTTTAGTTAATGCAACGCAATGTCATGACTGCTTATATACCTTACAATTCTCATTTCATCAACTTATCTTTCCATAGGCTTATTCTTGTGGATCCCATATCCTCATAATCATAAGTAGGGAGTCTCTTTCTCAGCCTACACATATACACTTGGTAATGGGGTGCTGATCAGGCATGAGCTCATCTTATACGTGATAGTACTTCGCCATACAGCTATATCCCCTAATACTAGGGCCTCGCTCTTAGCTTGGGAATAGCTCATAGGATCACCTCCATGCACAAGAGGATCATATCCAACATCTCTTTTTCATCTAAGCACTTAAGGATATTTATAGTACCATGCCATTATTTATCTTTCTGGTTTAATCTAGTAGTTTCAAAGAACATTTCAACTTTTTCCATGCATGCTCATGATTGATGCAATTGTTCCATATTTTCAATCAATAAAAAATATTCAATAATTATGATCAACATATATATCACAAAAGATAGCGCAATTTCCAATATAACAAATTTGGTCACATCACATCATGTGCCTCATTGTTGAGTCTTTCATCAATAAGTATATAAAATCTCATATTCATGATATAAAAAGGAGATGAGTTAACTCATCTAATCTATAAGCCATCTTATCTAAATATTCACAAGTCAACTTATCATGCACATAAGCAATCATATCTAGGCATCACGAGTCAACTTATTGTAACACCCCAAAATTTCTTTTCTTGTTATTTGTGTTTTCTCTATGATTTTTGTGATTTGTTAGCTTTATTTTGATTATTTTATTATTATTTTTGGTCTTCTGTGTGTTTGAGGCGGTGTCGGAAAAATAAAAAAAAAATTCAGGGCCAGAAAAATTTTGACTGTTCACGCAGGGCCTGGGGAGCTTACTAAACCCGAAACCGGGAACAGATTTCAAAATTTTTCTTTTTCTGGGATTTTATATGACTGATGAAATCTGTTGGTGTATGCCCTAGAGGCCAATACATTTTCTATATTTACATACATCCTATTATGCTATTTTTATATATGAGGCATTTCATTTATTGCGTTCTTTTTTTATAAACATAATAAAGTCCTTAGAATAGTAAGTTTGATGCCATAGGACATCAAATGGATGACTTGATCGTGAGATCCTTTTAGTTACAACACTATTCTTAAATGTTCCTAGTCAAGTATTATTGTTAATTAGGACAACAATAATAAATTGAGACTAGTATGTGCATAGACTGATGACCATATCTCACGGGTCATGGATATGAGATATCAAGTCTTCACATGGGTACATATTAGAGTAATGATGTACTGGATTGACCCACCATGAGAATGCTACATGGATCGTTACGTGAGTGTCATAAGCGATTCTCATAGTGACAATGGTGTTTGTGATCCTTTGACCTGAAATCACTACGATTCTTACATGAGGAGTTGTGTGTTTTAATGCCATCAAACTTCATCTATAACAAGGTGATTATAAAGTTAGTTATTGGACATACCGCGAATCATGCAGAGGGATGTGAGTGACCTAGATGAGATTTGTCACTCCTACATAACAGGAGCGATATCTTCGGGCCCCCTGATTGAGTGAGACTACGAAATGCATGGTCATGCTCAAATGAGTCAATATGAGATATTGATCTCATTTGTTGTTACAAAGTCTACTCGAATATCAGAAAATGAATGATTGGACTATACAAGGGTGACGCATTCCATGCCTTGTGTTCAATCTAGATATCTTGACAAAGGGACTAAACGACACGGAAACATTAGTCATGGAAAGGTTATGTCAAATCACTGACATTCTTATTACTTGGGTAGCAGCGATGTGTTGTTAGATACCGCTCATTGCTTGTAATATTAAAATGAGATTTTAATATTACTGCCAATATAATAAGAACCTGCAGGGTCACACACATAAAGCAGACTAAAATTGGAGTAATGGATCCAAGTTGGACTCAGATTCAAATATGGGCCAGACTCATAACAGATGGGTCTAGGGTTGCACAGCTTACCTTATTGCTACTCACACTCACTTAAAGCAGTCACTATTATAAATAGTACTGCTAAAGGGCTGCTAAGATACGCAATTCAGAACCCTAGCCGCACCTACAAAATAGTGAGCGAGAGAGCGATGTAACACCCTAACTTTTGGGATAATTACAATATAGTCCCGATTTGTACTGTTTTGTGAATTCTGTGAGCAGTAAATTTAATTTGACTGTTCCGTGAGTGTACTTGACTATTGTATATGATTTGCTCCGACCTAAGAAAATAAAAATTTTCTAGCCGGATAAATCTTATTTTAATTAATTGGAGCTGGGGGATCTTACTAAACCCAATTCTGATTGATATATAAATTAATATCATAATTTTTTGGATTTAACTGTGCAATAAAATAATTTTATATTTTTATAATATTATTTTATAATACAGTACCTACTGTCTCAAAAATAGTAAAAATCTGCTTCAATTTGACCACAGATCTTTAAAAGTGCTGTGGGACCCGCGTTTAGGAAAAATAGTCAATTGTGCTGACTGGACAATTTCTAACCAATGAGAGCAAGTCAACCAAGGTAGGCTTGACTTTCTAAACCAATAGGAATTGGACACCTAAGGAAACATGTGTTTTCATTTGGACCGTTGGATGAAGACTTAATGATGAAGCCTTTAATCTAAGCCATTGATCTAATCAATGGTGAGATGAGAATGATAGGTTTATGATCAAGTGATATCTACCTTAGATCTAATCTAGGGCTAAGGATTAAAGATGAACCAAGGGTTAGGATTAAGTCAACAATTGTAGGCTTGAAAATGGTTAGTAACCTAATTAAGCTTAATTCAACTAATCTAATGACTTAATTAGCATACTAAGTGAACTAGCTTAGTTATGAATTAATTATAATCTAAATACTAATTAGATATACTAATATTAATTAAAGGTTATAATATATGTTAATATATACTAAATTAATTAGTTATGTGACTAGTATATTAATTTAGTTTGGTTAGGATAATTAACCTAACAAATTACCTAATTAACTAGCATGTAATTAGGAGTAATTTGGAAACAATTAGACCCCTAATTAGGTGAAGGAGCTGCACGGTTTTGGCTGCCAAGGAGGAGGCAAGGTGGCTTGGTTCTACATGGTTCTAGAAGGGTTCAATGACCTAAGCCATGTGCTTGGCCATGTGAACACACTTTGTGATATTTTGCATGCAAAATTGATCACTCAACCTCCCACAAGGCACTCACACGGCTGCTGCCCTATCTATTCACCTTTCACCTTTGTTTTTCACACTTATCACTTTTAACTATCCATTTCTCTCTCTAAAATACCAAAAACTCAAGCAAACATTTCTCTCTCACTTTCTCTCTCTAATTCAGCCATACACACCATCCACCCACCCAAACATCTATAATTTTATCTCACCTTATTTCTTGAACCCAAATACCATTCTAAGCATCTTTCATTAACAAACTTTTCCCAAATTCCCACTCTATCTTGCCTAAAATTCCACTTCTTGCTTACTTACTTAAGGGTAAGTTTGGTTTCTATGGTTCAAAACTGAATTTTTAATTTTTCTAAACATGTTTGTTCCATGGTTTTCCTATTTTGTACCTCGTATGTGTATTTACTAATTGTTTGAGAATTTTAGGAATTGTTTGCGAGGTCACACGAAATTTGGAGAAAAGGAAGGAATCTAACCGATTAATTTGCCTACAAGAGGTAAGAGGGAGATTTAATCTCATCAACCCTAAGTGGTGATGAGAAAATGGATTGTGTTTGTGTGTAGAATCCATAAGGATTCGGTTGTATGGTTTATTTGTGACTTTTATTATTTTTTATTGTTTAAATGCTTTACTAATTGTGATTTTAATTTGCTATGCATGATTATAGTTTTTATTATTTTTGCTATGCATGATTATGGCTTAAAATATATTGTATGTGTTTTATATGTGATTACATAATTGTATGTATTTATAATTGTGTATTTATTTAAGTAGGATGTGAATAACATTTACGAAATGCATGAGTGTTCCAAAGAACCCATTTGAGGCTCACGGCCTTCTCATAAAAATAGAGAACCAAAATGTTCTCACAATTTTCTAAATCAAGGATTTAATGAACCTAGGTAAATAATGGATGATTTAAGTTAATTGTGGCCAAAATGCCATTTAGTGTATAACCAAATGCCATTTTATTTTGATTTGGCCAACATGCCATTTTATTTACTAAGATAGGTTAGGTAATTGTTTTATAACATAAATTGATTCCAAAGAATCATTGATAAAATCAAAGGAATTAATTACGTTTCTAGAATTTTAACTTAGCGAATTCAAGATATAGTAAGAAATTAATCGGACACTTGAAAAGTACTAACGTAGGGCTCATACTATAAATTTTGAAGCGCGTTAGTGAATTTCAAAGTGAAATTATTGGGTAAGAATAAAATAAACTATATTTAGAGGAAAACGTTAAAAATACCTTATACTGATTTTATAGGCAAAATGCTGCCGAAATTTATTAAAATCAAACGCATAAAATGAAAAGATTCTATACTATATTTATAACACAAGGAAAATACATTACGCATTTTAAAAGTACTAGATATAGTTTTACACATACTAAAATTGACAGTTTTAAGCTATTCGGTTAAGAAAATGAATTAAAAATCCTACGCGATTGAGAAAATAACTCAAAAACAATTTACGATGTTTAAAAACGTCAAAATGTCTTTACGCGATTTAAAAACATTTGTGAAAACGATGAGATTGTGAAAACGCAATAAAATTTTTACGCAATTGAACAATACTGTGAGTTTTGCTGTCGGGCCAAAGTGGTGGACCCAGACATGTTATAATGTAGTACTGTCAGGTGGGACGTACTATACTTTGTTATCTGGTCACTAGGGATATTTTCATAATTTCTCGTAAATATGGTAAAATTTGGATAATAGGGGTATTTCTGTAATTTTAGCTCATGTTTAGAGTGATGTGCCAATTTGGGTTATAATTGGTGATTGATTGACGAGGCGAATTACACCGTGTTTGGTGTGATAAGCGTAGTGTGGTTCATTTATGAACTTGGAGGCATTAGTGTGCGGAGAATTTCACATGCGGACAGTGGGTTGCTCCTCTAGGTCATGGTAACGGGCAACACACTAATGATCTTGACAAGCACTATTCTTAGTCAAGATCTTGAGGGGACTATTAAGTACTATACCTGTGGTACACGATGTTTGTACTGTGTACTGCTACACGATGTTTTGGACTGTGGGCTATAGACACGACGTATTGACAGTGCAATAGCTTGGTTGGGCAGCCATAAAGTATTTCTAGTTTCTATTCAGATCATTCTCTCATATATCCGTGTTTAGCTCCATGGAGTAGGAACGAGTCAGTGTGTGTATCATTCATCATCTGCATTTTTAATGTTCATGTATTATCTGCATTTTATTGTTTATCATAATCTGTGATAAATTGTATGATTAAATGTTTTATTATACTATGCATGATATTATTGTATGTGTTATTTATATATATATCACTTGTTATCTTGTACATGATGTATTGGTATGTACTGTTGTGATAACTGTTTTGTATTGTCATTTTCTTTATTGGCATGCGAGTAGTGATGTAGATTGTCTCACCTCTCTATATGTTTTCTCGATATTACTGTATTACTTCTGTAAAGAGTTTGAGGTAGAGGAGGATCAACCTCTTGAGGTACAGTACCCTGACGAGCAACAGTCGGGCGACTTATACAAGGATGAGGAACTGGTTGATCACGCTGATCGTCAAGACTGATCTTGAGATCATGGCACTGCCAAGATTCTTCGGGTTCGTGAGATTGGAGTTTCACGGGGGTTCCGAGGCGTGGTGTATGCATGCGGACCGAGGGACAGTAGCTTATGTGGGACGATTGACTGTGTCCCTATGTAGGGAGTATGACGGGGAGGTCATATTCACTACTATGCTTTATTTACATTTAGAGTTACCTTTGACCATTAGGCGTTATTGGCAGGGAGATTTCCATGCGCCTAGTGAGTTGAGTAGCGAGTCGACAGCTCGGACTCATGTCCGAAGTGCTGTGAGATCTCATAGATGCACACTTTTCGATTGTTATTCTGGAGGCGATGGACGATGATTCATCGGAGAGTTTGATATCTACTGAGATGCACTTGGGCAGTACTATGTTTTAGCTTTGTGTCAACTCTTTATGGCTTTATTAAATACTTGTAGTTTGTGAATTATGTTTGTACTAAAAGAGAATCATATGTATATTATGGTGAGTTTATGTTTGTTATATCTTGTGTTTCGTGTTATTTTATTTAATGTCGTAATTATAAAAAGGAAAAAAAAATTTCGTAAATATTATGTAAGTATCAAATGTTTTACAACTTGGGTAAGAGTTTTATTTTTATTTTATTTCATTGCATTCATAAATGTGGCATCCCCACAAGGGTGTTACAAGCGACAGGTTTCTTCTCTTCTCTTCGCAGCTAGCACTGTGTGAGAGACGTGAGGCTCGTCTTTGTGGAGGTTGGATGTTCGTGAGTCTGTTCGTGTGGATACCGCAGAGACATCGTTTTTATTAAGGTGTTGGTGATTCACGCTTCAAGAGGTAAATCATTTAAAAAAAACTCGGATTATGGCTTTTTCGCATGGATCCTCGGTAGGAATCCCTGTTTTTTCACTGCGTGGTTTATCTGCAAAAATTCCCAACAAAATCTAGGTACATTTTATTATCCATTGGACAATAAATACTGGTTTTGCTAGTAGTAGCCTTTAAATCTAGGTACATTTTATTATCCATTGGACAATAAATACTGGTTTTGCTAGTAGTAGCCTTTGTCCATTGGGTAATAGCTACCGGTAAATATCTAGTTAGATGACTATTCATAAGCCTAGTCATAACCTTTCATCTTTTCTTTTCATGACTCAGTTATTTTTGAGCCAATGAGAAGAATGCTTCCAAGGGAAGCTTGATGGAGTCAAGTTTAGTGGCTTTGACTCTTTGTGTTGCACCAATAGGAGGAAAGCTTCCAAGGCAAGCTTGGAAAGTAATCTTGGAGGAAAAGCTTTGACTCACCAAGACCTTGAAGGACTCACGGCCAAGAGGGCTTCTAGGACAAGCCTTGTGACCAAAATAGTTGTTTATCTCTCTTAAGTTTTCCTTGTTTTGTTTTTGAAGGACAAACTATCAAAACTCTCTCTTTTTCTCTCCTTTGTGAATCTCGGCCAACACCTCTCATTCACTCTTCAATATTGATCAAATCAAAACAATCACATTTCTTGAATCTAAACACCATTTTGAGACACTCTCTTGTTGTGAGTTTCCTCAAAATCATCCATCTTCAATCTTTTTCTCCAAGCTTAACATTTGAAGGTTCTAAGTGAAGTTCTTTATCTTCACTTCTAAATTTTATTTTCAAGTTCTAGACCATAATCTTGATTCATGGTCATCTTGTTTCAAGCCTTGAATGTTGATGATTATATGTTTGATTTGTTTTAAGGATCTTTTTGGAAGTAGAAGCTTTTTCAAGAAGACAACAAGGAGTTTTGATCATCATCTAAGGTAAGAGGGAGATTAACCTTATCAACTATTTTGGTGGTGAGGAATAAAATTTGTGATTTGTTGGTGAAAAATCCATGTAAGGATTTATTCACTTGGTTGTGTGTATTTAGTTATTTATGTTTATTTAGCTATATGTGATTATATGATTTTTATAGTATACATGAAATTGCTATTGCATGAATTGATAATTGAAATGCTTTACATGCTTTGAATCATGTATGAAAGGCAAGCTTCTTGGTCCCAAAGATCACTTATGGCTCACGGCCATCTAGCCTAAAAAGGGGTATCCAAGGCAAAAATATTTTATCAATTGAGAACTGAGATGATTAGGGGACTAGAATAAGATTTAAGGATTTATAATTTAAAAAGAAGATGAACAAAGTTTTATTATTTAAAAAGAATTAATTTTCGGTCTTGATAATGGAAAAAAAATAAGTTTTGAAAGATGATTTGAAATTTAAAGTATTATATTTATGTGAGTTTTTAGTAAAAGTAATGGGAAAAGACTTTTGAAATATCTTGATTTAATTAAAATAATATATATTTTTATGAAAAACGTTAGAAATATCACTCAGAGGAGATTTGGTAAGAATATATTGGAATTAAGGTTCAAACTTTATATTAAACATGGAAAGCTTCAAAAAGTAAGCTTAGAACGTTTTATGGGATTGAAAAATATTGATAAAACCTTACGGGATTTAAAAACATTGGTTTTTGAGTTACGTGATTGAGAAAATGTTTTGAAATGTTTACACAATTGAAAAATAACGTAAAATGTTATGTGACTTAGTGACGTAATAGAAAGTGTTACGCGCTCGTGATGAAATAGTGAAAATACTTCGCGTTTGAGAAAAATAGTAGTTTTGCTGTCAGGCCAATGTACCGGACCCGGAAACGTCAGTTAATGGCTTAAGCCCAGTGGTGGCTTGTTTTGAATTGGAAGTGATGTAGTTAATGATTATTGATTTATTAAGTTATTCTATCATGCATTGTGAAAGTCGTGATGACTTGGTTGGTTAAGACTGTATGCCTAGGAGATTGAATTACACCTTTGTGCGGGTGTGAATTGCATAGTGAAGGTCTATGAATGACCCTAGAGGCGTCGGGGCACAGGTATCCCATAAGTGGCTAGTTAGTAGTTCTACTGTGCCATGGTGACTGTTGCAAAATCACCGACGATCTTGATGAGACATTATTCCTATTCTTGATCCGGTGAAGAATGTCTTGTATAAGCCATGATGCATACACTAATATATTTGAAGCACTTGATTTGAGGCTGAAGATATATAGACATATCTCCCGATCATTCTCTCCGATGTTTGGTTTTAACTCTATAGAGTAGGGGTCGGTTCATTGTGCATTTGCATAGTCAGTAGACTTGTTGTTGTGATATATATACAATGTTGAATTATTTGCTGATAAATATCATGACTGTAATTGTTAACCCTGTACTATGTGGCTTTATTATTATTATTGTTTCTTTGTTGCCATACTGGTATGTGATGTAAAGGATCTCACATCTTTATGGTTTTGTTCTGTCTGTTTTGTTTTATGTTTATGCTCTACGAAGACTGTGATAGCGAGAAGGAGAGATCTGCTGGGTTACGTTAGAATGCAGTTTCTTGGAGGCACTGATGCCTGGCATGTCCATTTGGATACAGAGCACATAGAGTATTATGGAGATATTACTCTATCTTTGAGTAGGACCTGTTATAGGGTTACTACTTTTTCTTTTAATGCTATAGTTTATCTAGAGTTTCATATGCCTGTAAGGGATTTGTGGGGTGATCTTCACTATTCTCCTAGGGAGGATTCCTAGGTATCTTTCTTCGAGACATTCCCCGTCTAGGGAATTTGTCTAGCGAGGATTCTGAGGAGGATCCAGTGGAGGACCTTTCCCTATATCATGAACTTGGGCCAGTTTAGGTTTGTTATGTTAGTTGTATTTATGTTTCTTTTTGGTACGTAAGTCTTATGTACTTTTGTTTTCTGTAAACTATGTATATATATGTGGAGTGTATTATTCACCTCTTTATATTTTGTGTTTATTTATATTCTGTTAAGTTTATGTTATCCATGAAAAGGGATTTTAAAACCCGTATTTTATAATATTAAATCTTAATTATGAATTGGGTAAAGTTTTAATTTCAAAAAGAAAAAAAAAGAAGTTGGTCTAAAATGTAATTACCTTCGGAGGGTGTTACACTTATCACTTTCAGTAATCATCTTATCTAAGCGTTATGAGTCATCTTATCACTTTTAGTAGTTATCTCATCTATGATTTCAAGCATCAACCAATTTAGTGCCTTAATCATAGTCAACCTAGTTAATTAGCCTTGCCTTAACTTGTTTAGATTCTAATTATCATATTATTATTAATTAAGCCTAATTAACCAATTTCCTTTTATTTTTTAGCTTATGCAAGGTACTAAACTAAGTTTTTAGGTTCATCATTAATCAACTAATGTTCTATTTAGGTCCTAATCAATGTCATCTTGTTAGGATAAGTTCAATTGACTAATTAAATTTTAGAACATCTTCCTTGGTGCATTAACATCCTAAACTTGAGACCTTAACCACCCTAGGCCTTGATAACTACCGAGGCTACCAAATTTAAATTAATTTATAACTGAATTACCAAAACTACTTGCAGTATATGGTAACACCGGATAAAGCTCGTAGATCACTCTAATTACACAATCAGATTAGGAGGTTGATAAACAGGGGGAAAGGGTTTGTAAGATTAAACAACAGAAGTAATTAAAAAAAGTGAACAGAATTTGGAAAACAACCAATTCAAGAGAATTAACTAATCTTGATCTTAATCCATCCTTGATCACTAAAGGCCCAGGCCCATTCAATGATCAATCAAATCCTTGGTCTTAGATTATACCAAGATGCCTCAAAATTATCTATGGATCTTCTACTAGATACGCATCTAGAATTCAATTAATTAAGGTTAGACAAATTAAGCATCCATCGAAAACTCAAATTAACTTAAAAACTACGATCCAACCAAGCTAAACATTTCATTAAACACCTTCAATGCCTTGTTCAGTCTCTAAATTCCTCTCTTAGCACATGGTAATTAATAACAATATATTTTATACATTTTATAATCCTCCCACTGGGCTTCTTAAGGTTCAATTAGGTTTAATTAAGTTGGTTTTGACACATTTTATGATATTGGACCTTATTGGATCATTGAAAAAATTATTGCATGAATTAGTCTTAATTTATCTTTTTGGCAGTATTTAGTAAACTGATTATAACTTGAGTTTCAAATATTTGGTTGATGTAATTATGGTCTTGTAGGAAATCTAAGACAATTCCCTACAACTTTCATGAATACCTCAAAGGCCAAATCACACGTTTAGATAACTCAAATTGGAGTTGAAGCAAGAACTAGGGTGCTGATCCTGACAGCTTGACCTATGCGTACTGTTCATGACATAGCTCGGGTTATATGATGTCAAAAGGGCTAAAATTTTCATGGTTGATAGTTAAGACCCAAATATACAACGTTTATGTTGAACACTTTTCCATATTCTGAGGTCTACTGGGTCATATTGGGCTTTGAAGTCAGAATAGAGGAACTGAAATTAGGCCTAAATAGTGTGCAGTAATTAAATCATATCTTGGGCTATAGTTGGCCTAGATAGTTAAGATCTATATCTACAACTTTCATGAAGACTACTTGGTTAAAAAATGACATATTCAATAACTTCATAACTAAATGATTTTGAATACAAAGAATCTGCATAATTTTTTACTCATCAAAAGTCATTTGGCATTTTTCACTCATTTTTTACTCATTTTCCACTTATCCATTCACTATGAATTAGCCCCTTGTCATTTTGTATTCCTAATCCTCTATAAAAGGCACCATTGGCAAATCATTTGGGGAGACTTGGTTTTAGACTAAGATCATGCTATTGTGTTATTTGTTTATCTTGTTGTAGTTTTTTTTTTGTTCTAAATTGAAGTTATGTTCTTCTTCTTCTTCTTCTTCTTCTTCTTCTCTCTTCCTTTCTTCTTGTCTATGAGTAACTAAGTTTCATTTTGCTTGGGTGAAAAGGTAAAGCTCTTGGTAATGAAATAGGGTTAGATTAATCTCGTTCTTATGCTTAAATGATATATTATCAAGTGGTCATTATATTTATTGTATTTTGTTTCCAATCAATTTAGAAATCCTCCTTGTAAAGTGGAGTTCTTGATTTGTTGTAGATAAGCGATTGGCACAATGAATGCTTGAACCCATTTACAAGTATTGGTGTTAGAAACTCTCTTTGTAAAGTGGAGATCTTGATTTATTGTAAACAAGAGATTGGCATAATGAATGCTTGATCTCATTTACAAGTGTTGGAGTTAGTGGATAATTAAAGGAACCATAATATAACTAATATAAGTTTTAAAGAACTTTGAATGTTGTATTTTCTGATTGAAACCTCCGTTATGTGTGGATTCTAATTAAGTTATAAAATAATTAATCTTATCCTTAATTTATTTACTAAGAGTGGATCTCCTAGTTCAAGCAATTCCTTTTTACTTGTGAACAATTTTATTTATCATTTTTATTTTTGTGACAAATCTTTTCTTTACCTCAACAAATTTTTCTTCATCAATTCCCTGTGGATCGACCTCGGACGTCTGAGAATTTATTACTTGAGATAAACTATACTTAGGTTTGTAACTTTTAATCCGCATCAGTAATTACGCAATTATACAATGCAAATCCCAATCATATTAAGCACCCAATCAGAATTAGAAAAAGAGAAGAAGAACATAAACTAAATTAAATGAATGTAAACAATTAAAACATAATCTCAAGATTAAGCATCAAGAATATTCAATCCCTTAAATTTATTAAAGGGCCTACCCCTCCATGAATGGGAGGGAAGAAATAAGAAAAAGAAGAGAAAATCTAGAGAGAAGGAAGAGAAGAGAGAAAGATCTAGATCAAGAGAGAGGATAAAAAGTGTAGAATGAAAACTAAGTCTTAGACTTCTGCTTTTAACCCCTATAACTATCCCTTAATTTGGTTTCACATGATTAGAAACCTATTAGTTACAAAGCTGGGTCTATTAGGAATCAATGGGTCCAAGTCCCATCTCAATTAGAGGCCTATAACTCAAGTTATGCCCATTTAAGTGACATAAACTCATTGGCAACTCATCTTTTTTTTTTTCCAGCTTCAATTTCATATCCAAAAAGATGTAGTTCAACTCATGAGTCTTTATAAGAGTTGTTGCTTTGGAACTTAGCTTTCATTTGGTCTTGGGTTGACGTCCATTACATTCCTATAACTCAAGATATGGGCCAATGAGTGTGCAGAGGTCAAGTTGTCAGGATCAGCATTCTGGTTCTTGCTTCAACTTCAATTTAAATTATCTAAATATGTGATTCAGCTCTCGAGATCTTCATGAAAATTGTAGAGATTTTTCTTAACTTTCATACACCAGAATCACATCAATCAGATACTTGAAGCTCAAATTATAGACGAAATACTGAAAACTGCTCAATAGACAATTTAAGACCAATTCATGCAATAATTCCCACAATGATCCAAGTAGGCCCAATATCATAAAATGTGACAAAACCAATTTAATTATGCCAAATTGAACCTTAAGACACCTAGTGAGAGGATCATTAAATGAATAAAATATATTACTATCAAATTCTCTCACACATAGCTTTCTGCACTCCTGAGCAAATCACAAAAGACCAAAACTAGGGAACAAGGAAAAATAACACAAACTCGAAAGCTAAAAACTCTAAAAGACTCAATTTCCAATGACATTCGAGAATGTAAAAGTTTATAAGAAAGAAGAGCAAACAAAGTTTCAAGGGATCAAAACATTCATGAGGTAACATTTATTCACATTTCAAAGCAACAAACAAGGTAGTTTCAATTTGAAAATCATGAATCAAGAATGATAGATCCTCACAAGATACACTCTCAATCCCTC
The DNA here is from genome assembly GCA_029884595.1 of Ormosia semicastrata. NCBI lineage: Eukaryota > Viridiplantae > Streptophyta > Magnoliopsida > Fabales > Fabaceae > Ormosia > Ormosia semicastrata. Next base: position 13,326,936 of record JAQQTO010000062.1, on the reverse strand, counting down.
AAGTGTTTAAAAGGTAAGTATTTCACTTAATTCAACTTATAAAAATTTGTACTACCATAAGCTTGCTTATCTTCTACTTCTTCATTACTCAAACACATGCACACATAAATCAAGAGGACTTTATTGAAGGTTGTAATTGGGCCAAGGTAAGGGAAGCATATAATATAGATATGACAAGTTAAATACCCAAAAGAATAAAACAGCATTGGGGAGGAACTCAAATGACAAGTAACAAGCATGAAATTTTACCCCCAATTCCATATAATGCACATTCTCTTTACATATTCCTTTCTTTTTTTTTATTTGATCTCTTTTCTTTCACAACCTTTCTTGCATTTTTTCTTTTTCTTTTTCTTCTTTACATTCTGTTATTTATTTATTTATTTATTTTTTTTTCATTTGGCTAATTTTCTTTCTTTTTCTTCCACCAAACACTTTGCATATTGTACATTAATTTGCACAACCCCCACACTTGAACTATTAGCTACCCACAAGCAAAAGAGCTCCTCTAATGAAAATGAACCAATGCTCTTTCATTCCCTAAGATAAGGTAAAATCATGATTTTTCACATAAGGCATATAATGAGCGAAGACAAAGGATAGGTAAATAGGCTCAAGGGGGTTAATCAAAGAAAAATGATGCAAGGTTGGCTATTTGGCCAAAGTAGCTAATTCAAGAAAGAAGGTCTCAATCATTTTTATGCATGCAAGTGAAAATGTAGCCTAAAAACGAATCAAAGCAAGTTCTAGAGTGATCAATTGACATGAGTGAGAATCACACAAGAAAGAAGAGAATGACATAAATGCTAAATCCATCCATCAATAGGCTCAAAATCTTAAGAGGTATACATCTATCAAACTCAATCTACTAATCAAACATCTAAAACCAAGCATGTCAAATTTAAGAAGGAAGAAAAATTTATTCAATCATGCTATGAACCTTGAATTTCATTTGCTTCAAACTTATAAACTTCACAAATCTCAACACAACATTGTAAAGCAATTAAAAACATATTTTTTTCTTTAAAAATAGAAAACAAAATTAAAAACAAAAACAAAATTAAAATCTGAAAACAAAAATAGTAGCGAGAAAAATAACAAAATAGTAGAAATAGAAAATAGCAGAATTTAGCAACAAAAAATTAAAAATAGAAAAAAAATAGAAAACAGAAAACCGAAAACCGAAAACTTAAACAAGAAACAACAATAGTAAACAACAATAGTAGAAAAATAGAATAGCATAATTACGAATAGAAAAATTGTAAACAACAAAAATAGAAAACTAAAACAGAAACAGAAAAATAAAATTAGAACAAGAATAGAAAAATACAATAGAAACAAAAAATTAAGACAGAAAATTAAAACATGAAATGAAATTAAACACAAAAAATAGAAATAAAATAGATAACAAAATGTAAATTCCTCCCCCACACTTAAATTCTACATTATCCTTAATGTAAGGCTCAACAACAAATAATCATTAATTAATCTAGGACAAGTAAAATAAAAGAAAGAGAAGAAACATCCTTATCAATTAACTAAGGTCCCATTGTTTGAAGTATAATGACCAACTTATGTTTAAAGCAGCATGAGAGCTTCCATCAGGGTCCTATTGGTTGAAGTGTAATGACCATGTTAAGCATGAAGCATGAGAGCTTCCATTGGGGTCGCATTAGCCTTCCTTAATTTCCTTGGTTTCACCGCTAGAATGCATTATGTTTACTTTATCAACTCCATTTTCATTGTTTATGATGGACCATGGTCCAAAAACAAAATCCACCACAGTAGTGATCACCATTCGGTACTCTTCTCCTTTCTCTGAAAATTTTTCAATGGCTTTCAACTCCATCTCCCTATACGTTTCAGATTCTGCAGCTGCATCAAGAACATTGCTGATAGACCTTTCAATACCATCAGCTGCTGCATAATTTGTAGAAATAGAATCATCATCTCTCAAGAATGTAAAAATCTCAGCAAAAATAACACATATGATATCACCAGCATAACCAGTACATAAGTGGCAATGGATAAAGTTATTAAAACCAATAAAATCAAGAAATTCATCACACAACTCATCATAAGTTTCCTCAACTAAATTAGTAAGTAAATCAATATGAAAAAAAGAATGCTCCTCCATGGGATGCTTCATGGCATAGAAAATGTTAAACTAAACAATAGAGTCTCCAAACTCCATGGATAGAGTTCCTGCATGTACATCTATCTTAGTTCTTGCTGTTTGGAGGAAAGGTCTCCCTCAAATAAGGGGAATCTTGTTGGATGATGACTCTCCCTCCATCTCTAAAATGTAGGAGTCAGTTGGGAATATCAGTTTATTCACCTGGACTAACACATCCTCCACTAAACCAGCTGGGTAAGTGTAACATCCTAAAACCAATAACCTAGTATATCGCACATATAACTGGATAAGCAGTATTAGTAATGCTACTTCTAACCTAAATAACAAACTAAACTTATATCATTCATTCACATAAATAAATATGGAGAGCCTGAACAAGAAGAAGCCATATATATACATCATCATCCTCTCAAGGGAAACTGTAATACATAACTTTTATAAACTCAAGCTAGCAGGAAATAAATATACAACATATTTATTGCAAGAAACAAAATAAAACCATGCTAGTTCTTCTGCCTCTTCTGCTTCCCTTTACCAGTACCTGGATTTATATGGAAATACAAATGGGGTGAGAAATCACAATTTCTCAGTATAAGCATTCCAATACCAGCATTCATTCATTCTCGATGAACAAACCATACAAAACATAAGATTAAGCCTGGAACAAATAAATGAGTCATTGCTCAATACTATCAGAGCATATACATATGCTATGTAACATTCACAAGGCAAGCTAAAATCTTATCTCGCACTAATACCGAACAATCAATAATATCAAACAACCGCTCATACAATCGCGTGATATCATCGACAAGTAAACAACGAGCAAGCATGGAAACTGCCCATACAGCTACCAACAAATGCAATGTGTTTTGATATGATGTATGGTTATGCTCATACAAAGTCCTAATAATATGATGATGCAATGCAAATGTAGATTTTAGTTTTTAAAAACACATACCACCTACTTGTTTCCCAAGAACCGCGTTTCTTGTATATACTAAGTAGGATAGGCATCTAAGCCCTGACACTACTTGGTGATGCGTGGACTAGTTTCCTTCATAAAAGTAAGAGTACCACTACTAACTCCATACACTGGTAACCCTGACCATACAAGCAAACCCGCAAGGAGAATTCAGATCCAACACCTCATTCTTAAGTCATATGGTTGTGCACACCATCTAAGATTACAATACATAGGAAACAAGACATAACAAGTTTGAAAAGAAGATATGCAATGTGTTTCATAAATATATTTAGTCATCACTAGGTCCTTCCTAAACGAGTGACTAAGAAAAACTAGCAAATCCCATAACCAAGCTCACTTATCGCTTAAGGAGCAAAATCACGTTTCTAGTACTTCCTATACCTCAACCTCGTCTCACAAGGGAGTAAAATGTCATCATGCATCTCTGACTCTACTTTCCACACAAAGAAACAATCTATGCATGACAACATAACCAACAAGCCAAGCACACTTAGGTTACAACACCTAATACCTCACTTCATTACTTCACAAGTGATTCATAAGGCAACCTCTTGTTACTCAAGGTTATAGATATTGACCTGTGGTATTCTACTTCTCAAAGGACGCCTAAGGTTTCACAAATCCTATCACAAGGTTCACCCTAACCAAGTGAAAGAACTGTCACTAGCAAACATGCACTCTTGGCTTAACTCTATCACATAAAGGAACTAACTCATGTTTCTAGCATATCCTCAAGTCCAACCTTTAAGAACAGGAGGATATAAATCAACTATGCATCTTAAACTCAACTTTAACTCTAAAGGAGTAATCTATGCATAAAGATAGGCATACTACACTAAACAAATCCAAACTAGTTATTTCTAGTACACCTTGTCTTAACTTCTCAAAGTCCTTCATATAAGGTAAGTGGTTATTCTTTTCAAAAACTACCACTAGTTATGTCTCAATACCAATGGTTTTGTATCTAGAACCCTACACCATCACTTCATAAGCAAATCCAAAGTTAGCCTCATGTTGAATAAGGTTCTAAGCATTTTCTTGTTGCATTCCAACACACTTGGATGCTCAAAGTTTCTAAGACTACCCTATGGCATTCCATCACACAGTGGAAGCCTAAGGTGTTCCAAAGACATTACCACTTGACACTCCATCTCATTATGGTTGTTTAGAGTCTTATGAGTCTATCATAAGACATTTTTCACACTTTTGATGCCTAAAGGTTCTCCAACCTCATCCTAAGGCAAATCCCCACTCTTTGGGTGCCTAAGGGTTTTCCAAACTTCTCATATATGCTTGATAAATTGTAATCATATCTTTGCTAATGTTCAATTATGTTCTTGAAGGTGATTTGTCTTAAATTATTTAAAGCCTAATTTTTTGGCACTAAAAATATGCTAAAACACTATTAATCCTATTCTTATGGCTATTAATCCAAGTTCTAACCCATTAAGATTAATGACAATTGTTTAACCCTCAAAGGATTTAAGCCTATGTCTAGGTCTTAATTCCTAAGTTTAATTCTTAGAGTATCAAGCAATTAGATTTCATCTTTCGATCATTCACCTAAAGCCTAAGATCATGTAAATATAGTGCGCAACATACCACAAGCATTAAGCATACTATGAATGAATCAAGAACAATAATTCTCATTAACAAAGAATCAAATTAATAATTCAACATAGAGAAATAGAGAATTTCATCCCAATCTTAGAAAAAAGGGTTTAGCCGCTCATGCCAATTGTAGCACAAATAAGAACAAAGGTTAAAGAAGCAACCATGATTTCAAAACAAAAAGAGAAGATGGAGAAGATGAAGATAGGGAAAAAGACTCCAATGGTTGATCTTCAATGACTCTTGCTCTTGCCTTCTAAGCCCTAGCCTTCTAAGTAGTAAATAAAGATCATTCCCATGAGGATCGATTGATTACTAACTCTTACGGTGATTTTGATTATTTAAGCAAACAAAATGAATAGTAAAAGCTAAATTTAGATCAAAACAAAACTCAAAGCAAACAAATAGTAATTAAATCAAGAAAAGTCTAGAGTCAACCAAGGGTTAAAGGCCTAGGACTAGGAATTTACTATACTACCCCCTATAATAAATTATAATCCTATCTTTGCTAATGTTCAATTATGTTCTTCAAGGCGATTTGTGCTAAATTATTTAAAGCCCAATTTCTTGGCACTAAAAATGTGCTAAAACTCCATTAATCCCATTCGCATGGAATTAATCCAAGTTCCAACCCATTAAGATTCATGACAATCGTTTAACCCTCGAAGGATTTAAGCCTATGTCTAGGTCTCAATTCCTAAGTTCAATTCTTAGATTATCAAGCAATTAGATTTCATCTTTTGATCCTTCACCTAAAGCCTAAAATCATGTAAATATGACATGCAACATACCACAAACATTAAACATACTATGAATGAATCAAGAACAATAATTCCCATTAACAAAGAATCAAATTAACAATTCAACATAGAGAAATAGAGAGTTTCATCTTAATCCTAGAAAAAAGGGTTTAGCCGCTCATGGCAATTGTAGCACAAACACGAACAAAGGTTAAAGAAACAATCATGTTTCCAAAATAAAAAGAGAAGATGGAGAAGATGAAGATGGGGGAAAAAACTTCAATGGTTGATCTTCAATGACTCTTGCTCTTGCCTTCTAAGTCCTAGCCTTCAATCCTTATGCCTCTCAAAGTCTCCTATAGCCTCTGTATCTTCTAGGTTTGAGGGTTTGCTTCTATTTATAACAATTAGGGTGAAAACTACCTCTTTTACACTCCAAAATACCTTACACGGCCGTGAGTGCATGACACACCCATGTGAGCTTTAAAAATTACGTAATATCAACGTAGGGTGTCACACAGCCATGTGACCAAGACACTCGACCGTGTGACATAGTTAGAAGCCTTCCTCTAGTTACACAGGGCCGTGTGAGCTTGATAGAAGCATTTTCCAAGTTATACATGGCCGTATGCAACTCCTCAATTGCTCAAAACATCATTTTTTGGAGAAGTAATCTTCATGAAAGTTGTATCTCTTTTTCTTTGCTTTCTAATGCCACTGCAATCACCTCATTTCGACTTCCTTAGCTCAAGTTATGCTCATTTTATCGCGCAAAGGTCAAAAAGTCTGCGAATCTTGGTCATATAAATTCTGAGCTCAACTCCATTGCAATGAATCCATCCAAAGCTTCATAGAGCCATGTCAAAACACCTCTTTTGGACCTAAAAACATAGAGAAAGACCAATCGTGAGCTACCAAGGCTAATTTGATTAAAAGTGGCATAAATTCCAATATATATAAATCAAAGCACACCTAAATCCGCCTCAAATCAAGCACAAGATGTGTGTATTTTATCCACACATCAAATTCCCCCACATTTGAACTTTTCTTGTCCACAAGCAAAGAATATGAATAAAAAACAAGATTAAACTCAACATCAAGAAACATGAATCAAGGGAAATTCTATAATTTAAAAATTTAATTAAGCTCAGCAATTAAATCCAATCAAACAAATAATTTAGCACTTAATACAATTAGTGGCTTAAGTCTAGCTTGCAACTTTTCTCTTTACCAACCATTTGAGATCAACTCATCTTTCCATCGCTCAAGTGTTTAAAGACAAAGAGATCACTCAAATTTCTCTTGAAAAATGTAATACCATAGGCTTGGTTATCAACCTAATGTCCATTTCCAAGTTCACATACATAACAAGAATCATAATGACTTCCTCTAATTGTAATGGAGTCAAGGGTATAATGAAAAGTAGGAAAAAGATAAAAAAAAAAGGGTGAAGAATGTTCATGGATAAAATCAATACAAAACAGAATCAGGTTGAAAAGATGAACAATAGAACATAATGCATAATAGTATAACCAATTCTCACTTTCAACCAAATATTCTCATTATTCTTTACCACAATCTTTTTTACTTTCTTCTTCTTTTTCATCATTTTTTTCATTTTCATTTTTTTTTCATTTTTTTTAAGCAATAAACCCCTTAAAGATAGAAATAATCCTTTATAACTTCTCAATTAACACATCAGATGTTCCAAAGAATCTAACCTAATTATTCAATTTGGTATTTAAAGAAATCAATTTCAAGCTCAAATGGGGTAACTAAAGGATTATTTTATCAAATGCAACTCTAGAAGTCAAGAAAGAATTAAGCCTAATTGCTTTAATAATGTTCAAGTATGTATGTGAATAATTAAAGTCTCAATAAGATATCAAAGCAAGTTCTAGTACACATCAATCAAGAGAAATCTCACTTTAAAAGAAAAATAAGATTTTGTTTATGAAAAATCCAATCATTAAAGCTCAAAACTCACATTCTGGTTGAGCTAATAAAGAAATCAAATGCAAGCATACATGACTAATTTTCAAATAAGATACTAAATGTTTCAATACTCAATTGAAAAAAGATTGCCTTGCATAAAAATAGCTCAGGAGTAGTGGATTCCCTTCTTAAACATATTTCTATTAGCTCATAAATAATCAATAAATTAACACACAATTCCAACTTGATTATTAACAATACTCAAGTGTTCATTGATTTCACAAAAAAATTCACCAAATTTAAGAGTACCCCCCCACACTTAAAATAAACATTGTCCTCCATGTTTAAATAAGAAAAAAAAACAAAACAAAGCACAACAAAACTTCCCTGAAAATGGAAATGCAAGATCACGAAGATGGTGGGAGAGGTGAATTGGAGGTAAGCGTGTAACCATGAATTCAAACATCAAGTCTAACTGAGCGGCGACATGTGGTCTAAGACTATATAAGAAAAATAAAATAAAAACTAAAAAATAAAATGCAAGAACTAAAAGTTCAAAAGAAACCAAAAAGAAAATATGAGAAAGAATAGAAAGAAAAAGAAAATAGCTAAAGGAAAGAGAAGAAAAATCTTTTTGGTAGCCGACACTATATACATCTCCCTTAAAGGCTCCGAACTCGGGGATGCACTTAAGCCGACTCAACATTAGCTAACTACAAAACAAAAACAAAAAAATGATAATAAAATAAGTAATAACAAAATAAAAATAAAATAAAAAATAAGAGAGTAAAGAAAAAGAGAGAAACTTTGGGTTGCCTCCCAAGAAGCGCTAAGTTATAGTCTTTAGCTTGACTATAGGTTAGTTCTATGCTTAGGTGTGATGTCAATGGAGTGGTGCTCAATCCCAACTCCTTCTTCATAGTGCTTCACTCTCTGGCCATTTATCAAAAATGTCTTATGGCCTTCTTTTTTCACCTCAAGCACACCATACGATAAGACGCGAACAATCTCATATGGTCTATACCCTTTTGACCAAAACTTATCAGGAAGAAGAAAATATGAGTTACAGATAAGAATTTTATCCGTAATCTTAAATTCACGCTGCTTGATACACTTGTCATGTCGCTTCTTTGGTCTCTTCTTGCAGAGCTTGACATTCTCAAAGTTAGTAGCAGCCTTGGGCAAAATATTTTCTGGCATATTATCAGTTACAGATTCCTTTGGGGCCTCTTTTTCTTTAAGTGAGGAATCTTTAGTTGAGAGGACCTTGAGCTCCTTGAATTTACCATTTTGAGAAGGGGAAACGGTTGGGCATGCGTCTAAAATTTAAGCATAGGTCGCCACCTCCTCATCTTTATTGTTTGAATTACCATTGTGCACCAAACACTTCTCTAAGGGGTCTTGTGGATGGCTTTTAGTGTGCACTTCTCTAGCTAGCCTTGATCCACATTAATCTTCAAGCAAAAATCAACAATGGGCGGTTGCTTAGAAACTTGAGATAAATTGAATTCAGTAACTTCTTCACCTACTTTGAGGGTTATTTTCCCATGCTTTACATCAAACATGACTCCAGCAGTGGCTAGGAAGGGCCTGCCCAAGATGATGGGGGTTTGAACATCGATTTCCATATCAAGCACAACAAAATCAACTAGTATGTAAAACTTTCCCACCTTCAAAGGAACATTCTCTAATATGCCAATAGGATGTTTGATTGACCTATCTGCCAATTGAAGAGAAATGGTGGTTACTTTGAGCTCCCTAATATCAAGTTTCTTACAAATAAAAAGAAGCATCAAACTCACACTTGCTCCATGATCACACAAAACTTTGTTGATATGCATGTCCCCAATTGAGCATGAAATTGAAAAGCTACTCGAATCCTTAAGCTTAGGTAGAAGCTTATTTTGAATGATTGCACTACATTCTCTCGTCAAAATAACAGTTTCATAATCCTCAAGCTTCTTCTTGTTAGAGAGAATCTCTTTTAAGAACTTAGCATAAGAGGACATTTGAGAGAAAACTTCAGTAAAAGGAATATTAATGTAAAGCTTCTTAAGTACCTCTAAAAATTTTCCAAATTGATGATCAAGTTTCTCCCTTTGATACCTTTGAGGGAAGAGCAAAGGTGGAATATATGCTTCTCGAGGAACATAATTTAGTGCTTTCTTCATCTCTTGCTTTATCCTTGCTCTTCTCTTGCTTCTTTTCCTTTTCATGGGTTTCCTTATCTTCAAGCTTTTCTTCCCTTGTGGGGTCTTCAAGTTGCTTACCACTTCTCAATGAAAAAATTGCTTGAACGTGCTCCCTCAGATTAGTTTCAAGTTAACTTGACTATGTTGAACAAGCTTGCTTGTTGGGCTATTTAAGTTTCAAGCATCTTGGAGTGAGTAGCAATTTGATCTATGTGGGTACTGAGTTGTTTGATGGACTTCCCATGTTGTTACACTTGTGCTTGAATGGCTTGATTGTGCTCCTTTTGAGTGACTATGAAATTCTCCATCAGAGCTTCTAAATTGGACTTTGCACCTTAAGAAGATTGTTGCGGTTGTTGGAATCCGGGTAGGGGTCTATTGTTGGATGGAGCCCCTTGGTTTTGTTGGTTACCATATGAGAAATTAGGGTGGTTTCTCCATCTGGGATTATATGTGTTGGAGAAGGGATTACCTTGAGGCTGGAAGTCGCCATTTTGCATATAACTCACTTGCTCCAAAGACGGGTCTTGAGAATATGTCTCTACTGCATTACATTCTGATGTCAATTGTCTTCCTCCACATATTTCACAAGTTATGTTAGGGGTAGAGACAACATTGACATTCAGCTTCTCAAGTGACTTAGTAAAGGCATCAAACTTGGCATTCAGCATGGTAATGGTGTCAAGCTTTATCATTATGGCCTGCTTGTTTGAAGTTGATCTCTCACTTGGCCACATATATATATTCGAAGCGACCTCATTAATCAAGGCCCTTGCCTTTATTGGAGTCTTGGCCATCAAAGCACCGCAAGCTATGGCATCAAGAGTTGCCTTTGTAGAGAAAGTCAACCCAGCATAGAATGTTTGTATAACAACAAAATCTTGTAGGTCATGATGTGGACACTGACGAATGAGATCATTGTGCCTCTCCCATGCTTCATAAAGTGATTCATCTTCTTTTTGGGAGAAGGTAGTGATGTCTTGACAAAGCTTGATTGTCTTTCCAATCAGATAGTACTTGTCCAAGAAAGCTTGCTCCATCAATTCCATGTGGTAAGTGAAGTTGGGGCTTCTGAGTTAATCCACTTCTTTGCTTTTCCCCTAAGAGAAAAGGGAAAAAGTATGATTCGTATAGCATCTCTTGAAACCCCATTAATCTTTATGGTGTCACATAACTCCAAGAATTCATCCAAATGCTTATTTAGGTCCTCAGTTGGTGACCCACCAAATTGTAATTATTGGACCATCTGGATTAATTGCATTCTCATGGCAATTAATCCAAGTTCCAACCCATTAAGATTCATGACAATCGTTTAACCCTCGAAGGATTTAAGCTTATGTCTAGGTCTCAATTCTTATATTATCAAGCAATTAGATTTCATTTTTCGATCCTTCTCCTAAAGCCTAAGATCATGTAAATATGGCGCGCAACATACCACAAGCATTAAGCATACTAATAATGAATCAAGAACAATAATTCCCATTAATGAAGAATTAAATTAACAATTCAACATAGAGAAATAGAGAGTTTCATCCTAATCCTAGAAAAAGAAGGTTTAGCCACTCAAAGCAATTGTAGCACAAAGAAGAACAAAGGTTAAAGAAACAACCATGATTCTAAAACAAAAAGAGAAGATAAAGAAGATGAAGATGGGGGAAAAACTTCAATGGTTGATCTTCAATGACTCTTGATCTTGCCTTCCAAGCCTTAGCCTTTAATCCTTATGCCTCTCAAAGTCTCCTATAGCCTCTATATCTTCTAGGTTTGAGGGTTTGGTTTTATTTATAACAATTGAGGTGAAAATTGCCTCTTTTATGCTATAGAATACTTCACACGGCCATGTGAATGCACGACATGGCCGTGTGATCTTTAAAAATTATATAATTTCAATGTAGAGGGTCAGACGGCCATGTGACCAAGTAAATAGCCATCTGACTTAGTCAAAAGCCTTCCTCTAGTTATATAAGATAGTGTGAGCTTGACAAAGCGTTTTCCAAGTTACACATGGTCGTGTGTAACTCCTCAATTGCTTAAAATGTCATTTTTTTAGAATTAATCTGCATGAAATTGTAGTTCTTTTTCTTATCTTTCCAATGCCACTAAAATCACCACGTTTCGACTTTCGTAGCTCAAGTTATGCTCATTTTATCGCGCAAAGGTAAAAAAACTTTACAAATATTAGTCATATAAATTCCGAGCTCAACTCCATTGTAATGAATCCATCCAAAGCTTCATAGAGCAATCTCAAAACATCTCTTTTGGACCTAGAAACATAGAGAAAGACAAATCATGAACTACCAAGGCTAATTTGATTAAAAGTGGCATAAATTCTAACATATATCAATCAAAGCACACCTAAATCCACCTCAAATCAAGTACAAGATGTGTGTATTTTATCCACACATCATTGTTAGGTGGTCATTCTCTCCAAGAATTACCTCCATTAGTGCCTCAATATACTTTAAAAGGCATACATGAGTGATCCCAATAAGCCAAGAACTTGAAAACATCAAAAATGACATTTTTAAATATTCTGGTCTCAAACACGGGCCATGTCTGATTACATGCCCCCTTGTGTTTTGCTTTGTGAGAATTTTTTCACAAAATTCAACTGGCAGAGTGGGACATGTCCCCCCCTCCGTGTCTTCAAACACGGGCTGTGTTTCTGAACCAGACGCACTGTAACTCATTCTGCAGAATCGTGACACTATTTCATTGGCCAAATTCTTAGATTTTAGCCACTCTACTCCAATCTCTAGGTAATTTCAAGTCCCAAACAAGTTCACAAACATGAAAAAAAACTTAAAACACCAATTAATTTTATAAAAAATGGATCAAAATACTAAATCACTCATCTAAACCCCTAAACCCTCACTTTGAGCTTTAAAGGACCAAATTAAGAGTTTTCTATTTCTAATCCAAACGCTTAGCATGAACAAGTCATAAACACCATTTAGAACTCATCCAAGCAAGAAAATCACTTAAAACACTATAAGAACTCAATTTGTCATATTAAACCTCAAACAAGCCTAACATGGAAAATGAGAAAAAGATGAAGTTTCAAGCACAAAAGCCCTACCTCTTGTAGCTGAGATGAAGATCTTAAAGCCTTAATCTTGCTCTTAGATCCTCCTTCAAGCTTGATCCTTGGTCCTTAAGCTTTTCCTCCTCCTTTCTCCTTCTCCCCCACAGTTCCCCTTTCTCCTTTTTTCTTCTCTGTTTTTGTTCTTGGATGCCATGAGAGAAATGAAGAAAAAAAGTCAGAATTGGCTTCTTAAAGGGTACCAAAAATCCTGATATGCTAAAAACACTTAGATTCCACTAAATCCATATTCCTAACTTCCAACAGACTTAAAATAAATCTTGAGATTCATTAAAAATCTTGTTGCACCAATATCACATTTTTTCATATCTATGACTAGTCAATCCAATATTAAAACACACACCTAATATGCTTAAAAATACTAAACTAACTCTGATTATCCTCATATTTTAACTATAGCACAGTTCACACATTTGTGACCTAGAAATAAAGTCTCCACATTTATTTCCACTAACTGAGCAGTTTAAGCTATTTTCGAGGCTAGTAACAGTTATTTCTCACAAATAGTATTATAGTAAAGTGACTAAACACACTAAAAAAGTCACAAAATTAAAAAGACACATTAAACAGGTAGTAAGCTACCTCTATATCCATATACAAGCCTAACATGTTTTCTAGGGTGTTACAGTATGAATTACTCCTATTAGCTAGCTGGATCACCATACATGTAGCCTGTAAAGGACCAAGTTCAAGGGATTTAAAAATAGACATAGGCATTACATTAATGGAAGTACCTAACTTTAACATGGCATTCTCAAATCTACAATTTCCTATTATTCAAGGAATTGTAAAAGTCCCTGAATCCTTGCACTTTTGTGGCATAGGCTAGATAAGGGCTAAAACATTTTGCTCCATGCTGATTCTCTCATTGCCCTTCAGCCTCCTTTTTCGGGTGCATAATTCTTTAAGAAACTTGACATTTTTTGGAATTTGCTTAATTGCATCCAGCAATGGAATATTGAATTCCACTTTCCTAAAAGTCTCAAGAAGATCTCTATCCTTCTCAGCCTTATCTATCTTTCTGGTCTAAATGGCTCTCTGTGGAAAGGGAAGGGCTACTAAAGGCTTCTGCTACTCATCAACAACCGCTAATTTATTCTTACCCTTAGATTTTTGGGCTGATGCATCAGAAACTAATTTCTCTATTAGTTATTGTTTGCTTGCAAGTTGAGGTTCAGTTGGCACTTGTACAGATTTTCCAGACTGCAGCATAATGGCACTTACATTCCCTTTTAGATTGAGAATTGTTTGTGAGGAAAGTTGGCCAAAACCTTGCGCCTGCAATTGACTCAATAAAGAGGTCAATTGTCTAATCTAGATATCTAAATTCTGTATGGTGGCCTCTATCCTCTGCTGGAACTATATGTTGTTGGTGGCCATATGCTTCACCAAATTCTCAAATAAAGGATCATGTTTTGTGGCTGCTAGAATTAGTAGTTGCAAAGGCTACTAGAAATTTTGCCGACTTGGTCCAACGTAAGGTTGAAACTGTGGTTGTCGAAATAGTTGCTTGTACTGCTGTTGTGGTGCTGTATTCCCATATCTCAAATTAGGATGATCTTTCTAGCCATGATTGTATGTGTTGGAGAATGGATCATATCTTGGCTATTGTTGTTGTTGCTGGTATTGTGGTTTACTAGGAAAGATGCTTACTGTAGTAATAGATTGGTCTGGAAAAATAGAACCACCATCTTGAAATGTAGGGCATGCATCTATAGGATGAGATGAACTAGAACAAACGCCATACACAGTTGCAGCTATCTGCATAGGTAATTGTTATCCCATTGCTAACTATCTCACCAAAGGAGTCAATTCCTCAAGTTTGTGCTCCATTCTCTATTGGTCAACATGAGACAATTGAACCTCATTGACTCATCTGGTTAAGGTAATGACACGTGTGCCAAATTGTTGTGCATTTGCTGCCATATTTGCTAATAAATCTCTTGCTGCAGTAGGGGTTTTTTCAACTAAGGCACCTCTACTCGCAGTATCCACCATGCTTTTGTCATTAGTAGCAAGCCTTCAAAGAAGAACTAGATCAACAGTTAATCATTGATTTGGTGATGAGGATAACTTGCACATAACTTTGTAAATCTCTCCCAATATTCATGAAAGGTCTTTCCAGTCATCTTCCACATATGTCTTTTCTAATGGCTACAACTCTGGATGCAGGAAAGAATCTCTCTAAGAATAATCGCTTCATGTCATCCCAACTCATAACTGAACCTGGTGAAAGGTAAAACAGCTAATCATTGGCTGCATCAACAAGTGACAAAGGGAATGCCCTCAGCTTGATGTGCTCCTCAGGCATCCCTTGTGGCATGGTTGAACACACCACATGAAACTCCTTAAGCTGCTTATGAGGGTCTTTACCTGCAAGACCATGAAACTTGAGCAATAAGTGTATCAATTCAGATTTTAATTCAAAATTAGCATTAAAATCAAGATATTGAATGCAAAAAGACTGGTAAGTTACATCAGGAGCAGCTAATTCCTTAAGAGTCCTATTCTGCATGTTATCACTCATAGTAGCAAAATTACTTAAGATCTCAGGTTCATTTCAATTTCAAGATCAAAATCAAGTTCAGAAGCAATTCTTACACTTAGCCTACGAGCTCTAATCAGTGTATGCAAGGTCCTATCAATTTCAAGATCAAATTTAAGCCAAGACTAGTAGAAGACCTAATCATGCAACATAAAAAAAAACTCAAACACAAAACAAGCAAAATTGACTGCACAACATTAAAAATCTACTAAAATGAATCTATTTAACCTATCTAAACATTTTTAAAAAATATGGGACCACCACAACTTGAAAATTACACAAAAATGAAACTAAAAAATGTAATAAAAATATTTAAAATTTGAAAAAGTGATCTAAACGAGAAAATTTTGATAAACCAATTGTTTATTAAGCCGTTTTCCTTCAACTGACCAAGTTTCAGCTCATTTTGGGCACATTTGTTGTTAGTACAAAATTCTGTAAAGTGACCCATAATCACCTGTTTTCGCTTGAAAACCACCAAAACATAGCAACACAGGGGTTAATGAGGGATTAGTAGTCAAATATACTCTCAATAAGATTGATTTAAATCAGAGTGATCCCCGGCAATGGTGCCAAAAATTTGAAAATTGCCAAGGCTACCAAATTTAAATCAATTTAATTATAACCGAATTACTAAAACTACTTGCAGTATATGGTAACACCGGGTCGAGCCTATAAATCACTCTAATTATACAATCAGATTAAGAGGTTAATAAACAAGGGCAAAAAAGTTTGTAAGATTAAACAATAGAAAATAATTAAAAAGAGTGAACATAATTTGGAAAACAACCAATCCAAGAGAGTTAACTAATCTTGATCTTAATCCATGCTTAATCACTAAAGACCCATTCAATTATCAATCGAATCATTGGTCTTAGATCATATCAAGATGCCTCAAAATGATTCATGAATCTTCTAGTAGATACACATCCAGAATTCAATTAATTAAGGTTAGACAAATTAAACATCCATCCAAAACCTAAATTATCTTAAAAACCAAGATCCAACCAAGCTAAACATTTCATCAAACACCTTCAATGTCTTGTTTAGTCTTTGAATTCCTCTCTTAGTACATGGTAATTATGCAATTATCAAATGCAAATCCTAATCATATTAAGCACCCAATCAGAATTAGAAAAAGAGAAAAAGAAGAGAAATTAGATTAACAATTGAACATAAACAATTAAAACAGAAGCTCAAGATTAAGCATCAAGAATGTTCAATCCCTTGGATTGATTAAAGGCCTTACCCCTTCATGAATGGGAGGGAAGAACTCAGAAAAAGAAGAGAAAATCCAGAGAGAAGGAAGAGAAGATAGAAGAGAGAAGAGAGAAGAGAGAAAGATCTAGATCTAGAGAGAGGATGAAAAGTGTTGAATAAAAATTGAGTTTCAGACTTCTGCTTCTAACCCATATAACTATCCCCTAATTTGGTTTCACATAATTAGAAACCTATTAGTTACAAAGTTAGGTCCCTTAGGAATCATTGGACCTAAGTCCCATGTCAATTAGAGGCTTACAACTCAAGTTATGCCCATTTGAGTGACATAAACTCGTCAACAACTCGTCATTGTTTTCCAACTTTGATTTCATACCCAAAAAAATGTAGTTTGGTTTAGGAGTATCATAAGAGTTGTTGCTTTGGATCTTATCTTTCATTTGGGCTTAGGTTGAGGTTCATTTCATTCTTGTAACTCAAGATATCGGCCAATGAGTACGCAGAGGTCAAGCTGTCAAGATCTGTATTCTGGTTCTTACTTCAACTTCAATTTAAATTATCCAAATGTGTGATTCAGCTCCCGAGGTCTCATGAAAGTTGTAGATATTTGTTTTAACTTTCTTACAAGACTAAAATCACATCAATCAGATACTTGACACTCAGATTATAACTAAAACATTGAACACTGCTCAATAGACAATTTAAGACCAATTCATGCAATAATTCTCACAATGATCCAATTAGGCCCAATATTATAAAATGTGACAAAACCAATCTAATTATGTCAAATTGAACCTTAAGACACCTTGTGAGAGGATCATTAAATGAATAAAATATATTGCTATCTAGCCTCCAAAGTTTCAACTTGTAAATAGCCATTAATCACTTAATTAAGCTAATCCAAGTAAGATTAAGATCCAATTATGATGATTTCAATTTAAACTATACATGGTCCATTCAACCAATAGTACCCAAGACCTCCATCAACACCCTCATTATCATATACTTAAAATCCATCATCTAATTCATCCTTTTTGACAAATTCAAGCATGAATTTTACCATCAATTACAAACAAAACTCCAAATTGGTGCAACAAGCCCCTTGGACCCGAGACCATGCACTCGACCAAGGTGGAGAATTCAATCAAAATATCCATATGCAACCTCAATTCCAAGCACACCACCATGCAAGTAATAACAATCCAAGCACAAATCAAAAATCAACTAATGATTCAACCCATTCACCCATAGAACCTGAGATAGCCCCATGAGAATCAACACAAAATTTCCAATCCAAACTAACATGCAAAGGCACCAATTAACCAAGAACAAACAATTGAGAAGGAAAGTAAGAAAATACCTCTACTTGGATGCCTAGCTCGTGGCTTGGAGATGAGGAGGAAGAGATGAAATTGCTGAAATCCAAAATTTAATCAGTGCACTAGCTAGAGGAAATGGAAAGGAGCGTTTTTGTCTTTAGGCTCGAGTTAGGATGAGGTCAATAGGTTGTTCATGCAAAGCCTTGAAGTGAGGAAGCCATGGCTGCCATGGTCTCTTATATGTGAGCGAAAGAGAGGAGGAATGAAAGAAATGAGGTGTAGGGAGCGGGGGTGGCGCCGGTTTGATTAAAAGAAGAGGGAAGGAACTTAGTTCCTAAGTTTAAGTTACCATAGGTGAATTAATTAAGTTCCAATGCTCCTAGGAAAGTCCTAATCATCAATCCTTAAAATTTCAACTCCTAATCATGTTTTAGAACTCCTTAGGAATCATGTCGGACTTTAACTTAAGCTACTTAGTGTTAATTAGGTCCTAGTTATTAGTGATAAGTAGTTAACTTAAGGTTCAAGTAAATTACATGCATGCAATCTTGTTAGTTTAAGTGTAATCAAGCCTAAATCCTCTCATTTCAACCTTTACCGCCATCCAATAAAATTCAAACTTAGCCTAGAAGTCACTATTGCATGAATTCTTATTGGTCAAGAGTGTAATCATTACTTTATTTTAATTTAAATAGGACTTTAATCCTATATAATAATCCTAATTTATTCCTATGCATTTTATTAAATCCTAACATAATTATAAGGTTATTATTATAATCTAAATTTATTTCTTAAATTATAAAATTATTTTCATAATTTTATCCTATTTATTTTAACTTCTAACTACTTTTAAGTTCATAAAATCACTATAATTCACTAAAATTACTAATTTAACTTATTTAAGTCCCAACAATTTATCGTAATTTTTTTATTTATTTGTAGCTAAATTATAACTTTTTAATTATTTTCCTCACTAATTTAATTTTTCCATATATATTTTGACTAATATTTTTTACTTTACTTAAGCGCTAAGTTGTTTCATGTCAACACATAATTTACAAAAATTTACAAAGGCATGCAATTAAATCAAACAAGCAATTATTAATTAATAGCTATCTATTTAAGTAAATTATAAGTATGATATTACAAATCACACCTCTAAGCAGTAGTTGATGGTGGATTTTGTCTTAGTGCAGCAGTAGGAACGACAGAGTGAGGGGGATAGTGCAACTGCAAGGAACTCTGATACTCAAGTTAAGAGAAAAGTGTACTAAGAGAGAGGAATATATTAAAATAGATACATACTTAAGTGATTTAGTCCAGTATTTATATAATAAGTTTACTTGCAGAGTAAGTAGTATGTGATACTATTTAGCTATGATTAGGGTGAGTAGTTGTTAGGAGATAAAACCCTAAAACAACCACATCTAAATGTGATTCATTTAAGATAAAATGTTCAACTTAATGTGTAAGTAACTACTGTAAGTGTCACGTCAGCAGGGGGTCGTCTTAAGGCTAGCCAAGTAGACTGCTCATGTTGAACCTAAATCCGAGATATCAATCTAAAACATTTATATATATTGGTTACGTGTGTGTGTATATATATGTATATACTCATTAAACGGCTCTGTTGCCGCTTGGGTCTTCATGGCAGTGGTCTATAGACTGCAGAAGTGAATTTGGAGCTTGGGTTGCTGCGTTTTGACTGCTGTGGCAAGGCAGAGGAGTTCGACACGAGGGCTTGGTGGCAGCAGCGGTGGTGCGATTAAGTTGGTTTAATGGTGTTTGGGGAAATTTCAATGTGGGGTCTGATTCAGAGACTGGTTGGTCTTCAATGGATGGGTTCGTGACCACAAACTAGAGTGGGAACATTTATCGAATTCACAAAAATTATAAAACATTGCGCTTTTAATTACCTGCAAATATTTCCTCATTCTATTCATTTCTGAAAATAAAGCTTACATATAGGGACAAAAAAAAATTGGATAAAGAGGAAATGACAAACGTTAATTGGTCATGTATTTGATTCCATGGTCCAGAGTGTCTTAATTCTCAAGAAAGGACAGAGAAGCACAATATCAATATTCCATGGTTCATATTTGATTCGCCGAAGGCTTTGTGAACCTCAGGAGACATACCATTCAAATCACCAAGAGCCAGTTGAAATTTGTGGTTGAATTTTTTTCCCAGAAGCATAGCTCGCAGCTCGGCACCATCAATCTCTTTGATGGATTAGTATGCCTCATTAAATGAAGAAGAATGGGTGGATTTGGGAGAAAGGTGACATAGATTAGTGTGCTTCATGGATGGCCATTTGACATTTGACATGAAGTAATAGCATACCACATTATTGAGACATTTGTTAACTTAATATATGTTAACGATGTTATAATTGAGAGTAACGAGGGATTTATTTAAAAATGTTTGTAGCTATAGAACTCATCTAAAAAGAAAAAAGTATAAGAACCAAATTCAAAAACACTATAAACTATACAACCAAGCACACATTTTTTTCTTTTTTTTGAATGAAAAGCTGAGGATGAAGGTGAGGGTGAGGAACCAAACACTTAATTTAACCAAAAGTGTTTTATGGTTTTTCATTTGTCCCCACGATATTTTTAAAGCTTCTCTATAGATTTTTTAATTATAAAAAATGAAATATTATCTTACTTTTACAATTGAAAAAATAAAATGACATATTTATCTGAATAAAGTGTTTTTAAAAACAGAATTAGGAATTAATTTTATTTATAAATAAAATTTATTTGAAAGTTATAAAATAAAAATTAATTTGATTTAGTTATGTGCATTTAGTATCAAACAAGAAAAAAAAAAAAAGAATCGACTCAAGTGGTGTTGGTTTCTAGCATGGGATGACTTAGTTGCATCTTGTTTTGTTTTTGGTTGCCCCGTTGTACACCAGAAGAAAAGAAGAAGAAGAGATTACTCAAGTTTTATTGAATTTGAGGGGATTTTATTTAATTTTTAATTTTAAATATTTAAATGCATAATTTTGTCAAATTTTTATTTATCCATTTTCATATTGTGTATAAGGGTAATTGTTTTGGATTGAGTTTTGAGTTAATGGTTCATGAATAACCTAATTCGTTAGAGTTAAATCTTAGATATTTATGATTACAATTAGATAAGTAAATATGTCTATTTGTGAGGAGTAAATTTCTAATAAAATTTCTCATAGATAGAAGAATTAATTATATCCCTCATAAATAGAAGAAACAGTTATAAGAGATAACAATCTTACTAGATTCTTATCCTAATTAATAGCATTTAATGCATATTTGAACATGATTCTTAGCAACCACGGCGCTCATATAAATACCACACAAGGTCGCAAAGGTAAGTATCTAATTTCAAGCACTACCCACCTTGTGCACAGTCTAATTTGAGCATCGGAGTGCCTTTTATAAGTACCCACCCCTCGCACCACTATCACAACCATCGTGCATCAAAGAAAACCATCTTCTTCGACCTTATTCAGGTGATTTTCTAAAATCCGTTCAAAATATTGGCATCATCTGTGAGGACTTGATAAACTTCAATTCCAATCCAGAATCAACCACCTTCTTCAACCTTATTCATGTTTCTACCACCCAGAATCAACCCTCTTCTAGTCGCCATCTAGCATCCGCTCCAATCCAAGAACCAGTTGTTTCCTAAATGGAAGCCAGGCAAGACGGAGATGAGACTTTGCATACAGACAAAAATCTCTCCCCTCAACCGCGGCGAGTTCCAGCGACACAATGACTTGGCTCACATGGAGCCCTTTCAGGAAATACTAGACAGGGGGTATCAACATTACAGTGTTTAGGAAAATAGGTGAATAACAACGGAGCTCGATCTCACCAAGGCAAGTTAGGCCTCTTGGAGCTATCTAGAGAAGAGCTAATCTCTCTAGTCAGACTCCAAGAAGAGCTTATTCATAACTTGGAAAGATATGTAAACCAGGAGAAGGAGGACAAAACTCGAGTTCCTCAACGGAAACGTGAAAACAAGAGAGAGTTAGCTCGCGACAGAGTGCGTAATCTGGAATACTCAAGGATTACGGAACCTAGTAAAAGAACTGAGAACCCGGCACACAAAAATAAAGAGTAGGATCAAGGATAGAGAAACTCGGTTAAGCAAAACCAACATTTCTCTGATGAATTGATGACTTACAAGATCCCTAGGCACTTCAATTATCTAACTAATATTGAAGCTTATGATAGGACCATTGATCCTCAACAGCATCTAGATGCTTAAGTTTTTTACTTATTGTTTGCAAGACAGGATGATCCATTTATGTGCCATGCTTTTCCTTTTCCCTTGAAAAAGTTACCCTAAGATGGTTCACTACCCTGACTCCTATATACGTTGTTGATTGGGAAGACTTGTCCTCAAGATTTTTGCTGCACTTCATCACTGGTAAAGTGTAGCCAAAATCCATTTCATGCCTTTCCCATATTAAGCAAGGAAAAGAAGAGTCCCTCTGAGATTACATATCCCAGTTCAACAAAGAAGTAGTAAATATTCATGACTGGGATGAAAGACTTAGATTACATTACATGAAGAAAGGCCTCCGCCTTAGGGCATTTTCCTTTTCGTTGCCTAAAAAAGAGCCTAAGATGATGGACGAGTTTTGGGCTAGAGCTGACAAATATATTAATGCAGAGGACATTTATCAGGCTAGAAAGCATCTGACAAAAGGAGAAGATGTCAAACCTAAACCCGAACAGTGTAACACCCCAAATTTCGTATCTCTTAAACAGTAATTTTAACAGTTAACAGAATTTTACTGTTTAGTAATTTCTGGATGCTGTAAAATTATTTTGTTTATTCTGTCAGTGTATTTGATCATTTTGAGTGATTCACTCCGTGTCAGGAAAATAAAAATTTTTAGGCTGGGAAAAACTTTACGTAATTTAATTTTTACCATTAGGTTTTAATTCTTTTACGTGATCTGATTTGATATTTGTGTGTTTTCTAATATTTGTGATTTTTATGGATGATTATGAATTTTTTTACTGTTTGTGGGCCCAACGGGGTGTATGTGGGCCCAGGTGACCATACGTAGGCCCAGGTGGGTCCCACAAAGTGAAAATTTTTCTACGCATAAAAAAATTTGTACTATTTAGATGGAAACAAGGGATCTTACTAAACCTGAATCCAGAAACAGTTTTAGAAAATTTCTTGT
This sequence comes from Ormosia semicastrata, assembly GCA_029884595.1. Taxonomy (NCBI): domain Eukaryota; kingdom Viridiplantae; phylum Streptophyta; class Magnoliopsida; order Fabales; family Fabaceae; genus Ormosia; species Ormosia semicastrata. Next base: position 13,303,957 of record JAQQTO010000062.1, on the reverse strand, counting down.
ACTATGTTTTGTACTGTATCTAATTTATCGGATGATAAAAATACAGTAAATATATTCTTTCGTGGGGTTTTAGCAGATAAAAATAGAAATTAAATTGCTTAAGTCAACATTGGTGATTTGGATATCCACCATTGATTTAATTAACGGTAGAGACTTGATCTTGATTTAATCAACGGTTGAGAAATAAATTTAATAAAGAAACATTGGATGTTAACCATTGATCTAATCAATGGTAGAGATTTAATCTAGACAAGCTTAATAAGAAAGGCTTCAATATCAACCGTAGATTTAATCAACGGTGTAGAATTGGTCTTGTAAAGTAACAAGGACCATTTATAACCATTGGATTTAGATTAAATTAAGGGTGAAGATTTAGTCTTAAAAAGTGAAAAAGACCATTTATGACCATTGGATGAAGAATTAATCAAGGGTGGAGATTTGGTCTTAAAAAGTAGCAAAGACTAATTATGACCATTGGATTAAAAGTAAGAAGGAGTAATCTTGACCCTTCATTTTGGAGACACATCTAATGGTTAGAATTTAAAGGAAAAAGATCTAATGGCCTAGATTAAGTCTTCTAAATCAAAAGTCTACCTAAATCCTAACCATTGAATTAATCAATGGCCAGAAATGCTCTAGATGGTGACTAATAATGATGACAATTTCATGAATGCATTAGGAAGAGGGGGGACGGTTTTGGAGAATGCATAGGAAGGAAGAGACAATTTTAAGTAGCCTTTTTAAGCCAAAGAAAAAGATGAAGTCAACAATAGTAGCTTTAATTTGATTAGTCACTAATTAATCCTAATTTGGTTAATCCAATGGCCTAATTAACAAGCTAAGTAAACTAAATTAAATGTTAAATTGTTATAATTTAATTCTTAATTAGATATCCTAATTTTAATTAGAGGATATAATATATACAATTATATGTCTAATTAATTAGTTATGTAATTGGATAATTAGTTAAGATTGGTTAGGAAACTAAAACTAATTTAATTAGCTATTTGTTTAGCAAGTAATTAGACTTGAATTAAAATAAATTAATGTCCTTAAATGCCAAGGAGTCCCACATTTTTCAGCAACCTTGGGGAGGTATCTACATGGTTCTTGAACCATTCATAATAGCCATGCAAGTCAAATTGATGGCCTATACCATGTGCTAGTCCATGTGCACTCAAAATAGGATATTTTACTTCAAGTATATCACTTAATCTCTCTAAGACTCCCACGGCAGCAACCTTCGATAATTCAATCTCACAAATCTTATTTTCTCTCTCACCCAAAAAGCTTTCATCTTTTCTCTAAAAAATTCCAAGAACCAAGCAACCATTTTTCCTTCCATTTTCTCTCCATTGGTTCGGTCTCTACACCTAAATATACTATCACTCACCTATAATTTTCACTCTCATCATTTCTTAAACCTAAACACCATTCTAAGAACATCTCTAGTTATGAGTTTTTCCAAAATCATTCATTTGAGCTTCAAATCCAAGCTTCAAGTTTCTATCAAAAATCAAAAATTCCATCTTTGTGCTTCAAGAGAAACCATTCGGTCAAGATACCTAAAACCACTCTCCAATCTCTTTTAATTTCATCCAACCATAGATCTTGAATCTACATGATATTTTAAGCAACTTTCATGTTGGAGACTTTCTCTAAATCATTCATCTTCATGGACTTTCTTCAAGATCAAAGTTATTAGGTTTTTGAGGTGAAGCGTAAGGAAACTTCATTTCTTCTCTTCTTTTTCATGTTCTAAATCATGTTTGATCCATGGTTCCTCTTAATCAAACTTAGTATACTAATTTCTATGTATTTTGTTTTGTATTTGAGAAGCCCTTGGTGGTGAAGGACTTGGAAAAAGAAGCAAAACAAGGAGTTTTTGAGGATCTTCAAGAGGTAAGAGGGAGATTCATCTCCCCAACCAAGTATGGTGGTGAGAGATGGTCTTAAATTTGATGGATGGTGAATCCATGTAAGGATTCCAATCTATGGTCATGTAATAATTTATGTGTATTTTATGAGCTTTGATTTATTTGCTTATGCTAGATTTGCTTTGTATGATTTTATGATTTTGATGGTATGCTTATACTATGCATGATGATAATATGGCATGCTTTTGATATATATATATGATGTGTATGTATGTGTATGCCATGATTTGATAATGGAAAGAAAATTAATTTTTGGTCCCAATGGCCAAGGAAAGATTACAGTTTTGATGCCCTTGATTAGGGTTCATATTAAAAATTTTCAAGAACAAGGGAATTAATTTTTTATCCTTATAAACATGGTGAATATCGGTTAAGACCCCTCAAGATAGGTGTTCATAAATGAATATTTTCATGAATGATGAAAATGGATGTTTAGAAAAATAAAGAAAATAAACATAGAGTTTATTTTTCAAAGAGTACAAGAACATGGTTCTTGAGAAATTTTTATTGATTTATTTTGTGTAAAAAGTTTCTAAGTGTTTTACAAAACATGGGATTTAAATGAAAATAGTAATGATGATTTTAAGAATTTGCAAAGAAAGTGAAAAAGGAATTGCAAAGAAAGTAAAAAAAGGAATTTACAAAGAAAATAAAAATGAATTTGAACAAATGGGTTTGGATTTATAACCATAAGTCTTGCGTTTTTAAAACAAAATTTTTAATGGTTTTGTTTGTGTTAAAACCATATCAATTTAGAAGGAAAAATATTTGATGGTTTCAATAGTCATGTCCACGTTTTCGAAGGCTTGTAATGCATTGATTTTGATGAAACAAAGTGATTCTCCAAGTGAAAATATAATTAATTTAATACAAAGAATTTGAAAAGGGGATCAGAGTATTTTAGCACTTGAGAAATGAATTTTTATGTAAATGGAAAAGAGAGGTTGCAAGTGAGCCTCAATTTGTTTTAAAAAGAATTTATTTTTTTGTTAAAATCCCGTTGGATTTTGGAAAGCGTTAGAAATTTTTCAAAGTTAGAAACATTGATTTAATTCAATGGAATTGTGAATTTGTGAAATATACTATGAAAAAGGATTTTCTTGAATTAGAAGATATATTAAACGAAGTATAAATTTATATTATTTTAAGAAAGGTTGATTTGGAAATGATTTGGAAAAAATAGAGAATATAATGGTATTTTGAAAATTTACTAACGTATAACTTATTTTTGAGTTTTGAAGTACGTTATGAAATGCTAAGTTTTGACACGTTGATTTATATCAATGGAAAAGTGATTTTGTGAATTATATTTTAGAAAATAATTTCTTGAATTAAGACTGATTTATTTAAGTTCAAAATAATGTTTAGAATATTGAGAAATATTTTACGTAATTGTAAAATGTTAAAAAATATTTTACGTATCTTAAAAATGATTTGAAATACAGTAAAATATTTCTATGCAATTTGAAAAATGTTAAAATATTTCTACGCAATTTGGAAAGCATTTAAATATTTTACACTATTGAAAATATTATTGAAAAATCACTACGTGATTAAATAATGATAGAATATTTTTACGTAATTGTGAAAATGACAGAAAATCTTATGTGATTTGGAAAGTGTTTTAAATATTTTGAATGATGGAAAATGATTTACGCAACTTAAAAGAATGATTTTTAAGTTATGCGATTTTGAAAATGGTGGAAAATCATTACGCAATTTGAGAAACGTATATTTTTATGTGATTGAGAAAAACATTGAAAAATTAAATACGTGATTTAAAAATGCAACGAAGTGTTGCGATTTTGAAAATATAACAGAAATGTTACAAAATTTTAAAAACATAAAAGAAGTGTTATGGTATTGTGAAAATATAACAGAAACGTTTTGGAATTATAAAAACGTAGTAGAAATGTTTTGGAATTGTGAAAACAAAATGGAAATGTTGCGCAATTTTGTGAAAATACGACGAAAGAGTTTTATAACTATGAAAATGTGATAATATGATTTTTCTGTTGAAAATATAGTATAAATACTGTAGAACCAGTATATGGATGCTGTGTGAGAAAATGACATGTTTTGCCTATGATTGGCATTTGGTGCATTATACGTGCATTGGAAAGATATGTCTGTGATTGGATTTGGTGCATTATACGTGCATTGTATAAAATATGCGTTGAAGCATATGATTACATTGAACAAATGAAATTGAAAAGATTTGGCCCTTTGGGGTTGGACTTGTACTGATATATTCGTGCATTGTATAAAATATAGCTAATAGCTATTATGGCCCTTGTGGTTGAAGAGGGAATGAGAATTGATAGTGAGGTCTATGATGGATCTTAGGGGCATCGAGGCGCGGCAGTCGACCAGTGAACAGTTGGCGAGTACCGTGTGCCACTTGGCAATGTAGTCCGTTGCAATGCATTGACGATACACGACAAGAACACGATTCTTTTCAACAACTGGGAGATTGTCTTTGGGCTAAGGCTGATAATTAACCAGAGCATTCTTCTCGAAATTGTGAAAACCTCCATAGAGTTGTTTTTGATAAACTGAGTCTTTGTGCATATGCATAAATCTGAGCATTTATATCTGTGTGATATATTAATTGAGGAATATTGGTTATTGGTTATGACAATTGTTTTGAATACTTGAATGATAATTGAATTGATAAATGATTGGATGATGATAGTTGATTAATGTTGATGGCATGATCATAATTGTGGTATGATCTATCTGTATGATATTGCTGTTTGTGTTATCTCTGTGCTGCCATGTTGGTATTGGTGTAGGTGATCTCACCTCTTTGTTATATTATTTTGCTTTGTCTGTATTGTTAAAATCATATAATAGAAGGATCGAGTTGTCTTAGACATAACGGGCGATGGATACTCTGAGATTGGTGACAACAATAAGGAGTGGACATTCAAAACTTGAAGGTGTGCAGTGTTGATAAAGGAACAGATGTCTGATGCATCAAGATGGACAGAAAAAGGAATAAGTATGTTAAAGTTTCTCGTTAGTGTTGTACCGTGCTATTAAGTAGGACCCGTCATGGGGTTTGCTACTGTAAAAAAAAAATAAGTCTGTTAACTTTATATTTCTCTTTAAATTGTAATATTAATTGGTGTCAATATTACATAATGAATAGTTAAAATATGATTTTCAATATTACCTAATATTTTCAGTAAATTTACGTTTCAGTAAAGAAGAAATTTTGAAACCCATCTTTTATAACTCAAACTTTGTGCGAACTTCTTTTCAAATTATGAGTCGGGAGTCAGAAATGTGATGCCCTAAGGAGGGTGTTACATTAGTTGGTATCAGAGCACGATTTGAGTCTTTTGGGGTTTGTGGTTAGGTCTATTTTGCTTGTATTGTATTCTCTGTGTATTTGTTTTTCCGAAGGGAAATAATGTTGTTTATAATGGATATTAGATCCATTGTATTTCGATCCGCACGCCTCGAGAAAAAAAAAGGGAAATGGCTCGGGATAGTTATACTTGTGTGGAAGTGAAACATGTTACTAGTAATGCAGTTGCAGCTACGGGAGCAACGGGAGCAATGTAGAAAGACGCCTGCACGAACAAAGGACCGCTGTTCAGTGGAAACTGGAAGTTGAAGTTTAGAATCTGATGGAAGAGAATCAGTCTTGGAATATAAGATTTCATAATTTTGGAACCTGGTATTTTTTTTAGGATATTGAGAAAGTAATTGATTTCGACGGAAGATGTATTTACAACCATTGAGGAAACCAAATACAGTAAAAGATGTGAAAGAAAGTACTTAAATGAAGGAATGTATGTCAAGGAAACAAATTGCGGAAAAGTTGGACACATTTTCCCAGAGATTATGCTCTTTGAAAACAGAGTTTTCTATTAGTAAAATTTTAGATAGTAAGGGAAGTTGTTACTTTGAATGGAACGGCAGTGTTCTGAGCAGAAGATTTAAACAATGGAGATTGCGTCATTGGAGCTAATCCTATAAACCATACTGAATATTTCTGTGAATAACCTATTCCTTATGACATATGATTGAGTAGATCAATTATATGTTAGAGTTATTTGTTATCCTCTGATTTGTTTACTTCTGTTTCTATTCTTAGCTGATCGAGCTATTCAAGTTATTCAAATTATTGTTGTGTATCAAATCTTTGTATTAGTTTGATTTGTTGTTCAAAATTTTTGTGTTAGTTTGATCTGTTTCATAAACAGACATAGTCTTTGAAAATGGATTGGTTATTTTCCAACCATATCCAATGAGATTATTTCAACAGAGTGTGAGTAATCCAGAGAAAATTCATTTTTAAAAATTGGGTTACATCCAATTCTTTACTGGATATGTTCGATAATAGGTTCGATTCATTTTGTTATCTTTCATGATATTTTCTTTCATCTCCTGCAATTGAAAGAATATCTTGCAAGAAAGGATATTTCTATATTTATATCCGTGTTAACGTATCTAAGTAACACAACAGAAGCGTGGTGAATTCTTCAAAAGATTAGAACAATTCTTCTATGGGAAAATTTAAGATGGTAATGGAAAATCGTAGAAAAAATTTACGAAGTATCCGTATCATCTTTGTGGAAAGGAGAATTCGGTTAGTGAGACATTTCCTGTTAAAAGCAAAAAAAAAATCTAGAATATGTAGTGATACGAGGATAAGAAAATTTTAAGTAATACATTATATTAGTTGGAAGTTATCCGAGAAAAAAACTATTCTAGGCATGAATGAAGATTGGTTATCGTTATGTTGGTATCAGAGATATGGAAATTCTTTCTTTCTGGAGTAACATTCAACATCTTCAGTAATTATAGGAGTCTGAGATATCTGTTTGATCAGGAGAAGTTGAACATCAGCAAAAAGATTTTGTTGGTTAGAATAGTATAGCAAGATGTAAGAGAGGAAGCTTCATGGGAATTGGAAAATAAGATAAATGAGGAATAATGTCATTATTTATTCAGAGGGTGTGAAATCATGGTCATGAAATTTCGAGGATGAAATTTCTATAAAGAGGGGGAGTATTGTAACACCCCAAATTTCGTATCTCTTAAATAGTAATTTTGACAGTTAATAGAATTTTACTGTTTAGTAATTTCTGGATGCTGTAAAATTATTTTATTTATTCTGTCAGCGTATTTGATCGTTTTGAGTGATTCACTCCGTGTTAGGAAAATAAAAATTTTCGGGCCAGGGAAAACTTTACGTAATTTAATTTTAACCATTAGGTTTTAATTATTTTACGTGATCTGATTTGATATTTGTGCGTTTTCTAATATTTGTGATTTTTGTGGATGATTATGAATTTTTTTACTGTTTGTGGGCCCAAGGGGTGTATGTGGGCGTAGGTGGCCAAACGTGGGGCCAGGTGGGTCCGGTAAAGTGAAAATTTTTCTACGCATAGAAAAATTTGTACTATTTAGACGAAAACAGGGGATCTTACTAAACCTGAATCCGGAAACAGTTTTAGAAAATTTTTTGTACTATGTTTTGTACTGTGTTTAATTTATTAGATGATAAAAATACAGTAAATATATTCTTTCGTGGGGTTTTAGCAGATAAAAATAGAAATTAAATTGCTTAAGTCAACACTGGTGACTTGGATATCCACCATTGATTTAATTAACGGTGGAGACTTGATCTTGATTTAATCAACGGTTGAGAAATAAATTTAATAAAGAAACATTGGATGTTAACCATTAATCTAATCAATGGTAGAGATTTAATCTAGACAAGCTTAATAAGAAAGGTTTCAATATCAACCGTAGATTTAATCAACGGTGTAGATTTGGTCTTGTAAAGTAACAAGGACCATTTATAACCATTGGATTTAGATTAAATTAAGGGTGGAGATTTAGTCTTAAAAACTAAAAAAGACCATTTATGACCATTGGATGAAGAATTAATGAAGGGTGGAGATTTGGTCTTAAAAAGTAGCAAAGACTAATTATGATCCTTGGATTAAAAGTAAGAAGGAGTAATCTTGACCATTCATTTTGGAGACACATCTAATGGTTAGAATTTAAAGGAAAAAGATCTAATGGCCTAGATTAAGTCTTCTAAATCAAAAGTCTACCTAAATCTTAACCATTGAATTAATCAATGGCTAGAAATGCTCTAGATGGTGACTAATAATGATGACAATTTCATGAATGCATTAGGAAGAGGGGGGACGGTTTTGGAGAATGCATAGGAAGGAGGAGACAATTTTGAGTAGCCTTTTTGGGTCAAAGAAAAAGATGAAGTCAACAATAGTAGCTTTAATTTGATTAGTCACTAATTAATCCTAATTTTGTTAATCTAATGGCCTAATTAACAAGCTAAGTAAACTAAATTAAATGTTAAATTGTTATAATTTAATTCTTAATTAGATATCCTAATTTTAATTAGAGGATATAATATATACAATTATATGTCTAATTAATTAGTTATGTAATTGGATAATTAGTTAAGATTGGTTAGGAAACTAAAACTAATTTAATTAGCTATTTGTTTAGCAAGTAATTAGACTTGAATTAAAATAAATTAATGTCCCTAAATGCCAAGGAGTCCCACGGTTTTCAGCAACCTTGGGGAGGCATCTACATGGTTCTTGAACCATTCATAATAGCCATGCAAGTCAAATTGATGACCTATACCATGTGCTAGTCCATGTGCACTCAAAATAGGATATTTTACTTCAAGTATATCACTTAATCTCTCCAAGGCTCCCACGACAGCAACTTTCCATAATTCAATCTCACAAATCTCATTTTCTCTCTCACCCAAAAAGCTTTCATCTTTTCTCTAAAAAATTCCAAGAACCAAGCAACCATTTTTCCTTCCATTTTCTCTCCATTAGTTCGGTCTCTACACCTAAATATACTATCACTCACCTATAATTTTCACTCTCATCATTTTCTAAACCACAACACCATTCTAAGAACATCTCTAGTTATGAGTTTTTCCAAAATCATTCATTTTGAGCTTCAAATCCAAGCTTCAAGTTTCTATCAAAAATCAAAAATTCCATCTTTGTGCTTCAAGAGAAACCATTCGGTCAAGACACCTAAAACCACTCTCCAATCTCTTTTAATATCATCCAACCATAGATCTTGAATCTACATGATATTCTAAGCAACTTTCATGTTGGAGACTTTCTCTAAATCATTCATCTTCATGGACTTTCTTCAAGATCAAAGTTATTGGGTTTTTGAGGTGAAGTGTAAGGAAATTTCATTTCTTCTCTTCTTTTTCATGTTCTAAACCATGTTTGATCCATGGTTCCTCTTAATCAAACTTAGTATACTAATTTCTATGTATTTTGTTTTGTATTTAAGAAGCTCTTGGTGGTGAAGGACTTGGAAAAAGAAGCAAAACAAGGAGTTTTTGAGGATCTTCAAGAGGTAAGAGGGAGATCCATCTCACCAACCAAGTATGGTGGTGAGAGATGGTCTTAAATTTGATGAATGGTGAATCCATGTGAGGATTCCAATCCATGGTCATGTAATAATTTATTTGTGTTTTATGAACTTTGATTTATTTGCTTATGCTAGATATGTTTTGTATGATTTTATGATTTTGATGGTATGCTTATACTATGCATGATGATAATATGGCATGCTTTTGATATATATATATGATGTGTATGTTTGTGTATGCCATGATTTGATGATGGAAAGAAAATTAATTTTTGGTCCCAATGGCCAAGGAAAGATTACGGTTTTGATGCCCTTGATTAGGGTTCATATTAAAAATTTTCAAGAACAATGGAATTAATTTTTTATCCTTATAAACATGGTGAATATCGGTTAAGACACCTCAAGATAGGTGTTCATAAATGAATATTTTCATGAATGATGAAAATGGATGTTTAGAAAAACAAGAAAAATAAACAAAGAGTTTATTTTTCAAAGAGTACAAGAACATGGTTCTTGAGGAATTTTTATTGATTTATTTTGTGTAAAAAGTTTCTAAGTGTTTTACAAAACATGAGATTTAAATGAAAATAGTAATGATGATTTTAAGAATTTGCAAAGAAAGTTAAAAAGGATTTGCAAAGAAAGTGAAAAAAGGAATTTGCAAAGAAAATAAAAATGAATTTGAACAAATGGGTTTGGATTTATAACCATAAGTCTTGCAGTTTTTAAAACAAAATTTTTAATGGTTTTGTTTGTGTAAAACCATATCAATTTAGAAGGAAAAATATTTGATAGTTTCAATAGTCATGTCCACGTTTTCGAAGACTTGCAATGCATTGATTTTGATGAAACAAAATGATTCTCCAAATGGAAATATAATTAATTTAATACAAAGAATTTAAAAAGAAAATCAGAGTATTTTAGTACTTGAGAAATAAATTTTTATGTAAATAGAAAAGAGAAGTTGCAAGTGAGCCTCAATTTGTTTTAAAAAGAATTTATTTTTTTGTTAAAATCCCGTTGGATTTTGGAAAGCGTTAGAAATTTTTTAAAGTTAGAAACATTGATTTAATTCAATGGAATTGTGAATTTGTGAAATATACAATGAAAAAGGATTTTCTTGAATAAGAAGATATATTAAATGAAGTATAAAGTTATATTATTTTAAGAACGGTTGATTTGGAAATGATTTGGAAAAAATGGAGAATATAATGGTATTTTGAAAATTTACTAACATATAACTTATTTTTGAGTTTTGAAGTACGTTATGAAATGCTAAGTTTTGAAACGTTGATTTATATCAATGGAAAAGTGATTTTGTGAATTATATTTTGGAAAATGGTTTCTTGAATTAAGATTGATTTATTTAAGTCCAAAATAATGTTTGAAATATTGAGGAATATTTTACGTAATTGTAAAATGTTGAAAAATATTTTACATATCTTAAAAATGATTTGAAATACAGTAAAATATATTTACGTAATTCAAAAAATGTTAAAATATTTGTACGCGATTTGGAAAGCATTTAAATATTTTACATTATTAAAAATATTATTGAAAAATCACTACGTGATTAAATAATGATAGAATATTTTTACGTAATTGTGAAAATGACAGAAAATCTTATGTGATTTGGAAAGTGTTTTAAATATTTTGAATGATGGAAAATGATTTATGCAACTTAAAAGAATGATTTTTAAGTTATGCGATTTTGAAAATGGTGGAAAATCGTTACGCAATTTGAGAAACGTATATTTTTATGTGATTGAGAAAAATATTGAAAAATTAAATACGTGATTTAAAAGTGCAATGTAAGTGTTGCGATATTTTTGAAAATATAAATGAAATGTTACAAAATTTTAAAAGCGTAAAAGAAGTGTTATGGTATTGTGAAAATATAATGAAACGTTTTGAAATTATGAAAACGTAATGAAATATTTTGGAATTGTGAAAACGAAATGGAAATATTAAGCAATTTTTTGAAAATACTGACGAAAGAGTTTTATAACTATGAAAATGTGATAATATGATTTTCTTATTGAAAATATAGTATAAATACTTGTAGAACCAAGATATATGGATCTTTGTGTGAGAAAATGACATGTTTTGCCTATGATTGGCATTTGGTGCATTATACATGCATTGGAAAGATATGTCTGTGATTGGATTTGGTGCATTATACGTGCATTGTATAAAATATGCGTTGAAGCATATGATTACATTGAACAAATGAAATTGAAAAGATTTGGTCCTTTGGGGTTGGACTTGCACTGATATATTCGTGCATTGTTTAAAATATAGCTAATAGCTATTATGGCCCTTGTGGTTGAAGAGAGAAAATGAGAATTGATAGTGAGGTCTATGATGGATCTTGGGGCATCGAGTAGCGCGAATCGACCAGTGGACGGTTAGCGAGTACCCTGTGCCACTTGGCGATGCAGTCTGTTGCAACGCATTGACAATACCCGACAAGAACACGATTCTTTTCAATAACTGAGAGATTGTCTTTGGGCTAAGGCTGATAATTAGCAGAATATTCTTCTCGAAATTGTGAAAACCTCCATGGAGTTATTTTTTATAAACTGAGTCTTTGTGCATATGTATAAATTTGAGCATTTATATATGTGTGATATATTAATTGAGGACTATTGGGTATTGATTATGACAATTGTTTTGAATACTTGGATAATAATTGAATTGATAAATGATTAGATGATGATAGTTGATTAATGTTGATGGTATGATCATAATTGCGGTATGATCTATCTGTTTGATATTACTGTTTGTGTTATCTCTGTGCTGCCATGTTGGTATTGGTGTAGGTGATCTCACCTCTTTGTTATATTGTTTTGCTTTGTATGTATTGTTAAAATCAAATAATAGAAGGATCGAGTTGCCTTAGACATAACGGGCGATGGATACTCTGAGATTGGTGACAACAATAAGGAGTGGACATTCAGAACTTGAAGGTGTGCAGTGTTGATAAAGGAACAAATGTCTGATGCATCAAGATCGACAGAAAAAGGAATAAGTATGTTAAAGTTTCTCGTTAGTGTTGTACCGTGCTATTAAGTAGGACCTGTCATGGGGTTTGCTACTGTAAAAAAAAAATAAGTCTGTTAATTTTATATTTCTCTTTAAATTGTGATATTAATTGGTGTCAATATTACATAATGAATAGTTAAAATATGATTTTCAATATTACCTAATATTTTCAGTAAATTTACGTTTCAGTAAAGAAGAAATTTTGAAACCCATCTTTTATAACTCAAACTTTGTGCGAACTTCTTTTCAGATTATGAGTCGGGAGTCAGAAATGTGATACCCTAAGGAGCGTGTTACAAACAGGCTCCCCAAAAAAACCAAAATTCGAAACCACTTTTCAAAGGGAAGTATGAAAGTTACACCCCCTTAATACACCTCGGACTTAGGTCTAGCGAGAAGTGATGAACACAAAGTTTAGAGATGTGCAAAGACCTCCCTCATTGAGAAAGCATGCACAAAAAGATAAGCCCAAGCACTGTGCATTTCACGGAGGTCACAGACACAATACTGAGGATTGCATCAACCTTCAAGATGCTACCTAGTCTATGATCTAGGATGGTTATCTACGCTTATATGCATGTCAATTCTGGAATGACAATCAGAGGGGAAGATGGGGTTACAAAAAGTGGAGCTATAGCCCTCGGAGAAACTCGTCTCCACCATACCAGAGAAAATGCTCACCCGTAAGAAATAAAGATCCTAGAATAGACCTATCCCGGGGTAACATGCCCAGAATCAGGAAAGGGTACAACCCAGGGATAATCCTAATAAAGACAATCAACGTCATCACATGGAAGTAACCCATACAATTAACACCATTTCGGGGGGCTTTGCGGGTGGCAGTGAATCAAGGAATACAAGGAAAAAAGCACTTTGGGATGTGTTGAGTGTAGCTTCCTTTTCGGGATCAAAGATAAATGACGGACCTAGGAAGACCCCACCAATTTTTTTTAGATGAAGACTATGGAAGCACTATGCCAGATCACGACAATCCTATGGTGATTTCTAGGATAATAACTAATTTCGAAGTTTGATGTATATTTATTGTCCAAGGAAGCTCGGCAGATATTATGTTCCTAGATCTCTTTCAGAAGCTAGGACTATCAAGGAAAGAATTGATCCTGTACACTGACGAGTTGATTAAATTCACTAAAGATAAGATCACCTCGGTAGGATACATTGAGACTTATCTGACCTTGGGGAAGGATTCTCTCTTTCAGACACTTAAAATCAAATTTCTTGTGCTGGATTACCCTTCAGCCTAAAATGTCAGAATGGGTCACCCTTCACTCAACACTTTTGGAGCCATGATCTTCATGTCCCACTTGGGCATGAAGTTTCTCGACCACCTTGATAGGTTTATTACAGTCAAAGGAGACTAGGCTACGACTAGGAAATGCTATAATGAAAGGTTGAAGAATACTAAGAAACCCCAGACCACAGACTAACGCAACAATTCAGCTTTAGTTATTACAAACCCTATCAATGTCCTCTTGATTGAACTATATATTCATGAAGAGATTTGTGGTACGCGCCCTTAACCTAATGGAGAACTTCAGCCCCTTCAACTTTGTGTCAAGCCAGACTAGGTAACCAAGATTAGAGGACATCTGAACCAGGAGAAAATATCCTGGCTAATCAAGTTTCTTGTGAAGAACAAGGACTTCTTTACCTGGACGTTTGTAGATATGCTGAGGTTAGATCCTGAATTCATTTGCCATTAACTTTCTATCATAAAGGATGTGAAGTCGGTGGCCCAACGAAACAGGAAAGTCAGACCTGAGAGGCAGGAGGTAATACAAAAGCAGGTGAGAGAACTTTTGGATACTAGATTCATTAGAGAAGTCTTTTATACCACTTGGCTTTCCAACGTGGTCTTGGTGAAAAAAGCTAATGGAAAATGATGTATGTGTGTCAACTACACTTACTTGAATAAGGCATGTACAAAGGACCCTTATCCACTTCCCAACATAAGCTAGTGGACAATTCATTCAGATTCCGACTTCTCTCGTTCCTGGACGCTTATTCCAAATATAACCAAATTCCCATGAACCCAGAAGACGAAGATAAAATTGCATTCATAACTGAGATAAGAAGTTATTGTTACGATGTTATGTCATTCAGATTAAAAAATGTAGGAACAACTTACCAACGGATGATGAATAAGGTTTTCGAAGACAAATTGGCAAAATGCTAGAAATTTATATTGATGACATGATTGTCAAGACAACAGAGATCAAGAACAATGTGAAAGACTTAGAAGAAGTGTTCGCCCAAATACGGAAGCATAATATGTGATTAAATCTAGAAAAATGTACTTTTGAGGGACAAGCCAAAAAATTTCTAGAATTTTTATTGACAAATTATGGCATTGAAGCCAACCAAGAGAAATGCCAGGAAATTCCTAATATGTGCAGTCCGTAATCAATTAAAAAGGAGCAATAACTGGAACATTAGATAGCGGCCCTCACTCACTTCCTAGCTAAGGCCACTCAAAAATCCCTTCAATTTTTCAAAACCCTTAAAAACAAAAAAGATTTTGAGTGAACCCTAGAGTACGAGGCTACATTTCAGAAGTTGAAGAAGAAGCTAGCAACGCCACCAATCCTAACGAGACCGGATCCTGGTGAAACTTTATATGCCTGCCTCTCAGTCAATAATGAAGCAATTAGTTCAGTCTTGATAAAAGAAACCAATGAAGATCAAAGGCCGGTTTATTTCGTCAGCAAGGTCCTACACGGCCCTGAGCTTCGCTATCAGAAGATTGGTAAATTGGTCCTAGCATTGCTAACCACTACTAGAATGTTATGGCAATAATTTCAGTGCCACCATGTGATAGTGAGGATGGATCAACCAATTCAGCAGGTGTTGTGTAAGTCAGACCTCACTAGAAGAATGATCGCTTGATTAGTGGAACTCTTCGAATTCAAATCACTTATAAGCCAAGATAAGCCATAAAGGCTCTAGTTTTTTTTTTTTACTTTTCGGTAGAGTTTACACTTGATTCCAGCTATCCTAGAGCGAATTCCTAGACCATCTATGTTGATGGATCCTTGAATCCCAAAAGGAGTAGCGCTAGAGTCATATTGGAAAAAAAAATTGGGCTCATGTTAGAACTTTCTTTAAGGTTCAAGTTCCTGACTTCAAATAACCAAGCAAAATATGAAGCATGTATTGTGGGAATCACCATGGCAAAAGAAATGGGAGCCACAAATATAATTCTATGTAGTGATTCGCAGTTGGCAAAGTCCCAGATCCGGGGTGAGTACCAAGCTAAGGAGCCCCTGTTACAGAAACACCTTGCCAAAGTGAAGAAATTAATGGAGGATTTTGACAATGTTAAGGTGGAATATATCCCAGAGAACAAAACTCAAGAGCTGACATCTTGTCAAAGCTTACTAGCACCAAGAGCCCCGGTAACAATAAGTCCATAATTCAGGATACACTGCCCGCTCCTAGTATTATGGACATCGAAGTCCTCCTATTGGAAGATGATGAAACTTAGATCAAATCCATAGTTTCCTATCTTTGAAATGGCACATTGCTTACAAGCCAGAAGGAAGCCCAGAAAAATAATACAGATAGTGGCATGGTATACTGTAATTGACAATTAGCTATACCATCATGGGTTTTCTTCTCTTCTT
Source organism: Ormosia semicastrata (assembly GCA_029884595.1). NCBI lineage: Eukaryota > Viridiplantae > Streptophyta > Magnoliopsida > Fabales > Fabaceae > Ormosia > Ormosia semicastrata. The sequence goes on along the minus strand of JAQQTO010000062.1, from coordinate 13,287,927 downwards.
CTCAAGTGCCTTGATCCAAAAGATGTATAGTATGTTTTGGCCGAAATTTATGAAGAAACTTGTGCTCTTCACCTTAGAAGAAAGTCCCTAGCACGAAAAACATTGAGGACTGGGTACTATTAGCCTAATATGGAAACAGACAACATGGAACACATTTAGAGATGTGACAAATATAAATGGTTCTCAGACATCAATGTAGCCCCACTAGGAGAGCTATCTATGATGTCTGTTGCCTGGCCTTTATATCAGTGGGGAATGGATATTGTAAGTCATTTCCCTCAGGAACTAGGACAAATTAAGTACTTGGTAATAGTTGTGGACTATTTCACTAAATGTATTGAGGCAAAATCGCTATCCACCATCACCTCGATACGGATACAAAATTTCACCTATAAGAATATTATCAGTAGATTTGGTATTCTGGAGTCCATTGTTACGGATAATAGAACACAGTTTACTGACCAAAAGTTCAGGGATCTCCTAGCTAGACTCAAGATCAAACATCATTTTACCTCGATAGAGCATCCAAAAACTAATGGTCAAGCTAAGGCTGCCAACCGGGTTATACTTTGTGAGATCAAAATGAGACTTGATGAAGTTAAGGGGAATTGGGTGGAACAACTCGATCACGTCTTATGGGCATATTGGACCATACCTCATTCCTCAATAGGGGAAACTCCCTTCAAGTTAACCTACGGTTGCGAGGCTATGATTTAGGTTGACATAGGAGAACTGAGCTAGAGGAGGCAAAATTTCTCTGAAAAGGCCAACCCAGACCTCACCCACTATAATTTAGATTTGTTGGAAGAGTAATGTCGCATTGCCCACATTCATGAAGTCACTGTCAAACAGAGGATGGCATCTTGGTACAATTTTAAACTAATACCACAGAGGTTTGTTCCCAACAATCTCGTTTTGCATAGAGCGGAAATAAGAAAAAGAATACAAAGGAAGGAAAACTAGTTCCTAATTAGGAATGACCATACTGGATCACGTCTAAGACAAACAATAAAGCCTATACCCTAGAACCCTTTTTTGGCAAAAGCATTAAGAATTTCTAGAATGCTGATAAACTCATAAAATATTAGCTAATTGTCTTTCGTTTATATTTTTATCATGTAAGTGAGGAGTTCCGACATGAATAAATTGGTAACTATATTTCTAGTACTTGGTTATTTTACATGTTTACAACTATTGCAACCCATAAGATTATCGTACCTTGGAGAAGTCTGAGGAATACAAGGTCCAATCTGGATAAGATATTTCGATGCACAAATAAAGGTCAAAAGGGCAACCCACTTGACTGTGCTCCTTGTTCAAGAAGCAAGTTCAAGGGTTCTACCCATTCCTTAATGAGCCTGACCTTAACACATAAACTTACATCTAAGTTTAAAGAGGTTAAGAGTGTTTGACTAATGCTTGGGAAAAGTAGTCACATTTGTCGGGTCCGATAAAGGATACCACCCTCTGAGACTTCTGTGTCAAAATCACACTTAGGAGTTTTACACTTAGAAAATTAGCTAAGTGTCAAAATTTTCAAGGAAGAACAAGAACAGTAATACAATTGAAAACCTAAGTGGAAACCTCGAAGATGGCCTACAATACTATCCAACAGGAAAAATTCACTAAGTGTCAATTGAGAAAATCATTGAGATTGAGCATTGGACCCATCTCGATTGGAAAATACAAAGGCAATAAGAATACAAAAAGAATGCTATAAAATATTCTAAGTATTTAAAGTTAGCAATGCCCAAAATCTAGGACTTGTCCATACAAATTAGAAAATAACCCTACATAGAGGGCAAAATAAAGACACAAAATGAAATTAGGCATCCAGGGTTAGCTCTCTTTGGTCGGCCTCCTCCACCTTGGCTTCCTCTGCCTGGCCACCCTCCGAGGTCTCCTCGCCTTCCTCTTCACCACCTTTCATTGCAGGGACCTGGCTCACCAGAGTGGCATCAGCGACGGTGTCCATGATCCGACCATCGCAGACCACCTTCCATGAACCGATTCCGCTAGTAAAGAGCTCTGAGTTCAGTAGATGAAGTTAGGTGAGCATGTTTGTGAAGAGTCATCCACTAAAGCTGCCCCATTCATCTTCAAGGTATAGAATGTCATTCTTTAGCTTCGCCTTAGACTACCAAAGGATCTCATTCTCAGCACGGAATGCGGTTAAGCTAGACTCGATTGAAGAAATTTAATTTTTTAGAATATTTTTGTGAGCTACGCCCTCTGCAATGTATGTAACATCCTAATACCATTACCCTAGTATATCTAGAATATACTCAGATAAATAGCATTAGCCGTGTCACTTCTAAACTAAAAACATCAAACTAGATTCATAATAACTATACATGTTATTATAAAGAGCTATGAGGGAAAGAAAAGATTATATATATACAACCTCAGCCTCAAAAGGCATATTGTAGTACATAAAACTTATACAAACAAAAGCAAATATAATAATATACAAGCTTTCTTCAAATACAAATAAAGACTACTCTAGTTTATCTGCTTATTCTTCTTCCCCTTGGAAAAGTCTCGACCTATATTTATCATGGAAACAACAAACAGGGTGAGAATTCACAATTCTCAATAGTAGTTTATAAAAATATGACATCATGATAACTCCAGTTGCTTCAAGGGAAAAATAGGTTATTAAACAACAACTATATTAATAACATGTAGAAAGGTGGCAAAAGCCAAAAACTGGTTTTTTTTTCTTCCCAAGCCAAAACATTCAATTATTACATAATTAAACATTTACTATCAATGGATTATGTTTACAATAAGTACATGAACCACTCATTACTATCAAGAATATTCACATACTCACTCTATAATATTCACAAAGTAAACCTATAATCCTTAACTAACTTCATTCCAAAGATAAGACAATCGCTCATACAATCATCATTGAAATGCAATGCTTGTGTTATATTGTATGATTATGCCTAGGATATGTCCTAAGATTATGCTCACAAAATGTGTTATGATAGTGTTTGTGCAATGTCATAAAACTTGACTATTCTTAAGAACCTGGTTCCTTATATTTTTCTGGGTAGTAGGGCAATGACCTCTTTACACTACCTGGTAATGAATGGACTTTTTCTCCTCACTATAGTGAGTGTATTGGTACCATCTCATAATACCGGTAACCCTGACATTAAAAGCCTCCACGCTCTGAGAATTTAGGACTAGTCCCTAGGACCGATTACCTACAATTCACTGGCCAAATGATTGTGCACATCATTTAGGGTTACAAATACGTAGAAATAGTAAGTGTGTGAAATTATGCAGTGTTATATTCAACTCACATATACACACCACAAAACTTATCACAATGTCCATTCTAACTAAGTGAAAGAACAAAATTTAGCAAACATGCACTCTCAGCTCAACTTTATCTCATAAGGAGCAAACCCATGTTTTTAGCATTTTCTTATAGTTTAACCTTAGTAAACAAGGGAGCATTTGTCATTCATGCACCTTAAGCTCAACTTTCACCATAAAGAAGCAACTTATGCATAATGATAGGCAAACTATGCCAAACAAATTAAATATACTTACATCTAGTACACTACATCATCACATCACAAGTGACAACAAGTGTAACATCATTACTCTTCAATGATTAGCAACTTACATATGTCAATCCATTACCATTGGAAGTACAAAGGCCTATTCTTTTACACATGTGTTAGGTATATATTTTCTTCATGAAATATCCCTAATAGTGTCTTAACTCACATTAAAAAGCATGCATAAAAGATCTCCACAAGTAAGGAACTCCAATTTCTCAACATAAAAAGCCTAGGAAGGTCTATTTTTGGGTGCTTAGGTGCTCACTCTCCTAGTGCTTAGGCACTCCATGACAGCAAAACCTCTTATGTTTCTTCTGTCACTGAGTGCTTAGGCACCCAACTTTTGAGCAATCAATCAGTCAGCACCAGAGCCTTCTAGTGTTGCGAACTTAGGTGCTCATTCTATGCGAGCTTGAGTGCCATCATGTTTTTGCTTTCTAGGCTTAGGCACTTAGGCACTCACTTCTTAGACGCTTAGGTGCCTAGCACCAAACTCAGATGCTTTATTTTACTAAGTTTCTAACTAATCCTTGACTCTCAAACACAAGTCTTGGATGGTTTTCAACCTTATACATAGTCTCTAAACATGTTAAACTCGTACATACTCTCAAATCACTCAACTAGTGACACAAGAACAAGTATGCTAAACCTTCATCCAAAAACCCATTTTTCTCAAACACGTGTTAATGGAGTTCTATGGATACTCATATGCTCTAAGGCACAACCATACATTTATTAACTCAATACAAAACATATCTCAAGTTCCTAATGAGTTCATCCAACTCAAACCCTTGAGAAACACCTCAAAACCCATTTTCTAACTAATCAAGCATACATTATGTATCAAGAGAGTGTAGAAAAGGATACAACTAGATAATCAAACACCTCTACCTCAAGTCTCTAAGGATGATGCTTGAACTTGGTCTTCTTTCCTTTCCTTGGTTCCTCTTCCTCATCCTTCTTCCTTTCCTTCTTCTTTTCTCTTCTTTTTCTTTTCGCTTTTCTCTATTCTTTCCTCTGGTGCCCAGTGTGAGAAATGAGAGAAAATGAAAGAGAAAAGTCCAAAGTGAAGGCTAAAAGGTGAAGGACGGTGGAGAGATAAGGATGGACTTAATATTTAGCTAGAAACTTTATATCACTTAAGAATACTTTGATCTTACTAATCATAGTTTCCTAACTTCCATAGGTGTTATGAAAATCCTAGCATTCATCTCAATCATATTCTCATCATTTCTTAATCTTTCATACACCTAAAACTATCACTAAATTTCTATTACTCTTCCTTAAGTTACATTAAACCTAAGGAAATAAGCTAATGAGCTTACATGTATCTACCTTAACCTATTCTCATTACTAGAAAGTTCTCCATTCTTTACTTGATATCTTCTCAAATTCTCATAATTTTCTAAGATATCTGTCTATTTAATATGGTCTTTAAACACTCATTCAGTGTTACTAAAAATATCACATTAACTTAGTTAATTCTCTAAAATTAATCACATCACATTCTATTTATCTGTGACTTAGAAATAACTTCTCCTTATTTATTTCTCTCATCTAAGCAGTGTATACTACTTTTTGGGTTATTAACAACTATTTCTCACATTCATTGTTATAGAAAAATAGTCTAACTAACTTAAAAAGGTTACTAAAGTTAACAGGTAACTCTTACAAGAGTTACTGAACTTCTATAATTGTGATTAAGACTAACTGGTTAGGGAGCATATTATACTCTTCTAAATCTCGGTTATCTTGGCCTTGCATAGATCGAGTTCTTCATTGACTAGAGCTAGCTGCCCATCCTTCCGAGCTACTGCCAATTCAAGCTCTTTCTTTTCACCCCAAAGGGTGTCTAACTTTTTTCTAATTCGCGAGTCTGACGTACAAACCTGAACATAGGCTCCAGAAACCAGAGGACAAAGGCGTTGCAGAGAGCTCGTACATGTGCATCCCTAATAACTTCAATTGAGTCCTGCTTAATTAGGATGTCTTGATCAGCCTGGGTTAGGAAAGCATTGTCGATAATCTACCCTGGGTCGACTGTAATACCCTTAGTAACATGTTAGACTTGTATATGATTACAAAAGGTAGCATATTACTTACTCAACATGCCTATGAAGTTTTGTAACAATCTGAGTTCATTTAGGCACTTAGTTGCAATACAGAAGTTGAAAGGTAGCTTAAAATGACTCAGATAAGGGCTTAAAAGGTTAAGTTGATAGAAACAGGTATGGAAATCTTGTTTCTAAGTCACAAATAAGCCAAGCAAGATGTAATTAAAGTTTCAAGTTAATCAGAGTCAGTTTGGTATTTTTAAGCATACTGGTTGTGTGTTTTAATACCATTGGCTAGCAACAGATATGAAAAATCATGAAAATGGTGAAACAATAATTTAGATGAATTTTATGATTTATTTTAAAGTTGATGGAAGCTAGAAAACTTGGTTTCAGGGAATCTAAGTGTTCCTAGCAGATATGAGTTACAGCATAGGAACTCAAGTTGGTTTCCACTTCCTTATTTCTTTCCTTTCTCTTGGCTGAGAAGAGAAACTGAGAAACAGAGAAGAGAGAAAACAAAAAGAAGAGAGAAAGGGGAAGAAAATAAGTGGAAGAAGAAGAAAGAGGAGAGGAAGATCAAGGATCAAGGTTCAAGCTTAAAGATCTTCATCCAATCAAGAGGTAAGGGGTTTCTATTTATCATTCTGCTCTTTGATTCTCATTGAATGGGGTTTGGGATTTTGAGTAGAAATAGGGGTTTGGAGAGCCAAATCTGAGTTCTTGGCTTGATTCTTGATTCTAAGGATTATGTTAAGTTAGTTTTAGCCTAGTAAACATAAGAGAGCCATTTATGGCTCAAGATCAACCATTAGGATCCATAGATTTAAGAATTGGACAATGGTTGGAGTTATGTGATTTGGACCTAGATCTATGCCGAAGAGAATCCATAGGTTGTATTTGATTTACAACAAGTTTAGGGGCATGGATGGGTGTTAGAAATCACGAAAAAACCAATTTTAGATGATTGGAAGTAAGATTTAAACCTTGAAATAGTGCCACAGTTCTGCCATGCGTGCCACGGCATGAGAAGGTCACGCCACAACGTGAGGTCAGTTTTGCTGCTAGCGCCCGGCATGAAGACACTGTGCCACGGTGTGAGAGTGATGCTATGCCCAGTAATGAAACTCGAGGCTAGGGCACCACGGCGTGCCCAGGTTTGTGTTGCAGCGTGAGCACCATATAGGCTAAAAATGTCATTGATGATGTTTTGAAACTATAGACTAGATAGGATCATTAATATATATTTCCTAAGATATGTTAAGACACAAATGAGAATAGTTCAAAAGGAAAATTATCACCTAGTAAGTATAAGAAAGTATAAGCCCTTGAGTATCCTAAAGTGAAGGATTGCCCTAAGTAAGGACATAGCACCTTAGGCAACCTAGTGTTGCATTAGATATCACTCACGATGTGATGAGATGGTGCAATAGTAGACAAGTATACTAGGATGGATTGTAGGGCTCACTCTAGTAAGAATAAGGAAGGTATGAGCCTTAGGATATCCAAGAGTAGTGAATTACCTTAGAAAGATACCTAGAACCTTAAGCAACAAAGAGTTATAAGTAAGAACCACTCTTGAGTTAGATTCACTTAAGTGGAGATAAGTTTGTGTTTTTAGTTCCAAAGAGGGGATGTCATGTATTAAGTCTCTAGTTAAACGGGACCTTGTGTATTGTAGAATACACAAATGGATGAGTTGAGACTAGTAAGCTTGTCATATCCATGAGAGTAGCTGGATATGCAAAGTTCTAGAGAAATGCTCATTTGTTTCCTTAATAAGGTTGGAATGAAGCATTAGCTAAGATAGACTCGTTCATTAGGATGAGTTGAGTCTATAGGAATGTTAAGGTGGTGTTTATATAAGAGGTAAACATAACACTATGCTCTTCACACACTAGTTAGTTGATCAAGTATGTATGTATGCAAATGGAAATGGTCTAGTAGTATTAATCTTGGTGAGTATCCTTTGATGTAGTATACAATCATGGAGGCCAAGCAAGATAAGTGGGAAATCTGAAGGACTTTTGAGAAGGATGAAGCTTGAACTTCTCGCTAGTGCCAAGGCCAAAGGAGATAAGTGGGAAATCTGAAAGACGCTCTTTGAGCAAGGATAAAGCCTGAACTTCTCAGCGTGCCAAGATATGTATAATGTGAGGATGAGTTTTCCCTCTATTTACAACCAGATGATATACTGAACCAGTTTCTAGCAAGCTTCTTCGTTTTCAACATAAAACTTTGCATGTATTTCAAAACAAACCATTAAACAAGCATATTTTTAGGATCTTTCTTAGACATAATTATATTGCATATCATCTGCATTGCATTTACAGACAGTTGTATGAGCATTGTCTGTTGTTGTTAGCATTTACAATTGTATAGGTAGTTGTTATATCTAACAGTATGTAAGCTATCAGTTTAGATCACATTACTTGGTAGTGTGCAGTTATGAGAATTAGTGGAGGAAACTCCTTCATTTGTAGTTATAGCAATTATTATATTTGTTATACAATATTATAGCTAGCTAGTATTGAAATTGTTTTTACTGAGAATTGTAATTCTCACCCTAGTTGTTCTTCCATGTAAATCCAAGTAAAGACCCTGTTAAGGGAAAGAAGGCGAAGAATGAAGACTAGTATAGTTTTATATGCTTTAGTAGATAAAGCTTATGTATAAGCTTATAGCATGAGTTTGAGTTAGAAACTTAGAACTTCTCATTTGGACCTTTGATGCATAAAGTGGGGAATAGGTCTTGATGAGTGATTTTTGGTGCATGAATCCAAAGTTAATGGTTTAAGTTAGTGATTGATGATTCTTATATGCTAATGAACTGATTAGGGACTTAGGATCACCTAGAAACTATTTTGGAATGGTTAAATCTCATGAAAAGATCCAATAGAACAGTGCATGGGTTCTGCAGAATTCTATAGAATCCAGTTTCTGCTACTTGCACTGTGGTGTAGGGAGGTCACGTTGAGGCGTGAGTCTCATAGTATGTGCACCCGAGAGCAACACGTCGCGGCATGAGGGACCAGAGAGCAGTGCGCCGTGACGTGACAAGGCTTGTGCTGAGGTGTGAGCTCCAAAATTTCTTTAAAATGGGATTCTTGATGTTTTGATATTTCCTGCTAGTTGGGATCATTTATGTATATTTTCTAATGTGTGTTAAGACACAAATAGGGATATTTCAAGAGGGAAATTATCACCTACAAAGTATGAGAAAGTTTAAGCCTTTGAGCATCCAATAGTGATGGTTTGTCTTAGGTAAATATCTTGCACCTTGGCCACTTTTGTGGTATTTGTATCACTTAAGATGTAATGAGTGATGATGTGGTGTTTAGATGTACGTATGTAGGATGTTCTAGTAGTATTAGTCTTTGTGAGTGTCCTTTGATGATGTGCACAATCATTTAGGCCAAGGGAGATAAGTGGGGAGTCCAAAAGGTTCTTTTGAGTAAGGATTCAGCCCAAACTTTTCAATAGTGCTAAGGTGCATGTAATATGAGGATGAACTTTCCCTCTATTTACCATAAGATAATACACTAAATCAGAAATCCTAGTTAAACATCTTGGTTCTATGTTGGACTAAGTATGTATGAAAGAATGTATGTTAACTTGGTATCTTTAGTTTCTAAAGTATGACCTTGTAAAGTTTGAACATATCTTATTTAGCATATGTTAAGATTATGTTTATTATGCTATGTATGACTAGTTTTAGTTTACTTATACTGAGAATTGTTAATTCTCACCCCGTTGTGTTGGGAATCGCAGATACATCACGCAGCTAAAAAATAAAATTCTTCCAAGGATCCATGCGAAAAGACCATATTTCGTGTTTTAAAATTTACCTCTTGAAACGAGATGAAAATACAAATGACTTGAATCACTAACAACGTAATAGCGATGATGTCTCTGCTGTATCCACATAATCAGACTCACGAATGTCTAATGTCTGCAAAAGGAGTCTCACGTCTCTGACACAGTGCTAGTTGCGAAGAGAAGAGAAACCTGTCACTCACTCACTCACTATTTCTGTAGGTGCAGCTAGGGTTCTGTTATGTGTGTTTAGCATCCCCTTTAGCAGTACTATTTATAATAGTGAGTGCCTTAAGTGAGTGTGAGCAGCGACACAATTAGCTATGTATCCCTAGACTCATCTGTTATGACTCTGGCCCATAATTGAATCCCAGTCCAACTTGGATCTTTATTGCTCTAATTTAGTCCGTTCTATGTGTGTGACCCTGCATGTTCTCATAACGTTGACAATAATATTAAAATCTCATTTTTAATATTACATGTAGTGAATGGTATCTAGCAACACATCGCTGCTACCTAAGTAATAAGAATGTCAGTGATTTTACATAACTTTTCTGTGACCAATGTTTCTATGTAGTTTAGTCCATTTGTCAAGATATCTAGATTGAACACAAAGCATAGAATGCGTCACCCTTGTATAATTCAATCCTTCATTTCCTGATACTCGAGTAGACTTTGTAACAACAAATAATATCAATATCTCATATTGACTTATTTAAGCATGGCCATGCATTTCATAGACTCACTCAATCAGGGGCCCCGAAGATATCACTCCTGTTATGTAGGAGTGATAAATCTCATCTAGGTCACTCACATTCCTCTGCATGATTCACGGTATGTCCAATCACTAACTTTATAATCACCTTGTTACAGATGACGTTTGATGGCATTAAAACATATAACTCCTCATATAGGAATCGTAGTGATTTCAGGTCAAAAGACCACATACACCATTGTCACTATTAGAATCACTTATGACACTCACGTAACGATCCATGTAGCGTTCTCATGGCAGGTCAGTCCAGTACATCATTACTCTAATATGTACCAATGTAAAGACTTGATATCTCACATCTATGACCCGTGAAATGTGGTCATCAGTCTACGCACATACTTGTCTCAATGCATTATTGTCGTCCTAATTAACAATAATACTTGACTAGAGACATTTAAGAATAGTGTTCTAATTTTATCCAATATGATCTCACGATCAAGTCAACCACTTGATGTCCTATGACATCAAACTTACTATTCTAAGGACTTTAGTATGTTTATCATAAATAACACAATAAATGAAATGCCTCATATATTAAAAAAAATAGCATAATACAATTTATATAAGCATTGTTAAAATATATCAGCCTCTAGGGCATACATCAACACGTTGTATTGCCATGTTATTTCAGGTGAAAATTCTTTAAAGGAAACGAAGAAAAAGGAAGCTAAGGATTAGACTAGTTCTAGTTTTATTCGTTATATTACAATCTTGTATCTTTTAATACTTCTTTTGTAATGTAAAGAGTTATGTATTACTTCATGCCCCCTTGGGAGGCTAATGTTGTATATATACTTTTTGTTATGAGTTTTATGATAAGTATTATGCTATATTAAAAAAAATAGCATAATACAATGTATATAAGCATTGTTAAAATATATCAGCCTCTAGAGCATACATCAACACGTTGTATTGCCAAGTAATTTCAGGTGAAATATATATACTTTTTGTTATAAGTTTTATGTTTTTCGCATTTCATAAGGCTCTCTATGATGACTTCAGTGTATATTATGGATATATTATCAGGTTATTAGGTATGTAATGACGTTGTAATGTTGTTTATCACTTTAAATGTTACATTTATTGGGATTTCATTATTAGGACATTAAACTTGAGTGGGAGAACCGAGATCCACCTCTTGGGATCGAGATTGAGATGATGGGATTGGGATCGCAGCCTAGGATCCAGAGGCTGATGCCCAGGCCTTTCTTTGGGCCAAACATAGTGCAAGAGCTTCGAGTCTAGTAGGAGGAACCATACTCTTTAGAAACAGGAAACAAACATGTTATTACACTTAGAAAAAATTATGAAACACAAGCTCATCAATATGTTCAAGATGAGATACATAAAAATGGTCTTATAGAGTCATAAGGCTCATCCAGGATATCTTTACAGTAGATGGCCCCATTCTTATCGGCCCACTCAACTAAAAAGTTGAGGATGTCGGCCTCAATTTCTGTCAGCAAAGATAGTAGAGTCTCTATTTCCTCCTGACTCTGGTCCCAAACTTCTTGTGTCCAGTATAGATATATCTGTGGTTCACCTTCTAGGATAACATAAAAATGCGTTAACCCTGGAGCACTTTTTACTCTAAAGAAATCATTCTTGAAGTTCTTAAAGGACTCTTGGTATAGTTTGAATACTCTGAGCCCTAGTTGTGTGCACAAAGTAACCCACCCTTTTTGAAAGTTGTTCCTGGTTGGCGAAAACCATGTGAAAAGAAAGAAGAATGACCCCATGGAGTATGACCATTCAAAGGTCCTACAAATGAGCTCAAAGGTCCCAATAAAGCCCCATGCGTTCAAATGTAGTTAAGTTGGAGCTACCCGCAGGTGGTTTAAGACTTTGATCTCGAAGTCGGAGAATGGAAGTTGGACTCCAATGTGGGTGAATAATGCATCATACATGTAAATAAAGTGGTCACCCATTATATTCTCTATCCTTCAGCTGATCTTCCATTAAATGCAAATATTTTTGTTTGCCACTAGCATCCTCTGAGGTCTCGAAGCTTGATGGAGTGCCTAGAACTTCCCAGTCAACCTATTGATGCATATAACTTGTTTCTGGGAAAGGTATATTCTCTTGGTTTTGACGTAGATGCTCTTCATCATCTTATCTCCAAGCTAATAGTGTTACCTATAGAGGCTATACTTATGCCAGAATCAGAAATGGTTCCATCATAACTCTCTAACTCCCTCATAAGTATAGAGAGCGCACGTGATGGTCTTTGCCTTGTAAGATCTCTAGCACTGTCCATTCTCCGTATCATTTCCAAGATATTCACCCCAGATAGTGGCCTCTTTGTCCAACTAGTATCTCCACCACAGGGAGCCCGTCTCCACCACACCAGAGGTGGCGGAGACGGTGGAGCACTCAGAATTTCTAAAGAATTACTCTCTTCACCATTGTTGTACTGTTCTCACTCTTATCATGGTGATTATGGAAGAAAAATAAAGTGGGAAAAGGAAGTACCTTATTTTTGAAGAAGGAAAAGGTGTTGAGAGGTTGAAAATGTATGAAAATGGTCGCTAGAGTCTTATAGGAGAGTCACTAGAAATTGCCAAGAGAAAGAAGGAAAATGTGAGGGAAGGAACCCCACTTCTATTTATATCCTTGTGGGTAACCCCCAACTGTTACCATGTACAAGGGCAAAAGGGTCTTTTCACTTTCATTTTGAAATTCAATATTAAATTTGAAAATGACAATCATGGTGGCATGAAGATCAAATAGCAAATTCCACTAACTTTTTGCCACGTGATAGTACGAACTTAACACAGTAGTTGAAAAGACTGTGGTCAGAATTGAAACAATGCATGACAGGGCAGGGTGATATCCATGATGGATCACAGACTAATACCATAGTGTTATGATAAAATTATAATACGGATAATGGCTTCGCCTTCAAATTACCTTCAAATTTAATGATGAGTCTCATTGTCGAAATCGGTATGGAGGCAATTCAGTATGAATCCCGGACAATAGTGTATCGACTTAAGGTAGATTGATCTATATCAGATCTCGACCAAATTAATTAACACTGGGGGCATCTCGATTTTTATTTTTCATCACGAATTTTGGCCCTTCGTTAAAGACATCATGAGATCCAGCATCAATATAATGACTTGGATCCCTTTGTTCTATACGTGTCGTTTGCTCTTGATGAACTCAGATATATTGACACTCAGCTATCGCATCTAAGAGCCAAGCTGGGGACAACTATTCTGGACTAAGTTTCGGGTTAGCAGTTCATGAGCAACCCAGCCCGCTAGAGTTCGATTTTGGATATTTATGAGCGTTATTGGATAAGTAAATATACTTATTTGTTAGGAGTAAATCTCTAACAAAATTCTTCATAGATAAATGAATTAATTATATCTCTCATAAATAGGGGAGAACATTATAAGACATAACAATCTTACTAAAAAATTATCCTAATTAATAGCATTTAATGCAGATTTAAATATGATTCTTATCAACTAAGACGTTCCTATAAATACCACACAATGTCGCAAAGGTATACGTCTAATTTCAAACACTACCCACCTTATGCACAATCTAACTTGAGTATCAGAGTGCCTTTTGTAGGTAGTTACCGCTCACACCACCGTCGCAACCTCCGTGCGTCCAATGAAATCACCTTCTTTAACTTTCAGGTGATTCTCTAAAACCCGTTTAGAATAGTAATAAAGTAAATTGATTATATAAATTGAATTCCATTCATTTATAAGATATTTTAGACATAAAGTTTAAATTTTATAAATTAATTTAATCCTTTTTATAATAAATTTTACATATAAAAAATAATTTTAAATCAAATTTAATTAATTCAATTTAAGTCAAATTAAGTCAATTCTTGTAATCCCAAACACAATGATTATATAAAGCAACCAATTGAAATTATATTAGAGCGTTGTATTTGATGACTATGAGAACATATCCAAATCCTTCAAATAAGTTTTACATTGTGGCAACAAATTTCTCTGATAAAAAATAAAATGATCAACTTTGTTATCTGCCTATATTGGCCCACAAAATAAAATTTCTGGATGCATGTGGACCCAGCCATGAAGGAAATTACAAGCATTATTATTTGGATTAGGGGTGTCCAACGGGTCGGGTTGACCCACGAACTTGCGGGTTTCGACCCAACCTAACCCATAAAATGCGGGTTGGGTTGGGTTGGGTTCGTGGGTTGGGTTGGGTTGAAAAATATTCAACCCACAGTGTGTGAGTCAGGTAACGGGTTGGAACACTTCCAACCCTCACAACCCAATCCACCCACAGCTCATTATTTTTTTTTTTGTAAAATCAGTTTCCACTCACCTCCAATCTGTAACACTCACTCCCATTATTAAATTTTTGAAGAATTTTTTATGATGCTACTCTTACTTTTTCTAGATCATTGCATGTTACTTTAAATACTTTATTCCATAAATTGTGTGACATCAATAAGTTTATAAAGAAATGGATTGGATGGAATGATCCATTTTTGAAGGAGATGACCATTTTCATGAAAATGAAGTTAGATAAATATTGGGATGACATTGATGGTCTTCTAAATTACTTATTGTTTGTGGCTATTGTCTTTGATCCAAGGTATAAAATGGATTATGTTGAGTTTTTCTTGGAAAAGATGTATGGCTTGGAATTGAGTGTGAAAATTATGAAGAGGTTAGACAATGTTATGAGAATATTGTTTGAACATTATCAACAAATGCATCATGTTCCTCTTGATGCTAGTGATTCTAGTTGCATGTCATCTGATGTTCCTTCCTGTACACATAATGATGATATTGAAGATGATAATGATAGTTATAAATCCGAGTTTAGATTAAAAGTGAAGAAAAAACAACATGCGGTAAAAAAGAATGAGCTTGAGAGGTACAAGGAGGATGATGTGGAGGATGATGTTGATGGCTTTGATATTCTTACATAGTGGAGAGAAAAGACCAAGAAGTATCATGTTCTTTCATTCATTGCTAAGGATATCTTAACAATTCATGTTTCTACAGTTTCATCTGAGTCAGTATTTAGTACTGGAGAGTGAATTCTTAACCCTTTTTGTAGTTCTTTGCAGCCTACCACTATTGAGGCATTGATTTGTACTCAAAATTGGTTGAGGACTCCTAAGAAACCCATAGATTTACAGGTTCAGATGGATGATATTGAGAAGCTTGAAGCTGGCAGTATTTTATATAGAACTCATTCAATTTGTTTAATGAATTATTAATTGTTTATTACTAATTGTTAATACTTTTTTAGTATGTTAGATATGTCAGCTGTTAGAGAAGAAATTGTGGCTCTTAAACATTAATTCTTTTAGCTGTTTGCGGTTTAATGGTTGGCTTTCTAATTCTTATGAACTTATTATTTCATTGTTGAGTTTAAATTTATATATAATTTGACAATTATCTTGTTGATTGTGCAGACTAAGGAGGAAAGGAGGGCACGCCGTCGTGCAGAGTTCTATGAGATGTCCATGGATCCTAAATACCCATGGTGGCATTTTAGGATGTTTTCTCCTCAATTTTGTGTTGTTCCAATCAAGTTTAAGTGTAGGCATTGTGATGTTACTCTCAAAGTAAACAAAGAAAATAAGTTCCTAAGACTCTCGATGCATCTAAGTGACCGTTGTGTTGAAAAATCAATGGATCGTTTAGATGATAAAGAGTATATGGATAAAATAGAGAGTGAAGTCAATGATTATATTGTCCATAATTCATATGACATGCATGATGACACTGACTTTGATTGGTTAGACTAATTTGTTATTTAAGTTATGACTAACTTTGTTTAATTTATTCAAGATTTAATAAGACTTGTTAGTTGTTAATTTGTTATGCACTTATTGACTTATGGTGTTTAGATTATTTGATATTGAGACTTATGATGTTAATTTATTAGATTTTATACTAAAAATTTTTTTTTCAAGAATTTTTTTTAAAATGTCGGACTCACAGGTTGGATCCAACCCAACTCATTATTAAGCGAGTCGAGTCGGGTCAAGTAAAGAAAATCTCTTGATCGGATCAAGTCAAGTCGAGAAAAAAATCTCTTATATGAGTCGAGTCTAAATATGACATTGAACTCACCTAACTTAACCTACGGATACCCTTAATTTGGATTGCCAACAAAAGCTACATTCCTTGGTCAACATCCAATTATTTCTGTTCTGAATGGTCCAATGGGATATTGGCCTGCCGTTCGAGGACAATCTCACAATTCCATTCAGTTCACAAGTGTTCAATTATTTTCCACTGATATTTTTTTCTAGAGTACGGGATATTCTTATAAATTTGGTCCATTTAAATTATTTTTAAGATTAATTCTTATTTAATTGTAAGAATGCCAGAGTTATACAATTTTTTCATAAAAATTATTTTCATAAAATTTAAGCTCGTGTCATTATTTCAAGAGTTTGCAATTATTTACTACTTTAACGGTTTAACCCACCGTTCGTGCGTTCCACTTCTTCTGATACCGTTAGCATGATACTATCACAAATTACGGAGTGAAATAACGTCTTACTCCAGTTTTTGGTGGAGCAAGAAGGTGGGGAATGAACTCAGGAAAATATGATTTCATTCTGGATAAGACTTTGCATTATTCATGTGCACATGGGTTTGAATCTTCCATTTAACTAGTGCATTATTTATATTTGGTGGTAATATTTTTTTATGGAAATTCTGTTACGCTCACAAAGAATTATTTGAGTAGCCTACAAGCCTTTTCTTAAAGTAATTCTAAGTACAAAATTTTGCCTGTCCTTTGAAATTTCAAATATGTCAATTGGTAATATTAAAATAATCTATCTATGTTTGCTTAAAAGAAAAGAAAAAAACTACTACAATACATTATAATTTTTTTTTTAAGTAACACTATCAAGTTATAGTGTATGAATATATTATAAAATCTTCATTATAGATTTTTTATGTGTAAATGTGGACAGTTATGATTATATCAGTTTAGTAAATTATAGTTATTTTATATTTATTAGATATTTTTTATAACTGTCCATGTGTACAAATAAAAAGTTAATAAAGATAACATAGTGTATTAAAATACTATAATTTGATAATATATTGTAGAATTATATATATATATATATATATATATATGATGAGATTAATTTATATTAGTGTAAAATTTTTTTTACATTTATTTTTAATCATTAATTTTATTTTTATCTAATGATTAAAATTATTTTATTAAAAATAACTATTAGTTAAAAGTGAAATTAATAATTAAAAATAAATATAAGAAAAAAAATTTATACTAATAGATCCTCTATATATATATATATATATGCTCACTTGCAGTTTACATGTGCTGCAGCCTGAAGAATTCAATGATTATCATGTCATTGTTCCTTATTTGAGAGATATGTAGTAAGAAAAATATTTTACTCGGTATGACCTAAATTTTAACTTTAATGTAATTAAAATAGATGATAATAATAATTTACAAAATTTATATGATTTACATTAAATGATATAGAGTGATAAATTTCTCTAGTTATAAAAATACCTAATAATTTCTATTATTATTAACATCTACATTTGCTCGCACCACCACATTTATCGCCACTAGTCACATCATCAACTCCGATAACCGCTTTATGGTGTAAGATTTGACGTTGTCTTGTTGGAGCATAGTGATTAGGGAAATAAGGATTTAGATTTAGATAATGAGCTGTAAGAGTAAGGACAAATGCTACGGAATTAATTGATGGAGATGCAAGTTGTCAAGATAAGCCAAATGAGACAAAATCAAGAGAAGACTTTCGAATATATGCATCAGTCAAGGAGTTAATTGATAAAAATACAAGCTGTCAAGACATACTACAATGAAGCTAAAATCAAAGAGAATACTTGTAATTAGGCTAAAATCACGTTTTTAATCCTTTCTTGTACATAAAAACTGATGTATACTTTTATTTAAGATACAGTTCCGAATTGTACTAAAAACAAAAAATACAGCTCTGAATCAAAGATATTCCTTACTCTTTAAATTCGTTTACATGGAACTGTTTTGACGAAATTCAGGTTCATAAATTACTCTGCATTTACTAAAATATGATAGTCCAAATGGAAAGGGTTCGACTCCCATAAATATGTAATTTTGATTTCGATAATGAGAATTATGTGTTAGAATTTTTATTTATGAACTAACATAAATTATGTTATATTTTTATAAAATTTAAATTAATTAAATGTCAAAATTATTAGAACATTTTATTTAGTCTAAATTATGATCAATATTGTTAATGGACTTATTGTTGTTAAAGTACTGCTCATATATGTAGGTTTTATTTCATAGGTCTTGTATATGAATTTATCATAGTGAGTAAGTTTAACTCATTTTAATTGTTCTATATATATAGGGAGAGACCCCTATTCCTAGTCACTCTAGTGTGTACAGTTGTCCCATTGATATTGACGCGTGAGCAACTATTGCGGGATAGGAATAGTATTTATCCCTCGTCGAGTTTTGCTTTTCAAGGTTTCAATAATGATTTCTTCATCGACGTTTTTTCAAGGTAACCCTAAAACCTTTTATATGTATTGATATGTCATAAATTATTAGAATTAATAGATCCAATAAATTTATATCAATTGGTATCAGAGCCAATATTTTAATCCTAATTATGACTATCAATATTTTGTTTTATCAAGAAATCTTATGAGGTTTGAAAAAATTTAAGAAACCTAAAATCTTAACATATGTGATGTTTAATTTAAATTTTTTTAAATCGATTTCAAAAATAAAGTTAGGGCTTTTGTATATTGGGTTGTCTTAAATTCAGAAACATGTTTCCTGCATTTTGGTATTGTGAATTTACAAATAATTTCACTTAAATCCGTGGAACCCTAAAGTTTAATTTTTTTTTTTGTGATTCTTTTTCTTTTAGAGATTATTTCAAGAAATTGATTTAGAGTTATTGTAGATCCCTTTTTCCTGAATCTAACAACGTTTGGATCTTGAGTTTTGGTTGAGAAACAACCTCGAATTTCTAAGAAAAAAATTCGCAGTGTGTTGTGCGTGTTCCTCGTTTTGGTTGAGAAAACCCAGAACATATGTGCAGTTGTTTTGAAAATTTTTATAGGGGTTTTAAAGCTCATGATTTACTGAATCTAATGGAATAAAAATCTCCAATTTTAATGAAGTATCAAGAGAAAAATTTGACACGACCCGATTACAAAGAAACGGGCGAAGGAAACCCTAGTCTCCTGCTCATTCACCACTCGCGCAGGTGGCGCGTGTAGGCACGTGTGGATTCATGGAGCATGTTTTTTAACTTCTGTTTTTTAGGTTGTGCTCCATGCGCCCTTTCTTATTTTTCTATAATTTTTATTTATTTTTCCATACTTATTTTCTATTTATTCCAAAATTTATAAAGATTAAAATTGTTAAAAATATATGGTACTATCCTTTTTTGCCTCTAAAAATTTTTGTGTATTATTGTGATGCTACTGGGCATGGTATATATTGTGTACTCTTATAGTTGATGTTGTTTGGATACTGAAATAATTTTTTATGTTATTTTTTGCATAAATTAATATATAATGTTTTGAAAATTATTTATTTTGTTGTTATTTACGTGATTTGATTATGAGAGTTGCTATTTAAAGTATTGTGGTACTGTATTGAAGCACTTTGCATAATTGTGATGCTATTGGATATCATATATATTGCACACTCAGATTTTGTGTTATTTGATTATTTAAATAATTTTGATATTATGTTGTATATATAATATTGCATAATGTTAAAAATTATTGTATATTCTCCAAGTTTTGATCTGAATTTTTTTCAGCATGATTGTGACACTACTGAGAGTGTTGTACAATCTGTACTCTCAGACTTGATATTGTTTAGTCACTGAAATAATTTCAGTGTTATTTTGTGCATAAAATGTTATGTAAAATATTATATATATTATTATTTCTTGTTATTCTTTATGCAATTTTGTTCTGAGAGTAATTATTTAAAATGTTGTGAAGCTTTTGGGCATGTTTCATGATTGTTGTGAGCTTGCCTTCGCGGGACCAATTATGTTGAAGTGTCATTTTGTTGATATTTTGTTAGTAATGTTACATTGAGGATTATATTGATAATGCGCTTACCTCATTGGTTTACCTTTATTAATGTAATTCCTAATGATTTGTTAAGTAATATTATTTTGGAGCACTTTGCATGATTGTGATCTCACCTTCGCGGGACCAATTGTGGCAAGGTGCTATTTTGTTAATAAAATATTGTTATTTTGTGGCATTGAGGATTATGTTGATAATGCGCTTACCCTATCAATTTGCCTTTATTAATATAATTCCTAATGATTTGTTAAGAGCATTGAGGTTATGTCTTTAGAATTTTCAGTATCCTCTCGATACTAGCTTTAGGGACATGATTTTAATGTTTGTGGGAGTCTACTCATGTGTTATAATTCAAGACCCTTAGGCGGGATTACAATTTCATAGGAGAGCTCCATTGTGGTTATTGCTCATCTTGTTTACTAAAATACTCGACAAGAAAATCTCTCTTTAAAATATTGATTCAGCTTTGCTGATGAAAATAAATGTTTTGACAAAGTTGTGTGGGACCAAGTATGAGGACTGGGTTAAGTCAATGAGTTTATTTTTAGCCACCTCTATTATTGATGTTGCTCTCACTGTGGATGAGCCCTGAAGCCCATAGATATGTTTTCCACTGCGATTATGGTGAAATATGAAAGGTGGGATCATTTAAATAAAGTTTATCTCATGACAATAAAGTATAGCATGGACAAAGCCATTAAGGAGAGTTTTCATGATGTGGATAACGTCAACCATTTTTTGTGAAGCTATTGACATATCTAAATGGGCATGTGACCTCTTTATGTTGACCAAGATTAAGCATGATAGTGTGAATGGTGATTGTGAACGCACCACGAAATTTGTGGATTGGCTCAAACAAGCTAATTGTATAGAGTTTAATAATTGGATTAAAGAGAAGGAAGTTGAACCCTTGGCTCTAATGTTTTTTTAATCCAATCTTGTTAATGTTCCTTACAACACTTTTTTGTTAGATATTGGTGCAACTACTCACGTTACAAGCTCATTATTAGAGTTCAAAATTGGCGAAAGCCAAGTGAAGGAGAGTTACTAATCATATAGGAAATAGAGTTAGTGTCAAAGTAGAGTATATAGGTATTATTTCCTTGAAGCTGTGTATAGGATATTCTTTAGGTTTAAAAGTTACCATCTATGTGTTCTCTATAAGAAGGAACTTGTTTCTAGTTTCTACTTTGGATAGTTGCCTTATCATGTCTATATAGCGATAATAGAGTTTCCTTACCTTATGATTTCATTATAGTTATTTCTGGTATTTCTAGAGTTTCGTCTAATGGTCTTTATATGTTAAATATTGACCCCTTCTGTTGATCTAATGACGTTTAAATATCAATAATGTTGTTAGGAACAAGCGTGGTAGAGTTGTTGAAAACCTTTCTATGTTGTTGCACAAACGTTTAAGACATATCTCTAGGGAGAGAATAGAGAGGTTGATCAAGGAGAATATTCTTGATGATCTAGACTTTTCTGATTTTGAAACCTGTGTTGATTGCATAAAAGGGAAACTTACAATTAGAGTCAGGAAGAGTGGGGTTACCAAGACTGAAGGAATACTAAAGTTAATTCATACAGATATTTATGGGCCCATTACTCCTATTGCAGAAAGGAAAAATCGTACTCTTATGGATATGTTGAGATGTATGCTTAGTCATTATACTCTTGCTGAATTCTTGTGGGAGATGCCTTGAAGACTGCTGCTTATATATTGAATCATGTGCCAAGTAAATCTATGTTGAAGACTCCATATGAGCTTATGATAGGCAAATGGCCTACCTTGAGGCATTTTCGTGTTTAGGGTTGTAGGGCAGAGGTGAGACCTTATAACCCACATTTAAAGAAGCTTTTCTTCATTGGCTATTGTATTGGCTCAAGAGGTTTTAGGTTCTATTGTCCTTCTTATACTACTATAGTTATTGAATCCGATCGGGCTGTCTATTTTGAAGGGGACTTAGAACATAGTAAAACTCAGGAGCAACGTATTGTTGATTCCAGTGAGGAGCATGTTATTGTTCCTATTTCTATTGATCCCTTTCCAGGGATAATGCCATCTCATTTGATCTATAATGACGATGTTGTTGATCCTGTTAATAATGTCGATATCCCTCAACAAGTCAAAAATAATGTACAGATTCCAGATGTTGTTGTGACTCTACTGAGAAGATCTGAGCGGGTTCCTATATCCACTGAATCTACTAGATTCAGGGATTATGTTGTATACTTATAGGAACATGAGTTTAATCTAGTTGAGGATTCTGATCCTATTTCTTTTCAAGAGGCCATGGTTAGTCCTAATAGTGCACAATGGCTAGTGGCTATAGAGGATGAGTTGGCCTCTATGAGAAATAATAATGTTTGGGAATTGGTGGAGTTGCCTACTGGGTGTAAAACTATTGGTTGTAAATGGGTCTTTAAGACTAAACGTGATGCTATAAGTGAAATTGAGAGGTATAAGGCCAGACTTGTTGCTAAGGGATATAACCAGAGGGAAGGTATTGATTATAAGGAGATTTTCTCACCAGTCTCCACTAAAGACTTTTTTCGTGTTGTGATGGCTTTGGTTGCTCATATTGATTTGGAGCTTCATCAAATGGATGTTAAGACTACCTTTCTAAATGGTGATTTGTATGAGGATGTGTATATGTATCAACCTAATGTTTTTGTTGAAGATGGTAAAGATCATATGGTATGCAAATTGAGAAGATCCATTCATGGATTGAAACAGGCTTCCAAGCATTGATATTTGAAATTTGATTATATTGTTAGTTCTCTTAGTTTTAAAGAGAATACTGTTGATCAATGCATTTATCTGAAGTTTAGTAGGAGTAGATTCATCATTCTTATTTTATATGTTGATGATGTATTGTTGGCTAGTAATGATATTGTTTTTTCTGAATGAGACTAAGCAGATGTTGACAGCACATTTTGATATGAAAGATCTTGGTGATGCCTCATTTTGTATTAGTTACTGAGATTCACCATGACAGATCTCGTGGTATTCTAGGCTTGTCTCAAAAAGCTTATATTGAAAGGATTTTAAATAGATTTAATATGAAATCTCATAATCCTTGTGCTGCACCTATTCAAAAGGGTGAAAGACTCTCTAATACCAGTGTTCTCAAAGTGATAAAGATGTTGCTGAAATGGAGAAAGTCTTATATGCTTCCGCTGTTGGCAGCCTTATGTATGCTTAAGTTTGTACATGTCCTGATATTGCTTTTGTTTTTAGTCTACTTGGGAGATACTTGAGCAAACCTGGTATGGCTCTTTGGTAGGCTGCAAAGCGAGTTATGAGATATCTACAGGGTACTAAATATTATATGCTCACCTGTAGGATGTCAGACTGCCTTAAGGTGATAGTCTATATTGATTCTGATTATGGTGGTTGTCCAGATGACTACAAGTCCACATCAAGGTATATCTTTATATTAACAGGAGGAGTTGTTTCTTGAAAGAATATTAAACAGACACTTACAACTACTTCTACTATGGAGGCAGAGTATATAGCTTGTTATGAGGCTACGCATCAAGCAATATGGTTGAAAAATTTGATTATTGAATTTCTTATTGTGGAGAGTATTTCCAGGCCTCTTACTATTTATTGTGATAACTCTATTGTAGTATGCTTCTCTCAAATTAATAAAAGCTCTAAACGCTCTAAACATTTTGATACAAAATTCACGTTTGTTAGAAAGAAGATTCAGGAGTTTTAGACTCATGTCGAGTATATCCCTACATAACTTATAGTAACAGATCCCCTAACTAAAGGTTTAGCTGTTAAAAATTTTGTTGATTATGTGACCCATATGGGTATAGCGAGGTCTTTCGATGTTTTGGGTTAGTGAGAGTTTATTTTGTAATTTTGTTGTGACCTCATTTTATGTCTTGAGACCTTAGAAAATTATATTGTTATTATTATCATTGTCATATAATATTATTATGTTATTATCTATGCAGTTTTGTTTATTCATAATATGACATATTGTGGAGACATTTTAGACCTAGTCTCATTTTGTTGTTGTGCTGTGATGTTTGTTAAATCTCAAAAAGCATCTTGGGGGATGCTTGGGGCTATTTTGTTGGGAAATGCACTTTGATCACATATTGACATGTAATTTTGGACGTGCTTTGCCATTACTCATATACCATATTTTGATGGGTCACCGAAATATGAGTATGTTGCATATATGATATTAGTATTCCTTCGAGTATGATTTTCTGCATTGTTGATATATTTGTAATCTCATTTTGGACCAGTTGTTGAAAGTGCTATCTCGATTTTGACATCATGTTGTGGCCACATATTGTTTAATTAATTTGGAGAATTGTTTTCTTATTAAAGTGATATAATATGACTTATGCTACCCAAGTGGGAGAATGTTGGAATTTCTATTTATGGACTAGCATAAATCATATTATATTTTTATGAAACCCAGATTAATTGGATGTCAAAATTATTAGAGCATTTTGTTTAGTCCAAATTATGATCAGTATTGTTAATGGGCCTATTGTTGTTAAAGCACTAATCATATATGTAGGTTTTGTTTCATGGGTCCTGTATATGAGTTTACCATAGTGGGTAGGTTTAACCCATTTTAATTATTCTATATATACAGGGAGATACCCTTTTTCCTAGCCGCTCTAGTGCATACAGTTGCCTCATTGATATTGACGCATGAGCGACTATTGTGGGATAGGAATAGTATCTCTCCCTCATCAAGTTTTGCTTTTCAAGGTTTCAACAATGACTTCTTCATTGACGTCTTTTCAAGGTAACCCTAAAATCTTTTATATGTATTGATATGTCACAAATTATTAGGATTAATAGGTCCGATAAATTTATATCATTAAGTGCATGTAAGTAATATTATTAGGAGGAGTCTCCACTTAAGCATTTGACCATTCCCTGGAAAATTAGTTTCTCACCTATTGAGTAAAGATACTTTAAGAAAAAAAAAAGTTACTCTTCAATTAAAGAATATCCTCATAGAATGCCTTGCTATCACCACCTTTACTCGATTTATAAATTTTTTTTTGTGATGAATAATGTTATTTTTTTATGAAGTACAGACACAGAACACGACACGGACACAGACACAGGGACACACCAAATTTAAAAACCTATAGGACACAGACATGATATATATATATATATATATATATATATATATATATATATATATATATATATATATATAGATAGATAGATAGATAGATAGATAGATAGATAGATAGATAGATAGATAGATAGATAAATAGATAAATTAATATCAAAGTGAATTAAAGAACTTGATTTATGTATATATATAATTATAAAATTTAAGGAAAAAAATTCATAATTCATTAATATCATTTCTATAAATTTGAAGATTTATAATATCTTAATATATGTCATATATGCTAATATTTATTACCTAGTAAGTCTTTTTCAAAAAATATGGAGCATAATTTCTATTGACATTTTCTAAAAAATCTTCTAAACCAACTTCTCTTAATAGAATTAACTATGTATAAATGCATGTGCATCCAAAAAAATTAACTAGAGGGAATATCTAAATACTAACTTAGTTTTACTCTCCACCATCAATGAATAGGACCTTCTCCAACTCCGGTTCATTAAGAGAAATATTGGTAACTTCAAGGATTTCATGATCTTCATCAATTAGTGAAAACTCATTTCCCACGATATGCTACATCGTTGTTTTCCTCTTCTTGTATTATGTACTTTTTATTGTATGGTGAAAACTGATTTTTTTCAAAACAAAAAAATTAATGGGTCGTGTCCTAGACGTGTCCAAGTATGTCTGAGCTATCTCCAAGTTGAAAAATATAATTTTTTTTAATCGGATACATTCAGATACACAAAACACGTGTGTCATACGCACGTCCCTATGTGTCCGACATGCCAACACGCCTTAAAAATGGTGTCCGTGCTTCATTTTAAATATTTGTTCAAACATTATTTATCAAAATATATTCCTTTCGAAGGTTAAACAACTTATCAACATTTTCTTTCTTTCTTTCTTTTGATTAAGTTCGCATTGAGAAGTTGATATACTTCAAATTGACTTTTTAACGTAAAATATAAACAAAATTTAAAATAAAATAACAAAGGTGGGAAGTCATCTTGAATAGTGCTGCCTTTGCACCTAAATAATGGTGTATTTGATTCAGTGGTTGTTGGCATATTAGGTGAGAAGTTAGCACAGCTCAAGCTAACTTACCACCTTGGTTTCTAATTTTATTTGATCGACCTCACAATGTGTAAAAATACAGCATATTTTGATGAATCATCTTTGAACTATGTTAAAGAGAAAAATGAAGTTTTGAATCATTATATAAGAAACTCCACTTTTTACCCTTTCACCGAGATACAACGTTCACACTCACTCGTTATCCTCACGCACGTAAATCATCTTTCTCTAATCTCTATTCTTGTTGAAAATCCTCCAAGGCTCAAGTAATTGTTCTCTGTGCAAAATAAGCCTTTTTCCTCCATGTATTTAGTCAATTATAAAAGCTAGAATAAATTATGTTCTACTATCTTGAGAGATGTTTAAATTATACTATTCTCTTCTCTATTTTGAAAAATTACTCTCTTCTTTTCTGAGAGATGAAAGAGTGCTACACTTTAGTCCATTTTTATGTTTTCCGTTAAAACTCCCACATAGTGGAAGACTCCAAGTTGCAGCAGCCATCAGCTAGTAAGGTCCAAGTTGCAGGTGTTGGCTGTTGGATACCATTATAGTGTTGTCAGTGCAAGTCATGAATAGTTAAGAAGGTATTTAAGAATCTTTTAAGGAATATTTCTAACAATGTTTAGCTAATTGGAACAAATTGCACTGGCAGCGTTGTCGTTGTGCCCAATGGCCAACACTTGCAATTTCAACCATTTGGCTGGTAACTACTGCAACTTCGAGTTTTCAAACTTGTAGGAGTTTTAATGGAAAACAAAAAGATGGACTAAAGTGTGACACATTATCATTTCTTAGGGGAAAAGATTGTAATTTTTCAAAATAGAGAAGAGGATAGTATAATTTAAGCATCTCTCAGGTGAGGACAGTGTAATTCACTGTAAAAGTTAAAACAAAATGTGAAACTGTGCTATATATATGGAGATGAGAGTTCGTGAAAATAAACAGTGATTGTATTATTCCTGAATATGGTTTTTATACACTATATGATCAAGTAAAAGAAATAACAACTGCTCTAACTACTTCTAACAACTTGAACTAATTGAATTGTCTAACTACCACTAATATAACTAATTACAATAATTAAACTAATCAATTTTTTTTGTATAAACCCCGTGGTATCTGGAAACCACATTAGGCTCTAATTAATTTGGAGTCGAGTCAGGTCAGACCACAAAGGTGTAAAGTTATCCCAGTGTTGGTTTTTTCCATTCACAAGACTCGAACTCGAGACCTTGCATATGGGGAACAAGTACCGAACCACTTGAATTAACCAAGTGTTGGTAAATTAATCAAATTATTAATAATTATAATAGCTCCCCTAAAGATGGGAAGTATATGTCCAAAATTCCCAACTTGGATAACATATTTTGAAATTAAGGGAGTGGTAGAGTCTTGGTAAGTAAATCTGCCAACTGATAGGTGGACTTGACATGCACCAGTTTGAGTAAGCCTGAGTTGACTCTTTCTCTAACAAAGTGACAATCAATGTCAATGTGCTTGGACCTCTCATGGAATGAAGGATAAGAGGTCAAGTGTATGGTAGCTTAATTATCACAGTAAAGCATTACAGAAGTAGGCTGAACTCTAAGATCACAAAAGAGATAGTTTATGCAAGTAATTTCACTACTCATAGTGGCTAAGGCTTGATATTCAGCCTCTGCTGAAGAGTGGGAGATTGTGCCCTATTTTTGGGATTTCCAGAACACCAAGGAATCCCTAAGGAAAATGTAATATCCAGAAACAGATCTTCTAGTGTCTAGAGAGTTCCCCTAATTAGCATCAACATATGCTCGAATGCTGAGTGTGGAGGACGAGGAAAATAGAAGTCCTTGGCCAAGAGTACCTGTGAGGTGCCTTAGGAGATGATACACAACATTAAGATGAGAAGAAGTAGGCTTAGACAAAAACTGACTCTGCTTGTTAATAGCAAAGGTAATGTCTGGTCTTGAAATAGCTAGGTACAATAACTTGCCAACTAATCTTCTGTAAACAGTACTATTAGGTAAAGGGTCTCCTTCATCAGAGCTGGGTATTGGATTAGGATCCATAGATAGTGTAGCTGGCTTAAAGCCTAAGAACCCAGTAACCTCAAGCAAGGATAAAGTGTAGCTTCTTTGAAAAATTAATATCCCTTTTATGGATTGAGCAATTTCCAATCTAAAAAAGTATTTCAAGTTTCCAAGGTCTTTGAGTTTGAATGTAGCTTGCAGGAGACACTTAACTACAGTAATGGCAGTGGATGAGGAACTAGCAATAATGATATTATCCATATATACTAACAAGGCCACGAACTCAAAACCTATTCCTTTAGTGAATAGGGAATAGTCACTTCTAGATTGAGAAAAACCATGTACATTGAAAGCTGCAAAAAACTTGTTGAACCATTGTCGTGAAGCCTATCTCAAGTTATATATAGACTTGTTAAGTTTGTATACCAAAATCTTATCATTAGTTGTATAGCCATTGGAAAAGTCCATGTACACCTCCTCAAATAAGTCTCCATTTTAAAAAGCATTATTTATATATAACTGAACTTGGTGCCAACCTTTCAATGCTGCAAGTGACAAAAACAATCTAATAGTGCATAACTTGACCACAGGTGAAAAGGTGTATACAAAGTCAATGCTTGCTTGTTGTGTATGGCCTTTGGCTACTAAACGGGCCTTATACTTATCCATAGAACTATAAAGAAGGTATTTGATATTGTAAATAGGGATGTACACAAGTCAATTTGGTTCAATTTTAGGGGTAAAAAAATCCAAACTAGTTAAAATTAATTTCTTTGGTTTTTGCAATTTTTCTTGACCAAACTAAACCAAACAACAACGAGTTGGTTTGGTTTAGGTGGTCGAGTTATCAATGAACACAATGAACAATGAACACATACAGAGAGCAAAATGAACAATAACACAGGTAGAGCATTTGTTCACATAGGTAATAGAGCATCATAGGTAAAACAAATGAACAATAAAATAGAAAAAAGACAAACGAAGAAAAAAAATAAGGTGGTGAACAAACCTTCATCGTCGGTGGTTGACGGCTCACGGCAAGTAGAGTAGCTCGTTGTTGTAAGGTCACCGCTCATAGCAAATCTCAACCAAATAAAAGCTCGTCTTTGTCACACCAAATTGAATGGAGCCGTCAATCGTTGTTATTGTCACAACATAGCACATCGTCCTCGCCTATGGACCTAGGTCGTCGTTGAAGGGAGCCAAGGAAGGACAGCTAGGGCAAAACTCAAAGGGAGTATGTATATGGTATCAAATGGGATATTAAATGGGGGAGGAAAACTCAAAATTGATGAAGCATTCTTCACCAAAACATAACATATAGTCTTAGGAATATTAATAAAAAAAATCATCAAGTTGGGTGTTTGGGTCTCTGGTCAAAATCTAGGAACCCAAGAATTGAACCATTTGTGGTTTGTTTTGATCTAGTTTTACTCAATTAGACCCAAACACCAATTGGTAAGATTTGGTTTTTCGGGTTCATCGGGTCAAACTAAACTAATGAACACCCCTTCTTGTAGAACCAACAGTAACCTATGGAATGCTTCCCTTGAGGCAATTTAACTAAGGTCCATGTATTGTTATCCTCCATAGCTTTGAGTTTTGCTGTCGTATGTAATATCCTCCCTAATCTATTATTCTTGATTATAGTTATATAAGTTCAATAACACTTGTATAAGTTACCTGTCAATTTTGTTGACCTTCTGTGTTAGTTTAAGTATAATACTATAACACCAAATGTGAAAAATAGCTTATAATAGCTCAAAACTCAGCATAAACTACTTAGATAATAGAAATAAATATGGAAAACTCATTTCTAGGTTATAAATGCTTAGAATGAGATGTGGTAACTTTCTGAGAATCAACTAAACTAGTTTGATATTTTTACCTACACAGGAATTGTAATATAGCTTAGTGGCTGCTAATAGTATATAAAGATAATCATTAAATAATGAGTATGAAAATTGGAATAAGTCTTGAGATTTTTCCTAACACTTATGGAAAGTAGAAAACTCATCAATGGAAGATCAAAATATCCTTAAGAGATACAACTTTTTCATGAAGCCTTAAAAGCCAATCCTTATCTCTCCTTTTCTCCCCACTGCCCTCCTCATCTTTATCTTCATCTTTGACTTTTCTTTCTCTCATTTCTCACACTCTCACTCACGGTTTAGCAGAGAAAGGAGAAAAGAAAAGAAAAGAAAGAAGATAAAGAAGAAGGAATAAGAGAAAGAACCAAGGAAAAACAAGTAGACAACTTGAATACCATCCACTAGAAAGTTGAGGTAGGGGTGCTTGACTATGCCTATCCATATTCCTTTTCTACATCTTGATGATGCATGGTACATGATGAAAATGGTAGAAAATGGGTTTTGAGGGATGTAGGGTTCCATCTAATTCTACTCTTGTTTTCCAATGGTTTGGACATAGTAAACTTAGTTAGAAATTATAAAGGAGTATGTCAAAATGTTGATACTTGCATGGATATGGATTTTGAACCTAAGTGCATCTATATAACTTTATGCTCTTGAGTTTTTGAATATGGGTTTGATGAGTGTTCATAGACCTTTATGATGATGATTTGATATTGTAAATGTGAGTTTTAACATGTTTAGGAACCATGATTTGGTGTTAAAACCATTTAGAAGCTGATTTTGGAAGTCAGCCTCTAGGTGACTAGTTGCCCAAAAGCTAACTGCTTAATCAATCAGAAGTAGAGGGAAATTTTGGTTGGGCGACTAATCGCCCAGAAACTGACCACTTAATTAGTCAGTGGCAGTCACGACTAATACTGAGCGATTAATTGTAACACCTCAACTTTTGGGATAATTACAAAATAGTCCCGAAATGTACTGTTTTGTGAATTCTGTGAGCAGTAAATTAAATTTGACTGTTCCGTGAGTGTACTTGACTGTTGTATGTGATTTGCTCAGAGTCAAGAAAATAATAATTTTCTGGCCGGATAAATCTTATTTTAATTAATTGGAGCTGGGGGATCTTACTAAACCCAATTCTGATTGATATATATATTAATCTCGTAATTTTTCAGATTTAACTGTGCAATAAAATAATTTTATATTTTTATAATATTATTTTATAATACAGTACCTACTGTCTCAAAAATAGTAAAAATATGCTTCGATTTGACCACAAATCTTTAAAAGTATTGTGGGACCCGCATTTAGGAAAAACAGTCAACTGTGCTGACTGGACAATTTCTAACCAATGAGAGCAAGTCAACAAAAGTAGGCTTGACTTTCTAAACCAATAGGAATTGGTCAACGAAGGAAGCATAGACTTTTGTGTGGACCGTTGGATGAAGACTTAGTTAGGAAGCCTTTGATTTCAACCGTTGATCAAATCAATGGTGAGATTAGAATTCAAGATTTATGACCAAGTGATATCTACCTTAGATCTAATCTAGGGCTAAGAATTAAAGATGAAATCAATGGTTAGAATTAAGTCAAAAATTGTAGGCTTGAATTTGATTAGTAGTTAATTAAGCTTAATTTGACTAATCTAATTACTTAATTAGCTAACTAAGTGAACTAGTTTAATTCTTAATTAATTATAATCTAAATACTAATTAGATGTTCTAATATTTATTAAAGGTTATAATATATGCTAATATATATTAAACTAATTGATTATATGATTAGAATGTTGATTTAGTTTTAATAGGATAATTAACCTAACTAATTGCCTAATTAATTAGCAAATAATTAGGAGTAAATGGAAAACAATTAAACCCTTAAAATGCCAAGGAGACCCACGGTTTTCAGCAGCTTGGAGGCTTGGATGGTTTGGTTCTACAAGGTTCTTGAACCCTCCAAATTGTCATAAACCATGTGCACCATCATGTGCATTGATTTGGATATTTACCTTGCCAAATTGAACACTCAACCTCACTCACAAGAGCACCTCATGGCAGCAGCCCTCTAATTTACTCTCTTCACTTTTATTTTCACACTTATCTTAGTTTAAGCTATTCATCTTCTCTCCAAAAATACCAAGAAGCCATACACATTTTTCTCCCTTTTTTCTCAAATTCGCCAACACCCTAACACCACCAACCAATCTTCTATAATTTCATCTCATCATATTTCCTAAACCCAAATCCCATTCTAAACACTTTTTGTTCACAAAGTTTTCCCAAATTCCTACTCTATCTTGTCCAAAATCCAACCTTTTGCTTACTTACTTAAGGGTAAGTTTTGTTTCTATGGTTCAAAAATGGATTTCTAATTTTTCTAACCATGATTGTTCCATGATTTTTCAATTTTGTACCTTGTATGTGTTTTTACTAATTGTTTAAGAATTTTAGGAATTATTTTGGAGCTTGTACGAAATTTAGAGGAAAGGAGGAGAACTAACCGATTAAATAGTCTACAAGAGGTAAGAGGGAGATTTAATCTCATCAACCCTAAGTGGTGATGGGAAAATGGATTTGTTTGTGTATGGAATCCATAAGGATTCATTTGTGTGGTTGTCTATTGTATTTATTATTTATTTGTGTGATTGTTTAAATGCTTTCCTATTTGTGATTTATTTTTCTACGCATGATTTTAGCTTTCATTATTTTTGCTATGCATGTTTATGGCTTTAAAATATGTATATTATATGTGAATATATAATTGCATGTGTTTATAATTGTATATAATTGTATAATTATTAAAGTAAGATGTGAATAACATGTACGGTTTGCATGAGTGTTCCAAAGAACACATCATGAGGCTCACGGCCTTACATCAAAATAGAGAACCCAAATGTTCTCAGTAATTTTCTAAATCACTGATTTAAAGAATCTAGGTAAAATAATTAATTTAAAATTGATTTAAGTTAATTATGGCCAACATGCCATTTAGAGTATAATTGAATACCATTTTATTTTGATTTGGCCAACATGCCATTTTATTTACTAAGATAGGTTAGGTAACCGTTTTACAACATAAATTGATTCCAATGAATCATTGAGAAAATAAAAGGAATAAATTCAGTTTTAGAACTTTAACTTAGCAGAAATTAGTTTAAATAAGAATTAATTAGACGCTTGAAAAATACTAACGTAGAGCTCATTCCATAAATTTTGAAGCGTGTTAGTAAGTTTCAAAGTGAAATTATGGGGTAAAAATAAAATAAACTATATTTAGAGAAAAACGTTAAAAATACCTTATACTGATTTTATAGGCAAAATGCTGCCAAAAATTTATTAAAATTAGACGCATAAAATGAAAAGATTCCATACTATATTTAGAACACAAGAAAAATACTCTACGTATTTTAAATATACTAGATATAGTTTTACACATATTGAAAATAATAATTATAGGCTATTCGATTAAGAAAATGAATTAAAAATCCTACGCGATTGAGAAAATGATTTAAAAAGATTCTGCGATGTTTAAAAATGTCAAAATATATTTACGCGATTTAAAAACGTTTGTGAAAATTAACGAGATTGTGAAAATGCGATAAAATTCCTACGCGATTGAAAGATACTGTGAGTTTTGCTGTCGGGCCAAAGTGGTGGACCCGGACATGTTGTGGTGTAGTACTATCAGGTGGGACGTACTATACTTTGATATTTTGTGACTAAGGGCATTTTGGTAATTTTTCATAATTATGGTAAAATTTGGATAATAATGGTATTTTTGTCATTTTAGATCATACTTAGAGTGTTGTGCCAATTTGGGTTATAATTGGTGATTGATTGACGAGGTGAATTACACCGTGTTTGGTGTGATAAGCATAGTGTGGTTCATTTATGAACTTGGGGGCATTAGTGTGCGGAGGATTCCATATGTGGACAGTGGTAGCACCTTTGGGCTGTGGTAACAAGCAGCACACTAATGATCTTGACAAGCACTATTCTTAGTCGAGATCTTGAGAGGATTATTAAGTACTATGCTTGTGGTACACGATGTTTGGACTGTGTACTACTACACGATGTTTTGGACTGTGGGCTATAGACACAAAGATTGGACAGTGCAATAGTTTGGTTGGGCAGCCATAAAGTATTATTAGTTTCTATTCGGATCATTCCCTCAGATATCCGTGTTTAGCTCCATGGAGTAGGAACGAGTCAGTGTGTGTATCATTCATCATCTGCATTTTAAATGTTTATTATGTTCATGCATTATTTGTATTTTACTGTTCATGCATCCTCTGTACTTTACTGTTTACCATATTCTGTGATAAATTGTATAATGTATTGCTTTAGTATATATTGTATGATATGATGATATATGTTATTTAATATATATATATTGCTTTGTTATATTATGTATGATGTATTAAATTGCTATACTGTATATGATGTAATAGCATGTGTTATTGTAATATCTGCTTGCCATTGTAAATACCTGTTTGTATTGTCATTTTCTTAATTGCCATGCGGGTAATGATGGTGATTGTCTCACCTCTTTATTGTATTGTTCTGTTTTGTTTTCTACTTTATGTTTATATCATCGAAGACTAGAATGGCGGCAAGGCAAAATCAATTAGGTTTCTTTAGACTTCAGTTTCTCGAAGGCGCTGAGGCTTGGTATGTCCACTGGGACACAGGACACATAGAGTACAGTGGTAACGTGACCTTATCAGTAAGTAGGACTCGACAGGGGTTCGTTACTACACGTTATACAGTTGCTTTCGTAGAGATCATTTTACCTATTAGGGAGTTGTGGGACGAGTTTCACTATACTCCTAGAGAGAACTTCGATACACTTTTGGGTCGAATTTCTATCGATCAAGACATTCCTAACTAAGGAATTTGTCTTATGACGAGGGCTCATATCTTAGGTGTTATGTTTGAGTAATATACTGTCTTTTACCATTTTTTATTAAATATTAATAGTTGTAAATTAATTGTATACTTTAGACAAGAATCACATGTATATTATGGTGAGTTTATGTTTGTTATATTTTGTGATCCGTGTTATTTTATTTAATGTTATAATTATAAAAGGAAAAAAAAATATATATATACCACAAATATTATTTAAGTATCAAAATGTTTTTACAACTTGGGTAAGGATTTTATTTATTTTTATTTTTCTGCATCATAAGTGTGACATCCCCAGAAAGGGTGTTACATTAATCGCTCAATAAGTGACTGATGAATCGGTTAATGATAGAAAATTAGTAGGATTTCTGTTGTCATTAGGCGACTAATCGGTGGGTTTTGGGCAATTAATCACCCAAAGACAAAAATTTTCTTGTTTCCCATTTTGAGAAAACAGAGTTCTCTACTTGATGAGATTACATATTTATACTTTATAGCGTGAGTTAAGGAACTATTAAGGGTATTATATGATATTAACATACACCTAGCATATTTATTAAGGATGTTAACATTGTGCATTACATTAATTGTGGAGTGACAATGGTATGCATCTAATTCATTGGAGAGTAATGATATTGTGCATTGAGTTCACTTGAGAAGTGAAGGCATGGTGCACTGGACTCAAGTATGATGAGATACCTTTGCATTATTCATTTATCATGTCTCATGAAGTATATTAAAAAGAATGAGTTGCTCCTTTAATTGCTAAAGTTAAGCCATGAAAGTGTATTAGAAATCTGAATTGCTCTTTTATTTACTAAAGTTGAGCTAATATTGGATGCTTATTGTGATTAGCTCCTTTATGTTATTAAAGTTGAGCTTGTGTTAAATTGATGTGATGTGTGCTCAAGATAAATAGCACTAAATGATATGGACCTTGAGTAGAAGTGATACATACTTGCTATTCCTTAAGTATTGTAACCTTATTATGATGTGCATAATCATTTGGCCAGAGAATTGTAGGAGATGATCCTTGATAAGGAAGGGGATCCTAAATTCTCAATGTGGGATTTCTCAATATGTTTCCTCATCATGGATGGGAATTGTAGGGGATGATCCTCAATGAGAAAGGGGATCCTAAATTCCTGGTATAAGTCTTCCCAATATGTTTCCTCATCAATAGGGACAGGGTTATCGGTAGTTTGAGGAGGTAACATTCCATCCCTATCAAGAGATATAAGGATGTTACCAAGTGGCCTCAATACTCAAGAGGGGGGGTGTATTAAGTTTGTAAAATATTTTAGCAAATATTTCACAAAACACTTAATTACTAATTTTTGTTGAAGCTATTGATTGATAGAGGTAAATGGATAGAGAAGATTAAATACTTTCACTCACAAATGAATAAACCAAATAGAGAGTGTTCAAGCAAGCATGTAAAATAAATACACAAATTGAAAGAGTTGAGTTTAGAAGTTCAAACATAAGGTTTATCCTGATTCAGCCACCAATCCACTTGTGACCTACGTCTAGTCCTCAAGTAATCATCAAAGTCCTACATG
Organism: Ormosia semicastrata; assembly: GCA_029884595.1. Taxonomy (NCBI): domain Eukaryota; kingdom Viridiplantae; phylum Streptophyta; class Magnoliopsida; order Fabales; family Fabaceae; genus Ormosia; species Ormosia semicastrata. The sequence continues at coordinate 13,251,040 of JAQQTO010000062.1, read as the reverse complement.
AATTGATCATTTGGCCTATAAAACTTAAGGATAGCATGCTCATATACATTCAAATTCAAGTGAAATAACTTCTTTTCCAGAAGTTATCACACCCCTAAACCTAGAGATTTGCTAGTCCTCGAGCAAACTAAACCAAGCAAGGGAAGAAAGAATATACTCCAATACAATGAACAAAAAACATGGGGCAAATTGAATTAGAGCATATCTAGCTTCTAATCATCATTCATACCCTCAGAAATCACATCTCAACATCACACAAGGTTCACACATGCAACAAATTTTCCAATTATTATGATTACCTTTGAATGCAAAATTTTTGAACATGAATGAATAACTTCCCTAATTCATGTGTTTAAGATCCTTTCCTAATCATGAATAACAAGGTGGATGAATTTATAAAATACACATGCACTCTCATAAGAATGTCTTTCATCCTTATCTCCACTAATGTAGGCAACACATGATCAAGAATCATAAGGGGCTTTTAAGCTTGTAATGTGAGGCTAAGGGTAATGGCTAAGAAGGAATGGGAAGGATTTAAAATTAAATATCAAATGCACAATCACACACTTCTATTGAATCAAGGCAATCATGCAATATGTACAAAAAGATCCAATATGAAAAAAAAATTAACTCTCTTTATTCTTTTTTTTTATGTACACATTCTTTTTCTTTACAAATGAGGCTGCCTTTTGTATAGCTCACACATTTTTATTTTTATTTTTATTTTTATTTTTCTCTTCTTTAGTTTACTTTTTTTTACTTTTTTTTACAAGAATTTGTTCCAAAAAGATCCTGATTTTCTATTACCATGCAAAAATTGAATTGGCTCAACTCAACAAAAATGCTTGATCATGCATTCAACAAGGGACAAGTAATCAAGGGTAAAATGATTTTTCACATGCAAGGGTAACAGGGTGGAAAAATGAGGTTTAAAGAAGGAAAAATTAGGCCGCACACACGCACACTAGGCTTCAAAGGGGGTACTAGGGAACTCATTCAGTCAAGTTTGGCTTGAAAGGCATGAATCAGTCCAAAGAATTGCCCTAGTCATTTTCTTGAAAACACATCACCTAGGATGTCGCCTTGAAAGGGAATTAGACAAGTTTCTAAGATGCAAAAAGACTATACACATGTCTTTTATAAATTTTCTCCAATCATGCATTTCATTTATATTCTAAGATCTACCACACATGCGACAGGGAAATACACTCATACACAAATATAGCAAAAAATGTAAGCATAAAATTTAAAATTTTTACATGTGATTTCCCAAGCAATGAGGCCTATCTGTGATCCACACAATCATTGGATAGTCAAATCAAAATTCCAGCATGCACAAGTTCAACTTGCCTCTCAACACACTTGTCAATTTAGAGCATAATTCAAGCAGCCCATTAATCCTAATCAAGCACTCTCAGATCCACAAATTTGGAAAAGCAAAACAAGACCAATTGCACAAAAGAACAAAAACAAAGGAATGAGAGGGAAGTCCATATATATCATCAAAATCTAATTCAAGTAGCAGAAAAAATAATAATAACTCTCCCCCAAACCTAAGTCATGCAGTGTCCCACTGTATACAAAAAAAGGAAAGTATCCAATAAGTACATACAGTGAACTGAAAGTAAAGAGAAAAAAACAAAGCAAAAAAAATAAAAATAAATAAAAGAGCATGAAAGCAATGGGCCCTGGTGCCTCAAAGTAAATCAGCCTCATCAAACAAGTCAGCATCCTCATCAGCGCCATCTCAGTACCATCAGCAGGTGGTGGAGGGGAGGCTGAAACTAGTGGAGCAGCAACTGGTGGCCACACTGGAAAGTCATCCATTGGGCGCCCCTGACCCAAAGCTAACTAGTGAATGCTCTGATAGATAATATCAAGGTGCTGATCAACTGAAGCCGCCCAAGCAGCATCAAACACTGGGGTAGGTGGTGGGACAGGTGCAGGGGTAGACTCGGGAACTGGTGCTGGGGCAGGTGCTGAAGCTGCAACTGGAGGCTGGGCTGGACCACGCGTGCGCTTTTCCTGGGTAGCCATGATAGTGTACACTGCCCTCTCTGTCATGGGGGTCTTTAACTTTACCCGGACTTCAATATCCTTCCAAGCCACTTTCGCTTGCACACATAGCTGACAAATGAGGAAAGGAAAGAATAATGACTTGAGCTTTGAAGTGATGCACAGACGAATTTGTTCATAAAGTATCTGAGTGGTGTCCACCTGAAGAAGATTATGAATTGCATAAAGCATGTAGGCACGCTTAGGATAAATTTTTGACCTATGCTCAGTAAGGAGCAATTAGGAACATATAAAGTGGTTCCACAAGCGCAGCTCACGGCACAAACTCTCCTGCTTGATAAATCAGATTGAATTATCAGTGTTCCTCTGAACTTGAACCAGAAAAGTAAAGTCACAAATATTATCCAACACAGTGCTAAAAGGGGTGCCTCTTTGCTCCTCAGGTAATTGTAATTCTCGGTACGAACAGACTAATGGAGGGGGGCCGAGGTCCATGACTTGCCGGATGCGCTTAACTGAGTAATCAACTATCCGTCTTCTAACTCTAGCAGTTGTAGAAGACCGTTGCTCAGCATGGGCGTTGGCATAGAACTCTTTAACCACTGCAGCTACTGGTTCTTCAATGGGATATTCAGCAAAAGTGGCCTAATGAAAAGCAGTTGTGGCGCGTGAGATGGCCGGATAACACACTACATTCAAGTCATGGAACCCCCTTTCCGGTATGATATTTATCTTTCTCAAGTGCTTCCAGAAGTGGTCAAAGGCCGTCTGAGAAATGAAAGTGGCTAGGTCATATACTGGAATTGCTTCACTGTCATCAGTGTTACTTAGCCCAGCTTCCACAGTTTTTCTTTGACGCTTCGACATGGTTGTAAAAACCTGAAAAGAATATGGTGCTAGTTAGTATCATTGAAACAAATAATGAAAAATGCTTCCAACCAAATCATTCAAACTAAATGAGAACAAAATTTAATACAAACATGCAACCCAATGAAGAATAGGTGTCAACTCAAGCAAAGTCACAATTGAGAAGCATTAAGAATGAAACTTATGCTAGTAGAAAACTCAAATCAAGGCCACCCTCAAATCGAGCTAGAAAATAGCATGCTCCAGTAAGCAACCACATACCAAATAAAAACAAGTTATGAGAAAATAAAATGTCAATTCAAACATGCACAGGCTCAAACAGAACAAGTATGCCACCAGTAAGCCTCAGTTATTATGCCCACTAAAAACCCCCAAACCTACGCAAGGATCAGTTACAGCCTAGCTAAACACAGCCCACCAATGCACAACTTAATCAGTTCACAACCAACCTAACCATTCAATGACCCAAAATTGGCAACAGATCCTACTAAAAACCACAGGGTGGCTTAAAATTAATCAACACCTCAAGTATGTCAACAGGCAGATGATTAACACAAAAAAAATTAACATTGTCCTTATTCAGCAGAGAATTCCAGTCAATAAACCCAACAAAAATTAAAAATATTTACAAACCATAAATAAACAATAACCAGCAACCAATGAGAAACAACTTAACAAAGGAGCAATTGATAAGCAATCAACAAATAAAATATTTACAAACTACAAAATGGGTAAACAAAACATATGATAACCAAATTAAATAGAAATTGTAGGGAAATAGAAAAAAATAAACTAACCTTGAGGGAACAGAAAATGAGCAAGATACCCGAAGCTAGCAAGAAACCCAAAACAAACAAACAAACAAAAAGCAGTATGGGTATTGGCCATGAGGTGGAGTAAAGTGGTGGTGGAGTGAGAAATAGTGGGGCAAGAAGGTGAGGAAGGGGTTAAGGTGGGGAGGTGAGGGAGAAATGGTAAAGAAGAAGAAGAAAGAAGTGGTTGGGATTTTATGGTGGTGTTGGGTTTGCGAAGGAGAAGAAAAGAAATGATAAGAAAGAAGAAGAAAATGAAGAGGAAAGGAATGATGTATACGAAGGAGAAATGGTAGGTTCGTGGATGAAGAAGAGAATGTGGGTGATGGAGAAGTGGTAAGGACAAAGAAGGAGAGGAATAGATTGAGGGATTTAGGGATTTATGGAAATAGGAAAGTTTGTGGAGGAATGAGAGAATGGGGGGAAAATTAAGGATTTAGGAGCAAATGGGTAAAGAATGTTGCGTTTTGTGCAGCAACAGACCCATCACCCCTAGGCTTGTATTTTCCACGCCTAGGCGTGTTTTTTTTTTTGAAATGATTATTATTTTATTTTTTTTATTTTGAGGAATAGAAAGACACACGCTTAGGCGTGTGATATACACGCCTAGGCATGATACTCATAGGAAAACTGAACTGATAAGGCAGAGACCACCACGCCTAGGCGTTATAAATACACGCCTAGGCGTGGGTGTCTCAGGAAAAATAAGACTGATAAGGCTGAGAGCTCCAGGCCTAGGCATGATTATTACACGCCTAGGCGTGACCTTCTGGGCTTCAAAATTTTGCTGAAACAACCTTATGACCCCATATTCAAGCATCCAACACCCCATTCACTCATTCAAACAACTAAGAAACATAACCATAATATGTACACAAGCAAATCATCAAAATGAAAAACAAAGACTATAGAAAAATCAAAACAAAACCAAAAACGAAGGAGCAAAATGCAAAATCATGCATAAAAGTAGCTTAAACTAAGAGATAGGGTAAGAAATTGGGTTGCCTCCCAACAAGTGCCTTATTTATAGTCCTGGCTGGACTTTGCAGATTGTCATTTTGGAGGAGCCAAGGTGAGTGAGGTTTTGTGCCTCTCCACCTCACCACCTAAATAAAGCTTGAGTCGCTGGTCGTTGACCTTGAACATTGACTTTGAAACTGGATCCTCTAAGGTTACAGCACCATGAGGAAACACTTCCACCATTAAAAAAGGACTTGACCATCAGGATTTGAGCTTGCCAGGAAACAGTTTCAACCTTGAGTTAAATAAGAGGACCTTCTGGCCTGACTCAAAGCTTATTGGGATAATGTGCTTGTCATGCCACCTCTTCATCTTCTCCTTGTATAATTTAGCATTCTCATATGCTTGTAAGCGGAATTCCTCTAATGCATTCAGTTGCAACAATCTCTTCTCCCCGCAAGCTTTGGAATCCCAATTCAATTGTTTGATGGCCCAGTAAGCGTGGTGCTCAAGTTCAACAAGAAGATGACAAGCCTTGCCAAAGACCATTTAATATGGAGACATACCAAGAGGGGTTTTGTAAGTAGTGTGATAAGCCTATAAAGTGTCATCCAACTTCTTAGACTAATCCTTCCTAGAAGGACTCACAATTTTTTTAAGAATCCGCTTCAACTCTTTATTAGAAACCTTAGCTTGGCTACTGGATTGTGGATGGTAGGCTGTGGCTACCCTATGTTTCACACTATATTTAGCAAGTAGAGTAGCAAAATGTCTGTTGTAGAAGTATGATCCTCCATCACTGATAATGGCTCTAGGGGTCCCAAACCTTATGAAAATGTTCTTTTTGAGGAAAACAATAACCACCTTGGAATCACTAGTTGGTAAAGCACAAGCTTCCACCCACTTTGACACATAATCCACCGCCACAAGGATGTAACGGTTACCAAAAGATGATACAAAGGGTCCCATAAAGTCAATGCCCCACACATCAAAGAGCTCCACTTCCAAAATGGAATTCAAGGGCATCTCATTCCTCCTAGAGATATTTCCGGTTCTCTGACATCTATCACACTTTGCTGCAAATGAGTGGGCATCGCGAAACAGAGTTGGCCAATAAAAACTAGATTGCAACACCTTAGCCGCTGTTCGTTCACCCCCATAGTGACCTCCATAAGGTGAAGCATGACATTGCTTGAGTACAACACTAGTCTCTTCCATAGGAATGCACCTTCGAAGCATCTGATCAGCACTTTGTTTAAAAAGATATGGCTCATCCCAAACATAGTATCTGACATCATGGAGGAATTTCTTCTTCTGCTGATAAGATAATTCAGATAGTACTAATCCACTTACAATGTAATTAGCAAAATCAGCATACCATGGATCTGAACTAGCAAATACAGTAAATAGTTGTTCATCCGGGAATGTCTCACAAATCAAAGCTGGGTCCTGTTGATATTGCTCATTTTCTAACCTGGAAAGATGGTCAACCACCTGATTTTTAGCACCCTTTCGATCTCTAATCTCAAGGTCAAACTCTTGCAGTAATAACACCCAACGAATCAATATTGGCTTAGCATCCTTTACGCTCACTAGATACTTGATGGCCGAGTGATTCGTGAAGACAATGACTTTAGTACCAACCAAATAAGTCCATAATTTGTCAAATGCAAAGACAACTATAAGGAGCTCCTTCTCAGTGGTGGTGTAGTTCAACCGAGCATCAGTGAGTGTCCGGCTCACATAATAGATGGAATGAAAGATTTTATTTTTCCTGTGGCCTAATACTACTCCAATAGCATAATCACTAGCGTCACACATGAGCTCAAATGGTAAGGACCAATCAGCAGTGGTAATAATGGGCATTGAGACAAGTCTCTTCTTCAGCTCCATAAAGGCTTCCATACATGACTCATCAAACTTGAATGACACATCTTTTTCTAACAAATTACATAGGGGTTTGGCAAATTTGGAAAAATCTTTGATAAACCTTCGATAAAATCCAGCATGCCCTAGGAAACTCCGAACTCCTTTCACTGAAATTGGTGGTGGTAATTTCTCAATCACCTCAATCTTAGCTCTATCCACCTCCATTCCCTTATGTGATACTCTATGGCCAAGTACTATACCCTCTTGGACTATAAAATGACATTTCTCCCAATTAAGCACCAAGCTTGTCTCCTCACACCTTTGAAGCACAAGGGCCAAGTTATGGAGACACTCATCAAAGGAATCACAAAATACAGAGAAGTCATCCATAAATATCTCCAAACAGTTCTCCACCATGTCAGTGAAGATAGCCATCATACATCTCTGAAAGGTAGTTAGGGCATTGCACAACCCAAAGGGCATTCTTCTGAAGGCATAAGTACCATATGGGCAGGTGAAGGTTGTCTTCTCTTGATCATCCGGGGAAATGGCAATCTGGTTGTATCCCGAATACCCATCCAAGAAACAATAAAAAGCACGTCCTGCCAACCTATCCAGCATCTGATCAATAAATGGTAATGGGAAATGATCCTTCCGGGTTGCAGTGTTAAGCTTCCTATAGTCCATGCAAATGTGTCATCCCGTGATAGTCCTGGTGGGAATCAAATCATTATTCTCATTGGCGACCACAGTCATCCCACCCTTCTTAGGCATGCACTGAACTGGGTTCACCCATTTGCTATCAGAGATAGGGTATATGATACCCACATCCAGCCACTTAATGATCTCCCTCTTGACCACCTCCTTCATGATCTTTGATGTTCAATTGTTGGCTTATGATCTGCTTCCAGCAATATTTTGTGCATGCATATGGTGGGACTAATGCCTCTGATATCTGCAATAGACCACTTCAAGGCCCTTTTGTATTTTCTGAGCACTTTGAGCAACTTAGATCCTTGCTCCTCTGACAACGATGAAGAGATAATGACTGACAATGTGGATGAATCCCCCAATTATGAATACCTCAAATGATCAGGCAATAGCTTGAGCTCTAACTTGGGAGGAGTGATTACAAAAGGCTGGAGAATGGGATTGTCAGAAGGTATGTTCAACGGTTCAAAGCCTGGTTTCCTGAAAAACTTAGCAGACGAGTCAAGCAGTTTAATACATTCCAAAACATCTTCCCTATCTACATGCTCATATATGGATGTCAATGATAAAGCAAGGGAATCATCAGTGAAATTAGCATAGAATGCATTATTAACTACTTAATCAATCATACCTATGTAAGAACATTCTTCATGATCATTTGGAAATTTCATGGCTTTATAAATATTAAAAGTTACCTTCTCATCATTGACTTGCATAGTAAGCTCACCTTTTTAAACATCAATCATAGTCTTGTCGGTGGCTAGGAAAGGCTTTCCAAGAATCAAAGGTACATTGCGGTCTTCCTCCATGTCTAGGATGATGAAGTCCGCTGGAAAGATGAATTTGTTACCTTGACCAAGACATCTTCTATGACCCCCTTAGGATAAGTGAGAGATCGATCGGCTAATTGCAAGGTAACCGAAGTTGGCTTCACCTCCCCTAAACCTAGCCATTGGAAGATGGATAGAGGCATCAAGTTTATGCTTGCCCCTAGGTCACGCAAAGCTTTTCCAAAGAATTGGTTACCAATGGTGCATAGAATGGTGAAGCTCCCTGGATCCTTCAACTTAGGAGGTAGCTTATTCTGCAAGATGGCACTACATTCTTCAGTGAGTACAACAGTTTCATAATCCCCAAGCCTTCTATTCTTAGACAAGATGTCCTTCATAAACTTCACATAACTAGGCATTTGTTCTAAAGCCTCAGCAAACGGTATGTTTATGTGAAGTTTCTTGAAAACATCCAAAAACTTTTGGAATTGAGCATCCAGTTTTTGTTTAGCTAGCCTGTTGGGGAAAGGTGGAGGTAGTGTATAAGGCTTATCCTCCTTCTTGTTATCTTCAACTTTCCTCTCTGCTAGCTTTTCATTCTTGTCAACCTCATTGTTCACAACCAATTCATCTTTTGTAACTTCAACTTCTTTTTCAAGTAGCTTGGTCTTCGTATTTCCTTCAATTTCTCTCCCACTCCTCAATGTTATAACCTTGCAATGCTCCTTGGGAGTACATCCTGGATTGTTGATGGTGTTACTTGGAAAGCTCCCTTGAGGCCTATTACTTAAGGCTTAGGCAAGTTGGCCAACTTGAGTTTCAAGATTTCTCAAGGAAGCCGCTTGACTTTGCATCAAAGCATCATGGGAAGCAAATCTTGAGTCAGTCTTAGTCATGTACTCTTGTTGGCTAGTCATGAACTGAGCAAACATCTTCTCCAAATTAGAAGTTGAAGTTGATGTTGATGTTGAAGTTTGGGCTTGAAGGGGGCTCTGTTGTTGAAAATCTGGAGGAGCACGAGGGGCTTCTCTAGTCTGATGAGAAGAGGAAGAAGGACCTTGAACTTGTCCACCCCATGAGAGATTAGGATGGTTCTTCCAACTAGGATTATAAGTATTGCCCAAAACATTGTTGTGAATTGGCTGACAGAATTGGTTTGCATATTGTACACTTTCCAGGCTAGTTGTATAATTAGCAGTTGAATGAAGGTCCCCACAATGATCACAAATTTCAGCTGAGTTACTGGCTCCACTTGCTACAGAATTAACTCCCATGGTGTCCAACGTCTTAGAAAGAGTTGCCACTTAAGCTGTAAATGATGTAAAAGCATCAACTTCATGAATACCTGCTGATAATCTCTTAGGAGTAACTCTTTCAGTTGGCCACTGATAATTGTTGTTAGCCATCTCCTCCAAAAGGTTGTAGGCTGCATCCACGGTCTTGCTCATGAGGCCCCTCCAGCTACTGCATTAATTATGGATCGAATGGAGGTTGTCAAGCTGTTGTAGAAAGTATGAACCAATATCCATTTTGCTATGCCATGGTGAGGGCACTTCCTTAGCAACTCTTTAAACCGCTCCCATGCTTCATATAAGGTCTCTCCTTCAAACTGCCTTAAGGATAGAATGTCATTCTTGTACTTCATTGCCTTCATGGGAGGAAAGAATCGATCTAGAAACTTCTGAGCTAGCTCTTCCCAAGTAGTGATGGAATGTTCAGGTAATGATTGAAGCCATGCCTTGGCCCTATCTCTCAAGGAAAAAGAGAAAAGCCTCAAACGAGCTGCATCATCAATCATTCCTTGGTGCTTGAAAGTAACACAAATCTCCAGAAAGTTGGCTAGATGAGCATTGGGATCTTCATGGGGAAGATCTGCAAATTGCAAATTATTCTGAACCATCTGGATAATAGCAAGCTTGATCTCAAAAGTTTGTGCCTATACAGCTGGCCTTCTAATGCTAGATCACTCCCTCAAGAGTCTTTCATCATTTGCTTCTTCTGCCATCTCTGATTCACTATCCAATTCAAGTGTCTTTCCTTGTACTAGTCGTTCTCTTAGCAATCTATGAAAAGTCCTCTCGACTCAGGATCGTAAGGAAATCGAGATACACTTTGAGTCCTTCGCATACAAGAGCTAAGTACCTGAAAAACAAAACAAACAAATAAAACTTGAAATAAGAGTTGTGAATTGAATTAAGAAATAACACAAAATCTAAATTCAATCCCCAGCAACGACACCAAAAACTTGTTTGTGGTGATCCGTAAGTGCACGGGTCGACAAGTAATATAAGAGAGTTAGAGTATCGTGTCCCAAGGGATTGACAATTAGATAAATGCTAAACTTAACCAATTTTCATAAATTCTTATCCAAGCAATTGAATTGTGAGAGTGGGTTACAATTAAAATAACAAATTAAAAGAAACAGAACAAGAATGCATCGAACACTAATTCCACAAGAGAAAGATGAGAATGATTAAAGTCTAGGGGTCCCTCTTCACTTGCTACTTCAATGAATAACTTGTAATTCACAAGCATCTAACAATGAGTTAGTTTTGTTAGCTAAATCAAGCAATAGATAAAAGCCTATGTCTAGGACAATTACCCATGTAAAACCTAGTTAATCCACTATGTGTCTATGTGAATTAGCATAAGAATCACTCATTGAGACCAATTATCAAACGCTTGCTATGCATGACTAATGGGTATGTGTCCATCCCATTAGCTAATCAACACATTCAATCCAATAGAATGTAATTAAACATACATCAACCATACCATATCCATATTCCTAACACCCTATTTCTAGTTCAATTGGAATACTAAAATCATGCAATTAATGGCCAATCAATAACAAGCATTAAGCAAAGATATGGAAGAACAAAACTAAGTTCATTGATAGAAACCCAACAAATTTACAAGATAATCAAATTCATAACAAGATCCTAGATAGCCCCTATAGTAGGATTTAGTTACACATCATGAAAGAAGAGAAAACATATAAAATCATAGAACCCATCAAGTTACAAATAAAGAGAGAAAAGGAGAAAAATGAACAAAAGTGGAGAGAATCCAAGCTTGATCTTCCTTCCTTGATCTTGATTCTTCCCTTGAATCACCTCTATCTTGAGTAGTTTTCTCCTCCTCCCACTTTCTCTAGGGATTTCGTGCTTGGTAAAAAAAAAAAAAAGAAGATCCTTCCAATCCCCAAAATCAGATATTAAAAGCTAATTTTCGTGAATCAGGATTTTTCCCATGCCTAGGCTTGGCTATCCATGCCTAGGCGTAGTTATGAAGCACGTGGTGTCATGTGCAAGTCACGCCTAGGCGTGACTTTTACACACCTAGGCGTGGAGCTCTCTGCCTGCAAACCCTGAAATATTGCAAGGGTCACGCCTAGGCGTGGGTTGGCCTCCCTTGCTTCTCTCTTGCATCCTTCTTCATTTTAACTCTTCTTTGTTTCTTTATCCCTTCCAAGGTCTTTCCATCTTGAATACCTGCATCAAGACAATGCCAAAGTCCATCAGATCATAATCAATCCAAATTCTTTAAATAAAATCCTTAAAGATTCAATTCTCAATTACAAGCTTAAATCATCAAAGTTCTACATGAATTGATCATTTGGCCTATAAAACTTAAGGATAGCATGCTCATATACATTCAAATTCAAGTGAAATAACTTCCTTTTCAGAAGTTATCAAATCACTCGAAATTTTTCACTATATCTTCAAGCTTCAACAGGTGCTTGCAGCCTTTACATAATAGAGTACTCACCACACCTTGGGATACCTCACCCTTTGTGCTTGAGTCTTAACTTCAAGGAATACCTCACCCTTTATAACTTTGAGGGATACCTCATCCTCTTTTACAGATTAATCAAAGTGTAAATGAAATGAAACTCTGTCAAGAGTGGATAATACAAATTGAAGCACAATAATGCTCTTCAAGAATATCTCAAATATTTTCAAAAATAGAGCACAAATGGATTGAAAGATTGATTCACGGATTAGTGCAATAGAAATGTGTTTCAAGTTGTTGGTTAGCAATTAAAGATGACCCAATGATTTATATTTATAGTGTTCAACACAATAGAGACGTTGGGGGTGATTAATGGCAGCATTAAATGCCAAGAAAAGATTCGTTGCTAACTGTCAGACTCGTTGTAATCGATTACCTAGTCTATATAATCGATTACATGACTTTAAGATAACGTTCTTGGCTTTTTGGGCAGGATATAATCAATTACAATCTTCATGAAATCGATTATAGAGCCTCTGCCAGAGTTGTAATCGATTACAACACTTATGTAATCGATTACATGGCCTCTGCCAAACTTGTAATCGATTACAACACTTATGTAATAAATTACAATCACCCTAAGACTGATTTTTAAGTCCAATTAAGCTTGATGACCTCTTCCCCAAACTTAAACTTTTGCTTGTCCTCAAGTAAAAGAAAAATAAAACAAAATAAAATAATCTAAAACTCAAAACAGACTCAAACATGGCAATACCGGGTATTAAAAATCATTAATATCCTCAGAAATTACTTCACAATCTAATTTCAAAGTGTCACACATGAAAAATCCAATTATCACATCGTCTCTTACATGCAACTCTCATGCACAAAATGACTTCCTAAAAACATGAATGAAAAACCCAATCTCCTCATAAAGTGCAAACCCGGATAGGTTTATAAAACTGCTAGTTCACATCAAACCCACATCCATAGGGTTGTTTTTCATCTCTCTCTCTACTAATGTAAACAACACATAACCAAAGATCAAAAGGGACTTTACAAAGCTTGTAATATAAGGCCAAGGGTATGGGTTAAGAAAGAAAGGGTAAGATAATGAAAACAAAAATTGAGATACATAATCATGCAAATTTCACAATTCAAGCCACAAAATATAGAACAAGTGCAAAATAAAGTATAAGAATCAACACTTTATTCACTATTTTTTTCTTCTTCTTTTTTTTCCTTCTTTCTTTTCTTTTTCAACAATCTCCACCCTCAAACTTATTTCTTTGCAATACTTTGGGTGAACTTTCTCTTTTTTCTTTTTTTCTTTTTTCTCTTAATGAATTTTCCAGCTCCATAAAACTTTATGCACAAAAATAACAAAGACTTGAATAACAAAATAATACAATATATGCACTCAACAAAGGTTATATAAGAGAAGAATTTTTTTTTTCATATGGGTATGGGAAAAGGAAAATGTGGGTAAAGAAAAGAAATAGAGACCAAACAATAACAAGGCTGCAAAAGGGACCTAAGGATATACTGTGTCTACAGGTTGACTTAAAAGGCTCAAACAGTCCAAAGAAGATCCTTATCATTTCCTTAATCATGCACTGCCTAGGATTTCACTTCAAGAGAGAATCAAACAACTTCTAGATGCAAATCATCCACACACACGCAATCCCATAAACTTTCTCTAAGCTTGACATGTAATTAAATTCCAAGGTCTATCAATCATAAAGATGAAAAATACATCCATACACAATTGAAACAATAGAGATAAACGCAACTCATGGATTCTCATATGATATCCTAAGAAAATAGATCAATCCACAATTCAAACAATTATTGAATATTCAATCCAACACACCGACATGCACAGTTAATGACTCAAAATACAATAGGGTGAGGGAAACAAAATAAAATAAAAAAGAACAAATAAATAAATGTGGAAATTAAAAGCTAAAGGAAAGAGAAGAAAAATCTTTTTGGTGGCCGACAGCTATATACATCCCCTTACAAAGGCTCTGAACTCAGTGAGGCACTTAAGCCGACTCAATATTACCTTCAAAACAAAAACAAAAAAATAAGAAATAACAAAATTAAAAAAAAGAGAAAAAAAGAGAAAATTTGGGTTGCCTCCCAAAAAGCGTTTGTTTAACGTCATTAGCTCAACGTTGTCTTTTCTTAATTAATCATGGTGGCTTGAAGTAAGAGAAGTAGGATGACATTTTTCTCTTATCAGTTCTTTGCCTCCATACTCTATCACTGCCTTTGGAATCCCCACAAGTGGTTGGAACTTAACTTGAACCAGGTTGTTTTGAATCCACTTTAGCATAGAAAATCTCATCAGGCCATGGAGGTCTCAATTTTTCAACAGGTTGCAAATCAGATTTCAATGGACCTATCTACAATGAATCAATGGAAGCAGGAATATCTTTTCTTATTCCAGCAATCTTAAAAAGAGGAGGACATTTCTCCTTTTCATTAACAATCTTGGAACTGGGAGAGTCAACAATAATGGACAAAGAAGAGTTCTTACCATCCAACCCCTTCTGAAATTTACTTTGAATGCAGTTAATAGGGGCATAAAGATCTGATGTTGGGGTAGACTTATTAAAAATATTTATAGTCACTTGATCAGCATCCACCCTCAAAATAAGCTCTCCTCTTGGAACATCAATTAAAGCTCCTGATGTTTCTAGGAATGGTCTCCCCAGAATTAACGGGATATCAGTATCCTTGTCTATATCCAAGACTACAAAGTCAACTGGTAAAATAAATTTATCAACCTTCACTAGCAAATCTTTCACAATACCGTACGGATGTCTGACTGATCGATCTGCTAATTGAAGAGAAACCATTATAGGCTTAACTTTATCAATTCACAGCTTACACAAGATAGACAATGACATCAAATTAATGCTAGCGCCTAGATCACATAGAGCTTTCTCAATGGCCAACTCACCAATAGTGCACGAAATGATGAAACTACCTGGATCTTTTAATTTAGGTGGTAGTTTCCTCTGAATTATAGTACTGCACTGTTCAGTAAGTGCCACAGTCTCATCTTCTTTGAGCTTTCTTTTATTTGACAACAAGTCCTTCATGAATTTAGCATATGACGGCATCTGCTCAAGTGCTTCAGCAAAAAGGATGTTTATCTATACTTTCTTGAAAACTTATAAGTACTTAGAAAACTGCTTTTCTTGAATCTCCTTCCTAAATCTTTGAGGGTATGGAAGATTAGCATAGAGTGAAGAATCAACTATTTTCTTTGGCTCCAAGTCTTTCTTTTCTCTCTACACTCTAGGTTGTTCCTCCTTAACTTTAACCTCTTTACTATCATCTTGAGACAAAACCTCTTCAATCGAAAACTCAGTACTTTCACTCTAATTTTTTGCAGAACCAGATACTTCATTCTTGTCTTCTTCCAAACTCTTGCCATTACTCAAAGTGATTGCATGACATTGCTCCTTTGGATTCACCACAGTATCACTTGGAAAACTGCTTGGAAGTCTTTCTTGAAGCTACTTTGCCATTTACCCATTTGATTCTCAAGACTTCTAATATCGGCCTCATGATTCTTAAAATTGGTTCTCGATTCCTCCACAAAAGTTGAAGTCTGTTGCACACAAAAAAAGGTTTGCAGAGAAAGTTTCTCCATTGCAATCTCAAGAGGAGACTTCTTCTCTGGTTGAGGATTCAAAAGCACTGTTTGCTTGCTCCAAGAAAAATTGGAATGATTTCTCTACCCTAGATTATATGTATTTGAAAATGGAATACCTTGGGGTTTAGAAGGATTACCCATATAATTTACTTGCTCTTGAGAAGTGAAACCAAAATTGATTGCTTCACATCCACCATTAACATGGTTACCTCCACAGAAATTAGAAATTAACACTTAGTGGTTCACAGAATTTACCTGCATACTCTCAACTCGCTTAGTGAGGTTAGTTAACTACTGCGAAATACTTTTATTTTGAGCAAGTAAAGCATCGAGAGTGCTAAGCTCTATAACTCTTTGTTTGACTACTGCTCTCCCACTAGGCAACTGATATTCATTGGTGGCTATAGTCTAAAAAAATTCTTAAGCCTCTTCAGGAGTTTTAGTATTTAAAGACCCACTTGTAGATGCATGTACCATAGCCCTAGTAGGATGATTTAAACCATTATAGAAAATTTGCACCTGCTGCCAAACCTCAAATGCATGGTGAAGACATCTCCTTAATAGCTCCTTGAATCTCTCCCAAGATTCATATATTGACTCCCCTTGATTTTTAGTGAAACAAGCTATTTCACCCCTTATCTTCATAAACACTAATGAAGGGAAGTATCGAGTCAAGAATTTGCTAACTAGATCCTCCCAAGTAGAGATGCTCCCTTGTGGCTGGGCTTGCAGCCAGCTCTTTACTTTGTCTCTTATAGAAAATAGGAACAACTGTAATCTAATGGCATCATCAGTTACGTCATTATACTTAATAGTATCGCAGAGCTACAAGAAATTTGCAATGTGCAAGTTTGGATCATCTATTTGTCCTCCCCCAAACTGATTTTGTTGCACCAGCTGTAGAAGTGCTGGTTTAATCTCAAAGTGATTGGCCTGAATAGCAGGGCGTACAATAGTAGTAGAAATATTGTCAGCATATGGAGTAGCATAGTCACCTAACGTGCGTCTTCGCTCTGCAGTTACAACTACTTCTGCCATCTTTTCTTCTGTAATTTTTTTTCTTTCTCTAGCTACTTTCCTGTTTGCTCTTGTTGTTCTCTCTATCTCTGGATCAAAAAGCAATTCTTTTGACTCCAAAGAATTTTGCATAAATAAACAAATAAGCAACTCAGAGTGAAATAAAGAAAATAAAAGAAAAATAAATAAAAATAAAAAATAAATAAAAATTAATGACTAATAAAAATAAACAAAGAAATAAAAAGAAACAAAATTAAAAGAAAATTAAAAATTAAAAATTAAATAAACAATTAAAAATAAAATTAAACAAAGAGAAATAAATGCTTAAATTAATATATTTTTAACTACTATTTAATATTAATAATAATAATCTCCGGCAACGACGTCAAAAAACTTGTTCTGATATCGATAAGTGCGCTGAATCGCAAAAGTAATAAAAAGTGAGTAGAGTATCGTCCCATGATGATTAAGTTATTAATTACTAAATTCATTGAAAATGACACTATTTAAGCTAACGAAAAGAGAGTTGGTAAAAATAATAAAAAGAAAGAATAAACAAAAATAACCAAAGCTAAATTTAATTAATTGGGTTGAGTTAGAAAACAATGATATGAAAAAGTTAGGGGTCAGATTTCACTTGAACTCTTTAAATGCAAAATCAAATATTGGTTTAATCAAGTCCTATTCCAATGATTTATGGTCAATTCTCAAAATTAATCAATATCAAATCCCTTAGTATATTAATCCTCTTACACTATTTAGAATTAACTAATCTCTTAGTCTAATCCCAAATAGAAAAGCATTATCAAGAACGAGGAAATTAAAAGAAAGACCACATAACCCACAATGTCTATTCCTAGCAATTGCAGAAATTATGGTGTTTATCACAAGTTCTAGGTTCATGCAAATTTTTTCAAATCTTACATAAATCCAAAAGAACATTCTCAAATTGATCAGGTTTAGAAAAACATTAAGAATAGAGATAAACATGTAAATCATGAAATAGAAACATTGATTAAACCCATAAAAGAATTTACATCATCCAAGAACAAGATCCATCATCACCATAACGAAAAAGGGTTTAGTTACATATAGAAAAAGAAGAACACAAGGGGAAGAATATGACAAACTCCATTATAGAAAGGTAGAAAGGTTGAAGAAAATTCCTAATTTTCAAGCTTAATTGCGCTTACACCACATTAGAGTTTGTGCCTCTTAACGACTATTGTATTCTGTCCAAATGTGTAAGAGTGTGTAAAAAGTGTATTGTATTTGGTAAAACTTTCTTATTTAAAAGAAATTTTCACTGTAGTTTACGTGTTCAGTGCTCAATTTCCAGCGTTCAGGCACTAGCCCACTAATCAGGAATCCATCTGCGCGCAACCCGTGCTCAAGCGGTGAATGGTTTCTAGCAACACATCGCTGCTACCTAAGTAATGAGAATATCAGTGATTTGACATAACCTTTCTGTGACCAATGTTTCTGTATATCTTAGTCCCTTTGTCCAGATATCTAGATTGGACACAAGGTATGGAATGTGTCACCCTTGTATTATTTCAATCTTTTGTTTCTTGATACTCGAGTAGACTTAGTAAAAACAAACAAGATCAATATCTCATATTGACTCATTTGAGCACAGTCATGCATTTCGCAGTCTCACTCAATTAGGGGGCCCGAAGATATCACTCCTATTGTGTAGGAGGGACAAATTTCATCTAGGTCACTCACCTCCCTCTGCATGATTCACGACATGTCCAATAACTAACTTTATAATCACCTTGTTACAGATGATGTTTGATGGCATTAAAACATATAACTCCTTATGTAGGAATCATGGTGATTTCATGTCAAAGGACAACATATACCATTATCACTTTAAGAATTGCTTATGACACTCATGCAATGATCCATATAGTGTTCTCATGGTGGGTCAGTCCAATACATCATTACTCTAATATGTATCAATGTGAAGACTTGATATTTCATATCTATGACCCGTGAGATATGACCATCATTGTACGCACATACTAGTCTCAATGCATTATTGTTGTCCTAATTAACAATAATACTTGTCTAGGGACATTTAAAAATAGTGTTTTGATTCTATCAAATAGGATCTCACAATCAAGTCATCCACTTGTTGTCCTATGACATTAAACTTACTATTCTAAAGACTTTATTATGTTTATAATAAACAACACAATAAATGAAATGCCTCATGTATTAAATAAATAGCATAATACAATATATGTAAGTACAGTCAAAATAAATTGGCCTCTAGGGCATACACCAACAATCTCTCAATTGCACTAGAGCCAATTAGGCATATGTCTAATGCCTAAAGATCTAGTGTGACCCTTATGCTTTTGTTGTGGAAGAGGCTTTGTCAATGGATCAGTGATATTATCATCTGTTGGTACTCTGCATATCTTCACATCTCCTCTATCGATGATCTCGCGAATGAGATGGAAGTGCCCAAGTATATGTTTAGATTACCGGTGAGATCTAGGCTCCTTAGCTTGTGCAATGGCTCCATTATTGTCACAATAAAGGTCCACTGGGTCCACAATGCTAGGAACTATACCAAGCTCATTAATGAACTTCTTGATCCAAATGACCTCCTTTGCTGTATTGGAGGCAGCAATATACTCAGCCTTTATGGTAGAATCGGTGACTGTCTCCTGCTTTGAGCTCTTTCAGCTCACAGCCCCACCATTCAGGAAAAAACAAAAATCGATTGTGATATAGAATTGTCCTTGTCAGTCTAGAAGTTGGCATCAGTGTAACCCTTTACAACTAGCTCTTCCTCGGCTCCATATATCAAGAATGAATCCTTAGTCCTTCTCAAGTACTTAAGGATGTTCTTGGCAATAATCCAGTGAATCTCACCAAGATCAGATTGGTACCTGCTCGTCATGCTTAAAGCATACGAGTTATCTGGTCGAGTAAATAACATGGCATACATGATAGATCCAATTATAGATGCATATGAAATCTTGCTCATACGATCCCTCTCGTCCTGGGTAGAAGGGGATTGAGTCTTAGATAGATAGGTTTACACCATGTGACATAAGCAAGAGTCTTTTATTAGATTCATGCATGTTAAACCTTTTTAACACTTTGTCTATGTATGTACTCTGACTTAGGCCAAGCAGTCTCTGTGATCTATCTCTATAGATCCTGATACCTAATACATAGGTGGCTTCGCCCAATTCCTTCACAGAAAAACATTTCCCTAACCAAGTCTTTACAGACTGTAGGGTAGGGATGTCATTTCCGATGAGTAGTATGTCATCTACATACAACACTAGAAAGATAATTGTGCTCCCACTAACCTTCTTATAGACACAAGATTCTTCTTCATTCTTGATGAAACCAAATTGTTTTACTGTATCATCAAAATGAAGATTCCAGGTTCTGGAAACTTTCTTTAATCCATAAATAGATTATTGCAGCTTGCACACCTTTCCAGCATCATATGGAGTGGCAAAATCCTTAGGTTTTGTCATGTACACATCCTCGAGAAGATTTCCATTAAGGAAAGCAGTTTTGACATTCATTTTCTAGATTTCATAATCGTGGTATGTTGCAATAGCAAGCAAGATCCGAACAGATTTAAGCATCACAACTGGGGAAAAAGTCTCATCATAGTCTACACCATGAATTAGCTTGAAACCTTTAGCCACCAATCGCGACTTAAAGGTATGCACATTACCATCCATGTTAGTTTTCTTTTTGAAAACCCACTTGCACCCAATGGTTTTACCCCTTCAGGTAGGTCAACCAAGGTCCATACTTAGTTGGCATACATGGATTCCATTTTAGATCTCATGGCTTCAAGTCATTTCTCAGATTCTAGGCCAATAATGACTTCCTGGTAAGTCACAGGCTCATCTTGATCCATGAGCAATACGTCACCTTGTTGGGTCATAAGAAATCCATATCTCTCTAGTTAGTGACGTATCCTGTTAGACCTACGCAGGTCTTGCGCTACTAGAGTAGGTTGTTGTTCTGCAACGTTTTGTAGAGGCTGCTTTAATTCCATCATTGGTTCATTGCTACTCTATGAACTTTGAATTTCTTCAAGTTTTATTTTTCTCCCACTGGTTCCTTTATAGATAAACGTATTTTCTAGGAACACGACAGTCCATGCGACAAACACTCTGCCCTTGATAGGATTATAGAAATAGTATCCCTTGGTTTCATTAGGATACCCCACAAAGAAACATTTATCTGATTTGGGTCCAAGCTTATCAGAAACTTGACATTTCACATAAGCTTCGCAACCCCAAATCTTCACAAAAGACATATTACATCGTCTCTCAATCCATATCTCCTATGGTGTCTTTTGAACCATCTTTGATGGAACACGATTAAGTGTAAAAGCTACTATTAATAGAGCATACCCCCAGAAGGAGCCTGGAATGTTTGCATGACTCGTCATGGATCGAACCATTTCCAACAAGGTTTAGTTCCTCATTTCAAAAACATCATTCCATTATGGTGTTCCAAGAGGAGTGAGTTGAGAGATTATTGGACACTCTTTCAGATGATCATCAAACTGTTAGCTTAAGTATTCTCTACCTCGATCTGATCGAAGGACTTTAATACTCTTCCCAAGTTAGTTTTGTACCTCATTCTTGAATTCCTTGAATTTTTCAAAGGATTCTGATTTGTGTTTCATAAGATACACAAACCCATATCTATTAAAACCATTAGTAAAAGTAATGAAGTATTGAAAACTACCTCTAGCTAGTGTGTTTAGGGGTCCACATATATCACTATATATCAGGCCCAAAAGATCACTAGTCCTTTCACCTTATCCAGTGAATGGGGCTTTAGTCATTTTCCCTAATAAACAAAGCTCACATATCTCATATGATTCAAAATCAAATGAGTCTAAGAACCCATCTTTATGGAGTTTGGAGATGCGTTTCTCATTTATATAGCCCAAACGACAATGCCAGAGATGAGTTGGGTTCATATCATTTGATTTGAACCTCTTAGTATTTATGTTATAGACGGGCATTTCGAGATCGATGACATAAAGTCCATTACTTAATTATGCACTACCATAAAAAATATCATTCAAATAAAAAGAACAACTTTTGTCTTTTATTATAAAAGTAAAACCTTTCTTGTCCAAACAAGAAACAGAAATGATATTTCTGCTAATAACAGGTACAAAATAACAGTTCTCTAACTCAATAACAAGTTCAGTGGGCAAAGATAATAAATAAGTCCCTAAAGCTAAAGCAGCAACTTTTGCTCCATTTCCAACTCGTAGGTTAACTTCACCCCTAGCCAATGGTCTACTCCTTTTAAGATCCTGCACATTTACACAAATGTAAGACCCACATCCAGTATCCAATACCCAAGATGCAGAAGTAGATAAATTGACTTCTAAAACAAAAATACTTGAAATGGAAGTCTCATTTCCCTTCTTCTTCTTAAGCTCCTCCAAGTACCTGGTGTAGTTCCTCTTCCAATGTCTGGTCTGACTACAGTGGAAGCACATACCTTCCTTAACCACTCCACCCACAGGTTTCAAGCTGGAAGTGCAGGGCTTGGGTTTTTCCTTGCCCTTGCCCTTCCATTTGTCCTTGGGCTTCTTCAGCTACTTTTTGCCTTTATTCTTTTGGGCCATCATAATGGCCTTTCCCTTTCCTTTGTTTATGTTCTGCTCAGCAGTTCTGAACATACTTAGCAGCTCTGTAGAGGTTTGTCAATTTTGTCATATTATAGTTCATGACGAATTGACTGTAACTTTTCGACAACGATTGCATGACTAAGTCAATGGCCAACTCGTGACCTAAAGGGAAACCAGGCCTCTCTAGGTTCTCAATGTACCCAATCATTTTGAGCACATGAGTACCAACAGGGCTACCCTTTGCCAACTTGGACTGAAATAGTGCCTTCGAGACTTCATACCTTTCATGCCTGGCTTGCTCTTGATAGAGCCTTTTCAAGTGTACGATCATATAGTATGCATCCATGTTCTTATATTGCTTTTGAACCTCAGAGTTCATGGTGGCCAGCATGAGACAGCCGACATTCGAGGCATTATCTTGATACTTCTTATAAGCATCCCTTTCAGTTTTAGGGGCATTTGCAGCAGGTGGCTTAGGAACGGGCTGTTCTAGAACATACTATTTTTTCTCGTGTTTGAGGACAATCCTCAGATTCCTGTACTAGTCTAGAACGTTTGTTCCAGACAATTTGCCCTTCTCAAGGACTAATCGTAATGACAAGTTATTTGAAGTGTTTGCTCCCATGGTTATCTATCAACAGAAATATGCAAAGTATAAGTATCATGGCATAAACATATTTAACAAGGTCTTTAATTAAATATGTCTCCCACTATTTTATTCAAATCAATGACCCTCATCATTGACTCGAAAAATCCTATCGTAAGATTTCCTAGTGGGCCAAGATCCATATTTCACCTAGCTTTGAGTTAGCTTTGGCTGATCACTCAAAATTTGGTTATTTGGATAGGAAACATTTTTCAATTACATCATATGCAACTCTTGGATAGTTGGGTGAATAATACTTATTCTAATCCATCAAATGGACTAAAGTCCAACTCTATGCCTCTAAGCCTTCAATCTTATTGAAATGGCCTAGTTAAGTCAGACCCAATGGTTGGAAGTTGGATATTACCTTTATTCTATCGCGTCTTAATAATATAAATATAGGCATCCTACTTTGGCAGACCTACACTTAATCGATACTAGCCTTAATGAGTGCCACGCATTGGAAGGTATCACACAATGACTTAATATTTGTTTGAGGGATTTTTTTTTATTAGATCTCACCATTTGTTAAACTATTTAACATACCATAAATATTCATGCATCTCACACATATAAGGCATATAAAGAATGTGACATGGTTATGACCCCTAATGCATTGATTCTCCCAAGCCAATGAGAGTATCAATAACTAAACCTATAGAGCGAACCAGCTTCACCAAGCGTCTCCCTCGATTGTCCTCTTTGATGTTGTCTTCTTGCCTCCACATCAAAATTACATTGCAAAGTATAAAGAAACCTCATTTTACATACGAAGGGAGTTAGGTGAAAAGAGAATGTACAACCAGAATGTAGATAGAAAGGCATGACACATAGGCCATATTTAAAATACCCCATAAAAAAGGCAAAATAAGAGGACTAATGCCATAACCATGCACCATGCACCACAAAGAACACAAAAGGTCAAAATAATACATTATTATCTTTGTGAAACAAAAAAATGGATTGAATATCAAGCCATAGAAAAGACACTTTTGCGCCTCCTTGACGGTTAGGGTATCAACACTTGAACCCTCATAGCCGCAAGGACATGAACACTTCATGTCGCGAGACCCCTTGCGCTGCTGTCCAAAAACAAGGTTTGCTTGACATTAACGTTTGATATCGTCGCAGACCTAAACAAGGTTTTTAGAACCCTTGCGTCGCGCTGCTATCCAGAAACAACGTTTGCTTGATATCAACGTTTGATGCCGCCGCAGACCAAAAACACAATGGAGAAAGGATTCCTACCAAGGATTCATGCGAAAAGAAGAGCCATGAAACATGATTTTCGAGTTTACCTCTTGAAGACAGATGAAAAATGATCAAACAAATCACTAGCACCGAAGTAATGACAGCACCTCTACATTGTCCACACAAATATACTCAAAAAAATCCAACATCTGTGATCTTGGAGTC
Organism: Ormosia semicastrata; assembly: GCA_029884595.1. Classification (NCBI taxonomy): domain Eukaryota; kingdom Viridiplantae; phylum Streptophyta; class Magnoliopsida; order Fabales; family Fabaceae; genus Ormosia; species Ormosia semicastrata. The sequence continues at coordinate 13,226,895 of JAQQTO010000062.1, read as the reverse complement.
TCACGCCTCTTGTATAGTGCTAGCTACAAAGAGAAAAAAAACCTGTCACACCAGCGCTCATTGTTTCTGTTAAGGTGCGGCTAGGGTTTGCAAATGATGTACCTTGACAAGTCCTTAGCAGTACTATTTATAATAGTGACTGTCTTGGGTGAGTGAGAGTAGTAGTACGTTTAGAAGTATAACCTTGGACTCATCCGTTATGAGTTTGTCCCACGATAGAACTCTAGTCCAACTTGGATTCTAATTGCTCCAACTTAATTTGTTCTATGTGTGTGACCCTGCAAGTTCTCATGACGTTAGCATCAATATTAAAATCTTATTTTAATATTATAAGCAATGAGCAGTATCTAGCAACACATCGCTACTACCCAAGTAATGAGAATGTCAGTGATTTGACATAACCTTTCTGTGACCAATGTTTCTATATATCTTAGTCCCTTTGTCCAGGTATCTAGATTGAACACAAGGCATGGAATATGTCACCCTTATTTTGTTCAATCTTTTGTTTCCTGATACTCAAGTAGACTTAGTAAAAACAAATAAGATCAATATCTCATATTAACTCATTTGAGCACAGTCATGTATTTTGTAGTCTCACTCAATCACGTGGCCCGAAGATATCGCTACTATTATGTAGGAAGGACAAATCTCATCTAGGTTAGTCACATCCCTCTACATGATTCGCGGTATGTCCTATAAAAAAATTTATAATCATCTTGTTAAAGATGATGTTTGATGACATTAAAACATACAACTCCTCATGTAGAAATCATAGTGATTTCAGGTCCAAGGACAACATATAGCATTGTCACTTTAAGAATCACTTATGACACTCACGCAACGATCCACGTAGCATTCTCATGGTGGGTCAGTCCAATACATCATTACTCTAATATGTATCCATGTGAAGACTTGATATCTCATATCCATGACCCATGAGATGTGACCATCAGTCTACACACATACTAGTCTCAATGCATTATTGTTATCCTAATTAACAATAATACTTGACTAGAGACATTTAAGAATAGTGTTCTGATTCTATCCAATAGGATCTCACGATTAAGTCATCCACTTGATGTCTTATGACATTAAACTCACTATTCTAAGGACTTCATTATGTTTATAATAAACAACTCAGTAAATGAAATGCCTTATGTATTAAATAAATAGCATAATACAATGTAAGTAAGTACGGTAAAAATAAATAGGCCTCTAGGGCATACACCAATAACATGAACCTTCAACTTTGAGTTAACTAAAAAGACATTTCAAAAGCCATTTTGAGATATGTTGAGATATATTGAGAGCATCTTACATTAAGATTCTAAGACTTCTAAACTATACCAAATATACCTCTTTTGGACTTGGTCTTCATCTTGACTTTGTTATCATAAAAACTTCATATACTTCATGACATTAGCATTCACATTCTCTCCCTTTTTGATGATGACAAAATAACATAGGAAAAAGAGTAGCATTTATATTTATATGTCAGAATTATAAGTCAGAGATTTAAGTGCAACTCTCCCTCATAGTTTATGCATGAGGTGAGACAAATATTATATTAAAATTACATGTAAAACATCCATCATACTCAGGCAAGATATATGTTATATCTCTTCCTCGTTGGCATTATCAAAAAGACATAAGCATTCAATATGCAAGTAATAATACCAATAACATACCAGCAGTAGTTAGCATGATATAGCCCATATTACCAATCATCACAATATCAGGGGATAACAACTGATCAATATTAAAGAATAACTAGTTATCAACTCAACAAAAGGATGCATAATATTCAGATGATCAAATTATATAACCACTAGAAGCATAATAACCAAAGTCATGTACAGAGTCATAAAACAACTGCTAATGGGTTAGACATAATATTATAAGAAAAAAGAAAGAACATCATGATTAAGCCCCATGGTCACTCAGTTGCCTCACTATCACTGTCATCTGCCACATCATCAAGATCCACATCATCGTTATCAGTATCAAGATCATCATTAGAACCAAGAATCTCCTTATTATCATCAGGATCTCCAAATGTAGCACCAGGAAGAGCAACAAAGGATATGGGCGCACAATCACCAACTGTAGCATCAGTATGGACAAGAAGTGTAGTAGATGATGGATGAGCATTGTCACCTTTCCTTGGTACATAATCTGGTCCCTCCAGCATTGATCGAATAGAAGCCAACTCCTGATCTGAATGATCCATCCTTAGCCCAAGATGATCTACCCTCTGCTCAAGGTGATCCATCCTAGTCCACAGACTGCGCATCTCCTGGAGTAAAAGTTCCAAAGTGGTTGTGGCTGGAGTAGGCTGCTGGTCCTCATCCTCATCATCATCCTCAGCTCCTTGAGGAATGTGTCTATAACTTCCATGTCAAAGATAATACCATTTTTCATCAATCTTTCTCAGCTGAAGCCTGTGCAATGTATGTAGACTAATGGATTCTGGCCTATCAGAACTAGTATCCTTTGCTTCCCCAGACAAAGAAATGTGGAACTGCTCCAAAATAGTTGTGACTAGCATGACATAGGGTAGGGCATGTCTTGCAACGTATACTAAATAATATAGTAGGCCCAGTTAATTAGCTTGTCAATGTTCATAGCCCATAGAGTCATATTAGCCATGGCAACCATTACCCAAGAATGGAGTGAATTGGATGATGACAAGTTTTAATGCAACTTTGACAAATTATACATTTTGATATTTTCAAACAACACATGCAATGGAATAAGTCTAACAAATGTACAACTATTATAGATTACTCAAATATAAGTGAATTGAGTTTATGAAATATTTTCGCAAATCTTTCGTAAAACATTTGTTTATCAATTTTCATTGAAGCTATTGGATAATTGAAGTGAATAGATAAATGAGATTGAATACTTCACTCACAAATTAAACAAGCCAAGATGAATAACATTCAACTCAAGCATATAAATTAAAAGCACAAATATAAAGAGATAGGGTTGAGAGAATCAAACACAAGGATTTTTCCTAGTTCAGCCACCCCTTGGGACCTATGTCCAGTCCTCAAGCGAACCACTCGAGATTTTTACTAAACTTCAAGCTTGAACGGGTGCTTGAAAACCTTTACAGATTGGAGCACTTAACAACACCTTGGGATACCTCACCCTTGTGCTTTGAGCCTCAAAACAGGGATACCTCACCCTTTACAATCCTTGAGGGATGCCTCACCCTCTTTACAAATCAAGGGATACCTCACCCTTGACAACCTTTGAGAGATACCTCACTCTCTTCACAAACAAGGGATACCTCACCCTTTTCTCTAGAGGGATACCTCACCCTCTTTACAAACAATCAAAATGTTTAAAATATGAAACTCTCACAAGACTAGATTAATACAACTTGAAGCTCTAGCAATGCTCTTCAAGAAAATCTCAAATATATACAAAAATAGAGCACTTGATGATTCAAAGATGATTCTCAGATTATAGCGATTGAAATATGTTTCTCAGTTGTTGTTCAACCACAAATGATGCCCCAAGATGTGTATTTATACGTTTTTAAATCAAAGGAGTCGTTGGGTGCTTTAATGGGCATCATTAAATACTGATAAAATAGTCGTTGAACTCTGTCAGATTGTTTGTAATCAATTACACAGCAAATGTAATCGATTACATTATTGTTCCAACGTGTTTTTGGCTTTCTGGGCTCTGTGTAATCGATTACATTCTTGGTGTAATCGATTACAAGGCCTCTGACATGCTTTGTAATCGATTACTATTTCCATGTAATCGATTACATACCTTATTGAACGTGTTCTTGCCTTTCTGGGTTCAATGTAATCGATTACATTACTGGTGTAATCGATTATGAGGCCTCTGACTTGCTTGTAATCGATTACATGCTCCATGTAATCAATTACTAGCTCTGTGTTTAACTTGTAATCGATTACAAAACGTGTGTAATCGATTACCTTGCCCTTTGAACACATTTTTCAAGCCCATTTGAGGATTCATGCCATTTCTTACTTATACAAACTTGGATTGGAAAAGATTAACTTATGTTTTACAAAATCCAAGATTGAAATCAACATTTCTTTAAAATATGAACTTTGAATATCAAGTTGATTTAAAAGATCTTGAAAAAATATTTGAATATAATTGAGATACCTTAAGAGCATTTCACATTGATGTTCTAAGACCTATATCTAATATACCTCTTTTGATCTTGGTCTTTATCTTTTGATCTTGGTCTTCTCTTTTGATCTTGATCTTGATCTTTGGCTTTGTTATCATCAAAAACTCATTTGATATGCTTCAAGACATAAGCATTCACATTCTCTCCCTTTTTGATGATGACAAACTAAACATTTAACAGAAGGAGAAATATTTATATTTATTTGATTATCAGATAATTAAGCGCAACTCTCCCCCGTAATGTATGCATGAGATAGAATATGTGAAGGCGCAAAACTCTCCCGTACACATGCAATATATTTCACTAATCTCTCCTCGTTGGCATTATCAAAAAGAAGACATAAGCATTCAGATTGGATATATTCATTTTAGCCTAGCAGGATCAATATCAGAGTATAAACCGTTTAGCACATCAATATGTGATACCAATAGCAAATGCATATGAAGAAAAAACTTAGATAGTATTTATCATTTAAGCATATAGTCTAATCAGATTATAATCTAAAACACATTATTGTGCAGTAAAACAACATATTATGCATCAAAATAACATATTATGTAGCAAGTTAATGTATTGTATGGAAGAATTAGATGCATGATTGATCCATTATGACAAGTTCTAAGATATTTTCATCAAATGTGCTATTTCAAACAAGAAGTGAACTTATCTAGCATATTATCACATGTAGAGATATATAGAAAATTTAAAGCATAGAAAGCATCCATAGTCATAGAATACCCTATTATCAAGAAATATGCAGGGTAGTAAGTAAAGGGTGTAACAAGAATATAATCATGTGCTATATATAATATTTAAATTTTACTAAGTATACATGATTCAATTAATCACTTAAGACCTACAAGGAATATACCTTAAATTCATTGACTTTACAAGTAAATGTGCATAAGAGGTAGAAACTTTTGATACCTTGGCCTTGGTGATCAAGGAAACTGTTTTCCTTACCCATTGCTTCTCTTTTGGTGTTTTGAACTTTGCAAGTTCCACATTTTGTACTTGAGAAGCTTTGGTTGAAGCCACCTTCCTTCTTTGATCAAAACTTCTATCAATGGGCTTTGGAAGCATTCCCTTTGATGATTCCTTTTTTCTTTGACCAATTAGTCCATCCTTTTGAGAAGTTTTCTGCATAGTTGAAACACTAGGAGGACTTTTTGGTATCCACTTCATCTTGGGTCCTTGAATGTTAGTACTAGGACATTTAAGATCTTTAGGAACCCATACCATATTATTTCTCATATAAGAAATTCTTCTATAATTGCACAAATGGGAAATATGTCCTAGATGACCACAAAAATTATAAACAAATGAATTCAATGATGGTTTGGTCCTTTGAAGATCATCTTTAGAAAACTTAAGTCTTTTGATGTTATTACATTGTATACTATTTTTTCCATAAGTCTTACTTGAAATTCCATGTGGGATAGTATCAATTTTATTCTTATTAATAAACATGGAATGTAAGCAATTAACATCATTAACTTTGGCAAATTCGAAAGATAAGTCCTCAACTTGATTTTCTAAATCAATGCATTTTTCACAAGAGGTTGAGGTTTCATATTTTAAAGGCATTTCCTCATTAAGAAAAATATATTCACTTTTCAATGAAGGAAATGTTTTCCAAACAAGATGAGTTTTTCTTTTCTAAATTCAACAAGTCATCATATAATTCATCATATGCACATTTTAGCTCATCATAGGAAGGACTATAATATGGTTTAACATTGTTTATCTCAAAATCCTTTTTAAGGGAATCATCATCTTCCTCATTGTTGTCCACTAAGCATTCAAGAACATCTTTTTTCTTAATTTTGTTTTATTTTGCCTCTTCTTCAAATTGAGTACCATCATCATCAAGAGGCATTGAGTTCATTTTCTTGCTTTGAACATGTTCTTGAGGACATTTTTCAATGTTGTCTTCCTCTATTGGTTTTTGCTCTTCTTGCTCTCTATATATAACTTTATACACAAAATCATCATTAACAAGATAAATAGAATCAAGAGCATCCCATAAATCGTTAGTACTACAACAATTCTTAATTTTAGCATAAGCATCATCATTTAAACCATTTCTCAAGATTTGCATAGCTCTAATGTTCAAGGAAAAGCATTTCCTATCATAGGCATTCTAAGATTGTTTTGATTTGCAAGTAAATCCATTAAGCACGATATCCCACAAATTAATATCAATAGATTGCATATAAATTTTTATTTTAGCTTTCCAATGAATGAAATTCACACCATCAAAGAATGGTGGTTCATCAATTTCAAAACCATTCATTTTGAAAAGCTTTTAATGGTTGCCAACAAACAAGGATCTTTAACTCTAAGCGGTTAAGTTTTCACCAAAACATGAAGCTCTGATACCACTTGTTAGCTATGGCAATCATTACCCAAGAAGGGGGTGAATTAGGTGATGACAAGTTTTAATGCAACTTTGACAAATTATGCATTTTGATATTTTCAAACAACATATGCAATGGAATAAGTCTAACAAATGTACAACTATTATAGATTACTCAAATATAAGTGAATTAAGTTTATGAAATATTTTCACAAATCTTTCGTAAAACGTTTGTTTATCAATTTTCGTTGAAGCTATTGGATAATTGAAGTGAATAGATAAATGAGATTGAATACTGATGCATAATTTTTAGTTTCAAACAAGTCTACAAACTTGATGCGGGATTAATTGTTGCTTTGCGAACCCAAGTGCAGGTTGTCTCAAGTAATAAATTTCTCGGGAATCCGAGGTTGATCCACAGGGAATTGTTGAAGATTAATTAAGGTGAAGTAAATATTTTGTTACTATAGTAAAAATTATTTACTTGGGTTAAAATATCCACTCTTGGTAAATAAAGTAAAGGTAAGATTAATTTCTTTTATAACTCAATTAGAATCCTCGCAACATGGAGGTTCCAATCAGAAAATACAACATTAAAAGTCCATTTAAAATAATATACGTAATTATATTATGTTTCCTAAAAATATTACCACCACTTATAAATGGGTTAAAGCATTCATTGTGCCAATATTTTGTCTACAACAAATCAAGAACTCTTCTTTACAAAGATGGTTTCTAAATTATAAGAAATAAATTATAATACGTATAATGGTTACTAGAAAATATAAATCATTTAAGCACAAGAGAAGAATAAATCTAACCTTACTTTATTACCAAGAGCTTCACCCTTTCACCCAAGTAAAATGAAACTTAGTTACTCATAGATAAGAAGAAAGAAAGAGAGAACAAGAAGAAGAACATGACTTTAATTTAGAACAAAGGAAAATTACTACAAGAAAACCTAATAAAAAAATGACATCATTTTGGTAACTAACACCTAACACTCCCAATGATCTGCCAAGTCCCCCTTTTATAGAGGATTAGATATACAAAATGACAAGGGGGCTGAGTCATTAGTGGGTGGATGAGTGGAAAATGAGTGGAAAATGCCAAATGACTTTAGGTGAGTGGGAAATTATGGAGATTCCTTATCTCTGAAATCATGTAGCTCTGAAGTCATTGCATTCGTCATTTTTGAACCAAGTGGTCTTTATGAAAGTTGTAGGGCTGGATCTTAAATTTCAAATGGTTTTAGTTTGAGTCCAATATCATTTCTATAACTCTAGATACGTTCAAATTACTGCATACTACCCAGGCCCAGTCATAGCTCCTCTGTTCTGACGTCCAAGCCCAATATCACCTTCAAGGAGTTCGATTCTGAAAAAGTGTTCAACATGAAAGTTGTAGATATGGGTCTTACCTACTTAGAATCCAAATTTCAGCCCATTTGACAACATATAGCCCGAAAACTGTGATGAACAGTACACGTAGGTTAAGTTGTCAGGAAAAGCACTCTAGTTCTCGCTTCAACCCCAATTTGAGTTATCTACTTGTGTGATTGGGCCTTTGAGGTCTTCATGAAAGTTATAGAACTCTCTTTTATCTTTCAAATGCCACTAGAATCACCTCCAAAGACCACCTACATCCCAAGATATAGCCCAAATATAGAAACAACATAAGACGTAAATTATGCTGAAAAATTCAATTAAGTCCAATTTGAGTCCAAACTTACAAAACATAATTAAAATCAATTAATTAAGTACATGGAGAGTGTAAATAACTAAAAATGAAGGCTTATTAATGTATCAAATATGTGATCATCAAATTTCCCTACACTTAGCTTTTTGCACTCCTGGGCAAAACACAAGACAAAAATTAAAAAAAAACAAAACAGACTCAAAAGTTAAACACTCTAAAAAAAACTTAATTTAAAAATGAAGTGCAACCAATCATTCAAGTAATCAAAACATTCATGAGGTAACATATCTTCACATCTCAAACCAATAAGCAAGGAAATTTCAATTGAAAAGCATGAGTCAAGAATGATAGATCTTCACAAGATTCACTCTCAATCCCTCAAGTGTTTAAAAGGTAGGTATTTCACTCAATTCAACCCATGAAAATTGTACTACCATAAGCTTGCTTATCTTCTACTTCTCCACTACTCAGAACACATACACACACAAATCATGAGGACTTTATTCAAGGTTGTAATAGGGTCAAGGTAAAGGAGCAGGTAATATGGATATGACAAGTTAAATACCAGAGAATAAAAGAACATGAGAGCTGAGTTCAATTAACAAGTATGAAAGTTTATCCCAACTCCACCTAATACAAATTCCCTTTACATATTCTTTTCATTTCCTTTATTACCTTATTGACCCTCTTCTTTTTATTTTTTATTTTTTGATTGATTTTTTATTATTATTTTTTTTTTTTTTTTTACAAAAAGAACATCATATATACATTTTTTTAACCATTTTACACACACACCCCCACACTTGTTCAAGAACTCATCGAATGACAAAACTAATATTCTCTTATTCCCTAAGGTCAAGTAAGAACATGGTTTTTCATTTAAGACACTCAATGAGTTCGAAACAAAGAATAGTCAAATAAGATCAAATGGGTTAAGTAAGGGGAATTAGGTCATTTCTAATGCTTTATGTTGGCAGGAATCAAAGAATTTCCAAGAAGTCATAAGAGTGCTTGATATCATATTGAGACAACATGCTGCTAAACAAGGCTGGCTATTTGATTAAAGTAGCTATTTCAAGAAAAATGTCTCAATCATATTTATGTATGCATATGAAAATGTAGTCTCAAAAAGAATCAAAGCAAGTTCTAGAGTAACAATTTCATAAGTGAAATTCACACAAGAAAGAAAAGAATGGTACAAATGTTCAATCCATTCATCAATAGACTCGAAATCTCACAAGGCATAATTTTATCATTCTCAGTCCACCAATTCAATATCTATAACCAAGCATGTGAATTTTAAGAAAGAAGACAATTTACTCAATCATGCAAATTTCCCTGAATTTGAATTGCTACTTCCACACAAACTAGTTACTACCCTAATTACTCCTTACTCTGCCACCAATTTTTGATGCGTCTCAAGAGTAAATAATTTACTCTTTACTCTGCCATCCCTAATTACTTTTGTTGTTAATAAATTGATGACAAACACAACAAACATATTAACAAACACACTTCCTAATTTTTTTGGTTTTTTCTTTGGTTTTTTTTTCACAACCATCCTTCCCCCCAACCAGATCACAACATTGTCCTCAATGTCAAAGCATAGATAGGTAAAGGATAGAATATATTACCTGTTGCTGCAATTACTGAAAAGAAAAATCTTACACAAATTTAAACAAAAATAAAGTACAATAAATAAAACCAAAGTTGGTAATTATTTAAATAGTTGGAGTGTCTTGGCTGGCTTTCTTTTCATTTTGCTTCCCTCACCACTTCCTTCACCGCTTCCGTCGGACCAATCTATCTGAGCTGTTCCTGGATCAGGTTCATAAACAAAAGCTTCTAATTTATCAATCAACTCATCAACAGTGGAAGCAGAGATAAGGAATCATCTTGCAGAAGGTGTGACAAATTTTTGTTTCACAGCATGGTCAACAAAAGATAACAAATTATCAAAGAAATTATTAACATTCAACAAATCTATGGGTTTATGGTGGATGTTCAGTTGGGCCCAAGAGACAATTTGAAAAATTTCTTCCAAAGTACCAAAACCACCAGGTAAGGCAATGAATGCATCAGAGTTTTCAAGCATTGCCTTCATTCGTCCATGCATAGATGATACTTGAATTTCCAGTCCAATTGTCTTTCCAACGATGTTCCTTCGAGTTAAAGGTTCAGGAATGACACCTAAAACTTGATCACCTCATATAAATGTAGAAAGTGATACAGCCCCAATTAACCCAAGGCAACCTCCCCCATATACAACACGAATGTTCCTCGCAGCAAGTGTTCTACTAATAGTGCTTGCTGCGTTTACAAACTCTAAACTCTTCCCATAACTTGTCCCACAAAATACACAGATACTGACAAATCTACGAACAGAAGAAGAAGTTTCCTCCATTTCTACACTCACACTCTCTTTGAATGATTATGAGTTGCAGGAAAGTGAAGAAAATGAAGTGTTTAAATAGGGAAGAGAATAGAAAAAGTAATAATAGCTCCTATATAGGTAGGTTGGCTGGTGTCAGAAAAGTTTGAAAATTTAAAAATAATAATAATAATAAATTTTTTTGTTTTTTTTTTGTTTTTTTTTTACTTTAAGAAAACCATCAGGGTAAAGAAGTTTAGAAAGCCCCGAAGGATCCCATCCAAAGGATCGTCTGTCCAAAACCAAAATTCAACAAAATCATATAAAGATAAAATAATAATAACAAATGATTACATACCTTTATGTACAGGTTTCATGGCAAATCTTTATGTTGCGCGTCATGAGTGCAGTAATACCAAGACGGCTCAGCCAATCTGGGCATTCTTCTCCCTCCCGCTTGTGGGATATTTTGGATTGAGCTACGACGCCACTAATTAAAGTGCGTAAATCTGATAGCTACCACCAATGACCACAGCCAGTGAGAGGTCGCTGAAGAGCCCATGGCATTAAATCACAGGATCTAGCTCAGAGGCATTGTCACGCGAGAATGCAAACATGGGACGCTTCTTTCTGTCCATCAGCAAGCAGAGCCTTTGGTTAAAACCTGGGAATGCTTGCGCGGCTCTCTACAGAGCATGGCACACGAACCTTATTTATCGACCGGCGTGCGAAGGTCCACCCGAGTCAATGACGGGTCTGCCACTCCACTGGCAGGGGCTCCTAATCTAATTAAAGACCAAGTACAACCGAAGTTTTGTCTTTTTTGTTATTTTATTTAATTTTTTCATTTTTTTTCATTTTTTTCTTCTTTTTTTCTTCTTTTTTTCTTTTTTTTTTTTTTGAAAATGTAAAAGTTAATATATACATGTTGTTGTGATTGTGGCTCATATCTTCCTCTGGTTTCACATCCAGAAACGGCTTAAACACCTTCTATAAGTCAAGGATAAGCTTCCCATCCAATTTTCTTATAAATTGGCAAACAGGGTCTTTTTGAGTCAGATTCCCAAGACTATAATGCTTTTGCTCGTCCCTGAATAGATTCCACAAACTAAGAAGTTCACGCTGCACAATTCCACAAGAATGCGTTTCAAGAGTTAATAAGATATTATCTAATGACTCCTTACTCAGTCCATTCTTAATGAAGAATATTTTATCTTCTCTATTTACGGAAACCATCCCCAAAGAGTGACATCGCGTGTTGCAATTCCATCGTGCACACTTGTAACAAACTTTCATTCTCTTTGCTCTTCTCCTTTTTGCAAATAAACTTTTACCGAGACCAGGCATGTATGGCACAAATGAATCTGAAGATTCACTAGCTAAACGAACCTTTGCTTCGATTATCCAGCGTATATCTTCTGGGATTCCCTTATACATTAACAATCTCAATCTTTCACACCTAGCTTCATAGACTTTTGTTAGAGCATTTAGAGGGAGAGAAGGAAAATGATTTCTTAGATCTGAGAGAATGACATCCATTTTAAAAGGAGAAAAAATCAGTTATTATGGGAAACTGAAAAACAAACCGACTTGAGAGTCACGGAGTACCATTATCTGCCATTTAACTGGGAACACGAAGAACTGCAAAAAGAAAGAAACAACACTAAAATAAATTCTACTCATAACAAGAATTAGAAAGAGAAATGGATTCTACCTCAACAACTTGATGTTTCAGAAATAGTTTGAGTCTTTGTCCATTGACCTTAAATACAATACAATTCCTAGGATTCTCAATGTCTATGGCCCCATAAGAATACACATGGTTGACAATATAAGGACCAATCCACCTAGATCTCAATTTTTCAGGGAATAGGTGAAGACGAGAATTATAAAGCAGAACTTTTTGACCAATTTCAAAAGTTTTTCTCAAAATTGATTTGTCATGAAAAGCTTTTGTTCTAACTTTATAAATCTTTGAGTTTTCATATGCATCATTTCTTAATTCCTCAAGTTCATTCAATTGCAATTTGCGTAACTTGGAAGCATCATCAAGACTTAAGTTGAAAGCTTTAATGGCCCAAAATGCTTTATGCTCTAATTCTACAGCCAAATGACAAGGTTTTCCATAAACTAACTGATAGGGAGACATGCCCAAAGATGTTTTAAAAGCAATACGGTAAGCCTAAAGTGCATCGTTTAGTCTTAAAGACCAATCTTTACGATTTGGGTTAACCGTTTTTTCCAAAATTTGTTTAATCTCCCTATTTGCTAATTCAACTTGTCCACTTGTCTGAGGATGATAAGGGGTTGCAATTTTGTGGGTAATGCAATATTTCTTCATTAAGGATTCAAATGGTTTATTACAAAAATGTGTTCCCCCAATCACTGATGATAGCTCGAGGAATTCTAAATTAACTCAAAACATTTTCTTTTAAAAATTTTAGAACAGTTTTATGATCATTGTGCCGATATGGAATCGCCTCAATCCATTTTGAGACATAATCAACTACAACCAAAATGTACTCAAATCCAAAAGATGATGGAAATGGACTCATGAAATCAATTCTCCAACAATCAAAAATTTCAATGACAAGGATAGGGTTCAAAGGCATCATATTTCTTTTAGAAATGGACCCCAATTTTTGACAACTTTCACAACTTTTACAAAAAGTATAACTGTCATTGAATAAAGTAGGCCAATAAAATCCACACTGCAAGATTTTCGCAGCTGTTTTCTTTGAAGAAAAATGATCTCCACATGCTTCTGAATGACAAAATTTGATGACACTACTTACCTCATTATCAGGTATATATCTTCGAAAGATTTGATCAAGATAATATTTGAACAAATATGGGTCATCCCAAAAGAAAATTTTCACCTCAATTAAAAACTTTTTTCTGTCTTGGTGTGTCCACTGAGGTGGCATCTTACCTGTTACAAGAAAATTGACAATTTTAGCAAACCAAGGCATGAAATTGACAGAAAATAAAAATTCAACAGGAAAAAAATCATTGATAGGTGTGCTATCAAAAGATGAGCCTGTTGTCAGCCTTGACAAATGATCTGCAACAACATTTTCGGCTCCTTTCTTATTTTTTATTGTGATGTTAAATTCTTAAAGCAACAAGATCCACCGTATCAACCTAGGTTTGGCATCCTGTTTAGATATTAAATATCTAACAGTAGCATGATTAGTGAAAATAACAGTGGACGAACCAATTAAATAAGCTCGAAATTTGTCCAATGCAAATATTACAGCAAGTAGTTCTTTTTCAGTAGTGGTGTAATTCATTTGTGCACTATTTAAAGTTCGACTTGCGTAATAAATTACATGAAGCTTACCTTCCTTTCTTTGGCCTAAAACAGCGCCAACAGCAAAATCACTAGCATCACACATCAACTCAAAAGGTAAAGACCAGTCAGGAGATTGCATGATAGGAGCAGAAGTCAAAAGACCGATTAATTTTTCAAAAGATTTTTGACAATCTTGAGTCCAATCAAATGGTGTATCTTTTGTTAGAAGATTACATAAAGGTCTAGATATGGCACTAAAGTCCTTTACAAATCTTCTATAAAATCCTACATATCCTAAAATGGAACGAACTTCTCTGACAGTTTTTGGGAAAGGCAAATGAGCAATTAATTCAACTTTGGCCTTATCAACTTCAATTCCTTTAGAAGATATCACATGAACTAACACTATTCCCGAGGTAACCATGTAATGACATTTTTTCCAATTTAACACAAATCATTTTTCTTCGCATCTTTTAAGAACTTTTTCCAAATTATCAAGATAATTTTCAAAAGAATTTCCAAAAACTGTCAGATCATCCATGAAAACCTCTAAATAATGCTCAATCATGTCACTGAAAATACTTAGCATGCATCTTTGAAAAGTTATCGGAGCATTACAAAGACCAAAAGGCATTCTTCTATATGCAAAAGTGCCAAAGGGACAAGTAAAAGTAGTCTTTTCTTGATCCTTCAATGCAATTGGTATTTGATTATACCCTGAATAACCATCAAGAAAACAATAGTAGGGATGTCCTACTACTCTTTCCAGAATCTGATCAAGAAATGGCAATGGAAAATGGTCTTTCCTAGTGGCTGCATTCAATTTTCTGAAATCAATATACATACGCCAACTAGATGAGACTCGAGTAGGTATTAATTCTCCTTTTTCATTTTTAACCACTGTTATTCCAGATTTCTTAGGCACAACTTGTGTAGGGCTTACCCACTGGCTATCAGAGATAGGATAGATAATTCCAACATCAAGTAATTTAAGAACTTCAGCTCTAACTACCTCTTTCATGTGTGGATTTAATCTTCTTTGAGGTTGTTGAGATGTTTTAGCATTATCCTCTAAATGTATTCTATGTGTATAGATTAATGGATTAATGCCTTTTATATCCTTTAATGTCCATCCAATTGCACTTTTATGCTTTTTAAGTACTTCTATCAACTTACCTTCTTGTTCTTTGGTCAGGGATGAGGAAATTACCACTGGAGAGCTTTGTTCTTCTCCCAAAAATATATACTTCAACCCATCAGGTAATGGCTTCAGTTCCAGTGTGGATACTTCTTCATGGGTATCATCATTCATGGATTTTAGCTCTTCGAATCTTGACTTCCTTCCTTTGTATTCCATTTCCTGTGTACAGTCAAGCAAAGAGCATATTTCATAAACATCATCATCTAATTGTGCAAATTTGAATCAAATGAATTAATTAAACAGATTTCTAATGGGTCAGAAGAACTCCTGATTTGAAGATGATCATCTATAATGGCCTCAATCCCTTCAATCTCTTCCTTTTCATCATAAACTTCATGTGGTTGCTTGCACATGTTGAAAACATTAAGCTCTAGTGTCATATTTCCAAAAGTTAGCTTCACCACTCCATTTCTGCAATTTATCAAAGCATTAGATATTGCTAAAAATAGGCGACCAAGAATAACAGGAACTGACTTAGAACTATCAACCATAGGTTCAGTTTCCAAGACAATAAAATCCACAGGATATATGAATTTATCAACTTGTACCAACACATATTCTATTATTCCTTTTAGAATTTTAATTGATCTATCAGCAAGAAGAGTTACGTTTGGTTTTAACTCACCAAGGTTGAGTTGCTGATAAACTGAATATGGAAGTAAATTAACACTAGTACCAAGATCAAGTAAAGCTCGTTTAATTTTATGTTCACCAATAATGCATGCAATTGTAGGACAACCAGGGTCTTTATATTTCAACTCATTATTGTTTTGAATAATGGAGCTTACCTGTTCGGTCAAAAATGCATTCTTTTTCACATTATGTTTCCTTTTAACAGTGCACAAGTCTTTCAAAAATTTGACATAATAAGGAATCTGCTTGATAGCATCTAACAGAGGAATATTGACCTTCACTTGTTTAAAGATTTCAAAAATATCACTGTTATGATTCACTTTACTTGAATTGTTTAATGCTTGAGGAAATGGGGGTGAAGACGATGGTTTGATCTCCTTTTGACTAGGTGGCTTATCAACCCCTTCCTCATCTTTGGGAATTGACTCATCATCTTTCTCAAAAAGTTCAGGAATTTGTTTTTCAACAACCTTTTCACTCCTAAGAGTTATCACTGAGTTGACTTGATCTATTTTTTGACTTTCTGAACTACCCTCATTTAGGCTAAACTGACCCTTGGGATTTGGTTGAGGTTGAGAGGGAAGCTTTCCTTTTTCATGAATGGCAAGTGCAGAAGAAAGTTTAGCAAGAGTGTCTTTTATGTCAATCATGGTTTGATTGTTATGGTTATTGATGGCCTCTTATTTTTCCATGAATGCATGCAATGTTCCTTCAAGATTTTTCCTATATGGTGGGACATAGGATGCATATCCTTGAGGATTTTGAGAATATTGTTGTGCCTGAGGAGGTGGTGATTGCATGAATTGTGGCTGGTTACTATTCCTCCAACTGAAGTTCGGGTGATTTCTCCATCTCGGATTGTATGTATCTGAAAAAGAAGAAGTGAATGACTTTTTAAAATTGGTCATTGCATTTACTTGCTTATGCACAACTTCTTTAAAAACAGGAAGTTTTGGACATTTATTTGTTGAGTGTTCCAATTCATCACAAATGCCACAAATTTCTTCATTTTGCACAGATTTGAATTCTTTTACTTTCCCTGATTCCATAGCTTCAATCTTTCTAGCCAAACTAGTAAACCTTGCATTTAAATCTTCTTCTTGACTAAGATGATATTTTCCTTTACTAGCATTTGCAAGGTTAAATCTAATTGAATTTTCAGAAGGATTAGTACCATGCCAAGATTGAGAATTTTCAGCCAAATGGTCTAAATAGTCTAAAGCTTCTTCAGGTTCTTCATCAAGAAATTCACCATTGCACATTGTTTTCACAAATTGTTTGGTTTCAGGTGTTAACCCTTCATAAAAGAAGCTTATAGTGCGCCATTTTTCAAAACCATGATGTGGGCAAGAATTCAACAAATCTTTAAAACGTTCCCAACTTTGAAAATATGCTTCATTTGAATTTTGGAAAAAAATTTGGATTTGTCTTTTCAAAGTATTGGTTTTATGTGTTGGAAAAAATTTCTTCAAAAACTCACATTGCATTTCTTGCCATGTGCCAATTGATCTCGGTTTCAAAGTGTTAAGCTAAGTTTTTGCTTTATCTTTCAAAGAAAAAGGAAATAATTTAAGCTTAACAACCTCTTCAGTACAAGTTTGATCATGAAAAGCAGTACATACTTCCTCAAATTCTTTTAGATGTAAAAATGGGCTTTCAGATTCTAAACCATGGAAATTAGGAAGTAAAGAAATCATACTTGACTTGAATCTAAAATTATTGGCATTGAGTAGAAAGATAAAACATGATGGACTAGAATTTCAAGATGGTTGCAAATACTCACGCATGGTTCGCAACGGTTGATTTTCATGTTCATCATGCACACTTTCATTTTTAGCCATTGTACTTAATGTGTGTGATTGTGATTCAAACAAATCAATATGTATAGTACCTGGATTAACTCTAACCAAACGACCAGAATTTAAATCATGATACCAATTAAGCATAAACAAGTAACTTACAGTATAAAATAAAATGTAAAAGCTAGCAGTATAAATCGTCCATTAAATATTAACAAAGGTGTGGTATAAACCAACCACCAAATAAGTTAAAAAGTATAAAAATTAAAAAGTTAGTATACAGATAAATTAAAATGTTAGAAGCAGAAAAAGTAAAAAGTTAGATAGCTGATAAAGTAAAAAGTTAGATAGTTAGTAAGAGAGTTAGTAGGTTAGTAAACAAAAAAAAATGATAGAAAATAAATAACAAAAAAAATGACAGAAAAATAAATACGAGAAAATAAAGTACAAAAAAAATAAAAGGGAGAGTTACTCCCACTAAGTTAAAATGTACAAGAAAATAAAATGGAGAATTACCCCCAATGTACAGAAATTAAAATGCAGAAAATAAAGTGCAGAAAGTAAATTTAAAATATGAAAACTGAAGAATCGGCAAGCCGATTTTTTGCTCTAGCGAGAGAGGAGAGAAGAAGAAAGATTATTTCATTAATGATTAAAGATTATAGAGAAATTGGGAAGAGTTTCCCCCACAAGTTAGTATGCACATAAATTAAAAAGGGAGAGGTTCCCCCACTAGTTAGTATGTTAGTATATATACAAAATTTTTACATCAGAAATTCAGTCTTCCAATCAAGTTCCCCGGCAACGGTGCCAAAAACTTGATGCACAATTTTTAGTTTCAAACAAGTCTACAAACTTGATGCGGGATTAATTGTTGCTTTGCGAACCCAAGTGCAGGTTGTCTCAAGTAATAAATTTCTCGGGAATCCGAGGTCGATCCACAGGGAATTATTGAAGATTAATTAAGGTGAAGTAAATATTTTGTTACTATGGTAAAAATTATTTACTTGGGTTAAAAGATCCACTCTTAGTAAATAAAGTAAAGGTAAGATTAATTTCTTTAATAACTCAATTAGAATCCTCGCAACATGGAGGTTCCAATCGAAAAATACAACATTAAAAGTCCATTTAAAATAATATACGTAATTATATTATGTTTTCTAAAAATATTACCACTACTTATAAATGGGTTAAAGCATTCATTGTGCCAATATTTTGTCTACAACAAATCAAGAACTCCTCTTTACAAAGATGGTTTCTAAATTATAAGAAACAAATTATAATACGTATAATGATTACTAGAAAATATAAATCATTTAAGCACAAGAGAAGAATAAATCTAACCTTACTTTATTACCAAGAGCTTCACCCTTTCACCCAAGTAAAATGAAACTTAGTTACTCATAGATAAGAAGAAAGAAAGAGAGAAGAAGAAGAAGAAGAACATGACTTTAATTTAGAACAAAGGAAAATTACTACAAGAAAACCTAGTAACAAAATGGCATCATTTTGGTAACTAGCACCTAACAATCCTAATGATCTACCAAGGCCCCCTTTTATAGAGGATTAGAGATACAAAATGACAAGGGGGTTGAGTCATTAGTGGGTGGATGAGTGGAAAATGAGTGGAAAATGCCAAATGACTTTAGGTGAGTGGGAAATTATGGAGATTCCTTGTCTCCGAAATCATGTAGCTCTGAAGTCATTGCATTCGTCATTTTTGAACCAAGTGGTCTGCATGAAAGTTGTAGGCCTGGATCTTAGCTTTCAAATGGCTTTAGTTTGAGTCCAATATCATTTCTACAACTCCAGATACGTTCAAATTACTACACACTACCCAGGCCCAGTCACAGCTCCTCTGTTCTGACTTCCAAGCCCAATATCACCTTCAAAGAGTCCGATTCTAGAAAAATGTTCAATATGAAAGTTGTAGATATGGGTCTTAGCTATTCAGAATCTAAATTTCAACCCATTTGACAACATCTAGCCCAAAAACGAGGATGAACAGTACACATAGGTTAAGTTGTCAGGAAAAGCACTCTAGTTCTTGCTTCAACCCTAATTTGAGTTATCTACTCATGTGATTGGGCCTTTGAGGTCTTCATGAAAGTTATAGAACTCTCTCTTATATTTCAAATGCCACTAGAATCACCTCCAAAGACCACCTACATCCCAAGATATAGCCTAAATACAGAAACAATATAAGACGTAAATTATGCTTAAAAATTCAATTAAGTCTAATTTGAGTCTAAACTTATAAAACATAATCAAAATCAATCAATTAAGTACATGGAGAGTGTAAATGACTAAAAATAAAGACTTATTAATGTATCAAATATGTGATCATCAAATACTTCACTCACAAATTAAACAAGCCAAGACGAATAACATTTAACTCAAGCATATAAAGTAAATGCACACATATAAAGAGATAGGGTTGAGAGAATCAAACACAAGGATTTATCCTAGTTCAGCCACCCCTTGTGACCTACGTCCAGCCCTCAAGCGAACCACTTGAGATTTTTCACTAAATTTCAACCTTGAACAGGTGCTTGAAAACCTTTACAGATTGGAGCACTTAACAACACCTTGGGATACCTCACCCTTGTGCTTTGAGCCTCAAAACAGGGATACCTCACCCTCTTTACAAATCAAGGTATACCTCACCCTTGACAACCTTTGAGAGATACCTCACTCTCTTCACAAACAAGGGATACCTCACCCTTTTCTCTAGAGGAATATCTCACCCTCTTTACAAACAATCAAAGTGTTTAAAAGATGAAACTCTCACAAGAGTAAATTAATACAAATTGAAGCTCTAGCAATGCTCTTCAAGAATATCTCAAATATATACAAAAATAGAGCACTTGATGATTCAAAGATGATTCTTGGATTATAGTGATTGAAATATGTTTCTCAGTTGTTGTTCAACCACAAATAATGCCCCAAGATGTGTATTTATACGTTTTTAGATCAAAGGAGTCATTGGGCGCTTTAATGGGCATCATTAAATGCTGATAAAATAGCCATTGGACTCTGTCAGATTGCTTGTAATCAATTACACAGCAAATGTAATCGATTACATTATTGTTCCAACATGTTCTTGGCTTTCTGGGCTTTGTGTAATCAATTACATTCTTGGTGTAATCGATTACAAGGCCTCTGAGTTGCTTTGTAATCGATTACCATTTCCATGTAATCGATTACATGCCTTCTTAAACGTATTCTTGCCTTTTTGGGTTCAATGTAATCGATTACATTACTAATGTAATCGATTACATTACTAGTGTAATCAATTACAAGGCCTCTGACTTGCTTGTAATCAATTACATGCTCCATGTAATCGATTACCAGCTCTTTGTTTAACTTGTAATCGATTACAAAATGTGTGTAACTAATTACCTTGCCCTTTGAACACATTTTTCAAGCTCATTTAAGGATTCATGCCATTTCTTACTTATACAAACTTAGATTGGAAAAGATTAACTTATGTTTTACAAAATCCAAGATTGAAATCAACATTTCTTTAAAATATGAACTTTGAATATCAAGTTGATTTAAAAGATCTTGAAAAAACATTTGAATATAATTGAGATACCTTGAGAGCATTTCATATTGATGTTTTAAGACCTATATCTAATATACCTCTTTTGATCTTAGTCTTCTCTTTTGATCTTGATCTTGATCTTTGGCTTTGTTATCATCAAAAACTCATTTGATATACTGCAAGACATAAGCATTCACAAGTCAGAACGTCATCCTTAAGAATTTGGGAGTAGTTTCCTCCCCTAGGAACCAAGGCCCGTGCCACAATGTAATAAAGCACCCTGTTTTCCATTATCAGCCCAGTGGCCATCACCCTCTGTTTTCAATATAAATCTCATAGCTAACTCTCAGCAAAGAAGTCAAAGCAGGTTTATATTCATAATCAGTTCCCCATACATTCCCACCACCACAGAAATTGGTACCATCAAATGTCACCTTAGTCAATCTATACTATGTATCCTTAGTAACAATGATCTGTTTCTTTTTAACATCAAAAATCAGGTAGTCATTCTCATATCTCATATTTGCATAAAAGACTTTAACTAAATCCGGATAAATGTCTTTCTTAATACTCAGAAAATCAATCAATCCAAGTCTTTCAA
The DNA here is from genome assembly GCA_029884595.1 of Ormosia semicastrata. Classification (NCBI taxonomy): domain Eukaryota; kingdom Viridiplantae; phylum Streptophyta; class Magnoliopsida; order Fabales; family Fabaceae; genus Ormosia; species Ormosia semicastrata. Next base: position 13,205,205 of record JAQQTO010000062.1, on the reverse strand, counting down.
TCATTCTAAAACTTTCTAATAGCTGACTGGAGCAAAAAGGCTTTAGTGAGATACTTGGGTAGGATGATCTTCCTCAGTTGAAAATTTTTGTGGAAAGACTCAGCTCTCTTGGTGGTGCTGAAATGTTGAGAGCTCCAACCCCGAAATGGTGGGTGGAGGAGCTTGAGAAGATGTTCCCACTAAGACCCCTGTTATTGGCCTCTTTGTGCGTTTTAATGATTTTGCCATTTTGAGTGAAATGAGGTGGAAAGAATGAAAGGAAGGTGGAGGGAAGGTGTTTTCGTGGTGTTTGGTGATGGAGGAAGGTGGAAAATGGTGAGCAAATAGAGGAAATTTAAAGATTTAGGTGAGGGTTTCTAGAGAGAAAAAGTAACAAACGTTAGAAGAGATGGGTGATTGAATGTGGGGATTTTTGTTGGAATAAGGTTGGGGTTTTGTGGGGAGGAGAATTTTGAGTGAAATGAAGGTGGAATGGTGAAGATTGGTGAAGAAATGAGAGAGAAATTGGGAGTTTTGTGGGATGGAGGTTGTGAGGGTAGAGAGAGAAATGAGAGTTGTAGAGTGAAAATGGCTTCAACGTGTGTCTTTACCCTTTTAAACTCCTATGTAATCTATTACATTGAGGGTATAATCGATTACATGCTCTCTGGGAACCTTGTAATCGATTACAAAGTGGATGTAATCAATTACATGCTTTCTAGAAATGTTGAAATCGATTACATAGTGAGTGTAATCGATTACAGACATTCTGACTTTCCATGGGATGCTTGGCAAAGCCTTTGTAATCGATTATAAGCCTTCTAAACTTAGATTTCGCACTTCAATAGCAGAGAGCTTATCCCAAAACTTCCCAAACCAATTCTAAACATCATGTAGGCTTGAAAACTGACCAGTTCTTGACCCAAAATACATGTTCTTGTAAAAACACCATCTTTATCAAGGATCAAACCACTTTAACAGAAAAACACTTGTCCAGCTAAAATGTTGAGCTATTTGGAGGACTTAGTTATGATGGAGTACCTGTGAAACAAACTTAGGGGTGCCTCCGATGCTTAAGTCAGTATTAGATTCAAAAATGATTAAAACATGATAATTATGCGGCAAAAATTGAATTATGCAGCAAAAAAATTAAATTATGAAGCAACAATACATTGAATTATGCAGCAAAAATTAAGGAAATGCAACAAGATTAAGATTATGCAGTAAATGAAGTTATGCAGTAAAATGAATTTATGCAACAAAACATTATATAGCAATGCATTATGCAGCAAAACCATTTAAATGCATGATTGATCCAATATGCCAAGTTCACTTCTTATATAAAAGAAAGTTTCTTTATTCAAAGGTTTAGTAAAGATATCAGCTAGTTGTTTAGTGATTTCAACAAACTCAAGCATTCAATCACCTTTATGAACATGGTCTCAAATGAAGTGATGTCTTATTTCTATGTGCTTTGTTCTTGAGTGCAAAATGGGATTTTTAGACAAATTGATTGCACTAGTGTTATCACACCTTATAGGGATGTGATCAAGCTCAAGACCATAATCTAGAAGTTATTGTTTCATCCAAAAGATTTGAACATAACAACTCCTAACTGTAACATATTTAGCTTTAGCTGTAGACAATGTCACACTATTTTGTTTCTTGCCATGCCAAGAAAGTAGTGAGTTTCTAAGAAAATGGCATGTCCCACTAGTGCTCTTCCTATCCATTTTGCATCCAGTAAAATCAAAATCAGAATAACCAATTAGGCTACATGAGGCACCCTTAGGGTACCATAAACCCATTTGTGAAGTACCTATTAAATATTTCATAATTCTTTTTACAGCACATAGGAGTGATTCTTTAGGATTTGCTTGAAATCTAGCACACATGTATACACTAAACATAATATCTAGCCTACTTGCTATAAGGTAAAGGAGTGACTCAATCATATCTCTATATTTTGAGATTTCTACTAATTTTCCTCCTCTATCATTGTCCAAGTAACAAGAAGTTCCTATTGGTGTAGTCATATGCTTAGCATTGTCCATTCCAAACTTTTTGAGCAGCTCTTTGCAATATTTGGATTGACTTATGAAAGTCTCATTCCTTGTTTGCTTGATTTGGATTCCAAGGAAGAAGTTGAGTTCACCCATCATAGACTTCTCAAACTCATTTTGCATAATGTTATCAAACTCCTTGCAAAGAGACTCATTAGTAGCACCAAATATTATATCATCAACATAAATTTGAACCATAAGTATGTCATGTTTTTTATACTTGATAAAGAGAGTAGCGTCAATTTTTCCTCTAGAGAAGCCTTTTTTCTAAAAAGAAATTGTTCAACCTTTCATACCAAGCTCTAAGAGCTTGTTTTAAGTCATACAAGGCCTTTTTCAATTTAAAAACATGGTTGGGCAGTTCAAAGTTTTCAAAACTAAGAGGTTGATCCACATACACCTCTTCTTGTACAAAACAAAGCATTTTTAACATCCATTTGATAAAGTTTGAAATCTATGATACATGCATATGCAAGTAGCATTCTTATTGCCTCTAATCTAGCTACGGGAGCATATGTTTCCTCATAATCTATGCCTTCTTCTTGATTATATCATTTAGCAACAAGCCTAGTTTTGTTTCTTATTATTAAGCATGTTTCATCAAGTTTGTTCCTAAAGACCCATTTGGTGCCAATTATGGGATGATCATTGTGCCTTGGAACTAATTCCCAAACTTGATTTCTCTCAAATTGACTTAGTTCATCTTGCATGACCGAGATCCAATGTTCATCATTAATAACCTCATATATGTCTTTAGGTTCAACTTGAGAGACAAAAGACATATGGTTATATGCATCTCTAAGAGAGTTTCGAGTGGTTACATTTTTTAATACATCACCTATAACTTTGTCAAGAGGATAATATCTTGATGTCCTCCATTCCTTGGAAAGGTCCATGGTTTGTGAATCCTCTTGCCTTGGGGGATCAAAGGGACTCTCTTCTTACTTCTTGACTTCTTTTTCTTTGTTCTCCAAGTGTGTTATTGCCAAAATTTCTACAACATCATTAACCAAATCCTTTCTCGAGTCATTTGGGTTAGTTTCATCAAAAGCAACATGTATGAACTCTTCTATGGTAATAGTTCTTTTATTATAAACTCTAAAAGCTTTACTATGCATGGAATAGCCAATAAATATTTGTTCATCAGACTTAGCATCAAACTTCCCCAAGTTATCATTATTGTTCAAAATAAAACATTTACATCCAAAGACATGAAAGTGTGAAACATTTTACTTTCTTCCCTTGTACAACTCATAGGAGGTTTTCTTTAAAATTGGCCTTATTAGGGCTCTATTCATAACATAGCAAGTGGTATTTACCGTATCCTCCCAAAAGTACTTAGGACGGTTAGCTTCATTGAGCATAATTTTTGTCATTTCTTTTAAAGATTAATTTTTCCTTTCTACAACTCCATTTTATTGAGGAGTTCTAGGGGCAAATAAATTATGCTCAATGTCATGCTCATCACAAAAGGTTTCAAACTCATGGTTTTCAAACTCGTCACCATGATCACTTCTTATGGATGCGATGCAAAAACCTTTTTCATTTTGGATAACTTTGGCAAGCCTTTTGAATGATTGAAAAACATCATTTTTGTGAGATAAGAATAAAGTTCATGTAAACCTAGAAAAATCATCCACAATCACTAATGCGTAGTAATTCCTATCAAAGCTCATAGTTCTAGAAGGACCAAAAAGATCCACGTGCAAGAGTTGTAAAAGTTTAGAAGTTAAAACTACATTTTTTGCTTTAAAAGAGATATTTACTTGTTTTTTCTTTTAACATGCATCACAAAGTTTATCTTTTTCAAATTTGAGCTTTGGAAGACCAATTACTAGCTCTTTTGAGAATAACTTATTTAAGTGATCCATGTGAATGTAAGTAATCCTTCTATGCTATAACCATAAATCATCTTCTTTACTCTTAAACCATTTAGCATCATTTGAGGATATATCATCAAGACTAATCAGGTATATGTTATTAACTCTATGACCAACAAACTTAACTTGCTTATCATCTTTCTCTTCAATTATGCAATAATTAGAATAAAAAATAACTGTATTTCCTTTATCACATAATTGACTAATGCTAAGAAAATTATGTTTGAGCCCTTCAACAAGTAAAACATTATCAATAGAGGAGGAAGGTATTTTACTAACTTTGCCAACTCCAAGGATCTTTTCTTTGTTGTTGTCACCATATGTTACATGTTCATTCTTCTTAGGGACAAGGAAAGAGAGCTTGGAGCCATCACCGGTCGTATGCTTGGAGAAACCACTATGGCTCCGGTCGTGTGCTTGGAGTAACCACTATCAAGATACCAACTTGAGGTCTTGGCCTTCAAGCACACCTACAATACACATTCATATTTTAACCTTTGATACCCAAATTTTCTTGGGTCATTGTGTGTTAGATTTAGGCAAGGTGCCGTTAGGGACCCAAACCATTTTAGTCTCAACCTTGGTATTTAAGTTCTTCCTCATATTGTATATTGAGGTACTATGCCCTTTCTCCCACAATGAAAGCATTTGATAAAAGGGCTACTTGATGTACTTGAGAAAACAAAGAAATTATTGTAAGACTTTTGTTAGTTATTGAGATTATACTCCAAACTGGCCTTTAGGAAAACACATTTTTTTCCCTAACAACACATTCAAGTTGTCTCTTCCAAAAGTAAATTTTGAAAGAGTGTTTTTCAAATCTTCAATTTCATTTTCAAATGTTTTACATGATGAGAAAGATGAGGGTGTAGGTGTGTTATTATATGAAGAACAAATCATGCATGATGAGTTAGCATCAATAAGTCTTAGAGTCTCATTCTCAATTTCGAGTTCATTAATCTCCTTGTTTAAAATAGAAATTTTGTTTACCAATAAGGAAATTATTTTTTGGAAGGTAAAACCATTTTTGTGAGTCTCATGGATTCATCATGCAATTCTTCAAAAGCATCTTGTAATTCACTATGAGTGTGTTTGGAATGAATAAAAATGAGAAATGATTTCATTTGATTTGATTTGAATTGATTTGATTTGATTTAGAAATCAAATTTTGTGTTTGGAACTTTTAAAAAAAAAGTATTTGAATTAATTTAGAAATCAAATTTTGTGTTTGGAATTCATTAAAATGAGAATTGATTTGATTTGATTTTATTATTTTACATTTTAACCTTTATGAGAAGTTGTTAGAGGTAGTTATTAAGGGTAAAATAGTATATTTATTTCAATTCAAATCAAATCTTAACAAATCCTATCAAATTTGATAGAATTTAAAAAACAAAAGGAATAAAATTCATAGGATTTTAAAAATCAAATCATTTCTATTTTTTAACATTCCAAACACAATATTTAATTAAGTTTGATTTACAAATGAAATCATTTCCCATTTTTTTGCATTCCAAACACACTCTATAGGAAGGTGAAGAGTTTAGGTTAGAAGAAGTTACCTCGGTGTCACTTTATTCTTCTTCTTCTTCTCCTCTAGACATGAGACATAGATGAGCTTCTTCATTTTTCAAACTATCAGAAGAATCTATGTCATTATCCTCCTATGCTATGTAGGCTCTCCTTCCTTTCTTTTCTTTAGAAAGTCTCTTCTCAAACTTCTCCGTCTTCTTAAGATATACGGGACATTCCATCTTCATATGCCCCGATTTTTCGCTTTCATAGCATGTTAAAGTAGATGAGGTTCATTCCCCTTTATGATAGGACTTCTTTAGAGGGAAAGGTGACCTTCTTTGAATTTCTTTCTTCTTAAGGAATCTTTCAAACTTTCTAACAAAGAGACTAAGATTCTCCTTATTTAGCTATGTTTTCAATCATATCTCCATCATCTTCATCATCATCTTCAATTGTGGAGATGATGGCTTTGAGTGCAATCCCCTTTTTATTCTTGTCAAGCTCCTCTTTTTAATTGAGCATTTTTAGCTCTAATTGATGCTCTTGGAGCTTCTCAAATAGAATGGCTAGTGTCATTATTGATAGATTCCTCGACTCCACAATAGCCATAACTTCGGGTTGTCAATTCTTATTCAAACACCTCAAAACTTTGTTAATAAGATCTTCATTAGGAAAAGTTTTTCCCAATGAAGCAAAATTATTTACAATATGAATGAATCTCTTTTGCATTTCTTGAATATTTTCTCCTCGGTTCATTCCAAACAGTTCATATTCATGAGTGAGAGTGTTTATTCTTGATCTTTTTACCTCATTTGTGCCCTCATAGGTTACTTGTAAAGTATCCCACATTTATTGGGTGGTCTTACAATTTGACACCCTAAAGAATTCATTATACCCCAAGGATGTGGTAATGATGTTCTTGGCTCTCAAATTGTATTTGTTGGTGTATGCCCTAGAGGACAATACATTTTTTGTATTTACATACATTCTATTATGCAATTTTATATATGAGGCATTTCATTTATTGTATTCTTTTTGATAAACATAATAAAGTCCTTAGAATAGTAAGTTTGATGCCATAGAACATCAAGTGGATGACTTGATCGTGAGATCCTTTTGGTTACAACACTATTCTTAAATGTCCCTAGTCAAGTATTATTGTTAATTAGGACAACAATAATACATTGAGACTAGTATGTGCATAGACTGATGACCACATCTCATGGGTCATGGATATGAGATATCAAGTCTTCACATGGGTACATATTAGAGTAATGTTGTACTGGACTGACCCATCATGAGAACACTACATGGATCATTACGTGAGTGTCATAAGTGATTCTCATAGTGACAATGGTGTCTGTGGTCCTTTGACCTGAACTCACTACGATTCCTACATGAGGAGTTGTGTGTTTTAATGCCATCAAACGTCATCTGTAACAATGATTATAAAGTTAGTTATTGGACATACCGCGAATCATGCATAGGGATGTGAGTGACCTAGATAGGATTTGTCACTCCTACATAACAGGAGCGATATCTTCGGGCCCCCTGATTGAGTGAGACTGCGAAATGCATGGCCATACTCAAATGAGTCAATATGAGATATTGATCTCATTTGTTGTTACAAAGTCTACTCGAATATCAGGAAACGAAAGATTGGACTATACAAGGGTGACGCATTCCATGCCTTATGTTCAATCTAGATATCTTGACAAAGGGACTAAACGACACGGAAACATTAGTCACGGAAAGGTTATGTCAAATCACTGACATTCTTATTACTTGGGTAGCAGCGATGTGTTGCTAGATACCGCTCACTGCTTGTAATATTAAAATGAGTTTTTAATATTACTGCCAACATAATAAGAACCTACAGGGTCACACACATAGAGCAGACTAAAATTGGAGCAATGGATCCAAGTTGGACTCAGATTCAAATATAGGCCAGACTCATAACAGATGGGTCTAGGGTTGCACAGCTTACCTTACTGCTACTCACACTCACTTAAGGTAGTCACTATTATAAATAGTACTGCTAAGGGGGCTGCTAAGATACACAATTCAGAACCCTAGCCGTACCTACAGAAAAAGTGAGTGAGTGAGTGATAGGTTTCTTCTCTTCTCTTCGTAGCCAGCACTGTGTGAGAGACGTGAGGCTCCTTTTTACGGACGTTGGACGTTTGTGAGTCTCTTCGTGTGGATACCGCAGAGACATCGTTTCTATTACAGTGTTGGTGATTCACGCCCTTCCTTTTGATCAAGCTTCAATAGGTAAATCATTTTTTTAAAAAAACTCAGATTATGGCTTTTTCGCATGGATCCTCAGTGGGAATCCCTGTTTTCCACTACGTAATGTATCTGCAATTCCCAACAGTGGTATCAAAGCATCTTGCGAAACCATGATTCAATTTTCTGTTTTTGTTTACATGAGATAACATGTTTTCTGTTCTTGTTTTTGACAAAAGATATGATCTTTAATATGTTCTTTTTGAAAACCATATGAAACCCTTTGCGAAAACATATTCTGTTTCTTATGTTGTATGCAAAACCGTGATGTTGTTTTCAAAACTTCATGAAGATGTTCATATGTTTTGTGAAAACTGTTTTGTTTTAAGATGTATGTTTTTGCGAAACTTTCTGGTATGTATGTGATACATACAGCGTTATGGAATCCTTATTCTCAATGCGCGGCGCAAGGGTTTGGGAAACCTTGTTCTTAGTTTGTGGCAGCAGGGGTTATAGAATCCTTGTTTCTGCACAAGAGGCGCGGAACAAGGGGTTTTGGAAACCCTATTCTTGTTATGCGGTAGCAGCATAGAGCTATGTGAATGTATCAGCAGGTAATTCCACAATAAAAATGTATCACAACAAAATGTTCAATGACTATGAGAATGCACAATGAACTGACACCTACTCCATGGAGCTAAAACCAAACATTAGAGAGAATGATCGAGGAGTCATGTCTGTATTTTGTTAGCCTCAAATCAAGTGCTTTCAAATATAATCAATATGCGCAACATGACTTATACAAGATACTCTCGACCGGATCGGGAATAGGAATAGGGTCTCGTCGAGATTGTTGATGCGTTGCATAGTCACCACGACCCAATGGAGCTACCAATTGGCCACTTGTGGGAAACCCTCGCTCCGATGCCTCTTAGGTCATTCATAGACCTTCCCTATGCAATTTGCACCTGCACAAAGGTGTAATTCATATCCTGGGCATACAGCCTCAACAACAAGTCATTCCGACTTTCACAATACATGATCACATGATATAGATAAAATAATATTCATTAACAGCATTAATTCCACCAAAAGGAGCCACAACAGAGCTTAAGTCAACCACTGACATCTCTGGGTCCAGTACGTCAGCCCAACAACAAACTACTATTTTTCTCAAACGTGAAACATTTTCACTGAAATTTCACAAGCGTGCAACACTTTTGTCACATTACAAAACCACGAAACATCTTTACCTAGATTTTCAAACACATAAACACATTAAAACATTTTCTCAATTGCATAAACATTTTAAAGCACTTTCCATTACTTTTACTAAGAACTCACTTAAACCAAACACTTTAATTTTCAAAACATCCCTCAAAACTCATTTCCATTATCAAAATTAATTTTTTTTAAACAATAAACCTTGTTCATTTTCCTTTTAAATTTGTGAATCTTCAAATCCTATTCTAGTCCCCTAATCATCTAAGTTATCAATTAATAAAACAATTTTGTCTTGGAAACCCTATTTTGAGCTTCATGGCTATGAGCCATAAGCATTCCTTGGAACTAAAAAGCTTGTCTTTCACACATGAATCAAAGCATACAAGGCATTTCAATCATCAATTCATGTAATAGCAATTTCATACATCCATAACATCACATAATCACAAATAGCCAAACAAACATAAATCATAAAATGCACATAACTAAGTCAATAAATTCTCACATGGATTATTCACCCACAAAACACAAAATTTGTCCCTCACCACCAAGATAGTTGATGAGGTTAATCTCACTCTTACCTTGGATGATGATCAATGCTCTTTGATGTTCTCTTGAAAAAGCTTCTCCTTCCAAGAAGATCCTTAAGACAAAACAACACACAAGCATCAACATACAGGGCTTGGAACAAGATGACCATGAATCAAGATCATGGCTAAGAACTTGAGAAGAAAACTTAGAAATAAAGATGAGAAACTTCACCTAGAGCCTCCAAACGTGAAGCCTTGAGAAAAAGATTGAAGATGGATGATTTTTGAGGATTTCACAACAACAAAGTGTCTCAAAAGAGTGTTTACATTCAAGAAATGAGGTTAGTTGGAATTGATCAAGATTGATGGGTAGAGAAGATGTGTTGGCCGTGAGAAACAAAGGAGAGAAAAAGAAAGAGAGTTTGATAGATGGTTGCTCAAAAATAAGACAAGAAAGGCTTAGGAGAGAGAAGAACTAATTTTTGGTCACCAAGCTTCTCCAAGAAGCTCCCTTGGCCGTGCCGTCCCAAGGGCTTTTTGGGCAAAGCTTCTCCAAGAAGTTTCACTCCAAGCTTGCTTAGGAAGCTTGCTTTCAAGCTTGTCTTGGAAGCTTGCTTCCTATTGGCTCAAGATTAAACATCTAACCAGATATTTACCAGAAACTATTACCCAATGGACAAAGGCTACTGTTAGTAAAATCAGTATTTATTATCCAATGGATAATAGAACACACCTAAATTTTATTAGTCAGATAAAATCTCAGAAAATGAAAATTTCAAAATCCATTCCCGGTTTCGAGTTTAGTAAGCTCCCCCGGCCCCACATGAACAGTCCAAAACTTTTTTGACCCCAAAATTTTTTTATTTTTTCGGCACCCTCAAACACACAGAAGCCCAAGAAAATAATAAAATAATCAAAATAAATCAAATAGTTCACAAAAATCACAAAAAAAACATGTAAAAACACAAACAATAAGAAAAGGAATTTTGGGGTGTTACATAAAGCTGTCCATGCTTGGTTGCGCTTGGATTTCTATGAACATTTAAAGAAAAGAATGAAAAGAATAAGGAAGAAATGATTTTTGATAAGGGAGGTCATCTTTCAAATTGTAGTCACTATGAATGTTGTTTCATTAAGAGACAGGGGGGACACCCTTGAAAAAGAGAGATCTCTTGATCTCTGGGACATGCAAGTATGTTTCAAAGAATCGTGTATACCCTAAAGATGTAACAAGACACTTATAGATATGACAAGCAACCTGAATTAAATGAGTTTGATGCTTGATGATCTTAATTACAATATTTATATTTTAAAGTTCTTTATGAATCCATGACATTATGATTTTCTATAATTTATATAGTTGGAAGCACTATGAGTATTTATTTGCTTTTAACTGGTCTATCTACCTACTAAGAAATTTAAATTCTCATCCCTTTGAGCATGATGTTTCCATAAATGAAGACTAAGTAGTTTGCTTGCCGACTAAGGTGGATACTATTTCTATGTTGTTTGAGATGGAACATGGATGGGTTCATTTACCTGAGGTGAGTGGATATGTTCGCGTTTTACTGATTGTGAATGTGTTTGTCTTCATGTAGATTGTAGAACATGGTGTAGTCCTTATTTTGAGACCTTATTTTTTTTTTTTTTTGGGATATATCACTTGGATGGGGTATTAGTAGGAGAGCTCCTTTTTCTTTTGTGTATATAGTGTATATAAAAACAAGTGATACCAATGAAAGTAAAAGAAATGGTTTTATATGTATGGCTTAGAATTGGTCAAGGTATAACTTGAAAATGAGGCTTAAAGGAAACCCTTACTTGTCTGATCTAGTTAAGAGCTTAATAGTATGATAACTAATTAATTAGGCGGCTAACTAAAATAGACTCCCACTAAATCAAATGTATTAAAAATGGAATAAGGACTTAAAGTAATACTAAAGAACTTAATAGAGTAGAAATTCAAGCATTCAAACAAAAGCCTCTAGCCATTGATGTTGCATGTTGGGTGCCTAGGTGGTGCGAGCTATTGCCTAGGTGCTAGCCTGACAACTTTGTTCAAGTTAAACACTACCCTGTGCGTGCTTAGGTGGTTATGTGTGGGCACCTAAGTAGTGGTGAGTTAGATTTAGAATATATAATTAAGAGTTAGATTGATCACAATCTAGTTCAAGAAAATACCTACTTGTGCAATTAGTAAAATAAATATAGATATTATTCATCTAGAAATTGATTAAAAGTAAGTGGATAATATGTTTGGATAGTGTTTTTACTCATCAGGTGCAACTTTAAGGCAATTTTACTAATTTGGTGCAACTTCAAATTTATTTTTTGGAATAGTATAAAAAGAACAGTGTTTAATAGAAGTCGTGGTCATTACTTATAACTTTGTAGTAGTTTTCTTTAATATTTTTTTTATAATAGTCATGGAATGTAACCATGACCTATTCTAAGTTTTTTTCTTCTTATTATTAGTTTAAGTAAAGTCGTGGAATGTAGCCACGACTTACCCTAGGTTATATATATATATATATATATATATATATATATATATATTGATTAAGTAAAGTCGTGGCTTATGCTCATGACTTAGGATCTGATTTTTGTTTTTAATTAAAAAGTGGTTGGTTGTAGTATAAGTGGATTGCGACTCCTAGCAAATCTTACCTGTAATGTCCAGGTTTAAATCCTAGAATTATCACCTTTTTGGAGGAATTTACCTAACCACCACCCCCAACTTGAAGGTTAGTCTCACAACAATGTATGTAGGGATACTTTGATCAAAGATCAAAAAAAGGATTCAATTTCTCACATCCAAGAATATGGGTGTGCAGAAATTTAAATGGGACTCACTATAATCAGATGGTAAAAATGGTACATTTAATATTCTCCCTAACATATTAGCCTTAAAGATTGATATAATAGTTTATTAATATTTGTATTAGATACTTGTTAATTCTGATGATTTTTTGAGTTAGTTTGGTCATAATACTATAATTTAGGATGTGAAAAATAACTCATATTAGCTCAAAAATTATCATAAATTGCTTAGATAATAGGAATAAATATGAAAAAATTATTTCTAAGCCATCAATAATTAGAATGATTTGTGGTAAATTTCGGAGAATTACCTGAATTAGTTTGACATTTTTAATAAGACAGGATAAGTGTTTAAAGGTCAAATTAAATAAGAAAGTATCTTAAAAAATATGAAATTTTGTAGAGATGTCAAATAGTAGATCGAGATTATTTTGGAAATGATTTCAAGTTAAGGCAAATACCTGTAAGCCTATAAGTTTAATTTCTTAGACTTATCTTAACTTAAGAAAGAGTAATAGAACTTAGTGACTGTTAATGGTGTATAAAAAATTATTAAATGATGAGAAAAATGACTGAATGAAGTCTTAGAATTTTTTATAACACTTATGAAAGTTAGAAAAATCATCAATAGAAGATTAAAGTATCCTTAAGAGATACAATATTTCCATTTAACCATAAAAGTCGTATGTCCTTATCCCTACAACTAATCTCTACCGCCCTTCCCTATCACTTCATCTTTTTACTTTTTTTTTCATTTCACTCTCACTCATGGTTGGCAATAGTAGAAGAGAAATAAGAGAGAAAAGAAAGAAAGAAGAGAAAGAAGAAGAAGGAAGAAGAAGGAAAACAAGAAGAGGAAAAAGGATAACATTACCAAGGGAGTTGAAGTAGGGGTTTTTTGTACAACTCTACCTTTCTCCCTTTCTTTCCTAGCTTCTCAAACTTTGCATGAATGAGTTGATTGTTGATTTTCCTATGACTTTTATGATGTATTGGTTGTAAATACATGTATGAGATTGATGAGTTTAAGGCTATATGAATTCTTGAGAATTTGAGATTAATGATAAATGGAATACTATGGATTGATTCTTAGTATCATACCTTTTGGAATTTGGAATGAATATATATATATATATATATATATATATATATATATATATATATATATATATATATATATATATATATATATATATATAGTGATGTTTTGATGATATATTGAGAGAAGGATTGGAAGAAATGGTGGTTATGGTGTTTTAAAAACTATTTCTGGTATGAAAATATACAGGATAATCGATTATCAGAATGTGATAATTGATTATCAACTTCCAGAAAGGCTTGGTCATGGGTGATAATCGATTAGACCAATGTGCTAATTGATTATCAACTTCTTGAATATAAGGTTTTGAGTGATAATCGATTAGATCAAAGATGTTAATCGATTATCCACTTCCAGAATACAAGATTTTGAGTGATAATCGATTAGACTAGAGGTGCTAATCGATTATCCACGTGTAGAATGTCATTATTGAACAGTGATAATCGATTACCAGAGAAGGATAATCAATCCCTTGTTTTGAGTAAACAGGGTATTAATCTATATAATATGAAGAGATTTGATTGCGTTCACTAAATGAATGACTTATATTATGAATGTGCACTTGATAAACTAGAGAAATGATGATAATGTGCACTATATATATATATATATATATATATATATATATATATATATATATATATATATTTGTGTGTGTGTGTGTGATGAGATTTGATTAAGTTCACTAAGTAAAGTGACTTAAGTCTATGTATATGCACTTGTTACTTATGAGATTAAGTTGATGTGCACTTAGTATACTAATGTAATATATTATGATGTGCATTTGATGCATCTATGTGATGAGTGGAGATGTACATTTGAAATACTTATGAGATGAAATATGGTGTGTATTTCATTTATTTATGAAATGATTAAGATGTACTAGAAAATGATATGCTTCTTTAGAAAGCTAAAGTTGAGATAGTAATTTAATATGAATATAAAGTACATCTTGAGTACTCAGAGTGAGTAATATTGGACATGATCCTCAAGAAGAGGGTGATTTAGAAATAATTCTCGGGAAGGAGGTGATCTAGAAATAATCCTTAGGAAGGAGGTGATCTAGAAATAATTCTCGGGGAAGAGGTGATCAAGAAATAATCCTTGAGGAGGAGGTGATCCAGAAATAATCCTTGGGGAGGAGGTGATCTAGAAATAACCCTAAGGGAGGAGGTGATCTAGCAATAATCCTTGGGGAGGAGGTGATCTAAAAATAATTCTCGGAGAGGAGCTGATCTATAAATTATCCTCAGGGAGGGGTGATCTAGATATAATCCTCAGAAAGAGGGTGATCAAGAAATAATCCTAGGGAAGGAGGTGATCTAGAAATAATCCGTGGGAAGGAGGTGATCCAAAAATAATCATCGAGAAGGGGAATGATCTTAAATTCTGAGATATAAATTCTGGAAATGATCCTTAGGAAGAGGGATGATCTTGAATTATTAAATATAAATTCTGAAGGTGATCGTCGGGAGAGGAAGTGAACTTAAATCTGTTAATTGGACATAATTCTCGAGAGAGGAGGTGATCCTAAATGAGATTCTTTATAGTTTTAGCCAGAGTTACTTGGGAATAAACTTAGAAAATGATGCTTAATGAGAACTAGATAATGATTTATACTTGGTTGAGCAGATATACATCATTATGAGTTTATTATGTAAATAAATCATAAATTTGAAATGGAATGTTTGCATTGTGGAGGAATGTAAATATTCTAGTAATAGTGAGTTATAGTTTGTACTTGATTTATCCTTGTTGAAATCTATGGTTTATTGATGATGTGTTGATACTAGTTATATTATTTGGATATATGTAGTTGATAAATGATTAAACTGAACTTCTGTCTTGAGAAGAGAAAGGAAACCTTTTGGCATGAGCCACCTTTCTATATGATATTTTTAAGTATTAATTTGATTCCTCGAAGCAGCTGGAGTTATTATGATGATATTTTATATATTAGAACTACTAAGAGTTTCTAGGATTCTCACTCCTTATATATCTTTTCCATAATAATTTCAGCACGAGATCCACCTTTGGAGTAGGAGCAAAGATATTGATATAGAATCAGACTATTCATCATTTTGTGTATGGCTTTGTACTTACGATTATGTACTGGTTTGTAAAGAGTTTAGGTGTATGTATGCTTATAAAGGTTTGGGTTGTATCACTTGAATGTTGATGTACTAGATTATATGGAATATTAAACGTAGTATGACTTGTACATATCAAGTGTGTAACTAGATAACTCATACGTATATTATATTCAAAACTTTTATTATCCCTTACAAGGCTCAATTTAACAATAAAATTATTATATTTAGTTATCAAGAATCGATAATAGTATAGTTGTGATGTACCTAATTCTAAATACTTTTGTGTAATTTAGATGTACTAAGACTATTAATTTTGGGATATTACAGTATAAATGTGAAATAATATGTGTATAAGTGTGAGTAAATAAATAAATAAATAAATAAATATATATATATATATATATATATAACATTAACCTAAGGTAAGTCGTGGTTTCATTCCACAACTTATATTAAAAAAAAAAAATTACTACATAGTCGTAGGTAGCAACCTTGACTTCCGTCAACCATTATTCCTTCTGCACCATTTCGAAAAATAAATTTGAAGTTGCACCAAATTAGTAAAATTGTCATGAAGTTGCACCTGACGAGTAAAAAACTATGGATAGTATAAAGCAACCTGAGTTAATTGAATAACTATATAAGTTATTCATTAATTAAGGTGTCACACAATTAGACTGTAAGCATCTCTGCATTAATAAAATAATAATTTTAGGTGTTTTATTTTAAGAAAGAAAAAGGAAAAAAAAAAAAGGGTCAGACCGCCATAAATTTAGTAAGAGGCACCATCAAGGGTCTGACAATAACCTAACAATATGATAGCACAGGGACCAATCCGAAAGACAAGAAATAAGAACCAAATAGCTGTTATTCTAATGGACTGATGCACTGTTCCTTCGTTGAATTATTGCAAGATTATGTAAGCTAATATGAAGTTTTTAAGTTATATTTTTGCATTGACTTTGTATGACTTAGACTTTGAGTTATATTGCAATGGCTAAGTATTAAATAATGGCCACAAGCTGAAGAATTTTAAGCTCACACTAGTCAACTGAAATCTTTAATTTCTTACCCACCAAGTTTGAACTATTTCTGTGTTCAATTATTTTAATTCTTAAATAATATTGGCTTTTCAATTAGTGAAAAGATCATTATAGTTTAGAAGCACACTTGTGTGCCCACCTAGTACTTCTGTGATTCTAAATGACTGTAGTGTTTATGCACAGGCCAAGATTAAGAACATGGGCACTTTACAATCAAATTGCAAAAAGCTTCATCATAAAATTCGTTATATATAAAATGAATAAAACTCTCAAACCTGCTTTCTGTACCACAGCACATGTAAGTCAGTAAGTAATGTCTGATTCAAGAATTAACTCGTTATGTGTTTCTTTTCTCTCTCTGTATTCCTCTGTTTTCATATTTTCTAAACCTTGACAATTAAGACCACGCATATGATATAACCAGGATTGGGTTTCAAAACAAATGGCCTGCATATTGTACTTTGTTTGCTGTATTCTACTTCAATCAAATTGCATATAATCCTTATTGAATTCATGAACAAAACCATCAAACTGTCTACAATGTCATACCACACATGTTCAAAATATAACTGTTTTATTGTTTCTACTTCTTTTTCTCTCTACAATAACTCTCTTGGTTTTTCTCTTCTTCTTTTTTGTCATCATTTTCTCTTATGCTTTTCAATGAAAACATCTCTATGATGTTGCACACAGAAGGATTTGGTTGCAGAACTGCCATAGCAAAAAAGCCTATACAGTTTATGTTTTCTGGCTGTCTTGAAACCTCTCTTAATCACATGATGGAACAATAAGTATCCTGACATTCCCTTATCTCGTAGACTGGGTACTGAGGAACACCTGCTACATAAGGCCACACTATCGGCTGTGTAGTTGGCTCTTCTTTCTTCTCCTCCTTCTTCTCATCCACAGGGCCAACGCTCACCAGATCTGCGTGGCCAAAACTCTTTCTTAGCAGAGATGTGAGTCCAACTGCATCAACCCCTTCCCCAGTTACCTCTATTTGATCCTTGTCTTGTCCTTGTAAAGCTGCAGCTTCCACTCCTAAAAGTTTTGCACAGAACTTTGGTTAAGCTATGATTTTGAATTTTTGAATAAAAAAAAAATGATGAGAATTTAGAGTAAATTTCCTTACCTGAAACACCAACCGCGATCTTAAAAGCTTTGGACCTTGACTTCCGATCATTCATAGACACTTTGATCACCACCTTTTGCTGCAAACATTTCATAATCACATATAAGTAACATTATTTGATGATAAGAAAAAGATATAACCGGATATTTTGAATCTTTGAAGTATAACTACTTAGAGGAGTTAAAGATTCCTTACCTTCACCATAGTGTTTTAAGAGAAAGCCTCAATATATATGGGTTAGAAGAAGCTTGATGAGAGAAAGTGGGTGTGGGAGTGCTTATGGTTAAAGAAGTTGGACAAGTGCTTGGAGAAGTACTTACGCATTTGTTATTTATAGGCATATTTTTGTTGTGGAATAAAACATGTCCTTTAGAAGAGTTTGATTTAGAGGGTAAACTATGGCTTCGTAGAACCTGTCTTAGGAAAAATTAAAGTTAAATATTCTGTTTTGTTTTATTTTTTAGAAGTTAGCCTTTTCCTATGATTTTTGTTTACACATACTTATTTGAGAAAAAAGAAAGAGAAATAATATGTTAAGAAGTGTGTTACTTTTGTTAAGTTATCTAAACAAAAAGTAATGTAAAAATATTGCAATAAAAGTGATGTGTAAAAAAAATAACTATTTGGTTTTCTTCAAATTTGTACCAAAGTTTTTTTTTTGGGTCAAAGATTTGATGTTTTGTTTTTAGGTACAGGAAACTGCTGAGCTCAATCATGAAGTTATTACATGTTCAAACCGCGTCATCATGGAAATGGTCCTTATTGAAAAGAGACACGGTCGTCAGACAATATTTTCGCAACTTAAGATATATCGAAGAAACTAACGATACGTTAAAAAAAAAGAAAAAGAAAAACTAACAATTAAGTGAGACTCTCCTACAGGTAGTTATTATATTGTTAAAAATGCTGGAATAATTTTGTAAATGGCATTTATAATCTAGAAGAAATTTTTCTTGTTTTTGTATTCCGAAGAAGATTTTTTGGTAAAATCTAGAAGAAAAAATTTAATTTCTTAAAAAGTAAACAAACAAATAAATACAAACTAAATGTAAAATTATTAGATGAACTTTATCATTAATGTCAATAGTTTAAATTCTAGAATAATGCATGAAATTGTATGAACCAGGTCAAAGACTAAAAAATATCAAATTATTAAGTTACATGTGAAATTATGTAGGAAGTGTACATATCACTCCGACAGCAATACAGAGGTGATCCATTGGTCACAAAGAAATCATCCATGTTAAGTGAAGTAAGATTTAAACTCAATACTCAAATTTGGAAAGAAAGTTTTTTTTTTTTTTAATTTCAATAATGGAAAGCTAGGTTTCTCTCTCCATATATCGAAATATAAATTATTTTTATATATAATATTCATAAAAGAAATTTATTCATGTTAGAGTTAGTTAAGTAATTAGTCATGTGGCTTACACTTGCTTTTGATATTAACTGCAACTCTAATTAGTGCTATCATTTAGGACTTAATTGATCAATAGTCTTGGTGGGTAAACTCTATCTCTCTCTATATTAAAAATAGCTTGAACTCAATAAATGTCATTAATACTTTTTTAATTACCTCAAAATTTTCACCTTGGCATGATTTCAAGACACATTGAATACTAATTCAGTTTAGATGAAAAATGAGTTGAGTTTAATAAATTAATTCATATATAATGTTTTAAGTAGCTTAAATTTAATTTTTTTTCTCATGATTTCAAAATAAGTAAATTGAATTTTACATTTTTTTATTAAACTAAAAGTTAAGCAATAAAGCCTAATCTCAAAGTCGAGGTGCGCTTAAGAAAAGTCCTTTTAAAATAACTTATCAATTTAAATACATGCAAGATTAACTATCATTGATGTGACTGTCATGCAAGATTAAATATAATTTGTATAAAAAACACATGTAAAACAAATTTAAGTACTATAATTTGTTTAGGCGAATTTTACTACTTTATCTCAATGTGTATCATGATCTAAATAATATAAATGAATCTAATATATATTATTTTTGTAAACTATAAATAAATAATACTATAAAAATAAAATAATCCATGTATTATTAGCACGTACATTTACGAGAATGGTAACTTAGTATATAATAAAATTGACTGAAATTTAACATCTGGACCAATAATCCAGATCTAGGTCCAACATGAATGGTTCACCTTGCTTGACCCAATCACAGCCCCTTGTTGTTGCGATTCTCATGAGTAGTTACTTGCTCATTAAGCTGAGTATCTTATCTTAAGAGAATCCCTCTTTAATGAAGATATCTTGGGATCTTATCCTATTATAACTACTCATCTTAATCGTATTTATATAGTATCACTTCAGATACTATTTACCATGCAAGCAAACCACTCTATAAATACGGGGCTAACTCACTTAGGTATAAATATACATACTCTAATACACTTTTTTCTCCTAGTGTGTCGCCCTAACTTAAGCACTAGAGTGCCTTGTAGGTACATCACCCCATCTACGATGTTGCAATTACCACGCAAGGAGGAAACCACCATCTTCAACCTTCAACAACCATTTAGGAACATTATCAGGTACATACCTCTGATCCTAGTTCTAAACATTGGTGCCTCTAACAAGCTGCTACAAATTAGAATCCATGGCAGGATGTAATGGTGGCCTCCCTTACCAACTAGAATCAAGCCAACCGCTCACTGTCACAAAGCCCTAGAAGCAGGCTATGTTCCATTATTAGGGTCCTTCCTTAGCAAGAGGCACCCCACAGGATGAGGAACGTGTAACGTTCTAATACCAATACCTCAGTATATCCGGAATATGCAAGAGTAGTAGTATTAGCCACGTTACTTCTATCTGAAAAAAAAAAAAAACATTCTAGATTCATAATAACTATACATGTTATTATAAAGAGCCAAAGAGGAGAAGAAAAGATCACACACACACACACACACACACACACACACACATTAGTCTAAAAGGGGCATAGTGTACAAGTTTTGCTCAAAAGCAAATATAAAAGTATACAAGTTTTGCTCAAAAGCAAATAAAAGTATACAAGTTTTGCTCAAAAGCAAATAAAAAACTATCTATTCTATTCACTTCTTCTTCTTCCCTTTGGAAGAATGTCGACTTGAATTTATCATGGAAAATAACAAACGGAGTGAGAATTCACAATTCTCAGTAGTATATACACATATATGATATCATGATAACTCTATCAGCTTCATGGAAAAACAAATTATTTAATAACCTCTAGAAAGGTGGCAAAAGCCAAAAACTGTTACTTTCTCTTTCTGATGCAGAAAGTCCAACTATATTATATCTATGGTACAATTATCATATAATTAACCATTTACAATCAATAAATTGATTAACAATAGGTTATGGTTGCAACAAGTAAATAAATCACCACTCAATACTATAGGAACACCTACATACTCACTCTACGTAATATTCCACAAAGCAAACCCATAATTTGTAAACAACCTCCTTTTCAAGAATAAGACAATTGCCCATACAATTATCATTCAAATGCAATGCTTATGTTATGTCATATGCTTATGCCTAAGAAATGTGTAATACCCTTAGTAACATGTTAGACTTATTTGTGGTTACAAAAGGTAGTATATAACTTACTTAACATGCCTGTGAAATTTTGTGATAATTTGAGTTCGTTTAGGTACGTAGTTGCAACATAGAAGTTAAAAAGTAGATTAAAATGACTCAAATATGGCTTATAAGGTTAAAATGAGGGAAACATGTACGGAGACCTTGTTTCTAGGTCACAAATGAGCTAAGTAAGATGCAGTTAATGTTTCAAGATAATCTGAGTTAGTTTGGTATTTTTTAGGCGTATTGGTTGTGCATTTAATACCGAATTGACTACCAGCAGATATGAAAAATCATGAAAATGATGGAACAACAATTTAGATGAATTTTATGATCTATTCTAAAGTTATTGGAAGATAGAAAACTTGAATTAACATAATTTGGGTGTTCTTAATAGATAAGGAAGTTCTAGCAAAATATCCTAAGGGATATGATGGTCATTCTCTCATTTCTCTATCTCGGTTAAAGGCAATAGAAGTTGCAAAGAAAGAAAGAAAAATAGAGAAGAAAGAAAACAAAGGAAGAGAAGAGAGAAAGGGCAAGAAAGGAAGAAAAAGAAGGAGAAGGAGGGGAGCAAGAGCAAGAGGATTAAGTTTCAAGATCTTCATCTTCTTCATGAGGTAAAGGGTTTCTATTCATCATTCTCCCCTTTGATTGTCATTAAATGAGGTTTGGGATTTTGAGTAGAAATAGGGGTTTAGAGAGCCAAACTTGAGTTCTTGGTTTGATTCTTGATTCCAAGGATTAGTTTAAGTTAGTTTAAGCTTAGTAAGTGTAAGATAGTCATTTATGGCTTAAGATCAACCATTAGAGTTCAAAGAGAAAGAATTTGACAATGGTTGGAGTTATATGATTTTTGGACCTAAATCTTTACCTAAGAGAATCCATAGGTTGTATAAGAGTTACAACAAGTTTAGGGGCCTAGATTGGTGTTAGAAATCACAAGGAAACCAATATTTGATGATTGGAAGTTAAGATGAGATTGTTAGAACAGATAGAATAATATACAGAAATTATGCAGAATTGCTGTCATGCAGAGAGCGCCCAGATGCTCTATACAGAGCGCTTAGACGCTCGTGTGCCAGGAAGTTTTCATGCGCAATAAAGCGCAGAGCACTTAGACGCTCAGTCCACAGTACTTAGGCGCTCGATGTGAAAATAGCACAGCTATGCTCTACCTAGTGAGTGCCCAAGCGCTCAAGGAGAGGGTGTTTAGGCACCCATCATAGAATTCAAAAAAGAGTTATTTTTTATGTTTTCAGGTTCCTAATTAGATGGAATAATTATATATATGTTTCCTAAGGTATTTGAGGACACAAATAGGGACATTTCAAGAGAGGAATTATCACCAAGAATGAATGAGAAAGCTTAGGCTTTAAGCATCCAAAAGTAAAGGATTGCCCTAGGTAAGGATGTAACACCTTAGGCAACCTAGTGTTAAATTAGATATCACTTAAGATGTGATGAGATGGTGCATTAAAGATGAGTATACTAGGATGAATTGTAGTATTCGCTCTAGTAAGGATAGGGAAGGTATGAACCGTAGGATATCCAAGAGCAGCGGATTACCTTGGGAAGGTACCTAGAACCTTAAGCAACAAAGAGTTGCAAGTAAGAATTACTTTTATGTTAGATTCACTTAAATGGAGATAAGGTTGTGTGTTTAGTTCTGAAGAGGGAATGATATGTACTAAGACTCTAGTTAAACGGGACCTTGTGCATTGTAGAATACACAATAAGATGATTATTGACTTGTAAGCTTGTTTCATTCATTAAGCATGCAAAGTTCTAGAGAAATGATAATTTATTTCCTTAAGCAAGGTTAAATGAGGCATTAGCTAAGATAGACTCTTTCATTGTGATGAGTTGAATCTATAGGAAAGTTCAACTCATCCTAGTGAAAGAACCTATCTTAGCTAATGCCTCATTCAACCTTGCTTAAGGAAATAAATGAGCATTTCTCTAGAACTTTGCATACTTAATGAAAGCAACAATCTTACAAGTCAACATTCATCCTATTGTATATTTTACATTGCACAAGGTCCCATTTAACTAGAGACTTAGTACTTAACATTCCCTCTTCAGAACTAAATACACAACCTTATCTCCACTTAAGTGAATTTAACACAAGAGTGGTTCTTACTTGCAACTCTTTGTTGCTTAAGGTTCTAGGTACCTTTCCAAGGTAATCCACTACTCCTGGATATCCTAAGGTTCATATAATCCTTATCCTTACTAGAGTGAATACTACAATCCATCCTAGTATACTCGTCTCTAATGCACCATCTCATCACATCTTTGTTAGCCAAGTGGCCTCAAACTCAAGAGGGGGGATGAATTGAGTTTATGAAATATTTTTGCAAATCTTTCGTAAAACGTTTGTTAAACAATTTTCGTTGAAGCTATTGGATAATTGAAATGAATAAATAAATGAGATTGAATACTTCACTCACAAATTAAATAAACCAAGATGAATAATATTCAAGCAAGCATATAAAGTAAATGCACAAATGTAAAGAGATAGGGTTTAGAGAATCAAACACAAGGATTTATCCTGGTTCAGCCACCCCTTGTGACCTACGTCCAGTCCTCAAGCAAACCACTCGAGATTTTCCACTAAACTTCAAGCTTGAACGGGTGCTTGAAAACTTTTACAAAATAGAGCACTCACCAATACCTTAGGATACCTCACCCTTGTGCTTTGAGCCTCAAAAACAGGGATGCCTCACCATTTACAACCTTTTGAGGGATGCCTCACCCTCAAGAGATACCTCACCCTTTTTTAACTTTGAGAGATACCTCACTCTCTAAGGGATACCTCACCCTTCACTCTAGAGGGATACCTCACCCTCTCTTTTTCAGATTACACAAAGTATAGAAGATAGAAACTCTCTTAAAGAGTAGATAAATACAAATTGAAGCTCTTAATATGCTCTCAAAGATTTTTCACGTTTTTACAAAAAACAGAGCAAGAAATGGATTTGAGGATTGATTCACGTTTGGAAGTATTGATGATCAGTTTTTGGTTCAAGGTCAACCTCAAATAAAGACCCAACTTTGGTATTTATAAGTTTCTCATTTAATAGAGCCGTTGGGGTTTTCTGGGCACGCATTAAATGCATTAAATATAGCCGTTGGACGTTGTCAGGATTCTTGTAATCGATTACTCAACTTATGTAATCGATTACATATGTTGTTCCAATGTGTTCTTAACTTTCTGGGCTCTGTGTAATCGATTACATTCTTGGTGTAATTGATTACATGGCTTCTGACTTGTGTGTAATCGATTACAATATCTGTGTAATCGATTACATGACTTCTGACTTGCTGTGTAATCGATTACAATATCCATGTAATCGATTACATGGCTCTTTGAACGTGTTCATGCTTTTCTGGGCTTAATGTAATCGATTACATATATTGTGTAATCGATTACATGGCCTCTGACTTGCTTGTAATCGATTACATTGCTCATGTAATTGATTACATACCTTCTGTTTGCTGTGTAATCGATTACAAACGTTGTGTAATCGATTACATTGGCCATTGAACACATTTTTAAAGTCCAATAAAGCTTGTAAGTCATTTCTAACACCTTGAGACAATTGTTTAAATATGAATCTTTTTAAGAGTGTTAGTTTTAAGATTGAAACATAAGTTTTCTTGAAAGCCATGTTTATGTTTGAAATTTTCCATTTATTTTAAAATCATGTATTGAAAAATCATTTGAGAAATCTTGAGAGCATTTAACATTAATGTTCTAAGTCTTATAACTAAATGAACCTCTTGACTTCTTTCTTTGATCTTGATTTTTCCTTTTGCGCTTGATCTTTTCTTTTGCACTTGAACTTCACTTTGGCCTTTGTTATCATCAAGAACCCATTTGATATGCTTCAAGACATAAGCATTCACATTCTCCCCCTTTTTGATGATGACAAGCTAAACATTCTACAGAATGAGAAATATATGCATTTATTTGATTATCAGATAATTAAGTGTAACACTCCCCCGTAATGTGTGCATGAGATAGAATATGTGAAAGTGCAAAACTCCCCCGTACACATGTAATATATTTCACTAATTTTTCCCCCATTGGCATTATCAAAAAGAAGACATAAGCATTCAGATTTGATATATTTATTTCAGCCTAGCAGGATCAATATAAGAGTATAATCGTTTAGCAC
Organism: Ormosia semicastrata; assembly: GCA_029884595.1. Taxonomy (NCBI): domain Eukaryota; kingdom Viridiplantae; phylum Streptophyta; class Magnoliopsida; order Fabales; family Fabaceae; genus Ormosia; species Ormosia semicastrata. The sequence goes on along the minus strand of JAQQTO010000062.1, from coordinate 13,179,823 downwards.
ATCAAGATGTGATACCAATAGCAAATGCATATGAAGAGAAACTTTGATAGTATTTATCATTTATGCCAATAGAAATCAGAGTCATATACAAAAGCAATATGGGATTAGATAGAGATTAAGCAAAAGGAAAGCATCATGAAGGACCAAACTTGAAACAATAAAAAAGGTTCCAAATCATTCCAAGACAATTTCAAATATCATTTAAGCATATATTCTAGTCAGATTATGATCCAAAACACATTATTGTGCAGCAAAACAATATATTATGCATCAAGTTGATGTATTATGTAGAAGATTGTGACATTATGCAGCAAAGTGTTATGCAACAAGACATTATGCAACAAGGTGACCAATTTATGCAGCAGATAAGCATATTATGCAGTAGACCAATATATTGTACAACAGAATTAAATGCATGATTGATCCATTATGACAAGTTCAAAGATATTGATATTATACATGTCATTTCACATGAAAAATATATTCATTTAACATATTCAAGATATTAAACTAGTAAAGCATAGAGCAAGTCACACTTAACCAAAGGATGCAAGTTCAAGCTTCATGGAGACAGGCAGGATAGCATGAAGTATTTTCTGGTTTTGTGCTTGGCGCAGCCACTTTTCAATATATCCAAAGTTAGTTCTTGGCCTTCAAGCACACCTACAACACACTTCAATTTGTTACTTTTGGTACTCAAATTTTCTTGGGTCCTTGTGTGTTAGTTTTTGGTAAAGTGCCTTTGGGAACCCAATCCAATTTAGTTCCTAGCTTGTTATTAATATTCTTCCTTATATTACAATTTGATGCACTATGCCCCTTCCTACCACAATGAAAGCATTTAATAAAGGGACTATTTGATGTACTTGATGAAACAAAGAAGTTCTTGAGAAACTTTTGTTGTTTATTGGGATTATACCCCAAACTAGCCTTTTGAAAAATACATCTTTGGTTTCCAAGAAAAATGTTCAAATTATCTCTTCCATAGGTAAATTTTGAAAGAGTTTTTTTCAAGTCCTCAATCTCAATTTCAAATGCTTTACATGATGAGCAAGATGAGGGTGTAGATGCATTATTAAGAGATAAACATGTCATGCATGAAGAGTTTGCATCAATCAACCCAAGAGTTTCATTTTCTAATTTAAGTTCCTCAATTTCCTTATTTAACATAGATATCTTGTTTTCAAAAGAGGAAATTGATTTCTTGGAAGATGAAACAAGTTTTGCAAGTCTTATAGATTCATTATGTAATTCTTCAAAAGCATCTTGCAATTCATCATAGGAAGGGGAAGAGTTTGATTCAGAATTTGAAGATGTTACCTCTATGTCATTTTCATCTTCCCCTTCTCCTCTAGCCATGAAACATAGATTAGCTTTCTCATTGTCCGAGCTATCGGTTGAGTCCATGTCATTATCATCCCAAGCTATGTAGGCTCTTCTTTCTTTCTTCTCCCTTGAGGATTTTTGGTGGTATTTTTCCACTTTACTTTGATAAATCGGGCACTCCATCTTCATGTGACCCAACTCTCCACATTCATAGCATTTAGGAGTGGATGAGGTTCCTTCCCCTTTGTGATAGACATTCTTTTGGGGAAAGAGAGGTCTTCCATGAGCTCTATTCTTCTTAAAGAATCTTTCGAATTTTTTGACTAGTAGAGCAAGATTCTCCTCATCTATTTCCAAGTCATCCTCATCATCTTTATCATCTTCATTTACCATGGAGGAAGTGACTTTGAGAGCAATTCCCTTCTTTTTGTTATCAATTTCTTCATTTTGTTTGAGTCTATTTAACTCCAATTCATGTTCTTGGAGCTTGCCAAAAAGTGTGGCTAAGGTCATGGTTGAGAGATTTCTTGACTCCGCAATAGCCGTCACTTTAGGTTGTCAATGCCTGCTCAAACATCTCAACACTTTGTTAATAAGATCTTCATTAGGAAAAGTCTTTCCCAATGAAGCAATATGATTTACAATATGTGTAAAACGTTTTTCCATTTCTTGAATGCTTTCATTTTGATTCATTCTAAAAAGCTCATACTCATGAGTGAGAGTATTGATCCTTGATCTTTTCACTTCACTAGTACCCTCATGGGTCACTTCTAAAGTGTCCCACATTTCTTGGGTAAATTTACAATTTGAGACTCTAAAGAATTCATCATACCCCAAGGATGTGGTAATGATGTTTTTGGCACTCAAATTATATTGGATCTTTTTCTTATCATCATTGGTCCATTCACTTCTTGGTGTATTAACCCTTACACCATTAACATCTTTTGTGGGGATAAAAGGACCATTTTCAATAGCATCCCATACATCTAAATCAATAACTTCAATAAAAATTTTCATTCTTTCTTTCTAATAAGCATTCCCATCCCCATTGAAAAAAGGAGGTCTATAGATAGAAGAACTTTCTGAAAACTCCTTTGAGGAGGCCATCACTTTCTCTTGAAGCTGCTAAGCCCTTTACACAAGAGCCTAACTCTGATACCACTTGTTAGCCAAGTGGCCTCAAACTCAAGAGGGGGGTGAATTGAGTTTATGAAATATTTTCGCAAATCTTTCGTAAAACGTTTGTTAAACAATTTTCGTTGAAGCTATTGGATAATTGAAATGAATAGATAAATGAGATTGAATACTTCACTCACAAATTAAATAAACCAAGATGAATAATATTCAAGTAAGCATATAAAGTAAATGCACAAATGTAAAGAGATGGGGTTGAGAGAATCAAACACAAGGATTTATCCTGGTTTAGCCACCCCTTGTGACCTACGTCTAGTCCTCAAGCGAACCACTCGAGATTTTCCACTAAACTTCAAGCTTGAACGGGTGCTTGAAAACCTTTACACAATAAAGCACTCACCAACACCTTGGGATACCTCACCCTTGTGCTTTGAGCCTCAGAAACAGGGATGCCTCACCCTTTATAACCTTTTGAGGGATGCCTCACCCTCAAGGGATACCTCACCCTTTTCTAACTTTGAGAGATACCTCATTCTCTAAGGGATACCTCACCTTTCACTCTAGAGGGATACCTCACCCTCTCTTTTTCAGATTACACAAAGTATAGAAGATAGAAACTCTCTTAAAGAGTAGATAAATACAAATTGAAGCTCTTAATATGCTCTCAAAGATTTTTCACATTTTTACAAAAAACAGAGCAAGAAATGGATTTGAGGATTGATTCACGTTTGGAAGTATTGATGATCAGTTTTTAGTTCAAGGTCAACCTCAAATAAAGACCCAACTTTGGTATTTATAAGTTTCTCATTTAATAGAGCCGTTGAGGTTTTTTGGGCACGCATTAAATGCATTAAATATAGCCGTTGGACGTTGTCAGGATTCTTGTAATCGATTACTCAACTTATGTAATCAATTACATATGTTGTTCCAATGTGTTCTTAACTTTCTGAGCTCTGTGTAATCGATTACATTCTTGGTGTAATCAATTACATGACTTCTGACTTGTGTGTAATCGATTACAATATCTGTGTAATCGATTACATGACTTCTGACTTGTTGTGTAATCGATTACAATATCCATGTAATCGATTACATGACTCTTTGAACGTGTTCATGCTTTTCTGGGCTTCATGTAATCGATTATATATATTGTGTAATTGATTACATGGCCTCTGACTTGCTTGTAATCGATTACATTGCTCATGTAATCAATTACATGCCTTCTGTTTGTTGTGTAATCGATTACAAACATCGTGTAATCGATTGCATTAGCCATTGAACACATTTTTCAAGTCCAATAAAGCTTGTAAGTCATTTCTAACACCTTGAGACAATTGTTTAAACATGAATCTTTTTAAGAGTGTTAGTTTTAAGATTGAAACACAAGTTTTCTTGAAAGCCATGTTTATCTTTGAAATTTTCCATTTATTTTGAAATGATATATTGAAAAACCATTTGAGAAATCTTGAGAGCATTTAACATTAATGTTCTAAGTCTTATAACTAAATGAACCTCTTGACTTCTTTCTTTGATCTTGATTTTTCCTTTTGCGCTTGATCTTCTCTTTTGCACTTGAACTTCACTTTGGCCTTTGTTATCATCAAGAACCCATTTGATATGCTTCAAGACATAAGCATTCACAATCTTAAATGATATCTAATGCAACACTAGGTTGTCTAACGTGCTACATCCTTGTCTAGGGCAATCCTTCACTTTTGGATGCTTAAAGCCTAAGCTTTCTCATTCATTCTAGGTGGTAGTTACTCTTTTGAAATGTCCTTATTTGTGTCCTCAAACACCTTATGAAACATATATATAATGATTCCATATAATTAGAAACTTGAAAACATCAAAAACAACTCTTTGTTGAATTCTGTGATGGGCACCTAAACGCCCTCTCCTTGAGCGCCTGGGCGCTTACTAGGCAGAGCATAGCTCTGTGCGATTTTCACATCACTCGCTTAAGCGCTCTGGACTGAGCATCTAAGCGTTCTGCGCTCTGTTGCACATGTAAACTTCTTAGCACACGAGCGTCTAGGTGCTCTGTATAGAGCATCTGGGCACTCTTCGCATGACAATAATTGCTTAGTTGTGATTATAGATATATGTTATTAATTACTTATGTAGAAGTGACGATTCTAGTGCTATATACCTTTGTATATCTTTGATATATCGAGATATCTGTATTAGGATGTTATTAAATGTCCTAAGATTATGCTTATACTAAGTTTTGGTTTTAAAAACCTTGAAAGCATACTCATTCTCAAGAACCTGGTTCCATGTATTTTTATGGTAGGATAGTCAATTAAGCCCTCTACACTACCCGGTATAGAGGGGAAACTGACATCCTTATACTACCTGTAACCCTGATCATAAAAGCCTCCGTGCTATGAGAATTTAGGATCCCCTATCCCATCAAGGATCATTTCCTACAATTATCTGGCCAAATGATTGTACACATCATATAAGGTTACAATACGAAGGAGTAACAACTGCAAGAAAATGCAGTGCTATATTTAAAACACATATGTATATCACAATACAACATCACAAAGTACACACTAATCAAGTGAAAGAGAAAAATCTAGACAAAATACGATTACAGCTCAACTTTATCACACAAAGGAGAAATTCCATGTTTCTAGTATTTTCTTATAACTCAACCTTAGTAAACAAGAGAGTAATTTACCACTCATGCATCTCTAGCTCAACTTTTATCGTAAAGGAGCAATTCATGCACTATGATAAGTAACTATTTCTGAACAAACTTAGTATACTTGCATCTAATATACCACATTACAAGTGATATCAAATACAACACCATTGTGAACACCCAATTTTGACCGGACTAAAATAAAATAATAAAAAAAAAAAGAAAAATAAAAAAATCAAAAAAAAAGATTTTTGTTTTTAACCCATCTTTTTAACCCAAATACATAAGCCCAAAATATAATAGAAAATGAAAAATAAAAAAAAAGTAAAAAAAAAATGAAAAAAAAATAATAAAAAATAAAAAAAAAAGATTTGTTTTTTCGTTGGGATAAAAATCATTTTTTTCTTTAGCCATGCAAAGATCACTCACTGCGGCACGGGGGACAAGCACGTTTGCCTCCCATTCTCTTTTTCACAAGGTACAGCTTTTGCTCCCACTTAGTTTCCCACTTGCACTACTTGAACAAACAGATTCCCTCACTAATTGCACCTACTCCCTCACTAATTCACCCACTCCATTATCACCTGGCTGCTGGCAACTAATAAGAGAGGACCAACTTCAAGACCTTAGGGGGGGATCTCTCCAAGAGGAGCTGATATTCAACTTTCAACCCTCATCATCCTTCATCTGATTCTCACCTTCCATCACCCCACTCATCCTCTCTTCACCGTAAGCTCCTGTAACCATCCAAACCAGCCACCACATCAACTCCATTTCCCCATCCAATCACCATGTAACCAGCAGCATGGATCCTTCTCCCTCCTGATCACAAACCAAGCTCCTCTTCACCAAGCTCTCACCATCCAACGTGACCACCATGCAGCAAACCTCCCATCACCCACAACCACCTAAACTCCATCTTCATCTTCTCCAATCAAATAAAACCACCAACCTCCCTCTTCATCAACCCTTTTCCACTATAGCCACCTAAAAAACCAGAATCACTTGTGCTGCCCAGAACCAGAAGACCACATCACAATCGACCGTCGGTCATAATCCTTTAAACCACATCCTTCCTCCTCTCGACCGTCGAATCTCTTCCATCTCTCACCACATCACCTACTTCCATCACATCCGACCGTCGAATACCATATCCCTAAACCGACTGTCGAACTCAAAACCCCAAATCCTCTCTCATCCGACCGTCGAACCCCAAGCTCATCCTATTCGATGTCGAACCACCAGAGAACTCACCTTCAATATCCACATCCAACAGCCTCCCAGCCGACCGTCGAATCCCCTCTTCAACCGACCGTCGGACTGCACAGAAGCCATCAGCCTTCCAACCGACCGTCGAATCCCAGATCCTCCAAACTTCACCAACACCAGTTACCATACTTAACCGACACCCTCTTCGACCGTCGAAACCCCAGAGGTCAGATCCTTCCCTTCAACCAACCGACCGTCGAACTCCTGAATCCCTCTCCTCATTCGACCGTCGAACCATACCATTGCGACTTTCACCGACTGTCGAATCCCCACCACCATCCTCCAACCATCCATTATGTGACATCACCTATCTCCCAAACCTCTAAACCTTACCCCTCACAACCGTCGAACTCAAAACCCCAGCTCCATTCCTCTCACCGACGAGCCATCCAAACCTCCATCACCATCAACCAAACTCCATCCCCTCACTCGACCGTCGAATCCATCGGCCTTTCAACCGACCGTCGAACCACACCGGCCTACTACCCTCTCACCGACGAGCCATCCAAACCTTCACACCATCAACTAAACTCCATCACATTCGACCATCGGACCCCAAAAGCAAAAACACCTACATTCTCCAATTTGACCGTCGAACCTCAGCTAGGTCGCCCTTCACCGACCGTCGAACTCCTCACCGACAACCCATCCAAATTCTCGTCGAATCCATCCCTTCACTCGACCGTCGAAACACACCAGCTACACTCCCCTCACCGACCGATCCAAGATCCTTTCCAACCGACCGTCGAATTCCGAATCCTTTCCAACCGACCGTCGAATTCCAAATCCTTTCCAACCGACCGTCGAATTCCAGATCTTTTCCAACCGACGGTCGAATTCCAAATCCTTTCCAACCGACCGTCGAATTCCAGATCTTTTCCAACCGACGGTCGAATTCGTCCTATCCTTACCTCCATTCGACCGTCGGATCAAAGAAGCCAGCCACCCTCCCCTGCTAATCTGGTCGTAAACGAGGTCCTTACTGTTGCATCTTTAATTTTATATCTCCCAGTTTTGGATTATCTGTTTCTTGGTTTTCTTTTTACGTTTCCTTGTTCTTTTTATTTCATTTATTATCAGTTTGTTGGGCTAGATTTTGGGAGTTAAAAAATGATAAATAAAGAAATAGCTAAAAGTTTTTAAAAAGGAGTAAAAATGGGTTACCTGAGTTGCGACACTTGCTAACCCTTATATTTTGTAAACATCTCGAGTTGCGAGCATTTGATGATTTACAATCTTAAATAAAAATTTCGTAACAAACTCGATAATCAATGGGTGACGTCTCTAGCGTGACGCGAGCTTCACCTATTTAATCCTTAATTTGAATAACCGAGCCGCGACGGCTTGTTAATTCAAATTCCAAAAAATCATTTTAAATAAAATCAACCAACCCACACTTATTTTATAAAGAACTACGTGACTTTGAATTCCTCATTGCACTTGAGGATACGTAGGAGCAGAATTTCACTTCTGTCAAGCCAAATTTAAATTTTCACAATTTTGTGGTTTCGTTTTTTTAGTTACAATGTTTGCAAAAGGGGTAAAATAAATATTTTCAAGGATTGTTAATAATTTGCACAGTTAATCTAAGGTACCGTCTTAGGACGGGTGCGTTAGGGGTGCAGTGGGATTAAGTTTCCACCCTTCCCTAAGCATAACCGATTCCCGAATCCAATCTGGTTCCAAAGACCATTTCCAAATAAAAGGTTTTCCAATTTTTCCAAATTCAAATAAAATTGGTGGCGACTCTTAAAATTAAAATAATTTAATTTAAGTTGCTATTTCGCCGCGATTAATTTTACGGTCGCGACAGATGGCGACTCCACTGGGGACGTTTGAGAGTCAAGCCTTTGAAGGTTGAATGTGCAAATTTTGTAACTTTTATATGTGTGTTTTACTCCTTTTGTTTTTGCTTTAATTTTGTTTTATTTTTCTATTGTTTATTGATCACCTTAACTGTGATTCTATTTTATCATGCAAACCTTAGGATAGAAGATTTTTGGGAATCTTGTTTTGTGTTCATGTTGTTTTGCAGGATGTAAATAGTCTCTAGGATTATGAAGGTTTGTACGCTCCCAGCACCCACTGCACCTACACGTAAAGCACACACATCCGAGTGGGGCCCTATACCCGGGTCTGAGTGAAGCCTAAGATAAGTAGAGGTTGCGTAGTGGTAGCCATTTTGGATGTACTTCCCGTTTGGTTATCGCGAAAACCTCATCTAGAGTGCGCCTTTTTCATGAATGTCCCACACCTAGTGGTTTACCCACTATTTCGTGGTCAACATTCTGAAATAGGACTTGGCTCTAGAGACCTTTAAAATAGAAGAGCCACCCTATGGAAGTTATCACGAACTAGAAAGACTCTTAGATCCTTAGGATGGATTTCCCAAGTTTAAGGCAACCTCATTAGGACACAAAGGGAGCGTACTTCTTCTTTCCTCATACCATCCATTCTTGAAAAAAAAAAAAACTTAAAAAAAAAATAAATACATTTTCTTACATTAAAAAAAAAAATCATCTTGCCATATCTTGTGAGTTGTTCAGTCTTTTAATAAACCATGCTTGTGTCCCTCTTAAAAATTTTTTTTTTCAAAAAGAGGAGATGAGTCATTATTAAAGGACCAACAACTCACTCACTCATTATTGCATCACTTGTCATCATTCTTCTCATCATGTTTTCTCAAAAAATAAAAAATAAAAAAGGAAAGAAAAAAAAAAAACAAAATTTGTGTACAGAACAATGAGGTAGGTAGTGCCATTAAACTTTATCGGAGGCGTGTGGAGACAACAACTGTGAAAATCTTGCAGTGCGGATTTTATTGGCCTTCTTTATTCAAGGTCTGTTTCACCTTTTGCAAAAGTTGCGGAAATTGGTCAATAAAGTTTTGCTTTAAGATTCTCATCCGCACCTACTCCTTAGAAAACTGAGATCTAGGAGGCGCGGTTCTTTTGTTGTCAAACACGTGTATTTTGTGGGGCCATAGACATTGAGAATCCTGGGAATGGTAATGCGCTTAAAGTTAATGGACCAAGACTCAACCATTTCTGGAGCATCAAGTTGTTGAGTTCTCTGTGTTGCCGGTTAAGTGGCGGATAACGGTACTCCGTGACTCTCAAGTCGGTTTGTTTTTCAGTTTCCCATAATAACTGATTTATTCTCCTTTCAAAATGGATGCCATTCTTTCAAATCTAAGAAAATATTTTCCTTCTCTTCCCCTAAATGCTCTAACAAAAGTCTATAAAGCTAGGTGTGAAAGACTGAGATTGTTAATGTATAAGGGCATCCCAGAAGATATACGCTGGATAATCGAAGCAAAGGTTCGTTTAGCTGGTGAATCTTCAGATTCATTTGTCCCATACATGCCTGGTCTCGGTAAAAGTTCATTTTCAAAAAGGAGAAGAGCAAAAAGAATGAAAGTTTGTTACAAGTGTGCACGATGGAATTGCAACACGCGATGTCACTCTTTGGGGATGGTTTCTGTAAATAGAGAAGATAAACTATTCTTCATCAAGAATGGATGAGTAAGAGTCATTAGATAATATCTTATTGACTCTTGAGACGCATTCTTGTGGAGTTGTGCAGCGTGAACTTCTTAGTTTGTGGAATCTCTTCAAGGACGAGCAAGAGCGTTACGATCTTGGGAATCGACTCAAAAAGACCACTGTTTGCCAATTTATAAGAAAATTGGATGGGAAGCTTATCCTCGACTCATAGAAGGCGTTTAAGCCGTTTACGGACGTGAAACCAGAGGAAGATGTGAACCACAATCATAACAACATGTATATATTATCTTTCAAAAGAAAAAAAAAAAAAAAAAAATGAAAAAAATGAAAAAAGGGCGAAACTTCGGTTGTACTTGGTCTTTAATTAGATTAGGAGCCCCTGCCAGTGGAGTGGCAGACCCGTCATTGACTCGGGTGGACCTTCGCACGCCGGTCGGTAAATAAGGTTCGTGTGCCATGCTCTGCAGAGCCGCGCAAGCATTCCCAGGTTTTAACCAAAGGCTCTGCTTGTTGATGGACAGAAAGAAGCGTCCCGTGTTTGCATTCTCGCGTGACAATGCCTCTGAGCTGAATCCTGTGATTTAATGCCATGGGCTCTTCAGCGACCTCTCACTGGCTGTGGTCGTTGGTGGTAGCTGTCAGATTTACGCACTTTAATTAGTGGCGTCGTAGCTCAATCCAAAATATCCCACAAGCGGGAGGGAGAAGAATGCCCAGATTGGTGAGCCGTCTTGGTATTATTGCACTCATGACGCAAAGATATAAAGATCTGCCATGAAACCCGTACATAAAGGTATGTAATCATTTGTTATCTTTGTATGATTTTGTTGAATTTTGGTTTTGGGACAGACGATCTTTTGGATGGGATCCTTCGGGGGTTTCTAGACTTCTTTACCCTGATAATTTTCTTAAAAAAAAAAAAAAAGAGATTTAAAAAAAAAAAAGAAAGAGAAAAAAAGTAAAAAAACAAAAACAAAAAAAAAAAAAGATTTTATGTTTCTTAAATTCAACCTTTTCTGACAACAGCCGACCTACCCTTCTAGGTGCAATTATTTCCCTTTCCATTTCTTTTTCTTATTTAAACACTCCATTTTCTCCTTCATCTTCAACTCAGAAACACTCAAAGAGAAGAAGGGTATAGAATGGGGCACTGCTATTCGTAACCTCAAAAATGTCTGTGTTTTTGTGGGTCGAGTTATGGGAAGGGATTAGATTTTATATAAACGCAGCTAGCACTCTTGGTCGAGCACTTGCTTTGCGAAGAATATTCATCTTGTATATGGGGGAGGTTGTCGTGGGTTAATGGGGGCTTTGTTTCACTTCTTTGCTCTTATAGGAGGCGATCGGGTTTTAGGTGTTATTCCTAAACCTTTAGTGAAAGTAACATCACCGGCAAGACAGGTTGGAGAAGAAATTCGGGTAACATCCATGCATGGACGCATGAAAATAATGGTGACAATTGATGCATTTCTTGTCTTACCAGTGGTTTTGATACTTTGGAAGAAATTTTTCAAATTGTCTCTTGGGCGAATGAATATCCACCATAAACCCATTGGTTTGTTGAATGTTAATAATTTCTTTGACCTTTTGTTATTTTTTCTTGACAAAGTTTGTGGAACGTAAATTTATCACTCCTTCGGAAGACAACTTCTTATCTCTGCCTCCACTATTGATGAGCTCATTGATAAATTGGAAGCTTTTGAGTATGTACCTGATAAGGTATTGGCTCAGATAGATTGGTCAATAGGAAGCAGCGAAGGAAGTAACAAGAAAAGAAAGCCAGATCTGACACTTTCTCTTTAATCGGTTTGATTTTTATTGTACTTTGTTTCTATTTAAATTTGTGTCCGCTTTCTCCAGCAGGTAATTCTATCCTTTACTCATCTATATTTTAACATTAAGGACAATGTTATGATCTGGTTGGGGGGAAGGATGGTTGTGTAAAACAAAAAAAAAACAAAAAAAAAACAAAAAAAAAACAAAAAAACAAACAAACAAAAAAAAAACCAAAAAAAAAAATTCAAAAAGTGTGTTTGTTAATATGTTTGTTGTGTTTGTCATCAATTAACAACAAAAGTAAATAGGGATGGCAGAGTAAGGAGTATTTTTTATCTTGAGACGCATCTCAATTGGTGGCAGAGTAAGGAGTAGTAGGGTAGTAATTAGTATTAAATTGTGGAAGTACTAAAGTTCTATTCACTTCTTATCAGGGTCCAATGCAAACTTGTCCGTGTGCTTCTTTTCTCTTTGGGCGTTGATTTCACTTCTTATCGTTGTTTTGCTCTTTTCTATATCTCTCTCTCACATTGAGGACAATGTTATGATCTGGTTGGGGGAAGGATCGTTGTGTGCCTAAATATAAAAAAGCAAAAAAAAAAAAAAAAAAAAACAAAAAAAAAACAAAAAAAAGGTGTGTGCATGTATTAATATGTTTATATGTTTGTTAGTAATTTTCTAAACCAGTTAAGGATGGCAGAATAGGGAGTAAGTTTTACTCTTGAGACGCATTTTAGTTGGGGTAGATAACTAGTTTGTGTGGAAGTAGCAATTGAAATTCAAGAAAATTTGCATGATTGAGTAAATTGTCTTCTTTCTTAAAAATCATATGTTTGGTTATGGATGTTGAATTGGTGGACTGAGAATGATAGAACTATATCTTGTGAGATCTTGAGCCTAATGGATGGATTCAACATTTATGCCATTCTCTTCTTTCTTGTGTGATTTTCACTCATGATAATGATCACTCTAGAACTTGCTTTGATTCTTTTTGAGGTGCGTTTCACTTGCATGCATGAACATGATTGAGGCCCTCTTTCTTAGCCAGTTTAGCCAAATAGCCAACCTTGCATATTTTCCTTTGCTTAACCCCTTTGAGCTTATTTGACCATTCTTTGTTTCTAACTCATTACGTGCCTTAAATGAAAAACCATGTTCTAACCCAACCTTAGGGAATAAGAGAGCATTGACTTTGTTATTTGATGAGTTCTTAAACAAGTGTGGGGGTGCATGTGCAGATTGGTTATATAAAAAAAAAAAGAAAAAAAAAAGGAAAATATGTTTCTATAAAAAAAAAAAAAAAAGAGAGAGAGAGAGAGTGATTATTGCTACAATCAAAAGAATGCACCATACCTAGAATGAGGGTGGATGATTGGAAATAACAGGAATAGAAGGAGAATGTTCAAGCCTAAAGGAATTCAATCTACCAATTGATCTTTAACAAAACATTAGTTAGATATTGGTCATTGTTCTGTATGAGAAAAAAAAACTAAGAAAATCGTGGGAAAGTTAGACTGAATGTTCTCAAACATCTTCTCCACTCTAACTGTATCATAATGCTCTTCTATTCTCTTTGGTATTTAACTTGACATATCCATATTACTTCTACCTTTACCCTGACTTCACTACAACCTTGAATAAAGTCCTCATGATTTGCGTGTGCATGTGTTTTGAATAGTGGAGAAGTAGAAGATAAGCAAGCTTATGGTAGTGCAATTTTCATGGGTTGAATTGAGTGAAATACCTACCTTTTAAACACTTGAGAGATTGAGAGTAAATTCGTGAGGATCTATCATTCTTTACTCATGTTTTTCAATTGAAGTATCCTTGCTTGTTGATTTGAGATGTGAAGATGTGTTGCCTCATGAATGTTTGATTACTTGAATTATTAATTGATCTTCATTATTAAATATTATTAGAAATTGAGTCTTTTAGAATGTTTAACTTTTGAGTCAGTTTTTTTCTGTTTTGCCCGAGGACGTGCAAAAGAGTAAGTGTGGGGGGTGTTTGATAATTAATGATGTCCAGTTGTCGAATCTTAACTCAAGCGAAAAAAAATCTTTTGATTTTATTTCTTGTGTCTTTAACCGTTGTAAATAATATCCTTTCTGTAGTCAAACTTCTAAGAACAATCTAGAAGTGTTCGTTTCTTTCCTGTTGTACTTTTTGAATTCATGAGTGTTTGTGACATAATGCTTCAGGTAAAATGACCATGAGTACAACACCATGATTTGACCATCTAATGGTAATTGCTTATTGACCAATTCAGATCGAAGAGACCTTGGAAATCCCAATTGATGGAAGAGGAGGTACTAGAGCAAAAAAAAAAAAAACAACAAAAAAAAAAAAAAAAAAGAAAAAAAAAAAGAAAAGAAAAAAAAAAAAAAAAAAGAAAAAGCTCGAAAACCCGAAAGCGGCCTAAACAAAAGTTAAAAAAAAAAAAAGCAAAAAAAAATAAAAAATAAAAATGAGCCCGTTAGTCCGAAAACACGAAAGGTCGGTCTAAACAAAAGTTAGGGCAAATGAATGGGCAAAATCTCGAGAGGAAGTTAGCACATTGAAGGGTGCACCCAAACCGGGGCAATTTTGAATTGCGTTTGATCAACCACACGGGGGGCAATTTTGCTTACATTCGATTGGTCATACTTGGGGTAAACATTTTTGAGGGATTGAGAGAAAGGCGTGTTGAAGGAAGTAGCAATGCGAGACAAGGATTAAGTTATCGAGACATTGCGAATCAACTAGATGAGGGATAAAGTTAAACACTTTGGGCAAAATTTTCTCTCAAGGAATCAGTCAAGCAATGGTTCATCCTATTTCTTGAAAAGAGAGTTGAAAGTAAAAAAAAACAAAGAAAAAGAAGGAAAGGAGAAGAAGAAGGAAAGAACCGAAGGGTCTAAGGAACAAAGCATGTGAATAAAGTTTGAGTGGTCAAAGCTTTCCAAAGTCGTCCTTGGTTCAAATGTTTTCAAATAAAATTTAGAAAATAAAAAAAAAGGAAGCAAAAAAAAAAAAAAAGAGAAGAAAAATCTTGTTTTCGGGACTCAGTTGCCCATTGTCTTTTAAATTTCGGGACTCGATTGCCCATTGTCTTTTAAAATTCGGAACTCGGTGGCCCATTGTCATTTAAATTTCGGGACTCATTGCCCATTGTCATTTAAATTTCGGGACTCGATTGCCCATTATCTTTTAAAATTCGGGGCCTTTTGCCCATTGTTTTTTAAAAATTCCGAAAAAAAAAAAAAAAAGAAAGAAAGAAAAAAAAAGAAAAAGAAAAAGAAAAAAAAAAAAAAAAGAGAGAAAAGCAAAAGAAAAAAAAAAACAAATAAATAAAAATAAAAAAATATAAAAAAAAAATCTTTTGATCAAAATGCTTATTCCTTCATTTTAAATTTGGGACACCAGATACCAATTGCTTTTTAAATTCGGGACACCGAGATACCCATTTCATTTCAAATTAGGCGGGCCAAGCCCATGTCTTTCAAATTAGGCCAAGCCCACTTTGTCTCTTAAATTGGGCCAAGCCCATTGTCTTTTAAATTAGGCCAAGCCCATGTCTTTCAAATTCAGGCCAAGCCCACTGTCTCTTAAATTCTCAGGCCAAGCCCATTGTCTTTAAGTGCAGGCCAAGCCCATGTCTTTTAAATTAGGGCCAAGCCCATCTGTCTTTAAATTAGGGCCAAGCCCAAGCTCCTTCAAATTAGGGCCAAGCCCACTTTCCTTCAAATCTGGGCCAAGCCCACTGTCTTTCAAATTAGGGCCAAGCCCACTGTCTTTTAAGTCTGGGCCAAGCCCATCGTCTTTAAATTCCCAAGCCCATTGTCTTTCAAATTGGCCAAGCCCATTGTCTTTTTAAATTAGGGCCAAGCCCACTTGTCTTTTTTAAATTCCTTTACCAAGCCCACTTGTCCTCAAATTCCCGCCAAGCCCACTATCTTTTAAATTGCAGGCCAAGCCCATGTCTTTTCAAATTGGGCCAAGCCCATTGTCTTTTAAATTGGGCCAAGCCCATCTTTTCTTTAAATTCCAAGACCAAGCCTTGTTTTTTTTAAATTGGCCAAGCCCACTGTCTTTAAATTCGGGCCAAGTCCATTGTCTTTTAAATTTTGGGCCTTGTCTTCGTTTTTTAAATTAGGGCCAAGCCCACTTTGTCTTTTAAGTTACAGGCCAAGCCCATTTGTCTTTAAATTGCAGGGCCAAGCCCATTGCCTCTCAAGTTTCAGGGGCCAAGCCCACTTGTCTCTTAAATTAGGCCAAGCCCATTGTCTTTCAAATTGCAGGCCAAGCCCACTTGTCTTTTAAATTGGGCCAAGCCCATGTCTCTCAAATTACAGCCAAGCCCACTGTCTCTCAAATTGGGGCCAAGCCCATCTGTCTCTCAAACTCGGGGCAAGCCCACCGTCTCTTAAATTTTGGGCCAAGCCCACTGTCTCCCAAATTAGGGCCAAGCCCATTGTCTCTTAAATTAGGACCAAGCCCATTGTCTCTTAAATTCAGGCCAAGCCATGTCTTTCAAATTGGGTCAAGTCCGCTTGTCTTTTTAAATTTCGATCAAGCCCTTGTCTTTCGGAGACGCAGATTGCCCATTGTCTTTAAAATTACGGGACTCGGTCGCCCATTTTTTACTTTCTTTGGGCGCATCGGCTCCATGCATTCTAATTTCTTTTCATTGTTTTTACTTTGTTTTGCATTTATCCTTTCATGCATTGCCGGACAAAATTGGAGTTCATTTCTTTACTCGTTTCTTACGACGATAAAATGAAAAAACACAATTTTCCTTTTTATCTAATAAGAAACAAGTAAAGAGGGGCAACTGTGAACACCCAATTTTGACCGAACTAAAAGAAAATAATAAAAAAAAAAACAAAAAAGAGAAAAATAAAAAAAAATAAAAAAAAAAGATTTTTGTTTTTAACCCATCTTTTTAACCCAAATACATAAGCCCAAAATATAATAGAAAATGAAAAATAAAAAAAAAAGTAAAAAAAAATGAAAAAAAATAATAAAAAATAAAAAAAAAATTTGTTTTTCGTTGGGATAAAAATCATTTTTTCTTTAGCCATGCAGCATCACCACTGCAGCAGGGGACAAGCACGTTTGCCTCCCATTCTCTTTTTCCACAGTGCACAGTTTTTGCTCCCCACTTAGTTTCCCACTTGCACTACTGAACAAACAGATTCCCTCACTAATTGCACCTACTCCTCACTAATTCACCCACTCCATTATCACCGGCAGCCGGCAACTAATAAGAGAGGACCAACTTCAAGACCTTGGGGGATCTCTCCGGGAGGAGCGATATTCAACTTTCAACCCCATCATCCTTCATCTGATTCTCACCTTCCATCACCCCACTCATCCTCTCTTCACCGTAAGCTCCTGTAACCATCCAAACCAGCCACCACATCAACTCCATTTCCCCATCCAATCACCATGTAACCAGCAGCATGGATCCTTCTCCCTCCTGATCACAAACCAAGCTCCTCTTCACCAAGCTCTCACCATCCAACGTGACCACCATGCGTGAAACCTCCCATCACCCACAACCACCTAAACTCCATCTTCATCTTCTCCAATCAAATAAAACCACCAACCTCCCTCTTCATCAACCCTTTTCCACTATAGCCACCTAAAAAACCAGAATCACTTGTGCTTTGCCCAGAACCAGAAAGACCACATCACAATCGACGGCCGTCGGTCATAATCCTTTAAACCACATCCTTCCTCCTCTCGACCGTCGAATCTCTTCCATCTCTCACCACATCACCTACTTCCATCACATCCGACCGTCGAATACCATATCCCTAAACCGACCGTCGAACTCAAAACCCCAAATCCTCTCTCATCCGACCGTCGAACCCCCAAGCTCATCCTATTTGACTTGTCGAACCACCAGAGAACTCACCTTCAATATCCACATCCAACAGCCTCCCAGCCGACCATCGAATCCCCTCTTCAACCGACCGTCGGACTGCACAGAAGCCATCAGCCTTCCAACCGACCGTCGAATCCCAGATCCTCCAAACTTCACCAACACCAGTTACCATACTTAACCGACACCCTCTTCGACCGTCGAAACCCCAGAGGTCAGATCCTTCCCTTCAACCAACCGACCGTCGAACTCCTGAATCCCTCTCCTCATTCGACCGTCGAACCATACCATTGCGACTTTCACCGACTGTCGAATCCCCACCACCATCCTCCAACCATCCATTATGTGACATCACCTATCTCCCAAACCTCTAAACCTTACCCCTCACAACCGTCGAACTCAAAACCCCGGCTCCATTCCTCTCACCGACGAGCCATCCAAACCTCCATCACCATCAACCAAACTCCATCCCCTCACTCGACCGTCGAATCCATCGGCCTTTCAACCGACCGTCGAACCACACCAGCCTACTACCCTCTCACCGACGAGCCATCCAAACCTTCACACCATCAACTAAACTCCATCACATTCGACCGTCGGACCCCAAAAGCAAAAACACCTACATTCTCCAATTTGACCGTCGAACCTCAGCTAGGTCGCCCTTCACCGACCGTCGAACTCCTCACTGACAACCCATCCAAATTCTGTCGAATCCATCCCTTCACTCGACCGTCGAAACACACCAGCTACACTCCCCTCACCGACCGATCCAAGATCCTTTCCAACCGACCGTCGAATTCCGAATCCTTTCCAACCGACCGTCGAATTCCAAATCCTTTCCAACCGACCGTCGAATTCCAGATCTTTTCCAACCGACGGTCGAATTCCAAATCCTTTCCAACCGACCGTCGAATTCCAGATCTTTTCCAACCGACGGTCGACCCGTCCCTATCCTTACCTCCATTCGACCGTCGGATCAAAGAAGCCACCACCCTCCCCTGCTAATCTGGTTGTAAACGAGGTCCTTACTGTTGCATCTTTAATTTTATATCTCCCAGTTTTGGATTATCTGTTTCTTGGTTTTCTTTTTACGTTTCCTTGTTCTTTTTATTTCATTTATTATCAGTTTGTTGGGCTAGATTTTGGGAGTTAAAAAATGATAAATAAAGAAATAGCTAAAAGTTTTTAAAAAAGGAGTAAAAATGGGTTACCTGAGTTGCGACAGCTTGCTAACCCTTATATTTTGTAAACATCTGAGTTGCGACAGCTTGATGATTTACAATCTTAAATAAAAATTTCGTAACAAACTCGATAATCAATGGGTGACGTCTCTAGCGTGACGCGAGACTTCACCTATTTAATCCTTAATTTGAATAACCGAGAGCGACGGCTTGTTAATTCAAATTCCAAAAAATCATTTTAAATAAAATCAACCAACCCACACTTATTTTATAAAGAACTACGTGACTTTGAATTCCTCATTGCACTTGAGGATACGTAGGAGCAGAATTTCACTTCTGTCAAGCCAAATTTAAATTTTCACAATTTTGTGGTTTCGTTTTTTTAGTTACAATGTTTGCAAAAGGGTAAAATAAATATTTTCAAGGATTATTAATAATTTGCACAGTTAATCTAAGGTACCGTCTTAGGACGGGTGCGTTAGAGGTGCAGTGGGATTAAGTTTCCACCCTTCCCTAAGCATAACCGATTCCCGAATCCAATCTGGTTCCAAAGACCATTTCCAAATAAAAGGTTTTCCAATTTTTCCAAATTCAAATAAAATTGGTGGCGACTCTTAAAATTAAAATAATTTAATTTAAGTTACTATTTCGCCGCGATTAATTTTACGGTCGCGACAACCATGTTGCTCAAGGAACTAGATACCAACCTATGGCAATCCATAACCATTGAATGCTCAAAGGCTTATACTTTTACACATATGCTAGGTGGTTATTCCTTACATGAAATACCTTTAATAGTGTCTTAAAGCACATTAAAAAGTATATATAAAGGATCCTAACAAGCAGGGAACTCTATTTTCTAAAAAAAAAAAACACTTACAACACCCTGTTCTTGGGTGCTTAAGCGCTCCTTCTTCCAGCGCTTAAGCACCTTATGATAGCAAACTCTCCAAGTTTAATCTGTCATTGGGCACTTAGGTGCCCAGTTTCTAAGCGATCATATGCTCAACACTAGAGAATTATGGTCTTGTGTGCTTAGGCACTCACTCCTTAGGCGCTTGAGCGCCCAATGCATTTTGCTTTCAAGTCTTAGGCGATTAGGAACCCAACTATTGGTGATTAAGTGCCCAACCCAGATTTCTCATAGTCAACTCCTTTGAATTTCCAACTAAACCTTGACTCCCAAACATAGTCCTTAGCTTGTTTTCAGCCTCATACATTGTAACATCCCAAACTTTCTATGTATTAAATAAGTAATTTTAACAGTTAGCAGAATTCTACTGTTTAGTATTTCTGTGCACTGTAAAATTATTTTAAATATTCTGTCTGTATATTTGACCGTTTTGAGTGATTTGTTCCATGTCAGGAAAATAATAATTTTTGGGCCAAAAAAATTTACGTAATTTAATTTTTACTGTTTAGTCTTAATTAATTTACGTAATCTGATTTGATATTTGTGAATTTTCTAATTTTTGTAATTTTATGTGTGATTTTGATTTTTTTACCATTTGTGGACCCCGCGAGGTGTTTGTAGGCCCAGGTAGCCATACGTGGGCCCAAGTGGGTCCCGCAAAGTGAAAAAATTTTCTACGCATAGAAAAATTTGTCTTGTTTAGAAACGAAATAGGATCTTACTAAACCTGAATCTGAAAATAGTTTTAGAAAATTTCTTTTATTGTATTTTGTACTGTATTTAATTATCGAATGATAAAAATACAGTGAATGTATTCTTTTATGAGGTTATGATAGATAAAAATAAAATTCTATGCTATTAAGTCAGTATTGGTGGTTTGGATATCCACCATCGAATTAATTACCATTGCAGATTTAATCTTGATTTAATCAACGATGGAGATTTGATCATAAAAGTAAATAGGATCAATTATAACCGTTGGATGGAAATTAAATCAATGGTAGAGATTTAATCTTATAAAAGACTATGACCATTATCAACCCTTGGATATAAAATAAATCAATGGTGGAGATGGATCATTAATGACCATTGGATTTGGATTTAGATCAATGGTGGAGAATTGATCATAAAAAAAAAAATTTCTACAACTATTTTGGACCCTTGGATGTAAAGTTTGAAGGTGTAATCTTGACCCTTCATTTTGAAGACACATCTAATGGCTAAGATTTAAAGAAGAAAGATCCAATGGCCTAAATTTTATCTTCTAAAAATCAAAATCTACTTAAATCCTAACCATTGAATAAATCAATGGCTAGAAAGGCTTCAAATAATTGTTTGAAAAGATGACAATTTGCATGAATCATGCAAGGGGAGCGGTTTTGAAGAAGCAAGGAGAAAGGGAGACAAAGTTAGTATAGGCTTTTTAGGCCAAGGAAAATGATGAAGACAATGGTCAAATCTCAAGACAAGTTCCTATTGATCAATTAATGAACATGTTTTTCAAACTTCACTATTCATTTCTCTCCATGAAGGCCACGGCCATGCATAATTTAGGATACCAAATAATTTATTTCTACACTTCACATTTTCATTTCTTCATTCTCTCACTTATGTTTCATGAACCAACCAAATGAAAAACTCCATTCTCTCTCCCTAAAGAGCCATTCGGCCAAACACTCTCATCCACCCTCCATCACTCTTTAATTTCATACAACCTAGTTTCTTGAATCCTTACCTTATTCTAAACAACTTTCATGTTGAAGACTTTCTCTAAATCTTCCATCTTGAAGGACTTTTACTAAGATCAAGTTCTAGAGTTCCTGTTGGTGAAGAGTAAGGAAATTTCTTTCATTCTTTTCTTTTTCATGTTTTAAACCATGTTTGATCCATGGTTCCTCTTAATCAAGCTCAATATACTAATTTTCTTGCATTTGTTTTATGTTCAAGAGACTTTTCTTGGTGGAGATCTTGTTCTAAATCCAAAGCAAGGAGCTTTTGGAGTTCTTCAAGAGGTATGAGGGAGATTTATCTCACCAACCAAGCATGGTGGTGAGAGATGGTTATATTTGATGGATGACGAATCCATGTGAGGATTCATATCCATGGTCATGTAATAAATTATTTGTGTTATGTGTTTTTAATTATTTTGTTTATGTTTGATATGCTTTGCATGAATTAATTGTGTATGCATGCTTAGTATGATTTTTACTTGTTTATATGGTATGCTTATAATATGCATGATGATATATGTTAAATATATTATGATGAATGTATATTGAAATAACTAAAATTTTGGCTCCAATAGCCAAAGGAGGGTTCGGTTTTGATGCCCAAAATTAGGGTTCATGTTGAAAAATTTTCAAAAATAAAGAAATTGATTTTTGGGTCCTTAGAACAATAAGATTTTTGGCCAAGACATCTCAAATTAGGTGTTCACCAAATTAATATTTTCATGAATAATAAAATTTTATGATTTGAGAAGTAAAGGAAATAAACAAAAGGATTTTGGTTTTGCAAAAGAGAATGCACACGTTTTCTTTTTAGTTATGTTGATATTAATTAATTTTGCGTAGAAACAAAAATGTAATTCATTTAAGTTATAAGAAAAATCTTTCATGGTTCCAATGGCCATTTTTAAGGTCTTGATAATTTAGAAAAAAAATGTTTTGATGTTATAAAATATAAGAATTTTCAAATAAGGATTTTGAAAAGAGAATTAAAGTGTTGTCAAGTGAAATTTTCATAAATAAAAGAAAAATGGAGATTGAAGATGTTAAACTTCAAATTGTTTTCAAGGAGAATTAATTTTTGAAAGTGATTTAGAAATATAAAAGAAAACGTTTGTAACTTAAATTTACTAACAAAGAATTTATTTATTGGGCTTTGGAAAAAGCGTTAGGAAATTTAAAAGTTAGAAACGGTAATTAAATAAACTAAATGTGATTTTGTAAAACTAGATCAATAAAAAGCAATTTTGAAAAATATATTAAGAAAAGATTTTTTTTACTAAGAATAGGAAGAAAATAAAGTAAGGAATTATATTATTGTAAGAAAAGTCTAAAATAATATTTTTAAAGTTAAGGAATATTTTACGAAGGGTAAAAATGGTGAAAAATGATTTATGGAACTTAAAAACGTAAATTTTGAGTTACACGATTTGAAAAAGGTTAAAATATTTCTACGTAATTTAAAATATTCAAATATTTTATACGATCGAAATGTTGTAGAAAAATTGCTATGTGATTTAAAAAAAAATGATGAAAGAATATTTTTACGCACTTTAGAAAACAATAGAAAATTTTTACGCGAATTTTAAACATAATAGAAATGTTACAAATCGTTAATTACGTAATAAAATATTACGTGACTGTGAAAACGGGACAAAAGTGTTTTTGTGAATGAGAAAAGTGCGATAATGCAATCGCTGTTAATTATACAGTAAACTTGACAGTTAAAAATACTATTTGAACCTAGTATGAGAAATTATGTGATTTACCATTGGTTGGAAATTTGTGCATTACACATGCATTGAAAATGGTCCGATGGACTGGATATGGCTAATTGCCTAGGAGAAACATACACCTCTTGAGTGGGTGCGATACGCGTAGTATAGGTCACTTGTGGACCTTGGGGGCATCGGGGTGCGAGTTGCTCACAATGGGCAGTTGGTAGCTCTTTTGCACTGTAGGTTAGACCGATGCAACACACTGGTGATCCGGACCGAGACACTATTCTTAATCGAGATCTGACAAAGACTGTTGTGTATGTGCTAGATGTGCAAGATATAATTATAAGCACTTGGTCTGAAGCACGAAATACCAGTAGCTCTTTTCGATCAATTTCTCCGACTAGAGTATTAGCTCAATGGAGTAGGACATTGAGTCTATGTACGCATGCATGAAACTGAGCATCTATATCTATATGATGGTGTTACTGTAATTGTTGTATGATTTAAACAGTGATAGTGGCATAATGGTAATTATTATTTTGCACTATGATGATGGTATAATTGTGATCATGATATGATATTTTTGCATGATGTGTTATTTGTATTATCTCTGTACTATCATGCTTGTATTGGCGTAGATAATCTCACCTCTTTGTATGTATATCTGTATATTGTATTGATAATTAGGTGAAGACGTTGAGAAAGAAACGGTACAAGAAGCAGAAGAAGAGTTACTTCTCACGGCTGGGAACGCCGAATTCTGACAGTATGACGACAAGAGCCAGTTTCTTCGGATATGTACGTCTACAATTTCACGGAGGAGCTGGAGAATGGAGGACAAGTCCTGATGAGCGAGGACTTATTTACGAGGGATACCTGACTGTTAGTATTAGTAGAATATTTCGTGGAAATCCATTTTTCTGCGTAACTATTTTAGTTCATGTTGAATTTTCGTTGCATATCAGGCGACACTGGGACACTAGGAATTATGTCCCAACGGAAATCAGTATAGTATCATTAGCCCGGACACCTGTCCGTAGGTCATAACGGATTTCTATCCGCTGAGGAATCTGAGGAGGACCCATCTGAGGGGTCCGCTGCTTAGTTAAACTTGGGCAAGTTTGAACTCTGATATGAACTATGTGTGTAATTTATTTAAGTATGTTTTAGTTTGAGACATGGGCTGTAAAATAAATAATTCCAACAGTACGTTTGTAATATGTATATGATGTAATCTATGTGTGAGGTTGCTATAATGTTTTATTTTCTGCTAAGTTTATTTTATGGTCGTCAAAAAAAAAATTGAGTTATCTTTTTATTACAACGTCACCTTATATGAACTTGGGGGTTATTAAGTAATATAAATGTGACACCCTACGGCTTAGGGTGTTACATACATGGTCCCCAAACATGTTGAAAGTCCTACACAACCACAAATCAATAAATCATGAATTTATGAACAAAGAGAAAATCATCCAAAAACCCATTTCTTCAAACTCACAAACATGAGGTTATAAGGATGTTTACTAGTTTAAAACCTCAACCAAGCATAAGTTAACTTAATACCAATTACATCTCAAGCTCCTAATGAGTTCACCCAACTCAAACCATTGAGAAACACCTAAAAACCCATTTTCTACCCCCAAACAAGCAAGCCTTATGCATCAAGAGGGTGTAGAAAAGGGTAGAACTAAATAAATATACACCCCTACCTCAAGTCCTCAAAGATGGTGATGAAGCTAAAGCCAAGCTTTACTATTTCCTTCATTTCTTTCTTTTCCTCTTCTTCTTTTATTGCTTTTTCCTCTTCCATTTCCTTCCTTTTTCCTTCTTTCTTTTCCTTTCTTTTTGCTGCATGAGAATGAGTGGTTAAGAAGAGTGACAAAAGTCAATGGAACAGGAGAGTGAGGACGGTGGGTGGGTTGGAGAGATAAGGTTAAGTTTAGATATTTTGCTGAAAACATTATATCTCTTAAAAATACTTTGATCTTACAAAATCAAGTTTCCTAACTTGTAAATGTATTATAGAAAATCCTAAGATTCATCTCAATCATTGTTTCATCATTCAATACACCTAAAACTATCACTTAAGTTCTATTTCTCTTCCTTAAGTTACATTAAACCTAAGGAAATAAGCTAATAAGCTTATAGGTATCTACCTTAGCCTATTCTCATTATCAATTTTTTTTTCATTTTTTCCTTGATATCTTCATAAATTCTTATAATTTTTCAAGATATCTACCTATTTAATCTAGCTCTTAAACACTCACTCAGTGTTATTAAAAATACTAAACTAACTCAGTTAATTCTCCAAAATTAAACACATCACATTCTATTTATTTGTGGCCTAGAAACAAATTTTTCATATTTATTTCTCTTATCTAACCAATTTATGCTATTCTCTGAGCTATTAATAGTTATTTTTCACATTCAGTGTTATAGTAAAATAATACAACTAACTTAAAAAGGTTACCAAAATTAACAGATAACTCTTACAAGAGTTACTGAACTTCTATAACCATGATTAAGACTAATTGGTTAAGGAAGATATTATATTTCTCCCCTCTTTTTTAAAATTTTGTCCTCCAAATTTAGTTTCTCACTATTAAAAGTTCTGAGATCTCTAAGGAATTTCACCTTTCTTGATTGTATCTATCTTATCATTTTCAATCTCTAATAAAACTTAGAGATTCTCATTATGTAAGAATTACTTACTGAATCTAAAAACTATCTAACAACTTAACTTGTATCAATTCTTTTAAAATATCTCAAAGAGTTTCTAACTATTGGTACATATAAAAGAATATCTTGTATAAGGTCGATAGATTGAGCTACCTCTTTTCTGCTTAGACTATACACCCTTCTAGTAGGTTAAGGTCTAAGGTTGGGCATAACTCATTGTCTTTGTGGATACTCTTTAGCAAAGTGCCCTGATTGTCCACATACAAAACACACCACACAAGGTTTATCGCCATATTGCCTTTCACACTTAGGACATTCAGGTTCCATGATTTCCATTTGAACTTGTTCATCGTCATCTTGTGGATAGCTAGGTTTAGAAATACCTTTCTCATACCCATCATCCACCCATTTCCTCTTTTGAAAATCTTGTGATATTTGCTCCACTTAAGGCTTACCATCACGACCCTCTACAATTCTACATTTGTTTACCAAGGTCGAAAAGTCTCGAATCTCAAAAAGTCTAATGACCCTTTGAATATCATCCTTCAACCCCTCTTCAAATTTAACACACTTCCACTCTTCATTGGGGTTGAATTCGAAGTAAGAAGTGAACTTTGACAGTTCTTCAAACTTGGCCATGTATTGACCAACTGACATGCTACCTTGTTCTAGTATTAGGAACTCTTTTTTTGGTGTTTTGTAGGTTCTTAGGGGAGTATTTATCCAGAAATGAATTCCTAAACACCCCTAAGTAATTTGAGTATCGGATGGCTCAAACAACACTTGGCATTCGTCCACCAATCCTTTGCTTCCCCCTCTAACATGTAGGAAGCAAACAAAACCCTCTGATCATCTGAACATGCCATAACTATAAAGATTTTCTCCATTTCCTTGAGTTACTCCTCTACCCTAACCAGATCATACTCTCCCTGAAAGGATGAAGGGTTAGCCTTCCTAAACTCAGAGAGATCTTGAAAGTTTTGGCTCCTACCCATAAGTACCTCTTACACTAGTTGTACTAGTGGTACGAGAGGAGCTGGCTGTTGAGGTGAATTAGCTTCCATCCTCTCCAGCATCCTAATAGTAGTAGCAACTTGCTCCCTCATAGCAGCTGTCATTGCCATAAAAGCTTCAACCATATCAGTTGAACCTTCACTAGAAGAATTCCTTTTTCTCCTAGTTTGCCTTAGTAAAGCCATAGTTCCTTATACACACAAAATAATACATATTGAGTTAATCAATCTCAATATCATGTAATAGTGTGACGGTAACCATTAACATTCAAACCTAAGGTTGTCATGCAATTCTATCCACACATCTCACAATGAGACAAGAAATGCATAACACACAACAAGAACTACTAAACATGCCTAAGCATAGTCAGTCCATACCTTACTCAACAGGATAAACTGCTCTGATACCATAATGTAACGTCTTAATACCAATACCTCAATATATCCGGAATATACGAGAGTAGTCAATATTAGCCTCATCATTTCTAACTAAAAAAAGTATTCTAGATTCATAATAATCATACGCGTTATTATATATATACAAGATTAGCCTAAAAAGGCATAATGTAATATATAAAACTTTATACAAACCAAATCAAATATAAAAGTATACAAGCTTTGTTCAAAAGAAAATAAAAATTATTTATTCTATTCGCTACTTCTTCTTCCCCTTGGAAGAGTCTCGACCTGGATTTATCATGAAAAACAACAAATGAGGTGAGAATTCATAATTCACAGTGGCATAGACACATATATGATATCATGATAACTCCAGTTGCTTCAAGGAAAAACAAATTATTTAATAACCTCTAGAAAGGTGGCAAAAGCCAAAATTTGTTCCTTTCTTTTCCTAAGGCAAAAAGTCTAATTATATTATATCTATGGTAAAATTATCATATAATTATCCATTCACAATGAATAAACATATTAACAATAGATTATGGCCACCACCTAATACTATAGGAACATCTACATACTCACTCTATATAATATTCCACAAAGCAAACCCATAATCTATAAACAACCTCCTTTTCAAGAACAAGACGATTGCCTATACAATTGTCATTTAAATGCAATGCTTATGTTATGTCATATGCTTATGCCTAAGAAATGTCTTAAGATTATTGTAACACCTGTAAAATATGATAGACTTGTATATAGTTACAGAAGTAGCCTAATACTTGTTTGTTATGCTTGTTTAGTTTTGTGGTCATCTTAGCATATTTAGTCACTTTGCTATAACATTGTGTGAAATATAGCTGTTATTAGCCCTAGAATTAGCTTAAACTTTTTAGTTAATGGAAAAAAAATATGGTGAGTTTATTTCTAGGTCACAAATGTGTGGAAGAAGATGTAGTTAAAGTTTGAGGTTATCGAAGTTAGTTTAACATTTTTAAGCATACTGGTTGTGTGTTTTAATACCAGATTGACTACCAGCAGATATGAAAATTTATGGAAATGATGAAACAAGATTTTTGATGAATCTTAGGATTTATTTTAAACTTGTTAGAAGGTAGAAAATTGGATTTGGTAAAATCTAAGTGTTCTTAGAAGATCAAGAGTTTTAGTACTTTGATAAGAGAAACCAAATTTGACTTCTCCTGTTAAATATCCCACGTCAGGGAGAAACAGAAAATAGAAGAAAGAAGAGAGAAAGGACAGAAGAAGGAGAAAGAGGAAGAAAAGAATAAGGAAACCAAAAGGTAAGCAAGGGATTAGAGAGCTTGGATCCATCCTTATCCATCTTCAAGACCTTGAGGTAGGGGGAACCTTATTTTTGGTCATCTTTCTATTTTCTTCATATTGTTCATGAGAGCTGGCTTGATGTGAGAAATAGGTTTTGAGTGTGATTTTAGTGTTTTGACTTGAATCTTGTTGGAGAACTTGAGGACGACTTATTTATGAGTTGTTGGATTCATGGTAATGGATTTTTCAGCTCTTAGACACCTTTGGTTACCATTTGAGATGAAAATGGGGTTTTAGGGTTTAAGGGGTTAATTGATTCATAGATGTTTGCTTTGAGTGGATTTATAGTTGTCCAGGGGTAACAATGTGTAAATGGACCTTATGTAAGGTTGGAAATCACTTAGAAGTGAGTTTTAAGTAATTAGAGGAGCGGTAGGTTCTAATGGAACAGTACTCGCACCTGTAAAATTTTATAGAATGTAGCTTGCACCGCAGCGTGAGTGTGTGGCACTGCAACGTGCAAGTGATGCCATTTCTAGTAGTGGAACCCAAGAGTTGGCCACTGCGTGCTTGAGAATGGCACTGTAGCGTAAGTGGACAAAGAGTGGGGCACCGCAGTGTAGTCATATTGTGCTGTGACGTAGTCATGTTGTGCCACGGCATGAGACCCTATTTTGCTCAAAAATTATTGTGTAAAGCAATGGAGCCTTTTAATAGTGTAGTTTCTTCTTTTATACTTCTTAGTGGGTGTTGAGACTCTAGAAAGGGTATTAAATGAAGTGTTTGTGAAATAAACTTGAAATGCATGTAAATCAATTGTGGAGCTAATTATGGAAGTAGTTAATGATTGTATTGCATTATATATTTATGAATGTTTTGGTCCTCACTTTTAGGGATGATTTATGATAGTGTAAGGATGCGCAACTCCCCCCTATTGTATGACTTTGAGGATGAATTTCCTTGTTAATTGTTAAAGACTGCATAGTTGATGGATTTCACTATCGGGAAAGGATGGATTTCCTTGTTAATTATGGAAAACTGTGTAGTTTATAGATTTCACTACCCGGAGAGAAGATTGCTACAATTGGGGTTCCAATACTTGTTCAAGGTTTATGGATGTGATTTCCATTATGTTGTTCAGAGCTCATGCATATCATGACATTGCCATGGATTTGGTATCATAACATTATTTATATCATACTTAAGTTATTGCATAGGCATAAATATTATACATAATTGGGCATAGCTTGGCAATTGTATGGGCAGTTGTCACCATGACATGAACTCATGGCATTGCAATTGTATGGGCAATTACATATCTCTAAGATGGAGATGTTGTTTTGTATCTTTGAGATGGAGATTTTGTGTACTTCTATGATTGAAGTGTTAATTTGATAGTTGCAAATCCTTTATGAATGTATAAAATGCTGGTTTTAGAATGCTTCTACTGAGAATTTGTGATTTTTCACCCTGATTGTGTTGCTATGTAAATCCATGTGCAAGTTCTTCAAAAAGGAAGCAGAAGATGTATGAAGACTAGTATAGTTTATATGCTTTATGCAAACAAAGCTTGTATATTATACTTGATCTAGTTTGTATGGAAGTTTATGTTTTACAATGGGCTCTTTCGTGGCAATGATGTATATACATAATTGTTGGTAACATGGCTCTCCATAATGATTTGTTTATGTGAATGTTATGGGTTTGTAGTAGCATGGCTAGTATTGATTGTTCTTATATATGTTGGATATATCGAAATAATAATATTAAGATGTTACATTATGCTTGTGCAAAGTTTTGTTTTTAATAACCATGAAAACCAGCTTATTCCCAAGAACCCAGTTCCTTGTATTTTTTTGGTAGGATAGGCAATTAAGCCCTCTACACTACCTGGTAGAGAGGAAAAACTGACATCCTAATACTACTTGTAACCCTGACCATAAAAGCCTCTGTGCTATGAGAATTTACAATCCCTTATCTCATCAAGGATCATTTCCTACAATTCTCTGACCAAATGATTGTGCACATCATATAAGGTTACAATACATAGGAATAACAAGTGCAAAAACATGCAGTCCTATATTTAAAATGCTTATACACATCACAATACAACATCACAAGGTACACACTAACCAAGTCAAAGAGCAAATCTAGAAAACATGTGATTTCGACTTAACATTATCACACAAAGGAGTAATTCCATGTTTCTAGCATTTTCTCATAACTCAACCTTAGTAAACAAGAGTGTAATTTACTACTCATGCATCTCTAGCTCTAGTTTCATCATAAAGGAGCAATTCATGTACTATTACAAGTAACTATTACTGAACATACTTAGTATACTTGCATGTAATATATCTCATTACAAGTGATATCAAATACAACACCATGTTGTTCAAGGAACTATATACCTACCTATGGCAATCCATAACCAATGAATGCTCAAAGGCTTATACTTTTACACATATGCTAGGTGGTTATTCCCTACATGAAATACCTTTAATAGTGTCTTAAGACACATTAAAAAGCATATATAAAGGATCCCAACAAGTAAGGAACTTCATTTCCTAAAAATGAAACACTTAAAACACCTTATTCTTGGGCGCTTAAGTGCTCCTTCTTCCAGCGCTTAGGCCAGTTTTTGAGAGTTCAAGCGCTCAGCACCAGAGCATTCTAGTATTGTGCGCTTAGGTGGTCACTCCTTGGCCGCTTGAGTGCCTAATGCATTTTGTTTTCGGGTCTTGGGGGATTAGGCGCTTAATTTTTGAGCGATTAAGCGCCCAGCCCAGATTTTTCATATTTAACTTCTTTGAGTTTCCAACCAAATTTTAACCCCCAAACACAGGTCTTAGATGGTTTTCAACCTCATATATGGTCACCAAACATGTTGGAAATCCTACTCAACCTCAAATCAATAAATTATGAATTTATGAACAAAGAGTAAATCATCCAAAAACTCATTTCCTCAAACTCACAAACATGATGTTATAACGATGTTTACCAGTTTAAAACCACGGCCAAGCATAAGTTAACTCATAACCAAACACATCTCAAGCTCTTAATGAGTTCACCTAACTCAAACTATTGAAAAATGACTTAAAACCCATTTTCTACCCCAAATAAGCAAGCCTTATGCATCAAGAGGGTGTAGAAAAGGGTAGAACTAAATAAACAAACACCCCTACTTCAAGTCCTCAAAGATGGTGATGGAACTAAAGTCAAGCTTTACTATTTCCTTCATTTCTTTCATTTCCTCTTTTCTTTCTTTCTTGCTCCTTCATCTTCTATTTCCTTCCTTTTTTTCTTCTTTCTTTTCCTTTCTTTCTGTTGCACGAGAATGAGTGGTTAAGAAGAGTGACAAAAGTCAATGGAATAGGAGAGTAAGGACGGTGGGTGGGTTGGAGAGATAAGGTTAAGTTTAGATATTTTACTGGAAACATTATATCTCATAGGAATACTTTGATCTTACAAAGTCAAGTTTCCTAACTTGAAAAGATGTTATAGAAAATGCAAGGATTTATCTCAATCCTTGTTTCATCATTCCATATACCTAAAATGGTCTCTTAAGTTCTATTTCTCTTCCTCAAGTTACATTAAACCTAAGGAAATAAGCTAATAAGCTTACAGGTATCTACCTTAACCTATTCTCATATCATAAAATTCTTCAATCTTTACTTGATATCTTCATAAATTCTCATAATTTTTCAAGATATCTACCTACTTAATTTGGCTCTTAAACACTCACTCAATGTTATTGAAAATACTTAACGAACTCAGTTAATTCTCCAAAATTCACCACATCGCATTCTATTTATTTGTGACCTACAAATAAATTTTCTATATTTATTTCCCATATCTAAGCAGTTTATATTATTCGTTGGGCTATTAACAACTATTTTTCATATACAATGTTATAGTAAAATAACCCAACTAACTTAAAAAGGTTACCACAATTAACATGTAACTCTTACAAGAGTTACTGAACTTCTTTAACTATGATTAAGACTAATTAGTTTGGGAGGATGTTACAGAATGCCCTTCACCACTAAAAGAATTGTCCCATAATGAACCTTCGAACTAAGATTTGCTGGATGTCATCTGGCATCAAAACCAAAAACTAGAAGATCAAGCAAGACAGATCACAAAGCTTCAAAAGGCGGTCCATTCTGAATGAGAGGATGAGAGCAATCTTGGCCACCACAATCGGATCCCGCCAAACAACTGTGAAGAAAGATGATAATTTGTCAATTGGCTGCTACTTGTTGTATCCATGGTATCGGAACCCTCGAACTAACATGCCAAGCCATACCAGTTCAGCCACCCCTTCTCGATCTTCATCATAGGAGTCTAGGGCCCAAAGATGTTCAATTTCCAAATAAACATTAACTTATATGATGGGACAATGAACCCTTAAGAACTTATAAATACTTTCACTTCATCCATGCTGTTCCAGGGGACAATTGACACTATATTGTATTAAGCTTTCCTTTCAAACCTTAAAGAAGGATGCCATAATATGGTTCATTTAGTGAGTTGGCTTTGAGATTTTTTTACACTTCATTACAAGCAGTGTGTAGCCAAAAACTTTGGGCGGCTTCATTAACTTCAGACAGGGATGAGACAAGCTTATCACCAGGTTCAACAAGGAGTCATTGATGATAAAAGACCTAAACTAGGTGGTCACCATGCATGCTATCATAACCATCCTCCCCCTTAGCCTTTTTGCCTCCTCCATCACCAAGAGAAATCCTACAAACTTGGATGAGCTTAAAAGCTAGATCGAGAAATACATTAACTTAGAAGAGATGAACAAGGCAGAAAGGGAACTTGAGAGGAATGAGGGACCCCAGCCAAAAAAGATCTAGGAATTGCGACCATCTCAAAACCCTTCCAAAGGGAATGTACAAGGAATATACTCCCCTAAAGGTCCTCAAGAGCTAGATTTACTAGGAGGTTTATCATATTAATTTTTAGGATACACCCAAGTCACCCTATTGAAGAAACATGCATTAAAAGACAAGTAAAAGCATTGTGATTGTCAGGGTGGCTATAGACATGCTACAGAAGATTACGTATGGCTCTATGTCGCCATTGAGTCTCTCATTTGGGATGGGCACTGTTCACTTTTTTGCTTACCGCAAGTGCACGGGTCGCGCTTGCAATATAGTAAAGAGTCAGATATCGTTCCCACAAGGATTACGTTAATATCAAAAACCAAATATTAACTAATAGTTTAGTCAACACTATCTAAGAACATTAAATTTGTAAAAGCTTATTTAAAATAACTTTAAAGACTATAAAATAATAAATCTAAGTTAAAGATGATAATTAGAAAATAGGGAATCCTTCTTCACCTCCTACTTCAATTGATAACATACAACCCTTAAGAGTAATATAAATGAAATGATTAGGTTAGCTTGAGAATTTAACTTAGTTAAAAACCTATGTCTAGGTCAATTAACCATAGTTTCATTTACCTAACTCCTTAGTTAGATGCAAAATCCACTCATTAAGATCTATTCTCAATCACACATTATACATGACTAAGAGGTATATTTCTATCCTATTAGTGAATCAACTTATCCAAGCCAATTGAATGAAATTGAACATGCATCAACCGTACATATGATCTCAAATCTAAATTCCTATGTCTAGGTTCATCAGATTTTATCAAATCATTTAAAAGTTGGTCAAACAATCAAGAACATTAAGATCTATATAATTAAACAAAACCAAATCATATATATAAACTCAAAGGATTACATAATCATTCAATAACCATAGGTGGATCAATAGAAAACCTTACACACAGCTCAGCCAGCCATGAAACATGAAAATACAAACATATTCAACATATTCATGATACAATAAAGAGAGAAAGATGAAAGGAAAGGAAGTAAGCTTAATATATGTGATCTTCTAAGCTTGATTCATCCTCCATATAGAAGATGACCTCCAACCTTGACTGCCCTAGCTTCCTCTAGGTCTCAAAACCCAAAAGCTAGCAGCTGTGTTCTAAAAATGATAAAAGCTCCAGTATAAAATTTATACAACAGTATTTATGGGCTGAGAAAAATAGAGTCGCGCCGTGACATTAAACACTTCATGCCGCGATGTGCATTCAATTAGGTCACAGACGCCACGGCGCCCATTGATTTGTGTTGCAGTGCTCTAGCCTCGGGTCTCATGTACTGAAGTAGGAAATGCACCACGCTGCGTCATTGACATGCCTACGCTGCGACATTGAATTCTGATATATACATTTGGCTTTCTCTTGGGCTTCCAAGTCTAATGCTTGTGCACAATCTCCAAGTTTATGCTTGATTGAAGCCCTTCCTGTAATAGAGAAATTACCACTTCAATAACAAATGCAAATGTACTCAATTTATCAAAATTTTGAAAGTATTTTCTCAAAAACATAATGGAAGTCATCAAGATTAAATCAGATGTATATGATGCTAAAGTCTTCCATTCATGCATAAAAATAAGGACTAAGCAACTAATATCACATAGATATGTGATACAAATAACTATAATTTGTGGAGTTATCACACCCCCAAACCTAGATTTTTGCTAGTCCTCAAGCAAAACAAAGTACACTTACATTGATCAACCTTTTCAACCTGCATTCAGTGGCTTTTAACATTCCACTTTCACACAAACCAAACTAGTGTATGATGATTGCATAAAAACTCAAAGAGTGCACATGCCTCATAATCAGTTTCACACATACACAATCCTCATCATGTTAGCATTCGTAGATTCCTTTTATACAAGATATTTCTCCCACAATCATGCAAACAAAACTTCTTCTATTCAAATCATATTCACCCGGATAAGGTTATAGGCATACACATGAATATAATTCATAGAATCCATAAGATTGTAATATAACTTTCTCTCCACTAATGTAAATCACACAAAATTAAGGATCAAAAGGGACTTTAATAGCTTGTAATGTAAGGTCAGGGATAATGGGTGAAAGAACAAAAAGGGAAAGGATTTAATACAAACATTGAGAAACATAAACATGTTATTACAAGTCTTGAGCCTCTAACTGATATTAGCAGGGTATTCAATAATGAAAGAAGAAAACTCGCTAAAACCATTCAATGCTTTTCATACTTTTCTTTTCTTATGCTTTGCCTTTTCTTTTTCTTTTGATTTTTTTTTCTCTTTTTGATTTGATTTTCTTTTTTTGTTTTTTTTTCTTTTCATTTTGAAAAACATTGCTTATTTCCTTTGATTGCATCTAGTTCTTTCAGGCTCATTTTGTATTGAATGATTAATACCCCTAATCATAAGACTCACTTTAAGAAATAACATATTATGAACTCAACAAACAACGATGGTAGGAAGAAAATGCAATGCTTTCACATGCATTTGAATGGTTAATAGGTTAATGAACACAATGATTATGAAAAACATATAAGGCCAAACATATATAAAGCTTCAAAAGGGGACCTATGGATATAATCATATTAGGATAAGCTCGAAAGGCTCAATCGGTCCAAACAATGCCCTAATCATTTCCTCAATCATGCACAATCTAGGATTTCACCTCAAGAGAGTTGAAAAATAATTTCAAGGACAATTGAATTTTTCACATGTACAGTCCATAAACTTTCTCTAGACAAAAATTCTTATCCTTTTCAAAGTTAAACAAGCATACAAGTGGGAAATGCATCATATATAAAAAGAAACTAGATTGCTTTAGCATGCATCAAAGATTGCATACGGATTCACAGAAATATGTAGTTCATTTTGCATCCATATCTATCATTAGATAGTCATTCATACTAGCTTTTGACAATATGATATTCTTTAAAAATTTTCAACATTAACCATCATGTATATCAAACATTGCAACCATGATGTGGAAGGGACTGACAATTGTATCTTGAATGGGATATTCAAAAAATTTTATCAAGATACTTGCTCCTATGGATATTAACAAACTAATTATTCATATTAAAACACATAAATATACTTCAAAAAGTATAATACTAACATAAATATGATACTAAAACATATGTAATAATAATACTACTGTATACCACAAATTAAAATATAAAGTCAAAGACACCCCCCAAACCTGAGGGAAACAGTGTCTGCACTATACAAAAGAAAGCATACAGTAATATAAGAAAGAAAATACAATGAAAGAAAATACCTTGAATGCCACAAGGGCTAGATAACTACATCATCAGTGTTTGTGGTCTCAGCATCGGCATCATCATCTTCAAGAATGGGTTGTGCATCATCCTCTACATCGCCATGTCCATTTGCAGGCCTAGGCTGGGGAGGGTCAGCTACAGCAGTGGCCGGGAAATCTAGGACTAGAAAGTCATCCATCAGAAGCTGTAGGCGCTCCGCCGTCCACCAATGAGCTTGAATAGTGTAAGATAGCATGGCCTCTATACGTGCACGCCACGCTGTATCATCTGCAGGTACTACTGAATCAGGCACTGCTGCCCTGGGCTTTCTGTAAGCCTACCTCTGTTTAGCTGGCGTAGGGGCTGGAGCTGCTCCCACCCTCTCAATGAAATGATCATTAAGAAGTTGTCGAACATCAGTAAGCTCCTCATGGGGCCCCCAACGCAGATAATGCCTGCTACACAAGGTGTGGATGAGAAAATGGAAGAAAAGACTCTTGTACTCCCGTACTGACCTCAAGATCTACTCAAAGATAAGTTGGCGACATTAATAGATCGACACTCCAAGATAACATAAACAAGTATAGCCTGGTCATGTGTCACCTTAGAATAGGTTTGCTAATGGCAAGATCTGAGTGCAGATAAAGTGGTATCAAGCTCTAGCCTCTAATGTCAAATAAGTGTGGGGGAAGTATCTCAGCCTGTTAGTCTGCACACTCATAGTCCATAATACAGGCTAAGATTTGGCTATGCAGATCCTGGCCATGACTACATTAACGTGTATGCCCTCCTCCAGCTCCCAACGACAAAACTCTGTATACTCACAAATCTCAGGAGGCTCAAGTAGGCTCAGAGTTGCGTGAATAGATGCCATAGAAAATGAAATCACGCGCCCTTTGACTCAAACTATAGTAGCCCTTTCACCAGAGTAGGCTGCGTTTGCATAGAACTCACGAACCACAAGAAGAACAACAGATGACTCTGGGTGTCAGGCAAATACACTCCAGTTGAGGTGGTTAATGGGCCCCTCTAACTCTTAGTGAATGACACTAGAAAAGGAGAAGCCACGCTCTAGAATGAGCAGTCTGGTAATCAGTACAATATATCTCTGGGCAGCATCCACTGACACAAACCTCCCCCTATCGTAATCTGGAGGAGGGGGAGAAGGCTCCCTGTTCCACTGACAAGAGGAACCTCGCTGAATGAACCTTCCTCTTTTTAGACCCATAGTATCCTGAAAAAGAATTGCTAAAAGTCAGAATTGAGTAATTGGAAGCATTAAACACATTTAAAAATAGAGTAATTCTAGAAAATTTGGGACCAACGCTGCGACATTCAATCCCTGCGCTGCGACATTCAACCATATTCATGTCATGCTGCAGTACTCATATGCAACGCCGCGACATTCAAACAAACGCCGAAACATTTAACCCAATATCGCAACATTCAAACTAACGCTACGACATTCAAACTAACGTCGCAGTGCTCAAACCAAATCCACCCATAAAATGCAATCAACACCAGGTTAATCCAACTTATATGCATTTCAGGCACAAAATTATACTAAAACTAACAAAAACTTAAAAGTATCTAACATATCAACAAACATTTTTTATATTTACAACACAAATACTAAAGGAGAAAAAGAAAAATTAAATAAATCAAGAAAATATATTAAAAATTTAATAAAATTTAAGATAAAGATAACAAACCTTAACACAGTGCTGGAAGGGAGATTACGGGAGGGGGGAGCAAGAATGAAACAAAGTGTTAGCCATAGCAACCATCACCCAAGAGGGAGGTGGATTAAGTGATTACAAATTTTTAAAGCAACTTTAAGAAATTATGCAATTTGATATTTTCAATCAACACATGCAGCGGAATAAGTCTAACAAAGATACAACTATTATAGATTACTCAAATATAACTTGGGTTATAGGATAAATCAAACAAATAAGCTAGATATCAAGTTCATAGAATCAAAACATCAAGATGACAAGATATGCAATAAATAATTATACTTCACCAAATGTTGAAATTAAAGAGTGTAGGGAAGAGAGAATCAAACTCAAGAATTTATCTTGGTTCAGCTACCAACCATTTGTGGCTTACATCCAGTCCCCAAGCTTAACTTGAGATTTTCTTCACTATCTCCTAGACTTCACGGGTGCTAGGAAAACTTTTGTACTAATAAGAGTACTCCTCACACATTTGGGATACCTCACCCTTTGTGTTTGAGCCTCAATACAAGGGATACCTTACCTTTTCTCTCTTGAGGGATACCTCACCCTCTTACAATGATTTCAAGATGAAGAGAAAGATTAGAAACTCTCACAAGAGTAGATATAAAACTTGAAGAACAAAGGAATAAAAGGATTTTGTAATAAAGAGCTCAAAATATGATTTTAATGATTCAAGGATCAAATCAAGTGTTCAAGAGTTGTAAAAGCTTCAAATATCACTTATATAAAGAGCCCAAGTGATAAAGTAGTTGTTGGTAGTATTTACAAATGGTTTTTTTTTATGAAAACTAACTGTTTATAGTCGTTGGGAATGTTTCTGGGCAGTGTGTAATCGATTACAAGCCTTATGTAGTCGATTACAAAGCATCTGCCAGAGTTGTAATCGATTACAAGGATTGTGTAATCAATTTCAACATTCTGGTTTCGAAAGCTAATTTTAAATGGTTATAAATTCTTTATTTCTTATCTGTTTTAAGCAAATGACCACTCACTGGAAATATCTTTGAGTTTATTTTCATATGAAAAAAGTTTCGTAACATCAAAGTATTTGAAAGTTATGATCAAAATAGTAATTAAAGGTCATAACTGACTTTAAATGGTCATAGCTTCTTTATTTCTTATCCATTTAAAACAAATGACCACTCATTGGAAATATATTTTAGTCTATTTTTATATGCAATAAGTTCACAACAAAAATCAAAGTAGTTTGAAAGTTATGATGAAAATAGTAATCAAATGTGAGCTTTTCAAAACTCAAACCTGACTATTTTTCATAGTTTTGAAGTACTACCATGACTAGCTTTTCAAAACATATTTCTTGGGCATTTTAGCATGTAAGAACCATTTGTAAAGATTTAAAAATATATTTGAGCACTTTTCTTGTAAAACCTCTATCTTTACATAGGAGAAATCCTAAAAAGAAAATATACTAATTCTAGTCCTTAGGCTTCTTGATGTAATCGAAGCTTCCAAAAATTTCTTGTCTTCAAATATTACAAATGCTTAGAACATCTTATCATTCTCATTCTTCTTGAGTTAAGCATAATTGTGATCTTTTACTTTCTTGTTGCAATGCTCACTCTTGGTACTTGGACTATCCTACAAAGTATTACTCACTTAAAACAAATATAGTTAGTGTAAATTCATAATTCAATATCTTTGTATGCATGATTCATAAATGTATAACTCTAGTTAGTCTAACATGCATATAAGAATTTCATAGAAACATCCAAATAAGATATTTATCAATTACTAATGGATGTCTCTATATAGGATGCAACAAAGAACACTTTGCACATTTTCATTTAAATAGAGTCAAATCTAATATTAATTTAATACAACTCATATAAAGTATTATTAGATATATTATATGAAGAATGTTACACATATCTCATTGCAAGATTATTAAGTGAAATATAATTAGATAAAGTACATAATCATGTATGATATAATATATCTCATTAAGCACATCTATGTAACATGATCAATATTCTTTTGTAATGCATTTGTCATCTATTAAGCACATCTATCAGGCATAAGAATCATTCTTTTTATCTTGTATTTGTCATCATCAAAACTTAACATATTAAACCATTAAGACAAACTTATTTCCATAATCTCCCCCTTTTTGATGATGATAAATCACC
The DNA here is from genome assembly GCA_029884595.1 of Ormosia semicastrata. Lineage (NCBI taxonomy): Eukaryota > Viridiplantae > Streptophyta > Magnoliopsida > Fabales > Fabaceae > Ormosia > Ormosia semicastrata. The sequence continues at coordinate 13,139,322 of JAQQTO010000062.1, read as the reverse complement.
AAAGAAAAATATGTTGAGCAATATAGAAGAATAAATATTCATGTAAGCATATCAAGCAATAAACACAAGAACATATTTTTATTTTCAATTTTCAATCCCCCTATTTGACATCAACAAAAAGGCTTAGGAATAAAAGATAATATTTTCTCTCTCTTTATAGATAAAACATATGTTGTCAAAAAGAGTATGATCATCAAAGTCCAAAAACTTCATCAAGTTATTTAAAACATAATTATCTATCTCTATTTGATTCAAGAATAGAGAGATGAAACAAGCATGTTTTCAAGATATAAAAGATTATTCATGCAATGCTTATCACATTTTGGTATATCAACATTTAGCATATGATAACAATAAGCTTAAGAATTTATGTCTAACATATAACATCTTGCATACCACACGATAAATAAGTACCACTTGATGAGAGTTACAAAATATCATATAAAGTCATGAAATTAAGATTTTCAAATGAAAGATCATATAACTTGCCACATATCAAGCATTTCTCAATAAAAGAATAAAAAAAATATGAAATTTAAGAATGTTTACTTTCTTTCATTGATAAAAGGAAAGAAAATAAGTGATGATCTTCATTGACATGTTGATAGTATTAATAATAAAACACTTCATATCAAATAAAAAAGTAAGCCAAAAGATGTAAACAACAATTTAAGAGCTAGGCTCCCCCTCAAAATATGCACATTATCAAAATATAAAGCACAATAGTTTAACATAGTTATGCATATATTCTTATTCAACAAGGACATGGAAGAAAGATATATAAGATACAAATGATAAACAGTCATTACAAATTAACAAATAATTATAGGGAGTTATAAGAAAAGAAGATAAGCTCTCCCTTATTGAAGCATAAGATAGATAAAGAGAAATATGTATGCCAAGACCATGTAAGTACATTACTATAAATTAAAGCAAGGAAAAAAGTATATATTCTTAATCCATTAATCAAAAACCATTTTAAAACTTCTCCCCCTTTCAAAAAGAATTTTACAAGAACACATTATATTTTCAAAAGAATTTTAGAAGGGTTGAGAGGTTTTATATTAAAATCATATATTCCTTGAGAGTGATCAAACCCAAGTTAAAAGAATATATGAAAGTATATCTCCTCTCTTTGCCGTTGAATAAGAGCCTTGAGAAAATAAAATACTTTAAAGAACAAGGCTTATCTTTTGAAGTATCAAGATGAGCTCTATAGGATATTTCAAAAAATTTATTTGGAAACTTTCTTAAACATTCTCTCAAGATTTAATAAAAGCTTTTAAAGAAAATGAAGAGAGTACTACATTTATAGCATATATCCAAAGATTTCCAAATTTTCAAGATAAATAGGAGGTGAAAATACTTTCAATGTCTTAAGATAAGTTCAAATAATTCTCAAGACTATGGAACTTGACAAGTTTCTTTTAAATATAATAAAGGATTTTGCTTTAAAAAAACTTTTTAATTAAATCAAAAATACCTTTCAAAACAAGAGCATGATTCTCATTGGTGTCATACCAATAAGAAATCATAGATTAAGAGAATCATAGATATCAAACATTCACCTTAATGAAATATGTTATAGGGATCAAAGCATGTATATAATTAACATCATTCACCCTATATGCAATGACAAAATTAGCAAGTTAATATCTAATTAGGCACTTTATTAATGCTAAGCGTACTTCTCATGTAAGGAAAACATTTAATCATTTAAGATCAATTTATTAACAAGTATCATACAATCCATAACATATAGAATACCCCAAAGGCTAAAGGATAGAGATACTTATTGAGTTAGATAGAGAGTGAGGCTCCTTATTTATTGGTCCTTTAATTTTGAGCTTTCTTCTTTTGAGTTCTCCATTCTATTTCACTAGAAGAAAGTCTTATTTATTTTTCTCTTCACTTGAATGTTATTCAACTCTTCTCATTTATTCATATATGCTTGTATGTAAAAAAAATCAGATGGCTATATTTAAAATACATAGAGAGACTTGCAAAGCTAACTTCAAAAGTTCTCTAAAACATATGCTATCACCAAATATCATTTAAGCTCATTTACAAGCATAATTTAGGTTGATATATAATGTAAAACATGTACCATATTATCAACCATGCAAGATTAGCTCTAGCAAGAACAAAAGAAGGACATATGCACTTGAATCCAAAAGCACAGTTTAAGCATTTTGAAAGCAAAATTCAAGTTTATCAAGAAAAACTTAATCATCATCAAAACATATATAAGTATTTTGGGGCAAACAATGATCATATACGGCATGTAATATCAAGTAGAGAATTCTATTACGCACACATGTCAATCAAGAACAAAAAGTCCCTTATTGTAATGCAAGAATTGAAAAGCCATGGAATTATAAATTTTAAAATCATTTATGATTCATTTCAAGATATACCTCAATGTAAAAATCATTGAAGTTCAAAGACAAGTTCAAGGCACAAGATGAATCATTTACTTCTTGTTTTTTAAGATATAAACATATCAAGCAATTTCAAACAAGAAGATATATAACTTTTAACTTTCTAATCTCCAAGTAAGTATATAGGATAATTAAGCATCAAAGAGAAAGGATTGGAACTACTTATGAGCATGTGAATTTCTATATTTGAACAAAGAGAATTGGTCACAAGCTCAAGAACAAAGATATTCCCATAACACATGTCATTCCAAGCAAGATGTCTACATATCTAGTATGTTAGCATATGTAAAGAAACTTTTAAGACACAATGCTAGAGAAGCACAACTTAAGGCATGTTAAGGCATAAAAATAACTCTCCACTTATCCAAATATCACGTGATATTCAAATTAAAGCATAGGTAAGGATAAGAAATTGATATCACTAAAAGTTTACTCTTTGAGTTTTTGTAAATGACTCCAACTTCCATGCCTCAAGGCTCCTTGAGAATGTTGTGGTTCTCCATGTCATTATTTCTATGTTTTCATCACTTTTGGAGAACTTGGACTATTTTAAGTTTTCCCAACCTCAAGTAGCATGGTTGTATTTCACTTCAATGCATGGTTGAGCTAATAGTCACCCTACAACACAATTAAAAGTACTTTCTTTAGTATCAACTAATTTTGGATCCATAGAGGTTAATTATTGATCATTAATCCATTATACTCTCATAAAAAATCAATTTTTTTATAGTATGTAAATTGAGCATAAAAAATTTAAATAATCAATTACCATTAAGCACATAGCCAATAATATGCATACTTTCATGATATATATAGACAATTTAAAGCATAGAAAACATACATAGTCATAGAATACCCTATGATCAAGAAATATGCAAGATAGTAAGCAAAGAGTGTAACAAGAATGAACAGAATCATGTGTTACATATAATTTTTAACTTTTACCAAATACACATGATTCTATCCTTTACCTAAGGCCTACAAGAAATATATTTCATATTCATTATCTTTTTAAGTGAATGTGCATAAGAGGTAAAAACTTTTGATACCTTGATCTTGGTAATCAAGGAAACTCTTTTCTTTACTTATTGCTTTTCTTTTCGTATTTTGAACTTTGCAAGTTTCACATTTTGTACTTTAGAAGCTTTGGTTGAAGGCATCTTCCTTCTTTGACCAAAACTTCTACCATTGGGCCTTGGAAAAATTCTCCTTGATGATTCCTCTTTCCTTTGACCAGTTAGTCTATCCTTTTGAGAAAATTTCTAAATAATTGAAATACTAGGAGGACATTTTGATACCCACTTCATCTTGGGTCCTAGACTGTTAGTACTAGGGCCTTTAAGATCTTTAGGAGCTCATACCATACTATTTCTCATATAAAGATTTCTTCTATAATTGCATAAATGAGAAATATGTCCTAAATGACCACAAAAATTACAAATAATTGAATTCAATGATTGTTTGGTCATTTGAAGATCATTTTTAAAAAACTTGAGCCTTTGGTTATTACATTCTATGTTATTTTTGCCACAAGCCTTATTTGAAATTCCATGTGGAGTAACATCAATTTCATTCTTATTAACAAACATGGAATGTAAGCAATTAGAATCATTAGCTTTGGCAAATTCAAAATATAAGTCCTCAATTTAATTTTCTAAATCAATGCACTTTTCACAAGTTAAAATTTCGCATTTCAAAGGCATTTCCTCATCAAGAAAAATATATTCATTTTTCAAAATCTCAATTTCATTTTCAATGGAGGAAATGTTTTTCAAACAAGATAAATTTTTCTTTTCTAAATTCAACAAACCATCATACAATTCATCATATGCACATTGTAGCTCATTATAGGAAGGACTATAATCAAGATAGGCATCATTTACCTCAAAGTTCTTTGGAGTCAAGTGGGAGGTTGTCTCTATTTCTTACATTAATGACTCTTCATGGGAATCATTATCTTCATTCTTTCCCATCAAAACTTCAAGAGTATATACCATTTGGTTTTGCTTTGTTACATCTTCAAATTGAGCATCGTCATTATCAAGAGGTATTGGTCTCCCTTCAATAGTTTGAACATCTTTTTGAGGATATTTTTCATGACAAGATTCCTTCAATGACTTTTGCTCTTCTTGCTCTCTATATACAACTTTATGCAAAAAATTATTGTTAGCAAGATAGATAACATCAAGAGCATCCTATATATCTTTAACATTAGAGCAACTCTTAATTTTAGCATAAGCTTCATCATTCAAACTACTTCTTAAGATTTGCATTGCTCTAATGTTCAAGAAAAATCATTTCCTATCATAAGCATTATAAGTTTATTTTGATTTGTATGTAAATGCATTAAGCACAATATCTCACAAATTAATATCAATAGATTATATATAAAATTCTATTCTAGCTTTCTAATAAACAAATTGCACACTATCAAAGAATGATGGTTTATCTATTTCAAAACTTTCTATTTTGAAAAGCTTTCAATGGTTGCCAAATAAACAAAGATATTTAACTCTAAGCGGTTAAGCATTCAGCAGAGCATGAAGCTCTGATACCACTTGTTAGCCATGACAACCATCACCCAAGCGGGGGGTGAATTGGGTGATTACAAATTTTTAAAGTAACTTCGAGAAATTATGCATTTTGATATTTTTAATCAACACGTGCAGTGGAATAAGTCTAAAAACGATACAACTATTGTAGATTACTCAAATATAACTTGGGTTATGGGATAAATCACGCAAATAAGCTAGATATCAAGTTCATAGAATCAAAATATCAAGATGACAAGATATGCAAAAGATAAATATACTTCACCAAATGTTGAAATTAAAAAGTGTAGGGAAGAGAGAATCAAACTCAAGAATTTATCCTGATTCAGCCACTAACCACTTGTGGCCTATATCCAGTCCCTAAGCTTAACTTGAGATTTTCATCACTATCTCCTAGACTTCACAGGTGCTAGGAAAACTTTTGTACAAACAAAAGCACTCCTCACATCTTGGGATACCTCACCCTTGCGCTAGAGTCTCTAACTCTTCAAGCTTCACAGGTGCTTGAAAAAGCCTTTACATTCAAGAGTAATCACAACACCTTTGGGATACCTTACCCTTTGTGTTTGAGCCTCACTACAAGAGATACCTCACCATTTTCTTTCTTAAGGGATACCTCACCCTTTTATAATGATTTCAAGATGAAGAGAAAGATTAGAAACTCTCACAAGAGTAGATATATAACTTGAAGAATAAAGGAATAGAATGATTTTGTAATAAAGAGCTCAAAATATGATTTTAATGATTCAAGGATCAAATCAAGTGTTCAAGAGTTGTAAAAGCTTCACATATCACTTATATATAGAGCCCAAGTGATAAAATAGTCATTGGTAGTGTTTAGAAATGTTTTATTTTATTTTATGAAAATTAACAGTTTATAGCCGTTAAGAACGCTTCTGGGCAGTGTGTAATCAATTACAAGCCTTATGTAGTCGATTACAAAGCCTCTGCCAGAGTTGCAATTGATTACAAGTATTGTCTAATTGATTACAACATTCTAGTTTCGAAAGCTAACTTTAAATGGTCATAAATTCTTCATTTCTTATCCATTTTAAGCAAATGACTACTCAATGGAAAGATCTTTGAGTCTATTTTCATATGAGATAATTTCACAACAAAACCCAAAGTATTTTGAAAGTTATGATCAAAATAGTAACAAAATGTCATAACTGACTTTAAATGGTCATAACTTCTTCATTTCTTATCCGTTTAAAGCAAATGACCACTAATTGGAAAAATATTTTAGTCTATTTTCATATGCAATAAGTTTCACAACAAAAATCAAAGTAATTTGAAACTTATGATCAAAATAGTAACCAAAGGTCAGCTTTTCAAAACTCAAACTTGACTATTTTTCATAATTTTGAAGTACTACCATGACTAGCTTTTCAAAACATGTTTCTTGGGGATTTTAGCATGTAATAACCATTTGTAAAGATTTAAAAATGAATTTGAGTTCTTTTCTTGTAAAACCTCTATCTTTATATAGGAGAAAGCCTAAAAGGAAAATATACCAATTCTAGTCCTTAGGCTTCTTGATGTAATCCAAGCTTCCCTAAATTTTTTCTCTTCAAATATTACAAACGCTTGGAACATCTTAACATTCTCATTCTTCTTGAGTTGAGCATAATTGTGATCTTTTACTTTCTTGTTACAATACTCACTCTTGATACTTGGACTATCCTATAAAGTATTACTTACTTAAAACAAATATAGTTAGTCCAAGTTCATAATTCAATATCTTCGTATGCATGATTCATAAATGTATAACTCTAATTAGTCTAACATGCATGTAAGAATTTCATAAACACATCCAAATAAGATATTTATCAATTACTAATAGATTCTCTATATAGGATGCAACAAAGAATACTTTGCACATTTTCATTTAAATAGAGTCAAATCCAATATTAATTTAATACAACTCATTAAAGCATTATTGGATATATTATATGAAGAATATTACACATATCTCATTGCATGATTATTAAGTATAATATAACTAGATAAAATACATAATCATGCGTGGTACAATATATCTCATTAAGCACATCTATGTAACATGATCAGTACTCTTTTGTAATGTATTTGTCATCTATTAAGTACATCTATCAAGCATAAGCATCATTCGTTTTGTCTTGTATTTGTCATCATAAAAACTTAACATATTAAACCATTGGGGCAAACTTATTTCCGCATAAAGAAGTTCAGAGAACAGAGAGAAAGAGAGAGACAAAGGAGGCAGAAATGAGAAAGTGAAAGTAAAGGGTAAAGCCACATGAAAAGTCACGACACTAAACCCTAACTGCTATATAGCGTCACGACGTTAACTACCTGACGCCGCAGCGTACTTTCATTCCTTTTAAATAATTTCTATTTACTAATTACTTATTTAGTTTTTTTTTATTTTTTTGGAACATGCGCGTGGAAATGCTGCGACGTTATGGTCTTGTGAGTCAAGCGCTGTGCTCACTGGATTTTGGCCCAAATCAACATAACGCCACAGTGTTTCATGTTTGACGTCATGATGTGAGAAGTCTATCTGCAGAATTCAGCAGCAAATTCACTTTAGCCAGGACTTCTGCTCAAATATGGCCTCCAACACCTACAAAACATGCCTGTAAGGTCAAATTACAAAATGTAATACAAAAATATAAAAAAAAACTAAAAATTAAAGTATTGACATATTTAAGACATAAAATAAATAACTTAGGTTCTCTCCAAAGAAGGGCCTGATTTATAGTCCCGGCAGTACTTTATCAGCAGTTCCAAATGCATTCTCTTAAGGGAGGAGGATCTTCCTCCTTTTCTTCAAAATCAGCTTGAAACACTTGGAATGGCATGGAATTAAGCTCCAATTTTGAAGCTTTCTCAAGAGGTGGATTACATAAGTTAACCACCATGCTTGAATTTAGCTACTCCAACTCTTCGTTTTCTACATCACCTTCAAAATTGACACCACCTTCAATAGGAGCACAGGATACACTTGCACAAATTGCTTCGAATGTCATCCCATCAACAATACTCACCAAAGCACAATCTTCTTGATCTTGAGGACTCTTTATCGCATTGAAAATATTGAAAATGACCTCTTGGTTCTGAACCCTCATAGTGAGTTCTCCTTTCTCCACATCAATTAGAGTTCTTCCTATGGCTAGGAATGGCCAACCAAAAATCAAAGGAACTTCACTATCCTCCTACATATCCAGTATGACAAAATCAACAGGGAAGATGAACTTATCCACTTTAACTAGTATATCCTCGATAACCCCTTTCGGATGAGTAAGGGTTCGGTCTGCCAACCATAAGGTTATTGAAGTAGGCGTAACTTCTCCCAAACCTAATCTTTGATATATGGAGTAGGGCATGAGATTGATACTGGCTTCTAAATCACACAATGCCTGACTAGTGAACTTCTCACCAAGTGCACAGGGGATGGTGAATCTTCCAGGATCTTTAAGCTTAGGAAGAAGTTTGTTTTGCAATATAGCATTGCATTCCTCCGAAAGGGCAACAGTCTCAAACTCACCAAGCTTTTGCTTCTTTAATAAGATTTCTTTCATGAATTTTACATAGCTTGGCATTTGCTCCAAAGCTTCTGCAAATGGGATGTTGATGTGTAATTTTTTGAATGTTACCCATACTATGTGGAAGTAGAGACGTAATTTCATAGATTTATTCGGTCTGATTGCTACATAAAGAACATAAGCCAGATGAAGGAACGGGAAGACCTAGGATGTAGAAGATCATAACATGAGTGATTTGGCAAATTTGGATTCCTATAACAGATTATCTGAAACCATAACAGGTTATTTGTAAAGTCAAAAATGTGCCTTTATGTTTTTAAAAGGGAATAACTAATTATGGAAAGTCCATAACAGGTTATTCACGTAGTAAGAAGCATATCTCCTTTGTTTTTAACCTCCTAACCGATTATGGGTTCTAAATAACCTGTTATTCATGTGCTATAGTGTTTCTTGATGACACAAATAATCTGTTATGCGAAACCAATAATATGTTATTCACAAAGCAATAATATGTTATTTGAACCAATAACTTGTTATTAGAAACAAATAATCTATTATCTAGGCTGACATAAAACAAAAATAACAGCTAGCTTCTAGCATTTAATGCTTCCAACTACCTCCAATAGCTCTTAAATGCATTGGGCTATAAATGCAAGTGTTTGAGCATTAAAAATATGTTGGAAATCAATTTGAACAAGTTTATTGAGCATTAAATATGGGTTTTAATTATTATTTCTTATAAACCCCTGTTTTGAGCTTTAGTGTGTGATTCATTAATACCCATTGAGCTTCAAAACTCAGCTCTTTTATATTTGTGTTCTTTTTTATATGCTTGCTTGAATACTATCTATCTTGGCTTATTCATTTGTGAGTGAAAATATTCAATCTTCTCTATCCATTCACCTTAATCAATTAATAACTTTAACAAAAATTGATATTCAAGTGTTTTGTGAAAGAATTGCGAAAAATTTTTATAAACTCAGTTCATCCCCCTCTTGAGTATTGAAACCACTTAGTAATAGTAGGGAGCCGATGCGCTCAAAAGTAAATGACAGAAATTTAAAATACAAGGAGCTGATGCACTCAAAAGTAAATAATAGGAATTTAAAAAGCAAGGAGCCAATACGCTCAAAAGTAAATAACAGAAATTTAAAATGTAGGGAGCCGATGCTCTCAAAAGTAAATGATAGGAGCCGATGCGCTCAAAAGTAAATGACAGGAATTTAAAAATGCAAGGAGTAGATGCACTCAAAAGTAAATGATAGGAATTTAAAAAGCAAGGAGTCGATGCATTCAAAATAAATGACAGGAATTTAAAATACATGGAGCCGATGCACTCAAAAGTAAATGACAAGAATTTAAAATGCCAAGAGCCAATGTGCTCAAAAGTAAATGATAGGAATTTAAAAAGCAAGGACCCAATACGCTCAAAAGTAAATAACAAAAATTAAAAATACAGGGAGTTGATGCGCTCAAAAGTAAATGATAGGAATTTAAAATGTAGGGAGTTAATACACTCAAAAGTAAATGACAGGAATTTAAAATACATAAAACCGATGCACTCAAAAGTAAATAACAAGAATTTAAAACGCAAGGAGCCGATACGCTCAAAATAAATGACAGGAATTTAAAATGCAAGGAGCCGATGCACTCAAAATAATTTAAAATGGAAGGAGTCGATTCACTCAAAAGTAAATGACAAGAATTTAAAATGCATGGAGCTGATGCACTCAAAAGTAACTGACATGAAAACATTTGTGCCAGTTAAACATGAAATTAAAATCTTTTTCTTCTCTTTTTTTCTTTTTTTTCCTTTTTTTTATTTATTAAAATTCATTTGAATGAATGACAACTCTGGAAAACTTTGACTAATTAAACCCTTGTTCACATGCTTTTCTTCATCAAACCCTTTGGTTAGCTTGAAATCCTCTTGACTTGCTCATTTCCCTTCTTCATTTCATTTTTCTTACCTTGATCCCCTTTTCTTCTTAGCAACGAAAGTTTATGTGACTTGCATTGTAATAATTTTCAATAAATACTGCATTGTAATCTGTGCTTTGAGATATTAAAATTTTTTAGTCCAACTCAATCATTGAAGGATTCTTGTTAGAATTGTCAAATCAAACTGTTGACCTTAAATTTATTTTCTTTGTGACATAACCTATTGTCTATGCATTTATAAATTGATAGAAATTCGTTGAATGAACAAATTTTCTTTCATTACTCTGGTAATCTCACCATACATGAACTTTTGGTAAGGCACATACTTGAAAAAAGAAAACGTAGAAACAAAAGAAAGCTACAAGGATTTTATAAAAAAAAAGAATTGCCCTAGTATTGGTTCCTTGTCCCTCATTCAATTGATTCCCTACAACTGCTTGATAACTCAATCGCTATCTCTGTAGCTACTTCCTTCAACATATCTTCTCCTTAATCCTATAGAAATTTTGACCTAGTATAGCCAATTGAATGCAAACAAAGTTGCCCCTGTGTAGCCAATTGAATGCAAATAAAAATTGCCCCAGTTTGGTGAACCCTTCAAGGAGTTCCAAGACATCTTTCTTTGATATTTTGCCTATTTATTTCCCTAACTTTTACTTAGACTGCCATTTTGGGTTTTCAGTCTAACAGGCTCATTTCTTTTTTTTTTCATTTTTTAATTATTATTTTTATTTCTGTAATTTTTGCTTAGGCTACCCTTTCAAGTTTTCAACCTAATGAGCTTTTTTTTTCTTTTTTTTAGGCATAGAATCTCTTGACAACATTAGTGTTTATGGGCCTTGGCAATTCTTCTCTATCCATATTATGCAAAATTAATGCTCCTTCTAAAAATGTTTACTTAACTATGTAAGGGCCTTCATAACTTGGAGCTCATTTTCCTCTAGCATCTTCGTGATTAGGAAGAATCTTCTTCAAAATCAAATATTCTAAATAAAATTCTCTAGGATGAACTATCTTGTTAAAGGATCTAGCCATTCTGCTTTGATACAATTGCCTATGACAAATAGCTGCCAAACTTTACACTTCTATCATATATAACTGCTCAAATCGAGTCTTCACCCATTCAGATTCCTTCAACTCTACTTCTTTGCCTCAACATTCGGATATAGTGGGATTTTATGTGACTCTGTCTTCGGATCTAATCCAAGCATATCCCAATAAGACCAAGCAAAGACATCTATATATATTTTGAATAGTGCAATAATTTCTTCACGCTCGGGGTTTTCCACCATTTTTAACTCTTTTTTTCTCTTCCTCTGTCCTCATGTTAACCACCTCTACTACCTCACCATTCAAGTCAAATTCATTCTCTGAATATTTTAGTAATTTTTCAAATTTTTTGACAACTTCTTCCTCTTCACCCAATCAAACGTCGTAGGGGAATCAATTGATGCGTTTTTGAGGTCCCTTTCACAAGGAGAACTTTCTACAAGATTCAGATCCTTGGAAAATAAATTGTGTGGAGTTAGAAAGGTAAAATAGAGTAGAAATGACAAAGCAAGAATTATATAAATGGACCAACAACAAGATATTATATAGAAATGTAAAAAGAAAATTGATAATTACAAAAGGACAAGCCAAAAGTGCAACAAGGAGGAATAATGAATATTCATGCAAATTCATTTAGTTAACGTCTCAAGTAACATAAATATAAGCTCAAAACATATTTATTCTTAAATATCTGCTTAGTATAGTATAACTAGACTATTACATAGAAATAATCACATCAATCATTGGTTTGGATTGCCAGTTCTTCAGTGGCTCCTCATCAGTAAAAGGATGGATTGCCTTGCACTCTTTTGGGCCTTCTTCATGCAATGCATTAATAGTGAGATGACATTAGGGGCGAATGACTTCTTTAGATTTGATTGCCTCAACTGGTGCTGGGAATGTTTCCCTTAGATGAGGAATGTGCTTTATTTTGCATTTATCATTCTTTTTTTCCCAGAGTCATGCTCCCTATTCTTTCCTCTAGAGATGCTTCATACTCCAACCCAAACTTGTCTAACTTTTTTGGGAATGACACTAGTGATTGAATACCTTGCAGTTGCGAGCCCAAGATTTTCTTTCCTAGTATCCACTATTAGCCATAATCCAGGCCACCACCTGATTCAAATTTTGTGTCAAGGATTCATTCCTACCAAGTCCAATCCCAATTACTTCAAAAATGTGCCACAAATTCTCCTTATCTTTCTTGTAACACCCACCTTAGGGTATCACATTTAAGATTAAAACTTCTAAAACTTAATCTAAATTATAAAATATTTAATATTATCTTAATACAAGTTTCAAAATTACTTTTTTGCGGATAACATAAATTTACCAAACCTTTAGAGATTATAAAATATAATTAACTGATTAACACACATTACATAAAACAACATAATTCACCAATATTATTTAATACATAAGATTAAAAAAACTCAAAGCTTATACCTAACTACCATATAAAAACTCGACCTGGCCCAAGCCCAAACACTAGAAAAGTAGGGTCCTACACCCGATCTTCTTCCAGATCCTCCTCGGGATCCCTAATAAACAAATTCCCAAAATAAACAACACGTTCAACATTAGTATCAAAGCGCCAGGCATCAGTGCCTCCTACTGCTGCACTTTTATGTAACCAAGAAATCACTCTTTGCAGCCATTGCAAATCGATCAAACAAAGTCAATCCAACTCAAACCTAGGCGATCCAACTTCATCCTTCCTACGGTCTTTATCAAACATAAACATAAAAACATAACAGACAAACAACAAAGCAAATAGGTGAGATCCCCTACATCCCATACCAATATGGCAGCAAAGAAACGATAAACATACTAATATAGTTCGACATACAATCCATATGATAACATAAAATCATCAGATATATTCATGATATTTAATAAATAAATAATCCAATAAACTTGCAACACAATATCTGGCATAATGATAATACCACAATAATATTATATCACAAAAATACTATATCACAACAGTATAAATGCTGACTATGCATATGAACAATATGTATACTGACCATGCACAATAATGCAATACTAATCATGCCACATCCACACTGGACAAACCCCTACTCCATGGAGCTAAACCAACATCAGAGATGAGAGTTCCAAAAAATCTGCCCCCTTCAAAGACAGTTTACACCAAAACACAAAACAAATAGTATCTGTCGGGTCCTCGTCAGTGCGTTGCAATGGTTTTCCACAGCTACAGGTATACAATGTGACAACAGGTCACTAAGTGAATCACCTCGCCCTAATACCCCCTGAGATCCATCAGGGATTATACTATCCAAATTCTCATCCACTCCTAGGCAACAAAAGCCGACTGTACAATGCTTAGATGCATGAACAATGAAATCAAACCACCGTTGTACTGTTCCCAATGATATTAAAGTAACTACCCATACAATTGTCTAATACTATTAGTATAAATGATATTATATAATCACCCATACAATTACATAATACCACAGATCCATCTGGGTCCAGTACGTCGACTCTACAACAAAACTTTTTCTTCCCCTTAATCGCATAGCGATATCATCGTGTTTTCACAATCGCATAACATTTTTCTTATGTTTTCAAATTACATAAGTATTTTCCAACATTTTCAAAATCACGTACGAATTTTTAAACATTTTCTCAATTGCGTAGCTCAAAATCACTATTTTGGAAACGTGTAAGGTTTTATCACTATTTTTCAATTGTGTAAAATATTTATTAACATTCTAAACTTAATTTTGAAACTTTCCATATTTAATATATAAATTAACTTCAATTCCATTATTTCTTTACAACATCATTTAAAAATAATATTTCCTAACATTGTTCACAAAAACTACATTATTCTTGACTTAACCAATTATAAAGAATTCTTTTCCATGTTTAATAAAGTTTGAATCTCATTTCCAATAAATTTCCTCTTAATAATACTTTTTAATATTTTCTTCACAAAATTTTACACTTCCATGATTTAATCAAATATTATAGATCAAAGTTTTTTAATGCGCTTCAAAACCTAAAAGGTGAGCTATACGTCAGTAAACTTTAACTTATAAATTTATTTCCCATCATGACCTCAATTCAGTAATTTAATTAATTCCAAAAATTAGTTTACTTTATTTTTATATCTCAAGATTCACTAAATTGAGTTTTTGTTAATTAATCCTTTAAAACTACACTTGGGAAAATATTTTTAGTCTAAAATACCAATTCTTGGCATGTTGGCTGAAAATCAATTTATATTCCATAACCAAATATTTATTCGTTTCCTATCTCATTTTCCTTTGTAAAAATCTTTAATCCAATTACTTGTTATATAATCATCTAAAATCCACACTTAGTAAAATATTTATTAAGTGATTTGCTCCAAAATACTCATAGAGGCCGTGAGCCTCTTGGTTCTTTGAAACCAAAATAGTTTTCCTTTCCACATGATTTTTATCATATACAACATATCACTCATGATATTTTTACTATTACATATTCATGCTTACTATTAAAGCAATAAAATCATATTAAGTATCTAATCACAATTCAATCAAAATCATACCATCTCACATAGTAATCACTTAATAAAAATCATGCATAACTATCAAAGCAATAAAATCATATATAACAACACATGACACTTAAACATACACAATCAAGTGAATAAATCTTTTAAGGGATTTTTCACTCACAAACACAAACAAATCCATTCTCTCACCACCACATATGGCCGATGAGGTTAATCTCCCTCTTACCTTGATTAGCAACCAAAAAGCTCCAAAAACTCCTCCTTGTAGGTTCAGTCTCCACCATAAAGAAACCCTAACACTTCAAACAAACACATCCATCACAATTAAAACTTAAAACAGGACAACCATGTACTCAAATCATGATTTAGGGCTTTAGAAACACAAAGGGGTAAGAAAACTCAAACTTTACCTTTGAAGCTACAAATTTCACGCTTGGAGAAAAACTTGAAAATGATAGAACCAAGTTAAGGTCTTAACACTAAAGCTTCACTAAATGGTCTCTAGTTTCAAGTGGTGTGATTGGCTAGAATTATAGAAGCTTGGAAGGTGTTTTCATGGTGTTGGCCGAGAGGTTGGAAAAGAAAGAAATGGAAAAGCTTTGGTTTCTTGAAGAGAAAAAAGAGAGAAAAGATGAATGGTCACAAAGCTAAGAGAGATAAAATAAAACCAAGCACTCTAAGTGCTTGGCCGTGAGATAGGAGAAAGAAAGTGGAAGAGAGAAATTTTGTGTTCAAGCTTGAATGAAAAAAAGAAGGCTTTAGGAAATGTGATAGAAAAATCAATTTTAGTCACTTTGGAAGCTTCATGGACGTGAGCTTCATCCAATGGAGGGGATTAAATCCTTCTCCTACAAGTTGCTTCCTAAACCATTGATTTGATCAATGGTGGATATCCAAGACTTCTACATTAAGCTTACTTTCACAACCGTTGATGAGATCAATGGTGAACATCCAAAACTTCCTTACTAAGTTTGCTCTTACACCACTGATTAGATCAATGGTGATCATCCAAGGCTTCTTCATTAAGTTTGCTTTCATATCCATTGATTAGATCAATGGTTGATATTCCAAACTTCTCCACTAAGTCTTGCTTCTCAACCATTGATTAAATCAATAGTTGATGTTCAAAACTTCTCCGTCTTGCCATCCAAGGGTGCAAATCAAAGTCTAAGCCATTATTGTTGACTAATCTCAAGATATTTTCCAAAAGATATTTTCAAAAACTATTACCCAAAGAATAATAGCTACTGCTAGTCATTGTTTAATGGATAATAACATTACACATTAAGTAAAGACATTACCCAATGGATAATAACATTATCCAATAAATAATAGAAGACTCAGATACATAAAATTTTCGTCAACTATTTTTGGTTTCGGGTTTAGTAAAATTCCCCGGCCTCGCTTTGACAGTTTGAAACTTTCCGGTCTAGGAAAAAATTTTATTTTTCCAGGCCCGTCCTGGGCCCAAAATAATATTAAAATAATCAAAATAATTTAAAAATTCTCAAAAATCATAAAAATTATAAAACTTAGATATATTCAGAAAAAAAATGAAGTTCGAGGTGTTACATTCCTCAAACACACATACAGTCCAAAATAAGATTATAATAATCAGAATAGTTTAAAAATTCTCAGAAATTCACAAAAATTCACAAATATTATAAAACGTATTTATATCAAGAAAAATGAAAAATCGGGATGTTACATTTCTCTACACTCTCCACATATGACATTGAAATCGGTTTTGACAATATAATTTCTTCTTCTCCATGTATGGTAATGACCGACGCATTTTCAATTTATTTAACACTTTGATACAGGGTGGAAGGAACAACACTAGTAACATGGATCCATGGTCTCCCTAAGAGCATGGTGTAACTAGGCTCAATACCTATGACTTGGAATAAAACTTGAAAATTACTTGGACCAATCTCTTGCAGCAATGTCGTCTCTCCTAAAATACCTCTCTTATTTCTGTCAAAGGCTCGCACCACCATTTCTTGAGGTGACAATTCATCGTCACTTATTGATAATGAGGTCAGAATCGACCTAGGTAGGATATTCAATGCAGGCCCCCCATCAATCAAAACCTTTGCAACTATATACCCCTTACATTTGAGGGTTATGTGCAAGGCCCGTGGATTTTTCTTAGACTGAGAGGTGATCTCTTCATCAGTAAATGTGATCATGTTGATGTGTTTCACCGGGTCCACCATGTGGACAACATTTTCAGAGGTAACATCGGGTTTGACATAGGCCTCATTCAGAACTTTTAGTAACACTTTTCGATGCAACTCAGATGTCAAGATGAGTGACAATAGAGATATTCTGGCTGGAATCTTCTTCAATTGTTCTATCATGTCATATTCACTTTGCTTCATGATCTTCAAGAATTCTTCTTCCTCTTCCTTCCCTTTCTCCTCTTCTCTTGAGGTTTCCTCCCTACTTCTCTTGAGCTATAGCATTGCCCACTCCTTGTAAATCCTCCTACTCCAACTATATTAGTCATTGACTTTTCCTCTTGATGTATTTTAGCAACTCGGGCCCTCGAAGTCTCTTCCTCAACTTTGTTTGTCTCTACCTTAATTTAATAATTCTATGGCATTGACTTCTTGACTATCACTACTACCTTTTTCCCTGGCATCGATGCTTGGTTGAGAGGTGGCACTTTAAGCACAAAGCGCTCAACCACATTGACCTCTTCAAAGGAAGCTACACTTTGTCTAGCTTTTATTAATTCTAAAGTGAGCAATCCTTGGATTTGAACCCTGAAGTCCCAACTATTTTCGATATCATGTCCAATTCCCCCACAATGATAAGCACAACTTGATTCTTCATTGTACTTCTCCTCTTCTTTCATCGTTGTAGCTGGTGTAGTGATATTATAACTTGCTTTCTTCAACCTCTCGAATATTTTAGCCATCGGTATACGTAAGCTCTTGACCTTTCTTATTAGTGATCCTTCCATCTCTAAAGCATTTACCATATTCCTTCTGCCATTATTAGGAATTGGGTTATTGACAATATTAGGTCCATCCTTCTCTTGAATGTCAACCTTCTCACAAGTAATTAGCTTCTTTACTGTAATCTTGAAAAATTCATAATCTTCAATTGAGTGCCCTGAGATATCCATGTGCTGTTTGTAAGTTAAATTCAAGTTATACCACATTGGGAATAGTTGTTCTAGGGGACGTACAAGATTTCTCGAGATGAGGTAAACATAAAAAAACCTTTGGAATAAGTCTATGTTTGAAATGGATAATCTTGGGAAAAGGGTAGGTTTTAGGGGCAAAAATGACCTTGATTTTGGAAGTTTGGCAGAGGTTGTGGGTGGCTTGGGTAATTTTGCAAACGTGCAAGTGGATATCAAGTATAGATTAGGCGAGTTGGTACATATAGTTGTGATGTGAGAACATTGTTGATTTGGAATTGTGGAGTTGGGGTAATGTTTGTAGTTGGCACAATTTGGTGGGGTGGGTAATAAGGAGGCATAGATGTTTGATATGGAAAGTGAAGATTAGGGTTATATGGTGGTTGATGACTTGGTTATTATAGTGAATATCGAGGTCTAAAAGTCTATTGGTGTTGGACATTAATTCACTTCGGGGTCTTTCTTTTTTGGTTGGAATCCCTTCTTAAGAGCGGTATTTTCTGTGTTGCTCGCTAGTAACTTCCTAGCTTTGGCTAAAATCTCAATCTTTTCTCTTGCAGTAATCAAGTCAAAAAAATCTTTATATGCTGCTCCAGTCTTTGCCCCGATAAAAGGTTTTCCCAGGGTTCCAAAGAAATATGAACACATATCGAATAGTGTCAATGGGGGTTGAACTTGAGCCGCCAAGGCTCTCGACTTTTGTGCATACTGTTTGAAAGATTCCTTATTTCCTTTCTGCATTGACCTCAACTATTCCCGGGTAGGAGCTGGATCCAGATTGAACTTGTTTTTGATCCATGAATAGTTTAATTAATTCTGTCCAACGAGAAATCTTAGAGTGGTCTAATTGAAGACACAACTCTAAAGCGAGGCCTATAAGGCTTTTATGGAAAAAGTTGATGAGGAACTTATCATCCCTAGACTAAACAGCCATCTTGGTTCCATAATTGATCAAATGAAACTGAGGGTTGCTACTCTCGTCATACTTTGCAAAATCAAGAATCTTGAAGTATTTAGTGTAACATCCTAATACCAGATGCCCTAGTATATAATGAATATACAAAGTATATAGCATTAGCCATGTCATTTCAAAACTAAAAACATAATAATATATCCATAATCACAAAGTAGTCATTGTAGAAAGCCTTGAGGGATGCGGAGAACATAAGTACATGTATATAGATATATAACACTAGCCTAAAAAAGGCATATTGTAATCCATAACTTTTTTTACATTACAAAGCAAATATAAATAAATACAAGCTTTGTACTAGAAGCAATAAAACTAAACTATTCTTCATGCTTCTTCTTTTTTTTCCTTTGAAGGGCTTCCACTTGAATTTACATGACAACACAACATTTCGAAACCAACATTTATCCATTCACAATGAACAAACAAACCATTAACATTAAGAATATATTTACAACAACCTTATGAGCCACTACTCAATACTAAAGGAACAATCACATACTCACTCTGTGTTACTCCCAAGCAAACAAAAAACCCAAAGATAAGACAATCGCCCATAAAATTGTCACCAAAAATGTTATGTTATATGATTATGCCTAAATATGTCCTAAGATAATGATTATGAAATGTAGTAACATAGTGTTGGTGCAATGTCATGAGCTCAACTATTCCCAAGAACCCAATTCATTGAATTATTCTGAGTAGTATGGCTATGAACATTTAACACTACCTGATAATGAATGGACTCTTTTTTACTTATAACAATTAATGTACTTATACCATCATATACACCATTTACAAATACATAGGAATAGCAAGTATGTGAAAACATGCAAAGTATTTTTAAAACAAATTCAACATCACAAAGGATACTCTCCTACACGAATTTATATCCAATGCTCAAACCTGAGTCTGTCCTTCTCGATGAGGATTTCACTTATTACTATTGGAATATTCACATACTTATTCTATGTATTGTTCCCATCACATATTTAATATCACAAGGTGCACATTAACCAAGTGAACTAACTATACTAAACAGATATAGTATACTACACCTAGTACACCACATCATCACATCACAAGCGATATCACATGCTACACTATGTTATTCAAGAGACTAGACTTCTACTTATGGTACTCAATAACCATTGGATTCACAAGTCCTATTCTTTTACACATGCACTAGGTACTCTTTTCCTCCACGAAATATCCCTAATAGTGTCTTAACTCATACAAAAAAACATGCATAAAAGATCATAATCAAAAGGGAATGCCATTCTCTTCATAAATAGCACAAAGTGTTCTATTATGGGCACTCAGGCGCTAGCCTTCCAGTGCTTAGGCACCCTGGCACCAAAGAACACACCTTTGTTTCTGGTCTTCGAGCACTCAAGCGTTCCGAGTTGGGCGCTCAAGGGCTCGGGTGGTAGAATACCTACCTTGTTTCCTTAGCTATTGGTGCTCATGTGCCCACTCCCTAGCGCTCAGGTGCCCTACTGGCGCTCAGGCACTCAACACTAGCGCCTAGGCACCCTACGTATAGCATCATGCTGTATTGCTTCTGGGTAGTGGGCGCTTGGGCGCCCAACTCTTGGCGCCTGGGCGCCGGTGCTCTAGAAACTCGGTTTCTTGTTATATTGGTTTTCAAACCAGAAACCAATCCTCAATCATGAGTTCTAAGTGATTTTCAACCATAACTAAGGTCCCTAATCATATAGCAACCTTTAAACAAACTCCTATCTCATCTAGCATGGATTTATAACCAAGAATCCCAAAGTCAAATACCTATTTCTCAACTTCCATCACAAGGAATTCCATGGATATTCATAAGGTTTGAACTATCCACCATGCCTAAACTAGCTCAACTTAAATCACAAGCTAGGTTTCCAACTAGTTCATCTAACCCAAACCATCGAAAACCATACAAAAACTTATTTTCCCACCCTCACATACATGCATCAACAAAGATGGAGATAGGGAAAGATGATCATGTAGGTTCAAGCACCCCTACCTCTTGTAGCAAGGATGAACTTCAAGCTCTAGCTTTTTTCTTTTGCTTTCCTCTTTCTCTCTTTTTCTTTCTCCTACTTTTTTTTTCTTTTTTTTCTCTATTTTCTCCTCTATTTTCTGCTGAAAGAAACATGAGAAAGGAGAAGAAAAGATCAAACAAAGTCAAGGAAAGAGAATGAGAATGGTGACTCAAAAGTGGGTTATGATATTTTGCTAAAACATTATACTTCTTAGGAATACTTTGATCTCACAAAATCAAGTTTCCTAACATCCAAAGATATTATGAAAAATCCTAGGATTCATTTCAATCATATTCTCATCATTTCCATATGTTTCCATATCTGTAACTCATCAATCTGGTATATAAATACTCAACTAGTGTACTTAAAAATACTAAACTAACTCAGTTTACCCTCAAACTTTAGCTACATGTGGTTTTACACATTTGTGACCTAGAAACAAATCCTCCATATTTATTTCCATTAATTAAGCAGTTTAAGTCATTTCCTGAGCTAATAACAACTATTTTTCACATATAATGTTTATAGTAAAGTGACTAAAGTAACTCAGAAAATCACAAAATTACATAGACATGTTAAGTAAGTATTATGCTACCTCTGTAACCATATACAAGTCTAACATGTTAGAGAGGATATTACATTTAGGGATCATGATATCTATGGTAGGACACAATTCTTCTAGCTGAAAGGTCCATAAGCACTAGGCCCTTGATTGCCTTGATCTGCTCTTCCGTTTTCTCCATCCACTCTTCCTTCATCTTGTCTTTGTAACACCCCAAATTTTAGACTATATTACAGAAATGACTGAAATCCACTGTTTTATGTTTTCTATGTTATAAAAAAATAATTTGACTATTTTGAGATTATTTTTGATTGTTTTGTGTGATTTGCTCCGGGTTGAGAAAATAATAAATTTCGGGCCAGGGAAATTCTTATCTGATTTATTCAGAGGCGGGGGATCTTACTAAACCCGAATCTGAGTGACACAGAAAAGAATTTTTTAATTTTTAGGATTTATTTGTGAAATAAAAATATTTCACTGATAATAATTCGCTGTGTTATTTATAGCAGCTTCTGCTATAATTTATTGGACTCGATAAATTTTAATTGACAGAAAATGTGCTTAGAATATTTTCTATAACCTAAATTAGAATGAACCAATAGGAATCAGTCAAAAACGATGGCTGGACTTTTCTAAACCAATAGGAGTTAGTCAAATAAAGTCGCATAGACTTTATTGTGGACCACTGGATGAACAACTTGATTAAGAAGCCTTGATCATAACCATTGATCAGATCAATAGTGTGAGAATAATCCTGATAAAGTAACTAATGATATCCACCTTAGATTAAATCAATGGATAGGAAATGAAGTTAATTTCAATGGTCAAGATTTAGTCAATAATAATAGCTTGACTAGTTACTGAGTAACTAAATAAACCTAATTTAGTTATCCTAATTGCCTAATCAAGAAACTAAGTGAACTAACCTAGTTACTAATTAGTTATAATCTAGTTGGTAATTAAATGTCCTCATTTCATCTAGAATCCATGGCTAAGCATGACATATGCAATGACCTATTTAATTAATTAGCTATATAATTAGATTGTTAATTAAGTGTAATTGGGAAACCTAACCTAATTAACTTGCCATCTAATTAGCATGTAATTAACATTTAATTGAAGTCAAACCTAGTCCTTAAACCCCCTAGTGTTCCACGGCCAAGAGAGCCAATTCTACCAAGTTCTATAATGTTCTAGGTTCATCCATGTGACACTTTGATGACCAAATAGTGACCAAGCCATGTGCTCTCAATGTGAACACAAAAGTGTAATATATTGGTTTCAAGTTAATCTCCTAATTTCCTGACACACTACCTCACCGTTGCACTCTATCAATTTACTCTCATTATTCACTTTTCTCTCACCTAAAGACTTAGCTTTATTTTCTCTCAAAATTTCCAAGAACACCAAGAACTTTTCCTTTTCTTTTCTCTTTGAGTTTTCGGCCTTATCACTTGGAACCACCATCAATCTTCAATAATTTTACTTCTCTACATTTCCTAAACCTAAACCACCTTCTAAACACTTTTCATTTAGAAAGTTTTGTCAAAATCCTATCCTAAGTGCTTCAAATCCAAGCTTTGGTTTACTTTCCTAAAGGTAAACTTTTGATTTTATGGTTTTAATTTAAGTTTTTGATTTTCTAAACCATGATTGTTCCATGGTTCTTCATTATTGAGCCTTGTTTGTGGTTTTACTAATTGTTTAAGAATTGTTAGGGATTTGTTTTGATCCACACGAAAATCAAGAGAAGGAGGAGGAGCTTGAAGATTTTGTCTTCAAGAGGTAAGAGGGAGATATACCTCACCAACCAACTATTGGTGGTGATAAGATGGTTGTGTATGGTGAAAAACTCATAAGGGTTTATTCACTTGTTGTTTGATGTCTCTTTGTTTGTGATTGTGTTTGTTTATGAATTTGTAATTATGATTTGCACGTGTGATAGTATGATTATGGCTTTGATAATATGTTTGTATGTATGAATGTGGAAGCATGCAAATGTATGTGTAAATTAAGATGTGAATAACATGATGGAATGAATTCATGAGAGCTCCAAAGAGCTTAGAGGTTCACGGCCTTACTATGCAAAAGAGGACCAAAGTCCAAAAAATGATGGTTTCAGATTGAGGATTAATGGTTTAATTGAGAAGGAAATGATTTTGGAAAAAAGTTTGAATTTAGCAAGCAAAATGGTTTTTGGGAAAACAAACAGATACAATTAAATAAATGGGTTATGAAATAAAAATGGATATCGATACTTGAAGTTTACTGATGTATAGCTCACCCTATGGGTTTTGAAGCACGTTCAAAAAATTTGAGATGTAATATTTGAAGTAAAAGAAAGAATTACCATTTTCTGGGAAACAGTACAAATACTGATTTTAAGAGGGGTCATATTGCAAATATTTTATAAAGTGGGGTCACATTACAAATATTTTATAAAAGAAGGACTATTTTATAAATATTATTTTATGAGGGACTATTGTGAAAATATTATTTAAAATGAGGACTATAATACAAATATTATGTTTTTGAGGGACTATTATGTAAATATGGAAAATAAAGTCAAATTTTAGTATTAAATGAGAAAATTCGTATTTTTGATTTAAAGATGCATGAGAAATATTTTACGCAATTAAGAAACATTGAGAAATTGATACGCGATTTGAAAATGCGACAGAATTGCTGCGCGATTGAAAAAATGTGAAAATATGACTACGCGATGAATAATACAATAGAGATACTGTTGGGTTAATATGTGGACCCCGAATATGTGATAATGAATTGGAATTGTGAATGGTGCATAGTACATGCATTGGAAAGGTCCGATGAACTGTATGAGGCTAATTGCCTAGGAGAGAATACACCTCTTGAGTGGGTGCGATATGCGTAGTATAAGTCACTCATTGACCTTGGGGGCATTAGGGTGCGTGTTGCCTACAATGGCCAGTTGGTAGCTCTTCTGTACCATGGGTTAGACCGACGCAACACACCGATGATCCTAACCGAGACACTGTTCTTAATCAAGATTTGATAAAGACTATCGTGTATATGCTAGATGTGTAAATTTGAGCACGTGGTCTGAGGCATGTTGGTACAGACAGATCTTTTTGATCACTCTCTCCGATCTGAGTTTTAGCTCCATGGAGTAAGAAATTGAGTCTATGTGTATATGCATAGTTATTGAAGGCTTTATCATAATTATTGTTTATGATAATTGAATTGTGGAATATTTGAATATTGATGTTGATGGCATAATTGTAATTATGGTATAATAGCTGTATGAGATATTGCATGTCTTTATCTTCATTGCTACCATACTGGTATTGGCGTAGGTGATCTCACGTCTTTGTATGCTCATTCTGTATTGTATTTAT
The DNA here is from genome assembly GCA_029884595.1 of Ormosia semicastrata. Taxonomy (NCBI): domain Eukaryota; kingdom Viridiplantae; phylum Streptophyta; class Magnoliopsida; order Fabales; family Fabaceae; genus Ormosia; species Ormosia semicastrata. Next base: position 13,114,183 of record JAQQTO010000062.1, on the reverse strand, counting down.
ATTTGTAAAGACGTTGAGCAAGAAGTTGATCGAGAGGGCGAAGAGGAATAAATTCCTATTGAGGACGCTGAGTTTTGAAGAGATGAAGATGCCTAGTTTCTTAGGGTACATGAGGTTACAGTTTCGCGGAGGATCAGAAGCGTGGCGCATTGATTTGGATAGAGCTAGCGTTTACTTTATGGGAGACTTAACGATTACTTTAAGTAGACTTCATTTAGGGAATCCATATTTTAGTGTTAATGTTTATGTACTCCTAGAGTTTCCATTATTTATTAGGCAGTACTGGGGAGCTTACTACCATACCCCTAGTGTGATTAGTATAGTGTCGTCTGTGCGGACACCTGTCCGTAGGACTTCACGTCAAATTGGATTCTTATCTTCTGAGGAATCTGTGGAGGACCCGTCTGAGGGTTCAGCTATTTAGTAGTACTTGGGCACTATGCTAGTTTTAAATAATGTTTAAATATTTTGAGACTCTAGTTTGTAAATATTAAAATATGACAATACCAAGACTTGTGTATGTATATATGATGTAAATTATTTGTGATGATGCTATAATGTTTTATTTTTCGCTAAGTTTATTTTATTGCTATTAAGAAATTTTACAACTTGTATTTACATTACAAAGCATATAGTACATAAAGGGGTAATTTGGTAATTAAGTAACATAAATGTGATACCCTAAGGTGGGTGTTACATTAGTTGATATCAAAGCCCAAGTTAGAGTCATTTGGGTTTGTGATTAGGTCTGTCTTGTCTAAGTTATGTGATTCTGTGTGATTGTTTTTCGAAAGAAAAACAATATTGTTTGGAGATTGACTTTAACTCTTCCTTGTGTTGTTCAGCTTGATTTGAGAGAACAAAATGGCTGGATGAGGAAGGGGACGCGCGAACACGAGAGCAGGATTTGGTGATGTTGTCGACGATAACCAAAATCTGGCTGCAGCAGTAGCAGTAATGCAGAGGATGGCTGAAGTGGTGGTACCGCAAAATCAAAGAGCAACTGAGGATGCTCACAGTTTATCAGAATTTCGTAGGAATAATCCACCGAAGTTTCATGGAGAGTTTGACCCAGAGAAAGCTGATCTTTGGATCAAAGAATTAGAAAAAATATTTGATGATATGAGTTGTACTGAGGAGCGAAAGCTTACTTTCGCAACTTTTGTGTTAGTTGGTGATAGAGAAGCTTGGTGGGCAGGAGCCCGAAGATTAATTCAAGCCGAGGGGAGAGTTGTGATGTGGCCGCTCTTTAAGCAGAAGATTTTAGGAAAGTATTTTCCAACCAGTGTTCGTCATGCTAAGGAGATGGAATTCCTTAGTTTGAGACAAGGAGCGATGTCTATGAGTGAATATGCGGCAAAATTCAAATGCTTGTCTAAGTTTTCGAGGTACTTTCAGATGCACCCAGATGAGGAATGGAAGTGTAGAAAGTTTGAAGAGGGGTTGAGGCTTGATATTAAGCGAGCTTTAGCAACCATGGATATTGACCAGTTTCCAGCATTGTTGGACAAGTGTCGTAAGGTTGAAGAGATTGATAACCAACGTGAGGCAAGAAATAGGAACTTTGGACCTGCAAGGTTCCAAAGAGGAAGGGGTAGCGGTGGCAACCGTTATCAACAGAAGCCGTATACTAAACCAGCCGGAAGTCAAAACCGACAACAATCTTTTGGAGGAAGTTCTAGTGGCATCAAGGCGAGTCAAGCTAGGACTTCTACACTGAAATGGTTAAGGTGTAGGAAAGGTGATCTCACCAAAGATTGTCAGCATAAAAGGGTGATCTGTTATACATGTGGGAAGCCTGGACAAGTTTCCAGAGAATGTGATCAGCTGAAGGCAGAACCATTAGTGGGCAATGTTCGTACTGCCAGGCCACAGGCGGGTGGTCATGAGTATACTATGAGCGTGGAAGAAGCCACTAAATCTGAGGACTTGATTATGGAGGAGTGTGCCATCGAAGGTAATCCTCTAATAGTACTATATGATTCGGGAACAACACATTCTTTCATTGCATGTGATTGTGTGGAGCGTTTGGGATTAACTGTGACTACATTGCCTTATGATTTGAGTGTTGTTACTCCTACTGATAAGCCTGTGATAACTACAAAAGTATATTTGAATTGCCCTGTATGTGTTAGAGATAGAATCTTTTATGTTGATTTGATTTATATGTCTCTTTCCAAGATTAATGTAATCTTAGGAATGGATTGGTTATCTTCTAACCATATCCTGATAGATTGTTCTAGTAAGACGTTAGTTTTTCCCGAGGATAAAGATTCTAGATTCCTAACAGCTACTCAAGTAGAAGCCTGTTTGAAGGAAGGAGAACAAAGGTACTTGTTGATGTCTTCTTTGGAGGTTCAGTGTGAAGACGTTTTGAAGGATATTTTTTTCGTTAATGAATTTCCTAAGGTATTTCCTGAAGACATACCTGGACTACCGCCGGAAAGGGAAATTGAGTTTTCCATGGATTTAGTACTTGGAGCTAGACCTATATCTATGGCGCCTTACAAAATGTCGCCAGTAGAGTTGGTAGAGCCTAAGAAACAGCTGGAAGATTTATTAGAGAAGCAATTTGTGAGACCAAGTGTATCACCTTGGGGAGCTCCAGTATTGTTGGTAAAGAAGAAGGATGGAACTTCTCGTCTATGTGTAGACTACCGGCAATTAAACAATATTACAATTAAGAACAAATATCTGCTTCTAAGAATTGATGATTTGATGGACCAATTGCGAGGAGCGGCAATATTTTCCAAGATTGATTTACGTTCTGGTTATCACCAGATACGTGTGAAGGCTGAGGATATTCCCAAAACTGCATTTCGGACACGTTATGGGCATTACGAATATCAAGTGATGCCATTTGGTGTGATTAATGAACCTGTGATATTCATGGACTTTATGAATAGGATTTTTCGTTCATACTTGGATAAGTTTATTGTTGTCTTTATTGATGACATTTTGATTTATTCTCGAAGTCAGGAGGAACATGCTGAACATCTCAGAGTGGTTCTCCAAATTTTGAAGGATAATAAGTTATATGCCAAGTTGTCCAAATGTGAATTTTGGTTAAACGAAGTTCAATTTTTGGGACACGTTATATCGGAGGATGGAATTGAAGTAGATGTTTCAAAAATGGAGACAGTTGTTGAATGGAAAAGATCGAAGACTGTATTAGAGATTCGTAATTTTATCGGATTAGCCAGTTACTGTCGACGTTTTATTGAGGGGTTTTCGAAGATTGCAAGACCTCTTACCCAACTTACACGAAATAATCAACCATTTGTATGGACTGAAGCATGCGAAGAAAGTTTTCAAGAGTTGAAAAGACGACTGACTACTTCACCGTTTTTGATTCTACGTGATCCGAATGAATCTTTTGAAGTGTATTGTGATGCTTCGTACCAAGGGTTGGGTTGTGTACTTATGCGGAACTGTAAGGTTGTAGCATACACGTCGAGACAATTGAAAGTGCATGAGAGGAATTATCCGACTCATGACTTGGAGTTGGCAGCAGTAGTGTTTGCATTGAAAGTATGGAGACATTTTCTCTATGGGACAACGTTCACTATTTTTAGTGATCATAAAAGAGTTGAACATGAGACAAAGACATTGGCCAGAGTTTCTGAAGGACTATGACTTTCAGTTACAGTATCATCCCAGAAAGGCGAATGTTGTAGTGGATGCTTTAAGTAGGAAAATGCTTAATGCTTCTGTTATGATGATTAAGAAGAAGGAACTAATAGAAGAATTTTGGGATATGCGATTATCTATGAAGTTGACACTATGGAAATTGTGTTTGAACATGATCACTATTTCAAATGATTTGATGGATAGAATACGAGTAGGGCAACACAGTGATCAGTATTTGCAAGAAGCAAAGGAAGCAAGAAGTCAAGGAGCAGAGTTGGAATTTAGCGAAAGTGCTGATGGAGTTCTGAAGTTTAAAGGAAGAGTATGTGTGCTAAACGATTTAGAACTTAGGAGATTGATTTTGGATGAAGCTCGCAAGAGTAAGTTGAGTCTGCATCCAGGAGCTACGAAGATGTATCAAGATTTGAAGCATCTATATTGGTGGCAAGGAATGAAGAATGATGTCGCTGAATATGTATCATCCTGTTTAGTTTGTCAGAAGGCCAAAGTGGAACATCAGAGACCATCGAGAATGTTGCAACCTTTGCCTATTCCTGAATGGAAATGGGATGACATAGCAATGGATTTCGTAACAGGACTACTGAAGACTCGAAAAGGTCACGATTCTATTTGGGTAATTGTTAATCAGCTTACAAAGTCGGTGCACTTTTTGCCGATTAATATTAAGTACTCAATGGAAAAGTTGGCTCAAGTGTACATCAATGAAATTGTTAGACTTCATGGTGTACCATCCAATATTTTTTCTGATCGAGATATGCGATTTACATTAAGATTTTGGAATAGTTTACAAGAAGCGATGGGAACAAAGCTACGTTTAAGTTCTGCTTACCATCCACAAACAGATGGTCAGTCAGAAAGGACGATTCAGTCATTAGAGGACTTGTTGAGAGCTTGTGTTCTAGAGCAAACTGGTTGTTGGGATAAATTTCTACCATTGATAGAGTTCACCTACAACACTAGTTTTTATTCGAGCATAGGGATGGCACCCTATGAGGCATTATATGGGAGAAGATGTAGAACACCGTTGAGTTGGTATCATGATGGTGAAAGTACTATGGTAGGAACAGAATTTGTACAGCAGACAACTGAGAAAGTAAAGATGATTCAAGAAAAGATGAGGATAACTCAGACTCGACAAAAGAGTTATGCTGATAAAAGACGAAGACCACTTGAATTTGAAGAAGGTGACCATGTGTTTCTACGTGTGACACCTATGACTGGAGTTGGATGAGTGATTAAATTAAGGAAACTCACTCCGAAGTTTATCGAACCGTATCAGATACTTCATCGGGTAGGTTCGGTAGCTTATCAGATTACGCTACCACCTTTCCTATCAAATCTTCATAATATATTTCATGTATCATAACTAGCAAAATATATTTCTGATCCGACTCATGTTATCGAACCAGACACTGTACAACTGAAGGAAAATTTAACTTATGAGACGTTTCCAGTCAAGATTGAAGATCGAAGGACAAAGTAACTTCGAGGTAAGGAGATTGCATTGGTTAAAGTGATTTGGAATGATGTAAGTGGTGAAACTACATGGGAGTTAGAGGATAAGATAAGGGAGCAGTATGCATATTTATGTTAGGTGTGTGTCAAGTTTCGAAGACGAAACTTTTTTTTAGAGGGGAAGAGTTGTAACACCCCAAATTTTAGACTATGTTACAGAAATGACTGAAATCCACTATTTTATGTTTTCTGTGTTATAGAAAAATAATTTGACTGTTCTGAGATTATTTTTTATTATTTTGTGTGATTTGCTCCGGGTCAGAAAAATAATAATTTTCGGGCCGAAAAAATTCTTATCTGATTTATTTGGAGACGGGAGATCTTACTAAACCCGAATCTGAGTGACACAGAAAAGAATCTTTTAATTTTTAGGATTTATCTGTGAAATAAAAATATTTCACTGATAATAATCTGCTGTTTTATTTATAGCAGTTTCTGCTATAATTTATTAGACCCGATAAATTTTAATTAATAGAAAATGTGCTTAGAATATTTTCTGTAACCTAAATTAGAATGACCAATAGGAATCAATCAAAAATGATGGCTGGACTTTTCTAAACCAATAGGAGTTAGTTAAATAAAGTGGCATAGACTTTATTGTGGACCATTAGATGAACAACTTGATTAAAAAGCCTTGATCATAACCATTGATCAGATCAGTGGTGTGAGAACAATCCTGATAAAGTAACTAATGATATCCACCTTAGATTAAATCAATGGATAGGAAATGAAGTTAATTTTAATAGTCAAGATTTAGTCAATAATAATGGCTTGACTAGTTACTAAGTAACTAAATAAACCTAATTTAGTTATCCTAATCGCCTAATTAAGAAACTAAGTGAACTAACCTAGTTACTAATTAGTTATAATCTAGTTGCTAATTAAATATCCTAATTTCATCTAGAAGCCATGACATATGCAATGACCTATTTAATTAATTAGCTATGTAATTACATAGTTAATTAAGTGTAATTAGGAAACCTAACCTAATTAACTTGCCATCTAATTAGCATGCAATTAACCTTTAATTGAAGTCAAACCTAGTCCCTAAACTCCCTAGTGTTCCACGGCCAAGAGGACCAATTCTACCAAGTTCTATAATGTTCTAGGTTCATCCATGTGACACTTTGATGACCAAATGGTGACCAAGCCATGTGCTCTCAATGTGAACACAAAAGTGTGATATTTTGGTTTCAAGTTAATCTCCTAATTTCCCTACACACTACCTCACGGATGCACTCTATCATTTTACTCTCATTATTCACTTTTCTCTCACCTAAAGACTTAGCTTTATTTTCTCTCAAAATTTCTAAGAACACCAAGAACTTTTCCTTTCTTTTTCTCTTTGAGTTTTCGGCCCTATCACCTAGAACCATCATCAATCTTCTATAATTTTACTTCTCTACATTTACTAAACCTAAACCACCTTCTAAACACTTTTCATTTAGAAAGTTTTGTCAAAATCCTATCCTAAGTGCTTCAAATCCAAGCTTTGGTTTACTTTCCTAAAGGTAAACTTTTGATTTTATGGTTTTAATTTAAGTTTTTGATTTTCTAAACCATGATTGTTCCATGGTTCTTCATTATTGAGCCTTGTTTGTGGTTTTACTAATTTTTTAAGAATTGTTAGGGATTTGTTTTGATCCACACGAAAATCAAGAGAAGGAGGAGGAGCTTGAAGATCTTGTCTTCAAGAGGTAAAAGAGAGATTTACCTCACCAACCAAGTATTGGTGGTGAGAAGATGGTAGTGTATGGTGAAAAACCCATAAGGGTTTACTCACTTATTGTTTGATGTCTCTTTGTTTGTGATTGTGTTTGTTTATGAATTTGCAATTATGATTTGCATGTGTGATAGTATGATTATGGCTTTGATAATATGTTTGTATGTATGAATGTGGAAGCATGCAAGTGTATGTGTAAATTAGGATGTGAATAACATAATGAAACGAATTCATGAGAGCTCCAAAGAGCTTAGAGGTTCACGACCTTACTATGCAAAAGAGGACCAAAGTCCTAAAAATGATGGTTTCAGATTGAGGATTAATGGTTTAATTGAGATGGAAATGATTTTGGAAAAAGTTTGAATTTAGCAAGCAAAATGGTTTTTGGGAAAACAAACTGATACAATTAAATAAATGGGTTATGAAATAAAAATGGATGTCAATACTTGAAATTTACTGACGTATAGCTCACCCTATGGGTTTTGAAGCGCGTCCGAAAAATTTGAGATGTAATATTTGAAGTAAAAGAAAGAATTGCCATATTTCTAGGAAACAGTACAAATACTAATTTTTAGAGGGGTCATATTATAAATATTTTATAAAGAGGGGTCATATTGTAAATATTTTATAAAAAAGAGACTATTTTGTAAATATTATTTTATGAGGGACTATTGTGAAAATATTATTTAAAATGAGGACTATAATATAAATATTATGTCTTTGAGGGACTATTATGCAAATATAGAAAATAAAGTCAAATTTTAGTATTAAATGAGAAAAATCGTATTTTTGATTTAAAGACGTATGAGAAATATTTTACGCAATTGAGAAACGTTGAGAAATCGATACGCGATTTGAAAATGCGACAGAATTATTGCACGATTGAGAAAATGCAAAAATATGACTATGCGATTAAAATACAATAGAGATACTGTTGGGTTAATATGTGGACTCCGAATATGTGATAATGAATTAGAACTGTGAATGGTGCATAGTGCATGCATTGGAAAGGTCCGATGGACTGTATGAGGCTAATTGCCTGGGAGAGAATACACCTCTTAAGTGGGTGCGATATGCGCAGTGTAAGTCACTCATTGACCTTGGGGGCATTAGGGTGCGGGTTGCCTACAATAGGCAGTTGGTAGCTCTTCTGTACCATGGGTTAGACCGACGCAACATACCAATGATCCTAACCGAGACATTATTCTTAATCAAAATTTGATAAAGACTGTCGTGTATATATTAGATGTGCAAATCTGAGCACGTGATTTGAGACATGTTGGTACAGACATATCTTTTTGATCACTCTCTCCGATCTGAGTTTTAGCTCCATGGAGTAGGAAATTGAGTCTATGTGCATATGCATAGTTATTGAGGGCATTATCATAATTATTGTTTATGATAATTGAATTATGGAATATTTGAATATTGATGTTGATGGCATAATTGTAATTATGGTATGATAGCTGTATGAGATATTGCATGTATTTATCTTCATTGCTATTATACTGGTATTGGCGTAGGTGATCTCACCTCTTTGTATGTCCATTCTGTATTGTATTTATATTTGTAAAGACGTTGAGTAAGAAGTTGACCGAGAGGGCGAACAGGAACAGATTCCTGTTGAGGATGTTGAGTTTTGAAGAGATGGAGATGCCTAGTTTCTTAGGGTACATGAGGTTATAGTTTCGCGGAGGATCGGAGGCGTGGCACGTTGATTTGGATAGAGCAAGTATTTACTATATGGGAGACTTAACGATTACTTTAAGTAGACTTCATTTAGGGAATCCTTATTTTAGTGTTAATGTTTATGTACACCTAGAGTTTCCATTATCTATTAGGCAGTACTGGGGAGCTTACTACCGTACCCCTAGTGCAATTAGTATAGTGTCATCTGCGCGGACACCTGTCTGTAGGACTTCACGTCAAATTGGATTCCTATCTTCTGTGGAATCTGAGGAGGACCCGTCTGAGGGTTCTGCTATTTTGTAGTACTTGGGTAGTATAATAGTGTTAAATAATGTTTAAATATTTTGAGAGTCTAGTTTGTAAATATTAAAATATGATAATACCAAGACTTATGTATGTATATATGATGTAAATTATTTGTGATGATGCTGTAATGTTTTATTTTCTGCTAAGTTTATTTTATTGTTATTAAGAAATTTTACAACTCGTATTTACATTACAAAGCGTATAGTACATAAAGGGGTAATTTGGTAATTAAGTAACATAAATGTGATATCCTACGGTGGGTGTTACAGTCTTTCTCGATCATGGTGTGACAATTCCCAAAGTGAGGCATTGTTGCTTACCCTGAAATGGACACATGAGGCTATTCCCAGGTAGGTCCAACAAAACCGAGAATTTCATTATGAGCACCTTCCAAAGCATGATACCCTTCCCCAATAGGCATGACTATCGATGTTGTTTGATGTGGTTTCTCATGAAAGTTGCTCATCCCCAGAGCGATGGCCAAGGTTACAGTCGAGAATGTTGGCGCTGTTATCATGGAGGAGATCTGTGGCATACTCACATATGTTTCAACCCCATTTGCACCCTTATTTCCACTGAATAAGCTGAGGGGCTCCCATACAACTTGTAGTATTGCTTCTAACCTTGCTTGGGTCTTAGACATCTCATTCATCCATCCTGTCATTTCATTTCATCAACTTCCCTACTTAAATTTATCTTTGCCTCAAGATTACTAGCAACCATTCTAGTTTGAGATCTAGTATTGTGAACTCAGGTTTGATTTGTCTCTTCTTTCCTAGGCCGCATAATAGTTCCTGAACTAGTTTGATTTATTAAAAAAATAACATTAAATAAAGAATGTGATGAAATGAATGAGATGCATAAGATGAAATGAATGAACTTTGTGATGAAAACGTTTCCTCATATTTTTCTTTTTTTTTAAAGAAAAAATGCTAGGAATGCTATGAAAATGCAAGATGATGAACCTTTTATTTTTAAAGAATTCTAGGAATGCCATGAAAATGCAAGATGATGTATTTTTTTTTTTAAGAATGCCAGGAATACCATGAAAATGCAAGATGATATATTTTTTTTAATGCTGATTTTTTTTAAAAAGGAATAAAAGAATGAATGACATGAGGAATAAATAGATAAAGAAGAAGTACACTCCCTTCATGTATTAGTTACAAAGAACCTACAGGTTGGATCTCCTTAAGGTCGTGACTCTAATTTTGGCAGTTATTATGTTCAATCTATTAGTGCAAGTTTTGTCAAGACAGATCTAAACTTCTAAAAAGCCATGGTCCCCAGATTGCCCCTTTCTCGAAAGACAAGGACCCAACTCATGGATTAATCACAAATAGGGATAGAGCCTCTCAATATGACTAATCCATGATACTAACAACAATCTTAGCAGTGTCTAAACAAATGTCAAGTGAGCATAAGGCCCCTCAATAACACAATTCGAGACCCCTCCTGTTCCCTGGGTTGGCACAGACTTGGGTATAGAGCCCAAAAAAATATGTGAGGTAAGTGATAGTAATATGTGTGAGGGATTATACAAACCTGTACAAAAATTTTAAAATATAAAATTATGTCCCAATTTTCAAAAATAACAGTCAAACATACATATAATAGCCAGTCAGCAATCATCTACCCTAGGGTTTCAACAATCAAGCACAAAATATTAAAGCAATAGAATATATACAAGTAGATAATAAGCATCAAAGTTAACACAGGAGAACACTATCAAGAATTTACATGAACGTACTAAATAAGAAAAGATCTATTTACAGCCAAATAAGAAAACAAAAACAAAGACAACAAGGGGTAAAATAAATAAATAGAGGTTATTAATAATTTGCACAACTAACAACAACATGCCTGATTCTTCAAGTATCCCCAGTGGAGTCTCCATTTGTCGCGACCGAGATATGCGATGAGAGCAGCGAACAAATGGGATTTATAAAAAATAAAAAAAAGAAAATGAAGTAACTACTAATTTTATTTGAATTAGGAAAAATTAGAAAACCTTTCTTAGAAAATAGTTTCTTAAACCAAATTGGATTCGGGAGTCGATTATGTATAAGGAAGGGTGAAAACTTAATCCTATAGCACCCCTAATACATCTGTCTTGAGATGATTACCTTAATTCAGTTGTGCAAATTTTGACAAACTTTTGAAAATATTTGTTTTACCCCTTTTGTTAAAAGAAACTAATTAGACAAATAAATTATGAAAATTTAATATTTGGCTTGACCGGGTACAATGAGGAACTCAAAGCCACGTCATTTTTTAAAAAAATATTTGTTGGTTGGTTTATTTTAATTATTTAAAAATTTGTCCTTTTTATTTTTTTAAATTTTTTAAATTTGAATTAACAAGCTGTTACAACTCAGTTAATTTTCAATGCAACATTTGATAGTCAATTAAAATATACACCAATAATACATAATCATGCCATGTAGCTCGAGTTGATAGAAAAATAAGAATAGGCTTTATCCTATTAATTCAAACTCGATTTAATTCCTAAAAATTCAAAGTCATATAGGAACAAAAGGCATGAATGTGATATAGCGCGGTGAAGAGTGGTTTGTGTGTGTGAGTTAATTGTAATAGCTCATGTTGAAAAAGTAAAAGGAGAAAAATATAAAAAATATTTTGGTTAAAGAACAAACAAAAAAACAAAATTCAACTGAGACCAAGCAAATATGAAAATGCATTCAACATCATATAATCATAACATATCACTAGAATACCGTAGCATATAAAATGAACTTCACCAACATCTAATCCAACACAAGCTTAAAATAATGTATGGTAGGAGAATGTACCTGGTGGCAATAAAAGAAATCAGGGACTTCTACTTAGTTAACCCGCACACACATCTTATCTTCTCCTAATATCTACCTCTAACTCTAACTCTTCACATGGCAAGCATTCCTCTTGTCTATAATTGTGTGTTATTTCTTTCTTGTGAATGAGTAAAGGTTCTATTTATAGGCAATTATTAAAGCTTTAATTCTCATGAAAATATCAACTCTTTTAATGATAATTGATCACAAAACATCCCAATAAAATTAGCCTCCTAAATTATTCCATGATTTATTTATTTTAAGAAAATCGAATCATACTCATTTTAAACACATTTCCCTTTTTTTCCTTTTCTATTGAACCATCATAATCTCCTATTTTGAGTCTTTCCTTTTGAATCTTGAATTTAATTTTTAAAAGTATCAAATCATGATTCCTCACTAAAAGCACATCCTTCAATTATTTTTTAAGAAAATCGAATCATGATTTCGTATTAAAAACATATCCCTTATTTTTCAACAATATCAAATCATGATGTATCATTAAAAGAATATCCTTCAATTATTTTTTAAGAAAATCAAATCATGATTTTCAATTAAAAGCATACCTCTATTTTTCAAAAATATCAAATCATAATTTTTCATTAAAAATATATTATTTATTATTTTTAAGAAAATCAAATCATGATTTCTCATTAAAAGCATATCCTTTATTATCTTTTAAGAAAATCAAATCATGATTTCTCATTACAAGCATATTCCTATTTTTCAAGAATATCAAATCACTACTTTTCATTTAAAGTATATCCCTATATATACAGGAATATAATTTAACTATTCATTGGGCATTGAGGCTCTTATTGGGTCAAGAATTAGACTTAGAAGTTAAGTCATGAGAATTGAGCTACTTTATTTTTTCAAAAGTATTTTTTTTTTAGAAAAACTTAACATGACTCGAACAAAATTGGGTGTTCACAGGGCACAAGCCAACCACAAGCTGTTTGAGTCGTACTAAGAATCATACGAACATTCCAAAAAAGATTTCTTCCATTTAGAGGCAGCTCCCAAGACATGACCATTTTACCTTATAGCGAAAGGGGAATTGTCCTTTTACGTTTACTAGACTCAATGTCATTTTGACTTGAGGCTTGAAGACTTCGAGACCTTAGATGAAGATCTGGCAGAGGACAAGGTGGATGTTGTCGCATCCCTCATTGGATGGGTCACAAAGAAGGATAACATCTAGGCCTGAGATGTTATCAATATTATGGAATCTGATCTCCATGTTGTCCTAGGTAGGATCTCACTTTACTTTTTTGTTGTATGGAATTATTGTTTTATAATGACTAATAGTTGTTTATTTCCACTCTAGTAGAAAGCATGGCACTAGTTGGGAACCTTCTGAAATTTCAACGCCAGATAGCAAAAAAAGCGGCGAGGGAGGTTATTAGAAATGTTGACCTAGGCCAGCCAGAGACCATGGTCTGGTTTCAAGAGCCTAGCTTGAGTCTTCTGGGCAGGGTACCGAGATGCAAGGTTGCAAGCAGAAGTCGTCCTCTCAATGTGGACAAAGCCATCAAAAGAAGTCCACCCTACCTTCCATACAGGCTCTAGACTTGACTCAAGGACTAGACGATGGCCTTTCTCAAAGAGCTTCTGTTCAATTTACGGAGTCCTCTGTCTAGAGATGTGGATTTTTGACTAACAACTTTATTGAGGGGTTGCTACTCTCTGAATCTGATATAAACAAATTATCAGAGGAGGACGTGACCCATTAATTACTGATGGTAAAGATCTAGTGTCTTCGGAACGCTTCATTCCTCTGCTGCCTTGGCAAACATGTGCTTCAGATTCATAAGGTGGCCATGTAAAGTCCCAAGACTGCCTACAGGATTGACGAGTGTCTCCACAAACTAACACGTGTCTTTTCAGCGTGCTTTTGTCCTCACTCACACGCATCCCAGGAAACTTCCCAAGAGGTCACCCATCCCACAATTGCTCCAGGTCAAGCATGCTTAACCATGAAGTTCTTAAGTTCTAGGCTCCCGAAAAGAAGTTGCAACTTGTAGACATGGTTATGTCAAATCAATTCCTTTAAGCCATCCTCAACTATGCAGTCTCATACCTGCACAGTCTCTGAATCCCTCTCATTATGGTTCATATTCAGTTCATTCATGCGACCTTTCACCTAAAAGCTTGCTAGAAGCCGCTCCTTGTTTGTGCTTCATTGTACTGGTGATCACTCCCCGCCTTCGTCAGCCCTGGGACACACATACCCACCAACTTCCACTTGGTTCGTTCCCGAACCACATCGTACTAGGAGTGGTCCCATCTTTGATACCATCTGTAACGTCCCGGGACTGCCTGCAAGATTGACCAGTGTCTCCACAAACCAACATGTGTCTTTTCAACGTGCTTTTGTCCTCACTCACACGCATCCTAGGAAACTTCCCAAGAGGTCACCTATCCCACAATTGCTCTAGGTCAAGCACGCTTAACCATGGAGTTCTTATGTTCTAGGCTCCTGAAAAAAAGTTACAACTTGTTGATATGGCTATGCCAAATTAATTCCTTTAAGCCATCCTCAACTATGCAATCCCATACCTGCACAGTCTCTGAATCCCTCTCATTATGGTGCGTATTCAGTTCATTCATACAACCTTTCGCCTAGAAGCCTGCCAGAAGTCGCTCCTTGTCCGTGCTTTATTGCACTGGCGATCATTCCCCGCCCTCATCGGACCTGGGATACACATGAACTAGTGTAACGCCCCTTTTTGAGGAGGGAATGTCACACCATAATCAAGAAATAGAAACAGTACAGAATAAAAAAAGACCCGATTCATTTTAATATAGATAAACTTGCTTGGTTGTAAACGTATAATCAAATTGGTGAATTTTTTTTATTACGATAAGATAATAATATTCGATTATAATAGAAAGTAACATGAGAAATGAAACATACATCCATACATCATGCTATATATATATATATATATATATATATATATATATATATTATTTATATTTATTTATATCATGTTCATTTAGTTATATCATCAGATATACAAAAAGCAGAAAACTTTACCTGTCCAAAATAGTTACACATGTATAGCCCACCAAAAGATAAGACATCAAGCCCCAAAAGAAAATACAGATGGCCATCAACGACCATCTACAGTATCAGCCCCCTAAAGAGAAAGAGAAGGAACTGTAGCTGGATCCTCCTCAGGGTCTTCCTCATAAGAGGAAACCCTCATCGGAGCTAATGAGTTATGAGTAGGGGCTCGTGCAGTAGAGAGGAATCAATCCTCCTGTAGGGAGTAGTAACGCTCACCCCACATGTCTCGTATGGATAAATAGAATTCTAAATGTAAACGAATGCTACAAGTAAAGATAGGTGGATCATATCACCCCCAAGCTAGCGACATTGTCACGTCTCCAAGGTAAATGCAGTGATCCATAGCTAGGTTGATATGCCAGCAGTCTGGACCTCTGAGAAAAGTCAGCCTCACGTAACCCAAAAAGCCTTGCGGACGGGACGTTATGATCAAAATAGGTACTAGTCAAAGTCAGGCCTAAAGCCAAGGAACTCATGTACTTCCCCTTCTTCACTGATGTCTTCGAAGAAACATATAAATAACAGAATAACAGAAATACAAAAAGGAGGTGAGACATCCTACATTCAGTACCAATTATGGCAGTAAAGAAACAAAACGGCATAGGACGCCCACATAACATTACAAAATAGTAAACAGTATCAAGAAGTGGATATTAAATAACTTAATAATTCCAGGCAGTTATAACATCAATAAAATAGCAGTTCCAATCATCGTATAAATTAAATGCCAAATAATATATTGACTCACTATGCATATGTACATGATATCAAAATTCTACTCCTTGGAGCTAGACACAAACATTGGAGAGAAAAGATCAGGAGACATGTCTGTAACTCAGCTGCCGCGGTCAAAGTGCTATAAATTATCAATTTATTAACATGCACATCAAGACATTGTACAAGACATTCATCACTATATCGTAATATAGGACAGTGTCTTGGTTCGGATCATCGGTGCATTTGCATCGGTCTATCTCATGGCCCAGAGGAGTTACCCACTGTCCATTTGTGAGACACCTACACCCCGATGCCCCCAAGGTCAACATTATGACCTACACTAGTCTACTTGCACCCGCACTAAGGTGTATGTCAATCTCCTAGGCAACATGGCCTTAAAAACAGTCCATCGAACTTTCACAATACATGATGACTCAATGCATAAACATGTATATTTAACAATAATATACTTTTCCACAACATGCCACAATTTGGCAAGATAAGCATCAACACATTCTTGGTCCCACTCATGGACCCATAATAATTATCATCAAGTCTTCAAATAATACATTACACTTTTAGGGTTCATTATGGAACTATGCCTTAATTTTTGACATTCTTCTCATTAAGTTTCTCTTAAGATAATTTAATTTGAGTTATTTAACATCTTACTTACACTCATGTTCTTCCTTTAATTTAGAATTATTCTAAGTTTTAGGATAAGATCTCATTCTTGATTCTTTCCATTTTATGAATTCCTAATTAATTTCTAATTATCCAATTAACTAAGTTTCACTTTAATTTAGCATTTCTTATGAAAACTTTCTCTAAAGGAATTCTCTTAATTATTAAGTTCCTTACTTTAAGTTTATTCATACTCACTTAGAAAATTATTCAAATGTTTTTTGAGTTTCACACACTTTTATTATTTTCTTAAGTCTAAAGAATTACTTTAGGTCATCAATATACATATATATTCAATCAAATAAATCATACAAGGTAAAATCAACACATAGTCATTAAATCATACATCAAAGAGAGTAACCCTAACAAGGGTTTCTCACAACCAACACACAATCAAGTCTCTCACTACCAATAGAGGTTGAAGTGGACCATCTCCCTCTTACCCAAGAGAAATCAAAAAAAGAAATCTCCTTGTTTGCTCCTTGATAATTTCAGCCAACCACCTTCAAAACCCTAGAAATCACAACTTCATCCAATCAACACCAAGGCTTGAGAACAAGAGGATAGATGGTCATAATGAAGACCATTAAAATGAAAATGAAGAAAAAATATGAGAAATCAAGAATCTTACCTTAAAGTTTAAAATTTTGAAGCTTGAAGAAGATGATGAAGATGGAAGCTTTTCAAGTATATTCAAACTAGAAAGGTGTTTAGAATTTGATGGAGATTAAGAAAATATGGTTACTTTAAATTTTTGCAATCCAAAGGGGTATGGAAAAGGGTGAGGCCGTGTGGAAAAGAAGAGAAAAGGAGGAGAAACTTGAGAGAAAAATGAGAGAAGAAAATGTAGAGAGAGAAAGTGATAGTAAGAATGATGATAGCTTTTGGAGTTTGAAAATTATAATTGGGAAATGATAAAATGAAAAGCCACTTTTGGCTCTCAAAATGGCCTTATGGCCGTGTAGAAGGGGGAGAGAGAGGAGGGAAAGTTGATTCTAGAAATTAGGGTAATCTTGTTAGATTTTTCAAAAGTAAATTTGATTAGACATAAAGTGGATTTTCATTAGATAAAGTGATTAGGTGGTAAGATGATAAAATAAGAAGATAATAAGGTGATTAGGATTTTCACTATAAGCTATTACTCAATGGATAATTGCTACATTCCACAAAGCCAGTATTTATTGTCCAACGGATAATAGAGCGTTCCGCAGAATTTTATTCAACAGAATATACTGCGATTTTATTTATCAGATAAAATCTTAATAAACCTCATAAACAGTGCTCGGCCTCGGGTTTAGTAAGATCCCCCATTGACATTTTTACAGTTCAAAGTTTACCAGTCTCAGGAAAAATATTTCATTTTTTTGGCTCCGCTCAGCGTGCATGCAAAATGAGAAATATATTAAAATATTCAACATCTCCGGAAAAATCCACAAAAATTCTTAAAAATCACAAATATTATAAAATGACTATTTATCATGAAACAAATAATTTTTGGGGTGTTACACTGACTTTGCTCAGTGCCCACGTAAAATGAAGAATATATTAAAATATTCAACGTTTTCAGAAAAATTCTTAAAAATCATAAATATTATAAAATGACTATTTATGAGGAAACAATTAATTTTTGGGGTGTTACAGGCTAAGCTATGGGAGGAACTAGGGGTGCACCAGGAGGCCAAAGCAAAACTAGAGGAGGATCTCAATGCCTAAGCAACTCAAGCTAATGTTGCCAAGGAGAGCTCGAAAACTACTAAAGACAATATGAAGAACCTTGAGCAGCAGGTGACCAAGTTGGCTAAAAAAATTAAGTCATATGAGGTTTTGATTAGTAGGCTCTAGACCCAAGTCATAAACTTGGAGCAGGATAATGAGAAATTGGAGGTCAAGGTCAAGAACATTGAGCTAAAGTAGGAGCGGTCCAACAACAAGTCCTTTGTAATGCAATTGAACATTTGTCCCTCCTCAACCTTAGGCTCCAAATGGAAGGAGCGGAATCATGTCGTTACATTGATGATGACATGATCATTGAAGCAGGCCCAACTCCAATGGTTGTGGCCAACCCACAACCATTCGCAAAGCAAGTAAACGAGGTCGAGGAAGAGGAAGATGAGGAGGCAAAGGACAACACCCCGACTCACTAAACTTTATAATTAATTTTATGATTTACCCCCTATGTGAGGTTTTTCTACGATTGTATAGACAAGTCCCAGCCTTGGGTAATTATTTTATGATATATACATTTTCAATTCTTGGAATATAGGCACACTTACAGGTAAATCAATGAAAACAGTTGACACCATGATTAGGAGGAGGATTAATTTTATGTGCCTACAAGAAACTAAGTGGGTTGGAGAAAAGGTAAAGGAACTCAATACTTCGGGTTTTAAGCTTTGGTACACCGGTAAAGTAAAATCTAGAAATGGGGTAAGCATAATAGTAGATAAGAATTGGAAGAATAATGTTGTGGATGTGAGAACGCTCGGAGATAGGATCATAGCTTGGAAGTTTGTTGTGGAACAGGAGACTTTTAATGTTATCAGTGCGTATGCACCCCAAGTAGGGTTAGACGAGCACTACAAGATAAAATTTTGGGAGGATTTAGAAGGTTTAGTTCAGGGAATATCATTAGAAGAGAAGATTTTTCTAGGAGGGGACCTAAATGGTCATGTGGGGAGCGAATCTAGGGGATATGAGGGTTTGCATGGGGGCTATGGTCTAGGAGTAGCTAATGCAGAGGGCAAAGTAATTGTAGATTTTTTGGTAGTATTTGATTTTACAATAGCTAGCACTTGTTTTAGGAAGCGGGAAGAGCATCTTATCACATATAGAAGCGGGGGTTCTTACTCTCAAATTGATTTCTTTCTAATAAGAAAATCTGATAGAAAGCTTTACATGATTGCAAAGTGATCCCTGGAGAGAGCTTGATAACCCAACATAGGGTTTTGGTTATGGATGTATGGGTTAAGATGAGAGTAAGGAGAAATTATCGAGATGGAGAGCCAAAGATCAAATGATGGCAACTAAAGGGAGGAAAACAAATGCTCTATCAGAGGAGGATTATAGAAGAAGAGATTTAGGAGGTACAAGAGAGTGCTAATGATATGTGGGACGAGATGACTAAAGGGATTAGGAAGGTAGCAAAAGAGACACTCGGTGAATCAAGAGGCTTTGAACCCAAGGATAAAGAATCTTTATGGTGGGACGCAAGTGTACAAGATAAGGTTAAGGTTAAAATGGTTTGTTATAAAGCTTGACATATGTGTAAAAATGATGAAAATTAGGAAAATATAAGGCAACTAAAAAAGATACAAAGAAAGCAGTGAGCAAGGCGTAAGCTAAAGCGTTCAACGGGTTATATAAATTGTTAGGCACCAAACACGGAGAAAGGAATATCTACAGGCTTTCTAAAACTAGGGAAAGGAAGACTAAAGACTTAGATTAAGTGAAATGTATTAAGGATGAAGAGGGTAAAGTCTTGGTTAAGAAACAAGACATCAAGGATCGATGGAAGGGTTATTTTCACAAGTTATTTAATGAGGAACATTGGACATTAGGGGACTCAGACATTCTAAATACTAGAGAGGAGGACCAAAATAAAAGCTTTTATCGTAGAATTCAAGAATTTGAGGTAAAAGAAGCATTAAAGAGGATGGATAATGAAAAAGTGGTCAGACTGGATAATATGCCTATTGAGGTATGGAAGTTCCTAGGAGAGAAAGGTATAGGCTAGCTCACAAAGCTATTTAACGAGATAATGAGGTCTAAGAAAATGTCAAATGAATGGATGAGAAGCACTTTAATCCCTATTTATAAGAATAAGGAAGATATACAAAACTGTGCAAATTACAGAGGGATTAAGCTCACGAATCATACCATGAAGTTATGGGAAAGAGTAATTGAACGAAGATTAAGACAAGAGACTCATATTTTAGAGAATCCATTTGGTTTTATGCTTAGGAGGTCAACCATGGAAGCAATCTATCTTCTACGAAGATTAATGGAAAGGTATCGGAGGAAGCAAAAAGACCTGCACATGGTTTTCATTGATTTGGAAAAAGCCTATGATAGGGTACCGGGAGAGGTATTGTGGAAAGCTTTGGAGAAAAAAGGAGTTCGTATCACCTATATTCGAGCAATCCGAGATATGTATGATGGAGCTAAAACGAGTATGACAACAAAGGGTGGGGTCACAGAAGATTTTCCTATAATTATAGGACTACACCAAGGGTCAACTTGGAGTCCATATCTTTTTATCTTGGTCTTGGATATGCTTATTACACATATCCAAGAGCCGGTGCCACAATGCATGATTTTTACAGATGATATAGTCTTAGTTGGAGAGTGGAGAGAGGAAACAAATGGGAAGCTAGAGCTATGGAGACGAGCTTTAGAAGAACATGGTTTTCGTCTAAGCAGGAGTAAGATAGAGTATATGGAATGTAAGTTCAATAAGAGGCATGTTAATTCTAATTTAGTAGTGAAATTTGGAGATCATACCATACCACAAGTCACACAGTTTAGGTATCTTGGATCTATCATACAAAATGATAGAGAGATAGAGGGAGATGTAAACCATTGGATTCAAGCTGGATGGATGAAATGGAGGAGTACTTCAAGAGTTATTTGTGATAGAAAAATGCCTCTCAATCTTCAGGGTAAATTTTACCGGATAGCTATATGGCCCACGATGTTGTATGATACTGAATGTTGGGCAGTAGAAAGCCAATATGAGTATAAGATCAGTGTTGCGGAGATGAGGATGTTGCATTCGATGTGTGGTCATACAAGACAAGATATTGTTTGGAATGAATACATTAAAGAGAAAGTAGGGGTAGCACCTATTGTGAAAAATATGGGAGAATCTCGCCTTAGGTGATTTGGACATGTAAGGAGAAGACCCTTAGAAGCCCTTGTAAGAAGAGTAGATCAGGTAGAGAATAGCCCAATTACTAGAAGTAGAGGAAGACCAAGGAAGACCAAGAAAGACTATAGGTGAAATGATTAAAAAAGATTTAGATTTAAATAACATTTCTGAAGACTTGGTTTATGATAGGACACATGGCGTCGTTTGATCCATGTAGCTGACCCCACCTGGTGAGAAAAGGCTTGGTTGTTGTTATTGTTGTATATACATTTTCAATTCTGATGTTGTTCCTATTTCCAAAGTCTGTCATGGGTCCAACATCCATTTTTACATATTTGTAATCTTAGGACGTAGCAAGATTGGGAAGTTAACAATTGTCATCTATTTTAAGCTCAAGACCCATATTTGCATTTTATAAGTTACTATAGGACTTAGAGTTTTTTGAAGGAGATTCTTTTGTTGTCCGCTTTTGTGTCTAATTCCCAAATCCAAGATCGTAAGAACTTGAGGGACTTAGGAAATTTTAAAGAAATATTATCGTTGTCTGCTTTAGGTCCAAAGCCTCAATCTGAGGTCGTAAGAACTTGTAGGACTTAGGAAATTTAAGAGAGTGTTTCCATTGTATGCTTTGGGTCCAACACTCAAATATGATATTATAAGAACTTGTGTGACTTAGTAAATTTGAGACTGCATTCTAGAACTAAATCATGGATGTTGGATCTGGTGTGGTTTCTTGCTAAGATTGTGTCCTAACACTTAGGAAATTTCATAACAAGGCATAGGTGAGCTTTAGGTGATTTTAAGGTGAAAACCTCAATAATCACGACTAGACAGTCATCAATGGATTTTAAGGGGGTGTCCTGTTATCAAGCGTATACCTTCGGGATGTTTATCCCTCGGTCCTTGCCAAGGTGTCAACAGACGACCTTGTGGGGATGTGCAACACATATTTTTAGGATGTATATCCCTCAAACCTCATCAAGGTAGCCACATGTGGCCTTTTGGGTTGTGCTTAAAAATAAATTAGATACGCATGGCTGAATTATAACTTCAAATTATATTTAAATGTACCAAGTAATCGGTGTCCATACATCAACTAGGAAAGTAAACAATAAAGGCCTGAAAAGGAATACAACGAAATTAATAAGCCTGAAAAGGAGTAAATGAAAATAAGTATCAAGCTATAATACTTGAGGAGCTTGGTCATGTTTTAGTGCCTGGGAACTTCCCTTCCTATAAAAGTCTTGAGCTTGTAAGCTCTAGTATCTATCTTGGACGTTACTCAATATGGATTTTTCCTATTTAGGGCCAACTTCCCCAAAGATGCATTCTTCCCTCCGATATTCGCTCTCCAAAAGACTAGGTCACTAAGTTGAAAACTTATTGGTATAACTTTGGAGTTATACCAGGCTACCATTTTGAGTTTGAGAGCGATTTCTTGAATATAGGCAATATCTCTTAGTTCTTCCTAGAAGTTGAGGTTCCAACAGATAAGTTTCAGTTTCAACTCTTTAGAAAAGTACCGTTTCCTCTAGCAAGGTTCCTCGATCTCTACCAAGATCATGGCGTTGTATCCATAGGTAAGCTTAAAATGAGTTTAACCCATCGTAGAGTGTAAAGTGGTCTAGTATGCCTATAACATTTGGCCAAGTTGTTTTGCCCAATTTCTCTTTGCATCATCGAGCCTTTTCTTTAGTCCTTGGAGAATGACCCCATATGTGGCTTATGCCTATTCATTGCTCTGTGGGTGCTGAACCAAGGTGAAGTGTTGTTTGATGTAGAGGTCTAATAGGAGCTTCTAGAAATTCTTATCAACAAATTAGGTGTTGTTATCTATGACAATGGACTTTGGGATCCCAAAATGATTTATGATGTCTTTGTAGGTAAACCTTTGAACTCGAGCCGAGGTGATAGTGGATAGCGGCTTAGCTTTGATCCATTTGGTAAACTAATCGATGGGCATTATCAAGTATTTGAGTTAGCCGGGTGCTATCGGGAATAGGCACAAGATGTCCATCCCTTACCTATAGAAGGGCCAGGGATCCGAGATTGTGGTCAGCTCTTCAAGTGTGATGGAGTAGATATCCATGAACCATTAACATTTGTCACATTTCTAGACAAGGTCCATGGCATTTGCCTCCAGTGTAGGCCAGTAGAAGCCATCTCGTAATGCCTTTTGGGCAAGGGATTTTCTTCCAAGGTGATGTCCATAGTTTTTTCCATAGATCTCAACTAGATCAGAAGATGCTTAGTTGAGGTTGAGACACTTGAGAAGGGGGAGAAGAGCCCTCTATGAAATAGTTGGTTGTTGTAACACCCCAACTTTTGGAAAAATGTCCCGAATATTTTGTTTGTTGTTTTTCAAACTTTTGGGTAAATGACTGTTTAGTCCCTGTTTTACTGTTTCTTGTTTCGTTGTACGACAGTAATTATTACAGTTATAATTTTATTTGGTTGTTTGGCATAAATTGCTTCGAGACCGTAAAATAAAAATTTTTCCAAACTACTATTTTAAATTTTTCTATATGAAATACAGACATATAATACTGTCTGTAATTTTATTTGAGCGTTTTGGATGATTTGCTTCGTGATGGAAAAAAATGAAAAAATAACCATTTCGTCCCGAATGTACTATTTTTGGTTTTTCTATATGATACAGTGTTTGATATTACTGTCTGTGATTTTATTTGGACTTTTTATGAGATTTGCTTTGGGTCAGGAAAATAATAATTTTTCGGACCGGGAAAATCTTATTTTAATTATTCGGAGCTGGGAGATCTTACTAAACCCAATTCTGAATGAGACTGTTTTTAATCTTTTAATTTTTAGGATTTAACTGTCCAATAAAATAATTTTGTATTATTATAATATTATTTTATTAGTCAGTATAATTAAATGACAGTGGACCCGAAAATGTTTTGTGGGACCCACATTTAGCAAAACAGTTAGTTTAATAGCTTAATTAAACCTCATTAGCAATGGAACTTTCTTGAACATGATGACTAAGCTTAATGACTAGGTTTAAGTAATGATGAAGCTTAATGACAAGGCTTAGTGACAAGGCTAGAATTGACCAATGAGAGCTAAGCTTGCAAAACAAGTTTTAATCTTGACCTTTGATCCATTCTAAGGCTAGGATGAAGCCAAGCCCATGGACACCTTGCATGGCTTGAAGTCCACGGCCATACACTCCATGAGGGCCATAATCACTTGCTTTTCCATGCAATTTTCTCTCTTCTCTCTCTTCCAAAATCACCAAAAACTCCATTGGTGTTCTTGAAGCTCTATTCGGCCAAACACACTTCATGACCATACCATCACTCAAAAATTTATCCAACCAAGTTTTCTAAACCTAAACTCAATTCTAAGAATATCTCTAGTTGAGAGTTCTTGCAAAATCCTTCATTTGAAGCTTGAAAAATCTACTTGGAAGATTTTACCTAGAAGGTGAAATTTCTTGTTTCTCTTTTCTAAATTCTTTTTCAATGTTCTAAGCCATGATTTATCCATGGTTTAAGTTCTCTTTAATATTTGTAACTTGTAGAAATTTGTTTAAGCTTGTTAGGTAATTTTGAAGGAGAAAATCGAAAACCCTAGGAGGAGTGAAAGCATATTTGTCTTCATTTAAGGTAAGAGGAAGACTTAGGTCTTATCATCCTTGTGTGGTGGTAAGAAAATGGAGATTTGTTTGTGATTGTAGAATCCATAAGGATTCTTTTGGTGTGTTTGTTATTATTTGTTAATAGTTTTCCTATTTGTTATTAGCTTTCTTAATTGTTATTTGTAATAATTTGCATGTCTAAAAGCTTTGATAATATTGTATGTGATAGGAATGCATGATAAAATATAGGATGTGAATAATATGTCAAGGTTTGCATGAGTGTTCCAAAGAACACACTCATAAGGTTCACGGCCATCAACCAAAATGGGAACCAAAATGTTCTCTTTAATTTTCCTAAATTGTGATTTAATTAATCTAGGAGAATTAACAAAATATAACATTGTTAAGTTATGGAAAACGAATTTAGAGATCAAATAGCAAAAGTTAAGTATTTCGGCCAACATGCCAAACCAAGTAACAATGATTTCTAAGATCAATTTCAAATCATTTTCAATTAAAAAGAAGCAATGTATATTAAAAGGAAATTTTCCACATTGAGTTTTAAAGAAATAAATTGATTAGAATTAAATTTATGAAATTAAAACTAAATTTACTGTTATAAATGAAATACAGTAATTTTTGAGAATTTCTAACATATGGCTCACTTTATGTTTTGAAGCGTGTTAGAGATTTTCAAAAGGATTAAATTATACTGGTTATGAATTAAGTAAACAGAATTTTTATGGAAAAATTAGGAAACTATTATTGTAATTTTTCTAAAGAAAATACTGTCAATTTTTATTAAAAATTGACAAATAAAATAAACAAGATATCCAAAAGACAGTATACGGTATGAAAAATATTCTACGTAGTTTAAACATACTAAATATTATTTTTGTTTATTTAAACAGTGATTTTTAAGGGAATTGGACAAAAAAAAACTATTTCAAAATTCTACGCGATTGAGAAAATGTATTAAAAACACTACACGATTTTAAAAGTAGGAAAAAATAAATTTATGCGATTTAAAAATATTTGTAAAAATAACAGAATTGTGAAAATACGATAAAATTTCTACGCAACTGACCGTTACTGTATATCTCACTATCGGGAAAGTGTGAACCCGCATGACTTTTTTTTTTTTTTTAATTTGCCGTAGGGCAAGCTTTTGCTTTGTCGGCTATGAGGTGAACCCGCATGAGCTTTGAAACAAGATTTGTCCGATGGGACTTATTCTTTATTTTTTTTTATTTTTTTTACCATTGAGGGTATTCTGGTAAATTTCTCATGCATTGTGTTAATGCCAATTTTTGGTGGATTGATTGACGAGATGAATCACATCGGGTAGTCGGTGCGATAAACGTAGTGTGGTTCATTTTTCTTTATGAACTTGGAGACATTAGTGTGCGGAATCCCATATGTGGACAGTTGGTCGCTCCGCCTGGGCCATGGTAACCGGTAACACTCTAATGGACTCGACATGCACTATATTTAATCAAGATCATGTAAAGTCGAATAGTACATTGCCTGTAGTGTCACAACGTGAGACCGTGAACTACACCACGCCGTGGAATAAAGGGGTTCCATGTGATGGTGGGCTATAGATGCAACGTATGACAGCGCAATAGTTTGGTTGGGCAGCCGTGGCACTAAAGGACTTTATGGTCCATTCTCTCTGATATCTGTTGTTGTATGTCTTTAGCTCCATGGAGTAGGATTGTGTCATATTGCATATGCTTATATATGATATTTGATTTGTTTTGATTCATTAATATTTTATCTGTTCCTTATTATATCATTAGTGGCTATATTATATGTTGTTGTGGGATTTAAATGTTTATCTTATTTTATTGTTATAGTTTTCCATTGTTCTATATTACATAAATTGTATGTGGTTGTATTTGTCATTTTCTTACTTACCATGTTTGTGATGAATGAGACTGTCTTACCTCTTTATTGTATATGTTTTCTATATATATAAATTATATGGTAAAGAGTTTGAGGAAGAGGAACAGCCTCCTGAGATTGTATATACTGAAGAGGAGGAAGAACAGCAAGTGGAAGACCAGTACTATGATCAAGAACCATCAGATCATCCCTATTCATTGGATTGACTGTTTGGTATGGCGGTGCCAGGATTCTTAGGTTTTGTGAGGATAGAGTTCCATAGAGGGATCGAGGGCTGGCGTACTCGTGAAGAGAATGGTGTAGTAGCATACGTGGGGACTATTACTTTATCTTTACGTCCGGAATATGATTCTGATCCTGTAGTTACTGTTGATTTGTATGTACAGTTAGAGTTGCCTTTGGGAATCCGACGTCATTGGAATGGACTTTTCCATGTTCCCAATGTCAACAGTGTAGTGTCGACATCTCGGACTCCAGTTCGTAGAACAGCCCGGATTGTTCGTAGAACTACGGTGAGAGACATCCTGGATATCTCACACCCGAGGAGTCATCTGGGAATGATGCCCCAGTGGACTAGATACTCATGATGTGCACTTGGGCACTTTTTAATTTTTGGTGTGGTACTGTATTTAAAACCTTATGTTTATCTTTTGTCAGTTGTTATAAATATTTTAGGTATGTATTTTCTTCTTTTGTAAGTTATTTGTATATTATTGGTACAACTTATGATGAACCATATGTATATTATGTGTGATGTTTTTTTTATATTATTTGGTATTTCTGCATTATTTTATTATACAATATTCTGTCTAACAGGAAAAATTTTACAACCCGTATTATTAAGTAACAAATGTTTGACAACTTGGGTAGATTTTATCTTTCTTTTATTTTCTTTATAAATGTGACATCCTCATAAAAGGGGTGTTACATTAGTTGGTATCAGAGCCCAAGTTAGAGTCTTTTGGGGTTGTGGTTGGGTTTATTTTTGTTTATGCTGTGTGATTCTCTGGGATTTACTTTCGAAAGGATGTATCTAATTTTGTTTGTTCTATTTGAAGAAAGAAGATGGCTGGCAGAGGTAGAGGTCGTGCGAACGTAAATCGTGATGTGGACGCTATAGTTACGACTGCTGAAGCTATGCAGCGGATGGCGGAATTGATTACTCAGCAGAATTTGAGAGCAGCTCAACAGCAAGATGCTACGGCTGATGCCCTAAATTTATCTGAGTTTAGGCGTAACAATCCGCCACAGTTTAGAGGCGAGGTTGATCCCGAGAAAGCAAGTCAATGGATACAGGATATGGAGAGAATTTTTGAAGGAATGAGATGCACCGATGAGAAGAAGGTAACGTATGCAGCCTATATGTTAAGGGGAGATGGAGAACATTGGTGGAGAGGAACTCGCCGAGTATTGCAGATAGAAGGAACGAAAATTACATGGGAGGTATTTTCCAATGCTTTTCTGGAGAAGTATTTTCCTGCGAGTGCTAGACATGCTAAAGAAATGGAATTTTTGGGTTTGCGACAAGGTATTATGACAGTGAATGAGTATGCCACAAAATTTGAACGATTGTCTCAGTTCTCAGATTATGCTCAGACACGGTAGGATGATGTGTGGAGATGTAGGAAATTTGAATCAGGATTGAGAGTGGAACTGAAACGAGGGGTGGTGTCCTTAAGAATAACTCAATTTCATGTTTTGGTTGATGCATGTGCGCGACTTGAGGAGTTAGAGTCGTCACGAGATCAGAGGAACCGTAATTTTGGGCCAACAAGGTTTCAGAGAGGTGGTGGTAGTAATATGAATCGATTTCAGCGCAAGCCGTATTCTAGACCACAAGGAAATCAATCTCAGCGACCACAAGTTGGGAGAAGTGCAAGTAGTAGTGGAGTTGGACAAGGAGTGACGTTTACACCAACATGCTTTAAATGTGGGAAGAAAGGCCATATCTCTCCGGAGTGTACATTAAAAGGTACAGTTTGCTTTAACTGTAAGCAACCTGGGCATATGTCGAAGGATTGTACTCAGCCAGAGAAGAAACCTACTGTTCGTTATGTACGTGCTAGTCAGCAAAAGTCTGGAGGTACTCAACCAAGATCTGGAGGGCGAGTATATACTATGACAGGAGCTAAAATTTCTAAGTCTGATGATCTTATTCAGGGAGAAGGTGACATTGGAGGTAATCTTCTGACTATATTATATGATTCTGGTGCTACACACTCATTTATTGCCTATGATTGTGTGGAAAGATTGAAGTTGCCTGTGTCTTCTCTGAATGTTAAATTGAGTGTATCTACGCTAACTGCTAAACCTGTAGTTACATCTATGATATGTTTGGATTATCCTATTGTTATGAAGGACCGTAGGTTTTTGGTCAACTTGATTTGTTTACCTCTTGTTGAGATAGATGTAATATTAGGGATGGACTGGTTATCTTCTAACCATATCCTTATAGATTGTGCAAGCAAAACCATAGTTTTTCCTAAGGAAGAAAAGACTAGATTCTTGACTGCTGTCGAGGTTAAGTCTTTGTTAAGAGATGGAGCACAGGGATATATGATATTATCTTCTCTAGAAGTTAAGAATGAGAAGAATGTGAATATTATTCCTATTGTCAACAAGTTTCCAGAAGTTTTTCCTGATGACGTACCTGGTTTGCCACCTGAGAGGGAGATTGAGTTTTCAATTGATTTAGTACCCGGAACAGGTCCTATCTCAATTGCACCGTATCGTATGTCGCCAGCAGAGTTGGGGGAGTTGAAAAAGCAATGGTGGAACTGTTGGAGAAACAGTTTGTACGACCTAGTGTTTCCCCGTGGGGTGCGCCAGTGCTTTTGGTTAAGAAGAAGGACGGAACTTCACGACTTTGTGTGGATTATCGTTAGCTGAACAAGGTGACTATCAAGAATAAATATCCGCTTCCACGGATTGACGATTTGATGGATCAGTTAAGAGGAGCTGTGGTATTTTCTAAGATAGATTTGAGATCAGGTTATCACCAGATTCGTGTTAAGGGGGAAGATGTACCGAAAACAGCTTTTCGAACTCGTTGTGGACATTATGAGTATCAAGTAATGCCATTCGGGGTGACGAATGCTCCTGCAATATTCATGGATTATATGAATAGGATTTTTCATCCGTATCTAGACAGATTTGTCGTTGTTTTTATTGATGACATTCTGATCTATTCACAATCTAAGGAAGAGCATGCTGAACATCTCGGTATTGTTCTTCAGATTTTGAGAGAAAAGCAGCTGTATGCGAAATTGGCTAAGTGTGAGTTTTGGTTGGAGGAAGTTCAATTTTTAGGTCACGTGATTTCTAAAGAAGGTATTTCGGTAGACCCATCAAAAGTGGAGACGGTTTTACAGTGGGAAAGGCCTAAGACGGTAACAGAAGTTCGAAGTTTTGTTGGACTTGCTGGGTATTACCGGAGGTTTATCGAGGGTTTTTCCAAGATTGCTGGACCACTTACGCAACTTACAAGGAAAAGTCAAGCTTTTGAATGGACGGAAGAACGTGAAGCCAGTTTCCAGGAGTTGAAGAAAAGGTTAACAACTGCACCAGTGTTGATCTTACCAGATTCTAATAGATCTTTTGATGTGTATTGTGACGCTTCTTATCAAGGGTTAGGATGCGTTTTGATGCAAGATCGGAATGTTGTAGCGTATGCTTCTCGTCAGTTGAAGGTTCATGAGAGGAATTATCCAACGCACGATTTGGAATTGGCCGCAGTGGTTTTTGCTTTGAAAGTGTAGAGACATTTTCTGTATGGGGCATTATTCAATGTCTTTAGTGATCACAAAAGTCTGAAGTATTTGTTTGATCAGAAAGAATTGAATATGAGGCAGAGGCGGTGGTTGGAATTCTTAAAGGATTATGATTTTCAACTCCAGTATCACCCAGGAAAAGCTAATGTGGTAGCTGATGCCTTGAGCAGAAAGGTGCTTAGTGTTTCGGCAATGATGATCAAGGAGGAGGAATTAATCAACAAATTCTGAGATTTGTGGTTGTCAGCGAAATTTACGCCTGGGAGGATTCGTTTATTCAAGGTTGTGATCTTGAATGAATTGCTTGATATAATCCGAGAGAAACAGGAGGAGGATCCATTTTTGCAAAATGAAAAAGAATTGTTGAAGCAAGGTCATAAAGCGACAGTAGAGGAAGGAGCAGATGGATTCTTAAGATTCAAAGGAAGAATTTGTGTACCTGATGATTCTGAACTTAAGAAAAGGATATTAGATGACACTCATACTAGTGATCTAAGTTTACATCCAGGAATGACCAAGATGTATCAAGACTTGCAGAGGTTGTTTTGGTGGCCGAGGATGAAAAGAGACGTAGCGGAACGTGTGGCTTCTTGTTTAGTTTGTCAGAAAGCGAAAGTGGAACATCAGAGACCAGCGGGTATGTTACAACCGTTAACTATTCCAGAGTGGAAATGGGATAGTATCTCGATGGATTTCGTTACTGGATTGCCAAAGACGAGGAAAGGTCATGATTCAATATGGGTTATAGTCGACAGGCTTACTAAATTGACTCATTTCTTACCAATTAATATTAAATATTCGTTGGAAAGATTAACCCAGTTGTACATTGATGAGATTGTTAGATTACATGGTGTACCTATGTGTATAGTTTCTGACAGAGATCCGAGGTTTACGTCAAGGTTATGGCGAAGTTTGCAAGAAGCAATGGGAACTAAGTTGCGGTTAAGTTTGGCTTATCATCCGCAGACTGATGGTCAGA
Organism: Ormosia semicastrata; assembly: GCA_029884595.1. Taxonomy (NCBI): domain Eukaryota; kingdom Viridiplantae; phylum Streptophyta; class Magnoliopsida; order Fabales; family Fabaceae; genus Ormosia; species Ormosia semicastrata. The sequence goes on along the minus strand of JAQQTO010000062.1, from coordinate 13,082,863 downwards.
CAGATAGAACTATACAGTCTTTGGAAGATCTGTTGCATGCTTGTGTTTTGGAGCAACGAGGGAGTTGGGATGAATTTCTGTCTTTAATAGAATTCACCTACAACAATAGTTTTCACTCGAGCATAGGGATGGCACCCTATGAGGCGTTGTATGGAAGACGATGTCGAACACCGTTGTGTTGGTATCAAGATGGGGAAAGTATGATTATTGGACCAGATCTTGTACAACAAACTACGGAGAAGGTGAAGATGATACAAGAGAAGATGAGGACAACGCAGAGCAGACAGAAAAGTTATGCGGATAAACGAAGACGACTTCTTGAATTTGAAGAGGGTGAGCATGTGTTTTTAAGAGTGACTCCTACGACTGGTGTCGGAAGGGTTATCAAGTCTAAGAAGCTTACTCCTAAGTTTATTGGACCGTATCAGATTATCCGACGTATAGGTCCTGTAGCGTATCAGATTGCTTTGCCGCCTTTTCTATCTAATCTGCATGATGTATTTCATGTATCTCAGTTGCGAAAGTATATACCAGATCCGACGCATGTTATACAACCAGATGAAGTACAGCTAAAAAAAAATTTGACTTACGAAACTTTACCTATTAGAATAGAGGACAGAAAGGTAAAACAGCTTCGAGGGAAAATGATTGAACTGGTAAAGGTTATTTGGAATGAGGTGACAGGTGATGCTACCTAGGAGCTGGAAGATAAAATGAGGGATTAGTATCCTCATTTGTTTTAATGTGCAGTGAATTTCGAGGACGAAATTTTTATTTGTTGGGGAGAGTTGTAACACCCCAATTTTTGGAAAAATGTCCCGAATATTTTGTTTGTTGTTTTTCAAACTTTTGGGTAAATGACTGTTTAGTCCCTGTTTTACTGTTTCTTATTTCGTTTTACGAAGTACAAGTAATTATTACAAGTTATAATTTTATTTGGTTGTTTGGCATAAATTGCTTCGAGACCGTAAAATAAAATTTTTTCCAAACTACTGTTTTAAATTTTTCTATATGAAATACATACATATAATACTGTCTATAATTTTATTTGAGCGTTTTGGATGATTTGCTTCGTGATGGAAAAAAATAGAAAAATGACCATTTCATCCCGAATGTACTGTTTTTGGTTTTTCTATATGATACAGTGTTTGATATTACTGTCTGTGATTTTATTTGGACTTTTTATGAGATTTGCTTCGGGTCAAGAAAATAATAATTTTTCGGACCGGAGAAATCTTATTTTAATTATTCGGAGCTGGGAGATCTTACTAAACCTAATTCTGAATGAGACTGTTTTTAATCTTTTAATTTTTAGGATTTAACTGTCCAATAAAATAATTTTGTATTATTATAATATTATTTTATTAGTCAGTATAATTAAATGACAGTGGACCCGAAAATGTTTTGTGGGACCCACGTTTAGCAAAACAGTTAGTTTAATAGCTTAATTAAACCTCATTAGCAATGGAACTTTCTTGAACATGATGACTAAGCTTAATGACTAGGTTTAAGTAATGAAGAAGCTTAATGACAAGGCTTAGTGACAAGGCTAGGATTGACCAATGAGAGCTAAGCTTGCAAAACAAGTTTTAATCTTGACCTTTGATCCATTCTAAGGCTAGGATGAAGCCAAGCCCATGGACACCTTGCATGGCTTGAAGTCCACGGCCATACACTCCATGAGGGCCATAATCACTTGCTTTTCCATGCAATTTTCTCTCTTCTCTCTCTTCCAAAATCACCAAAAACTCCATTGGTGTTCTTGAAGCTCTATTCGCCAAACACACTTCATGACCATACCATCACTCAAAAATTTATCCAACCAAGTTTTCTAAACCTAAACTCAATTCTAAGAATATCTCTAGTTGAGAGTTCTTGCAAAATCCTTCATTTGAAGCTTGAAAAATCTACTTGGAAGATTTTACCTAGAAGGTGAAATTTCTTGTTTCTCTTTTCTAAATTCTTTTTCAATGTTCTAAGCCATGATTTATCCATGGTTTAAGTTCTCTTTAATATTTGTAACTTATAGAAATTTGTTTAAGCTTGTTAGGTAATTTTGAAGGAGAAAATCGAAAACCCTAGGAGGAGTGAAAGCATATTTGTCTTCATTTAAGGTAAGAGGAAGACTTAGGTCTTATCATCCTTGTGTGGTGGTAAGAAAATGGAGATTTGTTTGTGATTGTAGAATCCATAAGGATTCTTTTGGTGTGTTTGTTATTATTTGTTAATAGTTTTCCTATTTGTTATTAGCTTTCTTAATTGTTATTTGTAATAATTTGCATGTCTAAAAGCTTTGATAATATTGTATGTGATAGGAATGCATGATAAAATATAGGATGTGAATAATATGTCAAGGTTTGCATGAGTGTTCCAAAGAACACACTCATAAGGTTCACGGCCATCAACCAAAATAGGAACCAAAATGTTCTCTTTAATTTTCCTAAATTGTGATTTAATTAATCTAGGAGAATTAACAAAATATAACATTGTTAAGTTATGGAAAACTAATTTAGAGATCAAATAGCAAAAGTTAAGTATTTCGGCCAACATGCCAAACCAAGTAACAATGATTTCTAAGATCAATTTCAAATCATTTTCAATTAAAAAGAAGCAATGTATATTAAAAGGAAATTTTCCACATTGAGTTTTAAAGAAATAAATTGATTAGAATTAAATTTATGAAATTAAAACTAAATTTATGTTATAAATGAAATACAGTAATTTTTGAGAATTTCTAACATATGGCTCACTTTATGTTTTGAAGCGTGTTAGAGATTTTCAAAAGGATTAAATTATACGGTTATGAATTAAGTAAACAGAATTTTTATGGAAAAATTAGGAAACTATTATTGTAATTTTTCTAAAGAAAATACTGTCAATTTTTATTAAAAATTGGACAAATAAAATAAACAAGATATCCAAAAGACAGTATACGGTATGAAAAATATTCTACGTAGTTTAAACATACTAAATATTATTTCTGTTTATTTAAACAGTGATTTTTAAGGGAATTGGACAAAAAAAACTATTTAAAAATTCTACGCGATTGAGAAAACGTATTAAAAACACTACACGATTTTAAAAGTAGGAAAAAAATAAATTTATGCGATTTAAAAATATTTGTAAAAATAACAGAATTGTGAAAATACGATAAAATTTCTACGCAACTGACCGTTACTGTATATCTCACTGTCGGGAAAGTGTGAACCCATACATGACTTTTTTTTTTTTTTTTTTCCAAAGTGAGGGCAAGCTTTTGTCAGTCGGGCATGAGGTGAACCCGTACAGGCTTTGAAACAGTATTTGTCCGATGGGACTTATTCTTTATTTTTTTTTTTTTTTTTACCATTGAGGGTATTCTGGTAAATTTCTCATGCTTTGTGTTAATGCCAATTTTTGGTGGATTGATTGACGAGATGAATCACATCGGGTAGTCGGTGTGATAAACGTAGTGTGGTTCATTTTTCTTTATGAACTTGGAGACATTAGTGTGCGGAATCCCATATGTGGACAGTTGGTTGCTCCGCCTGGGCCATGGTAACCGGTAACACTCTAATGGACTTGACACGCATTATATTTAATCAAGATCATGTAAAGTCTAATAGTACATTGCCTGTAGTGTCACAACGTGAGACCGTGAACTACACCATGCCGTGGAATAAAGGGGTTCCATGTGATGGTGGGCTATAGACGCAACGTATGACAGCGCAATAGTTTGGTTGGGCAGCCGTGGTACTAAAGGACTTTGTGGGCCATTCTCTCTGATATCTGTTGTTGGATGTCTTTAGCTCCATGGAGTAGGATTGTGTCATATTGTATATGCTTATATATGATATTTGATTTGTTTTGATTCATTAATATTTTATCTGTTCCTTATTATATCATTAGCGGCTATATTATATGTTGTTGTGGGATTTAAATGTTTATCTTATTTTATTGTTATAGTTTTCCATATTGTATTGTTCTATATTACATAAATTGTATGTGGTTGTATTTGTCGTTTTCTTACTTACCATGTTTGTGATGAATGAGACTGTCTTACCTCTTTATTGTATGTGTTTTCTGTATATATAAATTATGTGGTAAAGAGTTTGAGGAAGAGGAACAGCCTCCTGAGATTGTATATACTGAAGAGGAGGAAGAACAGCAAGTGGAAGACTAGTACTACGATCAAGAACCATCAGATCATCCCTATCCATTGGATTGACTGTTTGGTATAGTGGTGCCAGGATTCTTAGGTTTTGTGAGGATAGAGTTCCATAGAGGGATCGAGGGCTGGCGTACTCGTGAAGAGAATGGTGTAGTAGCATACATGGGGACTATTACTTTATCTTTACATCCGGAATATGATTCTGATCCTGTAGTTACTGTTGATTTGTATGTACAGTTAGAGTTGCCTTTGGGAATCCGACGTCATTGGAATGGACTTTTCTAAGTTCCCAATGTCAACAGTGTAGTGTCGACATCCTGGACTCTAGTTTGTAGAACAGCCCGGATTTCTGTTCGTAGAACTGCGGTGAGACATCCTGGATATCTGTCACCTGAGGAGTCATCTGGGAATGATGCCCCAGTGGACTAGATACTCATGATGTGCACTTGGGCACTTTTTAATTTTTGGTGTGGTACTGTATTTAAAACCTTATGTTTATCTTTTGTCAGTTGTTATAAATATTTTAGGTATGTATTTTCTTCTTTTGTAAGTTATTTGTATATTATTGGTACAACTTATGACGAACCATATGTATATTATGTGTGATGTTTTTTTTTTATATTATTTGGTATTTCTGCATTATTTTATTATACAATATTCTGTCTAACAGGAAAAATTTTACAACCCGTATTATTAAGTAACAAATGTTTGACAACTTGGGTAGATTTTATCTTTCTTTTATTTTCTTTATAAATGTGACATCCTCATAAAAGGGGTGTTACAGTTGTCATATAGTGTATAATAGGCTGAAGTCCAAATTATCTTCTTGGCTTCTTTAGGATCAATAGCCAAGATCCCGTCACGCTAGTAGTCACCAACGGGCTTGATCCAGTCATCACTCTCTCCGACTAGCATCATGATTTCAATGTTTGTTATGCTTGATGCCACAAAGGTTTCCTTGATAACAGACTTATTCTTTCCTGGACTCTTTGCATAACATCCTCTTAAATATGTTAGAGTTGTATATGATTACAGAGGTAGCATAATACTTGCTTAACATGTCTATTTAATTTTGTGACTTTCTGAGTTAGTTTAGTCACTTTGCTATAACACTATATATGAAAAATAGTTGTTATTAGCTTAGGAAATGACTTAAATTGCTTAGTTTATAGAAATAAATATGGAGAATTTGTCTATAGGTCACAAATGTGTGAAATCTCACGTAGTTAAATTTGTAGAGTTAATTGAGTTAGTTTGGTATTTTTAAGTACAAGTTTGGTATTTTTAAGTACACTGAGTGAGTGTTTTAATACTGGATTGACTTTACTGAGATATGAAAATTTACGATATTGATAAAAATAGGGTTAAGATGAATTCTAGGATTTATTATAATACCTATGGAAATTAGGAAACTTGATTTTGGTAAATTAAAGTATTCCTAAGGGACAATGTTTTTACAAAATATCTCATTTTTGCCTTAAGTTTCCATTGTTCTCCAACCTTCTTCTTTGACTTTCTATGATATTTCCTCTCATCTCATTCACTCTCACACATTCTAGCCGAAAGACGAGAAATGAAAGATGAGAAAAGGAAAAGAAAAGAAGAAAATGAGAAGGAATAAGAGGAAAAGAAGAGGAAAACTAAAGGCAAATCAAAAGCTTAAAGTTCATTCTTGCTACAATAGGTAGGGATGCTTGTTCTCAACTTTAACCCTTGCCTTTTCTTCACTTCAAGCTTGAGTTATGCATGGTAGGTTAGAAAATTAGGTTTTTATGGTTTTTTCGTGGTTTAAGATGGTTGAATTGGTTGAGAACTTGTTTTGTGGTTTTATTTGTGTTTATATGTGCATAGTGGTTAATTTGAAACTTGTTTACATCCTTGAAACCTCATATCCATGAGTTGAGAAAATGGATATTTTGTAGATAATTAGTATGGATCATTTCTTGTGAGGTGATGTGTTGATAGGGTGTGTGTGATAGTTTGATTGACTTTAGTGACCGTATATGGTGTTGGAAACCACTTAACTTGATTTTGGGAGTTAGTTTATGGTTTGAGAACCAATGGAACAGGAAAAATCTATTTTTGGTTCACTGGCACCTAGGCGCCAGAGTTGGGTACCTAGACTCCTACTGTCCAAAATTAATACAACAAAGCACTGCGCACAAGGCACCTAGGCGCTAATTTTTAGCGCCAAAGCTCCAATGGCAGGGGAAACAGGGCAGCTGTTCTGCCACTTGAACACCTGAGTGCCCAAAGACTAGAAAATAGAAAGGTGGTTCCTGGTGCCAAGGCACCTAAGCACTAGAAGGCTAGCACTTGAGTGCCTAGAACAGAACACACGATGTGTTTTATGTTGAGGAATTGGAGTACCTTACTTGTTGGGATCCTTTATATATGCTCTTTGATGTGTATTGAGACACTATTAGGAGTATTTCATGGAATGAATAACTACCTTGTATATATGGGATTTGGTGAAACCATGGGCATCCAAAGTGTTGGGTGTTGGTGTATGCCCTAGAGGCTAATACATTTGTCTGTATTTACATACATTCTATTATGCTATTTTTTTAATATATGAGGCATTTCATTTATTGTGTTCTTTTTAATGAACATAATCAAGTCCTTAGAATAGTAAGTTTGATGTCATAGGACATCAAGTGGTTAACTTGATCGTGAGATCCTATTGGATAAAATTAGAACACTATTCTTAAATGTCCCTAGTCAAGTATTATTGTTAATTAGGACAACAATAATGCATTGAGACTAGTATGTGCGTAGACTAATGACCACATCTCACGAGTCATGGATATGAGATATCAAGTCTTTCACATGGGTACATATTAGAGTAATGATGTACTAGACTGACCCACCATGAGAATGCTACATGGATCGTTACATGAGTGTTATAAGCGATTCTTATAGTGACAATGGTGTCTGTGGTCCTTTGACCTAAAATCACTACAATTCCTACATAAGGAGTTGTGTGTTTTAATGCCATCAAACGTCATCTGTAACAAGGTGATTATAAAGTTAGTTATTAGACATACTACGAATTATATAGAGGGATGTGAGTGACCTTGATGAGATTTGTCACTCCTACATAACAGGAGCGATATCTTTGGGCCCCCTGATTGAGTGAGACTGCGAAATGCATGACCATGCTCAAATGAGTTAATATAAGATATTGATTTGATTTGTTATTACAAAGCCTACTCGAGTATTAGGAAATGAAGGTTTAGACTATACAAGGGTGACGCATTCCATGCCTTATATTCAATCTAGATATCTTGACAAAGGGACTAAACGATACGAAAAGATTGGTCACAGAAAGGTTATGTCAAATCACTGATATTTTTATTACTTGGGTAGCAACGATGTGTTGCAAGATGCCTCTCACTGCTTGTAATATTAAAATGGGATTTTAATATTATTGCCAATGTAATGAGAATCTACAGGGTCACACACATAGAGCAGACTAAAATTGGAGCAATAAATCCAAGTTGGACTCAGATTCAAATATGGGCCAGACTCATAACAGATGAGTCTAGGGTTGCACAGCTTACCTTGCTACTGCTCACACTCACTTAAGGCAGTCATTATTATAAATAGTACTGCTAAGGGGTTGCTAAGACACACATATTACATAACCCTAGCCGCACCTATAGAAAAGTGAGTGAGAGAGCAACAAATTTCTTCTCTTCTTTTCGCAGCTAGCACTATATAAGAGACGTGAGGCTCCTCTTTACGGACGTTGGATGTTTGTGAGTTTGCTCATGTGGATACCGTAGAGACATCATTGCTATTACGGTGTTGGTGATTCATGTCACTTCCTTTTGATCACGCTTTAAGAGGTAAATATTTAAAAACTCGGATTATGGCTTTTTCACAAGGATCCTTGGTGGGAATCCTATTTTTTTGCTACGTGATGTATCCGTAATTCCCAACAGTGGTATCAGAGAGTCTTACGAAACCATGATTCGATTTTTTGTTTTCATTTTGCATGAGATAACATGTTTGTTGTTCTTATTTTTTGATAAAAGATATGATCTTTAATATATTATTTCAGAAAAACGAATGAAACCCCTTTGCGAAAACATATTATGTTTTATATGATGTATACAAAACTGTAATGTTGTTTTCAAAAACCCATGAAGATGTTCATATGTTCTGTGAAAATCATTTTATTTTGAGATGTATGTTTTTGCAAAGCTTTCTGGTATGTATGTGATACGTACAATGTTTTGGAATCCTTATTCTCAATGCACGGTGCAAAAGGTTTAGGAAACCTTGTTATTGGTATGCGGCAACAAAGGTTATGGAATCCTTGTTTCTGCATGAGCGGCGCAGCGCAAGGGGTTTTAGAAACCCTATTCCTATTTTGCGGTAGCAGCATCAAGTGTTGATGTCAAGCCCTTAAGGAGGCGCAAGGGTTCAAGTATTGAAAGCGGCACAAGGGTTCCCCATTGTGCATGAAGCGTTCATGTGTTTTCAGGTTTAGGGTTCAAGCCGTCAAGGGAGGCACAAGAGATTCAGCTCTTGTTTTCGGTTCAATTTTTTGGGTCGGGACGCTGCCTCGCACCCCGCAAGGGGCGGCCTCCCCTTGACCCCCCGCCCACTACCTCTGCGTAGTGTGTTATTCGAAAGTGCGATATTTTCTATCCATTTTTATGACTCATGAAAATAATAATGTATTATTGTTTTGAGTTTGTATGTTCTTTGTGATGCATGGTGCATGGTTGTGGCCTTAGTCCTCTTTTTATGCTATTTTGATTTTTATAAATACGACCTGTTGTCGTGCCTTTCTTTCTACATTCTGATTGTACATTTTATTCTCACCTAACTCCCTTCGAATGTAAAAGAGGTTTCTATATAATGTAATGTTGATGTGGAGGCAAGAAGACGGCATCAAGTGAGGACATTGGTGGGAGACGCTTAGTGTAGCTAGCTTAGTTAATGCTACTCTCTTAAGGGGCCATAACCATGTCACTTTTATCATATGCTTTATATGTATGAGATGTATAAATAATGTTCATTGTATGATAAACAATTTAATAAATGGTGAGATCTAATAATAATAAGAATTCCTTCAAAGCAAATATTAAGTCATTTAGTGATGCCTTCCAATGTGTGGCACTTGTCAAGACTAGTATCGATCAAGTGCAGGTCTACCAAAGCAAGATGCCTTTATCTATATTAGTAAGACGCAATGGGATAAGGGTAATATCCAACTGCCAACCATTGGATCTGACTTAACTAGGCCATTTCAATAGGATTGAAGGCTTAGAGGCATGAAGTTGGATTGGAATAAGTGTTATTCACCCAACTATCCAAAAGTTACATGTGATGTAATTGGAAAGTGTTTCCTACCTAAATAACTGAATTTTGGGTGATCAGCCAAAGTTGACACAAAACTAGGTGAAATATGGATCTTAGCCCACTAGGAAATCTTACGATGGGATTTTCTGAGTCAATGCTGAGGGTCATTGACTTGAATAAAATAGTGGGAAGCATATTTAATTAAAAGACCTTATCAAATATATTTATTGCATGATACTTATATTTTGCATATTTCTATTGATAGATTACCATGGCAACAAACACATCAAGTAACTTATCACTGCGATCTGTCCTTGAGAAGGACAAGTTATTTGGAACGAATTTTCTAGACTGGTACAGGAATTTAAGGATTGTCCTCAAGCAAGAGAAAAAATTGTGTGTACTAGAACAACTTATTCCTGAGCCACCTGCTACTAATGCCCCTAGAATTGAAAAGGATGCTTATAAGAAGCATCAAGATGATGCATTGGACATCTGATGTCTATTGTTGGCCACCATGAACTCTGAGCTCTAAAAGCAACATGAGAACATGGATGCCTACGATATGATCGTACACCTTAAGAAGCTCTATCAAGAGCAAGCTAGGTATGAGAGATACGAGGTCTCTAAAGTACTATTTCAGTGCAAGCTGGTAGAAGGAAGCGCTATTGGTGCTCATGTACTCAAGATGATTGGGTACATTGAAAACTTAGAGAGACTTGGTTTTTCACTAGGCCAAGAATTGGCCACTGATTTAGTCCTACAATCGTTGCTAGAAAGTTTTAGTCAATTTGTTATGAACTACAACATGAATGAGATTGACAAATCATAACCAAAGCTTCTAGGTATGTTGAGAACTGCTAAGCAGAACATTAATAAAGGCAAAGGAAAGGCCATAATGATGGTCCAAAAGAATAAGGGCAAGAAACAGCAGAAAAAGCCCAAGGACAACTGGAAGAGCAAGGGCAAGGATAAGTCCAAGCCCAGCACTTCTGGCTTGAAACCAGTGGATAGAGTGGCTAAGGAACGTACATTGTAACACCCCAAATTCTGACTATGTGAATAGTAATAGCAGAATTACACTGTTTTACATTTTTTGTGTGTTATAAAAATAGTTTGACTGTTCTGAGATCATTTTTTATCATTTTGTGTGATTTGCTCTGAGTCAAGAAAATAATAATTTTCTGACCGGAAAAAAAAACTTATTTTAATTAATTAGAGCTGGGGGATCTTACTAAACCCAATTCTGATTGATATATATATTAATCTCGTAATTTTTAGGATTTAACTGTGCAATAAAATAATTTTATATTTTATAATATTATTTTATTCAGCAGTGCCTACTGTCTTAAAAACAGTAGAAAAATTATTTTATGGACCCAAAAAAGTTCGCGGGGCCCACGTTTATGAAAAACAGACAGCACAGCTGACTGGACAAATTCTAGCCAATAAGAGAAGGTCAACGAAGGTAGGCTTGACTTTCTAAACTAATTAGAATGAGTCAACAAAAGAAGCATTGACTTCTTTGTGAACCATTAGATTGTAAAGCTTGTTGTAGAAGCTTTGATCCAAACTGTTGATCTGAACAAGGGTGAAAAATGAATCTTGACAAAGCCACTAAGTATTATCCGTCGAGTGAAGATGCCCATATTCGTCGAATTGGACTTTCTGAAACAATGCCAAAATCCGTCGAAATTGAATATTTTAAGACCATGCTATATCTGTCGAATTTGATCTTCTGACTATTTGGTACTATGTTAAAATTCATCGAGTGAGAATGTTAAAATTCGTCGAGTGAAAATATTAAAATCTGTCGAGTGAGAAGGCTCATGTCCATTAAGTAAGAATGTCAATTTCCGTCGAGTATGGATGCCAATGTTCATCAAAATAGAATGATAATGTTCATCGAGTTGCGATGCTAATGACCGTCGAGTAAGAATTTCTAGTCATTCAGTAAAGAAACTTCTCTAATGTCAAAATTCATCGAATTTGAATTTCTAATCATATAGTATTTTTGTTAGTTCGATAATTTGAAAGTTTCTTCTACGTTAACACCCATCCGACGAATTGCAAATTCTGTTGACTTTTAGTTTATCCGACAGTTTTTGATATTCGTTCGATAAAATCACCATTCGTCCGACAGAATTATCATTCGACAGAATGCTTATCCGACAGCACTTGATTTTTGGCCATACTTGGGAAATAATGTTCTCTCATCATACAGTATTCTGTTATGTTAATTTCATCAAAAATTTCCTTTGAAACTCACGACCATGCAGTAGCTTGGAGGGGGTTCTACAAGGTTCTTGAACAATCCAATAACCTTGAAAGTCAAATGAATGACATCAGCCATGTGCATTCAGAATAGGATATTTTACTTCAAGTAAATCCTAACTTTTATCTAAGTTTATCCCACTAGCAGCAACACTCATAATTCCACTCTCACGATTACATTTTCTCTCTCATCGAAAGCATCCATCTTTTCTCTCAAAAATCCTACTGAACTGAAGCATCAGTTTTCTTTCTTTTCTCTTTATTGGTTCGGCCAAGCACCTTACAGACACCATCTATCACCTATAATTTCTATTCTCACCACTTCTTAAAGCTAAACTGCATTCTAAACACTTTCCATGTAGAAAGTTTTCCCAAAATCACATCCTAAGTACTTCAAAATCCCACTTCTAGCTTACTTTCTTGGAGGTAAACTTTGGTTTTATGGTTCAAATTTATGTTGAGAATTTTCTAAGCCATGTTTGTTCCATGGTTTGTTATTATTGAGCATTGTTTGTGATTTTACTAATTATTTTAGAATTGTTAGGAATTGTTGTGAGTCATACGAAAGTCAAGGAGAAGGAGGAGAGCTTGAAGGGTTTGTCTTCAAGAGGTAAGAGGGAGATTTAACCTCACCAACCAGCTTTTGGTGGTGTGAGGATGGTTTTGTACGGTGAAAAATCCATAAGGGTTCTTCACCGATTATTTGATTGTGTTTGTGTTATGGTTGATTGTGTTTCTGTGCTTGCATGTGTGATTAAATGCTTAAAGCTTTGATATTATGTGTGTATGTGAAATTATGAAAGCATGAGATTGTATGTGTAAATTAGGATGTGAATAATATGATGAATCGATTGTATGTGTACTCTAAAGAGTACAGAGGCTTACGGCTATACTATGGAAAAAGGACCAAAGTCCTTACACTGATGAATTAAAATGAGAACTGAGAGATTTAAATGAATTTGGGAAAATTTTGAGTATAGTAAAATAAAGTGATTTTATGAGTAGTAAAGAAAAGAAATAACGATTTTTGAAAAAAAAACAATACCATTTACTGATTTTTAGAGGAGTTATACCGTAAATTTTTATAAAAGAGGGACTAAATTATAAATTTTATCAAAATGAGGGGCCATTATGTAAATACTTGTTTTTAGAGGGGTAATATTGTAAATATTATTTTTAGAGGGGTTAAACTGTAAATATTTTATAAAAGAGGGACGATTTTGTAAATATTAATTTTGAGGGACTAATGGGTAAATATAAGTTTTTGAGGGACTAAAGTGCAAATATGGAAAATGTTGAAAAATCGCTATGCGATTTCGAAAAGGCGACAGAATTGAGTCAAAATTGAGAAAACGTGGAAATATTATCGCGCGATTAAAATACAGTAATTATACTGTTAGATTATTGTATGGGACCCGAATATGTGATATGAAATTGGAAATGTGAATAGTGCATAGTACATGCATTGGAAAGGTCCGATGGATTGTATGAGGCTAGTTGCCTATGAGAGACTACACCTCCTGAGTGGGTGCGATATGCGTAGTGTAAGTCACTCGTTGACTTTGGGGGCATTGGGGTGCGGGTTAACTACAATGGGCAGATGGTAGCTCTTCTGTACCGTGGGTTAGACCGACGCAACACACCAATGATCCGGACTGAGACACTATCCTTAATCAAGATCTGATAAAGACTGTCGTGTATATGCTGGATGTGCAAAATTGAGCACGTGGTCCAAGGTATGTTAGTACCGACACTTCCTTTCGATCACTCTCTCCGACTTGAGTTGTAGCTCCATGGAGTAGGAAATTGAGTCTGTGTGCATACATATAATGATAGAGGATATTATCGTAATTTCTGTTTATGATGATTGATTTATTGATTTATTGATTATTGATAATGACATGACTGTAATTATTGTGTATTACATGTTTTGTGATGATATTGATGTTAGTGGCATAATTGTAATTATAGTATGATAACTGTATGAGATATTGTATGTGTTTATCTTCATTACTGCCATACTGGTATTGGCGTAGGTGATCTCACCTCTTTGTATGTATGTTTGGTATTATATTTATAATTGTTAAGAAGTCGAGCAAGAAAAAGAGCGAGAAACTGAGGAGGAGCAGATTCCTGCTGAGGACGTCGAGTTTTGAAGAGATGCAGATACCTAGTTTCCTTGGCTACCTGAGGTTTACATTTATCGGAGGAGATGAGGCATGGACTGTAGACTTAGAGAGAGAGAGTATTTATTACTTGGGAGACCTAAATATTAGACTGAGCAGACAACATTTAGGAAACCCATACTTTTCTGTCAATATTTATGTACAAATAGAATTCTCAATATCTATTAGGCAATATTGGGGAGCTTACTATCATACTCCCAGTGCGGTTAGTATTGTGTCGTCTGCTCGGACACCTGTCCGTAGGACTGCACATCATAATGGATTCCTATCTGCTGAGGAATCTGAGGAGGACCCGTCTGAGGGTTCTGGTGTCTAGTAGGATTTGGGCTATATGTTAGTTTTAAAGTTTAAAGTTTAAATATTTTGGAAGTCTAGTTTGTAAAATATTTAAGTACAATAGTACTAAAGGCTTGTATGTATATATATGCTGTAAATTATGTGTGACCATGTTGTTATGTCTTTATTTTCTGCTAAGTTTAACTTATTATCATCAAGAAATTTTATAACTCGTATTTATAATACAAGCGCGATATTTAACTGAAGGGTAATTTGGTAATTAAATAACACCAAGTGTGACGCCCTGAGGAGGTGTTACATTAGTTGGTATCAGAGCCCAAGTTAGAGTCTTTTGGGTTTATGGTTAGGTCTGTCTTGTCCAAGTTGTGTGATTCTTTGTAATTGTTTTCAGAAAAAAAAAACAATATTGTTTGAAGACTGACCTTCACTTTTCTTTATGTTGTTCAGTCTGATTGGTAGAGCGAAATGGCACGACGCGGAAGAGGACGCATGAATACGAGGGCAGCAGCTGGAAATGCCGGCGATGACAATCAGAATATGGCTGCAGCTGTAGCAGCAATGCAACGAATGGCTGAGGTTGTTGCACAGCAGAATCAAAGGGCACATGATGATGCTCATAGCTTGTCAGAATTTCGGAGGAACAATCCATCGAAATTTCATGGAGAGTTCGACCCAGAGAAGGCTGATATATAGATAAAGGAGCTGGAAAAGATATTTGAAGGCATGGGTTGTAATAATGAGCGGAAGCTTACTTTTGCCACATTCGTGTTAGTCAGTGATGGAGAGGCTTAGTGGGCAGGAGCCCGGAGGTTGATCCAAGCTGAAGGGAGAGTTGTGACATGGCAGCTCTTTAGGCAGAAGTTTCTGGGGAAGTATTTCCCAACTAGTGATCGACATGCTAAGGAGATGGAGTTCCTTAGTTTGAGGCAAGGGGCGATGACTGTAAATGAGTACGCAGCAAGGTTCGAAAGCTTGTCTAAGTTTTCGAGGTACTTCCAAATGCATCTAGATGAGGAATGGAAGTGTAGGAAGTTTGAAGAGGGGCTGAGGCTTGACATCAAGCGAGCTTTAGCAACTGTGGACATTGATCAGTTTCCGGTATTGCTAGATAAGTGCCGAAAGGTGGAAGAAATTGATCATCTGCGCAAGGCGAGAAATAAGAATTTTAGACCAGTACGGTTCCAAAGGGGGAAGAGTAGTGGTGACAATCGTTACCAGCAGAAACCATATACTAAACCAGCAGTAAGTCAGAATCGACAACAATCGTTTAGGGGAAGCTCTAGTGGTAGTAGAGCAGTTTCAACTGGAACTTCTGCACTTAAATGTTTTAAGTGTGGGAAAGGGCATCTCACTAGGGACTGTCGGCAAAGACAAGGAGTGATTTGTTATAGATGTGGGAAGCCCGGACATTTCTCTAGGGAGTGTGATCGCAAAAGGCGGAGCCATCGGTGGGCGTGTTCGTCTTTGCAAGGCCACAAAGCGGGTGGTCGAGTGTATACTATGAGCGGGGAGGAAGCCGCTAAATCCGAGGACTTGATAATGGAGGAGTGTGCTATTGAAGGTAATCCTTTAATAGTATTATATGATTCGGGAGCAACACATTCTTTCATTGCATGTGATTGTGTGGAGCGTTTGGGATTAACTGTGACTACATTGCCGTATGATTTGAATGTTAGTACTCTTACTGATAAGCCTGTGATAACTACAAGAGTATGCTTAAATTGCCCTGTATCTGTTAGAGATAGAATCTTTCATGTGGACTTGATTTGTTTGCCTCTTTCCAAGATTAATGTAATCTTGGGAATGGATTGGTTGTCTTCCAACCATATCTTGATAGACTGTGCTAGTAAGACGTTAGTTTTTCCTGAGGATAAGGATCCTAGATTCCTAACGGCTATGCAAGTGGAAGCTTGTTTGAAGGAAGGAGATCAAGGGTATTTGTTGATGTCTTCTATGGAGGTTCACTGTGAGGATGTTTTAAAAGATATTTTCGTAGTGAATGAGTTTCCTGAAGTATTTCCTGAAGATATACCTGGAATACCGCCGGAAAGAGAGATTGAATTCTCTATTGATTTGGTACCTGGAGCTGGACCTATATCTATAGCGCCTTATTGGATGTCGCCAGTAGAGTTGGCAAAGCTTAAGAAGCAGTTGGAGGATTTATTGGAGAAGCAGTTTGTGAGACCAAGTGTATCACCTTGGGGAGCTCCAGTATTGTTGGTAAAGAAAAAGGATGGGACTTCTCGTCTATGTGTAGACTACCGACAATTGAACAAGATTACGATCAAGAATAAATATCCACTACCAAGAATCGATGATTTGATGGATTAATTGCGAGGAGCCGCAATATTTTCTAAGATTGATTTACGTTCTGGTTATCACCAGATACGTGTGAAGGTGGAGGATATCCCAAAGACTACATTTCGGACACGATATGGGCATTACGAGTATCAAGTGATGCCTTTTGGTGTGACTAATGCACCTGCGATATTTATGGACTTCATGAATCGGATTTTCCATTCATACTTGGATAAGTTTATTGTTGTCTTTATTGATGACATCTTGATTTATTCTCGAAGTCAGGAGGAGCATGCTGAACATCTTAGAGTGGTTCTCCAGATTTTGAGGGAAAATAAGTTGTATGCCAAGTTGTCCAAATGTGAGTTTTGGTTGAGCGAAGTACAAATTTTGGGGCATGTCATATCGGCAGATGGGATTGAAGTTGATGCTTCAAAGGTGGAGACAGTTGTTCAATGGGAGAGACCAAAGATAGTATCGGAGATCTATAGTTTCATCGGATTGGCCGGTTACTATCGACGATTCATAGAAGGGTTTTCAAAGATTGCAGGACCTCTTACCCAACTTACACGAAAGAATCAACCGTTTACATGGAATGAAGCATGTGAGGAAAGTTTTCAGGAGTTGAAACGATGACTGACTACTTCATCGGTTTTAATTCTACCTAATCTGAATGAACCTTTCGAGGTGTATTGTGATGCTTCGTATCAAGGATTGGGTTGTGTACTTATGCAAGACCGTAAGGTTGTGGCATATGCGTCGAGACAGTTGAAAGTGCATAAGAAGAATTATCCGACTCATGACTTGGAGTTAGCAGCAGTGGTGTTTGCATTGAAGGTATGGAGACATTTTCTCTATGGGGCAACGTTCACTGTTTTTAGTGACCATAAAAGTTTGAAGTATCTGTTTGACTAGAAAGAGTTGAACATGAGACAAAGGCGTTGGCTCGAGTTTCTAAAGGATTATGACTTTTAATTACAGTATCATCCTGAGAAGGCGAATGTCGTAGCGGATGCTTTAAGTAGGAAAGCACTTAATGCTTCTGTTATGATGATAAAGGAGAAGGAATTGATAGAAGAATTTCGGGATATGCGATTATCTGTGAAGTTGACATCAGGGAAGATATGTTTGAATCTGATCGTTATTTCGAATAACTTGATGGATAGAATACGAGAAGGACAAAACAGTGATCAGTACTTGCAAGAAGCAAAGGAAGCAAGAAGTCAAGGAGCAGAATTGGAATTCAGCGAGGGTGTTGATGGGATTTTGAAGTTCAAGGGGAGAGTTTGTATACCAAACGATCCAGAACTGAGGAGATCAATTTTGGATGAAGCTCATAGAAGCAAGTTGAGTATGCATCCAGGAGCCACGAAGATGTACTAGGATTTGAAACAGCTATATTGGTGGCAAGGAATGAAGAGGGATGTTGCAGAATATGTATCATCCTGTTTGATTTGTCAGAAGGCCAAAGTGGAACATCAGAGACCATCAGGAATGTTGCAACCTTTGCCTATTCCTGAGTGGAAATGGGATGACATAGCAATGGATTTCGTAACTACACTGCCGAAGACTCGGAAGGGTCACGATTCTATATGGGTAATTATTGATCGGCTTACAAAGTCGGCGCACTTTTTATCGATTAATATTAAGTACTCAATGGAGAAGTTGGCTCAAGTGTACGTCAATGAAATTGTTAGACTTCATAGTGTACCATCCAGTATAATTTCTGATCGAGATCCGCGATTTACATCGAGATTTTGGAACAGTTTGCAAGAAGCGATGGGAACGAAGCTACGTTTGAGTTCTGCTTACCATCCACAAACAGATGGTCAGTCAGAAAGGACGATTCAGTCATTGGAGGACTTGTTGAGGGCTTGTGTTCTAGAGCAAACTGGTTGTTGGGATGAATTTCTACCGTTGATAGAGTTCACCTATAACAATAGTTTCCATTTGAGCATAGAGATGGCACCCTATGAGGCATTATATGGGAGAAGATGTAGAACGCCATTGTGTTGGTACCATGATGGTGAAAGTATTGTGGAAGGACCCGAGTTTGTGCAACAGACAACTGAGAAAGTGAAGATGATCCAAGATAAGATGAGGACGACATAGATGCGGCAAAAGAGTTATGCAGATAAAAGACGAAGACCGTTTGAATTTGAAGAAGGTGACCATGTATTTCTACATGTGACACCTATGATTGGAATTGGACGAGTAATCAAGTCGAGGAAGCTTACTCCGAAGTTTATTGGACCGTATCAGATACTTCGTCGGGTAGGTCCGGTAGCTTATCAGATTGCACTACCACCGTTCTTATCAAATCTTCATAATGTATTTCACGTATCACAACTACGGAAATATATTTTTGATCCGACTCATGTTATTGAGCCAGACACTGTACAACTAAAGGAAAACTTGACCTATGAGACATTTCCAACCAAAATTGAAGATCGAAGGATAAAGCAACTTCGAGGAAAGGACATCGCATTGATTAAAGTGATATGGAATGATGTAAGTCGTGAAGCCACATGGGAGTTGGAAAAGAAGATAAGAAAGCAGTATCCATTTTTTTTTTTAATATGTATGTCAAGTTTCGAGGACGAAACTTTATTTTAGAGGGGGAGAGTTGTAACACCCCAAATTCTGACTATGTGAATAGTAATAGCAGAATTACACTGTTTTACATTTTCTGTGTGTTATAAAAATAGTTTGAATGTTCTGAGATCATTTTTGATCATTTTGTGTGATTTGCTCCGAGTCAAGAAAATAATAATTTTTTGACCGAGAAAAATCTTATTTTAATTAATTAGAGCTTGGGAGATCTTACTAAACCCAATTCTGATTGATATATATATTAATCTCATAATTTTTAGGATTTAACTATGCAATAAAATAATTTTATATTTTTATAATATTATTTTATTCAACAGTGCCTACTGTCTTAAAAAGAGTAGAAAAATTATTTTATGGACCCGAAAAAGTTCGTGGGGCCCACGTTTATGAAAAACAGTCAGCACAGCTGACTGGACAAATTCTAGCCAATAAGAGAAGGTCAACGAAGGTAGGCTTGACTTTCTAAACTAATTAGAATGAGTCAACAAAAGAAGCATTGACTTCTTTGTGAACCATTAGATTGTAAAGCTTGTTGTAGAAGCTTTGATCTAAACCGTTGATCTGAACAAGGGTGAAAAATGAATCTTGACAAAGCCACTAAGTATTATCCGTCGAGTGAAGATGCCCATATTCGTCGAATTGGACTTTCTGAAACAATGCCAAAATCTGTCGAAATTGAATATTTTAAGACCATGCTATATCCGTCGAATTTGAGATATCCGTCGAATTTGAACTTCTGTTCAAATTTTTTGAATTTGATCTTCTAACTATTTGGTACTATGTTAAAATTCGTCGAGTGAGAATGTTAAAATTCGTCGGGTGAAAATATTAAAATCTATCGAGTGAGAAGGCTCATGTCCGTTAAGTAAGAATATCAATTTTTGTCGAGTATGGATGCCAATGTTCATCGAAATAGAATGATAATGTTCGTCGAGTTGCGATGCTAATGATCGTCGAGTAAGAATTTCTAGTCATTCAGTAAAGAAACTTCTCTAATGTCAAAATTCATCGAATTTGAATTTCTAATCATATAGTATTTTTGTTGGTTCGACAATTTGAAAGTTTCTTCTACGTTAACACCCATCCGACGAATTGGGAATTCTGCTGACTTTTAGTTTATCCAACAGTTTTTTATATTCGTCCGACAAAATCACCATTCATTCGACAGAATTATCATTCGACAGAATGCTTATCCGACAGCACTTGATTTTTGGCCATACTTGGGAAATAATGTTCTCTCATCATACAGTATTCTGTTATGTTAATTTCATCAAAAATTTCCTTTGAAACTCACGACCATGCAGTAGCTTGGAGGGGGTTCTACAAGGTTCTTGAACAATCCAATAACCTTGAAAGTCAAATGAATGACATCAGCCATGTGCATTCAGAATAGGATATTTTACTTCAAGTAAATCCTAACTTTTATCTAAGTTTATCCCACGGCAGCAGCACTCATAATTCCACTCTCACAGAATTACATTTTCTCTCTCATCAGAAAGCATCCATCTTTTCTCTCAAAAATCCTACGAACTGAAGCATCAGTTTTCTTTCTTTTCTCTTTATTGGTTCGGCCAAGCACCTTACAGACACCATCTATCACCTATAATTTCTATTCTCACCACTTCTTAAAGCTAAACTGCATTCTAAACACTTTCCATGTAGAAAGTTTTCCCAAAATCACATCCTAAGTACTTCAAAATTCCACTTCTAGCTTACTTTCTTGGAGGTAAACTTTGGTTTTATGGTTCAAATTTATGTTGAGAATTTTCTATGCCATGTTTGTTCCATGGTTTGTTATTATTGAGCATTGTTTGTGATTTTACTAATTATTTTAGAATTGTTAGGAATTGTTGTGAGCCATACGAAAGTCAAGGAGAAGGAGGAGAGCTTGAAGGGTTTGTCTTCAAGAGGTAAGAGGGAGATTTAACCTCACCAACCAGCTTTTGGTGGTGTGAGGATGGTTTTGTACGGTGAAAAATCCATAAGGGTTCTTCACCGATTATTTGATTGTGTTTGTGTTATGTTTGATTGTGTTTCTGTGCTTGCATGTGTGATTAAATGCTTAAAGCTTAATATTATGTGTGTATGTGAAATTATGAAAGCATGAGATTGTATGTGTAAATTAGGATGTGAATAATATGATGAATCGATTGTATGTGTACTCCAAAGAGTACAGAGGCTTACGGCTATACTATGGAAAAGGACCAAAGTCCTTACACTGATGAATTAAAATGAGAACTGAGAGATTTAAATGAATTTGGGAAAATTTTGAGTATAGTAAAATAAAGTGATTTTATGAGTAGTAAAGAAAAGAAATAACGATTTTTGAAAAAAAAACAATACCATTTACTGATTTTTAGAGGAGTTATACCGCAAATTTTTATAAAAGAGGGACTAAATTATAAATTTTATCAAAATGAGGGGCTATTATGTAAATACTTGTTTTTAGAGGAGTAATATTGTAAATATTATTTTTAGAGGGGTTAAACTGTAAATATTTTATAAAAGATGGACGATTTTGTAAATATTAATTTTGAGGGACTAATGGGTAAATATAAGTTTTTGAGGGACTAAAGTGCAAATAGGAAAAATGTTGAAAAATCGCTATGTGATTTCGAAAAAGCGATAGAATTGAGTCGAAATTGAGAAAACGTGGAAATATTATCGCGCGATTAAAATATAGTAATTATACTGTTAGATTATTGTATGGGACCCGAATATGTGATATGAAATTGGAAATGTGAATAGTGCATAGTACATGCATTGGAAAGGTCCGATGGACTGTATGAGGCTAGTTGCCTAGGAGAGACTACACCTCCTGAGTGGGTGCGATATGCGTAGTGTAAGTCACTCGTTGACTTTGGGGGCATTGGGGTGCGGGTTGCCTACAATGGGCAGATGGTAGCTCTTCTGTACCGTGGGTTAGACCGACGCAACACACCAATGATCCGGACTGAGACACTATCCTTAATCAAGATCTGATAAAGACTGTCGTGTATATGCTGGATGTGCAAAATTAAGCACGTGGTCCAAGGCTTGTTAGTACCGATACTTCTTTTCGATCACTCTCTCCGACTTGAGTTGTAGCTCCATAGAGTAGGAAATTGAGTCTGTGTGCATACATATAATGATAGAGGATATTATCGTAATTTCTGTTTATGATAATTGATTTATTGATTTATTGATTATTGATAATGACATGACTGTAATTATTGTGTATTACATGTTTTGTGATGATATTGATGTTAGTGGCATAATTGTAATTATGGTATGATAACTGTATGAGATATTGTATGTGTATATCTTCATTACTGCCATACTGGTATTGGCGTAGGTGATCTCACCTCTTTGTATGTATGTTTGGTATTATATTTATAATTGTTAAGAAGTCGAGCAAGAAAAAGAATGAGAAACTGAGGAGGAGCAGATTCCTGCTGAGGACGTCGAGTTTTGAAGAGATGCAGATACCTAGTTTCCTTGGCTACCTGAGGTTTACATTTATCGGAGGAGATGAGGCATGGACTGTAGAATTAGAGAGAGAGAGTATCTATTACTTGGGAGACCTAAATATTAGACTGAGTAGACAACATTTAGGAAACCCATACTTTTCTGTCAATATTTATGTACAAATAGAATTCTCAATATCTATTAGGCAGTATTGGGGAGCTTACTATCGTACTCCCAGTACGGTTAGTATTGTGTCGTATGCTCGGACACCTGTCCGTAAGACTGCACATCATAATGGATTCCTATCTGCTGAGGAATCTGAGGAGGACCCGTCTGAGGGTTCTGTTGTCTAGTAGGATTTGGGCTATATGTTAGTTTTAAAGTTTAAAGTTTAAATATTTTGGAAGTCTAGTTTGTAAAATATTTAAGTACAACAGTACTAAAGGCTTGTGTGTATATATATGCTGTAAATTATGTGTGACCATGTTGTTATGTCTTTATTTTCTGCCTAGTTTAATTTATTATCATCAAGAAATTTTATAACTCGTATTTATAATACAAGCGCGATATTTAACTGAAGGGTAATTTGGTAATTAAATAACACCAAGTGTGACGCCCTGAGGAGGGTGTTACATACATGCTTCCACTGTGGTCAGACCGAACATTAGAAGAGGAACTGTGCTAAGTTCTTGGAGGAGCTCAAGAAGAAGAAGGGAAGTGAGACTTCCACTTCAGGTATTTTTGTTATTGAAGTCAATTTATCTACTTCTGCATCACGGGTGTTAGATACTAGATGTGGATCTCACATTTGTGTAAATGTGCAAAATCTAAAAAGCAGTAGGGCATTAACGAAGGGCAAAGTCGACCTACGAGTGGGAAATGCAACAAAGGTTGCTGCATTAGCTGTTGGGACTTACTTATTATCTTTGCCCACTGGGCTTGTAATAGAGTTAGAGAACTACTATTTTGTGCCTGCTATTAGCAGGAATATCAATTCTGTTTCTTGCTTAGACAAGAAAGGTTTTTATTTTATTATAAAGGACAAATGTTGTTCTATTTATATAAATGATATTTTTTATGGTAGTGCACAATTGAGTAATGGACTTTATGTCCTTGATCTCAAAATGCCTGTCTATAACATAAATACAAAGAGGTTTAAATCAAACAATTTGAACCCAACTTTTCTCTGCCATTGTCGTTTGGGCCACATAAATGAGAAACGCATCTCCAAACTCCATAAAGATGGATTCTAGGACTCGTTTAATTTCGAATCATACGAGATATATGAATCTTGTTTATTGGGGAAGATGACAAAGGCCTTTTTCACTGGACAAGGTGAAAGGGCTAGTGATCTTTTAGGCCTCATACATAGTGATGTATGTGGGACACTAAACACACTGGCTAGAGGCAATTTTCAATACTTCATTACATTTACTGATGATTTTAGTAGATATGGATTTGTATATCTTATGAAGCACAAATCATAATCTTTTGAAAAGTTCAAAGAATTCAAGAATAAAGTACAAAACCAATTTGGAAAGAGTATTAAAATCCTTCAATTAGATCGAGGAGGTGAATACTTAAGCCAACAGTTTGATGATCATCTGAAGGAGTGTGGGATAATATCTCAACTCACTCCTCTAGGAACACCACAATGGAATGATGTCTTTGAAAGGAGGAACCGGACCTTATTGGACATGGTCCGATCCATGATGAGTCATGCAGACCTTCCAGGCTCCTTCTGGGGGCATACTCTATTAACAACATCTTTCACACTTAACTATGTTCCATCTAAGATGGTTCAAAAGACACCATATAAGATATGGACTGGGAGACGGCCTAGTATGTCTTTCATGAAGATTTAGGACTGTGAAGCTTATGTGAAACGTCAAGTTTTCGATAGGCTTGGACCCAAATCAGATAAATACTTCTTTGTGGGTTATCCCAAGGAAACCAAGGGGTACTATTTCTATAATCCTACTGAGGGCAAAGTGTTTATCGCATGAACAACTGTGTTTCTAGAAAGGGAGTTTATCTCCAAAGGAACCAGTGGGAGAAAAGTAGAACTTGAAAAAGTTCAAGGTTCACAAAGTAGCAATGAACCAATGATGGAAATAGAGCAGCCTCCACAAAATGTTGTGGAATAGCAACCTGCTCTAGTAGCACAAGACCTGCGTAGGTCTAACAGGATACGCTATCAACCAGAGAGATATAGATTTCTCATAGCCCAATAAGGTGACTTATTGCTCATGGATCAAGATGAGCCTGTGACTTAGCAAGAAGCCATTATTGGCCTAGAATTTGAAAAATAGCTTGAGGCTATAAGATCTAAAATGGATTCCATGTAAGCCAACCAGGTATGGAACTTGGTTGACCCACCTAAAGGGGTAAAACCCATTGGGTGCAAATGGGTTGTCAAGAAGAAAATGACATGGATGATAATGTGCATACCTTTAAGGCTAAAGGTTTCAAACAAATTCATGGTGTAGACTATGATGAGACTTTTTCCCCAGTTGCGATACTTAAATCTGTTCGGATCTTGCTTGCTATTGCAGCATACCATGATTATGAAATCTGGAAAATGGATGTCAAAACTACTTTCCTTAATGGAAATCTTCTCAAGGATGTGTACATGACACAACCTGAAGGTTTTGCCACTCCAGAGGATGCTGGAAAGGTGTGCAAATTGCAACGATCTATTTATGGATTGAAGCAAGCTTCCAGAAGCTGGAATCTTCATTTTGATGATACAATAAAACAGTTTGGTTTCATCAAGAATGAAGAAGAATCTTGTGTCTACAAGAAGGTTAGTGGGAGCACTATTGTCTTTCTGGTATTATATGTAGATGATATACTACTTATTAGAAATGACATCCCTACCCTATAGTCCTTAAAGACTTAGTTAGGGAATTGCTTCTCTATGAAAGACTTGGGCGAAGCCACCTATGTGTTAGGTATCAGGATCTATAGAGATAGATCATTGAGACTGCTTGGCCTAAGTTAGAGTACTTACATAGACAAAGTGTTAAGATGATTTAACATGCATGAATCTAAGAAAAGACTCTTGCCTATGTCACATGGTGTAAGCCTATCTAAAGCTCAATCCCCTTCCACCCAGGATGAGAGGGATCGCATGAGCAAGATTCTATATGCATCTGCAATTGGATCTATCATGTATGCCATGTTATGTACTCGACCAGACATCTCGTATGCTTTGAGCATGACGAGCAGGTACCAGTTTGATCCCGGTGAGAGTCACTGGACTGCTGTCAAGAACATCCTTAAGTACTTGAGAAGGACTAAGGATTCGTTCTTAGTATATGGAGCCGAGGAAGAGCTAGTTATAAAGGGTTACACTGATGCTAGCTTCCAAACCGATAAGCACAACTTCAGATCACAATCAAGTTATGTTTTTTGCCTAAATGGTGGGGCTGTGAGCTGGAAGAGTTAAATGTAGGAGACAGTCACCGATTCTACCACAGAGGCTGAGTATATTGCTACCGCTAATGCAGCAAAAGAGGTCGTTTGGATCAGGAAGTTCATTGCTGAACTTGGCGCTATTCCTAGCATTGTGGACCTAGTGGACCTCTGTTGTGATAATAATGGAGCCATTGCACAAGCTAAGGAACCTAGATTTCACCAACGATCCAAACATATACTTAGGCGCTTCCATCTCATTCGAGAGATCATTGATAAAGGAGATATGAAGGTATGCAGAGTACCAACAGATGATAACATTGCTGATCCACTGACAAAGCCTCTGGCACAACAGAAGCATGAGGGTCACACTAGGTCTTTAGGCATTAGACATATGCCTGATTGGTTCTAGTGTAAGTGGGAGATTATTTGTGTATGCCCTAGAGGCTGATACATTTGTCTATATTTGCATACATTCTATTATGCTATTTTTTTAATATATGAGGCATTTCATTTATTGTGTTCTTTTTAATAAACATAATAAAGTATTTAGAATAGTAAGTTTGATGCCATAGGACATCAAGTGGTTAACTTGATCATGAGATCCTATTGGATAAAATTAGAACACTATTTTTAAATGTCCCTAGTCAAGTATTATTGTTAATTAGGACAATAATAATGCATTGAGACTAGTATGTGCGTAGACTGATGACCACATCTCACGAGTCATAGATATGAGATATCAAGTCTTTCACATGGGTACATATTAGAGTAATGATGTAGTGGACAGACCTGCCCTAAGATTGCTAAATGGATCATTACATGAGTGTCATAAGCGATTCTCATAGTGACAATGGTGTCTGTGGTCCTTTGACCTGAAATTACTACGATTCCTATATGAGGAGTTATGTGTTTTAATGTCATCAAACGTCATCTGTAACAAGGTGATTATAAAGTTAGTTATTAGACATACTGCGAATCATGCAGAGGGATATGAGTGACCTAGATGGGATTGGTCACTCCTACATAATAGGAGCGATATCTTCAGGCCCCCTGATTGAGTGAGACTGCGAAATGCATGGCCATACTCAAATGAGTCAATATGAGATATTGATTTCATTTATTGTTACAAAGTCTAATTGAGTATCAAGAAATGAAAGATTAGACTATACAAGGATGACACTTTCCATGCCTTGTGTTCAATCTAGATATTTTGACAAAGGGACTAAACAACATGGAAAGATTGGTCACAGAAAGGTTATGTCAAATCACTGACATTCTTATTAATTGGGTAGCAGACAAGCAGCGATGTGTTGCTAGATACCTCTCACTGCTTGTAATATTAAAATAGGATTTTAATATTACTTCCAATGTAATGAGAACCTGTAGGGTCACACACATAGAGCAGACTAAAATTAGAGCAATAAATCTAAGTTGGACTCGGATTCAAATATGGGCCAGACTCATAACAGATGAGTCTAAGGTTGCACAACTTACCTTGCTACTACTCACACTGACTTAAGGCAGTCACTATTATATATAGTACTGCTAAAGGGCTGCTAAGACACACATATTACATAACCCTAGTCGCACCTACAAAAAAGTGAGTGAGAGAGCGACAAGTTTCTTCTCTTCTCTTCGCAGCTAACATTGCGTGAGAGACGTGAGGCTCCTCTTTGAGGACGTTGGACGTTTATGAGTCTGTTCGTGTGGATACCGCAGAGGCATCATTGCTATTATGATGTTGGTGATTCACGTCACTTCCTTTTGATCACACTTCAAGAGGTAAATATTTAGAAACTCCAATTATGGCTTTTTCGCAAGGATCCCTTAGTGGAAATCCTATTTTTCAGTTGCGTGATGTATCCGCAATCCCAACATTAGGGAATGCTATAAGGTAGTGTCTAGAACCTTGTGTAACATGAGGTTCCCTTAAAATCACTTAAGAAGTGATGATATGCGATACTAGATACAAGAATGCTAGTGACATAGATCTTACTACTTTATGTCATAAGTTGAGCTAGAATCTTAAGTTACTAGTATTACTTTTCACTTGGTTGTTATGAAACTTGTGATGTTCAAATGTGATTTGAAAATAACTTTTCATGTTTTTAAACTTGCTATTCCTACGTACCTATGTATTGTGACCTTATATGCTATGCATAACTATTTGGCTAGAGAAGAAGATTGAGATCCTAAATTCTCGTAGCGAGAAATGCTATTATGGTCAGGGTTACTAGTACATGGGGTGGTAATAGTACTCTTACTATTGTGAGATAAGGAATCCACCGATTACTAGGTAGTGTAAGGGCTCTTTTTCCTATCCTACCCAAAATAATACAAGGGAACGCGATTCTTGGGATTGAGTAAGTATCATATGTTTTCTAAAGCAAAAACCTGCACAAGCATTACACAAGCATACTTTCAGGACATTTCTTAGACATAATCGTATGGCATATTATACATTGCATTATTGGATAATTGTATGGAAAATTGTCTCTCTTATTGGTAATGAATTAGTGATAGGGTTATGGCTTGCTTTATGAGTATTACATAATGAGTTTGTATATATTCTTATAGTATGAGTAGAGTCGCATTTATCTATTGCAAACATAATATGTTGTTGTTGTTGTTAGTTCGATTCATAGAATTTAGTTAATCATGTGATGATTAAACCTTATTTCATAAATGAATGAACTTATTGGCTCAAGAAGAGAAAAGACAAGTTTTGGCTTATGTCACCTTTCTAGTTATTAATGTATAACTTGTTTTTCCCCTGAAGCAGCTGGACTAATCATGATGGCATGTTTTAAACTGATTATTGAGGATTGCGAATTCTCACCCCTTTTACTTGTTTCCATGATGAATCCAGATCATGAACCTTCCAAGAGGAAGAAGAATAACTAAAAGACTTAGAGTAGTTTATATTTTTTCTCTTGGAACAAAGCACATATTTATTTATACCGCTTTGAGTTTGTGTAAAGTTTGTATATAACAATGAGCCCGTTTGAGGCCAATGATTTATATATCTAACTTTTCTTCCCTCTTGGCTCTCTATAATAGCATGTATAGTTATTATGGATTTTTGTATCATTGTGTTAAGTGAAAGTGACATGCTTAACTCTCTTTACTCTGGTATGTTGCTAATATACTATTGTATTAAGGTTAGGGTGTTATACTTGGTGCTTGTAAGCTTAGACAATATGTCAACTCAAGAGTTATGCTCCCTGAGGATGTGTTCGATTTTAACTCAAGCAAAGTTTTAAGGAGTTCTTTTACTTTGATCAAGTATTTTCTACATTAAGAGCTCCTTGGCTTGATATTGTCGGAGGACCTAGGGGCCACTAGTTTTGAATCTCTGCAAAAAAATAAACTCGGTCAATCCCAGGTCCTTTTCCATCATGAGTCCAGTAATGCACGCTTTATACTCATCATAGTTATTCGAGGTAGGAAACTCAAACTTCAAGGAGATTTCAATAATTTTGCCTTCACTATTTTCCAATATGATCTGAACACCACTTCCCTTGGGGTTTGACATGCCATTAATGTAGATAGTTTGTGTATTTCCCTTAGGAGCTTTGAGATCCTATGTTAGCTCCACAATGAAGTCAGACAACGCATGGGCTTTTATTGCTTGCTGAGGTGTTGGGAAAATGTGAACAAAAACATAGTGGAAAAAGGATTCCCACCAAGGATCCATGTGAAAAAGAGAACCATGAAACGTGATTTTTCGAGTTTACCTGTTGAAGCCAGACGAAAAATAATCAAGCAAATCACTAGCACCGCAACAATGATGTGTAGCTAGGGTTTGCAACTGATACTCCTTGGTAGCCCTTTAGCAGTACTATTTATAATAATGACTATCTTATGCGAGTGAGAGTAGTAGTAGGTTTAGTAGTGCAACCTTAGACTCATATGTTATGAGTCTATCCCACGATAGAACCTTAGTCCAACTTGGATTCTAATTGCTCCAACATAATCTGTTCAATGTGTGTGACCCTACAGGTTCTCATGATTGCTACTGCAAGTGCACGGATCGCTAAAGTAATACAGATACAGAGTAAAAGTTCGTTCCCACAAGGATATATAGTTATAAAGCTAAGTACCAACCAATACATTAATCCATTCTATTCAAGGACATAAAAATATGAAAGTAATTAACTAAACTAAATATAATCTACAAAAGCAATAAAGATAAATGGTTAGGTTTCAGGAAATCCTTCTTCACCCCCTACATCTATCAACAACATGCGATCCTCCTCATAAATATAAATGCATTAATTAGGTTAGCTTGAGAATCTGATTTAGTCAAAAGCCTATGTCTAGGTCAATCAACCCTGGTTTCATTTACCTAGCTCACTAAGTTTCCTTGAGAACTAGTGCAAACTCCACTCATGAACGATCTATTCTCAATCACACACTATGCATGGCTAATAGGTATATTTCTATCCTATTAATGAATCAATTCATCCAAGCTAATTGAACTCGCTGAACATATATCAACCATACCATATACATGTCAACAAATCCCTATGTCTAGTTCATTTACAAATATTAGGATCATGCAATCAATGATCATCTAACCGCAAGCATTAAACACAGATTATGATTGAACAATAATCAAACATCTACACAAACTCAGAGAAGAACACATTATTAATATATATAAAAGGATCCAAAGTATTCCTAAACACAGCTCAGCTATACAATAAATAAGGAAGAGAAGAAAGAAAGGGAAAAGAAAGAAAGTAAGCTCATTGATTTGTCTCTGAAGCTTGAATCCTCCTTCATCCTTGTTCCTAACCTCCAATCCACCATCAATGGAGATCTAGCAAAGCTAAACTAACCTAAAACTAAGAAAAACTATAAAACCTAAAAGAACAGAAAATGGAAATGGCCCAAAATAGCCAGAATAGAGAGAAAAATGAGTAAAATCTATTTATAGGCTTAGCTTGCCGTCAGCGCATCGCGGCCCCCACATCTACGCACCGCGGCCCTCTCACCTCGGGTTGAAGTATGGCATGGCTGGAATGCCTCTCAGCACCGCAGCGCGCACTACCTTGCGCTGCGGCGGTGACTACTGAAATGCATATTTGGCTTCCTCTTCCTCTTTAAGCTCACATACTTCATATTTAACCTTGTTTGGAGCCCTTCCTAGCATAGAGAAAACACTAAATCAGTAACATATACAAATCTACTTATCATAAACAATTAAAGCTCAGTTTGCTCAATAACATATCGAAAAGCATCAGAATCTGAATATGACAAATATAAACACAAAACCCTCTAAATATGCATTATAAACAAGGACTAAACATTCATTCTAGCACGGAATTAGGGCACCAATAACTACATTCTATGGAGTTATCACACTCCCAAACCTATATTTTGCTAGTCCTCGAGCAAAACAAAATAAAACTAAGTAAACCACTTAAACATTCAAATCAACTATTCATTTAGCAAATATTATTTCAATCTTCTTTTCATTTAAAAATAAATACTAGTGTGTAATGACTGCATCAATCCTCAAAAAGTGCAAATGCCCCGTAAACAGTTCCACACAAACATAATCCTTAACATGCAAACAATCTAGACAATCCTTCATGCAATTCACATTTATCATAAACATGCAAGATAAACTTCTCCTAATCAAGTCATACATATCTAGATAAGTTTATAAGCATATATGCATATGATTCATAAAATCCACAAGATTGTAAATCAACTCTCTCTCCACTAATGTAAATCATACAAGATTGAGGATCAAAAGGGTCTTTATCAGCTTGTAATGTTAGGCCAATGGTATAGGCAAAAAGAATGAAGGGAAAGGATACAATACAAATATTAAGACACACAACATACTACTTCAAGACTTGAGCCACAACATGATATTAGCAGGGTATTCAAAAGTGAGATCATAAAACTTGCCAAAACCATTTTCGATGCTTTTCAAACTTTACTTTTCTTTTGCTTTGCTTTTCTTTTTCATTTTTCTTTTCTTTTCTCTTTCTTTATCTTTTGATTTTCTTTATTTTGCAAAACATTGCTTTTTCTTTTGTTTACATCTGGTTCCTTCAAGCTCATTTTGAATTGAATATTCAACAACACCCCTAATCATCAGACTCATCTCAAGAAATAGCATACCATGTACTCAACAAGCAATGATGATAGAAAGAAAATGCAATGCTTTCATATGCATTAGAACGGTTAACAAGTTAATTAACACAATGGTGGTGAAAAACAAATAAAGTCAAATAGTACAAGGCTTCAAAAAGGGACCTAAGGATATCATTATATTAGGATAAGCTTTTTAAGGCTCAATCGATCCAAACAGTGCCCTAATCATTTCCTCAATCATGCATAACCTAGGATTTCGCCTCAAGAGAGTTCAAAAACAATCTCTAGGATAATCAAAACTCTACATATACATCCATAAACATTCTCAAGATATGCACTTTTATCATTTTCAAAGTTACACTTGCATCTAAATGAGATGTAAATCATGCATCAAAAGCAACTAAATTGTTTCACATGCTTCAAGATCACATAAGGTTTCACTGAAAAGGGGGCAAATAGCAACCTTTCACATCATGGACAACCAAAAATAACACCAGCATTCTTGCAACATGTCATGCATTCAAATAGATTCAACTTTCTTACTTCAAGCATGCACAACATCATTTGCATAAAGTGAAAATTGAAAATCTTGTCAACAGCATATCAGTGATAGTCAAAACAAGATATAATCATGAAAATATGTTGACTAACACCACTGCATACTCAGAATACCAATACATGATAACATTAAGCATAAAAGTAATAAAACATGTAAAGATACTTCCACAAACCAAAATGAAATGTATCTTTAATGTACATGGTCTATAGGGTACCTGAGACTCTCAAAATAGTAGCCTAACTACTACTGAGCATTACTAAATACATACAAATAGCAAAATAACATAAAAAGCAAAAATAGGGGTTCAGCGCCGTGGTGCCCCCATGCTTAAGGCACGGCGCTCACAAAAAGCTACAGAATTCTATAGAAAATGACCACCTGCGCCGCGGCGGGTACTACCTTGTGCAGCGGCGTGACAACCTAAGCTGCTAAATTTAGCAGCAACATAATTTTGCTGTTGGAATTAGCTCATATGGGTCTCTAGCTGCAACAAAACTTGTTCAAAAAGTTAGATTACAAAATTTACAACACAAACATATTAAAACACAAAAACAACATATTAACCTATTTAAAAACCTAAACAAACTTAAAACTTAAAAACAAACAAAATCATACATACCAACACATATCTATACTAAAATACTAACAAAAACATATTACACAACTAACATCAACATGAACATATATATACAAACATACAAAGCACAATATATTACCTATCTATGCATAAAGTAAAAGCATGAAATAAACATAAACATGGGGTTCCCTCCTATGAAGGGCCTGAATTATAGTCCCAACAGGACTTTGTCACCAAAATTGAATTGCTACGGATGAGTAGTCCTCAAGAACTCGATCCAAGGGTTATCTTTTCAGGAATTTGCGACTTCCCTCAAGGGCCTCGTATGATTGAAATCATCCGGCTTCTTATTTGGAACTAAAACAAAACATAAAAGAAACATAGATTATATACAACTTGAATTAGAACTAATCAAACTCATTGTTGATATTAGCAACATAAAAACTATCCCCGACAACGGCGCCAAAAACTTGATTGCTATCGCAAGTGCACGGATCATTTAAGTAATACAGATATAGAGTAACATTTCATTCCCACGAGGATATATAGTTATAAAGCTAAGTACCAACCAATAGTTTAATCCATTCTATTCAAGGACATAAAAATAAGAAAGTAATTAACTAAACTAAATCTAATCTAAAAAAGTAATAAAGATAAATGGTTAGGTTTCAGGAAATCTTTCTTCTCCCCCTACATCTATCAACAACATGTAATCCTCCTCATAAATATAAATGCACTGATTAGGTTAGCTTGAGAATCTGATTTAGTCAAAAGCCTATGTCTAGGTCAATCAACCCTGGTTTCATTTACCCAGCTCACTAAGTTTCCTTGAGAACTAGTGCAAACTCCACTCATGAACGATCTATTCTTAATCACATACTATGCATGGCTAATAGGTATATTTCTATCCTATTAACGAATCAACTCATCCAAGCCAATTGAACTCACTGAACATGTATCAACCATACCATATCCATATCAACAAATCCCTATGTCTAGTTCATTTACAAATATTAGGATCATGTAATCGATGATCAGCCAACTGCAAGCATTAAACACAGATTATGATTGAACAATAGTCAAACATCCACACAAACTCAGAGAAGAACACATCATTAATATATATAAATGGATCCAAAGTATTCCTAAACACAGCTCAGCTATACAATAAATAAGGAAGAGAAGAGAAAAAGGGAAAAGAGAGAAAGGAAGCTCATTGATTTGTCTCTGAAGCTTGAATCCTCCTTCATCCTTGTTCCTAGCCTCCAATCCACCATCAATGGAGATCTAGCCAAGATAAACTAACCTTAAACTAAGAAAAACTATAAAACCTAAAAGAACAGAAAATGGAAATGGTCCGAAATGGCCAAAACAAAGAGAAAAATGAGTAAAATTTATTTATAGGCTCAGCTTACCGCCAGCGCACCGCGGCCCCCGCATCTGTGCGCCGCGACCCTCTCACCTCGGGTTGAAGTATGGCATGGCTGGAATTCCTCTCAGCACCACGGCGCGCACTATCTTGCGCCGCGCAGTGACTACTAAAATGCAGATTTGGCTTCCTTTTCCTCTTTAAGCTCATATGCTCCATATTTAACCTTGTTTGGAGCCCTTCCTAGCATAGAGAAAACACCAAATCAGTAACATATACAAATCTACTTAATCATAAACAATTAAAGATCAATTTGCTCAATAACATATGGAAAGCATCAGAATCAGAATATGACAAATATAAGCACAAAACCCTCCAAATATGCATTATAAACAAGGACTAAGCATTCATTCTAGCACAGAATTAGGGCACCAATAACTACACTGAGGTGTTGGGAAAACGTGAACAAAAACATAGTGGAAAAAGGATTCCCACCAAGGATCCATGCGAAAAAGAGAACCATGAAACATGATTTTTTGAGTTTACCTGTTGAAGCCAGACGAAAAATAATCAAGCAAATCACTAGCACCGCAACAATGACGTGTAGCTAGGGTTTGCAACTGATACTCCTTGGCAGCCCCTTAGTAATACTATTTATAATAAAGACTATCTTATACGAGTGAGAGTAGTAGTAGGTTTAGTAATGCAACCTTAGACTCATCTGTTATGAGTCTAGCCCACGATAGAACCCTAGTCTAACTTGGATTCTAATTGCTCCAACATAATCTGTTCTATGTGTGTGACCCTATGCAACGCCCCTCCCAAGGGAACGCCACATGGTCGATTACAATGCGGAAATAAAATTAGGTGAGTTGAGACCCGGTTCGTTTTAATAAGACGCGTATATTCACTAGATTATGGTTGGGTATTTTAATTGGCGGTTATATTATATATATACTTTTTTTTTTCATTAACCATGTTGACGAGACATCAATGGGAATAAAAGATCAAACAGAAGTAAAACATGCATAGGAATTAACATCTGGCTCATCATATATATATATATATAAGTTATCAAAACATTTAGTTACAAGCCTGGTACATCAAAAGACAAAGCTATACCTGCCCCCAAAGTATTACATACACATCCCCACGGTATCAGAATTTACAGCCCACTACAAACAAAACATCGGGCCCCCAAAATAAAATACTGGTAGCCTTCAGTAGCTACGAGTAACATCAATCCCTCAAGTGAGGAGGAATCGTGTCAGGATCCTCTTCAGGGTCCTCTTCGGGGTCGTCCTCAGGGACTTCCTCGGGATCTTCCTCAGGATCTTCCTCATCATCGAGGAAATCACCATAGGAATAGCAGAGACACGGACGAGGCCCGAGCCGTAGAAACGAAAAGAGTCCTCTCTCGGAGTGAAGTAACGATCGCCCCACATCTCGCGTATCGGTAGCCGAAACTCCAAACGTAGGCTAATACGGCGGTGAAGACAAAGGGCGGTTCGTGGTGCCTC
Source organism: Ormosia semicastrata (assembly GCA_029884595.1). NCBI lineage: Eukaryota > Viridiplantae > Streptophyta > Magnoliopsida > Fabales > Fabaceae > Ormosia > Ormosia semicastrata. Next base: position 13,046,723 of record JAQQTO010000062.1, on the reverse strand, counting down.
CGGGCTAGTGATATCGAGACATCTCCCGTGTAGACACGGCGTTCGAACTATAGTTGATATACCAGACTCGGCCCTCCTAAGAAAGTCGGACGTACATCTCCCAAAAATACGTGCGTACGGGCTCCATAGTCTTCGTAGTCGCTCGGTCAAGATAAGGCCAAAAACCAGGGAAGTTGGGAGCTTACGGTTCCTCACGGTTGTCTTCGATGAGACGCAATGTACAGATAAACAGGAATGGATAGACAGGAAGGAAAAAGAGGTAAGACATCCTTCCGTCATTACCAATTATAGCATCAAGAAACTAAACGGCGCAAAGCGCCCACATAGCATTTACAACAACAGTAATAGTAATAGACATTCAAGAGCAATTATGATCAAGCAAACAGTTCCAGGCAGTCATAGGTATATCAACAATATATCAATGCCAAACCATAATAATGATAAATGCAAATATTGCACGGACTCTATACACATGAGCCCTCAATAATCAAGATCCTACTCCATGGAGCTAGACACAAAACACTCGGAGAGAATGATCAGGGAGACATGCCGTATCTCATCAACCATAAAAACAAGTGCTTTCCGAAAAATAATCGGTCATTTTGCGCAACAAGGCTTTATACGAAAGATTCTCACAAGATCTCGATATAGGATGTGGCCGGTCGGGATCGTCGGTGCGTTTGCATCGGTTTGTCTCACGGTCCGGAGGGGCTACCACGCCCTTTGTGAAACACCCGCGCCCCAACGCCTCAAGGCCAACTACGGGACCCCACTTGTCTATTCGCACCCGCACTATGTGTTCAACTCCTAGGCAACTAGGCCTTCACGACAAATCAACGGACAATCACAATGCATACGAGACTCTATGCATAATCATGTATGATCATTATTACATACTATTCCATCATATGTCACAATTTGCCAAAGTAAGAATTAATACAGTCAATGGTCTCCCACATGGACTCACAATAGCATAATATTGTCGTTAAATAATTTAATACCTTTTTAAAGTGTATTATGAATTCTTGCTTAGGTTTAGCTTTACTTACAGGGTTTGTCTCTAAAGGAATTCTCTTAGTTAACTTAAGTCCTCTTAGGTAATTTATTCATATGCCCTTAGAAGGTTATTTTAAGATCTCAAAATCTCACACTCTCATGTTCTTCCCTGTTTATGCATCCCTAAGTAATTTCTAGTCATCCCATTTATTTATAATCAATATTCCTCTATTAGTCCCAAGGTTTTGGGTCCAGAAACTACACGGTCGAATCACAAATTGAGTCACGATTTCAATTACTAGGTGTTGGGTGATAGGTATACTTTTGAATTTGACAAGGACAATACGTTTTAGGAATAATTGAAGTTGCCATTCGACGAAGAATAATGTAACGGAGGAGGAAAGAATGGGAAACACATTTTATAATAGGATTGGCAAGAAATCATTTTCTCATCGGATGGGGGTTACTGGATGAAGATCAACAATTGTCGAACCCTCCGGATGGTCGGCAAAAGCCTCAATCGACGGGTATAGATGTCGACGTTGGAGAAAATATCCCAAGTGTCGAACCGACGAACAACTTTGGTCGAAATCTATAATTTCGACGGTGCAGAGAAATTCATCTACTCGACGGGCATTGTCTCTCAAATTCGACGATTATTAACTTTGGGGCGCTTCTCCTAAGTGTCCGGGACTCTATTCGACGGGTTTTGGTCGGAAGATCAATCTCGACGGGCATGATCAGGGTTCATACTCGACGGATTTTGACATTGTGTCTAGTGGCCAAAGATCTAAACTCGACGGATTTTCACTTTGTGTTTGGTGGTCAGAAATCTAAACTCGACGGGTTTTGACATTCGACGAAAATGGTCAGAAGCCTAAACTCGACGGGTTTTGACATTCGACGGAAATGGTCAGAAGCCTAAACTCGATGGATTTTAACATTTTACTAAGTGATCAAGATATCAAATTCGACAGGTTTGGCCAGAAGTTCATACTCGACGGGTTTTAACATTTCACTAAGTAATTAGGATATCAAATTCGACAGGTTTGGCCATGAGTCCTTACTCGACGGATTTTAACACTTTACTAAGTAATTAGGTTATCAAATTCGACAGGTTTGGCTATGAGTCCTTACTCGACGGATTTTAACATTTTACTAAGTAATTAGGTTATCAAATTCGACAGGTTTGGCCATGAGTCCTTACTCGATGGATTTTAACATTTTACTAAGAGATTAGGTTATCACGTTCGACAGGTTTGGCCATGAGTCCTTACTCGACGGATTTTAACATTTTACTAAGAGATTAGGTTATCACGTTCGACAGGTTTGGCCATGAGTCCTTACTCGACGGATTTTAACATTTTACTAAGAGATTAGGTTATCACGTTCGACAGGTTTGGCCATGAGTCCTTACTCGACGGATTTTAACATATCACCAAAAGATCAGGTTATTGTATTCGACGAGTTTGGCCAGATTTCATACTATTACTAATTTCCACATGAAGTTTCCAAATTCTGGGCTCAACATCGTAACTATCCGAGAACAAATTAGAACTCATTCCCTTCAATATTACACATTCCAATACACCCAGTTATATATATATATATACATATATACATTCAAAACTCAAACAATCAAATAGCACATATACAATACAAACAACATACAAAAGCAGAAAGACCCTCAATACAAATCACAGACGTTCCTAAATGCTAAGAGAGGTTGAGGAGGAGTGTCTTCCTCTTACCTTGGAGAAGCACAAAGAAAGGCATCCTTTTTGGTCAGAAATTATGTTTTCAGCTCCCAAGAGATCCTTGAACATTCAAGCTCACCAAAATCAGAATCAAGTGTTGAAATGAATACCCATGGTCATCAAAATGACAGTGGGTTACGAAAATGAGGAGAGATGAGGAAAAAGCTAAGGACTTTACCTTAAAGTTCCAACCTTTAAACTTCAACCGTGGAGGAAAACGAAGATGAAGAAAATGTAGAACTTTGAAGATGATTCCCTCAGATATGGTGTTTCTCCAAACACGAAATGGTGCTAGGAGTGTGACGGTATTGGAGGATAAAATATGAATGTGGGTGGATGGTGCTGCTGTAAGGAGAAATGGAAAGAGAGAAAGATGAGTGAATAGTGAGTGCTACGTACAGGAGGAGGAAAATGTGTGGATGAAGAATGAATTAGATGCCTTAATTCAAATGTGCAGCACAAAATGGGAGGAGAGAGAAATAATAAAAAAAATAATTCAAAGAAGCTTCCTTGAGAAGCTTCGCACGCTTCTCTACGAAGTGCATAGTAAGCTTGTCTCCTTGATTAAATACCTCTGACAGATGATTTATTACACTAGCGAGATAAAACCTCAAAAATGTAGACCTCGTAAACTGTGCCCGGACTCGGGTTTAGTAAGATCCCCGTTGACACGTTGACAGTCCAAGGTTTACCAGCTTCGGGGAAAATATTCTATTCTCCCGGCTCCACTCAGCACACACATAAAACGAAGAATATATTAAAATATTCATCATCTCCAAAAAATTCCACAAAAATTCTTAAAAATTACAAATATTATAAAATGATCGTTTTTAACAAAATAATAAATTTTCGGGATGTTACACCCTACATGTTCTCATGACGTTGGTAGTAATATTAAGATCCCATTTTAATATTACAAGTAGTGAGCGGTATCTAGCAACACATCATTACTACCCAAGTAAAGAGAATGTCAGTGACTTGACATAACCTTTTCGTGACCAATGTTTCCATATATTTTCGTCCCTTTGTCTATATATCTAGATTGAACACAAGGCATGAAACGTGTCACCCTTGTATAGTTCAATCTTTTGTTTCCTGATACTTGAGTAGACTTAGTAATAACAAATGAGATCAATATCTCATATTGACTAATTTGAGCATAGCCATGCATTTCGTAGTCTCACTCAATCAGGGGGCCCGAAGATATCGCTCCAATGATGTAGGAGGGATAAATCCCATCTAGGTCACTCATATCTCTCTGCATGATTCACTGTATATCCAATAACTAACTTTATAATTGTTACCAAGTGGGCTCAATACTCAAGAGGGGGGGTGAATTGAGTATGTAAAACAAGTTCGCAAATCTTTCACAAAAAGTTTGATAATCAATTTTCGTTGAAGCTATTGGATGATTAGAGATGATTGGATAGATAAGATAAACACTTTTACTTATAAATGTAATAGCCAAAGGAAACAATATTCAAGCAAATCAATAAAACAGTGCACAATGTAAAGAGAAGGGTTTAGAGAAAACAAACACAATGATTTATTCTAGTTCGATCACTAATCCACTTGTGATCTACATCTAGTCCTCAAGCAACTACTCGAGATTTTCTACTATATCTTCAAGTTTCAATAGGTGCTTGACAACCTTTACAACCTTGAGCACTCAACACTTTGGGATACCTCACCCTTAGAGCTTGAATCTCTTCAACTAAGGGATGTGTAACACCCTTGTGGGGATGTCACATTTATGATGCAATAAAATAAGATAAAATAAAATCATCACCCAAGTTGTAAAAACATTTGATACTTAAATAATATTTGTGGTATATATTTTTTTCCCTTTTATAATTATAACATTAAATAAAATAACACGGAACACAAAATATAACAAACATAAACTCACCATAATATACATGTGATTTTTCTTTAGTACACGCATAATTTACCTCTACAAGTATTTGACAAAGCAGTAAAGAGTTGACACAAAACTAAGACATAGCATTGCCCAAGTGCACCTCAGAAAGATCCTCGAAAGTCAGAGCTCCTGGAGGTCCCATAGTTCTACGGACACGAGTCCGAGCTGTTGACTCGCTACTGAGCTCACTAGGCGCATGGAATATTCCCTGCCAGTAACTCCTAAGATTCAGTGGCAACTCTAAATGCAAATATAACATAGTAGTGAATATGACATCTCCGTCATACCTTCTACATAGGGACACAGTCAAACATCCCACGTATAGAACTGTCCCTCTATCCACTCGCAGACGCCAGGCTTCAGAACCTCCGTGAAACTCAAGTCTCACAAACCCGAAAAATCCTGGCAACGTCATGATCTCAGTGATCAGTCTTGATGATAAGGATGATCTACCGACTCCTCTTCCTTGTATAGCTCACCCGGCTGTCGCTCGTCCGGATACTGTATCTCAAGAGGCTGATCCTCTTCTTCCTCAAACTCTTTACGGAAATAATATAATAATATCGAGAAAACATATAAAGAGGTGAGACAATCTACATCACTACCCGCATGGCAATAAAGAAAATGACAGTATAAAACAATTATCACAACAGTATATACTAATATATCATGCATAATATATAAAAGCAATATATATTAAAATAACATATATCAACATATCATACATAATATATTAAAACAATACATCATACATTTTTTCACAGGATATGGTAAACAGTAAAGTGCAGATGATGCATGAACAATAAAATGCAGATAATGCATGAACAGGAAAATGCAAGTAATGCATGAATACACACCGACTCGTTCCTACTCCATGGAGCTAAACACGAATATCTGAGAGAATGATCCGAATAGAAACTAATAATACTTTATGGCTACCCAACCAAACTATTGCACTGTCCAATCTTTGTGTCTATAGTCCACAGTCCAAACATCGTGTAGTAGTACACAGTCAATACACCATGCACTACAGGCATAGTACTTAATAGTCTCCTCAAGATCTCGATTAAGAATAGTGCTTGTCAAGATCATTAGTGTGTTGCCCATTACCACAGCCCAGAGGTGCTACCACTGTCCATATATGGAATTCTCCGCACACTAATGCCTTCAAGTTCAATAAATGAACCACACTACGCCTATCACACCCAATCACGGTGTAATTTGCCTCATCTATCAATCACCAATTATCAACTAAATTGACACAACACTCTAAGCATGGTCTAAATTTACAAAAATACCCTTATTATCCAAATTTTACCATAATTATGAAAATGCCCTTAGTCACAAAATACCAAAGTGTAGTACGTCCTACCTGACAGTACTACACCACAACATGTCCGGGTCCACCACTTTGGCCCGACAGTAAAATTCACAGCATCGTTCAATCGCGTAAGAATTTTGTCGCATTTTCACAATCTCGTTGTTTTCACAAACATTTTAAAATTGCGTAAATATATTTTTAACATTTTTAAATATCACAAAATGTTTTTTAATCATTTCCTCAATCGCGTAAGATTTTTAATTCATTTTCTTAATCGAATAGCTTAAAATTATCCTTTTAAATATGTGTAGATTATATATAGTATATTTAAAATACGTAGAGTATTTTCCTTGTGTTCTAAATATAGTATGAAATCTTTTCATTTTATTCGCCTGATTTTAGTAAATTTTGACAGCATTTTACCTGTAAAATCAGTATAAGGTATTTTTGAAGTTTTCCACTAAATATAGTTCATTTTATTTTTACCCAATAATTACGCTTTGAAACTTGCTAACACGCTTTAAAATTTATAAAATGAGCTTTACGTTAGTATTTTTCAAGCGTCTGATTTAATTCTTACTTAAACTAAATTCTGCTAAGCTAAAATTCTAGAACTGAATTTATTCCTTTTATTTTCTCAATGATTCATTGGAATCGATTTGTTTAGTAAATCTATTACCTAACCTATCTTAGAAAATAAAATGATATGTTGGCCAAAATCAAAAATAAAATGGCATTCAATTATACATTAAATGGCATATTGGCTATAATTAACTTAAATCATTTTTAAATCCATTATTTTACCTAGGTTCCTTAAATCATTGATTTAGAAAATTGTTGAGAACATTTTGGTTCTCTATTTTCATGAGAAGGCCGTGAGCCTCAATGTGTTCTTTGGAACACTCATGCAAATCGTTACATGTTATTCACATCCTACTTTAATAATTATGCAATTATAAACACATACAATTATATAATCACATACAATATACATACAATATATTTTAAAGCTATAAACATGCATAACAATTAAAATCAATAATAAATGCTATAAACATGCATGGCAATTAAATCAATCACAATTAGGAAAGTAATTAAACAATCACAACAATAATAAAACCATAAACAATCACACAAACCGAATCCTTATGGATTCTACACACACATACAAATCCATTTTTCTATCACCACTTAGGGTTGATGAGATTAAATCTCCCTCTTACCTCTTGAAGACAATTAATCGGTTAGTTTTCTTCTTTCCTTCAAATTCGTACAATCTCCCAAACAAATCCCTAAAATTCTTAAACAATTGGTAAAAATACATACAAGGTACAATATTGAAAAACCATGGAACAATCATGGTTAGAAAAATTAGAAATCTAATTTTGAACCATAGAATCAAGACTTACCCTTAGAAAAGTAAGCAAAAGGTGTGATTTTGGACAAGATAGAGTAGTTTTTTCAAAAAACTTTGTGAATGAAAAGTGTTTAGAATAGGATTTGGGTTTAGGAAATGTGATGAGATAAAATTATAGAGGTTTGGTTGTGTGGGTAGTGTGTATGGCCGAATAGAGAGGGAAAAGAAATAGAAGAAAAAGTGTTCTTGGTTCTTGCTATTTTTGGAGAGAAAATGGATAGATTAACTAGGATAAGTGTGAAATAAAAGTGAAGAGTGTAAATAATGGGGCTACTGCCGTGTGAGTGTTTTGGGTGAGGTTGAGTGATTGATTTTGCATGGTAAATATCCTAGAGTGTTCACATTAGTTAAGCACATGGCTTATGTCATTGGATGGTTCAAGAACCATATAGAACCAAGCCAACTAAGCCTCCCTAGCTGCTGCCCAAAACTGTGTGGGTCTTCATCATTTTAGAGACTTAATTGTTCTCAAATTACTCCTAATTGCATGCTAATTAATTAGGGAATTAGTTAGGTTAAATATCCTAACCAATCTTAATTAACATTCTAATCATATAACTAATTAGTTTGATATATATTAGCATATATTATAACCTTTAATCAATATTAGGATATCTAATTAGTATTTAGATTATAATTAATTAAGAACTAAACTAGTTCACTTAGTTTGCTAATTAGGTAATTAGATTAGTCAAATTAAGCTTAATTAGCTATTAACCAAATTCAATCCTACTATTTTTGACTTAATTCTAACCATTGATTCATCTTTAATTCCTAGCCATAGATGTAATCTAAGGTGGATATTGATTAGTCATAAAGTTTGAATTCTAATCTCACCATTGATTTGATCAACGGTTGAAATCAAAGGCTTCCTAACTAAGTCTTCATCCAACGGTCCAAATCAAAGTCCATGCTCCTTTTGTTGACCTTTTCCTATTGGTTTAAAAAGTCAAGCCACTTTCGTTGACTTGCTCTCATTGGCTAGAATTTGTCCAGTCAGTACAGTTGACTGCTTTTCCTAAACGCGGGTCCCATAGTACTTTTAAAGATCCGTGGTCAAACTGAAACAAATTTTTACTGTTATTGAGATAGTAGGTACTGTAATATAAAATAATATTATAATAATATAAAATTATTTTATTACACATTTAAATCCAAAAAATTACGATATTAATATATATATCAATCAGAATTGGGTTTAGTAAGATCCCCCAGTTCTAATTAATTAAAATAAGATTTTTTCGGCCAGAAAATTATTATTTTCTTGACTCGGAGCAAATCACACACAATAGTCAAATATACTCACGGAACAGTCAAATTTAATTTACTGCTCACAGAATTCACAAAACAGTACATTTTGGGACTATATTGTAATTATCCCAAAAGTTGGGGTGTTACAAGATGCCTCATCCTTTACACTTTTGGAGGGATGCCTCACCTTCTTTATAAAGTAATTTGGATTGATAGAATGAAACTCTCACAAGAGTAAATGATTACAAATTGAAGCTCTAATATGCTCTCAAAGAATAACTCAAGTTTTTCACAAAAACAGCAAGAATGGATTTGAAGATTAAATCTTGTATTGAAGTATTGGTAATCAATTTTTGGTTCAAGGTCAACCCCAAATGAAGTCCCAACATTGGTATTTATAAGTTTTGTAAGTAAAAGAGCCGTTGAGACCTTTTAGCCAAGCATTAAATGCCATTAATACAACCATTGGACTCTGTCAGATTGCTTGTAATCGATTACATAGCAAATGTAATCGATTACATTTTTGTTCTAACGTGTTCTTGGATTTCTGGGCTCTGTGTAATCGATTACATTATTGGTGTAATCGATTACAAGGCCTCTGACTTGCTTTGTAATCGATTACAATATCAATGTAATCGATTACATGACTCCTTGAATGTGTTCTTGCCTTTCTGGGCTCATTGTAATCAATTACCAACTTGGTGTAATCGATTACAAGGCCTCTGACTTACTTGTAATCGATTACAATGCTCATGTAATCGATTACAAGGCCTCTGTTTACTCTGTAATCGATTACAAACATCATGTAATTGATTACTTTGGCCTTTGAACACATTTTTCAAGTCTAATTAAATTTTTAAGCCATTTCTATCACTTCAAGACATTTGATTAAACATAAATCCTTTCATGAGTGTTAAATCTAATATTGAAAATAAAGTTTCTTTGAAAAACATGTTTAGCTTTGAATTTTCACACTTATTTTGGAAATGATATATGAAAAACCATTTGAGAAATCTTGAGATCATTTAACATTAATGTTCTAAGTCTTATAACTAAATAAACCTCTTGACTCTTTTCTTTGATCTTGATCTTTTGTTTTGCACTTGATCTTCATTTTTGCACTTGATTTTCATCTTTGACTTTGTTATCATAAAAAACCATTTGACATGCTTTAAGGACATAAGCATTCACATTCTCTCCCTTTTTGATGATGACAAACTGATCATAGGAAAAAGAAAAAGTTTTTGCATTTGTATATATTAGAGATTTAGACGCAACTCTCCCCTAAAGTTTACGCATGATATAGAATGAGATTTTTCATGTAAAAAGCTCAAAAAGCTCCCCCGTACATATGCAACATTAATTAGATTTCATTTTTCACTATTCTCTCCCCCATTGGCATTATCAAAAAGACATAAGCATTTAAAAGAAAAAAAATTGGACAACATTTTAGCTGTATTTCATGATTTCCCAAGAAGTAAACAAGTATAGCAAAAACAAGAAATCCAAAGAGAATATAATGAGGCTAGTAAATTCAGATCGAGAGAATATCTAATATAACCAATATTCAATATCCAATATTTCAGAGAATATAACCAATAACCAATATCACCAAAAAACATATACTAATGTTATATAACTGAGCCACAAACATGTACAATGTAACCATAAGAAAATAACAATGAAATCATCAGAGCAATAGGCCATGATCACTATCAGTAGCCTCGCTGTCATTATCCTCATCCGCAGCGATGTCTCCTAGATCAACATTATCATCATCGGGATCAAGGCCATCCTCAGAACCGAGGAGCTCCTCATCATCAGCAGGGACGCTAGAGGGACCAGCAACGGACAGGGGAACAGGAGAGGTAGAGGATGTGGGAGGTGCAGCATCAGCACTCCGAGTAAAATGAGGTTCTGTCAGGAGGGAGCGAATAGAGGCAAGCTCCTGATTTGAGTAGTCCATCCTCAGCTCAAGGAGATCTATCTTCTGCTCAATGCGATCCATGCATGTTTCTACTGTAGTGCTCTTGAAGTAGGAGGTCCAATGTGGCTGTAGCTGGAGCAGGATGCTGAGCTTCTTCATCGTCATCACTGTCCAGATCATGATGGATATGCCCAAGGTTACCATAGGCAATGTAGTGCCATCTATCATCGACTTTGTACATCTGAAGCTTTTTCAATGTATGCATGCCGATGGACTGTGGCCCTTTTGAACTGGTGTCCTTGGACTCCTTGGCCAAGGAAATGCAACAGTGTTCCAAGATTGCTGTCACCAGTATAGCAAATAGTAGAGCAGAGTTTTTCTTTTTCTTCACGTCCAACATGTGCTCAAAGATGTAGTAGCCCCAATTGATTGGTCTCCCAGTGGTCATTGTCCATAGGGTCACCACGTCATCCTTTAGAACCTGAGAGTAATTCCCTCCCCTAGGAATTAACCCCCTGACCAGAAGATAGTAGAGTACCCTGTTCTCCATGGTTAGGCCAGTGGCCATGATTCTGTTTTTGGGATCACTGGGGAGATAGTATCCTGTCCTTATCAGAGAAAGAATAGCAGCTTTATGCTCAAATTCATGACCCCAAATGTTAACATTTCCATAGAAATTTGCTCCATCAGGAGTAACTTTAGTCAGCCTATACCATTCATGCATAGTGATCTTGATCTGTTGCTTCTTCACCTCAGAAATTAAACACACATCCTCATACTTCAAATTAGCATAAAATACTCTCATTAAATTTGGATAGATAGCCTTCTCAATGCTAAGGAAACCCAGCAGTCCTAAGGATTCAATGGTTCTAAAACTTTCCAGGGGTTTACTCTCACAGAAAGCTATAGGGAGATACTTGGGGGATATTATCTTCCGTAGCTGGAAGTTCTTCCTGAATAACTCAGCCTTCTTGATGGTGGAGAAATGGCAACTAAGGTCCAGGCAAGAAACATTGTGTGGAGCTGCACGTGAGGATTCTCCAATGACAATCCCTATTCTGGGGCGTTTTGAACGGTGAGAAGGCTCTGCCATTTGATGAAGAAGAAGAGAATGGGATGAAGGGAATGTGTTTGGAGATGAGTGAGTGAAGAGAGGGATGAGAGAAGGACAGTTTAGGATAGAGAGGGAGAGAGAGAGGTGATGGGGAGATTTGGGTGATGGATTATGATGGGATTTGGGAGATAGGCTGTGTAGAGAGGGGATTTTCGAGTAAGAGGGAAGTGAAATGGAGGGATTTGGGTGAGATTTAAGTAAGAAAAGAGGGATTTGGAGGTTGGGTCTTCGTGGGAGTAGAGAAGGAAGACAAAGAAACTGAAAAGTTTTTAATAAATGAAACCTGCACGCGTCAGAAAACCTTTTAAAAACCCTGTGTAATCGATTACATTGGTATTGTAATCGATTATAAGCCTTCTGTTACTTATGTAATTGATTATATTTTTGGTGTAATCGATTACCATGCTTCTGGGAAACCTTGTAATCGATTACATTGTTAGTGTAATCGATTACCTATGTTTTGAGTTAATTGTAATCGATTACAATAGGTGTGTAATCGATTACATGCTTGACAGAACCTTTGTAATCGATTACAAAGGCATTGTAATTGATTACTAGCATACTTAAATTTAGATTTTGCATTCCAAACAGCATAGAATCAATTTTAAACTATTCAAATCAGTTCCAGAACATCTTAAATCAATTCAAATGATCATGCAAGCATATAATCTAATCATATTATGATTTAAATCACATAATTGTGCACAATTACTACTTTTACCTAGAATTACACCATTTTTGGTGAAATTGTGAAGTTGTTGAGTTGCTTGGAAGTCTTTGACATGAAGGAGTACCTGCAAAACAACTTAGGGGAAATCTCCAACGCTCAAGTCAGTATTGGATTCAAATATGATTAAAAATCAAGGATTATACAGCAAATGGTTACAATTATGAAGAAAGCAACATGTTATGTATCAAGATGGCATATTATGCAGCAAATTGATTTTTTTTGGTTTATGCAGCAACTAATTACCTTATGCACGATTGATCCAATATACCAAGTTCATTTCTTATATAGAAAAATACTTCTTTTGCTAGGGGCTTAGTGAAAATGTCAAGTAGTTGCTTAATGGTTTCTATAAATTCAAGCATACAATCACCCTTCTGAACATGGTCTCTAATGAAATGATGTCTTATTTCAATGTGTTTAGTCCTAGAATGCAAAATGAGATTTTTGGACAAATTAATTACACTAGTATTATCACATCTTATGGGGATGTGATCAAGCTCAAGACCATAGTCCAAGAGTTATTGCTTCATCCAAAGGATTTGAGCACAACAACTCCCGGCTGCAACATATTCAGCTTCAGCTGTAGATAATGCCACACTATTTTGTTTCTTGCTATGCCAAGAAACTAGTGAGCTTCCAAGCAAGTGGCATGTCCCACTAGTACTCTTCCTATCTATTTTGCATCCATCAAAATTAGAATCGGAATACCCAATAAGGCTATATGAGGCACCCTTAGGGTACCACAAACCCATTTGTGATATGCCTATTAGGTATTTCATTATTTTTTTAACAACACTTAGGTGTGATTCTTTAGGATTACCTTGATATCTAGTACACATGCATACACTAAACATTATATTAGGCCTACTTGTAGTGAGATAAAGGAGTGAGCCAATCATATCTCTATATTTCATAATTTCTATCGATTTACCTCCTTCATCCTTGTCCAAATAGTAAGAGGTGCCCATAGGAGTAGCCATATGCTTGGCATTGTCCATTCCAAACTTCTTAAGCAGCTCCTTGCAATACTTAGATTGGCTTATGAAAGTTCCTTCTCTTGTTTGCTTGATTTGGAAACCAAGAAAGAAGTTGAGCTCACCCATCATGGACATCTCAAACTCACTTTGCATAATATTTGAAAATTCTTTACAAAGAAAGTTGTTAGTAGCTCCAAATATAATGTCATCAACATAGATTTGAACTAGAAGTATGTCATACATTTTATGTTTTATGAAAAGGATAGTATCAACTTTGCCTCTAGAAAAACTTTTTTCTAAAAGGAATTTGCTCAACCTTTCATACCAAGCTCTAGGAGCTTGTTTCAAGTCATACAAGGCCTTTTTCAGTTTAAAAACATGGTTGGGCATTTCAAAATCCTTAAAATTAGGAGGCTATTCCACATACACCTCTTCTTGTATAAAATCATTTAAAAAGGCACTTTTGACATCCATTTGATAGAGTTTGAAATTAATGCTGCAAGCATATGCATGTAATATTCTAATGGCCTCTAATCTAGCTACGAGAGCATAAGTTTCTTCATAGTCTATGACTTCTTCTTGATTATAGCCCTTAGCTACAAGCTTAGCTTTGTTTCTTATTATTAAGTCCGTTTCATCAAGTTTGCTCCTAAAGACCCATTTGGTGCCAATTATAGGATGATCATTGGGCCTTAGAACTAATTCCCAAACTTGATTTCTTTCAAATTGATTTAGTTCTTCTTACATGGCCAAGATCTAATATTCATCATTAATGGCCTTATTTATGTCTTTAGGTTCAACTTGAGAGATAAAAGCCAAGTGATTACATGCATCTCTAAGTGAGTTTCGAGTGATTATTTCTTTTGATACATCACCTATCACCTTGTCGAGAGGGTGATATCTAGATGTCCTCTATTCCCTGGGTATATCCATAATTTCTGAATCCTTTTGCTATGAGTGATTAAGGAGTCTCTCTTCTTGCTTCTTGGACTCTTTCTTCTGATTTTCCAATTGCGTTTTTGCCAAGATTTCTGTAACATCATCAACAAGCTCCTTTCTCGGCTCATTTAGGTTAGTTTCATCAAATGCAACATGTATAGACTCTTCTATGGTCATAGTTCGTTTATTATAGACTCTAAAGGTCTTACTATGCATAGAATAGCTAATAAATTTTTCCTCATCAGATTTTGCATTAAACTTCCCTAAGTTATCATTTCCATTATTTAAAACAAAACATTTACATCCAAAGACATGAAAATGTGACACATTTGGCTTCCTTCCTTTGTACAATTCATATGGGATTTTCTTTAAAATTGGCCTTATTAGGGCTTTATTCATAACATAACAAGCGGTGTTAACCGCATCCGCCCAAAAGTACTTAGGAAGGTTGGCCTCATTGAGCATAGTTCTTGCCATTTCCTCTAAAGATCGATTTTTCCTTTCTACAACACCATTTTGTTGTGGTGTTCTAGGGACAGAAAAATTATGCTCAATGTCATGTTCATCACAAAAAATTTCAAATTCATGGTTTTCAAATTCACCACCATGGTCACTTCTTATGGACGCAATACAAATTTTTTTTTCATTTTGGATAACTTTGGCAATCTTTTTAAATGATTGAAAATCATTATTTTTGTGGGCCAACAATAATGTCCATATAAACCTAGAAAAATTATCCACAATCACCAATGCATAGTAATTCCCACTAAATCTCATAGTTTTAGAGGGACCAAAAAGATCCATGTGCAAAAGTTGTAAAGGTCTAGAAGTTGAAACCATGTTTTTAGCTTTAAAAGAGACCTTTACTTGTTTTCCCTTTTGACATGCATCACAAAGTTTGTCTTTTTCAAATTTGAGGTTTGGAAGACTAATTACTAGTTCTTTAAAAACTAATTTGTTTAAGTTATCCATGTGAATGTGAGCAATTCTTCTGTGCCATAACCATGAATCATTTTCTTTATTCATAAAGATGAATCATTTTCTTTATTCATAAAGCATTTAGCATCATTTGAGGAAATATCATCAAGACTAATCATATATATATTATTGATCCTATTACCAACAAACTTAACTTGCTTATCATCTTTTCCCTCAATTATGCAACAAGAAGAATTAAATATATCTTTATTGCCTTTATCACATAATTGACTAATGCTAAGCAAATTATGTTTAAGTCATTCAACAAGCAAAACATTATCAATTGATGATGAAGAGATCTTACTAACTTTACCAATTCCAAGGATCTTCCCTTTGTTGTTATCGCCATATGTGACATGAACTTGTTTCTTAGGGGCAAGGGAGGAGAACTTGGAGCCATCACCGGTCATGTGCTTGGAGCAACCACTATCAAGATACCAACTTAAGCTTTTGGTCTTCAAGCACACATATAACACACATTCAAATTTTAACCTTTGGTACCCAAATTGTCTTGGGTCCTTGTGTGTTAGAGTTAGGCATGATGCCTTTAGGAACCTAAACCCTTTTGATTCCAAACTTGTGTTTATGTTCTTTCTAATATTGCAAGTGGATGCACTATGTCCTTTCTTACCACAATGGAAACATTTGACAAAAGGGCTACTTGAAGTATTTGAGGAAACAAATAAATTCTTATAAGACTTTTGATGGTTATTTGGGTTAAATCCCAAATCAACTTTTTGAAAAATACATTTCTGTTTTCCTAACAACACATTCAAGTTGTCGTTTCCAAAGGTGAATTTTACAAGAGTGTTGTTCAAATCTTCAATTTCTTTTTCAAATTCTTTGCATGATGAACAAGGTAATGATATGGATATGTTATTATGTGAGGAACAAGTCATGCATAATGAGTTAGCATCAATAAGTCCTAAGGTTTCATTTTCAATCTTAAGCTCATTTATCTCCTTACTTAAAATAGAAACTTTGTTTACCAATAAGGAGATTGTCTTGTTAAAAGATAAAACCATTTTTATGGGTCTCAAAGATTCATCATGCAATTCTTGAAAAGTATCTTGCAATTCATCATAAGAAGGTGGAGATTCTAAGTTAGAAGATGTTACCTCAGTGTCGCTCTCTTCACTTTCTTCTCCTTGAGCCATGAGACAAAGATGGGCTTCTTCATTCTCTGAACTATCGGAAGAGCTTAAGTCATTGTCCTCCCATGCTATATATGCTCTCCTTCCTTTCTTTTCTTTGGAAGACCTTTTCTCAAACTTCTCCATCTTCTTAAGATACATAGGACACTTCATTTTCATGTGCCTCAGTTTTTTACATTCATAGCATTTTGGAGGAGTAGAGGATCCTTCTCCTTTATGATACATTTTCTTTTAAGGAAAGGGTGGTCTTCTTTGAAATCCATTTTTCTTTAGGAATCTTCCAAACTTTCTCACAAGAATACTAAGATTCTCCTCACTTAGCTCAACATTTTTTGTATCCTCTTCACCATCTTCATCATCTTCATCATCATCTTCAATTATAGAAGAGGTGGCTTTGAGTGCAATTCCCTTCTTCTTTTTATCATGCTCTTCATTTTGATTGAGCCTATTTAGTTCCAGCTCATGTTCTTGAAGCTTCCCAAATAAGGTGGCTAGAGACATTGTTGACAAATCTCTTGATTCTGCAATAGCAGTTACTTTGGGTTGCCAATTCCTACTTAAACATCTCAAAACTTTGTTAATAAGATCCTCATTAGTTAATGTCTTTCCCAATGAGAAAAGATGATTAACAATATGAGTAAATCTCTTTCGCATATCTTGAATACTCTCACCTTGGTTCATTTTAAACAATTCATATTCATGAGTAAGAGTGTTTATTCGAGATCGCTTTTCCTCACTAGTACCTTCATGAGTTACTTGTAAGGTATCCTATATTTCTTTTGTTGTCTTGCAATTTAACACCCTAAAGAATTCATCATATGCCAAGGATGTGGTGATGATGTTCTTGGCTCTCAAATTGTATTGAACCTTCTTTTTATCCTCATTGATCGATTTATTTCTAGGTGTATTAATTTTCACACCATCTTTAGTATATGTGGGAACAAAAGCACCATTTTTAATGGCGTACCACACATCTAAGTCAATAGCTTCAATAAAAATTTTCATCATTTCTTTCCAATAGGCATAACTATCCCCATTGAAATAAGGAGGTCTATTTATAAAAGAAACTTCGTTTGAAAAACCATTTGAAACCATCACTTCTCTTGAAGCTGCTAAGCTCTTTGTACAAGAGTCTAGCTCTGATACCACTTGTTACCAAGTGGCCTCAATACTCAAGAGGGGGGTGAATTGATTACGTAAAATAAGTTCACAAATCTTTTGTAAAACATTTGATAATCAATTTTCGTTGAAGCTATTGGATGATTAGAGATGATTAGATAGATGAGATAAACACTTTTACTTATAAATGTAATAGCCAAAGGAAACAATATTCAAGAAAATCAATAAAATAGTGTACAATATAAAGAGAAGGGTTTAGAGAAAACAAACATAATGATTTATCCTGTTTCGATCACCAATCCGCTTATGATCTACGTCCAGTCCTCAAGCAACCACTTGAGATTTTCCACTATATCTTCAAGTTTCAATAGGTGCTTGACAACCTTTACAACCTTAAGCACTCAACACTTTGGGATACCTCACCCTTGGAGCTTGAGTTTCTTCAGCTAAAGGATGCCTTACCCTTTACACTTTTGGAAGGATGTCTTACCTTCTTTACAAAGTAATTTGGACTAATAAAATGAAACTCTTGCAAGAGTAAATGATTACAAATTGAAACTCTAATATGCTCTCAAAGAATAACTCAAGTTTTTCACAAAAAATAGAGCAAGAATGGATTTGAAGATTAAATCTCGTATTGAAGTATTGGTAATCAGTTTTTGGTTCAAGGTCAACCCCGAATGAAGTCCCAACATTGGTATTTATAAGTTTTGTAAGTAAAGGAGCCGTTGGGACCTTTTAGCCAAGCATTAAATGTCATTAATATAGCCATTGGACTCTGTCAGATTGCTTGTAATTGATTACACAGTAAATGTAATTGATTACATTGTTGTTCTAATGTGTTCTTGGCTTTCTGGGCTCTGTGTAATCGATTACATTATTAGTGTAATAGATTACAAGGCCTCTGACTTGCTTTGTAATCGATTACAATATCAATGTAATTGATTACATGACTTCTTGAACGTGTTCTTGCCTTTCTAGGCTCATTGTAATCGATTACAAACTTGGTGTATTGTAATCGATTACAAGGCCTCTGACTTGCTTGTAATCAATTACAATGCTCATGTAATCGATTACAAGGCCTTTGTTTGCTCTGTAATCGATTACAAACATCATGTAATCAATTACATTGGCCTTTGAACACATTTTTCAAGTCCATTTAAATTTGTAAGCCATTTCTAACACTTCAAGACATTTGATTAAATATAAATCCTTTCATGAATGTTAAATCTAAGATTGAAAATAAAGTTTCTTTGAAAAACATGTTTAGCTTTGAATTTTCACACTTATTTTGGAAATGATATATGAAAAACCATTTGAGAAATCTTGAGAGCATTTAACATTAACGTTCTAAGTCTTATGACTAAATAAACCTCTTGACTCTTTTCTTTGATCTTGATCTTTTCTTTTGCACTTGATCTTCAATTTTGCACTTGATCTTCATCTTTGACTTTGTTATCATCAAAAACCATTTAACATGCTTTAAGAACATAAGCATTCATAATAATCACCTTGTTACAGATAATGTTTGATGGAATTAATACATACAACTCCTCATGTAGGAATCATAGTGATTTCAGGTCAAAGGACCACATATACCATTGTCACTTTGAGAATCGCTTATAACACTCACGTAATGATCCACGTAGCATTCTCATGGTGGGTCAGTCCAATATATCATTACTCTAATATGTATCATGTGAAGATATGATATCTCATATCCATGAACCAAGAGATGTGGCCATCAGTCTACACATATACTACTCTCAATTAATTATTGTTGTCCTAATTAACAATAATACTTGACTAGGGATATTTAAGAATAGTGTTTTGATTTTATCCAATAGGATCTCACGATTAAGTCATCCACTTGATGTCCTGTGGCATTAAACTTTCTATTCTAAGGACTTTATTATGTTTATAATAAATAACACAATAAATGAAATGCCTCATGTATTAAATAAATAGCATAATACAATATATGTTAATATGGTCAAAATAAATTGGCCTCTAGGGCATACATCAACAATCTCCCACTTGCACTAGAGCCAATCAGGCGTATGTCTAATGCCTAAAGATCTAGTGTGACCCTCATGCTTTTGTTGCACAAGAGGCTTTGTCAATGGATCAGCGATATTATCATCTGTTAGTACTCTGCATATCTTCATATCTATTCTATCGATGATCTCACGAATGAGATGGAAGCGCCTATGTATATGTTTAGATCATTGGTGAGATCTAGGCTCCTTAGCTTGTGCAATGGCTCCATTATTATTATAATAGAGGTCCACTAGGCCCACAATGCTAGGAATTACACTAAGCTCGGTAATGAACTTCTTGATCCAAATGGCCTCTTTTAATGCATTAAAGGAAGCAATATACTTAGCCTCTGTGGTAAAATCAATGATTGTCTCCTACTTCGAGCTCATAGCCCCACCATTTAGGCAAAAAAACAAAAACCGATTGTGACCTGGAGTCGTCCTTATCGGTCTAGAAGCTAGCATCAATGTAACCCTTTATAACTAGCTCTTCCTCAGCTCCATATACCAGAGGTCAGTGGTGCGACTGAGGACAACGGTGCAACGCGGTTCTAGCTTTGTGGATCTATGCAGATAGAGACAACAGGATGGAGCGCTGGTCAGATCTGTTTGGTGACACGCAGCTTCAGAATGATAGTTTAAAATGGAGCGGGCTAGACTCAATGGAGTGGATTCTATGACTATAATGGCTTCAGGTTCTCAAACTATTGAGGTTCGCAGGTCACAAGTCGACAAGCATGAATCTGGATGCTGTACAGATGCATGGTCGGTCCTGGGTCGCACATCGTGGATGGTTGGCAGAGGAAGACAAAGACGATGGCACAGAGGGCTGTGTGGATCTGCAACTGCAGGGTGGAGGATGACAGTGACCTCACGGGTGGATGGATTTTGGTGGTTTGGTTTTGGGGTAGAGGCTATGTGGTTGTTTGGAGGATGGTGATTCACGAGTTGTGGTGTTTCTCGGTTAGGATGGATGGGTGAAGGCCGGTTATGGTGGTGTGGTTTGGGTAGTTGGTCACGGTTGATGAAGTTTGGTGGTGGTGTCTGTGGTGGTGAAAGGCAAGTGACAAGGATGGTGGGGTTGGGTAGGACGTTGGTTTGCTGTGAAATTGAGATAGGGACGATGATGGTTTAGGGGCTTGGCGTGAAGACCCAAGATCGTTGGGTGGCTATTTGTGGTGCCTTGGTTGATGAAGATGAAGGCTAGTGGTCGGTGAGGATAGGAATAGTGAAGGAAGTGGCTATTATGGAGGCTGAATGGATGTGAAGGAGAGAAACAAATATGATTTGGGAATTAGCTATAGGAAAAAGTCTGTGTATTTATCAAAAGTGTGTGGGTGATGAGTACTTATAGAAAAAATTAGAGTTTGGAGAGTGTAACACCCTTGTGGGATGTCACATTTATGAATGCAATGAAATAAAATAAAATAAAACTCTTACCCAAGTTGTAAAACATTTGATACTTATAGAATATTTGCAGAATATTTTTTTCTTTTTATAATTATAACATTAAATAAAAAAAAACACGAAACATAAGATATAACAAACATAAACTCACGATAATATACATATGATTCTCTTTTAGTACAAGCACAATTTACAACTACATGTATTTAATAAAACAGTAAAGAGTTGACACAAAGCTAAAACATAGTACTGCCCAAGTGCATCCCAGTAGATGTCAAACCCTCCGATGAATCACCATCTGTCACCTCCAGAATAACCATCGAAAAGTGTGCATCTATGAGATCTCACAGCACTTCGGACACGAGTCCGAGCTGTCGACTCGCTACTCAACTCACTAGGCGTATGGAAAACTCCCTACCAATAACGCCTAATGGTCAAAGGTAACTCTAAATGTAAATAAAGCATAGTAGTGAATATGACCTCCCCGTCATAATCTCTACATAGGGACACAGTCAATCATCCCACATAAGCTACTGTCCCTCGATCAGCATGCATACGCCACGCCTCGGAACCCCCATGAAACTCCAGTCACACGAACCCGAAGAATCCTGGCAGTGCCATGATCTCAAGATCAGTCTTGACGATCGGTATGATCTACTGGTTCCTCCTCCTCGTATAAATCACCCGACTGTTGCTCGTCAGGGTATTGTACCTCAATAGGCTGATCCTCCTCTACCTCAAACTCTTTACGGAAGTAATACAGTAATATCGAGAAAACATATAGAGAGGTGAGACAATCTACATCACTACCCGCACGGCAATAAAGAAAACGACAGTACAAAATAGGAATTACAACAGTACATAACAATACATCATGCATAATATATCAAGCAATATATGACAATAATACTTATCACAATATCATGCATAATATATATTAAAGCAATAAATCATATAATTTATCACAGATTATAATAAACAGTAAAATGCAGATAATGTATGAACATTAAGATGCAGATGATGAATGATACACACACTGACTCGTTTCTACTCCATGGAGCTAAACACGGATATCTGAGAGAATGATCCGAATAGAAACTAGAAATACTTTATGGCTACCCAACCAAGCTATTGCACTGTCAATACGTCGTGTCTATAGTCCACAGTCCAAAACATCGTGTAGCAGTACACAGTCCAAACATCGTGTACCACAGGCATAGTACTTAATAGTCCCCTCAATATCTTGACTAAGAATAGTGTTTGTTAAGATCATTAGTGTGTTGCCCATTACCACAGCCCAGAGGAGCAACCCACTGTCCGCATGTGGAATTCTCCGCACACTAATGCCTCCAAGTTCATAAATGAACCACACTACGCTTATCACACCAAACGCGGTGTAATTCGCCTCGTCAATCAATCACCAATTATAACCCAAATTGGCACAACACTCTAAACATGAGCTAAAAATTACTAAAATACCCCCATTATCCAAATTTTACCATATTTACAGAAAATTACCAAAATACCCCTAGTCACCAGATAACGAAGTATAGTACGTCTCACCTGACAGTACTACACTACAAAATGTCTGGGTCCACCACTTTGGCCCGACAGCAAAACTCACAGTATTATTTAATCGCGTAAGAATTTTATCGCGTTTTCACAATCTCGTCATTTTCACAAACATTTTTAAATCGCGTAAAGACATTTTGACGTTTTTAAATGTCGTAAATAGTTTTCAAGTTATTTTCTCAATCGCGTAGGATTTTTAATTCATTTTCTTAACCGAATAGCTTAAAATTGTCATTTTTAATATGTGTAAAACTATATCTAGTACTTGTTAAATACGTAATGTATTTTCCTTGTGTTATAAATATAGTATGAAATCTTTTCATTTTATGCGTTTGATTTTAATAAATTTTGGCAGCATTTTGCCGATAAAATCAGTATAAGGTATTTTTAACATTTTCCTCTAAATATAGTTTATTTTATTTTTACCCAATAATTTCACATTAAAATTTACTAACGTGCTTGAAAATTTATAGTATGAGCTCACGTTAGTACTTTTCAAGTGTCTGATTAATTTCTTACTTAAACTGAATTCTGCTAAGTTAAAATTCTAGAACAGAATTAATTCCTTTGATTTTCTCAATGATTCTTTGGAATCAATTTATGTTATAAAATAATTATCTAACCTATCTTAGTAAATAAAATGGCATGTTGACCAAATCAAAATAAAATGGCATTCGGTTATACACTAAATGGCATGTTGGCCATAATTAACTTAAATAATCCATTATTTACCTAGGCTCATTAAATCCTTGATGTAGAAAAATTGTGAGAACATTTTGGTTCTCTATTTTGGTGAGAAGGCCGTGAGCCTTAAATGTGTTCTTTGGAACACTCATGCATTTCGTAAATGTTGTTCACATCCTACTTAAATAAATACACAATTATAAATACATAAAATTATGTAATCACATATAAAACACATACAATATATTTTAAAGCCATAATCATGCATAGCAAAAATAATAAAAACTATAATCATGCATAGCAAATTAAAATCACAATTAGTAAAGCATTTAAACAATCAAAAATAATAAAAATCACAAATAAACCATACAACCGAATCCTTATGGATTCTACACACAAACACAATCCATTTTCTCATCACCACTTAGGGTTGATGAGATTAAATCTCCCTCTTACCTCTTGTAGACAAAACAATTGGTAAGATTCCTTCCTTTTCTCCAAATTTCGTGTGACCTCCCAAATAATTCCTAAAATTCCCAAACAATTAGCAAATACACATACAAGGTACAAAATAGGAAGACCATAGAACAAACATGGTTAGAAAAATTAAAATTTCAGTTTTGAACCATAGGAACCAAAATTACCCTTAAGTAAGTAAGCAAGAAGTGGAATCTTAGGCAAGATAGAGTAGGAATTTGGGAAAAGTTTGTGAATGAAATATGCTTAGAATGGTATTTGGGTTCAAGAAATGTGATGAGCTAAAATTATGAAGGCTTGGGTGAGTATGGAAGGGGGCTGGCCGAACCTAGTGAGAGAAATAGGAGAGAAATGTTTGCTTGAGCTTTTGATATTTTAGAGAGAGAAGTGAATAGCCAAAATGTGATAAGGGTGAAAAACTAAAGTGAAAGTGAATATGAAGTGCAGCAGCCGTGTGAGAGTGTGTGTGAGAGCTTGAGTGTTTGAGTTTGCATGTGAAAATATCCCAAAATGTGTTCACATGGCCAAGCACATGGCTTAGGTCATTGAACCCTTCTAGAACCATGTAGAACCAAGCCACCTTGCCTCCTTATGCAGCCCAAAAACCGTGCACTCCTTCATCTTATTAGGGGGTTAATTGATTTCCAATTACACTTAATTACATGGTAATAGATTAGATAGTTAGTTAGGTTAATTATCCTAACCAATCTAAATTAACATACTAACAACATAACTAATTAATTTAGTATATATTAACATATATTATAACCTTTAATTAATATTTATATATCTATTTAGTATTTAGATTATAATTAATTCATAACTAAGCTAGTATGCTAATTAAATCATTAGATTAGTTAAATTAAGCTTAATTAGGTTACTAACCATTTTCAAGCCTACAATCTTTGACTCAATCCTAGCCCTTGATTCATCTTTAATCCTTAGCCCTAGATTAGATCTAAGGTAGATATTACTTGATCATAAACCTATCATTCTAATCTCACCATTGATTAGATCAATGGCTTAGATTAAAGGCTTCATCATTAAGTCTTCATCCAACGGTCCAAATGAAAACACATGCTCCCTTAGGTGTCCAATTCTTATTGGTTTAGAAAGTCAAGCCTACCTTTGTTGACTTGCTCTCATTGGTTAGAAATTGTACGATCAAGACAGCTTGACTGCTTTTTCCTACACGCGGGTCCCACACTTTTAAAGATCGTGGTCAAACCGAAAACAAATTTTTACTATTTTTGAGATAGTAGGTACTATAATATAAAATAATATTATAAAAATATAAAATTATTTTATTGCACAGTTAAATCTAAAAAATTACGATATTAATTTATATATCAATTAGGATTGGGTTTAGTAAGATCCCCCAGCTCCAATTAATTAAAATAAGATTTATCCGGCCAGAAAATTTTTATTTTCTTAGGTTGGTGCAAATCACATACAACAGTCAAGTACATTCACGGAACAGTCAAATTAAATTTACTGCTCACAGAATTCACAAAACAGTACAAATCGAGACTATATTGTAATTATCCCAAAAGTTAGGGTGTTACAGAGAGTGATGATGATAAGTTCGTTTAGGATGAGTTTGTTTTAGAATGAGTTTGTTTAAGATGAGTTTGTTTTAAGATGAGTTTGTTTTAGGATGAGTTTGTTTAAGATAAGTTTGTTTTAGGATGAATTTGTTTAGGATGAGTTTGTTTTAGAATGACTTTGTTTAGGATGAGTTTAATGGCATATGAGTTATAAGACAAATAATGGGTCAATGGGTCAGGTTACTGGCTAATAGGTCATGGGTGATTAAATGGGTCATGGGTTAGATAATGGGTCATAGGTTGGTTAATGGGTCATGGGTTAGATAATGGGCTAATAAGTGAAAGCTGAGTTTTTTTTCCTTTTTTTTTCTTTCTTTCTTCTTTTTTTTTTTTTTTTTTCTTTTTTTTAACAAAATGTCTTGGAAAAAATTGGGTGTTCATAGTTGTCCCTCTTTACTTGTTTCTTACTAGATAAAAGGAATAACCATAATTTTTCATTTTATCATTGTAAGGAACGAGTAAAGATATGAACTCAAATTTTGTTCGAGAATGCATAGAATGCAAAACAATGCGAGAATAATAAAATGCAAAGAGCTGATGCTCTCAAAAGAAATGACAAAAATTTAAAATGTAAGAAGCTGATGCACTGAAAAGTAAAAGACATGAGCTGATGCACTCAAAAGTAAATGAAAGAAATTTAAATGACAGGAGCCAATGCACTTAAAAGTAAATGACAGAAATGCATGGAGCTAATGTGCCCAAAAGAATTTAAAATGCATGGAGCTAATGCGCTCAAAAGAATTTAAAAATGCAAGGAGCCAATGCGCTCAAAATAAGTGACAAAAATTTTAAAGAAGCATGGAGCCAATGCTCACAAAAAAATTTAAAATGCATGGAGCTGATGCACTTAAAAGATTTTAGAATGCAAGGAGCCAATGTGCTCAAAATAAGTGACAAAAATTTAAAGAAGCATGGAGCCTATGCACTCAAAATGCATGGAGCATATGCACTCAAAATGATGCATGGAGCCGATGTGCTAAAAAATGCATGAAGCCGATGCACTCAAAAATGCATGAAGCCAATGTACTCAAAATGCATGGAGCCAATGGGCTAAAAAATGATGCATGGAGCCGATACTCTCAATGATGCATGGAGCTGATGCACTCAAAATATATGGAGCCGATGTGCTCAAAATACATGGAGCCGATGTGCTCAAAATGCATGGACTCAATGCGCTCAAAATAAGTGACAAAAATTTAAAGAAGCACAAAGCCGATGCTCTCAAAAGAATTTAAAAAGCATGGAGCTGATGCGCTCAAAAGAGTTTAAAAATAGATGGAGTTGATGTGCTCAAAAGAATTTATGGCATGAAAGTACTTATGTTAAGTAAATATGAAAAATTCTTTTTTCTCTCTTTCTCTTTTTCTCTCTCTCTTTCTCTCTCTTTCTCTTTTCCTCTCTCTCTTTTTCCTCTCTCTCTTTTATTTTCCCTTCTTTTTTTTCTTTTTTTTAAAAAATTTATTAAAAGTCCTTTGAACCAAAGACGACTCTAGAAAGCTTTAACTAATCAAACCCTTGCTCATATGCTTTTCTTCATCTAACCTTGCGGTTGACTTGGAATCCTATTGACTTTCTTTTTTCCTCTTCATTTCTTCTTCTTTTTTTACCCCTCTTTTTTCATCTTATTTTCCTATTTTTTGCTCTTAAATCTCTTTTTGGGAAGTGAGATGATCATCTCTTATTCTGAACCCTTGGTTGGAGCTACTAATTCTATGCGAGAAAATTTTGCCTCAATATTTAACTTTGTCCTTAATCCAATTGACTCCCTGTAACTACTTGATAACTTAACCGCTATCTCTATTGTTACTTCCTTCAACATTCTTGTTGCGACTGTGATCGTAGTGGAATAGTAACTTAAATTCAAAAAATTAGGAGTCGCCACCAATTTTATTTAAAATAAGAAAAATTGGAAAACATTTCTTTGAAAATAGTTTTGAAATTAGATTGGATTCAGATGTCAGTTATTTGTAGGGAAAAGTGGAAAGTCAATCTCACAGCTCCTGTAATACACCCGTCCTGAGATGATACCTTAAATTAGTTGTACAAAATTAATAATCTCAAAATATATTTGTTTCACCTATTTTTATTAAAAACACTAAAAAAATAATTTGTGAAATTTTAATTTTTGGCTTGATGGAATAGGCGTCTCGCTCCTATATATTCCTCGATGCAATGAGGAACTCAAAGTCACGTAGTTCTCCAGAAAATAATTGTGAGTTGGTTGATTTTAATTAAAAAAATAAATCTTTGATTTTAAAAATTTGAATAAACAAGTCATCGCGACTCAGTTAATTATGTTAAGGTTTGAATAGGTGAAACTCGATGCCACGCTAGAGACGTCACCCGTTAATTATCATGTTTGTTGTAAAAGATTTTATTAAAAAAAAAGCCTTTGAATATTTATGGATTAGTAATTTATTTTATGTAAAATAAAAAATAAAAATATGAAGACAATAAAAAAATGTGAATCATCAAGTTGTCACAATTCAGATGATTATAAAAGTTACAAGATTAACAAGCTATCATAACTCAGCCAATCCTGTTTTATTCTTCTCAAAAAAGGTTTAATTATTATTTTTTATTTTTCTTATTTATCATTATTTTAAATTTTTAAATTCTTTACTTTTTTTTGTTTTTTACTTTTCCTAACAAACTAACCCCCCAAAAAAAGGGTTAAAAATAAAAAAAAGGTTGAAAACAAAAAAAAATGAAAAAAGGGAAACAAACAAAATGAATAATCAAGAAACAACCAAAAAGAACAATAGAGCACCAAAAAAATGGGTCTTATGTTATAGGGCAAAGGGAGGCAATGATGGTTGTAAAGTGGTGCTGCTAGGAGGATGGCATGGCTGGTGCGAGCGAAGGTGGTTTGCGGTGGATTGGGTCTGGTGTGGGTGAGCCAGCGTAGCTGGTTGCGCGAGGTGGGTCTGGAGCTTCATGGATCTGGGTTTTTGGTGGATGGCACGAGGTGGGTCTAGTTCGAACGGGACTTGCAGCTACTAGGATCACGGTGAAGGGGATGGCTGGGAAGCGACGCGTGGTCGATCTTGGGTGGAGCTAGTTCTGATCCCAGAGAAAATGCGGTGGTGTGGTGCCGGTGAAGCTCTAGTCTGAGCGTTGTTGGGTGGTGATGAAATGCAGGTCCTGTTCGTAAGTCGGGGTGCTACCTATTAGCCATGGCAACCATCACTTAAGAGGGGGTGAATTGGGTGATTACAATTTTTTAAAACACCAGTAAGAAATTAAACTTTTCGATATACTCAATTAACACATGGAGCGGAATAAGTCTAACAAAGATACAACTATTATAGATTACTCAAACACAACTTGGCTTAAAGGATAAATTAAGCAAATAAGCTAAATATCAAGTTCAACTTAAGCATATACAACTAAAGGACAAATGTAAAGAGATAGAGTTGAGAAAAGTAAATACAGGAATTTATCTTAGTTCAGCCATCCCTTGTGACCTACGTCTAGTCCTTAAGTGAACCACTCAAGATTTTTCACTAAACCTTCAAGCTTGAATAGGTGCTTGAAAACCTTTACAACCAAGAACACTCAACACACCTCTGGGGTGCTTTACCCTTTGTGCTTGAGCCTCAAAATTGGGATACCTCACCCTTTACAACTTTAAAGGGATACCTCACCCTTTACTCTTTCAAGGGATACCTCACCCTTTTATCTCTTGAGGGATATCTCACCCTCTTTTACTGGAAATCAAATAAAGATTGAATGATAAACTCTCAAAAGAGTGGATATTACAAATTGAAGTTCAATGGGTATCAAGGAATCACACACTACAGCTCAAAATAGGGTTTATGTGAAATAAGAGTAAAACTCGTATTTAATGCTACAATAATGATTTTTTAGATTGTTTCCTAACTTTTCTTTGATGTCTAAACACTTTCATTTATATCCTAAAGCATTTTACAGCCGTTGGAGGTGGTTGGGTGCATTTAATGCTCTAAAAGTGCCATTAAAACATGTTTTCTGCTACCCCAAATAACTGGTTATTACAGTTCAATAACAGGTTATTGGTTTTCCATAATCGATTATTGGTTTTTCATAACCAGCTATTGGTTTTGAATAACTAGTTATTGGTTTTGAATAACCAATTATTGAGATGTCATAATCGGTTAAGAGCTTTAAAAACTTGAAAAATGGTCCTGACTTGGTGAATAACCGATTATGGAATATCCATAATCAGTTATTGAATTTTGGTTTTGAAAATTTACTTTAAATGACCATAACTTCTTCATTTCTCATCTGTTTAAAACAAATGACCACTCATTGGAAAGATCTTTGAGTCTATTTTCATATGAAAAATTTTTAGAATAAAACTCAAAATATTTTGAAAGATATGATTAAAAGAGTAACCAAAGGTCAGTCTTGTAAAACATAAACTTGACTATTTTTCATAGTTTTGAACTACCACCATAACTAGCTTTTCAAAACATGTTTGTTGGGCATTTTAGAATGTAAGAAACATTCTTAAAGACTTTAAAAACATATTTGATCTCAGTGTGATTTCTTTTTACCTTGACACAAGATCTAAGTCCTATAAGCTAAACTTGAAGAACTTGGACTTGATCTTGCCATCATCAAATCTAGTCCTTAGGCTTGTTGATGTAATCCAAGCTTCTAAAAAAATTCTTCTCTTCAAATCTTGCAAATTCTTGGAACATCTTATCATTCTCATTCTTCTTGAGTTAAGCATAATTATGATCTTTTGCTTTCTTGTTGCAATGCTCACTCTTGGTACTTGAACTATCCTACAAAGTATTGCTCACATAAAACAAACATAGTTAGTCCAAATTCATAATTCAATATTTTCATATGCATGATTCATAAATAGATAACTCTAGTTAGTCTAACATGCATATAATACTTTCATAGACACATCCAAATAAGATATTTATCAATTATTAATAGATATGCTCTATGTAGGATACAACAAAAAACACTTTGCACATTTTCATTTAAATAAAGTCAAATCCAATATTAATTCATTATAACTCATATAAAGCATTATTGGATATATTATATAAAGAATGTTACACATATCTCTTTACATGATTATTAAGTGAAATATAACTAGATAAAGTACATAATTATGCATGATCTAATATAATCTATTAAGCACATTTATGTAACATAAATATCATTCTTTTTGTCTTGTGTTTGTCATCATCAAAACTTAACATATTAAAATATTAGGGGAAACTTATTTCCCCACAACGAGGGGTCACGGTTCATTGTTCAGTGGTGGTTTGGTGGCTATATATGTGACGAGGTGAGGTTGTTTGTGGTATGAAGGAAAGGTTGGTGGGTGGTCTCAGTTTGATGGTGGTTATGTGAGTAGGTGATTCACAGTTGGGTAAGGATGGAGAGGTGTGGTGATGTGGTCATGGTTGTTTGTGATGAAAATGGAAGGTTTTGGAAGATGGTGCTTTGTGGTGAAAAAATAGAGGTTGATGATAGAGGTGGGTTATAGGTTGTAGTTATGGTGGGATGGTTAGTGAAAGGTGATGGTGGTTGTTATAATGTGGTTAAAAGTGATGGAAGATGGTGGGGTGAAGGTTGGATGGGTGAAGGCTAGTGAGGAGTTTAAACGTGG
The DNA here is from genome assembly GCA_029884595.1 of Ormosia semicastrata. NCBI lineage: Eukaryota > Viridiplantae > Streptophyta > Magnoliopsida > Fabales > Fabaceae > Ormosia > Ormosia semicastrata. Next base: position 13,015,719 of record JAQQTO010000062.1, on the reverse strand, counting down.
AGTGGTGATAGAGGGATATTTTGGCAGAGGCTTACATCAAAGAAGGCTACGTGAAAAGTAAAAAAAATAAGGTTAGCATATTAGTTGTAGGCAGAAGTTTGTGTGTATCAAAAGTGTGTGGGTGATGGGTATTTATAGAAAAAATTAGAGTTTGAAGAGTGATGGTGATAAGTTTATTTAGGATAAGTTTAATGATGACTGTTAAGGTTTGTTCAGGATAAGTTTAATGGCACATGGGTTATGAGATAGATAATGGGTCAATGGGTCAAGTTATGAGTTATGGGTGGTTAATGGGTCATGGGTTGAAAACTGGGTCATTTTTCTTTGTTTCCTTTTTTTCCTTTTTTTCTTTTTTTTAAACAAATGTCCCAGACAAAATTGGGTGTTCACTGATACAGAAGTAGATAAATTAACTTCTATAACAAAAATACCAGAAGTGGAAATCTCACTTCCTTTCTTCTTCTTAAGCCCCTCTAGGTACCTGCTGCAATTCATCTTCCAATGTCCGGTCTGACCACAGTGGAAGCACATACCTTCCTTAGCCACTCTGCCCACAGGTTTCAAGCTAGAAGTGTTGGGTTTGGCTTTTTCCTTGCCCTTGCCCTTCCATTTGTCCTTGGGCTTCTTTAACTGCTTTTTGCCCTTATTCTTTTGGACCATCATAATGGCCTTCCCTTTCCTTTATTTATATTCTGCTCAGTAGTTCTCAATATGCTTAACAGTTCTGGCAGAGGTTTTTCAATTTTGTTCATGTTATAGTTCATGACGAATTGACTATAACTTTTCGGCAACGATTACAGGACTAAGTCAGTGGCCAACTCTTGACCCAAAAGGAAACCAAGCCTCCCTAGGTTCTTAATGTACCCAATCATTTTGAGCACATGAGTACCAACAGGGCAACCCTCTACCAGCTTGCGCTGAAATAGTGCCTTTGAGAGTTCGTGCCTTTCATGCTTGGCTTACTCTTGATAGAGCCTTTTTAGTTGTACGATCATATCATATGCATCCATGTTCTTATGTTACTTTTGAAGCACAGAGTTGATGGTGTCTAGCATGAGATAACCGACATCCAAGGCATCATCTTGATGTTTCTTATAAGCATCCCTTTCATCTCTAGGGGCATTTACAACAAGTGGCTCAAGAGCGGGCTACTCTAGAGTATACTACTTTTTCTCGTGTTTGAGGGCGATCCTCAAATTCCTGTACCAGTCTAGAAAGTTTGTTCTAGAAAATTTGTCCTTCTCAAGGACTGATCATATTGACAAGTTATTTGAAGTGTTTGCTACCATGGTTATCTATCAATAGAAATATCCAAATCATAAGTATCATGTCATAAACATATTTAACAAGGTCTTTAATTAAATATGCCTCCCACTATTTTATTCAAATCAATGACCTTCATCATTGATATGGAAAATCCTATCGTAATATTTTCTAGTAGGCCAAGATCCATAATTCACCTAGCTTTGTGTCAGCTTTGACTGATCACTCAAAATTTAGTTCTTTAGGTAGGAAACATTTTCCAATTACATACATACAACTCTTGGATAATTAGGTGAATAACGCTTATTCTAATCCAACAAATAAACTAAAGCCCAACTTTATACCTCTAAGCCTTCAATCCTATTGAAATGGCCTAGTTAAGTCAGACCCAATGGTTGGCGATTGGATATTACCTTTATCCTATCACGTCTTACTAATATAAGTAAAGGCATCCTGCTTTGGTAGAACTACACTTAATCAATACTAGCCTTGACAAGTGCCATGCTTTAGAAGGCATCAAACAAAGGCTTAATATTTGCTTTGAGGGATTTTCTTTTATTATTAGATCTCACCTTTTGTTAAACTATTTAATATACCATAAACATCCATGCAATTCATACATATAAAGCATATAAAGAATGTGACATGGTTATGGCCCCTAATGCATTGATTCTCCCAAGCCAATGAGAGTATTAATAACTAAACCTAGTGAGCGAACTAGCTTCACTAAGCGTCTCCCACTAGCATCCTCATATGATGTCATCTTCTTGCCTCCACATCAAGATTACATTGCAAAGTATGAAGAAACCTCATTTTACATACGAGGGGAGTTAGGTGTGAAGAGAATGTACAACCAGAATGTAGAAAGAAAGGCACGACATGCAGGTCGTATTTAAAATAATCCAAAAAGGCAAAATAAGAGGACTAAGACTATAACCATGCACTACAAAGAACACAAAAGGTTAAAATAAGAATACATTATTATCTTTGTGAAACATAAAAATGGATTTGAATTTCAAGCCTTCGAAAAACACACTATGCAATGGGGGTCCTGCTGCTCAGTCAGCGGGCAAGGGTCTAGGGGAGGAACCAAAAATAAAAAATAAAAGCTAAACCTCTTGCGCCTCCTTGACGACTAGGGTATCAACACTTGAACCCTCATAGCTATGAGGACATGAACACTTCATGTCACAGGACCTCTTGCGTCATTGTTCAAAAATAGGGTTTGCTTGACATTAACACTTGATCTCATCGCAGACCAAAAATAAGGTTTCCAAAACCCTTGCACTGTGCCGCTATCCAGAAATAAGGTTTGCTTGGCATCAAAACTTGATGCCTCCGCAGACCAAAAATAAGGTTTACAAAATGATTTTCACAAAACATATGAACATCTTAATGGTTTCGAAAACAACATCATGGTTTCGCATATGACCTATCAAACAGATTATGTTTTCGAAAAGGTTTCTTAAGATTTCTGAAATAACACATTAAAGATCATATCTTTTACCAAAAAGAGAACAACTAATCATGTTATTTCATATAACAAGTAAATAGAAAAGACTGAATCATGGTTTTCGCAAGTGCCTCTAATACCACTTTTGGGATAACGTGAATAAAAGCATAGCAGAAAAAGGATTCCCACTAAGGATTCATGCCAAAAAGAGAATCATGAAACGTGATTTTTTGAGTTTACCTCCTAAATCTCCTTAGAAATACTATTTATAATAGTGACTGCCTTATATGAGTGAGAGTAGCAGTAGGTTTATCAGTGCAGCCTTGGACTGATCTGTTATGAGTCTGGCCCATGATAGAACCCTAGTCCAACTTGGATTCTAATTGCTTTAATATAATTCGTTCTATATGTGAGACCTTGCAGGTTCTCATGATATTAGCAGTAATATTAAAATTCTATTCCAATATTACAAGCAGTGAGTGGTATCTAGTAGTACATCGTTGCTACCCAAGTAATGAGAATGTCAGTGATTTGACATAACCTTTCTGTAACCCATGTTTCTATATAATTTAGTCCATTTGTCCAGATATCTAGATTGAACACAAGGCATGGAATATGTCACCCTTGTATAGTTCAATCTTCCATTTCCTGATACTCGAGTAGACTTGGTAAAAAAAAATGAGATCAATATCTCATATTGACTCATTTGAGCATAGTCATGCATTTCGCAGTCTCACTCAATCAGGGGCCTCGAAGATATCGCTCCTATTATGTAGGAGGGACAAATCCTATCTAGGTCACTCATATCCCTCTGCATAATTCGTAGCATGTCCAATAACTAACTTTATAATCATCTTCTTATAGATGATGTTTGATGGCATTAAAACATATAACTCCTTATATAGGAATCATAATGATTTCAGGTCAAAGGACTACATATACCATTGTTACTTTGAGAATCGCTTATGACACTCACGCAACGATCCTTGTAGCATTCTCATGGTGGGTCAGTCCAATACATCATTACTCTAATATGTATTCATATGAAGACTTGATATCTCATATTCATGACCCATGAGATATGGCCATCAATCTACGCACATACTAGTCTCAATGTATTATTGTTGTCCTAATTCACAATAATACTTAACTAAGAACATTTAAGAATAATATTATTATGCAATAGGATCTCATGATTAAATCATCCACTTGATATCCTATGGCATTAAACTTACTATTCTAAGGACTTTATTATGTTTATAATAAATAACACAATAAATGAAATGCCTCAAGTATTAAATAAATATCATATACATTGTCTGTAAATACAGTAAAAAAAAATTAGCTTCTAGGGCATACACCAACAAAAGGCTTGTAGGTGTTACTGAACTTGGAGAGTTTTAGTGACCATGCTATCATGTGTATTATCCCCATTCCAACTAATTTATATGAATATTTTAGAGGTCTATATGTACTAAAATGAACTCTATAGAAATTATTTTATTTATATTATTTTATCTATAATTGACTGTTTATTAGTTACTTATGTTTGAAGAGCATAGAAAACTACCTAGATGTGAAGAGTGTAAGTCAAAATACCTAGTGGAAGTAACTAATTTAATTTGGGACAAAGATGTGATTTTAAAGGTGTTACTATAGGCATTTTGGTCCAATAAATATTAGAAGATCCTAACTAGATAGCCTAACTAGAAATTAATTTAGTTAAGTTAGTTGGACTAATTAGATACAAACAGATGAAAACATTATGACTAACCAATAGGAACCTCCATCACACTAGGCTTCATGTGATTAGTTAGTAACAAACACTAGTTAACATGCTATTGGTGGAAACCTAAAACTAATTAATTAGGATTCAATCACTTGACTAAGGAAAGATCTTGTATGATTACAATCAAAATATCTAAGCCTAAGAAAGACTACGAATCGTCCAAGAGAAGATAAAAAAGAGAAGGAAAAAAAAAAGGAAGAAGAAAGGAAAAAGGAGAACGAAATAAGAAAAAACTCAAGTAATCTTCAAGAATTATAAAATTTTAAAGGTGAAGCTTATAATCATGTTTATAATTAGTTAATTGACGAAAATGTAACATGATTCAAGCAGCCTAGGGTTAGGGTTCCAAAAGGTTCACAAACCCTAACTTAAAAATATGAAATTTATTAAATTTAACATGAAATCTAAGTATGATTCAACTAGCATTGTTGATATTGTAACTAATCAAGTATAAGACAGGAGAAATTTTGAAGGTAAACCTCTCCTAGAGGTTTCTTCCATGACCATACAAATAGGTACCTTGGGTGTGATTGTTTGATTTGGTTTAGCATTAGTTCTTAATCATAAAATGAAGGTGGTTTGATATCTATTTTGAGAATTGATGAAACTTTATGAATCATGCTATATGGCCCTATTATTTCAAGTAGTCAAGCTTAGGGTTTTATTGAGATTTGATATATGAATTGTGTCAAGTTGTGATTTTTGATCAATCTAATGGTTAATAATTCAAATTTGGTATGTAAATTTGATAATGATGCAAGTTTCAGATATTGGAAAAATAATGTGAAAGGAAAAGATTGATGCCCTTAGTATGTACATTATGAATGTTGACCAAATTGATAGTTGATGCTTTAATTTAGTAAGGATTCCCAAGGATGAGGCTGGTGCAGCAACAAGGCCTTTATGACTAAGGGATGCCTTAGTATAGAGAACTGATAATCACATATTTGATACATTAATAAACCTTCATTTTTTGTCATTTACACTCTCCATGTACTTAATTGATTGAGTTTGGTTATGTTTTGTAAGTTTGGACTCAAATTGGACTTAATTGAATTTTTTAGCATGATTTACATCTTACACTATTTCTGTATTTTGACCATATATTAGATTGTAGGTGGTATTTTTAGGTGATTCTAGTGTCATTTGAAAGATAAGAGAGAGAACTACAAGTTTATGAAGACATCAAAGACCTAATCACAAGATTGAATAACTCAAATTGGAGTTGAAGCAAGAACTAGAGTATTGATCTTGACAGCTTGATCTATATGTACTGTTCATGACATAACTTGGGATATAAGATGTCAAATGGGCTGAAGTTTTATTGGTTGATAGTTAAGACCTAAGTCTACAACTTTTATGTTGAATACTTTTCTAGAATCTGAGGTCTAATGGGTCATATTAGGCTTGGAAGTCAGAACGAGGAACAGTCACTAGGCCTGAGTTGTATGCAGTAATTGGGTTATATCTCAGACTATAGGTATCCAAATGAGATGATTCTAATGGCATTTGAAAGTTAAGATCTAGAACTACAACTTTCATGAAGACCACTTTGCAAAAAAATGATGAATGTAATGACTTTAGAGCTAAATGATTTTAGAGACAAAGAATCTCCATAATTTTCCATTCATCAAAAGTAATTTGGCATTTTTCACTCATTTTCCACTCATCTACTCACACATGACTCAGCCCTCTTATCATTTTACATCCCTAATCCTCTATAAAGGGAGCCTTGGCCGATCATTTAGGGGGCTTAAGGTGTTAGATACCAAATTCATACCATTTTGTTGTTTGATTATCTTGTTGTAATTTTCTTTTGTTCTAAATTGAAGTTATGTTCTTCTTCTTCTTCTTCTTCTTCTCTCTTCCTTTCTTCTTATCTATGATTAACTAAGTTTCTTTTTACTTAAGTGAAAGAGTGAAGCTCTTGGTAATGAAATAAGGTTAGATTAATTTCTCTCTTGTGTTTAAATGATATATTTTGAAGTGGTCATTATACATATTGTATTTTGTTTCCAATTAATTTAAAAACCCTTATTGTAAAGTGGAGTTCTTGATTTGTTGTAGACAAGAGATTGGCACAATGAATGCTTGAACCCATTTACATATGGTGGTGTTAGAAATTCTCCTTGTAAAGTGGAGATCTTGATTTGTTGTAGACAAGATTTTGGCACAATGAATGCTTGATCCCATTTATAAGTGGTGGTGTTAATAGATGATTAAAGGAATCATAATATAATTACGTATATAATTTTTAATGAACTTTGAATGTTATATTTTCCGATTGGAACCTCCGTTATATGTGGATTCTAATTGACTTATAAAAGAATTAATCTTATCCTTAATTTATTTACCAAGAGTGGATCTCCTAGCTCAAGCAATTCCTTTTTATTTGTGGCCAAGTTTTATCATCTTTATTGTTGTAACAAGATATTTTCCTTACGTCAAATAAATTTTTCTTCATTAATTCCCTGAGGATCGACCTCGGATTCACGAGAATTTATTACTTAAAACAACCTACACTTGGGTATGCAACTTAACTTTTAATATCGCATTAAGTTTTTGGCGCCATTGCCGGAGACTTGATTTGAAGAACAAATTTATGGTATAAATATTTTGTATATATATTCTACTCTTTTAATTATTTTTTTTTGTACTTACTAACGTACTAACTTAGTGGGGGAAACTCTCTTTTTATTTTCTGTATTTTACTTTTGTACTTACTAACGTACTAACTTAGTGGGAGAAACTCTCCCTAATCTCTCTATAATCTTTAATCATTAATGAAATAATCTTTCTTCTTCTCTTCTCTCTCGCTGGAGCAAAAAATCGGCTCTGCCGATTCTCTAGTTTTCATATTTTAAATTTACTTTTTGTACTTTATTTTCTGCACTTTAATTTCTGTACTTTACTTTCTGTATTTTATTTCTAACTTTCTAATTTATTAACCTACTAACCTTTTAATTTTCTTGCTTACTAACTTACTAACTATCTAACTTTTTACTTTATCAGCTATCAAACTATTTACTTTATCTGCTTATTAACTTATTTGGTAGTTAGTTTATACCACACCTTTGTTAATATTTATTTACTAAGTGTTAATATATATTTAGTGGCTGGTTTATACCACCCCCTTGTTAATATATATTTGGTGGCTGGTTTATACCATATCTTTGTTAATATTTAATGGATAGTTTATACTGCTAGCTTGTATAGTTTATTTTATATTTTAAGTTAATTGTTTATGCTTAATTGGTATCGTGATTTAAATTTTGGTCGTTTGGTTAAAGTTAATCCAAGAACTTTATATATTGATTTGTCTGAATCATAATCACACACATCAAACACAATGGCTGAAAATGAAAGTGTGCATGATGAACATGAAAATCAACCATTGTGAACCATGCGTGAGTATTTGCAATCATCTTAAAATTCTAGTCCATCATGTTTTATCTTTCCACTCAATGCTAACAATTTTAGATTTAAGCCAGGTATGATTTCTTTACTTCATTAATTTCCATGATTTAGAATCTGAAAGCTCATATTTACATCTAAAAGAATTTGAGGAAGTATGTACCGTTTTTCATGATCAAACTTGCACTTAAGAGGTTGTTAAGCTTAAATTGTTTCCTTTTTCTTTGAAAGATAAATCAAAAACTTGGCTTAACACTTTGAAACCAAGATCAATTGGCACATGGCAAGAAATGCAAGGTGAGTTTTTAAAGAATTTTTTTCTAACCCATAAAACCAATGTTTTGAAAAGACAAATCCAAAATTTTTCCTAAAATTCAAATGAAGCATATTTTCAAAGTTGGGATCATTTTAAAGATTTGTTGAATTCTTACCCACATCATGGTTTTGGAAAATGGCATACTATAAGCTTCTTTTATGAAGGGTTAACACCCGAAACTAAACAATTTGTGGAAATAATGTGTAATGGTGAGTTTCTTGATAAAGAACCTAAAGAAGCCTTAGACTATTTAGACCATTTGTCTGAAAATTCTCAATCTTGGCATGGTACTGATCCTTCTGAAAATTTAATTAGATCTAACTTGCAAATACTAGTAAAGGAAAATATCACCTTAGTCAAGAAGAAGATCTAAATGCAAGATTTGCTAGTTTGGCTAGAAAGATTGAAGTCATGGAATCAAAAAAAGTAAAAGAAATCAAATCTGTACAAAATGAAGAAATTTGTAGCATTTGTGATGAATTGGGACATTCAACAAATGAATGTCCAAAAATTTCTATTTTTAAAGAAGTTGTGCATGAGCAAGTAAATGCAATGAACAATTTTAAAAAGCCATTTACTTCTTCTTTTTCAGGTACATACAATCTGGGATGGAGAAATCACCCGAACTTCAATTGGAGGACCAACAATCAGGTACAATTCATGCAACCACCACCTCCTTAGGCACAGCAGGATTCATAAAATTCTTAAGGATATACAACTTATGTCTCACCATATAGGAAAAACCTTGAGGGAACATTGCATGCATTCATGGAAAAGCAAGAGGCCATTAATAACCAAAACACTTAAGCCATGATTGACATAAAAGATACTATTGCTAAACTTTCTTTTACACTTGCCATTCACGAGAAAGGAAAATTTTCCTCTCAACCTCAACCAAATTCCAAGGGTCAGTACAGCCTAAATGAGGGTATTTCAGAAAGCCAACAAATAGATTAAGTCCATTCAGTGATAACTCTTAGGAGTGGAAAGGTTGTTGAAAAATAAATTTCTGAACTTTGTGAGAAAAATGATGAGTCAAATCCCAAAGATGAGGAAGGAGTTGATAAGCCACCTAGCCAAAAGGAGACCAAACCCTCGCCTTCACCCCCATATCCTCAAGTATTAAACAATTCAAGTAAAGTGAACCATAACAATGATATTTTTGAAATCCTTAAACAAGTGAAGGTCAATATTCCTCTGTTAGATGCTATTAAACAGACTCCTTGTTATGCCAAAATTTTAAAAGACTTGTGCACTGTTAAAAGGAAACATAATGTGAAAAAGAATGCATTTTGACTGAACAGGTAAGCTCCATTATTCAAAACAATAATGCGTTGAAATATAAAGACCCTGGTTATCCTACAGTTTCATGCATTATTGGTGAACATAAAATTGAACGAGCTTTACTTGATTTTAGTGCTAGTGTTAATTTGCTTCCATATTTAGTTTATCAGCAACTCAACCTGGGTGACTTAAAACCAACTTCTGTAACTCTTCTACTTGCAGATAGATCAATTAAAATTCCAAAAGGAATAGTGGAAGATGTGTTAGTTCAAGTTGATAAATTCATATATCTTGTGAATTTTATTGTCATGGAAATTGAACCTATGGAAAATAGTAGCAAGTCAATTCCTATTATTTTAAGTCGCCCATTTTTAGTAACATCTAATGCTTTGATAAATTACAAAAATAGAGTGGTGAAGCTAACTTTTGGAAATATGACACTAGAGCTTAATGTTTTCAACATGTGCAAGCAACCACAAGAAGTTTATGATGGAAAGGAAGAAGTTGAAGGGATTGAGGCCATTATAGATGATCATCTTCAAACCAGGAGTTCTTCTGACCCATTAGAAATTTGTTTAATTAATTCATTTGATTTAGCTACACAATTAGATAATGATGTTTCTGAAATATGCTCTTTGCTTGACTGTACATAGGAAATGGAATACAAAGGAAGGAAACCAAGATTCGAAGAGCTAAAACCCATGAATGATGATTCCCATGAAGAAGTACCCACACTGGAACTAAAGCCATTACCTGCTGGGTTGAAGTACACATTTTTGGGAGAAGAACAAAACTTTTCAGTGGTAATTTCCTCATCCCTGACCAAAGAACAAGAAGGTATATTGATAGAAGTACTTAAAATGCATAAAAGTGCAATTGGATGGACATTAAAGGACATAAAAGGCATTAATCCATTAATTTGTACACATAGAATACATTTAAAGGATAATGCTAAAACATCTCAATAACCTCAAAGAAGATTAAATCCACACATGAAAGAGTTAGTTAGAGCTGAAGTTCTTAAATCATTTGATGTTGAAATTATCTATCCTATCTCTGATAGCCAGTGGGTAAGCCCTACACAAGTTGTGCCTAAGAAATTAGGAATAACAGTGGTTGAAAATGAAAAAGGAGAATTAATACCTACTTGAGTCTCATCTAGTTGGCGTATGTATATTGATTTCAGAAAATTGAATGCGGCCACTAGGAAAGATCATTTTCCCTTGCCATTTCTTGATCAAAATCTGGAAAGAGTAGCAGGACATCTTTACTATTGTTTTCTTGATGGTTATTCAGGGTATAATCAAATACCAATTACATTAGAGGATAAAGAAAAGATCACTTTTACGTGCCCTTTTGGCACTTTTGCATATAGAAGAATGCCTTTTGGTCTTTGTAATGCTCCGATAACTTTTCAAAGATGCATGTTAAATATTTTTAGTGATATAATTGAGCATTATTTAGAGGTTTTCATGGATGATCTGACAGTTTTTGGAAATTCTTTTGAAAATTATCTTGATAATTTGGAAAAAGTTCTTAAAAGATGCGAAGAAAAAAGATTTGTGTTAAATTGGGAAAAATGTCATTACATGTTTACCTCAGGAATAGTGTTAAGTCATGTAATATCTTCTAAAGGAATTGAAGTTAATAAGGCCAAAGTTGAATTAATTGCTCATTTGCCTTCCCCAAAAATAGTCAAAGAAGTTCGTTCCTTTATAGGACATGCAGGATTTTACAGAAGATTCGTAAAGGATTTTAGTGCCATATCTAGATCATTATGTAATCTTCTAACAAAAGATGCACCATTTGATTGGACCCAAGATTGTCAGAAATCTTTTGAAAAATTAATTAGTCTTTTGAGATCTGCTCCTATCATGCAATCCCCTGACTGGTCTTTGTCCTTTAAGTTGATATGTGATGCTAGTAATTTTGTTGTTAGTGCTGTTTTATGACAAAGAAAGGAAGGTAAGCCTCGTGTAATTTATTACGCAAGTTGAACTTTAAATAGCGCACAAATGAATTATACCACTACTGAAAAAGAACTACTTGTTGTAATTTTTGCATTGGATAAATTTTGAACTTATTTAATTAATTCTTCTACTGTTGTTTTCACTGATGATGCTGTTGTTAGATATTTAATGTCTAAGCAGGATGTCAAACCTAGGTTGATATGGTGGATCATGTTGCTTCAAGAATTCAACATCACAATAAAAGACAAGAAAGGAGCTGAAAATGTTGTTGCAGATTATTTGTCTAGACTTACAACAGGCTCATCTTTTGATAGCACGCCTATCAATGATTCTTTTCTCGATGAATTTTTATTTTCTGTCAATTCCATGCCTTGGTTTGCTAACATTGTCAATTTTCTTGTAACAGGTAAGATGCCGCCTCAATGGATGCATCAAGACAAAAAGAAGTTTTTGATTGAGGTGAAAATTTTCTATTGGGATGACCTATATTTGTTCAAATATTATCTTGATCAAATCTTTCGGAGATGTGTACCCAACAATGAGGTAAGTAGTGTTATTAAATTTTGTCATTCAAAAGTATGTGATGGTCATTTTTCTTCAAAGAAAATAGCTGCGAAAATCTTGCAGTGTGAATTTTATTAGCCCACATTATTTAAGGACTGCTATATTTTTTGCAAAAGTTATGAAAGTTGTCAAAAATTGGGTTCCATTTCCAAAAGAGACATGATGCCTTTGAGCCCTATCATTGTTATTGAAATTTTTGATTGTTGGGGAATTAATTTCATGGGTCCATTTCCATCATCATTTGGATTTGTGTATATTTTGGTTGCAGTTGATTTCTCAAAATGGATTGAGGCGATTCTATGTCGACACAATGATCACAAAACTGTTTTGAAATTTTTAAAAGAAAATGTTTTGAGTCAATCTGGAATCCCTCGAACTATCATCAGTGATGGGGGAAAACATTTTTATAATAAACCATTTGAATCTTTAATGAAGAAATATGGCACCACACACAAAATTGCTACCCCTTATCACCTTCAGACAAATGGACAAGTAGAATTAGCAAATAAGGAGATTAAACAAATTAAAAAAAATAATTAAACCAAATCGTAAAGATTAGTCTTTAAGATTAAATGATGCACTTTGGGCTTACCGTACTGCTTTCAAAACATCTTTAGCCATGTCACCCTATCAGTTAGTCTATGGAAAACCTTGTCACTTGCCTGTAGAATCAGAGCATAAAGCATTTTGGGCCATTAAAGCTTTCAACTTAAGTCTTGATGATGCTTCCAAGTTATGCAAATTGCAATTGAATGAACTTGAGGAATTAAGAAATGATGCATATGAAAACTCAAAGATTTATAAAGCTAGAACAAAAGCTTTTCATGACAAATCAATTTTGAGAAAAACTTTTGAAATTGGTCAAAAAGTTCTGTTTTATAATTCTCGTCTTCACCTATTCCCTGGAAAATTGAGATCTAGGTGGATTGGTCCTTTTATTGTCAAATATGTGTATCCTCATGGGGCCATAGACATTGAGAACCATAGGAATGATAATGTATTTAAGGTTAATGGATAAAGACTCAAACCATTTCTGGAACATGAAGTTGTTGAGGTAGAATCTATTTTCCTTTCTAATCCTTGTTATGAGTAGAATTTATTTTAATTTTGTTTCTTTCTTTTTGCAGTTCTTTGTGTTCCCGGTTAAGTAGTGGATAACGGTACTCTATGACTCTCAAGTCGGTTTATTTTTTAATTTCCCATAATAACTAATTTCTTCTCCTTTTAAAATGGATGTCATTCTCTCAAATCTAAGAAAGCATTTTCCTTCTCTCCCTCTAAATGCTCTAACAAAAGTCTATGAAGCTAGGTGTGAAAGACTGAGACTGTTAATGTATAAGGGCATCCCAAAAGATATATACTGGATAATCAAAGCAAAGGTTCGCTTAGCTGGTGAATCTTCAGATTCATTTATCCCATACATGTCGGGTCTGAGTAAAAGTTCATTTTCAAAAAGGAGAAGAGCAAAAACAATGAAAGTTTGTTACAAGTGTGCACGATGGAATTGCAACACGCGATGTCACTCTTTGGAGATGGTTTCTGTAAACAGAGAAGATAAAATATTCTTCATTAAGAATGGACTAAGTAAGGAGCCATTAGATAATATGTTATTTACTCTTGAGACGTATTCTTGTGGAGTTGTGCAGCGTGAACTTCTTAGTTTGTGAAATCTATTCAGGGACGAGCAAGAGCGTTATAGTCTTGGAAATTTGACTCAAAAAGACCCTGTTTGTCAATTTATAAGAAAATTGGATGGGAAGCTTATCCTTGAGTCATAGAAGGCGTTTAAGTCATTACTGGATGTAAAACCAGAGGAAGATGTGAGCCACAATCACAACAACATGTATATATTATCTTGTACATCTTCAAAAAAAAAGAAAAAAAAAAAAAAAAAAAAAAAAAAAAAAAAAAAAAGAAAAAAAAATGAAATAAAGAAAGAATATAAAAAAGAGGGCAAAACTTCGGTTGCACTTTGTCTTTAATTAGATTAGGAGCCCCTGCCAGCGGCAGTCCCGTCATTGACTCGGGTGGACCATCGCACGTCGGTCCGTAAATAAGGTTCGTGTGTCATGCTCTGTAGAGAGCCGCACTCCACAACCCAATGTTCACCATCTAGGCAATGTGGAGTTTATGGACAAATAGAAGCGTCCCACTTTGGTTATTAGTGAGAAGTAACCTACGACTGCCAAAGCGTATGAGGCATTTGAGCTTGATCATCTCTTTTATTAGAAGGGGCTCTCAGCGCCCTGGGATGAAGCGTTCTGGATCTTGGACATTGCGGGTTTCAGATTTTAGCATCTTTGTTGATGTTACAAACCCAAGTGTGAGCTCTCCAAGTTCTAGACCCAAGATGGAAGCCCACAATGATTTCTTTATTCTCTTTTCTTCAAACAAGCGGGAGGGAGAAGAATTCCCAGATTGGCTGAGCCGTCTTGGTATTACTGCACTCATGACGCGCAGTATAAAGATCTGCCATGAAACCTATACATAAAGGTATGTAATCATTTGTTATTATTATTTTATCTTTGTATGATTTTGTTGAATTTTGGTTTTGGACAGACGATCCTTTAGACGGGATCCTTCGGGGGTTTCTAGACTTCTTTACCCTGATGGTTTTCTTGAATTCTAAAAAAATAAAAAATAAAAAAATAAAAAAATAAAAAAAGTTTCTTAAATTCAAACTTTTCTGACAACAGCCAACTTACCCATATAGGAACTATTATTACTTTTTTTATACTCTTCTCTATTTAAACACTTCATTTTCTTCACTTTCCTGCAACTCATAATCATTCAAAGAGAGTGTGAGTGTAGAAATGGAAGGAGCTTCTTCTTCTGTTCGTAGATTTGCCAATATTTATGTATTTTATGGGACAAGTTATGGGAAGGATTTAGAGTTTGTAAACGTAACAAGCACTGTTGGTAGAACACTTGCTGCGAGGAACATTCGTGTATTATATGGGGGAGGTAGCATTGAGTTAATGGGGGATGTATCACTTTCTGCATTTGTAAGAGGTGGTCAAGTGTTAGGTGTCATTCCTGAACCTTTAACTCGAGTGAACATCATTGGAAAGACAATTGGATTGGAACTTCAATTATCATCTATGCATGGACGAATGAAAGCAATGCTTAAAAACTCTGATGCATTCATAGTCTTACCTGGTGGTTTTGGTACTTTGGAATAAGTTTTTCAAATTGTCTATTGGGCCCAACTGAACATCCACCATAAGCCCATAGGTTTGTTGAATATTAATAATTTCTTTGATCTTTTGTTATTTTTTCTTGACCTTGCTGTGGAACAGAAATTCATCACACCTTCGGCAAGACAACTCCTTATCTCTGCTTCCACTATTGATGAATTGATTGATAAATTAGAATCTTTTGTTTATGAACCTGATCCAGTAACAGTTTAGATAGATTAGTCCGAAGGAAGCAGTGAGGGAAGTAGAATGAAAAGAAAGCTAGCCAAGACACTACAACTATTTAAATAATTACAAGCTTTGGTTTTATTTATCGTACTTTGTTTCTATTGAAATTTATGTGAGCTTTCTTTTTTCAATAATTGTAATAATAGGTACTTTCTTCTATCATTTACCTTTTTATGTTTTTAACATTGAGGACAATGTTGTGATCTGGTTGGAGGGAAGGATAGTTGTGGCAATAGTTGTGTGAATAACTGTGTGAATAATTGTGTATAGTTGTGTGAATAATTGTGTAAAAAAATGCTTGAAAAAAATTTTAGGAAGTATGTTTATTAATATGTTTATCGTGTTTACTAACAGCTAAACTAATTAAGGATGACAGAGTAAGGAGTAAATTTTGCTGTGGAGGTAATTTTACTCCTGAGACGCTTCTAGATTAGGGTAGATAATTACTTTGTGTGGAAGTAGTAATTCAAATTCAGGGAAATTTGCATGATTGAGTAAATTGACTTCTTTCTTAAAATTCACATGCTTGGTTATGGATGTTGAATTGGTGGACTGAGATTATTAGAATTATGCCTTATGAGATTTTGAGCCTATTAATGAATGGATTGAACATTTGTACCATTCTCTTCTTTCTTGTGTGAATTTCACTAATGGAATTGTTACTCTAGAACTTGCTTTGATTATTTTTGAGACTACATTTTCATATGCATACATAAATATGATTGAGGCATTTTTCTTGAAATAGCTACTTTAATCAAATAGCCAGCCTTGCTTAGCAGCATATTATCTCAATATGATGTCAAGCACTCTTATGACTTCTTGAAAATTCTCTGATTCCTGTCAACGTAAAGTATTGGAAATGGCCTATTTCCCCTTGCTTAACCCCTTTGAGCTTATTTGACCATTCTTTGTTTCGAACTCATTATGTGCCTTAAATGAAAAACCATGTTCTTACCTGACCTTAGGGAATAAGAGAACATTAGCTTTGTCATTCGATGAGTTCTTGAACAAGTGTGGGTGTGTGTGTGTAGAATGGATAATTTTTTTTAAATGTATATATTATGTTCATCTTTAAAAAAAATAAAAAAAACAAAAAAATGTATAAAGAAGGGTCAACAAGGCAATAAAGGAAAGAAAAAAATATGTAAAAGGAATTTGTATTAAGTGGAGTTGGGATGAACTTTCATGCTTGTTGATTGAACTTAACTCTCATGCTCTTTTATTCTCTTTGGTATTTAACTTGTCATATCCATATTACCTTCTCTTTTACCTTGACCCTATTACAACATTGAATAAAGTCCTCATGATTTGTGTGTGCATATGTTCTGATTAGTGGAGAAGTAGAAGATAAGCAACCTTATAGTAGTGTAATTTTCATGGGTTGAATTGAGTTAAATACCTACCTTTTAAACACTTGAGGGATTGAGAGTGAATCTTGTGCAGATCTATCATTCTTGACTTATGTTTTTCAATTGAAATTTCCTTACTTGTTGGTTTGAGATGTGAAGAAACGTTACCTCATAAATGTTTTGATTACTTGAATGATTGGTTGCTCTTCATTCTTAAATATTATTAGAAATTGAGTCTTTTAAAGTGTTTAGCTTTTGAGTCTGTTTCGTTTTTTATAGTTTTGGTCTTGTGTGTTTTGCCCAAGAGTGCAAAAAGTTAAGTGTAGAAAAATTTAATAATCACATATTTGATACATTAATAAACCCTCATTTTTAGTCATTTACACTCTCCATGTACTTAATTGATTGAGTTTGGTTATGTTTTGTAAGTTTCGACTCAAATTGGACTTAATTGAATTTTTTAGCATGATTTACGTCTTACACTATTTCTGTATTTTGACCATATATTGGATTATAGGTAGTCTTTTTAGGTGATTCTAGTGTTATTTGAAAGATAAGAGAGAGCTCTACAACTTTTATGAAGACATCAAAGACCTAATCACACGATTGGATAACTCAAATTGGAGTTGAACCAAGAACTAGAGTGCTGATCCTGACAGCTTAACCTATATGTACTGTTCTTGAAATAGCTCGGGATATAGGATGTCAAATCGGCTGCAATTTTGATGGTTGATAGTTAAGACCCAAATATACAACTTTTATGTTGAACACTTTTCCAGAATCTGAGGTCTAATGGGTCATATTGGGCTTGAAAGTTAGAAAAGAGGAGCTGTCATTGGGCATGAGCAGTATGTAGTAATTCGGCCATATCTCGGTCTATAGGTATCCAAATGAGATGATTTTAATGACATTGGAAAGCTAAGATCTATAACTACAACTTTCATGAAGACACTTTGCAAAAAAAGGATGAATGCAATGACTTCAAAGCTAAATGATTTCAGAGACAAAAAATCTCTATAATTTTCCACTCATCAAAAGTCATTTGGCATATTTCACTCATTTTTCACTCATCCACTCACTCATGACTCAGCCCCCTTGTCATTTTGTATCCCTAATCCTCTATAAAAGGAAGCCTTGGCTGATCATTTAGGGGGCTTAAGGTGTTAGATACCAAATTCATGCTATTTTGTTGTTTGATTATCTTGTTATAATTTTCTTTTGTTCTAAATTGAAGTTATGTTCTTCTTTTTCTTCTTCTCTCTTCCATTTTTCTTGTCTATGAGTAACTAAGTTTCATTTTGCTTAGGTGAAAGAGTGAAGCTCTTAGTAATGAAATAAGGTTAGATTAATTTCTCTCTTGTGTATATTTTTAAGTGGTCATTATACGTATTATATTTTGTTTCCAATTAATTTAAAAACTCTCCTTGTAAAATGGAGTTCTTGATTTGTTGTAGACAAGAGATTGACACAATGAATGCTTGAACCCATTTACATATGGTGGTGTTAGAAATTCTCTATGTAAAGTGGAGATCTTGATTTGTTATAGACAAGATTTTGGCACAATGAATACTTAATCCCATTTATGAGTAGTGGTGTTAATAGATGATTAAAAGAATCATAATATAATTACGTATATAATTTTTAATGAACTTTGAATGTTGTATTTTCTGATTGGAACCTCCATTATGTGTGGATTCTAATTGAGTTATAAAATAATTAATCTTATCCTTAATTTATTTACCAAGAGTGGATCTCCTAACCCAAGCAATTCCTTTTTATTTGTGACCAAGTTTTATCATCTTTATTGTTATAACAAGATATTTTCCTTATGTCAAATAAATTTTTCTTCATCAATTCCCTGTGGATCGACCTCGGACTCATGAGAATTTATTACTTGAAACAACTTGCACTTGGGTTTGCAACTTAACTTTTAATATCGCATCAAGAACTCTCTTAAATCAAAATCAGGCACCTAGCATTTCTGCGTTGCATCATTAGCATCATATCAATTATCATTATGCTTTAAATTATTGTATCATGTGTGTTCTTTGTTTTGAAATAGTTGGAAGCACCCTGATTTGCTTTATGATGTTTTACTTAGTTTGTATTTCATACTAGAATTATTGAATTCTCATTAATTGTATAGTGTTTCAAGAGGAGCAGCAGTGCCTTTGATTACTTTGCTAGTTGATATTGAGGTTGACTGGATGATAAATCTTGATGATAACACTCTTATTTTACTAATCCAGAGTGTAATTGTTCACTATTTCTTTGTTATGCAGTTGTATCTATGTATCATTGTAGAGACTTGAGTGTACCACTTGATATGAGCATATAGTAGGCTCTAGTACCTTTTTTTTATGCTTAGTTCTTTTTGGGTTGAGCAAACAGTGTATGTTACTTTTGACTAGGCATTATACATATTATAGAAAAAGTGGTACACCTGTAAATAAATAAAAGCACAGCTACTCTACTTGATACCTATAGATGTACGCTAGTACTATATGAATGTATAGCACTTATATGTTTAGTAATTACATGTTTTCATTTAACCAAAAAAAAATTAAAAAAGTTCATTTGTTAAAAAAATGCCTTATAAAAGTTTTTAAGTTAAAATAAATTAAAGAAAGGAAAAATATAAATTTTATCACACCTCTAAAATAAGGTTATTTAATATTAAATAATAATATTATTAATTAATAAATACTAATAGTAGTAAGACGTTACATCAAGCGCTCGACGAGGTCCAATTTGTGTAATATTTTCCAAATAGGTTGGTTCGTTCTCACAATGATTGGATGGCATTGAAAGTATTACTGCAGTCTGCAAGCTATTATGAGGAGTGTTAGAGTTATCTTCTAAATCTTCTGATAGGGAATCTCGAGCCCTTAGAGGAATTTTCTCACGTAGTAAATTGGGCTTTGTCCCTCTTTTGTTTCTATGATTAGCACAGAACTAATGGCTTCCTCGTTGATAGGGAGGTAGATGTAAAAAGTCTTGCTGGATTTTGGTCTTGTGAGGATGGGGAGAGACACCAAGCTGATCTTGAAGTAGATGAAGGTTGCCTAACATTTCAGAATCCACTCGAAATCCTTCCCTTTCTTGAGGAGTTTGAAAAGGAGAAGATATTTGTGAGCGGCTTTTGCCATGAACCAGGTGAAGGTCGCAATCTGTCTTATTAACTATCGGACATCTTTGATAGTTTAAGGGCTACACATATTGATAACCTCCTGGAATTTGTCCTTATTTGCCTCTATGTCGCGGTGCGTTAACATGAAGCCTAGAAACCTTGATGTGGTTGCCTGTAGTAGGGGTTTTGATGATCATATCCTCAACATAAACTTACAGCATTCTTCTTATCTAATCTTTGAAAACTTTATCCATCATATGTTGATATGTTTCCCTGGAATTTTTTAGGCCAAATGGCATAACGCGATAGTAGTAGCTAGCTTTCTCTGCTATGAATGCTATTTTGTTTTCGTCATCTAGTTGCATTGGAATACAATTTGTATCCCAAATACGCATCCATGAAGGAGAGAAGCCGAAGGCTAAAGAAGTTATCCTCTAACTTGTCAATGTTGTGAAGTCTACAGGGGTCCTTTTGACATGCTTTGTTAAGGTCTGTGTAGTCCACATACATATGCCACTACCTATTAGCTTTCTTAATGAGGACTACATTTGATAACCATGTGGTATATACTACTTCTCTGATAGAACTAGCATCCAATTGTTCTTTGACTTGAGTCTCAATGATCTTCTATCCTTTTAGGTTTGCTTTTCATTTTTTTCTAGCATACTGGCTTGGCATCAAGATGAATGAATAACTAATGTGAAATAAAGTTTGGATCTAATTCTGGCATATCGATTGAATTCTAGGTGAAGAGTGTAACATTCTCTCTAACCCAATAGACTTAATCAGGGTTACAGAAGCTCAATAATACCAGTATAGGTTGCCTGTTAATTCTGGTAACTATCAGGGTTGGTTTGAGCATAAATCTATAACATTGAATGTAAGAAGTAGCTCATATAAACTTGGATTTTTAGTTTAAATGGCTGAGAAAATAGAAATAAATGTGGAGGATTTATTTCTAAGCTATGAATAATTAGAATGGATATCTGAAAGCTTCTTAATTCGATTCTATAGGTGTAATTTAACCCAAGAAAGAATAATGGAGCTTAGAGTCTAATATTGCAATATAAGGAAAATAGTGGAATGGTAGTATAGAGAATGTAATGAAATCCTATAATTTTCTAAAATACCTATAAAGGTTAGAAAATTCATTTATGAAAAATTAAAGTGTTCTTAGCAGATAAAATATTTCCAACTAGATTTCACCTTTTTCTTTTTATCTCTTTTCCTCCACCGCCTCTCACTCGTCAATCCTTATCTTTTCTCATTGTTCTTTCTCTCCTCTCACATTCTCACTCAACAACAAAGAAGAAAAAAAAGAAAGTTAGAAAGGAAGAGGAATAAGAAGAGAATAATCAAGGAGAATGAGAGGGAAAACAAGAAGAAAGAAGAAAAGGCAAAGGGAAACAAATAGCAACAAGCTAGAGGCCAAGGTTGAGGTAGTGGTTTTTTCTTCACTTTGTTCATCTTTTCCTACTCTTTGAGAAAGATGGATTGATGACTTTGTTGAGATTATGAGTTGATGAATAAAGATAATGCTCTTATGCTTTGATTATGAGTTAAAGATTCAAACTTTGACCTTGATTCTTAAGGAACCTTGAGATTTGAAAAATTGGTTTGAAACCCATATTTGGTTTGTTGCTTTGAAAGTGTTTTGGATGCTTGAATATGATGATTTTGATGTTGTTATTAATGTTTATTGGTTTGGCTTAGGTTGGAATGGTTTAAAAGCTCTATTTTCTATAAAATTCCAGGTGGTAATCGATTACCATGAGTTAGTAATCGATTACCAAGCTTCTAGAGCTACAAAATGAGTTTTTGGGCAGCTAGTAATCAATTAACAAAGCTTGGTAATCGATTACCAGGCTTTTGGATAAGTGGTAATCAATTATCATATCTTAGTAATCGATTACCAGGGTTCTACCAAGCCGGTAATCGATTACCAAGCCTCTGTTTTGAGGTTTTTAATTTGAGAATGATGGAAATAGATTTCTTTGTCCCATGTAATCTAAATACAAACCCTAAACCTTAAATTGAAAGATTATGATTCATTTAAATGTGATATGATTATGCATCCAAACAAATTTGAGAAATAATTTTTATGATGTTAGTGCATCAAATGAGATTGAATGATGAATTTGATTACCAATGATAAGAAAAACTTTCATATGCATATCATTGTATGTTTGATGAATTGATCGTTGTGATGAATGACTAAAGATGATATTTGATTTTCAAGAGTAACCCATTATCTAGGGAATCCTTGGACCTAGGGTAAGACTTGGATAATGGTGGTTGAGGATGGATATTCCCTTACCACCTGAGTAATTGAGGTTAAGGATGGACATTTCCTCCATCTTTACCTAAGTTCTTCCTAGATGAAAAGTAGTTGAGGATGGACATTCCCTCTCTACTTGAGGTGAACCTAGATCTAAAGATAGTGTGAGGAAGGATGATACCCTCCCTATTAAAGTAGTTAAGGATGGATAATTCTCTCTCTACTCACAACTATGAAATGAGGACATATAATTCCCTCATAAGTTATGGTTTAGGTTACTCTGAGTTCGGATTAGTGCTATGTAACAAGAGAGACTGTTACAGATAGGCTGAAGTGCACCAACCTAAAAGTAGGCTACTACCATGTGAAAGGTATTGTGAGGATGGACATTCCCTCTATACCATTTTGATGAATGATGAATGATGATTATTGATGATTGACAGATGATAATTATTGATGAATGATTATTACGAGATAGCTTATTAAATAAGCCTATCATGGATTAAATTCTTGATATGATATTGAAATTATGATGAGATTTGATGACTTATTTGATTATACAAATGATTTTGTTAAATGATATAAAATGAACCCCTGTTTCAGGAAGAGAAAGTACTTGATTTGGCCTTGACCACCTTTCTACTGATTATATGTTAATGAATTGAAATAATTTTTCCTGAAATAAATGGAATGATTATGATGATATATTTTTATAATTATTACTGAGAACTATACGATTCTTACTCCATTTGCTTAATTTCCATAATGATTCCAGGATGTCCTCGTGCAGACCATAGAAGCGAAGAAGGACTTGATCTTATAGATCTTTTGTTCCTTTTTTGTTTTGACATATGTACATGGTTATATACCATGTTTGTGCCTTAGTGGCATATTTTGTATTGGATGTACCTTGATGTACAGTTTGTAAAGAACATAGTTTTACATATATGTATTAAGTACTTCCACTTCAGGCTCATATTTTGTATAATATATATGTACTTCTTCAAAAAATTTGATACAAGTGACTTACTCTAATATGATTGCTAAGGCATAATTCTGAATATGTAATTAGTTTAAATATTAGGACATTACAAAGAGATCCTTGTTCCTTTTTAGGAACATAGTTAGTTGGTCCTTTTCTTCCACTGTGAGATGACTAGTAACATTGCTGACTTAGTTAGGCTTATCTTCTAGTTGTAAGGGTATGAGTTTTCCCTCTAGTTAGGGTTGTGTATCTCATATTTCCTCATGCACGTCCAATCCAACCAAGAAGACATTTGGACGGTCCATAGTGGCTTGGTTTTGCATTCGTGGTGTGATTTTTAATGGGGCTTTTCCAATTTTGAGGCTGGAATTATAATAACTTCTCGCAACTACCTGATCTCCTTTGACTGTGATGATCTCATTATCCTCATTTAGGAATTTCATAGCTAAGTGTGTAGTATACACCACAACTCCAAATGAATTTAAGGAAGGGCAGCCCAGGATTATGTTATAGTCGGAAGGGCAGTCTATAACTAAAAATCTTACTTTCGTCATTTTGACCTTTGGTTTGACTCCCAGGGTCAGGTGTAACTCAACGTACCCTTTTAAGGTGATCTTGTCACAAATGAATACGATGAGTTTGCCCTTGTGGAGGATGAAGTTCTACTTTAGGAGCTCTATCATTTTAAAAAGGTCTATGAACATAATAACGGTTGAGCTGCCTCCATTTATGAAAATACGCTCCACCTCAACATTGGCCAAGATCCCAAATATGACTAGCGGATTATCACGATTCAACTGGTTCTACTATAATCTTCATCAAAGAAAGATATTGGTGGTGTTTTCAATGATTCGTATCCTCTTTTGGAGATTGGGTGGGAAGCCACACTAAAAACAATTCTGAAGTGCTTTTTTATGGCTGAATTTGATTCGTCGCCTCCAGTGAAGTCACCCATTATAGCGTTGATAGTTCTAGTGACTTCTATATGGTAGTGATCATCATCATGAGGGGATTCATTACGGGGAGGTCTGCTCTCCTATTTTTATCTTGTCTGTAACATCCTAATACCAAATAGTTATGTATACAGTATTGGCCATGCTACTTCTAATATATACATCAACTAACCTATAACAATTATAAATAATTATGGAGAGCCATAACTAAAAGTTAGACATATATACAACACAACCTCAAAAGGGAAAAATGTTACATATATAACACTAAACATACTCAAAGTGAATATAAATAAATATACAAGCTTTTTCTACTAAAAGCATTAAAACTAAACTAGCCTTCATGCTTCTCTTCGTTTTCCTTTGAAGGGTCTTGACTTGGATTTACATGGAAACACAATGGAGTAAGAATACATAAATCCTCAGTAAAAGCAATTTCAAAACCAGGATTAGTAATATTCATAATGAATAAACAAATCAATCATGCATGCATTAATACTTGAACTTACTAACCATAGATTATGAATTCATAAAGACATTGAATCTCTACTCAATATCATTATAACATTCACATATTTCTCTTATGTAAAGGTTCCCTAAACAATAACGTAATATATAATATAAGTTCGTCTCTTCTATGATATGACAACTCTCATAAACATTGTAACATATCACAACTAATTCGTTCATAAACATGTTATAAGTACTACACATATAACCTTCTTCTATGAATAAACTTACTAATTTTGGATTTAGGATTTGCAACCAATAATTCAAACTCTATTCAATACCACTGGAATATTCATATTTCCTTACTCTATGCTCGCGTGTATGCAATGTTCGGGAATGATGGCTATGAAATGTAATATGATTATGTAAGTGTAGAATTGTGTGTGTGTGTCACTTGCATATTCCTCATTTTCTCTTAAAATTTTAGTTTAAAAGACTGAATCTTCAAACTACCTGGCAGTAACTAGACTGGTTCCTACTCACACTAGTGAGAGTACTGGTTCCACTACATAAAAACTAGTAACCTTTGCACTATCGAGAAGTTAGGGCTAAATCCTAACTCCAAGAGACTTTTGGACTTTGCCATTTATCTCCCTTGACCAAATGATTGTACACACTGACACTCTAAGAATCTGGGGCTAAATCCTCACTCAAAGAGACTTTTGGACTTTCCCACTCTCTCCTTTAGCATATGATTGTGCACATCATTAAAGATTACTTTACTTGGGAATTAGCAAGTAACATGAAACTATGCGGTGTTATGTTTAACTTATACAAAACCACTATAATAACTCATCACATGGTTCTCTCTTACTAAGTGAAGAACTAAACTCTGGTAAACATGTACTCTCAATTCAGTTCTAACTCATAAGGAGCATATTCCATGTTTCTAGTTAAGTAAAACATACTTAAGATACTTGTATCTAGCTTGCCTTATTATCACACCACAAGTGGTAACCTATGCCACGCTAGTATGCTTAAGGTCCTAGATACCTACTTTAGGCAATTCCTGTAACACCCCAATTTTTCTTTCTTTCTTTGTTATATGTGTTTTTTTTTTCTAATTTTGTGATTTTTTTGGATTATTTGAATTATTTTGATTATTTTATTATTATTTTGGACTTCTGTGTGTTTGAAGGCGAGGCCAAAAAAATAAAAAAATTTCGAGGCCAAAAAATTTTGGACTGTTATTGCAGGACTGGGGGAACTTACTAAACTCGAAACCAAAAATAGTTTTCAAAAATTTTCTTTATTTGAGTTTTTGTTCCCTTCTATTATCCAATAAATAAAATTATTATCCATTAGGTAATGCTATTATCCATTGGATAATAAATAACAATATCTTTTGTCCATTGGTTAATAACCAACTAGTAAATATCTTAGAGGAGTTTAGTCATGAGTCTAGAACCTTCTTCCTATGACTCACCTAGGCGACTCATTTAGTGACTCACCACATGACAACTTGATGACTCCATTGTGACTCATGGAAGGTGACTCACTTGGCCACCTTGCATGTCTAGAAGGCCCACGACCATGAAGCTTTAAAGAGGCCAAAACCAATTTTTCTATCACTTTGTTAAGCTTCTCACCTTTTCATGCAAACCAACAACTAAAACTTCTCTCTCATTTTTTCTCTCCAAAGCTCACATCCATACTACCTAAAACCAACATCTAATCTTCCATAATTCAAGATTATCTCATATCTTGAATCTATACACAATTCTAAGACACTTTGGTGTTGTGATCAAGATCTAGATTTTCCATCTTCAAGCTTATTTTTCAAGCTTAAGTTCAAGAGGCTTTAGGTAAAGTTCTTGAAACTTTGTTTCTTGTTTTACTTTTAAAGTTCTAAGACCATACTTTGATCTATGGTCATCTTAATCAAGCCTTAGATGTTAATTTTTGTGTGTTTGCTTTGATTTTAAGACCAACTTGGTGGTGAAAGTTTGATTCACAAAGGCATCTAAGAAGCATAGGGAGCATCATCTAAGGTAAGAGAGAGATCAACCTCATTAACCAATTATGGTGGTGAGGAACGAAATATTTGTGTTTATCAGTGAGAAATTCATGTGAGGATTTATTCACTCGATTGTATGATTATTGGTTATGCTTGTTTGATTATGTATAATTATATGATGTTGATTGTATGCATGAAATTACCATGGTTACCTATTGATTATATGTGAATTTATTGCTTTGATATTATGCATGAACTTGATATAGTAGAATTGTGATGACTAGAGTATGTTGTATGCTATAAATTGTGCTAGAAAGGAAAAGAATTTTGGTCCCAATGACCCTAGAGGCTCATGGCCTTCATGTCCTCCAAAGAGGAATCCAATGCAAAAATAGTTTATTAAATGCTAACCTAGAGGATTTAGTGATAAGAAATTTAATTAAGAGTTTACAAAATAAAAATAGAAATGAACAAATTTTATTATTATTTAAAAAGGTGATTTTTGGCCATGGTATTTGATAATAGAGTGGAGAAGTAATTTGGAGACTTAAAGTATTTTATTTAAGATGATTTTAATAAGTTAAATGGAAAAGGATTTTATTTAAAATTATAATAATGCAAATTTTGGGGTACATATTTGAAAATATTACTTAGAAGAATTTTACTTAGAAAAGTTGGAAGAAGAATATGAACAAAGTTTTTATCATTTGAAAAGAATTAATTTTTGGCCATAAGAATGGAAATGGGTTAGAAAGATGGTTTGAAATTTAAGGTATTATCTTTAAGAGAATTTTTAGCCATGGGAATAAAAAATATTTTGGAGAGGTTTGATTAAATCAAAATGAATGTAGTTTTTATGAACAACGTTTGAAAATATTACTTAAAAGAGATTTGATAAGAAAATGTTGGAATCAAGGTTTAATTTTATATTAAACATGGAAAGTTTCAAAATTAAGTTGAAAATGTCAATAAATGTTCTACATGATTTAAAAATATTGATTTTGAGTTACGCGATTCAAAAATATTGATTTTTGGATTATATGATTGAGAAAACGTTTGAAAATTCTTACGCGATTGAAAACAGTGTAAAAGTATTACTCGATTGTGAAAATGTGATAAAAGTGCTACACGATTGAGTAGAACAGCAAGTTTGTTGTCGAGCCGATATACTGAACCCAGAAATATTAATGTATGGTTATAGCTAGTAGTGGCTTGTGATATGCATTAAGTAATTGATCATGCATTATTTTCCAGACGGTGTCTGTAGAGGCTTTTGTTGCCTAGGAGATTGAATTACACCTTAATGCGGGTGTGAATTGCGTGGTGAAGGTCTATAATGGATCTTGGGGGCATTAGGGTGCGGTAATTCCACAGGTGGCCAGTTGAATAGCGCTACTATGTTGTGGTTTCCAATGCAAACACACCGATGATCTCGATGATACACTATTCCCATTCCCGGTCTAGCGTAGAATGTCTTGTACAAGCCATGATGTATACAATGAGAAAAATTATAACACTTGAATTAAGGCAAATGACGTACAGACATATCTTCTAGATCATTCTCTCCGATGTTGGTTTTTGCTCCATGGAGTAGGAAATGAGTGCATTGTGTATAAGAATGGTCAGTATACATATTGTGCATGTGCATAGTTAGTGTACATATTGTTGTGACATAGTCAGTTAACATATCATTGTGGTATACTTGTTTGTGGAATTATCTATTATTTGATGCAGTGGTTATTTGATGCAATGAATATATTTGTTATTGCTGTATATGAATAGCATTGTTGTTATTATTGTTTCTTTGCTGCCATGCGATGCAGGGGATCTTAACTCTTTATGTTATTATTTTGCCTATTTTGTGTTATACTATTATTCTATGAAGACTACGATAGTGGCAAGGAAGAATCTTTAGGGTTTTGTTAGACTACAGTTTCATGGGGACATCAAAGCATGGCATGTCCATTAAGACACGGGGCACATTTAGTACGTTAGAGATGTTACTTTGTTTTGGAGTAGGACTTGACATGGGATTGCTATGTTTTCTGTGAATGCTATTGTGCATTTGGAGTTCTCTATGCCTATTAGAGATTTATGGAGTGATCTTCATGATACATCTAGTGAAGATTCCAAGGTGTCGACCGCTTAGACTCCCGTCTGTAGTGAAATGTCCCGACTGGGGAATTCATTGGTTAGGGATCTCGAAGAGAATCTAGAGGAAGATCAGGTTCAGGACGCTACTCTTCAAGTGTTTGGACTTGCGCTAGGTTCAGTTTTGATATGGTAGTTATATATATTATTGGGAGTATGTAAGCTTTAGGTATCTAAATTATTACTAATCTATATTATGTATATGAGATGTATATTATTTTAGTTTTTATGTCCTGTGTTTCTATAATTTGATGTTCTGTTAAGTTTGTGTGATCAGCGAAAAGGAATTTTATAACTCGTAATTTATAATATAATAATTAATTATAACTTGGGTTTTAGTTTTAAAATGTTTTAGTCCGAAATGTAATACTCGAAGGAAGGTGTTACAATTCCTAACTTATGGAATGCTTAAAGACTTGAACTTCTACAATAATTCTATACTAGGTCCATTCATGCATCACTAACTCCACTTTCTCTCTTAGGAGCAACTTATGCACTACGATAAATAAATATTGCCACATGAACTTAGCTTACTTGTATCTAATATACCCCATCCTCATCACCTCATGTGTGATATCAAGTGCAACACTATGTTGCTTAAGAATTTAGATACCTACCTAGGGTAACCTGTAACTATTGGATGCTCAAGGTCTCTTACTTTCTCATATATGTAAGGTAATCATTTCCTCCATGAAATACCCTTGCTAGTGTCTCAACACACTTTACAAGGCATCTCTAAGGGATCCTAGCAAGTAGGAAACTCAAATTCTTCAAGATAAAAATCCTGGTACTCACTAAGCGCCCACTTTCACTGCCTAATAGAAAACTCTGTTCTGTTTTATCTGTCGTTGAGTGCTTAATCGCTCAACTCCAGAGCCCTCTAGACTAGCACACTTAGGAGTTCACTTTTGAGCACTTAATTGTTGGCTTCCAAAACCCAAAAATGAGATCTTTAGCCTTGGGCGCTCAAGCAGCCAAAAATTGGGCGCGTAGATGCCAAGCACCTAAAACTTCTATTACTATTCTATTGGTTTTCAAACTAGCTTTAAACCTCTAAAATCAAGTTCTAAGTGGTTTTCAACCCTAAACATGATCACTAGTCAAGTTGTGGCTCTTCAACGCTAACTGAAACCATCAACACATGGATTCAAGCTCAACTCAAGCAAGAAAATACTCATTTACTAACTTACTCTTCAAAGAAGCTCATGGATATCTACCAAGCTAAAACATACAACGATACATCTAATAAGCTGAAAACACTCAAACTCAACTCTTGGAAACAAGAATCAAGCCAAGAACATATATTTGCTTACCAAACCCATTTTGTTATACTCATGTAACCTAACTTCGCACAAGGTGATTCAATAAAGAATAAGATGAGTAGAAACTCCCCTACCTCTTGGAGATGAATCTCAAACCTTGGCCTTTGATCTTCCTCTTTGGTGTTCCCTTCTTTCTCCTCTGTTTCTCCTCTTCTTTTCCTTTTTTTCTATTTTTTGTTTTTTGTTTTTTGTTGCCTTTAGCCATGAAAATGAAGAGAAATAAGAGAGAAAATTCAAGAAAGAGGATAGGAACAATGGCTCAAATTGGAGTCCGTCAAATTGGAGTCCATCACAATGACTCAAGAGTGGATCTCCTAGCCCAAGCAATTTGGTTGCCATCACAAGTGTACAGATCGCTCAAGTAATACAGATACAGAGTAAAAGTTCATTCCCACAAGGATATTCGATTATAAAGCTAAATACCAACTAATAGCTTAATCAATTCTATTCAAGGACATAAAAATAGGAAAGCAATATACTAAACTAATTCTAATCTATAAAAGCAATAAACACAAACACGGTTAGGTTTCAAGAAATCCTCCTTCACCCCCTACATCTATCAACAACATGCAATCCTCTTCATAAACATAAATGCATTGATTAGGTTAGCTTGAGAATCTGATGTAGTCCAAAGCCTATGTCTAGGTCAATCAACCCTGGTTTCTACTTGCCCAACTCACCAAGTTTCCTTGAAAGCTAGTACAACATCCACTCATGAATGATCTATTCTCAATCACACACTATACATGACCTATAGGTATATTTCTATCCTATTAACGAATCAACTCATCGCCGAACATGTATCAATCATACCATATCCATATTAATAAATCCCTATGTCTAGTTCATTTGCCAATATTAACATCATGCAATTAAGGCCAACCAAAACAAGCATATCCATATTGACATGACAGCTCAAAGTCTAGTTCATTTGCAATATTAGAATCATGAAATCAGTGATCAGCCAACCACAAGCATTAAAAACAGATAATGATTGAACTTAACTAAACATCCACACAAACTCAGAGAAAAACACATCATTAATATAAATAAAAGGATTCAAAGTATTCCTAAATAAAGCTTAGCTATATAATAGATAAGGAAGAGAAGAGAGAAACGGAAAAGAGAGAAAGAAGCTCATTGATTTGTCTCTGAAGCTTGAATCCTCCTTTAATCCTTGTTCCTTGACTCCAATCCACCATCAATGGAGATCTAGCCAAAGCTTTCTAACATAAAACTAACCAAAAACTAAACTAAAAGAGAGAAAACTAAAAAGCAATGGCTAAGGCAGCCAAGAGAGAGAGAAAAATGTGAAAAATCCTATTTATAGGCTCAACTCACCGCCGTGCGCCCCGGCCCCCATTTACGAGCGCCTAAGCCCGCGTTGAGTCATTTACAGAGTGCCGCGACCCTCGTTAGTGAGCGCCGCGGCCCCCACTAGGTCGATTGGCCTGCGCCGCGGCCCCCATTAGTGAGCGCCACGGCTCCCGCGCCTCGGGTTCAAGTATAGAATTTCTGATGATGCGCCTATGCGCCGCGGCGCGCACTACCTTGCGCCGCGGCGGTGACTTCTAAAAGGCTAATTTGGCTTCCTTTTTCACTTTAAACTCACATGCTCCACATATCATCTTGTTTGGAACCCTTCCTATCATAGAGAAAATATCAAATCAGTAACATATATAAATCTACTTAATCTATGATCATTAAAGCTCAGTTTTGCATAATAACACATCAGAAAGGCTCAGAATCAGAATATGACAAATATAAACACAAAACCCTCCAAATATGCATTTAAACAAGGACTAAGCATTCATTCTAGCACAAAAATAGGGCACAAATAACTGCATTTTATGGAGTTATCACAATTCCTTTTTATTTGTGACTAAGTTTTATCACCTTTATTGTTGTAACAAGATATTTTCCTTACGTCAAATAAATTTTTCTTCATCAATTCCTTGTGGATCAACCTTAGACTCTCGAGAATTTATTACTTGAAATAACCTGCACTTGGGTTGGCAATTTTTAATTCGCATCAAGTTTTTGGCGCCATTGTCGGAGACTTGATTTGAAGAACAAATTTATTTTGTATATATTTTGTGTGTATATATATATATATTATCCCTGTGGCTCTTGTACATATTTCTTTTTCTACTCTTTTATTTTTTTGTACTTACTAACGTACAAATTTAGTGTGAGAAACTCGTATTTCCCCCTCTGTAATCTTTAATCATTAATGAAATAATCTTTCTTCTTTTCTTCTCTTTCACAAGCTCTGGTGGGGCTCTGTCTCTCTCTGATTTTCATATTTTAAATTTACTTTCTACACTTTACTTTTTGTATTTTATTTTTTACATTTTATTTTCTCGTATTTTACTTTCTCGCACTTTAAATCTACTTTCTAACTTACTAACTTTCTAACTAACAAACTTTTTAATTTATCATCTTACTAACATTTTACTTTATCAGCTTACTAAATTTTTACTTGTTCAGCTCACTAACTTACTACTTGTTAATATTTATTTAGTGGTTGATTTATACTACATCCTTGTTAATATTTAATAGCCTATTTATACTGCTTACTTGTATATTTTTTCTATTTTAAGTTACTTATTTATGCTTAATTGGTATCATGATTTAAATTCTGATCATTTAGTTAAAATTAATCCTGGTACTTTACATATTGATTTGTTTGAATCACAATCACACATTAAACACAATGGCTGAAAACAAAAGTGTATATGATGAACATGAAAATCAACCATTGCGAACCATGCGTGAATATTTGTAACCATCTCGAAATTCTAGTCCATCATGTTTTATCTTTCCACTCAACGCTAACAATTTTAGATTTAAGCCAGGTATGATTTCATTACTTCCTAATTTCCATGGTTTAGAATCTGAAAGCTCATATTGACATCTAAAAGAATTTGAGGAAGTATGTACTGCTTTTAATGACCAAACTTGTACTGAAGAGATTGTTAAGCTTAAATTATTTCCTTTTTCTTTGAAAGATAAAACAAAAACTTGGCTCAACATTTTGAAATCAAGATCAATTGGCATATGGCAAGAAATACAAGGTGAGTTTTTAAAGAAATTTTTTCCAACACATAAAACTAATGCTTTGAAAAGACAAATCCAATTTTTTTTCCAAAATTCAAATAAAGCATATTTTCAAAGTTGGGAACAATTTAAAGATTTGTTAAATTCTTGCCCATATCATGGTTTTGAAAAATGGCGTACTATAAGCTTCTTTTATGAAAGGTTAACACCTGAAACTAAACAATTTGTGGAAATAATGTGCAATGGTGAGTTTCTTGATAAATAACCTAAAGAAGCTTTAGACTATTTAGACCATTTGGCTGAAAATTCTCAATCTTGGTATGGTACTAATCCTTCTAAAAATTCAATTAGATATAACCTTGCAAAGTCTAGTAAAGAGAGATATTACCTTAGTCAAGAAGAAGATCTAAATACTAGGTTTGCTAGTTTGGCTAGAAAGATTGAAGCCATGGAATCAGGAACGTAAAAGAAATGAAATCTGTGTAAAATGAATAAATTTGTAGCATTTATGATGAATTAGGATACTTAACAAATGAATGTCCAAAAGTTCTTGTTTTCAAAGAAGTTCTACATGAGTAAGTAAATGCAATGAACAATTTTAAAAAGTCATTTACCTTTTCTTTTTCATATTCATACAATTTAGGATGAAGAAATCACCCGAACTTCAGTTGGAGGAATAATAATCATGCACAATTCATGCAACCACCACCTCCTCAAGAACAACAAAACTCTCAAATTTCTCAAGGATATGCATCTTATGTCCCACCATATAGGAAAAATCTTAAAGGAACATTGCATGCATTCATAAAAAAGCAAGAGGCCTTTAATAACCAAAATACTCAAGTCATGATTGACATAAAAGACACTCTTACTAAACTTTATTCTGCACTCACCATTTATGAGAAAGGAAAATTTCCTTATCAAGGGTCAGTATAGTCTAAATGAGGGAACTTTAGAAAGCCAACAAATAGATCAAGTCAAGTCAGTGATAACTCTTAGGAGTGAAAAGGTTCTTGAAAAATAAATTCCTGAACCTAGTAAGAAAGATGATGAATCAATTCCCCAAGATAAGGAAGGAGTTGATAAGCCACCTGGCCAAAAGGAGACCAAACTCTCACCTTCATCCTCATATCCTCGAGCATTAAACAATTCAAGTAACGTGAGCCATAATAGTAAAATTTTTGAAATCATTAAACAAGTGAAAGTCAATATTCCTCTGTTAGATGCTATCAAACAGATTCCTTGTTATGTTAAAACCCTTGAATGATGATACCCATGAAGAAGTACCCATATTGGAACTAAAGCCATTACCTGCTGGGTTAAAGTACACATTTTTGGGAGAATAACAAGCTTTCCAGTGATAATTTCCTCATCCCTGACCAAAGAACAAGAAGGTATGTTGATAGAAATACTTAAAAGGCATAAAAGTGCAATTGGATGGACATTAAAGGATATAACAGTCATTAATCCATTAATTTGTA
The DNA here is from genome assembly GCA_029884595.1 of Ormosia semicastrata. Lineage (NCBI taxonomy): Eukaryota > Viridiplantae > Streptophyta > Magnoliopsida > Fabales > Fabaceae > Ormosia > Ormosia semicastrata. Next base: position 12,981,065 of record JAQQTO010000062.1, on the reverse strand, counting down.
CACATAGAATATATTTAGAGGATAATGCTAAAATATCTCAATAACCTCAAAGAAGATTAAATCCACATATGAAAGAAGTAGTTAGAGCTGAAGTTCTCAAATTACTTGAAGTTGGAATTATTTATCCTATCTTTGATAGCCAGTGGGTAAGCCCTACACAAGTTATGGCTAAGAAATCTGGAATAACAGTGGTTGAAAATGAAAAAGGTAAATTAATACCTACCCAAGCCTCATCTAGTTAGCGTATGTGTATTGATTTTAGAAAATTGAATGCAACCACTAGGAAAGATCATTTCCTCTTGCCATTTCTTGATCAAATTCGGGAAAGAGTAGCAGGACATCCCTACTATTATTTTCTTGATGGTTATTCAATGTATAATCAAATACCAATTGCATTAGAGGATCAAGAAAATACCACTTTTACGTGTCCCTTTGGCACTTTTGCATATAGAAGAATGCCTTTTAATCTTTGTAATGCTTCGGTAACTTTTCAAAGATGCATGTTAAGTATTTTTAGTGACATGATTGAGCATTATTTAGAGGTTTTTGTGGATGACCTGACAGTTTTTAGAAACTCTTTTGAAAATTGTCTTGTTGATTTAGAAAAAGTTCTTAAAAAATGCGAAGAAAAAGGATTTGGGATAAATTGTGAAAAATGTCATTACATGGTTACCTCAGGAATCTTGTTAGGTCATGTGATATCTTCTAAAGAAATTGAAGTTGATATGGCCAAAGTTTAATTAATTGCTCATTTGTCTTCCCCAAAAACAGTCAGAGAAGTTCATTCCTTTTAGGACATGCAATATTTTATAGAAGATTCATTAAGGACTTTAGTGTCATATCTAGACCATTATATAATCCTCTGACAAAAGATGCACCATTTGATTGGACTCAAGAATGTAAAAAATCTTTTGAAAATTTAATTGGTCTTTTGACATCTGCTCCTATCATATAATCCCCTGACTGGTTTTCGCCTTTTGAGTTAATGTGTGATGCTAGTGATTTTGTTATTGATGTTATTTTAGGCGAAAGAAAGAAAGGTAAGTCTCATATGATTTGTTACACAAGTAGAACTTTAAATAGTACACAAATGATTTACACCACTACTGAAAAAGATTTACTTGCTGTAATTTTTGCATTAGACAAATTTTGGGCTTATTTAATTGGTTCTTCTATTGTTGTTTTCACCAATCATGCTGTAGTTAGATATTTAATGTCTAAGCAAGATGCCAAACCTAGGTTGATACGGTGGATTTTGTTGCTTTAAGAATTCAACATCATAATAAAAGATAAGAAATGAGCCAAAAATGTTGTTGCAGAACATTTGTCCAGACTTACAACAGGCTCATCTTTTGATAACACACCTATTAATGATTCTTTTCTTGATGAATTTTTATTTTCTGTTAATTTCATGCCTTAGTTTGCTAACATTGTCAATTTTCTTATAACAGGTAAGATGCCGCCTCAATGGACGCAACAAGACAGAAGGAATTTGTTGACTGAGGTGAAAAGTTTTTATTGGGATGACCCATATTTGTTCAAATATTATCCTGATCAAATCTTTCGGAGATGTGTGCCTAATAATGAGGTAGGTAGTGTCATTAAATTTTGTCATTCAAAAGTATATGGAGGTCACTTTTCTTCAAAGAAAACAACTGTGAAAATATTGTAGTGTGGATTTTATTGGCCTACTTTATTTAAGGACAGCTATACATTTTGTAAAAGTTGTGAAAATTATCAAAAAGTGGGGTCCATTTCTAAAAGAAATATAATGCCTTTGAACCCTATCCTTGTCATTGAAATTTTTTATTGTTGGGGAATTGATTTCATGGGTCCATTTCCATCATCATTTGGATTTGTATATATCTTGGTTGCAGTTGATTATGTCTCAAAATGGATTGAGACGATTTCATGTCGACACAATGACTATAAAACTAAAATTTTTAAAAGAAAATGTCTTAAGTTGATTTGGAATCCCTCGAGCTATCATTAGTGATGGGGGAACACATTTTTTCACTAAACCATTTGAATCTTAGATGAAGAAATATGGCATTACCCACAAAATTATCACCCCTTATCACCCTCAAACAAGTGGACAAGTAGAATTAGCAAATAGGGAGATTAAACAAATTTTAAAAAAATTGGTTAACCCAAATCGTAAAGATTGGTCTTTAAGACTAAATAATGCACTTTGGGCTTATCATACTGCTTGCAAAACATCTTTAGGCATGTCACCCTATTGGTTAGTCTATGGAAAACCTTGATATTTGCCTGTAGAATTGGAGCATAAAGCATTTTGGGTCATTAAAGCTTTATACGCAAATTACAATTAAATGAACTTGAAGAATTGAGAAATAATACATATGAAAATTCAAAATTTTATAAAGATTGAACAAAAGTTTTTTATGACAAGTCAATTTTGAGAAAATCTTTTGAAATTGGTCAAAAAGTTCTGCTTTATATTTCTCATCTTCACCTATTCCCTGGAAAATTAAGATCTAGGTGGACTGGCCCTTTTATTATCAAACATGTGTATTCTTATGGGGCCATAGACATTAAGAATCCTAGGAATGGTAATGTTTTAAAGGTCAATGAACAAAGACTCAAACTATTTCTGGAAAACCAAGTTATTGAGGTAGAATTCATCTCCCTTTCTAATCCATGTTATGAGTAGAATTTATTTTAATTTTATTGCTTTTTATTGTAGTTCTTTGTGTCCCCGGTTAAGTGGCAGATAACGGTACTCCGTGACTCTTAAGTCAGTTTATTTTTCAGTTTCCCATAATAATTGATTCCTTCTCCTTTAAAATGGATGTCACTCTCTCAAATCTAGGAAAGCATTTTCCTTCTCTTCCTCAAAATGCTCTAACAAAAATTTACAAAGCTAGATGTGAAAGACTTAGACTGTTAATACACAAGGGCATGCCGGAAGATGTATGTTAGATAATTGAAGCAAAGTTCCATCTGTAACACCCACCAAAGGGTATCACATTTATGTTACTTTATTACCAAATTACCTCTTTGTTATAAAATCGTGCTTTATAATGAAAATACGAGTTATAAAATTTCTTAATAGCAATAAAATAAACTTAGCGGAAAATAAAACATTACAACACTGTCACAAATAATTTACATCAATATACATATACAAGTCTTAGTACAATCATGTTTTAATATTTATAAACTAGACTCTCAGAATATTTTAAAACATTATTTAAACTAATACACTGTCCAAGTAAAACTAAATAGCAGAACCCTCAGATGGGTCCTCCTCAGATTCCTCAGAAGGTAAGAATCCAGACTAACGTGAAGTCCTACAGACAGGTCTCCGCGCAGATGACACTATACTGATCTCACTAGGAGTATGGAAATGAGGTCCCCAATACTGCCTAATAAATAGTGGAAACTCTAGGTGTACATAAATATCCACAGTAAAGTAAGGATCTCCAAGATGTTGTCTACTCAAAATAATATTTAAGTCCCCCATGTAGTAAATACGCTCTCTCTCCAGATCAACGTGTCCTGCCTCTGATCCTCCTCAAAATATCAACCTCATATACCCAAGGAAACAAGGCATCTCCATCTTCTAGAACTCAGCTTCTTCTACCAAAATCTGCTCCTCCTCTCCCTCTTGCTCTAGCCCTTGGTCGGCGTCTTTAAAATTATAAATATAATACAAATATGCATACAAAGAGGTGAGATCACCTACGCCAATACCAGTATGGTAGCAATGAAGATAAACACATACAATATCTCATACAGCAACATCATACCATACTTACACTTATGCCATCAATATCATTTATCATCACTACACATGTAATAAACAACAATTACGATCATGTCATTACCAACACTCAAATATTCAACAATTCAATTATCATAAACAATAATTACGATAATACCCTCAATAACTATGCATATGCACACAGACTTAATTTCCTACTCCATAGAGCTAAAATTCAGATCGGAGAGAGTGATCGAAAAGATCTGTCGCACCAACATGCCTCAGACTACGTGCTTAATTTTGCACATCTAGCATATGCACGACAGTCTTTATCAAATCTTGATTAAGAATAGTGTCTCAGTCCGGATCATTGGTGTGTTGCGTCGGTCTAACCCACGATACGAAAGAGCTACCAACTGCCCATTGTAGGCAACTCGCACCCCAATGCCCCCAAAGTCAACGAGTGACTTACACTACGCATATCGCACCTACTCAGGAGGTGTATTCTCTCCTAGGCAATTAGCCTCATACAGTCTTTTAGACATTTCCAATGCGTGTACTATGCATCATTCACAGTTCAAACTCAATATCTCATATTCTCAATTCAACTTCATTATCTCATATTCGGTCTTCATACATTGATTCGACAGTATCTTTACTGTAATTTCATCGCGAAACCATATTTTTGCATTTTCTCAATTGCATAAAATATTTCTTACGTATTTTAAATTAAAATATGATTTCTCTCATTTAATATAAAAAATTGACCTAACTTTTGATATTTACATAATAGTCCCTCTAAAACATAATATTTACTTTTTAGTCCCTTTTCAAATAATAATTTCATAATAGTCTCTCATAAAATAATATTTATGAGATAGTCCCTTTTTATAAAATATTTATAATATAGCCCCTCTAAAAATAATAATTACAATATGCCCCTCTAAAAATAAAAATTATAATATTGCCCCTTTAAAAATGAAAATTACAATATTGCCCCTTTAAAAATGAAAATTACAATATAACCCCTCTAAAATTTAGTATTTGTACTGTTTCCCAAAAATTAGTAATTTTTCCTTTTACTTCAATTAATACAGCTCAAATTTTTCGGACGCGCTTCAAAACCCGTAGGGTGAGCTATACGTCAGTAGACTTCAAGTATTGATATCTGATTTTATTTCATAACCCCTTTATTTAATTGTGTCAATTTCTTTTCTAAAAATCATTTAGCTTACTACTAAATTCCAATTCTTCCAAAATCATTTCTTTCTCATTTAAACTTTCAATTCTCAATCTGAATCCATCATTTTTAGGACTTTGGTCCTCTTTAACCTAGTATGGCCATGAGCCTTCAAGCTCTTTGGATTTGTCATGAATTCATTCCATCATGTTATTCACATCCTAATTTACACATACACTTGCATGCATTCAAAATTATCCATACAAGCATATTATCAAAGCTTTAATCATACTATCACACATGCAATCACAAACACAAAATTATAAACCATACAAACACAATCAAAGAAGCATTAAACAATAGGTGAATGAACCCTTATGGGCTTTTCACCATACAAAACCATCTCCACATCACCAAAACTTGGTTGGTGAGGTAAAATCTCTCTCTTACCTCTCGAAGACAAGAATCCTCAAGCTTCTCCTCCTCTTTGATTTTCGTATGAACCAAAACAATTTCCTAAAATTCTTAAACAATTAGCAAAATCACAAACAAGGCTTAATAATGAAAAACTATCGAAAAATCATGGTTTAGAAAATCAAAAACTTAATTTTAAATCATAAAATCAAAAGTTTACCTTTAGGAAAGTAAGATAAAACTTGGATTTTGAAGCACTAGGAGTAGGATTTTCATAAAACTTCCTAAATGAAAAGTGTTTAGGAGGTGGTTTAGGTTTAGAAAATGTAAAGAGGAAAAATTATAGAAGATGGGTAGTGATTCTAGGTGTTGGGGCCGAAACACAAGAGAGAAAAAGAAAGGAAAAGTGTTTGGTGTTCTTGAGAGATTTGAGAGAAATGAGTGCTTAGCTTTTTAGGTGAGAGAAAAGTGAATAATGAGAGTGAATTTTGAGAGAGTGCAGCTGTGTGAGTGTGTAAGGAAATTAGGAGATTTACTTGAAGCAAAATATCACACTTTTGTGTTCACATTGAGAGCACATGGCCTATGTCACCATTGGTCATGAAATTGTCACTTGGATGGACCTAGAACATTAGAGAACATGGTAGAATTTGCCCCCCTTGGCCGTGGAACACTAGGGAGTTTAGGGACTTAGTTTGACTCCAATTAAAGCTTAATTCCGTGCTAATTAGATGGCTAGTTAATTAGGTTAGGTTTCTTAATTATACTTAATTACCTATCTAATCACATAACTAATTAATTAAATAGGTCATTGCATATGTCATGCTTAGTCATAGCTTCTAGATGAATTTAGGATATTTAATTAGTAAGTAGATCACAACTAATTAGTAATTAGGTTAGTTCACTTAGTTTCTTAATTAGGCAATTAGGTTAACTAAGTTAGGTTTAATTAGCTACTTAGTAACTAGTCAAGCCATTATATTTGACTAAATCCTAGCCTTTGAATTTAACTTCACATCCTATCCATTGATTTAATCTAGGGTAGATATCACAAGTTACTTTATCTGGATTGTTCTCACACCATTAATCTGATCAATGGTTATGATCAAAAGCATCTAAATCAAGCTTTTCATCCAACGGTCCACAATAAAGTCTATGCCCCTTTATTTGACCAATTCCTATTGGTTAGAAAAAGTTCAGCCACCATTTTTGACTGATTCCTATTAGTTCATTCTAATTTAGGTTATAAAAAATATTCTAAGCACATTTTCTGTTAGTTAAAATTTATTAGGTCCAATAAATTATAGCAAAAGCTGCTATAAATAAAACAGCAGATATTTATCAGTGAAATATTTTTATTTCACAGATAAATTATAAAAATTAAAAGATTCTTTTTTGTGTCACTCCGATTTGGGTTTAGTAAGATCCCCTATCTCCGAATAAATCAGATAAGAATTTCCCTAGCTTGAAAATTATTACTTTCGTGACCCGGAGCAAATCATACAAAATAATCAAAAATAGTCTCGGAATAATCAAATTATTTTTCTAATACACAGAAAACACAAAATAGTGAAGTTCAGTTATCACTGTAACATAGTCTAAAATTTTGGGGTGTTACACCATCTAGCAGGTGAATCTTCAATTTCATTTGACTCTTACATGACAGGTCTTGGTAGAAGTTTGTATTCTAAAAGGAGAAGAGCAAAAAGGTTACAAGTTTGTCATAAATGTGCACGATGAAATTGTAACAAGTGATGTCATTCTTTGGAGATGGTTTCCGCAAATAGAGAAAATAAAATATTCTTCATTAAGAATGGACTGAGTAAGGAGTCATTAGATAATATCTTATTGACTCTTGAGACGCATTCTTATGGATATATGCAGCGTGAACTTCTTTACTTGTGGAATCTTCAAGGACGATGAAGAACATTACAGTCTTGAGAATTTGACTCAAAAAGACATTGTTTGCCAATTTATAAGAAAATTGGATGGGAACCTTATCCTTGACTCATAGAAGGTGTTTAAGCCATTACTGGACGTAAAAGTAGAGGAAGAGGTGAGTCACACTCATAACAACATGTATATATTAGCTTGTTCTTCTTATTTAAAAAAAAAGATAGAGTATGTATACATCTTGGGTTCGGCCTTGGTAAACACAAAACATGAATGGGGAATTGCGCGCATCCTGATCCAGCCTTCTTCATTGAAAAATAAAATAGGTAGATTATATCCCACATTTGAGGCAGCCAGTCGCATTATGGCAACTTGTCCCTTTTGGGAGCCCTATGTTGCACTGGTTTTGAATGGGTCTAATACTGGTCAACGATGCTTTGGCACAAAGCCGAAAGAGAAGACTACCTCCATCCCATTCTCAAGTGAGTATACACTCACCTTTCATTAGGTTGTTAGTAACTTTGTATTTAGTCCAGAAATCCTTATGCATGGATCCTTACCCCGTTTGTTTGAAAGGTTCTTTAGGGGTATTGTAGTCTTAGAACCAACTTCTCATTGAGAGTTGCCCTAATTGGCTTGAGGGCATAGGTTTTTTTGGTTATTCCCGTTGTGTGAAAGTATTTTTATTTAAAAATAATAATAATAAATAATAAAAATAATAAAAAAAATTAAAAAAATAAAAAAAAGTTTCTTAATTTCAAACTTTTCTGACAACAGCCAACCTACCCATATAGGTGTTATCATTACCCTTTTCCATTCTCTTTCCTATTTAAACACTCTATTTTTTTCATTTTCCTCCAACTCATAATCATTCAAAGGGAGTGTGAGTGTAGAAATGGAGGGAACTTCATCTTCTGTTCATAGATTTACTAGTATCTATGTATTTTGTGGGACAAGTTATGTGAAGGTTTTAGAGTTTGTAAATGTAGCAAACACTATTGGTAGAACCCTTACTATGAGGAACATTCGTGTAGTATATAGGGGGTAGCATTAGGTTAATGGGGGCTTTCTGCACATCTAAGAGGTGGTCAAGTTTTAGGTATCATTCGTAAACTTTTAACTCGAAGAAACATCGTTGAAAAGATAATTGAACTGGAACTTCAAGTATCATCTGTGCATAGACGAATGAGGACAATGCTTGAAAACTCTGATGCATTCATTGCCTTACCAGGTGGTTTTGGTACTTTAGAAGAAGTTTCTCAAATTATCTCTTAGGCCCAATTGAACATCCACCATAAACCCATAGGTTTGTCGAATGTTAATAATTTCTTTGATAATTTGTTATCTTTTGTTGACCATGCTGTGGAACAAAACTTTATCACACCTTCGGCAAGACGACTCCTTATATATGCTTCCACTATTTATGAATTAATTAATGAATTATAAACTTTTGTTTATGAACTTGAACTAGTAATAACTCAGATAGATTGGTCAGAAGGAAGCAGCAAAGGAGGCAGTAAAGAGCATGAATGTGATCTAACACTTTATCTATAACTTTTCTTTACCTTTGGTTTTATTCATCATACTTTGTTTCTGTTTAACTTTCTGTAAAGTTTCTCTTTTCAGTAATTGCAACAACGGGTACTATCTTCTATCCTTTAACTATCTATATTTTGACATTAAGGACAATGTTGTGATTTGGTTAGGGGGAAGGATAGTTGGATAGTTGTTCAAAAAAAATTGGGAAGTATTATATGATTGTCAATAACTTACTAAACTAATTAAGGATGACAAAGTAGGAGTAAATTTTTCTCTTGAGACGCATCTTAGTTAGGGTAGTAACTATTTTGTATAGACATAGCAATTCAAATTTAGAGAACATAACATGATTGAGTAAATTGTCTTCTTTATTAAAAATCAGATACTTGGTTATGAAAGTTGAATTAGTGGAGTGAGAATGATAGAAATATGCCTTGAGAGATTTTGAGCCTATTGATGAATGAATTGAACATTTGTACTATTCTCTTCTTTCTTGTGTGATTTTCACTCATGGAATTGTTACTTTAGAACTTGCTTTGATTTTTTTTGAGACTACATTTTCACATGCATACATAAACATGATTGAGACATTTTTCTTGAAATAGCTACTTTAACCAAATATCCAAGAATGATTGGCGCACAAATAGGCAGCCTTGCTTAGTAGCATATTGTCTTAATATGATATCAAGCACTCTTATGACTTCTTGGAAATTCTCTGATTCCTTCCAACGTAAGGCATTGGAAATGGCCTATTTCCTCTTGCTTAACCCCTTTGAACTTATTTGACCATTCTTTGTTTTGAACTCATTATGTGCCTTAAATGAAAAACTATGTTCTTACTTGACCTTAAGGAATAAGAGAACATTAACTTTGTAATTGGATGAGTTCTTGAATAACTGTGGGGGTGTGTGTGTAGAATGGTTAAAAAAATGTTTAATTAAAAAAATGTATATATTATGTTCTTCAAAAAAAATAAAAAAAAAACAAATGTGGGCCAACAAGGGAATAAAGGAAAGGAAAAGAATATGTAAAGGGAATTTGTATTAGGTGAAATTGGGATGAACTTTTATACTTGTTAATTGAACTCAGCTTTCACGCTCTTTTATTCTCTTTAGTATTTAACTTGTCATATCTATATTACTTCCTCCTTTACCTTGACCCTATTACAACTTTGAATAAAGTCCTCATGATTTGTGTGTGCATGTGTTCTGAGCAGTGGAGAAGTAGAAGATAAGCAAGCTTATGGTAGTGCAATTTTCATGGGTTGAATTGAGTGAAATACCTACCTTTTAAACACTTGAGGGATTGAGAGTGAATCTTGTGAAGATCTATCATTCTTGAGTCATGCTTTTCAATTGAAGTTTCCTTACTTGTTGGTTTGAAATATGAAGAAACGTTACCTCATAAATGTTTTGATCCCTTGAATCTTTAGTTACTCTTCATTCTTAAATATTATTAGAAATTGAGTCTTTTAGAATTTCTAGCTTTTGAGTTTGTGTTGTTTTTCCTTGTTCCCTAGTTTTGTTCTTATGTGTTTTACTTAGGAGTGTAAAAAGTTAAGTGTGAGGGAATTTGATAATCACATATTTTATACATTAATAAACCCTCATTTTTATTCATTTACACTCTCCATGTACTTAATTGATTGAGCTTGGTTATGTTTTGTAAGTTTGGACTCAAATTGGACTTAATTGATTTTTTCCAGCATGATTTATGTCTTACATTGTTTCTGTATTTTGGCCATATCTTGAGTTCTAGATGTGTAATAATTATGTATCTTATCTTGTAGGAAAGATAAGAAAGAGCTCTACAATTTTCATAAGCGCTCTAGGTCAAAATTGGACATCTAGTGGAACTAATTGGGCTTGGAAGTCATAATACGGGTTTTGTGATTGGAACCTAAATAGTGTGCAGTAATTAGGGCATAACTTGGGCTGTAAGAATTTAATGGGGATAAAATTTTGACATATGCAAGTTAAGACCCATATCTTCAACTTTTATGAAGAACACAAGACCTAGATCAAATTTCTTTGATGTCACATTGGGCTTGCAAATTAGAATAGAGGAGCTATAGTTGGGCTTAAGCAGTGTGCAGTGATTGGGACATATCTCGAGCTGTAGGAATGCTTTTGGGATGAAACTAATGGCATTTGAAAGTAAGACAAAAGCCTACAACTTTCATTAAGATCACTTTTCAATTTGCGGATAGAATCAATGAGTTCAGCACTAAATGATTTCGGAGACAAAGAATCTCAATAATTTTCCACTCATCAAAAGTCATTTGGCATTTTCCACTCATCCACTCACTCATTAATCAGTCCCCTTATCATTTTGTATCCATAATCCTCTATAAAAGGAACCATTGCATGATCATTTAGGATTCTTGGTTTTAGAGATCAAGATCGTTCTATTGTGTTATTTATTTATCTTGTTGTAGTTTCTTTTATTCTAAATTGAAGTTATGTTCTTCTTCTTCTTCTTCTCTCTTTCTTTCTTCTTGCGTATGAGTAACTAATTTTCATTTTACTTGGGCGAAAGGGTGAAGCTTTTGGTAATAAATTAAGGTTAGGTTAATTTTTTTCTTGTACTTAAATGATATATTTTCAAGTGGTCATTATATGTGTTGTATTTTGTTTCCAATTAATTTAGAAACCCTCCTTATAAAGTGGAGATATTGATTCATTGTAGACAAAAAGTTGACACAATGAATGCTTGAGCTCATTTATAAGTGGTGATATTAATAAATAATTAAAGAAACCATAATATAATTACGTATATAATCTTGAATGAACTTTGAATGTTGTATTTTTCGATTGGAACTTCCATTATATGTGAATTCTAATTGAGTTATAAAAAGAATTAATATTATTCTTAATTTACTTACCAAGAGTAGATCTCCTAACCCAAGTAAATCCTTTTTATTTGTGACCAAGTTTTATCACTTTTATTATTGTGAGAAAATATTTTCCTTACATCAAATAAATTTTTCTTCATCAATTCCTTGTGGATCGACCTCGGACTCTTGAGAATTTATTACTTGAAACAACCTGCACTTTGGTTTGCAACTTTTAATTCGCATAACCTATATCAATACCAGCATGGTAGCATAGAAACAGTAACGACAATAATGCTATTCATATACAACAATAACAAATATATTCATTGAATCAGATAACATATAATTCCACAAACATATATATATCACAACGGAATGTCAACTAACTATGCATATGCACAATGTACCAATTTCCTACTCCATGGATCTAAAGCACAATTTCAGAGAGAATGATCTAGAAGATATGTCTGTATATCATCAGCCTCAAGTCAAGTACTATATTTTCTCAGTGTGCACGTCATGGCTTATACAAGACATTCTATGCTAGATCGTGAAGAGAATAGTGTCTGGTCGAGGTCGCCGGTGCATTGCTCAGTCACGACGGCCCAGTAAAGCTACCAACTGTCCACTTGTGGGATACCTGTGCTCCGACGCCTCCAAGATCAACAAGTGAACTACACTACACAATTCGCACCCGCATTAAGGTGTAATTCATCTCCTAGGCAAAAAGCCTCTACAGACACTGTAACACCCCCTCCGAAGGGTATCACATTCATACTAACTCCTTATTATTAAATAATTACCCAAGTTATAAAATAATTAATATTAATTTAACATGGGTTTCAAAATTTCTTTTATGCGAAAAATATAAACTTTACTGAACTAGAAAATATAAAAACTAAATAAAATACTTTACATTTAAACAGAGTTTACAACAACTATACATTCATTATCTTTACATATTCAAAAACATAACACCTACAATATGAGCCCTTGTCAGGAGACAAATTCCCTAGCTGGGAATGTCTCGACCGATAGAAATTCAACCCAAGGATATATCGAAGTTCTCTCTAGGAGTATAGTGAAATTCATTCCACAAATCCCTAATAGGTAAAATAATCTCTACCTAAACAACTATATAAAATGAAGTAACGACTCCATGACGAGTCCTATTTACTGATAAAGTAATATCACCATAATACTCTATGTGCCCTGTGTCCTAATAGACACGCCAAGCAGCAGCACCTTCAAGAAACTGTAACCTAAAGAAATCTAGCTGACCCCTCCTTGCCGCCATCGTAGTCTTTATAGACGTAAACATAAAAATAGAAATAGACAGAATAAAACAGCAAAGAGGTGAGATCCCCTACATCGCATACCAATATGACAGCAAAGAAATGATATGAACAACAATGTCGTTCCATATACACAATCCATAGATTATTATAAAATCAGCATAAACATTCAGGATATTAAATAGATAAACAATTTAAGAAACTTGCAACACAATATCAGACATAACATTAATACCATAATCATAGTGTATCACAATAGCGTAAATGCTGACTATGCATATGCTCAACATAATTAGTTCCTTCTTCATAGAGTTTACTCAAATTCAGAGATGAACGCCCAGAAGATCTGTCCCCCCTAATAAGAAATAAGACAATCTATGCTGGATAATGAAAAGTAATAGTGTTCGTCGAGATGTTAGTGCATTGCAATCGGTAATCACGACTAGGGGTTTATATATATATATGACTCAATGTTAACTGACTCAATGTCAACAAGTGAATCACCTCGCCCTGACATCCCCCAGGATTCCTCCCACTATCCTGCAAGTTCTCATCCATTCCTTAGGCATAACACGCCACAACAAATTAAGTGAATATGCTTTTCTATGCATGATAAATGATTCAATATACTGTCATTGATCACACATTATTTCTTATTCACACACCGTCATATGGCAGTATCACCGTATAATGTTCAAAACATTTTTGTTCAAAACATAGTACCATTGTACTTTCTCAATGATACTAATGCAATCGCACATGCACATACAGATTGTCCAATACCATTAGTATCTATGGTATTATATAACCGCCAATACAATAGATAATACTAAAGATCCACTCGAGTCCAATACTTCAGTTTCACAATTTTAGTTCAAAACGTTGGCTTTACAGCAAAACTCGTTGTTCTTTTCAATCGCATAGTAATATTATCGCATTTTCACAATCGCGTAACACTTTTGTTACATTTTCAAATCGTATAAAGATTTTCTAATATTTTCTCAATCGCGTAGAGATTTTAAAAAGTTTTCTCAATTGCGTAGCTAAAAATTACTATTTTTAAATCACGTAAAATATTTCTGACATATTTTAAATTCAAAATAAGATTTTTCCCATTTAATATTAAAAATTAACCTTATTTTCATTATTTGCATATCAGTCTCCCTTATTAAATAATATTGTCAAAATAGTCCTTTTTTAAATAATATTTGTAATATAGTCCATTTTTAAAGAATATTTTCAATATAGTCCCTCTAAAAATCAGTATTTCTATTGTTTCCCAGAAAATTTTGTTTCTTTAAGTGACTTGGAATATTACAGCTCAAAATTTCCTAACGCGCTTCAAAACCTAGAGGGTGAGCTATACGTTAGTAAATTTCAAGTATTGACATTTATTCTACTACTTAGCTTAATTAGGTAAATTTTGATTCTAAAAATTAAAATTACTTTCATTTAAATTTCAAAACTTACCAAATTGAGTTCTTACTATCAAAATACCTAAGTTTACACTTAATAAAATAATTTTGGATCTTGATCATCAAAAATTGGCATGTTGGCCGAATTTACATATTGCTTCAAAATTCATATATAAATTATTTCTTAACATTTTTAATCCTTATAAAATTACTTAATTGAATTTCTTGTTATAAAATCATTTAATCCTCATTTGGAAAATAATTTAGAATCCTTAGTCCTCTTGATAGTGATAAGGCTGTGTACCTTTTGACTCTTTGGAGTCCTCATACAATTTTTCTCATCATGTGAATCACATCTTAAATTACACAAGTATCATCATGCTTCAAAATTCACATAGGCAAATATAATATCAAAGCTATAAGCATATCAAACACATATACAAATCATGCATACTTATCAAAGTAATAAAACAATCACATAACATAATCTAACAAACACAAACCAATAATTACACAATCAAGTGAATAAATCCTCACATGGATTTTCCACTCACAAACACAAACATTTCCATTCCTTCACTGCCACATATGACCGATGAGGTTAATCTCCCTCTTGCCTGGTTGATGCTTCCTAGCTCTTTGTAAAAATCTCTTTGTATCAATCTTTCACCACCAAATAGATTTTAGAATCACAACAAACACATACAAATTAGTATCTAAAGCTTGATTAAGATAACCATAGATCAAACATGGTCTTAGGATTCTAAAAATCAAATAAAAAGTCAAGTTTCAAGATTTTTACCTTAGAACTCTAGAACTTAAATCCAAGATTCAAGCATGAAGATGATGGATTTAGACCAAAGTCTCAACATCAAAGTGTCTTAGAATGATGTGAGGATTCAAGAAATATGGTTGGTTGAAATTAAACAAACTTGGAAGATGGTGCTTGGGTGGTTGGCCGTGAGCTCCTTCAAGAAACAAAGCAATGGCTTTTTGATTTTTAACTTGAAGAACAAGGTTGAAGATGATAGAACTAGGCTTAGATCTTAACTACAAAGTATCTTAGGATTGTGTATAGGTTCAAAATCTAAGGTTGTATAAAATTATTGAAGCTTGGAAGTGGGATTTAGGAGTATGGACCGAATGGTTTAAGAGAAGAAAAAGATGGAGTTTCATGGTTTGTTCTTGGTGTTCTTGAATAATTGGAAGAGAGAGAATAGAGAGAATGGTTCAAGTGTCAAAGTTGATAGGAAATGAAAATGAAATAGCCTATTATGGAGTGAATGGCCATGGGAATGAGTATGTAGGAGGGTTATGATTTGTTTTGCAAGACTAAACATAAGCACATGGGCTCACATGAGTGCACATGGCCTTGGTCATCAAGTGGTCATGAAGTGATCATGAAAGATGAATCAAGAACTTCCTAGAAAAGCCTAGGCAGTCGTGGAACTCAATAGGAAAACTAACCAAGTCTTAATTCAATTAGCTTTCTAGTTACACTTAGTTAATTTAATTAGTTACCCAGCTTACCATCTAGTTAAAATTAAATTAATTTAGTTAAGCCATTTGGTTACATTCTAATTAATTAGTTACATTATTATGTCATTGCATATGTCATGCTTAAATCATGTTTCTAAATAATTAGATATTTATTTAGTAACTAACTTCTAATTATTTAGCAACTAAATTAATTTATTTAGTTACTAATTAAGCTATTAGGGTACCTAAGTTAGATTATCTAGTTACTTAGTAACTAATCTAGCCATTTTTATTGACTAAATCGTAACCATTGATTAAATCTAAGGTTGATATCATAAGCTTCTTTATCAAGATTGCTTCCACACCATTGATTAGATCAATGGTGAGGATCTAAGCCTTTTTCATCAAGTTTTCTATCCAACGGTTCACAACAAAGTCCAGCCACTATGTTTGACCAATTCCTATTGGTTAGCCATAAAGCTTAGTAATGATGAGCCATCATGATCCCTAAGACATTTAACTTAGATATTTTCAGCTTTCATGATTACACTTGAGATATTTTATTAAGATATTTTTCCGATAGATATTTATTCTTAGATATTTACTACGTGAGTCATCATAGAATTTTCTAGAATAGTTGAGTCAGTATGGTGAGTCGTAATGTAGAGTCATCAGCTGAGTTATCAAGATATTTTTCTAACAAATATTACCTAATGGATAACAACTATTGCTATTATTACACAATGGGTAATGGAAAACTTAGATACAGAAAATCTCTGTCAACAGTTCCCAGTTTCAGGTTTAGTATGATCCCCCGATCTCGCCTTGACAGTCCGAAACTTTCTGGTCTAGAAATTTTTTTTATTTTTCTGGGCCCACCCCGGGTCCACCCTATGCCCCACACACAACTCAAAATAATACTAAAATAATCAAAAACTCAGAAAGTTCTACAAAAATTCATAAAAATCATAAAAATTATAAAACTCATATATTTTCAGAAAAAATAAAATTCAGACATATAGTTTTCAATATAATATTAAAATATCAAAATAATATTAAAATATTCAAAATAATTAAAAATTCCCAAAAATTCACAAAAACTTTTAAATATTATAAAACTCATTTATTTCAAGAAAAACAAAAAATCAGGATGTTACAATTCGCCCACTCTAAAAAAAAATTTGTCCTCGAAATTTCTCTTACATAACACACAAAATGTTATTACTCCTATTTTGTATTCAAACTTCCACGTAACATTTCTAGTCATGTCATTTCAGATGATCGTACAACTTTTCTTGGATTTCCTCCATCAGATTATTCGAATAATAATTATAGCCCTTTGAAAATTTTAACTGTCATCCCTTCTTCGTATCAAACTCTTTTTCGTCAAACAGGTACTCCAAGCTCATGTGATCACCGTAGACATTGTAGAAAAGAAACATTTTTAAATCTTCAACATAAAACAACCATCACAAAATCTAAAACATGAATCAGATAATTCTTCTCATGTACATTCCACTGCTTTGATGCACACGTCACTACCTTTTCTTCCATCAAAATTCACACTTAAACAGCTTTGCGTATACTCTCTTCTTTGGAATTTGAAAACTGCATCCAGATGTTTAGCATGCTCCTTCGAACTTCGAGAATAGATCAAGATATCGCCAACAATGTCAATGACAAATCTATTTTGAAATATTTTCCTCCTTCACGCAAATCTAATGATAATTAGAACATAAATCAATCTTTGGAGAAAACAATGATTTTCTTCATTTAATCTTCTAGTTCTCATGTTGTATCTCCTATCGCATCGTTCTAGATTTTCTTCACTAAGGTAAGTTGCTTCACTTGCCTATCTTTAATCTTAACAGAAAATGTCTCATAGATTGAGTTCTGTTCTAATTGTACTGCATTTGATACTATGACATGGGTTAAATCAAGAATAATTTCCTCAATTAGAATTCCTGGAAGACACTATGAAGGTTAGAAAGAAAAATGATAAGGCTATTCGGTAGATCACCAAATTCATCTAGCAAAGAATTTGATATGATTTAATAGATTTCGAAATATACATAGTCCAATAAATTTTAGAAATAAACTTCTGAATTCAATTTCTGGATTCAAATCCGAAAATTTTAGTTCAAGGAAACACTAAAGTTTCATTGAAACAATATAATAGGATATGATTGAAAAATAACTAATCCTTTCATAAAATCATCAACTTAAATAGATGTGATTTTTGACAAACAAATCAAATCAACAGAAGATATTTGATATAAGGTAGATTTTAGGAAACTCGAGTATAATAACAAGTTTTAACTAGATGAGTAGAAATACTCAAATTAAACGATAACAAAGACAAGGATAACTCAAATCGATTCACTTAGTTTATTTGTGAAAGAAATAGACAAACCAAACTAACAGAAAAATTCCAATTGAAGATAGCAATAAGATAGTTTTAAACAGGCTGAGCAGCAATAACAAGTTTAGAAATTGAAGTAGCTTTATAAAAAGAAACAAAACACAGATAACCCCAAAAGATTTATAGAGTCACAGACCACAAGAGAATGGGTTACCTTGCCATTTATACAGCACAATTTTAAGATCACTCTCTATGGTACAGCTTCCTTGTTTCTTAAATCTTTATATTTGAACGCTTCCATCGGCTCTTTCTTTTTCTTGAGATTTTGAAACACGTGTATTACTAACGGAAGGTTCCATCTCCAGTTGATCATAATCCCTCGAGATATGACTAGGCTTCCCGTATCTATAGAAAATTATACCCCTTATTGTATAGTTTCTCATCTTATGGTTCTTTCCACACTTCAAACACTTCATTGGTGATGCCACAGTCTAACCAAAATTGTTGCCACTAGTACTTCCTCCCTTTGTTCGTTGTTGCTTCCCTAGTGGTTGTACATACGGCTTTTGCTATAATCGGTTGACCTTACATTTCTTTCCTATTTGGATTATCATAGGTTCTAAGTTACAGCTTCTCACATCCTGAGACTGCTCTGATCCTAACAAATTGTAAAGTTCGGTTATCAGTTCCTGCTGCTAAGCAATTTTCTATCTCTGTTATACTACTACTTCAGTCGTCCTCTGCATCGTACTTCTAGTTGCGGCTATACGATCTTCATCATGTCTCATGTCCACATGCCCACATCTACTATGATCTATTGCCTTTCTTCAAAAACCAAACTCAAATTACAACAAAACTAAACGTATCTATTTCAAACAACATCGTCTCTTTTCGAAAACCAAATAATTATGAATGCTTATGTCCTTAAAGCATGTCAAATAGTTTTTGATGATAACAAAGTCAAAGATGAAGATCAAGTGCAAAATAAAAAATCAAGATCAAAGAAAGGAGTCAAGAGGTTTATTTAGTCATAAGACTTAGAACATTAATGTTAAATGCTCTCAAGATTTCTCAAATGGTTTTTCATATATCATTTCCAAAATAAGTGTGAAAATTCAAAGTTAAACATGTTTTTCAAAGAAACTTTATTTTCAATCTTAGATTTAACAATATGAAAGGATTTATGTTTAATCAAATGTCTTGAAGTGTTAGAAATGACTTACAAACTTAATTGGACTTGAAAAATATGTTCAAAGGCTAATGTAATCGATTACATGATGTTTGTAATCGATTACATGATGTTTGTAATCGATTACAGAGCAAACAGAGGCCTTGTAATCGATTACACCAAGTTGGTAATCGATTACAATGAGCCCAAAAAGGCAAGAACACGTTCAAGGAGTCATGTAATCGATTACATGGATATTGAAATCGATTACAAAGCAAGTCAGAGGCCTTGTAATCGATTACATCAATAATGTAATCGATTACACAGAGCCCAGAAAGCCAAGAACACGTTAGAACAACTATGTAATCGATTACATTTGCTGTGTAATCGATTACAAGCAATCTGACAGAGTCTAACGGCTATATTAATGGCATTTAATGCTTGGTTAAAAGGTCTCAACGGCTCCTTTACTTACAAAACTTATAAATACCAATGTTGGGACTTCATTGGGGGTTGACCTTGAACCAAAAACTGATTACCAATACTTCAATACGAGATTTAATCTTCAAATCTATTCTTACTCTGTTTTTGTGAAAAACTTGAGTTATTCTTTGAGAGCATATTAGAGCTTCAATTTGTAATCATTTGCTCTTGTGAGAGTTTCATTCTATCAATCCAAATTGCTTTGTAAAGAGGGTGAGACATCCCTTCAAAAGTGTATAGGGTGAAGCATCCCTTAGTTGAAGAGACTCAAGCTCCAAGGATGAGGTATCCCAAAGTTTTGAGTGCTCAATGTTGTAAAGGTTGTCAAGCACCTACTGAAGCTTGAAGATATAGTGAAAAATCTCACGTGGTTGCTTGAGGACTGGACGTAGATCACAAGTGGATTGGTCATCGAACCAGGATAAATCATTGTGTTTATTTTCTCTAAACCCTTCTCTTTACATTGTGCACTGTTTTATTGATTTGCTTGAATATTGTTTCCTTTGGCTATTACATTTATAACTAAAAGTGTTTATCTCATCTATCCACTCATCTCTAATCATCAAATAGCTTTAACAAAAATTTATTATTAAATGTTTTGTGAAAGATTTATGAACTTGTTTTACATACTCAATTCACCCCCCCCTCTTGAGTATTGAGGCCACTTGATAACAAGTGGTATCAGAGCTAGACTCTTGTATAAAGAGCTTAGTAGCTTCAAGAGAAGTGATGGCTTCAAATGGTTTTTCAAATGAAGGTTCTTCTATAAACAGACTTCCTTATTTCAATGGGGATGGTTATGCCTATTGGAAAGAAAAGATGAAATTTTTTATTGAAGCTATTAACCAAGATGTGTGGGATGCCATTGAAAATGGTGTTTTTTTTCCCACACATACTAAAGATGGTGTGAAAATTAATACACCTACAAATGAATGGACCAATGAGGATAAAAAGAAGGTTCAATACAATTTGAGAGCCAAGAACATCATCACCATATCCTTGGGGTATGATGAATTTCTTAGGGTGTTAAATTACAAGACCACAAAAGAAATATGGGATACCTTACAAGTAACTCATGAAGGTACTAGTGAGGTAAAGCGATCTCGAATAAACACTCTTACTCATGAATATGAATTATTTAGAATAAGAGTATTCAAGATATGCAAAAGAGATTTACTCATATTGTTAATCATCTTATCTCATTGGGAAAGACATTTCCTAATGAGGATCTTATTAACAAAGTCTTGAGATGTTTAAGCAAGAATTGGCAACCTAAAGTAACAGCTATTATGGAATCAAAAGATTTATCAATAATATCTCTAGCCACCTTATTTGGGAAGCTTCAAGAACATGAGCTGTAACTAAATAGGCTCAATCAAAATGAAGAGTATGATAAAAAAAAGAAGGGAATTGCACTCAGAACTACCTCTTCTATAATTGAAGATGATGATAAAGATGGTGAAGAGGATGCAGAAAATGTTGAGCTAAGTGAGGAGAATCTTAGTCTCCTTGTGAGAAAGTTTGGAAGATTCCTAAAGAAAAAGGATTTCAAAGAAGACCACCCTTTCCTCAAAAGAAAGTGTATCACAAAGGAGAAGGATCCTCTACTCCTCCAAAAAGCTATGAATGTGGAAAATCGGGGCACATGAAAATAGAGTGTCCTATGTATCTTAAGAAGATGGAGAAGTTTAAGAAAAGGTCTTCCAAAGAAAAGAAATGAAGGAGAGCATATATAGCATAGGAGGATAATAACTTAAGCTCTTCTGATAGTTCGGAGAATGAAGAAGGTTATCTTTGTCTCATGACTCAAGGAGAAGAAAGTGAAGAGAGCGACACCGAGGTAATATCCTTTAACTTAGAATCTCCACCTTCTTATGATGAATTGCAAGATGCTTTTTAAGAATTGCATGATGAATCTTTGAGGTTCACAAAAATGGTTTTATCTTCTAACAAGACAATCTCCTTATTGGTAAACAAAGTGTCTATTTTAAGCAAGGAGATAAATGATCTTAAGATTGAAAATGAGACCTTAAGACTTATTGATGCTAACTCATTATGCATGACTTGCTCCTCACATGATAACACGTCCATATCATTACCTTGTTCATCATGCAAAGCATTTGAAAAAGAAATTGAAGATTTGAACAACACTCTTGTAAAATTCACCTTTGGAAAAGATAACTTGAATGTGTTGTTAGGGAAACAAAAATGTGTTTTTCAAAAAGTCAATTTGGGATTTAATCCAAATAACCATCAAAAGTCTTATAAGAATTTCTTTGTTTCCTCAAATACTTCAAGTAGCCCCTTTGTCAAATGTTTTCATTGTGGTAAGAAATGGCATAGTGCATCCACTTGCAATGTTAGAAAGAACATAAACTTCAAGGTTGGAATCAAAAGGGTTTGGGTTCCTAAAGGCACCATGCCTAACTTTAACACACAAGGACCCAAGACAATTTGGGTACCAAACGTTAAAATTTGAATGTGTGTTGTAGGTGTGCTTGAAGACCAAAAGCTCAAGTTAGTATCTTGATAGTGGTTGCTCCAAGCACATGACCGGTGATGACTCTAAGTTCTCCTCCCTTGCCCCCAAGAAATATGGTCATGTCACATATGGCAATAACAACAAAGGGAAGATCCTTGGAATTAGTAAAATTAGTAAGATCCCTTCATCATCAATTGATAATGTTTTGCTCGTTGAAGTACTTAAATATAATTTGCTTAGCATTAGTCAATTATGTGATAAAGACAATAGAGTTATATTTGATTCTTCTTGTTGCATAATTAAGGGAAAAAATGATAACTAAGTTAAGTTTATTAGTCATAGGGTCAATAATATATATATGATTAGTCTTGATGATATTTCCTCAAATGATGCTAAATGCTTTATGAGTAAAGAAAATGATTCATGGTTATACCATAGAAGAATTGCTCACAGTTACATGGATCACTTAAACAAATTGGTTTCTAAAGAACTAGTAATTAGTCTTCCAAAGCTCAAATTTGAAAAAGACAAACTTTGTGATGCATGTCAAAAAGAAAACCAAGTAAAGGTTTCTTTTAAAGCTAAAAACATGGTTTCAACTTCTAGACCTTTACAATTTTTGCACATGGATCTTTTTGGTCCCTCTAGAACTATGAGCTTTGGTGGGAATTACTATGCATTGGTGATTATGAAAGATTTTTCTAGGTTTACATGGACATTATTCTTGGCCCACAAAAATGATGCTTTTAATCATTTAAAAAGCTTGCTAAAGTTATCCAAAATGAAAAAGGTTTTTGTATTGCATCCATAAGAAGTGATCATGGTGGTGAATTTAAAAATCATGAATTTGAAGCTTTTTGTGATAAATATGGCATTGAGCATAATTTTTTTGCCCTTCCTAAGTACTTTTGGGCGGATGCGGTTAACACCACTTATTATGTTATGAATAGAGCCCTAATAAGGCCAATTTTAAAGAAAATCCCATATGAATTGTACAAAGGAAGGAAGCCAAATGTGTCACATTTTCATGTCTTTGGATGTAACTATTTTATTTTAAATAATAGAAAAGATAACTTAGGGAAGTTTGATGCAAAATCTAATGAGGGAATATTTATTGGTTATTATATACATAGTAAGGCTTTTAGAGTCTATAATAAATGAACTATGACCATAGAAGAGTCTATACATATTGCATTTGATGAAACTAACCCAAATGAGCCGAGAAAGGAGCTTGTTAATGATGTTGCAAAAATCTTGGCAAAAACACACTTGGAAAATCAGGAGAAAGAGTCCAAGAAGCAAGAAGAGAGACTCTTTGATCACTCATGGCAAAAGGATTCAGAAATCATGGATCTACCTAAGGAATAGAGGACATCAAGATATCACCCTCTCGATAAGGTGATAGGTGATGTATCAAAAGGGGTAATCACTCGAAACTCACTTAGAGATACATGTAATCACTTGGCTTTTGTCTCTCAAGTTGAACCTAAAGACATAAATGAGGTCATTAATGATGAACATTGGATCTTGGCCATACAAGAAGAACTAAATCAATTTGAAAGAAATCAACTTTGGGAATTAGTTCCAAGGCCCAATGATCATCCTATAATTGGCACCAAATGGGTCATTAGGAACAAACTTGATGAAATATGCTTAATAATATGAAACAAAGCTAGGCTTGTAGCTAAGGGCTATAATCAAGAAGAAGGCATAGACTATGAAGAAACTTATGCTCCTGTAGCTAGATTAGAGGCCATTAGAATGCTACTTGCATATGCTTGCATCATGGATTTCAAACTCTATCAAATGGATGTCAAAAGTGCCTTTCTAAATGGTTTTATACAAGAAGAGGTGTATGTGGAACAACCTCCTGGTTTTGAGGATTTTGAAATGCCCAACTATGTTTTTAAATTGAAAAAGGCCTTGTATGACTTGAAACAAGCTCCTAGAGCTTGGTATGAAAGGTTGAGCAAATTCCTTTTGGAAAAAGGTTTTTCTAGAGGCAAAGTTGATACGACCCTTTTCATAAAACATAAAATGCATGACATACTTCTAGTTCAAATCTATGTTGATGACATTATATTTGGAGCTACTAACAACTCTCTTTGTAAAGAATTTTCAAATATTATGCAAAGTGAGTTTGAGATGTCCATGATGGGTGAGCTCAGCTTCTTCCTTGGTCTCCAAATCAAGCAAACAAGAGAAGAGACTTTCATAAGCCAATCCAAGTATAGCAAGAAGCTGCTCAAGAAGTTTGGAATGGACAATGCCAAGCATATGGCTACTCCTATGGGCACCTCTTACTATTTGGACAAGAATAAAGGAGGTAAATCGGTAGAAATTACAAAATATAGAGGTATGATTGGCTCACTCCTTTATCTCACTGTAAGTAGGCCTGATATAATATTTAGTGTATGCATGTGTGCTAGATATCAAGCTAATCCTAAAGAATCACACCTAAGTGCTGTTAAAAGAATAATGAAATACCTAATAGGCACATCACAAATGGGTTTGTGGTACCCTAAAGGTGCCTCATGTAGCCTTATTGGGTATTCTGATTTTGATTTTGCTGGATGCAAAATGGATAAGAAAAGCACTAGTGGGACATACCACTTTCTTGGAAGCTTACTAGTTTCTTGGCATAGCAAGAAACAAAATAATGTGGCATTGTCTATAGCTGAAGCTGAATATATTGCAGCTGGGAGTTGTTGTGCTCAAATCCTTTGGATGAAGCAACAACTCTTAGACTATGGTCTTGAGCTTGATCAC
Organism: Ormosia semicastrata; assembly: GCA_029884595.1. Taxonomy (NCBI): domain Eukaryota; kingdom Viridiplantae; phylum Streptophyta; class Magnoliopsida; order Fabales; family Fabaceae; genus Ormosia; species Ormosia semicastrata. The sequence goes on along the minus strand of JAQQTO010000062.1, from coordinate 12,956,023 downwards.
ATCCCCATAAGATGTGATAATACTAGTGCAATTAATTTGTCCAAAAATCTCATTTTGCATTCTAGGACTAAACACATTGAAATAAGACATCATTTCATTAGAGACCATGTTCAAAAGGGTGATTGTATGCTTGAATTTGTAGAAACCACTAAGCAACTAGCTGACATTTTCACTAAGCCCCTAGTAAAAGAAGCATTTTTCTATATAAGAAATGAACTTGGTATATTGGATCAATCGTGCATAAGTTGATTAGTTACTGCATAAACCAAAAAATCAATTTGCTGCATAATATACCATCTTGATACATAACATGTTGCTTTCTGCATAATTGTAACCATTTGCTGCATAATCCTTGATTTTTAATCATATTTGAATCCAATGCTGACTTGAGCATCGGAGATTTCCCCTAAGTTGTTTTGCAGGTGCTCCCTCATGTCAAAGACTTCTAAGCAACTCAACAACTTCACAATTTCACCAAAAAGGGTGTAATTCTTGGTAAAAGTAGTAATTTTACACAATTATGTGATTTAAATCATAATATGATTAGATTATATGCTTGCATAATCATTTGAATTGATTTAAGATGTTCTGGAACTGATTTGAATAGTTAAAAATTGATTCTATGCTATTTGGAATGCAAAATCTGAGTTTAAGTATACTGGTAATCGATTACAATGCCTTTGTAATCGATTACACACCTATCGTAATCGATTACAATTAACTCAGAACTTAGGTAATCAATTACACCAACAATGTAATCAATTACAAGGTTCCCAAGAAGCATGATAATCAATTAAACTAAAAATGTAATTGATTACATAAGTAACAGAAGGCTTGTAATCGATTGCAATACCAATGTAATCGATTACACAGGATTTTTAAAAGGTTTTCTGACGTGCGCAGGTTTCATTTATCAGAAACCTTTTAGTTTCTTTGTCTTCCTCCTCTGCTCCCATGAAGACCCAACCTCCCAATCCCTCTTTTCTCACTCAAATCTCGCCCAAATCCCTCCATTTCACTTCCCTCTCACTTGAAAATCCCCTATCTACCCAGCTTATCTCCCAAATCCCATCACAATCCATCACCCAAATCTCCCATTCACCTCCATTTCACGAACATTGTCTCCTTCTCTACCCTAAATTGTCCTTCTCTCATCCCTCGCTCTTCCCTAACTCATCTCCAAACACATTCCTTTCATCCCATTCTTTTCTTCCTCATCAAATGGTAGAGCCTTCTCACCGTTCAAAATGCCCCAGAACAAGGGTTGTCATTGGAGAATCCTAACGTGCAGCTCCACGCAATATTTCTGACCTAGACCTCACTTGCCATTTCTCCATCGTGAAGAAAGCTGAGTTGTTCAGGAAAAACTTCCAGCTACGGAAGATAATATCCCTTAGGTAACTCCCTATAGCTTTCTGTGAGAGTGAACCCCTGTAAAATTTTAGAACCATTGAATCCTTAGGACTGCTGGGTTTCCTTAGCATTGAGAAGGCCATCTATCCAAATTTAGTGAGAGTATTTTATGTCAATCTGAAGTATGAGGATGAGTGTTTAATTTTTGAGGTGAAGAAGCAACAGATCAAGATCACTGTGCATGAATGGTATAAGCTGACCAAACTCACTCCTGATAGAGTAAATTTCTATGGAAATGCTAACATTTGGGGTCATGAATTTAAGCATAAGGCTGCTCTTCTTTCTCTGATAAGGACAGGATACTATCCCCCTAATGATCCCAAAAAGAGAATCATGGCCACTAGCCCAACCATGGAGAACAGGGTACTCCACTATCTTCTGGTTAGGGGGTTGATTCCTAGGGGAGGGAATTACTCTCAAGTTCTAAAGGATGACATGGTGACCCTATGGGCAATGACCATTGAGAGACCAATCAACTGGGGATACTACATCATTGAGCACATGTTGGACTTGAAGAAAAAGAAAAACTTTGCTCTACTGTTTGCTATGCTGGTGACAATAATCCTGGAACACTATCGCATTTCCTTGGCTGAGGAGTCCAAGGACACCAATTCAAAAGGGCCATAGTCAATCGGCTTGCATACCTTGAAAAAGCTTCAACTGTACAAAGTAGATGATAGATGGCACTACATTGCCCATGGTAGCTTTGGGCATATCCATCATGATCCAGACAGTGATGACGATGAAGAAGTTCAGCATCCTACTCCTGCTCTTGCTCCAGCTATAGCCACACTGGACCTCCTGCTCCAACAGATGCGAAACCTGAGCACTACCGTAGAAACAGGCATGGATCGCATTGAGCAGAAGGTAGATCACCTTGAGCTGAGGATGGACTATTCAGATCAAGAGCTTACCTCCATTCGCTCCCTCCTGATAGGACCTCATTTTACTCAGAGTACTGCTACTGCACCTCTCACATCCTCTGCCTCTCCAGTTCCTCTGTCCTTTGCTGGTCCCTCTGGCGTCCCTACTGATGATGAGGAGCTCCTCGATTCTGAGGACGACCTTAAGCCCGGTGATGCTAATGTTGATCTAGGAGATATCGCTGCGGATGAGGATAGTGACAGCGAGGCTACCGATCATTGTTATGATGATTTCATTGTTATTTTCTTATGGTTACATTGTACATGTTTGTGGCTTAGTTATATAACATTAGTATATTTTTTTTGGTGATATTGGTTATTGGTTATATTCTCTGAAATATTGGATATTGAATAATTGTTATATTGGATATTCTCTTGATCTAAATTTACAGGCCTCATTATATTCTCTTTGGATTTCTTGTTTTAGATATACTTGTTTACTTCCTGGGAAATCATGAAATACAACTAAAATGCTATCCAATTTTTTTTCTTCTAAATGCTTATGTCTTTTTTATAATGCCAACGAGTGAGAGAATAGTGAAAAAAGAAATCTAATTAATGTTGCATGTGTACAGGGGAGCTTTTTGAGCTTTTTATATGAAAAATCTCATTCTATATCATGCATAAACTTTAGGGGAGAGTTGCGCCTAAATCTCTAATATATACAAATGCAAAAACTCTTTCTTTCTCCTACGATCTGTTTGTCATCATCAAAAAAGGAGAAAATATGAATGCTTATGTCCTTAAGGCATATCAAATGGTTTTTGATGATAATAAAGTCAAAGATGAAGATCAAGTGCAAAAAAAAAAAGATCAAGATCAAAGAAAGGAGTCAAGAGGTTTATTTAGTCATAAGACTTAGAACATTAATGTTAAATGCTCTCAAGATTTCCCAAATGATTTTTCATATATCATTTCCAAAATAAGTGTGAAAATTCAAAGCTAAACATTTTTTTCAAAGAAACTTTATTTTCAATCTTAGATTTAATACTCATGAAAGGATTGATGTTTAATCAAATGTCTTGAAGTGTTAGAAATGACTTACAAACTTAATTGGACTTGAAAAATGTGTTCAAAGGCCAATATAATCGATTACATGATGTTTGTAATCGATTAAAGAGCAAACAGAGGCCTTGTAATCGATTACATGAGCATTGTAATCAATTACAAGCAAGTCAGAGGCCTTATAATCGATTACAGCAAGTTGGTAATCGATTACAATGAGCCCAGAAAGGCAAGAACACGTTCAAGGAGTCATGTAATCAATTACATGGATATTGTAATCAATTACAAAGCAAGGCAGAGGCCTTGTAATCAATTACACTAATAATGTAATCGATTACACAGAGCCCAGAAAGCCAAGAACACATTGGAACAACTATGTAATTAATTACATTTGCTGTGTAATCGATTACAAGCAATCTGACAGAGTCTAACGGCTATATTAATGGCATTTAATGCTTGGTTAAAAGGTCTCAACGGCTCCTTTACTTACAAAACTTATAAATACCAATGTTGGGACTTCATTGGGGGTTGACCTTGAACCAAAAACTGATTACCAATACTTCAATACGAGATTTAATCTTCAAATCTATTCTTACTCTGTTTTTGTGAAAAACTTGAGTTATTCTTTGAGAGCATATTAGAGCTTCAATTTGTAATCATTTACTCTTGTGAGAGTTTCATTCTATCAATCCAAATTGCTTTGTAAAGATGGTGAGACATCCCTTCAAAAGTGTAAAGGGTGAAGCATCCCTTAGTTGAAGAGACTCAAGCTCCAAGGGTAAGGTATCCCAAAGTTTTGAGTGCTTAAGGTTGTAAAGGTTGTCAAGCACCTACTGAAACTTGAAGATATAGTGGAAAATCTCACGTGGTTGCTTGAGGACTAGACGTAGATCGCAAGTGGATTGGTCATCGAACTAGGATAAATCATTGTGTTTGTTTTCTCTAAACCCTTCTGTTTACATTATGTACTATTTTATTGATTTGCTTGAATATTGTTTCCTTTGGCTATTACATTTATAACTAAAAGTGTTTATCTCATCTATCCAATTATCTTTAATCATCCAATAGCTTCAACGAAAATTTATTATCAAACATTTTGTGAAAGATTTATGAACTTGTTTTACATACTCAATTCACCCCCCTTCTTGAGTATTGAGGCCACTTGGTAACTATAATATATCTCTGTGTTTAGTGTCAGAGAAAAACACAGCACAAAACAAGACAAACCAACCCACAAACCCAAAAGACTCTAACTTGGGCTCTGATACCAACTAATGTAACACCCCCGACGAAGGGTATCACATTCATACTAACTCCTTATTATTAAATAATTACCCAAGTTATAAAATAATTAATATTAATTAAACACGGGTTTCAAAAATTTCTTTTACGCGAAAAATATAAACTTTGCTGAACTAGAAAATATAAAAACTAAATAAAGTACTTTACACTTAAACAGAGTTTACAACAACTATACATTCATTATCTTTATATATTCAAAAACATAACACCTACTATATGAGCCCTTGTCAGGAGACAAATTCCGTAGCTAGGAATGTCTCGACCGATAGTAATTCGACCCAAGGATATATCAAAGTTCTCTCTAGGAGTATAGCGAAATTCATTTCACAACTCCCTAATAAGTAAAAGAATCTCTACATAAGCAACTGTATAAAATGAAGTAATGATTGCATGGCAAGTCCTACTTACTGATAGGGTAATATCACCACCATACTCTATGTGCCCTATGTTCCAATAGACATGCCAAGTAGCAGTGCCTTCAAGAAATTGTAGCCTAAAGAAATCTAGCTGGCCCTTCCTTGCCGCCATCATCGTCTTTACAGACGTAAACATAAAAATAGAAATAGACAGAATAAAACAGCAAAGAGGTGAGATCCTCTACATCGCATACCAATATGACAACAAAAAAATGATACAAACAACAATGTCATTCCATATATACAATCCATAGATTATTATAAAATCAGCATAAACATTCAGGATATTAAATAGATAAACAATTTAAGAAACTTGCAACACAATATCAGACATAACGTTAATACCATAATCATAGTATATCACAACAGCGTAAATACTGACTATGCATATGCTCAACGCAATCAGTTCCTTCTTCATAGAGTTTACTCAAATTCAGAGATGAACGCCCAAAAGATCTATCCTACCTAATAAGAAATAAGACAGTCTATGCTGGATAATGAAAAGTAATAGTGTTTGTCGGGATGTCAGTGCATTGCAATCGGTGATCACGGCCAGGGGTTTATATATATATATGACTCAATGTCAACTGACTCAATGTCAACAAGTGAATCACCACGCCCTGACGTCCCCCAAGATTTCTCCCACTATCCTGTAAGTTCTCGTCCATTCCTTATGCATAAAATGCCACAACAAATTAAGTGAATACGTTTTTCTATGCATGATAAATGATTCAATCATATACTGTCATTGATCACACATTATTTCTTATTCACACATCATCATATGGCAGTATCACCGTATAATGTTCAAAACATTTTTGTTCAAAACATAGTATTGTTGTATTGTTCCCAATGATACTAATGTAATCGCATATGCACATACAGATTGTCTAATACCATTTGTATCTATGGTATTATATAACCACTCATACAATCGATAATACCAAAGATCCACTCAGGTTAGTTTCACAATTTTAGTTCAAAACGTTGGCTTTACAGCAAAACTCGTTGTTCTTTTCAATCGCATAGTAATATTATCGCATTTTCACAATCGCGTAACACTTTTGTTACGTTTACAATACGCATGAAGATTTTCTAATATTTTCTCAATCGCGCAGAGATTTAAAAATGTTTTCTCAACTGCGTAACTCAAAATTACTATTTTTAAATCACGTAAAATATTTCTGACATATTTTAAATTCAAAATAAGATTTTTCTCATTTAATATTAAAAATTAACCTTATTTTCATTATTTGCATATTAGTCTTTCTATAAAATAATATTTACATAATAGCCCCTCATCATAAAATAATACTTACATAATAGCCCCTCATTAAATAATATTTTAAAATAGTCCTCTTTTAAATAATATTTGCAATATAGTCCATTTTTAAAGAATATTTTCAATATAGTCCCTCTAAAAATTAGTATTTCTACTGTTTCTCAGAAAATTTTGTTTCTTTAAGTTACTTGGAATATTACAGCTCAAAATTTCCTAACGTGCTTCAAAACCCAGAGGGTGAGCTATGCGTTAATAAATTTCAAGTATTGACAATTATTCTACTACTTAGCTTAATTAGGTAAATTTTATTTCTAAAAATTAAAATTACTTTCATTTAAATTTCAAAACTTACCAAATTGAGTTCTTACTATCAAAATACCTAAATTTACACTTAGTAAAATAATTTTGGATCTAGATCATCAAAAAATGGCATGTTGGCCGAATTTATATATTGCGTCAAAATTCATATATAAATTATTTCTTAACATTTTTAATCCTTATAAAATTACTTAATTGAATTTCTTGTCATAAAATCATTTAATCCTCAATTTATAAAATAATTTAGAATCCTTAGTCCTCTTGATAGTGACAAGGCTGTGTACCTTTTGACTCTTTGGAGTCCTCATACAAATTTTCTCATCATGTGAATCACATCTTCAATTACACAAGTATCATCATGCTTCAAAATTCACATAGGCAAATATACTATCAAAGCTATAAGCATATCAAACACATATACAAATCATGCATACTTATCAAAGCAATAAAACAATCACATAACATAATCTAACAAACATAAACCAATAATTACACAATCGAGTGAATAAATCCTCACATGAATTTTTCATTCACAAACACAAAGAATTACATTCCTTCACCGCCACATATGGCCGATGAGGTTAATCTCCCTTTTACCTGGTTGATGCTTCCTAGCTCTTTGTAAAACTCTCTTTGTATCAATCTTTCACCACCAAATAGATCTTAGAATCACAACAAACACATACAAATTAGTATCTAAAGCTTGATTAAGATGACCATAGATCAAACATGGTCTTAGGATTCTAAAAATCAAATAAAAAGTCAAGTTTCAAGATTTTTACCTTAAAATCCTAGAACTTAAATCCAAGATTCAAGCATGAAGATGATGGATTTAGACCAAAGTCTCAGCATCAAAGTGTCTTAGAATGATGTGAGGATTCAAGAAATATGGTTAGTTGAAATTAAACAAACTTGGAAGATGGTGCTTGGGTGGTTGGCCGTGAGCTTCATCAAGAAACAAAGCAAGGGCTTTCTGATCTTTAACTTGAAGAATAAGGTTGAAGATGATAGAACTAGGCTTAGATCTTAACTACAAAGTATCTTAGGATTGTGTATATGTTCTAGATCTAAGATTGCATAAAATTATTGAAGCTTGGAAGTGGGATTTAGGAGTATGGACCGAATGGTTTAAGAGAAGAAAAATATGGAGTTTCATGGTGTTTGTTCTTGGTGTTCTTGAATAATTGGAAGAGAGAGAATAGAGAGAATGGTTTAAGTGTCAAAGTTAATAGGAAATGAAAATGAAATAGCCTATTGTGGAGTGCATGGCCGTGGGAATGAGTATGTAGGAGGGTTATGATTTGTTTTGCAAGATTAAACATAAGCACATGGGCTCACATGAGTGCACATGGGCTCACATGAGTGCACATGGCCTTGGTCATCAAGTGGTCATCAAGTGATCATGAGAGATGAATCAAGAACCTCCTAGAAAAGCCTAGGTAGCTGTGGAACTCAATAGGAAAACTAACCAAGTCTTAATACAATCAGCTTTCTAGTTGCACTTAGTTAATTTAATTAGTTACCTAGCTTGCCATCTAGTTAAAATTAAATTAATTTTGTTAAGCCATTTGGTTACATTCTAATTAATTAGTTACATTATTATGTCATTGCATATGTCATGCTTAAATCATGTTTCTAAATAATTAGATATTTATTTAGTAACTAACTTCTAATTATTTAGCAACTAAATTAATTTATTTAGTTACTAATTAAGCTATTACGGTAACTAAGTTAGATTATCTAGTTACTTAGTAACTAATCTAGCCATTTTTATTGACTAAATCCTAACCATTGATTAAATCTAAGGTTGATGTCATAAGCTTCTTTATCAAGATTACTTCCACACCATCGGTTAGATCAACGGTGCGGATCTAAGGCTTTTCCATCAAGTTTTCCATCCAACGGTTCACAACAAAGTCCAGCCACTATGTTTGACCAATTCCTATTGGTTAGCCATAAAGCTTAGTAATGATGAGCCATCATGATCCTTAAGATATTTAACTTAGATATTTTCAGCTTTCATGATTACACTTGAGATATTTTATTAAGATATTTATTCGGTAGATATTTATTCTTAGATATTTACTACGTGAGTCATCATAGAATTTTCTAGAACAGCTAAGTCAGTATGGTGAGTTGTAGTGCAGAGTCACCAACTGAGTCATCAAGATATTTTTCTAATAGATATTACCCAATGAATAACAGCTACTGCTATTATTACACAATAGGTAATGAAAAACTCAGATACAGAAAATCTCTGTCAACTATTCCCGATTTTGGGTTTAGTAAGATCTCCCGATCTCGCCTTGACAGTCCAAAACTTTTTGATTTAGGAAAAAAAATTTCTGGGCCCGCCCTGTGTCCACTGCTGGCCCATACACAACTCAAAATAACACTAAAATAATCAAAAACTCAGAAAGTTCTACAAAAATTTATAAAAATCATAAAACTCATAATTTTCAGAAAAAAATGAAATTCGGACATATAGTTTTCAAGATAATATTAAAATATCAAAATAATATTAAAATATTCAAAATAATTAGAAATTCTCAAAAATTCACAAAAGCTCTTAAATATTATAAAACTCATTTATTTCAAGAAAAATGAAAAATCGGGATGTTACAATTCTCCCCCTCTAAAAACATTTCGTCCTCGAAATTTCTCTTACGTAACACACAGAAGGTTATTCCTCTTATTTTGTATTCAAACTTCCACGTAGCATTTCCAGTCACGTCATTTCAGATGATCCTAGTATTTTTCTTGGATTTCCTCCATCAAGTTATTCGAATAATAATCGTAGCCCTTTGAAAATTTTAACTGTCATCCCTTCTTCGTATCAAACTCTTTTTCATCAAATAGGTACTCCAAGCTCATGTGATCACTGTAGACATTGTAGAAAAGAAACATTTTTAGATCTTCAACATAAAAAAACCATCACAAAATCTAAAACATGAATCAGATAATTCTTCTTATGTACGTTCCACTGCTTTGATGCACACGTCACTACTTTTTCTTCCATCAAAATTCACACTTAAACAGCTTTACATATACTCTCTTCTTTGGAATTTGAAAATTGCATCCAGATTTTTAGCATGCTCCTTCGGACTTCGAGAATAGATCAAGATATCACCAACAAAGTCAATGACAAATCTATTTTGAAACATTTTCTTCCTTCACGCAAATCTAATGATAATTAGAACGTAAATTGATCTTTGGAGAAAACAGTAATTTTCTTCATTTAATCTTCTAGTTCTCATGTTGTATCTCCTATCGCATCGTTCTAGATTTTCTTTGTTACCAAGTGGCCTCAATACTCAAGAGGGGGGGTGAATTGAGTAGTTAAAAATAAGTTCACAAATCTTTCGCAAATCGTTTGACAATCAATTTTCGTTGAAGCTATTGAATGATCAGAGATAATTGAATAGGTGAGTTAAACACTTTTACTTATGAACGTAATAGCCAAGAAGACAATATCCAAATAAAACAATGAAACAGTGCACAAAGATAAGCAGAGGAGGGTTTAGAGAAACAAACACAGTCGTTTATCCTGGTTCAATCACCACTCCACTTGTGATCTACGTCCAATTCCCAAGCAACACCTTGAGATTTTCCACTATATCTTCAAGCTTCAATGGGTGCTTGAAAAACCACTACAATCTTGAGCACTCAACAGTATGGGATACCTCACCCAAAAGCTTGAGCCTCTATTTTCTAAGGGATACCTCACCTTTATAATACTTGAGGGATACCTCACCCTCACTATTCAGAATGTATAAGATTGAAATAGAAGAAGCTCTCTCTAGAGCAAGTGTTTACAAATTGAAGCTCTAATATGCTCTCAAAGATTTTTCACGTTTTTAGTCAGAAAACAGAGCAAGAAATGATTTTAAGGATTGATTCACGTTTTGAAGTTTGATGATCAGTTTTTGATTCAAGGTCAACCGCAAATAAGAACCCAACTTTGATATTTATAAGTTTCTCAATTAATAGAGCCGTTGGAGGTAGTTGGGCATGCATTTAATGCATTTAATATAGCCGTTGGACGTTGTCAAGATGCGTGTAATCGATTACATATCTCGTAATCGATTACATTATTGTTCCAACGTTTTCGAACTTTCTGGCTCGTGTAATCGATTACATTCTTGGTGTAATCGATTACATGCTCATGTAATCGATTACATGACTGACTTTGCTTGTAATCGATTACAATATTCATGTAATCGATTACATGGCTCGTCGAACGTGTTCTTTGAGTTTCTGGGTTTTGTGTAATCGATTACAATATTGGTGTAATAGATTACATGGCTTCGACTTTTGTTTGTAATCGATTACAACATCAATGTAATCGATTACATTACTCGTCGAACGTGTTCTTTGCCTTTCTGGGCTTTGTGTAATCGATTACATATATTGTGTAATCGATTACATGGCCTCTGACTTGCTTATGTCGATTACATTGTTCATGTAATCGATTACATGTTTTCTGTTTGATGTGTAATCGATTACAAACATTATGTAATCGATTACATTAGCCTTTGAACACATTTTTCAAGTCCAATAATGCTTGTAAGTCATTTCCAACACCTCAAGGTACTTGTTTAAACATAAATCCTTTTTAAGAGTGTTAGATTTAAAGTTGAAACTCAGGTTTTATTGAAAGCTATGTTTATCTTTGAAATTTCCTATTTATTTTGAAATCACATATTGAAAAACCATTTGAGAAATCTTGAGAGCATTTAACATTAATATCCTAAGTCTAAATAAACCTTCTGTCTTCTTTCTTTGATCTTGATTTTTCCTTTTGCGCTTGATCTTTTCTTTTGCTTTTGTTATCATCAAAAACCTTTTGACATGCCTTAGAGACATAAGCATTCACATTCTCCCCCTTTTTGATGATGACAAACTGATCATAGGAAAAAGAAAGAGTTTTTGCATTTGTATATATTATAGTCATTTAGGTACAATGCTGCCCCCAGAGATTATGCATGATATTGGGTTAGATTTTGCATATGAAAAGCTTAATAACTTAAAGATCAATAACTCCCCCGTACTGATGCAACCTTTAATTTCATTTTCATTTTTCCTCATTTTCTCCCCCGTTGGCATTATCAAAAAGACATAAGCATTTAAGAAAAAATAGACAGCATGACAGCTATATTTCATGATTCCCAAATTTTTGCCATAACAGAAAATCCACAAAGATCAGTCCAATCAATATTCCAAAAGCCAACCATTCAAGGTGAAAACAAGTTCATGTATTAATAATCAGTCCAATCAATATTTTAAAAGCCAAACATTCACAAACCAGTAGGCAAAAACAAAATATAACCATAAAGGTATACCAATTTTATATAATCAGAGTTAAAACAAAATAAGTACAAGGTGGTCATCAATACAAGAAAATATATCAAGGCAATAGGCCATGATCACTATCAGTGTCCTCGCTGTCACAAAAGACTTCACCCTCTGGATCCGCAGCAGAGTCTCCTAGATCAATGTTATCGTCGGCCGGGCATAAGATCGTCGTCGAGTCCAGAAGCTCCTCATCATCACCAGGAACTCCAGGATGGACCAAATGCGAAGGATAGGGGATCCGAGGGGCGAGGATGTGGGGGTGCGGCGGCGGCGGACTCACGAGAACAGGAGGTCCACGTAGGAGGGATCGAATGGAGGCAAGCTCCCCGTCCGAGTAGTCCATTCTCGCTCAAGATGGTCGATCTTTTGCTCTATATGATCCATACGTGTGTTTACGTTGGCGCTCGGGTTACGCATTTCTTGGAGCGAAGATCAAGAGAAGCTGGAGCAGGAGCAGAGGCGGTGGCACTGAGCCTCCTCATCATCACTATCCGGATCGTGATGGATATGACCAAATGTGCCATGAGTAATGTAATGCCACCTATCTTCCATCTTGTAGAGTGAAGCTTCTTCGAGTATGCAGCCCAATTGATTGGGGTCCCTTCGAGTGGTGTCCTTGGACTCTTCACCAATGAAATGCGATAGTACTCAAGGATTGTGGTGACCAACATGGCGAAGGGGAGAGCGAGTTCTTCTTTTTCTTGATGTCCAAAGATATGCTCTAGAATGTAGTATCCCCAATTTATTGGGTGCCCCGTGGTCATTGCCCATAATGCCACTACATCATCCTTGAGGACTTGGGAGTAATTCCATCCTCTGGGGAATCAATCCACGAACCAAGAGGTAGTGGAGAACCCTGTTTTCCATAGTGAGGCCAGGTGGCCATTATTCTCGCGTCTAGGATCACCGGGGAGGTGGTAGCCAGTCCTAATCAAAGAGAGAAGAGCAGCCTTATGCTCAAACTCATGCCCCCAGACTTTGGCATTTCCACAGAACTGAGCTCCATCAGGAGTGAGCTTGGTAAGCCTATACCACTCTGCCATGGTTAACCTGATTTGTTGCTTTTTCACTTCAAAGATTATGCAATTATTTTCAACCTTCAGGTTAGCATAAAACACTCGGACAAGGTTAGGGTAGATGGCCTTCTCTATGCTCAGGAATCCCAGCAAGCCTAAATTTTCTATTGTCCTAAAGCTTTCTAAAGGTTCACTCGCAGAAGGTGATGGGAAGATACCTGGGAGAGATGATTTTGCGAAGTCGGAAGTTCTTCCGAACAACTCGCCTTTCTTCACAAGGTGGAGAAGTGCCTCGTGAGGTCCAGGCCGGATATATTGCGTGAAGAGCCACCAGAGGAACGTCCAACAGCAGCCCCTGTTCTTGGGCGCTTCGAGTGATGAGAGGATTCAGCCATTGATGAGAAGGGGAAGCAAGGGATGAGTGGTAAATGGTTGGGGATGAGTGAGGAGAGAGAGAGAAGGACGAGATTAGGTCAGAAAAGTGAAGAGGGTGTTTGTGAGAGAAGATGGGGAGATTTGGATGAGGGATGTGAGGGGATTTGATCGATGGGCTATGTGGAGAGGGGGTTTCCGAGGTTGAGAGAGGCGAAATGACCAGTTTTGATGGAGATTTGAGTGAGAAAAGAGAGATTTTGAGATTTGAGGTGCGTGGGAGCGAAGGAGAGAACGAAGAAGATGAACAGCCCAAACAGAAATGAGCTCTACGCGTGTCGAACCTTTTAAAAACCACATGTGTGTAATCGATTACATTGAGTGTGTAATCGATTACATGCATTCAGGTGGGTATGTACATTTTTGGTGTAATTTACATTTTTAGTGTAATCGATTACATGCTTTCTGGGAACCTTGTAATCCATTACATAGCTGATGTAATCCATTACACCGAGTTCTCCGAGTTGGTTGTAATCGATTACAAAATGTGTGTAATCGATTACATGCGTGATGAATTCTCGTGTAATCGATTACAAAGGCATTGTAATCGATTACCAGGACTTTTTAACTTAGATTTTGCGTTCCAAACAGCATATAATCAATTTTAATCCATCCAAATTAGTTTTAAAGCAACTTAAATCAATTCAAATCATCATGCAAGCATATAGACTAATCATATTATGATTCAACTCATATAATTGATCAAAATTATCATTTTTACCAAGAATTTCACCCTTTTTGGTGAAATTTGAGGTTGTTGAATTTCTTGTCAAAGTTGGACATGAGGGAGCACCTGCAAAATAATTTAGGGGAAACCTCCGACGCTCAAGTTAGTATGGGATTCAAATATATAATGAAAATTCGTAGAGATTGTGCAAAGAATGTGGCATAATTATGCGAGAAAAACTCAAGCTTAGGCATTTGTTTTAGGATTATGCAAAGCAAATATCTAATTTATGCATGAATGGTCCAATATACCCAGTTCATTTCTAATGTAGAAAAATGCTTCTTTTGCTAGGGGTTTGGTGAAAATATCACTAATTGCTTAGTTGTTTCAACAAATTCAAGTATGCAATCACCCCTTTGAACATGATCTCTAATGAAATGATGTCTTATTTCAATATGCTTAGTTCTAGAATGCAAAATGGGATTTTTTGACAAGTTAATTGCACTAGTATTATCACATTTTATGGGAATGTGATCAAGCTCAAGACCATAGTCCAAGAGTTGTCGTTTCATCCAAAGGACTTGAGCACAACAACTCCCAACAACAACATATTCACTTTTTCACTGTGGACAATGCCACACTATTTTGTTTCTTGCTTTGTGCCAAGAAACTAGTGAGCTTCCAAGCAAGTGGCATGTCCCACTAGTGCTCTTTTTCGATCCATTTTGCATCCAAAAAATCGAATCGAGTACCCAATAAGACTACATGAGGCTCCCTTAGGGTACCATAAACCCATTTGTGATGTGCCTATTAGATATTTCATTATTCTCTTAACAAAGACTTAGGTGTGATTCCTTAGGATTAGCTTGATATCTAGCACACATGCATACACTAAACATTATATCAGGCCTACTTGCAGTGAGATAAAGGAGTGAGCCAATCATACCTCTATATTTTGTAATTTCTACTGATTTACCTCCTTCATCCTTATCCAAATAGCAAGAGGTGCCCATAGGAGTAGCCATATGCTTGGCATTGTCCATTCCAAACTTCTTGAGCAGCTCCTTGCAATACTTGGATTGGCTTATAAATGTTCCTTCTCTTGTTTGCTTGATTTGTAGACCAAGGAAGAAGTTGAGCTCACCCATCATAGACATCTCAAACTCACTTTGCATAATATTTGAAAATTCTTTACAAAGAGAGTTGTTAGTAGCTCCAAATATAATGTCATCAACATAGATTTGAACTAGAAGAATGTCATGCATTTTGTGTTTTATAAAAAGAGTGGTGTCAACTTTACCTCTAGAAAAGCCTTTTTCTAAAAGAAATTTGCTCAACCTTTCATACCAAGCTCTAGGAGCTTGTTTCAAGCCATACAAGGCCTTTTTCAATTTAAAAACATGGTTGGGCATTTCAAAGTCCTCAAAACCAGGAGGTTGTTCTACATACACCTCTTCTTGTATAAAACCATTTAAAAAGCACTTTTGACATCCATTTGATAGAGTTTGAAATCCATGATGCAAGCATATGCAAGTAGCATTCTAATGGCCTCTAATCTAGCTACGGAGCATAAGTTTCTTCATAATCTATGCCTTCTTCTTGATTATATCCCTTAGCTACAAGCCTAGCTTTATTTCTTATTATTAAACCCGTTTCATCAAGTTTGTTCCTAAAGACCCATTTGGTGCCAATTATAGGATGATCATTGGGCCTTGGAACTAATTCCCAAACTTGATTCCTCTCAAATTGGTTTAGTTCTTCTTGCATGGCCAAGATCCAATGCTCATCATTAATGGCCTCATTTATGTCTTTAGGTTCAACTTGAGAGACAAAGGCCTAGATGATTACATGCATCTCTAAGTGAGTTTCGAGTGATTACCCCTTTTGATACATCACCTATCACTTTGTCGAGAGGATGATATCTTGAAGTCCTCCATTCCTTGGGTAGATCTAAGATTTCTGAATCTTCTTGCCATGTATGATCAAGGAGTCTCTTTTCTTCCTTCTTGGGCTCTATCTCTTGATTTTCCAAGTGCGTCTTTGCCAAGATTTCTGCAACATCATCAACAAGTTCCTTTCTCGGCTCATTTGGGTTAGTTTCATCAAATGCAACATGTATGGACTCTTCTATGGTCATAGTTCGTTTATTATAGACTCTAAAGGCCTTGCTATGAATAGAATAACCAATGAATATTCCCTCATCGATTTTGCATCAAACTTACCCAAGTTATCCTTTCCATTATTCAAAACAAAGCATTTACATCCAAAAACATGAAAATGTGACACATTAGGTTTCCTTCCTTTGTACAATTCATATGGGGTTTTCTTTAAAATTGGCCTTATTAGGGCTCTATTCATAACATAACAAGCGGTGTTAACCGCATCCGCCCAAAAGTACTTAGGAAGATTGGCCTCATTGAGCATAGTTCTTGCCATTTCTTCTAAAGATCGATTTTTCCTTTCTACAACACCATTTTGTTGTGGTGTTCTAGGGGCAGAAAAATTATGCTCAATGCCATGTTCATCACAAAAAGTTTCAAATTCATGATTTTCAAATTCACCACCATGATCACTTCTTATGGATGCAATACAAAAACCTTTTTCGTTTTGGATAACTTTGGCAAGTTTTCTAAATGATTGAAAAGCATCATTTTTGTGGGCCAAGAATAATGTCCATGTAAATCTAGAAAAATCATCCACAATCACTAATGCATAGTAATTCCCACCAAAGCTCATAGTTCTAGAGGGTCCAAAAAGATCCATGTGCAAAAGTTGTAAAGGTCTAGAAGTTGAAACTATGTTTTTAGCTTTAAAAGAGACCTTTACTTGTTTTCCTTTTTGACATGCATCACAAAGTTTGTCTTTTTCAAATTTGAGCTTTGGAAGACCAATTACTAGTTCTTTAGAGACCAATTTGTTTAAGTGATCCATGTGAATGTGAGCAATTCTTCTATGCCATAACCATGAATCATTTTCTCTACTCATAAAGCATTTGGCATCATTTGAGGAAATATCATCAAGACTAATCATATATATGTTATTGACCCTATGACCAACAAATTTAACTTGCTTATCATCCTTTCCCTCAATTATGCAACAAGAGGAATCAAATATAACTCTATTTCCTTTATCACACAATTGACTAATACTAAGTAAATTATGTTTAAGTCCTTCAACAAGTAAGACATTATCAATAGATGATGAAGGATCTTACCAACTTTGCCAATTCCAAGAATCTTCCCTTTGTTGTTGTCACCATATGTGACATGACCATGTTTCTTGTGTGTAAGGGAGGAGAACTTGGAGCCATCACCGGTCATGTGCTTGGAGCAACCACTATCAAGATACCAACTTGAGCTCTTGATCTTCAAGCACACCTACAACACACATTCAAGATTTAACTTTTGGTACCCAAATTGTTTTGGGTCCTTGTGTGTTAGAATTAGGTATGGTGCCTTTAGGGACCCAAACCCTTTTGATTCCAACCTTGGTGTTTATGTTCTTTCTAACATTGCAAGTGGATGCACTATGCCCTTTCCTACCACAATGAAAACATTTAACAAAGGGGCTACTTGAAGTTTTTGAGGAAACAAAGAAGTTCTTATAAGACTTTTGATGGTTGTTTGGATTAAATCCCAAATCGACTTTTTGGAAAACACATTTTTGTCTCCCTAACAACACATTCAAGTTGTCTCTTCCAAAAGTGAATTTCGCAAGAGTGTTGTTCAAGTCTTCAATTTCTTTTTCAAAAGCTTTGCATGATAAACAAGGTAATGATATGGATGCATTATCATGTGAGGAACAAATCATGCATGATGAATTAGCATCTATGAGTCCTAAAGTCTCATTTTCAATTTTAAGTTCATTTATCTCCTTGGTTAAAGTAGAAACTTTCTTTGTCAATAGGGAGATTGTTTTATTGGAAGACAAAATCATTTTTGTGAGCCTCAAAGATTCATCATGCAATTCTTGAAAGGCATCTTGCAATTCATCATAAGAAGGTGGAGGATCTAGGTTAGAAGAGGTTACCTCGGTGTCGCTTTCTCCACTTTCATCTCCTTGAGCCATGAGGCAAAGATGGGCTTCTTCATTTTCTGAATCGTCGGAAGAGCTTAAGTCATTGTCCTCCCAAGCTATATATGCTCTTCTTCCTTTCTTTTCCTTGGAGGGTCTTTTCTCAAACTTCTCCGTCTTCTTGAGATATATAGGACACTCCATTTTCATGTGCCCCGGTTTTCCGCATTCGTAGCATTTTGGAGGAGTAGAGGATCCTTCTCCTTTGTGATATGCTTTCTTTTGAAGAAAGGGTGGTCTTCTTTGAAATCCCTTTTTCTTCAAGAATCTTCTGAATTTTCTCACAAGGAGACTAAGATTCTCCTCACTTAGCTCAATATTTTCACCATCCTCTTCACCATCTTCATCATCATCTTCAAGTATGGAAGAGGTGGCCTTGAGTGCAATTCCCTTCTTCTTTTTGTCATGTTCTTTATTTTGATTGAGCCTACTTAGTTCCAACTCATGCTCTTGAAGTTTTCCGAATAGGGTGGCTAGAGACATGGTTGATAAATCTCTTGATTCCGCAATCGCCGTTACCTTGGGTTTCCAATTCCTGCTTAGACATCTCAAGACTTTGTTAATAAGATCCTCATTAGGAAATGTCTTTCCCAATGAGATGAGATGATTAACAATATGAGTAAATCTCTTTTGCATATCTTGAATACTCTCACCTTGATTCATTCTAAACAATTCATATTCATGAGTAAGAGTGTTTATTCGAGATCTTTTTACCTCACTAGTACCTTCATGAGTTACTTGTAGGGTATCCCACATTTTTTTTGCGGTCTTACAATTTGACACCCTAAAGAATTCATCATACCCCAAAGATGTGGTGATGATGTTCTTGGCTCTCAAATTATATTGAACCTTCTTTTTATCATCATCGGTCCAATCACTTCTAGATGTATTAATTGTCACACCATCCTTAGTTTGTGTAAGGACAAAAGCACCATTTTCAACTACGTCCCACACATCTAAGTCAATAGCTTCAATAAAAATTTTCATCCTTTCTTTCCAATAGGCATAGCCATCCCCATTGAAATAAGGAGGTCTATTTATAGAAGAACCTTCATTTGAAAAACCATTTGAAGCCATCACTTCTCTTGAAGCTGCTAAGCTCTTTATACAAGAGTCTAGCTCTGATACCACTTGTTACCAAGTGGCCTCAATACTCAAGAGGGGGGGTGAATTGAGTAGTTAAAAATAAGTTCACAAATCTTTCGCAAATCGTTTGACAATCAATTTTCGTTGAAGCTATTGAATGATCAGAGATAATTGAATAGGTGAGTTAAACACTTTTACTTATGAACGTAATAGCCAAGAAGACAATATCCAAATAAAACAATGAAACAGTTCACAAAGATAAGCAAAGGAGGGTTTAGAGAAACAAACACAGTCGTTTATCCTGGTTCAATCACCACTCCACTTGTGATCTACGTCCAGTCCCCAAGCAACACCTTGAGATTTTCCACTATATCTTCAAGCTTCAATGGGTGCTTGAAAAACCACTACAACCTTGAGCACTCAACAGTATGGGATACCTCACCCAAAAGCTTGAGCCTCTATTTTCCAAGGGATACCTCACCCTTACAATACTTGAGGGATACCTCACCCTCACTATTCAGAATGTATAAGATTGAAATAGAAGAAGCTCTCTCTAGAGCAAGTGTTTACAAATTGAAGCTCTAATATGCTCTCAAAGATTTTTCACGTTTTTAGTCAGAAAACAGAGCAAGAAATGATTTTAAGGATTGATTCACGTTTTGAAGTTTGATGATCAGTTTTTGATTCAAGGTCAACCGCAAATAAGAACCCAACTTTGGTATTTATAAGTTTCTCAATTAATAGAGCCATTGAGGTAGTTGGGCATGCATTTAATGCATTTAATATAGCCGTTGGACGTTGTCGAGATGCGTGTAATCGATTACATATCTCAGGTAATCGATTACATTATTGTTCCAACGTTTTCTGAACTTTTTGGGCTCTGTGTAATCGATTACATTCTTGGTGTAATCGATTACATGGCTTCGACTTTGACTTTGCTTGTAATCGATTACAATATTCATGTAATCGACACATGGCTCGTCGAACATGTTCTTTGAGTTTCTGGGTTTTGTGTAATCGATTACAATATTGGTGTAATCGATTACATGGCTTCTGACTTTGTTTGTAATCGATTACAACATCAATGTAATCGATTACATTACTCGTCGAATGTGTTCTTTGCCTTTCTCTGGCTTTGTGTAATCGATTACATATATTGTGTAATCGATTACATATGGCTCTGACTTGCTTGTAATCGATTACATTGTTCATGTAATCGATTACATGCTTTCTGTTTGATGTGTAATCGATTACAAACATTATGTAATCGATTACATTAGCCTTTGAACACATTTTTCAAGTCCAATAATGCTTGTAAGTCATTTCCAACACCTCAAGGTACTTGTTTAAACATAAATCCTTTTTAAGAGTGTTAGATTTAAAGTTGAAACTCAGGTTTTATTGAAAGCCATGTTTATCTTTGAAATTTCCCATTTATTTTGAAATCACATATTGAAAAACCATTTGAGAAATCTTGAGAGCATTTAACATTAATATCCTAAGTCTAAATAAACCTTCTGTCTTCTTTCTTTGATCTTGATTTTTCCTTTTGCGCTTGATCTTCTTTTTTGCTTTTGTTATCATCAAAAACCTTTTGACATGCCTTAGAGACATAAGCATTCACATTCTTCACCAAGGTAAGTTGCTTCACTTGCCTATCTTTAATCTTAATAGAAAATGTCTCATAGATTGAGTTCTCTTCTAATTGTACTACATTTGATACTATGACATGGGTTAAATCAAGAATAATTTCCTCAATTAGAATTCACAGAAGACACTATGAAGGTTAGAAAGAAAAATGATAAGGCTATTCGGTAGATCACCAAATTCATCCAGCAAAGAATTTGATATGATTTAATAGATTTCAAAATGTACATAGTCCAATAAATTTTAGAGATAAACTTTCTGGATTCAATTTCTGGATTCAAATCCAAAAATCTTAGTTCAAGGTGTAACACCCCAAATTCTGACTATGTTAATAGTAATGGCAGAATTATGTTGTTTTATATTTTCTATGTGTTGTAAAAATAGTTTGACTATTCAGAGATCATTTTTTATCAGTTTGTGTGATTTGCTTCGAGTCAAGAAAATAATAATTTTCTTGACCGAAAAAATCTTATTTTAATTAATAGGAGCTGGAAGATCTTACTAAACCCAATTCGATTGATATATATATATATATAATATCTTTAATTTTTAAGATTTAACTCCCAACCGTAATAAAATAATTTTATATTATTATAATATTATTTTATGTGACGCACCTACTATCTTAAAAATAGTAGAAATCTGCTTCAAAATGATCAGGGATCTGAAAAAGTCTGTGAGACTCGTGTTTAGAGTAGCAGTCAATGATTCTAATTGGACAGAATTCTGAACCAATAGGAACAAGTCAACAAAGGAGGCTTGAAAACTCTAAACCAATGAGAATTAGTCAAATAAAGAAGCATAGACTTCGTTGAGGACCATTAGATGAAAAGCATGATTTAGATGCTTTTGATCATAACCGTTGATCCGATCAATGGTGTGAAATGAATCTTGATAAAACCTCTAAGTAATATCCACCGCAGATGAGATCAATGGATAGGAAACCAAGTTGATTTCCAATGGCTAAGATGAAGTCAACAATAGTGGCTTGACTTTGCTTAGTAACTAATTAAACCTAATTTGGTTAATCTAATGGCCTAATTAACAAGCTAAGTAAACTAATCTAATTGTTAATTAGTTATAATTTAATTCTTAATTAAATATCCTAATTTTAATTAGAGACTATGATATATGCCATAATATGTTTAATTAATCAATTATGTAATTGGATAATTAATTAAGAGTGGTTAGAAAACTAAACCTAATAAATTAGCTATTTAATTAGCAAGTAATTAGACATAAATTGAAAACAAATTAAGCCCCTAAACCCACTTGAAACCCTCGGCCAAGAGGCCTTGTTCCACCAAGTTCCACAAGCTTCTAGGACAATTCAAGTGACATAAGCCATGTGCTTATAATGTGAACACAAAATAGGATATTTTCCTTCATGCAAATCTCTTAATCTCTCCAAGACTCCCATGGCAGCCCACTCCATTTACCCTCTCAATATTCATTTTTCTCTTTCATCAAAAAGCTTTCAACATATTCTCTCAAAATTCCAAGAACATCAAGCACCATTTTCCTTCCATTTTTCCTCCCTAGTTTCGGCCCACACACCCAAGTACACCATCACTCTTCTATAATTTTCACTGTCATCATTTCCTAAAGCTAGACAACTTTCTAAACACTTTCCATTTAGGAAGTTTTCCCAAAATCACACTCTAAGTGCTTTAAAATCCAACTTCTACCTTACTTCTGAAGAGGTGAACTTTGATTTTTATGGTTTAAATTCATGTTTGTGATTTTCTAAACCATGTTTGTTCCATGGTTTATCATTATAAAGCTTTGTATGTGATTTTACTAATTGTTTTAGAATTGTTAGGGATTGTTTGTGGCTTGTACGAAATCAAGGAGAAGGAGAGGAGCTTGAAAGACTTGACTTCAAGAGGTAAGAAGGAGATTTTACCTCACCAACCAAGTTTTGGTGGTGTAGGGATAGTTTTGTTCAGTGAAAAACCCATAAGGGTTTATTTACCTATTGTTTGATGTACTTTGATTGTGTTTGTGATGTGTATGGTTTTGTTTCTATGCTTGTATGTGTGATATATGATTACTGCTTTGATATATGTTTATCTGTATGTGATTATGTAAGCATGTGAGTGTATGTGTAATTTAGGATATGAACAACATGATTAAACGATTGTATGAATAAGCCAAAGAGCAAAGAGGCTCACGGCCTTACCATGGAAAAGAGGACCAAAGTCCTTAAACTGATGGATTAAAAATGAGAATTTAGAGATCTAAATGAATTTGGAAAAAAATTGAGTATAGCAAAGTAAAATGATTTTTATGTGAAGTAAAGAAAAGAAATAACAATTTTTGGGAAACAGTACAATTACTAATTTTTTAGGGGTTATACTGTAAATTTTTATAAAAGAGGGACTAAATTGTAAATATTATTTAAATGAGGGGCCATTGTATAAATACTTATTTTTAGAGGGGTCACATTATAAATATTTTGTAAAAGATGGGCTATTTCATAAATATAATTTTTATGAGGGGCTATTCCATATATATTATTTTATGAGGGACCATTTTGGAAATATTAATTAAAAAAGGACTAAAACATAATTATTATGTTTTTGAGGGGCTATTATGTAAATATGAAAAATAGAGTGAATTTTTAGTATTAAATGAAAAAAAATAGTATTTTTGGATTTAAAACTTAAGACAAATATTTATGCGATTTGAAAATGTTAAAAAATCACTACGCGATTTGAAAAGGCAACAGAATTGAGTCGCGATTAAGAAAATATGAAAATATGACTACGCGATTAAAATACAGTACTAATACTGTTAAATTATTATGTGGACCTTGAATATGTGATATGAATTAGAAATGTGAATAGTGCATAGTACATGCATTGTAAAGGTCTGATGGAATGTATGAGCCTAGTTGCCTAGGAGAGACTACACCTCTTGAGTGAATGCGATATGCGTAGTGTAAGTCACTAGTTGACCTTGGGGGCATTGGGGTGCGGGTTGCCTACAATGGGCAGTTGATAGCTCTTCTGTACCGTAGGTTAGATTGAGGCAACACACCAATGATCCTAACTGAGACACTATTCTTAATCAAGGTCTGATAAAGACTGTCGTGCATATGCTAGATGTGCAAGATTGAGCACGTGGTCCGAGGCATATTGGTACCGATAAATCTTTTCGATCACTCTTTCTGACTTGAGTTTTAGCTCCATGGAGTAGGAAATTGAGTCTGTGTGCATACATGTAGCTATTGAGGGTATTATCGTAATTATGTTTATAATGATTGATTTATTGGATATTTGATTATTATTAGTGGCATGATTGTAAATATTGTTTACTTCATGTGTTTTATTGATAAATGATATTGATGGCATAATTGTAATTATGATATGATAGCTGTATGAGATATTGTATATGTTTATCTTCATTGCTACCATACTGGTAATGGCGTAGATGATCTCACCTCTTTGTATGTCTATTCTGCATTATATTTATAATTGTAAAGATGTCGAGCAAGAAGTGGAGCGAGAAGCTGAGGAGGAGCAGATCCCTGTTGAGGACGTAGAGTTTTGAAGAAATGGAGATGCCTAGTTTCCTTGGCTACATGAGGTTTACTTTCCTTGGAGGAGAGGAGGCGTGGCATGTCGATTTAGATATAGAGAGTATTTACTATATGGGGGACTTAAATATTAGATTGAGTAGATTACACCTAGGACATCCGTACTTTAGTGTTAATATATATATGCACTTAGAGTTTCCAATTTCTATTAGGCAGTACTGGGGAGCTTACTATTGTACCCCTGGTGAGGTCAGTGTTGTGTCGTCTGCTCAGACACCTGCCCGTAGGACTTCACATCATGATGGATTCCTATATGCTGAGGAATCTGAGGAGGACTCGTCTGAGGATCCTGCTGTCTAG
The DNA here is from genome assembly GCA_029884595.1 of Ormosia semicastrata. NCBI lineage: Eukaryota > Viridiplantae > Streptophyta > Magnoliopsida > Fabales > Fabaceae > Ormosia > Ormosia semicastrata. Next base: position 12,931,186 of record JAQQTO010000062.1, on the reverse strand, counting down.
TAGGACTTGGGCAGTATAATAGTTTAAATTAAAGTTTAAAGTTTAAATGTTTTGAAAGTCTAGTTTGTAATTATTTAAGTATGACAATACTAAAGGCTTGTATGTATATATGATGTAAATTATTTGTGACAATGTTGTTATGTTTTTATTTTCTGCTAAGTTTATCATATTATCATCAAGAAATTTTATAACTCATATTTATATTACAAGCACGATTTCTAATGAAGGGGTAATTTGGTAATTAAGTAACATAAAATGTGGCGCCCTAAGGAGGGTGTTACACAAGGAAACACTAAAGTTTCATTGAAACAATATAATAGGATATGATTGAAAAATAACTAATCATTTTATAAAATCATCAACTCAAATAGATGTAATTTTTGACAAACAAATCAAATCAACAGAATATATTTGATATAGGGTAGATTTTAGGAAACTCAAGTATAATAACAAGTTTTAACTAGATGAGTAGAAATACTCAAATCAAACGATAACAAAGACATGGATAACTCAAATCGATTCACTTAGTCTATTTGTGAAAGAAATAGACAAACCAAACCAATAGAAAAGTTCTAATTGAAGATAGCAATAGGATAATTTTAAACAGGCTGAGTAGCAATAACAAGTTTAGAAATTGAAGTAGCTTTATAAAAAGAAACAAAACACAGATAACCCCAAAAGTTTTATAGAGTCACAGACCACAAGAGAATGGGTTACCTTGCGATTTATACAGCACAGTTTTAAGATCACTCTCTATGGTACAGCTTCCTTGTTTCTTAAGTCTTTATATTTGAATGCTTCCATCAGCTCTTTCTTCTTCTTGAGATTTTGAAACACGTGTATTACTAACGAAAGGTTCCATCTTCAGTTGATCAAAATCCCTTGAGATATGACTGGGCTTCCCATATCTATAGCAAATTATACCCCTTATTGTACAGTCTCTCGTCTTATGGTTCTTTCCACACTTCAAACACTTCATTGGTGATGCCACAGTCTGACCAAAATCGTTGCCACTACTTCCTCCCTTTGTTCGTTGTTACTTCCTCGGTGGTCGTACATACGGCTTTTGCTAAAATTGGTTAACCTTACATTTTCGTCCTTTTTGGATTATCGTAGGTTCTAAGTTACAGTTTCTCACATCCTGAGACTGCTCTGATCCTAATAAATTGTAAAGTTCGATTATCAGTTCCTGCTGCTGAGCGATCATTTGTCTCTGTTGTACTGCTACTTCAGTCGTCCTCTACATCACACTTCTAGCTGCGGCTATACGATCTTCATCATGTCTCGTGTCCACATGCCCACATCTACTATGATCCATTGCCTTTCTTCAAAAACCAAACTCAAATCACAACAAAACTAAACGTATCTATTTCAAACAACATTGTCTCTTTTCAGAAACCAAACAATATATCTCTATGTTTAGTGTCAGAGAAAAACACAGCACAAACAAGACAAACCTACCCACAAACCCAAAAGACTCTAACTTGGGCTCTGATACCAATTAATGTAACACCCCCTCCGAAGGGTATCACATTCATATTAACTCCTTAGTATTAAATAATTACCCAAGTTATAAAATAATTAATATTAATTAAACATGGGTTTCAAAATTTCTTTTATGCGAAAAATATAAACTTTACTGAACTAGAAAATATAAAAACTGAATAAAATACTTTACATTTAAATAGAGTTTACAACAACTATACATTCATTATCTTTACATATTCAAAAACATAACACCTGCTATATGAGCCCTTGTCAGGAGACAAATTCCCTAGCTAGGAATGTATCGACTGATAGAAATTCGACCCATGGATATATCGAAGTTCTCTCTAGGAGTATAGTGAAATTCATTCCACAACTCCGTAATAGGTAAAATAATCTCTACATAAGCAACTGTATAAAATGAAGTAACAATTCCATGGTGAGTCCTACTTACTGATAGAGTAATATCACCACAATACTCTATGTGCCTTGTGTCCCAATAGATACGCCAAGCAGCAGTGTCTTCAAGAAACTGTAGCCTAAAGAAATCTAGCTGACCCCTCTTTGCCGCCATCGTAGTCTTTATAGACGTAAACATAAAAATAGAAATAGACAGAATAAAACAGCAAGGAGGTGAGATCCCCTACATCGTATACCAATATGACTACAAAGAAATGATACGAACAACAATGTCATTCCATACACACAATCCATAGATTATTATAAAATCAGCATAAACATTCAGGATATTAAATAAATAAACAATTTAATAAACTTGCAACACAATATCAGACATAACGTTAATACCATAATCATAGTATATCACAATAGCGTAAATGCTGACTATGCATATGCTCAACGCAATCAGTTCCTTCTTCATAGAGTTTACTCAAATTCAATGATGAACACCCAGAAGATCTGTCCCCCCAATAAGAAATAAGACAGTCTATGCTAGATAATGAAAAGTAATAGTGTTCATCGGGATGTCAGTGCGTTGTAATCAGTGATCACGGCCAGGGGTTTATATATATATATGACTCAATGTCAACTGACTCAATGTCAACAAGTGAATCACCGCGCCCAGACGTCCCCCAGGATTACTCTCACTATCCTGTTAGTTCTCGTCCATTCCATAGGCATAAAACACCACAACAAATTAAGTGAATACATTTTTCTATGCTTGATAAATAATTCAATCATATACTGTCATTTATCACACATTATTTCTTATTCACACGTCATCATATGGTAGTATCACCGTATAATGTTCAAAACATTTTTGTTCAAAACATAGTACCATTGTACTGTTCCAACTGATACTAATGCAATCGCACATGCACATACAGATTGTTCAATACCATTAGTATCTATGGTATTATATAACCGCCCATACAATCGATAATACCAAAGATCCACTCAGGTCCAATACTTCAGTTTCACAATTTTAGTGCAAAACGTTGGCTTTATAGCAAAATTCATTGTTCTTTTCAATCGCATAGTAATATTATCGCATTTTCACAATCAGGTAATACTTTTGTTACGTTTTCAAATTGCGTAAAGATTTTCTAATATTTTCTCAATTGCGTAGAGATTTTAAAACATTTTCTCAATCGCGTAGCTAAAAATTACTATTTTTAAATCACGTAAAATATTTCAAACATATTTTAAATTCAAAATAAGAATTTTCTCATTTAATATTAAAAATTAACCTTATTTTCATTATTTGCATATTAGTCTTTCTATAAAATAACATTTACATAATAGCCCCTCATCATAAAATAATACTTACATAATAGCCCCTCATTAAATAATATTTTTAAATTAGTCCTCTTTTAAATAATATTTGTAATATAGTCTTTTTTTAAAGAATATTTTCAATATAGTCCCTCTAAAAATTAGTATTTCTACTGTTTCCCAAAAAAAATTGTTTCTTTAGGTTACTTGGAATATTATAGCTCAAAATTTCCTAACGCGCTTCAAAACTCAGAGGGTGAGTTATACATCAATAAATTTCAAGTATTGACATTTATTCTACTAATTAGCTTAATTAGGTAAATTTTAATTCTAAAAATTAAAATTACTTTCATTTAAATTTCAAAACTTACCAAATTGAGTTCTTACTATCAAAATACCTAAGTTTACACTTAGTAAAATAATTTTGGATCTTGATCATCAAAAATTGGCATGTTGGCCGAATTTACATATTGATTCAAAATTCATATATAAATTATTTCTTAACATTTTTAATCCTTATAAAATTACTTAATTGAATTTCTTGTCATAAAATCATTTAATCCTCAATTTGGAAAATAATTTAAAATCCTTAGTCCTCTTGATAGTGATAAGGCCATGTACCTTTTGACTCTTTGGAGTCTTCATACAAATTTTCTTATCATGTGAATCACATCTTAAATTACACAAGTATCATCATGCTTCAAAATTCACATAGGCAAATATACTATCAAAACTATAAGCATATCAAACACATATACAAATCATGCATACTTATCAAAGCAATAAAACAATCACATAACATAATCTAACAAACACAAACCAATAATTACACAATCGAGTGATTAAATCCTCACATAGATTTTTCACTCACAAACACAAATAAATTCATTCCTTCACCGCCATATATGGCCGATGAGGTTAATCTCCCTTTTACCTGGTTGATGCTTCCTAACTCTTTGTAAAACTCTCTTTGTATCAATCTTTCACTACCAAATAGATCTTAGAATCATAACAAACACATACAAATTAGTATTTAAAGCTTGATTAAGATGACCGCATATCAAACATGGTCTTAGGATTCTAAAAATCAAATAAAAAGTCAAGTTTCAAGATTTTTACCTTAAAACCCTAGAACTTAAATCTAAGATTCAGGCATGAAGATGATGGTTTAGACCAAAGTCTCAACATCAAAGTGTCTTAGAATGATGTGAGGATTCAAGAAATATGGTTAGTTGAAATTAAACAAACATGGAAGATGGTGCTTAGGTGGTTGGCCGTGAGCTCCTTCAAGAAACAAAGCAAGGGCTTTTTGATCTTTAACTTGAAGAACAAGGTTGAAGATGATAGAACTAGACTTAGATCTTAACTACAAAGTATCTTTGGATTATGTATAGGTTCTAGATCTAAGGTTGTATAAAATTATTGAAGCTTGGAAGTGGGATTTAGGAGTATGGACCAAATGGTTTAAGAGAAGAAAAATATGGAGTTTCATGGTGTTTGTTCTTGGTGTTCTTGAATAATTGGAAGAGAGAGAATAGGGAGAATGGTTTAAGTGTCAAAGTTAATAGGAAATGAAAATGAAATAGCCTATTGTGGAGTGCATGGCCGTGGGGATGAGTATGTAGGAGGCTTATGATTTGTTTTGCAAGATTAAACATAAGCACATGGGCTCACATGAGTGCACATGACCTTGGTCATCAAGTGGTCATCAAGTGATCATGAGAGATGAATCAAGAACCTCCTAGAAAAGCCTAGGCAGCCTGGAACTCAATAGGAAAACTAACCAAGTCTTAATTCAATTAGCTTTCTAGTTACACTTAGTTAATTTAATTAGTTACCTAGTTTACCATCTAGTTAAAATTAAATTAATTTCGTTAAGCCATTTGGTTACATTCTAATTAATTAGTTACATTATTATGTCATTGCATATGTCATGCTTAAATCATGTTTCTGAATAATTAGATATTTATTTAGTAACTAACTTCTAATTATTTAGCAACTAAATTAATTTATTTAGTTACTAATTAAGCTATTAGGGTAACTAAGTTAGATTATCTAGTTACTTAATAACTAATCTAGCCATTTTTATTGACTAAATCCTAACCATTGATTAAATCTAAGGTTGATATCATAAGCTTCTTTATCAAGATTGCTTCCACACCATTGATTAGAATATAATGGTGAGGATCTAAGGCTTTTCCATCAAGTTTTCCATCCAGCGGCTCACAACAAAGTCCAACCACTATGTTTGACCAATTCCTATTGGTTAGCCATAAAGCTTAGTAATGATGAGCCATCACGATCCTTAAGATATTTAACTTAGATATTTTCAGCTTTGATGATTACACTTGAGATATTTTATTAAGATATTTTTCAAGTAGATATTTATTCTTAGATATTTACTACGTGAGTCATCATAGAATTTTCTAGAACAACTGAGTCAGTATGGTGAGTCGTAGTGCAGAGTCACCAGCTGAGTCATCAAGATATTTTTCTAACAGATATTACCCAATGGATATTAGCTACTGCTATTATTATACAATGGGTAATGGAAAACTCAGATACAGAAAATCTCTGTCAACTGTTTCCGGTTTCAGGTTTAGTAAGATCCCCCGATCTTGCCTTGATAGTCCGGAACTTTCTGATTTAGAAAAATATTTTATTTTTTAGGGCTCGCCCCGGGCCCATACACAACTCAAAATAATACTAAAATAATCAAAAACTCAAAAAGTTCTACAAAAATTCACAAAAATCATAAAAATTATAAAGCTCATATATTTTCAGAAAACATGATATTTGGACATACAGTTTTCAAGATAATATTAAAATATCAAAATAATATTAAAATATTTAAAATAATTAAAAATTCTCAAAAATTCACAAAAACTCTTAAATATTATAAAACTCATTTATTTCAAGAAAATAAAAATTGAGATGTTACAGACACCATCTGTAAAATAATGCATGATCAATGACTTAATACATAACAGATGCCACTACCAGCTACAACCATACATCGATATTTCCAGGTACAGTATATCGGCCCGACAGCAAACTGCTATTTTTCTCAATTGCGTAGCACTTTTATAGAATTTTCACAATCGCATAAAACTTTTGTTACGTTTTCAAATCGCACAACATTTTTTCAACATTTTCTTAATCGTGTAAGAATTTTAAAACATTTTCTTAATCGTGTAGCTAAAAATCATTATTTTTAAATCGCATAAAGGTTTTTCTATATATTTCTAATCGCGTATAACATTGTATTGATATTCTAAGCTTAATTTTAAAATTTTCCCATTTAATATAAAATTTAACCTTAATTCCAATATTTCCTTGCTAAAACTCCTCTAAATAATATTTTCCAACATTCTTCCCAAAACTTACATTATTTTATTTTAATAAACTCTTTTCCATTTACCTTACTAAAAATCTTCTTAAATAAAATACTTTAAGTTTCAATTTACTTCTCAATCCTATTTTCCAACACCATAGCTGAAAATCACTTTTTGTTTAGTGATAAAATTTATTCATTTCTATTTTTATTTTGCATTTCCTTAATTAAATTTCTTATCACTAAATCACCTAGGTTAACAATTAATAATCCATTTTTGCCTAAGTTTGCCCTATTCAGGGCATAATGGCCGTGAGCCATAAATGTCATTGGGACCAAAATTTCTTTCCTTTCCAATATAACTCATAGCATACAACATACTTCAATCATCATAATTCTACTATATCAAGTTCATGCATAATATTAAAGCCATAAAAATCACATAAAGCAAATAAATACAAATCACAAAATTATACAAATAGGTGAATAAATCCTCACATGGACTTTTTACCTACAACACAAATTTTTGTTCCTCACCGCCATAATTGGTTGATGAGGTTAATCTTCCTCTTACCTTAGATGATGCTCCAAAGCTCCTTGTATACCTTTTTGAAGCAAACTTCCACCACTAAGTTGTTCTTGAAATCAAAACAAACATACAAATATTAACATCTAAGGCTTGAACAAGATGACCATAGATCAAAATATGGTCTTAGAACTTGAAAATGAAACAAGAAGTGAAGATTCAAGCACTTCACTTAAAAACCCTTGAACTTGAGCTTGCAAAAAAAGCTTGAAGATGGATGAACTAGATGTTGGTCACAACACAAGAGTGTCTTGAAATTATGTGTAGATTCAAAATATGTGGTTAATTGAATTAAGGAAGATTGGATGAGGGATTTTGGGTGCTTGGCTGTGGTGTGGAAATAAGTTTATCTCAAATGGTTTAATATGTTAAGTTTTGATGATGACAAACACAAAATAAAAAGTAGACTTTGTGTAACACCCTCCTTAGGGCATCACATTTCCGACTCCCGACTCATAATCTGAAAAGAAGTTCGCACAAAGTTTGAGTTATAAAAGATGGGTTTCAAAATTTCTTCTTTACTGAAACGTAAATTTACTGAAAATATTAGGTAATATTGAAAATCATATTTCAACTATTTGTTATGCAATATTGACACCAATTAATATCACAATTTAAAGAGAAATATAAAATTAACAGACTTATTATTTTTTTTAATAGTAGCAAACCCCATGACGGGTCCTACTTAATAGCACGGTACAACACTAACGAGAAACTTTAACATACTTATTCCTTTTTCTATCCATCTTGATGCATCAGACATCTGTTCCTTTGCCAACACTGCACACCTTCGAGTCCTGAATGTCCACTCCTTATTATTGTCACTAATCTCAGAGTATCCATCGCTCGTTATGTCTAAGACAACTCGATCCTTCTATTATTTGATTTTAACAAAGATAGACACAAAAAAAACAACTTCATAACAAAGAGGTGAGATCACCTACGCCATTACCAACATGGCAGTACAGAGATAACACAAATAGCATATCGTATAGATAGATCATACCATAATCATGTTATCAGCATTAATCAACTATCATCATCTAATCATTTATCAGTTCAATCATCATCTAAGTACTTAAAACAATTGTCATAGCCAACATTCCTCAATTAATATATCATACAGATATAAATGCTTAGATTTATGCATATACACAAAGACTCAGTTTATCAAAAACAACTCCATGGAGGTTTTCACAATTTTCAAGAAAAATGCTCTGGTTAATTGTCAGCTTTAGCCCAAAGACAATCTCCCAGTCATTGAAAAGAATCGTGTTCTTGTCGGGTATCGTCAATGCGTTGCAATGGACTGCATCGCCAAATGGCACAGGGTACTCTCCAACTATCCACTTACCGCTACCTCGACACCCCCAAGATCCATCATAGACCTCACTATCAATTCTCATTCCCTCTTCAACCACAAGGGTCATAATAGCTATTAGCTATATTTTATACAATGCATGAATATATCAGTGTAAGTCCAACCCTAAAGGGCTAAATCTTTTCAATTTCATTTGTTCAATGTAATCATATGCTTCAACGCATATTTTTACAATGCACGTATAATACACCAAATCCAATCACAGACATATCTTTCTAATGCATGTATAATGCACCAAATGCCAATCATAGGCAAAACATGTCATTTTCTCACACAAAGATCCATATATACGCGATTCTACACTATTTATACTATATTTTCAATAAAAAAATCATATTATCACATTTTCATAGTTATTAAACACTTTCATCATGTTTTCACAAAATTGTAACATTTCCATTTCGTTTTCACAATTCCAAAATGTTTCATTATATTTTCACAATACCATAACACTTCTTTTACATTTTCACAATATCGTAACACTCTTGTTATGTTTTTAAAATTCTAAAACATTTTTATTATGTTTTTAAAATACTGCAACTCTTCTGTTGCACCTTTAAATCACGTATTAAAATTTTTAACATTTTTCTCAATCGCATAAAAATATATGTTTCTCAAATTACGTAATGATTTTCCATCATTTTCAAAATTGTGTAACTCAAAAATCATTCTTTTAAGTCGCGTAAAACATTTTTCATCATTCTCAAAATATTTAAAACACTTTCCAAATCACATAATGATTTTTCGTCATTTTCACAATCACGTAAAAATATTCTATCACTTTTAAATCACATAGTAATTTTTTAACAGTAGTTCAAATTATGTAAAATATTTAAACGTAATTCAAATCACTTAAAATGTTTCAACGCATCTCCAATCGCGTAGTAATATTTTATCATATTTCAAATGGCACAAAAATATTTTACTGTATTTCTAAACACTTAAACATATTTTACTGTATTTCAAATCACATACTTTAAAAATTATGTTTTTAAGATATATAAATAATTTTCTTTACCACAATTCCATTATAGAAAATATTTTTCATTCTTCAAAAATTTCATTTCCACTTTTCTCAAATAATATGACTTTATACTTTATTTAACATATTTTCTTTACTCAAGAAAATCTTTTTCCACATTTCTTTACTCAAGAAATCCTTTTCCAAAATATAATTCACAAAATCACTTTTCCATTGATATAAATCAACGTTTCAAAACTTAATATTTTCTAACGCACTTCAAAACTTGAAAATAAGTTATACGTTAGTAAATTTTTAAAATACCATTATATTCTTCATTTTTCCCAAATCATTTTCAAATCAACCTTCCTCGAAATAATATAACTTTCTACTTCATTTAATATATCTTCTTACTCAAGAAAATTCTTTTTCATAGTATATTCCACAAATTCACAATTCTATTGAATTAAATCAATGTTTCTAACTTTAAAAATTACTTACACTTTCCAAAATCCAACGGATGAGTTACACATTAGAAAATACTAAATCACTATTGTATTCTACATTTTTTTTCTTAAATCAATTTTAACAAAAATAAATTCTTTTTAAAATAAATTGAGGCTCACTTGCAACCTCTCTTTTTCATTTACATAAAAATTCATTTCTCATATGCTAAAATACTCTGATTCCTTTTCCAAATTCCTTGTATTAAATTAATTATATTTCCACTTGAAAAATCACTTTGTTTCATCAAAATCAATGCATTACAAGCCTTCGAAAACGTGGACATGACTATTGAAAATTATCAAAATATTTTTCCTTCTAAATTGATATGGTTTTACACAAACAAAACCATTAAAATTTTATTTTCAAAACTGAAATACCGATGGTTATAAAAACCAAACCCATTTGTTCAAATCCTTTTTCACTTTCTTTACAAAACCTTTTTCACTTTCTTTGCAAATCCTTGTTCACTTTCTTTGCAAATCCTTAAAATCAATGTTTGCCCATTTCATTCAAAACTCATATTTAGAAAAACACTTAGGATCTTTTTACACAAAATAAATCAATAAAAATTCCTCAAAGACCGTATTCTTGTTCTCTTGAAAAACAAACCTTTTGTTTATTTTTCATACTCTTCAAATCATTCATTTTCATCCTTCAGGAAATTATTAATTTATGGACACCTATTTAGAGGTGTCTTGGCCGAAATTCACTAAGTTCTAGGGACCAAAAATTAATTCCCTTATTCTTGAAAATTTTCAACATGAACTCTAATTTTTAGGAGCTCAAAATCGTAGCCTCCCCCTTGGCCTTTGGAGCCAAAAATCAATTTCCTTTCCACCATCAAATCATGGCATACATATACATATTTAAATATGTATCACAAACATGCCATAATCAAAGCAATAAATCATGCAAATCATACCAAACATAAGCAAATAATCAAAGCACATAAACACCCACAAATAATTACATGACCATGGATATGAATCCTCACATGGATTCACCATCCATCAAATATAAAATCATCTCTTACCACCATACTTAGTTGGTGAGATGGATCTCCCTTTTACCTCATGAAGATCGTCAAAAGCTTCTTGATTTGCTTCTTTTTCCAAGTCCTTCACCACCAAAGGCTTCTCAAATACAAAACAAAATACATAGAAATTAGTATACTAAGTTCGATTAAGAGGAACCATGGATCAAACAAGGTTTAGAACATGAAAAAGAGAGAAGAAATGAAGTTTCCTTACACTTCACCACAAATACCCTATAACTTGGCTCTTGAAGAAAGTCCATGAAGATGAATGATTTAGAAAAAGTCTCCAACATGAAAGTTGCTTAGATATCATGTAGATTCAAGATCTATGGTTGGATGAAATTAAAAAGTGATGGAAGGTGTTCTTGATGGTCATGGCCGAAACATAGAGTAGAAGAGAAATGAGAGAAAATTTTTTAAGTTTAGCTTCTTGAAATTGACAAAGAAAGACCAAGAATGAGTAATAATGATGGTCTTCCACTTTGCCATCCTCTTAAGACACCAAAAACCGTGCCTCCCTCCAAACACTCTCCTAAGGATGCAAACAAATCAGTAATAATGCATGTTGACCAAGACAAAGTGTAGAAAATGATAGGAATTTATTTGTAATAATTTACCTCACAAATGGATGCATTGTCATGGTGAGTGAGTGAGAAATGAGTGAATTATTTGGACAAATAATTGGTACTAGGTCATTAAGAGAAAAGGTGATAAAGTGAGATAGCAAATGAATGAAATGATTTTTGGCCCCTATTTTTCCTTGCATGGCTATAGGAAGCACTTGGAGAAGCCACCAAATTTGACTTAGTCTTACTTTGTTCAATTAAATACATTCTACTATATATCATAAAGATATAATAAATTAGAGCAATTTTGCTCTCCATTGCCGTAGAGATGCAAAGGAAATGAGCCACCAAAATTGACTTACTTTTATTTAGCTTTCTTGAATTATTGTTAGAAGAATGACCAAGTAAAATGAGTAAAAGAATTGGCCCCCTTTAGAGTGCATGGCCATAGCTTACATAAAGAAAAAGAAGAAAATATTTTTGCTTTAGGAAAATGACCAATAATTATGTATAATTGATCAAGACATCTAATAATGACATAAAGTTTTTCTTTCTTTAGCTCCAAAATGAAGCTCAAAAACCGTCCCCCCCTTCGTTCTTGCTTCTTCAAAGTTGTCATCTTTTTCAAGTCATTATTTGAAGCATTTCTAGCCATTGATTAATTCAATGGTTAGGATTTAGGTAGACTTTTGATTAGAAGACTCAATCTAGGCCATTGAATCTTTCTCCTTTAAATCCTAGCCATTAGATGTGTCTCCAAAATAAAGGGTCAAGATTACTCCTTCTTACTTTTAATCCAAGGGTTATAATTAGTCATAGCCTTTTTAGAAGACCAAATCTCCACCATTGATTAAATCCAAATCCAATGGTCATAAATGGTCCTTATTACTTTATAAGACTAAATCTCAATCGTAGATTAAATCTAAATCCAATGGTTATAAATGGTCTTTGTCACTTTTCAAGACCAATTCTACACCATTGATTAAATCGACGGTTGATATCAAAGCCTTCCTAACCAAGTTTATTCTCACACCATTGATTAAATCAATGGTGATTATCCAATGCTTCTTTATTAAGTTTGTTTCTTAACCGTTGATTAAATCAATGGTTAATCTTCAAACTAAGTATTCTCATCCAAGGGTACAAATCAAGTTAAGCCATCTTTGTTGACTATGTAGTATAATTTTTATTATTTTTATCTGCTATAACCCTATAAATAATATTTTTACTGTATTTTTATCACCTGATAAATAAATACAGTACAAAATACAGTAAAAGAAAATTTTAAAAACTATTTCTGGATTCAGGTTTAGTAAGATCCCCTGTCTCCGTCTAAACAATACAAATTGTTTTATCCATAGAAAAAATTTTCACTTTCCAGGACCCACTTGGGCCCACATAGGACCACCTGGTCCCACATACAGTAAAAGAATTCATAATGATCCATAAAAATCACAAATATTAGAAAACACACAAATATCAAATCAGATCACGTAAAATAACTAAAACCTAACGGTAAAAATTAAATTACGTAAAGTTTTTCCCGGCTTAAAAATTTTTATTTTCTTGACTCGGAGTAAATCACTCAAAATGGTCAAATACGCTGATGGAATAATCAAAATAATTTTACAGTATCCAAAAATTACTAAACAGTAAAATTTTATTAACTGTCAAAATTACTGTTTACAAGATAGGAAATTTTGGGGTGTTACATTACTCCCCTCTAAAAAGAAATTTCGTCCTTGAAATTTAATAACCATGATTTCACACCCTCAGAATAAATATGAACATTACTCTTTTATCTTGTTTTCCAATTCTCATGAAGCTTCCTCTCTTACATCTTGCTATACTATTCTAACTAACAAAATCTCTTTGCTGATGTTCAACTTCTCCTGATCAAACAGATATCTCAGACTCCTATAATTACTGAAGATGTTGAATGTTACTCCAGAAAGAAAGAATTTTCATATCTCTGATACCAACATAACGACAACCAATTTTCATTCATGTCTAGAATAGTTTTTCTCAAATAACTTCTAACTAATGTAATATATTACTTAAAATTTCCTTATCCTCATATCACTGCATATTCTAGATTTTTATTTTTAACAGGAAATGTCTCACTAATCGAGTTCTCCTTTCCACAGTACTATACCAAATACTATGACATAGAGTTAAATAGGAATATCATTTCTTGTTCGTTCAATTGTAGGAGATGAAAGAAAACATCATGGAAGATTAACAAAACGAATCGAACCTGTTATCCAACATATCCAGCAAAGAATTAGATGTAACCCAATTTTCAAGAATAAATTTTCTTTGGATTACTCATACTCTGTTGAAATAATCTCATTGGATATAGTTGGAAAATAACTAATCCATTTCCAAAGATCATGTCTGTTTATGAAACAGATCAAACTAACACAAAGTTTTGATCTATAACAACAATTTGAATAACTTGAATAGCTCGATTAGCTAAGAATAGAAATGCAAGTAAACAAATCGAGGATAACGAATAACTCTAACATATAATTGATCTACTCAATCATATGTTATAAAGAATAGGTCACTCACAGAAATATTCAGTATGGTTTATAGGATTAGCTCCAATGACACAATCTCCATTGTTTAAATCTTCTGCTCAGAACACTCCCATTCCATTCAGAGTAACAACTTCCCTTACTATAAAAAATTTTACTAACAGAAAACTCTGTTTTTAAAGAGCATAATCTCTGGGAAAATGTATCCAACTTTTCCGCAATTTGTTTCCTTGACGTACATTCCTTCATTTAAGTACTTTCTTTTACATCCCTTACTGTTTTTGGTTTCCTCAATGGTTATAAATACATATTCCATCGAAATCAATTACTTTCTCAATATCCTAAAAAGAAATTTCAGGTTCCAAAATTATGAAATCTTATATTCCAAGACTGATTCTCTTCCATCAGATTCTAAACTTCAAATTCCAGTTCCCACTAAACAGCGGTCCTTTATTCGTGCAGTCGTCTTTCCATATTGCTCCTGTTGCTTCCATAGCTGCAACTGCATAACTAGAAACATGTTCCACTTCCACACAAGTATAATTATCCCGAGCTATTCCTCTTTTTTTTATGCGTGCGGATCGAAATACAATGGATCTAATATCCATTATAAATAACATTATTTCCTTTCAAAAAATAAACACAGAGAACATAACACAAGAAAAATAGACCTAACCACAAACCCCAAAAGACTTAAATCGTGCTCTGATACCAACTAATGTAACACTCTCCTTAGGGCATCACATTTTCGACTCCTGACTCATAATCTGAAAAGAAGTTCGCACAAAGTTTGAGTTATAAAAGATGGGTTTCAAAATTTCTTCTTTACTGAAACGTAAATTTACTGAAAATATTAGGTAATATTGAAAATCATATTTCAACTATTTATTATGCAATATTAACACCAATTAATATCATAATTTAAAGAGAAATATAAAATTAATAGACTTATTTTTTTTAACAGTAGCAAACCCCATGACGGGTCCTACTTAATAGCATGGTACAATACTAACGAGAAACTTTAACATACTTATTTCTTTTTCTATCCATCTTGATGCATCAGACATCTGTTCCATTGTCAACACTGCACACCTTCGAGTCTTGAATGTCCACTCCTTATTGTTGTCACCAATCTCAGAGTATTCATCGCCTGTTATGTCTAAAACAACTCGATCCTTCTATTATTTGATTTTAACAGTACAGACACAGCAAAATAGCATAACAAAGAGGTGAGATCACCTACGCCATTACCAACATGGCAGTACAGAGATAACACAAACAACATATCATACAAATAGATCATACCATAATCATGTTATCAGCATTAATCAACTATCATCATCTAATCATTTATCAGTTCAATCATCATCCAAGTACTCAAAACAATTGTCATAGCCAATATTCCTCAATTAATATATCATACAGATATAAATGCTCAGATTTATGCATATACACAAAGACTCAATTTATCAAAAACAACTCCATGGAGGTTTTCACAATTTTTGAGAAGAATGCTCTAGTTAATTGTCAGCCTTAGCCCAAAGACAATCTCCCAGTCGTTGAAAAGAATCGTGTTCTTGTCGGGTATCGTCAATGCGTTGCAACGGAATGCATCGCCAAATGGCCCAGGGTACTCGCCAACTGTCCACTGGTCGACCACCGCGCCTCGACGCCCCCAAGATCCATCATAGACCTCACTATCAATTCTCATTCTCTCTTCAACCACAAGGGTCATAATAGCTATTAGCTATATTTTATACAATGCACGAATATATCAGTGCAAGTCCAACCCCAAAGGGCCAAATCTTTTCAATTTCATTTATTCAATGTAATCATATGCTTCAACGCATATTTTTCCAATGCACGTATAATACACCAAATCCAATCATAGACATATTTTTCCAATGCATGTATAATGCACCAAATGCCAATCACAGGCAAAACATGTCATTTTCTCACACAGCATCTATATACTGGTTCTACAGTATTTATACTGTATTTTTAATAGGAAAATCATATTATCACATTTTCATAGTTATAAAACACTTTCGTCGTGTTTTCACAAAATTACGCAACATTTTCATTTCGTTTTCACAATTCCAAAACATTTCTGTTATATTTTCATAATACGATAACACTTCTTTTACATTTTCACAATACCGTAACACTCTTGTTATGTTTTTAAAATTCCAAAATGTTTTTATTATGTTTTTAAAATACTGCAACTCTTCTGTTGTACCTTTAAATCACGTATTAAAATTTTTAACATTTTTCTCAATCGCATAAAAATATACATTTCTCAAATCGCATAATGATTTTCCATTGTTTTTAAAATTGTGTAACTTAAAAATCATTCTTTTAAGTCGCATAAAACATTTTCCATCATTCTCAATATTTAAAACACTTTCCAAATCACATAACGATTTTCTGTCATTTTCACAATCACGTAAAAATATTCTATCACTTTTAAATCACATAGTGATTTTTCAACAGTAGTTCAAATTACGTAAAATATTTACACATAATTCAAATCACTTAAAATGTTTCAACGTATCTCCAATCGCGTAGTAATATTTTATCATATTTCAAATGGCATAAAAATATTTTACTGTATTTCTAAACACTTAGAAATATTTTACTATATTTCAAACTATGTACTTTAAAAATTACATTTTTAAGATACGTAAATAATTTTTTTCACCACAATTTCATTACGTAAAAATATTTCTCATTCTTCAAAAATTTCATTTCCACTTTTCTCAAATAATATGACTTTATACTTTATTTAACACAGTTTCTTTATTCAAGAAAATCTTTTTCCACATTTCTTTACTCAAGAAATCCTTTTCCAAAATATAATTCACAAAATCACTTTTCCATTGATATAAATCAACGTTTCAAAACTTAACATTTTCTAATGCACTTCAAAACTTGAAAATAAGTTATACGTTAGTAAATTTTCAAAATACCATTATATTCTTCATTTTTCCCAAATCATTTTCAAATCAACCTTCCTCAAAATAATATAACTTTCTACTTCATTTAATATATCTTCTTACTCAAGAAAATTCTTTTTCACAGTATATTCCACAAATTAACAATTCCATTGAATTAAATCAATGTTTCTAACTTTAAAAATTACTAACACTTTCCAAAATCCAACGGATGAGTTACACGTTAGAAAATACCAAATCACTATTGTATTCTTCATTTTTTTTTCTTAAATCAATTTTAACAAAAATAAATTCTTTTTAAAATAAATTGAGGCTCACTTGCAACCTCTCTTTTCCATTTACATAAAAATTCATTTCTCAAGTGCTAAAATACTCTGATTCCCTTTCCAAATTCCTTGTATTAAATTAATTATATTTTCACTTGGAAAATCACTTTGTTTCATCAAAATCAATGCATTACAAGCCTTCGAAAACGTGGACATGATTATTGAAAATTATCAAAATATTTTCTGTCTAAATTGATATGATTTTACACAAATAAAATCATTAAAATTTTATTTTCAAAATTGAAATACCGATGGTTATAAAAACCAAATCCATTTGTTCAAATCCTTTTTCACTTCCTTTACAAATCATTTTTCACTTTCTTAGCAAATCCTTGTTCACTTTCTTTGCAATTCCTTAAAATCAATGTTTGCCCATTTCATTCAAAACTCATATTTAGAAAAACACTTAGGATCTTTTTACACAAAATAAATCAATAAAAATTCCTTAAAGACCGTATTCTTGTTCTCTTGAAAAATAAACCCTTTGTTTATTTTTCATACTCTTCAAATCATCCATTTTCATCCTTCATGAAATTATTAATTTATGAACACCTATTTAGAGGTGTCTTGGCCGAAATTCACTAAGTTCTAGGGACCAAAAATTAATTCCCTTATTCTTGAAAATTTTCAACATGAACTCTAATTTTTGGGAGCTCAAAACCGTAGCCCCCCCTTGGCCTTTGGAGCCAAAAATCAATTTCCTTTCCACCATCAAATCATGGCATACATATACATATTTAAATATATATCACAAACATGCCATAATCAAAACAATAAATCACGCAAATCATACCAAACATAAGCAAATAATCAAAGCACATAAACACCCATAAATAATTACATGACCTTGGATATGAATCCTCACATGGATTCACCATCCATCAAATAAAAAACCATCTCTCACCACCATGCTTGGTTGGTGAGATGGATCTCCCTCTTACCTCTTGAAGATCCTCAAAAGCTTCTTGATTTGCTTCTTTTTCCAAGTCCTTCACCACCAAAGGCTTCTCAAATACAAAACAAAATATATAGAAATTAGTATATTAAGCTTGATTAAGAGGAACCATGGATCAAACATGGTTTAGAACATGAAAAAGAGAGAAGAAATGAAGTTTCATTACACTTCACCACAAATACCCTATAACTTGGTTCTTGAAGAAAGTCCATGAAGATGAATGATTTAGAGAAAGTCTCCAACATGAAAGTTGCTTAGAATATCATGTAGATTCAAGATCAATGGTTGGATGAAATTAAAAAGTGATGGAAGGTGTTCTTGATGGTCATGGTCGAAACATAGAGTAGAAGAGAAAGGAGAGAAAATTTTCTAAGTTTAACTTCTTCAAATTGACAAAGAAAGACCAAGAATGAGTAATAATGATGGTCTTCCACTTTGCCATCCTCTTAAGACACCAAAAACCGTGCCCCCCTCCAAACACTCTCCTAAGGATGCAAACAAATCAATAATAATGCATGTTGACCAGGACAAAGTGATAGAAAATGATAGGAATTGATTTGTAATAATTTGCTTCACAAATGGATGCATTGTCGTGGTGAGTGAGTGAGAAATGAGTGAATTATTTGAACAAATAATTGGTACTTGGTCATTGAGAGAAAGGGTGATAAAGTGAGATAGCAAATGAATGAAATGATTTTTGGCCCCCTTTTTTCCTTGCATGGGTATAGGAAGCACTTGGAGAAGCCACCAAATTTGACTTAGCCTTACTTTGTTCAATTAAATACATTCTACTATATATCACAAAGATATAATAATTTAGAGCAATTTTGCTCTCCATTGTCGGAGAGATGCAAAGGAAATGAGCTACCAAAATTGACTTACTTTTATTTAGCTTTCTTGAATTATTGTTAGAAGAATGACCAAGTAAAATGAGTAAAAGAATTGGCCCCTTTAGAGTGCATGGCCGTAGCTTGCATGAAGAGAAAGAAGAAAATATTTTTGCTTTAGGAAAATGACCAATAATTATGTATAATTGATCAAGACATCTAATAATGACATAAAGTTTTTTTTTCTTTAGCTCCAAAATGAAGCTCAAAAACCATCCCCCCCTTCATTCTTACTTCTTCAAAGTTGTCATCTTTTCAAGCCATTATTTGAAACATTTCTAGCCATTGATTAATTCAATGGTTAGGATTTAGGTAGACTTTTGATTAGAAGACTCAATTTAGGCCATTGGATCCTTCTCCTTTATATCCTAGCCATTAGATGTGTCTCCAAAATAAAGGGTCAAGATTACTCATTCTTACTTTTAATTCAAGGGTTATAATTAGTCATAGCCTTTTTAGAAGAGCAAATCTCCACCATTGATTAAATCCAAATCCAATGGTCATAAATGGTCTTTGTTACTTTATAAAACTAAATTTCCACCATAGATTAAATCTAAATCCAATGGTTATAAATAGTCTCTGTCACTTTTCAAGACCAATTCTACACCATTGATTAAATTGATGGTTAATATCAAAGCCTTCCTAACCAAGTTTATTCTCACACCATTGATTAAATCAATGGTGATTATCCAATGCTTCTTTATTAAGTTTGTTTCTTAACCGTTGATTAAATCAATGGTTAATCTTCAAACTAAGTATTCTCATCCAAGGGTACAAATCAAGTCAAGCCCTCTTAGTTGACTACACAGTATAATTTTTATTATGTTTATCTACTATAACCCTACAAATAATGTTTTTACTGTATTTTTATCACCTGATAAGTAAATATAGTACAAAACACTGTAAAAGAAAATTTTAAAAATTATTTTCGGATTCAGCTTTAGTAAGATCCCCTGTCTCCGTCTAAACAGTACAAATTTTTCTATCCATAGAAAATTTTTTCACTTTGCGGGACCCACCTGGGCCCACGTATGGCCACCCGGGCCCACATAGGACCACCTGGGCCCACATACTGTAAAAAAATTCATAATCATCTACAAAAATCATAAATATTAGAAAACACAAATATCAAATCAGATCACATAAAATAATTAAAACCTAATGGTAAAAATTAAATTACGTAAAGTTTTCCCCGGCCCGAAAATTTTTATTTTCCTGACTCGGAGTAAATCACTCAAAACGGTCAAATACGCTGATGGAATAATCAAAATAATTTTACAGTATCCAAAAATTACTAAACAGTAAAATTCTGTTAACTATCAAAATTACTATTTACAAGATAGGAAATTTTGGGGTGTTACACTTTGCATATGTTCTATGTTGGATCCTATATAGTGCATATCCATTAGTAATTGATAAATATCTCATTTGGCTAAAGTTATACAGTTATGAATCATACATATGAAGATATTGAATTATGTTTCTGGACTAACTATGCTTGTTTAAGTGAGTAATACTTTGTAGGATAGTCTAAGTACCAAGAGTGAACATTGCAACAAGAAAGAAAAAGATCTCTATTAAGCTCAACATAAGGAGAATGTGAATGCCTATTTCATGAAGGTATTAATAACATCAAACTCATGTCAAAGACCAAGTCTGAAGGAAGATTAAATGGTATAGTTTTTAGGACTTAGGGTCTTTATGTAAGAAGCCTTATAGATATCTCAAATATGTTTTTCAAATCTTTACAAATGGTTTTCACATGCTAAAATGTCTAACAAACAAGTTTTGAAAAGCTAGTTAAGGTAATAGTTCAAATCTATGAAAAATAGCCAAGTTTGAGTTTTGTAAAACTGACCTTTGGTCACTCTTTTGATCATATCTTTCAAAATACTTTGATTTTTGTTTTGAAACTTATTTCATTTGAAAATAGACTCAAAGATCTTTCCAATGACTGGTCATTTGCTTTAAACAAATAAGAGATGAAGAAGTTATGACCATTTAAAGTTAGTTTTTGAAATCAGAGTGGTTTATTCGAATACAGGATGTGGTATTCGAATAACACACCCCAGAAAACATACCAAAACGTGGTTTTACAGGTGTATTCGAATACCAAATGTATTATTCGAATACCATGACCTAGAAAATGTTCTAGAACATGTTTTTGAAAGTTTATTCGAATACCAAACTTGTTATTCAAATAAAGACGTTAAGGAACGTAACCTTTGAATGGATTTATTCGAATAACACATAGGTTATTCGAATAAACACAGCCAGAATCATGCAACGGCTATTTTCTATGCTTTTAATGCTGAAATAAATTATACCCAATGGCTTTTTTTCTTAGAACTCTATAAATACATATTTTTGGGACATCTTTTAGCAACACCCAATTATCTAAAACAACTCTTTCTTACTTTATTTTGTGATAAATATTTTACCAAAATTCTGCGCTCTTTTTTGCCAAAATTTGAGATATCCTTAGAGAGTTTTATAGAGCTTCAATTTGTATTATTTGCTCTGAGTGAGAGTTTCTCTTCATCTATATTTCTATTCTTCTATATTGAGGGTGAGGTATCCTTCAAGGTTTGTATAAGGGTGAGGTATCCCTTCAAGGTTTGTATAAGGGTGAGGTATCCCTGCAGGTTGAGGCTGTAGCACAAGGGTAGAGTTTTCCTGTGTGTAAAAAGTGCTCTTTTATGTAATGGTTGCAAGCACCTATTAAAGCTTGTATACATAGTTAAAAATCTCGGATTGTTTTCGAGGACTGGATGTAGACTACAAGTGGGTTAGTGGTCGAACCAGGATAAATATCGTGCCTACTTCTTTCTTCTCAATCTCTTTATTTTACGTAATTTTATATTACTGCACACTTATTTATCTGCTGTTCTTAAAACTTTTATTCTTCATCTCGTAATTCTTTTTCTAATATTGAATAGCTTAAATATTTGTGTTTATTTTAAGAGCTTTTATGAAAAGTTTTTAGTACTCAATTCACCTCCCTCTTGGGTAATGGTTGCCATGACTAACAAGTGGTATCAGAGCTTCATGCTTTGGTGAAAGCTTAACCGCTTAGAGTTAAAGATCCTTATTTGTTGGCAACCTTGAAAGTTTTTCAAAATGAAAGGTTTTGAAATTGATAAACCACCATTCTTTGATGGTGTGCATTTTGTTTATTGGAAAGATAGAATAGAGTTTTATATGCAATCTATTGATTTGGATTTGTGGGATGTTGTGCTAAATGGATTTACTTACAAATCAAAACAAACTTGGAATAATTTTGACAAAAATTGCTTTTCTTTAAACATTAGAGCTATGCAAATTTTGAGAAGTTGTTTGAATGATGATGCTTATGCTAAAATTAAAAATTGCTCTAGTGCTAAAGATATATGGGATGCTCTTGATGATATGTATATTGCTAATAATATTTTTATGCATAAAGTTGTATATAGAAAGCAAGAAGAGCAAAAGTCATTGAAGGAAGCTTGTCATGAAAAATATCCTCAAAGAGATACTCAAACTATTGAAAGGAGCCAAATGCCACTTGGTGATGATGGTGCTTAATTTGAAGAAGAGGCAAAGCAAAACAAAATTGATGAGGAAGAATGTGATTCTCTTAAAGAGGCAAGTACCCTAGAAATTGAAATTACTTCCTATATGGCTAAAAAGGACTTTGAGGTAAATAATTTTAAACTAGATTGTAGTCCTTCCTATGATGAGTTACATTGTGCATATTATGAACTATATGATGGTTTATTGAATTTAGAAAAGAAAAACTTATTGTGTTTGAAAAATATTTCCTTGATTGAAAGTGAAATTGAAACTTTGAAAAATGAATATGTCTTTCTAAATGAGGAAATGTCTTTGAAATATGAAACCTCATCTTCTTGTGAAGAGTGCATTGATTTAGAAAATCAAGTTGAGGACTTATATTCTGAATTTGCCAAAGCTAATGATTTTAATTGTTTAAATTCTATACTTGTTAATGAGAATAAAATTAGTGTTATTCTATGTGAAAATTCAAGCAAGGCTTATGGCAAAAATAATTTAAAATATAAAAACAACAAAAGGCTTAAGTTTTTCAAAAATGATATTCAAATGATCAAGCCATCATTAAATTCAATTGTTTATAATTTTTGTGGTCATCTAGAACATATTTTTCATTTATGCAATTATAGAAGAAATCATTATATGAGAAATTGTATGGTATGGGTTCCTAAAAATTCTAAAGGCCCTAATACTAACATTTAAGGACCCAAAATGAAGTGGATACCAAAGTGTCCTCCTAATGTTTCAATTATGTAGAATATTTCTCAAAATGGTGGACAAATTAGTCAAAAGAAAGAAGAATCATCAAGGAGAATGCTTCCAAAACCTAATGGTAGAAACTTTGGTCAAAGAAGGAAGATGGCTTCAACCAAAGCTTCTCAAGTACAAAATGTAGAACTTGCAAAGTTCAAGACTCCAAAAGAGAAGCAATGGATAAGAAAAAGTATTTCCTTAATTACCAAGGCCAAGATATCAAAAGTTTTTACCTCTTATGCACACTCACATGCAAAGTCAATAAATTTGAGGTATATTCCTTGTAGGCCTTAAGTGATTAATAGAATCATATGTACTTGATAAAATTTGAATATTGTGTTTAACACATGATTATGTTCATTCTTATTATATCATAATTCATTAATTTGTTATATATCTTGGTACATAAGGGTCTATAATGCTTATGTATGCTTTATATGCTTTAAAATTGTCGATATATCATGAAAGTAAGCATGCTATCAACTATGTGCTTAATGGTATTTAATTATTTAATTTATTGTGCTCAATTTACATACTATGAAAAAAATTAATCTTTATGAGAGCATAATAGATTAACATTTGAAAACTAACACACAAGGACCCAATAAATTTGGGTACGAAAAGTCAAAAATTGAAGTGTGTTGTAGGTGTGCTTGAGAGGAGTGACTTTGGCATCTTGAAAGTGGCTGCTCCAAATACAAATATCATAAATAATTTCAAGCTCTCTTCCTTGTCTCTATGAAGCATAGACTTGCAATCCTTGGATAAGTGAAACTTGTGTTATGCTTTTCTAGCTTTATGTCTTGAACATGTTTCTACACGTTAATATGCTAGATAAAGTATGCTCCTTGCTTGAAATGACATGTCTAATGAGAATATCCTTGAGCTTGAGTTTTTGATCAATCATACATATAATTGAATATTTGTGTTTATTGCTTTATCATTGATTTATTACTCTTGAATTATTACTGACTTGAGCGTCAGAGTTATCCCGAAATCCTTTTTGCAGGTACCCCACCAAAAGGTATGCTTTCATCTCCCAAAAATGCAATTCCTGGACATATATATGTGATTTCGTTTAAGTTATTCGAATACCTATCTATGGTATTCAAATACCATTGCTATTATATGTGCAAATTTGTGATTTTCTGATAGGGCTATTCGAATAGACCTATGGCTATTCG
Organism: Ormosia semicastrata; assembly: GCA_029884595.1. Lineage (NCBI taxonomy): Eukaryota > Viridiplantae > Streptophyta > Magnoliopsida > Fabales > Fabaceae > Ormosia > Ormosia semicastrata. The sequence goes on along the minus strand of JAQQTO010000062.1, from coordinate 12,906,448 downwards.
AATACCATACATCAGTACAATACTCCTACAAGCTGGTGTATTCGAATAACTCAATAGTTATTCGAATAACCTGAGGCTTAGCATATGAATTTTTCTCACATGCCTTTGGAATATTCGAATATCTTGGATGCTATTTGAATACTTGCCCTTATTGTACATATTTTGTGTGTGGGTATTTGAATACTGTAAAAAACATTTGAATACCATAGGCTGGCAGCCAAGCCAATTTGGCTCATCTATTCGAATACCTGGGTAGGTATTCGAATACCTTCTATCAGAAGGGTGCGTCCTTTGGTCTTTCCCAATCGAGTAAGCAACTTCGCTAAACCATTATCACATGTTTGGGTCCTTTACCCTCAACAAAATGAACATGATCAAGACTGATGAAGGCTGGGTGTTCCCAGTTGAAGTTGATGATGATGAGGACGACCCTCAAGGCGATCCTGCTGCCCCTACTGCTGATATTCCCGCCCCTGCTTTATTTGAAAGGTTCTACTGCATTTTTTGCTGTATATGTTGCATAGCATTAATAATCAATATATGCTAAATTCTTTGCTTGTTTTATCTGAAAATATGCACTTAATGATATGTATGAAAAATACAAATGCTTAACCAAATGTAATTGGCTATTCTTTTGATGATTATATGTACTTTGCTAAATTGATTAACGAAATGAAATATCTTTTGCCCTTGTGAACTCATTTGTTGTTTTATTATTTTGAATGCTTATTTGCTTATGAGTTTGGCATAATGACTAACCTCTATGGATCCAAAATTGATGGATATCAAAGAAAATACTTTGAATTATTTTGTAGGGTGTCAATTATCTCAAGCAAGCATTTAAATGGAATAAGTTCATTCAACTTGAGGATAGTAAAGTTTAAAAGGATTTAACTTTTAAAAAGGGTGCAAAGAATTTCTATTCCCTCATGAAAACTTGAAGCTTGGAAGTTGGTGGAAGTTGGAGTCACCTACAAAAACTCAAAGAGTACACTTTTGGTGATATCAATCCTTATTTATGCTTTAAATTTGATATTTGGAGAAATAGAGAATTATGTTATACCTTAACATGCTTTACATGATAATTATTTGCCTAAAAATGCCTAAATAAGTTTTTGATGACGATCATATGCTTCTTGATAAACTTGAATCATGCATTAAATGCTTAAACTATTTTTTTGGATTCAAGTGCATATGTGCTTCATGCATTATTGGTAGTGCTAACATTGCATGGTTGATAATGTAATACATACTTTAAATTATTTATCAACCTGAATTAAGCTTATAAATGAGCTTACATGATATTTGATGCTAACCTGTGTTTTAGAGGACTTTTAAAGTTAGCTTTGCAAGTCTCTCTATGTATTTAAAATATAGCCATCTGATTTTTACATATAAGCATATGTGGATAAATAAGAAAAGTTGAATAGAATTCAAATGAAGAGGAAGATAAATAAGACTTTCTTCTAGTGCAATGGAATGGAGAATTCAAAGGAAGAAAGCTCAAAGTTAAAGGACCAATAAAGAAGGATCATCACTCTTTATCTGACTCAATAAGTATCTCTATTCCTTAGCTTTTATGGTATATGATATGAATTGTATGATACTTATTGATAAATTAATCTTAAATGACTAGATGCTTTCCAAGGAATATATGGCTTTTTTATATAAAACATCTCTACCTTTTTAAAATACTTTTAAAAATATAATGTGCTCCTATAAAATTCTTTTTGAAAGGGGGAGAAGTCTTAAAATTTTGGATTAAGAATAAATATCTTTGCCCTTGCTTTATTTTGATAATATGCATATTTTGAGGGGAGCCTAGCTCTTGAGTTGTTTATATCTCTTGCCTTAAATCTTGGTTTGATTACATAAAGTGTTTTATTACTATCATATGCTAAATGTTAACATACAAAAATATGACAAGCATTGCATGAATAATCTTCTATATCTTGAAAAACATACTTATTTCATCTCTCTATTCTTGAATCATATGTAGAATCTATAAGGGGGAGAAAATATTTTTTTTTCTTTCTAAGCCTTTTTGTTGATGTCAAATAGGGGGAGTGAAAATTGGAAATAAAAATATGTTCTTGTACTTATTGTTTGATATGCTTACATGAATATCCATTCTTGTATATTGCTCAACATATTTTTTCTTTGGTGATTTGTCATCATCAAAAAGGGAGAGATTGTGAAAATAAGTTTGTCTCAAATGGTTTAACATATTAAGTTTTGATGATGACAAACACAAAATAAAAAGTACACTTTGCATATGTTCTTTGTTGCATCCTATATAGAGAATATCCATTAATAATTAATAAATATCTTATTTGGCTAAAGTTATACAGTTATGAATCATACATATGAAGATATTGAATTATGTTTCTAGACTAACTATGATTGTTTAAGTGAGCAATACTTTGTAGGATAATTCAAGTACCAAGAGTGAGCATTGCAACAAGAAAGCAAAAGATCTCTATTAAGATCAACACAAGGAGAATATGAATGCCTATTTCATGAAGGTATTAATAACATCAAAGTCATGTCAAAGACCAAGTCCGAAGGAAGATTAAATGGTATAGCTTTTAGGACTTAGGGTCTTTATGTAAGAAGCCTTATGGATATTTCAAATATATTTTTCAAATCTTTACAAATGGTTTTCACATGCTAAAATGTCCAACAAACAAGTTTTGAAAAGCTAGTTATAGTAATAGTTCAAATATATGAAAAATAGCCAAGTTTGAGTTTTGTAAAACTGACCTTTGGTCACTCTTTTGATCATATCTTTCAAAATACTTTGAGTTTTGTTTTGAAACTTATTTCATTTGAAAATAAACTCAAAGATCTTTCCAATGACTAGTCATTTGCTTTAAACGGATAAGAAATGAAGAAGTTATGACCATTTAAAGTTAGTTTTTGAAATTAGAGTGATTTATTCGAATACAGGATGTGGTATTCGAATAACACACCCTAGAAAACATACCAGAACATGGTTTTACAAGTGTATTTGAATACCAAATGTGTTATTCGAATACCACGACCCAGAAAACATTCCAGAACATGTTTTTGAAAGTTTATTCGAATACCAAACTTGTTATTCGAATAGAGACGTTAAGGAACGTAACTTTTGATAGGATTTATTCGAATAACACATAGGTTATTCGAATAAACACAGCCAGAATCACGCAACGACTATTTTCTATTCTTTTAATGCTGAAATAAATTATACTCAATGGCTCTTTTTCTTAGAACTCTATAAATACATGTTTTTGGGACACCTTTTAGCAACACCCAATTATCTGAAACAACTCTTTCTTACTTTATTTTGTGATACATATTTTACCACATTTTTGCGCTCTTTTTTACTAAAATTTGAGATATCCTTAGAGAGTTTTATAGAGCTTCAATTTGTATTATTTGCTCTGAGTGGGAGTTTCTCTTCATCTATATTTCTATTCTTCTATATTGAGGGTGAGGTATCCCTGCAGGCTGAGGCTTTAGCACAAGGGTAGAGTTTCCCTGTGTGTGAAAATTGCTCTTTTATGTAACGGTTGCAAGCACCTATTGAAGCTTGTATACATAGTGAAAAATCTCAGATTGTTTTCGAGGACTGGATGTAGACCACAAGTGGGTTAGTAGTCAAACCAGGATAAATATCGTGCCTACTTCTTTCTTCTCAATCTCTTTATTTTATGTAATTTTATATTATTGCACACTTATTTATCTGCTGTTCTTAAAGCTTTTATTCTTCATCTCGCAATTCTTTTTCTAATATTTAATAGCTTAAATATTTGTGTTTATTTTAAGAGTTTTTGTGAAAAGTTTTTAATACCCAATTCACCCCCCTCTTGGGTAATGGTTGCCATGACTAACACGTGGGTCTTCAAGAGAGAAAGAGTAAGAGAGTTTTGTGTTTCTTTGCTTCATGAAAGATGATACGTTGAATAATTAGATAACAAAACCAATTTTGGCTCTCCTAGAGCATCATGACCGTGGGACTCCTTGGGTGCATGGTGTCCAAGGTGAGTCACCCACAATGAGTCACATAGTGAGTCACTTAGTGAGTCATGTAAGGAGTCATATAGGTGAGTTACATAGTGATTCATGAGAAAGAAAGATGAAACTCATAACTAGGCTCATGACTAAGCACCTACAAGATATTTTTTGGTAGTTATTAACCAATGGACAAAAGCTACTGCTAGCAAAATAGTATTTATTATCCAATGATAATAACATTATCCAATGGATAATAGAACAGAACAAAATCTCAGATAAAGAAAATTTTTGAAAACTATTTTAGGTTTTGGGTTTAGTAAGCTCCCTTGCCCCCGCATTAATAGTCCAAAATTTTCTGGTCCTAAAATTTTTTTATTTTTCTAGGTCTGCCTCCAACACACATACAATCCAAAATAATAATAAAATAATCAAAATAAATTAAAAACTCATAACAATTAACAAAAATTGTAAAACCCATAGATATCAAGAAAATGAAAATTTGTGGTGTTACAGTAGCCATCTTCTTAAAAACAAAAAAAGTGTAAAGAAAGGTCAACAAGGTAAAAAGGGGAAGCGAAAAGAATATGTAAAAGGGAATTTGCATTAAGTAGAGTTGGGATGAACTTTCATACTTGTTAAGGTAAACACAATTTTGGAGAAAATGATCCAGAAGACATGTCTGTTTCTCATTAGCCTTAAGTCAAGTACTATAATTTCTCAATTTACGCATCATGGCTTATACAAGATAGTCTACACCAAATTGTGAATAGGATAGTGCCTGGTCGAGATTGTCGATGCGTTGCTCAGTCAGCACGGCCCAGTAGAGCTACCTACTGGCCACTTGTGGGATACCCACGCCCCAATGCCTCTAAGTTCAACAAGTGAACCGCACTGCACAATTCGCACATGTACTAAGGTGTAATTCAACTCCTAGGCAAAAAGCCTCAACCGACACCGTCAGTACAATACATGCTCAATAACTCAATGCATACACACATATTAATATCATGATTTTCTATAAACATGAGCAACCCATGAGCCAAACCAGTCATCAACATCTCCGGATCCCGTTCGAGAGCCCGTTAACACAGAGCTGTTATTTTCCAATGCGAGCATCATAATCTCATAATTCATGGATCATTGTCCTCAAATTACATAAAACATTATCACAAATTATTCTATTATGTAAAACTTTTATTTCACTTTTAAGCTACATTTTGAAACTTTCAAGGATTAATAAAGATATTATCTTAGTTAATACCTCCTAACTTTTTTTTTGATAAGAACATAAAAAGAACCATATTATCTTAGTTTCATAGATTCTCTTCCTTTCCCTAAACCCTAAGAGTACCTTACATTTTCATTATCTCTCTCAAGCATATTTTTCCACTCAAAGGCCAAATTCTCACTCATATAAATGACTAAATTTTTTTTTATCACTCCTTCATTATCATAAATCCTTAATCCAACTCCTTTTCACATAAGCATCTAAGTTTTAAATCAACGCAAAAGTTTGTCTTGAATACCCTACTTTGGGTCACTTGCTGTGAGCCCCAAGTCCTTGGGCCTTAAAATTTTCCTCTTTCACAACAAGATTCCAAGTATACCATATATTTTAATCATCAAAATCTTCTATTCTACCAAGATTATGTGCAACATTAAGCTATAACAACATTTAGGGCAAAGAATTACAAAATCACTAAAAGTCAACACAATCAAGTGAATAATCCTCACATGGATCCTTCATTTTCAATACAACAATATATTTCTCACCACCATGAAAAGTTGATCAGAGTAATCTCCCTCTTACCTTAGATGATGACCAACCACTTCTTGGTGCCTTTTTTAATCAACTTTCTCCACCAAGAGGCTCTTGAAACAAAAACACATACAAAAGATCGACACCCAAGACTTGGAAAGAATGACCATGGATCAAAAACATGGTCTTAGAAAGAAGAAAATGAAAAGAAGAATGAAGATGGAGGAATTTCACCTTAGAAGTTTCAAGCCCTAACTTGAAAAAGCATTTGAAAATGGATGAAGAAGATCAAGATCTCAACACCAAGGTGTCTTGGAATGAAGTTTGGATTCAAGAAATATGGATGGTTAAAATTAAAGAAGATGAGAGGGTGGGTTAAGGGGGTGTGGCCGTGAGCCTTGTGGAGAGAAAATAAGTGAAAAAAGAGAGAGAGAAAAGGTGTGTAGCTTTTTGGTTGATGAGGTATGAATAGAAAATGATGAAATGAGTTTAATAAAGCTTACTCTAGAAGCTTCTTTGGCTCCCCTTGGCCGTGCACTTCACCTTGGGAAGGGGTCCAAAGCTTCTCCAACAAGCCTCCTCAAAGCTTTCTGCGGAAGCTTCCTCCCTTGGTTCAAAAAGTCAAAAGATGATGTCATATGGGTGATGTCATAAAGGTGACTAGATATAATCAATCTACTAGATCTTTACTAAAAGCTATTATCCAATGGACAAAAGTTATAGTTAACCAAGTTGGTATTAATTGTCCAATGGATAATAGAATATACCCAAATTTTATTTGTCAGATAAAATTTTAGACAATGAAAACTTTAAAAATTGTATCTGGATTCGGGTTTAGTAAGATCTCCCGGTCCCATTTTAATTGTAACACTCTTGTGGGGGTGTCACATTTTTATTAAAATAAAATAACGATTAACGAGAATAATTAAACTATAAGGTTTTGATATAAATAAGTAATAAAACCTGTGCACTTACTTTGTTTCAAAAACATAAAAGTTGTATCCTCAAGATATTTCACCCTAAAAAAATTATTCTTATACACACATACATAGATAATATCAATACACCCCCTGTACAATATACATTATATCCATAAACATATCCATCAGATACTAATATACAAAAATTTACATAAGTTTTGTTTTCCTAAGTTGTACAAATAATTTACACATAATTTACAAACCCAAATAAAAATACATACCAAAAGAAAAAGAAAACATGAAAAGTTTATATTTACAACCCAAGATCAAAAGGATAACAAACCCAAGTGCACGTCATACATTTTTAGTCACTTGGAGAAACATTCTGGATGATTCCTCCAATGACATAAATGCATGACGCCTCCCAGAGGACCTATGAGCAGGAACTCTGGGTGCTCTGTGGACCGGAATATAGTTAGGGGTCCGAACAGCAGGTGTTCGGCGAAGACACAACACTATACTCATAGGGAGTCCGAAATAGACCGTTCCAGTGACGGCGGACTCCTAACGGTAGTTCTAACTGAACATAGAAATCTGATACAAAAACTGGGACGGAGATACATACTGGTCGTAAAGACATAGTAATAATCCCTGTATAAGCAACAACATTACGTTCTCCATAGATGCGCCAACTGTCAGCTCCTCCGTGGAACTCCAAACTGATAAAACCCAAAAATCCAGGTGTCGACATCTCACCCTATCAGTACTAACACTAGAGATGATCTAAGGCTTCGGGTCTTCGGACTGAAAATCTGTGGATCGTGGTTCTTCCTCTGCTATGTACTCACTGCCCAACTCTGGTTCTTCAACCCCTTCTTCATAGTCTAAATATATATATATATATACATACAACAAACAAAACAAACAATATATACAACAAATAGAGAGGTAAGACAACTTAAAATAACCAATAAATATCACATATGGAATAATAATACAACATTCACATAAATAAAATCCATAATGTACATAAATCCCATAACAGTTCAAAATACTCACCACACAATATAATGAATTTAAAATGAATATGACAAAATATTAAGTGACTCATTCCTACTCCATGGAGCTACAACATATACTCAGATATCAGAGAGAATGAGATGAGACTTCTATTAATACTTTGCTTGACCAATCCAGCTATTGCCTTTGTCCACCCTTTGTGTCTATAGCTTTGGCTACCCCGACCAATTATTGCCTTTGTCAAAACTTTGTGTCTATAGTCGATCGTTGTGATTGCTATTACCTTTGTCAATACTTTGTGTCTATAGCCCACGAAAATAAATATAACAATAGTGGCATAGCACACAACCCATTAACACACATCAATCAATTGTGTACTACAGAATAGTCCTCTCAAAACTTGATTAAGGTTAGTGCTCGTCAAGAACATAAGTGTGTCATCACGCACCACGGCCCAGAAGGAGCTACCTCCTGTCCACATATGGAATAGTGCACACTATGAACTCCAAGTTCATATCAGAAAATGAACACACTATGCCTATCACATCGACAACACGATGTTATTCATCTCGTCAATCAAATTACCAAATTTCGATTTTGGTATGACTCAATGCATGAATAGATGCGTAATTACCAAAATATCCTCAGGTTTCAATTATTTATATAAGTGCCATAAATTTCCGAATTATTTACAGAAATACCATTAAATCTTCATTATTTACAAAAATGCCCTTAACTTCTATTATTTACAAAAATGCCATCAAACTTTGAATAATTTCAAAAATACACTTCAAACTTTAATTATTTACGAGAATACCCTCAAACTTAATTTATTTACAAAAATACCCTCAATGGCAAAAATCTTCAAATACAGTACGCTCCCACTTGGCGCACTTGTACAGTCCACACATCCGGGTCCACCACTTTGGCCCGACAGGAAACTCGCTGTTTTCATCAATCGCGTAGAAATTTTATTTCATTTTCAAAAATCTTGCCGTTTTCACAATGTACATCACATTTTCAAATCGCGTAAATACATTTTACTGTTTTCTCAATCGTATAAATTTTTAAATCATGTTCTCGTCAGATTTACTCACATAGATACTTCTAAACTATAAAAATAATTATTAAATCATTTGAGACCATTTAAAATATTTTCCTAATTACGGTAAAATATTTTATATTATTATGTATTCTTTATAAATACTAACAATACTCAAATTAGTTTCTAAATATATTTAGTATTCATTAACAACATTGTAAAATACTCGATTCTTCCCATTCGAATGTGACCGAACCTAGGGTTTGCACTCTTTGGAATGCTCATGCATTTCTAACATTAATCTAACACATACAATGTAAAACATATACAATGTATAATACATACAATACATCAAGGCTTAAACAATTAATAAAAGCTATAAAAATCAACACATAAAGGAATCCTTATGGATTTTACAAATTCAATCAAACCTTAATTTCTTAATAACTCTTTAATTTAATTAAATTTTGGTCTTCCTCTTACCTAAAATGATGAAAATTTCTTCTTTTCCTCTCCCTTGTGATTTCGGTTTGCCTCCTTAGAGTCCTAGGAAAATAAATAAAATTTTATAAAGGCTATTACTAGAAAAAGGAACAATACCATGGTTCAATCATGGCTTAGAGGCTTAGAAATAAAAATAGAATTGAAAAACAAGAGATTTTACCTTTGAAGAAGAATCTCCAAAGTGATCTTCAAGCTTGAAAATGGAAGAAATAGAAGAAGCTTTCAACTAGTGATAGTCTTATAGTGATGTTTAGGAGTAGAAAAATAAGAAAAGAGAAATTTTGAGTGAAAGGATGATGGAGAATGAAGCTTTGACTGAATAGCCTCTTTGGGTCTCCAATGGTGGACGGTGAAAATGAAGGAGAGAGTGAAGGAATTAATTGGGTATTTACTTGGAGTGTTGGCCGTATAAGTGAGTAGGAAAAAGTCTAAATGCATGTGTTAAAATTCAAGAATGAATCTAGGCCATCCAATGGTTCAAAGGCTAGGATTTGGTCTTACAAGATAAGCTTGTTTCTTATTGGTTGATGGGTGATGAATCATGGCATGAATAAGCATTTATCTAGAGCTTTCTCGGTTGCTCTCATAGCTTGGCCGAATTCTCCATTTAAAAGGCCAATTAAATTTGTTTCTTTCAATTAATTAGTTATATATTAAATGTAGGTTTAGTTACATATTAAACTAATTAGTTACTTCAAGTTACATTAGGTTAACTTAATTAGTTTAGGATTCTAGTTAGTTAGGCCTAACTAGATTACTATCTAGTTATCACTATTTAGTTACACTAAGGTTGTAGTAATTAATTTAGTTAGGTTCTAAGGTAACTATACTAACTAAATTAAATATTCTAGTTCTAATCTAACTAGCTTAGCCATTTTTGTTGACTTAGCTTTATTAATTTGACTTCTAGGTGTCTTGTTCCTATTGGTCCAAAATTCTAATTTTCTTATTGTTTACTTTATTCATATGTGGGTCCCACACATATAGTATCGGAATCCACTTGTCAAGTTTTATCTTGAGTAATAAAATAATATTGAAAATTATTTTATCACAAGCTTAAATTCTAAAAATTAAAACATTCGAGCAGTGTCTTTCGGAAATTGAGTTTACTAAACTCCTTCGCTCTAAAAAAAAAAACAAAAATAACATTTTATACGAGACAAGCATAAAAACGACATTGGGGACATAATTGTCATTTACCCTAAAGTCAGAATTTTTAGGGTGTTACAACTCTCCCCAACAAATAAAAATTTCGTCCTCGAAATTTGTCATACCTTAAAATAATTGAGGATACTGTTCCCTCATTTTATCTTCCAATTCCCATGTAGCATCTCCGGTCACATCGTTCCATATAACTTTGACCAGCTCAATCATCTTTCCTCGAAGCTGCTTTACTTTTCTGTCTTCAATCCTTACAGGGAATGTTTCGTACGTCAAATTTTCCTTTAGCTGTATTTCATCAGGTTGTATCACATGTGTCGGATCTGGAATATATTTCTTTAATTGGGACACATGAAACACATTATGCAGATTAGACAAAAACGGCGGTAAGGCAACTTGATAAGCTACAGGACCTATTTTACGGATAATCTGATAAGGTCCAATAAACTTAGGTGTAAGCTTCTTGGATTTGATAACTCTTCCAATACCAGTCGTAGGAGTCACTCTCAAAAATACATGCTCACCTTCTTCAAATTCCAATGGTCGCCTTCTTTTATCTGCATAACTCTTTTGCGTACTTTGGGTAGTTCGCATCTTCTCTTGAATCATTTTCACTTTCTCTGTAGTCTGTTGTACCAATTCTGGCCCAATAGTCATACTTTCACCATCTTGATACCAACACAAAGGTGTTCGGCATCGTCGTCCATACAATGCTTCATAGGGTGCCATCCCTATACTTGCGTGAAAACTATTATTGTAGGTGAATTCTATCAAAGATAAAAATTCATCCCAACTCCCTTGTTGCTCCAACACACAAGCACGCAACAAATCTTCCAAAGATTGTATAGTTCTTTCAGTCGACCATCGATCACCAGGGATGATAAGCGAGCTTAAATGTAGCTTAGTTCCCATTGCTTTCTGTAGATTTGGCCAAAACCTTGATGTAAACCTTGGATCTCTATCAGAAATTATGGAAATAGGTACCCCATGCAATTTAACAATCTCATTGATATAGATTTGGGCTAATCTTTCCAACGAATACTTAATATTAATAGGCAAGAAATGAGCTGACTTTGTGAGCCTATCAACAATAACCCATATTGAGTCATGACCTTTTCTCGTTCTTGGCAATCCAGTAACAAAATCCATAGAAATGCTGTCCCATTTCCATTCTGGAATAGAAAGCGGTTGCAACATTCCAGCTGGCCTCTGATGTTCCACTTTCGCTTTCTGACAAACCAAACAAGACGCCACACGTTCCGCTACGTCTCTTTTCATCCTTGGCCACCAAAACAATTTCTTCAAGTCTTGATACATCTTGGTCATTCCTGGATGCAAACTTAAATTACTAGTATGGGCTTCATCCAATATTGCCGTCTTTAACTCAGCATTGTTGGGTATACAAACTCTTCCTTGAAATCTTAAAATTCCATCTGATCCCTCTTCCACTGTTGCCTGTGACCTTGTTTTAGCAGTTCTCTTTCATTTTGCAAAAACGCATCTTCCTCCTGTTTATCTCGAATTATATTAAGCAAGTCATTTAAGATTACCATTCTGCCTACACGAATCTTCCCAGGCACTAATTCCATTGACACTTCTAAATTTCTAAACTCATTGAGTAACTCCTCTTCCTTTATCATCATTGTAGAAACACTAAGTACTTTTCTACTCAGGGCATCTGCTACCACATTAGCTTTTCCTGGATGATATTGGAGTTGAAAATCATAATCTTTGAGAAACTCAAGCCATCGTCTTTGTCTCATATTCATTTCTTTCTAATCAAACAAGTATTTCAAACTCTTATGATCACTAAAGACATTGAACATAGCCCCATACAGATAATGCCTCCATATCTTTAATGCAAACACCACCGCTGCTAATTCCAAATCATGAGTTGGGTAATTTCTCTCATGAACTTTCAATTGCCTCGAAGCATATGCCACTACATTTCGATCTTGCATTAGCACGCATCCTAACCCTTGGTATGAAGCGTCACAATACACCTCAAAAGATCTACTAGAATCTGGTAAGATCAACACTGGTGAGGTTGTTAGCTTTCTCTTCAACTCTTGAAAACTGGCTTCACGTTCATTCGTCCATTCGAAAGCTTGATTCTTCCTGGTAAGTTGTGTAAGTGGTGCAGCAATTTTTGAAAAACCTTCTATGAATCTTCGATAATACCCGGCCAATCCAACAAAACTTCGAACTTCTGTCACTGTTTTAGGTCTCTCCCATTGTAGAATAGTTTCTATCTTGGATGGATCCACTGCAATTCCTTCCTTAGAAATTACGTGACCTAAAAATTGCACTTTTTCCAACCAAAATTCACATTTAGCCAACTTTGCATACAACTGCTTGTCCTTCAAAACCTGAAGAACTATACCGAGATGTTCAGCATGCTCCTCTTTTAGACCGAGAATAGATTAAAATGTCATCTATAAATACAACAACAAATCTATCAAGGTACGGGCGAAAAATTCTATTCATATAATCCATGAATATAGCAGGGAGCATTAGTCACTCCAAAAGGCATAACTTGATATTCATAGTGCCCATAACGAGTTCGGAAGGCTGTTTTAGGTACATCCTCCGTCTTAACACGAATTTGATGGTAACCTGATCTCAGATCTATTTTAGAAAATACTTCTGCTCCCTTCAACTGGTCCATCAAATCATCAATTCGTGGGAGTGGATATTTATTCTTTATAGTGACCTTATTCAACTGACGATAGTCCACACAGAGTCGAGAAGTTCCATCCTTCTTCTTGACTAGAAGCACTGGTGCTCCCCATGGTGACACACTTGGTCGCACAAACTGCTTTTCCAATAATTCTTCTAATTGCTTTTTCAACTCTATCAATTCGGCTGGTGACATTCGATACGGGGCAATCGAAATAGGACCTGTTCCTGGTACCAAATCGATAGCAAATTCGATTTCTCTTTCTGGCGGTAAACCAGGTACATCATCTGGAAAGACTTCCGGAAATTCATTAACAACGTGAATTGCACGTATATCTTTCTCATTCTCAATTTTTAGAGAAGATAATAATACAAATCCCCTCGCTCCATTTCTCAGCAATGACTTAGCTTTAACAGCAGTCAAAAATCCAGAGTTCTCTTCCTTTGGAAAAACTATGGCTTTAGTTGCACAGTCTATCAGGATATGGTTAGAAGACAACCAATCCATTCCTAATATCACATCTATCCCCACTAGAGGTAAACAAATCAAGTTGACTATAAACATACGGTCCTTCACAACAACAGACAACCCAAACATATTTTGGATGTGACCACGAGCTTAGTAGTTGGTGTAGAAACAACCAATGGAAAATTCAAAGAAGATACGAGCGGTTTCAACTTCTTAACACAACTATAGGCAATAAAAGAATGCGTTGCTTTGAATCATACAAGACAGTCAAAAGCTTACCTCCTATGATTCCTTCCCTTGAATAAGATTATCAGATTGAGAAACTTCAGTTCTGTCATAGTATAGACTCGTCCTCCGGATCTTGGCTGATTTGCCCGAACAGTCTTCAATGCAGGTTTCTTTTCCAATTGAGGACAATCCTTAGAGAAATGTCCAGGTTGCCGACAATTAAAACAAATTGTTCCTTTAATTGGACAATCTGAAGAAACATGACCTTTCTTCCCACACTTAAAACAAGTTGGTACAAACACCGCTTTCTGACTAGGAATAGTACTAGCAGAGCTTCCTCCAACCGGTGGTCGTTGAAATTGGTTTCCCAGTGGTCTCGAGTATGGCTTACGTTGGAACCGATTATTATGACTGCTACCTCCCCTCTGAAACCTCATTGGTCCAAAATTACGAGTCTTGGGATCCTTTAACGATTCCAATTCCTCCAATTGTGCACATATATCTACCAGAGCATGGAATTGAGTCATTCTCAAAGGCAATACTCCTTGTCTTAACTCCACTCGCAGTCCTGCTTCAAACTTCCTACATCGCCATTCATCATTTGGCCTGGTTTGAGCATAATCTGAAAATTGAGACAAACTCTCAAATTTAGATGCATACTCGGGAACTGTCATATTTCCTTGACGTAAACCAAGAAATTCTCTTTCCTTGGCATATCGAGCACTGGTAGGAAAATACTTGTCCATAAACCTAGTAGAAAACACTTCCCAAGTTATTGCAGTGCCTTCAGCTTGCAACAACCGGCGGGTTCCTCTCCACCAACTTTCTCCATCTCCTCTTAACATATAGGTAGCATATGTTACCTTTTTGTCATCTGGGCATCCCATCCCTTCAAATATCTTCTCCACTCTCCCGTATCCATAAATTTGCTTTCTCGGGATTAAGCTCGCCTCTAAACTGTGGCGGGTTACTACGCCTAAATTCGGATAAATTTAGAGCATCCGTAGTAGCTTCTTCTTTGTTAGCGTTGAGTCGCTTCTCTGTTCTGTTTGAATCATTGCCTCTGCCATCCGCTGCATAGCCTCTGCAGCCGCTACTATAGGATCCACTTCTCTAGGAATATCCGCATATCTTCCTCTTCTTCCAGACATTTTCTTTCTTTAATCACATAAAACATAAAAGTTAGATTCTTCCTTTCGGAAATAAATCACAGAGAATTCACACCACAAGCACAAACCACAACTCCTAAAGATTCTAACTTGGGCTCTAGGTCAGAGATTCACACAGTACGAATAAGGCAAACCTACCCACAAACCCAAAAAGACTCTAACTTGGGCTCTGATACCAACTAATGTAACACTCTTGTGGGGGTGTCACATTTTTATTAAAATAAAATAACGATTAACGAGAATAATTAAACTATAAGGTTTTGATATAAATAAGTAATAAAACCTGTGCACTTACTTTGTTTCGAAAAACATAAAAGTTGTATCCTCAAGATATTTCACCCTAAAAAAAATTATTCTTATACACACATACATAGATAATATCAGCACACCCCTGTACAATATACATTATATCCATAAACATATCCATCAGATACTAATATACAAAAATTTACATAAGTTTTGTTTTCCTAAGTTGTACAAATAATTTACACATAATTTACAAACCCAAATAAAAATACATACCAAAAGAAAAAGAAAACATGAAAAGTTTATATTTACAACCCAAGATCAAAAGGATAACAAACCCAAGTGCACGTCATACATTTTAGTCACTTGGAGAAACATTCTGGATGATTCCTCCAATGACATAAATGCATGACGCCTCCCGAGGACCTATGAGCGGGAACTCGGGTGCTGTGGACCTAATATAGTTAGGGGTCCGAACAGCAGGTGTTCGCAGAAGACACAACACTAAACTCATAGGGAGTCCGAAATAGACCGTTCCAGTGACGGCGGACTCCTAACGGTAGTTCTAACTGAACATAGAAATCTGATACAAAAACTGGGACAGATACAGACTCTGGTCGTAAAGACATAGTAATAATCCCTGTATAAGCAACAACATTACGTTCTCCATAGATGCGCCAACTGTCAGCTCCTCCGTGGAACTCCAAACTGATAAAACCCAAAAATCCAGGTGTCGACATCTCACCCTATCAGTACTAACACTAGAGATGATCTAAGGCTTCGGGTCTTCGGACTGAAAATCTGTGGATCGTGGTTCTTCCTCTGCTATGTACTCACTGCCCAACTCTGGTTCTTCAACCCCTTCTTCATAGTCTAAATATATATATATATATATACATACAACAAACAAAACAAACAATATATACAACAAATAGAGAGGTAAGACAACTTAAAATAACCAATAAATATCACATATGGAATAATAATACAACATTCACATAAATAAAATCCATAATGTACATAAATCCCATAACAGTTCAAAATACTCACCACACAATATAATGAATTTAAAATGAATATGACAAAATATTAAGTGACTCATTCCTACTCCATGGAGCTACAACATATACTCAGATATCAGAGAGAATGAGATGAGACTTCTATTAATACTGCCCAGCCAATCCAGCTATTGCACTGTCCACCCTTTGTGTCTATAGCTTTGGCTACCCCGACCAGCTATTGCACTGTCAAAACTTTGTGTCTATAGCTGATCGTTGTGATTGCTATTGCACTGTCAATACTTTGTGTCTATAGCCCACGAAAATAAATATAACAATAGTGGCATAGCACACAACCTGCATTACACACAGTCAATCAATTGTGTACTACAGTACCGATAGTCCTCTCAAAACTTGATTAAGGTTAGTGCTCGTCAAGAACATAAGTGTGTCATCACGCACCACGGCCCAGAAGGAGCTACCTCCTGTCCACATATGGAATAGTGCACACTATGAACTCCAAGTTCATATCAGAAAATGAACACACTATGCCTATCACATCGACAACACGATGTTATTCATCTCGTCAATCAAATTACCAAATTTCGATTTTGGTATGACTCAATGCATGAATAGATGCGTAATTACCAAAATATCCTCAGGTTTCAATTATTTATATAAGTGCCATAAATTTCAATTATTTACGAAATACCATTAAATCTTCATTATTTACAAAAACGCCCTTAACTTCTATTATTTACAAAATGCCATCAAACTTTGAATAATTTTAAAAATACACTTCAAACTTTAATTATTTACGAGAATACCCTCAAACTTAATTTATTTACAAAAATACCCTCAATGGCAAAAATCTTCAAATACAGTACGCTCCCACTTGGCGCACTTGTACAGTCCACACATCCGGGTCCACCACTTTGGCCCGACAGGAAACTCGCTGTTTTCATCAATCGCGTAGAAATTTTATTTCGTTTTCAAAAATCTTGCCGTTTTCACAATGTACATCACATTTTCAAATCGCGTAAATACATTTTACTGTTTTCTCAATCGTATAAATTTTTAAATCATGTTCTCGTCAGATTTACTCACATAGATACTTCTAAACTATAAAAATAATTATTAAATCATCTGAGACCATTTAAAATATTTTTCCTAATTACGGTAAAATATTTTATATTATTATGTATTCTTTATAAATACTAACAATACTCAAATTAGTTTCTAAATATATTTAGTATTCATTAACAACATTGTAAAATACTCTGATTCTTCCCATTCAGTAATGTGATCGAACCTAGGGTTTGCACTCTTTGGAATGCTCATGCATTTCTAACATTAATCTAACACATACAATGTAAAACATATACAATGTATAATACATACAATACATCAAGGCTTAAACAATTAATAAAAGCTATAAAAATCAACACATAAAGGAATCCTTATGGATTTTACAAATTCAATCAAACCTTAATTTCTTAATAACTCTTTAATTTAATTAAATTTTGGTCTTCCTCTTACCTAAAATGATGAAAATTTCTTCTTTTCCTCTCCCTTGTGATTTCGGTTTTGCCTCCTTAGAGTCCTAGGAAAATAAATAAAATTTTATAAAGGCTACTACTAGAAAAAGGAACAATACCATGGTTCAATCATGGCTTAGAGGCTTAGAAATAAAAATAGAATTGAAAAACAAGAGATTTTACCTTTGAAGAAGAATCTCCAAAGTGATCTTCAAGCTTGAAAATGGAAGAACTAGAAGAAGCTTTCAACTAGTGATAGTCTTATAGTGATGTTTAGGAGTAGAAAAATAAGAAAAGAGAAATTTTGAGTGAAAGGATGATGGAGAATGAAGCTTTGACCGAATAGCCTCTTTGGGTCTCCAATGGTGGACGGTGAAAATGAAGGAGAGAGTGAAGGAATTAATTGGGTATTTACTTGGAGTGTTGGCCGTAGAAGTGAGTAGGAAAAAGTCTAAATGCATGTGTTAAAATTCAAGAATGAATCTAGGCCATCCAATGGTTCAAAGGCTAGGATTTGGTCTTACAAGATAAGCTTGTTTCTTATTGGTTGATGGGTGATGAATCATGGCATGAATAAGCATTTATCTAGAGCTTTCTCGGTTGCTCTCATAGCTTGGCCAAATTCTCCATTTAAAAAGGCCAATTAAATTTGTTTCTTTCAATTAATTAGTTATATATTAAATGTAGGTTTAGTTACATATTAAACTAATTAGTTACTTCAAGTTACATTAGGTTAACTTAATTAGTTTAGGATTCTAGTTAGTTAGGCCTAACTAGATTACTATCTAGTTATCACTATTTAGTTACACTAAGGTTGTAGTAATTAATTTAGTTAGGTTCTAAGGTAACTATACTAACTAAATTAAATATTCTAGTTCTAATCTAACTAGCTTAGCCATTTTTGTTGACTTAGCTTTATTAATTTGACTTCTAGGTGTCTTGTTCCTATTGGTCCAAAATTCCTAATTTCCTTATTGTTTACTTTATTCATATGTGGGTCCCACACATATAGTATCGGGTCCACTGTCAAGTTTTATACTGAGTAATAAAATAATACTAAAAATTATTTTATCACACAGTTAAATTCTAAAAATTAAAACATTCGAATGTTGTCTTTCGAATTGAGTTTACTAAACTCCTTACGCTCTAAAAAAACAAAACAAAAATAACATTTTATACGAGACAAGCATAAAAACAAGACATTGGGGACATAATTGTCATTTACCCTAAAGTCAAAATTTTTAGGGTGTTACATTAATAGTCAAAAATTTTCTAAAAATAATATTAAAATAATCAAAATAAGTCAAATAATTCATAAAAAAAATCACAAAAATTCACATAAATCATAAAAATTGACAACATCGCAGAGATCACAGATAACCCAAAAATAAAAGAAAATTAGGGTGTTACAACTCTCCCCTTCTAAAAAGATTTTCGTCATCAAAATTCATTATACCTTAGAATAATTGCTGATATTGTTCTTTCATTTTGTCTTCTAGCTCCCATGTTGCATCTCCAGTCACATCATTCCAGATTACTTTTATCAATGTAATTTCCTTGCCTCTGAGTTGCTTCACTCTCCTATCCTCAATCTTAATAGGAAGTGTTTCATAGGTCAAGTTCTCCTTTAGTTGTATTGTATCCGGTTCTATGACATGGGCTAGATCAGGAATATACTTTTGTAATTATAACACATGGAAGACATTATGAAGGTTGCAAAGAAAAAGTGGTAAAGCTATTTAGTAGGCTACTGAACCTATTCGATGAAGAATTTGATACGGTCCAATGAATTTAGGAGTGAGTTTTATGGATTTAATAATCCTTTCGACACCAGTCACAGGTGTAACCCTTAAGAACTCACCTTTCTCAAATTCAAGAGGTCGCCGTCTCTAGTCGGCGTAGCTTTTATGTCGACTCTGAGTTATCCTCATTCTTTCCTGAATCATTTTAACCTTTTCAGTTGTTCTTTGTACAAGTTCAGGTCCTACCACGAAACTTTCACCATCTTGGTACAAACGAATGGGTGTTCTACACCATCGTCCATACAACGCCTCATAGGGTGCCATCCCAATGCTTGCATGAAAACTATTATTATAGGTGAACTCTATCAAAGGCAATAATTCATCCCAACTCCCCGTCAGTTCCAAGACATAAGCTCTTAATAGATCTTCCAATGATTGGATTGTCCTTTACGACTGACCATCTGTTTGCGGGTGATATGCAGAACTTAGATGGAGCTTCGTTCCCATGGCTCCTTGCAAACTCTGCCAAAATCTTGATGTAAACGTTGGGTCTCTATCAAAAATAATACTCGAGGGCACACTATATAATCTAACAATCTCACCGATATACACTTGAGTCAATCTCTCCATCGAATACCTTATGTTAATCGGTAAGAAGTGTGCTAACTTCATAAGTTGATCAACAATTACCCATATTGAATCATACCCCTTTTGGTCTTTGGCAGTACATTCACAAAATCCATTGCATTGCTATCCCATTTCCATTCTGGAATAGTCAAAGGTTGTAGCATTCTAGAAGGTTTTTGGTGTTCCACTTTGGCCTTTTGGCAAACTAAACAAGATGACACATACTTGGCAACATCCCTCTTCATTCCTTGCCACCAATATAATCGTTTTAGATCCTGGTACATCTTAGTAGTTCCCGGGTGCATACTCAACTTGCTCTTATGGGCTTCACCAAGAATCATCTTCCTAAGTTCAGAATCACTTAGTACATAAACTCTATATCTAAATCTTAGGATTCGATCTGGTCCCTCTGTGAAGTTAGATATAGCACCCTGCTTCACCAGCTCCTTCTCATTTTATAGGTATGAGTCACTTCCCTACTTCTCTCGAATTTCTTCCATCAATCCACTTGAAATAGTGATCATACTTAAGCGCATTCTCCCCAGTGTCAACTCCATAGACAACCGCATATCCCTAAACCATTCTATTAACTCACTTTCTTTGAGCATCATAGCAGAAACACTGAGTATCTTCCTACTCAAAGCATTCGCTACGACGTTTGCCTTTTTGGGATGATATTGAAGTTGGAAATCATAGTCTTTCAGAAAATCTAACGACCGTCTTTGCCTTATATTTAACTCCTTCTAATAGAATAGGTATTTCAAGCTCTTGTGATCACTGTAGACGTTAAATGTTGCTCCATAAAGAAAATGCCTCCAAATGTTCAATGCAACCACAACAACAGCTAACTTCAAGTCATTTGTAGGGTAGTTCTTCTCATGTACTCTTAATTACCTTGAAGCATACGCTACCACTCTTCGATTCTGCATAAGGATGCATCCTAAACCTTGATATAAGGCATCATAATACACCTCAAAAAGTTCATTGGGATCGAGTAGGATTAGTACTAACGAAGTAGTCAACTGTCTCTTCAACTCTTGAAAACTCTCTTCATATATATATGTCCATATGAAAACTTGATTCTTTCTGGTAAGCTGAGTGAGAGGTCCTGCTATCTTGGAGAATCCTTCGATAAATCTTTGATAATAGCCAGCTAACCCCACAAGGCTAAGAATTTCTGTTACAATCTTTAGTCTTTCCCATTGAAGAACTGGTTCAACTTTTAATGGATCTACTGTAATTCCTTCCTTTGAAATAACATGACCCAGAAACTGAACCTCCTCTAACCAGAACTCACATCTAGATAGCTTAGCATATAACTTCTTCTCCTTCAGAATCTGAAGAACCACACTGAGGTGTTCGGCATGTTCCTCCTGATTTCGAGAATAGATCAAAATGTCATCTATAAAGACAACAACAAATCTATCCAGATAAGGATGAAAGATCTGATTCATATAATCCATGAATACAGCAAGAGCATTCGTTACTCCAAATGGCATCATAAGATACTCATAATGCCCATAACATGTCTGAAAAAGCCATATTAGGAACATCCTCTACTTTCACACGAATTTGATGATAGCCAGAGCGTAGATCAATCTTGGAGAAAATAATGGCTCCCTTTAGTTGATCCATCAAATCATTTATCCTCAGAAGGGGATACTTGTTCTTGATTGTAATCTTGTTTAACTAACGATAGTCCACACATAACCGAGAAGTTTTATCCTTCTTCTTAACTAATAGCACTGGGGCCCCCCACAGTGAAACACTCGGCCTCACAAACTTCTTCTCCAACAGTTCCTTCAACTGTTTCTTGAGCTCTACTAACTCTAATGGCAACATCCGATATGGTGCCATGGATATAGGACCAGATCCTGGCACAAGCTCGATAAAAAATTCTACCTCTCTTTCTGGTGGTAATCCAGGTATCAAAAAAGACTTCAGGAAACTCATTGACTATAGGAATAGCATTCATATTAGTCTCACCCTTGACTTCCAAGGAAGACAAAAGCATGTATCCTTGAGCTCCTTCCCTCAAGAAAACTTTGATTTGGTTAGCAGTTATAAATCAAGAAATCTCAGAATCAAGAAATACTAAGGTTTTATTGGAACAGTCTAATAGGATATGGTTAGAAGATAACTAATCCATTCCTAGAATAACATCTATTTAGGAAAGAGGCAAACAAATCAAATCGACCAAAAAGATTCAACCTTCCACAGAAATAGGATAGTTCAAACAAACTTAAGTAGTAACTAAGGGTCTAGCAGTGGGAGTAAAGATACTTAAATCAAAAGGTAAGGAAGACACGAATAATCCTAATCGCTGCACACAATCATAGGCAATAAAAGAATGGGTTGCCCCTGAGTCATATAGTATAGTTAGAAGATTACCTCTTATGGTATAATCTCCCTTAATCAGATATTCAGATTGGGAGGCTTCTGCTCCACTCATAGTGTAAACCTTTCCTCCCACCTGAGGTTACATTGTTAATAGAGGGCTCCGCCTTAGGTTGATTGCAATCCTTTGAAATGTGTCTGGGTTTCTCGCATCTAAAGCAGATGATTTCCTTGCTTGTACACTCCTTTGCTAAGTGATCTTTCCCACACTTGAAGCATTTCGGCATCGATGTTCCGGTTTGACCAAACTTGTGGCTACCAAAACCTCCTCCATGTGATTGTTGCTGACATTGATTCCCCGGTGGCCTCGAATACGGATTTTGCTAGAAACGATTGCCACCACTATTCTTCTCTCTTTGGAATCGAGAGGGTCCAAAGTTATAGTTCCTTGTCTCTCGTGATTGGTCCAACTCCTCAATCCTGCGATACTTATCCAAAAGAGCTGGGAACTGATCAATTCCCAAAGGCAATACTGCTCTCTTCAAGTCATGCCTCAACCCTTCTTCGAACTTGTGGCACTTTTACTCCTCATTGGGTTGTAGTTGGAAATACCTTGAGAACTTTGACAAGCTTTGAAATCTAGTGGCATACTCACTGACCGACATGCTTCCATGCTTTAGGCCTAGAAACTTCATCTCTTTCGCGTGCCTTGCACTGGCTGGAAAGTACTTCTCCAGAAATTTGTTCTTGAAGACTTCCTAGGTGATCACTGTTCACTCAGCTTCCATCAGTCACTGGGCTCCTGCCCACCAGTCTTTAGCATCTCCAACGAGCATAAAGTTAGCATAGGTTACATTTTGAGCATCGGTACTTTTTATTCCTCTGAATATCTTCTCCAACTCTTTGATCCAAAGGTTTTCTTTCTCTGGATCGAATTCTCCTTTGACTTATGGTGGATTGTTGCGGTGAAACTCTGAAAAATTCTGAGTTTCAGAAGTAGCTTCTTATTGTTGGGCAGTTCTTTGGTTTTGTTGCATCATGACCTCCGCCATCCTCTACATCGCCTCTGCTGCTGTAGCCATACTCTCGCTGTCTCGTCCAGAGTCCGTATGTACATCTCCACCACGAGCCATCATGTTTCTTTGAAGTCAGACTAAACAATACACAATGAAAGTCAGGTAAAATCATTTCAAACAATTTCGTCTCTTTTCAGAAATCAAACACAGAGAATCACATAACACAAGTAAGACAGACCTAACTACAAACCCTAAAAGACTCAAACTTAGGCTCTGATACCAACTAATGTAACACCCTCCTTAGGATGCCATATTTACACACTAAAACATCAAACATTTAACAAAACATAGAAAAGGTTTAACCTTGTAAAACGACGGATTTCAAATTTCTTTTCTCAAAGGTATAAACTTAAGCAAAACACCAAAAAGATTATATACATCAGTGGCATAGATCACAGTCTACCCAAAATATACAAGGTTTAGACTCAAAAGACATATATAACCATTTAACAAAACATAAACTAGCTCAAGTCTATATGCCTAGGGAGTAGGGTCCTACACTGGATCCACTGTCGGATCCTTCTCTGGATCCTCCATCAGGTCCTCCTCGTCGGAATCCTCCCTAGACAGATCCCTCAGTCGAGGCAAGAGCTCACGGATAGGTGTCAAAGCAGATGACACCATAGAGTCTTGGTCCTCTCTCGAGGTGTAATACAAATCACCCCACAACTCCCTGATAGGCATAAAGAACTCCAGACATACCGAGACGTCAAGAGAGAAGAAAGGATTCTCATTGCGGGTCCTATGAACAGATAGAGTTACATCTCCTATATATCTAACATGTTCAGTATCCCAGTTAATACGCCAAGTGTCCGTACCGCCATGGAACTGAACTCTAACAAAACAAGCAAACTCTCTTCTAGCCACCATCATAGAAACAGAAAACAACAAAAAAATTGTGATACTCTTTGCCTTCCTTTCAGTCATTATCAACGGGTACACATAAAATAGAATAACATAACAAAGAGGTAAGATTCCCTACATCAATACCAAAATGGCAGCATAGAAATAATAAAGAATAGTAATCATAGTTATAGCATCAAATATCAGATAAATTAGTAGATATAAAATATCACGATGATATGTAGACAGACTATGCATTTGTACAATGGACCAATTCCTACTCCATGGAGCTAAACACAATTTCGGAGAGAATGATCTAGAAGACATGTCTGTATCTCGTTAGCCTCAAGTCATGTACTATAATTTCTTAATTTGTACATCATGGTTTATACAAGATAATCTACATAGGATCGTAATAGGATAGTGCCTGGTCGAGATCAGCGGTGCATTGCTCAGTTACCACAGCCCAGTGGAGCTACCTACTGGCCACTTGTGAGATACCTGCGTCCCGACGCCTCCAAGTTCAACAAGTGAACCACACTACACAATTCGTACCTACACTAAGGTGTAATTCAACTCCTAGGCAAAAAGCCTCAACTGACACCGTCGGTACAATACGTGCTCAATGACTCAATGCATACTCACATATTAATATCATGATTTTCCATAAACATGAGCTACCCATGAGCCAAACTAGTCATCAACATCTGCGGGTCCCGTTCGAGAGCCTGTTAACACAGAGCTATTATTTTCTAACGCGAGCATCATAATCTTATAATTCAGGGATCATTGTCCTCAAATTACATAAAACATTATCACAAATTATTCTATTATGTGAAACTTTTATTTCACTTTTAAGCTTACTTTTCAAAACTTTCAAGGATTAATAAAGATATTAATTTTAGTTCCAATCCTCTTCTAGCTAGGCTCCTCTAGTTAATGCCTCCTAACTTTTTTTTCAAGAAGAACATAAAAAGAACCATATTGTCTTAGTCTCATAGATTCTCTTCCTTTCCCTAAACCTTAAGAGTACCTTACATTTTCATTATCTCTCTCAACATATTTTTCCACTCAAAGGCTGAAGTCTCACTCTTATAAATGACTAAATTTTGTTTTATCACTCCTTCATTATCATAAATCCTTAATCCAACTCCTTTTTCGCATAAGCATCTAAGTTTCAACTTAACACAAAAGTTTTGTCTTGGATACCCTATTTTGGGTCACTTGGCCATGAGCCCTAAGTCCTTGGGCCTTAAAATTTTCCTCTTTCATAACAAGATTCCAAGTATACCACATATTTTAATCATCAAAATCTTCTATTCTACCAAGATTATGTACAACATTGAGCTATAAAATCATATAGGGCAAATAATCACAAAATCACCAAAAGTCAACCTAATCAAGTGAACAATCCTCACATGAATCCTTCATTTTCAATACAACAATACGTTTCTCACCATCATGAAAGATTGATGAGAGTAATCTCCCTCTTACCTTAGATGATAACCAACTACTTCTTGGTGCCTTTTTGAATCAACTTTCTCCACCAAGAGGCTCTTGAAACGAAAACACATACAAAAGATGAACACCCAAGACTTGGAAAGAATGACCATGGATCAAAATCATGGTCTTAGAAAGAAGAAAATGAAAAGAATAATGAAGATGGAGGAATTTCACCTTAAAAATTTCAAGCCCTAACTTGAAAAAGCACTTGAAAATGGATGAACAAGATTAAGATCTCAACACCAAGGTATCTTGGAATGAAGTTTGGATTCAAGAAATGTGGATGGTTAAAATTAAAGAAGATAAGAGGGTGGGTTAAGGGGGTGTGGCCGTGAGCTTTGTGGAGAGAAAATGAGAGAAAATAGTGAGAGAGAAAAGATGTGTAGGTTTTTGGTTGATGGGAGATGAATAGAAAATGATGAAATGAGTTTAATGAAGCTTACTCTAGAAGCCTCTTTGGCTCCCCTTGGCCGTGCACTTCACCTTGGGAGGGGATCCAAAGCTTCTCCAATAAGTCTCCTCAAAGCTTCCTTAGGAAGCTTCCTCCCTTGGTTCAAAAAGTCAAAAAGTGATGTCATGTGACTGATATCATAAAGGTGACTAGATATAATCAATCTACTAGATCTTTACTAAAAATTATTATCCAATGGACAAAAGTTACAATTAACCAAGATGGTATCTATTATCCAATGGATAATAGAATGTACCCAAATTTTATTTATCAGATAAAATTTTAGACAATGAAAATTTCAAAAACTGTCTCCGGATTCAGGTTTAGAAAGATCCCCCAGCCCCATTTTAACAATCCAAATTTTTTTGAAAATAATATTAAAATAATCAAAATAAGTCAAATAATTCATAAAAATTCACAATATCATGGAGATCACAGATAACCCAAAAGCAAAAGAAAATCAGGGCGTTACACAAGTGAAATGACAAGCATGACAATAAATTTCCCATCATCGACCCACTCATTAAACAACTTTATTGTCATCTTCCACTCATCTACCCATCATCCACCCACTCATTAAACAATGGAAACTCATCAAAAAACTCCATTGTCATCTTATCTTGTACTTTTGATGCTTGATAAAATGTTGCATTAGTTGCTCATTAGAGACGTCTTGGTTGAGAGATCAAGACCATTTTCTTTTATCATTTGTTTCTCTTGTTGTAATTTTCTTTTGTTCTAAATATAAGTTATGTTCATCTCCTTCTTCTTTTCTCTTTCTTTCTTCTTGTTCATAAGTAATTAATTTTCATTTTGCTAGGGTGAAAGGGTTAAGCTCTTGGTAATGAAATATGGTTAGATTAATTTCTTTCTTATGCTAGAATGTTATATTATCAAGTGTACATTATATGTTCTATGTTGTTTCCAATCAACTTAGAAACCCTCCTTGTAAATCGGAGATCTTGATTTGTTGTAGACAAAGAATTGGCACAATGAAGCTTAAACTCGTTTACAAGTGTTGGCGTTAATAGATAATTAAAGGAACCATAATATAATTACTTGTATAATTTTAAATGAACTTTGAATGCTATATTTTTTGATTGGAACCTTAGTTTTGCGTTGATTCTAATTGAGTTATAAAAAGAATTAATCTTGTCATTAATTTATTTACCAAGAGTAGATCTCTTAACCCAAGCAAATCCTTTTCATTTATGAACAATTTTTATCACCTTTATTATTGTCACTAATCTTTTCCTTACCTCAAAGAATTTTCTTCATCAATTCCCTATGAATCTTCCTCGGACTGCTGAGAATTTATTACTTGAGATAACCTGCACTTGGGTTTGAAATAATATCAAATTTCACATCACTTAGCTTGTGCAATGGCTTCATTATTATCACAATAGAGGTCTACTGGGTCCATAATTCTAACTACACCAAGCTCAATAACGAACTTCTTGATTCAAACGACCTCCTTTACTGTATTAGAGATAGCAATATACTCAGCCTCTAGTGCAGAATTGACAATTATCTCTTGTTTTAGCTCTTCCAGCTCAAAGCCCCACCATTTAGGAAATAAATAAAACCCGATTGCGATCTACAGTCGTCATTATCAGTCTGGAAGCTAGCATCAGTGTAACCCATTACAACTAGTTCTTCCTCGGCTCCATACACCAAGAACGAATCCTTATTCCTTCTCAAGTACTTAAGGATGTTCTTGAAAACAGTCCAGCGACTCTCACTGGGATCAGACTGGTACCTACTGATGATGCTTTAAGCATACGATCAAAAACTAGCTCGTTTCATGATATATGTTCATTTTAAAATATTTTATGATTTTGTGAATTTTTTTGAAATTATTTGAATTGTTTGATTATTTTAATATATTTCTTGATTTGCATGCAAGATGAATGGGGCTGGGAAAATAAAATATTTTCTCCGAGGCTGAAAAACGTTGGACTGTAGAAACGTCAATGGGGGATCTTACTAAACCTGAGGCTGGGCACAGTTTACGAAGTTTTTATTTTTTGAAATTTTATCTGATAAATAAAATCACAGTACATTTTATTATCAGTTAGACAATAAATACTATTGTGCTAACTGTAACTTTTGTCTATTGGATAATAGCTCTAGTAGAGTATTAGTCATCTTTTCTAAGAGAGCACTTTAATGACATCACCAAGATGACATCATCACTGTGACATCACACTTTACTTTCTCGAAAGATGTGCGAAGCTTCTCAAGGAAGCTTCCTACCAAGCTTCCCAAGGAAGCCATTTCTCTCTCTCCTCCCATGTGAACTGCATAGCCATGAAGGGAAAATATGACCAAAGTCATCATCTTTTCATCTACCACTCATTCACTCTTCACTTTTCCAATTTCAAAAAGTTTCTATCACTTTCTTTCTCTACCTTTCTCTTTTCTCTCTCTCACGTTCTCTCCTCCCCCTTTCCTCTTCACCCACACAGCTCTACCTCCATTGTTGGCCACCCAAGCTTGTTTGCTCAAGCCAATCTAGGATCTTGACTCCTCTCATCATCTTGAAGCTTTTCTCTTTGGTGAACACCTCTTGATTCCTCCATCTCTATCATTTTTTACCAAGCTCTAAAGCTTCAAACTTTGAGGTAAAGTTCTTAACTTTTTTCCTTTCTCTTCCTATTTTCGTGACCCTTAGTCACCATTGTGATCAAGGACTCTTCTTTTCAAGCTTTGGTTATTGATTCCTTGAGTTGACCATCTTAGGGTTTTCTTGGTAGGGGTGGATGAAATCTTGCAAGGAAGAATCAATAAGCTTGCTTTCTTTGTTGTCTCTTAAGCTAAGAGGGAGATTAACCTCATTAACCACTCATGGTGGTGAGGAACACGTTTTTGGGTGTTGATGGTGAGGAATCCATGTGTGGCTTGCTCATTTTGTTGTGTGATTTTTGGTAATGTTGTGATTGGTTGTGTTGTTTGATTTTAATGCTTGTTATTGTGTATCTTAATGGATTTGAAATACTTAAATGCTTGGATGTGTATATGGAAAGTAAGGGATCCTTACCCATTTAGTTTGGAGGCTTGTGGAAACATAATTTCAAAGTTCTGGTGCTAGATCCACGGGCTGTGTGGCTTGACACAGCCCAGGTCGTGTTTCTTGTTGGAACCATAGCTTCACACGTCACAAGACAAAGGAGTACACAACCCAGGCCGTGTAGTGGGACACGACCGTGTAATCGAGTAAGTCAGATTTGGGTTTTTTTTTTGTTCTTCCAGAGAAGTACATGGCCCAGGCCGTGTAATGGGACACGATTGTGTTGGGTAGGCTGTGTAATGGGACACGACCGTGTAACAGGGATGATGAAAATGGCTAGGTTTCTAGTCCCTTGGAGGCCCATAGCCTCATTGGGCACTTAATAGGAGGCTTTGTATCAAGCTAGAACTTAGTTAATTAAATGAGTGGACACTTAATTAGGAGTTCATAATGTGGAAAGAATAAGGAACAAAACTTTATCCTATAGCCTAGAGTCAAGTTTGGACAAAGAAATAGCATGAGCATGGGCGAGGTAGTGAGGAGCTTAAAATAATTACTTTCAGTGGGTTATGTTTAGAACTAAGAGGAGATGATCATAATGTTATGATTTGAGGAGTAATAATTTTTAAGAATACCAATGGAAATAATTTTGGGGATAATTGGAATAAGGAAGGAGATTTATTAGTGGTGAATCTAGTTAACTTGATAATCGAGAAATTTAATGGAGTATTTATAACAGAAGAATGGAAAAGAATTTGTGAGGGTAAGATAATGTGTTTTCTCTTAAGATTTTCATAAATAATACGAGGAAAGGTTATTCAAGGAACTTAGTTAGAAGGATCTGTTCGTTAGTATTAATGTCTATCTTTGTTCTTGAAAAACATTTCAATTAAAGCCTAAAGATGGCATAATGGTTCTATATGCTAAAGAAAATTGTAAGAATGCTTCATGCGAATTGATAGTGATGATATTTGAATTCGTACGATTGAGATATGTTGTGAAACCATGTATGATTCTTAAATTTATACAAATGAGATATTTTGTGCAAGCATTCATGATTCTTAAATTTGCACGACTGAGATACTCTGTGATAGCATGCATTAACATTGTGCCTTGGGACGACGTACTAGACTCGAGTGGATTATGAATTTAGCCTCGTGCTTTTAGGCCAAAGTGTTGGACTCGAGTGGATCATTGGTATTATGTAGTTGTATAGACGGCTATATAATGTAATTGATACTAATGGTATTGGGCAATCGTATGGGTGGTTGCCTTCATACTGTTGGGAACGGTACAATAATGGTTGAAAATCTTTGAGCATGCACATGAGTATTAGACTGTCGGCTTGTGATGCCTAAGAGTGAGCGAAAATTTAGATAAGTGAGATCCTAGATGGATCTCAAGGGGCGTTAAGGCGAGGTGATCCACCTAGTGACCACTGTGACATTGTATACACCTGGCCGTGGAAAATCATTGCAACGCACGATGAAGATCTGACAAGCAGTATCCTTTTCGTGATCTGGCATAGATTGTCTTTTGAGGGGAGATAGATCTTTTGTAACGCTCATCTTTGAACCTTAACTCCATGGAGTAGGAATTGATTGCATTGTGTATAAGGATGGTCAGCATACACATCGTGCATATGCATAGTCAGTATATCTGTTATTGTGACATGATCCATACTTATATATATATATATATATGTCTTGATGTACATTACTGAATTACTTATCAGTTAATAACATGATGTGGAAATAGGTTTGCCCCAATGGTTTAATATGTTAACTTTTGATGATGACAAATACAAGACAAAAAGAATGATGCTTATGCTTTATAGATGTCAAATGCATCACAAAAGATTATTGATTATGTTACATAGATGTGCTCAATGTGATATATTGTATCATGCATGATTATGTATTTTATCTAGTTATATTTCACTTAATAATCATGCAATGAGATATATGTAACATTCATCATATAATATATCTAATAATATTTTATATGAGTTATAAATGAATTAATATTGGATATGTCTATGAAAGTCTTGTATGCATGTTAGCCTAACTAGAGTTATACATTTATGAATCATGCATATGAAGATATTGAGTTATGAATTTGGACTAATTATGTTTGGTTAAGTAAGCAATACTTTGTAGGATAGTCCAAGTACCAAGAGTAAGCATTGCAACAAGAAAGTAAAAGATCACAACTATGCTCAACTCAAGGAGAATGAAAATGAAAAAAGGTTCCAAGCATTTGCAAGTCTTGAAGAGAAGATTTTGTTTGGAAGCTTGGATTACATCAAGAAGTGATGGTGGCAAAAGATCTAGTCCAACATCTTCAAGAATGGCTTATAGGACTTAGATCTTATGTAAAGGTAAATGGAGACCACACTAAGCTCAAACAAGTTTTAAACATCTTTAAAAGTGTTTCTAAAATGTTTAAATGCCCAACAAACTATTTTCGGAAAGCTAGTCATGGTGGTAGTTCATTTATATAAAAAATAACAAAGTTTGTGTTTTGCAAAACTAACCTTTGATTACTCTTTTGATCATATCTTTTAAAATACTTTGAGTTTTGCTCTGAAATTATTTCATATGAAAATAGACTCAAAGATCTTTCCAATGAGTGGTCATTCGCTTAAAACGGATAAGAAACGAAGAAGTTATGACCATTTAAAGTCAGTTTTCAAAACCAGAGTGGTTTATTCGAATAAGAGATGTGTTATTCGAATAACACACCCGTGAAAACTTCCCAGAATGTGTTTTTAAAGGCTTATTCGAATAACAAATGTGTTATTCGAGTAACATAACTTAGAAAATGTTCCAAAACGTGTTTTTGAAGATTTATTCGAATAACAAAGTGTTATTCGAAAAACCAAAGCCTTATTCGAATAACAAGTTTCAGAAAACACTTCCTTGTGTGCTATAAGTGGATTTATTCAAATAACACATGTGTTATTCGAATAACACAATATTTATTCGAATAACAGTGTTCTTATTCAAATAAAACATTATTAGAAACATTCCCAACGGTCATAAAACGGCTAGTTTTCATAAAGAATTCATTTCCAATCTTTACCTAACGGCTCTAAATATTATTGAGCTATAAATATAAGTGTTTGGGCATTAAAGAAATGTTGGAGAATAATATGAAAATCATTCTTGAGCATTAAATTCGTTTTTCAGTCTCTATTTCTCCAAAACTCTATTTTGAGCTATAAGTGTATGAATCCTTGATACCCATAGTACTTCAATTTGTATTATCTACTCTTTGAGAGAGTTTCTATCATCTAAATCTTTGTATAACCTATAAAGAAAGGGTGAGGTATCCCTCTAGAGAAAAGGGTGAGGCATCCCTCAAAAGTTGTAAAAGGTGAGGTATCCCTATTTGAGGCTCAAGCACAAGGGTGAGGCATCCCAAGGTGTGTTGAGTGCTCTCAATTGTAAAGGTTGTCAAGCACCTATTGAAGCTTGAAGACATAGTGAAAAATCTCAGGTGGTTCACTTGAGGACTGGACGTAGGCCACAAGTGGTTGGTGGCTGAACCAGGATAAATCTTAGTGTTTGCTTTTCTCAACTCTATCTCCTTTACATTTGTGCTTTAATTATATATGATTCAGTTGAATTTAATATCTAGCTTATTTGCTTGATTTATCCTATAAGCCCAAGTGGAATTTATGAAATCTATAATAATTGCACATTTGTTAGACTTATTCCGCTGCATGTGTTGATTGAAAATATCAAAATGCATAATTTGATAAAGTTGTAACACCCCTTGATGTAGCAACCGGAGCATAATCGTCATTACACCACAGTTACTAAATCCAAGTGTGTCACAGTCATGATAACAGTAATTTAAATTCTCAAGAGTCTATATATATATATATTTTTTTTTCATTTGCATAAGTAGAAAATATAAGCCTCGAATGAAATATAAATATATTCAACCCATAATACAACCACTGAAATAAAATCATATTCCTCATATACATATTTTATAGTCAGTTTACACAAATCACTAATGACATAGAATATAACAATTACAGAGTCCAATAAAATACAGCGGAGATAAAATACTAAAGGGGGGAAAAGTAGTAACCCAAGGATGGGTACTACCAGCAGACAAAGCTGCAACCCCAAATGTACATGATGCACGGCGTCCCAGTTGACACGACAGGCATCAATGCCTCCACGCGGCTGCACTCTTACGTAATCAAAGAAATCTTATCCAGACGCTCAAGCCAATCAACCAAGGTGTGGTCCCTCTTTATCTTACTCACAATCTTTTATCAAATATAAATATAAAACAGAAATGCACAAATATAGGAAAGAGGTGAGACACCCATCTTTCATTACCACTATTAGCAGTAAGAAAATAGCATGGCGCAAAGCGCCCACCAAGCAATACAGTTCATATATTCATCAACAGCAACAGTGAAATTTATAATAAAAGTAATTCAATTCTAAGCAATAATCAGAGTCAATAATAATAGTGATATTTATGGTAAAGGTAGAACAACAGTAAGCAATAGCAGGCAGATCACAATAGTATTTCCAGGAATCAACACAACAATAAGATAATCATTTACAGAAGTACAACAGTTATCTTCACATTCACAAGTGTTCATGCTCAACAGTTTATGAGACCGACAATGAACGATGCACAATGCATTATGACACCACAGTTCCTACTCCATGGAGCTAGACATAAACAGTCGGAGAGAAAGATCAGGAGACATGTACTGTAACTCAGCTCGCGGCCAAAGTGCTATAATCCATCAATTTATCCATGTGCACATCATGGCATTGTATAGACATTCTACGCTAGATCATGATATAGGACAGTGTCTCGGTCCGGATCATCGGTGTGTTGCATCAGTCTAACTCACGGTACAGAAGAGCTACCAACTGTCCATTGCGAGCAACCCGCACCCTGATGCCCCCAGGTCAACGAAGACCTACACTTGTCTATTCGCACCCGCACTAAGGTGTGTTCAACTCCTAGGCAACTCGGCCTTAACAATGTCCCACGGACGTTCTTTTTCTTTTTGTGCAATGCATGACTCAATCATGCTCCTCATGACAACTAGGTCAATCATGCTTTAAATGCATGTCATATCATTTAACAACAAGGTTTGATCCCATCCACGGATCCACATCAAGCCAATAGCACATTTCAAGGATAACCACAATCTCATTCATTAATATGTATGATTCACAATTTCATACAATTCCATAACATGCCGCAATTGGCCAAGAGAGCATCAATATACAAATGGTCACTCACACGGACCCATAACATCATAATATTGAGATCAAATCACATGGTACATTCCTAGGTCCGTTATGAATCCTGACTTAAATTTTGTCTTTCCTACAAGGTTCATTTCTAATTAAATTTTTATAGTTAGTCTAATCTTCCTAATATAATTCATTCTCATAAGCTCTCAAGACTCACACTCTCTTGTTCTTGCTCTCTTGAACCTATCCTAAGTCTTATGAAAGTTTCACTCTTGGTTCCTTTAAAATTTATGAAACCTCTAATCATATTGAGTCCTTTAAATTCATTAATTACCTATCCCCTTACATTGATTTTTAATCACTTGATTACCTAAACTTCTAAGTTACTAAAGTTGTATAATCAAGCCTCAAAAGGCCTTAGAGGCCGTGGCCTCTCAAGGGATTCAATTCCCAAATATTTTAAAGTCATCACATTACATGTCATACCCTTGATTTACTTAATCTTTCATTTGTTAAATTAGTTCACCAAGAACCCCAATTTTGGGCTCAAAAACCATGACCTTCCTAAATCCTCAAAATTTCATTCTTTCACATATCATGTGTTAGTTACTTGATACTTAATTACTCAATTTCCACTTCTCACAAGATTTATTTAATTGCCTAAGATCCATTCCAAAACCATGGCTTCATCGGTCTTCTAAGTTCCACTTTTTATTCCTCATTTGTGTATTAATTCCTTAATATCAATTTTCTTAAGTTTAATGTATCAAGGTCATTCTTTTTGCCTTATTGCTCAAGCTAAAACTGTGGCCATCAATGAGTCTTCAATGTCCAATCTTTCCTTCTCTTTTAGGTATTAACTTCTTGTTATTAATTCACTTAAGTTTTTAGTTCATTAAAATCAATCCAAGTGCCCAAGATTCAATGCCAAAACCATGGCTTCATGATGTCCTTTATCCAATTTTTCTTTCTACTTTTACGCATTAGTTTTCTTAACACTAATTCAATTCAATTTAGTTCATCAAAATTAACCCATTTGTCTCTTTACCAAGACCAAAACCGTGGCACCCCTCTTGGGTATTAAACTCTCAAGGTCCTCCAATAATTTATGTTAATACTATCATTCAACCTTTGATTACATAAGTCTTATTTCACTTGTATACAAAACCAATTTTCACCCCTAACTTCTAGACAAAACCGTGGCACCATGTTGAGGTAGGAAACTCCAAATTTTCCATTTAGCAACCCCAACATGATCAAGCACAATTAATATATCAAACATATTCAAGAGCATAATCAAGTATCAATCAAATTCAAGAATACTAATCAGGCAAAATTTATAATTCAAGCAAGCATACAAAGAACATACAAGGATGGATTTCTCCATCAACACATATACAAAGTCTCCTCACCACCATAAGTGGTTGAAGTGAGTAGTCTCCCTCTTACCTAGAGGAGACAATGCAAGAAAACAACTCCTTGGTTCCTTGATTTGTAAATTTCGGATTCCACCTTCAAGAGAACCATAAAGTGGTCAAATTCTCATATTTACAAACTAAAGCTTGAAAAGAATGATTCTTGGTCACATAGGTAACCAAGGAAAATGAAATTGATAGGTGAATTGGAAGAACTTTACCTAAAGCCTTAAGCTTGAGCTCCTTGAGATTCCTTATTTGGTGATTTTTGGATTCTACTCTCCAAAGAACCCTAGAGTGTTCAAAATCACTCAAATCACTCATCAATGCTAAAAGAAAAGAAGCCCTTGGTCACATAGCAACCAAGGAAAACGAAAATGAGAAGAAAATGGAGAGAAATCAAGAATCTTTACCTTGGAAGACAATGGAGACAAGGTTGGATTTTGAGAAAACCTTCCAAATGAGACTTGTAGAAAAGACGAAGATGAGTGTATAAATGTGTTTAGTGAAGAGAAAAATCAAAAAGCTTGGCCATCCATGGAGAAGTGATTTTCGGACTTGAAGAAGGAGGGGTAGAAAGGATGGATTTTTGTAGAGATTTTCTAAAGAGAAAGTGTAGAGGAGGTTGAGAGAAGCCTAGAAATGGTGTTTATGAAGAGAAAAGTGAAGAGAAGACTCTCTAATGGTGGCTGGAAATTTTGGATCTAAGAGGAGGAAGAGGAGAAGACGTAGAGAGGAAATGGAGGTAGAAATGGAAAATGGAGAAACTTTCTACACAAAGAAGGTAGAGGAAGTGAGTGCAAGTGTGGAAATGGGCTTAGAGAGGAGAAAATATGAGTAAAAATGGAGGAGGAGGTGCTGCCCTTTTCGTGCTCATGGTGGAGGTAGAGAGAAGGAGGAGAAAAGATGAAGAAGATGAAGTGAAGAGAGAGAAAGTGATAGGTAAAGTGAAATTAGGGTTTGATAGATTTAGTTTTAGTGGGCAAGTCACCATTATGCCCTCCTTGGCTAACGTGGGCTGCTGAATAGAGGAGAGAGTGAGGGGAAAATTTGGCTTCTCATGCAAGCCAAGGGTAATTGGGTCATTTGGTGGTCAAAGTTTTTCAAAGAAGCTTTGAAAAAGCACACAAATTTGAATTAAAGTAGATTTGATTTGACATAAAGTGGATTGCATTAGGATAGGGTGATAGGATTTCTAATGCATGCTATTATCCAATGGATAATAGTTACAGTTGACAGAAGTCAGTATTAATTTATTTGACAGATGAAATTTACACAGTATTTTATTATTCTGACTGCTAAATTTCTTGAAAAATGTGAAACCTCATAAACTGTGTCCAGTCTCGGGTTTAGTAAGATCCCCCGTTGACAAGTCCATAGTTCAAAGTTCTCAGAGAAAACATCTTGTTTCTCTGGCTCCGTTCAGTGTGCACGTAAAACGAAGAATATATTAAAATATTTGACGTTTCTGAAAAAATCCCAGAAAATTCTCAAAAATTACAAATATTATAAAACGACTATCCGTCTTATCATTTTTCAATTTTTGAAGCATTATAGTCATTTTCCCGACTCTGCTCAATACGAACACAAAATGAAGAATATATTAAAATATTCATCATTTTCGAAAAATTCTGAAAGAATTCACATAAATCACAACTATTAGAAAATAACTATTCGTAATAAAATTTTCCAACTTTGGGAGCGTTACAGTCATTTTGCCAACTCTGCTCAGTGTGCACACAAAACGAGAAATAAAATTAAAATATTTCACTTTTTCAAAAAAATTCCAGAAAAATTCCAGAAAATCCTAAATATTGTAAAATGATCATTTGTCCTAAAATTATTAATTTTCAGGATGTTACAACTCTCCCCTTCAAATAGAAATTTTGTCCTCAAAATTTTCATCCCTTAGACTAAACGTTAATGTTTTCCTTCTCCCCACGTTCTAACTTTCACGTTGCGCTTCTAATCGCACCCATTTAGATTACTCTGAGCAACGCGATCTTTATATCCCTATGTTGCTTTGTTCCCCTGTTCTCGACTTTCACAAGAAGTCCTTCATAGATTATATCATCTCTCCATCCCTTACAACTGATACTTCCACTTTAATGTTTAATATATCTTGGTCTCTTTTCCATTTCCTTTGAATTTCTCCCAATAGACCACTGAAATAGCAATCGTATCTAGACATACTTCGTTTGGTATCGCTTCCAATAATAACCACAAATTCTCAAATTACTCCGCTAACTTCTTCTTCTTTCGAGTTTGAAAAATTAGATCAAAACATCCAACATGCTTTTTCCACATGTTTGAGAATATATCAGAGTATAGTTGATAAGGACAATAACAAATTTGTCTAGGTAAGGATGAAAGATCTGATTTAGATAGTCCATGAATACGATAGGAACATTGGTTGCTCCGAACGGTATCACGAGATACCCGTAATGTTCAAAGCGCGTTCGAAAACCGTTTTGGGAACATTTTAAATTTCCCACGAATTGAGTGACGATAAGAGTGTATGTCTATCCTGGAGAGAACAACAACTCTCTTCTCGCTGATCCATTGAATCACTTATTTTCCTTCGGGGACACTTATCCTTGATAGGAGTATGGTTCCTTTTGTGACAGTCCTCGTCTCACTGAGAAGTTCCATTCTTTTCCTTACTGACAACATGGTAGCCCAATCATACAAAACTCTTTGACTATCAGAGTGGCATTTATACTCTCCTTATTGTTGGTTCTCTATGAAAAACACTTATATGTATCCTCAGGCTCCTTTCGCTTACAAAGCTTCAACTTTGTTGGTCGCTACGAATTCAGAAGTCTTAATTTTGAAAACCACTAAGGTTTTCATTGGAATGGTTTAGTGGGATATGACTAGAAAATGATCAATCAGTCCCTAACTCGTGAACTCTAACCGATGCGATTTCAAGTAAGCAAAATAGATCAACAAAAAGGTCAATCTTTATGAGAAGTAGGATAGATTAAACAAACTCAGGAGTCAAGACAAGTCTCAACAACAGAAATGGAAACAACTAAGTCGAAGATAAGAATAATACAGATGAATCCAAATGATCCATGCAGTTACGAATTGTAAAAAGGGAGGGTTACCCCCAGAATTATACAGCACAATTATTGGATCGTCATTTGAGGCGTAACTTCTCTTGTTTAGATCTCCAAATGTCAAGGTCTAATTGAATCTACTACTACTAGCACTTTCCCTACGGGTTGGGTGTTATTGCTACTTTCTTGGTACCCGTGAACATAGTTCCCGTTTAACTTATTAGCTTTTCCATTATTCCTCCTTTGGAATCTAGGTAGTCCATGGTTATCCCAAGTCTAACTTTCCTTCAATAGATTTTAAATCGTAACTTCCAATTTTTGTTACTGTGCGGTCCTTTGATCTTGGTGAATTGTCACATCAGTTATTCTTCATATTTCTCCTACGATCGCAGCCATACTTCAATGGTCTTATCCTATGCTGATGTGTACATTTGCCACGAGCCGGTGTCTTTCTACGAAACGGACCAAACATAACACAATAAAACAAACGTAATTATTACCTCCCTTCGAAAGTCAAACACAAAGAGTCACACAATGCACACCATTCAAGCAAGACAAGCTAATTTATGAATCCTAACAGCTTCAAGTCTGAACTTCTTCATCCTGCCTCCACAGCGTAATCTCTCATAAGTTGTCAACTTCCAAATTACTTCACGAACCTAACTTACACCAGCTATTTCTTTCTCTAGAAGATCGGTTTTCCAAAATCGTTTGATCTCCTCACAAAAGAATTCTTATTTTCCCAACACAATACGCCTAGGAGAAGTCATAGTTTCCTATACACACAGAACATTACATATTGAGTGGATCAATCCTCAATATCATGTAATTGTATAACAGTAGCTATTAACATTCAACCTACGGCAAGTCATGCATTCCTTTCCCATCATCTCAATCAAGAGACAAGGAAGTGCACAACAGACCAAGTTCTAATATGCCAAAACATAGCAAGTCCATACCCCGGCTCAACAGGATGAACTGCTCTGATACCACCTAATGTAACACCCCTTGATGTAGCAACCGGAGCATAATCGTCATTACACCACAGTTACTAAATCCAAGTGTGTCACAGTCATGATAACAGTAATTTAAATTCTCAAGAGTCTATATATATATATATATATTTTTTTTTCATTTGCATAAGTAGAAAATATAAGCCTCGAATGAAATATAAATATATTCAACCCATAATACAACCACTGAAATAAAATCATATTCCTCATATACATATTTTATAGTCATTTTACACAAATCATTAATGACATAGAATATAACAATTACAGAGATCAATAAAATACAGCGGAGATAAAATACTAAAGGGGGGAAAAGTAGTAACCCAGGGATGGGTACTACTAGCAGACAAAGCTGCAACCCCAAATGTACATGACGCACGGCGTCCCAATTGACACGACAGGCATCAATGCCTCCACGCGGCTGCACTCTTACGTAATCAAAGAAATCTTATCCAGACGCTCAAGCCAATCAACCAAGGTGTGGTCCCTCTTTATCTTACTCACGATCTTTTATCAAATATAAATATAAAACAGAAATGCACAAATATAGGAAAGAGGTGAGACACCCATCTTTCATTACCACTATTAGCAGTAAGAAAACAAAGACCGCGCAAAAAGCTCCCACCAAGCAATACAGTTCATATATTCATCAACAGCAACAGCAAAATTTATAATAAAAGTAATTCAATTCTAAGCAATAATCAGAGTCAATAATAATAGTGATATTTATAGTAAAGGTAGAACAACAGTAAGCAATAGCAGGCAGATCACAATAGTATTTCCAGGAATCAACACAACAATAAGATAATCATTTACAGAAGTACAACAGTTATCTTCACATTCACAGGTGTTCATGCTCAACAGTTTATGAGACCGACAATGAACGATGCACAATGCATTATGACACCACAATTCCTACTCCATGGAGCTAGACATAAACAGTCGGAGAGAAAGATCAGGAGACATGTCTGTAACTCGGCTGCTGCGGCCAAAGTGCTATTATCCATCAATTTATCCACATGCACATCATGGCATTGTACAGACATTCTACGCTAGATCATGATATAGGACGGATTCTCGGTCCGGATCATAGGTGTGTTGCATCGGTCTAACTCACGGTACAGAAGAGCTACCAACTGTCCATTGCGAGCAACCCGCACCCCGATGCCCCCAAGGTCAACAGAAGACCTACACTTGTCTATTCGCACCCGCACTAAGGTGTGTTCAACTCCTAGGCAACTCGGTCTTAACAATGTCCCACGGACGTTCTTTTTCTTTTTGTGTAATGCATGACTCAATCATGCTCCTCATGACAACTAGGTCAATCATGCTTTAAATGCATGTCATATCATTTAACAACAAGGTTTGATCCCATCCACGGATCCACATCAAGCCAATAGCACATTTCAAGGATAACCACAATCTCATTCATTAATATGTATGATTCACAATTTCATACAATTCCATAATATGCCGCAATTGGCCAAGAGAGCATCAATATATAAATGGTCACTCACACAGACCCATAGCATCATAATATTAAGATCAAATCACATGGTGCATTCCTAGGTCCGTTATGAATCCTGACCTAAATTTTGTCTTTCCTACAAGGTTCATTTCTAATTAAATTTTTATAGTTAGTCTAATCTTCCTAATATAATTCATTCTCATAAGCTCTCAAGACTCACACTCTCTTGTTCTTGCTCTCTTGAACCTATCCTAAGTCTTATGAAAGTTTCACTCTTGGTTCCTTTAAAATTTATGAAACCTCTAATCATATTGAGTCCTTCAAATTCATTAATTACCTATCCCCTTACATAGATTTTTAATCACTTGATTACCTAAACTTCTAAGTTACTAAAGTTGTATAATCAAGCCTCAAAAGGCCTTAGAGGCCGTGGCCTCTCAAGGGATTCAATTCCCAAATATTTTAAAGTCATCACATTACATGTCATACCCTTGATTTACTTAATCTTTCATTTGTTAAATTAGTTCACCAAGAACCCCAATTTTGGGCTCAAAAACCATGACCTTCCTAAATCCTCAAAATTTCATTCTTTCACATATCATGTGTTAGTTACTTGATACTTAATTACTCAATTTCCACTTCTCACAAGATTTATTTAATTGCCTAAGATCCATTCCAAAACCATGGCTTCATCGGTCTTCTAACTTCCACTTTTTATTCCTCATTTGTGTATTAATTCCTTAATATCAATTTTCTTAAGTTTAATGTATCAAGGTCATTCTTTTTGCCTTATTGCTCAAGCTAAAACTGTGGCCATCAATGAGTCTTCAATGTCCAATCTTTCCTTCTCTTTTAGGTATTAACTTCTTGTTATTAATTCACTTAAGTTTTTAGTTCATTAAAATCAATCCAAGTGCCCAAGATTCAATGCCAAAACCGTGGCTTCATGATGTCCTTTATCCAATTTTTCTTTCCACTTTTACGCATTAGTTTTCTTAACACTAATTCACTTAAATTTAGTTCATCAAAATTAACCCATTTGTCTCTTTACCAAGACCAAAACCGTGGCACCCCTCTTGGGTATTAAACTCTCAAGGTCCTCCAATAATTTGTGTTAATACTATCATTCAACCTTTGATTACATAAGTCTTATTTCACTTGTATACAAAACCAATTTTCACCCCTAACTTCTAGACAAAACCGTGGCACCATTTTGAGGTAGGAAACTCCAAATTTTCCATTTAGCAACCCCAACATGATCAAGCACAATTAATATATCAAACATATTCAAGAGCATAATCAAGTATCAATCAAATTCAAGAATACTAATCATGCAAAATTTATAATTCAAGCAAGCATACAAAGAACATACAAGGATGGATTTCTCCATCAACACATATACAAAGTCTCCTCACCACCATAAGTGGTTGAAGTGAGTAGTCTCCCTCTTACCTAGAGGAGACAATGCAAGAAAATAACTCCTTGGTTCCTTGATTTGTAAATTTCGGATTCCACCTTCAAGAGAACCATAAAGTGGTCAAATTCTTATATTTACAAACTAAAGCTTGAAAAGAATGATTCTTGGTCACATAGGTAACCAAGGAAAACGAAATTGATAGGTGAATTGGAAGAACTTTACCTAAAGCCTTAAGCTTGAACTCCTTGAGATTCCTTATTTGGTGATTTTCGGATTCTACTCTCCTAAGAACCCTAGAGTGTTCAAAATCACTCAAATCACTCATCAATGCTAAAAAAAAAGAAGCCCTTGGTCACATAGCAACCAAGGAAAACGAAAATGAGAAGAAA
Organism: Ormosia semicastrata; assembly: GCA_029884595.1. Taxonomy (NCBI): domain Eukaryota; kingdom Viridiplantae; phylum Streptophyta; class Magnoliopsida; order Fabales; family Fabaceae; genus Ormosia; species Ormosia semicastrata. Next base: position 12,863,117 of record JAQQTO010000062.1, on the reverse strand, counting down.
ATGGAGAGAAATCAAGAATCTTTACCTTGGAAGACAATGGAGACAAGGTTGGATTTTGAGCAAACCTTCCAAATGAGACTTGTAGAGAAGATGAAGATGAGTGTATAAATGTGTTTAGTGAAGAGAAAAATCAAAAAGCTTGGCCATCCTTGGAGAAGTGATTTTCGGACTTGAAGAAGGAGGGGTAGAAAGGATGGATTTTTAAAGAGATTTTCTAAAGAGAAAGTGTAGAGGAGGTTGAGAGAAGCCTAGAAATGGTGTTTATGAAGAGAAAAGTGAAGAGAAGGCTCTCTAATGGTGGCTGGAAATTTCGGATCTAAGAGGAGGAAGAGGAGAAGACGTAGAGAGGAAATGGAGGTAGAAATGGAAAATGGATAAACTTTCTACACAAAGAAGGTAGAGGAAGTGAGTGCAAGTGTGGAAATGGGCTTAGAGAGGAGAAAATATGAGTAAAAATGGAGGAGGAGGTGCTGCCCTTTTCGTGCTCATGGTGGAGGTAGAGAGAAGGAGGAGAAAAGATGAAGAAGATGAAGTGAAGAGAGAGAAAGTGATAGGTAAAGTGAAATTAGGGTTTGATAGATTTAGTTTTAGTGGGCAAGTCACCATTATGCCCTCCTTGGCTAACGTGGGCTGCTGAATAGAGGAGAGAGTGAGGGGAAAAATTTGGCTTCTCATGCAAGCCAAGGGTAATTGGGTCATTTGGTGGTCAAAGCTTTTCAAAGAAGCTTTGAAAAAGCACAAATTTGAATTAAAGTAGATTTGATTTGACATAAAGTGGATTGCATTAGGATAGGGTGATAGGATTTCTAATGCATGCTATTATCCAATGGATAATAGTTACAGTTGACAGAAGTCAGTATTAATTTATTTGACAGATGAAATTTACACAGTATTTTATTATTCTGACTGCTAAATTTCTTGAAAAATGTGAAACCTCGTAAACTGTGTCCAGTCTCGAGTTTAGTAAGATCCCCCGTTGACAAGTCCATAGTTCAAAGTTCTCGGAGAAAACATCTTGTTTCTCTGGCTCCGTTCAGTGTGCACGTAAAATGAGGAATATATTAAAATATTCGACGTTTCTGAAAAAATCCCAGAAAATTCTCAAAAATTAAAAATATTATAAAACGACTATCCGTCTGATCATTTTTCAATTTTTGAAGCATTATAGTCATTTTCCCGACTCTGCTCAATACGAACACAAAATGAAGAATATATTAAAATATTCATCGTTTTCGAAAAATTCTGAAAGAATTCACATAAATCACAACTATTAGAAAATAACTATTCGTAATAAAATTTTCCAACTTTGGGAGCGTTACAGTCATTTTGCCAACTCTGCCCAGTGTGCACACAAAACGAGAAATAAAATTAAAATATTTCACTTTTTCAAAAAAAATCCAGAAAAATTCCAGAAAATCCTAAATATTGTAAAATGATCATTTGTCCTAAAATTATTAATTTTCAGGATGTTACAACTCTCCCCTTCAAATAGAAATTTTGTCCTCAAAATTTTCATCCCTTAGACTAAACGTTAATGTTTTCCTTCTCCCCACGTTCTAACTTTCACGTTGCACTTCTAATCGCACCCATTTAGATTACTCTGAGCAACGCGATCTTTATATCCCTGTGTTGCTTTGTTCCCCTGTTCTCGACTTTCACAAGAAGTCCTTCATAGATTATATCATCTCTCCATCCCTTACAACTGATACTTCCACTTTAATGTTTAATATATCTTGGTCTCTTTTCCATTTCCTTTGAATTTCTCCCAATAGACCACTGAAATAGCAATTGTATCTAGACATACTTCGTTTGGTATTGCTTCCAATAATAACCACAAATTCTCAAATTACTCCGCTAACTTCTTCTTCTTTCGAGTTTGAAAAATTAGATCAAAACGTCCAACATGCTTTTTCCACATGTGTGAGAATATATCAGAGTATAGTTGATAAGGACAATAACAAATTTGTCTAGGTAAGGATGAAAGATCTGATTTAGATAGTCTATGAATACGACAGGAACATTGGTTGCTCCGAACGGTATCACGAGATACTCGTAATGTTCAAAGCGCGTTCGAAAACCGTTTTGGGAACATTTTAAATTTCCCGCAAATTGAGTGATGATAAGAGTGTATGTCTATCCTGGAGAGAACAACAACTCTCTTCTCGTCGATCCATTGAATCACTTATTTTCCTTCGGGGAAACTTATCCTTGATAGGAGTATGGTTCCTTTTGTGACAGTCCTCGTCTCACTGAGAAGTTCCATTCTTTTCCTTACTGACAACATGGTAGCCCAATCATACAAAACTCTTTGACTATCAGAGTGGCATTTATACTCTCCTTATTGTTGGTTCTCTATGAAAAACACTTATATGTATCCTCAGGCTCCTTTCGCTTACAAAGCTTTAACTTTGTTGGTCGCTACGAATTCAGAAGTCTTAATTTTGAAAACCACTAAGGTTTTCATTGGAATGGTTTAGTGGGATATGACTAGAAAATGATCAATCAGTCCCTAACTCGTGAACTCTAACCGATGCGATTTCAAGTAAGCAAAATAGATCAACAAAAAGGTCAATTTTTATGAGAAGTAGGATAGATTAAACAAACTCAGGAGTCAAGACAAGTCTCAACAACAGAAATGGAAATAACTAAGTCGAAGATAAGAATAATACAGATGAATCCAAATGATCCATGCAGTTACGAATTGTAAAAAGGGAGGGTTACCCCCAGAATTATACAGCACGATTATTGGATCGTCATTTGAGGCGTAACTTCTCTTATTTAGATCTCCAAATGTCGAGGTCTAATTGAATCTACTACTACTAGCACTTTCCCTACGGGTTGGGTGTTGTTGTTACTTTCTTGGTACCCGTGAACGTAGTTCCCGTTTAACTTATTAGCTTTTCCATTATTCTTCCTTTGGAATCTAGGTAGTCCATGGTTATCCCAAGTCTAACTTTCCTTCAATAGATTTTAAACCGTAACTTCCAATTTTTGTTACTAAGCGGTCCTCTGATCTTGGTGAATTGTCACATCAGCTATTCTTCATATTTCTCCTACGATCGCAGCCATACTTCAATAGTCTTATCCTACGCTGATGTGTACGTTTGCCACGAGCCGGTGTCTTTCTACGAAACGGACCAAACATAACACAATAAAACAAACGTAATTATTGCCTCCCTTCGAAAGTCAAACACAAAGAGTCACACAATGCACACCATTCAAGCAAGACAAGCTAATTTACGAATCCTAACAGCTTCAAGTCTGAACTTCTTCATCCTGCCTCCACAGCATAATCTCTCATAAGTTGTCAACTTCCAAACTGCTTCACGAACCTAACTTACACCAGCTATTTCTTTCTCTAGAAGATCGGTTTTCCAAAATCTTTTGATCTCCTCACAAAAGAATTCTTATTTTCCCAACACAATACGCCTAGGAGAAGTCATAGTTTCCTGTACACACAGAACATTACATATTGAGTGGATCAATCCTCAATATCATGCAATTGTATAACAGTAGCTATTAACATTTAACCTACGGTAAATCATGCATTCCTTTCCTATCATCTCAATCAAGAGACAAGGAAGTGCACAACAGACCAAGTTCTAATATGCCAAAACATAGCAAGTCCATACCCCGGCTCAACAGGATGAACTGCTCTGATACCACCTAATGTAACACCCCTTGATGTAGCAACTGGAGCATAATCGTCATTACACCACAGTTACTAAATCCAAGTGTGTCACAGTCATGATAACAGTAATTTAAATTCTCAAGAGTCTATATATATATATATTTTTTTTTTTCATTTGCATAAGTAGAAAATATAAGCCTCAAATGAAATATAAATATATTCAACCCATAATACAACCACTGAAATAAAATCATATTCCTCATATGCATATTTTATAGTCAGTTTACACAAATCACTAATGACATAGAATATAACAATTACAGAGTCCAATAAAATACAACGGAGATAAAATACTAAAGGGGGGAAAAGTAGTAACCCAGGGATGGGTACTACCAGCAGACAAAGCTGCAACCCCAAATGTACATGATGCACGGTGACCCAGTTGACACGACAGGCATCAATGCCTCCACGCGGCTGCACTCTTACGTAATCAAAGAAATCTTATCCAGACGCTCAAGCCAATCAACCAAGGTGTGGTCCCTCTTTATCTTACTCACGATCTTTTATCAAATATAAATATAAAACAGAAATGCACAAATATAGGAAAGAGGTGAGACACCCATCTTTCATTACCACTATTAGCAGTAAGAAAACAGCACGGCGCAAAGCGCCCACCAAGCAATACAGTTCATATATTCATCAACAGCAACAGCAAAATTTATAATAAAAGTAATTCAATTCTAAGCAATAATCAGAGTCAATAATAATAGTGATATTTATAGTAAAGGTAGAACAACAGTAAGCAATAGCAGGCAGATCACAATAGTATTTCCAGGAATCAACACAACAATAAGATAATCATTTACAGAAGTACAACAGTTATCTTCACATTCACATGTGTTCATACTCAACAGTTTATGAGACCGATAATGAAAGATGCACAATGCATTATGACACCACAATTCCTACTCCATGGAGCTAGACATAAACAGTCGGAGAGAAAGATCAGGAGACATGTCTGAAACTCGGCTGCCACAGCCAAAGTGCTATAATCCATCAATTTATCCATGTGCACATCACTGCATTGTACAGACATTCTACGCTAGATCATGATATAGGACAGTGTCTCGGTCCGGATCATCGGTGTGTTGCATCGGTCTAACTCACGGTACAGAAGAGCTACCAACTGTCCATTGCGAGCAACCCGCACCCCGATGCCTCCAAGGTCAACAGAAGACCTACACTTGTCTATTCGCACCCGCACTAAGGTGTGTTCAACTCCTAGGCAACTCGGCCTTAACAATGTCCCACAGACGTTCTTTTTCTTTTTGTGCAATGCATGACTCAATCATGCTCCTCATGACAACTAGGTCAATCATGCTTTAAATGCATGTCATATCATTTAACAACAAGGTTTGATCCCATCCACGGATCCACATCAAGCCAATAGCACATTTCAAGGATAACCACAATCTCATCCATTAATATGTATGATTCACAATTTCATACAATTCCATAATATGCCGCAATTGGCCAAGAGAGCATCAATATACAAATGGTCACTCACACAGACCCATAGCATCATAATATTGAGATCAAATCACATGGTACATTCCTAGGTCTGTTATGAATCCTGACCTAAATTTTGTCTTTCCTACAAGGTTCATTTCTAATTAAATTTTTATAGTTAGTCTAATCTTCCTAATATAATTCATTCTCATAAGCTCTCAAGACTCACACTCTCTTGTTCTTGCTCTCTTGAACCTATCCTAAGTCTTATGAAAGTTTCACTCTTGGTTCCTTTAAAATTTATGAAACCTCTAATCATATTGAGTCCTTCAAATTCATTAATTACCTATCCCCTTACATAGATTTTTAATCACTTGATTACCTAAACTTCTAAGTTACTAAAGTTGTATAATCAAGCCTCAAAAGGCCTTAGAGGCCGTGGCCTCTCAAGGGATTCAATTCCCAAATATTTTAAAGTCATCACATTACATGTTATACCCTTGATTTACTTAATCTTTCATTTGTTAAATTAGTTCACCAAGAACCCCAATTTTGGGCTCAAAAACCACGACCTTCCTAAATCCTCCAAATTTCATTCTTTCACATATCATGTGTTAGTTACTTGATACTTAATTACTCAATTTCCACTTCTCACAAGATTTATTTAATTGCCTAAGATCCATTCCAAAACCATGGCTTCATCGATCTTCTAACTTCCACTTTTTATTCCTCATTTGTGTATTAATTCCTTAATATCAATTTTCTTAAGTTTAATGTATCAAGGTCATTCCTTTTGCCTTATTGCTCAAGCTAAAACTGTGGCCATCAATGAGTCTTCAATGTCCAATCTTTCCTTCTCTTTTAGGTATTAACTTCTTGTTATTAATTCACTTAAGTTTTTAGTTCATTAAAATCAATCCAAGTGCCCAAGATTCAATGCCAAAATCGTGGCTTCATGATGTCCTTTATCCAATTTTTCTTTCCACTTTTACGCATTAGTTTTCTTAACACTAATTCACTTAAATTTAGTTCATCAAAATAAACCCATTTGTCTCTTTACCAAGACCAAAACCGTGGCACCCCTCTTGGGTATTAAACTCTCAAGGTCCTCCAATAATTTGTGTTAATACTATCATTCAACCTTTGATTACATAAGTATTATTTCACTTTTATACAAAACCAATTTTCACCCCTAACTTCTAGACAAAACCGTGGCATCATGTTGAGGTAGGAAACTCCAAATTTTCCATTTAGCAACCCCAACATGATCAAGCACAATTAATATATCAAACATATTCAAGAGCATAATCAAGTATCAATCAAATTCAAGAATACTAATCATGCAAAATGTTAGCCATGGCAACCATTACCCAAGAGGGGGGTGAATTGGGTGATGACTAGTTTTAATGCAACTTTGACAAATTATGCATTTTGAATAACTCAATTAATAAATGCAGTGGAATAAGTCTAATAAATGTACAACTATTGAGGATTACTCAAATACAACTTGGGATATATGATGAACTAAGTGAATAAGCTAGATATCATGTTGTAACAATCAAAACATCAAGATATGCAATAAATAAATATATTCTATCAAATACTGAATTTAAAGAGTATAGGGAAGAGAGAATCAAACTCAAGAATTTATCTTGGTTCAGCCACCAACCACTTGTGGCCTACATCCAGTCCCCAAGCTTAACTTGAGATTTTCTTCACTATCTCCTAGACTTTACGGGTGCTAGAAAAACCTTTGTATATACAAGAGCACTCCTCACACCTTGGGATACCTCACCCTTGTGCTAGAGCCTCCAATTCTTCAAGCTTCACAGGTGCTTGATGACCTTTACAATCAAGAGCACTCACAACACCTTTGGGATACCTCACCCTTTGTGTTTGAGTCTCACTATAAGGGATACCTCACCATTTTCTCTCTTGAGGGATACCTCACCCTCTTACAATGATTTCTAGATGAAGAGAAAGAATAGAAACTCTCACAAGAGTGGATATACAACTTGAAGAACAAAGTATAGATGATAGAAAACTCTCTCAAGAGCGGATAATACAAGTTAAAGCTCAATGGGTATAAAGGATTTACACACTTAGCTCAAAACAAAGATTTGGAGAAAAAGATGATGAATTTCATTTTCAATGTTCAAGGGTAATTTTCAAAATGTTCTCCAACTTGTTTTTAATGCCCAAATACTTTTATTTATAGCCCAATGAGTTTTAGAGCCGTTGGAGGTGTTTAGAAATGATTTTCTATGAAAACTAGCCGTTTATAGCCGTTAGAAACGTTCCTGGGCACTTTGTAATCGATTACAAGTTTCATGTAATCGATTACAAGCTTTCTGGGCACTTTGTAATCGATTACATACTTTGTGTAATCAATTACATGCTTTCTGGGCACTTTGTAATCGATTACATACTCTGTGTAATCGATTACACGGCTTCTGTCAATGTTGTAATCGATTACATGACTTGTGTAATCGATTACACCATTTCTAGTTTTCAAAACCGACTTTAATAGGTCATAACTTCTTTATTTCTTATCCAATTAAAGAAAATGACCATTCATTGGAAATCTCTTTGAGTCTACTTTCATATGAAAGAAGTCTTAGAACAAAACTCAAAGTATTTTGAAAGATATGATCAAAATAGTAACCAAAGGTCAGATGTTCAAAACTCAAACTTTAATTGGTCATAACTTTTTTGTTTCTTATCCGTTTAAAGCAAATGACCAGTCATTGGAAAGATCTTTGAGTCTATTTTCAAATGAGATATGTTTCAAAGTAAAACTCAAAGTATTTTAAAAGTTATGATCAAAAGAGTAATTATATGTCAGTTTTGTAAAATACAAACTTGGCTATTTGTTATAGATTTGAAATATTACCATAACTAGCTTTCCAAAATAGTTTGTTGGGCATATAAACATTTTAGAAACACTTATAAATATGTTTAAAAACTTTTTTGAGCTTAATGTGATTCCTTTTTACCTTTACACAATATCTAAGTCCTATAAGCTATTCTTGAAGATGTTGGACTAGATCTTTTGCCACCATCATTTCTTGATGTAATCCAAGCTTCCAAAGAAAATCTTCTCTTCAAAACTTGCAAATGCTTGGAACATCTTTTCATTTTCATTCTCCTTGAGTTGAGCATAGTTGTGATCTTTTGCTTTCTTGTTGCAATGCTTACTCTTGGTACTTGGACTAACCTACAAAGTATTACTCACTTAACCAAACATAGTTAGTCCAAATTCATAACTCAATATCTTCATATGCATGATTCATAAATGTATAACTCTAGTTAGTCTAACATGCATACAAGACTTTCATAGACATATCCAATATTAATTCATTTATAACTCATATAAAATATTATTGGATATATTATATGATGAATGTTACATATATCTCATTAAACACATTTATGTAACATGCTCAACATTCTTTTGTGATACATTTGTCATTTATTAAGTACAACTATAAAGCATAAGCATCATTCTTTTTGTCTTATATTTGTCATCATCAAAACTTAACATATTAAATCATTAGGGCAAACCTATTTTCACAATCTCCCCCTTTTTGATGATGACAAATCACCAAAGAAAAAATATGTTTAGCAATATATAAGGATAGATATTCATGTAAGCATATCAAACAATTAAGCACAAGCACATATTTTTCTTTCCAACTTTCTCTCCCCCTATTTGACATCAACAAAAAGGCTTAGGAAGGAAAGATAATATTTTTCTCTCCCCCTAAAGATAAGAACCATGTTGTCAAAAAGAGTAGGATCATCAAAACCATAAACTTCTTCAAGTTATTCAACTCATCACTATCTCTCCTTATTTAATTATATACCTAATTCAAGAAAGGAGAGATGAAATAAGTATGCTTTCAAGATATAAAAGATTATTCATGCAATACTTGTCATATTTTGGTACTTTAACATTTAGCATATGATAGCAATAAGCTTAAGAAATTATGTCTAACATATAATATCTTGCATACCACATCATAAATAAGTACCACTTGATATCACTTGATAGGGGATACAAAATATTCATGTAAGATCATGGAATTAAGGTTTTCAAATAAAAGATCATACAACTTGTCACATATCAAGCATTTCTCAATGAAAGAATCAAAAGATATGAAGTTTAAGAATGTTTACCTTCTTTCATTGATATAGGAAAAGAGAATGAATGATGATCTTTGTTGACATGTTGATAGTATTAATAATAAAACACTTCATGTCAAGTAAGGATGTAAGCCAAGAGATATAAGCAATAATCTAATAGCTAGGCTCCCCCTCACAATATGCATGTTATCAAAATATCAAATATAATGGTTTAACATAGTTATGCATATGTTCTTAGTCAACAAGGATATGGGAGAATAATATGTAAGATAAGTTCCCCCTTATTGAAGCACAAGATAGATAAAGGGAAATATGCATGCTAAGATCATATAAGCACATTACTATAAAGAAAAGCAAGGCATAGATACATATTCTTAATCCCTCAAACAAAATCATTTTAAAAAACTTCTCCCCCTTTCAAAAAGAATTTTATAATAACACATTACATTTTCAAAAGTATTTTAGAAGGGTAGAAGAGATTTATATTGAAATCACATATTCCTTGAGAGTGATCAAACCCAAGTCAAAAGAGCATTTGAAAGTACATCTCCTCTTTTTCTCATTAAATAAGAGCCTTGAAGAGATAAAACACTTTTGAAGAACAAGGCTTATCTTTTGAAGTATCAAGATGAGCTCTATAGAACATTTCAAAAGATCTATTTAGAAACTTAAGCATTCTCTCAATATTTAATAATATTTTTCAAAGCAAAAGAAGAGAATACTACATTTATAGCACAAATCAAATGATTTCCAAATTTTTAAGATAAATATGAGGTGAAAATACTTTCAAGTTCTTAAGACAAGTTCAAAAGATTCTTAAGGATATGGAACTTGAAAAGCTTCTTTTAAAAAAAAACAAACTAGAAATTCTTTCCAAAACAAGAGCATGATTCTCATAAGTTTATACCACTAAGAACCATAGATAAAGAGAATCATATATATATCAAACATTGACCTTGATGAAATATGCTATAGGGATTAAAACATGTATAGAACTAATATCATCTACCCTATATGCAATGACAAAATTAGTAAGTTAATATCCAATTAAGCACTTTGTCAATGTTAAGTATACTTCTCATGTAAAAAAAGCATCTAATCATTTAAGATCAATTTATCAACAAGTATCATACAATTTATACCATATAGAATACCACAATAGCTTAGGGATAGAGATACTTATTAAGAGAGTGATGCTTCTTTAGAATGTTCTTCATTTATTGGACCTTTGAGTTTGGGCTTTCTTCCATTGAGTATTCTATTCCATTGCTCTTGAAGAAAGTCTCCTTATGTCCCTTTTCATCCAGCTCTTTTCTTTGTCCATATATGCTTGACATTTCAATATTTGATGACTATATTTCAAAAGTTCTCAAAAAAAAGGGTTAGCATCAAATATCATTTAAACTTATTTACAAGCATAGTTTAGGTTGATATACAATGTAAAACATGTACCACATTATCAACCATGCAATATTTGTTCTAACAAGAACAAAAGAAGGTCATCTGTACTTGAATCCAAAAAAAATGATTTAAGCATTTTAAAGCATGATTCAAGTTTATCAAGAAATACATGATCAACATCAAAACTTATTTAAGCATTTTGGGGCAAACAATGATCATGTAAGGCATGTAATATCAAGTAAGAAATTTTAGTATGCACACATGCCAATCAAGAACAATAAGTCTCTTATTGTAGTGAAAGAATTAGAAAACCGTGGAACTATAACTTTTGAAACCATTATGATTCATTTGAAGATATACTTCATTAAAAAAAAATATTGAAGTTCAAAGATAAGTTCAAGGAACAAAAAAAAGAATCATTTACTTATTGTTTTTAAAATATGAACATATCAAGCAATTTCAAACAAGCAGACAAATAACTTTTAACTATCCAATCTCTAAGTAAGCATATAAACAAATTGAGCATCAAAGAGAAAGGATTAGAACTACTTATGAGCAAGTGAATTTACATATTTGAGCGAAGAGAAATGGTCACAAGCTCAAGAATAAAGATATTGCCATAACATGTCATTCCAAGCAAAATGTGTGCATATCTAACATGTTAGCATATATAAAAATATTTTTAAAATATAGTGCTAGAAAAGCTCAACTTAAGGCATGATAAGGCATAAAAACAAATCTTTACTTATCCAACTATCACATGATATACAATTTAAAGTATAAGTAAGGATAAGAGATTGATATCATCAAAAGTGTACTCTTTGAGTTTTTATAGGTGACTCCAACTTCTATGCCTCAAGGCCCCTTGAGAATGTTGTGGTTCTCCATGTCTTTCTTTTTATGTTTTTCATCATTTTTCGAGAACTTGGACCATTTTAAGTTTTCCCAACCTCAAGTAGCATGCTTGTTTTTCACTTCATTTGCATGCTTGAGCTAATGGTCACCCTACAACATAATTTAAAGCAATTTCTTTGGTATCCACCAATTTTGGATCCGTAGGGGTTAGTCATTGATCATTAATCCATTATGCTTTTATAGATATCAAATTTTTCATAGTATGTAATTTGAGCATAGCAAATGTAAACAATCAATTACCATTAAGCTCATAGCCAATAATATGCATACATTCATGATATACAAACAATTTTAAGTGAAAATGGTCATTCCAGCACTTAAAACCACTTTTAAAGCTTGTGTAATCGATTACCATAGGTGTGTAATCAATTACCAGCCCTCTGGAATCCATGTAATCGATTACATGTTTGGTGTAATCGATTACACGAGTTCTGGAGACGTTGTAATCGATTACATAGTATGTGTAATCGATTACACACTCTCTGACTTTGCTTGGAACGCTTGGCAGAGCCTCTATAATCGATTACAGAGGTCTTGTAATCGATTACAAGCTTGCTGAATTCAGTTTTTGCACTTCAAACAGTAAGGGTCCAAACTCAAAGCTTTCAAATTAATTTCAAAACTTTCCAAAACAATTCCAAACATCATATAAGCTTAAAAACTGACCAGTTCTTGATCCAAAACTCATGTTTATACAAAAACTACAAATTATGCAGAAAATTGTAACTTTATACAGCAAGAGCTATGATTTTTAGCAAGAGTTATGTTTTATCCAATATGCTAAGTTCTAAGATATTTTTATCAAATGTGCTATTTCAAACAAGAAGTGAACTTATCTAGCATATTATCACATGTAGAGATGTATAGAAAATTTAAAGTATAGAAAACATCCATAGTCATAGAATACCTTATTATCAAGAAATATGCAAGGTAGTGAGTAAATGGTGTAACAAGAATATAATCATGTGCTATATATAATATTCAAATTTTATCAAGTACACATGATTCAATTAATCACTTAAGGCCTACAAGAAATATACCTCAAATTCATTGACTTTACAAGTGAATGTGCATAAGAGGTAGAAACTTTTGATACCTTGGCCTTAATGATCAAGGAAGCTCTTTTCCTTACTCATTGCTTCTCTTTTGGTGTTTTGAACTTTGAAAGTTCTACATTTTGTACTTGAGAAGCTTCGGTTGAAGTCGTCTTCCTTCTTTGATCAAAACTTCTACCAATGGGCTTTAGAAGCATTCCCTTTGATGATTCATTTTTCTTTTGACCAATTAATCCATCCTTTTGAGAAGTTTTCTGCATAATTGAAACACTAGGAGGACTTTTTGGTACCCACTTCATCTTGGGTCCTTCAATGTTAGTACTAGAACCTTTAAGACCTTTAGGAACCCATACCATATTATTTCTCATATAAGAATTTCTTCTATAATTGCATAAATGAGAAATATGTCCTAGATGACCACAAAAATTACAAACAATTGAATTTAATGATGGTTTGGTCCTTTGAAGATCATCTTTGGAAAACTTAAGCTTTTTGTTGTTAATACATTCTATGTTATTTTTGTCATAAGCCTTACTTAATTTTTCATGTGAAATAACATCAATTGCATTCTTATTAACACACATGGATTGTAAGCAAATAGAATCATTAGCTTTGACAAATTCACAATATAAGTTCTCAACTTGATTTTCTAAATTAATGCATTTTTCACAAGAAGTTGAGGTTTCACATTTCAAAGGCATTTCCTCATCAAGAAAAGCATATTCATTTTTCAAGATATCAATTTCATTTTCAATGGAGGAAATGTTTTCCAAACAAGATGAGTTTCTCTTTTCTAAAAGCAACAAACCATCATGCAATTCATCATATGCACATTTTAGCTCATCATAGGAAGGACTATAATATAGTTTAACATTATTTACCTCAAAGTCCTTTTTAAGGGAATCACCATCTTTCTCATCAATTTTGTTTTGCTTTGCCTTTTCTTCAAATTGAGTACCATCATCACCAAGAGACATTGAGCTCATTTTCTTGCTTTGAACATGTTCTTGAGGACATTTTTCAATGTTGTCTTCCTCTAAAGGATTTTGCTCTTCTTGCTCTCTATATACAACTTTATACACAAAATCATTATTAGCAAGATAAATAGAATCAAGAGCATCCCATATATCTTTAGCACTAGAGCAATTTTTAATTATAGCATAAGCATCATCATTTAAACCACTTCTCAAGATTTGCATTGCTCTAATGTTCAATGAAAAACATTTCTTATCATAGTCATTCCAAGTTTGTTTTGATTTGCATGTAAATCCATCAAGCATAATATCCCACAAATCAATATCAATAGATTGCATATAAATTTCCATTCTAGCTTTCCAATAAACGAAATTCGCACCATCAAAGAATGGTGGTTTATTAATTTCAAAACCATTCATTTTGAAAAGCTTGTAATGGTTGCCAAACAAACAAAGATCTTTAACTCCAAGTCAAGTTAAGCTTTTACCAGAGCACGAAGCTCTGACACCACTTGTTAGCCATGGCAACCATTACCCAAGAGGGGGGTGAATTGGGTGATGACTAGTTTTAATGCAACTTTGACAAATTATGCATTTTGAATAACTCAATTAATAAATGCAGCGGAATAAGTCTAATAAATGTACAACTATTGAGGATTACTCAAATACAACTTGGGATATATGATGAACTAAGTGAATAAGCTAGATATCAAGTTGTAACAATCAAAACATCAAGATATGCAATAAATAAATATATTCTACCAAATACTAAATTTAAAGAGTATAGGGAAGAGAGAATCAAACTCAAGAATTTATCTTGGTTCAGCCACCAACCACTTGTGGCCTACATCCAGTCCCCAAGCTTAACTTGAGATTTTCTTCACTATCTCCTAGACTTTACGGGTGCTAGAAAAACCTTTGTATATACAAGAGCACTCCTCACACCTTGGGATACCTCACCCTTGTGCTAGAGCCCCCAATTCTTCAAGCTTCACAGGTGCTTGATGACCTTTACAATCAAGAGCACTCACAACACCTTTGGGATACCTCACCCTTTGTGTTTGAGTCTCACTATAAGGGATACCTCACCATTTTCTCTCTTGAGGGATACCTCACCCTCTTACAATGATTTCTAGATGAAGAGAAAGAATAGAAACTCTCACAAGAGTGGATATACAACTTGAAGAACAAAGTATAGATGATAGAAAACTCTCTCAAGAGCGGATAATACAAGTTGAAGCTCAATGGGTATAAAGGATTTACACACTTAGCTCAAAACAAAGATTTAGAGAAAAAGATGATGAATTTCGTTTTCAATGTTCAAGGGTAATTTTCAGAATGTTCTCCAACTTGTTTTTGATGCCCAAACACTTTTATTTATAGCCCAATGAGTTTTAGAGCCGTTGGAGGTGTTTAGAAATGATTTTCTATGAAAACTAGCCGTTTATAGCCGTTAGAAACGTTCCTGGGCACTTTGTAATCGATTACAAGTTTCATGTAATCGATTACAAGCTTTCTGGCACTTTGTAATCGATTACATACTTTGTGTAATCGATTACATGCTTTTGGCACTTTGTAATCGATTACATACTACATGTAATCGATTACACGCTTTTATCAATCAACGTTGTAATCGATTACATGACTTGTGTAATCGATTACACCATTTCTGGTTTTCAAAACCGACTTTAAAAGGTCATAACTTCTTCATTTCTTATCCAATTAAAGAAAATGACCATTCATTGGAAAGCTCTTTGAGTCTACTTTCATATGAAAGAAGTTTCAGAACAAAACTCAAAGTATTTTGAAAGATATGATTAAAATAGTAACCAAATGTCAGATGTTCAAAACTCAAACTTTAATTGGTCATAACTTTTTTGTTTCTTATCCGTTTAAAGCAAATGACCAGTCATTGGAAAGATCTTTGAGTCTATTTTCAAATGAGATATGTTTCAAAGTAAAACTCAAAGTATTTTAAAAGTTATGATCAAAAGAGTAATTATATATCAGTTTTGTAAAACACAAACTTGGCTATTTGTTATAGATTTGAAATATTACCATAACTAGCTTTCCAAAATAGTTTGTTGGGCATATAAACATTTTAGAAACACTTATAAATATGTTTAAAAACTTTTTTGAGCTTAATGTGATTCCTTTTTACCTTTACACAAGATCTAAGTCCTATAAGCTATTCTTGAAGATGTTGGACTAGATCTTTTGCCACCATCACTTCTTGATGTAATCCAAGCTTCCAAAGAAAATCTTCTCTTCAAAACTTGCAAATGCTTGGAACATCTTTTCATTTTCATTCTCCTTGAGTTGAGCATAGTTGTGATCTTTTGCTTTCTTGTTGCAATGCTTACTCTTGGTACTTGGACTAACCTACAAAGTATTACTCACTTAACCAAACATAGTTAGTCCAAATTCATAACTCAATATCTTCTATGCATGATTCATAAATGTATAACTCTAGTTAGTCTAACATGCATACAAGACTTTCATAGACATATCCAATATTAATTCATTTATAACTCATATAAAATATTATTGGATATATTATATGATGAATGTTACATATATCTCATTAAACACATTTATGTAACATGCTCAACATTCTTTTGTGATACATTTGTCATTTATTAAGTACAACTATAAAGCATAAGCATCATTCTTTTTGTCTTGTATTTGTCATCATCAAAACTTAACATATTAAATCATTGGGGCAAACCTATTTCCACACAAAATTTATAATTCAAGCAAGCATACAAAGAACATACAAGGATAGATTTCTCCATCAACACATATACAAAGTCTCCTCACCACCATAAGTGGTTGAAGTGAGTAGTCTCCCTCTTACCTAGAGGAGACAATGCAAGAAAACAACTCCTTGGTTCCTTGATTTGTAAATTTCGGATTCCACCTTCAAGAGAACCATAAAGTGGTCAAATTCTCATATTTACAAACTAAAGCTTGAAAAGAATGATTCTTGGTCACATAGGTAACCAAGGAAAACGAAATTGATAGGTGAATTGGAAGAACTTTACCTAAAGCCTTAAGCTTGAACTCCTTGAGATTCCTTATTTGGTGATTTTCGGATTCTACTCTCCTAAGAACCCTAGAGTGTTCAAAATCACTCAAATCACTCATCAATGCTAAAAAAAAGAAGCCCTTGGTCACATAGCAACCAAGGAAAAAGAAAATGAGAAGAAAATGAAGAGAAATCAAGAATCTTTACCTTGGAAGACAATGGAGACAAGGTTGGATTTTGAGCAAACCTTCCAAATGAGACTTGTAGAGAAGATGAAGATGAGTGTATAAATGTGTTTAGTGAAGAGAAAAATCAAAAAGCTTAGCCATCCATGGAGAAGTGATTTTCGAACTTGAAGAAGGAGGGGTAGAAAGGATGGATTTTTAAAGAAATTTTCTAAAGAGAAAGTGTAGAGGAGGTTGAGAGAAGCCTAGAAATGGTGTTTATGAAGAGAAAAGTGAAGAGAAGACTCTCTAATGGTGGCTGGAAATTTCGGATCTAAGAGGAGGAAGAGGAGAAGACGTAGAGAGCAAATGGAGGTAGAAATGGAAAATGGAGAAACTTTCTACACAAAGAAGGTAGAGAAAGTGAGTGCAAGTGTGGAAATGGGCTTAGAGAGGAGAAAATATGAGTAAAAATGGAGGAGGAGGTGCTGCCATTTTCGTGCTCATGGTGGAGGTAGAGAGAAGGAGGAGAAAAGATGAAGAAGATGAAGTGAAGAGAGAGAAAGTGATAGGTAAAGTGAAATTAGGGTTTGATAGATTTAGTTTTAGTGGGCAAGTCACCATTATGCCCTCCTTGGCTAACGTGGGCTGCTGAATAGAGGAGAGAGTGAGGGGAAAAATTTGGCTTCTCATGCAAGCCAAGGGTAATTGGGTCATTTGGTGGTCAAAGCTTTTCAAAGAAACTTTGAAAAAGCACACAAATTTGAATTAAAGTAGATTTGATTTGACATAAAGTGGATTGCATTAGGATAGGGTGATAGGATTTCTAATGCATGCTATTATCCAATGAATAATAGTTACAGTTGACAGAAGTCAGTATTAATTTATTTGACAGATGAAATTTACACAGCATTTTATTATTCTGACTGCTAAATTTCTTGAAAAATGTGAAACCTCGTAAACTGTGTCCAGTCTCGGGTTTAGTAAGATCCCCCGTTGACAAGTCCATAGTTCAAAGTTCTCAGAGAAAACATCTTGTTTCTCTGGCTCCGTTCAGTGCGCACGTAAAATGAGGAATATATTAAAATATTCAACATTTATGAAAAAATCCCAGAAAATTCTCAAAAATTACAAATATTATAAAACGACTATCTATCTTATCATTTTTCAATTTTTGAAGCATTATAGTCATTTTTCCAACTCTGCTCATTACGAACGCAAAATGAGGAATATATTAAAATATTTGTCATTTCCGAAAAATTCTAAAAGAATTCACATAAATCACAAATATTAGAAAATAACTATTCGTAATAAAATTTTCCAACTTTTGGAGCGTTACAGTCATTTTGCCAACTCTGCCCAGTGTGCACACAAAACGAGAAATAATATTAAAATATTTCACTTTTTCAAAAAAATTCCAGAAAATCCCAAATATTGTAAAATGATCATTTGTCCTAAAATTATTAATTTTCGGGATGTTACAAAATCCCTATCAGGATCCTAATGCTGAGTACCTGCACTTGATACAGATGGCATCACGATTCCAATCATGCTCCATAAATACCAGGCTAAGATAACCGAATGAGGTATCTGTTATCATATAGCAAAAATTCTACTTGTGCACAGCCTAACTTGAGCGTTGAAGTTCCTTTGCAGGTACCCTCATTTTTCATTCAACACGCTTGGCAGCGGTTACGCAAGGAGGAAACCACAACATACGTGCCTATCTCAGGTACCCTCTGAATCCACTTCAAAACATTGGCGCCGTCTGTGGGAATCCGATAAACTTCCATTCCCACGTCAACCATGGTGAGCACAAGACAAAACCAAAGGAGAGGAAGTGTTGCGCACGCTGCCCCAGCCCAAGGACAGGGCCCAGTGGCTCAGCGCGACCCTCCTTCTGTTGCACCACCAAAAACCTTCACTGTTAAAAGCAGGCTTGTTCTGGTAGAGACTCTCAACGAGGGGCACGAAACCTCTGCAACGGCTGAAAGCCCCGCCCCCTCGTGAAGGGTCTTTGTTCGAGATAGATTTGTCTTTCCTCTCACCAATGGGGAAAATAACGCGAACCAAGGAACGAGGATCCCTGTGCACGCCCGCCTGGGAATCTCGAATATAGAGGCAGACCATATGTCTCATTATGAAGACAACGCACAATCCGCAATGGCAATGAATGATCTTCGAGAACTGTTATATCAACAGACTGCGTTGATAGACAACCAATAGCGTCAGTTGGAAGAACAACATCGTCGCTTGGAAGATTTAGAAAGATCTTTGCGCGTTGACAATGATAATGGAGAGCGACATGCGATCCTTAACAATCGAGTAGCCCAGCGCGTCGGCGTCGGGATCATTGGAAACAATGGCCCGGCCCCCAGCCCCCAGTAATAATTCACAGATGCTCTAATGGTGTACAAGGACCCAAGAAACTTCAAACCTCCAAGTAACTTGGAGCCTTATGATGGGACCACGAATCCGCAGGAGCATTTGGATGCTTACACTCAGTTCATGCAGCTTTACGGGTACACCTTGGAATTGTTGTGCTGTGCTTTCCCTCTCTTTTTGAAGAAGGATGCTCTCCGCTGGTTTGTTACTTTATGAACAAAAATTATAGGATGGGAAGACCTCACACAACGCTTCTTACTATATTATACTATTGCCAAGGAATAGTCGAAGTCAATTGATTCTCGTTTTGGAATCCGCCAAGGAAGCAACGAATCCTTGCACAAATACATTAAGAGGTTCAGTCACGCTTGTGTGGGTATAGAGGCCCTTGATGATAAAATAGCCCTCCATTATGCCAGAAACGCTCTCTGGACTGATTCAAATATTTTTTGGTCACTTGCTAAAAAGAAGTCGGCTAGTTTAAAAGAGTTTCACTTGCGGGCAGACAAATATATCGAACTGGAGGAGATTACCAGAGCTAAAGAGAGCCTGAAAAAAGGCAAACCCATTCACCAGAAAAAGAATCATAACTCCAACCAAACCCGTGATCCCTCCAAGAGTGAACGGTATAGGCCCAAGTACTCTGAGTACACTCCTTTGAACACCGCTCGAGAGACAATCTTGAAGGAGGTCCTTCAAGAGGCCATCACTCGTGAAGAAGTAATTCCAGAAGGATCATTCGAAACATTGAAGGTGGCATAAGAGCTACGGCCATGAAACAGAAGACTGCTACTAACTCTGAGATGTTATCGAGTCCCTGATCAAAGAGGGATGGTTGCAAAAGTACATTAGTGGTTTCCGAGGTAATGAGGACTACGGAAGACATAGGGATCGGAGATGAAGCCGTAGTCCACAGCGGAGTCCAAACCAACGTCTAAAAGAAGAACCCAGAGTCCCACCAGAAGAACCCGGAGCCCCGCCAGAAGATCCTAAACCCTGCCACACCATGATGTCGAAAACAGGCAGGATCATAACTAGGATACTCAAGGCGGGGGTGATAGAAAATATAGACTTATCAGTACCATCTCCAGAGGGTTTGCAGGTGGAGATTTGTCTAATAATTCTCAGAAGAAAGCACTCAGGACAGCGGTCTTAAGCGTATCCAGTTCTTCGCGAAGACCATATGTCAAAGACAGTGACGCACCACCCATTTCCTTCTCCGAAAAGGACTACGAAAATATTATCCGAGATCATGAGGACCCACTGGTCATATTCAGAATAATATTCAACGCCAAAGTCTATCGTATCTTTGTGGACCAGGGGAGTTTGGTGGATATTATGTTCATGATTGCTTTTGAAAGGCTGAAGTTCCTTCTATCCGCATTAACACCATATGAAGGTGAACTTACAGGCTTCTCTAGGGAAAAAGTTATCCCGACGAGATAATTTCAAACTTTCTTGACCTTGGGTGACGATAGCATCTATAGAACTATCAAGGTGCAATTCTTGGTTGTGGATTGTTCCTCAGCTTACAATATTATTTTGGGTCGTCCTACATTGAATGGCATTGCCACTGTAGTCTCTACCGCCCCCCAGGCCATGAAATTCCTTAACAGGAATAATAAAATGGTCATAGTCAAAGTTGATCAGATTGCAGCTCGTAAATATTATAACGAAAGCTTGAAGATCAGTAGGGCTTCTAGGAAAGCAAAGGCTCGCACATCCATCCCAGCCCATGATCAAGTCAACATCCTAATGGCCGAGTTGGATGCACGTGAGGAAATTCGAGATACGAGACCCCAGCTCGAAGCAGAATTGATCCCGCTGCATCTTAGTAATAAGCCCAACCAAATCACCAAGATAGGTGCAAACCTTGAAGAACAGGAGAAGATCTAGTTGATAAAGCTCTTATAGAAAAACAAAGATCTTTTTGCCTGGACATCCGCTAACATGCCTAGGCTTGACCCTGCTTCATCTGCCATCATTTATCTATTAAACGGGATGCGAAGCCGATCTCCTAGAAGAAAATAAAAGTTGGCCCAGAGAGGCAACATGTAACACTCTCCTTGGGATATCACATTTCAGACTAACTTCTTATAATTAATTACCCAAGTTATAAAATATTTAATACTAAATACAGGTTTCAAAATTTCTTTTTCGTGGAAAACATAAACTTTACTGAATTAAGAAAACACAAAATATAAAAACTAAATAAAATACATCTCTTGTACATAATATAGATTCGTAACATCTTTGTTACAGAAAACTTACATATTCTAAAGAAAATATGATTACTGTATAAAAACTCGATCTAGCCTAAGTTCACAACACCTAAAGACATAAGTCCATCTCAGAAAACAAATTCCCTAGCCTGGAATGTCTCGACAGATAGAAATCCGAGCAAGTGATATCTTGGAGTCCTCCCTAGGAGTATAGTGAAGATCATTCCACAACTCCTTGATAGATAAAACAAACTCTACCTATGCAACCGTAAAAGAAGAAGTAATGACCCCATGGCGGGTCCTACTTGCGGATAGAGTAATGTTGTAACATTCCAAAAATTCTTTATTTCATTATAAATAATTATTTTATAATATTTATGATTTTTAGGAATTTTTGTGGATTTTTTTGGAAATGATGAATATTTTAATATATTCTTCGTTTTGCGTGCACACTGAGCGGAGCCGGGATAATGAAATGTTTTCCTTGAGGCTGGTAAATCTTGAACTGTCAATGTGTCAATGGGGGATCTTACTAAACCCGAGGCCGGGCACAGTTTGAGAGGTTTATGTTTTTCGAGGTCTTATCTGCTTGATAAAATCACGGTATCATAAAATTATCTGATGAATAATAAAATATTATTTTCATTAATTGTAACTTTTATTCATTGAGAAAATAATTCTAACAGTGTAATTAATCATCTGTCGGATGTATTTAATTAAGGAGACAAGCTTACTATGCACTTTATCGAGAAACGCGTGAAGCTTCTCAAGGAAGCTTTGAGAGAAGCTTCTAGGAAGCTTCCTCCAACCACTTCTTTCTCTCTCCTCCCTTTTTGGTGCTGCACGGTTGACTAAGGGGACATATTACATTTTCACTTCTCTCATTTTCTCCCCCTCACGTCTGCTCTCTTTCTCCCTTCTCTTTTCACTCTATAGCAGCAGCACCCTTACCACCCATACCTCCATTTCATCTCCAAGCTGTCACACTCCTTGCACCCACTTCGTGTTTGGAGGACCACCATCTTTGAGGAAGTCATCTTCAGGAGTTCACCATTCTCTCCATCTTCATCCTCTTCCACCTTGGAAGCTTAAAGGTTGGAGCTTTAAGGTAAAAAGCTCATGGCTTTCACTTCCTCTCTTCTCATTTTCGTGACCCATGGTCATTTTGGTGACCATGGATATCCATTTCAAGATTTGGTTTTGATTTTGTAAGTTGAATGTTCTAGGACATTCAGGAAGCTAAGCACGAAATTTCTAAGCAAAAAGGAGCATCCTTTCTTTGTGCTTCTCTAAGGTAAGAGGAAGACACTCCTCCTCAACCTCTATTAGCATTTAGAAACGTTGTCTAAGATTGGTAGTGAGGGAACCCCATTGAGGGTCATCCTGTATTTGCATGTTGTTTGTAATGTGTTTGTGCTATTAGGTTGTTTTATGTATATTGTTGTGTCTGAGTGGATTGGAACGTATAATATGGGAGGAGATGACGTCGGATTGGTTCTCGGATGGCCACGGTTTTGAGCCCAAAAGTTTGGGGATTTTTGGTGAACAATTGTAATAACTTGAACTCCTGACCATTTAGTAGAATGCCTAAATCCGTCGAGTTTAGACTTCGGACCATATCCGTCGAATTTGATCTTCTGACCAAATCCGTCGAGTTTAGACTTCTGACTATATCCGTCGAATTTGATCTTCTGACCAAATCCGTCGAGTTTAGACGTCTAACTATATCCGTTGATTTTAGTCTTATGACCATATTCGTCGAATTTGATCTTCTGACCGTTAAGCACAATGTCAATATCCATCGAGTTAGGATGTCAAGATTCATCAAGTCAGAATGCCAATATCCGTCGAGTTAAGACTTCTGACCATTGAATAGAAACTTCTCCAATGTCAATATTCGTCAAATTTAAATTTCTGACCATTTTGTGTTTTCGTCGGCTCAACACTTGGAAGGTTTCTCCAACGTCAACACCCATCCGTCAAAAATAAGTTTTTTGCTAATTTTCTAGTATATTCAACAGTTTTTTATCTTCATTCGACAGAACCTTCATTTGACAGAAATCGATTTTTAACCATTCTTGTCAAAAGTGTAACACAGCCCTTTTCATCACTAACTTACCTTATGACTGACACCTCTCATCAATCAGCCATGTGATTTTTCGTCGAAAGGTAGCTTCAATTTTATACTAGATACATTGCCTCCGTCGAATTCAAAAGTGTAATTTATCACCTAACACCTAGGGATTAAATCAATGGAAATAGGACGCAAGAATTAGCTAATTGGAAAAATTAAATTATACTGAGATTCATAAATTTTAAAGAACCTACAATGGAATTTTCATGAGGCTTAGGATAACCTTTGTTAGGGTAAGAACAAGAGAGTGTGAGACTTTGAGATCTTAGAATAACCTTCTAAGGGTATGTGAATAAATTACCTAAGAGGATTTAGTTGATTGAGAGAATTTCTTTAGAGACAAACTTCGTAAGAAAAGCTAAATCTAAGCAAGAATTCATAATACACTTTAAAAAGGTATTGATTATGATATTATGGGTCCATGTGAGTGACCAATGATTGTGTTGATTCCTGCTTTGGCCAATTGTGACATATTATGGAATAGTATGTAATAATGATCACACATGAATATGCATAGAGTCTGTATGCATTGTGAATGTCCATTGGACTATCGTAAGGCCTAGTTGCCTAGGAGTTGAACACACCTTAGTGCGGGTCCGAATAGACAAGTGTAGTTCTTTTGTTGACCTTGGGGGCGTCAGGGTGTGGGTACCTCGCAATGGACAGTTGGTAGCTCTTCTGTCTGTGGGGCAGACCGATGCAAACGTACTGACAATCCGGACCGAGACACTGTACTATATCATGATCTAGCGTAGACTGTCTGTACAATGCCATAATGTGCATGTGGATAAATTGATGAATTATAGCACTTCGGCTTCGGCAGCCGAGTTGTAGATGTGTCTCCTGATCTTTCTCTCCGATAATTGTGTCTAGCTCCATGGAGTAGGATTTTGACTATTGAATGCATGTGCATAGTGAGTCCATGAATCATCTGGCATTTATTGTTATTATAATTGGAACTGTTGCATTACTGACATATATATATATATATATATATATATATATGACTGCCTGGAACTGTTTGGTTGATTATAACTGCTACTAAATGTTTATTACCATTATTGCTATCAAAATTGCTATGTGGGCACTTTGCGCCATTTGGTTTCTTGATGCTATAATTGGTAATGATGGTAGGATGTCTTACCTCTTTTCTATTTCTCCATTACTGTTTGTCTGTATATTGCGTTCCATCGAAGATGACTGTAAGGAAACGAAAGCTCTCGATTTCCCTGGTTTTTGGCCTCACCTCGACTAGCGACTACTGAAGAGCATGGAGGCACGCACGCTCAAATTTCTGGGAGATGTGCGTTTGACCTTCTTAGGAGGGCCAGAGTGCTGGCAGATCAACTTTGACTCCGAGCGCTGCGTCTACTTGGGGGATGTATCGATATCTCTAGCCTAGAGGCGCCATGAGCCGCCTATTTTCACCTGTTGTATTAGCCTACATCTGGAATTTCATTTTCCTATACGTGAGATGTGGGGTGACCGTTATTACACCCCGCAGGAAGACTCTTTTCATTCCACAACTCTGGCCCCGTCCCGTAACTCTGCGGTTCCTATGGTGGTTTCCTCTGATGAGGAAGATCCCAAGGAGGTCCCTGAGGATGACCTCGCGGAGGATCCTGAAGAGGATCCTGACACGATTCCTCCTCATTTGAGGGACTGATTTTACTTGTAGCTACTGAGGGCTACCAGTATTTTATTTTAGGGGCCTGATGTTTTGACTGTAGTGGGCTGTATACTCTGATACCGTGGGGATGTGTATGTATAATCCTTTGGGGGCAGGTATAGTTTTGCTTTTTGGTATACCAGGCTTTATAACTAAACAGTTTGATAAATATATATATATATATGATGACGCAATGTTAACTCCCATGTATGCTTTACATCTGCTTTTATCCTTTATTTCCATTTATGTTTCGTCAACGTGGTTATTAACTATGGTTATTATATCAACAAAAAAAAATATATATATTCGCCAATTTAATTACCCAACTATAATCAAGTAAATATATATTATATTAAAAGGAACCGGGTCTTAACTTAGAAAATTTTATTTCTACATTGTAATTGACAATGTGATGTTCCCTTTCCAAAAAAAGGGGCGTTACAAATGTCACCACAATACTCTATATACTCTGAGTCCTAATGGACAAGCTAAGCAGCAGCGCCTTCAAGAAACTGTAGTCTAAAGAGACCTAACTGATCCCTTCTTGCCACCATCGTAGTCTTCACAGATATAAGCATAAAATAGAAATAGACAGAACAATACAACAAAGAGGTGAGATCCCCTACATCGCAGACCAATATGGCAGCAAAGAAATAATACGAACAACAATGTCATTCCATACATACAATCCATAGATTAATATAAAATCAGCAGATATATTCATGATATTTAATAGATAAATAATTCAATAAACTTGCAGCATAATAGCAGGCATAATGATAATTCCACATCAATATTATTTCACAACTATATAAATGTTGACTATGCATATGCACGATGTGTATGCTGATCATCCTTATGCACAATGCAACCAGTTCCTACTCCATGGAGTTAGACTCAAATTCAGAGATGAATATTCTAGAAGATCTGTCTGCCCAAAAAGACAGTCTATGCCTGATCATGAAAAGAAACAGCGATTGTCGAGCTGCCAATGCATTGTAGTTGGTTTATCACGGCCAGGGGTATATATATATATATATATATGTATAGTGATAGTATAATCACTAAGTGAATTACTGCGCCCAGACATCCCCTAAGATCTGGTCCAGATCCATTATCCTGTGAATTCCTATTCACTATTTAGGCATAAAACGCCACAACAGCCACTAACTGTATAGTGCTCAAATGCATATTCAATGAAATCAAACTACTATTGTACTGTTTCCAATGATATTAAATCAATCGCCCATACAATTATCTAATGGCATTAGTATCAATGATATTATATAACCGCCCATACAACTACATGATACCAAAGATCCACACGGGTCCAGAACTTCGGTCCCACAAGCACAATGCTAAACCACAACTACTTAGGTACAGTACGTCAGCTCTACAACACAACTTGCTGTTCCTCTCAACGCATAGCAATATTATTGCATTTTCACATTCGCGTTACACTTTTGTTACGTTTTCAAATCACATACTGATTTCTCAATGTTTTCTCAATCGCGTAAAGATTTTAAAACGTTTTCTCAATCGCGTAACTAAAAATCACTATTTTTAAGTTGCGTAAGAGTTTTTCTACATATTTTCAATCGCATAAAATATTTCTAACATATTTTAAACTTAAATTAAAACTTTTCTCATTTAATATCAAAATTGGACTTTAATCCTCATATTTCCTTAATAAATCACTTTTAAATAATATTTGTAATATTTTCTCACTAAACTTCCTTTAATTACTATTTTCAAACATTTTTCACAAAAACTTATATTATTTTAATTAATTCAAGATATTTCAAAAATATTTGTTCACTACTCTCAATAAAACTTTAAATAAAATACTGTAAGTTCCAAATCATCCTCAAAAATCATTTTCTTGCCAAAACTTCTCTAAATAATATTTTCTAATATTTTCTTCACAGAACTGGATTTCTTTGATTAACTTGGAATATTACAGCTGAAAATTTTCTAACGCGCTTCAAAACCCAAAGGGTGAGCTATACGTCAATAAATTTCAAGTTTTGACTTTTATCTCACTTAATACTCTAATTACACTAATTTAATTCTAAAAATTAGTTTACTTTCTTTTTACATCTCAAATTTCACTAAATTAAGCTCTTGTTAATTAATCCTTCAAGACTAAACTTAAGAAAATATTTTTGGTCTAAAATACTAACTTTTGAAATATTGGCTGAAAATCCATTTATTTTCCATAATCAAATATTTATTCATTTTTTATCTCATTTTTCTTTGTAAAAATATTTCATCCATTTACTTGTTACCTAAACATCTAAAATCCATACTTAGTAAAACATTTCAAGTGGTTTATTCCAAAATCATCATTGAGGCCGTGAGCCTCTTGGTTATTTGAACCCAAAATAGTTTTCCTTTCCACATGATTTTTATCATATACAACATATCATATATTCATGCTCACTATTAAGGCAATAAAATCAAATTAAGCATTTAATCATAATTTAATCATAATCATACCATCTTACATATATAAATCATGCATAAATATCAAAGCAATAAAAATCACAAATAATCTAACAAGCATAAACCAATAACCACATAATCGAGTGAATAAATCCTCACATGGATTTTTCACTCACAAACACAAACAATCCATTCCTTCACCACCACATATGGTCGATGAGGTTAATATCCCTCTTACCTGGTGTGTAGCTTCATAAGCTCCTTGTTTAATCCTCTTTGTATCAAACTTTCACCACTAAGTAAATCTTAGAATCAAAACAAACACATAAAAATTAGTATCTAAAGCTTGATTATGATGACCATAGATCAAACATGGTCTTAGAATTCCAAGAATCAAGTAAGAAATCAAGTTTCAAGATCTTTACCTTGAAACCCTAGAACTTAAATCCAAGAATCAAGCTTAAAGATGATTGATTTAGACTAAAGTCTCAACACCAAAGAGTCTTAGAATGATGTGAGGATTCAAGAAGTGAAGTTGGATTGAATCAAAAGTGGTTAGATGTTGGTGGAGTGGGTATAGCCGTGAGCTTCCTTGTATGAATAAGGTGTGAACTTTTTGATTTTCAACTTGAAGAACAAGATTGAAAATGGATGATTTAGGCTAAGATCTCAACTACAAAGTATCTTAAGATTGTGTATAGATTCTAGATCTAAGGTTGTTTAGAATTATTGAAGCTTGGAAGGTATTTCAATGGGTTTGGTCGTGAGCCTTTAAGAGAAGAAAAGAATGGAGTTTTTGGTGTTTGTTCTTGGAGTGCTTGTAAGAGAGAGAATGGAGAGAAAACTTAAGTCACAAAGTGTTAGAAAATGAAATAGAATTCCCTATTCTCATACATATGGCCATGTAGTTGCATGCATACGAATGCTAAGGCTTGTTTCGCAAGATAAAAATCCATCACATGTCTTCACATGGTCTCACATGGCATAGGTCATCAAGTGATCATCTATTGGTCATAATAGATCATTCAAGAACATCCTAGAACTACTGGTGGTCGTGGGACTCATTGGACAACTAACTATGTTTTCAATCCATATAATTCCTAGTTACATTTAGTTTAGGTAGTTAGTTCATTTAGTTACATTACTATCCATTTAGTTATATGATTAAGTCAAGCATTTGTCATTCATTAGTCATTCCTTCAAGATGACTCTAGATATTTTCTTGTAACTATGGATTCTAAGTATTAACAAATTTAGTTTGTTTCATTTAGTTACTACTTAGGCTTTTAGAGTAACTTAGTTAGATTATCTAGTTTCTTGCTAACTAGTCTAACTATTTTTGTTGACTTCATCTCCTAACCATTGATTTAATCTAAAGTAAATATCCTAAGCTTTCTTATCAAGTTTGGTCTCACACCATTGATTAGATCAATGGTAATCATCCAAGGCTTCTTCATCAAGTTTACCATCCAATAGTTCACAACAAAGTCCATGCCACTAAACTTGACCAATTTCTATTGGTTAGTCATAAAGCTAGGTAATGATAGCTCATGATTACGCTTAAGATATTTAAGTTAGATATTTTCATTTAGATATTTTTCAAAAGATATTTTCAAATGAGATATTTTAACTAAGATATTTTACAGAGCTAATTTCCTGTTAGATATTTATCCTTTGATATTTATCCATAGATATTTAACTAGGTGAGTCATTGTTTCTACAAGTTTCTAGAGAAAAAATAATAAGATAAGCTTGAAAGAGTAAGTAGCCAATTTGAATTTGTCTTCTAGCTTGGGTAGTCAATTTGAATTTCTCCTCTTCAACTTGAGTAACCATTTTGACTTCTTCCTGGTTGTCATTGGTTTATCACTTTGAGTCATAGCTATCAAGATATTTTCCCGAAGATATTACCCAATGGACAATAGCTAGCTGCTATTATTACACAATGGGTAATAAAAAACTCTTTTGGGTTTAATAAGATCCCTCGATCCCGTCTTGACAGTCCAAAACTTTCTGATCCAGTAAAAACTTTTATTTTTCTGGGCCTGCCTCAAACACACATACAGCTCAAAATAATATTAAAGGAATCAAAAACTCAGAAGATTCCACAAAAATTTCCAAAAATCATAAAAATTATAAAACTTATATATTTTCAGAAAAAATGAAATTCAAGCATATAGTTCAAAAATAATATTAAAATAATATTCAAATAATCAAAATACTTAAAAATTCCCAAAAATTCACAAAAATTCACAAAAATTATAAAACATATTTATATTAAGAAAAATGAAAAATCGGGGTGTTACAACTCTCTCCCTCAAAATTTCTCTTACCTTTATAACAAATAAGGATATCACTCCTTTACCTTGTCTTCAAGCTCCCCCGTAGCATCTCCAGTTACGTCGTTTCCAGATCACCTTTCTACTTCTCTCAAATTTCCTCTAACAGACTATTTGAAATAGTAATCGTATTCAAACAACTTCTTCCCAGTGTTAAATCCACAGACAATCGCATATTCTTAAATTGCTCTATCAATTCACTCTCCTTAACCATCATAATAGATATACTAAGCATATTTTCTACTTAAGGTATCTGTCACGATATTCGCCTTTTTGGAATGATACTGAAGTAAAAAATCGTAGTCTTTCCAAAAACTCTAACTACCGTCTTCTGATCGAACAGGTACTCTAAGCTCTTGTGATTGATGTAGACATCATAGGTTGATCCATAAAGAAAATGTCTCTAGATCTTCAATGCAAAAATGAATATCACAAATTCCAAAACATGAATCGAATAATTCTTCTCATGCACGTTCCACTACCTTGAAGTATACATATAATCTTTCTATTTTGCATCAACACGTGACCTCAATCCAAAAGTTGAACTTCCTCTACCAGAATTCGCACTTGGACAGCTTCGCGTATAACTTCTTCTCCTTCTTCAGAATTTGAACAAATCGCATCGAGATGCTCAACATGTTCCTCCGGACTTCGAGAATAGATCAGGATATCGCCAATAAGGACAACGACAAATCTGTCTTGGAACATCTTCTACTTTCACGTGAATCTGATGATAATCAGAACGTAATTCGATCTTGGAGAAAACAGCAGCTCCCTTCATTTGGTCTTCTAATTCCCATGTTGTATCTCCCGTCACATCGTCCCAGATTATCTTCACCAAGGTAATTTCTCTGAGTTGTTTCATTCGCCTTTCCTAAATCTTAACAGAAAATGTCTCATGGATCGAGTTTTCTTTATAATTGTACTGTATTTGGTACTATGACATGAGTTGGATCAAGAATATATTTTCTCAGTTGAAATACATGGAAAACACTGTGAAGGTTAGAAAGAAAAGTGATAAGGCTATTTGGTAGATTATCGGATTTATCCAACAAAGAATTTGATATGGTCTAATGAATTTAGAAATGAACTTTCTAGTATTCAAATCCAAAAATCTCAGTCTAGGGAAACACTAAAATTTTACTAAAATAATATAACAATATAATAAGATATGGTTGGAAGATAACCAATCCTTTCATAAAATTATGAACTCAAATAGATGTGATTTTAGACAAGCAAATTAAATCAACAGAAAAGATTTGATCTATAATAGAAACAGGATAGATTTAGAAAACTTGAGTATAAACAAGTTTAACAAGAAGAGTAGAAATACTCAGATCAAAAGATAACAAAGACACAGATAACTCAAATCGATTTACTTAGTTTATTTATGAAAGAAGTAGACAAACCAAATCAACAGAAAAGTTCCAATAGAGAATAGTAATAGGATAGTTTTAAACATGCTTTGAGTAGTAATAGCAAGTTTAGAAGTTAAAGTAGCACTATTCAAGTCAAAAGGAAACAAAAACACAGATAACCCAAATAGTTCACACAGTCATAGACCATAAAAGAATGGGTCACCTTGCGAGTTATACAATACAGTTTTAGGATTACTCTCTATGGCACAGCTTCCTTGTTTCTTAAGTCTTTATATTTGAACGCTTTCATTCCACTCTTTGTATTGACTCTTACTTCTACTTGAGATCTTAAAACACGCGCATTACTAATAGAAGGTTCATTCCATTGATCGTACATTCTTTTATCAAATGAGCTTTTCTACACATCCTACATTTCGATGCTGATGCTACAGTCTAACCAAATCCGTTGCCACTAGTACTTCCTCCATTTGTTCGTTGTTGCTTCCCCGATAGTCGTATATACGACTTTTGCTGAAATCGAATGATCTTACATTTCTTCCCCTTTTGGATCCTAGTTGATCCAAAGTTACAGCTTCTTACATCTTGAGACTGATTCGATTCTAACAATTTCTGAAGTTTGTTACCAAGTGACCTCAATACTCAAGAGGGGGGTGAATTGAGTATGAAAAATAAATTCGCAAATCTTTCGCAAATCGTTTGATAAATAATTTTCGTTGAAGCTAATTGATGATTAGAGATGATTGGATATAAGAGATAAACACTTTTACTTATAAATGCAATAGCCAAAGGGACTAATATTTAAGCAATTCAATAAAACAGTACTCAATGTAAAGAAAAGGATTTAGAGAAAACAAACACAATGATTTATCCTAGTTCGATCACCAATCCACTTGTGATCTACGTCCAGTCCTCAAGCAACCGCTAGAGATTTTCCACTATTTCTTCAACCTTCAATAGGTTCTTGGGTTCTTGATAATCTTTACAACCTTGAGCACTCAACACTTTGGGATACCTCACCCTTGGAGCTTAAGTCTCTTCAACTAAGGGATACCTCACCCTTTACACTTTTGGAAGAATGCCTCACCCTCTTTACAAAGCAATATAGATTGATTGAATGAAGCGCTCACTAGAGTAGATAATTACAAATTGAAGCTCTAATATGCTCTCAAAGATTAAGCCACGTTTTTCACAAAAACAGAGCAAGAATGGATTTGAGGATTGAATCACATTTTGAAGTATTGGTAATCAGTTTTTGGTTCAAGGTCAACCTCTAATGAAGACCCAACATTGGTATTTATAAGTTTTGCAATAAATGGAGCTGTTGGAGGGTTTTAGCCAAGAATTAAATGCATTTAATATAGTCATTGGACGTTGTCAGGGTGCGTGTAATCGATTACACAACAAATGTAATCAATTACATTATTGTTCTAATGTGCTCTTGGCTTTCTAGGCTCTGTGTAATTGATTACATTATTGGTGTAATCGATTTCATGGATTTTGACTTGCTTGTAATTGATTACAATATCCATGTAATCGATTACATGACTTCTGTCTTGTTGTGTAATCGATTACAATATCCATGTAATCGATTACATGACTATTTGAACGTGTTCTTGCCTTTCTGGGCTTATTGTAATCAATTACATTATTTGTGTAATTGATTACATGGCCTCTGACTTGCTTGTAATCGATTACATTGCTCATGTAATCGATTACACGGCCTCTGTTTGCTATGTAATCGATTACAAACATCATGTAATTGATTACATTGGCCTTTGAACACATTTTTCAAGTCCAATAAAGCTTATAAGCCATTTTTAACACCTCAAGACAATTGATTAAACATAACTCCTTTTAAGAGTGTTAGATTTAAGATTGAAACTCAAGTTTCTTGGAAAACATGTTTAGCTTTGAATTTTTCCATTTATTTTGAAATGATATATTGAAAAACCATTTGAGAAATCTTGAGAGCATTTAACATTAATGTTCTAAGTCTTATAACTAAATAAACCTCTTGACTTCTTTCTTTGATCTTGATCTTTCCTTTTGCCTTTATCATCAAAAACTATTTGACATGCTTTAGGGACATAAGCATTCACATTCTCCCCCTTTTTGATGATGACAAACTGATCATAGGAAAAAGAAAGAGTTTTTGCATTTGTATATAATAGAGATTTAGGCGCAACACTCCCCCAGAGTTTATGCATGATATTGAGTTAGATTTTTCATGTAAAAAAGTTTAAGAGCTCAAAAGCTCAATAACTCCCCCGTACACATGCAACCTTAATTAGATTTCATTTCATTTTTCACTATTCTCTCCCCCGTTGGCATTATAAAAAAGACATAAGCATTTAAAAAAATGGACAGCATGACAGCTATATTTCATGATTTCCTAAGTTTTTCCAGAACAAGAAATAATCAGTCCAATCAATTTTTCAGAAAGCCAAACATTCAGAGAATAGAATCAAAGCTAAGTCAAGTTCATATATCATTAAAAAGAAGCATGTATAATGTAACTTATCTCAACCAGTATAGCCAATAACCAAAAAACACCAAAAATGTATACCAATGTTATATAACTGAGCCAAAACAAAAAAATACAATATAAGCATTAGAAACATCAGGGCAATGGGCCATGATCACTATCAGTAGCCTCGCTGTCACTGTCTGGATCCACAGCAATGTCTCCTAAATCAACGTTATCATCATCGGGCTCAAGATCGTCCTTAGAGTCTAGAAGCTCCTCATTATCAGCAGGGACGCTAGATGGACCATCAAAGGACAAAGGAACAGGAGAGGCAGAGGATGTGGGAGGTGCAGCAGCAGCACTCGGAGGAATATGAGGTCCACCCAGGAGGGATCGAATGGAGGCAAGCTCCTGATCTGAGTAGTCCATCCTTAGCTCAAGGTGATCTATCTTCTGCTCAATATGATCCATGCATGTGTCTACAGTAGCGCTCAGGTTTCATATTTCTTGGAGCAGGAGGTCAAGTGTAGCTGGAGCAGGAGTAGGAGCAGGGGTAGGATGCTGAGCCTCTTCATCATCATCACTATCCGGATCATGATGGATATGACCAAAAGTGCCATGAGCAATGTAATGCCACCTATCATCCACTTTGTAGAGCTAGAGCTTCTTCAAGGTATGCAAGCTAATGGATTGTGGTCCTTTCGAGCTGGTGTCCTTGGACTCCTCAGCTAAGGAAATGCGACAATGCTCTAGGATGGTTGTTACCAACATAGAAAATGGCATAGTAGAGTTCTTCTTTTTCTTTACATCCAACATATGCTCTATAATGTAGTAACCCCAGTTTATTGGCCGCCCTGTGGTCATTGCCCATAAGGACACTACATCATCCTTGAGAACCTGGGAGTAATTCCCTCCCTTGGGAATCAACCCTCTGACCAAAAGGTAGTGGAGAACCCTGTTCTCCATAGTTAGGCCAGTGGCCATGATTCTCCTTTTGGGATCACTGGGGGGTAATAACTAGTCCTAATCAGTGAGAGAAGAGTAGCCTTATGCTCAAACTCATGACCCCAGATATTTGCATTCCTACAAAAGTTTGCTCCATTAGGTGTGAGATTCGTCAGCCTATACCACTCAACCATAGTTATCCTTATTTGTTGCTTTTTCACTTCAGATATTAAGCAATTATCTTCAAATTTTAGATTCGCATAAAAGACTCTCACTAGGTTTGGGTAGATAGCCTTCTCTATACTCAAGAAACCCAGTAATCCTAAGTTCTCAATGATTCTAAAGCTCTCCAGAGGTTCACTCTCACAGAAGGTGATGGGAAGATACCTGGGAGAAATGAATTTACGTAGCTGAAAGTTCTTCCAGAATAACTCAGCTCTCTTCACTATGGAGAAGTGGCGTGTGAGGTCCAGGCCAGAGATATTGCGTGAAGCTCCACCAGAGGACCTTCCAATGGCAGCCCCTATTCTTGGGCGCTTTGAGCGATGAGAAGATTCAGCCATGTGATGAGAAAGAGGAGAGTGGGATGAGTGGAAAATGTTTAGGGATGAGTGAGGAGAGAGAGAGGGATGAGGTTAGGGCAGAGAAGTGGGGATGATGTTCGTGAGAGGTGATGGGGAGATTTTGGTGAGGGAAGTGATGGGATTTAAGAGATGGGCTGTGTGGAGAGGAGTTTTTCGAGTTAGAGGGAGGTGGAATGATGGAATTTGAGGGAGGTTTGAGTGAGAAAGGAGAGATTTGGAGGTTTGGGTCGCGTGGAGCAGAGGAGGAAGATGAAGGAGTTGAAGAGTTTATGAGAAACGAGCTCTGCGAGCATCAGAAACCTTTTAAAAAAACCCTGTGTAATCGATTACATTGGGTTTGTAATCGATTACAAGCATTCTGGTTCATATGTAATTGATTACATTTTTGGTGTAATCGATTACCATACTTCTGGGGAACCTTGTAATCGATTACATGGTTTATGTAATCGATTACTTGAGTTCTAAGTTGATTGTAATCGATTACAAAAGTTGTGTAATTGATTACATGCTTGACAGAACCTGTGTAATCGATTACAAAGGCATTGTAATCGATTACCAGTACACTTTAACTCATATTTTGCATTCCAATCAGCATAGAATCAATTTTAAACTATTCAAATCAGTTCCAAAGCATCTTAGATTAATTCAAATCATCATGCAAATATATAATCTAATCATATTATGATTCAAATCACATAATTGTTTAAAATTACTATTTTTACCAAGAATTACACCATTTTTGGTGAAATTGTGAGGTTGCTGAGTTACTTGGGAGTCTTGGGCATGAGGGAGCACCTGCAAAACAACTTAGGGGAAATCTCCGACGCTCAAGTCAGTATTGGATTCAAATATAATGAAAAATTAAGAGATTATGCAGTAATATGGCATGATTATGCAGAAAAATACAAGTTATACATTAGTTTTAGGATTATGCAACAAATAGTTAATTTATGCATGATTGATCCAATATACCAAGTTTATTTCTTATATAGAAAAATGCTTCTTTTGCTAGGGGTTTAGTAAAAATGTCAGCTAGTTGCTTAGTGGTTTCTACAAATTCAAGCTTACAATCACCCTTTTGAACATGGTCTCTAATGAAATGATGTCTTATATCAATATGTTTAGTCCTAGAATGCAAAATGGGATTTTTGGACAAATTGATTGCACTAGTATTATCACATCTTATGGGGATGTGATCAATCTCAAGACCATAGTCCAAGAGTTATTGTTTCATCCAAAGGATTTAAGAACAACAACTCCCAGCTACAACATATTCAGCTTCAGCTATAGACAATGCCACACTATTTCGCTTCTTGTTATGCCAAGAAACTAGTGAGCTTCCAAGCAAGTGGCATGTCCCACTAGTGCTCTTTCTATCCATTTTGTATCCAGCAAAATCAGAATCAGAATACCCAATAAGGCTACATGAGGCACCTTTAGGGTACCATAAACCCATTTGTGATGTGCCTATTAGATATTTCATTATTCTTTTAACAGCACTTAGGTGTGATTCATTAGGATTAGCTAGATACTAGCACACATGCATACACTAAACATTATATCAGGCCTACTTGCAGTGAGATAAAGGAGTGAGCCAACTATACCTCTATATTTTGTAATTTCTACCGATTTACCTCCTTCATCCTTGTCCAAATAACAAGAGATGCCCATAGGAGTAGCCATATGCTTAGCATTGTCCATTCTAAACTTCTTGAGCAGCTCCTTACAATACTTGGATTGGCTTATGAAAGTTCCTTATCTCGTTTGCTTGATTTGGAGATCAGGAAGAAGTTGAGCTCACCTATCATGGACATTTCAAACTCACTTTGCATAATATTTGAAAATTCTTTACAAAGAGAGTTGTTAGTAGCTCAAAATATAATGTCATCAACATAGATTTGAACTAGAAGTATGTCATGCATTTTATGTTTTATGAAAAGGGTAGTGTTAACTTTACTTCTAGAAAAACTTTTTTCTAAAAGAAATTTGCTCAACCTTTCATACCAAGCTCTAGGAGCTTGTTTCAAGCCATACAAGGCCTTTTTCAGTTTAAAAACATGGTTGGCCATTTCAAAATCCTCAAAACTAGGAAGTTGTTCTACATACACCTCTTCTTGTATAAAACTATTTAAAAAGGCACTTTTGACATCCATTTGATAGAGTTTGAAATCCATGATGCAAGCATATGCAAGTAACATTCTAATGGCCTCTAACCTAGCTACAGGAGCATAAGTTTCTTCATAATCTATGCTTTCTTCTTGATTATATCCCTTAGCTACAAGCCTAGCTTTATTTCTTATTATTAAGCCCATTTCATCAAGTTTGTTCCTAAAGACCTATTTGGTACCAATTATAGGATGATCATTGGGCCTTGGAACTAATTCCCAAACTTGATTTCTCTCAAATTGGTTTAGTTCTTCTTGCATGGCCAAGATCCAATGCTCATCATTAATGGCCTCATTTATGTCTTTAGGTTCAACTTGAGAGATAAAGGCTAGGTGATTACATGCATCTCTAAATGAGTTTCGAGTGATTACCCTTTTTGATACATTACCTATCACCTTATCGAGAGGGTGATATCTTGAAGTTCTCCATTCCTTAGGTAGATCCAAGATTTCTGAATCTTTTTTCCATGAGTGATCAAGGAGTCTCTCTTCTTGCTTCTTGGACTCTTTCTTTTGATTTTTCAAGTGCATTTTTGCCAAGATTTCTGTAACATCACCAATAAGCTCCTTTCTCGGCTCATTTGGGTTAGTTTCATCAAATGCAACATGTATAGACTCTTCTATGGTCGTAATTCATTTATTATAGACTCTAAAGGCCTTACTATGTATAGAATAGCCAATGAATATTCCCTCATCAGATTTTGCATCAAACTTCCTCAAGTTATCCTTTTTATTATTCAAAATAAAGCATTTACATCCAAAGACATGAAAATGTGACACATTTGACTTCCTTCCTTTGTACAATTCATATGGGGTTTTCTTTAAAATTAGCCTTATTAGGACTCTATTCATAACATAACAAGCGGTGTTAACCGTATCCGTCCAAAAGTACTTAGGAAGGTTGGCCTCATTGAGCACAATTCTTGCCATTTCCTCTAAAAATCGATTTTTCTTTTCTACAACATCATTTTGTTGTGGTGTTCTAGGGGAAGAAAAATTATGCTCAATGCCATGTTCATCACAAAAAGTTTCAAATTCATGATTTTCAAATTCACCGCCATGGTTACTTCTTATGGATGCAATACAAAAACCTTTTTCATTTTGGATAACTTTGGCAAGCTTTTTAAATGATTGAAAAGCATCATTTTTGTAGGCCAAGAATAATGTCCATCTAAACCTAGAAAAATCATCCACAAATACTAATGCATAGTAATTCCCACCAAAGCTCATAGTTCTAGAGGGCCCAAAAAGATCCATGTACAAAAGTTGTAAAGGTCTAGAAGTTAAAACCATGTTTTTAGCTTTAAAAAAGACTTTTACTTGTTTTCCCTTTTGACATGCATCACAAAGTTTGTCTTTCTCAAATTTGAGCTTTGGAAGACCAATTACTAGTTCTTTAGAAACCAATTTGTTTAAGTGATCCATATGAATGTGAGCAATTCTTTTATGCCATAACCATGAATCATTTTCTTTACTCATAAAACATTTAGCATCATTTGAGGAAATATCATCAAGACTAATCATATATATATTATTGACTCTATGACCAACAAACTTAACTTGCTTATCATCCTTTCCCTCAATTATGCAACAAGAAGAATCAAATATAACTCTATTACTTTTATCACACAATTGACTAATGCTAAGCAAATTATGTTTAAGTCCTTCAACAAGCAAAACATTATCAATAGATGATGAAAGGATCTTACCAACTTTTTCAATTCCAAGAATCTTCCCTTTGTTGTTATCACCATATGTGACATGACCATGTTTCTTGTGAGTAAGGGAGGAGAACTTGGAGCCATCACCGGTCATGTGCTTGGAGCAACCACTATCAGGATACTAACTTGAGCTTTTGGTCTTCAAGTACACCTACAACACACATTCAAGTTTTAACTTTTGGTACCCAAATTGTCTTGGGTCCTTGTGTGTTAGAGTTAGACATGGTGCCTTTAGGAACCCAAACCCTTTTTATTCCAACTTTAGTGTTTATATTCTTTCTAACATTGCAAATGGATGCACTATGCCCATTCTTACCACAGTGAAAACATTTAACAAAGGGACTACTTGAAGTATTTGAGGAAACAAAGAAATTCTTATAAGACTTTTGATGGTTATTTGGATTAAATCCCAAATCGACTTTTTGAAAAACAAATTTTTGTTTCCCTAACAACACATTCAAGTTATCTCTTCCAAAAGTAAATTTTGCAAGAGTGTTGTTCAAGTCTTCAATTTCTTTTTCAAATGCTTTGCATGATGAACAAGGCAATGATATGGATGTGTTATCATGTGAAGAACAAGTCATGCATAGTGAATTAGCATCAATAAGTCCTAAAGTCTCATTTTCAATCTTAAACTCATTTATCTCCTTACTT
The DNA here is from genome assembly GCA_029884595.1 of Ormosia semicastrata. Classification (NCBI taxonomy): domain Eukaryota; kingdom Viridiplantae; phylum Streptophyta; class Magnoliopsida; order Fabales; family Fabaceae; genus Ormosia; species Ormosia semicastrata. Next base: position 12,823,185 of record JAQQTO010000062.1, on the reverse strand, counting down.
AAAATAGAAATTTTATTTACCAATAAGGAGATTGTTTTGTTAGAGGACAAAACCATTTTTGTGAGTCTCAAAGATTCATCATGTAATTCTTGAAAAACATCTTGCAATTCATCATATGAAGGTGGAGATGCTGAGTTAGAGGAAGTTACCTCGGTGTTGCTCTCTTCACTTTCTTCTCCTTGAGCCATGAGACAAAGATGAGCTTTTTCATTCTCTGAATTATCGGAAGAGCTTAAGTCGTTGTCCTCCCAAGCGATGTATGCTCTCCTTCCTTTCTTTTCTTTGGAAGGCCTTTTCTCAAACTTCTCTATCTTCTTGAGATACATAGGACACTCCATTTTCATGTGCCCCGATTTTCCACATTCATAGCATTTTGGAGGAGTAGAGGATCTTTCTCCTTTGTGATACACTTTCTTTTGAGGAAAGAGTGGTCTTCTTTGAAATCCCTTTTTCTTTAGGAATCTTCCAAATTTTCTCACAATGAGACTAAGATTCTCCTCACTTAGCTCAACACTTTCAGCATCCTCTTCACCATCTTCATCATCATCTTCAATTATCGAGGAGGTGGCTTTGAGTGTGATTCCCTTCTTCTTTTTGTCATGCTCTTCATTTTGATTGAGCCTATTTAGTTCCAACTCATGTTCTTGAAGCTTTCCGAATAGGGTGGCTAGAGACATTGTTGACAAATCTCTTGATTTCGCAATAGCCATTACTTTGGGTTGCCAATTCCTACTTAGACATCTCAAGACTTTGTTAATAAGATCCCCATTAGGAAATGTATTTCCCAATGAGATAAGATGATTAACAATATGAATAAACCTCTTTTGTATGTCATGAATACTCTCACATTGGTTCATCCTAAACAATTCATATTCATGAGTAAGAGTGTTTATTCGAGATCATTTTACCTCACTAGTACCTTCATGAGTTACTTGTAGGGTATCCCACATTTCTTTTGCGGTCTTGCAATTTGACACCCTAAAGAATTCATCATACCCCAAGGATGTGATAATGATGTTCTTAGCTCTCAAATTGTATTGAACTTTTTTTTTATCATCATCGGTCCATTCATTTCTAGGTGTATTAATTTTTACACCATCTTTAGTTTGTGTTGGAACAAAAGCATCATTTTCAACGGCGTCCCGCACATCTAAGTCAATAGCTTCAATGAAAATTTTCATTCTTTCTTTCCAATAGGCATAACTATCCTCATTGAAATAAGGAGGTTTGTTTATAGAAGAACCTTCATTTGAAAAACCATTTGAAGTCATCACTTCTCTTGAAGCTGCTAAGCTCTTTATACAAGAGTCTAGCTTTGATACCACTTGTTACCAAGTGGCCTCAATACTCAAGAGGAGGGTGAATTGAGTATGAAAAACAAGTTCGCAAATCTTTCGCAAATCGTTTGATAAACAATTTTCGTTGAAGCTAATTGATGATTAGAGATGATTGGATATAAGAGATAAACACTTTTCCTTATAAATGCAATAGCCAAAGGGACCAATATTCAAGCAATTCAATAAAAATAGTACTCAATGTAAAGAGAAAGGTTTAGAGAAAACAAACATAATGATTTATCCTGATTAGATCACCAATCCACTTGTGATCTATGTCTAGTCCTCAAGCAACCGCTAGAGATTTTTTACTATTTCTTCAAGCTTCAATAGGTGCTTGATAACCTTTACAACCTTGAGCACTCAACACTTTGGGATACCTCACCCTTGGAGCTTGAGTCTCTTCAACTAAGGGATACCTCACCCTTTACACTTTTGGAGGGATGCCTCATCATCTTTACAAAGCAATATAGATTGATTGAATGAAGCTCTCACTAGATTAGATGATTACAAATTGAAGCTCTAATATGCTCTCAAAGATTAAGCCACATTTTTCACAAAAATAGAGCAAGAATGGATTTGAGGATTGAATCACATTTTGAAGTATTGGTAATTAGTTTTTGGTTCAAGGTCAACCTTTAATGAAGACCCAACATTGGTATTTATAAGTTTTGCAATAAATGGAGCCGTTGGAGGGTTTTAGCCAAGCATTAAATGCATTTAATATAGCCGTTGGACGTTGTCAGGGTGCATGTAATCCATTACACAACAAATGTAATCGATTACATTGTTGTTCCAACGTGTTCTTGGCTTTCTGGGCTCTGTGTAATCGATTACATTATTGGTGTAATCGATTACATAGCTTCTGACTTGCTTGTAATCGAGAACAATATCCATGTAATTGATTACATGGCTTCTGTCTTGCTGTGTAATCGATTACAATATCCATGTAATCGATTACATAACTCTTTGAACGTGTTCTTGCCTTTCTGGGCTTATTGTAATCGATTCCACTATTTGTGTAATCGATTACATGGCCTCTGACTTGCTTGTAATTGATTATATTGCTCATGTAATCGATTACAAGGCCTCTGTTTGCTATGTAATCGATTACATTGGCCTTTGAACACATTTTTCAAGTCCAATAAAGCTTGTAAGTCATTTCTAACACCTCAAAACAATTGATTAATTATAAATCCTTTTAAGAGTATTAGATTTAAAATTAAAACTCAAGTTTCTTGGAAAACATGTTTAGCTTTGAATTTTCCCATTTATTTTGAAATGATATATTGAAAAACCATTTGAGAAATCTTGAGAGCATTTAACATTAATGTTCTAAGTCTTATAACTAAAGACACCTCTTGACTTCTTTCTTTGATCTTGATCTTTCCTTTTGCACTTGATCTTCACTTTTGCCTTTGTTATCATCAAAAACTATTTGACATGCTTTAGGGACATAAGCATTCACAAAGTTCGGTTATCAGTTCCTATTGCTGAATGATCTTCTGATTCTGTTATACAGCTACGTCAGTCATCCTTTGCATTACATTTCTAGCTGCAACCATACGATCATTGTCAAGTCTCGTGTTCACATGCTTACATCTACCACGATCCATTGCCGTTTCTTTGAAAATAGACAAATCAAAACAAAAAAGTAACCAAATGTAACCATTTCAAACAACATTGTCTCCTTGCGGAAACCAAACAATATATCTCTGTGTTTCGTGTCAGAGAAACACATAGCACAAACAAGATAAACCTATCCACAAACCCAAAAGACTCTAACTTGAGCTCTAATACCAACTAATGTAACACCCTCCTTAGGATATCACATTTCAGACTAACTCCTTATAATTAATTACCCAAGTTATAGAATATTTAATATTAACTTAATACGAGTTTCAAAATTTCTTTTTTCGCAAAAAACATAAACTTTACTGAATTAGAAAAACATAAAATATAAGAATTGAATAAAATACATCTCTTGTACATAACATAGATTTGTAACATCTTTGTTACAGAAAACTTACATATTCTAAAGAAAATATAATTACCATATAAAAACTCGACCTGGCCCAAGTTCATAACACCTAAAGACATAAGTCCTTCTCAGAAGACAAATTTCCTAGCCGAGAATGTTTCGACGGATAGAAATTCGAGCAAGTGATATCTCGGAGTCCTCCCTAGGAGTATAATGAAGATCATTCCACAACTCCCTGATAGATAAAACAAACTCTACATATACAACTGTAAAAGATGAAGTAATGACCTCATGGTGGGTCCTACTTGCAGATAGAGTAATGTCACCACAATACTCTGTATACTCTGAGTCCCAATGGACACGCCAAGCAGCAGCGCCTTCAAGAAACTGTAGTCTAAAGAAACCTAGCTGATCCCTCTTTGCCGCCATTGTAGTCTTCACATATGTAAGCATAAAATAGAAATAGACAAAACAATACAGCAAAGAGGTGAGATCCCCTACATCGTATACTAATATGGCAGCAAAGAAATAATACAAACAACAATGTCGTTCCATACATACAATCCATAGATTAATATAAAATCAGCAAATATATTCATGACATTTAATAGATAAAATATTCAATAAACTTGCAGCATAATAGCAGACATAATGATAATACCACATCAATATTATTTCACAACAATATAAATGTTGACTATGCATATGCACGATATGTATGCTGACCATCCTTATGCACAATGCAACTAGTTCCTATTCCATGGAGTTAGACTCAAATTTAGAGATGAACGTTCCAGAAGATCTGCCCCCCTAAAAGATTGTCTACGCCAGATCATGACAAGAAATAGTGGTTGTCAGGCTGCCAGTGCGTTGCAGTCGGTTTATCACGGCCAGGGATATATATATATTGATAGTGATAGCATAATCACTATGTGAATCACTGCGCCCTGACATCCCCCAATATCTGGTCCAGATCCACTATCCTGTGAGTTCTTGTTCACTCTTTAGGCATAAAATGCCACAACAGCCACCGGCTGTATAATGCTCAAATGCATATTCAATAAAATCAAACTACCATTGTACCGTTCCCAATGATATTAAATCAATCGCCCAAACAATAGTCTAATACCATTAGTATCAATGATATTATATAACCGCCCATACAACTACATAATACCAAAGATCCACACAGGTACAGAACTTCGGTCCCCCAAGCACAATGCTAAACCACAACTACTTAGGTACAGTACGTCAGCTCTACAGCACAACTCGTTGTTCCTCTCAATCACGTAGCAATATTATCGCATTTTCACATTCATATAACACTTTTGTTACGTTTTCAAATCGTGTACTAATTTCTCAACGTTTTCTTAATCCCGTAAATATTTTAAAATATTTTCTCAATTGTGTAACTAAAAATTACTATTTTTAAGTCGCTAAGAGTTTTTCTACGTATTTTTAATCGCGTAAAATATTTCTAACATATCTTAAGCTTAAATTAAAACTTTTCTCATTTAATATCAAAATTGGACCTTAATCTCAATATTTCCTTAATAAATCACCTTTAAATAATATTTCTAACATTTTCTCACTAAACTTCCTTTAATTACTATTTTCAAACGTTTTCCACAAAAACTTATATTATTTTAATTAATTCAAGATATCTCAAAAATATTTGTTCATTACTCTCAATAAAACTTTAAATAAAATACTATAAGTTCCAAATCATTCTCAAAAATCATTTTCATGCCAAAACTTCTCTAAATAATATTTTCTAATATTTTCTTTACAGAAATGGATTTCTTTGATTAACTTGCAATATTACAACTAAAAATTTCTTAACGTGCTTCAAAACCCAAAAGATGAGCTATACGTTAGTAAATTTCAAGTTTTGACTTTTATGTCACTTAATACTCTAATTACACTAATTTAATTCTAAAAATTAGTTTACTTTCTTTTTACATCTCAAAATTCACTAAATTAAGTTCTTGTTAATTAATCCTTCAAGACTACACTTAAGAAAATATTTTTGGTCTAAAATACTAACTCTTGGCATGTTGGCCGAAAATTTATTTATTTTCTATAATCAAATATTTATTCATTTTTTATCTCATTTTTCTTTGTAAAAATATTTAATCCATTTACTTGTTACCTAATCATCTAAAATCCATACTTAGTAAAACATTTCAAGTGGTTTATTCCAAAATCATCATTGAGGCCATGAGCCTCTTGGTTATTTGAACCCAAAATAGTTTTCCTTTCCACATGATTCTTATCATATGCAACATATCATATATTCATGCTCACTATTAATGCAATAAAATCATATTAAGCATTTAATCATAATTTAATCATAATCATACCATCTCACATGCATAAATCATACATAAATATCAAAGCAATAGAAATCACAAATAATCCAACAATCATAAACCAATAACCACATAATCGAGTGAATAAATTCTCACATGGATTTTTCACTCACAAACACAAACAATCCATTCCTTCACTACCACATATGGCTGAAGAGGTTAATCTCCCTCTTACCTGGTGTGTAGCTTCCTAAGCTCCTTGTTTAATGCTCTTTGTATCAAACTTTCACCACTAAGTAAATCTTAGAATCAAAACAAACACATAAAAATTAGTATCTAAAGATTGCTTAAGATGACCATAGATCAAATATGGTCTTAGGATTCCAAGAATCAAGTAAGAAATCAAGTTTCAAGATCTTTACCTTGAAACCGTAGAACTTAAATCCAAGAATCAAGCTTGAAGATGATTGATTTAGACTAAAGTCTCAACACCAAAGAGTCTTAGAATGATGTGAGGATTCAAGAAGTGGGGTTAGATTGAATCAAAAGTGGTTCGATGTTGGTGGAGTGGGTATAGCCGTGAGCTTCCTTGTATGAACAAGGTGTGAACTTTTTGATTTTCAACTTGAAGAACAAGATTGAAGATGGATGATTTAGGCTAAGATCTAAACTACAAAGTATCTTAGGATTGTGTATAGATTCTAGATCAAAGGTTGTTTAGAATTATTGAAGCTTGGAAGGTGTTTCAATGGGTTTGGCCGCGTGCCTTCAAGAGAAGAAAAGAATGGAAATTTTGGTGTTTGTTCTTGGAGTTCTTGTAAAAGAGAGAATGGAGAGAAAACTTAAGTCACAAAGTGTTAGAAAATGAAATAGAATTTCCTATTCTCATACATATGGCCATGTAGTTGCATGCATTGGAATGGTAAGGCTTGTTTTGCAAGATAAAAATCCATCACATGGCTTTACATGGTCTCACATGGCATAGGTCATCAAGTGATCATCTATTGGTCATAATAGATCATTCAAGAACATCCTAGAACTACTAGTGGCCGTGGGACTCATTGGACAACTACCTAAGTTTTGATTCCATTTAATTCTTAGTTACATTTATTTTAGGTAGTTAGTTCATTTAGTTACATTACTAACCATCTATTTACATATTTAAGTCATGCATTTGTCATTCATTAGTCATTCCTTCTAGATGACTCTAGATATTTTCTTGTAACTATGGATTCTAAGGATTAGCAAACTTAGTTTGTTTCATTTAGTTGCTACTTAGGCTTTTAGAGTAACTTAGTTAGATTATCTAGTTTCTTGCTAACTAGTCTAACCATTTTTGTTGACTTCATCTCCTAACCATTGGTTTAATCTAAGGTAGATATCCTAAGCTTCCTTATCAAGTTTGGTCTTACACTATTGATTAGATCAATGGTGATCATCCAAGGCTTCTTCATCGAGTTTACCATCCAACGGTTCACAACAAAGTCCATGCCACTAAACTTGACCAATTTCTATTAGTTAGTCATAAAGCTAGATAATGATGGTTCATGATTACGCTTAAGATATTTATGTTAGATATTTTCATTCAGATATTTTCTGAAAGATATTTTCTGAAAGATATTTTCAACTTAGATATTTTTACTAAGATATTTTACAGAGATATTTTCCCGTAAGATATTTATCCTTAGATATTTATCTGTAGATATTTTACTATGTGAGTCATTGTTTCTACAAGTTTCTAGAGAAAGAATAATAAGATAAGCTTGAAAGAGTAAGTAGCAAATTTGAGTTTATCTTCTAGCTTAAGTAGTCAATTTGAATTTCTCCTCTTCAACTTGAGAAATCATTTTGACTTCTTCCTGCTTGTCATTGGTTCATCACTTTGAGTCATAGCTATCAAGATATTTTCCTAAAGATATTACCCAATGGACAATAACTACTACTATTATTACACAATTGATAATAGAAAACTCAGATAAAAAAATTTTTTGTCAACTGTTCTCGATTTCAGGTTTAGTAAGATCCTCTGATCCCGTCTTGATAGTCCGAAACTTTCTAGTCCAAGAAAAATTTTTATTTTTCCAAGTTTGCCTCAAACACACATACAGCTCAAAATAATATTAAAAAAATAAAAAACTCAGAAAATTCTACAAAAATTTCCAAAATCATAAAAATTATAAAACTTATATATTTTTTAGAAAAAATGAAATTCAAGCATACAGTTCAAAAGATAATATTCAAATAATTAAAATACTTAAAAATTTCTAAAAATTTACAAAAATTCACAAATATTATAAAACGTATTTATATCCAGAAAAATGAAAAATCGGGGTGTTACGCAATAGGTTATTGAGGAGCAAGTCAAAGAACTACTAAACGCCGACTTCATTAGGGAGATCTCATATACCACATAGCTCTCGAGTGTTGTCCTCATTAAAAAGTCAAACGGTAAGTGGAGGATGTGTGTGGACTACACCAACTTGAACAAGGCGTGTCATAAAGAACTATAACCCCTCCTAAACATTGACAAGTTGGTTAATAGCTCCTCCAATTTTTGGCTACTGTCTTTCATAGATGCTTACTCTAGGTACAATCAGATTCCAATGTACCCTAGAGACGAAGATAAAATCACCTTCATCACTGAAATGGCAAGTTATTGCTACAAGGTAATGCCCTTTGGTTTAAAAAATACCGAAGCCACTTACCAGAGAATGATGAATAAGGTTTTTGAAGAACAGATGGGAAGAATGCTAGAGGTCTACATTGACGATATGATAGTCAAGACTCCGTCATTAGGATCACACACCTCAGGCCTTGAAGAAGTGTTTGCGCAGCTGAGAAAGCACAACATGAGGCTTAATCCAGAAAAATGTGCATTCGGGGTCCAGGTTGGAAAGTTTTTAGGGTTCGTGCTGACTCATCGAGGAATTGAGCAAACCCCGACAAGTGTAAAGTTGTACTTGACATGCATAGTCCCCAAAGCATGAAAGAAGTACAACAACTAACTGGATGGATTGCGGCTCTTACATGATTCCCAGCCAGAGCCGCTCATAAATCTTTTCCATTCTTCAAGTTATTGAAAAAAGGGACAGGATTCTAGTGGGCACAGGAATATGAGGACGCTTTCACGTCATTGAAAAACATTATGTCATCCCCTCCCATCCTCACAAGACCGGAGTCAGGTGAAATGTTGTACATGTACCTCTCCGTCCACGAGGAGGCCGTGAGCTCGGTACTTATCAGAGAAATTGTCGAGGGTTAGAAGCTAGTTTATTTTGTGAGTAAGGTGCTGCAAGGGCCCGAACTCCGATATCAAAAAATCGAGAAGGTTGCATTTGCGCTCATCGTCACATCTAGAAGACTAAGACAGTTTTTTCAGTGTCATTCGGTAGTAGTGAGGACAGATAAGCCTATACGACAGATATTGCACAAACTAGACTTAGCAGGGAGGATGATTGCCTAGTCCATTGAACTCTCTGAGTTTGGGATTGCCTACGAACCTAGAGTAGCCATTAATGCATAAGCACTCTCGGACTTCCTAGCCGAACTCACTTTAGAAACCAGTGACACCGAGGAAACACAGTGGACTGTGTTCATTAATGGGTCCTTAAACCCAAAGGAAAGTGGTGCCAGGATAATCCTAGAGAACCCCGAGGGAGTTACCATTGAAAACACTCTTAGGTTCAAATTCCCCACCTCAAACAATCAGGCAGAGTATGAGGCGTGCATCATCGGACTGGCAACGGCCAGAGACTTGGTGTAACACCCTAAAAATTTATTATTTCATGATATTTATTCATTTTATAATATTTGTGATTTTTTTGAATTTTTCTAGAATTATTTGAATTGTTTGATTATTTTATTATATTTCTCGATTTGTGTCGCGTTAAGCAGAGCCAGAGAAATAAAATATTACTCTGAGGCCGAAAAACTTTGGACTATTAAACTGGGGTTAGGGGATCTTACTAAATCCGAAGCCGGATACAGTTTATGAAGTTTTTGTTTTTTGAGATTTTATCTGACATATAAATTTGGGTACACTTTATTAACCATTGGATAATAGATATCATATTTATTGACAGTGACTTTTATCCATTGGATAATAGTTTGTAGTAGAAATCTAGTAAATTATTTTTATCTAGTTATTTTTATGACACCATCTAAGTGATATCATCACGTCACATTGTTGATTGATCTTTTTGGGAAACGTGAGAAGCTTCTCAAGCAAGTTTTGCAGAAGCTTCCAAGAGAAGCTTCATTTCCTTTTTTTCCATGGAGGTACATGGCCACATGTGGGGAAAAGGGCTTCATGAACAAGTTTCTATCACCTTTTGACATCAAACCTTCCTATCAACTTATCTTTCCTATCCCAAAATATCCCTCTCACTTTTCCTCTTCATCTTCTTCCATTTTCTCTCCTACTCCACACGACCATCACCCTAAGGAACCACCATTTTGTTTCTTTGATTCCACTCATCCACAATCTTAAATCTACACCTCTTTCTAAGATCATCAAGAGTGAAGATCTTAGTTGTTCATCACTCTTCAAGCTTTCCTTCAAGTTAGGGTTTGTGATTTTCTAAGGTAAAGTTCTCTCCTTTTTTCATCATTCTTCTCTTCTTCCTTTCAAAGCTTTGATCTTTATTCTTAACTATTCTTTTCAAGTCTAAAAATAATGACTTTTGCTATGGCATTTTCGGTTTCAAGGGGGTTCTTGAAGGAAGAATTATTGCTTCAAAGAGTTCTACACAAGTTGTTGGATATCTCCTAAGGTAAGAGAGAGATTTTTCTCATCACCCATTCATGGTGGTGAGGGACAAAATTTATGTGCGGAAAGTGAGGTATCCATGTGAGGATTACTCACTTTATTGTATTAATTTTTGGTGTTTTGTGTGAATCTTTCCCAATGTGATTTTTGTGATTTAGTGCTACGTGTGACCTTGGTGAAATTTGTGATGGTTGAAATAATTTATTTGCTTGAGATTATTTACAAAAGTTGAAAAATTTCAAGCCCTAGTGGTCTAGGAAGCTCACGGCCATGAGGTCAAAATGGGGTATCTAAGATAAAAATGTTATGTTGAATTGAACCCAAGTATTAAGAAGAGAAATGAAGTAAATTGAGAATTGGTAATAGTGAGTGAGTGGTAAGATAAATTTAGACACTTTGTTGGAGAGGAGTTCGGCCTTGAGAAAGAAAAATAGAGTGGGAAGAGAGTTCATAATCAAGTAGAGTATTGTTAAGGCTTATGGAAAAGAGAAGAGAAGATGTGAGATCAAAACCTTGTAATTTCTTTTAGGTTCTTCATGAAGGATGTGAGAAGACATTTCTTAATGGAATTTAACTCAATGGGTTTTTGGACTTAAAGTATAACTTCACACTAATTCTTGAAAGTTTTGATAAATGTGACTTGTGAAGGATGATTTCTAGGAATTTTGTATTTGAAATGCCTTGTGATTGGACATAATGTTATTATGCGATTGAACCAATGAACTGAATCTTGTTATGGCTTCTTTGATGAGATTAAATGTTTATTTGACATATGATCATACATTGTAAAAGTCAAAATGACTTGTTGTCAAGGCGGAATGCCTAGGTTCATTATCATATGATTATACATTTTAAAAGTTGGAATGACTTGTTGTTAAGTGGAATGCCTAGGAGATGAATTACACTTTCGTGCGGGTGCGAATTGCGTAGTGTAGTTCACTTGTTGAACTTGGAGATGTCGGGGTGCATGTATCCCACAAGTGGACAGTTGGTAGCTCCATTAGGCCGTGGTGACTATGCAACGCACCGACAATCTTGACCAGACACTATTCTATTCACGATCCTGTTGAGAGTGTCTTGTATAGCCATGTTGCGCATATTGATTATATTGAAAAGCATATAATTGACGCTAACGATATACAAACAGTGGTTTTCCTGATCATTCTCTCCGATCTTAGTTTTAGCTCCATAGAGTAGGGGTTTGTCCATTGTGCATACACAAACCATTTAGCATTTTATTATGATGAACCCACATGGTGAAATTGTCTGTTAATATACTTTGGATTTACCTGTGATATGTGTTATTGAGATATCTGCTGGAAAATTAACTTGATTGTAAATTGCTATGATTATATTTTGTGATCTTACTGCTGTTTGTTGTCTCTAGCTACCATGTTGGTAATGATGTAGAGAGTCTCACCTCTTTGTATTATTGTTCTGCCTATTCCTGTTTTATGTATTCCTATAGATAAAGATTAAGAGGAAGGGTTGCTATCTGCTTTTGTTGTTTGCTCTTTTGCTTACCGCAAATGCACGGGTCACACTTGTATTATAGCTAAGAGTCAGATATCGTTCCCATGAGGAATACATATTTCTTATAAGAGCCAAATATTAACCAATAGTCTAATTAATGTTATCCAAAAACATCAAATTTGTAAAAAGATTAATTAAAAAAATATAAAGACTGAAAAGTAATAAATCTAAGATAAATAGATAAATAAATAATAAGAAATTCTTTTTCATCTCCTATTTCAATTTATAACATGCAATCCTTACAAGCAACATCAATGATATATTAAGTTAGCTTGAGAATCTGATTTAGTTAAAAACCTATATCTAGGTCAATCAATCATAATTTTATTTACCTAATTCACTATGTTTCAAACTCCACTCTTGAATGATCTATTCTCAATCACACACTATGCATGACCAATAGGTATATTTCTATCCTATTAACGAATCATCTCACCTAAACCAATTGAATGAAATAGAACATGCATCAACCATACATATGATCTAAAATCCAAATTCCTATGTCTAGGTTCATTAGATTTCATCAAATCAATCAAAAGTTAATCAAACCCTCAAAAACATTAATATTCATATGATTGAACATAACTAAACTTCAATATATACTCAAAAGATTACAAAATCCTCAATATTTATAGGAGACTACAAAGAAAATCCTACATACAGCTTAGCCAACCATGAAGCATGAAAATATAAACATATAAATCATGTTCATGAAGCTATAAAGAGAGAAAAGAAGAAAGGAAAGGAAGGAAGCTCATTACATTTCATCTTCTAAGCTTGATTCACCCTCCATATAAAGGATGACCTCCAACCTTAGCCTTTTCTACTTCTTCTGGGTCTAAAAACCCTAAACTAGTAGCTACTCTCCAAAAAGATGAAAAACTCGTGCAAAATGGATATAACAGTATTTATAGGCTGAATAAAATAGGGTCACGCCACGGCATCCAACACATCATGTCACGGTCCATGTGTAATTAGGTCACAAGCGCCTGAGGCATCCACTCTTCAACGTTGCGATGCTTCAGCCTCGGGTTTTAATATTGAAGCAGGGGAGTCTCAATGTCGCGACGTCAACATGACCATGTCGCGGCGTTAGCTGCTGATCCTCAATTTTTGCTTTCTCTTGGGCTTCCTGGTCTATAACTACTCTAATTTCTTCATTTCCATGCTTTATTTGAGACCTGCCTATATCAGAGAAAGTATTAATTCATTAACTCATGCAAATATACTAAATTTATTAAAGTTTTGAAAGTATTTGCACAGGATCATAATGGAAGCCATCAAAATGAAATTAGATATAAATGATACTAAAATCTTCCATTCATGTATACAAACAAGGACTAAGCAGCCAATATAGAACAGATATAGGGCACAAATAACTACACTTTATGAAGTTATTAGTTGTATTTTGGAATGGCTGCTAGAAGAGATCTTTTTGGTTATGTTCAAGTTCAATTTCATGATGGTGCGAGAGCTTGGCGCATTGATTGGGATAATGAGCGCATTAGATATGTTGGGGATATAACTTTAACTATCCGTAGGACCCGTAATGATGCTCCTTTCTTTTCTCTTACTATTACTGTATATGTAGAGTTTTTCATGCCAATTAGGGAGCTATGACGTGACTTACATTACACCCTAGGGAGGATCCTATGGAGGATCTAGGGGAAGATCCTGTTCCCTAGAGGTCTAGACTTGGGACAGTGTATATTTTGGAGTCAGTGGGCACTATATGTCTTTTGGCTATAAACTTGTATATTTTGGGTGGATTGTAATCCATGCCACTAATATGTATATAATATTTTTGGTATGTAATATTAAGTAGCTATATCTTGCACTATTACCTTACTTCAAAGTTTATGCTTCTATAAAAAGAAATTTGCAACACGTACTTTAATATGTCATATATATTATCCGCTAAAAAGAAACCTATATTTTGGGACTTATACTTTATAACATTAAATATTTCATAACTTGGGTAAATGGATATAAAGGAGTCGGTTAAGAATGTGACACCCAAAGGAAGGTGTTACCAAAATTAGACTTTATACCGACTCCCAAGCTCATAACCTCCCAAATCAGGGGTGACTATCAATCCAAGGAGCCCCTCCTGCAAAAATACCTGGCAAGAGTACTAGAACTCCTGACGAGTTTCCAATTGGTTTAGGTAGAGGATATACCACGGGAGCATAACTCAAGGGCCAACCTCTTATCCAAGTTGGCCAGCACCAAGAATCCAGGCAATAATCGTTCAGTAATCCAGGAGACCCTCTTACAACCTTTAGTTGCTGAGATGATTATCTTCCAAGTCGACCGGCAAGAGCATAACTGGATTACGCCATTGATGGAATATTTACAGTCTGGCAGCCTCCCCAAGGACCCGAAGGAAGCTTCTAAGTTAAAGAAAACTGCGGTCAGGTATACCATCTATGACGGACAGCTATACCGGCGTGGATTTTCTTTACCCCTCCTTAAATGCCTTGCGCCAAAAGGAGCCGAATATGTCCTGGCCGAGGTTCACAAAGGAAGTTGTGGACACCATCTAAGAGGCAAAGCCCTAACGTTGAAGGCACTCAAGGCGGGCTACTACTGGCCAATAATGGAAGCAGACTCTCTTGCGCATATTCAAGTATGTGACAAATGCCAATGGCATTTTGACCACTATCATGCCCCGCCAGAGGAACTATCCATAACATCCATACCTTGCCTTTTTATCAATGGGGAATGGATATCCTGGGTCCATTCCCTCTAGCACCTAGGAAGCTAAAATTTTTGGTTGTGGCCATGGATTACTTTACTAAGTGGATTGAAGCAGAGCTCCTAGTCACCATCACCTCGGTCCGAATTTAGAAATTCACCTGGTGCTACATTATTACTAGATTCGGGGTCCCGGAGTCAATTGTGATGGATAATAAGACGCAGTTCAAAGACAAGGGGTTCGAAGAACTACTCGCTGGGCTGAAGATAAAACAACACTGCAGTGTCATAAAAAACCCCAGGATGAATAGACAAGCCAAAGTTGTAAACTGTATCATCATCCGTGGGTTGAAGAGAAGGCCGGATGAAGCAAAAGAAAACTGGGCCGAGTAGTTGGACCACGTTCTATGGGCCTATCAAACCACTTCCCACTCCTCAACAGGTGAAACCCCCTTTAAGCTCACCTATTGGTGTAAGACAATGATCATGGTGGAGATAGGAGAACCAAGCTGGCGTCTTCAGAACTTCTCACCCGAAAATAATCCCCTGTTAATCAGGGAAGACTTAGATTTACTAGAAGAAAGAATGCACGTCGCCCATATATGCGATGCTGTGATCAAGTAGAGAACGACATTTTGGTATAACTTGAAGGTTATTCCAAGAAGATTCCAGCCGGGTGACCTAGTGCTCCACAGGATTGACATCGGTGGAAGGAATGCCTCCCAGCGGAAGTTAGCCCCTAATTAGAAATGTCCCTACCGTATCGTGATCAACACTAGTAAAGGAGCTTATACTCTGAAAACATCGATAGGAAAGCCAGTGAAGAATTTTTGGAATGCAGACAAACTCAGAAAGTACTACAGCTAAGTGCCTTCTAAGGCCTAGTCTCCTAGTTTACTTTATGATGGGTCTGCCCTAATTGTTATGGGAGCACATTGTATGGAGCTTATTAGTCCTTTACCTATTCAATAAAACAAGTGTTACGCATTTAAGTTTTCAAAGGCCTTCAAAAGCTACTACGACATCTCAAGACATCATGGTACCGACCGTGATTTTCTTGTGCTAGATAGGTCGTGCAATAGAAAAATCCTGTCTTGGGAAAATTCTCGCACCAAACCATAAGCACGAAAGTCCCTGGCAAGGACTAGTCTTTTAAATCAAAGTCACGTGGTATCCTAAATACCAAAGCAAATGGTAATGGACCCCGGACAAGGTTTCTCACCTTTGGCACGGTTCTCGAATGTCAATCCACTTTGGACATCGGACCCTAAGCTAAGGTTCTTATTTTCTTATCATGCTAAAAGGGAACCCTAAGCTCTTAATGGTAATGGGTGTTGAATTGAACTGCGGTTTTCCTCATCAATTAAAAGTCATAAGTCTACTGTTTTAAAAAACGTGAAGGACATTGGATATGCAAAGGAGAACGAAGTTGATTAATAAAGCCCCAAAACTCGGGGTAATGTTCATACAAAAGTAAAAACCCCGCGCAGGGGTAACATAAAGGCTAGTTGATTATCTACGTCACAGCAGAATCTGGACCACGAGTTCCGGCTGAAGAATCTCCTGTAGTCAAACTTGAAGAAGCAACACGGGGAACTACAAGGCACCCCTCCCGAACCACTTTCCTGGAATCAAGCGCGTCTAAGGACAGGGCAACCTCGGGATTAAAGAGTTGAATCTAGTTAATGGCGTTTTATTTTAGTACAAACAGTTATAAGCTAATTAACATCGGCGAGCAGAGAGGCAGTTTTACATTTAAACCACTAGGATTTGGCATGAAAATTATCACTCTCAATCTGGAGTGCGGCTATTTGCTTCTGGTGCTCCACCAAGGTAGCCTTGCTTGCCTTCTCGGCATCCTTCAGAGCTGCCACTTCAATCTCCAGATCCCATATCTGAGATGAGGCCTCATTCTTGGCCTTGACAGCATCCTCCATGGCCTTAAGAACTTTATTTTCACTCCACTCGGCCGCCGCCAATTTGTCTGTCATCTCTTGATCGTGTTGCTTAAGGGCTTGCTCTAAAAAATGAGCCTCGGCAGAAATACAGATTCTCATATTCTAGAAAGATAACAAAGCCTTCTTTGTGCTACGTCGGACCAAGTAATCCCCAACCTCTTCATCCAAAATGTAAAAGTCAATAAACTCCCTAGGATCCAACTCCTCACGAAACAACTCCATCGACTCGGAAGACTCTCCACTTGCCACCCTTTTACCTCGTGCACTTGACTGACCTTCCTCCGTCGCTTTCCTCTTACGCCTCTGAGGTGATTGGGGAGAATCCTCCATGTTAATAGGCTCCACTACCGCGGAAAGAACTTCGGCCTTCGGGATAATAGGAGCTAGAAAGACCTCCACTGGGGGACCCAATGGAAGATTGGAATTCCTTACCCTTAAGGCCTCTAAGATCGCTAAAGAATCCGCATCCTCCATCTTAGCCAAGCTTTTTGCAAGAACAAAAGTAATCAGAAACAGTCGTGATACGACATAAGAAGATAAAACATTTAAATAAGCATACACAACGGTCATCACTACCTAGCATGGCCCAACGTTCATCATCATTCAAGGCGTCTAATATATTTTTAGGTCGGATCTTACCGACCTCATCAACCCACATTTTGAAGAAATTGACACACTCGACCTCTTTGTCAATAAGTTGGCCTATTTCCCTCTCAAATGATCGAGTGGGGATACTCTAAGTAGCTGGGTTCCAATATAGGCTAAATGTTGGTTCCCCATCACTGCCTAACCAGAAAGGACGAGTACCGCTAGTCGCCATCAACTTGAAAAACTTCTCATTGAAGTACTTGTGACTTTCTAAGTATGGAAGAAAGATAGTCCTTCCTAGCCAGGATCAGACCAAAAGTCAAGATTACTGACAAGCTCGGGCACCATGAACAGAATACCACATGTGGAAATAAAAAAATGCCCCATCTGAGCATCGCAACCCCACTAGCTGACATATTCTCTCGAAGGCTAGGATGTTTGCCCAACCATTGGGGTGGATCTGACTGGGGACAACATGGAGAGTTTGGAGAATGGCAATATGGAATTCGTTGAAAGGAAGCCAAAGTCCAAACCTTGTAAAAAAGTCCTCATAAAGAAACATAAAGTGTTCCCCTGCCTATCGGGTTGAACACACCCGTTCTCTACTCGGGGACATAATCACGAATTCATCATCCCTTTCACCCTCCTTAGTAAGCTCAAGGTACTCCTTCAGCTTATCCAACTCCACCCCAGATTCATAGTGGGATAACCTGTCAAAGGCGTCATCTGCAACCCATGTGTAAGGTAACCCCAGACCTCGGCGAATTCTAATCGCCTGCTTCTCAGCCTGAAGGTCATCCAGCTCTTGAACTTCAAGAACCGGGGTAGGAGCTTCAACCCTTGGCCCCTTTCTTCTAGCCATTTGATTTCTTGGAAGACACAGAGGCCTAGGGTCAGGACCAGTTAAGTTCAAAGATCTAAACATGGTAATGGGCGAGCAGAGAAAACTGAGAGCACCCACGCACTGGCCTCTGCACCCACTGAGACTAAAGCCTCAGGAGGACACCCCCGTCACACGCAGTGCGATGAAGGAAGTGCTCCATAGGGTAACACCATTGAAAGGAGGGAAAAACAGTGTTCCCACTCTTGTTCGTAGGAAAGTAAAGGATATACACTCCATCAAAAGAGTGCGCAACCACTTAATAATCGGCAACTGAGTTAAGGAGAGGGGAATACCTTGAAGAAAGTCGAAGAGAATAGAAGAAATCAAGTCTTTGAATCTTCGAAAGTGTTAGAACCACCCTTCATCGCCGTAAAGCTTGTCAAAAATCTCCTCAGACCACCAGCTTTCTCCTCAGACCACCAGTTTTCAACGAAGGAATAGCAAAATGAAAAAAGGAAAAAGATAACACCCTACTTATAAAGGCTATAGTTAAGGGGTAATTTCATCCGACCAGTTTAGATTTGAAAGGATATTCATTATGGCACGCGAAGCACTGTGCATGTATGCTCAATCCTAGCGTACCACGTGGCCCACCTAGTTATCATGGCAGTTGAGGGGATTATTACTCAGCAGACCAAGAGACACACAACCCTAGCGTCCAAGCATTCAAAAAACTTATTCAGATGCCGGATCCAAGACTTTAAGCTTTGTACTCTGCCGGTCTCGACTAAGTCCTAAGCTGGGGGCAACTCGTTATACTACAAAAGGTGAGTGTTGGACTCACCCCAGTGAAATATAAATTATGGAAATAAGTTTACCCCAATCGTTTAATATGTTAAGTTTTGATGATGACAAATACAAGACAAAAAGAATGATGCTTATGCTTGATAGATATGCTTTATAGATAACAAATGCATTACAAAAGAGTTTTGATCATGTTACATAAATGCGCTTAATGAGATATATTGTATCATGTATGATTATGTACTTTATCTAGTTTTATTTCACATAAAAATCATGCAATGAGATATATGTAACTTTCTTCATATAATATATCCAATAATGCATTATATGAATTGTACTGAATTAATATTGGATTTAGCTCTATTTAAATGAAAATATGCGAAATGTTCTTTATTGCATCCTACATAGAGCATATCTATTTGTAATTGATAAATATCTTATTTGAATGTGTCTATAAAAGTCCTATATGCATGTTAGACTAACTAGAGTTATACATTTATGAATCATGCATATAAAGATATTGAATTATGAATTTGGACTAACTATATTTGTTTAAGTGAGCAATATTTTACAGGATAGTCCAAGTACTAAGAGTGAGCATTGCAACAAGAAAGCAAAAGATCACAACTATGCTCAACTCAAGAACAATGAGAATGAAAGATGTTCCAAGCATTTGCAAGTTTTGAAGAGAAGAATTTCTTTGGAAGTTTGGATTACATCAAGATTTGATGATGGCAAAAGATCAAGTCCCTAGGCTCTTCAAGTTTAGCTTATAGAACTTGAATATTATGTAAAGGTAAATGAGAATCACACTGAGCTCAAAATATATTTTAACATCCTTAAAAGTGTTTCTTATATGTTTAAATGCCCAACAAACTGTTTTTGGAAAGCTAGTCTTGGTGGTAGTTCAAATTTATGAAAAATAGCCAAGTTTATGTTTTGTAAACCTGACCTTTGGTTACTCTTTTGATCATAACTTTCAAAATACTTTGAGCTTTATTCTGAAATTGTTTCATTTGAAAATAGACTCAAAGATATTTCCAATGAGTGGTCATTTGCTTAAAACGAATAAGAAACGAAGAAGTTATAGTCATTTAAAGTCAGTTTTCAAAACTAGAGTGCAATAACCGATTAGGGATTTTCCCTAACTGATTATTCACCCTGTCAGGAGCCATTTTCACATTCTAAATGCTCCTAACTGATTAGGCAATTGGCCTAACCGATTAGTAAGATTAAAGAAGAGTATTTTTTAGTTTTGAAAAGCTCCTAACCGATTAGGCAATTCACCTAATCGGTTAATGCAAAACTTAGGAGCATTTTTTCATAGGTCCTAACTGATTACATGTTTCTCCTAACTGATTAGAAAGCTTTCCTAACTGGTTATTTTGTAAGTCAGAGGCAAAACCTCTTCTTTTATAATGGCCCTAACCAATTAGGGCTTATTGCCTAACCGGTTAGCATGTGTTTTTAATGAAATGCAAACTGGTCATCTAAATGGCCTAACCGATTAGGGTAAGTCCCTAACTGGTTAGTGTGGTGTTATTTTTCACAAGGAAAGGCTTTCTAAAAAGGCCTAACTGATTAGGCCAATTGCCTAACCTGTTATTGAGTTTCACAGATGCCAAAATCTAAAGGCATGAATCGATTAGCAATCTCCTGTAATCGATTATGAGATGGATTTGGAGTCATTTCTTAACTCCTAACCGATTAAGACAAAGTCCTAATTAGTTATCTGGAATAGCAGAAAACACGTACAACAGCTATAAACGGTTATATTTCATAATAAATCATTCTTAACCACCACCAACGACTATAACTTATTTTGGGCTATAAATAAAAGTTTTAGGGCATTCATAAAAGGTTGAAGAACAATCTAAAAATCACTCTTGAGCATCAAATTCAAGTTTCACTATTTGTTTCTCCAATCTTCTATTTTTTGAGCAATAAGTGTGTGAATCCTTAATACCGATAGTGCTTCAATTTGTATTATCTACTCTTTGAGAGAGTTTCTATCTTTTACAATTTGCATATTCTGTAAAAGAGAGGGTGAGGTATCCCTCTAGAATAAAGGGTGAGGTATCCCTTAAAGAATGAGGTATCTCTCAAAAAATTGTAAAGGGTGAGATATCCCTTAGAGAGTGAGGTATCTCTCAAAGATTGTAAAGAGGGTGAGGTATCCTTCAAAGGTTGTAAAGGGTGAGGTATCCCTGTTTGAGGCTCAAGCACAAGGGTGAGGTATCTCAAAGTGTGTTGAGTGCCCTTAATTGTAAAGGTTGTCAAGCACCTGTTGAAGCTTAAAGATAGTGGAAAATCTTAGGTGGTTTGCTTGAGGACTAGACATAGGCCACAAGTGGTTGGTGGCTGAACTAGGATATATCTTAGTGTTTGCTCTTCTCAACTCTATCTCTTTATATTTGTGTTTTAACTATATATGCTTGAGTTAATCTTAATATCTAGCTTATTTGCTTGATTTATCCTTTAACCCAAGTTGTATTTGAGTAATCTATAATAGTTGTATATTTGTTAGACTTATTCCACTGCATGTGTTGATTGCAAATATCAAAATGCATAATTTGTCAAAGTTACAATAAACTTGTAATCACCCAATTCACCCCCCTCTTGGGTAATGGTTGTCATGGCTAACAAATGGTATAAGAGCTTCATGCTCTAGTGAAAGCTTAACCGCTTAGAGTTAAAGATCCTTGTTTGTTTGGCAACCATTGAAAGCTTTTCAAAATGGAAGGTTTTGAAATTGATAAACCACCATTCTTTGATGGTGTGAATTTCGCTTATTGGAAAGTTAGAATGAAAATTTGTATGCAATCTATTGATTTTGATTTATGGGATATTGTACTTGATGGATTTACTTGCAAATCAAAACATTTTTGGAATGCCTATGATAAGAAATATTTTTCCTTGAATATTAGAGCAATGCAAATCTTGAGAAGTAGTTTAAATGATGATGCTTATGCTAAAATTAAGAGTTGCTCTAGTGCTAAAGATATATAGATGCTATTGATTCTATTTATCTTGCTAATAATGATTTCTTGCATAAAGTTGTATATAGAGAGCAAGAAGAGCAAAAGCCTATAGAGGAAGACAACATTGAAAAATGTCCTCAAGAATATGTTCAAAGCAAGAAAATGAGCTCAATGCCTCTTGGTGATGATGGTGCTCAATTTGAAGAAGAGATAAAGTAAAACAAAATTGAGAAGGAAGATATTCTCGAATTCTTGATGGACAACAATGAGAAAAATAGTGATTCCTTTAAAAAGGACTTTGAGGTAAATAATGCTAAACCATATTATAGTCCTTCCTATGATGAGCTAAAATATGCATATGATGAATTATATGATGACTTGTTGCTTTTAGAAAAGAAAAACTCATCTTGTTTGGAAAACATTTCCTCAACTTGTGAATGATTCTAATTGAGGACTTATATTTCATCAAGTTGAGGACTTATATTTCAAATTTGCTAAAGTTAATGATTCTAATTGCTTCCATAGTTGTTAATAAGAATGAAATTGATGCTATTCCACATAGAATTTCAAGTAAGACTTGTAGCAAAAATAGTATAGAATGTAATAATAACAAAAGGCTTAAGTTTTCCAAAGATGATCTTCAAAGAACCAAACCATCATTAAACTCAATTGTTTACAATTTTTGTGGTCATCTAGGACATATTTCTCATTTGTACACTTATAGAAGAAATTATTACATGAGAAATAATATGGTATAGGTTCCTAAGGATCTTAAATGTCCTAGTACTAACATTCAAGAACCCAAGATGAAGTAGGTACCAAAATGTCCTCTTAGTGTTTCAATTATGCAGAAAATTTCTCAAAATGATGGACAAATTGGTCAAATGAAAAAGGAATCATCAAGGGAAATGCTTCCAAAGCCCATTGGAAGAAGTTTTGATCAAAGAAGGAAGATGACTTCAACCAAAGCTTCTCAAGTACAAAATGTGGAACTTGCAAAGTTCAAAACACCAAAACAGAAGCAATGGGTAAGGAAAAGAGTTTCCTTGATTACCAAGGCCAAGGTATCAAAAGTCTTTACCTCTTATGAACATTCACTTAAAAAGATAATGAATATGAGGTATATTCCTTGTAGGCCTTAGGTAAATGATAGAATTATGTGCACTTGGTAAAATCTGAATATTTTGTTTAGCACATGATTATGTTTATTCTTATTGTACCATAACTCATTAATTTGTTATATATTTTGGTACATGAGGTTCTACAATGCCTAGGTATGCTTGTTATGTTTTGAATTGTCTATATATCATGAAAATAAGCCTGCTATTAGCTACGTGCTTAATGGTAATTGATTATTTGATCTACTGTGCTCAATTTACCTACTATGGAGAAAGTTGTTTTAAGAGTATAGTGGATTAATATTCAAAAAGGTAACACACAAGGACCCAAGAAAAATTGGGTACCAAAAGCCAAAATTGAAGTGTGTTGTAGGTGTGCTTGAAGACCAAGAACTGACTTTGGAATCTCAAAAGTGGCTGCTCCAAGTACAAGACCAGAAAATACTCCAAGTTCTCTTCCTTGTCTCTAAGGAGCTTGGACTTGCAACCTTTGGATAAGTAGAGACTTGTCTTAAGCTTTTCTAGCCTTATATCTTGAAAATATCTCTAATGCTAGATAAGTATGCTTCCTGTGTGAAATGACATGTTTGATAATGATATATTTGTTCTTAAAAGCCTTGATCAATCATGTCTTAAAATGAATGTGTTTTATCTTATTTTTATCCCTTTCTAAAATGATCCTTGGTTGATTTAAAATGCCTTTAAGAATTGGGATTTAGTGATCATTTCCTTCTGTTCCTAGTTAGCTTGATTGTCATGAATGAATTTCATTTGGTTAAATTGCTTTGCTGCATAATGTCATTTTGATGCATGATCTCAACCTTGCTGCATAAGTCATTTTCTGCTGCATAATTACCTTGGAATGAGTACGGCACATTGAAACTTATTTCTGTCAAATCAAGATAACCAATTAGGACTATTTCCTGATTTGTTATTCAAAGCAAACAGGGGCTTAATCTATTGTGGATCACGAAAATAATCTGTTAGAAGCCTTTCTTGATCTAATCGGTTAGTATACAAGGTAGCTAACCGATTAGCTACCTGATTTAATCAGTTATGCTGGCAAAAAAGGGGCTCTGTTTTGTTTTAAAATTCAAGCAGCTAACTGATTAACAATCTGTCCTAATCGGTTAGTGCCATAAGTCAGAGACCCCAGTATTTCTTACAAACACATCCTAATCGGTTAGCTATCCATTCCTAACTGACTATTATCACAAGACAGAGACTCCCTATTGCTTTTCTTAAGCTTCACTAACTGGTTAGTCATACCTAATCGGTTATGGGTGTTTTTGGATTTCCTGGAACTAATTGAAACTAAGTGCTAACTAATTAGAGATAATCTCTAATCAGTTAGAGGGCACTTGGTAACTAGTTACATAAAGCTTTATAACCGGTTACTGGACATCAAAAACCACTCCCAACCGTGACCTCCTTTATAGTTCCATGGTTTTTCAAATTCTTGCATTGCAATAATGGACTTTTTGCTCTTGATTGACATGTGTGCATACTAGTATTCCTTACTTGATATTGCATGCCTTACATGATCATTGTTTGCTCCAAAATGCTTATATATGTTTTGATGATGATTAAGTTTTTTCTTGATAAACTTGAATCTTGCTTTCAAAATGCTTAAACTATGCTTTTGGATTCAAGTGCATATGTCTTTCTTTTGTTCTTGTTAGAGCTAACGTTGCATGGTTGATAATGTAGTACATGTTTTACATTATATATCAATCTAAATTATGCTTGTAAATGAGTTTAAATGATATTTGATGCTAACCTATGTTTTAGAGAACTTTTAAAATTAGTTTTGCAACTGTCTCTATGTGCTTCAAGTATAGCCATCAAATATTAAAGTGTAATGCATATGTGGATAAATGAGAAGAGTTGAATGAAGAGGGACATGAGGAGACTTTCTTCAAGTGCAATGGAATGGAATATGCAATGGAAAAATGCTCAAACTCAAAGGACCAATAAACGAAGAACATTCTAAAGGAGCATCATTTTCTATCTAACTCAATAAGTATCTCTATTCCTAAACTATTATGGTATTCTATATGCTACGGATTATATGATACTTGTTGATAAATTGATTTTACATGATTAGATGCTTTCCTTACATGAGAAGTATGCTTAGCATTAACAAAGTGCCTAATTGGACATTAAATTGCTAGTTTGTCATTGCATATGGGGTGGATGACATTAGTTCTATACATGCTTTAATCCCTATAGCATATTTCATCATGGTGAATGTTTAATATCTATGATTCTCTTGATCTATGGTTTCTTAATAGTATAACACTTATAAGAATCATGCTCTTGCTTTGAAAATAGTTTCTAGTTTGATTAAAAAGTTTTTTTTAAAGCAAAATCTTTTATCATATTTAAAAGAAGCTTTTCAAGTTCCATATCCTTGAGAATCTTTTGAACTTGTCTTAAGACCTTGAAAGTACTTTCACTTCCTAATTGTCTTGAAAATTTGGAAATCATTGGATATGTGTTATAAATGTAGCATTCTCTTCATTTGCTTTGAAATGTTTTATTAAATCTTGAGAGAATGCTTAAGAAAGTTTTCAAATATTTTTTTTGAAATGTCCTATAGAGCTTATCTCGATACTTCAAAAAATAAGCCTTGTTCTTCAAAGTGATTTATTTTCTTAAGGCTCTTGTTCAACGACAAAGAGAGAAGATGTACTTTCAAATTTTCCTTTGACTTGGGTTTGATCACTCTCAAGGAATATGTGATTTTAATATAAAACCTCTTTACCATTCTAAAATGCTTTTGAAAATGTAATGTGTTCTTATAAAATTCTTTTTGAAAGGGGGAGAAGTTTAAAAATAATTTTTGATTAATGAATTAAGAATATATATATCTTTTCTTTGCTTTTTGGTAATGTGCTTACATGTTTTTAGTATGCATATTTTGAGGGGGAGCCTAGCTTTTAAATTATTGCTTATATCTCTTGGCTTACATCCTTATTTGACATGAAGTGTTTTATTATTAATACTATCACTATGTCAATAAAGATAATGTCTTTTTCTCTTTCCCTCTATCAATGAAAGAAGGTAAACATTCTTACAGTTTATATCTTTTGATTCTTTCATTGAGAAATGCTTGATATGTGGCAAGTTGTATGATCTTTCATTTGAAAACCTTAATTTCATGATCTTACATGAATTTTTTGTAACTCCTAACAAGTGATATCAAGTGGTACTTATTTATCATATGGTATGCTAGATATTATATGCTAGACATAATTTCTTAAGCTTATTGCTATTATATGCTAAATGTTGACGTATCAAAATGTGACAAGCATTACATGAATATTCTTTTATATCTTGAAAGTATGCTTGTTTCATCTCTCTTTTATTGAATCATGTATAGAATTCAATAAGGTGAGATAGTTATAATTTGCATAACTTGAAAAAGTTTCTAAGTTTTGATAATCCTACTCTTTTTGACAACATGAGTTTTTTCTATAAAGGGAGTGAAAATATTATCTTTCATTCCTAAGCCTTTTTGTTGATGTCAAATAGGAGGAGTGAAAATTGGAAAGAAAAATATGTTCTTGTACTTATTGTTTGATATGCTGACATGAATATCTATTCTTCTATATTACTAAACATAGTTTTCTTTGGTGATTTGTCATCATCAAAAAGGGGGAGATTGTGGAAATAAGTTTACCCTAATGGTTTAATATGTTAAGTTTTGATGATGACAAATATAAGACAAAAAGAATGATGCTTATGCTTGATAGATGTGCTTTATAGATAACAAATGCATTACAAAAGAATTTTGATCAAGTTATATAAATGTGCTTAATGAGATATATTGTATCATATATGATTATGTACTTTATCTAGTTATATTTCATATAATAATCATGCAAAGAGATATATGTAACTTTCTTCATATAATATATCCAATAATGCATTATATGAGTTATATTGAATTAATATTGGATTTGGCTCTATTTAAATGAAAATATGCAAAATATTTTTTGTTGCATCCTACATAGAGCATATCTATTTGTAATTGATAAATATTTTATTTGAATGTGTCTATGAAAGTCCTATATGCATGTTAGACTAACTAGAGTTATACATTT
Organism: Ormosia semicastrata; assembly: GCA_029884595.1. NCBI lineage: Eukaryota > Viridiplantae > Streptophyta > Magnoliopsida > Fabales > Fabaceae > Ormosia > Ormosia semicastrata. The sequence goes on along the minus strand of JAQQTO010000062.1, from coordinate 12,796,179 downwards.
ATGAATCATGCATATAAAGATATTGAATTATGAATTTGGACTAACTATGTTTGTTTAAGTTAGCAATACTTTGTAGGATAGTCCAAGTACCAAGAGTGAGCATTGCAACAAGAAAATAAAAGATCATAACTATGCTCAACTCAAGAACAATGAGAATGAAAAAATGTTCCAAGCATTTGGAAGTTTTGAAGAGAATATTTTCTTTGGAAACTTAGATTACATCAAGATTTGATGATGGCAAAAGATCAAGTCCCAAGGCTTTTCAAGTTTAGCTTATAGGACTTAGATCTTATGTAAAGGTAAATGGGAATCATACTAAGCTCAAAATATGTTTTAACATCCTTAAAAGTGTTTTTTACATGTTTAAATGCCCAAAAAATTATTTTTGGAAAGCTAGTCTTGGTGGTAGTTCAAATCTATGAAAAATAGTCAAGTTTGTGTTTTACAAAATTGACCTTTGGTTACTCTTTTGATCATAACTTTCAAAATACTTTGACTTTTGTTCTGAAATTGTTTCATTTGAAAATAAACTCAAAGATCTTTCCAATGAGTGGTCATTTACTTAAAACGAAAAAGAAACGAAGAAGTTATGACCATTTAAAGTTAGTTTTCAAAACTAGAGTGCAATAACTGATTAGGGATTTTCCCTAACCGATTATTCACCCTGTCAGGAGCCATTTTAATGTTCTAAATGCTCCTAACCGATTAGGCAATTGGCTTAACCGATTAGTAAGATAAAAAAGAACATTTTTCAGTTTTCAAAAGCTCCTAACCGATTAGGCAATTCACCTAATCGGTTAGTGCAAAACTTAGGAGTGTTTTTTCATAGGTCCTAACCGATTACATGTTTCTCCTAACCGATTAAGAAGCTTTCCTAACTAGTTATTTTGCAAGTCAGAGGCAAAGCCTCTTCTTTTATAAAGGCCATAACCAATTAGGGCTTATTGCCTAACTGGTTAGCATGTGTTTTTAATGAAATACAAACTGGTCATCTAAATGGCCTAACCGATTAGGGTAACTCTCTAACCGATTAGTTGGGTGTTATTTTTAACGAGGAAAGGCTTTCTAAAAAGGCCTAACTGATTAGGCCAATTGCCTAACCTGTTATTAAGTTTCACGTAGGCCAAAATCTAAAGGCCCTAACCGATTAGCAATCTCCTGTAATTGGTTAGGAGATGGATTTGGAGTCATTTCCTGACTCCTAACCGATTAGGACAAAGTCTTAATCAGTTATCTGGGATAGCAAAAAACACGTACAATGGCTATAAACTGCTATGTTTCATAATAAATCATTCTTAACCACCACCAACGACTGTAACTTGTTTTGGGCTATAAATGAAAGTTTTAGGGCATTCATAAAAGGTTGAAGAACAATCTGAAAATCACTCTTGAGCATCAAATTTGTGTTTCACTATTTATTTCTCCAATCCTCTATTTTTGAGCAATAAGTGTGTGAATCCTTAATACCTATAGTGCTTCAATTTGTATTATCTACTCTTTCAGAGAGTTTCTATCTTCTACACTTTGCATATTCTGTAAAAGAGAGGGTGAGGTATCTCTCTAGAATAAAGGGTAAGGTATCCCATAGAGAGTGAGGTATCTCTCAAAAAATTGTAAAGGGTGAGGTATCCCTTAGAGAGTAAGGTATCTCTCAAAGATTGTAAAGAGGGTGAGGTATCCCTCAAAGGTTATAATGGGTGAAGTATCCCTGTTTGAGGCTCAAGCACAAGGGTGAGGTATCCTAAGGTGTATTGAGTGCTCTCAATTATAAATGTTGTCAAGCACCTGTTGAAGCTTGTAGATAGTGGAAAATCTTGGGTGGTTTGCTTGAGGACTGGACGTAAGCTACAAGTGGTTAGTGGCTGAACCAGGATAAATCTCAGTGTTTGCTCTTCTCAACTCTATCTCTTTATATTTGTGCTTTAACTATATATGCTTAAGTTGATCTTAATATCTAGCTTATTTGCTTGATTTATCCTTTAACCCAAGTTGTATTTAAGTAATCTATAATAGTTGTATATTTGTTAGACTTATTCCGCTGCATGTGTTGATTGAAAATATCAAAATGCTTAATTTGTCAAAGTTGCATTAGAACTTGTAATCACCCAATTCACCCCCCTCTTGGGTAATGGTTGTCATGGCTAACATAAATACCACAGGTATTTAGAAGAAAGAAAAGTGATATTCAAGCAAAAGGATATTTTATTTCTTTATTTTCATTCCATACATCGCCATATATTAATACAAGAAGGAAAACAAAATAGAGACATCTAATATATAACAAAAGAGCAATACTGAAGAGCCTAGAGGAAGAAGTGAGCATCACCAATATTAGCTTCCTACTCATGTTCTTCACATCCACAGTTCCTCCAGAACCCACACTGATCTCTTCCCTGTATAGTGGCCTCATGACAAAGTGGATTGGCTTTGGAAAACCATGGATAACCGGAACAGAACACTGTAGTCGGATCAAAGAAATTTCACCACACTCTTCTTCCATGCCATCTTCACAATGATAAAAAAAGGTTGGGGTGCACACTCCTTCGGTGGACGGGGCATGGTTTTTCATGAAGAGATCGTTCCACTGGAACCCTAACCAGTTTCATGATCACTTCAAATTGCTTGAAAGTAGCCCCGCTACGGCTCGCTGTACGTTCCTTTAGCTATAGGCGTGTCCAATCCGATAATAGTCCGTTCCACATAGTGCAAGGAAGCTCGGTGGGGTTTCATACGAGGGTCCTGCGTACTGTGCCATCGTCCAACCAGTACAGTACGGCCATTTCAAATCGCCCCGCGAAGACGGACGTTCAGAAAGAAAGGTTATAGAGATTATCAATCGCTCTTTTTAGTGGGGAGGAATAGTGCAGGAAGGGAGCGAGACCAAGCCGAGCCACTAGGAGAGTAAGCCCTTCCCACGTGTCAAGTTGAATACATGAATGCAGCCTCAGCCAGAGAGATCAACCTGCGCCTTAGCACAAGCACTAAGTCAGCCCTAAACTAAAGGAAAGGCCTTTGATTTTCAGCAAGCATTTTTTGAAAGTAACAATTCTATTTGGTTTCAGTAGGGAACTAACTCCTTTCTTGCAAAGCAGCTTTATGAGAAAGAAGTGCAGCAAGTACTTTTTGAGAAAGAAGTTCCACCTTAGTTGTCCTTCCCGCATATTCAAAAGGTGGACGAAGAGGGGCTCTATTTCTCCAATTGCCTCCACCTAACACGATAAGTATCATAGAGCTCCCTAGTGACAGAGCATGAATTAGACACACCCTTGTACGATGGGAAAGCAAAGTTCTTGCCATTAATATGCTGGAAAAGAAAAGTTCCTAATGAAAAGTTATTGGCGAAAAGAGAAGAGAAAATATCTTCAAAGATTTTGGGAGGAGCAGAAAAATGGCCTTTGTGAAGGACAAAACTCTCGTTGAGCATAAGAGAAACAACAGGAGAATTATCTTGGAAAGTAAAAGGAGTTTCAATATCAGATGCAGACCTCCCATATTTATAAAAGAAATGAAAAGTTTTGATTGGCCCCAGGAATAGAGAATCAGTCGTATGATGAAACCGCATTTAATGCTCTCCCTTCCCATTAGTAACGAGAGCAATGAGTGGTTGAGAAACATACTAAAACTGATATCCTCTTTTAAAGGATCCTTCATTCCCAATAAAGTCAGAGGCAACAGTTTTCAAAGATGACTCGGATCTGTGCAAGTTAGAAGGAGCATCATCATTAAAAAACCCTACGAGTAACCCAAGGGAGCAACAGGGATCAAACCCCAGAAAAAGGAACACGGGTTTTAACCATATCCCAACCCCAGAGGTACTTTTTATACAACAGATATCGGCCTCGGCATGAGACATCGCAAAAAACCTAGCTTTAAAGCTAGGGCATAGTCTGCTACGAGCTTTATCATAATGAAACTTATACCTTGACACTTAGCTATCCTACCTAAGTGCCAAGATGGGGGCAACTGTTCTAGACCGTGGTCCGAGATCCTATTTAGAAGGATCAACCTGGCACTTGCTCCACCAGACTCTACCATTAACACTCCGAAAAGGTCTGTAAGATCTCGGAGTACGACATTGGGCCATATGACATAGATCTTTGAGTCAGCGCAGATTCTCATAACTGCCAATTAGGATCTTACGAGATTATAAGCTCCATAAATGCCCCTAACAATGGATAATCGCAATATCTACATTCCGATAATATAGGGATCATCATCTCTAATATCAGGGAGAAAATCCCTATCAGGATCCTAATGCTGAGTACCTATACACAATACAGATGGCATCACGATTCCAATCACGCTCCATAAATACCAGGCTAAATTAACCTAATGAAGTATCTGTTATCATATAGTAAAAACCCTACTTGTGCACAATCTGACTTGAGCATTAAAGTCCCTTTGTAGGTACTTCCCTTTTCGTTCAACACGCTTGGCAACGGCTGTGCAAGGAGGAAAACTACCATATACGTGCCTATCTCAAGTACCCTCTGAATCCACTTCAAAGGGTGCCTGAACGTAGCTATAACGGGACAGACAACTAAATTTATCAAGATTTTAGGAGTTGTTATTAATTTTTATTTAAATTTGAAAAATTAAAAAAATCTATTTTAAGGAAAATTGATCTTTTGAAACAAAATTAGGTTTGCAGTTTTAATTATGCTCCAAAAATTATAGAAACTTAATTTTGTTGCATTCCTAAAACATTCTCTCTTAAAGGCTTAAATGGTTTCCTATTTATTTAATCTACTTAAATATCTTAAGTGAATTAAATTGGTCCTTTTATTTATTTAAATCAAGATTGTTTTTAATTTTTTATATTATGAAATAGATTTTTTTATATATTTATGTAATAAGATATCGTCTGTACTTCTAGAAAAGTCTAATATTAATTACCTCAAGTGGAGAGAGTTCAATTGATCATCAGTTCAGTTCTATCCTAATTTTTTCATCATCGGCTAGTTTCAACCTTTTGTTTATTCAGGTGCAAGGAAAAGATTAATATAAAATTATGTGTATATAAACTAAATAGAATGAATTGATAAAGAAAAAACTAAATTAAATAGAACAAATTGATGAAGAAAAAACTAATAAATATGTGGAAAAATAAATTAATGCCAGCACTTTTACTGGAATAATCTAAATTACTGCTAGCACTTGTAGCAAAACTAAAAATAATTTCCTCACCTCCAAACAATCAAAACGGCACCGTCACATCTACTAATTTTTGATACTCCATCGTTTGGGATCTTAACTTATAAATCGGTATTTAAACCGGTGAACCAAGACCATAGTTTGACCAGTTGATGGTCCTGAGTAAGATACACTTTTAAATCCAAAACTTCTAAATGTGAGTCTCTAACCCACATCGTATAGAAGTAAGAAAGGTGCTCAACCAATGAACCAAAGCATTTAGTTGGATACTAACTTCATATTATAATATTTATAGCTAATCTGTGTAATTTTCAAACAAATATGAAGCTTACGTTAAACTCCTATTAAATATATTTTATAATATAATTATATTTTTAAGTTTTAATCACATTAAAGTCTTAAGTGTGTGTTTCGAAAAGTTACAAAAATTTGATTATGCTTAGTAATCAATTATTGTATAAAAGCTTTTTGTTATAATTGATTTATTTTTATGTTTGGATGCATTAGCTGTAAAGCGATTTTAAGCTAATCTGATTTGTTTAGCTCACTACTAGAAATTTCGGATTTAGAGACAAAAAAATTCTGTCTCTAAATATTTAGAGACGGAATTAGAGACATAAATTTATCCATCTCTAAAAGTGGCGTCACTGATTGTTAGAGATGGAAAAATTAATTCTGTCTCTAAATTAGAGATGGAAAGTGTCCATCTCTAAATAAAAAATTCCGTCTCTAATTAGAGATGGATAATGCAAATTTTTTTTAAGAAAATATAATAATGAATAAATTAGAGATGAGCTTTTTTCATCTCTAGTGCCGTCTCTAAGTTTAGAGACGGCACTATTCCATCTCTAATTCTAAAATTTTTATGAACTTTTTCCGTCTCTATTTCTGTCTCTAAATTTAGAGATGGATCCATTCCATCTCTAATTCAAAAAATTTTAAAAACGTATTCCGTCTCTAAATTTAGAGACAGCATTATTCCGTTTCTAATTTAAAAAATGTATTCCATCTCTAATTCTGTCTCTAAATTTTGAGACGACACTATTCTATCTCTAATTCTAAAATTTTTACGAACTTTTTCCATCTCTGTTTCTGTTTCTAAATTTAGAGACGGAACCATTCCGTCTCTAATTCTAAAATTTTTAAAAATGTATTCCATCTCTAAATTTAGAGACAGCACTATATCGTCTCTAATTTCGTCTCTAAAATTCAAAAAAATTTAAAAAGACAAAATTGTTCCGTCTCTAATTTTGTCTCTAATTAAAAAAAATGCGAATTTTGTCTCTAAAATTTTTAGAATTATTTTTATTATACTTTTAATTTTATAACTAACCCTAATGCAATTAACCATCACAATCAATCATATAGCATAAGAAATCATAATTAATTAACATCACAAATATTTGTACCAAAATGCAAAGTAATAATTAATTATCATTACAAATATTTAAATTGTCAATGAAAATATTAATAAAAAACTAATCACAGATTTGGGTTATCATTAACATCGTCACCCATCTCCTCATTATGATGGTCATCCTCTTCTCTAGATGCAGGATGGGAAGGTTCAGGCTGTGAAGCTGCAAGTGATGATGTTCCAAATTGACTACCTAAAAGAAGAATCCTAAACTTTTCCTCCCATTGTTCCATCTTCTACTTCATCATGTCTTGTTCAAGATTCTTTCGATGAAACTCATCTGTTAAAGCCTAAATTTTTTACTGCATTGCAGTAATCTCTGCTGGTGATACTCCATTAATGAAAGAGGAAGGAGGAGTGGAAGAAGATCCAATGACATTAGTTGCTTGTGAACCCAATCCGTATATGCGCCCTTTCTTGTTTGGGCCTCCAACAACTTCTAAGTAGATATTGTTAGCAGAGGGTTGACTACTGCTACTTTCACCATGCTGGGATTGCCACTCAGTCATTCGCCTTTCATACTCTTCCTAAAAAGTAGTTATAAGACATTTGTACTTGAAAATTAATGTAACTTAAATGCTAGCTTATGCTCACCACAATCTGTGCTGCTTCCAAAGTGTTATACTCTTCTGGATTCTCCTTGGCTCTATGAAGCCGCTTGTAGATGTCAAAAAAGCTTGGCTCCCTAGACATCTGATTTGCCTACAAAGACAAAAAGTAAGTATTAGTAGCCTGAAAAATTTATATTACTAGAAAGCAAGGCTAACCTGATTGGCTTGACAAATTTATATTGCTAGGGATGATAAGATAGGCATGCCCAAAACACAGACTCAATAGAAATTTAGATTGAGATGTCATCATAACAATATAATCGACTGCTACCTAATATTTTGAATTGAAAGTGCAATAGAACTTTGGCCTTTCTATAGTCTATTTATAAGATATGATTACCATGTCTAATAACTTAAACTGAAAAACACAATGATCAGTTATATATGAATAGTTTGAGTTTACAAATCATAATGCATTGAATAACTTACAAAATTTGTACTATAAGTTCAACACTCTTCTCTTACAATTCTATGAAAGTAATAAACTTACAATGAAGGCTCATTGAAAGGCCCAAAAAATAAGATGGCAGAAGCCACATATTTCCCTCCAATTTCTCTGCATTGCCAAATTTACTCATAGAATTTACTCATTTCCTATTATTATAGTTTGTGTTTACTACAACTTCAGCTAATAGGCTTAAAGAACACAGGACCACAGCACTACTACAAATATAACCAATACATGATTTGCAAACAAGATCATGCTGTAAACCATCCACAAGTGATGATGGATAAATTGCAACAAAGCTAATCAATCCCCCAGGCCTCTAAGCCAACATCAACTTGCACTTCTAGCAATAGGCATTTTATGTGCAGAAATGTGCACAAGTTGAACATAAGAGAAATAGATAGCAAAACCCAATGCAGAAATACGCATAAGGTGACTGTGCTAATGGATAACACTAATAACAATTAACAAAATCAGTGTGGTTATTCATCTAATTTTTAAAGGTGTTTATTTTTTTAACTCTATCACAAATTAATGAGGTGACTGAATGCCATGAATGCTAAACAGACAATCAAGGAAAAGCAAAGCACTTCAGTTGCTGACCTGATTAACTCAAGTGCCAATGACAAAAAGGATATAAGTATCTCAGATATTCCAATGGTAGAAAAGGTAGTTAACATTTCAACTTTAGATGTTATTGAGTTAAGTGACAGTGATGAAGAGAGGTCATAGACAATGTGGTTCTACTAGTTTTTGTAGGTCATAATACTACTTCTTTTGCTGTTGCCATGACATTCAAGATGCCGGCTCAGCAGCCTGATTGCTATAGTAAACTTCCTCAAGGTAATATAGTTTTAGCTTTCATGTAGTTCAAAATCACCATCTTTAAATTATCCACAGTTTTTAGAGTTGATAATTGAACGTACTTAACTTTATGCAGAACATGTTGACATAATGAGTAACAAAAGATGGGGTGAGAATCTAACAGTGGAGGACATAAAGAAGATGAAGTATCCTGGCAATGTAACGCCCCTTTTTGGGAGGGAACGTCACATTGTCAATCACAATGTGGAAATAAATTTATATAAGTTAAAACCCGGTTCTCCATAATATAATATAAATTTACTTGATTATAGTTATGTAATTAAATTGGTGAATATTTTTTTTGTTTATAATAATTAATAAAATTTAGTGATAAGGCATAATAACGATGATTACCGTAAATGACAATAAAAGAGCAAGGCAGAAGTAAAGCATACATTTGAATTAACATTGAATACTCATATATATATATATATATATATTATATATATATATATATATATATATATATATATATATATATATATATATATATATATATTTAGATCAATCTGTTTAGTTACAAAGCCTGGTATACCAAAAAGTAAAACTATACCTGTCCTAAAGGATCATACATATACATCCCCAGGATAGCGAAAATATAATGCTCTCAACAAAAGACATCAGGCCCCCAAAATAAAAATACTGGCAGCCATCAGTAGCTACCAGCGATATCAGTCCCTTAGATGAGAAGGAATCGTATCAGGATCCTCTTTAGGATCCTCCGCGAGGTCATCCTCAGGGACCTCCTCGGGGTCTTCCTCATCTGAGGAAACCACCATAGGAGCCACAGAGCTACGGGCGGAGCCCGAGCAGTGGAATCAAAAGAGTCCTCCTGCGAGGTGTAGAAGCGGTTACCCCACATCTCCCGGATGGGTAGATAAAACTCCAAACGCAGGCTGATGCAGCAGGTAAAGATCGGTGGCTCATGACACCTCCAGGCTAAAGAGATTGACACGTCTCTTAGGTAGACACAGCGGTCGGAATTCAGGTTAATGTGCCAAAACTCTAGCCCTCCAAGGAAGGTCAGACGCACATCACCTAGAAATCCGTGCATGCATGCCTCCATACTCCACAGTAGATGCTAATCGTAATCAGGCCAGAAGTCAGGGAAATTGGGAGCTCCAACTTCCTTGTCGTCGTCTTCGATGGGACACAATATATAGATAAAAAATAACAGAAATACATAAAAGAGGTAAGACATCCTACCATCATTACCAGTTATAGCAGTAAGAAACAAAACGGTGCAAAGCGCCCACATACTATTTTTGACAGCAATAATAATAATAAACATTAAGTGGCAGTAATAATCAATCAAGCAGTTCCAGATAGTAACATATATCAGTAATACAGCGGTTCTAATTATAATACTAATAAATACCAGATAATACATGGACTCACTATGCACATGCATAAAAAGTCAAAATCCTACTCTATGGAGCTAGACACAAATGGTCGGAGAGAAAGATCAGGAGGCATGTCTACAACTCGACTGCCGTGGCCAAAATCCTATAACTCATCTGTTTATCCACGTGCACATCATGGCATTGTACAGACAGTCTACATTAGATCACGATATAGGACAGTGCCCGGTCAGGATCGTCGGTGCATTTGCATCGGTCTGCCCCACGGACAGAAGAGCTACCAACTATCCATTGCGAGGTACCCGCACCCCGACGCCCCCATGGTCAACAATATGACCTATACTAGTCTACTCGCACCCGCACTAAGGTGTGTTCAACTCTTAGGCAACTCAGCCTTCACAACAGTCCAGAGGACTTTCACAATGCATAAAGACTCTATGCATAATCATGTATGATCATCATTACATACAATTTCACAATATGTCACAATTGGCCAAAGTAATAATTCAACACAATTATTACTCACTCACATGGACCCACAATATCATAACATTGAAATTAAATAAATTAATACATTTTCAAGGTCTATTATGAATTCTTACTTAAAGTTAGTCATTCTTTCAAGGTTCGTCTCTAATTGAATTCTCATAATTAATTAAATTTTCTGATGTAATTTATTCTCATACACTTAGAAGGTTATTCTAAGATCTCAAAGTCTCACGCTCTCTTGTTCTTGCCCTAATTAAAATTATCCTAAGTCTTATGAAAATTCCATTCTTGGTTCTTTAAAATTTATGAATCTCAAAGTATATCCAATTTTTCCAATTTGCTAATTTTCCATCCTATTACCAATGATTTAATTACTTGGTTATTCAAGTTCCAAGGTTACCAAAGTTGCATAATTAAGCCCTAAAAAGGCCCTAGAGGCCGTGGCCTCCCTAGGGATTAAGTTCCCAAATTTTTCCTTCCATTAATTACCTAATGTGCACTTGATTAATTATGGATTTCAATTATTACAATTGTTCACAAAGAACCCTAAATTTGGACCCCCAAAACTGTGGCCATCCAAGAACCAATCCAACATCATTTTCTTCCATTTCATGCATTCCAATCTATTCAAATATATCAATATACACAACTAATCAAACAAACAACTTAAACAAATTAAATACAATACATAATCATGCCAATCAAGCAAACAAAGAATAACCCTCAATAGGGTTTTCTCACAATCAATCACAAACAAGGTTTCTTAATGCTAAGAGAGGTTGAGGAGGAGTGTCTTCCTCTTACCAAAGTGAAGAAAACAAGAGAAGCCTCCTAGAATCACCTTACAATTTTTGAATTTGGTACCTCCAAGAACCCTAAAATTTTAAACTCATTAAAATAGCACCAATGCTTGAAAAATAAAGCATGGATGGTCACCAAGAAGACCATAGAAATGAAAATGAGAAAAGGAAGTGGAGAATCAAGAAACTTACCCAAAAACCCTAAGCTCGAAGCTTGAAGAAAATGGTGAAAATGATGGATTTTCAAAGAACCACCAACTAGAAAAGTGTTTAGGAGATAGAGAGGATTAAGAAAATGGGGTTGGATGAAAATTTTGTGATGGATGAGAGGAAGAAGGGCTGCTGGCCATGAGCCTTAGTAAAGAGAAGGAGTAGAAAAAGCTTAAAAAAGATGAAGGTAGAGAGAGAAAGTGAATAGAAAAATAAAGGTGATAGCTTTTTTAGGTTTTTGAACTTAATGTCATATAATTAAAATTGTGAAGCACAAAATTTTTCCCCCCTAAAGTGAGCTACAGCCGTGAGCTATGAGAGAGAGGAGAGGAGTGAAAATTGGTTAGCTTCCTTGGGAAGCTTGGAGGAAATTTCCAAGAAGCTTCCTTGAGAAGCTTTGCATAATTATCAATAAAGTGCATAGTAAGCTTGTCTCCTAAATTGAATACACTTGAACAGATGATTAATTATGTAACAGCCCAATATTTGCTACCCAAATATATCGTCATATAAGTGAATAACCTAATATTGACCCTGCTACTACTAACATAAAATAACATCTTATCCATATCGTTCATACGTAATTAATAAATATGGAAAGCCACGATAGCAAAAGTTATATATATATATATCACAGCCTCAAGGCGTACTGTTATACATAACTTATAACAACTAAGCAAATATAAAACATTTATAAGCTCAGCTCAAAACAGCATCTATATTATGCTAGTCTTCATACATCTTCTTCCCTTTCGAAGAGCTCGCACCTGGATTTACATGGTAATACAATCGGGGTAAGAAAATATATCTCAGTAGAAATATTCCAATACCAGTATATAAATATATACAAAAAGATAATATTTATAATTATCTCGTTGATACTTCAATAATAGAAGTAACAACTCCTCATTTCAACAACAAGTAACCGCCCATACCATTGCAATGCATGAAAATGTCATGATAGCAACCGCCCATACAATCGCCATGTTATGCTTGATTATGACTAATGATTATGTCTATGCAGATTCCTAAGTATGAAAATGCATAATGCATGATACCACATCCAGGACTCCAATCCCATGGCAATGTCATGAATGCATGAAACTTGAACAAAGTAATGGAAGTCCATAGTTTCATCCATAACCTTGAACAAGCACTGGGAGTCTCATCCAGCATGTATCATTACCACAGAGGAAGTCTTATTCCCCCTCGGGTAGTGAAGTCTCATCAACTACATGGTTAACAATAATGAACAAGGAATTTTATCCTTTCATACTTCACTATATTAGGAAGGGTACTAAGCGCCTTACCTGATATAGAACACCCACTTTCACGGGGCCAAACAAAGCAAAGAGGATATTACTCACCTCCTTACTTCATAATGTAATAAGGATATTACTCACCTTATTACTCACAACATAGAGAGGATATTACTCACCAATCTATGCTTCCAACAACACAAAGAGGATATTACTCACCCCAATGCGTTTCAACAAATACATAGAGAGGATATTACTCGCCAATCTATGATTCTCAACAATACTAAGAGGATATTATAAACCTTAAGGTATTTCACATACAATAGAGTTAGATATTACTCACCAATCTATTGTACAAACACATAGAAAGGATATTACTCACCAATCTATGCTTCTCAAACATCTCATGCAAAATAATTTCTAGTTACTTCCCATAACTAGTTTTACAATTGATTTATATGCATTTCAGGTTCAATTCAAAACTCTTCATCAAATACTTATAGAAGTACTTTAACACTCTTAAAAGAGCATACATGAGTGATCCTAATGCTTAGGAGAAACTCATTTCCTTAATTCATCATAATACACCATATATGTATATATTCATGTCTAATTATCTCACATAATTAGCGTCACAAATCAATATGATTTAACATGTTCTCACTTCATTAAATACTCCTACTAGTGTCTCAACACTCATTAAGAAGTATAAAAGAAGAAAACTATGCTACTAGAATGATCCAGAGCATCAAACATAACTCATAGTTGGTTTCTGGCACCAACGTTGCGGCGTCCCCTATTCCACGTTGCGGCGCCCAAGTCTCAGGTTCAAGTACTGGCAGGAAAAACTGCCAACGTTGCGGCATAAACATTCAACGTTGTGGCGCAAACATTCAATGTTGCGGCGTAAACATTCAACGTTGTGGCGCACGTCCCTTTTTCTACCCAACGTTGCGGCATTCAAAGTCCAACGTTGCGGCATTCATCATGTTCTTCCCAACATTGCGGCGTGAAAGTCCAACGTTGCGGCGTGAACAGCAAAACTCAAAATCTACATAATTCTACAGCTACGGGTTACTGTTCTATTGGAACTAAAACCACTTCCAATCACTAAAAATCCATTTTCAAGTGATTTCCAACCTCTAATAAGGTCCAACTACACATTTTAACTCTCAAACAACATCAATTTCATTTGAATCAACACTTATGAATCAAAATCTCCAACTTGACCAAAATCCCCAAAAATGACCTAGAATTGGAATTAAGGCTCCAAATGAAGAAAAATTCATCTAAACACATTCATAATTCAGTTTCTAACTCAACCATACTAACCACATCAAGATTCAACTTATAAAACATCAAATCACCCATCAACCTCATTTCCTCTTCAAGCTTTTCTTAAACCAAAAGAAAAGAATGAAAACAAACATCACAAAATAGATTTCTCCTACCTCAAGATCAAGATGATGAAGATGAAGCAAGGCCTTCACGCGGATCCTCTCCTTGGATGGTTGATCCTTCTCTTCCTTCTCCTTTCCTTCTCTTTCTCTCCTCTCTTTTCTTTCTTTTCTCTTCTCTTCTTTCTCACGTTTTTGCTCTTCTGTTTCTGCCCATAAAATATCCCCACTGTGGGATATTTTCACAAGAAGGGAAGTCTATTTAGACTTCTCTTATTTGGGTACCAAAACCCAAACTGTTAAGAACACCCATATTCCACCGAATCTAGTTTCTTAGCTTCCAACATATTCAAAATAAATCATAAGATTCATTAAAAATTCTTTGTCACCAAAAACTGATATTTCCATATCAGCTGTAGGTCAAACCAGCACTAAAACACATAACCAGTATGCTTAAAAATGCCGAACTAACTCTGAAAATTCTCAAACTTTAACTGTAGCACAGTTCCCACATTTATGACTTGAAAATAAACTTTTGACATTTATCTCCATTAACTAAGCAGTTTAAGCCACTTTCAGAGCAAATAACAGTTATATTTCTCACATAGTGTTACAACAAAGTGTCTAAACATACTCAGAAAGCCACAAAACTTCACAGACATGTTAAGTAAGTATTAGGCTACCTCTATAACCATATACAAGCCTAACATGACTTTCTAGGGTAATACAAAATACATAGTTAGACTTATTTTCTCAGTGAATAAAAGTTATAGTTGATGAAAATAATAATTTATTGTTCATCGGATAATTTTATGATACAGTGCTTTTATTTATAAGATAAAACCTCAAAAAATACAAACCTCGCAAACTGTGCCCAGCCTCGAGTTTAGTAAGATCCCCCATCGACATGTTGCCAGTTCAAGGTTTACCATCCTTAGGGAAAACATTTCGTTGTCCTGGTTCCGCTCAGTGCGCACGTAAAACGAGAAATATACTATAATATTCAACATTTTCAGAAAAATCCACAAAAATTCTAAAAATCACAAATATTGAAAAATAACTATTCATCACAAAACAAATAACTTTCTGAAGTGTTTGACTGACTTTGCTCAGTGCGCACGAAAAATGAGAAATATATTAAAATATTCAGCATTTCTGGAAAATTCCAGAAAAATCTCCAAAAATCACAAATATTAGAAAATGACTATTCATGATGAAACAAATCATTTCCGAGGTGTTACACTGACTCTGCTCAATGTGTACGTAAAACGAGAAATATTTTAAAATATTTGATGTTTCCGAAAAAATCCACAAAAATTTCCAAAAATTATAAATATTATAAAATGATGATCTACGATAAAATAAATAATTTTTGGGGTGTTATAGGCAAGTTGCTAGGGAAAGCATGAGACTTTTCCCTCTTATCTTTGGCTCTTTTAGGAAGGCAATTACTGATATTGAATATGAAGGATTCACTATACCTAGTGGATGGAAGGTGAATAGTACTTTCTTTCTTCCTTCTTACACAAATTGAATCCATATATACCTCCACATTTGTCAATTTGTGAATTAAATCTTATAACTAGAAATTTGGGGTTTTCTGGGGTTCTTCAGGTGTTGTGGACAGCATATGGGACACATGATAATGAAGAGTATTTTAAGGATGTAACACCCCAATTTTTGGGTAAAAGACCGTTGTGTTCTGTTTTACTATTTTTTTTTTGGTTTTTCTATGTGATACAGTGTTTGATATTACTGTCTGTGATTTTATTTGGACTTTTTGTGTGATTTGCTCCGGGACAAGAAAATAATAATTTTTCGATGGGAAAAATATTATTTTAATTAATTAGAGTTTGGGGATCTTACTAAACCCGGTTCGATTGATATATAAATTAGTTTCGTAATTTTTAGAATTTAAGCGTGCGATAAAATAATTTTTAGTATTATTTTATTACTATAAATTTTGACATGGACCCGTCTTGTGTGTAAAAGGACCCACGTATAAATAAAGTAACCAATAGAAACAAGAAACTTGGACCAATAGAAATAAGACACCTAGAAGTCAAACTAATAAAGAGAAGTCAACAAAAGTGGCTTGACCATTTTGGACCATTAGATTTAATCTTGGTGGATAAGCTTGAATAATGACCATAGATTTGATAAATGACTAGGATTGAATCTTGATGGATAAGCTTGGATGATGACCATGGATTTGATCAATGGATAGGATTTAAAGAAGAATCAATGGCTAGGATTAAGTCAAAAATTTGTAGACTTGACTTTAGGATTAGTAAATTAATTAAGCTTAGTTTGACTAGATTAATTATTTAATTAGCAAACTAATTAAACTAATTTAGTTATTAAATAATTATAATATAAATACTAATTAAATATGCTAATATTGTTTAGAGATTATAAATTACGTAATTATTTGTTTAATTAACTAGTTATGTAATTAGAATAAACAATTAAGTAAACTAGTTTAATTCTTAACTAAGTATAATCTAAAATATTAATTGAAAGTTCTAAAATTAATTAAAGGTTATGATATATGTTAGTATATGTTAGATATATTAGTCATAGGATTAAAATGTTAATTAGGATTTAATTAGGATATTTAGTCAAATAGACTTCCTAATTAATTAACATGTAAATAAACAAATTAAACTCTTGAATTTGGACTTGGAGGATACGTTGGGCAGCAGCCTTTAGAGGCTTGTAGGATAAGCTTTACAAAGCTTCCTAAGCACACCAACTAGCTATGATCCCAACCATTGAAGGGATGGATGGCTAGGATAAATTGCATGTGTTTTTAATGACTTAAAACCACCAAAAAGTCTCACACGGCACAGAAGACACATGGGCAGCTGGTTGGAGAGATAGATATGCCATAAAATCCTTATTTTATCACCACAATTACTCACGCATGGCAGCTGTACTTATGCACTCAATTTTGGGTAATTATCCAAGCAATTTTCTTCTTTTTCTTCCCATAATTTACACTAGGGTGGCAACGCTTCTCCACATCTTCATTTTTCATTTTTATTCCTCAAATATAAGCCCTTTTGCCTCCCAAATATACACGGCCAGCGCTCCTTGAATCCTCCTCATTCTTTTGTTTTTTTTTTTTACACTTATCAAATATAAGCCAATTTCTCTCCCAAAACACCAAGGAAACTCACGCAGACTTTCTCTCCCATTTTCTTTCTTTCCATTCGGTCTTCACTTCCAAACCACACCATCCAATCTTTAATCCTTCATCTCTTGGTTTTATTTTAATTCAAGTTGTGCTTTAACTATTTCTTCTCCTATTTTCTTCTCTTTTATTCGGTCAATATCTCAACCCACATACTCACTCCCTTATAATTTTTATCAACACCATTTCCTAAAGCCTAACACCATTCTAAGCAATTTTTATTCTCAAGGTTTTGCTAAAAAACCACTCTAGCTAGTCCAAATTCAAGCTTTTTGCTTATTTCCCTAAGGGTAAGTTTTGGTTTCTTTGGTTCAAATTTATTTTTCTGAATTTCTAAGCCATGTTTATTTCATGGTTTGTCATTCTCAAACCTTGTATGTGTGTGTGCTAATTATTTGAGAATTTTAGGAATTTTGGTTTGAAGTATACACAATTCTAGAAGGAAAGGAGGAAAACTTAGAAAGCTGTCTTCAAGAGGTAAGAGGAGACTCTACCTTACCACCCATGTTACGGTAGTATGAGGAATGGTATGTTTGGTGAAAAATCCCTAAGGATTTATTCACCTATTGTTTGAAAGGTCTTTGACCGTATTGATTGAACCTTATTGAGATGTGTCGATTGTGTTTGTGTGTTTGGACTTTGTACTTGGGATGTGCCTACTTGTATTTCTATGTTTGTATGTGTAGCATCTGTGAGATATGATTTTATTTTAAAGTTTGCTGTATCTTTGTAATGCTTAAGAAATTGATAATATGTATGTATGTGAAATATATACGTAGAAAACTTATACTTGACGTATGTGGAATTGATCTTTGTAAATTTTATGAGAAAAGGATTCAATTTTAAATGTTATGGAAATATGGGGTCATTATGTAAATATAAAAACTTTGAGGGACTATAGTGAAAATACTATGCTTTGAGGGACGAAAATGTGATTTATGTGTTTTGAAGGACGAAAATATAATTATTCTATTCTTGAGGGACTAAAACGTAATTTATATGTTTTGAGGGACAAGAAAGTAATTATTCTATTTTTAAGGGACTAAAACGTAATTTATATGTTTTGAGGACAAGAAAGTAATTATTCTATTTTTAAGGGATTAAAATGTAATTTATATGTTTTGAGGGACAAGAAAGTAATTATTATATTCGAGGGACTAAAAATGTAATTTATATGTTTTGAGGGACAAGGAAGTAATTATTCTATTTTTGAGGGCCTAAAAGTTAATTCATATGTTTTGAGGGACCGAAAAGTAAATATTATGATTTGGAGGGACTATTTTGTAATTATGAATTTTATAAAGGATTATTTTGTAAATATCATTTTTCTAAGGGACAATTTCGTAAATATAAATTTTACGAGAAATTATTTCATAAATGTAAATTTTATGAAGGAATGATCTACGATGAAAATATTATTTAAATAAGGATTATAAAGTAAATATTATGTTTTGAGGGATTATTATGCAAATATGAAAAATGGAATTGAATTTTGAGGAAAATAGTATTTTTGATTTAAAACATATGAGAAATGATGAAAAATTGATATGTGATTTGAAAACGTGTGAAGCTGATTATGTGATTGAGAAAATGCGAAAAATATAATTTCACGATGAAAATACGATAATGATCTTGTTGGGCCAATTTTGAGGACCCCTATATGAGATAAAGAAAATGAATTGAGAATATGAAATAAAGAAAATTGAATTGAGAAGATGAGGGAATGAATTGAACCGAAAAGGTACGTTCAAATGTGCATTGAAAAAGTCCGATGGGTTGAATAAGGATTCTTAGAAAGAAGGAAAGAATACACCTCCTGAGTGGGTGCGATGTGCGTAGTGTAGGTCACTCGTTGACCTTGGGGGCATCGGGGTGCGGGTTGCCTACAATGGACAGAGAATAAAGCTTCTGTACCGTAGGTTAGACCGATGCAACACACCGATGATCCGGACCGAGACACTATCCATAATCGAGATCTGAAAAAGACTGTGATGCATATGCTAGATGTGCAAATGCTAAATGAGCAAAGAGAATGAGCACGTGGTCTGAGGCATGTAGTGCAGACAGATTCTTTTCGATCACTCTTTCCGACCTGAGTCTTAGCTCCATGGAGTAGGAAAAAATTGAGTCTAGGTGCATGAGTCTAGATACATATACGTGAGAGATCGAGGGTATTATCATAATTATTGATTTTGATAACCGAATTATTGAATAAATGAATATTGATAAGGACATGGATGTGATTATGAATTATTGTAAGAATTATGATAATAAATGATATGGTGGATATGATGGGTTGATATGAGATATGATATGTGTTAGATAAATGATATTGATGACATAATTGTAATTATGTATGATGTATTGGTATGAGATATGATGTATTGATATGAGAATTTGTATGTGTTTATCTTCATTGCTACCATCTTGGTATTGGCATAGGTGATCTCACCTCTTGTCTGTCTATTTACGTATTCTATTTATAATTGTAAAGAGATTGACCAAGACGTTGAGTGAAAACGCATAGGAAGATCAGATTTTCGAGAAGGAAGTTGAGTTCTAAAGAGATGGAGATCTTGAGTTTTTCGTAAGGTATTTGGGAACCGAGGCATAGTGCGTCGAGTTGGATGGAAAATGTATTTCTCACATAAACAGTAATAGGGAACTTACTACCGTACTCTACGGTACGGTTAGTATTGTATATTTTGTGTCAAGTTGGATTCCTCCCTGTTGAGGAATCTCGAGAGTACCCCGTCTCGAGGGTTCTGCATGTTTAGAGTTACTTGGGCATTATGTAGTTTAATTAATGTGTAAATATTTTCGAGTCCAGTTTGTAATATTTACGTATGATAGTGTTAAAGACTTGTATATGTATAACAAGAGATTTGGATATGTATAAATGATGTAAATTATTTGTAATGATGCTGTGATATTTTATCTTCTGCTAAGTTTATTTTCTTGTTATTAAGAAATTTTAAAATTTCGTATTTTTCCCTACGAAGTACGTTATTTTTTTAAGGTTAATTTGGTAATTATGTAACATAAATGTGGCATCCTAAGGTGGGTGTTACAAAGGATCCCCTGAGTTTCAACCCAAATAGGTTTGAGGAGGAAATACCCCAATATGCATTTGTTCCCGTTGGAGGAGGGCCAATAGTGTGTGCAGGGTACCAGTTAGCTAAGTTGAATATCCTCATCTTTGTGCATTATGTTGTGACTCAAGATGAGTGGTTCTTTTTGCATCCAAAGGATGCAGTCACAATGGATCCCCTGTCCTTCCCTTCCCTTAGAATGCCCATCAGAATTTCTCCCAAGTTTGCATGAGATGACCTCAAATTAAACAAAATTGTTTCTCCACATCATAAATTGTATTCTTTGCACACATTAGCAATAAGATAATAATTAATATTATTCTGTCTCCTCTCACCTATGCTGTCCTTGAACTGAAATGCAAGCACATGTTATATTTCTAAGTAAATTGAGGGAAAAATAAAAAAAAAGAAGCTTATGAGCAGCATCCGTTAATTTGAGATCAACTTTTGTATGTATATACCAATACCAATTTTTGTTTCTATAGAAGATGACATATTCTTGCCAAGAAAAAAAATAGAGAAAACGAATATTATGTGAAATGTATCCATTGATTGATGCCACAAAAAGTCAAAACAAAAATGATATTGGTGTTTCCATTTCCAAGAAATTAACTCAATTAAATGGATGACATAAAAATTTGTGTTAATGATAAGGAAAATGATGATTTATTATGCTTCTGAATTTATCAAATTCTGAATCTTTGGAACCGTGTAAGTTTAAACAAGTATAAAGAAGGAATTAAAACTAACATCGGCACAATCATTCATTATTATACGATACACATTACAAGGACACTACTTATAACACAGAGAAATTCACATGGTAATTAACATATTGTACAACATACCTAACATAAATACAGTTGCTTGACAGGCCATGAATTTAAACAACTAATGGATTTGTATTTCAGAAGATAACTCACTTCCCTAACCACAATCAAATATTAAGTATTAAAACACAAATGAGAAGAGAAACAGATGCGCTAATAAGGTCAAAGTATGATGGAACAAATATTTCAAGCAGATACTAGTATGAGATTTTCATAAATTTTAGTTCCACGTATTCAAAATCTTAATATTATTCAAACATTTTTAGTATTGCCCCTTCTCTTTTTATTCCACGTGAACTAATTAAGTCATCCACGTGCATGGCAGGATCACTTGTAAGTTATCTCATGCTTTTGCCATCAATGCCAAAGTTACTATCTCTTTCTCTCATATGCTTTCCCTTTCATGCATCCATCTTTTGGTGCTTTTCTCCTTCATGAGTTTATGCTTCCTTTGCTTTTTCTTCCTAGTCTCCTCATCTAATGTTAGACAAGTTCCCTTTTATTTTATTTATCCCTCTCTACATATGTACATAAAAAATAATATGAAATTCAATAACTAATTGTGAGTTTTGCATGTTGGTTTTAGTAAAAAATATAGCAATAAGCTTTACTAATAAGCCACACACACTTGTTATGGGTTTGGCATCACCAGCCCCCTCAAAAAATGACAATCTCTTAAAAAATGTATTAATGCGCCCAATTAATGGATCTATTATGAATATATTGTTACTTGGCTTAGATCTATTTTCTGAAAAGTTAAAGTATACCCACCTTGAAAGTGTAATTTAGAGATTTCAAATTATAATGATTTATATGTAGATTCTTTTTATATACCTCGATATATAGATATGAAGGACTTTGTTGTGAAAAAAGAGTATGAGAATGAAGCATTCTAAATCACCTATTACAAATCACAAAAGAAATTTTGACTTAGACATTTTATCAAACACTTTTAAAGTGAAGTCAACATTTCAGATTATCTAGCAATTCTTTTAAGCATATCAGAGTACTAGGTGAAATCAAGAGTTTGCATGCATCTATATTTCAGACTATCTAGCAATTAGTATACGGAATAATTATAAGGATGTAACATTACTTACCATTCTCCTATAGTGCTCTGTAGCAGATATGGATCCTTTAATATGCACATTGAGACCTTCTTTAGATTGTCTATTTCTACTATTTCTCATGGATACTGCTTACTAGGCAGGATCATTCCATTTAACCCATAACTGCACCCTAGCATCTGGATGAATTTATATACCCTCATCCTTTTTATCACGCACCTTGAATAGATTATTTGATAGTGCACCAGATCCCTTAGTTTCAAATATCTTTCTGATCATATCATTATCTTCAGGTAACCACTTGTATTTTGCCTACATTGATGAAACTATTAATTAATCAAATACAATATTTTTAAATTAATAATAGATTAATAACAAGACTTAAAAGGATATTACTCCAAAATCTCTAAACCATATATCACGCACAGTGCTAGCCACATCTGTCCAACTTGTCCAAGGCTCTTCATACTTTCTTTTGAAGATGGTTGTTATATCACGCATCGTTCCAAAATCAGGATAAAACCTGTAAGTCAAAATATGTATTAATATATATATATATATATATATATATATATATATATATATATATACACACACACACATATACATCACCATTCTTTTTGAATTAAATTTCATAATTAGAATAGCTTACTGATCTTTGTTGGTTGGCTTGATCCAGGTACGTCCATCTACATCCTTTCTCCCCCACCTAATGTTTTGTGTTGTAGACGATGCTGTCTCAAGGTGTGAATGTGCAAATGAACTAGCTGAAGGGTCACTTGATGGATGTAAAGTTGGAGCTAAGGAGGATGTAGGCCCAGTTTGAGAATGAGGAAATAGGGTATGTGAAGATGGAATGGGTGCAACTTCGATCTGGGATTGGGGAGATAGGATAGAGGTAGTCTAGTTTGGGAATGAAGAGATGGGATAGAGGTAGGTCCAGTCTCAAAATGGGGAGATGGGATAGAGGTAGGTCCAATCTGAGAATGGGGAGATAAATTAGATGTAGGTCCAATATGAGAATGTGGAAATGGGATAGAGTTAGGTCCAATCTGAGAATGGGGAGATGGGTTAGATATAGGTCCAATCTGAGAATGTGGAGATGTGGTATGTGTAGGCCCAAGCTGAGAGGTATCGCTCTTTCTCCCTCTCCCTCTCCCTGCCATCTATATGCAAAGGGTAATGATAAAATTCAATTAGGTACAATTAAATTAACATAAAAAATTAATACAAAACTAGTAAAGTAAACACATTAAAGAAATCCACAATCACGTAAGCATAATTTAATTAAAAGGTCATGAATACATAACACATGATTTCATTAATAATTTCATTAAAAAACAGGACAAAATCTAGTCAGAATATGTTGCTTCTTTTTTCTTCTTCTTCTTCTTCTTCTTCTTCTTCTTCTTCTTCTTCTTCTTCTTCTTCTTCTTCTTCTTCTTCTTCTTCATCCTCCGCCTCCTCCTCTCCCCCTTGCTCTTATTCTTATTATTCTTCTACTTCAACATCTTCATCTACTTCTTCCAAATCAAATTGGTTCAAGGTTGAACCATGTACTTCCTCTACTGGACTAGCTATATCAACAAGACTTTGTTCAAGATCATCATTTGCAACTATCATAAGCATTTGTAGGACTGACTTATCTTGGTATGGATTATCTATTGCAGGCTTTTTTGTTTCTGAAGTTTGAATTGTGCTTCGTGCCTTAGTTTTAATCACAACTAACCACCCTTGCTGCCCTTCAGGATACTGTGTGTAGTACACTTGCTCTGCTTGTTGTACAAGAATAAATGGATCATAATTCTTATATCTTCTAGATGCTTTAACTTCAACAATTCCATAATTATCTATCCTTGTCCCTTGATTAGGGGTGGGATCAAACCAATCACATTTGAATAGAACTAGCATCTTTAAAGGCCACCCAATATACTGTATTTCAACAAAATCAGTTAAAACCCTGTAGTAATCATTCTCCATTGTCTCATTCTCGCTATCTCGAACACAAACACCACAATTTGTTGTACCCATCCCTTGACCATGATCTTTTGTATTGAATTTGTAACCATTTATTGAATATATCTGCCACATGTTTACTTTGTTTGAGGGCCCCCATGCCAAACTCCTCATAAGTTCATCTTCAATGTTGTTACTAAACACCTATATCACAAATGGGTAAGTTAATTGGTTTAACCTAAACAAGTAATAAGGGAATTAATAGGGAAATTAGGTAGATGGTATTTAGCATACATGTTCTTTAAACCATGTAGGAAATATTGTGGAGATTTGTTTGTCCACTTGTAAGTCATTTAGACCAAGTTCTCGTATCAAATCTGCATATATGCTGAATTAAAATCACAGATTAAATCACTTCATAGATTTAATCATGATATGTGAAATTAAAAGAATAACTAATTAGAAGCTTACTTCAAAAAAGGCTCTACCTTAGGACAATTTAGAAGAACATACAAGTGTGTAGCATTCATTTCCCTTTCTTGTAAGATGCTAGATTTACGTTTTCCAATAGGACGACCAGGAAAATTAAAAATAGAGAATGGCGGATTGATAGAACAACCTTCACCTCCATCGTCATTCCATGAAACTCTTGTCCTTCTAGATGGAATAGTGGGTGGAAAGTAGTAAGATGCAAACGTAGAGGTCTCCTCTACTAAATAAGCTTCACAAATGGAGCCTTCAACTTTAGCTGAGTTCGTGACTTTATCTTTTAAGGTACGTATAAACCTATTAATTGATAATATCAGTGTAACAAATACCTTATGAGGATTTAAATAAAAGGAATAAAGATAGATAGATGACTCAACCTTTCAAAGGGATACATCCATCGATATTGCACAAGACTACCAACCTTTGCTTCGTAGGGCAAATGAATTGGAATGTGCTCCATCAAATCAAAGAAACTCAGAGGAAATATTTGCTCCAGTTTACATAAAATGATTGGAATATTTTGTTCCATCTCATGTAATTTATCCTTTCTTAGCAACGGTGAAGTTAATTCCCTGAAGAATTGACTGAACTCAGTAAGTGCATTCCAAATGGGCTTCGGTAATGCCTTGAATACAATTGGGAGCAAACGTTGCATGAACACATGACAATCATGACTCTTCATACCAAACAACTTTGCTTCCCTCATGTCAATGCATCTAGCCAAATTGGAGGCATACCCATCTGGTAGCTTCAATTGTTTAACCCAGTCGCACATGGCTAATCTTTGTTGCTTAGTCAATGTGTATTGTGCTTTAGGTTTTTTTAGCTTTCCACTTCCACCATCCTGCAGCTCTACATCCTTTCATCTACAATATTCTGCCAAGTCTAGTCTAGCATTAAAATTGTCTTTCGTCTTGCCCTTAGTATCCATAACTGTGTATAAGATATTAAAAAACACATTTCTCTCGATATGCATGACATCCAGATTATGAGGGAGAAGGTTTGTTTTCCAATAAGGCAGTTCCCAAAAGATGCTTCGTTTTGTCCAGTTATGATGAATACCATACCCTGGTGGATTTTCTCCTACTAATTTAGTTATGTTAGGTATATGTCTTACCCTATCCCACACTTCTTCACCAGTCAAACTTCATGGGCGTAATGAAGTTTCATCAAGTCTCTTTCTAAAAACATTTTTGTTCCTTCTATAGCAATGATCATATGGCAAGAATTGACGGTGACAATAAAAAAATGATGTCTTTCGACTATGTTTAAGTGTGAGTGCTTTTGATTGCTCCATACAAATTGGACAAACAAGTTTTCCCATTGTCATCCAACCTGATAACATCTCATATGCGGGGAAATCATTAATCATCCACATCAAACAAGCCTTCATGACAAAGTTTTGTTGTTATGAGACATCATAGGTTATGACACCGGTACTCCACAGAAGTTTCAATTCATCTATAAGCGGCTGCAGGTACACATCAATTTTACTTTTTGGATTGGAAGGGCTTGGAATTATGATAGTTAAGAACATGAACTCTCTTATCATGCATATCCATGGAGGTAAATTATAGGGAGTAATGATTACTGGCCAATATAAATAAGTCCTACCTGTTTTGTCAAATGAAGCGAATCCATCAACACATAACCCTAGCCTCACATTTCGTGGGTCTTCTGTAAATTCTGGATATGTTTCATCAAAATATTTCCAAGCTTCACCATTAAATAGGTGAGACAAAGACCCTATCTCCCTCTCATTCTTAAGATGCCATCTCATTTAAGATGCTGTTTGCATTGAAGAATAAAGTCATTGTAGCCTTGGGGTAAGTGCGAAATACCACATTTTTTTCTGAGGAGATTCTTTGACCTTATCGTTTCTAGTGATGCTTCTATAATGGTTCTCACCACAAAATCTACAACTACAAAGATTCTCATAAGGAGGATGATAAAGCATGCATCCATTTGGACAGCAAGAAATTTTTTTGCAACATAGCCCTAGTCGTTCCACTAATTTCTTTGCACGATAGAAATTTCTAGGCATTCGATTATCCTTCGGCAATGCATTTCCCATAAAATCCATCCACTGATTAAAACAAGTCTCAGAGATATTGAAATCAGATTTGATACTTAGAGCTTCACATGCAGCTGACAATTCAGAGTAATTGTCACAACCATCATACAAGGGAGCTTGTGCAGCTGACAGCATTTCAAAAAATCTTTTGGCTTCTGGGTTAGGATCTTCCCTTATTTGTTCTGCATAACCAAATCCTTGTTGCTCAATGTAATTGCCAATAGAGGGTCCAGCAGCATCCATTACCATCTGCTCATACCTATTGAAGTCTTCCCTTACCCCACTACTTCCATAGTATAAGTTGTCTGCAACCACTGGCGGAATAGGAGGCTGCAGTTCATTATGGTTAGTCCAGTAATAATAATCCCTCATAAACCCCTTCATATACAGGTGTGCCTTGACTTCATCAACAAAGTGATACGCCTTACATTTGTATTTTTTACATGGACACCTCAACTTTCCTATTGTTTTAAATTGATCTTGTGCACAAACAAACTCAACAAACTCGTTAACCCCTCCCATGAACTCGTCTGTAACTCTTCTCCTATCAGGACACACCCTTTTATCCATCCACTTCCGATGCTCAGGAACTTCCATTCTATTTCTAATTTAAAAATAGACAAGAGGGATGTCAATCAAAACACACCATCCAACTATTTAAATAAAATCTAAATAGTTAGACCGAAATTAAACAACCTACTTCAAAGATAAAAAGTGCTTTTACTATAATGACATTCAAACTAAATTTATGAAAAAATAAGCATGACCTCCCTTTATATAACCTATATAGACAAAATAAAACATCAATCCACCTACATTATACAGATCAAACACCTAATTTCAACTCCCATTGTGTCACCAAAAACTTTCACCTATTCAAACAAGATTAATACAAACTGACAACCAAAAAATAGCATTATTAAGATTTCCAAAACAACATTCTATAGCCAAGAATTTTAAAAAATGAGTTTACAGACATGAACAGAAGGACAACATGATGACTTAGCAACCAAAAGGTTAACAAGAAGTGATATGATCAAGTTAAAAACAAGGATGTGTTTACAAATGGAATTGCATGAAAAGAAAGAACCAGCACTTAACAGAAGGATAAAATCGACAACACACAACCAAAGCTAATTATGTATTCTCTAATTAAACATGCCCTATTACTATTTGCTTGCTGAAAACATTTTTTTCACATAAAGCTTGACATCCAAATCAACAATTAACCTCATTTACAAGGCACCAACTAAGAACACATCCCCTTTATTTACTTAATGTCAAATAAATCCAGTGATTCAAGTTTTAAGCTACAATATGACCTATTGATTGAACAAGCATCACAATACAAAAATATAAGCTAAACATTTCTTAAACCCATTGTCTTAACTAAAACACTAACAATTTACAATAAGGGCATGCTAGAATGAGGACTTCAAAATGAAAACTGAAGAAGATCTCTAAAGAAGATCTTTCTTACCTTATCCTTCAAGTCACGACAATAGAAATGAGACTGAATATGAGATAGTTGTTGCTAAGAGGAGGAAGCAACCTACAATTGAGTACCAAGTAGTTGTTCAACATTGCCTTTCTACTTTTATGTCTTTCAATTTCAAGGAGAATTACAAATCAGCTTGCCATTCTAGTTATTAACCCACTAGTACTCAAAGTTAAAACACTCACAAGTCAAAACCACATTGGTCCTAGCATTGGCCATTCATGGATTTTATTTATGGCCACTCAATCAAAAGCTGAACGCTAAATTATTTATGGCCACTCACAAGTACATAATGTGATTGATTCAGCCCAAAAACTAAAAGAATAGCAAATATGCCCAAACAATCACACAAAAAACAATCTGAAAATCTCTGTGATATGATTTGCAACATGAACCTGAGTCCAAATCCAATCCAATACAGAAACAAAACAAAAGCCAAAATTGGACCCCAATAAAAAGTGAAAGTAAAATCCATAGCATGCTTTTTCACTCTATCAGATGTCCCTGGCCAAAAGATATCGTCATCCACTTGAGAATAGCACATTACAAACCCTAAAAGCAAATCACATTCAATTCTCCTTAAAGTACACATGATTTTTTTTTACATCATGAGTAGCTAATTAAGAATGTAATTAGACAATTAGAAATGTCAACGGCAACACCCTCTTATCAAATGTAGTTATTTTGCTTATAATCAAATTTATTTAATAATTTTCTTAACTCGCATGTAACTACCTTAAAAAAATATATAAAAGAAAATAAATAGATATAAAATTAGGTAGAAGAAAATTAAAATTAATATAATTTAAATTTTAACTTGATATATATATGCATTATATCTTTTGATAAAAGTGGGATGTATTACATTTATTAACACTGGTGATGTTGCTGAAAGTAAAAGCTTCAAAATTTTTTACTTTGAAAAGAATTGATTCTTGTCGGTTATAGCACTATTTTCCCCCTTTCTAGTCTAAAACAAAACCAATCAAGAAAAATACTGTACAAATCCATTATACTGAACACAAAGGAAAGTAGGTGTTCTAAAAAGTAAAATAAAAATGCAGTAAGTCATTGTCAAATGCAGAGATGAAAATTGAAAAGTTGAAATTTCAAAACAAAAACTAATTTAGAAATATGTTGAATAAAGAGAATCGCATAAGTAAAAGATATATATATATATATATATATATATATATATAGTAACTTTACATACTGGTATATTGCTGATTCGTACTTATAGCTTTGCACAAAGGGGCATTTGTTTTGAAATACTTTTATCAAATATGATAGTGAACAAGTTCTTTTCAATCTTCAGAACCAATCAACCCCTCATGGTTCTCTTCTGAAAAGGCAGGAGGTTAAAAAGAATTTTAGTAGTACTTGGAGGAGTACTTAAAATGCCCTAAATGAACCATATCTCTCATTCCCTCCTCTCCATTAAATATTTAGCAAAGCGTAACTAACAACGCTTGGTGAAATTGGAAGCAAAGGCAAGTTACTATAAACAACCACAATTAGTTATGAATAAAAATCACTTCATATATGTATGTATAATGAATATTTGGAGTCATCATCATCCAGGACACACCCAAATAGGGGAAAAGCCTACTGTAACTACTCTATTTACCTTTACTCTCTCATCATTTGACAGAATTGACGAGGTTAAACATCTAATTATGATGACAAAAAAGTAAACTAGAGTCATAATGTGCATTGGCTTGCTGTGTGTTCTATCTATAACTGGGCAGCATTGACAAATCACCTTATCAGGAGGAGGGCAACAACAGTAAGTTTTAGATTGGAGACTGCCACTGCAACTAAGAAATGAGAACAAAGCATAAAACTTCTAACTCCAGAAGACTTGAAAGCTTTCACAGATGTTGTTGAAGGCAAAGCTGGGAAGACCAGAGGGGTTTCTCTATGTCCATATTTTCAATTAATTTGTAAATGAATCGTGTTTGAGTTAGAATTGCTAAGCAGTAATATTATCGCTGGGCGGTACGATTTTTTGAGAGGCGCTAAGCGGTAGATGATACCGCAGGGTGGTTGAAGTGCCAGAAAATTTCTCCTCCCTGACTTCATACTGCTAGGCGGTATGTGTACCACTGGGCGGTCCATCACGTGAAAAAAAAAGCCACTGACTATGTGCCGCTAGGCGGCTGTAATGCCGTTGGGTGGTAAAGTGACTTGCTCTTTGACTTCGTACTACTAGGCGGCCGTAATGCCGCTAGGCGATAGAGTGACTTGCTCTCTGACTTCGTACCATTAGGTGGTATGTCGCTTGGCTATCAATTTCTGTAATGTTCTTTCTTAGAGCATTTGATTTGATCAACCATATTTTGTTTCATGTGTACTGGATTATTGTATAACCAATTGTAGTGCATTTCGTAGAGTAGCCTCCTTAATAAACAAACACTGCTGCTTAGAACATATCTACACCTATGTCTGATATATTTGAATAAAAAAAACCATAGACTATAATTTATGTTGAAAACTAAAATGAATGAAAATTGATTTAAAGAAATTGTTTTCACCACTCAGTTGCTCTAATTGGCATACATTAGGAGAATCTTGAAGTCCTTATTTTCCATGATTTGCTATTAGGAATAATTGTTTATGATTTTGTCATATAGAACCATTATTTTCTTTTTTCTATTCATTACTATAAACTAAAGTTCAGCACCACAGTTGTCTAATTGACATTCTAATTGCAGCTTATCATTTTTCTTTCGGGGGGGTTGTGTTTCTCTCTTGTTTTTAACTTTGCCATATTTTCCATCTTTTCACTGGTCGTGGTCACCCTCTCTTCTCAGTTGTAAACAGATAAGGATTTGAGTAATGGTCATCGGGCATCAAGGCTAATGGAAACTATTAAAAATGATAATTATGGACTTAATTATGGTTATCACCACAAATCCCATGTTAGAAATTGGTATATGTTTGGGTTCTCTAGATCAGCATAAAGCAGAAGTGATTTTAAAAAATATCTTTGTGCATACTTTAAAAAATATCTTTGTATGCGTTTCTGATTTTAGATATTTCTTATTTAACAGGACAAAAAAGGAAGAAGCCAAAAAAGTATGTACCTTGTGAAGGAGAAACTTAACTTCACCAGTAGTTATGATAATATTTGTAGCCAATTCAGATGACATATACCTACATAAATTGAAAATAATTTGATTAGGTTATAAAAAAAAGGGGCAAATTATTCAAAGGAAAAATATGATGAGATGGAGATCACTGACACCGCCCCCACGCCCTCCCAAAAATATAATTAAACCCCACGCAATGTATGCCTGCGAGATTCATAGCACAACTTCACAAAATTATAATAGAATAAGAAAGTAGAATTAAGGCAGGGAGTGATGGTATTTAACTAGGATGCATGTTGTTCTCCCCACTCTTACATGGATATATCACAAAAGTGACAAAAATACATTATATTTCCCATCTTGGCAGCAATCAGTTAGCTCCAAATGCAAAACTTGATCATATGTCCTACCCACCCCAAAAAAGAAAATAACTTTACATATTATTTTCCCAAGGTTTAAATATTTGAAAACTCTGCTCTTAAGGGATTGGGAACTCTAGCAATTTTATTTGTCTCAGATACAAAGAAACCTCTATTTGTAGAGCAGAAAAATTAATACATTAAAAATCCCCAAAAAAATGACTAGTTGAAGGTACATCCAAATTAATATTAACTGACCAATCTGGTTCTTAGTTGAACACATATACCACATGCATGACAGATGACATTTTGTTGTCGAATATGATTCACAACAGGTTGAAAATCCACTAAACAAAGAAATTAAGATCATAAGAATAAAAAAAGAAGCAAGAATAATTAAGGTGTCCTTTTTTGGTAAGAATAATGACCTTACAGTTTTCGAGAGGCTTGGACTCTCCCACTCCAAATCCTAACTCAAATTTTGCCTACCTTTCTCCCTTCTCTCCTCTCTTCTTAAACCATTCCCACCACCCCATTCTGCCCGTCCCCACCTACCATATAAGCAGGTTGTTACAAAACAAACCCACAATATGCTGATCACACACCTTTCCCAAATACCCAAATGGGCCCCCAATCCTCTGCTGCTATTCACTTCTCCCATACAGTATACCTTAGTTATGAGCGGGTGCCTATCATAAACCCATGAACAATATTTACTAATGTTCTCAACATTATGTTCAAATACATCTAATATTTTCAGCTACATCAGAAAATGCAGAAAATTGACTGTTAACAGAGCCACGCCCTAAGTCATTCATAAAGTAGCATGAGTTACTCCATCCTGCTAGTTATATGGTCTGATAACCAAATACAAAATCACAAAATAGCTAAATGCAAACCTAACAAATGGGTACAAACAAAATTAAGAAAAAAAATCATTTAAGAGCTAATTTCAATAGAAAACCACGACTAGTTTAAGAGAGACCAAACTCATATCTTGCTGTGGATATATAGTGATTAACAAAATTTATGCAGAAAGGAAAAACAAAATAAATAAAAGATCTTCAGGAGGAAAAAAAATCAAAGAAGCCACCAGCTCTGCCCAGAGGGCCACAATATTTCACATCACATGGACCTTTCCAGTTAGAAAGCAATATATTCCATACCCAATATGATTATCAAACTCTACCAAGATGTAAAGTCACTGCTAAAATAATTTCCCTTCAACCATTCTCATCAAACCTCTATACTTCTATCCACAAGGGTGGTTAAACTAAAAGGAAATTTATAACAATAAATATGGGATTGATCTATTTAATTTTGAATTAACAAGTTTTCATGCTCTGTACTTTGAAGGGAAAACACTCAACTAAGATCTACCTGCCTGTTTGATCACGTTAGCATTGACAGTTGATGTCTTAAAATCCCAACACAGCTCACTTCTACAAATCCAGAACTACAAGAAAAAAAAGGCAAAATGAGTGCACAATTACAAAAAAGCAAACAACAATGTCATTCTTCTTTTGCTAACAATAACAAAATAGCAAAACAAAACAAAATAGTAATTATAATTTTTCATTTGGTCAGTGCCTGTGAGGACTGCTCAATGCTTTCTAGCTTTAAAGAAGAAAGTAAATAACAAATCAAAAACTGCTAAAGTAAACTATTGAATCCATCTAATTATGTGTTTATAACTGACTAACAGAGTATTATTCATTAAATATAGATAACCTATATTCAGCTCTGAAAAGAGTACCTAAAATGGATGAAACAGTATATGGATGAAACAGAGTACTTTCCTCTCCAACGTATATGGATGCTACTCTTTCATGACTTTAGTTACTCAGATAAAATTGTAAGTATGCAACATAACCACATACAAAATGTTAAATGTGTTACTAAGAATTAAGGGGGATTACCACACTGGAGTTCAAATCATTAAATCATTCACCCTACCAGAGTTGAACTTAACTAAATTAAGCTAATCTTACAGTTATTTAAATTATAAAGAAAAACGCAGAAAGAAATTTATTGCTCTAATCTTACAATAGTTCCTTTTTTCAACCCTCATTTTACTTAAAACTAAAAACCTCAAGCTTATGAATAAAATCCCAGCAATCAAACTATATAAAAAAATTAAGAAAAAAAAATAATATTGAGATCAGCAAATCCCCAATTAAAAAAAGAATCTAACATAATAACCCAAAAAGGTTTACACTCCAATCACCTATTCTTTACTTGACTGGTTAAAAACCCTAACTCAAGACTAATGAATCACGTTTAATTATCGATAAAACTCAATAAATGGGAAAATAAACTAGAATAAAATCAAAAGCAATCACCAATTTTCACAATCCTAATCCTTGAATTAATCAGTATCCAAAACGAGCATCCAAACAGTGCCTAACTCACAAGCAGTAATTTCAATACCATTAGGGTTTTTAACTTGTCAAGTAGAATTATAAGAAAAATATAAACGTTAACCAAAATTTACATATGTCAATTTAAGAAAAACTTTACCTACTACCAACCTTAACCAAAATTACAAAAGCAATTCAATGAACCAGAAAAATATCAATGTTTCAAAAATTGTAAGATTCGTAGAATAGCCTTGGATATATTCGTACGTTTGAAATTGAAATCATAGTGAGTGGCTTTAGAGAGGACATGGTGTCATGAGGAATCTTTTTCAGAGGAGACAGGTGAGGGCGGCTGTCCCCGATGCTTGTGTCTTATTCTAACATAATAATACTTAATTGCAATAGGAGAGGCTACCATTCTCCTTCATGAACATAATATACTTTTCTTTTTTTGTTTTCAAGTTTTTGGCAATTGACTTACAAACTACAAGTCTTTGTAATACACACCACAAAATTTTATCCGTAATCAGTTATTCTATACCTGAGATGTTTCAAGTCTACACAGGATATCTCCCTACGCCTGCCTGTTACTAAAATTGGTTTACAAAAAATCAATCAATGTATTATATATTATATAATGTGATATAGAAGTTTAAGAAAATTGGAAGAGAAAGGAAGATATCAGAGATTTACATAATAGATTTACCTCAAGAATGTGTACAGAATAGAGGAGGAGGAGGAGGAGGAGGAGGGAGGGAGGGAGAAGAAGCATGAAAAAATAGAAAATAACGCATTAAAAGAAAGGTTTTGGAACTATATATGTGCAACAAGAACAGATATTTTCAAATGGTTGAAGAGTTATTTCCAACATCTTTAGCAAAAAGGAGGGGAAGAGGAAAGTAAGAGAGATTACGAATTAGAGAAGCATAAGATACATAATTAGGGTAGTGAATCAAACTCAAAAGTGTAGAAGAAGGGAAGGAAGTAAAGAAGCTAAGCAAGAATAGAATTTAGCTAGTGAGCATGAAAGAGAATAATATATGGGAAATATAATTACCTCAAGAGAAGTGTTTCGAACATAATAAAGAGTTGATGAAGGAAGAGGTACCACCACAATAATATCTGCAAAGACGGCTTTTGCAATAATTTGGTCTTGTGGCTTTCAACGCGATTGGTATTGAAATTTCAAAAGAAAAAGAAAAAGAGCTTATAATTGGAGAGCTTCTAGAAACTTGTTGTGCTCCTGCTCGGTCCAACTCTCCCTGGACTTGGTGATCATATAGGGTTCAACCCATTACTTGTATTACCCATTAAACTTAAGAACAACAAAATCACATTTAAGTAGCATTATCTATGAGCCCAAAGCAATAGACTAAGTCATAAAATCAAACTTCTCAATTTGCACAGAATACTCAAAAGACAACAAGCTCCGCCACATAAGACCAAGAACATGAGAAATATTTATCCTAAGATAAACCAAACCCATGCGAAATACCAAGTCCTCATGAATCCTCATGAAAGCCTCCCTATAACTAAAAAATGTCCAATAGCCATCATCCACTCAGCGAGTTAAATAGACAAAACAGAACCTAACGTGCCCAAGTTCCCTAGTGTGGTGTGTGGCAATGGTTGGTGCTGTGAAGTGTAGAGAATGGGGTGAAGGTGCAGAACTTATGCTATATGATGAACGTGTTAGTGTCTTGATGCAGTGAACATGTATATGTTGAGTAGCAACATAAGCCAAGTAGCAACAAAGTGAAACATTCAAGATAAGAAGGAAAGAGGAAAGAGGAAAACATCCCTCAAATTCAAGCATCAACTCATATTAAGCAAAAGCACAAAGGTCAAAACTAATCACAATATACTCAATCAATGAGGTCACACACTCAAAGCATAAACTTGAGATAAGGGACGAAAGAAAATACCTCTGATTCAGTGAAAAATAATAATAAAAAATTACTGCTCCCCTTCAAGAAATTAACCAGCCCGAACACCAATATCCCAAATGCTATCTAGTACCTTTGTTTCCCCTTGAGCACCGCTGCCCACAGTATGTATTAGTGTCTTCCCCTTATAAGGGGAAATGGTGAAATGTTAGGTCAGATCTGAATGACAGGGAAGGGAAAAATAAGAGAGAATGAAATTTTAGGAACGAAGATGATGATTTAGGAATGAAGATGATGAATGGAGATGGAGATGAGGGAATCTCAGAGATAGAGATGAGGAACGAGTACGGAGATGAGATATCGAGATACTGAGGGAATTGATTGAGAGAATGAAGGATTTGAGTCAGAATATAGCAAAATTAGAGACAGAGACAACACTCCATCTCCAATTAATAAAAATAATATTAAATAAATAACATATCATTTAGAGACAGAACACACATCCATCTTTAATTTATTTTTATTTTTTTAAAAAACTTATTTAACAAAATAGAGACGGATAAATTTTATCTCTAAATTTCGTTTCTAAACATATTTGATTTTTTAAAACATTATGTTGACCAAATAGAGACGAAATTAGAGATAGAAATTTCTGAGACGGATAAATTTCGTCTCTAAATTCTGTCTCTAAGTATATTTGACTTTGATTTGACCAAATAGAAACGAAATTAGAGACAGAAAATTCTGAGATGGATACATTTTGTCTCTAAATTCCGTCTCTAAGTTTTAAATTTTATTTTCCCTCTCTAGTTTATCAAATCCGTCTCTGTTGCCGTCTCTATTAGAGACAAAATTTATTCCGTCTCTGATTTTCATCTCTAAATCATAAATTTCTAGTAGTGTAGATGATATAAAAAAGAATCATTTTTATGCATTGAATTACTAAAATAGGTATAAAATGATTAAAAAATTATTTAATAGAGGACAAAATGGTATTTACATATCAACGTATAAAGAATAATCTATAAGCTAAAATCATAAGCTTCAATCTTCAACATTATGAAAATTAGCTTTAAAAAGCTTTTATTTTGCATTGAATTTCATGCAAAAGCTAAAACTGATTTTGCTAAACATGATTAAACACTATACAACAGCTTTTTTTTTCCAAAAAAAGCTAATCATAAGCTAAAACAAACACACCCTTAATAAATTTTCATAAACTAGTAGGTCATTATATTTTTTATTTATTTTCTATTTAATTAATATATATAATATTATAAATATAAATTAAATTATATTCCAATTGAACCACGATTGAATTATTGACCCTTAAATCAATCCTTCAACTGATTCAATGACTGGTATGATTTTCAAAACCTTAATCTTTACCAATTACAAAGCTAATGCTATAACATTCTCTCTAACTCAATGGACTTAATCAGTGTTATAAAAGCTCAATAACACTGGTATAGGATACCAATTAATTCTGGTGATTAACTGGTGTTGTTTGAGCATAAATCTATAGCACTGAATGTGAGAAATAGCTCATTTAAACTTGGACACTTGAGAAAATAGCTAAGGAAATAGAAATAAACAAAGAAGATTTATTTCTATGCTATGAACAATCATATCGGATATCTAATAGCTTCTTAATTCACTTGTTAAATTTAATCTAAGAAAGAATAATGGAGCTTAGAGACTGATATTATAGTATAAGAAAATTGGAGGAATAATAATATAGAAAATAGAATGAAATCCTAGAATTTTCTAAGATACCTATGAAGGTTATAAATTTCATTTATGACAGACTAAAGTGTTCTTAGCATATAACAGTTTATCAAATGGATTTCCTTTTTTGAAAGTTTTCCTACATTACTTATAGTTTATCATGAAGCAGCAAGATCCATGTCACTAGTGTAACACCCCAAATTTTTATTTTTCTTGATATTTATGAATTTTATAATATTTGTGAATTTTTATGAATTTTTGAGAATTTTTAAATTATTTTGACTATTTTAATATTATTTTGAGCACTCTGTGTGTTTGAGGAGGGTCTGGAAAAATAAAAAAAATTTCTGGACCAAAAAGTTTTGGACAGTTAATGCGAGGCTGGGGGAACTTACTAAACCCAAAACCGAAAACAGTAGGTGAAAATTTTCTTTATTCGAGTTTTTGTTGAAATCTATTATCCATTGGGTAATGCTATTATTCATTGTGTAATGTTATTATCCATTGGACAATAAAAGTTATAGCCTTTGTCCGTTAGGTATTAGTTTCTAGAAAATATCTAGAAAATATCTAGGTTGGTCAAAGATGATGGTTATGACATCTTTATGAACAACCAATTAGAAACAAGCTTGGAGGAGAAGCTTTGGATGTCCACCCTTGATCTAATCAATAGTTGTGAGGGGTTGAAAGTGGTCAAATTAATCACACCCCTTCTCTCCTTGCATTCCACGACCATAGAGAGCCTTAGGAGATCAAAGCAAAGTTTGTTATCACATTTTCTATGCTTATCATCTTTCATGCAAAGCTAAGAACCAAAACTCTATCTTTCACTTTCTCTCCCAAAGCTCATGGCCATAGGTCTTTTGGAAGACCAAAGATTTAGTTTT
Source organism: Ormosia semicastrata (assembly GCA_029884595.1). Taxonomy (NCBI): domain Eukaryota; kingdom Viridiplantae; phylum Streptophyta; class Magnoliopsida; order Fabales; family Fabaceae; genus Ormosia; species Ormosia semicastrata. Next base: position 12,757,655 of record JAQQTO010000062.1, on the reverse strand, counting down.
GCTATCACTTAGTTCATTTCCATCTTTTTATCAAGAACCAAGAAGCCAAAATACAAAACTCTCACATTTTCTTCTCTTGGAAGCCTCGCGGCCAAGCACCTTAGATTCACTTCCAATTTTTAAAAATTCAAACCAACCATACTAATTGATCCTAAACACAATTCTAAGCAACTTTGATGTTGTGATCAAGACTTGATTCAACCATTTTCAAGCTTGATGTTTGATTTCAAGTTCTAGGGTTCTAAGGTAAAGTTCTTGAAACTTGATTTCTTATTTGATTCTTGAAATTCTAAGACCATATTTGATATGGTTGTCTTACTCTAGACTTAGATGTTAATATATTTGTGTTTGCTTTGATTCTAAGAGCTACTTGGTGGACGAAGTTGAAACAAAGAGCCATACAAGGAGCTTGGGAAGCTACATCTAAGGTAAGAGGGAGATTAACGTCATCAACCAATCATGGTGGTGAGGGACACGAAATTTGTATGAAGGTGATGAATCCACGTCAGGATTTATTCACCATATTTGTGTAATTGTGTGATTTGTATTTATTTTGCTTATGTGATTTTATTGCTTTGATATTATGCATAAACTTAATATAGTAGGATTGAGATGCCTAAAGTATGTTGTATGCTATACTTGTGTTGGAAAAGAAAGCAATTTTTTGTTCCAATAACCATGAGGCTCACGGCCTCTATGCCCACAAATGGGTAATGCAATGCAAAAATGGTTTATTAAATTCTAGCCTAGATGATTAAGGGACTAAATAAAATTTAAGCATTTTACAAGTTAAAAAGTTGATGAACAAACTTTATTATTCATAAAGGAATTGATTTTTGGCTTCAATTATAGAAATAAATTGGAAAGATGATTTGAAAACTTGAAGTATTTTATTTAATAATGAAAATGATTTATTAATTGTGAATCTAGTTAATTTAATGATAAGAAATCTAATTAAGGATTTATAAGATAAGAATGAAAATAAATAAATTTTATCATTAAGAAAAAGTGCGATTTTTGGCCACGATATTGGGAAATAGGATTGAGAATTAAGTTTGAAACATAAAGTATTTTATTTAAGAGGATTTTTAATAAGGAAGATGGAAAAAGTTTCATTAAATTAAAATAATGTAAGTTTTGGAAAGAATATTAGAAAATATTACTTAGAGGAGTTTTAGCCAGAAATTATTTTTAAGGATGGTTGGAAATTTAAAATATTTTATTTAAGAAAGTTTTATTAAGAGTAAAGAACAAAGATTTTGAGATATCTTGAATTAATTAAAATAATATAAGTTTTGAGAAAACATTAGGAAATATTATTAGGAGGAGGTTTAGTGAGAAAATGTTAGAAATATTATTTAAAGGTGATTTATTAAGGAAATATTGGAATTAAAGTCCAATTTTGACATTAAATAAGAAAAGTTTTAATTTGAGATTAGAATATTAAGAAAATATTTTACGTGATTAGAAATACGTAGAAAAACTCTTACACGATCTAAAAATGGTGATTTTTAGCTACGCGATTAAGAAAACATTTTAAAATCTTTATGCGATTGAGAAAACGTTGAAAAAATGTTATGCGATTTGAAAACGTAACAAAAGTGTTACACAATTGTGAAAATGCGATAAAAATACTATGCGATTGGTTGTAGTCGGTAGTGGCTTGTGATATGCATTGAGTTATTAATCATGCATTATTTGTCAGACGGTGTCTGTTAAGGCTATTGTTGCCTAGGAGTTGAATTACACCTTTGTGCAGGTGCAAATTCTGTTAGTGAAAGTCTATGAATGACCTTGGAGGTGTCGGGGTGCAAGAATTCATAAGTAGCCAGTTCGTCACACTATTGTGCCGTAGTGACCGATGCAAATGCACCGACGTTCTTGACGTGAACACTACTCTATTCACGATCTGGTGTAGAATGTCTTGTACAATCCATGATGTATACACGGAGAAAAATTATAGCACTTGAATGGGCGGATGACGTACAAACATATCTTTTGGACCATTCTCTCTGAATTGTGTTTAGCTCCATGGAGTAGGAAATGGGTGCATTGTGCATAAGGATGGTCAGTATACACATTGTGCATGTGCATAGTCAGTGTACATATTGTTGTGGCATAGTCAGTATACATATTATTTTGGTATGGTTAGTATTCATGTCATTGTGATATACATTGCTAAATTATCTATTAGTTGATAACATGATTATACCTGTTGTTATGTGATATTGCTGTATGGGAATGGCATTATTGTCATTATTGTTTCTTTGCTACCATAATGATATTGATGTAGGGGATCTCACCTCTTTATTGTATTGTTTTATTTGTTCTGTTCTATAATTATGTTTTGAGAAGATTGTGATAGCAATGAGGCAGAATCTTTATAATTTCATTCGACTATAGTTTCAAGGGGCCAACGAAGCGTGGCATGTCCATTGGGACACGGGGCATATTTAGTATGTTGGAGAGGTTACTTTACTTTGGAGTAAGACCCAGCTTGGGGTTGCTTGAATGTTGTTGTGCATTTAGAGTTCTCTATGCCTATTATTGAGTTATGGAGTAATCGTTATAACACTCTTATGGAAGACTCCGAGGAGTCGACCGCTTGGACTTCCATCCATAGTAACATGCCCCGACTGGGGAATTTGTCCATTAGGGATCTCGAAGAGGATCTGGAGGAAGATCGGGTTCAGGATCCTACTCTTCAAGTTTTTGGACTTTGGTTAGGTTCAGTCTTTATATGGTAGCTATACATATTACTTGGTATACGTATGCTTTATGTATTTAAGTTGTTACTAATCTATGTTATGTAAATGAGATATGTATTATTCAGTTTTATGTCTTGTGTTTCAAAAATTTGGTAAGTTTATGTTATCTACGAAAAAGAAATTTTGGAACTCATATTTTATAATATCAAATATTCTATAACTTGGGAAAGGAATTAGTCTGACATGTAATGCCCTTCAGAGGGTGTTACATTAGTTGATATCAGAGCCCAAGTTCGAGTCTTTTGGGTTTGTGGTTTGGTCTGTCTTGTTTGTGCTGTGTGTTTCTTTGAAACTGAACACATATGTATTGTTTGGTTTCCGAAAGTAGACAACCTTGTTTGAAATAGTTACATTTAGTTTTTGTTGTATTATAGTTAGTTTGACATTGAAGAAAAGCAATGGCTCGTGGTTGAGGTGCACAAACGGAAATGGGATTTGACAACTACAGTATGGCTATGACAGCAGTGGCAATGCAAAGGATGGGTGACGTGATTGTACAACAAAATCAAAGGGCTGCTCAATGGCAAGAAGTGACAGTTGAAACTTAGAACTTATCAGAATTTCACCGGAATAATCCGCCACAGTTCAAAGGTGAGTTTGATCCAGAGAAAGCGGATCTTTGGATCAAAGAGTTAGAGAAAGTTTTTAGAGGAATAGGATGCACAAATGAGAGAAAGGTAACTTATGCTACCTTTAAGCTTGTTGGAGACACTGAGGATTGGTGGTCAGGAACGCAACAATTATTGGAAGTTGAGGGAAGGTTTATCACATGGGAAGTTTTTAGAAGTAAGTTTTTGGAGAAGTATTTTCCAATTAGTACAAGGCACGCCAAAGAGATGGAGTTCCTTAGGTTGAAGCAAGGGGGAATGATGATCAGTGCATATGCTGCTAAGTTCGAAAGCCTATCAAAATTCTCGCGATACTTTCAACTCCAGTCTGATGAGGAGTGGAAGAGCCGGAAGTTTGAAGAAGGGTTGAGACACGACTTGAAGCGAGCAGTTCTACCTTTGGGAATTGAGCAATTCCCAGCTTTGTTTGATAAATGTCACTGAATTGAAGAGTTGGATCAATCTCGGGATACGAGATCCTGTAACTTTGAACCATCTCAGTTCCAAAGAGGAAGTAATGGTAACTAATTCCATCCAGAATCGTATTCACGATCACCGGGGAATCAACAGCAGCAACGAACAAATGGAGGAAATACTAGTGGCAGCAGATTCGATCACACTGTGACATCTACACCAAGATGTTGGAAGTGTAGAAATGGCCATTGGACAAAGGAGTGCAGGAGCAAGGAAATAATTTGTTTTAAGTACGGGAAGCCCAGTCACTTTTTAAGAGATTGTACACAACTGAAAATGGAGTCTTCCGTGAGTAACGTACGTGCTTTGAGACCTCAAATAAAAGGAAGAGTCTACACGATGAGTGGAGAAGAAGCCTCCCAATCTGAGGATCTTATCAAGTGAGATTGTACCATAGGAAGTAAGCCTTAAATTGTACTGTTTGACTCGAGGGGCAACTCATTCTTTTGTTGCTTATGACTATGTGAACCAATTTGGGTTTATTTGTGTTATCATTTCCTTTTGACTTGAATATTACTATTTCCCATTGCTAAATCTGTTATTACTACACAAGTCTACTTAAACTATCCTATTACTGTTGGAAATCGAAACCTTTCTGCCAATTCGATTTGTTTATCTCTTTTATAAAAAGACATGATTTCAAGAATGGATTAGTTATCTACTAACCATATCTTGTTATATTGTTCCAATAAAACTTTAGTTTTCCTTGAGACTGAGATTTTTGGATTTGAATTCAGAAAGCTCACTCCTAAATTTGTCAGACTATATCAAATTCTTCGCCGGATAGGTCTGGTAGCATACCAATTAGCTTTACCACCTTTTCTTTCTAACCTTCATAATGTTTTCCATGTATCTCAATTGAGAAAATATACTCCTAATCCAAACCAAGTTTTAGCACCAGATATAGTACGATTAAAAAGAGAACTTGACCTATGAGACACTTCCGGTTGAGATTAAAGATAGGCGAATGGAACAACTCAAAGGGAAAGAAATTGCCTTGGTAAAGGTAATCTGGAATGAGGTGATTAAATATGCAACATGGGACCTAGAAGATAAAATGAAGGAGCAATATTCGTCATAGTTCTAAGGTAAGGTAATTTCGGGGACGAAATTCTTTTTACAGGAGGAGTATTGTAACACCCCGAATTTTTGTTTTTCTTGATATTTATGAGTTTTATAATATTTTTGAATTTTTGAGAATTTTTAAATTATTTTAATTATTTTAATATTATTTTGAGCTGCATGTGTGTTTGAGGCAGGCCCAGAAAAATAAAATTTTTCCTAGACCAGAAAGTTTTAGACAGTTAATACGGGGCCAGGGGAACTTACTAAACCTGAAACTGAAAACAGTTGGCGCAAATTTTCTTTATCCGAGCTTTTGTTCAATTCTATTATCCATTGGATAAAGCTATTATTCATTGGGTAATGTTATTATCTATTGTGTAATGTTATTATCCATTGGTCAATAAAAGTTGTAGCCTTTATCCATTGGGTAATAGTTTCTAGAAAATATCTAGAAAATATCAAGGTTGGTCAAAGATGATGGTTATCATATCTTTATGAACAACTAATTAGAAACAAGCTTAGAAGAGAAGCTTTGGATGTCCACCCTTGATCTAATCAATGGTTGTGAGGGCAAGCTTAGTAAAGAAACTTTGGATGTCCACCCTTGATCTAATCAAAGGTTGTGAGGGGTTGAAAGTGGTCAAATTAATCACACTCCTTCTCTCCTTGCATTCCACGACCATAGAGAGCCTTAGGAGATCAAAGCAAAGTTTGCTATCACATTTTCTATGCTTATCATCTTTCATGCAAAGCTAAGAACCAAAACTCTCTCTTCCACTTTCTTTCCCAAAGCTCATGGCCATAGGTCTTTTGGAGGACCAAAGATTTAGTTTTGCCATCACTTAGTTCATTTCTATCTTTTTATCAAGAACCAAGAAGCCAAAATACAAAACTCTTGCATTTTCTTCTCTTGGAAGCCTCACGGCTAAGCACCTTAGATTCACTTCCAATCTTAAAAAATTCAAACCAGCCATACTAATTGATCCTAAACACCATTCTAAGCAACTTTGATGTTGTGATCAAGACTTGATTCAACCATTTTCAAGCTTGATTTTCGAATTCAAGTTCTAGGGTTCTAAGGTAAAGTTCTTGAAACTTGATTTCTTATTTGATTCTTGAAATTCTAAGACCATATTTGATCTATGGATGTCTTGCTCTAGCCTTAGATGTTAATATATTTGTGTTTGCTTTGATTCTAAGAGCTACTTGGTGGACAAAGTTGAAACAAAGAGCCATACAAGGAGCTTAGGAAGCTACATCTAAGGTAAGAGGGAGATTAACCTTATCAACCAATTATGGTGGTAAGGGACACAAAATTTGTATGAAGGTGATGAATCCATGTGAGGATTTATTCACCATATTTGTGTAATTGTGTGATTTGTATTTATTTTGCTTATGTGATTTTATTGCTTTGATATTATGCATGAACTTAACATAGTAGGATTGAGATGCTTAAAGTATGTTGTATGCTATAATTGTGTTAGAAAGGAAAGCAATTTTTGGTTCCAATGACCATGAGGCTCACGGCCTCTATGCCGACAAATGGGTAATCTAATGCAAAAATGGTTTATTAAATGCTAGCCTAGATGATTAAGGGACTAAATAAGATTTAAGGATTTTACAAGTTAAAAAGTTTATGAACAAACTTTATTATTCATAAAGGAATTCATTTTTGGCTTCAATTATATAAATAAATTAGAAAGATGATTTGAAAACTTGAAGTATTTTATTTAATAGAGTTGTAGTTGAAATAATGAAAATGATTTATTAATTGTGACTCTAGTTGGTTTAATGATAAGAAATCTAATTAAGGATTTATGAGATAAGAATGGGAATGAATAAATTTTATCATTAAGTAAAAGAGTGATTTTCGGCTATGATATTGGGAAATAGGATTGAGAATTAAGTTTAAAACTTAAAGTATTTTATTTAAGAGGATTTTTAATAAGGAAGATGGAAAATGTTTCATTAAATTAAAATAATGTAAGTTTTGGAAAGAATATTAGAAAATATTATTTAGATGAGTTTTAGTTAGGAAATAATTTTTAAGGATGGTTTGGAGTTTAAAATATTTTATTTAAGGAAGCTTTATTAAGAGTAAAAACAAAGATTTTCAAATATCTTGAATTAATTAAAATAATAGAAGTTTTGAGGAAAACGTTAGGAAATATTATTTAGAGGAGGTATAGTGAGAAAATGTTTGAAATATTATTTAAAGGTGATTTATTAAGGAAATATTAGAATTAAAGTCTAATTTTGATATTAAATGAGAAAAGTTTTAATTTGAGTTTAGAATATTAAGAAAATATTTTACGCGATTGGAAATACATAGAAAAACTCTATGTGATGTAGAAAATGTTTTAAAATCTTTACGCGATTGAGAAAACGTTGAAAAAATGTTATGCGATTTGAAAATGTAATAAAAGTGTTACGCAATTATGAAAATGCGATAAAAATACTACGCGATTGGTTGTAGCTGGTAATGGCTTGTGATATGCATTGAGTCATTGATCATGCATTATTTGTCAGAAAATGTCTGTGAAGGCTATTGTTGCCTATGAGTTGAATTACACTTTCGTCCGGGTGCGAATTCTATTAGTGAAGGTCTATGAATGACCTTGGAGGCGTCGGGGTGCAGAAATTCATAGCTGGCCAGTTAGTCGCACTACTGTGCTGTGGTGACCATTGTAAACGCACTAACGTTCTTGACGTGAACACTACTCTATTCACGATCTAGCATAAAATATCTTGTACAACCCATGATGTATACACTGAGAAAAATTATAGCACTTGAATAAGTGGATGACGTACAGACATATCTTTTGGATCATTCTCTCTGAATTGTGTTTAGTTCCATGAAGTAGGAAATGAGTGCATTGTGCATAAGGATGGTTAGTACACACATTGTGCATGTGCATAGTCAGTGTACATATTGTTGTGGCATAGTCAGTATACATATTATTGTGGTATGGTTAGTATTCATGTCATTGTGATATACATTGCTGAATTATCTATTAGTTGATAACATGATTATACCTGTTGTTATGTGATATTACTATATGGGAATGGCATTATTGTCATTATTGTTTCTTTGCTGCCATGATGGTATTGATGTAGGGGATCTCATCTCTTTATTGTATTATTTTGTTTGTTCTATTCTGTAATTATGTTTTGAGAAGACTGTGATGGCGATGAGGCAGAATCTTCAGAATTTCATTAGAATATAGTTTCATTGGGGCAACGAAGTGTGGCATGTCCATTGGGACATGGGGTACATTTAGTATGTTGGAGAGGTTACTTTGCTTTGGAGTAGGACCCAGCATGGGGTTGCTACGTTTTTTGTGAATGTTGCTGTGCATTTGGAGTTCTCTATGCCTATTCTTGAGTCATAGAGTAATCGTTATAACACTCCTATGGAAGACTCCGATGAGTCAACCGCTTGGACTTTCATCTGTAGTAACATGCCCCGACTAGGGAATTTGTCCGTTAGGAATCCCGAAGAGGATCTGGAGAAAGATTGGGTTCAGGACCATACTCTTCAAGTTTTTGGACTTGGGTTAGGTTCAGTCTTTATATGGTAGCTATACATATTACTTGGTATACGTAAGCTTTATGTATTTAAGTTGTTACTAATCTATGTTATGTAAATGAGATGTGTATTATTCAATTTTATGTCTTGTGTTTCTAAAATTCAGTAAGTTTATGTTATCCACGAAAAAGAAATTTTGAAACTCATATTTTATAATATCAAATATTCTATAACTTGGGTAAATAATTAAAAAGAGTTGGTATTAAATGTAATGCCCTTCGGAGGGTAATACAACTAGCATTCTTATATCTAGTACCTCACATCATCACTTCACAAGTGATTTCAGGATAACCCCAAGTTGCTCAAGGTTCTAGACACTACTTTATAGCATTCCACAACACTTGGATGCCCAAGGTTTCACTAAATCCAATCACAAGGTTCACCCTAACTAAGCGAAAAAATTAAAACTGGAAAGTAAGCACTCATGGCTCAACTCTATCTCTTAAGGGAACCAATCCATGTCTCTAGCAATTCCACAAAGCTTAACCTTGATAAACAAGGAAGCATACATCATTTATGCCCCTTAGGCTCAACTTTAACTCTAAAGGAGAAACCTATGCATAAACATAGGCATACTATGCCAAACAAACCCACATTAGTTGTTTATAGTACACCTCATCATCATTTCCCAAGTGATAACAAAAGCAACCTCTTGTTGATCAAGGGCCTAGATAACAACCTATGACAATCCATACCCAATGGATTCTCAATGGCTCTTACTTTACCATATATGCAAGGTAGTAATTCCCTCCATGAAATACCTCTACTTGTTTCTCAATACACTTTACTAAGCATATATATGGGATCTCAACAAGTACGGAACTCCAATTTCCTAAGATAAAAATGTTGGGAAATATGTAAACAAAAGCATAGTAGAAAAGGATTCCCACTAAGGATCCATGCGAAAAAGAGAGCCATGAAATTTACCTCTTAAAGCTAGATGAAAAAAATGATCTAGCAAATCACTAGCACCATAGCAATGACGGTACCTCTACGTTGTCCACACGAACAAAGTCACAAACGTCCAACGTCCGCGATCTTGGAGTCTCACGTCTCCTGCATAGTGCTAGCTGCAAAGAGAAGAGAAACATGTCACTCACTCACTATTTCTGTTAAGGTGCGGCTAGGGTTTGCAACTGATGCACCTTGACAGCCCCTTAGTAGTACTATTTATAATAGTAACTACCTTGTGTAGGTGAGAGCAGTAATTGGTTTAGCAATGCAACCTTAGACTCATCTGTTATGAGTCTTGCCCATGACAGGGCCCTAGTCCAACTTGGATTCTAATTGCTCTAACTTAATCTGTTCATGTGTGTGACCCTACAGGTTCTCATGACGTTAGCAGTAATATTAACATCTCATTTTAATATTACAAGTAGTGAGCGGTATCTAGCAACACATCACTGCTACCCAAGTAATAAGAATGCCAGTGATTTGACATAACCTTTCTGTGACCAATGTTTCCGTATATTTTAGTCCCTTTGTCTAGATATCTAAATTGAACACAAGGCATGGAATGTGATACCCTTGTATTGCTCAATCTTTCATTTCCTGATACTCGAGTAGACTTAATAATAACAAATGAGATCAATATCTCATATTGATTCATTTGAGCATGACCATGCATTTTGTAGTCTCACTCAATCAGGGGGCCTGAAGATATCGCTCATGTTATGTAAGAGGGACAAATCCTATCTAGGTCACTCATATACCTCTGCATGATTTGTAGTATGCCCAATAACTAACTTTATAATCATCTTGTAATAGATGATATTTGATGGCACTGAAACATACACTACAACAAAAAAGGCTTTTAGCGGCAATAAATATGCCTTTTAGCGGCAATAAAAATTACCACAAAAACCTTTACCGGCAATTAATTATTTGCCGCTGTATCCAGTGTCGGTAAAGGTTTTACTGGCCATTATATAAAGTGCCGGTAAATATCCCTTTTATGGCCGGTAAAAGTCATACTTTTTAGCGACAATTATTTACCGGCAATTGTAATGGCCGCTAAATAATTCCCATGTTTGCTTTTTTTATATCTTTAATGGCATTTATTATTGCCAGTAAAGCTCTATTTTATTGCCGGTAAAAAATGTACTTTTTACCGACAATTGTAATGGCCAGTAAAACAAGCCCAATGTTTTCCTCATCCCCCCAACCCCGAGAGAAAACCAATTTACTCAAAATCCACTTCATCAAATCCACTCAATCCCACCCCAAAGCCATCAAATTTACCAAGCAAGTCCCAATAAACATAGAAAACCAAACAACCCCTTTTTCACCCCCACCACCCCAATATGCAATCATACATGAAATTACATAAGACAAAAACATAAATAAGAAGTAAATTAATGCAAGAATTGACCTGATGAATTGGTGGATACATTGAATTGGTGCAAACAAGGCATTCCAGTAACTCATGGACGCCAAGGTTCTTTTTGGCCGTGGTACCCATAACATTATTGTCATTTGTCAAATGTTAACTTTTGGCTCTAAAAAGTATAGGGTGACATGGCAACAAGTCAAACCCGTTACCATATTAACAAAAGCACATGGACCATTGGACCTCAACCAATTAAAGCTAGCTAGCTTGCTGTCTTAATCTTCTTTCCATTCTCATTTTCCTTGTTTAAATATTAAAGCAGTGAGTGCCTTCAAAAATAGTTGAAATAAAAAGTAAATTCTAGTTGGTGAAGCACCTAAGCATGGTAAGCTTTAATAAAATATAATATCAACAATTGGCTATTGCAGAAATGCAAACTTGTTCAAAGAAGAAAGAAGAAATTACATCCATATCATCTCAAGTTTATAAACGTATTTTCAATGGCAATATGATGTTTTCCTTTTTTTTTTCCTAAGAAAGGCACAATACTATACCCATTAAGATAGCTATTGATGTTAGTTAAAGTACTATGATTCAACTCATTTTATCCATATAAAAACCACGGCTAATCAATATCCCTCTTACAACAGCTAATCAAGACAGAATATATGACAAATGAATTGAATTTTTATGCCGTTCAATTAACTTTATACTAAAATCTAGAAGAATTTTTTCCACATAATAGCAATAACTAAGTGTCAATATATATAAAAGACAGCTTTGGTGAAACTAACTTGCTCAATATCACGTTCAGAATTCCCATAACTAGCAGGATCTGCCATTCCATCTGAAAATGGTATGTTAACCGCCAAGAATGAAACTCAAGGGACAACAACAGCATCAGGTGGTGCAGCAGCGATTTTCATGCCCCAGTCTTCATAGATCCTTGTTCTTTTTACTTTGGCCTCTCATAAAAAATATACAATAATCTTGATGAAAAATAGGCAAAAAAAAAGAGTGGACAAGATATAAAGCTTCAAAGCTCATATAAGAACTATAAGGTGTGGGCATCTAATGAGAAATTTTCCTGCCACTCGCATAATCATGGATTCATCATCAAATTGTGTTTGACGGAAGAAGCCATGGGAAAATTGGATTTCTCCAACAACAACCTATGCCCATATATAGAAACACAATGCAATAAAAACTAGGCACACGAGAGGCAAAAATGAAGACAAATCTGAACTCAAACATTCAAAACCATTACCAATCAGAGGAAAAAACAAAAAGCAGGAGATGTGAACAAAGTGCAAACCAAAACTATAAAAAAAAAAATACCCAGTTGAGAATTCTAAGCCTTATGTGTCTGAATGTTAGTCTTCTTATAATAATAACAAGAAAGTTCAGATTATAAAGAATACATAAGTTGATACAGGAACTCATCAAGCAATTTTCTTGAAGAGAAAATCCATTTGCAATTCAAATAAACAAAGGCTCCACCAAGTAATATCCATTTGCATCCAACTCGGGTTATACAGGACAAACAATTGCAAGAGAAGAGAAAATTTAAAGCATAAAATGGGCAATAAAGTAGCTGATAAGACTTAAGGGATCATTGCATCAACAAGAAGCCTTAGAAACCTAATTTATCACTCCTAAGCCCTAGCAATTAAATAACTCATAAGAGAGAGTGGTATCTTACATTCACATTGCAAACAAATAAAGGAAAAGAATATTTAAATAGCTTGACACATTCTCTTCTTCATAGATCTCTCTCTACTATGATAAAAGTAATGTGACTTCAGATACCATAGCATAAGCAAAATTAGAATCCTTATTATCTACTAGAATACGAATAAATCATATACTACTCTAAGGACTCAGAATGAAATTTATATGGTATATCTAAAATTACACAGAAACTATTTATTGAAAAAAAACAATTAATAATATGTTTTTAGTGACTGACTCTCCAAAGCCAGAGGGAGATTCATTATCCCAAAATGCTTAGAGAGACCAAACAGACAATAACATCTCTTGGTTGTGGCACAAGAGAGTAATCCTTAGATTCTTAAGTCAAAATTAAAGATGCCTACATTAAGCAAAAGCCTCATGGTGAAAACATGTACTTGATCGGTTGTATGACAACTTACAGATAGGCATACCATCTCTAATATCCACATCAAACACTGAACAACCAGAGGTGAAATTTATAAGAAATATGTATGAAGGTAAACCTCAATCAAGTGTGCAAGGGAAACATAGGAAACTGACCGTAGTCATATTGAATACTATCAAGGAAAGGGTGATTTGATTCCTCCGGTCCATCAATAACTTCACCAATCTTTAGGAAAACATAAATTGTTAATAAAAACAAATAACCTTATAATATCATTTACATTTGGCACAACAACTGGAAATTTGACTAAGACTACAAAATTATACAGTAGAAGCTAAACTTGTTCATTTGGAGTTCTGTTCACCATTGTAGATAAAAGCTCATAGATAAAAGCTAATTTGACTGAGACTACAGAATTACACAGGTAAGGGAATTACTTTATCCCACTTCTGTTCTGTCATGTTCCATGTATATGCCACCCCATTATCCCCCTCTCGACTACTTTTGTTTGGCCATCACTAGTTCCTATTCAGAACCAGAAGACGATTAAAACAGAAACATGACAAACATTTGTATCTACCCCCCTAAACATTTGTATAATTAAGCTAATTGTGTAGATTTGATAAACAGAATTGCATAATAGTAAGTCACAATCGCAAATAGCAAATCAAGTGAATAAAACGAATAGATCTGCATAGCAAAATAACAGAAAATGGAATTTTAAAAAAAAGTTAACCTGAGCAGATTTGTAAGCGACGAGGGTGCTCTCTGCAGCCTCCTTATGCTCGGCGCCAGTCTTGAACTCAACGACGTACCTGTGGTAATTGCCCTTCATCTTGAGGTAGAACACCTTGGAATCGCCGGAGGAAGCGGAAGGGATGAGGCGCGAGTTGAGGAGCTTGAGGATGTCGTCACAGATTTTGGAGAGCTCCGCCCCGATCTTGGATCAGTAGTCGCGGATGACGGTGACGTGGTCCTCGTTGCCTCGGCTCTCCTCTTTCTGCTCGATCGACGACATGATGCGCCACGAGGCGCCTCGGGCTCCGATCACATTCTTGTACGCGACGGAGAGGAGGTTGCGCTCCTCGACGGTGAGTTCCTCGTTGTCAGCGGTGGCAGAGACCTTCTCCATGAACTCCACCATCTCTTCGTAGCGCTAGGCTTGCTTCGCGGGCTTCGCCTCGTTCTCTTCGTTCAATGCCTCCATGTCAGGTAACTCTTCCAATTTCAATCCCAACAAAGAATGAAAATGGCATCGGGAATTGGGGGTTCCCACCCAACCGATTGGGTTCAGCGATTGGGGAATTAAGGGATTGTAGTTTCTGATAGAGAATCGTGGTGAGAGTGGAGAGGATAGAAAATTATTGGAGAAAATGATAGATAATGGTGCTCTTCTTTTCAGAATGGAGAAGGAAAAATATTGGAGGGAATGGAAAAGTGTTCCCGCGGATAAAATGCAGAGGCCATTTGTTATATTTGACACTAAAATTAGACTTTTTAGTGGCCAATGTGCATTTGTCGGAAATTCATCAGTTTAGAAAATGTATTACCGACAATTACTGTATTGCCGCTAAAGAATTGCCTCTAAAACTCCTTTTTGTTGTAGTGATATAACTTTTCATGTAGGAATCGCAGTGATTTTAGGTCAAAGGACCACATATACCATTGTCACTTTGAGAATTGCTTATGACACTCATGCAATGATCCACATAGTATTCTCACAATGGGTCAGTCTAATACATCATTACTCTAATATGTATCCATGTGAAGACTTGATATCTCATATCCATGACCCATGAGATGTGGCTATCAGTCTACGCACATACTAGTCTCAATGCATTATTATTGTCCTAATTAATAATAATACTCGACTAGGAACATTTAAGAATAGTGTTCTGATTCTATCTAATAGGATCTCACGATCAAGTCATCCACTTAATGTCCTATGGCATTGAACTTACTATTCTAAGGACTTTACTATATTTATAATAAATAACACAATAAATGAAATGCCTCATGTATTAAATAAATATCATAATACAATATATATAAATACGGTCAAAATAAAAAGGCCTCGAGGGTATACACCAACAAAAAATCTTGGAAGTTTCTGTGTTTGGGTGCTTAGGTGCCCACTTTCCCAGCACCTAGGCGCTTTGTGTCAAAAACACTCCCTTGTTTCATTTGTCATTGAGCACCCAAATCTTGAGCAACTAACTGCTGACCTCCAGAACCTCCTTGCCTTGGATGATTAGGCGCTCATAACCTGGGCACTTAAGCACCCTACACGCAGAAGCTCTCTGGCCAGCATCGATTTAGTAACCAAAAGTTGGGAACTTAGGCACCCAGGACCTGGAATTTCATCCACTGTTCCATTAGCTTCTAAAGTAGATTTCAACCCCAAAAATTAGGTTCTAAGTGTTCCCTAACACCATTCATGGTAACTAAGCACATAGAAACTATCGTACACCCTATCAACACATCAACTCAGCAAATGATTCAAACTAGTCATTCATAAATACCCATTTTCTCAACTCATGGATATGAGATTTCAAAGATGCAACCAAGTTTCAAAATAGCCACCATACATGCTCTAACTCAGTTTAGAATGTCAAACAAGTTCTTAACTAGTTCTACCATCCCAAATCATGGAAAGACCATAAAAACCCATTTTTCTAACCCAACATGTATCACTCAAGCATGAAGTGAAGAAAAGAAAAGTCTAGAGTTAAGAACAAGCACCCCTCCCTCTGTTAGCAAAGAAGAACTTCAAGTTTTAGTTTTTCCCTTTGCCTTCCATTTTCTCTCCCTTTCTTTCTCCTTCTTTTCCTCTTCCTTTCCTTCTCTGTTTTCTCTTTTGTTTTCTGCTGAAAGAAACATGAGAAAAGAGAAGAAAAGATCAAAGAAAGTCAATAAAAGAAGATGAGAATGGTGACTCAAAAGTCACTTAGATATTTTTCAGAAACATTATACCTCTTAGGAATACTTTGATCTCACAAATCTAACTTTCCTAACTTCCAAAGGTATTATGGAATATCTTACGATTCATCTCAATCCTATTCTCATCATTTCTATAAGTTTTCATATCTGTTACTCATCAATCTAGTATATAAATACTCAACTAATGTACTTTAAAAAATACAAAACTGACTCAGTTTGTCCTCAAACTTTTACCATAACACAAACTATATATTTGTGACTTAGAAATAAATTATCCATACTTATTTCCATCAACTAAGCAGTTTTAAACCATTTCCTAAGTTAATAGCAACTATTTTCCACATTTAGTGTTACAGTGAAGTGACTAAACTAACTCAGAAAGTCACAAAATTAAACAGGCATGTTAAGTAAGTATTATATTACCTCTGTAACCATATACAAGTCTAACATGTCAATAGAGGATGTTACAACCACCACCACAGATTCACCATCACCTTATTTTCTCATATGGTCGCCACTGTGGTAACCACCATGGTAGTCCACCTTATCTCACCATAAAACAACAAACAACTCCTTCCTTTTTCATTTGAGCCACCATCATGGCTCCCAAAACCAAAATGGCCACCATAAAGGCCATGACCATGGTGGCCTTCCATGGTCTCCATGGCATCCACCAAGCTTCCAAATCATTAACTCTCATCTAACAACAACCAAAGGAGGAAAATGGAGGGAAAGTCCAAGCACCCCTACTTGGTCATCAGTGGCTCGAGGTTTGGGGCATGAAGGTGATTCTGGTGGTGTAGCTTAGACCAACTCATGAAGGAAGACAAGGCAACTTCATCTCTAGTGACTAAACGAATATGTAGCGACAACAGCTCCTTCTTAGGCAGGTGGTTCTCCTTTCTCTCACTATGTTCACTTTCTTTCTCTCTCTAAAGGTTGGGGTGGTGCACAAATGAGAAGGAAAAGAGAGAAGGCTAGTTTATAGCCTAATATCGTGGGTCTAGGCAGTTTGAAGGGTTGAGACCACATGGTCTCAATGGTTGGCAGCCATGGTAGGCTGCTTTAATAGCTTAGTCACTAAGTTATCGAAATAGAGCTCATTTCAGAAACAAGTCCTAAGTAGAGTGTAACTACCCAAGAATTCCTAATTTTAAATTTGTATGCTTCTTAGGTCACATTAAGAACCTCTAACAATCCCACGCAAAGCCTATGACCTCCATGTATTAACCCTTATTGATAAAATTACACTAATGAGTCTTAAAACTCTTTATTTCATGTAATTTTATTAATTCTAATATTAATTTATTTTTAAGACACTCTTCGTGACTCTAAAACCTTAACATTAGGAGCTTGACAAGATAGGGATTACTTTGAAGGTCACATCCACCTCACTTGATGAAGATGGTGGAGATGGCTTGGAGAATCTAGAGTTAAATGAAAAAAATCTTAATCTCCTTTTGAAGAAGTTTGGAATATTCCTAAAGAAGAAAGAAAGAAAAAGCCTCATTTTACATAGAAGAAGTACCTCAACAAGGGAGAAGGAACTGCCCCCACCCTCACATGCTATGAATGTGGCAAATCAGGACACATAAAGATGGAGCATCCTAACTACCAAAAGAAGGTGGAGATGTTTAAGAAGAGACCTTCCAAGGATAAGAAGGGAAGGAAAACTTATATATCTTGGAATGACAATGACATGCATTCTACAGACAACTTTGATAATAAGGAGGCTCACCTTTGCGTCATAGAAAAATGATGATGACATGGAGCTAGAATCCCCTGAACATGAATCTTCTCCTTATAATGAGTTTTAAGATGCTTTTGAAGAATTGCGTTAAGAATCCTTGAGGCTTGCAAAGGTTGTTTCTTTCTCTTAGAAAACAATTTTCTCTTTAGAAACCAAGATTTCAATCTTGAACAAAGAAATAAGGAGCTCAAAATTGAAAATTAAATTCTTTGATTAATTAATGCTAATTCTTATTGCACTACTTGTATGACACATGAGGTTGCATCTATATCTTTTTTTTTCCTTACATGTAAACTTATGAAAAATAAATTGAGGGTTTGAAAAACACCTTTGAAAAGTGTACATTTGGAAGAGACAATCTAAACATCTTGCTTAGGAAACAAAGATGTACGTTTGACATAGTCAGTTTTAGAGACAACCCTAAAAACCAACAAAATTTTTATAAAAACCTCTTTGTTCCTCTAAACTTATCAAGTAGCCTTTTTATAACTTGCTTTCATTGTGGCAAGAAAAGACATAGTGCATTCTCATGTAGTGTTAGAAAGAATACCTATGTTGGATATGAGAAGATGTGGGTTGCAAAAGGCACTTTGCCTAAAATTAACACACAATGACCTAAGAAAATTTGGATACCTAAGATCAAAAATTGAAAATGTTTTGAAGTGTGCTTGAAGGCCAAAAGCTCAAATTGATACCTAGATAGTGGTTGCTCCAAGCACATGACAAGAGATGCATCCAAGTTCATTTTCCATACTTCCAAGAATCATGGACATGTAACATATAGAGACAACAATAGAGGAAGGATTGTTGGTGTTAGTAAAGTTAGTAAAACTTCTTCATCCTCTATAGATAATGTTTTGCTAGTTGATGGTTTTAAACTTAACTTGCTTAGCAATAGTAAATTATGTGATAAAAGAAAGAGAATAAAATTTGATTCAAATTCTTGCATAGTTGAAGGAAAATATTATAAAAAAATTAAGTTTGCTAGCCATAAGGTAAATAACATATACATGATTAGTCTTTATTATATATCCTCAAAAGATTCAAAATTTCTTATGAGCAAGGAAGATGAATCATGGCTATGGCATAAAAGAATTGCACACATTCACATGGATCACTTGAATAAGTTAGTCTCTAAGGAGTTAGTAATTGGACGACATACACTCAAATTCGTAAAAAATATGCTCTGTGATGCTTATCAAAAAGGAAAACAAGAAAATGTCCCTTTTAAACCTAAAAACATTGTTTCAACAAAAAGACATTTACAACTTTTGCAAATGGATCTTTTTGGTCCATCAAGAACTTTGAGTTTTAGTGGGAATTACTTTGCTCTTGTGATTGTGAATGATTATTTTTGGTTCACATGGACATCATTCCTCTCTCACAAAAATGATGATTTTCATACTTTTAGAAAACTTGCCAAGGTTATTTAAAATGTTAAAAATTCTAGCATTGCATCCATTAGAAGAAGTGAACATGGTGGAGAATTTGAAAATTAAGAGTTTGGAGTTTTTTGTAATGAAAATGACATTGAGCATAATTTTTCAATCCCTAAAACTCCACAACAAATTGGAGTAGTTGAAAGGAAAAAAAAGATCTTTGGCAGAAATGGCAAGAACTATGCTCAATGAATCAAATCTTCCTATGTATTTTTAGGCAAATGCGATAAATACTACTGGCTATGTAATGAATAAGGCCTTAATAAGGCCTATTGTAAAGAAAACTCTTTATGAATTGTATAGAGGAAGGAAACTAAGCATTTCCCATCTCGATGTCTTTGATTACAAATGCTTTGTTTTGAGTAATAAAAAGGATAACTTGGATAAATTTCATGCAAATTTTGATGATAGTATATTTCTTGGCTATTCTCTTAATAGTAAGGCTTATAGGGCATATAACAAAATAACTATGACCATAGAAGAGGAGTTACAAAACAAGGATCTTCTCATAATCAATTATATGCTTCTAATAATTGATTATTTGGCTTTTAATAATTTATTATCCTTCAAAATAATTGATTATTTGCTTAGGAAAAAGTGTTTATAACAGCTAGTTTTGCATTAAAAGCAACCCCAACCACCTTGAAATGACTATATCTCTTCATGGACTACAAATAGATTCACTTGGAGTCTTTATTATAGTGATGAAACATTTGAAAAACTTATCTTGAGCATTAAATTTGTGATCTAATCATAAATTCCATCATCCCCTATTTTTGAGCTTAAGTGTATGATCCTTCTTTATCTATTAGACTTCAAGTTGTATCATATGCTCTTGTGAGAGTTATTTCCTTCTTTCTACCTTGTGATCATTGTATGATGGTGAGGCATCTCTCAAGAGAGCTAAGGATGAGGCATCTCTTGTAAAGAGACTCAAATACTAAGGGTGAGGCATCCCAAGAGTGTGAGGAGTGCTCCAATCTTGCAAATGGTACCAAGCACCTATTCAGCCTTGGGAGATTAGTGGAAAATGTCAAGTACATCACTTTGGGACTAGACATAGGTCAAAAGGATTGGATGAACTAATATAAATGGATGTTTGTTCTCTTGTCCTTTATCTCTTTTAGGCCTTATTTGGTACATTATATAGGATAAGACTTGATAATAAGATCTGATAGTATAATGTAGGTTATACATTGTATATGTTTTTATACTATACAATTTTTGGTGTGCCACGCATGACTATATAATCTTAAAAAATTATTTCTACAACAAAAAATGTTATAAAAAGTTACAAATTTATTATTACAACAAAAATTGTTAAAATTAATTAAAAATTGAGATCTAAAATTCATTTTAGATTTTAGCACCTCTGATTTTCAAACTACCACTCCTAAACTTTAATGTGGACACATGAGCATCGTAAGGTACCCCGGTTGCCTTAAACGCACAATCTTGAATAATAACATTAAGGGTGGATGCCGATAGTGGAGGCTGAGCACTTGAAAATGACAAAAAATGGTAGAAACATCTTTCAAGAAAATCAAACCAAATCTTTCAAGAGACAAGTTGTTGTAATGTGTTGATGGGAAAATCTTGAAATTTTTTCAAAAAGTAAAACTAGATCTATTTGTTTTTTTTAAAGGAAAATGGAAAAAACAAAAAAGAGAAGAAAATAGGTTGAAAAAAAGGAGGTGCAATTAGGTCGGGCATATTCAGAGGTAATTTTTGGTCAACCAAAAGGGGATTTGGAGTTCGACGCTGGCAAACAGTAGTCAGGGATAAGATGAGATGGTGACTTCGGCCATTGATTGAGGCAAGATTGGTTAGAGAGGCCAAATAAAAAATATATATATATGTAAGATGGGGCCAACTTTAGAATATTTCATTATTTTTTTAAAATATCACATTATAAAAGAATTTTTTTTTTGAAAAACTTAGGGACCACAACCCCCTCAACCATAAAGATGCTTTGCCCATGACTGCAACCTTCATGTAGTATCCTTATTCTTTTCCAGCAAGTAGATAGATTCCTTGATTTTTGCATTTCAAAGCTGTAAAACATGCTATATGAATAGTATGTATAATTTACAAATCTCTAGTAATAAACTTGCCAAAATTTGAAGCATGCATGACATGCATCAATTTGTTCAACCACCCATCAAACTTTTGCTCCATATTTATTAAGTTTTGAAGACTTCTTGAAACATTGCTTTAAACAAAAAGAAGTTTAGCCCTTAATGCAAACTCAATGGATAGCCTATATATACCCCAGAAGTCATTTGAAGGTGTACACCAATCTCTCACATGATTTCTCCATGAAGTTGACATTTTAGCTTCAATTCTCGATAACCATTTTCTCTTAGAATAAAACCTTTGTTTTACCTTCTAATGAAACTTTGACAAATCAAGTTTGTAAGGTTTAGATTGCTTTTACTTAATCATGCTAGTCTTATTAAAGCTTTGATCAAGGATCATTAATCTAGATTATATTATTCTTAATATTCTCACTAGATGAAAATATTAATCAATACTAAAAAATGTACTTGGATACCATACTAACAACTTTTCAAGCAATAACCTTTGTACAATGAGTACCTTGAACACTCTTGGGTTACTACCCTAGTATCACCCTGCTCTAATTAAATTTTCTTGAAAGTTAAAATATTGATTTTGTCAAAGTTTATATTTGAAATCTTTATACACAACACTACAAGAAATTCAGAAATTACTGTCAGCCATATC
Organism: Ormosia semicastrata; assembly: GCA_029884595.1. Lineage (NCBI taxonomy): Eukaryota > Viridiplantae > Streptophyta > Magnoliopsida > Fabales > Fabaceae > Ormosia > Ormosia semicastrata. Next base: position 12,735,829 of record JAQQTO010000062.1, on the reverse strand, counting down.
CACTAGTAATTTCTCCAAATCCGCCGGATATTTGAATTTCTGGTGGAAAAGGGTCCCTCGAAAAAAATTTAGCTGGAAACAAAAATACGCTGGTGTTTGTCGATATTTTCAGCAAAATGGGCCTCTAGAAGAAAGCTACAAGTTGTTAGAGCACAACATTTTTTGGTGAATATATCCTTTAGAATCACTGTACTAGTGACTCTAAGCAATCCAATATTTGGCTATTCTACTCATCTTTCATCTTCCACTGATAGTGAGGATAATGACTCCAATAATAACATTTTTCAGGTGATTAATATGATCAAAAGTTTACACAATGAAAACGGTTTCACCTTTTATGACGATGAGAAAAAAGACTAGGTAATGAGATATAAAAAAGAAGAAGAAAAACATTGCAAATTATAATAATGAGTTTACATGATTTTATGAAATAAATTTTCTAGAAAAAAGAAAGCCCCCAGTGGAGAAGGCGAGGAATAAGAAAGAAACCAAAAGCAAACAAATTTTTTTTATAAAGAATGAAATCACCAATGAAAATGACACTATACCAAAGTATCATAAAGAGGAATATCTTGCTAATATTGTATTCTCAACATTATTAGAACTATGATAGTTGAGAGGGCAACCCTAAGACCATTGCCTTTCTAGGTGGCACAGGAAGCATGTGTTTGCTTGTAGTCATGTAATGATTTTTAAAGACTAGCATAAGAAATTTAATCTTAAGGGATTTTGGACAAAAGTGAACTTAGGATTTAGAGAGTGATGATGATGACAAGTGAAGCAAACATACTTTTTTTTATTACTTGTAATACAATACAAACTCAATGATAGACTATCCAAATTTAATGAATCAATCTAGAAACTAGGAGTGTTAGTATAAAACAAAGTCATTTTTCTTTTAAGCTTTTGAATTAATCGCACTCGTGTTTAAAAAACTTTTATGTTGGTTTCTCTTTTGACGAACTAGGATACCAATCTTGCTCACTACAATTTAAGAAGCACAATTTTCCCAAAAGCAATGTTCGTTGTGAAATATATCAATCATCATCATTGTCTTCAACTGTTAAATATACAAGTTTTATTAACATTCTTACATATGCTCTTCCATATAGTTAAGGATAGCCAAATCTTATAGAAGTCAATTCATATGCCTTCTTCAATCCAAAGATTTGGACCATACAACTTCTCTAATACAAAGAGGTCACTAGATTGGAGAAGGCATATAGGTTGACCATTGTATGATGTGACTATCATCAAGCTAAGGAAAAGTACAAGAATGTTAAGAAAGTTTGAGTATTTAACTATTGAAGACAAGGATGATGATTGATATATTTCTCAAGGAACATTACATAGAAAAAGTTGTACTTCTCAAATAATTGCTAGCATTTCTTTCCTAACTCACCAAGAGAAATCCAATGAAAAAATCTTTTAATACAAGTGAGAGCAATTCATTAAAGATAAAAAAAAAATTTACTTTTCCTGATACAATTGCACCCAATTCCTAAACTCATTCAATCAATATGGATAGTTTTCCCCTGACAAAAAATAAGTTACTTCAGCAGTGAAATCCAAGACTACGTAGAGTCATTTAACTTATCAATTGAAAACTAATTTCGTCTAACTTAAGGTTTAAAGCTTCATAATTAAGTATAGCATTAATTTTATTTCAATAATTCAAATATAACAACATGCATGCAAATAAGTGTTAATAATATATTATTATTATATACAATTACACAACTCATGAAATAATTTAACTATTCAATTTATGAGCGCAACTTGTAGCTCTGAAATTGATGCCTTTTAATGTCTACAATATTTGCCTCATGACCTTATGTTTTTGACCTAATCAAGCGTATATATGTTTTACGTTTTCCAATTAGTCACATTTATGCCTTTCAAATCTACAATATCTGCCTAACTGCCTTTTGTTCCTAACCCAATTGTGCATATTGTAACATTCAACCTTCTTGCTTGCTTGTATATACTGCTTGGCAACTATTGCTATGTATTTTGCTTGTTTGTGTATGTAGGTAAATAACTTAACAAAAAAGTTATCTCATAAGAATAATTAAAATAATTATTTAAATTATGAGATAATTATGGATAAATAGTAATTTAGCTAAAATAATCATAAATATAATTATTTGAAAGTATTAAGGCTTAGTTTATATTTTTATGAATATTAGTAATCGTAAATAAATATATATTCAGCTAAACTAATATTAATTAGTAATTATACTAATTAATAAGTAGTATAATTAAGTTAGTTGAAATAAGTTAATTTAAGAATTTAAATATGAGAGTTTATAATATGATTAGATCAAATAAAACTTAAAATATATATAGTTGTATTATTTAAAATAAGTAATGATTAGTTGGGAACCAATTAGATTTCATGAACTAAAAGTAACCCCACTAAACTAGATTTCTATCGGTTTAGTTAATTTTTAAGATTATGTCAAATATGTCAAATGGATTAGCATTAGAATAAATAATATTAATTAAAATTATGAGTTTTTAAGACAGGTAAAAAAAAGTCTTAGCAATTAGGGTTAGTGCATGGAAATTCTAGGCTTTGCATAGGACTATTAGAGGTTCCAAATGCAACTTAGGGAACTCAAAAGTCCTAAATTAGGAACTCAAGGATAGTTGAACTCTACCCAAGACCCGTGTTCGAACTTGAACAACCTGAAACTAACCTGAAAGTGCCTTGCTTTGATAACTTGGTGTCCAAGCTATCAAGGCAACCTACTATGGCTGCCAAGGCCACCAACTAGGCGAACAAGCTCTCAAAACCACCAAAGTTGTGGTTTTCTCTATAAAACCACTAGTTGATTCCTTCTTTCTTCATTATATCATCTTTTTCCTTCCATCTAAAGAGAGAAGACAAAAGATATAGAGAGAGAAATAGCCACCATGAGCTACTACCACCGTACATGTAGAATCCATCACCGAATAAGGAACTATTCCATAATCCTTTACCCCCTTGCCAAGCCATCCTCACCAGCTTCCTCTCCCTCATCAGAACCGCAACCACCTTGAAACCAAGTAAGGGTTTATATGTCCTTCATCTCTCTATTTCCTTCTTGTAATGGTTGATTCTGCTTGTTAGTACTTGGTTTGTGATGTAAAAATTTGACTAGAGATAGTTGGAGGCCCGCAACCTGTGAGGTAGTAGTAAGGAGATTTGATTGCACCATGGGTCTTAATCATGACCCAAAGTTGTTGAGGAAGTGTTATTTAGCCTAGGTGAGGTGGTGGAAACTGTCATGGTGGTGGCCACAATGACACCACCCTTAAAGAGAGGGCTTGACTTTTCTTCCTTTGGGGCTATTTATGGAGCTGTTGTGGGGATTCGACTGCCAACCATGGTGGCCAAAAAAGTTGGCATAGAAATGGTGGTGGTGGCTATGGTGGCCACCATATGATGTTGGATGGTGAGGGTTTTGATTGGATTTGATTCTTTGGGTGATTAGCTGCCACATATGTTAGTTGTGATGGAGGTTTGAAGTGGTGGTTTGAAGGTGTAATGCCCCAATTTTCTCTTGTTTCTAATTTATCTGTGATTTTTGCGATGTTGTGAATTTAGTGAATTTTTATGAATAAATTGGTGTATGTAGATTATTTTAATATTATTTTCAAAAAAATTTAGACTGTTAAACTGGGGCCAGGAGATCTTACTAAACTTGAGGTCGGACACAATTTATGAAGTTTTTATTTTTTGAGATTTTGTCTAACAAATAAAATTGGGGTACGTTCTATTATCTAACAGATAATAAACGCAGGTTTTGATTACTGCATACTGATCAGGCCCAGTGACAGCTCCTCTGTTCTGACTTCCAAGCTCAATATGACTCATTAGACCTCAGATTCTGAAAAAGTGTTTAAATGAAAGTTGTAGATTTAGGTCTTAACTATCAACCATCAAAATTTCAGCCCATTTTACATCCTATGGCCCAAGCTATATCATGAACAGTACACATAGGTCAAGCTATCAGGATCAACACCCTAGTTCTTGCTTTAACTCCAATTTTAGTTATCCAAATGCATGATTTGACCTTTGAGGTTTGCATGAAAGTTGTAGGCAATTGTCTTAACTTTCTTACAAGACTAAAATCACATTAATCAGATATGTACCACTTAAGTTATAGCCATTTTACTAAACAATGCCAAAAAGATAAATTAAGGCTAATTCATGCAATAATTCTTTCAATGATCCAATAAGGTCCAATATCATAAAATGTGTCAAAACCAACTAAATTAAGCTTAATTGAACCTTAAGAAACCTAGTGAGAGGTTTATAAAATGTATAAAATATAGCGTTATCAAATTCCCCCATACTTAAGTGTTATCACATCAATCAGATATTTTTAATTCAAGATATAGTCAATTTACTAAACACTGTCAAAGAGATAAATTAAGGCTAATTCATGCAATAATTCTTTCAATGATCCAATAAGGTCCAATATCATAAAATGTGTCAAAACCAACTTAATTAAACCTAATTGAACCTTAAGAAGTCCAGTGAGAGAATTATAAAATGTATAAAATATATTGTTATCATCCATGATTTGTGAGATGTGGCCATCAGTCTATGCACATACTAGTCTCAATGCATTATTGTCGTCTTGATTAACAATAATACTTGACTAGGGACATTTAAAAATAGTGTTCTGTTTCTATCCAATAAGATCTCACAATCAAGTCATCCACTTGATGTCCTATGGCATAAAACTTACTATTATAAGGACTTTATTTTGTATATCATAAATAACACAATAAATGAAATTCCTCATATATTAAATAAATAGCATAATACAATATATGCTAGTATGGTCAAAATAAATTGGCCTCTAGGGCATACACCAACACAACTAGAGCACATGGCACACAATGGTTAAAGGGATCCGAGCCATAGTTTTCTATGTTGGATCTTGCGATGTTCTCTCAAAAGGTCGAGGTTCATGATGTACCATAGTGAAAATCTAGAGTATATGAGTAAGGCAGGATCTAGGTTAGATCGTTATGCTTACATCATCATATTGAGGTCTGGAGTAGATAGTTAGTTGCCCCTATGCTATGTTGGGTCTGCTGTGGTTCATTCTTAAGTCGACACACAAGGTGTCATTTCACTATTGGATTTGTTGAAGGTCATGTGTTCTACTTACGTGCCCTTCCATGGTGCCACACATCGCTTCAGTTTTGAATGTTTTAAGTCTTTTCCTTTCAGTTGCATTCGTTTAGAAATGATGTGACACATGGTTGAAGTGCCTTACTTGAACTTCATATCGTCATAACGGGCCACTTTGAAGTGGCGTATTTGTGGAGCAGTGAAGTATCCGCCCCCATTAATGGCAATGATTTATAATAAATTGTGCTTGCTTGAGAACTACTGCTTTGTATTTATAGGGAATTAAAGAGTGTTGATGATAATAATAGTTTCATGTTACTTCCCAACTACCTGCTATCCTCGTAGCCAATCATAAGGGGGAGCATCAAAACGTGGTTTTGGAAGTGAAATCAACTCGCTTTACTGGGAGCTTATCAGAATGCCTCATTCACTCTATAAATAGGGAATGTTTGTAGTAGGGCTATTAACTATTCTTTTTGTTCTCCAGTTTATGTTTGAGAGCGAGTTCTTGAAAAATGGTCTCGTCTTTGTACTTTGTGGGTGCTTGGAGGGTTGTGTCTCCTCTTGAGATATTTTTCACTTCTTCCCCAAATTCTTGAAGGTGTTTGCTCTTTCCCTCGCCTAACTTTCTGGTGGAGGCCTTTCAATCTAGGGGTAATGAGTTAGTGAGGACCAAGTAACCGCTCTTTGTGGCTTAATCACCACATCTTCGGGTGGTAGAAGCCTTTCTCTTTTGGCTTACGCGGGAGTGTACAACCTTTCTGCCCTCGCTGGGAGGGTTCTTGGTTTCTGTCGTAGTTTCTGTGATGCTTGGAGGAGTTTCGCTCATGTCCTTCCTCTGCTCCCTTAACTATCTTCCATGGTGCTCATCGTGCCTTGGGCATGCAATTGGATGTGTAGGGGTCTCTTGGAGTGGAACAATCTTTTAGAGCGAAGCATTCTCCTCATGCTGGCCGAGAGGGAAGGCATCGGTACTAGTTTCTGGAAGAACAACGGAGGTGGTCATGGTTAGTATTTGGTCATCATCGTCGTCATGTCTGGTGATGCGGATTAAAAGTTACAAACTCAAGTGCAGGTTGTTTCAAGTAATAAATTCTCGGGAGTTCGAGGTCGATTCATAGGGAATTGATGAAGAAAAATTCTTTGACGTAAAGTAAATATTTTGTCACAACAATAAAAGTGATAAAACTTGATCACAAATAAAAAAAAAACTTACTTATGTTAGGAGATCCGCTCTTGGTAAATAAATTAAGGGTAAAATTAATTCTTTTGATAACTCAATTAGAATTCACACATAATACAGGTTCCAATCGAAAAATACAACATTCAAAGTTCATTAAAAATTATATACATAATTATATTATGATTCCTTTAATCGTCTATTAACACCACCACTTATAAATGGGCTCAAACATTCATTGTGCCAACCTATTGTCTACAATGAATCAAGATCTCCACTTTACAAGGAGGGTTTCTAAATTGATTGAAAACAAAATACAACACATATAATGACCACTTGAAAATATATCATTTAAGCACAAGAAAGAAATTAATCTAACCTTAACTTATTACCAAAAGCTTCACCCTTTCACTTAAGTAAAATGAAAATTAGTTACTCATAGACAAGAAGAAAGAAAAAGAGAAGAAGAAAAAGAAGAACATAACTTCAATTTAGAATAAAAGAAAACTACAACAAGATAATCAAACAATAAAATAGCATTATCTTGATATCTAACCCCAAGATATGGCCCAATTACTGCATAGTGTTCAGGCCCGATTACAGCTCCTTAGTTCTGACTTCCAAGCCCAATATGACCTCCAAGGAGTCCAAATTGAGTCTTGTGTTCTCATGAAAGTTGTAGATATGAGTCTTAGCTTACAGATACCAAAATTTTAGCCCAATCCAAATCTTACAGCCCGCATTATGCTCTGATTACTGCACACTATTCAGGTTCCAATCATAAAACTCGTATTCTGACTTCCAAGCTTAATTAGTTTTACTAGATGTCCAACTTTGACCTAGAGCTCTTCATGAAAGTTGTAGAGCTCTCTATTATCTTTCCAACAAGGTAAAATTCATAATTGTTAGGCATCTAGAACTCAAGATATGGCTAAAATACAGAAACAGTGTAAGAAGTAAATCATGCTAAAAAATCAATTAAGTCCAATTTGAGTCCAAACTTACAGAACATAATCAAACTTAATCAATTAAGTACATGGAGAGTGTAAATGACTAAAATAAGGGTTTATTAATATATATAATATGTGATTATCATCTGGCCTCCATTCCGGCTTCCTCGAGTGGGTGCCTTTTCCTTGTAGTTGTTTTGTAGGTTCTTTTTGTAAAGTTCCTTGCAAATTATGTGATGTTTGGAATGAGAATAAAGACTTGCTTCCCTAAATATTCTTCTTTCCCATTGTGTTGTATGGTTAAATTATCACAGTCTTGTATAGTTGTTTTTGTAGTTCTGAGACTGGTCCAATGCCTAGCCTTAATGCATGCTTGTATAACGAATGCTTGCTTCACCTGACCGAGGTGAGTACAAAACTCAACCTTAGAGGCAAGGTTCATTTGATTGGATGAACATTCACTTGACTAATCGAGATGAATACAAAACTCAAACTCAGTGGTAGGGTTTGTTTGATTAGATGAACATTCACTTCACCAACCGAGATGAATACGAAATTCGACCTCAGTGGTTAGGTTCGTTTGATTAGACGAGCATTCACGTCACCAACTAAGATGATATGAAACTTGACTTCGATGATAGGGTTCGTTTGATTGGATGCGGTAACCCAATGGCATGGAGTCCATTATCTTAGGCAACGGTTGATTATCCTTAACCACTGCAAACTATATTGGTCGATGACTAAGGTGCGACTCAAATGGGCACGAGTTAAGACCCTTGAATGCGTTGCTTGGCCCCAGAAGGTGTTCAAGTGGCTTTCCTTAGTTTTCCCTTCATACGTAGATGTTGGAATAGATGATCCTTTTTAGACTTTGTATTCCTTGGACCTCGCCAAGGCGTAGTGACCTTGGGGGATATAGCGCGTTGGGGTACCTGTGGATTTGAGGTCACGACTGAAGTACTAGTTTCAAATGAGACAACTGTTAGACAAAGCTAATTTATTGATATTGGGAGTAGTTTATATAACTTAAGCATTCAGTTGTAGTACTTTCTCAATTTATTTGCGTTCCAAAAACTTTTAATTGGCTTGCTCGAGAGGGTTTCTAGGGTGTATACCACCTTTTGGTTATGGATGTATTTTTGTATGGTCCTTCCCAATTAGGTGCTAGTTTCCCTTCTATTGTATTTTTCCCTCCGATGTTCGCTTTGCGTAGTACGAGATCGCCAGGGTTAAACTACCATGGGATCACTTTGGAGTTATATCACATGATAATTTTCTATTTTAGGGCCACTTCTTGGACATGGGCAATGCAATGCTATTCTTCGAGGAGGCAAAGTTCATGGCTGATGAGGTTCGAGTTGCTTTTTTTAAAAAAACTTTGTTTCCTTTAACTTTGTTCTCTTATCTCCACTGGGATCATAGCTTCTTAACCATAAGTTAACTTGAAAGGGGATTTTCTTGTGGAGGAGTGTGGTGTGGTTCGATATGCCCATAGGATATGATCGAGTTATTCTACCCAACTTCTTTTAGCATCATCAAGTATTTTCTTTATCCCCCTCAGTATGACTCGGTTGGTAGCCTCATCCTACCCATTGGTTTTTGGGTGCTCCACTGAGGTGAAATGCTATTTGATCTTAAGGCCCCAAAGAGATATTTAAATTTCTTATCAGTGAATTGAGTTCTATTGTCAATAACAATAGACTTTAGGACTTCAAATCTGCTTATAATATTTCGGTAAGTGAACTTCTGGATTCGCACCGATGAAATTATGGACAATGGTTCTGCTTCAATCCACTTAGTGAAATAGTTGATGGCCACTACTAGGTACTTAATCTACTCGGGACCATATGGAAAAGGGCCTAGGATGTCCATTCCCTATCGGTAAAATGGCCAAGGGACAGACATTGTTGACAACTCTTCAGGTGGCACAATATAGATATCAGAGTGGCACTGGCATTTATCACATTTCTACACATGTTCTATGCTGTCATCTTCTATAGTGGGCCAAAAATATCCTGCTCTTAGCACTTTCCTCGCTAAGGATTTTTCGTCAAGGTGGTGGCCAGAGCTTCCTTCATGAAATTTCACCAAGACGTACTCTGCTTGCATAGGGATCTGGTTATAGCTTGAATAAGCATCCATAAAGGAAAATAACCTAAAACTGAACTAGTTGTCCACCAGCTTATTGATGTTAGTAAATGGGTAGGGGTTCTTCAGACACGCCTTGTTGAGGTCAGTGCAGTTGACACACATGCGCCACTTTCCATTGGCCTTTTTAACTAAGACCACATTTGAAAGCCACATGGTATAGGGGACCACCTTGATGAAACTGACATTTAGGAATTCTGTCACCTATTTTTGTATCAATTTTTGTCTTTTCGGCCTAATTTTCCTTTTTTGTTGTGCCACTGTCTTGGGGTCCTTCATGATAGAAAGAAGGCGACAAACGAATTATGGGTCTAGGCTTGGCATGTCCGTTGAAGTCCAGAAAAACAAGTCCTTATTTTTCTAAAGGAACTCGGTCAGTTGGGCTTTCTCTTCCTGGCTAAGTCGCCAACCAATCTTAGCAACTTAGCCGAGTTTGGCCCTTAGCTGAAGAGGTTGGACCTCTCCATCTAGCAAAGGACGTGTATCTCATATCTCTTCACGTATGTCCAACTTGGTTAGAAGGATGTTGATGGAGCCTAAAGTGACTGGGGTTGGATCGCTGCGCAGGATCGCTGTCCGTGGTTTCTTGGCGATTTTCAAGCTCTCATGATAACACTTCCTCACCATGACTTAGTCCCCCTTAACTATCACAACCCTATCTTGGCAATCTAAAAACTTCATGGCTAAGTAGGGTGTGGAAATCATGGCCCCCAAGGCGTTGAATGAGGGGTGACCTAGACTAACATTGTAAGTGGAAAAGTAATCTACCACCAAAAACCTGACTTTGACCATCTTGAAAAGAGGGTCTTTTCTCAAAGTAAGGTGAGTCTCGATATACCCAACCAAGGTGATCTTGTCACCTGGGAACCTAATCAGCTTGCCAACATGTAGAATGAGCTTTTCCATCTATAATCCTAGCTTACTGAATAAGTCTAGGAACATGATGTCGATTGAGCTTCCCTAGTGCACGAACATTCTACGGGCCTCGGTGTTAATAATTATTCTCGTGATGGCTATGGGGTCATCATGATCTGGGATGGTGTTCCCGTCGTCTTTGTTAGAAAATGAGATTGAAGGGGCCTTTCTTGATCCTCTTCCCGACTTGGAATCTAGGAGGGAGTTTACACTCATCATCGCTTGAATGACCCTTTTTCTAGCATTTGCTGACTCACCATCATCCACGAATCCCCTAGAAATAGTGTTTATGGTCTAGGTTACTTCGAGGTAGGAGAGGTTATCTCCTACTAGATCTCCAGGTCTTCGCAGTGCTGATGACATTCGTTTAGCATCTTTGAAATGTACCTTTCTAAAACTAGAGCATTGTTTCTCCAGAACTCTCTTGGGAAGCCCGGGGAGATTCTTTCTGGTGGAGGAAATCTTGTTCCCATCTTGCCTTGGTTCCGATCGAGTCAAGGCTGGTTTGTGGGCAGCAGGGGTCGATGCTAGAGGTGGGTTGTCCACTGTCGGAGCTCGATTTTGGTTTATTGAAGTTTGTCTCCTTTCTATGACCACCATTATGGCAGTGGTAGGTGGAATATTGAGAGTGGAGTTAGGAATAGAAATTTATCGATTCTCACAGACAACGCCAATATTCAGAACTAGGTTCTGAGAGTTACCTGAGTAGGTAAGCAGTGATTAATTCCTCCGTAGCGTAACAACAATGATTTGAGGAGCAAATGAGTGGCTCCCTATGCATTGCACATCTAAGGACAGGCCTAGCGGGTCAGGTTGTTCTAGTTTTAAGGGTCCATACCCAGTCCAGAACATTAATTATATTTGTTTAATATATTAAATAATTATTATATTCATTAACATATTAAAATTTTTGCTTGAATTTTTTAAAATTTCATATTACTATTTTTGTCACCGCTTTTTAATAAGGTAATATAATACTATAATATTTTTATAATGAAATAGTATTTGTCTTATATGATGTATTATTATTATTTAAATCTTATAGCATAATAGTAACTATTATCCATTATACTAGCACACAAACACCAATAAATAAAAGCATACCATGCATATAAACATACATTCAAATATATACATAAACACATTCAAAATATAAACATCATATCATGCATACATATTCATATTCATATACATTTTCATATAAATAAACAAATATAAAATTCAAATTCAAATAAAAAAATGGGTACCATGCATGCATGCACTATGTCCCTAGCCACCACAAACTCGGTCAAAATCTCAACCACACCCACTGGCCTCCACCACAAACCCAACCAGAATCTTAGTGCACCACCACCCACCATGAACCCAGATCCTCATTAACCACCACAAATGCACAGCTCCATTGTTCATTCCCTCTCTTGAAACTTGCATAACAAGAGATTGCACGCACTCTGGTGATGGGATAGGATGAGAATGACCATTCTCCATCATGCCTGAAACCTCCACCGTCAAAGACTGCGTGCACCTTGGTGATGGGATGGGATGAGAACGACGGTGAATAACAGTGGGATGAGGAAGAGAGTGGAGAGAATGGAAAAATGAAGAAGAACAGCCAATGCACGAAAGATATAAGAAAATTTCTAGCGAACATATGTTCGTTGGAAACTTTTACCGGTAAGGATATTTAAATTTTCAGTGGATCATCCGCTGGAAACCTTGAAACACATAACCTGTACATTTATTAGAGTGTTTTAACGGCTTAATTTCATATAGATCAGCTACCAAAAATTGTACAAATCTCATACCTCAGAAGTTGGAGAAATTTTCCATTGAAAATAATTCGCTGGAAACCTCGAAACAAGTATTTGGTACATTTAATTTTAGTCACTGAAAATGAAAGAAATTCATTGCCATTTTTATTTTTTGAAGGATTATTTCTCTAAAAATGTATTTTAATTTTTTTAGCTAACATTCAGTTTTCTAGCATATATGCCTACTAGAAATACCTATAATATAGCTGGTCACTTATCCGCTGAAAAATCCATTGGTAATACCTAAATTTCTTATAGTGTAAGATTCACTGTTTCCCCACCATCAACCAGTACTTTGTTAGTAGAGACTCCTTCAACATGAACTTACACATGTAAAGGTTTAAGATGTGCTTTCATCTCCTCTATGGTATTTTGAAATTATGTAACCTAAAAAAGAGTTATTACTATAGACCTATGGTGCAACACCCTCGAAAACATGTTAGACTTGTAAATGGTTACAGAGGCTGTAATGCCCCTTTTTGAGAGGAGACGTCACATTGTCATTTACAATGTGAAAAAATATAAATATAAATTAAGACCCGATTCGTTATATCGTAATTAAACTTATTTGATTATTATTGTGTAAATAAAATGGTGAATATATATATATATCTTTTTTTTCTTACTACATATATATATTTGTACTCAATAACCTACTCATCCATTCAGTATTCAAAGGTACTAACACTTATAAAAGTTTCACAAGTATGTATATATACATTTTTGTTTAATTGTAAGCGGAAAAACATAAAGACTAATCCATACATCCACGCAAAAGATACATCATATATATATATATTGTTTAGGTACAAACTGTGACTCAATAATTACATCAAGGCTCATCAAAAAGAAGCCTAAGCTTTACCAGCCCCCAAAAATGATATACAGACGCCATAAAAGAATATCAAGGCCCCAAAAAGACAGATAGCCATCAGTGGCTATCGATAGTATCAACCCCTAAGAGGAGAAGGAACCGTGTCAGGATCCTCCTTGGGTTCCTCCTCAGGGTCTTCCTTATCAGAGGAATCCCTCATGGGAGCCACCGAATTACGGGCTGGGGCTCGGGCAGAGTAGAGGAAAGAATCCTCCTGTGGGGTATAATAATGATCACCCCACATCTCACTGATAAGCAAGTAGAACTCTAGACATAAACTGACGCTGCTGGTGAAGATGGGCGGATCATGACGCTTCCAAGCCAGCAAAATTAACACGTCTCCCTCGTAGATGAAACGATCAAAATTTAGGTTGATGTACTAGTAGCCTGGCCCTCCGAGGAAGGTCAAACGCATATAACCTTAAAATCCATGAGGTCGGGCCGTCATGATCAGAAGGATGCTAGTCGAGGTTAGGCCAAAAGCCAGGAAACTCGTGAGCTTCACCTCCTCCGTCGAGGTCTTCGATGGAACGTAAATATAGACAAAATAGCAGGAATACAGAAAAGAGGTAAGACATTCTACATTCAATACCTGTGATGGCAGTAAAGACACAAATTGCACATGACGCCCACATAACAATTCAATAATAATAAGCGATATTAAAATAGATAGTGAACAACTTGGTAATTACAAGCAGATATAAAAGTAATAAGAACGCAATTTAAACTTTCATATGAATAAGAAAATATCAAATGATATGGTGACTCACTATGCACATGCATATGGTACCAAAAACCTACTCCATGGAGTTAGACACAAAACAATCAGAGAGAATGATCAGGAGATATATCTGTATCGCGGCTGTCGAGGCCTTCAAGTGCTAAAATTCTCAATTTATCAAAATGCGCATCATGAAATTGTATAAGATATTCTACACAGATCTCGATATAGGACAGTATCTCAGTTCGGATCGTCGATGTGTTTGCATCGATCTGCCCCACAGACAGAAGAACTACTAACTGTCCATTATGAGGTACCCGCACTGTCCATTGTGAGGTACCCGTACCCCGACGCCCCTAAGGTCAACAAATGACCTACACTTGTCTATTCACACTCGCTCAAAGGTGTGCTTCAACTCCTAGGCAACTTGGCCTTAACAATAGTCCAACGGATATTTTCAATGTATGTTCTAATCATGTTTATCATGACAAACTATGTCAACCATGCTTCAAATGCATGTAGATTCAATACATACATGTATATTTATATACGAATCTTAACTCATATCATATCATTTATCAACAAGATTTGATCCCATTCACGGATCTACATTAAGCCAATAATGAACCCTAAGGGTGAACACAACTCCATACATAGTTATGATAAAAGTTAAGCCTTAAGTTCATTATGTTTCTCATCACCTCACCCATACTCATGTTCTTTCTTTATTCCAAAGTTATTCGAAACTATAAGGCAAACTATCATTCTTGGTTCTTTCCATGTTGTGAATCCCTAATCGATTTCTAATCATTCAATTTATTATATTTAATAAGTTTAACTTAGTGCTAAAGCCTCACAATGAGTGCCCAAGGAGACCGGGGGTCCCTAAGGGACTAGAAAAGTCCAAAATCCTTCACTGTCCCAATTACACAGCCAGGGAAAAGTACACGGCCACGAAACCATGACCTACCCAAAATACATGGCTGTGTATGCCTTTGGAGTTTCTATTCTAGGATGCTGGAGTACACGGCCGTGCACGATCACACGGCCTAGGCCGTGTACTCCTCTGTAAACGCAAAAAATCACCAGAAATTAATCCAACCTTCATATAATCCAAGATCTATCAACATGCAACTCAATTCTACCAATCAAAACACCAATGCACAACCAAAATCACTCACACAAAGGGGTATCCCACAAATGGGTTTCACCCCATCAACACAACAAAGAGTTTCTCACTACCAAAATGGGTTGAAGAGAATAATCTTCCTCTTATCTTAGTGAAGAACAAAGAAAACAAACTCCTTTTGTCCTTGAAATTTTGTGCTTCACCACCTCAAAATCCTTGGGTGTTCAAATAAAAAAAAATCAAGATCAAAGAGTGGAAATGGTATCCATAGTCACTAAGGTGACCATAGACCACGAAAATGAGTTGAAAAATGGAAGAAAGTTGAGAGCTTTACCTTAAAGCTCCAAGCTTTGGAGTTGGGCTGCCAACCACGAAAATGGAAGAGCCAATGAGAGTTCCACAAAGAAGAAAGCTTGAAGATGGTACGGGATAGTAATGGCCTAAGTTAGCTTGAGCATGGAAAGCTTGAAAACCAACAATGGAGTGTGTGTGTACAGCCGTGTGAGAGAAGAGAGAAAAGAGAGAGGTGCATGAATGAGAGAAAAAGAGGGAATGAAAGGTGATATTTTCCCTTCCCCAACTGTGCAGCACAAAAGGGAGGAGAGAGAGTGAAGTGGTTGAGAGGAAGCTTCCTAGAAGTTTCCCTTGAAGCTTTATTGAGAAGCTTCACACGCCTCTCAATAAAGTGAAGTGTGGGGTCACTTAAATGATGTCATAATAGCAACTAGATAGAAATAATCTACTTGAGCTATTTCTCAGTGGACAAAATTTACAGTTAGCGTAAATAATATTTTATTATTTCTCAGATAATCAATTATTCTGCGATTTTATTTATCAGATAAATTCTCGTTAAATATAAACCTCGTAAACTGTGCCCAACCTCGGGTTTAGTAAGATCCCCCGTCGACACTTCCACAGTTCAAGGTTTACCAGCCTTAGGAAAAATATTTTGTTTTTTCGACTCCGCTCAGTGCGCCCGCAAAATGAGAAATATATTAAAATATTTAACATTTCCAAAAAATTTCATAAAAATTCTCAAAAATTAAAAATATTGGAAAATGGCTATTTATCACAAAACAATCAATTTCTGGAGCGTTACACTGAGATTGCTTAGTGTGCACGTAAAATGAAGAATATATTAAAATATTCAGCATTTTCAAAAAAATCTAGAAAAATTCTCAAAAATCATAAATATTATAAAATGATTATTTGTATTGAAATAAATAATTTTCGGAATGTTACAACTCTCCTCTTCTAAAAAGAAATTTCGTCCTCGAAATTTGCATACCTTGGAACAGTTGTAGATGTTGCTCCTTCATCTTGTCTTTCAGCTCCCATGTTGCATCTCCAGTCATTTCGTTCTAGATTACCTTTACTAATGAGATCATCTTACTTCTAAGTTGATTTATCCTTCTATCCTCAATTCTCACATGAGGTGCCTCATAGGTTAAGTTCTCTTTTAATTGTACTATGTCTTATGCTATGACATGACTTGGGTCAGAAATGTATCTTCGCAGTTGTGACACATGGAAGACATTGTGAATGTTTGAGAGGAAAGGGGTAAGGCTATTTGATAGGCTACTGGACCTACTCGGTGAATAATCTGGTATGGTCCAAGAAATTATGGAGTAAGTTTTCTATATTTCAATGCCTGGCCCACCCCAGTCGTAGGTGTGACTTTCAAAAATACATGCTCACCTTCCTCAAACTCAAGAGGCTTTCTTCTTTTGTCTGCATAACTCTTTTGTCAGCTCTAGGTTGTCCTCATCTTCTCCTAAATCATCTTAATTTTTCCAGTCGTCTGCTGTATAACATCTAGTCCAATAGTGAGGCGCTCGCTGTCTTGGTACCAACATAAAGGTGTCCGACACCGCTGCCCATACAGAGCCTCATAAGGTGCCATCCCTATGCTTGAGTGATAATTATTGTTGTAGGTGAATTCTATCAACAGTAGAATGTCATCCCAACTTCTAGTCTATTCTATGGTGTAAGCTCTAAGCAAATCTTCCAATGATTAGATCGTCCTCTCTGATTGGCCATCGGTCTATGGGTGATAAGCAGAACTTAGACGTAACTTTGTCTCCAATGCTTCTTGTAGACTCTGCCAGAACTTTGAAGTGAATCTTGAATTCCTATCCGAAACAATACTTGTAGGCACCCCGTGCAGTCTAACAATTTCTCCAATATACAGCTGGGTCAGTTTCTCCAGGTTGTACCTTATGTTGATCGGGATGAAATGCGCTGATTTCATGAGTCGTTCCACAATTACCCAAATCGAGTCATATCCTTTCCTTGTCCTTGGCAAAGCTACTACAAAATCCATTTCAATGCTGTCCCACTTCCATTTAGGAATAGACAATGGTTGCAGCAATCCTGCGAGTTGTTGATGTTCCACTTTAGCTTTCTGATAAACCAGATAAGTCGATACACATCTAGTGACATCACTCTTCATTCTATACCACCAAAATAACTTCTTCAAGTCTTGATACATTTTCGTTATTCCTAGATGCATATTCAACTGGCTGGTGTGAGCATGGTCGAAAATATACTCTCTAAGCTCTTGATCACAGAGAATACGGACTTTATCTCAGAACCTCAGAATTCCATCTATTCCTTCTGTAAATGCTATTTCATTGCTTTACTTCATTAGCTCTCTCACTTCTTGCAAGAACTTATCGACCTTCTGCTTCTCCCGTATGTCCTTCATTAGCTCACTTGAGATGGTGACCATATTCATGCAGATCTTTTCTGGTTCTAATTCCACAAAAGACCATACATCCCTGAACTGCTCTATCAGATCTTTTTTCCTTAATCATCAAGGTAGAGACACTGATAATCTTCCTACTCAAGGCGTCTGCCACGACATTTGCCTTGCCGGGATGATACAGAAGTTGGAAATCATAGTATTTCAGGAACTCCAGCCACCTCCGCTACCTCATGTTTATCTCTTTCAGATCATACAAATATTTTAAGATTTTGTGATCATTGAAGATGTTGAACGTCGCTCCATAGAGGAAATGCCTCCATATCTTCAAAGTGAAAATCACAGCCGCTAATTCCAAGTCGTGCATCGGGTAGTTCTTCTTATGCACTTGCAATTGCCTTGAAGCATAAGCCACTACTCTTCCATGTTGTATAAGTATAGATCCTAGTCCTTGGTATGAAGCGTCACAATACACCTTGAATAGCTCATTCGGATCAGGTAGCACTAACACTGGTGAGGTAGTTAACCGCCTCTTCAACTCTTGAAAACTCTGTTCATAGCTGTCGGTCCACTCAAAAGCCTGGTTCTTCCTCGTGAGTTGAGTAAGAGGTCCCGCGATTTTGGAAAATCCCTCAATGAACCTCCGATAATATCTAGCCAATCCCACGAAGCTACAAATCTCTGTCACTGACTTAGGCCTTTCCCATTGTAGCACTGCCTCCACTTTTGATGGATCCACCGCAATCCCTTCCTTTAAGATTACATGACCGAAAAACTTAACTTCCTCCAGCCAAAATTCACATTTTGACAGTTTGGCATACAGTTCTTTTTCCTTTAGAATCTGGAGAACTGTACTAAGGTATTCAGCATGATTCTCCTGATTTTGAGAGTATATCAGGATGTCGTCGATGAAGACAACAATAAACCTGTCCAAGTAAGGACGAAGGATCCTGTTCATGTAGTCCATAAAGATAACAGGCGTATTCGTTACACCAAACGGTATCACAAGATACTCGTAATGGCTGTATCGGGTAGAAAAAGCATTCTTGGGTATGTCCTCCATCTTCACTCGTATCTGATGGTACCTAGATCGTAGGTCGATTTTAGAAAACACTGTTGCCCTTTCAGTTGGTCCATTAAGTCATCAATTCTTGGGAGTGAATATTTATTCTTCATTGTCACTTTGTTTAGCTATCTATAGTCCATGCACAACCTTGATGAACCGTCTTTCTTTTGAACTAGCAGTACTGGTGCTCCCCAAAGTGACACACTTGGTCTAACAAATTGCTTTTCCAAAAGCTCCTCTAGCTGCTCTTTAAGTTCAGTTAATTCCACTGGTGATATCCTATAAGGTGCTATAGACACGGGACCAGCTCCCGGTACGTACAAGGTCAATAGCAAATTCTATTTCTCCCGCCAGTGGTAAACCATGTACATACTCAGGAAAGACTTCGGGAAATCCATTCACCACTAGAATTGTGCTCATATCAACCTCACTCTCGATTTTCAAAGAAGACAGTAGCATGTATCCGTGAGCTCCTTCTTTCAAGAGAGCTTGAACTTGGTTGGCCGTCAAGCATCTAGAATCCTCATCCATAGGGAAAACTATGATTTTTCTTGAATAATCTAATAGAACATGGTTGGAGGACAACCAGTCCATCCCTAAAATTATATTTAGCTGAGAAAAGGGTAAATAGATGAAATCGACAGAAAAGATTCGACCTTCAACAATCAAGAAACAATCTAAACAGATTTTAGTAGTAACTACCGGTTTATCAGTGGGGGTAGAAACAGTCAGATCAAAAGGTAAGGTAGACACTGGTAAACTAAGTCGTAGCACACAGTCATAAGATATGAAAGAATGGGTTGCCCCAGAGTCTTACAGTACAGTCAAAAGGTTACCTTCTATGGTGCCTTCTCCTTGAATTAAGTCTTCTGACTCAGAGGCTTCAGCTCCACTCATGGTATAGACCCATCCTCCTACTTGCGATTTGTTGGCCTTTACAGCATTGACCAAAGGTTCAGCCTTCGCTTAGTTGCAGTCTCGGGACACATGGCTAGGTTTACCACATTTGAAGCAGATAATTCCCTTGATGGAACAATCCCTTGTCAGGTGATCCTTCCCGCACTTCATACACCTTGGCAAAGATGCCACATTCAGCCCGGTTCGGTTCCCACCAGAACCTCCGCTAAAATCTCCACCAGATGTCTTTTGTTGATTTCCCGGTGGTCTTAAATAAGGCTTCTTTTGGAAGCAATTAGAACTGTTGTCACCGCCCCTTTGGAACCTTGTAGGTCCAAAGTTCCTGCTCCTTGTGTCTCTAGCTTGCTCTAGAGCTTCCACTTCGCAGCATGTATCTAGCAACTCCGAGAACTCGTTGATTTTCAGTGTGATAACAGCTTTCTTCACTTCATATCTCAGTCCTTCTGTAAACTTTTGACACTTCCAGGTTTTGTTCTGTTGGTGTTGAAAGTACGTTGAAAACTTTGACAAGTTTTCAAATCTCGCTGCATATTCACTAATAGTCATGTTCCCCTGCCTTAGGTTGAGAAACTCCATCTCTTTCGCGTGTCTTATGCTCACGAGAAAGTACTTATCCAAGAATTTATCCTTGAATAAATCCCAAGTGATCTCGTGATTTTCAACCTCGAGCGTTCTTTGTGCTCCGCACCACTAGTCCTCAGCATTGCCAACCAACATAAAGGTAGCATAGGTCACCTTATTCTTGGCGCAATTCATGCCTCAGAAACTTTCTCTAGCTCTTTGATCCATAGACTAACTTTGTCTGGATTGAACTCTCCTTTGAATTGGGGAGGATTGTGGCAACGAAACTCCGCTAACTTTTGAGCATCAGGAGTAGCTTTGAGCTATTGAGCAACCCTCTCTTGTTGTTGAGTAACCCTCTCTTGTTGTTGAGCAACTCTTTCTTGTTGTTGAGCAGCTCGTTCAGTCTGTTGCGCGATGACCTCAGCCATCCTTTGCATCGCTTCTCTAGCAGCTGTCATGTCTCCACCTCGTGCCATCTTGCTTTCTCAAATCAGGTTAGCTGAAAAACACACGGAATGCTAGATGTATTCACTCGGAATACCAACACAGATATTCACACAGCACAAACAAGACAGACTCAATCACAAGGCCCAAAGAAACATAAACCGGGGCTCTGATACCAACTTAATGTAATGCCCCTTTTTTAGAGGAGACGTCACATTATCATTTACAATGCGGAAAAATATAAATATAAATTAAAACCCGGTTTGTTATATCGTAATTAAACTTATTTGATTATCGTTCTGTAAATAAAATGGTGAATATATATATATATATATATATATATATATATATATATATATATATATTCTTTTTTTCTTCTTACTACATATATATATTTGTACTCAATAACCTGCTCATCCATTCAGTATTCAAAGGTACTAACACTTATAAAAGTTTCACAAGTATGTATATATACATTTTTGTTTAATTGTAAGCGGAAAAACATAAAGACTAATCTATACATCCAAAAAAAAAAGATACACCATATATATATATATACTATTTAGGTACAGACTGTGAGTCAATAATTACATCAAGGCACATCAAAAAGAAGCCTAAGCTTTACCAGCCCCTAAAAATGATATACAGACCCTCCAAAAGAATATCAAGGCCCCAAAAAGACGAATAGCCATTAGTGGCTATCAATAGTATTAACCCCTAAGAGGAGAATGAACCATGTCAAGATTCTCCTCAGGTTCCTCCTCATCAGAGGAATCCCTCATAGGAGCCACCAAATTACGGGCCAGGGCTCGGCCAGAGGAGAGGAAGAATCCTCCTATGGGGTGTAATAACAATCACCCCACATTTCCCTGATAAGCAAGTAGAACTCTAGACATAAACTAATGCTGTCGGTGAAGATGGGAAGATCATGACGCCCCCCAGCCAGCGAAATCGACACGTCTCCCTCGTAGATGAAACGATCAGAATTTAGGTTGATATACTAGCAGTCTGGCCCTCTGAGGAAGGTCAATTGCACATAACCTAAAAATCCATGAGGTCAGGTTGTCATGATTAGAAGGATGCTAGTCGAGATTGGACCAGAAGCCAAGAAACTCGTGAGCTTCACCTCCTCCGTCGACGTCTTCGATGGAACATAAATATAGACAAAATAGCAGGAATACAGAAAAGAGGTAAGACATTCTACATTCATTACCTATGATGGTAGTAAAGAAACAAAATGGTGTATGAAGCCCACATAACAATTCAATAATAATAAGCGGTATTAAAACAGATAGTGAACAACTTAGCAATTACAAGCAGATATAAAAGTAATAAGACAGCAGTTTAAACTTTCATATGAATAAGAAAATATCAAATGATATGGCGACTCACTATGCATACGCATATGGTACCAAAAACCTACTCCATGGAGCTAGACACAAAATAGTCAGAGAGAATGATCAGGAGATATGTCTGTATCGCAGCTGCCGAGGCCTTCAAGTGCTAAAATTCTCAATTTATCAAAATGCGCATCATGGCATTGTACAAGACATTCTACACAGATCTCGATATAGGACAATGTCTCGGTCTGGATTGTCGATGCGTTTGCATCGGTCTGCCCCAAGGACAGAAAAGCTACCAACTATCCATTGCGAGGTACCCACACCCCGAGACCCCCAAGGTCAACAAATGACCTACACTTGTCTATTCGCACCCGTACAAAGGTGTGATTCAACTCCTAGGCAACTTGGCTTTAACAATAGTCCAACGGACATTGTCAATGCATGTTCCAATCATGCTTATCATGACAAACTATGTCAACCATGCTTCAAATGGGAAAAGTCCAAAATCCATCACTGTCCCAATTACATGGCCTGGGAAAAGTACATGGCCACGAAACCATGACTTGCCCAAAATACATGGCTGTGTGGCCATACACGACCTAGGCCGTCTATGCCTCTGGAGTTTCTGTTTTGGGACGCTGGAGTACATGGCCGTGTACGATCACACGGCCTAGGCCATGTACTCCTCTGCAAACACAAAAAATCACTAGAAATCAATCCAACCTTCATACAATCCAAGATCTATTAACATACAACTCAATTCTACCAACCAAAACACCAATGCACAACCAAAATCACTCAAACAAATGGGTATCCCACAAATGGGTTTCACCCCATCAACACAACAAAGAGTTTCTCACTATCAAAATAGGTTGAAAAGAATAATCTTCCTCTTACCTTAGTGAAGAACAAGGAAAACAAGCTCCTTTTATCCTTAAAATTTCGTGCTTCACCACCTCAAAATCCTTGGGTGTTCAAATAAAAAAAAATCAAGATCAAAGAATGGAAATGGTATCCATAGTCACCAAGGTGACCCTGGACCACGAAAATGAGTTGAAAAAGGGAGGAAAGTTAAGAGCTTTATCTTAAAGCTCCAAGCTTTGGAGTTAGGTTGCCAACCACGAAAATTGAAAAGCCAATGAGAGTTCCACAAAGAAGAAAGCTTGAAGATGGTGAGGGATAGCAATGGCTTAAGTTAGCTTGAGTATGGAAAGCTTGAAAACCAACAATGGAGTGTGTGTGTGCAGCCGTGTGAGAGAAGAGAGAAAAGAGAGAGTGCGTGAATGAGAAAAAAGGAGGGAATGAAAGGTGATATTTCTCCTTCCCCAACCGTGTAGCATAAAAGGGAGGAGAGAGAGTGAAGTGGTTGGGAGGAAACTTCCGAGAAGTTTCCCTTAAAGCTTCCTTGAGAAGTTTCGCACGCCTCTCGATAAAGTGAAGTGTGGGGTCACTTAAATGATGTCATAAAAGCAACTAGATAGAAATAATCTACTAGAGCTATTTCTCAGTGGACAAAATTTACAGTTAGCGTAAATAATATTTTATTGTTTCTCAGATAATTAATTATTCTGTGATTTTATTTATCAGATAAAATCTCGTAAAATGTAAACCTCGTAAACTATGTCCGGCCTTGGGTTTAGTAAGATACCTCATCGATACTTCCACAGTTGAAGGTCTACCAGCCTCAGGAAAAATATTTCGTTTTCCTTGCTCCACTCAACGTGCACGCAAAATGAAGAATATATTAAAATATTCAACATTTCTAAAAATTATCAAAAATCACAAATTTTAAAAAATGACTATTTATCACGAAACAATCAATTTTCGGAGCGTTACATTGACACTGCTCAGTGTGCACACAAAATGAGAAATATATTAAAATATTTAAAATTTTCAAAAAAATCTAGAAAAATTTCCAAAAATCATAAATATTATAAAAATGATTATTTGTATTAAAATAAATAAATTTTGAGATATTACAGAGGCAGCCTAATACTTGTTTAATGTACCTGTTAAATTTTGTGTCTTTTTTAGCTAGTTTAGTCACTTTGTTGTAACACTGTGTGTGAAAAATAATTGTTATTAGCTCCAGAATTGGCTTAAACTGCTTAGTTAGTAGAAGTAAATATGAAAAATTTGTTTCTAGGTCACAAATGTGTGGAAGAGGATGTAGTTAAAATTTGATGATAATTAGAGTTAGTTTGATATTTTTAAGCATATTGAGAGTGCGTTTTAATGTCATATTGACTAGTTACAAATATGGAAAAATATGGTAAATGTAAAACAAGATTTTTGATGGATCCTAAGATTTATTTTAAACTTGTTGGAAGTTACAAAACTTGATTTAGTGAAGTTTAAGTTTTCTTAATAGATCGGGAGTTTTAGTTAAGTTACTAAAGAGGCCAAAAGCCTCATGGTTCTTTCTCTATTTCTGCCTTTTACTTTCTTAGTTTTTAATGAGATATTTCTGTCATTCTCACTCACTCTCACACGACTGCGAATAGGAAGGAAAAAAAGAAAAGAAAAGAAGAAAGATAGAAGAGGTGAAGCAATAATAGAAAAAGGAGGAAAAAAGGAGGAAGAAGAAGGAAGAGGTGGAGAGGAGCTCTTGTGTTCATTTCTTTATGGACAATAAAGGTAGAGGAGTTTTCTATTCATCTTTCTTTTTTGTTTCTCCTTATATGATGTTAGGTTACATGAGTAGAGGGAAATGAGTTTGATGAGCAAAAATGTGTTCTTGGCTTGATTCTTGTTTCCAAGAATTGAGTTTGAGTGTTTTCAACTTGTTAGATACATGGTTGCTTGTTTTAGCTTGGTAGATTTCCATAAGGCTCCTTGATGTGTAAGTTGGTAAATGGGTTTTTCTTGTTAGAAATTGATAGGTTGAATTTAGTTTTTAAGGAGTATAACATGTTAAGGGAGCATGATTGGTGTTGGAAACCATTAGGAATTGAATTGGAATTAGAGAATTATGGGTATGTTCCTAATGGAATAGTACCCAATTTCTGCAGAAACCATTCTGGTGCACTGGCGCCTAGGCACCCACTGCCTAGACAGAGAGCAACATCATGCTACGTGGGTGGCGCCTGAGCGCCCATTGTGGAGTGCATAAGCACCAATTGAGCACCTGAGCACTAGTTGTAGGGGAAAGCAAGGGAATGCCTTTGCCATACCAGTGCTTGGGCGTTGGGTATGGGGCTCTTGGGCGCCTAGACAGGATTTTGAGAGGACTTTTATTTTGTTAAAATGAAACTCCTAACTTGTGTAGATCTTTATTATATGTTTCTTAATGAGTGATGAGACTGTAATAGGAGTATTTAATGAAGTGTTTATTTGATGAATGTAAATTAATTGGTATGTTAATTATTGTGGTAACTAGCATCATTATTGTTCATACTTGAGATGATGGATGTAAATCAATTGGTATGTTAACTATTATAGTAATTGACATCATTATATTTCATACTTGTGGTTATGAATGTAAACCAATTAGTATGCTAGTTATTATGGTAATTAGCGTCATTGTGTTTCATTCCTACATTTGATGAAGGATAAGATCCATACTTTTGGGTGAATCATTTGTGGTTGTAAGTAAAGAGGTATCATTCCTTCTCTATCATAGTGATGAGCTGAGGATGGTCCATTCCCTCACAATCCGAAAAAATATCTGGAACTGGGTTCCAATGCTTGTTTAAGGTTTATGGAATCGGGTTCCTTTGCTTTGTTCAAGGCTCATGACATATCATGACATTACCATGGAACTGTGTTTCTGTAAATGGTATCATGACATTATTCATTACATTTTTAGGTTATTGCATAGGCATGAACATAAGCCATATTTTGGCATATGCATGGCAATTGTATAGGTGGTTGCTAATCATTACATATTCATGACATTGCAATTGTATGGGCAATTGCTGACTTTTGAGTTTGAGTTGATGATTTATAGGTTTTGCATATGGAAATGAGTTTTCTATACAAACTTATAAAATGAGATTCTATTTCAGGAAGAAAAAGGAAGTGGTTTTTCCTTTTGCCACCTTTCTAGAGATATTGTGTTTTCACTTGACGTTTTTCCCCGAAATAACTAGAATGATTGTGATGACATTTTTTTATTATGAAATTACTGAGCATATGTGATTCTCACCCCTTATATTGTGATTTCCATAATGATTCCAAGGAAGAAGACTTATGGAAAGTGAAGTGCAAGAAGGAGCTTGGAAAGCTTAGTTTAATATTACTTTGTAGTTCTTTTTGAAACACTTATATATTTTATGCCTTGAGAAGCCTAGTTTATAAGCTTTGTACACATTTTATATTTATGAGAAATATAGATGTTATGTATATATTCCTTCGTTTATAGCTCATATTTTCTATATATATGTTTTTGTTAGATTAGAAATGCTTTTAGTAATGTGTAGCATGCCTGGATCTAAATACTGTGGTATAATACAGATTATACTGTTGTTATTAAATATGGGATGTTACATTATGGTATTAGAGCCATTCATCTTGTTGAGCTAGGGTATGGACTGACTATGCTCAAGCATGTTTAGGAGTTCCTTTATGTGTTGTGCATTTCTTTGTCTCTTGTTTGAGTTGTTTGAATATAATTGCATGAATTACCTTAGGTTGGATTGTTATTAGCTACTGTTACATAATATTGAGACTGATCAACTCAATATGTATTGTTCTGTGTGTACAAGAAACTATAGAACCACTAAGGAGAACCTGTGAAACCAGAAACTCACTTAGGGAAGGTCCGGATATGGCAGGGGCCGTGATGGCAAGGGCCAATGCAATGTGTAACACCCCAAAATTTACTATTTCTCAGTAATGTCTGAATTGAACTATTTTGTGATTTCTGTGTGCTGTAAATTTATTTTGACTGTTCTGTGACTATTTTTGATATTTGTGTGAAATTTATTCCGAGTCAGGAAAATAATAATTTTTGGGCCGGGGAAAATCTTTGACGATTTATTCGGAGCCAGGGGAGCTTACTAAACCCGAATCCGAGAGATACATTACCCGATCTTTTAATTTTTAGAATTTATTTGTGAAATAAAAATATTTCACTTTTTATTATCTGGTGGACAGTATCTACTGATTTGCAAGCAGTAGTTTCTACTCATTGGGTAATAGATCCTATAATTTCTGTCTGTTGGACCATTGACTGGGAAAAGTCTTTGTGACTCACAATTTGGTGAACCAATAGAAATTGGTCAATGTTAATGGTTTGATTTTTCTAAACCAATAAGATGTGGTCAACAATAATGGTTAGACTAGTTAGCCAAGAAACTATGTAAACTAACTAAGTTACCCTAAAGCCTAAGTAGTAACTAAATGGAACAAACTTAGTTTGCTATTCCTTAGAGTCCATGGTTACAAGGAGGTTCTAGAATCTTCTAGAATGCATGATCAATGTATGACAATGCATGACCTAAGCTTGTAACTAGATAGTTAGCCTTGTAACTAAGTGGACTAACTATAAGAAACTAGATGTACTAACTACCTAAACTAAGTGTAACTAGGAACTAATTGAAATCAAAACTTAGTTACTTACCTTATGTGCTCTATGGCCACTTGGTATTCTGGGAGGTTCATGAACAACTTAATCATTTCATATGACCATTGCATGACAACTTCATGACATAAACCATGTGCAATTGTTTCTATCTTGTTGAACAAGTTTAACTCTCCTATCCATGCACCGACACAGCCAAGTCTTGCAAAATAGGATATTCTATTTCATTTCTATCACTTTGTGACTAAACAACTTTCTCTCCATTCTCTCTCATCCAAGAACAACCAAAAACTCCATTATCTCTTCCTCTTGGAGCTCATGGCCTCCACACCCAACACCTACATCCAAGCTTCTATAATTTGATCCAACACCATTTTCTAAATCTACACAAGATTCTAAACACCTTTCATCTTATAAGTTTCACCTAGTTCCCCCATTTGGTGCTTAGGAATCAAGCTAGAGTTTTCTACTCTACAAGGTAAAGTTCTTGTTTCTTGTTCCTAAGTTTGATTCTTGAGTTTTTAAACCATGATTGATCCATGGTTTCTTATTTTCAAGCTTTGTTTGTGACTTTGTTTTGGTTTAAGCTTGTTAGGGTTTTTCTTTGGAGACTCACGAAATCTCTAAAAGGCCATATAAGAAGGGTTTTTGTCTTCCTTGTGGTAAGAGGGAGATTAACCTCATCAACCATGTGTTGGTAGTGAGGAAATGAATTGTTTGTGGTGAAAAATCCATAAGGATTTATTCACTTGTATGATTTAAGCTTACTTTGTTTGTGATGATTTTTGATTGGTATGCTTTATAGCTTTGAAAGTATGCTTGAATAGGTGATTATGAAAGCATATTGATTATTGTATATAGTAGGATGTGATTTACATGATGGGGATGTATGAAGGTTCCAAAGAACCCTAGAGGCTCACGGCCTCAATATCAAGTTTTGGAGCAAAGTGTTCTAAAATTTTCTTACTAATTAAAGATTAAATGATTTAGTGACAAGAAATTGGATTAAAGGTTTTTGTAAAGATTAAAGTGATAGAAAATAATTAAATATGATTTATGAAGCATATAGTGAATTTCGGCCAAATGCCTATTTTTTATATTCTAGATCCAAAACTATTTTACTAAGTATAGACTTAGGTATTCGATTAGCAGAAAATTAATTTGATAGGTTTTTTGACATAAAAAGAAAGTAAACTAATTTATAGAATTAAATTAGTATAATTAGGTTATGAAGTAAGATAAAGTTTAAAACTTGAAATTTACTGACATATAGCTCACCCTTTGGGTTTTGAAGCGCATTAGAAGATTTCGAGCTGTAATATCCAAATTTAACCAAAGAAATGTAATTTTATGAGAAATAGTATAAAATACTATTTAAAGAATTTTTAGTGAGAAAATGTTAGAAATACTATTTAAAGATGGTTTATTAAGGAAATATTGGAATTAAAGTCCAATTTTGATATTAAATGAAAAAAGTTTTAATTTGAGCTTAGAATATTAAAGAAATATTTTACGCGATTTAAAAATAGTAATTTTTAGCTTTCTGATTGAGAAAACGCTAGAAAATACTTACGCGATATGAAAACGTAAGAAAAATGTTCTGCGGTTATAAAAATGCAATAAAATATTTATGCGATTGAGAATAATAGCAGGTTGCTGTCAGGCTGTTATGGTGGGCCCGGGTATGTTGAATAATGATACTTCCAAGAAATGGCATGAGTATGTGAAATACTGTGAGAATAATGATTGTATGTGTATTTGAATCATACATCATACATTGAAAAGTATGTCAGCTTATTTGGTCAAGGCAATATGCCTTGGAGATTGAATTTACACCTTCGTGCGGGTGAGAATTACGTAGTTACGATCTTCAGTGATCTTGGAGATGTCGGGGTGTGGAATGTCATATGTGGCTAGATAGTAGCACCTTTGGGCCGTGGTATCCTATGCAAACACACTGATGATCTTGACGGAGTTACTACTCTTTTCATGATTGGTTGAGAGTGTCTTGTATAAGTCATGTTGCGCACATTGATATAATATATTGGCACATGATTTGAGGCTGACGATATACAGACATTAACTCCCTATCTTTCTCTCCAAAATTGTGATTAGCTCCATAGAGTAGGAATGGGTTTGTGTGCATATGCATAGTTGGTCAACATATTGACATAATAATTATGTTTACCTGATATTTTATCTGTGATATGATAATTATGCTTATCTAATATAATATCTGTGATGCAAAAATATAATTTTATGTGCTATTATTATATCTGTATATTTACTATCATTTTCTATATTGCTATACTGGTATTGATGTAGGGGATCTTACCTCTTTACTGTGTTATACCTATTTTATTGTGTGTGTTGGATGAAGACCGAGGAGACGAGGAAGCCGAAAACTCTATTTTCTATCAGTGATTGCTTCTTTGCTTTGTTTAAATGGCGGCAAGGCGCCAAGTACTTAGTTTTGTGAGAGTACAGTTCCATGGGGGAACTAATGCGTGGAGGTTTGATTTGGATAATGAATGCTTTGTATATACCGAGGATTTGACTTTGAGTCTAAGTGGAACCCGAGATGGGATCCCTGTTTTGACGCATAATGCATTTGTGCATCTGGAGTTTACGATGCCTATACGAGAACTCTATGGCGGTAACATTTATACACCACAGAAGGACTCTGTAGTGTCTTCTGCCAGAACCCCTGTTAGGTGAGTGATGTATCCGCCTGGGTTCTTTGATGATACTGAGGAGGAGGATCCTTCCGAGGGCCCAAATCCTTAGTCTTTAAAAGTTTAGTTAGACAGTTTACGTTTTGATGTATATGTTGTACATATTTATCTTTTGGAGTGTAATATGTTTATGTATATTATGGTGAGTTTTGTTTTGTTACATGTTGTGCTTATGGTTTTTAATTATTTTATTTATTTTCACTATTTCCGTAAATGAGATTTTAAAAATTAATGTTTTTACAAGATTAATTCTTTTACAACTTAGGTAAGTTATATTAGGATTAGTCTTAAATGTGATACCCTATGGTATATGTTGCATTAGTTAGTATCAGAGCCCCGATTAAAGTCTTTTGGGTTTTTGTGGTTAGGTCTTTTTTTCTTGTGTTATGTGATTCTCTGTGTTTTGATTTTCAAAAAGGTTACATCTGACTCTTATTGAGTTTTGTTTGGTTGCTTGTGAAGAAAGCTATGTCTTGTGGCAGAGGTACACGTATGAATGTGGGACGTGACGAAGACACGATGATTGCTGCTACCGAAGCAATGCAGTGAATGGCAGACGTGATTATGCAATAGAATCAATGAGCTGCACAACAACATGAAGCAAATGCAGAAACCCAGAATTTGTTTGAGTTTTGTCGAAACAATCCGCCGTATTTTAGAGGTGAGTTTGATCTGGAGAAGGCTAGTTTGTGGATCCAAGAGTTGGAAAAGATTTTTGAAGGCATAGGATGTATAGATGATCGCAGAGTGACTTATACCACATTTATGTTTATGGGAGACAGTGAAAATTGGTGGAAAGCAACTCGGAGAGTACTACAAGCTAAAGGAAGGGAAATTATGTGGGAGGTATTCTGTGCAGTATTTCTAGAAAAATATTTTCTGGAAAGTACAAGGCATGCAAGGAGATGGAATTTATTGGGTTACGACAAGGTGGGATGATGATTAACAAGTATGCTGCGAAGTTTGAGAGCTTATCGAAGTTCTCATGGTATCTCCAAATCCATCCGGATGAGTTTTGGAAATGCCGCAAGTTTGAGGAAGGTTTGAGAGTTGAATTGAAGAGAGGAGTACTGCCAATGAGAATGAACCAGTTCTCAGCGTTGATGGATATATGTTGCAGACTTGAAGAATTAGAGTCAATGCGAGATACAAGAAGTCATAACTTTGAACCGTCTAGGTTCCAAAGGGAAGGAAGCAGTAACAACAATCGGTTTCAGTGGAAACCATATTCTAGACCGCCAAGAAGCCAGCAATAACAACAGCAACCACGTGGAGGAGGTTCTAGTAGCAACTATTTTGGTCAGACTGTTACACCCCTAACGAGGTGTTTGAAGTGTGGAAAGGGCCATATGACAAGGGATTGCACAATTAGGAAAATAATTTGTTTTAGATGTGGAAAACCTGGTTATGTCTCGAGGGACTGTAATCAAGTGAAAGTGCAACCTTCATGAATCCTAGAATTTATTTTAAACTTGTTGGAAGTTAGGAAACTTGATTTGGTGAAATCTAAGTGTACTTAATAGATCGGGAGTTTTAGTTAAGTTACTAAATAGGCCAAAAGCCTCACGATTCTTTCTCTAATTCTGCCTTTGACTTTCTTGGTTTTTAATGAGATATTTCTCTCATTCTCATTTGCTCTCACACGACTACTAATAAGAAGGCAAAAAGGAAAAGAAAAGAAGGAACAATTTTTCTTGCTCCACTACAATACTAGCAAGGAATAAGCTAATTCTATTGAATCTCTCTTCGAGATTCGCCAAGGGCGTGACAAACCCCTTCGCAAATACGTTAAGAAGTTCAATATGGCTTGTATAAATGTGTAGAATCTCAATGAGAGGATTTCTCTCCACTATGCCAGAAGCATCCTTCGGACTGACTCATAGTTTTTTCCGTCTTTGGTGAAGAAAAAGCTAGAGAACATGGAAGGATTCCGCCAGTGGTCCCAAAAGCACATAAACCTAGAGGAGTTTACTAAGGTTATGAAGAGCCTAGAGAAGGGTGAGCCCTCTCACCTAAAGGGTAATCAAAACTCCTCACAGCCCCAGAACTCTTCTAAGGATGATCCACCTCAGGCCAAGTACAATAGCTACACTCCTTTGAATACTCTATGTGCAACAATTTTGAGGGAAGTGTTTTAGACCGAGTTCTGGGATGTTAAGAGGCTAGCTCCTCTAAAGAAACATGCGCAGAACGATCATAACAAGCATTGTTCATGGCACAAGGGTTACAACCATGACACTGAAGATTGTATCCAACTACGCGACGTTATTGAGTCCCTAATTATGGAAGGATGACTAGATCAGTACATTAGCCATGTCCAAAACAATGTATGCTGCATAGGACAGAGTGAAAGAAGATACAGCTCTCAGTGGAGCCCGTCTTCGAGCCAAAGAAGAATAACCCTGAGTACTAGGAGAAGATCCCGGACTCCACCTCACTATGACTTTAACAATTGGCAAAATCAAAACCAGAACACTTTGCAGATGAAAACGATGACCGCCATGCCTAGGTCAACTGTGTAACATCCCAAATTCTAGTACTAATAACGTATCCAGTTTACGCATCAGTAATTAGGATTTGGTACATTACTTACGAATATCATCAATTTTTCAAATAAAACATTTGATTAAATATCAAATATAAGCCTTTCGCGGAAGTATAATATACATATATTAAAAACTAAAGTTTATACAAACGGTACAACATTATATATTCTATACATAGATTGCATCATGGCACACAATCGATATAACTAATTACAAAACTCTAAACAAGAGAACTAAACTAATTCTTTATGCCAAAACTCCGTCTTGCTTGGCTTCCTGGAATTATCATGGAAATCATAGAAGCAGGGGGTGAGAATCATAAAATTCTTAGTAGTTTATGAAAATCGTGTCATCACAATAATTCTAATTGTTTCGAGGAAAAATCATTTCAAATCATTAATGTATAATCCGTAGGATGGTGGTTAAAGCCCAATCAAGTCCTTTATCTTCCCGAAACAAAGGTTCATTTTTACATTCTTTATCAAAATTATTTGAATGATTAAATCAATCATCAAATATTATCAAAATCTTAATTTTGTGCTAAAGAATCTCATTCATCAAAATTCGTGACTCAAGTCATTGTTCATTTCATCAAATCTCATGAAATCAAATTATGATCATGTCATCAAATATCAAGTCATCAAATCATAATTCATTTTATCAATTCTCATATCATCAAATCATAGTTCATATCATTGAATCTCGAGTAATCAAATTGTAAATCGTTTCATTAAATATCAAGAAATCTCATCTATCTCACCAATTATCAAATCATTTCAAGAAATCTCATCTATCATGATTCATATCTCAAATCATCAGGACACATGTGTCATCTAAAATCAAGGTATGAAGGGTGTACTAGCCTCACTATACCATTCACTTGTTAGTAGTCTGCTTTCAGGTTGGTGCACTTCAATCTATTTATGACTATCCATTTGCCACACAGAGCTACTCTAAAGTCAGAGTAACCTAAATCAGTCCATAACAAATGAGGGAATTATCCGTCCTCATACAGAGTTGTGAGTAGAAAGGGAATTATCTGTCGTCAACTACTTTGATAGGGAGGGTATCTTCCTTCCTCACATTATTTAGAATTTAGGTATGCCTCAAGTAAAGAGGCAATTATTCATCCTCGACTACATTTCATCCCGGGAGAGCTCAAGTAAAGAGGGCGGAAGTCATCTGTCCTCAACCTCAATCACTTAGGAAATAAGGAAATATCTATCCTTAACCACCATTTCTAAGTCTCTCCCTAGGATCAAGGATATCCTAGATAATGGGTTACTCATAAAAATCAAATCTTATTTTGAGTCATTCATCTTATTCATTAACTCATTAAACATACAGTAATATGCATATGAAAATCTCTTTTATCATCAATAAACAAATCCATCATTCGATCTCATTTGATATGATAACATCATAAAAATCATTTCTCAAATCATAAATCTCATTTGATTCAATATCATCATAAAAATCATTTCTCAATCACTAATCTCATTTGATTCAATCTCATCATAAAATCATTTCTCAAATTTGTTTAGATGCATAATCATATCACATTTAATTGGATCTTAATCTTTCAATCTAAGGTTTAAGGTTTGCATTTGGGTTACATGGGATAAAGAACTCTGTTTCCATCTTTTTTAAACCAGAATCCTCAAATCAGAGGTCTAGTAATCGATTACATGGCCTTGGTAATTGATTACAAGCATGACAGAACCCTTATAATTGATTACATCTTACCCATAAGCCTTGTAATTAATTACAAAGGCTATGTAATCGATTACAAGCTGCCTAGAAACACAATTCACAATTCCAGAAGCTTAGTAATCGATTACCACGTGAAAATTTGTAGAAAACAAAACCTTTAAGCCATTCCAACCCAAACCAAACCATTAAACATCAATATCAACATCAAAATCATCATATTCAAGCAACCAAAACACTTTCAAAGCAAGGAATTAAATATGGGTTTCATACCCATTTTCAAATCTCAAAGTTTCTCAAGAATTAACATCAAAGTTTGAATCTTTATCTCAAAATCAAGACATAAAAGTATCATTTTTACCATTTCAAAATCATCATTCAAATCACAAGTTTCAAAGTCTTTTGAAGACAAAGAAAGAATAGAAAAGGTAATAAATCCCCCTACCTTAACTCCTTTGCAAAGCTCCTTTCTTTCTATCTTTGAATCTTCTTTTCTCTTATTGATTTTTGCTTGTTCCTTCCTTTTTCTCCCTTGTTTCCTTCCTTTCCTATTTTTTTTTCTTGGTTGAATAAGACAGACACGAGAGAGAGGAGTGAATGTGAGAGAATAGAGAGAAAAGAAATAGAAATGAGAGAGAGAGAGAGGCGGTGAGGAAATAAATAAAAGAGGAAAAAGTGAAATCCATCTAGAACATTTTATCTCTTAAGGATACTTTTATATTCCATTCATGAACTTCCTAACCTTCATAGGTAGTATGAAAAATTCTACGACTTCATGCATTTCCCAGTTTTATCTTTCCATAATTATCCTCATACACCAATATCAAACACTAAGTTTCATTATTCATCCCTAGGTTAAGTTGAACCTTATGGAATTGAATTAAGAAGCTTTCAAGTGTTCAATCTAATTAATTTTCACCCTCTCATTTTAATCTTCATCCAGTTTGACATTTACTCATAATCTTATGATTTTCGGAGCTACTTGTTTGTTTAGGTTGGTCTTGGAACATTATCTCAATGCTATTAAAAATGTCAAACTAATTCATTTGATCTTCCAGAATTTAATACAACTCATTCCAATCCTTTACGACTTAGAAATAAGTGTTCCATATTTATTTCTATCTTCTCAACTATATAAACTTATTTCTGAGCTATTTATCAACTTTGGTGTTATAGATTTATGCTCAAATCAATCCAAATCATTATCAAAATCATCAAATATCTTTCACTCATTTTATTAAGCTACTATAACCTTGATTAAGTCTACCGGGTTAGAGAGAATGTTACAAATTGTACTATCAATATTATTGCAAGTGATTTTATGGATGGTGGGTCGTCCAATGGTGCTCGAAAGAAAGCACTCAAGATGGCAGTGTTGAGCATCTCCTACTTTGCACCCAAATCATTGGCTGGAGATCAGAAGGCGCCCCCCATCTCCTTTTTAGACGAAGACTACGATGGGATTATTCCAGATCATGATGATCCACTAGTGGTTTTTGGGATAATCTCTAATGTTGAGTTCTGGTGCATTTTCCTGGACCAGGAGAGCTCAGCTGACATCATGTTCATAGAGCTATACGAGAAACTAGAATTTCCAGACTCAGAGCTAATTCCATATAATGGCGAGCTCACCAGTTTTACTGGTGAAAAGATAACTCTAGCAGGATATGTTGAGACTTACTTGACCTTGGGGAGCAGCAAGCTCTTTAGGACTGTCAAGGTCAAGTTTCTGGTCGTGGACTACCCCTCAGTGTATAACATCATCTCAGGCCATCCATCTCTGAGTGCACTTGGCACCATAGTATCTACTACCCACTTGGCCATGAAATTCCTCAGCAATAATAATGAGGTCCTCACGGTCAAGGGGGATTAGATCATGGCACGTAAATACTACAACGAGAGCCTCAAGATCAACTGGACATCCAAGAAAGTAGAAGCCAACACATCTACCCTGATCCTGGACTAAGTTAACATTCTCATGGCTGAGTTAGATGTCCGAGAGAAAATCTGGGGTACTAAACCCCAACTAGAGGGTGAACTACAGCCCTTCCAACTTGGTGTCAAACCCGATCGAGTCACTAATATTGGAAGAAATTTGGATAAAGAAGAGAGGTATCAACTGATTGAGCTCTTACAAAAAAACAAAGACCTCTTTGCCTAGATGTCCTTCAAAATGCCTAGGCTTGACCCTACCTTCATTTGTCATCATCTATCTATAAGGAAGGATGCGAGGTCGGTCTCTCAAAAGAAGAGGATAGTTGCTCTAGAAAGATAGTTGGCCATTAAAGAATAAGTCAAGGAGCTACTCAGTGACGGCTTCATAAAGGAAATAACTTATATAACTTGGCTATCTAACGTAGTACTGGTGAAGAAATCTAATGGGAAGTGGAGGATGTGCGTGGATTACATGGACTTGAACACAACCTGCCCTAAGGATCCTTATTCGCTCCCTAACGTAGATAAACTAGTTGATAGCTCCTCTAGCTTTCGTTTATTGTCTTTCATGGATGCGTACTTCTGGTACAATCAGATTTTAATGTATCCCGGAGATGAAGACAAGACCGTTTTCATCACTGACAGGGCGAGCTACTACTACAGGGTTATGCCCTTTAGACTAAAAAATGAAGGAGCCACCTATCAGAGAATGATGAAGAAGGTCTTTGAGGTTCAAGTAGAAAAAATATTGGAGGTATATATTGATGATATGATAGTGAAGACCCCACAGACAATATCACACATTGCGAACCTACAAGAAGTATTTGTGCAACTTCAGAAGCATAACATGAGTCTTAATCTGGATAAGTGCGCCTTCGAGATCCAAACAGGTAAATTCTTGGGCTTCATACTGACTCATTGTGGGATTGAGGACCCAAATAAATATCAAGTGGTGCTCAACATGCGTAGCCCATAGAGTATCAAGGAAGTGCAACAACTGATGGGCCAGATTGCGGCCCCTATACATTTTCTTGCTAAAACTGCTCATAAATCTCTTCCCTTCTTCAGACAACTCAAAAAGGGAAGGATTTTGAGTGGACTCAAGAGTGTGAGGATACTTTTACCTCTTTAAAGAATCTTTTGTCCTCTCCCCCTATACTGATAAGACTAGAACCTAGTAAGATACTGTATTTGTACCTCTCAGTTCATGAAGAGGCCATAAGTTTAGTACTGATCTGGGAGACGATAAAGAGGCAGAAGCCGGTCTACTTCGTGAGCAAGATGTTGTAGGGCCCAGAGCTCCATACTTATTACTTATATATGTGATGCCACCATTAAATAGAAGACGACAACTCGATATAACCTAAAGGTTTTTCCAAGAAAATTCAAACCAAGTGATTAGAGAGCAGACATCGGTGGTAAGAATGCCTCCCAAGGGAAGTTAACCCCGAATTGGGAAGGCCCCTATTGGATCGTGATCAGTACTGGTAAGGAAGCTCACACCCTAGAGATACTAATAGATAAGTTAATCAAAAACTATTGGAATGCGAGCAAACTCAAAAAGTACTATAGTTAAGTACCTTTTAAGGCCTAGTCTCCTAGTTTACTTTATATTTGATTTGCCTCAGTTTTTGTGGGTATACATTGTACAAACTTCGGTCCTTCATTCAATTAATAAAATGAAGTGATTCTTATACATCTACTTGCACTCTCTCTAGTCTTAAAGAACCTCAAGCCACAAAATACCTTGAGAATGTCTACAGAGCCCGTTCCTTATGGAATATGGGATTTCTTTTTAAATTTTAAGACCCTCAAGCCAGGCTTTGCCTTAAGAATGCCTACAGATCCCACTTCATATGGGACTTGGGACCTAGGGTTTCTTAGATTCTAAGTTAAGAGGAATAATTCACAAAGCCTATCTGTGTGTTTTTGTCACGAGTTATGGGCCTATACCCAAATCCTCAACACTGGTTCATGACCATTTTGTGGTTGTGAAATTAATTGGCAACAAGTATAACATTCCAAAAATTATCTCATTCATCATAAATAGTCATTTTATAATATTTAGGATTTTTAAGAATTTTTTCAGGATTTTTCTTGAAACGTTGAATATTTTAACATATTTTTCATTTTATGTGCGCACTGAACAGAAATGGTATAACACTGCAAAAAATTTTTGTTTCATCACAAATAGTCATTTTATAATATTTATGATTTTTGGAAAATTTTCTGTATTTTTCAAGAAACGTTGAAAATTTTAATATATTCCTCATTTTACGTGCACACAGTGCAAAGTCAGTGTAACACTCCAAAAATTATTTGTTTTATGACAAATAGTCATTTTCCAATATTTGTGATTTTTGGAAATATTTGTGGATTTTTCTAGAAACGTTGAATATTATAGTATATTTCTCGATTTACGTGCACGCTAAGCGGATCTGGGAAAATGAAATGTTTTCCCTGAGACTGGTAAACCTTGAACTATGGAAGCGTCGACGGGGGATCTTACAAAACCCGAGGCCGAGCACAGTTTATAAAGTTTATGTTTTTCAAGATTTTATCTGATAAATAAAATCTCTATACGCACTATTAAATAAAATTTTACAATACGCTCTATTATCCGATGGATAATTAATATTGGCTTGTGTACTACAATAATTATCCATTGGGTAATAGTTTGTAGTAAAATCCTAACTACCTTATTATTTAATTACTAAATCACATTATCTTATCCAAAGGTAATCTTCTTTATGTCTAATCAAATCCTCTTTATTAGAAAAAGCTACAAGCTTCTCAAAGAAGCCAAGCACACTTCTCTCTCCTCCCTCCCCCCAATACGGCAGCTGAACATTTTGGAGCCCAAGATTTGAGCTTCATTCAAATAAGCTATTCTATTCTAATTTCAAAGTCAAAAAGTCGTCACCTTTTTCTCCTATCAACTTCTCTCTCTAGATTTTCCTTCTCTCTTTTCTCTAAACCATTTTCTTCTCTCCTCCCTCACACTCCCCACATGGCAGCAGGCCCTCTTTGGGTGCCAAATTTGTGCATCATTCACTTAATTAAACAAAGCCATTCTAATTTCAAAATCACAAAAAGTTCATTCACTTTTCTATCTACTTCTCTCTCTACCTTCTTCTTCCTCTCATTTTTTTCTCCTCCTTCTCTCTACACACCCACACAGCCAACCCTCTTCTCCACCCTCTACCATCACAAAAATTTCATCTAAACACATTTTCTTAATCTCCCCTACATTCTAAACACATCTCTAGTTAGTGATTTCTTGAAAAGGTTTCATCTTCACAATCTTCTTCTTCAAGCTTCAAGCTTCAAGCTTTTGGGTAAGATTCTTAGTTCCTCACCATTTTCTCTTCATTTTCGTGATCCATGGTCACTATGGCAATCATGGATGCCTTTTTCAAGCTTTGATTGTGATTCTTGTGAAACTTTGATGCCCTAGGGTTTTGGTGTTGGTGGAATCCGAATTTCACTTGGAGCATTCAAAGGAGATCCATTGTTTATTGTCTCCTTTAGGTAAGAGGGAGATAATCCTCTTCAACCTCTCTTGGTAGTAGGAAACTTGATTTTGTGATTGGTTGTGAGAAACCCTTGCTAGGGTTACTCTCTTTGTTGCATGACTTTTATGAGTATGTGTTGTTTTTAATTTGTTTGGGTTGATTGGTTGATTTTATATGTACATTAGTGCTCTTGGTTTGATTGGTATGGATTGGAAACTTAAATGGAAGCAAAATAATCCTTGCTTTCTTCTAAGAGGCTCACGGCCTCGAGTCCCAAATGGGGTGTTCTTGGTGAAGAATTATAACTAGTTGAAGACATGATTCATTAAGAGTATAATATGTAATAAAGTGAATAAAAATTTAGGGTTCCTAACTTGGGAGAGGCCACGGCCTCAAGAGCCCTTTAGGGCTCAACCATGTGACTTTTCACAACTTTGAGATTTAATTAATCAAGTGATTAAGTGGTTGACAATGAGATGAGAGGAAATCAATTTAATAACCTAAAGGGAATTTTTGAACTTAAGAAGGTGAAAAAGGATGTGTGAGACCTAGAATAATTTTCTAAATGATTATAAATAAAATTAAAATATGAGACCAAATAATCAAGAGAATTTCTCTAGAGAAAAATTTCATAAGAAATATTAAATTGAAGTAAAACTTAATTAATTGGGTAATTATGAATTAATTAGGATCTCATAAAATGGAAAGAACCAAGAATGAAGTTTTATCCAAAGACTTAGAATAAATTTTTATTAAAGTAAGACCATGAGTTTAAGTAAGAATGACAAATGATCCAATTTAAATCATTCTAAGGGAATTAGGTTTAAAATTTAATGATGGACTTAATTAATTCAAATAATAATGATCAAATGAATAATGTGAGAGAATTCTCCTAAAAGAGAAGCTTATTAAGAAGAATGTAGAAAGTTAGGCATAATTTCATAATGTATCCTAAAGGTGTAATGCATTATTTAAGAATTTAATAATATTTATTTGTGGATCCATGAGTGAGATCAAGAATATGTTGATGCTTACCTTAGCCAAAATTGTGGTATGTTATGGAAAGTATATTGTTGTTGAATATACATGATATATGCATGGAGTCATCATGCATTGCGAAAGTTCAATGGACTATTTGTTAAGGCCATGTTGCCTAGGAGTTGAATCACACCTTAGTGCGGGTGCGAATAAACTAGTGTGGGTCCTGCTATTGACCTTGGGGGCGTCGGGGTGCGGGATCTCACAGTGGACAGTTGGTAGCCCCACTGGGCCATGAGATAAACTGATGCGAATGCACCGATGATCCAGACGTGACATTGTCCTATATCGCAATCTTGTGAGAATGCCGCTGTATAGAGCCTTATTCGTAACATTATTGATTGACTGTTTCTGGAAAGCACTTGGTCCTAAGTGGACGAGATACTGGCATGTCTCCCTGATTATTCTCTCTGATGTTTGTCTCTAGCTCCATGGAGTAGGATTTTGATATCATGTACATGTGCGTAGTGAGTCAATATATTACTTGGCATTTAATTTATATGATAATTGGATCTGCTATCTTATTGATGATATATTGCCTGAAATTGTTAAACTACTTAATATTTGCTTCTTGATACTGTTTATTATTCTTGTTATGCTATGTAGGCGTCCTACACCGTTTATGTTTCTTACTGCCATAGTTGGTATTGAAGTTGGATATCTCACCTCTTTCTTGTACTGTTCTTGTTCTATGTGATATT
Source organism: Ormosia semicastrata (assembly GCA_029884595.1). Taxonomy (NCBI): domain Eukaryota; kingdom Viridiplantae; phylum Streptophyta; class Magnoliopsida; order Fabales; family Fabaceae; genus Ormosia; species Ormosia semicastrata. Next base: position 12,694,224 of record JAQQTO010000062.1, on the reverse strand, counting down.
TGGTTAAAGACTATAGAGGGGACGAGATTATTTTTCCTAGACTTTACTGGGTATTGATCTCTTGCTTTCATGGATGTCATCAAGAAGAGGTTCCATTGGGTTTGTTAGAATTGTATTCACTGGTGGCGCTAATGCGTGGCGCATCGATTGGGTTGGACAACGTATACGATATGTTGGAGACTTGATCTTGACCATAAGGAGGACCCGTGATAGAGATCCTGTCCTGACACTTACTACTTCGGTACATTTGGAGTTCGCCTTGCCTATCCAGGAGTTATGGGGTGATCCGATTCACACCCCTAGAGAGGACGAGGATTCCATGGCATCAACTGCTAGGACACCTGCCCGTGGGACCGCACTCGATCCTATTCTTATATCTTCAGACAAGCCAGGAGAGGATCCCGAGGTGGATCTAATGGAGTGCCCAACTCCTTAGACATGGATGTCTTATGGGTAGTTTATGTTTTCTTCTGCATTAATTATGTTATGATGTATTTTTAATATATTTGCATTTTGAAGTAAATCTTGATGTATTTCATTGTGAGTGGTGTGAGAAATGCGCCATGCTCTGTATACTTTAACTTAATTAATTTAGTCCTACATATTGTATTTTGCATATATTCTGTTGAATCATATCTGTTAACGATGACATATGTATTATTTCATTCGTGGTTCATATTTCCTTTATATATATATAAATATATATATATATATATATATACATATTCAAATTTGGAAAAGTATTATGAAGAAGCTGTAGCACGCTAAAAATGTAGTAACCGCGGTATAATGACGATTGTGCCATGGTTATTAAATCTAGGGGTATTACATTAGGTGGTATCAGAGCTCATTTCTTCCTGTTGAGCCAGGGTATGGACTGACTATGCTTAGACATGTTAGAAGTTTCCTTGCATGTTATGCGCTTCCTTGTCTCTTGATAGAGATGTTTGGGAAAGGAAGGCATGACTTGCCATAGGTTTAATGCTGTTAGCTACTATTATATAGTTTCATGACATTGAGTATTGGCCCACTCAATGTGTAATGTTCTATGTGGACTGGAAACTATGACTTCACCTAGGCGTATTAAGGGAATAGGAGTTCTTTTAATGAGAAGCTCAATTAGTATGATTGAACTTGTTTAGCATTTGTTTGCATTTTCACCCTTGTTGTGTTATGTGACTCCTTATGTTTGGTTTTCGAAAGGAGACAATATTGTCTGAAATGGTTACTTCTTGTCTTTATTGTGCCTGACTGTCTGTTTTCGAAGGAAGACAATGGCTCGTGGAAGACGTACGTGTAGGAATGTGGAACGCAATAACAAAGGGGTGGATGTGACTATGGAAGCAATGCAGGGAATGACTGGCATAACAATACAACAGAATCTGAGGATAGCACAGCAACAGGAGTTGGAAGTCGAGGTTCAGAATTTGTTGGGAGAAAGTCAGCTTTGGAGTAACTCCAAACTACCTAAGTTGCAAAAGAGGAATAATAGAATGATCAATTAGATTAAGCGGAAATTGTACTCGCGACCACTAGGGAATCAACGACGACGGCAACCAACTGGGGGTAATGCTAGTGGTGGCAAACCTAGTCATCCTGTGACATATTTATAGACGTGTAAGAGGTATGGAAAAGATTGCTCAACGAGGGAATATAAGATCAATAGGGTAATTTACTTCAAGTGTAGAAAGGACCACTTAACAAAGGACTGTACGATCGAAGGAATAATTTGTTTCAAGTGCAGAAAGCCAGGACATGTGGCGAGAAATTGTACCTTGCATAGGACAAAGCCTTCCATTGGAGATGTATGCACCTCAAAATCTCATGAACAAGGGAGAGTTAATTCCTCCACCCAGACTAAAGACTGAAATGAAGAAGGGGACTGTGCTACAGTGGATAACCCTGTGATTCCATTGTATGATTCTAGGGATAACCCATTTCCTGGTGACATATGATTGTATGAGTCTATTAGGATCATTTGTGTCTTTGTCATCTTTTGACTAAGTTATTTCTGCTTTGGCTACTAAGAACTTATTTTTGATAGCCAAGTCGTTTAAATTATCCTACGACCTGTTAAAGGCTGAATATTTTTGTTGATTTCAATTGTTTACTTTTATCGCAAATTTGGTCTCAAAAAGTGAATGGTTATCTTCTAACCATATCCTGTAAAACTATTCCCAATGAGATTTCAAGAGCTCATTTTTAGAATTTGGAATTATCTGTGAATTTGTTTCCTTTTGATTTGAGTATTGTCCCTCTCATTTCTAAGCCTGTTGTTAATATACAAAGTTTGTTTAAACTATCTTATTATTGTTAGAAACTGAAACCTTTCTGCTAATGTAATTATTAGCCTTTTCTTTTCCTATATAGACTTGACCTCAGAAAAGGGATTGGTTATTTTCTGACCATACCTCGCCATTTTATTCTGATAGAATCTTAGTGTTTCTTGAAGCGGAGGTTCCTGGTTTTGAATCCATGAAACTCATTCCTAAATCTTATCACATCATATCACGTTCTTCACCGGATGAGCCTGACAGTATACCGAGTGACTTTATTATTTTTTCCTTCTAACCCTTATAATGCTTCTAGTGTACTTCGATTGAGAAAAGGTGTTCCCAAACTCAACTCAAACCATAGTGCCGAATGCAACGCGATTACATAAGAATTGCCTTGTGAGACATTTCTTGCTAAAGTCAAGGTTAATTAGTTTGATAGATCAACCGAAGGAAGCCACAGTTTTCTCCAAGATCAGCTTGTGTTTTGGACTATCATCGAGTTCGTTTGAAGGTAGAATAATGTTTCCAAGATGGCTTTTCAGACACGTTATGGGCACTATGAGTGTTTGGTAGAGTCGTTCCATGCAACGAACACGTTAATAACATTCATTGATTTCGTGAATGAGATCTTCTTCCCTGTTGAAAACAGATCTGTCGTTGTCCTTATTGGCGACATTCTAATCTATTCTTAACGTTCAGAGGAGCATACCGAACCTTTCATTGTGATTCTTCAAATCCTAAAGAAGGAGAAGAGGATATGCGTGAAGTTGTTCAAGTGTAAATTCTGGTTTGATGCAATTCAACTTTTGGGTCATATGATCTCAAAGGAAAAAGTTGTTGTGGATCCATCGAAAGTCGAAACAGTTCTTCAACGAGAAAAATCAACGACCGTAACGGAGATTCATAGCCAGATGGAATTAGTTGGTTAATACGGGAGACTCATCGCAGAATTTTTCCAATGTGGCAAGACTTCTCATCTAACTCATATGAGAGAGTCAAATTTTGTGTGGACCGATGCGTATAGAGGAAATTTTCAAGGGTTGAAGAAACACTCTACTACCTTACCTGTGATGATTCTGCTTAATCTCAACGAACATTTTGAGATACCCATTGATGTTTTGCGTTAGACTATGGAACGTGAGCCTGTGCAGATAGAAGGAGTAGTAGTGCATGCTTCAAGACAACTGACAGCACATGAGAAGAGTTACTCAACACAAAAACTCAAAGTTAGCCGTTGGGATTGCGCTGAAGATCCAGAAACATTCTATAAGGAACAAAATCTGCATGTATTCAAAGATATCAAATTTCGAAGACGAAATTTCTTTTTGAAGAGGAGAGTTGTAACATCCCAAAAATTATCTCATTCATCATAAATAGTCGTTTTATAATATTTGGGATTTTTAGGAATTTTTCAGGATTTTTCCTAAAACGTTGAATATTTTAATATATTTTTCATTTTACGCGCCCATTGAGCAGAACTGGTATAATGCTCCAAATTTTTTTTGTTTCATCACAAACAGTCATTTTATAATATTTGTGATTTTTGAGAATTTTTCTGTATTTTTTCAGAAACATAGAATATTTTAACATATTCCTCATTTTGCGTGCACATTACGCAGAGTTAGTGTAACACTCCAGAAATTATTTGTTTCATGAAGAATAGTTATTTTTTAATATTTTTAATTTTTGAGAATTTTTGTGAATTTTTCTGGAAACGTCAAATATTTTAGTATATTCCTTGTTTTGCGTACGCACTGAGCGGAGCCGGGAAAACGAAATGTTTTCCTTGAGGCTGGTAAATCTTGAACTATGGAAGCATCGACGGGGGATCTTACTAAACCCGAGGCCCGACACAATTTACAAAGTTTACGTTTCTCAAGATTTTATCTGATAAATAAAATCTCTATACGCACTGTTAAATAAAATTTTGCAGTACGCTCTATTATCCGATGGATAATTAATACTGGCTTGTGTACTACAATAATTATTCATTGGGTAATAGCTTGTAGTAAAATCCTAACCACCTTATTATTTAATTACTAAATCACATTATCTTATCCAAAGGTAATCTCTTTTATGTCTAATCAAATCCTCTTTCTTGGAAAAAGTTACAAGTTTCTCAAAGAAGCCAAGCACACTTCTCTCTCCTCCTTCTCCCCAATATGGCAGCTACACATTTTGGAGCCCAAGATTTGTGCTTCATTCAAATAAGCTATTCTATTCTAATTTCAAAGTCAAAAAGTCACCACCTTTTTCTCCTATCAACTTCTCTCTCTAGATTTTCCTTCTTTCTTTTCTCTCAACCATTTTCTTCTCTCCTCCCTCACACTCCCCACACGGCAGCAACCCCTCTTTGGGTGCCAAATTTGTGCTTCATTCACTTAATTAAACAAAGCCATTCTAATTTTAAAATCACAAAAGTTCATTCACTTTTCTATCTACTTCTCTCTCTACCTTCTTCTTCCTCTCTTTTTTTTTTCTCCTCCTTCTCTCTACACACCCACATGGCCAACCCTCTTCTCTACCCTCTACCATCACAAAAATTTCATCTAAACACATTTTCTTAATCTCCCCTACATTCTAAACACATCTCTAGTTGGTGATTTCTTGAAAAGGTTTCATCTTCACCATCTTCTTCTTCAAGCTTCAAGCTCCAAGTTTTTGGGTAAGGTTCTTAGTTCCTCACCTTTTCTCTTCATTTTCGTGATCCATGGTCACTATGGTGATCATGGATGCCTTTTTCAAGCTTTGATTCTGATTCTTGTGAACCTTTGATGCCCTAGGGTTTTGGTGTTGGTGGAATCCGAATTTCACTTGGAGCATTCAAAGGGGATCCATTGTTTGTTCTCCTCTAGGTAAGAGGGAGATAATCCTCTTCAACTTCTCTTGGTAGTAGGAAACTTGATTTTGTGATTGGTTGTGAGAAACCCTTGCTAGGGTTACTCTCTTTGTTGCATGACTTTTATGAGTATGTGTTGTTTTTAATTTGTTTGGGTTGATTGGTTAATTTTATATGTACATTGGTGCTCTTGCTTTGATTGGTATAGATTGGAAACTTAAATGGAAGTAAAATAATCCTTGCTCTCTTCTAAGAGGCTCACGGCCTTAAGCCCCAAATGGGGTGTTCTTGGTGAAGAATTGTAACTAGTTGAAGACATGATTCATTAAGAGTATAATATGTAATAAAGTAAATAAAAATTTAGGGTTCCTAACTTGGGAGAGGCCACGGCCTCAAAAGCCATTTAGGGCTCAACCATGTGACTTTTCACAACTTTGAGATTTAATTAATCAAGTGATTAAGTGGTTGACAAAGAGATGGGAGGAAATCAATTTAATAACCTGAAGAGAATTTTTGGACTTAAGAAAGTGAATAAGGATGTGTGAAACCTAGAATAATTTTCTAAATGAATTTAAATAAAATTAAAATATGAGACTAAATAATCAAGAGAATCCTTCTAGAGAAGAATTTAATAAGAAATATTAAATTGAAGTAAAACTTAATTAATTGGATAATTATGAATTAATTAGGATCTTATAAAATGAAAAGAATCAAGAATGCAGTTTTATCCAAAGACTTAAAATAAATTTTAATTAAAGTACGACCATGAGTGCAAGTAAGAATGGCAAATGATCCAATTTAAATCATTCTAAGGGAATTAGGTTTAAAATTTAATGATGGACTTAATTAATTCAAATAATAATGATCAAATGAATAATGTGAGAGAATTCTCCTAAAAGAGAAGCATATTAAGAAGAATGTAGAAAGTTAGGCATAATTCCATAATGCATCCTATAGGTGTAATGCATTATTTAAGAATTTAATAATATTTATTTGTGGATCCATGAGTGAGATCAAGAATATATTGATGCTTACCTTAGCCAAATTTGCGGCATGTTATGGAAAGTATATTGTTGTTGAATATACATGATATATGCATGGAGTCATCATGCATTGCGAAAGTCCAATGGACAATTTGTCAAGGCCATATTGCCTAGGAGTTGAATCACACCTTAGTGCGGGTGCGAATAGACTAGTGTGGGTCCTGCTATTGACCTTAGAGGCGTCGGGGCGCGGGCATCTCACAATGGACAGTTGGTAGCCCCACTAGGCCATGAGATAAACCGATGCGAATGCACCAACGATCCGGATGTGACACTGTCCTATATTGTAATTTTTTGAGAATGCCACTGTATAGAGCCTTATCGCAACATTATTGATTGACTATTTCTGGAAAGCACTTAGTCCTAGGCGGACACGATACTGGCATGTCTCCTTGATCATTCTCTCCGATGTTTATGTCTAGCTCCATCGAGTAAGATTTTGATATCATGTACATGTGCATAGTAGTCAATACATTACTTGGCATTTAATTTATATGATAATTGGATCTGCTATCTTATTAATGATATACTGCCTGAAATTGTTAAGCTGCTTAATATCTGCTTCTTGATACTATTTATTATTTTTGTTATGCTATGTGGGCATCCTACGCCATTTATGTTTCTTACTGCCATAATTTGTAATGAAATTAGATATCTCACCTCTTTCTTGTACTGTTCTTGTTCTATGTGATATTTGGTTCAAGACTGTAGAGGGGACGAGATTATTTTTCCTAGACTTTGCTGGGTATTGATCTCTTGCTTTCATGGATATCGTCAAGAAGAGGTTCCATTGGGTTCGTTAGAATTGTATTCACTGGTGGCGCCAATGCGTGGCACATTGACTGGGTTGGACAGCGTATACGATATGTTGGAGACTTGATCTTGACCGTAAGGAGGACCCGCGATGGAGATTTTGTCCTGACACTTACTACTTCGGTACATCTGGAGTTTGCCTTGCCTATCCAGGAGTTAAGGGGTGATCCGATTGACAACCCTAGAAAGGACGAGGATTCCATGGCATCAGCTGCTAGGGCACCTGCCCGTGGGACCGCACTCAGTCCTGTCCTTATATTTTCAAACGAGCTAGGAGAAGATCCCAAGGTGGATCCGATGGAGTGCCCAACTCCTTAGACGTGGATGTCTTATGGGTAGTTTATGTTTTTTTTCTGCATTAATTATGTTATGATGCATTTTTAATATATTTGCATTTTGAAGTAAATCTTGATGTATTTCATTGTGAGTGGTATGAGAAATGCGCCACGCTCTGTATGCTTTAACTTAATTAATTTAGTCCTACGTATTATATTTTGCATATATTCTGTTGAATCATATCTATTAACAATGACATATGTATTATTTCATTCGTGGCTCATATTTCCTTTAGATATATATATATATATATATATATATATATATATATATATATATATATATATATATATATATATCAAAATTGGAAAAGTATTATGAAGAAGCTGTAGCACGCTAAAAATTTAGTGATCGCGATATAATGACGATTGTGCAATGGTTATTAAATCTAGGCATGTTACAACAAGGGTTACGACATCCTTTATCCTCCATTAAGTATCTACCGTGGATGCCTTATGTTAAATTGATTTTGAAATAAAAAATTCCTAAGTGTTAGGCGATTTTCAGAACTAGATCATTAACACTAAAACCCCTAATTGTGGTTTTATTCTGCCTATGTCCTCAGTGGAATTTTGAGTGCTCAAAAGTTCTAGGCGTTAGACCCCAGACCAAGGTTTTATGTGAATAAAATTCTCCTAAGTCCCTAAATGGTTACCAAATGAACATTGATGATGGGCGTTGGACCCAATACGGACCATGGGATAACAAGTAAACATGCAACGCAAGTATAATGTGAGCAGTCATAATTTAAACCTGACAACTGGGTAAATAGTTTTTACAAAAAAATTAAATGCCCCACACAGGGTAAAAGAAAGTAGAAAAACATGAGAAGATCAAGCTCTAGTGGAATCTTCCTCTGAGCTTTGATTGTCTATTCTCACTACTCCACCATCCATTTTGAGAGTCAGATCCAGAATACTAGTTGAAGGCCTGACAGTAGGGACCTTGGCTGCACTTTCATTATTATGTTGAGCTTCCTCCAAAAGTATGAGACAGTCATCTCAGATCACCTTCTCAAAGTCCAAATTGTTCAATGCTAGCGCCACCCCAGTGTTGAAGAGCTAGACTTGGGCGACTACATTTTGGAATTGTTCGTCCCTGATCTTTGTACAGATACTTATCAGCTGTCGAGTATCCTCCTACAGCAGCACCAAATGGGATCAAAGGCATTGATTTTTTATTCGGAGGCCTAGATTCTCAATCTGGAGGCTGATGACTTGCTTTATAGCCACCTTCGAGCAAGCCTTCTCTTTCTTCAGACTGTCCTCCAAGTCCGCCAGTTTCCTTTGTAGCTCATCAATCTTCGCCTCGGCATCCTCCAAGGCCTTCTTTGCCTTCTCTTTTGCTTTAAGGGCCAAGTCTAGCTTCCAGGCCCCTTCCTTCTTAGCCTCCCATGCTTTTCTGCCTCCTTCTACCATATTTGGTCTCCAAATTAGTTCAAAAACCTTTCAAGGAAACGAGCTTCGATAGTAAGACAGAGTCCACTAATCTAGAACCTTGTCAAGATATCCGATGGAGTTTTCTTAAAATTATGGCCAACAGCATCGTCATCTAAGAAGTTGTGTAATATCCTCCCTAAATAGTTAGACTTGATCATGATTATAGAAGTTCAGTAACTCTGGTATGAGTTACTTGTTAACTTTGGTAACCTTTTTAAGTTAGTTGGGCTATTTTGCTATAATACTTAGTGTGAAAAATAGTTGTTAATAGTCCAGAGAGTTGTATAACTTGCTTAGGTGATTGAAATAAATATGGAGAATTTATTTCTAGGTTAGAAATAAATAGAAAGTAATGTGGTTAATTTTGAAAAATTAACAGAGATAGTTTGGTGTTTTTAATAATATTGTGTGAGTGTTTAAGAGCCAGATTAAATAGACAGATATCATAAAAAATTATAAAAATTTATGGAGATATCAAGTAAAGGATAGGGAATTTTCTAGTAATGAGAACAGGTTAAGACAGATACTTGAAAGTCTATTAGCTTTATTCCGAAGGTTTAATCTAACAAGGAAGAGCAATAGAGCTTAAGTGATAGTTAATAGCATATTGAAAGTCATTAAAAAATGAGTTTAAAGACTAAATGAAGTCCTAGGATCTGCTATGACACTGTTTAAAGTTAGAAAGCTTAGTAATGGGAGATTAAAGTATCCTTAAGAGATACAACACTTCCAATGTTGCATGAAAGTCCAACGTTCCTATCCTATTTTTCCTTTCCATTGTCCCTATCTATGTTTCATTGACTTTTTTTATTATTTTTATCACACTTTCTCTCTCTCTCTTGTTGGAGCAGCAAAGAAGGCAGAGAAAGAGAGAAAAAGAAAGAAATGAAGAAAGGAATAAGAAGGGAAAAGGAAAGGAAACCAAGGAAACACTATAGCCTACCATCACTTTGGGGAGTTAAGGTAGGGGTGTTATGTTTAGTTCCATCACTTCTTTCTCTTCATGTTATCATGCTTTTGTATTAATGAACTAGAGTGAAAGCTGTGATTTGCATACTTAGATGTTATGTGCATGTTATGTGGATGAATTCTAAGCTTAGAAATAGTTAGAAGCTCCATAGTCTTGTGTTTAATGAAACCTTAGAATGGATTTGTGCAAATAGATGTATATGAATGAACTCAACTTCAAGTGATTGTTATTGATGGTTTTTCTTATACTTTACTACTTGATTTTTAGTATAAACATGTATGAGTAGTGAAAGAGATGAAAAAAAAGCAGAACCTACTGTTCTGATGCACCAGAAATGCATTTTGGTATGTCTTATTCGAATAAGCTAAGTTATCATTCGAATAAAGCATCACAAGATGCATCAGGAAGTGATTTTTGTGAGTGTTATTCGAATAATACAAGTCAGAGAGCATCAGGTTTTGACATTTTAAAAAGGTTATTCGAATAAACCCTTCCAAGATACAATTTTGTAAGTGTTTTATTCAAAAAATAGGAAGTGTTATTTGAATAAAACCACCCTATTTTAAGGAATTAGACATTCCACTGGGTACCAGATAAGGAGTTTTCAAAGGTTTTCACTATGATAGTGATTTAACCTAGGAATGAGCACTTTATGCATTAGTTGCTTATAGGGGCAACCTTTTATGTACTTGTAAAATGATGAGTTAAGTTGTATGTTTATTTTAATTATGAAGTGATTAAGTTTTGCTTCTTTATTGTGAAAGTTGAGCCAAAGGGGTATTACTTCCATGTTTTACTCCCTTGTTTACTAAAGTTGAGTTATGAGAAAATGCTAGAAACATGGATTAGCTCTTTTATGAGATTAAGTTGAGCCAAGAGTTCATGTTTGCTAGATTTTGTTTATTTCACTTGGTTAGAATACACCTTCTGATGAGTTATTAAGGTGTGTACATGTGATTTGAATATAACATTGCATAGTTTCATATAATTGCTATTTCTACGTAAAGTAACCTTATATGATGTGCATAAGCATTTGGCCAGAAAATTGTATAAAATGATCCTTTATAAGGAAGGAGATTCTCAATTATCAAGCTAGGATTTCTCAACTAGAGTCCTTATCACATATGAGAATTTTAGGAGTTGATCTTCGATGGGGAAGGGTATCCTAAATTCGTAGTATAAGACTTCCCAATAGAGTCCCCATCAATAGGACCAGGGTTACTAGTTTTATGTTATGAAATAAGTACACTCACTATTATGAGTAGGAACTAGTCCACTCATTATCAGGTAGTATGAGGATGTTAGGTTTTTCTCTCTACAATTTTAAAGAGAAAGAGGAATATGCAAGTGACACAAAACTACACAAGTATAATCATATTGCATTGCACAAACATTATTTTAGGACATTACATTGGCATGAGCATATAACATGCACAAGCATTTGCATTAAAAAGACAATTGTATGAGAGATTATCTTATCTTTGAAATGAGGTTAGTTAGGGGTTATGGATTGGATTAGTGAATGTTTACATAGAGTTAAAATGCGAATATTCCAGAGGTATTGAGTATAGCCTCATTTACCTGTTGCAAATCCTAATCCAAAGTTAGTAGGTTTATTCATTGTGAATGATTATTTATGTAATACTTATAACATGTTTATGAATAACTAAACTATGATACTTTACAATATATGAGCAATTGTTTTATCATAGGAAAGATGAAATTATGTATATAGATTATGTATTTGCTTAGTGAACATTTACATAAGGAGAATATGTAAATGTTCTAGTGATACTGAGTAGAGACTCAATTTCTTGGTGAAATCATAATCTATTATTACTTAGTTTATTTATTGTAAATGTTTAATTAAGTAATAATTGACCGCTTTGCCTCGGGAAGAGAAAGGAACAGTTTTTGGCTTTTGCCACCTTTCTACATATTGTTAATATAGTTGTTGTTTAATAACTTGTTTTTTCCCGAAGTAGCTGGAGGTGTCATGATGACATTTATGTGTTTATACTACTGAGAATTATAAATTCTCACCCCGTTTGTTATTTTCATGATAAATCCAAGTCGAGACTCTTCCAAGGGGAAGAAGAAAAGTAGATAGACTAAAATAGTTTTTATTGCTGTTGAACAAAGCTTATATTTTATTATATTTGCTTTGGTTAATACAAAAGTTTTATATATTACAATATGCTCTTTTGAGGCTGAGGTTGTATATATATAATCTTTTCTTTTCCTCGTGGCTCTTATAGTAACTCGTATGAGTATTATACGTCTAGATTGATGTTATTAGGCTAGAAGTGACATAACTAATACTATTTACCTGTGTATACTCCAGATATACTAAGGTAATAGTATTAGGATGTTACATTATGGTATCAGAGCAATTCATCATGTTAAGTCAGGGTACAGACTTACTATGCTTAGGCATGTTTAGTGATTCATGTTATGTGGTGCATTTCTTGTCTCATTGTGAGATATGTGGATAGAATTGCATGACAACCTTAGGTTTGAATGTTAATGGTTACTGTCACACTATTGCATGTTATTGAGATTGATCAACTCAATATATATTGTTCTGTGTGTACAAGAAACTATGGCTCCACCTACGCAATCTAGAGGAAACATGAACTCGTCTGGTGAAGGTTCAGCCGATATGGCTTGAATGTTCATAGCGATGACTGTTGGCGTGAGAGAGCAAACTGCTATTAGTAAAAGACTGCCAGAAAGGATGGAAAATGACCCACTTGGGAAGTTGATAGATAGTAAGGAATTCGGGAGAAATCAAGATCTCTTAGGGTTTAGTAAAGTTATTCCTTCATTCCTCAAAGTAGAATATTGATCATTCAGAACTGAAAGATGGCTTAGAGAGATGGAAGAGATCTTTGTTATCATAGCATGCACTGGTGAACAAAAAGTGTCCTTTGCCTCTTATATGTTAATAGGGGAGGCAGAAAGTTGGCAGGTTGATACTAAAAGAATACTAGAAGTAGCAAGTACTCAAATCACCTGGGAGGTGTTTAAAACTATTTTCTTAGATAAGTATTATTTACATGAGTTACAGAAAGCAAAGGAATTGGAATTCTTAAGGCTTGAACAAGGAAATATGACTATCGACCAATATATGGTTCAATTTGAAGAATGTTCTAAGTTATCTTCTTATTTTATGAGCAATCCAAATGAAGAATAAAAATGTGTAAAATTTGAGATGAGATTGAGAGAAGATATTAGGAGAGTTGTAAAGCAAATGGAAATTAGATATTTTTCCACTTTAGTCAAGGAGTGCAAAGTTATAGAAGCTTATAAGCTCAAATCCTCAGTGGAATATGAATCAACAAATTCCCTAAAGAGGAAAAAGTCAAATGTTAAAGTTAGCGATGGTGCTTCTTGGTCTCAATATTTACAAGATAAAGGAAAATAGATTCAAGTTGGAACATAGGGCCAAAAGTGCATGAAATGTGGAAAACAACATGGAAATAAGCCTTGTTTAGCAGGTCAATCAATGTGTTACGTATATAGTAAACCATGACACTTTATGAGGGATTGTCCACAAAGACAGAGAGTTGATCTTCCAATCTATTTTGAGGTAAACATTTTTTAAGGTCCAAGTTTAGTTATGTTTTCTGAGCATATATTTGCATAGATATGTTTATATATATATGAAAACATTTGTCAGAGTTTATTGTTGATGAGTTTTCGCTACTTTTCTACGCGAGTTATGGTATAGTTAGATACTTGTGTAGTAAAGGAATTGGTATAGTAGTGATGGAGTAAAAAAGTTGTTGTTATGAGATTTCTTAGTTTGTCTTTCTAAAGTATTATTTTTAAATAAGACCAATGAATTAATTCGAATAGAATAGTATAGATGGTTTCAGGTTTTTGTTGTATCAGTTATTCGAATTTCCAAGATTTTAGAAATGAACCAAAGTATACCAAGTAAGCAAATTTCGAATAGTATGGTCCTCAATGAAAATTGAATAGACTAGCAGAGCTATTCGATCAGCATATTTCAGAAAGATATACTAGCGTTAATCAGGTAGATTAAGAAAGATATTCAAGTTGGCCATTTTAGAATGGTTTAGGCCTTTTTAGAAGGGTAAGTTAGACTAACTAAGTAAACTGGGAGTTACTCGATTAGAAAGAGTTCTAGGTTAACCGAATATACTATAAGAGTTATTCGATTAGCGAGTTTCTAATTATATTCAAAAAAGGCCTAGTGAATAGACAACTATTCTACAAGTGTAATTTCGAAAGGAATCTAACCAACTTGAGAGTTATTCAATTAGATTATTTTTTATTGATCGAAATAGACAAAGTGGTGTTTTTAGTGCCATTCAAAGAGAATAGTTGAAGGTCCAGTCAACTAGCCTCAACTGAAACAAAAGTCACAAGGTTTTCACAAGAGGAAGAGAGGGATGATAGGTATAAGAAGGGTGCTTCTAAACTGAATTATCCTCAAGATAAAGGCAAGCAAGTTTAGGCAGAATAGAAGGGACCAAAATGTGATAGATGTGGGAGATAACTTAGTATGTTATATATGTGGCTAACTAGGGCACTATTCAAAGGAAACTAGGAGCAATGCCTAACCTTAAACCTAAAGCTAAAGGAAAAGTTATACTCTGAGTGGTAAGGAGGTGGCTCAATCTCCCAATCTTATACAAGGTAACTATGTAGTTAAAGATAATCTCTTAATTGTACTATATGATTCAGGAGCATCCCACTCCTTTATTTCATATGAATATATGAAGTGATTAGATTTACCTATGTTTAAGCTTCCCCATGTTTTATCCGTGTCTACACCAACAAGAAAGTCGGTCACAACTTCCTATGTTTGTTTGGATTGTTGTGTGAAAATAAAAGATAGGATTTTCTTTGTGAATCTTATCTGTTTATCTCTTCTTGGCATAGATGTCACTCTAGGCATGGATTTGGTTATCATCGAACCATGTTGTTTTGAATTGTTCAAATAAAACTTTGAGGTTTATATTTGACAGTTCTTTTATGTTTATTTCTTTTGACTATATGTTTTTGAGAGCTAAACAAGTGAACAACTCCTTAGTAGAAGGGGTATGAGGATACGTTCTCATTTTCTCCTCAAATATTGAAGTTGAGTAAGCCTTAGGAGATATACTTGTGGTAAGAGATTATCCAAAAGTGTTTCCTAGGGAAATCACTGAGTTACTACCTAAGAGAGAAACAGAACTCGCTATAGATTTGGTGCCAGGAATCGGACCTATATCTATAGCACCTTATAGAATGACACCATTAGAGTTGAAAAAACTCAAGAAACAATAGAAGAGTTGCTAGATAGTTTTTTGATTTAGTAATTTATTCTTACAGAATGAGAATCTGTAAGTTTTGTTAAAGATTGAAAATGATAAGTAAGATACAACTAAGGAAGGTGAAATTCCTTCGAGTATGATATCATATCTAATATGAGGTAAGCATCTTTGAGGAAAAAATTTAAAAAAAAGAGGAAAAATGTAATATCCTTCCTAACCAGTTAGACTTAATCATGGTTATAAAAGTTCAGTAACTCTGGTATGAGTTACCTGTTAACTTTAGCAACTTTTTAAAGTTAGTTAGGCTATTTTATTATAACACTGAGTGTAAAAAATAGTTGTTAATAGTCGAGAGAGTTGCATAACATGCTTAGGTGATGGAAATAAATATAGAGAATTTATTTCTAGGTTACGAATAAATAGATAGTAATGTGGTTAATTTTGAAGAATTAACTGAGTTAATTCGCTATTTTTAATAATATTGTGTGAGTGTTTAAGAGGCAGATTAAATAGACAAATATCTTGGAAAATTATGAGAATTCTTGGAGATATAGAGTAAATGAAGAGGAAATTTATAGTAATAAGTACAGGTTAAGGCAGATACCTGAAAGCCTATTAGCTTTATTCCGAAGGTTTAATCTAACTTAAGGAAGAATAATAGAGTTTAAATGATAGTTAATAATGTATAGAAAGCCATTGAAAAATGCATTTAAGGACTAAATAAAGTCCTAGGATTTTCTATGACACTGTTTAAAGTTAGAAAGCTTGGTAAAGAGAGATTAAAGTATCTGTAAGAGATACAACACTTCCAATGTTGCATGAAAGTCCAACGTTCCTTTCCTATTTTTCCTTTCCACCATCCCTATCTATGTTTCATTGACTTTTTTTTATTTTTATCTCACTTTTCTCTCTCTCTCATTAGAGCAGCAGAGACTAGTTATAGAGAATAACTGGGAGATCGGGTGGGATAAGAAGCAATGGTCATTGACTTAAGGTGCAAACGTTGAGAGCTTAGGAGAACGGCTACACTGCGAAGAACTAGTTACAGATACTAGTTGCAGAGAAGAGAGAACTACTAGCTACGCTGGGTCTTGCGGAGAGGGAGTAGATAGATAGGGTTTTGATGCCTTCTTCTCTTCCCACTTTAGCCTCCATATGTTAGTATATTTACATGGTCTAACGTTGTTCCTACCTATATCAGAGAGGATATTTACAAACCTTAAAGGCATTTCTCAAGTAAAACGCACACTCTGCCTGGGTCATTTTTTTTCCTTTTTTTTCAGGTGGGTGGGTTGGGTTGGGTTAGGTTGGAAGTGTTCCAACCTGCTATCTGACCCACACACTATGGATTGAAACATTTTTCAATTCGACCTAACCCGCAAACCCAACCCAACTCATATTTTATAAGTTAGGCTAGGTCGAAACCTGCAAGTTTGTGGGTTGACCCAACCTGCTAGATACCCTTAGTTTCAACAATATTGAGTCTGTCGACTTTGGATAATAGTGACGCTATCCACATCACTTTTGGTGTCACTTTATATGTTACTAACCAAAATTGAGTTGGTCACGTGTCAATCACATTACCCACATGTCAATCAAAGTTGGTTACATTTTTAATATGTAAACAAGAGTGGCATGCTTAGTGGGACCACTGAATAATATCAACCATATCAACTGTTTCAATAGTACTGAGTCTGTCAACTTTGGATAATAGTGAGGCTATCCACATCGCTTTTCGTGTCACTTCATATATTACTACAAAGTGGGTCAATTATACTTGGACCAGGATCCTCTCCTGCTCTAAGAGGAATAGAATGAGATCTCGTCCTTTAAAACACCACAATAAAAACAATGGTCAATTTCAAAACATGCAATTCAATAAAATAGATAGTGAGATTCGGAACAGGATCTCATCCTATTCCAAGAGGAATAGGAGAGGATCTTGGTCCATTATACTTAGACTTAGAATGCCTACTGAAGTCACTAGAATATAAACAAATCCAACTTCTTCTCAACAAGAGGCTAGAGTGGCAATGCCCGTTACACAAACTGCCTCTTGGTTGGGAATCTTGCTTGGGTATTGAGTGATAAGTCATTGTATCATCAAATTAATTTTTTTTATCAATTTTAAAAATTAAATTTTAGTATACTGACAAATAGGTTATCGTTCCCCATGAAAAAATAATTAATTAAGCTAAATAATTAATATGGATAACAGAAATACAAAAGAATAATTAAAATTAAAATTAAAATTAAATGATTAAATTAACCAAAATGAAAATTATGAAAAATGATGAGTTTAAAATTGATTAATAGATTTGGTTTAAGAATCAATTTTCACCACAAAGATTATTATTTCTCTAATTCAATTTTAATTAATTCTCTTATTCACTTGAACTAACAATCATGAGTAATTAAAATGTAAACTACTCATCTCTTCAAAATAGCTAGGACAAAAATGTTGCCTCCTAACCCTATCAATAATTAATTATAAAATGTATAGAATCAAATTATAAATTAAAATAGAAGATAAGTTGTTCTAGGCAAGACAGCCTCACATGAACCTTATGAATCTATGTTGAATTTTCCATTAAAAATTAACCATTACTTGACCATAATAATTAATCACAAGTACCAAAATTATTTAGAATTTCATTGAAGCACAAAATATTAATATAGCAATAGATAATTTCAAAACAAACTTAGATAATCAGGCTAAGAGAATTTCAAATATATTATAGACACTAAAGTACTAGAGAATTACAAACAACTCAAGTATATGAAAAGAGAAATTAATATCAAATCAAATTAGAGAACATATTATCTTTGGGATTCAACATCACACTTAACCAAGAGAAAAACTAGCCAAACATAACAGAGATAAACATCTCAAAATATTCAGAATACATCAAAACATAGCCCTTTTTTTGACAGCCTCAATACTGCTAATTATCCTATTGCCACATGCTTCTCACGTGTTTCTCATTTTCCATGTGCATTAATCAATAAAATTTTAATATTAATATCGATAAACCAATAGTGAATAATTTAATATTTATGATATTGGACTATGCTCTGATGGCTAAATCTATTAATAGTTGCAGAGATCTAGTATCCTGCTACATGATGAGTCTAGAGTCTGGAAAAAAAATCGAATGCATAATTTAATGATCAATATATACTACTGATCTGTTAATAATTTTAGTTCTTAAATGTCTTTTGTTTGATTTAATTGGACTCCATATGTGCTCAATTCTTGATATTTAGATAAGTTTCTGTTTTAGAGCTTAATTGGATGTTTATTGTGAAACTATGCTTAAATGTGGTTATAAACACTCATAAATGAATTATGTTTTTCAAGATATCTTTGAGTGTTTGAGTCCATTAGCATTGGACCGAGCTTGATGACCATTTAAGGAGAGAGATGAATGCTTAAGAAGATCAGTTTTGTCCTTAGAAGCAAAGGAAAAAGAGCAGTTATGAAGATTCAAGGATGCATTTGAAGAAAGTGATCAGCACGGCCCGTGTCAAATGACACGGGGTAGGCCGTGTACTCCTCTGACTATTTGAAAACTAGGTCAAATTCTATTTTGGATCAACATGGTCAGTGTCAAATGACACGGGGTAGGCCGTGTACGTCTCTGTCTTCGTCAGGAAAATCAGTTTTCAGCCTTGACCGAGAACACGACTCGTGTCATATGACACGGGTTGGGCCGTGTTCTTCTCTGACTTTGAAATTAGTTAGAGTTTTGTCACCAGATTCAGACACAGGTTAGGCCGTGTTATATGACACGGCCCGTGTCATCGGCTCAGGAATTTAAATTCGAGTTTTAATGCTAAATTAGGTATCCAAACATATAAATAGGGTTGCTTTGAGCCCCTAAAGGAGATCTGAACAGAGAGAGCCATCAAGGAAACTGAGGGAAACACAAAGACCAAGAAAGAGAGGGATTCGATTGAGGATTGGAGACTCGAATTTGAGCTATCGAAGATCAAGCATTCTTAAGCCTTGGAAACTAGTTTGATTTTTAGTTTTTTCTTTTCTTCTTTTTTTCTGAACAATGCCATTCTTTAATTCTTCTTCTGTTTTTAACTTTGCCATGTGTGGCTAAACTTCTTGATTAGTTAAGGGAAGATGAAACTCTAGTTTTGATTATGTGAATTTTGCATATTTCTTTATATCAATATAATTATGTTTTTATTCATATGTTTCTATTCTTAAATTAATATAAAGGTCTTTATATTCTTGCCAAATTTCAAGAGTGGTAAAACTAGGATTGCTATGCGCGGTTGCGGTGATAGAACTAGTGAAATATATGATCTAAGTAATTTAATCCCGGTGTGTAATTAGATCTTAGTGTGATTGGTTTTCTAATACTTAATGCAATCATTAGGTAGGTGTAAGAGCGGTTGCTTTACAAATAACTAATAGTTATGGTTTGATTTGAGCGGTTGCTGAATTAAGCCAAACTTAAGGAAAACAAGGGATTTATCTCACAATCACATAAGAACATAATTGATCATGTTGGTATAAAGAGTATGTAAATTAGCATAATCATATAAATCTAGTGGTGGATTCCATCTCTTAACCAATGTCTTTAACTTGGTAATTCAATTTGTGTTTACTGTTTTGGTTTAAGTTTAATTTCTTTTGTTAGTTTTAATTAATAAAACCCTATTTTTACTTTTTACTATTTATTGTTCATCAAAGTATAATTTAGGAATTGGATTAATAATGTCAATTGAGTTAGTTCTCTGTGGATCGACCCTTGCTTACTACAACTGGTTGCAAGGTTTTTATATTTTTGGTAGAACTTGGCAACTGTTTTTGAAATAATTCTTAATCATATTCCACACCACACCAAATTTTGGCGCCGTTGCTGGGGAACTAATTTTCCAATTACACTATTAATTTGTTTCTTATTTTTCTCTCTATTTTTGTTTTAGTTTTAATAGTTTTAGTTGTTCTCTTCAACTATCTTACAAGTGTTCATGTCCGGTGAAGAAGTGAACTAGCAATTAAGAAATTTAAGGCAATACTTTGAACAAATTAGCTTGCAACATCAAATCCCCCTCCAATTCACACCTGCTGATGTTGAAGCTACCCGTCACATAGACCTTCAAGTTCTGAGCCATCTGAGATATCTGAGCTACCTGAAGAAATAGTGATAGCAGAAAATACATTAAGGATGTTGGGTGCTCCGGACTTGGACCAACAACCTCTGTGCATAGAAATTCCTGAGAATGAGGAGGCTTTTGAGTTGAAATTTGGTCTAATCCATCTTTTGCCATCTTTCAATGAACTAGCTGGAGAGGACCCTATCAAGCATCTGAAGGAAATCCATGTTGTGTGTTCTAGCATGAAGCCCACAAGAATTTCAGTGGAGCAAGTCAAGTTGAGAGCTTTTCCGTTTTCCCTGAAGGATTCTGCAAAGGAGCGGCTATACTATTTGTCACCCGGATCCATCCAGTCATGGCAGGACATGGCTCGAGCTTTCCTGGATAGATATTTCCCTACTTCAAAGGCCGCCACTATCAGAAAAGAAATTTGTGGCATCCAACAAAGGCATGGGAAATCACTTCATGAATACTATGAGAGATTTAAGAGATTGTGTGCTAGCTGTCCTCAACATCAAATCAGTGAATAACTTCTGATACAGTACTTCTATGAAGGTTTGCTAGTGATGGACCGCAATATGATTGATGCTGCTAGTGGAGGAGCTTTGGTTGATAAGACTCCTCGAGAAGCTAGAAACTTGATATCTAGAATGACTGTAAACACTCAACAAATTTTCACTCAAAATGATATAGGAGTGAGAGCAGTTAAAGAGGCCGACACAACTAGTTTGTAGTAATAAATGACCCAGTTGACTGCCATGGTTCAGAAGCTGATGAACAGTGGGAAAGCACCGATACAGGCATGTGGGATTTGTTGCTCTTCAGGACATCCCACCAATATGTGTCCCACTTTGCAAAAGGACACAAATGAAGAAGCCAAGGCAGTGGGGGAATTTTCTACACCATCCAAGAATTACAACCCCTACTCCAACACATATAATCTGGGGTAGAGAGATCATCCCAACTTTATCTATGCAAAGCAGTCCCAAGCTCAACCTCAAGTTTATGGACCTCCAAGGTTTCAGCAAAGACAAGCACATTTTCCTTAGAGGCAGCCATAAGTTCAAGCTCCTAGGTAACCTGAACCTTCATTGGAAGAGTTAATGAGACAAATAGCCACCAATAATATTCAGTTTCAACAAGAAACAATGGCCACAATCAGTACCTTGCAAAACCAAGTGGGACAGTTAGCCACTGAGATCAACAAGGTTCAGAGTCAGATTTTTAGGAAACTTCCCTCACAGCCAGAGGTAAACCCAAGAGAAAATGCTAGTGCTATCACCCTGCGAAGTGGAAGACACTTGATGAACCCACATCTTCCTAAGTCACTGAAGACAAAGCTCAAAATCCTAAGGAGGTAGAAAAGGAGGGGCTAAATTCTAAAACCCCTAAGGTAAGTGTTTCTGAACTGCTCCCTAATTATGTCACTAAGGCCCCTTTTCCGAGTAGGTTAGTTAAAAATAAGAAAGAAGAAGCAGATAAAGAGATCTTAGAGACTTTTAGGAAAGTTGAAGTTAATATTCCTCTATTAGATGCCATTAAGTAAGTTCCTAGATACGCTAAGTTCTTAAAAGAATTATGCACTAATAAAAGGAAGTTGAAAGGTAATGAACGGGTCCAGGTGGGGGCAAATATTTCAGCTGCTTTTAATAAGAAACTCCCAACTAAATGTAAGGATCCTGACACATTCACTATACCATGCACTATTGTTAACGCCAGGTTTGAAAGGGCAACACTAGATTTAGGTGCATCCATTAATGTCATGCTCTTTTCTATTTATGCATCTTTACATCTAGGACCTTTAGAACTAACTGGAGTTATCATTCAACTAGCAGATAGGTCTAACGCATACCCTAAGGGGGTTGTTGAAGATGTTTTGGTGCAGGTAAATGAATTGGTGTTTCTGGCAGATTTTTATGTGCTGGACATGGAGGAGGACAAATCCCCCAACTTTGCCCCCATTCTGTTAGGGAAGCCATTCTTAAAGACTGCATAGACTAAAATTGATGTGCATTCGGGAAAATTGACAATGGAATTTGATGGAAAGTTGATCAGATTCAACATCTTCAAAGCCATGAGATACCCGAGTGATGTGCATTCTGCTTATGTTATTGATTCCTTTGATGTTTTTGAGTCTTTAATTTCTACTATTTTTGAGTCTGATCAATTTGATGTCCTTGATACAGTTATAACTTGCAGTTTAGATTTTCAGGAATCAAAGAAGAATGACCAAGGAGAGCCATGGAGCGAGGAGGTTAATGAAGTAGTGGTAGCCTTGCAAATGCTCTCTTCCATTTTAGAAGGACATAAGGTATCGTATGTTGAGCTACCTATTACCACTAATATACCTAAACCTTCTGTTGTACAGGCACCAGAGTTGGAATTGAAGGAATTGCCTACCCATTTGAAATATATATTTCTGGGTGAGAAGGAGACACTTCAGGTGATAATTACTAAATCCCTTACACAAGAGCAAGAGGAGAGATTAATTTCTGTGTTGAAGGAACACAATACAGCCATTGGATGGACTATTGTGGACATCAAGTGTATTACCCCTCCATTTGCATGCATAGAATCTTAATGGAGGAGGGGGCTAAGCCAGTGAGAGAACCACAGAGGAGGTTGAATCCTCCAATGATGGATGTTGTAAAGAAGGAGATACTAAAGCTCCTAAGTGTAGGGGTCATCTACCCTATTTCTGACAGCAAGTGGGTAAGTCCGGTCCAGGTAGTACTAAAGAAATCTGGTATTACTGTGGTAAGAAATACTGAGAATGAGCTTATTCCCACTAGATTACAGACAGGGTGGCGTGTTTGTATAGATTATAGAAAATTGAATACTGCCACTAGAAAAGACCACTTCCCTTTACCCTTTATTGATCAAATGTTAGAAAAGTTAGCTGGTCATTCTCATTATTGTTTCCTAGATGGATTCTCAGGTTATAACCAGATTGCTATCGCTCCGGAAGATCAGGATAAGACCATTTTTACTTGTCCTTTTGGCACCTTTGCTTATAGGCAAATGCCTTTTGGACTTTGCAATGTGCCAGGAACCTTTCAGAGATGTATGGTAAGTCTATTTTTTGATTATATAGAGAACATCATTGAGGTCTTCATGGATGATTTTAGTGTATTTGGGAATAGCTTTGAGAAATGCTTGGAACATTTAGCATTGGTTTTAAAAAGATGCATTGACACTAACTTTGTTTTAAATTGGGAAAAATGTCATTTCATGGTAGAAGAAGGTATTGTGTTAGGTCATGTAATCTCTGCTAGGGGCATTGAAGTGGATAAAGCTAAGGTAGAGCTTGTGCGTTCATTACCCCTGTCCACTAGTGTGCGGGACATTCATTCTTTTCTTGGTCATGCAGGTTTCTATCGGTGTTTCATCAAAGACTTCTCCAAGATATCAGCACCCCTCTGCACATTTCTCCAAAAAGATATGCCATTCCATTTTAATGAGAAGTGTATGGAGGCTTTCACTAAACTTAAGGAGTTGATGACCGAGGCACCTATCATTAGGCCACCAAATTGGGAGCTTTCATTCGAGTTAATGTGTGATGCAAGTGACTTTGCGGTAGGGACTGTCTTAGGACAGGGAGTTGATAGGGTTCCTTATGCTATTTACTATGCATCAAGGACCCTAAATGATGCTCGACTGAACTAGTCCACAACTGAAAAAGAGCTTTTTGCTGTCGTTTTTACTTTAGAGAAATTTAGATAATATTTAATTGGTTCTAAAGTAGTTATTTTTTCTGATCATGCAGCATTGAAGTACCTACTGGCAAAGAAGGAGGTGAAGCCAAGATTGCTTCGATGGATTTTATTGCTCCAAGAGTTTGACTTGGAGATTAAAGATAAAAAAGAGAGTGAAAACTTAGTGGCAGACCATTTGAGCAGGCTGGTGACTGAAGAGGAGGACATACCTATCCAAGAAAGCTTTCCGGATGAGCATTAATGGCTATCACAACCATCATTCCATGGTATGCTGATATTGCTAATTACTTGGCCACCAAGGACTTTCCGGAGGGCCTGACTAAGGCGCAGCGAGACAAGCTGAGGAGTGACTGCAAGTATTACATTTGGGATAATCCTTACCTTTGGAAGCATTGTGCAGATCAAGTGATTTGGAGATGTATTCCAGATTCAGAGACTCACTCCGTTCTCTCTTTTTGTCATACCTATGCCTGTGGAGGACATTTCAGTATAAAGAGGACAGCCAATAAAGTACTTGAAGTGGTTTTTACTGGCCCACCATTTTTAAGGATGCTTATAACTTCTGTAAGTCATGTGACTACTGTCAAAGAATAGGTAATATTGGTCCGCAAAATTAAATGCCTCAAACTCCAATAATCTTTGTGGAAATCTTTAATGTTTGGGGCATTGACTTCATAGGACCATTCCCTCCTTCTTTTGGTTTCTCCTATATTCTTTTAGCTATGGATTATGTTTCAAAATGGGTGGAAGCTAAGGCCATTAAATCTGATGATTCTAAGACTGTTGTGGATTTTGTGAAGTCTTATATTTTTTCCAGGTTTGGTACTCCCAGAGCCATCATTAGTGATCAAGGGACATATTTTTGACATAGAATCTTTGAAGCCCTTTTGAAAAAATATGGTGTGGTGCACCGGACCTCTACTCCTTACCATCCTCAGACGAATGGCCAAACTGAGGTGTCCAATCGAGAGATCAAGTCTATCCTTGAAAAAACTGTGAATCCAACGCGTAAGGATTGGAGTACTAGACTTGCTGATGCTTTGTGGGCTTATTGGATTGCATACAAGACCCTGATTAGTATGTTCCCATTCCGATTGGTGTATGGGAAGCCCTGTCACTTGCCAGTGGAGCTGGAACATCGATCTTACTGGACTATCAAGCAAGTTAATTTGAACTTGGAAGGTGCTGGAAAGCAAAAAAAGCTCCAAATACAAGAGTTGAAAGAACTGAGGAATAAGGCCTTTGAGAGTGCCCTCATTTACAAGGCCAAGACCAAAGCATTCCATGATCACATGATCTCCAGGAAAAGTTTCAACAAAGGCCAAAGAGTGTTGCTATACTAATCCAGACTCAAATTATTTCAAGTAAGCTACGTTCTAAATAGATTGGACCATTTGTAGTAACTACTATTTTTCCTTCTAGTGCAGTGGAGATCATGAATGAGGCATCTGGAAAGACATTCAAGGTCAATGGGCACCATCTCAAGCCTTACCATGAGCTTTCAGAGAATACAGAAGTTGAGGACATGCCTCTTCTCCATCCATCTTATGTAGAACAATGAGAAGCATCGCAATGTCTGGCTGAGGATAATAAACCAAGCACTTATTGGGAGGCAACCCAATCAGATTTGCTTTCTTTTTCATTTCTATTTTGCGTTGTTTAGTTTCTTAGTTTAGCCATTTTAATGTGTTTCTTGCTTATTGATACCTGTATCTTTGTCGATATTTGTGTTTTGACTTACTCAGTTTTGGTTTGATTGCATGAGTTCATGGCTTGTTAAGTGTGTGCAGTCATGAGGAGCAGATTAGAGTGATTTTATAAGTCAGAAGCCTACACGAGGTGGGTCGTGTCCATTGACACGGCCCGTGTCCCCATGACAGTAACCCCAACTATTCATAAAGAAGTACATGGGGTGGGCCGTGTCACATGACACGACTCGTGTTATCGTAGGTAGCAGGTTCTATACTCTTTATAGAGAGGTACACAGGGAGGGCCGTGTCCCATGACATGGCCCGTGTTATCTTTCCAACAAATCTAAAAACCCTAATTTAGGGTTTTCTTTCCTAGTTTTCCCCCAATTCTCCTGCTCCCAAGCAGCCACCACGCAGCAGTTCTCCTCCTTCTCCACATTCTTCTCTTCCAAATCTTCCATTTTCACCACCCAACTCCACCATTTCACCCAAATTTTCACCTTTCATCCTTCATCTTTCCTCTATTTTTCTTCCATTCTTCCCCAAAATATCACCTCTATATTACCACCTCACCTCCCAACACGTAGCTATCCATAGCCACCATCGTACCCACCATTTTTCTTCCATTTTCTAGCTCCACCTTCTAGCCACCACCATAATCTTCCATTGTTCTTCCACTTTCACACCCATTTCTCCCTACATTTCTTTTCACTTAACTACCTTCTTTCCATACCTTTTCCTTCAAATTCCCTATCTCCCCACCATTCCCACATTCACGGTCCTATTCCATTTCCTCCTCTTCTTCATTTCTTCTGATTTCCTTAGTGATGGTCCTAAGAAGCGCATCAAGGTCACAACTGCTTCCTGTTCACACCACCCCCATCGTACCTCCACTAGGCGTGTATGATCTCCATCACCCTCTCAGGTACTAGTCAATCCCATAGACAGAAAGGTAGTGGTTCCCACTCGATTTTTGGATGTAGATACCTTTAGGGCTATAGGATTGCATGATGAGGTCTTTGCTTTATTGAGTAGGATTGGTTGAGTAGAATTTGCACTATTGAATAGGCCTACATTTGCTGAGTTGACTAGGGAGTTCATTTCTAGTTTTAACCATAAACTATATCCCCTGTGTGATCAGGAAAAGTGTCCTGGTGAGATCACATTTAGGCTGCTAGGCAACTCTCATACTGTTGACATTCACTTGTTTCGTGCTGTTTTTGGTTTTCCTGAGGGGCACAATATGATGCCCCGTGATTTTAATCCTGATCGTGTGTGGTCTGCCTTGACTGTGTCTGGGTCTGGTGACTATGACCCTAAGATGTCTAAGGCTTCTAGGCTTTGGTCCCCTACACATCGATATATTCAGAAATGGTTGGCTAATACCATCTGTGGTAAGGGGGAAAGTCAAGGTACAATTAGCCATTCTGAATTATTTTTCTTGCACTGCATGCTTGAAAGGAGAACCTGTTAATGGGGGGTATTAGCTCTGTAATCACTTTCATCATGTAGGGACCACTTTAGCTGGCCGTATAGTGATGGGGGGTATGTTTCTGCCATTGCTACTCATTTTGATTATCTGGACCTGCTGGAGGAGGCCCCGGTCTAGGGTCCCAATGCTATTGATGGGGCCATTTTGGTGTCTATGAAGCTGTGCACCCGTCAAGATAGTGCTTTCCTCTTGATCGGAGCTGATGGAGTTGCCCTGCCTAGGACAGATCTAATCCCTAAGCCTCATGAGGATGTTGCAGTCTCCCCACCTCCAGAGTTTGCTGATGATGCAAGACCTTCCACTCAGCCTGACGCAGCTTCCTATGATGCTGTTTTGGCTCGTATTGACCGCCTGGAGCTGGACCATGTTACTCGCTTCCAACGATTAGAAGATCATTTTCAAGCCTTGGAAGCTTCTCATGATCAGAGGATGGATGCCATTGATGGCAAGCTTGATCTTTTGCTTTAGCGTTTCTCCTATCCCCCTCCCCCATCCTGATGTATTTGTATTTTCTTTTAAGACATTGTACATGATTTTGCCTGGATTAGTGGACATTGTATTGGTTACCATTTTGGATTTGACTGTGCTTCATAATCCAGGAATCAATTTCTTTGCATATACTTTGCTGATTTATTCGAGTTCATTTTATCTGTTGTGTATGCTTTGACATTGAGGACACTGTTTATTTTAAGTGTGGGGGTCTGAGTTTGACCTTAATTGCACATTCTGATCTTAATTGTATATCTGGTGCATGTCTTTCTAATTGGTTTTTAGAGTATGTTGAGCAATGAGTAAGTGATTGATTTTTATTGATAGGTTTTTAAGCCTAAAAGAGCTGACTTTCGTGCTTCTAAACCCGTACTGGGAGGTTTTGAAAATTGAAAGGGTTGATTCACAAATATGATAAAATTAGGACCTAATAAGTTTTTGGGCCTTGATGTGAATAACTAGTTTTAAGTCATTTTTGTTCTTTGTTGAATGATTCCACTTGTGATTATATGCTCTTTAGAACTTGGTTTGACTCTCTTTTAAACTGCAAATGATCGCTGCACATTTTTTAGATGATAAAGACATTTCTTTCTTCCAGTCACTGGCCAAATAATTGTCCTTATATTTTGATCTATTGTTTCACCCCTTTGAGCCTGAATGACATCCTTTCTTTTTATTATAGCTCAATACAAGCCTAACAGTGAAAAACCATTGCTACCCTACCTTAGGGAGTAGAAAAGCTTGATAATTATATTGGGAATTGTATTTGAATAAGTGTGGGGGTGATTATATAGTTTTTATTAAAAAAAAACTCTCAAAAGAGAAAAGAAAGAAATGAAAAAGAGAATGGAAAAGTTAATTGTTGAATGGAGAAAGTCAAGCAAAAGATGAAGATGGATTGAAAAGTGCTGGGGTGATTGTGCAAAAGAGTTTGATTCTTATATTCCCTTTTGCTCTTCTATTTTTGATTGTTTAACTTTGTTTATCCTTGATATATCCTACCTTGACCTTGACCTCATTACAACCTGATTAAAGACCTTTTGATCTTTGTGTGCATGTGATTTAGGTGGTGGAGAAGTAGAGGCTTGTCAAGCCTATGATAGGGCATGTTTTCACGAGTTGGTTGAGAGTGAATACAAGCCCAAAACACTTGAGTGAAAGAGAGTATATCAGTGAGGATTTATCATGTTAATTTCACCCTGATATTGGATTAACCTAACTTGCTGATTTAGATTGTTGAGAGAGGAAATTCATGATTGCTTAGATTCTTTGTAAGGACTAAATTGAGTAGATCTTTGCTCATTGTTTAGTACTTTTACTACTTTTTGGGAAGCATGTGCTTGATTTTATGTTTTTGCCCAAGAGTGTAAAAGGTTAAGTGTGGGGGTATTTGATCTGTTAATAATTTCAGTTCTTAAATGTCTTTTGTTTGATCTAATTGGACTCTATATGTGCTCAATTGTTGATATTTAGCTAAGTCTCTGTTTTAGAGCTTAATTGGATGTTTATTGTGAAACTATGCTTAAATGTGATTATAAACACTGATAAATGAATTATGTTTTTTAGGATATCTTTGAGTGTTTGAGTCCATTAGCATTGAGCCGAGCTTAATGACCATTTAAGGAGAGAGATGAATGCTTAAAAAGATCAGTTTTATCCCTAGAAGCAAAGGAAGAAAAGCAGTTATGAAGATTCAAGGATGCATTTGAAGAAAGTGATCAACACGGCCCGTGTCAAATGACACGGGGTATACCGTGTACTCTTCTGACTATTTGAAAACTGGGTCAAATTCTATTTTTGGATCAACACGGCCTGTGTCAAATGACACTTGGTAGGCTGTGTACTTCTCTATCTTTACCAGGAAAATCAATTTTCAGCCTTGACCGAGAACACAGCCCGTGTCATATGACACTGGTTGGGCCGTGTTTTTCTCTGACTTTGAAATTAGTTGGAGTTTTGTCACCAGATTCAGACACGGGTTGGGCTGTGTTATATGACATGGGCTGTGTCATCAGCTCAGGAATTTAAATTCGAGTTTTAATGCTAAATTAAGTATCCAAACCTATAAATAAGGTTGCTTAGAGCCCCTAAAGGAGATCTGGACAGAGAGAGTCGTCAAGGAAACTGAGGGAAACACAAAGACCAAGAAAGAGAGGGATTCGATTGAGGATTGGAGACTTGGATTTGAGCGATCGAATATCAATCACTCTCAAGCCTTGGAAACTAGTTTGATCTTTAGTTTTTTCTTTTCTTCTTTTGTTCTGAATAATGTCTTTCTTTAATTCTTCTTCTATTTTTAACTTTGCCATGTGTGGCTAAGCTTCTTGATTGGTTAAGGGAAGATGAAACTCTAGTTTTGATTATATGAATCTTGCATATTTCTTTATATCAATACAACTATGTTTTTATTCATATGTTTCTGTTCTTAAATTAATATAAAGGTCTTTATATTCTTGCCAAATTTCAAGAGTGGTAAAACTAGGATTGCTATGCGTGGTTGCAGTGGTAGAACTAGTGAAACATATGATCTAAGTAATTTAATCCCGGTGTGTGATTAGATCTTAGTGTGATTAGTTTTCTAATTCTTAATGCAATCATTAGGTAGGTGTAAGAGCAGTTGCTTTATAAATAACTAATGGTTAGGGTTTGATTTGAGCAGTTGCTGAATTAAGCGAAATTTAAGGAAAACAAGGGATTTATCTTACAATTACATAAAAATATAATTGATCATGTTGGTATAAAGAGTACGTAAGTTAGCATAATCATATAAATCTAGTGGTGGATTCCATCTCTTAACTAATATCTTTAACTTGGTAATTCAATTTGTGTTTACTGTTTTGGTTTAAGTTTAATATCTTTTGTTAGTTTTAATTAACAAAACCCTCTTTTTACTTTTTACTATTTATTGTTCATTGGAGTTTAATTTAGGAATTGGATTGATAGTGTGAATTGAATTAGTTCTCTATGGATCGACCCTTGCTTACTACAACTGGTTGCAAGGTTTTTATATTTTTGGTGGAACTTGGCAACTATTTTTTATATAATTCTTAATCGTATTCCACACCACACCAACTGCCAATATTGTTGATAATCGAAGGACTGAGATGGGAGTTGAATCAAGTCTTCCCAAATAGACTATTTTGCAAAAACATTTATAACACAACTTCACCAAGATCAAATATCTAATAGATGTAATTATATAACAGATATTAATACAAACTCAAAACTTAAAACAGATAACAAAAAATAGTAAACAACAATAGAAATTTAAAGGAGAAGGGATAGAAAGAGCATGCACATGAGAATTTTATACTGGTCTAACCCCAGTGTAAAACCTATGTGCAGTCATCTTAACTGAGATTTTCCACTATCAAACCCAAATGTTCTTTGATCCACATAACCTCTCCAAGTTTGAAGCCAAGTAGTTTTCTCTAATCATAGTCTTTCCAAGTTAGAAATCAAGTAGTTTTCTTCAACAATAGCCTCTCTAAGCTAGAACTACTCACCCTCACAAGAGTTTTACAAGAAAAACATAGTATGAACACTTAAAACCATTCAATACAAAGAGTGTATATGCCACTATAAACACAACTCAAAAATATAAGAGAATACTCCAAGTAAAGTGCAAAATATTCTTGATTTTTTTTCTCTTGTTTTCTTCTAATTTTCATTTTGTGCCTTCTCTCTTCTTTTCTCCTCTGTTTTTGTGCCTTGTTTCCTCTATACTAGCTTGTATAAATAAATAAATGCAAAAATAGAGACGTTGCAGCATCTAGGTAGTACAAAAATGTATATTTTTCATTTTAATCTTTTATCTTTTTATGTGTGAGAGAGAATGTCCTTCTGTCAATCCTTATCCATTCAAACATTTTTTAACATTGCTAAAGTGTAAGAGACGTTTCAAAATATTCTAGAACATTTTGCAATATATTATGCTTTATGACACTCGCATCAAGAAAAATATCCTCATAAGCTTCAGGTAACTATTTTTGTTCATCAGGCATCTGATCGCAACATCAACTTGTGAATTTTGAATAGGCATATGATCATTGTAACTTGTAGATTCTCTTTGAGTACATCTAACTTCTTTTCTCAGGAATCCTCAACATTTCATACACGGTTGCAACCTCCCTCTTGATCTTCTTGAAGCCTTCAAGTCTTTATGCATTAAGCTTCTTGTTTAATAATCAAAGAACTGCAGAGCTTCATCATGTAGGCTTAAAATAGCATCCTTATATACTTTTAGCATTAATGCATCAACTTCTTTGTACAAATTCTTATATTCTCCATGTAAGCGCATTAGCCCATCCAATTTTGATGTAATAAAACTAGTAGCTCTTCTTGGATTGTTGCACATTCTTTTTGCCGTTCTAACTTCTTCTTCATCATCAAAGTTCTCCAATAAATTTGTATATATGAACTTTTAACCGACATCAAGCGTGATTATCAAAGTCATAATAAAATATGTTTGTTATCATCACAAAATATAGACCACATTAGAAACCTTAGGCTAACAAATATAGCGACTTTTTTACAAAACTGTCATTAGTGGCAAAACTATTTACCAAAATGTCACTTTTTTAAACTATTTACCAAAATACCACTCTTTTAAAATTATATACCAAACTATTATCCTTTTGTTTAACGTGACATTTTTTAATATTTTTTTTCACGTAGGATGCACCAAATAGGGTGACGCATCCATGAAGATTACGTCAACGCGCTAGGCATAATCTTCATGGATGCGTCACCTTGTTTAGCGCATCCTATGTGAATCTACCCATGGAATACACCAACACGTTTGGCGTAACAAAACAAAAAATATGCCATCACAGTTGGCGTAACATGACTATATATTAAGCCCACCCTCCTCCATCTGTGCTATTCACTGCACTTTCTCAAATCTCACACTCTCTCTATAAATTTTTTTCTCTAAATTTTCTCAACTCTCTATCACTTAATTCATTTGACAGTTGCTACTAGAAGTGGTGTCTGGATCTCCGGTTTGATCATGTTTAGATATTATTCCTTATATATAAGTATTTATTATAATGTTTGATTTTTTTTTTTTTGTTTATGATTTGTTGGCTTTTTTTTTAATTATATTAATGTTAACTAGATATTTATGTTATTTTATACGTATTTAGAGGTTTACAAATTTTTTTTTGTTTGACTAATTAATAATGTAATTAATAGGATATGTAGTGTGAATTATATGAATTATTTGTATGTAAAATAATAGTATGAATTTTTTTCTTGAATACTTGACATGTTTTAATTAACTAAATGTAGTTTAATTCAAATTAGTAGGGCTTAGGAAGTTATTTGTACGTAAAATAATAATATAAATTCATTGTTAGATGTGCAATTTTGTTGTAATTGACACGTGTAAACTGATTACACATGTGTTGAATTGTTATTGTTTAGAAGTAGAATTAATATGACAAAACTCTTTAATGTGCACATTTACTTCAATGGGACAATGTATGATAGTGAAGAGGATCTCATGTATCAAGATCCTCCTCCTAAGCATATTATGATCACAGCCAATATGACTTTGGATGCCTTGAAAAATAAGATCCATTCAAAGTTGAGGCTCCAAGCAAATGTATATGTGTCAAAGGTTGTCTATCGATGTCCACAATGCTACAATCCATGGAGATGGATAGGTCTTCCATTAGAAGATGATGATGATGTAAAATATATGAAAGATTCCTTCTGTTAAACTCCGAACATAGCCTCAATGGTGTTATATGTTGAGGTAGAAACAGGTGGGCATGAAGAGCATGTTAAAGCTCGTGGTGAAACAGAATCTTAAGCTGGTCCTTCTAATCCAGTTGAGCCATGCAGTATGATTGTTATTGGTGGTGCAATGGTTGAAGCTAATAACTATTACCAAGTGGCCTCAATACTCAAGAGGGGGTGAATTGAGTATGAAAACTAAGTTATCAAATCTTTCGCAAATCGTTTAATAAACAATTTTCGTTGAAGCTAATTGATGATTAGAGATGATTGGATATAAGAGATAAACACTTTCACTTATAAATGCAATATCCAAAGATACCAATATTCAAGAAAATCAATAAAATAGTACTCAATGTAAAGAGAAGGGTTTAGAGAAAACAAACACAATGATTTATCCTAGTTCGATCACCAATCCACTTGTGATCTACGTCCAGTCCTCAAGCAACCGCTAGAGATTTTTCACTATTTCTTCAAGCTTCAATAGGTGCTTGATAACCTTTACAACCTTGAGCACTCAACACTTTGGGATACCTCACCCTTGGAGCTTGAGTCTCTTCAACTAAGGGATACCTCACCCTTTACACTTTTGGAGGGATGCCTCACCCTCTTTATAAAGCAATATAGATTGATTGAATGAAGCTCTTACTAGAGTAGATGATTACAAATTAAAGCTCTAATATGCTCTCAAAGATTATCCCACGTTTTTACAAAAAATAGAGCAAGAAATGGATTTGAGGATTGATTCACGTTTGGAAGTATTGATAATCAGTTTTTGGTTCAAGGTCAACCTCAAATGAAGACCCAATATTGGTATTTATAAGTTTCTCAATAAATGGAGCCGTTGGAGGGTTTTGGGCATGCATTTAATGCATTTAATATAGTCGTTGGACGTTATCAGGGTGCGTGTAATCGATTACACAACATATGTAATCGATTACATTGTTGTTCCAACGTGTTCTTAGCTTTCTGGGCTCTGTGTAATCGATTACATTATTGGTGTAATCGATTACATGGCTTCTGACTTTACTTGTAATCGATTACAATATCCATGTAATCGATTACATGACTTCTGACTTGCTGTGTAATTGATTACAATATCCATGTAATCGATTACATGACTCTTTGAATGTGTTCTTGCCTTTCTAGGCTTATTGTAATCGATTGCATTAATTGTGTAATCGATTACATGGCCTCTGACTTGCTTGTAATCGATTACATTGCTAATGTAATCGATTACAAGGCCTCTGTTTGCTGTGTAATCGATTACAAACATCATGTAATCGATTACATTGGCCTTTGAACACATTTTTCAAGTCCAATAAAGCTTGTAAGTCATTTCTAACACCTTAAGACATTTGATTAAACATAAATCCTTTTAAGAATGTTAGATTTAAGATTGAAACTCAAGTTTCTTGAGAAGCCATGTTTAACTTTGAAATTTCCCACTTTATTTTGAAATGATATATTGAAAAACCATTTGAGAAATCTTGAGAGCATTTAACATAAATGTTCTAAGTCTTATAACTACATAAACCTCTTGACTTCTTTCTTTAGATCTTGATTTTTTCTTTTGCGCTTGATCTTCACTTTTGCACTTGATCTTCACTTTTGCCTTTGTTATCATCAAAAACTATTTGACATGCTTTAGGGACATAAGCATTCACATTCTCCCCCTTTTTGATGATGACAAACTGATCATAGGAAAAAGAAAGAGTTTTTGCATTTGTATATAATAGACATTTAGGCGCAATGCTCCCCCGGAGTTTATGCATGATATTGAGTTAGATTTTGCATATAAAAAGCTTAAGAGCTCAAAAGCTCAATAACTTCCCCGTACTCATACAACTTTAATTACTCATACAACCTTTAATTAGATTTCATTTCATTTTTCCGTATTCTCTCCCCCGTTGGCATTATAAAAAAGACATAAGCATTTAAAGAAAAAATGGACAGCATGACAGCTATATTTCTTGATTTCCCAAATTTTGCCAGAACAACAAATCCAAAGAAATTAATCAGTCTAATCAAATTTTCAAAAAGCCAAACATGCAAAGAATAGAAGTAAAGCTGAAATAATTTCATATATCATTAATCAGCATGTACAAAGTAACTTTTCACAACCAGTATAGCCAATAACCAAAAACACTAGAAATGTATACCAATGTTATATAATCAGAGTCAAAACAAAAAAATACAAGGTAATCATCAAAAACATCAGGGCAATGGGCCATGATCACTATCAGTGGCCTCGTTGTCACTGTCTAGATCTGCAGCAATGTCTCCGAGATCAACGTTATCATCGCCGGGCACAAGATTGTCCTCAGAGTCTAGAAGCTCCTCATCATTAGCAGGGACACTAGATGGACCAGCGAAGGACAAGGGAACTGGAGAGGCAGACGATGTGGGAGGTGCAGCAGCAGCATTCGGAGGAATAGGAGGTCCACCCAGGAGGGATCGAATGGAGGCAAGCTCCTGATCTGAGTAGTCCATCCTCAGCTCAAGGTGATCTATCTTCTGCTCTAGGTGATCCATGCGTGTGTCTACATTAGCGCTCAGGTTTCGCATCTCTTGGAGTAGGAGGTCAAAAGTAGCTGGAGCGGGAGCAGGAGCAGGGGCAGGATGCTGAGCCTCCTCATCATCATCACTGTCCGGATCATGATGGATATGACCAAACGTGCCATGAGCAATGTAATGCCACCTATCATCCACTTTGTAGAGCTGGAGCTTCTTCAGGGTATGCAAGCCAATGGATTGTGGTCCTTTCGAGCTGGTGTCCTTGGACTCCTCAGCCAGCGAAATGCGACAGTGCTCTAGGATGGTGGTTACCAACATGGCAAATGGGAGAGCAGAATTCTTCTTTTTCTTTACATCTAACATATGTGCTATAATGTAGTAACCCCAGTTTATTGGCCGTCCGGTGGTCATTGCCCATAAGGCCACCATATCATCCTTGAGGACTTAGGAGTAATTCCCACCCCTGGGAATCAATCCTCGGACCAAAAGGTAGTGGAGAACCCTGTTCTCCATAGTTAGGCCAGTGGCCATGATTCTTCTTTTAGGATCGCTAAGGGGTAGTAGCCAGTCCTAATCAATGAGAGAAGAGCAACTTTATGCTCAAACTCATGCCCCCAGACATTTACATTCCCACAGAAGTTAGCTCCATCAGGAGTGAGCTTCGTTAGCTTATACCACTCAGCCATTGTTATCCTTATTTGTTGCTTTTTCACTTCAGATATTAGGCAATTGTCCTCAAATTTTAGGTTCGCATAAAAGACTCGCACAAGGTTAGGGTAGGTAGCCTTCTCTATACTCAGAAAACCCAGCAAGCCTAAATTTTCTATGGTTCTAAAGCTCTCCAAAGGTTCATTTTCACAGAAGGTGATGGGAAGATACTTGGGAGAAATGATCTTGCGTAACTGAAAGTTCTTCCGGAATAACTCAGCTCGCTTCATTGTGGAGAAGTGGCGCGTGAGGTCCAGGCCAGAGATGTTGCGTGAAGCACCACCAGAGGACCCTCCAATGGCAGCCCCTGTTCTTAGGCACTATGAGCGATGAGAGGATTCAGCCATGTGAGGAGAAGGGGTAGATTGGGATGAGTGGTAAGTGGTTGGGGATGAATGAGGAGAGAGAGAGGGACGAGGTTAGGGCAGAGGAGTGGGGATGGGGTTCGTGAGAGGTGATGGTGAGATTTGGGTGAGGAATGTGAGGGGATTTGACAGATGGGCGTCATGGGAGAGAAGAGATTTTCGAGTTAAATGAAGGTGAAATGTAGGATTTTGAGGGAGGTTTGAGTGAGAAATGAGAGATTGGGAGGTTTGGGTTGCGTGGGAGCAGAGAGGAGGAGGATGAAGAAGATGAAGAGGTTCTGAGAAATGACCTCTGCGCATGTCAGAAACCTTCTAAAAAATCCTGTGTAATCGATTACATTGGGTGTGTAATCGATTACATGCATTCTGGTGGATATGTAATCGATTACATTTTTGGTGTAATCAATTACCACGCTTCTGGGGAACCTTGTAATTGATTATATAGTGGATGTAATCGATTACCTGAGTTCTGAGTTCATTGTAATCGATTATAAAAGTTATGTAATCGATTACATGCTTGACAGAACCTGTGTAATCGATTACAAAGGCATTGTAATTAATTACCAGCACACTTTAACTCAGATTTTGCATTCCAATCAGCATTTAATCAATTTTAATCCATTCTAATTAGTTCCAAAGCAACTTAGATCAATTCAAATCATCATGCAAACATATAATCTAATCATATTATGATTCAACTCACATAATTGATCAAAAATTACCATTTTTACCAAGAAGTACACCATTTTTGGTAAAATTTTGAGGATGTTGAGCTGCTTGGGAGTCTTGGGCATTAGGGAGCACCTGCAAAATAACTTAGGGGAAATCTCCGATGCTCAAGTCAGTATTGGATTCAAATATGATGAAAAATTCAGAGATTGTGCAGCAATATAACATGATTATGCAAAAAAAATACAAGTTAGGCATTGGTTTTATGATTATGCAAATAGTTAATTTATGCATAATTGATCCAATATACCAAGTTCATTTCTTATATAGAAAAACACCTCTTTTGCTAGAGGTTTAGTGAAAATGTCAGCTAGTTGCTTAGTGGTTTCTACAAATTCAAGCATACAATCACCCTTTTGAACATGGTCTCTAATGAAATGATGTCTTATTTCAATATGTTTAGTCCTAGAATGCAAAATAGGATTTTTGGACAAATTGATTGCACTAGTATTATCACATCTTATGGGGATGTGATCAAGCTCAAGACCATAGTCCAAGAGTTGTTGTTTCATCCAAAGGATTTGAGAACAACAACTCCCAGCTGCAACATATTCAGCTTCAGCTGTAGACAATGCCATACTATTTTGTTTCTTGCTATGCCAAGACTATAGTGAGCTTCCAAGCAAGTGGCATGTCCCACTAGTGCTCTTTCTATCCATTTTGCATTCAGTAAAATCAGAATCGGAATACCCAATAAGGCTACATGAGGCACCTTTAGGATACCATAAACCCATTTGTGATGTGCCTATTAGATATTTCATTATTCTTTTAACAGTACTTAGGTGTGATTCTTTAGGATTATCTTGATATCTAGCATACATGCATACACTAAACATTATATCAGGCCTACTTGCAGTTAGATAAAGGAGTGAGCTAATCATACCTCTATATTTCATAATTTCTACTGATTTACCTCCTTCATCCTTGTCCAAATAGCAAGAGGTGCCCATAGGAGTGGCCATATGCTTGGTATTATCCATTCCAAACTTCTTGAGCAGCTCCTTGCAATACTTGGATTGACTTATGAATGTTCCTTCTCTTGTTTGCTTGATTTGGAGACCAAGGAAGAAGTTGAGCTCACCCATCATGGACATTTCAAACTCACTTTGCATAATATTTAAAAATTCTTTACAAAAAGAGTTGTTAGTAGCTCCAAATATAATGTCATCAACATAGATTTGAACTAGAAGTATGTCATGCATTTTGTGTTTTATGAAAAGAGTAGTGTCAACTTTGCCT
The DNA here is from genome assembly GCA_029884595.1 of Ormosia semicastrata. Lineage (NCBI taxonomy): Eukaryota > Viridiplantae > Streptophyta > Magnoliopsida > Fabales > Fabaceae > Ormosia > Ormosia semicastrata. The sequence goes on along the minus strand of JAQQTO010000062.1, from coordinate 12,655,414 downwards.
CTAGAAAAATCTTTTTCTAAAAGGAATTTACTCAACTTTTCATACCAAGCTCTAGGAGCTTGTTTCAAGCCATACAAGGCCTTTTTCAGTTTAAAAACATGGTTGGACATTTCAAAATCCTCAAAACTAGGAGATTGTTCTACATACACCTCTTCTTGTATAAAACCATTCAAAAAGGCACTTTTGACATCCATTTGATAGAGTTTGAAATCCATGATGCAAGCATATGCAAGTAACATTCTAATGGCCTCTAACCTAGCTACGAGAGCATAAGTTTCTTCATAGTCTATGCCTTCTTCTTGATTATATCCCTTAGCTACAAGTCTAACTTTATTTCTTATTATTAAGCCCGTTTCATCAAGTTTGTTCCTAAAGAGCCATTTGGTGCCAATTATAGGATGATCATTGGGTCTTGGAACTAATTCCCAAACTTGATTTCTCTCAAATTAGTTTAGTTCTTCTTGCATGGCCAAAATCCAATGCTCATCATTAATGGCCTCATTTAAGTCTTTAGGTTTAACTTGAGAGATAAAGGCTAGGTGATTACATGCATCTCTAAGTGAGTTTCGAGTGATTACCCCTTTTGATACATCACCTGTCACCTTGTCGAGAGGATGATATCTTGAAGTCCTCCATTCCTTGGGTAGATCTAAGATTTCTGAATCTTTTTGTCATGAGTGATTAAGGAGTCTCTCTTCTTGCTTCTTGGACTCTTTCTCTTGATTTTCCAAGTGCGTTTTTGCCAAGATTTCTACAACATCATCAACAAGCTCCTTTCTCGGCTCATTTGGGTTAGTTTCATTAAATGTAACATGTATGGACTCTTCTATGGTCATAGTTCGTTTATTATAGACTCTAAAGACCTTACTATGTATAGAGTAGCCAATGAATATTCCCTCATCAGATTTTGCATCAAACTTCCTCAAGTTATCCTTTCCATTATTCAAAATAAAGCATTTGCATCCAAAGACATGAAAATGTGACACATTTGGCTTCCTTCCTTTGTACAATTCATATGGGGTTTTCTTTAAAATTGGCCTTATTAGGGCTCTATTCATAACATAACAAGCGATGTTAACCGCATCTGCCCAAAAGTACTTAGGAAGGTTGGCCTCATTGAGCATAGTTCTTGTCATTTCCTCTAAAGATCAATTTTTCCTTTCTACAATACCATTTTGTTGTGGTGTTCTAGGGGCAGAAAAATTATGCTCAATGTCATGTTCATCACAAAAAGTTTCAAATTCATGATTTTCAAATTTCCCACCATGGTCACTTCTTATGGATGCAATACAAAAACCTTTTTCGTTTTGGATAACTTTGGCAAGTTTTCTAAATGATTGAAAAGCATCATTTTTATGAGCCAAGAATAATGTCCATGTAAACCTAGAAAAATCATCCACAATCACTAAGGCATAGTAATTCCCACCAAAGCTCATAGTTCTAGAGAGACCAAAAAGATCTATGTGCAAAAGTTATAAAGGTCTAGAAGTTGAAACCATGTTTTTAGCTTTAAAAGAAACATTTACTTATTTTTCCTTTTGACATGCATCACAAAGTTTATCTTTTTCAAATTTGAGTTTTGGAAGACCAAATTACTAGTTCTTTAGAAACCAATTTGTTTAAGTAATCCATATGAATGTGAGCAATTCTTCTATGCCATAACCATGAATCATTTTATTTACTCATAAAGCATTTAGCATCATTTGAGGAGATATCATCGAGACTAATCATATATATATTATTGACCCTATGACTAACAAACTTAACTTGCTTATCATCCTTTCCCTCAATTATGCAACAAGAGGAATCAAATATAACTTTATTGCCTTTATCACATAATTGACTAATACTAAGCAAATTATGTTTAAGTCCTTCAACAAGCAAAACATTATCAATAGATGATGAAGGGATCTTACCAACTTTTCCAATTTCAAGAATCTTCCCTTTGTTGTTGTCACCATATGTGACATGTCCATGTTTCTTGTGAGTAAGGGAGGAGAACTTGGAGCCATCACTGGTCATGTGCTTGGAGCAACCACTATCAAGATACCAACTTGAGCTCTTGGTCTTCAAGCACACCTACAACACACATTCAAGTTTTAACCTTTGGTACCCAAATTGTCTTGAGTCCTTGTGTGTTAGAGTTAGGCATGCTACCTTTAGGAACCCAAACTCTTTTTATTCCAACTTTAGTGCTTATGTTCTTTCTAATATTGCAATTTGTAAGTTGATGCACTATGCCCTTTCTTACCACAGTGAAAACATTTGACAAAGGGACTACTTGAAGTATTTGAGGAAATAAAGAAGTTCTTATAAGATTTTTTATGGTTATTTGGATTGAATCCCAAACCGGCTTTTTGAAACACATATTTTTGTTTCCCTAACAACACATTCAAGTTATCTCTTCCAAAAGTGAATTTTGCAAGAGTGTTGTTCAAGTCTTCAATTTCTTTTTCAAAAGCTTTGCATGATAAATAAGGTAATAATATGGATGTATTATCATGTGAGGAACAAGTCATGCATAATGAATTAGCATTAATGAGTCCTAAGGTCTCATTTTCAATTTTAAGCTCATTTATCTCCTTAGTTAAAATAGAAACTTTATTTGCCAATAAGGAGATTGTTTTATTAAAAAACAAAACTATTTTTGTGAGTCTCAAAGATTCATCATGCAATTCTTGAAAGGCATCTTGCAATTCATCATAAGAAGGTAACGGTTCTAGGTTAGAAGAGGTTACCTTGGTGTCGCTTTCTCCACTTTCTTCTCCTTGAGCCATGAGGCAAAGATGGGCTTCTTCATTCTCCGAATCATCGGAAGAGCTTAAGTCATTGTCCTCCCAAGCTATATATGCTCTTCTTCCTTTCTTTTCCTTAGAATGCCTTTTCTCAAACTTCTTCGTCTTCTTGAGATACATAGGACATTCTATTTTCATGTGCCCCAGTTTTCCACATTCATAGCATTTTGGAGGAGTAGAGGATCCTTCTCCTTTGTGATACGCTTTTTTTTTAGGAAAGGGTGGTCTTCTTTGAAATCTCTTGTTCTTTAGGAATCTTTCAAATTTTCTCACAATGAGACTAAGATTCTCCTCACTTAGCTCAACACTTTCAGCATCCTCTTCACCAACTTCATCATCATCTTTAATTGTAGAGGAAGTGGCTTTGAGTGCGATTCCCTTCTTCTTTTTGTCATGCTCTTCATTTTGATTGAGCCTATTTAGTTCTAGCTCATGTTCTTGAAGTTTCCCAAATAAAATGGCTAGAGATGTTATTGATAAATCTCTTGATTCCGCAATCGCTGTTACTTTGGGTTTCCAATTCCTGCGTAGACATCTCAAGACTTTGTTAATAAGATCCTCATTAGGAAATGTCTTTCCCAATAAGATAAGATGATTAACAATATGAGTAAATTTCTTTTGCATTTCTTGAATACTCTCACATTGGTTCATTCTAAATAATTCATATTCATGAGTAAGAGTGTTTATTCGAGATCGTTTTACTTCACTAGTACCTTCATGAGTTACTTGTAGGGTATCCCACATTTCTTTTGCGGTCTTGTAATTTGACACCCTGAAGAATTCATCATACCCCCAGGATGTGGTGATGATGTTCTTGGCTCTCAAATTGTGTTGAACCTTCTTTTTATCATCATCGGTCCATTCATTTCTAGGTGTATTGATTTTCACACCATCTTTAGTTTGTGTAGGAACAAAAGCACCATTTTCAACGGCATCCCACACATCTAAATCAATAGTTTCAATGAAAATTTTCATCCTTTCTTTCCAATAGGCATAACCATCCCCATTGAAATAAGCAAGTTTGTTTATAGAAGAACCTTCATTTGAAAAACCACTTGAAGCCATCACTTCTCTTGAAGCTGCTAAGCTCTTTATATAAGAGTCTAGCTCTGATACCACTTGTTACCAAGTGGCCTCAATACTCAAGAGGGGGGTGAATTGAGTATGAAAACTAAGTTCGCAAATCTTTCGCAAATCATTTGATAAATAATTTTCGTTGAAGCTAATTGATGATTAAAGATGATTGGATATAAGAGATAAACACTTTCACTTATAAATGCAATAGCCAAAGGTACCAATATTCAAGCAAATCAATAAAATAGTACTCAATGTAAAGAGAAGGGTTTAGAGAAAACAAACACAATGATTTATCTTGGTTCAATCACCAACCCACTTGTGATCTACGTCCAGTCCTCAAGCAACCTCTAGAGATTTTTCACTATTTCTTCAAGCTTCAATAGGTGCTCGATAACCTTTACAACCTTGAGCACTCAACACTTTGGGATACCTCACCCTTGGAGCTTGAGTATCTTCAACTAAGGGATACCTCACCCTTTACACTTTTGGAGGAATGCCTCACCCTTTTTACAAAGCAATATAGATTGATTGAATGAAGCTCTCACTAGAGTAGATGATTACCAATTGAAGCTCTAATATGCTCTCAAAGATTATCCCACGTTTTTACGAAAAATAGAGCAAGAAATGGATTTGAGGATTGATTCACATTTGGAAGTATTGATAATCAGTTTTTGGTTCAAGGTCAACCTCAAATGAAGACCCAACATTGGTATTTATAAGTTTCTCAATAAATGGAGCCATTGGAGGGTTTTGGGCATGCATTTAATGCATTTAATATAGCTGTTGGACGTTGTCAGGGTGCGTGTAATCGATTACACAACATATGTAATCGATTACATTGTTGTTCCAATGTGCTCTTGGCTTTCTGGGCTCTGTGTAATCGATTACATTATTGGTGTAATCGATTACATGGCTTCTGACTTTGCTTGTAATCGATTACAATATCCATGTAATCGATTACATGACTTCTGACTTGTTGTGTAATCGATTACAATATCCATATAATCGAATACATGACTCTTTGAACGTGTTCTTGCCTTTCTGGACTTATTGTAATCGATTACATTAATTATGTAATCGATTACATGGCCTCTGACTTGCTTGTAATCAATTACATTGCTCATGTAATCGATTACAAGGCCTCTGTTTGCTGTGTAATCGATTGCAAACATCATGTAATCGATTACATTGGCTTTTGAACACATTTTTCAAGTCTAATAAAGCTTGTAAGTCATTTCTAACACCTCAAGATATTTGATTAAACATAAATCCTTTTAAGAATGTTAGATTTAAGATTGAAACTCAAGTTTCTTGATAAGCCATGTTTAACTTTGAAATTTCCCACTTTATTTTGAAATGATATATTGAAAAACCATTTGAGAAAGCTTGAGCGCATTTAACATAAATGTTCTAAGTCTTATAACTACATAAACCTCTTGACTTCTTTCTTTTGATCTTGATTTTTTCTTTTGCGCTTGATCTTCACTTTTGCACTTGATCTTCACTTTTATCTTTATTATCATCAAAAACTATTTGACATGCTTTAGGGACATAAGCATTCACAATAACCCACTTGTCAGAGGTGCAATATAGGACACAAGTGAAGATGAAGAATAAGTAGTTGAGGCTGATGATTCAAACACTGACATAGAGGCAGAAAACTTTGATGTTGAAGAAAATTTACAAGTTCCATTATCGGTTGCCCCTCAATCCATGTTTGTGCCTCCAAGCCTTGAATCTGTGTTTGTGCCACCATGCCCTTAGTTTTCTTAGATCAATTGGGATGCATTGAGTAATCCTAATAACTTGTCTGAATTAGATAGTCATGGAACTTGGAGCATAAATGATGAATTATATGTTGGCTTGTAATTTTCATCAAAAGATGCCGTGAAGTTGGCCCTCAACATTATTCGATTCGCAGGCATTAAGAGTACAAGATTGAAGATTCAGATTCATGAAGACAAACTGCTAAGTGTCCTAGTTTTGACGAAGGTTATAATTGGAGAGTTAGGGTCATACAAAGTAAGAGGTCGAATGATCACCGCAAAATATAATGCACCTCACAGTTGTGTCATTAGATCACCGCAAGTTGGACTCTCGTATGATCTGCTTTTACATTTTGGAGATAATTAGAGCAAAACCTCACTACAACATTTTTGGCTTTAGGCAGCACTATTTTTAGCAACGCTTCAAAAGCGTTGTCTAATGTAGTATAGGCAACACTTTTTGAAAGTTATTGTTAATTCTTAGTATAGGCAATGACTTTTAAGCAACGTTTCGAAAACGTTGCCATAAAGTGTACAAGCAACGCTTTTTAGGTGTTCTCTAAATTTAATCATGTTTAGGAAATGATTTTTAAACAACCTTTAATAAATGTTGCCAGAAACATAATAGGCAATGTTTTAAAGTTGTTCCCAATTGTATTGCTTTTTAAGACATTTTTAAAATATTGCTTAAGATATTTTTTTAACTCTTATTAGTTTCTTTCAAATATTTTGGCCAAAAAGGCGCAAATAACTAAAGCCATTTCACGGGAGTGGCAAAATTTTTCTAACTCACTCTTATTTCTCTAAAAAATATATCACATTGAAGACTTATTGAAAAAAAATACCAACCCACTCTCTCGATGCCCTAGACTAAAAGTGTCTTAGTTTGAAGAAAATATCACGCGATTCCCATTTTCTTGTTTGATTAGCATCTTCTTCTCTTTGTCTAGCTCACAGCTAATTCAGAGATCGCCCTGGTCTCGCGGCTCGTGACTCCCTGTCCGTCGTTTGGTTGGCTCTTAGTTTGTCATTTGGTTTAGGTATGATGATTCTTAAACTTAAATCACTCCCAATGGTAGCTGTAGTGGGTTTCGGGTAGAGGCATGGGGTTAGGTTTCCCTTCTCTTTTATTATTTTGTTGAGTTGGTCGTCGCAATACTGGTTCGTTACTCCATCATCATCAAATCATTTGCTGAGAATCCAAACCTAGATCAACAAATTTTTGTTGTTTGCTCGTAATTTGCATAATCAATGTACAACTCATTTTTAGTTTCAGAGATCGCCCTGGTCTCGCGACTCATGACTCCCTGGCCGTTGTTTGGCTGACTCTTGGTTCGTCATTTAGTTTAGGTATGATGACTCTTAAACTTAAATCACTTCTAATGGTAGCTGTAGTGGGTTTGGGGTAGAGGCGTGGGGTTGGGTTTCCCTTTTCTTTTATTATTTTGTTGAGTTGGTCGTCGCAATACTGGTTAGTTACTCCTCATCATCAAATCGTTTGTTGAGAATCCAAACCTATATTAACAAATCTCTACTATTTTTTCGTAACTTTGCATAATCAATGTACAACTCATTTTCAGTGATAGTATGATATGATTCTATGACACTTGAACTTGATAGTGTGATTTTTGGATTTAGTTTTCAACTCTTATCAACATTTTTGCTTTCAAGTATGCATCAGTCTTTTGCCCACTGAATAAAGTTTGGAAATTTGCTTATAGGCAGTAGGAGAGAAATTCTTTCATCCACATTTGTTCTCACACACTGTACATGTTTTAATTCAACACTAAATCTTATATTAAATCATATTATTGTCTTATAATGTACTAAGTATGCTAGTTTTTACTTTATATTTCCTCGCATGATGTAATAATATATTTTTAGTTATTAGGTGTACTTTTTATTTGCCATAAAATTTTAGGATTGGGGCTTAGGTATTAGCTATTGGAACTACAAAGTATTGGCTTCTTGCACTCCATATTGTGAGTATAGCGAATTAGTAAATTTGTAAACTGTTAATAAATATGCCTTTCGAACCTTGTTTTAATAATGAAATATGCTGCTAGACATGGTGGAGAACTTCCTCACACCTATCCATGTATCTTGCATTTACCTAGTCTATGGTGGATTCTATTTTTTATGTGTTGTTATTTTATAATTTATTGTGTGTAAATGTGTGTGTTAAATTTGTGTGTGACGAAGAATTTCTCCAAATTTCAACTCTTGGATTTATGCAAGTTGATAAGTCAAAGCATAATTGTAATTGTTGATATTGTTTAATTACGTTGTTGATATTGTTTGATATAGTTTTGATATAGTTAGATATAGTTGTTAATAGTCAATCCCTAAAATCAAGGGATTTTGTATTTAATTATTGTAATCTATCATTCTTTAAATAGAGGAGGCTGAGAACATTATTCTCAAGCCATTCAGCTATCATAACTTGGTATCAAGAGCTAGGGTTCGATCCGGTCAAGAACCGCTCTCCGGCGATCCTCTCCGGCCACTGTCTCCGGCCACCGTCACCGGCCACCGTCTCCGATCACCAAAGTAAGGTGACCGGACAACTCAGAAAGGGCCGGCGACCAGTTTCCAAGAAGACCCACCGCCGTTCTCCGATCCACGCGCCGTCACGCGCCGCCACTGTCCGCGGGTCTCCGAGCGCGTGAGCACCACGCGCCGCCTTTCAGGCATCGTTTCGTCGGCGCGTCTTCTCCGTTGTGCTCACCGGCGTCCTCTGGCCTACTTTTGACCATCAAAGTCCAGTTTCAAGCACTTTCAGTTTTCTCCTTCTCACCATGTCCGATTCAACCACCGCTTTTCCAAAGGTTCCTACGTCAATTCTGGTGCTGGTTCTGGGTCTACAGGGAAGGGTCTCATCTCTTTTGCCTTCTCTGAAAGTCCCATTATCACATCGGAAAAACTCAATGGTAAGAATTTTATGGATTGGTATAATGCGAGTTGAAGTTTGGTTTTTAGGTCAAGGGCTTTATGAACATCTCACCACGAAGGAAGCGAGATTGATGAGAAGATTCGTGATGAATGGAAAAGGGCCGATTATCAGTTGGTCTCTCTTTTATGGCAGTCTATTGATCCGAAGTTGATGGTACACTTTCGCCCATACAAAACTTGTTATGAAATATGGAAGAAAGCTCAAAATGTCTATTCCAATGATCTACAACGTCTCTATGCTTCTGTCCACAATTTGGCCACTCTTCAGATGACAGATCATGATCTTCCCTCTTATCTGAACAAAGCACAGTCTGTCATTGATGACATTAAACGCATTATAACCGGTGATGATCTTACGAAGGTACTAGCCAAACTTGATAATATGTATATGGTCTTTGTTCTTCACGGTTTACATAAGAACTTTGAATCTGTCCGAAATCAAGCTCTAACTAATTCTGACATCCCCACGGTGGAGGAACTCATTGATCGTCTTCTACGAGTTCCGTCACCAGTGGAGACATTTGAGATTGGCTCCCAGACAGCTTCAGAGTCCTCGGCCTTTGTCTCTAATTCGGCAAACCGTGGAGGACGAGGCCGTGGGCGTGGTGGAAGAAGTGGTCGTGGTAGAGGTGATCGTCCTCAGTGCTCTTATTGCAAGCGCGTGGGTCATACCCAAGACAAGTGTTATTCTCTTCATGGTTTCCCAGAAAAGTCAGCTAATGTGACGCATCTCATCGATCGAAAATTGAGGTTGTGTATGATACTCGGACAGTCATAATCGAACAAATTTTCAATTGATGAATATAAGGAGTACCTTCACTTAAGGCAGCCCAACAAGCCTCATCTTCAAGAACTATAGCGCATTCTCGGTAATTCTACGGTTTGTTTCTCTCATTCATCTCCTGTTGGTTCCCGGATTTTGGATTCTCGGTGCTTCGATCATATTGCTTTGGTAACTCTTCTCTCTTTTCTACTTTATCTTCTACTAAAACACCACATCACATCACTCTTGCTAATGGCTCTAAAACTCAAGCCACTTGGTATTGGTCATGCTTCACCTCTTCCCTCTCTCGTCTTTAAATTCAGGTCTTATTTGTACCGGATGTCCTTTTAATTTAATTTCTATTAGTCAACTTACTCGATCTCTCAATAGTTCCATAACCTTCACATCTACTTCCTTTTCTATCCGGGACCGAGTACGGGAAGACGATTGGAGCAGGATCTCGAGTCACGCGGTCTCTACTACTTACAACCTCCATCCTCCACCATATGTCTTTGCCACAGTCGCCTAATCTTCTTCATCGTCGTTTTGGTCATCTAAGTTTGCATAAATTAAAGAAAATGGTCCCTCATCTCTCTAATTTACCGGCTTTGGAGTGTGAGGCATGTCAGCTTGGAAAACATGTTCGGGCATCCTTTCCAAGCAAGGTTACAGGTCGTGCTGAGTCTCCTTTTAGTCTTGTTTATTCTGATGTTTGGGGTCCTAGTCGTACTTCTTCTTTCTTAGGATATAGATATTTTGTTACTTTTATCGATGATTTCTCTCGTTGTACCTGGCTATTTTTAATGAAAGAACGTTCTGAGTTATTCACTATTTTTTAAAAATTTTGTGCTGAAATATATAATCAATTTGGATAAACTATTCATATCTTACGCAGATGATAATGCCAAAGAATATTTTTCTGCCCCTTTTAATTCTTTCATGGCATCACACGGTATAATTCATCAATCGAGTTGTCCTCACACACCTCAACAAAATGGTGTGGCTGAGCGCAAACATCGTCATATCATTGAAACAGCTCGTACTCTCATGTTACATTCTAATGTTCCTTTTAAATTTTGGGGTGATGTTGTTCTCACTGCAGGTTATTTAATAAATCGGATGCCTTCTTCTGTTCTCAATAACCAGGTTCCTCACTCTATTCTATATCCTCAAGCACCCCTTTATATTGTCCCCCCTTGTGTTTTTGGTTCCACCTGTTTTGTCCACAATGTTGCTCCAGGTCTCGACAAACTTGCTGCCCGCGCCATTAAGTGTATCTTTCTTGGTTATTCTCGGGTTCAAAAGGGGTACAGATGTTATTCTCCATCAACAAATCGTTCTTATATCTCTGCAGATGTTATATTTTTCGAGGATACACCTTTTTTTGCCTCACAAGTCTTGTCGGAGTCTGTTTCTTAGGTCTTACCTATTCCTGTCTTCGATTCTCTCGTTTTAAGTCCACCTGTCCCACGTGTACAAGAGGCTGCCCCTGTTGCTCCTAAGTACCTCATGGAGCCATTTCGTCTCACTTATCACCGTCGTTCTCATCCTGCTACTCCGGAAGCTACACCTGTTGTGGACACCAGTGACTCTCCTCCTGCTCCTCCGTCTTTGTCGATTCTGGTCCAACCTGAGCCTAGCACTGACCTTCCCATTGCACTTCGCAAAGGTAATCGTTCTTCTTGCAATCCTCATCCTGTTTATAATTTTCTAAGTTATCATCGTTTATCTTCCAACCATTATGCCTTTGTATCTGCTTTGTCGTCCATTTCTATTCCTAAAACTGTTCAGGAAGCACTATCCCATCCAGGATGGCGACAGGCTATGATTGATGAGATGACAGCATTGGAATCTAACCACACTTGGGCTCTTGTTCCCTCTCCTCCAGGAAAGTCTACTATTGGTTGTCGTTGGGTTTTTACTGTTAAGGTTGGTCCTGATGGGACAATGGATCGCTTGAAGGCTCGTCTTGTGGCCAAAGGATATACTCAGATTTATGGTCTTGACTATGGTGATACATTCTCTCCTGTTGCTAAAATGGCATCTGTTCGTCTCTTTTTATCCATGGCTGCTATCTCTTGCTGGCCTTTATATCAGCTGGATATTAAAAATGCTTTTTTACATGGTGAGTTGGAGGAGGAGATTTATATGGAGCAACCACCTGGGTTTATTGCTCAGGGGGAGTCAGGTCTTGTTTGCCAACTTCGGAAGTCATTGTATGGGTTGAAACAGTCACCCCGAGCTTGGTTTGGGAGGTTTAGTAAGGTCATACAACAGTTTGGCATGATTCGTAGTGAGGTTGATCACTCTGTGTTCTATAAACATTCACCGTGTAATAAAGTCATTTATCTTGTGGTCTATGTGGATGATATTGTAATTACAGTGATGATCATGAAGGGGATCACTAGACTAAAGCAACATCTGTTTCAAAGATTTCCAAACCAAAGATTTGGGCAGGTTACGATACTTCCTTGGTATTGAGGTTGCTCAATCAAAAACAGCATTTCCATTTGTCAAAGGAAGTATGCCCTTGATATTTTGGAAGAGACCGGGATGCTAAATTGTAAGCGGTGGATACTCCTATGGATCCGAATGTTAAGCTTATGCCAAATCGGGGGCCGTATTCGATCCAGCGGATATCGAAGGTTGGTGGGAAAGTTGAATTATCTCACTATGACCGGACGGATATAGCCTTTGTCTTTGTTAGTGTTGTGAGTCAATTTCTTAACTCTCCTTGTGACGGTCATTGGGATGCGGTGACTCGCATTTTAAAGTATATTAAGGGATCTCCTGGAAAAGGACTAATATATGAGAACGAGAGGTAACACGTACATTGTTGCCTATACGAGATCTGGTAGGCGGGATCTCCAAGTGATAGGAGGTCAACTTCGGGTATTGTGTTTTTATTGGAGGTAATCTCATCTCTTGTAAGAGTAAGAAGCGAGTGTTGTTGCAAGATCAAGTGCGAAGCGAATATAGGGCTATGGCTCTTACAACATGTGAACTTATATGGTTAAAACATCTACTTCAAGAGTTAAAGTTTTGCAAAATGGGTTCTATGCAACTGATTTGTGATAATCAAGCACCTTACACATTGCTTCTAATCCTGTCTTTCATGAACGAACGAAGCATATAGAGATCGATTGTCATTTCATTCGAGACAAGATTCTTTCAAAGGAGATTAGTACTTCATTTGTCAATTCTAATGATTAACTTGCAGATGTTTTCACCAAGTCTCTACGGGGCTCACGAATAACTTACATATGTAACAAGCTGGGTGCTTATGACATCTATGCACCAGCTTGAGGGGGAGTGTTGATATTGTTTAATTACGTTGTTGATATTGTTTGATATAGTTTTGATATAGTTAGATATAGTTGTTAATAGTCAATCCCTAAAATCAAGGAATTTTGTATTTAATTATTGTAATCTATCATTCTTTAAATAGAGGAGGCTGAGAACATTATTCTCAAGCCATTCAGCTATCATAACTGTAATTAACCTTGGTAGCTTTGCAAGTTGCACTAGTAGTCATGGCTTGAAATTGAAATGAGCTTAGGCCTAAAAATTTTGTGGTTGACTAACTCATTGGAAAGACTATCTTAGTGTAATGAATTTTAAAATCGATTATAAGGAAGAGGAATCTGTTTCTGCTTTGACTATGAACTATAGAGGTTTCTGGCTTTTGAGGTACTATATGTGGCAGTGGACCATTATGATTTATCAGCAGCCCTTACTCAGTCAAAACATCTTCTGCATCCCACGCACTTGGAACTAGAAGAATCCAACTCAACTTTGTAGAGAAGAGAAATGACAATTATTCATTCTTCTTATCAAGATAACTTTATAAAGAAGATATGCTCTACAGGTCCTTTTGTTTTGAATCGGAGATGCTTGAGTTGCTTAAGAAGAAGGCCACAGAAGGTGGGGTGTTAACGAAGTGCTCTAGTTTTGAAGCACTCTCAGCTTTTGTGTGGAGAGCTAAAACTGAAGCCTTAAGGATGCACCCGGATCAACAAACCAAGCTACTCTTTGCTGTTAATGGAAGGTCTAGATTCGTGTCACCAATATCAAAGGGATACTTTGGCAGTGCTATTGTGTTGACAAATGCACTATGCAAAGCAGGTGAGTTATTAAAGAACCCACTGTATGACAGTGGGATTAATTGGCAAGGTAATCGACATGGTCAGAGACAGTTACATGAGATCTGCTATTGACTATTTTGAAGTCAAAAGATGCAAGCCTTCCGTAACAGCAACCCTTTTGATCACAACTTGGACTAGGTTGTCCTTCCACACTACAGATTTCGGGTGGGGGAAGCCTCAGTCTTTTGGTCCTGTGACCTTTCCAGAAAAGGAAGTCATTTTTTTCTTGTCACATAGTGCTACAACAATAATAACATAAGTGGGTGCTTGTACTATAAATAGTTTTTTCCTTCATTAGTTAGGGCCTCTTTCGCATGATGTTTTATGATAAACTAATATAATTTAAACTTCATTAGCTTAGGTGCAAATATTTTTGGGTATGATGGGTCAAAGTCTCAAGCATGGATTTCCAACTTTGTATCATAATCATATGTATTGGACACTATCCTCTAGGATTCACTTAGCAGTTGGTGGCCTAGTGACCATAGTTGGTACGATATTGGCATTAAGAGATGGCAAAATGGCGATACCATTTAGCTTGCCATGGTCCTTTGGTAGAGATAGTAGCTTGGAGAAATCTCTCTTGGTTCCCGGGTTGCAAAATATCCAGAACAATTGTTTCTTCAATGTTGTTTTGCAGGTCAGGTTTAAGAGAAGCCATCTGCTTGATAGGGTTTTAGTATAAGTACAAACATTCATTTTGTGTTGTGGTTTCTTGTTTGTTCAATTGGCAAATAAATTTTGATATGTATTGAGTTGTACAAATGATATATTTATTTGTTCCATTAATTGAGTTGAAATGAAATTGTTGCAGAATCTCGCCAGTTATTTTTGTTTTCTAATTTTTCTTCATAGCGTGATTAGTGTTTTCTTCAAAGTTTCTTTGGCTACTTTATTATAAGGTAACACCTTATTGTGTGTATTTCTGCAATTGTATTTCACTTATATAACCTTAAAACGATGGAAGCTATTCTTTCTGTTTGGAATGGAGCTTAATTCTAAGTAACCTGAACACAACGCACTTTCTTTTCATTAGAAGCACGCATCTGAATAATTTTTCTTTTTTAAAAAGGTTCCTGTTATATGCAAGGTCTCCTTCCTCCCTCCCAATCCTCATTTTTCCCTTGACATTTTCCTTTGAATTCTTTGATGAAATGGAGTTCCCTTCAGGATTTGTGCTTAAAAAGATGATGATTGTTACATGTTCTGTTGAGTTTCATTGAAATTGATTTTTTGGAGCAAGACCTTTTTTTGCTTCAATTTTGTTTCAAGCACTGTTGAATCACTGTTTATAAGTTTACAATAGAGTTTTAATGTTCTATATGTGCAGAACCTTTTAGTGAAGTTTTCAGAACTTTTTAGTTCTATTTTGCACTTTTTTGTATGTGAAGATGCTAGTGGCTTTTAGTTCTGTTTGAGGCTTCTACAGTTATAGCTTATTATTTCCATTTTGTGCGTGGGTTGTGCTCAGGTTTCATTCAATTTATTGGCTAGTATTTTAAATCTTTTACTGGCTATTGTTCTAAATGCCATGTGCCCTTGTATTTCATGCTAGTGGCGTTGTGCTCGGGTTGCAGTCATGTAATATTAACCACCTACTGCTTGTTAAGTACTACCAAAGGAGACCAAAATTGATTGGGTTGATGCTCTAGTAATTTAAGCATGAAATTTTGTGTTGCAGTCTTTTCAATTTTCAAATTAGCTGCCTAATTATTTTCTCTTTTATACATCTATTTGAGCTATTTTTTATGCATATTTAATTAAAAGATGGATTTCTTTCCTAATAGTAAATAATGTTTAGTATATTAGTATATAATGTCCAGTTTGTTAAATTTGCAGGGGTTTTTGGTCAATAAACTTCTCAGTATCAGAACTTGTGAGTTTGATAAAATTAGAATAACTGTAAGTTCTTCTGCATTCTTAGCTTTTATATATATTGTGTCAATGAAACTTTAAATTGTTTGCATATTCTTCCAATAGAACTTATGATGATATTGTGGCAATTATGATTAATATTTTGGAAACAAACTTCGTGCTATACCATTAGCAGCCAACAACTCAATTTCCTCAACATCTAGTTAGAATCTAATAAAATCTCATATAATTATTTTCCTCCTAACTAAATAGCAAGCAACAAATTAAGTGTTCCTTGTAAGTAATTGGGAGAAGGGGTAAGTTTATGAAAGCAAGCAAGAAGATCACTTAGGCCATGTTAGGGTCATTTTTAGGCCATACCCTCTAATTATTGGAGGTAACAATAACTAACAAAAGTTGGAAGGAAAAAAGGGGGCTCTTCCCTTGGCTTCTGGGGGACAATGCTAACATAGAGCAAAGGGCAGAAGAAAGAATACGGTCAAGCTTTTGGATTCCAAGTAGGACCTTCTAATATCTTTCTCTATTTATGTATTAATTATTTGGATTAGAATACATGATTATCTTATCTGAAAGCTTTTGTATAAAATATTTTGTGTTTAAGCTCGTGCCTGTTTGAAGCTTGAGTATAGTATTTGATTTGTGTTGGATTAGTTCTGTGAAATACTTTCATGAAGCTCATTACAATTGCTAATTCTTCACATAAATCATACTTAATCTCATTCTAACCCCAAACATAAATCAGACTCACCAACATCGCAAAACCACAACCACAAAGCACCAATACAACCTCTGCAATCAATATTTCTTTCCTTTGTATTGTCTTGGTTTTCTGCTGCTATTCTCTTTTCTTTGTAATTGTATCCTTGGATATGACAGGCATATGGGTGAATGGCTCTTTTTTTTTCTAGGTGTAACAAAGAGTCCATCTCTGTGATAGGGTGAAATCAGAAATTTTTTTTTTAAAAAAGGAAACCAATAATGATTTAGGATCACAAAATCAGAAAAGAAACCTTCCACAGTAACATACTATTACTGTCAATACACAACTAGGCAATATAATTTATAAAAGTAATGGTATTTACCAAAAATTGCCAACTGGACAACAAATCCTAACCCAAACAAGCTGGTTGTCACCACCCATTTCCAGTTGATCTTGAATTCTTTATTGTCATCTTGAGAGATATTGCCATCAACCAAGTGAAATAAGTTGATTTATTGGGTGTGGTTACTGAGATTAAAGCATCACACCATATACCATGCATACAAAATGGCATAGAAGTATCAAAATTTATGTGTTGTTATTAGTTACACTTACCAATGTCATAGGCAGAAAGAAAAGCAAAATTAGAACAAATGGTTAATCCAAAATGGAGGATTTTTTATGAGCAATAACTAGTTTTTATTTTATATACAATATTAGCAATATCAGATTAAATGCAGGTTAAGCATAATAATTTGGGCCAAAATCCAAACCAGCATTAAACGACAAAACTCAAACATAACTATCAATTCCTCAAAAACAGAAAAAGAAAAAAAAAAGGACATACCTATTTGCCCAAACAGTGAACAAAACTATATAATGCAGGAAATGTTTAATGGGCACTTGAGATGAGTCATTAAATGAGGAAAGGGAATAATACCTGAATTTGAGAATGGGAGTTGGATATGGAGTGGGTGACATCCTGAGCAGCAATATCACCAATACCCCATATAAGACCAGAGTTGATGACCTGTGTCTTAACAGGGTGAACAGCCAAGCAATTCTAGTACCATTTCCACAACTTCAGCTTATCCCTATCAAAAAAACACTCACAATCACAACAAATTTGACTAATTCAACTCACTTTCATGAAGCTCATTACAATTGCTAATTCTTCACATAAACCACCTTAAAATTACACAATCTCATTCTACCCCTAAACATAAATTAGACTCACCAACATCACAAAACCATAACCACAAAGCACCAATACAACCCTGCAATCAATATCCCAACCCAAGCAAATGAAGAGCCAAATCAAATGCAATCCATTGAATAAATGAGTTTTATTCACTTGTTCTATTGTTCCCTTTATTTTTCCTCTTTGTTATTCACGATAATAAGGCAAAGTTTTGACTTTTTCTTTTTATTTCTTTCCTCTATATTGTCTTGGTTTTCTGCTGCTATTCTATTTTCTTTGTAATCCTTGGAATGAGGGGCATATGGGTGAATGATTCTTTTTTTTTCTGGTTGTAACAGAGAGTCCATCTCTGTGATGGGGTGAAATCGGAATTAAAAAAAAATAGACTTTAGGAATGAAAACTAAGTAAGGATGGTTTACAGTTTTAACTACTATTGTTGGTTTCAACAAGAATGTAAAGATTGGATTTTTGTTTATACTATTACTAATCTGTAACCAGTACTGTGATGATTCTTGAAATATTCAGAATGGATTTGATTGATTTGGTACTCTTTTTGATGACTATAGCATAAGAAATAAGCATGACTATGCTAAAGCGATGGTCAATAGCCTTTAAGACTTGACTAAGTCAACTTAAATAGCCTTTAAGACTTCTTTATAAGTCATTTACTGCATATTTCAAGAAGCAAAAAATGAGTTGTTAATGGGTTGGGGTTGTTTTAGTAGTGTCTGTTAAGGATGAAGAATGAAAGGGGAAGATGTCTTTTTTTATTGGCATTCTTAATAAGTATATTCAAGGCAGAATCTCATCATTTTCTCAATTTCTTCTCTATTTGGTTGGTGTCCCTAGTTGGTGGTTGCTGCCCTTATCTCAGTTAGGGTGCCAGCGAAAAATGGCACTTGGGATGCATTGCTATCTATTTTAGTTGAAAACAGATCTAGTTTTGCAAGGTATCCTCACAGCCTATCTGCACAGCTGCGTAACTAGAGCTGTAGGAATCCTTTTTGCTTGCTATTTTTTCTTTGGAAAGCTACAATATAAGTCTAGATGTCATTAAAATTTCATGATTCTTAAAATTACAAATCATTCCCAATTTGCCAATATTTCACCCAATTCCTTAATTTTTCTTTTTATTTTTTCTAGCATTGGTAAAGATACTCAATTAGCTCCTATAGTCTGAACTCAGAAAGGATGGTTGATCCCAACTCTTTTACATGGTAAGACATAAAATTCTCCTATTTAAGTCTTACTTTTTATCATTCATTATTTACCTGAACTGGCTTATATAGTATCATTGTTTAGACTAATTTATTACTATGAATATTTGTGTTACCATTTGAACATTAGTACAAAAAATAACTTTCTTATTAGTGAATTAAAAGATGAGTTCAAGGAATGGCTGGATCTACCGAGGTTTAGCAAAGAGTATATTGATGATATCCATTTTTTCTTAGATTTTGCATTTACTATTGGAGAACCTAATGGAGAAGAGATATTATGCCCTTGTGCAAAATGTGCAAATTCTTACTGGAGAACAAGAGATGTTGTGTGCGAACATTTAATATACAAGGGATTTGTTGTGGGCTACCAAAAATGGATCAACCACGAAGAGGGGCTAAGCACAATGGGTCTTGATGCTGACATGGATGTTGAAGACCCATGTGATGACATTGATAACTTATTGAACGATAGGTTTAGAGATGTAGTGCAATAGGATGGGCTTCATGATGGTGCTAATGAAGATGTAAAGAAGTTTTAAAAACTAGTTGAGGACACAAATCAAGAACTGTACCTAGGTTGTGAAAACTTCTTGGTGTGGTGTGGAATGCGATTAAAAATTAATATTAAAAACAATTGCCAAGTTCCACCAAAAATATAAAAACCTTGCAACCAATTGTAGTAAGCAAGGGTCGATCCACAGAGAACCAATTCAATTAACACTATCAATCCAATTCCTAAATTAAACTCTGATGAAAAATAAATAGTAAAAGTAAAAGGGGGGTTTTGTTGATTAAAACTAAAAAGAGAAAGTAAACTTAAATCAAAACAGTAAACACAAATTGAATTATCAAGTTAAAGATATTGGTTAAGAGATGGAATCCACCACTAGATTTATATGATTATGCTAACTTACATATCTTTATACCAACATGATCAATTATGTTCTTATGTGATTGTGAGATAAATCCCGTGTCCTCCTTAAGTTTCACTTGATTCAGCAACCGCTCAAATCAAACCCTAACCATTAGTTATTTGTAAAGCAACCGCTCTTACACCTGCCTAATGATTGCATTAAGAATTAGAAAACCAATCACACTAAGGTCTAATCACACACCGGGATTAAATTACTTAGATCATATGTCTCACTAGTCATACCACCGCAACCGCGCATAGCAATCCTAGTTTTACCACTCTCGAAATTTGGCAAGAATATAAAAACCTTTATATTGATTTAAGAATAGAAACATAGGAATAAAAACATAATTGTATTAATATAAAAAAGTATGCAAGATTCACATAATCAAAACTAGAGTTTCATCCTCCCTTAACCAATCAAAAAGTTTAGTCACACATGGCAAATTCAAAAACAGAAGAAGAATTAAAAGAAAACATTGTTCAGAACAAAAGAAGAAAAGAAAAACTAAAGATCAAACTAGTTTCCAAGGCTTGAGAGTGATTGATCTTTGATCGCTCGAATCCTTCCCCTTCTTGGTCTTCGTGTTTCTCTCAGTTTCCTTGACGGCTCTCTCTGTCCAGATCTCCTTTAAGGGCTCTAAGCAACCCTATTTATAGGTTTTGAAACCTAATTTAGCATTAAAACTCGAATTTAAATTTCTGATGCGACGACACGGGCCGTGTCATATGACACGGCCCAGGCCCTGTACTTTTCTGTCAGCCCAATTCCATGTATTTCACAAGTCAGAGAAGAACACGGCCCAGGCCCTGTAATTTGACATGGGCCGTGTCATTTGACACGGCCCACCCCTTGTCAGGTGACATGGGCCCTGTAATTTGACACGGCCCAGGCCCTGTAATTCGACATGGGCCCTGTAATTTGACACATTCATTTTCAGCCTAGATTCTTTACAAATGCTTTTCTTTCATTGCTTCAAGAGGTGATATTGATCTCCTTAAGCATTCATCTCTCTCCTTAAATGGTCATCAAGCTCGGTTCAATGCTAATGGACTCAAACACTCAAAGATATCCTGAAAAGCATAATTCATTTATGAGTGTTTATAACCACATTTAAGCATAGTTTCACAATAAACATCCAATTAAGCTCTAAAGCAGAAAATTAGCTAAATATCAACAATTAAGCACATATGGAGTCCAATTAAATCAATCATAAGGCAATTAAAATATGAAAATAATCGACAGATCACTTCTCTACATTGTCATTCACCATCCGACTTTATTTATTGAAGTGTCTTCATAGATGGAGCAGTGCATCTTTCACATCTCTCCTTGAGTTGTTAAAAGAAACTATACCTAATTTGAATATTCCTTCATCTTTCAACAAAACAAAGGCCATGATAAAGAACTTGGGTCTTGACTACGATAAGATCCCTGTATGTCCCAATGATTGCATGCTAGGGGCTGTTATACTGATAAAGAGTTTTGCCATATATGTGGAGCTTCATGATATATTCAATATCGTAGTGTCAATTGTGAGGCTGAATCTTCCAAGAAACCTAATGTAAATGTTAAGATCTTGAGACACTTTCCTTTGATTCCCAGACTCCAAAGGATGTTTATGTCTTCAAGGACTGCCAATATGCTTAGCTGGCATAAAGACAAGCGTTCAAAGGATGGAAAGTTGAGACATCCTGCCGATGGTCAAGCGTGGAAGGACTTCGATAGGTATCATCTTGATTTTGCAAAGGATTCTCGCAACGTAAGGCTTGGGTTGGCTAGTAATGGATTCAATCCATATCTCATAGTACAAGGCCTGTGGTGTTGATGACATATAATTTACCTCCGTGGTTGTGCATGAAGCCAGAATATTGCATGTTATCCTTACTAATTCCTGGAAGACATTCACCTGGAAATGGCATTGATATTTATCTAGAACCATTGATTGAGGAGTTAAAGTTGTTATGGGATTTCGGAGTAGAAATGTATAATGCTTCAGCTAACCAGAATTTTCAAATGCGAGCAACTCTTTTATAGACTGTTAGTGATTTCCCTACTTATGCTATATTGTCTGGTTAGAGCACCAAAGAAAAGTTGGCTTGTCCTTATTGTAATTATGGGACTTGTTCTACTTATTTAAAACATAGTCAAAAGATGTACTATATGGATCATCAATTTTTTATGCCAATGAGTTATCCATGGAGATCTAATAAAAGGTCTTTTAATGGAGATACATAATTTAGATCTCGACCACCAATATTAAGTGGTATAGAAATCTTAGCTGAATTAGAAGACTTTGACAATGTGTTCGAAAAGAAGCATGAGAAAAAGAATGATGGTTCATGGAAAAAGAGGTCAATTTTCTTTGATTTACCAAATTAGAAGCATAACACTATGCGCCATAACCTTGATGTGATGCACATAGAGAAAAACATATGTGATAATATTATTAGAACTCTGTTAGATATCTCTGGGAAGACAAAGGATCATGCAAAAGCTCGTTTTGACCTAAAAGAAATAGACATAAGAAAGAACCTTTAACCAAAGGAGACAAAAGATGGAAAAACCACTAAGTTTGCAAAAGCTTATTTGTCTATGACAGTAGCAGAAAAATCTTTATTTTGTGGTGTCTTGAAGTCATCAAAATTGCCAAATGGTAGTGCCTCAAATATCTTTCGATGTGTTCAAGTTGGTGAAAGAAAAATATCAGGCTATAAGACCTATGATGCTCATTTCATGTTGCATTACTTGTTGCAAATACCAATAAAAAGCATATTGCCTAATCCTATTGCCATCCCTTTGATCCGTCGTTGTTCTTTCTTTTGATGTTTATGTTAGAAAGTTGTTACACTAGAAGAATTAGATCGCTTGGAAGCAGAGATTGCAGAAACACTTTGTTAATTAGAGATAATTTTTCTTCTATTTTTTTTTATATAATGGTTCATTTGATTATTCATCTAGCAAATGAAGTGAGATTAGGTGGCCCAGTTCAAGTTCGGTGGATGTACCCTTCGGAAAGATATATGTGTAAGTTGAAGTCTTATGTTCACAATAAAAGTCATCCAAAAGGCTCAATTGCAGAGGCATATTTGGCTAAAGAATGCTTGACATTTTGCTCAAGATATTTGCATGAAGGTGTGCAAACTATGTTGAAAAAATTGAGCCGAAACAATGATGAATGCAATAGTGAGGCTCACTCATTGGATCTTTTTCCTATCAAAAGACGTCCTATAGGAGGGAAAAAGAAAGGTGTTCTAATTTTTGTAGATCGCAAGTCACTAACCCAAGCATATGGATACATATTGATCAATTGTGATGAAGTACAAGAATACCTTAGGCATGGTGATATGCTCATTATCTTTCTTTTTCATAAATAGATTAAGATTATAATTATATTAATGCCTTTAATTTTTTTCCACTTTAGAGAGCATGAGAATTTTGTTAAAAATCAAGCTAGAAGGACAAAGTGGAAGAAAACAAAAATTCAAAGCCAAGACTTCATTGAATGGTTTGAAACTCGTGCCATGAAAGAGGATACTCCAGACTTCATTAAAGCTTTGTCTAGAAGGCCTAATTCTGTTGCAAAAAAGATTGAATGGGTATCTTATTAATGGATATCGATTTTATACAAGGCGGCGTGATGCGAGATGGAAGACTCAAAATAGCAGTGTAATATTGATGGCATTAACTACAAGCTTTGCTAGCTCTAAGGATGAGCACCCAATCACAACTAATGTAACTTATTATAGAAGAATAAATGACATGATCAAATTAGATTATTATGGCCATTTTACAGTTGTGGTGTTTAGATGTGATTGGTTTAAAGCTCAAGAAGACATGTTTGGACTTACTTATGTTCACTTTAATAAGAGATGTTACAGTGATGAGCCTTTTATTCTTGCATCTTAAGCAGCCAATGCTTCTATATCTAAGACCCTAATGATGAAAGCAAGCATTATGTCATGAAGACAGATCCAAGAGACTTGTTTAGCATAAGTGATGAACCAATTTCTAATGCTCAATAATTTTATGGTAATGAGCCGTCTAACCATTCTATAAGTCTTTCTATGCCTAATGATGATGGTGACATTGAACTTGTGAGAAGAGATGTTCCAGAAACCATTACTGACATGATTGAACTGTTGTCCGATGAAATTGAATAAGAAAAAGATTATGATTTTGAGGATATTATGTAAGACATTGATGCAAGTATATAGGGTTGTATATAGGATATTGAAATGTTATCAATTTTGAGGTGCTACAGTTTTTTTATCTCATTTTGTGCATATCTTTTAAAAAATCTTATTCAACCTAATTAGAAAATGTTTACAATTGAAGAGATTCATAAATTTGGCCTGGTAGCCCCTTGTACATTTTAAGTGTATAGGGTAGCTTATTTACTTTACTTTTGGTGTTGCATTTTTTATATTAAGAATTTATTAAGGAAAAGATGAAAAATACATAGAAGGATAAAGAATACTTCTAAAACAACCTAAACAACAAAATGAAGGAAACAAAAGAAACTGACCATGTTTTGGAACTTTCGTATAGTGGATCTAATGTTCAAAAGCTTACTTAGTTTATGTGGGAGTGAGTGTTTTGGTTTGTTTCTTTTTGTTATATGCAAAGTTGAGCATCAAGTAGTTTTGTTTTTCTTTGTTGAGTGGCTTGATTTTCTATAATGTATATCTACTTCTAGTTTTGAAAGATAGGAGTCTTTTACTCCTTTTGTCCCTTATCTCAGTCTACAACCTCAAGTTCACGCCAGAGGCCTATTCAAGAATATCTTTTACAGTTGACTGGTTGGAGGTATGTTCGGGGTGTTTACTAGATAAATTATAAATCTTCATTATGTTGATGCAAGAAAATAGGTCATAATATTTTTTTTTTGGCATAAAGGAAATGTTGAAAGGGTCTAAAATAAGTTAATCGCGCTCTAGAGTAAATTAAATATTAAGTAAAATTTATGCTTGCATCACTTTTATTTGATAGAATATATTCCATGCCAATTTCGTAAACCTATGAAGATTTTATATTATCAAGAGTTTCTTAAAAGCAATGATCAAATGGTGTATAAGGTTCTTGATCTAATCAAGCTTTGGCCTTTCCCATTTGTATAAGGTTCTTGATGTTTAAATTTGCTTGCAGAGCATTAGCATTATTATTTGTGACAGTATTGCTTTCTCTTTGTTTAGAAATGGTGCTATGCCTGACCTATAGCAATAAGATAGGAACAAGTGTTTTATATTAATGAATAACTATCTGCAAATGATCCACACAGGAAGTCATTATCCTAACATGCTCTAGAGCATAATAGACAACCTAGAATGATATCAATGAATGAAAAATAACTATCTGCAAATGATTCGTAGGTAAATATAAAAATCCTAGGAGACCCACAAACCTATAAGCCTTGTAGCTATTCACAAAATTCCAGTGAACAAGAAATAAGTGAATCCCTGTGAAAATAGGTGATGAAACATCTGGGTTGTCCTCCTCAACAAGTGACCATTTTCTTTTATTTTTTCCCTTCATTAGCTGACCCACCCCAGCACCAGAACCTAGTTTTTCTTTTCCTTTATTCACTCTATCAACTGTATTGCCACCCTCTTCTCCTTCATGCATCAAATTCTCTTTACTTTTTCTTTTCTCGTCCATAGTTACCATATTGATAATCTCATCTGGTATTAGTATAAATTTGAAACTTGGCCCATATACCTTGCCTTCACCATCACCAGCTTTATGATGCCTTTTGAGCCTATTATAGGCAAAGGTGACTGACCAGTTAAGCTTGCCATCTAGACTAACATACACCGCATCAATGTATTCACTGCCATTCCTAGGTATATAGTAAACTTCCCAACCAGCAGCTGAGAGCCATTCCATTATCATGTTCCTCAATAATTGTCCATCCCCTTTAGATGATGATGATGATAATAGAGTAAACTCAGTAAAGAAAAAGGGCCACCAAAATGGCACCGTCTATCTCTCTCTGTCATTCTCGCATGTGTCTGCTGTGACTATGAGCCATTCTCTGATTTATGTGTTTGTGCTTTGTCTAGTAACTTCATCCCCTTCACTAATTGTTTTATGCTCTTTTTTGGGTTTCTGCTACTTTGTTTGTTCTTTCTTACCTTGTTTGATGATCTGGTTGGGTCATATGTTTTAACAAGTATCTTATACCATGGAGCATTATTTGTACCACAAACCAATTCATATGAAAACATTTCAATATTGGAACTATTGTCCCTTTCCTTATTAACCACAAAAATAATGAAGGGAAAACAATTTCTTGTTTATGTTGAAAATTGTTGCCATACCAGCTAACTTCTACATGTCTAACTAACATCTAAATTTTTGTATTTTTCTCATCTATTCTCTTCCCTCTTGAATTTTATATTGAGGGTTCATGTTTCTTTCTTTACTTTGTTTTGTTTTCTTGAAAACTTATGGTGTGGGTTCATACTTGATGCAGAGATACCAAGATGATTCTTTTATCTACATAATAAGTAGGATGGGAATCAGTACTCAGTTCTTGAACTTGTGGATGCATCAATAAATTTATGTGATTTTTTTCCTTTTTATAAATTAAAACAGGGATAACTATTTCATTTATCAGGTTCCAAGTTTCTCTCCTTGCCTTTCTGCCCTGACCTCTCTAAAAATGACAATAATCATATGGTGTAGCTACTTGTTCTTTTTGAATTTGCTACATCTAGCAGTAGAACAAGACTTGTTTATAGTATCTCATGTGATACACATAACAACTATTTACAGTGCACATCGATTTTTACTACCATTGAAGATAGTTAGACTAAACAACTTTTTAGGGGAAGGGTCAAGAGGATTTTGATCCTTTGGAGAGTTATTTGGTTCAAATTACCTCTAGCTATTTCTATTGCTCCTATTTTCCTTTTCTATTTCTATTTATGTTCTGTTTCTCTCTGGAATAGTTTCATAAGAATTCAAAATGTTTAATGCGGTTTCTTCACCTCCTTGTATCCTTTTTGGCTGCTAATTAAATAGCAGACACTCTTTAGATTCGACACAAGATAATTGAGTAGCACTGGCACATGTTCACTGCATATGGTTGTTGCGTAGTTACTACTTTTCTAGATAGACAAACACAGTGACCTAATAAGATCAAGAAGTATAGGACCATTATGCAGTTCTATAATGATCAATAATGGAGGGATTTTCTGCATGACAAAAATGATATTGCAGTTCTATAATGATCAATAATGGAGGGATTTTCTGCATGACAAAAATGATATTATATTTTTTCATTATCTTGCAAGCATAGATCACAGAGGAGAAATAAATACTATAGTCCTCAACCTTAACCATATAAAATCCTTACAAGATGGAAGTAAAAAAATTTAATCTCAGGTTACTTATTTAACTACAACTGAGAACGAATTGGTATCAACTCCATTTGAAGGTTAAACGTACTTTTTAATTATAAATTATTATCATTGGCAATGTGCAATGTCCTAATCTTAAGCAAACAAGACTCAAGCTCTACTTATGAACTTTTTGAGTTACTTCTTTTATAATATTGTAAATGCAGCTTGATATTAGATGCACATTTCCTACTGTGCTCATCCTTCTAGAATATTTTTAAATATTATATCAGATTGTTCTTTGCAGGTAATTTATTATTATGATTACATTCAACCATCTAGGGTGATTTTCTGATATACGAGCTACATATAGCATCTCAACACCCAATGATTCTAGCACTAAGTCATAAATTACTAAATGCTGATGGTAGTTGCACATTATAGTTGATGCTTTATATTTTTAATTTTACATTGTACCACATAAATATATTGTCTTAGCTAATGGTAAAGTAGAATGATTGACCTTTATGGAGCTCTTTATTTACTGGTGTTATGGGCCAGATGGTAGTAATTTCTTCTTTGTATCTGACATTATATTATTACTATGTCTTGTACTACCAATCAATTTTGGTGCAATTTATTCAATCCACAGAATCTACTATTCTTCATTTTCCATGTTTTTGCTTGTTCTTCATTTTCCAAGGTTTTGCTATAGTATTAAGTTTGCAAATGTAATGTTATAAGCTAATGAATTTCAATTTGCCAATTTTGCAAATTAAAACCTTCACTTTGAAACAAAATGAACAAGGGAGAAAGCAACAAAAAAAAGTTGCCAACTTTAAACAAGGGATGTGATTTTTTTTAATCAAAATTGATGTGCAAAGGCATCACTGTAGGGAGAGAAGTCCCAACTAGGTTGGTACCTCAAATCCTACCTATCATCTGCAGCACACCAAAAGTTTATTAAAAATAATAAAAATAAAATAAATACATGGGGGGACCAAACCAAAACCTATGAAAAATAAAAAGAATCATTTAAATATATAAAAGGGCAGATTTAATCTATTACGATTAAAGTCTTCAAAGAGAAACCTTGGAGGCAAATCCAACTAAGTAAAACAATGACTATTAATGCCAAAATTTGCTAACTTGTCTACACAAGAATTTCCTTCTCTAAAAATATGAGATACTTGAAATTGCATTTGCCTTGTCAAAAACAAACAATTCCTCCACCTATTTCTGAGCTTCCAAGGAACTAAATCAAAAGACTTGAATGCAGCTATGACAAGCATGGAATCACATTCCAACCAGAACTTTTGCCAATCTTTTTGGGAAGAAAGTTAAATACACTTCTTGGTAGCTTGAAGTTCAGCATGAAAAGAAGATGATACACTAATGTAGTCTGCAAAGCAACCAAGGATTGCACTAGTAGAATCTCTAAAAATCCCATTGCAAGCCGATTGTCCAGGATAACCTCTTGAAGCACCATCTGAATTTCCTTTTATCCAGCCACAAAGAGGTCTATTCCAATTTTCTTGAATGATTGATGGTGCTTTAGAAGGATGGCAGATTACAGAGAATGACTTAATGATTCTAAAATCCTCAACAGAGGAGGACATTTTGCTATTAGAAAAATTACCAGACAGTGACACACTAGCAGAGATCACACGAGCAGAGATCATATGTATGGTTCTATTGATAGAGATAATTTATTATTGAACCTAAGCTGGTTTCTAACATACCAACCATCTATATTATATGAATAATGGCTGAAAGAATGATATCTTTTACCTGACCACTCCAATATTTATCACGAACAGCAACTATTGAGTTGAGGCTAGACACGTCAAGCTGAAGCTGCAGCAAACTGATTAACTAAGACCAGAGAGTTGATGCAAAATGACAATTGAGAAATAGATGCATAGAAGTCTCATAAGCTACTCCACAAAGGCTACATGCTGAAACTAATATACAACCTCTCTTTTGCAAGTTGTCATCTGTTGGAAGCTTGTTTTGTAACAACCTCTAAAGCAAAAAAGGCTTAGATGGAGGAATGGCAGAACTCCAAATTTTTCTTCCCCAATTTGCATGTTGTACAGTTGGGAATAGATGGAGAAAGGCAGATTTGAAGTTGAGAGATCCATCATCAGAACTCATCCAAATGAATTTGTCTTTTGCAGAATCCTTCGGTATAACCAATTGTTGTATTTCATTAACAAACGTAGGGAATTTAGCAGTAAAAACATCAGGAATGGACCATGACTTTTCATAAATAAAGTCCTGCATTGAAGCATTGAGAGAAGATTGGACATAATCTAGAATTTGTAACAACTCAGCAATGGGATTTGAGATCCATTTATCTCTCCAAAAATGAATTTTACTTCCATTACCAAGAAGCCAACAACTACCTTCATGAACAGATTGGATGAACAGCCTTACCCCTGGCCAAATGGAAGATTTTGCATAGTGTCGTATAGGCTTGTTACCTATCATAAATCTTGCCTTTAAGAGCATTGACCACTGGTTTTGTGAAGAAAGCATCTCCTAGCTAAGTTTTAGCATAGATGCTTCATTAATTGACCTGAGAGATCTCAAAAGCAACAATAAAAGAGCTAATTTGGATCTCAATTTCAGTGCAAGGTCAAGTGTTGAATTGTCTAAAATATTTAAAATCAAGTAAGAAGAGATTCATAAGCTTGGAAAGAATAAAGTAGATGGTAGGCAGTTGAATGCTATAGGTACAACCCAAAGTGAAGAAAATAATAATTCTTTAAAAAGAAAGCTCTTTCCTATAATGTAACTCCTTCACAAGTCACTCAAACGGAAGAGAGGCAGCCTAAGAGCACTAAAATGAATTCACAAGTTGGAGGAGCTAGTCAAATGGAAAAGAGGCAACCTAAGAGTACTAAAATGACCGCACAAGTTGGAGGCTCTAGTCAAATGGCAATGAGACAGCCCTTATTTACAAATGTGACTCAAACATGAGTCACTCAAATGGAAGTCCAAGGTAGTTGTCTCATGACACCAAGTTTACCTCTATTGAAAGAAACAAGTGTAAAACAAGTTCCAAATGAAAAAAAGAGACAATCAATCACCACAAGTGTGAACCAAGGGTCGAACGAAAATGATCATGGTCCTAAAGTTAAGAGGATGAATGCAATTTGGCCAGTAATATCTCTTGATGACTTCCTTGAAGAAAATGGTGTGTATGAAGAAGAAAATCAATTGCTACATGATGAAGAACAAGAAGCTGAAAATGAAAGAGTAGTTCAAGAAGTTGAAGAAGTAGGTCAAAATCATCAAGTAGATGATAACTTCATTGACCAAGATGTTGACAGAGAGGAAGTTAAGGAAATGGACAACAATACAGAAGGTAACATCATTGTCTTCAACTACTATTTTTCCAACTACTTAGTTTCCACAAATATTTCTCAAATACTTTGTATGCATTGACTTATAAAACTTATGCCTCTACTTATGTAAAATTAGGGACAATGAAGAAGAAAAAAACTCGAGGCAAGACTGAATACAAAGATATCCATGCTAGATCAGAGGAAGAACGATAAGAAATCATTTTTGAGAAAAGAGTAGCAATTGGGCCCATTGATAGAAGTGTTTCTAATTTAAGCTTGTTCTTGGGCACAGTTGCTAGAAATTCAAAATTTTGCTCCTTGGACTACACCAATTTTAAGGCCATTCCAAAAAACTACACAGATAATATTATGAAATATGTCCAGGTATGCATAGGATTAATTTCTATCATTTTAAATGCAATATTAGTATATTAATGATGCTAACATCATTGTGGTACTTTCCTTAGTCAAAATTCATCATTCCAAAAGAAGGAGAAAATTAGGTATTTTTAGGAGTAAAGGAAACTTGGAAGAGGCACAAGTGTAAGATCAAGAAAAAGCATTTTAAGCCTTATGACAACACCAAAGATATGTTAAAGAATCGTCTAAGAGATGTACCAATTTTAATTTTTAAAAATTTGATTGCCTTTTGGAGTCTTCCTACAATTCAAGTAAGATCTAAATTATAAGGTCTTATTTTAATATCATGTTACTTATGAGATGTATTTTTCATAACATTATACTTTTTTTTTTATGGAACATAGACAATCAGCAAGATGAATTCTGAAAATAGAAAGTGTCAAAGGTGGATCCATCGAATGGGACCTGTGAATTTTGCTAGAGTTCGGAATCATTTGGTATTTTGCTTGAGAATTTGTGAATTTTACTCATTGATAAATATTTTACTTACTTTTTTCAAATTTGTTGAAGTGTTTGGCAAATGAGAATGATGAAGATGTCACCCAAGTTGATTTATTCATTATAACTCGTATGGGAACAAAAGGAAAGGAATTGGATTTAGAAACCAAGAGTGCAATTGTAAGTTATATAATGTAAAATTATAAAAAATGTAAATCTTTTATCGATGTTTAACATGATGTTTTGATGAATGCTCCATCTTTTTATAGGATAAAGTTCAAGATTGGATTGAAAACTCTGGAGAGAATGTTGATGAAGTCTTTCAAGCTGTGTTCGGCAAGGAAAGGCTAAGGAAAGTTTGTGGGTATGGAAGAGGTGTCACTAAAACTAGTTTAAAAATGGATGCTGAGATTGATGCTGTAAAGCGCAAGCACTCTGAAGAAATGTTAACCTTGAAAACTGAGATGGAAAATCAAAAGCAGGACACTGACAATCAGATGAATAACATGAAGAAACAAGTAGAGGGATTAGAAAATCTTGTGAAAGATTTGCTTGAAAGAGCTAGCCCTAGTGTGAATTTGGAAGACTTGGGACCCTTAATGCACTCATGTCCAACTGATGTGAATAGTGCACCTAACATGGATAAAAATGGTCTTCCACACTCTTCTACATCGATGCATATTCCAAGCCAAGAAAAGGTAATAACACATGTTTATTCAGAATGGTGATTTGAACTTTGTTTCATGTTCAGTTTGATATGACTGAATGGGTTATTGTTTTAGTTTTATTCTTAATCTTTGCATATTAATTTGACTGGTGAAAGGGATGCAAAATTTGTTAATGAATAATGTGGAGCATTAATTGATGCTAGGTGTCATATTTTTAATGTTCAAATAACATAACTTGGGTTGACAATGAGAGAAAGGCATATCAATGATATATTGGGAAACAGAATCTCTATAATTAGGGAGAGGCTGATACATTGAACCACTGTTGAATTAAAATATAAAAACACCACTATCTGTGTAAATCTTAACATTTTCTTTTGTATTGAAAGCAACTTTACCTATATTGACATATATTTGAGGTTGCCCACTTAAGTTTACAGAAGCTTGTTCCCAGAACCAGCTCCCATTTTCCAGATTCAGATACAACCCACCTATTTTATTTCCTCACATGGTTCATATCTCTACATACATATGACGGTTCCTTGTCTCAGACAGGAGCATACTGATGGAAACCATGCCTTATTTGTGGTCTGAGAACACAGTGAATGGTTCTTCTATTATCTTTCTAGGTGGATTTTTGTTGTTTTCATTGGCTTCCTGTTAATTTCGTTCGTTTGCACTAAATGTTCCATATATGCCTTGTTCTCTACTGCTATGATTGAGTTATCTTCAATTAATTATAGGCATAAACATTCTTTTATTATTTGAGCTCGATCTTTGGAATTTGTAATAGAAAGAACCAACTGGATTTTATTTCAATATTGGACTCATTATTAACTGCCCCGCACGTTTTATAGCCCATCTAAATTAGAATTGAATCTATGTCCTACAAAGTGGGGTTAAGAGTTCTACAAATATTAACAAGAGTAGCAAGTGTCAAATAATTTATTAGAGAGAGGCTGTAGCTTTGGCCTAAAGGGGACTAATTTGAGGTTTGAGCAAAGCTATGTAGAAACTGTTCTCTTTATTATTGTTGAATTTTGCTGTCAATTTCTTCCTGATTTGTGTGTATTCTTTATTTCATAAAATTTTCCTGTTGTCATCCTTCAATTTGTACTAACCACTAACTAAGCATTATTGATTCATAAGTTGAATTTCTTAGTTAATTAGTAGTTACAATGTGTGTAACTAACCACTTTAATATTTTATTTTGTTGCTAACTTCAATATGTATTGAGGAAGAATACTTATGCATTTCAAAATATTTATTTACATATATTTATTATTTTTTCTTTTGCAGTGAGAATATACCAGATAAAGCAAAACAAAGGCATCTTACATACGAATACAATTATGGAGATTTGCCAAGGATATTCAGCTTTAGTTTTTTTTGTTCTTTCATTTGTGTTATGTGATTAAGAACAATCGCACTACTTTTGTACAACAGTAGTAAAATGACTTTTTTTCTTAGTTTTGGTGTATATATACAGTAAATACACTTACATAATTTAGTATATTTTATTTGAGAAGAATTAGTTTTTTAATGCATTATTAGTTTTTAATACGTAGTTTTTTAATATGTAAGTAAAAAGTGTTGCCTAAAAGTAAGTATGCATAGGTAACATTTCAAAAACAAAAAAAGGCCTATAGGCAACATTTAATAAAACTTGCTTTACAATAGAAAATGTTGTCAAATTCTTAACTTATAGGCAACGCTTTTTAAAAGTTATCTTACAGAAAATTTAAACGCAACATCAATAAATGTTGCCTAAAGCAGTACCAATAACCAACGTGTAGAAAAAGTTACCAAAACCTCAACCTATAGGCAACGCTTTTTAAAAGTTGTCTTACGCCAAACTTAAAAGCAATGGCAATAAAACGTTGCCTAAAGTAGTGCCTATAACTAACGTGCATAAAATGTTGCCAAAACCTTAACCTATAAGTAACAGTTTTTAAACGTTGTCTTATGGCATACTTAAAAGCAACGACAAGAAAGCGTTGCCTAAAGCAGTACCTATACCCTACATGTCAAAAGCGTTACCAGAACTATCCATAGACAATGTCTCAAAAGCGTTTTCAAAAGATAATAATAGGCAACGTTTTTTTCTAAAGTGTTGCTAAAAGTTTAAAAAAGAGTTGCCTATTGTAATAAGCAACGGAGGAAGAGCCAACAGCTTGGCAAGGACTGAAAAGTGTTGCCATAGACTTTAGACAACGATTTTTGGCCAATGGCAACACTTTCAACCTTTGCCAAAGGGCAAAGTTGTTATAGTGCCTGATGCACTTGTATATTAATTGTTGAAAGGATTCGAAGCAAATTCGGTTACCAAGTTTCATATCGAAAGGCCTGGAAGGCAAAACAATTGGTCATTGTGAAGGTTTTTAGGAATTTGGACAAATCTTATGAGGTGTTGCCTAAATGGCTAGCGGCCATGAGAAGAGACATGGAAGGCACAGTGGTGGAGTTGCAAGACGAGGAATGTTTTGTGCATAACCGACTTGATCATTTGAAAAGAGTTTTTTGTCAATTATTCTGAACATTTAGACCATGTGTTGCTGGCTTCCGATATTGCAAGTCCATTGTCCAGATTGACGCTACTCATTTATATAGCAAATACCGTCATAAGTTTTTGATTGTAACGACCCAAAATGGAGATAGAAAACCTCTGCCATTTGCATTTGTAATTATGGAAGGGGAGACAAAGGATGCTTGGAGTTGGTTCTTAACCCACCTTCAGGAACATGTCACACAACAAGAGGGCTTGTGCTTGATATCTGATTGACATCGAGGCATCTTAAAATCAGTGGAAAATGAAAATCTTGATGGCAACCTCCGAATGCGTATCATGTCTATTACATACGACACATTGGTTCTAATTTTAACTCCAGATTCCAGAATAAGGAGCTGAAAAGATATTTGATTAACATAGGTATTCAAAATTTTCAACTTGTATTCTAATTTATTATACTAATAGTTAGTTCCTAATACCAACTCAATCCATTTGTTGTATTAGGGTATGAACCAATTGCAATCAAGTTTGATGCTAGGGTAGAGAAGTTGATAGCTACTACTAAGATGGCAAATTGGATTAATGTGTTTCCAAAAGAAAAATGGAGTTTGACATATGATGATAGCCGCAGATTCGGTCATATGACTACTAATTTGTCAGAGTGCATCAATGGAGTGTTGAAGGGTAGCAGAAATCTACCTATAACTGCATTGGTAGAATACTTTGCAATTGAAAAAATGAGGCGAATGCGAAAATGATGACAAATGGGCAGGAATGGAGTGATGATTTATTGAAGCACTGGAGAATCAACATGGCAAAGGCGAGCTCACACCAAGTTTGTCAGTACGATAAAGAGAACACCAAGTTCATGGTTGAAGGGGCTTTTAACCATATAACACAACAGGGCAGAGTTTCTTATACTTTAAACCTAGAAGAAGGCCGGTGTGACTGCGGAGTGTTTCAAGCGTTGTATTTTCTATGCTCTCATGCAATTGTTGCGTGTGCTTCTGCCCAATTGACTTATTTTGATATGTGCATAGGGTTTACACGATGGAGAGCATTTATAGAGCTTACGAGTTTGAATTTGAACTAGTTCAGGAACCATGCTGCAAGTCCTGACATAACTTTGGTGCCTGATCATGCATACCTTTGGTGCCTGATCGTGCATTGCTTAGATCTAATGGTTGACCAAAATCAACCCGAGTCAGGAATGAGATGGATTGGCACGAAGCAGGGCCAAGACAAACATATATAAGATGCCATCGACCTGGACATAATTCTTGCACATGTCGTGCTGGTGAATCGAGTTCCTTGAGGGATGATGAAGATGAGCCATCTAGTTGATCTAGGACATATTTTCATTGTCATACTCTTGTATTAGCCAACCATCAATGCGTATTTTGGAGCCATATTGTTATGTATTACTCCACTATGATGTTGTGTTCGAGTACTATTAATGTATGTTAGTTGATTATCAGCGTGCACTTAATTTCTCCTATATAATTTGATTTTTATATTACTTTTAATTGTGCCTTCTTTTATACCATCGATAACAAATATTATATATTATTTTTCATATTGTCACACTAATTGTTGTTGTTGTTTGACATATAACGTGACAGATAGCATTTTATGTAAACCTAGGCCTAGAGGACGAGTCAGTTTTGGAGTTGTAGAAGTATCATGTTTCTCAGCATGTATGACAGGGACATGAGGACCGGTACCTGCGTGTTAGACGTGCTCAGAAAACAAAACATATAGACCCCCCCTGGGCCGATTCTTCTATATCTATAGAAGGCTGGCTTCTTAGGGGTTGCCTATATAGGCTATTGTAGCATTGATCACTCCTTGATTACTGCGTTGATTGAGAGATGGCGCCCAGAGACACATACATTTCACATGCCTACTGGAGAATGCACCATAATGTTGGAGGACATCGATATCATATCAGGTCTTCTTATTGATAGCGCTGCTATCACTGGTCTTACATATCGGATTGATTGGCTTGATCTATGTAATCATTTGTTAGGGATTAATGAGACTTCGTCGCTCATATCTGGTGCACGCATTGATATGACATATCTGTGGCAGCCGAGTGTTACAGACGTCATTAAAGATGATGATGACGAGTACGTGCAACAACGTGCACGACACTACATACTTAGGTTGCTTGGGGGTTTCTTATGCCCTAATTATTCTAGTAAGTCTTTGCACTTGATGTTCCTTCTGTTGTTGGAGGACTTTGCTGATGTCGGGACATACAGTTGGAGGTCTGCAGTCTTGGCGTACTTGTATAGAGAGCTTTGCAAAGCTACGGACTACAAGGCACGCGAGATCAGAGGAGCTTGCATCTTATTGCAATATTAGGCATGGTACAAATTTCCCTGACTTGCCCCTACACTGGCTGACCATGTTGAACCTGATGTGTTCTATGGTGCTGATCGTGGTCAATTACGTCTATTAGGATGGCAATAAGTTTCTTTTCATATCATTTCTTTACATTACTTTGCTCTATTACTTACTTTGCTCTATTTCTCACTTACGTTCATAAAGTTTTTAGTGATACTGTGACCAGCGTACTTGAATATTATCATCGGTTCTTTGATCAGCTGAAGAATGATGAGATATGTATTATTTTACATTCATTTGAATTAATTACTTATATATATGACTTCTTAATTACGTGTACATCTCATTTTGCATATTATATGGCAACCATACACAGATGAGAAGATGACATAACTTTCACTTTTTTGTGTGGCTGGTAGGGACATAGTACTAGCAGTAGTCCCTCTCATATATTTTCACGTTGTTGAGTAGCACTAACCAGACCGAGTAATGCACCAGTTTGGTCTTGACCAGCCCATACCACCGAGACCGCTCTAACTTGACAATTTGCACTCAATTATACTGATAGGTAGGCATGATGAGAATTGGCTAGCTATATATATTGTTTACAATTTGCCACCAATGACAGTTTGGTAAAAAAAAAACCCAAATATAACCTTGCATTTTGCAACTATATATTTTACCACACAATTGCCCTTCCTTGACGTAATCACATGTTCTATAGAGTTTAGAATAGGATACAAATACCTAAAACCTAATCTCAAGTGGCATTACGTATTTTTTTAGGACTATATAATCTCAGATTGAACTTAGTCAACTCACTTTACTTTCAATTTAGCCTATCATCCTCCCCCGAAACCATGTCATAGACTTCAAAAAGTAATTTACACATCTATATCGTCAGACTTTTTACTCACTTGGTGTAGTTTGAAATCAATACTCTCACTTTAGTATAATTTAGAAATTATTTCTCTAAAAGGTGCAAAAGTTATAGTTAATTTTAGAAATCTTGCTATTGATCCACGACTTAGGATAGCACTTGTTTTTTCAAATATTTTTTTTATAAAAGTCATAGTCTTCAACAACGACTTGCATCAAGGTTTTTTTTTCAATTAAAATTAAATCGTGGGCTTAAACCACGAATACTTGCACTAAGTTTTTATTTTATTATTATTTTGTAATAGAAATTCTAACTTGAAGCCACGATTTACATCAAAAGTTTAGCTTACATTACTGTGATGAGTAATTCTTGAATAATAATTTTCTAGTTTAGGTAAGTAAATCGCCTTTTATCATGTGTAAATTTATGCGAGTCATGTTAAATATATATATATATTTATTAACACAATTTTATACATATCAAAAGATAATTCATGTACTTAAGGTAGAAAGTTTCTATCTAAAAATTTCTCCATGACTTAAACACACAACTTCTATTAAAAAAAATTAAAAAAACAAACTCTAATATAAGTGGTGGATAAAAATTATGACTTTTATAAAAGAAAAAAAATTCAAGAAAAGTGATATCTTATGTTGTTGGTCACAAACACGACTTTTAGACTTTCCTGTAGATTTTGTACTAATTTGGGAAGTAATTTCTAACTTATATCAAGGTGGGAATATCGATTACTAATTATTCCATGGAGATAAAAAAAAAGTCGTATCATCATTCAGTTTTCTTTTGAGGATTATTTGATCTCTAGTTCGAATCATAGCCAGGCCAGTTCACTTGCACTTTGGTGTACCATCCCCTCTCTACACCATATTATAATTAAACTTTAAAGACTGTTATACACATTTATAAAGAAAATTCTTATATACATATGTATATATCTTACATATACTTACATAAGATGGGTTCTATGTGAATGTATGTAAGATACATATGTATATATGCAACAATTCTTCCATTTATAATCCAGAGAAACAAAGGAAACGAGAAACAAGAACAAACTGCAGCCTAGGGAACATCACACCAACACTATCGCCAAGCAAATGGATGGAAAGTTGATGAGGAACATCTTCCCAAGCATGAAGCACATCACCCATCATTATTACAGCCTATGAAAGCGCATCTGCACAAGCATTTCCTTTTCGAAGAACGTGGCAAATGTGGCAGCTCCAGTCACGCCTCAAGAGCTCATGAATATCATTGATAACCGCACTATATGCTTATATGATTATTAAGTTTAGCTGATTTAGTTTTGCAAAGAAACAACTTTTGGCTATTGGCTACACTTGTCGCGATCATATCCCCTCCAACATAGAACATTAGGACAACATTTATTACTTATACAAGCTTGAATTTTGTCACGCCCATTAAGGCTTAGAAAATGCAGAGTGGAGAGTTAAAGTTGCGTGCAACAAAGAATACCATAAAAATTGATAAAACGACCATGCAAATATTAATCACAGTATTCTGGTTTCAATTAACCAGGCCTTCCAATTAACTTTGCAAAGAGATATTCTTGTGTGCATATATATGTAACACGTCATCTTTATACACAAGAGACAAAATTAAAAAAAAAGAAAAAATGGATCCCTCTAAATCCACTTATCATTAAAAATTATTTTATTTTTCTAATTTTTTGTGAATGTATGTAAAGATGACGTAATACAATTGTGTGTAATTAAGAATTTCTCCATTGCAAAAACAATATTGGTTATATGTTATATTCATTGACCATTAGACACACCAAAATAAAAAAAAGAAGAGAGAAGATAACTAACTTTACAATCTTGCTACTCATTGTCCCCACTATCATACATTTGGTCTCTGCCCTATTAGTCAAGTTTGTAGGCATAAAGAACTAGGCAAGACTCAAAGGGAGCATAACTTCGAGTTGAATAATACCCACTACTACCATCATCACTGTCGCAGCCTTCACAGGCTCTATCCTCTTTTTCACTCTCTGCTTCTGCAGGCCCTGGCTTAAAAATGAACAAACCAGGCCCTGAGCCAGAGACACTAAACAACCAGTCATGCACATCCCAAAACACTTGCACAGGTTGCTTGTTAACCATAACAGTTTGGTTCCCCCTGAACTTCCACTGCAAGTTCTTAACATGAATCAACACAATCCCATCTATGCTAATCCACATTTCAGGGTCTTTTGGCCCAGTGGTTGAGCTCTCCACAACAATGTCACTATCTTTTCTCTTCTCATCAAATCTGGCCTTGGTTGAGAAACTTTTCTTGGCAAACACGTTTTCTCTCTTGACCAGTAGCATAGCCTCAACAAGGGTTGGTCTCATCTTCATTCTCTTGTAAGCTTTCTTCTTGTAATCCCCCAACAGCAACACAACCTCTTCATCAGACACTAAAGCTACGTAGTAATCGCTGCTCGGCTCAGGGCTGCCAGAAAATTTAGCCGACCGGAGATCCCAATAGACTTCCACCTGATGGCCATCAACCTCAAAAGATTTGTACCCTTTTTTGTTCCAAAAGTACCAAGGCTTAACGTCAATCTTACAAGTGTAATGAAACTCACCTCCTATGCTATCAACCTTGAGGTGTAATGAATGGTTCATAAGGTTTTTGCACCATAAGACTGACACATTTCTCCAATAGCCTGCAACATTGGCTTGGTAGATGCACGTGACAGTGCTTTGAGCAGTTTTACTGGGCAAAGGCTCCTCTGATATTCTCTCAACTAAAGGTGGTCCTTGATTTGAGTTTGACACTGATTGTGATCTAAAGGAAAGATGGAAAGCCATAATGCATGCTTCCTAAGGGACAGTCTGATCAACGGATTCAAAACCCTTTTAACATAAAAAATTATGACTCACTTTCTATTGTCCTTTTTGTCTGTTGTGAAGCTAAAATTTTTTGTTGGTCTCTGGATTTATCATCCTTCAGAAGATGAATGAAAAGATTAGACCACACCTTGGAAGCTTCAATGGGAATTGTCTGGAATTGGAGATACCCATTGATGAAGCATTGCCATATTTGTTGAAGGATTCAACTAACAACCATGCAGAACATTGAAAAACGCATAGATGTTGGGTGCTATGACTTAAAAGAATTGACAGCTAGATGAGGTCGCGATGGTGTTGGGGATTTGCGAGGAAATTCATTTGCCAGAATATTTTGGCGAAGAAAGAGTGATTGACACGAAAGTTTGTTTTTCTTTGGAGAAGAAGTCTCCAACTAGAGGCTAGAAATAGAGATGTACCCGAAAGACAAGGAGGAAAAGGAACCTCGTTATAAGCCTCAACAATCCCTTTTAGAAGCTTTTACCATATATATGAAACCTCTTCAACTGCTAAAGGTGGAGGAAAAAACGAAGGTTGGCTATTACACATGATTTTTTTATTTTTATTAAGGTCAAGTGGTGCCGAGCCAGCTTGCATACACCTCAACTAATCTACCTTTTCAACAATTAAAAGCAAGTCATCTATACTAGAACTAAAAGATTTACAAGAATATTCTTTGCGACCTTACTCTAAAAAATTAGCATAGTTAGGATTTGAACTTATGATTGTATACACATAATATTATATATACATTTTTTTAATGAAATGATATTATATATACATTATGCATACTAGCTCTTTTTTTTAGGTACATACTAGCTTATTTTATTTGCCTCTCAATTTGCATATAATATTTCCGATTAAGATTTTGGATATGTAATAATAATGAGTATTTTAAAATTAATAGTAAATTGTAATTATAATTAGCCTATAAGGGGTTATGCATAGTGATAAGTGAACTGTAACATCCTTCCTAAACTTAGTAGTCTTAATAATTGTTATAAAAGCTCATTAGCACTTGTGCTAATTATCTGTTAATTCTGGTAATTTTCTAAATTAGTTTAAGTATAATGTTATAATACTGGATATAAAAAATAGTTCATATTAGTTCAAAATTTAGCATATATTGCTTAGATAATAGAAATAAATATGAAAACTTAAATAAATATGAAAAATTTATTTCTAGGTTACAAATACTTAGAATGGGATGTGAAAAATTTATGATAATCAATTGAATTAGTTTGGTATTTTTAATTACACGGAAAGAGTATTATGAGAAATTTTTGGTTACACACAATTGTATCATATCATTCTTACACACATTCATAAAAAATTGAAGAGAGAATATGATTTTTTATGATGAGTGGATTTAGAGGGTCTCATTTTTCCTCTCTTTTCAATTTTTTGTGAGTGTGTGTAAGGATAACATAGTACAATTGTGTGTAACCAAGAATCTCTCGAGTATTATAGCTTAATGGCTGTTAATGGTGTATAAAGATAATCATTAAATGATGAGTATGAAAATTGAATGAAGTCTTAGAATTTTCCCTAACACTTATGAAAGTTAGAAAACTTATCAATGAAAGATTAAAATATCCTTAAAAGATAAAAGTCTCTCACCCACTAATAAGAGCATAACAAACTTTAGAATTCATCCTTATCACTCCAACAATTCTCTTCTCCATCATCTTTTGCTTTCTTGCATGCTTATCTCACATTTTCTCTTCACTCACATCGGTTAGCAGCAGAAAAGAGAGAGAGAAAAGGTAAAGATAGGAAAGAAAAGAGAAAGCAAAGAAGAAAGAAAGAAAAAGGATGAAGAAGGAAGAAACCAAGAAAGAACAAGAAGCATCACCATTAGCAAAGAAGTATAGGTAGGGGTTGTTGTGCATCTCTACCATATTCTCTATCTTTCCTTGCTTCTTAAATTTTGCATGGATGAGTTGGTTAAGATTTTCTTGTGATTTTCTATGATGATTTGGTTGTACATATGAGATTGATGAGATTGAAGTATAGATATATCTATATCTATATTTATCCATCTATCTATCTATCGATCGATCTATATATAACCCTAAGAGTTTATGATTTATGATATAAATAAGAAGTCTATGAGGTGGATTCTTATTGGATTATCACATGGATTATAGTTTGAATGATGATTGATGATGTTTTGATGATATGTTGATAAAATGATAGAAAGAAATGGCAGTTGTTGAGTCTTTGCTTTGTTTTCTAGTTTAAAATGCACTAGATAATCAATTAGAGCAAGGTTCTAATTGTAACACCCACCTTAGGGTGCCACATTTATTGTTACTTAATTACAAAATTACCCTTCAGTTAAAATCGTGCTTGTATTATAAATACGAGTTATAAAATTTCTTAATGATAATAAGATAAACTTAGCAGAAAATAAAAACATAACAACAATGTCACACATAACTTACATATATATATACATACAAGCCTTTAGTACTGTCGTACTTAAATATTTTACAAACTAGACTTCCAAAATATTTAAACTTTAAACTTTAAAACTAACATATAGCCCAAATCTTACGAGACAAAGAGAACCCTCGACGGGTCCTTCTCGATTCCTCAAATAGATAGGAATCCATTATGATGTGCGATCCTATGGACAGTGTCCGAGCAGACGACACAATACTAACCGTACTGGGAGTACGATAGTAAGCTCCCCAATACTGCCTAATAGATATTGGGAAC
Organism: Ormosia semicastrata; assembly: GCA_029884595.1. Lineage (NCBI taxonomy): Eukaryota > Viridiplantae > Streptophyta > Magnoliopsida > Fabales > Fabaceae > Ormosia > Ormosia semicastrata. The sequence continues at coordinate 12,612,445 of JAQQTO010000062.1, read as the reverse complement.
TCTAGTTGTACATAAATATTGACAGAAAAGTAAGAGTGTCCTAAATGTTGTCTACTCGCCTAATATTTAGGTCTCCCAAGTAATAGATACTCTCTCTCTAAGTCTACAATCCATGCCTCATCTCCTCCGATGAATGTAAACCTCGTGTAGCCAAGGAAACTAGGTATCTGCATCTCTTCAAAACTCGACGTCCTCGGCGAGAATCACTCCTCCTCGCTCGCTCTTTTTCTTGCTCGACGTCTTAACAAATATAAATATAATACCAAACATGCATACAAAGAGGTGAGATCATCTACGCCAAGACCAAGATGGCAAGAATGAAGATAAACACATACAATATCTCATACAGTTATCATACCATAATTACAATTATGCCACTAACATCAATATCATCACAAAACATGTAATATACAATAATTACAATCATGTCATTAACAATAATCAATAAATCAATTATCATAAACAGAAATTATGATAATACCCTTTATCATTATATGTATGCACACAGACTCAATTTCCTACTCCATGGAGCTACAACTCAGGTCGGAGAGAGTGATCGAAAAGAAGTATCGGTACCAACATGCCTTGGACCACGTGCTCAATTTTGCACATCCAGCATATACACGACAGTCTTTATCAGATCTTGATTAAGGATAGTGTCTCGATCCGGATCATTGGTGTGTTGCGTCGGTCTAATCCATGTTACCAAGTGGCCTCAATACTCAAGAGGGGGGGTGAATTGAGTAGTTAAAAATAAGTTCACAAATCTTTCGCAAATCGTTTGACAATCAATTTTCGTTGAAGCTATTGAATGATTAGAGATAATTGAATAGATGAGTTAAACACTTTTACTTATAAATGTAATAGCCAAGGAGACAATATCCAAGTAAAACAATTAAACAGTGCACAAAGATAAACAGAGGAGGGTTTAGAGAAACAAACACAGTCGTTTATCCTAGTTCAATCACCACTCCACTTGTGATCTACGTCCAGTCCCCAAGCAACAACTTGAGATTTTCCACTATATCTTCAAGCTTCAATGGGTGCTTGAAAAACCACTACAACCTTGAGCACTCAACAATATGGGATACCTCACCCAAAAGCTTGAGCCTCTATTTTCCAAGGGATACCTCACCCTTACAATACTTGAGAGATACCTCACCCTCACTAATCAGAATGTATAGTATTGAAGTAGAAGAAACTCTCTCTAGAGCAAGTGTTTACAAATTGAAGCTCTAATATGCTCTCAAGGATTTTTCACGTTTTTAATCGAAAACAGAGAGCAAGAAATGATTTTAAGGATTGATTCACGTTTTGAAGTATGATGATCAATTTTTGATTCAAGGTCAACCGCAAATAAGGACCCAACTTTGGTATTAATAAGTTTCTCAATTAATAGAGCCGTTGAGGTAGTTGGGCATGCATTTAATGCATTTAATATAGCCGTTGGACGTTGTCGAGTTTGTGTAATTGATTACATATCTCGTAATCGATTACATTGTTGTTCCAACGTTTTCAACTTTCGGGCTCGTGTAATCGATTACATTCTTGGTGTAATCGATTACATGGCTTCGACTTTGCTTGTAATCGATTACAATGCCCATGTAATCGATTACATGACTTCGACTTTGTCATTGTAATCGATTACAATATCCATGTAATCGATTACATGGCTCGTCGAACGTGTTCTTTGAGTTTCGGGTTTTGTGTAATCGATTACATTATTGGTGTAATCGATTACATGGCTTCGATTTGTTTGTAATCGATTACAATATCAATGTAATCGATTACATTACTCGTCGAACGTGTTCTTTGCCTTTCTGGCTTTGTGTAATCGATTACATATATTGTGTAATCGATTACATGGCCTCTGTCTTGCTTGTAATCGATTACATTGTTCATGTAATCGATTACATGCTTTCTGTTTGATGTGTAATCGATTACAAACATCATGTAATCGATTACATTAGCCTTTGAACACATTTTTCAAGTCCAATAATGCTTGTAAGTCATTTCCAACACCTCAAGATACTTGTTTAAACATAAATCCTTTTTAAGAGTGTTAGATTTAAAGTTGAAACTCAGGTTTTATTGAAAGCCATGTTTATCTTTGAAATTTCCCATTCATTTTGAAATCGTATATTGAAAAACCATTTGAGAAATCTTGAGAGCATTTAACATTAATATCCTAAGTCTTATAACTAAATAAACCTTCTCTTCTTTCTTTGATCTTGATTTTTCCTTTTGTGCTTGATCTTCTCTTTTGCTTTTGTTATCATCAAAAACCTTTTGACATGCCTTAGAGACATAAGCATTCACATTCTCCCCCTTTTTGATGATGACAAACTGATCATAGGAAAAAGAAAGAGTTTTTGCATTTGTATATAATAGTCATTTAGGTACAATGCTGCCCCCGGAGATTATGCATGATATTGGGTTAGATTTTGCATATGAAAAGCTTAATAACTTAAAAGGTCAATAACTCCCCCGTGCTCATGCAACCTTTAATTTCTCATGCAATCATTAATTACATTTCATTTCATCTTCATTTTTCCTCATTTTCTCCCCCGTTGGCATTATCAAAAAGACATAAGCATTTAAGAAAAATAGACAGCATGACAGCTATATTTCATGATTATCAAATTTTTGCCATAACAGAAAAGCCACAAAGATTAATCAGTCCAATCAATATTCCAAAGGCCAAACATTCAAGGTGAAAACAAGTTCATGTATTAATAATCAGTCCAATCAATATTTTAAAAGCCAAACATTCACAAACCAGTGGGCAAAAACAAAATATAACCATAAAGGTATACCAATTTTATATAAGCAGAGTTAAAACAAAATAAGTACAAGGTGGTCATCAATACAAGAAAATATATCAAGACAATAGGCCATGATCACTATCAGTGTCCTCGCTGTCACAAAAGACTTCACCCTCTGGATCTGCAGCAGAGTCTCCTAGATCAATGTTATCATCGCTGGGCATAAGATCGTCGTCAGAGTCTAGAAGCTCCTCATCATCAGTAGGAACTCCAGATGGACCAGCGAAGGATAGGGGATCCGGAGGGGCGAGAGGATGTGGGGGTGCAAGAAGCAATGGACTCTCGTGAATAGGAGGTCCACTTAGGAGGGATCTAATGGAGGCAAGCTCCTGGTCTGAGTAGTCCATCCTCACCAAGATGGTCAATCTTTTGCTCTATATGATCCATGCGTGTGTTTACGTTGGCGCTCGGGTTGCGCATTTCTTGGAGCAGAAGATCAAGAGAAGCCGGAGCAGGAGCAGAGGCGGTGGTATCGAGCCTCCTCATCATCACTATCCGGATCGTGATGGATATGACCAAATGTGCCATGAGTAATGTAATGCCACCTATCTTCCATCTTGTAGAGTCGAAGCTTCTTCGAGTATGCACCCAATTGATTGGGGTCCCTTCGAGCTGGTGTCCTTGGACTCTTCAGCCAGTGAAATGCGACAGTACTCAAGGATTGTGGTGACCAACATGGCGAAGGGGAGAGTAGAGTTCTTCTTTTTCTTGACCTCCAGCATATGCTCTAGAATGTAGTAACCCCAGTTTATTGGGTGCCCTGTGGTCATTGCCCATAATGCCACTACATCATCCTTGAGGACTTGGGAGTAATTCCCTCCTCTGGGAATCAATCCACGAACCAAGAGGTAGTGGAGAACCCTGTTTTCCATAGTGAGGCCAGTAGTCATTATTCTTCGTTTAGGATCACTAGGGAGGTGGTATCCAGTCCTAATCAAGGAGAGAAGAGCAGCATTATGCTCAAACTCATGCCCCCAGACTTTGGCATTTCCACAGAACTGAGCTCCATCAGGAGTGAGCTTGGTAAGCCTATACCACTCTGCCATTGTTAACCTGATTTGTTGCTTTTTCACTTCAGAGATTATGCAATTATCTTCAACCTTCAAGTTAGCATAAAATACTCGGACAAGGTTAGGGTAGATGGCCTTCTCTATGCTCGAATCCCAAAGAAGCCTAAGTTTTCTATTGTCCTAAAGCTCTCTAAAGGTTCACTCTCGCAGAAGGTGATGGGAAGATACACGGGAGAGATGATTTTACTGGCCGGAAGTTCTTCCTCCTAACAACTCAGCTTTCTTCATAGTGGAGAAGTGCCTCGTGAGGTCCAGGCCAGATATATTGCGTGAAGAGCCACCAGAGGAACCTCCAACAGCAGCCCCTGTTCTTGGGCGCTTCGAGCGATGAGAGGATTCAGCCATTGATGAGAAGGAGAAGCAAGGGATGAGTGGTAAATGGTTGGGGATGAGTGAGGAGAGAGAGAGAGGGACGAGATTAGGTCAGAAAAGTGGAGAAGGTGTTCGTGAGAGAAGATGGGGAGATTTGGATGAGGGATGTGAGGGGATTTTGAACGATGGGCTATGTGGAGAGGGGTTTTCCGAGATTGAGAGAGGTGAAATGACGGGTTTTGGTGGAGATTTGAGTGAGAAAATAGAGATTTTGAGATTTGAGGTGCGTGGGAGCAGAAGGAGAGAACGAGGAAGATGAATAGGTTCGAAGAAGAAATGAGCCTTACGCGCGTCAGAAACCTTTTAAAAACCCTGTGTAATCGATTACATTATGTGTGTAATCGATTACATGCGTTCTGGTGGGTATGTAATCGATTACATGCTTTCTGGTGGGTATGTAATCGATTACATTTTTAGTGTAATCGATTACATGCTTTCTGGGAACCTTGTAATCGATTACATAGTTGATGTAATCGATTACTTGAGTTCTGAGTTGGTTGTAATCAATTACAAAATGTGTGTAATCGATTACATGCGTGATTAACTGTGTAATCGATTACAAAGACATTGTAATCGACACAAAGACTTTTTTAACTCAGATTTTATGCGTCCAAACAAAGATATAATCATTTTTAAACCATCCAAATCAGTTTTAAAGCAACTTAAATCAATTCAAATCATCATTTAAACATATAAACAAATCATGTTATGATTCAACTCATATAATTGATCAAAATTATCATTTTTACCAAGAATTTCACCCTTTTTGATGAAATTTGAGGTTGTTGAATTTCTTGTCAACATTGGACATGAGGGAGCACCCAAAAACAACTTAGGGGAAATCTCCAACGCTCAAGTTAGTATGGGATTCAAATATAATGAAAATTTAGAGATTTTGCAGCAATGTGGCATAATTATGCGTAAAAAATACAAGATTATGCAAATAGAAATTAATTTATGCAGAATGATCCAATATACCCAGTTCATTTCTAATGTAGAAAAATGCTTCTTTTGCTAGGGGTTTGGTGAAAATATCAGCTAGTTGCTTAGTTGTTTCAACAAATTCAAGTATGCAATCACCTCTTTGAACATGATCTCTAATGAAATGATGTCTTATTTCAATATGCTTGGTTCTAGAATGCAAAATGGGATTTTTTGACAAGTTAATTGCACTAGTATTATCACATTTTATGGGAATGTGATCAAGCTCAAGACCATAGTCCAAGAGTTGCTGTTTCATCCAAAGGACTTGAGCACAAAGAACTCCCAAATACCGCAACATATTCAAACCACCGTGGACAATGCCACACTATTTTGTTTCTTCAGTGCCAAGAAACTAGTGAGCTTCCAAGCAAGTGGCATGTCCCACTAGTGCTCTTTCGATCCATTTTGTATCCAAAGAAAATCAGAATCGAGTACCCAATAAGACTACTGAGGCTCCCTTAGGGTACCATAAACCCATTTGTGATGTGCCTATTAGATATTTCATTATTCTCTTAACAAAGACTTAGGTGTGATTCCTTAGGATTAGCTTGATATCTAGCACACATGCATACACTAAACATTATATTAGGCCTACTTGCAGTGAGATAAAGGAGTGAGCCAATCATACCTCTATATTTTGTAATTTCTACCGATTTACCTCCTTCATCCTTATCCAAATAGCAAGAGGTGCCCATAGGAGTAGCCATATGCTTGGCATTGTCCATTCCAAACTTTTTGAGCAGCTCCTTGCAATACTTGGATTGGCTTATAAATGTTCATTCTCTTGTTTGCTTGATTTGTAGACCAAGGAAGAAGTTGAGCTCACCCATCATGGACATCTCAAACTCACTTTGCATAATATTTGAAAATTCTTTACAAAGAGAGTTGTTAGTAGTTCCAAATATAATGTCATCAACATAGATTTGAACTAGAAGAATGTCATGCATTTTGTGTTTTATGAAAAGAGTGGTGTCAACTTTACCTCTAGAAAAGCCTTTTTCTAAAAGAAATTTGCTCAACCTTTCATACCAAGCTCTAGGAGCTTGTTTCAAGCCATACAAGGCCTTTTTCAATTTAAAAACATGGTTGGGCATTTCAAAGTCCTCAAAACCAGGAGGTTGTTCTACATACACCTCTTCTTGTATAAAACCATTTAAAAAAACACTTTTGACATCCATTTGATAGAGTTTGAAATCCATGATGCAAGCATATGCAAGTAGCATTCTAATGGCCTCTAATCTAGCTACGGGAGCATAAGTTTCTTCATAATCTATGCCTTCTTCTTGATTATATCCCTTAGCTACAAGCCTAGCTTTATTTCTTATTATTGAACCCGTTTCATCAAGTTTGTTCCTAAAGACCCATTTGGTGCCAATTATAGGATGATCATTGGGCCTTGGAACTAATTCCCAAACTTGATTCCTCTCAAATTGGTTTAGTTCTTCTTGCATGGCCAAGATCCAATGCTCATCATTAATGGCCTCATTTATGTCTTTAGGTTCAACTTGAGAGAAAAGGCTAGATGATTACATGCATCTCTAAGTGAGTTTCGAGTGATTACTCCTTTTGATACATCACCTATCACTTTGTCGAGAGGATGATATCTTGAAGTCCTCCATTCCTTGGGTAGATCTAAGATTTCTGAATCTTCTTGCCATGTATGATCAAGGAGTCTCTTTTCTTCCTTCTTGGGCTCTATCTCTTGATTTTCCAAGTGCGTCTTTGCCAAGATTTCTGCAACATCATCAACAAGTTCCTTTCTCGGCTCATTTGGGTTAGTTTCATCAAATGCAACATGTATGGACTCTTCTATGATCATAATTCGTTTATTATAGACTCTAAAGGCCTTGCTATGAATAGAATAACCAATGAATATTCCCTCATCAGATTTTGCATCAAACTTCCCCAAGTTATCCTTTCCATTATTCCAAACAAAGCATTTACATCCAAAAACATGAAAATGTGACACATTAGGTTTCCTTCCTTTGTACAATTCATATGGGGTTTTCTTTAAAATTGGCCTTATTAGGGCTCTATTCATAACATAACAAGCGGTGTTAACCGCATCCGCCCAAAAGTACTTAGGAAGATTGGCCTCATTGAGCATAGTTCTTGCCATTTCTTCTAAAGATCGATTTTTCCTTTCTACAACACTATTTTGTTGTGGTGTTCTAGGGGCAGAAAAATTATGCTCAATGCCATGTTCATCACAAAAAGTTTCAAATTCATGATTTTCAAATTCACCACCATGATCACTTCTTATGGATGCAATACAAAAACCTTTTTTTTTTTGGATAACTTTGGCAAGTTTTCTAAATGATTGAAAAGCATCATTTTTGTGGGCCAAGAATAATGTCCATGTAAATCTAGAAAAATCATCCACAATCACTAATGCATAGTAATTCCCACCAAAGCTCATAGTTCTAGAGGGTCCAAAAAGATCCATGTGCAAAAGTTGTAAAGGTCTAGAAGTTGAAACTATGTTTTTAGCTTTAAAAGAGACCTTTACTTGTTTTCCTTTTTGACATGCATCACAAAGTTTTTCTTTTTCAAATTTGAGCTTTGGAAGACCAATTACTAGTTCTTTAGAGACCAATTTGTTTAAGTGATCCATGTGAATGTGAGCAATTCTTCTATGCCATAACCATGAATCATTTTCTCTACTCATAAAGCATTTAGCATCATTTGAGGAAATATCATCAAGACTAATCATATATATGTTGTTGACTCTATGACCAACAAACTTAACTTGCTTATCATCCTTTTCCTCAATTATGCAACAAGAGGAATCAAATATAACTCTATTGCCTTTATCACACAATTGACTAATACTAAGCAAATTATGTTTAAGTCCTTCGACAAGTAAAACATTATCAATAGATGATGAAGGGATCTTACCAACTTTGTCAATTCCAAGAATCTTCCCTTTGTTGTTGTCACCATATGTGACATGACCATGTTTCTTATGTGTAAGGGAGGAGAACTTGAAGCCATCACCGGTCATGTGCTTGGAGCAACCACTATCAAGATACCAACTTGAGCTCTTGGTCTTCAACCACACCTCGGTATCGCTTTCTCCACTTTCTTCTCCTTGAGCCATGAGGCAAAGATGGGCTTCTTCATTTTCTGAATCGTCGAAAGAGCTTAAGTCATTGTCCTCCCAAGCTATATATGCTCTTCTTCCTTTCTTTTCCTTGGAGGGTCTTTTCTCAAACTTCTCCATCTTCTTGAGATATATAGGACACTCCATTTTCATGTGCCCCGGTTTTCCACATTCGTAGCATTTTGGAGGAGTAGAGGATCCTTCTCCTTTGTGATATGCTTTCTATTGAGGAAAGGGTGGTCTTCTTTGAAACCCCTTTTTCTTCAAGAATCTTCCGAATTTTCTCACAAGAAGACTAAGATTCTCCTCACTTAGCTCAATATTTTCAGCATCCTCTTCACCATCTTCATCATCATCCTCAAGTATGAAAGAGGTGGCCTTGAGTGCAATTCCCTTCTTCTTTTTGTCATGTTCTTCATTTTGATTGAGCCTATTAGTTCCAGCTCATGCTCTTGAAGTTTTCCGAATAGGGTGGCTAGAGACATGGTTGATAAATCTCTTGATTCCGCAATCGCCGTTACCTTGGGTTGCCAATTCCTGCTTAGACATCTCAAGACTTTGTTAATAAGATCCTCATTAGGAAATGTCTTTCCCAATGAGATGAGATGATTAACAATATGAGTAAATCTCTTTTGCATATCTTGAATACTCTCACCTTGATTCATTCTAAACAATTCATATTCATGAGTAAGAGTGTTTATTCGAGATCTTTTTACCTTACTAGTACCTTCATGAGTTACTTGTAGGGTATCCCACATTTCTTTTGCGGTCTTACAATTTGACACCCTAAAGAATTCATCATACCCCAAAGATGTGGTGATGATGTTCTTGGCTCTCAAATTATATTGAACCTTCTTTTTATCATCATCGGTCCAATCACTTCTAGGTGTATTAATTGTCACACCATCCTTAGTTTGTGTAGGGACAAAAGCACCATTTTCAATCAAGTCCCCACACATCTAAGTCAATAGCTTCAATAAAAATTTTCATCCTTTCTTTCCAATAGGCATAACCATCCCCATTGAAATAAGGAGGTCTATTTATAGAAGAACCTTCATTTGAAAAACCATTTGAAGCCATCACTTCTCTTGAAGTCGCTAAGCTCTTTATACAAGAGTCTAGCTTTCGATACCACTTGTTACCAAGTGGCCTCAATACTCAAGAGGGGGTGAATTGAGTAGTTAAAAATAAGTTCACAAATCTTTCGCAAATCGTTTGACAATCAATTTTCGTTGAAGCTATTGAATGATTAGAGATAATTGAATAGATGAGTTAAACACTTTTACTTATAAATGTAATAGCCAAGGAGACAATATCCAAGTAAAACAATTAAACAAAGGCACAAAGATAAACAGAGGAGGGTTTAGAGAAACAAACACAAATTGTTTATCCCGGTTCAATCACCACTCCACTTGTGATCTACGTCCAAATCCCAAGCAACAACTTGAGATTTTCCACTATATCTTCAAGCTTCAATGGGTGCTTGAAAAACCACTACAACCTTGAGCACTCAACAATATGGGATACCTCACCCAAAAGCTTGAGCCTCTATTTTCCAAGGGATACCTCACCCTTACAATACTTGAGGGATACCTCACCCTCACTAATCAGAATGTATAGTATTGAAGTAGAAGAAACTCTCTCTAGAGCAAGTGTTTACAAATTGAAGCTCTAATATGCTCTCAAGGATTTTTCACGTTTTTAATCAGAAAACAGAGCAAGAAATGATTTTAAGGATTGATTCACGTTTTGAAGTATGATGATCAATTTTTGATTCAAGGTCAACCGCAAATAAGGACCCAACTTTGGTATTTATAAGTTTCTCAATTAGTAAAGCCGTTGGAGGTAGTTGGGTATGCATTTAATGCATTTAATATAGCTGTTGGACGTTGTCAGAGTTTGTGTAATCGATTACATATCTCAGGTAATCGATTACATTGTTATTCCAACGTTTTCTGAACTTTCTGGGCTCTGTGTAATCGATTACATTCTTGGTGTAATCGATTACATGGCTTCTGACTTTGCTTGTAATCGATTACAATGCCCATATAATCGATTACATGACTTCTGACTTGCTGTGTAATCGATTACAATATCCATGTAATCGATTACATGGCTCGTCGAACGTGTTCTTTGAGTTTCTGGGTTTTGTGTAATCGATTACATTATTGGTGTAATCAATTACATGGCTTCTGACTTTGTTTGTAATCGATTACAATATCAATGTAATCGATTACATTACTCGTCGAACGTGTTCTTTGCCTTTCTGGGCTTTGTGTAATCTTACATATATTGTGTAATCGATTACATGGCTCTGCCTTTTTTGCTTTGTAATCGATTACATTGTTCATGTAATCAATTACATGCTTTCTGTTTGATGTGTAATCGATTACAAACATTATGTAATCGATTACATTAGCCTTTGAACACATTTTTCAAGTCCAATAATGCTTGTAAGTCATTTCCAACACCTCAAGATACTTGTTTAAACATAAATCCTTTTTAAGAGTGTTAGATTTAAAGTTGAAACTCAAGTTTTATTGAAAGCCATGTTTATCTTTGAAATTTCCCATTCATTTTGAAATCGTATATTGAAAAACCATTTGAGAAATCTTGAGAGCATTTAACATTAATATCCTAAGTCTTATAACTAAATAAACCTTCTGTCTTCTTTCTTTGATCTTGATTTTTTCTTTTGTGCTTGATCTTCTCTTTTGCTTTTGTTATCATCAAAAACCTTTTGACATACCTTAGAGACATAAGCATTCACAACCCATGGTACAGAAGAGCTACCATCTGTCCATTGTAGGCAACCCGCACCCCAATGCCCCCAAGGTCAACGAGTGACTTACACTACGCATATCACACCCACTCAGGAGGTGTAGTCTCTCCTAGGCAACTAGCCTCATACAGTCCATTGGACCTTTCCAATGCATATACCATGCACTATTCACATTTCTATTTCATATCACATATTCGGGTCCCATTCAATAATCTAACAAGATAATTCTTCGTATTTTAATCGCTAGCGTAATATTTCCACGCTTTTCTCAATCGTGACTCAATTGTCGCCTTTTCAAAATCGCGTAGCGATTTTTCAACATTTTCCAATCGCGTAAGTATTTTTCTTACGTTTTAAATCAAAAATAGTATTTTTCTCATTTTAATACTAAAATTAACTTTATTTTTCATATTGGCACTTTAGTCCCTCAAAAACTTATATTTACACATTAGTCCCTCAAAAATTAATATTTACAAAATTATCCCTCTTTTATAAAATATTTATAATTTAACCCCTCTACAAATAATATTTATAATATGACCCCTCTAAAAATAAGTATTTACACAATGACCCCTCATTTTGATAAAATGTACAATTTAGTCCTTCTTTTATAAAAATTTGCGGTATAACTCCTCTAAAAAATTAGTAAATGGTATTGTTTTTCAAAAATCGTTATTTCTTTTCTTTACTACTCATAAAATTATTTTATTTTATTATACTCAAAATTTTCCCAAATTCATTTAAATCTCTTAGTTCTCATTTTAATTCATCAGTGTAAGGACTTTGGTCCTTTTTCCATAGTATGGCCGTAAGCCTCAGTACTCTTTGGAGTACACATACAATCGATTCATCATATTATTCATCATCCTAAATTAGACATATAATCTCATGCTTTCATAATTTCACATACACACATAATATCAAAGCTTTAAGCATTTAATCACACATGCAAGCATAGAAACTCAATCAAACACCACACAAACACAATCAAATAATCGGTGAAGAACCCTTATGGATTTTTCACCGTACAAAACCATCCTCACACCACCAAAACCTAGTTGGTGAGGTTAAATCTCCCTCTTACCTCTTAAAGACAAACCCTTCAAGCTCTCCTCCTTCTCCTTGACTTTCGTATGGCTCACAACAATTCCTAACAATTCTAAAATAATTAGTAAAATCACAAACAATGCTCAATAATAACAAATCATGGAACAAACATGGCTTAGAAAATTATGAACATAAATTTGAACCATAAAAACCAAAGTTTACCTTCAAGAAAGTAAGCTAGAAGTGGGATTTTTGAAGTACTTAGGATGTGATTTTGGGAAAACTTTCTACATAGAAAGTGTTTAGAATGTAGTTTAGCTTTAAGAAGTGATGAGAATAAAATTATAGGTGATAGATGGTGTCTGTAAGGTGCTTGGCCGAACCAATGAAGAGAAAAGAAAGAAAAACTGATGCTTCGGTTCGTAGGATTTTTGAGAGAAAAGATGGATGCTTTTTGATGAGTGGGAAAAATGTAATTCTGTGAGAGTGAAATTATGAGTCTTTCTTTGTGGGATAAACTTAGATAAAATTTAGGATTTACTTGAAGTAAAATATCCTATTCTGAATGCACATGGCTTATGTCATTCATTTGACTTTCAAGGTTATTGGATTGTTCAAGAACCTTGTAGAACCCCCTCCAAGCTGCTGCATGGTCATGAGTTTCAAAGGAAATTTTTGATGAAATTAACATAACAGAATACTGTATGATGAGAGAACATTATTTCCCAAGTATGGCCAAAAATCAAGTGCTGTCGGATAAGCATTCTGTCGAATGATAATTCTGTTAGACGAATGGTGATTTTGTCAGACGAATATCAAAACTGTCGGATAAACTAAAAAGGTCAACAGAATTCCCAATTCGTCGGATGGGTGTTAACGTAGAAGAAATTTTCAAATTGTCGAACCGACAAAAATACTATATGATTAGAAATTCAAATTCAACGAATTTTGACATTAGAGAAGTTTCTTTACTGAATGACTAGAAATTCTTACTCAACGGTCATTAGCATCACAACTGGACGAACATTATCATTCTATTTCGATGAACATTGGCATCCATACTCGACGGAAATTGACATTCTTATTTAACGGACATGAGTCTTCTCACTCGACAGATGTTAACATTTTCACTCGACGAATTTTAACCTAGTACCAAATAGTCAGAAGATCAAATTTGACAAATTTGAACAGAAGTTCAAATTCGATGAATATCTCAAATTCGACGGATATAGCATGGTCTTAAAATATTCAATTTCGACAGATTTTGGCATTGTTTCAGAAAGTCCAATTCGATGAATATGAGCATCTCCACTCGACGGATAATACTTAGTGGCTTTGTCAAGATTCATTTTTCACCATTGTTCAGATCAACGGTTTAGATCAAAGCTTCTACAACAAGCTTTACAATCTAACGGTTCACAAAGAAGTCAATGCTTCTTTTGTTGACTCATTCTAATTGGTTTAGAAAGTCAAGCCTACTTTCGTTGACCTTTTCTCATTGGCTAGAATTTGTCCAGTCAACTGTGCTGACTATTTTTCATAAACGTGGGCCCCACGAACTTTTCGCGTCCATAAAATAATTTTACTACTGTTTTTAAGACAGTAGGCACTGTTGAATAAAATAATATTATAAAAATATAAAATTATTTTATTGCATAGTTAAATCCTAAAAATTACGAGATTAATATATATATCAATCAGAATTAAGTTTAGTAAGATCCCCCAGCTCTAATTAATTAAAATAAGATTTTTTCCAGTCAGAAAATTATTATTTTCTTGACTCGGAGCAAATTACACAAAATGATAAAAAATGATCTCAGAACAGTCAAACTATTTTTATAACACACAGAAAATGTAAAATAGTGTAATTCTGCTATTACTATTCACATAGTCAGAATTTGGGGTGTTACACTATTTGATTATCCATGCCTAGAAACTTTGTATTCACAAATGATAATTTATTAGAGCCAAGGGCTAATCGATTATCAACTTCCAAAATACTAGGATTTTGAGTGATAATCGATTAGACCAAGAGTGCTAATCGATTATGCACGTCTAGATTGCTATGTTTTGAGTCATAATTGATTAGACCACATGTGCTGATCGATTATGCCCTTCTAGAATGACATGTTAGTTGGTCATAATCGATTAGTTAGAGTTGGTAATCGATTATGGACTTGTAGAATGCCATTGTTGGGCAGTGATAATCGATTAGAGCAGAGTGTTAATTGATTATCCTCTTACAAAATAAGAACATTGGTAGTTAATAATTGATTACCCAACCATGATAATCGATTATCAGACTCTTGTTTTGGGCAAATGGAGTTCCATATTGTACAATATAAAGAGAATAGGATGAGATCACTATATAAAGTGACTTATATTATGAATGTGCACTTTGTAGCTTAATGGAATGATAATGTAGTGCACTAGATATGCCTATGTGATAGGATAATTGAGATTGTACACTTGTTATACTTATGAGGTGTACTAGAAAATGTTTTTTTCCTTTATAAAAGTAAAGTTGAGCAAGTACTGAATGTTGAACAATGATTTGCTCCTTTAAATTGTTGCAGTTAAGCTAGAATTGAATTGATATGAATATGCTCAAACTAAAATACATTAGAAAGATCCTTGAATAGAGGTGATCAATACTTGCTATTCCCAGAGTATTGTAACCTTAGTAAGATGTGCACAATCTTGTCGCCAGTGAATTTCAGGAAATGAACCTCGATAAGGAAGATGATCCTAAATATATAGTATGAGATTTCTCATTAGTTTCCTTATCAAATGTGAATTTCAGGAATTGAACCTCAATGGGGAAGCTGATCATAAATTCATAGTATGAGACTTCTCATTCGTTTCCTTATCAGATGTGGCTAGGGTTACCGGTAGTGTGAGGAGGTAACATTCCCTCCCTATCAAATGATATAAGGAACTAGGTTCTTGAGAATATGCCTAGAAAGATGATGACATATGAGCATTAGAAAGAGATTTACACATGATTGAACACTATCATAACATTGTGAAAATGCTATTTACATAGATCAAGGGTTGATAATGAATGTTTGCATTATGAGAGGATGTGTGCTTTCTAGTGATAATGAGTTATGAGTTATGACTCATGTTTGATATATTGGTGATGTGTTGAATTTAGATATAATGGGTGATTGTGAATTATTATTTGATGATAAAAATGGAATTTCTGCCTCGGGAAGAGAAAGGAAACCCCGTTTGGATTTAACCACCTTTCTATATGATATTTACAATTATAACTTTATTTTTCTGAAGTAGCTGGAGTTATCATGATGACATGTTATATGTATACCTATTGAGAATTTTAGAATTCTCACCCATTGTACTCTTATTTCCATGATAATTCTAGAGCGGGACCATTCCAAAGAGTAGAAGTGCAAATGTTGATGTAGCATACAATTATTTACTAGTTTTAACCATTGCCTTGTCCCTATAGATATGCAGTGATTTTATAAATATTTTCTATGTACTTATACATGATAAGGCTTAGTTTTGTATTATTTGTACAATGATGTGCTAGTTTGTATGGAATAGATTTTCCATTTATATGTACATATATTACTTTTCTTCACAAGGCTCATATTTTATAGTTTGTTGAGTATCAAAGAATGATGTTAGTATAGTAGTAACATGCTTAAACCTAATTACTTTTGTATAAATCCGGATATACTAGTAGTAATAGTTTTGGGGCATTACACAAAATGCGTCCTAATAGTAGACAATGGTTTGAGACCTAGAGACATCACTTATGGGGATAGCCTAATCGTATCGTTTTGTGCCCGAAGGGATTAGTCTCACACCCAAAAAATGTAGGGATACCCTAAGAAGAAGAAAAAACTATAATTATAGATGCACAAATTAAAAAGTATTTAAAGGCTTGAAAAAGACAATTGTTAAGAGGGCATTTTAGTCACAATAGTGTCTGAAAGTTAGTCTCATTGCAATCCCTGTCAAAATACCTTGTCAAAGACAAAAAAAAAAAAAGATTAGTTATAAATAAGAGTAAGAAATGCTTATAATTTTATTTTAATTTGTGTTTAATGAATAACAATGGCATAGTATGGATATACAACATATCATAGTTGTATGACATGGACCGACCCGGCCAGTCAGATTAGAAAACCTGTGACCCAGGCTTTAGAACGACCCGATTCATACTAAAGAAGGTTTTTCTGATCGACCCGGTCAAAATCGGTCAAACCTGGATGACCCAAGCAACCTGCCTGGGCTGATCCGACCAGTGTTTGTTTTTAAATAAAATTTCAAAAATGTTACTTGTGAGATTTGAACTTGGTACATAAATGACTTTTATGATAAAATGCATTATACCATTAAACCATACATTTCTATTAAATTACATTCTCAATTTTTTAATTTATATTACTATCCCACTCATCTTATTTTTGAACATAATGTTGAACTATTATCATTGCTAGTTTAATTATATCATATAACACTTTTTTCATATAGTATTTTTTTATATAATGTTTATTTTTATGAAGTATCTTTTCATATAATATTTTTTAAAAAAAAATTCTTTTTGTCCAAATTTTTTTATTCAACCGCTTGATCCACAATTAGACCGTTAACCTGGTAATCTATCCTTCTGACCGAATTGACTTCCTGTCCTAGTTATACAACTATGCAGTATATAACATTAAAGTTGTTGACTTAGCAACTAGGCCACGCCCACTAGCCCCTCCCTTGCGGGTATGCTGCGGGTTTCTCATTCCCTTTTCTTCTTGCTAATTTGGTCCCAATATATGGCCTCCCCTATACCAAAAAAGATGTTGACTTATTATTAATTTTTACATGTTTCTGTTGGATTAACACCCTTGATTTTGTTGTTATTTTAATTTATTATTAAATAATTAAGAGTTAGAGAATGAATTATATTCTTTTTGCGCTGAATAGAATGAATTACATTCTATTGTTATCATAATTGATATTACTATACTTTATTGTCATACAGCAATACATGTTGAATGTACTGAGTTTAACAATGACAATATACTAAACAAACTTAAATCATGCCCCAAAAAATCATTTGGAACCGAACCAACAACTAATTTGGCTCTGTTTTGTCTTTGAGGCATCATGGTTTAAAATTTAGTTTATAAAATCCATACTTCATGTTTTGATTCTAAATGCAGTTGTTATTTTGATATCAATCCATACTTCATAGTTTAATACCCTTTGTGGCAAAATAAGTACTTTTGTCCCATGTGACATCCTACCTAGTACTGAAGCAACAAGAATAAGAAGTCACTTTTGTATTCTTAATTAATTGTTAATTTTAAAATAGTCATAATTAATTTAGGTGGGACCCTCCATTTTACTCAGGTTTAGTTATTTCATACATCAAAGGAACCTAAGTTAATCAAGTCGTCTAGTTTAAGTATTTATATCTTTCTTTAATTGATCATCTCTTCGTCGTAGAAAGGTTGAGTTTGTTTAAGGCATATGGTTAACAATTTATTAATAATTTAAGAACCAATATCCCAAAACTATCAGTGTTTAGTTATTTCCTTACTCTCTGACGTACTTGAGACTACACATATGATTCTATAAAACATTTACATCTTACGTAATGATGAGACAAAATAACAAGATTTATAACTCTGCCATAAGAAACAAGATCTTTATACAAACGGATTCTAGTCTAACTATGAACTTAAAGGACTCCTTCAACATCAATGAGTAAACTCAACCAATCTTCAGATCATGGGCAACAACAATAGTTGGTATCTAATAAGGCATCCAAAGCTCAGAGTCTAAAAACACCACAACAAATGGGGTGAGAATAAAAATTTCTCATTAGATAGTGCACAATTAAAAGCAATAGAAAACATGGTGTTTCCAAGGGTATCATCTACCTTAAACATTTTATCTTTCCATAGTTCACAACAATGCAACATATACTTTTCATAATTACATACTTATCATGCGATACTCAAATAAAAACCATGTTAAGTGCAAATGCTGGATGAGAATGATATCTCATAAAATTACTCGTATCTTTAATCTCTTTTACTTTTTTTCTTTCTCTATTTAAAGGCCTCTATGCCCCTCATGTGCATCTAGTGATAGAGGACTGCTATGTCCCTCCTGTGTTGAATTTCAATTCAAATATATATATATATATATATGTGGATTAGAATTATTTAATAATTAAAATATTGTTTAAATTATTAATATATATTAATTATGAAATTATGTTTTATAATATAGCACTTGATTAATTTATGAATATTATAATTGAGCTTTTGTTGTGAGTAACCCATGATGGGTTTGAGCTGTTCATTTAGTAGCATGTTGAGAAGTCCCTACTCTCATCTAGTAAGTTATAAACTGCTTCCCCATTAGGCAGTTTAGTGTACGCATAGAAAACCTACCAGGATTGAGGGCAGTTTCTCTCACATACAAGAATTCTTTTGATCTTTTCACTGAACAACAATGGATTGTGGAATCATATCAGGTACACATTCTTAATCTATCTCTTGAATATAATTCATTTAATATGCTATAATCTTATATCTATAATTGATCTAAATTTATAGAATTATTGAAACAAATCCTTCAATTGGTATCGGAGCTTAATTAGATACAAATTATGGCTATTATATTTTTTTCCCATAATTAAATCATAAATTCGTATTCACTGATGTATGAACCCTAACTATGTAATTTGGGATTTTAATTATATCTGTGATTTCACTTTATGCCTTGAAAGTAATGTTCCGTTTATTTTTTTTTCCCCTTGAAAGCATTGTCCTCGGTTCGGTTGCACTGTTTTGTAAAGATGATTCTTGTCTCATCATGGATAAAGAATTTCGAACCTTTTTCTTTTTTTGTTGGGTTGAAACCAAACCTGTTGAATCTGGATTGCTGGACTTTCGATGTTTTTTCTTTTCTTTTCTTTTGATGTGATAAAGCTTCAATTTTTATTCAAAGTGAAACAATAAAAAAAAAAAATGATACAGCAACACTGCAACGGAGGTGCAGTTGGATGTGAGAACGTGTTTCAATACTTGGCTTTATTGTTTTTGAAGCTAAAGAACGTAGTGCACTTTATTGACTTATTGCTAGGTGTTTGTTTTTTTTTGTCTTATATGTTAAGATTGTGACTTTTATTTCTTTTGTCAAAATTGCTTGAACACTAATATGTGCTAATGTAATACTGTGTTCATTAAAGATAATGTGAAATTTTATTTTCACTAATGTTATGAAGTATCTATATCTTAGAATTAAATGTATAATATATTTGTTAATCATCAAAGTGATCAAATATTTAAGTTAATTTAATTTTAAATTATTAATAATTTGTATAACTGTGAGCTCACCTATCATGGGCACAAGTGTACAAATTTTGTGAGTTGAATGATTAAATTTCTTTTCAATCATAATTTTTATTGCATTACTAGTAATTACACCCTATCGGTGTGTTGTTATTAATGTAATTTGTTATTATATAATGTACTGTTAGATTTATGCTTATGTCAATTATTTTTCGAGTACCTTATCGGTATTAGAAATTTTGGTGATATAAGATTTGTAGATTGTATTATTATATTTCTTATTTATTATGGTTCGGGACCCTTAGGCGGGACCATGATAAGTAAGAAATTTTCTAAAGGGCTTATTTGGTTGAGCATACGGAACCATTTAATTCTCTTGTTGCATGATAACATTGTACATATTAAATGTTTCCTTTTGTTGTTTTCATGCCAGCCTCTTTGCCTATGCAATTGACTTCTGTCAAAACTTTGAATGGGACTAATTTTGAGGATTGGAAAGAATCTCTGAATCTTTATTTTGCTATCACTAATATGGACTTAGCTTTGAGAGAAGAAGAGCCTGCTGCTCTTACTACTGAGTCCACTGCTGCTGAAAAGGCTTCTCGTGAAAAATGGGAGCACTCAAACAGGGTGTGCCTTAAGGTGATGAAATACACTATGGAGAAGTCAATTAGACAGAGCATTCCAGACAGCAAGAATGCTAAGGAATTTCTGAAATTTGTTGGTGAGAAATTCACGACTTTTGATAAAGCTCAGAAGGGTCAATATCTTTCTTTGATTGAGAAGACTAAGTATGATGGTGTTAGTGGAGTTCGTGAGCACATCATGAAGTTAGTGCACTATTTTAATAAACTGAAGTCTCTCAAGGTTGATCTCGGTGAGAGTTATCTGATCTGGCAGGTTCTGGAGTCACTTCCTTCTCAATTTGATGTTCTGAAGACCTTTTATAACACTCAGAAAAATGAGTGGACTGTTGATGAAATGATTGCTATTGTCTCTCAAGAAGAGGATTCTATAAGGAAAGGGAAATCACATAGTGTTCATTTTGTTGCTTCTACTTCTGGTACTAAAAATGAGAAAAGGGAAGGTTACAAAGGCAAGTTTCAACATGATAAGAAGAAAGGGGGGAAAATATCTCAGCACCTAGAACCTAAGAAAAATTTCTTCAAGCCTAACAAGAATTTCTTCAAGGGAAACTGCAAGTATTGCAAGAAGTATGGCCATAAAGTGGATGATTGTTACATTCTCAAGAAGAAACTTGAGAAACAAGGTACACTCCTAGCTCTAGCTTGTTTTGAATCAAATATGATTGATGTTGCTCCCAATACTTGGTGGTTTGAATCAGGTGCAACTATTCACGTTGTGAATTCTTTATAGGGGTTCACAAGCCTGAGGAAGCCAAGTAATGTTGAATCCAAGATCATTGTGGGAGATGGTACTAGAGTATCAATGGAAGAAATAGGAGTAGTTACCTTACATTTACCTTCTGGTTATACTTTATTTTTGAAAGATGCTGTTTATGTACCTTCCATGAGGAGAAATTTAATTTCAGTTTCAGCTTTGGATAGATGTGGCTACACTTTTGAATTTGGTAATGGAAAAGTTGTTGTTTGTTTTGATTCTGTTGTTGTTGGTTCAGGAGTTTTGTGTGATGGGTTATATATGCTGAATTTGAATGATATATCTATTAACTCTATTGTTGGAAGTAAGCGTAATAGGATTAATGAGAGTTCTTCTATGCTATGGCATAGACGTTTGGGGCATATCTCTAGGCCTCGAATTGAAAGACTGATTAGGGAAGGTATTCTTCATAACCTTAACTTCTCTGATTTTGACACTTGTGTAGATTGTGTTAAAGGCAAGTTCACTGCCAAAACTAGGAATAAAGGAGCAAACAGGTGTGATGATGTGCTACAGTTGATTCATACAGATATGTGTGGACCAATTACACCCACTGCTATGGGTGGATATAGGTATTTTATTACCTTTATAGATGATTTCTCCAGATTCGGTTAGATAGATCTTCTCTAGGAAAAATCTAGTTCTTTAAATGCCTTCAGATCCTTTAAGGCTGCTGTTGAATTGAAGACAGGGAAGAAGATCAAATGTGTGAGGTCTGACAGAGGAGGTGAGTATTACGGTAGATATGATGAAACTGGAAGAAATCCAGGACCGTTTGCCAGATTTCTTGATGAATGTGGAATTGAAGCTCAATATACTATGCCTGGTACTCCTGAACAGAATGGAGTTATAGAGAGACGTAACCGCACGCTTATGGATATGGTGAGATGCACGTTGAGCCATTCGTCATTGCCAGAATTTCTTTGGGGAGATGCTTTGAAGACTACTGTGTACATTCTTAATCAAGTACCTAGCAAGTCTATACCGAAAACTCCCTATGAGTTGATGACTGGAAGGAAGCCGAGTTTGAAACACTTTCATGTATGGGGTTGTAAGGCAAAAGTTAGACCTTATAATCCTCAGTAGAAGAAGCTTGATCTTAAGACTGTTAGCGGCTTCTTTATTGGCCACTGCGTGGGCTCTAGAGGTTGTAGATTCTATTGTCCTTCTCACTCCATGCGAGTCATCGAGTCTGACTGAGCGATATTCTTTGAGGATGATTTGGATAGTGGGAGCCATACACCACAACCAGTCACTCTTAAAGAGGATCGAACTGTAGTTTCGATACCGGTTGTTTCACTTCCTGCAGATATCATGGTTCCAGTAAATCATAATGATAATCAAGTTCTTTGAAGTGAAGACGATGTAGTGGCACCACCAGCTAATGAACAGGAACCAAATGGCATTGATGAAGTAGTTTCATTAAGACGATCTCAGAGAGTACGCAGGCCTTCTATACCAGATGACTATGTAGTGTATCTTCAGGAGCATGAGTTTGATCTCCATGATGACGATGATCCTATAACTTTTAAGGAAGCAATCTCTAGCTCTCATGCTTCTGATTGGCTAAATGCTATGCATGATGAATTGTCTTCTATGTCTCATAATATTGTTTGGGATCTTGTGGAGTTGCCATTTGGTTGCAAACCCGTTGGGTGCAAATGGGTTTTCAAAACCAAGTGTAGTCCAGATGGTAGAGTTAAGAGGTACAAAGCTAGACTAGTGGCAAAAGTCTATAGTCAAAGAGAAAGCATTGATTATAAGGAGACTTTTTCACCGGTCTCTACAAAAGATGCATTTCGAGTTGTTATGGCTTTGGTAGCTCACTTTGATTTAGAACTTCACCAGATGGACGTGAAGACAACTTTTTTGAATGGAGATCTAGCTGAGGATGTTTATATGGTTCAGTCTGATGGTTTTGTTGAAACAGATAAAGAACATTTGGTTTGTAGACTCAAAAAGTCCATTTATGGACTAAAACAGGCATCCAGACAATGGTATTTGAAATTTGATCAGGTTGTCACTTCTTTTGGATTCAAAGAAAATGCCTCAGATCAGTGCATTTATTTGAAGACTAGTGGGAGCAATTTTATAATACTTGTTCTATATGTCGACGATATTATTCTTGCTAGCAGTTGCGTTAAACTTTTGACTGAAACAAAACTGATGTTGAGTAGCCACTTTGATATGAAGGACCTTGGTGATGCTTCAGTTGTTTTAGGCATCCAGATTTACCATGATAGGTCACATGGCATTCTTGGATTGTCTCAGAGAGGATATATTGAAAAGATCCTCAAACGATTTAACATGCATTCTTGCTCCCCATGTGCTGCACCTGTTCAAAAGGGTGATAAACTCTCTAAATCCCAATGTCCCCAAAATGATGTAGAGATAATTGAAATGGAAAAGGTCCCATATGCTTCCGCTGTTGGCAGTTTAATGTATGCTCAAGTTTGTACTCGTCCCAATATTGCTTTTGCTGTTAATGCTTTAGGGAGATACTTGAGCAACCCAGGTTTGGGTCATTGGAAAGCCGCGAAAAAGGTCATGAGATATTTGCAGGGAGCCAAGGATTATTTGTTGACCTATAAGAAGTCTGATTAACTTCAGGTCATTGGTTATTTTGATTCTGATTTCGCAAGTTGCCTTGATGACCGAAAGTCTACTTCCGGCTCTATTTTTATGATGACAGGAGGAGCTATCTCTTAGAAGAGTATCAAACCGACTCTTACAGCTACTTCTACCATGGAGGCAGAGTATGTCGCTTGCTATGAGGTTACTTGTCAAGCCATGTGGCTAAAAAACTTAATCTCTGGTTTTCATATTGTTGAAAGCATATCTAGGCCACTTGTGATATACTGCGACAATACTGCTGCTGTGCATTTCTCTCAAAATAACAAAAGCTCTTCTCGCTCAAAGGATTTTGATATTAAATATCTGTTTGTTAGAGAGAAAATTCTGGAGTTTTAGACTCGAATCGAGCATCTTGCTACAGAGAACATGTTAGCGGATCCACTAACTAAAGGCTTAACTGTTGGAGCTTTTCAGAATCATGTAGCTCATATGGTTTTAGTTAAGTCTTTTGATGTTTTGGGTTAGTGGGAGTTTGAAATTTTATATATTTACTTCTTGTCATTCTTATGAGATATGTATGAGATGACGTCACTTTTATTATCATATCTCTTATAGCATTTTCAGATGCTTGGACTATTCTTGGATTGCATATTTCTCTTAATTAATTATGTTTTTCCATATTCATTATTCTTTATGTGAAATATGAGCATTTAACATGTATGATTTACTTCTCTATCGGATACTATTTCTGGAGTGTTAAAGCTTATATTTCTAACATTTTTGGTTGACACGTGCTTTGACCATAGTTAGTATTCTATTGTTAATGATTCTTGTATTTTAATGATTGACCAATGCTATCCAAGTGGGAGAATTGTTGAATTTCAATTCAAATATATATATATATATATATATATATATATATATATATATATATATATATATATATGTTATGTGGATTAGCATTATTCAATAATTAAAATATTGTTTAAATCATTAATATATATTAATTATGGAATTATGTTTTATAATATAGGACTTAATTAATTTATGAATATTGTAATTGGGCTTTTGTTGTGAGTAGCCCGTGATAGGTTTGGGCTATTCATTTAGTAGCCTATTGAGAAGTCCCTACTCTCATCTGGTAAGTTATAAACTGCTTCCCCATTAGGCAGTTTAGTGTATGCATAGAAAACCTACTAGGATTGAGGGCAGTTTCTCTCACGCACAAGAATTCTTTTGATCCTTTCACTTAACAACAATGGATTGTGGAATCATGCCAGGTACACATTCTTAATCTATCTCTTGAATACAATTCGTTTAATATACTATAATCTTGTATCTATAATTGATCTAAATTTATAGAATTATTGAAACAAATCTTTCATCCTGTGCATAAAACGTGATCTCACTCTCTGACCTCTCTCTTGCTACAAAAGGAACCATATGAATAAAGTGTTTTTCTCACTCCTTTTCCACACATGGAACAAGCATCTTACATCATCATGTCATGGTCATTTATATCTTTGACAATGCATAATTCATTTATGCAATTTTTCTCAACATCATGCTTCATGATCTTGAGCAATGCATTCATTTCATCACAATATAAGATGATTTACATAAATAATGAGATAGCTACCCAAAGATATCTACAGCAAATTCTTGATTTCATACAACATGAGATAGCTCACCACGACAATGAGTAATCTCTTGTCTGAAGTTGGAAAATGCACAAGAAAGGGGGTTAAATTGTTCACTTCGAGAAACTTTGGTTTTCTCTGCAAAGCAGATTGAGTCTTCTCAACCATTCTCAAGGTAATCGCTTGGAGTTGAGTAGTTTCACAACAGACACACAATACAGTTGAGAAGATTCACTTACCACTTTGCTCAATTGTGTTAGCAAGAACAAAATTATCAAACCAATAAAAATATTTTTGAAATATTTTCCAAAACTGTTTCTCTGAACTCTAAAGTTGATATTAAACCCTTAATATAAATGATGAATAAGAATAAAACAATTCTTAGTTAAATTTCATTAAAAAAATGTCCTTTGAATAAAGATCAACACAGTTTGTGATTTCTTTCAAAATATCAGTTCAGGCACTTCAACAGTATGCTTAATTAAAATTTAGTGTAGAGAGAAAATATGAGAGAGAACAGCTTAACATAGTGATTTTTCTTGGTTCATGATGAGTGTAAAAATACACACATCATTGGGTTTATTTATTAAGATTTTTATTTTATTTTATTTTATTTTTTTATTTTAATTATTTTATTTGAGTTTTAGATAATTATCTCTTCCCCTAGTCTTTTATTAATATTCTAATTTTCAAGATAAATCTAGAGGATTTTGGATAAAATAAAGAAATCTTGAAGATAGAGTTTTGAAGTGATCTTATCAAAGTCTTATGTCTCATCCAAAGTTCCAATTAAGTGTGTAAGCTTTAAGATAATGATGAAGATTGGATAAGGATTCTTGAAGAGAAGAGAGCTTATTGCGTATTCGAATTCAACTGATATTTCATGACCTTGCTACTATATTTGGACCATATCTTAGACTAAGGAGATCGAATCGACTCGATTCTTCCAGCGCTTTTCTATTGACCTCGAAGGATAATTCTATCATTTGAAGGACAAGAAAAATAAAGAGAAAAAAAATGAAAATCTGGTAGCCTTTAATAAAAGGAGATTAAGTTTTCTAAAATTGGTTTCCTAAATCCAATCTAGATATTTTTATTACTTGGGAGCCAATTAAGATTACTTGGAGATCAAATAAGGAGTTTTAATGCATGATACACCTCTATTAGGTTAAATCTCATATAAATAGAGCAAGGATGAAGAGAATGGGGAGCTTTCACCAAGGGTTAGAGGCACAAGGTTTGAGGCTAGTTCAAAGAGAAATGAGGTAACCACTAAAGATATATTAATTCTTTTCTACTTCTTCTTATTCTTCCTTTTGTTTTCGTATTTTTCTTAGATAGAGTCATGGTTGTCTCCTTGTCTATTATTCTTGTTTGTGCTAGAATTGCCATGTGTGGCTAATTTTCTAATTTCTAAGATTGAGATGTAACTCTTTACTATTCTATGTTGTATATTTAACTTAATTCTATGTAAATGAAAATTATTGTTTTTAATTCATTCTTAGTATGCTTAATGCTTATGGTATGTTGCATTCCATATTTACATGATTTTAGGCATTAGGTGAAGGATTGAGAGATAAAATCTAATTGTTTGAAAATCTAGGAATTGGACTTGGGAATTGAGATTTAGAGATAGGCTTAATCCTTTGATGAGCAAAACAGTTGTCATGGAACTTAATGGTTATAACTCAATTGATTGCTATGATAGCTTGAGAGATTTCAAATCGACTCAAAACATTTTCTTTTAAAAATTTAAGAACAATTGTATGATCATTGTGTCGACATGGAATCGCCTCAATCCATTTTGAGACATAATCAACTTTAACCAAAATATACATAAATCCAAATGCTGATGGAAATGGACCCATGAAATCAATTCCCCAATAATAAAAAATTTCAATAACAATGATAGGGTTCAGAAGTATCATGTTTCGTTTAGAAATAGAACTCAATTTTTATCAGTTTTCACAACTTTTGCCAAAATGTATAGCTATCATTAAATACAGTGAGTCAATAAAATTCACACTACAAGATTTTTGCAGTTGTTTTCTTTGAAGAAAAGTGACCTCAATATGCTTCTGAGTGACAAAATTTAATGATACTACCTACCTCTCTGTCGGGTACACATCTCTAAATGATTTGATCAGGACAATATTTGAGCAAATATAAGTCATCCCATTAAAAATTTCTCACGTCAGTCAAAAACATCCTTATGTCTTGGTGTGCCCATTGTGGCGGCATCTTTCTTGTTACAAGAAAATTGACTATGTTAGCAAACCAAGGCATGGAATTGACAAAAAATAAAAATTTATTGGGAAAAGAATAATTGATAGGTGTGATATCAAAAAGTGAGTCTGTCGTAATTCTGGACAAATAATCTACAATAACATTTTCAACTTATTTCTTATCTTTTATTATGATGTTGAATTCTTGAAGCAACAAAATCCACCATATCAACCTAGGTTTGGCATCCTGCTTAAACATTAAATATCTAACAGCAGTATGATCGGTGAAAATAACAGTAAAAAAACTAATTAAATAAGCTCAAAATTTGTCCAATGCAAAAATTATAGCAAGTAGTCTTTTTCAGTAGTGGTGTAATTCATTTGTGCACTATTTAAAATTTGACTTGCGTAATAAATTATATAAGGCTTACCTTCCTTTCTTTGGCCTAAAACAGCGTCAACAGCAAAATCACTTGCATCACACATTAACTCCAAAGGCACAGACTAGTTAAAGGTTTACATGAAAGGAGCAAATGTCAAAAGGCTAATTAATTTTTCAGAAGATTTTTTACATTCTTGAGTCCAATCAAATGGTGCATCTTTTATTAGAAGATTACATAATAGTCTAGATATGACACTCAAGTCCTTAGTGAATCTTCTGTAAAATCCAACATATCCCAAAAATAAATGAACTTCCTTGACTATTTTTGGTGAAGGCAAATAGGCAATTAATTCAACTTTAGCCTTATCAACTTCAGTTCCTTTAAAAGATATCACATGACCTATCACTATTCTTGATGTAATCATTTAATGACATTTTTTTCAGTTTAACACAAGTCCTTTTTCTTTACACCTTTTAAGAACTTTTTCTAAATTATCAAGATAAATTTCAAATGAATTTCCAAAAATTGTCAAGTCATCTATGAAAATCTCTAAATAATGCTCAATCATGTCACTAAAAATAATTAGCATGCATCTTTGGAATGTTGTCAAAGCATTACAAAGGCCAAAAGGCATTCTTCTAAATGCAAAAGTGCTAAAGGGCCATGTAAAAGTGGTCTTTTCTTGATTCTCTAATGCAATGAGTATTTGATAATAGCCCGAATAACCATAAAAAAAATTAGTAGTAGGGATGTCCTGTTACCTTTCTAGAATTTGATCAAGAAAAAGCAAGGGAAAATTATTTTTCCTAGTGATAGCATTTAATTTTCTAAAATCAATATACATATGCCAATTGGATGAGAAGCGCGTAGGTATTAATTCACTTTTTTCATTTTCAACCACTATTATTCCAGATTTCTTAGGCACTTGTGTAGGGCTTACCCACTAGCTATCAGAGATAAGGTAGATAATTCTAATATCAAGTAATTTGAGAACTTCGGCTCTAACTACCTCTTTTATGTGTAGATTTAATCTTCTTTGAAGTTGTTGTGATATTTTAGCATTATCCTCTAAATGTATTCTATATGTACAAAATAATGGATTAATGTCTTTTATGTCCTTTAATGTCCATCCAATTGTACTTTTATGCCTTTTAAGTACTTTTATAAACATACCTTCTTATTCTCTAGTAAGGATCAAGGAAATTACCACCGAAAAGCTTTGTTCTTCTCCCAAAAATATGTACTTCAACCCAACAGGTAATGACTTTAGTTTCAGTGTGGGTACATCTTCATGGGTATTATCATTTATGAGTTTTAGCTCTTCGAATCTTGACTTCCATCCTTTGTATTCCATTACTTGTGTAAAATCTAGCAAAGAGCATATTTCAGAAATATCATCATCTAATTGCATACTCGAGTTAAATGAATTGATTAAAAAAATTTTGAATGGGTCGGAAGAACTCCTTGTTTGAAGATGATCATTTATAATGACCTTAATCTCGTTAACTTCCTCCTTTTCGTCATGGACTTCCTGTGGTTTCTTGCACATTTTGAAAACATTAAGCTCTAGTGTCATATTTCTAAATGTTAGCTTCATCACTCTATTTCTGCAATTTATTAAAGCATTAGATGTGCTAAAAAGTGGGCAATCTAAAATAATAGGAATTGACTTGCAACTATTAACCATAGGTTCAGTTTTCAAGACAATAAAATCTGTAAGATATATGAATTTATCAACTTGTACCAACATATCTTCTTTTGTTCCACTTGGAATTTTAACTGATCTATCGGCAAGTAGAAGAGTTACAAAAGTTAGTTTTAACTCACCCAGGTTGAGTTGCTGATAAACTGAATATGGAAGCAAATTAACACTAGCACCATGATCAAGTAAAACTTGTTCAATTTTATGTTCTCCAATGATGCATGAAACTGTAAGACAACTAGGATCTTTATATTTCAAGGCATTATTATCCTGAAGAATGGAGCTTACCTGTTCTACCAAAAAAGCTTTCTTTTTGACATTTAGTTTCCTTTTAAAAGTGTACAAATCCTTCAAAAATTAGGCATAACAGGGAACCTATTTGATAGCATCTAATAGAGGAATATTGACCTTCACTTGTTTAAAAATTTAAAAAATTTTAGTGTTGTGGTTCAATTTACTTGAATTATTTAATGCTTAAGAAAATGGGGTTGTAGATGAGAGTTTGACCTCCTTTTGGCCAAGTGGCTTATCAACCCCTTCCTTATCTTGGGGGATTGATTCATCATCTATCTCTGTCGCGACTAGGATCACGACAAAAATATAGTGACATACGAGATTTTAAAAAATAAGAAAATAGAAAATGGAATCACCACCAATTTTATTTAAATTAGGAAAAATTAGAAAACCTTCTTTTGAAAATAGTCTTTGAAACTAGATCGGATTCGAGAGTTGGTTATGCTTAGGAAATGGTGGAAACTTAATCCCACAGTACCCCTAACACACCCGTCATGAGACGGTACCTTAAGTCAATTGTGCAAATTCTTGATAATCTCAAATATATTTATTTTATTCCTTTTAAAAACATTGTAACTATAAAATAAATAAATAAATAAATGAAAACCAAATTGTAAAAAATTAATTTTTGGCTTAACAGAATATACATTATGCTTCTACATATCCTCAGGTGCAATGAGGAACTCAAAGTTATATAATTCTCTAAAAAATAATTGTGGATTGGCCAATTTTAATTAAAAGAAACTTTAAACTTTTCAAACCAAATTATCAACAATGGATTAATTCAACCATGTCAACCGACATAAAAGTGAGGAAACAAGCTAAATAAATCAACAAAAGACAAGATAAACCAAATTAAAATCCAAACAACCCACAAGTTTATTTTCATCCTTTTTTGAAATTTTATCAATTTTTATATTTTTCTTTTTTATGTATTTTTATTATTTTATTATTTTTATTTTTATTTTTATTTTTTTATATTTCATCATTTTTTTATTTTTAACCTCCTTAACTAAATCCAT
Organism: Ormosia semicastrata; assembly: GCA_029884595.1. Lineage (NCBI taxonomy): Eukaryota > Viridiplantae > Streptophyta > Magnoliopsida > Fabales > Fabaceae > Ormosia > Ormosia semicastrata. The sequence continues at coordinate 12,581,687 of JAQQTO010000062.1, read as the reverse complement.
TATACACAAGTTTTTTTTTTAAACATAAATCTCAACCCAAAACTAAAAATAGTACCTATCTACTTAACCACAAAATGACCCAAAGTCAAACAAAAGCCCAATCCCAATCCCAAAGTAAACCTCAACATAAACAAATAAATAAATATATAAAACAAAAGAATAAGAATTAGAAAAATTAAAAGCCATTTACACAAACAGGGAGTTGTGTTGGAGGGGAGGTCCACAACGGCTTGGCTGCTTGTGCTGCAGGAGAACACGACGACTGATAGGTTTGTCGCTGGTGCTATTCGCGAGTCACCGGTTTCGAACGATGACACAGGGTCGGAGCTGGTGCGATGTTGGGTGCAGATCTGGTGTGAGTGACGATGGTGGTGCAGCTGGTCACGGCAGAGCAAGGTCCTGGTTCGTGGAGGGTGTTGGACGACCAGCCGTGGTGCTGCTTAGGTTATGGTTGGGGTATGGTTGTTGAAGGTGATTGTTGAAGAGGGTGTTTGATGAGGATGGAGGTTAGGTCGTGGGTGAAGGTGTTTGGTGAGGATGGAGGTTAGGCCATGGGTGAAGATTGAAGGTGGTGAAGGTTGGTTAGTGGGTGGTTACTATGGTGGCTTAGACATGGTGGTCTTGGTTGGAAGAAGGCGATGGTGGTGAGATGGTGAGTTATGGTGAAGGATGGAGATGAGAGTGAGGATGGGTTACTTGGTTTTGATGGGGGCTATACGTGAGAATAAAAAAAATGAAAATGAGTAGTGTGTGTAGGAATTATGTGTGAAGTGAGTGAAGAGTGAGTGAGTGTAATGGTTTGAATGAGGATAGTGAAGGGGCTGAATGGAGGCTTGGCCGTGAGTGAGTACGTGGTGTGGGTGAAGGTGATGGTGTTAGAGGGTTGGATATGAAGGATGACTCACGGTTTGGGGAGATGGTGAGGGTTGATATGGCTTGGTGTGGGTGTTGAGTTTGGGATGAAGATGGTGATAGAGATGTGGTGGTGCTTTGAGGTTGAAGAGTTGTTATGTGAAGGTAATGGTTGGAGGATTAAGATAGCAGAGGATGGAAGTTGAAGGGAGGTGGAGATGGTGAAAGTTATTTAATAGTGATGAAGATGGAGGGTGGTTTGTTTGAAGGGTGGTTTGTGAAGGGGTGAGTCAACTCGGTGGTTTGGATGGTGGTGATGAAGTGAAGGTAGGAGGGTGATGATGGTGAAAATGAAGTGTGAAGGTTGATGGTTGAAGATGGAGGTTAGCGAAATGGAAAGGTGGTGAAGGTGAGTGATGAGTGGATGGAGGTAAAGGGTCCTCCCAAAATGTGTGTGCATGCTCCCTTTAAAGCTTCTCTACGTGAGAAAAAAAAAGAGTGAAAAAGAGTGGGTGTGTGTACGTGAGAATGTGTACGTGAGAATGAAGTAAAACAAAATGTGAGTGTCTAGCAGTGAGAATGAGTGATTTTTTTATGGAAAATAATGTGTGTGTGGAGGAGTAGTGCATCACATGGGTTTATTGAGTTTCTATTTTTTTCTGCAAAATCTCCCAAAATCTTCTCCATCCATGGGTGCTCCTTTTCAACTCCACTGTTCACCCATAAAGCAAGAAGTCAATAATTTTAGTTGAGAGTTGATTTTCAGCATGGAACCATAAATGCAGAGGCTAAAAAGCCTTCTTCAGCAGAGATTTTTTTTTTTGGCTAGTACTGATAGAGGGTATAGGCGTTGCAGGTTAGCTGAAGGAAAATATTTGCAAAGGCAGAGAGATGGGGCTTCACGTGATGCTTCCTCATTTTTTTCCTTTTTTTGACCAATTAATTTTTTAATTTTTAATTTTTTATGTATTATTTTTTGATTAATTAATAGAAGCACACTTAATTATTCAAAGAAATTTATTTATCTATTTTTTTATTTTTAATTTTTTTAATTTTTTTAATTTTTTTGGAATCCAGACAAAATTGGGTGTTCACAATCTCACAAGGTTTAGGAATTTATTTTTCAACAACATTTTCATTCCTAAGAGTTATCACTGACTTGACTTAATTTATTTGTTAGCTTTCTGAACTACCCTCATTTAGACTGTGAATGGTGAGTGCAGAAGCAAATTTAGTAATAGTGTCTTTTATGTTAATCATGACTTGAGTATTTTGGTTATTAATGACCTCTTACTTTTCCATGAATGCATGCAATGTTCCATTAATGTTTTTCCTATATGGTGGGACATAAGGTACATATCCTTGAGAATTTTGAGAGTCCAGTTGTGCCTGAAGAGGTGGTGGTTGCATAAATTATGCATAATTATTATTCCTCTAACTGAAGTTCGGGTGATTTCTCCATCCCGGATTGTATGAATCTGTAAAAGAAGAGATAAATGACTTTTTAAAAGTATTCATTGCATTTACTTGCGCATGCACAAATTCTTTAAAAATAAGAATCTTTATACATTCATTTGTTGAGTGTCCTAAGTCATCACAAATACCATAAATTTCTTCATTTTACACAAATTTGATTTCTTTCAATTTCCCTAATTCCATATCTTCAATCTTTCTAGGTAAATTGGCGAACCTAGCATTTAGATCTTCTTCTTAATGAATGTGATATTTTTCTTTACTAGCACTTGCAAGGTTAGATCTAATTGAATTATCAAAAGGATTAGTATCGTGCCAAGATTGAGATGTCTCAACCAAATGGTATAAATATTCTAAAGCTTATTCATGTTCTTTATCAAGAAACTCACCATTGCACATTGTTTTCCATGAATTGTTTGGTTTCAAGTGTTAACCCTTAATAAAAGAAGCTTATAGTGTGTCATTTTTTGAAACCATGATGTGGGCAAGAATTTAACAAATCTTTAAAACATTCCCAACATTGAAAATATGCTTCATTTGAATTTTGGGAAAAAAATTGAATTTTTCTTTTCAATGCATTGGTTTTATGTGTTGGAAAAAATTTCTTTAAAAACTCATTTTGCATTTCTTGCCATGTGCCAATTGATCTTGGTTTCAAAGCATTAAGCCAAGTTTTTGCTTTATCTTTTAAAGGAAAAAGAAACAATTTAAGTTTAACAATCTCTTCAGTGCAATTTTGATCATTGAAAGTGATACATACTTCCTCAAATTCTTTTAGATGTAAATATGAGCTTTTCAATTCTAAACCATGGAAATCAGGAAGTAATAAAATCATACTCAGCTTAAATCTAAAATTGTTAGCATTGAGTGGAAAGATAAAATATGATGAACAAGAATTTCAAGGTGGTTGCAAATATTCACGCATGGTGCCAACAGTTGTTTTTCATGTTCATCTTGTACATTTTCATTTTCAGCCATTATGTCTAATATGTGTGATTGTGATTCAAATAGATCAATATATAAAGTACGAGAATTAATTTTAACTAAACAACCAGAATTTGAATCATGATACTAATTAAGTATAAATAAGTGTTGGTGTATGCCCTAGAGGCTAATACATTTTCTGTATTTACATATATTCTATTATACTATTTTATATATGAGGCATTTCATTTATTGTGTTCTTTTTTGATAAACATAATAAAGTCCTTAGAATAGTAAGTTTGATGCCATAGGACATCAAAGTGGATGACTTGATCGTGAGATCCTTTTGGTTACAACATTATTCTTAAATGTCCCTAGTCAAGTATTATTGTTAATTAGGACAACAATAATACATTGAGACTAGCATGTGTAGAGACTGATGACCGCATCTCACGGGTCATGGATATGAGATATCAAGTCTTCACATTGGTACATATTAGAGTAATGATGTACTGGACTGACCCACCATGAGAATGCTACATGGATCGTTACGTGAGTGTCATAAGCGATTCTCATAGTGACAATGGTGTTTGTGGTCCTTTGACCTGAAATCACTACGATTCCTACATGAGGAGTTGTGTGTTTTAATGCCATCAAACATCATCTGTAACAAGGTGATTATAAAGTTAGTTATTGGACATACCACAAATCATGCAGAGGGATGTGAGTGACCTAGATGGAATTTGTCATTCCTATATAACAGGAGCGATATCTTCGGGCCCCCTGATTGAGTGAGACTGTGAAATGCATGGCCATGCTCAAATGAGTCAATATGAGATATTGATCTCATTTGTTGTTACAAAGTCTACTCGAGTATCAGGAAACGAATGATTGGACTATACAAGGGTGACGCATTCCATGCCTTGTGTTCAATCTAGATATCTTGACAAAGGGACTAAACGACACAGAAACATTGGTCACGAAAAGGTTATGTCAAATCACTGACATTCTTATTACTTGGGTAGTAGCGATATGTTGCTAGATACCGCTCACTGCTTGTAATATTAAAATGGGATTTTAATATTACTGCCAACGTAATAAGAACCTACAGGGTCACACATATAGAGCAGACTAAAATTGGAGCAATGGATCCAAGTTGGACTCGGATTCAAATATGGGCCAGACTCATAACAGATGGGTTTAGGGTTGCACAGCTTACCTTGCTGCTGCTTACACTCACTTAAGGCAGTCACTATTATAAATAGTACTGTTAAGGGGGCTGCTAAGCGAGATAATTCTGAACCCTAGCCGCACCTATAGAATAGTGAGTGAGAGAGCGACAGGTTTCTTCTCTTCTCTTCGCAGCTAGCACTGTATGAGAGACGTGAGGCTTCTCTTTGCGGACGTTGGACGTTCGTGAGTCTGTTCGTGTGGATACCGCAGAGACATCGTTTCTATTACGGTGTTAGTGATTCATGCTTCAAGAGGTAAATCATTTAAAAACTCGGATTATGGCTTTTTCGCATGGATCCTCGGTGGGAATCCCTGTTTTCCACTGCGTGTTGTATCCGCAAAAATTCCCAACAATAAGTGACTTAAAATAGAAAAAAATGTATAGAGCTCAAACTTCCATGGTATTAAAAAAGTAGGCGATATAGTAAACTTAGCATTAAATACGATGCAACTAGAAAATTAAAAGAGTAGGGAAAGAATATACCAGATCGTGAAGTTTACTTAAAGAAAGAGAACATCTATAAATTTGTTCTTCAAATCAATTCCCCGACAACGACGCCAAAAACTTGATACGAATGATATGTTGCAAACCCAAGTGCAGGTTGTCTCAAGTAATAAATTCTTAGAAGTCCGAGGTCGAACCACAGGGAATTGACGAAGAAAATTCTTTGAGGTAAGGAAAAGATTTATCACAAAAATAAATGTGATAAAAATTGTTCACAAATTAAAAGGATTTACTTGGGCTAGAAGATCCACTTTCGGTATATAAATTAAGGATAAGATTATTTCTTTTTATAACTCAAATGGAATCCATGCATAACGGAGGTTCCAATCAGAAAATACACATTCAAAGTTCATTTAAGGTTATATATGTAGTTATATTATGGTTCCTTTAATTATCCACTAACGCTAACACTTGTAAATGGGTTCAAGTATTCATTGTGTCAATCTCTTGTCTACGACGAATCAAGATCTCCACTTTACAAGGAGGGTTTTGTTGTGATTTTTGGCAAATGCACCAAATCGCAATAGTAATAAAGAGTGAGTGAGAGTATCGTCCCACGAGGATTAAGTTACTAATTATTAAGTTCGCTAAAATTAACACTATATAAGCTAACGAAGAAAAACATTTGTTGGAAATTTAATTAAAAAGAAAATTCAAAGTAGAGATTATTAAAAGAAATAAAGTAAGTAAACAAATCAACAAATTAAAGAGGTAAAAAAAATAGTATTAAAGTGTTAGGTTTCCGACTTCACTTGAACACTTTAAATGCACATTCAAATATTAGTTTGACTATGTTCTATTTCAATGATTCATGATTAATTCCCAAAATTAATCAATATCTAATCCCTTGGTGTATTAATCCTCTTCACACTATTTGAAGTTAACTAATCCCTTAGTATAACCCAAATAGAGAAGACTTTATAAAAAATGAGGGAATTAAAAGAAAGACCACATAACCCACAACGTCTATTCCTAACGATTGTGGAAATTATGGTGTTTATCACAAGTTCTAGGTTCATGCAAATTTTCTCAAATCATACATTAACCCAAAAATCATTCCCAAATTGATCAGATTTAGAAAAGCAATAAGAGAAGAGATAAACACGTAAATCATGAAATAATAACATAGATTAAACTCATAAATGAAGTTACATCATCAAAGTTCAAGATCCATCATCCCCCTAACAAGGAAAAATTAGTTACACATGAATAAAGAATAAAATAGAGAGAAGAATTTGACAAACTCCATAGAAGACAAGTGGAAAAGATGAAGAAAATCTCTAATCTTCAAGCCTAATTGCACCCACACAACTTTAGGGTTTGTGTCGTCACTTCTTTCTTTGATGACTGCTGAAGAGTATGTTCAATTTGACATAACTTTTTTATTTATAATGAAATTAATGCTGCTTTTGCACATCCAGCGCTTAAGCGTTGGCTTCTCAGCGCTTGAGCGCCGAGCGTCTTTTCTGAATGTTCTTAATATGTGACATGCGTCTGGGTGCTGCCTTACTAACACTTGTGCACTGGGTGAGCAAAAGGATTTTTCACGTTCTGCCAAGCACTGGCTTTCCAGTGCGTAAGCGCTGGTCCACCAAAGTGTAAATTTTTAGCTTTTCTTTGTCATGCAAGCATCCAGTCTTCTTCCATGAGTAATTCCCTAACAAAAAACACATAAAACACATAATAAGAACACAATTTAAAATATGAAAAACATAGTAGAACTTGAGAACAAAACTCAATCAAAGAGATTAAAAGAGGATGAAAATCCATAATTTGAACCATAAAAACATGAATTTTTGAACGTTCATCATTCCTCCATACTTAAGATTTTGCTTATCCTCAAGCAAAAAGAAAAAGAAAAAGAACAAAACAACACAAAAAGAATAAACATCTAAAAACTAACAACATACTAACTTAAACATAGAAATACCAAGTAATGAAAATCATGCATATCCTCAGAAATTGTTTCGCAATCTAATTTCAAAGTGTCACACATGTACAATCCAATTGCTACATCGCTCTCACATGCAACTCTCATACAATGATGACTTTCCAAAAATATGAATGAAAGACCAAATCTTTTCATAAAGTACAAACCCTAATAGGTTTATAAAAATGTAAATGCATATCAGACACGCATCCATAGGGTTGTTATTCATCTCTCTCTCCACTAATGTAAACAACACATAATTAAGGATCAAAAGGCGCTTTTAAAGCTTGTAATGTAAGGTCAAGGGTGAAAGTTAAGAAAGAAATGGTAGGATAATGAAAACAAAATTTGAGATACAAAGTCATGCAAATTTCAAAATTCAAGTCATAAAATGTAGAACAAGTGCAAAATGGAGCATAAGAAACAACACTTTCTTCTTCTTTTTTTCTCTTTTAATTTTTTTTCTTTTATTCTTTCTTTTTCTTTTTTTCATAATCTCCACCCCTAAACTTATTTCTTTGCAGCACATTAGGTGGACTCTTTTTTTTTAAATTTTTTTGTCTTTTTTCAGCTCCATGAATACTTCATGCACAAAAAATAACTAAGGCTTGAATAATAAAATAATACAAGATTTTCACTCAACAAAGGGTGTATAAGAAAGGAATTTTTTTTTTGGGTATAGGAAAGGTAAATGTGGGTAAAGAAAAGAAATAAAGGCCAAATAATAATAAAGTTACGAAAGGGACCTAATGATATACTATGTTTACAAGTTAGCTTGAAAAGGTCAAACGGTTCAAAGAAGGCTCTTATCATTTCCTTAATCATACACTGCCTAGGATTTTGCCTCAGGAGAGAATCCAACAACTTCTAGATGCAACCCATCCACCCAAGTGCAATCCTATAAATTTTCTCCAAGCTTGACATGCATACATAATCCAAGGTCTATCAAACATAAAGATGAGAAATACATTCAAACATAATTGAAATAATAGAGATAAACATAACTCATGGACTCTCATGTGATATCCCAAGAAAATAGATAAATCCACAATTTATGCAATCGTTAGATATTCAAGTCAACACACCAATATGTACAGTTAATGACTCAAATTACAATAGAGTGATGATGACAAAATAAAATAAATAAAAACAAATGTGAAAATAAAATATTAAATAAAAGAAAAGCAAAACTCTTTTTGGTGGCCGACAGCTATATACATCCCCCTACAAAGGCTCCGAACTCAGTGAGGCACCTAAGCTGACTCAACATTAGCTAACTACAAAACAAAAATAAAAAAAAGTTAGTTAATAAAATAAAGAGTAACAAAAACTAATAACTAACTGAAGAAAAATAAACACATAACAAAATTCAAAATAAAAAAAAATTTGAGTTGCCTCCCAAAAAGCGCTTGTTTGACATCATTAGCTCGACGTTGCCTTTTGTTTACGGTGGCTTAAAGTAAGAGAAGTAAGACGATGTCTTTCTTTTCTCAAAATAATGCTTCCTTTCTTAGTTACTAGCCTTAGGATTCCCTTCAAAAACATTTTGAACTTGAGTTAGAACTGGTTGTCCCAAGTGTGCCTTGGCATGATAGATTCCATTATACCATGGTGGTTCCAATCGATCAGAAGATGAAGAATCAGTTTGTAGAGAAGTATTGATCTTAGGAAGACCTTTCTCTATTTTAACATTCTTAGAAGTAGGAAGATCGACATTAATTAACAGTGGGGGATCTTTGATAGCCAATGCTTCTTACTTCTTAGCTAGAATGATATTGATAGGGGCATAGAGATCTGACATTGGTGAGGACATGTTAAAAACTTAATGGTCACCTAATCTCCATCTACCCTCAAAATAAGTTCACCCTTAGGGACATCAATCAAAGCTCCTAATGTTGCCAAAAATGGTCTCCCTAGAATGAGAGGGATATCAACATCCTCATCCATATCCAACACCACAAAATCAATTGGAAAAATGAATTTATCCACCTTAACTAACACATCTTTGACTATACCATAAGGGTGCTTGATAGACTGATTTGCTAGTTGAAGGGAGATCATTGTTGACTTTACTTTCTCAATTCCCAGCTTGTGCATCATAGATTTCGACATCAGATTGATACTTGCCCCAAGATCACATAAAGCTTTTCTAATATTTAGCTCCCTAATAATGCAAGGAATGATGAAACTACATGGATCTTTCAATTTAGGTGATAGCTTCCTCTGAATAATAGCGCTACACTATTTAGTAAGTGCTACAGTCTTATCTTCCTTAAGTTTCCTCTTCTTTGAGAGCAAGTCCTTCATGAACTTAACATATGATGACATCTGCTCAAGTGCCTCAGTGAAAGGAATGTTTATCTGTAACTTCTTAAAAACATCCAAGAACTTTGAAAATTGCCTTTCTTGCTTCTCCTGAATGTCTTTCTTCAACCTTTGAGGGAATAGAAGCCTAACGTACAATGAAAGGTCAAAAGGTTTTATCCAAAACTGAATCCTTATTCTTTCTTCTTTCTGCCTTCACTTTGATTTTAGTAGAGATCTCTACTTCAGGTGCATCTTTAATTGAAACATCCTTAGTAAGAACATCATTTTTCTTTTTCTCTTTTCCTGAGGAACTGGATACTTCTTTCACTGGTCCTTCCAAAGTTTTGCCACTTCTCAGTGTGATTGAATTATAGTTCTCCTTTGGATTGGCTACAGTGTCACTTGGTAGACTGCTGGAGGTCTCTTTGTAAGCTGTGTAGATATCTGTCCTACTTGATTTTCTAGACTTCAGATGGCTGCCTCTTCATTCTTAAAATTAGCCCTCAATTCTTGCATGAAATTACTAATACTAATAGCAAGTTTCTTAACAATACTTTTAAGATTGGATAACTTATCTTGTTAAGGTTACAAAGAGGATGGTGATGGTTAATGTTGTGGAGGTGGTAGTGGTCTCAGCATATTCTGATTGTTTCATAAAAAATTTGGATGATTCCTCCACCCTAGATTGTATGTATTTGAATAAAGGTTACCTTGAGACCTTGCAGGATTACCCATGTAATTAACCCGCTCGAAGAATGATGCTCGTGTTGCTTGCATTGCTCTCACTATTAGCATGATTGCCTCCACAAAAATCACAAATTAAAACTTGGTGGTTTACAAAGTTTACCTGTATGTTACCAAGTTGCTTAGTCAAGCTAGCGATATGTTGTGAAAGATTTTTATTTTGTGCGAGTAAACCATCAAATGTGCTGAGCTTCATTATTCCCAATTTTGCCACAAACCTTGCACTAGGCATCTGATATTCATTGGTAGCCATGGTCTCAAATAGCGCTTAAGCCTCTTCGGGAGTTTTACTGTTTAGCGATCCACCTACAGATGCATCCACCATAGCCCTGGTAGGATGATTTAAACCATTATAGAATATTTGAACCTGTTGCCAAACCTCAAATGCGTGGTGAGGACACTTTCTTAATAGCTCCTTGAATCTTTCCCAATATTCATATAGAGACTCCCCCTGATTTTCAGTAAAATAAGCTATTTCACTCCTCATCTTCACAAACACCGACGAAGGGAAGTATCGAGTCAATAATTTGCTAACCAGGTCCTCCCAAGTGGTGATGCTCCCTTGTGGCTGGGCTTATAGCCAGGTCTTAGTTTTATCCTTTACAGAGAATGTGAAAATCCTTAATCAAATAGCATCATCACTTGAACCATTGTATTTAATAGTGTCACAGAGCTGTAAGAAATTGTTAATGTGCATATTGGGATCTTCAGACTGATGACCCCTAAACTGATCTTGTTGCACCAACTATAGCAAAGCTGGTTTAATCTCGAAGTTGTTTTCTTGAATGTTGGGCCTCGTTATACTCGTTACAGCCCTCTCAGCGGATGGAGTTGCATAGTCTGCCAGAGTATGTCTTTGAGTAATTTGAGTGTTTTTAGCCATATCTTCTTCAATCTTTTTTCTTTCCTTGGTTGCTTTCTTGATTTCTTTCTCTGCTTTGTCAATGTCTGGATTAAAAAATAATTCTTCAGAACTCATAACACCTCGCATAAACAAAGTAAATAAAAGTGAATTAAAAGGAAATAATTTTAAAAACAAATAAGATAAAATAAAATAAAATAAAACAAGAAAATAAGTGCTTAAATCAGTGACTCTTCAAGCTACTATTTAATATTAATAAATTATAATCCCTGACAATGGCGCCAAAAACTTGTTGTGATTTTCGACAAGTGCACCGAATCAGAAAAGTAATAATGAATAAGTAAGAGTATCGTCCCACGAAAATTAAGTTACAAATTAATAAGTTCGCTAAAAATGACACTATCTAAGCTAACGAAGAAAAAAAGTTATTACAAATTTAATTAAAAAGAAAATTCAAAGTAGAGATTATTAAAATAAATAAAGTAAGTAGACAAATCAATAAATCAAAGGGGTAAAAAATAATGGTATTAAAGCGTTAGGAATCTTACTTCACCTGAACTCTTTAAATGCACATTCAAATATTAGTTTAACTATGTTCTATTTCAATGATTCATGGTCAATTCCCAAAATTAATCAATATCCAATCTCTTGGTATATTAATCATCTTCACACTATTTGAAGTTAACTAATCCCTTAGTATAACCCCAAATAGACAAGGCTTTATAAAAAACGAGGGAATTAAAAAAAAGACCACATAACCCACAACATTTATTCCTAGTGATTGTTGAAATTATAGTGTTTATCATAAGTTCTAGGCTCATGCAAAATTTTTCAAATCATATATTAACCCAAAAAGCATTCCCAAATTGATTACGTTTAGAAAAGCATTAAGAGAAGATATAAACACTAAAATCATGAAATAAAAACATAGATTAAACCCATAAATGAAGTTACATCATCAAAGTTCAAGATCCATCATCCCCCTAACAAGGGAAAATTAATTATACATGGATAAAGAATAAAATAGAGAGAAGAATTTGACAAACTCCATAGAAGACAAGTTGAAAGGATGAAAGAAATCCCTAATCTTCAAGCCTAATTGCACCCATATCACTTTAGGGTTTATGTTGTCACTTCTTGTAACATCCCAAATTTTAGACTATGTTACAGAACTGACAGAATTACACTGTTTTGTGTTTTCTGTGCAATATAAAAATAATTTGACTATTCCGATACTGTTTTTGATTGTTTTGTGTGATTTGCTCCGGGTCAGGAAAATAATAATTTTCAAGCCAAAAAAATCTTATTTTAATTAATTGGAGCTGGGGGATCTTACTAAACCCAATTTTGATTGATATATATATTAATCTTTTAATTTTTAGGATTTAACGTGTAATAAAATAATTTTATATTATTATAATATTATTTTATTTGATAGTACCTACTATTTTAAAAATAGTAGAAATCTGCTCCAAAATGACCATGGACCCGAAAAAGTCTGTGGGACCCGCATTTAGAAAAGCAGTCAACGATTCTGACTAGACTAGATTCTAAGCCAATAGGAACAAGTCAACGAAAGTGGCTTGAATATTTTAAACCAATAAGAAGTGGTCAAATAAAGAGACAAAGACTTCTTTGTGGACCATTGGATGTAAAGCTTGTTTTAGATGCTTTTGATCATAACCGTTGATCAAATCAATGGTGTGAGAGCAATTCTAATTAAATCACTAAGCAATATCCACCTTAGATTAAATCAAGGGCTAGGAATTAAAGTTAAAATCAAAGGTTGAGATTGAGTCAAACATAGTGGCTTGACTTTACTTAGAAGCTAATTAAACTTAATTTGGTTAATCTAATTACTTAATTAAGGAACTAAGTAAGCTAATCTAGTTATGGATTAGTTATAATCTAATTATTAATTAGATATCCTAATTTTGTTTAGAAGTTATGATATATGCAATTATATATTAAACTAATTAGTTATGTAATTAGAATATTTATTAAGTGTTGTTAGAAGACTTAGCCTAATTAATTACCTATTTAATTACCATACAAATAGACTTTAATTGAAAACAAATTAAGCCCTAAACCCATTAGACACCCCACGGCCAAAGGAGGCTAAATTCACCATGTTCTCCATTGTTCTTGAACCATCTTGCATGCACATTAGGTGGCCAAATGGTGATATAAGTCATATGCTTCAAGTGTGAACACAAATGGATATTTACTATCCAAGTTAAACATTCAATCTCTCCTATACACTCACGGCAGCCCCCCTCCCATTTTACACTCAATATTCACTTTTATACTTATCTAAAAGCTTAGCTTATTTTCTCTCCAAAAATCCCAAGAACTCAAGAACACTTTCCTTCCATTTTTCTCTCTCAAGTTTTGGCCTTCACCCTCAAATCCACCATCAATCTTCTATAATTTTACCTCTTCACATTTCCTAAACCAAAAACTATCTCCTAAATACTTTTCCTTTACAAGGTTTTGTCAAAAACCTACTCCTTCTAGTTCAAAATCCAAGCTTTTGTTTACTTACTTAAGGGTAAGCTTTTGATTTTATGGTTTAAAATTTAGTTTGTGATTTTCTAAACCATGTTTGTTCCATGGTTTTCCATTATGAAGCCTTGTATGTGATTTTACTTATTATTTAAGAATTTTAGGGATTTATTTTGAGGGCTACACGAAAATCAAAGGAGAGGAAGAGACTAGGAGATCCTTGTCTTCAAGAGGTAAGAGGGAGATTTAATCTCATCAACCTTGTGTGGTGATGAGAAAATGGATTATATGTGTGTGAAGAATCCATAAGGATTCATTTGTGTGGTTGTTTATTATTTTTCCTATTTGTGGTTGATTTTGTTTGCAAGCATGTTTATAGTTTTTAAAGTATATTGCATATGTTTATAGTTTTTAAAATATATTGCATGTGTTTATAGATATATGATTATTAATGTAGGATGTGAATAACATGTAAGGAAGTGTATGAGTGTTCCAAAGAACACAAAAGGAGCTCACGGCTTCTCCAAGAAAAAAAGAGAACCAAAATGTTCTCAACTATTTTCTAAAACAATGATTTAAAGAATCTAGGTAAAACAATGAGTTTGGAATTAATTTAGAAGTTAGATAATGATTTAATGATTAGTTGTGAAGGATAGGTTAATTATGGCCAACATGCCATTTAATGCACAATTGAATTCCAAAGTTATTTTCTAAGGTAGGTTAAGTAACTAATTTACAAAAGAATTTGATTCCAATGAATCTTTGAGAAATAAAATGAATGAACTTAGTTCTAGAATTCTAAATTAGTAGAATTTATTTTAAGTAAGAATTAAAACAAATACTTGAAAAGTACTAACGTAGAGCTCACTCTTTGAGTTTTGAAGCGCGTTAGCAAGTTTCAAGGTATAACTGTTGGGTAAGGTTAAAATGAACAGTATTTAGAGAAAAATGTCAAAAATATCATATACTATTTTTCTAGGCAAAATGCTACTGAAATTTACTAAAATTAGATAAATAAAATAAAACGATTCCATAATATATTTATAATGTAAGGAAAATATTATACGTAGTTTAAAAGTACTAAATAAAGCCTATGCATTATTAAAATAAAGACTTTAAGCTATATGGTTAAGAAAATGATTTAAAAATCTTACTCGATTGAGAAAATGATTTCAAAACATTACGCAATGTTTAAAAATGTCAAAATATATTTACGCGATTTAAAAACATTTGTAAAAGCGACGCGATTATGAAAATGCGATAAAATTTATATGCGACTAAATGGAATAGTGAGTTTTACTGTCGGGCCAAAGTGATGGACCCGAACATGTTGTGAGATAGTACTGTCAAGTGAAGACATATTATATTTTGGAACATTGAGATTGAGGGTATTTTCGTAAATATGGTAATATATTGAGACTAAGGGTATTTTGGTAATTCTTGATCATGCTTAGAGAGTTGTGTCAATTTGGTTGATAATTGGTGATTGATTAACGAGATGAATTACACCGTGTTGTGAGTGTGATAGGCGTAGTGTGGTTCATTATTTGAACTTGGAGGCGTTAGTGTGCGGGGAATTCTATATGTGGACAGTTAGTAGTGCCTCTGGACTGTGGTAACGGGCAACACACTAATGATCTCGACAAGCACCATTCTTAATCGAGATCTTGGGGACACTATTTAGTACAATTCCTGTAATGCATAATGTATTGGACTGTATACTACTACACGATGTTTTGGACTGTGGACTATAGACACAACGTTGGACAGTGTAATAGTTTGGTTGGGCAGCCTGGGGTACTGATAATTCTCTTCGGATCATTCTCTCTAATATCTGTGTTTAGCTCCATAGAGTAGGAACGAGTCAGTGTGTGTTAGCATTCATGATCTGCATTTTAATGTTTACTATAGTCTGTGTTTGAATGTATGATGTATTAAATTGATATTCTGCATATGATATGATGGTATGTAATTATTGTGATATTCGTTTGTATTGTCATTTTCTTTATTGCCATGCTGGTAATGATGTAGATTGTCTCACCTCTTTACTGTATTGTTCTGTCTGTTTCTATTTTATGTTTATATCTTCGAAGACTACAATGGCGGCAAGGAGAGGTCAATTAGGTTTCTTTAGACTACAGTTTCTTGAAGGCATTAAGGCTTGGTATGTCCATTGGGACACAGGACACATAGAATATAGTGGTGACATTACTTTATCAGTAAGTAGGACTCGACATAAGATCGTTACTTCATTTTATACGGTTGCTTTCGTACAGGTTATTTTACCTATTAGGGAGTTATGAAATGAATTTCATCACACTCTTAGAGAGAACTTCAATATATTTTTGGGTCAAATTTCTATCGGTCAAGACATTTCCGACTAGGGAATTTGTCTTCTTACAAGGGCTCATGTCTTAGGTGTTATGTTTTAGTATTATACTGACTTTTTACTGCTTTATTAAATATTTGTAGTCGTAAATTAATTGTATACTTCAGACAAAAATCATATGTATATTATGGTGTGTGATGATGTTTTATCTTATTTTGTGTTCCGTGTTATTTTATCTAACATTATAAGTATAAAAAGGAGAAAATTTTACCACTAATATTATTTATGTACCAAACGTTTTACAAATTGGGTAAGAATTTTATTTGATTTTATTTTCTTGCATTAAAAATGTGACATCCCCACAAAGGTGTTACACTTCCCTCTTTGATGGCTGCTGAAGAGTATGTTCAATTTGGCGTAACTTTTGTATTTACAATGAAATTAACATTGTTGTTTACACGTTCAGTGCCTGAGTGTTGGCTTCTTAGCACCTGAGTATTGGCTTCTTAGCGCTTAAGCATTGAATGTCTTTTCTGAATTTTCCTGATACGTGACACACGCCTAGGCCCTGCCTTACCAGCGCTTGAGCGCTGGCCACCAAGAAGGATTTTTCACGTTCTTCCTTGCTAGTGCTTGGGCACTGGCTTTCCAATGCTTGAGCACTAGACCACCAGAATGTAAATTTTTAGCTTTGCTTCATCGTGCAAGCGTTCAGTCTTCTTCCATGAGTAATTCCCTAACAAAAAACACATAAAACACGTAATAAGAACACAATTTAAAATATAAAAAAACATAATACAACTCGAGAATAAAACTCAATCAAAGAGATTAAAAGAGGATGAAAATCCAGAATTTGAACAGTATAAACATGAATTTTTGAAGGTTTATCAGGTTTCTAAATTGATTGGAAACAAAATACAACACATATAATGACCACTTGATAATATAACATTCAAGTACAAAAAAGAGATTAATCTAACCTTATTTCATTACTAAAAGCTTCACCCTTTCAACCAAGCAAAATGAAAATTAGTTACTCATGAACAAGAAGAAAGAAAGAGAGAAGAAGAAGGCAATGAACATAACTTCTATTTTGAATAAAAGAAAACTACAATAAGGGAAACAAATGATACAAGAACACGGTCTTAATCTCTCAACCAAGATGCCCTCAATGAGTAACCAGTGCTGCTTTTTATAGAGCATGAAGAGTAAAAAATGACAATAGACTTGATTAGTTAGTGTGAATGAGTGGAAAATGTGTCATGCATGTCTCCGCACTTGCACCAACCAATTTGGTGCCTAACTCCCAGCTATCTTAAGAGGACTATAACTTAATCAAAACGTCACCGTTTTGATAAGTGGTCTTAAGAGAGTTGAAGTGTTTTCTATTAACTTTCTAATGGCACTAGTTTCAGCTCATTCTGACTCCTACAGGCCAACTTATGGCCTAATCTTTGCACATTGTTCAGGTTCCAATGACAACATCCTTTTTTTGACTTCCAGGTACAATCTAACCCCATAGACATCCACTTCAGCTCTGGAGCTCTTCAACAAAGTTATAGAGTTTCCTCTTATCTTTCTTACAAAGTAAAGGTCATAATTTTAGATGTCTATAACTCAAGTTATACCCGAAATATAAAAACAGTCTAAAATTATTACAAAGCTAAAAAATACCATTAAGCCTAATTTGGAACCCAATGTTATAAAATGTGGCTAAACCCAATCAGTTAAGTATATAAGAGGTTTAAGAGACTAAATATGATGGTTAAATAATGCATGAAAATTGTGTTTATCAAGCAACATGATCAGTGAAAACAATACTAGAAGAACCAATTAAATAAGCTTGAAGTTTGTCCAATGCAAAAATTACAGTAAGTAGTTCTTTTCAACAGTGGTGTAGTTCATTTGTGCACTATTTAAAGTTTGATTTGCATAATAAATTATATGAGGAATACCTTCCTTTATTTGGCTTAAAATAGAGTTAACAACAAAATTACTAGGATCACATATCAACTTAAAAGGCAAAGACCAGTCAGAGGTTTGCATGATAGGAGCAGATGTCAGAAGGCTAATTAATTTTTCAAAATATTTTTGACATTCTTGAGTCCAATCAAATTGTGCATCTTTTATTAGAAGATTACATAATAGTCTAAATATGACACTAAAGTCCTTAATGAATATTCTGTAAAATCCTACATGTCCTAAAAATGAATGGACTTCCTTGACTGTTTTTGGTGAAGGCAAATAGGAAATTAATTCAACTTTGGCTTTATCAACTTCAATTCCTTTAGAAGATATCACATGACCTAACACTATTCCTGAGGTAACCATGTAATGACATTTTTCCCAGTTTAACACGAGTCCTTTTTCTTCATATCTTTTAAGAAATTTTTCCAAATTATCAAGACAAATCTCAAATGAATTTTCAAAAACTATCAAGTCTTCCATGAAAATATCTAAATAATGTTCAACCATGTCACTAAAAATACTTAGCATGCATCTTTGGAATGTTATCAGAGCATTACAAAGGCTAAAAGACATTCTTCTAAATGCAAAAGAGCCAAAGGGGCATGTAAAAGTGGTCTTTTCTTGATCCTCTGATGTAATGAGAATTTGATAATAGCCTGAATAACCATCAAGAAAATAGTAATAGGGATGTCCTATTACCCTTTCTAGAATTTGATCAAGAAATGGCAAGGGGAAATTATCTTTCCCAGTGGCAGCATTTAATTTTCTAAAATCAATACACATACGCCAAGTGGATGAGACTCGCGTAGGTATTAATTCACCTTTTTCATTTTCAACCATTGTTATTCCAGATTTCTTAGGCACAACTTATGTAGGGCTTACCCACCAGCTATTAGAGATAAGGTAGATAATTCTAACATCAAGTTATTTGAGAACTTCAGCTCTAACTACCTCTTTTATATGTGGATTTAATTTTCTTTGAGGTTGTTATGATATTTTAGCATTATCCTCTAAATGTATTCTATATGTAAAAATTAATGAATTAATGCATTTTATATCCTTTAATGTCTATTCAATTACACTTTTATGCCTTTTAAATACTTCTATCAATATACATTCTTGTTTTCTAGTAAGAGTCGAGGAAATTATCATCGTAAAGCTTTGTTTTTTCCCCAAAAATATGTACTTCAACCCAATAGATAATGACTTTAGTTTTAGTGTGTGTACTTCTTTAAAGGTATTATCATTTATAGGTTTTATCTCTTCGAATCTCGATTTCCATCCTTTGTATTCCATTACTTGTGTACAATTAAG
This sequence comes from Ormosia semicastrata, assembly GCA_029884595.1. Classification (NCBI taxonomy): domain Eukaryota; kingdom Viridiplantae; phylum Streptophyta; class Magnoliopsida; order Fabales; family Fabaceae; genus Ormosia; species Ormosia semicastrata. The sequence goes on along the minus strand of JAQQTO010000062.1, from coordinate 12,562,741 downwards.
CAAAGAACATATTTATGAAATATCATCATCTAATTGCATACCTGAGTCAAATGAATTAATTAAAAAAATTTCTAATGGGTCGGAATAACTCCTTATTTGAAGATGATCATTTATAATGGTCTCAATCTCATAAACTTCCTCCTTTTCGTCATGGACTTCCTATGATTGCTTGCACATATTGAAAACATTAAACTCCAATGTCATATTTCCGAATGTTAGTTTCATTACTCCATTTCTGTAATTTATCAAAACACTAGATGTTTCTAAAAATGGGTGACCTAAAATAATAGGAATTGACTTGCAACTATTAACCATAGATTCAGTTTCCAAGACAATAAAATCTATAGGATATGTGAATTTATCAACTTGTACCAATACATCTTCTACTGTTCCTCTTGGAATGTTAACTGATCTATCAATAAGTAGAAGAGTTACAGAAGTTGGTTTTAACTCACCTAGGTTGAGTTGCTGATAAACTGAATATGGAAGCAAATTAACACTAGCACTAATATCAAGTAAAACTTGTTCAATTTTATGTTCTTTAATAATGCATGCAACTGTAGGATAACTAGGTGTGTTTGACTATGCTACAATGAAGTTTGATTTTGATGATAACAAACATGAAGATGATAAGAAGACCAAGTCCAAGAACTTCAAGATTAGCTTTAGGACTTAGAGTCTCTTTGTACGGGGATCTTTTTGGATATCTCATGGTCTTTTACAAGATAAGACAAAAATGTTTTTTAAACTTATCCCGAAACTGTATTTGATCTTGAAAATATTTTAAAAGGTTTTGGTGTTTTTGAAAAATCATCTGGGCTTCTTTTAAAGTATTTACACATGTTTCAAAAACAGAGTTATTTGAATAACCCATGGGTTATTCGAATAATGTTTTCAAATGGCTGCTGTGTGCCTCTATTTTCACTAGTGTTATTCCAATAACATTCTTGTTATTCGAATAAAACCTTTTAGAATGGCTTGTTCTTATATAAGCTATTCGAATAACCCCAGAGTTATTTGAATAGAATTGTTTCTCAGAAATCTTTTTAAAGTTGTGTTATTTGAATAACTCATGTGTTATTTGAATAACCATTTTCATAACTGGTTATTTTAAGAACGTGTTATTCGAATAACCCAAGGTTTATTCGAATAAACACGAATCTTGTTTTAGAAAGAAACGGCCATATTTTGTATTTATTATGTGAATTAATTGCTACAACAGTTATTTTCTTTCAAAACTCTATAAATAAAGACCATAGGTCTATTCTGTTCATTGCCTAACTATCTGAATATTTTATGCTTGCTTTGAAAACGTGATTTATAATTTTAACATATTTCCTGTGCTCTTTTTGCAAAAACTTTGAGATATCCTTAGAGAGCTTCTTAGCGCTTCAATTTGTGATATTTACTCTGTGTGAGAGTTTCTCTTCATCTATATTCTGCTTTTCTGTATCGAGGGTGAGGTATCCCTCAAAGTTTGTATAAAGGTGAGGTATCCCTGTAGGATGAGGCTTTAGCACAAGGGTAGAGTTTCTCTGTGTTTGAAAAGTGCTCTATTTTGCAACGGTAGCAAGCATCTATTGAAACTTGTATTCATAGTGAAAAATCTTAGATATTTTTCGAGTAATGGACGTAGGCTACAAGTGGTTTAGTGGTCGAACCATGATAAATATTGTGTCTACTCTTCTCTTCTCAATCTCTTTATTTAGTGCAGTTTATTATTATTGCGTATTTGTTTATTTGCTATTCTTAAGTTTTTCTTCTTTCTCTCATAATTTCACATTTTTTATTTAATAGCTTCAATATTTGTTTTTGTTTTAAAAGCATTTACGAAGATTTTCTATACTCAATTCACCCTCTTCTTGAATATTAGAGCAACTTGGTAACAAGTGGTATCAGAGCTAGACTCTTGTTTAAAGAGCTTAGCAGCTTCAAGAGGACATGGCTTTCTTAAATGATTTATCAGAGGGATCTTCCATAAACCGATCACCCTTTTTCAATGGGGATGGTTATGCCTATTGGAAGGAAAGAATGAAAATCTTCATCAAAGCTATTGATCTCGATGTGTGGGATGCTGTAAAAAATAGCGCATTTATACCTACAAAAGAGGTCGATAGTGTAAAAACTGAGACACCAAGGAGTGATAGGTCTAATGAGGATAAAAGAAAAGTTCAACACAATTTAAAAGCCAAAAACATCATTACCACTACCTTGGGGTGTGATGAATTTTTTAGAATTTCAACTTGTAAAACTGCTAAAGAAATGTGGGACACTTTACAAGTCACCCATGAGGGTACTAGTGAAGTAAAGAGGTTAAGAATAAATTCTCTTACTTGTGAATATGAATTATTCAGAATGAACAAAGGAGAAAGCATTCAAGAAATGCAAAAGAAGTTCACTCACATTGTTAATTATCTTGCATCATTAATAAAAAAAAATTCTAACAAAGATTTGATTAATAAAGTTTTGAGATGTCTGAGCAAAATTTGGCAACCCAAGGTAACAACAATATCAGAATCAAGGGATTTCTCTAATATCATGCAAAGCAAATTCGAGATGTCCATGATAGGAGATCTCAACTTTTTCCTTGGACTTCAAATTAAACAAACAAGGAGTGAAACATTCATTAGCCAATCCAAGTATTGCAAAGAACTCCTCAAAGCACATGGACACTCCAATGAGCACCTCATGCTACTTAGACAAGGATGAAGTAGGTAAACCTGTTGAAATCACCAAATATAGAGGTATGATTGGATCCCTTCTCTATCTCACTACTAGTAGACCAGATATCATGTTTAGCATATGTATATGTGCTAGATACCAAGCTAATCCTAAAGAATCACACTTAAGTGCTGTAAAACGTATTATGAAATATCTTGGTGGCACTTCACAAGTGGGCTTGTGGTACCCCAAAGGTGCTACTTATAGTCTTGTTGGTTACTCTGACTCCGATTTTGCTAGTTATAAATTGGATAGGAAAAGCACTAGTGAAACACGCTACTTGCTTGAAAACTCTTTAGTTTCTTGGCATAGTAAGAAACAAAATAGTGTGGCTTTATTTACCATTAAGGCTGAATATGTTGCAGTCGGAAGTTGTTGTGCCTAAATCCTATGGATGAAGCAACAACTTCTAGACTTTGGTCTTCAGCTTGATCACATTCCTATAAGATGTGACAATACTAGTGCAATCAACTTGACTAAAAACCCTATTATGCATTCAAGGTCTAAACACATTGAGATAATATATCATTTCATAAGGGATCATATGCAAAAAAGTGATTGTGTTTTAGAATTTGTAGAAACAACTAATCAACTTGATGATATATTCACAAAACCATTACCTAAAGATACTTTCTTCCATTTAAGAAGAGAACTTGGTATTCTAGATCAATCTTGCATATAATGTTTATATTTATTGATTTATTGAATTATTAATCTTGAATTTATACTGACTTGAGCATTGGACATATCCCCAAAATCTCTCTTTTTTTTTCAGGTAAATCATCGTGAGGTAAGTCTCTGAATCTTAAAATTACCTTCTGGTCATGTTCAATAATGTTTTTCTGATAGGTTTATTCGAATAAACCTGTGGTTATTCGAATAAACTCCATCAGCTGCTGAAAAAGAGGTGTTGTATATTAGTTTTATTCGAATAAACCTTGATTTATTCGAATACACTAAGATAAGCAACTACACTTTTATTCTTTCATATCTGCCTCATTCGAATAACTCTCCTGTTATTTGAATATATGTGATGTATGTGCCTTTGTCTTCATGTTTTATTTGAATAAACAGTGATCTATTCGAATAAACATGAAGTGGGTCTTTTGACCCTGTGTTTTTCCTTTTCTGCCTTATTCAAATATGGTCTCATTTATTCGAATAATGTCTTCTAGTTATTTGAATAACCATAGGGTTATTCGAATAAATCCTTGGTAGGCAGCCCCATCATAGAGCTTGTTATTTGAATAAACTCAGAGTTATTCGAATAAATTCTGTTGAAATGTCACGACCGTTTGGTTTCCACGTAGTTTTATTCGAATAATACCCTTATTATTTGAATAAACACGAGTCCTCTATAAATTCTCCCAATGCTATCCAAATGTCTTTTTATCTATTTTATCACATTTTATCAGATTCTCTCCTTTCTCTCTCTCTATCCTACGCGCTTCTCTTATCATCTACCATCATCACCTTTACTCTTCTCCACATCCTTCTCAACCCTTCTCTCTGTAACCACCATCCCACCATGGCATCCTCCTCTTCACATGCCAAGTGCCCACAGATGAAGACAACAACCTGTAACAACCCTATGGATCTTCGAAGGCTGTCCTCAAACTAAGAGGAATTGGGTCGCTTCATTACTTATTTTCAGGAGCGTAACTTTGTGCACCCGAAGTACATGGACCTGAACTTCTTCCACAACGAAGGTAGCTTTGACTTCCTCAACCTTCTAGCCACACAGGGTGTTCTTCGCTTCTGCTCACACCACGCCCCTCTTTACCCTGACTTGGTAAAGATGTTCTACTGCAACATAAAGATTGTTGGCGAAGACCAGCACTCTGACGTCTCTGATCAGCACATGGTCATCGCTCCCAGTGATTGGCAACAAATGTTTAGGTTGCAAACCATTGGGCGCAATAGTGATGATGATATTGATACTCTAGACCAAGAGTATAAGAAGCTTCAAGCTATTGAAGATCTGTTGAAGCCTAGTCTGGCCCTACCTCCTAAGGGCGTCAAGGGAGGCATGATGATGAGCCAATACAAGCTCTTACACTATGCTTATGCTCACATTCTAGCACCTTGGGGAGGTAACTACGCCTACTTGAGTGAAGACGACTTTTTCATGATGTGGCTTATCAAGAAAGGGTACCAGGTTAACTGGACTGCCTTTATCATGAAGTATATGATGAAGGCAAAGGGCAAAGAATGGTCTAATTTGTCCTATGGCTTGATCATCTCTGCCTTCCTAGGCAAGTACCCTCAGGTATTAGAAACTGAGTGGGCAATAAAGCTGACTCACCATTATGTTTTTGGGTCCTTTACCCTGAACAAAATTGATATGGTCAAAACTTTTGATGGATGGGTGTACCCTGATGAAGTTGAAGACGAAGACCAAGAAGACGTCCCTACTGCCCCTACTACTGATGCTTCTGTTCTTGCTCCTGCTGTTCCTGATCCAGTCACTTTGGATCAAATCATGGCAGCCTTGCAGGACAATAGGGCCTACATGGAGAACACCTTTTCTATTCTGTTTGACAGGATAGAAGGTGTAGAGCGTGAGCAGGCTACCCTTCGCTCTTTGCTGACTCCGTGAGCACCTGATTTCCCTCCTCCGCCACTGGATGCCTACTTTTAGGCTTTGCCTTGTTTTTGTTTTTGTTTTGTTTTGTTTTTGGTTATGTACTGGCTGTTCTTTTTATACATGTAATTGGCAAATTTAATATAAATACAATGACTATTTTGATCATGTCATCTGTTTATTACTATATTGGCATTATCTGTTTTATCTATTTTATCTAAGATTATATGAACATCAGTTTATTATCTGTTTTGCCTTGATCCCCTGTGCCTTTTGATTATGCCAAAGGGGGAGAAAATAATAACAGGTAATTATTGAGAAAAGTCAGGTAAAAATAAAATAAAATAAAAACTGTTATTGGATTCCAAAAGAGAAAAATCAAGTAAAAATAAAATAAAATAAAAATAGTTATTGGATTCCAAAAGAAAGGGGGAGCTGCGTACATCTCTGATTTAAAACACCTCTTATGAAAAAGAGGGGGAGTAAGTTCTCCAAACTTTATCCTTGTGAATTCCAATTTATGTCAACTAATGCTTTTCTCAATGATAGTTTGCCATCATCAAAAAAGGGGAGAATGTGTTTGACTATGCTATAATGAAGTTTGGTTTTGATGATAACAAACACGAAGATGATAAGAAGACTAAGTCCAAGAACTTCAAGATTAGCTTTAGGACTTAGAGTCTCTTTGTACAGGGATCTTTTTGGATACCTCATGATCTTTTACGAGATAAAACAAAAACATTTTTAAACTTATCCCAAAACTGTATTTGATCTTGAAAATATTTTAGAAGGTTTTGGTGTTTTTGAAAAATCATTTGGGCTCCTTTTAAAGTATTTACATATGTTTCAGAAACAGAGTTATTCGAATAATGTTTTCAAATGGTTGTTGCACGCCTTTGATTTTACAAGTGCTATTCGAATAACATTCTTGTTATCCGAATAAAACCTTTCAAAATGGTTTGTTCTTATATAAGCTATTCGAATAACCCCAGAGTTATTCGAATAGAATTGTTTCTTAGAAATGTTTTCAAAGTTGTGTTATTCGAATATCTCATGTGTTATTTGAATAACCATTTTCAGAACTGGTTATTTTAAGAACGTGTTATTCAAATAACCCAAGTTTTATTCGAATAAACACGAATCCTATTTTAGAAATAAATGACTATATTTTGTATTTATTATGTGAATTAATTGCTACAACAACTATTTTCTTTCAAAACTCTATAAATAGAAACTGTGGGTCTCTTCTGTTCATTGCCCAGCTATCTGAATATTTTATGCTTGCTTTGAAAAAAAGATTTATAATTTTAACATATTTTATATGCTCTTTTTGCGAAAACGTTGAGATATCCTTAGACAGCTTCTTAGCACTTCAATTTGCTATATTTACTCTATGTGAGAGTTTCTCTTCATTTATATTATGCTTTTCTGTATCGAGGGTAAGGTATCCCTCAAGGTTTATATAACGGTGAGGTATCCCTGCAGGCTGAGGCTTTAGCACAAGGGTAGAGTTTCCCTAAGTGTGAAAAGTGCTCTATTTTGTAACAGTAGTAAGCACCTATTGAAGCTTGTATTCATAGTGAAAAATATCAGATATTTTTCAAGGAATGGACGTAGGCCACAAGTGGTTTAGTAGTCAAACTATATTGTGTCTGCTCTTCTCTTCTCAATCTCTTTATTTACTACAGTTTATTATTATTACATATTTGTTTATTTGTTGTTCTTCAATTTTTCTTCTTTCTCTCATAATTTCACATGTTTTATTTAATAGCTTCAATACTTAGTTTTGTTTTAAAAGCATTTGCGAAGATTTTCTATACTCAATTCACCCTTCTTCTTGAGTACTGGAGCCACTTGGTAACACCAGGGTCTTTATATTTCAAGGCATTATTATTCTAAAGAATGGAGCTTACCTATTCGGCCAAAAAGGCTTTCTTTTTCACATTTAGTTTTCTTTTAACAGTGCACAAGTCCTTCAAAAATTTGGCAAAAGAGGGAACCTGTTTGTGAGCATCTAACAGAGGAATATTAACCTTCACTTGTTCAAAAATTTCAATGTTGTGGTTCAATTTCCTTGAATTGTTTAATGCTTGAGGAAATGAGGGTGAAGACGAGAGTTTGACCTCCTTTAGCCAGGTGGCTTATCAACCCCTTCCTTATCTTGGGGGATTGATTCATCATCCATCTCACAAAGTTCAGGAATTTCTTTTTCAACAACATTTTCATTCCTAAGAGTAATCACTGACTTGACTTTATCTATTTGTTAACTTTCTGAATTATCCTTATTTAGACTGTACTAACCCTTGGGATTCGATTGAGGCTGAGAAGGAAATTTTCCTTTCTTATGAATGGTAAGTGCAGAAGCAAATTTCACAAGAGTGTTTTTTATGTCAATCATTACTTGAGTGTTTTGGTTATTAATGACCTCTTGCTTTTCCGTGAATGTATGCAATGTTTCCTATATGGTGGGACATAAAGTGCATATCCTTGAGAATTTTGAGATTCCAATTGTTCTTGAGAAGGTGGTGGTTGCATAAATTGTGCATGATTATTATGCCTCCAACTGAAGTTCAGGTGATTTCTCCACCCTGGATTGTATGAATTTGAAAAAGAAGAGGTAAATGACTTTTTAAAATTAATCATTTCATTTACTTGCTCATGCACAACTTCTTTAAAAATAGGAATCTTTGGACATTCATTTGTTGAATGTCCTAAGTCAATATAAATGCCACAAATTTCTTCGTTTTGCACAGATACGATTTCTTTCATTTTTCCTAATTCCATGGCTTCAACCTTTCTAACCAAACAGGCGAACCTAGCATTGATATCATCTTCTTAATTAAGGTGATATTTTCCTTTACTAGCACTTGCAAGGTTAGATCTAATTGAATTTTTAGAAGGATTAGTACCATGCCAAGATTGAGAATTCTCGGCTAAATGGTCTAAATATTCTAAAACTTCTTCAGGTTCTTTATCAAGAAACTTACCATTGCGCATTATTTACACGAATTGTTTAGTTTATGGTGTTAACCCTTCATAAAAGAAGCTTATAGTGCGTCATTTTTCAAAACCATGATGTGGGTATGAATTTAACAAATCTTTAAAACATTCCCAACATTGAAAATATGCTTCATTTGATTCTTGAAAAAAATTTTGGATTTGTCTTTTCAAAGCATTGGTTTTATGTGTTAGGAAAAATTTATTTAAAAACTCACTTTACATTTCTTGTCATGTGCGAATTGATCTTGGTTTCAAAGCGTTAAGATAAGTTTTTGCTTTATCTTTAAAAGAAAAAGGAAACAATTTAAGCTTAACAATCTCTTCAGTGCATTTTTTATCATTGAAAGTGATACATACTTCCTCAAATTCTTTTAGGTGTAAATTGTAACACCCTTTGGATGTCACATTTTGAGATAAAAAACAATAAAGATAATAAATATTACCCAAGTTATAAAATAAATATTATAATTAGTACGTATATTTTGTTTATAAAACTTATAAATTACACCACATCACCTCACCTATACAGCGTTAACGTACGTATTAATTCACCTGTATATTTCATTTGTGCATTATCTACATACATACAAAATAACACATATAAAAAAAACTAACATATAATTTACATATGGTTTTGTTGTCATATGGTTTTGTTGTCATCAGTTATACTAATAATTTACAAATAATTTACAAATAAAGAAAATATATACCAAAACATTTTCAGCTACTGCCAAAAGATAAAACATAAGTTTATATACAGTACGGCATCAAAAATAAAAAGTGCCCAAGTGCACATCATGGATATCTAGTTCACTGGGAAATCATTCCTAGATAACTCCTCAGGTGACAGATAACCAGGATGTCTCACAACAGCTTCTACGAGCAGGGATCCGGGCTGCTCTACGGACGGGAGTGCGGGCTGTAGATACCTCACTATTTTCATTGGGAACATAGAAAAGTCCATTCCAATGACGTCGGATCTCCAAAGGCAACTCTAACTGTACATACAAGTCAAAAGTAACTACAGGATCAACATCGTATTCCGGACGTAAAGATAAAGTAATAGTTCCCGTATACACTACACTATTGCTTTCTTCACGAGTACGCCAGCCTTCTATTCCTCTATGGAACTCTATTCTTACAAAACCTAAGAATCCTGGCGTAGTCATCTTCTTTGAATCAATTCAACCGACGGATGATCCGAAGGCTCCAAATACTCGGGATCGGAAATCAGAGATTGTGGCTCCTCCTCTACATGATATTCACTGCCTAATACTTGTTCTTCAATATCTTCATTTCCGTCTATATATATATAACACAATAATACAAACAACACATACAACAACACAGAGGTAAGACAACCCAATATATCACAAGTGTGGCGCATAAGAAAACGACAATACAACGAAAATAGCAATTAATATCAACACAGATAATAAACATTAACAATAACTAATTATGGAAAAGAATAGAATCCATCACAATAAATTATAGATACACGATAATATGCTAAAATCATAAAATAACTCATTCCTACTCCATGGAGCTATAACACACACAACGATATCAGAGAGAATGATTTGAAAGTTCTAATAGTACTGCCCAGCCAGCTATTGCACTGTCCACCCTTTGTGTCTATAGCTTGACTACCCCGACCAGCTATTGCACTGTCAGCACTTTGTGTCTATAGCTTGGCTACCCCGACCAGCTATTGCACTGTCAGCACTTTGTGTCTATAACTGATCGTTGTGATTGCTATTGCACTGTCAATACTTTGTGTCTATAGCCCACTAAAACACCATGGCGTAGTACACAGTCAAAACATCATGTAACTACAGGCAGTAAATATAGTCCTCTCAAATCTCGATTAAGTATAGTGCTTGTCGAGAACACTAGTGTGTTACCACGTACCACGGCCCAGAAGGAGCTACCTCCTGTCCACATATGGAGTAATGCACACCAATGCCTCCAAGTCCATATCAGAAATGAACCCACTACGCTCATCACATCGACAACACGATGTTATTCATCTCGTCAATCAAATCACCAATTCGTAAATTGGCACGACTCAGTGCATGAACAAAATAATAATTACCAAAACGTCCTCAAGTCTCAAATAATTACATAAATGTCATCAATTCTCAATTATTTACAAAAATGCCATCAAACCCTCATTATTTATGAAAATGCCCTCAAACTTCAAATATTTACAAAAATATTACGAAAATACCCTCAAACTTCAATTATTTATGAAAATGCCCTCAATGGCAACAATAATTATGTAAATGCCCTCAGTGGCACAAATCTCAAAACACAGTACGCTCCCACTTGGCACAATATAATTTTCACATAACCAGATTACAATACGGACCCACTTGGCGCATTATAACTTTCCACATATCCGGGTCCCACCATTTTGGCCCAACAGTAAAATTTACTGTTCTCATCAATCGTGTAGAATTTTTATTGCGTTTTTAAAATCTTGATATTTTCCTTAAATAAACAGTTTATTTTTCTAACAGAAAAATTTATTAAATAGTTTAAAACTGCTTAAAATATTTTTCAAGTAACTGTAAAATATTTTTGCATTAATGTAAATACGAACAACATTTAAACATTATTAATTCCATTAAATACCCTTAAACACTCTTTGAAATTAATTTAAAAACATCCAAAATCCACTTTTCAGGGTTATGACCGAACCTAGGGTGTTGTATTCTTTGGAATACTCATGCATTTCTAACATTAAACTAATACATACAAAATAAAAAAAAACTAGCAACATTATAAAATTAGCAAATCCAATTAACAATACAAAGCATACATGGAAAAATCATTACAATCCACATATAAAAGAATCCTTATGGATTCTTCAACACACAAAATTCCATTTTCTTACTACCACTCAAGAATAATTAGGTTATAGTCTTCCTCTTACCTTAAAATGAAGAAAATTCTTCTTTTATCCTTCCTTGGAATTTTGGTTTTTAGCTCCTTCAAATACCTAAGAAAATAAATAAAATTTTCTAAGAGTTACTACTAGAAAAGAAAACCATACCATGGATCAATCATGGCTTGGAAACTTCAAAATAAAAATAGAAAGGAAAAACAATGAGTTTTACCTTTAAGGAAGAAACTTCAAGATGAACATTCAAGCTTGCAAATGATAAAATTTGCAAAAACCTCCAACTAGAGATGAGTTTGGGTAGATGTTTAGAGTTAGAAAAACAAAGAAGGAAAATTTTTAAGTGAGTGGATGGTATATTGAAGAGCTTGGCCGAATAGAGAGAAGAAAATGGAAGAAGAAAGGCACATGGAGTCTTGGTATTTTTGGGAGAGAAAATGGAAGGCTTTTACGTAATATTGGTGAAAATAAAAGTGAAGAATACCTAACCAAGTGCTGCTGCCGTGAGTGGACTTTGAGTGAGGCTAAATGATTGAATTTTGCATGGAAATCATCCTAGCCATCCATCCATTCAATGGCTAAGATGAGATCTTGTTGGAGTACTCAAGAAGCCTTGTAAACTTGTCCTCCAAGCCTCCAAATTCTGCTGCCAAACCGTGTGGCCCAAGGCCAATTAGTGGCTTCATTTTGTTTTAATTCAAGGTTAATTAGTTTCTAATTAGGTAGCTAATTAATTAGGTTTAATTTCCTAACTAATCTTAATTAATTATCTAATTATATAACTAATTAATTGAACATATAATTACATGTTTTATAATTTTTTTAAACAATATTAGCACATCTAATTATTAGTTAGATTATAATTACTTACTAACTAAGCTTGTTTAATTAGTTTGCTAATTAGGTAATTAAGCTTGTCAAATTAAGCTTAATTAGCTACTAACCCAAAGTCAAGCCTACATCTTTTGACTTAATCCTAACCATTGATTTCATCTCTAATTTCTATCCATTGATTAGATCTATGGCCATGATCAAAACTTGCTCACCAAGTTTACATCTTAACCATTCATCTAAGCTTAGAAATTTCTACAGTCAAAATCATTGACTGCTTTACTACACGTGGGTCCCACAATCTTTTTAAAGACCCGTGATCATTTTTAAACAGCTTTTCTCTATTTTTTGAGACAGTAGGTATTGTAAAATAAAATAATATTATAATAATATAAAATTTTTTATTGCACAATTAAATCCTAAAAATTACGAAACTAATAGATATATCAATCATAACTGGGTTTAGTAAGATCCCCCAGCTCTAATTAATTAAAATAATATTTTTCTGGCCAGAAAATTTTTATTTCCCTGGCTCGGAGCAAATCACATACAACAATCAAATACACTCACGAAACAGTCAAATTCAGTTTACTACTCAAAGAAATTACAAAACAGTATATTGGGGACGCAATTGTCATTTATCTTAAAGTTAGAAAAATTCAGGGTGTTACATAAATATGGGCTTTTAGATGCTAAACCATGGAAATTGGGAAGTAATGAAATCATACTTGGCTTAAATCTAAAATTGTTAGCATTGAGTAGAAAGATAAAATATGATGGACTAGAATTTCGAGTAGAAAGATAAAAGATGATATTCGCGCATGATTCACAATAGTTGATTTTCATGTTCATCATGTACACTTTCATTTTTAGCCATTGTGTCTAATGTGTGTGAGTATGATTCAAACAGATCAATATATAAAGTACCAAGATTAGTTTTAACCAAATGACTAGAATTTGAATCATGATACCAATTAAGCATAAATTACTGACTTAAAATAAGAAAAAAAAATGTACAGAGCTCAACCTTCCATGATATTAAAAAATATATATTAACAAGTAGGCAGTATGGTAAACTTGCCATTAAATATGATGCAACTAAAAAATCAAAAGAGAAGGAAAAGAATATATCAGATGATGAAGTTTACTTAAAGAAAGAGTACCTCAATAAATTTGTTCTTCAAATCAATTCCCCGGCAACGGCGCCACAAACTTGATATGAATGATATGTTACAAACCCTAGTACAAGTTGTCTTAAGTAATAAATTCAAGGAAGTCCAAGGTCGATCCACAGGGAATTGATGAAGAAAATTCTTTGAGGTAATAAAAATTTGTCACAAAAATAAAAATGATAAAAATTATTCACAAATGAAAAGGATTTGCTTGGGCTATGAGATCCACTCTTGGTATATAAATTAAGGATAAAATTATTTCTTTTTATAACTCAATTGCAATCCACGCATAACGGAAGTTCCAATCGAAAAATACACAGTCAAAGTTCATTTAAGGTTATATTATGGTTTCTTTAATTATCCACTAATATCAACACTTATAAATGGGTTCAAGCATTTATTGTGTCAATCTCTTGTCTACAACGAATCAAGATTTTCACTTTACAAGGTGGGTTTATAAATTGATTGAAAACAAAATACATCACATATAATGACTACTTGATAATATAACATTCAAGCACAAGAAAAAGATTAATCTAACTTTATTTCATTACCAAAAGCTTTATCCTTTCACCCATGCAAAATGAGAATTAGTTACTTATGAACAAGAAGAAAGAAAGAGAGAAGAAGAAGAAGATGAACATAACTTCTATTTAGAACAAAAGAAAACTATAACAAAGGAAACAAATGATACAAGAACATTGTTTTAATCTCTCCACCAAGATGCTCTCAATGAGCAACAAATGCTGCTTTTTATAGAGCATGAAGAGTACAAAATGACAATAGACTTGTTTAGTGAGTGTGAATGAGTGGAAAATGTGTATCATGCTTGTCTCCCCACTTGCACCAACCAATTCGGTGCCTAACTCCCAACTATCTTAATATGACTATAACTTAATCAAAACGTCACTGTTTTGATAAATGGTCTTCATGAGAGTTGAAAAGTTTTGTCTCAATTTTCCAATGGTACTAGTGTCAGCTCATTGTAACTCCTATAGGCCAATTTATGGTCCAATCTTTGCACATTTTTAGGTTCCCGCGATAGCATCCTTGTTTTGACTGCTAGGCACAATTTGACCCTATAGACATCCAATTCAGCTCTGGAGCTCTTCATCAAAGTTGTAGAGCTTCCTCTTATATTTCCTAAAAGGTAAAGTTCATAATTTTTAGATGTCTATAACTCAAGTTATACCCAAAATACAGAAATAGTGTAAAATTGTCATAATGCTAAAAAATACCATTAAGCCTAATTTGGAACCCAAACTTATAAAATGTGGCTAAACCTAATCAATTAAGTACATCAGAGGTTTAAGAGACTAAATATAAGGGTTAAATAATATATGAAAATTATGTTTATCAATCCTCCATTAGAATGGGTGTGAGAAAGTATTGAGAGGAAGAAGATGAAAATGGAGATAGGCATGCCTGATAACCGGTTATTGGTGAAGATAGGAGAGGCGCATGTTATTGGACCTTTGAATAAATGGTTATACCATTAATATAATCGGTTATATGTGTGTAGTAGAATTTGTTTTTGGAGCTTCAATAACTGGTTATTCATCACACATAACTGGTTATTTTCGTGAGAGAAAAGAGCAGGAGCCCCTGATTTTATAGATAACTGATTAGGGGAATGTTATAACTGGTTATGTGTAATTTTTTGTGTAACACCTTAATACAAATATGTGGATATATCTAGATTATACCGGGATAAACAGTATTAGTTGCGTTACTTACTACATAACTAACTAATGTCATATATTCATAATCATAATCAAGTAATTATATAAAGCCTTGAGAGAATGCGAAAAACATAAACTTATACATATATATACATCCTCAACCATAAAAGGCATATTGTAATACATAACTCTTAAAACATACAAAGTAAATATAACCTTTTGTACATAAGCTTTGTCTACTAAAGCATATAAAACTATACTAACCTTCATGCTTCGCCTTCTTTCCTTTTGTAGGGTCTATACCTGGATTTACATGGAAGAGCAAACGGGGTGAGAATTATAAATTCTCAATAAAAGTAATTTTAATACCAGTTAGTTATAACACTATATAAACAAATATATAACTTCTAACACAGGAGTTTCCTCCACTTCTACTCATAACTGCACACTACCAAGTAGTGTGGTCTAAACTGATAGCCTACATCCTGTTAGATATAAACAACTACCCATACAATTCTAAATATCAATAGCAACAAATAATTGACCATAAAACTATTCTTAAATGCAATGTAAATGATATATAGTATGATTATGCCAAAGAAAGATCTTAAAGAAATACTTGTGCAAGTTTTTGTTTTCAAATACATGGAGAGTTTTATTTTGAAAACTAACAATTCCTGCTCATTCTTGGAACCTGAACGTTCTATGTAAGCTTCTACGGTAGGGAGGAAGAGCTACAACCCCACTCTACCTGTAACCCTTGGCCCTTGGTCAGGAATGACTTGTTCCCTTAGGAACTTCTGACTCTCGTCTGTTTATCCAAACGATGGTGTACATCATAGCTTACCATACATTGGAAGAGCAAGCAAAACATCATATTTACATACTTAGCTCAATTAAGAACCAAGATGTTTACTGGCAACTGGTTTAATACATTATCCTGTGGTAAATAGAGGAAAAACTCATCTTCACATTACACGTATCCTGACACTATCTAGAAGCAAGGGCATGAATCTAGGCTCAAAAGAACCTTTACGGACTTCCTAATTATCTCCCTTGGCCTTGGCACTATTAAGATGTTATGACTGAATCCTTTTTCAAAGAACCTTTCGAATTTCCCATTATCTCCTTTGTCCTACATGATTGTACATATCATCAAAGGATACTCACAAAGATTAATATTATTATACCATTCCCACATACATACATCTAGACAAGTATAAGATACTTATCTTGGTTGTATCTAACCTCCTTTATTATCACATCTCTTATAGTAACCTAAGCTACACTAGAGTTTTTAAGGTTCTAGATACCTATTTTAGCAATCCCTGACTCATGGAATGCTTTAAGGACTTTAACTCCCATACTTAACTTAGTATCTAAGGAAGTAAATCCCACTCATCTTGCAATTTCAACTCAACTCTACTAATAAAGGAGTTATTGCATATCTCTACTATACTTCATGAGTATGACAAACTTACTAGTCACCATTCATCTTATTGTGTATTAAGTAATGTACAAGATCCCACTTGTCTAGAGAACTCAATACATCCAACATCCCTTCACTTAGGAGCTAAATACACAACTCTATCTCCACTCAAAAGAATCTAGTTCAAGAGTGGTTAGCAAAGGCAACACTTTGTTGCTTAAAGGTCTAGGTACCTTCCCAAGGCAATCCATTACTCTTGGATATCCTAAGGTACATACCTTTCTCATACTTACTAGAGTGAATACTATTAATCCATCCTAGTATAATTACATCTATTGCACCACAACATCACATCTTAAGTGATTATCTAATGCAACACTAAGTTGCCTAAGGTGCTAGACACCTATCTATAGTAAACCTCTACTCTTGGTTGCTCTAAGGCTCATACATATAATATACATACCAAAGGATCATTCCCTTACCGAATTACCTCTAATAGTATATTAAACATAATCTATGTCAATCCATTACTTTGGATGTTCAAAGGCCTAAACTTCCCCATACTTGCTAGGTGATAATTCCTCTTTTGAAATATCTCTATTTGTGTCCTCAAACTGTTGGTGTATGCCCAAGAGGCCAATATATTTTCTGTATTTACATACATTCTATTATGCTAATTTATATATGAGACATTTCAATTATTGTGTTCTTTTTGATAAAAATAATAAAGTCCTTAGAATAGTAAGTTTGATGCCATATGACATCAAGTGGATGACTTGATCGTGAGATCCTTTTGGTTACAACACTATTCTTAAATGTCCCTAGTCAAGTATTATTGTTAATTAGGATAACAATAATACATTGAGACTAGTATGTGCAGAGACTGATGGCCACATCTCACGGGTCATAGATATGAGATATCAAGTCTTCACATGGGTACATATTAGAATAATGATGTACTGAACTGACCCACCATGAGAACACTACATGGATCGTTACGTGAGTGTCATAAGTGATTCTCATAGTAACAATGGTGTCTGTGGTCCTTTGACCTGAACTCACTACGATTCCTACATGAGGAGTTGTGTGTTTTAATGCTATCAAATGTCATTTGTAACAAGGTGATTATAAAGTTAGTTATTGGATATACCGCAAATTATGCAGAGGGATGTGAGTGACCTAGATGGGATTTGTCACTCCTACATAACAGAAGCGATATCTTCGGGCCCCCTGATTGAGTGAGACTGCGAAATGCATGGCCATGCTCAAATGAGTCAATATGAGATATTGATCTCATTTGTTATTACAAAGTCTACTCGAATATCAAGAAACGAATGATTGGACTATACAAGAGTGACGCATTCCTTGCCTTGTGTTCAATCTAGATATCTTGACAAAAGGACTAAACGACATGGTAACATTGGTCACGAAAAGGTTATGTCAAATCACTGACATTCTTATTACTTGAATAGCAGCGATGTATTGCTAGATACCGCTCAGTACTTGTAATATTAAAATGGGATTTTAATATTACTGCCAACGTAATAAGAACCTACAGGGTCACACACATAGAGCAGATTAAAATTGGAGCAATGGATCCAAGTTGGACTCGGATTTAAATATGGGCCAGACTCATAACAGATGGGTTTAGGGTTGCACAGCTTACCTTGCTGCTACTCACACTCACTTAAGACAGTCACTATTATAAATAGTACTACTAAAAGGACTGTTTATATACACAATTCAGAACCCTAGCCGTACCTACAGAAAAGTGAGTGAGAGAGCGACAGGTTTATTCTCTTCTCTACGCAGCTAGCACTGTGTGAGAGACGTGAGGCTTCTCTTTGTGGACGTTGGACGTTCGTGAGTCTGTTCGTGTGGATACCGTAGAGACATCGTTTCTATTACGGTGTTAGTGATTCACGCTTCAAGAGGTAAATCATTTAAAAATTGGATTATGGCTTTTTCGCATGGATCCTCGGAGGGAATCCCTGTTTTCCACTGCGTGATGTATCCGCAAAAATTCTCAACACAAACACCTTAGGAAACATACAAATGATTACAACTAATAAAGAACTTCAAAACATCAAAAATGACATTTTTAGAACTTCTGCAGCTCACACCGCAACATAGACTTGGCACACCATGGCGCCTTGTTAGTCATGGCAACCATTACCCAAGAGGGGGGTGAATTGGGTATTAAAAAACTTTTCACAAATGCTCTTGAAATAAACACAAATATTTAAGCTATTAAATAAAAGAGAAAGAATTGTGAGAAGAAGAATAAAAGCTTTAAGAACAGCAAATAAATAAATGTGAAATAATATAAAATTACGTAAAATAAAGAGATTGAGAAGAAAGAAGCAGGCACGATATTTATCCTGGTTCGACCACTAACCCACTTGTGGTCTATGTCCAATCCTCGAAAACAATATGAGATTTTTTACTATGTATACAAGCTTCAATAGGTGCTTGCAACCGTTATATAAAAGAGCACTTTTCACACACAGGGAAACTCTACCCTTGTGCTAAAGCCTCAGCCTGCAGGGATACCTCACCCTTATACAAACCTTGAAGGGATACCTCACCCTTATACAAACCTTGAAGGATAACTTACCCTCAATATAGAAGAACAGAAATATAGATGAAGAGAAACTCTCACTCAGAGCAAATAATTACAAATTGAAGTGTTAAGAGAATCTCAAAGGATATCTCAAAGTTTCAGCAAAAAGAGCTCAGAAAATAGGCGTAAATTATAAATCACATTTTTCAAAGCAAGCACAAATTAAACAGATAGCTGGACTGCTTGCAGATGAGACTCACGGTCTCCATTTATAGAGTTGAAAAGAAAATGCCCATTGGAGGAATTTAATATGATATTAAATGCGTAAACGTATACGTATGATTTCAAAAAATGAAACAGAGTCTCGTGGGTTATTCGAATACCATTATAGGGTATTCGAATACCACTATTTTTATTTCTTGTAAAAAATAGTTCAGAAGCAGGTTATTCGAATACCACAAGAGTGTATTCGAATACCTCTATTTTAAACACATTTAAAATGCTGTTTAGAAGGATGTTATTCGAATACCATTCAAGGTTATTCGAATACCTCTATTTAAAAAATAGTTAAAAGGCTGTTTAGAAGGATGTTATTCGAATACCTTTTAAGGTTATTCGAATACCTCTGTTTAAAAACAGTTATAAATGTTTGAAAAACATCCCAGAAAGTTTATCAAAAACACCAAAACATTTTTAATTTATTTTCAAGATCAAAACAGTTTTGGTATAAGTTTAAGGAAGCATTTTGTTTTATCTTAACGCACTATGAGATATCCAAAGAGATCCTCGAACAGAGAGACTCTAAGTCCTAAAGCTATTCGTACAAGATCTTAGACTTGGTCTTCCCATCATGTGTGTTATTATCAAAACAAATCTTCAAAGACATATGTTTAATCACATTCTCCTTGTGTTGAGCTTAATAGATATCTTTTGCTTTCTTGTTGCAAGCTCATTCTTAGTACTTGGACTATCCTACAAAGTATTGCTCACTTAAACAAGCATAGCTAGTCCAGAGTCATAATTCAATATCTTCATATGCATGAATCATAAATGTATAACTCTAGTTAGTTTAGCATATATATAAAACTTTCATAGACACATCCAAATAAGACATTTAACAATTATTAATAGATATGCTCTATGTAAGATGCAACAGAACACATTGCACATTTTCATTTAAGCAAGGTCAAATCCAATATTAATTTATTTATAACTCTTATAAAACTTTATTGGATATATTATATGATGAATGTTACATATATCTTATTGCATGATTATTAAGTGAAATATAACTAGATAAGGTACATATCATGCATGATACAAAATATCACATTAAGCACATCTATCAATTATAACCATCATTCTATTTGTCTTGTATTTGTCATCATCAAAACTTAACATATAAAACCATTTGGGGCAAACTTATTTCCACACGCCTTGCTCTCGGGTCATTATATGGTGCACCTCACACCTCGATGTGACATCCTCACACTGCGGCACACATAGCAGAACCAACCTCATGCCTCGGCTTGACTTCCTCACCCCACGGCGCGCGTAACAAAAACTAGTTTCTACAGAAATCGTGCACTATTCCATTAGAACTTCGCTCACGAAATCCTTCAAGATCAGTTTTCTTGTGATTTCTAACACTAATCTAGGCCCCTAGACTTGTTGTAACTTTTATACAATCTACTGATTCACTTAGGCATATATTTAGGTCCAAAACCACATTAACTTCAACCATTTCAAAGCTTCTCATCCATGACCTAAAAATGGTTTATCTTAAGCCATAAATGGCCATCTAGCATTTACTAAGCTAAAAACATGCTAACTTAGTCCTTGGAAAATCAAGAACCAAGCCAAGAACATAGGTTTTGGCTATCTAAACCCATTTTTCTATTCATGAAAACCTAAGTTTATCTAAGATGAACAAAGAGGAAGAAGATGAATAGAAACATTTTACTTCTTGTATGGATGATCCACCATCAAGCTTGAGCTTTGGCCTTTGATCTTCCCTTGCTCTTTCTTCTTTCCCCTCTTTTCCTTCTCTCCTTCGGCTCATTCTTCTTTCATTTCTTATGTTTTCTCCATCTCCAGCAGCTTTTGCTGCCTTTAAAGAGAGAGTCGTAGGAGACTTGACATTTAGGAACTATACTGGAAAACTTATATATGTTAAGAACACTTTGATTCCACGAAATCAAGTTTCCTAACTTTTAACTTCTTTAGAATAAATTATGAGATTCATCTAAATTATTGTTTCACCATTTTCATGATTTTTCATATCTGCTACTAGTCAATCCGATAGTAAAACACACAACTAGTATGGTTAAAAATACTAAACTAACTCTGATTATCTTTAAACTTTAACTACACCTTGTTTCAGTTATTTGTGACTTAGAAACAAACTCTCTATGTTTATTTCCCTGAACTTAGCAATTTATACTACTATCTGAGTCATTTTAAGCTACTTTTCACACTTTGGGTTGCAACTAAGTGCCTAAATGAACTCAGTTTATCATAAAATTTCGTAGGCATGTTAAGTAAGTCATATGCTACCTTTTCTACACATAAACAAGCCTAACACGTTGTTAAGGGTATTACATTCTAGACCATATTTGAGCTTCAATAACCAGTTAGAGGAAAGTTATAACCAGTTATTTGTGGGACTTAAACCTTTATCAGCCACTGACTTGCTGAATAACAGGTTTGGCACTTCTCCTAGCCGATTATTTGGCTTGTACAAAACACATTATCACACTTCTAAGGAGCAAATAACTAGTTATTTGCTTTCCATAATAGATTATTTCACCACCAGAAGCAGATATTCTTCATGAAATTAGCCTTTAAAACACAAACTTATGCATTCTTGAAGATCATCTTAGCTTAGCCTCATTTTCATCAACTCTAAACACCTTAAATGTAACCCAAAAGCTAATTATTCATCTTTAAGAACCTCAGAAAGTAATATTCATCAGCAAGAACTTGAGATTTGAGATTTGAAATTTCGGGGACTTAAACATGAATCAAGCTCCTGCAAAACAAACTTGGGGGAATCTCTGATGCTCAAGTCAGTATTGGATTCAAGAGATAAGAATACAAGATAAAATTATGCAACACATTATTATGCAACAAGCTATTTTTTTAAAATTAAATGCATGATTGATCTAATATGTCAAGTTCACCTCTTATATAAAAGAATGCTTCTTTATTCAAAGGTTTAGTGAATATATCAACTAGTTTTTTAGTTGTTTCCACAAACTCAAGCATGCAATGACCTTTTTGAACATGGTCTCTAATAAAGTGGTGCCTTATTTCTATGTGCTTTGTTTTAGAGTGCAAAATGGGATTTTTAGACAAATTGATTACACTAGTGTTATCACACCTTATAAAGATGTGATCAACCTCAAGACCATAGTTTAGAAGTCGTTGCTTCATCCAAAGGATTTGAGCACAACAACTCCCAGCTGCAATATATTCAGCTTCAATTATAGACAATGTCACACTATTTTATTTCTTGCTATGCTAAGAAACTAGTGAGCTTCCAAGCAAGTGGCATGTCCCACTAGTGCTCTTCCTATCCATTTTGCATCTAGCAAAATCAAAATCAAAATAACCAATTAGGCTATATGATGCACCCTTAGGGTACCACAAACCCATTTGTGAAGTGCCTATTAGATATTTCATAATTCTTTTTACAGCACATAGGTGTGATTCTTTAGGATTTGCTTTAAATCTAGTACACTTGCACACACTAAACATAATATCTGGTCTACTTGCTATAAGATAAAGAAGTGAGCCAATCATACCTCTATATTTTGAGATTTCTACAGATTTACCTCCAAGTCCTTTTTAATCATATAAGAAGTAATATCAATTTCTAGCATACTTGACTCTTTAAGAGAATCACCATTTTCCTTATTTTTGTCTATCAAGGATTCAAGAACATCTTTCTTCTTAATTTTGTTTTGCTTTTCCTCTTCTTCAAATTGAGCACCATCATCACTAAGAGGCATTAAGCTCATTTTCTTACTTTGATCATGTTCTTGAAGACATTTTTCAATATTATCTTCCTCTAGAGACTTTTGCTCTTCTTGCTTTCTATATATAACTTTATACAAAAAATCATTGTTAGCAAGACAGATAGCACCAAGAGAATCCCATATACCTTTAGTACTAAAGCAACTCTTAATTTTATCATAAGCTTCATCCTTCAAACCAGTTCTCAAAATTTGCATAGCTCTAATGTTCAAAGAAAAGCATTTCTTGTCACAAGCATTCCAAGTTTGTTTTGATTTGCAAGTAAATCCATCAATCACAATATCCCAGAAATCAAAACCAATAGATTGCATATAAAATTCCATTGTAGCTTTCCAATAAACAAAATGGACACCATCAAAGAATGGTGATTTATCAATTTTAAAACCTTTCATTTTGAAAAGCTTTCAATGGTTGCCAACAAATAAGGATCTTTAACTCTAAGCGGTTAAGCTTTCAATAGAGTACGAAGCTCTGATACCAGTTATTACCTAGTGGCTTCAAACTCAAGAGGGGGGTGAATTGAGTTTATAAATTTTTTTTGCAAATCTTTGACAAACTACTTGTATATCAATTTTTGTTGAAGCTGTTGATTGATTGAAGTGAATAGATAGATGAGATTGATCACTTCACTCATAAATAAATAATCAAAGATAGAAAGTATTTAAGTAAACATATAAGACTAAAGTACAAACTAAAGAGATAGAGTTGAGAAGAGCAAACATAAGGATTTATCCTGGTTCAGTCACCCCTTGTGTCCTACGTCTAGTCCTCAAGTGAACTACCTGAGATTTTCCACTAAACCTTCAAGCTTGAATAGGTGCTTGACAACCTTTACAGCTGAGAGCACTCAACACACGTTTGGGATGCCTCACCCTTTATGCTTGAGCCTCAAAATAGGGATACCTCACCCTTTATAACCTTTAAGGGATACCTCACCCTCTTTACAAATTAATCAAAGTATAGATGAAATGAAACTCTCTCAAGAGTGGATAATACAAATTGAAGTTCTATGTGTATCAAGAATTCATATACTTAAAGCTTAAAATAGGGGTTTTGGAGTAAAGATTACAAAACATGAATTTAAAGCTCAATAATGATTTTCAGATTGTTCTCCAACTTGTCTTTAATGCCCAAACACTTTCATTTATAGCCCAAAGCAATTAAGAGCCATTGGTGGTTGTTTGGGGGCATTAAATGCTCCAATAGAGTCGTTGGAAAATGTTTTCTACTATCCCAGATAACAAATTATTGATTTCTAATAACTGGTTATTTGGTTTAGCATAACCGGTTATTAGAATAACCGATCATGAGCTTTTTAAAAAGAAATATGCGCCTTTAACTTACTGAATAACCAATTATGGGAATTCCATAATCGGTTAGGAGCTTTAGAAAAACATGTTACAAAGCTCCTGACCTAGTGAATAATCAGTCATGGGAAATCCATAATTGGTTATTCCTTTTAAAAAACATTTTGGTGCATTTCTGACTTTGGTAAATAACTTGTTATTGAACAGTGATAACATGTTATTGATTGGTTAAGAAAAAAGATTTCTAAAGGATTTTGCAACCAAAGATTCTCAAAATGTTTTCAATCTTTCTAAAACCATTTTGCTCAAACTTAAACAAAATTTTCACAACTATAGATCATGATTTTGCAAAGCCATTTAAGTTGAGTAAAAACCAAGAAATGAGCTAACTACAATTCCTAATTACCTTTACACAAGATCTAAGTCCTATATGCTAATCTTGAAGAACCTTGGGACTTGATCTTTACACAACCATTTCTTTCTTGTTTGTTATCTTCAAAACCATTACTATTGCCAATGCCAATTACAAAATGAATATTAATACAAAGTTTCTTAAGTAGCTCCAAAAATCTCCTAAATTGTTGATCAAGCTTTGCCTTTTGATATCTTTGAGGAAAGGCAAAGGTGGGACATATGCCTTTGGAGGCATATACTTCTTGGCACTATCTGTAACACCCTCTAAAATATGTTAGACTTGTAAATAGTTATAGAAGTAGCTTAATACTTGCTTAACATATCTGTTTAATTTTGTGACAATCTGAGTTAGTTTTAGGCACTTTGCTACAACCCTAAAGGTAAAAAGTACCTTAAAATGACCCAGATATTAGCATAAATGGTTAGCTAATGGAAATAAATGTAGATAATTTATTTCTAAGTCATAAATATGTAGATTGTGATATGGTTAAAATTTGAGAATAATCAGAGTTAGTTTGGTATTTTTAGGCATAATAGTTGTATATTTTAATGCCGGATTGACTAGTCACATATATGGAAATTTATGATCTAGTCAAACAACTTCTTTTACGAATCTTAGTATTTATTTTAAAGTTGTTGAAACTTGAAAAACTTGAATTAGCTAAATTTAGGTATTTTTAGCAGATAAGGAAGTACCAGTGTGGTATCATAAGGCCATAAGCCATCCACGGTTACAACCTTATTTGTTGACCTTTATTTCATGATATTTTAAGTCTTTTCCCTTGTTTCTCACTTTCACTCTCATAGCTGGAATAAAAAAAAAAGGAGAACAAGGAGCAAAGGAGGAAAGAAAGAAGAAGAAAACAAAAAGGAAAGGGAAGTCCAAGATCCAAGAATGAAGTTTGAATCTCCACTCCTTGTTGCACCAAAAGGTAGGGGTTTTGTGTTCTTTGTGCTTCTTTCTTCCATTTTTACCATTTATGCATATGTGATGCATAATAGGTCATTTTGGAATTTAGAGTTGTTTGGTGTGTTTTTCTTGCTTGAATGTGCTTCTATAGTTGTTTATGACTTGTTCATGGAATGAGTTTGAGTTAGAAACTTAGAACTTGTTATTTGGACCTTTGATGAAAAGTGAAAAACCAGGTCATGGGTGGGAGATTTCATCCTTCAATCCAAATTTTGTGTTTTAGTTGGTGATTAGTGTTTCCTATGTGTTAGTGAACTTGTTAGGAACCTAATATCACATAGAAACTAGTTTAGAGTGGCCAAAATTTGTATGGTGCATCAATGGAACAATGCACGATTCTGCAAAATTATGTAGAACCCAGTTCTGCTACTTGCGTCGCGGCATGGAATGCACCATGCCGAGGCGTAAGGGACCAGAGAGTAGAGCGCTGCGGTGTGAAAAAGGTTGCGCCGAGCCGTGAAGTGCATCACATGAGCACTTGAGAGCAGGGTGCCGCGGCATGCTAAGGTCGTGCCACGGTGTGAGCTCCAGGATTTTCAAACATTGTATTTTTTATGTTTTGGAATTTTCTAAGTGTTGAGATTACTCATATATGCATGCTTACGTATGTTGAGGCACTAATAAGGGTAATTCTTAAAGAGGATAACCACCTAGCATAAATGAGGAGTTATGAAACCTTAGGCATTGTTGAGTTGGAGAATGCCATAAGGGGTATCTAGGACCTTATACAACATAAGGTTGTCTTTGAAATCACTTGTGAAGTGATGGTGTGAGGTTCTAGGTATGAGAGTCCTAGTAACATGGTTCTTGCTACTTTGTTGGACAAGTGAGGTTAAGATTCACATGTGCTATTGACTAAGATATGGTTTGATGATACATTGGCATTTTGGTTTCCAAACTTGATAGTTGTTATTTTTCTTATGTATTGTAACCTTAGATGGAGTGCACAACCATTTGGCTAGAGAACAAGGTGTTGGATCTAGATTCTCATAGTAGGTAATGCTATTATGGCTAGGGTTACCAATATAGAGGTGGTAGTAGTACTCTTACATTCGTGAGAGGAAAGTATTTCACCTATGACCAAGTGGGGTCTAGGCTTTTAGGCTTATCTTGCTTTGTATATACAAAGAACGGAGGTTCTTGGGAAATAAGTTAGTATCATGTGTTTTCAAAAATTAAAACCTGCATTGACATTGCATAATTATATCATTAGGACTTTATGTGAGCATAACCATATATCATTGCATAAAGCATTGCATGAGTTGATGACTATATGGGCGGCTATCTTGCTTGTTCGATTATGTCTTAGGATTGTATGAACGATTTTTTGATATTATTGATCATCGTAAAATTTGTTACATAGTGTGTATGTATGTTTTCAGTTGGTTTATTTGTTGTAAATAAATAACTATTGGTTTTGGTATACAATTACTGAGAAATTTGTGATTTCTCACCCCTTTGTGTTTCCATGTAAATATAGGTGAAGACTCTCCAAAGAGAAAGGGCAAAAAGAAGAAGCAAAAGACTTAGTTTTAGTTATTTTGTTTCTTTATGTATCATCTAGTGTGTATTTACTTTACTTTCTAGTTTGTAAAAGTTTATATATTACAATGTGGCTTTTGTGCCAGTGGTGTATATATATGATCTTATCCTTTCTTTGTGGCTCTCTATAATGACTACACATGTTATTATAGATTTATGTTTTATGTTTTTTTTTTTGAAGTGATATACTTGATACAATTTATCTTGAAATATTCTGGTTATTTTACGATAATTCTATTAGGGTGTTACATTATCTCCGTCTTTTTTCTTTTCTTCCATGATTGCTTCTTTCTCAAGGGCTTCTTCCACTATCCCTTTTCTTCTCATCACCTTTTGAGAGTTCCAAATGCTTGCCATTTGTCAAAAGTACTACATTGCCTTGCTCCCTTGGGTTTGTCTCTAATTTGCTTAGTAGTCTCCCTTGCTTCATGTTGAACAAACTCACTTGTTAAGCCATTTAAGTCTCAAGCATCTTAGAGTGAGTAACCATTTGATTAAGCCGAGTATGATTTGCTTAATTGACTCTGCATGTTGTTGCACTTATTGTTGAATGGCTTGATTCTGTTGTTGAATGGCTTGATTCTGTTGTAGGATGACTTGAGTTTGTTCTTTTTGGGTTGCTGAGCTTGTTAGAATGAAGGTAGGAGTTTATTATTGGACGGAGCACCTTGACTTTGTTGATTACCCCATGAGAGATTTGGATGATTTCTCCATCCCAGATTATAGGTGTTGGAAAAGGTATTGTCTTGAGCCTTAGAGTTATTATTATTGACAAAATTAGCTTGCTCTATTGATGGCTCTTATGACTAGGTTGCACTCTAAAGCTTTATACCCTTCTCCACATGTCTCACAAGTCACGTTAGGAGTATTAACAATATTGATGTTCATCTTCTCTAATGACTTGATCAAGGCATCAAACTTATCATTCAACATGGTTATAGGATCAAGCTCTATTATTCTAACTTGCTTCTTTGAGGTGAATCTTTCATTTGGCCACTGATAGATGTTTGAAGCGACCTCCTTAATCAAACCCCTTACCTCCATTGGAGTCTTTATCATCAAAGCGCCACTAGCTGCGACATTAAGAGTTGCCTTCATATAAGGGGTTAGTCCAACATATAATGTTTGTATGACAACAAACTCTTGAAGGCTATGGTGTGGACATTGTCATAAGAGATCATTATATTGCTCCCATGCATCATAAAGAAATTTATCTTCCTTTTGGGAGAAAGTGGTGATTTCATGATAAAGCTTGATCATTTTACCTAATGGAAAGTATTTGTTCAAGAAAGCTTGTGACATTTCCTCTCACGTGGTAATGGAATTTGGGGCCTTTGAATGAATCCACTTCTTTGCCTTCCCCTTAAGAGAAAAAAAGAATAGTCAGAGCCTTATGGCATCTGTTGTAGCTCCGTTGATCTTCAACATGTCGCACAATTCCAAGAACTCATCCAAATGCTTATTAGGATCTTCAGTTAGTGACCCGCTAAATTGAGATTGCTGGACCATTTGGATCATTGAGGCCTTTATCTCAAAGTTGTTGGATGCTACCGATGGCCTTACAATAGAAGGTTGATGATCATTAGTACTGGGGGTAGCATAATCCTTCAATCTTCGCTCTTGATTGGTGACTTGGTTGTTGTTAGACGCCATGATTTCTTCCTTAGTTTCCTATGCTTTTCTGTCCCTTCTTATAGCACAAAGTGTCCCCTTAATCTCAAGGTCTATGGGTATAAGATCTCTTTGACTCCTTGTTCAACACATAAAAGAAAAATAACATTTGAAACATGAAGAAGAAACCAAAAAACAATGAACAAAATGAAAAATAAAATTAAAATGCTTAAATTAAACAAATTGCCACTTATGTTAATATCAACACCGATCCCCGACAACGGTGCCAAAAACTTGACATAAATTTTCGATAAGCACACAGATCGTTCAAGTAGTAAATTAAGATTGTTTCCACGATTATTGATACGAGTACTAACTCTCACAACAATAACGATTATCTAAGCATTCAAGAACGAAAATGACAACAAAATTTAAAAGAAAGAAAATTAAATTAATTAATAAGACAAGTAAATAAATTGAAACGGGATAAAATCCAACTAAGTTATAAAGGCCTAGGACAAGTATTTCACTACAATACCCGCTATGATGAATATCGACTCTATCTTTGCTAATGATCAATTATATTCTTAAGGGCGATTTGTCCTAAATTATTTAAAGCCCAATCTCTTTGCCCTAAAAGTGTGTTAAAACTCTATTAATCTTATTCTCATAATAATCAATTGAGTTATAACCTATTAAGGTCCATGACAACCATTTTGCTCCTCGAAGGATTTAATCCTATTTCTAGGTCTTAATTTCTAAGTCCAATTCTTAGATTTTTAAACAATTAGATTTCATTTCTCGATCCTTCAACTAATGTCTATGATCATGTAAATATGACGTGCAATATACCACACACATTAGGCACACTAAGAATGAATCGAGAACAATAATTTTTATTAACAAAGAATCAAGTCAAATATCCAACATAGAAAATAATAAAGAGTTACATCTCAATCCTAGAAATTAGATAATTAGCCACACATGGCAATTGTAGCACAAACAATAAAAAATAGACAAAGAGACAACCATGATTCTTTCGAAGAAAAATAAGAAAACAAAACGAAGAAGAAGAAAAAGGAGTAGAAAAGAACTAAGATATCTTCAATGGTTGCCTCCGTTCTCCTTGAAGTCGTCTCAAACCTTGTGCCTCTAACCCATGGTGAAAGCTACCTAATCTCTTCATCCTTGCTTTATTTATAGGAGATGTATCTTAATAAAAGTGTATCATGCATTAAAGCTCCTTACTTGGTCCCCAAGTAATCATAATTGGCTCCCAAGTAATAAAAAGGATTTAGGAAACCAATTTTAAGAAACTTAATCTCATTTTATTAAAGGTAGCCAAATTTTGGTCATTTTTTTTCTTTATTTTCCTTGTCAGTTAGATGACAAAATTAGACTTTGAGATCAACATAATCATTGTTGCATTTTTTGTTAGCTTTCCAATCTCAAAGAATCGCACTGATTCGGTCTCTGCAACCCAAGATATGGTTCAAATACAGCTGTAAGGTCAGGAAATACGAGTTGAATCCGAATTTGCAACAAACTCCCTTCTCTTTAAGGATCCTTATCCAATCTTCAATTATCATTATCTTAAAGCTTCCACACACACAATT
This sequence comes from Ormosia semicastrata, assembly GCA_029884595.1. Taxonomy (NCBI): domain Eukaryota; kingdom Viridiplantae; phylum Streptophyta; class Magnoliopsida; order Fabales; family Fabaceae; genus Ormosia; species Ormosia semicastrata. The sequence continues at coordinate 12,532,356 of JAQQTO010000062.1, read as the reverse complement.
GGGACATTGGATGAGACATAAGACTTGGATAAGATCTATTCAAAACTCTATCTTTAGGATCTCCTTATTTTATCTAAAATCCTCTACATTTATCCTAAAAGTTAGAATATTAATAAAAGACTAAGGGATTAGAAAATTATCTAAAACTCAAATAAAATAATTATAATCAAATAAAAACTAAATAAAATTAAATAAAAATATTAATAAATAAACCCAAACATGTGTGTATTTTTACACTCATCAGTTAACTACTAACCATATAGGGCTATGTCCAGTCCTCAGCTTTTCAATGAGATTTTCTTCACTATGAATGAATATTCTTTATACGCCACAGTTGGTCAGCTATAATCGAGTATTCTTTATTCTTACTGCTACTCCTAGCTTCTTTTCTCACTTCTCATAGTGGCTAGTACAACCCACTAGCTACCAAGCACTCACCCCTATAGGTTCAAATATTTTATGATAAATTTAAGCTTAAGTAATTCTCTAAAACACTCTCAAAGAGTGGATAAACAAGTTATAATACACGATAAACACCTTGAATAGAAATTTTAACTAAGAATGTGTAGGTAAGAAAAGATTAATAGAGGCAGAAGGCTTGAGTAGAATGAAATAGCGTGTAAGCACTATTAGATTGATAATCTACTATTCTAACCCTTCATCTCTCAAGTTTGAGCCTATTTATAGGCTTTCCAGGGCTAGCCATTGCATTTCAAACCTTCTTGACATAGCAAGTACATAAATTGGCCATTAGGCACAACTTCCAGATACAGCTCGTACTATTTTGTCTTATAGCAACTCTTCATGTGACTCTGCTTAACTTTTGTTCTGCTTTTTTTCAACTCTGCTCATCAAGTATTCTTGTTTCATCAATTGAATTCCTATGAGTTGATGATATCTTTATGTTGATTTGCAAAGGAATTCGAGTTCCCATAATTCATCACGAATCTTTTGGTCATGTGGGAGATTTCTTCATTGAAATTCATGTTGACCTTGTTAATGTTTAATTCCTGGCTTTGATCACTTTGCTCGTCTTTGTCCTGAATCTACTTAAATACTTTGTGACTCCTTTCTTCAAAAATGGTGATCAACCATCCTCCAATGTGATTTTTTTTTCAGTAATTAGAGAGGGTCTACAAGTATAAACTAAGCATAATCTCACACAAACCAAGGTAGTGCATTTTAATATCATGAGAGACATATATATTTTCAATATAGATTGTCAATTATCAAAACTTTTCATTAAAGCACTCATCTTAAAGAGCTTTGATGCTTACATTCTCCTCCTTTTTTATGATGACAAATTATGTTTGAAAATACAATTAATTTGCAAGAGATAAGACAATTTCCATTTCTGCAATACTTATGAGAATGGTTAGAGTGCCAGACTTGAGTAATGTCAAGTGCTCCCCCTCAACTAATCAACTTATTTAAAGTATTATTTGAAAAAAAAAATATTTGATAACTTAGTTTATGGTGCATGTCGTGCAAGTTATGTTCTGATTTTCTATGAGAATATTCAAGAAATAATTTTATAAAAAGCAGGATATAAAAATTTAAAGACCACTAACTCAACAAGATATAAGCTTCCCTTAAAAATATGCATTCATTTATACATTTGGAGCAAACAAAAGATACAACAAAGAAAAAAGAAAAAATAAGTTTGCTCCCATATCCTATTTTCATTCAAGATAACAAAATATTCAACTTTCAATTTCTTCAACATATTTTGAACATCATTATCTACCCTACTCCCCCTTTTGCGTCAATTAATATATATAGTGAAAGCATCAAGTTGGTTAGAGAAGATTTTAGCATCATAGATACTACTAAGTAGAGTCATAAGGTGCCAAAAGATGTGAAAGAAGGTTCAGACAACCTCCGTCAAGTAGGATATGGGTAACAAGGCCTTCCAGTAGTTTCTGGAAATTGCTCATTTTAATATTTATCCTACCACCATTCCACAAACATTAAGAATCTATCCATGAACTCATGAATAGTATTGTAGACCTCCTTCATACCTTTATACAACTTTTTTTTTCTAATTCTTCCTCAAGGTCTAATTAGACCTCGTCAACATTCTTTCTTCAGATATTAGCATTCTGAACTTAGACCTTTGAGAATGATTCTTCTTTTTGAGCAGGCTTAGAAAGAGTGGTAACTTATGCTTGAGGTTGAGTAGATCCTTGTTTGGTATCACTCTACACAACAGTTCTGGCTTGAGCTTGTTGTTTCATTTCATCAAGTTTCTCTTATTCTAGCTAGTTTAGGAAAGAACCAATGCATCCTTTCATTGAGATGCCTCCTATATCTCCATCCACCTCCTTTAGACTAATATCTTTGTGGCTCTCCTTAAGTTCAACCACTACTTGTCCAGTGGCATAAAAAATTAGTGATCCAAGATGAGGAGAGTTAAACCTGGGAGATGAGAAGGGTGACTTGTCCCCTTAAGTAGTCTCCTAAGTGAAGTGAGGAGACTGCTCAAAAAGTGTTTCTTTTGCTAGTGCACCTTCCTTCTCAACAACTTCCCTTTGCTTACCAGTAGCAAGATTATCATTAACCTCATCCTTCTTCTTTTCTTGTTCAGACTCATAACTCATTTCTCTTTCTCAACCTCTTCCTTAGTCTTTCCTTCTAGTTCTACTTCTGCTTCTTCTTTTTTATGGTCCAGTTTAGTTTCTCCTTCCGCTTCTTTTTCATCCTTTTTTGTCTTCTCTTCTTCCTTCTCTTGTTTTGGTTCTTTATTTTCTTGATTTTCCTTTGGTGAGTATAGAGGGGTGAGAGTGGAGATGTTATGATCCATGGAAAGTTGGGTCGTGATGGTGGCAATTACAAAGCCAGATTTCTAAGCAGCTTCTTCAGTAGTATGCTCAATATCTTCAGCAATAGATGTTGATTCATCATGAGAAGGCTCGGGGAGGATTTCTACAGAATCAAAGAAATGTTCTAAGCCTTCTGATGAGATATGAGTAAGGGTGTTTGTGATGCTCCTTAGCTTATATAGTTTACCTTAGCTATGTCTGGGCAAACCAAATAGGAAAAGGGTTCACCACAAAATAACATCTCATTACTTGAGTCCAAATTAGTTAAATTCATTATACAATAAAACCATCTTGTATTTTAGATTTATTCCTTCCTCAAGTTCATTTAACTTACCCTTATGTATGTCCACCATTTTACTTTATCTTGTTGTGTATAGTTGTTTAGCTTATATGGTGAGCTGGGCAAAAATCCCTTGGAAAATGCATAATTGGTAATCACTTGCCTCTAATTGCATCATTTCTTTCTAAGTGAATTCTTCAAGGTAGAACTATAATCACCTGATATTCAGATATATCAACACATTCCCAAAATATAATACAATCAAAATAGAAAATCCTATAGGACACCTATCTCAAAACAACCACTACAACAAAAACATCACCTTGGGTCTCCACTTATCACCTTAGGAGTGATCATCATATGAACTCTCACAATACCATAAACAATATAAGTGTTGGTATTAAGGGAATAAATCCACTAGCCATCTATGTACTCGAAGAAGATAACAACCAGAGCCATGACTACCTTATCACCTACTTAGTATCTAGAATATCATGAAAATATAGGGTGAGATACAACAAAACAATAAGGTCACCATGGCCAACCTCATGATAGTTCCTGTAACACCCTAGCTCTTATACCAACTAATGTAACACCCTAGCTAGGGCATCACATTTCTGACTTCCGACTCATAATCTGAAAATAAGTTCGCACAAAGTTTGAGTTATAAAATATGGGTTTCAAAATTCCTTCTTTTACTGAAACGTAAATTTACTAAAACTATTAGGTAATATTGTAAATCATATTTCAACTATTCATTATACAATATTGACACCAATTAATATCACAATTTAAAGAGAAATATAAAATTAACAGACTTATTTTTTTTTTTTTGACAGTAGCAAACCCCGTGACGGGTCCTACTTAATAGCACGATACAACACTAACGGAAAACTTTAACATACTTATTCCTTTTTCTGTCCATCTTGATGCATCAGACATCTGTTCCTTTGTCAACACTACACACCTTCGAGTCCTAAATGTCCACTCCTTATTGTTGTCACCAATCTCAGAGTATCCATTGCCCTTTATGTCTAAGACAACTCGATCTTTCTATTATTTGATTTTAACAAGATCTGACACAAAGAAAACAAAGATAACAAAGAGGTGAGATCACCTACACCAATACCAACATGGCAGTACAGAGATAACACAAACAGCAATATCATACAGATAGATCATACCATAATCATGCTATCAGCATTAGTCAATTATCTTCATCTAATCATTTATCAGTTCAATCATCATCCAAGTACTCAAAACAATTGTCATAGCCAATAACCAATATTCCTCAATTAATATATCACACAGATATAAATGCTCAGATTTATGCATATGCACAAAGACTCATTTTAACAAAAACGACTCCATGGAGGTTTTCACAATTTCGAGAAGAATGCTCTGGTCAATTGTCAGCCTTAGCTCAAAGACAATCTCCCAATTGTTGAAAAGAATCGTGTTCTTGTCGGGTATCATCAATGCGTTGCAACGGACTGCATCGCCAAGTGGCACAGGGTACTGCCAACTGTCCACTGGTGGATCGCCGCGCCTCGACGCCCCAAGATCCATCATAGACCTCACTATCAATTCTCATTCCCTCTTCAACCACAAGGGCCATAATAGCTATTAGCTATATTTTATACAATGCACAAATATATCAGTGCAAGTCCAACCCCAACGGGCCAAATCTTTTCAATGCATGTATAATGCACCAAATCCAAATACGGGCATCTCTTTCCAATGCATATAAAATGCACCAAATACCAATCATAGGCAAAACACGTCACTCTCTCATACAGTGTCCATACACTGGTTAAACAGTAATTATACTGTATTTTCAATACAAAATCATGTTATCATGTTTTCATAGTTATAAAACACTTTCGCCGTATTTTCACAAGATTGCGCAACATTTTCATTATGTTTTCACAATTCCAAAATGTTTCTATTACATTTTCAAAATTTTGAAATGTTTCTGTTATATTTTCCCAATACTGTAACACTTTTGTTACGTTTTCAAAATGCCGCAGCTCTTCTGTTGCACTTTTAAATCACGTATTAATTTTTCAATGTCTTTATCAATCGCGTAAAAATATACGTTTCTCAAATCGCATATTTTTTCACTGTTCAAAATTGCGTATATTTTTTAATAATATTTTTAATAGTGTAAAATATTTAAACGCTTCCCAAATCTCATAACAATTTTCTACCATAATTACGTAAAAATATTCTATCATTATGTAATCACATTGTGATTTTTTAATTGTATTTCAAATCACGTAAAATATTTAAACTTACATAAAATATTTAAACGTAATTCAAATCGCGTAGAAATATTTTAACATATTTCAAATTGCGTAGAAGTATCATTTTTAAGATACGTAAATCATTTTTCACCATTTTACAATCATGTAAAATATTCCTCAATATTCCAAACATTATTTTGGACTTTCAAATAAGTCAATATCATTTTTAACACATTTTCTTACTCAAGAAAATCTTTTCCCCGTTTCGTTACTCAAGAAATTCTTTTTCAAATATAATCCACAAAATTACTTTTTCATTGATATAAATCAATGTTTCAAATCTTAAAATTTTTACACGTACTTCAAAACTTGAAAATAAGTTATACTTTAGTAAATTCTCAAATCACCATTATATTCTCCATTTTTCTCAAAGCTTTTCCAAACACAACCTTCTTCAAAATAAATTGAAGTTCAAAAATATTTTTGTTTACAAAAACTTAATTTCTCAAGTGATAAATGCTCTAATTCCATTTCTAAATTCTTGTATTAACTCAAGTTACGTTTCCACTTTAAAAATCACTTTGTTCATAAAAATCGAGGCATTACAAGCCTTCAAAAATGTGGACATGACTATTGAAACCATTAAATATTTTTCCTTCTAAATTGATATGGTTTTACACAAACAAAACCATTAAAATTTTATTTTCAAAATTGAAGTACCGATGGTTATAAAAACCAAACCCATTTGTTCAAATTCATTTTTACTTTCTTTGCAAATCCTTTTTCATTCTTAGTCAAAAATCTTTTAATATATATTTTCTCAAAATCACTTTTTATTAATCTAGTCCTACAAAATCATATTGAGTTGATTTAATTATTGTTTCTTAACTTTAAATTTTCTAACGTTTTCCAAAACCCAATAAATAAATTCTCTATTAGAAATTTTAAGTTACAAACGTTTTCCTTTATATTTCTAAATCACTTCTAAAAATTGATTAATTTGAAGTTCAATACTTTCAATCTTCTTTTTCTTTTATTTATGAAAATTCCACTTCACTTAATTTATAACACTTAATTCCCTTTTCAAAAATCCTTATTTGAAAATTCTTGTATTTCATAGCATCAAAACATTTTTCTAAATTATCAAAACCTTATAGATGGCCATTGGAACCATGAAATATTTTTCTTCTAACTTAAATAAATTCCATTCTTGTTTCTACACAAAATAAATCAATAAAATTTCATTCTAAAATTTGTGTTCATGTTTTCTAAAAAAAACAAACCTTTAGTTCATTTTCTATATTCCTCAAATCAATCCAATTTTATTCTTCCATAAACATATTAATTTGTAAACACCTCTTTTGAGGTATCTTGGCCAAAATTCTCATTGTTCTAGGGATCAAAATTCAATTTCCTTGTTCTTGAAAAATTTCAACATTGACCTAAATCAAGGGCATCAAAACCGTAGCTCTTCCTTGGCCATTGGAACCAAGATCAAATTTTTTTCCATCCACACATCATGGCATACATATATATATTTCATCATAAATATCACAAACATGCCATATACTCATCATGCATATTATAAGTATACTATCAAAGCCATAAAATCATGCAAAACATATTAAGCATAGACAAAAATAATCAAAGCACAAGAAAATAAAGCAAAGCTCATAAACACACAATTAATTATTACATGACCATAGATTGGAATTCTCACATGATTTCATAATCCATCAAATATAAGACCATCTCCCACCACCATAATTGGTTGGTGAGATGGATCTCCCTCTTACCACTTGAAGATCCTCAAAGCTTCTTGATTTTGCTTCTCTTTCCAAGTCCTTCAACACCAAGGGCTTAAAAACTCAATAACTTGGCTCTTGAAGAAAGTCCATGAAGATGAATGATTTAGAGAAAATCTCCAACATGAAAGTTGCTTAGAATATCATGTAGATACAAGATCTATGGTTGGATAAAATTAAAAGAGATTGGATGGTGGTTTTGAGTGTCTTGACTGAATGGTTTCTCTTGAAGAACAAAGATGGAATTTTTGATTTTTGATAGAAACTTGAAGCTTGGATTTGAAGCTCAAGATGAATGATTTTGGAAAAACTCATAACTAGAGATGTTCTTAGAATGGTGTTTAGGTTTAGAAAATCAAGTTGGATGAAATTATAGAAATTTGGATGATGGTTCTAAGGTACTTGACCGAATTTGAGAGAGAAAATGGAAAGAAATGTGTGCTTGGGTTCTTGGAGTTTTTGAGGGAAAGTGTTGTAAGCTTTTTGATGTGAGAGAAAATGAAATTAGGAGGGTGAATGAAAGTGAGCAGCTGCCGTGGGAGTCTTGGAGAGATTAAGTGATATGCTTGACTCATAATATCACCAATTGGATGCATATGGAGTAGCACATGGCCTATGTCCCTATATGTCCTCCAACAATCATAAAAGTCCATTCAAGAAGACTTGAGAAGCCTCCTTGGGCTGCATGGCCATGTGGCCTCTCATGAATTAGGGACTTAATTTGTTTTTAATTCAAGTCCAATTACTTGCTAATTAAGTAGCTAATTAATTAGGTTTAGTTTCCTAACCAATCTTAATTAATTATCTAATTAAATAACTAATTAATTAGATACATAATTACATATATTATAACCTCTAAATAAAATTAGGATATTTAATTAAGAATTAGATTATAACAATTTAACATTTAATTTAGTTTACTTAACTTGTTAATTAGGCCATTAGATTAATCAAATTAGGCTTAAATAGTTACTAATCAAATTCAAATGGCTATTATTGACTTCATCTTTTTCCTTGGCTTAAAAAGCCTATCTTAGCTTTGTCTCTCTCCAAAATGCATGCAAAACCGTCCCCCTTCTCCTTGCATGCAACATGTGATTAATTTGCATGGTCATCTTTCCTAAGCCATCCTAGCCCTTGATTAAAAGGATGGTTTAGATTAAAATAGCCATTAGGTTTAGGTTGTAGATGGAAGACTTCTTTTGAGCCATTGGATCTTTCTCCTTTAATTCCTAGCCCTTAGATGAGTCTTCAAAATGGAGGGTCAAGATTACACCTTCAAACTTTACATCCAAGGGTCCAAAATAATTGTAGTAAATTTTTTGTTGACTAAATCTACACCATTAATTCAAATCCAATGGTTATTAATGGTCCATCTCAACCATTGATTTAATCTTCATCCAAGGGTTCATAATGGTCAAAGTTATTTTACAAGACTAAATCTCCACCCTTGATTTAATTTTTCATTCAACGGTTATAATTAATCCTATTTATTTTCAAGATTAAATCTCCACCGTTGATTAAATCAAGATTAAATCTCCAATGTTAATTAAATTAATGGTGGATATCCAATCCACCAATATTAACTTAATAATATAGAATATTATTTTGATTCACTGTAACCTCACAAAACATACATTTACTGTATTTTTTACCATCACAGTAAATAAATACTATAAAAATACGGTAAAGGAAATTTTCTAAAACTGTTTTCGGATTCAGGTTTAGTAAGATCCCCTGTCTCCGTCTAAACAGTACAAATTTTTCTATGCGTAGAAAAATTTTTACTTTGCGGGACCCACCTGGGCCCACGTAAGGTCACCTGGGCCCACCTAAGACCACCCGGGCCCACATACAGTCAAAAATTTCATAATCATCCATAAAATCACAAAAAATAGAAAACACACAAATATCAAATCAGATTACGTAAAATAATTACCTAATGGTAAAAATTAAATTACGTAAAGTTTTCTCCGGCCCAAAAATTTTTATTTTCCTAACACGGAGTAAATCACTCAAAACGATCAAATACGCTGACGAAATAAACAAAATAATTTTACAGTATCTAGAAATTACTAAACAGTAAAATTCTGTTAACTGTCAAAATTATTGTTTAAGATATAGGAAATTTGGGGTGTTACAATACTCCCCCTCTAAAAAGAAATTTCGTCCTCGAAATTTAAGAATCATGATTTCACACCCTCAGAATAAATACGGATATGGTGCTTTCATCTTATTTTCTAATTCTCATGAAGCTTCCTCTCTTACATCTTGCTATACTATTCTATCCCCACAAAATCTCTTTGCTGATGTTCAATTTCTCTTGATCAAACAGATATCTCAGACTCCTATCATAGAGATTTTGTTGAATGTTACTCCAGAAAGAAAGAATTTTCATATCTCTAATACCAACATAACAACAACCGATCTTTGTTCATGCCTAGAATAGTTTTTCTCAGATAACTTCCAACTAATGTAATGAAATGTTCAGCTAATGTAATGTATTACTTAAAGTTTCCTTATCCTCGTATCACTACATATTCTAGATTTTTGCTTTTAACAAGAAATGTCTCACTAACTGAGTTCTTCTTTCCATAGCACGATATCAGATACTTCCATAAAATTTTTCTATGGTTTTCCATTACCGTCTTAAATTTTCCCATAGAAGAATTGTTCCAATCTTTTGAAAAATTCACCACGCTTCTGCTGCGTTACTCAGATACGTTAACACGGATACAAATATAGAAATATCCTTTCTTGCAAGATATTCCTTCAGTTGCAGGAGATGAAAGAAAACATCATGGAAGATAACAAAATGAATCGAACCTATTATCGAACATATCCAGCAAAGAATTGGATGTAACCCGATTTTCAAAAATGAATTTTCTCTGGATTACTCACACTCTGTTGAAATAATCTCATTGGATATGATTGAAAAATAACCAATCCATTTTCAAAGACCACGTCTGTTTATGAAACAGATCAAACTAACACAAAATTTTGAACAACAGATCAAACTAATACAAAGATTTAATCCGCAACAACAATTTGAATAACTTGAATAGCTCGATCAGCTAAGAATAGAAACAAAAGTAAACAAATCAGAGGATAACGAATAACTCTAACATATAATTGATCTACTCAATCATATATTAAAAAGAATAGGTCACTCACAGAAATATTCAGTATGGTTTATAAGATTAGCTCCAATGACGCAATCTTCATTGTTTAAATCTTCCACTCAGAACACTCCCGTTCCATTCAGAGTAACAACTTTCCTTACTATCTAAAATTTTTACTAATAGAAAACTCTATTTTCAAAGAACACATCAGAGATTATACTCTTTGAAAATGTGTCCAACTTTTCCGTAAATTGTTTTCTTAACGTACATTCCTTCGTTTAAGTACTTTCTTTCACATCACTTACTGCTTTTGGTTTCCTCAATGGTTGTAAATTCATCTTCCATCGAAATCAATTACTTTCTCAATATCCTAAAAAAAATACCAGGTTCCAAAATTACAAAATCTTATATTCCAAGACTGATTCTCTTCCATCAGATCCTAAACTTCAACTTCCAGTTTCCACTGAACAGCGGTCCTTTGTTCGTGCAGTCGTCTTTCCACATTGCTCCCATTGTTCCCGTAGCTGCAACTGCATTACTAGTAACATGTTTCACTTCCACACAAGTATAACTATCCCAAGCCATTCCCTTTTTTTTTTCGAGGCGTGCGGATCAAAATACAATGGATCTAATATCCATTATAAACAACATTATTTCTTTTTGGAAAACAAACACAGAGAACACAACACAAGCAAAATAGACCTAACCACAAACCCCAAAAGACTCAAACTGTGCTCTGATACCAACTAATGTAACACCCTAGCTCTTATACCAACTAATGTAACACCCTAGCTAGGGCATCACATTTCTGACTTCCGACTCATAATCTGAAAATAAGTTCGCACAAAGTTTGAGTTATAAAATATGGGTTTCAAAATTCCTTCTTTTACTGAAACGTAAATTTACTGAAACTATTAGGTAATATTGTAAATTATATTTCAACTATTCATTATACAATATTGACACCAATTAATATCACAATTTAAAGAGAAATATAAAATTAACAGACTTGTTTTTTTTTCTTTTGACAGTAGCAAACCCCATGACGGGTCCTACTTAATAGCACGGTACAACACTAATGGAAAACTTTAACATACTTATTCCTTTTTCTGTCCATCTTAATGCATCAGACATCTGTTCCTTTGTCAACACTGCACACCTTCGAGTCCTAAATGTCCACTCCTTATTGTTGTCACCAATCTCAGAGTGTCCATTGCTCTTTATGTCTAAGATAACTCGATCTTTTTATTATTTAATTTTAATAGTACAGACACAGCAAAACAGCATAACAAAGAGGTGAGATCACCTACACCAATACCAACATGGCAGTACAGAAATAACACAAACAGCAATATCATACAGATAGATCATACCATAATCAAGCTATTAGCATTAATCAATTATCATCATCTAATCATTTATCTGTTCAATCATCATCCAAGTACTCAAAACAATTGTCATAGCCAATAACCAATATTCCTCAATTAATATATCACACAGATATAAATGCTCAGATTTATGCATATGCACAAAGACTCATTTTATCAAAAACGACTCCATGGAAGTTTTCACAATTTTGAGAACAATGCTCTAGTCAATTGTCAGCCTTAGCTCAAAGACAATCTCCTAGTTGTTGAAAAGAATCGTGTTCTTGTCGGGTATCGTCAATGCGTTGCAATGGACTGCATCGCCAAGTGGCACAGGGTACTCGCCAACTGTCCACTGGTCGACCGCGGTGCCTCGACGCCCCCAAGATCCATCATAGACCTCACTATCAATTCTCATTCCCTCTTCAACCACAAGGGCCATAATAGCTATTAGCTATATTTTATACAATGCACAAATATATCAGTGCAAGTCCAACCCCAACGGGCCAAATCTTTTCAATGCATGTATAATGCACCAAATCCAAATACGGGAAACTCTTTCCAATGCATATAAAATGCACCAAATACCAATCATAGGCAAAACACGTCATTCTCTCATACAGTGTCCATACACTGGTTAAACAGTAATTATACTGTATTTTCAACACAAAATCATGTTATCATGTTTTCATAGTTATAAAACACTTTCGCTATATTTTCACAAGATTGCGCAACATTTTCATTATGTTTTCACAATTCCAAAATGTTTCTGTTACATTTTCAAAATTTTGAAATGTTTCTGTTATATTTTCCCAATACTGTAACACTTTTGTTACGTTTTTAAAATGCCGCAGCTCTTCTGTTGCACTTTTAAATCACGTATTAATTTTTCAATGTCTTTATCAATCGCGTAAAAATATACGTTTCTCAAATCGCATATTTTTTCACTATTCAAAATTGCGTATATTTTTCAATAATATTTTTAATAGTGTAAAATATTTAAACGCTTCCCAAATCTCATAACAATTTTCTACCATAATTACGTAAAAATATTCTATCATTATTTAATCACATAGTGATTTTTAACTGTATTTCAAATCACATAAAATATTTAAACTTACATAAAATATTTAAACGTAATTCAAATCACGTAGAAATATTTTAACATATTTCAAATTAGCGTAGAAGTATCATTTTTAAGATATGTAAATCATTTTTCACCATTTTACAATCATGTAAAATATTCCTCAATATTCCAAACATTATTTTGGACTTTCAAATAAGTCAATATCATTTTTAACACATTTTCTTACTCAAGAAAATCTTTTTCCCGCTTTCTTTACTCAAGAAATTCTTTTTCAAATATAATCCACAAAATTACTTTTTCATTGATATAAATCAATGTTTCAAATCTTAAAATTTTCACACGTACTTCAAAACTTGAAAATAAGTTATACTTTAGTAAATTCTCAAATCATCATTATATTCTCCATTTTTCTCAAAGCATTTCCAAACACAACCTTCTTCAAAATAAATTGAAGTTTGAAAACATTTTTGTTTACAAAAACTTAATTTCTCAAGTGATAAATGCTCTAATTCCATTTCCAAATTCTTGTATTAACTCAAGTTACGTTTCCACTTTGAAAATCACTTTGTTCATAAAAATCAAGGCATTACAAGCCTTCAAAAACGTGGACATGACTATTGAAACCATTAAATATTTTTCCTTCTAAATTGGTATGGTTTTTCACACACAAAACCATTAAAATTTTATTTTCAAAACCGAAGTACCGATGGTTATAAAAACCAAACCCATTTGTTCAAATTCATTTTTACTTTCTTTGCAAATCCTTTTTCATTCTTAGTCAAAAATCTTTTAATATATATTTTCTCAAAATCACTTTTTATTAATCTAGTCCTACAAAATCATATTGAGTTGATTTAATTATTGTTTCTTAACTTTAAATTTCCTAACGTTTTCCAAAACCCAATAAATAAATTCTCTGTTAGAAATTTTAAGTTACAAACGTTTTCCTTTATATTTCTAAATCACTTCTAAAAATTGATTAATTTGAAGTTCAATACTTTCAATCTTCTTTTTCTTTTATTTATGAAAATTCCACTTCACTTAATTTATAACACTTAATTCCCTTTTCAAAAATCCTTATTTGAAAATTCTTGTATTTCATAGCATCAAAATATTTTTCTAAATTATCAAAACCTTATAGATGGCCATTGGAACCATGAAATATTTTTCCTCTAACTTAAATAAATTCCATTCTTGTTTCTACACAAAATAAATCAATAAAATTTCATTCTAAAATTTGTGTTCATGTTTTCTAAAAAAAAACAAACCTTTAGTTCATTTTTCATATTCCTCAAATCAATCCATTTTTATTCTTCCATAAACATATTAATTTGTAAACACCTCTTTTGAGGTGTCTTGGCCGAAATTTTCATTGTTCTAGGGATCAAAATTTAATTTTCTTGTTCTTGAAAAGTTTCAACATTGACCCAAATCAAGGGCATCAAAACCGTAGCTCTTCCTTGGCCATTGGAACCAAGATCAATTTTCTTTCCATCCACACATCATGGCATACATATATATATTTCATCATAAATATCACAAACATGCCATATACTCATCATGCATATTATAAGTATACTATCAAAGCCATAAAATCATGCAAAGCATATTAAGCATAGACAAAAATAATCAAAGCACAAGAAAATAAAGCAAAGCTCATAAACACACAATTAATTATTACATGACCATGGATTGGAATTCTCACATGAATTCATAATCCATCAAATATAAGACCATCTCTCACCACCATAATTGGTTGGTGAGATGGATCTCCCTCTTACCACTTGAAGATCCTCAAAGCTTCTTGATTTTGTTTCTCTTTCCAAGTCCTTCAACACCAAGGGCTTAAAAACTCAATAACTTGGCTCTTGAAGAAAGTCCATGAAAATGAATGATTTAGAGAAAATCTCCAACATGAAAGTTGCTTAGAATATCATGTAGATTCAAGATCTATGGTTGGATGAAATTAAAAGAGATTGGATGGTGGTTTTGAGTGTCTTGACCGAATGGTTTCTCTTGAAGCACAAAGATGGAATTTTTGATTTTTGATAGAAACTTGAAGCTTGGATTTGAAGCTCAAGATGAATGATTTTGGAAAAACTCATAACTAGAGATGTTCTTAGAATGGTGTTTAGGTTTAGAAAATCAAGTTGGATGAAATTATAGAAATTTGAATGATGGTTCTAAGGTGCTTGACCGAATTTGAGAGAGAAAATGGAAAGAAATGTGTGCTTGAGTTCTTGGAGTTTTTGAGAGAAAATGTTGTAAGCTTTTTGATGTGAGAGAAAATGAAATTAGGAGGGTGAATGAAAGTGAGCAGCTGCCGTGGGAGTCTTGGAGAGATTAAGTGATATGCTTGACTCACAATATCACCAATTGGATGCATATGGAGTAGCACATGGCCTATGTCCCTATATGTCCTCCAATAATCATAAAAGTCCATTCAAGAAGACTTGAGAAGCCTTCTTGGGCTGCATGGCCGTGTGGCCTCTCATGAATTAGGGACTTAATTTGTTTTTAATTCAAGTCCAATTACTTGCTAATTAAGTAGCTAATTAATTAGGTTTAGTTTCCTAACCAATCTTAATTAATTATCTAATTAAATAACTAATTAATTAGATATATAATTACATATATTATAACCTCTAAATAAAATTAGGATATTTAATTAAGAATTAGATTATAACAATTTAACATTTAATTTAGTTTACTTAACTTGTTAATTAGGCCATTAGATTAATCAAATTAGGCTTAAATAGTTACTAATCAAATTCAAATGGCTATTATTGACTTCATCTTTTTCCTTGGCCTAAAAAGCCTATGCTAGCTTTGTCTCCTCTCCAAAATGCATGCAAAATCGTCCCCCCTTCTCCTTGCATGCAACATGTGATTAATTTGCATGGTCATCTTTCCTAAGCCATCCTAGCCCTTGATTAAAAGGATGGTTTGGATTAAAATAGCCATTAGGTTTAGGTTGTAGATGGAAGACTTCTTTTGAGCCATTGGATTTAGGTTTAGGTTGTAGATTAAAATAGCCATTAGGTTTAGGTTGTAGATTAAAATAGCCATTAGGTTTAGGTTGTAGATGGAAGACTTCTTTTGAGCCAAAATGGTTGTAGTAAATTTTTTGTTGACTAAATCTACACCATTAATTCAAATCCAATGGTTATTAATGGTCCATCTCAACCATTGATTTAATCTTCATCCAAGGGTTCATAATGGTCAAAGTTATTTTACAAGATTAAATCTCCACCCTTGATTTAATTTTCTATCCAACGGTTATAATTAATCCTATTTATTTTCAAGATTAAATCTCCACCGTTGATTAAATCAAGATTAAATCTCCAATGTTAATTAAATTAATGGTGGATATCCAATCCACCAATATTAACTTAATAATATATAATATTATTTTGATTCACTGTAACCCCACAAAACATACATTTACTGTATTTTTACCATCACAGTAAATAAATACAGTAAAAATATGGTAAAGGAAATTTTCTAAAACTATTTTCGGATTCAGGTTTAGTAAGATCCCCTGTCTCCGTCTAAACAGTACAAATTTCTCTATGTGTAGAAAAATGTTTACTTTGCGGGACCCACCTGGGCCCACGTAAGGTCACCTAGGCCCACCTAAGACCACCCGGGCCCACATACAGTCAAAAATTTCATAATCATCCATAAAATCACAAAAAATAGAAAACACACAAATATCAAATCAGATTACGTAAAATAATTACCTAATGGTAAAAATTAAATTACGTAAAGTTTTCTCCAGCCCAAAAATTTTTATTTTCCTGACACGGAGTAAATCACTCAAAACGATCAAATACGCTGATGGAATAAACAAAATAATTTTACAGTATCCAGAAATTACTAAACAGTAAAATTCTGTTAACTGTCAAAATTACTGTTTAAGATATAGGAAATTTGGGGTGTTACAGTTCTAGCTACATCAAGATACAAAAAATAGTTCACAAATAAAGGCTTTATGCAAAAATAGTTTCAATTCCTGATGCAGAAATTCATTTTATTTTGAATAAAACTATAATGCAATCATAATAAGCTATCAACAATAATAAACCATTAAGAATGGTAATGCAAATAAAGTCTTAAATCATGATTCTTTATTATCTTTAGATATGCTTAACCCTTTGACAAAATTACTTTATCCTTTATCTCTTGAGGAAGTTACTTTATCCTCTATCTTGGGAGGGAATTACTCATCCTTAATTGGCTAGGTAATAGTCTACTTGACAGACGTGAGCTCATTCTCTGTGGTCGTACTTCGCTAAACAGAACCTATCCCTAGCAAGGTGATTTACTTATTCATTGCTTCTAGTAAGGTACTCCCTTACCTAATCTCCAGGAAAAGCATATTTTAACAAATAATTCTCATCAGTATCATAATTCATAATTCAACCACAGTACATTCAGATTCATAGCTTCTCAAAGTAATTCATAGTCTCTTCAAATGCTCAACAATTATATATCCAATAACAAAATTTCTTGCATTACAATATACATACCAAATCATGAGCATCATGTTGCCAATGTTCAATTCAATACATATAACTAATGAACTAATAAGGTAACTTGGTAAACAAGCAACATGCAATAAGGAAGTTTCCCCCTAGGCCTTTGGCTAAGTGAGCTCCTAAACACATTCCTTAGAGTTTATATTATACAATAATAATATAATATCACATTATTACCTAATTAACATCAAAACTCAAAACTAAGATGATTAAATCTAATGGCCACATTAGGCCATTCTCGGCCATCAAGGTCGCGGCCTCCACCACCAAGCACCATCAAGATTAAGCTTCCATAGCAATACTAAAATTCAACTCATAATCATTTGATACCTAATTAGAATTAAAACAAGTGATTAACACAAGTTTAACCCTTATACCTTGGAAGGTCACCCATGGCCAACATGGCCACACCACCTTCCTTTCAACCTTTGCCAACACCACGACCCTTAACCAAGACTAACCACCAGAAGCTATAAAAGTGGTGGCCAACCTCAAGAAAGGAAGAACCCTCCATGGCCATCAAACCCTCCTCACACCATGGTCAAGCCACAACCAACATAGCCACCTAACCACCATTAAACCATAACCAACAACCAAGTATAGAAAGAGAAGTAGACAAGGTGAAAGGAACCTTTACCTCATCACCTATGCTCTCGATGAAGAACTTGGGGAAGTGATGAGATAGAGATGAAAGTTTGATGGTTGTGTAGGGCTTGAGGAGTAAAGAAATCTTCTTAACTAGAGCAAAGTCGTCTGAGTTCTCTATGGCAACCATGCAATGCCTCAAATCACAGTTGTCATGGTTGCCTTCTTCTATTCCTATGCCTTCTCTCTTTTCTATATCTCTAAGTGTATTTGTGTTTGTGTGTTAATGTGAAGTGAGTAGCAATAAGGGTGTTAGTGGAGGTGAAGGATGTAATGCCCCAAAACTAATTACTCCATGTATATCCAGATTACACTGAAGCACTTAGGTTTAGGCATCACAACTAAACTTTTACTAATTTTATTTCTTACTCAAGCCTTGTGAGGGACAATTTTTTTTGTTCATTTATTGCCTTAGTGTTCTTTAAGTCCTTCTAATAGAATTCCAAGAACTTGTACATTTACATAATAGGATACCATAGAGATTTTCATATACTAATCCAAAGTACAAATATGTATAAGTCATACTGACATTAGTATCCCATACATCTCAGTACATTAATATCCAAATTATACACATCAAGCCTTTATAGGCATATGTACATATAAACCATATACAAATCACTGCATAAATATAAAATACATAGCAATGGTAAGAAAGAATAGTAACTCTATACTGCATTATCATCTACATCTTTACTTCGTAGGTGGATCATATACTGGAATCATCATGGAAAGGAAAATAACAGTGCAAGAATTCTAGGAATTCCTAGTATATCTAATAAATATATGACATCATAATAATTCTAGCTACTTCGAAGAATTAAATCATTTTTAAAATCTATCATAGAAAAGTGGCAAATGCCAAACTATTTCTTTTCTCTTCCCGAGGGCAGAAGTCCAATTTTAATCATTGAACAACAAACATATAGTCAATCAATATATAGATTTATGAGCACATTATCTAATAAATCATAGTATTCATCATAAATGTATCAACATATAAACCATCATACACTATCATTAGAATATTCACAATTACTCAAGATACAAATATTCATTATCAAATCTAAGATTTATATATATACAATAATTTCATGATGATGTGCAAATGCTCAAGCAATGCCATAAATCTTTCCTTTGGTGCTCAATAATTATCATTTTTCTCAGCTTATTCCCCAAACTTTTGTCTTTTTTTATTTCAAATAGGTAGGGAGGGAATGTCACATCTTCACACTACCAAACACTGAGTGATAGTTTGATTATCAGGTCGGTGCACTCAGCTTATATATAACAGTCTTTTGTTACACAACATTATCTCAAGTAATCCTAGTCAAATCTAGGATCACAGGTAGAGAGGGCATGTCTCCTCCTCAATCTACTAGGATCATAGGTAGAGAGGGCATGCCTCCTCCTCAATCTATTAGGTAGAGAGAACATGTCACCTCCTCAATCTACCAAACATCTAGAATCACCCCCAGGTACGAGGATCATTTCCAATATCAATTACTAGCCAAAACAATCAAAGGGATACCCTTCATAATGGAATAGCATCTAAGGATCACCCCTAGGTACGAGGATCATGTCTAAGTTCTTTTTAAACTTTGAGCACTTAAGGAAGTACTTTATATTCTCATTTAGTTACTAACTCAACTTTAACATTCTCAAGGATTATATCAAATTTTAGTGCATTATTCATCTCATAAGTGTAACAAAGCACTTTATCATCATCTCATAAGTTTATCAACTTCACATAATAATTTATCTAATAGATATATCGAGTGCATATCATATTTCATTTCATAATTTCATCAAATGCACATCATTTAAGCATAAGTTACCTTACTTAGTGAACTTAATCAATTCTCATCACACCACATAGCATAGAAATATCCAATTTGGTTTCCATAGAGCAGAGAACTTTGTTTTCTTAAAACAGGGGATCAGTAATCGATTACCATGCCTAGTAATCGATTACCACAACCTATTCTCTTAAAACAAGAGCTTGGTAATTTATTACCATGCCTAGTAATCGATTACCACATCATATTTTCTTAAGTCAGGAGCTTGGTAATTATTTACCTTACGTGGTAATCGATTACCACATCATATTTTCTATAAATAGCAGCTTGGTAATCGATCACAACCTATGGTAATCGATTACCACATTTTCTGCAATAGACTTTAAAGGCTGGTAATCAATTACTGACTTTAGTAATCGATTATTAGATGGTTTTCAACACCAAAAAATGGTTCCTAAGCATGATAACCTCACAAACGGCCTCAAGGTTGTAAAATGATTCATTTCCAATCAAAACTAAATCAAGCCCTAACTTATTATCAAATCAAGATCCAATAAAACCAATATCATTAACCATAAATCCATAGAATCTCATAAATACTTTCAAGTCCATCAATCATATATTCACTATCAATCCAACATGCAACTCACAAGAACCATCCTCAAACCAATACTCTAATACAGGATTTAGGAAGTAAGTAAAGAAAAGAGTAAGATAGAGAAGTGCAAAACCCTACCTATATTCCTTTGATGATAGTGTTTCTTGTCTCTCCTTTGTTCCTCTTAAGCTCCTTGTTAATGGTGGTCCTTCTCTTTTCTTTCTTCTTTCTTTCTTATCTCCTTTCTTCAGCTGCTTTTCTTTCTTATCTCCTTTCTTTTTAGGGATACTTTGATCTCTTAGAGATAAATATCTTCTACTTAACCATGACAACACATTTTTTTTTCTTAGCTCTTAAGCATACTTTATCTTACATTGATGAGTTTTCTAGCTTTCATAGGCATTATAGAAAATTTTAAGACTTCATTCAGTTCATATACTCATCATTTATTAGATTTCTATACACACCATTTATAGCCATTAAGCTTTATAACTTTTCCTTAAGTTAAGACAAACTTAAGGAGCTAAACTAATATGCTTACAGGTATCTATCCTAACCTGTACTCATTTATAAAATAATCTCCATCCTCTAATTTATAACTCCACAAAGTTTCATAATTTTCCAAGCTACTCTCATATTTAATTTGTCCTTTTAAACACTCATTCTGTATATTAAAGTTGTTAAGCTAATTTATTTAATTCCCCAAAAATTACCATAACTCATTCTAATTATTTATGACTCAGAAATAAATTTTTCATATTTATTTTCATCATTTAAGTAATTTATGCTAAGTTCTGAGTTAGTGTAAGCTATTTTTCACGTTTTGTGTTATAGTGTTATGTAACATCCTAGTTTGATTTACTACATTATATTCAAAATATACATACGTAAACATCATTAGTCATGTTACTTCTAACTTTTAAACATCATAAAAACCTTTAACTATATATATCGAAATACATAAAATCAAACAAAAAGAGCCTAAAAAAGAAAGCAATCGAAGGAAGGTATTCGAACTATTCAACATAAATACACATCTAGAAATTTTGATTCCTTACTAAAATATTAAGTATACAAATAAAAACTAGGCCTTCATGGCATATGTACAATATATACAAGTCGAAAGTAAATATTCTACTCTAAGCTACCAACATCAATTTCCCTTCTCAAAAGAATTTCGATTTTGATCTATAAATTATGATGGAAACAAACAAAAGGGTGAGAATTCACAAATTCTCAGTAGTATAACACAAAATAAAATCATTCGAAATACTATTCCATGATAAATACATAAGTTAATAATTCAAATGAAATTACGCGTGGATGATCATGAAATGATAAATGAAAATGTTTATGAAATGTATTATGTTGATGCTTATGAAATGATAAATGTTAATGTTTATGAAATGTATTATGTTGATGTTTATGAAATGTCATGTCCTTCGACAAAGGGCTTTTCTTGCTCTTTTGACCTTAGTAAAGTGCTTTTCTTGCTCCTTTACCCATGGCAGAGTATTTTTCTTACTCCTCTACTAAATACTTTATCCTTTGACAAAGGGCTTTTCTTGCTCCTTTGACCTGACAAGGGGTTTTTCTTACTCCCTTGTTTCATGATGTTATGCAAATGTCATTACATTCTGAAATTCTATTATTCGAGTAGCATCTCTAAGCCTTTTCGAATAATATAAAAAACATATCACTTTGAATTATGCTTTTAAAATATTTTTTCCTCTTTTGATTAGAATCAAAAATATGCTAGTCGAATAACTCTCTTAATATATTTATTAGCCTTGAAATTGTGCCAATTGAATAGCTCTTAGTCTATTCGGTTAGCCTTAAATATACCATTCTAAAATGACCTATTCAAATAGCTCTCTTAGTTTATTCGATCAACATAAAAAATATTTCATTCTAAAATGTCGTTCAAATAACTATCATAATATTTTGATTAACATCAAAATCATACTAAATGAATAGCACACTTAGTCTACTTGATTAGCACAAATAGTATGTCCTTCTGAACTATGTTGATTGAATAGCTCTCCTATTCTATTCGAATAGCCTCAAAATCATGTCATTCTAATCGCTTACTTAGTCTACTCAGTTTATCATTGAAATCACGCAAATTCGAATAGATGACACATCAAAATATGGAACAATCAATGATATTCTATTCGAATTGCTCCTTGGTTTATTCGAACAGAACAATATAGAAAGACATTCTATTCGAATTGCCCCTTGGCCTATTCAAATCGAACACTACAGAAAGACATTTTGGAACATCAGAATAATTATTTTCCTATTCATTTTCATTTCTATACTAATCCCTTTTACTACAAGCATATATTTATACCATAAATCATGTAGTAGAGTATTAGAAAAATCATCAACAACAAGTTTTGATAGTTGTATTCATGCATATACATGTCTATGCAAATATATGCTCAAGTCTCATAAAACATATCTCTTATTACATTCAATCATGATTTTCTTCAAATATCATGAAGAACTCGATTTTGTCCATTCATTGCCAGTTTTCATGAAACAAAGAATGATAAAATACAGAAGACAAACACAACAATCCCCTACCTTAGTTCCCTATAGATGGAGTTCGGTTCTTTTTCTTGTTCTTCCCTTTGTTCTTACTTCTTCATCTTCTTTCTTCTTTCTTCTCTCGATCTGCTTTCTCTTTTCTCCTATTTCTTTTCTTTTTTTCTTCTCTATTTCCTCTTTTTGTTCCTATCTTCAACTTTTCTTCTCTTTTTTGCTTCTAACATCCATGTGAAATGAGAGAAAGTGAAAGATATACATGCACAAAGTCAAAGATAGTGGGAAAAGGTGGAATCCTTTGACGTTGTGTAACTTTGAAAGTTTTATACCTCTTAAAGATATTTTAGTCTTTTGTATTAACCAAACTATCATTCTAACTCATATTAGTATTAATGCATTTCTCCCCTCCTTTTTAAAATTTGGTCCTCAAAATTACTTACCTCATGTAAAAAGTTTAGGATAGTCTTGCCTTATGTGGGACTTTAACTCCCAAGTAGCCTCCTCTGTGCTAATCCTATCCCATATAACCTTCACCAAAGGAATTTGCTTTCCTCTGAGCTCTTTGACTCCTTTGTCCATAATCCTCACAGGTTTAATCATATATGTTAAGTTGTAACATCCCAAGTTCAATAACAAGAATATAATCAGTATTATACCACGGTAATTAGATCTAGGCATGCTACTAACTATTAAAAAAATTTAATATAACATAACAACATTACATAAGAAAATATGATCCACGATTGAAAGATAATATACATAACATCGGTATTTCTGATAAATACAAACTATGTAAAAGTTTACAAACTAGGCCTCTCAAGGAACAAAAGATACATGTTCCAAAAGAAACTATAAAAATAAACAAAACTAAGCTCTCCAAGCTCCTGCTTGTCGATTACTTTCCATAAGGCTTCTTCCCTGGAATCATTATGGAAACACATACAAGGGGTGAGAATCAGATATTCTCAGTAGTTAAATTCATAAAAACATGCCATCACAAACATTCCAGCCATTTTGGGAAAAACGTCAGTTAAAAACCCAAGTCACACTAAAAAGGTGGTAAAAAGCCAAAACCACTTCCTTTCTCTTCCCGAAATAGATTCTCATTTTATAAATTTATATAGAAACTCATTTCCACACAATACTCGCAAATCATCATTTCAATCTCATAACTAAGCAACTGCCCATACAATTGCCATGCATGAATATGTTATGATTAGCAATCACCCATACAATTGTCATGCTAAGTCAAATTATACCTTATGTTCATGTCTATGTAATAACCTAAGTATGTAATGAACAATGTTATGATACTATTCTCAGACACCAAATTCTGTGGTAATGTCATGATATGTTATGAGCCTTGAACAAAATAAAGGAACTCAATTCCATAAGTCTTGAACAAGCACTGAAACTCAGTTCCAGATATTACACCAGGTGTGATGAAATGAACCATCCTCAATTCAACAATATGATAGGGAAGGTATGTTACTTCTTCACTTACAATCATGTATGATCACCCAAAAGTAAGGATCTCATCCTCATCAACATAGTTATGAAAAACAATTATGCCAATTACTACTAACTAGCATGTCAATTAGTTTACATTCATAACTATAAGTGTGAAATACAATAATGTCAATTACCACAATAGATAGCATACCAATTGATTTACATCCATCATCTCAAATATAAACAACAATGATGCTAAATATATTAATAATTAATATACCAATTGATTTACATTCATCCCATAAACTTCTCATTAAATACTCCTATTAGAGTCCCATCACTCATTAAGAAATATAAAAGAAGGAGCTACAAAGGTTAGAAGCTTCGCATTCATCAAATAAAAGTCCTTGTACAAAGCTGGAAGTCACGCTTAGGCATCATCCACCCACTCCTCGAGGTGAAGGGGGTTACTCCCAAGAAGCCACTCCTTAGTGCAGCTCTGTCACGCCTCGGCGCCGAGCTCTCTTCCTCACCCACGCCTAGGCGTGGTTAAGTCACGCCGCGACGTGACCTTGCGACAGAGTTTTCTGCAGAATTCTACAAAAGGCAGCCACTGTTCCATTGGGAACAAGTGGCCTTCCAACCACTCAAGCCTCCATCTCAAGTGATTTCCAATGTAACACCCCCTTCGAAGGGCATTACATTTCAGACCAATTCTTTTATTTTCTTTACCCAAGCCTTAATTTGATATTATTTTAATTTGGGTTTCAAATTTCTTTTCGCGAATAACATAAACTTACTAAATTATAAAGTCACAAGACATAAGAACTAAATAATATACTTTACATAAAAACAAAATTTATTACAACCATAAGTACATTATACTTACATTCCAAAAACATAATACATCTAACATAATCAACCTAGACTGGCCCAAGTTCATAATACCTAATGAGAAGAGTCCTCCTCGGGAGACAAATTCCCTAGCCAGGAATGTCTCGACGGATAGAAATCCGAGTAGAAGATATCTCGAAGTCTTCCCTAGGAGTATATTGAAGATCATTCCACAACTCCCTAATAGGTATAACAAACTCTACATCTACAACACCAAAATAAAATGTAGTGACCCCATGGTAGGTCCTACTTACGGATAGAGTAATGTCTGCAAAATACTCTATATGCTCTGTGTCCCAATGGACATGCCAAGCATCAGTGCCTTCGAGAAAGTGGTCTAACAAAACCTAGAAGATCCCTCCTTGCCGCCATCGCAGTCTTCACAACCATACACATAAAGCAGAAACAGACAGAACAATAATACAAAGAGGTGAGATCTCCTACATCAATACTAGCATGGCAGCAAGAAACAACAATGACAATAATGCCATTCATATACGGTAAAATCTCAGAACAACAGATATAATCATATTAATACAGGAATATCATAGAACAATAGGCATAATCATGTTATCAACTAAAAGATAATTCAACAATGTATATAGCAATATATGAACACTGACCATATCACAATAATGAGTATGCTGACTATGTCACGACAAAATGTACACTGACTATGCATATACACAATGTGTATACTGACCATCCTTATGCACAATGCAACTATTCCTACTCCATGGAGCTACACATAATTCAGAGCGAATGATCCAGAAGATATGTCTGTATCTCATCAGCGTCAAGTCAAGTGCTATATAAAAATATTAGCGTACGCATAAGGGCTTATACAAGACATCTACGCCAGTTCCTGAATAGAGTAGTGTTTCATCGAGATTGTTCGGTGCGTTTATATCAGTTGCCACGGCACAGTAGCGCTATTTAGCTGGCCAAATGTGGAATTCCACGCCCCGACGTCTCCAAGGTCATTCATAGACCTTCACTTATGCAATTCGCACCCGCACTAAATTGTAATTCAATCTCTTAGGCAACAATAGCCTTAACCGACACCGTTGGTACAATACATGATCACTGACTCAATGCATGATGGGATGACATGATAAATCAACAGTCATTAACAGCATCGTTCCATGAAAAAGAAACCACTATAGGGTTAAGTCATCCACTGATATTTCTGGGTCCAATACGTCATCCCAACAGCACAATGCTATTGTATTTAGTCACAAATCACTTCTATTGTGCAAATTTAAGAATCATCCTTTTCAAATTACATGAAACATTCTCACAAACCTCTTTAACATGTAGAGCTATTATTTCACTTTTAGGCTTTATTTTTTTGACACTATCAAGGATAACTATAGAAATTAACTCTAATCACCAAACTCTCCTAGCTTAGTTCCTCTAGTAATACTTCCCCCTACTTTTTCATGAAAAACCTAAAAAGAAAATTACATTGTCTTAACCTCACAAATTCTTTTCCTTTTCCTAAACCCGAAAAATACCTTAAGCTTTCATTATCTTTCTCTCAAGCTTATTTTTCCACTCAAAGGCCGAAATCCTTCTCTCAGTAGATACTCTAATTTTTCAAAACATCATTCTATTTTTATTTCCATTGATATAGCCAAAAGGTCATTACTCCTTAAATTATAAAGTGTAAATCCTTTAATCCTAATTTAGTCCCCAAATCTTCTAAGTAATATTTCCTAACATTCCTTCCAAAACTTTCATTATTCCAATTCTAATTAAAATCCTTTCCATTCAACTTATCAAAAATCATCTTAAATAAAATTCTTTAAGTCTTCAATTTACTTCTCCATCCTATTATCAAATATCAATCTTAATAAAATACTCTAAGTCTCCAAATTACTTCTCCATTCGATTATCAAATATCCTCTTAATAAAATACTCTAAGTCTCCAAATTACTTCTCCACTTCATTATCAAATACCATGACTGAAAATCACTTATCAAAATCATCTTAAATGCTTTAAGTCTCCAAATTATTTCTCCATCCTATTTGTCGCAACCGTCCCGAAGGTGCCACAAAATTATAAAGGAAGAATGAATCTCAGGGAGTTGGGAGTCGCCACCAATTGCTTTATCCATTAAATGGAATGGTGCAATTGGACACCTAAAAGATAGTTTGCATTTTAGAGTTCATGGTTCGAGGGTTGATTACGGGTAGGGAAGGTGTTAGCACCCTACACTGTCCATTTTAAGAATGGTTACCTATTTAATCTAATGTTATTTGTAATATTAATTAAATTGGTCCTTTATTAAAAAAAGAATTGTTTTTGTTTTTATTTTGACATGTCCCATTTTGTCGAACATGTTACCAAAGATGATAAATGACTAAGACATTGAATGGATGACTAAATTGGCATTATTTTGGAATAAATTCTAAGTGTATAGCATATTATATAAAAGTGGTGAATTGAAATTGTGTTAATTTTGAAAAGAAAAGAATTTTCAAAATATTTATTTTTGATGGGATAAAATAATTTAAAATGAATTTTTGCAACGAAAGAAAAAAATTATTTTTAAAAAAAAAGACAAAAAAGAATTTTTTCTTTTGAACTCACTGTAGTCATAATGTTGAGACTATGCGAAATTATTCACTTTTATTTGAATATTTTATTTTACAAAAAGAAATTTATCTTAGTTTATAAGAAAAGGTTGTATTTTAGTTTACATAATTATTTTAATTTTTATGTGGGGATTAGACCTCACTAGTGCTCCTAGCAAAATCCAATATAAAGCCTCAAGATTATTGAAAATAGTGTATTTGATCGGTGCTTTGATCCTCTCCCAATTTTTTCGTCATTGGCAAGTTTTAAATTACTAATTAATATATTAATACAAAAAGGAGTGTGTTAAATTAAAACACAAGTAATATAAACCCCAAATTAGTAAACATATCAATCAAAAAGAAACAAATAAATAAACAACTAAATAATAAATAATATTAAAAGAAATAAAAAGAAAGTAAAATTAAATTAAAAAATATAAAAGTAAAAGAAATAAAAGGAGAAGCAGAAAGAGACTTTCAGTCTTTGTGAGAAGGAAAATGAACCAGAGAAGGAAAAAAAAGAGTGTGAGGGTGGCTCAAAATGATGCGCAGGACGCGCGTTAGGCTGTTCAAGGCGAGGAAGCGTGGTGGAGGTGCGGTGCAGGCCGTCCAAGGCTACCGGTCTGGGTTCGACGGCGGCACAAGGTTGCGCAAGAAACAGGGGAGATCTAGCAGTTCGATCTAGGCTACGGGAAGCGGGATCGCAGGTTGCAAGTGTGCCGGATCTGGTGGTTCAGGTCACGAATCATGGTTGTTGCAGCGAACGGTGTGGGTGCAGTGGCTCACGAGGTAGCTGCAAAGTAGGCTGGTCGTCCGAGGCAACGAATGACTTGGGGCATGGTGGTGATGGTCGCGCGTGCGGTGGCTAGGCTGGGCACGGCTACTGGTTGGGCATTAGAGATAGAGACAGAATAGAGGGGTTGGGGCTTAGCGGCAGTGAAGAGTTATGGTGATTGTTGGATTCTGGCTTGGAGGAGGATGGCTATGGCAGAGGGAAGTGGAGCTATGTTTTGTGGTGTGTTACGGGGGTTAGGTCATTTGGGTACTTGCAAAGGGGGGCTTGTGGTTTGCAAAGGGTGGTTGAAAATGGTTTAGAAAGAAGTTAGGTAAAGGTTGCTAGTCATGGGTTAATGATGGTGAGGGATAAGGATGAGGGTGAAGATGGAGGCAGAGGGTTTTAGGTCGTTAGTGTGCTCAATGGGTCTCTATGATTGATCTCTTTGTGTGAGGATTTTTTAAGTGTCTGTCTTTGCTTGTCTGTCTTTGCTAGGGTTTAAATTAGCCAAACATTTCTTAACATTTCTGAATAATGATTAGAAGGCAAATGGAGAAGAAAAACCGTCAGAAATTTACGTTTCTGAATGATGATTGGAAGGCAAATGGAAAAGAAAATTGTCAGAAGTTTTTAATCCAATTTAATGTAGCTGTTTGCGGAGGCTAGGGTTTGAAGGTTGCAAGAATGAAATTGGGTCATGAGTTGAAAAGGAAATGTCATGGGTTGACCCATGCAGAACAAAGCTAGTGACTTTTTCTTTTTCTTTTTTCTTTTTTTATTTTTTTCTTTTCTTTTCTCTTTTTTTTAAAGAAATTAAATTAAATAAATAAATAAAACAAAAACAAAAACAAAAACAAAATAAAATGGACAAAATTGGGTATCAACAGCTGTCCCCCTTTGTTTTACATTTAGAATAAATGCAAAGCAAAGAAATTGATTCAATTTTGTCCATGAAAAGGTAAAAAGCTTGCGGATTCAGGTGTCCGCTGAAGCTTAAAGCAAAAAGCTTGTAGAGTCGGGTATCTATTGAAGCTTAATAGAAAACTTAAAGCAGAAAAGGTAAAAAGCTTGCGAATTCAGGTGTCCGCTGAAGCTTAAAGCAGAAAAGGTAAAAGCTTACAGAGTCGGGTATCCACCAAAGCTTGACAGAAAGCTTAAAGCGTGAAGATAAAAAGCTTGTGGAGTAGGGTATCTGTCGGAGCTTAACAAGAAACTTAAAAGCAATGGGTACAGGGACCCGAAAATAAAAAAGGCAATGGCCTTAAGGCCTTGGCTTGTCACAGAAGCTAAAAGCAATGGGTACGGGGACCTAAAAAGAAAAGGTAATGGGCATAAGGCCATGGTTTGATTGAAAACAGCAAGTTGGACCTTTGTAGGTCAAGGCAAGCAAATTGAAATAGTGCATTATGCATGCTTTAGATGTATGAGAGTACGAATTTTTTTTTGTTTTTTACTTTTTTATTTTTTTTGTCTCCACGACCCCTAAGGATATGATTGCAATCATTTTTAAAGATGAACTAGAATGAGATTTATTGGTAACCCTTCATTTGTCTATTCAGCTGATAGTTGAAATGTCCAACCAGGATGACCCTTGAGGTGTGCATTAGATATGATAGTGACCTGACTATCCTTTCTTTTCTCATTAATACTCTTATCGGGAATTCATTGTGTTTCCCTTGACCCTTCAAAAAAATCTAAATGTCTTTGCAATATTATCATATGTTTCACATCTCAATATAAATCTATCATGAGAAATACATCAACAATAGGTTGCAATAAAAAGGGGTTATCATTATAGAAAAGAGCAGTTAAAAAGAGATTAGATATTGAAAAGTTTACAAAAGAAAAGTTAGGGTGGAGTTTTCTAGCTCTTCCAGTGATGCTTTCTAGGATGATCAGTGCTAATGACCTTAAACACTCATTTGTCTGTTTCCAATAATATGATTTGATCTAATTTTCACACATTGGGAGCTTTTCATGACAAGACTTCATATATTCAAACTGCCCCAGTTTGACCCAAGTCTTCGTGTATTGAATCATTTCACGATTCTTCATTATAAGTTCAGACTGCCACAATTTAACCTCAATCTCTATGTATTGAAGCATTTGATGATAAATTCACACTGCCCCAGTTTGGCCTTAATGAACTCAAACTGTCCCAGTTTGTGACTTGAGGCAACTCCACTTCTTTGGATGTGTCAGATACTATTTTTGACCTTAACTTTTGTCTAGGTCACTATTTTTTGAGTTTTCAACCTAGCAGGTCACTCTAACTTTTGCCTAGGTTGCCTTTTCAGGTTTTCAACCTAGCGAGCCATTTTTTTTTCATTTTTTTCTTTTTTTATGTAGGAGCAAGGAATTAAAAACTCAGAAGAGCATGAACCTTTTGTCTCAGAATTAAAGTTAATGAAAATGAAAACAACCCTTCATTGATTAGAATGGACTTTTTGAGGCTTATAACATGGCTAAGGTTAAGGGTTATGAAAGAAAGGACATAAGGCTCAAACAAGTGTTTAAGGGTTGAATGAGACTAAGGATCTTTGGCAAACTTTGTCAATTGCTTTTGGCATTATCAATAACACTAAAACTTTTCATTTACTTTTGTATTCTTTCCCTTTTTATTTTCATCATTTGCCTATCTTCTTTTTTTTTTTTTCTTCTTCTTCTTCTTTTCTTTTTTTTTTTTTTTTCTAACTCTTAGTGTAGGGGTGATCCTTGTCTGAGGTTTTTTAAAGAAAATTTTCAAGCTCAAAATGAGGTAACAAGGGATATTATAGATTGTGAAGGATAGAGAAAGATGGTCAATCTTCATTTTCAAATCATGACTGTTTATTTTCAAAACTTTAATTTTGAGACCAAAAGTTAATGCACACGTGATTACTTATTTGTTCCTTTTCAAAAATCCTACTTCTAATTGCTTAGTGACTTCCTCCTTTTATTTCAGGGTACATTCTCCTCAATTTCTACTTTTTCGCCCCAGTATTGAGGTATAGCAAAATTTTGTGGGAAGCCATGCTCAGATCCATTTTTAGTACGACTATGCAGAAATGTCACAATAATCACATCAGAGCTTAACCAACTTGCTTTGCTCATCTTCTTTCATAGGAGTGTCTTTTATCATCCACCCCTAAATTAATCACTTCAGTTGACTCTTCATGGGGTTGAATTTCTTTAGCCTCTTGTTCCATTAATCTCATTAGCTCAGGAGAAGGTTCTAGTTGTCATCATTATCCTTTTTAACGGGATGGTCAAAATCATATAATGAGGTCATAGCACTGTCATTTTTAAGAGAATCCTTTTCAGATCCACACAAGTAAAAAGGTAATGAATGAATATTGATGTAATGGTTGGACAGAAACTAAAATAATGGCAAGAAAATGCATTTATTGATAGTAAATATTGAAAAGGAAACATGTGAGCCTATTTTCTCAACATATCTTCCTAAAGCGTTGGGCAGAGCTATAAGATTACAGAATTACTTTGCATCAATCTCAAAGGTCATGGGAAAATTAATGATCTCCCAATTATTGAGCTCTGTATCTGGGGAACAAGGGCACACCGGATTGACACCATAATTGATGGGTTGATCATCCTCGATAGCGATCACTACACTTCAAAAGCTTTGTCGAATGTCACAGATGGGGATCCCCTCAGCTTTAGGTTCTCGATTTTCCAATCGGGCTAGCCACTTCTTTTTTTTTCTCTTCCATTATCCTCTTTTGTTGGCCTTGGTGGGTTTGTATTTAGGTTTTGGGTTCATGGTTGGGCTAGTTGAGATGACATGGTAGCGAGTATTTGGTTTGGGATGAGACGTTGTGTATGATAATGGATCATTAGGTGATATGGTTAAGGGTATGGAACTTAGGAGACATTAACACTATATAGGTTGCAAGGTATATAAGGAGGTTGGAAGTATAGTTGAGGGTTAATAGGTGTTTGGTTAGGTTTTCCTTAGGTAAAACTTCTCTGATCGGAAGTAACAGTATATGTGTCTT
Source organism: Ormosia semicastrata (assembly GCA_029884595.1). Classification (NCBI taxonomy): domain Eukaryota; kingdom Viridiplantae; phylum Streptophyta; class Magnoliopsida; order Fabales; family Fabaceae; genus Ormosia; species Ormosia semicastrata. The sequence goes on along the minus strand of JAQQTO010000062.1, from coordinate 12,499,795 downwards.
TTTCTATTTTCTTCCCTGTTGGGGGCTTCTTGGCACTAATCATCCCTATTGAACTTTCAGCGATCTTCATACTTCTCATTCCTCCCTCAACTCTTTCTCCAATGATGACTATGTCTGAGAAATTTCATGACACACTCCCTATCATCTTGTCATAGAAGGGATATTGGAGAGTATCGATGAATGTAGTTACCATTTCTTTTTCTGTTAATGGGGTTTAACCTAAACAGTTATTTCTCTCCACCGTTGAGCATATTTCTTAAAGGTTTTAATTTCTTTTTTAACCATATTCTGTAACTGCAATCTATCTGGTGCCATATCGATGTTGTATTTATATTGTTTCAAGAAAGCATCAACCAAGTCCTTGAAACATCGAATATGGGTACATTCAAGGCGTGTATACCAGTTAGATGCTACCCCTGCTAACCTGTCTTGGAAGAAATAGATCAACAGCTTGTCATCATAAGCATGCGAGGCCATATTACGGATATACATGGTCAGATGGTTCTTTGGGCAAGTGGTCCCCTTATATTTGTCAAAATCTGGGACTTTAAATTTTGGGGAATCACTACATTTGGGACAAGGCAGAGTTCTGAGGCATTTAGAAGACCATAACTACTTGCTCCTTCTATAGCTCGTAGTTTGTCTTCAAGAACTTCTAGTTTCTCCTTGGATTGAAAGCTTTCAATTGAAGGGTTCAACGGAGAAGTACCAGGGATCTTATGAGGGAAAAACTATGGCATGTAAAAAGGAGGTTAGGCCGGAGTCAAACTTTGTGGCCCTGAAGTAGGTATTATTAATGATGAGCTACTCTCAAGAGGGTTAGTAATTTGTGACGACATAAAACCAGGGGGAAGGCCATAAGGTGGAATAAAAATAGGGTACTGAGGAATCTCACTGGTATTTGGCTGAGATCCTTGGGTAGTGTTTGAAGGGTTTGAAGTTGTTGTGACTGTCGGTGCACTGCCTTCAAGAGTATTGGTGGCTAATGGTGGCACATAATTAGGTGGAAGGCCATATGGTAGGAATGAAGATGCATGTGTTTCTTGATGATTAGTAACAGGGCTTTATGCAGGATTATTTGAGTAAATGGTGAGTAGCATCATGGCCCCTTGAGAGGTGACGCTGGGATATTGCTAAGGAATTGGCGTAAAGCCAGGTGGGTGAGCAGGCGTGGCCGAAAGATCATCATTTGCCCTTGAAGGAGTCCCCTCTGTGTTCTTCATTTTCCAAGACCTTGGCCATTTGTTTCTTTAGTTGGCTTACTTCACTTCTCAGCTCTTCTTGTGACTGCCCCAGTTTATCCATGATTTTTGATTAAGAGCGAGTCCTATATGGGTGTCGTAGAGATAATTTTTCTTTCTGTATTCATTATTTATTATTAGAAAATATGAAAAAGAAAAAGAAAATGTAAACAAAAGTAAAATTATGCATGTAGAGACATGATCCAAAGTAGTAAGCGATATCGATAAACCTCGTTTATTCAAAGAGAAGAGCTTTATGGTCACAGAGAGTTAGCCTTTGCATATATTGATCATTGCTACTCCTCAAGTCAAATAGAGGAGTTAGCTTTACAAAACAAGATGGAATGAGTCATGCTAACTCTAAATTACATCAGCACTCCTAAAACAAGAAACTAATTTTGGTGGTCCTTTTCAGTGAAATTTTCCTAGGAAGTCGAGGTCCTTCCTAACCCGAGTCAGAATATCCTCGTTTTCTCCTAGTGCTAGCTTGGCTTCCACTTTGATGATTTCTCTTGCCTTTTTTCTTGAATGGTTGGAGATTTCCCTCATACTGTGAATTACCATTTCAGCTTTCCGCTCCATATCTTAGCTTGCATTAAGGTAGAAATCATTTTCATTAGTCAATAAAAGAACATCATCCTCCAACTGATTCTTCTTGCTTTCCAAGAAAGTAGACCATTCAACATGGTTTTCTAAATGTTGATTCAAGATTTTAACTTCATTCTTGTATTCTTCAAGTTGACCATCTTTTCCTTGAATGATTGTTTCGAGGGCCTACCATGTTTTCCTTAACTTCTCTATTTCAATCTCTTTAGAAGCTGTCTCCTGTTCTTGACTTTGGATTTTCCTTCTTGCAGTGCTAAGTTGATCTTTCAAGGACCTTCTCTCAGTGGCCCACTGTCAAAAAATGATTTCATACCGCCCCCTGCTTTAGCATAGTAGTCAATAGGTTCATTAAATTAGTGCATTGGTGGCTCTAGACCCTGTACCTTAGGAGCAAGAAACCCCTTCTTCCTACTAGCCTGCCAAATTAGGTATTCCAATGTCGTTTCAGACGATGGGAGACTGGGATTCACACTTTTTGTGTCCTTCCAATCTCCAATGACCTTTTTTATTTTACGGATGGTCCTTCATCGCCATACGAGAATTCAAATTTGGACAGCCCATGAGTCATAGGAATGAATTGCAGGGATGCCATTTGTCTTTAGACCATAGTTGGAGCATAGCCCACCACTCTCCATGGGCCAATAAGTGGAACCCAAGGTTTGCTTCCACATCTATATATGATATAAGTGAGAGGAAACCACTTGGCCCTCCAGACCACTTCTTTCATTTCTATGAAAAAACTAATCCATTGTTTCATCGTCGGAGTTCGAGGAGGCCAATTGTCACGACCATATAGAGAGAGCAGGTGCTTAGGTATGACATACTATTTTAGATCAACTTCTGGATGGTCAAAGCACTTCAAGGTTGGTATATGACTACGCATCCATACTGCAAGTAATGGTGCACATCCCCAAAATCTTCCTTTTTGATGGACTCAGTAATAATTCAGGGATCGAATTGTCTCAGCTAAAATTGGTGGACCCGGGTGTACCCCATGCTCGATCTGCTTGAACAAATTGATCACATGTCCATCTATTTGATTCTTCACTCTCGGGAAAATTACTAACCCACAAATAACGAGGGCTAGTGCTACTAAACCAAGACTTTGATCAACTTGAGCTTCAACCATCCTAAGCAAGAACTCCAAATCTAGACTTCGTCCTCCATCCTTCATGTACTTATCTAATTCATTGGCATGAATCCCTATCAATTTGGAAAGCATCTTTCTTGGCGTCTTCTTGGGGTCATGTAAGTATACTTTATCTTTGGGCATGTCGTCTCTATTAAGAAGCCTAGTAAACTCTTCAATCGTTGGCACCAAGTCAAATTGTTAGAAAGCATAACACCGATATGAGGGGTCCCAAAAATGAAGCATAGCTTTGAACATTTGGAGGTCAGGAGTGATGAAAATGAGAGCTGCAATATCTCCATACTTGTCATTGAACTCTTCTTGTCTTCCCATACTACACCACACATTACGGAGCCTCCTTAGGTCATTTTGCTCAAAGTCATGGCTCCTCATTAGGGGAGGTAAAGGAGCATCCACGTGATGCAAACTATAACATCTCAAAAATTATCTCATTCATCATAAATAGTCATTTTATAATACTTGAGACTTTTAGGAATTTTTTTGAATTTTTCTAGAAACGTTAAATATTTTAATATATTTTTCATTTTACGTGCACATTGAGCAGAGTCAGTGTAACACTCCGAAAATTATTTGTTTCATGATGAATAGTCATTTTTTAATATTTGTGATTTTTGAGAATTTTTGTGGATTTTTTTGGAAATATCAAATATTTTAATATATTTTTCATTTTACGTGCGCGTTAAGCGTAGCCGGGAAAACGAAATATTTTTCCTGAGGCTGAAAAATCTTGAACTGTGGAAGCATCGACAGGGGATCTTACTAAACCTGAGGCTGGGCATAGTTTACAAGGATTACATTTTTCAAGGTTTTATCTATTAAATAAAATCTCTGTACACACTATTAAATAAAATTTTGTAGTACGCTCTATTATCCGATAGATAATTAATACTGGCTTATGTACTACAATAATTATCCATTGGGTAATAACCTATAGCTAAAACTCTAATCACTTTATTATCCTATTATTTTAAATCACCTTATCTTATCCAAATGTAATTTACTTTATGTCTAATCAAATCTTTTTTTTTATTATTGAAAAAGTTCCCAAGCTTCTCAAGGAAGCCAAAAATCCTCTCTCCTCCCTTGTGCAGCCCACGGTTTTGGGGGTGGAAAAGTGACCAAAACTTTGTCATCTTTTTCATTTACCATCACTTTTTCATTTTAAAAAGTTACTATCACTTTCTCTCTCTAACATTTTCTCCTCCTTCTCTCTTCTTCACTCTACCAAGCTCTTCTCTTCCTTTTCTCTTCTCCTCTCCACGGCTGCACCACTCCTTCCCCCACCATTATTGCTTGTTTTCAAGCAACCATTTTGCTTGGATCCATATCTCCATTCAAGCTTTTCTCTTATTTTTAAAATCACCTACAAAGAACTCAACATTCCCTCTCCATTTCCTCTCCTCTTCCATGGTCAAACCCACCATTTTTGGCCAAAAATGTTTTCTTGCTCCACCAACCTAGTTTCTTACATCTTCTCATCATCTTAAACCTTTTCTCTTTTGTGACCATCACCTAAATCCACGATTTTCATTTTCTTCGATAAAGTCCTAAGATTTGGAGTTTTAAGGTAAAGTTTGTGACTTTTTCCATTTTCCCTCCTTATTTTCATGATTCTTGGTCATCTTGGTGACCAAGAACTTCTCTTTTATGGTTTGATTTGTTTATTGTGAAAGTTTGATGTCCTAGGGTTTTGGTGGTGGTAGAGGCCGAATTTTGCAAGAGGGAGTTTCTGTTGCTTGTTTTCTTTCTTGGTAAGAGGGAGATGATCTACTTCAACCTCTATTGGTAGTGGAAACTTGTATTATGTGTTGGTTGTAAGAGAATCCATGATAGGGTTACTCTCTTGGTTGTGTGCTTTCTTTTATGATTCTTGTATTAATCTTGGCTCAATGTGATTTATTGGTTATATTGGTATACATTGTTAATCTTGGATTGATTCTTATTGAATTGGAAACTTGAAATGGAAGCAAATGACCCTTGCCCTTTTCTAAGAGGCTCACAACCATAAACCGTAAAAGAGGGTGCTCTTGGTGAAAATTTGTAACAAGATGGAAGCATGGCTAATCAAGAGAATAACATGTAATAAATTGAATGAAATTTTGAGGTTCCTAACCTTAGAGAGGCTCACGGCCTCTAGGACTATTTAGGGCTTAACCATGTAACTTTTTACAACTTTGAAATTTAATTAATCAAGTGATTAAGTAGTTAATAATGAAAAGGAAAGAAAACAATTTGATAACTTAGAGGGCTCCTTTGAACCTAAGAAAAGAATAAGGATATGTGAAACTTGGAAAGCCTTAGAATAATTTTCTAAGTAAATGTGACTAAATTTAATGTAAGGAACTTGACAAAATGAGAGAATTCCTCTAGAGAAGAATTTCATAAGAAATTCTAAATTAAAGTGAGACTTTGAGAATCATAAGACACTTAATTAAATAAGTTTTATTATAAATAAAGAGAATGACTAATTGAAGTAGAGAAACAAGAATTAAGAGTGTAAGTGAGACTTTCATTTAATTAAATGAATCTTATTAAGGACAAAGAGAAGAACAATGATAAAACTTTATGAGACAATGGTATGTCCTAAATTAATTATGAATGACGACTTTGTTATCGGGCCCATGAGTGGGACCCAAATCTGTTGATGACTATTTTGACTTATGATTTTAAAATACATGATTCTTGAATTTGTATAATTGAGATACTCTGACAGAACATGCATTGGCACCATTATGCTATTAGGCCGACGAACTGGACCCTAGAAACATCTGATAGATGATTGAGTCAGATGTGGCTTGATTTCATTGAACATGCATTGAGCATCATACTGTTGTGGCGTTTTATGCCTAAGGAGTGAGCGAGAACTTACAGGATAGTGCAATCCGTCACTGGATCTCAGGGGGCGTTTGTGTGTGGTGATCCACTTAGTGATTATGTTATCACATTGTATACCCTTGGCTGTGGTGATCCGTTGCAATGCACGACGAGGACTCGACAAACACTATTGCTTTTCGTTGCCCGGCGTAGACTGTCTATTTAGGGGGGACAGATCATCTGGGACGTTCATCTCCGAATCTTGTGTCTAGCTCTATGGAGTAGGAAAATAAGTACATTGTACATGTGAATGGCCAGCATACACATTGTTCATATATATATTCATCATACATACTGTCATGGCATAGTTAATATTCACATATTGTGATGTACATTGTTGAATCACCTACCGATTGAAAATATAACTAAGCTTGTTGACTTGAGATATCTCTGTAATATTCTTGTATTGACATGATATTATCTTCCTATACTTAATATTGTTATATGTGAAAGGAATTATTATCTTTCGTTGTGTTTCTTACTGCCATAATTGGTAATGAAGTTAGTTATCTCACCTCTTGTATATATATTATTCATGTCTTATGCAACTCTTGGTTAAAGACTATTGAGGGGACATGATTGTTTCATTCCGGAATTTAATTGGTTCTATCTTTTACATTTAGTGATGTCGTCAAGAAGGAGTTCTATTGGGTTCGTTAGGATTGTGTTCACTGGTGGCGCCAATGCGTGGCGAGTCGACTGGGCTAGAGAGCGTATACAGTATGTTGGAGACCTGATCTTGACTATGAGGATGACCTGGGATGGAGACTCTGTCCTGACTCTTACTACATCGGTGCATCTGGAGTTTGCTCTGCCTATTTAGGAGCTATAGGGTGATCCGTTGCACACCCCTAGAGACGACGATGATTCGATGGCATCAGTTGTTAGGGCACCTACTCGCGAGACTGCACTCTATCCTATTTTTATTTTTTCAAGTGACCAGGGGGAGGATCCCGAGGTGGATCCAATGGAGTGCCTAACTCCTTAGACGTGGATGTCTTTATGGGTTATTTATGTTTCCTTTTGTTTTACTTATATTAAGGTGTAATTTGAGTATACCTGCATTTTAAAGTCTAACTTAATGTATTTTATTTGAGCAGTATGTGAAATGCGTCGTGCTATGTATGCTTTAAATTAATTATCTAGTCTTATGAACTGTATTTTGATTTTGGCTTGTTGAATTATATGTGCTAATGACGGCTTATGCATTATTTCATCCGTGGCTCATATTTTCTGCATATGCATAATGGTTTAATTTGGATAAATATTATTTGAAAGTTGTAGCACGCCGAAATTTAGTATCCGTGGTATAATGACGATTGTGTCGTGGTTATTAAATCAAGGGGTGTTACACAAACTATTTCCTTCCTTGGCTTGAATTCTTGCAGACTCTTCACTGACAGCCTAGATAGTCTCTGCCACCTCAGACATTAGAGCCATCTTTCTCATATTCATGTTCAAGGTTTACCGATATCTTTACAAGATTGGACCATATATGAAAATGCAAGGTAAAAGAAAACAACAAAAAGGGAGTTAGCATCTACAAAATAAAATTATAAAAGCCAAAAATAAAAGACAAATAGAAATTCCTCATGTGTTAGAGGAAAATGGGTGCCTAATCTTGGTACCCGTCCTAAAGGATGAGTTCTATGAACGATGGTAGGTCTAAGGTTATATCAATAAGTGATAGCTTTAGTTCTAGGCCCCTATCAAACAAAAGGTCTCCAAATTGTCCCTTGCTGTCACTAACACTTTGGCTAGCAAGAATCCTCAATCCTCACCTATGATAGGTTACAAGTGGAAAACGTTCAATTTGAGTGAGGGGTTTTTATGTGCCTACTCGGAGACAAAAGGTCTCTCAAAGCAACACTACTTCACCCTCTATCTAAGCCTACAAGATACTGAGCTCGGGTATAGAGCTTGTGTATGCAAGTGTGTGCGAGGAAGCATACAAACAAATTTATTCATAATGTAGAAGTACAATGCATGTAATGCAAACAAAATGTACAACAATATGAAACAAATAAACAAACAAAACAAAAATGGACCAACATAATCAAAGAGCAAATAACATAAGATTAAAACAAGGCTTAACCCTCTAATGTCCCCAGCGAAGTCGCCAGCTGTCGCAACCGTCTCGAAGGGTGCCGCAAAATTAAAAAGGAAGAATGAACCTCGGGGTATTGGGAGTCACCACCAATCGCTTTATCCATTAAATGGAATGATGCAATTAGACACCTAAAAGATAGTCTGCATTTCAGAGTTCGTGGTTTGGGAGTTGATTACAGGTAGGGAATGTGTTAACACTCTACAACGTCTGTTCTAAGAACGGTTACTTGTTTAATCTAATGTTATTTGAAATATTAATTAAATTGGTCCTTTATTAAAAAAAGAATTTTTTTTATTTTGATATGTCCCATTTTGTCGAACATGTTATCAAAGATGATAAATGACTAAGACATGGAATGGGTGGCTAAATTGTCATTATTTTGGAACAAATTCTAAGTGTACAACATATTATAAAAAAATGGTGAATTGAAATTGTGTTAATTTTTCAAAGAAAAGAATTTTCAAAATATTTATTTTTGATGAGATAAAATGATTTAAAATAATTTTTTGCAAAGAAAGGAAAAAAATTATTTTAAAAAAAAAGAGAAATATTTTTCTTTTAAACTCACCACAGTCATAATGTTGAGACTATGCGAGATTGTTTTATTTGAATATTTTATTTTACAAAAAGAAAATTATCTTAGTTTATAAAAAAAGGTTGTATTTTAGTTTACGTAATTATTTTAATTTTTATGTGGGAATTAGACCTCACCAGCGCTCCTGGTAAAATCTAATATAAAGCCTCAAGATTATCGAAAAGAGTGTATTTGATCGGTGCTCCGATCCTCTCCCAATTTTTCCATCGTCGGCAAGTTTTAAATTACTAATTAATATATTAATGCAAAAAGGAGTGTGTTAAATTAAAACACAATTAATATAAACCCCAAATTAGTAAACATATCAATCCAAAAGAAATAAATAAATAAACAACTAAATAATAAATAATATAAAAATAAATAAAAAGAAAGTAAAATTAAATAAAAAAAGATAAAAGTAAAAGAAATAAAAAGAGAACCAGAAAGAGACTTTCAGTCTCTGTGAGAAGGAAAACGAACCAGAAAGGAAAAAAAAGAGTGTGAGGGTGGCTCACGGTGATGCGCAGGACCCGCGTTAGGCTGTACATGGCTAGGAAGCGTGGTAGAGGCACAGCGCAGGTCGTCCGAGGCTGCCGGTCTAGGTTCGACGGCGGCGCGAGGTTGCGCGTGAAACAGGGGAGATCTGGCTGTTCGATCTGGGCTACGGGCAGCGGGATCGCGAGTTGCAGGTGCGGTGAAACTGGTGGTTTTGGTCGCGAATCGTGGTTGTTGCTACGAACGGTGTGGGTGCAGTGGCTCACGAGGTTGCTGCGACGTATGGCTGGTCATCCGAGGCAATGAAAGGCTTGGGGCACGGTGGTGATGGTCGCGCGTGGCGGTGGCTGGGCTGCGCACGGCTACTAGTTGGGCATTAGAGATAGAGACAGAACAGAAGGGTTGGGGCTTAGCGGCGGTGAAAAGTTATGGTGATTGTTGGATTCTGGCTTTGAGGAGGATGGATATGGCAAAGGGAAGTGGAGCTATGTTTTGTGGTGCGTTACGGGGGTTGGGTCGTTTGGGTACTGCAAATGGGGGGCTTGTGGTTTGCAAAGGGTGGTTGAAAATGGTTTGGAAGAGAAGTTGGGTAAAGGTTGCTGGCCGTGGGTTAATGATGGTGAGGGATAAGGATGAGGGTGAAGATGGAGGCAGAGGGTTTTAGGTCGTCAGTGTGCTCAGTGGGTCTCTGTGATTGATCTCTGTGAGTGAGGATTTTGTGAGTGTCTGTCTTTGCTTAGGATTTATAGGGTTTAAAATAGCCAAACATTTCTGAATAATGATTAGAAGGCAAATAGAAAAGAAAAACCATCAGAAATTTATGTTTCTGAATGATGATTGGAAGGCAAATGGAAAAGAAAATTGTTAGAAGTTTTTAATCCAATTTAATGCAGCTGTTTATGGAGGCTAGGGTTTGAAGGTTGCAGGAATGAAGTTGGGTCATGGGTTGACCCGTACAGAACAAAGCTAGTGACTTTTTTTTTCTTTTTTCTTTTTTTCTTTTTTTCTTTTCTTTTTTCTTTTTTTAAAGAAATTAAATTAAATAAATAAATAAAACATAAACAAAAATAAAAGAAAATGGACAAAATTGAGTATCAATATTATTCTCAAATATCCTCTTAATAAAATACTCTAAGTCTCCAAATTACTTCTCCATTCCATTATCAAATACCATGACCGAAAATCACCTATCAAAATCATCTTAAATACTTTAAGTCTCCAAATTATTTCTCCATCCTATTCTCAAATATCCTCTTAATAAAATACTCTAAGTCTCCAAATTACTTCTCCATTCCATTATCAAATACCATGACCGAAAATCACCAATCAAAATCATCTTAAATACTTTAAGTCTCCAAATTATTTCTCCATCCTATTCTCAAACACCATGACCAAAAACTAATTCTTTTCAATGATAAAAATGTTGTTTCTTTCCTTTATCAACTTGTAAACTCATAAATTATATTCTTGCTACCTAATCATCTAAGTTCTTAATCAGTAAAATATTTTTCTCATGGATACCTCCTTCTAGGCCAAAAGGCTGTGAGCCTCATAAGATCATTAGAACCCAAAATCATTCCTTTACAACATAATCATAGTATGCAACATACTTTAATCATTACAATTTTATTACATCAATTTCATGCATACTATCACAATTGCATCATCATATATAACCATTAAGCTACCATAACTATTTCATGCATACAATCAACATCATATAATTATGCATAATCAACAAGCATAAACCAATAATCACACAATCGAGTTAATAAATCCCCACATGGATTCTCCACTCACAAACACAAAATTGTTCCTCACCACCATAACATGGTCGATGAGGTTAATCTCCCTCTTACCTTAGATGATGATTAAAGCTCCTTGTTGCCTTCTTGAAAAAGCTTCTCCTTCCAAGAAAATCCTTAAAACAAAACAACACACAAGCATCAACATCTAGGGCTTGGACAAGATGACCATGAATCAAGATTATGGACAAGAACTTGAAAAGAAAACTTAGAAATGAAGATAAGAAACTTCACCTAGAGCCTCCAAATGTAAAGCCTTGAGAAAAAGGTTAAAGATGAATGATTTTGGAGAAACTCACAACGATAAAGTGTCTCAAAAAGGTGTTTAGATTCAAGAAATGGGGTTAGTTGGAGTTCATCAAGATTGAGGGGTGGAGGAGAGGTTATGGCTGTGAGCCACAAAGAAGAGAAAAGAGAGAGTTTTGGTATAAAGTTTCTCAAAAGCAAAACAAGAAAGAAGATTCAAGAACTTTACCTTAAAACTCTTGAGCTTGAGATTTGAAGAAAACTTGAAGAAATACTTGAAGATAGATTAACTAAAGATTGATCTCCACACAGAAGTGCCTTAGAATGATGTATAGATTCAAGATCTGAGATTATCTTGAATTATAGAAGATTGGGTGATGGTTTGGGTGTTTTGGTGTTTAGATTTAAGAAATGGGGTTAGTTGGAGTTGATCAAGATTGAGGGGTAGATGAGAGGTGTTGACTGTGAGCCACAAAGAAGAGAAAAGAGAGAGTTTTGGTATAAGGTTTCTGAAAGGCAAAATAAGAAAGAAGATTCAAGAACTTTACCTTAAAACTTTTGAGCTTGAGATTTGAAGAAAACTTGATGAAATACTTGAAGATAGATGAACTAAAGATTGATATCCACACAGAAGTGCCTTAGAATGATGTATAGATTCAAGATCTGAGATTATCTTGAATTATAGAAGATTGGGTGATGGTTTGGGTGTTTTGGCTGTGAGCTAAGAGAGAAGAGAGAGAGAGAGAGAGAGAGAGGGTTTTATGTTCTTGTTTCATGAGAAGTTGGTAGATGAATAATGAAGAAGCAAGAGCCAATTTTTGGCTCTCCAAGAGTGCATGGCCGAGAATCACAAAGGAGAGAAGAAGAGAGAGTTTTTTTTCTTTTGTGTATTGGTTCTCAAGAAGAAAACAAGAAAAGTTTAAGAGAGATAGAAAACTATTTTGGTCACAAAGCTTCCCTTGGAAGCTTCTTGGTCGTGGGCCCCAAGGGCAAAAAGGGAAAAGGCAAAGTTTCTCCAACAAGCTCCCTCAAAGCTTCTCCAACAAGCTTCACAAAGCTTCCTTAGGAAGCTTCCTCCTTTGGTCCAAATGTCAAAGATGATGTCATATGGATGATGTCATAAAGATGATTAGATACAAACAATCCACTAAATTACTACTAAAAGCTATTATCTAATGGATAAAAGTTATAGTTAACAAAGTCGGTATTTATTGTCCAATGGGTAATAGAGCGTATCCAAATTTTATCTGTCAGATAAAATCTCAGACAATGAAAACTTCAAAAACTGTCTCCGGTTTTGGGTTAGTAAGATCCCCCGGCCCCGGTTCAACAGTCCAAAATTTTTCAAAAATAATATTAAAATAATCCAAAGAAGTCAAATAATTCATAAAAATTCACAAAAATTACAAAAACTCACAACATCACAAAAATCACATATAAACTAGGAACAAAGGAAAAGCGGGGTGTTACATCCAACACCTCACAAGGTCTATAAACTCAATTTAACTCTCAAACAATTTTCAAATCACTCACAAAGATCAATGAACTAATCATCAACCTTAAAATCCTAAAACTCCTCTCTTAGCTCAAGTGAGGTTATGAGTGTTCAAGAGATGAACAATCGATTACCAAGCATACAACAAACTACAAACAAACCATACTCAAGACCTGCATCAAGAAATAGGCCTAGAACACACAAAACCACACTCAAAATTCATTCCTCACATCAAACCAACTCATGGACAAGATGAAAAAAATGAAAAGAAAGTGTCAAGAGTAAAGCTCCCCTACCTTTAACTTCAGAAATTGAAAGAATTGAGAAGCTTTTCTCCTTCCTTTCCTTCTTCTTCCTCTTTGGTGGTTGATTCTCTTCCTTTACCTTATTTTTTCCCTTTTCTTTGTCTTTGTCTGCTGCAGCCATGAGAAGTGAAGAAAAATGAGACAAATATCTCATTTAAAGACATAAAGTCGAGGCAACAAAAACAAAGAGAGAACCGTGCATCACTTGGTCACTTAAGTGACCTAACTGTAACTCTTGATTTGCTAAGAACACTTAGATTTCACCAAATCAAGTTTCTTAACTTCCAACAAGTTTAAAACAAATCCTAAGATTCATGAAAAATATTTTTTCACCCTTTTTACATTTTTCTATATCTGCTACTAGTCAATCTGACATTAAAACACACATTCAATATGTTTAAAAATATCAAACTAACTCCAATTAACCTCAAATTTGAACTGCACCATCTTCCACACATTTGTGACCTAGAAAAAAATTCTTCAAATTTATTTCTATTAACTAAGTAGTTTAAGCCAATTCTAGGGCTAATAACAACTATTTTTCACACAAAGTGCTACAACAAAGTGACTGAACATGCTCAGAAAGCCACAAAATTAAGCAAGCATGTTAAGCAAGTATGAGGCTACCTATGTAACCATATACAAGTCTAACATGTTTCCATGGGTGTTACATTTCTCCCCCCTTTTCAAAATTTTGTCACCAAATTTGGTTTACCTAATGTAAAAAGCCCTAAACAACTCACATATAAAAACAAATGCAACCAAATATCAAAGAAACAAAATTTCAGCAATAAGTAATAAAGGAATGGGATGCTCCCGAATCATATAAAATAGTTAAAAAGTAATCATGAATTATGCATTTACCTTGAGTCAAACCTGAAGACTGAGTCACCTCTTTACCACTCAGAGTATAAACCCTTCCTACTGCTTTTGGTCTAGGGGTGAAAACAATTTTTTGCTTTTGTGGGCAATCTCTGGATATATGTCCCAGTTGTCCACATGCATAACAAACTGACTACCCTGCCAAATAAGGTCTGTCTGCGTGCTGTCTCCTACACTTACGACATTTAAGTCCTCCTGCTCCTCCTTGAACCTGTTTACCTTGGCTTGTTGGTAACCGAGTTTAAAAGTCTCCTTCTTCTCATCAAACCTCTCCTCTTTTGGAAGTTCTATTTTATCTGCTCTAGTTGAGGTTGCAAACTACTAGATTCCATTATCCAATACTTATTCACCAATGACGAAAAGTCTCGGATCTCAAAGGGTCTAATAGCCCTTTGGATGTCTTCTCTCACTCCTTCCTCAAACTTAGCACATTTCCACTTCTCATCTATGTAGAATCTAATATAGGACAAGAACTTCGACAATTCATTGAATTTGACTACATACTAGCCAATAGACATGTTTCCCTATTCTAGATTCAAGCACTCTATCTCTTTTGCATTGTGCAAATTCTGAGGGAAAAATTGTGATTGACTATGCGACATTGAAAACTGGTTTTGATGATAACAAACATGAAGATGATGGGAAGACCAAGACCAAGAACTTCAAGAATATCTTTTTGTACGGAGCCTTCTAGATATCTCATTGATTTTGGAAGAAAAGATAAAAGTGTTTTTAAAATGCAAAATAATTTTTTGAAAAATAATTAAAAGGTTTCTGGAAAAATTGGAAGCAATTTGGGAAGTTTCAAAAATATTTAAAAAATGTTTTTGAATATCTTTATTCGAATAAAACTTCCTTTATTTGAATAAACCATTTCACTTGATCAATGGTTATTTGAATAACAAGTTTAAAATAAGCTACGCGTCTTTGTTTTAAAAAATGTTATTCAAATAACACCCATGCTATTCGAATAAAAGGCATTCTGAAATGTTTTCCAAAAAAAAGCTATTTGAACAACTCACTTGCTATTCGAGTAGAGGCGTTAGTGAACGTAACTTTCAGAAAGGTTTATTCGAATAACATCCTTGTTATTCGAATAACTATGTTTTTCAAAAAACTCTATTTAAAAGAGTTATTTGAATAACCATTGGGTTATTCGAATAACGTGTTACAAAATTAGTTTGCTTATGGATTTTTAAAATTTGTTATTCGAATAAAACAAATGTTATTTGAATAAACACAAGTTCCAGATTTAGAAACTAATGTTTATTTTCACATTTATTATGAGAATTCAAAATCCACAATGGTTATTTTCTCAAGAGCTCTATAAATACTGACCTTGGGTCATCTTTGAAAACATCCAACAATCTGAAAAAAAAATTCTCTTTAATTCATGTTTCATAATTTTCACATATTTTCTGTGCTCTTTTTCATCAAAACTTTGAGATATCCTTAAAGAGCTTCTTAGAGCTTCAAGTTGTGTTATTTACTCTTTTGAGAGTTTCTCTTCTAGTATGCATAACCTTCCAATGTGTACCAAACAAAACTTTTGAGAGATACATATTGGAAGGTTATGCATATTGGAAGGAAAAAATGAAAATTTTTATCGAAGCTATTGATCTAGATGTGTGGGATACTATTGAAAACAACGTTTTTGTTCCTATGCGTGAGGTCGGCTGTGTAAAGGTTGAAACACCAAGAAGTGAATGGTCAGATGAGGATAAGAAAAAAGTTCAACATAATTTAAGAGCCAAAAACATCATTACCACTGTTTTGGGTATGATTAATTTTTTAGAATTTCAAACTGCAAAACTGCCAAAGAAATGTGGGATACTTTACAAGTTACCCATGAGGGTACTAGTGAAGTTAAGAGGTCGAGAATTAATTCTCTAACTCTTTAGTATGAATTATTTAGAATGAACCAAGGAGAAAGCATTCAAGAAATATAAAAGAGATTCACTTATATTGTAAATCATCTTGCATCACTAGGAAAGAATTTTTGTAATAAAGATCTTATTAACAAAGTTTTGTGATGTCTGAGCAGGATTTGGCAACCTAAGGTGACAGCTATATCATAATCAAGAGATTTGTCAACAATGACACTAGCTACCTTCTTTGGAAAACTTCAAGAGCATGAATAAGAGCTGAAAATACTAAGCCAAAATGAAGAGCATGATAAGAAGAAAAATGGGATAGCACTCAAAGCCACCTCCTCAGCAATTGATGATGATGATGAAGAGGAAGGAGAAGGCACAGAGAACCTCGATCTAAATGAAGAAAACCTTAACCTTCTGGTAAGAAAATTTAGAAAATTTCTTAGGAAAAAGGGAATTCAAAGAAGACCACCTTGCCCTCCAAAGAAAACCCATCACAAAGGGGAAGGAACAGCTTCAACTCCAACTTGCTACGAGTATGGTAAACTGGGACACATGAAGATGGAGTGTCTAATTTACCAAAAGAAGATGGAAAAGTTTGACAAGAAACCCTCCATGGAAAGAAAAGGAAGAAGAGCTTACATAGCATAGGATGACAATGATATGGACTCTACTGATAGCTCAGATAGCGAGGAAGCTCATTTATGTCTTATGGCCAAAGGAGAAGAAGAAGAAGAAAGCGACAATGAGTTAACCTCTAACCTTGAATTATCTCCTTCTTATGATGAATTACAATATGCATTTGAGAAATTGTATGAGGAATTGTAACACCCCAAAAATTATTTGTTTCATCATAAATAATTATTTTATAATATTTATGATTTTGAAAATTTTTATGAATTTTTTTGGAAACATCAAATATTTTAATATATTCCTCGTTTTGCATGCACACTGAGCAGAGTCAGTGTAACACCCCAAAAATTATTTGTTTCATGATGAATGGTCATTTTCCAATATTTTTGATTTTTGAAAATTTTTCTAGAATTTTTTGAAAATGTTGAATATTTTAATATATTCCTCGTTTTGTGTGCACATTGAGCAAAATCAGCAAAACACCCCGAAAATTGTTTGTTTCTGACGAATACTCATTTTCTAATATTAGTGATTTTCGAGAATTTTTGTGATTTTTTCTGAAAATATCAAATATTTTAGTATATTCTTTGTTTTATGTCGCGCTAAGCGAAGCTGGGAAAACGAAATATTTTTCCTGAGGCTGGTAAACTTTGAACTGTGAAAGCGTCGATGGGGGATCTTACTAAACTTGAGGCCGGACAGAATTTATGAGATTTATATTTTTTGAGGTTTTATCTGATAAATAAAATCTCTGTACGTACCATTAAATAAAATTTTGCAATATGCTCTATTATCCGATGGATAATTAATACTGGCTTGTGTACTGTAACAATTATCCATTGGGTAATAACCTATAGCTAAAACCCTAATCACTTTATTATCCTATTATTTTAAATCACCTTATCTTATCCTGAAGTAATCCTTTTTATGTCTAATCAAATCTTACTTTATTGGAAAAGCTCCCAAGCTTCTCAAAGAAGCTAAACACTCCCTCTCTCTCCTCCCTCCCCACACAACAGGTGCACTCTTTTGGAGCCAAAGGATTTGTGCTTCACTTAATTAAACCAATTTATTCTAATTTCAAAAACCCTAAAATCTCATTTCACTTTTCTATTAACTTCTCTCTCTACCTTCTTCTTTCTCTCATTTTCTCCTCCTTCTCTCTACACCTACCCACACGGCCAGCCCTCTTGTTTGCCCTCTACCATCACAAAATTTCTAACCAATCACATTTTCTTAATCTCCTTCATCATCTAAACACACTTCTAGTTAGAGATTTCTTGAAAAGGTTCCATCTTCACCATCTTCTTCTTCAAGCTTCAAGTTTGGAACTTTTGGGTGAGATTCTTGTTTTCTCCTAACCTTTCTTCCAATTTCTTTTTTAGGGTCCTCCTTATGACCATTAAATTCTTATTTTTCAAGTTTTGGTGTTGATTTGCTAAAGTTGAAATTTTTAGGGTTTTTGGTGGTGTTGGCTGAAATTCCAAGGAGCTTCAAGGGAGCTTTCCTTGCTTGTTTTTCTCTTAGGTAAGAGGAAGATTATCCCCCTCAACCTCTATTGGTAGTAGGAGACTTGTACTGCTTGTTAGTTGTGAGAAACCCTTGTTAGGGTTATTCTTTGTAATGTGTGATTTTGGTGATTATGTATTGGTTTTGTCATATATGAATTGTTTGATTAAATGTATGTATAAATTGATGATCTTGATTAGTTAGATTGATTGGAAGCATGAAATGGAGGCAAGGGTTCCTTACCCCCTTCAATATGGCTCACGACCATAACCCTAAATTAGGGTGCCCATGATTGGAAATTTTATATCAAGATGGAAAATTTAATTAACCAATGTATGATAGGTAATGTGGTGATGAAAATTTAGGTACCTAGTCCCATAGAAAGGCCACGGCCTCTAGGACCACTTAGGGCTCAATTATGTAACCTTAGGTAATCTTGGAACTTAAATAACCAAGTGATTAATTTATTGGTAAATTGGATGATTAGAAACCAATTAGGGATTTATAAAATGGAAAGAACCATGAATGAAGTTTTATCATAAAACTTAGGATAATTTTAATTAAAGAAAGAACAAGAGAGTGTGAGACTTTGAGACCCTTAGATTAATTTTCTAAGTAAGTGTGAATAAATTTACATTAGAGAACTTAATTAATCAAGAGAATTCCTCTAGAGATGAACTTTATACGACATGCTACATTAAAGTGAAAATTCATAATAAACCTTGAAAGTGTATTATTCCATTTAAATTTTGATAGTATGATATTGTGGGTCCATGAGAGGGACCAATGATGTGCTGATGCTTATTTTGGCCAATTGAGGCAAATTATGGAAAAGTATGTTAATGATAAATATACATGGATATGCATTGAGTCATCATGCATTGTGAAAGTTTGATGGACTGTTGTTAAGGCCATGTTGCCTAGGAGATTGAACACACCTTAGTACGGGTGCGAGTAGACTAGTGTAGGTCATACTATTGACCTTGGGGGTGTTGGGGTGTGGGTACCTCGCAATGGACAATTGGTAGCTCTTCTGTCCGTGGGGCAGACCGATGCAAACGTACCAACGATTCGGACCAAGACACTGTCCTATATCGTGATCTAGTGAAAAATGTCTATGCAATGCCTTGATGTGCACATGGATAAACTGATGAGTTATAGCACTTTGGTCGCGGCAGCCGAGTTGCAGACATGTCTCCTGATCTTTCTCTCTGACTGTTTGTGTCTAGCTCCTTGGAGTAGGATTTTGATATCGTATGCATGTGCATAGTGAGTCGACATATTTTCTGGCACGTAATTCTTATTATAATTAGAACTGTTGCATTACTGATGTATAACTACCTGGAACTGCTTAATTGTTTATTGCTGCTATTTAATGCTTATTATTATTACTTTGAAATGCTATGTGGGCGTTCTGTGCCATTTTGTTTCTTACTGCCATAATTGGTAATGATGGTAGGATATCTTACCTCTTTCCTATATTTCTATTATTTCTGTCTGTATTTATGTTCCATCGAAGACGTCGATGAAGGGGGTGAAGCTCACGAACTTCCCGGTTTCTAGCCCGACCGCGACTAACACCTGCTTTTGGATCATGGCGGCACGTCCACAAGGATTTTTGGGTTATGTGCGTTTGGCCTTCCTCGGAGGTCCAGACTACTAGCACATTGAGTTTAGTTTTGATCGTTGTGTCTACATGGGGGATATGACGTTATCACTGGCTTGTAGGCGTTATGATCCGCCCATCTACACCTGCAGCGTCAGATTACATTTAGAGTTTTATATGCCCATTAGGGACATATGGGGTGATCGTTATTACACCCTGCAGGAGGATTCATTCCTCTCCACTGCTCGAGCCCTGGCCCGTAATTCGGTGGCTCCAATGAGGGTTTCCTCGGATAAGGAAGACCCTGAGGAGGAACCTAAGGAGGATCTTGACGCAGTTCCTTCTCCTCTTAGGGACTGATACTGTCTATAGCTACTGATGGCTATCAATGTTCATTTTGGGGGCCTGGTATTTTATTATTTTGGTTGGCTATACATGCATGATCTCTTGGGGCATATATGTATAATTTTGCTTTTTGTATATCAGGCGTTGTAACCAAAGAAGTTTAATATAATGATATATCATTGTACATGTATGTTGATTTGATGTATGCTTTACTTCTATCTTACTCTTTATTGCAATTATGTCTTATCACTATATTTTATTAATTAAAAACAATACTCACTAATTTAATTGCACGATTGTAACCAAGTAAATTTATATTTATACAAAGAACCGGGTCTTAACTTATACTTTTATTTTTCACATTGTAATTAATGATGTAACGTTTCTTCCCAAAAATAGGTGTTACATTAAGTTAGTATCAGAGCCCTAGTTTATGTTTTCTTTGGGTCTTTGTGGTTAGGTATGTCTTGTGTATGTTGTGTGATTCTCTGTGATTAGTATTCCGAAAGGATACATCTAATTCTTCATTGTGTGTTTCGGCTAGTATTACTTGAAAGAATGATATGGCACGGGGCGGAGATATGGCAGCAACGATAGAGGTGATGCAAAGAATGGCAGAAGTCATTACCCAACAAACTGAGAGAGCTGCTCAACAGCAAGAAAGAGTTGCTCAACAACTCGAAGCTATGGCTGATGCGCAAAATTTGGCGGAGTTTCATCGCCACAACCCTCCTCAATTCAAAGGAGAATTTGATCTAGAAAAGGCTAATTTGTGGATCAAAGAGTTGGAGAAGATCTTCTGAGCCATGAATTGTGCCAACGATAAGAAAGTGACTTACGCCACTTTTATGCTAATTGGTGATGCTGAAGACTAGTGGAATGGAGCACAGAGAGTGCTAAAAGCTGAAGGTCACACCATCAATTGGGAGGTATTCAAGAATAAGTTCTTGGACAAATATTTCCTAGCAAGCACTAGACATGCGAAGGAAATGGAGTTCCTCAACTTAAGACAAGGAAATTTGTTCATCAATGAATACGCCGCAAAGTTTGAAAGCTTATCCAAGTTTTCAACGTATTTCCAGCACCAGCCAGACGAGGTGTGGAAATGTCGCAAGTTTGAAGAAGGACTGAGCAATGAGGTGAAGAGAGCAGTTTTCACCTAGAAAATCAACCAATTTTCAGAGCTGTTAGATACATGTTACTAAGTGGAAGCTCTAGATCAAGCTCGAGACTCGAGAAATCAAAGCTTTGGACCTACCAGGAATCGCTTCCAAAAGAAGCTGTATTCAAGACCACTGATAAACCGACAGCAGACGTCGGGTGTAGGTTCTAGTGGATGTTCTGGTGGGAACCGAACCAGGCAGAATGTGGCATTTCCTTCAAAATGCTTGAAGTGCAGGAAGGATCATGCAATTAGAGACTGTACCATCAAGGGGATCATATGTTTCCAATGTAGGAAGCCTTGACACGTTGCCAGAGATTGAAACCAAGTTAAGGTTGAGCCTTCAATCAACGCCGCGCGAGCTACAAAGCCGCAAGCAAGAGGCAGAGTGTACACAATGAGTGGAGAAGAAGCCTTCAAATCTGAAGATTTGATATAGGGAGAAGGTGTCATAGGAGGTAATCTTTTAACTGTACTGTATGACTCTAGGGCAACCCCACTCTTTTATTTCATATGACTGTGTGTGACGACTTGGTTTACCTGTGTCTTCTTTACCTTTTGACTTGACTGTTTCTACCCCCACTAATAAGCCTATTATTACTACCAAAGTCTGTTTAAATTGTCCATTGATTGTTGAGGGTTGAATCTTTTCAGTTGATTTGATCTGTTTACCCTTTTTCCAATTAGATGTAATTTTAGGAATGGATTGGTTGTCTTCCAACCATATCCTTTTGGATTGCTCTAGTAAAACCATAGTTTTTCCCATAGATGAGGATTCTAGATTTTTTACGGCCAATCAAGTTCAAGCTTTCTTGAAAGAAGGAGCTCAAGGATACATGCTATTGTCTTCCTTGAAGGTCGAGATCGAGGTTGATGTTAATGCAATTCCAGTGGTTAGCGAGTTCCATGAAGTCTTTCCTGATGATGTACCTAGTTTATCGCCGAAGCGGGAAATAAAGTTCACAAATTATCTGGTACCTGGATCTGGTCCAGTGTCTATAGCACCTTAGAGAATGTCATCATCGGAGTTAGCAGAGCTTAAGAAGTAGTTGGAAGGGCTTCTGGAAAAGCAGTTCGTTAGACCTAGTGTGTCACCCTGGGGAGCACAAGTGTTGCTAGTCTGGAAGAAGGATGGTACTTCGTGATTGTGTGTGGATTATCGCCAGCTAAACAAGGTCACAATTAAGAACAAGTATCCACTTCTGAGGATAGATGACTTAATGGATCAACTGAAGGGAGTAGCAGTGTTCTCTAAGATCAATCTACGATCAGGTTACCATCATATTCGAGTAAAAATGGAGGACATTCCCAAGATAGCTTTTCATACCCGATACGGTCATTGCGAATAACTTTTGATGCCGTTTGGTGTAACGAATGCACCTGTCATCTTTATGGACTACATGAACCGAATCTTTCATCCTTACTTGGACAGATTCGTTGTTGTCTTCATCGACGACATCCTGATCTACTCTCAAAATTAGAAGGATCACACTGAACACCTCAGTATAGTTCTCCAGATTCTGAGGGAGAAGCAGCTGTATGCCAAATTGTCAAAATGTGAATTTTGGCTAGACGAAGTCAAGTTTTTGGGCCATGTGATCTCGAAGGAAAAGATTGCAGTGGATCCATCAAAGGTGGAAGCAGTTCTACAATGGGAACAGCCGAAGACAGTGACAAAAATTCAAAGCTTTATGGGTTTGGCTGGATACTATCGGAGGTTCATTGAAGGATTCTCCAAAATTGTAGGACCTCTCACTCAACTCACAAGAAAGAACCAAGCCTTTGAATGGACTAATGCTTGCGAAGAAGGTTTCCAGGAATTGAAGAGACAGCTAACTACTTCACCAGTGTTAGTTCTACCCGATCCGAATGAACCTTTCGAAGTGTACTGTGATGCTTCATATCAAGGTTTAGGAGCTGTGCTTATGCAGAATGGAAAAGTGGTAGCTTATGCTTCGAGACAGTTGCGAGTGCATGAGAGGAACTATCCAACACATGACTTGGAGTTAGCAGCTGTAGTTTTTGCATTGAAGATATGGAGGCACTTCCTGTATGGAGTGACATTCAACATCTTCAGTGACCACAAGAACTTGAAGTACTTATATGATCAAAGGGAGTTGAATATAAGACAACACAGATGGTTAGAATTCCTAAAGGATTATGATTTCTGACTTCTGTATCACCCTGGAAAGGCAAACGTCATGGCAGACACATTAAGTAGGAAGATACTCAGTATATCAGTCATAATGATTAAGAAAAAAGATCTTATAGAGCAGTTCAAGGATGTATGGTCTTTTGTGGAATTAGAACCGGGAAAAATTTGCATGAATATGGTTACTATCTCAAGTGAATTGATGGAAGACATCTAGGAAAAGTAGAAGGTTGATAAGTTCTTACAAGAGGAAAGGGAACTAATGAGGCAGGGCAACGCGACAACATTCGAGGAAGGAACAGATGGAATTCTGAGGTTCCGAGGTAGGGTTTGTATACCCAGAGATCAAGAGCTAAGGAAGTATATTCTTGAGCATGCTCATACGAGCAAGTTGAATATGTATCCGGGAATAACTAAAATATACCAAGACCTGAAAAAGTTATTTTGGTGGCATGGCGATGCACAAATTTTCAACCAAGTCTACAAACTTATTGTGGTATTAATTGTTGCATTGCAAATCCAAGTGCAGGTTATATCAAGTAATAAATTCTCAATGAGTTCGAGGTCGAACCACAGAGACTTGATGAAGAAAAATTAATTAAAGTAAAGTAAATATTTTGTTACAACAATAAAGGTGATAAAAACTTAGTCATAAATAAAAAAGGAATTACTTGGGCTAGGAGATCCACTCTTAGTAAATAAATTAAGGACAAGATTAATTCTTTTATAACTCAATTAGAATCCACACATAATGGAGGTTCCAATTGGAAAATATAATGTTCAAAGTTTATTAAAAATTATATACATAATTATATTATGATTCCTTTAATCATCTATTAACACCACCACTCATAAATGGGATCAAGCATTCATTGTGCCAAAATCTTGTCTACAACAAATCAAGATCTCCACTTTATAGGGAAACTTTCTAGCACCACCACTTGTAAATGGGTTAAAGCATTCATTGTGTCAATTTCTTGTCTACAACAAATCAAGAACTCTACTTTACAAGGAGGGTTTTTAAATTAATTGAAAACAAAATATAATACATATAATGACCACTTGAAAATATATCATTTAAGCACAAGAGAGAAATTAATCTAACCTTATTTCATTACCAAGAGCTTCATTCTTTCACCCAAGCAAAATAAAACTTATTTACTCATAGATAAGAAGAAAGAAAGAGAGAAGAAGAAGAAGAAGAACATGACTTCAATTTAGAACAAAGGAAAATTACTACAAGAAAACCTAGTAACAAACTAGCATAATTTTGGTACCTAACACCTAATACTCTCAATGATCTGCTAAGGCCCCCTTTTATAGAGGATTAGAAATACAAAATGACAAGGGGGCTGAGTCATTAGTGAGTGGATGAGTGAAAAATGAGTGGAAAATGTCAAATGACTTTTGGTGAGTGGAAAATTATGGAGATTCCTTATCTCCGAAATCATTTAGCTCTGAAGTCATTGAATGCATCAGAATAAGCAAATGTGATCTTCATCAAAGTTGTAGGGCTTGATCTTGGCTTCAAAATGGACACTAAAATCAACTCATTTGGCCACCTATTACCTAAGATATAGGCCAATTACTATAGAGTGTTCAAGCCTAGTTCTAGCGCCTTTGTTCTGACTTTCAAACCTAATATCACCTAATATACCTTTGATTCGTGAAAAGTGTTCAACATGAAAGTTGTAGATATAGGTCTCAAGTATTTAGCACCAAAATTTTAGCCTATTGGACAACCTCTAGCCCAAAATATGGAATGAACAATATACATAGGTCAAGCGCTGTTAGGAATAATACTCTAGTTCTTACTTCAACCCCAATTTGAGTTATCTACTCGTGTGATTTGAGTTATTCTTGAAAGTTGTAGAAATCTCTCTTATCTTTCAAATTCCACTAGAATTACCTCGAAAGACGTCCTATAGCCCAAGATATGGCCCAAATACAAAAATAGTGTAAGACGTGAATCATGCTGAAAAATTCAATTAAGTCTAATTTGAGTCCAAACTTACAAAACATAATAAAACTCAATCAATTAAGTACATGGAGAGTGTAAGTGACTAAGAATGAAAGTTTATTAATGTATCAAATATGTGATCATCAAATTCCCCCACACTTAGCTTTTTGCACTCTTGAGCAAAACACATAAGACCACTCACAAAAAACGAAACAAACTCAAAAGCTAAACACTCTAAAAGACTCAATTTCTAATAATATTTAAAAATGTAGAACAATTAATAATTCAAGTAATCAAAACATTTATGAGATAACATATCTTCACATCTCAAATCAACAAGTAAGGATATTTCAATTGAAAAGCATGAGTCAAGAATGATAGATCTTCACAAGATTCACTCTTAATCCCTCAAGTGTTTAAAAGGTAGGTATTTCACTCAATTCAACCCATGAAAATTGCACTACCATAAGCTTGCTTATCTTCTACTTCTCCACTACTCAGAACACATATATACACAAATCATGAGGACTTTATTCAAGCTTGTAATAGAGTCAAGATAAAGGAGAAGGTAATATGGATATGGCAAGTTAAATACCAAAGAGAATAAAAGAACATGAAAGCTGAGTTCAATTAACAAGCATGAAAGTTCATCCCAACTCTACTTAATACAAATTCCATTTACATATTCTTTTCCTTTCCTTTATTGCCTTGTTGACCCTCTTTCTTTTTACATTTTTTTTATTTTTGATTTTTGATTTTTTGATTTTTTGATTTTTTTTATTTTTTTACAAAAAAAAAGAACATCATATATACATTTTTTTTAACCATTCTGCACACACACCCCCACACTTGTTCAAGAACTTATCGAATGACAAAGCTAATGTTCTTTTATTCCCTAAGGTCAGGTAAGAATATAATTTTTCATTTAAGGCACATAATGAGTTCGAAACAAAGAATGGTCACATAAGCTCAAAGGGGTTAAGCAAAGAGAAATAGGTCATTTCCAATGCTTTACGTTGGCAGGATTTAGAGAATTTTCAAGAAGTCATAAGAGTGCTTGATATCATATTGAGACAATATGCTGCTAAGCAAGGCTGGCTATTTGATTAAAGTAGCTATTTCAAGAGAAATGCATCAATCATATTTATGTATGCATATGAAAATGTAGTCTAAAAAAGAATCAAAGCAAGTTCTAGAGTAACAATTCCATGAGTGAAATTCACACGAGAAAGAAGAGAATGGTACAAATGTTCAATCCATTCATCAATAGACTCAAAATCTCACAAGGTATAATTCTATCATTCTCAGTCCACCAATTCAACATCCATAACCAAGCATGTGATTTTTAAGAAAAAAGACAATTAACTCAATCATGAAAATTTTCCTGAATTTGAGTTGCTATTTTCACACAAACTAGTTGTCTAACTAATTACTCCTTACTCGCCACCAATTTTGATGCGTCTCAAGAGTAAATAATTTACTCTTTACTCTACCATCCTTAACTGGTTTAGTAAGTTACTGACAAACATATAAACACAACAAACATATTAATACACACACTTCCTAAATTTTTTTTTTTGGTTTTTTTTTACACAACTATCCTTCCCCTAATCAGATCACAACATTGTCCTCAATGTCAAAATATAGATAGGTAAAGGATAGAAGATAGTACTTGTTGTTGCAATTACTGGAAAGAGAAACCTCACACAAATTTAAACAAAAACAAAGTATGATAAATAAAACCAAAGCTTGTAATTATTTAAATAATTGGAGTGTCTTAGCTGGCTTTCTTTTCATTCCGCTTCCCTCACCGCTTCCTTCGAACCAATCTATCTGAGCTATTACTAGATCAGGTTCATAAACAAAAGCTTCTAATTTATTAATTAACTCATCAATAGTGGAAGCAGAGATAAGGAGTCGTCTTGCTGAAGGTGTGACAAATTTCTGTTCCACAGCATGGTTAACAAAAGATAACAAATTATCAAAGAAATTATTAACATTCAACAAACCTATGGGTTTATGGTGGATGTTCAGTTGAGCCCAAGAGACAATTTGAAAGACTTCTTCCAAAGTACCAAAACCACCAGGTAAGGCAATGAATGCATCAAAGTTTTCAAGCATTACCTTCATTCGTCCATGCTTAGATGATACTTGAATTTCTAGTCCAATTATCATTCCAACGATGTTCTTTCGAGTTAAAGATTCAGGAATGACACCTAAAACTTGAGCACCTTTTACAAATGCAGAAAGTGATACAGCCCCTATTAACCCAAGGCAACCTCCCCCATATACTACACGAATATTCCTTGCAGCAAGTGTTCTACCAACAGTGCTCGCTGTGTTTACAAACACTAAACTCTTCCCATAATTTATTCCACAAAATACACAGATACTGGCAAATCTACAAACAAAAGAAGAAGCTCCTCCATTTCTACACTCATACTCTCTTTGAATGATTATGAGTTACATGAAAGTGAAGAAAATGGAGTGTTTAAATAAGGAAGAGAATAGAAAAAGTAATAATAGCTCCTATATGGGTAGGTTGGTTGTTGTCAGAAAACTTTGAAATTAAGAAACACAATTTTTTTTTTTACTTCAAGAAAACCATCAAGGTAAAGAAGTCTAGAAACCCCTGAAGGATCCCATCCAAAGGATCATCTGTCCAAAACCAAAATTCAACAAAATCATACAAAGATAAAATAATAATAATTAATGATTACATACCTTTATGTACAGGTTTCATGGCAGATCTTTATACTGTGCGTTATGAGTGCAGTAATACCAAGACGGCTCAGCCAATCTGGGCATTCTTCTCTTTCCTGCTTGTGGGATATCCTAGCCTATGCATCGTCCCTCTAGTTAAAGAGAGAAAATCAGAATACGACGACCAATGACCACAGCCAGTGAGAGGTCGCTGGAGAGCCCATGGCATTAAATCACAGGATCCAGCTCAGAGGCATTGTCACGCGAGAATGTAAACACAGGACAGTTCTATCTGTCCTTCAACAAGCAGAGCCTATGGTTAAAACCTGGGAATGCTTGCGCGGCTCTTTACAGAGCATGACACACGAACCTTATTTACCGACCGACATGCGAAGGTCCACCCGAGTCAATGACGGGTCTGCCACTGGCAGGGGCTCCTAATCTAATTAAAGATCAAGTACAACTAAAGTTTCACCCTTTTTTATTTTATTTAATTTATTTCTTATTTCTTTTCTTTTTCTTTTCTTTTTTTTTTCTTTTTTTACTTTTTTCTTCTTTTTTTCTTTTTGAAGATGTACAAGATAATATATACATGTTGTTGTGATTGTGGCTCATATCTTCCTCTGGTTTCACGTCCAGAAACGACTTAAACGCCTTCTATAAGTCAAGGATAAGCTTCCCATCCAATTTTCTTATAAATTGGCAAATAGGGTCTTTTTGAGTCAGATTCCCAAGACTATAACGCTCTTACTCGTCCCTGAAAAGATTCCACAAACTAAGAAGTTCACGCTGCACAACTCCATAAGAATGCGTCTCAAGAGTCAATAAAATATTATCTAATGACTCATTACTCAGTCCATTCTTAATGAAGAATATTTTATCTTCTCTGTTTACAGAAACCATCCCCAAAGAGCGACATCGCGTGTTGCAATTCCATCGTGCACACTTGTAGTAAACTTTCATTCTTTTTGCTCTTCTCCTTTTTAAAAATGAACTTTTACCAAGACTAGGCATGTATGGGACAAATGAATCTGAAAATTCACCAACTAAATGAACCTTTACTTCGATTATTCAGCGTATATCTCTGGGATGCCCTTATACATTAACAGTCTTAGTCTTTCACACCTAGCTTCGTAGACTTTTGTTAGACCATTTAGAGGGATAGAAGGAAAATGCTTTCTTAGATTTGAAAGAATGACATCCATTTTAAAAGGAGAAGAAATCAGTTATTATGGGAAACTAAAAAACAAATCAACTTGAGAGTCACAGAGTACCGTTATCTGCCATTTAACCGGGAACACAAAGAACTGTAAAAAGAAAAAAACAACATTAAAATAAATTCTACTCATAACAAGGATTAGAAAGAGAAATGGATTCTACCTCAACAACTTGATGTTCCAAAAATTGTTTGAGTCTTTGTCCATTGACCTTAAATACAATACCATTCCTAGGATTCTCAATGTCTATGGCCCCATAAGAATACACATGTTTGACAATATAAGGACCAATCCACCTAGATCTCAATTTTCTAAGGAATAGGTGAAGACGAGAATTATAAAACAGAACTTTTTGACCAATTTCAAAAGTTTTTCTCAAAATTGATTTGTCATAAAAAGCTTTTGTTCTAGCTTTATAAATCTTTGAGTTTTCATATTCATCATTTCTTAATTCCTCAAGTTCATTCAATTACAATTTGCATAACTTGGAAGCATCATCAAGACTTAAGTTGAAAGCTTTAATGGCCCAAAATGCTTTATGGTCCAATTCTACAAGCAAATGACAAGGTTTTCCATAAACTAACCGATAGGGAGACATGCCTAAAGATGTTTTAAAAGTAGTACGGTAAGCCCAAAATGCATCGTTTAGTCTTAAAGACCAATCTTTACGATTTGGGTTAACTATTTTTTCTAAAATTTGTTTAATCTCCCTATTTGCTAATTCAACTTGTCCACTTGTCTGAGGATGATAAGGGGTTGCAATTTTTTGGGTAATGCAATATTTCTTCATTAAGGATTCAAATGGTTTATTGAAAAAATGTGTTTCCCCATCACTGATGATAGCTCGAGGAATTCCAAATCGACTCAAAATATTTTCTTTTAAAAAATTTAGAGCAGTTTTATTATCATTGTGCCGACATGGAATTGCCTCAATCCAATTTGAGACATAATCAACAGCAACCAAAATGTACACAAATCCAAAAGATGATGGAAATGGACCCACGAAATCAATTCTCCAACAATAAAAAATTTCAATGACAAGGATAGGGTTCAAAGGCATCATATTTCTTTTAGAAATGGACCTTAATTTTTGACAATTTTTGTAACTTTTGCAAAAAGTATAACAGTCCTTGAATAAAGTGGGCTAATAAAATCCATACTGCAAGATTTTTGCAGCTATTTTTTTTAAAGAAAAATGACCTCCACATGCTTCTGAATGACAAAATTTAATGACACTACTTACGTCATTGTCGGGTACACATCTCCGAAAGATTTGATTAGGACAATATTTGAACAAATATGGGTCATCCTAAAAGAAAATTTTAACCTCAATCAAAAACTTTTTTCTGTCTTGGTGTGTCCACTGAGGCGACATCTTACCTGTTACAAGAAAATTGACAATGTTAGTAAACCAAGGCATGGAATTGACAGAAAATAAAAATTCATCGGGAAAAGAATCATTGATAGGTGTGCTATCAAAAGATGAGCCTGTTGTCAGCCTTGACAAATGATCTGCAACAATATTTTTGGCTCCTTTCTTGTCTTTTATTGTGATGTTGAATTCTTGAAGCAACAAGATCCACCGTATCAACCTAGGTTTGACATCCTGTTTAGACATTAAATATCTAACAGCAGCATGATCAGTGAAAACAATAGTGGACGAACCAATTAAATAAGCTCAAAATTTGTCCAATGCAAAAATTACATCAAGTAGTTCTTTTTCAGTAGTGGTGTAATTCATTTGTGCACTATTTAAAGTTTAACTTGCGTAATAAGTTACATGAGGCTTACTTTCCTTTCTTTGGCCTAAAACAGCACCAACAGCAAAATCACTAGCATCACACATCAACTCAAAAGGCAGAGACCAGTCAGGAGATTACATGATAAGAGCAGAAGTCAAAAGACCAATTAATTTTTTAAAAGATTTTTGACAATCTTGAGTCCAATCAAATGGTGTATCTTTTGTTAGAAGATTACATAAAGGTCTAGATATGGACTAAAGTCCTTTACGAATCTTCTGTAAAATCCTGCATGTCCTAAAAAGGAATGAACTTTTTTGACTATTTTTGGGGAAGGTAAATGAGCAATTAATTCAACTTTGACCTTATCAACTTCAATTCCCTTAGAAGATATCACATGACCTAACACTATTCTTGAGGTAACCATGTAATGACATTTTTTCCAATTTAATACAAATCCTTTTTTTTCGCATCTTTTAAGAACTTTTTCCAAATTATCAAGATAATTTTTAAAAGAATTTTTCAAAAACTGTCAGATCATCCATGAAAACCTCTAAATAATGCTCAATCATTTCACTAAAAATACTTAGCATGCATCTTTGAAAAGTTGCCGAAGCATTACAAAGACCAAAAGGCATTCTTTATATGCAAAAATGTCAAAGGGGCAAGTAAAAGTGGTCTTTTCTTAGTCCTCTAATGCAATTGGTATTTGATTATACCCTGAATAACCATCAAGAAAACACTAGTAGGGATGTCCTGCTACTCTTTCCAGAATCTGATTAAGAAATGGCAATGGAAAATGATCTTTCCTAGTGGCTGTATTCAATTTTCTGAAATCAATACACATACGCCAACTAGATGAGACTCGGGTAGGTATTAATTCTCCTTTTTCATTTTCAACCACTGTTATTCCAGATTTCTTAGGCACAAATTGTGTAGGGCTTACCCACTGGCTATCAGAGATAGGATAGATAATTCCAACATCAAGTAATTTAAGAATTTCAGCTCTAACTACCTCTTTCATGTGTGGATTTAATCTTCTAACTACCTCTTTCATGTGTGGATTTAATCTTTTTTGAGGTTATTGAGATGTTTTAGCATTATCCTCTAAATGTATTCTATGTGTACAAATTAATGGATTAATGCCTTTTATATCCTTTAATGTCCATCCAATTGTACTTTTATGCCTTTTAAGTACTTCTATCAACTTACCTTCTTGTTCTTTGGTCAGGGATGAGGAAATTACCACTGGAGAGCTTTGTTCTTCTCCCAAAAATGTGTACTTCAAGCCATTAGGTAATGACTTTAATTCCAGTATAGGTACTTCTTCATGGGTATCATCATTCATGAGTTTTATCTCTTTGAATTTCTGCTTCCATCCCTTGTATTCCATTACCTGTGAACAATCAAGTAAAGAACATACCTCAGAAATATCATAATCTAATTGTGTACTTAAATCAAAGGAATTAATTAAACAAATTTCTAATGGGTCAGAAGAACTCCTGATTTGATGATGATAATCTATAATGGCCTCAATCCCTTCAATCTCTTCCTTGTCATCATAAACTTCATGTGGTTGTTTGCACATGTTGAAAACCTTAAGCTCCAGTGTCATATTTCCAAATGTTAGCTTCACCACTCCACTTCTGCAATTTATCAAAGCATTAGATGTTGCTAAAAATGGGCAACCCAAAATAACAGGAACTGACTTAGAACTATCAACCATAGGTTCAGTTTCCAAGACAATAAAATTCACAGGATATATGAATTTATCAACTTGTACTAACACATCTTCTACTATTCCTTTTGAAATTTTAATTGATCTATCAATAAGTAGAAGAGTTACAGAAGTTAGTTTTAACTCACCAAGATTGAGTTGCTGATAAACTGAATATGGAAGCAAATTAGCACTAGCACCAAGATCAAGTAAAGCTCGTTCAATTTTATGTTCTCCAATAATGCATGAAACTGTAGGACAACCAGTGTCTTTATATTTCAACTCATTATTGTTTTGAATAATAGAGCTTACCTATTTAGTCAAAAAGGCATTCTTTTTCACATTATGTTTCCTTTTAACAGTACACAAGTCTTTCAAAAATTTGACATAACAAGGAATCTGTTTGATAGCATCTAACAGAGGAATATTAACCTTCACTTGTTTAAAGATTTCAAAAATGTCACTGTTCTGATTCACTTTACTTGAATTTTTTAATGCTTGAGGAAATGGGGGTGAAGACGAGGGTTTGATCTCCTTTTTGCTAGGTAGCTTATCAACTTCTTCCTCATCTTTGGGACTTGACTCATCATTTTTCTCACAAGGTTCAAGAATTTATTTTTCAACAACCTTTCCACTCCTAAGAGTTATCACTGAGTTGACTTAATCTATTTTTTAACTTTTTGAACTACCCTCATTTGGGCTGTACTGACCCTTAGGATTTGGTTGATGTTGAGAGGGAAACTTTCTTTTCTTATGAATGGTAAGTGCAGAAGAAAGTTTAACAAGAGTGTCTTTTATGTCAATCATGGTTTGAATGTTTTGGTTATTAATGGCCTCTTATTTTTTCATGAATGCATGCAATGTTCCTTCACGGTTTTTCCTATATGGTGAGACATAGGGTGCATATCCTTGAGGATTTTGAGAATTTTGTTGTGCCTAAGGAGGTGGTGGTTGCATGAATTGTGCCTGATTGTTGGTCCTCCAACTGAAGTTTGGGTGATTTCTCCATTCCGGATTGTATGTATTTGAAAAAGAAGAAGTAAATGGCTTTTTAAAATTGTTCATTGCATTTAATTGCTCATGCACAAATTCTTTAAAAATAGGAATTTTTGGACATTCATTTATTGAGTGTTCCAATTCATCACAAATGCTACAATTTTCTTCATTTTGCATAGATTTGATTTCTTTTACTTTCCCGAATTCCATGGCTTCAACCTTTCTGGCCAAACTAGTAAACCTAGCATTTAAATCTTCTTCTTGACTAAGATGATATTTTCCTTTACTAGCATTTGCAAGGTTAGATCTGATTGAATTTTCAGAAGGATTAGTACCATGCCAAGATTGAGAATTTTCAGCCAAATGGTCTAAATAGTCTAAAGCTTATTCAGGTTCTTTATCAAAAAACTCACCATTGCACATTGTTTCCACAAATTATTAGTTTCAGGTGTTAACCCTTCATAAAAGAAGCTTATAGTGCGCCATTTTTCAAAACCATGATGTGGGTAAGAATTCAACAAATCTTTAAAACGTTCCCAACTTTGAAAATATGCTTCATTTGATTTTTTGAAAAATTTTTGAATTTGTCTTTTCCAAGCATTGGTTTTATGTGTTAGAAAAAATTTCTTTAAAAACTCACCTTGCATTTCTTGTCATGTGCCAATTGATCTTAGTTCAAAGTGTTAAGCCAAACTTTGCTTTATCTTTTAAAGAAAAAGGAAACGATTTAAGCTTAACAACCTCTTCAGTGCAAGTTTGATCATGAAAAGCAGTACATACTTCCTCAAATTCTTTTAGATGTAAATATGAGCTTTCAGATTCTAAACCATGGAAATTAGGAAGTAAAGAAATCATACCCGACTTGAATCTAAAATTGTTAGCATTGAGTGAAAAGATAAAACATGATGAATTAGAATTTCGAGATGGTTGCAAATACTCACGCATGGTTAGCAATGGTTGATTTTCATGTTCATCATGCACACTTTCATTTTTAGCCATTGTGTTTGATGTGTGTGATTGTGATTCAGACAAATCAATATGTAAAGTACTAGGATTAACTTTAACTAAACGACCAGAATTTAAATCACGATACCAATTAAGCATAAACAAGTAACTTAAAATATAAAATAAAATATACAAGCTAACAGTATAAACTGTCCATTAAATATTAACAAAAGTGTGGTATAAACCAACCACCAAATCAATTAATAAGCAGAAAAATTAAAAAGTTAGTATGTAGATAAATTAAAATGTTAGAAGCAGATAAAGTTAAAAGTTAAATAGTTAGTAAGTTAGTAAACAAAAATAAATGACAAAAAAATAAAAAAAATAAATGACAGAAAATAAGTGACAAAAAATAAATAACAAAAAAAAATAAAGTGCAAAAATAAAATACAAAAAAAGGTGTAAAAAGTAAATTTAAAATATGAAAACTAGAGAATCGGTAAGCGATTTTTTTGCTCTAGTGAGAGAGAAGAGAAGAAAAAAGATTATTTAATTAATGATTAAATATTACAGAGAAATTAGGAGAGTTTCTCCCACTAAGTTAGTACGTTAGTAGTACAAAAAAAATTAAAAAAGTAGAATATATACACAAAATATTTATACCATAAATTTGTTATTCAAATCAAGTCCCCGGCAACAGGGCCAAAAACTTGATGTACAAATTTTCAACCAAGTCTACAAACTTAATGTGGCATTAATTGTTGCATTGCGAACCCAAGTGCAGGTTATCTCAAGTAATAAATTCTCGGTGAGTCCGAGGTCGAACCACAGAGACTTGATGAAGAAAAATTAATTGAAGTAAAGTAAATATTTTGTTACAACAATAAAGGTGATAAAAACTTGGTCACAAATAAAAAAGGAATTGCTTGGGCTAGGAGATCCACTCTTGGTAAATAAATTAAGGACAAGATTAATTCTTTATAACTCAATTAGAATCCACACATAACGGAGGTTTCAATCGAAAAATACAACATTCAAAGTTCATTAAAAATTATATACGTAATTATATTATGATTCATTTAATCATCTATTAACACCACCACTCATAAATGGGATCAAGCATTCATTGTGCCAAAGTCTTGTCTATAACAAATCAAGATCTCCACTTTATAAGGAGAGTTTCTAGCACCACCACTTGTAAATGGGTTAAAGCATTCATTGTGCCAATCTCTTGTCTACAACAAATCAAGAACTCCACTTTAGAAGGAGAGTTTTTAAATTAATTGGAAACAAAATATAATACGTATAATGACCACTTGAAAATATATCATTTAAGCACAAGAGAGAAATTAATCTAACCTTATTTCATTACCAAGAGCTTCATTCTTTCACCCAAGCAAAATAAAACTTATTTACTCATAGATAAGAAGAAAGAAAGAGAGAAGAAGAAGAAGAAGAACATGACTTCAATTTAGAACAAAGGAAAATTACTACAAGAAAACCTAGTAACAAACTAGCATCATTTTGGTACCTAACACCTAACACTCTCAATGATATGCTAAGGCCCCCTTTTATAGAGGATTAGAAATACAAAATGACAAGGGGGCTGAGTCATTAGTGAGTGGATGAGTGAAAAATGAGTGGAAAATGCCAAATGACTTTTGGTGAGTGAAAAATTATGGAGATTCCTTGTCTCTGAAATCATTTAGCTCTGAAACTATTGAATATGTCAGAATAAGCAAATGTGATCTTCATCAAAGTTGTAGGGCTTGATCTTGGCTTCAAAATGGATACTAGAATCACCTCATTTGGCTACCTATATCTTAAGATATGGGCCAATTACTATAGAGTGTTCAAGCCCAGTTCCAGCACCTTTATTCTAAATGTCAAGCCCAATATCACATACTAAACCTCCAATTCTTGAAAAGTGTTCAACATGAAAGTTGTAGATATAGGTTTCAAGTATCCAGTATCAAAATTTCAGCCCATTGGACAACCTCTTTCCCAAAATATGGAATGAACAGTATACATAGGTCAAGCTGTCAAGAACAACACTCTAATTCTTGCTTCAACCCCAATTTGAGTTATCTACTCGTGTGATTGGGCCTTTGAGGTATTCTTGAAAGTTGTAGAAATCTCTCTTATCTTTCAAATGCCACTAGAATCACCTCCAAAGACCACCTACAGCCCAAGATATGGCCCAAATACAGAAATAGTGTAAGACTAAGATCATGCTAAAAAATTTAATTAAGTCCAATTTGAATCCAAACTTACAAAACATAATAAAACTCAATCAATTAAGTACATGGAGAGTGTAAATGACTAAGAATGAAAGCTTATTAATGTATCAAATATGTGATCATCATATGGAATTAAGAACGATATTACCAAATGTGTGTCTTCTTATCTGGTTTGCCAGAAAGCAAAGGTGGAACATCAAAGACCGTTAGGATTGTTGCAACCTCTATTTATGTCTGAATGGAAGTAGGACAGCATTGTGATGGATTTCGTGGTTGGATTACCGAAGACCCGGAAGGGTTATGACTCAATATGGGTAATCGTTGATTGGCTCACGAAGTTAGCACACTTCCTGCCGATCAACATAAGATACAATATAGAGAGGTTGACCCAGCTGTACATCGGTGAGATTGTTAGACTATATGGGGTACCCACCAGTATCATTTTTGATAGGGATCCAAGGTTTACTTCCAAGTTTTGGCAAAGTTTGCAAGAAGTATTGGGATCAAAGCTACGATTGAATTCTGCTTATCATCCATAAACTGATGGGCAATTAGAAAGAACAATCCAATAGTTGGAGGATTTACTCAGGGCTTGCGCTTTAGAGCAGACTGGAAGTTGGGATGAGGTTTTACCATTGATAGAGTTCACCTACAACAACATTTTTCATTCAAGCATAAGGATGGCACCCTATGAAGCTTTGTATGGACGACGGTGCCGAACACCTCTGTGTTGGTACCAAGACAATGAGTGCCTCATTGTTGGACCTGATATTATACAACAAATGACTGAAAAGGTCAAGATGATTCAGGAAGAGATGATGATGGCTCAGAGTCGGAAGAAAAGCTACACGGACAAAAGAAGGAAGCCTCTTGAGTTTGTGGAAGGCGAGCATGTGTTTTTGAAAGTCACACCAACGACTGGGGTCGGCCGAGTTCTGAAATCTAGAAAACTCACTCCCAAATTTCTTAGACCTTACCGAATTATTCGTCGGATAGGTCTAGTAGCTTACCAGATAGCTTTACCACATTTTCTTTCAAACCTTCACAATGTCTTTCATATGTCACAACTATGAAAATATATTCCTGACCTGAACCATGTCTTAGCACCGGACACAATACAATTGAAAAAGAACTTAACCTATGAGGTACCTCCTGTAAAGATTGAAGATAGGAGAGTAAAACAACTCAGAGGAAAGGAAATCTCATTGGTGAAAGTGATCTGGAACGAAAAGACCAGAGATGCAACATGGGAGCTGGAAGATAAGATAAATGAGCAACACCCACAACTGTTCTAAGGTATGAAAATTTGGAGGACAAAATTTATTTTTAGAAGAGGAGAGTTGTAACAACCCAAAAATTATTTGTTTCATCATAAATAATCATTTTATAATATTTATGATTTTTGAAATTTTTGTGAATTTTTTCAGAAACATCGAATATTTTAATACATTCCTTGTTTTGCATGCACACTGAGCAAAGTCAGTGTAACACCCCAAAAATTGTTTGTTTCATGATGAATAGTCATTTCCCAATATTTGTGATTTTTGAAAATTTTTCTAGAATTTTTTAGAAATGTCGAATATTTTAATATATTTCTCATTTTACGTGCACACTGAGCAGAGTCAGCGAAACACCCTAAAAATTATTTGTTTCGTGATGAATAGTCATTTTCTAATATTAGTGATTTTTGAGAATTTTTGTGATTTTTTTTGAAAATGTCAAGTATTTTAGTATATTTTTCGTTTTACGTGCACGCTAAGCAGAGCCGGGAAAACGTATTTTCCCTGAGGCTGGTAAACTTTGAACTGTGAAAGCGTCGACGGGGGATCTTACTAAACCCAAAGCCGGGCATAGTTTACGAGATTTATATTTTTTGAGATTTTATCTGATAAATAAAATCTTTGTATGTACCGTTAAATAAAATTTTGCAGTATGCTCTGTTATTCAATGGATAATTAATACTGGCTTGTGTACGACAACAATTATCCATTGGGTAATAACCTATAGCTAAAACCCTAATCACTTTATTATCCTATTATTTTAAATCACCTTATCTTATCCTAAAGCAATCATCTTTATGTCTAATCAAATCCTTCTTTATTGGAAAAGCTCCCAAGCTTCTCAAAGAAGCTAAACACTCCCTCTCTCTCCTCCCTCCCCACATGGCAGCTGCACTCTTTTTGGGCCGAAGGATTTGTGCTTCAATTGTTGGGAATTGCGGATCAAAATATCTCGCAGCGGAATAATAGGATTCCCACACAGGATCCATGCGAAAAGTCCATAATCCGAGTTTTTTAAAATTTACCTCTTGAAGCGTGATAAACACAAGCGAGGTGAATCACCAACACCGTAATAGTGACGATGTTTCTGCGGTATCCACACGAACAGACTTGCAAAAGGAGTCACGCCTTTTCGCGGTGCTAGCTGCGAATAGAAGAGAAGAACCTTTCACCGCACTCACTTTGTTAGGTGCGGCTAGGGTTGTGATGTAACATGTATAGCAGCCCCTTAACGCACTATTTATAATAGTGGGCTGCCTTAAGTGAGTGTGAGCAAGATAAAAGTCATGCAACCCTAAAACCCATCTCATGAGTTAGGCCCACAATTGAATCCGAGTCCAACTTGGATCCTTATTGCTCCAATTTAGTCTGTTCTAAGTGTGTGACCCAAGGTTCTCATGACGTTGGTAGTAATATTAAAATCTCATTTTAATATTACAAACAAAGGAGCGGTATCTAGCAACACATCACTTTGCTACCCAAGTAATGAGAATGTCGGTGATTTGACATAACCTATCCGTGATCAATGTTTCCGTGTAGTTTAGTCCCTTTGTCAAGATATCTAGATTGAACACAAGGCATGGAATGCGTCACCCTTGTATAGTCCAATCATTCGTTTCCGATACTCGAGTAGACTTTGTAACAATAAATGAGATCAATATCTCATATTGACTCATTTGAGCATGGCCATGCATTTCGCAGCCTCACTCAATCAAATTCAAGATATCGCTCTGTTATGTAGGAGTGACAAATTCCATCTAGGTCACTCACATCCCTCTGCATGATTTGCGGTATGTCCAATAACCAACTTTATAATCACCTTGTTACAGATGACGTTTGATGGCATTAAAACACATAACTCCTCATGTAGGAATCGTAGTGATTTCAGTCAAAGGACCACAAACACCATTATCACTATGAGAATCGCTTATGACACTCACGTAACGATCCATGTAGCGTTCTCATGGTGGGTCACCCAAGACATCATTACTCTAATATGTACCAATGTGAAGACTTGATATCTCATATCCATGACCCGTGAGATGCGGTCATCAGTCTTTACACATACTAGTCTCAATGTATTATTGTTGTCCTAATTAACAATAATACTTGACTAGGGACATTTAAGAATAGTGTTGTAACCAAAAAGGATCTCACGATCAAGTTATCCACTTGATGTCCTATGGCATCAAACTTACTATTCTAAGGACTTTATTATGTTTATCAAAAAAGAACACAATAAATGAAATGCCTCATATATAAAATAGCATAATATAATGTATGTCAATACAAACAAAATGTATTGGCCACTAGGGCATACACCAACAATCTCCCACTTGCACTAGAGCCAATCGTGCATATATCTAATGCCTAAAGACCTAGTGTGACCCTCATGCTTCTGAAAGAGGCTTCACAAGGATCAAGAATGTTATCATCTGTTGGTACTCGCATATCTTCACATCTCCTCTATCGATGATCTCTCGAATGAGATGGAAGCGCCTAAGTATATGTTTGGATCATTTGGTGAGATCTAGGCTCCTTAGCTTGTGCAATGGCTCCATTGTTATCACAATAGAGGTCCACTGGGTCCACAATGCTAGGAATAGTGCCAAGTTCAAGAATGAACTTCCCGATCCAAACGGCCTCCTTTCTCGCATTGGAGGCAAAATATACTCACCTGTGGTAGAATCGGCGATGTCTCCTGCTTTGAACTCTTCCACTCACACGCCCCACCATTTAGGCAAAAAACATAACTGATTGCGATCTGGAGTCGTCCTTATCGGTTTGAAAGCTAGCATCGTGTAACCTTTACGACTAGCTCTTCCTCGCTCTCCATATACCAAGAACGAATCCTTAGTCCTTCTTAAGTACTTAAGGATGTTCTTGATAGCAGCCAAAGACTTTCACCGGATCGATCGGTACCTACTCGTCATGCTCAAAGCATACGAGATGTCCGGTCGAGTACATAACATGGCATACATGATAGATCCAATTGCGGATGCATATGGAATCTTGCTCATGCGATCCCTCTCATCCCGGGTGGAAGGGGATTAAGCCTTAGATAAGCTTACACCACGTGACATAGGCAAGAGTCCTTTCTTGGATTCATGCATGTTAAATCGTCTTAACACTTTGTCTATGTATGTACTCGACTTAGGCCAAGCGAGCCTCGAGATCTATCTCTATAGATCCCGATACCTAATACATAGGTGGCTTCGCCCAAGTCCTTCATAGAGAAGCAGCTCCCTAACCAAGTCTTTACTATCGTAAGGGATGTCATTTCCAATAAGTAGTATGTCATCTACATACAATACTAGAAAGACAATCTGTGTTCCCACTAACCTTCTTGTAGACACAAGATTCTTCTTCATTCTTGATGAAACCAAACTGTTTGATTGTATCATCAAAACGAAGATTCCAAATTTTCCGGAAGCTTGCTTCTAATCCATAAATAGATCGTTGCAACTTGCATACCTTTCTAGCA
Organism: Ormosia semicastrata; assembly: GCA_029884595.1. NCBI lineage: Eukaryota > Viridiplantae > Streptophyta > Magnoliopsida > Fabales > Fabaceae > Ormosia > Ormosia semicastrata. The sequence goes on along the minus strand of JAQQTO010000062.1, from coordinate 12,458,450 downwards.
TCCCGTGGAGTGGCAAAACCCTCAGGTTGTGTCATGTACACATCTTCGAGAAGATTTCCATTAAGGAAAGCGGTTTTGACATCCATTTGCCGATTTCATAATCATGGTATGCTTTACAATAAAGCAAGATCCGAACGGATTTAAGCATCGCAACTTTTCATCATAGTCTACACCATGAATTTGTTTGAAACCTTTAGCCACCAATCGCGCCTTAAAGGTATGCACATTACCATCCATGTCGGTTTTCTTCTTGAAAACCCACTTGCACCCAATGGGTTTTACCCTTCTCAACCAAGGTCCATACCTGGTTGGTATACATGGAATCCATTTCGCATCTCATGGCCTCAAGCCATTTCTCGATTCTCGGGCCAATAATGGCTTCCTGGTAAGTCACAGCTCATCTTGATCCATGAGCAATACGTCACCTTGTTGGGTCATGAGAAATCCATATCTCTCTGGTTGATGACGTATCCTGTTAGACCTACGCAGTCTTGTGCTACTAGAAGCAGATTTGTTCCACAACATTTTGTGGAGGTCGCTCTATTTCCACCATTGGTTCATTGTTTGCTTTGTGAAACTTGAACTTCTTCAAGTTCTACTTTTCTCCCAATTCCTTTGGAGATAAACTCCCTTTCTAGAAACACACAATTGTCCGTACAAACACTTTGCCCTCGGTAGGATTATAGAAAAAGTATCCCTTAGTTTCCTTTGGATACCCCACAAAGAAGCATTTATCTGATTTAGGGCCAAGCTTATCAGAAACTTGACGTTTCACATAAGCTTCGCAACCCCAAATCTTCATGAAAGACATATCTGGGCCGTCTCCCACCCATATCTCATATGGTGTGCTCCGTTGAACCGTCTTAGATGGAACACGGTTAAGTGTGAAAGCTGCTGTAATAATCAGCATGTCCCCGAAGGAGCCTGGAAGGTCCGCATGACTCATCATGGATCTGGACCATGTCCAACAAAGTCCTGTTCCTCCTTTCAGTAAACACCATTCCATTGTGGTGTTCCAGAGGAGTGAGTTGAGATATTATCCCACACTCTTTCAGATGATCATCAAATTGTTGGCTTAAGTATTCACCTCCTCGATCTGATCGAAGGATTTTAATTCTTTTGCCAAGTTGGTTTTGTACTTCATTCTTGAACTCTTTGAACTTTTCAAAGGATTCTGATTTGTGCTTCATAAGATATACAAGTCCATATCTACCGAAATCATCAAAAATGTAATGAAGTATTGAAAACCACCTCTAGCGATCGTGTTTAGTGGCCCACATACATCACTATGTATAAGGCCTAAAAGATCACTAGCCCTTTCACCTTGTCCAAATGAATGGGGCCTTTGTCATCTTCCCTAATAAACAAGATTCACATATCTCATATGATTCGAAATCAAATGAGTCCAAGAATCCATCTTTATGGAGTTTGGAGATGCGTTTCTCATTTATGTGGCCCAAACGACAATGCCGGAGAAAAGTTGGGTTCAGATCGTTTGATTTAAACCTCTTTGTATTTATGTTATAAATGGGCATTTCGAGATCAAGTACATAAAGTCCATTACTCAATTGTGCACTACCATAAAAAATATCATTCATATAAATAGAACAACACTTGTCCTTTATTATAAAGAAAACCTTTCTTGTCCAAACAAGAAACAGAATGATATTCCTACTAATAGCAGGCACAAAATAGCAGCTTCTCTAACTCGTTACAAGCCCAAAGGTGGCGAGATAATAAATAAGTCCCTACAACCTAATGCAAAGAACTTTTGCTCCATTTCCAACTCGTAGGTCGACTTCGCCTTTCGTCAATGGTCTCATGCTCTTTAGATCCTTTTACACAAATGTGAGATCCACATCCAAGATCTAATACCCATGATGCAGAAGTAGATAAATTGACTTCAATAACAAAATACCCGTGGGAAGTCTCACTTCCTTCTTTTGAGCTCCTCCAGAACTTGGCACGCTTCCTCTTCCAATGTCCGGTCGACCGCAATGGAAGCATGTACCTTCCTTAGCCACTCCACCCATCTGGTTTCAAGCTAGAAGTGCTAGGCTTGGACTTGTCCTTGCCCTTGCCCTTCCAAATTGTCCTTGGGCTTTTTCTGCTGTTTCTTGCCCTTATTCTTTTGGACCATCATTATGGCCTTCCCTTTACCTTTGTTGATGTTCGCTCAACAGCTTCTCAACATGCCTAGCACTACGGTAGTGATTTGTCAATCTCATTCATATTGTAGTTCATGACAAATTGACCGAAACTTTCCGAACGATTGCGGGACTAAGTCATGTGCCAACTCTTGGCCCAAAGGAAAACCCAGTCTCTCTAGGTTTTCAATGTACCCAATCATCTTAAGTACATGAGCACCAACAGGGCTTCCTTCTACCCTTTGCACTTAGTGCTTTAGAGACCTCGAATCTCTCATCCCGCTCTTGATAGAGCTTCTTAAGGTGTACGATCATATCGTATGCATCCATGTTCTCATGTTGCTTTTGGAGCTCGAGTTCATGGTGGCCAGCATTAGACATCCAATGTCCAAGGCATCATCTTGATGCTTCTTATAAGCATCTCTTTCATGGGGCATTAGCGGCGAAAATGGCTCAGAATAGGTAATTCCAAAACATACTTTTTCTCTTGCTTGAGGACAATCCTTAAATTCTGTACTTCTAGAAAATTTGTTCCGCACAACTTGTCCTTCTCAAGGACGGATCGCAATGATAAAGTACCCGATGTGTTTGTTGCCATGGTTATCTATTAACGAAACATGCAAAAATATAAGTATCATGCCATAAACATATTTAATGAGGTCTTTTAATTAAATATGCCTCCCACTATTTTATTCAAGTCAATGACCCTCAACATTGACTCGGAAAATCCCATCGAAAGATTTCCTAGTGGGCCAAGATCCATATTTTACCTAGCTTTGAGTCGCTTTGGTGATCGCCCAAAATTCGGTTATTTAGGTAGGAAACTCTTTCCAATTACATCACATGCAACTCTTGGATAGTTGGGTGAATAACACTTATTCTAATCCATCTAATGGACTAAAGCCCAACTTCATGCCTCTAAGCCTTCAATCCTATTGAAATGGCCTAGTTAAGTCGACCCAATGGTTGGCATTTGGATATTACTCTTATCCCATCGCATCTTACTAATATAGATAAAGGCACTCGCTTTGGCACCCACACTTAATCGATATTAGTCTTGATGAAATGCCATGCATTGGAAGGCATCACATAATGACTTAATATTTTCTTTGAGGGAATTTTATTATTAGATCTCACCATTTATTAAACTTGTTTAACATACCATAAACATCATCCATGCATCTTATACATATAAAGCAAATAATAAATGTGACATGGTTATGGCCTTTAAGAGATTAGCTTTAAAAAGCCAATTCACCAAGCGTCTCCCACAACGTCCTCACTTGATGCCATCTCCTTGTCTCCACATGATGATTACATTATAGAAACCTCTTTTACATTCGAGGGAGTTAGATGAAAGAGAATGTACAATCGAATGTAGAGAGAAAGGCACGACACGCAGTCGTATTTAAAATAACCAAAATAGCATAAAATAAAAACTAAGGCCATAACCATGCACCATGCATCTCTAAGAATACATAAACACAAAGAAATAACACATTATTATTTTGTGAATTATAAAACAAAGATTTGAATATCGTGCTTTCGAATATCACACACCACGCAACGGGTTCGGGCGCGCCGACGGGTCATGTCAAGGGAGGCCGCCCTTGCGGGTAATGGGCAGCCCCGCCCTAAATTTTTTACTCATATACCACCACCGGTTTCTTGGAGAAAAATTCGAGTTGGACCCTTCTACCTCCATGACGGCTAGGGCAACAACATTTGAACCCTAAGGCCCACAAACACATGAACGCTTCATGTGCCACATGAGGTAACTCACGGCGCCATCACCTATCCAGAAACAGGGTTTCCGTGAATTCGTGAAGACATGAACACTTCATGTCACGAGGAAGCTTCATAGCCGTCACAAAACGGAAACAAGGTTTCCAAAACCTTGTGTCGCGCTGCTGTGTATATCGCATTCATAATCGTTTTTCGCAGAATCATACATATCACATTTATAGATATCAGAAAAACGCAAGAATAGAAAGCATTCAAAATCGTTTTCGCAGAATCATACATATCACATATATAGATATCAGAAAAACGCAAGAATAGAAAGCATTCAAAATCGTTTTCGCAGAATCATACATATCACATATATAGATATCAGAAAAACGCAAGAATAGAAAGCATTCAAAACCGTTTTCACAGAATTATATGAACATCTTCATGGTTTCAAAAACATCAACATGTTTCGTAAACAACAAATAAAATAGAACACGGTTTCATACAAAGATTATTTCGATTTCGAAATAACATATAAAGATCATATCTTTTTATGAAAGGAAAGCAACGAATCATGTTATCGCATATAACAAGAAAAGCGTAAAAAAACCGAATCATAGTTTCGCAAGTGGCTCTGATACCACTGTTGGGAATTACGGATCAAAATATCTGGCAGCGGAATAATAGGATTCCCACACAGGATCCATGCGAAAAGTCCATAATCCGAAGTTTTTTAAAATTTACCTCTTGAAGCGTGATAAACACAAGCGAGGTGAATCACCAACACCGTAATAGTGACGATGTTTCTGCGGTATCCACACGAATGACTTGCAAAAGGAGTCACGCCTGCTGTTTCGCGGTGCTAGTCTGCGAATAGAAGAGAAGAACCTTTCACCGTCTCTCACTCACTTTCTTAGGTGCGGCTAGGGTTGTGATGTAACATGTATAGCAGCCCCCTAACATACTATTTATAATAGTGGCTGCCTTAAGTGAGTGTGAGCAAGTAGCAAGGTAAGTTTGTGCAACCCTAAAACCCATCTGTCATGAGTTAGGCCCACATTGAATCCGAGTCCAACTTGGATCCTTATTGCTCCAATTTAGTCTGTTCTAAGTGTGTGACCTGCGGGTTCTCATGACGTTGGTAGTAATATTAAAATCTCATTTTAATATTACAAACAGTGGAGCGGTATCTAGCAACACATCACTGCTACCCAAGTAATGAGAATGTCAGTGATTTGACATAACCTATCCGTGATCAATGTTTCCGTGTAGTTTAGTCCCTTTGTCAAGATATCTAGATTGAACACAAGGCATGGAATGCGTCACCCTTGTATAGTCCAATCATTCGTTTCCTGATACTCGAGTAGACTTTGTAACAATAAATGAGATCAATATCTCATATTGACTCATTTGAGCATGGCCATGCATTTCGCAGTCTCACTCAATCAGGGGCCCGAGATATCGCTCTCCGTTATGTAGGAGTGACAAATTCCATCTAGGTCACTCACATCCCTCTCGCATGATTTGCGGTATGTCCAATAACCAACTTTATAATCACCTTGTTACGATGACGTTTGATGGCATTAAAACACATAACTCCTCATGTAGGAATCGTAGTGATTTCAGTCAAAGGACCACAAACACCATTATTACTATGAGAATCGCTTATGACACTCACGTAACGATCCATGTAGCGTTCTCATGGTGGGTCATCCAATACATCATTACTCTAATATGTACCAATGTGAAGACTTGATATCTCATATCCATGACCCGTGAGATGCGGTCATCGGATCTCTACACATACTAGTCTCAATGTATTATTGTTGTCCTAATTAACAATAATACTTGACTAGGGACATTTAAGAATAGTGTTGTAACCAAAAAGGATCTCACGATCAAGTTATCCACTTGATGTCCTATGGCATCAAACTTACTATTCTAAGGACTTTATTATGTTTATCAAAAAGAACACAATAAATGAAATGCCTCATATATAAAATAGCATAATATAATGTATGTCAATACAAACAAAATGTATTGGCCACTAGGGCATACACCAACATCAATTAATTAAACAAATCTATTCTAATTCCAAAAACCATAAAATCTCATTTCACTTTTCTATCAACTTCTCTCTCTACCGTTTTCTTTCTCTCATTTTCTCTTCCTTCTCTCTGCACCTACCCACACGGCCAGCCGTCTTGTTTGCCCTCTACCATCACAAATTTTCTAACTGACCATATTTTCTTAATCTCCTTCATCATCTAAACAAACTTCTAGTTGGAGATTTCTTGAAAAGGTTTCATCTTCACCATCTTCTTCTTCAAGCTTCAAGTTTAGAACTTTTGGGTGAGATTCTTGTTTTCTCCTAATCTTTCTTCCAATTTCATTTTTAAGGTCCTCTTTATGACCATTAAATTCTTATTTTTCAAGCTTTGGTATTGATTTGCTAAAGTTGGAATTTTTAGGGTTTTTGGAGGTGTTGGCCGAAATTCCAAGGAGCTTCAAGGGAGTTTTCCTTGCTTGTTTTTCTCTTAGGTAAGAGGAAGATTATCCCCCTCAACCTCTATTGGTAGTAGGAGACTTGTATTGCTTGCTAGTTGTGAGAAACCCTTTTTAGGATTACTCTTTTGTAATGTGTGATTTTGGTGATTATGTATTAGTTTTGTCATATATGAATTGTTTGATTAAATGTATGCATAAATTGATGATCTTGATTGGTTAGATTGATTGGAAGCATGAAATGGAGGCAAGGGTTCCTTACCCCTTTTAATATGGCTCACGGCCATAACCCTAAATTAGGGTGCCCATGATTGGAAATTTTATTCAAGATGGAAAAATTAATTAACCAATGTATGATAGGTAATGTGGTGATGAAAATTTGGTTACCTAGTCCCATAGAGAGGCCACGGCCTCTGGGACCACTTAGGGCTCAATTATGTAACCTTAGGTAATCTTGGAACTTAAATAACCAAGTGATTAATATATTAGTAAATTGGATGATTAGAAACCAATTAGGGATTCTTAAAATGGAAAGAACCATGAATGAAGTTTTATCATAAAACTTAGGGTAATTTTAATTAAAGAAAGAACAAGAGAATGTGAGACTTTGAAACCCTTAGATTAATTTTCTAAGTGAGTGTGAATAAATTTACATTAGAGAACTTAATTAATCAAGAGAATTCCTCTAGAGATGAACTTTGTAAGACATGCTACATTAAAGTGAAAATTCATAATAAACCTTGAAAGTGTATTATTCCATTTAAATTATGATAATATGATATTGTGGGTCCATGAGAGGGACCAATGATGTGCTAATGCTTATTTTGGCCAATTGAGGCAAATTGTGGAAAAGTATGTTAATGATAAATATACATGGATATGCATTGAGTCATCATGCATTATGAAGGTCCGATGGACTGTTGTTAAGGCCATGTTGCCTAAGAGATTGAACACATCTTAGTGCAGGTGCGAGTAGACTAGTGTAGGTCATACTGTTGACCTTGGGGACGTCGGGGTGCGGGTACCTCATAATGGACAGTGGGTAGCTCTTCTGTTCGTGGAGTAGATTGATGCAAACACACTGACGATCCGGACGGAGACACTGTCCTATATCATGATCTGGTGAAGAATGTCTGTGCAATGCCTTGATGTGCACATGGATAAACTGATGAGTTATAGCACTTTGATTACGGTAACCGAGTTACAAACATGTCTCTTGATCTTTTTCTCCGACTGTTTGTGTCTAGCTCCGTGGAGTAGGATTTTGATATCGTATGCATGTGCATAGTCAGTCAACATATTTTCAAGCACGTAATTCTTATTATAATTAGAATTATTGCATTACTGATGTATAACTGCTTGGAACTGCTTAATTGTTTATTGCTGCTATTTAATGCTTATTATCATTACTTTGAAATACTATGTGGGCATTCCGTGCCATTTTGTTTCTTACTGCCATAATTGGTAATGATGGTAGGATGTCTTACCTCTTTCTGGTATTTCTATTATTTCTGTCTGTATTTATGTTCCATCAAAGACATCGATGAATGGGGTGAAGCTAATGAATTTCTCAAATTTTGGCCCGACTGCGACTAACATTTACTTTTGGATCATGGCGACACGTCCACGAGGATTTTTGGGTTATGTGTGTTTGGCCTTCCTCGGAGGTCCAGACTGTTGGCACATTGACTTTAGTTCTGATCGTTGTGTCTACGTGGGGGACGTGACAGTATCACTGGCTTGGGGGTGTTATGATCCGCCCATCTACACTTGCAGCATCAGATTACATTTAGGGTTTTACATGCCCATTAGGGACATGTGGGGTGATCATTATTACACCCTGCAGGAGGATTCATTCCTCTCCACTGCTTGGGCCCTGGCTCGTAATTCGGTGGCTCCAATGAGGGTTTCCTCAGATGAGGAAGACCCTGAGGAGGAACCTGAGGTGGATTTTGACACGATTCCTTCTCTTCTTAGGGGCTGATACTGCCGATAGCTACTGATGGCTATCAGTGTTCATTTGGGGGCCTGATGTTTTTTTATTTTGGTGGGCTGTACATGCATAACCTTTTGGGGCATATATGTATAATTTTGCTTTTTGTATATCAGGTGTTGTAACGAAACAGGTTTAATATAATGATATATCATTGTACATGTATATTGATTTGATGTATGCTTTACTTCTATCTTACTCTTTATTGTAATTATGTCTTGTCACTATATTTTATTAATTAAAAAAAATACTCGCTAATTGAATCTCACGATTGCAACCAAGTAAATTTATATTTATACAAAGAACTGAGTCTTAACTTATACTTTTATTTTCTGTATTGTAATTAATGATGTGACGTTCCCTCCCAAAAAAGGGCGTTACAGGAATCACTAAGGCTCACAAAATTAATCTCTTCATCTAAGAAAACAATTTCTTCTTTAGAAAATGAAATTCTTATTTTAAACAAAGAAATTGAAGAATTAAAATTTGAAAATGAGACATTAGGATTAATTGATGCTTGTACAATTTCTTCTTCACATGTTTCTACATCTTCATCTTGTTCATCGTGTTAAGCTTTTGAAAGAGAAATTAAAGACTTAAAGAACACCTTTTCTAAATTTACTTTTGGAAAAGATATGGACTGACTATGCTTAGACATATAAAAATTTCTATATGTGTGTTGTGCATTTCCTTGTCTCTTGTTTGAGATGTTAAAAGAGGATTAGATAAGTTACTTTAGGTTGGATGTTAGTAGTTACTGTTACATAGTCCCATGATATTGAGGACTGGCTAACTCAATATGTAATGTTCTGTGTGGACAGGAAACTATGACCAACTAGGCGAACTAGGAGAATAAGGGTTCTTCCAGTAAGAGTCCAGTTGGATTACTAAACTCGTGTAACATTGTTTGTACCTACACCCTTTGGGGTGGTACCTCTAGCGTGAGTAAAGTCCAAGTTCGAGTCTTTTGGGCTTATGGGTAGGTTTGCCTTATTTGTACTGTTTCTCTAAAACTAAACACAAAGATGTGTTGCTTGGTTTTCGAAAGGAGACAATATTATTTGGAATGGTTACTTCTTGTTCCCATTATGTTATGATTTGTCTGTTTCCGAAGAAAAAGGCAATAGCTCGTGGTAGACGTACACGTGTGAATGTGGAACGTGATAATAATGGAATGGCTACAATAGCAAAAGCAATACAAAGGATGGCTAGCATAACAGTACAGCAGAATCAGAGGGCCGCTCAGTAGCAGGAATTGATAGTCGAGGCTCAGATTTTGTTAGAGTTAAATTAGTCTCAAAATATGGGACCCCATAACGGTGGATTATATTAGTTCCAAAAAATGAGAAATCGTAAAGTTAAGCAATTCCAGCAGAAATCATATTCACGACCATCGGGTAATCAACAACAACACCAACCATATGGAGATAGTGCTAGTGGTAGTAGACCCAGTCAGCCCATGGCACTTTTACAGATATGTAAAAAGTTTATTTCAAGTGCAGAAATCCAGGACACATATTTAGGAATTGTACTTCACAAAAGATGAAGCCTTCCGTTAGTGATGTATGTGCTTCAAAATCTCACGTAGAAAGGAGAGTCAATTCCCCAAGTGGAGTAAAAGCATCCTAGACTGAAGACCTAAATGAATGAGACTATGCCACAGGAGGTGATCCTTTGACTATACTATATAATTTTGGGGGTAACCCATTTCTTTATATCATATGACTGCATAGGTCAATTAGAATTATCTGTGTCTTCATTATCTTTTGACCAAGTTATTTCTATTTATATTGCAAACACCTGTTATTGATAACCAAGTAGCTCAAATTACCTTATGCTTGTTAAAGACTGAATCTTTTTTGTTGATTTGATTTGTTTACCTCTTTCATAAATTAGATGTGATCTTGAGAATGGATTGGTTATCTTCCAACCATGTCCTACTAAATTGTTCCAGTAAAATTTTAGAAGTTTATTTCAAAGATCGGGCCATATCAAATTCTTTGTTGGATACGTCTGGTAACACATCAAATAGTTTACTATTTTTTTTCTTCCTGACCTTCATAATATTTTCCTATGCACTGTAATTGCAAGAAAAAATATTTCTGGTCTACATCATGTCATAGTATCAGATACAGTACAGTTGAAAGAAAATTTGATTGATAAGACACTTTATGTTAAGAACAAGGACAGGAGAGTGAAGCGATACGAAGGAAAAGAAATTACAAGCCATCTGGAAGGGAACCATTGTTTTCACCTAGATCGATCTACGCTCTAGCTATCATCGAATTCGCATGGAAGTAGAGGATGGTGATACCATTCGGAGTAACAAATGCTCCTGCGATACTCATAGATTTCATGAACGGGATCTTTCGTCCTTATCTGGATGGATTTGTCATTGTCCTTAATGATGACATTCTGAGCAATTCCCAAAATCAGGAGAAACCTGTTGAACACCTCGATATAGTTCTCTACATACTGAAAGAGAAGAAGTTGTGTGCTAAGTTATGAAAGTGCGAATTTCAGTTAGAGGAGGTTAAATTCTTGAGTCATATGATCTTAAAGGAAGGGATTATTGTGGATTCGTTGAAAGTTGAAGCAATTCTTCAATAGGAAAGGCAAAAAATCATAACAAAGATTCATAATTTTGTGGGATTAGTTAGTTATTATTGGGAATTCATCGAAGGATTTTCCAAGATAGCAGGACCTCTTATCCAGCTCACACAAAAGGGTCAAACTTTTGTATGGACCAATGCATATGAGGAAGAATTTTCAAGGGTTGATGAAACACTCGACCACTTCGCCAGTGTTGATTCTGCTCAATCCCAGTGAACCTTTCGAGGTGTCTCGTGATGCTCCGCCTTAGGGTTTAGAGCGTGTTCTTGTGCGGAATAGAAAAGGCGTAGTAGCATATGCTTTAAGGCAATTGAGAGTACATAAGAAGAATAACCCTACGCAAACTTAGAGTTAGCTATTGTAATTGCATTAAAGATTTGGAGGCATTTTCTACATGGAGCAATATTCAACGTCTACAATGATCATTAGAGTCTGAAGTATTGGTCTGCTCAAAAAGAGCTAAATATGAGGTGTTATATGAATGACGAATTAGAACACCTATGTGTTGGTACCAAGATGGGAAAAATTTTGCATCAAGACCCGAGCTTGTACTACAAACAATGGATAAAATTAAGATAACTTAGGACAAGATGTCAACAACTTAGAGGAAAGGAGATTGCATCCGTAAAGGGGATTTGGAATGATGTAATTGCAGATGCAACGTGGGACCTAGAAGACATAATGAGGAAGCAATGTCCGCATGTGTTCTAAGGTACGACAAATTTCGAGACAAAATTTCTTTTAGAATGGGAGAGTTGTAACACTCTAAAAATTGCTCGTTTCATGATATATATTCATTTTATAATATTTATGATTTTTGTGAATTTTTCTGAAATTATTTGAATTATTTGATTATTTTAATATATTCTTCGATTTGCGTGCACTAAGCGGGACTGAGAAAATGAAATATATTTCCTGAGGCTGAAAAACTTTGTAATTTAGAAATGGTGATGGGAGATATTACTAAACCCGAGGCAAGACACAATTTATGAAGTTTTCATTTTTTGAGATTTGATCTGATAAATAAAATTGCAGTACGTTTTATTATCCATTGGACAATAGATACTGGCTTTGTTAACTGTAACTATTATCCATTGGATAATAGCTTGTAATAAAAATATAGTAGATTATTTTTATCTAGTCACTTTTATGATATCATCTAAGTGACATCACTATATGACATCATGGTTTAACTTTTTAGGCTTTGGGATAAGCTTCTTGAGGAAGCTTTAGGAGAAGCTTGCAATAGAAGCTTGGCTCCTTCTTCCTAAGCATAGTGCACGGTTTTGGAGGGGGAAAATGACAACTTTGTCATCTTTTCACTCACAGTATCATTTCCATTTTCATTTCAAAAGTTTCCATCTTTTCTCTCTCATTTTTCTATCATATTTTCTCTTCTTCCTCTCCTCTCCAACCTCACGGCCACACCCCCTTTCTTCACCTCCATGCTTGTTTAATTTCAAGTAATCATATTGCTTGAAACTACATCTTGTTTAGAGACTTTTTCTTGTTGGAATCACCTCCTAAAGCTCTCATCTCCATTTTTCTCTCCTCACTCTCATGGCCAAGCACCACCATTGATGGCCATCCATGCTTGCTTAACCAACCTTATTTCTTTCATCTACTCATCACCTAGAAGCATTTTCCTTTTATGACCACCACTTGATTCTTTCATCTTCATCTTCTTCCATAAAGCCCTAAACTTGAAGCTTTGAGGGTTTTGGTGGAGGAGTTGGATGAATTTCAAGAGGCATAAAGTGTAACACCCACTGTAAGACATCACATTTAAGACTAATCCTAATATAACTTACCTAGTTGTAAAAGAATTAATCTTGTAAAAATAATTGATTTTAAATTTTTTTTTTTGCAGAATAAAATAAAAATAGTTAAATTAAATAAACCGTAAGTATATCGTGTAACTAAAATCACAACTATATTATACATAAATACTGAAAGCCTTGTTTACAAATAATTTACATAATACCTTTACATACCAAAAGATAATATGTACAATAGACACTCCAAACTATAACTACTAAACTTAAACTCCTAAAAACTAACCTAATGATTTGGGTCCTCAGAAGGATCCTCCTCCTCTACTATATCATCAAAGAACCCAGGCGGATACATCACACGCCTAACGGGGGTTCTTGCGGAAGACACCACAGAGTCTTCACGCAGTGTATACACAGTGCCACCCCAGAGTTCACGAATCGGCATCGTAAATTCTAGGCGCACAGACGTGTGTTGTGTCAAAACAGGAATCCCATCGCGGGTTCCACTTAAGTTCAGAGTTAAGTCCCCAGTATATACAAACCGTTTATTGTCAAAAACAAACCTCCAAGCATCAGTCCCCTATGGAACTGAACTTGGACAAAACCTAAAACTTGACGCCTCGCTGCCATCTCAACAAACAAAGAGTAATATCACTGATAGTAAAATGAATTATCTGCTCCCTCATCTCCTCAGTCTTCATCAGATATACACGGTAAAACAGATACAATACAACAAGAAGGTGAGATCCCCCACATCAATACCAGTATGGCAGTAGAGAAAATGACAGCAAATAAACAAAATATAATATCAAGACAGTAAATGATATTATCACATGTTAGATAAAATAAATCAGATAAGTATAATTATTGTATCAATATGCTGACTGACTATGCACATGCACAACGACCAATTCCTACTCCATGGAGCTAAACACATTTTCGAAGAGAATTATCAAGAAGACATGTCTGTAACTCAGCTGCCATGACCAAAAGTTCTATCAATTTATCAACGTGCACATTAAGGCATTGTACAAGACATTCTACGCCAGATCGTGATATAGGACAGTGTCTCGATCTGGATCGTCGGTGCATTTGCATTGGTCTGCCTCACGAACAGAAGAGCTACCAACTGTCCATTGCGAGGTACTCACACTCGGAAGCCCCCAAGGTCAACAAGTAACCTACACTTGTCTACTCACACCCGCACTGAGGTGTAATTCAATCTCCTAACCATACAGCCTTACTCAAATAAGGTGACACATTTTTTTATGCATGATGTATAGTTTAAATACATATACAATTATTATTATTAAAGTATTTCACATACCCTCGCCTTCTCTTAGTGGTATTACTATTCAACATCACTAGGCCCACCATAACAGCCCGATAGTGAACTACTGTTACTTTCAATCGCGTAGTGATATTATCGCATTTTCACAATCGCAAAACACTTTTCTTACGTTTTCAAATTGTGTAAAGGTAAAATATTTCTAACATATTTTATGCTCAAAATAAGATTTTTCTCATTTAATATCAAAATTTGACTTTAATTTCATTATTTCCATAACAATCCCTCTTTAAATGATATTTCCTATATTTCCTTGTTAGAATTGGTATTTTCCATTTGTTTCCCAGAAAACTGCATTTCTTCAATTAAATAGAGATATTATAACTCAAAATTTCCTAACGCGCTTCAAAACCCAAAGGGTGAGCTATACGTTAGTAAATTTTAAGTATCAAATTTTATTTTACTTCATAACTTAATTACACCAAATTTTAATTCTAAAAAGTAGATTACTTACATTTTAGGTCCAAAACCTACCAAATTAATTTCTTATCATTTAAACACCTAAGTCTACACTTAGCAAAATGATTTTGGATTTAGGATATCAAAAATGGCATGTTGGCCAAATTTCACATTACCCTTTATAAAACCATATTAAATTATTTTCTATCACTTTATTCTTTACAAAAACACTTAATTTAATTTCTTATCATAAAATCATTTAATCCTTATTTTGGAAAATAATTTAGAACCCTTGGTTCCCTTTATGGTGTTGAGGCCATGTGCCTCATAAGTTCTTTGGAACCATCATGCAATTCTCCCGTCATGTGAATCACATCCTAAGTTACACAATAATCATCATGCTTTCCAAATCATATATGCAAGCATACTATCAAAGCTATAAACATATCAAACACAATTAAGGAAAGCTTAAACAATTAAGTGACTAAATCCTTATGAATTTTTCACCACAAACAATCCATTTCCTCACCACCAACACATAGTTGATGAGGTTAATCTCCCTCTTACCTCAAAGAAAACAACAAACTTCAAGCTCCTTCTCCTCTAGATTTCGTGTAGCACCAAGGAAAAATCCTAACAAATCTTAAACAAATCTAAAAGTCATAAACCAAGCTTAGGAACAAGAAACCATGGATCAATCATGGTCTAGAAAATTAAAAATCCAACTTAGGATCAAAGAATCAAGAAGTTACCTTAGGAGTAGGAAATCAAAGCTTGATTTTTGAAGCACTTAGAGAATGATTTAGGTAAAACTCACAAAAGAAAAAGTGTTTAGAATTGTATCTAGGTTTAGAAAGTAGGATTGGATAAAATTATGGAGGTGTGGAAGTATGGTTTTGGGGTGGTGGCCGAAACCCTCAAAGAAAAGAGAAGAAAGAAAGCTTTGAGTGTTCTTGGTGTTCTTGAAGGTGAAAGAAAAAGATGAAGGCTTTTGTGTCATAAAGTGTAGTAAATGAAATAGAATGGTCAATATTCAAGTGTGTAGTCGTGAGGTGAGTGAATAGGAAAGATCAAGGTTTAATCATTATAATAAAAGTATCATATGATGGTCACATGGCCTATGTCACATAATGGTCTTCAAATAGTCATAAGATGGTTGAAGAATTGGCTAGAAAGGCCACATTGGCCGTGGAACACACTAGGGTAGCTAACTAAGTTTGGTTTCCAACTAGATCTTAGTTACACTTAGCTTAGATAGTTAATTCATCTAGTTACATCTAAACTAATTTAGTTAGGGCATTTAGTTACATTCTAACTCTTTAGTTACTTGATTAAGTCATTGCATAGGTCATGCATTGTCATGCTTCTAGATGAATCTAAATCTTTTTGTGTAGTTAGGGTTTTCTAAGCATTTAGTAACTAAGTTAGTTCTATCTAGTTACTAATTAGGCTATTAGGGTAACTTAGTTAGTTTATCTAGTTACTTAGTAACTAGTCCAACCATTTTTGTTGACTAGGTTCTTATTCGTTAAGAAAAGTCTAACCATCAATATTGACCATTTTCTATTGGCTCCTCAAGAATGAGTCACAGAGACTATTTCTAGTATATTTTTTTACGGATAAAAAAATATCGGGTCTATTACCCAATAGCAGAGGCTGCTATTAATAAAACAATGGATTTTTTTTTTTGCAAAATATTTTTATTTCACAAATAATTTCTAAAAATTAAAAGATCGATTAAAGTGTCTCTCGGATTCGGGTTTAGTAAGATCCCCAGCTCCGAATAAATCAATAAAGATTTTCCCCAGCCCGAAAATTATTATTTTCCTGACTCGGAGCAAATCTTACACAATAATAAAAAATAATCTCAGAATAGTCAAAATAATTTTATATCACAAAAAAACATAAAATAGTATAATTTAAGCATTACTGTAAAATAGTAAAATTTGGAGTGTTACAACTTTTGAAGTATACTGCGATGCTTCTTATCAAGGGTTAGGATGTATACTAATGCAGAACAGAAAAGCATGTGTGTCCCGGGGCCGACAAGGGCGGGAAGTGATCGCCGGTGCAATGAAGCACGAACAAGGAGGATGGGTGACTGAATACGCGAAGAGTCGTATGAATGAACTGAATACGCGTATGAATGAACTGAATACGCACCGGAATGAGAGGGATTCAGAGACTATGCAAGTGTGAAACTGCATAGTTGAGGATGACTTAAATGAATTGATTTGGCATAGCCATATCAACAAGTTGCAATTTCTTTTCGGGAGCCTAGAATATAATAACTCCATGGTTAAGCGTGCTTGACCTAGAGCAATTATGAGATGGGTGACCTCCTAGGAAGTTTCCTAGGATACGTGTGAGTGAGGACAAAGCACGATGAAAAGACCTGTGTTAGTTTGTGGAGACACTCGTCAATCCTACAGGCAGCCCCGGGATGTTACAAATGGTATCAGAGACAAGACCTCTCCCAGTACGGTGTGGTTCGGGGACGAACCAAGCGGAAGTTGGTGGGCATATGTGTCCCGGGGCCGAGGAGGGCGAGGAGTGATCTTCGGTGTAATGAAGCACGGATAAGGAGCATTCTGGTAGGCTTCTAAGCGAAGGGTCGCATGAATGAACTGAATACGTATCGGAATGAGAGGAATCCAGAGACTGTGCAGGTATGTGACTGCATAGTTGAGGATGGCTTAGAGGAATTAATTTGGCATAATCATATCAACAAGTTCCAACTTCTTTTTGGGAGCCTAGAACATAAGAACTCCATGATCAAGCGTGCTTGACCTGGAGCAATTGTGGGATGAGTGACCTCCTGAGAAGTTTCCTAGGATGCGTGTGAGTGAAGACAAAGCACGCTGAAAAGACCCGTGTTGGTTTGTGGAGACACTCGTCAATCCTGCAGGCAGTCCTGGGATGTTACATAAAGGGAGTTCCTTTTCTTGTTATCTTCTTAGGTAAGAAGGAGATTAACCTCATCAACCACTTATGGTGGTGAGGACCGAATTTCTTGTGGGTGATAAATCCATGTGAGGATTTATTCACCTTGATTGCATGACTTTGTGGCTTGTAGTTATATGCTTTATGTGGCTTTACTACATTGTTGTTATGCAATAACTTGTTGTAGCATGATTGTGATGCTCAAAATCTTGTTGTATGCTTTAAATTGTGTTAAAAAGGAAAAGTATTTTGATTCCCATAAACAATGTAGCTCATGGCCATATGTGGAAAAATAGGGTTTCAAGGCTAAAACACTTCATTGTTTAAGAACTTAGATGATTAGATAGCAAAAATATGATTTATAAGGTTACAAGTTGAAAGATGAAAGGAATAACATTTTTACCATTGAAAAGAATTGATTTTTGGTTATGGTATTTGGTAATTGGATGAAAGAGTGAATTGGAGACTTAAAAAATTTGATAATGGGATGGACAAGTAATTAGGATGGAAAAGATTTTATTTAGAATTTGAATAATGAAAAGTTTAGAAAAAACATTAGGAAATATTACTTAGATGATTTGGCGAACTAATTAGGGTCAAAGGATTTATAAGTAAAAGAGAAGATAATCACAATGTTATGATTTGAGGAGTAATGACTTTTGGATATACTAACGGAAATAATTTTGGGGATAATTGGAATAATGAAAATGATATATTAGTGGTGAATCTAGTTGGTTGATAATAAAGAAAGTTTAATTAGGGATTCATAGGATAACAATGGAAAAGAATAAATTTTATCATTTAGCAAAATAGTGATTTTCAGTCTTGAGAGGAAAAACAAGCTCGAGAAAGAAATAGTGAAAACTTGAAAAAACTTAGGGAAAAAGGAAAAGAATTGTGAGGTTAAGACAATGTGGTTTCTTTTTAAGTTTTTGTTTATGAACGATATGAGGAAGGGTCGCTCGAGGAACTTAGTTGGAAGAATCTGGTGATTAGGATTGATTTTTATCTTTATTATGGAAAATGTTACAATTAAAGCTTAAAGATGAAACAATGGTTCTATATGCTAGAGAAATTTGTGAGAATGCTTCATGTGATTTGATAGTGATGACTCTTGAATTTGCACGACTGAAATACCTTGTGAAAGAATGCATTAGCATTGTACTTTTGGGCCGACATACTGGACCCGAGTGAATTATGGGACTGATGTTCTGGACCCGAGTGGATTAGTAGTATTATGTAATTGTATGGGTGGTTATATAATATCATTGATACTAATAGTATTAGACGATTGTATGGACAGTTGCTTTAATACCATTGGGAACAGTCCAACAGTGGTTTGATTTTCATTGATATTGTACTTGAGCATTATACTGTCGGCTTTTGCTGCCTAGGAGTGGGCAAGAATTTGGATAGTGTGATCCTTGATGGATCTCAAGGGGCGTCAGGACGAGATGATTCACTTAGTGACCTGTTGTAACATTGTATACCCCTGGCCATGGAAAACCATTGCAACGCACTGACGAGGACTCGACAAACACTATTCTTTTCGTGGTCCGGCATTGACTGTCATTGAGGGGGGCAGATCTTCTGGAACATTTATCTCTGATCTTGTGTTTAGCTCCATGGAGTAGGAACTGATTGCATTGTACATAAGGATGGTCAGCATACACATTGTGCATATGCATAGTTAGTATATCTGTTATTGTGGCATGGTCCATACTTCTGTATTCTGATGTATATTGCTAAATTATATATCAGTTGATAACATGATTATGCTTGTTGTTCTATAATATTCCCATATTGACATGATCATATCTGCTATTATTTAATATTGTTGTGTATGAAAGGCATTATTGTCTTTGTTGTTGTTTCTTACTGCCATGATGGTATTGATGTAGGAAATCTCACCTCTTTCGTTGTATTATCCTATTTGCCTCTATTTTATGCTCATGTCTGTAAGGACTACGATTGCGACAAGGCAAGATCCATGAGGTTTCACTGTAACATCCTGAAAATTATTTATTTTATTATAAATAATCATTTTATAATATTTATGATTTTTGAGAATTTTTGTGGAATTTTCTAAGAACGTTGAATATTTTAATATATTCCTCGTTTTGTGTACCCACTAAGTAGAGCCGAGAAAATAAAATATTTTCCTAAGACTAATAAACTTTGGACTGTGGAAATGTCAACGGGGGACCTTACTAAACCCGAGGTTGGCCACAGTTTACGAGGTTTTTATTTTTCAAGATTTTATCTGATAAATAAAATCACTATATCATAAAATCATTTGATGAATAATAAAATATTATTTTCATCAACTGTAACTTTTATTCACTAGAAAAATAATTCTAACAGTATAATTAATCATCTGTCAGATGTATTTCATTGAGGGGATAAGCTTACTATGCACTTTATTGAGAATTGTGCAAAGCTTCTCAAGGAAGCTTCAAGGAAACTTCTAGGAAGTTTCCTTCCCAACCATTTTCTCTCTCCTCCTTTTTGGTGCTGCACGGTTGGCTAAGGGGGGATATTACATTTTCATTCTCCCATTTTCTCTCATTCACGCTGGTCACTCTCTCCCTCATACAGCTCTCATTTCCCTTCCTCTCTTCTCCATACGGCTGCACACACCCACAACCACCATTGTTGATTTCAAGCTTCCTTTGCTCAACCCAATAGAGACCATTTTTCCCCTCTCCATCCTCAAGCTTTCCTCTTTGTGAAACTCCTCCTTTCTCCTCCATTTTC
Organism: Ormosia semicastrata; assembly: GCA_029884595.1. Taxonomy (NCBI): domain Eukaryota; kingdom Viridiplantae; phylum Streptophyta; class Magnoliopsida; order Fabales; family Fabaceae; genus Ormosia; species Ormosia semicastrata. Next base: position 12,438,239 of record JAQQTO010000062.1, on the reverse strand, counting down.
GTGGTTGGCAGCCCAACACCAAAGCTTCAAGCTTTAAGGTAAAGCTCTCAACTTTCTTCTCCTTTTCTCCCCATTTTCATGGTCCATGGTCACATTGGTGACTATGGATGCCATTTCCACTCTTTGATCTTGATTTTTGTGAATTTGAACACCAAGGTTTCTGTGGTGGTGAAGCACGAAATTCCTAAGCAAAAAAGAGCTTGCTTTTCCTTGTTCTTCACTAAGGTAAGAGGAAGATTATTCTCTTCAACCTGTTTTGGTAGTGAAAAACTTTTTGTTTGCATGTTGTTTATAATATGTTGTGCTATTAGATTGTTTGTTTGTGTATATTCATGTATCTGACTGGATTGGAATGTATAACATGGAAGAAAATAATATCGGATTGATTCTCGGATGGCCACGATTTTGAGGCCCAGAATTTGGGAATTCTTTGTGAATAATGGTAACAATTTGATCTTCTGACCATATCCGTCGAATTTGATCTTCTGACCATTTAGTGCAAAGTCAATATCTGTCGAATTTGATCTTCTGACCATTTAGTATAATGTCAATATCCGTCGAATTTGATCTTTTGACCATTTAGTACAATGTTAATAATCGTCGAGTTAGAATGTCATATCCGTCGAGTTTAGACTTCTGACCATATCCGTCGAATTTGATCTTCTGACTATTTAATGCAATGTCAATATCCGTCGAATTTGATCTTCTGAACATTTAGTATAATGTCAATATCCATTGAGTTAGAATGTCATATTCGTCGAGTTTAGACTTCTGACCATATCCGTCGAATTTGATCTTCTGACTATTTAGTACAATGTCAATATCCATCGAATTTGATCTTCTGACCATTTAGTCCAATGTCAATATTTATCGAGTTAGAATGTCATATCCGACGAGTTTAGACTTCTGACCATATCCATCGAATTTGATCTTCTGACCATTTAGTACAATGTCAATATCCATCGAATTTGATCATCTAACCATATCCGTCGAATTTGATCTTCTGACCATATCCGTTGAATTTGATCTTCTGACCATTTAGTGCAATGTCAATATCCATCGAATTTGATCTTCTAACCATTTAGTATAATGTCAATATCAGTTGAATTTGATCTTCAGACCATTTAGTACAATGTCAATATCCGTTGAGTTAGAATGTCATATCCGTCGAGTTTAGACTTCTGACTATATCCATCGAATTTGATCATCTGACTATTTAGTGCAATGTCAATATCTATCGAATTTGATCTTCTGCCCATTTAGTACAATGTCAATATTCGTCTAATTTGATCTTCTGACCATATCCGTCGAATTTGATCTTCTGACCGTTTAGTACAATGTCAATATCCGCCGAATTTGACCTTCTGACCATTTAGTACAATGTCAATATCCGTTGAATTTTATCTTTTGACCATATTCATCAAATTTGATCTTCTGACCATTTAATGCAATGTCAATATCCGTCGAATCCTAAACCAAAAATTTATCACCTACACCGAGGTATTAAATTAATGGTAATAGGATGCCAGGATTAGTAAATTGGAAAATTTAATTGTACTTTGAGATTCATAAATTTTAAAAGACAAAGAATGATAGTTTGCTTTGTAGTTTAGAGCAAATTTTTGGAATAAAGGAAGAACAAGAGTGTGAGAAGGGTTGTGAGGAACTTAAACTAAATATTCTAAGAGAGTTAACGCGAGAACATAATAGAATTAAAGCATAACTTTCATAGTAACTTTGAATAGTATGTGTTCACCTATGAGATTTTAGTATTGATTCGCCGTGGTGTGTGAATTTGAATAAGTTATGCTATCATCGTGAATATATATATATATATATATATATATATATACACATATATATATATATATATATATATATATATATATATATATATATATATATATATATATATATATATATATATATATACATATGTATGCATTGAATTCATATGCATTGGAGCGTGCATTGTCATTGTGATATTGGGCCGACGAACTGGACCCTGGAAACATCTGATAGATTACTGAGTCTGATGGTTTTGATTTCATTGGATATGCATTTAAGCATTATATAGTTATGGCATATTATGCCTGGGAGTGGACGAGGACTTGCAGGATAATGGGGACTTTTTAGACCTAGGGGACGTCAGGGCGCAGTGTTTCACCTGTGATCCAGTTATCACCTTATGTATACCCCTGGCCGTGAAACACTGTTGCAATGCACTGGCAGCCCGACAAAGCACTATTACTTTCCATGGCCCAGCGTAGGCTGTCTATTGAGGAGGGACAGATCTTCTGGGGCGTTTATCTCTGAAAACTTTGAGTTTAGCACCATGGAGTAGGAAATGAGTGCATTGTATATGAGAATAGTCAGCATACGCATTGTGCATATGCATGGTTAGTCCACATATTATCATGGCATGGCTAACATACATATTGTGGAAACATAAATACTTGTTATACATCTATAGTGAGTACTTGTTGTTATAGTGTTATTGATGATTGTATTATTATGGTATATGTTTTCTGAGAATATTTATGAAATTAATAACTTGAACATATTTGTAATATCTGTATATGTGGAATGACTTCGTCATTCGTGTTATGTTTCTTTGCTGCTATCATAGGTAATGAAAGTAGAATGTCTTACCTCTTTTCTGTATTTTGTGCTATTCTGTATGGTTTTTGGTTAAAGTCTGAAAAGGGGGCGAGTTCGAACCTACTAGAGATATTGGTTTGATTTTCTGCGTTCGGTAAGGACACCTTGAAGGGACCTTATTGGTTTCATCATATTTGAGTTCACCGACGGTGCCAGGGCTTGGCGAGTTGATTGGATCGACAAGCGTACGTGATTTATTGGGAATCTGACCTTGACCGTGAAGAGGACTGCGATTGAAGACCTTATCCCATATTTCTCACTACACCGATGTGCCCGGGGTTGTCTTACGCATTCAGGATTCGAGGGAGTGCCTAATCCTTAGTCGAGGATATGTTGTGGGTAGTTTATACTTTATTTTGCATTATTTGCATAAAGTGTATTTTTGGGTATATGAATATTTTAAGGTGATTATCCAGTTTTAAATGTTGTAAATTGAATACATCTTATAAATCACATTTTCACTGGTTGTATATGTAATTATTCATTCGTGGCTCCTATTTTCCTCATATGCGAAATGTTTAATATTTTTGTAAAGTTTGTTATTTGACAATGTTAGCACACCGAAATTTAGTGACCGTGACATAATGACGATTGTGTCGTGGTTATTAAATCGAGGGGTGTTACATTAAGGTGCTATCAAAGCTCAGTTCATCCTGTTGTGCCGGGATATGGACTAACTATGCTTAGACATGTTAGAAGTTTTTGTATGTTGTGTACTTCCTTGTCTCTTGAATTGAGATGTTAGGAAAGGAAGGCATGGCTTGCCATAAGTTGAATGCTGATAGCTATTGTTGCACAGTTATATGATATTGAGTACTGGCCCACTCAATGTGTAATGTTCTGTGTCTATGGGAAACTATGACTTCACCTAGGCGTATTAAGGCAATAGGAGTTCTTTAGAAAGAAGCTCAGCTGGTATGACTGAACTTGCTTAGGATTTATTTGCATTTATACCCTTGCTGTGTTACCTCTAGAATTGTTTGAGCCATTGGGTTAGAAAAAGGGTAGTCGAATAAGACTTGCAAGGTTTGCGGGCTGAGACGTCCAAGAAGTTTTCAAAAAACCAATTCTCTTTGGAAAAGAGTATCTGGCGTAAGTTTGGTTCGAGGAGCTACGTAGGAGTCAAAGACTTACAGGAGATTGCACCGCAGAAGGCAGAGTGAAGGAGCTCAAGTTAGAGTCTTTTGGGTTTGTCTTGTTGGGTTGTGTGACTCTTTGTGTTTAGTTTTCGAAAGGAGATAATAGCGTTTGGACTGAATGCTTTTGATTTTCCTTATGGTTTGATTTGTTTGTCCTTGAAGGGAGACAATGACTCGAAGTATACGTAAGCGTACGAATAAGGGGAATGACAATGATGGTACGACTGCGGTAGCTGAAGAAATGCAAAGAATGGTTGATGTAAAAACACACCAGGGTCAGAGGGCCACACAACAGCAAGAATTGGAAGTTGAGGTCTAGAATTTGATGGAAGAAAATCAAATTTGGGGTAACTCTAGATTACCTAAGTTCGAAAGGAGGAACAACAAGAAAGTCAATCAAGTTAAGCAGAAACCGTATACACTACGACCGAAGGAGCAACAGCGACAACGAACGCATGAAGGAGGTGCGAGTGGTAGCAAGTCCAATCCAACTATGGTATCCTTACCAAAATGTAAGAAGTGTGGCAAGGGCCACTTAACAAGGCATTGTATGATTGAAGGAATAATTTGTTTCAAGTGCGGAAAGCAAGGACATGTGTTAAGGGATTGTGTTTTACAGAGGATGAAGCCTCCATATGCGATCAAGGATTACCTTTATAATGTTTATAGTATACTTCGATTAAGTAGATGTATTCCCGAATCTGAACTATAACAATGTGCCAAGCGTAGTACAATAAAGTAAGAACTTACCCTATAAGACATCTTGTTTGAATTAAGGAAATATAGTTTGATGAATCAATTGAAAAAAACGCCACCGTTTTCTCCAAGAATCAACTTGTATTTCGGACTATCATCGAGTTCGCTCAAAGATTTGTCGTTGTCCTTGTTGGTGACATTCTGATCTATTCTTGATGTTTGGAGGAATATATCGAATCTCTCGTAGTGATTCTTCAAATTTTGAAGAAGAATAAGGAGTTACTAGAAGCTGTCCAAGTGCGAATTTTGGTTTGAGGCAGTTTAACTTTTGAGTCAAGTGATCTTTAAAAGAAGGAATTATTAGAGATCCATCGCAAGTTGGAGCAGTTCTTCAATGGGACAGATCAAAGACTGTATTGCAGATTCATAACTTTATAGGATTAGCTGGTTAGTACGGGAGACTCACTGCAAAATTCTTCAAGATGGCAATACTTCTCGTCTAACTCATGCATAAGAGTCAAGTTTGTAGGATTGGTGCATATAAGGAAAGATTTCAAGGATTAAAGAGACACTCGACTACCTTGCCGGCAATGATTCTGCCCAATCCCAATGAACCTTTTTGGATACCTAGTGATGCTTCGCATTGGAAATTTGGAACGTGTGCTTAATCAGAATAGAAGGAATGGTAACGTACGCTTTGAGACAATCGAGAATACATGAGAAGGATTACCTTACACCAACTCAGAGTTGGCTCTGTAGTTGCATTGAAGATCTAGAAGCATTTTCTACAAGGAGAAATTCTCAATGCCTATGGTAATCTTAAGAGCCAAAGGTATTTTGGTCTATTGGAATGAGTTGAATATGAGGTAGAGACGATGATTAGAAGTTCTGAAAGATTTTGATTTTTCCATTTTAGTATAATCCTAGAAGAGGCCAATGTCGTAGCGGATGCCTTAAGAAGAAAGTAAGCTTAGTTGTCTACTACAGTAAGTAAGGAGAATAAGTTCGATAGAGCCACTCAGCGATGTACAGTTGTTTGGAGAGTTGACTGTTGGATGGCTGATGACCCAAAGGGCGTAGAATCTTTTATTGATCGACCTATGACGTCAACACGTTTTTGCCCATCAATATAAGATATTCGGTGGAAGGAAGCAACCTTATTGCCAGTGATTTGGATTGATGCAGTTGAAGATACAACCCGAGAACTAGAAGACAAAATGAAAGAAACACAGTCGCGTTTGTTCTAAGATATGATGAATTTCTAGGACGAAATTCCTTTTTAGAAGGGGAGTGTTGTAACATCCCAAAAATTATTTATTTCATTATAAATAATTATTTTATAATATTTATGATTTTTGAGAATTTTTGTGGAATTTTCTAAGAACGTTAAATATTTTAATATATTCCTCATTTTGTGTGCCCACTGAGCGGAGCCGAGAAAATAAAATATTTTCCTAAGGCTGATAAACTTTGGATTATGAAAATGTCGACGGGGGATCTTACTAAACCAGAGGTTGGACACAGTTTACGAGGTTTTATTTTTCAAGATTTTATCTGATAAACAAAATTACTGTATCATAAAATCATTTGATGAATAATAAAATATTATTTTCATCAATTGTAACTTTTATTCACTGAAAAAATAATTCTAATAGTATAATTAATCATCTGTCAGATGTATTTAATTGAGGGGACAAGCTTACTATGCAGTTTATTGAGAATTGTGCAAAGCTTCTCAAGGAAGCTTCAAGGAAACTTCTAGGAAGTTTCCTTCCCAACCATTTTCTCTCTCCTCCTTTTTGATGCTGCATGGTTGGCTAAGGGGGGATATTACATTTTCATTCTCTCATTTTCTCTCATTCACGCTGGTCACTCTCTCCCTCATGCAGCTTTCATTTCTCTTCCTCTCTTCTCCATACGGCTGCACACACCCACAACCACCATTGTTGATTTCAAGCTTCCTTTGCTCAACCCAATAGAGACCATTTTTCCCCTCTCCATCCTCAAGCTTTCCTTTTTGTGAAACTCCTCCTTTCTCCTCCATTTTCATGGTTGGTAGCCTAACACCAAAGCTTCAAGCTTTAAGGTAAAGCTCTCAACTTTCTTCTCCTTTTCTCCCCATTTTCATGGTCCATGGTCACATTGGTGACTATGGATGCCATTTCCACTCTTTGATCTTGATTTTTGTGGATTTGAACACCAAGGTTTCTGTGGTGGTTGGTGTGGTGTGGAATGTGATTAAAAATAAATATAAAAAATAATTGCCAAGTTCCACCAAAAATATAAAAACCTTGCAACCAGTTGTAGTTAACAAGGGTCGATCCACAGAGAACCAATTCAATTAACACTATCAATCTAATTCCTAAATTAATCTCTGATGAAAAATAAACAGTAAAATTAAAAAGGGGGGTTTTGTTAATTAAAACTAAAAAGAGAAATTAAACTTAAACCAAAGCAGTAAACACAAATTGAATTATCAAGTTAAAGATATTGGTTAAGAGATGGAATCCACCACTAGATTTATATGATTACGCCAACTTACATACCCTTTATACCAACATGATCAATTATGCTCTTATGTGATTGTGAGATAAATCCCGTGTCCTCCTTAAGTTTTGCTTGATTCAGCAACCGCTCAAATCAAACCCTAACCATTAGTTATTTGTAAAGCAACTGCTCTTGCACCTACCTAATGATTGCATTAAGAATTAGAAAACCAATCACACTAAGGTCTAATCACACACCGGGATTAAATTACTTAGATCATATGTCTCACAAGTCATACCACCGTAACTGCGCATAGCAATCCTAGTTTTACCACTCTCGAAATTTGGCAAGAATATAAAAACTTTTATATTGATTTAAGAATAGAAACATATGAATAAAAACATAATTGTATTAATATAAAGAAGTATGCAAGATTCACATAATCAAAACTAGAGTTTCATCCTCCCTTAACCAATCAAGAAGGTTAGCCACACATGGTAAAGTTAAAAACAGAAGAAGAATTAAACAAAAACATTGTCCAGAACAAAAGTGCAAAAGAAAACTGAAGATCAAACTAGTTTCCAAAGGTTGGGGATGATCGATCTTCGATTGCTCGAACCCGAGACTCCAATCTTCGATCCAATCTCTCTTTCCCTTGGTCTTCGTGTTTCCCTCAGTTCCCTTGATGGCTCTCTATTCAGATCTCCTTTACGGACTCTAAGCAACCCTATTTATAGGTTTGGATACTTAATTTAACATTAAAATATGAATTTAACTTTCTGGTGCGACGACACGAGCCGTGTCATATGACACGGCCCAGGCCCTGTACTTTTCTGTCAGCCCAATTCCATGTATTTCACAAGTCAGAGAAGGACACGGCCCAGGCCCTGTAATTTGACACGGGCCGTGTCATTTGACACGGCCCACCCCCTGTCAGGTGACATGGGCCCTGTAATTTGACACCTTCATTTTTAGCCCGGATTCTTTACAAATGCTTTTCTTTCATTGCTTCAAGTGGTGATATTGATCTCCTTAAGCATTCATCTCTCTCCTTAAATAGTCATCAAGCTCGGTACAATGCTAATGGACTCAAACACTTAAAGAGATCCTGAAAAGCATAATTCATTTATGAGTGTTTATAACCACATTTAAGCATAGTTTCATAATAAACATCTAAAGACAACTCTAAATCAGAAACTTAGCTAAATATCAACAATTGAGCACATATGGAGTCTAATTAAATCAATCATAAGGCATTTAAAGTATGAAAATAATTGACAGATCAGTGGTGAAGCACGAAATTCTTAAGCAAAAAGGAGCTTGTTTTTCCTTGTTTTTCACTAAGGTAAGAGGAAGATTATTCTCTCCAACCTGTTTTGGTAGTGAGAAACTTTTTGTTTGCATATTGTTTATAATCTGTTATGCTATTAGATTACTTGTTTGTGTATATTCATATATCTGAAAGGATTGGAATGTATAACATGGAAGAAAATAATATCGGATTGATTCTCGGATGGCCACAGTTTTGAGGCCCAGAATTTGGGAATTCTTTGTGAACAATGGTAACAATTTGATCTTCTGACCATATATTTGATCTTCTGACCATATCCGTCGAATTTGATCTTCTGACCATTTAGTGCAAAGTCAATATCTGTCGAATTTGATCTTCTGACCATTTAGTATAATGTCAATATCCGTCGAATTTGATCTTTTGACCATTTAGTACAATGTTAATAATCGTCGAGTTAGAATGTCATATCCGTCGAGTTTAAACTTCTGACCATATTCGTCGAATTTGATCTTCTGACTATTTAGTAAAATGTCAATATCCGTCGAATTTAATCTTCTAACCATTTAGTACAGTGTCAATATCCGTCGAGTTAGAATGTCATATCCGTCGAGTTTAGACTTCTGACCATATCCGTCGAATTTGATCTTCTGACTATTTAGTGCAATGTCAATATCCGTCGAATTTGATCTTCTGACCATTTAGTCCAATGTCAATATCCGTTGAGTTAGAATGTCATATCCGTCGAGTTTAGACTTCTGACCATATCTGTCGAATTTGATCTTCTGACCATTTAGTACAATGTCAATATCCGTTGAATTTGATCTTCTGACCATATCCGTCGAATTTGATCTTCTGACCATTTAGTGCAATGTCAATATCTGTCGAATTTGATCTTCTGACCATTTAGTACAATGTTAATATCCGTCGAGTTAGAATGTCATATCCATCGAGTTTAGACTTCTGACCATATCCGTCGAATTTGATCTTCTGACTATTTAGTGTAATGTCAATATCCGTCGAATTTGATCTTTGGACCATTTAGTACAATGTCAATATCCATCGAGTTAGAATGTCATATCCGTCAAATTTGATCTTTTGACTTTTTAGTGCAATGTCAATATCCATTAAATTTGATCTTCTGACCATTTAGTACAATGTCAATATCCGTCGAATTTGATCTTCTGACCATTTAGTACAAGGTCAATATCCGTCGAATTTGACCTTCTGACCATTTAGTACAATGTCAATAAAGGAATAACAAGAGTGTGAGAAGGGCTATAAGGAACTTAAACTAAATATTCTAAGAGAGTTAACGCGAGAACATAATGGAATTAAAGCATAACTTTCATAGTAACTTTGAATAGTATGTGTTCACCTATGAGATTTTAGTATTGATTTGTAGTGGAGTGTGAATTTGAATAAGTTATGCTATCATTATGAATATACATATATATATATATATGTATGTATGCATTGAATTCATATGCATTGGAGTGTGCATTGTCATTGTGATATTGGGCCGACGAACTGGACCTTGGAAACATCTGATAGACTACTGAGTCTGATGGTTTTGATTTCATTGGATATGCATTTGAGCATTATATAATTATGGCGTATTATGCCTAGGAGTGGACGAGGACTTGCAGAATAGTGGGGACTTTTTAGACCTAGGGAACGTCAAGGCGTGGTGTTTCACCTGTGATCCAGTTATCACCTTATGTATACCCCTGGCTGTGAAATAATGTTGCAACGCACTGGTAGCCCGACAAAGCACTATTACTTTCCATGGCCCGGCGTAGACTATCTATTAAGGGGGGACAGATCTTCTGGGGCGTTCTCCGAAAACTTTGAGTTTAGCTCCATGGAGTAGGAAATGAGTGCACTGTACATGAGAATAGTCAGCATACGCATTGTGCATATGCATGGTTAGTCCACATATTATCATGGCATGGCTAACATACATATTGTGGAAACATAAATACTTGTTATATATCTATAGTGAGTACTTGTTGTGATAGTGCTGTTGATGATTGTATTATCGTGGTATAGGTTTTCTGAGAATATCTATGAAATTGATAACTTGAACATATTTGTAATATCTGTATGTGTGGAATGACTTCGTCATTCGTGTTATGTTTCTTTGCTGCTATCATAGGTAATGAAAGTAGAATGTCTTACCTCTTTTCTGTATTTTATGCTATTCTGTATGGTTTTTGGTTAAAGTTTGAAAAGGGGGCGAGTTCGAACCTACTAGAGATATTGGTTTGATTTTCTGCGTTCGGTAAGGACACCTTGAAGGGACCTTATTGGTTTCATCGTATTTGAGTTCACCGAAGGTGCCAGGGCTTGGCGAGTCGACTGGACCGACAAACGTACGTGGTTTGTTAGGAGTCTGACCTTGACCATGAAGAGGACTGCGATTGAAGACCTTATCCCGTATTTCTCACTACACTGGTGTGCCCGGGGTTGTCTTGCGCATTCAGGATCCGAGGGAGTGCCCAACTCCTTAGTCGAGGATATGTTGTGGGTAGTTTATACTTTATTTTGCATTATCTATATAAAGTGTATTTTTGGGTATATGTATGTTTTAAGGTGATTATCCAGTCTTAAATGTTGTAAATTGAATACATCTTGTAAATCACATTTTCACTGGTTGTATATGTAACTATTCATTCGTGGCTCCTATTTTTCTCATATGTGAAATGTTTAATATTTTTGTAAAGTTTGTTATTTGACAATGTTAGCACGTCGAAATTTAGTGACTGTGACATAATGACGATTGTGTCGTGGTTATTAAATCGAGGGGTGTTACATTCACTAGATTGCAGTTCTATGGGGGCATCGACGCGTGGACTATCCATTGGGATATGGGGCGCATTCTGTATATCGGAGATGTCACTTTGTTCTAGAGTAGGACCCGGCACGACGTTGCTACATTTACTGTGGATGTAGCTGTTCACTTGGAGTTTTGCATGCCTCATAGGGAGTTTTGGGATGATTGGAGAGCTTCCTCTTGGGAGGACTCTGTGGAGTTGATTGCTCGGACTCCCGTCCGTGGTAATATGCCTTGACTAGGGGTTTTGTCTGTCAGGGATCCTGAAGGGGATCTGGAGGAAGATCGAGTACAGGACCCTATTCTTCGAGTGTTTGGACTTGGACTAGGCTCAGTCTTCATATGGTAATCATGTTTTTCTTTCCTTTGGAGTATGTAAGTTTTATGTTTTTGGAAAAAGTATAATGTATTCATAGATGTAGTAAACTTTGTTTTATGAAAAGTCTTTTATTTAGGTCTTATAACTTGAGATTTCTCGATTTTGGTAATTTTATGTTATTCTTTTAAAAAGAGACATTTGAAACTCATATTTTATAACGTCAATTGTTTAATAGTTTGGGTAAACTTTTATATGTCTTTAGTTGAAAGAGTAAATAGAAAGGAGTCAGTGTTGTAAATGTAATGCCCTCATGGAGGAGGTGTTACACAAACTCTTCTATTGATAATGTATTGCTTGTTGAGGGGCTTAAACATAACTTGCTTAGTATTAGCTAATTATGTTATAAAGGAAATAAAGTAATATTTGATTCAAATTATTGCATAATTAAAGGTAAAAATGATAAGCATGTTAAGTTCGTTGGTCATAGAGTTAACAATATTTATATGATTAGCCTTGATGACATATTTTCAAATGATGCAAAATGATTTTTAAGTAAGGAAAATGATTCATGGTTATGGCATAAGAGAATTGAACACATTCACATGGATCACTTAAAAAAGTTAGTCTCTAAAGAGCTAGTACTTGGACCACCCAAGCTCAATTTTATAAAAGATAAATTATGTGATGCATGTCAAAAGAGAAAACAAGTAAAGGTTTCTTTTAAAGCAAAATATATGATTTCAACTTCTAGACCTTTACAACTTTTGCACATGGATCTTTTTGGACCATCTAGAACTATGAGCTTTGGTGGGAATTACTTTGCATTACTGATTGTGGATGATTTTTCTAGGTTCACATGGACATTATTCTTTTCTCACAAAAATGATGTATTTCTAACTTTTAAGAAATTTGTCAAAGTTATCCAAAACGAAAAAGGTTTTTCTATTACATCCATAAGAAGTGACCATGGTGGTGAGTTTGACAATCATGATTTTGAAACTTTTTTGTGATAGATATGGCATTGAGTATAATTTTTTTGTCCTTAGAACTCCACAACAAAATGGAGTTATAGAAATGAAAAATTGATCTTTAGAAGAAATGGCAAGAACTATACTCAATGAAACCACACTTCCTAACTATTTTTGGGCAGATGCGGTAAATACCGCTTGTTATGTAATGAATAGGACCCTGATAAGGTCAATTTTAAAGAAAACCCCATATGAGTTATACAAAGGAAGGAAGCCAAATATTTCACATTTTCATGTTTTTGGATATAAATCTTTTGTTTTAAATAATAGAAAGGATAACTTGGGGAAGTTTGATGCTAAGTCTGATGAAGGTATTTTTCTTGGCTATTCTAATCATAGCAAGGCTTTTAGAATTTATAATAAAAGAACTATGACTATTGAAGAATCTTTTCATGTTGCTTTGGATGAAACTAATCCAAATGGACTGAGAAATTACTTTATTGATGATATTGCAGAAATCTTAGTAGAAACACATTTGGATAACAAGGAAAAAGAAGTCAAAAAGCAATAGGAAAGTCAAGAAGACACCCCAAGACAAGAGGATTCACAAGTCATGGACCTTCCCAAAGAATGGCGGACTTCAAGACATCATCCTCTTGATCAAATAATAGGTGATGTATCTAAAGGTGTAAGTACTCAAAACTCAATTAGAAATATATATAACCATATGGCCTTTGTTTCACAAATTGACCCTAAAGACATAAATGAATCCTTTAACGATGAACATTGGATCTTGGCCATACAAGAAGAATTAAACTAATTTAAAAGAAATCAAGTTTGGAAATTAGTTCCAAGGCCCAATGATCATCCAATCATAGGTACCAAATGGGTCTTTAGGAACAAGCTCAATGAAATAGGTCTAATAACTAAAAATAAAGCTAGGTTGGTTGCAAAATGCTATAATCAAGAAGGAATAGACTATGAAGAAACCTATGCAGTTGTAGCTAGATTAGAAGTTATTAGAATGTTACTTGCATTTGCTTGCCTCGTGGATTTTAAATTATTTCAAATGGATGTTAAAAGTACCTTTTTAAATAGTTTTATTCAAGAGGAAGTATACATCAAACAATCTCTGGGTTTTGAAAATTATGAACTACCAACCATGTTTTTAAACTGAAAAAGACCTTGTATGGTTTAAAACAAGCTTCTAGAGCTTGGTATGAAAGGTTGAGTAAGTTTCTTTTAGAAAATGGTTTTATAAGAGGAAAAGTTGATACTAACCTTTTTATTAAAAATAAAAAGCATGATATTCTCCTTATACAAGTTTATGTGGATGATATTATTTTTGGTGCTACTAATGAATCCTTTTGTAAGGAATTTACTAAAACAATGCAACATGAGTTTGAAATGTCGATGATGGGAGAACTTAACTTCTTCCTTGGGCTTCAAATAAAGCAAACAAAAGAAGGGACTTTTATAAACCAAACCAAATACTGCAAGGAACTTCTCAAAAAGTTTGGAATGGACAATGCTAAACACATGGCTACACCAATGGGCACTTTTGCTATTTGAATAAAGATAAAGGAGATAAATCTATAGAAATTACGAAATACAGAGGTATGATTGGATCTCTCTTTTATCTTACTGCTAGTAGGGCAGATATAATGTTTAGTATATGCATGTATGCTAGATATCAACCTGATCCTAAAGAATTACATCTTTGTGTTGTAAAAAGAATCATGAAATACCTACTAGGCACTTCACAAATGGGTTTGTGGTACCCTAAGGGTGCCTTTGTAGTTGAGAGGGTTGGTGAGTGAAGTAGTTGAGAGGGTTGGTGAGTGAAGTAGTTGAGAGGGTTGGTGAGTGAAGTAAATTTCTTGTCTGACTTGGAAGCCAAAAATGACCAACTATACTTTAGACCCATGAAAAGTACTCTTCATAAAAGTTGTAGATCTTTGTCTTGGTTATAACATGCATATCTGGATCATCCAATTACAAATTTAGAATTGATTGATCTAAACTAATCACATAAATGAAGATTGAGATTTGTGATGAAACTTAGAACTGATTGATCTAAATTAATCACAGAATTGAAAAGGTTAGGTTACTGATTTATGCCTAAGTTAATTGAATTTGGTACTTGAAATTAACATAGATATTCATGAATGGCGTGATTACAGATTTGTGTTTATCACTTGTTAATTGACGAACGTCTGTTCTCATAATTGACGAACGCATCTTAATCGGAATCTTGTAAAGATCTATCATTCTCGATTCATATTGAAGATACCTTGCTTGTTGGTTTGAGATATGGAGAATTGTTAACTCATGAATTTTTTGATCCCTTGAACCTTTGGTTGTTCTTCTTGATTGTAAAATTTTGTGCTCTTGAATGTCGTTGGAATTTAAATTTTTATTAATCTCTTATGTCCTTGTTTTGGTCTTGAGTTTTGCCCAAGAGTGCAAAAAGCTAAGTGTGGGGGAATTTGATAATCACATATTTTATTCATTAAGAAACCCTTATGTTTAGTCATTTACACTCTCCATATTCTTAATTGATTGAGTTTGGTATGATTTTGTGAGTTTGAGCTCAAATTGGTCCTAATTGAATATTTTTAGCATTATTGAGATTTGACATTGTTTCTGTATTTTGGCCATAACTTGAGTTCCTGATATCTGATAATCATGAATTTTACCTTGTAGGAAAGCTCAGAGGAAGCTCTACAACTTTGATGAAGAGCTCGAAGTCCTAAACAGATGTGTAAGGAACCTAAGTTTACATAGAATTCAGAATACGGGTTCTGTCACTAGAATCCGAATGGTGTGCACTCATAAAATCATATCTCAAGCTGTAATAATGGAGATGGGCTGAAATTTGGATACTTGATAGTTAAGATCCAAATAAACAACTTTCATGAAGAACAGTTTTTGAAAAAATGAAGTCTAATGGGTGAGTTTGAGCTTGCAAGTCAGAACAGAGGTGCTGAAGTTGGGTTTGAGCAACCTGCGGTATTTGGGTCATATCTTGGGCTGTAGAAAGCCAAATTGGATGATCCAGATATGCATGCTATAGCCAAGACAAAGATCTACAACTTTCATGAAGAGTACTTTTCATGGGTCTGAAGTATAATTGGTCGTTTTTGGCTTCCAAGTCAGACAAAAAATTTACTTCACTCATCAACCCTCTCAACTACTTCACTCACCAACCCTCTCAACTACTTCACTCACCAACCCTCTCAACTACTTCACTCACCAACCCTCTCAACTACTCTACTCACTAACCCACTCATACACCCACTCCCCTTTGTCATTTTGTTACCCTAGACTTCTATAAAAGGCACCATTGGTTATCATGAAAGGCACAAGTTGTATTCCCCTTCATTTTTCTCATAGTTTCTTCTTGTTTCTTCATAGTTTCTCATAGCTTTTGTATATTTTGATGCTCCCCTTCATGGTAATGGAGGGCTAAGCTACTTTCGGTCAATTTAGAACTCTTGAAGAGATTGTGGTTTGGATTCTTGAGACCTTGGTTATGTATTGTATTTGATTTGTAATTGAATTTCTCTTTTCTTCTTCTTCTTTCTTCTTCTTGATCTTGAATGCATGAATGATGATTCTATTTATATTGATCTGATTTGATCTTGGTTTAAGATTAAGATTTGTGATGAAACTTAGAACTGATTGATCTAAACTAATCACATAAATGAAGATTGAGATTTGTGATGAAACTTAGAACTGATTGATCTAAATTAATCACAGAATTGAAAAGGTTAGGTTATTGATTTGTGCCTAAGTTAATTGAATTTGGTACTTGAAATTAACATAGATCTTCATGAATGGCGTGATTGCGGATTTGTGTTTATCACTTGTTAATTGAATTCTAGACGATCGTCTAGTATGAATTCTGGATTTGATGCAGAAATCTCGGTTAGATCCAAATTAACAATTCAATTGCACTTCAAGTGTTCTATGAAGGGTCTATGATTGAATCCACCCAATCTTTGATAGGTTTCTAAATTAATTGCTCTTTAATTGTTATTTCTTCTTTTAATTTTAAGTGCGATCTTAAACTGTCAAACCCCCCTTTGCTAACTTTCACTTGATTTGATTAAATTACATCTACAATCCTCGTGGAGATGATCCGGTGTTGTCACTGTGCTACAAGCTTAGGTAATAACTTCGGTTATAATTTTGACTGAGTTCGGCGTTCGTCAATTCTCAAAAACACATGCTCACCTTTCTCAAATTCAAGAGGTCACCGTCTCTTATCGGTATAGCTCTTCTGTCAGCTCTAAGTTGCTCTTATTTTTTCCTGGATCATCTTAACCTTTTCAGTTGTCTGTTACACAAGTTTAGGTCCTACTGCAAAGTTTTCGCGATCTTGCTACCAGCACAAGGGTGTCCTACATCGTCGCCCATACAAAGCCTCGTAGGGTGCCATCCTAATGCTTGTATGGAAACTGTTATTATAGATGAACTCTATCAAGGGCAAGAATTCATCCCAACTCCTTGTCTGCTCCAAGACACAAGCCCTTAATAGATCTTCCAATGATTGGATTATCCTCTTTGACTGACCATTCGTCTGCAGGTGATATGTAGAACTTAGATGAAACTTCGTTCCCATTGCTTTCTACAAACTTTGCCAAAATCTTGATGTAAACCTTGGGTCTCTCTCGGAACGATACTCAAGGGTGCACCATGTAGTCTAACAATCTCGCCAATGTATACTTGAGTCAACTTCTCTATCGAGTATCTCATGTTAATTAGCAAGAAGTGCGCTGGCTTTGTAAGCTAATCAACAATTACCCATATTGAATCGTACCCTTTCTTCGCTTTTAGCAGTCTACTCACAAAATCCATTATAATGCTATCCCATTTCTATTCTGGAATAACTAGAGGCTGTAGTGTTCCAAAAGGTCTTTGGTGTTCCACTTTAGCTTTCTGGCAAACTAAGCACGATGACACATACTCGGCAACATCCCTCTTCATTCCTTGTCACCAATACAATCGTTTCAGATCTTGGAACATCTTAATAGTTCTTGAGTGTATACTTAACTTGCTTTCACAGGCTTCCTCAAGAATCACCTTCCTAAGCTCGGGATCATTCGGTACACAAACTCTGCTTCTGAATCTTAGGATTCCATCTAGGTTTTTCGTGAACTCAGATATAGTACCTCACTTCACTAGCTCTTTCTCATCCTGTAAGTAGAGGTCACTTCCTTACTTTTCCCGACTTTCTTCCATCGATCTACTCGAAATAGTGATCATGTTCAAGTACATCTTTCCTAGTGTCAATTCCACAGACAAATGCATATCCGTAAACTGTTCTATTAACTTTCTTTCTTTGAGGATCATAATAGAAACATTAAGCGTCTCTCTACTCAAAGCATTCGTTACCATGTTCGCCTTCCCGGGATGATATTGGAGTTAGAAATCATAGTCTTTCAAGAATTCCAACCACCATTTTGCCTCATATTTAACTCCTTTTAGTTGAACAAGTATTTCAGACTCTTATGATCACTGTAGACATTGAACGTTGCTCTATAAAGAAAATGCCTATAGATCTTCAATGCAAACACACAACGGCTAACTTCAAGTCATGCATGGGATAGTTCTTCTCATGTATCCTCAATTGCCATAAGTATACGCTACCACTCTTCTATTTTGCATGAGGACGCACCCTAAGCCTTGATATGAAGTATCATAGTACACCTCAAAAAGTTCATTTGGATCAGGTAAGATTAGCACTGGGGAATCGATCAATCATCTCTTCAACTCCTGAAAGCTTTCCTTACATGCATTTGTCCATGCAAAAGGTTGATTCTTCCATGTAAGCTGAGTGAGAGGTCCTACTATCTTGGAGAACCCTTCAATAAACCTTCGATAGTAACTGGCTAACCCGAGAAAACAATGGATTTTTGATACCGTCTTTGGCCTTTCCCATTGAAGAACTGCTTCGACTTTCGACGCATCTACTTCAATTCCTTCCTTTAAAATCACATGGCCCAAAAATTGAACTTCGCTTAACCAGAACTCACATTTAGACAACTTTGCATATAACTTGTTTTCTCTCAAAATATGAAGAACCACCTTGAGATGTTCAACATGTTCCTCTTAACTTCGAAAGTAGACCAAAATGTCATTAATAAAGACAACAACAAACCTATCCAGATAAGGACAAAAAATCCTGTTCATGAAGTCCATGAATACGGTAGGAGCATTGGTTACTCCGAACGGTATCACAAGATACTCATAATGCCCATAACGCATCCGAAAAGTCATCTTAGGAACATCCTCTACTTTCACACGTATCTGATGATAGCCAGAGCGTAGATCAATCTTAGAGAAAATAGCAGCTCCCTTCATCTGATCCATTCGATCATCTATTCTTGGAAGTGGATACATGTTCTTGATTGTGATCTTATTTAATTGGCGATAGTCTACACATAATGCAGAAGTCTCGTCCTTCTTCTTAACTAACAACACTGGAGCTCCCCACGGCGAAACGCTAGGTCTCATAAACTTCTTCTCTAACAGTTCTTCTAACTGCTTCTTAAGCTCGGCTAACTCTGCTGGTGACATTCGATATAGTGCCATGGATATAGGACCCGATCCTGGTATAAGATCGATAGAGAATTCTACCCCCCTTTTCAGTGGTAAACCAAGTATATCATTAGAAAAAATTTCAGAAAACTCATTGACTATAGGAATAGCATCTACATTGGTCTCACCTTTGACTTCTACGGAAGACAAAAGCATGTATCCTTGAGCTCTTTCCCTCAAGAAAATTCTAGTTTGGTTAGCAGTTATAAATCCAGAAATCTTAAAATCAGAAAATATTAAGGTTTTACTAGAACAGTCTAACAGGACATGGTTATAAGGTAACCAATCCATCCCTAGAATAACATCTATCTAAGAAAGGGGTAAATAGATCAAATTGACCGAAAAGATTCGACCTTCTACAAAAATAGGACAATTCAAACAAACTTGGGTAGTAACAACAAGTTTAGTAGTAGGAGTAGAAATACTCAAGTCAAAAGGTAAGGAAGACATAGGCAATACTAATCGGTGCACATAATCATAGGCAATAAAAGAATCAGTTACCCCTGAGTCATATAGTACAGTTAAAAGACTATCTCTTATTTCATAATCTCCCTAAATCAGATCTTCGGATTGGGAGGCTTCTGTTCCCTCCCACTTGAAGTCTTGCAGCATGTACATTACTAACAGAGGGCTCCGCCTTGGGTTGATTACAATCTCTTGAGATATGTCTGACCTTCCCACATTTGAAACAAATGATTCCCTTAATCGTGCAATCCCTCATCAAGTGATCTCTTCCAAATTTTAGATATTTTGGCACAGATGCCTCGGTCGGACTAAACTTGTGGCCACTAGAACATTCTCCACGTGGTTGTTGTTGATCTTGATTTCCTGGTAGTCTCGAATATGGATTTTCCTAAAAATGACTACCACCAACATTCCTCCCCCTTTAGAACCTAACAGGGCCAAAGTTACGGTTCCTAGTTTCACGTGACTGATCCAAATCCTCAATCTTGCGGCATTTGTCCAAAAGAACAGGTGGTGTGGTGTGGAATGTGATTAAAATTAAATATCAAAAACAGTTGCCAAGTTCCACCAAAAATACAAAAACCTTGCAACTAGTTGTAGTAAGCAAGGGTCGATCCACAGAGAACCAATTCAATTAACACTATTAATCCAATTCCTAAATTAAACTCTGATGAAAAATAAATAGTAAAAGTAAAAGGGGATTTTGTTGATTAAAACTAAAAAGAGAAATTAAACTTAAACCAAAATAGTAAACACAAATTGAATTACGAAGTTAAAGACATTGGTTAAGAGATGGAATCCACCACTAGATTTATATGATAATGCTAACTTACATACCCTTTATACCAACATGATCAATTATGTTCTTATGTGATTATGAGATAAATCCCATGTCTTCCTTAAGTTTCGCTTAATTCAGCAACCGCTCAAATCAAACCCTAACCATTAGTTATTTGTAAAGTAACCGCTCTTACACCTACCTAATGATTGTATTAAGAATTAGAAAACCAATCACACTAAGATCTAATCACACACCGGGATTAAATTACTTAGAACATATATTTCACTAGATCTATTACCGCAACCGCGCATAATATATCTAGATCTACCACTTTTACACTTGGCAAATAGCACAAAGATAATTATACCCACATGAACATCATACATTCCGCTAAATTTACTACCACAACCGCGCATAATAAACCCAGATCTACCACTTTCAAAGCGGGAACAAGTATAAAAACCTTCATACCAACAATAGATTTAGAAATATATGAATAAAAACATAATCGCATTGATATACAGAAATATGCAAGATTCACATAATCAAAACTAGGGTTTCATCTTCCCTTAACCAAATAAGAAAACTAGCCACACATGGCAAATTCAAAAACAGAAGAAAAACATAGTTCAGAATGAAAGTGCAAAAGAAAACTGAAGATCAAACTAGTTTCCAAAGGTTGGGGATGATCGATCTCCGATTGCTCGAACCCGAGACTCCAATCTTCGATCCAATCTTTCTCTCTCTTGTTCTTTGAATCCTCTTCAGCCCCTTGGCTACTCCCTCTATCCCGAATACCTTAAAGGGCTCTAAGCAACCCTATTTATAGGTTTGGGAACCTAATTTAACATTAAAGCACGAAATTAACTTTCTGGTGTGACGACACGGGCCGTGTCATGCTACACGGCCCAACCCGTGTCTGATTCTGGAGACAAATTTCCAGCTATTCCAAGGTCAGAAAGGAACACGGCCCACCCCGTGTCACTTGACACGGGCCGTGTTGTCGGTCAAGACTTAAAATTACCCTTCCTCGTGAAGTCAGAGGCGTACACGGCCTACCCCGTGTCATTTGACACGGGCCGTGTTGATCAGAACCTTCCAGTCTTCAAAGTCAGAATGATACACGGCCTACCCCGTGTCATTTGACACGGGCCGTGTTGATCATTTTCTTCTAATCCAGCCTTGATTCTTCATGAATGCCCTTCTTCCTTTGCTTCTAAAGGTTGATACTGATTCCCTTAAGTCTCTTAACTCTTTTCTCAACAGCTCAAAACCAATGGACTCCATCACTCATAGATCTCCTGAAAATCACAATACGTTTATGAGTGTCTATAACCACATTTAGCATAGTTTCACAATAAACATTCAAAGACAACTCTAAATCAAAAACTTAGCTAAATGTCAATAATTGAGCATATATGGAGTTCAATTAAATCAATCATAAGGCATTTAAAGTATGAAAATAATCGACAGATCAAATACCCCCACACTTAGCCTTTTGGACTCCTGGGCAAAACATAAGACCAAACCAAGGAACATGGAAAACAAAACAAAACAAAACCTAAAAATTTAAAGAACTTAATTTCCAATGATATTCAAGAGAGGCAAAAAGAGCAAGAAAAGATTCAAGGGATCACAATATTTAAGAGATAACAATTCTTCAAATTTTCAACCAACAAGCAAGGCATCTTTAATTTGAAAAGCATGAATTAAGAATGATAGATTCTCACAAGATACAC
This sequence comes from Ormosia semicastrata, assembly GCA_029884595.1. Taxonomy (NCBI): domain Eukaryota; kingdom Viridiplantae; phylum Streptophyta; class Magnoliopsida; order Fabales; family Fabaceae; genus Ormosia; species Ormosia semicastrata. The sequence goes on along the minus strand of JAQQTO010000062.1, from coordinate 12,416,254 downwards.
TCTCAATCTCTCAAGTGTTTACAAGGTAAGTATTTCACTCAATTCAACCCATGAAAAATGCACTACCATAAGCTTGCTTATCTTATACTTCTCCACTACTCAAACACATGCACACACAAATCAAGAGAACTTTATTTAAGGTTGTAATGGGGCTAAGGTAAGGGAAGGAAGTAATATGGATGTGGTAAGATGAGCACCCAAGAGAATAAAAGAACATTGGGGAGAAACTCAATTGACAAACATGAAATTTTTATCCCCTCAAATCTATATAATGCACATTCTCTTTACATCTTCCTTTCCTTTTTCTTTCTTTTCTTTTACAATCTTTCTTGAATTTTTTTCTTTTTCTTTGCATATTTTTTTTTCAACACCTTGAATATTACATATCAACTTACACAACCCCCACACTTGTCCTATTAAACACTTGCAAGCAAAAGAGCTCCTCCAATGAAAATGAACCAATGCTCTCCCATTCTCTAAGGTAAGGTAAAATCATGATTTTTCACATAGAGCATATAATGAGATAAGATAAAGAATAGGCAAATAGGCTCAAGGGGTTAATCAAAGGGAAATAATGCAAGGTTGGCTATTTGGCCAAAGTAGTTAATCACAAAAGAATGCCTCAATCATGTTCATGTATGCAAGTGAAAATGTAACTTCAAAAAGAATCAAAGCAAGTTCTAGAGTGATCAATATGACATAAGTGAAAATCACACAAGAAAGAAAAGAATGGTATAAATGTTAAATCCATCCATCAAAAGGCTCAAAATTTCACCAGGTATGCATCTATCAAACTCAATTCATCAATCAAACATCCAAAACCAAGCATGCCAAATTCAAGATGACAGAAGAAATTTATAAATCATAACCTTGAATTTCAATTGCTTCAAACTCATAGACTTCACAAATCTCAAAACATCATTGGAAATCAAATAAAAACACAATTTTTTTCAAAAATAGAAAATAGAAATTAAAATAAAAACAAAAATAAAACAGAAAACAAAATGTCAATTCCTCCCCCACACTTAAATTCTACATTGTCCTCAATGTAAACCTCAACAATAAACAATCATTAATAAATTTAGGACAAGTAAAATAAAAGAGAGGAAAGAAACATCCTTATTAATTGAAGTAACAGAGGTAGATGAAGAAATTTCCACCAGGATCCCATTGGCGAAAGCATAATAACCAATTTATGCTTGAAATAACATGAAAGCTTCCACTGGGGTCCCATTGGCTAAAACGTAATGACCAAGTTATGGTTGAAACAGCATGAGGGCTTCCACCAGGGTCCCATTGGCCTTCCTTAATTGCCTTGACTTCACCACTGAAAAGTAATATGTGCACTTCATCAACTTCATATGCATAGTTTCTATTGGACCATGGCCCAAAAACAAAATCCACTTCAGCAGTGTCCGTCATCTGGTGCTCTTCACCCTTCATTGAAAACTCTTCAGTAGCCTGCAATTCTATCTCTCCTTGTATCTTAGACCCTGCAATTGCATCAAAAGCATTATTGATAGATCCTTCAACAACATTAGCTTTTGTATAAACAGAATCATCAGCTCTCAAGAATGCAAAAATTTCAGCACAAATAACACATATCATGTCACCATCACAATCAGTACATGAGTTGCAATGAGTATAATTATTGAAACCAATAAAATCGGAAATTCATCACACAACTCATCATCTTGTCTCTCCACTACCTTAGGAAGGGGTTCAAGAATACTTACCTTGGGGGCCTTAGAGTTTTCCCCCTCCTCACTTACCTCTTCAGGCTCTATTTCTTTCTCTTCAATAGCTTGTGGATGAGAGGTGGGCTCATCTAACGTCTTCCCACTGTGCAATGTGACAGCACTAGGATCTTCCTTCATATCCTCTTCGAATTGTGAGGGAAGTCTCCTAGAAATTAGGCTTGACATCTTACTGAATTCTGTGGCTAACTGCCCCAAAAAGTTTTGCAGGTCATCGCTCATGGCCTTTGTCTCTTGCTGAAACTGAATGTTATTAGTGGCCATTTGTCTTATTAGCTCCTCCAAAGGAAGGTTCAGGTTGCCTAGGAGGTTGAACTTGTTGCTGCCCATGACTCAAGTTAAGAGGATCCCACCACCCTGGATAATATGTATTGGAGTAGGGGTTGTAGTTGTCGGACGGTTCAGAATATCCCCATATTGCCTCTACCTCCTCATTTGTGTCTACTAAGAAAGTGGGACACAAATCAGTGGGATGTCCAGGATAAAAAGCAAATTTACAAGCTTCCATGATCAAATGGATATCAACACCTACAAACACTCAGAAAGAAAGAATCAAAAATTAAAATAAAAAAATAAAAATAGAGTAAAAATAGGAAACAAATTAATAGCGCAATTGGAAAATTAGTTCCCCGGCAACGACGCCAAAATTTGGTGTGGTGTGGTGTGGAAATTGATTAAAATTAAATATCAAAAACAGTTGCCAAGTTCCACCAAAAATACAAAAATCTTGCAACTAGTTGTAGTAAGCAAGGGTCGATCCACAGAGAACCAATTTAATTAACACTATTAATCCAATTCCTAAATTAAACTCTGATGAAAAATAAACAGTAAAAGTAAAAGGGGATTTTGTTGATTAAAACTAAAAAGAGAAATTAAACTTAAACCAAAACAGTAAACACAAATTGAATTACGAAGTTAAAGACATTGGTTAAGAGATGGAATCCACCACTAGATTTATATGATAATGCCAACTTACATACCCTTTATACCAACATGATCAATTATGTTCTTATGTGATTGTGAGATAAATCCCATGTCTTCCTTAAGTTTCGCTTAATTCAGCAACCGCTCAAATCAAACCCTAACCATTAGTTATTTGTAAAGCAACCGCTCTTACACTTACCTAATGATTGCATTAAGAATTAGAAAACCAATCACACTAAGATCTAATCACACACCGGGATTAAATTACTTAGAACATATATTTCACTAGATCTATTACCGCAACCGCACATAATATATCTAGATCTACCACTTTTACACTTGGCAAATAGCACAAAGATAATTATACCCACATGAACATCATACATTCCGCTAAATTTACTACCGCAACCGCGCATAATAAACCCAGATCTACCACTTTGAAAGCGGGAATAAGTATAAAAACCTTCATACCAACAATAGATTTAGAAATATATGAATAAAAACATAACTGTATTGATATAAAGAAATATGCAAGATTCACATAATCAAAACTAGGGTTTCATCTTCCCTTATCCAAATAAGAAAACTAGCCACACATGGCAAATTCAAAAATAGAAGAAAAACAGAAGAAAAACATAGTTCAGAATGAAAGTGCAAAAGAAAACTGAAGATCAAACTAGTTTCCAAAGGTTGGGGATGATTGATCTCCGATTGCTCGAACCCAAGACTCCAATCTTTGATCCAATCTTTCTCTCTCTTATTCTTTGAATCCTCTTCAGCCCCTTGGCTGCTCCCTCTATCCCGAATACCTTAAAGGGCTCTAAGCAACCCTATTTATAGGTTTGGGAACCTAATTTAACATTAAAGCACGAAATTAACTTTCTGGTGCGACGACACGGGCCGTGTCATGCTACACGGCTCAACCCGTGTCTGATTCTGGAGACAAATTTCCAGCTATTCCAAGGTCAGAAAGGAACACGGCCCACCCCGTGTCACTTGACACGGGCCGTGTTGTCGATCAAGACTTAAAATTACCCTTCCTCATGAAGTCAGAGGCGTACACGACCTACCCCGTGTCATTTGACACGGGCCGTGTTGATCAGAACCTTCCAGTCTTCAAAGTCAGAATGATACACGGCCTACCCCGTGTCATTTGACACGGGCCGTGTTGATCATTTTCTTCTAATCCAGCCTTGATTCTTCATGAATGTCCTTCTTCCTTTGCTTCTAAAGGTTGATACTGATTCCCTTAAGTCTCTTAACTCTTTTCTCAACAGCTCAAAACCAATGGACTCCATCACTCATAGATCTCCTGAAAATCACAATACGTTTATGAGTGTCTATAACCACATTTAGCATAGTTTCACAATAAACATCCAAAGACAACTCTAAATCAGAAACTTAGCTAAATGTCAATAATTGAGCATATATGGAGTTCAATTAAATCAATCATAAGGCATTTAAAGTATGAAAATAATCGACAGATCAACAGGGAACTAACCAATTCCCAAAGTAAAACTGCTTTCTTCAAGTCATGGCTCAGTCCTTCTTTAAATTTGTGGCACTTCTACTCTTCATCAGGTTGCATATGGAAATACCTTAAGAACTTTGAGAAGCTCTCAAACTTAGCAGCATACTCCTCAACTGACATGCCCCTTTGATTCAGGCCTAGGAATTCCATTTCCTTTACGTGTCTCGAGCTGGCTTGAAAGTACTTCTCCAGGAATTTATCCTTGAAGGCTTTCCAAGTGATTATGGTTCCCTCAGCTCTCATCAATCATTGGGCTCCCGCCCACCAGTCTTCGGCACCTCCCATGAGCATAAAGGTAGCCTAGGTCACCTCTTTGAGCATCAGTGCATCCCATTCCTCCAAATATCTTCTCCAATTCTTGGATCCAAAGACTCGCTTTCTCCAGGTTGAACTCTCCTCTGAGTTGTGGTGGATTATTAAGACGAAACTCTGATAAATTCTGAGTTTCAGCAATAGTTTCTTTTTGTTGGGCGGCTCTTTAATTCTATTGCATTATAACTTGCACCATTCTCTGCATTGCCTCCGCTGCTGCCGCCATACCCTCGCTATCTCATTCAGGGTTCACAAGTGCAGCTCCACCTCGCGCCATTTCACTTTTCTGAAGTTAAACTAAACAACACACAATGAAAGTCAGATGAAATCATCTCAATCAATTTTGTCTCCTTTCGAAAAACCAACAAAGAGAATCACATAACACAAGAAAGACTAACCTAACCACAAACCCCGAAAGACTCAAACTTGAGCTCTAATACCAACTAATGTAACACCCTCCTTTGGGTGCCACATTTAAACTCTAATATTTCCCAATGTTTGACAAAATTCGAAAAGGTCTAGTATACTAAAATACTAATTTCAAATTTTCCTTTTTTAAAGCATAACTTAAATGAAACATAAGCAATACAAGACATAATTACTATATATTATATACCAAAAGATTATATACAACTGTAGCATGGATCATGGTCTACCCAAAATATAATAAAGTTTATACCCAAAAGACATATATATATATATATATATATATATATATATATATATATATATATATATATATATATATATATAGCTATTTAACAAGACACAACTACAAGCCCAAGTCCACATGCCCTAAGGAGTGGGGTCTTCCACAGGATGTGTAACACCCTAAAAAAAATTTGTTATTTTTCAGTAATGTCTGAATTGTACTGTTTTGTGATTTCTGTGTGTTGTAAATTTATTTTGAATATTCAGTGACTATTTTTAATTTTTGTGTGTGATTTACTCCGAGTTAGGAAAATAATAATTTTCGGGCTAGGAAATATCTTTGACAATTTATTCGGAGCCGGGGGAGCTTACTAAACCTGAATCCGAGAGATATGTTACCCGATCTTTTAATTTCTAGAATTTATCTATGAAATAAAAATATTTCACATTTTATTATCTGTTGGACAGTATCTACTGATTTGCGAGCAGTAGCTTCTGCCTATTGGGTAATAGATCTTGTATCTTTTGTCCGTTGGACAATAGACTGGGAAAAGTCTTTGTGACTCACAATTTGGTGAACCAATAGGAATTGGTTAATGTTAATGGCTTGAATTTTCTAATTCAATAGGATGTGGTCAACGATAATGGCTAGACTAGTTAGCCAATAAACTAAGTAATCTAACTAAGTTAACCTAAAGCCTAAGTAGTAACTAAATGGAACAAACTTAGTTTGCTACTCCTTAGGGCTCCATGGTTTCAAGGAGATTCTTGAGCCTTCTAGAATGCATGATTCATCTAGTGTGACCAATGCATGACCTAAGCCTTGTAACTAAATAGTTAGCCATGAAACTAAGTGAACTAACTAAGTTAGCTTAAGTGTAACTTGGAACTACATGAATTAAAACTTAGTTACCTTTTCTCTATGTGCTCCACATCCACCTAGTGCTTCTAGGATGTTCATGAACAAGTTACTTATCTAATGTGACCAAGGAGTGATCACTTAATGATATAAGCCATGTGAAACCATGTGCTTAGTTTTTATCTTGTTGAATAAGTTTTAACCTTCCTATCCTATGCACTCCATGGCCAAGCTCAAGTAAATTGGATATTTCACTTCATCAATATCACTTTGTGACATAAACTCTTCACTTCATTCTCTCTCATCCAAGAACAACAAAGAAACTCCATTCTCTCCCTCTTGAGAAGCTCTCGGCCTCCACATCCAACACCAACATCCAATCTCCTCTAATTTTATCCAACACCATTTTCTTAACCTAGACAACATTCTAAACACCTTTCATGTTGCAAGTTTCACCTAGTTCATCCATTTGGTGCTTTAAAATCAAGCTAGAGTTTTCTACTCCTAAAGGTAAAATTTGGTTTCTTGATTCTAAATTGATTCTTGAGTTTCTAAGCCATGATTGATCCATGGTTTCTCTTTTTCAAGCTTAGTTTACGACTTTGTCTTAGTTTAAGCTTGTTAGGGTTCTTCTTTGGAGGCTCACGAAAATCCCTACGAGAAGCAACTTGAAGGATTTTGTCTTCATTGAGCAAAGAGGGAGATTAACCTCATCAACCAAGTGTTGGTGGTGATGGAATGACTTGTTTGGGGTGAAAAATCCATAAGGATCTATTCACTTGTGTGTTTTAAGTTTGCTTTGTTTGTGATGATTCTTGGTTGGTATGATTTATAGCTTTGATTATATGCTTGAATTCGTGATTGTGGAAGCATGTTAATTATTGTATATGGCATGATGTGATTTATGTGATGAGGATGAGTACTAAGGTTCCAAAGAACCTATGGAGGTTCACAGCCTCAACACCACTATTGGAGCAAAATGTTTTAAATTATTTTCTTAATCATGGATTAAATGATTTAATGATAAGGAATTGGACTAAACGTTTTTACAAAGAATAAGGTGATAGAAAATAATTAAATATGATTTATGAAGCATATAGTGTAATTTGGCTAACATGCCTATTTTTGATATTTTAGATCCAAAATATTTTTACAAACTGTAGACTTAGGTATTTAACTAATAGAAAATTAATTTGATAGGTTTTTAGACATAAAAAGAAAGTAAACTAATTTTTAGAATAAGTTCAAGGTAATTTTGTGAGAAATAATGGAAAATGCTACTTAAAGAATTTTTCAATAGTAAAATATGGTAAATAAAGCCAAAATAAATATTTTATGTGAAAAATTTTAGAGAAACGCCACTTGTTTTCAAAATAGTGATTTTTAGGCTATCAGATTGAGAAAATGATTTAAAATTGCTACACGATTGAGAAAATGTTTAAAAATTCCTATGCGATTTAGAAAACGTTTCAAAATATTTCTGCAATTATAAAAATGCTAGAAAATACTTATGCGATTTGAAAAAATAAGAAAAATATTCTGCGATTGTGAAAATGTGATAAATTATTTACGCGATTGGAAATAACAGCAGGTTATTGTCGGGCTATTGTGGTGGGCCCAGTTATGTTGAAAAGTGATACTGCCAAGAGATGACGTGTGTGTATGAAATATTGTGAGAATGATGATTGTATGTGTATTTGAATCATACATCATGCATTGAAAAATGCATCAATTTAATTAGTTAAGGCAATATGCCTAGGAGATTGAATTTACACCTTCGTGTGGTTCAGAATTGCGTAGTTACGATCTTCAGTGATCTTGGAGACATCGGGGTGTAGAATGTCATATGTGGCCAGATGGTAGCACCTCTGTGCTGTGGTATCCTATGCAAACACACCAACGATCTTGAGGGAGTTACTACTCTTTTCGTGATTGGTTGAGAGTGTCTTGTATGAGTCATGTTGCGCACATTGATATAATATATTGGCACATGATTTGAGGCTAAGGATATACAGACATGTACTCCCTATCTTTCTCTCCGAAATTGTGATTAGCTCCATAAAGTAGGAATGGGTCTGTGTGCATATGCATAGTTGGTCAACATATTGATATGATAATTATGTTTATCTAATATTTTATCTGTGACGTGATAATATGATTCAATGTGTTAATACTATATCTGTATATTTACTGTCATTTTCTATACTACTATGGCAGTATTGATGTATGGGATCTCACCTCTTTGCTGTGTTATATCTATTTTATTGTGTGTGTTTGATGAAGAATGAGGAGATGAGGAAGCTGGAAATTCTACTTTCCATCAGTAACAGTTTTCTTTGTTTGCTTGAATGGCGACAAGGCGCCAAGTGCTGGGTTTTGTCCGAGTACAGTTCCACGGTGGAACTGACGCTTAGAGTTTTGATTAGGGTAATGAACGTTTTGTCTACACTGGGGACTTAACTTTAAACCTGAATGGAACCCGTGATAGGACTCCCATTTTGACTCAACATGCGTTTGTGCGTCTGGAGTTCTTAATGCCAACATGAGAACTCTAGGGTGGTACTGTTTATACCCCATGAGAGGACTCTGTAGTGTCTTCAGCTAGAACCCCTATCAGGCGACCGATGTACCTGCCTGGGTTCTTTGATAACGTAGAGGAGGAGGATCCTTTAAAGGGCCCAAATCCTTAGTTTAGTTTTTAGAGGTTCTGGTTTAGTAGTTATGTTTTGATGTACATACTGTATATTTCATCTTTTGGGAGTTGGTGTGTTTATGTAAATTATTTGGGAATAAGGTTTGAAATATCTATGTATATTATAGTGTGTTTATTTTAGTTAATTTGTACTTATGATTTTTATTTATTTTCATTTATTCTATAAATGAAATTTTTAAAATTAATGTTTTTACAAGATTAATTCTTTTACAACTTGGGTAAGTTATATTAGGATTAGTCTTAAATGTGATACCCTATGGTGGGTGTTACATTAGTTGGTATCAGAGTCCCAATTAGAGTCTTTTGGGTTTTTGCTGTTAGGTCTGTTTTGCTTGTGTTGTGTGATTCTCTATGTTTGGTCACCACAATGAGACAAATATTGTTTGAAGTGATTGCAATTTGAATTTGATTTTGCATTATTTAGTTTAATTTCAAAGGAGTAAAATGGCTCGAGGAAGAGGTTCAAGTGTGGATAATGAATGAGATCACGAAAGCATGACTGCAGCAGCTGATGCGATGCGAAGGATGGCAGATATGATTGTGCAACAGAATCAATGAGCTGCATAACAATAAGAAGCAAAAGCTGATGCCCATAATTTTTCTGAGTTTTGTCAAAACAATCCGCCATAGTTTAGAGGCGAGTTTGATCCGGAGAAGGCAAGTTTGTGGATCCAAGAGCTGGAAAAGATTTTTGAAGGAATAGGATGTTTGGACGATCGCAAAATGACTTATGCCATATTTATATTGATGGGAGACGGTGAAAATTGGTGGAAAGCAACTCAGAAAGTACTACAAGCTAAAGGAAGGGAAATTACATGGGAAGTATTCTGTGAAGTATTTCTGGAAAAATATTTTTTGGATAGTGCAAGGTATGACAAGGAGATGGAATTTCTTGGACTATGACAAGGTGGAATGACGGTTAGTGAGTATGCTGTAAAGTTTAAGAGCTTATCAAAGTTCTCATGATATTTTCAAATCCAGCCAGACTGCTGTAAGTTTGAAGAAAGTCTAAGAGTTGAGTTGAAGCGAGGGGTACTGCCAATGAGAATGAATAAGTTCTCAGCATTGATGGACATATGTTGTAGACTTGAAGAATTAGAACCATCTCGAGATACAAGGAATCATAACTTTGGACCATCTAGGTTCCAAAGGGGAGGAAATAGCAACAACAACTGGTTTCAGCGGAAACCATATTCCTGACCGTCGGGAAGCCAGCAACAACAACAACAGCCACATGGAGGAGGTTCAAGTAGCAGTCATTTTGGTCAGACTGTGGCACCGCCAATGAAGTGTCTGAAGTGTGGAAAGGGCCATATGATAAGGGACTGCACGAGTAGGGGAATAATTTGCTTTAAATATGGAAAGCTTGATCACATCTCGAGGGACTGTGATCAAGCAAAGGTGGAGCCTTCAGTAAGTAACGTTCGTGCTGCTAAGCCGCAAGTTGGTGGGTGAGTGTATACAATGAGTGGAGCTGAAGCCTCCCAGTCTGAAGATCTTTTCAAGGGAGAAGGTGTCATATCAGGTAATCTTTTAACTGTACTATATGATTCGGGTGCAACTTATTCATTTATTGCATATGACTGTGTGGATCATTTGGGATTGCCTGTGTCTTCTTTGAACTTTTAATTGATTGTTTCTACACCAACTACCAAGCCTATTGGTACTTCTAAAATATACCTAAATTGCCCTGTTACTATCAATAATCGAGTCTTTTCTGTTGATTTAATTTGTTTGCCTCTTACCGATGTTGATATAATTTTAGGAATGGATTGGTTATCCTCTAACCATATCCTATTAGACTATTCTAAAAATACCTTAGTATTTCCTGAGAATGAGGTTTCTGGATTTTTGACTGCAAAACAAGTCGAATCTTTGTTGAGGGATAGAGCCCAAGGGTACATGTTGTTGTCTTCTTTAGAAGTCAAGAATGAGAAGGATGTGAATGCTATTTCTGTTGTAAATGAGTTTCCTAAAGTTTTTCTTGATGAGGTACTCGGATTACCACCGAAAAGAGAGATAGAGTTTTCTATCGATCTTGTACTAAGAGTAGGTCCTATATCAATTGCACCGTACCAGATGTCACCGTCAAAATTAGTAGAGTTAAAGAAGCAAATGGAGGAACTGATGGAAAAATAGTTTGTAATACCTAGTGTTTTACCATGGGGAGCTCCAATGTTGTTAGTCAAAAAGAATGATGGATCTTCACGTTTGTGTGTGGACTACCGCCAGTTAAACAAGGTCACGATAAAGAACAAGTATCCACTTTCAAGAATTGATGATTTGATGAACTAATTGAAAGGAGCAGTTGTTTTCTCTAAGATAGATCTGCGATCAGGTTATCATCAAATTTATGTTAAGGTAGAAGATATACCTAAGACAGCTTTTTGAACACATTACGGGCACTATGAGTATCTTGTGATGCCATTCGGAGTGACGAATGCTCCTGCAATATTCATGGATTACATGAATAGGATCTTTCATCTGTACCTAGATAGATTTATCATTGTCTTTATTGATGACATTCTGATCTATTCTCAAAGTCGGGAGAAGTATACTAAACATCTTAGCATAGTTCTCTAGATTTTAAAGGAGAATAAATTATACGCAAAGCTGTCCAAATGTGAATTCTGGTTGGAGGAGGTTCAGTTTTTGGGTCATGTGATTTCTAAGGATGGAATTGTGGTGGATCCAGTGAAGGTGGAAACGGTTCTTCAATGGGAAAGGCCAAAGACAATGACTGAGATCCGAAGTTTTGTTGGGTTAGCTGGATATTACCAGAGGTTTATTGAAGATTTTTCCAAGATAGCTGGACCTCTTACACAACTCACAAGGAAGAATCAAGCTTTTGTCTGGATGGATGAATGCGAAGAGAGTTTCCAAGAATTAAAGAAAAGGTTGAATACTGCACTAGTGTTGATTCTACCGGATCCGAATGAATCTTTTGAGGTATATTGTGATGCTTCTTATCAAGGATTAGGATGTGTATTGATGCAGAATAGAAATGTGGTAGCGTACGCTTCAAGACAACTGAAGGTACATGAAAGGAATTACCCAACGCATGACTTGGAACTAGCCGTAGTTATTTTTGCATTGAAAATTTGGAGATATTTTCTGTATGGAGCTACATTCAATGTCTTCAGTGATCACAAAAGTTTAAAGTATTTGTTTGATAAGAATGAGTTGAATATGAGGCAGAGGAGATGGTTAGAATTTCTAAAGGATTACAACTTTCAGCTTTAATATCATCCTGGAAAGGCAAATGTTATGGTAGATGCTTTGAGTAGGAAGATGCTCAATGTTTCTGCTATGATAATCAAAGAAGAAAATTTGATAGAGCAATTTAGAGATATGTGGCTATCGGTAGAATTAGCGCCAGGAAGAATTCATTTGAATATGGTCACTATTCTGAATGATTTCCTAGAAGAAATCTGAGAAAAGAAGGAAGATGACCAGTTTTTGCAAAACGAGAGGGAATTCTTGAAGCAAGGTCGTGTGGCAACGGTTGAGGAAGGATCTGATGGGGTCTTAAGGTTCAAAGGTAGGATTTGTATACCGAATGATCCCAATCTTAAGAAGGCGATTCTCAATGAAGCTCACACCAGCAGGTTAAGTATACATCCCAGAATGACCAAAATGTATCAAGATTTGAAGTGATTATTTTGGTGGCCTGGAATGAAGAGAGATGTTGCTGAGCACGTGTCATTTTGTCTTGTATGTCAAAAGGCAAAGGTTGAACATCAAAGACCAACAGGTATACTGCAACCCCTAACTATTCCTGAATAGAAATGGGATAATATTGCAATGGATTTTGTTACTGGATTGCTAAAGGCTAAGAAAGGTCATGATTCTATATGGGTCATTGTTGATTAGCTTACGAAGCCTGCACACTTCTTGCCAATCAATATCAGGTATTCAATGGAGAAATTAACCCAGGTGTAAATCAGTGAAATTGTTAGACTTCACGGTGTACCCTCTAGTATCATTTCCAATAAAGATCCAAGGTTCACATCAAGGTTTTGACAAAGTCTACGTTGTTACCAACTAGCTCCAGTACTCAAGAGGAGGGGTGAATTGAATATAAAAACTTTTCGCAAATACTTTTAAAATAAACACAAATATTGAAGCTATTAAATAAATAAGGTGAAATTACAAGAGGAAGAAGAAAAGCTTTAAGAACAGTAAATAAAAAAATATACAATAATATTAAACTGCGTTAAATAAAGAGATAGAGAAGATAAGCGAAGAGCAGACACGATATTTATCCTGGTTCAACCACTAACCCACTTGTGGTCTACGTTCAGTCCTCGAAAAACTATCCGAGATTTCTCACTATGTATACAAGCTTCAATAGGTGCTTGCAACCGTTACACAAAAGAGCACTTTTCACACACAAGGAAACTCTACCCTTGTGCTAAAGTCTCAGCCTGCAAGGATACCTCACTCTTATACAAACCTTTGAGGGATACCTCACCCTCGTTACAATAGAGCAAAAGATTAGAAGAGAAGAAACTATCTTGAAGAGTAAATATTACAACTTAAAGCACTTAAGAAGCTCTCTTAGTATATCTCAAACAACTAATGTAAAAAGAGCATAGAAAAAGAGTAGAAATTATAAATCATGAGTTAGAAAAAGCAAAGAATTAATCAAAATGTTAAGCACTGCTCAGAGATGACCCAAGGTCTCTATTTATAGAGCAATTCAAGAAAATAGTCATTGGGTGCATTAAAAACTCATAATTAAAACAAATACGAACGTTTCTTTCTATATCAGGATCAGTGTTTATTTGAATAACCTTTGCGTTATTCGAATAACATGTTTTGTAAAAGCTTCGTGAAAAATAGTCTGATATAGGTTATTCAAACAATATGTATCTTATTCGAATAACACTATTAAAAAGGAATTTTGAGACAGCAGATTTATTTGAATAACTGGTGAGTTATTTGAATAGGTTATTCAAGAAAAATATTTGGAGAAAACCTATATTCGAATAACAACAAGGTTATTCGAATAGCCTATTTGAAATAAGAAGCACGCAACAAGATTTTTGAAAGCGTTATTCGAATAACCATTGAGTTATTCGAATAACTCTGTAATGAACAGAGTCTGCTGGGCTTAGTTTATTCGAATAAAGGGAACTTTATTCGAATAACCCTATTAAAAACTAGTTTAAAAAAAACCATTTCAAAAGATTTTATTTTCAAAGACACCTACTCTTTTAATTTCTTTTAAAAGAAAGCATTTAAAACTTTGGGTTTTAATAAAAAGATATTTTTATCTTTTCTTCCAAAATAATGAGATATTAAAAAAAAGAGCTCCGTTCAAAAAAGACTCTAAATCTTAAAGCTATTCTTCGAAGTTCTTGGACTTGGTCTTCTTATTATCTTCATGTTTGTTATCATCAAAACCAAACTTCATTGAGCATAGTTAAATACATTCTCCTCCCTTTTTGATGATGAGAAATTATCATTGAGAAAAGGATTAGTTCACAAAAATAGGAATTCACAAAGATAAAGTTTGGAGAGAACTTACTCCCCCTCTTTTTCATCAGAGGTGTTTTCAGATATCAGATATGCACAGCTCCCTCTTTCTTTTAAAATCCAATAACTGATTTATTTTTATCTGACTTTTCTTAAGAAGTACCAAGTACTTGTTTTTATTTTTCTCCCCCTTTGGCATGATTAAAAAGCACTGGGGATCAAGGCAAAACATATAATAGACAGTGCAAATTCATCTCATATAAACAGATAACACAGAATTAAAACATCAAAGTCATTTATATTAAATTTTCAAAGTCATGTACAGCCAGGGCAAAAACAGATACATCAAGTAACCAAGCAAAAACAAAACAAAGCAAAACAAATCAAAGCCTAAAAGTAGGCATCCAATGGCGGAGGAGGGGAGTCAGGTAGTTAGGTGCTCTCTAGATCAACAAAGAGCGAAGGGTAGCCTGCTCATGTTCTACACCTTCTATCCTGTCAAACAGAATAGAAAAGGTGTTCTCTATGTTGGTCCTGTTGTCCTGCAAGGCTGCCATGATTTGATCTGTAACACTCCAAATTCTGACTATGTTAACAGTAATAGCAGAATTTCACTGTTTTGCATTTTCTGTGTGTTATAAAAATAATTTGACTATTTTGATACTATTTTTGATTATTTTGAGTGATTTGCTCCGGGTTAGGAAAATAATAATTTTCGGGCCAGGGAAATTCTTATCTAATTTATTCGGAGGCGGGGGATCTTACTAAACCCAAATCTGAGTGACATAGAAAATAATATTTTAATTTTTAGAATTTACCTGTGAAATAAAAATATTTCAAGGATAAATATCTTCTTTTTTTATTTATAGCAGCTTTTGGTATAATTATTTGACCCAATATATTTTAACTGACAAAAATGTGCTTAGAATATTTTCTGTAAGCTAAATTAGAGTGAACCAATAGGAACCAGTCAAAATAGGTGGCTGGACTTTTTTCTATCCAATAGGAAGTGGTCAAATAAAGGGGCATGAACTTTATTGTGGACCATCGGATGAAAAGTTTGATTAAGATGTTTACGATCATAACCGTTGATCAGATCAATGGTGTGAAATGAATCCTGATAAAATCACTAAGTGATATCCACCTTAAATTAGATCAATGGATAAGAAACAAAGTTAAATTCAATGGCTAGGATTGAGTCAAATATAGTGGCTTGACTTTTACTTAGTAATTAATTAAACCTAATTTAGTCATCTTAATTGCCTAATTAAGAAACTAAGTAAACTAACCTAGTTATTAATTAGTTATAATCTAATTTCTAATTAGATATCCTAATTTTATTTAGAGGCTATGATATATGCAATTAATATTTAATTAATTAGTTATGTAATTAGAATGTTAATTAAGTGTAATTAGGAAACTTAACCTAATTAATTAGCATGCAATTAGGCTTTAATTGAAGTCAAATTAAGTCCCTAATTCCCCTAGACACCCCACGGCCAAGAGGCCAAATTCCACCATGTTCCATAAGCTTCTAGGTTCATCCAAGTGACAATTTGATGACCACATGGTGACCAAGCCATGTGCTATCCATGTGAACATAAAAATAGGATATTTTGGTTCAAGTAAATCTCTTTAATCTCTCCTATGCACATCCCACGGCAGCCCACTCCAATTACTCTCTCATTATTCACTTTTTCTCTCACCAAAAAGCAAGCATCATTTTCTCTCAAATTTCCCAAGAACACCCACTGTTTTTCCTTTCCATTTTCTCTCTAAGTTTCGGCCTCTTCACTCAAATCCACTACCCATCTTCTAGAATTTTTGTTCTTAGCATTTCCTAAACCTTAACCACCTCCTAAACACTTTTCATTTAGGAAGTTTCATCAAAATCCTACCCTAAGTGCTTCAAAATCCAAGTTTGGTTTACTTTCCTAAAGGTAAACTTTGGTTTTTATGGTTTAAAATTTAGTTTGTGATTTTCTGAACCATAATTGTTCCATGATTTTTCATTATTAAGCTTTGTTTCTGATTTTACTTATTGTTAAAGAATTTTAGGGAATTGTTTTGTGACTCACAAGAAATCAAGAGAAGGAAGAGGAGCTTGAGGATCTTGTCTTCAAGAGGTAAGAGGGAGATTTTACCTCACCAACCAAGTTTTGGTGGTGTGGGGATGGTTTTGTAAGGTGAAAAACTCATAAGGGTTTATTCACCTATTGTTTATTGCTTCTTGAATTTTGTTTATGGTGTTTATGGTTTTGTTTTTGTGATTGCATGTGTGATTTTATGATTATTGCTTTGATATATGCTTGTTTATATGATTTTGAATGCATGCAAGTGTATGTGTAATTTAGGATATGAATAACATGACGAAATGTTTGCATGAATGCTCCAAAGAGCAATGAGGCTCACGGCCATACTAGGGTTTAGAGGACCAAAGTCCTGAAAATGAT
Organism: Ormosia semicastrata; assembly: GCA_029884595.1. Taxonomy (NCBI): domain Eukaryota; kingdom Viridiplantae; phylum Streptophyta; class Magnoliopsida; order Fabales; family Fabaceae; genus Ormosia; species Ormosia semicastrata. Next base: position 12,399,573 of record JAQQTO010000062.1, on the reverse strand, counting down.
GAGTTCAGATTGAGGTTAATGGATTAATTGAGAAGGAAATGAATTTGGATAAGTTTGAATGAAGTAAGCAAAATGATTTTTGGAAAAACAATTTGATATAATTAAATAAATGAGTTATGAAATGAAATGTGTGTCAATTCTTGAAGTTTACTGACGTATAGCTCACCCTATGGATTTTGAAGCGCGTCCGGAAAATTTGAGCTTTATTATTTAGAGTAAAAGAAAGAATTTCAATTTTGGGAAAACAGTACAAATACCAATTTTAGAGAGGTCATATTGCAAAAATTTTATAAAAGAGGGACTATATTGTAATTAAAATATTAAGAAGGACTATATTGTAAATATTTTATAAAGAGGGGTCATATTGCATATATTTTATAAATGAGGGGTCATATTATAAATATTTTATAAAAGAGAGACTATTTCATAAATATGAAATTTATAAGGGGCTAGTATGAAAATATTATTTAAATGAGGACTATAATGTAAATATTATGTTTTTGAGGGACTATTGTGTAAATATAAAAAATAAAGCCAATTTTAATATTAAATGAGAAAAATAGTAATTTTGATTTAAAACGTATGAAAAATCGCTGCGCGATTTGAAAATGCGACAAAATTGGGTTGCGATTTAGAAAATGTGAAAATATGACTATGCGATGAAAATACAGTAAAAATAGTGTTGGGTTAATGCGTGGACCCCGAATATGTGATAATAAATTGGAACTGCGAATGGTGCATAGTACATGCATTGGAAGGGTCCGAAGGATTGTATGAGGCTATTTGCCTAGGAGAGAATATACCTCTTGAGTGGGTATGATATGCGTAGTGTAAATCACTTGTTGACCTTGGGGGCATTGGGGTGCGGGTTGTCTACAATGAGCAGTTGGTAGCTCTTCTGTACCGTGGGTTAGACCGACGCAGCACACCAATGATCCTAACTGAGACACTATTCTTAATCAAGATTTGATAAAGACTATCGTGCATATGCTAGATGTGCAAAATTGAGCACGTGGTCTAAGGCATGTTGGTGCAGACAGATCTTTTCGATCACTCTCTTCGACTTGAGTTTTAGCTCCATGGAGTAGGAAATTGAGTCTGTGTGCATACATATAGTTATTAAGGGCATTATCGTAATAATGGTTTATGATAATTGAATTATTGAATATTTGGTTATTAGTAATGGCATGATTGTAATTATTGTATATTACATGTTTTGTGATGATAATAATGTTAGTGACATAACTGTAATTATGGTATGATAGCTGTATGAAATATTGTATGTGTTTATCTTCATTGCTACCATACTGGTATTGGCGTAGGTGATCTCACCTCTTTGTATGCCTATTCTGTATTGTATTTATAATTTAAAAGACGCTGAGCAAGAAGCAGAGGAGGAGCAGATTCCAGTAGAAGAAGCTGAGTTCTAGACGATGGAGATGCCTTGTTTTCTTGGTTATATGAGGTTGACGTTTCTTAGAGGATCTGAGGCATGAAATGTTGATTTGGATAGAGAGCGTATTTAGTACTTGGGCGACCTAAATATTAGATTGAGTAGACAACAACTTGGACATCATTACTTTAGTGTTAATATTTATGTACAACTAAAGTTTCCAATATCTATTAGGCAGTACTGGGGGACTTACTACCATACCCCTAGTGAGGTCAGTATTGTGTCGTCTGCTCGGACACCTGTCTGTAGGACTTCACGTCAAGCTGGATTCCTATATGCTGAGGAATCTGAGGAGGACCCGTCTGAGGGTTCTACTGTCTAGTAGGACTTGGGCAATATGTTAGTTTAAATTAAAATTTAAATATTTTGAATGTCTAGTTTGTAAATATCTAAGTATGATAATACTAAAGACTTGTATATGTATATTGATGTAAATTATTTATGACAATGTTGTTATGTTTTTATTTTTTTCTAAGTTTATCTTATTATTATTATGAAATTTTATAACTCGTATTTATGTTACAAGCACGATTTCTAATAAAGGGGTAATTTAGTAATTAAGTAACATGAAATATGACGCCCTAAGGAGGGTGTTACATGATCCAAGGTGACTGAATCAGGAGCAGCAGGAGCAGGTGCATCAGCAGCAGGGGCAGCAGGAACTTCATCTTGATCTTCATCTTCAACTTCATCAAGGTACACCCAGCCATCAGAAATCTTGACCATCTTCATTTTGTTCAGGGTAAAGGACCCAAAGACATGATGGCAAGTTAGCTTTGTCACCCGCTCAGTTTCCAAGATCTGAGGCTATTTGCCTAGGAAGGCAGAGATGATCAAACCATAGGGCAAATTAGATCGTTCGTTGCCCTTTGCCTTCATCATATTCTTCATGATAAAGGCAGGCGAGTTCACCTAGTATCCTTTCTTGATAAGACATAGCATGAAGATGTCATCCTCACTCAGGTAGGCGTAGTTGCCTCCCCGAGGTGCTAAGATGTGAGCAAAGGCATAGTGTAAGAGCCTATCTTGGCTCTTCATCATGCCTTCCTTGACTCCCTTAGGAGGCAGGGCCGGGCCAGGCTTCAACAGGTCTTCAATGGCTTGAAGCTTCTTGTACTCCTGATCTAGAGCTTTAATATCATCATCAAGGTTGCGCCCAATGGATTGCAACCCAAATATCTGTTGCCAATCACTGGAAGTGATGACCATGTGCTGATCAGAAATGTCTGAATGAAGGTCTTCGCCAACTATCTTCATGTTGTAGTAGAACATCTTTACCAAGTCTGGGTAAAGAGGGGATTGGTGTGAACAGAAGCGAAGAACACCTTGTATGGCCAGAAGGTTAAGGAAGTCAAAGACGCCTTCGTTCTGGAAGAAGCTGAGGTCCATGTAGTTTGGGTGCACAAGGTTACGCTCCCGAAAGTACGTAACGAAGTGACCCAGTTCCTCCTAGTTGGAGGATAGCCTTCTAAGATCCAGAGGATTATTACAGGGGCTGTCTTCATGCGTGGCCGCTTTGCACATGAAAAGGAGGATGCCATGGTGGGATGATGGTTAAGGTGAGAAAGGTAGAGAGAGATATGGAGAGATGGAGAGAAGCAAAGGTGACGGTGGTAGAAGAGGAGAGAGGCACGTAGAGAGAGAGAAAAGGTGATGGAGAAGAAAGAGGATGAGAGGCTCATGATAATAGAAGATGAAAAATAGATAAAAGATGTGAGACAAGGCTGGGGTTTATAAGAAACCCGTGTTTATTTGAATAACAAGGGCGTTATTCGAATAAATTAGTGTGGAAACCCAAAGGTCGTGATATTTCAGCCTCAAGTTATTCAAATAACTTTTAGTTTATTCGAATAACAAGCTTTGTGAGGGGGCTATCTGCTAAGGTTTTATTCGAATGACCCTATGGTTATTCGAATAACCAAAACAGAACAAATGCCTTAATAAGGCATTTATTCGAATAAGGGTGAAATATTTGAATAAGGCAGAACAGATAAAACATAGGAACAGATAAACTGCTTCAGGTTTATTCGAATAGAGCATTGCTTATTCAAATAAAACATGAAGACAAAAGCCCATTTAGCATATTTATTCGAATAACATCGGATTTATTCGAATAGGATAGATATCAGAGATTAAAAATTGTAGTTGTTTAACTCAATTTATTCGAATAAATGGAGGTTTATTCGAATAACACTGATATACAACACTTCTATTTCAATAGCTGATGATGTTTATTCGAATATCCATAGGTTTATTCGAATAAACCTATCAAAAAAACATTAAAAGCACGTATAGAAGATGCAATTTCAGATTTAGAGACTTACCTCATGATATTTTACTTACAAAAAAAGAATTTGAGGATATCTCCAACGCTCAAGTCAGTAAAAATTCAAGTTTAATAATCCAATAATAGATCAATAAATATAAACATTAAATGCATGATTGATCTAAAATACCAAGTTCTCTTCTTAAGTGGAAGAAAGCTTCTTTAGGCAAAGGTTTTATAAAAATAACAGCAAGTTGATTAGTTGTTTCAACAAATTCTAAAACACAATCACCTTTTTAAACATGATCCCTTATAAAATGATGTCTTATTTCAATGTGTTTAGACCTTGAATGTGTGATAGGGTTCTTACTCAAGTTGATTGCACTAGTATTGTCACATCTTATAGGGATACGATCAAGCTGAAAACCAAAATCTAGAAGTTGTTGCTTCATCCATAAGATTTGAGCACAACAACTTCCGGTTGCAACATATTCAGCCTCAGCGGTGGAGAAAGACACACTGTTTTGTTTCTTGCTATGCCAAGAAACTAAGGAACTTCTAAGCAAGTGGCATGTTCCACTAGTGCTTTTCCTATCCAATTTTCAACCAATGAAATCGGAGCCGGAATAACTAACAAGACTACAAGTGGCACCTTTAGGGTACCACAAGCCCACTTGTGAAGTGCCACCAAGATATTTCATAATACGTTTTACTACACTTAAGTGCGATTCTTTAGGATTAGCTTGGTATCTAGCACATACATATACACTAAATATGATATTAGGTCTACTAGCAGTAAGATAAAGAAGGGATCCAATTATACCTCTGTATTTGGTGATTTCAACAGGTTTACCTGCTTCATCCTTGTCTAAGTAGCATGAGGTGCTCATTGGAGTGTTCATATACTTTGAGTTATCCATTCCAAATCTTTTGGGGAGTTCTTTGCAATACTTTGATTGGCTAATGAAAGTTCCACTCCTTGTTTGTTTAATTTGAAGTCCAAGGAAAAAGTTAAGCTCTCTCATCATGGACATCTCAAATTCGCTTTGCATGATATTAGAAAAATCCTTCCATAGAGACTCGTTAGTAGCACTAAATATAATATCATCTACATAGACTTGAACAAGGAGGATGTTTTGCTTTTTATTTTTAATAAAAAGAGTTGTATCAACTTTGCCTCTTGAAAAACCATGTTCTAACAGAAACTTACTTAACCTTTCATACCAAGCTCTAGGAGTTTGTTTTAAACCATATAAACCATTTTTAAGTTTGAAAACAATGATTGGGTAGTTCATGTTTTTCAAAACCTGGAGGTTGATTAGCATATACCTCCTCTTGAATAAAACCATTTAAAAAAATGCTTTTAACATCCATTTGATATAATTTAAAATCCCTGATGCAAGCAAAAGCAAATAACATTCTGATAGCTTCTAATCTAATTACAGGCGCATAGGTTTTTTCATAGTCTATTCCTTCCTCTTGATTATACCCTTTAGCTACAAGCCTAACTTTATTTCTTGTTATTAGGCCACCTTGATCAAACTTGTTCCTAAAGACCCATTTGGTACCTATAATTAGATGACTATTGGGCCTTGCAACTAATTCTCATACTTGGTTTCTTTCAAATTGATTTAACTCTTCTTGCATTGCCAAGATCCAATGTTCATCTTCAAAGACTTCATTTAAGTCTTTAGGTTCAATTTGAGAAACGAAAGTCATATGGTTGCATGCATTTTGTAACACCCTCCATAGGGCGTCACATTTTTTTTAAATAAAACATAAAACCAAATTAAATCATTTTATAAAAGCTTTGAATTCTAAAAGTTAAATTTTAAAATTTCTTTTTGCGGAAATATAAACTTACCAAAAATTATAAGTAAAACAGAAATTTAAATTAAATTGATTAATACACATATTATATATACCACAAAATATTCAACAACAATTTAAAACATAACATTTACAGACTCAGAGAAACAGTAGCAAACCCAATGAAGGTTACTACTAATAGCACGGTAACAACACTAACGAGAAAAAAAAAAAACCCAACCTACATGTCCTGCTTCTTCACCAACTGCATCCTATTGAAGTCTGGAAGACCACTCCTTGACGCCGTCACCGTCTTCAGAATATTGTCTCCTATAGGTTTAAGAATGTGCTCCGCCTACTATACAATTTAACGAATACAAACACAACAAGTAATACAGTAAAGAGGTGAGATCCCCTTTCACCAATACCAGATTGGTAGCAAAGAATGATTCGAATGACAAGGTCATTCCATACACACAGATATCACAAATTTAGTCATGTTATCAATTTACAATTAATTCTAATAAGCATATATTGTAATTAAATAAACAACAATAACATTATCAGGATAGATATAACAATTCATACCATATAAAATGCCATAACAAGAAATCATAATAATATAAAATAAAGATTAAATACAATAACAACATATAATATCACAAATAAAAGATCATAGATAAAAGATCACCAATAAACAATAATAATGTACCACATATAGACATATGCAATATGACACGATCCTACTCCATGGAGCTACAACACATACATCAATATCAGAGAGAATGATCTGAAAGTTCTAATAATACTGCCCAGCCAGCTATTGCACTGTCCACCCTTTGTGTCTATAGCTTGACTACCCCAACAAATTATTGCATTGTCAACACTTTGTGTCTATAACGATCGTTGTGATTGCTATTGCCTTGTCAATACTTTGTGTCTATAGCCCACTAAAACACCATGGCGTAGTACACAGTCACAACATCGTGTAACTACAGGCAGTAAAAATAGTCCTCTCAAATCTCGATTAAGTATAGTGCTTGTCGAGAACACTAGTGTGTTACCACGTACCATGGCCCAGAAAGAGCTACCCCCTGACCACATATGGAATTATGCACACTAATGTCTCCAAGTTCATTCAAAATTGAACCACACTACGCTTATCGCACCGACAATACGATGTGATTCACCTCATCAATCAATCCACCAAAATTGGCATTAACTCAATGCATGATCAAAAATAAGAAATTACCAAAATACCCTCAATGGTATAAAATAAGCGTATTTATGCAAATGCCCTCATAGCATATAAAAAATTTGCCCTCATGGCTTGCCCTCATGGCAAAAATATACAGTAAGTCCCACCGGACAAATACTGTTTCAAAGCCTGTACGGGTTCACATTTTCCCGACAGTAAAGATATACAGTATGGGTCAATCGCGTAGAAATTTTATCGCATTTTCACAATTCCATCGTTTTTATAATCGTTTATAAATCGCAAAAATTTATTTAGTTTTTTTTTTCATCTTCTAAATAAATGTCAAATTTATTGTATTATCTAAATTCATTAGATCATTGTTTTAGATAATGGTTTGGAAATAATTTTAGAAATCATCATTGCTTGGCTTTGGCATGTTGGCCAAAATCTATATTTATGCCATTTGATCTCTAATTTCATTTTTCCTTGATCTAAACAAATGTATATCTTATTAATTTTCCTAAGTTAATTAAATTTCACTTTAGAAAAATAATGAGAACATTTTGGTTTTCTTCTTTGCCTTGAGGCCGTGAGCTTGGATTTGTGTTCTTTGGAACACTCATGCAAATCCTTGTATGTTATTTACATGCTACAATATTTATCATGCATCTATGAACACATACCATATTTTAAAGCGATCATAAAACACATACAAACCATTAAAGCTATTAAACATGCTTGCACATATAATCAATCTCAATTAGGAAAAACAATAAACAATCAAGTGAATAAATCCTTATGGATTTCTTCACCACAACACAAACATTCCTCACCACCAACATATGGTTGATGAGGGTAATCTCCCTCTTACCTCTTGAAGAACCTCCAAGTTCCTTGTATGTCTCCTTCAATCAAATTTTCTCCACCAAGAGCTTCTTAAAAAACAAAGAAAACATACAATATTAATACCTAAGACTCTAACTAAAATAATCATGGATTAAAATCATGATTAGAACTTTGAAATGAAGAGAAACATAAAGATTAAAGAATTCCACCTTCAAGGCTTCAAACTTAAGCTTTGAAGAACAAGATAGAAAATAGATGATTCAAGCTTTTTAAGCTCTTCTCCTTCTCCTTGTTTTCGTACAAGCCACAACAATTCTTCCAAGGAAGTAAGATAGAAATTGGATTTTGAAGCACTTAGAGTGGGATTTTGTGAAAACTTTCTAAATGAAAGTGTTTAGAATGGTGTTTGGCTTTAGGAAGTGGTGAGAATGAAAATTACAGTGATGGATAGTGTTCGTAGGATACCTGGCCGAACCAATGAAGAGAAAAAGAAGAAAATGATTGCTCGGGTTCGTAGGATTTCGACGAGAAAAGATGAATACTTTTTGATGTGAGAGAAAATGTAATTTTATGAGAGCAAAATTATGAGGCGGTTGCCGTGGGATAAGCTTAAATAAAGTTTAGGATTTACATGAAGTAAAATATCTTATTCTGAATGCACGTGGCTGATGTCATTCATTTGACTTTCAAGGTTATTGGATTGTTCAAGAACCTTGTAGAACCTCCTTCAAGCTGCTACGTGGCCGACGTAGAACCCCTCCAAATTGCTGCATGAACGTGAGTTTCCAAGGAAATTTTTGACGAAAAATGACATAACAAAATTTGATAAAATGGGAGAACATCATTTCCCCATGAATGGTTAAAATCAAGTGTTGTCGGATGAGAACTCTGTCGAATGGTGATTCTGTCAAATGAAAATGAAAGGCTGTCGGATGAACTTGAAAAGATCAACAAATATCCTAATTCATCGAACAGATGTTGATGTTGGAGAAATCTTCCAATTGTCGAATCGACGAAATACTATATGGTCAGAAGATCAAATTCGACGGATTTTGACATTAGAGAAGTTTTTCTACTGAAATCAGGAATTCTTACTCGACGGTCGTTAGCACCATAATTCGACGAACATTATCATTCAAATTCGACGGACATTGGTATCCCCACTCGACGGAAATTGACATTCTAACTCAACAGACATGAGCATCCTCACTCGATGACATTTTCACTTAACTGATACTAGCATCCTCACTTGACAAATTTTAACTTGGTACTTAATAATTAAAAGATCCAATTCGACGGATTTTAACATGGTACCAAATAGTAAGAAGATTAAATTCGACGTATTTGGATAGAAGTCCAAATTCGATGGATATGACATTGTCTTAAAAGATCCTATTTCGACGGACTTTGGCATTGTTTTAAAAGGTATATTTCGATGAATATAAACATCTTCATTTTGATTTGTAGAATCGTCCAACAAGATTTAGGGAAAAGGAGAACCATATTGTTCTTAACTGATTCTTTGCTAACAGAACGTCCATCGCTTTGTCAAACCTGAGGACTTCTCCCATATTTTAAATTGATGGTCTTCTGTCGGAAAGATGGTCTTGGTCGGAATAGATGGTCTTTGTCGGAAGAGGCAGCCATAACAGCCAAAATCTTTGATTCTGATTCAAGAATTGAGAATCAGTTTCATCCAGTCTTGAGGTATTTTGGGTTTTGTCGAACTACCGATTGATGTTGTCGGGAAAATGCTCTGAAGGTGTCGGATTCAACTCACCATTAGCATATGCTTACATTCATAATTAAATCCGACGGGATCAAAATGTTAGAAACATGTCTTCAAAAGTATTTGGACCTTGTCCGAATTCTGTCGGTGTCAAGATCTTCAAAAATCTTGGATTGTCGAAATAGACTTGTCGAAATAGACTTGAAATGAAAACAGTTAGAGGAAATCTTGAGGAACTTCTGTCGGGTTGGGATCCTATCCCAAGAATTTTGGTCGGTTGAGTATAATGGCAAATTAAACTATACCGGTCAAAATAATTCATAGCAATAACAGTATGCATCAAGCAACATATATTTATCAAAAATAGAATTATTTTACGATAAATTCTAAAATTAAGAGATTCTTTTACGTTTACTCGATTCGGGTTAAGTAAGATCCCCTCTCTAAATAATCGAGACAAGAATTTCCTACCAAAAATTATTATTTTCTTGACCAGAGACAAATCACACAAAATAATCACAAATAGTATCGGAATAATCAAATTATTTTTATAATGCACGGAAAACACAAAGTAGTGTGATTCTGTCAGCTCTTGCAACATAGTCTAAAATTTGGGGTGTTATAACTCTCCCCCTCTAAAATAAGTTTCGTCCTCGAAACTTGACACACTTAAAATAAAAATGGATACTACTCTCTTATCTTATCTTCTAATTCCTATGTTGCTTCACCACGTATATTGTTCCAAACCACTGTAACCAATGCACTTTCTTTTCCTCGAAGTTGCTTTGTCCTTTGATCTTCAATCTTGACTAGAAACGTCTCGTAGGTTGAATTTTCCTTCATTTGTACGATGTCCAACAGAGTATCCGATACGGTCTAATAAACTTCGGAGTGGGTTTCCTTGACTTAATCACTCGTCCATCTCTTGTCATAGGTGTCACACGTAGAGACACATGGTCACCTTCTTCAAATTCAAGCGGTCTTCGTCTTTTATCTGCATAACTCTTTTGCTACATCTGAGTTGTCCTCATCTTGCCTTGAATCGTCTTCACTTTCTCAGTAATTTGTTGCACAATTTCTGGTCCTACCTCTATACTTTCATCATCATGATGCTAACACAATAACGTTCTACATCTTCTTCCATATATTACCTCATAGGGTACCATCCCTATACTCGAATAAAAACTATTATTATATGTGAATTCTATTAATGGTAGAAATTCATCCCAACAACCAGCTTGTTCTAGAACACAAGCTCTCAACGAGTCCTTTGAAAATTCTAGTTATCGTATCTTCCTTATATCCATGCCCCTCTTGATTGTATAGGTACTTCAAACCCTTGAAATTACTGTAGACTTTTCAGGAAAGAAAATGTCTTCAGATTTTCCTCGCAAAACGACTATTGCATATCCTAAACATAATTTGAATAATTCTTTTCATGCACGTTTCACTGCCTCGAAGTATATGTCACTACCTTTCTATTTGATCTCAACTCTCAATTTAAATTCACGAGTTGAACTTCTAACAGAATTTGTATTTGACTAGTTTTTACGCATAACTCCTTCTTAATTGAGATATATGAAAGACACTTTGAAAGTTATAGGGAAAAGTAACAAGACTATTTGGTAGGTTACTAGATTAGTCCAACAAGAATTTGAAATGGTCTAATAGATTTCGAAATGAACATAGTCCAAAAATTTTAGAAATGAACTTTCTGATTCGAATCCAAAAATCTCATGTCAAGGAAACACTAAGGTTACATTGTAACAATCTAGTAGGATATGGTTGGAAAATAACCAATCCATTTATAAAGTTAGATTCTCAAATAGATGTAATTTTAGATAAACAAATCAAATCAATAGAAAAGATTTGATATCCAATAGATATAGGGTAGAGCTAGAAAACTTGAGTATAAACAACAAGTTTAACAAGAAGGATAGAAATACTCTGATCACATTATAACAAAGACACGGATAAGTCAAATTAATTCACTCAGTCTATTTGAAAAAGAAATAGACAAACCAGATCAATAGAAAAACTTCAAACAAACTCGAGTATTAATAACAAGTTTAGAAATTGAAGTAGTATTAAGAAAAGAAACAAAACACAGATAACCCCAAAAGATTCACACAATCATAAATCACAAGAGACCGGGTTACCTTATGGATTATACAGCACAATTTTAAGACTACCCTCTATGGCACAACTTCCTCGCTCGTTAAGTTTTGTATTTGAACGTTCTCACTACACTCTTTGCACCAGCTCTTTCTTCTTCTTCTTCTTGAGATTTTGAAATACGTGTATCACTAATGGAAAGTTCCATCTTCAATGGATCACAATCTTTGAAGAAATGTCCAAGCTTCCCACATCGATAACAAATAAACCCTTTATGCTGACAATCTTTGGTAAGATGATTTTTTTTCCACACTTGAAACATTTCAGTGATGATGCCACAGTCTGACCAAAATCGTTGCCACTAGTACTCCCCCTCTTTGTTCGTTGTTGCTTCCTCAATGGTCGTACACACTGCTTTTGCTAGACACGATCGACTTTACGCTTCCTTCCATCTTGAATTATCGAAGATTCCAAATTACTGCTTCTCGCATCCGACGGCTGCTCCAATCCTAATAAGCTATAAAGTTCGATTATTAATTCCTGCTGCTGAACGATCATCTGTCTCTGTTGTACTGCTACTTCAATAATCTTTTGCATCACACTTCTAGCTACGACTATACGATCTTCATCACGTCTCGCGTCCACATGCTCATGTTCGCTTCGTTCCATTATCTTTCTTCAAAGATAAACAAAATCAAAAACACGTCGAACTAAATATAATTCTTTCACACAACTTCGTCTCCTTTCGAAAACCAAAACATATCTCTGTATTCAACATCAGAGATTCACATAGCACAAACAAGACAAACCTACCCACAAACCCTAAAAGACTCTAACCGTGCTCTGATACCAACTAATGTAACACCCTCCATAGGGCATCATATTTTTTTTAAATAAAACATAAAACCAAATTAAATCATTTTATAAAAGCTTTGAATTCTAAAAGTTAAATTTTAAAATTTCTTTTTGCGGAAATATAAACTTACCAAAAATTATAAGTAAAACAGAAATTTAAATTAAATTGATTAATACACATATTATATATACCACAAAATATTCAACAACAATTTAAAACATAACATTTACAGACTCAGAGAAACAGTAGCAAACCCAATGAAGGTTACTACTAATAGCACGGTAACAACACTAACGAGAAAAAAAAAACCCAACCTACATGTCCTGCTTCTTCACCAACTGCATCCTATTGAAGTCTGGAAGACCACTCCTTGACGCCGTCACCGTCTTCAGAATATTGTCTCCCATAGGTTTAAGAATGTGCTCCGCCTACTATACAATTTAACGAATACAAACACAACAAGTAATACAGTAAAGAGGTGAGATCCCCTTTCACCAATACCAGATTGGTAGCAAAGAATGATTCGAATGACAAGGTCATTCCATACACACAGATATCACAAATTTAGTCATGTTATCAATTTACAATTAATTCTAATAAGCATATATTGTAATTAAATAAACAACAATAACATTATCAGGATAGATATAATAATTCATACCATATAAAATGCCATAACAAGAAATCATAATAATATAAAATAAAGATTAAATACAATAACAACATATAATATCACAAATAAAAGATCACGAGATAAAAGATCACCAATAAACAATAATAATGTACCACATATAGACATATGCAATATGACACGATCCTACTCCATGGAGCTACAACACACATATCAATATCAGAGAGAATGATCTGAAAGTTCTAATAATACTGCCCAGCCAGCTATTACACTGTCCACCCTTTGTGTCTATAGCTTGACTACCCCAACCAGCTATTGCACTGTCAACACTTTGTGTCTATAACTGATCGTTGTGATTGCTATTGCACTATCAATACTTTGTGTCTATAGCCCACTAAAACACTATGGCGTAGTACATAGTCACAACATTGTGTAACTAAAGGCAGTAAAAATAGTCCTCTCAAATCTCGATTAAGTATAGTGCTTGTCGAGAACACTAGTGTGTTACCACGTACCATGGCCCAGAAGGAGCTACCCCCTGACCACATATGGAATTATGCACACTAATGTCTCCAAGTTCATTCAAAATTGAACCACACTACGCTTATCGCACCGACAATACGATGTGATTCACCTCATCAATCAATCCACCAAAATTGGCATTAACTCAATGCATGATCAAAAATAAGAAATTACCAAAATACCCTCAATGGTATAAAATATGCGTATTTACGCAAATGCCCTCATAGCATATAAAAAATTTGCCCTCATGGCTTGCCCTCATGGCAAAAATATATAGTAAGTCCCACCGGACAAATACTGTTTCAAAGCCTGTACGGGTTCACATTTTCTCGACAGCAAAGATATACAGTATGGGTCAATCGCGTAGAAATTTTATCGCATTTTCACAATTCCATCATTTTTATAATCGTTTATAAATCGCATAAATTTATTTAGTTTTTTTTTTCATCTTCTAAATAAATGTCAAATTTATTGTATTATCTAAATTCATTAAATCATTGTTTTAGATAATGGTTTGGAAATAATTTTAGAAATCATCATTGCTTGGCTTTGGCATGTTGGCCAAAATCTATATTTATGCCATTTGATCTCTAATTTCATTTTTCCTTGATCTAAACAAATGTATATCTTATTAATTTTCCTAAGTTAATTAAATTTCACTTTAGAAAAATAATGAGAACATTTTGGTTTTCTTCTTTGCCTTGAGGCCGTGAGCTTGGATTTGTGTTCTTTGGAACACTCATGCAAATCCTTGTATGTTATTTACATGCTACAATATTTATCATGCATCTATGAACACATACCATATTTTAAAGCGATCATAAAACACATACAAACCATTAAAGCTATTAAACATGCTTGCACATATAATCAATCTCAATTAGGAAAAACAATAAACAATCAAGTGAATAAATCCTTATGGATTTCTTCACCACAACACAAACATTCCTCACCACCAACACATGGTTGATGAGGGTAATCTCCCTCTTACCTCTTGAAGAACCTCCAAGTTCCTTGTATGTCTCCTTCAATCAAATTTTCTCCACCAAGAGCTTCTTAAAAAAACAAAGAAAACATACAATATTAATACCTAAGGCTCTAAACTAAAATAATCATGGATTAAAATCATGATTAGAACTTTGAAATGAAGAGAAACATAAAGATTAAAGAATTCCACTTTCAAGGCTTCAAACTTAAGCTTTGAAGAACAAGATAGAAAATAGATGATTCAAGCTTTTTAAGCTCTTCTCCTTCTCCTTGTTTTCGTATAAGCCACAACAATTCCTCCAAGGAAGTAAGATAGAAATTGGATTTTGAAGCACTTAGAGTAGGATTTTGTGAAAACTTTCTAAATGAAAGTGTTTAGAATGATGTTTGGCTTTAGGAAGTGGTGAGAATGAAAATTACAGGTGATGGATAGTGTTTGTAGGATACCTGGCCGAACCAATGAAGAGAAAAAGAAGAAAATGATTGCTCAGGTTCGTAGGATTTCTGAGAGAAAAAGATGAATACTTTTTGATGTGAGAGAAAATGTAATTTTATGAGAGTAAAATTATGAGGCGGTTGCCGTGGGATAAGCTTAAATAAAGTTTAGGATTTACATGAAGTAAAATATCTTATTCTGAATGCACGTGGCTGATGTCATTCATTTGACTTTCAAGGTTATTGGATTGTTCAAGAACCTTGTAGAACCTCCTTCAAGCTGCTACGTGGCCGACGTAGAACCCCTCCAAATTGCTGCATGAACGTGAGTTTCCAAGGAAATTTTCGATGAAAAATGACATAACAAAATTCAATAAAATGGGAGAACATCATTTCCCCAAGAATGGTTAAAATCAAGTGTTGTCGGATGAGAACTCTATCGAATGGTGATTCTGTCAAACGAAAATGAAAGGCTGTCGGATTAACTTGAAAAGATCAACAAATATCCTAATTCGTCGAACAGATATTGATGTTGGAGAAATCTTCCAATTGTCGAATCGACGAAATACTATATGGTCAGAAGATCAAATTCGACGGATTTTGACATTAGAGAAGTTTTTCTACTGAAATCAGGAATTCTTACTCGACGGTCGTTAGCACCATAATTCGACAAACATTATCATTCAAATTCGAAGGACATTGGTATCCCCACTCGACGGAAATTGACATTCTAACTCAACAGACATGAGCATCCTCACTCGATGAATATTGACATTTTCACTTAACTGATACTAGCATCCTCACTCGACAAATTTTAACTTGGTACTTAATAATTAAAAGATCCAATTCGACGGATTTTAACATGGTACCAAATAGTAAGAAGATTAAATTCGACGTATTTGGATAGAAGTCCAAATTTGATGGATATGACATTGTCTTAAAAGATCCTATTTCGAAGGACTTTGGCATTGTTTTAAAAGGTATATTTCGATGAATATAAACATCTTCATTTTGATTTGTAGAATCGTCCAACAAGATTTAGGGAAAAGGAGAACCATATTGTTCTTAACTGATTCTTTGCTAACAGAACGTCCATCGCTTTGTCGAACCTGAGGACTTCTCCTATATTTTAAATTGATGGTCTTCTGTCGGAAAGATGGTCTTGGTCGGAATAGATGGTCTTTGTCGGAAGAGGCAACCATAACAGCCAAAATCTTTGATTCTGATTCAAGAATTGAGAATCAGTTTCATCTAGTCTTGAGGTATTTTGGGTTTTGTCGAACTACCGATTGATGTTGTCGGGAAAATGCTCTGAAAGTGTCGGATTCAACTCACCATTAGCATATGCTTACATTCAGTAATTAAATCCGACGGGATCAAAATGTTAGAAACATGTCTTCAAAAGTATTTAGACCTTGTCCGAATTCTGTCGGTGTCAAGATCTTCAAAAATCTTGGATTGTCGAAATAGACTTGTCAAAATAGACTTGAAATGAAAACAGTTAGAGGAAATTCTGAGGAACTTCTGTCAGGTTGGGATCCTATCCCAAGAATTTTGGTCGGTTGAGTATAATGGCAAATTAAACTATACCGGTCAAAATAATTCATAGCAATAACAGCTATGCATCAAGCAACATATATTTATCAGTAAAATAGAATCATTTTACAGATAAATTCTAAAAATTAAGAGATTCTTTTCTGTGTTACTCAGATTCGGGTTAAGTAAGATCCCCCGTCTCTAAATAATCAGACAAGAATTTTCTCGGCCAAAAATTATTATTTTCTTGACCAGGAGCAAATCACACAAAATAATCACAAATAGTATCGGAATAATCAAATTATTTTTATAATGCACAGAAAACACAAAGTAGTGTGATTCTGTCAGCTCTTGCAACATAGTCTAAAATTTGGGGTGTTACACATTTCTAATTAAGTTTCGAGTACTTACACCTTTGGATACATCACCTATTACTTGGTCAAGTGGATGGTATCTTAAAGTTCGCCATTCCTTGGGAAGGTCCATGGCTTGTGAATTCTGTTGAATTGGTGTTTCCTCTTGACTTTCTTCTTGCTTCCTTTCTTCTATCTCCTTGTCATCCAAGTGAGTTTTTGCTAAAGCTTCTGCAACATCATCAACAACAAGATCCTTTCTCGATCTATTTGAGTCAGTTTCATCAAATGCAACATGAATGGATTTTTTAATAGTCATAGATCTCTTATTATAAATTCTAAAAGCATTGCTATGATTAGAATAACCAAGAAATATACCTTCATCAGACTTAGCATCAAACTTGCCTAGGTTATCCTTTCCATTATTCAAAACAAAAACATTTGCAACTAAAAACATGAAAATGTGAGACATTCGACTTTCTTCCCTTGTATAATTCATATGGGGGTTTTTTTTTAAATGACCTTATAAGGGCCCTGTTCATTACATAACAAGCTGTACTTATAGCGTCAGCTCAAAAATACTTAGGAAGAGAAGCCTCATTGAGCATAGTTCTCGCCATTTCTTCTAAAGATCGATTTTTCCTTTCTACAACTCCATTTTGTTATGGAGTTCTAGGGCTAGAAAAATTATGCTCAATGCCATGTTTATCACAAAAGGTTTCAAAAGCATTGTTTTCAAATTCACCACCATGGTTACTTCTTATAGAAGAAATTGAAAAACCTTTTTCGTTTTGGATAACTTTGGCAAGTCTTTTAAAAGTTAGAAATGCATCATTTTTATTTGAAAGAAATAAAATCCATGTGAACTTAGAAAAATTGTCCATAATCACTAAAGCATAGTAATTCCCACCAAAACTCATAGTTCTAGATAGTCCAAAAAGATCCATGTGCAAAAGTTGTGAAGGTCTAGAAGTTGAAACTACATTTTTTGCTTTAAAAGAAGCATTTACTTGTTTTTCCTTTTGACATGCATCACATAATTTATCTTTTATAAAATTGAGCTTGGGTAGTCCAATTACTAGCTCTTTAGAGACTAACTTTTTTAGGTGATCCATGTGAATGTGTGCAATTCTCCTATGCCATAACCATAAATCATCATTCTTACTTAATATGCATTTCGCATCATTTGAGGATATATCATCAAGGCTAATCATATAAATATTATTAACTCTATGACCGATGAACTTAATAAGCTTATCATTTTTATCTTCAATTATGCAATAATTTGAATAAAAAATTACTCTATTTCCTTTATCACATAATTGGCTAATACTAAGCAAGTTATGTTTGAGTCATTCAACAAGTAATACATTATATACTGAGGAGTTAGGACTCTTACCAACTTTACTGATTTTTAGAATTTTTCCTTTGTTGTTATCACCATATGTAACATATCCATGATTCTTGGGAATAAGATGTGTGAACTTAGAATCATCTCCGGTCATGTGCTTGGAGCAACCGCTATCGAGATACCAATTTGAGCTCCTAGCCTTCAAGCATACCTATAACACATGTTTAATTTTCAACTTTTGGTACCTAAATTTTCTTGGGTCCTTGAGTGTTAGTTTTAGGAATAGTGCCCTTGGGAACCCAAATCATTTTTGTTCCACTCTTTATATTTATATTTTTCCTAGCATTTTATGTTGACACACCGTGTCCTTTCTTTCCATAATAAAAACATTTAAAAAAAGGACTACTAGAAGTACTTGAATGCACAAAGAAATTTTTATAAAATTTATGTTGATTTTTGGGGTTATAACCTATCCCAGCTTTTTGAAAAATAGCTCTTTGTTTTCCTAATAAAATATTTAAATTATCTCTTCCAAAAGTGAATATAGAAAGTGCATTCTTTAAGTCTTGAATTTCTTTTTCAAAATTTTAGCATGATAGACAAGATGACGAAGTTGAGACATGTGAAGAACAACTCGTACAAGCATTAATTAATCCTAAAGTTTCTTTTTTAATTTTTAATTCTTCAATTTCTTTGTTTAAAACAAGAATTTAATTTTCTAAAGAAGAAATTGTTTTCTTAGAAGAAGAAATTAATTTTGTAAGCCTTATTGACTCTTCATACAATTCTTCAAATGTATTTTGTAATTCATCATAAGAAGGTAATAAGTCACAGTTAGAACTTACCTCATTGTCGCTTTCATCTTCTTCTTCTCCTTTGGCCATAAGACATAGATGGGCTTCTTCACTATCTAAGCTGTTAGTGGAGTCCATGTCATTATCATTCCATGCTATGTAGGCTCTTCTCCCTTTTCTGTCCTTGAAGGGCTTCTTATCAATTTTCTCTATTTTCTTTTGATAGATTTGGCACTCTATCTTCATGTGGCCCAGTTTTCAGCATTCGTAGCAAATTGGAGTTGATGATGCTCCTTATCCTTTATGATAATTCTTCTTTTGAGGAAAAAGTGATCTTCTTTGTGTTCCTTTCTTTTCGAGGAACCTCATAAATTTCTTCACTAGGAGACTGAGATTCTCTTCATTCAGCTCAAGGTTGTCCGCTTCATTTCCATCATTTTCATCTTCATGATCGATATTGGAGGAGGTAGCTTTAAGTGCAATGCCTTTTTTCTTTTTGTCATTTTCTTCAATTTGGCTTAACCTGCTCAACTCCAGCTCATGTTCATGAAGTTTCCCAACGAGGGTAGCTAATGTCATTGTTGACAGATCCCTTGATTCTGATATGACTGTTACTTTGGGTTGCCAAATCCTGCTCAGACATCTCAAAAATTTGTTAATCAAATCTTTGTTAAAGAAATTCTTTCCTAATGATGCAAGATGATTAATAATGTGGGTGAACCTTTTTTACATTTCTTGAATGTTTTCTCCTTAGTTCATTCTGAATAATTCATATTCTCGAGTAAGAGAATTTATTCTTGACCTCTTTACTTCACTAGTACCCTCATGGGTAACTTGTAAAGTGTCCCACATTTCTTTAGCAGCTTTGCAATTTGAAATTATGAAAAGTTCATCATACCCCAAAGCAGTGGTAATGATGTTTTTGGTTTTTAAATTATGTTGAACTTTTCTTTTATCCTCATCAGACCAATTACTTCTTGGTGTCTCGGTTTTAACACCATCGACCTCTTTTGTAGGTATAAATGCGCCATTTTCGATAGCATCCCACACATTGAGATCAATAGCTTCGATGAAGATTTTCATTCTTTCCTTCCAATAGGCATAACCATCCCCATTGAAAAAGGGTGGTCGATTTATGGAAGTTCCCTCTGAAAAGCCATTTGTGGAAGCCATGTTCTCTTGAAGCTGCTAAGCTCTTTAAACAAGAGTCTAGCTCTGATAC
This sequence comes from Ormosia semicastrata, assembly GCA_029884595.1. Classification (NCBI taxonomy): domain Eukaryota; kingdom Viridiplantae; phylum Streptophyta; class Magnoliopsida; order Fabales; family Fabaceae; genus Ormosia; species Ormosia semicastrata. The sequence goes on along the minus strand of JAQQTO010000062.1, from coordinate 12,379,470 downwards.
CACTTATGACCAAGTGGCTCCAGTACTCAAGAGGGGGGTGAATTGAGTATAAAAACTTTTCACAAATACTTTTAAAATAAACACAAATATTGAAGCTATTAAATAAATAAAGTGAAATTACAAGAGGAAGAAGAAAAGCTTTAAGAATAGCGAATAAATAAATATTCAATAATATTAAACTACGTTAAATAAAGAGATAGAGAAGAGAAAAGAAGAGCAAGCACGATATTTATCCTATTTTGACCACTAACCCACTTGTGGTCTATGTCTAGTCCTCAAAAAACTATCAAAGATTTTTTACTATGTATACAAGCTTCAATAGGTGCTTGCAATCGCTACACAAAAGAGCACTTTTCACACACAGGGAAACTCTACCCTTGTGCTAAAGCCTCAGCCTGCAGGGATACCTCACCCTTATACAAATCTTTGAGGGATACCTCACCCTTGTTACAATAGAGCAGAAGATTAAAAGAAAAGAAACTCCCTTGAAGAGTAAATAATACAACTTAAAGCACTTAAGAAGCTCTCTTAGTATATCTCAAAAAATTAATGTAAAAAAAGCATAGAAAAAAGAGTAGAAATTATAAATCACGAGTTAGAGCAAGCAAAGAATTAATCATAATGTTAGGCACTACTCAGAGATGACCCAGGGTCTCTATTTATAGACCAATTCAAAACAAATATGAATGTTTCTTTCCATATCAGGATCAACGTTTATTCAAATAACCTTTGTGTTATTCGAATAACACGTTTTGTAAAAGCTTCATGAAAAATAGTCTGATATGGGTTATTCGAATAATATGTATCTTATTTGAATAACACTGTTAAAAAGGAATTTTGAGAAAGCAGATCTATTCAAATAACTGATGAGTTATTTGAATAGGTTATTCAAGAAAAATATTTGGAGAAAGCCTCTATTCGAATAACTACAAGGTTATTCGAATAGCCTATTTAAAATAAGAAACGCACAGCAGGATTTTTGAAAGTGTTATTTGAATAACCATTGAGTTATTCAAATAACTCTGTTATGAACAGAGTCTGTTGGACTTGGTTTATTCGAATAAAGGGAACTTTATTCGAATAACCCTATTAAAAACCAGTTTAAAAAAACCATTTCAAAAATTTTTATTTTCAAAGACACCCAAACTCTTTTAATTTCTTTTAAAAGAAAACATTTACAACTTTGGGTTTTAATAAAAAGATATTTTTATCTTTTCTTCCAAAATAATGAGATATTAAAAAGAAGAGCTTTGTACAAAAAAGACTCTAAATCGTAAAGCTATTCTTCGAAGTTCTTGGACTTGGTCTTCTTATTATCTTCATGTTTGTTATCATCAAAACCAAACTTCATTGAGCATAGTTAAATACATACATGAAACAATGAGGACTAAACTTCGTTTAAGTTCTGCCTACCATTCGCAAACTGATGGTCAAACGGAAAGAACTATACAGTCACTAGAGGATCTGCTAAGAGCTTGTGTGTTAGAACAAAAAGGGAGTTAGGGCAAATTCTTGCCTTTGGTAGAATTCACCTATAACAGCAGTTTTCACTCAAGTATAGGGATGGCACCTTATGAAGTACTGTACGGATGATGATGCCGAACACCTTTGTGTTGGTATCAAGATGGAGAGAGTATGACCATAGGACCAGAGATGGTATAACAAACGATGGAGAAGCTGAAAATGATTCAAGAGAAAATGAGGGTAACTCAGAGTAGACAAAAAAGCTATGCTGATAAAAGAAGAAGACCTCTTGAATTTGAGGAAGGTGAGCATGTGTTTTTGCGAGTCACACCCACGACTGGTGTCGGAAGGGCTATAAAATCCAGAAAACTCACTCCTATATTCATTGGACCCTATCAAATTCTTTGTCGGATAGGTCTAGTTGCTTACCAAATAGCTTTACCGCCTTTTCTCTCCAACCTTCATAATGTTTTCCATGTGTCCCAGTTAAGAAAGTAGATCCCTGATCCTTCTTATGTCATTCAACCCGATGAGGTACAATTGAAAGAAAATTTGACGTATGAGATACTTCCTGTTAAGATTGAAGACAGGAAGGTGAAACAACTCAAAGGGAATGAAATTTCATTTGTAAAAGTGATCTGGAATGAAACAACGGGAGATGCTACGTGGGAGATTGAAGATAAGATGAGGGAACAATATCCACAATTGTTCTAAGGTATGATAAATTTCGGGGATGAAATTCTTTTTAGTGAGGGAGAGTTGTAACACCCCAAAAAAATTGTTATTTCTCAATAATGTCTAAATTGTACTATTTTGTAATTTTTGTGTGTTGTAAATTTATTTTGACTGTTCTGTGACTATTTTTGATTTTTATGTGTGATTTACTCCAAGTCAGGAAAATAATAATTTTTGAGCCGGAAAAAATCTTTGACGATTTATTCAAAGTCGAGGGAGCTTACTAAACCTGAATCCTAGAGATACGTTACCCGATCTTTTAATTTTTAAAATTTATTTGTGAAATAAAAATAATTCAAGTTTTATTATCTGTTGAGCAATATCTACTGATTTGCGAGCAGTAGCTTTTGCCCATTGGGTAATAGATCTTGTATCTTTTATCTGTTGGACAATAGACTGGGAAAAGTCTTTGTGACTCACAATTTGGTGAACCAATAGGAATTGGTTAATGTTAATGGCTTGAATTTTCTAAGCCAATAAGATGTGGTCAACAATAATGGCTAGACTAGTTAACTAAGAAATTAAGTAATCTAACTAAGTTAACCTAAAGCCTAAGTAGTAACTAAATGAAATAAACTTAGTTTGTTACTCCTTAGAGCTCCACAGTTTCAAGGAGATTCTTGAGCCTTCTAGAATGCATGATTCATCTAGTGTGACCAATGCATGACCTAAGCCTTATAACTAAATAGTTAGCCATGTAACTAAGTGAACTAACTAAGTTAGCTTAAGTGTAACTAGGAACTACATGAATCAAAACTTAGCTACCTTTTCTCCATGTGCTCCACGGCCACCTAGTGCTTCTAGGATATTCATGAACAAGTTAATCATCTAATGTGACCAAGGAGTGATCACTTAATGACATAAGCCATGTGAAACCATGTACTTAGTTTTAATCTTGTTGAATAAGTTTTAACCTTCCTATCCTATGCACTCCACGGCCAAGCTCAAGTAAATTGGATATTTCACTTCATCAATATCACTTTGTGAAATAAACTCTTCACTTCATTCTCTCTAATCCAAGAACAACAAAGAAACTCCATTCTCTCCCTCTTAAGAAGCTCTCGGCCTCCACTTCTAGCACCAACATCTAATCTCCTATAATTTCATCCAACACCTTTTTCTTAACCTAGACAAGATTCTAAACACCTTTCATGTTGTAAGTTTCGCCTAGTTCATCCATTTGGTGCTTTAAAATCAAACTAGAGTTTTCTACTCCTAAAGGTAAAATATTGGTTTCGTGATTCTAAATTGATTCTTGAGTTTTTAAGCCATGATTGATCCATGATTTCTCTTTTTCAAGCTTATTTTATGACTTTGTCTTAGTTTAAGCTTGTTAGGGTTCTTCTTTGGAGGCTCACAAAAATCCCTATGAGAAGCAACTTGAAGGATTTTGTCTTCCTTGAGGTAAGAGGGAGATTAACCTCATCAACCAAGTGTTGGTGGTGAGGGAATGACTTGTTTGTGGTGACAAATCCATAAGGATCTATTCACTTGGTGGTTTAAGTTTGCTTTGTTTGTGATGATTCATGGTTGGTATGATTTATAGCTTTGATTATATGCTTGAAATTGTGATTGTGGAAGCATGTTGATTATTGTATATGACATGATGTGATTTATGTGATGAGGATGAGTACTAAGGCTCCAAAGGACCTATAGAGGTTCACGACCTGAACACCACCATTGGAGCAAAATGTTTTAAATTATTTTCTTAATCATGGATTAAATGATTTAATGATAAGGAATTGGATTAAAGGTTTTTACAAAGAATAAGGTGATAGAAAATAATTAAATATGATTTATGAAGCATATAGTGTAATTCGACTAACATGCCTATTTTTTATATTTTAGATCCAAAATATTTTTACTAAGTGTAGATTGTGAATGCTTATATCTTGAAGCATATCAAATGGGTTTTTGATGATAACAAAGCCAAAGATGAAGATCAAGATCAAAAGAGAAGACCAAGATCAAAAGAGGTATATTAGATATAGGTCTTAGAATATCAATGTAAAATGCCCTTTAAGTATCTCAATGATTCTCAAATGGTTTTCCAAATATCATTTTCAAAATCAGCTTGTAAATAAAGTTAAACATGTTTTTCAAGAAATGTTGATTTTAATCTTGGATTCAATATTCATGAAGGCATTTATGTTTAATCCAATGATCTAAGTGTTAGAAATGGCTTACATACTTAATTGGACTTGAAAAATGTGTTCAAAGGCCAATGTAATTGATTACATGACTTTTGTAATGGATTACACAGCAAACAGAGGCCTTGTAATTGATTACATGAGCATTGTAATCGATTACAAGCAAGTCAGAGGCCATGTAATCGATTACACCAAGTTGGTAATCGATTACAATAAGCCCAGAAAGGCAAGAACACGTTCAAAGAGTCATGTAATCGATTACATAGATATTGTAATCGATTACACGCAAGTCAGAAGCCTTGTAATCGATTACACCAAGAATGTAATTGATTACACAGAGCCCAGAAAGCCAAGAACACGTTGGAACAACAATGTAATCGATTATATTTGTTGTGTAATCGATTACACGCAATCTGACAGAGTCCAATGGCTATTTTAACTGCATTAAATGCTTGGCTCTATCACCCCCAATGGCTCCTTTCTTCATTAAGGGTTGAACTTCAATTTAGAACATTAATCTAACACTCATATATGAGAATCAATCCTGAAAACGTTTTTGCCCTGTTTTTGTGAGAAAACTTGAGATATTCAAAAGGGGCATTGTTAGAGCTTCAATTTGTATTAATCTACTCTTTGAGAGAGTTTCTATCATTCAAACACTTTGTTTATTGTGTAAAGAGGGTGAGGTATCCCTCTAGCGAAAAAGGGTGAGGTATCCCTTGTTGAGAAGAAGGTGAGGTATCCTTCAAAGGTGTAAAGAGGGTGAGGTATCCCTCAAAGGTTGTAAAGGGTGAGGCATCCCTGTTTTTGAGGCTCAAAGCACAAGGGTGAGGTATCTCAAGGTGTTGTTGAGTGCTCCAATCTATAAAGGTTTTGAAGCACCCGTTCAAGCTTGAAGTTTAGTGGAAAATCTTGAGTGGTTCGCTTGAGGACTGGACGTAGGTCACAAGGGGTGGCTGAACCAGGATAAATCCTTGTGTTTGATTCTCTCAACCCTATCTCTTTACATTTGTGCATTTACTTTATATGCTTGCTTGAATATTATTCATCTTGGATTATTTAATTTGTGAGTAAAGTATTCAATCTCATTTATCTATTCATTTCAATTATCTAATAGCTTCAACGAAAATTGATAAACAAACGTTTTACGAAAGATTTGCAAAAATATTTCATAAAGCCAATTCACCCCCCTCTTGAGTTTGAGGCCACTTGGCTAACATAGATTTAGGTATTTAATTAATAGGAAATTAATTTGATAGGTTTTTAGACATAAAAAGAAAGTAAACTAATTTTTAGAATAAGTTCAGGGTAATTTTGTGAGAAATAATGGAAAATGCTACCTAAAGAATTTTTTAATTGTAAAATATGGTAAATAAAGCCAAAATAATTATTTTATGTGAAAAATATTAGAGAAACGTCACTTGTCTTCAAAATAGTGATTTTTAAGCTATCAGATTGAGAAAATGATTTAAAATTGCTATGTGATTGAGAAAATAATTTAAAATTGCTACGCGATTAAGAAAAATGATTTAAAATTGCTACGATTTTGAGAAAATGTTTAAAAATCCCTACGCGACTTAGAAAATGTTTGAAAATATTTTCACAATTATAAAAATGCTAGAAAATACTTATACGATTTGAAAACATAAGAAAAATGTTCTGCGATTGAAAATAACAGCAAGTTACTGTCAGATTATTGTAGTGGGCCCGGTTATGTTGAAAAGTGATACCGCCAAGAGATGGCGTGCGTGTGTGATATACTGTGAGAATGATGATTGTATGTGCATTTGAATTATACATCATGCATTGAAAAACGCATCAACTTAATTGGTTAAGGCAATATGCCTAGGAGAATGAATTTACAGCTTTGTGCGGGTGAGAATTGCATAGTTACGATCTTCAGTGATCTTGGAGATGTCAGGGTGTGGAATGTCATATCTAATCAGATGGTAGCACCTCTGTGTCGTGGTATCCTATGTAAACACACCGACGATCTTGACGGAGCTACTACTATTTTCGTGATTGGTTAAGAGTGTCTTGTATAAGCCATGTTGTGCACATTGATATAATATATTGGCACATGATTTTAGGCTAATGATATACAGACATGTACTCCTTATCTTTCTCTCTGAAATTGTGATTAGCTCCATAGAGTAGGAATGGGTCTGTGTGCATATGCATAGTTGGTCAACATATTGATATGATAATTATGTTTATTTGATATTTTATCTGTGACGTGATAATATGATTCAATGTGTTAATACTATATCTATATATTTACTGTCATTTTCTATACTGTCATGCTAGTATTGACATAGGGGATCTCACTTTTTTGCTGACATATATCTATTTTATTATGTATGTTTGATGAAGACCCAAGAGATGAGGAAGCTAGAAGTTGTACTTTCCATCAGTAACAGTTTTCTTTGTTTTCTTGAATGGCGGCAAGGCACCAAGTGTTGGGTTTTGTTCGAGTACAGTTCCATGGTGGAACTGACACTTGGAGTTTTGATTTAGATAATGAACGTCTTGTCTACACTGGGGACTTAACTTTAAACCTGAGTGGAACCCATGATGGGACTCCCGTTTTGACTCAACATGCATCTGTGCGTCTGGAGTTCTTAATGCCAATATGAGAACTCTGGGGTGGTACTATTTATACCCCACAGGAGGACTCTGCAGTGTCTTTAGCTAGAACTCCTGTCAGGCGACCGATGTACCCACCTGGGTTCTTTGATGACGTAGAGGAGGAGGATCCTTCAGAGGGCCCAAATCTTTAATTCAGTTTTTAGAGGTTCTGGTTTAGTAGTTATGTTTTGATGTACATACTGTATATTTCATCTTTTGGGAGTTGGTGTGTTTATGTAAATTATTTGGGAACAAGGTTTGAAATATCTATGTATATTATGGTGTGTTTATTTCAGTTATAATTTGTATTTATGATTTTTATTTATTTTATTCATTTTTATTTATTCTGCAAATGAAATTTTTAAAATTAATGTTTTTACAAGATTAATTCTTTTACAACTTGGGTAAGTTATATTAGGATTAGTCTTAAATGTGATACCCTACGGTGGGTTTTATAGGGTGCTCTGAGGGATCCTCCTCCTCAGACTCCTCATCAACTAAATTCCTCAACTAAGGAAGAAGCTCGCGAACAGGTGTCCTAGCAGACGACACCACGGGATTCGGGTCCTTCATTGGAGTGTAGTGCAAGTCGCCCCACAACTCCCTCATAGGCATGAAGAACTATAGATGTACAGAAACACTAAGAGAAAAGAAAGGTTTCCAATCATGGGTCCTACGATCAGTCAAAGTTAAATCCTCTACATATCTAATTCGTTCATTTCCCCAGTCGATGCGCCATGCATTCGCACCTTCGTGAAACTAAACTCTGACAAAACCAACAGAAGTTCTCCTAGTAGCCATTCCCAAAACCAAACCACAACAGACTACAAATGTTCTTCTTAGTCTTTATTAACAAGAGCACATAAAACAGAAATAGGTAGAATAACAAAAATAAAGAGGTGAGACTCTCTACATCATTACCAACATGGCAGCAAGAAACAACAACATCAATAAAATCATAGAGTATAGATATAGCAATTTACAGTTAATGCGGATTAAAAGTTGTAAACCCAAGTGCAGGTTATTTTTAGTAATAAATTTTCGAGAGTCCGAGGTCGATCCACGGGAATTGATGAAGAAAAATTCTTTGACGTAAAGTAAATATTTTGTCACAACAATAAAAGTGATAAAACTTAGTCACAAATAACAAAAACTTACTTGGGTTAGGAGATCCACTCTTAGTAAATAAATTAAGGACAAGATTAATTCTTTTTATAACTCAATTAGAATCCTCACATAATGGAGGTTCCAATCAAAAAATACAACATTCAAAGTTCATTAAAAATTATATACGTAATTATATTATGATTCTTTTAATCATCTATTAACACCACCACTTATAAATGGGCTCAAGCATTCATTGTGTCAACCTCTTGTCTACAATGAATCAAGATCTCCATTTTACAAGGAGGGTTTCTAAATTGATTGAAAATAAAATATAACACGTATAATGACCACTTGAAAATATATCATTTAAGCACAAGAAAGAAATTAATCTAACATTAACTTATTATCAAAAGCTTCACCCTTTCACTCAAGTAAAGTGAAAATTAGTTACTCATAGACAAGAATATAGAAAAAGAGAAGAAGAAGAAGAAGAATATGACTTCAATTTAGAACACAAGGAAAACTACAACATGATACACAAACAACACAATAGCATGATCTTGATATCTAACACCAAGACTCCTAAATGATCAGCCAATGCTCTCTTTTATAGAGGATTAGGGATACAAAATGACAAGGGGGTGATTCATGAGTGAGTGGATGAGTGAAAAATGAGTGAAAAATGCCAAATGACTTTTGATGAGTGAAAAATTATTGAGATTTTTTGTCTCTGAAATCATTTAGTTCTAAAGTCAGTGAATGCGTCAGATAATTGAAAAATAGTCTTCATGAAAGTTGTAGCCCTAGATCTTAGATTTCAAATGCCATTAGTTTCAGCCTACAATCATTCCTATAACTCGAGATATGGTTTGATTACTACACACTGCTCAGGCCCAATTACAATTCCTTTGTTCTAACTTGCAAGCCAAATATGACCTTAAAGCAATCTGAATTGAGTCTTATGTTCTCATTAAAGTTGTAGATATGGGTCTTAACTTGCATAGGATAAAATTTCAGCCCAAATAAGTTCTTACAGCCTGAGTTATGCTCTGATTACTGTACATTGTTCAGGTTCCTATCACAAAACCCATATTCTAACTTCCAAGCCGAATTAGTTCCACTAGATGTTCGAATTTGACTAAAGCTCTTATGAAAGTTGTAGATCTCTCTCTTATCTTTCTAACAAGATAAAATACATAATTGTTAGACATCTAGAACTCCAGATATGACCAAAATACAAAAATAGTGTAAGACGTAAATCATGTTGAAAAAATCAATTAAGTCCAAATTGAGTCCAAACTTACAAAACATAACCAAACTCAATCTATTAAGTACTTGGAGAGTGTAAATGACTAAAATTGAGGGCTTATTAATGTGTCAAATATGTGATTATTAAATTCCCACACACTTAACTTTTTGCACTCTTAGGCAAATCACACAAGACCAAAATTAGGGATCAAGGAAAAATGACACAAACTCAAAAGTTAAACACTCTAAAAGACTCAATTTCTAATAACATTTAAGAAAGAAGAGCAACCACAAATTCAAGGGATCAAAACATTTTTTAGGTAATATTTCTTCACATCTCAAACCAACAAGCAAGGAAATTTCAATTGAAAAGCATGAGTCAAGAATGATAGATCTTCACAAGATTCACTTTCAATCCCTCAAGTGTTTAAAAGGTAGGTATTTCACTCAATTCAACCTATGAAAATTGCACTACCATAAGCTTTCTTATCTTCTACTTCTCCACTACTCAAAACACGTGCACACACAAATCATGAGGACTTTATTCAATGTTGTAATGGGGTTAAGGTAAAGGAGAAGGTAATATAGATATGACAAGTTAAATACCAAAGAGAATAAAAGAGCATGAAAGTTGAGTTCAATTAACAAGCATGAAAGTTCATCCTAACTCCACCTAATACAAATTCCCTTTACACATTCTTTTCCTTTCCTTTATTGCCTTATTGGCCTATATTTACACATTTTTTTATTTTTTTTATTTTTTTAATTTTTATATTTTGAATAAGAACATAATATATACATTTTTTTAAGTAAACATTTTTTTTAACCATTTTGCACACACACCCTCACACTTGTTTAAGAACTCATCCAATGACAAAGCTAATGTTCTCTTATTCTCTAAGGCCGGTTAAGAACATAATTTTTCATTTATGGCACATAATGAGTTCGAAACAAAGAATAATCAAATAAGCTCAAAGGGGTTAAGTAAGGGGAAATAGGCTATTTCTAATGCCTTACATTGGAAGGAATCAGAAAATTTCTCAGAAGCCATAAGAGTGCTTGATATCATATTAAAAATCAAAGAATTTTCAAGAAGTCATAAGAGTGTTTGATATCATATTGAAAATCAGAGGATTTTCAAGAAGTCATAAGAGTGCTTGATATCATATTGAGACAATATACTGTTGAGCAAGGCTGCCTATTTGTGCGCCAGTCATTCTTGGCTATTTGGTTAAAGTAGCTATTTCAAGAAAAATGTCTCAATTATATTTATGAATGCATGTGAAAATGTAGTCTCAAAAAGAATCAAAGTAAGTTCTAGAGTAACAATTTCATGAGTGAAATTCACACAAGAAAGAAGAGAATGGTACAAATATTCAATTCATTCATCAATAGGCTCAAAATCTCACAAAGCATAATTCTATCATTCTCAGTCCACCAATTTCAATATCCATAACTAAGCATGTGATTTTTAAGAAAGAAGACAATTCACTCAATCATGCAAATTTCCCTAAATTTAAATTGCTACTTCGACTCAAACTAGTTACTATCCCAACTAAGATACGTCTCAATAGTAAAATTTACTCCTTACTCTGCCATCCTTAACTGATTTTACTGTGAGTAAGTTTTTGACAATCATATCAATAAACATACTCCCCAACTAAGATGCGTCTCAAGAGCATAATTTACTTCTTACTTTATCATCCTTAACTGGTTTAGTAAGTTAGAAAGTTAGAAATAAAATACAAAAAGTAAAATACAGAAAATAAAGTGCAGAAAATAAAATACAAAAAATAAAGTGCAGAAAATAAATTTAAAATATGAAAAGCGGAGAATCAACAAGCCGATTTTTTGCTCTGGTGAGAAAGAAGAGAAGAAAAAAGATTATTTCATTAATGATTAAAGATTACAGAGGGATTAGGGAAAGTTTTCCCCCACTAAGTTAGTACGTTAGTAAGTACAAAGAAAAAAATTTAAAAGTGTAGAAAAAATATATATATACAAGATCTACAAGAAAAAAATATAAATATATATGTACAAAATATTTACACCATAAATTTGTTCTTCAAATCAAGTCCCTAGCAACAATGCCAAAAACTTGATGTGGATTAAAATTTATAAACCCAAGTACAAGTTGTTTCAAGTAATAAATTCTCGGGAGTCTGGGGTCGATCCACAGGGAATTAATGAAGAAAAACTCTTTGACGTAAAGTAAATATTTAGTCACAACAATAAAAGTGATAAAACTTAGTCACAAAAAAAAACTTACTTAGGTTAGGAGATCCACTCTTAGTAAATAAATTACTGATAAGATTAATTCTTTTGATAATTCAATTAGAATCCACACATAATGGAGGTTCCAATAAGAAAATATAACATTCAAAGTTCATTAACAATTACATATGTAATTATATTATACAAAATACAACACGTATAATGACCACTTGAAAATATATCATTTAAACACAAGAAAGAAATTAATCTAACCTTAACTTATTACCAAAAGCTTCACCCTTTCATTTAAGTAAAATGAAAATTAGTTACTCATAGACAAGAAGAAGAAGAAGAAGAAGAAGAAGAAGAAGAAGAAGAAGAAGAAGAAGAAGAAGAAGAAGAAGAAGAAGAAGAAGAAGAAGAAGAAGAAGAATATGACTTCAATTTAGAACACAAGGAAAACTACAACATGATAAACAAACAACACAATAGCATGATCTTGATATCTAACACCAAGACTCCTAAATGATCAGCCAAGACTCCCTTTTATAGAGGATTAGAGATACAAAATGACAAGGGGACTGATTCATGAGTGAGTAGATGAGTGAAAAATGAGTAGAAAATACCAAATGACTTTTGATGAGTGAAAAATTATTAAGATTTTTTGTCTCCAAAATCATTCAGTTCTGAAGTCATTGAATACATCAAATAATTGAAAAATGGTGTCATCAAAGTTGTAGGCCTAGATCTTAGCTTTCAAATTCCATTAGTTTAAGCCTAAAATCATTCCTACAACTCGAGATATGGTTTGAATACTGCACACTGCTCAGGCCCAGCTATAGTTCCTCTGTTCTGATCTGCAAGCCCAATATAACCTCAAAGCAATCTGAATTAGTCTTGTGTTCTCATAAAAGTTGTATATATGGGTCTTAACTTGCCGATGATAAAATTTTAGCCCAATTAAGTTCTTACAGCTCGAGTTACGTTCTGATTACTGTACACTATTTAGGTTCCTATCACAAAACTCGTATTTTGACTTCCAAGCCCAATTAGTTCCACTAGATGTTTGACTTTGACCTAGAGCTCTCATGAAAGTTGTAGAGCTCTCTCTTATATTTACAATAAGATAAAATACATAATTGTTAGACATCTAGAACTCAAGATATGGCCAAAATACAGAAATAGTGTAAGACGTAAATCATGCTGAAAAAATCAATTAAGTCCAATTTGAGTCCAAACTTACAAAACATAACCAAACTCATTCAATTAAGTACATAGAGAGTGTAAATGATTAAAAATGAAGGCTTATTAATGTATCAAATATGTGATTATCAACAGTCATAGTGTTTCTCAACAGATATCTCAACAACAAATCCACAGTATCATAACAATTAATTTCATAGTATAAGCATATCACAATAAAATGCTCGATGATTATGTGGATGCACAGTATACTGACACCTGCTCCATGGAGCTAAAACCAACATCGAAGAGAATGATCAGGGAATCATGTATGTATATCGTTAGCCTCTAATCATATGCTTCTCAATATAATCAATATGCGCAGCATGGCTTATGCAAGACACTCTCAACCGGATTGGGAATAGGATAGTGCCTGGTCAAGATCATCGGTGCGTTACACAATCACCACGGCCCAGTGGAGCTACCTACTAGCCACATATGGGATATCCACGTCCCGACGGCTCCAAGTTCAACTATAAGTGAACTACACTATGCAATTTACACCCGCACAAAGGTGTAATTCATCTCCTAGGCATCCAGCCTTAACAACAAGTCATTCCGACTATCACAATGCATGATCACATAACAAAGATGAACAATAATTATTAACAGAATCCATCTCACCAAAAAAAGCCACAACAGGCTTAGATTAACCACTGACCCTCCAGGGTCCAGCACATTAGATCAACAGCACAATTCCATTATATTCAAGTGCAAGGCCTCCAAATGCACAAGTTCAGAGAACCATTCTTTTTTCTTTTCAATTTACATGAAACATCTTTCATAAGCCTTTCTTTTTAAAACTTTCAAGAATTAATATGAAAATTCACTTTAAATTAAAACTCTCCTAGTGAAGTTTCCTTAGGTGATATTCCCTCACAATTTTCACAAAAGACCTAAAAAGAAGACTACATTGTATTAATTTCATAAATTTGTTTCTTTTTCTCCCTAAGCCCTAAAATACTTTAAGTTATTATAAGTTCTCATCCTAACCTATTTTTTCCTCTCAAGGCCGAAACTTCTCTCTAACTAAGTAGCCAAGATTTTGTTTTTACCACTCCTTCATGGTTATGAAGTCCCTAATTCAATTCCGTTTCTATTTAAGTTTCCAATTTCCCATTCAGCACAAATTTTTATCTTGGATATCCTTTTTTATGGCCTCTTGGCTGTGAGCCCTAAGGGGTCTTTGGGCCTCAAAATCTACATTTTCCATAATAGGTTCTAAACAAACAACATGTATCATATATCAAGCTTTCCATTTTATTAAGATCATACGCAACATCAAGCCACAACATCACATAGAGCAAAAATCACAAAAATCACCAAGAATCAATACAATAAAGTGAGTAATCCTCACATGGATTCCTCATTTTCCATACACCAATTTAATTCCTCACCACCATGAATGGTTGATGAGAGAAATCTCCATATTACCTTTGAAAATATCCAACCACTTCTTGAAGAACTTTTTGAAGCACACCTCCACTTTCCAAGAGAGTCTTGAAAACAAAAATGACATGCCAAGAATCAGCATTTTAGATTGGAAAAGAATAACTATGAATGAAAATCAAGGTCTTGGAAGGAAGAAAAGAAAGAAGAATGAAAAGGAGAGATTTTTACTTTTGAAATCTTCAAGCCCTAACTTGAAGAAATGCTTGAAAATGATGAACAAAACCAAGATCTTCACCCAAATGGTCTTAGGAAGGCATGTAGATTAGTGAAATCAAAGAAAATGAGATGGTGGGTTTGGTGAGAGTGGTCGTGAGGTTGGAGAGAAAATGAGAGAAGAAAAGATGAGAGAAAAATGAGAGAATAAAGTGTATAGCTTTTGGTGATGAGAGAGAAAGTGATAGAAAAGTTATGAATTGAAAAAATTGAAAGGAAACTTGCCCAAGAAGCATTTTCCTTCTCTCTTGGCCGTGCACCTCATAGGACAAAGGAGCCAAGCTTCTCTTGCAAGCTTCTCTCAAAGCTTCCTCAAGAAGCTTCTCCCTTTGCCTAAAAAGTCAAATAGTTATGTCATTCGGTGATGTCACTTAGATGATGTCATAAAAGTGACTAGATAGAAATAATCTACTAGATTTTTTATTACAAGCTATTACCTAATAGATAAAAGTCACAGTTAATAAAGTCGGTATCTATTACCTAATAGATAATAGAGCGTACCCAAATTTTATTTGTTAGATAAAATCTCAGATAATGAAAACTTTGAAAATTGTCTCTGATTTCGGGTTTAGTAAGATCCCCCAGTCCTGGTCTAATAGTCCAAATTTTTTTCAAAATAATTTTAAAATAATCCACATACACCAAATAATTCATAAAAATTCACAACATCACAAAATTACAAATAAGTTAGAAATAAGAGGAAATTGGGGCGTTACATTTAGTCTTGTTTTGGCCTCTTATTTTTAATTCCCTTGTAATTGGACAGTTTTCTTAATGAATAAGATGGATTGCTTATCTTGTGGCCTATTGCATTAATTGTTTTGAATCTATTTTTGCATTATCTTATAGCCTATTACACTGTTTTTATATATTGCACCTACATAATCATTATTGGATTAGGCTTTGGCTTTTTCTTGCCCTATCTTTTTTATCATGAAAAAAGGGGGAGAAAAAGCTTGAGCTATCTTTGATGAGTTTCTTTGTTTGAGAAAAGACAGGTAAAATTAAAATGAAAGTTGGATTCTAAAAGTAAGGGGAAACTGTGCATATCTCTGATATATAAATCAACTATTACGAAAAAGAGGGGGAGTAAGCCTTTCAAAATAACTTTGTGAATTCCAATTTATCTAGACTAATCATTTTCTCTGTGTTAGTTTGTCATCATCAAAAAATGGGAGAACGTGATTGACTATGCGACATTGAAGATTGATTTTGATGATAACAAACATGAAGATAATGGGAAGACCAAGACCAAGAACTTCAAGAACAGCTTTTTGTACGGAGCCTTCTGGATATCTTATTGATTTTGGAAGAAAAAATAAAAGTGTTTTTAAAATACAAAATGGTTTTTTGAAAAATAATTAAAAGGTTTTTAGAAAAATTGGAAGCAATCTAGGAAGTTTAAAAAATATTTGAAAAATGTTTTTGAACAGCGTTATTCGAATAAAACTTCCTTTATTCAGATAAACTATCTTGATCAAAGGTTATTCAAATAACAGTGAAGTTATTCGAGTAATAGGTTTTAAATAAGCTGCGCGTCTTTGTTTTAAAAAATGTTATTCGAATAGCACCCATGCTATTCGAATAAAAGGCATTCCAAAATGTTTTCCAAAAAGAAGCTATTTGAATAACTCACTTACTATTCGAATAAAGGAGTTAGTGAATGTAACTTTCAGAAAGGTTTATTCGAATAACATCCTTGTTATTCGAATAACCATGTTTTTCAGAAAATTCTATTTGAAAGAATTATTCGAATAACCATTGCGTTATTCGAATAACATGTTACAAAATCAGTTTGCTCGTGGGTATAATATAAATGTTATTTGAATAAACACGAGTTCCAAATTTAGAAACTAATGTCCATTTTCACATTTATTACAAAAATTCAAAACCCGCAACGGCTATTTTCTCAAGAGCTCTATAAATACTGACCTTGGGTCATCTTTGAAAACATCCAATAATCTAAAAGAATTTTCTCTTACTTTAATTCGTGTTTCATAATTTTCATATATTTTGTGTGCTCTTTTTGGCCAAAACTTTGAGATATCATTAAAGAGCTTCTTAGAGCTTCAAGTTGTGCTATTTACTCTTTTAAGAGTTTCTCTTCTACTATATTTTGCTTTATTGTAAAAAGGGTGAGGTATCCCTCAAAAGTTTTGTAAGGATGAGGTATCCCTAAAAGTTTGAGGCTTTAGCATAAGGGTAAAGTTTCCCTGCATGCGAAAAATGCTCTACTTTGTAATAATAGCAAGCACCTATTCAAGCTTGCATTGATAGTGAAAAATCTCAGATAGTTTTTTGAGGACTGGACGTAAACCAAAAGTGGTTGATGACCGAACCAGGATAAATATTGTGCCTGCTCTTCTTATCTTTATTTCTTTTATTATTCCTGTAATTTATTTATTATTATTACCTGCTTATTTTCTATTCTTAAGTCTCTTTATCTCCTCTTTTTATTCACTTCTTTTAAGAAATAGCTTCAATGAAATTTGTTTTACAAGCATTTGCAAAAAATTTTTAAATACTCAATTCACCCCCTTCTTGAGTACTGGAGCCACTCGGTAACAAAATCTTCTCTAGGAAAGATCCCTTGAAGATTTCCCAAGTTACCTGAGTTCCTGAGGCATCCAATACCTTATTTATATCTTTTCACTAATTTTTTGCCTCCTCCTCTAGCATATAGGAAGCAAAAAGCATTCTCTGTTCATCTGAGTACACCATAAATGTGAAAATCATCTCCATTTCCTTGAGCCAACCCTCAGCTCTAATTGGATCATACTCACCTCTGTAAGATGATGGAGTAGACTTCCTGAACTCTGACAGGTCCTGGAAGTTCTAATTCCTTCCAACTAAAGACTCTTAGACTAGTTGCTTGGGCTGAACTAGTGGTGGTACTGGTAGTGGAAGTTGCTGAGCTTCTAACCTCTCCATCATTCTATTTGTAGCAGCTGTTTGATCATGCATTGCTTTGGCCATTGCCATGAAGGCCTCGATCATACTAGGACTGTCACTAGAAGAATTTTCATTTCCTTTAATTCGCCTAGGAGAACTTATAGTGTCTTGTACACATAACACATTAAATATCGAGTTGATTAGTCTTAATACCATGTAATGGTGTAACAGTAGCTAATAACATCAGAAACATAATGCAAGTTATGCAAACATCTCACAAAAGAGACAAGAAATACACAACACACATTAAAACTACTAACATGTCTACGCATAGTCAGTCCATACCCCGACTCAACAAGATGAACTGCTCTGATACCATAATGCAACACATTAATACAATTATCTCTATATATCTCATACACAAAGAAATAAAGCATTAACCATGTTACTACTATTCTTACTATCACACTAATCCTATATAATTAAACAATTAAATATGAAGAGCTACGATAAAAGCAGGTCATAAATATATACATCAAAAGCCTCCAAGGGTATAGTGTCATATATTCAAGAACAAAATTACCACTAAACTACAACTCAAAGTGCAATATACATGAGTTGTTCATACAACAAAAACTAAAAAATCTATTTAATCTTGTTGCTCTTTCTTTAGCTGATTTACCCCCTTACTAAAGTCTAGACTTGTTTTTACCATGGAAACATAGAAAGGAGTGAGAACATAAAAATTCCTAGTAACATACATGTATCTCATGTCATTCACTAATATACATTTCATACAAACATAATTGATAACAGCATTATACAATCGCCCATACAATTGTATAATGTATAGAAATCTAATCTAACTCGATATTACACAACTGGCCATACAACTATATAACATCAACTAAACTTGATAAATTGCTTAACTCACTTCAATGCCTAACTTAGGACTTAACTCATCGTAAGCCTCTTGTTTGTAAGTTTATCTCACTTTACTACATTTACATAAGGTTGATCATATTCCTCATGTTACTTGACAAATAGTTTGGCTCACTTTTTGTCTTAGGTAAAGTGTTGTACAGACACTTACCTCTCACAATTACCTCCTTATCAAAAAGCTTTACTCACTACTTTGCAAGGTTAAGGGGTTTGTCTCACTCCCTTTCAGATAATTGTACTATGGTTCAATTATGATAAATAAAGGAACTAACTCCTAACTAGTATTTCATTTCAAGTTATTCTTAACTCTAGAAAAGCTTAGAAAACTCTATGAGCACATACTTCTTTTCAACCATAAGGATCAAATTAAAGCTTCTAGAGCTTCTATTATCTTTAATTTATCTAGATTGGATCACTAATCACTAATACATAGATCTACTAGGGTCACTTTTAACCCTAAGGGTGAAAAAACTCAGTTTTACCAAAAATAGGGTACTTGTAATTGATTACATCCTTGTTGTAATTGATTATAACAACTGAAAACCTCAAGTTAAAAGTTTAGTAATCGATTACATTGCTCTTGTAATCGATTACACCCTACTTTTTCTCGTGTTCCAGAAGCTTGGTAA
Source organism: Ormosia semicastrata (assembly GCA_029884595.1). NCBI lineage: Eukaryota > Viridiplantae > Streptophyta > Magnoliopsida > Fabales > Fabaceae > Ormosia > Ormosia semicastrata. The sequence goes on along the minus strand of JAQQTO010000062.1, from coordinate 12,360,554 downwards.
TCAATTACATCGCTCTTGTAATCGATTACATCACTTCTAGAGACCATGTAATAGATTACATTACTATTGTAATCGATGACATCATGCAGAAAACTAGAAAAATAGTTGTCTCATGTAGCAAACCTACTTCTAAACTCAACTCCAATTCTTAAATCATGGATTCTAAGTGATATCCAATCCTAAACATGATCTATAATCATATTAGAATCATTAAACACTAACTCTAACTCATTTACACATGGATTTAATCATTAACACGAACCTAAATACTCATTCTTCAATTCACTACTCAAGTGAATATCATCGATTCCAAGGGATGAAAACTAACTACCATGCATCAAATAAGCTACTATTAAACTCACTTCAACTATAGAAGCATGATTCGAGCCTCAACATTCATAAACATCTCAAGAACACATTCTTTTATTCATCAAGAGAAACTAAGAGCAAATAAAGATGAGTAAGAGAAAGATGAAGTTAAGCTCCCCTACCTCAAGTTCTTAGTGATGGTGGTTGTTGAACCTTGGCTTTGCCTTTCCTTTTCTTTCTTCCTTTCCTCTTCCTCCTTCTTGGATTTCCTTGCTGTCTACTGCTGGTCTGGCTATTTCGTGAGAGACAATAAGTGAAATGAGATAGGAATAGAGTGAAATATTAGGAAAAAGTCAATATAAAGGGGTTGTGCCCGTATACCACTTATAATCCTCATATACTTCACTAATACTTCCTAATATGGTAAGAACACTTAGATTTAGCTAAATCAAGTTTTTTATCTTCCAACAACTTTAAAATAAATACTAAGATTCATTAAACAAGTTGTTTCACCATTATCATATTTTTTCATATCTGCTACTAGTCAATCGGGCATTAAAAGCACAACCAGCATGCCTAAAAATACCAAACTAACTTTAGTTACTCTCAAATTTTAACTATATCCTCTTACACCTATTTGTGACTTAGAAACAAATTCTTTTCATTCATTTCCCTTAAATTAGCCATTTATGCTACTATTTGAGTCATTTTAGGATACTTTTCACACTCTAGATTGCAACAAAGTGCCTAAACTAACTCAACTTGCCACAAAATTAATAGACATGTTAAATAAGTATTATGATACATTTGTAACCATAAACTAGTCTAACATGCTTAAAAGAGGATGTTATATTTCTCCCCTCTTATTTAAAATTTTGATCCCAAAATTGCTTACCTCATATAAACAACTTCGGGTAATCAAGCTGTATACAGGACTCTAACTCCATGTAGCCTCCTCTATTCTTGCTTCACCCCACATGACCTTCACCAGAGGAATCTGCTTACCTTTAAGCTTTTTGATCCCTTTGTCTAAAATCCTCATCGATTTCACTACATAAGATAAATCATCTCTTAACTGTATAGATTCATTTCTTATGAGGTGTGAAGGATTCAAATTGTACTTTCTGAGTTGGTGTAACACCCCAACTTTTAGGATAAATTATAATATAGTCCTGAAATGTACTGTTTTATGAATTCTGTGAGTGGTAAAATGAATTTGACTGTTTTGAGAGTGTATTTGACTGTTGTATGTGATTTGCTTCGAGCCAAGGAAATAATAATTTCCTGGCCGAAAAAATCTTATTTTAATTAATTGGAGCTGGGGGATCTTACTAAACCCAATTCTGATTGATATATATATTAATCTCATAATTTTTAGGATTTAACTGTGTAATAAAATAATTTTATATTATTATAATGATATTTTATATTACAGTACCTACTGTCTCAAAAACAGTAGAAATATGCTTCAAAATGACCACGGATCCTTAAAAGTCTGTGAGACCCGCATTTAGGAAAAGCAGTCAATGATTCTGACTAGAAAAATTCTAAACCAATGGGAGTGAGTCAACAAAAGTGGCTTGACTATTTTGAACCAATAGGAATAGGTCAACAAAAGGAGCGTGGACTTTAATATGGACCGTTGGATGAAGACTTAGTTAGGAAGCCTTTAACCTTAACCGTTGATCAAACCAATGATGAGATTAGAATTCAAGTTTTATGACTAATCAATATCCACCTTAGATTACATCTAGGGCTAGGAATTAAAGTTGAAATCAATGGTTAGAATTAAGTCAAACATAGTGGCTTGAATTTGATTAGTAGTAAATTAAACCTAATTTGGTTAATCTAATTACCTAATTAGCAAACTAAGTAAACTAACTTAGTTATTAATTAGTTATAATCTAAATAATAATTAGATATCTTAATATTGTTTAGAGGTTATAATATATGCTAATATATATTAAACTAATTAGTTATATGATTAGAATGTTAATTAAGTATTAATAAGATATTTAACCTAACTAATTACCTATTTAATTAGCATTGAATTAATCTTTAATTGAAACAAATTAAAACCCCCCTAAACCCAATGAACCCCACAGCCAAGGAGGCTAGATGGCCAAGTTCTACATGGTTCTTGAACCATCCATGACATAAGCCATGTGCTTGCTTAGTGTGAACACAATTAGATATTTACCTATCCAAATTAAACACTCAACCTCACCCACACTCACCTCACGGCAGCCCCTCATTTTACACACTCAATATTTACTTTTTACACTTATCCTAATCAAGCTTTCATTTTCTCTCAAAAACACCAAGAACCCAAGCAAACTTTCTTTTCCATTTTTCTCTCTCTATTCGGCCAAGCACCCAAACCCCACCATCAATCTTCAATAATTTGACCTCTTTACTTTTCTTAAATCAAAATCATATTCTAAACACTTTTTCTTCACAAGGTTTTGCCAAAAACCTACTCTATCTAGTCCAAAATCAAAGCTTTTGTTTACTTCCCTAAGGGTAAGTTTTGATTCTTTAGTTCAAAGTTTGATTTTTAATTTTCCTAACCATGATTGTTCCATGGTTTTTCAATATTGATCATTGTATGTGTTTTTACTAATTGTTTAAGAATTTTAGGGATTTGTTTAGAGGATATATGAAATTTTAAAGAGAAGGAGGAGACTAATCGATTATTGTCTTCAAGAGGTAAGAGGGAGATTTAATCTCATCAACCCTAAGTGGTGATGGGAAAATGGATTATTTGTGTATAAAGAATCCATAAGGATTCATTTGTGTGATTGTTTTATTATTTTTATTATTTGTGTGATTGTTTAAATGCTTTCCTATTTGTGATTTATTTTTACTATGCATGTCTTTAGCTTTAAAATATATTGTATGTATATTATATGTGTTTATGGTTGTATGTGTTTATAATTATGTAATTATTAAAGTAGGATGTGAATAACATGTAATGATTTGCATGAGTGTTCCAAAGAACACTATGAGGCTCACAGCCTTACCATCAAACAGAGAACCAAAATGTTCTCAATAATTTTCTAAATCAATGATTTAAAGAATCTAGGTAAATAAATGAATTTAAGAATGATTTAGGATAATTATGGCCAACATGCCATTTAAAGTATAATTGGATGTCATTTTATTTTCTAAGATAGGTTAGGTAATGGATTTACAAAATAACCTGATTCCAATGAATCTTTGAGAAAATAAAAAGAATAAACTTAGTTCTAGAATTTTTAAAATTAGCAGAATTTGTAATTAGTAGAATTCATTATAAGTAAGAATTAAAGAGAATGCTTGAAAAATACTAACGTAGAGCTCACTCTCTAAGTTTTGAAGTGCGTTAGCAAGTTTCAAAGTGTAACCATTGGGTAAGATTAAAAGGAACAGTAATTAAAGGAAAATGTTAAAAATACCTTATACTGATTTTATAGGCAAAATGCTATCGAAATTTACTAAAATCAGATGAATAAAATGAAAAGATTTCATACTATATTTAAAACACAAGGAAAATACTCTACGTATTTTAAATGTACTAGATATAGTCTACACATATTTAAAATGATAATTTTAAGCTATTTGGTTAAGAAAATGAATTAAAAATCTTACACGATTGAGAAAATGATTTGAAAACATTACGCGATGTTCAAAAATGCCAAAATATATTTACGCGATCTTAAAACATTTGTGAAAATGACGAGATTATGAAAATGTGATAAAATTTCTATGCGATTAAACGATACAGTGAGTTTTACTGTCGGGCCAAAGTGGTGGACCCGGACATGTTGTGAGATAGTACTGTCAAGTGGGACACGCTATATTTTGGAGTATTGTTACTAATGGTATTTTTATAATTTTAGATCATGCTTAGAGTGTTGTGCTAATTTGGTTGATAATTGGTGATTGATTGATGAGACGAATTACACTGTGTTTTGGTGTGATAGGCGTAGTGTGGTTCATTATATGAACTTAGAGGCATTAGTATGCGGAGAATTCCACATGGGGACAGTGGGTTGCTCCTCTGGGCCGTGGTAATGGGCAACACACTAATGATCTTGACAAGCACTATTCTTAATCGAGATCTTGAGGGACTACTACGTACTATGCCTGTAGTGCACGATGTATGGACTGTGTACTACTACACGATGTTTGGACTGTGGGCTATAGACACAATGTTAGACAGTGCAATAGTTTGGTTGGGCAGCCATAAAGTATTATTAGTTCTATTTGGATCATTCTCTCAGATATTCGTGTTTAGCTCCATGGAGTAGGAACGAGTCGGTGTGTGTTCATGCATTATCTGCATTTTACTATTTACCATAATCTATGATAAAATGTATGATCTATTGCTTTGATATATTATGCATGATATAATGGTATGTGTTATTTTAATATGTATTGTATTGTCATGTGTTGTATTATCGTTTTCTTTATTGCCATGCGGGTAATGGTGTAGATTGTCTCACCTCTCTATATGCTTTTCTCTATATTATTATATTATTTCCGTAAAGAGTTTGAGGAAGAGGAGGAACAGCCTCTCGAGATACAGTATCCGGATGAGCAACAGTCGGGCGAGCTGTACGAGGACGGTGAACCGATAGACCACCCTTATCATCAAGACTAATCTTGAGATCATGGCATTGCCGGGATTCTTCGATTTTGTGAGACTAGAGTTTCATGGAGGTTCGGAAGCCTGGTGTATGCGAGTGGATAGAGGAACAGCTGTCTACGTGGGACGTTTGACTGTGTCCCTATGTAGAGAGTACGATGGAGAAGTTATCTTTACTACTATGTTGTATTTACATCTAGAGTTACCTCTGACTCTTAGGCGTTACTGGCAAAGAATATTCCATGCGCCTAGTGAGCTCAGTAGTGAGTCAACAACCCAGACTCGTGTCCGTAGCATTGTGAGATCTCCAAGATGTCAGCTTTTTGATGATCTTTCTGAGGATGATCCATCAGAAGGTTAGAAATCTTTCGAGATGCACTTGGGCAATACTATGTTTTAGTTTTATGTCAACTTTTTACTGCTTTGTTAAATACTTGTAGTTGTAAATTATATGTGTACTAAAGAAAAATCATATGTATATTATAGTGTGATTATACTTTGTTTTATTTTGTGCTATGTGTTATTTTATTTAATGTTATAAGTATAGAAAGAGAAAAAATTTGACCACTAATATTATTTATGTATCAAACATTTTACAACTTCGGTAAGAGTCTTATTTTATTTTATTTTATTGCATCATAAATGTGACATCCCCACAAGGGTGTTACAGTTGGGAAACATGAAAACATCATGAATGTTTCACAAACTGGGTGGAAGGGCTATCTAGTAAGCTACAGGTCTGACTCTTTTTAGGATTTGGTAGGGACCAATGAAACGAGGGTTTAACTTTCTAGTTCTCAATACTCTACTAATTCCTGTTGTAGGAATGACTCTCAAGAAAACATGTTCACCCTCTTCGAACTCTAGAGGTCTCCTCTTTCTATTAGCATAACTCTTTTGCCTACTCTGAGCTATAGTCATTCTATTCCTGATTATTCTAATATGCTCTGAAGTCTGTTGTACTAACTCAGGTCTTAGAATAGCTTTCTCTCCTACCACATACCAACATAACGGGAACCTACACTTCCTACCATAAAGTGTCTCATACGGTGCCATTCCTATGCTAGTATGATAACTGTTATTGTAGGCAAACTCAACTAAAGGCAAGAGTCTATCCCAACTACCTTTTTGGCACACCAAGCACCTAGACACAAACTCTGCTATTTCTTTCTTCATTCCTGGCCACCAGAACATCTTCCTCATATCATGATACATCTTAGTGGCTCCAGGATGGATGGTATATCGACTACTATGAGCTTCCTCTAAAATTATTTCTTTGATTACAAAATCTCTTAGAATGCAAAGCTTATATCTAAACTTAATCATTCCATCATCTGCCATATCAAACTCTATCTGATCCCCTAAGAAGATTTGCTCTCTAATCTCGCTTAGGGTTTCATCCTTACTTTGAGCTTCTAGAATTTGAGTTCTCAGATCACTAGCTATGTCCACCTTATTCATAAAAAGACTCCGGGGTGTCACAATTACACTAAGACTCAAGTTTCTAAACTTCTTAATGTAACATCCCAAAAGAAAATTAATTATTTCATTATAAATAGTTATTTTATAATATTTATGATTTTTGAGAATTTTTCTGGATTTTTTTGGAAATGATGAATATTTTAATATATTCTTCGTTTTGCATGCCCACTGAGCAGAGCCGGGGAAACGAAATATTTTCCCTGAAGCTGGTAAACTTTGGACTATGGAAACGTCGACGGGAGATCTTACTAAACCTGAGGCTGGACATGGTTTGCGAGGTTTACGTTTTATGAGATTTTATCTGATGAATAAAATCACTGTATCATAAAATCATCTGATGAATAATAAAATATTATTTTCATCAGCTGTAACTTTTATTCACTGAGAAAAATAATTCTAATAGTGTAATTAATCATCTGTCGGATGTATTTAATTAAGAAGACAAGCTTACTATATACTTTATCAAGAAGCGCGCAAAGCTTCTCAAGGAAGCTTCAAGGAAACTTCTAGGAAGCTTCCTCTCGCCACTATTCACTCTCTCTCCTTCCTCTCATTGTGCAGCACGGTTTTGGGGGTAATATCACAATTATTCCCTTCCATTTTCTCTCATTTTCTCTCATTCACGCTGGTCACTCTCTCCCTCACGCAGCTCTCATTTCTTTTCCTCTTTTCTCTATACGGCTACATCCCCACAAACACCATTGTTGATTTTCAAGCTTCCCTTGCTCAAGCCAAACTTAAACCATTGCTCTTCCCTCACCGTCTTCAAGCTTTCTTCTTTGTGGAACTCTCATTGACTCCTCCATTTTCGTGGTTGTCAGCTCAACATCAAAGCTTGGAGCTTTAAGGTAAAGCTCTCAACTTTCTTTTCCTTTCTCCTCATTTTCGTATTCCATGGTCACATTGGTGACTAAGGATTCCATTTCCACTCTTTGATTTTGATTTTTCAGATTTGAACACCAAGGTTTTTGGTGGTAGTGAAGAACCAGATTTCAAGGATAGAAGGAGCTTGCTTTCTTTGTTCTTCACTAAGGTAAGAGGAAGACACTCCTCCTCAACCTCTATTAGCATTCAGGAACCTTGTTTGTGAGTGATTGTGATAAAACCCTATTGAGGGTTATTCTCTGTTTGTATGTTTAGTATGTTTGCATGTTGTTTGTAAAGTGTTTATGCCATTAGAATGCCTGTCTGTGTATATTGGTATATTGGATTGGATTAAAATGCCTGAAATGGAAGAAATGATGTCGAATTGGTTCTCAGATGGCCACAGTTTTGAGACCAAAATTTGGGGATTCTTTGTGAAAAATTGTAACAAATTGAACCTAAGACCATTTAGTGGAATGTCAATGTTCGTCGAGTTTGGACTTTTGACCATATAGTATAATGTCAATATTCGTCGAGTTCAGATTTCTGACCATATAGTATAATGTCAATATCCGTCGAGTTCAGATTTCTGACCATATCGTATAGTATCAATATCCGTCGAGTTTGATTTCTAACCATATCCGTCGAATTTGATCTTCTGACCATTTAGTACAATGTCAATATCCGTTGAGTTAGAATGTCATATCTGTTGAGATTAGACTTCTGACCATATCCGTCAAATTTGATCTTCTGACCATTTCGTCGATTTTGATCTTTTGACCATTTAGTGCAATGTCAATATTCATTGAGTTAGGATGTAAACATCCGTCGAGTTAGAATGTCAACATCCGTCGAATTTGATCTTCTAACCATATCCGTCGAATTTGATCTTCTAACCATTTAGTACAATGTCAATATCCGTCGAGTTAGAATGTCAACATCCGTCGAATTTGATCTTCTGACCATTTCATCGATTTTGATCTTCTGACCATTTAGTGCAATGTCAATATCCGTCGAGTTAGGAAGTAAATATCTGTCGAGTTAGAATGTTGATGTCCGTCGAGTTAGGACTTCTGACCATTTAGTAGAGAAGATTTCTCCAACGTCAACACTTGTCCGTCGAATTAGGATTTATGCTGGCCTTTTGGGTGTATTCGACAGTTTTTTATCTCCATTCGACAGAATCTTCATTCAACAGAAATTGATTCTTTGCCATTCTTATGGAATAACGTTCTCCCATCTTTCGTCATTGTCAGGATATTTTTCGTCGAAAGGTAACCTCATTTTTGTACTCTAGAGCCATTGTCTCCGTCGAATCCAAAATCATAATTTATCATCTAATACCTAGTGATTAAATCAATGGAATTAGGATGCAAGAATTAGAAAATTGGAAAATTAAATTGTACCGAGATTCATAAATTTTAAAGAACCAAGAAGGGAATTTTTATAAGACTTAGGATAATTTAATTAGGGTAAGAACAAGAGAGTGTGAGATTTTGAGATCTTAGAATAACCTTCTAAGGGTATGTGAATAAATTACCTAAGATGATTTAATTAATTAAGAGAATTTCTTTAGAAACAAACCCTGTAAGAAAAGCTAAACCTAAGCAAGAATTCTTAATACACCTTAAAAATGTATTGATTATGATATTGTGGGTCCATGTGAGTGACCAATGATTGTGTTGATTCTTGCTTTAGCCAATTGTGGCATATTGTGGAATTGTATGTAATAATGATCATACATGTTTATGTGGGCATATTGTGAAATTATATGTAATAATGATCATACATGTTTATACATAAAGTCCGTATGCATTGTGAATGTCCGTTGGACTGTTGTTAAGGCCTTTAGCCTAGGAGTTGAATTACACCTATGTGCGGGTGCGAATAGACATGTGTGGTCCTGTAGTTGACCTTGAGGGCGTCGGGGCGCGGGCGTCTCACAAGGGGCAGTGGTAGCTCCTCTGGACCGTGGGACAAACCGATACACACGCGTCGACGATCCTGACCGTGGCACAGTCCTATATCGTGATCTGTGTAGAATGCCTTGTAAAATGCCATGACGTGCATGTGGATAAATTGAGAATTATAGCACTTGAGGGCCTCGGCAGCCAAGAATACAGGCATACCTCCTGATCGTTCTCTCCGACTGTTTTGTGCCTAGCTCCATGGAGTAGGTTTTTGACTATTGAATGCATGTGCATAGTGAGTCCATGCATTATCTGGCATTTATGATTATTATAATTTGGAATTATTGTCTTACTGTTTTATATATGACTACCTGGAACTACTTATTTGTTTATTTCTGCTATTTAATGCTTATGGTTATTATTTGAAAATGCTATATGGGCCGCCATTTTGTTTCTTGTTGCTATAATTGGTAATGACGGTAGGATGTCTTACCTCTTTCCTATCTTTCCATTACTGTTTGTCTATATATTGTGTTCTATCGAAGACGACGGCAAGGAAGGCGAAGCTCCCAACTTCCCCGGCTTTTGGCCCGATCGAGATTAGCGTCTAGTGTCAGATCATGGTGGCACACCCGAGTGGATTTCTGGGTTATATACGTCTAACTTTACTTGGAGGGCCAGACTGTTGGTACATTAACCTGAACTCCGAGCGGTTCATCTATGAGGGAGAGGTGTCGATCTCAATAGCCTGGAGGCGTCATGATTCGCCCATCTTCACGGGCAACATCAGCATGTGTCTGGAATTCTACTTGCCCATCCGGGAGATGTGGGGTGATCGCCTTTACACCCCACAGGAGGATACTTTTGTTTCCATAGCTAGGACCCCGTCCCGTAGCTCTGTGGCTCCTATGGTGGTTTCCTCTGATGAGGAAGACCCCGAGGAGGTCCCTGAGGATGACCTCGCGGAGGATCCTGAAGAGGATCCTGACACAATTCCTCCTCATTTGAGGGACTGATATTACTAGTAGCTACTGAGGGCTACCAGTATTTTATTTTGGGGGCCTGATGTTTTGACTGTAGTGGGCTGTATATTCTGATACCGTGAGGATGTGTATGTATAATCCTTTAGGGGCAGGTATAGTTTTGCTTTTTGATATATCAGACTTTGTAACTAAACAGGTTGATAAATATATATATATATATGCAATGTTAATTCCAATGTACGCTTTACTTCCGCTTTTGTTCTTTATTTCCATGTATGTTTCGTCACCGTTGTTATTAATTATGGTTATTATCAAAAAAAGAAAAAAAATATATACTCGCCAACTTAATTACCTAACTATCATCAAGTAAACATATATATTATTAACAGGAACCGGGTCTTAACTTATGTAATTTATTTCTGCATTATAATTGACAATGTGACATTCCCTTTCCAAAAAGGGGCGTTACACTTAAGAAGTTGACGCTTGTGAACCATCATCTGAGACACATGTAGGGATTTCCTACTTAGTGCATCGGTCACTACATTGACCTTACCCAAATGATACTTAAGCTCCAAGTAATAGTCCTTTAGAAACTCCATCCATCTTCTTTGTCTCATGTTCAACTCTTTCTAATCAAACAAATATTTCAAACTATTATGGTCATTGAACACCTCAAATTGAACTCCATAAAGATAATGTCTCCATATTTTTAAGGCAAACACTACCGCTGCTAATTCCAAATCATGGGTGGGATAGTTCTCCTCGTGAGGACTCAACTACCTTGATGCATAAGTAACTACTCGCCTACATTACATCAGAACACACCCTAAACCCATCTTTGAAGCATCACAAAATACCTCAAAGTTCTCCTGTGGATCCGAAATTACCAAAATTGGGGTAGTAGTCAGGTTCAACTTAAGATCTTGGAAATTATCCTCACATTCTTGGGTCCAAACAAAGTACTACTTTTCCTAGTTAATCTAGTCATGGGTAGTGCTAACTGAGAGAATCGACTAATAAATCTCCTATAGTACCCAACTAGGCCTATGAAACTCTAGATCTCTGTCACAGTGGTGGGCCTCTCCCACTGCAACACTGCTTCAACTTTATTAGGGTCCACTGAAATCCCTCCTTGAGAAATCATATACCCCAGAAATTGAACTTCTGTAAGCCAAAACTCACACTTTGATAGCTTGACAAATAGTTTCTTCTCTTTGAGAATCTCTAAAACGATTCTAACATATAGTTCATGTTCTTCCATTGTCTGAGAATAGATTAGGATATCATCTATGAACACTACTACAAACTGATCTAGGTATGGTCTAAAAATCCTATTCATGTAATCCATGAATACTACTGGTGCATTTGTCAACCCAAAGGACATCACATAGTACTCATAATGTCCATACCTAGTCCTAACATAAGTTTTTGGAATATCTTCATCCTTAACCCTTATCTGGTGATATCCTGACCTTAGGTCAATCTTGGAGAACATTGATGCTTCCCTCAACTAATCCATTAGATCCTCTGTCCTAGGCAATGGATACTTATTCTTGATGGTTACCCTATTGAACTGTCTATAGTCTACACACAGTCTCATGGTATCATTACTTTTTTTCACAAGTAATACAGGTGCTCCCCAAGGAGAAAAACTCGACCTGATGAATTGTTTCTCTAGCAATTCCTTAATTTACTTTTTAAGCTATATCAGTTTGATAAGCCTATATTTTACAGTCTTATACTGGATAAATTATGATGATTTGCTTATATTTATTAGTGAATATTAGATAGATCCTTATCATTGTCTTCATTTTTGTTAGGTAATTATACATGGAAGAAGACATGATGCCTAAACAAGGAGTAAAATTTGAATTTCGAAGCTTCTTGCCCTTTCCTTAGTAATTGAGTCATATCTTAGGCTACAAAGATTAGATCGATGCGCCATTTATGGCATTGGAAAGGTAAGAAAAAGAGCTACAACTTTCATGAAGAACACTTCTGTGTGACTATTTTTAGGAGACACGATAGTGTCTCTTGGTCACACAGTCGTGTCTCACTTACGGTGCGAGTTATGGAAATCTTGGTCACACGGCCCTGTCGAGCTTAGACACGGCCATGTGAGGTGTCCCGTGCATAAAAAAAGTAGTTTTTCACCCCAAACATTATAAATAAAGGCAAATCCCTAAACCTGAAAGAGACATTTACGATAAACTTTGGCAACGGCAAATTTCAAGAGGCAATGGCTAGGGTTTTGAAAACAAGTGCGAGATTAAAGTTCAACCATTGAAGACATCTTCTCCTTGTTCATCCTCTCCATCTTGTCTTTTTATCTGTCTTTCTTTCTTATTTTCTTGAGATAGAATCATGGTTGTTTCTTTAACTTTTGTTATTGTATATGCAACATTGGCCATGAGTAGCTAAATTCCTTTTTCTAGGATTAGGATGTAACTCTCTACCTTTCTATGTTGAATTGTTAATTTAATTCTTTGTTAATGGTAAATTATTATTCTTGATTCATTATTGGTATGCTTAATGCTTGTGGTATGTTGTGTGTCATATTTACATGATGTTAGGCTTTAGGTGAAGAATCGAAAGATGAAGTCTAATTGCTTAATAATCCAAGAATTAAACTTAGGAATTGAGACCTAGACATAGGCTTAAATCCTTCGAGGGTCAAACGATTGTCATAAAACTTAATGGGTTAGAACTTTGATTAATTTCCATGAGAATAGGATTGATGGAGTTTTAGCACGTTTTTAGTGCTAAGAAATTAGGCTTTAAATAATTTAGAACAAATCATCTTCAATAACATAATTGAACATTAGCAAAGATAGGATTACAATTTATCATAGGAGGTAGTGTAGTGAATTCCTAGTCCTAGGCCTTTAAATCTTGGTTGAATCCTGACTTTTCTTGATTTACTTGCTTACTTTATTGATTTGATTCTTGTTTTAATCTTGATTAAGTTTCATCATTGATCTTTATCGCTTAAATAATCAAAGTTGTCGTTGGAGTTAGTAATCAATCGATCCTCGTGAGAATAATCTTTCTTTTACTACTTGTATGATCCGTGCGTTTGGGAAAAAGTTAAAACAAGTTTTTGGCGTCGTTATCGGGGATCGTGTTGATATTAACACAAGCAGCAATTTGGTTTATTTAACCATTTTATTATTTTTTTATTATTTTTTTTTATTTTATGTAATTTCTTTTTTGAATTTTCAAGTGTTATTTCATAACACTGAGAGCTGAGGAAAATCACATGGCGAACAACAATAACCAAGTCGCCAATCCAGAGCGAAGGCTGAGGGATTGTGGAACCCCCAATGCTAACACTCGTCAGTCTTCCATTGTGCGACAACGGGTAGAGGCCAATAGTTTTGAGATCAAGACGTCATTAATCTAAATGGTCCAATAATTATAATTTGGTGGGTCACCAACTGAAGACCCAAATCAGCATTTGGATGAATTTTTGGAGCTGTGTGACACAATAAAGGTAAATGGGGATTCAACCTATGCTATACAGATCAGACTTTTCCCTTTTTCTCTTAGGGGAAAGGAAAAGAAGTGAATTCACTCGAAAATTCACTTACCACCCCAAATTCACTTACCACCTGGGATTTGATGGAGCAAGCTTTCATGGACAAGTACAATGATCTCATTCGTTAGTGTCAACATCATGGCTTACAAGATTTTGTTATTGTGTAGACATTCTATATTGGGTTAACATTTTCTACAAAGGCAACTCTTGATGCCGCAACTAGTAGTGCTTTGATGGCAAAGACTCCAACAGAGGCAAGGGCTTTGATTAATGAAATCATTTCAAATATTTATTTGTGGCCAAGCGAAAGATCATATTCAAAGAAACAAGTCGAAATGATAGATCTTGATGTTATTACTATGTTAAATGCCAAGTTTGATGCCTTGACTAAGTCACTTGAGAAGCTGAATGTTAGTGTTGTTGCTACTCTTAACATAACTTGTGAAACATATGGAAGAAGACATCTTGCTTCAACATGCAATGCAGTAGAGACATATTCTTAAGACCCATCTTTGGAGCAAATGAATTATGTGCAAATGTCAATTATAAGGCTCAAGGAAATCCCTTCTCTAATTCATATAATCCCGGATAGAGAAACCACTCGAATTTCTCATATGCCAACTAACAAGATAGAGGGGCTCCATCTAACAATCGACCTCCACTCGGATTCCAACAGCCTCAACAATCTTCTCAAGGAGCGAAGTTCAATTTAGAAGCCCTCATGGAGGACTTCATAGTTACCCAAAAAGAGCAAAATCAAGTCATTCAAACACAAGTGCAATAATATGGGGAGTCTATCAAGCAAATCAATACTCGCCTAGATAAAATTGTCACTCACTCTAAGATGCTTGAGACTCAAATAGACCAGTAAGCAAGCTTGTTTAACATGACTCAAAGGAGAATCCTAAGTCAACCAGAGACTAACCTAATAGAGCAAGTTCAAGCAATTTTCTTGAGTAGTGGTAAGCAACTTGAAGGCCCCACAAGGGAAGAAAAGCTTAAAGATAAGGAAACCCAAGAAAAGGAAGAAAAGTAAAAGACGAACAAGGATAAGGAAGGAGATGAAGAAAGCATTAAAAAGTATGTTCCTCTAAAAGCATATATTCTAGCTTTACTCTTCCCTCAAAGGTATCAAAGGGTGAAGCTTGATCATCAAATTAGAAGATTTTTGGAGGTACTTAAGAAGCTTTACATTAATATTCCTTTTACGAAAGTTTTCTCCCAAATGCCCTCTTATGCTAAGTTCTTGAAAGAGATTCTCTCTAATAAGAGGAAGCTTGAGGACTATGAAATTGTTGCCTTGATTGAAGAATGTAGTGCAATCATTCAGAATAAGCTTACACCTAAGCTTAAGGATCTGGGTAGCTTTTCTATTCCATGCTCAATTAGGGATATGAATATTAACAAGGCTTTATGTGATATTAGGGTAAGTGTGAGTTTGATGCCCTTTTCTATTTATGAGAAACTTGATCATTGGGGAGCTCAAACTAACCACCATCTCTCTTCAATTAGCAAATAAGTTAATCAAGCATCCTATTGGCATATTAGAGAATGTACCATTGAAGGTGGGAAAGTTTTACATACCAGTTGACTTTGTTGTGTTTGAGATGGAAGTAAATGTTCAGATTTCGATCATACTTGGGCATCCATTCCTCGCCACTAGAAGAGCTATGATTGATGTCCATCAAGGGAAGTTGACCTTATGATTAAATGATGAGGAAGTGGTTTTTCATGTTTTTGATACTGTCAAAAATCTTAGTTCCTTTGATTCATATAATCACATAAATGCTATTGATGTTGCAGATAATGTTGTGTTTTCGCATATATAGGAATCTTTAATTGATGGTATGCTAGAGAAGACCTTACCCAAGGCTGCCACCAACTTTCAGAATGTCAAGCTCTACAAGAAGAGACAAAATAAGTGGCATGACATAGGTAATAAGCAGCGTGAGTTTAAGCTTAGACATAATGTTCTTGTCGATAACTTACTTCTATGTTTCTATCCTGGTAAGTTATGGTCAAAGTGGTATAGACCATATAAGATTATTCGAGTCTTATCCTACGGAGTACTTGAGTTGAAGAAAGAAGGTCAAAAGATATTTTTTATAAATGCCCAGAGAGTGAAACACTATGAAGGAGTGGGGACTAAGCACCACTATATTGGCATCACCTAAGTATAGCATCAACCCATAGTCAAGCTAATGACTATAACTTAGCACTTCATAGGAGGCAACCTATGTTTCTGTCATTTCTCATATTTTCTATTAATTCTTGCATTTGGTTTTTCAGTTTTTACTTTATTTTTCATATTATTAAAAACAAAACAAAAAAACAAAATGTGTCTTAATCCTTTTCGTTTTTCTTGTGTAGTTTTAGCCACTATGTCGCTGCTCAGTTAGACTAGATGTTTGAGTTCGTGGCTACATGCCTTCCCCCGGCTTCACCTCTCCCACCACCTTCATGATCTTGCATTTCTATTTTTCGAGGAAGTTTCATTGTCCTTTGTTCTATTCTTTTTCTTATTTAAACATTGAGGACAATGTTTATTTTAAGTGTGGGGGGGAGTAATTTTAACTTTGGTGAAAATTTTTGTGAAATCAATGAACACTTGAGTATTATTAGTAATCAAACTAGAATTGTGTATTAATTTCTTGATTATTTCTGAGCTGATAGAGATTTGTTTTAAATGGGAATCCACTACTCATGAGTTGTTTTTGTGCAAGGTAATTTTTTTCATTTGAGTATTGAAACATTTAGTATCTTATTTGGAAATTAGCCATGTTTGCTTGCATTTGTTCTCTTTATTAACATTATCCAGAAAGTGAGTTTTGAGCTTTATTGATTAGATTTTTCATAAATAAAATCCTATTTTTTCTTCTAGGGTGAGATTTCTCTTGATTGATGTGTGCTAGAACTTATTTTGATATCTTGTTGAGACTTCAATGATTCACATACATACTTGAACATGATTTGGGAAATTAGGTTTAATTCTTTCTTGACTTCCAAAGTTGCATTAATAAAATAATCCTTTAGTTGTCCCATTTGAGCTTGAAATTGATTTCTTTGGATACTTATTTGAATAATCAGGTTGAATTCTTTACAAGAATTGATGTGTTAATTGAGAAGTCATAAAGGGTTGCTTTTGTCTTCAAGGATTGAAAGAAAGAAAGAAAAGAAAAATAGAATGAAAGATAAAAAAAAATGAAAAAGAAAAAAAAAAGAAAAAGATTGTTGGTGAAGAATAATGAGAAAGTTGGGTTGAAAGTGAAAATTTATTATATTCTTCTGCATTATGTTTTCAACCTAATTCTGTTTTGTATCGATTTATCTGTGAATATTCTTTACCCTTGTTTACTTTTTTCCTACCTTTCATTGTTCCCCTTGACCCCATTACAATCAAAGGAAGACCTTTTGATTCTTGTGATGTATGTGAACTTGGAAGTGGAGATAAGATTGATAAGCAAGCCTGCGGTATTACATTTTTCAAGGAAAATTTGAGTGATCTCTTTGTCCTTAAACACTTGACTGATGGAAAGATGAGTGATCTCATATAGTTAGTGAAGAAAGTTGCAAGTTAGACTCAAGCCTCTAGTTGTATTAAGTACTAAACTATCTTGCTTGATTGAGTTTGATTACTGAGCTTAATTGAATTTTTAAATTATGAAATTTCCCTTGAGTCATGTTTCTTGATGTTGAGTTTAATCTTATTTTTAATGCTTATTCTTTGCTTAAGGATAAGCAAAGCTCAAGTGTGGGGGATTTGATAAGCCTATATTTTATAATCTTATACTAGATAAATTGTCATGATTTGCTTATATTTATTGGTGAATTTTAGATGGATTATTATCATTGTCTTCATTTTGGTTAGGTAATTACACATGGAAGAATAATTGATGCTTAAACAAGGATCAAAGTTTATATTCCGAAGCATTCTGACCTTTCCATAGTAATTGAGTCATATCTTGGGCTACAGAGACCGGATTAACGTGTCGTTTACGGCATTGGAAAGCGCAAAAAAAGACCTACAACTTTCATGAAGAATGCTTATGTGTGACTATTTTTAAGAGAAACGGCCGTGTCTCTTGGTCACACGGCTGTGTCTCACTTACAGTGTGAGCTACGCAAATCTTGGTCACACGGCCGTGTCAAGATTAGACACGGCCGTGTGAGGTGTCCTGTGCATCAAAAAAATAGTTTTTCACCACAAATATTATAAATAGAGGCAAATCCCTAAACCTAAAAGAGACTTTTGCAAAAGACTTTGGTGATGGCAGATTTTAAGAGGCTAAGGCTAGGGTTTTGAAGATAAGTGCAAGATTGAAGTTCAACCATTGAATACATCTTCTCCTTATTCATCCTTTCCTTTTTTTGTTTTTATCTTTCTTTTTTTCCTATTTTCTTGAGATAAAATCATGGTTGTTTCTTTAATTTTTGTTATTGTTTATGCAACATTGGCCATGAGTGTCTAAATTCCTTCTTTTAGGATTAGGATGTAACTCTTTACTTTTTTATGTTGAATTGTTAATTTGATTCTTTGTTAATGGTAAATTATTATTCTTGATTCATTCTTGGCATGCTTAATGCTTGTGGTATGTTGCACGCCATATTTATATGATGTTAGGCTTTAAGTGAATGATTAAAAGTTGAAGTCTAATTGCTTGATAATCCAAGAATTGAACTTAGGAATTGAGATCTAGACATGAGCTTAAATCCTTCAAGGGTCAAACGACTGTCATAAAACTTAATGGGTTGGAACTTGGATTAATTGCCATGAGAATGGGATTAATGGAGTTTTAGCACATTTTTAGTGCCAAGAAATTTGGCTTTAAATAATTTAGGACAAATCGCCTTCAAGAATATAATTGAACATTAGCAAATATAGGATTACAATTTATCATAGGAGGTAGTATAGTGAATTCCTAGTCCTAGGCCTTTAAATTTTGGTTAATCTTGACTTTTCTATATTTACTTGCTTACTTTATTGCTTTGATTCTTGTTTTGATCTTGATTAAGTTTCACCATTGATCTTAATTGCTTAAATAATCAAAATTGTCATAAGAGTTGGTAATAAATCGATCCTTGTGGGAATGATCATTATTTTACTATTTGTACAATCCGTGTGCTTACGAAAAAATCATAACACAGTTCTAGAGGTGCCATCCTATAGGGTGCCATAGAAATAGGTCTCGTCTCCGGTACCAAATCTATAGAAAACTCTATCTCTCTGGTGGGTGGCAACTTAGCTATATCTCTCGAGAATACTTCTGGGTACTCCCTCAATATTGGTATATCACCTAGGCTCTGCTCAACTTTGTGCTGAAAGAGAAAAGGAGAACATACCCTTGAGCTCCCTCCTCCAAACAGTGATTCACTTGGTTTGCATTGAGATACACTAACTCAAAAAGGTTAACTTTAGTAGATACATCTTACATAAACACTAAAGTTTTATCGGCACAATTTAAAACTACATGGTTTAAGGACAACCAATCCTTCCCAAGAATAATATCAATATCTAATAAAGGTAAATAGATAAGATTCACAAAGAATATCCTATCCTCTAACTTTATACAATAATCCGAACAAACTTTAGAAGTTGTGACTGAGTTACTAGTGGGAGTGGAAACAGATAAATCAAAAGGAAGGTTTATCATAGGCAAATCAAGTAAATTCACATAATCACAAGAAATAAATGAGTGGGATGTTCCTGAATCATAAAAAATAGTTAAAAAGTGATCATGAATTATGCATTTACCTTGAATCAGACTCGAAGACTGAGTTACCTACTTACCACTCAAAGTATAAACCCTTTCTGCTACTTATGGTCTAGGGGTGAAAATAGTTTTCTAATTCTGTGGGCAATCTCTGGACATATGCCCCGGTTGTCCACATGCATAACAAATTGACTACCCTGCTAAGCAAGGCCTGTCTCCATGTTGTCTCCCACACTTAGGACATTAAAGTCCCCCTGCTCCTCCTTGAACCTATTTACCCTTAGCTTGTTAGTGACCGGGTTTAGGAGTCTCCTTCTTCTCATTAAACCTCTTCCTCTTTTGGATTTTTGTATTCTCTACTCTAGTTGGGATTGCAAACCACTAGATTCCACTATCTGACACTTATTCACTAATGACAAAAAGTCTTGGATCTCAAAAGGGTATAATAGCCCTTTAGATGCCTTCTCTCAGTCCTTCCTCAAACTTAGCACATTTCTACTTCTCATTTATGTGGAATCTAATGTAGGACAAAAACTTTGACAATTCGTTTAATTTGGCCACATACTGGCCAATAGACATGCTACCCTGTTCTAGCTTCAAGTACTCCATCTCTTTTGTATTGTGCAAATTATTAGGGAAAAACTTCTCTAGGAAAGATCCCTTGAAGATTTCCCAAGTTGCTTGAGTTCTTGAGGCATCTAATACCTTCTTTATATCTATCCATCAATGTTCTACCTCCCCTTCTAGCATGTAGGAGGCAAAAAGCATTATCTGTTCATTTGAGCACACCATAACTGTGAAAATCTTCTCCATTTCCTTGAGCTAACCCTCAACTCTAACTGGGTCGTACTCACCTCTGTAGGATGACGGAGTAGACTTCCTAAACTTTGAGAGGTCCTAGAAGTTCTGATTCCTTCCAACTGGAGCCTCTTGGACTGGTTGCTCGGGCTAAACTAGTGGTGGCACTGGTGGTGGAGGTTGCTGAGCTTCTAACCTCTCCATCATTCTATTTGTTGCAGCTATCTGATCTTGCATTTCTTTGGCCATTGCCATGAAGGCCTCGACCATACTAGGACTGTTACCAAAAGAATTTTCATTCCCTCTACTTCGCCTAGGAGAAGTCATAGTGTCCTGTACACACAATGCATTAAATATCGAGTTGATTAGTCTCAATACCATGTAATGGTGAAACAATAGCTAATAACATAAAAAACATAATGCAAGTTATGCAAACATCTCACAAAAGAGACAAGAAATACACAACACACATTAAAACTATTAACATGTCTACGCATGGTCAGTCCATATCCCGGCTCAACAGGATAAACTGCTCTGATACCATAATGTGACACCCTAATACAATTTTCTCGATATATCTTATATACAAAGACAAAAAGCATTAACCGTGTTACTGTTATTCTTACTATCATACTAATCTTATATAATTAGATAATTAAATATGGAGAGCCATGATAAAAATAGATCATAAATATATACATCAAAAGCCTCCAAGGGCATAATGTTATATATACAATAACAAAACTAACACTAAACTACAACTCAAAGTAAAATATACATAAGTTGTTCATACAATAAAAACTAAAAAGCTATCTAGTCTTATTGCCCATTCTTCAACTGATTTACCCCCTTACTAGGGTCTAAATCTACTTTCACCATGAAAACATAAAAAGGGGTGAGAACATAAAAATTCCCAGTAACATATATGTATCTCATGGCATTCACTAATATACATTTCATATAAACGTAATTGACATCAACATTATACAGTCGCCCATACAACTGTATAATGTATAGAAATCTAATCTAACTTGATATTACACAACAGCCCATACAATTGTATAACATCAACTAAACTTAGCAAATTACTTAATTTGCTTCAATGTCTAACTTAAGACTTAACTCATCCTAAGGCTCGTGTTAGTAAGTTTACCTCACTTTACTACACTTACATAAGGTTGATCATATTCCTCATGTCTTGACAAATAGCTTGGTTCACTTTTTGTCCTAGGTAAAATATTGTAGAGACACTTACCTCTCACAATTACCTCCTTAACAAAGAGCTTTACTCACTACTTTGCAAGGTTAGGGGTTTGTCTCACTCCCTTAATTTGGATAATTGTACTATGGTTCAACTCTAACAAATAAAGGAACCAACTCCTAACTAGTATTTCATTTCAAGCTATTCTTAACTCTAGAAAAGCTTAGAAAACTCCATAAGCAAATACTTCTTTTCAACCATAAGGATGAAACTAAAGCTTTTAGAGCTTCTATTGTCTTTAATTTATCTAGATTGGATAACTAATCACCAATATATAGATCTACTAGGGTTACTTTTAACCCTAAGGGTGCAAAAACTCTGTTTTACCAAAATTAGGGGACTTGTAATTGACTACAACAACTAAAAACCTCAAGTCAGAAACTTAGTAATCGATTACATTGTTCTTGTAATCGATTACATCATTTCCAGAAAACCTGGTAATCGATTATATTGCTCTTGTAATCGATTACACCTTACTTCTTCTCGTGCTCCAGAAGCTTGGTAATCGATTAAATTGCTCTTGTAATTGATTACATCGCTTCCAGAGACCTGATAATCTATTACATTACTATTGTAATCGATAACATTATGCAGAAAACCAAAAAAATAGTTGTCTCGTGCAGCAAACCTACTTCTAGACTCAACTTCAATTCTCATATCATGGATTCTAAGTAATATCCAATCCTAAACATGATCTCTAATCATATTAGAATCATCAAACACTAACTCTAATTCATTTGCACATGGATTTAATCATTAACACTAACCTAAATACCCATTCTTCAATTCACTACTCAAGTGAATATCAATGATTCCAAGGGATGAAAACTAACTACCATGCATCAAACAAGCTACTATCAAACTCACTTCAACTATAGAAGCAAGATTCGAGCCTCAACAATCATAAACATCTCAAGAACACATTCTTTTATTCATCAAGAGAAACTAAGAGCAAATAAAGATGAGTAAGAGAAAGATGAAGTTAAGCTTCCCTACCTCAAGTTCTTAGTGATGGAGGCTGTTGAACGTTGGCTTTGCCTTTCCCTTTCTTCCTTCTTTCCTCTTCCTCCTTAGCCTTCTCTTCTTGGATTTCCTTTCTCCCTGTTGTTGGTCTGGTTGTTTTGTTAGAGAAGATGAGTAAAATGAGATAGGAATAGCGTGAAAAATCAGGAAAAAGTCAATGTAAGGGGGTTGTGCCCGTATCCTACTTATAACCCTCATATACTTCACTAATACTTCTGAATCTGCTAACACTTAGATTTAGCTAAATCAAGTTTTTCAACTTCCATCAACTTTAAAATAAATACTAAGATTCGTTAAACAAGTTGTTTCATCATTATCATATTTTTTTCATATTTGCTGCTAGTCAATCAGGCATTAAATGCACAACCAATATGCCTAATGTAACACCCTCCTTCGGGGATTAAATTTTGGACTAAAACATTCTAAAACTAAAACCCAAGTTATAATTAATTTATTTAAATAGTATACGAGTTGTAAAATTCCTTTTTCTCTGGTCACACAAAATTAACAGAACATTAAAACACAAGACATAAAAACTGAATAATATACATTTCATGTACACAACATAGATTAGTAACAACTTAAATACATAAAGCTTGCGTACTCCAAATAATATGTATAATTACTATATCAAAACTTAACCTAGCCCAAGTCCAAAAACTTGAAGAGTAGGGTCCTGCACCCGATTTTCCTCCAAATCCTCTTCGGGATCCCTAACGGACAAATTCCCCAATCGGGGCATGTCACTACGGATGGGAGTCCAAGTGGTCGACACCTCAGAATCTTCCCTAGGGGTATTATGAAGATCACCCCGTAACTCACCAATAGGCATATAAACTCCAAGTAAATAGCAGCATCCACAGAAAATGTAGCAACCCCATATTGGGTCCTACTCCAAAACAAAGTAACATCTTCAACATACTGAATGCGTCCTGTGTCCCAATGGATGTGCCACGCTTTGATGTCCCCATGAAACTGTAGTCTAACAAAACCATGAAGATCTCGCTATTCCGCCATCAGTCTTCCCAAAACATAAATATAGAACAGAACAAACAGAATAATACAATAAAGAGGTGAAATCCCCTACATCAATACCAGCATGGTAGCAAAGAAACGATAATAACAATAGTGCCACTCAACACAGAAATAACACTGAAACAATAGGTATAATCATGTTATCAATTAATAGATAATTCAGCAATGTATATCACAATAACATGAATACTAACCATATCACAATAATATGTATACTGACTATGCCACAACAATATATACACTGACTATGCACATACGTAATATGTATACTGATCATTCTTATGCACAATGCACCCATTTCCTACTCTATGGAGCTAACACAGCATCGGAGAGAATGATCCAGAAGATATGTTTGTATATCATCAGCCTCAATTCAAGTGCTTATAAAAAGTTATCAGCGTATGCATCAGGGCTTATACAAGACATTCTATGCCAGATCGAGAATAGGAATAGTGTCTTGTCAAGATCGTTGATGTGTTTGCATCGGAAACCACAGTACAATAGCGCTATTCAATTAGCCACTTGTGGAATTACCGCACCCCGACGCCCTCAAGATCATTCATAGACCTTCACTACGCAATTCGTACCCGCACAAAGTTGTAATTCATCTCCTAGGCAACAAAAACCTCTATAGACACCGTCTATAAAATAATGCATGATCAATAACTCAATGCATATCATAAGCCATTATCGACTACAACCAAACATTGATATATCTGGGTCCAGTACATTGGCCCGACAGCAAACTATTGTTTTACCCAATCGCATAGCATTTTTATCACATTTTCACAATCACGTAACACCTTTGTTACATTTTCAAATTGCGTAACATTTTTATGCTATTTTTCAATCGCATAGTTCAAGAATCAATATTTTTGAATCGCGTAGAACATTTATTAACATTTTAAACTTAATTTTGAAACTTTCCATGTTTAATATAAAATTAAACCTTGATTCCAACATTTTCTTATCAAATCTCTTTTAAGTAATATTTTCAAACATTGTTCATAAAAACTACATTTATTTTGATTTAATCAAACCTCTCCAAAAAAAATTTCTATTTCTTTGGCTAAAAAAATTCTCTTAAAGATAATACCTTGAATTTCAAACCATCTTTCCAACCCATTTCCATTCTTATGGCCAAAAATCAATTCTTTTCAAATGATAAAAACTTTGTTCATATTCTTTTTCCAACTTTTCTCACTAAAATTCTTCTAAGCAATATTTTCTAATATGTACCCCAAAATTTGCATTATTATAATTTAACAAAACTTTTTCCATTACCTTTACTAAAAACTTTATTAAATAGAATATTTTAAGTTTCAAACTATTATTCAAACTTATTTTCCATCATCATAATCGAAAATCACTCTTTGTTTAATGATAAAAAATTGTTCATTTCTACTTTTATCTTACAAATCCTTAATTAAATTTTTTATCACTAAATCATCTAAATTAACATTTAATAAACCATTTTTGTATTGGATTACCCTTTTAAGGGCCATGAGCCTCATTGGTCATTGGAACCAAAATTCTTTTCCTTTCTAGCACAATTTATAGCATACAACATACTTTAATTATCACAATCCTACTATATCAAGTTCATGCATAATATCAAAGCAATAAAATCACATAAAGCAAATAAATACAAATCACACAAAAATTATACAAACATGGTGAATAAATCCTCACATGGACTTATCACCTACAAATAAATTTTATTCCTCACCACTATAATTGGTTGATGAGGTTAATCTCTCTCTTACCTTAGATGATGCTCCCTAAGCTTCTTGTATGTCTTTTTGTAGCAAGCTTTCACCACCAAGTTGTTTATTGAGATCAAAACAAACACATAAAAACATCTAAGACTTGATTAAGATGACCATAGATCAAAGTATGGTCTTAGAAC
Source organism: Ormosia semicastrata (assembly GCA_029884595.1). Classification (NCBI taxonomy): domain Eukaryota; kingdom Viridiplantae; phylum Streptophyta; class Magnoliopsida; order Fabales; family Fabaceae; genus Ormosia; species Ormosia semicastrata. The sequence goes on along the minus strand of JAQQTO010000062.1, from coordinate 12,335,098 downwards.
CTTGAAAATGAAACAAGAAATAAGGTTTCAAGAACTTTACCTAAAACCTCTTAAACTCAAGCTTGAAAAATAAGCTTGAAGATGATTAAACTAGCTCTTGATCACAACACCAAAGTGTCTTAGGATTGTGTATAGATTCAAGATGTAAGGTTATCTTGAATTATAGAAGATTGTATGGTGATTTTAGGTGGTATGGCCGTGAGCTTTGGAGAGAAAATGAGAGAGAGTTCTTGGTTCTTAGTTTGCATGAAAAGATAACAAGTGAATAATGAAGAAATAAAACCAATTTTGACTCTCCAAAACTCTATGGCCGTGGGACTCAAAGGGAGAGAAAAGAGAGAGTGTTTTGTGATAGCTCTTTGATATTTTGCTTCACGAAAAACTATACAAGATAGACATAGAAGGAAGGAGTGATCAATTTGATTACTTAAGCTTCTCCAAGAGATCTTGGCCGTGAGCTTCATCAAGGGTGGAGATCAAGACGTCTCCTCCAAACTTGCCATCCATTGGTGCATCTTAATGAGTCACAATGGTGAGTCACTTGAGTGAGTCATGCCATGAGTCATAAGTGTGTAACAAATGGTGCCATATGATGAGTCATGTAGATAAGTCATAGAAGTGAGTTACAAGAAAGAAATATCTAGACTCATAACTAAGCTCCTACAAGATAGTTACTGGTTGGTTATTAACCAATGGACAAAAGCTACTGCTATTTATTATCCAATGAATAATAACATTATCCAGTGGATGATAACATTATCCAATGGATAATAGAACGAAACAAAAACTCAGATAAAGAAAATTTTCGAAAACTATTTCCGATTTCGGGTTTAGTAAGCTCCCCCGACCCCACATTAACAGTCTAAAATTTTTCGGCCCCAAAAAATTTTATTTTTTCGGGCCTACCTTTAAACACACAGAAGCCCAAAATAATAATAAAATAATCAAAATAATTCAAATAATTCACAAAAATCACAAAAATTAGAAAAACACATATAATAAAGAAAGAAAGAAAAATCGAGGTGTTACACCTAAAAACACCAAACTAACTTTGATTACTCTCAAATTTTAACTACATCCTCTTACGCCTATTTTTGACTTAGAAACAAATTCTCTACATTCATTTCCCTTAAATTAGCCATTTATGCTACTATATGAGTCATTTTAAGTTACTTTTCGCACTATAGGTTGCAACAAAGTGCATAAACTAACTCATCTTGCTACAAAATTAACAGACACGTTAAATAAGTATTATGCTACCTTTATAACCATAAACTAGCCTAACATGCTAAAAAGAGGATGTTACACCTGGTGTGGTCTAAAACTTAGGGGTTCTACCACTCTTCACTTGTTGACTAAGATAGGGTAATCCTGAATCTCAAAAGGCTTCACTATCCTTTTTGTACTATCTCTCAAGCTAGTTTCGAACTTAACACACTTCCAACTATCATCTGGGTTGTACCTAAAGGTAGAAGAAAACTTGGAAAATTCCTCAAATCTTGCCACATACTGCCCTATAGTCATATTTCCTTACTCTAGCTGTAAAAACTCAACCTCTTTATTCTCTTGTACATTTTACAAAAAGTATTTCTCCAAGAATACAATCTTAAATACCTCCCATGTAACCTGAGTCCCTACCACTTCCATTATTCTCCTAGCACCAGTCCACCAATGCTCAACATCCCCCTTCAACATGTATACAGTGAAAGATATATTCTAGTCCTCTGTGCATCTCATCATAGCAAAAATCTTCTCCAACTCTATTATCCACTCCTCGGCCTTCACCGGATCATACTCCCCTCAGAAGGATAGAGGACTAGCCTTCCAAAACTCTAAAAGATCATGAAAGTCCTAGTTTCTTTAACCTATACCACTTATGCTGGCTGAGGTTACGCCGGTTATGTATTCCTTATTTGCTCAAACATCCTAGCTATTGCAGCTATTTGCTCCCTCATTACGTTAACAGTTGTAGTCATCTATTCTCGCATCGCATTGGCCATTGCCATCATAGCCTCGATCATATTCTGACTTTCACGGGGTGAGTTCCTTGTCTTATGGGTTCTCCTTAGTGGTGCCATTATTTCCTGTACATATAGAACAATACATATTGAGTTGAATAGTCCTCAATATCATGTAACCATGGAACAATAGCTAATAACAATCCAACCTAAGGCAAGTCATGTAATTCTATCCAAACATCTCAAACAAGAGACAAAGAAATGCATAACATATAAAGGAACTCATAAACATGCTTAAGCATAGTCAATCCATACCCCGACTCAACAAGATAAACTACTCTAATATTATAATGTAACATTCCAAATTTAATAACAGCAGTATAATCGGTATTATACCATGGTAATTAGATCTAGGCATACTACTAACTACTAAAACATTTCTAATATAACATAACAACATTACATAAGAAAATATGAGCCACAATCGAAAGATAATATACATAACATTGATATTTCTCATAAATACAAACTATGTTCAAAGTTTGCAAACTAGGTCTCTCAAGGCACAAAAGATACATGCTCCAAAAGAAACTATAAAAATAAACTAAATTAAGCTCTCCAAACTCCTGCTTGTCCATCACTTTCTATAAGACTTCTTCCCCGAAATCATTATAGAAACACACACAAGAGGTGAGAATCACATATTCTCAGTAGTTAAATCCACAAAAACATGCCATCACAATCATTCCATCCATTGTGGAGAAAACATCAGTTAAAAACACAAGTCACACTAAAAGGTGGCAAAAAGCCAAAACCACTTCCTTTCTCTTCTCAAAATAGATTCTCATTTTATAAGTTTATATAGAAACTAATTTCCACACAATACTCACAAATCATCATTTCAATCTCAAAACTAAGCAACTGCCCATATAATTGTCATGCATGAATATGTTATGATTAACAACCACCCATACAATTGTCATGCTATGCCGAATTATGTCTTATGTTCATGCCTATGCAATAACCTAAGTATGTAATGAGCAATGTTATGATATCATTCTCGGACACCAATTCTATGGAAATGTCATAATATGTTATGAGCCTTGAACAAAACAAAGGAACCTAGTTCCACAAGTCCTGAACAAGCACTAGAACCCAGTTCTAGATATTACACTAGGTGTGAGGGAATGAACCATCCTCAACTCATCACTATGATAGGGAAGGTATGTTACCTCTTCACTTACAATCATGTATGATCACCTAAAAGTAAAGATCTTATCCTCATTAACATAGTTATGAAAAATAATGATGCCAGTTACTACTAAACTAGCATGCTAATTGGTTTACATTCATAACCACAAGTGTGAAATATAATGATGTCAATTACCATAATAGATAGCATATTAATTGATTTACATTCATCACATAAACACCTCATTAAATACTCTTATTAGAGTCTTATCACTCATTAAGAAACACAAAAGAAGGAACTACATAAGTTAGAAGCTTCATATTCATCAGTCCTTTTCCAAAGCTAGAAGTCATGCCTAGGCGCCATCCACCCACGCCTCGACGTGAAGGTGGTTACTCCCAGGAAGCCACACCTCAGCGCAGCTCTGTCACGCCTCGGCGCCAAGCTCTCTGCCTCACCCATGCCTAGGCGTGGTTCAGTCACGTCGCGATGTGACCCTGCGATAGAGTTTTCTATAGAAGGCATCCACTATTCCATTGGGAACAAGTGGCCTTCCAACCACTCAAGCCTCCTTCTCAAGTGATTTGCAATACCTCACAAGGTCCATAAACTCATTTCAACTCTCAAACAATTTTCAAATCATTCACAAGGATCAATGAACCAATCATTAACCTTAAAAACCTAAAGCTCCTCTCTTACCTTAAGTGAGGGTATGAGTGTTTAAGATATGAACAATCCATTACCAAGCATACAACAAACTACAAACAAGCCATACTCAAGATCTACATCAAGAAATAGGCCTAGAACACACAAAACCACACACAAAATTCATTCCTCAAATCAAATCAACTCATGGACAAGATGAATAAAATGAAAAGAAAGTGTCAAGAAGCAAGCTCCCCCTACCTCTAACTTCAAAAATTGAAAGAACTAAGAAGCTCCTCTCCTTCCTTTCCTTCTTCTTCCTCTTTGGTGGTTGATTCTCTTCATTTGTCTTTTCCTTCTGTAGTCATGAGAAGTGAAGACAAATGAGACAAATATCTCATTTAAAGACACAAAGTCAAGGCAACAAAAATAAAGAGAGAACCATGGATCACTTGGTCACTTATGTGACCTAACTATAACTCCTGATCTGCTAAGAACACTTAGATTTCATCAAATCAAGTTTTCTAACTTCCAACAAGTTTAAAATAAATCCTAAGATTCATTAAAAATCTTGTTTCACCATTTTCACATTTTTCTATATCTGCTAATAATCAATCCGACATTAAAACACATAATCAATATCCTTAAAAATTCCAAACTAATTCCAACTAACCTCAAATTTTAACTACACTATCTTTTACACATTTGTGACCTAAAAATAAAATTTTCACATTTATTTCTATTGACTAAGGAGATTAAGTCAACTCTGGGGCTAATAATAGCTATTTTGCACATATAGTACTACAGCAAAGTGACTAAACGTGTTAAGAAGGCCACAAAATTAAATAGTCATGTTAAGCAAGTATTAGTCTACTTATGTAACTATATACAAATTTAACATGTTTCTACGGGTGTTACGTAAGTCATCTTTTAATTGTATTGATTCCATTTCAATGATATGTAAAGCATCTGGGTTGTATTTTCTGAGTTGAAAAACATGAAAGACATTGTGAAGGTTGGATAAGTTAGGTGGAAGGGCTATTTGGTAGGCTATGTGTCCAATTCTTTTCAAGATTTGGTAAGGACCAAGAAACTGAGGGTTTAACTTTTTGGATTTTAAAGTTCTACCAACTCCTATAGTAGGAGTGACTCTCATAAAATATTGTTATCCTTCTTCAAACTCTAGAGGTCTTCTCCTCTTATCTGCATAGCTCTTTTTCCTTCTTTGAGAAATAACCAATCTATTCTTGATTATTTTTATTTGTTATGTGGTTGCTGTACTAACTCAAGATGTAGGATGCTTCTCTCTTCTAGCTCATACCAATATATTGGTGATCTATGTAATATCCCTTCTAAATTAAATTATTATATATGACAGCATCTAATTCGTGTTCTGTAACACCCCTCAATTTAATAACCACACCACAATTGTCATCCTACCGCGGTCACTAAATTTTTGGCGTGCTACAACTTCTTCATAATATTTTTCTAAATTTGAATATATATATATATATATATATATATATATATATATATATATATATATATTTCATATATAAAGGAAATATGAGCCACAAATGCAATAATACATAAGTCATCGTTAACAAATATGATTTAAGAGAATATATATATAAAATCAGTACGTAGGACTAAATTAATTAAGTTAAAGCATACAGAGCGTGGCACATTTCTCATACCACTCACAATGAAATACATCAAGATTTTCTTCAAAATATAAATATATTAAAAATACACGATAACATAATTAATGCAGAAGAAAACATAAACTGCCCATAAAGACCTCTGCGTCTAAGGAGTTGGGTACTCCATCGGATCCACCTCGGGGTACTCCATCGGATCCACCTCGGGATCCTCCCCCAGGTCATCTAAAGATATAAGGACAGGACCGAGTGTGGTCCCATGGGCAGGTGGCCTTGCAGCTAATGTCATGGAATCCTCGTCCTCTCTGGGGATGTGAATCGAATCACCCCATAGCTCTTGGATAGGCAAGGCGAACTCCAAATGTACCGAAGTAGTAAGTGTTAGGACTGGATCTCCATTGCGGGTCCTTCTTACGGTCAAGATCAGGTTGCCAACATATCGTATACGTTGTCTAACCCAATCGACACGCCACGCACTGGCGCCACCAGTGAATACAATCCTAACAAACCCAATGGAACCTCTTCCCGACGACATTGCCGAATATAGGGAGTCAAACCAAATAAAATTCGGTAGAAAATTAACCGCGTCCCCTCAACAGTCTTTAAACAAGAGATTATATAGAATAAGAATAGTGCAAGCAAGAGGTGAGATACCCAACTTCATTACCAATTATGGCAGTAAGAAACATAAACGGCGTAAGACGCCCACATAGCATTACAAGAATAATAAAATAGTAACAAGAAGCAGATATTAAACAGTTTAACTGTTTCAGGTAGTATATCATCACAGAGATTGTAGATCCAATTATCATATAAATTAAATATCAAGTAATATATTGACTCACTATGCACATGTACATGATAATCAAAATCCTACTCCATGGAGCTAGACATAAACATTGGAGTGAATGATCAGGGAGACATGCTAGTATCTCATCCGCCTAGGACCAAGTGCTTCTAGAATTCATAATCAACAACATTGCGCAATAAGGCTCTATACAGCGGCATTCTCACAAGATCGCGACATAGGACAGTGCCCGATCAGGATCATCAGTACGTTTGCATCGGTTTGTCCCACGGTCCAATGGGGCTACCGACTGCCCGCTGTGAGACGCCCGCGCCCCGACGCCCTCAAGGTCAACAGCAAGACCCACACTAGTCTATTCGCACCCGCACTAAGGTGTGATTCAACTCCTAAGCAACATGGCCTTGACAAATAGTCCATTGGACTTTCTCAATGCATGATGACTCCATGCATATATCATGTATGTTTATCATTACATACTTTTTTACAATATGCCTCAATTGGCCAAAGTAAGCATCAACACATCATTGGTCCCTCACCTGGACCCATAAGATCATATTATCGGTATTTAAATGAAATAATATACTTTCAAGGTTTATTATGAATTCTCACTTTAATGTAGCATTTATTACAAAGTTCATCATTCATAATTAATTTAGGACTTACCATTGTCTCATAAAATTTTATCATTATTCTTCTCTTTGTCCTTAATAAGATTCATTTAATTAAATGTCTTATGATTCTCAAGTCTCCCTTATACTCTTAATTCTTGTTCCTCTTATTCAACTAGTCCTCAATTAACACATTAATTTTTTTTAGGCACATTATGAAATTAAGCTTAACCTTCTATACCCTTCTCAATAAGTTCTTCTCACATTATTCCTTTTATCTTTATTATTTTAATTATACAAGTTCACTATTAAATTATATACAAAGTTGCATTAGAGTAATTTAAATTGAGATATTCAAGGTTCTTACTTATAACCATGATCTTCCTTTGAATAGAAATTATTCTGAGTTTTATGGCACAATTCCATTTTTGGATCATTTTCATTTTATAAATTCCTAATAAATTCTAATTGTTCAATTTATTTGAGTTTCACTTTGATTTAGTATTCCATACGAAATTCTTCTCTAGGGGAATTATTTTAAGTATTTAGTTCCATATTTTAAGTTTGGTTATATTTGTTTAGAAAATTATTTCATGTCTCACACATCCTTATTCACTTTCTTGAGTCCAAGGATCCCCTTTAAGTTATCAAATTTGTTTCCTTCTATCACATTATTAACCATTTAATCACTTAATTAATTAAATCTCAAGGTTGTGAAAAGTCACATGGTTGAGTCCTAAATGGCTCTTGAGGCCGTGGCCCCTCCCAAGTTAGGAACCCTAAAATTTTCTTCTAAAACCGTGGCCTCACAGGTCTTCAAGTTCCAATTTCTTTCCATATTATGCCTTAGTCTCTTAATATATAATCACTTAAATTTTAGTTCACACAAAATCACTCCAATCCCCTATAATTCAAGTCAAAACCATGACCACACCCTAGTGTAGAAATCCCTCAAAATTTCCATTTCATTTATTCTAATATCACCATTCAACATTTAATCACATAAGCTTCATTCTGTTTGTATACAAAAACCAGTTTATATCTCTAAATTCTAGTCAAAACTGTGGCCTCACATTAAGGTAGGAAACTCCAAATTTTCCATTTAACAACCCTAACATGATCAAGCATTTTCAACACATCTAACACATTTAAAGTCACCATTCAAGCATTAATCCGATTCAAGAATACATAAACATGCAAAATCCTGAAACAAAGTAAGCATACAAAGATGGATTTCTCCATCAACTAGCACACAAGGTTCCTTCACCACCATAAATGGTTGAAGTGAGTAGTTTCCCTCTTACCTAAGGAAGAATCATGAAAATGACTCCTACTTCCTCCTTGGTGATTTTGGTTCTGGGGTCTCTAAGAACCCTAAAATCTCCAACACGAAGAACCAACATTAAACATGGTAAAGAATGGATCTTTGGTCTCCATTGAGACCCTAGAGCACGAAAATGAAGAGTAAAAGGAAGAAAGATGGAAGCTTTACCTTAAAGCTTAAAGCTTTGTCTTGGATGACAATGGAGGAAAAGTTGGTTTCTGAATAAACCCTTTCAAATAGAAGTTGTAGAGGAGGTTGAGAGGAGTATAGAAATGGTGTTTGTGAAGAGAAAAGTGAAGAGAATAATCTCTAATGGTGGCTGAAATTTTGTGGCAGTGAAGAGGAAGAAGAGAGGAGGAAGAGAGAAAATGGAGGTGAAGATGGAAAATGAAGAAACTTTCGAAATAAAGAAGGTAGAGCAGGTAAAGGTGAGTGTAGAAATGAGCTTGGTGGAGAGAAAAGATGAAGAGAAATGGTGGAGGATGGGCTGCAAATTTCGTAGCTATAGAGGAGGGTAGAGAGAAGGAGGAGCAACTTGAAGAAGATGAAGAGTAGAGAGAGAAAGTAAAAGTAAAGTGAAATAGCTTTTAGGGTTTTCTTTCTTTTTGAAATTTGAATAAATTGAATAATCAAATGAAGCATGATGCAGATATCGGCAAGTGCACCGAATCGACAAAAGTAATAAAAAGTGAGTAGAGTATCGTCCCACGAGGATTAAGCTATTAATTACTAAATTAATTGAAAATAATACTATTTAAGCTAACAAAAATAGAGTTGGTAAAAATTAAATTAAAAAGAAAAATAAAAATCAGCAAACAATAAATCAAAGGGGTGAAAAACAATAATATTAAAGCGTTAGGGTTCAAATTTCACTTAAACTCTTTAGATGCACACTCAAATATTAGTTTAACTATGTTCTATTTCAATGATTTATGGTCAATTTCTAAAATTAATTAATACCCAATCCCTCGGTATATTAATCCTCTTACACTGATTGAAATTAACTAATCCCTTAGTCTAACTCTAATTAGAAAGGCATTATCAAAAACAAAGGAATTAAAAGAAAGACCACATAACTCATAATGTCTATTCCTAGCAATTGCAGAAGTTATGGTGTTTATCACAAGTTCTAGGTTCATGCAAATTTTCTCAAATCATACATAAACCCAAAAGATCATTCCCAAATTGGCCAGATTTAGAAAAGCATTAAGAATAGAGATAAACATGTAAATCATGAAATAGAAACATAAATTAAACCCATAAAAGAAAGTTACATCAATTAAACCCATAAAAGAAAGTTACATCATACAAGAACAAAATCTATCATCCCCCTAACAATGGGAATTAGTTACACATGGAAAAAGAAGAACACAAAGGGAAGAATATGACAAACTCCAATGTAGAAAGGTGGAAAGGTTGAAAAAAAAATCTCTAATCTTCAATCCTAATTGCGCCCACACCACATTAGGGTTTGTGCCTCTTAACGTCTACTGCCTTCTCTCCAAGTGTCTAAGAGTATGTAAAAAGAAAAGTGTGAAAAGATTGGCAAGACTTTCTTTTTTATAAGAAATTCATGCTGCTGTTACGCGTTCAGTGCTCAGGCGCTCCTCTTTCAGCGCTCAGGCGTTGGCCCACTAAAGTCATGGTGCAACATACGCAATTAGCACTCAAGCGATCCTTGTTCAGCGCTCAGGCACTAGCCCATTAAAACAGGAACCCTCTAGGGCACGTTGCACGCTCAAGCGGTGAGGGCCCAGTGCTCAAGCGGTGAGGGCCCAGTGCTCAAGCGCTGGGCTTCTGAATTATTTTCTTTTCTTTTTTCTGCTTCTTTAAATGCCCAGTCTTCTCCATGTGCAATTACCTATAAAAACACATAAAAACACACAATTAAAACATAATTTAAAATAACTAAAAATAAAATAAACTTGAGAACAAACTCAATCAAAAAGATTAAAAGAGAATGAAAACCTAAGACTTTGAACCGTAAAAATATGAATTTTTGCAGGTTCATCACTCCCCCAAGCTTAAGCTTTTGCTTGTCCTCAAGTAAAAGAAAAACAAAACAAAATAAAATAATCTAAAACTCAAAACAGACTCAAACATGACAATACCGAGTAATGAATATCATGTTGATGTATGCCCTAGTGGCCAATACATTTTGTTTGTATTGACATACATTATATTATGCTTTTTTTTTATATATGAGGCATTTCATTTATTGTGTTCTTTTTGATAGACATAATAAAGTCTTTAGAATAGTAAGTTTGATACCATAGGACATCAAGTGGATGACTTGATGGTGAGATCCTATTGGATAAAATACTATTCTTAAATGTCCCTAGTCAAGTATTATTGGTAATTAGGACAACAATAATGCATTGAGACTAGTATGTGTGTAGACTGATGACCACATCTCACAGGTCATGGATATGAGATATCAAGTCTACACATGGATACATATTAGAGTAATGATGTATTGGACAGACCCGCCATGAGAATGCTACGTGGATCGTTACGTGAGTGTCATAAGCGATTCTCATAGTGATAATGGTGTATGTGGTTCTTTGACCTGAAATCACTACGATTCCTACATGAGGAATTGTGTGTTTTAAATGCCATCAAACGTCATCTATAACAAGATGATTATAAAGTTGGTTATTAGACATATTACGATGCATGTGGAGGAATGTGAGTGACCTAGATGGGATTTGTCCCTCCTACATAACAGGAGTGATATCTTCGGGGCCCCTGATTGAGTGAGACTATGAAATGCATGGCCATGCTCAAATGAGTCAATGTGAGATATTGATCTCATTTGTTGTTACTATGTCTACTCGGAATCAGAAAACTGAAGATTGAATTAAACAAGGGTGACACGTTCCATGCCTTGTGTTCAATCTGGATATCTGGACAAAGGGACTAAACTATACGGAAACATTGATCACGGATAGGTTATGTCAAATCACTGACATTCTCATTACTTGGGTAGTAGTGATGTGTTGCTAGATACCGCTCACTGTTTGTAATATTAAAATGAGATTTTAATATTACTACCAACGTCATGAGAACCTGCAGGGTCGCACACTTAGAACAGACTAAATTGGAGCAATAAGGATCCAAGTTGGACTCGGATTCAATTGTGGGCCTAACTCATGACAGATGGGATTTAGGGTTGCACAGCTTACCTTGCTACTGCTCACACTCACTTAAGGCAGCCACTATTATAAATAGTATTGTTAAGGGGGCTGCTATAGAGGTTACATCACAACCCTAGCCGCACCTAAGAAAGTGAGTGAGAGACAGTGAAAGGTTCTTCTCTTCTATTCGCAGCTAGCACCGCGAAACAGAGGCGTGACTCCTTTTGCAAGTCTGTTCGTGTGGATACCGCAGAAACATCGTCGCTATTACGGTGTTGGTGATTCACCTCGCTTGTGTTTATCACGCTTCAAGAGGTAAATTTTTAAAAAAAAAAACCCGGATTATGGACTTTTCGCATGGATCCTGTGTGGGAATCCTATTATTCCGCTGCGAGATTTTTGATCCGCAATTCCCAACATATCATATATATCCTTGGAAACTGCTTCACAACCTAATTTCAAAGTGTCGCACATGAACAATCCAATTATCACATCGTCTCTCACATGCAACTCTTATGCACAAATGACTTCCCAAAAATATGGATGAAAGACACAATATCTTCATAAAGTACAAACCCAGATAGGTTCATAAAATTGCAAGTGCACATCAAATTCACATCCATAAAGTTATTTTTCACCTCTCTCTTCACTAATGTAAACAACACACAACCAAGAATCAAAAGGGACTTTACAAAACTTGTAATGAAAGGCCAAGGGTATGAGTTAAGAAAGAAGTGGTAGGAAAATGAAAACAAAAGTTGAGATACAAAATCATACAAATTTCAAAATTCAAACCACAAAATATAAGACAAGTGCAAAACGGAGCAAAAAAATTAACACAACATTCACTTTTTTTTCTTTTTTTTTTCTTTCTTTTCTTTTTCAGCAACCTCCACCCCCAAACTTATTTCTTTGCAATACTTTAGGTGGACTTTCTTGTTTTTTTTTTTTTTTCATTTTCCTCCTTTTTTCTTTGAAATTTTTCAGCTCCACAAAACTTCATGCACAAAAATAATGAAGACTTGAATAATAAAATAATATAAAATATGCACTCAACAGAGGTTATGTAAGAGAGAATATTTTTTTTCATATGGGTATGGGAAAAGAAAAATATGGGTAAAGAAAAGAAATAGAGGCCAAACAATAGCAATACTGCAAAAGGGACCTAGGGATAAACTGTGTATACAGGTTGGCTTGAAAGGCTCAAATGGTCCAAAGAAGTCCCTTATCATTTCCTTAATCATGCACTGCTTAGGATTTCGCCTCAAGAGAGAATCAAACAACTTCTAGATGCAAATCATCCACACACATGCAATCCCATAAACTTTCTCTAAGCTTGACATGCTATTAAAATCCAAAGTCTATCAATCATAAAGATGAGAAGAACATCCATACACAATTAAAACAATAGAGATAAACATAACTTATGGATTCTCATGTGTTATCCAAAAAAATTAGACTAATCCACAATTCAAACAATCATTGGATATTCAAATTAACACACCAGCATGCACAATTTCAACAATGACTCAAAACACAATAGGAGTGATGATGGAAAAATAAAATCAATAAAAACAAAAAAACAAAATGAATTAAATGCAAGAAAGGAAAAGAAAAACTCTTTTTGGCTGCCGACAACTATATACATTCCCTTATAAAGGCTCTGAACTCAGGGAGGCACTTAAGCCGACTCAATGCTACCTTCAAAACAAAAATAGAAAAATGTTAATCAACAAAATAAGAAATAACAATAAAAACCAAAATAAAAGAGTAAAAGAGAAAAAGAGAGAAAATTTGGGTTGCCTCCCAAAAAGCACTTGTTTAACATCATTAGCTCGACGCTGCCCTTTTCAACTAGTTAAGGTGGCTTAAAGCAAAAGAAGTAGGATGACATTTTTCTCTTATCAGCTCTTTGCCTCCATACTCTGTCATTACCTCTGGAATCAATTTGTAATATATCAGTGGAAGCTGGAGGATCTTTTTCAATTACAGCACTTTTAGAAAGAGGAGGTCCTTTCTCCTTTTCGTCAACCATCTTGGGAGTAGGAAAATTAGCATTGATTGATGATGAAGAGCTCTTACTAGCCAAAGCCTATAGAGGCTTGTCTTGAATGCATTTAACAAGGGCATAGAGATCTGATGTTGATGCAAATTTATCAAAAACATTAATAGTCACCTGATCTCTATCCACCCTCAAAATAAGCTCTCCTCTAGGTACATCAATCAACGCTCCTGAAATAGACAAGAATGGTCTTCCAAGAATAAGAGGAATATCAACATCCTCATCCATATCCAAAATCATAAAATCAGCTGGGAAAATAAACTTGTCAACATTCACTAGTAAATCTTCCACTGTACCATATGGATGTTTAATTGATCGATCAGTTAGTTGAAGAGACATTGTAGTTGGCTTCACTTTATCAATCCCAAGCTTATGGAGAATTGACAATGGTATTAAATTGATGCTAGCTCCTAAATCACATAGAGCTTTCTCAATAGTCAGTTTGCCAATGGTGCAAGAAATAGTGAAACTACCTAGATCTTTCAATTTAGGTGGCAGTTTCCTCTAAATTATAGCACTACACTCCTCAGAAAGTGCTACAGTCTCATCTTCTTTTAACTTCCTTTTCTTCAAGAGCAAATCTTTCATGACCTTGCATAAGAGGGCATCTGCTTAAGTGCCTCAGCAAAAGGAATGTTAATCTGCAGCTTTTTGAAAACTTCTAAGAACTTGAAAAATTGCTTTTCTTGAATCTCCTTCCTGAATCTTTGAGGATAAGGAAGTTTAGCATAAAGTGAAGGATCAAATATTTTCTTCTCACATTCCTTCTTCTTCCTCTGCCACTTTGGTTGCTCCTCTTTAGCTTCTTCGTTACAGCACTTTTGAGATTGGACATCTGCAACAAGAACATCAATTTCCTTAACTGGTCCATCTAAAGTCTTACCGCTTCTCAGTGTAATTGCATGACATTGCTCCTTTGGATTGACAACAGTATCACTTGGGAAGGTGCCTGGAGGTCTCTCTTGAAGTTGTTTGGCTATCTGCCCCACTTGATTATCTAAACTTTTAATTGCAGCTCCTTGATTTTGAAAATTTACCCTTGTTTCCTCCATAAAAGCAGAAGTCTGCTGCATAAAAGCAGATGTCTATACAGATAGTTTCTCAAGTACAATCTCAAGAGGAGACTTCTTCTCTAGTTGAGGATTCAATAGCACTGTTTGATTGCTCTAAGAAAAATTTGGATGATTCCTCCACCCTGGATTATATGTATTTGAAAATGGAACACCCTGAGGTCTGGAAGGATTACCCATATAATTGACTTGTTCTTGAGAACTGAAACTAGAATTACTTGCCTCACATCCACCATTTGCATGGTTACCTCCACAGAAATCACAAATTAACACCTGTTGATTCACAGAATTTACCTGCATACCCTCAACTTGCTTGGTCAGGTTAGCTAACTGCTGAGAAATACTTTTATTCTGAGCAAGTAAGGCATCGAGAGTACCAAATTCCATCACTCCTTGTCTGACAACTGTTCTCCCACTACGTAATTGATATTCATTAGTGGTCATAACCTCAAATAATTCCTGAGCCTCTTTAGGAGTCTTAGTGTTTAAAGACCCACCTATAGATGCATTCACCATAAGTCTTGTGGAATGATTTAAACCATTGTAAAATATTTGCACCTGTTGCCAAACTTCAAATGTATGATGAAGACATCTCCTTAATAGCTCCTTAAATCTTTCCCATGCTTCATAAAGAGATTCTCCATGATTCTAAGTAAAGCAAGCAATCTCACTCCTTATCTTCATAAACACTGATGGAGGAAAGTATCGAGTCAAAAATTTGCTAACCAAATCCTCCCAAGTAGAGATGCTCCCTTGTGGCTGGGCTTGTAGCCAGCTCTTTGCTTTGTCTCTGAGAGAAAATGGGAACAGTCGTAATCTAATGGCATCATCAATAACGTCATTATACTTAAAAGTATCGCAGATCTACAAGAAATTTGCAATGTGCAAGTTTGGATCTTCTGCATGGCCTCCCCCAAACTAATTCTGCTGCACTAGCTGTAGAAGTGCTGGTTTAATCTCAAAATTATTAGCCTAAATAGCACGACGCACAATACTGGTAGAAATATTCTCAGCAGATGGGGTAGCATAGTCAGCTAATGTACGTCTTCGCTCTGCAGTTACAACAATTTCTGCCATCTTTGCTTCTACTTCTTCAAGCCTCTTCCTCTCTCTAGCTACTTTCCTGTTCGCTCTAGCTGTTCTCTCTATCTCTGGATCAAAAAGAAATTCTTCTGATTCCAAAGAACCTTGCATAAACAAACAAATAAGCAAATCAGAGCAAAGTAAGGAAGGAAATTTAAAAATAAAATAAAATAAAATAAAATAAAATAACCGACAAATAAAAATAAACAAAGAAAACAAAAATAAAAGAAACAAATTAAAAAGAAAATTAAATGAAGAAAAATGAAATTAAATAAGAAAAATAATTATCTATAAATAAAAGAAAATTTAAAGAAAATAAAATTAAATTAAAATTAAAAATTAAAAATTAAAAATAAAATTAAACAATTAAAAAATACTTAAATTAGTGTCTTTTCAACTACTATTTAATATTAATAACAATAATCCCCAGCAACGGTGCCAAAAACTTGATGCGAATATCGGTAAGTGCACCGAATCGACAAAAGTAATAAAAAGTGAGTAGAGTATCGTCCCACAAGGATTAAGTTATTAATTACTAAATTAACTGAAAATAACACTATTTAAGCTAACAAAAAGAGAGTTGGCAAAAATTAAATTAAAAATAAAAATAAAAATCAGTAGACAATAAATCAAAAGGGTGAAAAACAATAATGTTAAAGCGTTAGGGTTCAGATTTCACTTGAACTCTTTAGATGCACACTCAAATATTGGTTTAACTATGTTCTATTTCAATGATTTATGGTCAATTTCCAAAATTAATTAATACCCAATCCCTTGGTATATTAATCCTCTTACGCTGATTGAAATTAACTAATGCCTTAGTCTAACTCCAATTAGAACGGCATTATCAAGAACAAGGGAATTAAGAGAAAGACCACATAACCCACAACGTCTATTCCTAGCGATTGCAGAAGTTATGGTATTTATCACAAGTTCTAGGTTCATGCAAATTTTCTCAAATCATACATAAACCTAAAAGATCATTCCTAAATTGGCCAGATTTAGAAAAACATTAAGAATAGAGATAAACGCATAAATCATGAAATAAAAACATAAATTAAACCCATAAAAGAAAGTTACATCATCTAAGAACAAGATCCATTATTCCCCTAACAATGGAAAATTAGTTACACATAGAAAAAGAAGAACACAAAGAAAAGAATATGATAAACTCCATTGTAGAAAGGTGGAAAGGTTGAAGAAAATCTCTTGTCTTCAATCCTAATTGCACCCACACCATATTAGGGTTTGTGCCTCTTAACATTTACTGCCTTCTCTCTAAGTGTCTAAGAGTATGTAAAAAGAAAAGTGTGAAAAGATTGGCAAGACTTTCTTTTTTATAAGAAATTCATGCTACTGTTACGCGTTCAGTGCTTAAGCGCTCCTCTTTCAGCGCTCAGGCGCTGGCCCATTAAAGTCATGGTGCAACATACGCAATCAGCGCTCAAGCGCTCCTTATTTAGCGCTCAGGCGCTGGCCCATTAAAACAGGAATCCTCCAGGGCACGTTGCATGCTCAAGCGGTGAGGGCCCAGCGCTCAAGCGCTTGGCTTCTGAATTATTTTCTTTTCTTTTTTCTGCTTCTTTAAATGTCCAATCTTCTCCATGTGCAATTACCTATAAAAACACATAATTAAAACATAATTTAAAATAACTAAAAATAAAAGAAACTTGAGAACAAACTCAATCAAAAAGATTAAAAGAGAATGAAAACCCAAGACTTTGAACTGTAAAAATATGAATTTTTGCAGGTTCATCAAAACACAAATTTGGTTCCCAAATTGTGGCCAGTAGCCGTATGGGAGAGAGGGAGAAGAGAGAGAAAATGAAGCTTCTTTGAGAAGCTTGTAGCATTTTTCAATAAAGAGGATTTGATTAGACATAAAAGAGATTACCTTTGGATAAGATAATGTGATTTAGTAATTAAATAATGAGGTGGTTAGGATTTTACTACAAGCTATTACTTAATGGATAATTGTGGTAGTACACAAACCAGTAATAATCATTCATCGAATAATAGAGCGTACTGCAAAATTTTATTTAACAGTACGTACAGAGATTGTATTTATCAGATAAAACTTCAAAAAATGTAAACTTTGTAAACTATGCCCGGTCTCAGGTTTAGTAAGATCCCCCATCGACACATTCACAGTTCAAGGTTTACCAGTCTCACGGAAAACATTTCGTTTTCCCGGCTCCGCTTAGCGCGCACGTAAAATGAAGAATATACTAAAATATTTGATATTTCCATAAAAATCCACAAAAATTCTCAAAAATCACAAATATTAGAAAATGACTATTCGTCATGAAACAAATAATTTTCGGAGAGTTACACTAACTCTGTGCATTGTGCACGCAAAATGAAAAATATATTAAAATATTCAATTTTTCCAAAAAAATACAGAAAATTTCCCAAAAATATAAATATTATAATATGACTATTTGTGATGAAACAAATTATTTTCAGAGCGTTATACCAGTTCTGCTCAGTATGCACGCATAATGAGGAATATATTAAAATATTCATTATTTCTGAAAAAATCCAAAAAAATTTCTAAAAATCTCAAATATTATAAAATGACTATTTATGATGAATGAGATAATTTTCAAGATTTTACATATTATGTATTCATAGGATATATGTGTAATTTATAAAATTGTTATTAAGGACATACTTGGAGTTAAAAATTTCTATGCACAAGGGACATATGTGGAATTAAAATTTTTTGCATGCAAATTGAATTATTTGTATACAGTAAGTCTAAAGGACTAACAAAAGATTTCCTAGAAGACTAGAAATTGTGAAAATGGTTTATAAGTTATTTAAGATATAAATTTACTAGTACACAACTTATCAATTATAAAAATCAGAGTAGTCTTAACTTGTTTGGTTGATGATTAACCAATAGTAAGAAGACATCAATTCTAAGGTGATTGACTAATGAATTACACTAGTTTCAATGTGATTAGTTAATAAGGAGTAACCAATGGGAGTTAGACAACTTATAAGATAGTAGCTTCAATGTGATTGGTTAGTAAGGAGTAGCCAATAGGAGTTAGACAACTTAGTGTAATCAATTAATAGAAATTAGACAACATACAAGACATAAGTACAAAATTGATTAGTTAATGATTAACCAATAGGAATTTGACATTATGCAAGACATGAGTTTAAAATGATTGGTTCTTAGAAACACTAGGTTAATTCCTATTAGTGGATTGAAGACACTAAACTCGTTCTAAGTGGTTGGTTTAGTGGCCAATGAAGGTTAGCCACCATAGAAAATCATAACTAGATGTTCTAACTAGAAGGTAGACTAGTTTGGTTAGTAATTTAGTTAGTTTATATAACTAGATTGTTAACTAAGTTAGGTTAGTTTAGTTATTCTAACTATGTGTCATCATAACTTATCCATGAACAAATGAAAACCTAACCATTTGTTAAGCTTCTCATTAGTTAGAAACTTTGAGAAAGGCCACTTTTTTCAATTTCTATTGGTTAATTAGAAGATATAAAAGGAAAAGAATTAAAGAGAAAAAAAAAAAGATGAACATTTGAAGCTCCTAGAGGTTTCAGCCAAGAGAGAACTAAGGAGGAGGAAAAAAATTGAAGAAAAAGAAGAAAAGCCAAGGAACAAGAAGGATCAAGGGTTTCCAAGTTCATCTACTAAGAGATTAAGCCAAGAATCTTACCTTTTTCATCTTAGTTTCATCTATCTTGAGGTAGGGAGTCATACCTTTCCTCTAAAGTTTTCCTGACTTGTTTTTGTTTCTAAAAGTGTTTTAGTATGCTTTTCACCATGCCTTTGAATCAGAAAGCTTTGTTTATGACTATTTTTGTTAATTTGAAACCCTAGGTTAGTAAGACTTGAATCTTGTTCTTGATATTTTGTTTGGATTTCTATGGAAATTTATTGAAAGAATAAGGTTGTTGGTGGAGAAGAATCATAAGGATGATATTAATTTTGAGAAATTATGGTCAAGAAATAAAGATTCAAGAACTAGGGTTTTATTCAAAATTAATTTGGGAATTTTGGTCTAAACTTTGGTTTAATGTGAAATTGATGTAAAAAATGGTCTTTTGAAGTTAGAAGTAGTCTAGAAATGATGAGAATAAAAAGAAAATTTTCTTTGTCACAAAATGGGAGTTTTGACAAAGCATGGATTCTAAGGTTAGAATTACTTGATGAAGAATTGTATTGTATTTTATTGTTATAATTGTAGAATAAATGATATAAATTTTATTGATGTTGGAATCTTGAATAAATGATTGATTATGTTAATGTCACAAACTATGAACTACTGATGTAGTTTTGATGAAAGAATGATATTCAAAGTTGTGATATGATATCAATTGGCTTTGAGCCTAAAGATGTGACATTCATATTTAAGAAAAAAGAATGTATGTCTTATAAGACCCATTAAGGAGGTTCATGGGCCAAGAGGGCTAAGCGGAACTTAATGGGGAGTCTTACATGGGTCACTTTTATTGAGCTCCATATCTCCCTTCCCAGGGCATTTGGGGTGATCACTTTTATTGGATTATTCGATTGGGAATAACCATTGAGCTAGGGGGTGCACTAGAAAGTTCGAGATCTCAACTATATGGTATGTTATTGGCCATGTAAGCAAGAGAAAGTAAGATATAATGAAATGTGAAATAATATTATTTAGTATGCATTTTATTGATATGAAGTAAAAATATATAGTACTCTATTTGAAACTTATTTCTGCAGTGAATGTAACTGGACATAGCATAGTTCAAAATAATGATTTTATTAACTGTATGATTTCCATACTGAGAATTATAGATTGTCACCCTATAGCTGTTATGTTTAGAGAAACAGGATGGTATGCATCACTCTATTTATGGATATTGATGCTCACTTTGTGTTTCACCCTGCTACTGAAGACTTTCATTTGGCTGTAAATAGATGTATATAGCTGACTTGGCTGCATTGTGGGTGTGTATTGTCTACTGATGTACTGACCTCATTTACTTATTCAGATATTTGAGATGTCTTCTTGTTGTAATTTTTTATAACTTTTGGAATTTTGTAAATATCCTAGACAAATGTACTGGCACACCAAATGTAAATATTAAATATAAATTCAGTTAGTGTGTTACTATAAATTTTTTCTCTGTATTTTATTAGAATTATATTCCAGTAATACGTGAGTTTTATAGTTTTACAACTATAAATAATAATTTCAACCTAATTGGTTTAAGTATTAATACAATTTCATTACGTAATGAATCGTTGCACTTATTTTAATAAATAAAAAATAATAAATGTAGCACATAATATTCTATCAGCAATATTAAATTATAATAAAATGACTGGTAGGATGTTACATTATGGTATCAGAGCAATAGTCCTAGTGTGCCTCGGGTAATGGGTCAAAATTTTTACTATGCATGGTGCATAGGTAATAGGTTAGATAGATATTTCTAGAATTATACTTTTATATATTTGCTTATGTGTGACACTATGGATATATATCCATGAGTACTGTGTTATTGAGACTGATCGCCTCAATATTGTAGTCAAGGTAGGAAGAAGTATTGAACCAATATGTGGTCGAAATTTGGGAAACTATAAATAATGCAATAAGAATTTTAGTAAGTAAGAATTATCAGGTATAAAAAAATGTATAAAACAGTAAAGAAGAATTCACTCAAAAAGAATAATAATAATAATAATAATAACAATAATAATAATAATAATAATAATAACAACAACGACAACAACAACAACAACAACAATAATAATAAATAAACAAACTTATCACTATATTGTTTGACCCAGGAGTTATTCACTCCTTATGATTGTAAATTGTGTAATGTAATTAAATGTACTTGTGTTTGGATTGTTATGTGATCTTTCAAGAATGATTGTTATGTTATGTTTATGTTACTATTTCCAATTTAAATAGAACATTATTTGTTAATTGTGAATTTGGTTTGTTACCAATGTTTAGCATGGTTGTGCTTGAAGTGAGGTTGAAATCAGATATAACTTAAATGAGTTTTGTTATTTTGTTCTATATGAAATTTTGGTGAAGATGTGCTTGACAAGCTATTAGAATTTTTGATAATATGATAGGATTGCTTGCTGCCATGATTGGATCAATTCTTAGATGTTTAGCATACTTCAATAATAGTAGTTTATTGATAGGATTTGTCTAAACTGTCACTGCCCTATTATGAACAAGTTGTCATCATTTAAATGACTTATATTGTCACCAAGTTAGTTTAGACGTAGGCGAATGGATATTACCCTAATAGAACCAAATTAATTGAGTACCATAGAACAAATTTTGCATGATGAACTTGTTCCAAGATATTCTTAATGCATCTTGTTTATGTAGAAGAACTTAACTAGTGAATGAGATGTTGAGAAGATGAGATAGATAATGATCAACTTTTTAAGTGCCAACTAAAGTCTATGAATTAAGTTCTAATTAAGGAAAAATGATAAGAAAAAAATAAAAATTGTTGTTGGAATGGACTGGATGTCTTAAAAATCAAGTTGTTCTCAATTGTTCTAAGAAATCAGTGAATTTTGTTGAAACTTCTGTGTCTAAATCTATTGAGGATGAATCTATGTATTGCTTTGTCATTCAAGTTAGGGAATATTTAAAAGAAAATGCACAAGCATATGTTTCTTGTTTTCTTTAAATTTAGAGGAATAGCCAAAAAAAAAAAAACTATCCCTATAGTGAGAGAATTTCCAGATGTATTCCCCTTAGAAATAAATGAATTACCTTCAGAAAGGGAAATTTCTTTCTCTATTGATTTGATACCAGGAATAGGTCCTATATCAATAGCACCTTATAGAGTGTCCCCATTAAAGTTAAGTGAACTTAAGAAACAAATAAAGGAGCTCCTGGCCAAGAAATTTATTAGACCTATTGTGTCACCCTAGGGAGCCCCTGTACTCTTTGTAAAGAAAAAAAGATGGAAGTATAAGGTTGTGTGTGAATTATAGACAATTAAATAAAGTGACCATTAAAAATAAATACCCACTTCCAAGAATTGATGATTTGTTGGATAACTTAGGGGAGCATCAATGTTTACTAAGATAGATTTGAGATCAAGATACCATCAAATTAGGATTAAGCCAGAGGACATTCCTAAAACTACTTTTAGAACTAGATACAGACACTATGAATATCTAATCATGCCTTTTGGATTGACCAACGCTCCAGTAGTATTTATGGATTACATGAATCATATTTTTCATCGTTATTTAGATCAGTTTGTGGCTGTTTTCATATATGATATTCTCATTTATTCAAAAATAGCAGAAGAGCACGAATAACATCTTAGACAGGTCCTTCAAATCTTAAAGAAAAACAATTGTTTGCCAAGTTAGAAAAATGTGAATTCTGGCTTCAAGAAGTAAAATTTCTAGGGCATGTAATATCACAAGGAGGAGTTTCAGTTGATCCTAGTAAGGTGGTAGCGATGATACAATGGGAGAGACAAACAACTATCATTGAAATCAGGAGTTTTCAAGGATTAGTTGGATATTATAGAAGATTCATTAAGGGATTTTCTCAATTGGTGTTACCTTTGACTATATTAACTAGAAAGGAAAAGCCTTTTAAGTGGACTGATGAATGTGAAAATTGTTTCAGGAATTTAAAGTTAGGTTAAACAATGGCTCTTGTATTAATTATCCCTGATCCTCAAGGAAAATTCACCGTGTATAGTGATGCATCCAAGAAGGGTCTTGGATGTGTTTTGATGCAAATGAAAGAGTATTGACTTGTGCTTCAAG
The DNA here is from genome assembly GCA_029884595.1 of Ormosia semicastrata. Classification (NCBI taxonomy): domain Eukaryota; kingdom Viridiplantae; phylum Streptophyta; class Magnoliopsida; order Fabales; family Fabaceae; genus Ormosia; species Ormosia semicastrata. Next base: position 12,311,764 of record JAQQTO010000062.1, on the reverse strand, counting down.
ACAATTGAGATCACATGAGGAAAACTACCTAACCCATGATTTAGAATTAGCAGCAGTGGTTTTTGCTTTAAAAGATCATGAAAAGCTAAAGAAGGTGGGTAGAATTTCTGAAAGATTATGATTTTCAATTAAAATATCACCCAAGAAAAGCTAATGTGGTAGCTAATGCCCTTAGCAGAAAGTCACTACATATATCCTACCTGGTGATTCAATAGTTTGAGTTGTTAGAGAAATTTTGAGATTTAAGTCTCTCAATAACCCTGTAACCTAAAATTTGTGCATGAGTCAAGCAAAATTTTTCAGTGAAATTAAATCACAGGTTAGAAAAAATAGAACACTAATCAATTTTGCAAATGATCAAAGACCAGGTTGTTCAAGGAAAATAAAGGAAATTTTAAGTAACAAATGATGGGACTATGATGTATAGAAACAGATTGTGTGTTCCAGATGATAAAGAATTAAAAATCAAATACTAGAGGAAGCCCATTGTAGTAAATATACTATTCATCCAAGAACCACCAAAATGTATCAAGATCTTAAGAAAATTTTCTAGTGGCCTAAGATAAAATATAAAATTGCAAGATTTGAAGCTAGGTGTTTAACATGTCAAAAGTTAAGATAGAACACCAAAGACTAACTGATCTTCAATCATTAAAGAACCCTATATGGAAATGGGATAGTGTGGCAATGGAATTTGTGATGAGATTGCCAAGAACTTCTTCATGGCATGATGTTATTAGGGTCATTGTAGATAGATTAACCAAAATAACCCATTCTTTTTTTAGTAATCAAAGCCACATATTCATTAGATAGACTAGCTCAAATGTACATTATTGAGATTATCAGATTGTATGATGTTCCTTCTAGTATTATATCTGACAGGAACCCTAGGTTTATCTCTAGATTTTAGGGAGTACTACAACAAGCATTAGACACTAAACTTTGTTTTAGTACAACCTATTATCCCCAAACTGATGGATAAACTGAAAGGACCATTCAAACATTAGAGGATATGTTGAGAGCTTGTGTCTTTGAACAAACAAGAAATTGGGATAAGTATTTTCCATTAATAGAGTTTGCATACAATAACAGTCACCATTCTAGCATTGGGATGGCACCATATGAAGCTTTATATGGCAAAAAATGTAGATCACCACTATGCTGGTATGAAGTTGGAGAGAGAAATTTATTAGGACCAAACATAGTACAACAAACTTTAGAGAAAGTAAAATTCATCAGGGATAAACTGCTTATTGCACAAGTAGGTAGAAAAGTTATACTAATCAAAGAAGAAGACCTCTGGAATTTTAAGAAGGGGAACATATATTTTTTTTCTCCTATAATTGGAATAGGCAGAGCACTTAAATCTAAGAAACTGAGTCCTTGATTCCTAGGTCCATTTCAAATTCTTGAGAAAGTAGGGTCAATAGCTTACCAAATAACTCTTCCACTCAGTCTGTCAAATCTTCATTATGTCTTCTCCATGTATTTTAGGTTAGAAAATATTGTTCAGATCCATCTCACATCCTATCCAATGAACCAGTATATTTAAGAAAAAAAATTCCTTTAGTTAAGGTATTATGGGAAAGATTAACAACAGAAGAGGCTACTTAGGAAAAGACAGAGGAAATGCAATAGAAGTATCCAGAGTTATTCTCACCAGGTAAATTTTGAAGACAAAATTCTTTTAAAAGGAGGGGAGAAATGTAATATCCCTTCTAAATTAAATTCTTATATATGATAGTATTTAATTCGTATTCTGTATTCATAGAACATACGTGCAATTTATAAAATTGTTATTAAGGACATATGTGAAATTAAAAATTTTTGCGCACAAAGAACGTATGTGGAATTAAAAAATTTTGCGTACAAATTGAATTATTTGTATACAGTAAATCCAAAGGACTAACAAAAGATTTCCTAGAATACTAGAAATTGTGAAAATGGTTTATAAGTTATTTAAGATATAAATTTACTAGTAGATAACTTACTAATTATAAAAATTAAAGTAGTCTTTGTGGATAAATGACCCTAGTGTGTTTTGATTAATGACTAAACTTAATATGATTATTATTTTGAGTTACTAACTGCTTGCCAAACTTGAATTTTTCAATGAGATTTAAAGGAGCAAGTAAAGTCAATGCAAGGATCAAGAAGGATTACTTGAAGAAGAAGCATTATAAAGAAGCAATACAATGAAGATCATTAGGAACATGTTGTAAAGAAAAGACTCAATTTAATTCTTTGATTAAGCTCTCTCAAATAAGTAAAAATGATTTTTCAAAAGAATAAATGGACTAAGAATGAACAAGGTTAATTAATAAGTTTGTACATCTATGTGTTCATCAATGTACTTTCATTTAATTAACTAACTTTTGATGAAAACCTATGTGTACATCTATGTATAAATGTTATACATCTATGTATACATCGATTGAATATGGACTTACTTGATCAATATGCACGTTTGCATATATACATCGCTTGGTACATCGATGTATAAATAAAACAGAGGCTAGAATGCATTTGACATATATATACATCGATTCGTACATCTATGTATAAGTCAAGATAGAAATTTGACATATATACATCGATTAGTACATCTATGTATAAGTCAAAACAGAAGCATTTTACTTTAATACATCTATTGATACATCGATGTATAAGCCAAAACAGAAGAAAGAACATTTTAAAATAACTATACAATCGATTAGTTAATTGATGTATAATCTTCTGGACTGAAATTTAAAGTTTTTGAAGAACAACATCGATGTATTCATGTGTGTATCTTTCAAGATCAAGAACATCTAAGATAACAATCGATTAGACAATCGATGTACACATGTTATAAAAGTGAAATCTTGTTTAATACATCTGTGTACACATCGATTGACTAATAACAAAATTTTTCTGTTAAGTCTATTATGATCTCAACTGACTTGTAAAGTGTATCCAACAGATCTATTTTGAGATATACCTATATAAGTACATTGGCAAACACTTTTTAAAAGAAAATTGATTCAATATACGAAATCATACACTCAAAATTCAGAGAGCTTTTCATTGAAGAAAAATAGAGCATTATTTTTCTCTAGAGTTTCAATTTGTAATTTCTGATTTCTTGGAATCTGATTCAATCTCTTCAAATTTTGTAAAAGATGGATAAAAGAGAAGGTTCTCTCGCTAGTTAGATCAAGAGTAGAAGGGACTCTTGGTGCTGTGCAACAATAAAAGGAATTCTTGTGAGAATTGCAAGATTGCTTTGACTGAAAAACTATCATTTGGGTAGAAGGAACCAAGAAGTGGAGCTTTTGTAAAGAATCTTGTATATTGAATTTCTATAGTGGATAAATCTCCCAATGGTGTGGGGACTGGATGTAGGTTATCAGAGGAGGTAGCTGAACTAGGATAAATCTCGGTTTACAATTTTCTCTATCCCTTAACTCTTTATTTGCTTTACTATTGAATGTATGAATTAAGCAATATGTTAGGGATGCTTATATGATCTGATCTGTTAATGATCCCATTCTTATTTGAAATTAATTTTACTATTAATATTTCTTTATAAGTGTCAATTATTGATTGCAATACATCTTGCAAAAACACATTTTGGTTTGTTGGTTGACAAAATTTTATTTCTTGATTAAAGAAAAGAATCAGTTTTTGCAAAAAGGAAAAAAGTTTCAAAAACTTAACATACTCAATTCAACTCCCCCTTCTTGAGTAATCAGAAGCCACAACCAACAAGTGGTATCAGAGCTTTCACTCTTGTGTAAAGCTTAACAGCTTAAGAGGATGGCTTCAAATGACATCTTGGGAGAAGGGGCTTCCTTGGCAAGACCCCCTGCTTTCAATGGCACTACCTATATGTATTAGAAAGAAAGGATGTTAATATTTCTTGAGGCAAGTGGCATTGATGTTTTAGATGCTGTTGAGAATGGCCCATATATTCCTCACTCTCTTGATGCAAATGGCAACAAGAAAGAAAAACTAAGAAATGACTGGGATGATGAGGACAAAAAGAAAGTAGGTTATAATGCTAAAGCTAAGAATATTATAACTGCTGCCTTGAGTTATGATGAATTCTTCATGGTTTCAAATTGTAAGACAGCCAAGTAAATGTGGGATACACTGTAAATTACTCATAAAGGAACCAGTGATGTAAAGAAAGCAAGAATGAACTCACTCATGCACGAGAATGAACTCTTTCACATGAAGAATGGTAAAGACATCAATGATATGCAAAGAAGGTTCACTCACATAGTGAATCAGCTGAATGGAATAGGAAAGAGCATTTCAGATGAACAACAAATCAATAAGATCATGAGATGTTTGACAAGAGAATGGCAACCAAAGATTAGTGCTATAGCTGAATCAAAGGACTTGGAAACTATGAATATTGCTACACTATTTGGCAAACTCAAAGAACATGAGATGGAGTTGCATAGATTGAATGACCATGAAGAGAAAAAGAAGAAGAAAAGAGGCTTATCATTAAAGCAATTGTCTCCAAAGAAAGTCTTAATAGTGATGAAGATGAAGAAGTTGAAGGTGAAGATGAATCTGAAGAGGAAATTGGACTACTAGTATGAAAATTCAAAAGATTCCTCAAAAAGAAGAAAACCTTCAACAAAAGGCCCTCAAATTTCTTTTCCAAGAAGAACACTTCAAAAGCTGAAAGTTTAACATCAAATGTGAAGTGCTATGAATGTGGCAGACCTGGACATTACAAGAATGAGTGTCCTAAACTTCAAAAGAAGGACAAGCATGACAATCATGAGTCCAAGGACAAGAAGAATAGAAAGCCAAGAAGAGCATACATAGCTTGAGAAGAAAATGATATGGATTCCTCTGAACATTTTAAGGAAGAAGAGGCCAATCTTTGTCTCATGACTAATCATCAAAGTGACAATAAAGATGAGGTAAATGAAATCTCCCTACCTATGATGAACTACAAGATGCTTTTGATGAATTACATAGTGAATATCTGAAAATTGCTAAGCAATTAATGTCATCTAGGAAAGTCATTGCTAAATAATATAGTGAATTTGCATCTCTTCAAATTAAGATTAAAGAATTAGAAGCTAAAAACATTAAGATAAGCACATCTAGTTCTACATGTTCTAATTGCAACATTCTGAAAAAAGAAGTTAAAAAACTGGAAACCACACTATCTAAATTTGCTATGGGAAGAGATAAACTAAATGCCATGCTAGGACAGCAAAAAGGAGTATATGACAAAGCTGGAATAGGCTATAAACCAGCAATGCATGAAAAGGCTTTTAAGAAACTCTTTCTTGCACCTAAATCCTCTACTAGTCTTTTTGTTAAATGTTTCTATTGTGCAAGAAAAAGATATACAGCTTCTACATGCTATTTTAGAAATCCTTCAAGGATTAGTGTTAAACAAATTTGGGTTCCTAAGGGAACATATTTTATAACTAACACTATAGGACCTAACAAAATATGGGTACCTAAGAGAAATGCTTAGATCTATTTTGTAGGTGTGTTTGAGAGCCAAAAGTTCAAATTGGTATCTTGATAGTGGCTGCTCTAAACATATGACTGGAGATATCACTAAGTTCTCATCCTTCACTCCTAAACAAAGTGGAAGTGTCACCTATGGTGATAACAATAAAGGAAGGATCCTAGGAATTAGAACAATTGGAAGAAGCACAACTACCAAGATAGAAGGTGTACTATATGTTGAAGGGCTCAAGCACAATCTACTAAGCATCAGCCAACTATGTGATAAAGGTTATAATGTATTCTTTAACTCTAGTAGTTGCATTATAGAAAACAAGCATGATAGAAATGCAAAGCTGATAGGTAATAGATTGAATAACATATACATGATAGATTTAGAAAGTATTTCTGCTAGTGATGTATGTTGTTTGATATCTAAGGAAGAGGAAAATTGGCTATGGCATAGAAGAATAGGACATATTCATATGGATCAACTAAACAAACTTATTTCTAAAGAATTGGTAATTAGACTTCCTAAAACCAAATTCTCAAAAGATGATTTATGTGATGCATGCCAAAAGGGCAAACAAACAAAAGTATCTTTTAAAGCTAAAAATATAGTTCAACTGAAAGACCTTTACAACTACTGCACATGGATTTATTTGGACCCTCTAGGACCAAAAGTTTTGGAGGAAATTTGTATGCATTAGTTATAGTTGATGATTACTCTAGATTTACATAGACTTTCTTCTTAGCACATAAGAATGAAGCTTTTACAGCCTTTAAGAAAATGGCTAAGTTAGTACAAAATGAAAAAGACATGAAAATAATTACTATAAAGAGTGATCATGGTGGAGAATTTCAAAATGAAAAATTTGATAATTTCTATGAAGAGTTGGGAATTCAACATAATTTCTCTACTCCAAGAACTCCACAACAAAATGGAGTTGTAGAAAAGAAAAACAAATCCTTAGAAGAAATAGCAAGAACTATGTTGAATGACTTAAACATGCCAAAATATTTTTGGGCAGATGTTGTAAACACAACTTGCTATTTAATGAACAGAGTCTTGATTAGACCAATTTTGAAAAGGACTCTATATGAACTCTATAAAGGTAGAAAATCAAATATTTCACATTTTTATGTTTTTAGTTGTAAATGTTTTGTACTAAATAATGGAAAGAACAATCTAGGTAAGTTTGATCCTAAAGCTGATGAAGGAATTTTTCTAGGCTATTCAGCATCTAGTAAGCTTTTAGAATTTTCAATAAAAGAATACAAACAATTGAAGAATCTGTACATGTTACATTTAATAAAACTAACCCCAAAAGGTTGGGAAAGGAATCTGTTGATGATGTTGCAGAAGTTTTAGAAGAGATTTAACTTGAAGAAAATCAGGACAATGCCAAAGTGGATGAAGCAGTGGAAATTCTAGAAGATGCTCAACAAGAAGATCTACCTAAAGAATGGAAAACTGCAAGGAATCACCCTCTGGACAACATAATTGGTGAAATATCCAATGGGGTAACCACTAGACATTCCTTAAGAAATGAATGCAATAATATGGCTTTCGTATCACAAGTTGAACCTAAAACTATAGATGAAGCAATTATTGATGAAAACTGGATAATGGTAATGCAAGAAGAACTTAATCAGTTTGAAAGAAATAAAGTTTGGAAACTTGTTCCTAAACCCAAGGACAAACAAATAATTAGTACAAAATGGGTGTTTAGGAATAAGCTTGATGAAAATGGTATCATAATAAGAAATAAAGCAAGATTAGTAGCCAAAGGTTATAATTAAGAAGAAGGAATTGACTATGATGAAACATATGCACCTGTGGCTAGATTAGAAGTAATTAGAATGTTGTTAGCATATGTATGTATCATAGATTTTAAATTGTATCAAATGGATGTTAAGAGTGCATTCCTAAATGGATATATACAAGAAGAAGTGTATATTGGTCAACCCCCTGGATTTGAAATAAATGAATTTCCTAATCATGTGTATAAACTCACTAAGCCTTGTATGGACTTAAATAAGCTCTAAGAGCTTGGTATGAAAGGCTAAGTAATTTCTTACTTCAAAAGGGATTCAAAAGAGGAAAAGTTGGCACAATACTATTCACAAAAAGAAAAGCACAAAACATACTACTTGTTCAAATTTATGTTGATGATATTATATTTGGTGCTACTAATGAATCTTTGTGTAAGGAATTTGTCAAATTAATGCAAAACGAGTTTGAAATGTCTATGATGGGAGAGCTTACATACTTCCTCGGACTACAAATCAAACAATGTGATGATGGGACTTTCATAAGCCAAACTTAGTACTGCAAAGAACTATTGAAGAAGTTTGGAATGGAGAATGCAAAGGAAATGGCTACTCCAATGAGTCTATCATGCTACTTGGAAAAAGATAAGAAAGGTAAATCAATAGATGTTTCTAAGTACAGAGGTATGATTAGTTCTTTACTCTATTTAACTGCTAGTAGACCTGATATAATGTTCAGTGTTTGTATGTGTACTAGATATCAATCCAATCATAAGGAATCACACTTAACTACTTTAAAAAGAATCATGAAATACTTATTAGGAACTAAAGAAATGGGATTATGGTATCCTAAAGGATCAACATGTAATTTAGTAGGATATTCTGATTCTGACTTTGCTGGATGCAAGTTAGATAGGAAAAGTACTAGTGAAACCTGCCACCTACTAGAAAACTCATTAGTTTCTTAGTTTAGTAAGAAACAAACAAGTGTGGCTTTATCAACTGCTGAAGTGGAATATGTTCCAGCAGGAAGTTGTTGTGCACAAATCCTATGGATGAAACAATAACTTATTGATTATGGTGTTCTCTTAGAGAAAGTACCAATCAAATGTGATAATACTTGTGTTATAAATCTCATTAAGAATCCTATAATGCATTCCAGAACCAAACACATTGAGATAAGACATCATTTCATAAGGGATCACATTCAAAGTGGAGATATAATCATTGAATATATTGATATATCTAAATAATTAGCTAATATTTTCACTAAACCATTGGCTAAAGAAAGCTTTTTCTATATAAGAAGAGAGTTAGGAATAATTGATCCTACCTCTGCTTAATGTTTTGAATGTTAAATGCGTGATATTTTGATGTTTGATGTTATACACCAATTGCACAATCGATTGATATGAGCATTATATACTTAAAATAATTAGAACATCAATTTGTACATCGATTGAAGTCAAAAATCAGTATAAATGACTCTCTGGAAGTCAATATACATCGATTAGATATTCGATTATTGTGATAAAATAAGTACAAGAAATTTTTTTAAACGATTGGACAATCGATTACTTTTAATTAAATAGGTCCAGTATATGATAGAAATTGATTTACATATCGATTGAATAACTAATCTTAAATACACTACTTACTGTGAGAGATTAAGCATCGATTGACACATCGATTAGAATGGCTTTAAAACACTAACCCTATGTATACATCGATAAATTGGCTTTTCATTTATCATTACATTTTCTAATCTTAAATCTAAAAAGTTACCATTTCTTTACTATCAACTTCTCTCTCTACATTTTCTTCTCTCTTCTTCTCTCAAATTTTCTCCTCCTTCTCTCTACTACCACACCACACGGCCACCCCCCTTCCATGCCCTCCACCATCACAAAAATTTCAAGCAACCACATTTTTTTAATCTTCACTACATTCTAAACATCTTTGTAGTTGAAGATTTCTTGAAAAGCTTCCATCTTCATCATCTCCTTCAAGCTTCAAATTTGAAGCTTTAGGGTAAGATTCTTAGTTCCTCACCTTCTCTTCTCCATTTTTATTTTCAAGGCCATCTTTATGACCATTTATTTTCTCTTTTTCAAGTATTGGTGTTGATTGGTTGAAGTTGAAATTTCTAGGGTTTTGGAGGAGTAAAACTGAAATTCACTAGGAGCTTTAAGGGAGTTTCAATGCTTGTTTTCTCCATTAGGTAAGAGAAAGATTATCCACTTCAACCTTTATTGGTAGTGGGAGACTTGTATTGTGTGTTAGTTATGAGAAACCCTTGTTAGGGTTACTCTTTGTGATGTGTAATTTTGATGACTATGTATTGATTTTATCATGTATGATTTATTTGATTGAATGTATATATATATATATTGATGATCTTGGATTAGTTTTGATTGATTGGAAACATGATTTGGGGACAATAATTCATTGCTTTCCCTATTGAGGCTCACGGCCACAACCCCTCCATAGGGTGTTTATGATTTAAAATTTTGCAATAAGTGAAAAGATGAGTAATCAAGTGAATAACAATTAATGAATCAAAGAAAAAAAAATTGGGTTCTCACCCTTTAGATAGGCTCATGGCCTCTAGGCCCATTTTGGGTCCAATTGTGTAATTTTTGGGTAACCTTGGATAATTAGTAATTAAGAGTTAAGTAATTAACATAGTGATTGGAAAGAAAATTAAATTTGATAACCTAGAGTGATTTTTGGAATTTAAGGGAAGAATAAGAGTGTGTGAGACTTAGAAAACCTTAGAATAATTTTTTAAGTGAGTGTGGATAAACTTTAAAAAGGAACCTAATAATCAAGAGAATTCCTCGAGAAAAGAATTTCATAAGAAATACTAAATTTAAGTGAAACTTAATTTAATTAGATAATTAGGAATTAATTAGGGATTCATAAAATGGAAAGAATCAAGAATGATATCTTATCCTAAAACTTAGAATAATTCTAAATTAAAGGAAGGACATGAGTGTAAGTGAGATGTAAAATAACTCAAATTAAATTATCTCAAGAAAAATTTAATGACAAGAATGTAGAAGATTAAGGCCTAATTGCATAATGAACCATAAATGTGTAGTGTCTTATTTGGAGACTTGATGATGCTTATCTTGGCCAAATTATGGCATGTTGTGGAAAAGTGCATTATTGTTAAATATACAAGAGTATGCATTGAGTTATCATGCATTGTGAAAGTCCGAATAGACTATTGTTAAGGCCATGTTGCCTAGGAGATTGAATCACACCTTTGTGCGGGTGCGAGTAGACTAGTGTAGGTCATACTATTGACCTTGGCAGCGTTGGGGTGCGAGTGTCTCACAATGGTCAGTTGGTAGCTCTTCTAGACTGTGGGATAGACCGATGTAAACGCACTGACGATCCGGACCGAGACACTATCCTATATCGCGATCTAGTGTAGAATGTCTTGTACAATGCCATGAGGTGCACGTTGAAAAATTGGGAATTTTAGCACTTGTTGGCCTCGGCAGCCGAGTTACAGACATGTCTCCTGATCATTCTCTCTGATGTTTGTGTCTACCTCCATAGAGTAGGATTTTAATAGCATGTGCACATACATAGTGGGTCTGCATATTATTTTGGCATTTAATTATTTATTTATACGATGATTATGACTATTGCTCTATTGATATCATGACTGTCTAGATCTGTTAAACTATTTATTGTTGTTATTTGATGCTGATTATTATTGCTTTTGAAATGCTATGTGGGCGCTTCACGCCGTTCTGTTTCTTTACTACCATAATTGGTAATGATGGTAGGATATCTTACCTCTTTTCTATATTTCTACTATTTCTGTCTATGTTTATGTTCCATCGAAGACATCGGCGAAGGGGGTGAAGTTCACGAGTTCCTTGATTTTTGGCCCGACTTTGACTAATACCTGCTTGATCATATCGACCCGTCCTCAAGGCTTTTTGGGTTACGTGAGGCTGACTTTTCTCAGAGGTCTGGATTACTGGCACATCAACTTAGCTTCGGACCGCTGCGTCTATCTGGGAGACATGACGGTGTCGTTAGCTTTGGGGCGATATGATCCGCCTATTTTTACCTGTAGTATCAGCCTGCATTTAGAATTTTATTTGCCTATTAGGGATATGTGGGGTGAACGTTATTACTCCCCACAGGAGGATTCATTCCTCTCTACTGCTCGAGCCCCGGCCCGTAACTCGATGGCTCCGATGAGGGTTTCCTCCGATGAGGAAGACCTTGAGGAGGATCCCGACACGGTTCCTTCTTTTTCTTCTTAGGGGCTGATACTATCAATAGCTACTAATGGCTATCTGCGTTCTTTTTGGGGTCTGATGATTTATCTTTTTGGTGGGCTATACGTGTATAATCTTTTAGGGCATGCATAGGTTTGCTTTTTGTATATCAGGCGTTGTAACTAAATAGACATGATGTCAGTATATATATATATATATATATATATATATATATATATATAGCATGATGTATGGATGTATGTTTTACTTCACATGTTAATTTCTTCTATAACCACGTATTATGTTCTTACTTTAACAAAAAAAAAATTCACCATTTTATTTATACAACTGTAACTAAACAAGTTTAATTATAATATAATGAACCGGGTCTTAACTTATACATTTGTTTTCTGCATCATAAATAATGATGTGACGTTCCCTCCCAAAAAGGGGCGTTACACCCAAGAACAAGGGTCACCATTGGAGAGTCTTCCAGAGCTCCTTCACATAATATCTCTGGGCTGGATCTCACATGCCACTTCTCCACCACCAAAAAGGCGAAGTTATTCAAAAAGATCTTCCGATTGAGGAAGCTCGTATCTCCAAGGTATCTCCCTCAATCCTTTTGTTCGAGTGAACCTTTAGAATGCTTCAAATTAATAGAAAGGTTAGGTTTCCTAAGCTTCTTCAGCATCTAAAAGGACATCTACCCGAACTAGTTAGGGTATTCTATGCAAACCTAAGTTATGAGAATGGATGTATGATATCTGAAGTTAAGAAAAAGCAAATTAAGGTCACTAGGGAAGCTTGGTGTAGGCTAACTAAGCTTGAGTATCATAGCACTAAATTCTATGGGAATTAGGATGCGTGGGGAGATGATTTTAAGTACAAGGTTGCTTTATCTTCCTTGACAAGGTCTGAATATGAATTGCCTAGGGATAGGAAAAGGGTGATGGCCAGGGTGCTTCACTATCTTATGACCAGGGGCTTAATTTCTTAGGGAGGAAATTCCTCCCAAGTACTAAGAGATGATTTGGTGGTTTTGTGGGCTATGACTACAGGAAGGCCAATCAACTGGGCCTATTACATTATTCAGCACATGTTAGATGTCAGGAAGAGGAAGAACGCTACTCTTCCATATGCTATACTAGTCATGGCCATATTGGAGCACTACAATATTTCCTTGTCTAAAGAATCAAAAGATACGAGCTCCAAAAGACTGTGGAAATAAGTTTACCCTAATGATTTAATATGTTAAGTTTTGATAATGACAAATACAAGACAAAAAGAATGATGCTTATGCTTGATAGATGTGCTTTATAGATGACAAATGCATCACAAAAGAATATTGATCATGTTATATAGATGTGCTTAATGTGATATATTATAATATGCATGATCATGTACTTTATCTAATTATATTTTACTTAATCATCATACAATGAGAAATATGTAACATTCATCATAAAATATATTCAATAATATATTATATGAGTTGTATTAAATTAACATTGGATTTGGCTCTTCTTATATACATGTTAGACTAACTAGAATTATACATTTATGAATAATGCATATGAAAATATTGAGTTATGAATTTAGACTAACTATGCTTGTTTTAAGTGAGTAATATTTTGTAGGATAGTCCAAGTACCAAAAATGAGCACTGCAACAAGAAAGCAAAAGATCACAATTATGCTCAACTCAAGAAGGATGAAAATAATAAAGATGTTCCAAGCTTGTGCAAGGCATGAAGAGAAGAAAATTGTGGAAGCTTGGATTACATCATGAAGCCAAAGGATTGAAAATGCAAATATTAAGTCCCAAGGTTCTTCAAGAATAGCTTATAGGACTTAGATTTTGTGTAAAGGTAAAAAAGAATCACACTAAGCTCAAACAAGTTTTAAACATCTTTATAAGTATTTCAAAAATGTTTAAATTCCCAACAAAATGTTTTTGGAAAGCTAGCCTTGGTGGTATTTTAAATCTGTGAAAATTAGTCAAGTTTGTGTTTTGTAAAACTGACATTTAGTTATTCTTTTGATCATAACTTTCAAATTACTTTAAGTTTTGTTTTGAAACATATTTCATATGAAAATAGACTCAAATATCTTTCCAATGAGTGGTCATTTGCTTTAAACGGATAGGAATCGAAAAAGTTATGACCAATTAAAGTTTGAGTTTTGAAAATCTGACCTTTGGTTACTATTTTGATCATATCTTTCACAATACTTTGATTTTTGTTCTGAATTCTTTCATATGAAAATAGACTCAACGATCTTTCCAATGAGTGTCATTCGCTTTAATTGGATAAGAAATGAAGAAGTTATGACCTTCTAAAGTCAGTTGTCAAAACTAGAAAATGTTGTAATCGATTACACAGGCCATGTAATCGATTACAACGTTGACAGAAGTTGTGTAATCGATTATAGGAAGTGTGTAATCAATTACAAAGTGCCTAGAAAGCTTGTAATCGATTACCAAGTGCCCAGGAACGTTTCTAACGGCTAGTTTTCATAGAAAATCATTATAAAACATTACCAATGGCTATTTTATCACTTCAGCTCTATATATAAGTGTTGTATGAAGCTTATACACCTCTTGAACACTAAAATTGATCCTTGAATCATAAAAATCATATTTTGAGATTTAAATGTGAATCCTTTATACCTATTGAGCTTCAACTTGTATTATCCACTCTTAAGAAAGTTTTCTTATTATCCATACTTTATTCTTCAAGTTGTATATCTATTCTTGTGAGAGTTTTTATCCTTTCTCTTCATCTTGAAATCATTGTAAGAGGGTGAGGTATCTCTCAAGAATTGTAAAAAGTGAGGCATCCCTTGAAAGTAGAGGTTCAAGCACAAAAGGTGAGGTATCCCAAGGTGTTGAGTGCTCAAAATTGTAAATGTCATCAAGCACCTGTGAAGCTTAAAGAATTGGAGGCTCTAGCACAAGGGTGATGTATCCCAAAGTGTGAGGAGTGCTCTTGTATGTACAAAGGTTTTCCTAGCACCCGTGAAGTCTAGAAGATAGTGAATAAAATCTCAAGTTAAGCTTGGGGACTGGATGTAGGTCACAAGTGGTTGGTGGCTGAATCAAGATAAATTCTTAAGTTTGATTCTCTCTTCCCTACACTCTTTAAATTTAGTATTTGGTGAAATATATTTATCTATTACATATCTTGATGTTTTGATTGTTATAACTTGATATCTAGCTTATTCACTTAATTCATCATATATCTCAAGTTGTATTTAAGTAATCCTCAATAGTTGTACATTTATTAGACTTATTCCGCTGCATTTATTAATTAAGTTATTCAAAATGCATAATTTATCAAAGTTGCATTAAAACTTGTAATTACCCAATTCACCCCCCTATTGGGTAATGGTTGTCATGGCTAAACAAGTGGTATCAGAGCTTCGTGCTCTGGTAAAAGCTTAATCGCTTTGAGTTAAAGATCCTTATTTGTTTGGTAACCATTGAAAGCTTTTCAAAATGAATAGTTTTGAAATTAATAAGCCATCATTCTTTGATGGTGTGAGTTTCGTTTATTGGAAAGCTAGAATGGAAATTTATATGCAATCTATTGATATTGATTTGTGGGATATTATGCTTGATGGATTTACTTGCAAATCAAAACAAACTTGGAATGCCTATGAAAAAAAATGCTTTTCTTTGAACATTAGAGTTATGCAAATTTTGAGAAGTAGTTTAAATGATGATGCTTATGCTATAATTAAGAATTGCTCTAGTGCTAAAGATATATGGGATGCTCTTGTTTCTATCTATCTTGCTAATAATGATTTTGTGTATAAAGTTGTATATAGAGAGCAAGAAGAGCAAAATCCTCTAGAGGAAGACAACATTGAAAAATGTCCTTAAGAACATGTTCAAAGCAAGAAAATGAGCTCAATGTCTCTTAGTGATGATGGTGCTCAATTTGAAAAAAAGGCAAAGCAAAACAAAATTGATGAGAAAGATGGTGATTTCCTTAAAGAGCCAAATATGCTAGAAATTGAGACTACTTCATATATGACTAAAGAGGACCTTAAGGTAAATAATGTTAAACCATATTATAGTCCTTCTTATGATGAGCCAAAATGTGCATATGATGAATTGCATGATGGTTTGTTGCTTTTAGAAAAGAAAAACTCATCTTGTTTGGAAAACATTTTCTCCATTGAAAATGAAATTGATATCTTGAAAAATGAATATGCTTTTCTTGATAAGGAAATGTCTTTAAAATGTGAAACCTCAACTTCTTGTGAAAAATATATTAATTTAGAAAATCAAGTTGAGGACTTATCTTCTAAATTTGCCAAAGCTAATAGTTCTATTTGCTTACAATCCATGTGTGTTAGTAAGAATGAAATTGATGTTATTCCACATGAAAATTCAAGCAAGGCTTATGGCAAAAATAGTTTAGAATGTAATAACAACCAAAGGCTCAAGTTTTTCAAAAATGATCTTCAAAGGACCAAGCCATCATTGAATTCACTTGTTTGCAACTTTTGTGGTCATCTAGGATATATTTCTCATTTATGTAATTATAGAAGAAATTCTTACATGAGAAATAATATGAAATAGGTTCCTAAAGATCCTAAATGCCCTAGTACTAACATTGAAAACTCAAGATGAAGTGGGTACCAAAATGTCCTCCTAGTGTTTCAATTATGCAGAAAACTTCTCAAAAGGATGGACAAATTGGTCAAGTGAAAAAGGAATCATCAAAGGGAATGCTTCCAAAGCCCATTGGTAGAAGTTTTGATCAAAGAAGGAAGATGACTTCAACCAAAGCTTGTAATATCCCGAAAATTATTTATTTCATTATAAATAATTATTTTATAATATTTATGATTTTTAGGAATTTTTGTGAAATTTTTTGGAAATGTTAAATATTTTAATATATTTTTCATTTTACGTGCCCACTGAGCAGAGTCGAGAAAATAAAATATTTTCCCTGAGGCTGGTAAACTTTGGACTGTGGAAACGTCGACGGGATCTTACTAAACCCGAAATTTGGACACAATTTACTTCTGGTTTATGTTTTACGAGATTTTATCGATAAATAAAATCACCGTATCATAAAATCATCTGATGAATAATAAAATATTATTTTCATCAACTATAACTTTTATTCACTGGGAAAATAATTCTAACAGTGTAATTAATCATCTGTCAGATGTATTTAATTGAGGGGATAAGCTTACTGTGCACTTTATTGAGAAACGTGCAAAGCTTCTCAAGGAAGTTTCAAGGAAACTTCTAGGAAGCTTCCTCCAACCATTTTTCTCTCTCCTTCCTTTTTGGTGCTGCACGGTTGGCCAAGGGGGCATATTACATTTTCATTCTCCCATTTTCTCTCATTCACGCTGGTCACTCTTTCCCCCTCACACAACTCTCATTTCTCTTCCTCTCTTCTTCCACCCACAAACACCATTGTTGATTTTCAAGCTTCCCTTGCCCAAGCTAAACTTAAACCATTGTTTTCCCACATCACCTTCAAGCTTTCTTCTTTGTGGGAGTCCTCTTTGCTCCTTCATTTTCATTCTCCACAGCCCAGCTTCAAGCTTGGAGCTTTAAGGTAAAGTTCTCAACTTTCTTCTCCTTTTCTCCCCATTTTCGTGTTCCATGGTCACATTGGTGACTATGGATGCCATTTCCACTCTTTGATCTTGATTTTTATGGATTTGAACACCCAAGGTTCTGCAGTGGTAAAGCACGAAATTTCTAAGCAAAAAGGAGTTTGCTTTTCTTTGTTCTTCACTCAGGTAAGAGGAAGACACTCCTCCTCAACCTCTACTAGCATTTAGAAACCTTGTCTGTGATTGATTGTGAGGAAACCCTATTGGGGGTTATCCTCTGTTTGCATGTTGTTTATAATGTGTTGCGCTATTAGATTGTTTGTTTGAGTATATTGTTGTATCTGAATGGATTGAAATGTATAACATGGAAGGAAATGACGTCGGATTGGTTTTCGGATGGCCACGACTTTGAGCCCAAAATTTGGGGAATTCTTTATGAACAATTGTAACAATTAGAATTTTCTGACCATTTAGTACAATGTCAACATCCGTCGAATTTGAACTTCCAACCATTTAGTACAATGTCAATATCTGTCAAATTTGAACTTCTGACCAATTAGTACAATGTCGACATCTGACGAGTTAGAGTTCTGACCCTTTAGTAGAGAAATTTCTCCAATGTTAATATCCGTCGAGTTAGAATGTCAATATCCGTCGAGTAGAATTTCTGAACCTTTAGTAGAGAAACTTCTCTAATGTGAATATCCGTCGAGTTAGAATGCCAATATCCGTCGAATTATAATTTTTGACCATTTTGTAGAAAAACTTCTCCAATGTCAATATTCGTCGAGTTAGGATGTCAATATCCGTCGAGTTAGAATTTCTGACCATTTTGTAGAGAAACTTCTCCAATGTCAATATTCGTCGAGTTAGGATGTCAATATCCGTTGAGTTAGAATTTCTAACCATTTAGTAGAGAAATTTCTCCAAATCCGTCGAGTTAGAATTTCTGCTGACCTTTTAGTATATTCGACAGTTTTTTATCCTCATTCGATAGAACTTGACTTTTAGCCATTCTTGTGAAATAATGTTCTCCCATCTTTCATCATTCTGTTAAGTTATTTTTCGTCGAAAAGTAGCCTCACCTTTGTACACTAGAGCCATTGTCTTAATCGAATCCAAAAGTATAATTTATCACTTAACACCTAGTGATTAAATTAATGGTAATAGGATGCAAGAATTAGCAAATTGGAAAATTAAATTATACTTTGAAATTCATAAATTTTAAAGAACCAAGAATAGAATTTTCATGAGACTTAGGATAATTTTAATTAGGGTAAAAACAGGAGAGTGTGAGATATTGAGATCTTAAAATAACCTTCTAAGTGTATGTGAATAAATTACCTAAGAGAATTTAATTAATTAAGAGAATTTCTTTAGAGACAAACTTTGTAAGAAAAGCTAAACCTGAGCAAGAATTCATAATACACCTTAAAAATGCATTAATTTATTTAATTCTAATATCATGATATTGTGGGTCTATGTGAGTGACTAATGATTGTGTTGATTATTGCTTTGGCAAATTGTGGCATATTGTGAAATTGTATGTAATAACGATCATACATGTTTATGCATAGAGTCTGTATACATTGTGAATGTCTGTTGGGCTGTCGTTAAGGCCTTTAGCCTAGGAGTTGAATTATACCTATGTGCGGGTGCGAATAGACATGTGTGGTGTAACGCCCCTTTTTGGAAGGGAACGTCACATTGTCAATTAATATGCGGAAATAAAATTATATTTGTTAAGACCCGATTCATTTTAATAATATGTTTATTTACTTTATTATAGTTTGGTAATTAAATTGGCAAGTATATATATATATATATATTTTGTTACCTTAACGTTAACGATAATTAATATCCACGGTGACGAAACATACATGGAAAATAAAGAACAAAAGCAGAAGTAAAGCATACATGGGAAATTAACATTGCATCTTTATATATATAAAATTATCAAACTGTTTAGTTACAAAGCCTGGTATATCAAAAAGCAAAACTATACCTGCCCCCAAAGGATTTTACATACAAACCCCTACGGTATCGAATATACAGCCCACAACAGAGAAAATATCAGGCCCCAAAAATAAAATACTGGTAGCCTTCAGTAGCTACAAGTAAAGTCAATCCCTCAAATGAGGAGGAATCGTGTCAGGGTCCTCCTCGGGATCCTCCTCGGGGTCGTCCTCAGGGACTTCCTCGGGATCTTCCTCATCAGAGGAAATCACCATGGGAATCGCAGAGTTACGGGACGGGGCCTGAGCTGTAGAATGAAAAGAGTCTTCCCGCGGGGTGTAATAACGGTCACCCCACATCTCGCGTATCGGAAGTTGAAATTCCAGACGCAAGCTAACACAGCAGGTGAAAACAGGCGGCTCATGGCACCTCTAGGCTAGAGATATCGATACATCCCCCAAATAAATGCAACGCTCAGAGCCAAAGTTGATATGCCAGCACTCTGGCCCTCCTAAGAAGGTCAGGCGCACATCTCCCAGAAATCTGTGCATGCGTGGCTCCATGTTCTTCAGCAGACGCTAGTCGAGGTAAGGCCAAAAGCCAGGGAAGTCAAGAGCTTCCGGTTCCTTGCCGTTGTCTTCGATGAGACACAATATACAGACAAACAATAATGGAGAAACAGGGAAAGATGTAAGACATCCTACCATCATTACCAGTTATAGCATCAAGAAACCAAACGGCGCAAAGCACCCACATAGCATTTATGACAGCAATAATGGTAATAAACATTTAGAAGCAGTTATGCTTAACCAAACAGCTTCTAGTAGCGTCATATATATATATATATATATATATATATATATATATATATATATATATATATATATATATATATATAATATAATATTATATATTATAGTTGCCATTATAATAACAATGTATGCCAGATAATTCATGGACTCACTATGCACATGTGCCCTCAATAATCAAGATCCTACTCCATGGAGCTAGACACAAAACAGTCGGAGAGAGTGATCAGGGAGACATGCCAGTATCTCGTCAGCCATAAAAACAAGTGCTTTGCAGAAAATAATCAGTCATTTTGCATAACAAGGCTTTATACAGCGGCATTCTCACAAGATCTCGATATAGGACTGTGGCCAGTCAAGATCGTCGGTGCGTTTGCATCGGTTTGTCCCACGGTCCAGAGAGGCTACCACTGCCCTCTGCGCGACACCCGTGCCCCGACGCCCTCAAGGCCAACTACAGGACCCCACTTGTCTATTCGCACCCGCACTAAGGTGTGATCATCTCCTAGGCAACTCGGCCTCAACAAAGTCCAACGAACGTTCTCTTTCTTTTTGTGCAATGCATGACTCAATCATGCTTCTCATGACAACTCGGTCAATCATGCTTCAAATGCATGTCATATGATTTATCCACAAGTTTTGATCCCATTCACGGATCCACATCAAACCAATAGCACATTTTAAGGATAACCACAAATCCCATTCATAGCCATGATAGAAATCAACCATTAAATTCATTATGTTCCTCACAACTTCACCCATACTCATGTTCTTCCTTTATTCCAAATTCTCACTAGTTGTAAGGCAAGCTCACGTTCTTTGTTTTTTCTTCTTTATGCATCCCTAATTAGTCTTTAGTCATCCAATTATTTACAATTAATATAGTTATATTTGTCCAAGAATCTTGAGTCCAGGGAGATACACGGCCAGAATCACCAGCAAAGCCACAAATTTAATTGCTAGGTGTTGGGTGATAAACTACACTTGTGAATTCGACGGAGACAAAGTATATAGTGAAAATTGAGGCTGCCATTCGATGAAAGATAACATGGCAGAAAGATGGAAGATGGGAGAACATTATATAATAAGATTGGCTAAAAATCAATTCCTATCGAATGGAGGTTCTGTCGAACAGAGATCAGAACTGTCGAAAATCCCATAAGGTCAACAGGAGTCCAAGTTCGACAGACGGGCGCCGACATTGGAAAAATCTCCTAAGGGTCAAACCGACGAAAACACTATGGTCAGAAACTCTAATTCGATGGATCTTGACATTCTACTCGACGAATATTAACTTTGGGAAGCTTCTGTTAAACGGACAGAAAATCTACTTGACGGATATGTCTCTTAACGGGTATTGGCATTCTAACTCGACGAATATGTCACTCGACGGATGTGGTCATTCAAATTCAATGGATTTAGCATTGGAGGAGTTTCTCTCCTAAGTGGTCAAAAGTTCTGTTCGACGGATTTGGCATTGGAGAGGTTTATCTCCTAAGTGGTCAGAAACTCTACTCGACGGGTTTGGCCTGAAGATTAATTTCGACGGATATGGTCAGGAGTTCATACTCGACGGATTTTGACATTCTACTAAATGGTCAAAAAATCAAATTCGATGGGCATGGTCAGGGGTTCATACTCGATGGATTTTGACATTGCACTAAACGATCAGGAATCAAATTCGACGGACATGGGCAGGGGTTCATACTCGACGGATTTTGACATTGCACTAAATGATCAGGAATCAAATTTGATGGACATGGTCAGGGGTTCATACTCGACGGATTTTGACATTGTATTGAATGGTCAAAAAATCAAATTCGACGGGCATGGTCAGGTTTAGATTGTTACTAGTTTTCACATGAAATCTCTAAGTTTCTGGGCTCAAAGCCGTGACCATCTGAGAACCAATTAGACATCATTTTTCTTCCACATTACACGTTTTAATACATTCAGATATATATATCAAAACACACAAAAACAATCAAATAACTCACCTACATCACCAACAACATACAAATATAGAATGACCCTCAATACCAAACACAAACAACGTTCCTAAATGCTAAAAGAGGTTGAGGAGGAGTGTCTTCCTCTTACCTTGGAGAAGCACAAAGAAAGGTTGCTCCTTTTTGGTCAGGATTTCGTTTTTAGCTTCCTGGAAATCCTTGAATATTCAAACTTGCAAAAATCAGAACCCAATATTGAAATAGATACCCATGGTCACCAAAGCGACAGTGGGTTACAAAAATGAGAAGAGAGGAAGAAAAAGCTGAGAGCTTTACCTTAAAGCTCCAACCTTTAAGCTTCAAAGACGTAAGAGAATGAAGATGGAGAAAATGGCAGAACTTTGGAGATGACTTCCTCAAAGATGGTGGTCCTCCAAACACAAAATGGTGCAAGGAGTGTGATGGTTTTTGAAGATGAAATAGAGGTGTTGGTGATAATGGTGGTGGTGCTGTGGGGTGAAAAAAGAAGGGAGAAAGATGAGTGAACAGTAGCTGCGTATTGGGAGGAGGGGAAATGTGAGAAAGAAAATGAATTATGCCCCCTTAATTCAAACGTGCTGCACAAAATGGGAGGAGAGAGAAAAAGTGGTTGAAGGAAGCTTCCTTGAGAAGCTGCGCACGCTTCTCGATAAAATACATAGTAAGCTTGTCTCCTTAATTAAATACATTCGACAGATGATTAATTACACTGTTAGAGTTATTTTCTCAGTGAATAAAAGTTACACTTGATGAAAATAATATTTTATTATTCATCAGATAATTTTATAATACCGCAATTTTATCTAACAGATAAAACCTCGAAAAACACAAATCTCGCAAACTGTGCCCGACCTCGGGTTTAATAAGATCCCCCATTGACACGTTGACAGTCCAAGATTTACCAGCGTCAGGGAAAACATTTCGTTATCCCGGCTCCGCTCAGTGCGCACACAAAATGAGGAATATATTAAAATATTTACCGTTACCAGAAAAATCCATAAAAATTCCTAAAAATCATAAATATTATAAAATGATTATTTATAATGAAATAAAGAATTTTTAGGATGTTACATGTGGTCCTGTAGTTGACCTTGAGGGCGTCGGGGCGCGGGCGTCTCACAAGGGGCAGTGGTAGCCCCTCTAGACCATGGGACAAACCGATACACACGCGCCGACGATCCTGACCATGGCACAGTCCTATATCGTGATCTGTGTAGAATGTCTTGTAAAATACCATGATGTGCACGTTGATAAATTGAGAATTATAGCACTTGAGGGCCTCGGCAGCCAAGAATACAGACATACCTCCTGATCGTTCTCTCCGACTGTTTTGTGTCTAGCTCCATGGAGTAGGATTTGGACTATTGTATGCATGTGCATAATGAGTCAATGCATTATCTGGTATTGATTCATTATTATAACTTGGAGTTGTTGTCTTACTGTTATATATATATGACTGCCTGGAACTTCTTATTTGTTTACTTCTGCTATTTAATGCTTATGATTATTATTTGGAATGCTATGTGGGCGCTTTGCGCCGTTTTGTTTCTGGCTGCTATAACTGGTAATGATAGTAGGATGTCTTACCTCTTTCTTGTACTTTTCTTACTCTATGTCAATTTTTGGTTAAAGACTGTAAGTGGGAACAAGGTTGGATTCTTTTGGACTTTCTTGGTTTGACCCACTGTATCCGGTGATGTCATCTCGAAGGGAGTTCTATTGGGTTAGTTCGAACTGTGTTCACTGGTGGTGCCAAGACTTGGCGAGTCGACTGGACCGACAGGCGTATGCGATATATTGGGGATCTAACCTTGACCATGAAGAGGACTGCGATTGAAGACCCTATTCTGTATTTCTCACTACACCGGTGAGCCCGGAGTTGCCTTACACATTTGGGATTCGATGGAGTGCCCAACTCCTTAGTCGTGGATATGTTATGGGTAGTTTATATTTTATTTTGCATTACCTATATAAAGTGTATTTTGGGTATATGTATGTTTTAAGGTGATTATCCAGTCTTAAATGCTGTGATTTGAGTACATCTTATAATTCATATTTTAACTAGTTGTATATATAACTATTCATTCATGGCTCCTATTTTCCTCGTATGAGAAATGATTAATATTTTTGTAAATTTTGTTATTTGACAATGATAGCATGCTGAAATTTAGTGACCGTAACATAATGACGATTGTGCCGTGGTTATTAAATCGAGGGGTGTTACAAAGCTTCTCAAGTACAAAATATGGAACTTGCGAAGGTCAAAATACCAAAAGAGAAGCAATGGGTAAAGAAAAGAGTTTCATTGATTACCAAGGTCAAGGTATCAAATGTTTTTACCTCTTATGCACATTCACTTAAAAAGACAATGAATATGAGGTATATTCCTTGTAAGCCCTAGGTAAATGATAGAATCATGTGCACTTGATAAAATATAAATATTTGTTTAGCACATGATTATATTAATTCTTGTTATACTATAACTCGTTAATTTGTTTATATCTTGGTACATAAGATTCTACAATGCCTAGGTTTACTTGCTATGATTTGAATTGTCTATCTATCATGAAAGTAAGCTTGCTTTTGGTTATGTGCTTAATGGTAATTGATTGTTTAATTTGTTGTGCTCAATTTATATACTATGAAAAAAATATTTTTTTATGAGAGCATAATGGATTAATAATTAATGACTAACCCCTATGGATCCAAAATTGGCGGATACCAAAGAAATTACTTTGAATTATGTTATAGGGTGACCATTAGCTCAAGCATGCAAATGAAGTGAAATACAACCATGCTATTTGAGGTTGGAAAAACTTAAAATGGTCCAAGTTCTCCAAAAGTGGTGAAAAACATAAAAAGAAAGACATGGAGAACCACAACATTCTCAAGGGGCCTTGAAGCATAGAAGTTGGAGTCACCTACAAAAATTCAAAGAGTATACTTTTGGTGATATCAATCTTTTATCCTTACTTATACTTTAATTTGAATATCATGTAATATTTGAATAAGTAGATATTTGTTTTATGCCTTAACATGCCTTAAATTGTGTTTTTCTAGCATTATATTTTAAAAGTGTCTTTACATATGCTAACATGCTAAATATACACACATTTTGCTTGGAATGACATACTATGGTAATATCTTTATTCTTGAGCTTGTGACCATTTCTCTTGGCTCAAATATGAAAATTCATATGCTCATGAGTAGTTTTAATCCTTTCTCCTTGATGCTTATTTTTCCTATATACTTACTTGGAGTTTGAATTATTAAAAGTTATATGTCTTCTTGTTTGATATGTTCATATCCTGAAAACAAGAAATAAATGATTCATTTTTGTGCCTTGAGCTTGCCTTTGAGCTTCAAT
Organism: Ormosia semicastrata; assembly: GCA_029884595.1. Taxonomy (NCBI): domain Eukaryota; kingdom Viridiplantae; phylum Streptophyta; class Magnoliopsida; order Fabales; family Fabaceae; genus Ormosia; species Ormosia semicastrata. The sequence continues at coordinate 12,286,567 of JAQQTO010000062.1, read as the reverse complement.
GGTTTTTACAATGAAGTATATCTTGAAATCAATCATAAATGTTCAAAAGTTATAGTTCCATGGTTTTTCAACTCTTTCATTACAATAAGGGACTTTTTGTTCTTGAATGGCATGTGTGCATATTAGAATTCCTTACTTGATATTACATGCCTTACATGATCATTGTTTGGCCCAAAATGCTTATATAAGTTTTGATGTGGATCATGTGTTTCTTGATAAACTTGAATCTTGCTTTGAAAATGCTTAAACTATGCTTTTGGATTCAAGTGCATCTATCGTTCTTTTGTTCTCATTAAAACTAACTTTGCATGGTTGATAATGTGGTACATATTTCAACCTAAATTATGCTTGTAAATGAGATTAAATGATATTTGATGTTAACTTATGTTATAGAGAATTTTTAAAATTAGCTTTGCAAGTATCTCTATATGCTTCAAGTATAGCCATCAAATATTAAAGTATCAAGCATATGTGGATAAATGAGAAGAGTTGAATGAAGAAGGACATGAGGAGACTTTCTTCAAGTATAATGGAATGGAATACTCAATGAAAGAAAGCACAAACTCAAAGAACCAATAAATGAAGAACATACTAAAGAAGCATCACTTTCCAAATAAGTATCTCTATCCCTAAGCTATTATGGTGTTTTATATGCTATGGATTATATGATACTTGTTGATAAATTAATCTTAAATGATTAAATTATTTTCTTACATGAGAAGTATGCTTAAACATTGACAAAGTGCCTAATTAGATATTAACTTGCTAATTTTGTCACTACATATAGGGTGGATGATATTAGTTCTATACATGCTTTGATCCCTACAGCATATTTTATCAAGGTGAATGTTTGATATATATGATTCTCTTGATCTATGGTTTCTTAATGGTATAACTCTTATTTTAACCATGCTCTTGTTTTGAAAAGTTTTTTTTGGTTTGATTAAAAAGTTTTTAAAGCAAAATCTCTTATCATATTTGAAAGAAGCTTTTCAAGTTCCATATCCTTGAGAATTTTTTGAACTTGTCTTAAGAACTTGAAAGTATTTTCACTTCATATTTGTCTTGAAATTTTGGAAATCATTTGATTTATGCTATAAATATAGTATTCTCTTCTTTTACTTTGAAAATTATTATTAAATCTTGAGAGAATGCTTAAGTTTCTAAATAGATCTTTTGAAATGTTCTATAGAGCTCTTCTTGATACTTCAAAAGATAAGTCTTGTTCTTCAAAAGTGTTTTATCTTTTCAAGGCTCTTGTTTAATAAGAAAGAGAGAAGATGTACTTCCAAATATTTTTTTGATCTGGATTTGATCATTCTCAAGGAATATATGATTTCAATATAAAACCCTTCTACCATTCTAAAATGCTTTTAGAAATGTAATGTGTTATTATAAAATTCTTTTTGAAAGGGGGAGAAGTTTTTAAAATGATTTTGTTTAAGGGATTAAGAATATGTATCTATGCCTTGTTTTTCTTTGTGGTAATGTGCTTATATGGTCTTGGCATGCATATTTCCCTTTATCTATCTTGTGCTTCAATAAGGGAGAGCTTATCTTACATATCCTTCTTCTATATCCTTGTTGACTATAAATATATGCATAACTATGTTAAACTATTATGTTTAATATTTTGATAATATGCATATTTTGAGGGGGAGCCTAGTTCTTAAATTGTTGTTTCTATCCCTTGGCTTACATCATTGTTTGACATGAAGTGCTTTATTGTTAATACTATCAACATGTCAGTAAAATATCTTTTGAAAGAAGGTAATACTATCAAAATATCTTTATTGTTAATACTATCAATGAAAGAAGGTACACTTTCTTAAACTTCATATCTTTTGATTCTTTCATTGAGAAGATCCTACCCTTCTTGACAACATGAGTTTTATCTATAGGGGAAGAAAATATTATATTTCCATCCTAAGCCTTTTTGTTGATGTCAAATAGGGGGAGAGAGAATTGGAAAGAAAAATATGTTCCTTGTGCTTATTGTTTGATATGCTTACATGAATATCTATTCTTGTATATTGCTAAAACATATTTTTCTTTGGTGATTTGTCATCATCAAGAAGGGGGAGATTGTGAAAATAAGTTTACCCTAATGGTTTAATATGTTAAGTTTTGATGATAACAAATAGAAGACAAAAAGAATGATACTTATGCTTGATAGATGTGCTTTATAGATGACAAATGCATTACAAAAGAATATTGATCATGTTATATAGATGTGCTTAATGTGATATATTATAACATGCATGATCATGTACTTTATCTAATTATATTTCACTTAATCATCATACAATGAGAAATATGTAACATTCATCATAAAATATATTCAATAATATGTTATATGAGTTGTATTAAATTAACATTGGATTTGGCTCTTCTTATATGCATGTTAGACTAACTAGAATTATACATTTATGAATAATGCATATGAAGATATTGAGTTATGAATTTGGACTAACTATGCTTGTTTTAAGTGAGTAATATTTTGTAGGATAGTCCAAGTATCAAGAATGAGCATTGCAACAAGAAAGCAAAAGGTCACAATTATGCTCAACTCAAGAAGGATGAAAATAATAAAGATGTTCCAAGCTTGTGCAAGACATGAAGAGAAGAAAATTTCGGAAGCTTGGATTACATCAAGAAGCCAAAGGATTGAAAATGCAAAGATTAAGTCCCAAGGTTCTTCAAGAATAGCTTATAGGACTTAGATCTTGTGTAAAAGTAAAAAAAGAATCACACTAAGCTCAAACAAGTTTTAAAAATTTTTATAAGTGTTTCTAAAATGTTTAAATTCCCAACAAAATGTTTTTGGAAAGCTAGCCTTGGTGATATTTCAAATCTGTGAAAATTAGTCAAGTTTGTGTTTTGTAAAACTGACATTTAGTTACTCTTTTGATCATAACTTTTAAATTAATTTGAGTTTTGTTTTGAAACTTATTTTATATGAAAATAGACTCAAATATCTTTCCAATGAGTAGTCATTTACTTTAAAAGGATAGGAAACGAAAAAGTTATGACTAATTAAAGTTTGAGTTTTGAAAATCTAACCTTTGGTTACTATTTTGATCATATCTTTCACAATATTTTGAGTTTTGTTCTGAAACTTCTTTCATATGAAAATAGACTCAAATATCGTTTCAATGAGTCATTCGCTTTAATCGGATAAGAAATGAAGAAGTTATGACCTTATAAAGTCAGTTTTCAAAACTAGAAAATATTGTAAACGATTACACAGGCCATGTAATCGATTACAACGTTAACAGAAGCCGTGTAATCGATTACAGGAAGTGTGTAATCGATTACAAAGTGTCCAGAAATCTTGTAATCGATTACATGAAGCTTGTAATCGATTACCAAGTGCCTAGGAACGTTTCTAACGGCTATAAACGGCTAGTTTTCATAGAAAATCATTATAAAACACTACCAATGGCTATTTTATCACTTGGGCTCTATATATAAGTGTTGTATGAAGCTTATACACCTCTTGAACACTAGAATTGATCCTTGAATCATAAAAATCATATTTTGAGCTTTAAAGTGTGAATCCTTTATACCCATTGAGCTTCAACTTGTATTATCCACTCTTAAGAGAGTTTTCTTATTATTCATACTTTGTTCTTCAAGTTGTACATCTACTCTTGTGAGAGTTTCTATTCTTTCTCTTCATCTTGAAATCATTGTAAGAGGGTAAGGTATCCCTCAAGAATTGTAAAAAGTGAGGCATCCCTTGAAAGTAGAGGCTCAAGCACAAAAGGTGAGGTATCCCAAGGTGTTGAGTGCTCAAAATTGTAAAGGTCATCAAGCACCTGTGAAGCTTGAAGAATTGGAGGCTCTAGCACAAGGGTGAGGTATCCCAAAGTGTGAGGAGTGCTCTTGTATGTACAAAGGTTTTCCTAGCACCCGTGAAGTCTAGGAGATAGTGAAGAAAATCTCAAGTTAAGCTTGGGGACTGGATATAGGCCACAAGTAGTTGGTGGCTGAACCAGGATAAATTCTTGAGTTTGATTCTCTCTTCCCTACACTTTTTAAATTCAGTATTTGGTGAAATATATTTATCTATTACATATCTTGATGTTTTGATGGTTATAACTTGATATCTAGTTTATTCACTTAGTTCATCATATATCCCAAGTTGTATTGGAGTAATCCTCAATAGTTGTACATTTATTAGACTTATTCTGCTGCATTTATTAATTGAGTTATTCAAAATGCATAATTTGTCAAAGTTGCATTAAAACTTGTAATTACCCAATTCACCCCCTCTTGGGTAATGGTTTCCATGGCTAACAAGGACCTCAATCTATTGGCCTACACACACTGCACAAGCTCAAACTGTACAAGGTAGATGATAGATGGCACCACATTTTCTACGGGAGCTATAGCTATATCCCTCATGATCTTGAGGAAGAAGATGAAGATAGAGGTTAATAGCCTCCTCTTCCTATAGCCACTATGGAGCTTCTTCTACAAGAAATTCGTAGCTTGAAAGTGGGAATGGATCGTATTGAACAAAAGGTGGATCACTTAGAGCTGAGGATAGACTACTCTGATCAAGAGTTAGCCTTTATCCGATCCTTCTTGGAAGGCCCTGGATATGTACCAAGGCAAGCAACTTTTGCTTCTCTTGCACCTTCTGCTCCTCCTGCACCTCCTGCATCTTCTATCCCTCCTGCCCCTCTCTCCTTTGCTGGACCTTCTGGTGCTCCTCCTGATGATGATGAGGAGATTCTAAGTTTTGCAGATGATCTTGACACCGACGACGATGATGCAGATGATGTGGTAGACGATGAGGATAGTGACAATAAGGTGACTATATGACTATATTATCCAGACATTATCTTCTTTTGATATATATTCTTGTATGAGACTTTAGATGCTTATTAATCAAAACTTGATACGTTTTTCTTCATATGGAATGTTTATGGGCTAGAATATTTATATTTTTTTCTCTATCTTTATATCTGAAATCATTATTAATATACTATGTTTCTCTTCATTAGCTGGGCTGGAATGCTTATGCTTTGCTAATTATAGCTGCATGCTTATATTTTTTATAATGCCAACGGGGGAGAGATTAGTGAAATGAAATATATTGCATGTGTATGTGTAGGGGGAGTTTTCACGCTTTCCCATATTCTCACATATTACATACCATGTATACATTACGGGGGAGAGTTGTGCTTAATTCTCTGATAATCAAATAAATGCAAATATTTCTCCTTCTGTTGAATGCTTAGTTTGTCATCATCAAAAAGGAGGAGAATATGAATACTTATGTCTTGAAGCATGTCAAATGAGTTTTTGATGATAACAAAAGCAAAAAGAGAAGATCAAGATCAAAAAGAGAAGATCATGAGCAAAAGAAAAGACCAAGATCAAAAGGAGGAAACTAAGAGGTATATAGATATAAGTCTTAGGAATTAAATGTAAAATGCTCTCAAGTTATCTCAATGATCTTCAAATGGTTTTTTAAAGATCTTGTTAAATCAACCAATAATTTAAAGTTCATCCTTTTTAAAGATATGTTGATTTCAATCTTGAATTTCATAACTCAAATATAAATCTTGTTAAAATCCAAGCTCAATATGTAAGGATTGGTCAATGTAATCGATTACATTGAGCATGTAATCGATTACAAGCATGACAGAAGCCTTGTAATCGATTACACTAAGGTTGTAATTGATTACAAGTCAGGCAGAGGCTATGTAATCGATTACACAAGGCTGGTAATCAATTACATCCTACCCAGAAAGCCAAGAACATGTTCAAACAACCATGTAATCGATTACCACTCTGATGTAATCAATTACCACTAGCCTGATAGTGCCCAATGGCTATACTAGGTGCATTAAATGCTTGGCTTTAATACCCCCAACGGCTCTTTTAATGAAAAATAGTTTATATACTTATGTTGGGGCATCATTAATGGTTAATCTTGAACCTTGAAACATCCTTCTAACAACATATATGAAAATCAATCTTTGAAATCCTTTTTGCTCTATTTTTATACAAATCCTTGAGATATTATTAAAGAGCACTATAGAGCTTCAATTTGTATTATTTACTCTAGTGAGAGTTTTATTCTATAAATCTTGATTATTGTAAAGAAGAGGGTGAGGCACCCCTCCAATTTGTAAAAGGTGAGGCATCCCTTATTTGAAGAGGCTCAAGCTACAAGGGTGAGGTATCCCAAGGTGGTGTTGAGTACCCCAATTTTTAAAAGTCATCAAGCATCTATTGAAGCTTTGAAGAATTAGTAAAAAATTTTGGGTGATTACTTGAGAACTGGACATAGGTCACAAGTGGATTGGTGGCCGAACTAGGATAAATCTTGTGTTTGTTCTTCTAAACTCAACTGTTTAATATTGTGCACTATTTTATTGAGTTTTCTTAAATACTATCTTGCTTGGTTGTTTTATTTGTAAGTGAAAGTGTTCATCTCATCTATCCATTCACCTCTAACAATCAAATAGCTTTAACAAAAATTGGTAATCAAGTGTTTTACAAGGTTTTTGCGAAAATATTTTACATACTCAATTCACCCCCTCTTGAGTATTGAGGCCACTTGATAACAAAATCACCAAGAAACTAATTTGAAGTGATCAAATTTCGTAATTGCACCAATGGAACAGTGCATAACCTGCAAAATTATACAAATTTTGCTGCTGGGCACTCGGCACTCAAGCGCTCTGTCCATGCACGCTCAAGTTCCTATTGCCCAAATGAACGCGCCTATGGTGCTCGCGTGCCCAAGCATTGGCTCCTTATGCGCTCAAGCGCCGAGACAGGGCAGAAACAGAATTTTAGCATTGTGATACTAATTTAATTTCTTACTTATTGGGATCATTTGTGCAAGCCTTTTAGGGTGTAAAGAGACAATTTTGGGGATATTTCTTGGAGAAAATTATTAACTTGCATATATGAAAAGTTTGGGAAATTCTTAGACATTCAAAGTGTGACAGAATGCCTAGGTTAGTGTTTAGAACTTTGGTCAACATGAGGTTGATTTCTAAATCACTTGTGAGAGATTGGTTGATGTTCTAGATACTGTTTAACAAGAAATGTGAATTTTACTACTTTGTTGGATAAGTGAGGCTAAGATTTCCTATGTTCTAGTATTTAAAATGTGGTTTGGATATTTGGTTTTCAAACTTGGTATTTGCTAGTTTCCTATGTATTGTGTAACATCGTAGTACTGAAAACCTGATATATCGTATATATACAAGGCACACAGAACCCGCTATATCACTTCTAACCTAACACAACTAACTAAACCCATATCATTCATACACAATAAGTAAATATGGAGAGCTTGGACAACAAAAAGTTATATATATACATCATTAGTCTCTCGAAGGCATATTGTAATACATAACTTTTACAAACTCCAGGTAGCAGGAAATAAATATACAACATATTTATTACAAGAAACAAAATAAACTACGCTAGTTCTTCTACTCCTTCTATTTCCCTTACCTGTACCTAGATTTACATGGAAACACAATTGGGATAAGAAATCACAATTTCTCAGTATATGCAATTCCAAAACCAACAGTTAATTATTTAACAACAAATAACCAATTGAGTGCGTAAGATTAAGCATGTAATAGATAATTGAGCCTCTGCTCAAACACTCTCAGAATATATACACACTCGATGTAACATTCACAAGGCAAGCTATAATTTTATCTCACACTAATATCGAACAATCAATGATATCAAACAATTGCCCATACAATCGTAAGATATCATCAACAAGCAACCTTCAAACAAGTAAGGAAACTACCCATACAATGGCCAACAAATACAATGCTTTATGATATGATGTATGGTTATGCTCACACAAGATCCTAAAAAAATGATTATGTAATGCTATTGCAGATTTTAGTTTTAGAAAACACGTGCCACTTACTTGTTTCCCAAGAACCGCGTTCCCTTGTATATACTGGGTAGGATAAGCAATTAAGCCCTGACACTACCTGGTAATAAATGGATTCCTTCCCCTTACCACAATAAAAGTACTACTACCACCCCCATACCGGTAACCTTGACGATAATGAGTCTTTGTTTTGAGAATTCGGATCAAACACCTCATTCTCTGGTCACATGGTTGTGCACACCATCTAAGGTTACAATACATAGGAAACAAGACATAGCAAGTTTGAAAAGAAGATATGCAATGTATTTCACAAATACATATAATCATCACTAGGTCTTTCCTAACCAAGTGACTAAGGAAAACTAGCAAACTTCACAACCAAGCTCACTTATCACATAGGCAGCAAAGTGACATTACCAGTACTTTCCATAACTCAACCTTGTCTCACAAGGGAGTAAAATGTCATTCATGAATCTTCGGCTCTACTTTATACACAAAGAAGCAACCTATACATGATAACATAACTAACAAGCCAAGCACACTTAGCTTACAACACGAAATATCTCACTTCATCACTTCACAAGTGATTCACAAGGCAACCTCATGTTGCTCAAGGTTCTAGGTATTGACCTACGACATACTACTTCTCAAAGGATTCCTAAGGTTTCACAAATTCTATCACAAGATTCACCTTGACTAAATGAAAAGCTCTAACTAGAATACATGATCCCCTGGCTCAACTTTATCACGTAAAGGAACCTATTAATGTCTCCAATAATCAAATCCCTTCGCATAAGGTAAGTGGTTATTCTCTCCAAGAGCTACCACTAGTTATGTCTCAACACTAATGGTCTTGTATCTAGAACCCCACACCATCACTTCGAAAGCAAATCCAAAGTCAACCTCATGTTGAACAAGGTTCTAAATGCTTCCTTGTTGCATTCCAACACACTTGGATGCTCAAGGTTCCCAAGACTACCCTATGGCATTCCACCACACTATGCAAGCCTAAGGTATTCCAACACATTACCCCTTGATACTCCACCTCAATATGGTTATCTAAGGTCCCTCTAAGGCTCCTAGCCTTATAAAATGCCAAAACAGTATGCATTTCCTAACCAAAAACGCATCCTGGACCCTCCCGACAAAAATAGAAAATTTGTCCACTCCTGCATACTCTAGGAGAGAAAAGCTTATGCCATTCGGAGGTACGTTGATCGAGCCACGTAAAGTAAATACTTGGTCCTCACCAAAGCACTACACTTGGAAAGAAAGACCTCTACCAGAAAGATAGGTGAGGGAAAAGGCAAACACATTCAATAATTTGGGGAAGAAGAGGAAGATGGTCTTAGAAGAAGACACAACCCTCCAAACACTCACAAAAGACAAAGAAAGGTCCATTCTTGGGAAGAACCGGCTCTTAAACACAAATTGGAGAACGAAAAGAGCAAGTGATATCATCACTATAAACATTTCCTATTTATAGAAGGAATGAGGCGTTTTGATTGGCTGTACTTTCGAACCCCGTTTTAATGTTGCCCTATTTATGATTGGCTATAAGGGCAATGGGTAGTTGGGAAATAGCATGAAATTGCTATTATCATCAAAGCACTTTAATTCCCTGTAAATATAAAGTAGCAGTTCTTAAGCAAGCACAGTCTATTACGAATTGTTGCCGTTAATAAAGGCGGATATATCGTTACTTCCCAAATATGCCTTTTAGGAGTAGCACCAATGATGATACGAAGCTCAAGCAATGCTCCTCAAACATGTGTTGCATTGTTTCTAAATGAAGGCAACCAAAAGGACAAAGCTCAAAATGTTCAAAATCGAAACGACACGTGGTGTCCCAAAACACCTACCCCAAATCTCAGACCATGGGGGGCCATCACGGTATAATAAGACCTTAAACCCCGGTCTAAATATGAGAAAAGACACAAGACCCTAACTACATATGAGGACAACTCGTTAAGACCTCAGATAATGGAACAATAATGTAAATAGAGTGATCCAACTCGGATCCCAGATTTGCTCATTGACCCCAGCAACCTATCACCATACATCATGGACCTTTACCCTTTGGGAAAAGTATCATGAAACCCGACATCAACGTTGCAACTCGAATCCCTTTACCTATTGAGCGTCGTGTGCTCCACTTGAGTTTGTACCTCGACACTTTACTATACGACCAAAGCACCGAGCTGGGGGCAACTATTCTGGACCAAATTATGGGCCCAAAGAACTAGAGCAATCCGACCCTCCAAGTTGGCACCCAAGCGTATAGTGCGCATGAAGAAGCCAAATGCCAAGCATAACGGCAGGAACAAATCTTGATCATATCCCGTACGAGTAAGTAAGTAAAGACAGAAGGGTAGTGGCCTTGGGACCCTGACCCCGTGATCCTGTATCCCATGATCGTGTCACCACGATCCCAGTGACCTTGACCCTGTGATCTTGTCTCCCATGATCGTGTCACCACGATCCCATGTAGCAGCATTCGGCACACATTGAATGCTCAAATGCTAAAAAAAACCCACACGCTCATATAAATATAGTAAGGAAGAGAGACAAGGAACACTCAATTTCCATTACACTCTACCCTCCTTGCGCAACTACTGATTTGAGCATCAGAGTACCTTTTGCAGGTGTCTACCCCCTCACTCCACCATTGAAGGAGTTGTGCCATAGGGAAATCAACCACCTATCACCTCTTCAGGTAAGCCTCAGAACCTAGTTTTGAACACTACCTCTCTATTATCTTGCAATTAAACTTCCATGTTAAAGGTGGAATTTCCCAAGTACTCCATTCTCAATTGAGTAATGTCATCAATCTTATAAAACTCTATTTGCCCAAACCTTCTTCTCTAATTGAAAAGCTATTTCATCGTGGTCTTTCTTGAACTTGGTCCCTCTATCGTCATTCTTCTCAAACTTCTTTTTCAACCTTTGAATATTCTCTTTTAGTTGGAAGGTGGAAGTCATTGCATACAAGGATTTCAATTTCTTCAGGAAATCATGGAAAGCATTCATCATCGTGCAAGGGTCCAGGCCAATCTTAAAGCCAAAGTCAACCAAACCCTTCAAAATCTTTATCTCATCTTCCTTATTCCAAACCCTCTCAAACTAAGTTTTCTTCCCGCCACGACCACCGCCCATAGTCATTGGAGTCTCTTCCTTCTTTGCCTTCTTAGTGTCCTTCACTAGCTAGTTCTCGAGGGCACACTTCAACAACGATCTCATATTCTCATAAGTTGAAGGTGGGATTTCAGACTTGGTGGAGGGTTTTGGGGAGTGGGTTCTTTGTCTTTAGAAGATGAGTCTTCTTTTGAAGAAGGTGGTGGAGGGAATTTGGAAATAGATTTTTTGTTGGGTGGCAGCAGGTGAGGGTGCAATTTCTTCCTCGTTTCCTAGAAATGAAAAAGAAAATGAAAATTGTTATTCTTATTGCAAAGAAAATTCATCCTTATGATCATTGGGTCATTGTTTCTATGCCATGGAGAAGGAAACTTGATTTGATTTAGGTGGTGGAGGGTTTATTTTTTTTGGGAGTGGGTTTTGGATTTTGGGGAGCAGGATTGTCATGAAGCATCAATTTCTTTCTTCACTTTTTTTTTTTTGTTAAGGCTCTCATCATCAAATGTTTCAATTCTAGTATACATACACCTAAAATTTTAGTGTTGTGACCAACTGGGGACACGATTTCAAATTCAGAATGTCCATTGGTATTCAATTTCTAATTCCAATATATTCTTGTTGATCCTTATTTAAAAATAGGGAAAGTCGCCTTAAACTTTTTGTTTTCTAGTAGTGTGTTGGAAACTTGAAATGTTAAACAAATCTTCCTACCAAACTATCAATGCTAAATAGTTTCAATAATTGGATGAGGTTTTTTTTTTTGAATTATGATAATATAGATTCAGGTTCATGATAAACTCTATATACTGTAACATATCCACCAAATTTTTTTATAATATGCACATATTTAAATATTTAAACCATGTTTTGAATGGTTGATATGTTTTCACATATAGAGATAAGGGTTTCTCCATGAACTCAAATCTATATTAATACTATTCTTTTTTCTTTTAGAGATTAACATAACTTTTTAAATTAAAATTTACACTTTTATACTTACAAATCACTCAACGTACAATGTTCTGTGGCATTCTTAATACTAAATTTTTTTTACTAAGTAGTGACTTAAAGCATAGTTGTATAACCTAGACAAGAGGTTGACTTAATCGTCAGAAGACCGGGTCACCGGGTCAGCGGTTCGACCACGGGTCAAGCGATCAAACTGGAAAACTCGACAAAAAAATTAAAAAATATTATATAAAAAATACCTCATATAAAAAATACTATGAAAAAACAATATAATAAAATAAATAATATGAAAAATAGTTTATATAATGTAACCAAACTAACAATGATAATAGTTTAGCATTATGTTTGAAAATTAGATTGATTGGATAATAATATAAATTAAAAAAACTAAGAATATAATTCAATAAAAACATATGATCTAATGGCATAATACATTTAATTACAAAGGTCCTTTATGTACCAAGTTCAAATCCTACAAGTAATCATTTTAAAATTTTATATATGTAAAAATTTGGGTCATCCGGGTTTGACCAAGTCACTATGCTAACCTGTAATGTGCAAGAACCGGACTGGTCTAGAGACCATGTTACGAGTTTCACGCTTCAACTGGTTGGGCTGGTCCGAGTTAAACAACTATACCCTAAAGACACTAGTTAAGAAAATAAAATCTAAAACTATTAAAAAAATACAACTATTTAATATTTTGAGAATTCAAAAATATTTAATACTTTATTCTTTAAATAATTAGGATGATTCAATGAAAAATATTAAATGCTTCTTAATTACTATCTTAACGACATTGGTTACAAAGACCCATATTAAAATTAATTTGATTTGAATTGAATTAATTTTAATTTTAATGTTTGAAACTTAATGTAAAAAATAGAAATGATTTTGATACTTAGAAATGAAATTTATTTAGAGGAACCAAATCCTTTTTTAAGCATATCAATATTTAGCGTGAGTTGTCAAATATTTATTAATTATTAATTATATTTAATGAATTTTTACACATTTATTGAAAATTAAAAACTAATAAATGTTTAACAACTCACGCTCCGTACAATATCTATTATGATAGCAAATCCAGTAAAAATAAGATTCAAATTGATTTATAAATCCATTTTTTTAACAAATAAGATGAATTATTGTTTTAATAACAGCCGATAAGCGCTTACAAATTGAACAAGAAATATCATATTTATCAAGAGAAAGAAATAAATACAATCTACACTCTGAATTAAAATTTGGAAGAAAGTTATGCTACTCATCTAAAGACTATCGATAACTAAATATTTTTCCCAATGAAGTCCAATACAAAGAGTGCTATTGTTTGAAGATTGTATCTCCTCCCTTTCTCAAAATAGATCTAAATATCTCATCTACCTGCAAGACTGTGAAAACAGAAAAAGTCGCAAAAAAACTTATATAAACTATCAAAACATTGGGAACAAAAAATACCTAAAAAGAGACAACAAAAAAAGACAATAGAAACAACTTAAATCTAACATATTTGAACGAGTTATTAAAATGAAAAGTATAAAAACATAAAAAGAATGATGGTAAGAGTTATTGTTACAAGAGAAAGACAACACCTCTACCACTCTAAAGAAGCCACGGAAAAAATAGAGTTCAAACAAAAGAAAAAGAGAGGAACGGAAGAGAGAGAGTAATTGCTAAGTCTTTTTTTCCTTTGAAACACCTTAAAATTGAATAAATTTTTCCTTTGTTTTAATAATTTTACTTTCTTACCCTTAATTAGAATAAGTAAAATGGATAAATAAAAATGAGTATGATTGTGAATTTAAATAATTAAAATTAAAGTCAAATTCACTCAAATCCAACCAAATTTGAGTAGATTTCTAACACACGACTTAAATTTTTTTAAAAAAATTAAATCAAATCAAATCATATTTTAAAAAAATTTAAACAAAAAATTTAATTTATAAATCAAGTAAATTCCTAAAATTAGCAATTGGAGACATACTCTAAAAGATGTTTCAGAACACTTTACATAGTGTAGCCTACTCAGGCCAAAGGGTACCAAAGTAAAGCTTTTCAGATCATCTTCTGCTGTAGAGGTCATTCAAAAGCATTATTGATAATATTATAGATCCATGTTGTGACTAATCAACAGAGATTCTTAAGAGAGAGAGAGAGAGAGAGAGATTATAATGTATTTCTAATACAAAAAACAAAATATAAAACTCGTGGCTCCCATCTTGATCTCTCTTAGGCATCAAAGCAGCACAATGAGTATACTACTTGGATGAATACAAAAAAAACCCACATGTCTACAAAGAACATGCAGCTAGATGCTATGGCAGCATTCACCCCACTGACAAAGACCTTACAAGATACTTCGAGGAGGTACCAAGAAAATAAGGAAAAAAATTCTCTTATAAAAATGTTTAAGGAAACAGTTAATACAGAAAGACCAATGGTTCTATGAATCAGACCGACCAAATCACTCTGCATGTCTGCATGTAAATGACCCATGATTCAACCATATAATGCACGCCATGGCTCCTTGCTCTCCCTTGATGCCTTTTTTAGATTCCATATTACTCTGCCTTCTGAAAACTGCAGACCAGTACAGCTAGCCAAAATCTCACCTATTACATGAATTATCTGGCACAAACCACCAATAATTAGCTGTTGAAACTTGAACATACACCCATTTATTGTAGAAGAAAAAGGAAGAACTTTTTTTTGTTGTTGTGTTGCACAATGAAAATAGTACAGTTAATTCAACAGTCCCCTATTTATTTTAAAGTAAGGTTGCCAGATGGTACACTATCCATTGAGGCCAACCATTCTCCAAATAATGGACAGTTTTTCAAGGAAATTAAATAAAATCATGTGCTTTAAAAGTGACAAGAAAAATGAATACCTCAAGCTCTTTGTGAGATTTATTGTCCGAATGTTGACCAGTTTGTCCAATTAGAAAAAAGGTTGGTAACTTCATTACACGAACAAAGTGAAGAAAACATGCCAAAGTTTCATGCTGAATCCGCAATGAAGATGGTGGCTCCTGGGTTTTGTTGAGTACAGCCTGCATTATGTCTGTATTTTGACCTATCTGTATACCATAAACTAAAGCTTTGCTGTCATCTGATCTTAGGGATTTACTTTGCCCTTTAACCTTGGATGATGCCACCAAAAATGGTACCAAAAGTGTAGGCATCATGGATGTGTTATCTCCGACAATTTTATTAAGGACCTCATTAAGAGCACATGCAAGTACTGGTGGCTCATAATGCTGCATAACCAAGACTGACACCTGGATATGAAGAGTTTAACAGAATCAGATGTATGTCTAGAAGCAAGATTAAAGTGCAAGGATAACAAATTATCTTGCAAGTTAATTTGTAAGGTTTAACCAAGAACATGTTTTTAAAACTAATTGCTCAGAGTAGGAACTCCAAAGACAAAATTATTAGAAAAGTGGAACTGCAATACTAGCAGCAAATCATTGGCACCAAAAGTCCAAAATTAATTGATAATTAGTAACAAATAAATTAGTATACATGCTAATAAGGAATAGCAAATAGTTATAGTTCTCTGAAAGAACGATTCACCATTCTTGGCATCTCGTATTCTTAATTTTGAAATGAAATGTATAATTTTGAAATGAAATGTAATGCTAGTTCTTTACAGAATCAGAGTTTAACAGAATCAGATGTATGTCTAGAAGGAAGACTAAAAAGCAAGGATAAGAAATTATATATAATGTTAATCTGTGAAGTTTAAGCATTAACATTTTTGCAATTGCATATCTACTTGCTCAAATAGGAGCTTTAAAGTAATACAAATTAGTAGAAAAGCGGAACTGCAAGTAGCAAATCATTGGCACCAAAATTTATAGATAATAGTAACAAATAAATAAGCATACATTCTAATAAGTAATAGTAACTAGACATTGGTCTGTGAAAACAAGTCCACCACTCTTGGCATTTGGTATTCTTAATTTTGAAATGAAATGCAAAGCTAGTTCTTTACAATATGAGAATTAGAGGAAGGACAGGGTATTTAGCCTATTGCTTCCACTCCTGCCTTAGAATGCAAGATGGTCAAAATAATGATGCCCCAAAGCCACAAAAAACGAAAAGTGAAATTTGATATCATTTCATTCGAGGGCTCATGGATAAAAGGAGAAATTGAGCAACATAATAATTTTACAAAATGAAAGAGTGGCTTACAAATGTTTTCAGAAAATTTGAAGAAAATACTAGAGTTCATAGTTGTCTAAGTTGAAGTGTTAAATGTTTTAACATAGAAACATCTTGAACAAAAATCTGAAAAATTATGTCCTCAAGTAAGAGACTATCAAATAAAACCAGATGATTTTAGACTGGTGAAAAAATCAGCTACAAGTGTTAAACTCTATCTTTAGAGAGGAAAAAGCAAAAGTTGTTGTTCAGGAGAAAAAGTAAATCTCATTCACACAATCTCCTGTTATTAAGCATTGGTATTTGTATTCATTATTTTATCCAACAGTGAGTGGTATCATAGAAGTATAGTCCAGCCACTTTAGAACTATTTTGCAACCAAATAACAGCCAACCACCTCTACTTATGACTAAATTCTTATGGTGTTTGGAGCATTCAAAAGAGAACTTCTCTCATTTTAAAGGTCTATGAGAAGTGGTACAATCTCGAGACTCAATTGCATTGGCATCATGGAACAACACAATACAACAACAACAACAACCAAGCCTTTTCCCACTAGGTGGGATCGGCTACATGGATCAAACGACGCCATTGTGCCCTATCATAAGCCAAGTCTTCAGATATGTTATTTAGATCTAAATCTTTTTTAATCGTTTCACCTATAGTCTTTCTTGGTCTTCCTCTACTTCTAGCTATTGGGCTATTATCTACCTGATCTACTCTTCTTACAGAGGCTTCTAAGGGTCTTCTCCTTACATGTCCAAACCACCTAAGACGAGATTCTCCCATCTTTTCCACAATAGGTGCTACCCCTACTTTCTCTCTAATGCATTCATTCCTAATCCTATCTTGTCTTGTACGGCCACACATCCAACGCAACATCCTCATCTCCGCAACACTGATCTTATGCTCTTATTGGCTTTTTACCGCCTAACATTCAGTACCATACAACATCGCAGGCCTTATAACTGTGCGGTAAAATTTACCCTTAAACTTGAGAGGCACTTTTCTATCACAAATAACTCCTGAAGCAGTCCTCCATTTCATCCATCCAGCTTGAATCCTATGATTTACATCTCCCTCTATCTCTCCATCATTTTGTATAATAGATCCAAGGTACCTAAATTGTGTGACTTGTGGTATTGTATGATCTCCAACTTTCACCGCTAAGCTAGCATTAACACGCTTCTTACTGAACTTACATTCCATACACTCCGTCTTACTCCTACTTAGACGAAGGCCATGTTCTTCCAAAGTTCGTCTCCATAACTCTAACTTCCTATTTGTTTCCTCTCTCGACTCTCCAACTAAGACTATATCATCTGCAAAAAGCATGCATTGTGGCACCGGCTCTTGGATATGCGCAGTAAGCACATCCAAGACTAAGGTAAAAAGATATAGACTCAAAGCTGACCCTTGATGCAGTCCTATAGTTATAGGGAAATCTTCTGTGGCCCCACCCTGTGTTCTCACACTAGTTTTAGCCCCATCATACATATCTTGAATTGCTCGAATATAGGCGATACGAACTCATTTTTTCTCCAAAGCCTTCCACAGGACCTATCTCGGTACCCTATCGTAGGCTTTTTCCAGATCAATGAAAACCATGTATAGATCTTTTTGCTTCCTCCGATACCTCTCCATTAATTTTCGTAGAAGATAGATTGCTTCCATGGTTGACCTCCCAAGCATAAAACCAAATTGATTCTCTGAAATATGAGTCTCTTGTCTTAATCTCCGTTCAATTACTCTTTCCCATAACTTCATGGTATGACTCATGAGCTTAATTCCTCTGTAATTTGCACAGTTTTGTATATCTCCCTTATTCTTATAAATAGGGATTAAAGTGCTTCTCCTCCATTCGTTTGACATTTTCTTAGATCTCATTATCTCGTTAAACAGCTTTGTGATCCAAGTTATACCTTTCTCTCCTAGGCACTTCCATACCTCAATAGGTATATTATCCGGTTCGACTGCTTTTCCATTATCCATCCTCTTCAATGCTTCTTTTACCTCAAACTCCCTGATTCTACGATAAAAGGTTTTATTTTGGTCCTCCTCTCTAGTGTTTAGAATGTACGAGTCCCCTAATGTCCCATGTTCCTCATTAAATAACTTGTGAAAATAACCCTTCCATCAATCCTTAATATCTTGTTCCGTAACTAAGACTTTACCCTCTTCATCCTTAATGCATTTCACTTGATCCAAGTCTCTTGTCTTCCTTTCCCTACTTTTAGCAAGCTTGTAGATATTCCTTTCTCCGTCTTTGGTGCCCAACGATTGATATAACCCGTTAAACGTTTTAGTTTTCGCCTCGCTCACTGCCTTCTTAGTATCTTTTTTCGCTGCCTCATATTTTTTTCAATTTTCATCATTTTTACATATGTGCCAAGCTTTATAACATTTCTTTTTAACCTTAACCTTATCTTGTACACTTGTGTCCCACCACCAAGATTCTTTATCCTTGAGTCCGAAGCCTCTTGATTCACCGAGTGTCTCTTTTGCTACCTTTCTAATCCCTTCAGCCATCTTGTCCCACATATCATTAGCACTCCCTTGTACTTCCCAAATTTCTTTCTCCATAATCCTCCTCTGAAAGAGCATTTGTTTTTCTCCCTTTAATTGCCACCATTTGATCCTTGACTCTCTGTCTCGATAATTTTTTCTTACTCTCATCTTGACCCGTACATCCATAACTAAAACCCTGTGTTGGGTAGTCAAGCTCTCTCCAGGGATGACTTTGCAGTCCATGCAAAGCTTTCTATCAGATTTCCTTATTAAAAAGAAATCAAGATTATGGAACAACACAATAGGAGGAAAAAACATTATATATTTTCAATAATCAAGATTTAAAGCATGTTTGGTACAAGGAATCAAGTTTTTCAAAATGGAAATTGAATGACCTAAGAAGCACAGATACTTCAAAATAGAGTACCATACTTGTACACCAAAATGGCAGAAAATATTTAGTACGTTTTATCCCCATACCCATATTGTACTGGATATGATACTCATATGTGTACATGTGCTACTTGACCATTCCTATTCCGGACCCAGTGTTTGGCTTTGTCAAGAACATAATGGCCCTTTTTTATGTCAGGTACATGGAATGGAATCATAATCATAGTTATCAAATCGTGAATCATTTGTTCAATTTTTGAATTGTGAATTGTAACATACCGTACGATTCATAAACACATCAATAAAAACTTAAATATACATGATTGCACATCCTTCTTCCCCTTCTTCTTAGCCTTTGGAGCCATACAAAGTGACTATATGAACACTCTATACCAGAAGAACAAAAACAAAGTGACTGCAAGAACACTCTATATGAAAAGAACTAAAATAGAGTAACTGCCTCTGCGTGAAAACTCATCTGCGTGAATGCCCAGTCACCCGTTTAGTTCTTTTTTTAATCCTCTAAGTCCCTTTGAATTCATTGATGAGAATCTTGGAGAAAACAAAGCAAAACAAGCAAATATCACCGAATCATAGAATCGTGTGAATCGTATTGGTGATACAGAATCACACCGATTCATACGACACATGCACAATTCAAAGCCATCTGCGATTCACCACATGATATGAATCGCTGGCTTGCCGAATCATATCAAATCGTTTGATTCAAACAACTATGATCATAATTATCACTACTAAATTGTAATAAAGGAACAGAAATAAGCATCAGCTCATTTCTAGCAGCTTCAAATCACAAATCCCACCTTCTCATAAGGGAATGGTGATTACAATCACCAAACAAAGAAATCCTTATTTTCATGGAATCACCATTCCCTTTTTGTTTCCGAAAGGAGGATTCCTAATCCTCCTGCTTTGTATTTCTCTTCCCTTCAAGAAATTCTTCTTTTTATCAAAAACTCGGGTAAAGAAAGGCAATAGCTATCTCTTCCATAACGAGCAATCTTTCCTGTCTTATTTTCTAGGGCGGTTATATTATCCTTCTTCAGAAATTTTAAACTTGGTTTAATTTGTATATTTGATCTTATATTCTTGCAGTAGTTTCTAACACTATTCCATGCTTTTCTTTGTAATTATGTTGCATTCTCTTTATATCCCAGAATTAAATTCCCATTACAAACCATGAAAAACTAAAATAAAAATATTTCCTTATGCCTCTATTTAATTTAACCAAACCAAACCAATACAATGAATTATATACTTCATAGTTGACAAAGTAAATTATTTCAATCACATTTTCAAAAGAATTAGGATAACCAATTAGGTCCCATTAGGATCAAATTTAGAGATTTCCCCGTTTATGGTTGGAGGAGGGGAGCAGGAAGGTGGACAACCCGCTAGGTTCCATTTGTAGCCCCTCCTGATTGAAACGTGATTATAAATGGCAGGTACTGATGCAATTTCCGACAATGCATATCAAATAAAACCTACAGGGGGGCCTGCTTTTTTCTTGGTCTTCAATCTCCACTCTTCAGCAGCCTTTTTTAAAAGTAATTCTAATTTCTAATAGCCAGAATAACAAAAGAAATCTTTCTTCCAAGGTTTCAACTACCTCTTTACTATGCTTTTCAAATGAACCAATACTGAATGAGATTCTATGATTTAAGCATAGGTCAATAGTGAAGACAAATGGGTATCTTCTTCTGCTCACTATCAATTCCATTGCAGCCAAATGGGTATCTTTTTTTTTTGCTCATATAAACTCCATTTCTTGAACTAATTACAATTATCACATAAAAATATCTCATAAGATTAGAGAAAACATTCCCAACAACAATTTTTTTTTTTTAAAAGGTGTTTGAGTTAAAAGGGGACCTGGTAAATGCCCTGATCATCAACATAGTGAAAAACGTTCCCAGATGCTTTGTGGTCCTTGATTCCATAACCCTCCAAGGAGAGCTCAAAGATGTCCTCTCTGTAACCAAAAAAAAAAAAAATCCACCCCATCCATTAAGACCCTTCAGTTAAGCAAAATTTCACACCAAGAAGAAGAAGAAGTTACAGGCGAGTGAAGGAGTAGGAAGGGTAAGGGTGGAGAGCATCTAATATGGCAGAGGCAAAGCCCTCTCTGTCTCTGAACACAACCACCACCTTGGCAGCTACCTTCATTTCACTGTCCCTTCTCTTCTGTAACTTTACAAAAGAAATGCGCTTCTGTTATAATTTCTACGCTACAACACCACTGGTACCTTTCTATTCCAATTTTGCCCCTGCCTGGCTGTCGCTTCACTTCGTATGAACTCTGAATTAAAAATATTTTTTTATCTGAAATTTGAATTAAAATTATTAAATGGTGGAAAATAATATTTTCACATAATTTTTGTTTTTTGTCATCCACTTATCCTCTTTCTTTGTTTTTCGGTCTTCAGGGTCGAGTTACCAATGCAAAAATCTAAGAGAGCACAACAGCTCAAAGCCCAGCCAACACTAGATCCAACACTAACATAAAAACCAACGCAGAAACCCAACAATGCAGCCCAACCAGATTTACAACAACGCAAATGAAAAGACTCGACAACCGCATGCAATCTGGAAACAGCCACTACTGAAGCTGCAAGAACCCCGCCCCACCTGCAATTCCTTAGAACCACAGTCACACTTGAAACAGCCACTACACAAGCAAAGCTTTAGCAAGCAACCAACTTTCTACTCTATCCAACCAAACCACAATCATAGCAGGCCCAATCCGCGCCGCTCCCTTTTCACAACAGCTGCGTCCTACGGTCGGAGATTGAGCAACCAGTCCGATGGCAATTGATGGAGAAGGGTAAGCCTTGCTAATTCATGGGCAGCTGAGTTACACTCTCTGTTTGCCCAGAGAAAGCCACAAATTTGAAAATTTTCTTTAATCTCCTTAATATCATTAACCACTGTCATTACCTCCCACATCTGATTTCCACCTCTAAAAGCTTCAATTACCGCAAGACAATAAAAATTCTCTGCCACCCAAAATTGGACACCATTGTCACAGCCTCCCTCAAAGCTTGTGATTCAGCCATTACAGCAGAAGACGCGTGAAATTGTTTAGCTAACACAGCAACAACCTGCCCAGAATCGTCCCTCCAAAGAATGGCAACTGATGCATACCCCCCTTTTTTTTGTTAAAAGCTGCATCTGTATTTGTGAACAGCTAATTTTCTCTGCTCATCTTTTATTTTATTTTAATAATAATAATAATAATAATAATAATAATAATAATAAAATAAAGTGAAAAGAAGAAAAACAATAAAAGTTTAATTAATAAAAAAATAAATTGAAAAAAGGTATAAAATTAAAAATTGACAAAAGCATCAAATTTTTGTGCTTTCACCCAAAATCATATTAAACCAATTTCTAGGTATCAATTTGAATTGATCGTTTTTCCATCTTTGTCTTTACGAAAATGTTGTGTCCAACAAAATACTACAATTTTTGTCCAGCGTATGTTACGTGGGAGTAGTTTGCTGACTCATTCGAGAACGTAACTTATAGTAGCGTTCTCACTCACAGTAGCGTTCTCACTCACAGTAGCGTTTTCACTCACAGCAGCATTCTTACTTCGTATTCCTTCCCAATTTTGTTTCCCAATTTTCGTCTCTGGCCTTCAAATGCTGGTCTCGTTTCTTTGCTTTCAGTTTCACCATCCTCCTTATCACTGTCTTTCTCAGTGTCTCCAACGCAGCTGCTCTCGTCCTCTTTCTCATCCCATTTGTACAAATTTTGCTTCTTCCTCACAGCTATCACTCTCAAAATAAAACTCAGTCCTGCCGTTGTCTTCTCCGTGGCCGTTGTCTTCTCCATGACTCTTCCCTGCTAATTCGTATGGTCAAATTAATACGCTAGGTAAAAATCTCTTTTTTTTTCGTTGCTCAGATGTTTGTTCTAGTTCATTTGATTATGTCTGTTGTTAATGTTAGATTCATATATTTGTTAAAAAAAATTCATCAAATTACTGTATAGTCAGTCATGTTCTTGGTGTTAACATCGTAGGTCTGTAGAATCAACTAAAACAATTAAGTTTTTGCACTTATGCAATGTTTGTTGGTTCAAATGTGTACATGTAGTCAAAGCAACTGAGAAGATATGTTCTTCGATCTTGGCAGGATTGTAAACACAATTATTTTTTATCCATTTTTGTATAGCAAAAAAGCACCCATTGAGTATTTAAATTGAGTTGGTGGCAGAGAAATAGAAGTTCATGAAGGGCTCTTACCTCTTAGAGTGTAGAAATGAAACAATTATAGATAGTTCTCTTTGCATCCTTAATTTCTTACCTAAGCTTTGCTGTAGAGGTAAAACATATTCTATTTTAGAAGAGAAAGAGTAATGACATGTTTTAAATGATGTTTTTATACCCTTTAAGATTGCCACTGAGCCATTTGAGACTTATTTGAGCACATGTGAAAAAAGATTAACATGACTACAGTTATAAGTTGTTTTGTTGGATTAGATGGTTCTAGGCTCTTTTTTTAAGCTTCATTTCATCTCTATGTCTAAGTGTGGCTTTTATAGAATAGACCTTTTTGAATGGGTCTCTATCGTCATTATCTATTATCATTTGTTTGTTTACTTTTCATTGCTCTTTCTTAATTTTCCATAATAAAACCTAGATGTTGGTGAAGATGGGTCCATTGCTCTCATCTAATGATTTTATTCTTTGTATTAGTTATATGTACTAGTTCTTTCCAAAATAAGGAAAACATATATAATGAGTGAGGGAACAAACAAAACTTTGAAAACCCTTGTAGGTATATTATTTAGTGTTTGCTTTCTCAGATACTCATTATAGCTTTCTTTTGTCTGTTGCTTTGATTTTCCTGTTCCATGCTCATTTAATTTGCTCTGCTTCTGCTGATACAAACTTCGAAATACACTTGCTGTAAGTACTCATTCTCAAGAGTTTTGTTAGTGTAAGTGGAAACTATGATGGTTTCTACTATTGATACAGGATTACTATTGTATTTTTTTGTTGTTGTGTCATTTCTACTACAATTCTCCTTTATTGGGTAAATATTTTCTGATACATAATCTTTGTGATAATTGTAGGAAAAGGTCTTCAAAAGCTTCATCATAATTGAGTGTGTCCAGTTTGTCCATCTCTGAGTCATCTTTGTGAGGGTAAGGTCTGTTGCTTGGTTGCACAGTAATGAAGGTTATGTTCTCAGAAATTTTATTTACTACATGCTTTCAGTAGTAATCCCTGTATTTTCTGATTAAGAGTGATTTAGAGTTATAGTTGCTACTACCTATTGGATTGGACATGTATTTATGCATATCTAGTACTATGAGGCACTGGTAACTAATTTTCCATATCATTTAGCTACCAAAAGTGTTATTTAGAAAGTAGTGTGATATATCACTACAATTTCAATATACTATTGCAACGTATATGTTCTAAAATTTTGTAAATTGTTTAATGGAAGCTATTCAATGAATTATTTAATAGACTAGTACATTGAGGCTTTTCCCTAGAGATGGCAAAATTACTCATACCTTTGGAGATCTGCGAGGACTACCTGCGATGGAGTGGAGGATGAGTACCCATTTAATAAATGGGGGTGGAGGCGAGGATTATAGTACTACCATGCATTCGCAAACTCGTTAAGTATATTTTTTATTTAATATATATCATATATTATGATTCTTTTTCTTATTTACTTTGAGATGAAATGAAAATATATATTTTTTTATTATTTTAAAATGGATTTTTTATTGAATGAATCCATAATAATAAAACTTGTTGAAAAAATATATATTATTTATGTAAACCGATTATTACAAAATATAATTGAATTTAGTTTGTTATTTATAATATTTTTTAATTTTGTAAGAATATTAGATTGTTGAATAAAGTTGTAGTATGTGATATTAAAATTTATTTTTTTAAATATTTTTTTTGTAATTTTTAAGATTTTATTTTAAATTATTAACTATTCACGAATATTCGTGGATATTCCCACCTACCCGTAGGAATCACAAATGGGTACCCGTGATGGGCCCCGCTCCCACCCCGTCCCGTCCCGCCCCATTGCCATCCTTAATTTTCCCTTTAAAACTTAACCTTTTACACAAGTAAGACATTAATTTCAAATTCATTACAGGGTTTGCGGTTCACTTTCATACATTGCTTGTGAGTTTTTAATGGAAGCATGCAAGCTTCTCTCAACTCTTGATTGTAAAAGTTTAGCATACAAATAACTTTCTTGAATGATATTTTTTTTCTAGTTCCTGTTTGTGAGGAGTTTGAGGTTTTAAATAATCATACTCCTAGTTTGGTAGGATGTTCTGTGAGTATATTATAACAAGGGTGATGTAGTTGATAATTAATATTGCAGTAGTTGATAACATCAGACATATGGTGAGAACATGACAATTATCATATTAAATAAAGCATTTAGTAGCTTATGACATTTTTTTTTTGTTGTTGGGTGTTGTTTCCTATCCATTGACTCTAGTATTGTAGTAGGATTAGGATTAGTGTTTGGAGTGACATTTTCTGGTACGTGCTTGTAACAATGTTGACATTGTTGATAATTATTGTGCATTACTTGATAACAAATGAAATATGCTTGTAACATGACAGTATATAGTTGATAATTTGCAAGTGTGTGTAGCAATCCAAAATCAAAGTTGATGGAGGGTTCAAATAATCTCAATACAACTAAGGCTGTTGATAATGTGGAAGAAGCATATGAAGGTGACTTCATTATGAGTGATGCCTTTGATGGCGAATTTGAAAGTTATGAGCCAACACAAGGGATGTCGTTTCCATCAGAGGATGATGTTAAAGAATTTTATAGGAAATATGCTTACAAAAAGGGGGTTTGGTATCATAAATAGAACTTCAAAAAAGGAGATGATGGTAAGGTCAATCACATTATGCTAGCATATTCACGATAAGGAAAACATGCGTCAACAATACCAAATACTTTGAAGACACTTCCAACTAGAATGACAAATTATGAATCAAAAATTATAGTCAAGTTGATGCGAGATGGACGATGGTATATCAAGACTGCTATACTTGAACACTCTCATGAACTTAGCCCGATGAAGGTGAGAATGTTGAAAGTTAACAAAAACCTTAGCATGCACGTGAAGAGAACAATCCAAGTGAATGATGACGCAGGGGTGAGAATACACAAGATAGTCTGGTCTCTTGCTTATGAGGCGGGATGGTACGAGAACTTATCATTTAATGAGCAAGATGTTAGAAATTGTGTTCACAAGGAAAGACGTAGAATTGGTAAGGAAGGCGATAGGAGACGTAGAATTGGTAAGGAAGGCGATGGGAAGGTTTTGAAGATTATTTTGCGAGAATACAAGAGGAGAATAATAATTTTTTCTACGATATAGATGTTGATGATGATTTTCATGTGCAAAATGTATTTTAGGCAGATGCTTGAAGTAGAGCTACCTATAAGTCATTTGGAGATGTTATGACTTTTGACACAACATATTTGACAAATAAATATGACATTTCATTTGTTTCTTTTGTCGGTGTGAATCATCATGGCAAATCAGTTTTTGCTTGGATGTGGTCTAATTTTAGCTGAAGACACAGAGTCATTTGTGTGATTATTTGAATCCTGACTTCGTTGTATGTCAGGTAAGTCACCTGTTGGTATTATCACGGACCAATGTAGGGCCCTGTAAAATGCTATTGAGATAGTCTTTCCAACTACTTGACATAGGTGATGCCTATGGCATATAATGGAAAAAAATACCTAAGAAGCTAAAAGGTTGCATTGAATATAACAATATCAAGATTGTAATGAAAGTAGTTGTTTATGATACCCTAACAAAGGATGATTTTGAATAAAAGTGGTTTGCATTCATCAAAGAATTTGAACTAGAAGTTAACAATTGGTTGAGTGATTTGTACATGGAGCTGCATAGATGGGTGCCAATTTTTTTAAAGAAATATTTATGGGCAGGGATGTCAACAACACAACGCAGTGAGAGCATACATGCTTTCTTTGACGGATATATCAACTTAAAGATAAGCTTGCAGCAATTTGTGAAGCAGTATGATAATGCTCTGAGAAGCAGGGCAGAAAAGGAATTTCAGGCAAATTTCAAATCAATGGACTCAACAATTCAATGTGGGTCAAACTCACCCATTGAAAGACAATTCCAATTCGAGTACACCCATGCAAAGTTTGTTGAGGTCCAATCTGAATTCAGATAAAGAATGGATTGTTTTACGTCCCTTAAGCGTATGGAGGGAATGCTTTGTACTTACCATGTGAAGGCGGATATGGTAGTTGGAGGGTTAGCAAAGAATGCTATTTTTTAGGTGGTATTTAATCGTAACAATCACAATGTCAGTTGTAACTGTTTGTTGTTTGAGTTTAGAGGAATTATCTGTAGACATTCACTTTGTGTCCTTGGTAATGAAATGGTTCAAGAAGTGTCGTCAAAGTATATTTTACGAAGATGGAGCAAAAACATAAGATGGAGACATGCATACATAAAGAGCAGTTATGATGTGACTTTGTTGAAGCCACAAATGCAAATGTATAATAAATTATGCAAGCATTTCTATGAGGTGGATGAAGTTGCTGCTAAGTTTGAGGATCTAACATATGCTCTCCACTATGGACAAAATTATCTAAAGTTGATTAAGTAGTCTGCAAATTGAGAAAGAGAAAGGACCAGTGTCATCAAACTTTGACAATTGAGGTATGTAGATATGAATTTGTATTTATTATTATATGGGATGCTTTGATTGTGTAGATGTTTTATTTAAACTGATTAGCATCCACTTTTATTAGTGTATTAAGTTATTTTAATTTGATTATGTAGGAGTGCATTGATGGAAGCTCAAGGGCAGATGAATGGAAAGAAGTTATGCATAGAGTCGTCTATAGAAATGAACAGCTGTGGAGAATATCGTGATGATTGTACTATGGTATGTGTATGCACCAAAATTATGTTTCATTTGTAATCATTGTTGAAATGCTTGTTAAGTTTTAAGCTACTTAAATTGTTTATTTTAATAAATAATTTAGAAATTCATGTTTGGTATATTATTGCTTAACAGTCCACAACTGTTGAGCTGAGTACAAATGTTGCAGTACCAATGTGTAACGGTACCTATTGGGTTTCGCAACTATCACATAATTCATCAGCTGATTTTTTATCATTATTAGAAGGATCTAATCATGATGTCAGTCAAAGGCCATAGGCATATCCAACATATACTTATTAATTTCATTATAATGATTGAATTTGACATGCTTATATGTCTTTGTCCAAGGTTGTCCTAGTCAAATGTCATACACCAAATTGTTGGTTAGCGGTAATGCAAGCCAATTTGAAGATACACAGGCTGGGAATCAGTGACATAGTACAAATCTGAATTTGTATAAATTATATAGGGTAGCGCTATGTGCACGCTTCAAAGGTATACTTCAACACTAATCCAATCCACTGTTGTTTTGTAGGTGGATTTCCTTTTTTTGGTATAGAGGATAATGATAGCACAATGCACCTTTTTTTTATATGGTTAAAGTGTGCTGACAATGGCTTAGGTGCAAATTGGTGAAAGTGCGCTTACACTGTGATTTGGTCTACATTATTTTTTATGGCAACCTTGAAAATAGATCTTCATGTATCATTAAGAACCCACTTAAGTAGTTTTTTTTTTTTTTTGTTTTAAGTGGGTTGTTTGTGTGCTGTAATTATTTATACTTCTCATGTAATGCGTATAGAATGCATGTAAATTGATTTAGAGGAGGAGGTATATATTTTTTTTAGGGTAAATGGTAAGAATGTTTTATTGCAATGTCACAATATTGATAATGTAAAAGGATACATATTGTGAGACATAAGCGATAACTGATTTTTTTATTTTTTGTAAACCAGGTGTATTTTTTTGTATTTACTTTATTTATGTATTTTTACCTACAACCTTGAGAATAATTGAAGTTGAAAGAAATATCATCCTTTTATTAATGATTATATACTTGTTCTTAACAACGAAAGTGTAAGAATTTCCTTATAGGCATAATTAAGATAAATTATTTCATGGTTAGGAGTAGAAATATCACTGAAAAGTGTATGAATGCATCTTTGATTTAATTAAAACAATATCAGGATGTGGTGCAGGGTCTTGTTGGGTTAATGGCTGATTCCTTGGACTTTAATAAAAATTTGTTATCCTCATTCATAATCTCATTGGAAGATATTACGATTGTCATCTCCACCATGTTGTGAGGGATGAGAATTTACAACATCAAAACTAGTGGTTTCATCACCCCTTTAACCAAGGGAGGTTTAGTTACACATAACTAGAACAAAATCACAAGAAAAACTGAGAAAGAACAACATAAAGAACAAAGTGCAGAAGAAAAACAAAATAGCAAACGAGTTTCTGAGGATTGAGGATGATGGATCTCCGATTGCTCGAAGTCGAGACTCCAATCTTTGATCCAAGACTCCCCTCTCATTCTCCAAGGAGTTACAGCTGCTCTCCTAGGTCAGAACTCTCTTTAAAACGTGCTAAAGGTGTGAATATATAGGCCCCCAACATAAACTTCTCGCAGAAGTTTATGTTTGATTCATGTCTGGAGCAATACACAGCTGTGTATGCATACACGGCCTAGGCCGTGTATGATTCTGTGTTGGAGGAGCAAAATTTCACTATTTCAATTGCAAAAGTCAGAGGAGTGCACGGCCTAGGCTGTGTAATCTCATACGGCCGTGTATTTTTACGCAGCCTAGGCCTTGTATTCTGACGCAGGCCCTGTATTTTGACTTCTTCATTTTTCGGCTTAGATTCTTCTCAGAAACTCTTCTTTCATTGCTTCAAAGGGAGAAATTGATCTTCATGAATCCATAGCCCTTCTTCAAGTGGATGTCAAGCCTGATTTAGGTTAAATGAACTTTGCCATTCAAAGGTTTCCTGAAAAGTTCAAGTATTAGCATCTGAGAATATATTTAAGCCAAGTTTCACAGTAATATTCCAATTAGGGTTTGATATCAGAAACTAAGCTAAATGATGACAATTAAGCACAAATGGAGTTCAATGAATCAATTACAAGGTAATTAAAATATAGGAATAATCAACAGATCAATTACCCCCACATTTAGCCTTTTGCACTCTTGGGCAAAAATATACAGTTCAACACAATTTCACAACAAGCCATGCAAATGCAGAATAATGAGCAAAGACCTTTATGCATTTAGTTTTCAAAGAATTTAAACAATCAAGAATTCTCTTTCTTTGCAATCCAAGTTGACAAGCAAAATCAATCAAATTTCAGGGTTCAATTAGCATCATAAATCCTCACTGAAATGCTCTGTCGCTCAAGTGTTTTAGGCTTGTGTTTTCACTCAACCAACTCATGAGAATATGCTTTACCATAGGCTTGTCAAGCCTATACTTCTCCACTACTCAGACCACATGTAAACAGAGATCAAAAGGACTTTATTCAGGTTGTAATGGGGTCAGGGTTAAGGTAAGATACATCAAAGATAGACAAAGCTAGACCATAGGAACTAGAAGAGCAAAATGGAAAGATATTCAATCATTACACAGAATTTCCCAATAATCTTCAAATTCAAATTCCTATTATGTACCTTATCCTTTTTCTGACTTCTTTTTTTTTTAAATATATATATATATATATACACCTTGCATTCAATTCAACCTGACATTTTGCCAATATGAGACATTTTATACACAGACATAACTAGGCAAAAACATCATGAATCACACCCCCACACTTATTCAAATGCCACTTTCCAATGCAATCCTTAAACTCTTCTACTCCCTAAGGTAGGGCAGTAAAATAGTTTTTCACTTTTAGGTTTAAATTGAGCTTAGATACAAGGACATGGGGTCAGTTAGGCCCAAAGGGGTTAATCAATGGATAAAATGCAAGGATGACTATTTGGCCAGTAGTTATTTAAAAGAAAATGTCTTTATCATTTCAAATGCATGCAGTGGTCATTAGCAGCTTAAAAGAGAACTAAGACAAGTTTTGAAAAGCATAATAATCATGAGTGGAATCACACAATCAAAGATCTAAAATGACCTAAAATTAGCCATTTACAATAAGGCTCAAAAACTCACTAGGTTTCGATTCATCATTTTCAATTAAAGCCTTTAATTTTTAGAATTTCACCCGACAAAATCAATAACCAGAAAGTTCATTCAATCATGCTCAGTTTTTTTTATTCAAATTTATATATATATATATATATATATATATATATATATATATATATATATATATATTAAATTGCTCACTAATCACATCACTTGAAAGCTTATCGAAACTTTAAAAGCCCAATGGAGAAGTATCACAAAAAGAACAACACCATCAAGATCAAATACACTCACCCCAAGAAAGTCAATATAGTTCAATCGAGTCATTTAAAACCTCAGGAGAACAATTCAACATCAAAAGCATCAACAATAGAACATTGAAGTACCCACACCCCCACACTTAAACTAGGCATTGTCCTCAATGCTACACACATCCAGAAAAAGAAAAAAATAAAAACAAAATTGTAACACAATCATGCAAAACTAGAATGAAACACATCAATTTTGAAATAAATAACTAAGTGCAAGTGAAACCAAATACCAAATGTATACAATATAGGAGAATAAAAATACAACAGAAACTAAGGGGCAATATCAATGGGGAAATGGGGAAGAGCTACTAAAGACGCCGGAGGATCTCAGCCATGGTACTGTTAATGGAGGCCAAGCGAGCATCCATAGTCTGAAGTTGTGCAGTGTGGTTCATCTCTAGGCGATCAATACGTGCAATGATATCATCAAGTGAAGTGACTCGTGGCCTAGAGCTAGATGGACCAGCAACAAAACGATATGCAGACTCCGAAGGCGCTGAATCATCATCATCAGGCTATGGTGGAACTCCCCTCGGAATATCCTGGTTACTAGCTCCTACCAAAAATAGCTCTCCATTCCATTTCTCACATAATACCATGCGAATCAGAGTAGAGTTATCAATGGCAGAAGAACTTGATACAGGATCCTCAATAAGAACATCAGAATCCAACCCAAAGTACTGAGCAATAAGGGTAACAAATCCCCCCCACTATAATACAGCCATTTAAAGCAGTCCCTAAATGTTTAAATACATTACACAACTAGTATGATCCATTAACAAGCTCCCCATTAATCATGCAATGCAAAAAGAACAATTCAGCTCGACTAATAGTGCCTTGACTCTCGCCCCTAGCACAGATTGTATTTGCCAACCATTTTTGAATATATCTATGTGCTGGAGACCTAAGTCTGGAAGCTTTGGACTTGCTAGGATTATAATCATCAGAATTAACAACAGTTAATGCAGTCCAAACTTTATCAGGCCTAAAATCACGAGGAAGCTGGTTATGGCCTATAGAGAAGCTAAAAATGGCACTAAATTGGTGAACATTTAACTGGTGGGGAATATCAAATAGCTCAAAAGTAATATCACTTGGCCACCTATCTTGGACACTAAGAGGATACAACTTTATGTCCAAACTCATAATGAATTCCCTAGTCAAAGTGTCATAAGTCAGTGCACGTATTCTAGCAAAGGTGTCCTAACCTATTCCATCCAACAATTCAAAAACTTCATCATACAATCCTATCTGACGCAAAGTATCCTCATCTAGAAATTTAGTTGGAACAACATCCTTAGTTAAGATAGGATGAACATTTACCTCAGGAGGGGGAGATGGTTCACATGTAGGAGGTGGTGGCTGTGGTGCACATGGAGCAGAAGGGCGGCTGTATGATTGACCATTGGCAGTGTGCTTCACTCTCTTCTTGGGAGGCATTTTGAAAACTTGTAGAAGATGGGTACTGTGAAGTGGTGGTCTTCACGGTGGAGAAGACAAGGAGGGTGTGGGGATTTTAAAGAAATGGTAAAGAAAGGGAGTTGGTTTGGTTAAAATAGAGTGAGGAAAGAATAAAGGGAGGAATGGGTAGTGATTTGAAGGTATAAGATGGAAGAAAAAAATTGAATGATAGGGTGGTGGCTAGAATGGGCGTGGTGACCATGTGGGTGGTGGGATTTAGGAGAAAATAGGAAATTAGTGAAGGAAAAGAAAGGGTTTGAGTGATTTTGGATGAGAAATGGTTGAAAATGGAGGATTTGGTTAGTGGAAATGGAGAATTTGGAGGAGGAAGTGGGTGGAGATGGTGGTGGCTGCGTGTGAAAGGAGAGAGAAATGGGAGAAAATGGAAGAAGAAGCCCTAAAATGGGCTACTGTCACGTTTACACGGCTGTGTGGCTCCACACGGCCTAGGCTGTGTATGACACTGCCAGGGAGTGGCTCCTGCCACATGATCACACGGTCACTGTTTTGCCCCTTTTTTTAAATAAAACATACCTCACGATTACACGGCCTAGGCCGTGTGTTCCTTTGACTTGAGGAAACATTTGTTGTTCATGCATACACGGCCTGTGTAATTGTACACGGCCTCCCCTGCTCCTTTTCTACCAAAAACTCATCAAAATGCATCCCTAAACGATTCAATTCACATTAAAACGATAGGGAAACTCTTATGCAATGTTGTTCTTTGAAGAATAATAAAAAACATAGGTCAGGGTCTTTTAAAGTCAGATTCCCAAGACTAAAACTTATCATGCTTGAGGGAATTCCAAAAATCGACGAAGTTCATAAGGCACATATTCATAAGAATGCATCTCAAGAGATCAACTCTTTACTTAGGCCATTCATCATGAAATATAATTTAACTTTTTAATTGAAGGAAATCATCCCCAAAGAACATGATTCAGCATTCAGAAGAACAAAACAACAACACCACAAAAAAAGTAATTCCTACAGTTTCGCTTGATTTCCATTAAATTCAATCCACACAATTATCATTCAATCAATCAATGCATTCAAACACATACTTAGCAATCCAAGTCTCAATGATTTCTAAAAGTTCTCATGCTCACAATCACAAAAAGATCAAGACATATTCTAAGAAACTAATAAAACACAAGATACAAGGGATAAAGAATTCACATCTGGTTTTCTTGATGATGGGTTGCCTCCCATTGAGCGCTTAGTTTATTGTCCTCAGCCCGACATGATGATACTTTCAATGCTCCTCATATTGTGGAAAGATAAGGGTCATCACTTTCATCTCTGCACTGTCAGGAAGTTCATGATATGGTTTGAGACGGTGACCATTGACCTTAAATGTTTTGCCAGAAATTTCACTCCTGATCTTAACTGCACCAAAAGGAAAGACATTAGTTACCACAAACGGCCTAATCCACTTAGAACATAGTTTACCTGGAAACAATTTGAGTCTAGATTGGTATAGTAGAACTTTTTGTCCTTTGTGAAATTTCTTTCTGGAAATCAATTGGTCGTGGAATGCCTTAGCTTTAGTCTTATAAATCAGGGCATTCTCGAAGGCCTCATTTCTTAGTTCTTCCAGTTCCTATAACTGGAACTTCCTTTGCTTTCTAGCACCTTCCAATTCTATATTAACTTGTTTAATGGCCGAGTAAGAGCGATGTTGCAGCTCAACGGGTAAATGACAGGGCTTTCCATACACCAACTGAAATGGTGACATGCCAATGGGAGTCTTATAGGCAGTCCTATAAGCCCATAAAGCATCTTCAAGTCGAGTGCTCCAATCCTTTCTTGAGGGATTCACTGTCTTTTCAAGGATTGACTTAATCTCCCGATTGGACACTTCAGTTTGCCCATTCATCTGTGGATGGTAAGAAGTGAAAATTTTGTGTAGTACTCCATATTTCTTCAATAAAGCATCAAAGGTTCTGTTGCAGAAATGGGTCCCTTGGTCACTGATGATAGCCCTCGGGGTCCCAAACCTGGAGAAATATGTGACTTAACAAAATCTGCAACAGTTTTAGAATCATTAGATCGGGTGGCTTTTGCTTCCACCCACTTAGACACATAATCAACAGATTAGAGAATGTATATGAAACCAAATGAAGGAGGGAATGGTCCCATGAAATCAATACCCCACACATCAAAGACTTTCACAAAAATGATCGGAGTCTGAGGCATTTGATTACAAGGACCAATGTTACCTGTTCTCTGACAGCAGTCACAAGACTTACAGAAGTTGTAAGCGTCTTTGAAAATTGTGAGCTAATAGAAACCACTGTCAAGCACTTTGTTGGCTATCCTTTTACTACCAAAGTGTCCTCCACATACATAGGTGTGGCAAAAGGAGAAGATGTAGTATGTCTCAGAATCAGGAATGCACCTCCTAATGACTTGATCTGCACAATGCTTCCATAGGTACGGGTCATCCCAGATATAGTATTTACAGTCACTCCTTAGTTTATCTCTCTGAGCTTTGTTTAAGCCTTCCGAAAAATCCTTAGTAACCAAGTAGTTGACAATATCAACATACTAAGGTGTTATGGCTTTGGCGGCCATCAAATACTCATTCGAAAAAGTCTCTATGATTGGCATTTCCTCCTCTTCAGTCACCAACCTACTCAAGTGGTCAGTCACCAAGTTTTCGCTTCCTTTCTTATCCTTAATTTTTGACCTAGTGGGAATAAGCTCATTTTCAGCATTTGATCAATAAAAGGTAAAGGAAAGTGGTCTTTTCTAGTGGCAGCATTCAACTTCCTGTAATCAATATAAACATGCCACCCTATCTGCAACCTAGTGGGAATAAGCTCATTTTCAGCATTTCTTACCACAGAAATTCCAGATTTCTTTGGTACTACCTAGATTGGGCTTACCCACTTGCTGTCAGAAATGGGGTAGATCACCCTTACACTTAGGAGTTTCAGTATCTCCTTTTTCACAACCTCCATCATAGGAGGATTCAACCTCCTCTGGGGGTCTCTCATAGCTTTAGCACCCTCCTCCATTAAGATCCTATGCATACAAATGGAGGGACTAATACCCTTGATGTCAGCTATTGACCAACCAATGGCTATCTTATGTTCCTGCAAAACAGCCACCAATTTCTCTTCTTTCTCTTGGGTGAGTGACTTTACAATTATTACTGGAAGAGTGTCCTTCTCCCCTAAGAAGATGTATTTAAGATGATCAGGCAGTGCTTTTAGTTCCAATTCAGGTGGCTGCACAATGGAAGGTTAAGGTATATCAGTAGTAACAGGTAAATCAACAAAAGATACATCATGCTCTTCTGGAGTGGAAGAGAGCTCTTGTAAGGCAGCAACAATTTCATCAATGTCTTCACTCCATGGCTCCTCTTCATCCTTCTTCTTTTCCTCCTTTACATCTAAGCTATGAGTTAGAATTGTGTCAAGAGCATCAGAATGGTTAGAATCAAAAGCTGTAGAAATTAAAGAATTAAAAGGATCAAAAGAATCAATTAAACAAGCAGAGTGCACATCACTTGGGTATCTCATAGCTTCAAAAATATTGAATCTAATCAATTCCCCATCAAATTCCATTGTTAAAGTTCTTGAGTGCACATCAATTTTTGTCTACGCAATTTTCAAAAATGGTCTCCCTAATAAGATAGGAGCAGATTTGGGAGAATCATCCTCTTCCATGTCCAAAACATAGAAGTCTGTCGGAAACAATAATTCATTCACCTGCACTAAAACATCTTCAACCATACATTTTGGGTATGCATTAGATCTATCAGCCAGTTGTATAATAACACTAGTAGGTTCCAAAGGACCCAAGTATAAAGATGCATAAATAGAATATGACATGACATTTATAGATGCACCTAAATCAAGCATTGCCCTTTCAAACCTTGTGTTACCTATAGTGCATGGAATTGTGAATGTGTCAGGATCCTTACATTTAGTTGGAAGTTTCTTTTTTATCACAACTGAAACATTTTCTCCTACTTGGACCCTTTCATTTCCTTTCAATTTCCTTTTGTTAGTGCATAATTCTTTCAAAATTTTTTCATACCTAGGTACTTGCTTAATGGCATCTAAAAAAGGGATATTAACTTCCACCTTCCTAAAAGTCTCTAGGATCTCTTTTTCTACTTCTTCTTTCTTGGTTTTACCCAACCTGCTGGGAAAAGAAGCTTTAGTGACATATTTAGGAGGGTGTTCAGAATTACTTACCTTAGGGACTTTGGAGCTTTGCCCCTTATCATTCGCTTCTTTGGGTGGTTCATCTTTCTCTTGAGTGTTAGGTGGAACATGTAACACCCCAAATTCTGATTATATGAATGATAATAGCAGAATTACACAGTTTTGGTATTTTCTTTGTGGTATAAAAATAATTTGACTGTTCTGAGATCATACTTGATCATGTTGTGTGATTTGCTCCTGGCTAGGAAAAATAATATTTTCAGGCCGGGGAAATTCTGATCTGCCTCATTTGGAGACGGGGGATCTTACTAAACCCGAATCTGAGTGACTCAGAAAAGAATCTTTTAATTTTTAGAATCTATCTATGAAAATAAAAATATTGTACTGATAAATATCTGTGGTTATATTTATAGCAGTCGTTGCTATGAATGTTGGACCCGATAAGTTTTAATTAATAGAAAAAGTGTTAGAATATTTCTTGTAATGAAAATTAAAGTAAACCAATAGGATGTAGTCAAAACAAATGGTTGGACTTTTCTAACCAATGAAAATTGGTCAAGGAAAGAAGTTTAGACTTCCTTGTGGACCATTAGATTTGAAGCTTGACTTAGGAGCTTTGATCTTCATCATTGATTCAACCAATGGTGTAAAACAAATCCTACCAAAACTATCAAGTAATATTCACCATAGATAAGATTAATAGATAAGATTGAGTCAACATTAAATTGCTTGACTTTTACTTAGGAAACTAATTAACCTTAATTTAGTTGTCCTAATTACCTAATTAAGAAATTAAGTAAACTAACTTAATTAGGGATTAGTTAAAACTTAATCCTTAATTTAATATCCTAATTCTAATTAGAGGTGATGATGCATGCTAAATATGTATTAGATGCATGCTAAATATGTTAAATTAAATTAGTTATATACTTGAAGAATTAAGTAAGAATGGTTAGAAAATTAAACCCAATCAAATAGCTAATCAACTAACTAGTAATTAGGCTTGAACTAATGATGAATTAAGGACTTAAACTCACCTAAACCACCATGGACCAGCAGCAGAATTGGACAGCCCAACAACACCTAAACATGCCACGGTCCAGCTGAATTGGAGCAGCAGAATTGAGCTTGAAATTAGCAACCAATTAAAGGGTTTAATACTTACCTAGCTCCACGGTCCAGCAGAGATTTGGAGCAGCAGAAAACTTGGCCCAACAAGAAGAATAAATGGTCCAAAGAAGAGAGAATTGGACGTCCAAGAAGATATGCAAAGACGGTTCAAAGAAATTTGTGAAGCCTCTATGTGATATTTGAATATCACAATGTCATGCAAAGTCAAGTGTGCAACCAATGAGAAGAAAGTGTCCTTGTGCAATTAATGAATGGCTACTTAAGCAAGCAAAAGTTCACTCACGGTCATTCAAAAAAAAACAGCACGGCAGCAGCACATGTAGCAGCTGGATGGAGTGGATAACTATGCAAATAAACCTCTCCAAATGTCACAAATTATTACACGGCTGGCAGCTGTCTTCATGCAATTAAAAATGAGATAATCACTCAAGTAATTCCTCCAAATGTTACAAGTTACTACACGGCCAAGAGCCTTCCCAAAACGTCCTCACCCTTCACTTTTCTACTTCTCAAACATAAGCCTATTTCTCTCAAACACCAAGGAAAACTCACGCACCTTCTCCCCCATTTCTTTTCTTCACCACCGGTCACCACCTCCAAATCACACACCTTTCCTTTCCATCTTCTTCTCCCAATCGGTCACCACCTTAAACTCATACCATTCACCCTTTAAAACATTCATCTCTTGGATTTTGTTTTGATTCAAAGCCTACTCTAATCATTTCTCCTTCACAAGTTTTGTCACAAACATTTTCCTAAAGGGTGAGCTTGAATTTAATGATTCAAAATCTGATTTTTTGTTATTTTGTTAACCATGATTTCTCCATGGTTATCAATCTTGAATCTTGTATAATCCTTTACTAATTTTTCTTGAAAATTCTAGGGCTTGTTAGGAGATTAACAAAGTTTCAAGGAAAGGGAGGAAGGCTTACAAAGCTTGTCTTCAAGAGGTAAGAGGGAGACTCAACCTTACCACCCATGTTCTGGTAGTATGAGGATGGTTTATTCGGTGAAAAATCCTTAAGGATTTATTCACCTATTGTTTGAGGTTCTTGGACTGTATTGATGACCGTATTGGATGTGCTTGATTGTGTTTCTATGTTTGGATTGTATTTGGGATGTGACTGCTTGTGTTTCTATGTCTGTACGTGTAGTATCTGTGAGATCTGATTTTATTTCGATTCTTGCCTGTATGCTATAATGCTTAAGGAACTGATAATATGTGTGTATGTGAAATATATACTGTAGCGAAACTTATACTGTAAATTTCTGTAAATTTTATGAGAAAGGGATTTAATTGGAAATATTATGGAAATATGGGGTCATTATGTAAATATAAAGTTTTGAGGGACTATAGTGAAAATACTCTGTTTTGAGGGACAACAATGTAATTTATGTGTTTTGAAGAACAAAAATATAATTAATTTGTTTTGAGGGACAAAAATGTAATTTATGTATTTTAAGGGACTATTTTGCAAATATATGAGAAATACAGTAAATTTTAATATTAAATTGAATAAAACAGTAATTCTGATTCAAAACGTATGAAAAATAATCACGCGATTGAAAAATGTTGAAAAATCACTACGTGATTCGAAAAGGCGACAGAATTGAGTCGCGAATGAAAATATACGAGAATATGACTACGTGATTAAATTACAGTATTACTGTTGTTAAATTATTATATGAACCTTGTACATGTGATATTAATAGAAATTGTGAATGGTGCATAGTACATGCATTGGAAAAGTCCAAAGGACTGTGTAAGGCAAGTTGCCTAGGAGAGATTACACCTCTTGAGTGGGTGCGATAAGCGTAGTGTAGGTCACTTGTTGACCTTGGGGGCATTGGGGTGCGGGTTGCCTACAATGAACAGTTGGTAGCTCTTTTGTACCGTGGGTTAGACCGATGCAACACACCAATGATCTGGACCGAGACACTATCCCTAATCATGATTTGATAAAGACTGTCGTGCATGTGCTAGATGTGCAGAATATGAGCACTTGGTCTGAAGCATATTGGTGCCGACA
This sequence comes from Ormosia semicastrata, assembly GCA_029884595.1. Taxonomy (NCBI): domain Eukaryota; kingdom Viridiplantae; phylum Streptophyta; class Magnoliopsida; order Fabales; family Fabaceae; genus Ormosia; species Ormosia semicastrata. Next base: position 12,246,267 of record JAQQTO010000062.1, on the reverse strand, counting down.
GATCTTTTCAGTCATTCTCTCCGACTTGAGTTGTAGCTCCATGGAGTAGAATATTGAGTCAGTGTACATTGCATTTACCTTTGCATTCATAGATAAGATATTATTGTAACTCTTACTCATGTATAATTCTTGCTTGTGGAAATTAATATATTGAATACTTGAGTATCGAAAGTAGCATAATCGTAATTCTTCTTTTATTTATTGTGTAATGATGATATATAAGGTTAATGACATAACTGTAATTATAGTATGACATCTGTATGATATTTTGGATGTGTTTATCTTCATTGCTACCATACTGGTATTGGCATAGGTGATCTCACCTCTTGTATGTATATGTTGTATCATGTTTATGTATTATTAAGACCCTGAGCCAGACGTAGAGCGAGAAGTAGAGAAAGGTCTAGATTCTGTTGAGAATTTCGAGTTCTGATGGCGGTGGAGATCCCTAGCTTCCTGGGTTACATGAGACTGACATTTATTAGAGGGGACGAGGCATGGACTGAAGATCTTGAGAGAGAGAGTATATATTATTTAGGAGATGTAAATATTAGATCGAGTAGGTTACAAATGTGGGAACCCTTACTTTTCTTTACTATTTATGTACAATTAGAGTTCCCTATATCCATCGGGCAAAGATTGGGGAGCGTACTATCGCACCCCTAGAGAGAGTAGTGTCGTATCGTCCACTCGGACATTTCCTCCCCGGACTTTACGTAGAGTTGGAATTCCCTCACCCGGAGAATCTGAGGAGGACCCATCTGAGGGTCCGACTTACTTATGAGGGCTCACCTGCCTAGTAGTACTTGGGCAAAGATGTCAATGTAAATAGTGTTTATAATTTTTGGAGTGACTAGTTTGTAATATTTACAGTATGATAGTGTTAAAGGCTTGTATATGTATAACAAGAGACTTGGATATGTATAAATGATGTAAATTATTTGTAATGATGCTGTGATGTTTTATTTTCTGCTAAGTTTATTTTCTTGTAATTAAGAAATTTTGCAACTCGTATTTTTCTCCTATAAAGTACGTTATCTATAAAAGGGTAATCTGGAAATTTTGTAACATAAATGTGGCATCCTAAGGTGGGTGTTACAGAACAGATGTAGGTTCATCCATTATCTTTCCGCTTCTCAGTGTGACAGCACTAGCATTTTCCCTCGGATTCACTTCTGGCTGTGAGGGTAGTTTCTCTGAAGCTTGGCTTTGAAACTTGTTGAATTCTATGGACAACTGCCCTATCTGATTCTGCAAGTTATTGATTGCAGTTCTTGTTTTTTGCCGAAATTGCATGTTATCAGTGGCCATCTGTTTCACCTGCTCCTCTAGCGAAGGTTCAGGTTGTCTAGGAGCTTGAACTTGCTGTTGTCTCTGAGGGAAAGGTGCTTGCCTTTGCTAAAATCCTGGAGGTCCATAAGCTAGAGGTTGATTCTGGGATTGCCTTGCATAGCTGAAATTAGGATGATCCCTCCACCCCGGATTATATGTGTTGGAGTAGGGGTTATAATTTTTGGAAGGGCCAGAATATCCCCCAATTATTTTTGCCTCCCCATTTGTATCCTCTTGAAGAGTAGGACACATATCAATGAGATGTCCAGATGAACAGCAGATCCCATAAGCATGAACTGGTTCTTTTCCTTTATCCATTAACTGCTGAACCATAGGAGTCAATTGAGTCATTTGCTGCTGTAGACTAGTTGTCTTTACTTCTTTCATTGCTCTCACTCCAATGTCATTTCTAGAGTAAAACTGTTGAGTATTGGCAGCCATTCTTGAGATCAAGTTTTTAGCTTCTTGAGGAGTTTTATCAACCGATGCTCCTCCACTAGCAGCATCAATCATGTTGCGATCCATCACTTGTAATCCTTCATAGAAATATTGAATTAAGAGTTGCTCACTAATTTGATGTTGAGGGCAGCTGGCATATAGCCTCTTGAATCTCTCCCAGTAATCATGGAGTGATTCCCTATGCCTTTGTTGAATACCACAGATTTCTTTTCTGATTGTTGCGACTTTTGAAGTAGGGAAGTATCTGTCTAGGAAAGCTCGGGCCATGTCCTGCCATGATTGGATGGATCTGGGTGGTAAATAGTAAAGCCACTCCTTAGTTGAGTCTTTTAGTGAAAATGGAAAAGCTCTGAGTTTGACTTGGTCTACTGGAATTTCTGCAGGCTTCATGCTAGAACACACCACATGAATTTCCTTCCAGTGTTTGTTGGGGTCTTCTCCAGGTAATCCATTGAAAGATGGCAAGAAATGGATTAGACCGGACTTCAATTCAAATGCCTCCTCATTTTCTATAATTTTGATGCACAGGGGCTGCTGATCCAGATCTGGAGCACCCAACGCCCTTAAAGTGTTTTCTGCCATCGTCACTTCTTCAGATATTTCAGATGGCTCAAATGTCTTTGAACTCGATAGATCAATATGACGGGCAGCTTCAATGTCAGCAAGTGTGAGTTGAAAATTAGCTGGATGGAAGGGAAATTGAGGATATGAGTTGATTTAATCAATACAGTTCCTCAAATTTTGCAATCCCTCGTCTAACTCTTCAATGGACATCAACACCTACAAAACACTCAAAAAACAAGAATCAAAAACTAAAAAATAAAATAAAAACAAAAATAAAAATAGAGTAAAAATAGGAAATAAATTAATAGTGTAATTGAAAAATTGGCTCCCCGGCAACGGCGCCAAAATTCTTGGTGTGAGGCGGATAATGATTAAAAATTTAAGATAAAAATCAGTTGCCAGGCCCACCAGAAAATAAAAATCGTACAACTAGTTGTAGTTAGTAAGGGTCAATTCACAGAGAACCAATTCAATCAACACTATTAAACAATTCCCAATTTAGACTCTGATTGACAATAAACAATAAATAGGGGGGTTTTGGAGTTTTGATGAACAATGAACAACTTTAAAAACAATAACAATAAACAAACTAAAATCAATAATATAAGAGAATTGGTTAAGAGATTGAATCCACCACTAGATTTATATAATGATGTAAATCCACATATCCTTTTATTCCAACATGCTCAATTTTGTTTTTATGCAATTGTGAGAGTAAATCTCTTTTTTTCTTACGTGTTGGCCAATTCAGCAACTGCTCAAATCAACTCCTAATCACTGATTAATCATAAAGCAACCATTCTTACAACTATCCAATAATTGCACTAAGTTTTAGAAAACCAATTATACTAAGATCTAATCACATACTGGGATTAAATTACTTAGAACATATATTTCTCTAGATTTATTACACAACCGCGCATAATAAACTCATATTTACCACTTTTAGAACTGGCAAATAGCATAAAGATAATTATACCCACATGAACATCATAACTTCTCTAGATCTATTACCGCAACTACGCATAATAAACCCAGATCTACCACTTTTATAGTAGGAACAAGTACAAAAACCTTCATACCAATAATAGATTCAGAAATATATGAATAAAAACATAACTATGTTGAAATAATCAGATATGCAAGATTCACAACATCAAAACTAGTGGTTTCATCACCCCCTTAACCAAGGGAGGCTTAGTTACACATAGCTAGAACAAAATCACAAGAAAAATTGAGAAAGAACAAAGTGCAGAAGAAAAACTAAATAGCAAATGAGTTTCTGAGGATTGAGGATGATGGATCTCCGATTGCTCGAATCCGAGACTCCAATCTTTGATCTAAGACTCTCCTCTCCTTCTCCAAGGAGTTGCAGCTGCTCTCCTAGGTCAGAATTCTCTTCAAAACGTGCTAAGGGTATGAATATATAGGCCCCTAACATAAACTTCTCGCAGAAGTTTATGTTTGATTCCTGTCTGGAGCAATACACGGTTGTGTATGCATACACGACCTAGGCCGTGTATGATTCTGTGTTGGAGGAGTAAAATTTCACTATTTCAATTGTAAAAGTCAGAGGAGTACATGGCCTAGGCCGTGTACTCTTACACGGCCTAGGCCGTGTACTCTTACACGGCTGTGTATTTTTACGCAGCCTAGGCCCTGTATTCTGACGCAGACCCTGTATTTTGACTTTTTCATTTTTTGGCCTAGATTCTTCTCAGAAACTCTTCTTTCATTGCTTCAAAGGGAGAAATTGATCTTCATGAATCCATAGCCCTTCTTCAAGTGGATGTCAAGCCTGATTTAGGTTAAATGAACTCCGCTATTTAAAGGTTTCCTAAAAAGTTCAAGTTTTAGCATATGAGAATACATTTAAGCAAAGTTTCACGGTAATATTCTAATTAGGGTTTGATATTAGAAACTAAGTTAAATGATGACAATTAAGTACAAATGGAGTTCAATGAATTAATTACAAGGTGATTAAAATATAGGAATAACCAACAGATCAGGAATCATCAAGGGTAATGCTTCCAAAGCCCATTGGTAAAAGTTTTGATCAAAGAAGAAAGATGACTTCAACAAAAGCTTCTCAAGTACAAAATGTGGAACTTGCAAAGTTTAAAACACCAAAAGAGAAGTAATGGGTAAGGAAAAGAGCTTCCTTGATCACCAAGGCCAAGGTATCAAAAGTTTTTACCTCTCATGAACATTCACTTGTAAAGTCAATAAATTTGAGATATATTCCTTGTAGGCCTTAAGTGATTAATTGAATCATGTTTACTTGGTAAAAATTGGATATTATGTTTAGCACATGATTATGTTCATTCTTATTGTACCACAACTCATTAATTTGTTATTTACTTTTTGGTAAATAAGGTTCTACAATGCCTAGGTATGCTTGTTTTACTTTAAATTATCTATATATCATGAAAGTAATCATGTTATTGGCTATGTGCTTAATGGTAATTGATTATTTCATTTATTGTGCTTAATTTACATACTATGAAAAAATTGATCGTTATGAGAGCACAATGGATTAATATTCAAAAAACTAACAAACAAGGACCCAAGAAAATTTGGGTGCCAAAAGCCAAAAATTGAAGTATGTTGTAAGTATGCTTGAAGGCCAAAATTTGACTTTGGTATCATGAAATTTGGCTACTGCAAGTACAAGATCAGAAAATACTCCAAGTTCCTTTCCTTGTCTCAAAGAAGCTTGAACTTGTAATCTTTAGATAAGTAGAAACTTGTTTTAAGTTTTTCTAGCCTTATATCTTGAAAATATCTCTACATGCTAGATAAGTATACTTCCTGTATGAAATGACATGTTTGATAATGATACATTTGCTCTTAAAAGCCTTGATCAATCATGTCCTAAAATGAATGTGTTTTATCTTATTTTTATCCTTTTCTAACATGCTCTTTGGTTATTTTAAAATGTCTTTAAGAATTGGGATTTAGTGAACATTTCTTTCTGTTCCTAGTTGGTTTAATTGTCATGAATGAATTTAATTTGGTTAAATTGCTTTGTTGCATAATGCCTTGCTGAATCATGTATCAATTATTGGTTATTCAAAGCAAGCAGATGTTGTGCTCTTTCTAAACCAATAACCGATTATCACATCCCTCTAATCAGTTAACAGAGGCATTGCCTCTTTATGTTTTATATGCCTAACTAATTATGTGCTTAGTCTAATCAGTTATCTACTTTAAACAAAGGCATTCGTATTCATCTCAAAACAAGGCCTAACTGGTTAGAGATTTGCTCTAATCGGTTATTCAGTAGAACAGAAGCATTTGAATTGGTCTTAAAATAGCTCCTAACCGGTTAGAGGGCACTTGGTAACCGGTTATATAAAGCATTATAATTGGTTACTGGACATCAAAAACCACTCCCAACTGTGACCTCCTTTATAGTTCCATGGTTTTTCAATTCTTTTATTATAATAAGGTAATTCTTTTTGTTCTTGATTGGCATCTGTGCATACTAGAATTCTCTACTTGATACTACATGTCTTGCATGATCGTTGTTTGCTCTAAAATGCTTATATAAGTTTTGATGTTGATCATGTGTTTCTTGATAAACTTGAATCATGCCTTAAAATGCTTACATCATATTTGTGGATTCAAGTGCATATGTGCTTCATGCATTCTTGTTAGAGCTAACATTGTATTGTTGATAATGTGATATATACTTTACATTATATCAACCTAAATTATGCTTGTAAATGAGCTTAAATGATATTTGATGCTAACCTATGTTTTAGAGAACTTTTAGAGTTAGCTTTGCAAGTGTCTCTATGTGCTTCAAGTATGACCATCAAATATCAAAGTGTCAAGCATATGTGGATAAATGACAAGAGTTGAATAAAGAGGGACATGAGGAGACTTTCTTCAAGTGCAATGAAATGGAATACTCAATGGAAGAAAGCATAAACTCAAAAGACCAATAGATGAAGAACATTCTAAAGAAGCATTACTCTCTCAATAAGTATCTCTATCCCTAAGCTATTATGATATTCCATATGCTATGAATAATATGATACTTGTTGATAATTTGATCTTAAATGATTAGGTGCTTTCTTTACATGAGAAGTATCCTTAGCATTGACAAATTGCTTAATTGGATATTAACTTACTAATTTTGTCATTGCATATAGAGTGGATGATATTAGTTCTATACGTGTTTTGATCCCTATAGCATATTTCATCAAGGAGATGTACTTTCAAATGTTCTTTTGATTTGGATTTGATCATTCTCAAGGAATATGTGTTTTTAATATAAAACTTCTCAACCCTTCTAAAATTCTTTTCAAAATGTAATGTGTTCTTGTAAAATTCTTTTTGAAAGGGGGAGAAGTTTTAAAATGGTTGCCATGAAGTTTAAAATAATTTTTGATTGATAAATTAAGAATATAACTTTTTATGGTAACATGCTTACATGATCTTGACATGCATATTTTCCTTTATCTATCTTGTGCTTCAATAAGGGGGAGCTTATTTTACTTATGTTGCATATCTTTCTTCTATGTCCTTGTTGACTAAAAATATATGCATTACTATATTAAACTATTATGTTTTATATAATATGCATATTTTGAGGGGAAGCCTAGCCTTAAATTGTTATTTATATCTCTTGACTTACATCATTGCTTGACATGAAGTGTTTTATTGTTTAATACTATCAACATGTCAATAAAGATCATTTTTTATTCTCTTTCCCTCTATCAATGAAAGAAGGTAAACATTCCTAAACTTCATATTTTTTTATTCTTTCATTGAAAAATGCTTATTATGTGGCACGTTGTATGATCTTTCATTTGAAAACCTTAATTCTATGATCTTACATGAATATTTTGCAACTTTTAACAAGTGATATCAACTGGTACTTATTTATCATGTGGTATGCAGGATATTATATGCTAGATATAATTTCTTAAGCTTATTGCTATCATATGCTAAATGTTGATGTACCAAAAATGACAAGCATTACATGAATAATCTTATATATCTTGAAAATATGTTTGTTTCATCTCCCTATTCTTGTATCATGTGTAAAATCAAATAAGGGGAGATAGTTATGATTTGAATAACTTGAAGAAGTTTTTAAAGTTTGATGATCCTACTCTTTTTGACAACATGAGTTCTATCTATAGGGGGAGAGAAAAATATTACCTTTCCTTCCTAAGCCTTTTTGTTGATGTCAAATAGGGAGAGTGAAAATTGGAAAGAAAAATACATTCTTGTACTTAATTGTTTAATATGCTTACATGAATATCTATTATCTTGTATTATTCAACATATTTTTCTTTGGTGATTTGTTATCATCAAAAAGGGGGAGATTATGGAAATAAGCTTGCTTTTCCCCAAATAGTTGAATATGTTAATTTTTTTATAATGACAAATACAAGACAAAAAGAATGATGCTTATGCTTGATAGATGTGCTTTATAGATGACAAATGCATCACAAAAGATTATTGATCATGTTACATAGATGTACTTAATGTGATATATTGTATCATGCATGATTATATATCTTATCTAGTTATATTTCACTTAATAATCCTGCAATGAGATATGTATAACATTGTTCATATAAAATATCCAATAATGCTTTATATGGTTATAATGAATTAATATTGGATTTGACTCTATTTAAATGAAAATGTGAAAAGTATTCTTTGTTGCATCCTACATAGAGCATATCTATTAGTAATTGATAAATGTCTTATTTGGATATGTCTATGAAAGTCTTATATGCATGTTAGACTAACTAGAGTTATACATTTATAAATCATGCATATGACGATATTGAGTTATGAATTTGGACTAACCATATGTGTTTTAAGTGAGCAATACTTTGTAGGATAGTCCAAGTACCAAGAGCAAGCATTGCAATAAGAAAGCAAAAGACCACAACTATACTCAACTCAAGAAGAATGAGAATGAAAAGATGTTCCAAGCATTTACAAGTTTTGAAGATAAGAATTTTTGGAAGCTTGGATTACATCAAGAATTGATGGTGGCAAAAGATCAAGTCCAACATATTTAAGAATAGCTTATAGAACTTAAATCTTATGTAAAGGTAAATGGAAATCATGTAACACCCTGAATTTTTCTAACTTTAAGATAAATGACAATTGCGTCCCCAATATATTGTTTTGTAATTTCTATGAGTAGTAAACTGAATTTGACTGTTTCGTGAGTGTATTTGATTGTTGTATGTGATTTGCTCCGAGCCAAGAAAATAAAAATTTTCTGGCCGAAAAAATATTATTTTAATTAATTAGAGTGGGGATCTTACTAAACCCAGTTCTGATTGATATATATATTAGTTTCGTAATTTTTAGGATTTAACTGTGCAATAAAAAAATTTTATATTATTATAATGTTATTTTATTTTACAATACCTACTGTCTCAAAAATAGTAAAAAATTGTTTAAAAATGATCACGGGTCTTTAAAAAGATTGTGGGACCCACGTGTAGTAAAGCAGTCAATGATTTTGACCGTAGAAATTTCTAAGCTTAGATGAATGGTTAGGATTCAAGCTTGGTGAGCAAGCTTAGATGAATGGTTAGGATTCAAGCTTGGTGAGCAAGCTTAGATGAATGGTTAGGATGTAAACTTGGTGAGCAAGTTTTGATCATGGCCATAGATCTAATCAATGGATAGAAATTAGAGATGAAATCAATGGTTAGGATTAAGTCAAAAGATGTAGGCTTGATTTTGGGTTAGTAGCTAATTAAGCTTAATTTGACAAGCTTAATTACCTAATTAGCAAACTAATTAAACAAGCTTAGTTAGTAAGTAATTATAATCTAAATAATAATTAGATGTGCTAATATTGTTTAAAAAATTATAAAACATGTAATTATATGTTCAATTAATTAGTTATATAATTAGATAATTAATTAAGATTAGTTAGGAAATTAAACCTAATTAATTAGCTACCTAATTAGCAACTAATTAACCTTGAATTAAAACAAAATGAAGCCACTAATTGGCCTTGGGCCACACGGTTTAAGCGAGAATTTGGAGGCTTGGAGGACAAGTTTACAAGGCTTCTTGAGTACTCCAACAAGATCTCATCTTAGCCATTGAATGGATGGATGGCTAGGATGATTTCCATGCAAAATTCAATCATTTAGCCTCACTCAAAGTCCACTCACGGCAGCAACACTTGGTTAGGCATTCTTCACTTTTATTTTCACCAATATTACGTAAAAGCCTTCCATTTTCTCTCCCAAAAATACCAAGACTCCATGTGCCTTTCTTCTTCCATTTTCTTCTCTCTATTCGGCCAAGCTCTTCAATATACCATCCACTCACTTAAAAATTTTCCTTCTTTGTTTTTCTAACTCTAAACATCTACCCAAACTCATCTCTAGTTGGAGGTTTTTGCAAATTCCATCATATGCAAGCTTGAATGTTCATCTTGAAGTTTCTTCCTTAAAGGTAAAACTCATTGTTTTTCCTTTCTATTTTCATTTTTAAGTTTCCAAGCCATGATTGATCCATGGTATGGTTTTCTTTTCTAGTAGTAACTCTTAGAAAATTTTATTTATTTTCTTAGGTATTTGAAGGAGCTAAAAACCAAAATTCCAAGGAAGGATAAAAGAAGAATTTTCTTCATTTTAAGGTAAGAGGAAGACTATAACCTAATTATTCTTGAGTGGTAGTAAGAAAATGGAATTTTGTGTGTTGTAGAATCCATAAGGATTCTTTTATATGTTGATTGTAATGATTTTTCATGCCTATTTGGTATTGTTAAGTTGACTTGCTAGTGTTTATAATGTTGTAAATATTAGTGTGATGCTAGAGATGCATGAGTATTCCAAGGAATACAACACCCTAGGATTCGGTCATAACCCTGAAAAGTGGATTTTGGATGTTTTTAAATTAATTTCAAAGAGTGTTTAAGGGTATTTAATGGAATTAATAATGTTTAAATGTTGTTCGTATTTACATTAATGCAAAAATATTTTACAAGATTACTTGAAAAATATTTTAAGCGCTTTTAAACTATTTAATAAATTTTTCTATTAGAAAAATAAACTGTTTTATTTAAGGAAAATATCGATTTTAAAAACGCAATAAAAATTTTATACGATTGATGAGAACAAGAATTTTATCTTGTTGGGCCAAAATGGTGGACCCGGATATGTGGAAAGTTATAGTGCGCCAAGTGGGTGCGTATTGTAACCTGGTTATGTGAAAAATATATTGCGCCAAGTGTGGAGCGCATCTTGTGTTTTGAGATTTGTGCCACTGAGGGCATTTACATAATTATTGTTGCCATTGAGGGCATTTTCGTAAATAATGAGGGTTTGATGGCATTTTTGTAAATAATTGAGAATTGATGACATTTCTGTAATTATTTGAGACTTGAGGACGTTTTGGTAATTATTGTTTTGTTCATGCACTGAGTCGTGCCAATTTACGAATTGGTGATTTGATTGACGAGATGAATAACATCGTGTTGTCGATGTGATGAGCGTAGTGGGTTCATTTCTGATATGGACTTGGAGGCATTGGTGTGCATTACTCCATATGTGGACAAGAGCTAACTCCTTCTGGGCCGTGGTACGTGGTAACACACTAGTGTTCTCGACAAGCACTATACTTAATCGAGATTTGAGAGGACTATTTTAATCGCTCGTAGTTACACGATGTTTTGACCGTGTACTACGCCATGGTGTTTTAGTGGGCTATAGACACAAAGTGTTGACAAGGTGCAATAGCAATCACAACGATCGCTTATAGACACAAAGTGCTGACAATGCAATAGCTGGTCGGGGTAGCCAAGCTATAGACACAAAGTGCTGACAATGCAATAGTGGTCGGGTAGTCAAGCTATAGACACAAAGGGTGGACAGTGCAATAGCTGGCTGGGCAGTACTATTAGAACTTTCAAATCATTCTCTCTGATATCGTTGTGTGTGTTATAGCTCCATGGAGTAGGAATGAGTTATTTTATGGTTTTGGCATATTATCGTGTATCTATAATTTATTGTGATGGATTCTATTCTTTTCCATAATTAGTTATTGTTAATGTTTATTATCTGTGCTGATATTAATTGCTATTCTCGTTGCATTGTCGTTTTCTTATGCGCCACACTTGTGATATATTGGGTTGTCTTACCTCTTTGTTGTTGTATGTGTTGTTTGTATTATTGTGTTATATATATATATATAGACGAAAATGAAGAGATTGAAGAACAAGTATTAGGCAATGAATACCATATAGAGGAGGAGCCACAATCTACAGATTTCCAGTCTGAGTATTTGGAGCCTTCAGATCATCCGTACCGGTTGAATTGACTCAAAGAAGATGACTACGCCAGGATTCTTAGGTTTTGTAAGAATAGAGTTCCATAGAGGAATAGAAGGTGGCAGTACTCATGAAGAAAGCAATAGTGTAGTGTATACGGGAACTATTACTTTATCTTTGCGTCCGGAATATGATGCTGATCCTGTAGTTACTTTTGACTTGTATGTACAGTTAGAGTTGCCTTTGGAGATCCGACGTCATTGGAATGGACTTTTCCATGTTCCTAATGAAAATAGTGTAGTGTCTACATCTCGGACTCTAGTTCGTAGAACAGCTCGTATCTCTGTTCGTAGAATCAGCTGTGTGAGACATCCTGGTTATCTGTCACTGAGGAGTTATCTAGGGATGATTTCCCAAAGTGAACTAGATATCCATGATGTGCACTTGGGCACTTTTTGCTTTTTGATGTCGTCTTGTATATAAAACTTATGTTTTGTCTTTTGGCGATAGTTGTAAATGTTTTGGTATGTATTTTCTTTAGTTGTAAATTATTTGTAAATTATTTGCATAATCGATGACAACAAAACCATATGTAAATTATATGTTAGTTTTTTTTTTTTATATGTGTTTGTTGTATGTATGTAGATAATGCACAAATGAAATATACAGTGAATTAATATGTACGTTAACGCCGTTTGTATAGGTGAGGTGATGTGGTGTAATTTATACGTTTTATAAACAAAATATACATACTAATTATAATATTTATTTTATAACTTGAATAGTATTTATTATCTTTATTTTATTTTTTTATTTTTTATTTACCTTAAAATGTGACATCCCAAAGGGTGTTACATTAGTTGGTATCAGAGCCCAAGTTAGAGTCTTTAGGGGTTGTAGGTGGGTCTGTTTGTGCTTGTGTTGTGTGAATTCTCTGTGATTTATTTCCGAAAGGAAGAATCTAACTCTTATGTTTGATGTGACTGGAAAGAAAGATGTGACTGGAAAGAAAGAAAAGAATATGTCTAGAGGAAGAGGAAGACGTGCGAATATCCTTGGAGAAGAGGACCCTTTGGTAGCAGCTGTAGAGGCTATGCAGCGGATGGCGAAAGTGATAACTCAGCAGAACCAGAGAGCAACTCAACAAAGACGATGTCTTTGTAGAGGCTATGCAGCGGATGGCGGAGGTAATAACTCGGCAGAACCGAGAGCGACTCAACAAAGAAGATGCTATCATGCGGATGCCCTAAATTTATCCGAATTTAGACGTAGTAACCCGCCACGCTCCGAGGCGAGTTCAATCCCGAGAAAGCAAGTTTGTGGATACAGAACCGGAAAAGATATTCGAAGGGATGGGATGCCCGATGATAAAAAGGTAACATATGCTACCTATATGCTAAGAGGAGACGGAGAAAGTTGGTGGAGAGGAACCCGTCGGTTGTTGCAAGCTGAAGGCACTATGATAACTTGGGAAGTGTTTTCTACTGCGTTTATGGATAAGTATTTTCCTACCAGTGCTCGATATGCCAAGGAAAGAGAATTTCTTGGTCTACGTCAAGGAAATATGACAGTCCATGAGTATGCGTCCAAATTTGAGAGTTTGTCTCAATTCTCAGATTATGCTCAAACCAGGCCAAATGATGAGTGGCGATGTAGGAAGTTTGAAGAAGGATTGCGAGTGGAGTTAAGACAAGAGTACTGCCTTTGAAAATGACTCAATTCCATGCTCTGGTAGATATATGTGCACAATTGGAGGAATTGGAACAGTTACGGGATCCAAGGACTCGTAATTTTGGACCAATGAGATTTCAAAGGGGAGGTAGCAGCCATAATAATCGGTTTCAGCGTAGGCCATACTCGAGACCATCGGGAAACCAATTTCAACGACCACCTGTTGGAGGAAGCTCGCTAGTACTACTCCTAGTCGAAAAAGCGGCGTTTGTACCAACATGTTTCAAATGTGGGAAAAAGGGTCATATTTCTTCAGGATGTCCAATTAAAGGGACAATTTGTTTCAATTGTCGACAACCTGGACATTTCTCTAAGGATTGTCCTCAGTTGGAAAAGAAACCTGCATTGAAGACTGTTCGGGCAAGTCAGCCAAGATCCGGAGGACGAGTCTATACTATGACAGGAACTGAAGTTTCTCAGTCTGACAATCTTATTCAAGGGGAAGGAACCATAGGAGGTAAGCCTTTGATTGTCTTGTATGATTCAGGTGCAACACATTCTTTTATTGCCTATAGTTGTGTTGAGAGATTAAAACTGCCTGTGTCTTCTTTGGATTTTCCATTGGTTGTTTCTACACCAACTACTAAGCCTGTAGTCACATCCAAAATATGTTTGGATTGTCCTGTTGTTGTGAAGGACCGTATGTTTATAGTCAACTTGATTTGCTTGCCCCTGATAGAGATAGATGTGATATTCGGAATGGATTGGTTATCTTCTAACCATATCCTGATAGATTGTGCAATTAAATCCATAGTCTTTCCAAAGGAAGAAAACTCTGGATTCTTGACTGCTGTTAAAGCTAAGACGTTGCTGAGAAATGGAGCGCAGGGATTTGTATTATTATCTTCTCTAAAAGTTGAGAATGAGAAAGATGTATATACTGTTCCTGTTGTCAATGAATTTCCAGAAGTTTTTCCAGACGATGTACCTGGTTTACCGCCAGAAAGGGAAATCGAATTTTCTATCGATTTGGTACCAGGAACAGTCTATTTCAATTGCACCGTATAGAATGTCACCACCGTAGAGTTGATGGAGTTGAAAAAGCAATTAGAGGAATTATTGGAGAAGCAGTTTGTGCGACCGAGTGTATCACCATGGGGAGCACCAGTGCTTCTAGTCAAGAAGAAGGATGGAACTTCTTGACTCTGTGTGGACTATCGTCAGCTGAATAAGGTCACCATAAAGAATAAATATCCACTTCCACGGATTGATGATTTGATGGACCAGTTGAAGGGAGCGTATATTCTCTAAAATAGATCTGAGATCAAGTTACCATCAAATCCGTGTTAAGACGGAGGATGTGCCTAAAACAGCCTTCCGAACTCGTTATGGGCATTATGAATATCAGGTTATGCCTTTTGGAGTGACAAATGCTCCTGCTATATTCATGGATTATATGAATAGGATTTTTTGCCCGTACCTTGATAGATTTGTTGTTGTCTTTATAGATGACATTCTAATCTATTCTCGGTCTAAAGAAGAGCATGCCGAACACCTCGGTATAGTTCTTCAGGTTTTGAAGGACAAGCAGTTGTATGCAAAGTTGGCTAAATGTGAATTTTGGTTGGAAAAAGTGCAATTCCTAGGTCACGTAATTTCTAAAGAAGGTATTGCAGTGGATCCATCCAAGATAGAAACTATTTTGCAATGGGAAAGACCTAAAACAATAATCAAGTCCGAAATTTTGTTGGATTGGCCGGATATTATCGAAGATTCATAGAAGGTTTTTCTAAGATCGTCGGACCACTTACACAACTTACAAGGAAAAGTCAAGCTTTTGAATGGACGGATGAACGTGAAGCCAGTTTTCAAGAGTTGAAGAAAAAGCTAACAACCGCACCAGTGTTGATCTTACCAGATCCTAACAGATCTTTTGATGTGTACTGTGATGCTTCGTATCAAGGATTGGGATGCGTGCTGATGCAAGACCGAAATGTGGTAGCTTATGCTTCGAGGCAATTGAAGGTTCATGAGAGGAATTACCCAACCCATGATTTGGAATTAGCAGCGGTGGTGTTTGCATTAAAGATATGGAGGCATTATCTGTATGGAGCCATGTTCAATGTCTTTAGTGATCATAAGAGTTTGAAATACTTGTTTGATCAAAAAGAATTGAATATGAGACAAAGACGATGGCTTGAGTTTCTCAAAGATTATGATTTTCAACTCCAATATCATTCGGGAAAAGCTAATGTGGTAGCAGATGCTCTAAGTAGAAAAGTACTTAGTGTTTCTACAATGATGATAAAGGAAGAGGAATTACTCAACGAGTTCAGAAATTTAGAAGTATCAGTGGAATTAGTGCCTGGGAAGATTCGTTTAAGCAGAATGGTAATCTTAAATGACTTGCTTAATATAATTCGAGATAAACAGGAGGAAGATGCGTTTTTGCAAAATGAAAGAGAACTGTTAAAGCAAGGTCACAAGGCAACAGTAGAAGAGGGATCAGATGGAATTTTAAGATTTCAAGGGAGAGTTTGTATACCCAACGATGCTGAACTAAAGACGGCAATATTGGATGAAGCCCATACTAGTAATTTAAGTTTGCATCCAGGAATGACTAAGATGTATCAAGATTTAAAGAAATTGTTTTGGTGGCCAAGGATGAAAAGAGACATAGCGGAACGTGTGGCGTCTTGTTTGGTTTGTCAAAAAGTGAAAGTGGAACATCAGAGGCCAGCTGGAATGTTACAACCGCTCTCTATTCCAGAATGGAAGTGGGACAATATTTCTATGGATTTCGTTACTGGACTGCCAAGAACGAGAAAAGGTTATGACTCAATATGGGTTATAGTTGATAGGCTTACAAAGTCAGCTCATTTCCTGCCCATTAATATTAAGTATTCATTGGAAAGATTAGCCCAAATCTATATCAATGAGATTGTTAAATTACATGGAGTACCTATTTCCATAATTTCTGATAGGGATCCAAGGTTTACATCAAGGTTTTGGCCAAATCTACAAGAAGCGATGGGGACTAAGCTACATTTAAGCTCTGCTTATCATCCACAGACTGATGGCCAAACTGAAAGAACTATACAATCTTTAAAGACTGCATTGCGTGCTTGTGTCTTTGGAGCAACAAGGGAGTTGGGATGAATTTTTATCTTTGATAGAATTCACCTACAACAATAGTTTTCACGCAAGTATAGGGATGGCACCCTATGAAGCGTTGTATGGACGACGATGCCGAACACCTTTGTGTTGGTATCAAGACGGTGAAAGTATGACTATTGGACCGAGTTAGTGCAACAGACTACGAGAGAAGGTGAAGATGATCCAAGAAAAGATGAGGACTACTCAAAGCAGACAAAAGAGCTATGCTGACAAAAGAAGGCGACCCTTGGAATTCGAAGAAGGCGAGCATGTATTTTTAAGGGTGACTCCTACGACTGGTATTGGAAGAGTTATCAAGTCTAAGAAGCTTACGCCTAAGTTTATAGGACCTTATCAGATTATATGTAGGATAGGTCCTGTAGCTTATCAAGTTGCCTTACCGCCGTTTTTGTCTAATCTACATAATGTATTTCATGTGTCCCAATTAAAGAAGTATATTTCAGATCCGACACATGTGATACAACCTGATGAAGTACAGTTAAAGGAGAATCTGACGTACGAGACACTCCCTATAAGAATTGAAGATAGAAAAGTGAAGCAGCTTCGAGGAAAGATGATTGAATTGGTCAAAGTTATATGGAACGATGTGACAGGAGATGCTACCTGGGAATTGGAGGATAAGATGAGGGAGCAATACCCTCAATTATTTTAAGGTACGACAAATTTCGAGGACGAAATTTTTGTTTGTTGGGGAGAGTTGTAACACCCTGAATTTTTCTAACTTTAAGATAAATGACAATTGCATCCCCAATATACTGTTTTGTAATTTCTATGAGTAGTAAACTGAATTTGACTGTTTCGTGAGTGTATTTGATTGTTGTATGTGATTTGCTCCGAGCCAGGAAAATAAAAATTTTCTGGCCGAAAAAATATTATTTTAATTAATTAGAGCTGGGGGATCTTACTAAACCCAGTTCTGATTGATATATATATTAGTTTCGTAATTTTTAGGATTTAACTGTGCAACAAAAAAATTTTATTTTATTATAATGTTATTTTATTTTACAATACCTATTGTCTCAAAAACAGTAGAAAACTGTTTAAAAATGATCACGGGTCTTTAAAAAGATTGTGGGACCCACGTGTAGTAAAGCAGTCAATGATTTTGACCGTAGAAATTTCTAAGCTTAGATGAATGGTTAGGATTCAAGCTTGGTGAGCAAGCTTAGGTGAATGGCTAGGATGTAAACTTGGTGAGCAAGTTTTGATCATGGCCATAGATCTAATCAATGGATAGAAATTAGAGATGAAATCAATGGTTAGGATTAAGTCAAAAGATGTAGGCTTGATTTTGGGTTAGTAGCTAATTAAGCTTAATTTGACAAGCTTAATTACCTAATTAGCAAACTAATTAAACAAGCTTAGTTAGTAAGTAATTATAATCTAAATAATAATTAGATGTGCTAATATTGTTTAAAAAATTATAAAACATGTAATTATATGTTCAATTAATTAGTTATATAATTAGATAATTAATTAAGATTAGTTAGAAAATTAAACCTAATTAATTAGCTACCTAATTAACAACTAATTAACCTTGAATTAAAACAAAATGAAGCCACTAATTGGCCTTGGGCCACACGGTTTAGCGGCAGAATTTGGAGGCTTGGAGGACAAGTTTACAAGGCTTCTTGAGTACTCCAACAAGATCTCATCTTAGCCATTGAATGGATGGATGGCTAGGATGATTTCCATGCAAAATTCAATCATTTAGCCTCACTCAAAGTCCACTCACGGCAGCACACTTGGTTAGGCATTCTTCACTTTTATTTTCACCAATATTACGTAAAAGCCTTCCATTTTCTCTCCCAAAAATACCAAGACTCCATGTGCCTTTCTTCTTCCATTTTCTTCTCTCTATTCGGCCAAGCTCTTCAATATACCATCCACTCACTTAAAAATTTTCCTTCTTTGTGTTTCTAACTCTAAACATCTACCCAAACTCATCTCTAGTTGGAGGTTTTTGCAAATTCCATCATTTGCAAGCTTGAATGTTCATCTTGAAGTTTCTTCCTTAAAGGTAAAACTCATTGTTTTTCCTTTCTATTTTCATTTTTAAGTTTCCAAGCCATGATTGATCCATGGTATGGTTTTCTTTTCTAGTAGTAACTCTTAGAAAATTTTATTTATTTTCTTAGGTATTTGAAGGAGCTAAAAACCAAAATTCCAAGGAAGGATAAAAGAAGAATTTTCTTCATTTTCAGGTAAGAGGAAGACTATAACCTAATTATTCTTGAGTGGTAGTAAGAAAATGGAATTTTGTGTGTCGTAGAATCCATAAGGATTCTTTTATAAGTTGATTGTAATGATTTTTCATGCCTATTTGGTATTGTTAAGTTGACTTGCTAGTGTTTATAATATTGTAAATATTAGTGTGATGCTAGAGATGCATGAGTATTCCAAGGAATACAACACCCTAGGATTCGGTCATAACCTTGAAAAGTGGATTTTGGATGTCTTTAAATTAATTTCAAAGAGTGTTTAAGGGTATTTAATGGAATTAATAATGTTTAAATGTTGTTCGTATTTACATTAATGCAAAAATATTTTACAGTTACTTGAAAAATATTTTAAGCGAGTTTTAAACTATTTAATAAATTTTTCTTTAGAAAAATAAACCGTTTATTTAAGGAAAATATCAGGATTTTAAAAACGCAATAAAAATTTTATACGATTGATGAGAACAAGAAAATTTTCTTGTTGGGCCAAAATGGTGGACCCGATATGTGGAAAGTTATAGTGCGCCAAGTGGGTGCGTATTGTAACCTGGTTATGTGAAAAATATATTGCGCCAAGTGGGAGCGTACTGTGTTTTGAGATTTGTGCCACTGAGGGCATTTACATAATTATTGTTGCCATTGAGGGCATTTTCGTAAATAATGAGGGTTTAATGGTATTTTTGTAAATAATTGAGAATTGATGACATTTCGTAATTATTTGAGACTTGAGGACGTTTTGGTAATTATTGTTTTGTTCATGCACTTGAGTCGTACCAATTTACGAATTGGTGATTTGATTGACGAGATGAATAACATCGTGTTGTCGATGTGATGAGCGTAGTGGGTTCATTTCGATATGGACTTGGAGGCATTGGTGTGCATTACTCCATATGTGGACGGGAGGTAGCTCCTTCCGGGCCGTGGTGCGTGGTAACACACTAGTGTTCTCGACAAGCACTATACTTAATCGAGATTTGAGAGGACTATTTTAATCGCACAGTAGTTACACGATGTTTTGACTGTGTACTACGCCATGGTGTTTTAGTGGGCTATAGACACAAAGTGCTGACAGTGCAATAGCAATCACAACGATCGCTTATAGACACAAAGTCTTGACAAGTGCAATAGTGGTCGGGGTAGCCAAGCTATAGACACAAAGTGCTTGACATCTGCAATAGGCGGTCGGGGGTAGTCAAGCTATAGACACAAAGGGTGGACAAGTCAATAGCCGGTCAAGCGATACTATTAGAACTTTCAAATCATTCTCTCTGATATCGTTGTGTGTGTTATAGCTCCATGGAGTAGGAATGAGTTATTTTATGGTTTTGGCATATTATCGTGTATCTATAATTTATTGTGATGGATTCTATTCTTTTCCATAATTAGTTATTGTTAATGTTTATTATCTGTGCTGATATTAATTGCTATTCTCGTTGCATTGTCGTTTTCTTATGCGCCACACTTGTGATATATTGGGTTGTCTTACCTCTTTGTTGTTGTATGTGTTGTTTGTATTATTGTGTTATATATATATATATAGACCAAAATGAAGAGATTGAAGAACAAGTATTAGGCAATGAATACCATATAGAGGAGGAGCCACAATCTACAGATTTCTAGTCTGAGTATTTGGAGCCTTCTGATCATCCGTACCGGTTGAATTGACTCAAAGAAGATGACTACGCCAGGATTCTTAGGTTTTGTAATAATAGAGTTCTATAGAGGAATAGAAGGCTGGCGTACTCGTGAAGAAAGCAATAGTGTAGTGTATACGGGAACTATTACTTTATCTTTGCGTCCGGAATATGATGCTGATCCTGTAGTTACTTTTGACTTGTATGTACAATTAGAGTTGCCTTTGGAGATCCGACGTCATTGGAATGGACTTTTCCATGTTCCTAATGAAAATAGTGTAGTGTCTACATCTCGGACTCCAGTTCGTAGAACATCTCGTATCTCTGTTCGTAGAACTGCTGTGAGACATCCTGGTTATCTGTCACCTGAGGAGTTATCTAGGGATGATTTCCTAGTGAACTAGATATCCATGATGTGCACTTGGGCACTTTTTGCTTTTTGATGTCGTACTGTATATAAAACTTATGTTTTGTCTTTTCGTAGTAGTTGTAAATGTTTTGGTATGTATTTTCTTTAGTTGTAAATTATTTGTAAATTATTTGCATAACTGATGACAACAAAACCATATGTAAATTATATGTTAGTTTTTTTTTTATATGTGTTTGTTGTATGTATGTAGATAATGCACAAATGAAATATACAGTGAATTAATATGTACGTTAACGCTGTATAGGTGAGGTGATGTGGTGTAATTTATACGTTTTATAAACAAAATATACGTACTAATTATAATATTTATTTTATAACTTGAATAGTATTTATTATCTTTATTTTATTTTATTTTTTTACCTTAAAATGTGAAATCCCAAAGGGTGTTACAAATCACACTAAAGCTCAAATATATTTTAATATCTTTAAAAGTGTTTCTTACATTCTAAAATGCCCAACAAACATGTTTTGGAAAGCTAGTCTTGGTGGTAATTCAAATCTATGAAAAATAGACAAGTTTATATTTTGTAAAACTGACCTTTGATTACCCTTTTGATTATGTCTTTCATAATAATTTTTTTTTGTCCTGAAACTTATTTCTTTTGAAAATATACTTAACGATCTTTCTAATGAGAGGTCATTCGCTTAAAACGGATAAGAAATAAAGAAGTTATGACCTTTTAAAGTCAGTTTTCAAAATCAGAGTGCAATAACCAATTAGGGATTTTTCCTAAACGATTATTCACCATGTCAGGAGCCATTTTCACGTTCTAAATGCTCTTAAACGATTAGGTAATTGACCTAACCAAATATTTTGAATATCAGGAGCATTTTTCAAGTTTCTAAAGCTCCTAACCGATTAGACAATTCACCTAATCAATTAGTATAAGTGAAAGGAGCATTTTTCATGCCTTTATAAGACCTCCTAACCGATTAGGAAGTTTTCCTAACTGGTTAGTAGTGTTTTTAAAACACAAGTGAAAGGCTTTTAAAAGAAGTCTAACCGATTAGGCTCATTGCCTAACCGGTTATTGTGAATGTCAGGAGCAAAGTTTTGAAGCTCCTAACCGATTAGGACAATGTCCTAATTGGTTATCTGGGCAACCAAAAAACATAGTACAACGGCTATAAACGGCTATATTTCATAATATATCATTTCCAAACTTTACCCAATAGCTCTAAATATTAATGAGCTATAAATACAAGTGTTTGGGCATCAAAGAAAGTAGGGGAAACAATCTGAAAATGATTCTTGAGCATTGAATACGAGTTTTACCATCATTTCATCAAATACTCTGTTTTGAGCTTAAAAGTGTGATTTCTTGATACCCATTGATCTTCAATTTGTATTATCCACTCTTTTGAGAGTCTCCTTTCATTTACACTTAGTTTAATTTGTAAAGAGAGGGTGAGGTATCCCTCAAAGTTGTAAGGGTGAGGTATCCCTTGGAAATAAAGGCTCAAGCACAATGGTGAGGTATCCCAAGGTGTGTTGAGTGCTCCACTTTGTAAAGGTTTTCAAGCACCTATTCAAGCTTGAAGGTTTAGTGAAAAATCTCAAGTGGTTCACTTGAGGACTGGATGTAGGCCACAAGTGGTTGGTGGCTAAACCAGAATAAATCTCTGTGTTTGCTCTTTTCAACTCTATCTCATTTACATTTACGCTTTAATTATATATGTTTGAGTTGAATTTGATATCTAGTTTATTTGCTTGATTTATCCTATATCCCAAGTGGTATTTGTGAAATCTCTAATAATCGAACATTTGTTAAACTTATTTCGCTGCATGTGTTAATTGAAAATATCAAAATGCATAATTTCTCAAAGTTGCAATAAAATTTGTAATCACCCAATTCACCCCCCTCTTGAGTGATGGTTGCCATGGCTAACATTTTGTATTAATCATAAACTCATGTATATTAACCACTCTTTTCCAATTCATTAATCAGTTAATTTGCATTAACCAAGTAATGAGATTCATCATAAAATCATGGATATTGACCATTTATTCATAATGTATTAACCAGAACATTACACTTCTCAACTCCAACTGGTAATTTATTTGTAACAAGTCTACCCTCATTATTAGGAACTCATTTTTAGATTAACCAAAAACTAATATAAATTAACCACTTTTTCCTAATTTATTAACCAATTAATTTGCATTTGCCGAGTAATGAGGTTCACCACAAAACCAAAGATATTGACAATTTATTCCTAATGTGTTAACCATAAAATTACACATCTCAACTCAAACTAGTAATTTATTTGTAACAAGTTTATCTCCATTATTGGGAACTCATTTTTGGATTAACCATAAACTTATAGAGATTAACCACTTTTTCCTAATGCATTAACCAGTTAATTTGCATTCACCAAGTAATGAGATTTACCACAAAATCATAGATATTGATCATTTATTCATAACGTGTTAACCAAAAAATTACATATCTCAACTCCCACTAGTAATTTATTTGTAACAAGTTTCCCCCCACTCTTGGGAACACGTAGTTGGATTAACTAGAAACTCATAGATATTAATCACTTTTTCCTCATGCTTTAACCAGTTAATTTGCATCTACCAAGTAATGAGATTCGCCACAAAACCATGGATATTGACCATTTATTCCTAACACGTTAACCATAAAATTACACATCTCAACTTCAACTGGTAATTTATTTGTAACTAGTTCCCCCCACTATTGGGAACTCATTTTTGGATTAACCAGAAACATATAGCGATTAACCACTTGTTCCCAATCCTTTAACCAGTTAATTTGCATATAAAAAAAAAGCTTCTCTAGTGTTATTCAAGTTACCAACTATTGTGTAACATGTTATCTGCTTCCTGGGCAGAGTTATCAACACTAAATGGCTAGGAACCCATTTAGATTCACCACAAAAGCATATCGTGTGACCATTTTTTACTAGTGTATTAACCACAAAATTTAAAATCTTAATTCTAGCTATTATTTTATATCTACTCTAATTTTTGCTCACATGGGAACTTCTTTTTAGTTTTACCAAAAATGATAGCGATTAACCACTTTTCTAAATGTATTAACCCAGTAATTTACATATGAAGGTTTGTTTGATACGAAGGTTTTTGCTATTAATCTTTGTAGCTTGAATTTTTTAAGTTCTTCATTTTCGTTCAATATTGATAATGTTGTTACATATACCCATTCACTTTGTGTGTGATATAACAAAAGTATGATATAAACCAATCCACAAAAAAAAAATAAAGAAAATAAAGTGTAAAAAGTAAATTATAAAAAAAAATAAAAGGGAGAGTTTCCCCCACTAAGTTAGTAAAGTACAAAAAAAATAAAAGGGAAAGGTTCCCTCACTAAGTTAGTACGTACAAGAAAATAAAAAGGAGAGTTTTTCCCCACTAAGTTAGTATGTACAGATAATAAAAGGGAGAGTTACCCCCACTAAGTTAATATGTACAAAGAAAATAAAAGAAAGAGGTTCCCCCACTAAGTTAGTGTGTACAAAGAAAATAAAAGGGAGATGTTTCCCCACTAAGTTAGTGCGTAAAATAAAAAGGAGAGTTTTCTCCTACTAAGTTAGTATATACAGAAAATAAAAGGGAGAGTTGCCCCCACTATTAATATGTACAAGAAAATAAAAGGGAGAATTACCCCCATTATACAGAAATTAAAAGGCAAAGTTTCCCCCACTGTTAATATGTACAAAAAAAAATAAAACACTTAACTTCATTATATTTTTTTAGCTTTCTGTTTACTTTTAGTTTTCTTTTATGTTTTTCTTTCTTCATTATTATGTTCCCTCTCTCTTTCTTTTTATTTCATTGCTAGTTTTTATTATTATTATTATTTTCATTTTTTTGTGGTCCACCCTCCCTCTCCTTTTTTTTTTTTTCTACTCATGGGGGACAACCTTGTCCCCCACTTTTATTTTATATATAAAATACTATTTACACACTATTCATATACTATTCACTCAAAAGTGTAAGAGAATTAAAAGGGAGAATTACTCCCACTAGTTAGTTCGTTAGTATGTACAAAAATATTTACACTAGAAATTTGTTCTTCAAATCAAGTTCCCCGGCAACGGTGCCAAAAACTTGATGCACAAATTTTTCAACCAAGTCCAAAAACTTGATACGAGATTAATTGTTGTGAACCCAAGTGCAATTTGTCTCAAGTAATAAATTTCTCGGGAGTCTGAGGTCGATCCACAGGGAATTAATGAAGATTAATTAATGTAAGTTAAATATTGTATTACTACGGCAAAAATTATTTACCTAGGTTAAAAAATCCACTCTTGGTAAATAAAGTAAAGGTAAGATTAATTTCTTTTATAACTCAATTAAAATCCTCGCAACATGGAGGTTCCAATCAGAAAATATAACGTTAAAAGTCCATTTAAAATATTATATGTAATTATATTATGTTTCCTTTAATTATTTTCACCACTTGTAAATGGGTTAAAGCATTCACTGTGCCAATATATTGTCTACAACAAATCAAGAACTTCTTTTTACAAGGGTAGTTTTTTAAATTATTAGAAACAAAATATAACACGTATAATAGTTATTAGAAAATAAATCATTAAAGCACAAGAGAGGAATAAATCTAACCTTATTTTATTACAAAGAGCTTCATACTTTGACCCAAGTAAAAGAGAAATTAATTACACATAGACTGGAAGAAAGAAAAAAAGAGAAAGAAAATGAAAGAAAAGTGAAGAGAGACTGAGGAGAGGAGGAAATTCCTCCTCTGGAAATAAGCCCAGAGTTTACTATACACTGCCAAAGAGATAATTAAGGCTAATTTATGTAATAATTCGTTTAATGATTTAATAAGGTTCAATATCATAAAATGTGTCAAAACCAACTTAATTAAACCTAATTGAACCTTATGAAGCCTAGTGAGAGGATTATAAGTTCTGTACATTTTCATTAATTCTGATGCCTATTTATAGGCAAATTGAGCTACAGTGTAGCTACAGGAGAAACTTAGCAATTAAGTTTTGTTTTTAATTTTGGAATAATTGAGCAAATGCACGGCCGTGTGTCCAAGAGACACAGTCGTGTCTCCCTATTTTTTTCATTTTTGAGAAAAGTGGTATTCATGAAAGTTGTAGACCTAGATCTTAGCTTTAAAATGGCTTTAGTTTGAGTCTAAAATCATTCTTTGAACTGAAGATATTGTCCAATTACTACACACTGCTCAGGCCCAGTCATAACTTCTCTATTCTGACTTGCAAGCCCAATATCACCTCCAAGGAGTCCGATCTGGGTTTTGTGTTCTTCATGAAAGTTGTAGGAAATTGTCTAAGCTTTCCTAAAAGACCAAAATCACATCAATCCGATATTTTCAACTCAAGTTATAGCCAGTTTACTAAACACTACCAAAGAGATAATTAAGGCTAATTTATGTAATAATTCGTTTAATGATTCAATAAGGTTCAATATCATAAATGTGTCAAAACTAACTTAATTAAACCTAATTGAACCTTATGAAGCCTAGTGAGAGGATTATAAAATGTATAAAATACAATGTTATCACACAGTTTATGAGGTTTATGTTTTTCGAGATTTTATCTGATAAATAAAATTGATATATCGTAAAATTATCCGATGAACAATAAATATTGTTTCTATTAACTGTAACTTTTGTTTACTGGATAATAGCTCTAGTAGAGTGCTAATCATCTTTTCTAGAGTGTTTACTTTAGGAGACAACATTACTTTTCTCAAGGAAGCTACATACTCTCTCTCTCTTCTCCCTTCACCACACGACCATGAAGGCCATTTGGAGCCAAAAAATTGGCTTTTTATTTATCATTACATTTTCTAATTTCAAATCTAAAAAGTTACCATTTCTTTACTATCAACTTCTCTCTCTACATTTTCTTCTCTCTTCTTCTCTCAAATTTTCTCCTCCTTCTCTCTACCAACACACCACACGGCCACCCCCCTTTCATGCCCTCCACCATCACAAAAATTTCAAGCAACCATATTTTCTTAATCTCCACTACATTCTAAACATATTTCTAGTTGAAGATTTCTTGAAAAGCTTCCATATTCATCATCTTCTTCAAGCTTCAAGTTTGAAGATTTAGGGTAAGATTCTTGGTTTTTCACCTTTTCTTCTCCATTTTCACTTTCAAGGCCATCTTTATGACCATCTATTTTCTCTTTTTCAAGCATTGGTGTTGATTGGTTGAAGTTTAAATTTCTAGGATTTTGGAGGAGTGAAATCGAAATTCACTAGGAGTTTCAAGGGAGTTTCATTGCTTGTTTTCTCCCTTAGGTAAGAGGAAGATTATCCACTTCAACCTTTATTGGTAGTGGGAGACTTGTATTGTGTGTTGATTATGAGAAACCCGTGTTAGGGTTACTCTTTGTGATGTGTAATTTTGATGACTATGTATTGATTTTATCATGTATGATTTATTTGATTGAATGTATATATATATTGATGATCTTGGATTGGTTTTAATTGATTGGAAACATGATTTGGGGGCAAGAATTCATTGCTTTCCCCATTAAGGCTCATGGCCACAACCCCTCCATAGGGTGTTTATGATTTAAAATTTTGTAACAAGTGAAGAGATGAGTAATCAAGTGAATAACAATTAATGAATCAAAGAAAAAAATTGGGTTCTCGCCCTTTAGAGAGACTCAAGGCCTTTAGGCCCATTTTGGGTCCAATTGTGTAATTTTTAGGCAACCTTGGATAATTAGTAATTAAGAGTTAAGTAATTAACATTGTGATTGGAAAGAAAATTAAATTTGATAACCTAGAGTGATTTTTGGAATTTAAGGGAAGAATAAGAGTGTATGAGACTTAGAAAACCTTAGAATAATTTTCTAAGTGAGTATGAATAAACTTAAAACAAGGAACCTAATAATCAAGAGAATTCCTCTAGAAAAGAATTTCATAAGAAATACTAAATTTAAGTGAAATTAATTTAATTGGATAATTAGGAATTAATTAGGGATTCATAAAATGGAAAGAATCAAGAATGAGATCTTATCCTAAAACTTAGAATAATTATAAAATAAAGGAAGGACATGAGTGTAAGTGAGATGTAAAATAACTCAAATTAAATTATCTCAATAGAAACTTAATGATAAGAATGTAGAAGATTAAGGCCTAATTCCATAATGAACCCTAAATGTGTAGTGTCTTATTTGGAGACTTGATAATGCTTATCTTGGTCAAATTGTGGCATGTTGTGGAAAAGTGTATTATTGTTAAATATACATGAGTATGCATTGAGTTATCATGCATTGTAAAAGTCCGAACGGACTATTGTTAAGGCCATGTTGCCTAGGAGATTGAATCACACCTTTGTGCGGGTGCGAGTAGACTAGTATAGGTCATACTGTTGACCTTGGAGGTGTTGGGGTGCGGGTGTTTCACAATGGTCAGTTGGTAGCTCTTCTAAACCGTGGGATAGACTGATGCAAACGCACTGATGATCTAGAATGAGACACTATCCTATATCGCGATCTAGTGTAGAATGTCTTGTACAATGCCATGATGTGCACATTAAAAAATTGGGAATTTTAGCACTTGTTGGCCTCGACAGTCGAGTTATAGACATGTCTCCTGATCATTCTCTCTGATGTTTGTATCTAGCTCCATGGAGTAGGATTTTAATAGCATGTGCATATACATAGTGGGTCTACATATTATTTTGGCATTTAATTATTTATTTATACGATGATTATGACTGTTGCTCTATTGATATCATGACTGCCTAGATCTGTTAAACTGTTTACTGTTGTTATTTGATGCTGATTATTATTGCTTTTGAATTGCTATGTGGGTGCTTCGCGCTGTTCTGTTTCTTTACTGCTATAATTGGTAATGATGGTAGGATATTTTACCTCTTTTTTGTATTTCTACTATTTCTGTCTATGTTTATGTCCCATCGAAGATGTCGGTGAAGGGGGTGGGTGAAGTTCACGAGTTCCCCGATTTTTGGCCCGACTTTGACTAGTACATGCTTGATCATGTCGACCCGTCCTCAAGGCTTTTTGGGTTATGTGAGGCTAACTTTTCTCGGAGGTCTGGATTGTTGGCACATCAACTTAGCTTCAGATCGCTGTGTCTATCTGGGAGACGTGATAGTGTCGTTAACTTGGGGGCGATATGATCTGCCTATTTTTACCTGTATGTCCGCCTGCATTTAGAATTTTATTTGCCTATTAGGGATATGTGGGGCAAACATTATTACTCCCCACAGGAGGATTCATTCCTCTCTACTGCTCTAGCCCCGGCCCGCAACTTGGTGGCTTCGATGAGGGTTTCCTCCAATGAGGAAGACCCTGAGGAAGATCCCGACATGGTTCTTTCTCTTTCTTCTTAGGAGATGATACTGTCAATAGCTACTGATGGCTATCTGCGTTCTTTTTGGGGTCTGATGATTTATCTTTTTGGTAGGCTGTACGTGTATAATCTTTTGGGGCATGCATAGTTTTGCTTTTTGTATATCAGGCATTGTAACTAAAAAAACATGATGTCAGTGTGTATATATATATATATATATATATAGCATAGTGTATGGATGTATGTTTTACTTCACATGTTAATTTCTCTTATAACCACGTATTATGTTCTTACTTTAACAAAAAAAAAAAAATTCACCATTTATTTATACAACTGTAACCAAACAAGTTTAATTATAATATAATGAACTGGGTCTTAACTTATACTTTTATTTTTCGCATCGTAAATAATGAAGTGACGTTCCCTCCCAAAAAAGGGCATTACATCTAATTCTTCATTGTGTGTTTCAGTTAGTATTACTTAAAAGAGCAAAATCGCATGAGGTGGAGATATGGCTGCAGCAATTGAGGCTATGCAGTGAATGGCCGAGGTTATCGTGCAACAAATGGAGAGAGCTGCTCAATAGCAAGAAAAGGTTGCTCAACAACTATAAGCTACAACTGACGCTCAAAATTTGGCAGAGTGCCATCGCCACAACCCTCCTCAGTTTAAAGGAGAATTTGATCCAGAGAAAGCTAGTCTATGGATCAAGGAACTGGAGAAAATCTTCAGAGGCATGAACTGTGTGAATGACAAGAAGGTAACTTACGCCATTTTTATGCTGATTGGGGATGCTGAAGATTAGTGGAACAGGGCCCAGAGAGTGTTAGAAGCTAAAAGTCGCGTAATCACTTGGGAGGTATTCAAGAATAAGTTCTTGGAAAAGTATTTTCCCCCAAGCGCCAGACATGCAAAAGAAATGGAATTCCTCAGCTTGAGGCAAAGAAGCTTGTCTGTCAGTGAATATGCCGCGAAGTTTGAAAACTTATCCAAGTTTTTGACATATTTCCAACACCAGCTAGATGAGGTATGGAAATGTCAAAAATTTGAGGAAGGACTGAGGCATGAAGTGAAAAGAGCAGTTATCACCTTAAAGATCAACAAATTTTCAGAGCTGTTAGATACGTGTTGCCAAGGTGGAAGCTCTGGATCAAGCTTGTGACTCAAGAAATTGAAACTTTGGACCTACCAGGTTCCAAAGAGAAGGCGGCAACAACGCAAACCATTTTCAAAAGAAACCTTATTCTCGACCACCGGGAAATCAGCAGCAGACATCTGGTGGAGGTTCTAGTGGAGGTTCTGGTGGGAACCGAAGCGGACAGAATGTGACATTTCCTTCAAAATGCTTGAAATACTTGAGGATCACACAACAAGAGACTGCACCATCAAAGGAATCATCTATTTACGATGTGGGAAACCTGGACATGTCTCCAGAGACTGCAACCACACTGAGTCAGAGCCTTCAGTCAATGCCGCACGAGCTACAAAGCCGCAGATAGGGGGCTGAGTCTATACCATGAGTGGAGCTGAAGCCTCCAAATCCGAAGGTCTGATACACGGGGAAAGTGCCATAGGAGGTAATCTTTTAACTATACTGTATGACTTTGGGGCAACCCACTCTTTCATTTCTTATGATTGTGTGTGATGACTTGGTTTACCTATGTCATCCTTACCTTTTGACTAGATTATTTCTACTCCCACTGATAAACTTGTTGTTACTACCAAAGTCTGTTTGAATTGTCCTTTGGTTGTTGAGGGTCGAATCTTTTCTGTCAATTTGATTTGTTTACCCCTTTCTCAGTTAGATATAATTTTAGGGATGGATTAGTGGTCTTCCAACCATATCTTGTTATATTGTTCTAGTAAAATCATAGTTTTCCCTACGGATGAGGATTCTAGATTTTTTATGGCCAACCGAGTTCGAGCTTTCTTGAAAGAAGGAGCTCAAGGATACATGCTATTGTCTTCCTTCAAGGTCGAGAGCGAGGCTAATGTGAATGCAATTCTAATGGTTAACGAGTTCCTTGAAGTCTTTCCTGATGATGTACCTAGTCTACCACCGGAGCAGAAGATAGAGTTCGCTATTAACCTTGTACCTGGTCGAGAGCGAGGCTGATGTGAATGCAATTCTAGTGGTTAACGAGTTCATTCTAGTGGTTAACGAGTTCCCTGAAGTCTTTCCTGATAATGTACCTAGTCTACCACCGGAGCAGAAGATAGAGTTCGCTATTGACCTTGTACCTGGATCTAGTCCTGTATCTATAGTGCCTTATAGAATGTCACCATCGGAGTTAGTAGAGCTTAAGAAGCAGTTAGAAGAACCTTTGGAAAAACATTTTGTTAGACCCAGTGTGTCACCTTGGGGAGCATTAGTGTTGTTAGTTCGAAAGAAGGATGGTACTTCGCGATTGTGTGTGGACTATCGCCAACTGAATAAAGTCACAATTAAGAACAAGTATCCACTTCTGAGGATAGATGACTTAATGGCTCAACTGAAAGGAGCAGCAGTGTTCTCTAAGATCGATCTGCGATCGGGCTACCACCAGATTTGAGTAAAGGAGGATGACATTCCCAAGACGACTTTTTGTACCCGATACAGTCATTACGAAAATCTTGTGATGTTGTTTGGTGTAATGAATGCACCTGCCATATTCATGGACTACATGAATAGAATCTTTTGTCCTTACTTAGATAGATTAGTATTGTCTTCATTGAAGACATTCTGATCTACTCTCAAAATCAGGAGGATCATGGTGAACACCTCAGTATAGTTCTACAGATTCTGAAGCAGAAAAAGCTATACGCCAAACTATTGAAGTGTGAATTTTGGCTGGATGAAGTCAAGTTTTTGGGCCATGTGATCTCGAAGGAAGGGATTGTAGTAGATCCGTCAAAGGTGGAAGCAGTTCTACAGTGGGAAAGATCAAAGACGGTGACAAAAATCTGAAGCTTTGTGGGATTGGCTGGATATTATCGGAGGTTTATTAAAGGATTCTCTAAAATAGCAGGGTCTTTCACTCAGCTCACAAGAAAGAACCAAGCCTTTGAATGGACTAATGCCTGCGAAGAAAGTTTCCAAGAACTGAAGAGACGACTAACTACTTCACCAGTGTTAGTTTTACCCGATCCGAATGAACCCTTCGAAGTGTATTGCGATGCTTTATATCAAGGTTTAGGAGCTGTGCTTATGCAAAATGGAAAAGTAGTGGCTTATGCTTCGAGACAGTTGCGAGTGCATGAGAAGAACTATCCAACACATGACTAGGAGTTAGCAGCTGTAGTTTTCACCTTGAAGATATTGAGACACTTCCTGTATAGGGCGACGTTCAACGTCTTTAGTGACCACAAGAGCTTAAAGTACTTATATGATCAAAAGGAGTTGAATATGAGACAGCGCATGTGGTTGGAATTTCTGAAGGATTATGATTTCTGACTTTTGTATCACCCTGGGAAGGCAAACATCATAGCAGACGCATTGAGTAGGAAGATGCTAGTATCTCAGTCATGATGATCAAGGAAAAAGATTTGATAGAGCAATGCAGGGATATATGGTCTTTCATGGAATTAGCACCGGGAAAAATTTGTATGAACATGGTTACTATCTCAAGCCAATTAATGGAAGACATTCGGGAAAAACAAAAAATCGATAAGTTCTTACAAGAGGAAAGAGAGCTGATAAGGCAAGGCAATGCGATAACATTCGAGAAAGGAACAGATGGAATTCTAAGGTTCCGAGGTAGGGTTTGTATACCAAGGATCAAGAGCTAAGCAAGTATATACTTGAACACACTCACACGAGTAAGTTGAGTATGCACCCGGGGATAACTAAAATGTACCAAGACCTGAAGAAGTTATTTTGGTGGCATGGAATGAAGAGTGATATTACCAGATGTGTGTCTTCTTATCTGGTTTGCTAGAAAGCAAAGGTGGAACATCAAAGACCGTCAGGACTATTATAACCCCTATCTATTCCCGAATGGAAGTAGGATAGCATTGTGATGGATTTTGTGGTTGGATTACCGAAGACCAGAAAAGGTTATGACTCAATATGGGTAATCGTTGATCGACTCACGAAGTCAGCACACTTCCTACCAATAAACATAAGATACAACATGGAGAAGTTGACCCAACTGTATATCGGTGAGATCATTAGGCTACATGGTGTGCCTACCAGTATTGTTTCAAATAGGGATCCAAGGTTCACCTCAAAGTTTTGGTAAAGTCTGTAAGAAGCATTGGGAACAAAGCTACGATTGAGTTCTGCTTACCATCCACAAACTGATGGGCAATCGGAAAGGACGATCTAATCGTTGGAGGATTTGCTCAGAGCTTGCGCTTTAGAACAGACTGGAAGTTAGGATAAAGTTTTATCATTGGTAGAATTCACCTACAACAACAGTTTTCATTCAAGCATATGGATGGCACCCTATGAAGCTCTGTATGGACGACGATGCCGGATGCCTTTGTGTTGGTACCAAGATGGAGAGCGCCTTACTGTTGGACCTAATATTATACAACAGATGACTGAGAAGGTCAAGATGATTCAGGAAAAGATGAGGACAGCTCAAAGTCGGTAGAAGAGCTATGCGGACAAAAGGAGAAAGCCTCTTGAGTTTGAGGAAGGCAAGCATGTGTTTTTGAAAGTCACGCCAACGATTGGGGTTGGTCGAGTTCTGAAATCTAGAAAACTCACTCCTAAATTTCTTGGACCTTACCAAATTCTTTGTCGGATAGGTCCAGTAGCTTACCAGATAGCCTTACCACCTTTTCTTTCAAACCTTCACAATGTCTTTCATGTGTCACAACTAAGGAAATATATTCCTGACCCGAACCATGTCATAGCACCTGACATAGTACAATTGAAAGAGAACTTAACTTATGAGACACTTCCTGTAAGGATTGAAGATATGAGAGTAAAACAACTCAGAGGAAAAAAAAATCTCATTGGTGAAGGTGATCTGGAACGAAACGACCGGAGATACGACATGGGAACTGGAAGACAAGATGAAAGAGCAATACCCACAACTGTTCTAAAGTATGAAAATTTCGAGGATGAAATTTCTTTTTAGAAGGAGAGAGTTGTAACACCCCAAAAATTATTTGTTTCATCATAAATAATCATTTTATAATATTTATAATTTTTGAAATTTTTTTTAGATTTTTCGAAGATGTCGAATATTTTAATATATTTCTTATTTTACATGTGCACTGAGCAAAGTTAGTGTAACACCTTGAAAATTATTTATTTCATCATAAATAATCATTTTATAATATTTATTATTTTTGAGAATTTTTTTGAATTTTTTGAAAACGTCGAATATTTTAATGTATTCCTCATTTTACATGCACACTAAGCAGAGTCAGTGTAACACCTCAAAAATTATTTGTTTCATCATGAATAGTCATTTTTTAATATTTGTGATTTTTGAGATTTTTTGTGGATTTTTTCAGAACTATAGATTATTTTTATATATTTTTTGATTTACGTGCACGATGAGCAGAGCCGGGAAAATGAAATATTTTCCCTGAGGTTAGTAAACTTTGGACTATGAAAACGTCGATGGGTGATCTTACTAAACCCGAGGTTGGGCATAGTTTATGAAGTTTATATTTTTTGAGATTTTATCTGATAAATAAAATCCTTGTGCCGTAAAATTATCCAATGAACAATAAATATTATTTCTATTAATTGTAACTTTTGTTCACTAGATAATAGCTCTAGTAGAGTGTTAATCATTTTTTTAGAGTGTTTACTTTAGGAGACAATATTGCTTTTTACTTTATCGAGAAACGCGCGAAGCTTCTCAAGAAAACTTCCGCCCAAGCTTCTCAAGGAAGTTATACAATGTCTCTCTTCTCCCCTCACCACACGGCCATGAAAGCCATTTGGAACCAAAGATTGACTTTTCATTTATCATTACATTTTCATTTATCACTTTGGTGGCTGAACCAGAATAAATCTCTGTGATTGCTCTTCTCAACTCTATCTCATTTACATTTGTGCTTTAATTATATATGTTTGAGTTGAATTTGATATCTAGCTTATTTGCTTGATTTATCCTATATCCCATGTGGTATTTGTGAAATCTCTAATAGTCGCACATTTGTTAAACTTATTTCGCTGCATGTATTAATTGAAAATATCAAAATACATAATTTCTCAAAGTTGCAATAAAATTTGTGATCACCCAATTCACCCCCCTCTTAAGTGATGATTGTCATGGCTAACATTTTGTATTAACCATAAACTCATGTATATTAACCACTCTTTTCCAATTCATTAATCAGTTAATTTGCATTCACCAAGTAATGATATTCATCACAAAATCATGGATATTGACCATTTATTCATAATGTATTAACCAGAACATTACACTTCTCAACTCCAACTGGTAATTTATTTGTAACAAGTCTACCCTCATTATTGGGAACTCATTTTTGGATTAACCAAAAAACTAATATAAATTAACCACTTTTTCCTAATTTATTAACCAATTAATTTGCATTCACCGAGTAATGAGGTTCACCACAAAACCAAAGATATTGACAATTTATTCCTAATGTGTTAACCATAAAATTACACATCTCAACTCAAACTAGTAATTTATTTGTAACAAGTTTATCTCCATTATTGGGAACTCATTTTTGGATTAACCATAAGCTTATAGAGATTAACCACTTTTTCCTAATGCATTAACCAGTTAATTTACATTCACCAAGTAATGAGATTTACCACAAAATCATAGATATTGATCATTTATTCATAACGTGTTAACCAAAAAATTACACATCTCAACTCCCACTAGTAATTTATTTGTAACAAGTTTCCCCTCACTCTTGGGAACACGTAGTTGGATTAACCAGAAACTCATAGATATTAATCACTTTTTTCTCATGCATTAACCAATTAATTTGCATCCACCAAGTAATGAGAATCACCACAAAACCATGGATATTGACCATTTATTCCTAACGCGTTAACCATAAAATTACACATCTCAACTTCAACTGGTAATTTATTTATAACAAGTTTCCCCCACTATTGGGAACTCATTTTTGGATTAACCAGAAACATATAGAGATTAACCACTTGTTCCCAATCCTTTAACCAGTTAATTTTCATATCACAAAAAAGCTTCTCTAGTGTTATTCAAGTTACAAACTATTGTGTAACATGTTATCTGCTTCCTGGGCAAAGTTATCAACACTAAATGGCTAGGAACCCATTTAGATTCACCACAAAAGCATATCGTGTGACCATTTTTTACTAGTGTATTAACCACAAATTTTAAAATCTTAATTCTAGCTATTATTTTATATCTACTCTAATTTCTGCTCGCATGGGAACTTCTTTTTAGTTTCACCAAAAAAGATAGTGATTAACCACTTTTTCTAAATGTATTAACCTAGTAATTTACATATGAAGGTTTGTTTGATACGAAGGTTTTTTCTATTAATCTTTGTAGCTTGAATTTTTTAAGTTCTTCATTTTTCGTTCAATATTGATAATGCTGTTACGTATACCCATTCACTTTATGTTTTAGTAATTTTGTGTTTTTTTTCAAGGTTTGAAATCTAACCATTTTGGATCGGTTTAATCGGTTTTTGATAAAAAAAAATGTTTTAAGTCTACAATTTTGTGAGCTAAATGCATTTTTATCCTATTAAAAAGAAAATACAAGAAATCAAAGAAAATAGAAAATAATAATATCTCATGTCACATGCATAATTAATGTTTTATCACATCAAGTGAAAGAAGTGTCTAATAAATTAGAGTTAGTATAAGTTAAAATATAAATTCAATATTAAAGAAATATATTATATTATATTAATTAGTTTGGATTATATTTGATCAGTTTTGAAAATTAAATATGATAACTGATCCAATTCAATTAGACTATCAAAAATCAATCTAAAAATAT
The DNA here is from genome assembly GCA_029884595.1 of Ormosia semicastrata. Lineage (NCBI taxonomy): Eukaryota > Viridiplantae > Streptophyta > Magnoliopsida > Fabales > Fabaceae > Ormosia > Ormosia semicastrata. The sequence goes on along the minus strand of JAQQTO010000062.1, from coordinate 12,209,270 downwards.
CCAATCATATTCAGTTTTGATTTGATTTCAATTTTTTTTATTGGTTTTTGATGTTGTTTTCATTTTAGATTGGATTTGAACACCCATATTGTTTACCAACAACCCATCTTAGTACTAATTTTAATATTTAAAAATTAATATATATTTTGAATAAATGAATATCCTTCATTATTTTCTTATTTATACAAAATAAAAAATTTTCAAATTAACTCTCATGTATAGATTATTAATACGCTAACACACATAATATCATCATCAGCATATAAATCATTTAATTACAATTATTAAAATTATTGAATTTATTCAACTACAAGAATAAAAAAATTGAATTGTTTCAACTCAAACTAAATTTAATTAGTTTATATTGTAAGTATGGAGACAAAAATTAAAATTCCCCTAAATATCCCTACTTATTTCCTAAATACCTATCGTAGCCTTGTTCTAAGCGGATATCTTCCCTTTTTTTCATCTCATTCCACTGTTGCCATTTTCCCTCGCACGTTTTATGCCTTCTGGTCTGACTTATTCTCCATTGCGGGGCCAAAAGTTTGACTTGCTCTCAATTGTATACCAACAAAACCAATACTTTGACAAGCTCATCTACCTGGTGTTGACCTCCATCAGGTACGTTGTACTCTGTTACGTCATTCTTTAGGTGATTTTTTCATTATTTTGCTAAATATGTAGTAATGGAAGCTCGAGGTTGTGTGTTCAATTTAAGTTTTTGTTTGGGTGAAGGTGGGAGTTTACTACAAAATTTGGTTGGGTTGTTATGTGTTGAGGTTAGGGTTTATTGGAATTTAACATTAGGGAGTTTTCTGTTCTAAAAATATCTTCCAATATTATACTTGTGACTAATACGGTTGATTAATTTATTCTTCATTTGTGCTTTAATCTTGTTGTACTTGTGAAATTCAGAATTGGTCTTGCGTATATGCAGATTACATCCATGAATAGCTTATGACCAAGACAAAGGTCTAATTTGTCCAACACTGACCAAGTAACCAATGTGGTTAATATAGAAAAAACTATTATAATGACTGACTTTGCAAATATATTGAACAATTGGTTCTCATAACACAAAAGTTATGATTGTAACACCCCCTCAGAAGGATATTACATTTCAGACCAACTTCTTTTAAGAAAGACTTTACCTAAGTTATAAAGTAATTAATATTATAAAATACGAGCCTCAAAATTTCTTTTTCTGAAATAACATAAACTTGCTAAAATAGAGAAACATAATACATAAGAACTAAATAATAGACATTTCATAAAAATAAAGTTTATTACATCTATGAGTACATTATAGTTATGTTTCAAAAGCATAAAAACTTACGTACGCCAAAAATAAATACATAACTACCATATGAAAACTGAGTCTAGTCCAAGTCCAAACACCTGAAGAACAAGGTCATACACCCGATCTTCATCCAGATCCCCTTTGGGATCCCTAGCCGACAAAGCCCCCAGTCGGGGCATGTCACTACAGACGGGAGTCTGAGCAGTCGACTCTACAGAGTCCTCCCTAAGGATGGTTCCATGATCACCCCATATCTCCCCAAAAGGCAAATCAAGCTCCAAGAAAATAATTGCGTCCATAGTAAACATAGCAGCCTCACACTGGGTCATACTTCAAAATAAGGTGACATCGCCGACATACTATATACGCCCCGTATCTCAACAAACATTCCATGTTTCGATGCCCCCATGAAACTGTAGCCTAACAAAACCTCGTAGATCTTGCCTTGCAGCCATCCCAGTCTTCCCAGGCACAATCACAAGATAAAAACAGACAGAACAAATAGAACAATATAATAAAGAGGTGAGATCCTATACATCAATACCAGCATGGCAGCAAGAAACAAGAAGAATAATAATAATGTCATTCATAAACCTCAATATCAAGGAACAACAGATATAATCATGTAGATACAGGAATATCATAGAACAATAGGTATAATCATGTTAATACAAGAATATCACAGAACAATAGGTATAATCATGTCATCAATTGATAGATAATTTAACAATTTATATCACAATACATGAATATTGACCATGCCATAACAAGTAAGTATACTGACTATACCACCACATTATTCATACTGACCATGCCATGACAGTATGTATACTAACTATGCATAATGCACAATGCACTGACACCCACTCCGTGGAGCTAAAACCAAATGTCGGAGAGAATGATCGGGAGAGTCACTGTCTGTATATCGTTAGCCTCAAATCAAGTGCTTCACAATATAATCAATATGCATAACTTGGCTATACAAGACACTCTCAACCGAATCGTGAATAGGATAGTGCCTAGTCGAGATCATCAGAGTGTCGCTTCAGCTTTACCACAGCCTAGTGGAGCTACCAACTATCCACATGTAGGATACCTGCACCCTGACACCTCCAAGTTCAACCACAAGTGAACTACACTACACTATTCGCACCCGCGCAAAGGTGTAATTCAATCTCCTAGGCATACAGCCTTAACAACAAGTCATCAAGACTTTTACTTTCACAATGCTTGATGGGATGACATGAGAAATCAACACTCATTAACAGCATCATTCCATGAAAAACAAACCACCACTGGGTTAAGCCATCCACTGATATTTCCAGGTCCAGTACGTCGGCCTGACAGTACAAGGCTATTATATTTAGCCACAAAGCACTCCCATTGTGCAAATTCAAGGATCATCATTATCAATTCACTTAAAGCATTCTTACAAATTTATTTAGCATATAGCACCATTGTTTCACCATTAGGCTTTAATTGTAACACTTTCAAGAAAAGGGTAGAAATCAATCTAAATCACCAAACTCTTCTAACTAAGTTCCTTGAGTGACCTTTCCTCATATTGTTCACTAAAACTTAAAAAGAAACCACATTGTCTTACCATTCTTATCTTATGAATCCTTTTCTCGATTATCAAGTCAACTAGATTCACCACTAATAAATCATTTTTCATTATTTCAATTATCCCTAAAATTATTTCCATTGGTATATCCAAAAGTTATTACTCCTCAAATCATGACATTATGATTATCTTCTCTCTTACTTATAAATCATTTAACCCTAATTTGTCATCCAATTCACCTAAACAATATTTTCCAACATTCTTTCTAAATCTTTCATTATTCAACTTCTAAATAAAATTCTTTCCATCCTAATTACTCTTTTATCCCATTATCAAATATTTTAGGTCTCCAATTCACTATTTCATCCAATTATCAAATATCATGGCCAAAATCAAGTCTTTTCAATGGTAAAAACTTGTTTATTTCCTCTTCCAACTTGTAACCTCATGAATCATATTTTTGTCACTTAATCATCTAAGTCCTTAATCAATAAATATTTTTCTCATGGTTACCTCTTCCTAGGCCAAGAAGGCATTGATCATCAAGAGATCAAGGGGACCAAAAATCATTACTTTACAACATAATCATAGTATGCAACATACTTTAATCATCATAATTAATTAAATTCATGCTTACTATCAAAATCACATCATCATATATATCCATTAAGCCATTTCAATCATCTCTTGCATACAACAATATCATATAATCATATAAAATCAAACAAACATATATCAAAAGTCACACAATCGAGTGGATGAATCCTCACGTGGACTCTCCACTCCCAACATAACCATTTGTTCCTCACCAACATAGCATGGTTGATGAGGTTAATCTCCCTCTTACCTTAGGTGTAGCCTCCTAGATCCTTGTAAGTCCTCTTGAAAAAGCTTCTCCTTCTAAGAAGATCCTTAAAACAAAACAACACACAAGCATTAACATTTAGGGCTTGGAAACAATATGATTTTGAAAGAACCCACAACAACAAAATGTCTTAGTATAGGGTTTTAATTCAAGAGATGTGAATGGATGAAATTAAAGAAGATTAAGAGAGTGGGTTGAGGGTGTGGCCGTGGGGCTTTCCAAGAGAAAAGAAGAGAGTTTTATACTTTAGTTTCTTAATTCTTGATAAAAAGATGAAAATGAACTAGGTGATAGCAAAAAAATTAACTTTTTGGTCCTTTAAGGGCCAATGGTTGTGAGCCTTGGGAGAAAGAAATGGAAGAAAGTGTTTGATAGATGGTCATTTACAAACAAACAAGGAAAGCTTAGGAAAAATGAGAACTTTACCTTAGAAGCTTTCAAGTCGTAGATTGTAGAATCACTTGAACAAGCTAAAATCTTCACTCAAATGGTCTTGGGAAAAGTTATAGATTTAAGAAGGTAGATGAGTGAAAATCAAAGAAAATGATATAGTGGTTTTTGGGAGGGTGGCCGTGAGGTATAGAGAAAAAAAATGAGAGGAAGAAAAATAGAAATCAAGAATATCACTTTAAGAGCTTCAAGTTAGGACTTGAAAGAAAATGATGAAGATGAGAGAATTCGATGATGATCACAACATAGAAAATCATTCAAAAAGTGTGTAGATTCTAGAAATATGATTGATTGGAGCAAACAAAATGGAAGAGAGAAAGTTGAGAGTGGTAACCGTGAGGTATGAGGGAAAATGAGAGAAAGTGAGAGAAAGGAAAAAGTGAGAGAAAAGATGAAAATTTTTGAAATGAAATTGGAAATGATGCTTTGCGTGAAAAGATGACAAAGTTGTCATCTTTTCCCCCCTCCAAAACTATGCACTCCTTGGGAGAAGGAGCAAAGCTTCCTTTGCAAACTTCTCCCAAAGCTTCCCTGAGAAGCTTTTCATATTTTCTCAAAAAGTCAACCAATGATATCATGTGGTGATGTTACTTAGATGATATCATAAAAGTAACTAGATTGAAATAATCTACTAGGTTTTTATTACAAGTTATTATCCAATGGATAATAGTTACAATTAACAAAGTCGATATTTAGTGTCCAATGGATAATAGAACGTACTCAAATTTTATCCATTAGATAAAATCTTAAAAAATGAAAATTTCGTAAACTGTGTCCAGCCTCGAGTTTCGTAAGATCCATCATCACCATTTCCACAATCCAATGGTTTCCATCCTCGGGAAAAATATTTCATTTTCCCGGCCCCGCTCAGTGCACGTAAATTAAAAAATATATTAAAATAATCAAATAATTTAAATAATTTCAGAAAAATTCACAAAAATCATAACTATTATAAAATGAATATATATCATGAAATAAACAATTTTTGTGGTGTTATAACTTTCCCTTCTAAAAAGAAATTTCGTCCTCGAAATTTGTTATACCTTAGAACACATATGGATATTGCTCCTTGTAGAAAATGTTTCCAGATCTTCAATGCGACCACAAAAGCTAACACCGAGCTTGTGTAGGGTAGTTCTTCTCATGTACTCTCAGTTGTCTTGAAGCATATACTACTACTTCTTCTATTCCGAACAAGCACACATTCTAAACTCTAACGTGGAGCATCACGAGACGTCTCAAAAGATTCGTTGGGACTGGATAGAACCAACACTAGCAAAATAGTCGAGTATCTTTTTAACCCTCAAAAAATTTCTTCACATGTATCAGTCTATACAAAAGCTTGACTCTTTCATGTGAGTTGGATAAGAGGCCCTGCTATCTTGGAAAATCCTTTGATGAATCTCCGATAATAACAAGCTAATCCCACAAAGCTACGAATCTCCGTTACGATTTTTTATTTTTTTTTCATTTAAGAACTGTTTCAACTTTCGATGGATCCATAACAATTCCTTCTTTTGAAATCACGTGCTCTAAAAATTTAACTTTATCCCACCAAAACTCGCCTTTGATAACTTTGCATACATCTTCTTCTCCTTCAAAATCTGAAGAACCACACTGAGAGGTTCAGCATATTCTTTCGAGCTTCGAGAATCATTCAAAACGTCGTCAATAAAGACAACAACAAATTTATCTAAATATGAAAGAAAGATCGTATTCATGTAATCGATGAATAATACCGGACCTATCTGACGAAGAATTTGATATGGTTCAATAAAATTTAGGAATGAGTTTCATGGATTCAAATCTAGAAATCTCTATCTCAGGAAACACTAAAGTCTTATTGGAATAAGATAATAAGATATGGTTAGAAGATAACTAATCCATTTCTGAGATCATTTCTATCTGTGAAAAAGGCAAATAATTAAATTAGCAGAAATGTTCCAATTTCTAACAATAACAAGATAATTTAAACAAACTTGTGTAACAACAACAGGCTTAAAAATAAGAATGGCAATACTCAAGTCAAAAGGAAATAAATACACAAACAACCCAAATTAGTTCGCACAGTCATAGGTAACAAAAGAATGGGTCGCCACTGAGTCAAATAGTACAATTTAAGGCTTACTCCCTATGGTAAATCTCTCTTGGTTAGATCTTCAAATTGGGAGGCTACTGCTCTACTCAACGTATAGACTCTTCCTCCTACTTCAGACCTCGAAGTACATACGTTACTAATGGAAGGCTTCATCCTTTGTGAAGTACAATTCCTAAACACTTGTCATGGCTTTTCGCACTTGAAACAAACTTTTCCCTTGATCGTACCATCCCTCGTTAAGTGATTCCTTCCACACTTCTTACAATGTGATAAAAATTTCACGGTCTGACCAAATCTGTTGTGACTAGTACTTCTCCAACCATTTGCTGTTGGTGTTGATTCCCTGATGGCCGTAAATATGATTTCTGCCAAAATCGCTTGACCTTACGATTTCTCCTCTTTTGAAACTAATATGGTCCAATGTTATGGGGTCTCATATCCTGAGACTGATTCAACTCCAACAAAATCTGAGCCTCGGCTATCAATTCCTGTTGTTGCTGAGTGGCCCTCTGATTCTATTGTATTTTTATGCCAGCCACTCTTTGCATTGTTTCTTCGCAACCATCCTTTCGTTGTTGTGTTCCACATTCCCACGCGTGCATCTACCGCGAGCCATTGCCTTTTCCTTGAAAATAGATAAATCAAAACACAATGGGAACAAGAAGTAACCATTTCAAATAATATTGTCTCCTTTTGGAGACCAAGCAATACATCTCTGTGTTTAGTTTCAAAGAAACACACAGCACCAACAAAGCAAACATACCCATAAATCCAAAAGACTTGGACTTCGACTTTACTCACACTGGAGGTACCATTGCAAAAGGTGTCAGTACAAACAATTCTACACGAGTTCAATCATCCAACTGGACTTTTACTAGAATAATCATTATTCTCCTAGTTCACCTAATTGAAGTCATAGTTTCCTATCCACACAGAGTATTACATATTGAGTTAGCCAGTCCTCAATATCATGTAACTATGTAACAGTAACTACTAACATCCAACCTAAAGCAACTTATGCAATCCTCTTTTAACATCTCAGACAAAAGATAAGGAAATGCACAACACACATAAAAATTTTCTACACGTCTAAGCATAGTCAGTCTACACCCCGACTCAACAGGATGAACTGCTCTGATACCACCTAATGTAACATCCCCTCAGAAGGGCATTACATTTCAGACTAACTTCTTTTAAGAAAGACTTTACCTAAGTTATAAAGTAATTAATATTATAAATTACGAGCCTCAGAATTTCTTTTTCTGAAATAACATAAACTTGCTAAAATAAAGAAACACAATACATAAGAACTGAATAATAGACCTTTCATAAAAATAAAGTTTACTACATCCATGAGTATATTATAATTATGTTTCAAAAGCATAAAAAATTACGTACGCCAAAAATAAAGAAATAACTACCACATGAAAACTGAGCTGAGTCCAAGTCCAAACACCTGAAGAACAGGGTCATGCACCCGATCTTCATCCAGATCCCCTTCGGGATCCCTAGCAGACAAAGCCCCATGTCGGGGCATATCATTACGAACGGGAGTCCGAGCAATCGACTCTACAGAGTATTCCCTAGGGATGATTCCACGATCACCCCATATCTCCCCAAAAGGCAAATTAAACTCCAAGAAAATAGTTGCGTCCATAGTAAACGTAGCGGCCTAACATTGGGTCATACTTCAAAATAAGGTCACATCGCTGACATACTGTATACGCCCCGTGTCTCAACGAACATTCCATGCTTCGATGCCTCCATGAAACTGTAGCCTAACAAAACCTCGTAGATCTTGCCATGCCGCTATTGCAGTCTTCCCAGGCACAAGCACAAGTCAGAAACAGACAAAACAAATAGAACAATATAATAAAGAGGTGAGATCCTATACATCAATACCAGTATGGCAGCAAGAAACAAGAAGAATAACAATAATGTCATTCATAAACAACAATATTAAGGAACAGTAGATATAATCATGTAGATGCATGAATATCACAGAACAATGAGTATAATCATGTTAATACAAGAATATTACAGAACAACAACTATAATCATGTCGTCAAGCGATACCTAATTAAACAATGTATATCACAATACATGAATACTGACCATGCCATAACAAGTAAGTATATTGACTGTACCACCACATTATGCATACTGACCATGCCACGACAGTATGTATACTGACTATGCATAATGCACAATGCACTAACACCCACTCTATGGAGCTAAAACCAAACGTCAGAGCGAATGATCGGGAGAGTCACTATCTGGATATCGTTAGCCTCAAATCATGATCTTCTTGATATAATCAATATGCATAACCTGGCTATACAAGACACTCTCAACTGGATCGTTAATAGGATAGTGCCTGGTCGAGATCATCGGAGTGTCGTTTCAGCTTTACCATGGCCCAGTGGAGCTACCAACTGTCCACATGTGGGATAACTGCACCCCGATGACTGCAAGTTCAACCACATGTTAATTACACTAAGCTATTCGCACCCGTATAAAGGTGTAATTCAATCTCCTAAGCATACAGCCTTAACAATAAGTCATCAAGACTTTTACTTTCACAATGCATGATGGGATGACATGAGAAATCAACACTCATTAACAGCATCATTCCATGAAAAGCAAACCACCACTGGGTTAAGCCATCCACTGATATTTTCAGGTCTAGTACGTCGGCTCGACAGCACAGGGCTATTATATTAAGCCACAAAGCACTTCCGTTGTGCAAATTCACGGATCATCATTATCAATTCACTTAAAGCATTCTTACAAATTTCTTTAGCATATAGCATCATTGTTTCACCATTAGGCTTTAATTATAACATTTTCAAGAAAAGGTTAGAAATCAATCCAAATCACCAAACTCTTCTTACTAAGTTCCTCAAGTGACCTTTCCTCATATCGTTCACTAAAACTTAAAAAGAAACTACATTGTCTTAACCTCCCAATTCTTTTCCTTTTCCTCTAAGTCTTTCAAGTTTTTACTGTTCCTTTCTCAAGCTTGTTTTTCCTCTCAAAATCAAAAATTACACTTTTTCTAAATGATAAAATTTATTTTTTTCCATTCTTATCTTATGAATCCTTAATTAAATTTCTCCATTATCAAGTCAACTAGATTCACCAATAATAAATTATTTTCCATTATTCCAGTTATCCCCAAAATTATTTCCATTGGTATATCCAAAAGTTATTACTCCTCAAATTATGCATTATGATTATCTTCTCTCTTACTTATAAATCCTTTAACCCTAATTTGTCATCCAATTCACCTAAATAATATTTTCTAACATTCTTTCTAAATCTTTCATTATTCAACTTCTAAATAAAATCATTTTCATCCTAATTACTCTTCCATCCTATTATCAAATATTTTAAGTCTCCAATTCACTCTTTCATCCAATTACCAAATATCATGGCCAAAATCAATTCTTTTCAATGGTAAAAACATGTTTCTTTCCTCTTCCAACTTATAACCTCATGAATCATATTTTTGTCACCTAATCATCTAAGTCCTTAATCAATAAATATTTTTCTCATGGATACCTCTTCCTAGGCCAAGATGGCCGTGAGCCTCAAGAGATCAAGGGGACCAAAAATCATTCCTTTACAACATAATCATAGCATGCCACATACTTTAATCATCACAATTAATTAAGTTCATGCTTACTATCAAAATCACATTATCACATATATCCATTAAGCCATCACAATCATCTCTTGCATACAACATCATATATTCATACAACATCAAACAAACATAAATCAAAAGTCACACAATCGAGTGGATGAATCCTCGCGTGGACTCTCCACTCCCAATACAACCATTAGTTCCTCACCACCATAGCATGGTTAATGAGGTTAATTTCCCTCTTACCTTAGGTGTAGCCTCCTATCTCCTTTTAAGTCCTTTTGAAAAAGCTTCTCCTACCAAGAAGATGCTTAAAACAAAACAACACATAAGCATCAACATTTAGGGCTTGGAAATAAGATGATTTTGAAAGAACCCACAACAACAAAATGTCTTAATATGAGGTTTTAATTCAAGAGATGTGGATGGATGAAATTAAAGAAGATTAAGAGAATGGGTTGAGGGTGTGGCCGTGGGGCTTTCCAAGAGAAAAGTAGAAAGTTTTATACTTTGGTTTCTTGATTCTTGATAGAAAGATGAAAATGAACTAGGTGATAGCAAAAAAATCAAATCTTTGGTCGGTCAAGGGCCAATGGTTGTGAGCCCTGGGAGAAAGAAGTGGAAGAAAGTGTTTGATAGATGGTCATTCACAAACAAACAAACAAAGCTTAGGAAAGATGAGAACCTTACCTTAAAAGCTTTCAAGTCCTAGATTGTATAATCACTTGAAGAAGCCAAAATCTTCACCCAAATGGTCTAAGGAAGAAATATAGATTCCAGAAGGTAGATGAGTGAAATCAAAGAAAATGAGATAGTGGTTTTAGTGAAAGTGGCCATGAGGTATAGAGAAAGAAAAATGAGAGGAGGGAAAATAGAAATCAAGAATATCACTTTAAGAGCTTCAAGTTAGGGCTTGAAAGAAAATGATGAAGGTGAGAGAATTTGATGAAGATCACAACATAGAAAATCATCCAAAAATAGTGTAGATTCTAGAAATATGATTGATTGGAGCAAACAAAATAGAAGAGAGAAATTAAGAGTGGTGGCCGTGATGTAAGAGGGAAAATGAGAGAAAGAGAGAGAAAGGAAAAAGTGAGAGAAAATATGGAAATTTTTGAAATGAAATTGGAAATGATGCTTTGCGTGAAAAGATAACAAAGTTGTCATCTTTTCCCCCCTCCAAAACCGTGCACTCCTTGGGAGAAGGAGCAAAGCTTCCTTTGCAAGCTTCTCCCAAAGCTTCCTTTGCAAGCTTCTCCCAAAGCTTCCTTTGCAAGCTTCTCCCAAAGCTTCCTTGAGAAGCTTTTCATATTTTCCCAAAAAGTCAACCAATGATATCATGTGGTGATGTTACTTAGATGATATCATAAAAGTGACAAGATTAAAATAATCTACTAGGTTTTTATTACAAGGTATTATCCAATGGATAATAGTTACAATTAACAAAGTCGGTATTTATTGTCCAATGGATAATAGAACGTACCCAAATTTTATCCGTCAGATAAAATCTTGAAAATGAAAACTTCGTAAACTGTGTCCAGCCTCGAGTTTAGTAAGATCCGTCGTCGTCATTTCCACAGTCCAATGTTTTCCATCCTCTGGGAAAATATTTCATTTTCTCGGCCACGCTCAGTGCACGTAAATTGAAAAATATATTAAAATAATTAAACAATTCAAATAATTTCATAAAAATTCACAAAAATCATAACTATTATAAAATGAATATATATCATGAAACAAACAATTTTTGAGGTGTTACAACTCTCCCCTTCTAAAAAGAAATTTCGTCCTCGAAATTTGTTATACCTTAGAACACATGCAGATATTGCTCCTTATAGAAAATGTTTCCAGATCTTCAATGCGACCACAAAAGCTAACACCGAGCTTGTGTAGGGTAGTTCTTCTCATGTACTCTCAGTTGTCTTGAAGCATATACTTCTACTTCTTCTATTCTGAACAAGCACACATTCTAAACTCTAACATGGAGCATCACGAGACGTCTCAAAAGGTTCGTTGGGACTAGGTAGAACCAACACTGGCAAAATAGTCGAGTATCTCTTTAACCCTCAAAAAATTTCTTCACATGTATCAGTCTATACAAAAGCTTGACTCTTTCATGTGAGTTGGATAAGACGTCCTGCTATCTTGGAAAATCCTTTGATGAATCTCCAATAATAACAAGCTAATCCCACAAAGTTACGAATCTCCGTTACGGTTTTTGATTTTTTTTTTCATTCAAGAACTGCTTCAACTTTCGATGGATCCACAACAATTCCTTCTTTTGAAATCACGTGCCCTAAAAATTTAACTTTATCCCACCAAAACTCACCTTTGATAACTTTGCATACATTTTCTTCTCCTTCAAAATCTGAAGAACCACACTGAGAGGTTCAGCATGTTCTTTCGAGCTTCGAGAATCATTCAAAACGTCGTCAATAAAGACAACAACAAATTTATCTAAATACGAAAGAAAGATCATATTTATGTAATTGATGAATACTACCAGACCTGTCTGATGAAGAATTTGCTATGGTTCAAAAAAATTTAGGAATAAGTTTCATGGATTCAAATCCAAAAATCTCTGTCTCAGGAAACACTAAAGTCTTATTGGAATAGGATAATAAGATATGCTTAGAAGATAACTAATCCATTTCTGAGATCATGTCTATCTGTGCAAAAGGCAAACAATTAAATTAGGAGAAAGGTTCTAATTTCTAACAATAACAAGATAATTTAAACAAACTTGTGTAACAATAACAGGCTTAAAAATGAGAATGGCAATACTCAAGTCAAAAGGAAATAAATACACAAACAACCCAAATTAGTGCGCACAGTCATAGGTAACAAAAGAATGGGTCGCCACTGAGTCAAATAGTACAATTTAAGGCTTACTCCCTATGGTACAATCTCTCTTGGTTAGATCTTCAAATTGGGAGGCTTCTACTCCGCTCAACGTATAGACTCTTCCTCCTGCTTCAGACCTCGAAGCATATACGTTACTAATGGAAGGCTTCATCCTTTGTGAAGTACAATTCCTAAACATGTGTCCTGACTTTCTGTACTTAAAACAAACTTTTCCCTTGATCGTACCATCCCTCGTTAAGTGATTCCTTCCACACTTCTTACAATGTGATAATAATTTCACGGTTTGACCGAATATGCTATGACTAGTACTTCTCCAACCATTTGCTATTGGTGTTGATTCCTTGGTGGCCGTAAATATGATTTCTGCCAAAATTGCTTGACCTTACGATTTCTCCTCTTTCGAAACTAATATGGTCTAATGTTATGGGGTCCCATATCCTGAGATTGATTCAACTCCAACAAAATCTGAACCTCGGCTATCAATTCCTACTGTTGCTGAGTGGCCCTCTGATTCTGTTGTATTGCTACGCCAGCCACTCTTTGCATTGTTTCCGCAATCGCAACCATCCCTCCGTTGTTGTGTTCCACATTCCCACACGTACGTCTACCGCGAGCCATTGCCTTTTCTTTGAAAACAGACAAATCAAAACACAATGGGAACAAGAAATAACCATTTCAAATAATATTGTCTCCTTTTGGAGACCAAGCAGTACATCTCTGTGTTTAGTTTCAAAGAAACACACAGCACCAACAAAGCAAACATATCCATAAATCCAAAAGACTTGGACTTCGACTTTACTCACACTGGAGGTACCATTCCAAAAGGTGTCGGTACAAACAATTCTGCACAAGTTCAATCATCCAACTGGACTATTACTAGAAGAACCATTATTCTCCTAGTTCACCTAGTTGAAGTCATAGTTTCCTATCCACACAGAGTATTACATATTGAGTTGGCCAGTCCTCAATATCATGTAACTATGTAATAGTAACTACTAACATCCAACCTAAAGCAACTTATGCAATCCTCTTTTAACATCTCAGACAAGAGACAAGGAAATGCACAACACACATAGAAATTTTATACATGTCTAAGTATAGTCAGTCTATACCCGGACTTAATAGGATGAACTGCTCTGATACCACCTACTGTAACATCCCCTCAGAAGGGCATTACATTTCAGACTAACTTCTTTTAAGAAAGACTTTACCTAAGTTATAAAGTAATTAATATTATAAAATACGAGCCTCAGAATTTCTTTTTCTGAAATAACATAAACTTGCTAAAATAGAGAAACACAATACATAAGAACTGAATAATAGGCTTTTCTTAAAAATAAAGTTTACTACATCCATGAGTACATTATAATTATGTTTCAAAAGCATAAAAAATTATGTACGCCAAAAATAAATAAATAACTACCACATGAAAACTGAGCCTAGTCCAAGTCCAAACACCTGAAGAATAGGGTCATGCACCCGATCTTCATCCAGATCCCCTTCGGGATCCCTAGCCGACAAAGCCCCATATCGGGGCATATCACTACGAATGGGAGTCCGAGCAGTCGACTCTACAGAGTCCTCCATAGGGATGATTCCACGATCACCCCATATCTCCCCAAAAGGCAAATCAAACTCCAAGATAATAGTTATGTCCATAGTAAACGTAGCGGCCTAACACTGGGTCATACTTCAAAATAAGGTCACATCATTGACATACTGTATGTGCCCCGTGTCTCAACGAACATTCCATGCTTTGATGTCCCCATGAAACTGTAGCCTAACAAAACCTCGTAGATCTTGCCATGCCGCTATTGCAGTCTTCCCAGGCACAAGCACAAGTCAGAAATAGACAAAACAAATAGAACAATATAATAAAGAGGTGAGATCCTATACATCAATACCAATATGGCAGCAAGAAACAAGAAGAATAACAATAATGTCATTCATAAACAGCAATATCAAGGAACAATAGATATAATCATGTAGATACAGGAATATCACAGAACAACGAGTATAATCATGTTAATACAAGAATATTACAGAACAACAGGTATAATCATGTCGTCAAGCGATACCTAATTTAACAATGAATATCACAATACATGCATACTGACCATGCCATAACAGGTATACTGATTGTACAACCACATTATGCATACTGACCATGCCACAACAGTATGTATACTGACTATGCATAATGAACAATGCACTAACACCCACTCTATGGAGCTAAAACCAAACGTCAGCGAGAATGATTGGGAGAGTCACTATCTGGATATCGTTAGCCTCAAATCATAATCTTCTTGATATAATCAATATGCGTAACCTGGCTATACAAGACACTCTCAACCGGATCGTGAATAGGATAGTGCCTGGTCAAGATCATCGGAGTGTCGCTTCAGCTTTACCATGGCCCAGTGGAGCTACCAACTATCCACTTGTGGGATACTTGCACCCCGACACCTGCAAGTTCAACCACATGTTAACTACACTACGCTATTCGCACCTGCACAAAGGTATAATTCAATCTCCTAGGCATACAGCCTTAACAACAAGTCATCAAGACTTTTACTTTCACAATGCATGATGGGATGACATGAGAAATCAACACTCATGAACGGCATCATTCCATGAAAAGCAAACCACCACTGGGTTAAGCCATCCACTGATATTTCCGGGTCCAGTACGTCAGCTCGACAGCACAGGGCTATTATATTAAGCCACAAAGCACTTCCGTTGTGCAAATTCAAGAACCATCATTATCAATTCACTTAAAGCATTCTTACAAATTTCTTTAGCATATAGCATCATTGTTTCACCATTAGGCTTTAATTGTAACACTTTCAAGAAAAGGTTAGAAATCAATCCAAATCACCAAACTCTTCTTACTAAGTTCCTCGAGTAACCTTTCCTCATATCGTTCACTAAAACTTAAAAAGAAACCACATTGTCTTAACCTCCCAATTCTTTTCCTTTTCCTCTAAGTCTTTCAAGTTTTTACTGTTCCTTTATCAAGCTTGTTTTTCCTCTCAAAATAAAAAATTTCACTTTTTCTAAATGATAAAATTTATTCTTTTATGTTCTTATCTTATGAATCCTTAATTAAATTTCTCCATTATCAAGTCAACTAGATTCACCACTAATAAATCATTTTCCATTATTCCAGTTATCCTCAAAATTATTTCCATTCGTATATCCAAAAGTTATTACTCCTCAAATCATGACATTATGATTATCTTCTCTCTTACTTATAAATCATTTAACCCTAATTTGTCATCCAATTCACCTAAATAATATTTTCTAACATTCTTTCTAAATCTTTCATTATTCAACTTCTAAATAAAATCCTTTTCATCCTAATTATTCTTCCATCCCATTATCAAATATTTTAGGTCTCCAATTCACTCTTTCATCCAATTACCAAATATCATGGCCAAAATCAATTCTTTTCAATGGTAAAAACTTGCTTCTTTCCTCTTCTAACTTGTAACCTCATGAATCATATTTTTGTCACCTAATCATCTAAGTCCATAATCAATAAATATTTTTCTCATGGATACCTCTTCCTAGGCCAAGATGGCCGTGAGCCTCAAGAGATCAAGGGGACCAAAATTCATTCCTTTACAACATAATCATAGCATGCCACATGCTTTAATCATCACAATTAATTAAGTTCATGCTTACAATCAAAATCACATTATCACATATATCCATTAAGCCATCACAATCATCTCTTGCATACAACATCATATATTCATACAACATCAAACAAACATAAATCAAAAGTCGCACAATCGAGTGGATGAATCCTCACGTGGACTTTCCACTCCCAACACAACCATTAGTTCTTCACCACCATAGCATGGTTGATGAGGTTAATCTCCCTTTTACCTTAGGTGTAGCCTTCTATCTCCTTGTAAGTCCTTTTGAAAAAGCTTCTCCTTCCAAGAAGATGCTTAAAATAAAACAACACATAAGCATCAACATGTAGGGCTTGGAAACAAGATGATTTTGAAAGAACCCACAACAACAAAATGTCTTAATATGAGGTTTTAATTCAAGAGATGTGGATGGATGAAATTAAAGAAGATTAAGAGAAAAGTAGGGTTTTATACTTTGGTTTCTTGAGAAAGATGAAAATGAACTAGGTGATAGCAAAAAAATCAAATTTTTAGTGGGGGGCTTTCCAAGAGAAAAAGTAGAGAAAGTTTTATACTTTGGTTTATAATCACTTGAACAAGATTCTTGATAGAAAGATGAAAAAGGTGAACAAAGAAAATAAGATAGTGGTTTTGGTGATAGCAAAAAGAGGAGGGAAAATCAAATTTTAGGGCTTGAAAGAAAATGATGAAGGTGAGAGAATTTAATGATGATGACAAAGATAGAAAATCATCCAAAAAGTGTGTAGATTCTAGAAATATGATTGATTGGAGCAAACAAAATAGAAGAGAGACATTGAGAGTGGTGGCCGTGATGTATGAGGGGCCAATGGCTGTGAACCCTGGGAGAAAGAAGTGGAAGAAAGTGTTTGATAGATGGTCATTCACAAACAAATAAAGAAAGCATAGGAAAGATGAGAACCTTACCTTAAAAGCTTTCAAGTCCTAGATTGTATAATCACTTGAACAAGCCAAAATCTTCACCTAAATGGTCTTAGGAAGAGATATAGATTCAAGAAGGTAGATAAGTGAAATCAAAGAAAATAAGATAGTGGTTTTGGTGAGAGTGGCTGTGAGGTATAGAGAAAAAAAAATGAGAGGAGGGAAAATAGAAATCAAGAATATCACTTTAAGAGCTTCAAGTTAGGGCTTGAAAGAAAATGATGAAGGTGAGAGAATTTAATGATGATGACAGCATAGAAAATCATCCAAAAAGTGTGTAGATTCTAGAAATATGATTGATTGGAGCAAACAAAATAGAAGAGAGACATTGAGAGTGGTGGCCGTGATGTATGAGGGAAAATGAGAGAAAATGAGAGAAAGTGAGAGAAAGGAAAATTTGAGAGAAAAGATGGAAACTTTTTGAAATGAAATTGGAAATGATGCTTTGAGTGAAAAGATGACAAAGTTGTCATCTTTCCCCCCTCCAAAATAGTGCACTCCTTGGGAGAAGGAGTAAAGCTTCCTTTGCAAGCTTCTCCCAAAGCTTCCTTGAGAAGCTTCTCACATTTTCCCAAAAGGTCAACCAATGATGTTGTAACACCCATCGTAGGGTATCACATTTAAGACTAATCCTAATAAAACTTACCCAAGTTGTAAAAGAATTAATCTTGTAAAAACGTTAATTTTAAAATTTCATTTGCGGAATAAAATAGAATAAGTAAACTGAGTAAAACTTCATAAGTATAACTTGTCATTAAAAATAAACACACCAAAATATATGTATTGATATTACAAACCTTGTCCCAAATAATTTACATAAATACAAATACACTCCAAAAGTAAAATATAGACATAAATATTAAACAGAAACTCTAAAAACAGACCTAAGGATTTAGGCCCTCAGAAGGATCCTCTTCCTCTACTATATCATCAAAGAACCCTAGCGGATATAGTGGTCACCTAACAGGGGTCCTTGTGGAAGACATCATAGAGTCCTCACGCGGTGTATACACAGTGCCACCCCTAAGTTCATGAATAGGCATCGTGAATTCCAAGCGCACAGACACATGCTGAGTTAAAATAGGGATCCCATCACGGGTCCCACTCAAGTTCAGAGTTAAATCCCCAGTATACACAAAATGTTCGTTATCGAGATCGAACCTCCAAGCATCAGTCCCACCATGGAACTTAACTCAGACAAAACCTAAAACATGACGCCTCGCCGCCATACCAATAAACACAGAAAGTATCACTGATAGTAAATAGAATTATCAGCTTCCACGTCTCCCTGGTCTTCATCCAACATACACAATAAAACAGAAATAATATAGTAAAAAGGTGAAATTTCCTACATCAATACCAGTATGACAGTAGAGAAAATGACAGCAAATAAACAAATATTATATCAAAGCAGCAAATCATATTTTCACATCATAGATAAAATATCAGATAAATATATTTATCATATCAATATGCTGACAAACTGTGCATATGCATACAGACCCATTCCTACTCCATTGTGTTAAACACAGTTTTGGAGAGAATGATCACGGAGACATGTCTGTAACTCGGCTGTCGCGGCCAAATGTGCTATAATTTATCAATTTATCAACGTGTACCTCAAGGCATTATACAAGACATTCTACACCAGATCATGATATAGGACAGTGTCTCAGTCTGGATCGTCGGTGCATTTGCATCTGTCTGCCTCACGGACAGAAGAGCTACTAACTGTCCATTGTGAGGTACCCACACCCCGACGCCCCCAAGGTCAACAAGTGACCGACACTTGTCTACTCGCACCCGCACATAGGTTTGATTCATCTCCTAGGCATATAGCCTTAACCAAATAAGTTGACACCTTTTTTAATGCATAATGTATGATTTAAACACACATACAATCATTATTTTCACAGTATTTCACATACCCTCACCTTCTCTTGACGGTATCACTATTCAACATAACCAGGCCCACCACAACAGTCCGACAACAAACTACTGTTATGTTCAATCGCGTAGCGATATTATCTCATTTTTGCAATCGCAAAACATTTCTCTTATGTTTTCAAATAGCGTAAAGATTTTTCAACGTTTTCTCAATCGCGTAAATATTTTATCGCATTTTCTTAATCGCGTAACAAAGAATTACTATTTTTAAATTGTGTAAGAATTTTTCTGCGTATTTTCAATCGCATAAAATATTTCTAACATATTCTAAGCCCAAATTAAAACTTTTCTTATTTATTTTCAAAATTTGACTTTAATTCCAATATTTCTTTAATAATCATCTATAAATAATAATTCCAACATTTTCTCACTAAAAATAGTATTTTCTACTATTTTTCAAAAAATAATAATTTCTACTATTTTTCACAAAATAACATTTCTTTGATTAAGTTATGATATTACAGCTCAAAATTTCCTAACGCGCTTCAAAACCCAAAGAGTGAGCTATACGTCAGTAAATTTCAAGTTTCAACTTTTATTTTACTTAATAACCTAATTACACTAATTTAATTAAAAATTAGTTTACTTTCTTTTTAGGTCTAAAAACCTATCAAATTAATTTTCTATCAATCAAATACTTAATCCTACAATTAGTAAAATAATTTTGGATCTAGGATATTAAAAATGAGTATGTTGGTCGAATTTCATACTATCCTCCATAAATCATATTTAATTATTTTCTATTACTTTATTCCTTGCAAAAATACTTAATTTAATTTCTTGTCATAAAATCACTTTTCCTTGATTAGGAAAATAATTTAGAACACTTGTTTTCGTTAGTGGTGTTGAGGCCATAAGCCTCTAGGGTTCTTTGGAACCATCATACAATTTCCCATCATGTGAATCACATCCTACTTTACATAAGAATCAACATGCTTTCTAAATCACATATTCAAGCATACTATCAAAGCTATAAGCATACCAATCACAAATAAAGAGAGCATAAACAATTAAGTGCATAAATCCTTATGGATCTTTCACCACAAACAATTACATTTCCTCACCACCAACACATGGTTGATGAGGTTAATCTCCCTCTTACCTCTAGGAAGACAACAACCTTCAAGTTCCTTCTCCTTTTGATTTTGTGAAGCACCAAAGAAAACCCTAACAATCTTAAACAAATCTTAAAGTCATAAACCAAGCTTAAAAATAAGAAACCATGGATCAATCATGGTTTAGAAATTCAAGAATCCAACTTAGGATCAAGAAATCAAGTAGTTACCTTTAGGAGTAGAAAATCTAAGCTTGATTTTGAAGCACTTAGGAGATGATTTAGGTAAAACTCACAAGATGAAAAGTATTTAAAATTGTATAAAGGTTTAGAAAATATGATTGGATAGAATTGTGGAAGATTGGAGGTAGGGTTTAGGGGTGGAGGCCGAGAGCTCCAAGAGGAAGAGAGAATGGTGTTCTTGGTTGTTCTTGAAGTGAGAGAAAAAGATGAAGGAGGTTTCTTGTCACAAAGTGTTAGAATGCAATAGAATAGCCTATTTCCAAGTGCATGGCCGTGTGATGCATGGATAGGAATGTTAAAACTTGTTTAGCAAGATCGAAAACTATCACATGGCTTCACATGTCCTAGGTAATCAAATGGTCATCAATTGGTCATAATAGATCATTCAAGAACACCCTAGTACACCAAGTGGCTGTGTGACTCATTAGGATAGCTAACTAAGTTTGGTTTTCAATTAGTTTCTAGTTACACTTAGTTTGGGTAGTTAGTTCATCTAGTTACATCTAAACTAACTTTGTTAGATCATTTAGTTACATAACTAACTATCTAGTTACATGATTAGATCATGCATTTGTCATGCATTGATCACCCTTCTAGAAAAACCCTAGATATTTTCTTGTAACCATAGACTCCAAGTATTAGTTAACTTAGTTTGTTCCACCTAGTTACTAATTAGGCTATTAGGATAACTTAGTTAGTTTATCTAGTTACTTAGTAACTAGTCCAACCACTTTTGTTGACTACTTCCTATTGGTTAAGAAAAAGTCAAGCCATTAATGTTGACCATTTCTTATTCGTTCATTTAGAAATAGTCATAGTCTATTTTCTGACGGATAAAAGATACTGGGTCTATTACTCAATGAGCAGAAGCTACTGTTTCCAAAATAGCAGATATTATACGACAGATAATAAAACATAAAATATTTTTATTTCACATATAAATTCTAAAAATTAAAAGATCAAGTAACGTATCTCTCAGATTCGGGTTTAGTAAGATCCCTCGGCTCCGAATAAATCAATAAAGATTTCCCCGACCCAAAAATTATTATTCCTAACTCGGAGTAAATCACACACAATGATCAAAAATAGTCTCAGAACAATCAAAATAATTTTACAGCACATAGAAGACACAAAATAGTATAATTCAAATATTACTATAAAATAGTAAATTTTGGGGTGTTACAGATGTCATGTGGTGATGTCACTTAGATGGTATCATAAAAATGACTAGATAGAAATAATCTACTAGGTTGTTATTGCAAGCTATTATCCAATGGATAATAGTTACAGTTAACAAAGTCAGTATTTATTGTCCAATGGATAATAGAGCGTACCCAAATTTTATCCATCAGATAAAATCTTGAAAAATGAAAACTTCATAAACGGTGTCTGGTCCCGGGTTTAGTAAGATCCCCCGTCACCATTTTCACAGTCCAATGCTTTCTATCCTCGGGGAAAATATTTCATTTTCTCAGCCCTACTCAGCGCGCATGTAAATTGAAGAATATATTAAAATAATCAAACAATTCAAATAATTTCAGAAAAATTCACAAAAATCACAAATATTATAAAATGAATATATATCATGAAACAAGTAATTTTCGGGGTGTTACAACTCTCCCATTCTAAAAATAAATTGAGTTCTCGAAATTTGTTATACCTTAGAACACATGCAGATATTGCTCCTTGTAGAATATGTTTCCAAATCTTCAATGCAACCACAAAAGCTAACACCGAACTTGTGTAGGGTAGTTCTTCTCATGTACTCTCAGTTGTCTTGAAGCATATGCTACTACTTCTTCTATTTCTAAGAAGCACACATTCTAAACTCTATCGTGGAGCATCACGAGACGTCTCAAAAGGTTCATTGGGACTGGCTAGAACCAACACTAGCGAAATAGTCAAGTATCTCTTTAACCCTTAAAAAATTTTTTCACATGCATCAATCCATACAAAAGCTTGACTCTTTCGTGTGAGCTGGAAAAGAGGTCCTGATATCTTGGAAAATCCTTTGATGATTCTCCGATAATAACTAACTAATACCACAAAGCTGCGAATCTCCATTATGGTCTTCAATTTTTTTTTCATTGAAGAAATGCTTCAACTTTCGACGGATCCATAACAATTCGTTCTTTTGAAATCACGTGCCCTAAAAATTTAACTTTCTCCTACCAAAATTTGCCTTTGATAACTTGGCATATATCTTCTTCTCCTTTAGAATATGAAAAACCACACTGAGAGGTTCAACATACTCTTCCGAGCTTCGAGAATCCTTCAAAACGTCGTCAATAAAGACAATGACAAATTTATCTAAATAGGAAAGAAAGATCCTATTCATGTAATTGATGAATACTACCGGACCTATCTGACGAAGAATTTGATATGGTTCAATAAAATTTAGGAATGAGTTTCATAGATTCAAATCCAGAAATCTCTATCTCAGGAAACACTAAAGTCTTATTGGAACAGGATAATAAGATATGGTTAGAAGATAACTAATCCATTTTTGAGATAATATCTATCTGTGAAAAAGGCAAACAATTAAATTAGTAGAAATGTTCTAATTTCTAGCAATAACAAGATAGTTTAAACAAACTTGTGTAACAACAAGAAGCTTAGAAATGAGAATAGTAGTACTCAAGTCAAAAGGAAATAAATACACAGACAACCCAAATTGGTTTGCACAGTCATAGGTAACAAAAGAATGGGTCGCCACTGAGTCAAATAGTACAATTTAAGGCTTACTCCCTATGGTACAATCTCTCTTGGTTAGATCTTCAAATTGGGAGGCTTCTGCTCTGCGCAACGTATAGACTCTTCCTCCTGCTTGAGACCTCAAAGTATGTATGTTACTAACAGAAGGCTTAGTCCTTTGTGAAGCACAATTCCTAAACAGGTGTCCTTGCTTTCTGCACTTAAAACAAACTTTTCCCTTGATCGTACCATCCCTCGTTAAGTGATTCCTTTCACACTTCTTACAATGTAATAAAAATTTCACGGTCTGACCAAATATGCTATGACTAGTACTTCTCCAACCGTCTGCTATTGGTGTTGATTCCCTAGTGGCCGTAAATACGATTTCTGCCAGAATCGCTTGACCTTATGATTTCTCCTCTTTTGAAACCAATATGGTCCAATGTTATAGGGTCTCATATCCTGAGACTGATTCAACTCCAACAAAATCTGAGCCTCGACTATCAATTCCTGCTATTACTGAGCGGCCCTCTAATTCTGTTGTACTATTACGCCAGCCACTCTTTGCATTATTTCTGTAGTCGCAGCCATCCCTTCGTTGTTATGTTCCACATTCCCACGCATACGTCTACCGCGAGCCATTTCCTTTTCTTCAAAAATAGACAAATCAAAACACAATGAGAATAAGAAGTAACCATTTCAAATAATATTATGTCCTTTTGGAGACCACGCAATATATCTGTGTGTTTAGTTTCAGAGAAACACACAGCACCAACAAAGCAAACTTACTCATAAATCCAAAAGACTTGGAATTGGACTTTACTCATACTGGAGGTACCATCCCAAAAGGTGTCGGTACAAATATTTTGCTCGAGTTCAATCATCCAACTGGACTCTTACTAGAAGAACCCTTATTCTCCTGGTTTACCTAATTGAAGTCATAGTTTCCTGTCCACACAGAGTATTACATATTGAGTTAGTCAGTCCTTAATATCATGTAACTATGTAACAGTAACTACTAACATCCAACTTAAAGCAACTTATGCAATCCTCTTTTAACATCTCAGACAAGAGACAAGGAAATGCATAACACACATAGAAATTTTCTACATGTCTAAGCATAGTCAATCCATACCCCGGCTCAACAAGATGAACTGCTATGATACCATCTAATGTAACACCCCCTCAGAAGGGCATTACATTTTAGATGAACTTCTTTTAAGAAAGACTTTTCCCAAGTTATAAAGTAATTAATATTATAAAATATGAGCCTCAGAATTTCTTTTTCTAAAATAACATAAACTTGCTAAAATAGAGAAACACAATACATAAGAACTGAATAATAGACTTTTCATAAAAATAAAGTTTACTACATCCATGAGTACATTATAATTATGTTTCAAAAGCATAAAAACTTACGTATGCCAAAAATAAATACATAACTACCATATGAAAACTGAGTCTAGTCCAAGTCCAAACACCTGAAGGACAGGGTCATGCACCCAATCTTCATCCAGATCCCCTTCGGGATCCCTAGCTGAGAAAGCCCCCAGTCAGGGCATGTCACTACGAATGGGAGTCTGAGCAGTCGACTCTACAGAGTCCTGCCTAGGGATGGTTCCACGATCACCCCATATCTCCCCAAAAGGAAAATCAAACTCCAAGAAAACAGTTGCGTCCACAGTAAACGTAGAGGCCGAACATTGGGTCATACTTCAAAATAAGGTCACATCACCGACATACTGTATGCGCCCCGTGTCTCAACAAATATTCCATGCGTCGATGCCCCCATGAAACTATAGCCTAACAAAACCTCGTAGATCTTGCCATGCCGCCATCACAGTCTTCCCAGGCACAAGCACAAGACAGAAATAGACAGAACAAATATAGCAATATAATAAAGAGGTGAGATCCTATACATCAATACCAGCATGGCAACAAGAAACAAGAAGAATAATGATAATGTCATTCATAAACAGCAATATCAAGGAACAACAGATATAATCTTATAGATATAAGAATATCACAGAACAATGAGTACAATCATATAAATACAAGAATATCACAGAACAACAGGTATAATCATGTCGTCAAGCGATAGATAATTTAACAATGTATATCACAATAGATGAATACTGACCATGCCATAACAAGTAAGTATACTGATTGTACCACCACATTATGCATACTGACCATACCACGACAATATGTATACTGACTATGCGTAATGCACAATACATTGACACCCACTCCATGGAGCTAAAACCAAATGTCGGAGAGAATGATTGGGAGAGTCACTGTCAGTATATCGTTAGCCTCAAATCATATGCTTCTTAATATAATCAATATGCAGAACCTGGCTATACAAGACACTCTCAACCAGATCGTGAATAGGATAGTGCCTGGTCGAGATCGTCAGAGCGTCGTTTTAGCTTTACCATGGCTTAGTGGAGCTACCAACTGTCCACATGTGGGATACCTGCACCCCAACGTCTCAAGGTTCAACCACAAGTGAACTACACTACGCTATTCGCACCCACACAAAGGTGTAATTCAATCTTCTAGGCATACAACCTTAACAACAAGTCATCAAGACTTTTGCTTTCACAATGCATGATGGGATGACATGAGAAATCAACACTCATTAATAGCATCATTCCATGAAAAACAAATCACCACTGGGTTAAGCCATCCACTGATATTTTCGGGTCCAGTACGTCGGCCCGACAACACAAGGTTATTATATTTAGCCATAAAGCACTTCTATTGTGGAAATTCAAGGATCATCAGTATCAATTCACTTGAAGCATTCTTACAAATTTCTTTAGCATATAGCACCATTGTTTCACCATTAGGCTTTAATTGTAACATTTTCAAGAAAATGGTAGAAATCAATCCAAATCACCAAACTCTACTAACTAAGTTCCTCGAGTGACCTTTCCTCATATCGTTCACTAAAACTTAAAAAGAAACCATATTGTCTTAACCTCCCAATTCTTTTCATTTTCCTCTAAGTCTTTCAAGTTTTCACTGTTCCTTTCTCAAGCTTGTTTTTCCTCTCAAAATCGAAAATCGCCCTTTTTCTAAATGGTAAAATTTATTCTTTTTCATTCTTATCCTATGAATCCTTAATTAAATTTCTCCATTATCAAGTCAACTAGATTCACCACTAATAAATCATTTTTCATTATTCCAATTATCCCCAAAATTATTTCCATTAGTATATCCAAAAGTTATTACTCCTCAAATCATGACATTATGATTATCTTCTCTTTTACTTATAAATCCTTTAATCCTAATTTGTCATCCAATTCACCTAAACAATATTTTCTAACATTCTTTCTAAATCTTTCATTATTCAACTTCTAAATAAAATCATTTCCATCCTAATTACTCTTCCATCCCATTATCAAATATTTTAGGTCTCCAATTCACTCTTTCATCCAATTATCAAATATCATGGCCAAAATCAATTCTTTTCAATGGTAAAAACTTGTTTCTTTCCTCTTCCAACTTGTAACCTCGTGAATCATATTTTTGTCACCTAATCATATAAGTCCTTAATCAATAAATATTTTTCTCATGGATACCTCTTCCTAGGCCAAGATGGCCGTGAGCCTCAAGAGATCAAGGGGACCAAAAATTATTCCTTTACAACATAATCATAGCATGCCACATACTTTAATCATCACAATTGATTAAGTTCATACTTACTATCAAAATCACATCATCACATATATCCATTAAACCATCACAATCCTCTTTTGCATACAACAACATCATATAATCATTCAAAATCAAACAAACATAAATCAAAAGTCACACAATCGAGTGGATAAATCCTCACGTGGACTCTCCACTCCCAACATAACCAGTCATTCCTCACCATCATAGCATGGTTGATGAGGTTAATCTCCCTCTTACGTTATGTGTAGCCTCCTAGCTCCTTGTAAGTCCTCTTGAAAAAGCTTCTCCTTTTAAGAAGATCCTTAAAACAAAACAACACACGCATCAACATTTAGGGCTTGGAAACAATATGATTTTGAAAGAACCCACAACAACAAAATGTCTTAGTATGGGGTTTTAATTCAAGAGATGTGGATGGATGAAATTAAAGAAGATTAAGAGAGTGGGTTGAGGGTGTGGCCATGGGGCTTTCCAAGAGAAAAGAAGAGAGTTTTATACTTTGGTTTCTTTATTCTTGATAGAAAGATGAAAATGAACTAGGTGATAGCAAAAAAGTCAAATCTTTGGTCCTTCAAGGGCCAATGGCCGTGAGCCATGGGAGAAAGAAATGGAAGAAAGTGTTTGATAGATGGTCATTCACAAACAAACAAGGAAAGCTTAGGAATGATGAGAACTTTACCTTAGAAGCTTTCAAGTCCTAGATTGTAGAATTACTTGAACAAGCCAAAATCTTCACCCAAATGGTCTTAGGAAGAGATATAGATTCAAGAAGGTAGATGAGTGAAATCAAAGAAAATGAGATAGTGGTTTTGGTGAGAATGACCGTGAGGTATAGAGAAAAAATGAGAGAAAATGAGAGAAAGTGAGAGAAAGGAAAAAATAAGAGAAAAGATGGAAACTTTTTGAAATGAAATTGGAAATGATGCTTTAAGTGAAAAGATGACAAAGTTGTCATCTTTTCCCCCTCCAAAACCGTGCATTCCTTGGGAGAAGGAGCAAAGCTTCCTTTGCAAGCTTCTCCCAAAGCTTCCTTGAGAAGCTTCTCACATTTTCCCAAAAAGTTAACTAATGATGTCATGTGGTGATGTTACTTAGATGATATCATAAAAGTGACTAGATAGAAATAATCTACTAGGTTTTTATTACAAGTTATTATCCTATGAATAATAGTCACAGTTAACAAGTCGGTATTTATTGTCCAATGAATAATAGAGCATATCCAAATTTTATCGGTCAGATAAAATCTCAAAAAATGAAAACTTCGTAAACTGTGTCCGGCCTCGGGTTCAGTAAGATTCCCCGTCACAATTTCCACAGTCCAAAGATTTTTGTCCTCAAGAAAAATATTTCATTTTCCCGTCCCCGCTTAGCGAGCACGAAAATTGAAGAATATATTAAAATAATTAAACAATTTAAATAATTCCAGAAAAATTCACAAAAATTACAAAAATTATAAAATGAATATATATCATGAAATAAGCAGTTTTTAGGGTGTTACAGTGATCGAGACATGTTTGCAAACCAAAGTTATTGATTGATGTGAATAATACTTTGACTGATGCGCAGAAGTCTCGAATTGAGTCCACCCCATTCAATGTCACTGTTATATATACCCAAGAATTTAGAAATCAACTGTGTCCTGTTATGGGAGTTAGCATGTAGATGAGTTGAAAGAAGTGGGGGATTTAGAGTTAGAAGTAAGGTTATCCCATTTAGTCCATTTGATATGTGCTTGGCACTTGGATTACAGATTGTAGGGCAAAGAGTGAATGCACATGATAATGGAGTACATCGTACTTTGTCCTTGTTTCAGGGAGGAGATGTAACCATTACCACGATTTATCATGACCTTTATCAGCATCTAGGGAATGAAGACATGGATAATTTTTGTCGACTTATATCTTACTTGTTTTTGGGGAGTTTTATTTTCCCGTCACAGGTGTCAATGTGCATTCTGCCTTCATTCACATGTTAGATAACTTGGACTCTTTAGATAATTATAGCTGAGGTTTAGCGGTATATGATTTCTTGGTGGATGACTTGACCCGAGTTGCGTGTGTAGTGAATGAGGGTAAGAATACGCGCCAAATCCATTTAATGAGATGTGCAATAGTTCTACAACTACATGTTTTGTAATTTACTATGCTTCCTGGTTGTTATAATTGTTTTATGTACTCCTTCAATTTTTTCTTTTCTTTTCTTGTTGCATCATTTTGATAGTGAACATGTGCTTTTCACCAAGGTTTGGGCTTTTGATCACTTGTCATTGCGCCCCACTTAAACTATTATAAGTACTTATTCTTTCTCACGTTACTTGAAATGACACGTGTTTAGGGTGAAGGAAGAGAAAATAAGCATTGCAATTGACAAAAATAAGGTAACATATGTATTTACATAGTGTGTATACACCTGAGACATTTGAATGAAAAAAATTTTGTATAACAAAACTTTATGGTATATAACCATAGTAATTCACCTTCATTATACTCGTTAACTACATATTTGTTGGTTATTGAAATCTAGGTAACTGAATATTTGGTTGCATCGAGGGAGGAGTATAAGATTGACATAGTTAGGGATGCAATGGCGGAGGAGTAGCAACATGGTTTTGGACATCGGCGGCCGAGGCAATTTGATGTGGAGGGCCTTGTGAGTGCTATTTCTCGGGTGGTTGCTGAAAACATGCAAATTAACAATAGGATTTCTATTCTGGAGATGAAAGTGAGCACATTGAAATAATTATGATTACACCGTTCAGTGCCTCCACCTTCAAGTTGTCCTGGTGGCAGTCCAGTGTATAACAGTCTAATACTAGTATCCTAGTATATCTTACATATACTTAGATAAGCAAATCAGCTATGCTACTTCTAACTTAAAGATCAACTAATCCATAACATTTAAAAAATAATTATGGAGAGTTATATCTAAAAAGTCATACAAATATACAACTTTTACATCCTCAAAGCAAATATAAATTAATACATAAGCTTTGAACTGAAAACATTAAAACTAAACTAATCTAACTCTTCTCTTTTCTTCATCTTCTTACCCTTTGGAGGGTCTTGACCTAGATTTACATGGAAACATAGCGGGGTGAGAAATCATAATTCTCTGTATGAGTAACCAATACCAGCATTTTGATGCGTGAAATTCGCAAGTGTATGATTTCATCGTCAAGTAATAAAAAGATCGAATCCACAGGGACTGTGTCTATGAATACCAATTAATTAATTAATTCAATTAGATTAAACAAAAGGGAATATGATTGTTTATTAAGAAGAACGTAATAACAAAACAATTAAATAAAAATCAAGAAAACAGAATTCAGAACAAAAATAGCAAGTAATCAAGAATGGTATTCAGATTCAAGAAAACTTCCAAGATTGGGATACCACAATGATACAAGATAAATCCTAATTGACAATCCTTTTTATTAAATCTGAAATTCAATTGAAGGTGAATTACCCTAAATTAGTTAATGTTCTTTCTTAAGATACAAGATCCGTGCCTAATTAAACCAATTCCTACTCTCGTGGTAATTAAATTTAAATTGAACCCATTACGCTTTGTGGTAATTCATTGAATCCTCGAAAGGCTAAAACTACTCTCGTGATTTAGACCTTAAGTTCAATTCTTATGGTTTCAACACCTAGGTTCACCTCTCAGTACGTCCCTAAATGGCTATGAGATGCAAATAAGTGGCCAGCAAATTCACATGAATAAAAGCAATAAGAATTGAATAAATGAACAATCAAGATCAATAAAAGGGGAAATAATGTCAATTAATCATTATCAATGTATCAAAGGGCATTGCCCAATCCTAGAAACAAAAGAAACTGCTCAGTAGTAGTAGTATCAAACTGCTCAATAGTAGTAGTAGTAGTAGTATCAAACTGCTTAGTAGTAGTAGTAGTATCAAACCGCTTAGTAGTAGTAGTAGTATCAAGCAGCTTAGTAGTAGTAGTAGTAGTAGTAGTAGTAGTAGTATCAAAGCGCTTAGTAGTAGTAGTAGTAGTAGTAGTATCAAACCGCTAGCTAGTAGTAGTAGTAGTAGTAGTAGTAGTAGTAGTAGTAGTAGTAGTAGTAGTAGTAGTAGTAGTAGTAGTAGTAGTAGTAGTAGTAGTAGTAGTAGTAGTAGTAGTAGTAGTAGTAGTAGTAGTAGTAGTAGTAGTAGTAGTAGTAGTAGTAGTAGTAGTAGTAGTAGTAGTAGTAGTAGTAGTAGTAGTAGTAGTAGTAGTAGTAGTAGTAGTAGTAGTAGTAGTAGTAGTAGTAGTAGTAGTAGTAGTAGTAGTAGTAGTAGTAGTAGTAGTAGTAGTAGTAGTAGTAGTAGTAGTAGTAGTAGTAGTAGTAGTAGTAGTAGTAGTAGTATCAAACCGCTAGTAGTAGTAGTAGTAGTAGTATCAAACCGCTTAGTAGTAGTAGTAGTAGTAGTAGTAGTAGTAGTAGTAGTAGTATCAAACCGCTTAGTAGTAGTAGTATATAAACCGCTAGTAGTAGTAGTAGTAGTAGTATCAAACCGCTAGTAGTAGTAGTAGTAGTAGTAGTAGTAGTAGTAGTAGTATAGTAAGTAGCTAGTAGTAGTAGTAGTAGTAGTAGTAGTAGTAGTAGTAGTAGTAGTAGTAGTAGTAGTAGTAGCTAGTAGTAGTAGTAGTAGTAGTAGTAGTAGTAGTAGTAGTAGTAGTAGTAGTAGTAGTAGTAGTAGTAGTAGTAGTAGTAGTAGTAGTAGTAGTAGTAGTAGTAGTAGTAGTAGTGTAGACAACTTCGATTGATTATAAAAGTTACAAGATTAGCAAGTTGCCACAACTCAGATAATCTCATTTTATTCTTCTAAAAAGGTTCAATTATTTTATTAGTGATTTGTTTTATAAAAAATTTGAAGACAAAACAATGATAATAATAATAATAATAATAATAATAATAATAATAATAATAATAATAATAATAATAATAATAATAATAATAATAATAGCAATAATAAATTTAAACCATCGAGTGCCACAACTCAAATGATTATAAAAGTTACAAGATTAACAAGTTGTCACAACTCAAATAATCTTGTTTTATTTTTCTAAAAAAAACAAAGTTTTATTATTTTATTTTTTTATTTTTTTTTCATATTTACCATTTACTTTAATTTTTTTGTTTTTGAAAATTTTGAATTAACAAGTTGTCGCAACTCAAATAATCTCATTAAGGTTTGAATAGGTGAAATTCGGCGTCACGCTAGAGATGTCACTCATTAATTATTAAGTTTGTTACAAAAATTTTAAAGGGAAGAAGAAAAAAAAAGTTCTAAATCCTTATGGATTAGTGATTTATTTTATTTCAAAAAAATAAAAATTTGAAGACAAAACAACAAAAAAAAAATATTTGAATCATTAAGTTGTCACAACTCAGATGATTATAATGGTTACAAGATTAGCGAACTGTCACAACTCAGATAACCTTGTTTTATTCTCCTAAAAAAAAGGATTCAGTTATTTTATATTTTTATTTGTCATTTATTTTAAATATCCTTTTTTATATTTTTTACTTATTTTATTTTTTTTAACCAATAGATCAATTAATCTAAACCATTAACAAAAACTAGCAAAAAAAATGCAGCATTTATGAAAAAAGAAGGAAAAAGAAATAGGGATTTTGCTTCTTTTTGAAATAGTTGTAAGTAAGGAAGGAGAGTCAGGGAAGGGGAGCAATGGAGCACGACGATTTAGGTATGACTAGTCTAGGTAGCGCGGTCATGTCCGGTGGTATGGTGAAGAACGAAATGGCTGGTTAGGCGTTGGCAAGGACTGCGATGTGGGTCATAACAGGGACCTTCACAGTGGATACTGGGTCGACAGGTTGGGTGCTTGGTCACGATGGATCGTGGTGAAGGACAGTCTAGTATGGCGTGGAAGAGAACGGTGGATGCGGTTAGTTCACAAATCTGGGTTGAAGACAGTAGAGAAAAGAGTGACGATGGGTCTGTTATAGAACAGACAAGGTGGTTGTTTTTGTGTTGGCAAAGAAGTGACAAGGTTGTTACAAGGAAGATGATTCCGCAGTAAAGAATGATTGAACCAGGTGGTTCCTATGTTGTTGTTGCTGGGTTTGGACGCGTGCGTTTGCTGGGTTCGTTAGTTAGGTCCGTTCAGTGAAGTAGGTTAAGGATGATACAAGTAAAGGGGGGAAATGATGTTGTTTGAAGGTTGCTGTGTGCGGAGGTTATATAGAATTGTCTTTGCCATAATGATTTAATGTGTTAAGTTTTGATGAAGACAAATGCATTACAAAAGGATATTGATCATGCTACATAGATGTACATAATAGATTATATTGGATCATGTATGATCATGTAATCCATCTTATTATATTTCATATAAGAATCATGCATATTCTTTGTAGAATCTTTTATAGAATATATCCAATAATATATTATATGAGTTGTATTAAATTAATATTGGATTTGACTCTATTTAAATGAAAATGTGCAAAGTGTTCTTTGTTGCATCCTATATTGAGCATATCTATTAGTAATTGATAAATGTCTTATTTGGAAGTGCCTATGAAATTCTTATATGCATGTTAGACTAACTAGAGTTATACATTTATGAATCATGTATATGAAGATATTGAATTAAGAATTTAGACTTCGTTTAAGTGAGTAATACTTTGTAGGATAGTCTAAATACCAAGAGTGAGTATTGCAACAAGAAAGTAAAAGATTACAATTATGTTCAACTTAAGAAGAATCAGAATGATAAGATGTTCTAAGTATTTACAAGATTTAAAGAGAATAAATTTTTGGAAGCTTGGATTACATCAAGAAGCCTAAGGATTAGAATTGGTATATTTTCCTTTTAGGTTTTCTCCGATGTAATGATAAAGGGTTTACAAGAAAAGAGCTCAAATATGTTTTTAAATCTTTACAAATGGTTCTTACATGCTAAAATGTCCAAGAAACATGTTTTGGAAAGCTAGTCATGGTAGTACTTCAAAACTATGAAAAATAGTCAAGTTTGAGTTTTAAAAAGCTAACCTTTGGTTACTATTTTGATCATAACTTTCAAACTACTTTGATTTTTGTTGTGGAACATATTACATATGAAAATAGAGTAAAAGATCTTTTCAATGAGTGGTCATTTGCCTTAAATGCATAAAAAATAAAGAAGTTATGACTATTTAAAGTTAGTTATGACATTTACTTATTATTTTAATCATAACTTTCAAAATACTTTGAGTTTTGTTATGAAATGTTTCATATGAAAATAGACTCAGATCTTTCCAATGAGTGGTCATTTGCTTAAAACGGATGAGAAATGAAGAAGTTATGACAATTTAAAGTTAGCTTTCGAAACTAGAATGTTGTAATCGATTACATAATCCTTGTAATTGATTACAACTCTGGTAGAGGCTTTGTAATCAATTACATAAGGCTCGTAATTGATTACACCCTGCCCAAAAACGTTTTCAACGGCTAGTTTTCATAAAAAAAATCATTTCTAAATACTACCAATGATTATTTTATCACTTGGGCTCTATATATAAGTGAAATTTGAAGCTTTTACAACTCTTGAACACTTGATTTGATCCTTGAATCATTAAAATCATATTTTGAGCCCCTTTTTGCAAAATTCTTCTATTCTTTTGTTCTTCAAGTTGTATATCTACTCGTGTGAGAGTTTCTAATCTTTCTCTTTATCTTGAAATCATTGTAAGAGGGTGAGGTATCCCTCAAAAAAGAAATTGGTGAGGTATCCCTTGTAGTGAGACTCAAACACAAAGGGTGAGGCATCTTAAAGGTGTTGTGAGTGCTCTTAAATGTAAAGGTTTTTTCATGCACCTATGAAGCTTGAAGAGTTGGAAGCTCTAGCACAAGGGTGAGGTATCCCAAGGTTTGAGGAGTGCTCTTGTTTGTACAAAGGTTTTCCTAGCACCCGTGAAGTCTAAGAGATAGTGAAGAATATCTCAAGTTAAGCT
Source organism: Ormosia semicastrata (assembly GCA_029884595.1). Lineage (NCBI taxonomy): Eukaryota > Viridiplantae > Streptophyta > Magnoliopsida > Fabales > Fabaceae > Ormosia > Ormosia semicastrata. Next base: position 12,174,285 of record JAQQTO010000062.1, on the reverse strand, counting down.
TGCGGACTGGATGTAGACCGTAAGTAGTTGGTGATTAAATCAGGATAAATTCTTGAGTTTGATTCTCTCTTTCCTACACTCTTTAATTTCAGTATTTCGTGTAGTATATTTATCTATTGCATATCTTGTCATCTTGTTGTTTTAATTCTAAGAACTTGATATCTAGCTTATTTGCTTGATTTATCCCATAACCCAAGTTGTATTTGAGTAATCTATAATAGTTATATCTTTGCTAGACTTATTCCACTGCATGTGTTGATTGAAAATATCAAAATACATAATTTCTCAAAGTTGCTTTGAAAATTTGTAATCACCCAATTCTCCCCCCTCTTGGGTGATGGTTGTCATGGCTAACAAGTGGTATCGGAGTTTTGTGCTCTATTGAAAGCTTAACCACTTAAAGTTAAAGATCATTATTTGTTGGTAACCATTGAAAGCTTTTCAAAATGGAAGGTTTTGAAATTGATAAATCACCATTCTTTGATGGTGTGCATTTTGTTTATTGGAACGCTAGAATGGAATTTTATATACAATCTATTGATCTTGATTTGTGGGATATTATGCTTGATAGATTTACTTGCAAATCAAAATAAACTTGGAATGCTTATGACAAGAAATTCTTTTCTTTTAACATTAGAGTTATCCAAATTTTGAGAAGTGGTTTGAATAATGAAGCTTATACTAAAATTAAGAATTGCTCCAGTGCCAAAGAAATTTTGGACACCCTTGATGCTCTTTATATTGCTAACAATGATTTTGTGTATAAAGTTATATATAGAAAGCAAGAAGAACAAAAGTCATTAAATGAAGCTTGTCATGAAAAACATCCTCAAAAAGATGTTCAAACTATTGAAGGGAGCCAAATGTCTCTTGGGGATGATGATCCTTAATTTGAAAAAGAGGCAAAGCGAAACAAAATTGAGAAGGAAGATGTTCTTGAATCCTTGATGGACAACAATGAGGAAGATGTTGATTCCCTTAAAGAGCTAAGTATGCTAGAAATTGAGATTACTTCTTATATGACTAAAAAGGACTTTGAGGTAAATAATTCTAAACTAGAATATAATCCTTCCTATTGTGAGCTACAATGTGCATATGATGAATTTATGATGGTTTTTTAAAGTTAGAAAAGAAAAACTTATAATTTTTAGAAAAAAATTCCTCCATTGAAAATGAAATTGAGACTTTGAAAAATGAATATGTCTTTCTTGACGAGGAAATACCTTTGAAATGTGAAATCTCAACTTCTTATGAAAAGTGCATTGATTTAGAAAATCAAGTTGAGGACTTATCTTTCGAATTTACCAAAGCTAATGATTCTAATTGCTTACATTCTATGTTTGTTAATGAAAATAAAATTAATGTTATTCCACATGAAAATTCAAGTAAGGTTGGTGCGTGAAATCCGCAAGTGTACGGTTTCATCGTCAAGTATTAAAAAGATCGAATCCACAGGGACTGTGTCTATGAATACCAATTAATTAATTAATTCAATTAAATTAAACAAAAGGGAATATGATTGTTGGTTAAGAAGAACGTAGTAACAAAGTAATTAAATAAAATCAAAGTGCAGAATTTAGAATAAAAATAGCAAGTTATCAAGAAGGGGATTTTCAAATTCAAGAAAGCTTCTAAGATTGAGGTACCACAATGATACAAGACAAATCCTAATTGACAACCCTTTTATTAAATCTAAAATTCAATTGAAGGTGAATTACCCTAAATTAGTTAATGTTCTTTCTCAAGATACAAGATCCGTACCCAATTAAACCAATTCATACTCTCGTGGTAATTGAATTTGAATTGAACCCATTACGCTTTGTGGTAATTCATTGAATCCTCGAAAGACTAAAACTACTCTCATGATTTAGACCTTAAGTTCAATTCTTAGGGTTCCAACACCTAGGTTCACCTCTCAGTACGTCCCTAAATGCCTATGAGATGCAAATAAGTGGCCAGCAAATTCACATGAATAAGAGCAATAAGAATTGAATCAATGAACAATCAAGATCAATAAAAGGGGAAACAACGTCAATTAATCATTATCAATGTATCAAAGGGCATTACTCTTAGAAACAAAAAAAACTACTCAAACATAGAGAAGAAGAGACAAGAAATCAAACTTAAAAACATCCCAAACCTGTAACAATGGAAGAAGAAGGGAGAAAGATGAAGATCAAGAGCCAAAGCCTCCAATGCCTCCTCCGAAAGCAAATTAGAACCCTCTCATTGTATTCAGAACATCTATTTATAGTCTAGAATTTTCATCGACTAAAAAGTCCCAAAAGAAATAAAAATAAAAACTAAAATTCTACTGCGCACTGCGATCCACAGCCGTGGTGGGTACCACGACCAGGCCGTGGTCAGTTCTGGATTTAAGTTTGTCAAGCTGACTCTTAACCACAACCGTGGTGGCCACCAAGGCCAAGCCGTGGTTGATTCTGGAATTTTGATTTTGCTTTTCTTGACTCCCTCTCACCATGGCCGTGGTAGAAACCACGGGCAGGCCATGGATCCCTCTAGAATGGTCTTTTTGCACCTTTTTGCTATCCATTAAGCTCCAACTTCAAACATGCAAGCATTCCATTCAATCTAAGGCCAATTAAACATTAATCCTGCACAAGAACACCAAAAACACCGCAGTTATCCGAACTAAGAGAAAAACAAACCAAAAGGGAAACTAAAATGCCTAAAATGCTTAAGAATGCATGCAAAACAAGAACAAAACATGATGTTGTTTCACACACATCAAATCCCCCCAAGCTTAAGACTTTGCTTGTCCCCAAGCAATAACTAATGTCAAACCAAGATGTGGGATCAAAAGACAATAAAGAATAAGGAACCCGAGAAAACAATATCCAAGCAATAGGCTAAGATAAACAAAGAATCTGAGAGGTAATCAAAATCAAGTCCAATTAGAGGCTAAGTTCTCAGAAATCATGCATCCTCACTGATTGAATTAAGTTTACTCCACTAACCACACTCAGAGTGTTTAAGGGTGAAGACAATGTGCTCAAAATCCTTCAAAGAAAATGCATTTCCATATGCTTGATAAGAAACCAGATTTCCACTAATAATCAGCATGCATGCAAGAATCAAAAGGTCTTTCAAGGGTTGTAATGGGGCCATGGGAATGATGTTAGGTAAGGTAGAGAAAGGAAGGTATGACAAAGGGCTAATCAAGATTTTCAATAAACACAAGTAATCCAATAGAACATATATGGAGCAAAGACAATTTTTCAATCTAAAACATAATTCTACATTTCAAAGAATTTTCTTCCTTACTTTTCCTTCTCCTCTTTCTCCTCTTTTTCAAGCTTTCATCTCATGATGTTTCTTTTATTTTTCGTTTCTTTTTCTCTCTTTTTTTTTTGAGAAAGAGGAAGCTCAAATACATATAATTCCCAACACAACTTTCAATCCCAATTCACTCCATTTAATATTCTAAATGATAACCAACAATGTTTCAGCATAGGTATCATGAAAACAAGTATGCAATAGGCTCAAAATGGGCAACTAGAGGATGAAAGTGTAATAATTTCAGAAGGCCAAAAAAATATCTAAAATGCCTTAATCATATTCAAGCATGTAACCAAAATTTTTGCCTCAAAAAGGTTTCAAATCAAGTTCTAGAGCACATGATCAATAAGGAATATCACTCAACACAAAGAATGAGAACAAAAATCATATAGTGTATACATCCCATATAGGCTCAAAACTCACATTTAGAGGTTTAAAAATCAATAAGCATAAATTCAAAGAACATATGCTAATTATCAACTATCAAAAGATCACCTTTACTATCAATTAAAACAATGCATGTTGCCAACTACAAGAATCAACCAATTGGGTTCCAAATCAATACCATCTCAAAATTCTCAAAAGAGAGGGGCATAATTTCAACCAAAAAACCAAGAGATATGATGGTGTGAAAATGCAACATGAAAATGCAATGCAAAACAAGACATGAGAATGTATGAGACTAATGAAAATGAAAATATAAAAATACCCCCCCAAGCTTAGAACTTATATTGTCCCCAATGTAAAAATCTAAAACAAGAGAAGGGATAAAAGAAAAGAACTCACTGCGGTGGTGGAAAAACTTCTAGTGTTCAATCCATGGCCATGGCATTTTTCATGAGCTGGGTGTGGAACTTTCTGACTTCACACTTCACTCTCTTTCTAAATTTAGCTTCAAAAGGGGTCAAACCTAGACAAAATCCATAAGATAAAGATCAAACTAACAAAACAACACACAAAATCAAAAGAAAAAGAAGAAATTAAAAGGAAAAACAAAAACAAAGAAACTTGGGTTGCCTCCCAAGAAGCGCTTGTTTAAAGTCATTAGCTTGACTTTGGTCTAGTTTTTGTACTCAGGTGATGTCAATGGAGTAGTGCTCAGTCCCTACTCCTTCAAAGTGTTTCACTCTCTGACCATTTATCATGAAAGACTTATGACCTTCTTTCTTCACCTCAAGTACACCGTAGGATAAAACTCGAACAATCTCATATGGTCCAGACCATTTCAACCATAACTTACTAGGACAGAAACGTAGAAGCGAGTTATTGACAAGAACTTTATCCCCGAGTTTAAATTCACGCTTCTCGACACACTTGTCATTCTGCTTTTTAGGTCCTTTCTTGCAGGGCTTGGACTCCTTAAATTTTGTAGTACCCCTGGGCAAGGTTCTTTCTAGCATAGCATCAGCCACCGATTCCTGCTCACCTGAAAACACAACATTATCCACAGCATTAGTAGCATCTATGCGATTACATGAATTTGAGGAATTAGAATTATTTTCAGATTTAAAAACATCAAAAACTACTTCCTCATCATTCAATCGCAAAGTCAATTTTCCTTCATGGATATCAATGATCGCCCTTCTAGTGGCAAGGAATGGATGCCCAAGTATGATCGGCATTGTAGCATCAGCTTCCATGTCAAGCACAACAAAATCCACTGGCATGTAAAACTTACCAACCTTAATAGGAACATCCTCCAAAATGCCTATGGGGTATTTGACAGACCGATCTGCCAATTGAAGGAAAATAGTTATGGGTTTTAGTTCACACCTCCAACTTCTTACACACAGAAAGAGGCATAAGACTAACACTAGCCCCCAAATCACACAGAGCTTTATCAAAGTTAGTGTTTTCAATCAAACAGGTAATAGAGAAGCTATCTGGATCCTTTAACTTAAGAGGCAATTTATTTTGAATTAAGGCACTACACTCCTCAGTTAAAGCTACTGTCTCAAATTCCTCAAGCTTCCTCTTATTAGATAAAATGTCCTTAAGAAACTTAGCATAGGTAGGCATTTGTTTTAACGCCTTAGTAAAGGGTACATTAATGTACAATTTCTTAAGAACCTCTAAGAACTTCCCAAACTGCTTATCCAACTTCGCCTTAGCCAATCTTTGAGGGAAGGGAACCGGGGTTGGTAAGGTTCAGGGGGTACATACTTAGACACCTTCTCAGTGGTTTCCTCTTCTTCTAAGGATTATGCCTTAGTCTCTTTTTCCTCATTCTCCTCATCTTTGTTACTCTCCCTACTACCCTTAGGATCCTCTAACTTCTTTCCACTCCTCAAACTCACAGCCTTACAATGTTTATTGCCTGGGTTGACTTCAGGTTGACCAGGAAACTTACCTTACTGCCTAAGAGAAGTGCTTGCTTAGTGGGCAATCTGGGTTTCCAACATCTTATTATGAATAGCTAAATTGTCAACCTTAGCTGACAACTCTTTAATTGCCTCAGTTAACTCTTGCCCATGGTGCCTAAACTCCTCATTCTGCTTAGACTGGCTCTCAACAAAATACTCAAGAAGAGACTCAAGTCTAGATTTTTGTACCTGTGGGACTCTAGAAGAGGGTTTAGCATTACCTTGCCTAGCTTGGTACTGACTATTCCGATAAGAGAAGTTAGGATGTGACCTCCAACCGGGGTTGTAAGTTTGGGAATACGGATTATTCCTCCCTTTTTGGTTGAAGTCATGAAAATTATGGCATGATTCCAGTTGCTCACCTGGTGCACCATGTGAGGATCCCATTCCAACTTGGCATTCAGCACCTATATGTCCCTGTGCTCCATAAATCTCACAAAAATTATTAGAGGCACCTATGGCATTTACATGAGCTTTCTCAAGCATGTCAAAACGTTTATTCAAAGAATCAAACTTTGACATAATTAAATCAACACCATCTACCTCAAACTTACCTCCCAAAATCTTTCTCAGGTTGTGGCCTCTTTCATTAGCCCATTGATGATGATTTGAAGCTACACTCTCAATTATCTCATAAGCCTCTATGAGCCTCCTATTCATCAGAGCTCCACCAGTTGCGGAGTCAAGAGACACCTTCGAAGAATATTCCAAACCATTGTAGAAGGTGTGGACAATCAACCATTTCTCTAACCCGTGGTGTGGGCAGGCTTCCAGCAAAGCCTTATATCTATCCCAAGCTTCTGATAATGACTCGACATCTTTCTGAACAAAGCTTGTGATTTGGGTCCTTAGGTGAGCAGTCTTAGAAGGTGAAAAGAATTTATCCAAAAAGGCTTGCTCCAATTGGTCCCAAGTAGTTATTGTCTCAGCAGGAACAGACTTCAGCCAAGCTCTAGCTCTATCTCTCAATGATAGAGGAAACAAGCGGAGACGAATAGCATCAACAGAGGCGCCTTTGATCTTGAGGGTCTCACAGAACTCCAAAAATATATCCACATGATCATTAGGATCCTCTGACGAAAATCCTCCAAACTGGTTCTGCCTTATCATAGAAAGTAAGGCAGGAGGTATGGTGAAGTACCTGGCTTCAATGTTTGGCCAAGCAATTCCAGATCGCAAACCCCGAGCGTTAGGAGCTACATACTCTTTTAACGGTTTGTTATCCTCAACTGCTGCTATGACAAGTGGTGGTTCAGATATTTCTCTTACTCTTTGCCTTTGTTGTCTTCTCCTTCTACGTAAAGTTCTTTCAATTTCAGGATCTGCTTTAATAAGAGTCCTAGAACGTCTAGTACTTTGCACAAACAAGAGAAATTACCTGCAGAGAGTCAAAGAGAAATCATGAATGTAAGAATCAAATAAAAGAAAAAGGTTTAAAATAATTAAATAAAAAATTAAATTAATATTCAAGAAAAACACAGTCCCCGACAACAGCGCCAAAAACTTGGTGCGTGAAATCCGCAAGTGTATGGTTTCGTCGTCAAGTAATAAAAAGATCGAATCCACAGGGATTGTGTCTATGAATACCAATTAATTAATTAATTCAATTAAATTAAACAAAAGGAAATATGATTGTTAGTTAAGAAGAACGTAGTAACAAAGCAATTAAATAAAATCAAAGTGCAGAATTTAGAATAAAAATAACAAGTTATCAAGAAGTGGATTTTCAAATTCAAGAAAGCTTCCAAGATTGGGGTACCACAATGATACAAGACAAATCCTAATTGACAACCCTTTTATTAAATCTAAAATTCAATTGAAGGTAAATTACCCTAAATTAGTTAATGTTCTTTCTCAAGATACAAGATCCGTGCCCAATTAAACCAATTCCTACTCTCGTGGTAATTGAATTTGAATTGAACCCATTACACTTTGTGGTAATTCATTGAATCCTCGAAAGACTAAAACTACTCTCATTATTTAGACCTTAAGTTCAATTCTTAGGGTTCCAACACCTAGGTTCACCTCTCAGTACGTCCCTAAATGCCTATGAGATGCAAATAAGTGGCCAGCAAATTCACATGAATAAGAGCAATAAGAATTGAATCAATGAACAATCAAGATCAATAAAAAGGGAAACAACGTCAATTAATCATTATCAATGTATCAAAGGGCATTGCCCAATCCTAGAAACAAAAGAAACTACTTAGACATAGAGAAGAAGAGATAAGAAATCAAACTTAAAAACATCTCAAACCCGTAACAATGGAAGAAGAAGGGAGAAAGATGAAGATCAAGAGCCAAAGCCTGTAATGCCTCCTCCAAAACCAAATTAGAACTCTCTCATTGTATTCAGAACATCTATTTATAGCCTAGGGTTTTCATGGGCTCAAAGGCCCCAAAAGAAATAAAAATTAAAATTAAAATTCTGCTGCGCACTGCGATCCATGGCCGTGGTAGGTACCACGGCCAGGCCGTGGTCAGTTCTGGATTTATGTTTGTCAAGCTGACTCTCAACCATGGCCGTGATGGCCACCATGGCCAAGCCGTGGTTGATTCTGGAATTTTGATTTTGCTTTTCTTGACTCCCTCGAACCATGGTCGTGGTAGAAACCACAGGCAGGCCGTGGATCCCTCTGGAATAGTCTTTTTGCACCATTTTGCTATCCATTAAGCTCCAACTTCAAACATGCAAGTATTCCATTCAATCCAAGGCCAATTCAACATTAATCCTGCACAAGAACACCAAAAACACCGTAGTTATCTGAACTAAGGGAAAAACAAACCAAAAGGGAAACTAAAATGCCTAAAATGCTCAAGAATGCATGCAAAACAAGAACAAAACATGATGTTGTTTCCCACACATCAAAGGTTTATGGTAAAAATAGTTTAGAATGTAAAAATAACAAAAGACTTAAGTTTTCCAAAGATGACCTTCAAAGGACCAAGTCATCATTGAATTCAATTGTTTATAATTTTTCTAGTCATTTTGGACATATTTCTCATTTGTGCAATTATAGAATAAATCCTTGATAAACCGTCAACATGTTATATTTTTATAGTTCAATTCCTTAGTTTTTCATATTCTTTTTATTTATTTTTAATGAATTTTGTTGGTAAGTTTTGTTATATTTTTAGTATTATTTGATTGTGTTTTTATTAAGTGTTTTGTGTGTTTTTGTCAGGTAATTACTCATGGAGAAGACTGGATGTTCAAAGAAGCAAAAGAAAAGAAGAATTTTGCATCAGTTGCCAGCGCTTGAGCACTCAGAGTCATAGCGCTTGAGCGCCCAGAGTGCCTGAGCGGTGAGAGTTGAGTGCTTGAGCGCCCAGGAGTAAGTGGCTGAGCACTTGAGCTCTTAGAACTGATCGCTTAAGCGCTGGATGCATAACAGAACACGCGATTTTCATTAAAATGAGAAAAATTATGCCAAATTCAACACAGACAACACATTGAGCACATTACACAGAAAAGCCCTAATCCCGAGAGAGTTATTTTGCGGTAACAAACCTTAGAGGACGATTTCGAAAGGAGGATTTAATTCTTGAAGGCTTAAAGATCTTAATCTCCATTAAAGGAGTTTTGATTTCTCTTTCTTTCTAGTTTTTCCCTTTCTTTGGGTTTTCTTTCCATGAGTTTGTATTTTGATATGAGTTTGTTTGTATTGAACATGAGTAGCTAAACCTATAACTAGGGCTATAGGGGATCTTGTTTTCTTAATTATTTGGGTTTGATTTCTAATTTGATTAAGGTAATTTCTTTATGGTTTATTATATTGCTTGTATTTTTGTCATAACCTGATCACTTTTGACATGTGTTAATTCATTGTTTGACCAGTGACCATCCGCATTCAATGAGTGGATCTATATGGTAAGCCTAGGATTAGATTTGTGAATGACCAAACATCAATTTTTCCTACCAATAGAATTAATAAGTATTTTAATTCATCTCTTGAATTGAAGCTTAATACATTCCTAATTAATTTAACTAAATGACCAAATAGGTGATTTAATTTAGGAATAAAATATTATTTCATCCATGACCATTGGGATTCAATAGCAAATAAGAGAATATTAGTAAAAGAGTTACCTTATATCATAATTGAAAGAAAATTTTAATAATTGGATTCAAGTGAACTTTGCACCCAGTCTTTCTCTCATCGATTATTTATTCTTTATTTGATTATTCATTGTTTTTCTTTATTTGTTTATTTTGATTTTAACTTGAATTTCTTTATACACTTTCGATTGTCTGAATAACAAAGAGTTTAGCGAATCTAGAAATTATTAAGTATTCCTCGTAGGATCAATTTCTAGGACTCAAGTCCTATATTACTTGGCAATAGAGTGTACTTGCTCTTAGTGTATTTTATGCGTACCAAATTTTTGGTGCTGTTGCTGGGAAATAAGTTTGGTAATATTAAAAGCAAAAACTCTAGTTAATTTAGACACCTTTTTCTTTTATTCCTTATTTTATTTTTATTTTTATTTTTAATTTATTTTTATTTTTATTTTTATTTTTATTTTTATTTATTTTATTTTTTTATTTTTATTTTTATTTCTTATTTTATTTTATTTATTTATTTTTATTTTTATTTAATTTTTCACTTCCTATTTCTTGTTTATGCTTACTGATCTTAGTGTCCTAATTTGACTTTTGATCCAAAAATTGAAAAAACAGCTCGCAGGTTAAAGAAGCAGACTTTTATTGCAGATGTAATAGAAGATATAAACAGGATGGAGAGACAACCAGTTGTTGAGGTGAATCGTGAAGAAAAAGCTACCCCAACAGAGCAGACCATGCTTGAGTACTCCATGCCTACTGCTGAAGGGTATGGAGGGAGTATTATAAGACTAGCTGTGGCGGCTAATAATTTTGAGATCAAATCAGCATTGATCTCCATGATTCAGAATTCAGTTCAGTTTGGTGGATTGCCTTTGGATGATCCAAATCAACATTTAGCCAGGTTCTTGCAGTTGTGTGATACTATCAAGTACAATGGAGTGACAGATGATGCAATCCGGTTGCGACTCTTTCCTTTCTCTCTTAGGGACAGAATGAATCAATGGTTAACGTCACTTCTAAGGGGTTCAATCACTACATGGGATCAGTTGACACAACAGTTCCTAGCTAAGTATTTTCCTCCTTCTAAATCTGCTAAGTTAAGAAATGATATATATTCTTTTGTGCAGTTTGAAATGGACACTTTTTATGAAACTTGGGAGCATTTTCAAGAGTTGTTGAGGAGATGTTCATATCATGGATTTTTCGTATGGCAGCAGGTTCAGACTTTTTACAATGGTTTGTCACCTACAAATCGTTCACTCATTGATGCTGCTGCAGGAGTTACTATATGGAGGAAAACACCTACTGAGAACTAAGCATTGATTGAAAAAATAGCGCTGAACAGTTATCAATGGTAGAATGAGCGTCAGGTTCCTAAGAAACAAGTAGGTGTACATACTGTTGATTTCTCTACTGCTATTTTGAGTCAATTGGAGGCACTGACGAAGAAGGTGGAGACTCTGATGGTGACAAATAGTGTAGCCCCACCTATCATTTGTGAATCATGTGGAGGAAAGGGTCACACAAGTTCAAATTGCCAAGTTAGTAGTCCATTTGCCCCCGAGCCTAAAGGAGTAAATTTTGTTGATAATTCGAACCGGCAGTAGTAAAATTCGTATTCAAATAAGTACAATCCCAGTTGGAGGGACCACCCGAATTTCAAATGGGAAAATCCACAAGGTTATCAACAGAATCAGCAGAGAGTTCCACCACCATCTCCTGGTTTCCAAGCACCAGCAGAGTAGCCAAGCTTTGAAGATCTAGTAATGAAGTACATGCAAAATTCAGATACCAGAATAAAGAACATGGAGACTCAGATTAGTCAGTTGACTACATTGATGACAGCAAGGACACCAGGGACATTGCCTAGCACTACTAAGACTAATCCAAAGGAGCAAGTCCTTGCAATTACCCTGAGAAGTGGTAGGGAACTTGGGGAATCATCCCAGAAGAAGGAAATGTCAGAGCTTAGAGATTCTCTTGTTAAGCCAGTGCATGAAGATAAGAAAGCAACTGAAGCACCTAGTTCTTTCAGAATTGAGACAAAGAAAAATGATGTCCTTACTGAAGATGTCTCAATTCAAGATCTCAATAAAGAAGAGAAGGTTGATAAGAAAGAACCCAAGTGGTAGAGAGTGAAGAAGGATCGTGAACAAATCACAGTTTATGAACCATCACTATATGCCAAGATCCCATTTCCTCAAAGGCTCAAGAACAATCAGTCAGATCAGTAATTTACCAAATTCTTGGAGATATTCAAGAAATTACAAATTAATATTCCGTTTGTTGAATCCATCTCTCAAATACCCAAGTATGCAAAGTTTCTGAAAGAAATACTTACAAAGAAACACAAGCTTGAGGAGTTTGAGATGGTATGTCTTAATGAGGAGTGTTCTGCCATTCTTTTGAAGAAGTTACCCCCGAAATTAAAAGATCTAGGGAATTTTACTATTCCTTACACTGTTGGTAACTCTTATTTTAATAAGGCATTATATGATTTGGGTGCTAGTATTAATTTGATGCCTTTCTCTGTGTTTAAGAAATTAGGAATACAAGAACCGAAGCCCACCAATATTTTATTATAGTTGGCTGATAGATCCATCACTTACCCACACGGTGTGGTGGAGGATGTTTTGGTGAAGGTGGACTAATTCATTTTCCTAGTTGATTTTGTGGTGCTGGATATGGAAGAGGATGCTGATATTCTTCTCATTCTTAGAAGATCATTTTTGGCCACTTCTGAAGCTGTGATTGATGTACCTTAGGGTGAGCTCATCTTGAGAGTGGATGGGGATCATGTTATCATTAATGTCTTTAGGGAGGCTAAATCTTCCCCAATGTTAAATCTCCATGGCCCTATCAATTTTGTTCAAGCTAAGAAGCAGGAAACCTTAGCTATCAAAGACCCCCTGCCATCATACAGTGTTGATGTTAATCTTTTGGAAATTCAAACTGCTGAAACAGATAAAGGTCCTCCTAAGATCCATGTTTTTTCACAGATTGGTCCTTTATCTGTTGATCGAGTGTGACCACCATGGCCTACTAGAGTCAAGGCGTAATTAGGACAGCCCAGCTCTTATCAAAGTTAAAGTGCTAATGGAATATTCCCAAGGCCAATGTCGAAGGGAGGATGAACTGTTTTGAAAAAAAGAAGACATCCTCCTATTTCTCTTGCTTTAAGCCACCTTGATTTATTTAAAAAAGGCAACGTCGAGCTAATGACGTTGAACAAGCGCTTCATAGGAGGCAACCTATGTTTCTTCTTTCTTTATTTTATTTTAGTTGTTTTTGTTATTTTTATTTTTCTTGTAGATGCTACTCATGTGTTTTGGGATTTTATTTTTCAGATTCTGTTGCTGCGCTGACTCTTGTGCTTCTCCTTTGCCTGACATTATGTTATTTTTTATCAGGTTGTGTTGTCCTTTTCTTTACCCCATTATTTCTTTTTCTTCCACATTGAGGACAATGTTTATCTTAAGTGTGGGGGTATTACGGTACTTTTACAATTTTTGTGCAAAAAAAAAATCTGATGAGCACTTGAGTATTGCTGGTAATTAAGTTAGAATTGTGTGTTGATGTCTTGATTTATTCTGAGCTAATAGAGATATGTTTTAATGGGGATTCTATTGATCATGAGCTGATAATGTGTGAAGCAATCTTTTTCAATGAAGTAAAGTGAAATTTAGCATCTTTAGTTAGAAATTAGCCATGTCTGCTTGCTTTTGTTCTCTTTATCAACTTACCCAGAAAGTGAGTTTTAAGCTTTAATGATTGGATTTTTCATAAATGAAATCCTATTTTTCTTCTAGAATGAGTTTTCTCTTGATTAATGTGCGTTAGAACTTGCTTTGATATCTTGTTAAAGCTTTAATGATTCACATACAGACTTGAACATGATTAAGGCAATTAGGCTTAATTCTTTCTTGACTTTTAGAGTTGCATTGATTAAATAACCCTTTAGTTGCCCCATTTGAGCCTGAAATTGATTTCTTTGAATACCCAATTGAATAATCAGGTTGAATTCTTTGGAGCAATTGATGTGTTGATTGAAAAGTCTTGAAAAGTTACTTTTGTCTTCAAGGGTTGAAAAAAAAAGAAAAAAAAAAGATTGAAAAAAAAGGAAAAAATGAAAAAGAAAGAAAAGAAAAGAATTGTTGGTGAAGAATAATAAAAATATTGGGTTGAAAGTGAGAAGTTGTTATATCTTTGTGCATTATGCTCTATCTATCATCTTTTCAACCTGATTCTGTTTTGTATTGATTTATCCATGACCAGTCTTTATCCCTATTTTATCCTTTCTTTCTACCTTTCATTATACCCTTGACCCCGTTACAACCAAAGAAAAGTCCTTTTGATTCTTGTGTTGTATGTGAACTTGAAAGTGGAGATGAGATCGATAAGCAAGCCTATGGTATTGCATTTTTTAAGAGAAATTTGAGTGATATCTTTGTCCTTTAAACACTCGAGCGATGGAAAGTTGAGTGATCTCATATATTTAGTGAAGAGAACATTTACAAGTTAGACTCCAGCCTCTAATTATTTAAGTGTTAAATGATCTTGCTTGATTGGATTTGATTGCTGAACTTGAATTTCTTTTAATTGTGGAATTTTCCTTTGATTCATGTTTCTTGATGTTGAGTTTGATCTTGTTGTTGACTCCTATTCTTTGCTTAAGGACAAGCAAAGCTCAAGTGTGGGGGAGTTGATGAACCGTCAACATGTCATATTTTTACAGTTCAATTTCTTAATTTTTCATATTCATTTTATTTATTTTTAATGAATTTTATTCGTAAGTTTTGTTATATTTTTAGTATTGTTTAATTGTGTTTTTATTAAGTGTTTTGTATGTTTTTGTCAGGTACTCATAGAGAAGACTAGATGTTCAAAGAAGTAAAAGAAAAGAAGAATTTTGCATCAGTCGCCAGCGCTTGAGCACCCAGAGCGCCTGAGCAGTGAGAGTTGAGCGCCTGAGCGCCCAAGATTAAGTGGCTGAGCACTTGAGTGCTCAGAACTGAGCGCTTGAGAGCTAGATGCGTAATAAAACACGTGATTTTCAATAAAATGGGAAAATTTATGCCAAATTCAACATAGACAATACATTGAGCACATTACACAGAAAAACCCTAATCCTGAAAGAGTTATTTTGTGGTAACAAACCTTGGAGGACGATTTCGAAGGGAGGATTTAATTCTTGAAGGCTTGAAGATCTTAATCTCCATTAAAGGGGTTTTGATTTCTCTTTCTTTCTAGTTTTTTCCTTTTTTTGGGTTTTCTTTCTATGGGTTTGTATTTTGATATGAGTTTGTTTGTATTGAACATGAGTAGCTAAACCCATAGCTAGGGCTATGGGGGATCTTGTTTTCTTAATTATTTGGGTTTAATTTATGATTTGATTAAAGTAATTTCTTTAGGGTTTATCATATTGCTTGTATTCTTATCATAACCTGATCACTTTTGGCATGTGTTAATTCATTGTTTGATTGGTGACCATCCGCATTCAATGAGTGGATCTATATGGTAAGCCTAGGATTATATTGGTGAATGACCAAACATCAAATTTTCCTACCAATGGAATTGACAGGTATGTTAATTCATCTCTTGAATTGAAGCTTAATACATTCCTAATTAATTCAACTAAATGACCAAATAGGTGATTTAATTTAGGAATAGAATATTGTTTCATCCATGACTATTGGAATTCAATAGCAAATAAGAGAACATTGGCAAAAGAATTATCTTACATCATAATTGAAAGAAAATCTGAATAATTGGATTCAAGTGAACCTTGCGCCCTAGTCTTTCTCTCATCGATTATTTATTCTTTATTTGATTGTTCATTGTTTTTCTTTATTTGTTTATTTTGATTTTAACTTGAATTTCTTCATACGCTTTCGATTGTCTGAATAACAAAGAGTTTAGCGAATCTAGTAATTACTAATTATTCCTCGTGGGATCGATTTCTGGGACTCAAGTCCTATATTGCTTAGCGATAGAATGCACTTGCTTTTAAAGTATTTTACGCGTACCAATCCTTATATGAGAAATAACATGGTGGGGTTCCTAAAAGTCTTAAAGACTCTAGTATTAACATTCAAGGACCCAATATGAAGTGGGTACTAAAACGTCCTCCTAGTGCACTACAAGAAATCAGGAAATTAGAGAGAGAAATTTCCCTCGCTAATCCCTCACTAATAAAATTAGCGAGGGATTAGAGAGGGATTAGTTAGGGATAATTTAGTCACTTTTTTTTCATCACTAATTAGCGAGCTTTCCCTCGCTAATCCGTCTTAAGAAAATTCATTTCCCTCGCTAATCCCTCTCTAATCCCTCGCTAATATGCCTTATTATTCCCTCGCTATTTTGCGAGGGAAATTCCGTCGCTATTCCGTCGCTGTAAATTTTCTCGCTATTCCATCGCTAATAATTCCCTCGCTAATACCTCACTAATCCGTCTGTAACTTGATATACCAATTTTGTCAATTTCCCTCGCTATTTCCTCGCTATTCTCTCGTTAAAAATTCCCTCGCTATTCGGTCGCTATTCCTTCGCTATATTTCCCTCGTTATTGCATCACTAATCCCTCGCTAAAAGATACCTCGCTAATCCCTCGCTAATTAACATGTCATATTCTATCGCTAATCCCTCGCTAATTCGTTGGTAAATAAGTAGGTTTTTTTATAACCTATATATATTATTACTTCCCCCAAAACCTGCATATCAAACCACAGCAAACAGAAATTCAGCAAACAAAAATCCAACAACAAACAATCCAATAATTGTAAACTGCTTCAACAAAAAACTTGTACAAATAGTCCAATAATATAGTTTAAAGTTATTATACAAATAATCAATTAATATACTTAAAAGTTATACAAAGTAGATAATAAAAATAAAAAATGGCAATCAGTCTAAGTCATCTGCGTCTGCGTCTTCGTCTTCCTCTTCCTCTTCTTCTCGACCCTCCCTACCTAGACTTTGCGATGGTAGTTGTGGAGCAATATTTGTTGATCCGAACGTAGATAGGAACTATTGGAAGGACGCCAACATAGGGACAAGTTGACTCTGGACAAACGAAGTCATCGCTGCTGCCACTGCTGTATTTACAGCTTCAGATATGTCCTGTGTCAACGGTGTAGAGCAGGAAGGACCCGCAACCGAGGAGGATGAAGCTTGCATGGTGTTATTACCAATATGCAAGCTGCTACCTATGCCATGCACACGTCCCTTCTTGTTAGGACCCGCCGCATCCAACTAAACCTCTGGATCAACCATAGGGTGAGAGGAAGAGTTTTCTCCATATTTTTCTATCATTGTAGTGTCATATGACTCCTAAAAATAAAAAAACAAGAAAAATATTAATAAAAAAATAAATAACATAAAATATATATGACTTTTGAATAAGAACAAGACACCTACAATAAAATTCCTCGAGCGCTCAGAAACATAATTTCCATCTTTCTTCTTATGAACTTTTGCATCTAGATCTCTATAAGAAACTGGATGCTTTAACTCTGTCTCCTGTAATCCCATATGAAAGAATATTATATAATAAACACATATCAAAAGTAAGGCATTCCCTCTAAAATATTATGTCATACTCAAGATAAGCAAATAGCTCAAGTAATTACAACATATTAATACACAGATGCTTATCATTAAAGCTTTAAATGATGAAGTTATATTACTATCTTGCTCTTGTGTTGACCAAAGTTTATCAACCCGCCTATATGCTTCAAGGCATCAGGCATGGCTGCCCTATTCCTTCGGGCAGCTGTAGACCTCGTCATCCATTTATCTATCAACCAAATATCGACCAGGCCATCCCACACTTCCGTCCTCATTCCTCTGGGCCCATGGCCCTTACCATCAGCCAAGTTGTTTGAATTTGCCCTCTGAAGGGCCTTATCTCATGCTTTGTTCAAATGGTCTGGATAATGGTCCAAGATAGTCTATTCCCAAACAGTTCTCGCTATGCCGCGATCAGCATCATATGTGAACCGATGCTTAGCCTACACAAATGATATATATGTATATTTATTTTTCAATAAACGTATAATATATAATTCTATAAACACAATTACTTATCATAAAGTCGTTAAATAGAATTTCTTTTATCTCAGTTGGATAACCTCGCCACGGACTAGCCGGAACAGGCATCCGTGTTATGACATTGTACATAATGTCACGTGTCACCTTTGACGAGAGAAACCTCCTCCTGTAAGTACAAGAAGATAATGTTAGTAATCTACAAGTAAATACATATAATAAAAGGTGATATATCACTATTACTTATGGTTCAGGGACAGATGCCACATATTTAAGTTCCCTACTATCTGTTTCTACAATGGATTCTCCACATGAAGGTACCACATTCGGGTCGCTAATGGGTGGGTCAGCAGGGGGTGGCAAAGAAATCGCTGGGTCAATAAGGGGTAGGACAGAAGCTGATGCGCCTCTAATGGTCAATGGACTAGACGCTGGTAGGCCTACACTGGTCGATGGGCCAGTAGCTGAAATTACACCTAACATAATTATACATAAACAAAAAAATACATATATATTACATTTATATAAACCACGAGTTAACAATAATTAAAATGATTATCCTACAGGTATACTTGGAGATAGCTGAGAATGCTATAGTGGTGGAGAATCATGGGTAGATGAAACATTACGACCTCTCCCACGACCGCGTCCAGCACCTTTACCTCGAATGGTCATGATGAATATCTGCATAAGGAAACATAATGAAACATGACGAGTTAAGAAACTATATGTCAATAAAAATCTCAAAATATAATAATGATATTTCAGTGTAAATATTATTAACCAAATTTATTGAACAAGCTTCAATTTTAACTACTTAAGTCTGAAGCAAAAGATTCCTCATCTTCATCTGAGAATTCATTAATTTCATTATTTTCGTTGTCATCAATGAACTAATCATCAACCACATCGTCCATTGGATAATGTATATCACGTATGTTCACTTCTTCCATTTGGGCATATCCATCAAACAAGGAGACTGCTTCATCATCTATGACAAGATTGTGTGTTCCAAGGGATCCATCATCTTGGTAATAATTAGTGGTAGTTAGGTCATTCAATTCATTACCTTTGTCATTCAATGTCTCAGCCACGAAGAGTTTTGCTCTGACCTTGCAAGCTGCCCACCATTCACCATTTGCTCTGTTCCCGTTTTATGGGTATCTTGTATAGTACACTTATTGTGCTTGTTCGGCTAAGACGAATGGCTCATTTGAGTGAAGTTTTGATTTATGCTTGATGTCAACCAATCCATATCTCTCATCAACATTGACTCCATTTATCGGGTCAAACTAATGACATTGTAAAAGCAATACTCTGTTCTGATTTCCTATATATGACAATTCCAATATATCTTCAACGATACCATAATAGTCAAAGTCATTCTCACCATATATACTACCTCTAACACATACACCACTATTCATGGTAGCTTTATTTTGTCCGTACACCTTAGTATGAAATCTGTACCCATTAACTATTAAGCCATAGTAAGAAGTCACGGACTTGGATGGACCATAACTTATCTCTCGTATCATTTGATCCTCGACTTGGCCTATATTAACCTGTATCATTACATAGACGGTAGATAGTTGTAACATCTAGCATAATGAACATTGAATTTAATATGATAGATCACTATTATGGATAAAAAGACTCACTAGATGTTTTAGCCACCTACTGAAGTCCTTATCTCGAGCTTCCAATATTTGATCATCAGTGATATTGGGATCTGTTTCCCTTAACAAATCCTTGAATTGTCTAATCAATACAATAATTAATATTTAGCATAAATTTAGCACATTAATAACAAATTCATTAGATAGAGAGTAAACTTACTGGAGATAAGGTTCTACTTCTCCATAATTTACAAGCACATATGTCTTAGCAATCTAAAGTTCCACATCCATCAAGAATCTATTTCGACCTCTCCCGATAGGACGACATGGATGTTTAAAAATAGACAATCGTTCATTAATTGTTTCTTCCTCACCGTCATCATTCTGAGGAACTTGAGTGCGCCTGGTCTATAGGTGGGGATCAAAATACATGGAAGCAAAATTGGAAATTTTTTCTAAAATATACGCTTCACAAATAGATCCTTCAACTTTTGCCTTATTTCGGACCTTTCTTTTCAAGTACAGCATACACCTCTCAAAGGGGTACATCCACCTGCAATGCACTGGTCCTCCAACCTTAGCTTCATAAGGGAGATGCACGACTAGATGTTCCATCACGTCAAAGAATGCTGGAGGGAAAATCTTCTCTAACTTACAAATTGTTTCAATGATAGAAAACTCTGCATTCTCCATAGTGGAAGCACGAATTTCAATTGCACAAACTTCTTTAAAGAACAAGCTTAGTTCTGTTAATGGTCCCTATATAAGTTTTGGCAAGATATCATGAAATGCCATATGAATTAACCTTTGCATAAAAACATGACAATCGTGACTTTTCATTCCATATATCTTCCCGCCGTCTACACTAATGCAACATGCGATATTCGACACATATCCATCAGGAAATTTCAACTGTTTTATCCACTCACACACTATCTTTCTTTGATTGGCATCCAAGACATACGTCGCCATTGGTTTTTTACACTTGCCATTCTCAACTATTAGCTCCAAGGTAGGACGTTTGCATATTATCTTCAAATCTTCTCTTGCATTTGCATTATCTTTTGTCTTGCCCTTTATGTCCAAGACAATGTTGAAGATATTATCAAACACGTTCTTCTCGATATGCATAACATCTAAATTATGTCGTATTAGATTAGTGGACTAATAAGGCAATTCCCAAAATATGCTCTTCTTCACCCAATTGTGGTGTATACCAAAGCCATTTTGTTTTTGTTTACCTGAATTCAAGCCGAAAATGATTTCCTTAAGTTGAGTCACTCTATTCAAGACATTTGTCCCACTCAGCCATTGCGGTGGATTAGATTTTTCCACTGTTGATCTCTTAAAAGAGTTTCAATCATGGCGAAATGGATGATCAAAAGGCAAAAATTGGCGATGACAATCAAACCAATAACATTTCCTACCGTGCTTCAACACAAATGACTTATTGTGATTCATACAAAGTGGACAAGAAATTTTTTCATGAGTGCTCCACCCAGACAGCATTCCATAGGCTGGAAAGTCACTTATTGTCCACAACAAAGCCGCTTTCATATCAAAATTTTACTTTTTCCAGGCATCATAAGTTTGCACCCCATCATCCCACAATATCTTCAAATCGTCAATTAGGGGTCTAAGATAGACATCTAAACTTTTACCAGGTGACTTTGGTTTAAGAATCACAAGAGTGAGGAATATGTATTCCCTTTTCATACACATACTTCGAGGTAAATTGTACAGTGTGACAAAAACAGGCCAACATAAATATGGTCTGGCTAAACCGCTGAATGGATTAAAACCGTCTGTACATAGGCCAAGCCTAACATTTTGAGCATCTAGTGCAAATGTAGAATGGGTAGTATCAAATTGTTTCCAAGTCTCAGCATCAGCTGGATGCCTGATCACTGATTCATCTTGATGCACTCCATCTGCATGCCAAATCATATACTGTGCAATGTTTTTGGACATAAACAAACGTTGGAGTCTTGGCATAATGGGAAAATATCGCAACACTGAGTGCGACACATCTTTCTCATTCGATGAACGTCCCGCCTTCGGTTTGAATCGTGGGTGTCCACATACTAAGCAAACTGAGTATAGTCTCTTGTCACTGTATTCTTTGTAATACAATATGCACTGATTAAGATATGCATCTATCATCTCATATCCTAATCCCAACTCATGAACCATTCTCTTCAATTTGTAGAAGTTTTCATGTAACCTTTTAGGCTCTGGAAGCATGCTCTTAATTATAACAATCATTCTATCATAACAACTCTCACTCATGTTAAATTCTGACTTCAAGTTCAAAAGTTAAGTTATAGCTGACAATTTCGTGTGCTTATGGCAACCATCCCATAAAGGTTCGTTAGCGTCTCTTAGCAAGTCATAAAACTTCGTAGCTGACAAATTTGGATCCTCTTCTAAATCTTAAGCCTCTTGATTTAATCTATCACCTGTGACATCTATAACCATATCCACGTATGGATTCCTAGGCTTCACTTCATCATCATGGACAATGGATGTTGAGCCGTTATTCCCCCATCTGTCCTCACCATGAATGGTCCAATTTACATAACCATCCACAAATCCGTACTTATACAGATGTTGTTCTACCCCAAATACCTCCCTCCAAGCACGATTCTCACATCTAGCACATGGACAAAGGATGCGATTTAATGCATCAGTAACTATCGAGTCTCCTTGAGCAACCCTAATGAAATCATTAACTCTATCCTTGAATTCTTCACTTACATAGCCGATAGGATCATTTCTTCGTAACATCCAACTTTGATCGGGTCTCATGATTGCTGAAATTGGTTTAGCATATTAATACAAATCCTTATATCAATTGGTCCTTCTTAACATGGTATAACCCTATCCCATTCGATAATTAATAGTTATTCCTTAAATCTCATATTTTATACTTGATGAAATTTTGGTAGCATTTCCCATTGGCCTCCAAGTGCATGACTATAACGCAGTGAGATCTACCGCGTTTAAGTATACACCCAAAGAACAAAAGGAAATGTAGCAGACCGAAATTTCAACAAGTATAAGATATGAGATTTAAATAATAACTATTAACCAAGTGAAGGAAAAATTTCTTACCAAATTGTCCCACTTGGACAATTCAAGATTCAATACAATGAGCAGTACGAACAATAAGTATGTGTGCTCATTAATATTGAATCTCAAATGGGAAACTAAAGTTTTGTTCAAATCTTCACTCAAATAAGAAAATAAAACTTTAAGCATATGTTAAAGCACAATCAAAAGTTAAATCAAACTAATATTCTTAACGCATAATTCGTTAGAAATTCATAACTTTTATTTTCAACATCTAAGATTTGATGTCATATTTAGATAATCCTAAATGTACCTTATAAGAGAGAAAAGCATAAATAAAATCTAAGTTTTCACTAGCCACAATGATTGCTGCTATGCGGCCTGACATAGACAACATTGATGAATATGTTAGGAATACTACTGCTAGAGCTTTTAGTGTTGTTGCCTTTACTCTTGGTATACCTGCACTCTTACCATTCTTGAAGGTTATTTATAAGAGTAAGAAATCATGGCATGCTCAGTACACTGGGATTAAGATTGTGTAGCAGATTGAGAAGGTGATGCAGTGTGTAAGGAATTGGAAGCCATATATGCCAGTTGCTATACTAAGGAAGTCATGATCATTTTGATTCGTGAATTTCAATCGCCTGATGAAGAAATGAACCAAGTTGTTCTGAATGTGGTGAAGCAGTGTGTAACACCCTCAGTATCATGTTAGGCTTGTAAGCGGGTTACAAATGTATTCTAATACTTGCTTCAGTATCATGTTAGCTCCCAGATATTTGCGAGACATTCTCATTATGTCATGCAAGTGACATATAATCCTAAAGGCACAAACACCTTCACAATGCATCTCTTGATTGCAACATAAAGGTATACATGTGTTTTTATAATTAACTTATGAAGTAATGCAATGAATAAGGATGAAACCAACCTTGACTCAAGAAGACTCCAGATGAATCAA
The DNA here is from genome assembly GCA_029884595.1 of Ormosia semicastrata. NCBI lineage: Eukaryota > Viridiplantae > Streptophyta > Magnoliopsida > Fabales > Fabaceae > Ormosia > Ormosia semicastrata. Next base: position 12,150,855 of record JAQQTO010000062.1, on the reverse strand, counting down.
GACTCAGGAACAAATGTTGCACTTGCAACAAAAATGCCTTTACCAAGCTTATATAGCAGAAAGAACAAGAAAAGCAACAAGAACCTGCACCCATAGCATACAATCAAATAACATTTTACATATCCACCTCTTTCAAATCAGGTTCAAAGTTATGATCTAAATAAGAGCATTTCAGCAAGGAACTCAAATCTAAACATAAATAAGATAACAAAAATCATAGCATTAAGCCCCTTTGCCTGCACAGTAACTTTGTCTGAGTGGCTCAAGGAACTACGAACATATTAAGGTTATCTATGAGATTTACTAAGTGTACTAGATGCACATCTTGATTAATTCATGTATAAGAGTTTACTAAAAATAATGCTTATTCATCTTGAAAATAATGTTTCGCTTGCAGCAAAATCAAATAAAGGAAACCAGAAACCAAGACCAAAAAAAGATAAATATCAAAAGCTTTGTGATATATTATGAAGAACATGTTATCGAGAAGAATAATTCATAAACACTAATTAATCACACATTAATAATATTGAAAATGTTGTAATTATTAAGACATTATCCATTTGCTTTTAGAAATGAAACTTGTGGTGATTATGCAAATTATGTCATGGACCAATGCAATTTTACCACGAAAAGCATAGAGTGTGACATGAATGTTTGATTACCCTTTGACCCTCTTAAGGTCAGTAATTCTGTCACTGGAACAAGTTATTGTGCTTGTCTTGTTATTATTATTATTATTATTATTGGGAGCTTGTATGATTTCCTATTTACATTGGCTTTCATCCTCATCATCTGATTCATTCTTCAATTGCTTGTGGTAGACAAGTGCCTACTCTACTTATATTTACATGAGACCTCACAACACCCTAAGAAATTTTTATCTTCACATAGCTTATTTTTCCCTGCTAAGATTCTCCATTAAGTAATTAAATAAAAGATAATTTGTTCTCATCTACAGAATAAGCAAAACTGAGAAGTGAAACTGAATAGTGTAGGGATAGTAAGGTGAAAAAAAATAAAAATAATCAAAAGTAACAATCATGGGAAATAAATAAAATTATATTAAGTTTGAAAGAAAAGACAAGAAGTTGAACACAATGAAAAGTAATTATTATGAAGCATTAGACATGGAAGAGAACAAGAATATAAAGCCCTCCAGCCACTTAATAAAAGAATGGGTTGGTACTGTACTCTTCTTCATTCTCTTTGGCTGCATTCTCAAGTAACATACATATATAAAGGCTCCCAAGCAGCAAGGCCTATATCGTTTTGAACCATCCCCTAGTTTCATACGATACTATGTACATAGCATGCATCATTCATATATTCTTTTTCAGATTTCTAAATATTGTACTTCAGGTATCTGTTTACATAGAATTAGTAAAGGATCAAGTAAAGACAAGATTATCTGTATAAGTAATGTATCTTTGTGGGGCATATAAAATGACTAAATACAAGCACTAGTTTGTGGGGCATACACGGATGAAAAGAGTTGCAGCTAATTTGTGCAGCAGGGGTGGGTAAAGACTAAAAAGAGTAAGATAATAGAAAGCGCACACCTTTTTTTAATCTCCTTTTCTGTCTCTCTCTTTTTCCTCTGTCTTCACTAAGAATTTAGAAAACTAACAAAATCTCTAATTTTGATTTTTTTAAATAATTCTAGGTGTCTTCACCATACTAGATCTGAGTTCATATACATTGATTTTATATTTTTTATTGGTATATACAGGTGTTATAAAATTTATACTTTAATATTCAAGGGTGAATACATTATATGTATTTGGCTTAGTTCACAAACCAATTTAACAATCATGAGGATAGCATTTGGAAAGAGACTTTCTTCTCCAGAAATAGCCCACCACTTCATAATTCATACTAAATACAAAGTGTTATTTTGGAAAGAAAAAAAATAAAATAATTGATAGCAAGACGCATCCAAAGTGAATCCTATCACGTAGAAGTTCTTGTGTGTAACTATTCATTCTTTCATCTGTTTAACCTTTGTACACAATATCCATTCTTTTAAGTAACTATTCTTCACCATTCTTACCCTGAGCTTTCTATTAGCCAAACTTTGAGATTAAAGGGTTAATAGTGCAAACAAAAAATACCCATCTTTCATTCACTAATTCCATCTAATATTAAAGGAAAGAGAATATATATATATATATATATATATATATATATATATATATATATATATATATATATATATATATAAATCAAAATAATGATCCACTTGAATTTGTTTCCTCTTCTTGTTTAAGTTCTACATATCAAGGCTTGATAAACAGAAGAGGAAGTTACACTACAAATATGGACTCGAAGATGCAGAGTTTGGGTAAGTTTTGCTTGTATCATTAAATAAATAAAGATTTGTCTCTGTCTATTACTTTCTTTCTTGTCCTTTCCTATAATTCACACAAGCAAGCGATAGATGTTTTGGTTCATCCCAGACTATAAGTCATTTAATACACCATAAGCTTACTCAAAGTCTGACCCCAAGATGACAGACAACTAAAAATTTACAGTTATATTATATTCCCTTTTAATTTTGGTACCATTTCCTTTACATGTGGTAGCAGCCCCATTGCAAATTTGCAATGCCACACCACACAACTAACAATAACATTATTCACTATTGTGCCTATGCTTGCTAAATAGCATTTAGCACTACTTAGCAGTTACTGCTAGAGGAAGCTTTGTTTTCCTAATTCACAGCACCACTAATCAGAAATTATTAGCCGCACCATGAAATGTAATTGGTTTTCATATTTCTAAGTCGTATATAATAATGTTGTGATATTGTAAGGAAAAGACATTAAGACAAAAATTATAAAGATCTTCGAGTATGGTACCCTTTGTTGGGTAGCTGACAAAAAAAAACAATAGGGGAGGGGTTGGGGTTAGGTTACGTACCTCAACGTCCGGGGCAGTGAAATAGTCTTCCCTGTTGCACTTTGCCATCTTTGTTTACCTATTCAACAAAACTAATTGATCACTCATAAATCAGAAACTAATCTTCAAAGTTGGAATATTAATCTATGAAATGTAACCTTCAAATTGAGTGCAAAGAGAACACTCATGCACAGAAGAAGAAAGAGGGGAAAACTTAGAGAAAGAGAGAGCAAAAATGGAAGAATGCTTCCAATGAGCTATTTGTAAACATAGTCGAAAGTGAGAGGAGTGTTTTTGTAAATGGAAAAATGATTATGACAGCAAATAAGTTTTCCCTTAATTAAACCATGACTCATACCAATGGTTCTAACTGGTTCTATGAAGACAGTTACACATTTTATACTTAGAACATCAAAAGAGTGAACCACGTTCAAAGAAGTGATGAAGGTAATTTAGGAACTGATTATTAGAATTTAGAATCTATCATCACGCAAAGTGCACTTAAGCAGGATTTGCATGCCAACACGGAAGAAGCATACCTAGAGTTGGATGATTCAGAAGGTAGTTTACATAACTTGACATTTTACATATTTGAGAATTTCACTCAAGGCATTATGTTTTCTGTAAATGACAGTTAGAACTTGGAAGTGTGACAATCAAACTATAATAAACATTTTACCCAAACTCTTTCTTAATGTACCTTATCTAGAAAATTATAACTGAAGCAAAATCATCTTTTTCTTGAGAACTATATATATATATAATTCTTTCTCTCCATTTTCTTTTCTCTCTTTCAGATTTTTTTTAGGCCAGATAGTATAATCTAGCTCTGAACTTGTACAAATAGCAAACAACATCATGTAACAACATTAAATCAGCAGATGAAGCATAAAGAACCAAAACTAGAGGCACTCAACTCAGATATACTTGTTTAACCAGCTAAACGGAACTGAAATGGTCAAATAAACAACGAAATTCACGAAGAAATTAAGTCAAAATCACAAACACCAGCAAAGGTAGCAGCAACTACAAAAGGTTTTCAAAACTAACTGAAAATGCAGATACACAAGCTCCAATTCCTATACACAAATAAATAACCAGAACTTAACAAGCTCAAATTCCAGAAAGAAGCATGCAAAAACCTAAATGATGCTTGATAGTTACAGGTTTTCAGAAGTAAGGGAGCGAGGAATGAAGCACACGAGCATTCCACTTTCCAGATCTGGTGGCTCACGAATCTATATGGTGGCAGACGCGGTGTTGTAGATCTGCGTGGCCGGGGAGGCAGTGGTGGGGTCTTTGGGTGGAGGACGATGGTTCTAGGAGAATAAGAATGGAGGGAGAACGGTGGTTCAACGATTGGGGGATTGGGGTTTCAGACAAAGCTCGGTGGTGAGAGTGGAGAGAATACAAATATTTGGGCTTTCTGACGAGAATATGTGATTGGGGTTCAAAATGCAGAAGGACAAATATTTGGAGGAAACGCTAATTTTAGCGAGGGACATTATTCTCTTTGCAATTCCCTCGCTAATTTTTAACTATGTTGTTAGCGAGGGAATATAACCCTCGCAATTCCCTCGCTAATATTAGAGAGGGAAATTATCCCTCTCAATTCCCTCACTAATTTTACCAAGGTTTAATTATACTTTTAGCGAGGGAATCTAGACCTAGCTATTCCCTCGCTAATTTTAGTCAGGGCAGTTATCCATCGCAATTCCCTCGCTAATTTCAACGAAGAAATATATATCTCGCAATTCCCCGCTATTTACTCGCTATTTTTTCCTTAATTTTTTTTAAGTTAGCGAGGGATAAAATTTCCCTCGCTAATCCCTCTCTATTCCCTCTCTAATCAGCTAGGGATTAGTGAGGGAAATTTTCCTTCACAAAATTCCATCGCTAAATTGTGAATTTCTTGTAGTGGTGTTTCAATTATGCGGAAAACTTCTCAAAAGAATAGACTAATTAGTTAAAGGAAAGAGAAATCATCAAGGAGAATGCTTCCAAAACCCAATGGTAGACTTCTTAGTCATGAAGGCAATGATCCTTCAACTAAAACTTCTCATATGTATAAGGTGGAACTTGCAAAGTTTAAAACATAGAAAGAGAAGCAATGGGTGAGGAAAAGAGTTTCCTTGATTACTAAGGCTAAGGGTGACTATTATCTCAAGCATGTATTGAAGTGAAATACGACTACGCTACTTGAGATTCAAAAAATTTGAAATGGTCCAAGTTCTCCAAGAGTGATGAAAACATAAAAAGAATGACATGGAGAACCACAACATTCTTAAGGGGCCTTGAGGCATGAAAGTTAGAGTCACCTACAAAAACTCAAAGAGTACACTTTTGGTGATATCAATCTCTTATCCTTATTTATGTTTTAAATTGAATATCATGTGATATTTGGAGAGCTAGAGACTTGTTTTATGCTTTAACATGCCTTCAGTTATGCTTCTCTGTCATTGTGTCTTGAAAGTGTCTTTACATATACTAACATGCTATATAAGTACACATCTTATTTGGAATAACATGTATTATGATAATATCTTTGTTCTTGAGCTTGTGACCAATTCTCTTTATTTAAATATGGAAATTTACATGCTCAAAAGTAGTTTTAATCCTTTCTCTTTGATGCTTAATTGTCTTATATACTTATTTGAAGATTGGAAAGTTAAAAGTTATTTGTCTTCTTATTTGAAATTGCTTGATATGTCCATATCTTGAAAATAAGAAATTAAATGATTCATTTTGTGTCTTGAACTTGTCTTTGAACTTTAATGATTTTTACAATGAAGTATATATTGAAATGAATCATAAATGTTCAAAAGTTATAGTTCCATGATTTTTCAATTCTTTTATTACAATAAGGGACTTTTTGTTCCTGATTGGCATGTGGGCATACTAGAATTCCTTACTTGATATTACATGCCTTACATGATCATTGTTTTCCCTAAAATGCTTGTATAAGTTTTGATGTTGATCATATGTTTCTTGATAAACTTGAATCATGCCTTAAATTGCTTAAACCATCTTTTTGGATTCAAGTGCATATGTCTTTCTTTTGTTCTTGTTAGAACTAACTTTGCATGGTTGATAATATGGTACATATTTTACATTGTATATTAATCTAAATTATGCTTGTAAATGGGCTTAAATGATATTTGATGTTAACCTATATTTTAGAGAACTTTTAGAGTTAGGTTTACAAGTGTTTCTATATGTTTCAAATATAATAATCAAATATTGAAATGTCAAGTATAAATGAATAAAAAGAAAAGTTGAATGGAGAGGGACATGAGATGACTTTCTTCAAGTGTAATGAAATAGAATACGCAATGGAAGAAAGCTCAAACTCAAAGGACCAATAAACGAAGAACATTCTAAAGAAGCATCACTCTCTCAATAAGTATCTCTATCCCTAAGCTATTGTGGTATTTTATATACTATGGATTGTATGATACTTGCTAATAAATTGATCTTAAATGATTAGATGCTTTCTTTACATGAGAAGTATGCTTAGCATTGAAAAAGTATTTAATTGGATATTAACTTGCTAATTTTGTCATTGTATATAGGGTGGTTGATGTTAGTCCTATACATGCTTTGATCCCTATAACATATTTCATCAAGGTGAGTGATTGATATCCATGATTCTCTTGATCTATGGTTTCTTAAATGTATAACACCTATGAGAATCATGCTCTTCTTTTGAAAAGAGTTTATTGGTTAATTAAAAAGATTTTTAAAGCAAAATCTTTTATTATATTTGAAAGAATCTTTTCAAGTTCCATATCCTTGAGAATCTTTTAAACTTGTCTTAAGACCTTGAAAATATTTTCATTTCCTAATTATCTTAAAAATTTAGAAATCATTGGATATGTGCTATAAATATAGTACTATCTTCATTGCTTTGAAAATTTTTATTAAATCTTGAGAGAATGCTTAAGAAAGTTTTCAAATAAATCTTTTAAAATGTTCTATAGAGACCATCTTAATACTTCAAAAGATAAGTCTTGTTCTTTAAAGTGTTTTATTTTCTCCAAACTCTTGTTTAATGAGAAAGAGAGGAGATGTACTTTCAAATGTTCTTTTGACATGAGTTTGATTACTCTCAAGGAATATATGATTTTAATATAAAACCTCTTTACCCTTCTAAAATGCTTTTAAAAATATAACGTGTTCTTATAAAATTCTTTTTAAAAGGGGGAGAAGTTTAAAAATGGTTTTTGTTTGATAGATTAAGAATAAGTATCTTTTGCCTTGCTTTAGTTTATGGTAATATGGTTACATGGTCGTAGCATACATATTTCACTTTAGTCATTTTGTGCTTCAATGAGGAAGAGTCTAACTCTTAAGTTGTTTAAATCTTTTGGCTTACATTCTTGTTTGATTACATAAAGTGTTTTATTGCTATCATATGCTAAATGTTGATGTGTCAAACTATGACAAGCATTACATGAATAATATTTTATATCTTAAAAGCACGCTTGTTTTATCTCTCTATTCTTGATTCATATGTAGAATCAAATAGGGGGAGATAGTTATGTACTGAATAACATGAAAAAGCTTTTGGTTTTGATGATCCTACTCTTTTTGGCAACATGAGTTTTACCTATAAGGGGAGAGAAAATATTATCTTTCCTTCCTAAGCCTTTTTATTGATGTCAAATAGGGGGAGTGAAAATTGAAAACAAAAATATGTTCTTGTACTTATTGTCTGATATGCTAACACGAATATCTATTCTTCTATATTGCTCAACATATTTTTCTTTGGTGATTTGTCATCATCAAAAAGGGGGAGATTGTAGAAATGTCTTTGCCCTAATGATTTAATGTGTTAAGTTTTGATAATGACAAATGTATTACCAAAGAATATTGATCATGCTATATAGATATACTTAATAGATTATATTAGATCATGCATGATCATGTACTTCATCTTATTATATTTTATATAAGAATCATGCATATTCTTTATAGAATCTTTTATAGAATATATCCAATAATATGTTATATGAGTTGTATTAAATTAATATTGGATTTGGCTCTATTTGAATGAAAATGTGAAAAGTGTTCTTTGTTGCATCCTATATAGAGCATATCTATTAGTAATTAATAAATGTCTTATTTGGATGTGTCTATGAAATTCTTATATGCATGTTAGACTAACTAGAGTTATACATTTACGAATCATGCATATGAAGATATTGAATTAAGAATTTGGACTAACTATGTTTGTTTTAAGTGAGTAATACTTTGTAAGATAGTCTAAATACCAAGAGTGAGCATTGCAACAAGAAAGTAAAAGATTACAATTATGTTCAACTCAAGAAGAATGAGAATGATAAGATGTTCTAAGCATTTACAAGATTTGAAGAGAAGAAATTTTTGGAAGCTTGGATTACATCAAGAAGCCTAAGGACTAGAATTGGTATATTTTCTTTTTAGGCTTTCTCCTATGTAATGATAGAGGGTTTACAAGAAAAGAGCTCAAATATGTTTTTAATCTTTACAAATGGTTCTTACATGCTAAAATGCCAAGAAACATGTTTTGGAAAACTAGTCATGGTAGCACTTCAAAACTATGAAAAATAGTCAAGTTTGAGTTTTGAAAAGCTAATCTTTGGTTACTATTTTGATCATAACTTTTAAACTACTTTGATTTTTGTTGTGGATCGTATTGCATATGAAAATAGACTAAAATATCTTTCCAATGAGTGGTTATTTGCTTTAAACAGATAATAAATGAATAAGTTATAATCATTTAAAGTTAGTTATGACCTTTGGTTACTATTTTGATTATAACTTTCAAAATACTTTCATTTTTGTTATGAAACTTACTTCATATGAAAATAGACTCAAAGATCTTTCCAATGAGTGGTCATTTACTTAAAATGGATAAGAAATGAAGAAGTTAGGAGCATTTAAAGTTAGCTTTCGAAACTACAATGTTGTAATTGATTACACAATCCTTGTAATCGATTACAACTCTGGCAGAGGCTTTGTAATTAATTACACCCTGCCCAGAAACGTTCCCAACGGCTATAAACGATTAGTTTTCATAAAAAAAATTATTTCTAAACACTAACAATGACTATTTTATCATTTGGGCTCTATATATAAGTGATATTTGAAGCTTTTATAACTCTTGAACACTTGATTTGATCCTTGAATCATCAAAATCATATTTTGAGCTCTTTATTACAAAATTCTTCTATTCCTTTGTTCTTTAAGTTGTATATATACTCTTGTGAGAGTTTCTAATCTTTCTCTTCATCTTGAAATTATTGTAAGAAGGTGAGGTATCCCTCAAGAGAGAAAAGGGTGAGGTATCCATTGTAGTAAGGATCAAACACAAAGGGTGAGGTATTCCAAAGGTGTTGTGAGTGTTGTTGAATGTAAAGGTTTTTTCAAGTACCTGTGAAGCTTGAAGAGTTGGAGGCTCTAGCACAAGGGTAAGGTATCCCAAGGTATGAGGAGTGCTCTTATTTATACAAAGGTTTTCCTAGCACCTGTGAAGTCTAGGAGATAGTGAAAAAAATCTCAAGTTAAGCTTGGGGACTAGATGTAGGCCACAAGTGGTTAGTGGTTGAATTAGGATAAATTCTTGAGTTTAATTCTCTCTTCCCTACACTCTTTAATTTTAGTATTTAGTGTAATATATTTATCTATTGCATATATTGTCATCTTGATGTTTTAATTCTAAAAACTTGATATCTAGATTATTTGCTTAATTTATCCTATAACCCAAGTTGTATTTGAGTAATCTGCAATAGTTATATCTTTGTTAGACTTATTCTGCTGCATGTGTTAATTAAAAATATCAAAATGTATAATTTCTCAAAGTTGCTTTGAAAATTTGTAATCACCCAATTCACTCCCCTCTTGGGTGATGGTTGCCATGGCTAATAGGTTACAGGTTGGGTGGTAGCCAGTTAGGTGGTTCCCGGTTCATTGGTGAAGGTTTAATGGTTGGGTTGAGATGTGGGTGTTCTTGCAGTTGTAGGCTTCGAGTTGCAAGATGATGAGAATGGCGGGCTCTGTTTAGGCTCATTGATAATGATGAGGGAATAGTGAAGGTTATATGGCAATGGATTTGTTTGGGTGTGGTGCCGGTTTATGGTGTTTAGGTGGTGAGTTTGGGATGGGTAGGACTATAGTTCATGGTGTTGTACGGTGGGTGTGGTTGGTTGAGTTGTGCTCTGTTTTGGTGTGTGGAACAGGGGTGAAGATGAATATAGAGTGTTGATTACGTGGGTGATGGGAGGTTGAAAATGATGATAATGGGGGTAAAGAGGATGTTGTTTCAACGTGGTGGAGAGAAATAAAAATATGGTGGTAGGCAGAGGAGTGTTAAAGCTGAAGTCTATTTAGGCTCAAGTATCAAGGCTGAAAAGTGATCTTAAGTTGAAGTGGACTGTGTGTTTTTATAGGAAGGACTAGGCTAAAGTGTTGAAGTTGAAGTATGAATAGGATTTGCTTAGGATGATAAGTTGTAGTCTGTTTAGGATGAGTTATGGTTAGTTTAAGAGGAGTTATGGTTAATTTAGGATGAGGTTCATGATAAGTTATGGTTTATGGATGAGTTTGTTTTAGGATAGGTTTGTTCTAGAGTGAGTTTGTTCAGGATAAGTTTAATAACATATGGATTATGAAATGGATAATGGGTCAAAGGGTTGGGTTATGGGTTAATGGGTCATAGGTAGGATGAAAATTGGGTCATGGGTTGAAAATTGGGTCTTTTCTTTAATTTCTCTTTTTTTTTCTTTTTTCCTGATAACACTGTATTTTATGCATTTTATAAACCTCTCACTAGGTTTCTTAAAGTTCAATTAAGCTTAATTTAGTTGGTTTTGATACATTTTATGATATTGGACCTTATTGGATCATTGAAAGAATTATTGCATGAATTAGCCTTAATTTATCTCTTTTGGCAGTGTTCAGTAAACTGGCTATAACTTGAGTTTCAAATATTTGGTTGATGTGATTATAGTCTTGTAGAAAATCTAAGACAATTCTCTACAACTCTCATGAAGACCTCAAAGGCCAAATCACACGATTGGATAACTCAAATTAGAGTTGAAGTAAGAACTAGGGTACTGATCCTGACAGCTTGACCTATGCATATTGTTCATTACATATCTTGGGCTATAAGATGTCAAATGGGTTAAAATTTTGATGGTTGATAGATAAGACCCAAATCTACAACTTTCATGTTGAATACTTTTTCAGAATCTGAGTTTAATGGGTCATATTGGGCTTAGAAGTCAGAATAGAGGAGCTGTGGCTGGACCTGAGCAGTATGCAGTAATCAGACCATATATTGAGTTGTAGAAATGCTTTTCAACCCAAAATAACTGCATTTGAAAGATATGATCTAGGCCTACAAATTTTATGAAGACTATATTTCTCAAAAATGACGAATGTAATGACTTCAGAGCTAAATGATGTTGGAGATAAAGAATCTCCATAATTTTTTACTCATCAAAAGTCATTTGGCATTTTCCACTCATTTTCCACTCATCCACTCACCCATGACTCAGCCCTCTTGTCATTTTGTATCCCTAATCCTCTATAAAAGGTGCTATTAGCAGATCATTTAGGAGTCTTGGTCCTAGAGGCCAAGATCATGCTATTATGTTGTAGTTTTCCTTTATTCTAAATTGAAGTTATGTTCTTTTTCTTCTTCTTCTCTCTTTCTTTCTTCTTGTCTATGAGTAACTAAGTTTCATTTTACTTGGGTGAAAGGGTGAAGCTCTTGGTAATAAAGTAAGTTTAGATTCATTCCTTTCTTGTGCTTAAATGATTTATTTTTCAAGCAGTCATTATACGTATTATATTTTGTTTCTAATTAATTTAGAAACCCTCCTTGTAAAGTGGAGTTCTTAATTTGTTGTAGACAGGAGATTGACACAATGAATGCTTGAACCCAGTTACAAGTTGTGGTGTTAGAAACTTTCGTTGTAAAGTGGAGATCTTGATTTGTTGTAGATAATATTTTGGCACAATGAATGCTTGATTCCATTTATGAGTGGTGGTGTTAATAGATGATTAAAGGAATCATAATATAATTACGTATATAATTTTTAATGAACTTTGAACATTGTATTTTCAGATTGGAACCTCCATTATGTGTGGATTCTAATTGATTTATAAAAAAATTAATCTTGTCCTTAACTTATTTACCAAGAGTAGATTTCCTAACCCAAGCAATTCTTTTTTACTTGTGAACAATTTTATTTATCATCTTTATTGTTGTAACAAAATATTTTCTTTACATCAAATAAATTTTTTTTCATTAATTCCCTATGGATCGACCTCGGACTCCCAAGAATTAATTACTTGAAACAACTTGCACTTGGGTTTACAACTTTTAATCCCGCATCATTGCCCTTTTTCTTCTACTTTTTTTTTTTATACAAAATGTCCCAGACAAAATTGGGTGTTCACATGCATAAGGGAGCCAATTTGCTAGGGTTCAACTTTATTGTATAAGGGAGCCAATTTGCTAGGGTTCAACCTTATTACATAAGGGATCCATTTCTTTATGGTTCAACCTCATTGCATAAGGGATCCATCTCTCTATGGTTCAACCTTATTGCATAAGGGATCCAATTTACTAGGGTTCAACCTTATTGCATAAGGGAGCCACTTTAGTAGGGTTCAACCTTATTGCATAAAGTGTAATTGGCATTGACTAAAGCAATGGTTTTGATGATAACAAACAAGAAAGGAATGAAAGTGCAAAGATCAAGTCTCAAGACTCTTCAAGTTTAGCTTATAGGACTTAGATATTGTAACACCCTAGTGGGGATGTCACATTTATGAATGCAATAAAATAAAATAAAATAAAACTCTTACCCAAGTTATAAAACATTTGGTACATACTTAATATTTGTAGTAAATTTTTTTTCCTTTTATAATTACGGCATTAAATAAAATAACACGAAACACGAAATATAACAAACATAACCACACTGTAATATACATATGATTCTCCTTTAGTATACACATAATTTACAACTACAAGTATTTAACAAAGCAGTAAAAAGACAACATAAAACTAAGACATAGTATTGCCCAAGTGCATCTCGATAGATATCTAACCCTCCGATGGATCATCCTCCAGAAAGACCATCGAAAAGTTGACATCTTGGAGATCTCACAGCACTACGGACACGAGTCCGAGCTGTTGACTCGTTACTGAGCTCACTAGGTGCATGGAATTCCCTGCTAGTAATGCCTAAGAGTCAGTGGCAACTCTAAGTGTAAATACAACATAGTAGTAAATATGACATCTCCGTCATACTCTCTACATAGGGACACAGTCAAACGTCACACATAAGCAACTGTTCCTCTGTCCACATGCATACGCCAGGCCTCAGAACCTCCGTGAAACTCCAGTTTCACAAACCCAAAAAATCCTGGCAATGACATGATCTCAAGATCAGTCTCAATGATAAGTATGATCTACCGGCTCCTCTTCCTCGTACAGCTCGCCCGGCTGTCGCTCGTCTGGATACTGTATCTCAAGAAACTGATCCTCTTCTTCCTCAAACTCTTTACGGAAATATTATAGTAATATCGAGAAAACATATAGAGAGGTGAGACAATCTACATCACTACCCGCATGGCAATAAAGAAAATGACAGTACAAAACAATTATCACAATAGTACACATCAATATATCATGCATAATATATCAGACAATACATATTAAAGTAACACATATCATTATATTATGCATAATATATTAAAGCAATAAATCATACATTTTATCACATATTATGGTAACCAATAAAATGCAGATAGTGCATGAACACACACTGACTCGTTCCTACTCCATGGAGCTAAACACGGATATCTGAGAGAATGATCCGAATAGAAACTAATAATACCTTATGGCTGCCCAACCAAACTATTGCCTTGTCCAATCTTTGTGTCTATAGTCCACAGTTCAAACATCGTGTATCAGTACACAGTCAATATACCATGCACCACAGGCATAGTACTTAATAGTCCCCTCAAGATCCCGATTAAGAATAGTGCTTGTCAAAATCATTAGTGTGTTGCCCGTTACCACGGCCCAGAGGAGCAACCCACTATCCCCATGTGGAATTCTCCGCACACTAACGCCTCCAAGTTCATAAATGAACCACACTACGCTTATCAAAACAAAACACGGTGTAATTCGCCTCATCAATCAATTCACCAATTTTCAACCAAATTGGCACAACACTCTAAGCATGATCTAAGAATTACAAAAATACCCTTATTATCCAAATTTTACCATAATTACAAAAAATTACAAAAATGCCCTTAGTCACAAAATACCAAAGTATAGTACGTCCCACCTGACAATACTACACCACAACATGCCCGGGTCCACCACTTTGGCCCGACAGCAAAACTCACTATATCTTTCAATCGCGTAGGAATTTTATCGTGTTTTCACAATCTCATCGTTTTCACAAAAGTTTTTAAATCGCGTAAAAGATATTTTGACATTTTTAAATATCGCAAAATGTTTTTAAATCATTTTCTCAATCGCGTAAGATTTTTAATTCATTTTCTTAACCGAATAGCTTAAAAATTATTATTTTAAATATGTGTAGACTATATCTAGTATATTTAAAATACGTAGAGTATTTTCCTTGGGTTCTAAATATAGTATGGAATCTTTTCATTTTAATCGTCTGATTTTAGTAAATTTCGGCAACATTTTACCTATGAAATCAGTATAAAGTATTTTTGACGTTTTTCACTAAATATAGTTTCATTTTATTTTTACCTAATAATTACGCTTTGAAACTTGCTAACGCGCTTCAAAATTTATAAAATGAGCTCTACGTTAGTATTTTTCAAGCGTCTAATTTAATTCTTATTTTAAACTAAATTCTGCTAATTTAGAATTCTAAGACTGAATTTATTCCTTTTGTTTTCTCAAAGATTCTTTGGAATCAGTTTGTTTTGTAAATCTATTACCTAACCTATCTTAGAAAATAAAATGATATGTTGGCCAAAATTGAAAATAAATGGCATTCAATTATACACTAAATGGCATGTTGGCCATAATTAATCAAAATCATTTTTAACTTATTATTTTACCTAGATTCATTAACTCATTGATTTAGAAAATTGCTGAGAACATTTTGGTTCTCTATTTAGATGTAAGGTCGTGAGCCTCAATATGTGTTCTTTGGAACACTCATGCAAATCGTACATGTTATTCACATCCTACTTTAATAATTATATAATTATAAACACATGCAATTATATAATCACATACAATAGACATACAATTTATTTAAAACCATAAACATGCATAGCAAAAATAATAAAAGCTATAATCATGCATAGCAAAATAAATCACAAATAGGAAAGCATTTAAACAATCACACAAATAATAAAAATGATAAACAATCACACAAATTGAATCCTTATGGATTCTTCATACACAATCAAATCCATTTTTCCATCACCACTTAGGGTTGATGAGATTAAATCTCCCTTACCTCTTGAAGACAATTAATCAGTTAGTTTCCTCCTTTCCTTCAAATTTGTACAATATCCCAAACAAATCCCTAAAATTCTTAAATAATTAGTAAAAACACATACAAGGTTTAATATTGAAAAATCATTAAATAATCATGGCTAGAAAAATTAGAAATCAAACTTTGAACCATAGAATCAAGACTTACCCTTAAGAAAGTAAGCAAAAGGTTTGATTTTGGACTAGATTGAGTAGGTTTTTGGAAAAACTTTGTGAATGAAAAGTGTTTAGAATAGGATTTGGGTTTAGAAAATATGAAGAGATAAAATTATAGAGGTTTGGTGGTGTGAGTAGAGAGCTTGGCCGAATAGAGAAGGAAAGAAATAGAAGAAAAAGTGTGGTTGGTTTTCTTGCTATTTTTGGAGAGAAAATGGATAGATTAACTAGGATAAGTGTGAAATAAAAGTGAATAGTGTAATATTATGGGCTGCTGCCGTGAGTGAATTTTGGGTGAGATTGAGTGTTCAATTTTGCATGGTAAATATCCTATTTAGTTCACATGGTGGTGCATATGGCTTATGTCATGTTGGAGGGTTCATGAACCTTGTAGAACCAAGCCATCCAAGCCTCCCAAGCTGCTGTCCAAACCGTGTGGGTCTTCATCATTTTAGGGACTTAATTGTTCTCAAATTACTCCTAATTGCATGCTAATTAATTAGGGAATTAGTTAGGTTAAATATCCTAACCAATCTTAATTAACATTCTAATCATATAACTAATTAGTTTAATATATATTAGCATATATTATAACCTTTAATCAATATTAAGATATCTAATTAGTATTTAGATTATAATTAATTAATAACTAAGCTAGTTCACTTAGTTTGCTAATTAGGTAATTAGATTAGTCAAATTAAGCTTAATTAGCTACTAACCAAATTCAAGCCTACTATTTTTGACTTAATTCTAACCATTGATTTCATCTTTAATTCCTATCCATAGATTACATCTAAGGTAGATATTGATTAGTCATAAAACTAGAATTCTAATCTCACCATTAATTAGATCAACGACTAAGGTTAAAGGCTTCCTAACTAAATCTTCATCCGACGGTCCAAATGAAAGTCTATGCTCCCTTCGTTGACCTATTCTTATTGGTTTAGAAAGTCAAGCCACTTTCGTTGACTAGCTCTCATTGGCTAGAATTTGTCCAGTCAGCACAGTTGACTGCTTTTCCTAAATGCGGGTCCCACAGTACTTTTAAAGATCTGTGGTCAAATCGAAGCGATTTTTACTATTTTTGAGACAAGTAGGTGTTCGTAATATAAAATAATATTATAATAATATAATTATTTTATTGCACGATTAAATCCAAAAAATTACAGTTAATATATATATCAATCAGAATTGGGTTTGGTAAGATACCCTAGCTCCAATTAATTAAAATAAGATTTTTTCAGTCAAAATATTATTATTTCACTGGCTCGGAGCAAATCACATACAACAGTCAAGTACACTCACGGAACAATCAAATTTAATTTACTGCTCACAGAATTCACAAAACAGTACATTTCGGGACTATATTG
Source organism: Ormosia semicastrata (assembly GCA_029884595.1). Classification (NCBI taxonomy): domain Eukaryota; kingdom Viridiplantae; phylum Streptophyta; class Magnoliopsida; order Fabales; family Fabaceae; genus Ormosia; species Ormosia semicastrata. The sequence continues at coordinate 12,133,878 of JAQQTO010000062.1, read as the reverse complement.
TAATTATCCTAAAAGTTGGAATGTTACAGATATTGTGTAAAGGTAAAAAAGAATCACATTGAACTCAAATATGTTTTCAAATCTTTACAAATGATTTTTCACATGCTAAACTACCCAACAAATAAGTTTTGAAAAGCTAGCTATGATAGTAGCTCATATCTTGTCTTTCATTCAACTTAAATCTTTTTGCAAAATCATGTTTTATGTTGATCAAGTTTGAGCAAAATGTTTTTAGAAAAGATGAAAGTTTGGTTATGAAATCCTTTAGAAATCTTATGTTTTTCTAAGGCTCCTAATCAATTAGGACAATCTCCTAATTGGTTATTTGATAAGTCAGAGGCATTGCCTCTTTATTTTGAGAGGGCCTAACCGATTAGGTGTTTTGCCTAATTGGTTAGTGAGTTATATATATACACAGGATTCATGTTTCTAAAAGGCCTAACCGATTAGGCCAATTGCCTAACCGATTATTGAGAATCACAGAAGTCAAAATTGTAAGCTCCTGACCGATTAAGAAGTCCTCTTAACTAGTTATTCTAATTCTCATAAATCAAAACTAAAGGCCCCTAATTGATTAGGAGCTTATCCTAACCGATTAGGAAATGGTTATTTACGAACCAGAATAGATTTCCAATGGCTCTATTTTGGCATTTAATGCCTCCTAACCACTACCAACGGCTCTAAAATGCTTTGAGCTATAAATGAAAGTGTTTGGGCATTTATAAAAGGTTGGAGAATAATCTAAAAATGACTATTAAGCATTAAATTCGTGTTTCATCATCTTTTTCTCCAAATCTCTATTTTTGAGCTAAGTGTGTGATTCTTTGATACCATAAGCTTCAATTTGTATTATCTACTCTTTGAGAGAGTTTCTATTCATATAAACTTTGTTTGATTCTCTGTGAAGAGGGTGAGGTATCCTTCTAGAGTAAAGGGTGAGGTATCCCTTAGAAAGTGAGGTATCTCTCAAAAATTGTAAAGGGTGACGTATCCCTTAGAGAGTGATGTATCTCTCAAAAATTGTAAAAGGTAAGGCATCATTTGATTGTAAAGAGGGTGAGGTATCCCTCAAAGGTTGTAAAGGGTGAGGTATCCCTGTTTAAGGCTCAAGCACAAGGGTGAGGTATCCCAAGGTGTGTTGAGTGCTCTCAATTGTAAAAGTTGTCAAGCATCAGTTGAAGCTTGAAGATATAGTGAAAAATCTCGGGTGATTACTTGAGGACTGGACGTAGGCCACAAGGGGTTTGGTGGCTGAACCAGGATAAATCTTGCGTTTCATCTTCTCAACTCTATCTCTTTACTTTGTGCTTTATATTTATCTGCTTACTTTAATGCTCTCTATTTTGGTTTATTTATTTATTTGTGAGTGAAGTAATCAATCTTATTTATCTATTCATTTCAATCAATCAATAGCTTTAACAAAAATTGGTAATAAATTATTTTACGAAAAGATTTACGAAAAGTTTTTACATACTCAGTTCACCCCCTCTTGAGTATTGAGGTCACTTGGTAACATAAGGGAGCCAGTTTGCTAGGTTCAACCTTATTACATAAGGGATTCATTTCTTTATGGTTCAACCTTATTGCATAAGGGATCCATATCTCTATGGTTCAACCTTATTACATAAGGGATCCAATTTACTAGGGTTCAACCTAATTGCATAAGGGAGCCAATTTACTAGGGTTCAACCTTATTGCATAAGAGAACCAACTCTTGTTATGGTTCAAATTTGATAAACAAAGGAACCACACTTGTTATGGTTCAACTTTATTGCATAAGGGAACCAACTCTTGCTATGGTTTAACTTTATTGCATAAAGGAACCAACTTTGAGCACCTAGAAAAGCTATTTTTCATTAATGCACCAAATATACATCCTAATTTCTAAAATTCTAAAATTTTATAGGCAAATAGCCTTTTCTTATATTTTTCTAATGAGACAAACCTCACATCATTTGACTTAGTGTAGCTAAAGATATGCCACAAAATATAGCAGCTGAAATAGGGCAATTAGCTAACTTACCAGATTCTGACCTTACTTTAAACAGAAACTGGGAAAGCATAAAGAGTGATAAATTCTTGAAATTTTTAGCACCCATAGTCTTATATGTTAGCTTTAAAATGCCACTATTCTCATGCAAAACTAACTTGGGAGCAGGAAGTTATGCAACATTGTTTAACAAGTGTCAGCCTGCTTATTTCTGCAGAATCTGACCCAAAATCAAACCTGAACTGGGCCTACTGTTACCAAGTGGCTTCCAGTACTCAAGAGGGGGGTGAATTGAGTATTAAAACTTTTTTGCAAAAACCTCTTTTTAATTAAAACGAATATCAAAAGCTTAATAAATAAATGCACAGAAGGAATGAGAAGAAGAAAAGAAACAATAAAGAACAGCAAAAAATAAATGTGCAGTAAAATAAATCGCATAAAATAAAGAGATTAGGGAAAAGAGAAGCAGGCACAGTATTTATCCTAGTTCGACCACTAACCCACTTGTGGTCTACATCCAGTCCTCGAAAGCTGAGATTTTTTACTAAGTATACAAGCTTCAATAGGTGCTTGCTACCGTTACAAAATAGAGCACTTTTCACACACAGGGACACTATACCCTTGTGCTAAAGTCTCAGCCTGCAGGGATACCTCACCCTTATACAAACCTTGAGGGATACCTCGCCCTCGATACAAAATATCAGAAAATAGATGAAGAGAAACTCTCACTCAGAGTAAGTAATACAAATTGAAGCACTATAAAGCTCTCTAACAATATCTCAGAATTTTACCAAAAGAGCACAGAGGGAAAGTATGCAAGCAGTATTTTAGCACAGTCAGAAAATAAATTCAAGGATTGGTGTATTTGCAGCCGTGAGGGAGGTCTCTATTTATAGAGCCTCTGATCAGAAATTTTCGCTGGGGAAATTGATTACATAATTAATGCAAAAAATCCGTTGCGTATCAATTTCAAACAGAAGCTGAAAAACGTGGGATATTCGAATACATTACTGTGGTATTCAAATACCACTGATATATATATATATGAAAAAAAATAGTTTAAGCTTGGAGTATTCGAATGCCGTTATGAGCTATTCGAATACCTCTTATATCAGTATATAAAAAACAGAAGAAACCCACGTTATTCGAATACAAAACCAAAGTATTTGAATGTCTTTAGCTGAAAACACGTTTGTAAAAGCCTTTTAAAAGGGTGTATTCGAATGCCTCATATGGTATTCGAATACCTCTATAAAAAAACACGTTGTATTCGAATGCCTCAAATGAGTATTCGAATACCTTATTAAAAACCATGTTTGGGGAGGCTTTTTCAGAAGATTGTATTCGAATGATTCTTAGGTTATTCGAATGCTTTTATTTGAAAACATGATAAACACCTTTAGAAAACAGATTAGGTGATTTCTAATTTTCACAAACTCTTTAATTAATTTAAGAACCTTAATTTGGTTTGTGAGAAAACATGTTTTTAGATCTTTTGACTAAAACACTGAGATATCCTATGAGAGCTCAGTACAAAAAAGATCCTAAGTCCTAAAGCTAAGCTTGAACAACTTGGACTTGATCTTATCATCATCTCATCATCTCCATATTTGTTATCATCAAAACTCATCATCAATGTTGCATGGTAATCACATTCTCCCCCTTTTTGATGATGACAAACTATCAGTGAGAAAAGTATTAGTTCATATAAATAACAAAACAAGCATAATCTCCCCCTTGCTTTTGGAATCCAAAAGCCAGTGTTAATCCTGTCTTTTCTTAAGTAAGTTGATTATTATTTTTCTCCCCCTTTTGACATGATCAAAAAGGATATATTCAACTAATAAAGCATAGTGATATATATATATATATGAGATAATCAAAAAGCAATTATAAATGATAAGGAAAAAAATACTCATTGCATTAAATGAAAGTGGCAAGCATATATACAAAAGTAATTAAAGGGGCAACAATACAATAAACAGCTAAAAATGGAACATAAGCGACTGGTCCTAAGACTAAGCAAGCCCTAGAAGTAGGCATCAGGTGGTGGAGGAGGAGAGGCAGGGTCATTGCCAGACAGTAGGGCTCGAAGGGCAGCCTGTTCACGCTCAACACCAGCAATTCTGTCAAACAGAATAGTGAAGGTGTTCTCCATGTAGTTTTTGTTATCCAACAGGGTAGCCAGAAGTTGCTCATTCGTGACAGGAGCGGGAGCATCAGCAGCAACAGCAGCAGGAGCAGCAGGGGCAGTAGGGTCATTATCTTCATCATCAACTTCCACTGGGAACACCCATCCTTCATCAGTCCTGATCATCTTCATTTTGTTAAGAGTAAAGGAACCAAAGACATGATGATGGGTTAGCGGGGTTACACGCTCGGTTTCCAAAACGTGTGGATACTTGCCTAAGAAGGCAGTGATAATAACACCGTAGGGAAGTTCACATCGCTCTTTACTTCTTGCCCTCATCATGTGTCTCATAATGAAGATGGGCCAGTTGATCTGATGGCCTTGCTTTAGAACCCATAGCATGAACACGTCGTCTTCACTCATGTAGGCGTAGTTCCCACCTCTAGGAGCGAGGATGTGGGCATAGGCATAGTGGAGGAGCCTATCTTGGCTCTTCATCATGCCCCCTTTGACTCCTTTTTGAGTCGAAGGTAAAGCCAACCCAGGACGAAGAACATCCTTAATAGCTTGGTTCTTGTCAAAGAGTTGGAGGAGAGAATCTTTGTCAGCAAAGTTGCCAGTGGACGGTAAGCCAAACATCTGAACCCAATCGCCGGGTGTGACTACGATGTTTTGATCGCAGATATCTTGGAGTGCGCCTCCGACCTTCGATCTTCGGATTGCGAGAACATTTTGACGAGGTCGGGATACAATAGAGCAGAGAAGGAGCAGAAGCGAAGTACGCCTTGGTGGCGTAGCCGGTTGAGAAAGTCGAAACCGCCTTCTCGTTCGAAGAACCCCAAGTCGAGATACTTAGGATACACCAAGTTGCGCTCTCGAAAGTGTGTAACGAAGTGCCCGAGCTGTTGCTCATTAGAGGAGAGCCTGCGAAGGTCCAACGGGTTGTTGCACAGAGCCGTCTTCATACGAGGACGCTTAGAGCGAAAGGAGGATGAGGCCATGGAGGAGAGGAAAGGAGGAAGGGTAGAGATCGTGAGAGAGGGAGGTTATTGGAGGAGGAAAAACCAAAAGTTTTGAAAGTGGGGATAGAAGGGAGAAGAGTATTCGGATACGTGGGAAAAGGGGGTATATAAAGGAGAGGAGAGGGTATTCGAATAGGAGAGCTCAACAAGTGCAGCCTCCAGACAGGGGGTATTCGAATACCACACCAGGTATTCGAATAAAACACCAGAAAAAGCTTGGCTGCCACACGAAGGTATTCGAATACTCCAGAGACTAACTGAAGGTATTCAAATATTCCAGAGACAGAGGAGCAGGCTAAGGGAGCAGGTATTCGAATGCTCATAATGGTATTCGAATACTTCTGAGAGAAACAGAGACAGGAGAAGTCTGGGTATTCGAATAACCCTATGGTATTCAAATGCTCCAGAGAGTTGTTTCGTGGACTGAGACATAAAAGTCTCTGGGTATTCGAATAACCCTTTAAGGTATTCGAATGCCTTAAACAGAAAAACACTTATAAAAGTCCAGAAAATGTAATTTTGACAGATAGACGCATACCTGTTGATGAAGTACCCGCAAAAAATTTTTTTAGAAAAACTCCGACTCTCAAGTCAGTAATTATTTAAGAAGGATTTAAACATAAATTTAAGCAAATAACAAGCATTTAAATGTTGGATTGATCAATTATGCCCAATTCTCCTCTTATATAATAAAATGCTTCTTTTACTAGGGGTTTAGTGAAGATATCTGCAAGTTGCTTAGATGTTTCAACAAATTCAAGAATGCAATCCCCTTTTTGTACGTGATCTCTGATAAAATGGTGTCTTATCTCTATACGCTTTATTCTAGAATGCAGTATAGGATTCTTAGAGATATTTATTGCACTAGTGTTATCACATCTTATTGGGATGCAATCAAGCTGAAGACTGTAGTCTAAGAGTTGTTGCTTCATCCAAAGGATTTGAGCACAGCAACTCCTGGTTGCAACATATTCAGCCTCAGCGGTAGACAAAGCCACACTATTTTATTTCTTACTATGCCAAGAAACTAAAGAACTACCAAGCAAGTGGCATGTCTCACTAGTACTTTTTCTGTCCAATTTGCACCCAGCAAAGTCAGAGTCAGAATAGCCTATTAGGCTACAAAAGGCACCCTTAGGATACCATAAGCCCATTTGTGAAGTGCCTACTAGGTATTTCATTATACGTTTGATAGCACTTAAGTGAGATTCCTTAGGGTTCGCTTGATATCTAGCACACATGCATACACTAAACATTATATCTGGCCTACTAGCAGTAAGATAAAGGAGAGAACTAATCATACCTCTATATTTCGTTATTTCTACTGATTTACCTCCTTCATCTTTGTCCAAGTAGCAAGACGTGCCCATCGGAGTGGCCATGTGTTTAGCATTTTTCATTTCGAATCTCTTCAGCAATTCCTTGCAGTATTTTGTTTGACTTATGAAAGTCCCTTCGTTTGTTTGTTTGATTTGAAGTCCAAGGAAGAAATTCAATTCTCCCATCATTGACATTTCAAATTCATTTTGCATTAACTTAGCAAATTCTTTGCAAAGGGATTCATTAGTAGCACCGAAGATAATATCATCCACATATACTTGCACAAGAAGAATGTCATGCTTTTTATTTTTAATAAAAAGAGTAGTATCAACTTTTCCTCTTGAAAAACTATTTTCCAAAAGAAACTTACTCAACCTTTCATACCAAGCTCTAGGAGCTTACTTTAAACTATATAAAGCCTTTTTAAGTTTAGAAACATGGTTGGGCAGTTCATGATTTTCAAAACCTGGAGGTTGTTCAACGTATACCTCCTCTTGAAGAAAACCATTCAGAAAAGCACTCTTGACATCCATTTGATATAATTTGAAATCCATGATGCAAGCATAAGCAAGTAACATTCTAATAGCTTCTAATCTAGCTACAGGTGCATAGGTTTCTTCATAATCTATTCCTTCTTCTTGATTATACCCTTTAGCAACCAATCTAGCTTTGTTTCTAGTTATTAACCCATTTTCATCAAGTTTGTTTCTAAAAACCTATTTAGTTCTAATTATAGGGTGATTATTAGGTCTAACAACTAATTCCCAAACTTGATTTCTTTCAAACTGATTTAATTCCTCATGCATAGCTAGGATCCAATGTTCATCATCAAAAGCTTCAATTAAATCCTTAGGTTCAATTTGAGAAACAAAAGCTAAGTCATTACAAGTATTTCTAAGGGAGTTACGAGTACTTACACCTTTAGAAACATCGCCGATAATTTGATCAATGGAGTGATATTTTGAAGTTCGCCATTCTTTGGGAAGTTCCAAAGCTTGCAAATCCTCTTGTCTTAGTTCATCCTCTTTTTCCTTGATTTCCTTTTCTTTACTGTCCAAATGTGTTTCCGCCAAGATTTCTGCAACATCATCAACAACAAGATCCTTTCTCGATCCACTTGGGTCAGTTTCATCAAATGCAACATGTATAGATTCTTCAATAGTCATAGTTCTTTTATTGTAAATGTGAAAAGCTTTACTATGATTTGAATAGCCAAGAAATATACCTTCATCAGACTTAGCATCAAACTTGCCTAAATTATCTTTTCCATTGTTTAAAACAAAACATTTGCAATAAAAAACATGAAGGTGTGAGATATTTGGCTTTCTTCCCTTATACAACTCATATAGGGTTTTCTTTAAAATAGGCCTTATAAGAGCCCGGTTCATTATATAACAAGCTGTACTTACAGCGTCCGCCCAAAAGTATTTAGGAAGAGCAGCCTCATTAAGCATAGTTCTCGCCATTTCTTCTAAAGAACGATTTTTCCTTTCTACAACTCTGTTTTATTGCGGAGTTCTAGGGGCAGAGAAATTATGATTAATGTCATGTTCATCACAGTAATTTTCAAAAACATTGTTTTCAAATTCGCCACTGTGGTCACTTCTTATAGAAGAGATTTGAACACCTTTTTCATTTTGAATAACTTTGGCAAGTCTTTTAAAAGCTAGAAATACATCATTTTTATTTGCAAGAAATAAAGTCCATGTAAACCTAGAAAAATCATCCACAATCACTAAAGCATAGTAATTCCCACCAAAGCTCATAGTTCTAGAAGGTCCAAAAAGATCCATGTGCAAAAGTTGTAAAGGTCTAGAAGTTGAAACTATATTTTTTGCTTTAAAGGAGACCTTTATTTGTTTACCCTTTTGACATGCATCACACAACTTATCTTTTATAAAATTAAGCTTGGGTAGTCCAATTACTAGCTCTTTAGAGACCAACTTCTTTAAGTGATCCATGTGAATGTGTGCGATTCTCTTATGTCATAGCCATGAATTATCATTCTTACTTAAAAGGCATTTCGCATCATTTGAAGATATATCATCAAGACTAATCATATAGATGTTGTTTACTCTATGACCAATGAATTTAACATGTTTGTCATTTTTATCTTCAATTATGCAACAGTTTAAATTAAATATAACTTTATTTCCTTTATCACATAATTGACTAATACTAAGCAAGTTGTGTTGCAAACCCTCAACAAGCAACACATTTTCAATAGAGGAGTTAGGGTTCTTATCGACTTTGCTGATTCCAAAAATTTTACCCTTATTGTTATCGCCATAAGTGACGTGTCCATGATTCTTGGGAATAAGCATGGTGAATTTTGAGTCGTCCTCGGACATGTGCTTGGAGCAGCCGCTATCAAGATACCAATTTGAACTCCTGACTTTCAAGCACACCTACAACACAAGTTTAGTTTTTAACTTTTGGTACCCAAACTTTCTTGGGTCCTTGTGTGTCAGTCTTGGGTAAAGTACCCTTGGGAACCCAAATCATTTTTGTTCCAACTTTTGTACTTATATTTTTCCTTGCATTACATGTTGAAGCACTATGTCCTTTTCTTCCACACTAAAAACATTTTATAAAATGACTACTTGAAACACTAGAATGCACAAAGAAATTTTTATAGAGTTTTTGTTGATTTTTCGGGTTATAACCTATCCCGATTTTTTGAAAAACCACTCTTTGTCTTCCTAATAAAATATTTAAATTATCCCTTCCAAAGGTGAATTTAGAAAGAGTGTTCTTTAGGTCTTCGTTTTCTTTTTCAAGTATATAACATGAAGAACAAGATGAAGAAGTAGAAACATGTGAAGAATGATTTGTGCATGCATCAATGATTCCTAAAGTTTCATTTTCAATTTTCAATTCTTCTATTTCTTTGTTTAAAACAAGAATTTGATTTTCTAAAGAAGAAATTATTTTCTTAGATGAAGAAATAATTTTTGTGAGTTTTAAAGATTCTTCATGTAGTTCTTCAAAAGCATCTTGTAACTCATCGTAAGAGGGCAATAAAGTAGTATTAGAACTTACCTCATTTTTGCTTTCTTCTTCATCTCCTTTTGCCATGACAGTTGAGCTTCTTCGCTATCTGAGCTATCAGTTGAGTCCATGTCATTTTCATCCCACGCTATGTAGGCTTTTCTTCCTTTTCTTTCCTTGAAGGGCTTCTTTTCAAATTTCTCCTTCTTCTTTTGATAAACGGGGCATTCCATTTTCATGTGACCAGGTTTGCCACATTTATAGCAAGTTGGAGTTGATGAAACTCCTTCGCCTTTGAAGTGTGTCCTTTTAGGAGGGAAGGGATGTCTTCTTTGCGTTCCCTTTTTCCTGAGAAATTTACCAAATCTTTTAACTAGTAAACTTAAATTTTCTTCACTTACCTCGATATTTTCTGATCTTTCTTCATTTTCTTCATCATCATTGTCGAATGTTGATGAAGTAGCTTTGAGTGCTATTCCATTTTTCTTTTTATCGTTCTCTTCGCTTTGGCTTAGTCTGCTTAGTTCCAATTCGTGCTCATGAAGTTTTCCAAAGAAGGTAGCTAAAGTCATTGTGGACAAATCTCTCGATTCTGAAATAGCTGTTACTTTGGGTTGCCAAATCCTACAAAGACATCTCAAAACTTTGTTAATCAAATCTTCGTTAGAAAAGCTTTTGCCTAAAGATGCAAGATGATTAACTATGTGGGTGAACCTCTTTTGCATTTCCTGAATGCTTTCTCCTTGGTTCATTCTGAATAATTTATATTCACGAGTTAGAGAATTTATTCTCGGCCTCTTAACTTCACTAGTACCCTCATGGGTAACTTACAAAGTATCCCACATTTCTTTAGCAGTTTTACAATTTGAAATTCTAAAAAACTCATCATATCCCAAAATAGTAGTAATAATATTTTTGGCTTTTAAATTAAATTGAACTTTTCTTTTGTCTTCATCAGACCATTTATTTCGTGGTGTTTCGGTCCTTACACCGTTGACCTCATGTGTGGGTATAAAAGCACCGTTTTCGACAGTATCCCATACATCTAGATCAATAGCTTCGATGAAGATTTTCATTCTTTCCTTCCAATATGCATAACCATCCCCATTGAAAAATGGTGGTCGATTTATGGAAGATCCTTCTGAAAAACCATTTGAAGAAGCCATGTTCTCTTGAAGCTGCTAAGCTCTTTATACAAGAGTCTAGCTCTGATACCACTTGTTACCAAGTGGCTTCCAGTACTCAAGAGGGGGTGAATTGAGTATTAAAACTTTTTTGCAAAAACCTCTTTTTAATTAAAACGAATATCAAAAGCTTAATAAATAAATGCACAGAAGGAATGAGAAGAAGAAAAGAAACAATAAAGAACAGTGAAAAATAAATGTGCAGTAAAATAAATCACATAAAATAAAGAGATTAGAAAAAGAGAAGCAGAGCACAGTATTTATCCTGGTTCGACCATTAACCCACTTGTGTCTACGTCCAGTCCTCGAAAGCCGAGATTTTTCACTAAGTATACAAGCTTCAATAGGTGCTTGCTACCGTTACAAAATATAGCACTTTTCACAAGGACACTATACCCTTGTGCTAAAGTCTCAGCCTGCAGGGATACCTCACCCTTATACAAACCTTGAGGGATACCTCACCCTCGATACAAAATATCAGAAAATAGATGAAGAGAAACTCTCACTCAGAGTAAGTAATACAAATTGAAGCACTATAGAGCTCTCTAACAATATCTCATAATTTTACCAAAAGAGCACAGAGAGAAAAAGAGAGAAAGTATGCAAGCAGTATTTTAGCACAGTCAGAAAATAAATTCAAGGATTGGTGTATTTGCAGCCGCGAGGGAGGTCTCTATTTATAGAGCCTCTGATCAGAAATTTTTGCTGGGGAAATTGATTACATAATTAATGCAAAAAATCCGTTGCGTATCAATTTCAAACAGAAGCTGAAAAACGTGGGATATTCGAATACATTACTGTGGTATTCGAATACCACTGATATATATATATGAAAAAAAATGGTTTAAGCTTGGAGTATTCAAATGCCGTTATGAGCTATTCGAATACCTCTTATATCAGTATATAAAAAATAGAAGAAACTCACGTTATTCGAATACCAAACCAACGTATTCGAATGCCTTTAGCTGAAAACACATTTGTAAAAGCCTTTTAAAAGGGTGTATTCGAATGCCTCATATAGTATTCGAATACCTCTATAAAAAAACACGTTGTATTTGAATGCCTCAAATGAGTATTCGAATACCTTATTAAAAACCACATTTGGGGAGGCTTTATCAGAAGATTGTATTCGAATGATTCTTAGGTTATTCGAATGCTTTTATTTGAAAACATGATAAACACCTTTAGAAAATAGATTAGGTGATTTCTAATTTTCACAAACTCTTTGATTAATTTAAGAACCTTAATTTGGTTTGTGAGAAAACATGTTTTTAGATCTTTTGACTAAAACACTGAGATATCCTATGAGAGCTCTGTACAAAAAAGATCCTAAGTCCTAAAGCTAAGCTTGAACAACTTGGACTTGATCTTCTCATCATCTCATCATCTCATCATCTCTATATTTGTTATCATCAAAACTCATCATCAATGTTGCATGGTAATCACACTAACTAGGTTGTAGTAAAACTTTGAAAATTTTACCACATAAGCCTTGTATCTTAACTTTCAAATGCAATAAGAAGCAAGTCAATTCGATGACTACAGCTCGAGTTATACATCAAACACTATAGGCTGTCAGGATACTCCCCCTGTTCTGTATTCTACTGATCTAGGCGCCTATTCTTCAGCACCTGGGCGCTCACTGGGCAGCACCCAATGATTCTTCTCTGATCGCTGGGCGCCTAGGCACCCAAGTGATGGCGCATGAGTGCTCGTGGATCAGACTAAATTCTGCAAAATGTGTTCTGCAGAATTCTTGGTTTCTAACCAAGATTTCTCCCTCAAAAACAATTTCTAGGTGATTTTCAACATCTCAAAAGGTCTCAAATCACCTTATAAACCTCAAACTATCTCTTGATCCAACTAACCATGGATCAAAACTCAAATTTCAAACTAAAACCCCCTTTTTCTTAACTTTCATCTCAAACAAAACTATGGGTTCTAGGAAACCAAAACTAAATTCAAACTCAATCCTTGAAACCAAGAATCAAGCAAAGAAAACAGATTTGCTTCTCAAATCCATTTCTTTCTTCTCATACAACCTACTTTCATACAAAATGAGACAAAGGAAAAGATAAGAAAGAAGCTCCCCTACCTCTTGTGGTGTGGTTAAAGATCTTCAAGCTTGATCCTTGATTTTGATCTTCCCTTCTTCTCCTTCTCCTTCTCCTTCTTTCTTTCTTCCTCTTTTCTCTCTTTTCCCGTTTCTCTCTTTTCTTCCTTCATTTCTTTCTTTCTTTGTTTTTTGCTTAGGGCTTGTGAGAAAGGAGATAAAATAAGAAGAAAAAGCTAAACTTAGTAACTTAAGTTTCTATACTGAAACTTATATATGCTAAGGACACTTGAATTATGCTAAATCAAGTTTCCTAACTTCCAACAACTTTAGAATAAATACTAGGATTCATCTAAATTGTTGTTTCACCTTTATTCTATTTTTCTATTTCTGTTACTAGTCAATCCAGTATTAAAACACACAACCAATATATTTAAAATAGTAAACTGATTCTGATTGTTCTCAAATTTTAACTGCATCTTACTCAGTTCATTTGTGACTTAGAAATAAGTTATCCATACCTGTTTCCCTTAACTTAGCCCTTAAAGCTATTTTCTGAGTCATTTTAGGCTACTTTTCACCTTCTGTGTTGTAACAAAGTGCCTAAACTAACTCCGTTTGTCACAAAACTTCACTAGCATATCAATCAAGTATTAGGCTACCTTTGTAGCATGTTTACAAGCTTAACATGTTTTTGAGGGTGTTACACAATTTTTGACTAGAGTGCCCAACCATTAAATGCAAGTTGTACGCCTTTCTATGGAGTCAATCAAGGTGATGAGCTTAGTGGTCAACAACCACCTGCATGTGGCAACCTTTCTGTGCCATTCATGGGATGCAGCTCCGTCCTTGGTCATAGCACATGGTTGGATGGTGGGGAATCAATGGAACTAAAAGGTGAGAAGTCACATATCCAAACACTTATACAAAAAAAAAAGGAAGTAATAAGATTAGTTGGTGAGACATGTGTGTCTTAGGTAGATTAAATTGGTACTGCTTTTCCTCTCTCTTACCATTAAGCCATTTCCTTTTCCTATTTTATTATATCACAATTTTATAATTGTTTAGTTTTTATTTAAGTAGATTTTACTCACTCATGAGTTATCCCATATAAGATTTTATTATACATTTTATTATGCCAACAAGTTATTCTGTTCCATGAGTTATTCCTCAGAAACTCTTACATGGGATTAGGGGGTTTACAAGTGCAACTGTTGGCCTTTGTGATACACACCTGAACCCAGTCACAGATAATTCTAACTCCAACCTTTACACTCAGCTTAAAACTCAACCCAGGAAGCGTGGGAAAGGAAAATGCACCTGAACTCCTTACATCGACGTGTAAAATAAGAAGAAGATAATGCGTTAGTGTTGTATAAATTATATAAATATGTGCATGAATTGTAATGTTTTGCCTGTTGTGGCTAACCTTTTATGGAACTGCCCTTGTACTGAAGCACAAGTTTCATCAAAGCATATATACGGTCTAGGATTTTTGTTTAGGGATCGTGAAAGGTAACGTTTGGAGCTATATAAATTAAATGCTTTATTGTTGGCATTGAGTGTTCAATCAGTCAACAGGTGTCCATTGTGCAACATATATGTTAATGTATGAAAAGTAGTGTATTTGGAATGACTTGCCATTGTAATATTAAAAGTAAATTGTATTAATCATCGTTCACCATGAAGCATATACACTATTATATACATTTGCTTTCTATTTTACAGTCAATGTTGCAACCTACAACCTATTGTTCCTTGGCTATAATTTTTTGCAAAGCTTCTACATATATAACAAGAACCACATAACACATAATGCATGCCAGTGCAAGTCAAAATTCTTTACTAGCTCCAACCACAGAACTCTATTCATTATAGTGCAATCCAAGTCCAGCAATGCACCAAAACCCATTTCCTTAATGAATTGGACCTGACCTTCTATTAAGGTTGCACACATTTCCCGAAAACGCTTAGGAGAGCACCTCGTTTGGAAGACTGGCTGCATATTCAGAACAAACCAAATAGACATTCATATACATGCCACAAAATAATGGATAATGCAAAATTAGAAAAAAAAAATATAATTTTTTATTAATTAATGACTATGAAACTGCGAAACTTATAACTCTAGATTTTGCACTGACATCACTTTTGCGATTTGTAGCACTCTGTGTTGTCGCGTTTGACTTAAGTACACCTACAACCAACTGTGATCCCATTCTCAAAGTTTTCCGAACATGCTTCTGGTTCTAAGCCCAAAGAAACACACATAAACAAATGAGATGATAATTTCAAACAGTATTCATGCCAAAATTCATGTTATTATTCAGCATATACCACCTCACCCACATTATTGTTTGAAGACATCTTTGTAAGTCCACCGTACTTCCTTTTCCTGCATAACTGATTCATAATTAGTAATTAACACAAACCATTTAATGGTGAAAAAATTACTATACAAGAATTGCTATAAGCATAGTAAACCTTTTATCATACTGTGATGCACTACGTGGATCACTTTCTTCACAATCGGTGCTTCGTTCATCACTACTTGGTTCGTCTAGCAACACACAAACATAAATCAGCAAATTGTACAACGCTGGACGTCAATAAGCATAATGTATAGAGAACAGACAAAATAAAAATTTATAATGTCATAACATTTTGACCTTGAGTTATTTGTTGAGGATCAAAATCCTCATCCTCCTATGGGACTGTACAAACTTTTTTGCCGCGTGACCTTAGTCGTTCATTAGACAATGAATGTACATATATATGATTAACAACCTGATAGAATGAAATATTTTGTACTCTTCTCAAATAAACCAACATGAACCAAAACGTTTAGGTTGTACATACCTGCGAGTTTAGTTGAAGGCATTTGGCTTCGCTTCATAGTTTTGAAACAATTTGGCCTAACCCAAGATTTTAACTGCTTCAAGGGACTTGGACATCCTACTATTGAATCATTATCAAATCAGATGAATTTACATAACCAGTTTAAAAGTAAAAAAGCTTTTCATTGGAAATCTACCATCTAAACTTTTTCAAATATGCATGTATATAATACTTAACAAGAAAAAGCACTGATAACCAATGAATTGAATATAACTCTGAGTTTCTACCTACTAAATAGGACCTTTAAATGAGCTTATAACTCAATCTATTAGGAGTTGTTAATAAAAATTCATAGAAGTCCTAGAAATCTAATTGAATTTTAATTTCTCACTCCAAAAAATGAAACCCAAAAACAAGAAACACATATAGAGAAGCAAAGAACAATAATCCAAGAGAAAAAAAGGTCAAAACCACAAGTGCTGTTATCAAGCTATCAACAGATTTATAGAAATCAACCATGACTCATAAAGAATTCCTTGTGCAGCTTACAAAGTATGCTGACAGAACCCATTATTGTTACCAAGTGGCCTCAATACTCAAGAGGGGGGGTGAATTGAGTATGAAAACTAAGTTCGCAAATCTTTCACAAATCGTTTGATAACTTATTTTTGTTGAAGCTATTGAATGATTAGAAATAACTGGAAGGATGAGATAAACACTTTTACTTATAACAGAAATAGTCTACAGAGACAGTATCCAAGAAAATCAATAAAACAGTATACAAAATAAACAGAGGAGGGTTTCGAGATAACAAACACAGTCGTTTATCCTGGTTCGATCACCAATCCACTTGTGATCTACGTCCAGTCCCCAAGCAACAACTTGAGATTTTCCACTATATTTTCAAGCTTCAATGGGTGCTTGACAACCACTACAACCTTGAGCACTCAACCCTTTTGGGATACCTCACCCTTGGAGCTTGAGTCTCTTCAACTAAGGGATACCTCACCCTTTACACTTTTGGAGGGATGCCTCACCCTCTTTACAAAGCAATAATGATAAATAGAATGAAGCTCTTAATAAAGCAAATGAATACAAATTGAAGCTCTAATATGTTCTCAAGGATTTTTCACGTTTTTGATAGAAAACAGAGCAAGAAAATGATTTGAGGATTGATTCACGTTTGGACGTATTGGTAATCAATTTTTGGTTCAAGGTCAACCTCAAATAAAAACCCAACTTTGGTATTTATAAGTTTCTCATTTAATAGAGTCATTGGGGTTTTCTGGGTATGCATTAAATGCATTAAATATAGCCGTTGGACGTTGTCAGGATTCTTGTAATCGATTACACAAATTCAGTAATCGATTACATATGTTGTTCCAACGTGTTCTTGACTTTCTGGGCTCTGTGTAATCGATTACATTCCTTGTGTAATCGATTACATGGCTTCTGACTTGTGTGTAATCGATTACATTCTTGATGTAATCAATTACATGGCTTCTGACTTGTGTGTAATCAATTACATTCTTAGTATAATCGATTACATGACTTCTGACTTGCTGTGTAATCGATTACAATATCCATGTAATCGATTACATGACTCTTTGAACGTGTTCATGCTTTTCTGGGCTTGATGTAATCAATTACATATATTATGTAATCGATTACATGGCCTCTGACTTGCTTGTAATCGATTACATTTCTCATGTAATCGATTACATGTCTTCTGTTTGCTGTGTAATCGATTACAAACATCATGTAATCGATTACATTTACCTCTGAACACATTTTTCAAGTCCAATAAAGCTTGTAAGTCATTTCTAATACCTTGAGACAATTGTTTAAACATGAATCTTTTTAAGAGTGTTAGTTTTAAGATTGAAACACAAGTTTTCTTGAAAGCCATGTTTATCTTTGAAATTTCCCATTAATTTTGAAATCATATATTGAAAAATCATTTGAGAAATCTTGAGAGCATTTAACATTAGTGTCCTAAGTCTTATAACTAAATAAACCTTCTTGTCTTCTTTCTTTGATCTTGATTTTTCCTTTTGCGCTTGATCTTCACTATTGCACTTAATCTTCGCTTTTGTCTTTGTTATCATCAAAAACCATTTGACATGCCTTAGAGACATAAGCATTCACATTCTCCCCCTTTTTGATGATGACAAACTGATCATAGGAAAAAAGAAGGAATTTTTGTAATTTTTATATAATAGACATTTAGGCGCAATGCTCCCCCGGAGTTTATGCATGATATTGGGTTAGATTTCATGTAAAAAGCTTAAGAGCGCAAAAGCTCAATAACTCCCCCGTACTCATGCAGAGCTCAATAACTCATGCAACATTTATTTCATTTTTCCTTATTTTCCTTATTTTCTCCCCCGTTGGCATTATCAAAAAGACATAAGCATTAAAAAAATGGACAGCAAAACAGCTATAGTTCATGATTCCCTAAATTTTTCTAGAATAACACTACCAAGGATATCAATCAGTTCATGCAATATTGACAAACAGCCAAATATTCAAAGCAGAAACAAGTTCATATTTTATTAATCAGCCATGGACAAAGTAATGTTCTCACAGTCAGTATACCCAATAATTAAAGAACATCATAAATGTATACCAATGAAATATAATCAAAGCAAAACAAAATAAATACATGGTGTTTATCAAAACAAAAAATCAAGGCAAGGAGCCATGATCACTGTCAGTGGCCTCGCTGTCACAAAAGACATCACCCTCTGGATCTGCAGCAGTATCATCGTTATCATCATTGTCATTGCTGGGCATAAGATCATCGTCAGAGTCCAAAGGCTCCTCATCATCAACAGGAACTACAGATGGGCCAGCGAAGGAGAGGGGAACCGGAGAGGCAGGGGATGTACGAGGTGCAGCAGCAACGCTCTGAGGAATAGGAGGTCCACCCAGGAGAGATCGGATGGAGGCAAGCTCCTGATCAGAGTAGTCCATCCTTAGCTCAAAATGGTCAATCTTCTGCTCGATATGATCCATGCGTGTGTTTACATTAGCGCTCAGGTTACGCATTTCGTGGAGCAGGAGATCAAGAGTAGTAGGAGTGGGAGCTGGAGCAGGGGCAGGAGCAGGATGCTAAGCCTCCTCATCCTCGTCACTATCTGGGTCGTGATGGATATGGCTAAAAGTGCCATGAGCAATGTAATGCCATCTGTCATCCACCTTATAGAGCTGGAGCTTCCTCAGAGTATGCAGCCCAATTGATTGTGGTCCCTTGGAGCTGGTGTCCTTAGACTCTTCACCAAAGAAATGCGACAAGTGCTCAAGTATAGTGGTTACCAACATGGCGAAGGGGAGAGCGAGTTCTTCTTTTTCTTGACGTCCAAAGATGTGCTCTAAGATATAATAACCCCGCTTAATAGGCCTCCCCGTAGTCATTGCCCATAATGCAATCACATCATCCCCGAGGACTTGGGAGTAATTCCTCCCCCGGGAATTAAGCCACGGACCAAAGATAGTGGAGAACCCTGTTCTCCATGGTGAGGCCAAGAGCCATAATTCTTCGTTTAGGATCACTCGGGGTGGTAGCCAGTCCTAATCAAAAGAGAAGAGCAGTCTTGTGCTCAAACTCATGTCCTCATACATTGGCATTCCCACAGAACTGAGCTCCATCTGGAGTGAGCTTTGTCAGCATATACCACTCTGCCATTGATAACTTGATTTGTTGCTTTTTCACTTCAGAAATGATATAGTTATCCTCAACCTTCAGGTTCGCATAAAAGACACGTACAAGATTAGGGTAGATGGCTTTCTCTATGCTCAGGAATCCCAGCAAGCCTAAGTTTTCTATTGTCCTAAAGCTCTCTAATGGTTCACTCTCGCAGAAGGTGGTGGGTAGATACCTGGGAGAGATGATCTTACGAAGCTGGAAGTTCTTCCGAAACAATTCAGCTCACTTCACAGTGGAGAAGTGCCTCGGGAGGTCCAGGCCAGATATGTTACGTGAAGAACCGCCAGATATGTTACGTGAAGAACCACCAGAAGACCTTGCAATGGCAGCCCCTGTTCATGGGCACTTTGAACGATGAGAAGATTCAGCCATTGAGGAGTAGGAGTGGAGTGGGAGGAGTGTAAATGGTTGGGGATGAGTAAGGAGAGAGAAAGGGACAAAATTAGGTTAGAGAAACGGAGATGGGGTTCGTGAGAGAAGGTGGGGAGATTTGGGTGAGGGATGTGAGGAGATTTTGAGAGATGGGTTGTGTGGAGAGGAGATTTTCGAGATTGAGAGAGGTAAAATGAGGGATTTCGATGGAGATTTGAGTGAGAAATGAGAGATTTTGAGGTTTGAGAGGTTTAGGGTGCGTGGGAGCAGAGGAGGAGGACGAAGAAGATGAACAGGTTCTGAAAAAAAAAATGAGCTCTACGCGCGTCGAAACCTTTTAAAACACTCATGTAATCGATTACATTGAGTGTGTAATTGATTACGTGAATTTTGGTGGGTGTGTAATCGATTACATTTTGGTGTAATCGATTACATGCTTTCTGAAACTTGTAATCGATTACATGGATATTGTAATCGATTACACTGAGTTCTGAGTTGATTGTAATCGATTACAAAAGGTGTGTAATCAATTACTTGCGTGATTGAACACAGGTAATCGATTACAAAGGCATTGTAATCGATTACAAGATTTTTAACTTAGATTTTGCATTCCGACAAAAGATATAATTAACTTTAATCAATCCAAATTAGTTTCAAAACAGCTTAGATCAATTCAAAGCATCATTCAACCATATAATCTAATCATATTATGATTCAACTCACGTAATTTATCAAAAATTACTATTTTTTACCAAGATTTTTACCATTTTTGGTGAAATTTTGAGGATGTTGAGTTGCTTGTGAGTCTTGGTCATGAGGGAGCACCTGCAAAACAACTTAGGGGAAATCTCTGACGCTCAAGTCAGTATTGAATTCAAATATAATGAAAAATTTAGAGATTATGCAGCATTTTGGCGTGATTATACAGAAAAAATGCAAGGTTATGCATTAGATTCAGGATTATGCAGCAGAAGTTAATTTATGCATGAATGATCCAATATACCAAGTTCATTTCTTATGTAGAAAAATGCTTCTTTTGCTAGGGGTTTAGTGAAAATGTCAGCTAGTTGCTTAGTGGTTTCTACAAACTCAAGCATACAGTCACCCTTTTGAACATGGTCTCTAATGAAATGATGTCTTATTTCAATATGTTTAGTCTTAGAATGCAAAATGAGATTTTTAGACAAGTTCATTGCACTAGTATTATCACATCTTATGGGGATGTGATCAAGTTCAAGACCATAGTCTAAGAGTTGTTGTTTCATCCAAAGGATTTGAGAACAACAACTCCCGGTACCGCAATATATTCACTTTTTGTAGACAATGCCACACTATTTTGCTTCTTGCTATGCCAAGAAACTAGTGAGCTTCCAAGCAAGTGGCATGTCCCACTAGTGCTCTTTTGATCCATTTTGCACCCAAAGAAAATCAATCGAAATACCCAATAAGACTACATGAGGCACCTTTAGGGTACCATAAACCCATTTGTGATGTGCTTATTAGATATTTCATTATTCTTTTAACAGCACTTAGGTGTGATTCTTTAGGATTAGCTTGATATCTAGCACACATGCATACACTAAATATTATATCAGGCCTACTTACAGTAAGATAAAGGAGTGAGCCAATCATACCTCTATATTTTGTAATTTCTACTGATTTACCTCCTTCATCCTTGTCCAAATAGCAAGAGGTGCCCATAGGAGTAGCCATATGCTTGGCATTGTCCATTCCAAACTTCTTGAGCAGCTTCTTGCAATACTTGGATTGGCTTATGAATGTTCCTTCTCTTGTTTGCTTGATTTGGAGACCAAGGAAGAAGTTGAGTTCACCCATCATAGACATCTCAAACTCACTTTGCATAATATTTGAAAATTCTTTACAAAGAGAGTTGTTAGTAGCTCCAAATATAATGTCATCAACATAGATTTGAACTAGAAGTATATCATGCATTTTATGTTTTATGAAAAGGGTAGTGTCAACTTTGCCTCTAGAAAATCCTTTTTCTAAAAGAAATTTGCTCAACCTTTCATACCAAGCTCTAGGAGCTTGTTTCAAGTCATACAAGGCCTTTTTCAGTTTAAAAACATGGTTGGGCATTGCAAAATCCTCAAAACTAGGAGGTTGTTCTACGTACACCTCTTCTTGTATAAAACCATTTAAAAAGGCACTTTTGACATCCATTTGATAGAGTTTGAAATCCATGATGCAAGCATATGCAAGTAACATTCTAATGGCCTCTAATCTAGCTACGGGAGCATACGTTTCTTCATAGTCTATGCCTTCTTCTTGATTGTATCCCTTAGCTACAAGCCAGGCTTTATTTCTTATTATTAAGTCCGTTTCATCAAGTTTGTTCCTAAAGGCCCATTTGGTGCCAATTATTGGATGATCATTGGGCCTTGGAACTAATTCCCAAACTTGATTTCTCTCAAATTGGTTTAGTTCTTCTTGCATGGCCAAGATTCAATGCTCATCATTAATGGCCTCATTTATGTATTTAGGTTCAACTTGAGAGACAAAGGCTAGGTGATTACATACATCTCTAAGTGAGTTTCGAGTAATTACCCCTTTTGATACATCACCTATCACCTTGTCAAGAGGATGATATCTTGAAGTCCTCCATTCCTTGGGTAGATTCAAAATTTCTGAATCTTCTTGCTTTTTGGATTCTTTCTCTTGATTTTTCAAGTGTGTTTTTGCCAAGATTTTTGCAACATCATCAACAAGCTCCTTTCTCGGCTCATTTGGGTTAGTTTCATCAAATGCAACATGTATAGACTCTTCTATGGTCATAGTTCGTTTATTATAGACTCTAAAGGCCTTACTATGAATAGAATAACCAATGAATATTCCCTCATCAGATTTTGCATCAAACTTTCTCAAGTTATCTTTTCCATTATTAAAAACAAAGCATTTACATCCAAAGACATGAAAATGTGACACATTGGGTTTCCTTCCTTTATACAATTCATATGGGGTTTTCTTTAAAATTGGCCTTATTAGGGCTCTATTCATAACATAACACGCGGTATTGACCGCATCGGCCCAAAAATACTTTGGAAGGTTGACTTCATTGAGCATAGTTCTTGCTATTTCCTCTAAAGATCAATTTTTCCTTTCTACAACACCATTTTGTTGTGGTGTCCTAGGGGCAGAAAAATTGTGCTCAATGCCATGTTCATTACAAAAAGTTTCAAAATCATGATTTTCAAATTCACCACCATGGTCACTTCTTATGAATGCAATACAAAAACCTTTTTCGTTTTGGATAACTTTGGCAAGTTTTCTAAATGATTGAAAAGCATCATTTTTGTGGGCTAATAATAATGTCCATGTAAACCTAGAAAAATCATCCACAATCACTAATGTATAGTAATTCCCACCAAAGCTCATAGTTCTAGATGGCCCAAAAAGATCCATGTGTAAAAGTTGTAAAGGTCTAGAAGTTGAGACTATGTTCTTAGCTTTAAAAGAGACTTTTACTTATTTTCCCTTTTGACATGCATCACAAAGTTTGTCTTTTTCAAATTTGAGCTTTGGAAGACCAATTACTAGTTCTTTAGAAACCAATTTGTTTAAGTGATCCATGTGAATGTGAGCAATTCTTCTATGCCATAACCATGAATCATTTTCTTTACTCATAAAGCATTTAGCATCATTTGAGGAGATATCATCAAGACTAATCATATATATATTATTGACCCTATGACTAACAAACTTAACTTGCTTATCATCCTTTCCCTCAATTATGCAACAAGAAGAATCAAATATAACTCTATTGCCTTTATCACACAATTGACTAATACTAAGCAAATTATGTTTAAATCCTTCAACAAGTAAAACATTATCAATAGAAGATGAAGGGATCTTACCAACTTTGCCAATTCCAAGAATCTTCCCTTTGTTGTTATCACCATATGTGACATAACCATGTTTCTTGTGTGTAAGGGAGGAGAACTTGGAGCCATCACCGGTCATATGCTTGGAGCAACCACTATCAAGATACCAACTTGAGCTGTTGGTCTTCAAGCACACCTACAACACACATTCAAGTTTTAACTTTTGGTACCCAAATTGTCTTGGGTCCTTGTGTGTTAGAATTAGGCATGGTGCCTTTAGGAGCCCAAACTCTTTTTATTCCAATTTTAGTGTTTATGTTCTTTCTAACATTACAAGTTGATGCACTATGCCCTTTCTTACCACAATGAAAACATTTGACAAAGGGACTATAAGAATATTAACTTATAAGATTTTTGATGATTATTGATATTAAATCCCAAGCCAGCTTTTTGAAAAATACATTTTTGTCTCCCTAACAACACATTCAAGTTATCTCTTCCAAAAGTGAATTTTGCAAGAGTGTTGTTTAAGTCTTCAATTTCTTTTTCAAAAATTTTACATGATGAACAAGATAATGATATAGATGCACTATCATGTGAGGAACAAGTCATGCATAATGAATTAGCATCTATGAGTCCTAAGGTCACATTTTTGATTTTAAGTTCATTTATCTCCTTGGTTAAAGTAGAAACTTTCTTTGTCAATAGGGAGATTGTTTTATTGGAAGACAAAATCATTTTTGTGAGCCTTAAAGATTCATCATGCAATTCTTGAAAGGCATCTTGTAATTCATCATAAGAAGGTGAAGGTTCTAGGTTAGAGGAGGTTACATCGGTGTCGCTTTCTTCACTTTCTTCTCCTTGAGCCATGAGGCAAAGATGGGCTTCTTCATTCTCCGAATCGTCGGAAGAGCTTAAGCCATTGTCCTCCCAAGCTATATATGCTCTTCTTCCTTTCCTTTCCTTAGAAGGCCTTTTCTCAAACTTCTCCGTCTTCTTGAGATACATAGGACATTCCATTTTCATGTACCCCGATTTTCCACATTCATAGCATTTTGGAGGAGTAGAGGATCCTTCTCCTTTATTATATGCTTTCTTTTGAGGAAAGGGTGGCCTTCTTTGAAATCCCTTGTTCTTTAGGAATCTTCCAAATTTTCTCACAAGGAAACTAAGATTCTTCTCACTTAGCTCCCCACTTTCACCATCCTCTTCACCATCTTCATCATCATCTTCAATTGTAGAGGAAGTAGCTTTGAGTGCGATTCCCTTCTTCTTTTTGTCATGCTCTTCATTTTGGTTGAGCCTATTTAGTTCCAACTCATGTTCTTGAAGCTTTCCAAATAAAGTGGCTAAAGACATTGTTGATAAATCTTTGGATTCCGCAATCGCCGTCATTTTGGGTTGCCAATTCCTGCTTAGACATCTCAACACTTTGTTAATAAGATCCTCATTAGGAAATGTCTTTCCCAATGAGATAAGATTATTAACAATATGAGTAAACCTTTTTTGCATATCTTGAATACTCACACCTTGGTTCATTCTAAACAATTCATATTCATGAGTAAGAGTGTTTATTCGAGATCGTTTTACCTCACTAGTACCTTCATGAGTTACTTGTAGAGTATCCCACATTTCTTTTGTGATTTTACAATTTGACACCCTAAAGAATTCATCATATCCCAAAGATGTGGTGATGATGTTCTTGGCTCTCAAGTTGTATTGAACCTTCTTTTTATCATCATCGGTCCATTCATTTCTGGGTGTATTAATTTTCACACCATCTTTAGTTTGTGTTGGGACAAAAGTACCATTTTCAACTGCGTCCCACACATCTAAGTCTATAGCTTCAATAAAAATTTTCATCACTTCTTTCCAATAGGCATAACCATCCCCATTGAAATAAGGAGGTCTATTTATAGAAGAACCTTCATTTGAAAAACCATTTGAAGCCATTACTTCTCTTGAAGCTGCTAAGCTCTTTATACAAGAGTCTAGTTTTGATACCACTTGTTACCAAGTGGCCTCAATACTCAAGAGGGGGGTGAATTGAGTATGAAAACTAAGTTCGCAAATTTTTCACAAATCGTTTGATAACTTATTTTTGTTGAAGCTATTGAATGATTAGAAATAATTGGAAGGATGAGATAAACACTTTTACTTATAATAGAAATAGTTTATGGAGATAGTATCCAAGAAAATCAATAAAATAGTATACAAAATAAACAGAGGAGGGTTTAGAAATAACAAACACGGTCGTTTATCCTGGTTCGATCACCAATCCACTTGTGATCTACGTCCAGTCCCCAAGCAACAACTTGAGATTTTTCATTATATCTTCAAGCTTCAATGGGTGCTTGACAACCACTACAACCTTGAGCACTTAACCCTTTTGGGATACCTCACCCTTGGAGCTTGAGTCTCTTCAACTAAGGGATACCTCACCCTTTACACTTTTGGAGGGATGCATCACCCTCTTTACAAAGCAATAATGATAAATAGAATGAAGCTCTTAATAGAGCAAATGAATACAAATTGAAGCTCTAATATGCTCTCAAGGATTTTTCACATTTTTGACAAAAAACAGAGCAAGAAAATGATTTGAGGATTGATTCACGTTTGGACGTATTGGTAATCAGTTTTTGGTTCAAGGTCAACCTCAAATAAAGACCCAACTTTGGTATTTATAAGTTTCTCATTTAATAAAGTCATTGGGGTTTTCTGGGCATGCATTAAATGCATTAAATATAGTCGTTGGACGTTGTCAGGATTCTTGTAATCGATTACACAGCTCAGGTAATCGGTTACATATGTTGTTCCAACGTGTTCTTGACTTTCTGGGCTCTGTGTAATCGATTACATTCTTGGTGTAATGATTACATGGCTTCTGACTTGTGTGTAATCGATTACATTCTTGATGTAATCGATTACATGGCTTCTGACTTGTGTGTAATTGATTACATTCTTGGTGTAATCGATTATATGACTTCTGACTTACTGTGTAATCGATTACAATATCCATGTAATCGATTACATGACTCTTTGAACGTGTTCATGCTTTTCTGGGCTTGATGTAATCAATTACATATATTGTGTAATCGATTACATGGCCTCTGACTTGCTTGTAATCGATTACATTTCTCATGTAATCGATTACATGCCTTCTGTTTGCTGTGTAATCGATTACAAACATCATGTAATCGATTACATTTACCTCTGAACACATTTTTCAAGTCCAATAAAGCTTGTAAGTCATTTCTAACACCTTGAGACAATTGTTTAAACATGAATCTTTTTAAGAGTGTTAGTTTTAAGATTGAAACACAAGTTTTCTTGAAAGCCATGTTTATCTTTGAAATTTTTCATTAATTTTGAAATCATATATTGAAAAATCATTTGAGAAATCTTGAGAGCATTTAATATTAGTGTCCTAAGTCTTATAACTAAATAAACCTTCTTGTCTTCTTTCTTTGATCTTGATTTTTTCTTTTGCGCTTGATCTTCACTATTGCACTTGATCTTCGCTTTTGTCTTTGTTATCATCAAAAACCATTTGACATGCCTTAGAGATATAAGCATTCACAATTATGCTGCTACATACAATATGTTTTTGATATGATTTAGTTTTCTAACAACCTCTTAAAAGTTACTAATACTCTTAAAAGAGTTATATCTTAAACTTTAGATGTCCTTAGAACCAGGTCAAATGAACCTCTATGACTCAAGTTATGCAACCTTAACTACTGGATATCAAAAGCCAAATTGTGTAGAATCTGACCTATTTTCAAAATAAAACTGGTAGTGAACCGGATGAGTAAAAATTATGAAATTTTAACATAATATAATACCACTTCTTAGCTTTCAAATGAGACCAATCTCATGTCATTAGGAGTCCTATAACTCAAATTATACACCATTTAGTGCAGACTATTCAGAATATAACAACACATTCTGCATAAATTTTTCTTTTGCACTTTTCTTTGGAAGAACAATTTTATTTCTTTAGTGACTAATGAATTGTACCTAACTCATTGCCTTAGCTTTCTATCCTTGATTTGCTCTAGGACATGTTATCATTTATGTACCAATTTAGTCTACATTATTTGATCTTAAAGAGTAATTAACTAAGGAAATAAATAAACAATCAACCATCACAAAGTGGTTAGAATTACCTATTTCCTTGGCTTGGGTACAACAACAACACCTGAGCTGAAGTAGCCATCCCAAACTTCACATGAATTCCAAGCATATTTTTGGACTAAGTTAACTAAGACTCATTAGACGTAAGAAATCAAACAAGCAACAATACAGAAGAAAATCATTAAGTTTATTTTTTTCGCTTTTTATGATCTGATTGGATATGATCAGGTCAAGTTGGTCTTTTCGAAGAATCCAAAGAATGCTGTTATAATGATATAGTGACAATCACCATTACTAATGTTTCGTAGTCACTAATACAAGGTGGAGTGATAGCTCATCTTAGATTCATTTAAAATGTCATATTGGTAATATAAGTATTTAAAGTTATGTGTGCCACAAAAATTCTTAACCAGCCCAAACCATTGAACTAAGTGTCATTTAATTTGGACAGATTTGTTTTGGCTTGTAGTTTTCCTCTTTTTCTTCATTAAAATGTTAACTAAGAGAGTTCCAAAATGAATTTTGCACCATATGAGCATTTACTCAATTCATAAGCTACTACACAAAATTTAACAAGTATACATTACCTCCCAAAATGCTCTAACTCAAGAATAAGCACAAAGTGTTCTAACTCAAGAATAAGTTGTTCCAAAATGTCTGTATAGGCAAAGTATAAGAAAAAAAGATAAGGAAACAATCAGAACCCACAGAAATAGTATTTTTTGCAACCAAATTATATAATAATATTATATAATATGATGGCAGAAAAATGTCAATAACAAGAAATCCCAAATTCTTTCAATAGTAAAGCAATAAAAAATTTCATTATCTTGCATTCACTTGAACAAGTTGTCATTGTAAAGTAATAGGCATAGGGTTGGTTGTAATAATAAGCTATCATTCACTTCAGGTTCTAAGTGAAACCAAAAAACAGGGAAAGAAATGAATACAAAATTCTTTCCCTGAAGAATAGCATGAGCACAAAAATCCATGAGTAATGAATGAGTGCAGACTTGTCAAATAAAACTAAATTAGCAACATTTTTTGTAATCAATTTACAGTACTCTTATCCTTCAATTTTATAAAGCTTAAAGTTGGAGAACCTATATGAATTAAATACAAAAAATTCATAAAGCATTGAATAGATAACTGAAACTCCATGCCACAAGAATGTGTGAGAAAATACCGTGAAAGAAACGATGAGATTATCAATAATATCAACACACTCAGACACAATGTGCAGGCATGCACCAACTGTATAGAATTTACAAAGCAATGTTTTATCCAGAAAAAGAAAATTACAAAACAACGATCTAGTATTATTTTAGCTCAATATCAGTATTGACCAGTCACAATTTCCTATGGTTCAGATATTTTGATGCACAAAGAAAGAGTTGGTATGTATTAAACTCAAATAAAGTGGTAACAGACACCATAACCCAATGAAAAATACCTACTAATATAAAATCATATATTCACCCAGATTCAAAAAAACAATATCAATAATAATAGTCATGAAAACTAAATCCTAAGTATTTGAAGGAGACAATATGTCACATTTTGCTGCCTTATGAGAAAGTTACCGTGTTGGTATAATCGATAAGCTTGTCCATCTGTCAGCACCATGTATGTGGCTATATGTGCATATTGATACTAAAAATCTTATACATATGTAGGCCAATAAAAATCCTTAGTGACAAATACTCAAAAGGCATAAAAATGAGCTCAATAGAAACTTCCCATAAAAATAGAAATAGTGGCGAGGTCATCTCTAAACATTTTATCAAAATTCAATTAGTATGTTTCAAATAGTTAAAAGGGAGAAACTTGTTAGCATGTTTCTACTATTTGGACATAGTTGTACCTGTTATAATCACATATACCAAATTTTTTTTTCTCTCTGTTGTGTTGAATTTAGTAGTGTTTGAGGTAACAAAAAGTCTAGAATAGACCCACCATAACTATCAATCTCTTTTTCTCCCTTTTTTTTAGAAAATTTTGCATTCCAAATACTTAGGAAGCTTAGATTAAAATCGGTCCATCCCCAACTATTTTTGAAAACCAAACAAATAAAAAATCCAACGCTATTGCATCTTAGAAGAAATAGAAATTTAATTCAATCAAGACAAAATTCAAAGTAAAAAATAAATAAATTAGAATTTGGTTCTTAAGCTGTGAATGTGTTTCTTATGAGCCAACAAGTAGCACTCAACATTGCACTCTTTGCAAAAGACATAGCATTGTTGGAAGTTCATGGGAAGAAAATGCTACACACCCAAGAGGAAAGAAAAAAGTACTAACTAAAATTTATCAAGAATGTCCCATGACTAATTGAGTGCTACCATTTACATATAAGAAGAAAACCCATCTCCACAAAATCCCCTCTATTTCAGTAACCAAAAAAACATAAATTTAACAACTAATTGCTCATCCAATAATCACAAATCACACAACAAAAATTTCAATTCAAGATGAATGACACATTATTGGTGGGATTAACGTTCACCATGCAGAACTCAACCCTCCCATTGGAAACTGCTTTCCATCACTGTGTCACAATGCAACGGTCCACTGGAACAAGGAGCCTTCAGGTTGTGGCCAAAACAAAGCATGAGAATAGGGTGTGAGTGGTGGGAGCATACAGAGCAGTGAAAGCACCAGAGGTTTTTCTCCTTCAAATTTCGCAACAAATGGTGAGCGGGAATGGAAGATACGAGAGTTTAGGAGGAAAAAAAAAGTGCAAAGCCAATGTGGAAAATGAGTGACTAATCAAATACGTGACTCACCAATACAATACACCCACTTTGAGAAACAGTGGAAAATAGTTAGAGTATTTTTGTTGTGCTAATATCGTAGCTGTTATCTTTAGAATAATGATTATCTTACCTCAAATAGTACTCACACCCATTTTAACACCATATGAAAGTTGATTAATGAAGTATAAATTATTGGTTAATGAGTATGTATAAATATGTAACCCTTCTAATCTGACCCTGTTAACCAACTTTTATACGTCATTAATTACTTTTTTGTTCTTCATTAACTAACTTTTTACATACTCATTAACCAACTTCTATATGTCATTAATCATGAATTTGTACTTCATTAACCAACTTTATGTGGTGTAAAAAGTGATGTTGTTAAAAATGGGTAAAATTATCGGGGTTGTTATCTTTAATACATAAATCAATCTTGATAACTTACTCATTTTTTACAACACTATTTTTTATACCACATAAAGTTGGTTAATAAAATATAAATTCGTGGTTAATGACGTATAGAAATTGGTTAATGAATATATAAAAAGTTAGTTAATAAAAAATAAAAAAGTGATTAATAACATATATAAGTTAATTAACGGATGAGACTGAAAGAAATTTATATTTATATATACCCATTAATTAATAATTTATATTTTATTAATTAATTTTTATATGATATTAAAATATATATAAATACTATTTGAAATAAAGATGATAATTATTACATAAATACGACTCATTTCTATACCCCAGCTTCTAATCCCAAATATAAAAAAATTAAAAAAAAAGGAGAAAAAAAGAAAAAACCAGCGCCTCACTCCCACACTCAACACCGTACAACACTTCCCTCTGCACGCACGTTTTCTCATCTCTTCATCACCTTCACCGTACGCCATTTTCGTCACCTCTTGCTGCACACACACAGGCTCCACTCACTTCGCTGTACTCTTCTTCACCCACACGCGGCAATCTCACTTAGCACGCAAGACGGAAGGGTGGCAGCCCCTGAAAATTGGGAAGGAGCTCTATAAATACCAGAGCTTGGTCTTGGAGGGTTCAGAAATTTCAAAGAGAAGAAAAGGGGAAATGAAATTTTCAGAAAGAGCTAGAGCTGAGTACAAGGAAAAGAGAGAGAGATCGGACTTGAGAGGAAGGACGAAATCTGTGTTTGTGAAACCAAGATTTGAAGGAAATGTGGGATTTTCGGTTCTGGCAGAGTGAGGTTGTCGCTTCTGGTCTTGAGAGGTCAAAAGGTGTTCAAGTTCGTGGAAAATGAAGTGATAAAGTTATCCTCATTAGTTCTGATTCTGACCTTAGAGGTAATTTGTATTTTTATTGAAGATGTAATCTTGTCTTAGCTGGGGATAGTGAGCTGATTTGGTATAAATCCTTAGGTATGATGACAGATATTCTCTTGTCATTGGACTGCACGAAACTTGTTTGATGAAATTCCTGAATAAGTGAGAGGAATCAATTTTGATATTTTGTTGCTTACTTTTTTTTTCCTGTTGGACTTAGTTATATGGTGTTCAGTTATTATATATTGTTTGCTGAAAAATTGGAACCATGGTATTTTATTATAGTGTGTAGATTTATTTTCAAAATTGGAAGAATGGGTATGGTTGGGCGTCTTGACCAGGAAATTATGTGGTTTGATTCTCAGAGTTTGTTCTTAGTTCATAATGTTTCACTATGAATTGGAATGATTTTTTGGTGTGTATCTGTTTTGGAGATGGGTTGATTACTGTGGTCACTAAAATCAGTTCCTCAAGGGCCTTCATGGAACTGAAATAGATTTCATAGGGGAGAAGAGAAAGCTCAAAAATTTTGAACCTGAAGAAAAGAATAGAAATCGGTGGCTGGCTTGTTTGATTTTCTGCACTGAGGTCTTTTGGAGTAACATTTTAGAGTTTTACATTTTGTGGTAGATTGATGCATTCACTTGGGTGCACATGAATTACTTGATGGCAATTTGAGGTGTCTGTAGAAGCAAGTGCTGTTTGACTACGGATTATATACCTATGGTTTAACCCCTGTTTGTAATTATTTGTATAGGCTTGGTCTTAGAATTTGTAAATCATTTTGATGATAAAAGTGGATTTTGAAACTCTGTTTGGTCCGCATGGATTTAATTAATTTAATGTTTTATTTTGATTGCATCCTAATTATTTCTAAAAATGTCAAGCGTACTTACCATGAATTCAAGTGTTGAATGACTATATTGAAGCCTTGAGATCTTGTATGTTTGGTGACTAATCTGTGGATTCTGGTTGGTCATTCTGCTTCAGAATTAAGTGACATGTGGAATTTAAAAGGCATTGGCATGCAATCTGTTTAATGAAACTCCTGACGAATGAGATTAACTAAATTCGGATGCTGTCTGCTCAATAATAACATGAATGAATGGTCACTTCTCTTTTCCATCACTTCTTTTCATTTTGGATTGAAGGCGAATAATTCTGTATGGTTGGAATTATGAATGGGACAAGTGTATAGGTGCTGTGCAAACCCAAAAGAATTAAAATCTGGTTTAAAGCTTCACTTTGTGCCATGTTGAGTTATGCTTTTTGTATAGTAGCACTTGATAAGCAAATACAAACTCTTGAGAATGAAATCTGGTTGGTCTTTATAATATATGCTATCTGTTGATTAAAAAAAATCCTGTATGCTCATACATTTGATGGAGAATTATGCCACTATTTCCTTGCTTCTGTACCTATCGGTCATTTGTTTTTTTGTGAAAAAAAGTCATTGAAGGTGGTTAAGGGAGGGTGATCTGTTATTGGAAATAACTTTGTGAATTGATACTTTGTGGAATTTGTTGTTCTTTAAGGAAGATATTGTCAAGACTCATGGTTTCAAAGAAGTGCATTTAATTTATTTTCTCTTCATTTCCCTGCTCATTATGCTTTAATGATATGCAAATACATTAGTTTGTGTAAAGGATTTGTCAGCGTGGAGTGTTGGTTTAAAGTTTGGTTTCTCAAACTTGTGATCCGTGCATGGTGGTGTCGGCCATGATTTGTTAAATGTCAGTAATGTTGCATTTAGAGTTAACACATCACTTCATTTTGATTTGTCTGGTTGTTTAATATTCATTTTCACTTTTATTCGACATCAGTTATGTTTGTCTGAAAGGAGAATCGTGATTCTTGTAATATGTGGCCTCTACTGGATTGTGTCTTTGGTTTAATTTTGCAAGTTTGAGTGGTTCCAAATGTATTTGTAATCTTTGTCCAAGCTTTTCCTTTGTGGCTGGAGTTTATTTTGTGGTTGTATCTCTTGGTAAATACATTTTCAATCCAGATAAGTGTCTATAGGCCCAAGTCACTACTTTTCTTGATATCTTATATTGTCTGGTTATAACTGATTTGGTGATAATGAAAGGGAGAATAGGAGTTAGTGGGGGAATAACATGATAGCAGATTTGGAACACTGAAGACATTCACAGTGATAATGGTGGGAAACGGTGGGTTTTGTTTGGTAGTATCTTAGTTTTGATCTCGCTATATAACGTCTGCACTCTAGTAAAAGTTGGTGATAATATAGTTTAGCCACCCATCTCTTTTATCTTTGTATATCAATTTTTGTATTGCTGCATATTTCTTGTTTCAGGTAACTTGTAGCCTACATATGCATTTGTATAGTCTTCTTCTTTTTAGACAATTAATACTGGTAACGAAAGAGTGACCGAGTGAATGACCATAGATCTTACCATCACTCTTTTGCCTTTATCATCGTTTTATCATTATGTTTCTTACTTTTGTTATATTTATGTTTTCCATTGTATTGCTTCTTGTTTATTCCATGTCTTCCTATATGCAACCCTCCTATTTTGTGATCCACCTTTTCCTTTTATCTATTTATTTGTTTTACTGTTTTTAAAATAAATAATAATAATAATAATGATAATAATAACAACAACAACTTTTTGTGACCAATAGTAAATGAATAAATAAAGGCACATTAAAAATTCAATAACCTGTGATTCGCCTGATATGGCTGTCAGTTTTCAGTTTTTGGGGTTACTGAGTGGTTCAACGCCACATTTGCTTAAGAGCTAAATAACTTGCAAAATCTTTGAATAAATAGTTCATGCAATGGCTAGCTATAATGGTTGTGTAGTTATATGCTATCTTCGTTATCCTTCAAGCTATAAGAATTTATTGTATAGTTTAATATTATCTTGAATTTTATAAAAATAATTAAAAATAATAAAATAATTTTTAAACTTGTGTGCTTCTTCTAAACCTTATAAAATATTTTGCTTTTTTAGTAATGAAAACAATTGTATGATGATTTAATTCATGCAATGATTAGCGATAATGATCTATTGCTTTATGTTATCTTTAGTGTTGCTCAAGTTATAAAGATTTATTGTATAATTTAATGTTATCTTAAATCTTGTATGAAAACAAAAGGGATTTTAAGTTAGGATTAATGAGTACCTTTTTGTTATAATTATTTTATAGAAAAAAATAAGTAAATGAAAAAAATATTAATAAAAAAATAAAAATAAAAATAATAAATAATAAATAATAAATAATTTATAAATAATTAACGCAATGACTAACAATGATAATTGAACAATTCTATATTATTTTTATTATTGTTTAAAGTCATAAAGATTTATTATATAATCTAGTGTTATCTTAGATCATGTGTAAAAAATAATTTTTCTTTTTAAACAAATTCAAAAGCATAATGTTTTCAAGTTCTTTCTAATTTTTTTAATTAATTAAAATAAAAAAAAAAAAAAAATTAATCAGTAAACATTTTCTTAATAAATAATATTGTTATTTCAAAAAAGTAAAACAAATATTTTTAAGATTATTAAATTTACACAATTAATATAAGGTAATCGTTTTAGGACGAATGTGTTAAGAGTATAGTAGGAGTAAATTCTTGTCTTTTTTGTGCATAAATAGACTCTTAAATCTAACTTGAATTTCCAATAAAAATGAATTTTTTCAAATATTTTTCTAACTAAAATAAAATTTGGTGGCAATTCTAAATTTTCAATTCTTTCTAATCTTTTTTGCCAATTCTGTCGTGATCTAGATCGTGACAATATTACATTTAATAATACCATGGGGAGTGGGTCTCCAAACTGAATTTGTAACTGGTTTGCCCCTGCGATTTTCTCATGATTATGTATATTCCCCTTTGAATCATCATCCTATGAAATTCTGTAATCTTCTAACATAGTAGTAGCCCTACTAATTGTAAATAAAGGATTAGGACTTTTGTGATCAAACAAAGCCTCATTTCTTCCTTTCCATATTGCCCAAGTTAGGTAGCAAACGAAAGCGAGTCTATTAGCATATAGTTTGCTGTTAAATCTTGCTTCCTGAATTCTATCATAAAACCACAATCTGATTACATTATGGACTGTGGGTGCACATTGAGCCTGAGATCAAAACCAAACTGGTCTAGTCCACTCACATAATAAGAGGGCATGCTCTACAGTTTCAGCCTCAGCCTGGCAGTGGGGGCATAACTGGTCTATGATGATTCTCTTTTTGAACAAATCAGCTCTCAGAGGAATAGCATTGTGACACGCTTTCCACAAGAATAGCTTAATTTTTTGAGGGATGAAAAGTTGCCATAGGACACTCCATACTTCAGCAGGGGTGGCCAGAGATGATGAGGTAACATTTATCCATTTACACTGCTCCTGTTTAGCTGCATAGTACCTTGTTTTTTTCGTATAGTCACCATCTTTATAATTGGCATTGATTAAAGTAATGATTTTGATGATAACAAATAAGAAAGGATGGATGTGCATTGATCAAGCTCCAATAATATTCAAGAGAAGTTTTATAGTTTAGATCATGTGTTAAGGTATTTAAGGAATCTCACTAAGCTCAAATAAATTTTTAACATCTTTATAAATATTTTTAAAATGTTTAAATGTCCAACAAAAGTATTTTTGGAAAGTTAGTCTTGGTGGTAGTTCAAACCTTTGAAAAATAGTCAAGTTTGTGTTTTACAAAACTGACATTTGGTTACTCTTTTGATCATATCTTTCAAAATACTTTGAGCTTTGTTCTGAAACTTGTTTCATATGAAAATAAACTCAAAGATCTTTCCAATGGGTGGTTATTTGTTTTAAACGGATAAGAAATGAAGAAGTTATGATCATTTAAAGTCAGTTTTCAAAATTAGAGTGCAATAACCGATTAGAGATTTTTCCTAACCGATTATTCACCATGTCAGGAGCGTTTTTCATGTTTTAAAAGCTCCTAACCGATTAGGCAATTCACCTAACCGGTTAGTATGATAAATAGGGCATTTTTCATATTTTAAAAGCTCCTAACCGATTAGGCAATTCACCTAATCGGTTAGTGTAAAAAATTAGGAGCATTTTTCAATATCCTAACCGATTAGACATATTTCCTAAATGGTTATTCCATTTCACAGAAGCCAAATATTTAAGGTCCTAACCGATTATGAAAAGCTCCTAACCGGTTATTCTAAATGTCAGTGGCCAAAATTTAAAGCTCCTAACCGATTAGAACAATCTCTTAATCGGTTATCTGGGCAACTAGAAAACACGTTCCAACAGCTATAAACGGCTAGTTTTCATAAGAAATCATTTTTAATCATCACCAACGACTCTTATTTGCTTTGGGCTATAAATGAAAATATTTGGGCATTAAAGAAAGGTTGGAGAATAATTTGAAAATCATCCTTGAGCATTAAATTCGTGTTTCATCATCTTTTTCTCCTAACCCCTATTTTGAGCTATAATTGTGTGATTCCTTGATACTCATAGAACTTCAATTTTTAATATCCACTCTTGTGAGAGTTTCATCTTATATACACTTTAATTTTTTGTGAAGAGGGTGAGGTATCTCTCTAGAGAAAAAAAGTGAGGTATCCTTTATTTGTAAAGAGAGTGAGGTATCTCTCAAAAGTTGTAAATGGTGAGGCATTCCTTGGTTGTAGAGGGTGAGGTATCCCTCAAAGGTTGTAAAGGGTGAGGTATCCTTGGTTGAGGCTCAAGCACAAAGGGTGAGGTATCCCAAGGTGTGGTGAGTGCTCTAGTTTGTAAAGGTTGTCAAGCACATGTTGAAACTTGAAGATATAGTAGAAAATCTCTAGCGGTTGCTTGAGGACTGGACGTAGGCCACAAGTGGATTGGTGGCTGAACCAGGATAAACCTTGTGTATGATCTTCTAAACTCATCTCTTTACATTTATGCATCTATTTTATATGCTTACTTGAATGTTATTTATCTTGGCTTGTTTAATTTGTGAGTAAAGTATTCAAT
The DNA here is from genome assembly GCA_029884595.1 of Ormosia semicastrata. NCBI lineage: Eukaryota > Viridiplantae > Streptophyta > Magnoliopsida > Fabales > Fabaceae > Ormosia > Ormosia semicastrata. Next base: position 12,096,251 of record JAQQTO010000062.1, on the reverse strand, counting down.
CTCATTTATCTATTTACTTCAATCATCTAATAGCTTCAACGAAAATTGATAAACAAACGTTTTACGAAAGATTTGCAAAAATATTTTATAAACTCAATTCATCCCCTCTTGAGTTTGTGGCCACTTGGTAACAAGTGGTATTAGAGTTAGGCTCTTGTGTAAAGAGTTTAGCAGCTTCAAGAGAAAGTGATGGCCTCCTTGATAACTCCATGAAATGTAGTTATTTATGCCCCATATTTATGCTTCATGGCATGCTTAGTCCTTGTTCTTATGCATATTTGGAAGGTTTTATGTTTATATTTGTGAAATTCTATTTTGAGATCTTCCTTTATGTTTTTGAGCAATTTATGCATATTTGTTGATTGATTAAGTAGATTTACAATTATATTTAACTTGGTGCTTTCTCTAATGTAGAAAGGGCTCAAAAGAGACAAATTGATGCAAGTCAAGGCCCAGCATTGGAGGAAAGAAGCCAATGAGACATTCTAGAGCTTCATGCCGCAGCGCAAACATGTGCATGCCGTGGCATGATGGCCTCAACCAGTGCATACTGATAAGATAGAGAGCTCCACGCCGAGGCATGGGCTTGTTCACGCCGCAACGCGCATTGGCGATTTGAGTCTATTTATTATATTTTTCATGTTATTTCTCTCTCACTCTCTCTCAATTTTTTCTCTTAGGTTTTTAGGTTTTAGGGTTAGAGGTTGCGGTTGGTTCCTCCATTGGAGGTGGAGATGGAGCTTAGGGAGCTAAGGATGGAAGCCCTCTTTCTCTTGGAGGAGGATCTGAACTTCAATGGCGAAATCCATAAGCTTTCTCTTTCCCCCTTTGCTCTTTTCTCTTCCTCATTTCTTGAACATGTATTTTGATTTGTATTTTCGTGTTCAATGATGTAGCAACTGTATTTAGGGATGATTTTGAATTCTTTTTATGAATATTAATGATTTGTTCTTCTTTGAGTTTGTGTGGATCTTTGATTTTGTTCAATCATATTGTTCTTAATGCTCTTGAGTGTTTGGCCAACATTTAAGTTGATTTGATAAAGTCCAATGAACCTAGACATAGGGATTTGGGTTTAAGATTGTATGTATGATTGATGAATGTTCGATTCTATTCCAATGGCGGGATGATTTGATTCGCTAATAGGATAGAAATATATCTCTTAGTCATGTGTAACAAGTGTTTGAGAATAGACCTTAAAGAGTGGATTTTGTGTTAGCTCTCAAAGACACTTAGTGAGTTGAGCAATTGAAACCATGGTAAGATGACCTAGACATAGGCGTTTAGCTAATGTAGATTCTCAAGCTAACCTAATCATTGCATTCACTTTTATGAAGAGGATTGCATATTGTTGGTTAAAGTAAAGGGTGAAGAAGGATTTCTCTAATCTCTAACCAATATCTTTACCACTTTTTAGTCTTTAGTTTAATTGCTTTCCCTTATTTTTATGTTATTGAATAGAATTAGGTAAGCTATCGGTTAATACTTAGCATTGGAAATAAATTTATCCTCATGAGAATGATATCTGTACTCATCATTTTATTACTTGCGCGATTCATGCACTTGCAGTTAGCAAATGGGCAAACAAGTTGTTTTGGCCCTAACAAGTTTTTGATTTAATTTTATATACCCTTGTTGTAGTGACCCAAGTCTTGAAATAGCATGTTATGTTTCTCAATGTTTGTATGTTTTCTATTCCCCTGTGTTCTTCACCCCATCACCTTGGCCTTACATTACAAGCTATTAAAGTCCGTATTGATCCTCATTTATGTGTGGTTTATATTAGTGGAGAGAGAGTTGTACTATAATTTTGTGGAATCTTGATTTGTATCCATGTGTAGGTTCATAAACTTATCCGGATGAGCATGATTTGAAAAAGATAAGTTGAGCTTACATGTTTGTGAGAGATGTCATGTGCATGATTGGAAGCTTGATTGATGGCATGTTAAGGATTGTGTATATGTTGAGCTTAACAGTGAGGCATGAGCATTCTTTGAGGGCCATTATAATCATCGTGCACTTGTTGTGGTTAAAAGAAAATCGAATTTATCATTGTTGAATGCATATGAGCATGAATTGTCAAAGTGAATTTTCTTAGTCATACTTTGTATTGCTCGAGGACTAGCAACATCTTAAGTTTGGGGGTGTGATAACTCCATGAAATGTAGTTATTTATGCCCTATATTTATGCTTCATGGCATGCTTAGTCCTTGTTCTTATGCATATTTGGAAGGTTTTATGCTTATATTTGTGGAATTCTATTTTGAGATCTTCCTTTATATTTTTGAGCAATTTGTGCATATTTGTTGATTGATTAAGTAGATTTGTAATTACATTTAACTTGGTGCTTTCCCTAATGCAGGAAGGGTTCAAAAGAGACAAATTGATGTAAGTTAAGGCCCAGGATTGGAGGAAAGAAGCCAAGGAGGCATTCTAGAGCTCCACGTCGTGGCGCAAATGTAACACCCTCCCTAGGGCGTCACATTTTAAAATAAAAACTTAAACCAATTATAATTATTTTATAAAAGCTTGAGTTTCAAAATACAAATTTTAAAATTTCTTTTTCGCAGAAATACAAACTTACCAAAAATTAAGAGTAACAATGAAATTAGATTGAACTGATTAACATACATATGCCATATACATCACAAAATAATCAACAATAAATTAAAACATGAAAATTACAGACTTCAGAGAAACAAGTAGTAAACCCAAAGAAAGTTACTACTAATAGCACTAATAACACTAACGAGGAAGAATAAAACTCAACCTAAAAAAATTCCATTTCTTCACCAATCGCATCATGTTGAAACTTGGAAGATTACTTCTTGACGCTCGTCACCATCTTCAAATATTGTCTCCAATAAGCCTCAAAATACGCTTCGCCTACTACACGAATTTAAACAATACAAACCAAACAAAACAATACAATAAAGAGGTGAGATTCCCTTTCACCTTTACCAAGATCTGTAGCAAAGAATGATACGAATGACTAGATCATTCCATACACACAAATCAATACATGAATTTAGTCATATTATCGATTTACAATTAATTCTAATAAGCATATATTGTAATCGAATAAACCACAATAACATTACCAGGATAGATATAACAATTCACACTATATAAAATGCCATAACCATAAATCATAATAATATAGAATAAAGATTAAATGCAATATCAACATATAATATCCCAAATAAAAGATCATAGGTAAACGATCACAGATAAAAAAATATAATGTACCACATATAAACATATACAATGTGACACAATCCTACTCCATGGAGCTACAATACACACAACGATATCAGAGAGAATGAGTTGAGACTTCTATTAGTACTCACCAAATTAATCCAAATATTGCCTTGTCAAAACTTTGTGTCTATAGCTTTGCTACCCCGACCAACTATTGCACTTTGTCAAAACTTTGTGTCTATAGCTGACCGTTGTGATTGCTATTGCACTGTCAAAACTTTGTGTCTATAGCCCACGAAAAATAAACATAATGGCATAGCATACAACCCAGACACACAGTCAATTAATTGTATACTACAGGCAGTCTGATAGTCCTCTCAAAACTTGATTAAGGATAGTGCTTGTCGAGAACATAAGTGTGTTGTCACGCACCACGCTCAGAAGGAGCTACCTCCATCACATATGGAATAATGCACACTATGAACTCCAAGTCCATATCAGGAACTGAACACACTATGCCTATCACATCGACAACACGATGTTATTCATCTCGTCAATCAAATCACCAATTTGGCACGACTCAATGCATGAACAAATGCGTAATTACCAAAATATCCTCAGGTTTCAATTATTTATATATGTGCCATCAATTTCCAATTATTTACAAAAATACCATCAAACTTTAAATAATCACAAAAACGCCCTCAGATTTCAAATAATGTCAAAAATGCCCTCAATAGCGAAAATAATTACGTAAATGCCCTCAATGGCATAAATCTCAAAATACAGTACGCTCCCACTTGGCGCACTATCTTTTCATAAAACCAAATCACAATACGCACCCACTTGGCGCAACATAACTTCTCATATATCCGGGTTCACCACATTGGCCCATAGTAAAACTTGTCGTTTTTGTCAATCGCGTAGAAATTTTATTTTATTTTCAAAATCTTGTCGTTTTCACAATATATATCACATTTCCAATCGCGTAAATATAATTTGTGTTTCCTCAATCGCGTAATAATTTTATATCATTTTCTCAATCGCATAAGCTTTTTAAATCATTTTCTTTTCCGTTTTCCTCAAATAAACAGCTTTTTGACTAATAAACAAAATTATTAAGCAATTTAAAACCATTTAAAATATTTTTCAAGCTATTGTAAATGTTTCAAATTAATGTATAATCTTTGTAAATACTAACAATACTTAAATTAGTTTCTAAAATTCAATTCACCATTTCATTTTTAATAATCAAAACATTTTGATAAAATTTCCTTTAACATGCTTACTTACCTTAGATTATTTAGAATCCAATTTTTCTCACTTTTTGGCATGTTGGCCGAAATCTCATAGTATAAATAAAATTCCAAAAATTCATTTCTTTGTTCTAATTCACTTGAATTCACTTGATATTCATTAAAAACATTGTAAATCACCTTAATTCCTTCCATTCAATGGTATGACCGAACCTAGGGTTTTGCATTCTTTGGAATGCTCATGCATTTCTAACATTATAATAACACATACAATACATATGCCACATATTTCAACACTATAGGCATGCAAAATATTCTAAAGCTATAATCATGCATATAAAAATAAATAAATCGCCAACCGAAAAACACTTAAATAATCAAATAATTAACATAAGCCACAACAATTCAAACCACCACAATTACACAAACCGAATCCTCATGGATTCTTCATACACGACAAAAACATTCCTCACCACCAACACATGGTTGATGAGGGTAATCTCCCTCTTACCTCTTGAAGCAAAATAACCGGTTAGTCTCCTCCTTCTCCTTGAAATTTCGGGTAGCCTCCAAACAAAATCCTAACAATTTAAAACAATTAGTAAAAACTCATACAAGGTTTAATATGGAAAAACCATGGAACAATCATGGTTAAAAATTTTAAAAATCAAAATTTAAATTAAAGAATCCAAACTTACCCTTGAGGAAACAAGAAAAATGATGGATTTTGAACTAGATAGAATAGGATTTTGGCAAGTTCTTGTGAAGAAAAAGTGTTTAAAATATGGTTTTGATTTAAGAAAGATGAAGAGGAAAAAATTATGGAGGTTTGGTTATGTGGGTAAGAAGCTTGACCGAATTAGAAGAAGAAAGAAGCTTGGGGTTTTGGTGTTTTTGGAGAGAAAATGGAAGGTCTTCAACGTAGAGGAGAGTGAAAATAAAAGTGAAGAATGAATACCAAAGTCTTGCCGTGAGGAGTTTTTGAGTGCAATTAAGTGATTAAATTCACATGGAAACTATCCTAACCATCCATCCATTCAATGGTTGGGATTACATCTAGTTGGTGTGTGCTTAGGAAGCTTTGTAAAGCTTATCCAATAAGCCTCCAAAGGCCGCTTGTCCATAGTGAATCACTTGAGAAAAAGTGAGAAATAATTATTGTTTTGCTTCTTTAAATGATAGCTAATTAGAAAAGTGACTAAATATATTTAAATAGGTAAATTAACTTTGATTTAAATGCATGGCCTAATGCATTTGTGAGAAAAGTAAATATAACATGAATTGGCTAATTATAGGATTCCTCCAAAAGTGAAATGCCGGTGGAAGCACATGCAAAAAGGCCACCAATTTTGACTCTCCAAGACTCCATCTAAGCCTTAGAATCCACCAAGGGTCAAGATTAAATCTTAATCACTAAGCTTGTTTCCTATTGGCTACTCCAAGCCTTGTCACATGTTCTTGAATATTCCATTTTGCCTCCAATATTGCAGCTGCCCAACCGTAAATCCTTCACTAATTAAGTATAAAAATTGTTTTCCATATATATCTAATTATATGCTAATAAATTGTTAATTAGTTAGGTTAATTATCTTAACAAATCTTAATTAATATACTAATCACATAACTAATTAATTTAACATATATTAACATATATCATAACCTTTAGTTAATATTAGTATATCTAATTAACATTTAGATTATAATTAGTTAAGAATTAAACTAGTCTACTTAATTATTTATCTAATTACATAACTAATTAATTAGACACATAATTACATATTTTATAATCTCTAAACAATATTAGCACATCTAATTAATATTTAGATTATAATTATTTTATAACTAAACTAGTTTAATTAGTTTGCAAATTAAGTAATTAATCTAGTCAAACTAAGCTTAATTAATTACTAATCCTAAAGTCAAACCTACAACTTTTGACTTAATCCTACCATTGATTCATCTTTAAATCCTATCCATTGATCAAATCCATGGTTATCTTCAAAGCTTATCCATCAAGATTCAATCCTACCATTTATCAAATCTATGGTCATCATTCAAGCTTATCCACCAAGATTCAATCCTAGCCATTCATCAAATCTATGGTCATCATTCAAGCTTTATCCACCAAGATTCAATCTAATGGTCCAAAATGGTCAAGCCACTTTTGTTGACTTCTCTTTATTAGTTTGACTTCTAGGTGTCTTATTTCTATTGGTCCAAGTTTCTTGTTTCTATTGGTTACTTTATTTATACGTGGGTCCCACACACAAGATTCGGTCCATTGTCAAAATTTATAATTGAGTAATAAAATAATACTAAAAATTATTTTATCGCACGCTTAAATTCTAAAAATTACGAAACTAATTTATATATCAATCAATTGGGTTTAGTAAGATCCCCCAACTCTAATTAATTAAAATAATATTTTTCCGACCGAAAAATTATTATTTTCCGTCCCGAGCAAATCTCACAAAAAGTCCAAATAAAATCACAGACAAGTAATATCAAACACTGTGTATCATGTAGAAAAACCAAAAACAAGACATTCGGATGAAATGGTCATTTTTCTATTTTCCCCATCACGAAACAAAACACTCAAAACGGTCAAATAAAATAACAGACAGTATTATATGTCTGTATTTCATACAGAAAAACAAGAAACAGTAAAATAAGGATACATCGGTCTTTTACCCAAAAATTGGGGTGTTACAGCAAACATGTGCACGCCGTGGCGTGATGGTCTCTACCAGCGCAAACTGACAAGATAGAGAGCTCCACGCCGAGGCGTGGGCTTGCTCACGCCGCGGCGGGCATCAGCAAACTGAGTCTATTTATTCTATTTTTCACATTGTTTTTTTTTCTCTCTCTCTCTCAGTTTTCTCTGTTAGGTTTTTAGGTTTTAGGGTTAGAGGCTGCGGTTGGGTTCTCCATTGGAGGTAGAGATGGAGCTTGGGCAGCTAAGGATGGAAGCCCTCTTTCTCTTGGAGGAGGAGCTGAGCTTCAATAGTGAAATCCATAAGCTTTCCCTTTCCCCCTCTGCTCTTTTCTCTTCCTCATTTCTTGAACATGTATTTTGATTTGTATTTCCGTATTCAATGATGTAGCAACTGTATTTAGGGATGATTTTGAATCTTTTTTATGAATATTAATAATTTATTCTTCTCTGAGTTTGTGTGAATCTTTGATTTTGTTCAATCATATTGTTCTTAATGCTCTTGAGTGTTTGACCTGTGATAACTCTGTAGAGTTAAGTTATTATTGCCCTATATCTGTGCATCATGGCAAGTTTAGTCCTTGTTTGTAAGCATTGATGGAAAGTTTTAGCATCATTTCTATTTGATTTCATTCTGATGACTTCCATTGTGATCCTGAGTAAATACTTTCAAGATTATGATTAAATTGAGTACATTTGCATGATTTAAAGAATTGATAAATTCTCTTATATAGGTAGGTCTTAAAAGAAGCATGGAAATGAAGAAGTTGAAGCAGCTTTGGACCAAGAAGCCTAAGAGAAGCTCAAAAGTGCAGATCAGCACTCAACGCCGCGACGTGGATAAGGTTGCGCCGTGGCGTTCCCCTGCATCAGTAGATAAAATCCGAGGCTGGAGCGCCGCAACGTTGAAGAGTAGGCGCCTCAGGCGCCTGTGACCTAATTGCGTGCGCCGCGGCGGGACATGTTGGACGCCGCGGCGTGACCCTGTTTTATTCAGCTCATAAATAGATTTGCACCGAATTTCTACGAGAGTTTTCATCATTTTTGGAGAGCAGCTGCTGGTTTTTGGTTTTTTAGACCTAGAGGAAGCAGAAAAGGCTAAGGTTGGAGGCCATCCTTCCTATGGAGGGTGAATCAAGCTTAAAGGATACAATCTATTGAGCTTCCTTCCTTTCCTTTCTTCTTTTCTCTCTTTATTGCTGCATGATCATGATTTATATGTTTGTACTCTCATGATTCATGGCTAGCTAGGCTGTATATAAGTTTTACTTTGTAGTTTCTTATAGATACTGAGAAATTTGTAATCTGTTGAGTATATATTGAAGTTTAGTTGAGTTCAATCACAATCTGTGTTTAATGCTTGTGGTTGGCTGATCACTAATTGCATGATGTTAATATTGACAAATGAACTAGACATAGGGATTTGTTAATATGGATATGATGTGGTTGATACATGTTCGGCAAGTTCAATTGGCTTGGATGAGTTGATTCGTTAATAGGATAGAAATATATCTATTGGCCATGTATAGTGTGTGATTGAGAATAGATCATTAATGAGTGGAGTTTGCACTGGTTCTCAAGGAAACTTAGTGAGTAAATGAAACCAGGGTTAATTGACCTAGACATAGGCTTTTAACTAAATTAGATTCTCAAGCTAACTAAACCAATCTTTGATTTTGCTTGTAAGGATTACAATTCATTAGTTGAAATAGGAAATGAAAAGTAATTCTTATTTCTCTATTTATCTATTTATCTTAGAGTTATTGCTTTTCAGTCTTTATATTTCTTTAACCATTCATTTATAAATTTAATGCTTTTGGATAGCATTAACTAGATTATTGGTTAATACTCAGCTTTACTTTGAAATACGTTTTCCTCGTGGGATCGATCTCTTACTCTATAACTGTATTACTTGTGCGACCCGTGCACTTGCGGTTAGCAAATGGGCAAACACGTTTTGACCCTAACAACCAACATTTAAGTTGATTTGATAAAGTCCAATGAACCTAGACATAGGGATTTGGGTTTGAGATCGTATGTATGATTGATGCATGTTCGATTCTATTCCAATGGCGAGATGAGTTGATTTGCTAATGGGATAGAAATATACCTCTTAGTCATGCATAGCACATGTTTGAGAATAAATCTTAAAGAGTGGATTTTGTGTTAGCTCTTAAGGACACTTAGTGAGTTGGGCAATTGAAACCATGGTTAGATGACCTAGACATAGGCATTTAGCTAATGTAGATTCTCAAGCTAACCTAATCATTGCATTCATTTTTATGAAGAGGATTGCACGTTGTTGGTTGAAGTAAAGGGTGAAGAAGGATTTTCCTAATCTCTAACCATTATCTTTACCGCTTTTTAGTCCTTAGTTTAATTGCTTTCCCCTATTTTTATGTTCTTGAATAGAATTAGGTAAGTTATCGGTTAATACTTAGCATTGGAAATAAACTTATTCTCGTGGGAATGATATCTGTACTCATCATTTTATTACTTGCGCGACCCATGCACTTGCGATTGGTAAATGGGCAAACAAGTTGTTTTGGCCCTATCACTCCTCAAATGATTTTTTAGAAAGTTCTTCTATCTATAGACCTCCTTTTTTCAATGGGGATAGGTATGCTTATTGGAAAGAAAGAATGAAAATTTTTATTGAAACTATTGACTTAGATGTGTGGGATACTATTAAAAATGGTCCTTTTATCCCCATATAAGTTGTTAATGGTGTAAGAGTTAATACACCAAGAAGTGAATGAACCAATGATGATAAGAAAAAAGTTCAATAATTTGAGCGCCAAAAACATCATTATCACATCCTTAGGGTATGATGAGTTCTTTAGAGTCTCAAATTGTAAATCTGCCCAAGAAATGTGGGACACTTTACAAGTAACCCATGAGTGTACTAGTGAAGTGAAAAGATCAAGGATTAATACTCTCACTCATGAATATGAGCTTTTTAGAAATAGCCAAAATGAAAGCATTCAAGAAATGCAAAAACGTTTAATACATATTATAAATCATCTTACTTCATTGGGAAAGACTTTTCCTAGTGAAGATCTTATTATCAAAGTATTGAGATGTTTGAGCAGACATTGACAACCTAAAGTGATGGCTATTACAGAGTCAAAGAATCTCTCAACCATGACTTTAGCCATATTTTTTGGTAAGCTCTAAAAACATGAGTTGGAATTGAATAGACTCAACCAAAGTGAGGAACTTGACAAGAAAAATAAGGGGATAGCTCTCAAGGCCACTTCCTCCATAATCAATGATGACGATGATGAAAATGATGAAGATGACTTAGAAATAAATGAGAAAAATCTTACTCTACTAGTAAAGAAATTTGGAAGATTCTTCAAGAAGAATAGAGCTCATAGAAGACCTCTTTTTTCCCAAAAGAATGTCTATCATAAAGGGGAAGGAACCTCATCCACTCCTAAATGCTATGAATATGGAGAATTAGGTCACATGAAGATGGAGTACCTAATTTATTAAAGTAAAGTGAAAAAATATAACAAAAGATCCTCAAGAAAGAAGAAAGAAAGAAGAGCCTACATAACTTGGGATGATAATAACATGGATTCAACCAATAGCTCGGATAATGAGAAAGCCAATCTATGTTTCATAGCTAAAAGAGCAGAGGAAGATGAAGATGACATAGAGGTAACATCCTCAAACTTTGAATCAAACTATTTCCCTTCCTATGATGAATTGCAAGATGCATTTGAAGAATTACATAATAAATCTATGAGACTTGCAAAAATGATTTCATGTTCAAAGAAAATAATTTCCTCATTTGAAAATCAAATTTCTACCTTAAACAAAGAAGTTGAGGAATTGAAATTAGAAAATGAAACTCTTAGGTTGATTGATGCAAATTCTTCATGCATAACATGCTCTTCACATGATAATGCACTCACACCCTCATCTTGCTCATCATGTAAAGCATTTGAAATTGAGATTGAGGATTTGAAGAATACTATTTCAAAATTTACCTTTGGAAAAAATAACTTGAATGTATGTATTGTTAGGAAAACAAAGATGTATTTTTCAAAAAGCTGGTTTAGGGTATAATCCTAATAACCAACAAAAGTTTTTCAAGAATTTCTTTGTTTCCTCAAGTACATCAAGTAGCCCCTTCATTAAATGCTTTTATTGTGGGAGGAAAGGGCATAATGCCTCTACATGCAATGTTAGGAAGAACTTGAATACCAAGGTTGGGACTAAAATGATTTGGGTCCCTAAAGGCACTTTACCAAAAGTTAATTTGGGTACAAAAAGCCAAAAATTGAAGTGTATTGTAGGTGTGCTTGAAGGCCAAGAACGGACTTTGGAATCTCAAAAGTAAATGCTCCAAGTACAAGACCAGAAAATACTACAAGTTCTCTTCCTTGTTTCCAAGAAGCTTGGACTTGCAACTTTTGGTAAAATGGAGACTTGGTTTATGCTTCTCTAGCTTAATTTCTTGAAAATATATTTACATGTCTCGAATATGCTAGTTTAGTTTGCTTGTTTAAAATAGCATATTTGATGAAAATCTCTTTGAACTTGTCTTTTTGGATCAATTATGCATTTAACTCTTGCTGAACAATTTTGCTGCATAATCTGTCATTGTGCTGCATAACTTGTGATTTGATTGCATATTGTGTCATTGTGGTGCAACACTTGTCATATTGCTGCATGATATGCTAATTTGTCGCATAATGTGGAATGATTGCATAGTTATTTTATTTTAATCTTTTTTAAATCCATTACTGACTTGAGCGTCGAAGTTTCCCCCAAGTTTGTTTTGTAGGAACTTGATCCATGCTCAAGTCCCTCAATCATTCAATCTCAAGTTCTTATTGAAGAAATTGGATTCAAGCTTTTTCAAAGAAGCATAATCAGTTTTTGAGCTATATTTAAGGTATTTAGAGGTGATGAAAATAAGGCCAAGTCAAGTAACTCCTTAAGGATGGAATAAGCTGTTGATATATTAAAGAATGCATTCCTAAGGATTTCTCTAGTTTGTTAGTGAAAGTCAAGTTTTGATGGTTTTAAAGGATGGATTCTTAAAGGATTTTCTGGTTTTGTTTGAAGAATAATCAATTGCAAGAAGATCATAATCTGTTATGAAGAGCTTCTAACCTGTTATGAGGGCTGTGGAAATGTCTGGCACGTTGGAAAGGCTCTCTGTCAAGCTGAAATAATTGATTATGACAAGCTTGTAATTGGTTATGACATGTTCCTGGTTGTTTGGTGCTCTCTGCTAAGCTCATATAACCAATTATGAAAGTCTCATAATCAGTTATGCATGTTCACAAAGGGTTTGGAGCTTCTTTAAACACTTCCATAACCGATTATGGAAGCTATCATAATCGGTTATTCCATCTAACCTGCGAGGAAAGAATTTCTTTGTCCAACCGTCATAATCGATTACAACATAACCATAATCAGTTATGCTCCAAAATAAAATCGAGCCTCTTTCTTCATCTTTCATGAGCCTTACTCCTCCATTGTCATCTTCCTTCACTTAAACACCTCTCCCACTCCAAATCTAACCAAAATCCACCACTAAAACTCACTTTCCATCACTCTCCATTAATTTCCACTGATCAAAACCTCCATTTTCTTTCAATTTTTCACATTCTGTCACACCAAAACATTGGCACATTCTGTTTGGTATGAAATATTCTGGGGAAAGGCTTAGAGAGGAAAGTCACATACATTAGGAAAATTATGATAAAAGAGCAGCCATTGTGGCTATGATTCAACCTGGCATCGAAGTTCCAACTAGCAAAAATTTCAATGCTGGATTTTTGAAACCACAAGACCGTCTTCTTCATTTTGTGCTGGTTCATATTTTGGCTCTAAGGGCTAGTAATTATGCCCTGGTTGAAGAGGAATATGACATCTTCATGTGGGCAATGAAACAAAGACTACACATCAATTGACTCTTTCTCATCATGCACTACATGATAAAGGCCAAAGTGAAGCTCATGATGGATCTCCCATATGCTCTGACTGTTGCAAAAATCCTAGACCATTATGACAGAGAAGCTAATTTTCTACATAAAGAAGGTATGGTTGAGCTTGCTGGAAACAACAAATTTGTGAAAGTCACTTTCAACCGAATGTAATTCAAGAGAATTAATAACGCTTGGGGTTTAGGGAAGAGGATGAGAGGCAGCAACAGCAGCTGAAGGTCCTGATGCTCCTATGGAGAACGCCCCTGCAAACAATGAAGATCGTCTTTTTGCTGTTCTTCAAGACATTCAAGCTTAGAATGAAAAAGTTGAAACTAGGCTTACAAATCTTTAAGCATATCAAGAGAATAGCACCACAATAATCTATGATTGCCTCAGTGCCATGGAAGATTGTCTGGACAAACTTGAGTGCCACTTTCTAGAGAAACATAGGACTTGAGTTTGGATCCTTTTTTACTTTATCAATAGGTTTGGTGTTAATATAACTCTGTTTTACTCTGTGTTGTTATTATCATGAGACATACTATTTAACTCTGTTTGTGGTCAGTTTATGTTCTTGCCGTGAACATTATGATATTGATGATATATTATGGAAATCCATTTATGTTTTGATGATACTATTGCTTAATATTGTTCTCGTAATATCTATCAATTAGCAATGGTTTTGCACTATCTCTTCTCTCTTTGCCAAAATATATGAAATATCTTTTTTATCATGACAAAAGGGGGAGAAGAAAGTCTTTGAGAAAAGGTGAACAAAAAGTATAAATTCAATGACTCTGGGATTCCAATATCAAGGGGGAGCTGTGTAAACTTTGAACTTGTCACCTCTTGAACAATAGAGGGGGAGTAAGCCTCTAACACCTTTTGTGAGTTCCAATTTATTTGAACTAACTCTTTTTTCAATGGTTATTTGTCATCATCAAAAAGGGGGATAATGTAATTGACATTGACTAAAATAATGGTTTTGATGATAACAAACGAGAAAGGATGGATGTGCATTGATCAAGCTCTAAGAATATTCAAGAGTAGCTTTTATAGTTTAGATCATGTGTTAAGGTATTTAAGGAATCTCACTAAACTCAAATAAGTTTTTAATGTAACACCCCAAAAATTGTTTGTTTCATCATGAATAGTTATTTTCTAATATTTGTGATTTTTGAGAATTTTTGTGAAATTTTCTGGAAATATTGAATATTTTAATATATTTCTCGTTTTACGTACATACTAAGCAGAGCCGAGAAAATAAAATATTTTCTCTGAGGCTGGTAAACTTTGAACTGTGAAAACGTTGACAGGAGATCTTACTAAACCCGAGGCTTAGCACAGTTTACGAGATTTACGTTTTACGAGATTTTAACTAATAAATAAAATCATAGAATAATTAATTATCTGAGAAACAATAAAATATTATTTATGCTAATTGTAATTTTTGTCCACTGAGAAATAGTTCTAGTAGATTATTTCTATCTAGTTGCTTTTATGATATCATCAAAGTGACCCCACACTTCACTTTATTGAGAAGCGTGCGAAGCTTCTCAAGGAAGTTTCAAGGGAAACTTCTAGGAAGTTTTCTCCCAACCACTCCACTCTCTCTCCTCTCTTTTGTGCTGCACGGTTGGGGGAGGGAAAAATCACATTTCATTCTCTCATTTCTCCCTCTCTTCTTCACGCACCTCTCTCTTTCTCTCTTCTCTCACATGGCTGTACACACACACACACCATTGTTGATTTTCAAGCTTTCCTTGCTCAAGCCAATATAGACCATTGCTTCCCCTCACCATCTCCAAGCTCTCTCTCATTTGTGGGACTCTTCTTGGCTCCTCCATTTTCGTCTTTCACAGCCCAACTCCAAAAGCTTGAAGCTTTGAGGTAAAGCTCTCAACTTTCTTCTCTTTTTCTCCCCATTTTCGTGGTCCTTGGTCACCATTGTGACCAAGGACTCCTCTTTTCAAGTTTTAGTGGTTAATTTGAGAAGTTGGTAATCTTAAGGTCTTCTTGTGGGTGGTGAATAAAAATCTTGAAAGGAGCTCACTTTCCATTTTGTCTCTTAAGGTAAGAGGAAAATTATTCTCTTCAACCCATTTTGGTAGTGAGAAACTCTTTGTTGTGTTGATGGGGTGAAACCCATTTGTGGGATACCCTTTTGTTTGAGTGATTTTGGTTGTGTATTGATGTTTTGAATGGTAGGATTTAGTTATATGTTGATAGATCTTGGATTGTATGAATGATGGTTTGAGTTTGGGTGAGTTTCTGCGTTTACAGAGGAGTACACGGCCTAGGCCGTGTGATCGTACATGGCCGTGTACTCCAGGAGTGTCAGAACAGAAAATCCAGAGGCATACATGGCCTAGGCTGTGTATGGTGGCACGACCGTGTATTTTGGCATGGCCGTGTAATCGTGGCCGTGTATTCTTTCTCAGGCCGTGTAATCTTGAATTATGAAGGATTTTAGGCTTTTTCTAGCCCTTTGAGCCTCCGATCTCCTTGGGCACTCATCATGAGGGTTTAGTACTAAAATAGACTTATTAAACTTGATTAATTGAATAATTAGAAGTCGATTAGGGATTCATAAAATGGAAAGAACCAAGGATGAAAGTTGTCTTATAGTTTAGAATAATTTTGGAATAAAGAAAGAACATGAGTATGGGTGAGGTTGTGAGAAACATAATGAACTTAAGGTTTAACTTCTATTATAACTATGAATGGGGTTGTGTTCACCTTTAAAGTTTGTTATTGGCTTGATGTGGATCCGTGAATGAGATCAAACCTTGTTGATAAATGAAATAATATGATTATGATTTCATATATGAATGTACATATATGCATTGAATCCACATGCATTTGAAGCATGATTGACATAGTTCATCATGATAAGCATGATTGAAACATGCATTGAAAAGTCTGTTAGACAATTGTTAAGGCCAAGTTACCTAGGAGTTGAATCACACCTTTGTGGGGGTGCGAATAGACAAGTGTAGGCCACTCGTTGACCTTGGGGGTGTCGAGGTGCGGGTACCTCGCAATGGATAGTTGGTAGCTCTTCTGTCCGTGGGGCAGATCGATGCAAACGCACCAACGATCCGGACCGAGACACTGTCCTATATCGAGATCTGTGTAGAATGTCTTGTATAATGCCATGATGTACACTTTGATAAATTGAGAATTTTTAGCACTTTTTGGGGGTTGGTGAAGCTTAGGCTTCTTTTTGATGAGCCTTGATGTAATTAATGACTCATAGCCTATAACTAAATAGTATATATATATATAATGTATCTTTTGTACGATATATGGATTAGTCCTTATGTTTTTCGCTTACTATTAAACTAAATATATATATATATATATATATATATATATTTATTTATTTATTTATGAATCTCTCATTAGTGTTAGTACATTTGGATACTTCATTGATGAACAGGTTGTTGAGAACAAATATATATACGTATAATGAAAGAGAAAAAAAAAAAAGATAAATAAATATATATATATATATATTCACCATTCTAATTACCCAACTATAATAAAATAAGTTTAATGATGATTTAATGAACCAGGTCTTAATTTATATTTATATTTTTTCGCATTGTATTTAATGATGTGACATCTCCTCCCAAAAAGGGACGTTATATTTAACATCTTTATAAGTATTTTTAAAATGTTTAAATGCCCAACAAAGTGTTTTTGGAAAGTTAGTCTTGGTGGTAGTTCAAACCTTTGAAAAATAGCCAAGTTTGTGTTTTGCAAAACTGACCTTTATTACTCTTTTGATCATATCTTCCAAATACTTTGATTTTTATTCTAAAACTTCTTTCATATGGAAATAGACCCAAAGATCTTTCCAATGAGTAATCATTTATTTTAAATGGATAAAAAATGAAGAAGTTATGACAATTTAAAGTCAATTTTCAAAATCAGAGTACAATAACCAATTAGGAATTTTCCCTAACCGATTATTCACCATGTTAGGAGCATTTTTCATGTTCTTAAATCTCCTAACTGATTAGGCAATTCACCTAACCAATTAGTATGATAAATAGGAGTATTTTGCATGTTTTAAAAGCTCCTAACCGATTAGGCAATTCACCTAATCGGTTAGTGTAAAAAATTAGGAGTGTTTTCAAGCTCCTAACCGATTAGACATGTTTCATAACCGATTATTCCATTTCACAGAAGCCAAATATTTAAGGTCCTAACCAATTAGGAAAAGCTCCTAACTGTTTATTCTAAATGTTAGTGGACAAAACTTAAAGCTCCTAACCGATTAGGATAATCTCCTAACCGGTTATCTCGGTAACCAGAAAATACGTTCAAACAGCTATAAACGACTAGTTTTCATAAGAAATCACTTTTAATCACCACCAATGGCTCTTATTTGATTTGGCCTATAAATAAAAATGTTTGGGCATTAAAGAAAGGTTGGAGAATAATCAAAAATAATCCTTGAGCATTAAATTCGTGTTTCATCATCTTTTTCTCACAACCCCTATTTTGAGCTATAATTGTGTGATTCCTTGATACTAATAGAACTTCAATTTGTAATATCCACTTTTGTGAGAGTTTCATCTTATATACACTTTGATTCTTTGTGAAGAGGGTGAGGTATCCCTCTAGAGAAAAAGGATGAGGTATCCCTTGGTTGTACAGAGAGTGATGTATCTCTCAAAAGCTACAAAGGATGATGTATACCTTAGTTGTAGAGGGTGAGGTATCCCTCAAAGATTGTAAAGGGTGAAATATCCCTAGTTGAGGCTCAAGCACAAAGGGTGAGGTATCTCAAGGTGTGGTGAGTGCTCTAGTTTGTAAAGATTGTCAAGCACTTGTTGAAGCTTGAAGATATAGTGGAAAATCTCTAGCGATTGCTTGAGGACTAGACGTAGGCCACAAGTGGATTGATGGCTGAACTAGGATAAACCTTGTGTTTGATCTTCTAAACTCATCTCTTTACATTGGTGCATTTATTTTATATGCTTGCTTGAATGTTATTCATCTTGGCTTGTTTAATTTGTGAGTGAAGTGTTTAATCTCATTTATCTATTCACTTAAATCATCCAATAGCTTCAACAAAAATTGATAAATAAACATTTTATGAAAGATTTATGAAAATATTTTATAAACTCAATTCACCCCCTCTTGAGTTTAAAGCCACTTGGTAACAATCTTTAGCCATAGTATGACATCTTTTTTTCCAGTCCAACTAATTGGTGTTTTAATGGCACTAATAGCCATTTGGGGTGGGAGCAAATCTTTCAATTTCCTCAAGTCCCACTTTTTGTTTACAGGGTCTATCAGTGCACCAAGTTTCATATCTGCTGGATTACATTGATTCACCAAAATCCTTTTATCACACCAACTATCAGTCTGTACATTTATATTCTGTCCATCCCTACAACCCATCTTCCTTTCATTTTGAGCAGCTCTCTACCCAGTATAAAGCTTCTCTAGACCCAAGATGGATTCCTCTCAACAGGAGCTTCTAAGAATTATTTATCTAGATAATATAATCCTTTTAACATCTGGACCCACAAAGAGTTAGGAAATTTAAAAGTCCTCCAGGCTTGTTTAGCTAGAAGTGCTATGTTGAGATAGTTAAAGTCTTTGAATCCCATTCCTCCATCCCTCTTGCTTCATGTGAGTTTCTCCCAGCTTGTCTAATTAGTTCCTCTAGATTTCCCTAGTTGTCTCCTCCAAAATCTTGTAACTTTTGCACAGATAGAGGCACAAAAGGTTTTTGAGAACTTGACAACTGACATCGCATAAGTTGGAATAGCTTGAATTACTGCTTTTATCAGAACCTTTTTCCCTGCCTGATTAAGCAATTTTTCCTTCCACCCATCTAACTTGCTCAATACTCTTTCTTTTATCCAAGTAAGAGTGGACCTTTTTGACCTTCCCCAATCAGCTAGTAGACTGAAGTACTTGCTCGGGCTCTCCCAAATTCGAATATTAAGAATGGATGATATTTTCTCTTTCACTAAATGTTGTACATACCTACCAAAAATGATTCCTGACTTGTCAATGTTGAAGCCCAAGAAAATATGTTGAGAATATTTATAAGTTGGTAAGCGTCCTCCTCCTTCGCCCTGAAAGACAAAATTGAATCCAAGCTATCCTCTAGGTATACACATTTTGTAAACAGTTCTGATATTCTTAACCTTGTCAGTGCATACATCTCTTTTCACATTCCTCTTAATATCATTCATCATATTTATTTTTTTCTATCACTTTCTCTCACTAAATTTGATACACCTCTAAAAGAAATGTATGATGATCATTTTTGTTTTGTGAATTGTGTATACGATAAGCCCAACCTCGACCGCTACAAGCCTTAAACGGATAGCATGTACCATTTAATAAACGAGTAATCATTTATGCAATTTGTGCCAAATCTACTTTAATAATAGGTTAGCCTATTAACCTATATATATATTAATTTGTATATTATACCTTACATTGAGTTTGGGTAAGTCATTGTTAAGAGAATGAGCTTGTGTAGACTCAAATCTAAAAAGCATTGTTATCAAGTTTTGAGCCAGCCTACAGGTTGGCCTGGTGCAACTCACTTACTCATAGATTAAACCGACTAAGTTGTGTAGAATTGTATGTAAACAAACTAGTAATATGTGTGGTCGCAACATTCATGGGTTGTGGGTTAAATAGATCAGCATGCGGGTCATGACCTGTTTACCTCATTTGGATCATTTGAAAAAAAGTTATAATAAGACCAACATGTTACCCAATCCACCTATAATATATAATATGTAATATATTAAATTAAACTATTCTTACTTAAAAAAACCTTCTACCATTAAGGGTTGCTCTGATAGGGTTTCTTAACATTGCTCCACCTATGCAGCTCTATTCGTGCTAGGCGGCTATTAACTCCTTTGAGTAGGGGTGTAAATTAGTTTGAATAATTTGACTAACCCGATCAATCCGAACTGAACCAATTAGATTAGTTTGCTTTAGTTTAGGTATATTGATTAGTTTGAGCAAAATCTGAACCAAATGAGACTTAATTGATCTGGTTCTCAGATTGAAAATTTTAAACCCAAGAACTAAACCAAATCATATACATATATATATAATGTCTTTCTAACATAATACATTAGAACAACAAATCAGAGTGCATGACGTTCAATTTGACTAACCAATTTATATAAATATAATGACTAAACTAAGTGTAGAAGCAAAAAAAAAAAGATTAAAGAGAGTGTAACTTGATTTATTCCATGTCATAAGTCAAGAGCTTTTAAGCCTTGACCACAAAATATTAACATGACAACTTAACCCAAAAGAAATATAATACGTAACAAACAACAAGTCTAGAAGTATAAGAAAAACGTACATTCAACTTGAAACTAACCTTCTAAAAGCTGTGTTACATGCAGGTTGTTGATGTGAAGTAACTTAACACAAAAACTTTATAATATATTACAAACAGCAAGTCCAAAAGCATATATCATAATCCACCATTACGACCACATAAATTAACCAACTTATGCCCCTATTTATATAGGGACTAAACACTTAGCTAAAGATTCCTAAATAAATAGAGTACTATACATCAAAGGCACTAACTGAGTTTATTACAGTAGATTAGGACAATGTGCTGAACATATAATTTTGGAGTTTGTACTTTGTAGTGTGTTTATTGAGATAAGTCGATTTGATTTCATTTCTAGAAATTTTTTCATAAGTTTATTATGCATTTTTTTTGCTATGGAAAGCTAATTATTTAGCTAATTTTTGTGTAAAAAAAAACTCAACCCGACCACCCCGACTGAACCAATCCGTAAATGTTTGATTCGGTTTGGTTCAAGTTTGGCTATCAAAAAATAAGAAAACCAAACCAAACCAAACCAATTGATTTTGATTGGTTCGAATTTATTTTTCTCTAAGAACTAAACCAAATCGACCCAACTACACCCCTACCTTTGAGGGCCTCTTCTAGATCGTGAGATCTAACCTTTATTGCTCTCCCCCTAACTCTAAATGGTGGTTGAAGTCTTGCCCCAACCTTACAGAAACAAGGCGGCCCTGACAACTCTCATCTTACCCCACCAATTGCTTTTAAGGGTGGTTTGTGGAGACACCAATCCTAGCCTCTATGCCTCATCTCTGGTGGCTTGCTACCATTGCCATCATGTCACTGACTCATATTCGATCTGAATCACCTTGTTTCGTGCTCGCTTTGGTTTAGGTTCGAAACTGTTAAGGTCCTGTTACGCTGGTCACCTCCCACCTATGCTCCTAATCCAAAGTTCACCGGTGGCTCTACCATCCAGCTTGTGACGTGCTCGTGGGGGGTAAAATATGCCTCATATCTAAACCTAGTTTAGCGACTTTGTTCTGAGTGTTGTTGGCATTTCGAGTTGTGTTCGGTCTCTACCTACAAGTTCAAGTCCTAAAAGCCCAAAGCCGCCATCTAGTGTGTAACATCCTAATACTGGTAACCTAGTATATCTGACATATACCTGAATAAACAGTATTAATAATGCTACTTCTAATATAAAACAACAACCAAATCCATAACTTTCATTCATATAAATAATTATGAAGAGCCAGAACAACAAAAAGCTATATATATACATCATTAGCCTCATGAAGGCATACTGTAATATATAACTTCATACAATCTCAAAACAACATAAAATAAAGATACAATATATTCTCAAAAGAAACAAAATAAACTAAGCTAGTTCTTCTGCTTCTTTTGCTTCCCTTTGCCTTGACCTAGATTTACATAGAAATACAAACGGGGTGAGAAAATACAATTTCTCAGTATAAGCATTCCAAAATCAGAGTTTAATTATACGCAATGAGTAAATCACATTATAAATATAAGATTATGTTTGCAACAGATAAATGAGTCACCGCTCAACATTATCAAAATATACATACACTTTATGTAACATTCACAGGCAAGCTATAATTCTAACTCACATCTATATGACAATCAATGATATCGAACAACCACCCATACAATTGTAAGATATCATTAACAAGCAAGCAAGACAATAACCCACAGATGCAATGCTTTATGTGATGATGTATGATTATGCTCATACAAGGTCCTAATAATATGACTATGTAATGCAAATGTAGGTTTTTAGTTTTTGAAAACACATGTTACTTACTCATTCCTAAGAACCGCGTTCCCTTGTATATACTGAGTAGGATAGGCATGAAAGCCCTCACACTACCTAGTGATGTGTGGACTCGTTCCCCTCACAAAGGTAAGGGTACTACTACCAACCCCATACACCAGTAACCTTAACCTCAATGAGTCTCTGCTCTGAGAATTTGGATCAAACACCTCATTCTCCGGCCACATGATTATGCACACCATCTAAAATTACAATACATAAGAATAAAGCAAATAACAAGTTTAAAAAATAAATATATAGGTTTTGTGTCAAAACATATATAGTTATCAAAAGGTTCACATCAACCAAGTGAAAAGCAATACTAGTGACTCAAGGCTTTTCCTAACTTAACCCATAAGCAGTAAAATCGCATGTCACTAGCATTCTTATATCTAGCACCTCACACCATCACTTCGCAAGTGATTTCAAGGCAACCTCAAGTCGCTTAAGGTTCTAAATATTACCTTATAGCATTTCACAATACTTAGATGCCCAAGGTCTCACCAAATCCTATCACAAGGTTCACTCTAACTAAGTGAAGGAACTATAACTAGAAAACATGCACTCTTGGCTCAACTCTTTGACATAAAGGAACCAACCCATGTCTCTAGTAATCCACAATGCTTAATGTTGATAAACAAGGAAACATACACTACTTATGCATCTCAAGCTCAACTTTAACTCTAAAAGAACCACCTATGCATATAGGAAGGCATACTATGTCAAACAATCCACACTAGTTGTTTTTAGCACACCTCTTCATCACTTTCCAAGTGATACCGAAAGCAACCTCATGTTGATTAAGGTCCTAGGTACTCACCTATGGAATTCCACCTCTCAAAGGATGCCTAAGGTTTCACAACACTACCCTATGACATTCCAACACACTATGGATGCCTAAGGTTTCACCAACTAAAAAGGGAGATGGAAATCTAGCAAACTTACAAACCATGTTAACCTTTATCTCACAAGGGGCAAGATCATGTTCATGGAACTTCCCATAACTCAACCTTAGCAAATCAAGGAGTAATTGTCCCACACATGCCTCTTAGTTCAACTTCAGTCATGAAGGAACATTCTAGACACCTAGTCAATTACAGTTGGCTCACTCTATCTTATGGAGGAACCAACACCTTTTTATCACAAGATCCAAGTCCAACCTTAAGCAAAAAGAGAGCAAACATGGCTCACCAACCATTCAAGCTCAATCTCAACCTTTGAGGAAGTAAATAGGGTCCTCTAAGGCTCCCAGCCTTGTAAAATGCCAAAACATCATGCATTTCCTAACCAAAAATGCATCTTGGGCAAGTTTTTATTTTATTCACGAAGTTTTGACCTTTGTACCATAAAATGAGTATAACTTGAGCTACAAAGGTTGAAACGAGGTAATTCCAGTGGCATTGAAAAGTTAAGAAAAAGAGCTACAACTTTCATGCAGACCATAAGAACTGATTCTCATTCTAGAAGGAACTGTGCCCCCCAGTGGAAAATCCCACGAGGCCATGTATTCTGAAGAGAACAAATGGTTGTTTTTCCCGAGAGTTCCACGGCCCCCATGGAAGAATCTGGAACTGGAGTGACCAGAAATAGGGTCTTCCTTGTTTTTCACTCAACCAAAACCAACTTTCAACTAATTTTATCCCATTCAATCATGTTTCCAACTAATTTCCAGCACTTCAATCACTTAATAAGCTCTAAATGCATTCCTAAGCCATTAAATTCAGGTTAAACATCATTCATAATCCCAGAGGAAAAATTCATTTTTGAAAACACAATGATTTATGGAAGAGCAAAGACTTCCACTTCACAACCATGATTCAAAGATCAAGAGCAATCCATTTCCAACCTTAAAAACTTAAAGAATGTTCAAGAAAAATTCAAACTTATAGCAAACCCATTTTCGGATTCATCAAACAAGATGAAGGAAAGAGAAGTGATAAGTGAAGGAAAGTTTCCCCTACCTTTTGAAGCAAGGATGAAGTTCAAGTCTTTGATTTCCCTTTGATATTCCTCCTTCTTTCCTCCTCCTTTTTCTCCCTTTCCCCTTTTTCTTTTTCGTTTTCTCCCCCCTTTGAGGTGTTGCTTTTGTGAAAGAAAGAGAGAGAGAGAGAGAAATAAGTGAAAAGAATGGGATGAAAGCTAATAAGGAAAGTCAACAAATGGGTGAAAACGTATGGTCCAAAACCATTCAAGATATTTCACTGAAATTGATGTATCTGTTAAGAACACTTAGATTTCTTCAAATCAAGTTTCCTAACTTCTAACAAGTTTAAAATAAATCCTAAGATTCATCAAAAGCCTTGTTTCACCAATTCCCTATTTTTTCCATATCTGTGACTAGCTAACCCGGCATGAAAGCACACTCACAATATGCTTAAAAATACCAAATGACCTCAATTAACTCTCAAAAATTAATCACATCGCATTCCACACATTTGCGACTTAGAAATAAATTCTACATATTTATTTTCATCAGCTAAGCCATTTATGATAATATTTGAGCTATTTTAAGCTACTGCTCACCTTCTGTGTTGTAACAAAGTGCATAAACTAGCTCAGATTGTCACAAAACTTTACAAGCATGCTAAGCTAGTATTATGTTACCTCTATAACTATATACAAGCCTAACATGTTATTGAGGATGTTACATGGTGCTTACCATTTGGTTATGACCTTCTCAAGTCCTGCACACATTGCTTCCCAAATGGAAGTAGTTCATCGAGATATAGTTGGTGAGTTTTGTTTGGTCCATCACCAAAAGGAAGCCCCCATGGACGCTGTTGTGTCTTCCTTGAGGCCTAATCTCAATATAATTAGCTACAAGTGGATTGAACTAACATTCTACTATTTCTACTTCATAGAGAATAAAAGAGGGATTACGTGGTGGATTGTCATCTCTCTAAAATGTCGAGTTGGGAACTATCATTGCCAGTCTAACCATTGCTCTAGAAGAAGGGCATCTAATATATGTCGAGTTGAATCCTTAAATTCAAAACACCAGAAACACTACCTAATTAGTCAAAGGCAAGGATAAGCAAGAGGGTCAAATTCAAGTCAACATTAACAATAAAGCCTAGGATTGTGGCTTTGATCAGTGGATTATTGATGTGGAAGATTCGAACAAATGAGAAGATGCGATAGCAAAAATCAATTGTATAGTAGTTGATTTGATTGTGCCTTGGCACATTTCTGCTACGCTTCCAAGCTTGTTGGAAGGTTGGAGAAATTCCTGTTTCTTTTGTTCTTGGGACTTTGCTTCCCTCTTCACTCTCAATAAGGAATATTAAATATCTTCGGCAAAAAAAAAAAACAAACTAAAGTATTATTACTTGAGAGTGGCTTAATCGACTTATGTTTCTCTCCCTCAAATAATGACACTTGTTATTCTTAATTATGTATATCTCCCTTTTTAATGACACATGTCATTCTTTTTTTTTTTAAAGAAAAGGAAATTCAAATTTAAATTCACTTTTAATCTTTTTTTAAAAAAGAGAAAATTCAAATTCAAATTCTCTTTTAATCTAATTATGTATATCTCCATTTTTTATTTTAAACACTTTCTCTTTTAATCTGTACTTTTCAAATTCTAGCTAATATTTTTTTTAAAAAAAATCCTTTTTAGTTTAAACATTCTCTCTCTCTCTCTCTCTATATATATATATATATATATATATATTATAACAAAAATTTTTAAAAATCATGAAATGTACATAATATAATCTGATATAATATATAAAAGAAAGATACACGACTTAGAATTCTGCCATGTGTCGATTATAGTTGTCACTACATATTCTAAATATATTTCATGCGTCAACTCGCCCCCTTATTTTCTAGCCATATGTCATACTTTTTTGTATTAATAGTAAAGTTACTGACCTATCAATACACATGTATGCCACATCTACACTATCTAATCCTATGTGGAAAAAGAAAATTACATTTTCTAAATGAATCAATTTCTCGTAAAATCTTTAAAAAAAAATTCTGCTTCTTTGAACGAAATACAAAAGCATGATGAAATCTATAAAGACTCATTCTTTGAATGGAATAGAAGAACATGTTGAAACCCATAACTTCTAATGAAATAGAAGACTATGTTGAAGTCCAAAAATACAGATATGCTTTCTTCTTTGTCGTGGTTGCTTAGTCTTCTCATGAGTGCAACATTGCGAGTCTTATGAACTATACCAGCAAACAATGCAATAGGCTCATGACCTTGCGAGAAAATCAAAGTTATATATGTAAATATAGATGCAAAGAGGGGAGTTGAGAAAGAAGAATAAGAACATAAGAGGAACTATACCTATGAGTAGCAGTTACTGAAGTAGATGAGCTGTGACTGGTGGTGGCAGACCTTCAGCAGCCTCCAGGTAGGGAATAAGAGTAGTTGACAGATTAGGGCATTCGCTGAAGTAGTTTTGTTATTTTTGTCACAGACTATCAATTGCTGATCTTTGTAGTTGGTAATTTTTTGAATTTATTATAGAATTATTTCCAATTCTTTCTTTTTATTATAGAAGACTAATTTATACTTTTTTTAAATTCTTTGTGAAATAATTAAAAACTATTTAATTCTTTTCTATTATTTTTTCATGAGCAAAAATGGCTCAGAAGATGCCTCGCGTACTGCATCTTTAGATGCCAAGTCCACATATTTTGCAAGCCATCCTCACGTAATCAATTTTACTAACGTAGCTGAAATTAGCAATTTAATTTATGACTAATTCAAATTATGGAAAGAATTTGACAATTAATTTATGATAATAATAATAATAGTAGCTGAAATTTCTTTATTTCATTCACGTGCTGAAATATCAAAAATTCATATAGTCATTTGAAGTTAATATATTTATTAGAAAAACTACTTAATATCATTTGATGCCAAAGTAATCATTTAATAAAAATTTTGAATTATTTGCACCCAAGTTGAAACTTATTTAAATTTGAGATAACTATTTAATATTCATTTGAATTTTTACATTAAGAATGTTCATGAGAAGGTTTGATGACTAAGTATAAAGAACTTTTTCACTACTGAAAAATAAATTTATATGCTACAATTAAATCTACAACTTCTCTTTAAAATTAACCCTTACAATAGGAAATTTAGAAAAATAGTATTTAAACTTAGATCTCAATTGTGTAACGCCCCCTTTTTCAGAAAGAGGACGTCACACCAAACATATGAAACTCAAAAAATATATATATATACTAAGACCCGGTTTATATACATATAGGTGGTAATTTGGTCATTAAAAAAAACATATAGCAACTTGGCAATTTCTCTTTTATATATATATATTTTTTTCAGCAAGCGAAAAATAAAAACTTAATGGAAATTAACGTAAATATCAAACCATACTTTTATACAAAGGATACATAACATAAGTATCTAGATACATCAATAGTTTTAGCAAAAGAAAACAGAAGCTTTACATGCCCAAAAAGATATATACAGACAGCCACCAAGACTACAAAAAGTATCATGCCCCCAACAACTACTGAGAAAGAGCCTCACAGGGGTCCTCCTCAGGTTCCTCCTTAGGATCCTCCTCAGGAGAAGATATCCTTATAGGAGCGATAGATTCACGAGCAAGAGATCGTGCAGAGGATAGGAAGGAATCCTCGTGTGGAGCGTACTCGCGATCACCCCATACCTCACATGTCGGCATGTAGAACTCCAGTGATACAACAACATCAAAAAAGGAGACAGGTGAATCATAATGACCCCAATCCAAAGATACAGTCACATCTTCCACGTAGACAAAGTGCTCGGTGATCAAGTCGATGTGCTAATAGTCAATGCCTCCGTGGAACCTCAGTCTGGCATACCCTAGAAAACCTCATTGGGATGCCATGACAACCAGAAAACTAAACTGACCAACAACCAGGAAACTCGGGCTCTTCCTCCCCTTGGTCTTTAAAGAAGCATGGACAAAAACAGAATAACAAAGCAAAGAGGTGAGATATCCAACATCATTACCAATTATAGCAGTAAGAAACAGAAACGACGGATGAGACCATGCAGCACAGCAAAAATAATAAGTAGTATCAAGATTCCAAAATAAGCAATTTAATAATCCAGACAATCATAATATCAGTAACATAAACAGTTACATATCATATATATACATGCATGTATGCCATATAATATGTTGATGGACCATGAACATGTACAGGGTACCAAAATCCTACTCTATGGAGTTAAACACAATTTCGGAGAGAATGATCAAGAAGACATATCTATATCTCGTCAGCCTCAAATCAAGTGCTTCAACATTAACAATTTGCGCAACTTGGCTTATACAAGACATTCTTCACAAGATTGCAATATAGGACAGTGTCTCGGTCTGGATAGTCAGTGCTTTTGCATCAGTTTGTCCCACGGTACAGAGGAGCTACCAACTGCCCATTGTGAGATACCCGCACCCCAACGCCCCCAAGGTCAATAAGTGACCTACACTAGTCTACTCGCACCCGCACTAAGGTGTGATTCATCTCCTAGGCATAAAGCCTTAAAAAAAACATAGTCCACTAGACTTTCAAAATGCATGATGACTCAATATATATATATATATACATATTCAATAATAGCATAGCCTTTCCATAACCATACGCCACGGTCCCATTTAGGGACCCACAACAATTCATTATTCGAATTTTTACTTTTAAAAACATACTTTCAAGGTTTAATATAAAATTATGCTTCAACTTCAAAACTTTTCCTACAAAGCCTCTCTAGGGAAATCCTTTAATATTTTTACCTAATCTTTGCTACTCTAATTAAACAAGTCTTTCTCTTAGTTCTAAACGTGACTCACATAGAGTAATTATTTCAAGTTTCCTCAAAACTTCACTTACACGATGTTCTTTCCATTTTATGAATCCCTACTCAACATCTAATCCTCTAATTAATTAAGTTTCCATCCTACACAAAATTTTACTATTTCATACTCTATGGTCGTGAGCTCTAAAGGCTAGGAACCTAAAATTCTTTTCATTCCAATCATCATTAAACACTAAATTAACTAGTCCCCAAAATTATTACAAAGTTTTAAATTTTGGACACCCCACTTATAAGGTATGGCTGTAAGCCTCAAACACAAGGGCAAGGAGCCCTTATTTTTCCATATATGATTCCAATCAATCCAACACCATCAACATGTACACTAGCAAACAAACAAAAATCATGCAAAGTAAAACCAACACAAAATTATCAAGCATCACCAAAACCCATACAACAAAGTGAGTAACCCACACATGGATTTCTCTCTATCAACCCAAAAACAAGTTCCTCACCACCATGAAAGGTTGAAAAGGATGATCTCCCTCTTACCTAAGAAGATAACAAGAAAAAGAACTCCCTTTATGCCTCTTGAAATTCGTCCAACTCCTCCACCAAAACCCTAGGATGATCAAAATCACAAAATCAACAACCAAAACTTGAAAAGAGGAGTCCTTGATCACCAAA
Source organism: Ormosia semicastrata (assembly GCA_029884595.1). Classification (NCBI taxonomy): domain Eukaryota; kingdom Viridiplantae; phylum Streptophyta; class Magnoliopsida; order Fabales; family Fabaceae; genus Ormosia; species Ormosia semicastrata. The sequence goes on along the minus strand of JAQQTO010000062.1, from coordinate 12,066,486 downwards.
GTGACCAAGAATCATGAAAATAAAGGAAAGAAAATAGAAAATCAAGAACTTTATCTCAAAGCTTCAAGTTTAGGGCTTTATGGAAGAAGATGAAGATGGAAGAATCAAGTGATGGTCATAAAAGGAAAAAGCTTCTATGTGATGAGTAGATGCAAGAAATAAGGTTGGTTGAGCAAGTAAGCATGGATGGCCATCGATAGTGATGCTTGGCTATGAGAGTGAGGAGAGAAAATGGAGATGAAAGCTTTAGGAGATGATTCTAACAAGAAAAGGTCTTCAAACAAGATATAGTTTCAAGCAATATGATTGCTTGAAATTAAACAAGCATGGAGGGTGGAGAAAAAGGGTGTGGCTGTGAGGTTGGAGAAAAGAGGAAGAAGAGAAAATGTGATAGAAAAGTGAGAGAGAAAGTGGTAGAACCTTTTGAAAATGGGAAAAAGTGAAAAGATGACAATTTATGTCATCTTTCCCCCCTCATTGCCGTGGAGTCTCTAATGGAGGAGAGAGAAAAATTGGCTTCCTTGAGAAGCTTGATACAATACTTCCTTGAGAAGCTTTGTCCACTTTTTGGAAAAAGTCAAGGATGATGTCACTTTAATGATGTCATCTTGGTGATGTCATTAAAGTACCCTCTAGAAAAGATGATTAACACACTACTAAAGTTATTACCCAGTGGACAAAAACTACAGTTTGCAAAACCAATATTTTATTATCCAACAGATAATAAAATGTACCGCGATTTTATTTATCAGATCAAATCTTAAAAAATGAAAACTTCATAAACTGTGTCCGGCCTCGGGTTTAGTAAGATCTCACGTCACCGTTTTCACAGTCCAAGGTTTTTTGGCATCGGGAAAAATATTTTATTTTCCCGGCCTCGCTCAATGCGCATGTAAATTGAGAAATATATTAAAATAATCAATCAATTTAAATAATTCCAGAAAAATTCATAAAAATCACAAATATTATAAAATGAATATATATTATGAAACAAACAATTTTCGGGGTGTTACAACTCTCCCAATCTAAAAAGAAATTTTGTCCTCGAAATTTTTCATACCTTAGAATAGATGTGGATATTGTTCCTTCATCTTGTTCTCTAACTCCCACGTTACGCCTCCAGTTATATCATTCCAGATCACTTTCAATAATGGAATCTCTTTCCCTTTGAGTCGCTTCACTATCCTATCTTTGATTCTTACAAGAAATGTCTCATAAGTTAAATTCTCTTTTAATTGTACTGTATCCGGTGCTATGACATGGTTTGGATTAGGAATATACTTTCGCAGTTGCGACACATGAAAGACATTATGAAGGTTAGAAAGAAAATGTGGTAAAGCTATTTGGTAGGCTACTAGACCTATCCAACGAAGAATTTGGTAAGGTCCAATGAACTTTGGAGTGAGTTTTCTAGATTTGAGAACTCGGCCGACCCCAGTCGTGGGTGTGACTTTCAAAAATATATGCTCGTCTTCCTCAAACTCAAGAGGTTTTCTTCTTCTGTGTGCATAGCTCTTTTGTCTACTTTGAGCCGTTCGCATCTTTTCCTGAATCATCTTAACCTTTTCCGTCGTTTGTTGCACAAGATCAGGTCCAATCGTGAATTGCTCTCCATCTTGGTACCAACACAAAGGTGTTTTGCACTGTCATCCATATAGAGCCTCATAGGGTGCCATCCCTATGCTCGAGTGAAAATTTTTGTTGTAGGTGAACTCCATCAAAGGTAATAACTCATCCCAACCTCCAGTCTGTTCCAAAGTACAAGCTCTAAGCAGATCTTTCAACGATTGGATCATCTTTTTCGATTGACCATCGGGTTGGGATGATAAGCAAAATTCATATGAAGTTTCATTCCCATTGCTTCTTGAAGATTTTACCAAAGCCTTGATGTGAACCTCGGATCACTATCGAAAATAATACTGGAAGGCACACCATGAAGTCTAATAATCTCATTAATATACAACTGGGTTAACTTCTCTATTGAATACCTTATGTTAATCGGTAAGAAGTGTGCAGACTTCGTAAGCCGATTAACAATTACCCATATCGAATCATAACCCTCTTAGGTTCTTAGTAACCCAACCACGAAATCCCTTACAATACTATCCCATTTCCATTCGGGAATAGTTAGAGGTTACAATATTCCTGACGGTCTCTGGTGTTCAATCTTAGCTTTCTAACAGACTAAGTAAGATGACACATGTTGAGCCATATGTCTCTTCATTCCTGGCCACCAAAACAATCATTTTAGGTCTTGGTACATTTTAGTCATTCCAGGATGCATACTTAACCTGTTGGTATGAGCTTTATCAAGAATTGATTTCCTAAGCTTCAGATCATTGGGTATACAAATCCTACCTTTGAACTTTAACATTCCATTAGGTCATTCCTCTACTATTGTCACACTACCTTGCTTCATTAGCTCCCTTTCCTTTGCAAAAATTCATCACTTTCTTACTTCTCTCGGATCTCTTCCATTAAATCGTTCAAAATAGTAACCATGTTCAAACGAATTCTTCCTGGTGCCAATTCAACAGATAGCCACATATTCCTGAACTACTCTATTAATTCCTTCTCCTTAATTATCATAGTAGACATACTAAGCATCTTCCTACTCAAGGCATCTGCCACAACGTTTGCTTTTCCGGGATGATACTGGAGTTGAAAATCGTAGTCTTTCAGAAACTCCAACCACCTCTCTGCCTCATGTTCAGCTCCTTTTGCTCAAACAGGTACTTTAGATTCTTATGGTCGTTGTAGACATTGAACGTTGCTCCATACAGAAAGTGTTTCCATATTTTTAGAGCAAACACCATAGTTGCTAACTCTAGGTCATGTGTAGGATAACTCCTTTCATGTACTCTTAACTATCTTGAAGCATATGCCACCACTTTCCTATTCTGCATGAGCACACATCCTAAACCTTGATGTGAAGCATCACAAAATACCTCAAAGGGTTCATTTGGATCGGGTAGAACCAAAACTGGTGAAGTGGTCAGTCGTCTCTTTAACTCTTAAAAACTTTCTTCACAAGCATCGGTCCACTCAAAAGCATGGTTCTTCCTCGTAAGTTGAGTGAGAGGTCCTGCTATCTTAGAGAATCCTTCAATGAATCTTCGATAATAATCGGCTAATCCCACAAAGCTTCGAATCTCAGACACGGTCTTTGTGCTTTCCCATTGTAGGACTGTTTCGACCTTTGACGGATCTACTACAATTCCATCCTTCGAGATTACATGACCTAAAAACTTAACCTCTTCCAGCCAAAATTCACACATGGACACTTGGCATACAACTTCTTCTTTTTCAGGATCTGGAGAACTATACTGAGATGTTTGACATGTTCCTCTTGATTTTGAGAATAGACCAGATTGTCATCAATAAAAACAACAACAAATCTATCCAAGTAAGGATGAAAGATTTTATTCATGTAATCCATGAATATGACAGGTGCATTCGTCACTCTAAATGGCATCACAAGATACTCAAAATGCCCGTAACGTGTACAAAAAGCCGTCTTGGGGATATCCTCTACCTTCACTCGGATCTGATGATATTCAGAATGTAGATCTATCTTGGAGAAAACAGTGACTACTTTCAGCTGATCCATTAAATCGTCTATCCTTGGAAGTGGATACTTGTTCTTGATCGTGACCTTGTTCAAATAATGATAATCTACACATAAACGCGAAGTTCCATCCTTCTTCTTAACTAACAACACTAGCGCTCCCCAGGGTGACACACTAGGCCTGACAAACTACTTTTCTAGGAGCTCTACCAACTGCTTCTTGAGTTCAACTAACTCTGACAGTGATATCCTGTAGGGTACTATGGATATAGGACCAGATCTGGGCACAAGGTCGATAGTGAACTCTATCTCTCGCTTTGGCGGTAAACTAGGTACATCATCAGAAAAGACTTCGGAAAACTCATTAACTACCAAAATAGCATTCACATCCGTCTCGCTCTTGACTTCTAAGGAAGATAATAACATATATCCCTGAGCTCCTTCTTTCAAGAAAGCTTTAACTTGGTTGGTCGTCTAAAATATATAAACTTTAGCCTTAGGGAAAACTAGGGTTTTATTGGAATAATCCAACAGGATATGGTTAGAAGATAATTAATCTATTCCTAAGATCAAGTCTATTTGAGAAAGAGGTAAACATATTAAATTAATAGAAAAGATTCGACCTTTAATAGATAAAAGACAGTTCAAACAAACTTGGGTAGTAACAATAGGTTTAGCAGTAGGGGTAGAAATACTCAAATCAAAGGGTAAAGAAGACACAGGTAAACCTAATCAGTGCACACAGTCATAAGCAATAAAGGAATGGGTTGCCCCTGAGTCATACAGTACAGATAAAAGATTACCTCCTATGGTACCATCTCCCTTTATCATATCTTCGGATTGGGAGGCTTCTACTCCACTCATCGTGTAAACTCTGCCTCCTACCTGAGGTTTTGCAACTCGTGCATTATTGACAGAAGGCTCCAGCTTGGGTTGGTTGCAATCTCTGGAGATGTGTCTAGGCTTTCCACTTGATCATGCAATCCCTTGTTAGGTGGTCCTTTCCACATTTCAAACACTTTGGTGAAGATGCCACAATCTGACTAACTCGATGGCCACCAAAATTTCCACTAGAGCCTCCATCAGGGGATTGTTATTGACTTCCCGACGGTCGGGAATAAGGCTTCCTCTGAAAGCGATTCACAGTGCTGCCACTTCCTCGTTGGAACCTAGAAGGTCCAAAGTTGCGATTCCTTATGTCTCGTGATTGATCTAGTTGCTCAATCCTTTGGCATTTGTTCAGCAAGGTTGGGAATTGCTCAATTCCCAACGGTAGTACTGCTCTCTTCAAGTCATGTCGCAATCCTTCTTCAAAATTTTGGCACTTCCACTCTTCATCAGGTTAGAGCTAGAAATACCTTGAAAACTTTGACAAGTTTTCAAACTTTGTAGCATATTCACTGACCGTCATGTTCCCTTATTTCAGACCAAGAAACTCCATCTCCTTGGCATGCCTCGCACTAGTAGGAAAATACTTCTCTAGAAACTTGTCCTTGAATGCTTCCCATGTAATCGCTCTGCCCTCAGCTTCTAGTAATCATTGCGCTCCATTCCACCAGTTTTCAGCATCCCCGACCAGTATGAAGGTAGCATAAGTTACCTTCCAGTCATCAACACAACCCATCCCTTGGAATATCTTCTCCAATTCCTTGATCTAAAGACTAGCTTTTTCCAGATCAAATTCTCTTTTAAATTGAGGTGGGTTGTTACGGTGAAATTTTGACAAATTCTGGGCTTCTACTGTCGCTTTTTGCTACTAGGCAACCCTCTCGTTTTGTTGTACTATGACGTCCGCCATCCGCTACATTGCCTCGACTGCTACAACCATACTTCCACCACGAGCCATCACTCTCTTTCAAAGTTAGACTGAACAAAACATAAGGTAAGTTAGATATAATTCTTCAGAAACCAACACGGAGAATCACACAGCACAAATAAGATAGACCCTAACCACAAAACCCAAAAGATAACTCAAACTGGGGCTCTGATACCAAACTTGCGTAATGCCCCCTTTTTCAGGATGAGGACGTCACACCAAACATACGAAACTAAGAAAAAAAAAACATACACTAAGACCCGGTTTATATACATATAGACGGTAATTTGTTCATTTAAAAAAAACACATATACCAACTTGGCAATTTCTCTTTAATATATATTTTTTTTTCAGTAAGTAGAAAACAAAAACTTAACGAAAATTAACATGAATATCAAACCATACTTTTATATAGAGGATACATAACATAAGTATCTAGATACACTAACAGTTTTAGCAAAAGAAAACAGAAGCTTTACATGCCCAAAAAGATATATACAGACAGCCACCAAGACTACAACAAGTATCATGCCCCCAACAATTGTTGAGAAGGAGCCTCGGAGGGGTCATCCTCAAGTTCCTCCTCAGGAGAGGAAATCCTTATAGGAGCAACAGATTCACGAGTAGGAGCTCGTGCAGAGGATAGGAACGAATCCTCAGGTGGAGTGTACTCGCAATCACCCCACACCTTACGTATCAGCATGTAGAACTCCAGCGATACAGTAACATCAAAAGAGGAGACAAGTGGATCATAATGACCCCAAGCCAAAGATACAGTCATATCTCCCACGTAGACGAAACACTCGGTGTTCAAGTCGACGTGCCAACAGTCAATGCCTCCGTGGAACCTCAGTCTGACATACCTTACAAAACCTCATTGGGATGCCATGACAAGCAGAATACTAAACTGACTAAAAACTAGGAAACTTGGGCTCTTCCTAGCCTCGGTTTTTAAAGAAGCATGGACATAAACAGGATAACAAAGCAAAGAGGTGAGATATCCAATATCATTACTAATTATGGAAGTAAGAAACAGAAATGGCAGATGACATCATGCAGCATAGTAAAAATAATAAGCAGTATCAAGATTCCAAAATAAGCAGTTTAATAATCCAGACAATCATAATATAAGTAACATAAACAGTTACATAACATATATATACATGCATGTATGCCATGTAACATGTTGACTGACCATGAACATGTATAGGGTACCAAAATCCTACTCCATAGGGCTAAACATAATTTCGGAGAGAATGATCAAGGAGACATATTTGTATCTCGTCAGCCTCAAATTAAGTGCTTCAACATTAACAATTTGTGCAACTTGGCTTATACAAGACATGCTTCACAAGATCGCGATATAGGACAGTGTCTCGGTCTGGATCGTCGGTGCATTTGCATCGGTCTGTCCCATGGTACAGAGGAGCTACCAACTACCCGTTGTGAGATACCCGCACCCCGACGCCCCCAAGGTCAACAAGTGACCTACACTAGTCTACTCGCACCTGCACTAAGGTGTGATTCATCTCCTAGGCATAAAGCCTTAAAAAAAAACATAGTCCACCGGACTTTCAAAATGCATAATGACTCAATGCACACACACACACACACACACACACACACACACACACACACACACACATATATATATATATATATATATTCAATAATAGCATAACTTTTCCATAACTACACACTATAAATGGCTGAATCAATATCATTAAACTTTGGTCCCATTCATGGATCCACAACAATTCATTATTCAAATTTTTACTTTCAAAAATCTACTTTCAAGGTTTAATACAAAATTATGCTTTAACTTCAAAACTTTTCCTACTAAGTCTCTCTAGGGAAATCCTTTAATATTTTTCACCTAATCTTTTCTACTCTAATTAAACAAGTCCTTCTCTTAGTTCTAAACGTAACTCACTTAGAGTAATTATTTCAAGTTTTCTCAAAACTTCACTTACACTCATGTTCTTTCCATTTTATGAATCCCTACTCAACATCTAATCCTCTAATTAATTAAGTTTCCATCCTACACAAAGTTTTACCATTTTATACTCTATGGTCGTGAGCTCTAAAGGCTAGGACCCTAAAATTCTTTTCATTCCAATCATCATTAAATACTAAATTAACTAGTCCCCAAAATTATTACAAAGTTTTAAATTTTGGACACCCCACTTATAGGGCATGGCCATGAGCCTTAAACACAAGGGCAAGGAGCCCTTATTTTTCCATATATGATTCCAATCAATCCAACACTGTCAACATGTACACTAGTAAATAAACAAAAATCATGCAAAGTAAAACCAACACAAAATTATCAAGCATCACCAAAAATCATACAACAAAGTGAGTAACCCACACATGGATTTCTCTCTATCAACCTAAAAACAAGTTCCTCACCACCATGAAAGGTTGAAGATGATGATCTCCCTCTTACCTAAGAAGATAACAAGATAAAGAACTCCTTTTATGCCTCTTGAAATCCATCCAACTCCTCCACCAAAACCCTAGGATGATCAAACTCACAAAATCAACAACCAAAACTTGAAAAGAGGAGTCCTTGATCACTAAGGTGACGAAGAATCATGAAAATGAAGGAAAGAAAATAGAAAATCAAGAACTTTACCTCAAAGCTTCAAGTTTAGGGCTTTATAGAATAAGATGAAGATGGAAGAATCAAGTGATGGTCATAAAAGGAAAAAGTTTCTAGGTGATGAGTAGATGCAAGAAATAAGGTTGATTGAGCAAATAAGCATGGATGGCCATAAATGATGATGCTTGGCCGTGAGAGTGAGGAGAGAAAATGTAGATGAGAGCTTCAGGAGGTGATTCCAACAAGAAAAGGTCTTCAAACAAGATGTAGTTTCAAGCAATATGATTACTTAAAATTAAACAAGCATGGAGGGTGGAGAAAGGGGTTGTGGTCGTGAGGTTGGAGAGGAGAGGAAGAAGAGAAAATGTGATAGAAAAGTGAGAGAATAGGAGAAGTTGAGAGAGAAAGTGGTAGAAACTTTTGAAAATGAGAAAAGGTGAAAAGATGACAATTTGTGTCATCTTTCCCCTTCATTGCCGTGGAGTCTCCAAGGGAGGAGAGAGAAAAATTGGCTTCCTTGAGAAGCTTGATACAAAGCTTCCTTGAGAAGCTTTGTCCACTTTTTGGAAAAAGTCAAAGATGATGTCATGTTGATGATGTCATCTTGGTGATGTCATTAAAGTGCTCTCTAGAAAAATGACTAACACTCTACTAAAGTTATTATCCAGTGGACAAAAGTTACAGTTAACAAAACTTGTATTTTATTGTCCAACGGATAATAAAACGTACCGTGATTTTATTTATCAGATCAAATCTCAAAAAATGAAAATTTCGTAAACTATGTCCGGCCTCAGGTTTAGTAAGATTCCCCCGTCACCATTTCCACAGTCCAAGGTTTTCCAGTCTCAGGGAAAATATTTCATTTTTTCGGCCCCACTCAGTGCACACACAAATCGAGGAATATAATAATCAAACAATTTAAATAATTCCAAAAAAATTCATAAAAATCACAAATATTATAAAATGAATATATATTATGAAACAAATTTTTTTTTGAGGTATTACAAATTGTATCAGAATGAGTTCTTTGAAAATGCTTCCTTAACAAATTTAGTTTGTTTCAAATTTTAGTTTTAACTTTGATAAATCAACTAAAATGATAAAGAAAAGTAGAGAGTAAGGGAAGAGAAGATTTGCATCAAGATTTATACCATTCACTCCAAAACCATGTGGGGCTATGTCTAGCATATATCAACCATTAGGATTTTCACTATCACGACTATTCTTTAACGACCAAGCCTCTCTAGGCTTCAATACAAGTATTGTTTAACCATATCCTCTTCAGGCTAAAACCAAGTATTCTTTCTCACAGCCTCTTCAGGCTCACTCTCAACAAGTTTGAAGTAGCTTGTATAACCCACAATCTCACTCTCATAGTACAAGAATCAAGAGATTAAAAGAAGTGTTTGTTTCAATTAGGTAGCTCACAAAAACACTCAAAGAATGGATACACGCACTTAAATAAGACTAACAATACACCTACTGTAGATTTAACATTTCAAAATGAGTAGATAAAGAAGAGAATGTTTAGTTCTTCATGTTCAATAGCAAATTGGCATCAAAGTTCATGACCTTCTTTTCTTCAAGCTTGGATGCTTTTATAGGCTTCGAAAATACGACATGTTTTAGATGGTAATTGTACTTGCTAGTTGTTGGTGATCATTATTTTGTCTTTTCTTGATGAGTCAGCATGCTAGTCTTTAAGTGAGATGATTTATTAGAACTTTCTCACGAGCAACCTTCTCATGAATGTTCTCAACTAACTTTCTTATCCAACCTTCTCAAGCTTAATTATCTTTAATCTTCTTATTTTTTAATTCCACCATCTTCTTTCTAATTCTTCTTGATGATTATGATGGTAAAAGCTTCACTTGTATGATTGAATTCCTCTTGAGTTCAACCTTTGTGGGAGTTCTTCATTTTGCTGAACTTTCACATAGTCTTCTTAGGACCTTCATTGAACTTTCTCATGTTCTTCAGGAACTTTCTTAGGTTGCACTTGAATTTCTTAAGTTAGAAATTGACCATCTTAGCCTTCTCTGATTACCCAGAAAGCTTCCTTAAAACTTGTTTGGACTTGTAAGACTTAATAATGCAAAGAAATAATCCACAAGGATCATGTTATATTGATTAAAACATTAGGAGTATTGATTTTAAATATAGTTGTTATCATCAAAATATAATATATGCAATATAAAGCTCAAAAGGGTTCTAGAGCTTACATTCTCCCTCCTTTTTGATAATGACAAACTATTTTAAAAATTTTAAGAGTGAACTTGTAAGGTTTGAGAATCATTACCATTTCTGCATATCTTGGTGAGAAGGTTCTGATAACTCCCCCTCAACATAGCATTCATTTCAAATGGTTAGCAGAAATTGTAATATCAACAATATTCTAAGTATTACAAGTCAAAAGATAGAGTATAGATATCTTATTAATATGAAAGTTTATACTCATATATTTATTTAACAGTACTTGTATATAAAAATTGTATATTCATTACAAACTCCCCCTACTTATATGTAACTATTCAATAAAATTACAAAAGAGTAATAAAATTTTCATTTTCCTATCTCCCCCTTTTATCATTAACAAAAATTAGGGGAACTAACAGGCCATTATCGAGTTCAGTCTTATTGGGAACCAGAATGGGTAGAGTGACCAAAAGATAAGGAGGAAGAAATAAAATCAGGAATCTTAGTGTGGAGAGGATAAGGGTAGTGCTCCTTTCATGTAGTACCAAAGATGACCTCATTCTCCATTGTATGCACCATCCACTTCTCGAACATCAGGAATCTATCCATAAATGCATGCAAAGTTTAATGCATTTCCATCTGATTAGCATTCAACTTTCTCGCCCTTCTTTTCCATTTCTTGTTGTCAACCCTTAATTGCTTGATTTTTTATTTTGTAGACCTGTATATCTTCTTCATAGTAAGTTTAGAAGGAGTTAGTTTAGCTTGAGTGGAACCATTGTGAGTTTCACTCCCTTCCATCCTAACTCCTTATGTTAGATTAGCTTTGATTCCTCCTTGTTCTTCTTCTAATACATTCAGATAAGAACCCAAGGAGACCAATTTTCCTAAGGACTCCAAGGTTTTAGTAGGTGCCTAAAGAATAAAAGGTGTTTTCGGACTTGCTTCCTTTTCCATTATTGGAGCAGTTGCATTATTAATAGGGGAAGGAAATTGTGGTGAAATGACTATTATAAAGTGATGGTTTGTAGGTTGTTCAATGCTTGCAGGCTGAGACACAACTTCATCATCTTCCCTGTGAGAAGGTTGAGAGGATTGAAGCTTCTCAATGTGTTGAGAAGGTTCATCATCAACCTTTTCAATGTGCAATGACTAAACATTTTCTTTAGCCACTTGCTCTTGCTCTCCTTCTTCTCTTCATTGTCCTCATTCTTCTCTTCCTTATTCTTTTTCTTCTTTTTCTCCTTCTTCTACATAAGTTTATGCTTGATCACATGAGGTTGGTGGTTTTGTTAGCTCTAGATGGCCTTCTTGAGAAAGTTGGGTAAGAATCCTTGCAACTCTGACTTGTGGGTCCACAATTGAGTATTGCAATGCAAGATATACTTCTGGCTTCTCTATGGTGGCAACTTTAGGCTCAAGTGATAAAGTGGTATACTTCTGCACCATGTTGTTCTTAAATAATTAGCTATTTCTCATAGAGCTGAGAGGGTTCCTCTAGAGCCAGAGAGAGTTCTTTAACATGGTGAGAAGGTTCCTCATGGTGAGAAAGTTCAGTTTCTGCAGCCTTCTCAACATCTTTCTTTTTCTTCTATTTATTCTTTCTTTTCTTATCTTTCTATTTTTTTTCTCCTTCTTTCTTATCTTTCCTCTTTTTTTTTCCTCTTTTTTTTCTTTCTTTTCATTTTCTTTTCTTTCTCTTTTCCTCTTTACTCAACCTTCTTAAAAATAGTTTCTTCAAAGTCTTTCTTAGACTCAATATTTTTAGGTATAACTTCAGCAACTTTCTTTTTTTCCTTTAAAGGACTTTTCTTCTTAGATGGATGATCATACCTTATCTTGCTTCTTAACTTAGAACCCTTGTCCTCAAGCTTTCTCTTCTTAAGGTGCATTTACTTCAAATTTTTCTTTGAGAAGACTGGTCCTTCCTTTTCAACCTTCTCCTTGGTGAGATCCACATTGAAGTGCTAGAAAACCTTGGTCACTAATATCTTATAGGGAAAACTAGCAACCATTTTAGTGTTCTTAATGGCTAAGATCATGTATGTCAAAATGATGAAGTAAAAGTTGAAAGACTTCCTTTCCTTTATGCGGTACATTACCACTTGTCTGTCTCATGAATCTTCTCAATGTTTCCTATCCTTGCCATCACGAAATGGTAGGAAAGAGAATGGATGAATTTTGTAGTTGAGTTGAGTTTGCTGGAAAATTTTGATTCCTCAGCATCCAAGAAGAGGGTGTCCACAACGTATTCAAATGTTCCATAGCCTGTGTCATTCTCCTTGATCATAGGCTTGAAGCCCCTTGTTTGAAATATTAGCCTCTAGGGCATACACCATGATTCGGTTTTCTATTTTCGTTTACGTGAGATAACATGTTTTTTGTTCTTGTTTTTGACAAAAGATATGATCTTTAATATATTATTTCTGAAAACCATATGAAACTATTTGCGAAAACATATTCTGTTTCTTATGTTGTATGCAAAACCGTGATGTTATTTTCAAAAACCCATGAAGATGTTCATATGTTCTGTGAAAATCGTTTTGTATTAAGATGTATATTTTTGTGAAGTTTTCTGGTATATATGTGATATGTACAGCATTATGGAATCCTTATTCTCAATGCGCGGCGCAAGGGTTTAGGAAACCTTGTTCTTGGTTTGCGGCAGCAGGGGTTATGGAATCCTTGTTTCTGCACAAGAGGCACAGCGCAAGGGGTTTTGGAAACCCTATTATTGTTTTGCGGTAATAGCATCAAGTGTTGATGTGAAGCCGTCAAGGAGGCGCCTGAGGTTCAAGTGTTGAATGACAACGCAAGGATTCCCCATGGCACATGAAGTGTTCATGTTGTTCAGGCTTAGGGTTCCGCACGACACAAAGGCTCAAGGGAGGCTTCGGACCCCTATGTTACCTCTGCGTAGGGTGTTTTTCGAAAACGCGATATTTTATATCCAATTTTATGACTTGTGAAAATAATAATGTATTATTGTTATGAGTTTATATGTTTTTATGATGCATGGTGCATGGTTATGGCCTTAGTCCTTTTTTATGCATTTTGGTTTTAATAAATACAACCTGTGTGTCGTGCCTTTCTCTCTATATTCTGATTGTACATTCTCTTCTCACCTAACTCCCCTTGAATGTAAAAGAGGTTTCTATATAATGTAATTATGATGTGGAGGAAAGAAGATGACATCAAGTGAGGATGTTGATGGGAGATGCTTGGTAAAGCTGGCTTAGTTAATGCTACTCTCTTAGGGGCTATAACCATGTCACTTTTATTATATGCTTTTATGTATAAGATGCATGGATAATGTTTATGGTATGATAAACAATTTAATAAATAGTGAGATCTAATAATAATAATAATAAAAATTCCCTCAAAGCAAATATTAAGTCATTATGTGATGCCTTCCAATGTGTGGCACTCGTCAAGACTAGTATCGATCAACTGCAGGTCTGCCAAAGCAGGATGCCTTTATCTATATTAGTAAGACGCGATGGGATAAAGGTAATATCCAACTGCCAACCATTGGGTCTGACTTAACTAGGCCATTTCAATAGGATTGAAGGCTTAGAGGCATAAAGTTGGGCTTTGGTCCATTAGATGGACTTGAATAAGTGTTATTCACCTAACTATCCAAGAGTTACATGTGATGTAATTGGAAAGTGCTTCCTACCTAAATAACTGAATTTTGGGTGATCAACCAAAGCTGACTCAAAACTAGGTGAAATATAGATCTTGGCCCACTAGGAAATCTTACGATGAGATTTTCTGAGTCAATGCTGAGGGTCATTGACTTGAATAAAATCGTGGGAGGCATATTTATTTAAAAAGACCTCATTAAATATGTTTATGATATGATACTTATATTTTGTATATTTTTGATAATAAATTACCATGGCAACAAACACATCGGGTTCTTTATCATTGCGATTTGTCCTTGAGAAGGACAAGTTGTCTGGAGCGAATTTTCTAGACTAGTATAGGAATTTGAGGATTGTCCTCAAGCAAGAGAAAAAATTGTATATTTTGGAATAGCCTATTCCTGAGCCACCTACTGCTAATGCCCCTAGAACTGAAAGAGATGCTTATAAGAAGCATCAAGATGATGCCTTGGACATTGGATGTCTAATGCTGGCCACCATGAACTCTGAGCTCCAAAAGCAACATGAGAACATGGATGCATATGATATGATCGTACACCTTAAGAAGCTCTATCAAGAGTAGGCCAGGCATGCGAGATTCGAGGTCTCTAAAGCACTGTTTCAGTGCAAGCTGGTAGAAGGAAGCCCTGTTAGTGCTCATGTACTCAAGATGATTGGGTACATTAAAAACCTAGAGAGACTTGATTTTCCTTTGGGCTAAGAGTTGGCCACTGACTTAGTCCTGCAATCGTTGCCGAAAAGTTTTAGTCAATTTATCATGAACTACAACATGAATAAGATTGATAAATAACTATCAGAGCTGCTAGGCATGTTGAGAACTGCTGAGCAGAACATTAACAAAGGCAAAGGGAAGGCCATAATGATGGTCCAAAAGAATAAGGGAAGAAACAGCAAAAAAAAAACCCAAGGACAACTGGAAGGGCAAGGGCAAGGATAAGTCCAAGCCCAGCACTTTTGGCTTGAAACCAGTGGGTGGAGTGGCTAAGGAAGGTACATGCTTCCATTGTAGTCAGACCGGACATTGGAAGAGGAACTGTGCCAAGTTCCTGGAGGAGCTCAAAAAGAAGAAGGGAAGTGAGACTTCCACTTCAGGTATTTTTGTTATTGAAGTCAACTTATCTACTTCTGTATCATAGGTATTAGATACTGGATGTGGATCTCACATTTGTGTAAATGTGCAGGATTTAAAGAGCAGCAGACCATTGACGAAGGGCGAAGTCGACCTACAAGTGGGAAATAGAGCAAAGGTTGCTGCATTAGCTATAGGGACTTATTTATTATCTTTGCCCACTGGGCTTGTAATAGAGTTAGAAAATTGCTATTTTGTGCCTGCTATTAGTAGGAATATCATTTCTGTTTCTTGTTTGGACAAGAAAGGTTTTTCTTTTATTATAAAGGACAAGTGTTGTTCCATTTATATGAATGATATTTATTATGGTAGTGCATAATTGAGTAATGGACTTTATATATTTGATCTCCAAACGCCCGTCTATAACATAAATACAAAGAGGTTTAAATTAAATGATCTAAACCCAACTTTTCTCTGGCATTGTCGTTTGGGCCACATAAATGAGAAACGCATCTCCAAACTCCATAAAGATGGATTCTTGGACTCGTTTGATTTCGAATCATATGAGATATGTAAATCTTGTTTATTAGGGAAGATGACAAAGGCCCCATTTACTAGATAAGGTGAAAGGCTAGTGATCTTTTAGGCCTTATACATAGTGATTTATGTGGGCCACTAAACACACTCGCTAGAGGCGATTTTTAATACTTCATTACATTTACTGATGATTTTAGTAGAAATGGATTTGTATATCTTATGAAGCACAAATCAGAATCCTTTGAAAAGTTCAAAGAGTTCAAGAATGAAGTACAAAACTAACTTGGCAAGAGTATTAAAATCCTTCAATCAGATTGAGGAGGAGAATACTTAAGCCAACAGTTTGATGATCATCTGAAAGAGTATGGGATAATATCTCAACTCACTCCACCAGGAACACCACAATGGAATGGTGTCTCTGAAAGGAGGAACTGGACCTTGTTGGACAAGGTCTGATCCATGATAAGTCATGCAAACCTTCCAGGCTCCTTCTAGGGACATGCTCTATTAACAGCAGCTTTCACACTTAACCGTGTTCCATCTAAGAAGGTTCAAAAGACACCATATAAGATATGGACTGGGAGACGGCCCAGTATGTCTTTCTTGAAGATTTGGGGCTGCGAAGCTTATGTGAAACATCAAGTTTCTGATAAGCTTAGACCTAAATTAGATAAATGCTTCTTTGTGGGGTATCCAAAGGAAACCAAGGGATACTTTTTCTATAATCCTAACGAGGGCAAAGTGTTTGTCGCACGGACAGCTGTGTTTCTAGAAAAGGAGTTTATCTCCAAAGGAACCAGTGGGAGAAAAGTAGAACTTGAAGAAGTTCAAGTTTAATAAAGCAGCAATGAACCAATGGTGGAAATAGAGCAGCCTCCACAAAATGTTGTGGAACGGCAACCTGCTCTAGTAGCACAAGACCTGCGTAGGTCTAACAGGATATGTCATCAACCAGAGAGATATGGATTTCTCATGACCCAACAAGGTGACGTATTGCTCATGGATCAAGATGAACCTGTGACTTACCAAGAAGCCATTATTGGCCCAGAATCTGAGAAATGGCTTGAGGCCATGAGATTTGAAATGGATTCCATGTATGTTAACCAGGTATGGACCTTGGTTGACCCACCTGAAGGGGTAAAACCCATTGGGTGCAAGTGGGTTTTCAAGAAGAAAACTGACATGGATGGTAATGTGCATACCTTTAAGGCGCGATTGGTGGCTAAAGGTTTCAAACAAATTCATGGTGTAGACTATGATGAGACTTTTTCCCCAGTTGCGATGCTTAAATTCGTTTGGATCTTGCTTGCTGTTGCAGCATACCATGATTATGAAATCTGGCAAATGGATGTCAAAACTGCTTTCCTTAATAGAAATCTTCTCGAAGATGTGTACATGACATAACTTGAGGGTTTTGCCATTCCACAGGATGCTAGAAAATTATGCAAGTTGCAACGATCTATTTATGGATTGAAGCAAGCTTCCAGAAGCTGGAATCTTCGTTTTGATGATATAATAAAATAGTTTGGTTTCATCAAGAATGAAGAAGAATCTTGTGTCTACAAGAAGGTTAGTGGGAGCACTATTGTCTTTCTGGTATTGTATGTAGATGACATACTACTTATTAGAAATGACATCCCTATCCTATAGTCCGTAAAGACTTGGTTAGGGAACTGCTTCTCTATGAAAGACTTAGGCGAAACCACCTATGTATTAGGTATCAGGATCTATAGAGATAGATCACTGAGACTGCTTAGCCTAAGTCAGAGTACATATATAGACAAAGTGTTAAGATGATTTAACATGCATGAATCCAAGAAAGGACTCTTGCCTATGTCACATGGTGTAAGCCTATCTAAGGCTCAATCCCCTTCCACCCAGGATAAGAGGGATCGCATAAGCAAGATTCCATATGCATCTGCAATTGGATCTATCATGTATGCCATGTTATATACTAGACCAGACATCTCGTATGCTTTGAGCATGACGAGTAGGTACCAGTCTGATCCTGGTGAGAGTCACTGAACTGCTATCAAGAACATCCTTAAGTACTTGAGAAGGACTAAGGATTCGTTCTTAGTATATGGAGGCGAGGAAGAGCTAGTTGTAAAAGGTTACACTGATGCTAGCTTCCAAACCGATAAGGACGACTCTAGATCGTAATCGAGTTATGTTTTTTGCCTAAATGGTGGAGCTGTGAGCTGGAAGAGTTCAAAGTAGGAGACAGTCACCGATTCTACCACAGAGGCTGAGTATATTGCTGCCTCCAATGCAGCAAAGGAGGCCGTTTGGATCAGGAAGTTCATTACTGAACTTGGTACTATTCCTAGCATTGTAGACCTAGTGGACCTCTATTGTGATAATAATGGAGCCATTGCACAAGTTAAGGAGCCTAGATCTCACCAGCGATCCAAACATATACTTAGGCGCTTCCATCTCATTCGAGAGATCATCGATAGAGGAGATGTGAAGATATGCAGAGTACCAACAGATGATAACATTGCTAATCCACTGACGAAGCCTCTTGCACAGCAGAAGCATGAGGGTCAGACTAGGTCTTTAGGCAAGTAGGAGATTATTGGTGTATGCCCTAGAGGCCAATGCATTTTCTGTATTTACATACATTCTATTATGCTATTTTTATATATGAGGCATTTCATTTATTGTGTTCTTTTTTTGATAAACATAATATAGTCTTTAGAATAGTAAGTTTGATGCCATAGGACATCAAATGGATAACTTGATCGTGAGATCCTTTTGGTTGCAACACTATTCTTAAATGTCCCTAGTCAAGTATTATTTTTAATTAGGACAACAATAATACATTGAGACTAGTATGTGCATAGACTGATGACCATATCTCACGGGTCATGGATATGAGATGTCAAGTCTTCACATAGGTATATATTAGAGTAATGATGTACTGGACTGACCCACCATGAGAATGCTACATGGATCGTTACGTGAGTGTCATAAGTGATTCTCATAGTGACAATGGTGTTTGTGGTCCTTTGACCTGAAATCACTACGATTCCTATATGAGGAGTTGTGTGTTTTAATGCCATCAAATGTCATATGTAACAAGGTGATTATAAAGTTAGTTATTGGACATACTGCGAATCATGTAGATATCTTGACAAAGGGACTAAACGACATGGAAACATTAGTCACGAAAAGATTATGTCAAATCATTGACATTCTTATTACTTGGGTAGCAGCGATGTGTTGCTAGATACCTCTCACTGCTTGTAATATTAAAATGGGATTTTAATATTACTACCAACGTAATGAGAACCTGTAGGGTCACATACATAGAGCAGACTAAAATTGGAGCAATGGATCCAAGTTGGACTCAGATTCAAATATGGGCCAGACTCATAACAGATGGGTCTAGGGTTGCACAGCTTACCTTGCTGCTACTCACACTCACTTAAGGCAGTCACTATTATAAATAGTATTGTTAAGGGGGCTTCTAAGATACACAATTCAGAACCCTAGCCGCACTTACAAAAAAGTGAGTGAGTAAGTGACAGGTTTCTTCTCTTCTCTTCGCTAGCACTGTGTGAGAGACATGAGGCTTCTCTTTGCGAACATTGGACGTTCGTGAGTCTGTTCGTGTGGATACCACAGAGACATCGTTTCTATTACGGTGTTGGTGATTCACACTTCAAGAGGTAAATCATTTAAAAACTCGAATTATGGCTTTTTCGCATGGATCCTCGGTGGGAATCCCTGTTTTCTGTTGCGTGATGTATCCAAAAAAAATTCCCAACATGAAACCCCAATTATTTTTTAAGGTGTCCATGTCAAGTTTAATTTGGACCTCTTTGATAGAAGAGATAAGAGAAGGTGATTCAATTGAGTGGGAAGCCCTAGTATAGAATTTATGGTAAAGGACTGGGTAAACCTTCTTAGATATACTGAAGAAGTTATTGATAACTCCATTAAATGTAGTTATTTGTATCCTATATCTATGCTTTATAGATTGCTTAGTCCTTGTTCTTATGCATATTTGAAAGATTTTAGGCTTATATTTGTCAAATTCAATCTTGATATCTTCTTTTATGATCTTGATAAAACCTTTCCAATTTTTTGATCTATTCAATAGATTTGCACTTGTATTTAACTCACAGATTTCTCTACTGCAGGATGAGCTCAAAACAGATGAATTAAAGCATGCCAATGCCTAACTTTGGAAGAGAAAGATCAAGGAACAAGTCAGCCTCTCATGTCGCGGTGAAGGCATGTTCATACCGCGGCGTGGTGCATTCAGCCAGCTATATACTGATACCAGAGGCTAGCACGCTGCGGCGTAGAGGAGTTCATATTGCGGCATGGCGACTAACTTGAATATGTGTCGCGACATAAGAAAGGTCATGCTATGGAGCATAGATGCCAACTGCGCTTATAAATACTGTTTTATCATATTTTTCATAGAGGAGAGCTTTTAGGAAGATAGAAAATGTAGCTAGGGTTTGTTTTGCACTATTTTAGAGAGGAGCAAGGGGATTTGAAGTGGAAGCCACCATTATTCAAGGAGGATCAAGCATCCAAGAACCATATTCATAGTGTTTCCCTTTTTTCTCTTTATTCTCTCTATTTCTAGGTCATGGACATGAAATTTCTCATGAGATTTTCGTGTTCCAAGGATAGCTAAGCTGTTTTTAAGGATTCCTTTGGATCCTTCTATGTACATTGGTGATTTTGTACTCTTTTAAATTTATAATGATGATTGGTTTTGTTCATCCATATTTCTCTTAATGCTCTTGAATGTTTGGCCTACATTTAATGTGTTTTGATTAAATCTATTGAACTAGACATAGGGATTTAAGTTCTAAATCATGGATATGGTTGATGCATGTTTACTTTCATTCTAATGGAAGGGTGAGTTAATTAGCTAATAGGATAGAAATATACTACTTGGTCATGCATAACATTTATCTAAGAATTAATCTTAATGAGTGGAGTTTGCTCTAGTTCTCATGGATACATAGTGAAGTAGGTAAATAACATATGGTTAATTGGCCTAAACATAGGCTTTTAGCTAATATAGCTTATTATGCTAACAAAACTAATCGCTCATGTTGCTTAAAAAGGTTGCATATTGCCAAGAGAAGTAGTTGGTGAAGAAGGAGTCCCTAGCCTCTAATCATTGTCTTTTATTCTCCATTTCATGTCTTTTAGTCTTTTGAATCATAACCAATTCATACCCATTTCCCTTTTTGAATATGCTTGAATAGAATTACTTAAGCTATTGATTAATATTTGGCATTGAATTTAGTTATTATCCTCATGGGAATGAACTTTACTTATCATTTTGTTACTTGCGTAACTCGTGCACTTGTGGTACATAAAAGGGCAAACAGTTGTCCCATTTCAAAATCTTCATATGAGGCTTGAAATCCCTTCCCTCCTTGGCTATTTCTTCAAAGGAAATGCTTATGCTTAAACCAATCATCAAACTTTTATTTGGCCTCTTTAATAGTGAGAGGATTAATCTCAGTCTAAGAGGGTTCAGATTCCTCATCACTTTGGTTTGTATCTTTCTTCCCTTCTTCCTCCAACGCAATGGCTTCTTCTATGTTAGCCTTCTTTTTGGGTGCAGTAGACTTTACCATCCCAGACATTACACTTAAGGATCTTCTCTTATGAATAGGTGCATATTGGGATGTAGGTTGAGGTTGTGAAGGTGCAGGAATGTCTTAGGGTATAGGTTGTGGTGATGGTTTAAGGATTGTAGAAGAGGATGAAGTGGGTTCTTCACTTGAGGATGAGGGAGCCACAAAGGTTGGGTTTTTTTTTTGTCCTCATGGCTATATGCTTAACTTGTATATTAGGTTTTGATTCAATAGAAGCACTTGGGTTTAGCTATTTGACAAGAGTGAACAAGGATTATTAGAGTTATAGAAAGTAAGAATGAGAGAGAGAAGAGTGATGGAGAGAATTTTTAAGAAGTTTGGTAGGAATGTAAAAATTAACAGTGAAATAACATGGGGCATTTATAGGTGGTGATTTTTAATCGTTTGAGGTCGAAAATTACCATTGGACATTAATAAATATCCATTGATGGAGAGAGAGGACAATAGTTTAAAACCTAGCCATTTGGGTAACTGTCAGGAAAAACCTAATAGGAGGGTGAGAAGGTTAGGGTGAAAAGGTTGAACTGAGAATGTTCTTAACAACTTTCTCTTGAACCTTCTCACTTCGTGATAGTCTACTCTCTCTAAATTCCTAACAAAGGTATACACTTTCAGCATTTAGTATATAGATAAATACAACCCTATTTATGCATTCTATTATGACTAAATATTAATAAACACAATAAATAACTAATTATCACAATTCAGAAGTCAAAATCAATCACTTGAGAGGCATCATTTTGAGGTTTTCTATTATAAAACAAAATCTATCCTCACTAAGGGATTTTATGAAAATATCTGCCTGTTGATGGTTAGTATAAACAAATTTAAGTTCAAAACTCGCTCTTTTTGGACATGATCACGAATGAAGTGATGCTTTATCTTAATGTGTTTGATCTTGAGTTCTGGATAGGATTTTTGGACAAGTTAATAGTACTTATGTTATCACAAAGAATTGGAATATGGTCATACCTCATAGAATAGTCCTCCAGCTAATGTTTGAGCCATAAGAGTTATGAGCAGTAGCTAGATGTTGATACATACTCGTCTTCTGCAGTTGAGAGTGCTATGGGATTTTGCATCCTACCTGACCAAGTTACCAAAGCATTGCCTAGGAAGTGACAAGTACCACTTATGCTTTTCCTCTCAACTCTATCCCCAGTAAAGTTAGTATCACAGTACTTTACAAAATCAAAACTAGAACCTTTCTTGTACCACAAACTATAGTTAGATGTTCCAAGTTAGTATCTAAAAATTCTCTTCATAAACTTGAGATGAGATTCTTTAGGATATGCTTGGTATCTTCCACATAAACCCATACTAAACACAATATTAGGTTTGCTAGCTGTTAGGTACAACAAGGAACTAATCATATCTCTATAGAGCTTATCACTTATTCTTTTACCTTTCTTATCCTTCTCAATAACAATTGAGGAGTGCATTGGAGTCTTCATTGGCTTGGCCCCTTCTATATTGAACTTTCTTAGCAAGTCCTTAATGTACTTCTCTTGGTAAATGAAAATTCCAAAATTGTCTTGCTTAATTTGCAGGCCAAGGAAGAACTTCAACTATCCTATCATGCTCATTTCAAATTCATTTTTCATCAAATCAAAGAATTCTCTGCATAGAACCTCATTAGTGGATCAAAATATAATATCATTAATATATATTTGGACTATTAATAGCTCATTCTTTAAATGTTTCATAAATAAGGTAGTGTCCACTTTCCTTCGTGTAGAATCATTTTCTATAAAAAATTGTTTAGCTTCTCATACCAAGCTCTTGGAGCTTGCTTTATGCTATAAAGGGCTTTGGAGAACTTATAAGCATATTCTAGATGTTCATTACCCTCAAAATGAAGGTATTTATGGACATATACTTCTTCATTTATAAAATAGTTTAAACCCTTTTAAAGGCAGCATATGCAAAGAATATTCTTATGGCTTCTAATCTAGCTACAAAGAAAAAAGTCTCATCATAGTCACTACCTTGTTGGTTATACCCTTGAGCTACTAACCTTGCTTTGTTTCTTACCACCTTTCCATTCTCATCCAATTTGTTTTTGAAAGCCTATTTTGTACTAATAAGTGAGTGATCTTTGGGAGCAAGCACAAGTGACCAAAATTTGTTTCTCTCAAACTGATTGAACTTTTCTTGCATTGCTTCTATCCAAGACTCTTCTTGAAGTGCTTCATCAATGCTCTTGGGCTCAATTTGAGAGAGTAGGGCAAACTGATTTGAGTGTTATAGCCTCCTAAATAATGATCTAGTTTTGACTCCAACAAATGTTTCACCTATGATTAGTTCTCTTGGGTGAGAAGGATGCAACCTCTAGTCTCTAGGCAGTAGAGAAGAATGGTGAGAAGGTTCATGAGGTGATTCATGAACTTTCTTAGCTTCTAACTTAATGTTCTTATATGTTGTTTCAACTGTCTCATCCTTGGACTGATCTTTCTTTTTGCTTTCATTTGATCCATTCTTTTTCTTGTCATCTTTCTCATTTTTCTCAATAAGTGAGAGATTATCCATTTCATCATCCAGATCTGCAAGCCTTCTTATCTCATCGAGAGAGTTAGTTTCATTAGAAACAACATGTATACTCTCTTCAATAATTAATGTTCTCATATTATATACTCTATATGCTTTGGATGATAGAGAATAACTAAGAAAGATGCATTTATCAGACTTTGAATCAAACTTTCCTAGCTGATCTTTGTTGTTCATCACAAAACACTCACAACTAAATGCATAAAAATATGATATGTTGGGCTTTCTTCCTTTCCACAATTCATATGGTGTTTTCTTTAATATTGGCTTTATGAAAACTCTGTTTAAATTATAGCAAGAGGTGCTGACTGCCTTAGTTCAAAAATATTTTGACAACTCAGTGTCACATAAGAGAGTTCGAGTCATTTTTTAAAAAGTCCTATTTTTCCTTTGCACAACTCCATTATGTTGTGGAGTTCTTAGATAAGAAAAATTGTGAACAATGTCATTCTCTTCACAAAAGGTTTTAAAATAAGCATTCTCAAACTCTTCTCCATGATCACTCCTTATGGTAGTAATACAATTTTTTTTTCATTTTGAACTTATTTGCAAAAGGTTTTAAAGGTCTCAAAAGAGTCATCCTTGTGTTTTAGGAAGAGGACCCATGTGAATCTTGAGAAATCATCAACTATAACAAAGCTATATCTCTTTGCTCCTAGGCTAGCAATCTTAGTATGTCCAAAGAGATCAATGTGTAAGAGTTCTAGAGATATATGAATTGTGACAACATTCTTAGGCTAAAAATTTGACTTTGTTTGCTTGCTTCTTTGGCATGCTTCATATATCATATCTTTGTGAAATTTAATTTTTGGCAAGCTTTTTCACAAGGACATGTTTTAACAGTTTGGAAATTGTTTTCATGTTGACATGGTCAACCTTCTTATGCCATAACTATTTTTCAAAATTCATAGACATGAGACACTCTTCATTTTGATCATTAAGGTCTTCTATCTTAATGCTATAAACATTCTTATCTAGGTTTCTAGGAAAGAGGACTTTGCTAGTATTGGCTTCTCTAACTATGTACTTTGTTGGTTCAAACACAACTTCATAATCATTATCACAAAACTGAGTTATGTTGAGAAGATTGTGTTATACCCTTTCACATAGTATACATTGTCAATAGTGGTAAAGTTTTTCTTACCAACTTAACCTATTCTTTTTATTTTTTCTTTGCTATTATCCAAAGGAAACTTCACCTCCATCTTTGTCCTTTAATGATAGGACCTTACTTTTGTCACCTATAATATGTCTGAAATATCTATTGTCTAGGTACCATCTATCTTTCTTTTTCTTTGTTACTTGGTAGATCTGCATGAGAAGGAATCATGATTTTAAGTACCCAAACTTTCTTGGATCCTTTCATATTAGATGGTTTAGCCTTTGGTGGTTTGTTTTTGAAGAAGCATTTAGATGCTTTATGTCTAACTTTGTGGTAGCAATAACATACCAACTCAGGCTTCTTAGCCAGCACAAACAGGTTTTTATACCATTTCTGTTTCGATCCCTCTTTGTATCCTAGACAAGCTTTATCAAAGGTGCACTTTTCGTTTACTAAAAGCTTCTTGAGATTATTTGTACCATTAACAAACTTGGCTAGGTCATTTATTAAATCTTCTACCTTCTTCTTCGGTGATACATTTTCTTTTATCATATGAGAGGGTTGATGAGAGGGCTAGTGAGAATATTCAACCTTTTTCATTTTGGGCTGAGCTATTAGCTTAATGTTCAATTTAACCAAAGATCCAACTCTCTTATTCAAAGCTGCATTGTCTCTTTTTAGTAAATCATTTTCTTTTTCCAAATTAGCCTATTTGGTTTTAAAATAATGCATTTTTTAGCTAAGATGTTGGAATCATATAGGAGGTTAACAAAAACGATTTCAAGTTCATTATAAGAAGGATGAGAAAGTTCATTGTCTGATACATCATCATCATTGTCTTGATCTCTTGTAACTAGATAGAGATTTACAACTTCCTCTTGTTCCTCTTCAGTTGAGGAATCATCCAGATCTTCCTAGGCTGCTATTATTCCCTTTTTCTTTGAGAACTTCTTTTGTGGTTTCTTCAGCAGTGGACACTCATATCTGATGTGACCTAGTTTCTTACATTCGAAACATGCCCATTGTCCTTTGTTGAGATTCCTAGGTTCACTTTTCTGAAAGTCCCTTTTGGATTGGAATCCTTTTCCCTTCCTTCCTCTCTTTCTCCATATCTTTTGAATCTTTTTTTATATGAAGGATAGTTCATCTTCATTAGATCCATCATCATCATCTTCATCATTTTTTTCCTTAGATTATGCTCTTGAGCTAAGAGAGCTTTGAGAGGATTGGTGAGAAGATTGCTTGATTGACTTGAGAGTTGACTTAAGAGCAATATTCTTTTCTTTCTTAGCCATATCTTCTCCCATTTTAGCAAGTTCTTGCTCATGAACTTTCATAGGTCCTAGAAGCTCATCCAAACTTAAAACTGATAGGTCTTTGGTTTGTTGAATAATTGTTACCTTTGGTCTCCAAACTTTAGGCAAGCTTCTTAGCAACTTTCTTATATATTCTTGGTTTGAGTAAACTTTTCCCAGAGACTTGAGATCATTCACAATGACAGTGAATCTTACAAACATTTCATCAATGGTCTCATGCCCTTTCATCTTGAACATCTCATACTGATGTTCTAGCATACTGGTCTTAGCTTTCTTGACTTGATTTATTCTTTCATAAGCCATGACAAGTGTGTCCCATATTTCTTTTGTTATTTAACATCTAACAATATTGTCATACTCATTTCTGCTTAATGCACAAGTTAGAAATAACTTAACCTTTGAGTTGAGAATATATTTGTTCTTCTCTTCTTCTATCTAGGATTCTCTAGGCTTCTCAGCTTTTGTTCTATAATCAAATCTTTTCATTGGAATATAGGAACCATTTTCAATGATCTTCCACAGATTAACATGCTGAGACTTGATGAACAATCTTATCCTATCCTTTTGGTAGTAATAATCTCTTCCATCAAAAGTTGGTGGTATATTGGTTGATGAACCTTTTGGTAGATAAGTTCTTCCTCCTTATAGGTGTGTCATACTTCCTTCAGGATCTTTATCCTTACACTTTGTTAGGTGTGCTTAACCCAGAGGCAAAGCTCTGATACTAACTGAAGTTGGCAGTAACACAAGAATGGGGGTTGACTTGTGTTCCCCTTTCTCATGAAAAATCAACATTCTCATAACTTTCCCAAGTTGTTTAGACTTGGAGGTGAGAAGGTTCAATCTTAACTAGAGTATTGGTGAGAAGGTTTAGAATAAGCTATCATACTAGAGTGTGAAGGTTTGTGATAAGGTTTGATGATTGAGTATAAAGAACTTTCTCACTACTGAAAAATGAGTTTATATGTTATATTTAAATTTGTAACTTCTCTTTAAAATTAACCTTTACAATAGGAAACACATAAAAATAGTAAAGAGCAAGGGAAGAGAAGTTTTATACTGGGATTGAAATTAGTTCACCCCAAAACTATACAGGGCTACGTCTAATACCTTTCAACCACTAGGATTTTCACTATTACAAGTATTCTTTAGCAACCAAGCCTTTCTAGGCTTCAATACAAGTATTGTTTAACCACAACCTCTTCCGGCTTAACCACAAGTATTCCTTGATATAGTCCTTTCAAGCTAAAATCAAGCATTCTTTCTCACAACCTCTTCATGCCCACTCTCACCAAGTTTGAAGTGGCTTGTACAACCCACAAGTTCACTCTCACAATACAAAAATCAAGAGATCATAAAAAATGTTTTTTTCCACTAGGTTTCTCATGAAAACACTCAAAGAGTGGATACAAACACTTAAGCAAGGCTAACAATACACCTACTATAGATTTAGCATATTTTAGAATGATAGGTAGAGATGAGAAGGTTTAATTCTTTATGTTCAGTAGCAGATTGGAATCAAAGTTCATGACCTTCTTTTCTTCAAGCTTGGATGCTTTTATAGTCTTTGGAAATATGATTGTTAGTTGTTTCAAATGGAAACTATACTTGCTAGTTGTAGGTAACCATTATTTTGTCTTTTCTTGATAAGTCAGCGTGCTAATCTTTAAGTGAGAAGCTTCATCAGAACTTTCTCATGAGCAACCTTCTCATGAATGTTC
Organism: Ormosia semicastrata; assembly: GCA_029884595.1. Taxonomy (NCBI): domain Eukaryota; kingdom Viridiplantae; phylum Streptophyta; class Magnoliopsida; order Fabales; family Fabaceae; genus Ormosia; species Ormosia semicastrata. Next base: position 12,038,702 of record JAQQTO010000062.1, on the reverse strand, counting down.
TCAGCAAACTTTCTCATCCAACCTTCTTAAGCTTGAATATCTTCAATCTTCTTATCTTTTAATTCTATAATCTTCTTTTTAATTCTTCTTGATGATTTTAATGGTAAAAGCTTCACTTGTAAGTTTGAATTCCTCTTTAGTTCAACCTTTGTGGGAGTTCTTCATTCTGTTGAACTTTCTCATAGTCTTCTCAAGACCTTCTCATGCTGAACTTTCTCATGTTCTTCAGGAACTTTCTCAGGTTGCACTTGAACTTTCTCAAGTCAGAAATTGATTTTCTTAACCCTCTCTAATTATTCAAAAAGCTTTGTCGAAACTTGTTTAGTCATATAAGACTTAATAATACAAAGAAACACTCCATATGTATCATATTATATTGATTAAAACATTAGGAATATTCAAACATAATTTTCAATATAGTTGTTATAGACCAAAGGCAATTTCTTTTTACTTAGTGTTTCTACCACTAATTTTTCTAAGTATCCAAGTTGTTATACTTGAGATTCTTTTGAGTATTGTAGAAACTTGAAAAATTTAGAGGCACGATTCATCCCCCCTTCTCGAGCTGGTGCCACCATCAATTAGTATTAGAGCTTAGCCTCAGGGTTAAGTACCTAACAAGCGAAGAGGAAAAGGTCAAGCTACAAAATAGCAAACACCAACTTGTACTTTGCTGAAGGTCAAATTATCAACAGACCATCTACCTACAATGGAGAAGATTTCCATTATTGTAAGAAATAATGAAGCTCTTTATTGAACCTATTGTCCTTGATCTTTGGGATATTATTGAAACTGGTCCATTTGTTCTATTAACTTAGTTCGATGATAGAAGAACTATTGAGTAACTTAAAGCAAAATGAATTGATGAAGAAAAGAAAAAAAATCTAATTGAACTCTAAAGTAAAACACTATCTCACTTGTGCTTTAACTATGACAAGATTATATCTTGTAACACTGCCAAGGAAATATGGGATAAACTTGAAATCCTACATGAAGGAACTAGTCAAGTTAAAGAAACAAAGATTAGCATACTGGTTCACCAATATGTACTCTTTAAAATGACATATCATGAAACTATTGATGATATGTTTGTGAGATTCATAAATATTATTAATCAGCTTAAAGCTCTTGACAAAGTTTATACTAATCAAGAGATTATAAAGAAAGTATTGAGATGCTTACCTAAAGTATGGAGACTTAAGTGTGAATGCTTATATCATAGAGCATATCAATGAAGTTTTTGATGATAACAAAGTCAAGATAAAGACCAAGTTTAAAGAGGTATATTAGGTATAGTTTATAGGACTTAGAATATCAATGTAAAATGCTCTCAATATATCTCAACTATCTCAAATGGTTTTTGAAAGATCCTTTTAAATCAACTTGAAGTTTAAAGTTCATCCTTTAAAAGAAATGTTGATTTTAATCTTGGATTTTGTAAGTCAAGTGCACATCTTAACAAATCCAAGGTTTTCTAAGTTGGAAATGGTCACCAAGCTTGATTGAACTTGAAAAATGTGTTTAAGGGCCATTGTAGTTGATTACACATATATTGTAATCGATTATAAGTCAAATAGAGGCTTTGTAATAGATTACATTAAGGTTGTAATCAATTACAAGTTTGCCAAAAGCCTTGTAATCGATTGCATTGAGAATGCAATTAATTAAATCATGCCTAGAAAGCCAAGAACATGTTCTAAGAGCCATGTAATCAATTACATAGACTATGTAATCAATTACATCATGTCTGACAATAGCCAACGACTATTTTCTTGGCATTTAATGTTGCCCGTTAATGCACCCAACGGCTCCTTTAATAAAAAAAAGTATAAACACATGTCTTGGGTCATCATTTGTGCCCCTATTTTTGCAAAAATTTAAGATATTCTTGAAGAGTATTCTAGGGCTTCAATTTGTATTACATACTATTGTGAGAGTTTCATCTTATAAGCACTTTGATTCTTTATAAAGTGGGTGAGGTATCCCTCAAACATTTGTAAGGGTGAAGTATCCCTTTGGAATTGAGGCTCAAGCACAAAGGGTGAGGTATCTCAAGGTGTGTTGAGTGCTCTAGATTGTAAAGGTTATAAGTACCTATTGAAGCTTGAAGATATAGTGAAAATCTTGAGTGATTGCTTAACGACTAGATGTAGGCCACAAGTGGATTGGTGGTTGAACTAGGATAAACTTTGTGTTTGATATTCTAAACTTAACACCTTTACATTTGTGTATTCATTTTATATACTTGCTTGAATACTCTCTGTTTTGATTGGTTCATTTGTGAGTGAAAGTATTTAATCTTCTCTATCCATTCATCTTTATCATTCAATAGCTTCAACGAAAATTAGTAATCAAGTGTTTTACAAAAGATTTATGAAAATATTTTATATACTCAATTCACCCTCCTCTTGAGTATTAAGGCCATTTGGTAACAAGTGGTATTAGAGCTAGACTCTCATATAAAGAGCTTTGCAGCTTCAAGAGAAGTGATGACTTCAAATGGTTTTTCTTTCGAAAGTTCTTCTATAAATAGGCCCCCTATTTCAATGGGGATGGTTATGCCTATTGGAAAAAAAGAGTAAAATTTTTTATTAAAGCTACTGATTTGGATGTGTGGGATGCCATTGAAAATGGCATCTTTGTTCCCACACGTATAGTTGATGATGTAAAAATTAATACAACAAGAAGTGAATGGACTGATAAGGATAAAAAGAAGGTTCAATATAATTTGAGAGCCAAAAACATCATTACCACATCCTTGGGGTATGATGAATTCTTTACGGTGTCAAATTGTAAGACCACTCAAGAAATGTGGGATACCTTACAAGTAACCCATGAGGGCGTAAGTGAGGTAAAATGATTAAGAATAAACACTCTCACTCATGAATATAAACTGTTTAGAACAAACCAAGGAAAAAGAATTCAAGAAATACAAAAGAGGTTCACTCATATTATAAATTATCTCACTTTATTGGGAAAAACTTTTCCTAATAATGATCTTATTAACAAAGTTTTGAGGTGTTTGACTAGGAATTAATAACCCAAAGTGACAGCTATTGCAGAGTCAAGGAATCTATCAACAATGACATTGGCTACTCTATTTGGGAAGCTTCAAGAGCATGAATTGGAGCTAAATAGGCTCAATCTAAATGAGGAGCATGACAAGAAGAAAAAGGAAATTGCACTCAAAGCCACTTCCTCCACAATTGAAGTTGATGTTGAAGATGATGGAGATAGTATAGAAAATCTAGAGCTAAGCAAGGAGAATCTTAGCCTCTTTGTAAGAAAATTTAGAATATTTCTCAAGAATAAAAGATTTCAAAGAAGGCCACCTTTCCCTCAAAAGAAAACCTATCACAAAGGGGAGGAACCTCAACCCCTCCAACATGCTATGAATGCGAAAAGTTGGGATACATGAAGATGGAATGTCCCATATATCTAAAGAAGACAGAGAAGTTTAAAAAAAGGCCCTCTAAAGAAAAGAAAGGAAGGAGAGCCTACATAGCTTGGGAGGACAATGCTATGGATTCTAGCGATAGCTCGAAGAATGAAGAAGTCCATCTATGTCTCATGGCTAGAGGAGAAGAAGAAAAAGAGAATGACACTGAGGTAACTTCTTCTAACCTAGATTCCTCACCTTCTTATAGTGAATTACAAGATGCTTTTGAAGAATTACATGAAGAATTTATGAGGCTCACAAAAATGATTTTATCTTCTGACAAAACAATCTCCTTATTGATAAACAAAGTTTCTATTTTAAATAAGGAGATTACTGAACTCAAAATTGAGAAAGAGACTCTAGGACTTACTGATGCTAATTCATCATGCATGATTTGTTCTTCACATGATAATGCACCTACACCCTCATGTTGCTCATCATGTAAAACATTTGAAATTGAGATTGAGGATTTGAAAAACACACTTGTAAAATTTACCTTTGGAAGAGATAACTTGAATGTGTTACTAGGGAAACAAAGATGTATTTTCCAAAATGTCGATTTAGGGTATAATCCCAACAACTAACAAAATTTTCTCAAGAATATCTTTGTTTCCTCAAGTACATCAAGTAGTCCCTTTATCAAATGCTTTCATTGTAGGAGGAAAGGGCATAGTGCATCAACATGTAATGTTAGGAAGAATTTGAACACCAAAGTTAGGACCAAAGTGGTTTGAGTCCCAAAGGGCACCTTGCCTAAATCTAACATACAAGGACCCAAGAAAATTTAGGTACCAAAGGTTAAATTATGAATGTATGTTGTAGGTGTGCTTGAAGACCAAGAGCTTAAGTTAGTATCTTGATAGTGGATGCTCCAAGCACATGATGGGTGATGGCTCCAAGTTCTTCTTTCTTGCACCTAAGAAGCATGGTCATGTCACATATGGGGACAACAACAAAGGAAGGATCCTTGGAGTTAGAAAAGTTGGTAAGATTCCCTCTACTTTAATTGACAATGTCTTGTATGTAGAAGGACTCAAACATAACTTGCTAAGCATAAGTCAATTATGTGACAAAGGAAATAAAGTTATCTTTGACTTTAATTATTGCATAATTTAAGGTAAGGATGATAAGCAAGTTAAGTTTGTCGGTCATAAAGTCGATAATATATATATAATTAATCTTGATGATATTACCTCTCAAAATGCAAGATGTCTTATGAGTAAAGAAAGTGATTCATGGCTATGGCATAGGAGAATTACCCATATTTATATGGATCACGTAAACAAACTTGTTTCTAAAGATTTAGTAATTAGTCTACCAAAACTCAATTTTGAGAAAAATAAACTTTGTGATGCATGTCAAAAGGGTAAACAAGTAAAGGTTTCTTTCAAAGCTAAAATGTTGTTTCTACTACTAGACCTTTACAACCTTTGCATATAGATCTTTTTAGACTATCAAGAACTATGAACTTTAGAGGTAATTATTATGCTTTTGTGCTTGTGGATGATTACTCTAGATATACATGAACTCTATTCCTTTTTCATAAGAATGATGTCTTTCATGCATTTAGAAAACTTGCAAAGGTTATTCAAAATGAGAACAATTGTAGCATTGCATCCATAAGAAGTGATCATGGTGGGGAATTTAAAAACCAAGAATTTGAAATGTTTTGCAATGAAAATAGCATTAAGTATAATTTTTCTATTCCTAAAACTCCACAACAAAATGAAGTAGTTGAAAGGAAAAATAAATCTTAAGAGTAGTTAGCAATAATTATGCTCAATGACACAAACCTTCCTAAGTATTTTTGGGTTGATTCGGTTAGTACCCCTTGTTATATTATGAATAGGGTTTTAATAAGGCCAACTTTAAAGAAAACCCACTATGAACTATACAAAAGAAAGAAACTAAACATTTCTCACTTTTATGTCTTTGGTTGCAAATGCTTTATTTTAAACAATGGAAAAGATAACCTAGGCAAGTTTGATGCTAAATCCGATGAGGAAATTTTTCTTGGTTATTCTTTTAGTAGTAAATCCTTTAGAGTTTATAATAAGAGAACAATAACCATTAAGGAATCAATTCATGTTGCATTTCATGAAACTAACCCAAATGGTCCGAGAAAAGATTTAGTTAATGATGTTGCAGAAATCTTGTCAAGAACTCACTTGGAGAATCAAGAGAATGAGGTCAAGAAGCAAGAAGAAAGCTCATTTGATCCTCCAAGGCAAGAGAATTCACAAATCATGGACCTTTCCAAAGAATAGAGGACATCAAGATATCATCCTCTTGACAAGGTGATAGGTGATTTATCAAAAAGGGTAATCACTCGAAACTCTATTGGAGATGCATATAACCATATGGTTTTTATCTCTAAAGTTGAACCTAAAGACATAAATAAAGCCATTAATAATGAACATTGGATCTTGGTCATGCAAGATAAACTAAAATAATTTGAGAGAAATCAAGTTTGGGAATTAGTTCCAAGGCCCAATAATCATCCCATAATTGGCACCAAATGGGTCTTTAGGAACAAACTTGACGAAATGGGCTTAATAATAAGAAACAAAGTTAGGCTTGTTGCTAAAGGTTATAATTAAGAAGAAGACATAGATTATAAAGAAACATATGCTCCCATAGCTAGATTAGAAGCCATAAGAATGCTAGTTGCATATGCATGCATCATGCATTTCAAGCTTTATCAAATAGTTGTCAAAAGTGCTTTCTTAAATAGTTTCATACAAGAAGAGGTGTATGTACAACAACGTCCTAGTTTTGAAAACTTTGAACTGCTCAATCATGTTTTTAAATTGAAAAATGCCTTGTATGGCTTAAAACAAGTTCCTAGAGCTTGGTATGAAAGGTTAAGCAAGTTTCTTTTGAAAAAAAGGCTTTTATAGAGGAAAGATTGACATTACTCTCTTCATCAAGCATAAAATGTATGACATACTTCTTGTTCAAATTTATGTTGATGATATAATATTTGGTGCTACTAATAACTCTCTATGTAAGGAGTTTGCCAATATTATGCAAAATGAGTTTGAGATATCTATGATGGGTGAACTTAACTTCTTCCTTGGTCTCCAAATTAAGCAAACAAAGGATGAAACTTTCATAAGTCAATCCAAGTATTACAAGGAGCTGCTCAAGAAGTTTAGAATAGACAATACCAAGTATATGGCTAGACCAATGGGTACTTCTTATTATTTGGACAAGGAAGAAGGAGGTAAATCTATAGAAATCACAAAATATAGAGGTATGAGTGACTCACTCCTTTATCTTACAGCAAGTATGCCTGATATTATGTTTAGGATATGCATGTGTGCTAGATTTTAAGTAAATCTTAAAGAATCACACCTAAGTGCTGTAAAAAGAATTATGTAATATCTAATAGACACTTCACAAATGGACTTGTGGTACCCTAAGGGTGCCTCATATTATCTAATTGGTTATTCTGATTCTGATTTTGCTAGATACAAAATGGATAGGAAGAGCACTAGTGAAAAATGCCACTTGCTTAAAAGTTCACTAGTTTCTTGGCACAGCAAGAAACAAAATAGTGTGACATTGTCTACAACTGAAGTTGAATATGTTACAACTGGGAGTTATTGTGCTCAAATCCTTTGGATGAAGCAACAACTTCTAAACTATAGTCTTGAGCTTGATCACATCCCTATAAGGTGTGATAATACTAGTGCAATCAACTTATCTAAAAACCTCATTCTGCACTCAAGAACTAAACACATAGAAATAAGGCATTATTTCATAAGGGATGATGTTCAAAAAGGTAATTGCATGCTTGAGTTTGTTGAAACCACTAAATAACTTGCTGACATCTTCACTATGCCTTTGAATAAAGAGGCATTCATTTTTATAAGAAGTGAACTGATGCGTGAAATCCGCAAGTGTACGGTTTCGTCGTCAAGTAATAAAAAGATCGAATCCACAGGGACTGTGTATATAAATACCAATTAATTAATTAATTCAATTAAGTTAAACAAAAGGAAATATGATTTGTGATAAAGAAGAATGTAGTAACAAAACAATTAAATAAAAATCAAGAAAACAGAATTCAAAACAAATATAGCAAGTTATCAAGAAAGGGGTTTTCAGATTAAAGAAAGCTTCCAAGATTGGAATACCACAATGATACAAGATAAATCCTAATTGACAACCCTTTTATTAAATCTGAAATTCAATTGAAGGTGAATTACCCTAAATTAGTTAATGTTCTTTCTCAAGATACAAGATCCATGCCCAATTAAACCAATTCCCACTCTTGTGGTAATTGAATTTAAATTGAACCCATTACGCTTTGTGGTAATTCATTGAATCCTCGAAAGGCTAAAACTACTCTCGTGATTTAGACCTTAAGTTCAAATCTTATGGTTCCAACACTTAGGTTCACCTCTCAGTACGTCCCTAAATGCCTATGAGATGCAAATAAGTGGCCAGCAAATTCACATGAATAAGAGCAATAAGAATTGAATCAAAGAACATTCAAGATCAATAAAAGAGAAACAACGTCAATTATTCATTATCAAAGTATCAAAGGGCATTGCCCAATCCTAAAAACAAGGAAACTACTCAGACATAGAGAAGAAGGAATCAGAAAACATTGTTTAAGAACATCCAAACCCGTAATCCAAGAGAGAAGAGGGAAGAAAGATCAAGAACAAAAGCCAAAGCCTCCAATGTACCTCTCCCAAAACCAAGATCCCCCCCTCCATTGTATTCAGAACCCCCATTTATAAGTCTAGGGTTTTAATTGGCTAAAAAGTTCCCAAAAGAAATAAAAAGAAAAACATAAAAAAGCTGTCACAAGACTTGTAATCCACGGCCGTGGATGGTTCCACGGCCGCACCGTGGATGTCTCTCGCCGAAACCCATCCTGTGTCCTTTGAGTTCCACGGCCGTGGATGGTTCCACGGCTAGGCCGTGGAACTCCCTAGAATTCCCTTTTTTTCTTCTTAAAGTTACCCCTCGATCCATGGCCGTGGTTTTATCCACGGGCAGGCCATGGATCTCTCTGGAATGGCCTTTTTGCACTTTTATTGCTATCCATTAAGCTCTAACTTCAAACATGCGAGCATTCCATTCAATCCAAGGTCAAATCAGCACCAATCCTGCACAAGAACACTAAAAACACCGCAGTTACCCGAACTAAGGGAAAAACTAACTAAAAAGGGAAACTAAAATGCTTAAAATGCCTACAAAATGCATGCAAAACAAGAACAAAACATGATGTTGTTTCACACACATCAAATCCCCCCAAGCTTAAGACTTTGCTTATCCCCAAGCAATAACCAATGTCAAACCAAGATGTGGGCTCAAGAGACAATAAAGAATAAGGAACCCGAGAAAACAAAATCCAAGAAATAGGCTAAGGCAAACAAAGAATCTGAAAGGTAATCAAAATCAAGTCCAATTAGAGGCTAAGTTCTCAGAAATCATGCATCCTCAATGATTGAATTAAGTTCACTCCACTAACCACACTCAAAGTGTTTAAGGGTGAAGACAATGTGCTCAAAATCCTTCAAGAGAATGCACTTCCATATGCTTGATAAGAAACCAAATTTCTACTAATAATCAGCATGCATGCAAGAATCAAAAGGTCTTTTAAGGGTTGTAATGGGACCATGGGAATGATGTTAGGTAAGGTAAGGAAAGGAAGATATGCACAAAGGGCTCATCAAGATTTTCAATAAACACAAGAAATCCAATAGAACATAAATGGAGCAAAGACAATTTTTTTTTTCAATCTAAAACATAACTCCACATTTCAAAGAATTTTCTTCCTTACTTTTCCTTTTCCTCTTTCTTCTCTTTTTCTTTTTTTCTTTTCCAAGATTCTTATGATTTTCTTTTATTTGCACTCTTTTTTCTTTTTTCAGAAAGAAGAACCTCAAATACATATAATTCTCAACACATCTTTACACAACTTTCAAATCCAAATTGCTCCATTTAATATTCTAAATGATAACCAACAATGTTTCAGCATAGGTATTAGGAAAATAAGTATGCAATAGGCTCAAAATGGACAACTAGAGGATGAAAGTGTAACAATTTCAGAAGGCCAGAAAAATACCTAAGATGTCCTAATCACATTCAAGCATGCAACCAAAAATTTCACCTCAAAATGGTTTCAAATCAAGTTCTAGAGCACAAAATCAATGAGGAATATCATTCAACACAAAGAATGGGAACAAAATCATATAGTGCATATATCCCATACAGGCTCAAAACTCACATTTAGAAGTTTAAAAATTCAATGAGAAGCACAAATTCAGAGAACATTATGCTAATTATCAACTATCAAAAGATCACCTCTACTATCAATTAAAACAATGCCTATAGCCAATCGCATGAATCAACAAATTGGGTTCCAAATCAATACCATCTCAAAATCCTCAAAAGAGAAGGGCATAAGTTCAACAAAAAACCCAAGAAATATGATGGTGTAAAAATGCAACATGAAAATGCAATGCAAAACAAGACATGAGAATGCATGAAACTAATGAGAATGAAAATAAGAAAATGAAAATGAAAATACCCCCCAAGCTTAGAACCTACATTGTCCCCAATGTAAAAATCTTAAACTAGAGGAGGGAGAAAAGAAATAAACTCACTGCGGTGGTGGAAAATGGTTTTGACTCAAATGCCAATCATGAATAGCCCGTATCATGCTCTCCATACTCTGAACTGTCCCCTCCAAGGCCTGCAGGCGGCCATCAGTAGCCTAACCTTGCTGACGAAGCTCCTCTAACATGTGACGCTACTGCGCCTGCTCAGCATGAAATGCCTCTAGAGAAGTATAAATCCGTGTGAGACCATCGTCGGAGGGACCTGCAAAAGATGAAGAAGAAGGACGAGAGGTGCTTGCCCTTGGTGGAGGGCGAAGAGGGCGCTGAACATCAATTGGATCATCCACCGCACTCCCAGGAGTGCACCAATTTGCACGGTTGCGCACAGTGATAGCAGGAGGGTTAGGAAGGGGTAGGGGTGAGTTCTATCATTCAAGCGGAGACAGTAAATTCCGTCCTCTTTAACAATCATCTTAATAGCTAAACAGGACTCAATATCAATCCTAGAATTACCTCTAACTGCCTCCAGACCATCTAAATCATATTCAAAGAAATTAGCAATTGCTGTGATTAAACCACCAATAACAATGGCCCCAGATTGGGCTCTACCCACCCTAAGCAGATGCCTAACAAGAAAAGATCCAGTATCCATTTTAACATCATTAAGAATGGCCCACATAAAAGCAAGTTCATCAGCACGGACATTGCCATCACTATCCCCACGTCCAAATAAAGTATAAGCCATGATACGGTGGAGATAGCGAAGGCAAGGATTTGGCAGAAAAGATGCCTTACAGTTTGAAGAATCATAGGTACCCATCCCAGAAGAAACATCAGCCCAAAAAGAAATTGCAAAAAAACCACTTGGGTGTCTCCTTTCCCCCCCAGCAGGCAAACCAAAAATTTCATTAAACTCTTCCAAATTTAAGCAATGTTCATTATTGAACAGCCGGAAAGTGATCCGGCCTTCAGAGCAACCTTCCCCTTGAAGGATATGAGCATCAATAGAGCTAAGAAATTCCAAAGTAAGCTCAGTGTAAGTGGGACATTTTAAATTCAGAAAATAAGTCCATCCTGCTCTATCAAGCATCCAATCAAAGTCATCACGCAAGCCTAAGGTATCAAGAACAATATCATCTATATACCTAGTACTAACTATCCTCCTATTCACTAACACATTGTAACGATCTCTCTGCTCATTATCCCTAAAATTAAAACCATGGGGATTAGGGGGATTACCTCTTGGAGCAGCAGTACCTCTACCTTGTCTCTGAGTCCTTGAACTTGAACCAGGTTCACCTCTCTGGCGCTTATTCGTCATGCTGCCTAGCCACACCAAATTAATCAAGCACAACAAAAGGCCCTAAATGCTATACTATTCACGTATTGGAAGCAGAATTTTCCAAGTGGGGGCTTTTGCAAATTGAAAGAAGGGATTGGGTGGAAAGAGGTGAGAAAGGGGAGAAATGGTAGGAAAGTGGAAGAAAAAAAAAGATTTATGGAGTAAAGGAGTGGTTTTGAAGGTTTTGGTATGGTGGGCTATGGTGGGTTACGGTGGAGAAGGAAAAAGGAGGAAGAGGATGATGAATGGGGATGAAAGTGAACCTTGAGAAGGAGGAAGAAGGTGGTGAATATAGAATTGTGAGGGAAAGAAGGATTAATGGGGTTTTGGAAGGATGGGTATAGAGGTTTAGGGAGAGAAGAAGGAGAAGAAGAAAAGAAGAAATGGTGAAAGGAACGAGGGAGAGGGGGGCGTGGTTTTTGAAACCTGGCAGCAACGATCCACGGCCGTGGATGCTGCTGACTTTGTGTTTTTTTTTTTTTTTTGAAGAAAACAGAGAGTTCCACGGCCGTGTATGATTCCACGGCCTGGCCGTGGAATTCTCTGACTTTTCACCCTTTTTTTTTTTTTACAAACTGAGATCCACGGCCATGGATTGATCCATGGCCTGACCGTGGATCTCTCTGACTTATACCTTCTCCTTGGTTTGCATTTCATGGCCATGGAAATTTCTATGCACGGGGTGTGGAGCCTTCTGACCTCTGTCGTCTTTTAAATAAGTCTTCAAAAAGGGATCAAACCTAAACAAAATCCAAAAGACAATTATCAAAACAATAATCTAATACTCAAAATCAAAAGAAAAAGAAGAAATAAAACAGAAAAATAATAAAACATGGGTTGCCTCCCAAGAAGCGCTTATTTAAAGTCATAAGCTCGACTCCTATCCTCTCATCACTCTACATTTGGGTCACGGAGGGCAATGTTCATCCTCTTCTTGAGTTGCTCCTCCTCTAGATAGTGCTTCAACCTCTGACCATTAACTTTGAAAGTCCCTCGCTCCTCATTCCAAACCTCCACAGCACCATAGGGAAACACTTTCTTCACCAAAAATGGCCCCGACCATCGTGACTTAAGTTTTTCGGGAAAGAGTTTCAATCTAGAATTGAAAAGAAGCACCAGTTCTCCTTCACAAAATTCTCTACGAAGAATATGCTTGTCATGCCACCTCTTGGTTCTCTCCTTGTATGACTTCGCGGTCTCATAAGCATCCAATCTCAGCTCATCGAGCTCATGAAGTTGAAGCTTTCTCTTTTCTCCTGCCGCTTTTAAGTCAAAGTTTAGAAGCTTAATAGCCCAAAAGGTTTTACGTTCAAGCTCAATGGGTAAATGGCAGGGCTTCCCATAAATCAGTCGAAAGGGTGTCATCCCAATGGGAGTCTTGTAAGCAGTACGATAAGCTCAAAGAGCGTCATCCAGCTTCAAAGACTAATCCTTTCTTGAACTAGACACAGTCTTTTCCAGAATACTCTTTATTTCTCGATTAGAAACCTCCACTTGGCAAGAAGTCTGAGGATGGTAGGGTGTAGCAACCTTATAAGTGACTCCATATTTCTTCAAAAGGTTCTCAAATTGTCTCTCTATGAAGTGTGAACCTCCATCACTTATCACAGCTCTAGGAACTCCAAACCTTGGGAAAATGATCTTCTTGAATAGCTTGATCACGGTCTTTGCATCACTTGTTGGGGATGGAATGGCTTCAACCCACTTAGATACGTAATCAACAGCTACAAGAATGAACTTATTATTGCAGGAGGATGGAAAAGGGCCCATGTAGTCAACTCCCCAAACATCAAATATCTCCACCTAAACAAAATCCAAAAGACAATTATCAAAACAATAATCTAACACTCAAAATCAAAAGAAAAAGAAGAAATAAAATAGAAAAACAATAAAACATGGGTTGCCTCCCAAGAAGCGCTTATTTAAAGTCATAAGCTCGACTCCTATCCTCTCATCACTCTACATTTGGGTCACGTAGGGCAATGTTCATCCTCTTCTCGAGTTGCTCCTCCGCTAGATAGTGCTTCAACCTCTGACCATTAACTTTGAAAGTCCCTCGCTCCTCATTCCAAACCTCCACAGCACCATAGGGAAACACTTTCTTCACCAAAAATGGCCCCGACTATCGTGACTTAAGTTTTCCGGGAAAGAGTTTCAATCTAGAATTGAAAAGAAGCACTAGTTCTCCTTCACGAAATTCTCTACGAAGAATATGCTTGTCATGCCACCTCTTGGTTCTCTCCTTGTATGACTTCGCGGTCTCATAAGCATCCAATCTCAGCTCATCGAGCTCATGAAGTTGAAGCTTTCTCTTTTCTCCTACCGTTTTTAAGTCAAAGTTCAGAAGTTTAATAACCCAAAAGGTTTTATGTTCAAGCTCAACGGGTAAATGGCAGGGATTCCCATAAATCAGTCGAAAGGGTGTCATCCCAATGGGAGTCTTGTAAGCAGTACAATAAGCCCAAAGAGCGTCATCCAGCTTCAAAGACCAATCCTTTCTTGAACTAGACACAGTCTTTTCCAGAATACTCTTTATTTCTCGATTAGAAACCTCCACTTGGCCAGAAGTCTGAGGATGGTAGGGTGTAGCAACCTTATGAATGACTCCATATTTCTTCAAAAGGTTCTCAAATTGTCTTTCTATGAAGTGTGAACCTCCATCACTTATCATAGCTCTAGGAACTCTAAACCTTGGGAAAATGATCTTCTTGAATAGCTTGATCACGGTCTTTGCATCACTTGTTGGGGATGGAATGGCTTTAACCCACTTAGATACGTAATCAATAGCTACAAGAATGAACTTATTATTGCAGGAGGATAGAAAAGGGCCCATGTAGTCAACTCCCCAAACATCAAATATCTCCACCTCAAGAATAGTATTTATTGGCATCTCATGCCTCTTGGAGATACTTCCAGCTCTCTGACATGGATCACATGTTAGCACATAATTTGGAGCATCTCAGAAAATATGAGGCCAAAAGAAACCAGACTGAAGAACTTTGGCTGTCGTCTTGGAGGCACTAGCATGTCCTCCATAGGATGCAGAATGACAACAACTCAATATACTCGGAACCTCTTCCTCGGAGACACATCTCCTATAAATACCATCAGCACACCTCCGGTATATGTATGGGTCATCCTACACAAAATTTTTCAGATCGGAGAAGAACTTCTTCCTCTGCTGATAGTTTAGCTCCGGAGGTAGAACCTTGCTAACCAAATAATTTGCATAGTCAGCATACCAAGGAGCACTCTCCGCAAAAACTGCAAACAACTGCTCATCAGGGAAAGAATCATCAATAGGCAATTCGCTCCTCCCAATCACTGGTTGCTCAAGCCTTGATAAATGGTCTGCTACTTGATTCTCCATCCCCTTTCTATCCAAAATCTCCAAATCAAATTCTTGGAGAAGAAGAATCCAACGGATTAGTCGAGGCTTTGCTTCCTTCTTGCTCATGAGGTATCTAAGTGCCGAATGATCAGTGTATACGGTCACCTTTGACCCCACTAGATAAGACCTGAACTTCTCAAAAGTAAAAACTACCGCTAGTAACTCTTTCTCTGTAGTGGCATAGTTTGCTTGAGTTCCATCAAGTGTCTTGCTAGCATAGTAAATTGCATGCACCTTCTTGTCCTTTCTTTGCCCCAACACAGCTCCTACGGCATAGTCACTGGCATCACACATGACCTCAAAAGGTAAATTCCAATCTGGTGTTTGCAAAACGGGAGCAGTGATCAAAGCTTCTTTCAACCTGCAAAAGGCATTCAAACAGTCACTATCAAAATTAAATGGAACATCCTTCACTAAGAGATTAGACAAAGGTTTAGCAATTTTAGAAAAATCTCTAATGAATCTCCGATAAAAACCAGTATGTCCCAAGAAACTTCGCACTCCCTTCACATTCACCGGTGGAGGCAATTTCTCAATCACTTCAATTTTGGCCTTATCCGCCTCAATTCCTTTTCCAGAGACCAAGTGTCCGAGCACTATTCCCTCTTGTACCATAAAATGACACTTCTCCCAATTCAAGACAAGATTAACCTCCTCGCATCTCTACAAAATCTTAGACAGATTAAACAAACAATCATCAAAGTTAGTACCATATACTGAAAAATCATCCATAAAAACTTCCATGATGTTTTCAATAAATTCAGAAAATATTACAGTCATGCATCTCTGAAAAGTAGCAGGGGCATTACATAAACCAAATGGCATTCTCCTATAGGCAAAAGTACTATAAGGGCAAGTAAATGTGGTTTTCTCCTGGTCATTAGGATGAATAGGGATTTGGTGGAATCCCGAATAACCATCTAAGTAACAAAAATGTGTATGCCTAGCTAGCCTCTCAAGCATCTGATCAATGAAGGAAAGAGGGAAGTGATCTTTCCTAGTTGCACTATTCAACTTTCTATAATCAATGCACATCCTCCAACTTGTGACAGTCCTAGTGGGGATCAATTGGTTTTTTTCATTTTTAATTACAGTCATCCCCCCTTTCTTAGGAACCACATGCACAGGACTAACCCATTCACTATCAGAAATTGGGTAAATTACCCCAGCATCAAGTAACTTAAGTACCTCTTTTTTAACAACCTCCTTCATATTAGGATTCAATCTACGTTGATGCTCAACAGAGGGTTTATGATCAGGTTCCATGAAGATTCTATGCATGCAAAAGGAAGGATTTATGCCTTTAATATCATCATGAGTATATCCAATGACCTGTCTATGCATCCTAAGAGCCCTAAGCAATTTCTCAGTCTCTAACTCATTCAAGCTAGCACTAACAATGACAGGATAAGAAGAGTTGGGACCAAGAAACTCATACCTGAGAGTGGAAGGAAGAGTTTTAAGTTCTACCTTAGGAGCCTTTTCCTCTTCCCAATCTTCAGACTTAGGCTTTGGCTCAAGCCTTTCCACCTTGGCCTTGCTAGGGGGAATTTTTGAGGTTGCCTCCAATAAGCGGGCATACTCAGCTACTTCTCCTCCAGAATCAATAGAGCCGCCACCAACCAAGCATCTTTCCAATGGATCTTCCAAATGAATTATGGAGGACTCTTCCTCCACCACCTGGTGCAATAAGTCAACCCTGTAACAAGAGTCCTCAAAAGAAGGTTGTTTAATAGATTTAGAGATATCAAACTCAACCTTATTATCACCAACAGTTAAAGACAATTTACCATTCTTAACATCAATTATAGCACCAGTAGTAGCTAAGAAAGGCCTACCAAGAATAATGGGGATTTGGGAATCCTCCTCCATTTCAAGCACAACAAAATCAGCAGGTATGAAAAACTTACCAACACGGATAGGAACATCCTCCAAGATGCCTACTGGATATTTGACGGACCGATCCGCCAATTGCAGTGATATAGTTATGGGTTTAAGCTCACCCACCTCTAGCTTCTTACACACAGAAAGGGGCATAAGACTAACACTAGCCCCCAAATCACACAGAGCTTTATCAAAGTTAGTGTTGCCAATCAAACAGGGAATAGAGAAGCTACCTGGATCCTTTAACTTAGGAGGCAATTTATTTTGAATTAAGGCACTACACTCCTCAGTTAAAGCCACTGTCTCATAGTCTTCTAGCTTCCTCTTATTAGACAGGATGTCCTTAAGAAACTTAGCATAGGTAGGCATTTGTTTTAACGCCTCTGTGAAGGGTACATTAATGTACAATTTCTTTAGGACCTCTAGGAACTTCCCAAACTGCCTATCTAACTTTGCCTTAGCAAGTCTTTGAGGGAAAGGAACCGGGGGTTGGTAAGGCTCAGGGGGTACATACTTAGACACCTTCTCAGTGATTTCCTCCTCTTCTAAGGGTTGTGCCTTAGTTTCTTTTTCCTCTTTCCCCACATCTTTGTTACTCTCCCCATTACCCTTAGGATCCTCTAACCTCTTTCCACTCCTCAAACTCACAGCCTTACAATGTTCATTGCATAGGTTGACTTACGTTGACCAGAAACTTACCTTGCTGCCTAAGAGAAGTGCTTGCTTGTTGGGCAATCTGGGTCTCCAACATCTTATTATGAATGGCTAAATTGTCAACCTTAGCTGACAACTCTTTGATCGCTTCAGTCACAACTTGCCCATGGTGCCTAAACTCCTCATTCTGTTTAGACTGGCTCTCAACAAAATTCTCTAGAAGGGACTCAAGTCTAGATTTCTGTACCTGTGGGACTCCAGAAGAGGGTTTAGCATTACCTTGCCCAGCTTGATACTGATTATTCCGGTAAGAGAAATTAGGATGTGACCTCCAACCGGGGTTGTAAGTTTGGGAATACGGGTCATTCCTCCCCTTTTGGTTGAAGTCGTGGAAATTGTGGCATGACTCCACTTGCTCTACCGGTGCACCATGTGAGGGTCCCATTCCAACTTGGCATTCAGCACCAATATGTCCCTGCGCTCCACAAATCTCACAAAAATTGTTAGAGACACCTATGGCATTTACATGAGCTTTCTCAAGCATGTCAAAACGTTTATTCAAGGAATCAAACTTTGACATAATTAAATCAACACCATCTACCTCAAACTTACCTCCCGAGAGCTTTCTCGGGTTGTGCCCTCTTTCATTGGCCCATTGGTGATGATTCGAAGCAACACTCTCAATAATGTCATAAGCCTCTGTGAGCCTTCTATTCATCAGAGCTCCACCAGCTGCGGAGTCAAGAGACACCTTCGAAGAATATTCTAAACCATTGTAGAAGGTGTGGACGATCAACCACTTTTCTAACCCATGGTGTGGGCAGGCTTCCAGCAAAGCCTTATATCTATCCCAAGCTTCTGACAATGACTCGCCATCTTTCTGAACAAAGCTTGTGATTTGGGTCCTTAGATGAGCAGTCTTGGAAGGTGGAAAGAATTTGTCCAAGAAGGCTTGCTCCAATTGGTCCCAAGTAGTTATCGTCTCAGCAGGAACAGACTTCAGCCAAGCTCTAGCTCTATCTCTCAATGATAGAGGAAACAAGCGGAGACGAATAGCATCAACAGAGGCACCTTCGATCTTGAGGGTCTCACAGAACTCCAAGAACATATCCACATGATCATTAGGATCCTCTGATGGCAATCCTCCAAACTGGTTCTGCCGTATCATAGAAAGTAGGGCAGGAGGTATGGTGAAGTGCCTGGCTTCAATGTCTGGCCGAGCAATTCCAGATCGCAAACCCCGAGCATTAGAGGCTGCATACTCCTTTAAAGGTTTATTATCTTCTGCTGCTGCCATGACAAGTGTTAGTTCAGATATTTCCCTTACTCTTTGCCTTTGTTGTCTTCTCTTTCTACGTAAAGTCCTTTCAATTTCAGGATCTGCTTCAATGAGAATCCCAGAACGTCTAGTACTTTGCATAAACAAGAGAAATTACCTGCAGACAGTCAAAAGAGAAATCAAGAACGTAAGAACCAAATATAGAGAAAAAGGTTTAAAAATAATTAAATTAAA
The DNA here is from genome assembly GCA_029884595.1 of Ormosia semicastrata. Taxonomy (NCBI): domain Eukaryota; kingdom Viridiplantae; phylum Streptophyta; class Magnoliopsida; order Fabales; family Fabaceae; genus Ormosia; species Ormosia semicastrata. The sequence continues at coordinate 12,019,895 of JAQQTO010000062.1, read as the reverse complement.
AATTAAATTAATATTCAAGAAAAACACAGTCCCCGGCAACGGCGCCAAAAACTTGATGCGTGAAATCCGCAAGTGTACGGTTTCGTCGTCAAGTAATAAAAAGATCGAATCCACAGGGACTGTGTATATGAATACCAATTAATTAATTAATTCAATTAAGTTAAACAAAAGGAAATATGATTGTTGATAAAGAAGAACGTAGTAACAAAACAATTAAATAAAAATCAAGAAAACAGAATTCAGAACAAATATAGCAAGTTATCAAGAAAGGGGTTTTCAGATTAAAGAAAGCTTCCAAGATTGGGATACCACAATGATACAAGATAAATCCTAATTGACAACCCTTTTATTAAATCTGAAATTCAATTGAAGGTGAATTACCCTAAATTAGTTAATGTTCTTTCTCAAGATACAAGATCCGTGCCCAATTAAACCAATTCCTACTCTCGTGGTAATTGAATTTAAATTGAACCCATTACGCTTTGTGGTAATTCATTGAATCCTCGAAAGGCTAAAACTACTCTCGTGATTTAGACCTTAAGTTCAATTCTTATGGTTCCAACACTTAGGTTCACCTCTCAGTACGTCCCTAAATGCCTATGAGATGCAAATAAGTGGCCAGCAAATTCACATGAATAAGAGCAATAAGAATTGAATCAAAGAACATTCAAGATCAATAAAAGAGAAACAACGTCAATTATTCATTATCAAAGTATCAAACGGCATTGCCCAATCCTAGAAACAAGGAAACTACTCAGACATAGAGAAGAAGGAATCAGAAAACATTGTTTAAGAACATCCAAACCCGTAATCCAAGAGAGAAGAGGGAAGAAAGATCAAGAACAAAAGCCAAAGCCTCCAATGTGCCTCTCCCAAAACCAAGATCCCCCCCTCCATTGTATTCAGAACCCCCATTTATAAGTCTAAGGTTTTAATTGGCTAAAAAGTCCCCAAAAGAAATAAAAAGAAAAACATAAAAAACTGCTGCGCACTACGATCCACGGCCGTGGATGGTTCCACGGCCAGGCCGTGGATGTCTCTGCCAGAAACCCATCCTGTGTCCTTTGAGTTCCACGGCCGTGGAACTCCCTGGAATTCCCTTTTTTTCTTCTTAAAGTTACCCCTCGATCCATGGCCGTGGTTTTATCCACGGGCAGGCCGTGGATCTCTCTGGAATGGCCTTTTTGCACTTTTATTGCTATCCATTAAGCTCTAACTTCAAACATGCGAGCATTCCATTCAATCCAAGGTCAAATCAGCACCAATCCTGCACAAGAACACCAAAAACACCGCAGTTACCCGAACTAAGGGAAAAACTAACTAAAAAGGGAAACTAAAATGCTTAAAATGCCTACAAAATGCATGCAAAACAAGAACAAAACATGATGTTGTTTCACACACATCATGAACTTAGCATATTGGATCAACCATGCATCTAAACTCGTGCTGCACAATTTTCTGCATAATTCATCATTTTGCTGCATAATATAATTTTCTACATAATGTGTCATTTGCTGCATAATCTGTCATTTTGATGCATAACTTGTCACTTTTGCTGCATAGTAAGTGATTTTTCTGCATAGTGAGTAATTTTACTGCATAATGTGTCATGTGATGCATAATTGAGTTCATTGCATAATTATCTTACTTTAATTATTTTTTAATGCAATACTGACTTGAGCGTTGGAGGTTCCCCCAAGTTTGTTTTGCAAGTACTCCATCATGTCTAAGTCCTCCAAATAGCTCATTTTTCACTAATCATGTTAAAGTGGTTTAATCCTTCGCCAAGGTGATGATTTTGTAAGAACATGTGTTTTGGATCAAGAACTGGTTAGTATTTATGCATACATGATGTTTAGATTTAGTTTAGAAAGTTCTAGAAGTGGTTTAATGGCTTTGGGACAAGTCTTCTACAATTTGAATTAAGAAAATCAAGTTCAACAGGCTTGTAATCGATTACAGAACCCTTGTAATCAATTACATAGGCTCTGCCAAGCGTTACAAGTAAAGTCAGAATGCTTGTAATCGATTACACATACCATGTAATTGATTACAACTATTCCAGAAAGCTTGTAATCAATTACACCAACCTTGTAATCGATTACAAGGAACCCATAATATGTGTAATCAATTACACCCCAATGTATTTGATTATAAAGGGGTTTTAAAAGGGTCTCAGATGCGCGAATTGCCATTTTTATCTATAACTTGTCCTTTCTCTTTCTAGCCTCGCAAAAGCCTCTCCAAAATTTCACTCTTTCTCTCACAATTCTTGGCCAAATTACTCAATTTCACTTCCATTCCACTTGAAATTCCCCTATCTTCAAAACCACCAACCTAATTTCTATCAAAAAATCCCATAATTCCTTCCCCTATATCCTCTTATATACATTTTTCTATCTCTGAGCCCTAACCCATGAACTCGACCACTTTCTCACCTACTTCTGCCTCCCCCCATCACCAACCACCACAAAAACTCTTTCTCTTCACCTTCCTCACCATCTTTGCCTCTCATTTCAACCACAATGACAGAATCCTTCAAGCGCACCAAGAGAGCAAGAACAGGGGTCTCTATTGGAACATCTTCCAACGCCCCTCCACTCACCATTTATGGGCTGGACCTCAACCAACACTTTGGAACTACCAAGAAGGCTGAGTACTTCTGGAAAAATTTTCAATTACGCAAGATCATCTCCCCCAAGTATCTTATAAAGGACTTTTGCTCTAGTGAGCCCCTGGAAAGTTTTAGGATGATAGAAAGACTTGGATTGCTAGATTTTTTGAGTATTCAGAAAGATATATATATCCTGATTTAGTGAAGGTGTTTTATGCAAACTTGAAAATATCTTATTTCTGAAGTTAAAAAGAAACAGATAATTGTCACTAAGGATGTTTGGTATAGGTTGACTAAGCTAACTTCTGATGATGAAAACTTTTATGGTCATGAAAACGTTTGGGGAGATGAGTATGATTACAACACTGGTTTGGTTTCATTACTGAGAGTTGGTTATGATATTCCCAGGGACAACAAAAAGAGGGTAGTGACTACTGGGCTGACTATGGAGAACAGGGTACTGGATTACCTTAGGCTAGGGGATTGGTTCCTAAGGGAAAAAACTACTCCCAAGTTTTCAGAGATGATGTACTGGTATTATGGGCTATGACCACTGGTAGGGCAATCAACTGGGCATATTATGTTGTACAATGATAGCAATATATTTTTTTCATTTAATAATCCTCTCACTGGGCTTCTTAAGGTTCCATTAGGCTTAATTAAGTTAGTTTTGTCACATTTTATGATATTGGGCCTAATTGGATCATTGAAGGAATTACTGCATGAATTGGCCTTAATTTGTCTATTTGGTAGCGTTCAGTAAATTGACTATAATCTGAGTTACAAATATTTGATTGATGTGATTTTGGTCTTGTAAGAAAGCTGAGATAATTCTCTACAAGTTTCATGAAGACCTCAAGAGAGGAACCATACGTTTGGATAATTTAAATTGAAGTGAAAGAAAGAGTTAGAATTTTGATCTTGAAAGCTTGACCTCTGCACAATCATCAGCCTATTTCTTGAGTTAAAGGAGTTCAATAGACACAAAACTGAGCCCAAATGAAAGCTAAGACCCAAATCTAAAATTTTCATGAAGAACACGAGTATATTCGGATGTCAAGTAGGTCATATTGGGCCTAGAAGTCAAAACAAATGTGTTGTTGCTGAAACCCAAATACTGTGCAAAGATTGGGCCATATCTTGGGTTGTAGGAGTCAGATTGTGCTAAAACTAGTGGCATTGGAAAGCTGAGACAAAACCCTTTAACTTTCATGAAGACATATATGCAATAGGTGATGTTATGATAGAGTTATAGTCGTATGAAGATAGCTAAATTGGTTGAACGGGGAGACAAGCATGACAATAATTTTTCATTCATCCACCCACTCATTAAACAACTCTATTGTCATTTTCTACTCATCCACCCACTCATTAAACAACTTCCATGTCATTGTGTGTCCTTCATGGTCTATAAAAGGGCACTATTGGTTGCTCATTAGAATCATCTTGGTTTAGAGTTCAATATCTTGTTCTTGTATTATTTGTTTTTCTTGTTGTAGTTTTCTTTTGTTCTAAATAGAAGTTATGTTTATCTTCTTCTTCTTTTCTTTTTATTTCTTCTTGTTCATGAGTAACTAATTCTCATTTTTCTTGGGTGAAAAGATGAAGTTTTTGGTAATAAAATAAAGTTAGATTAATTTATTTCTTGTGCTTGAATGTTATATTATCAAGTGGTCATTATATATATTGTATTTTATTTCCAATCAATTTAGAAACTCTCCTTGTAAAATAGAGATCTTGATTTGTTGTAGAAAAGAGTTTGGCATAGTGAATGCTTAAACCCATTTATAAGTGTTGGCGTTAGAAACTCTCCTTGTAAAGTGGAGATCTTGATTCATTCCAGACAAGAGTTTGGAACAATAAATGCTTGAACCTGTTTACAAGTGTTGGCGTTAGTAGATAATTAAAAGAACGATAATATAATTACATATATAATCTTAAATGAACTTTGAATGCAGTATTTTCTTATTGGAACTTCCATTATGCATGGATTCTAATTGAGTTATAAAAAGAATTAATATTATCCTTAATTTATTGACTAAGAGTAGATCTCCTAACCCAAGTAAATCCTTTTTAATTGTGAACAAGTTTTATCACCTTTATTGTTGTGACAAATCCTTTTCTTACCTCAAAGAAATTTTCTTAATCAATTCCCTATAAATCGACCTCGAACTCCCGATAATTTATTACTTGAGACAACCTGCACTTGGGTTTGCAACAATACAAAATATCAATTCGCATCAAGTTTTTGGCACCATTGCCAGGGACTTGATTTGAAGAACAAGTTTATTGAGGTTTTCTTTCTTTAAGTAAATTTTACCATCTGGTATATTCTTTCCCTACTCTTTTAATTTTCTAGTTGTACCATATTTAATGGCAAGTTTATTGCCTACTTGTTAATAATTTTTGTTACCATGGTAGGTTTACCACCTGCTTATTAATATTTTTTTTATTATAGAAGGTTGAGCTTTGTATATATTTTTAGTTTTCCTATTTTAAGTCACTTATTTATATTTAATTGGTATCGTGATTCAAATTCTAGATGTTTTGTTAAAACTAATTCTGGTACTTTATATATTGATATGTTTAAATCACAATCATACACATTAAACACAATGGCTGAAAATGAAAGTGTACATGATGAACACGAAAATCAACCGTTGCGAACCATGCATGAATATTTGCAACCATCTCAAAATTCTAGTCCTTCATGCTTTATCTTTCCACTCAATGCTAACAATTTTAGATTTAAATCAGGTATGATTTCATTACTTCCTAATTTCCATGGTTTAGAATCTGAATGCTCATATTTACATCTAAAAGATTTTGAGGAAGTATGTATTACTTCCTTGCATCAAAATTGCACTGAAGAGATTGTTAAGCTTAAATTATTTTCTTTTTCTTTAAAAGATAAAGCAAAAACTTGGCTTAACTCTTTGAAACCAAGATCAATTGGCACATAGCAAGAAATGCAAAGTGAGTTTTTAAAGAAATTTTTTCCAACACATAAAACCAATGCTTTGAAAAGATAAATCCAAAATTTTTTCCAAAATTCAAATGAAACATATGTTCAGTGCTAGGTGTAACAGTCCAAAATTTCTCATTTTTCAGTAAAATGTGATTTTGCTGATTTTTTGTTTTCTGTGCTCTATAAAATTTATTTTGATTGTTTTGCTGTTATTTTTTATCTTTTCGTGTGTTTTGCTCGGTGCCAGGAAAATAATATATTTCGAGGCCGAGAAAATTTTAGACTGTTTATTCAGGGTCAGGGGAGCTTACTAAACCCGAAAAATATCTGTGATGAAGTCACCTAGTAAAATATATAAGGGCAAATATCTAACAAAAAAAATCTCAATAAAATATCTTAGTAAAATATCTACGTAAAATATCTGAGTGAAAATATCTAAGCTTAAATATCTTAGAAGCTAATTATGATAAGCTTTACGTGTGCACCAATGGGAGAAGCAAGCTTGCTTGCTAAGTTATTAAATAGTCAACAAAAGTGTCTAACCAATAGAAATTGGTCAAGCTTAGTGGCTAGCTAATGGGAGGAGAGCTTGGAGAATAAATTTTGACCTTCAGAAAGCTTCTTGGAGAAGCTTTGACCTTTCCTTTGGATGACCACCCTCACGGCCAAGCACTTGGAGTGCATGGTTTCATTTTATCTCTCTTAAGTTTGTGACCATTCATCTTTTCTCTCTTCTCTCTCTTCAAGAAACCAAAGCTTTTCCATTTCTTTCTTCTCCAACCTCTCGGCCAACACCATGAAAACACCATCCAACCTTCTATAATTCTAAACAATCACACCACTTGAAACTAGAGACCATTTAGAGAAGCTTTAGTGTTGAGACCTTAACTTGGTTCTACCATTTTCAAGTTTTTCTCCAAGCTTGAAGTTTGTAGCTTCAAAGGTAAAGTTTGAGTCTTCTTACTCCTTTGTGTTTCTAAAGCCCTAAATCATGATTTGAGTTCATTGTTGTCTTGTTTTAAGTCTTGGTTGTGATGGATGTGTTTGTTTGAAGTGTTAGGGTTTATCTGTGGTGGAGACCGAACCTACAGGGAGGCGTTTTTGGAGCTTTTTGGTTGCTAATCAAGGTAAGAGGGAGATTAACCTCATCGGCCATATGTGGTGGTGAGGGAATAGATTTGTTTGTATTTGTGGGTGAAAAATCCCTTAAAGGATTTATTCATTTGATTGTGTGTGTTTAAGTGCTATGTGTTGTTATATGTGATTTTATTGCTTTGATAATTATGCATGATTTTTATTAAGTGATTACTATGTGAGATGGTATGATTTTGATTGAATTGTGATTAGATACTTAATATGATTTTATTACTTTAATAGTAAGCATGAATTTGTAATAGTAAAAATATCATGAGTGATATGTTGCATATGATAAGAATCACGTGGAAAGAAAAAGTATTTTGGTTTCAAAGAACCAAGAGGCTCACGGCCTCCATGAGTATTTTGGAGCAAATCACTTAAAATATTTTACTAAGTGTGGATTTTAGATGATTATGTAACAAGTAATTGGATTAAAGATTTTTACAAAGAAAAATGAGATAGGAAATGAATAAATATTTGGTTATGGAATATAAATTGATTTTCAGCCAACATGCCAAGAATTGATATTTTAGACAAAAATAAAAATTTTCTCAAGTGTAGTCTTAAAGGATTAATTAACAATAACTCAATTTAGTGAATTTTGAGATGTAAAAAGAAAGTAAACTAATTTTTGAAATTAATTAAATTAATGAATTGAAGTCATGATGGGAAATAAATTTATAAGTTAAACTTTACTGACATATAGCTCACCCTTGGGTTTTGAAGCGCGTTAGAAAACTTTGAGCTATAATATTTGATTAAATCATAGAAGTGTAAAATTTTGTGAAGAAAATATTAGAAAGTATTACTAAGAGAAAATTTATTGGAAATGAGATTCAAATGTTATTAAACATGGAAAAGAATTCTTTATAATTGGTTAAGTCAAGAATAATGTAGTTTTTGTGAACAATGCTAGGAAATATTATTTGGTGGAGGTTTAGTGAGAAAATGCTAGAAATATTATTTAAAGGTGATTTATTAAGAAAATATTGGAATTAAAGTCCAATTTTGATATTAAATGAGAAAAGTTTTAATTTAAGCTTAAAATATGATTAAAATGTTTTACGCGATTAAAAATACACAAAAAAACTCTTACGTGATTTAAAAATGGTGATTTTTAGTCACACAATTAAGAAAATGTTTTAAAATCTTTATGTGATTGAGAAAACGTCAAAAAATCATTACACGATTTGAAAATGTAACAGAAGCTTTTCGCAATTGTGAAAACGCGATGAAAACACTACGCGATTGAGAGGGAAAACAAGTTTTGGATGTACTGGACCCGAGTGGATCGTGGGACCGATGTTCTGGACCCGAGTGGATCATTGGTATTATGTAATTGTATGGGCGGTTATATAATATCATTGATACTGATGGTATTAGACAATTGTATTGGCAGTTGCTTTAATAACATTGGGAACAATCCAACTGTGGTTTGATTTCATTGATCATGCATTTGAGTTTTATATAGTCAGTGTGTAACACCCACCTTAGGGTGCCACATTTATTGTTACAAAATTACCAAATTACTCTTCAATTAAAAATCGCGCTTGTATTATAAATACGAGTTATAAAATTTCTTGATGATAATAAGATAAACTTAACAGAAAATAAAGACATAACAATATTGTCACACATAATTTACATCATATATATACATACAAGCCTTTAGTACTGTTGTACTTAAATATTTTACAAACTAGACTTCCAAAATATTTAAACTTTAAACTTTAAAACTAACATATAGCCCAAATCTTACTAGACAGCAGAACCCTCAGACGGGTCCTCTTTAGATTCCTCAGCAGATAGGAATCCATCATGAGGTGCAGTCCTACGGACAGGTGTCCGAGCAGACGACACAATACTAACCGTACTGGGAGTACGATAGTAAGCTCCCCAATACTGCCTAATAGATATTGGGAACTCTAGTGGTACATAAATATTGACAGAAAAGTAAGGGTGTCCTAAATGTTGTCTACTCAGTCTAATATTTAGGTCTCCCAAGTAATAGATACTCTCTCTCTCTAAGTCTACAGTCCATGCCTCATCTCCTCCGATGAATGTAAACCTCAGGTAGCCAAGGAAACTAGGTATCTGCATCTCTTCAGAACTCGACATCCTCAGTAGGAATCTGCTCCTCCTCAGTTTCTCGCTCTTTTTCTTGCTCGACGTCTTAACGAATATAAATATAATACCAAACATGCATACAAAAAGGTAAGATCACCTACGCCAATACCAGTATGGCAGTAATGAAGATAAATACATACAATATCTCATACAGTTATCATACCATAATTACAATTATGCCACTAACATCAATATCATCACAAAACATGTAATACACAATAATTACAGTCATGTCATTATCAATAATCAATAAATCAATTATCTTAAACAGAAATTACGATAATACCCTCTATCATTATATGTATGCACACAGACTCAATTTCCTACTCCATGGAGCTACAACTCAGGTCAGAGAGAGTGATCGAAAAGAATTGTCGGTACCAACATGCCTTGGACCACGTGCTCAGTCTTGCACATCCAGCATATACACGACAGTCTTTATCAGATCTTGATTAAGGATAGTGTCTCGGTCCGGATCATTAGTGTGTTGCGTCGGTCTAACCCACGGTACAGAAGAGCTACCATCTGCCCATTGTAGCCAACCCGCACCCCAATGCCCCCAAGGTCAACGAGTGACTTACACTACGCATATCACACCCACTCAGGAGGTGTAGTCTCTCCTAGACAACTAGCCTCATACAGTCCATCAGACCTTTCCAATGCATGTACCATGCACTATTCAGATTCCTATTTCATATCACATATTTGGGTCCCATACAATAATCTAACAGTATAATTACTGTATTTTAATCGCGCGGTCATATTTCCACATTTTCTCAATTGCGACTCAATTCTGTCGCCTTTTCAAAATCGCATAGCGATTTTTCAACATTTTCCAATCGCGTAAATATTTTTCTCACGTTTTAAATCAAAATTACTATTTTTCTCATTTTAATACTAAAATTGGCTTTATTTTTCATATTTGCATCTTAGTCCCTCAAAAACTCATTTTTACACATTAGCCCCTCAAAAATTAATATTTACTTCACAGTCCCTAAAAAATGAATATTTATGAAATAGTCCCTAAAAATTTAATAATTACGAAAAAGTCTCTCATAAATTAATATTTATGAAAAAGTCCCTCATAAAATTCATATTTACAAAATCATCCCTCTTTTATAAAATATTTATAAAATATTTACGGTTTAACCCCTCTAAAAATAATATTTACAATATTACCCCTCTAAAAACAAGTATTTACACAATGGCCCCTCATTTTGATAAAATTTATAATTTAGTCCCTCTTTTATAAAAATTTACAGTATAACTCCTCTAAAAATCAGCAAATGGTATTGTTTTTCAAAAATCATTATTCCTTTTCCTTACTACCCATAAAATCATTTTATTTTACTATTACTCAAATTTTTCCCAGATTCATTTAAATCTCTCAGTTCTCATTTTAATTCATCAGTGTAAGGACTTTGGTCCTTTTTCCATAGTATGGCCGTGAGCCTCAGTACTCTTTAGAGTACACATACAATTGATTCATCATATTATTCACATCCTAAATTACACATACAGTCTCATGCTTTTATAATTATACATACACACAGAATATCAAAGCTTTAAGCATTTAATCACATATACAAGCACAGAAACACAATCAAACATAACACAAACACAATCAAATAATCGGTGAAGAACCCTTACGGATTTTTCACTGTACAAAACCATCCTCACACCACCAAAACCTGGTTGGTGAGGTTAAATCTCCCTCTTAGCTCTTGAAGACAATTTAATCGGTTAGTTCTCCTCCTTTCCTTCAAATTCGTGTAATCCACCAAACAAATCCCTAAAATTCTTAAACAATTAGTAAAAACACAAACAAGGTTTAATATTGAAAAACCATGGAACAATCATGGTTACAAAAATTAAAAATCCAATTTTGAACCATAGAATCAAGACTTACCCTTAAGTAAGTAAGCAAAAGGTTAGATTTTGGACAAGCTAGAGTAGTTTTTTGGAAAAACTATGTGAATGAAAAGTGTTTAGAATGGGATTTAGGTTTAGGAAATATGATGAGATAAAGTTATAGAGGTTTGGTTGTGTGGTTGATGCTCTTGGCCGAATATGGAGAGAAAAAAGAAAGAAAAGTGTGCTTGGTTCTTGGTAGCTTTTTGGAGAGAAAGATGGATGCTTGATTTTGTGATAAGTGTAATAAATGAAAGTGAAATGCAATAATACTTGCTGCTGCTGTGAGTGAACTTTAGTGAGGTTGAGTGAATGAATTTGCATGTTAAAATATCCTAAAGTGTTCACACTTGTTTAAGCACATGGCTTATGTCACTAGATGGTTCTTGAATCTTGTAGAACCAAGCCAACTAGCCTCCTTGATGCAGCCCCAAAACCGTGCAGCCCTTCCTCTTTTTAGTGACTTAATTGCTTCCAAATTAGTTCTAATTACATGCTAACTAATTAGGGAATTAGTTAGGTTAAATATCCTAACCAATTTTAATTAACATACTAATCATATAACTAATTAATTTCATATATATTAGCATATATTATAACCTTTAATTAATATTAGGATATCTAATTAGTATTTAGATTATAATTAATTAATAACTAAGCTAGTTCACTTAGTTTGCTAATTAAGTAATTAGATTAGTCAAATTAAGCTTAATTAGCGACTAACCAATTTCAAGCCTACAATTTTTGACTTAATTCTAACCATTGATTCATCTTTAATTCCTAGTCATAGATCACATCTAAGGTAAATATCAATTGGTCATAAAACTATCATTCTAATCTCACCATTGATTAGATCAACGGCTAAGGTTAAAGCTTCTAAAGTAAGCTTTACAATCCAATGGCTCACAAGGAAGTCAATGCTTCTTTTGTTGACTCATTCTAATTGGTTTAGAAAGTCAAGCCTACTTTCGTTGACCTTCTCTCATTGGCTAGAATTTGTCCAGTCAGCTGTGCTGACTGTTTTCCATAAACGTGGGCCCCACGAACTTTTTCAGGTCCACAAAATAATTTTTCTACTATTTTTGAGACAGTAGGTACCGTTGAATAAAATAATATTATAAAAATATAAAATTATTTTATTACACAGTTAAATCCTAAAAATTACGAGATTAATATATATATCAATCAGAATTGGGTTTAGTAAGATCCCCCAGCTCTAATTAATTAAAATAAGATTTTTTTTGGTCAGAAAATTATTATTTTCTTGACTCGGAGCAAATCACACAAAATGATCAAAAATGATCTCATAACAGTCAAACTATTTTTATAACACACAGAAAATGTAAAACAGTGTAATTCTGTTATTACTATTCACATAGTCAGAATTTGGGGTGTTACACAGTGGCTGTTGTGGCTTTTGTGCCTACTGCCTAGGAATGAATGAGAATTTGGATAGTGTGATCTATGATGGATCTCAGGGGGTGTTAGGGTGAGGTGATTCACTTAGTGATTTGTTATTACATTATATACCTCTAACTGTAAAGAACCATTGCAACGCACTGACGAGGACCTGACAAACACTATTCTTTTCGTGGTTCAGCGTAGACTGTCATTGAGGGTGGCAGATCTTCTAGAATATTCATCTCTGAGTTTTGTGTTTAGCTCCATGAAGTAGGAAATGAGTGCATTGTGCATAATAATGGTTAGTATACACATTGAGCATGTGCATAGTAAATGTACATATTGTTCATATGCATAGTCAGCATTTATACTGTTGTGAGATAGTATTATTATGATATAATATTATTGTGCATTATGCCAGATATTGTGTTACAAGTTTATTGGATTATTTATTTATTAAATATCATGAACATATTTACTGATTTTATGTTATTTTATTGATTGTATGTTGAACTGTGTTGGCATGTTTATCGTTTCTTTGCTGCCATATTGATATGCGATATAGGGGATCTCACCTCTTGAACATGAGTCAAACAATGTTCGTATTCGTATTTGCGCATACCCCCTCAAACGATTGTTGCCGACAACATAATGGCTTCGATTAATATTGTTGTGCCATATTGATATGTTGAACATGCCATATTTATTAAATATGCGATATAGGGGATCTCACCTCTTTGCTGTATTGTTTGTCTGTTATGTTTTTATGATTATGTTTGATAAAGACCATAAGAAGGGCGAGGTTGGATCGCCTAGGTTTGAGTTGGATAGACTTTGTTTGATCGGTTTGCAATGGCTACAAGGAGGGATTTCTCTGATTACGTGCAAGCGCAATTCCACGGAGGCACTGATGTTTGGCATGTCGACCCAGATACTCATCGTTTTGGTTATATAGGAGAGGTGACCCTATCCTAGAGTAGGACCTACTCTGGAATCCCTACTGTTACATATAACGCTTGTGTACATGTAGATCTCTCTATGTTTATTAGAGAACTGTGGGATATTGCTCACTGTTTGCCTAGAGAAGACTCTATGGAGTCAACTACTCAGACTCCTGTCCTTAGAGACACGTCCCGACTAGAGAACATGTTTGTAGAGGATCCGAGAGAGGATCAAGTTCAGGACATTTCTCTCCTGGTTTTTGGGCTTGGGCCAGGTCGAGTTTTTATATGATAGTTGGGTATAAGCTTTGAGTTTTATAAATCTTATGTATTAAATAATATTGGTGAATTATGTTATTTTAGTAATGTGTGTTAATCAGTTAATTATATTTTATAATCTCTAAAGGTTTGGTAAATTTATATTATCCACTAAAAGGAAATTTTGGAGTTCGTGTCGTACAAGGTTAAAGCTTTTATAACTTTGATTATGTTTTAGAAGTTTTAATCTTAAATGTGATACCCTAAGGTGGGTGTTACATTAGTTGGTATCAAAACCCAAGTTTGAGATTGTTGGTGTGTGCCCTAGTGGCCAATACATTTTGTTTGTATTGACATACATTATATTATGCTATTTTTGATATATGAGGCATTTCATTTATTGTGTTCTTTTTGATAGACATAATAAAGTCCTTAGAATAGTAAGTTTGATACCATAGAACATCAAGTGGATGACTTAATGGTGAGATCCTATTGGATAAAATACTATTCTTAAATGTCCCTAGTCAAGTATTATTGTTAATTAGGACAACAATAATGCATTGAGACTAGTATGTGCGTAGACTGATGACCACATCTCACGGGTCATGGATATGAGATATCAAGTCTACACATGGATACATATTAGAGTAATGATGTATTGGACAGACCCGCCATGAGAATGCTACGTGGATCGTTACGTGAGTGTCATAAGCGATTCTCATAGTGATAATGGTGTATGTGGTTCTTTGACCTGAAATCACTACGATTCCTACATGAGGAGTTGTGTGTTTTAAATGCCATCAAACGTCATCTGTAACAAGATGATTATAAAGTTGGTTATTAGACATATTGCGATGCATGTGGAGGAATGTGAGTGACCTAGATGGGATTTGTCCCTCCTACATAACATGAGTGATATCTTCGGGCCCCCTGATTGAGTAAGACTATGAAATGCATGGCCATGCTCAAATGAGTCAATATGAGATATTGATCTCATTTGTTGTTACTATGTCTACTCGGGAATCAGGAAACTGAAGATTGAATTAAACAAGGGTGACACGTTCCATGCCTTGTGTTCAATCTGGATATCTGGACAAAGGGACTAAACTACACGGAAACATTGATCACGGATAAGTTATGTCAAATCATTGACATTCTCATTACTTGGGTAGCAGTGATGTGTTGCTAGATACCGCTCACTGTTTGTAATATTAAAATGAGATTTTAATATTACTACCAATGTCATGAGAACCTGTAGGGTCGCACACTTAGAACAGACTAAATTGGAGCAATAAGGATCCAAGTTGGACTCGGATTCAATTGTGGGCCTAACTCATGACAGATGGGTTTTAGGGTTGTACAGCTTACCTTGCTACTGCTCACACTCACTTAAGGCAGCCACTATTATAAATAGTACTGTTAAGGGGGGCTGCTATAGATGTTACATCACAACCCTAGCCGCACCTAAGAAAGTGAGTGAGAGACAGTGAAAGGTTCTTCTCTTCTATTCGCAGCTAGCACCGCGAAATAGAGGCGTGACTCCTTTTGCAAGTCTGTTCGTGTGGATACCGCAGAAACATCGTCGCTATTACGGTGTTGGTGATTCACCTCGCTTGTGTTTATCACGCTTCAAGAGGTAAATATTAAAAACTCAGATTATGGACTTTTCGCATGGATCCTGTGTGGGAATCCTATTATTCTGCTACGAGATATTTTGATTCGCAATTCCCAACATGAGTCTGTTAGGGTTTGTGGTTAGGTTTGTCTTATTTGTGCTGTGTGTTTCTCTGACACCGAACACAGAGATATATTGTTTGCTTTTCGAAAGGAAACAATGTTGATTGAAATGGTTACGTTTGGTTTCATTGTGTTTTGATTTGTTTGTCTTTGAGAAAAGACAATGGATTGTAGTAGACATAAGCATGTGGACGCGAGATGTGACGATGATCGTATGGTCGTAACTAGAAGTGTAATGCAGAGGATGGCTGACATAGCGGTACAACAGAGTTAAAAGGTCGCTCAACAGGAGGAACTAATAACCGAACTTCAGAACTTGTTGGAGTTGGAGAAGTCTCAGGATGTGAGATTTCATGACTTTGGACCATCGAGGATCCAAAAAGGGAGGAAATATAAGGTCAATCGATTCCAGCAAAATTCGTATATACGACCACTGGAGAATCAACATCAACGATAACAATATAGAGGAAGTGCTAGTGGTAGTGGATCCAGCCAGACTATGACACCATTACGAATATGAAAGAAGTGTATAGGAAATCACTTAACAAAGGAGTGTATGAAAAAGGAAAATGTTTGTTACAAGTGCAAGAAACCCGGACACGTTTATAGAGATTGTGCCCAACAAAAGACAAAGCCTTCAGTTAGTAAAGTATAGGTTCTAAGATCTCAAGAAGGAGGAATAGATAATATGGTGAGTGGAGCAGAAGCATCTCAATCAGAAGATCAGAGCAATAAGGAGATTATTGCCATAGAGCGTGATTCTATATCTGTGCTATATAACTCAAGGGGCAATCCTTTCTTTTATGGCCTATGACTGAGTAAATCGATTTGGATTATCTATATCTTTGTTATCTTTTGATCTGAGTATTTTTACTCTTGTTGCTAAACCTGTTGTTGCTATTCAAGTTTGCTTAATCTATCCTATTTCTATCAAAGATCGAATCTTTTCTGTTGATTTGATTTGTTTCCCTGAAATCACGTCTATTTGAGGGTTTAATTTTATAAATGGATTAGTTATCTTCCAACCATATCCTGCTAGATTGTTTCAATAAAACCTTAGTCTTCTTTGAAACTTAGATTTCTGGACTTTTAACAGCCAACAAAGTTGAAGCACTGTCGAGGGAAGGAGTTCAAAAATACGTGTTATTGTGTTCCTTGGAGGTCAAGAATGAGAATGATGTGAATGCCTTTCCTATAGTCTGAGTTTCCCAAAGTTTTCTGATAAGGTACCCAGAATATTACCAAAAAGAGAAATAGAGTTTTCTATTGATCTTGTACTAGGATTTAATCCTATATCTGTGCTGTTGTATCGGATATCGCCATCAGAATTAACTGAGCTCAAGAAGCAGTTGGTAGAATGATTAGGAAGTAGTTCTTCAATGAGAAAGATTGAAGACCATAGCTGAAGTCTGTAGCTTTATTGGAGTTAGATGCTATGGTGTTTGCATTGAAGATCTAGAAGTATTTTCTATATGAAGCAATATTCAACGTCTACAGCAATCACAAGGGTCTGAAGTACCTATTCGATTAGAAGGAACTGAGTTTGAAACCTTATGTGGACGGCTATGCAAAGCCTCTTTGTGTTGGCAAAAGATGGGGGAAATTTTGGCGTTAGGATTTGAGCTTGTGTAACCGACAATGGGAAGAGTTATGGTAATCTAGAATGATGTAACTAAAGATACAGCGTGGAAGCTAGAAGACAAAATGAGAGAACAATATCCGCAATTGTTCTAAGGTATGACGAATTTTGGGGACGAAATTCTTTTTAGAGGGGGAGTATTATAACACCCTGAAATTTTTCATTTTTCAGTAAAATATGATTTTACTGATTTTGTGTTTTCTGTGCTCTATATAATTTATTTTGACTGTTTTGCTGTTATTTTTTATCTTTTTGTGTGTTTTGCTTGGTGCCGAGAAAATAATATTTTTCGAGGCCGGAAAAATTTTAGACTGTTTATTCAAGGCCGGGGGAGCTTACTAAACCTGAAACTGAAAGACACAGTTCTAAATCTTTTAATTTTTAGAATTTATCTGTCAAATAAACATATTTCATGTATTCTAGAATGATGACTCATCGTTTGATGACTCACCTAGGTGGCTAAGCTAGTGACTCACGTATTCTAGAATGTTCCAGAAGATTTTAGTAGTTGTGACTTACCTTGTGTGCACTAATGAGGAGCTGGTCAAACTTGGCGGCTGTGACTCATCGTGGAAGACCAATAGAAGCTGAACACCTTGCGTGACACCTCAGTACCATGACTCAGCGTGTTCTAGAAGCTTGTAGAAGTGACGACTCGCCATGTTATAGAATGGTGACTCACCACATTCTAGAAGGTTGTAGAACACTGACTCACCTTGTGACTCACCACAGTGAGTCACACGTTCTAAAAACTTCTCTGTGATGACTCCCCTAGTAAAATATCTAAGGATAAAATATCTAACGAAAAATATCTCAATAAAATATCTTAGTAAAATATCTACATAAAATATCTAGGTGAAAATATCTAAGCTTAACTATCTTAGAAGCTAATTATGACAAGCTTTATGTGTGCACGAGAAGCAAGCTTGCTTGCTAATTGTTTAATAGTCAAAAAAAGTGTCTAACCAATAGAAATTGGTTAAGCTTAGTGGCTAGTGAATAGGAAGAGAGTGTGGAGAACAAGTTTTGACCTTCAGAAAGCTTCTTGGAGAAGCTTTGACCCCTCCTATGGATGACCACCCTCACGGCCAAGCATTTGGAGTGCATGGTTTCATTTTATCTCTCTTAACTTTGTGACCATTCATCTTTTCTCTCTTCTCTCTCTTCAAGAAACCAAAGCTTTTCCATTTCTTTCTTCTCCAACCTCTCGGCCAACATCATGAAAACACCATCCAACCTTCTATAATTCTAACCAATCACACCACTTGAAACTAGAGAGCTTTTAGTGAAGCTTTAGTGTTGACACCTTAACTTGGTTCTACCATTTTCAAGTTTTTCTCCAAGCTTGAAGTTTGTAGCTTCAAAGGTAAAGTTTGAGTCTTCTTACTCCTTTGTGTTTCTAAAGCCCTAAATCATGATTTGAGTTCATGGTTGTCTTATTTTAAGTCTTGGTTGTGATGGATGTGTTTGTTTGAAGTGTTAGGGTTTATTTGTGGTGGAGACCGAACCTATAGGGAGGAGTTTTTGGAGCTTTTTGGTTGCTAATCAAGGTAAGAGGGAGATTCACCTCATCGGCTATATGTGGTAGTGATGGAATGGATTTATTTGTGTTTGTGGGTGAAAAATCCCTTAAAGGATTTATTCATTTGATTGTGTATGTTTAAGTGCTATGTGTTGTTATATTTGATTTTATTGCTTTGATAATTACGCATGATTTTTATTAAGTGATTACTATGTGAGATTGTATGATTTTGACTGAATTGTGATTAGATGCTTAATATGATTTCATTGCTTTAATAGTAAGCATGAATATGTAATAGTAGAAATATCATGAGTGATATGTTGTATATGATAAGAATCATGTGGAAAGGAAAAGTATTTTGGTTTCAAAGAACCAAGAGGCTCTCGACCTCCATGAGTATTTTGGAGCAAATCACTTAAAATATTTTACTAAGTGTGGATTTTAGATGATTATGTAACAAGTAATTGGATTAAAGATTTTTACAAAGAAAAATGAGATAGGAAATGAATAAATATTTGGTTATGGAATATAAATTGATTTTCGGCCAACATGCCAAGAATTGGTATTTTAGACAAAAAAAATATTTTCTCAAGTGTAGTCTTAAAGGATTAATTATCAAGAACTCAATTTAGTGAATTTTGGGATGTAAAAAGAAAGTAAACTAATTTTTAAAATTAATTAAATTAATGAATTGGGGTGATGATGGAAAATAAATTTATAAGTTAAAGTTGACTGATGTATAGCTCACCCTTGGGTTTTGAAGCGCGTTAGAAAACTTTGAGCTATAACATTTGATTAAATCATGGAAGTGTAAAATTTTGTGAAGAAAATATTAGAAAGTATTACTAAGAGGAAATTTGTTGGAAATGAGATTCAAATTTTATTAAACATGAAAAAGAATTCTTTATAATTGGTTAAGTCAAGAATAACATTGTTTTTGTGAATAATGTTAAGAAATATTATTTGGTGGATGTTTAGTGAGAAAATGTTAGAAATATTATTTAAAGGTGATTTATTAAGGAAATATTGGAATTAAACTCCAATTTTGATATTAAATGAGAAAAGTTTTAATTTAAGCTTAGAATATGATTAAAATATTTTACGCGATTGAAAATATGCAAAAAAACTCTTATGCAATTTAAAAATGGTGTTTTTTAGCCACGCGATTAAAAACACATTGAAAAATCATTATGCGATTTGAAAACGTAACAGAAGTTTTCTGCGATTATGAAAATGCGATAAAAATGCTACGCAATTGAGAGGAACAACAAGTTTTGGATGTACTGGACCCGAGTGGATCGTGGGACCGATGTTCTGGACCCGAGTGGATCATTGGTATTATGTAATTGTATGAGTGGTTATATAATATCATTGATACTAATGGTATTAGACAATTGTATAGGCAGTTACTTTAATATCATTGGGAACAGTCCAACGATGGTTTGATTTTCATTAATCATGCATTTGAGTATTATACAGTCGATGATTGTTATGGCTTTTGTGCCTATGAGTGAACTAGAATTTGGATAGTGTGATCTATGATGGATCTTAGGGGGTGTTAGGGCGAGGTGATTCACATAGTGATTTGTTATCACATTATATACCTCTGACCATGAAGAACCGTTGCAACACACTGACGAGGACCCGACAAACACTATTCTTTTCGTGGTCCGGCGTAGACTGTCATTAAGGGTGGCAGATCTTCGGGAATGTTCATCTCTGAGTTTGTGTTTAGCTCCATAGAGTAGGAAATGGGTACATTGTGCATAAGGATGGTTAGTATACACATTGAGCATGTGCATAGTAAATGTACATATTGTTCATATGCATAGTCAGCATTTATACTGTTGTGATATAGTATTATTATGATATAATATTATTGTGGTATTATCATTATGCCAGATATTGTGTTGCAAGTTTATTGGATTATTTATTTATTAAATATCATGAATATATCTGCTGATTTTATGTTATTTTATGGATTGTATGTTGAACTATGTTGGCATGTTTATTGTTTCTTGGCTGCCATATTGGTATGCGATGTAGGGGATCTCACCTCTTTGCTGTATTGTTTGTCTATTATGTTTTTATGATTATGTTTGATAAAGACCGAAAGAAAGACGAGGTTGGATCGCCTAGGTTTGAGTTGGAATGACTTTGTTTGATCAGTTTACAATGCCTGCAATGAGGGATTTCTCTGATTACATGCAAGTGTAGCTTCACAGAGGCACTGATGCCTGGCATGTCAACCCAAATACTCATCGTTTTGGTTATATAGGAGAGGTGACCCTATCCCAGAGTAGGACCTACCCTGGAATCCCTACTGTTACATATAACGCTTATGTACATGTAGAGTTCTCCATGTCTATTAGAGAACTATGGGATATTGCTCACCGTTTGCCTAGAGAAGACTCTATGGAGTCAACTGCTCGGACTCCTGTCTGTAGAGACACATCCCGACTAGAGAACGTGTCTGTAGAGGATCTGGGAGAGGATCAGGTTTAGGACCTTTCTCTCTAGGTTTTTGGGCTTGGGCCAAGTCGAGTTTTTATATGGTAGTTGGGTATAAGCTTTGATTTTTGTAAATCTTATGTATTAAATAATATTGGTGAATTATGTTGTTTTATGTAATGTATGTTAATCAGTTAATTATATTTTATAATCTCTAAAGGTTTAGTAAATTTATATTATCCACTAAAAGGAAATTTTGGAGTTCGTGTCGTACCAGGTAAAAGCTTTTATAACTTAGGTTAAGTTTTAGAAGTTTTAATCTTAAATGTAATACCCTAAGGTGGGTGTTACATTGGGAAAGTTTTAAAGATTTGTTAAATTCTTGCCCACATCATGGTTTTGAAAAATGGTGCATTATAAGCTTCTTTTATGAAGGGTTAACACCTGAAACCAAACAATTCGTGGAAATAATGTGCAATGGCAAGTTTCTTGATAAAGAACCTGAAGAAGCTTTAGAATATTTAGACCATTGGGAAGAGAATTCAATCTTGGTGTGGTACTAATCATTCTATAAATTCAATTAGATCTAACCTTACAAGTGCTAGTAAAAGAAAATGTCACCTTAGTTAAGAAGAAGATCTAAATGCTAGGTTTGCCAGTTTAGCTAGAAAGATTGAAGTCATGGAATCAGGAAAAGTAAAAGAAATCAAATCTGTGCAAAACGAAGAAATTTGTGGCATTTGTGATGAATTAGGACACTCAACAAATGAATGTCCAAAAATTCTTATTTTTAAAGAAGTTGTGCATGAGTAAGTAAATGTAATCAATAATTTTAAAAAGTCATTCACCTCTTCTTTTTCAGATTCATACAATTCGGGATAGAGAAATCACCCGAACTTCAGTTGGAGGACTAATAATCAGGCACAGTTTATGCAACCACCACCTCCTCAAGCACAACTGGACTCTAAAAATTCTCAAGGATATACACCTTAGTCCCACCATACAAGAGAAACCTTGAAGCAACATTGCATGCATTCATGGAAAAGCAAAGGCCATTAATAACCAAAACACTCAAGCCATGATTGACATAAAAGACACTCTTACTAAATTTGCTTCTGCACTCACCATTTAGGAGAAAGGAAAATTTCCTTCTCAACCTTAACTAAATCCTAAGGATCAGTATAATCTAAATGAGGGTAGTTTAGAAACCCAACAAATTGATCAAGTCAAGTCAGTGATAACTCTTAGGAATGGAAAGGTTGTTAAAAAAAATTCCTGAACCTTGTGGGAGAGATGATGAATCATTCCCCCAAGATAAGGAAGAGATTGATAAGCCACTTGGCCAAAAGGAGACCAAACTCTCACCTTCACCCCCATTTCCTCAAGCATTAAACAATTCAAGGAAACTGAACCACAACACTGAAATTTTTGAAATTTGTAAATAAGTGAAGGTCAATATTCCTTTGTTAGATGTTATCAATCAGGTTCCCTCTTATGCCAAATTTTTGAAGGACTTGTGCACTGTTAAAAGGAAACTAAATATGAAAAAGAAAACCTTTTTGGCTGACCAGTTAAGCTCCATTCTTCAGAATAATAATACCTTCAATATAAAGACCCTGGTTGTCCTACAATTTCATGTATTATTGGAGAACATAAAATTGAACAAGTTTTACTTGATCTTGGTACTAGTGTTAATTTGCTTCTATATTCAGTTTATCAGCAACTCAACCTGGGTGAGTTAAAACTAACTTCTATAACTCTTTTGCTTGCCGATAGATTAATTAAAATTTCAAAAAGAGTAGTAGAAAATGTGTTGGTACAAGTTGATAAATTCATATATCCTATGGATTTTATTGTCATGGAAACTGAACCTATGGTTAATAATTACAAGTCAATTCCTATTATTTTAGGTCGCCTATTTTTAGCAACATCTAATGCTTTGATAAATTACAGAAATGGAGCGATGAAGCTAACATTTGAAAATATGATACTGGAGTTTAATGTTTTCAACATATGCAAGCAACCACTGGAAGTCCATGACGAAAATGAGGAAGTTGAAGGGATTGAGGCCATTATAGATGATCATCTTTAAACCAGGAGTTCTTTTGACCCATTAGAAATATGTTTAATTAATTCATTTGACTCAGGTATGCAATTAGATGATGATATTTCTGAAATATGCTTTTTGTTTGATTGTACACAGGTAATGAAATACAAAGGATGGAAGTCAAGATTCAAAGAGCTAAAACCCATGAATGATAATACCCATAAAGAAATACCCACACTGGAATTAAAGTCATTACCTACTGGGTTGAAGTGCACTTTTTTAGGAGAAGAACAAAGCTTTCTAGTGGTAATTTCTTCGACCCTTACCAGAGAACAAGAAGATATGTTAATAGAAGTACTTAAAAAGCATAAAAGTGTAATTGAATGGACATTAAAGGACATAAAAGGTATTAATCCATTAATTTGTACACATAAAATATATTTAGAGGATAATGCTAAAACATCACAACAACCTCAAAGAAGATTAAATCCACACATGAAAGAGGTAGTTAGAGCTGAAGTTCTCAAATTACTTAATGTTAGAATTATATATCTTATCTCTGATAGCCAATGGGTAAGCCCTACACAAGTTGTACCTAAGAAATATGGAATAACAGTGGCTGAAAATGAAAAAGGTGAGTTAATAATACCTATGCGAGTCTCATCTAGTTGGCACATGTGTATTGATTTTAGAAAATTAAATGCTTTTCACTAGGAAAAATCATTTCCCCTTGCCATTTTTTGATCAAATTCTAGAAAGGGTAGCAAGACATCCTTACTACTATTTTCTTGATGGTTATTCGGGCTATTATCAAATACCCATTGCATTAGAAGATCAAGAAAATATCCCTTTTACATTCCCCTTTGACACTTTTGCATACAGAAGAATGCCTTTTGGCCTTTGTAATGCTCTGACAACATTCCAAATATGCATGCTAAGTATTTTTAGTGACATGGTATTTAGAGGTTTTCATAGATGACTTGACAATTTATAGAAATTCATTTTAAATTTGTCTTGACAATTTGTAAAAAGTTCTTAAAAAATGTGAAGAAAAATGACTTATGTTAAATTGGAAAAAATGTCATTACATGGTTACCTCAAGAATAGTGTTAGGTCATGTGACATTTTCTAAAGGAATTGAAGTTAATAAGGCCAAAGTTGAATTAATTGCCCATTTGCCTTCACCAAAAATAGTCAGGGAAGTTCATTCATTTTTAGGACATGCAGGATTTTACAAAAGATTCATTAAGGACTTTAGTGCCATATCTAGACCATTATGTAATCTTCTAATAAAAGATGCACCATTTGATTGGACTCAAGAATGCCAAAAATCTTTTGAAAAATTAATTAGTCTTCTGACATCTGCCCCTATCATGTAACCCTCTGGCTGGTCATTGTCTTTTGAGTTAATGTGTGATACTAGTGATTTTGCTATTGGTGTTGTTTTAGGCCAAAGAAAGGAGGGTAAGCCTCATGTAATTTGTCGAACTTTGAATAGTGTACAAATGAATTATACCACTACTAAGAAAGAACTACTTGCTGTAATTTTTGCATTGGACAAATTTTAAGTTATTTAATTGGTTCTTCTACTGTTGTTGCTTTAAGAATTCAACATTATAATAAAAGATAAGAAAGAAGCTGAAAATGTTATTGCAGATCATTTGTCCAGACTTATAACAGACTCACCTTTTGACATCACACCTATCAATGATTCTTTTTTCGATGAATTTTTATTTTCTGTCAATTTCATGCCTTTGTTTGCTAAAATTGTCAATTTTCCTGTAACAGGAAAGATGCCGCCTCAATGGATGCACCAAAACAGAAGAAAATTTTTGACTGAGGTAAAAAAAATTTATTAGGATGACCCATATTTTTTCAAATATTGTCCTGATCAAATCATTCGGAGATGTGTGCCGACAGTGAGGTAGGTAACGTCAATAAATTTTGTTACTCAGAAGCATGTGGATGTCACTTTTCTTCAAAGAAAATCGCTGTAAAAATCTTACAGTTTGAATTTTATTAGCCTATTTTATTTAAGGACAGCTATACATTTTGTAAAAGTTGTGAAAACTGTCAAAAATTGGGTTCTATTTCTAAGTGAAACATGATACGTCTGAGCCCTATCCTTGTCATTGAAATTTTTGATTGCTGGGAAATTAATTTCATGGGTCCATTTCCATCATCATTTGGATTTGTGTATATTTTGGTTGTAATTGATTATGTCTCAAAATGGATTGAAGCGATTCTATGTCGACACAATGATCAAAAAATTATTCTTAAATTTTAAAAGAATATATCTTGAGTCGATTTGGAATCTATCGAGCTATCATCAATGATGGGGGAACACATTTTTGCAATAAACCATTTGAATCCTTAATGAAGAAATATGGCATTACACACAAAATTGTCACCCCTTATCACCTTCAAACAAGTGGACAAGTAGAATTAGCAAATAGGGAGATTAAACAAATTTTGGAAAAAAATGATTAACCCAAACTGTGAAGATTGATCTTTAAGATTAAACGATGCACTTTGGGCTTACCGTACTGCTTTCAAAACATCTTTAGGAATGTCATCCTATCGGTTAGTCTATGGAAAACCTTGTCACTTGCTTGTAGAATTGGAGCATAAAGCATTTTGAGTCATTAAAGCTTTCAACCTAAACCTTGATTATGCTTGCAAGATACGCAAATTGTAATTAAATGAACTTGAGGAATTGAGAAATGATGCATATGAAAACTCAAAAATTTATAAAGCTAGAACAAAAGCTTTTCATGACAAATTAGTTTTGAGGAAATCTTTTGAAATTAGTTAAAAAGTTCTGCTTTATAATTCTCGTCTTCATATATTTCCTAGAAAATTGATACCTAGGTGGAGTGGCCCTTTTGTTGTCAAACATGTGTATTCACATGGGGCCATGGACATTGAGAACCCTATGAATGATAATGTATTTAAGGTCAATGGACAAAGACTCAAACTATTTTTGAAAACCCAAGTTGTTGAGGTAGAATCCATCTCCCTTTCTAATCCATGTAATGAGAAGAATTTATTTTAATTTTATTGTTTTCTTTTTGCAGTTCTTTGTGACCCCGGTTAAGTGGTGGATAATGGTACTCCGTGACTCTCAAGTTGATTTGTTTTTTAATTCTCCATAATAATTGATTCCTTCTCCTTTAAAATGAATGTCATTCTCTTGAATTTAAGAAAATGTTTTCCTTCTCTTCCTCAAAATGCTCTAACAAAAATCTATAACCTTAGGTGTGAAAGATTGAGAATGTTAATGCACAAGGGCATCCCGGAAGATATACGCTGGATAATCGAAGCAAATGTCTGTTTAGCAGGTGAATCTTCAAATTCATTTGCCTCATACATACTAAGTCTTGGTAAAAGTTCGTATTCTAAAAGAAGAAAAGCAAAAAGAATGCAAGTTTGTCATAAATGTGCACGATGGAATTGTAACAAGCGATGTCGTTCTTTGGAGTTGGTTTCCACAAACTGAGAAGATAAAATATACTTTATTAAGAATGGACTAATAAGGAGTCATTAGATGATATTGTATTAACTCTTAAGATGCATTCTTGTGGAGTTGTGCATCGTGAAATTCTTAATTTGTGGAATCTCTTCAGGGATGAACAAAAGTGTTACAGTCTTGGGAATCTGCCTCAGAAAGACATTGTTTGCCAATTTATAAGAAAATTAGATGGGAAGCTTATCCTCGACTCATAGAAGACATTTAAGCCGTTACTGGATATAAAACCAAAGGAAGATGCGAGCCAAAATCACAACAACATGTATGTTATTATCTTGTTAATCTAAAAAAAAGAGAAAAAAAAGGGCAATCGAAAAAGCACCATGCTCTTAATTGAGTGTGGAGCCCCTAACCTTAGGGTTAGACTCATCATTGACTTGGGTTAGACCTTTGCACACCAGTCTTTAAATAAGATTTGTGTACCATGCTCTGTAGAGAGCCGTTCTCAGTGACCCAAAGTTTACCTTTTAGGCAAGCTGAGATGATAGGCAGATAAAAGCGCCTCGTGTTAGCATACTCACGTGACTATGAAACTAAGCTGGATCCTGTGATTTCAGGCCATGAACTTTCCAACGACCTCTCGCTGGCTGTGGTGGTTGGTGGTGGCTGTCAGATTTGCGCACTTTAATTAGTTGCGTCGAAGCTCAATCCAAAATATTCCATGTAATACCCCAAAATTTCCTATCTTGTAAACAGTAATTTTGACAATTAACAGAATTTTACTGTTTAGTAATTTTTGGATACTGTAAAATTATTTTGATTATTCCGTCAGCGTATTTGATCGTTTTGAGTGATTTACTCCGTGTCAGGAAAATAAAAATTTTTGGCTCGGGGAAAACTTTACGTAATTTAATTTTTACTATTAGGTTTTAATTATTTTACGTGATCTGATTTGATATTTGTATATTTTCTAATATTTATGATTTTTGTGGATGATTATGAATTTTTTTACTATATGTGGGCCCAAGTGGTCCTATGTAGGCCCAGGTGGCCATACGTGGCCCCAGGTGGGTCCCGCAAAGTGAAAAAATTTTCTACGGATAGAAAAATTTATACAGTTTAGACGGAGACAGGGGATCTTACTAAACCTGAATCCAAAAATAGTTTTTAAAATTTTCTTTTACTGTGTTTTGTACTGTATTTATTTATCAGCGATAAAAATATAGTAAAAATATTATTTGTAGGGTTATAGCAGATAAAAATAATAAAAATTATACTACGTAGTCAATAAAGAGGGCTTGACTTGATTTGTACCCTTGGATGAGAATACTTAGTTTGAAGATTAACCATTGATTTAATCAACGGTTAAGAAATAAACTTAATAAAGAAGCATTGGATAATCACCATTGATTTAATCAATGGTGTGAGAATAAACTTAGTTAGGAAGGCTTTGATATCAACCGTCGATTTAATCAACGGTGTAGAATTGGTCTTGAAAAGTGACAGAGACCATTTATAACCATTGGATTTAGATTTAATCTACGGTGAAGATTTAGTCTTATAAAGTAACAAGGACCATTTATGACCATTGGATTTGGATTTAATCAATGGTGGAGATTTGGTCTTCTAAAAAGGCTATGACTAATTATAACCCTTGGATTAAAAGTAAGAAGGAGTAATCTTGACCCTTTATTTTGGAGACACATCTAATGGCTAGGATTTAAAGGAGAAAGATCCAATGGCCTAGATTGAGTCTTCTAATCAAAAGTCTACCTAAATTCTAACCATTGAATTAATCAATGGCTAGAAATGCTTCAAATAATGGCTTGAAAAAGATGACAACTTTGAAGAAGCAAGAATGAAGGGGGGGACAGTTTTTGAGCTTCATTTTGGAGCTAAAGAAAAAAAAACTTGTCATTATTAGATGTCTTGATCAATTATACATAATTATTGGTCATTTTCCTAAAGCAAAAATATTTTCTTCTTTCTCTCCATGCAAGCTACGGCCATGCACTCTAAAGGGGGCCAATTCCTTTACTCATTTTACTTGGTCATTCTTCTAACAATAATTCAAGAAAACTAAATAAAAGTAAGTCAATTTTGGTGGCCCATTTCCTTTGCATCTCTACGGCAATGGAGAGCAAAATTGCTCTAAATTATTATATCTTTGTGATATATAGTAGAATGTATTTAATTGAACAAAGTAAGATTAAGTCAAATTTGGTGGCTTCTTCAAGTGCTTCCTATGGCCATGCAAGGAAAAAGGGGGGCCAAAAATCATTTCATTCATTTGCTATCTCACTTTATCATCTTTTCTCTCAATGACTTAGTGCCAATTATTTGTTCAAATAATTCACTCATTTCTCACTCACTCTCCACGGCAATGCATCCATTTGTGAGGCAAATTATTACAAATCAATTCCTATCATTTTCTATCACTTTGTCTTGGTCAACATGTATTATTATTGATTTGTTTGCATCCTTAGGAGAGTGTTTGGAGGGGGGCACAATTTTTGGTGCCTTAAGAGGATGGCAAAGTGGAAGACCATCATTATTACTCATTCTTGGTCTTCCTTTGTCAATTTCAAGAAGCTAAACTTAGAAAATTTTCTCTCCTTTCTCTTCTACTCTATGTTTCGGCCATGACCATCAAGAACATCTTTCATCACTTTTTAATTTCATCCAACCATAGATCTTGAATCTACATGATATTCTAAGCAACTTTCATGTTAGAGATTTTCTCTAAATCATTCATCTTCATGCATTTTCTTCAAGAGCCAAGTTATAGGGTATTTGTGGTGAAGTGTAAGGAAACTTCATTTCTTCTCTCTTTTTCATGTTCTAAACCATGTTTGATCCATGGTTCCTCTTAATCAAGCTTAGTATACTAATTTTTATGTATTTTATTTTGTATTTGAGAAGCCTTTGGTGGTGAAGGACTTGGAAAAAGAAGCAAATCAAGAAGCTTTTGAGGATCTTCAAGAAGTAAAAGGGAGATCCATCTCACCAACCAAGCATGGTGGTGAGAGATGGTCTTATATTTGATGGATGGTGAATCTATGTGAGGATTTCAATCCATGGTCATGTAATAATTTATGTGTGTTTATGAGCTTTGATTTATTTGCTTATGCTTGATATGCTTTGTATGATTTTATGGCTTTGATGATATGCTTATATTATGCATGATAAGTATATGGCATGCTTATAGTATTTATGATGAAATATATATATGTGTATGTCATGATGTGGTGATGAAAAGGAATTCAATTTTTGGCTCCAATAGCCAAAGGAGAGGGTTCGATTTTTGATGCCTTTGATTCGGGTTCATGTTGAAATTTTTCAAGAACAAGAGAATTGATTTTTGGGTCCTTAGAACAATGAGAATTTCAGCCAAGACACCTCAAAATAGGTGTTCACAAATTAATATTTTCATAAAAAATGAAAATGGATGATTTGAAGAGTATGGAAAATAAACAAAGGGTTTTTTTTTCAAGAGAACAAGAATACAGTTTTTGAGAAATTTTTATTAATTTATTTTGTGTAAAAAGATCCTAAGTGTTTTTCTAAATATGAGTTTTGAATGAAACGGGCAAACATTGATTTTAAGGATTTGCAAAGAAAGTGAAAAAGGATTTGTAAAGAAAGTGAAAAAGGACTTGAACAAATGAGTTTGGTTTTTATAATCATCGGTATTTCGGTTTTGAAAATAAAATTTTAATGGTTTTGTTTGTGTAAAACCATATCATTTTAGAAGGAAAAATATTTTGATAATTTTCAATAGTCATGTCCACGTTTTCAAAGGCTTGTAATGCATTGATTTTGATGAAACAAAGTGATTTTCCAAGTGGAAATATAATTAATTTAATACAAGGAATTTGAAAAGTGAATTAGAGTATTTTAGCACTTGAGAAATGAATTGTTATGTAAATGGAAAAGAAAGGTTGCAAGTGAGCCTCAATTTGTTTTAAAAAAAAAGAATTTATTTTTGTTAAAATTGATGTAAAAAAAATGAAGAATACAATAGTGATTTGGTATTTTCTAACGTGTAACTCATCCATTGGATTTTGGAAAGCGTTAGTAATTTTTAAAGTTAGAAACATTGATTTAATTCAATGGAATTGTGAATTTGTGGAATATACTGTGAAAAAGGATTTTCTTGAGTAAGAAGATATATTAAATGAAGTAGAAAGTTATATTATTTTGAGGAAGGTTGATTTGGAAATGATTTGAGAAAAATGGAGAATATAATGGTATTTTAAAAATTTACTAACGTATAACTTATTTTTGAGTTTTGAAGTGCGTTAGAAAATGTTAAGTTTTGAAACGTTGATTTATATCAATGGAAAAGTGATTTTGTGAATTATATTTTGGAAAAGGATTTCTTGAGTAAAGAAATGTGGAAAAAGATTTTCTTGAGTAAAGAAAATGTGTTAAATAAAGTATAAAGTCATATTATTTTGAGAAAAGTGGAAATGGAGTTTTTGAAGAATGAGAAATATTTTCTGTAATGGAATTGTGGTAAAAAAAATTATTTACGTATCTTAAAAATGTAATTTTTAAAGTACGTGGTTTGAAATACAGTAAAATATCTCTAAAGTGTTTGGAAATGCAGTAAAATCTTTTTATGCGATTTGAAATATGATAAAATATTACTATGCGATTGGAGATGCGTTGAAACATTTTAAGTGATTTGAATTACATTTAAATATTTTACGTAATTTGAACTACTGTTGAAAATTCATTATGTGATTTAAAAGTGATAGAATATTTTTACGTGATTGTGAAAATGACAAAAAATCGTTATGTGATTTGGAAAGTGTTTTATAACTACAAAAATGTGATAATATGATTTTTTTATTGAAAATACAGTATAAATATTGTAGAACCAGTATATGGATGCTGTGTGAGAAAATGACATGTTTTGCCTGTGATTGGGATTTGGTGCATTATACGTGCATTGAAAAATATGCGTTGAAGCATATGATTACATTGAACAAATGAAATTGAAAAGATTTGGCCCTTTGGGGTTGGACTTGCACTGATATATTTGTGCATTGTATAAAATATAGCTAATAGCTATTATGACCCTTGTTGTTACCAAGTGGCTTCCAGTACTCAAGAGGGGGGGTGAATTGAGTATAAAAACTTTTTTGCAAAACCTCTTTTTAATTAAAACAAATATCAAAAGCTTAATAAATAAATGCACAGAAAGAATGAGAAGAAGAGAACAAACAATAAAGAACAGCGTAAAATAAATGTGCAATAAAATAAATTGCTTAAAATAAATAGATTAGGGAAAAGAGAAGCAGGCACAGTATTTATCCTGGTTCGACCACTAACCCACTTGTGGTCTACGTCCAGTCCTCGAAAGCCGAGATTTTTCACTAAGTATACAAGCTTCAATAGGTGCTTGCTACCGTTACAAAATAGAGCTCTTTTCACACACAGGGACACTATACCCTTGTGCTAAAGTCTCAGCCTGCAGGGATACCTCACCCTTATACAAACCTTGAGGGATACCTCACCCTCGATACAAAATATCAGGAAATAGATGAAGAGAAACTCTCACTCAGAGTAAGTAATACAAATTGAAGCACTATAGAGCTCTCTAACAATATCTCAGAATTTTACCAAAAGAGTACAGAGAGAAAAAGAGAGGAAGTATGCAAACAGTATTTTAGCACAGTTCAGAAAATAAGAAATAAGGATTCGTGCTTTTGCAGCCGTGAGGGAGGTCTCTATTTATAGAGCCTCTGATCAGAAAATTTCACTGGAGAAATTGATTACTTAATTAATGCATAAATTCGTTGCGTATTAATTTCAAAAACAGAAGCTGAAAAACATGGGATATTCGAATACAATACTGTGGTATTCAAATACCACTGATATATATATATATAAATGGTTTAAACTTAAAGTATTCGAATGCCGTTATAAGGTATTCGAATACCTTTTATATCAGTGTATAAAACAACAAAACAGACCCACGTTATTCGAATACCATATCACGGTATTCGAATGCCTTTAGCTGAAAACACATTTATTAAAGCCTTTTGAAAGGGTGTATTCGAATGCCTTACATGGTATTCGAATACCTCTATAAAAACACGTTGTATTCGAATGCCTCGGGAGTATTCGAATACCTTATTAAAAACCACGTTTGAAGAGACTTTTTCAGAGGACAGTATTCGAATGATTTTAAGTTTATTCGAATGCTTCTGTTTGAAAACGTTATAAACACCTTTAAGAACTTTAATTTGGTTTGTGAGAAAACATGTTTTTAGATCTTTTGACTAAAACACTGAGATATCCTATGAAAGCTCTGTACAATAAAGATCCTAAGTCCTAAAGCTAAGCTTGAACGCCTTGGACTTGATCTTCTCATGATCTCATCATCTCCATATTTGTTATCATCAAAACTCAGTGTTGCATAGTAATCACATTCTCCCCCTTTTTGATGATGACAAACTAACAGTGAGAAAAGCATTAGTTCATATAAATAACAAGCATAATCTCCCCCTTGCTTTTGGAATCTAAGAGCTAGTGTTAATCCTGTCTTTTCTCAAAAGGAGTTGATTTCTCTCCCCCTTTTGATATGATCAAAAAGGATATACTCAACTAATAAAGCATAATGATATGAGGTAAGCAAAAGCATATATAATTGACAAGGAAAGTACTCATTTTATTAAATGAAAGTGGCAAGCACAGGTACAAAAGTAATTAAAGGGTAGCAATACAATAAGCAGCTAAAAACAACATAAGTGACTGGTCCTAAGGCTAAGCAACCCCTAGAAGTAGGCATCCGGTGGTGGAGGTGGAGAGGCAGGGTCATTGCCAGACAGCAAGGCTCGAAGGGCAACTGTTCACGTTCAACACCAGCGATTCTGTCAAACAGAATAGTGAAGGTGTTTTCCATGTAGTTCCTGTTATCCAACAGGGTAGCCAAAAGTTGCTCATTCGTGACAGGAGTGGGAACATCAGCAGCAGCAGCAGGGGCAGCAGAGTCATTGTCTTCATCATCAACTTCCACTGGGAACACCCATCCTTCATCAGTCCTGATCATCTTCATTTTGTTGAGAGTAAAGGAACCAAAGACGTGATGATGGGTTAGCGGGGTCGCGCGCTCGGTTTCCAGAAGGTGTGGATACTTGCCTAAGAAGGCAGAGATGATTACACCGTAGGGAAGTTCACATCGCTCTTTACCTCGTGCCCTCATCATGTGCTTCATAATGAAGACGGGCCAGTTGATCTGATGGCCTTGCTTGAGAATCCATAGCATAAACACGTCGTCTTCACTCATGTAGGCGTAGTTCCCACCTCTAGAAGCGAGAATGTGGCCATAGGCATAGTGGAGGAGCCTGTCCTGACTCTTCATCATGCCCCCTTTTCCTTTTTGAGTTGAAGGTAAAGCCAACCCGGGGTGAAGAACATCCTCGATAGCTTGGTTCTTATCGAAGAGTTGGAGGAGTGAATCTTCGTCAGCAAAGTGGCCAGTGGACGGTAAGCCAAACATCGGAACCCAATCGCCAGGTGTGATCACGATGTTTTGATCGCAAATACTGGAGTGCAGTTCCTGACCTTCAATCTTCAGATATCAGTAAAACATTTTGATGAGGTCGGGATACAACGGAGCAGAGAAGGAGCAGAAGCGAAGAACGCCTTGGTGGCTTAGCCGGTTGAGAAAGTCAAAGCCACCTTCTCTCTCGAAGAAACCCAAGTCGAGGTATTTAGGATGCACCAAGTTACGCTCTCGAAAGTGTGTAATGAAGCGCCCGAGCTGTTGCTCATTAGAGGAAAGCCTGCGAAGGTCCAAAGGGTTGTTGCATGGAGCCGTCTTCGTACGAGGACGCTTAGAGCGAGAGGAAGAAGTGTAGAGACCGTGAGAGAGGGTGGTTACAGAAGGAGGGAAAACCAAAGGTTTGAAGAGTGGGTATAGACAAGAGAGGTGTATTCGGATACGTGGGGAAAAGGGGTATTTAAAGGAGGGAGGAGGGTATACGAATAGGAGAGCCCAACAGACGCGGTCACCAGACAGGAGGTATTCGAATACCACACCTAGTATTCGAATAAAACACCAGAAAAAGCTTGGCTACCACACGAGGGTATTCAAATCCTTTTAAAGGAATTCGAATGCACATGGAGTATTCGAATACTCCAGAGACTGACTGAAAGTATTCGAATATTCCAGAGACAGAGGAGCAGGCTAAGGGAGCAGGTATTCGAATACTACATGCTAGTATTTGAATACGTCTGAGATAAACAGAGACAGGAGATGTCTGGGTATTCGAATAACCCTATGGTATTCGAATGCACCAGAGAGCTATTGCGAGGACTGAGACATAAAAGTCTCTGGGTATTCGAATAACCCTTTAAGGTATTCGAATGCCCCAAACATAAAAGCATAGATTTTCTCATATAACAGAGGAGTATTCGAATATCCTATGGAAGTATTCAAATAGCTAAACAGGAAAAACACTTATAAATGTTCAGAAAATGTAATTTTTGAAAGATAATCGCATACCTGTTGATGAAGTTCCTGCAAAAAAGATTTGAGAAAACTCCGACGCTCAAGTCAGTAATAATTTAAGAAGGATCAAACATAAATTTAAGCAAATAGCAAGCATTTAAATGTTGGATTGATCAATTATGCCCAATTCTCCTCTTATATAATAAAATGCTTCTTTTGCTAGGGGTTTAGTGAAAATATCTGCAAGTTGCTTAGATGTTTCAACAAATTCAAGAATGCAATCCCCTTTTTGAACGTGATCTCTGATAAAGTGGTGTCTTATCTCTATATGCTTTGTTCTAGAATGCAGTATAGGATTCTTAGAGATATTTATTGCACTAGTGTTATCACATCTTATAGGGATGTGATCAAGCTGAAAACCGTAGTCTAAGAGTTGTTGCTTCATCCAAAGGATTTGAGCGTTAACTCCCTACCGCAACATATTCATTTCGGTGGTAGACAAAGCCACACTGTTTTGTTTCTTACTATGCCAAGAAACTAAAGAACTACCAAGCAAGTGGCATGTCCTACTAGTACTTTTTCTGTCTAATTTGCACCCAGCAAAGTAAGAGTTAGAATAGCCTATTAGGCTACAAGAGGCACCCTTAGGATACCATAAGCCTATTTGTAAAGTGCCTACTAGGTAGTTCATTATTCGTTTGACAGCACTTAAGTGAGATTCCTTAGGGTTTGCTTGATATCTAGCACACATGCATACACTAAACATTATATCTGGCCTACTAGCAGTAAGATAAAGGAGAGAACCAATCATACCTCTATATTTCATTATTTCTACTGATTTACCTCCTTCATCTTTGTCCAAATAGCAAGACGTGCCCATTGGAGTGGCCATATGTTTAGCGTTTTCCATTTCAAATCTCTTCAGCAATTCCTTGCAGTATTTTGTTTGACTTATGAAAGTCCCTTCGTTTGTTTGTTTGATTTGAAGTCCAAGGAAGAAATTTAATTCTCCCATCATTGACATTTCAAATTCATTCTGCATTGACGTAGTAAATTCTTTGCAAAGGGATTCATTAGTAGCACCGAAAATAATATCATCCATATATACTTGCACAAGAAGAATGTCATGCTTTTTATTTTTAATAAAAAGAGTAGTATCAACTTTTCCTCTCGAAAAACTATTTTCCAAAAGAAACTTGCTCAACCTTTCGTACCAAGCTCTAGGAGCTTGCTTTAAACCATATAAAGCCTTTTTAAGTTTAAAAACATGGTTAGGTAGTTCATGATTTTCAAAACCTGGAGGTTGTTCAACGTATACCTCCTCTTGAATAAAACCATTCAGAAAAGCACTCTTAACATCCATTTGATATAATTTGAAATCCATGATGCAAGCATAAGCAAGTAGCATTCTAATAGCTTCTAATCTAGCTACAGGTGCATAGGTTTCTTCATAATCTATTCCTTCTTCTTGATTATACCCTTTAGCAACCAAAAACATGAAAATGTGAGACATTTGGCTTTCTTCCCTTATACAACTCATATGGGATTCTCTTTAAAATAGGCCTTATAAGAGCCCGGTTCATTACATAACAAGCTGTACTTACAACATCTGCCCAGAAGTATTTAGGAAGGGCAGCCTCATTAAGCATAGTTCTTTCCATTTCTTCTAAAGAACGGTTTTTCCTTTCTACAACTCCGTTTTGTTGTGTAGTTCTAGGGGCAGAGAAATTATGATTAATGTCATGTTCATCACACTAATTTTCAAAAACATTGTTTTCAAATTCACCACCGTGGTCACTTCTTATAGAGGATATTTGAAAACCTTTTTCATTTTGAATAACTTTGGCAAGTCTTTTAAAAGCTAGAAATGAATCATTTTTATTTGTAAGAAATAAAGTCCATGTAAACCTAGAAAAATCATCCACGATCACTAAAGTATAGTAATTCCCACCAAAGCTCATAGTTCTAGAAAGTCCAAATAGATCCATGTGCAAAAGTTGTAAAGGTCTAGTGGTAGAAACTATATTTTTCGCTTTAAAAGAGACCTTTATTTGTTTACCCTTTTGACATGCATCACATAATTTATCTTTTATAAAATTAAGCTTGGGTAGTCTAATTACTAGCTCTTTAGAGACCAACTTCTTTAAGTGATCCATGTGAATGTGTGCAATTCTCCTATGCCATAACCATGAATCATCATTCTTACTCAAAAGACATTTCGCATCATTTGAAGATATATCATCAAGACTAATCATATAGATGTTGTTTACTCTATGACCAATGAATTTAACATGCTTGTCATTTTTATCTTCAATTATGCAACAGTTTGAATCAAATATGACTTTATTTCCTTTATCACATAATTGGCTAATACTAAGTAAGTTGTGTTTCAAGCCTTCAACAAGCAGCACATTTTCAATGGAAGAGTTAGGGTTCTTACCGACTTTGCCGATTCCAAGAATTTTACCCTTGTTATTATCGCCATAAGTGACGTGTCCATGATTCTTGGGAATAAGTGCGGTGAACTTTGAGTCATCCCCGGTCATGTGCTTGGAGCAGCTGCTATCAAGATACCAATTTGAACTCTTGGCTTTTAAGCACACCTACAACACAAGTTTAGTTTTTAACTTTTGGTACCCAAACTTTCTTGGGTCCTTGTGTATCAGTTTTGGGTAAAGTACCCTTGGGAACCCAAACCATTTTTGTTCCACATTTTGTACTTATATTTTTCCTCGCATTACATGTTGAAGCACTATGTCCTTTTCTTCCACAATAAAAACATTTTATAAAAGGACTACTTGAAACATTAGAATGCACAAAGAAATTTTTATAGAGTTTTTGTTGATTTTTCGGGTTATAACCTACCCCGGCTTTTTGAAAAACCACTCTTTGTCTTCCTAATAAAATATTTAAATTATCCCTTCCAAAAGTAAATTTAGAAAGAGTGTTCTTTAGGTCTTCATTTTCTTTTTCAAGCATATGACATGAAGAAGAAGATGAAGAAGTAGAAGAATATGAAGGATGATTTGTGCATGCATCAATGATTCCTAAAGTTTCATTTTTAATTTTCAATTCTTCTATTTCTTTGTTTAAAACAAGAATTTGATTTTCTAAAGAAGAAATTGTTTTCTTAGATGAGGAAATAATTTTTGTGAGTTTTAAAGATTCTTCATGTAGTTCCTCAAAGGCATCTTGTAACTCATCGTAAGAAGGTAATAAAGTATTAGAACTTACCTCATTTTCGCTTTCTTCTTCATCTCCTTTTGCCATGAGACACAGTTGAGCTTCTTCGCTATCCGAACTGTCGATTGAGTCCATGTCGTTTTCATCCCACGCTATGTAGGCTTTTCTCCCTTTTCTTTCCTTGAAGGGTTTCTTTTCAAATTTTTCCTTCTTCTTTTGATAGACTGGGCACTCCATTTTCATGTGACAAGGTTTGCCACATTCATAGCAAGTTGGAGTCGATGAAGTTCCTTCGCCTTTGAAGTGTGTCTTTTTAGGAGGGAAAGGAGGTCTTCTTTGCGTTCCCTTTTTCCTGAGAAATTTACCAAACTTTTTAACTAGTAAACTTAAATTTTCTTCACTTACCTCAATGTTCTCTAAGTTTTCTTCATTTTCTTCATCATCATTTTCGATTAATGAGGAAGTGGCTTTGAGAGCTATTCCCTTTTTCTTTTTATCGTTTTCTTTGCTTTGACTTAGTCTACTCAGTTCGAGTTCATGCTCATGAAGTTTTCCAAAGAGGGTAGCTAGGGTCATTGTGGACAAGTCCCTCGATTCTGATATTGCTGTCACTTTGGGTTGCCAAATCCTGCTAAGACATCTCAGCACTTTGTTAATTAAATCTTCATTAGAAAAGCTTTTGCCTAAAGATGCAAGATGATTAACTATGTGGGTGAACCTCTTTTGCATTTCCCGAATGCTTTCTCCTTGGTTCATTCTGAATAGTTCATATTCATGAGTTAGAGAATTGATTCTCGATCTCTTAACTTCGCTAGTACCCTCATAGGTAACTTACAAAGTATCCCACATTTCTTTAGCAGTTTTACAATTTGAAATTCTAAAAAACTCATCATATCCTAAAGCAGTAGTAATAATATTTTTGGCTTTTAAATTAAATTGAACTTTTCTTCTGTCTTCATCAGACCATTTATTTCGTGGTGTTTCGGTCCTTACACCATCGATCTCATGTATGGGTATAAAAGCGTCGTTTTCGACAGCGTCCTAAACATCTAGATCAATAGCTTCGAAGAAGATTTTCATTCTTTCCTTCCAATATGCGTAACCATCCCCATTGAAAAAGGGTGGTCGGTTTATGGAGGATCCTTCTGAAAAACCATTTGAAGAAGCCATATACTCTTGAAGCTGCTAAGCTTTTTATACAAGAGTCTTGCTCTGATACTACTTGTTACCAAGTGGCTTCCAGTACTCAAGAGGGGGGTGAATTGAGTATAAAAACTTTTTCGTAAAACCTCTTTTTAATTAAAACAAATATCAAAAGCTTAATAAATAAATGCACAGAAAGAATGAGAAGAAGAGAATAAACAATAAAGAACAGCATAAAATAAATGTGTAATAAAATAAATTGCTTAAAATAAAGAGATTAGGGAAAAGAGAAGCAGGCACAGTATTTATCCTGGTTCGACCACTAACCCACTTGTGGTCTACGTCCAGTCCTCGAAAGTCGAGATTTTTCACTAAGTATACAAGCTTCAATAGGTGCTTGCTATCGTTACAAAATAGAGCTCTTTTCACACACAGGGACACTATACCCTTGTGCTAAAGTCTCAGCCTGCAGGGATACCTCACCCTTATACAAACCTTGAGGGATACCTCACCCTCGATATAAAATATCAGGAAATAGATAAAGAGAAACTCTCACTCAGAGTAAGTAATACAAATTGAAGCACTATAGAGCTCTCTAACAATATCTCAGAGTTTTACCAAAAGAGTACAGAGAGAAAAAGAGAGGAAGTATGCAAACAGTATTTTAGCACAGTTCAGAAAATAAGAAATAAGGATTCGTGCTTTTGCAGCCGTGAGGGAGGTCTCTATTTATAGAGCCTCTGATCAGAAAATTTCGCTGGAGAAATTGATTACTTAATTAATGCATAAATCCGTTGCGTATTAATTTCAAAAACAGAAGCTGAAAAATGTGGGATATTCGAATACAATACTGTGGTATTCGAATACCACTGATATATATATATAAAAACGGTTTAAACTTGAAGTATTTGAATGCCGTTATAAGGTATTCGAATACCTTTTATATCAGTGTATAAAACAACAAAATAGACCCACGTTATTCGAATACCATATCACAGTATTCGAATGCCTTTAGCTGAAAACACGTTTATTAAAGCCTTTTGAAAGGGTGTATTTGAATGCCTTACACGGTATTCGAATACCTCTATAAAAACACGTTGTATTCGAATGCCTCAGAGGAGTATTCGAATACCTTATTAAAAACCACGTTTGAAGAGACTTTTTCAGAGGACAGTATTCGAATGATTTTAAGTTTATTTGAATGCTTCTGTTTGAAAACGTTATAAACACCTTTAAGAACTTTAATTTGGTTTGTGAGAAAACATGTTTTTAGATCTTTTGACTAAAACACTGAGATATCCTATGAATGCTCTGTACAATAAAGATCCTAAGTCCTAAAGCTAAGCTTGAACACCTTGGACTTGATCTTCTCATGATCTCATCATCTCCATATTTGTTATCATCAAAACTCAGTGTTGCATGGTAATCACACTTGTGGTTGAAGAGGGAATGAGAATTGATAGTGAGGTCTATGATGGATCTTGGGGGCGTCAAGGTGCGGCGGTCGACCAGTGGACAGTTGGTAAGTACCCTGTGCCACTTTGCGAAGCAGTCCGTTGCAACGCATTGACAATACCCGACAAGAACACGATTCTATTCAATGACTAGGAGATTGTCTCTGGGCTAAGGCTGACAATTAACCAGAGCATTCTTCTCAAAATTGTGAAAACCTCCATGGAGTTATTTTTGATAAACTGAGTCTTTGTGCATATGCATAAATCTGAGCATTTATATCTGTGTGATATATTAATTGAGGAATATTAGTTATGACAATTGTTTTGAATACTTGGAAGATGATGATGATGATAATGCTGAGGGCATTATCATAATTATTGTTTATGATAATTGAATTGATAAATGATTGGATGATGATAGTTGATTAATGTTGATGACATGATCATAATTGTGGTATGATCTATCTGTATGATATTGCTGTTTGTGTTATCTTTGTGCTGCCATGTTTGTATTGGTGTAGGTGATCTCACCTCTTTGTTATATTGTTTTGCTTTGTCTGTATTGTTAAAATTATACAGTAGAAAGAATGAGTTGTTTTAGACATAACGGGTGGTAGATACTCAGAGATTAATGGAAACATTGAAAAGTGGCTGTCTCAAGTTTGAAGATGTGCCGGGTAGACAATGAGTAAAGTCTGATGCATCAAGATGGACAGAAAAAGGAATAAGTATGTTAAAGTTTCTCGTTAGTGTTGTACCGTGCTATTAAGTAGGACCCGTCATGGGGTTTGCTATTGTTAAAAAAAATAAGTCTGTTAATTTTATATTTCTCTTTAAATTGTGATATTAATTGGTGTCAATATTGCATAATAAATAGTTGAAATATGATTTTCAATATTACCTAATATTTTCAGTAAATTTACGTTTCAGTAAAGAAGAAATTTTGAAACCCATCTTTTATAACTCAAACTTTGTGCGAACTTCTTTTCAGATTATGAGTAGGGAGTCGGAAATGTGATGCCCTAAGGAGGGTGTTACATTAGTTGGTATCAGAGCACGATTTGAGTCTTTTGGGGTTTGTGGTTAGATCTATTTTGTTTGTGTTGTGTTCTCTGTGTTTGTTTTTTGAAAGGAAATAATGTTGTTTATAATGGATATTAGATCCATTGTATTTCGATCCGCACGCCTAAAAAAATGCAGTTATACTTGTGTGGAAGTGAAACATGTTACTAGTAATACAGTTGCAGCTACGGGAGCAACGGGAGCAATATGGAAAGATGACTGCACGAACAAAGGACCACTAATCAGTGGAAACTTTAGGATTTGATGGAAGAGAATCAGTCTTGGAATATAAGATTTCATAATTTTGGAACTTGATATTTTTTTTAAGATATTGAGAAAGTAATTAATTTCGATGGAAGATGTATTTACAACCATTGAGGAAACCAAAAGCAGTAAGTGATGTGAAAGAAAGTACTTAATGAAGGAATGTACGTCAAGAAAATAATTTGTGAAAAAGTTGGACACATTTTCCCAGAGATTATGCTCTTTGAAAACAAAGTTTTCTGTTAGTAAAATTTTAGATAGTAAGGGAAGTTGTTACTCTGAATGGAACGGGAGTGTTCTGAGCGGAAGATTTAAATAATGGAGATTGTGTCATTGGAGCTAATCCTATAAACCATACTGAATATTTCTGTGAGTAACCTATTCTTTATAACATATGATTGAGTAGATCAATTATATGTTAGAGTTATTCGTTATCCTCTGATTTGTTTACTTCTGTTTCTATTCTTAGCTAATCGAGCTATTCAAATTATTCAAATTGTTGTTATAGATCAAAACTTTGTGTTAGTTTGATCTGTTTCATAAACAGACGTGATCTTTGGAAATGGATTAGTTATTTTCCAACCATATCCAATGAGATTATTTCAACAGAGTGTGAGTAATCTAAAGAAAATTTATTCTTGAAAATCGGGTTACATCTAATTCTTTGCTGGATATGTTCGATAACAGGTTCGATTCATTTTGTTATCTTCCATGATGTTTTCTTTCATCTACTGCAATTGAAGGAATATCTTGTAAGAAAGGATATTTCTATATTTGTATCTGTGTTAACGTATCTGAGTGACGCAGCAGAAGCGTGGTGAATTCTTCAAAAGATTGGAATAATTCTTCTATGGGAAAATTTAAGACGGTAATGGAAAACCATAAAAAAAAATTTATGAAAGTATCTGGTATCGTGCTGTGGAAAGGAGAATTCAGTTAGTGAGACATTTCCTATTAAAAGCAAAAATCTAGAATATGTAGTGATACGAGGATAAGGAAATTTTAAGTAATACATTACATTAGTTGGAAGTTATCTGAGAAAAACTATTCTAGGCATGAATGAAGATTGGTTATCGTTATGTTGGTATCAGAGATATGGAATTTCTTTCTTTCTGGAGTAACATTCAACATCTTCAGTAGTTATAGGAGTCTGAGATATTTATTTGATTAGGAGAAGTTGAACATCAGCAAAAAGATTTTGTTGGTTAGAATAGTATAGCAAGATGTAAGAGAGGAAGCTTCATGGGAATTAGAAAATAAGATAAATAAGTAATGTTCATAATTATTCTGGGGTGTGAAATCATGGTTATTAAATTTCGAGGACGAAATTTCTTTTTAGAGGGGGAGTAATGTAACACCCCAAAATTTCTTATCTTGTAAACAGTAATTTTGACAGTTAACAGAATTTTACTGTTTAGTAATTTTTGGATGCAGTAAAACTATTTTGATTATTCCGTTAGCATATTTGATCGTTTTGAGTGATTTACTCCGTGTCAAGAAAATAAAAATTTTTGGGCCGGGGAAAACTTTATGTAATTTAATTTTTACCGTTAGGTTTTAATTATTTTACGTGATCTGATTTGATATTTGTGTGTTTTCTAATATTTGTGATTTTTGTGGATGATTATGAATTTTTTTACTATATGTGGGCCCAAGTGGTCCTATGTAGGCCCAGGTGGGTCCCGCAAAGTGAAAAAAAATTTTACAGATAGAAAATTTGTACTATTTACACGGAGATAAGGGATCTTACTAAACCTGAATCCAGAAATAGCTTTTAAAATTTTCTTTTACTGTGTTTTATATTGTATTTATTTATCAGGTGATAAAAATACAGTAAAAATATTATTTGTAGGGTTATAGCAGATAAAAATAATAAAAATTATACTGCGTAGTCAATAAAGAGGGCTTGACTTGATTTATACCCTTAGATGAGAATACTTAGTTTGAAGATTAACCATTGATTTAATCAACGGTTAAGAAATGAACTTAATAAAGAAGCATTGGATAATCACCATTGATTTAATCAATGGTGTGAGAATAAACTTGGTTAGGAAGGCTTTGATATCAACCGTCGATTTAATCAATGGTGTAGAATTGGTATTGAAAAGTGACAAAGACCATTTATAACCATTGAATTTAGATTTAATCTACGGTGGAGATTTAGTCTTACAAAGTAACAAGGACCATTTATGACCATTGGATTTGGATTTAATCAATGGTGGAGATTTGATATTCTAAAAAGGCTATGACTAATTATAACCCTTGGATTAAAAGTAAGAAGGGGTAATCTTGACCCTTTATTTTGGAGACACATCTAATGGCTAGGATTTAAAGGAAAAAAATCCAATAGCCTAGATTGAGTCTTCTAATCAAAAGTCTACCTAAATCCTAACCATTGAATTAATCAATGGCTAGAAATGCTTCAAATAATGGCTTGAAAAAGATGACAACTTTGAAGAAGCAAGAATTAAGGGGGAGACGATTTTTGAGCTTCATTTTGGAGCTAAAGAAAAAAAAAACTTTATATCATTATTAGATGCCTTGATCAATTATACATAATTATTGGTCATTTTCCTAAAGCAAAAATATTTTTTTCTTTCTCTCCATGCAAGCTACGACCATGCACTCTAAAGGGGGCCAATTCCTTTACTCATTTTACTTGGTCATTCTTCTAACAATAATTCAAGAAAGCTAAATAAAAGTAAGTCAATTTTGGTGGCTCATTT
This sequence comes from Ormosia semicastrata, assembly GCA_029884595.1. Lineage (NCBI taxonomy): Eukaryota > Viridiplantae > Streptophyta > Magnoliopsida > Fabales > Fabaceae > Ormosia > Ormosia semicastrata. Next base: position 11,975,374 of record JAQQTO010000062.1, on the reverse strand, counting down.
CCTTTGCATCTCTACGGCAATGGAGAGCAAAATTGCTCTAAATTATTATATCTTTGTGATATATAGTAGAATGTATTTAATTGAATAAAGTAAGACTAAGTCAAATTTGGTGGCTTCTCCAAGTGCTTCCTATGGCCATGCAAGGAAAAAAGGGGGCCAAAAATCATTTCATTCATTTGCTATCTCACTTTATCACCTTTTCTCTCAATGACTTAGTGCCAATTATTTGTTCAAATAATTCACTCATTTCTCACTCACTCTCCACGGCAATGCATCCATTTGTGAGGCAAATTATTACAAATCAATTCCTATCATTTTCTATCACTTTGTCTTGGTCAACATGCATTATTATTGATTTGTTTGCGTCTTTAGGAGAGTGTTTGGAGGGGGGCACGGTTTTTGGTGCCTTAAGAGGATGGCAAAGTGGAAGACCATCATTATTACTCATTCCTGGTCTTTCTTTGTCAATTTCAAGAAGCTAAACTTAGAAAATTTTCTCTCCTTTCTCTTCTACTCTATGTTTCGGCCACGACCATCAAGAACACCTTCCATCACTTTTTAATTTCATCTAACCATAGATCTTGAATCTACATGATATTCTAAGCAACTTTCATGTTGGAGACTTTCTCTAAATCATTCATCTTCAAGGACTTTCTTTAAGAGCCAAGTTATAGGGTATTTGTGGTGAAGTGTAAGGAAACTTCATTTCTTCTCTCTTTTTCATGTTCTAAATCATGTTTGATCCATGGTTCCTCTTAATCAAGCTTAGTATACTAATTTCTATGTATTTTGTTTTGTATTTGAGAAGCCTTTGGTGGTGAAGGACTTGGAAAAAGAAGCAAATCAAGAAGCTTTTGAGGATCTTCAAGAGGTAAGAGGGAGATGCATCTCACCAACCAAGCATGGCGGTGAGAGATGGTCTTATATTTGATGGATGGTGAATCCATGTGAGGATTCCAATCCATGGTCATGTAATAATTTATGTGTGTTTATGAGCTTTGATTTATTTGCTTATGCTTGATATGCTTTGTATGATTTTATGACTTTGATGATATGCTTATATTATGCATGATAAGTATATGGCATGCTTATAGTATTTATGATGAAATATATATATATGTGTATGCCATGATGTGGTGATGAAAAGGAATTCAATTTTTGGCTCCAATAGCCAAAGGAGAGGGTTCGATTTTTGATGCCCTTGATTCGGGTTCATGTTGAAATTTTTCAAGAACAAGGGAATTGATTTTTAGGTCCCTAGAACAATGAGAATTTCAGCCAAGACACCTCAAAACAGGTGTTCACAAATTAATATTTTTATGAAAATTGAAAATGGATGATTTGAAGAGTATGAAAAATAAACAAAGGGTTTTTTTTCAAAAGAACAAGAATACTGTCTTTGAGGAATTTTTATTGATTTATTTTGTGTAAAAAGATCCTAAGTGTTTTTCTAAATATGAGTTTTGAATGAAACGGGTAAACATTGATTTTAAGGATTTGCAAAGAAAGTGAACAAGGATTTGCAAAGAAAGTGAAAAAGGATTTGTAAAGAAAGTGAAAAACGACTTGAACAAATGGGTTTGGTTTTTATAACCATCGGTATTTCGATTTTGAAAATAAAATTTTAATGGTTTTGTTTGTGTAAAACCATATCAATTTAGAAGGAAAATTATTTTGATAATTTTCAATAGTCATGTCCACGTTTTCGAAGGCTTGTAATGCATTGATTTTGATGAAACAAAGTGATTTTCCAAGTGAAAATATAATTAATTTAATACAAGAAATTTGGAAAGGGAATCAGAGTATTTTAGCACTTGAGAAATAAATTTTTATGTAAATGAAAAAGAGAGGTTGCAAGTGAGCCTCAATTTGTTTAAAAAAATAGAATTTATTTTTGTTAAAATTGATGTAAAAAAATGAAGAATACAATAGTGATTTGGTATTTTCTAACGTGTAACTCATCCGTTGGATTTTGGAAAACGTTAGTAATTTTTAAAGTTAGAAACATTGATTTAATTCAATGGAATTGTGAATTTGTGGAATATACTGTGAAAAAGGATTTTCTTGAGTAAGAAGATATATTAAATGAGGTAGAAAGTTATATTATTTTGAGGAAGGTTGATTTGGAAATGATTTGGGAAAAATGGAGAATATAATGGTATTTTGAAAATTTACTAACGTATAACTTATTTTTGAGTTTTGAAGTGCGTTAGAAAATGTTAAGTTTTGAAATGTTGATTTATATCAATGGAAAAATGATTTTGTGAATTATATTTTGGAAAAGGATTTCTTGAGTAAAGAAATATGGAAAAAGATTTTCTTGAGTAAAGAAAATGTGTTAAATAAAGTATAAAGTCATATTATTTTGAGAAAAGTGGAAATGAAATTTTTGAAGAATGAGAAATATTTTCTGTAATGGAATTGTGGTAAAAAAAATAAATTATTTACGTATCTTAAAAACGTAATTTTTAAAGTACGTGGTTTGAAATACAGTAAAATATTTCTAAGTTTTTGGAAATACAGTAAAATCTTTTTACGTAATTTGAAATATGATAAAATATTACTACGCGATTGGAGATGCGTTGAAATATTTTAAGTGATTTGATTTACGTTTAAATATTTTACGTAATTTAAACTACTGTTGAAAAATCATTATGTGATTTAAAAGTGATAGAATATTTTTACATTATTGTGAAAATGACGAAAAATCGTTATGTGATTTGGAAAGTGTTTTATAACTATGAAAATGTGATAATATAATTTTCCTGTTGAAAATACAGTATAAATATTGTAGAACCAGTATATGGATGCTGTGTGAGAAAATGACATGTTTTGCCTGTGATTAGGATTTGGTGCATTATACGTGCATTGGAAAATATGTGTTGAAGTATATGATTACATTGAACAAATGAAATTGAAAAGATTTGGCCCTTTGGGGTTGAACTTGCATTGATATATTCGTGCATTGTATAAAATATAGCTAATAGCTATTATGGCCCTTGTGGTTGAAGAGGGAATGAGAATTGATAGTGAGGTCTATGATGGATATTGGGGGCGTCGAGGCGCGGCGGTCGACCAGTGGATAGTTGGTGAGTACCCTGTGCCACTTGGTGATGCAGTCCGTTGCAACGCATTGACGATACCCGACAAGAACACGATTCTTTTCAACGACTGGGAGATTGTCTTTGGGCTAAGGCTGACAATTAACCAGAGCATTCTTCTCGAAATTGTGAAAACCTCCATGGAGTTATTTTTGATAAACTGATTCTTTGTGCATATGCATAAATCTGAGCATTTATATCTGTGTGATATATTAATTAAGGAATATTGGTTATGACAATTGTTTTGAATACTTGGAAGATGATGATGATGATAATGCTGAGGGCATTGTCATAATTATTGTTTATGATAATTGAATTGATAAATGATTGGATGATGATAGTTGATTAATGTTGATGACATGATCATAATTGTGGTATGATCTATTTGTATGATATTGCTGTTTGTGTTATCTCTGTGCTGCCATATTGGTATTGGTGTAGGTGATCTCACCTTTTTGTTATATTGTTTTGCTTTGTCTGTATTGTTAAAATTATACAGTAGAAGGAATGAGTTGTCTTAGACATAACGGGTGGTAGATACTCAGAGATTGATGAAAACATTGAAAAGTGGCTGTCTCAAGTTCGAAGATGTGCCGGGTAGACAAGGAGTGAAGTCTGATGCATCAAGATGGACAGAAAAAGGAATAAGTATGTTAAAGTTTCTTGTTAGTGTTGTACCATGCTATTAAGTAGGACCCGTCATGGGGTTTGCTACTGTTAAAAAAAATAAGTCTGTTAATTTTATATTTCTCTTTAAATTGTGATATTAATTGGTGTCAATATTGCATAATGAATAGTTGAAATATGATTTTCAATATTACCTAATATTTTCAGTAAATTTACGTTTCAGTAAAGAAGAAATTTTGAAACCCATCTTTTATAACTCAAACTTTATGCGAACTTCTTTTCAGATTATGAGTAGGGAGTCGGAAATGTGATGCCCTAAGAAGGGTGTTACATTCCACAAGTGGGAGGGAGAAGAATTATAAGATTGGCTGAGTCGTCTTGGTATTACTGCACTGGTGATATGCAGTATAAAGATATGCCTGCAATTCCCTGTACTAATGACACACAGGTTAAAGATATGCCATCTTTGTTGAATAAATAGACGTGAGAGCCTAACCTCCAGTTTTGGATAGGTTCCAACTCTCATTTTCTTTCAAAGAAATAAAAAATAAAAATAAAATAATAAAAAATAAAATAATAATAATAATAAAATAAAAAAAGAAGAAAAAAATCAGTGTTTCTTAATTTCAAACTTTTTTGACAACAGTCAACCTACCCATTTACATTTTCCATTCTTTTCCCTATTTAAACAATTCATTTTCTTCATTTTCATCCAACTCATAATCATTCGAAAGGAAGGTGAGTGTATAAATGGAGAGAGCTTCTATTCGTCGACTTACAAATATTTGTGTCTTTTGTGGATCAAGGTTTGGGAAGGATAGAGAATTTATATAGGTAGTAAGTACTCTTGGAAAAGTGTTAGCTGCGAGGAACATTCATGTAGTATATGGGGAAGGCAACATTGGGTTAATGAGGGCTGTATCAATCTCTACACATCTAAGAGGCAGTCAAGTTTTAGGTATCATTTTTAGAGCTTTAACTCAAAAGAACATCACTGGAAAGACAATTAGGGAGGAATTACAAGTATCAACTATGCATGGACGAATGAGGAAAATGCTTGAAAATTCTAATGCATTCATTGCCTTACCAGGTGGTTATGGTACTTTGATAGAAGTTTTTCAAGTTGTCTCTTAGGCCCAATTGAACATCTACCATAAACCCATAGGTTTGTTAAATATTAATAATTTTTTTGTTGGTTTGTTATCTTTTCTTGACCATGCAGTGGAACAGAACTTTATCACACATTCGGCCTGACAGATCCTTATCTCTGCTTTCCATTATCGATGAGTTAGTTGATAAATTACAAGCTTTTGTTTATGAACCTAATCCAGTAATAACTCGATAGATTGGTCAGAGGGAAGCAGCAAGGAATGTGAATTTGATCTTGACACTCCATCTATAACTTACCTTTACCTTTGATTTTATTTAGCATACTTTTTTTTATTTAAATTTGTGTCAGGTTTCTTTTTTCATAAAAGCCACAACAGGTAATACATTTTATCCTTTACTCATTTATATTTTAACATTGAGGACAATGTTGTGATCTGGTTGGGAGGAAGGATAGTTGTCATAAAATGAAAACAAAATTAGGGTAGTATGTTTATTAGTATACTTGTCAGCAACTTACTAATAGCAAAACCAATTAAAGATGACAGAGTAAGGAATAAATTATGCCCTTGAGGTAAATTTACTCTTGAGACACATCTAAATTAGTGGTAGAGTAAGGAATAATTAGGTAGATAATTATTTTGTGTTGATTTGTGGAAGTAACGAAGTTTTATCATTTGATTTCCTTTGAAAAATTCAAGTGAATGCACTCTCACATCATTTGAAGCAATTGAAATTCAGGGATCATAACATGATTGAATAAATTATCTTTTCTCTTAAATTTCACATGCTTAGTTATAGACGTTGAATTAGTGGATTAAGAATGATAGATGTATGCCTTGTGAGATTTTGAGCCTATTGATGAATGGATTAAACATTTGTACCATTCTCTTCTTTCTTGTGTGATTTTCATTCATGGAATTGTTACTCTAAAACTTGCTTTGACTCTATTTGATGCTACATTTTCACATGCATAGATAAACATAATTGAGGCATTTTTCTTGAAATAGCTACTTTAACTAAATAGCCAACCTTGTATATTTTTTCCTTACTTAACCCCTTAGAGCTTATTTGACCATTTCTTGTTTCTAGCTCATTACATGCCTTAAAAAAAATACGTTGTTACCCAACCTTAGGGAATAATAGAGCATTGATATTGGATGAGTTCTTGAACAAGTGTAGGGGTGTGTATACAAAACGGTTAAAGAAAAAAGAAAGAGTAGACTCTTAAAAAAACAAAAAAACAAAAATAAAAAAAGTGTAAAGAAAGATCAACAAGGTAAAAAGGGGAAGCAAAAAGAATATGTAAAGAGAATTTACATTAGGTAGAGTTAGGATGAACTTTCATGCTTGTTATTTGAACTTAACCCTAATGCTCTTTTATTCTCCTTAGTATTTAACATGTTGTATCCATATTACCTCCCTCCTTTACCTTGATCCCATTACAACCTTGAGTAAAGTTCTCTTGATTTATGTGTGCGTGTGTTTCGAGTAGTGGAGAAGTAGAAGAAAAGCAAGCTTATGGTAGTGTAATTTTTCATGGGTTGAATTGAGTGAAATATTTACCTTTTAAACACTTAAGGGATTGAGAGTGAATCTTATGAGGATCTATCATTCTTGACTCTACTTTTTAATTGAAGTTTCCTTGCGTGTTGGTTTGAGATGTGAAGAAATGTTACCTCATAAATGTTTTGATCCCTTGAATCTTTAGTAGCTCTTCTTGCTTATAAACTTTAGCATTCTTGAATATCATTAGAAATTGAGTCTTTTAGAGTTTTTAGCTTGTGTTGTTTTTCCTTGTTCCCAAGCTTTGATCTTATGTATTTTTCCCGGGAGTGCAAAAGCTAAGTGTGGGAGAATTTGATAGCAATATGTTTTATTCATTTAATAATCCTCTCACTGGGCTTCTTAAGATTCAATTAGGTTTAATTAAGTTAGTTTTATCACATTTTATGATATTGGACCAAATTGGATCATTGAAGGAATCATTGTATAAATTGGCCTTAATTTGTCTATTTGACAGTGTTCAGTAAATTGGATATAATCTGAGTTACAAATATTTGATTGATGTGATTCTACTCTTGTAGGAAAGTTAAGACAATTCTTTACAAGTATCATGAAGACCTCAAGAGAGGAATCACACGTTTGGATAATTTAAATTGAAGTGAAAGTAAGAGTCATAATTCTGATCCTGATAGCTTGAACTCTACGCACTCATCAACCCATTTCTTGAGCTATAGGAGTTCAATTAATACCAAACTAAGGCCAAATGAAAGCTAAAACCCAAATCTACAACTTTCATAAAGAACGCAAAGCATATTCGGATGTCTAGTAGGTCATATTAGGCCTAGAAGTTAGAATAAAGGTGTTGTTTCTGGAACTCGAATACTATGCAAAGATTATGCCATATCTTGGGTTATAGGAGTCAGATTATACTGAAACTTGTGGCATTGGAAGAAAAACCCTTCAACTTTCATGAAGACTATGTATGCAATATGTGATTTTATGACATAGTTATAGTCGTGTGAAAACAACTGAATTGGTTGAGGGGAGAAACAAGCATGGCAATAAATTTCCACTCAACCACCCAATCATTAAACAACTCTGTTGTCATTGTCCACTCATCCACCCACTCATTAAACAACTTCCTTGTCATTGTGTGCCCTTCATGCTCTATAAAAGGGCACTATTAGTTGCTCATTAGAATCATTTTAGTTTAGAGTTCAAGATCTTGTTCTTGTATTATTTGTTTCTCTTATTGTAGTTTTCTTTTGTTCTAAATAGAAGTTATGTTCACTTTCTTCTTTTTCTCTCTTTATTTCTTCTTGTTCATGAGTAACTAATTCTCATTTTGCTTGGGTGAAAGGATGAAGTTTTTGGTAACAAAATAATGTTAGATTAATCTATTTCTTGTGCTTGAATGTTATATTTCTTCTTGATTTGTTGTAGAAAAGAGTTTGGCACAGTGAATGCTTGAACCCATTTACAAGTGTTGGGGTTAGATACCCTCCTTGTAAAGTGGAAATCTTGATTCATTGTAGACAAGAGTTTGGAACAATAAATGCTTGAACCTATTTACAAGTGTTGGTGTTAGTAGATAATTAAAGGAGCAATAATATAATTACATATATAATCTTAAATGAACTTTGAATGTTGTATTTTCTAATTAGAACCTCAGTTATGCGTGGATTCTAATTGAGTTATAAAAAGAATTAATCTTATTCTTAATTTACTTACCAAGAGTGGATCTCCTAACCTAAGTAAATACTTTTTAATTGTGAATAAGTTTTATCACCTTTATTATTGTGACAAATCTTTTTCTTACCTCAAAGAATTTTTCTTCATCAATTCTCTGTGGATCGACCTCGGACTCTCGAGAATTTATTACTTGAGACAATCTGTACTTAGGTTGCAATAATACAAATTTTGCATTGATAGCACTATATTTTATACATTTTATAATCCTCTCACTAGACTTTTTAAGGTTCAATTAGGCTTAATTTAGTTAGTTTTCACACATTTTATGATGTTGAGCCGAATTGGATCATTGAACGAATTATTACATAATTAGCCTTAATTTATCTCTTTGACAATGTTTAATAAATAGACTATATCTTGAATTACAAATATCTGATTGATGTGATTTTGATCTTGTAGGAAAGTTAAGACAATTCTCGACAACTTTCATGAAGACCTCAAAGGCCTAATCACACAGTTGGATAACTCAAATTGGAGTTGAAACAAGAACTAGGGTACTAATCCTGATAGCTTGACCTATGCATACTGTTCATGATATAACCGGGGTTATAAGATGTAAAATGGGCTGAAATTTTGATGATTGATAGTTAAGACTAAATCTAAAACTTTCATGTTGAACACTTTTCTAGAATCTGAGGTCTAATAGGTCATATTGGGCTTGGAAGTCAGAACAGAGGAGCTATCACTGGGCTTGAGTAGTATGTAGTAATCAGACCATATCTTGAGTTGGAGGAATGATTTTGGACTGAAACAAATGGCATTTGAAAGCTAAGATTCAGGCCTACAATTTTTATGAAGATCACTTAGTGAGAAAATGACGAATGCAATGACTTTAGAGCTAAATGATTTCTAAAGACAAATAATCTCCATAAAGTTTTCTACTCATCAAAAGTCATTTGGCATTTTTCACTCATTTTCCACTCATCCACCCACTCACTAATCAGCCCCCTTGTCATTTTGTATCTAATCCTCTATAAAAGGCACCATTGGCTGCTCATTTAGGGGTTTTAGTCCTAGAGGCCAAGATCATGCTATTATGTTTTTATAATTTTCCTTTGTTCTAAATTGAAGTCATGTTCTTCTTCTTCTTCTTCTTCTTCTTCTTCTTCTTCTTCTTCTTCTTCTTCTTCTTCTTCTTTCTTCTTCTTCTTCTTCTTCTTCTTCTTCTTCTCCACTCATCCACCCACTCACTAATGAGTAACTAAAAAGTTTCATTTTACTTGGGTCTTAGTCCTAGAGGCCAAGATCATGCTATTATGTTTTTATAATTTTCCTTTGTTCTAAATTGAAGTCATGTTCTTCTTCTTCTTCTTCTTCTTCTTCTTCTTCTTCTTCTTCTTCTTCTTCTTCTTCTTCTTCTTCTTCTTCTTCTTCTTCTTCTTCTTCTTCTTCTTCTTCTTCTTCTTCTTCTTCTTAGTAAGGTTAGATTCATTCCTTTCTTGTACTTAAATGATTTATTTTCAAGCAGCCATTATATGTATTGTATTTTGTTTTCAATTAATTTAGAAATCCTCCTTGTAATGTAGAGATCTTGATTTGTTGTAGACAATATTTTGGCACAGTGAATACTTGATCCCATTTATGAGTGGTAGTTTTAATAGATGATTAAAGGAGGCATAATATAATTACGTATATAATTTTTAATGAACTTTGAACGATATATTTTCCGATTGGAACCTCCGTTATGTATGGATTCTAATTGAGTTATAAAAAGAATTAATCTTGTTCTTATTTTATTTACCAAGAGTGGATCTCCTAACCCAAGTAAATCTTTTTTATTTGTTGTGACAAAATATTTAATTTACCTTAATTCATTTTTCTTCATCAAGTCTCTGTGGTTCAACCTCGGACTCACCGAGAATTTATTACTTGAGATAACCTGCACTTGGGTTTGCAACTTTTAATCCACATCACGCATCATACAACATATGTTGGAAACTAAAAAGAAAAAACATCTCCTGCCTTATGCCATGCTTGTTACAGTGATTTTAGAGCACTCTCATATCTCTTTGTCTGGGGAGACAAAGAATACGAGTTCAAAAGGGCTACAGTCCATTGGCATGCATACTCTGCACAAGCTTCAACTAAGGAAAGTTGACGATAAGTGATACTATCTCGTACATGGGAGTTATAGACACATCCCTCACTAGGCTGAGGATGCTGATAAGGATGAGAACCAGCCACAACCTACTCTTACAACCACTTTGGAACTATTACTCTAAGAAATGCATAGCCTGTGAACGGGGATGAAGCACCTTGAACAAAAGGTAGATCATTAAGGACTAGAGTTGGCTTCTATCCGATCTTTTCTGGAGGGACCCAGATATGTACCAAGGAGGGATGCTAGTGCTCCCACCTCCTCTACTTCACCTCCTGCTCCCATCTCATTTGTTGGTCCTTCTGGTGCTCCGAGGACGATCTTGACACAATGATGATCATGTGGATCTTACCGATGTGGCAGCTGATACTGATAGTGACAACGAGGCAACGGAGTGACATGGGACTTAGTCTTGATGATTTTTTCTTTCATAATATTGTGCCTATCCATTAGTAGTGTAACACCCCAAAATTTCTTTTTTAAGTTGATTGTGATTTTTTTGAATTATTTAATTTGTTTTGATTATTTTATTATTATTTTTGGATTTTTGTGAGTTTGAAGCGGTGCTAGAAAAATAAAATATTTTCGGGGCCGAAAAATAAAATATTTTCGGGGCCGAAAAAATTTTGATTGTTAATGCAGGGCCTGGAGAGCTTACTAAACCTGAAATCTAAAACAGATTTTGAAATTTTTCTATTTTAGAGATTTTATCTGATTGATAAAATCTAAGTACATTCTATTATCTACTAGACAATAAATAATGGTTTTGGCAACAGTAATCTTTGTCCATTGGTTAATATCTACCGATAAATATCTAGTTAGATGACTAGTCATGAGCTTAGTCATAAATCTTATGACTCACTTTATTGTTTAGCCAATAGGAAACAAGCTTACAAGGTAAGCTTGAAGGAAGTCAAGCTTTGTGGCTATGACTCGCAATGTTAACCCAATGGCTAGCAAGCTTCCAAGGCAAGCTTGAAGAGAAACTTGGAAGAGAAGCTTTGGCCACCCTATACCCTTAAGTGTACATGGCCAAGGAGCTTCTAGGACAAGCTTAGAAGACAAAATGGTTACTTAATCTCACTTGAGTTTATCTTGTCTTTTTTTTAAGAAACAAATTACCAAACTCTTTCATTTTCTCTCCTTAGCAAATTTCGACCAGCACCTTAAAATTACTCTCCAATCTTGTTCAATTCAAACCAACCATATATTTTGAATCTAGACACCATTTGGAGACACTTTCTTGTTGTGATTTTCTTCAAATTAATTCATCTTCAATCACTTTCTCCAAGCCTAAGTTTAAAGGTTTTTAGGTGAAGTTCTTGATCTTCACTTCTAATTTTATTCTCAAGTTTTAGGCTATAAACTTGATCCATGGTCATCTTATTTCAAACCTTAAATTTTAATAATTGTATGTTTAATTTGTTTTAAGGATCTATTTGGTGGTAGAAGTTTACTCCAAGAAGGCAACTAAGGAGCTTTTTGACCATCACCTAAAGTAAGAGGGAGATTAATCTCATCAACTAACTTTGTGGTGAGAAATTGGATTTGTAATGGTTGATGAAAAATCCATGTGAGTATTTATTCAGTTGATTGTGTGAATTTAATGGTTTATGCTTGTTTGGCTGTATGTGATTATATGACTTTGATAGTATACATGAAATTGCTATGGTATGAATTGATGATTGGAATGCTTTACATGTTTTGAATCATGTGTGAATGGCAAAAAATTTGGTCCCAATGACCATATATGGTTCACGGCCATTTAGCCCAAGATGGGGCATCCAAAGCAAAATATTTTATTGATTGTGAACCTAGGTGATTAGATGATAAGAATATGATTTAAGGATTCATCAGTTGAAAAGGAGATGAACAAAATTTTATCATTTGAAAAGAATTGATTTTCGACCATGATGATGGAAATAAGTTTGAAAGATGGTTTAAAATTTAAAGTATTTTATTTAAGAGAGTTTTTAGTAAAAGTAATAGAAAAAGATTTTTGAAATGTTTTGATTAAATCAAAATAAGGTAGATTTTGTGAAAAATGTTAGAAAATATTACTTAGAGGAGATTTGTAAGAAAATATTGGAATTAAGGTTCAAATTTTATATTAAACAAGGAGAGTCTTAAAATAAAGCTTAGAATGTCAATAAAGCATTTTTTGCGATTGAAAAGTATTGATAAAACCTTACGCGATTTAAAAACATTGATTTTGAGTTACGTGATTAAGAAAATGTTTTAAAATTTTTACGCGATTGAAAAATGACGTAAAAATGTTACGTGATTTATAGACATAACAATAAGTGTTATGCGATTGTGATAATACAGTAAAAATACTTTGTGATTGAGAAAACCAACAGATTACTGTTGGGTCGATGTACTAGACCCAGAGATGTCAGTTGACGGCTTAGCCTAGTGGTGGCTTGATTTTCGTGGAATTTACATAGTTAATAATTGTTGATTCATTAAGTCATTCGATCATACATTGTGAAAGTCGTGGTGACTTTGTTTGTTAAGGCTGTATGCCTAGGAGATTCAATTACACCTTAGTGCGGGTGCGAATTGCGTAGTAAAGGTCAATAAATGATCTTGGGGGCGTCGAGGCGCAGTAATCCCACAAATGGCCAGTTAGTAGCCCTACTGTACTGTGGTTGCTAATGGAAACACACCGATGATCTCGACAAGATACTATTCCTATTCACGATTTGGTGTAGAATGTCTTATATAAGCCATGATGCGTACGCTAAGAAAGTTGGGGCACTTGATTTGAGGCTAACGATATACGAACATATCTCCCAATCATTCTCTCTGATTTTTGGTCTTAGCTCTATGGAGTAGGGGTCGGTCCATTGTACATATGTATAGTTAGTAGACATGTTGTGATATATATTGTTGAATTATCTATTAATTAAATATCATGACTGTAATGTTTGATTTTTGTACTGAATGGCATTAAGGTTATTACTGTTTCTTTACTACCATACTGGTATATAATGTAGGGGATCTCACCTCTTTATGGTATTATTTTGTTTGTTCTATTTTATGTTTATGTTCTATGAAGACTATGATGGCGGCGAGGTGGGATCTTCTGGGTTTCATTAGGGTGCAGTTCCATGGAGGCACCGACGCATGGCGAATCCATCTGGACACTGAGCGCATTGAGTATTATAAGGATGTTACCCTATCTATGAGTAGGACCCGTCATGGGGTTGCTACTTTTTCTTTTGACGCTGCTGTCTATCTGGAGTTTTATATGCCTGTCAGGAGTTATAGGGTGATCCTCATTACACTCCTAGGGAGGAGTCTGAGATATCTTCTACTCGGACTCCCATCTGTCAAGACATACCCCAGCTGGGGGATTTGTCTGTTGAGGATTCTGAGGAGGATTCAATGGAGGACCCTTCCCTCTAGGTGTTTGGACTTAGGCCAGTTTAAGTTTTGTTATGGTAGATGCAATTATACTTTTGGGTATGTAAGTCTTATGTATTTATGTTGTCATTAAACTATGTTATATATATATGAAGGGTGTATTATTCAGTTCACTATGTCTTGTGTTCTCTATGTTCTGTTAAGTTTATGTTATCCGTGAAAAGAAATTTTAAAACCCGTATATTACAATATTAAATCATTCATGACTTGGTTTTAGTTTAAAATTGTTGGTCTGAAATGTAATTCTCAAAGGAAGGTGTTACAAGTAGTCTTTACTTTTATAATTTTGTATATAACTCTGGATATTTTGGTATTAATGACTATACAATATGATCATTTGATGCATTTGCTATTGGTTTGTTGATATTGAATTGTATGGACTAAAATAGTTATTCTCTAGTATCCTCTATTATTGTGCTGACTATGTGCATTAGTGAATCATGTTAAATACTGTTGAAATGCTGCTGAAATTTTATTAGTATTATTAAGGAAAATCATATGCTTATGTCCTTTTGATAATACCAACGGGGGAGAGATTAGAGAGATTATATAAGATTATATAACATATGCCTTGCATGAGTACGAGGGAGTTTTCACATGCAAATTATTTTATGCATAAACTACGGGGGAGAGTTGCGCTTAAATCTCTGATATATAAATACAAATGCTACTCTCTTTTTCCTATGTTATTTTGTCATCATCAAAAAGAGGGAGAATGTGAATACTTATGTCATAGAGCATATCAATGAAGAGAAACCTCTAGGTACCTTACCAAGTGATATTGTTGTCAATCCAAAGGAGTAATGTCATGCAATTATACTGAGAAGTGACAAGACTTTGGAAGGGCAAGTTAAAGAAGCACCTGATTCATTAAGAATTGAAAAAACTGATGTTCTTGTTGAGGATGTCTCACCTCCAGAGTATTGTAATGAGGAAGCTAAAGAAGAGCAACCAAAGTGGCGGAGGGAAAAGAAGGAACGAGAGCAGAATATGGCAATTGACCCTTCATTGTATGCTAGACTCCCGTTTCCTCAAAGGTTAAAGAAGGAGAACCAAGAGAGCCAATTCTCAAAGTTCTTAGATGTCTTCAAAAAGCTACAGATTAACATTCCTTTTGCTGAGGCACTTGAACAAATGCCCTCTTATACAAAGTTCATGAAAGATTTGCTGTCAAAGAAAAGGAAGCTGAAAGAAGATGAGACTGTGGCACTTACTGAAGAGTGCAGTGCTATGATTCAGAGGAAACTGCCACCTAAATTGAAAGATCCAGGTAGTTTCATCATTCTGTGCACTATTGGTGAGTTGACCATTGAGAAAGCTCTATGTGATCTAGGCACTAGCATTAATTTGATGCCATTGTCTATCTTGTGCAAGTTGGGAATTGATAAAGTCAAGCCTACAATGGTTTCTCTTCAATCAGCAGATCAATCAGTCAGACATTCGTATGGTATTATAGAATATTTGTTAGTGAATGTTGATAAATTTATTTTCCCAATTGACTTTGTAGTCTTGGATATAGACGAGGATGTTGATATCCCTTTAATTCTGGGGAGACTATTCCTAGCAATATCAGGAACTTTAATTGATGTGCCATGAGGAGAGCTTATTTTGAGGGTAGATGGAAATCAAATCTTATTTTTCTGTTTTTATTTTGAAGGTAATGTTGAGTCATCTTAAGTGCCTCCTTGAGTTCGGAGCCTTTGTAGAGGGATATATATAGTTGTCGACTGCCAAAAAGAGTTTTTCTTTTCCTTTCTTGCATTTATTTCATTTTGTTATTTGTTTTTATTTATTTTGATTTTATTATCATCACCTTTTTGTGTTTTGAGTCTTTGTGTTGATTTTGTGCATGTCAGTGTATTGAATTGAATATACAATGATTGTTTGAATTGTGGATTAGTTTATTTTCTTGGGATAGCACTTGAGAGTCCATGAGTTGCATTTATCTCTATTGTTTCAATTGTGTATAGATGTTTTTCCTGTCTTTATGATTGATAGACCTTGGAATTTAATTGCATGTCAAGCTTAGAGAAAGTTTATGGGAATGTATGTGTGTGGATGATTTGCATCTAGCAGTTGTTTGATTCTCTTTTGAGGCGAAATCCTAGGCAGTGCATGATTAAAAAAATGATAAGGGCATTCTTTGGATCGTTTGAGCTTTTCAAGCCAATCTGTGATATAGTATATCCTTAGGTCCCTTTTGCAGCCTTGTTATTGTTTGGCCTCTATTTTTTTTCTTTACCTACATTTTCCTTTCCCATACCCATAAAAAAATAAAAAAGAAAAAAAGAAAAAAAATTCCTCTCTTACATAACCTTTGTTGAGTGCATATCTTGTATTATTTTATTATTCAAGTCTTCGTTATTTTTGTGCATGAAGTTTTGTGGAGCTGAAAAATTTTTAAAAAAAATTAAGAAAAAAAAGAAGAGAAAGTCAACCTAAAGTATTGTAGAGAAATAAGTTTGGGAGTGGAGATTGTTGAAAAAGAAAGAAAAAATGAATGAATGTTGTGTTGTTTCTTATGCTCTGTTTTACTCTTGTTCAACATTTTGAGGCTTGAATTTTGAATTGTGCTTGATTTTGTATCTCAACTTTTGTTTTCATTTTCTCACCATTTTTTTCTTAACCCATACCCTTGGCCTTACATTACAAGCTTTGTAAAGTCCCTTTTGATCCTTGGTTATGTGTTGTTTACATTAGTAGAGAGAGAGATGAAAAACAACCCTATGGATGTGAGTTTGATGTGCACTTACATTTTATGAACCTATCTGGGTTTGTACTTTATGAGGAGATTGGGTTTTTCATTCATGTTTTTGGGAAGTCATTTGTGCATAAGAGTTGCATGTGAGATATGATATAATAATTGGATTGTTCATGTATGATACTTTGAAATTAGATTGTGAAGCAATTTCTAAGGATATGAATGATTTTCAATACCTGGTGTTGCCATGTTTTGGTTGTGTGTTTTGAGTTGTTATTTGTTTAGTCTTTTTGTTTTTGTTTTTGTTTTTACTTGAGGACAAGCAAAAGTTTAAGTTTGGAGAAGTGATGAACCTATAAAAATTCATATTTTTATGGTTCAAAATCTTAGGTTTTCGTCATCTTTTAATCTTTTTGATTTAGTTTTGTTCTTAAATTTTATTATATTTTTATTATTTTAATTATGTTTTTATTATGTGTTTTTGATACATAAATACACACAGAAAGAGATTGTATGCTTAAAAAACAAGAAATAAAAAATATAACTTTTCAGGATAAATCATCATATTTTGTGCAAAAATAAGAAATTCTTGAAGATAAATATTTGAAGAATTCTTATCCTATTCTTAGATGCTAATTAGAGTTTTAATTGGATGCAAAATCTTAAACGAGGATTAGATTAAAGATTGGATAAAGATTCTCAAAGAGATTGATTTGGAGCAAAATTTGAATTCTCGCACTATCCTGATCATCCCTTATTAATTGAATCATATCTTGGCTTACAGAGATCACATCGACGTACCATTTACTGTATTGGAAAGCTAACAGAAAATCCTACAACTTCTCTGTTGAGATCAAGGGCAAATTAGGCCATTTGGAGAGTGAGAAAAATCATTCAAATCAAATACAAAATGTTGTCAGCTTTTCTATAAAAGGGAAAAAACGAGTTTAGTAAAAGGGACTCTCTTTTTTACATACTTGCGGAGACACTTGGATGGAACGTAGCAGCCGTCAAGAGGTATAAACGCTAATGTGGTGTGGGCACAATTAGGCTTGAAGATTAGGGATTTTCTTCAACCGTTCCACCTTTCTACAATGAAGTTTGTCATATTCTTTCCTTTGTATTCTTCTTTTTTCATGAGTAACTAAACCCTTTTTTGTTAGGGTGATGATGGATCTTGTTTTTGGATGATGTAAATTCTTTTATGGAATGTTTCTATTTCATGATTTATGTGTTTATCTCTTTTCTTAATACTTTTCTAAATCTGGCCAATTTGAGAATTATTTTTGGGTTTATGTATAATTTGGAAAAATTTGCATGAACCTAGAACTTGTGATATACACCATAATTTCTACAATCGCTAGGAATAGACATTGTGGGTTATGTGGTCTTTCTTTAATTCCCTTGTTCTTGATAATGCCTTTTTATTTGCGATTATAATAAGGGATTAGTTAATTCTAAATAGTATAAGAGGATTAATATACCAATGGATTAAATATTAATTAATTTTGGGAATTGACCATGAATCATTGGAATAGGACTTGATTAAACCAATATTTGAATGTGCATTTAAATAATTCAAGTGAAATCTGACCTCTAACATTTTCATATCATTGTTTTCCAACTCAACCTAATTAATTAAATTTGGCTTTTGTTATTTTTGTTTATTCTTTCTTTTTATTGTTTTTACCAACTCTTTTTTCGATAGCTTGAATAGTATCGATTTGGCGAACTTAGTAATTGATAACATAATCCTCGTGGGAACAATACTTTACTCACTCTTTATTACTGTTGTCGATTTGGTGCACTTGCCAATTCTACATCAGGTATATTAGGTATAGTTTATAGGATTTAGAATATCAACGTAAAATACTCTCAATATATCTCAACTATCTCAAATGGTTTTTGAAAGATCCCTTTAAATCAACTTGATGTTCAAAGTTCATATTTTAAAAAGAAATGTTGATTTTAATCTTGGATTTTGTAAGTCAAGTTTACATCTTAACAAATCCAAGTTTTTCTAAGTTGGAAATGGCCACCAAGCTTGATTGAACTTGAAAAATTTGTTTAAGGGCCATTGTAATCGATTACACATGTGTTGTAATCAATTACAAGTCAAACAGAGGCCTTATAATCAATTACATTAAGGTTATAATTGATTACAAGTCTGGCAGAAGCATTGTAATCGATTACACTGAGGTTGTAATTGATTACATCCTACCCAGAAAGCCAACAACATGTTCTAAGAGCCATGTAATCGATTACATGGACTATGTAATCGATTACATCAAGTCTGACAATAGCCAACGACTATTTTCTTGGCATTTAATGCTGCCCTTTAATGCATCCAACGGCTCCTTTGATCAAAAATAGTATAAATACATGTCTTGGGTCATCATTTATGGCCGACCAACAACTTGAAACATATTTCTATCACTCTAATTTGTGAATCAATCTTTGAATAATTTGTGCTCTATTTTTTTGCAATAATTTGAGATATTCTTGAAGAACATTCTAGGGCTTCAATTTGTATTATATACTCTTATGAGAGTTTCATCTTTTAAACACTTTGATTCTTTGTAAAGAGGGTGAGGTATCCTTTTGGAAATGAGGCTCAAGCACAAAGGGTGAGGTATCCCAAGGTGTGTTGAGTGCTCTAGATTGTAAAGGTTGCAAGTATCTGTTGAAGCTTGAAGATATAGTGGAAGTCTCGAGTGATTGCTTAAGGGTTGGACGGAGGCCATAAGTGGATTGGTGGCTGAATGAGGATACACCTTGTGTTTGATCTTCTAAACTTAATTCCTTTATATTGTGTATTCATTTTATATGTTTGCTTGAATACTCTATGTTTTGGTTGGTTCATTTGTGAGTGAAAGTATTTAATCTTCTCTGTACATTCATCTCTATCATTCAATAGCTTCAATGAAAATTAGTATTCAAGTGTTTTACAAAATATTTTTTAAAATATTTTATATACTCAATTCACCCTCCTATTGAGTATTGAGGCGGCCTGGTAACACTAACTTCACTGCCATACAAGAAGCTAAATATCTAAGCACTCTTAGTTTTGATGAGTTTTTGGGCTCTCTCAAAACTCATGAGCAAAAAACTTATTGACATGAATGAAAATGTTCTTAGTAAAGGAAAATTTATTGCTCTAAAATCCAATCAGAATAGTGGGAAATACTCTTCAAAAAACTCATCTTTCAAAGCTTTAGAAGACTCTAAAGATGATAATGAAGATGAAGACAGTGAATCTAATGACAAAGAAATATCAATTCTATCTTGAAAGATTGCTAGAATGTGGAGAAGAAGAGGAAAGAGCAAGAAAAGGTTCTTCCCAAGAAATGACTCATAAAGGGGGAGCTAGCACCCCCAACGAAAATTAAATCATTTTCTATGAATGTAAAAATCCTGGGCACATCAAAACAGAGTGTCTTTAGGTGAAGAAATCATCTAAGAAGTTCATAAAGAAGGAAAGTCTGATGACAACATGGGAAGACCTAGATGATGACTCCTCTAAAGAAGATGACGATGATGATACTGAGGAAGAAAATTTTTGTATAATGGTATATATTGAAAAATGATGAGAATGAGGTGTCTAATATTAAATCTCTTATGTCTTATTATGAATTATAAGATGCCTTTGATGATCTGTTATGTGACACAAAATAGCCCTCTTCTAAATACTCTTCTTGCAAGAAAAGTTTTTTAAAATTGTCAAAGGATTTTGATTCCTTGAAACTTGAGAGAGATAAATTAATACATAAGAATGACAAGGTCATCTCAAGACTTGTACTGAACTCAGAAAAGTTAAATCCTCTAATGACTTTTCTCATCTATCATTTGCTATAATTCACTTTCTAAAAAGGAAAGTAGAACAACTTTCTGATGACCTTGTAAAGTTTGTGAATGGAAAGAAAAATCTTGATATGTTGCTTGGAAGTCAGAAATGTGCTTTCGATAAAGCAGGCTTAGGTTACAATAGATTCAACTCTAATTTTTTGACAAAAATATGTTTATTAAGTCTTCTGATTGTTCTATTTATAGATTCTCTTTTTATAACAAGCTTGGTCACTCGTCTGATATATGCTTTCATAAAAAAGAAATTAAAAGACATTATAAGAGAGAAAACTAACCATAAACTACCCAAGATGATCTAGGTACCTAAACAATAAGCATATGTTTCTACAAAAATGTCTGAAAATAAGTTAGAAGAGATAGAAATGGTATTTGGATAGTGGATGCTCAAGGCACATGACAGGAAGTCAATCCTTATTTCTGTCATGTGATAGGAAGCCGATCCTTGTTTCTGTCACTTAAAGAGAAGGATGGAAGACAAGTAACCTTGGCCAATAACTCAAAGGCTTAGATCATCAGTGTAGGTAAGGTTAGTAAGGATCCTTCTCCTGCTATTGATGATGTTCTTCTTATTGATGGTCTAAAGCATAACCTTCTAATCATTGGTCAGTTTTGTAATAAAGGTTACAAAGTTATTTTTTAGCCTTCTCATTGCATAGTAAAGGATTCCAAATATGATGAAACTTTTCTTATTGCCAAGAGACATTATAATGTTTATACTATTTTCTTAGATGACCTTTTAAATCAAAATGTAAAATGTCTATAATCTATTTATGATGAAAAGTGATTATGACACAAAAAGCTTAGTCATACAAATATGAAAGCCATTTCTAAATTTGTGAAAATGATCTTCTAAAAGGTCACCTAAGATTAAATTTGAAAAGGATATGCTCTATGAAGCATGTCAGAAGGGTAAATAGATCAAACTTTTTTTTGATGTGTGGGCAAAACACACACATCTTATGCTTGGTTTGATATGGATTTAGATGAATTTTATAGGGATTCATGTCATTCTTTATTAAATTATCTTTGGTAATTTATGTTTGGCCTCTCTCTTACTTTTAGGTCTAAAAGAGATGTTTTGATATGGTTTCATGGAGACTTGGATGGGTTCATTTCAAAAGAATTGATCTTAGAATCAAGATTGCCAAGATTCGCGAAGTTCTTGACCTTTGTGTAATAAAATAGACATAACTTGAGCTACGATATCTAAAAGAGGTTAAAGCTAAGAAGGAGAGCTTCAACTTTTATGAAGATCACGAAGGCCAAATCGCACTCTAGAAAGCCATATGGCCCCCTTGTATGAATTGGAAAACCATATACCCCCTAGTGTGTCAAGATCTTGCTGAAGCGCCAAGTCAGTGTGCCACACGCCCCCTTCCCCCATTATGGAGGCCCAAGCCACATTGGATGGGGTGTATGAGGCACTATTTTTGAAGGTTTTCAACCTTTATCAACTTAGAAACTTAAGTCAAGGGCAATTTAGGCATCTTAAGCCCTAATACAAGCCAAGTACGGATTTACTTGGAGAGTAAGTAAGCATCTTGTCATTACTTGGGGACTAATTAAGCATATTTTCATTACTTGGTGACCAATTAATCAAGGTTCCTAAATCTAATTAACATCTTGTCATTACTTGGGGACCAATTAAGGAGGTTGAGTGAAGAATACACCTATATTAAGGTAAAATTCCTATAGAAAGACCAAGGATTGAAAGATTGAGAGAGCTTTTGGGGAGATTAGAGAGGCAACAAGGATTAGGCCAAGAAATTGAAGACTAAGGGTTCTAAAGCAAGTTCATAGGGAAATGAGGCAATCATTAAAGACTAAGGGTTCTTCTTCTTATTCTTTCTTTAATTGCCATGTTTAACTAAATTACCTATTTTTAGGGTTAGGATGGGACTCTTTACTGTATTATATTGAATATTTGATTTCTCTTTATTAATGAGATAATTATTATTTTTTATTCATTCCTAATGTTCTTAATGCTTGGGGTATGTTGCTAACCATACTTGCATGATCTTAGGTGTTAGGTAAAGGATTGAGAGATGAAATCTAATGTTTGATAATCTAATAATTGGACTCAAGAATTAAGACCTAGAGATAGGCTTGATCCTTCGAGTGTTAACGGGATACCATAGAACTTAATAGGTTTTAACTAATTTAATTGTTATGAGAATGAGGTTGATTTAGTTTTAACACGTTTTTAGTGCCAAGAGATTGGACTTTAAATAATTTAGGATAGAACGCCTTCAAAAACATAATTAATCATTAATGAAGGAGAATCAATATTCATCATAATAGGTAATTGTAGTGGATTCCTTATTTTAGGTGTTTAATGCTTGGTTGAACTCTATTCTCCCTAAACTCGTTAGTTTTGTTAGTTATTTTTATTCAATTGCACTTTATTCTCGATTTTGATTGCCTAAATAATTAAAATTTTCATAGTTTGGTATTTACACAATCCTTGTAGGAATGATACTCTACTCATCACTTTATTATTTGTTGACGGTCCATGCACTTGCATATTTAGCACAACACTTTTCAATAAAAAAACATTGTTTCAACAACAAAACCACTTGAGCTTTTACATGTTGATTTGTATGGTCCCACTAGAACTAAAAGTCTTAGTAGAAAGAAATATAGTTTTGTCATTGTGGATGACTTTTCAAGATTTATATAAGTAATCTTTCTTAGCCATGAGAATAAATCTTGTGAGACCTTTACAATCTTCTATAGAAAAATTCAAAATGAAAAAAAAATTATTGCTGTTGTAAAAAATGATCACGAAGGAGAATTTGAAAATCTATATTTTAAAACCTTTTATGATGAGAATGAGATCACACACAATTTTTCTTCTCAAAGAACACCTCATTAGAATGGTGTTCTAGAAAGGAAATATCATTCCTACAGGAAATGACCATAACTCTTCTGTGTGAAAGTGGCCTTCTAAAGTATTTTTGAGCTGAAGTAGTTAATATCTCTTGTTATATTCAAAACATAACCTTTATAAGGCCTATTCTCAAGAAAAATCCATATAAATTATGGAGAGGAAAAAAACCCAACATTTCTTATTTTTATATCTTTGGATCTGAATATTTTATTCTCAAAACCAATGATCAAATTAGTAAGATTGATTCCATGGTTGACAAAGGACTATTTTTTGCCTACTCAACCTTTTTTAAAGCTTTCAGAGTTTACAACAATCGAACCTTTGTGGTATAAGAATCAATGCACGTCACATTCAATAATGCCAACAAGTCTTATGAGATTCACAAAGCCTTTAATATGAAACTATGTCTCTTAGTGATACATTAAATATGCCCATCATTATCGCTAAAACTAAGAAAGACAATCAGGACTCATCTGAAGTCTGTGCACCTAATCCTAATCTTAGATCTTCTGATGATCATAAGTCTTTTGATGCTACCAAAGACTCACCTGATCAAGTTTCTAAAGCAAGTGCTCAAAGAAGATCTCATTTACCAAAAGAATGGAGACATATTTCTTCTCACCCAAAGGAACTCATCATTGGTGAACCTTTTGATGGTGTGAAATCAAGATCAACACTTAGATATAGCTACAGCATGGCATTCATCTCACAAATAGAACTGAAGGAAATTGATGAAGCTCCATAAGATGAAAATTGGATTCTAGGCATACAAGAAGATCTAAATTAGTTTGAAATAAACAAAGTGTGGGAACTTGTACCTAAACTTGAAAAATACTCAATTATTGGAATGAGATGGATTTTTAGAAATAAGCTAGATGAATTTGGTAATGTTATGAGGAATAAAGTAAGGTTAGTTGTACACAGTTACAACCAATAAGAAGGTATTGATTTCGATGAAACCTTTGCACCTGTAGCTAGATTAGAAATTATAAGAATCTTACTTGCTTATGCTAATTTTAAAGGATTCATCTTATATCAAATGAATGTTAAAAGCACTTTTCTAAATAGTTTCATTTATGAAAAAGTGTATGTAAAGCAACCCCTTGGTTTTGAAAACAAAAATTTGAAAATCATGTTTTCAAGCTTTCGAAAGCCTTATATGGATTGAAGAAAGTTCCTAGAGCTTAGTATGATCATCTTAGCTCTTTCCTATTGAAAAATGGTTTCACAAGAGGAAAGATTGATACTACTCTATTCACAAAATTTCAAAAGAAAGATTTCTTACTTGTTCAGATTTACGTTGATGATATACTATTTGGTTCAACTAATAAACTTCTATGCAAGGAATTCTCAAAGTTAATGGAGGGAGGATTTGAGATGGGTATGATGGGAGAACTTAAATTTTTTCTAGGTTTACAAGTCGAACAACAGAAGGATGGAGTTCTAATTCATTAAGAAAAATACACTAGAGTCCTTTTGGAAAGGTTCAATATGGACTTAGCCAAACCCATGAGCACACCCATGCACCCTTCTCAAGTTTTGGATAGTGATAAGAAAGGTAAACTAGTAATTAATAAACTCTATAGAGGCATGATTAGATCTCTTTTGTATCTTACAACCAGTAAACCTGACATCCAATTTAGTGTGTGCATATGTACTAGATTCCATACAAATCTTAAGGAATCTCATCTCAAAGATGTTAAGAGGATCTTTAGATATTTACTTAGAATTTATAACTTGGGATTGTGGTTTGAGAAAAGTTCAAGTTTTGATTTAGTAGGCTATTGTGATGTAGATTTTGCTAGAGATCGTGTTGAAAGGAAAAACACCAATTGATGCTGTAATTTTCTTGGAAAATCACTTATCACCTAGTCCAATAAGAAGTAGAACTCCATTGCATTATCCACTATTAAAGTTGAATAGGTGTCTGCCCCAAGCTATCAACTACTTTGGATCAAGCAACAATTGAAGGATTATTCTCTTCGGTACTCTAAAACTCTAATTTTCTGTGATAATACTAGTGTCATTAACTTATTCAAAAATCCTATTCAACATTCTAGATTTAAGCATATTGACATTAAACATTACTTTTTAGTGATCATGTTCAAAAGGTAATGTTAAGCTTAGATTTGTCAAAATAGAAGATCAATGGGCTGACATTTTCACTAAACCATTACATGAAGAAAGATTTTGCTTCATTAGAACTCATCTTAACATGATTTAGATCCACTACATGATGCATTATCTTTTTAATCTTCTTAACTAAGAAGAAATTTGAGAAGCCTATAAATCATAAGAGTATTTGTTGGTTCAATCGAATAAGTCTTCTGATAAGAAAAGTTCAACTTTAGAAGAGTTAAGTCTCGTGTCAATCAAAAAAATATGGAAAGGAATTACACTCAACTCCTTTCTGATGTCAACATATAAGAATTTAATGATGCTGATTCAGCTCCCAATAGTAATATATTCGTTGTGATAATAGTAAATTTGGACAGCTGGTACGCTGCTCAATCTTCTCTCTCCTCCTAATAGTAACTTTCCAGCGACTATATATAGATGCCTACAATGAGAACCTTACCCATTATCTCTGAAACTGTTTCACTCTACTGATCCTACCCAAATTAGTATTTTCTCTTCATCTCTCTGTCTATCTCAAACTAACCTATCTTCATCACCTTCCTTTAATCAAAATCACCATTATGGGAAAGAAAATTATTGCCATGAAAAACATTACAAAGTACCACTAGAAGAAATCGACTCTTCTAAACCTCAACTTTTACTACAACCTTATGAACTTCACCCCTCTAAACCATAATCTTTTGTGCCCACCAAAAGAAGAAAAATCCTTAGACAACTCTCATCTTCAAAACACCAAAAACGAGCCAAAACAAAAATTGAAACCATTAAAATATGAGAAGAAAGTGAAAAAGATGAGTTCCCTCTTTTCTTTAACAATGCTACTTTTTTAAGATTCAAGAATTGTTTCTTGACAAAAAAGTTGGTCTTGGAAGACAAGTATCTCTGGTCAAGATGGCAGCACTAGTCATAGACGTCCAATCTGAAATCAATTCCAACACTGGTGGAAGTTCTTTAATATTTCAAAAGATGTCTATCCTAATTCCTGACCTTGTTCATGCTTTTTATGTTGCTACTGAGATTTCCTAGAAACCACTATCTATCACCACTTATCTCAAGGGAGTTTAGATTCTGATTAACATGGAGACTTTGGAGGAGGTCATCAAGGTGAAGTCTCATGGGAAGAAACTATTTGATGAAGATGCTTGGTAGAGTCACTACTCTATTGCTCTTAAAGAAATGCTTCAGGAGGTTAATGGCAATCCTGATGATGTTCCTATCATGACTATTAAGATAAACAACACCTCGAGGTTCCTACATTCCCTAATATAGCACATCATTCTTCCAAAAGCTGGAAGTTTGGGGGTTGTATCTGATATAGACCTAATGGTTCTACATCATCTGAAGAAGAAAGAGTTTCTAAATATACCTTTTCTGATCCTCAATCACATGGTTGCTGTTATACAACAACCATAGTTTTAAATTGTGATTGCGGTCGCGGTTACGGAGACCACTAAAACCGTAATATTGCGGCCAATTACGGGAAAATGCGGCCGATGTGAGCCGCAATTGCGGTCACGATGCAGTTGCAGAGACCACAAAAACCGCAATATTACGGCCACAATTGCGGTTATGGACCGCAATTTAAAACCATGACAACAACTTAAGAAAAATATAAGCGTTCTATACAGAATGTTTCTAATAAAGATTTTCAAGCAATTTGATCTGACCCTCGAAGGAGAAACATCAGAAAACGTTAGCCTTGAGTACACCAACACTAACTTGAAGATGATGAACTTGGAGTTGAAGCCCAAGGTTGAAGAAGAAGTTGAACAACCTCAAGAAAATAAGAAAACTGGATAAGTAAAAGAAAAAAGAAGAAGAGTGAAGCTCCAAAGCCTATTCCTACCTCTTCTGATGCACCTCAGAAGAGTAAAGTATCAATGAAGAAAGGAAAAAGCCAAAAAAGAAAGATGAAAGAAAAGAAAAAGAAAAGAAAGAGGCAGACAAAGAAAAGAAGGGAGAAGGAAAGAAAGAAGAAGAAAATGAGAAAGGACATGGAAGAGAAGAACAAAAAATAGAAAAACAAGCTAAAGATGAGAAAAAAAATGAAGCTAAGACGAAGAAGAAGAATTAGATAGCAACATTCAAGCTGAAGTTGCAAAAATAAATGCTATTTTGGCAACCCATGGCATAAAGGAGAAGGAGGAAACTAAAGGAGTAAGTGATTCTTACTGCCAGAATATTTCTAACAAATATTTTCAAGCAATTTGATCTAACCCTCGAAGGAGAAACATCAGAAAATGTTAGCCTTGAGTACACCATCACTAACTTGAAGATGATGAACTTGGAGTTGAAGCCCAAGGTTAAAGAAGAAGTTGAACAACCTCAAGAAAATAAGAAAACTGGATAAGTAAAAGAAAAAAGAAGAAGAATGAAGCTCCAAAGCCTATTCCTACCTCTTCTAATGCATCTCAAAAGAGTAAAGTATCAATGAAGAAATGAAAAAATCCAGAAAAGAAAGATGAAAGCAAAGAAAAAGAAAAGAAAGAGGCAGACAAAGAAAAGAAGGGAGAAGGAAAGAAAGAAGAAGAAAATGAGAAAGGACATGGAAGAGAAGAACAAAAAATAGAAAAACAAGCTAAAGATGAGAAAGAAAATGAAGCTAAGACAAAGAAGAAGAATTAGATAGCAACATTCAAGCTGAAGTTGCAAAAATAAATGTTATTTTGGCAACCCATGGCATAAAGGAGAAGGAGGAAGCTAAAAGAGCAAGCGATTCTTACTACCAAAGACGCTTCACTACTCCAAAGGCCTCATGTAAGCCTTCTGATAATGAGCCCTCACACGAATTCATCACCAATACTATGGTCAACGTTGTCACCAGTGCTCTTGGATCATACACTTTCGAACCACCACTTCCAATTATCACCACTCGTTATGGTGAAAAGAAAGTTTTTGATTTGATGGCTGAAGCAGATTAGCTTGAAAAAAAACTGATGGAAGCTGGGAAAAAGAAAGAATTTGAGAAAGATAAATAAGAGGAGGGAAATAAAGAAGAAGAAAATGAGGAGAAGGAACAATCAGAAGAGATAGATGAAGAAATAAAGAAAGAAGAGTCTTCTGATCTAGTGACACCATCTGGCAATATAATCTTTTCTGAACAAAGCTTATCAACCTCTCCAATCATGGGAGAACCAATATTTGATTAGATTGGTAAGAAAGGAACATAACAAGAGAAAGGAGATCAACCTCAAGCTACCCTTAGAATTGAGGAGATTCGTCTGAGCTCATCTGAGAAAGGGCTTGATCATCATGACCCAGATCTTGGTACTGAAGAAGCTTAATTCCTTCAAAATTTTGACCAAGCTAAGTTTCTTGTTTCTAAGCCTTTTTTTTAAAAAAAACCCCTACAAAGCCTTCTCCCTTGATCCATCCTACTAGATAGAGAAAACGAAAAAATCTGTCGACGAACAATTGCAGGTTCTAAACGACAAAGTTGATGCACTGAAGCCATCTATGCAAGTCTCTCTTAGAATATTTTATATTGCTCTTGAAGACTTCATGCAAAGATTTTAATAATGGTGGGTCAATAAATCCAAGAATAAGATTATGACTAAGATAGAAAAGAGGCCAAGGCATTTCTAAAGAACCACTCTTCTGATCTTTCAATGATGCCAAAATGGGCGGATAAATAAGACCTAAATAGAATAAACTAGCTTAGGGGGAGCATTGAGCATTTCATGAAATTATCATTTCATTTCTTGTACTTGCATCCAATATGAATAAAAGAATGAATATTTCTAGTGTATATGATCTGTCTATTTAATTTTTTGCTTTATATTCTTCTCTATTCTCTAATTCTGTCAATTTCATTTGAGAAAAGTTCTCTCTACTCTTATCTAATACAATAACTGAATATGAAAGGAACAACATAAGTAAGTATCATTTGTTATCATAAAAAAAGGGGAGATTGTTAGCTTTAAAGCCCTTTGATGGTCTTTGTGTTGGATCAAATGCTTACCACTAGGCCAAAAACTATTGACAAAGGTGCAACTTTATTTCCTTAAAGCTTTTCAGAACTGCATCTAGCTTGAGGGACTGCACCTATTACAAGCATTGTGGGCTATGATGTTAAGCCCATTGAATCCTAAGAAAGATGTTGACCAAATAAAGCAAACAATCTCCCCTCTAGTGTCACCTGGAGGGATTAAACCTATGACCTTGCTTTGATACTGCTTTGTGGATAAATGACCCTAGTATGTTTTGATTAATGACCAAACTTAATATGATTATTATTTTGAGTCACTAACTACTTGCCAAGCTTGAATTTTTCAATGAGATTTAAAGAAGCAAGTAAAGTCAATGCAAGGATCAAGAATGATTACTTGAAGAAGAAGCATCATGAAGAAGCAATACAATGAAGATCATTAGGAACATGTTGTAAAGAAAAAACTCAGTTTAATTCTTTGATTAAGCTCTCTCAAATAAGTAAAAATAGTTTTTCAAAAGAATAAATAGACTAAGAATGAATAAGGTTAATTAATAAGTTTGTACATCTATGTGTACATCAATGTACTTTCAGTTAATTAACTAACTTTTGATGAAAACCTATGTGTACATCTATGTATAAATGTTATAAATCTATGTATACATCGATTGATTCTGGACTTACTTGATCAATATGCACGTTTGCATATATACATCGATTGGTACATCGATGTATAAATAAAATAGAAGCTAGAATGCATTTGACATATATATACATCGATTAGTACATCTATGTATAAGTCAAAACAGAAGCATTTTACTTTAATACATCTATTGATACATCGATGTATAAGCCAAAACAGAAGAAAGAACGTTTTAAAATAACTATACAATCGATTAGTTAATCAATGTATAATCTTCTGGGCTGAAATTTAAAGTGTTTTTGAAGAACAACATCGATGTATTCATGTGTGTATCTTTCAAGATCAATAACATCCAAGATAACAATTGATTAGACAATCGATGTACACGTGTTATAAAAGTGAAATCTTGTTTAATACATTTGTGTACACATCGATTGACTAATTAATAACAAAATTTTTCTGTTAAGTCTGTTATGATCTCAACTGACTTATAAAGTGTATCCAATGGATCTATTTTGAGATATACCTATATAAGGATATTGGCAAACACTTTTTAAAAGACAATTGATTCAATATACGAAATCATACACTCAAAATTCAGAGAGCTTTTCATTGAAGAAAAATAGAGTATTATTTTTCTCTAGAGTTTTAATTTGTAATTTCTAATTTCTTGGCATCTGATTCAATCTCTTCAAATTTTGTAAAAGAGAGATCAGAGAGAAGGTTCTCTCGCTGGTTAGATCAAGAGTAGAAGCGACTCTGGGTGTTGTGCAAGAATAGAAGGAATTCTTGTGGGTTTTGCAAGATTACTTTGACTGAAAAGCTGTCATTTAGGTAGAAGGAACCAAGAAGTGAAGCTTTTGTAAAGAATCTTGTATATTGATTTTCTATAGTGGATAAATCTCACAGTGGTGTGGGGACTGGATGTAGGTTACCAGAAGAGGTAGCTGAACCAGGATAAATCTCGGTTTGTAATTTTCTCTATCACTTAACTCTTTATTTGCTTTATTTTTTAATGTATGAATTAAGCAATATGTTAGGAATGCTTGTATGATCTGAATTGTTAATGATCTTATTTCTTATCTGAAATTAATCTCTCTGTTAATATTTCTTTATAAATTTTAATTCTTGATTGCAATACATCTTGCAAAAACACATTTTGGTTTGTTGGTTGACAAAATCTCTCTCTTGATTAAAGAAAAGAATCAGTTTTTGCAAAAAGGGAAAAAGTTTCAAAAATTTATAATACTCAATTCAACCCCTTCTTCTTGAGTAATCAGAAGCTACAACCAATATACTTGTTAGATCAAGCACTTACCACTAGGCCAAAAGTTATAGCTTTTGAGAATGGTGCAACTTTATTTCCTTAAGTCTTTTCAAAACTGCATCTAGCTTGTAGGGTTGCACCTATTACAGGTGCCATGGGCTGGGATTTTAAGCTCATCAAATCCTAAGGAAGACAATGACTAAATAAAACCAACATTTTGAACCTTATGTTTTGATGATTAACAAACTTACTTATATTGCTGCTTATCATTATGATTATTTTAACATATGTATTAGTGTGCAGAAATCTTCTAAGGCAAAAATATGCTGATCATTTGTGAATAAGTCTTAGGAACGCTTTTTTATATAAAGTTTGAAGTTCATAAGAGTTCTTGCAACTTATATAGAATTTAAAATTTCAATGTCTAAAGTATACACAAACATTAGAAGGGTTGAAAATATGCTCAGACATGTTCAAATTCTCTTATCATGAAGCAACCTTGTCTTAAAGCCATGTACCAAATTTCTTGTGAAAAAATTTGAGTTACGAAGAATCGAGATCAGAAGATCCAAGTTTAGATGACTCCAATACAAACTCATTTCACCATTGCAATATAAGGACCAAATCCTGATGCAAAAGCTACTAAAAGCTTACTAGTGCTAAAAGACAAGAAATGAATAATGTCCTATGTTTCAGAAGCAGTTGGATCAAAGGACAAATGACTAGTTTTTCAAAATGTATAAATAGCTGAAGATTAGAGAAGTTTGAAGAATGGAAGTATTGTTATATTGATCAACTCTTCTAAAGTCTTGTGTCAACCCTTCTGATCTTTTCTTGGCACACTACTACTCTTCTGAATTATTCTCTGAGTGCATAACTCAATCTTTTATGTATCATATTTGCTTATATCCACTGCTTGAGTGTTGAGAGAAACCAAAAACTTCAAATCTTATTGTATCTTTAATTGTATCCTTGATCCGATAGTGATCAAAGTGAGTTTCTATCTTAGAGAGGTTAAGGTAGATCAAAAACTACTTGTGATTTAGTTTGGAGAAGATAGGGTGGATCAAAGAATACTTGTGGCAAATCAAAATCCTAATAATTGACTAGAGACTAGGCGTAGGCACATGGTTTTGCTAAACCTGTATAAACATCTTGCGTTAAGCTTTTTTGAACTCTTCTCTTTAATTTGCTTGTTACTATTTCACTAAGTTACACTCTTCTAAACATTTTTTTCTACCCTTCTTATCTATATGAACGGTTTCAGATAAAGAGACAAGCTATAAGAAAAGCTTTTTAAGTTGACTAAAGGGAATTTCTTTTAACTTAGTGCTTTTGCCACTAACTCTTCTAAGTATCCAAGTTATTATACTTGAGAATCTTTGGAGTTTTGCAGAAACTTGAAAAAGTTCGAAGCATTATTCAACCCCCCTTCTCATGCAAGTGCCACCTTTAGTGAGATCATTTTGGCCTTACTAGCTAAATTTGACATGTTATGCCATCTTTTTTCATTACAAATCAAGTTTTAAAGTTAACATTGTTAAACTCAAATACATGAAGGGATGAAAAACTTGGGGATTTCAGGTTTTATAGACTAAATTGATAAATAATATATCTTTTAGGGACCAAAATAATGTTTTACTTGTTACTATTGATATTAATGATGCATCATGTATAATTGATAATTGTGTTTTTATTTTACACTGTAGAAATTATAGAGAATGTAAATAATTATTTGTTTCAAGGGTGCCAAATTAGCACCTAATAAATACAAGTGATAGAAAGTAAGTTTTTTTTTTTTTTTACGGGAAGTAAGGTTATTTCTTCTTAAGAAGCCATGTAAGCAATTTGGATGAGATGTAAGTATCAAGTTATAAGAGCCAGCTTTAATTATATGTGTATAAACATAGATATAGATATGTTGCACATTATTAAAATATTTTGACCTTTTAAATAGTTACAATCATAGCCAAATTCTTTTAATAAATATCAATACAATATTTAATGACATAATAAAAGCTTTTCACAAATAGCATATAAAAATTAACTGTTCAATTATTCAATAAGAAATTGGTTCTATCATTATAGAGGTGTATAATGAAAGTTGGGCTTACCACTCTATGGAGAAGAGCTTTTGATCACAAAAAACGAGTGAAGATGGGCTGGTGGTGTTTTTTCTTTTTTCTTTTTTTTTAATTTTTGCATAGATGGGTGGTAGTTTTCAACAACCGTCGAAATGGAGTGAGGGTATTACTGGTGGTGTGATGTGATAAAGAACAAGGAACTCCTATGTGGTTGCATCTCAGTCTATATGGACAACGCTTAATGACATGTTATCATTAAATCGACCATTGTCATGGCAATTAGGGGTTTATATTTAATTGCTTTAATTAAAATTTATGGAGTGACATTGTCTCAAAAGATTTATGGAAGATCAACTTATAGCTTTTAAAAATTAAAAAGTACGGAGATCGTGAACTTGTAAGAGTGTCAATGGGGAAAAGTGGAAGTGAGTAGTGTTCCCTCCGTTGACGCCCACACCCCCATTCCATCGGGGATCAATTTGTCGGTGCCAACGACATTAAAGTTTTCAGAATCAAAGTTGTCAGAACTCTTGTTGTGTCTAAGGAAATTGAGGAGATCATGCACTTGCTTGGATCCTACCCACTTCAGCCACCATTGTCGTTAACAGTGCCAGAGACAGACAATACATGTAAAGATAATTTAAAAATCTTGAAGGAGTCATGGATAGAGCTGGCAAAACGAGTTCAACCCGTCGGGTTAACTCGCCAATCCGTCACTTTTTTGCGGGTTGGGTTCAAGAATTGAACTCATATTTTATTTTCAACCAAGATAACTCCACTTCGCATAACCCGCAGTTAAAGCGGGGCGGCGGATTGGCCTGTGTTGACTCTTTTTTTTTTTTTTTTAAATGATAATTAATATTATAAATAAATTTTTTTTTTATGTTATATAATTTATGTTTAAATACTTAATTAGACTATTTTAAAAATTATATTTTAGATATGTGATTTATAATTTTTTATCATTATTATTTATTATTTTTTATAGTATTTATTGATTTTTTGTATAATTTTTTTTTTTTTTAGGCGAATTAAGCCGGTTGACCTCGCTAACTCATCTATTTTTTCTCATTTTATTTTTTATGCGGGCCAATCCGCTAATCCGCCAACCCGCCTTAAAGCGGGATGAGTTAGCTCTTCCAACCTATTTTTTAAAATGGGCCAACCCACCCCACCCCGCATTTTAGCGAATTAAAGCGAGTCGGAACGGGTCGGGGCGGGTTGACCCATTTTGCCACCTCTAGTCATGGACCTTCAGACTCAACATGGAGCTAACTCTAACAACCAATCATATATATGATGATATAATTGATTATATATAAATTAATTCTTTTCTACAATTAAATAACCTATACTTGTATCATTTCATTTTTTCCCCTTAAAATTATATCAACTTTCATGGAAATGCCTCTCATGGCTTTTGAAGAGGGAGCAAATGTTTAATGGGTCATTGATTCTTAGTTAATAACTAATACATATTGAGTAATTGTGTGTGATGGTAAAACTTTTGCGAATTTGATCTCCATGCTTTGAAAAACCAATGAGGATTCCAATGACAACCCAAAGATGGATACCAAAGATTGAGTTGTGTTTGAAGAGCTCTATGTGCTTGAAAGCTCCATCAAAGATTGACATTATTGTAGATGTAACATCTTATTTTTAGTATGTTAGACTAGTTTATGATTATAAAGGTAGAATAATACTTATTTAACATGCCTATTAATTTTTGTGACAAACTGAATTAGTTTAGACACTTTGTTGTAATTCAGAGTGTGAAAAATAGCTTAAAATGACTCAGATAGTAGCATAAATGGCTAATTTGAGGGGAATGAATATAAAGAATTTGTTTCTAAGTCACAAATAGGCATAAGAGGATGTAGTTAAAATTTAAGAATAATCAGAGTTAGTTTGATATTTTTAGGTATACTGGTTGTGCATTTAATGTCAAATTGACTATCAACAGATATGAAAAATTATGATAATGGTGAAACAACATTTTTAATGAATCCTAATATTTATTTTAAAATTGTTGAAAGTTTAAAAACTTGATTTAACTAAAACTAAGTATTCTTAGCAGATTGAGAAGTATCAATGAAATATGTAAAGGTTATAAGTCACTCACAGTTTTCTATAGCCCTCTTTGTTGACTTATATTAGGATATTTCATTCATTCTTTTCCATTTTACTCATCTTCTCTCACAAAACAAAACAACAGCAGCAGCAAAGGAAAACATGGAGAGAAAAGAAGAGAAAGCAAAGGGGGAGGAAGAGGAAAGGAGCAAGAGAGCTAAAGGCAAGGCCAAACTTGATCATCCACCATCACAAGGAGCTTAAGGTAGGGGATTCTAACTTTAAACTTCATCACTTTCCTCAATTTTCTCTATAGTTGAAGTTAGGTAACATGAATAGTAAAAAATGGATTTGATGAGCAAATTTGTGTTCTTGGCTTGGTTTATAGTTCCAAGTGTTGAGTTAGGGTGTTTATAGCTTGTTGGATGCATGGTAACTTGTTTATGCTTGGTTGATGTCCATGGGCCACCTTGAAGAACAAGTTGGTAAATGGAATTCTCTTTACTTGATTGAGTTTAAATCTATGAATGATGAGTTGAATTTAGTGTTTAATGATTCTAACATGTTTAGAGACCATGATTAAGGTTGGAAAACATTTAGAATCCAAGATTAAAAGGTTAAAAAAGTATTTGAAACCAATGGAACAATTGCTCGATTTCTGCATAATTTTCTACAGCAAGGTCATGTCTAGGCATAGGATTTCCACGCCTAGGCGTGGATTGAGAATTTTCAGTCCAGGATTAGCTAGAGAGTGCCATGTCTAGGCGTGACAAGTTCATGCCTAGGCATGAGACAAGGCACCATCCACGCCTAAGCGTGGGAAAGTGGCGCCTAGGCGTGGGTTCTAGGAATTTTCAAGAATGTTATTCTTGATGTTTTGAGACTCTCTACTAGTTGAGATCATTTATATATACTTTCTTAAGTGTATTTAGACACTTTTAGGGATATTTCACAAAGGGAATAACCACCTAGTGTATAAGAACAAGTTAGAATTTTTAAGCTTTTTCTAGAATTAAGAATTGCTTGAAATTGAGTATTATCTAAGAGTTGGTTCCTTTATTAGTTAAAGTTGAACCATAGTACAATTATCCGAATTAAGGGAGTGAGTAAAACCCCTTAACCTTACAAAGTAGTGAGTAAAGCTATTTGTTAAGGAGGTAATTAGGAGATGAAAGTGACAGTACAACACTTTACTTAGGATATAAAGTGAGCTAATTAAGCTATTTGTCAAATAATATGAGGAATATGATCAACCTTGTGTAAGTGTAGTAAAGTGAGGTAAACTTACTAACACAAGCCTTAGGATGAGTTAAGTCATAAGTTAGGCAATGAAGTGAGTTAAGTAATTTGTCAAGTTTAGTTGGTATTATACAGTTGTATAAGCGATTGTGTAATATTGTGATAGTTTAGGTTTCTATACGTTATACAATTGTATGGGCGATTGTATAATATTGATATAGATTATATTTATTTGTAATTTATATTATTGAATGCCATAAGATACATGTATATTACTGGGAATTTTTATGTTCTCACCCATTTCTATGTTTCCATGGTAAAAGAAGGTCTAGACCCTAATATGGGGATAAAGCAACTGAAGAAGGAGCAACAAAACTAGATAGCTTTTTTCTTTTAGTTTTTGTTGTATGTACAACTCGTGTATATTTTACTTTGAGTTGTAATTCTTTTGTATATATAACACTATACCCTTTGAGACTTTTCATGTATATATGTTACCTACTTTTATCGTGGCTCTCCATATTTAATTGTTTAATTATATGTGATTAGTATATTAGTAAGAATAGAAGTAACATGATTAATGTTTTATGTCTTGTATATAAGTTATATCAATATAATTGTATTAGGGTGTTACAGCAGAGTAAGGGAATTGGTGAGAGGGAGCGAGAGAATTGCTGTTTTTTTTTCTTTAATAAAACTAAATATCACATTACTAATATGCTCTTATATTAAAGATGTTTTAGATTGAAAGAATGTTGGGCTTTTTTAGTCTAAAAGTGAAAGGTGAATGCTGCTAACATCCTTTCATTGATAAAGAAGTGGGAGAAAATTAGTGATCCCATATACATATTTCATTTGAAGGGGAAGGGACAAAATCTCAAGTGCTTCAACAAATAACACACATTGTATTAGTCAGCCAAACCTAAAAAGAAAAATGGAAAATAATTTCTAGCCACGATAAACTTTGTTACATTACTTACTTTACATTCATGTCAAACAAGGAAAATGTGTGGTTTAAGCTATCTTTCGATGTATCTAGTTGGAGCAAAATGCTCGCATCTTTACGAGTGTCCTTGCACCCACAAAATTTGTTATGGGATAAGCTAGTCTTTATGGCTTCAATTGGTGTTCTACTAATGGATGTTTCAAGGAAGTTTCCATTTTAGATATACACAGGGATTGGGCTACATGCATTCTACGTTCTTCTATGTTCGTTTTATTTTGTTTTCTCTATTATAGAGGATATCTTATGCTCCCATTGGTTATAACTTCATTATTTTTCCTCTAATAATTTTATTTTTTATTGGTTACATAAGACTGCATACATATGATGAATAAAAGAATCAAAGATTTTAAAGATTAATAGCTCTTATGATGAATCAATCAAGAAAAAATAGATAAATTGGTATTGAGTTTTGAAAGTTTCTATAAAAAAAAAAAGGCAGTAACCTAAACTACCCAAAGTAATTCTGTTATCATTTTTCCCATCAAATTATTTCCAATCCCAATACAACTCTTTAAGGATAAGATAAAATATGGAAAGGGTATCATGATAAACTTTAAAACTATTATCACAAGGCAATTTTAAATAACAACTTCAAACACATACACAAATGCCCACACACAGAAATACTTGGCATTTTCCCTCATAATCAAGCAAGCTAGTATGGATATGACTATCATTAGCTTGAGTGTCAATTGCCCCACACTTAGATGAGCATGGAAAAAAATTTAACTTCATCATTTAAGACTCTTGAAGCCCAGAGCTCAGATGTTGTACTTTTTTCTGTGAACAATGAAAGTTAGAATCACCAACTGCAAGCATTGCTAAATACTAACAAGTAAGAGAGAATACTAGTAATCTCTCACACTTCATATGCATTAATTGTAGTTTTCCCTTCTCATATGCTAAATTAAACAACAATATTCTTGCTTCCAAAACTTTGCAAAAGAAATACTTAACATCATCAATTTAATCCATCTATGAAGCAACGTAATCCATATTCCACATAAAGACAGTCAAACAACATAAATATACCTTTTTCGTCTAGGATTATTTAGAGGATCAATTATTTTCTACTGATAGAAAAATAATAACCATGTCAATTAGAAATAGGAAATGCCAAACTAAGATAATGTCTTAGAGGAAGCAATATGTGCTAATCACTATAAAATGTAAGCTCGTTCATGATATAATTGTAAGCTCCAAAGTTTTAAAACCCCTTTCGTGTAGTTTATATTTTATATACTTATTAGTTTTGATGATTAACAAATTCATACTTCTATGTTAGTTACATTAGAGAACTCTGTTTGATTGTATTTCTCTAAAATCTTTGTACATACTGATAATTGCCTTTAATCAACACTTTATACCTAAATTGATTACTGCTAAAATGTTTCTGACAATTTGATTGAAATATGTCAAGGTCAAAAGATTTAAATTTTTTTTTAAAGGAAAATTGTCTTCAATTAGAATGCTAGTTAGATAGCTGCTCAGAAAGCGTGATAAAAAAGTTGCTCGAAAAATAGTTAAGAAAGAATATAAGAAAATAGATCAGAAAGTTAATTAAAAATATCAAAAAAATTGAAATCTAAAGACCTTGTCCATTATAGAATATTGTTTTGTGAAGTCTTCATGCAATGCATTCTTTCTTTGGTATAGTGCAAAAGCTACTCTAAAAAGTTACCAAAAGGCTGAGCGCTATAGGATAAAATAATAGCCAGAAGTTGTCTCAACTACCTAAGATTGTACTTGTGACTATGCAGTAGCATTAAATGCTTCCAAAGTCTCTTTTGTGCAAGCTACCTATATATTCAAGACATTCAAATGCATTAATGATCACTAATTACAGAATTAAATGAAGTTTTGATGAACTTAAGACTATGTTTGGATATTTAGTAATTGATGGAATAAAATGAAATGGATTGGGATGGAATAGGATGGGATGGAATGGAATGGGATAAAAATATTATTCCATTGTTTAGATATTTTAAGATGGAATGGAGTAAAGTTACCATTCTATTATTTGAGAAGTGGATGGAATGGTATGAGTTATAATTTTATTTTTCTTAAACTACTCTTATTGTAAACACACCAATTTTAAGATATGAGGTTAATATAATAAAATACTAATTATAATTATAATAAAAAAACTGATTCTATCCCATACCACCCAAATTGGGGGGGAAGAAAATTAGGGGTTTTTGGTGGGATGGGATGGGATCCATCCCACCCACTTCCATCTCATTTCATCATTTTTTAACATAACCAAACAATGGAATATGTCTCTATCCCATCCCATTCCATTCCATTCCACTCAATCCCATCAATCCAAATATACCTTAAATGTTTTCTAATTTTTTTTCTTGTAGTTCTCTTAAACTTCTTATATTTTCTAATACTCTCTCTCTCTCTTAACTCTTTGTACATTTGAGTGATATAGATTCATTAGCTCTGTACTTAAGAGTTGCATAACCACTCAATTATTAGCTCCAAAGCCCTTTTGCACTTAACAGTATTTGTCATGTTTTGATGATAACTAACTATGTTGAAATTTGAATCACATTGCTTTTTGTTCTTAAAATATTTTTTGTGGAAGTTTTTGTGTCAGTCTAACCAATG
Organism: Ormosia semicastrata; assembly: GCA_029884595.1. Taxonomy (NCBI): domain Eukaryota; kingdom Viridiplantae; phylum Streptophyta; class Magnoliopsida; order Fabales; family Fabaceae; genus Ormosia; species Ormosia semicastrata. The sequence goes on along the minus strand of JAQQTO010000062.1, from coordinate 11,935,307 downwards.
TAGGACTTAAAATTCTGGGTGATTAGAGAGGTTTAAGAAAATCAAATTATGATGTAAGAAGGTTCAAAGAACTCATGAGAAAGTTCCTGATGAACATGAGAAGGTTCACCCTGAAAAAGTCCAAAGAAGGTTCATGAGAAAGCTTGAAGGCTGAGAATTTCCACAAGAACAAATTCAAGAGCAACTCATGCATCAAGAGGACAACTATTACCATCATTTTAATCAAAAGAATACTTATATGATGGTGTCTTTCAAAGATGAGAAGATTGGATGCAAAAGTTAGCTAGGAAAGTTCTGTGAAAAGGTTACCCGATGAACCTTCCCTTTGAATGAGCTTGAAGGAGAGTGTGTTCATTCATCAAGTAAAAGACAAGAACAATAGTAACCTACCATAAAAAGGACAACTACTATTAGGAGAGTCTAACAACTATATTTTCGAAGTCTATATAAGCATCCAAGCTAAAAGATTTGAAGGTTATGAACTTTGAAGCCGATCAAATAGTGTGAACCGCGAACTAAACTCTCTCATCTGTACCTACTTATTTGCAAATCTACTCAATCAATTGTAGGTGTACTGAAAGCTCTGTAAACTTGTGTTCATCCACTCCGTGAGTGATTTCGTGAGCTATCTAGTAGTTATAAACACTTACTTTCATTACTTTGATTCTTGAGTATTGTAAATGAGCTTGTGGGTTGTACAAGTCATTAGTTGATAAGTTGATTAGCCTAAAGAGGGTGTGATCAAAGAATATTTCTATGAATAGCTTGGAGAGGCTGGGTTGTTGCAAAGAGTACTCATATAGTGGAAATCTTAGTGAAAGCTAAGTATTAGAAGTAGCCCACATGGATTTAGGGTGAACTAGAAGAAAATTTCTAGTGTTGAGTTGTTTCTGCATGTTCTCACTCATTCTATATCTAAGGTTTGAATCTGTTAATTTTCTGGGAGTGTCTTTACCAAAATTATAGCTAAACTGAAAACAAGATTCTCTAACTTTCAAGCATACTCAGTTTTATAAAAGTTGAAACTCTTGCTTATAATCATTCATAAATAGAGTTGAGAGATCTTTTATACGTTATTTTCTAATTTAATCATTTGTAAAAGAATATTAGTATATCACTCTTAACACTGTCAAAATACTGTCCTAAGGATCAACATATTATATTATGCAAATAGTGAGAAAGTTTGTCTTTATTCAACAAATAGAGTTATAAGGAACGCTCTCACTAATACTTGTTCTTATTGTCTAAACTTTCTCACTAACTTTTATCTACAAGCTTAGAACCTTCTCACCTTCAAGTCTAAACCACTTGAGAAAGTATTGAGAAGGTTGAATATTGCAAGAAAAGAGAACACAATCCAACCCCCTTCTTGTATTATTGCAAACTTCATCAGTGATTGTTAGAGTGAGCACACACAAGCGTAAACATTTATACTCATTGTAACCTAGATTCGGTAGTGTTTTGTGTATTTTCTAAGTGAGCCTGAAGAGGCTGGGTGTGAAAAGAATACTTGTAATCTAACTTAGAGAGGCTAGGGTTGAAGAAATACTACTCGAAGTTATAAAAATCTTAGCTGGTTGCTGGGAGTAAATGTAGGCATGTGGTTTGGCTAAACTAGTATAAATCTCGTGTGTTAAGTTTCTATTATCCTTCCCTTTATTTCTTGAACTTGTAATTTCATTTTCTAATCTTTCAAAGTTCTTTCTGATAAAGAGAAAAGTTTGTGAAAACTATTTTTTGATCTAAACATTGTTAGTAAAAGTTTTTCAAACTTGCTAAGAGAATCAGCTAAAGCATTCAAAAGTTTTTTGAATTAAGTATCTTTTTGATCTAGCTGAACTAACGTACTCTCTTATATACCTAAGTTTTTGTATTTAAGAAAGCTTGTTTTAAGTCTCAAAAAGAGCTTACAAAATTCTTTAAAAAAATGTATAATTCAACCCCTTTATTGTGTAAATAGCCATTTTCAATTGGTATCAATGCTTAACCTCTAGGTTGAGTGCCTGACAAGTGTAGAAGAAAAGATCTAGCAGGTGTGATAGCAAATCAGAATGTTGTTCCATTAGTTGTTGAGGGTTCCTCAGTAAATTGGCCACTAGTCTTCAATGGTGAAGACTATCACTACCAAAAGGACATAATGCGATTTTCATTGAATCTGCTCATGTTGATTTGTTGGAGATCATTGAGGAAGGACCTTATATCCTAGAGATCACACATGATCATGGAAAGATAGAAAATAAGCCAATAGATCAATAGACTGAGGCTGAGAAAACTAAATATCATTTGAACTTAAAAATCAAGTTCTATATCACCTATTGTAACGCCTTTTTTTTTTGGAAAGGGAACGTCACATTGTCAATTACAGTGCGGAAACAAAATTCTCTTAGTTAAGATCCGGTTCCTTTTAATATAATACATATTTACTTGATTATAGTTGGGTAATTAAATTGGTGAATATATTTATTTATTTTTGTTGATATAACAACCATAATTAATAACCACGTTGACGAAACATAAATGGAAATAAAGGATAAAAGTAGATGTAAAGCACACATGGGAGTTAACATTGCATCATCATATATATATATTTATCAAACTGTTTAGTTACAAAGTCTGGTATACCAAAAAGTAAAACTATACCTGCCCCCAAAGGATTATACATACACATCCCCATGGTATCAGAATATACAGTCCACTACAGTCAAAACATCAGGCCCCCAAAATAAAATACTGGTAGCCCTCAGTAGCTACAAGTAAAATCAATCCCTTACATGAGGAGGAATCGTGTCAGGATCTTCTTCAGGATCCTCCGCGAGGTCTTCCTCAGGGACCTCCTCGGGATCTTCCTCATCAGAAGAAACCACCATAGGAACCGCAGAGTTACGGGACGGGGCCCAAGCTATGGAATGAAAAGAGTCTTCCCGCGGGGTGTAATAACGGTCACCCCACATCTCACATATAGGAAAATGAAATTCCAGATGTAGGCTAATACAGCAGGTGAAAATAGGCGGCTCATGGCGCCTCCAGGATAGAGATATCGATACATCCCCCAAGTAGACGTAGCGCTCGGAGTCAAAGTTGATGTGCCAGCACTCTAGCCCTCCTAAGAAGGTCAGACGCACATCTCCCAGAAATCTGTGCGTGCGTGCCTCCATGCTTTTCAGCAGTCACTAGTCGAGGTGAGGCCAAAAATCAGGGAAATTGAGAGCTTTCGTTTCCTTGCAGTCGTCTTCGATGGAACGCAATATACAGACAAACAGTAATGGAGAAACAGAAAAGAGGTAAGACATCCTACCATTATTACCAATTATAGTATCAAGAAACCCAATAGCGCAAAGCGCCCCCATAGCACTTTTGACAGCAATAATGGTAATAAACATTTAGTAGCAGTTAAAATCAACCAAACAGTTCCAGGCAGTCATATATATATATCGGTAATGCAACAGTTCCAATTATAATAACAATAAATGCCAGATGATTCATGGACTCACTATGCACATGCATTCAATAGTCAAAATCCTACTCCATGGAGCTAGACACAACGGTCGGAGAGAAAGATCAGGAGACACGTTTGCAACTCAGCTGCCGAGGCCAAAATGCTATAATTCTTCAATTTATCCATGTGTACATCATGACATTGTACAGACAGTCTACGCTAGATCATGATATAGTACAGTGTCTCAGTCCGGATCGTCAGTACGTTTGCATTGGTTTGCCCCACAGACAGAAGAGCTACCAACTGTCCATTGCGAGGTACCCACACCCTGACGCCTCCAAGGTCAACAAAAGACCTACACTTGTCTATTCGCAGCCGCACTAAGGTGTGTTCAACTCCTAGGCAACTAGGCCTTACGACAGTCCAACAGACATTCACAATGCATACAGACTCTATGCATATTCATGTGTGATCATTATTACATACTATTCCACAATATGCTTTAATTGGCCAAAGCAAGAATCAACACAATCATTGGTCACATGGACCCACAATATCATAATCAATACCTTTTTAAAGTGTATTATGAATTCTTGCTTAGATTTAGCTTTTCTTACGAAGTTTGTCTCTAAAGAAATTCTCTTAATTAACTAAATCCTCTTAGGTAATTTATTCACATATCCTTAGAAGGTTATTCTAAGATCTCAAAGTCTCACATTCTCTTGTTCTTACCCTAACGAAGGTTATCCTAAGCCTCATGAAAATTCCATTCTAGGTTCTTTAAAATTTATGAATTTCAGTATAATTTAATTTTTCCAATTAGCTAATTCTTGCATCCTATTTCCATTGATTTAATCCCTAGGTGTTAGGTGATAAATTACACTTTTAAATTCGACGGAGGTAATGTATCTAGTATAAAATTGAAGCTACCTTTCGACGAAAAAATCACATGGCTGATTGATGAGAGGTGTCAGTCATAAGGTGAGTTAGTGACATAAAGGGCTGTGTTACAATTTTGACAAGAATGGTTAAAAATATATTTCTGTCGAATGAAGGTTCTATCGAATGAAGATAAAAAACTGTCGAATATACTAGAAAATTAGCAGAAATCCTATTTTCGACGGATGGGTGTTGACGTTGGAGAAATCTTCCAAGTGTCGAACCGACGAAAACACGAAATGGTCAGAAATTTAAATTCAACGGATATTGACATTGGAGAAATTTCTATTCAATGGCCAAAAGTCTTAACTCGACGGATATTGGCATTCTGACTCGACGAATCTTGACATCCTAACTCGACGGATATTGACATTGTGCTTGACGGTCAGAAGATCAAATTCGACGAATATGGTCATAAGATTAAATTCGACGGATATAGTCAGAAGTCTAAACTCGATGGATTTGGTCAGAAGATCAAATTCAACGGATATGGTCAGAAGTCTAAACTCAACAGATTTTAGCATTCTACTAAATGGTCAGGAGTTCAAGTTATTACAATTGTTCACCAAAAATCCCCAAACTTTTGGGCTCAAAACCGTGGCCATCCGAGAACCAATCCGACGTCATCTCCTCCCATGTTATACGTTCCAATCCACTCAGACACATCAATATACATAAAACAACCCAATAGCACAAATACATTACAAACAACATGCAAATACAGGATGACCCTCAAAGGGGTTCCCTCACTACTAATCTCAGACAACGTTTCTAAATGCTAATAGAGGTTGAGGAGGAGTGTCTTCCTCTTACCTTAGAGAAGCACAAAGAAAGGATGCTCTTTTTTGCTTAGAAATTTCGTGCTTAGCTTCCTGAAAGTCCTAGAACATTCAAACTTACAAAATCAAAACTAAATCTTGAAATGGATACCCATGGTCACCAAAATGACCGTGGGTCACGAAAATGAGATGAGAGGAAGTAAAAGCCATGAGCTTTTTACCTTAAAGCTCTAACCTTTAAGCTTCAAAGGTGGAAAATGATGAAGATGGAGAGAATGGTGAACTCCTGAAGATGACTTCCTCAAAGATGGTGGTCCTCCAAACACGAAGTGGGTGCAAGGAGTGTGACAGCTTGGAGATGAAATGGAGGTGTGGGTGGTAAGGGTGTTGCTGTTGTGGAGTGAAAAGAGAAGGGAGAAAGAGAGCAGACGCAAAGGGGAGAAAATGAGAGAAGTGAAAATGTAATATGCCTCCTTAGTCAACCGTGCAGCACCAAAAAGGGAGGAGAGAGAAAAAAGTGGTTGGAGGAAGCTTCCTAGAAGCTTCCCTCAAAGCTTCCTTGAGAAGCTTCGCGCGTTTCTCGATAAAGTGCATAATAAGCTTGTCTCCTTAATTAAATACATCCGACAGATGATTAATTACACTGTTAGAATTATTTCCTCAATGAATAAAAGTTACAATTGATGAAAATAATATTTTATTATTCATCAGATAATTTTATGATACCGCGATTTTATCAAGCAGATAAAACCTCAAAAAACGCAAACCTCTCAAACTGTGCCCGATCTTGGGTTTAGTAAGATCCCCCGTCGACACGTTGACAGTTCAAGGTTTACCAGCCTCAAGGAAAACATTTCGTTATCCTGGCTCCGCTCAGTGCGCACGTAAAATGAAAAATATATTAAAATATTCATCATTTCCAGAAAAATCCACAAAAATTCTTAAAAATCATAAATATTATAAAATAATTATTTATAATGAAATAAAGAATTTTCGGGATGTTACACCTGTGCTTTAAGAAGTAGTATGACAAAGTCCATGGTAGTGCTACTGCTAAGGCAATATAGGAACAAGCCTAGTGAAAGAATCCAAAATCATCATATTAGTTCACCAATATGAACTATTCAAAATGCATGAACATGTAACCATTAATGAGATGTTTGGAAGATTCTAAACTATTGTGAATAATTTGAAATCCCTTGGAAACACCAATAACAATTAGGATCTTGTTAGAAAGATTTCGAGAAGTCTTCATGTAACATCCTCTTCTTTGATATGTTAGACTTGTATATAGCTATAAAGGTAGCATAATACTTACTTAACATGACTGTTTAATTTTGTGATTTTTTGAGTTAGTTTAGTGACTTTGTTGTAACATTATGTGTAGAAAATAATTGTTATTAGCTCAGGAAATGGCATAAAATACTTAGTTAATGGAAATAAATATAGAGAATTTGTTTCTAGGTTACATATGTGTGTAATGTGATGTGGTTAATTCTAAGAGTTAACTGAATTAGTTTGATATTTTTAAGTACACTAAGTGAGTGTTTAAATATCAGATTGATGAAGCACAGGTATGAAAACTTTTGAAAATAGTGAAATTAGGATTGAGATCAATATTAGAATTTATTTTATTGCCTATGCAAGTTAGGAAACTGGATTTGGAGAAATCTATCTAAATGTCCTTAACAGATATAAAGTTTCTACAAAAACTTTTACTTGGCTTTTAGTTCTCCACGGTTACAGCAACCCCTTTCTTTGACTTTCTTGGATCTTTTCTTTGATATTTCTCACTCACTCACTCTTTTCTCTCACAGTTGAAAACTGCAGTACTAGCAAAGGGAGGAAACAAAGAGGAGAAAGAAGGGGAAAAGGAGAAAGAAAATGAGAGAAAGAGAAAGGCAAAGGGGAAAGTTAGAGCTTGATCATCATCTTGTCTACAAGAGGTAGGGGTGTTGGATACTTAGTTCCTTCATTTTCTACTCCCTTCTTCACGAATGATGTATGTAAGTTTGGATAGAAAAATGGGTATTTGAGTTGTAATTCTTGGCCATAAATCCATACTAGATGAGATAGGAGTTGTTTAAGGGTTGCTATATGATTAAGGTTTCTATGTGATTAGGGATCTTAGTTGTGGTTGAAAATCACTTAGAATCCCTATTTGAGGATTGGGATATGATTTGAGGATCAATGAAACAGTAACACGGTTGGTTGCTGCCCAGAAAATGCATTTTTGGTATGTGTTATTATAATAAATTAGGGTGTTATTCGAATAACACAACCATAGGAAGTTGCAGAATGTGTAACCTAAGGATGTTATTCAAATAAACCCTATGTTATTCGAATAATACCGAACAGAAAAACATAAAACCGGTGATATTTGAGGTGTTATTCGAATAACCTCAAAGGCTATTCGAATAAACCTTTCCTGAAAAGATAGAATTTGAGGGTTCTATAGGGACTCAAATAATGGGTTTCCAAAGGCTTCCAATAAGGAGAGTGATTTAACCTAGGAATTACCCCTTTGTGCTTTAGTTACTAGTGGTAATAGCTTGTTATACACTTATTGATGATTGTTTGCTTATTTCACTTGAGAAGTGACTAAATTTTGCTCATTTGCTATAAAGTTGAGTTTATTTGGTAAGTGTACCATATTATACTCCCTTGATTATTAATGTTAAGATATGAGAAATGCTAAAAGCATGAGTTGATTCCTTTATGAGCTAAAGTTTAACCATGAGTGCATGTTTCCTAGTTTCAGTTCTTTCACTTAGTTATGGTGAACCTTGTGATGGGTTTTGGTGAAGCCTTGGGCATCCAAGTGTTGTGGAATGCTTAAGGTAGTGTCTAGAACCTTGGGTAACTTGAGATTGTCTTGAAATCACTTGTGAAGTAATGATGTAAGGTACTAGATACTAGAGTGCTAGTGACATGGATCTCGCTACTTTGTTGGATAAGTTAAGCTAGAGTTCATATGTACTAGTATTATTTTTTTCACCAGGTTGCGAGGGCCTTGTGATTGTTTTCAAATGTGATTTGAAATTATCTCTAAATGTTTTTACACTTGCTATTCCTATGTATTATAACCTTATATGGTGTGCACAATCATTTGGCCAGAAGATAAGAACTAGTCCTAAATTCTCATAGTTAGAGAGCTATTTTGGTCAAGGTTACCAGTATGAGGGTGGTAGTAGTACTCTTACCTTTGTGAGGGGAAGGAATCCACTTATTACCAAGTAGTGTTAGGGCTTAATTGCCTATCCTACTCTGACAAATATAAGGGAACACGGTTCTTGGGAATATGTAAGTATCATGGTTTTCTAAAATAAAAACTTGCACAAGCATTGCACAAACATACTGTTAGGACACTTCTTAGGCGTAATCATATTATATATTATACATTGCTTTATTGGACAATTGCATGGGCAGTTGTCTCTTCGATTAGTAATTAAGCGTGTTTAGGATTATGCTTTCTTTATGAGTATTATATAATGAGCATGTGAATATTCTTATAGCAATGAATAGAGTCTCATTTATCTATTGCAAACATAATCTAACTTAAATGAGTTCATTTATTCATTGTGAATGTATAAATGCTGGTTTTGGAATATCTATACTGAGAATTGTGAATTCTCACTCTATTGTGTGTCCATATAAATCCAGGTCAAGACTCTTCAAAGGGAAAAGAGATGAGGAAGCAGAAGAACTAGTGTAGTTTATTTTTCTTTAGTTTGTACAAAGCTTATGTATTTATTTATATTCGCTTTGAGTTTGTATAAAGTTGTGTGTATAACACTTTGACTTTGAGGCTAATGATGTATATATGTATGACCTTTTCTTGTGGCTCTCCATAATTATTTATGTAAATGTTATAGGTTAGTTTGATGTTAAGTTAGAAGTAACATAGCTAATATTGTTTATCTAGGTATATATCAAATATACTAGGATGACGATATTAGGATGTTACACTTCATGAAGACCTAAAGTGACTGTCATTCAAGAAGCAAAAGATCTGAACTCACTCAAATTAGATGAATTACTTGAATCTCTCAATACTCATGAACTAGAGCTTTCTAAAACTAATGAGGACATACCAAGAAAAGGAAAGTTGATAGCCTTAAAGACTATTTAGAAAAGTTCCAAACCTTCCTCTCAATCCATTGCTTTGAATGTTGCTAAAGACTTAGAAAATGAAGATTCTGATAAGGATAAACTTTTTTTCATCTCAAGAAAGATTAGAAGAATGTGGAGAAAATGTGTCTATTAAGTAAAGGCTTGTCTCCTTAAAAAGGATATCAGAAATGTGAGTCTACTAGATAAAAAAAGAATTAAATCATTTGTTATGAGTGCAAGAATGACAAGCGCCGAACTCAATCAAAATTGTAACTAAGTTAAACCTAAGACTTGTAGCATAAGAAACAACACTGGATCGTCTCTCACAGATTTTAGATGTAATTTGATTATATCAAGCCTAAATTGGGAAATGTGTGAATGCTTATGTCTTGAAGCATATCAAATGAATTTTTTGATGATTAATAAAAGCAAGATGAAGACCACGATAAAAAAGAAGTGATCAAGATCAAAAGAAGAAAACCAAGATCAAAAGAGGTATATTTGATATAGGTTATAGGTCCTAGAATATTAATGTAAAATGCCCTTTAAGTATCTCAATGATTTTCAAATGGTTTTTCAAATATCATTTTCAAAATCAGCTTGTAAATTCAAAGTTAAACATGTTTTTCAAGAAATGTTGATTTTAATCTTGGATTCAATATTCATGAAGGCATTTATGTTTAATCTAATGATCTAAGTGTTAGAAATGGCTTACATACTCATTTGGACTTGAAAAATGTGTTCAAAGGCCAAGGTAATCGATTACATAGCAAACAGAGACCTTATAATTGATTACACTAAGCTGGTAATCGATTACAATGAGCCCAGAAAGGCAAGAACACATTCAAGAAGCCTTGTAATCGATTACAGAGAAATGGTAATTGATTACAAGAAAGTCAGAGGCATTGTAATTGATTACACCAAGCTAGTAATCGATTACCAAGTGCCCAGAAGGCCAAGAACACGTTCAAACAGCCATGTAATCAATTACAGAGATTGTGTAATCTATTACCAGTGGTTTGACAGCAGCCAACATCTATTTTCTTGGCTTTTAATGTTGCCATAAATGCTACCTAATGGCTCCTTTCTTCCAATAACTTATAAATACTTGCCTTAGGGCTTCATTAAGGGTTAACCTTCAATTCAGAACATCAATCTAACACTTATATACGAGAATCAAATTCTGAAAACATTTTTGCCTTTTTTTGTGAAGAAAACTTGAGATATTCAAAAGGGACATTCTAGAGCTTCAATTTATATCAATATACTCTTTGAGGGAGTTTCTATCATTTAAACACTTTGTCTATTCTGTAAAGAGAGTGAGGTTTTCCTCTAGTGAAAAAGGGTGCGATATCCCTTGTTGAAAAAAAGGTGAGGTATCCTTCAAATGTGTAAAGAGTGTGAGGTATCCCTCAAAGTTTATAAAAGGTGAGGCATCTCTATTTTGAGGCTCAAAGCACAAGGGTGAGGTATCCCAAGGTGTTGTTGAGTGCTCCAATCTGTAAAGATTTTCAAGCACCTATTCAAGCTTGAAGTTTAGTAGAAAATCTCGAGTGGTTTGCTTGAGGACTAGACGTAGGTCACAAGGGGTGGCTGAACCAGGATAAATCCTTATGTTTATTTCTATCAACCCTGTCTCTTTACATTTGTGCATTTATTTTATATGCTTGCTTGAATGTTATTCATCTTGGCTTATTTAATTTGTGAGTGAAGTATTCAATCTCATTTATCTATTCACTTCAATTATCTAATAGCTTCAATGAAAATTGATAAACAAACGTTTTACGAAAGATTCGCGAAAATATTTCATAAAGTCAATTCACCCCCCTCTTGAGTTTGAGGCCACTTGGTAACAAGTGGTATCAGAGTTAGACTCTTGTATAAAGAGCTTAACAGTTTCAAGAGAAGAAATTGCTTCAAATGGTTTTTCTAATGAAAGTTCTTCTATAAATAGACCTCATTTTTTCAATAGAGATGGTTATGCATATTAGAAAGAAAAGATGAAAATTTTTATTGAAGCTATTGACTTAGATGTGTGGGACGCCATTGAAAATGATGCTTTTGTTCCCACACATACTAAAGATGGTGTGAAAATTAATACACCTAGATTTGAATGGACCGATGAGGATAAAAAGAAGGTTCAATACAATTTGAGAGCCAAGAACATCATCACCACATCCTTGGGGTATGATGAATTCTTTAGGGTGTTAAATTACAAAACTACTAAAGAAATGTGGGATACTTTACAAGTAACTCATGAAGGTATAAGTGACGTAAAATGATCTAGAATAAACACTCTCACTCATGAAAATGAATTGTTTAGAATGAATCAAGGTGAAAGTATTCAAGAGATGCAAAAGAGATTCACATATATTGTTAATCAGCTTATCTCATTGGGAAAAACATTTCTTAATAAAGATCTTATTAACAAAGTCTTGATATGTTTGAGCAAGAATTGGCAACCCAAAGTAACGGCTATTGCGGAGTCAAGAAATCTCTCAACCATGACCTTAGCCACACTTTTTGGCAAGCTCCAAGAACATGAATTGGAATTGAATAGACTCAACCAAAGTGAGGAGCTTGACAAGAAAAAGAAGGGAATAGCTTTCAAGGCCACTTGCTCCATGATTAATGATGATGATGATGATGATGATGATGATGATGATGATAATGATGATGATGCAGATGGCTTGGAAATAGATGAGGAAAATTTTGCTCTACTAGTAAAGAAATTTAAAAGATTTTTCAAGAAGAATGGAGCTCAAATAAGATTTTCCTTTCCCCAAAAGAATGTCTATCACAAAGGGGAAGGAACCTCATCCACTCCTAAATGCTATGAATGTGAAGAATTAGGTCACATAAAGATGAAGTACCCAATTTATCAAAGGAAAGTGAAAAAGTATGAGAAGAAGTCCCCAAAGGAGAAGAAAGAAAGAAGAGCCTACATAGCTTAGGATGACAATGACATGGATTCAACCGATAGCTCGAATAATGAGAAAGCTAATCTATGCTTCATGGCTAGAGGAGAAGAGGAAGATGACATAGAGGTAACATCCTCAAATTCTGAATCAAACTCTTCCCCTTTCTATGATGAATTGTAAGATGCTTTTGAAGAATTGCATAATGAATCTATGAGGCTTACAAAACTTATTTCATCATATAAGAAAACAATTTCCTCTTTTGAAAACAAAATCTCTATTTTAAACAAGGAAATTGAGGAACTAAGAATAGAAAATGAAACTCTTGGACTTATTGATGCAAATTCTTCATGCATGACATGTTTATCACTTGATAATGTATCTACACCCTCATCTTGCTGATCATGTAAAGCATTTGAAATTGAGATTAAGGATTTGAAAAACACTCTTTCAAAATTTACCTTTGGAAGAGATAATTTGAACATATTGCTTGGGAACCAAAGATGTATTTTTCAAAAGGCTGATTTAGGGTATAATCCCAATAACCAACAAAAGTTTCTCAAGAATTTTCTTTGTTTCATCAAGTACATCAAGTAGTATCTTTAGTAAATGCTTTCATTATGGTAGGAAAGGGCATAGTGCATCAACTTGTAATGTAAGGAAGAATATTAATAATAAGTTAGGAACTAAAATGGTTTGGATTCCTAAAGGCACTTTGCCAAAAACTAACACACAAGGACCCAAGAAAATTTGGCTACCAAAAGACAAAAATTGAAGTATGTTGTAGGTGTGCTTGAAGGCCAAAAGCTGACTTTGGAATCTTAAAAGTTGCTGCTCCAAGCACAAGACCAGAAAATACTTCAAGTTGTCCTCCTTGTCTCCTAGAAACTTGAACTTGTATCCTTTGGTTAAGTAGAGACTTGCTCTATGCTTTACTAGTTTAACATTTTCAAAAAAAAATATCTCTACATATCTTGAATATGCTAAATGAATATGCTTTTTATGTGAAATGCCATGTATAATATCAATATCTTTGAGCTTGACATAATGGATCAATCATGCATCTAATTTTGCCGTACAATACATTAACTTGCTGCATAATATATTACTTTGCTACATAATATGATATCTTGATGCATAATATGTCATTTTGCTGCACTATTATGTGTTTTGGATCAAAGATTGGTTAGTTTTCATGTTTACATGTTGTTTGGATTTGATTTGGGATGTTTTGGAACTAATTTGAAGGCTTTGAGATTGATTAATTACTGTTTGAAACGCAAAAACTGATTTCAGCAAGCTTGTAATCGATTACAGGATCTTTGAAATTGATTACAAAGGCTTTGTCAAGCGTTCTAAGCCAAGTCAGAAAGTATGTAATCGATTACACAAACTTTGTAATCGATTACAAAGAAAACAGAACGCGTGTAATCGATTACAATAAAAGTGTAATCAATTACAAAACCTTTTTTTGCTTAATCTTGATGTTTTGTTCTTTCATGATGCTTTTCTTATGCTTAATCTTTATCTAACCCCATAATTGCTCTTGTATATGACTCTGAATTCTATTGACATAAATGATAAATGTAACACCCCAATTTTTGGAAAAATGTCCCGAATATTCTATTTGCTATTTTTCAAACTTTTGGGTGAATGACTGTTTAGTCCCTGTTTTACTGTTTCTTGTTTTTCTGTATGAAATATATATATATATATATATACTGTCTGTAATTTTATTTGAGCATTTTGGATGATTTGCTTCGTGATGGGAAAAAAATGGAAAAATGACCATTACGTCTCGAATGTACTGTTTTTGGTTTTTCTATATGATACAGTGTTTGATATTACTGTCTGTGATTTTATTTGAACTTTTTGTGTGATTTGCTCTGGGACAGGAGAATAATAATTTTTCAGACCGAAAAAATCTTATTTTAATTATTTGGAACTGGGGGATCTTACTAAACCCAATTCTGAATGATACTATAATTAATCTTTTAATTTTTTGGATTTAACTGTCAAATAAAATAATTTTATATTATTATAATATTATTTTATTAGTCAATATAATTAAAGTGACAATGGACCCAGAAATGTTATGTGGGACCCACGTTTAGCAAAACAGTTAGTTTAGTAGCTTAATTAAACCTCATTAGTGATGGAACTTTCTTGAACATGGTGATTAAGCATAATGACTAGGCTTAAGTGGTGACAAGGCTTAATGACAAGGTTAGGATTGACCAATGAGAGCCAAGCTTGTTAAACAAGTTTTAATCTTGACCTTTGATCCATTCTAAGGCTAGGATGAAGCCAAGCCATGGACACCTTGCATGGCATTGAAGTCCATGGCCATTCACTCCAAAATGGCCATAATTACTTGCTTTTCATGCAAATTTTCTCTCTTCTCTGTCTTCCAAAAACACAAAAACTCCATTGAAGTTCTTGAAGCTCCATTCGGCCAACCACCATCCGAGTTTTTTTTTTTAAAAATTACCAACTTGAAGTTTTCTAAACCTAAACCTGAATCACCAACATCTCTAGTTGAGTTCATGCAAAATCTTTCATTTGAAGCTTGAAAATCTTGCACTTGAGTCAGATTTTACCTAGAAGGTGAAATTTCTTGTTTCCTTTCTAATTTTTTCAATTTCTTACACCATGATTTATGTAACCATGGTTTAGGTTTTCTTTAGTATTAGTAACTTGTAGAAATTTATTTGAGCTTGTTAGCATCTTGGAGGAGGAAAACGTGCAACCCTAAAAGGATCTCTGCATATGAGTTAGGTCCACATTAAATCCGAGTCCAACTTAGGTCCTTATCATCCTTTAGTGGTGGTAAGAAAATGGAGACTTGTTTGTGATTGTAGAATCCATGGTAGTAATATTAAAATCTCATTTTAATATTACAAACAAAGATTTGTTATTAGCTTTCTTAATTGTTACACATCATTGCATACCTAAGCTTTGAATGAGAATGTCGTTAGATTTGCACATAACCTATAGGATGTGATCAATGTTTCAAGTGTTTTAGTCCCTTTGTCAAGATATCTAGATTGAACACAAGGCATGGAATCACGGCCATCAACTAAATAGTCCAATCATTGTTTCTTTAATTTTACTAAAGTGATTTAATTAATAAATGAGAATCAATATCTCATTGACTAGTTAATGGAAAATGAATTTAGAAATTCAATAGCAAAGTTAAGTCGTTTGGCCAACATATCGCCAAACCAAGTATTCATGATTGACAAATTAAATCAAACTATTTCCAATTAAAATGAAACAATATATGTCCAATAACCAACTTTATAATCACCTTTTAAAGAAATAACGTTTGATGGCATTAAAAACAAAATTCCTCATGATTTTAATGATAGAAATTTCAGAAATCAAAGGACCACAAAACCATTATCACATATAGCTCACACTTTATGTTCCATGTAGCGTTTCATGGGTTTTCAAAAGGATTAATTTATGTACCAATGTGAAGAATATTAATATCCAACCAAAGATTTTATGGAAACAATACTAGTCTCATTATTATAATTTTCTAAAACAAAATACTTGACTTTTACATTAAGAATAAGTGTTGAAAAAAGGATCTCAAAGATCAAGTCATCCACTTGATGTCCTATGGCATCAAATTACTATTCTAAGGACTTTATTATGTTTATCAAAAAAGAACACAATAAATGAAATGCCTCATATAAAAATATCTTAATATAATGTATTGAGAAAACAAACAAAATATATTGGCCACTACATACACCAACAATAAATTTTTAGAGCCAATCGAATATGTTAATGCCTAAAGAAAAATGGACCTCATGTTCGTCATGCGATAAAAGGCTTTTACGTTAGTGGATCAATTAATGTTATTTCATCTGTCGGGTATGAACCCGCATATCTTCACATCTCCTCTATCGATGATCTCTCGAATGAGATGGAAGCGCCTAAGCTTTCAAGTATATGTTTGGATCATGAGGTGAGATCTAGGCTCCTTAGCTTGTGCAATGGCTCCATTGTTATCCAATAGAGGTCCACTTATCCACAATGCTAGAGAATAGTGCCAAGTTCGGTAATGAACTTCCCGATCCAATTTTGGTTTCTTGATTGAGGCAGAATATATCACATCGGGTAGTCGGCGATGAAAGTAGTGTGGAACTCTTCTTTATGAACTTGGAGACATTAGTTTAGGCAAAAACATAACCCGATTGCGATCTGAGTCGCCTCGGCTTTGGAAGCTAGCATCGGTAACCTTTTACAACTAGCTCTTCCTCAATACCTCGAACGAATCCTTATTTCTCAAGATATGTAAGGATGTTCTAATAGTACATTGCCTGTGACTTTCACCGGATCGAGACCGGTGAACTACACGTCATGCTCAAAGCATATGAGATGTGGGCTCGAGTACATAACATGGCATACATGATAGATCCAATTGCGGGCATGCATATGGAATCTTGCTCATGCGATCCCATTCTCATCCCGAGTGGAAGGGTTGAGCCTTAGATGTGTCTTACACCATGTGACATTTGTGCATAGAGTCCTTTGTTTCATGCATGTTAAATAGTTTGTTTACACTTTGTCTATGTATGTACTATATTTAGGCCAAGCTATATTATATGTTGATCTATTCTATAGATCCCGATTACCTTATACATTGTTATAGTTTTTCATAGTCCTTCATGTAGCAAATTACACTTCCCTAACCATATTTGTTGTATAAACCGTATGTTTGTGTTTGACGTTGTCATTTCCACCAGTGTTTCATCTATGATACTAGAAAGACAACTGTGCTCCCACTAACCTTCTTGTAGACACAAGATTCTTCTTCATTCTATGAAACCAATTTGATTGTATCATCAAAGAAAGATTCCAAATTTTCCTCGGAAGCTTGCTTTAATCCATAAATAGATCGTTGCAACTTGATACTTTTCTAGCATCCTCTCGGAGTGGCAAGACCAAGTCGTGTCATGTACACATCTTCGAGAAGATTTCATTAAGGAAAGCATCCCATCCATTTGCCGGATTTCATAATCATGGTATGGCGCAACAAAGCAGCAAGATCCGAACGGATTTTAGCATTTGCAAGGGGAAAAGTCTCATCATAGTCTACACCATGAATTTGTTTGAAACCTTGAGCCACCAATCGCGCCTGTAAAGGTATGCACATTACCATCCATATCTTTACTTCTTGAATACCCACTTGCATCCCAATGGGTTTTACCCTTGATTTGTATGGGTCAACCAAGGTCCATACCTTTGGTATACATGGAATCCATTTCGGATCTCCAAGTTCCCAAGACCATTTATCAACATCCAATAATGGCTTCCTCGTAGAATAGCCTCATCTCTGATCCATGAGCAATACGTCACCTTGTTGGGTCATGAGAAATCCATATCTCTCACCCGGGATGACGTATCCTGGGACCTATGCCCCAGGGGATTAGATACTAATGATGTGCACTTGTTCCACAACTTTTGTGGAGGTACGCTATTTTAAAACCATGTTTTCTTTTGTCGCTTTGTTAAAATTGAACTTTTCTTCTTTCTACTTTTTCCCATGTTCCTTTGGTAAACTCCCTTTCTAAAACACAATGTATATTATGCGACAAACATTTTTTTTCGGTTGGTATTTAGCAAAAAGTATCCCTTAGTTTCCTTTTACCCCACAAAGCATTTATACATTTAGGGCCGCTTATTAAATTTCACATAAATGCTTCGCAACCCCAAATCTTCATGAAAGACATAGGTTTCCCGGTATATCTCATATTGTTATTGAACTTCTTAGATGGAACATTCTACAAAGGGTGTTACATTAGAGCATGTCCCCGTAGGAGCCCGGAAGGTCCGGACTCATCATGGATCGGACCATGTCCAACAAAGTCCTGTTCCTCCTTTCGTGTTCCATTGTGGTGTTCCAGGAGAGTGAGTTGAGATATTATCCCACATTCTTTCGTGATCATCAAACCGTTGGCTTAAGTATTCACCTCCTCGATCCGATCGAAGGATTTTAATTCTTTTGCCAAGTTGGTTTTGTACTTCATTCTTGAACTCTTTGAACTTTTCAAAGGATTCGATTTGGCTTCATAAGATATACAAATCCATATCTACCGAAATCATCGCAAATGTAATGAAGTATTGAAAACCACCTCTAGCGATCGTGTTTAGTGGCCCACATACATCACTATGTATAAGGCCTAAAAGATCACTAGCCCTTTCACCTTGTCCAGGAACGGGGCCTTTGTCATCTTCCCTAATAAACAAGATTCACATATCTCATATGATTCGAAATCAAATGAGTCCAAGAATCCATCTTTATGGAGTTTGGAGATGCGTTTCTCATTTATGTTAAACGACAATGCCGAGAAAAAGTTGGGTTCAGATCGTTTGATTTAAACCTCTTTGTATTTATGTTATAAATGGGCGTTTCGAGATCAAGTACATAGAGTCCATTACTCAATTGTGCACTACCATAAAAAATATCATTCATATAAATAGAACAACACTTGTCCTTTATTATAAAATGAAAAACCTTTCTTGTCCAAACAAGAAACAGAATGATATTCCTACTAATAGCGAGTATGCACAAAATAGCAGTGATTCTCTAATTCTATTACAAGCCCAAACACGGCGAGATAATAAATAAGTCCCTACAATTGAGATGCAAAGTTTGCTCCATTTCCAACTCGTAGGTCGACTTGAAACGAGTCAATGGTCTCTTTTTTAGATCCTCACATTTTTACACAAATGTGAGATCCACATCCAAGATCTAATACCCAGATCGTAAGAGATAAATTGACTTCAATAACAAAAATACCCGAAGGGAAGTCTCACTTCCTTCTTCTTTTGAGCTCCTCCAGGTAGTAATTGAACGATTCCTCTTCCAATGTCCATATTCTAGACCGCAATGGAAGCATGTACCTTCCTTAGCCACTCCACCCAAGGTTTCAAGCTAGAAGTGCTAGGCTTGGACTTGTCTTTGCCCAACTTGCCCTTCCGGTTGTCCTTGGGCTTTTTCTCGTGTTTCTTGCCCTTATTCTTTTGGACCATCATTATGGCCTTCCCTTTACCTTTGTTGATGTTCTGCTCAGCATATGTCAACATGCCTAGCAAACTCGGGTAGATTTGTCAATCTCATTCATATTGTAGTTCATGACAAATTGAGGAAACTTTCCGAGATCGATTGCGGGACTAAGTATATACTCTTGCCCAAAGGAAAACCCTAAGTCCTCTCTTAGGTTTTCAATGTACCCAATCATCTTAAGTACATTAGCACCAACAGTGCTTCCTTCTACATTTATTGCCTATGAAATAGTGCTTTAGAGACCTCGAATCTCTCATGTCTTCTCTTCTTGATGTTAAAGAGTGTACGATCATATCGTATGATCCATGTTCTCAAGATTGCTTTTGGAGCTCGAGTTCATGGTGGCCAGGATTAGACATCCAATGTCCAAGGCATCATCTTGATGCTTCTTATAAGCATCTCTTTTGAAATAGGGGCATTAGCTTAGCAGGGGCTCGGAATTATCTTCCAAAACATATCGCTTTTTCTCTTGCTTGAGGACAATCCTCAAATTCCCGTTCCTAAGGAAGAAAATTTGTTCCGATTCTTGTCCTTCTCAAGGACGGATCGCAATGATAAAGTACCCGTTGTGTTTGTTGCCATGGTTATCTATTAACATAGGGAACATGCAAAAATATAAGTATCATGCCATAAACATATTTAATGAGGTCTTTTAATTAAATATGCCTCCCACTTTTTTATTGTCAAGTCAATTCCTCAAGATTGACTTCTAAAATCCCATCGAAAGATTTTCTAGTAGGCCAAGATCCATATTTTACCTAGCTTTGAGTCGGCTTTGTACCAATCGCCCAAAATCGGTTATTTAGGTAGGAAACTCTTTCCAATTACATCACATGCAACTCTTGGATAGTTGGGTGAATAACACTTATTCTAATCCATCTAATGGACTAAAGCCCAACTTCATGCCTCTAAGCCTTCAATCCTATTGAAATGGCCTAGTTAAGTCGACCCAATGGTTGGCATTTGGATATTACTCTTATCCCATCGCATCTTACTAATATAGATAAAGGCACTGACTATCTTTGAACTTACACTTAATCGATATTAGTCTTGATGAGTGCCACGCATTGGAAGGCATCACATAATGACTTAATATTTTCTTTGAGGGAATTTTATTATTAGATCTCACCATTTATTAAACTTGTTAAACATACCATAAACATCATCCATGCATCTCATACTATAAAGCAAATAATAAATGTGACATGGTTATGGCCTCTAAGAGATTAGCTTTAAAAAGCCGATTTTTCATCAAGCATCTCCCACCAACGTCCTCACTTTTATGCCATCTCCTTGTCTCCACATGATGATTACATTATAGAAACCTCTTTTACATTCGAGGGAGTTAGATGAGAAGAGAATGTACAATCGAATGTGAGAGAAAGGCACGACACGAGTCGTATTTAAAATAACCAAAATAGCATAAAATAAAGACTAAGGCCATAACCATGCACCATGCATCTCTAAGAATACATAAACACAAAGAAATAACACATTATTATTTTGTGAATTATAAAACAAAGATTTGAATATCGCGCTTTCGAATATCACACACCACGCAGGTTTATCGAGGGCAAGATTCTGACGGGTCCCTTCGCACTTCCATGACGGCTAGGGCAACAACATTTGAACCCTAAGGCCCACAAAAACATGAACGCTTCAAGTGCCGCAAGGTAACTCAAGCGCACCGCCATCACCTATCCAAACTTTCCAGATTCGTGAAGACATGAACACTTCATGTCACGAGGAAGCTTCATAGCCGTGCAAAACGGAAACAAGGTTTCCAAAACCTTGTTTTAATGTATATCGATTCATAATCGTTTTAGCGTAATCATACATATCACATATACGGATTCATCGAAAAAACGCAAGAACACGAAAGCATTCAAAACCGTTTCGCGAGAATCATACATATCACATATATAGATATCGAAAAATTTTCTCAACAGGGGCAAGCATTCAAAACCGTTTTCGTGATCATACATATCACATATATAGATATCGAAAAACGCAAGAATATGAAAGCATTCAAAACGATGGTTGGAATTCTTATATGAACATCTTCATGGTTTCAAAAACATCAACATGTTTCGTAAACAACAAATAAAACGAACACGGTTTCATACAAAGATTATTTCGATTTCGAAATAACATATAAAGATCATATCTTTTTATGAAAGGAAAGCAACGAATCATGTTATCGCATATAACAAGAAAAGCGAGAAAAACCGAATCATAGTTTCGCAAGTGGCTCGATACCATTGTTGTGAATTTGGATCAAAATATCTCGCAATGAATAATAGGATTCCCACACGGATCCATGCGAAAAGTCCATAATCCGAGTTTTTTTTTTAAAAATTACCTCTTGAAGCGTGATAAACACAAGCGAGGTGAATCACCAACATTCGTAATAAAGCGACGATGTTTCTGCGGTATCCACACGAACAAGACTTGCAAAAGGAGTCACGCCTACTAGTTCTAAGTGCTACATCCGCGAATGAAGAGAAGAACCTTTCAAGACTCACTCACTTTCTTAGGTGCGGCTGGGTTGTGATGTAACCACTATATCAGCCCCCATAAAAGAGACTATTTATAATAGTGGTGCTTAAGTTTGGTTTGTCGAGAGCGAAAGTGGAACCCTAAAACCCATCTGGTATGAGTTAGGTCCACAATTGAATCCGAGTCCAACTTGGATCTTATTGCTCCAATTTAGTTACTGTTTCTAAGTGTGCGACCCCATGTTCTCATGGGTTGGTAGTAATATTAAAATCTCATTTTAATATTACAAATTAAGTATCCATCTAGCAACACATCACGCTACCCAAGTAATGAGAATGTCGTTGATTTGACATAACCTATCGTGATCAATGTTTCCGTGTAGTTTAGTCCCTTTGTCAAGATATCTAGATTGAACACAAGGCATGGAATGCGTCACCCTTGTATAGTCCAATCATTCGTTTCATACTCGAGTAGACTTTGTAACAATAAATGAGATCAATATCTCATATTGACTCATTTGAGCATGGCCATGCATTTCGGAGCACTCAATCGGGGGTTGGAAGATATCGCTCTGTTATGTAGGAGTGACAAATTCCATCTAGGTCACTCACATCCCTCTCGCATGATTTGCGGTATGTCCAATAACCAACTTTATAATCACCTTGTTACGGATGACGTTTGATGGCATTAAAACACACAACTCCTCATGTAGGAATCGTAGTGATTTCAACAAACAAAGGACCACAAACACCATTATCACTATGAGAATCGCTTATGACACTCACGTAACGATCCATGTAGCGTTCTCATGGTGGGTCACCAAAGAAGCATCATTACTCTAATATGTACCAATGTGAAGACTTGATATCTCATATCCATGACCCGTGAGATGCGGTCATCGTTCTCAACTAGTCTCAATGTATTATTGTTGTCCTAATTAACAATAATACTTGACTGGGACATTTAAGAATAGTGTTGTAACCAAAAGGATCTCACGATCAAGTCATCCACTTGATGTCCTATGGCATCAAACTTACTATTCTAAGGACTTTATTATGTTTATCAAAAAAGAACACAATAAATGAAATGCCTCATATATAAAATAGCATAATATAATGTATGTCAATACAAACAAAATATATTGGCCACTAGGGCATACACCAACAGTAATCGATTACACAAACTTTGTAATCGATTACAAAGAAAACAGAACGCGTGTAATCGATTACAATAAAAGTGTAATCAATTACAAAACCTTTTTTTGCTTAATCTTGATGTTTTGTTCTTTCATGATGCTTTTCTTATGCTTAATCTTTATCTAACCCCATAATTGCTCTTGTATATGACTCTGAATTCTATTGACATAAATGATAAATGTAACACCCCAATTTTTGGAAAAATGTCCCGAATATTCTATTTGCTATTTTTCAAACTTTTGGGTGAATGACTGTTTAGTCCCTGTTTTACTGTTTCTTGTTTTTCTGTATGAAATATATATATATATATATAATACTGTCTGTAATTTTATTTGAGCATTTTGGATGATTTGCTTCGTGATGGGAAAAAAATGGAAAAATGACCATTACGTCTCGAATGTACTGTTTTTGGTTTTTCTATATGATACAGTGTTTGATATTACTGTCTGTGATTTTATTTGAACTTTTTGTGTGATTTGCTCTGGGACAGGAGAATAATAATTTTTCAGACCGAAAAAATCTTATTTTAATTATTTGGAACTGGGGGATCTTACTAAACCCAATTCTGAATGATACTATAATTAATCTTTTAATTTTTTGGATTTAATCACAAATAAAATAATTTTATATTATTATAATATTATTTTATTAGTCAGTATAATTAAAGTGACAATGGACCCAGAAATGTTATGTGGGACCCACGTTTAGCAAAACAGTTAGTTTAGTAGCTTAATTAAACCTCATTAGTGATGGAACTTTCTTGAACATGGTGATTAAGCATAATGACTAGGCTTAAGTGGTGACAAGGCTTAATGACAAGGTTAGGATTGACCAATGAGAGCCAAGCTTGTTAAACAAGTTTTAATCTTGACCTTTGATCCATTCTAAGGCTAGGATGAAGCCAAGCCATGGACACCTTGCATGGCATTGAAGTCCACGGCCATTCACTCCAAAATGGCCATAATTACTTGCTTTTCATGCAAATTTTCTCTCTTCTCTGTCTTCCAAAAACACAAAAACTCCATTGAAGTTCTTGAAGCTCCATTCGGCCAACCACCATCCAAGACCATCCAACCACTCAAAAATTTATCCAACCAAGTTTTCTAAACCTAAACCTAATTCTAAGAACATCTCTAGTTGGGAGTTCATGCAAAATCTTTCATTTGAAGCTTGAAAATCTACTTGGAAGATTTTACCTAGAAGGTGAAATTTCTTGTTTCTCTTTTCTAATTTTTTTTCAATATTCTACACCATGATTTATCCATGGTTTAGGTTTTCTTTAGTATTAGTAACTTGTAGAAATTTATTTGAGCTTGTTAGGATCTTGGAGGAGGAAAACGAAAGCCCTAGAAGGAGTGAAAGCATATTTGTCTTTATTAAAGGTAAGAGGAAGACTTAGGTCTTATCATCCTTGTGTGGTGGTAAGAAAATGGAGACTTGTTTGTGATTGTAGAATCCATAAGGATTCCTTTGGTGTGTTTGTTATTATTTGTTAATAGCTTTCCTATTTGTTATTAGCTTTCTTAATTGTTATTTGTAATAAATTGCATGCCTAAAAGCTTTGATAATATTGTATGTGTTAGAAATGCATGATAAAATATAGGATGTGAATAACATGTCAAGTTTTGCATGAGTGTTCCAAAGAACACAACCACAAGGCTCACGGCCATCAACTAAAATGGGAACCAAAATGTTCTCTTTAATTTTACTAAATTGTGATTTAATTAATCTAAGAGAATTAACAAGATATACCATTGTTTAGTTAATGGAAAATGAATTTAGAAATTCAATAGCAAAGTTAAGTATTTTGGCCAACATGCCAAACCAAGTATTCATGATTGTTAATATTAAATTCAAACTATTTTCAATTAAAAAGAAACAATATATGTTAAAAAGAAATTTTCTATAATGAGTTTTAAAGAAATAAATTTGATTAGAACTAAGTTTAAGAAATTAAAATTTATGATTTTAATGATAGAAATGAAATACAGTGATTTTTAAAAATTTCTAACATATAGCTCACTTTATGTTTTGAAGCGTGTTAGAGGTTTTCAAAAGGATTAATTTATACGGTTAAAAATTAAGTAAACCGAAATTTTATGGAAAAATTAGAAACCATTATTATAATTTTCTAAAACAAAATGCTGTCAATTTTTATTAAAAATAAGATAGAGAAAATATCCAAAAGACAGTATACGGTATGAAAAATATTCTACGTAGTTTAAACGTAATATATATTATTTCTGTTTATTTAAACAGTAATTTCTAAGAAAATTGGACACGAAAATGATTTAAAAATCTTACGTGATTGAGAAAACATATTAAAAATACTATGCGATTTTACAAACAGAAAAATAATTTTTTATGCGATTTAGAAATGTTTGTAAAAAAAATGGAATTGTGAAAATGCGATAAAATTTCTACGCGATTGACCGTTAATGTATATTTATTGTCGGGAAAATATGAACCCGTACAGGCTTTTTTTTTTATGTTGTTTCCAATGAGGGCAAGCTTTCACTGTCGGGCTATGAGGTGAACCCGTACAGGCTTGAAAAAAAATAGTATTTGTCCGGTGGGACTTATTCTTTATTTTTGTGCCATTGAGGGTATTCTGGTAATTTTCTCATGCATTGTGTCAGTGCCAATTTTGGTGGATTGATTGACGAGATGAATCACATCGGGTAGTCGGTGCGATAAAAGTAGTGTGGTTCATTTTTTTATGAACTTGGAGACATTAGTGTGCGGAATTCCATATGTGACGGTTGGTCGCTCCGCTTTGGGCCATGGTAACCAAGAACACTCTAATGGACTCGACACGCACTATATTTAATCAAGATCATGTAAAGTCTAATAGTACATTGCTCGTAGTGTCACAACGTGAGGCCAGACCGTGAACTACACCACGCCGTGGAATAAAGGGGTTCCATGTGATGGTGGGCTATAGACGCAACGTATGACAACGCAATAGTTTGGTTGGGCAGCCGTGGTACTAGAGGATTTTGCGGGCCATTCTCTCTGATATCTGTTGTTTGTATGTGTCTAGCTCCATGGGGTAGGTTTGTGTCATATTGCATATGTTTATATATGATAATTAGTTTGTTTATAGTTTATTTGTTCTTTATTATATTTTAGCTGCTATATTATATGTTGTTATGGGATTTAAATGTTTACCTTATTTTATTGTTATAGTTTTTCATATTGTATTGTTGTAGCATTTTATATTACATTAATTGTATATTTGTTGTATAAATTGTATGTTTGGTTTGTATTTGACGTTTTCTTATTTACCATGTTTGTGATGAATGAGACTGTCTTACCTCTTTATTGTATATGTTTTCTCGTATATATAAATTATGTGGTAAAGAGTTTGAAGAAGAGGAACAGCCTCCTGAGATTGTATATACTGAAGAGGAGGAAGAACAGCAAGTGGAAGACCAGTACTACGATCAAGAACCATCAGATCATCCCTATCCATTGGATTGACTGTTGGATATGGCGGTGCCAGGATTCTTAGGTTTTGTGAGGATAGAGTTTCATAGAGGGATCGAGGGCTGGCGTACTCGTGAAGAGAATGGTGTTGTAGCATACATGGGGACTATTACTTTATCTTTACGTCCGGAATATGATTCTGATCCTGTTGTTACTGTTGATTTGTATGTACAGTTAGAGTTGCCTTTGGGAATCCGACGTCATTGGAACGGACTTTTCCAAGTTCCCAATGACAACAGTGTAGTATCAACATCCTGGACTCCAGTTCGTAGAACAGCCCGAATTTCTGTTCACAAAACTGTTGTGAGACATCCTGGATATCTGTCACCTGAGGAGTCATTTGGGAATGATGCCCCAGTGGATTAGATACTAATGATGTGCACTTGGGCACTTTTTGCTTTTGGTGTGGTACTGTATTTTAAAACCTTATGTTTATCTTTTGTCAGTTGTTATAAATGTTTTAGGTATGTATTTTCTTCTTTTGTAAGTTATTTGTATATTATTGGTACAACTTATGACTAACCATATGTATATTATGTGTGACATTTTTTTTATTTGGTATTTCCGCATTATTTTATTATACAATATTCTGTTTAACAGGAATAATTTTACAACCCGTCTTATTAAATAATAAATGTTTTACAACTTGGGTAGGTTTTATTTATCTTTCTTTTATTTTCTTTATAAATGTGACATTCTCACAAAGGGTGTTACAATAAATACTATCTAAGTTTTTCTTCATATGCATTTGCTATTGGTATCACATATTGATGTGCTAAACGGTTTATATTTTGATATTGATCCTGCTGGGCTGAAATGATTATATCCAATCTGAATGCTTATGTCTTCTTTTTTATAATGCTAACGGGGGAGAGCTTAGTGAAATATATTACATGTGTACGGGAGAGTTTTATGCTTTTACATATTCTTTCTCATGCATATATTACAGAGGAGAGTTGCGCTTAAATCTCTGATAATCAAATAAATTCAAATATTTCTCCTTCTGTTGAATGTTTAGTTTGTCATCATCAAAAAAGGGGAGAATGTGAATGCTTATGTCTTGAAGCATATCAACTGAAGTTTTTGATGATTAACAAAAGCAAGATGAAGACCAAGATAAAAAAGAAGTGATCAAGATCAAAAGAAGAAAACCAAGATTAAAAGAGGTATATTTGATATAGGTTATAGGTCCTAGAATATCAATGTAAAATGCTCTTTAAGTATCTCAATGATTCTCAAATGGTTTTTCAAATATCGTTTTCAAAATCAACTTGTAAATTCAAAGTTAAACATGTTTTTCAAGAAATAGTGATTTTAATCTTGGATTCAATATTCATGAAAACATTTATATTTAATCCAATGATCTAAGTGTTAGAAATGACTTACATACTCATTTGGACTTGAAAAATGTGTTCAAAGGCCAAGGTAATCGATTACATAGCAAACAAAGGCCTTGTAATCGATTACACCAAGTTGGTAATCGATTACAATGAGCCCAGAAAGGCAAGAACACGTTCAAGAAGCCTTGTAATCGATAATAGAGAAACGGTAATCGATTACAAGAAAGTCACAGGCATTGTAATTGATTACACTAAGCTGGTAATCGATTACTAAGTGCCCAGAAAGCCAAGAACACGTTCAAACAGCCATGTAATCGATTACAGAGATTGTGTAATCAATTACCAGTGGTCTGACAGCAGCCAACGGCTATTTTCTTGGCTTTTAATGTTACCATAAATGCTACCCAATGACTCTTTTATTCCAACAACTTATAAATACTTGCCTTGGGATTTCATTAAGGGTTAACCTTTAATTCAGAACATTAATCTAACACTTATATATGATAATCAATTTGTGAAAAACTTTTTTGCCCTATTTTTATAAAGAAAACTTGATATATTCAAAAAGAGTATTCTAGAACTTCAATTTGTATCAATCTACTCTTTGAGAGAGTTTCTATCATTCAAACACTTTGTCTATTCTATAAAGAGGGTGAGGTATCCCTCTAGTGAAAAAGGGTGAGGTATCCCTTGTTGAAAACAAGATGAGGTATCCTTCAAATGTGTAAAGAGCATGAGGTATCCTTCAAAGGTTGTAAAGGGTGAGACATCCCTATTTTGAGGCTCAAAGCACAAGGGTCAGGTATCCCAAGGTGTTGTTGAGTGCTTCAATCTGTAAAGGTTTTCAAGCACCCGTTCAAGCTTAAAGTTTAGTGAAAAATCTTGAGTGGTTCACTTGAGGACTGGACGTAGGTCACAAGGAGTAGCTGAACTAGGATAAATCCTTGTGTTTGTTTCTCTCAACCCTATCTCTTTACATTTGTGCATTTATTTTATATGCTTGCTTGAATGTTATTCATCTTGGCTTGTTTAATTTGTGAGTGAAGTATTCAATCTCATTTATTTATTCACTTCAATTATTCAATAGCTTCAATGAAAATTGATAAACAAACGTTTTACAAAAGATTTGTGAAAATATTTCATAAACTCAATTCACCCCCCTCTTGAGTTTGACGCCACTTGGTAACAAAAGGGATTTGAGAACTCATAATATATAAATAATAGAATTAAAGTGAGAAATTTAATTAAAAGAGCAATCAATTTAGAAACCTATCCAAAATTGGGTTGATTCCATCATAGATCATTCAACAAACATTTGAAGTGCATTTGAATGGTTAATTTGGATTTAACCAAGATCTCTGCATCAAATCCAAAATTTATACTAGATAATTATCTAGAATTCAATTAACAATTGACACACAAATTTGTAATCTCACAATTCATGTTAGATCTATGTTAATTTGATCTCCGAATTCAATTAACCTAAACACAAATCAACAACCTAACCTCTGTAATTCCATGATTAATTTAAGTCAATCGATCCTAAATCCCATCACAATTCTCAATCTTAAATCAAGATCCAATCAGATTAAACATAAATAGAATCATCATTCATGCATTCAAGATCAAGAAAAAAGAAGAAGAAGAAGAAGAAGAAGAAGAAGAAGAAGAGGAATTTAAATGCAACTCGAACACAAAAACAGGACCAAAATCTCAAGAATCCAAACCATAATTTCTTCAAGAATCTCTAAATTGATTACCAAAGTTTAGCTCTCCATAGTTATCACCATGAAGGAGCTTGAGGAAGAAGGAAGAAGAAGAAGAAAGAAAGAAAGATCTAGATATGGAAAGAGAAGGTGAGAAGTGTAAAATGAGATCATCTGTCTCGGCTCTGTATTTACAACCCCTCTAACTACCCCTTAATTTATCCTTACATCATCAGAATCCCATTATTTGCAAAGCTGGATCCATTATGAGTAATTGGGCCCAAACTTCATGTTAATTGGAGGTCTATAACTCAAGTTATGGACAAATCATTCTCAAAGGGTCTCTGATTCTGTTGGCTGACTTTAAGGGATGAAAACTCCATCTAAACATTATATTTTAGAAAACTGGTCCTCATATAAATTGAAGATATATGTCTTAACTTTCAAATTCCATTAGTTTCAGGCTTATATCATATCTACAGTCCAAGTTATGCCTTGATTAGTGCACACTACTCTGGTTCTAATGATAGAACCCATGTTTTGATTTCTAGGCCCAATTAGCTCCACTAGATGTCCGAATTAGCCCTGGAGCTCTCATAAAAGTTGTACAACTTTCTTCCATCTTTCTTACAAGGTAAGATACATAATTTTTAAACATCTAGAACTCAAGATATGGTCGAAATACATAAATGGTGTAAAATCTCAATAATGCTGAAAAAGATCAATTAACTCCAATTTGAGCCCAAACTTACAAAACATGATCAAGTTTAATCAATTAAGTACACGAAGAGTATAAATGATTAAAATGAGGGTTTATTAATGTATAAAATATGTGATTATCAAAGAAACTTGAACATATTAAAATAGAATGTCTTACATGAAAAAACCAACCAAGAAGTTCAAAAAGGAAAGGGGATTGATGGCTACATGGAAAAATCTTGAAGAATGAAGAATCTGCATACATATATTTGGTTGCTAGCTTGACAATAAGGATGATGAGGTATCAAATAACCTTTATTTTTCAAAACTTCAAGAAGCTTTTGATGATCTTCTGTGTGATTCTAAGTTGTTGGAAATAAAGTATTCTTCTCTCCAAAAGAGCTTCTTAAGATTTCTAAAGATTTTGAAAAACAAAAATTTGAGAAAGAAGTTATGATAACTAAGAATGCTTAACCTAAGAGAAGTAAGCACTAAGCTAAAACTACTTTTTTAACATAGTATAACAAACCTTTTTCATGATCTTTTTTATGGACATTCTAATGAAGTTGAGAAACTTCAATAGAAAGTTAATGAGCTCACATCTGACATAACCAAATTTGTCAATGAGCTCACATATGACCTAACCAAATTTGTCAATGGAACAAAGAATTTGGAAATAATGTCACAAAAATAGAACTGTGCATTTGACAAAGGTGGTTTTGGCTACAATAAGTTTCATAAGCAAACATATCTAAAAAACTTCTTTGTTAAATCATTGTCAAAGCATGAGAAAATATGTTCATATTGTCACAAATCTTGTTATACATATAATGCACACTTTAGAAGAAGAAAAGAATAAAAACCTTCTACTCAACATAAAAAAACTAACTCTCAAGGACCCCAAGTATATGTGGATACCTAAACAATTAGCAACTTTTTCTACATATTTGC
Organism: Ormosia semicastrata; assembly: GCA_029884595.1. Lineage (NCBI taxonomy): Eukaryota > Viridiplantae > Streptophyta > Magnoliopsida > Fabales > Fabaceae > Ormosia > Ormosia semicastrata. The sequence goes on along the minus strand of JAQQTO010000062.1, from coordinate 11,904,158 downwards.
TTAAAGAGCAAGAAACACAATGAGAAATGATATTTCGACTGTGGTTGTTCAAGGCACATGAGAGGAAGTCAATCTATATTCTTGACCTTGAAGCCTAAAAATGGTGGAACTATCACCTTTGGAGATGACTTCAAAGGAAAAGTCATAGGGATTGGGAAGAGAAAGCTTAACACAATAGATTTATATTGGTTTACCTCAAACCACGTGAGCTATGTCTAGTCCTCAGCTCCTTATTAAGATTTTGACTATATTTGAGTATTCCTTGAACAATCTAACCTCTCCAAGATAAAATACAAGTATCCTTTGACATCCAGCCTCTTTAGGATAAAAACTAAATGAGAAACACCAAGTGACTAGCAAAACCTACTAGCTCACTTTCTGATCTCTCAAGATCTATGAAATAGGTAAGTGTTTTACAATGGGTAAATCTCAAAATCACTCAAAGGGTGGGTGTACACAAGTATAAGAGAAATTGAACATCTACGATAAGATTTTACCTAAGGTAGGTTTTTGTTGGTAGCAAAGAGATTATCTGAGAAGGTTACATCGTGTGTTCACCGTTCCATTGATCTTAGATTTGCTAAACTAGTGATTTTCAAGTTTGAGTCCTATTATAGGCACCTCCATGTAGCCGTTAGAGTTCCATAAAAGATTAATGCACTTTGGACAAAGACTAGTCATCATAACAGCTCTTTTGATGACTCAACTCATCTGGTATATTTTGCACTGTAGTGAGTTGAGGAGAGTCATTTGACCATGCTCAATGTAACATCTTTTTCAATATGTTAGACTTGTAAATAGTTACAGAGGTAGTTTAATACTTTCTTAACATGTATGTTTGATTTTATGACAATCTGAGTTAGTTTAGGTACTTTGCTGCAGCTCGAATGGTGAAAAATAGCTTAAAATGACCTAGATATTAGCAAAAATGGCTCAGCTAATGGAAATAGATATGAATAATTTATTTCTAAGTCAAAAATATGTATTCCATGATGTGGTTAAAATCTTAGAATAATCGAAGATTTTTAGGTATACTGGTTATCTGCTTTAATGCCGGATTGACTAGTCACAGAACCAAAAAATGATGGTTTTGGTGCAATAAGATTTTTGATGAATCTTGTAATTTATTTTAAACTTGTTGACTTTATGAAAACTTGATTTGGATAAATCTAAGAGCTTGTAGTAGATCGAAAATATCACTTGGTCACTTAAGTGACCAAGCCTTTCACATTTCTGAGCCTTATATTATTTTTCCTTTGTTATTTCTTCATTTCACTTGTTTCTCACTTCTCTCTCACGGCTGAAAATAGAGGTAGCAGAGAAAGAAGAACAAGGAGGAAACAAGGAAAGGAAGAAGAGGAAATCAAGAAGGAAAGGCAAGCTTGTGGTCCACTAGCCATCATCACCATCTTTGCTACACAAGGTAAGGGTTTTTGTGTTCTTTAACTTTTTTCTTCCATTTTCACCATTGATGTACATGTGGTGCACAATAGGTTACTTTGGAATTTAGAGTGGTTAGAGGTGTTTTTTCTTGCTTGAATGAGTTTCCTCGGTTATTTATGACTTATTCCTAGAATGAGTTTGAGTTAGAAACTTAGAACTTGTCATTTGAACATTTGATCCTAAAAGTGAGAAAGTTAGGTCATGGATATGTGATTTTGTGCTTGGATCCAATTTAGAGGTTTTTGTTAGTGATTAATGATTCCTATGTGTTAGTGAACTTGTTAGAGACCTTAAATCACATAGAAACTATTTTGGAGTGGCCAAAATCTGTGACTTGTTCCAATGGAATAATACTCGAATTTTGCATAATTCTGCAGAATCCATTTTCTACTGCTTGCGTCGTGGCGCAAGGTGTTGCATGCCACAGTGTGCGAATGATGCACCTCCAGTAATTGGAACCCAAGAATAGGTCACCTGGCGTGCCAATGCCGTGCTGCGGCGTAGGCTGTTGGGTCTTTCAACATTGTGTTTTTGATGTTTTGGAATTTCCTAAGTGATGGGATCACTCTTATATGTTTTCCTAAGTGTGTTGAGGCACTAATGAGGGTAATTCTTAGAGAAAATGACCACTTAAAATATATGAAGAGTTGTGAAACCTTAGGCAATCTTTGAGTTTAGAGTGCCTTAGGGTTGTGTCTAGGACCTTCCACAACACATGGTTGTCTTGAAAATCACTTGTGAAGTGAGGTTCTAGATATGAAGACACTAGTGACATGGTTCTTACTACTTTGTTAGATAAATGGGGCTAGGAATTGCATGTACTAGTTTTTTCCTTTTACACTAGATTATGAGGATCTTATTTTTGCTTCATTTATGAATTGAACTTACTCTTAGATATTGGTTTTCAAACTTGATACTTGCTAGTTTCCTATGTATTGTAACATTAAATGGTGTGCACAATCATATAACTTAAGAATGAGGTGGTGGATCTAAATATTCCTTGCATTTATGCTATGATGGTCTGGGTTACTGGTATGAGGGTGGAAATAGTACTCTTACGTTGGTAACGGGAAGGTGTCTACCTATTACCAAGTGGGGTTTAGGCTTTTAGACTTATCCTGCTTTGTATATACAATGAATGGAGGTTCTTGGGAAATAAGTAAGTAACTTGTGTTTTCAAAAACTAAAATCTACATTAGCATTGCATAATCATATTGTTGGCTCTTTGTGTGAGCATATTACATTTCATAACATAAGACATTGCATGGTTGACAATTGTATAGGCAATTATCTCGGTTGAGTGCTTGATTGCTTGTTCGATAGTATCTTAGGATTGTATGAATAATTCTTTGATATTATTGATTATCGTATATTTTGTTGCATAGAGTGTAAATATGTGTTTAGTTGGTTTATTTGTTGTTAAATAAATAACTGCTGGTTTTGGTATGCTTATACTGAGAAATTGTGATTTCTCACTCTTTGTGTGTTTCATGTAAATCCAGGTAAAGTCCCTCCAAAATAGAAGAAAATGGTAAAAAGAAGAAGAAGTAGAAGACTTAGTTTAGTTGCTTTATTTCTTTATGCATCAGCTTGTATTTATTTACTTTGCTGGTTTGCTTGTACAAGTTTATGTATTACAGTGTGACTTTTTAGCCAGTGATGTATATATATGACTTTTTTCATCTTCATGGCTCTCTATAATGACTTTATAGGTTATTATGGATTTATGTTTTTATGCAATTTAGAAAATATGTTTAATATACTTTATCCTGAAATATACTGCTTATTTTACGATAATTTATATTAGGGTGTTACACTTAACTCCACCGTTCTCTATTTTGAATATACTTAACTATCTCTGAATCTTCTCAGGTTCATTTCTCTAGACACGGATGATTTGTTCTTGACACTCTTTGTGAGAATCTTGCTCTTGTAACATCTTTTAGACATCTAATCTTGTCTTTGTGAGATCTTTAATTTTCATGAGATGCGATGTGACCTTGTTCAAGTCATTGCTTGGGTGTTGGGTTCTTGACCCACCTTTTTCAAGTATTCAATGATGCTTTCATCATATTTTGGTGGTCCTTCAGCCTTCTAATGATCTTTCTCATCTTGAAATACATAGGTCTACACATCAAAAGTTAACAAAAATTTCACAAGAACACATTAATTTAGTCCAAAAATGTTATAGCTATGAAACAATATTTTCAATATAGTTTATTGACCATCAAAACAAAAGAGAAAGAATTTGATCCAAAGGGCTTTGGAGCTTACACGCACATGGATCCACCTACAAGCAGTGTTTCTTCAATACTCATCATAACCAAACTATCGATTTTGATACCACTTATTGGAGTCAGGGGAGCCCAAAACATTATGGAGATATGCTTCAATGGACTTATTGAGGAACTTCACCATTAGGTCTAACACTATATCTTCACACAAATCCTTATAGTATTAGGTCCATAAAATATATTGTCCTCACATTGTTCATTCCTTTCCAATGTGAGACTTAAAATATCTTAGTCATAGTTGCATTGCACTAAGTGCCTTCCCTTTCTTTTCTTTTGTGAAAATAAGTTTGCCCCAATAGTTTAATATGTTATGTTTTGATGATGACAAATTCAAGACAAAAAGATTGATGATTATGCTACAAAGATGTGCTTAATAGATAATAAATGCATTACAAAAGAATATTGATCATGTTACGTAGATGTGCTTAATAAGATTTATCGTATCATGCATGATTATGTACTTTCATGGAATGAGACATGTGTAACATTCTTCATTTAATATATTCAATAATGCTTTATGTGAGTTATAATGAATTAATATTAGATTTGACTTCGTTTAAATGAAAATATGTAAAGTGTTCTTTATTGCATCCTATATAGAGATATCCATTAATAATTAATAAATATCTTTTTTGAATGTGTCTATGAAAGTCTTATATGCATAGTAGACTAACTAGATTTATAGATTTATGAATCATGCATATGAAGATATTGAATTATTAATTTGGACTAACTATATTTGTTTTAACTGAGTAATACTTTGTAGGATAGTCCAAGTACCAAGAGTGAGCATTACAACAAGAAAGTAAAAGATCACAATTATACTCAACTCAAGAAAAATGAGAATGATAAGATGCTCCAAGCATTTGCAAAATTTGAAGAGAAGAAATTTTTGGAAGCTTGGATTACATCAAGAATTGATGATGGCAAAAGATCAAGTCCCAAGGTTCTTCAAGAATAGCTTATAGGACTTAGATCTTATGTAAAGGTAAAAAGGAATCACACTAAGCTCAAATATGTTTTAACATCTTTAAAAATATTTCTTACATTATAAAATGCCCAACAATCTATTTTTAGAAAGTTAGTCTTGGTGGTAGTTCAAATCTTTGAAAAATAGTCAAGTTTGTATTTTGTAAAATTGACCTTTGATTACTCTTTTAATCATATCTTTCAACATATTTTAAGTTTTGTTCTAAAACTTATTTTATATGAAAATTGACTCAGATATTTCAAATGAGTGGTCAAGTGCTTTAAACGGATAAGAAATGAAAAAGTTATGACCATTTAAAGTTTGAGTTTTGAAAATCTGATCTTTGATTACTATTTTGATCATAAATTTTAAAATACTTTGATTTTTGTTGTGAAACTTATTTCAATTGAAAATAGACTCAAATATCTTTCCAATGAGTAGTCATTTGCCTTAATCGGATAAGAAATGAAGAAGTTATGACCTTTTAAAGTCAGTTTTCAAAACCAGAAGTAATTTAATTGATTACACAAGTCCTATAATCGATTACAACTCTGGCAGAGGCCATGTAATTGATTACAACATTCATGTAATCGATTATTAAGTGCCCAAAAATGTTTCCAATGGCTATAAATGGCTAGTTTTCATAAAAAAAATCATTTCTAAATACTACCAACGACTATTTTATCATTTGGGCTTTATATATAAGTGATATTTGAAGCATTTACATCCTTAGAAACACTAAGACACTTGATTTGATCGTTGAATCATCAAAATCATATTTTGAACTTTAAAGTGTAAATCTTTGATACACATAGTGCTTTAATTTGTATTATCCACTCTTGAGAGAATTTCAATTCATCTATACTCTGTGTAAACTGTAAAAGAGGGTGAGGTATCTCTCAAAGTTATAAGGGTGAGGCATCCTTTGAATTTGAGGCTCAAGCATAAACGGTGAGGCATCCCAAGCTGTGTTGAGTGCTCCACTTTGTAAAGGTTTTCAAGCACTCGTTCAACTTTGAAGGTTTAGTGAAAAATCTCAGGTGGTTCACTTGAGGATTGGATGTAGGCCACAAGTGGTTAGTGGCTGAATCAGGATAAATATTTGTGTTTGCCCTTCCCAACTCTATCTTCTTTACATTTGTGCTTTAATTATATATGCTTGAGTTGAATCTGATATCTAGCTTATTTGCTTGATTTATCCTCTAACCCAAGTGGTATTTGTGAAATCTCTAATAGTTGCACCTTTGTTAAACTTATTCCGCTGCATTTATTAATTGAATTATTCAAAATGCTTAATTTCTCAAAGGTGTTTTAAAACTTGTAATCACCTAATTCACCCTCTCTTGGGTGATGGTTGCCATGGCTAACAACTGGTATTTTAGCTTCGTGCTCTGTTGAAAACTTAACCGCTTAGAGTTAAAGATCCTTATTTGTTTGACAACCACTGGAAGCTTTTCAAAATGGAAGGCTTTGAAATTGATAAATCACCATTCTTTAATGGTGTGCATCTCATTTATTAGAAAGCTAGAATGAAATTTTATATGCAATATTTTGATTTGGATTTGTGGGATATTGTGCTTGATGGATTTTCTCTTAAAACAAAACAAACTTGGAATGCTTATGACAAGAAATATTTTTCCTTGAACATTAGAGTTATACAAATCTTGAGAAATGGTTTGAATGATGACGCTTATGATAAAATTAAGAGTTGCTCTAGTGCTAAAGATATATGAGATGCTCTTGATATTATCTATCTTGCTAATAATGATTTTTGTATGAAGTTGTATATAGAGAGCAAGAAGAGCAAAAGCCTCTAGAGGAAGATAACATTGAAAAATATCCTCAAGAACATATTCAAAGTAAGAAAAAGAGCTCAATGCCTCTTGGTGATAATGGTGCTCAATTTGAAAAAGAGACAAAACAAAATAAAATTGAAAAGGAAGATGTTCTTGAATTTTAGATGGACAACAATGAGGAAAATGCTTATTCCCTTAAAGAGTCAAGTATGCTTGAAATTAAGACCACTTCATATATGGCTAAAAAGGACTTTGAGGTAAATGAGGCTTATCCTTTTTATGGTCCTTCCTATGATGAGCTACAATGTGCATATGATGACTTGTTGTTTTTAGAAAAGAAAAACTCATCTTGTTTAGAAAATATGTTCTCTATTGAAAATGAAATTAAGACTTTAAAAAATGAATATACTTTTCTTGATGAGAAAATGTCTTTGAAATGTGAAACCTCAACTTATTGTGAAAAATGCATTGATTTAGAAAATCAAGTTGATGACTTATAGTTCGAATTTGCCAAAGCTAATGATTCTAATTGCTTATATTCCATGCTTGTTAATGAGAATAAAATTGATGTTACTCCACATGGAATTTCAAGTAAGGCTTGTGACAAAAATAGTATAGAATGTAATAATAACCAAAGGCTCAAGTTTTTCAAAAATGATCTTCAAAGGACTAAGTCATCATTGAATTCACTTGTTTGTAATTTTTATGTTCATTTAAGATATATTTCTCATTTGTGCAATTATAGAAAAAATCATTATATGAGAAATAACGTAGTTTGAGTTCCTGAAAGTCTTAAAAGTTCTAGTACTAACATTCAAGACCCAAGATGAAGTAGGTACCAAAATATCCTCCTAGTATTTCAATTATGTAGAAAGTTTCTAAAAAGGATGGATTAATTGGTCAAAGGAAAGAGGAATCATCAAGGAGAATGCTTCCAAAGCCTAATGGTAGAAGTTTTGGTCAAAGAAGGAAGATGACTTCAACCAAAGTTTCTCAAGTATAAAATATAGAACTTGCAAAGTTCAAAACACTAAAAGAGAAGCAATGAGTAAGGAAAAGAATTTCCTTGATTAGCAAGGCCAAGGTATCAAAAGCTTTTACCTCTTATACACATTCACTTGTAAAGACAATGAATATGAGGTATATTCCTTGTAGGCCTTAGGTAAAGGATAGAATCATGTGTACTTGGTAAAATTTGAATATTATATTTAGCACATGATTATGTTTATTCTTATTATAATATAAGGTTCTACAATGTCTAAGTATGCTTATATGATGTTTGAAATTGCTTTGAGACATTTTGAAACTAATTTAAAAACTTTAAGATTAGTTATTTACTATTTAAAATGCAAAAATTGAGTTTTAGAAAACTGATAATCAATTACAAGACCTTTGTAATTGATTACAAAGGTTCTGTCAAGCAAGTAATCGATTATACCAGCCTTGTAATCGATTACAAGGTTCCCAGAAATATGGTAATCAATTACACCAAACTTTTAATCGATTACAAGTATTCCAGAGGGCTGGTAATCGATTACACACCCATTGTAATCGATTACACAACAACTTTAAAAAGGTTTTCAGCATAGGAACAACCATTTTCACTTAAAATTGTCTATATATCATGAAAGTAAGCATGATATTGGTATGTGTGCATACTAGAATTCTTTACTTGATATTACATGCCTTACATGATCATTGTTTACCCCAAAATGCTTATTTATGTTTTGATTATGATCAAGTTTTTCTTGATAAACTTGAGTCATGCCTTAAAATGTTTAAACCATATTTTTTTTGGATTCAAGTGCATATGTACTTCATGCATTCTTGTTAGAGCTAACATTACATGGTTGATAATGTGGTACATGTTTTTACATTATATATCAACCTAAATTATGCTTGTAAATGAGCTTAAATGATATTTGATGCGAACCTATGTTTTAGAGAACTTTTAGAGTTTGCTTTGCAATTGTCTCTATGTGCTTCAAATATAGTCATCAAATATTGAAATGTCAAGCATATGTGGATAAATAAGAAAAGTTGAATGAAGAAGGACATGAGGAGAATTTCTTCAAGTACAATGGAATGGAATATGCAATGGAAGAAAGCTCAAACTCAAAGGACCAATAAATGAAGAACATTCTAAAGAAGCATCACTCTCTCAATAAGTATCTCTATCCCTAAGCTATTATGGTATTCTATATGCTATGGATTATATGATACTTGTTGACAATTCGATCTTAAATGATTAGATGCTTTCTTTACATGAGAAGTATGCTTAGCATTGACAAAGTACCTAATTGGATATTAACTTGCTAATTTTGTCATTGCATATAGGGTGGTTGATGTTAGTCCTATACATGTTTTGATGCCTATAACATATTTCATCATGGTGAATGATTGATATCTATGATTCTCTTGATCTATGGTTTCTTAGTAGTGTAATACCTATGAGAATCATGCTCTTCTTTTGAAAATAGTTTCTTGGTTGATTAAAAGGGTTTTTTAAAACAAAATATCTTATCATATTTGAAATAAGCTTTTAAAGTTCCATATCCTTGAGAATCATTTGAACTTTTCTTAATACCTTTGAAAGTATTTTCACCTCCTATTTGTCTTATAAATTTAGAAATCTTTGGATATGTGTTATAAATGTAGTATTCTCTTCATTTGCTTTGAAATGTTTTATTAAATCTTGAAATAATGCTTAAGAAAGTTTTCAAATAAATCTTTTGAAATGTTCTATAAAGACCATTTTAATACTTTAAAAGATAAGTCTTGTTCTTCAAAAGTGCTTTATTTTTTTTCAAGTCTCTTGTTCAACGACAAAAAGAGGAGATTTACTTTCACATACTCTTTAACTTGGGTTTGATCACTCTCAAGGAATATGTGGTTTTAATATAACACCTCTCTACTCTTCTAAATTTCTTTTGAAAATATAATGTGTTCTTGTAAAATTCTTTCTAAAAGAGGGAGATGTTTTAAAATGATTTTTTAATTAATTAATAGTATATACCTTTTGTCTTACTTTACTTTATGGTAATGTGCTTACATGGTCTTGATATACATATTTATCTTTATCTATCTTGTACTTCAATAAGGGAGAGTTCATCTTCTTTTCTTATAACTTCTTGTTGATGTGTAATGGTTGTTTATCCTTCTTATCTTACATATCTTTCTTCTATGTCCTTGTTGACTAAAAATATATGCATGACTACGTTAAACTATTATATTTTGATAATATGCATATTTTGAGGGGGAGTCTAGCTCTTAAATTATTGTTTATATCTCTTGGCTTACATCATTATTTGACATGAAGTGTTTTATTATTAATACTATCAACATGTCAATAAAGATCATCTCTTATTCTCTTTCCCTCTATCAATGAAAGAAAGTAAACATTCTTAAATTTCATATCTTTTAATTCTTTCATTGAGAAATGCTTGATATGTGTCAAGTTGTATGATCTTTCATTTGAAAATCTTAATTCTATGATCTTACATGGATATTTTGTAACTCCTAACAAGTGGCATCAAGTGGTACTTATTTATCATTTGGTATGCAAGATATTATATGTTAGACATAAATTCTTAAGCTTATTACTATCATATGCTAAATGTTGATGTACCAAATGTGACAAGCATTACATGAATAATCTTTTATATCTTGAAAGCATGCTTGTTTCATTTCTCTTTTCTTGAATCATATGTAGAATCAAATAAGGGAAGATAATTATGATTTGAATAACTTGAAGAAGTTTTTTGGACTTTGATGATCCTACTCTTTTTAACATGAGTTTTGTCTATAAGGGGAGAGAAAATATTATCTTTTCTTCCTAAGTTTTTTTGTTGATGTCAAAAAAGGAGAGTGAGAATTGGAAAGAAAAATATGTTCTTGTGCTTATTGTTTGATATGCTTATATGAATATCTATTCTTGTATATTGCTCAGACATATTTTTCTTTGGTGATTTATCATCATCAAAAAGGGAGAGATTGTGAAAATAAGTTTTCCCCAATAGTTTAATATGTTAAGTTTTGATGATGACAAATATAAAACAAAAAGAATGATCATTATGCTACAAAGATGTACTTAATAGATGATAAATGCATTACAAAAGAATATTGATCATGTTACATAGATGTGCTTAATAAGATTTATCGTATCATGCATAATTATGTACTTTCATAGAATGAGACATGTGTAACATTCTTCATTTAATATATCCAATAATACTTGATATGAGTTATAATGAATTAATATTGAATTTGACTCGGTTTAAATAAAAATATGCAAAATGTTCTTTGTTGCATCTTATATAGAGATATCCATTAGTAATTGATATATATCTTATTTGGATGTATCTATGAAAATCTTATATGCATGGTAGACTAACTAGAGTTATACATTTATGAATCATGCATATGAAGATATTGAATTATGAATTTGGACTAACTATATTTGTTTTAACTGAGCAATCCTTTGTAGGATAGTCCAAGTACCAAGAGTGAGCATTGTAACAAGAAAACAAAAGATCACAATTATGCTCAACTCAAGAAGAATGAGAATGATAAGATGTTCCAAGCATTTGTAAAATTTGAAGAGAAGAAATTTTTGGAAGCTTGGATTACATCAAGAATTGATAATGGCAAAAGATCAAGTCCCAAGGTTCTTCAAGAATAGCTTGCAGGACTTAGATGTTATATAAAGGTAAAAAGAAATCACACTAAACTCAAATATATTTTAATATCTTTAAAAGTATTTCTTATATTCTAAAATGCCCAACAAACTGTTTTTGGAAAGTTAGTCTTAGTGGTAGTTCAAATCTTTGAAAAATAGCCAAGTTTGTATTTTGTAAAACTGGCCTTTGGTTACTCTTTTGATTATATCTTTTAAAATACTTTGATTTTTGTTCTAAACTTGTTTCATATGAAAATAGACTCAAAGATTTTTTCAATGAGTGGTCATGTGCTTTAAACGGATAAGAAATGAAAAAGTTATGACCATTTAAAGTTTAAGTTTTAAAAATCTGACCTATGATTACTATTTTGATTATAACTTTCAAAATACTTTGATTTTCATTGTGAAATGTTTCAATTGAAAATAGACTCAAAGATCTTTCCAATGAGTGGTCATTTGTCTTAATCGGATAAGAAATGAAGAAGTTACAACATTTTAAAGTTAGTTTTCAAAACCAAAAGTGATGTAATCGATTACACAAGTCCTGTAATCGATTACAACTTTGGCAGAGGCCATGTAATCGATTATCAAGTGCCCAAAAACGTTCCCAATGGCTATAAACGGCTAGTTTTCATAAAAAAAAAATTATTTCTAAACACTACCAATAGTTATTTTATCACTTGGACTCTATATTTAAGTGATATTTGAAGCATTTACATCTTTAAAAACACTAAGACACTTGATTTGATCATTGAATCATCAAAATCATATTTTGAGCTTCAAAGTGTAAATCTTTGATAACCATAGTGCTTCAATTTGTATTATCCACTCTTGAGTGAGTTTCAATTCATTTATACTCTGTGTAAACTATAAAAGAGGGTGAGGTATCCCTCAAAGTTGTAAGGGTGGGGTATCCCTTGAATTTGATGCTCAAGCATAAAGGGTGATGTAACACCCCAAATTTTGGTATTTTATAGTAATATCTGAATTGTATTGTTTTGTGTTTTTTGTGTGCTGTAAATTTATTTTGACTGTTCTATGATTATTTTTTATCCTTGTGTGTGATTTGCTCTGAGTCAGGAAAATAATAATTTTCGAGCAAAAAAAAATCTTCGCTAATTTATTCGGAGCCGGAGGATCTTACTAAACCCGAATCTGAGAGATACGTTACCCGATCTTTTAATTTTTAGAATTTATCTGTGAAATAAAAATATTTCACAATTTACTATTTGTCGGATAATATCTGCTGTTTTGCAAATAATAGCTTCTGCCAATTGAGTAATAGACCTGGTATCTTTTATCGGTCGAAAAATAGACTGGAAATAGTCTTTATGACTTATTCTTGGAGGACCAATAAGAATTAGTCAACATTGTGGACTTGAATTTCTTAACCAATAGAAAGTGGTCAAAAAAAGTGGTTAGACTAGTTACTAAGTAACTAGATAATCGAACTAAGTTACTCTAAAAAAACCTAATTAGTAACAAAATGGAATTAAATTAGTTTGTTGATACTTAGAGGCTATAGTTAGAAGAAAGTATCTAGAGTCATCTAGAAGGCATGATCAATGCATGACATAAACTTGTAACAAGATGGTTAGTTATGTAACTAAATGATTTAACTAAATTAGCTTAAGTGTAACTAGATGAACTAACTACCTAAACTAAGTGTAACTAGAAAAAAGACTTAGTTACTTCCATCCATGAGTCACACGGCCAACTAGGCTATTCTAGTGTGTTCTTGAATCATCTAATGACCAATGGATGACCATTTTGTGACCTAAGCCATGTGAAAACCTTGTGAAGCCATGTGAAAACCTTGTGAAGCCATGTGATTGATTTTATCTTGCTAAACAAGCTTTAGGCTTTCTACACGACCATGCATAGGGAAATAGGACTTATTACTTCATTTTCTAACACTTTGTGGCAATAAACATCTATCATCTTTTCTCTCTCTTCCAAGAAATCCAAGAACACAAAAAAAAACTTTATCTTCCTCCTCTTGAAGGTATTCGGCCACCACACCTAAACCCTACTTCCAAGCTTCCATAATTCTACCCAACATCATTTCCTATACCTAGACAACATCCTAAACACTTGTCATCTTGAGAGTTTCACCTAGTTCATCTTCTAAGTGCTTCAAAATCAAGTTGAGATTTTCTATCCCTAAAGGTAACATCTTGATTTCTTGTTCCTAAGTTGGATTCTTGAATTTCTAAACCATAATTGATCCATGGTTTCTTATTTTCAAGCTTGGTTTATGACTTTAAGTTTGGTTTAAGCTTGTTAGGGTTTCTAAAGGGTGCTTCACGAAATCACTAGGAAGCTATACAAGAAGGGTTTTTGTCTTCCTTAAGGTAAGAGGGAGATTAACCTCATCAACCATGTGTTGGTGATGAGGAAATGGATTTGTTTATGGTGAAAATCCATAAGGATTTATTCACTTGATTGTTTAAGTTTTATTATTTGTGATGGTTGTGATTGGTATGTGTTATAGCTTAGAAAGTATGCTTGAATATGTGATTGCTATGCCTTATAGCTTTGAAAGTATACATGAATATGTGATTATGAAAGCATGATGATTATTGTTTAAAGTAGGATGTGATTCACATGATGAGGAAGTGTATGATGGTTCCAAAGAACCCTAGAGGCTCACGGCCTCAACATCACCAACGGAGCCAAGTATTCTAAATTATTTTCCTAAACATGAATTAAATGATTTAATGATAAGAAATTGGATTAAGAGTTTTTGCAAAGAATAAAGTGGTAGAAAATAATTAAACCTATATTGAAATTCCGACCAACATGCCATTTTTAATGTCCTAGATCCAAAATTATTTTACTAAGTGTAAACTTAGATATTTGATTAATAGGAAAATAATTTGATAGGTTTTTAGACCTAAAAAGAAAGTAAACTAATTTTTAGAATTAAATTAGTGTAAATTAGTTATTAGGTAAGATAAAAGTTAAAACTTGAAATTTACTGACGTATAGCTCACCCTTTGGGTTTTGAAGAGCATTAAAAAATTTTAAACTGTAATATTCTAATTTAATCAAAGAAATGTAATTTTGTGGAAAATAGTAGAAAATACTGATTTTAATAAGGATATGTTAGAATTATTATTTAAAGGTGAATTATTAAGAAAATATTGGAATTAAAGTCAAATTTTGATAATAAATGAGAAAAGATTTAATTTGAGCTTAGAACATGTTAGAAATATTTTACGCAATTGAAAATACGCAGAAATAATTTTACGCGATTTAAAAACAGTAATTTTTTGCTATGCGATTAAGAAAATGCGATAACATCTTTACACGATTGAGAAAACGTTGAAAAATACTTACGCGATTTGAAAACATAAGAAAATTGTTTCACAATTGTGACAATGCAATAAAATATCTACGCGATTGAGAGGAACAGCAGTTTGCTGTCGGGTTGTTATAGTGGGCCGGGTGATGTTAAATAGTGATACCACCAAGAGAATGTGTGTGTATGTAAAATACTGTAGAAATAATGATTTTATGTATATTTGAATCATTCACCATGCATTAAAAAGCATGTCAGCTTATTAGAGATTGAAATTACTCCTTCGTGCGAGTGAGAATTGCGTAGTTACGATCTTCAGTGATCTTGGGGACGTCGGAGTATGGAAAGTCGTATGTGGCCAGATGGTAGCACCTCTGTGCTGTGGTATCCTATGCAAACACACCGACAGTCTCGACGGAGTTGCTACTCTTTTCGTGATTGGTTGAGAGTGTCTTGTATAAGTCATACTGCGCACATTGATATGATATATTGGCACATGATTTAAGGCTGATGATATACAGACATGTACTCCCTATCTTTCTCTCCAATTTTTGTGTTTAGCTCTATGAAGTAGTGATAACTTTAGGAAATGAAGTTACTTCACATGAATTTGAATGTATATGAGCATGCTATCCTTAAGTCATATAGGCCAAAAGTTCAATTCATGCATGTCTTTAATGATTTAAGCTTGTTAATTCAAATGATTTAGAATTGAATCTTTGAGGATTTTATTTAAAGAATTTGGATTAATCATGATTTGATAGACTTTGGCATTGTCTTAATGCAGGTATTCAAGAAGGAAAGACCTTGGAAGGGATGAGAAAAGCAAAGAAGAGTTCAAATGAAGAAGGATGTAAGAAAGAAGCAAAGATAGTCAATCCACGCCTAGGCGTGACCCTTGTAGCATTTTAAGAATTCCCAGACAGAGAGGGCCATGCCTAAGCATAGAAAAGTCACGCCTAGGCATGACATTCTTAGGTTTTCAGGTTTTGTAGACAGAGACACCCACCAACACCTGACACCACGTGCTTTATAACCACGCCTAGGCGTGGTAAAAATTTTGGTCCATGAAAATTAGCTTTCAATATTTGAGAAAAGGAGAAGAGGAGAAAACCTTGGAAGATTGAGGTGATTCAAGTGAAGAATCAAGATCAAGGAGGAAGATCAATCATTGGATTCTCACCATTCTTGTTCATTCTTTCCCTTTTCTCTCTTGATTTGTAATTTGATGGGTTTCATAACTCCATTAGTTTTCTCTTCTTTCATGATGTGTAACTAAACTCTAATCTAGGGGCTCTCTAGAATCTTGTTATGGATTTGAATATCTTGTAAATTTGTTGGATTTCTATAAATGAAATTGATTTTGTTTTTCCATATCTATGCTTAATGCTTGTTGTTGATTGGGCATCAATAGCATGATTTTAGTATTCCAATTGAACTAGAAATAGGGTGTTGTGAATATGGATATGATATGGTTGATGTATGTTCAATTACATTCTATTGGGTTGAGTGTATTGATTAACTAATGGGATGGACACATACCCATTAGTCATGCATAGCAAGTGTTTGATAATTGGTCTCAATGAGTGACTCTTGTGCTAAATCACATGGACACATAGTGGTTTAGCTAGGTTTCACATGGATAATAGTCCTAGACATAGGCCTTTACCTATTGCTTATTTTTAGCTAGCAAAACCAACTCGTTGTTAGGTACTTGTGAATTTGCAAATATTCATTGAAGTAGTAAGTGAATAGGGACCCTAGGCTTTAAGCATTCTCATCTTTCTCTTGTGGAATTGGTATTCGATACTTTCTCGCTTTGTTTCTTTTAATTTGTTATTTTGATTCCAAATACTCTCATAATTCGTTTGCGTGGATAAGAATTTATGAAAATTAGTTAAATTTCGCATTACTCTAATTGTCAATCCCTTGGGACACGATACTCTACTCTCATATATTACTTATTGACCTGTGCACTTGCGGATTCACACAAACAAGTTTTTAGCGCCATTACCGGGGATTGAATTTAGATTTTTTTGTTATTTCTTAATTCAATTCATAATTCTTATTTCAAGTTTTGTTTGTTTGTTTGTTTTTTTATTTTTCAGGTACTTGGCTCTTGTATGTGAAGGACTCAAAGCGTATCTCGATTTCCTTACGATCCTGAGATCGAGAGGACTTTTCGTAGTTTGCTAAGAGAACAACTAGTACAAGAGAAGACACTTGAATTGGATAATGAATCGGAGATGGCGGAAGAAGTGAATGTTGAAAGACTCTTGAGGGAGTATACCACTCCAAATCTAGGGATATTCGATCTAGCATTAGAAGACCAGCTGTACAAGCACAAACTTTTGCGATCAAGCCTACTGTTATCCAAATGGCTCAGAATAATTTGTAATTTGCGGATCTTCCCCATGAAGATCCCAATGCTCATTTAGCCAACTTTCTGGAGATTTGTGATACTTTTAAGCACCAAGGAATGACTGATGATGCAGCTCGATTGAGGCTTTTCTCTTTTTCCTTGAGAGATAGGGCTAAGGCATGGCTTTAATCATTACCTGAACATTCCATCACTACTTGGGAAGAGCTAGCTCAAAAGTTTTTGGACCGATTCTTTCCTCTCATAAATGGAATGATGTACAAGAATGACATTTTGTCCTTCAGGCAGTTTGAAGGAGAGACCTTATATGAGGCATGGGAGTGATTTAAAGATTTGCTAAGGAAGTGCCCCCACCATGGCATAGCAAAATGGATGTTGGTACATACTTTCTACAACATCTTGATAACCTCCATTTGATCTATAATTGATGTAGCAGCTGGAGGGACTCTCATGAGCAAGACTGTAGACGCTGCCTACAACTTTTTGGAGGAAATGGCCACTAATAACTATCAGTGGCCGGTAGAGAGGGTTACTCCTAGGAGAGTGGCAGCTGGTATACATGAAGTTGATGCTCTCACATCACTTTCAACTCAAGTAGCAGCACTATCCAAGAAGTTTGACACCATTGCAGTTAATTCAGTAGCGAGCGGAGCTAATAGCTCAGCTGAGATTTGTGATCATTATGGGGACCGTCAATCTACTGCGAGTTGCACAGCTAGCCTAGAGAGTGTGCAATATGCTAATCAGTTCCACCCAAGTAATCGCAACAATGCTTTTGGTAATACTTACAACTCTACTTGGCGGAACCATCCTAATCTTTCTTGGGGTGGAAATTCTCAAGGACCTTTTTCTTCCTATTAGCCCAGAGAAGCACCCCGTGCCCCTCTAGGTTTCTAACAACAGAGCTCCCCTCAACCATAAGGTTCAACTTCAACTTCCAATTTGGAGAAGATGTTTGCTCAGTTTATGACTAGCCAACAAGAGTATATGACTAAAACTGATTCAAGGCTTGTTTCCCATGATGCCTTGATGCAAAGTCAAGCAGCTTCCTTGAGGAATCTTGAGACTCAAGTTGGTTAACTAGCCCAAGCTCTAAACAATAGGCCCCAAGGCACTTTTCCAAGCGACACCATTAATAATCTAAAAGGTGCCCCTCCTGAGCATTGCAAGGCCATATCATTGAGGAGTGGGAAGGAAATTGAAGGAAATTCAAAGATCAAGCTACTTGAGAAAGAAGCTAAGGTGGCACAAGATGAAGTGGTTTTGAGCAAAGAGGTGGAGAAAAATGAGGAAATTGCAAAGGGGAAGGTTGAAGACAAGAAGAAGGAGGACAAGCTGTATACACCACCTCCACCTTTCCCTAATCAGTTAGCTAAGCAAAAGCTTGATGCTTAATTTCAAAAGTTTTCTAGAGATTTTCAAGAAACTTCACATTAACATACCATTTGCTGAGGCTTTAGAAAAAATGCCTAGTTATGTGAAGTTCATAAAGGACATCTTGTCTAAGAAAAGAAATCTTGGTGAGTTTGAAATTGTTGCTCTCACAGAGAAATGTAGTGCTATCTTGCAAAATAAACTTCCTCCCAAGCTCAAAGATCCCGGAAGCTTCACCATTCCTAACACCATTGGTGAGAAACTCTCTGATCGAGCATTATGTGATTTGGGGGCCAGTGTAAATCTCATGCCCTTTCAATATACCAAAGACTAGGTTTGGGGGAGGTAAAGCTGACTTCGGTTACTTTACAACTAGCTGACTGTTCTCTTATATACCCTAAGGGAGTCATAGAAGATGTCTTGGTCAAGGTGGACAAGTTCATTTTCCCAGCTGATTTCATCATCCTGGATATAGAGGAAGATAGATATGTCCCTCTCATCCTTGGAAGACCGCTCCTTGCAACTGGAGGAACCTTCATTGATGTTCAAAAAGGGGAGCTTACTATGAGAGTGCAAGATCAAGAGGTAACCTTTAATATTTTCAAAGCAATGAAATTACCTCAAGATCTTGAAGAATGTTCGTATGTGAATGTGCTTGATGGGATGGGAACTAAAAGAATTGGTGCAAATGTCCCGTGTGACCCTTTTGATGTTTCTTTGCTTTCTACATGTGAAAGGGAAGATGAGGAATTGAGAGAGCTCAAGTTATTACCATCTCATTTGAGCTATGCCTATCTTGGTGACAAAGCTACATCTCCTAGTTACCATTACAAAGAAAGTCTAGCCTAGGACTATAAACGGGGCGCTTCTTGGGAGGCAACCCAAGTTTTTCACCTTATCTTTATTTTTCTTTATTAATGTTTTTATATTTCCAGTTTAGTTATGTACCTGCTTTTGATTCTGTTGAGTTTTTGATTTCTTGATTACGTTTGATTTTGTTTACCTTATCTTTTTGGCTTTGCATTTACCTTATCTTTTTGATGAAGTAGTTTTGATGGATTTGATAGAGTTTGTTTAGGATTAGTGGGCTACCTGAAAATTTGCACTAAATTGATGAGTGTGCTTGGTGGCATTTTGAATTTGTGCATGCCAGTATGCTGATTTGAGTATCCAATGATTGTGTGGATTAAATATGTGCCTCATTGCATAGGAAACCACATGTAGAAATTCAAATGTTGTGCTTACACTTGTTATCATAAATGTGTGTGAATGTATTTTCCTGTTGTATGTGTGGTGGACCTTGGAATATGAATGAAATACATGATTGGAGAAAATTTATGAATAGCGTGTGTAAAGTCAATTTGCATCTTAGAGGCTTATCTGATTCCCTTTCAAGGTAAAATCCTAGGCAATGCATTTTTTAAGAAATGACTAGGGCAATTCTTTGGACCGATTGGGCATTTTCAAGTCAACATTAACTGAATGAGTTCTCTAGTATCCCTTTTGAAGCCTAGTGTGCGTGTGTCTGGCTTAATTTTTCTTTCTTAAAACCCACAATCTCCACCCCTTTACCCTTGCTTGTGTTAAGAAAATCTCTTACCCTCATTATAAGTCCTTTGTTGAACACATGATTGGGTATTTTTGTTGGTGTGAGTCAAAGTGTTTTGCATGATACTAGGAAACCAAGATCTATTTGGAACAAACTCTTGTACAAAATGAAAAAAAAAGTATAAAAAAAAAAGAGAAAGAAAAATGTGTGAGCTGCACGAAATGCAACCCCCTTTTGCAAAGAAAATAAACATGTACATATGTTTTTCTAAAAAGAAAAAAATGGGATAAAGAGAGTTGATTTTTCATATTAGATCTTTTTGTACATTTTGCATGCTTGACTTAATTCAATGGAAGTGTGTGATTATGTGTTTAATATTTGATTTTAAATCCTTCCCCTTCCTTTTTAGCCATTACCCTTAGCCTCATATTACAAGCTTAAAAGACCCTTATGATCTTTGATTATGTATTGCCTACATTAGTGGAGAAAGGGATGAAAGACATTCTTATGAGAGTGCATGTGAATTTTATAAATCCATCCATCTTGCTCTTCAAGATTAGGAAAGGGTCTTAAACACATTAGTTTGGGAAATCATTCATGTACAAAAATTGCATTCAAGGGTAATCATGACAGTTGAAATTTTTATTTCATGTGTGGACCTTGTTGAGAGGTTGAGAAGTGATTTATGAGGGTATGAATGATGATTGAAAGCTGGCTATGTTCTAGTTCAATTTGCTCCATAATTTTTGAATTGAATTCTAGTCATTCTTTTCTTGCTTGGCTTAGTTTGCTCGAGGACTAGTAAATATTTAGGTTTGGGTTGTGATAACTTTAGGAAATGAAGTTATTTCACATGAATTTGAATGTATATGAGCATGCTATCCTTAAGTTTTAAAGGCCAAATGTTCAATTCATGCATGTCTTTAATGATTTAGGCTTATTAATTCAAATGATTGAGAATTGAATCTTTTAGGATTTTATTTAAAGAATTTGGATTGATCATGATTTGATGGACTTTGGCATTGTCTTGATGCAGGTATTCAAGAAAGAAAGACCTTGGAAGGGATGAGGAAAGCAAAGAAGAGTTCAAATGAAGAATGACGCAAGAGAGAAGCAAGGATAGCTAATCCACGCCTAGGCGTGGAAAAATCACGCCTAGGCGTGACCCTTGCAGCATTTTAAGAATTCCCAGACAAAGAGGTCCACGCTTAGGCGTGGAAAAGTCACGCCTAGGCATGACAGTCTCAGGTTTTGCAGACAGAGACACTCATGCCTAGGCGTGGTAAAAATTCTGGTCCACAAAAATTAGCTTTTAATATCTGATTTTGGGGATTAGAAGGGGGATCTTCTGTTTTTGACCAAGCACGAACTTCATAGAGAAAAGGAGAAGAGGAGAAAACCTTGGAAGATTGAGGTGATTCAAGTGAAGAATCAAGATCAAAGAGGAAGATCAAGCATTGGATTCTCACTATTCTTGTTCATTCTTTCCCTTTTCTCTCTTGATTTGTAATTTGATGGGTTTCATAACTCCATTAGTTTTCTCTTCTTTCATTATGTGTAACTAAACTTTAATCTAGGGGCTCTCTAGGATCTTGCTATGAATTAGAATATCTTGTAAATTTGTTAGATTTCTATCAATGAAATTGGTTTTGTTCTTCCATATCTATGCTTAATGCTTGTTGTTGATTGGGCATCAATTGCATGATTTTAGTATTCCAATTGAACTAGAAATAAGGTGTTGTGAATATGGATATGATATGGTTGATGTATGTTCAATTACATTCTATTGGGTTGAGTGTATTGATTAGCTGATGGGATGGACACATACCCATTAGTCATGCATAAAAAGTGTTTGATAATTGGTCTCAATGAGTGACTCTTATACTAAATCACATGGACACATAGTGGTTTAGCTAGGTTTGACATGGATAATTGTCCTAGACATAGGCCTTTACCTGATGCTTGTTTTTAGATAGCAAAACCAACTCGTTGTTAAGTACTTGTGAATTTGTAAATATTCATTAAAGTAGTAAGTGAATAGGAACCCCTAGGCTTTAATCATTCTCATCTTTCTCTTATAGAATTGGTATTCGATACTTTCTCGCTTTATTTCTTTTAATTTGTTATTTTGATTCCAAATTCTCTCATAATTCGTTTCCTTGGATAAGAATTTGTGAAAATTAGTTAAATTTTGCATTACTCTAATTGTCAACCCCTTGGGACACGATACTCTACTATTATATATTACTTGTTGACCCGTGCACTGGCGGATTCACACAAACAAGTAGGAATGGGTCTGTGTGTATATTCATATTTAGTCAACATATTTGGCACGATGGTTATGTTTATCTAATATTTTATTTGTGATGTGATAATATGCTTTATTGCCTTAATACTATATCTGTTTATTTGTTGTCGTTTTCTCTACTGCCATACTGGTATTGATGTAGGGGATCTCACCTCTTTGTTATATTATATCTAATTTATTGTGTATGTTTGATGAAGACCGAGGAGACGAGGAAGCTGGTAATTCTGTTTACTATCAGTGATACTTCTCTTTATTTGTTGGGATGGTGGCAAGGCGCCAAGTTTTAGGTTTTGTCCGAGTCCAGTTTTATGGGGAGACTGATGCTTGGAGGTTTAACTTAGATAATAAATGGTTTGTGTATACCGGGGATTTGACTCTAAATCTGAGTGGGACCTGTGATGGGATCCCTGTTTTGACTCATCATGTGTCGGTGCGACTGGAGTTTACAATGCCTATTCGAGAGCTCTGGGGTGGCACTGTCTATACATCACGAGAGGACTCGATGGTGTCTTCTGCTAGAACCCTCGTTAGGCGACCAATGTATCCGCCTGGGTTCTTTGATGACATAGTAGAGGAGGAGGATCCTTCCGAGGAACCAAATCCTTAGTTTAGTGTTTAGAAGTTTTAAGTTAGTAGTATTTTGAAGTTTGTATGTTTTACTTTTTGGAGTGAAGTTATGTAAATTATTTGGCAAGGTTTGTAATAATTATATATATATATATTGGTTTGTTTATTTTAATTACAAGTTGCACTTATGGTTTTTAATTATTTTCTTTTATTCCGCAAAAATGAAATTTTAAAATCAACATTTTTACAAGATTAATTATTTTATAACTTGAGTAAGTTATATTAGGATTAGTCTTAAATGTGATACCCTACGGAGGGTGTTACATTAGTTGGTATCAGAGCATCGGTTAGAGTCTTTTGAGTTTTTGTGGTTAGGTCTATTTTTGTTTGTGTTGTGTATTTCTCTGAAATCAAACATAGAGATGTATTGCTTGATTTCTAAAAAGTTACATCTGACTCGTATTGGATTGTGTTTGATTGTTTGTGAAGAAAATAATGTCTCGTGGCAGAGGTACACGTGTGAATACGAGATGTGATGACGACGCGATGACTCTTGCTGTCGAAGGGCAAATGTGATTGTGCAACAGAATCAACGAGCTGCACAACAACAAGAAGCAAATGCAGAAGTCCAGCATTTGTCTGAATTTCGTCGAAACAATCCGCCACATTTTAGAGGTGAATTTGATCCTGAGAAGGCGAGTTTATGAATTCAAGAGTAAGAAAAGATTTTCGAAGGAATAGGATGTATGGATGATCGTCGAGTGACTTATGCTACGTTTATGTTGATGGGAGATGGTGAAAACTGATGGAAAGCAACTAGAAGAGTGTTACAAGCTGAAGGAAGAGAGATTACCTGGGAGGTATTCTGTGATGCATTTCTGGAAAAGTATTTTCTGAAAAGTGCAAGGCATGCTAAGGAAATGGAATTTCTGGGGCTACGACAAGGTGGAATGACATTTAATGAGTATGCTGCTAAGTTTGAGAGTTTGTCAAAATTCTCATGGTATCTCTAGATCCAACCAAATGAGGTTTAGAAGTGCCACAAGGTCAAAGAAGGTCTAAGGATTGAATTGAAGACAGGAGTACTGCCGATGCAGATGAACCAATTCTCTGCATTGATGGATATGCACTGTAGCTTGAGGAGTTAGAGCCATCACGAGATACGAGGAGCCGTAACTTTGGACCGTCTAGGTTCCAAATGGGAGGAAGCATTAACAACAACCGATTTCAGTGGAAACCATATACTCGACCATCGGGAAGCCAACAACAACAATAACAGTCACGTGGAGGAGGTTCTAGTAGCAGTCGTTTTAGTCAGACTGCGGCACCACCAATAAAATGTATGAAGTGTGGGAAAGGCCATATGACGAAGGACTGCACAATCAGGGGAATAATTTGTTTTAGATGTGGAAAGCCTGGTCATGTCTTGAGAGATTGTAATCAGGTGAAAGTGGAACCTTTGATAAGTAATGTTCGTGCTGCAAAGCCATAAGTTGGAGGACGAGTATATACAATGAGTGGAGCTGAGGCCTCTCAGTCTGAAGATCTTATCAAGGGAGAATGTGTCATTTCAGGTAATCTTTTAACTGTACTATATGATTTGGGTACAACTCATTCATTTATTGCATATGACTGTGTGGATCGTTTGGGATTGCTTGTGTCTTCTTTGAACTTTCAATTGATTGTTTCGACACCTACTGCCAAGCCTATTAATACTTCTAAAATATGCCTAAATTGTCCTGTTACTATCAATAATCAAGTCTTTTCAGTTGATTTAATTTGTTTTCCTCTTACCGATATAGATATAATCTTAAGAATGGATTGGTTATCTTCTAACCATATCATTTAGATTATTCTAAAAAGACCTTAGTATTTCCTGAGAATGAGTTTTCTGGATTTTTGACCACTAAACGAGTCGAATCTTTACTGAGGGATGGAGCCCAAGGATATATGCTACTATCTTCCTTAGAAGTCAAGAGTGAGAAAGATGTGAATGCTATTTCTATTGTAAATGAGTTTCCTAAAGTGTTTCTTGATGAGGTACCTGGATTGCCACCGGAAAGAAAGATAGAGTTTTCTATCGATCTTGTACTAGGAGCGGGTCCTATTTCGATTGCACCATAGCGGACGATACCGTCAGATTTAGCAGAGTTAAAGAAGCAGTTGGAGGAACTGTTGGAAAAATAGTTTGTGAGACCTAGTGTTTCACCGTGGGGAGCTCCAATGTTGTTAGTCAAAAAGAAGGATAGATCTTTACGTTTGTACATAGACTACCGCTAGTTAAACAAGGTCACGATAAAAAATAAGTATCCACTTCCAAGGATTAATGATTTGATGGACCAACTAAAAGGAGCAGCTGTTTTCTCCAAAATAGATCTGCGATCAGGTTATCATCAAATTCGTGTCAAGGTGGAGGATATACCTAAGATAGCTTTTCGAATACGCTATGGTCATTATGAGTATCTTATGATGCCGTTTGGAGTGACGAATGCTCCTGCGATATTCATGGATTACATGAATAGGATCTTTCATCCATATCTAGACAGATTTGTCGTTGTTTTTATTGATGACATTCTGATCTATTCACAAAATCAGGAAGAGCATGTTGAACATCTCAGTATAGTTCTCCAGATTTTAAAGGAGAAGAAGTTGTACGTAAAATTATCAAAATGTGAATTCTGGTTGGATGAAGTTCAATTTTTGGGTCACGTGATTTTCAAGGATGGAATTGCAGTAGATTCAGCAAAGGTGGAGACAGTTCTTCAGTTGGAAAGACCAAAAATAGTAACTGAGATCCAGAGTTTTGTTGGACTAGTCGGATATTACCAGAGGTTTATTAAAGGTTTTTCTAAGATAGCCGGATCTTTTACACAACTCACGAGGAAGAATCAAGCTTTTATTTGGAAGGATGAATGCGAAAAGAGTTTCTAAGAATTAAAGAAAAAGTTGACTACTGCACTAGTGTTGATTTTACTGGATCAGAACGAGTCTTCTAAAGTATACTGTGATGCTTCATATCAAGGTTTAGGATGTGTATTAATGCAGAATAAAAAAGTTGTGGCGTACGCTTCTAGACAACTGAAGGTACATGAAAGAAATTACCCAACGTATGACTTGGAATTAGCCGCAGTTGTTTTTACATTGAAGATATGGAGACATTTTCTTTATAGAGCCACGTTCAATATATTCAGTGATTACAAAAGTTTGAAGTATTTGTTTGATTAAAAGGAGTTGTACATGAGGCAGAGAAGATAGTTAGAATTTCTAAAGGATTATGACTTTCAACTTCAATATCATCCTAGAAAGGCGAATATAGTGGCAGACACTTTGAGTAGGAAGATGCTCAGTGTTTCTACTATGATGATCAAAGAGGAAAAATTGATAGAGCAATTTAGAGATATGTGGCTATCGGTAGAGTTAACGCTAGGAAAAATTCATTTGAATGTGGTCACTATTCTGAACAATTTGCTAGACAAAATTTGAGAGAAGCAGGAAGATGATCAGTTTTTGAAAAATGAGAAGGAATTCTTGAAGCAAGGTCACCCGGCAACGGTTGAGGAAGGATTTAACAGAGTCTTAAGATTCAAAGGTAGAGTTTGCATACCCGATGATCCCGATTTTAGGAAGGCAATTCTCGATGAAGCTCACACCAGCAAGTTGAGTATACATCCTGGAATGAGCAAGATGTATCAAGACCTGAAGCAATTAATTTAGTGGCCTAGAATGAAGACAGATGTTGTTGAACATATGTCATCTTGTCTTGTGTGTCAAAAGGCAAAGGTTGAACATCAAAGACTCACAAGTATGCTGCAAGCCCTCACTATTCCAAAATGGAAATGGGATAGTATTACGATGGATTTTGTTACTGGATTGCCAAAGACTAAGAAAGGTCATGATTCTAGATGGGTCGTTGTTGATCGGCTTTCGAAGTCTGCACACTTCTTGCTAATCAATATCAGGTATTTGATGGAAAAGTTAACCCAGGCGTACATTGGTGAAATCATGAGACTTCACGGTGTACCCTCTAGTATCATTTCCGATAGAGATCTAAGTTTCACGTCAAGGTTTTGGCAAAGTCTACATGAAGTAATGGGGACTAAACTTCGTTTGAGTTCTGCATACTATCCGCAAATTGATGGTCAAACGGAGAGAACTATACAGTCACTGGAGGATCTGTTAAGAGCTTGTGTGTTAGAATAAAAAGGAAGTTGGGATGAATTCGTGCCTTTGGTAGAATTCACCTATAGCAACAGTTATCACTCAAGTATAGGGATGACACCCTATGAAGTGCTATACGGACGACGATGTTGAACACCTTTGTACTGGTATCAAGACGGAGAAAGTATGACCATTGGACCTGAAATGGTGCAACAAACAACTGAGAAGGTGAAATTGATTCAAGAGAAAATGAGGGCAACTCAGAGTAGATAAAAAAGCTATGCTGATAAAAGAAGAAGACCACTTGAATTTGAGGAAGGTGAGCATGTGTTTTTGCGAGTCACACCCACGACTGGTGTCAGCAAGGTTATAAAATCCAGAAAACTCACTCCTAAATTCATTAGACCATATCAAATTCTTCGTCGAATAGGTCCAGTCGCTTACTAAATACCTTTACCACCTTTTCTCTCTAACCTTCATAATGTTTTTCATGTATCTCAATTAAGAAAGTATATTCCCGATCCTTCACATGTCATTCAACCCGATGAGGTACAATTGAAAGAAAATTTGACGTATGAGACACTTCCTGTTAAGATTGAAGACAGGAGGGTGAAGCAACTCAGAGGGAAAGCGATTCCGTTAGTAAAAGTGATCTGGAATGAAACAACAGGAGATGCTACATGGGAGATAGAAGATAAGATGAAGGAACAATATCCCAATTATTTTAAGATATGATAAATTTTGGGGATGAAATTCTTTTTAGTGGGGGAGAGTTATAACACCCCAAAATTTGCTATTTTACAGTAATGTCTGAATTGTACTACTTTGTATTTTCTGTGTGCTGTAAATTTATTTTGACTGTTCTGTAATTATTTTTTATCCTTGTGTGTGACTCGCTCTGAGTCAGGAAAATAATAATTTTCAGACCGAAAAAAATCTTTACTAATTTATTCGGAGCTGGAGGATCTTACTAATTCTGAATCTGAGAGATACGTTACCCAATCTTTTAATGTTCAGAATTTATCTGTGAAATAAAAATATTTCATAATTTATTAAAAAATGTAATTTTGTGAAAAATAATAAAAAATACTGATTTTAATGAGGATATGTTAGAATTATTATTTAAAGGTGAATTATTAAGGAAATATTGGAATTAAAGTCAAATTTTGATAATAAATGAGAAAATTTTTAATTTGAACTTAGAATATGTTAGAAATATTTTACGCAATTGAAAATACACAGAAAAACTTTCACGCGATTTAAAAATAGTAATTTTTAGTTACGCGATTAAGAAAATGCGATAAAATCTTTATACGATTGAGAAAACGTTAGAAAATACTTACGCGATTTGAAAACATAAGAAAAATGTTCTGCGATTGTGAAAATGCGATAAAATATTTACGCGATTGAGAGGAACAGCAGTTTGCTGTCGGGCTATTATAGTGGGTCCGGTGATGTTAAATAGTGATACAACCAAGAGAAGACATGTGTATGTAAAATACTATAGAAATAATGATTGTATGTGTAGGTGAGAATTGCGTAGTTACAATCTTCAGTGATCTTGGGAACGTCAGGGTGTGGAAAGTCATATGTGGCCAGATGGTACCACCTCTGTACTGTGATATCCTATGCAAACACACCGACGGTATCGACGGAGTTGCTACTCTTTTCGTGATTGGTTGAGAGTGTCTTGTATAAGTCATATTGTGCACATTGATATGATATATTGGCACATGATTTAAGGCTGACGATATACAGACATGTGCTCCCTATCTTTCTCTCCGATTTTTGTGTTTAACTCCATGAAGTAGGAATGGGTCTATGCGCATATGCATATTTAGTCAACATATTTGGCATGATCGTTATGTTTATCTAATATTTTATCTATGATGTGATAATATGCTTTATTGCCTTAATACTATATCTGTTTATTTGCTATCGTTTTCTCTACTGTCATACTGGTATTGATGTAAGGAATCTCACCTCTTTGTTGTATTATATCTGATTTATTGTGTTTGTTTGATGAAGACCGAGGAGACAAGGAAGCTGGTAATTCTGTTTACTATCAGTGATACTTCTCTTTATATGTTGGGATGGTGGCAAGGCGCCAAGTTTTAGGTTTTGTCCGAGTCCAATTTCATGGGGAGACTGATGCTTGGAAGTTTAACTTAGATAATGAATGGTTTGTGTATACCGGGGATTTGACTCTTAATCTGAGTGGGACCCGTGATGGGATCCCTGTTTTGACTCAACATGTGTCAGTACGACTGGAGTTCACGATGCCTATTCGATAGTTCTAGGGTGGCACTATCTATACACCACGAGAGGACTCAATGGTGTCTTATGCTAGAACCCCTGTTAGGCGACCAATGTATCCACCTGGGTTCTTTGATGATATAGTAGAGGAGGAGGATCCTTCCGAGGAACCAAATCCTTAGTTTATTGTTTAGAAGTTTTAAGTTAGTAGTATTTTGAAGTTTGTATGTTTTACTTTTTGGAGTGAAGTTATGTAAATTATTTGGCCAAGGTTTGTAATAATTATATATATATTTTTTGGTTTGTTTATCTTAATTACAAGTTGCAGTTATAGTTTTTAATTATTTTCTTTTACTCCGCAAACGAATTTTTAAAATCAACATTTTTACAAAATTAATTCTTTTTACAACTTGAGTAAGTTATATTAGGATTAGTCTTAAATGTGATATCCTACGGAGCGTGTTACAGGTGAGGCATCCCAAGGTGTGTTGAGCGCTCTACTTTGTAAACGTTTTCAAGCACCCGTTCAAACTTGAATGTTTAGTAGAAAATCTCAGGTGGTTCACTTGAGGACTGGACGTAGGCCACAAGTGGTTGGTGGCTGAACTTAGATAAATATTTGTGTTTACTCTTCTCAACTCTATCTCATTTACATTTGTACTTTAATTATATATGCTTGAGTTGAATTTGATATCTAACTTATTTGCTTGATTTATCCTATAGCCCAAGTGGTATTTGTGAAATCTCTAATAATTGCACATTTGTTAAACTTATTCCGCTACATTTATTAATTGAGTTATTCAAAATGCTTAATTTCTCAAAGGTATTTTAAAACTTGTAATCACCCAATTCACCCCCCTCTTGGGTGATGGTTTGTCATGGCTAACATCTTCCTTAACTTCTACACTAACAATATTAGGCCAAGCATCATCTTTCTCCAACACCTTTTCTGCCCCTTGAAACCTTCAACTTTACTTTCCGAAGATTAAAGTTATTCGACCCAACAAGCTTCTTAATCTCAAATCTGGGCATAGCCATTACAATGTGAGACTCTATATCCTTTCAAACCTAAAGTTATGACACCATTTGTTATGAACAGGATGAAGGATCTAACAAAGTTTGGCATGATAAAAAGGAAAAGAGAAACAAATATAAGAATTAACATGATTTGGCCAATAAAAGACCTATGTCCACAGTAAAGTACAATAACAAGTTCAATAAGAATAAGAAGGATTATAATGCTAGGAGGATCTCATACTCAAATCACCTATTACACCCAACATTCACATGTTGTTAACAAACTCTCTCTCAAAATATTTATCTCAAATTTGAGTTTCAAATTAGAAGATCCCTAGTCATATCTTTGTTGTGATCAGCTAGTATATAGAGACGTTAGATTTGTTAAGAATACTTGATTTAGTAAAAAAAAAACTCCTTGATTGATCAAAGGGTTGGGCATCAAAGGAGTGTATTTCCATGGCTAAACATGATAAGTTGACCTTTTACTACTTCTCTTCCTATAATACTTTATATTTCTAGAACCATTTTGCTTGTGTATAGGTGTTTTTGAGCATTCAAAATGGAATGACTCCAAAATAAGCTTGACTTTTGTATCTAATCTATTTACAATGTTTTGGAACTTTGATTTATGTTCATCTCTGTGCCTTGTTTAAGTAAATTGAATTATGTTTGAGCTAAGTTACTTTTTTCTTGTTTTATGGCTGATTGTCTTTATGTTGCATTACACAACCTGATTTTTCTCAAATTTGTACAAATTTTCTTGTTTTATGGCTGAATGAAAGTCCTTGATTTTAATTTGGTGGGGATATGTCCAGAGGGTTACTCAACCAACAACTCAACTTAGATATTTATTCAAGATAACAATAAAAAAAGATTTTATATTTTTGACAAGTTGGTTTATGATAAGTAGAGTTGTCAATATGATGCCAACTTGATTAGATTGCATAAAATATATTTCATAAAAAAGCGAGTTGTTTTTATTTAGCTCACTTAACCTATGGGTTAAATGTGTTCAAGCAAAGTTGACCCATAGGATGACTTGATTTAATTATTAAAAAAACTTAGCCAAAAGAAAAGAGAGCCATGGGAAGAAAACCTTATCTCTCTCTCTCTCTCATCTTATCTCACTTTGAGAGAGAGTTCGTTGTTGCCTACTGTCACCAGAGCCACTACCTGCCATCAAATGAATAAACTAACTATGACCACAAACCACAAACGTAGTGTGACCTTGCAGTACGGGCATTGACAAGAGCATAACCCTGTAATATGAATGGAGTATGACCTTACAATGAGAAAGTAGTGAGAGGAAGGGTTGGAAGACAAGAAGTGCGGGTAGGGGATATCTATAGTATGAGTGGTTTAGCAATGAGGGCTGGTTAGCTTGGTGGGCGTTCACATCGAACCTAGCATTTGTGGGTAGGCTAGTTTGACACGGTCTACAAAGGAGGCCAACAAGAAATCAGTGATAATGAATGAAATTGAGGTGGGAGAACGACCACCTGATAGTCTATTTTTCAAGGAGTGAGGATTAAATGGTAGATTAGGTTTGGATGATACGCTTATTTTAATTTTTTAAAAATTTTAGTAAGTCAACCTATTTAACCCATTAACTTTGGTGGGTCAAGCCAAGTTAATTATTTTTTTAATTCACTCTTATATTTTTTTAATTCACTCTTAAAGTGGGCTAACCCAGTTTAGTTAACCTAGTCATCAACTCATGGTAACCCAATCTAAATGGGGCGAGTTGACTCATTTTGATAATAATACATCAATGTGATCTATCTAATGGGATTTTCATGCTAATCAATACCTTAAAATGCAAAGAAATTATTGCATAAACCTATTGACCTAAGTTGGATGCACTAAGCAAATGAATTATTGATGCATTATTAATTAATGATTAGCTACCAAAGTTAATTAATAAGTAGTTATCATAATTAGCGACATGTCAATAATTTATTACTGTAATACACTTACCCTTTGTTTGGATGTAGAGAGAAAATGAGAAAAGAGAAAATGAAAGGAGAGAAAATGGAGAGAAGACAAAATGAAGAGAAAAATACATTTTCTTTCTTATTGTTTGGATGAAGAGAAAAAGGAGAGAAAGAAAATGAAAAACTTTTTTCTCTTGTTTGGTTGGGAAGAAAAGTGAAAAGAAAGAAA
The DNA here is from genome assembly GCA_029884595.1 of Ormosia semicastrata. Classification (NCBI taxonomy): domain Eukaryota; kingdom Viridiplantae; phylum Streptophyta; class Magnoliopsida; order Fabales; family Fabaceae; genus Ormosia; species Ormosia semicastrata. Next base: position 11,871,898 of record JAQQTO010000062.1, on the reverse strand, counting down.
ACAGAATCATATTAAATGACTAATATACCCTTCATTTAATGTAATAAATGTAATTAATTTTTGCTCTTTGTTTTACATCTCTAATCCATAATTTATAAATTCGATAAAATAAATAAATTTAATGACACATTAATAAATAAAAAAACTTGATGCCCCAATTAATTTGAAACAAGATTTTTAATTATAAAATTAGTTTTGTATACTTTAAAATTAGTAAGTTATTTAACTTCACATATCCTTCATATAATAATTATTGTCACGACCGTAATCATGACAAAGATTGTGAACAAAATTATTTTAAGAAAAAATGAGTTGTCACTAATTTTATTTAATTTATAAAAAAAATTGAAAAACTTAAAAAAATATATTTGAAAACAAATTGAGTTCGGTAGTTGATTGTGCATATGGAATGGTGGTGAAAACCAAATCTCATAGCACTCATGCTACACTTGCCTTAAAGACAATTATCTTAAATTAATTGTACAAATTATTAATAACTTGAAAACATTTATTTTACCCCTTAAAACAAATTAAAAAAATACTTTAAAAAGTGATTTGATTAAGATAACCCTATATTATTAAGAAAGAAAAAACAAAACCAAAGAAACATATTACTCTGAAACCAAGAACGCAAATGTTACATTCTTGTTTTTTTTTAAATGACACGTATTTCTTTTTCATATAAAGTGTGTTAGAAAAGAAAAAAAAAATTAAGCTAGAAGAGAATTATGAAGAAATGAAGCAAATTCAAACTTGACAGCAACTAAAAGAGTTGAGGTTGGACAAAAACAGAGTCCAAAAAGTGGAACATAAACTCTTTTCCTTATGTACTCTATCCATTATTCACAGCTGAATATAGACACCCTATTTTTTCTTCATTTTTTATATTAAGTTACCATTTTTCAAGCACTTTTTAGTTATGAAGAAAGTTTGCATATTCATAGCACATACAGTATAGGTGCAACGATCAACTAAAAACAAAAAAAAATCAAAGCCAAACCCCAGAAATTAGAATACAGCAACCATTATCAAAGATAGTGACCAAGTACAAATTATGGGCTTTATAAGGCTTAAATGGCTATATTTAAACAAAGAACCATCACCTCGAGGAGTCCCACACTGAAACCCATATCTTTAGCAAAGTAACATAAAAAGTAAAGCTGAAAAATATGCAACGAACAAGATGAAGATATTTTGAAATCAAATTCCTTTCATGAGCTGTTGATAATGTAAGTCCTATCCCTTAGTTTCACAATGCAACAAGTGGTATGAGAATTGGATGCATCTAGCCAAATTTGTTCTCAAATGCGTCAATGTTATCCAAAACTGAAGATGTGCAGACATACACTGACTTTGCAAAAAAACTGACACCAACCAAAAATGAATTTGAGTCTGAAACGTGTATGGTTAAGAGCTTTATGTGTTAGCTTTTTTTGAAAAAAAGGGCACATGATTTCAAGTTGTACAGCTCAAGTTACACTCAAAGGAAAGGGGTTGTCCATAGCAGAAAATTATACAGAAAAAACCCGACTTCTAACGAAAACTGGTATTAAATAAAAGGGGATTTAAAATTGAAATTTTTACAGTTGAAAGTACAACATGTTAGCTTTCTAACAAGAAAAAAAGTGCATTATTTCATGTTGTCTAGCTTAAGTTATGGTTGAAAGAGCAGTAGCTGCCAGACTAGCAAAATCAACAGAAGAAACCTAACTTCTAATGAAAACTGATATTAAGTGAAGAGGGATTTAAAATTGGAAATTTTATAGTTGAAAGTGTAGCACGTTAGCTTTCTAACAAGACAAAAAGTACATGATTTCATGTTGTTTTGCTTAAGTTATGGTTGAAAGAGCAGGGGCTGCCATAGCAAAACAACCAATTGCTTATGCTTTCTATATCAAATGCAGCCTAAAGGTGGGCAAAACTAAAAGCAACAGTAGGAAATCAATTGGAGCCTAGATATTAATTTCCTAAAGTCATGACAGAACAAAAAGAGGCACAACAATTGCTATTTCATACTCAAAGCAAGACCAGCCAGCATCAAATATTCAACTGATTCATCAAGAAAACCATTAACAGGAACTCCTCCAACAAAATTTGCATCAATCTTATCCTAATTCCCATATTGATTTATCATTATCACAACAATCCACATACCCCATGCCAAAGAAAGGGACCCAAACATAAACTACAATCAACATATCAACAACCATAGATAGTGAACCATTTTTACAACAACAATATGTTCAAACAAAACATGAACTCAGAATTCACTTTGGTGAAATTTGATGACTTCTAACTCACAAGAATCATGAGCAACGATAAAACTAAAGTAACTCAGTCATGCATCATCATCTTTCTAAGAGGATTCTATCTCAGACTTACATTAAAATGATCCCAAATTAATCAAGCATTCTAACTCACCTATTGCAAATCATAAAAGAAAATTTGACTTGGACATTTTATCAAACACTTTAAAAGTGAAGTCAACATTTCAGATTACCTAGCAATTCATCTCAGCATATCAGAGTACTAGGTGAAATCAAGAGTTTACATGCATCTAAAATTTGATAAATACCAGAAGATTAATACAACAACAATGGAAACTGTGTTACCCCAAGAACTCCCTGCTATGGACAAATTCCAAGAAGCTTGAAACCAGCTTCAAAAGAGCAGGGATATAAGTTAGGTAAAATTGATATTATTTGGATCTTGACATTGAGTTAACATTGAAACTATGTGACAAAACGAGGAAGACATACCTGAGAGCTGAGATTAGCAGAGAGGAAGACGAGGATAGAGAGAGAGACAGAGAGAGCGGCGGTGATGAGCCGGTGACTGATGAGTAGCGACGGTGAGCTAGTGTCTGACGCCGTCGCAGTAGGAGCAGCTTGAAGACGCAATATGAACAAGAGTTAGAGGTCGCACAACAAGGACGCGAGGGAAGAAGATGGAGGGGGTCTCGAACTCAGAGGGTGGAGATGCCGAGCTCCATGGTAGGCACACGAATGGAAGAACGGAAGAAAGAAAAGGGATTTCAGAGGTGAGTAGATGATAATAAATGTGGGGTATAATGGTCATTTTATTGCTAATCTCTCAATCTCTCCCATTTTCTTCGCTTCAGAGGCGAGAAAATTTTTACGTGGGTCCCACGGGCAAACTTTTCTCTCCTCTCTGTTTTCTTCTCTCATCCAAACGAGAGAAAACGTCAAAATCATCATGTTTTCTCTTCACCCATTTTCTTTCCACCCTTTTTGTGTCCAACCAAACGTAGTGTTAGAGAATTAGAATTAGGTTTATGAAAAAATATTTCCAAAAACCAATGCATTCGACTTTTGAAAAAAAAAGGCACACTCATTGCTGCTCGGGAACTTTTTACCCACGAGGTGCATTTTGAAGTTGATTTTACTACTTTGTTGCAAGTTAAAAAATAATTTTCAAAATAGCGCAGAATAAATAGTGCATAAACTAAGTTGTGGACAAAACATATGACTTAGGGTAAGTATTTTTTTTTTTATTGAAGTCGTAGTCAAGGTAACGACTTAAGGTAAGTTTAACTTTTCTTATATTATTTTATTAAAGTCCTGGCCATGACTTAGCGTATGGTTTGTTTTTTTAATATTACTTTATTGCGGTAGCCACAATTTAAGTTTTTTTTTTAACACTAAAAGGTCGTGTTTCATATAGCTTTCTGAGGCCACTAAAAACAATAAATTAAGTCTTCCACATCTTTTTTAATACTATAAAAAATATAAAATAATTCTTATATTCTTATATTAAATAATACATATATTTTTTTATATTTTATCTAATATTATTTATTATATATATATTTTTATCATATTTTTTTATTTAATTATATCTCTTAAAAATGATGTGAACAATTATACATTCATAAAAAATATATATATGACTAATATTTTCCATACAAATATCTAAATAATACCATAAAAAAACAATACTATAAAAAGTCATTCAGATAATAGTTTTGCTTCTCCAGCCAATATTCAAAAAAGTCATTACACAAGAAAACATACTCCCAAGTTAAAAAATAAGTCAAATGTCCCTAAAAAGAAATTAAGCATATGTCATTTTAGTGCAGCGATCATGTACCACAGGTAGTTGTTTTTTTTTTTTTTTTAATGAAGGTTGAACTCTTTTTTCTTGTTTAACTCTCCGTGTTCCGACAGATCAATGTTTCAAAAACTTCAAATATATAAACTCAAGAAAATGGAGAAGATGAATGCAGTAAATTAAAATAAAAGAAACAACAGCAAAGAGAAGATACGAGCCGAGGGGGAATTTTATAAAGGTTGAAGTCTTTCCGGGTGAGAATCACGAATTAACCAAAAGAGAAAATACGAGCTAAGGGAGAGATTAATAAAGGTTAAAGTTAATAAGTGTCCATTTAATTTTTAAAATTGAGTATAAAATTAAAATTTAGAATTAGAATTGAGTTTTTTAATTTTAATTTTTATATTTAGAATATTATTTAGAATTGAAATTGTAATTCTATAAACTAATTTTATAGAATTGAAAAAAATTAAGTTATTTTTTTTTTATTTTTTAGTCTATATTATAAAAATATTATTCTATGAATATTTTATTAATTTAAATTTTGTAAATAATGATCTAATATTTTAGATTGTACCTTTAAATAATAAAATTATAATTAAATTTAAAATTATAATTTCTTATCTTAATTCTTTGACAACTCCAAATATAAAATTTAATAAATGTTAAAGTCTTTTCTCAAGAACACCATGAATTAACCAAAAGAGAAAATACAAGTGGAGGGAGAGATTAATAAAGGTTTAAAGTCAATAAATATTCGTTTGATTCTTAAAATTAAGTATATAATTAGGACTTGGATTTGAAATTGAGTCTTTTAATTTCAATTTTTAAGTTTGAAATGCAATTTAAAATTGTAATTGTAATTCTATAAACTAATTTCATATAATTAAAAAATAATTAAGTCAAGTCTTTCTTAATTTTTAATTTATATTTGAAGGATTACTAATTTTATAACTTAAAAATTAAAATTTTTTTCTCTCCACATTTATTTATGAGCAATCATATTTGTTGAGATTCTATATTTATATAGAAAATTATTTTTATATTTATATAAAAATTATTATAATATCATATTTATTTATTTATTTTAAAAAAATCTCATAAGAAATTTCTTTATAAAACAATATGACTATTATATTATAAAAATATTTTTATATGAATATTTTTATTAATTTTAATTTTATAAATAATATATCTATCTATCTATTATTAGAAGTGGCAAAACGAGTTCAACCCGCTAGGTTAACCCGCCAACCCACCATTTTTTAGCGGGTTGGGTTCAAGTTTTCAACCCACATATATTTTTCAACCTGCATAACCCGCCTCTCATAACCTGCGGGTTAAACGGGGCAAGAGCGAGTTTGCTTGGTTGGGTTGAATTTTTTTTTTTAAGTATTATAAATGAGTCTTTTTATTTGTGTTTGTAGTATTTTTATGTATATGATACTAATTTTATTTTATTTTTTTTATTTTTTTTAGTCTCTATAAATTATAATTTTCTATTTTTTAAAATTTTGTGAATTTTTTTTTTATTTTTTATACATTTTTTTATTTTTTAGATAGGTTAGGCGAAGTTGACTGCCAAATCGCCTACTTTTTTTCTCATTTTTTCTTTTATATGGGTCAACCCGCCAACCCCCAACCCATCTTAAAACGGGGTGGGTTGACTCTTCCAACGATTTATCAAAATGGGCAACCCACCCCATCCACATTTTGACGAGTTAAAGGCGGCGAGAGACGACGGAGACGGGTTGACCATTTTGCCTCCTCTATTTATTATATTATATATATTATTATAATAATATAACGTTTCTTCCACTACAAATGCACGTGGCATTTTCCTTAATTTTGATATTGTAATTCTTTTTAATTATAACTTTATTTATTTTCTTTAACTTTTCATTTCTCCCATTCATATTTTTCTTAACTTTTCATCATTTTTTCTTGACTTTTTAATTTTTTTCCAAGTCAATTTTTTTTATTTTTATAATTTTGTAAAAATTGTAATCAAAGTGTATTCATTTTTAATAAATTATGAAAAATACTCACTTTATTTCATAAATTAATCTTAAATAGAAAAAAATAAAAAATATATTTATAAAATACCTTTAAATACTATTCTTTTTCATGTTTATGAATTTTATTGTCTTTTAATCTTAATCATACAAGTTCTAATGATGAGAATATTTAAGTAGTATTATAATTTTATTTATTTTCTATTTTATTTATACTAATAATATTAGCATAAGTTGGCTTAAATTTTTATAAATATATGTAGGATAACATAGTAAGAGATATTGCTCAGTACATGATACCTTTATTAAGAGAAAAGTTATCACAATATCAGTTAAAAAACTATTTTGTAAAATCAAAAAGTATAGAAACAATTATAAAGGTTTTCCATGTCCTAAACAAATTAACCTACCATGTCAAAATAAATATATTGATCTTTTCGTTTAAATTATGTGTGTTAAGTTAAAAAGTGCATCTAAATATTGTTACAAACAAACAAAATGAAATCAGTCATATAATTATTAATTTTTTAATATGAGACTTTTTATTATATATTTTATAAGATTCTATGTTTAGATTGATTTATTTTATGCTTAAAAAAATTAACAAAACATTCTCTTTAAAATAATTTGATTATCGGCTCTTTTAAAAGCAAACTAAGATAATCCAAACTTGTATTAAAATATTTATTTACTAAATAAAAAACTCATAGTTTTTTTTTACAAAAAAAAAATTTATTACGATTGAAACCTAACAATTACAAATTGAAAAAATACATCAAATTTAAAAGAAAGATAAAACAAATACAGTCTATCATATGAACTAACCAATAATTTGTAGATCTACTCCTTGCTTGAAAACTATTGATGCCTAAACATCTTTCACAACGTAGATCAATAAGAAAAGTGCTGCAACTTGAAGATTATATATATCCTCTTAAAGTAGATATGAAACTCTCTCGTATGCAAAATTATCAGAATACGACCAACTATAAGGACTACAAGAATTTTGCTATTTAGTGATGGAAAAATCCATTGCTATGCTCGTTAAATATTGTTAGTGAGATATTTTTTTATCGCTTATTTTGAGTTGCTAATTAGCAACGTAAACAATCTCCATCACTAATCCCTCGTATCTGTCACTAATATACATTAGCAAGGGAAAATTTATGTCACTAAATTTTTGTCACTAATATGCTAAATTCTTATAGTGAAGGAGACAGACAAAAGATATGCTAAGAATTGAAAACCAAAATACTCGTAAAAGGGATAACAAAAACACTCATAAAAAATATAACAAAAACATCCATGAATGAGATAATAAAGTCATAAGATCTTTCATTGAAAGAAGCAAATATAGACAATCAAGCTTAAGATCTAATATTTATTAGATCTGAGTAAATTATTAGAGATACATACAAAAACAAAAGAAAAAGAGACGATGGTGTTGCCATCAGAGAAAGAGGATGGTAACCCCTGGCTTCAACACACTCACAAAAGAGAGAGAAAGAGGATGGTAACCCCTGGCTTCAACACACTCACAAAAGAGAGAGGCTCAGAACAAGGAAGAGATAAATAGAAAGGGAGGCTAGGGTCAAAATAAAAACCTCATAGTTATATATATTTAATTTAAATGACTGTTCAATATATGAGTAGCATAACTAGTTTTTTTAATGTTTTAGATTATACTTTTAAACAATAAAATTATAATTGAATTTAAAATTATAATTTCTTATCATAATTCTTTAACAATCTTAAATATAAAATTTAAAATTCTGAACTAATTTTAATTTTAATTTAGAATTCTTTGTTTCAATTCTAATTTTATTATCCAAACTGACCCTAATTAAATTGTGAGAGACATTGCTCTCGCAATTTTGAGAGATGGAGCATTAAATGTTACTCCTCCTCCTAACAAGTGTATTTCCTAAAAATTAAACTTGTGTTCTCTTCTTTATGAGAGACTGAGGCTATGTTTGGTGAGTAGGATAAGAATGACCTGATAGTATTAGTTAATACTATTAGGTCTTATCAGGTGTTTAGTGAGTTAATCTGATAGTATAATGAAATCAGGTTAAGCACTTTTATCCCATTCTAATATGATTATTTTATCCTCTCTCCCAACACCTGATTAGACTTGATAGGATATTTATTCCCATTCTACCCCTCAACTCTCTCCTTCTCTGCCCAGGCTCCTCTCCGATCATCATTCTCTTTTAGCCTCTTCCACCACCAAGGCCACACATCCATGCACCATCGCCGGACCACCACCACCGGACCACCTTGCCAAATCACCACCAGACCACCATTCTCAAACCAAATGCAAATAAAACTATATGTAATTAAAAAAAATTGAAAATCAGAGACAACTTCTCACAACGTAGGAACATGGGGCTTTAGGGGAGGAAGATTCAAGGCAGCTTACGGCATGATCCAATGGTGCACGACAGCTGGGTCTTGGTAGCACGGTGGTGCGACGGCAGGGTGATTCGGGATCAGGCCAGTGTAGTGGTGCGCGTGCGACGCGAGTCTCACGGTGGAGGACGACAAAAGATGACTCGCGGCTGGGACTCAGGCGATGCAGTAAGGGAGTTAATGGCGGATCTGGGGGCGACGCGACGGAGCACATGACGGATCTGGGCGACGCGACGGAGCACATGGATTGCGGATCTGGAGAAGGAAGATCATAGTAGGAAGGGTGGTGGTCGGCTATGGTTGGTTGGTTGCAGCGACTTGGTACTGGACGTGGTGGCTCGCACGGTGGAATGGACGAAACAGGCTGTTGGACAGAGGCTGCGAGAGTGGGTTGAGGTCGCGTGTGGCGCTGCTGCGATCTGGGTTGTGCAATGACTTGGATCTACTGGTGGTGATGAAGGTTGAAGTTGGTTGAGCAATGGGTTTTAAGGACAAATCTTGGTGGTGTGGGTGACTGATTTGGGCTCTGTGTCATTGAAGGAGCTTATTAAAGCTTAACAGCAAAAGTTCCATTACGGTAGAATTGGGTGAGAAGTTGAAAGAGATGATGAGGAAAGTGAAGGATAATATGGTCATAATAAATAATTATATATACTATCAAGTTACTTATACTATGTGTATCAAACATTTGATAGTATAAAAGTTTATCAGCTTGTTTATACTATCTGCCCTTATTCTATTATCTTATACTATCATATCTTATACTATCAGGTGCACCAAACGCAGCCTGAGTTGCTTACCACTCATCCAATTGATTTTGTTAAAAAGAAAAGAAAAACATGTTGCAGTCTAGATTCACGACTTCAGTAAAATAATATTGAAAAAACCTATACTAAATTGCAGTTAGAAGGCACGATTTTAATAAAATAATATAAAAATAATAATAATTTAATTTGAATATATTATAAATTTTTATATAATTATTTAATTATTTATTATCACATGATAAAAAATATTTAATTTTTATAATAATTATTTAAAAAATTATATGTATAATAATATATAATTAATTAATAATATAAAATTTTTTATACTAATACTATATTAAAATTAAATTCAAAAAATAAAATTTATCCAAAGCAATGACTCTTAGCCATGACCTTAGTAAATTAAAATAAAATAAAATTTACTCTAAGTCGTATCTTATGCCAATAACTTGGTCTCTACACTGTTCCTTTTACACAATTTTGAGAATTTATTTGTGTCTTATAGCAAAGTGATAAAATCGCCTTGAAAATACACATCATGAGTAGAAAAGTTCTAGGTGGAAATGCAAGAGGTGCGTGAACATGGTCATACAACACAGACCATATGATAGCGCCACGAATATCTCTGTCAACTATTTTCAATGTGCACGTGGCTTCCTCTAAGTTACCCCACCTCTGCAGTACTTCACTTCAAATATGAGGATATATATCAGTACGCTACTACGAATAGGGATGAAAATAGGTAAAATGCCAGCGCATGTTAGGCCTGCATGTTTAGGCTGAAGGCGCAGTTTACCGATTGCTTTAATAAATGAATCAGGTTCAAGCTTTTTTAAAAATCTATTTTATTTAGTAGGTCAGTCGACTCTCAAGAAATTTAGCAGCATTAAGTAAATACTGTTTTATATTTATTTATAAAATTATATTTTATTTTATTTTTCAATACTTTTCAAGACTTGTTTAAAGCGCTTAAGCTTATTTGGCGCCTATATAGAAGGTCTTGGCATGTTAATTTCATTTAAAGACCTTAATATAAATCGAACTAAACAGCTTCAGTCAGTGCGAACTGCTTAAAAGCAGTTAGGTTCAGCGTTCCAAAAAAGCTTTGACAGAATGTTAGCTGCATTTCGCAGCCAAATATTTATATATACGCTACCGCTGTTTAGGGTGAAGCTGGCTACTTAATTCTGCCTGTTTTCATCCCTAACTACGATAATTTTTTTTTTTTTAGAAAATCTATTTTTATTTTTATGTGAACTATTATTTTTCAAATAAGTTGTTAAAATTTATAATATAATTATTTTTAACTTCTTCATATATATATATATAAATAATTTATTATTTAAAATGAATTGATGTAATTTATGTATAAAGTTTTAGTTGATATAATTTAAGATTTAATTTGAATAGATTGATATTGTAAAAAAAATTTACACTCATTTAATCATATATTGCTATGTTATAAAAATATTTTATTTTTATAATAATTATTTCAAAATTTATATATATAATAATATATAATTAATTGATAATATAAAAAATTTTACATCAATAATACATTAAAATTAAATTCTATAATTTATTACTCAAACATATTAAAATTGACGTTGATTAGTATAATTTATTCATTCAATTATGAAATCTTATTATTAACTTTAGTATGATTATAATTAAGAAATTACACATTTGAATAAAGTATATTGATTTAAAATAATAAAAAAATAAGTTGACATAAATTAAATTGAAAGAAACCTTTTAAAATGTATCCGGAAACAAATGATAATATTATATCAGACGCCAGTAGAAGAGTTGAACCAGAAAATATCCATCTTGACGCTTTCTCTCTTCGTTTTAACTTGTTCTGTTTCTGAAGTATGCCCTACAGATAAAGAAAAACCATTTTACTATAACACCCGTAATATTTGTATGCAATATAACCATCATGGATGCACTTGTGGGTTTTATGGCCAAGTTATGGAGCTTTGTTTCTTTCCTCCCATTCTTCTTCTTGCTCTTTATCCTTGGCATCATCAAAGGTACATCCCATTTTTCATTTATCTTTTCCTCTTGCTTTTTGTATCTTTCTTTTGGTTTGTTTTTGTTTCACTTTCTTAGTAAGACTTAGACTCATAAGTATAATAATCATATTCGTACCTTATAGAATCTCACTGATAGTACATATTTTGTTAAAAGAAAAAGCTCAAGGCTATGGCTGAATGCATTTTAAATGGGCTCCCTTTTGACAAGTTTATTCTTGACAGCTGGACTGATAGGTCCAATTGCATTTGCCGTTATTGTGACTGGAAATTCAGCTGTTATTATTGGACTTTGGACTGCTCATGTCATTTGGACATACTACTGTGTGGCAAGGTTATAGTTTCTTCCCAAATTCTTTGGAGTTGCAACTGCGCGTGATTCTCTCTTTCATATGTTCTATTAGATCTCTCTCTTCAATCTCTTCACCCTTTTGAAAATTTTGGCCTTTGACTTAGAACAAAGAGGTTCGGGCTGGTCCTCAAGGTTGCGGTGCTGATATGTTTGCCAGTTCCTGTCTTACTGTGGCCAATAGTTGGTATTGTTGGGAGCCTTTTAGGTGGAATTGGATACGGGGCTTTTGCTCCTCTTCTTGCAACTTTTGAGGCTGTGGGAGAGAATGTTACCGACAAATTTTACCATTGCTTCATTGTAAGTGCGAATTTCTGCTTATGTGTCTTTCTGTGCTCCTTATGGCCAAGTAACTATGCTTGTGGAAGTATTTTTCTAACCTTTTCCATGATCGAGTTGGGGGTTGCAAAACCCTCTGCTAAGAGAATTCCTGGTTTAATAACACTTCAATATCTGTAATTATTGGGATATTTTATGTGCATATATGACATACATAAATAAGTTCTCTCGTACTTTCTTGAACTAAATACTTTTTGTCTGACTCTCTCTGTCTCTCTCATGTACTCTAACTCTAGGGGTCAGTTCAGTATTCTCTTAAAATTTTTCATTGACCCTAAAATTCAGGAATCAGATTTATATGAAAAGCTCATACTTAAATTTTCACCCCCATGGCCAATTTTAAGAGAATACCAAACTGATTCATATGTTACTCTCTATTTGTTTATTTTATGTTTTATATTAGTTGAATGATGAATCAATTCCATGTTTTAAAGTTACTGAACGTAACAAGCAAATATTTATTTAGGAAGAAGCATTGAAAAATGCCACCCTGTCAATGTGATTTAGTTGATTTTCTTCTGTTTCTAGCATAATTATTCTATGAAGTTTCTTAAATGCTTCTTAACTTAAGCAGAATGCAGGAAACTTTAATGCCACTTAATTCTGATACCAGGATGGTTGTTGGTCAACAATTGAAAGAAGCTGCACAGTGGTTCAGGATGTCACAGACTTTTGCTTTCACTCCTATTTTTCATACATGGATGAGCTAAGAGAAAATTTACCCCCTCATGAAAAGCAATTAGATATCAGGTAAATTATTCTCGTCCAATTATTTGTTTGATATGAAACAAGAGTCTTGTAGACGAATAGTTCCGACAAATTTAATCGTTTTCTTGCTAGATTGTCATTATTACCATGTTGCTTGTTGGTGATCTTGGTTGGGGTGCCATTCGATATGGCTTTAATCACATCTATTGCTATATGGAAGAGTCCATACATGCTGTTAAGAGGATGGAAGAGACTATTAGAAGATTTGATTGGAAGAGAGGGACCATTCCTAGAAACTGAATGTGTCCCATTTGCTGGCCTTGCCATCATCCTCTGGCCTTTGGCTGTTGTAGTGGCTGTATTAGCAGCTAGCATTTCCAGCCTCTTTCTGGGCCTTTACGGTGGAGTTGTTGTCCATCAGGTTAGTCAAAGTATGATGCTCCAATTTCTCTGTTTCTTGTATACAATGCAACACATTAGTGTCTTAACCATTTATACAAGTTCTTAGAGATTTTATTGAGTAGAGATTTTGTTTATTTTTAGGAAGACTCAATGGAGATGGGATTTGCCTACATTGTGTCTGTGGTTTCACTCTTTGATGAATATGTAAATGATTTACTCTACTTGAGAGAGGGATCCTGCCTTCCTAGGTGCCATCAAATTTTCTTTACTATAGTGACATATTGCTCTTGTGAAAGTACATTTTCAGTGGTGGAATTTGATCACTGATTCTGATAAGTCCTTGTGACAGCCAGGCCAATATACCGTAGAAACATGAGGCATGCTCTTGAGAGGAAAAACCTTGGAGGCAGTGATAACAACAATTTGAAAAATAGGAGAGAAGACTCACAAAATTCAAAACATATCTTACAACAATCCAGAAGTTTAAAGTGGAAAATTCAGCAATATAGACCTGTGCAGGTGATTCATGGAGTATGACTTAAACAAGCTGTTTCCATCATTTTTTCTAATTTCAAAAGAATTTTCCTTTTATAGGTATGGGACTGGCTGTTCAAGTCATGTGAGGTGAATGGCAAGATACTCCTCCGTGATGGTCTGATAAGTGTCAAGGAAATTGAGGAATGCATTTTGAAAGGCAATTGCAAAAAGTTAGGCATCAAGTTACCAGCTTGGTCCTTGCTGCATTGTCTTCTAACTTCAGCAAAATGCGATTCAGATGGATTGGTGATCTGTACTGCTCTTACTCAAGCCTCTATTCCATTGGAAAACATAAATATATTCATGCTTCCACATATGCATTTGCAGCTGATGATGAAGAGTTGACAAGGATGAATGGACCAAGGGATAAAGTGTTTGAGTGGTTTATGGGACCTTTACTGATCATGAAAGAGCAGCTGAAGAAACTTACGTTGGAAGAAACCGAAGAAACTTGCCTGAAAGAACTAGTTATGAGATGCAAAAATGAATTACCGGAGGAGTGGGATAGCACTGGATTCCCATCTAATGACAATGTTAGGAGGGCGCACTTGCAAGCCATAATTAGAAGGTATATTTGTAGATAATGTACCCTAAAATGAAGTACTTGTTCTTTTTATACTCTAATTTTCCCAATAATACAGCATATGTGTATGTGATTGTTCAAATTAGATATGTATGAACCACTCTCTAGAAATGAATTAACAAAAAAGGAAGGAAAATGGAGAAGGCTCTTCCTACAAATTGTATATAGTTTCATATTCAACTAATTCATTGCGGAATGCAGTAATAACAAATTATGTTCTCACCTGCAATAACTATTTTTAATCTTTCAACACCTTCTCAATGTGGTATGGAAAGGAAACAAGCTTTGCATTTCTTTTTCAGGTTGCAGGGAATTGTGGCTTCCATGTCCCGAATACCAACCTTTCGACGAAGATTTAGGAATCTAGTCAAGGTTTTGTATATAGAAGCACTGCAGGCTAGTGCTTTAGGTAGCCACATAGGAGGCACTGCAATTGCCGAGCACAGTGAGAAGGGCTCAATTCGAAGCATAGAAGAACACCATGTTGACGCAATAGTGTTGAACACATGACATATAAAGAAGGAAATATAGTATGACACGCTTGAAGACCAAAGTTTCTTATAAATTCAGAAGGATTTTGCAATCGTTGTTCTTTTTGTTAATATCCTTCCTTTCTTAGCTGCTGTTCTATATTTTTCACTTGCCAAAGGAAAGAAGTACACAAGATCATAACAAAGCAAAGGATGCAAAGCTACATGCTTTATGTTGCCAAGTTGAGTCCTGGTTGGGACATGGGCAGCGATTACATCTACTCAGAAGCCTTGGCTATCACTTGGAAATGTATCCCCATTGACTCTAAAAGGTTGCCAAAACTTTGTGTATTCTTAGGACTACTTAGATGTATGTTCAGTTGACAGTTGACAACCTAGTTCTATATATAGAGATTATTGAACCGAGACCAGCATGGGCGGCAACTTGTTATACCGTGTCTTCTACTCAGAAGGTAAGTTTCTATACCTTTTATTTCCTTTCAATCTTATGATGCGTGGGACCTCATGGTTGGATTTTTTCAAGGCTCAGGCTTCCTGTTACATGTTTAAATTTCGGATGAGAACTAATGGCCACAAAAGTCTCACCCACAACACAGAAACAACATATGTTTGAATTGGTGGTAAGGAATGGAAGTGGAAATGGAATATAATTAGGTGCCATTGGTTGGTTTTCTAAAATTAGGATGGAATGAAATGGCAGGAGGTGACATTTATTTTATTCCATTCCATTTCACCAAAACCCTCACTTCTTCTTCTCTTTCAAATTGGGAAGAATGAGATGGAATCCATATTTAATTCATTAACATTTATTAATAAAAATAACAAATGACTTAATTGTCCTTATCCCTAAAACCAAAGGTGCAGAGATTCAAGTCAGTTTTATGTCTCATTTCGTGGAGTCGTGGTAGCTGTGTTGCTGCTGGTGAGGCCTACTCTGCCATCTTCGAACTGTCTACGACAAGAGGTTCATAATAGTATATTAACATGACTACTTGACTCACTTCTTACGGTTTTATAATTGAGCAAGTAAATTCATTTGTTCATTTGGATGTATATGACAAATGCATATTAGGAATGAATAATCATTGGAGAGAGAATTTTGCTTTACACATTCTGCTATATACATCGAAATATTTGTTAAAACATTTATGTTGCCAACTTGAAGAAAAACCAGTGTTACTAAAAATTTCAAGAATCAGAATTCTCACTTGTATTGCTAAAATTTGGATAATTATTTATCTTATATATCTAATAATCATATTTATTTAATGCATAAAAAAATAATATTAAAAATTTAACAATGGCATATAATTATTTTTCTAATTGACTATAAAATTTTATAAATAATTCAAATCTTTTTTTAGGTAAAAACAATTAAATTAATGCATTTGAGATAAGGGTAATATATGAAAATAAAAATTTATATTTCTTACTATATTCCATTAGAATTTTCAAACAATGGAACAAAAACTTTCATTCATTCCATCCTTAATTGCCCAAACAATGGTATGAAAATTTTATGTCATTTCATCCCATTTCATTCCATTTTATCTCATCCCATTCTATTTTATTATACCAACCATAATTTATCCAAATATAACAGAATAGCCATGAAACACCATGAAAATACCATGAAACACTCACAACAGCCACCATGAAACACTCACAGAACAGCCACCATACACTTGGTTCATTGTTTTGTTTGGGCTACTGTCATTTTGAACTAATTGGACCTTTTTGTATTCTCTGATAGGTATTTAGGTTTAGGGTTGTTCCATGCCTCTTTTTTTTACGCTAATTTGTCTGGATCAGAATCTTCTTAATTTTTTTTAAATGGTTAAATATAGAAGAGAGAAAGACATAAGATTATAAAAAAAATTTATAAGTTTCAATTGTGTTTCATTAATAACTTCTTTTGTGTCTTTCTCTCTCCTATAATTGACCACCTGAGAAAAAAAATTGAGAGGATACTGAATCGATTTGTCTAGGTTCCATTAGGTTTGCATAGAGTAACCCCCCCCTCCCCCAAAAAAAAGGAGTTGCTTAGATTTTTTTTCTCTTTTTACAATTGTTTTTTGACAAAAAAAAGTGTTGGTTGTTTATTTTTTATCATTTTGGACAGGGTTTTGGGTTTTAGTCTAGGTGTGTTTTTATCTTAGTTTAGTCTTTTAAATCTTTTGGACTACTAGTTGCCACTTAATAATTTGGGCCTTTTCTTTATTTAGGGTGATAAATTTGACTTAGGTTTAAATTTGTATGGGCCAAGGTTCATTTATTTTTTTAAGGTTTTTTTAGCACAATTTGCAGAATTAAAAATTAAAAAATAAAATAAGATAAAGTGTCATTGAGTTTCTTTTGTTGATTTTATTTTATTTCTATTGACTTGATTATCTGATTTTTTAGTGTATGACTCTTCTATTTATTTATGTGACCCTTTGCTTGAGTTATTGGCACTTGCCTATATTTTTCTTATTGCATTTTTTAAAATAATTTTTTTTATATTTTTTAATCCACGCAATGACCTACAATAGTGATTGAATATCTAGTGGTATCTTTAGTGTTGTTTAAGTCATAAGGACTTATTGAGTAGTCTAGGACTAACTTAAATCTTGTGTAAGAGTATATTTTTATCCCTAAAATTATAAATATATTCTTTGTTTCTTTTAGAGATAGCAAAATGGGTCAACCCGTCCCTTCTTGACTTGCCATGGGTCAACCAAAAAAGGGGGCAGGATAAGTTGACCCATTTTTGCTTGGTGGGTTGGAAAGATTATCCTATCTCCCTTGATGGTAGGTTGGCGAGTCAACTTGCAAAAAATTTAAGAAAATAAAGTGATGGTTGACAGTTAGGTGGATTAGCCTAACAAAAATTAAATAAAAAAATTTAAAAGTGGCATCAGACGGTTAACCTACTTAAAATTGAATAGAAGAAAGGTAAATTATCTCCACCAAAAAATAAAAAATAAAATAAAAGTGATCGACAAAGTCAAACCGCCTCCAACCAACCACAACTTATGGGTTATATGAGACAAATTAAAATAACATGCCTAAAAAAATGGGTTGCAACATGCAAGACCCACCATTTTTTGCGGGTAAAACGGGTTGACCCGTCAGGTTCCACATGTTTTGTGATCTCTATTTTCTTTTTTCTAAAGGGGTAAATAAACATTATTAAAATTACTAGTAATTTGCATTATTGATTTTAGGGTAACCATTTTAATATGAATGTATTAGGGGTTGTAGAATTGTCTTTACCTCAATGGTTTAATATGTTAATTTTTGATAATGACAAATACAAGATAAAAAGAACAATACTTATACTTCATAGATGTGCTTAATAGATGACAAATGCATTACAAAAGAATATTGATCATGTTACATAAATGTGCTTAATAGATTATATTAGATCATGTATGATTATGTACTTTATTTAGTTATATTTCACTTAATAATCATGCAATGAGATATGTATAACATTCTTTATATAATATATCCAATAATGCTTTATATGAGTTATAATGAATTAATATTAGATTTGACTTTATTTAAATGAAGATATGCAAATTGTTCTTTGTTCCATCCTATATAAAGTATATCTGTTAGTAATTGATAAATATCTTATTTGAATGTATTTATGAAAGTCTTATATGCATGTTAGACTAACTCGAGTTATACATTTATGAATTATGCATATAAAGATATTAAATTATTAATTTGGACTAACTATGTTTGTTTAAGTGAGCAATACTTTATAGGATAGTCTAAGTACTAAGAGTGAGCATTGCAACAAGAAAGTAAAAGATCACAACTATGCTCAACTCAAGAAAAATGAAAATGATAAGATGTTCCAAGCATTTATAATATTTTAATAGAATAATTTTTTGGAAGCTTGGATTACATCAAGAAGCCTAAGGACTAGAATTGATGATGGCAAGATTAAGTCCAAGATCTTCAAGAATAACTTATAGGACTTAGATCTTATGTAAAGGTAAGTGAGAATCACACTGAACTCAAATAAGTTTCAACATCTTTAAAAGCATTTTTTACATGCTAAAATGCCCAACAAATATGTTTTGAAAAGTTAGTCTTGGTGGTAATTCAAAACCTTTGAAAAATAGTCAAGTTTATATTTTACAAAACTAACATTTAGTCACTCATTTGTTCATATCTTTCAAAACATTTTGAGTCTTGATCTGAAATTTATTTCATATGAAAGCAGACTCAGTGATCTTTCTAATGAGTGGTCATTTGTTTTAAATGGATAAGTAACAAAGAAGTTATGGTCTTTCAAAGGTCTCTTTGTAAAAAATAGGGTGCAATAACCGATTATGAAATATTGATGCATTCTTTTTAATTTCAAACAAGTCTACAAACTTGATGCGAGATTAATTGTTGCATTGCGAACCCAAGTGCAGGTTGTCTAAAGTAATAAAATTCTCGGGAGTCCGAGGTCGATCCACAGGGAATTGTTGAAGATTAATTAAGGTGAAGTGAACATTTTGTTACTACAATTAAAATTATTTACTTGAGTAAAAAGATTTACTCTTGGTAAATAAAATAAAGGTAAGATTAATTCTTTTTATAACTCAATTAGAATCCTCGCAACATGGAGGTTCCAATCGAAAAATACAACATTAAAAGTCTAATTAAAATAATATACGTAATTATATTATGTTTCCTAAAAATATTACCACCACTTATAAATGGGTTAAAGTATTCATTATGCCAATATTTTATTTACAACAAATCAAGAACTCCTCTTTACAAAGATGGTTTCTAAATTATAAGAAACAAATTATAATACGTATAATGGTTACTAGAAAATATAAATCATTTAAGCACAAGAGAAGAATAAATCTAACCTTACTTTATTACCAAGAGCTTCACCCTTTCACCCAAGTAAAATGAAATTTAGTTACTCATAGATAAGAAGAAAGAAAGAGAGAAGAAGAAGAAGAAGAAGAAGAAGAAGAAGAACATGACTTTAATTTAGAACAAAGGAAAATTACTACAAGAAAACCTAGTAACAAAATGACATCATTTTGGTAACTAACACCTAACACCCTCAATGATCTGCCAAGGCCTCCTTTTATAGAGGATTAGAGATACAAAATGACAAGAGGGCTGAGTCATTAGTGGGTGGATGAGTGAAAAATGAATGGAAAATGCCAAATGACTTTAGGTGAGTGGGAAATTATGGAGATTCCTTGTCTCCAAAATCATGCAGCTCTGAAGTCATTGCATTCGTCATTTTTGAACCAAGTGGTCTTCATGAAAGTTGTAGGTCTGGATCTTAGCTTTCAAATGGCTTTAGTTTGAGTCCAATATCATATCTATAACTCCAGATACGTTCAAATTACTGAACACTGCCCAGGCCCAGTCACAGCTCCTCTGTTCTGACTTCCAAGCCCAATATCACCTTCAAGGAGTCCGATTCTGGAAAAGTGTTCAACATGAAAGTTGTAGATATTAGTCTTAACTATTCAGCATCCAAATTTTAGCCTATTTGACAACCTCTAACCCGAAAACTGTGATGAACAGTACACGTAGGTTAAGCTGTCAGGAAAAACACTCTGGTTCTTGCTTCAACCCCAATTTGAGTTATCTACTCGTGTGATTAGGCATTTGAGGTCTTCATGAAAGTTGTAGAATTCTCTCTTATCTTTCAAATGCCACTAGAATCACCTCCAAAGACCACCTACAACCCAAGATATGACCCAAATACAGAAACAGTGTAAGATATGAATCATGCTGAAAAATTCAATTAAGTTCAATTTGAGTCCAAACTTACAAAACATAATAAAACTCAATCAATTAAGTACATAGAGAGTGTAAATGACTAAGAATGAAAGCTTATTAATGTATCAAATATGTGATCATCAAACTTTCCCACACTTAGCCTTTTGCACTCCTGAGCAAAACACATAAGATCACTCACAAAAAAAATGAAACAGACTCAAAAGCTAAACACTCTAAAAGACTCAATTTCTAATAATATTTAAAAATGAAGAGCAATCATTCAAGTAATCAAAACATTCATGAGGTAACATATCTTCACTTCTCAAATCAACAAGTAAGGATATTTCAATTGAAAAGCATGAGTCAAGAATGATAGATTTTCACAAGATTCACTCTCAATCCCTCAAGTGTTTAAAAAAGGTAGGTATTTCACTCAATTCAACCCATGAAAATTGCACTACCATAAGCTTGCTTATCTTCTACTTCTCCACTACTCAGAATACATGCACACACAAATCATGAGGACTTTATTCAAGGTTGTAATGGGGTCAAGGTAAAGGAGGAGGTAATATAGATATGACAAGTTAAACACCAGAGAATAAAAGAACATAAGAGCTGAGTTCAATTAACAAGCATGAAAATTCATCCCAACTCCACTTAATACAAATTTCCTTTACATATTCTTTTCCTTTCCCTTATTACCTTGTTGACCCTCTTCTTTTTACAATTTTTTTTTCCAAAAAGAACATCATATATACATTTTTTTAACCATTCTGCACACATACCCCCACACTTGTTCAAGAACTCATCGAATGACAAAACTAATGTTCTCTTATTCCCTAAGGTCAAGTAAGAACATGATTTTTCATTTAAGGTACATAATGAGTTCGAAACAAAGAATAGTCAAATAAGCTCAAAGGGGTTAAGCAAGGGGAAATAGGTCATTTCTAATGCTTTATGTTGCCAGGAATCAGAGAATTTCCAAGAAGTCGTAAGAGTGCTTGATATCATATTGAGACAACATGCTGCTAAACAAGGCTGGCTATTTGATTAAAGTAGCTATTTGAAGAAAAATGTCTCAATCATATTTATGTATGCATATGAAAATGTAGTCTCAAAAAGAATTAAAGCAAGTTCTAGAGTAATAATTTCATGAGTGAGATTCACACAAGAAAGAAAAGAATGGTACAAATGTTCAATCCATTCATCAATAGGTTTAAAATCTCACAAGGCATAATTCTATCATTCTCAGTCCACCAATTCAACATCTATAACCAAGCATGTGAATTTTAAGAAAGAAGACAATTTACTCAATCATGCAAATTTTCCTGAATTTGAATTGCTACTTCCACATAAACTAGTTTCTACCCCAATTACTCCTTACTCTGCCATCAATTTTTGATGCGTCTCAAGAGTAAATAATTTACTCTTTACTCTGCCATCCCTAATTACTTTTGTTGTTAATAAATTGATGATAAACACAACAAACATATTAACAAACACACTTTTGAAATTTTTTTTTTGGGTTTTTTTTAATATAAACACAATAAACATATTAACAAACATACTTCCTAATTTTTTTTTTGGTTTTTTTTAATATAAACACAATAAACATATTAACAAACATACTTTTGAATTTTTTTTTTGGGTTTTTTTTTACAACCACCCTTCTCCCCAACCAAATCACAACATTGTCCTCAATGTCAAAACATAGATAGGAAAAAAGATAGAATATATTACCTGTTGCTGCAATTACTAAAAAGAAAAACCTCACACAAATCAAAAATAAAGTATGATAAATAAAACTAAAGCTTGTAATTATTTAAATAGTTGGAGTGTCTTGGCTGGCTTTCTTTTCATTTTGCTTCCTTCACCACTTCCTTCACCGCTTCCTTCACCGCTTCCTTCGGACCAATCTATCTGAGCTGTTACTGGATCAGGTTCATAAACAAAAGCTTCTAATTTATCAATCAACTCATCAACAGTAGAAGCAGAGAAAGGAGTCGTCTTGTAGAAGGTGTGACAAATTTCTGTTCCACAACATGGTCAACAAAAGATAATAAATTATCAAAGAAATTATTAACATTCAACAAACCTACGGGTTTATGGTGGATGATTAATTGGGCCCAAGAGACAACTTGAAAAACTTCTTCCAAAGTACCAAAACCACTAGGTAAGACAATGAATGCATCAGAGTTTTCAAGCATCGCCTTCATTTGTCCATGCATAGATGATACCTGAATTTCCAGTCCAATTGTCTTTCCAACGATGTTCCTTCGAGTGAAAGGTTCAGGAATGACACCTAAAACTTGACCACCTCTTATATGTGCAGAAAGTGATACAAATTTCATTAACCCAATGCTACCTCCCCCATATACAACACGAACGTTCCTCGCAGCAAATGTTCTACCAATAGTACTTGCTGCGTTTACAAACTCTAAGCCCTTCCCATAACTTGTCTCACAAAATACACAGATACTGACAAATCTACGAACAGAAGAAGAAGCTCCCTCCATTTCTACACTCACACTCTCTTTGAATGATTATGAGTTGCAAGAAAATGAAGAAAATGAAGTGTTTAAATAGGGAAGAGAATAGAAAAAGTAATAATAGCTCCTATACAGGTAGGTTGGCTGGTGTCAGAAAAGTTTGAAATTTTAAAAATAATAATAATAGTAATTTTTTTTTGTTTTTTTTATTACTTCAAGAAAACCATCAGGGTAAAGAAGTCTAGAAACCCCCAAAGGATCCCATCCAAAGGATCGTTTGTCCAAAACTAAAATTCAACAAAATCATACAAAGATAAAATAATAATAACAAATGATTACATACCTTTATGTACAAGTTTCATGACAGATCTTTATACTGCGCGTCATGAGTGCAGTAATACCTAGACGGCTCAGCCAATCTGGGCATTCTTCTCCTTCCCGCTTGTGGGATATTTTGGATTGAGCTACGATGTCACTAATTAAAGTGCGTAAATCTGACAGCTACCACCAACGACCACAGCCAGTGAGAGGTCACTGAAGAGCCCATTGCATTAAATCACAGGATTCAGCTCAGAGGCATTGTCACGCGAGAATGCAAACACAGGACGCTTCTTTCTGTCCATCAGTAAGCAGAGCCTTTGGTTAAAACCTGAGAATGCTTGCGTGGCTCTCTACAGAGCATGGCACACGAATCTTATTTACCGACCGGCGTGCGAAGGTCCACCCGAGTCAATGACGGATGCCTGCCACTCCACCGGCGGGGGCTCTAATCTAATTAAAGACCAAGTACAACCGAAGTTTCGCCCTTTTTTATTTAATTTAAATTATTTCATTTTTTTCATTTTTTTTATTTTTTCTTCATCTTTTTTTCTTTTTTTTTTTCTTTTGAAGATGTACAAGATAATATATACATGTTGTTGTGATTGTGGCTCACATCTTCCTCTGGTTTCACGTCCAGAAACGACTTAAACGCCTTCTATGAGTCGAGGATAAGCTTCCTATCCAATTTTCTTATAAATTGGCAAACAGGGTCTTTTTGAGTCAGATTCCCAAGACTATAACGCTCTTGCTCGTCCTTGAAGAGATTCCACAAACTAAGAAGTTCACACTGCATAACTCCACAAGAATGTGTCTCAAGAGTCAATAAGATATTATCTAATGACTCCTTACTCAGTCCAATCTTAATGAAGAATATTTTATCTTCTCTATTTACAGAAACCATCCCCAAAGAGTGACATCGCGTGTTGCAATTCCATCGTGCACACTTGTAACAAACTTTCATTCTTTTTGCTCTTCTCCTTTTTGAAAATGAACTTTTACCGAGACCAGGCATGTATGGGACAAATGAATCTGAAGATTCACCAGCTAAACAAACCTTTGCTTCGATTATCCAGCGTATATCTTCTGGGATGCCCTTATACATTAACAATCTCAGTCTTTCACACCTAGTTTCATAGACTTTTGTTAGAGCATTTAGAGGGAGAGAAGGAAAATGTTTTCTTAGATTTGAAAGAATGACATCCATTTTAAAAGGAGAAGAATTCAGTTATTATGGGAAACTGAAAAACAAACCGACTTGAGAGTCACGGAGTACCGTTATCCGCCATTTAACCAGGAACACAAAGAACTGCAAAAAGAAAGAAACAATATTAAAATAAATTCTACTCATAACAAGGATTAGAAAGAGAAATTGATTCTACCTCAATAACTTGATGTTCCAGAAATGGTTTGAGTCTTTGTCCATTGACCTTAAATACAATACCATTCCTAGGATTCTCAATGTCTATGGCCTCATAAGAATACACACGTTTGACAATATAAGGACCAATCCACCTAGATCTCAATTTTCTAGGGAATAGGTGAAGACGAGAATTATAAAGCAGAACTTTTTGACCAATTTCAAAAATTTTTCTCAAAATTGATTTGTCATGAAAAGCTTTTGTTCTAGCTTTATAAATCTTTGAGTTTTCATATGCATCATTTCTTAATTCCTCAAGTTTATTCAATTGCAATTTGCGTAACTTGGAAGCATCATCAAGACTTAAGTTGAAAGCTTTAATGGCCCAAAATGCTTTATGCTCCAATTCTACAGGCAAATGACAAGGTTTTCCATAAACTAACCGATAGGGAGACATGCCCAAAGATGTTTTAAAAGCGATGCGGTAAGCCCAAAGTGCATCGTTTAGTCTTAGACCAATCTTTATGATTTGGGTTAACCATTTTTTCCAAAATTTGTTTAATCTCCCTATTTGCTAATTCAACTTGTCCACTTGTCTGAGGATGATAAGGGGTTGTAATTTTGTGGGTAATGCAATATTTCTTCATTAAGGATTCAAATAGTTTATTGCAAAAATGTGTTCCCCCATCACTGATGATAGCTCGAGGAATTCCAAATCGACTCAAGATATTTTCTTTTAAAAATTTTAGAACAGTTTTATGATCATTGTGCTGATATGGAATCACCTCAATCCATTTTGAGACATAATCAACTGCAACCAAAATGTACACAAATCCAAAAGATGATAGAAATGGACCCATGAAATCAATTCCCCAACAATCAAAAATTTCAATGACAAGGATAGGGTTCAAAGGCATCATATTTCTTTTAGAAATGTACCTCAATTTTTGACAACTTTCACAACTTTTTCAAAAAGTATAACTGTCCTTGAATAAAGTTGGCCAATAAAATCCTTGTTATTTACCTTTCATTGTGAAGTTTAGTTCTTTAGTTTCAACAAGTTTTCACTTGCTTTGGGAAAAACCAACTTTTTGTTTCTTAGCAAGATTTTCACAAATTGTTTTCTTTGAAGAAAAATGACCTCCACATACTTATGAATGACAAAATTTATTGACACTACTTACCTCATTGTCAGGTACACATCTCTGAAAGATTTGATTAGGATAATATTTGAACAAATATGTGTCATCCCAAAAGAAAATTTTCACCTCAATCAAAAACTTTTTTCTGTCCTGGTGTGTCCACTGAGGCGGCATCTTACCTGTTACAAGAAAATTGACAATGTTAGCAAACCAAGGCATGGAATTGACAGAAAATAAAAATTCATCGGGAAAAAAATCATTGATAGGTGTGCTATCAAAAGATGAGCCTGTTGTCAGCCTTGACAAATGATCTGCAACAACATTTTCGGCTCCTTTTTTGTCTTTTATTGTGATGTTAAATTCTTGAAGCAACAAGATCCACCGTATCAACCTAGGTTTGGCATCCTGTTTAGACATTAAATATCTAACAACAGCATGATCAGTGAAAACAACAGTGGATGAACCAATTAAATAAGCCCAAAATTTGTCCAATACAAAAATTACAGCAAGTAGTTCTTTTTCAGTAGTGGTGTAATTCATTTGTGCACTATTCAAAGTTCGACTTGCGTAATAAATTACATGAGGCTTACCTTCCTTTCTTTGGCCTAAAACAGCGTCAACAAAGAAAATCACTAGCATCACACATCAACTCAAAAGCGCAGAGACCACCAGTCGAGATTGCATGATAGGAGCAAAAGTCAAAAGACCGATTAATTTTTCAAAAGATTTTTGACAATCTTGAGTCCAATCAAATGGTGTATCTTTTGTTAGAAGATTACATAAAGGTCTAGATATGGCACTAAAGTCCTTTACAAATCTTCAGTAAAATCTCGCATGTCCTAAAAGGAACGAACTTCTCTTGACATTTTTGGGAAAGGCAAATGAGCAATTAATTCAACTTTGGCCTTATCAACTTCAATTCCTTTAGAAGATATCACATGACCTAACACTATTCCCGAGGTAACCATGTAATGACATTTTTTCCCAATTTAATACAAATCCTTTTTCTTCCATCTTTTAAGAACTTTTTCCAAATTATCAAGACAATTTTCAAAAGAATTTCCAAAAACTGTCAGATCATCCATGAAAACCTCTAAATAATGCTCAATCATGTCACTGAAAATACTTAGCATGCATCTTTGAAAAGTTACCGGAGCATTACAAAGACCAAAAGACATTCTTCTATATGTAAAAGTGCCAAAGGGACAAGTAAAAGTGGTCTTTTCTTGATCCTCCAATACAATTGGTATTTGATTATACCCTGAATAACCATCAAGAAAACAATAGTAGGGATGTCCTGCTACTCTTTCTAGAATCTGATCAAGAAATGGCAATGGAAAATGGTCTTTCCTAGTGGCTACATTCAATTTTCTGAAATCAATACACATACGCCAACTAGATGAGACTCGGGTAGGTATTAATTCTCCTTTTTCATTTTCAACCACTGTTATTCCAGATTTCTTAGGCACAACTTGTGTAGGGCTTACCCACTGGCTATTAGAGATAGGATAGATAATTCCAACATCAAGTAATTTAAGAACTTCAGCTCTAACTATCTCTTTCATGTGTGGATTTAATCTTCTTTGAGGTTGTTGAGATGTTTTAGCATTATCCTCTAAATGTATTCTATGTGTACAAATTAATGGATTAATGCCTTTGATATCATTTAATGTCCATCCAATTACATTTTTATGCCTTTTAAGTACTTCTATAAACTTACCTTCTTGTTCTTTGGTCAGGGATGAGGAAATTACCACTGGAGAGCTTTGTTCTTCTCCCAAAAATGTGTACTTCAACCCATCAGGTAATGGCTTCAGTTCTAGTGTGGGTACTTCTTCATGGGCATTATCATTCATGGATTTTAGCTCTTCGAATCTTGGCTTCCATGCTTTGTATTCCATTTCCTGTGCACAGTCAAGCAAAGAGCATATTTCAGAAACATCATCATCTAATTGTGTAGCTGAATCAAATGAATTAATTAAACAGATTTCTAATGGGTCAGAAGAACTCCTGATTTGAAGATGATCATCTATAATGGCTTTAATCCCTTCAATCTCTTCCTTTTCATCATAAACTTCTTGTGGTTGCTTGCACATGTTGAAAATATTAAGTTCCAGTGTCATATTTCCAAAAGTTAGCTTCACCACTCCATTTCTGCAATTTATCAAAGCATTAGATGTTGCTAAAAATGGGCGACCTAAAATAATAGGAACTGACTTAGAACTATCAATCATAGGTTCAGTTTCCAAGACAATAAAATCCACAGGATATATGAATTTATCAACTTGTACCAACATATCTTCTACTATTCCTTTTAGAATTTTAATTGATCTATTAGCAAGTAGAAGAGTTATAGAAGTTGGCTTTAACTCACCAAGGTTGAGTTGCTGATAAACTGAATATGGAAGCAAATTAACACTAGCACCAAGATCAAGTAAAGCTCGTTCAATTTTATGTTCACCAATAATGCATGAAACTGTAGGACAACCAGGGTCTTTATATTTCAACTCATTATTGTTTTGAATAATGGAGCTTACCTGTTCTGTCAAAAATGCATTCTTTTTCACAATATGTTTCCTTTTAACAGTGCACAAGTCTTTCAAAAATTTGGCATAACAAGGAATCTGCTTGATAGCATCTAACAGAGGAATATTGACCTTCACTTGTTTAAAGATTTCAAAAATATCACTGTTATGATTCACTTTACTTGAATTGTTTAATGCTTGAGGAAATGGGGGTGAAGACGAGGGTTTGATCTCCTTTTGGCTAGGTGGCTGATCAACTCCTTCCTCATCTTTGGGAATTGACTCATCATCTTTCTCAAAAAGTTCAGGAATTTGTTTTTCAACAACCTTTCCACTCTTAAGAGTTATCACTGAGTTGACTTGATCTATTTTTTGACTTTCTGAACTACCCTCATTTAGGCTAAACTGACCATTAGGATTTGGTTGAGGTTGAGAGGGAAACTTTCCTTTCTTATGAATGGTAAGTGCAGAAGAAAGTTTAGCAAGAGTGTCTTTTATGTCAATCATGGTTTGATTGTTATGGTTATTGATGGCCTCTTATTTTTTCATGAATGCATGCAATGTTCCTTCAAGGTTTTTCCTATATGGTGGGACATAGGGTGCATATCCTTGAGGATTTTGAGAATCTTGCTGTGCCTGAGGAGGTGGTGGTTGCATGAATTGTGGCTGGTTGCATGAATTGTGGCTGGTTGCTATTCCTCCAACTGAAGTTCGAGTGATTTCTCCATCCCGAATTGTATGTATCTGAAAAAGAAGAAGTGAATGGCTTTTTAAAATTGGTCATTGTATTTACTTGCTCATGCACAACTTCTTTAAAAAACAGGAAGTTTTGGACATTCATTTGTTGAGTGTCCCAATTCATCACAAATGCCACAAATTTCTTCACTTTGCACAGATTTGATTTCTTTTACTTTCCCGGATTCCATGGCTTCAACCTTTCTAGCCAAACTAGCAAACCTTGCATTTAGATCTTCTTCTTGACTAAGATGATATTTTCCTTTACTAGCATTTGCAAGGTTAAATCTAATTGAATTTTCAGAAGGATTAGTACCATGCCAAGATTGAGAATTTTCAGCCAAATGGTCTAAATAGTCTAAAGCTTCTTCAGGTTCTTTATCAAGAAATTCACCATTGCACATTGTTTCCACAAATTGTTTGGTTTCGGGTGTTAACCCTTCATAAAAGAAGCTTATAGTGCACCATTTTTCAAAACCATGATATGGGCAAGAATTCAACAAATCTTTAAAACGTTCCCAACTTTGAAAATATGCTTCATTGGAATTTTGGGAAAATTTTTGGATTTGTCTTTTCAAAGCATTGGTTTTATGTGTTGGAAATTTTTTTTTCAAAAACTCACATTGCATTTCTTGCTATGTGCCAATTGATCTTGGTTTCAAAGTGTTAAGCCAAGTTTTTGCTTTATCTTTCAAAGAAAAAGAAAATAATTTAAGCTTAACAACCTCTTCAGTGCAAGTTTGATCATGAAAAGCAGTACATACTTCCTCAAATTCTTTTAGATGTAAATATGGGCTTTCAGATTCTAAACCATGGAAATTAGGAAGTAAAGAAATCATACCTGGCTTGAATCTAAAATTGTTGGCATTGAGTGGAAAGATAAAACATGATGGACTAGAATTTCGAGATGATTGCAGATACTCACGCATAGTTCGCAACGGTTGATTTTCATGTTCATCATGCACACTTTCGTTTTCAGCTATTGTGCTTAATGTGTGTGATTGTGATTCAAATAAATCAATATGTAAAGTACCTGGATTAACTCTAACCAAACGACCAGAATTTAAATCACGATACCAATTAAGCATAAACAAGTAACTTACAATAGAAAAGAAAATGTACAAGCTAGTAATATAAACTGTCCATTAAATATTAACAAATGTGTGGTATAAACTAACCACCAAATATATATTAACACTTAGTAAATAAATATTAACAAAGGTGTGGTATAAACCAACCACTAAATAAGTTAATAAGCATAAAAATTAAAAAGTTAGTATACGATAAATTAAAATATTAGAAGCAGATAAAATAAAAAAGTTAGATACTTAGTAAGAGAGTTAGTAAGTTAGTAAACAAAAAAAAAAGACAGAAAAAATAAATACAAAAATAAAGTACAAAAAAATAAAATGAAGAATTACCCCACTTAATAAAATTAAAATGCGAAAATAAAGTGCAGAAAGTAAATTTAAAATATGAAAATTGAGAATCGGCAAGTTGATTTTTTGCTCCAAATGAGAGAGGAGAGAAAAAGAAAGATTATTTCATTAATGATTAAAGATTATAGAGAAATTAGGGAGAGTTTCCCTACAAGTTAATATGCACAGAAATTAAAAAGGGAGAGGTTCCCCCACTAGTTAGTATGTTAGTATATATATACAAAATTTTTACACCAGAAATTCAGTCTTCAAATCAAGTCCCGGGCAACGGCGCCAAAAACTTGATGTACTCTTTTTAATTTCAAACAAGTCTACAAACTTGATGCGGGATTAATTGTTGCATTGCGAACCCAAGTGTAGGTTGTCTCAAGTAATAAAATTCTCGGGAGTCCGAGATCGATCCACAGGGAATTGTTGAAAATTAATTAAGGTGAAGTGAATATTTTGTTACTACAATTAAAATTATTTACTTGGGTAAAAAGATTCACTCTTGGTAAATAAAATAAAGGTAAGATTAATTCATTTTATAACTCAATTAGAATCCTCGCAACATGGAGGTTTCAATCGAAAAATACAACATTAAAAGTCTAATTAAAATAATATACGTAGTTATATTATGTTTCCTAAAAATATTACCACCACTTATAAATGGGTTAAAGTATTCATTGTGCCAATATTTTGTCTACAACAAATCAAGAACTCCTCTTTACAAAGATGATTTCTAAATTATAAGAAACAAATTATAATACGTATAATGGTTACTAGAAAATATAAATCATTTAAGCACAAGAGAAAAATAAATCTAACCTTACTTTATTACCAAGAGCTTCACCCTTTCACCCAAGTAAAATGAAATTTAGTTACTCATAGATAAGAAGAAAGAAAGAGAGAAGAAGAAGAAGAAGAACATGACTTTAATTTAGAACAAAGGAAAATTACTACAAGAAAACCTAGTAACAAAATGGCATCATTTTGGTAACTAACACCTAACACCCTCAATGATCTGCCAAGGCCTTCTTTTATAGAGGATTAGAGATACAAAATGACAAGAGGGCTGAGTCATTAGTGGGTGGATGAGTGGAAAATGAATGAAAAATGCCAAATGACTTTA
Organism: Ormosia semicastrata; assembly: GCA_029884595.1. NCBI lineage: Eukaryota > Viridiplantae > Streptophyta > Magnoliopsida > Fabales > Fabaceae > Ormosia > Ormosia semicastrata. The sequence continues at coordinate 11,840,330 of JAQQTO010000062.1, read as the reverse complement.
GGTGAGTGGGAAATTATGGAGATTCCTTGTCTCCGAAATCATGCAGCTCTGAAGTCATTGCATTCGTCATTTTTGAACCAAGTGGCATTCATGAAAGTTGTAGGCATGAATCTTAGCTTTCAAATGGCTTTAGTTGGAGTCCAATATCATATCTATAACTCCAGATACGTTCAAATTACTGAACACTGCCCAGGCCCAGTCACAGCTCCTCTTTTCTGACTTCCAAGTCCAATATCACCTTCAAGGAATCCGATTCTGGAAAAGTATTCAACATGAAAGTTTTAGATATTGGTCTTAACTATTCAGCATCCAAATTTTAGCCTATTTGACAACCTCTAGCCCGAAAACTGTGATGAACAGTACACGTAGGTTAAGCTGTCAGGAAAAGCACTCTGGTTCTTGCTTCAACCCCAATTTGAGTTATCGACTCGTGTGATTGGGCCTTTGAGGTCTTCATGAAAGTTGTAGAATTCTCTCTTATCTTTCAAATGTCACTAGAATCACCTCCAAAGACCACCTACAGCCCAAGATATGACCCAAATATAGAAACAGTGTAAGATATGAATTATGCTGAAAAATTCAATTAAGTTCAATTTGAGTCCAAACTTACAAAACATAATAAAACTCAATCAATTAAGTACATAGAGAGTGTAAATGACTAAGAATGAAAGCTTATTAATGTATCAAATATGTGATCATCAAATATCTATAACCGGTTATTCACAAAGTCAGAAGAGTAGGCTTCTGTGGAAATAAGTTTGCCCCAATGGTTTAATATGTTAAATTTTGATGATGACAAATACAAGACAAAAAAATGATGATTATGCTACAAAGATGTGCTTAATAGATGACAAATATAAGACAAAAAGAATATTGATCATGTTACATAAATGTGCTTAATGAGATACATTGTATCATGCATGATTATGCACTTTATCTAGCTATATTTCACTTAATAATCATGCAATGAGATATGTGTAGCATTCTTTATACAATATATCCAATAATGCTTTATATGAGTTATAAATGAATTAATATTGGATTTGACTATGTTTAAATGAAAATATACAAAGTGTTCTTTGTTGCATCCTATATAGAGATATCCATTAGTAATTGATAAATATCTTATTTGGATGTGTTTATGAAAGTCTTATATGCATGGTAAACTAACTAGAGTTATACATTTATGAATCATGCATATGAAGATATTGAATTATGAATTTTGACTAACTATATTTGTTTTAAGTGAGCAATACTTTGTAGGATAGTCTAAGTACCAAGAGTGAGTATTGCAACTGTAACACCCCAGATTTTGACTATTTTACAGTAATGACTAAATTATACTATTTTGTGTTTCCTGTATGATATAAAATTATTTTGACTGTTTCAAGACTGTGTTTGATCGTTGTGTGAGATTTCCTCCGGGTCAGGAAAATAATAATTTTTGGGCATGGGAAAATCTTATTTGATTTATTCGGAGACAGGGGATCTTACTGAACCCGAATCTGAGTGACATGAAATTAAATCTTTTATCTGTGAAATAAAAATATTTCATAGAAAAATATCCGCTGTTTTATTTACAACAGCTTCTGTTACCGAGTAATGGACCCGATATATTTTATCTGCTAGAAAATAGATTAAGAATAATTTTTGTAATTTATTTTAAAATGAACTAATAGGAATGAGTCAATATTAGTGGTTAGACTTTTTCTAGGCCAATAGAAAATGGTCAATATAAATGGTTGGACTAGTTGCTAAGTAACTAGGATAACTAACTGAGTTACTCTAAATAGTTAAATTTGTAACTAAATAACCTAACCTAATTAACTTACTATCTAATTAAGATGTAACTAAAACATAATTGAGGTCAAACCTAGTTACTAAGTCTCCTAGAGCTACACGGCCATGAAGGCCTTTCCACCATGTTCTAGGTTCATCTAAATGACCACTTGATGACTATTGTGTGACCTAAGCCATGTGTGCACCATGCGAGACCATGTGAGTGAAATTCTATCACATTAAGTTGCTATCCATGCAACTACACGGCTGCACACTTCAATATAGCCATCCAATTTCATTTTTCACTTCACTTTGTGACAAGCTTTCAACTTTTTCTCTCAAATATTCAAGAACACTCAAGAACACTTACCTACTTTTCTTATCTTCTCCTTGTTGAACCCCACGACCTCAACCTCCAAACCCTACCTCTCCACTTCTAAAATTTCATCTCTTCCTACTTTCTAAAGCTAAACCTCATTCTAAACACTTTTCTTTTAGTAAGTTTTATCAAAATCCTACTCTAAGTACACCAAAAACCAAGCTTTAGCTTATTACTCCAAAGGTAATCTTTTGATTCTTTGATTCTAAGATAGATTTTTAATTTTTTTAAACCATGATTGATCCACGGTTCTTTGTTCTTAAGCTTTGTTTATGACTTTAGAATTTGTTTAATATTTTTAGGGATTTTTATTTGAAGCTCACGAAATCAAGAGAGAGGAGGAACTTGAAGATTTTGTCTCCCTTAAGGTAAGAGGGAGATTAACCTCATCAACTATGTGTTGGTGGTGAGGAAATGGGTTGTTTGTGGTGAAAAATCCATAAGGATTTATTCACTTAATTTTCTACGCTTTCTTTACTTGTGTTTGTTATGCTTTTGGCTTTGAAAATATGATTATATGTGTATTTGTATGCTTATAGCTTTGATGATATGCTTGTATGTGTGATTTAGAAAGCATGCAACATTTATGTGTAATATAAGATGTGAATCACATGAAGGATTTACTGTATGAAGGTCTCAAAGAACCTATGAGGCACACGGCCTCCACACTTCAAAAGGAACCTAGGGTTCTAAATTATTTTTCTAACCAAGAAGTAAATGATTTTATGAAAAGAAAAATAAATTAAGAGTTTTTGCAAGGAATAAATGCTAAAAAGAACTAAATAATGGATTAAGAAACCTTAAATGGATTTCGGCCAACATGCCATTTTTCATAACTTAGATCCAAATTTTTTTTTACTAAGTGTAGACTTAGAGGTTTAATTGAGAAGAAAATATTTTGGTAGGTTTAGAACCTAATATCAAAGCAATATACTTTTTTGAATAAAAATTGACATAATTAAATAATTAAGTTATGAAATAAAAATAGATGTCAATACTTGAAATTTTCTAATGTATAGCTCACCCTATGGGTTTTGAAGCGTGTTAGAAAAATTTGAGCTGTAATATCTTAAGTAAATCAAAGAATCATAATTTTCTAGGAAACAGTAGAAATTTTGATTTTTAGAGGAACTATATTGTAATTATTATCTAAAGAGGGACTATTTTATAAATATTATTTTAGGAGAGACTATTATGAAAATATTATTTAAACAATGATTATTATGTAAATATTATTTAATGAGGGACTATTATGCAAATAATGTAAATAAAATCAAATTTTTGAGAAAAATATTATTTTTGGTTTAAATATGTTAGAAACATTTTACGTAATTAGAAATAGTCAAAAAATATTTATGCAACTTAAATATAGCAATTTTAGGCTACGCGGTTGAGAAAATGCAATAAAATATTTACGCGATTTGGAAAATCCTTACGCGATTTAAAAATGTAAGAAAAATGTTTCGCGATTTCAAAAATGCGATAATATCGCTATGCGATTAAACGTAAATAGCAGTTTGTTGTCGGGCAGTTATGGTGGGCGCGATTGTGTTAAATCTTGATACCACCAAGGAAATGTAAGGATATATGAGATACTGTAAAAATAATAATGGTATGTGTATTTGAATCATATATCATGTATAAAGAAGCATATTCGCTTGTTTGGTTAATGCTGTATACCTAGGAGATGAATTACACCTAAGTGCGGGTACGAGTAGACAAATGTAGGTTACTTGTTGACCTTGGAGGCATCGGGGTACAGGTACCTCACAATGGGTGGTTGGTAGCTCTTTTGTCTGTGGGACAGACTGATGCAAACACACCGATGATCCGGACCGATACACTGTCCTACATCGTGATCTGGTATAGAATGTCTTGTCTAATGCCTGATGTGCACTTTTGACAAAATTGATATATTATAGCACTTTTGGCCACGGCAGCCGAGTGACAGACATATCTTCTAGATCTTTTCACCGAAATTGTGTTTAGTTCCATAGGTAGGAATTGGTCTGTGTGTACATGCATAGTGGGTCAGCATAATAACATGAAATTTATAATTATCTAATCCTTGATTATATGATTTATTATCCGTAATATGATAACATGATTATTGTCTTATTATTATACTTTGTTTATTTGCTGTCATTTCCTTTACTGTCATACTAGTATTGATGTAGGGGATCTCACCTCGTTATTGTATTGTATCTATTTCATTGTATATGTTTATTGAAGACTAAGGGAACGAGGAGGCAAGGGACCCTATTTATCTTCAGTAGCAATTTTCTTTATTTATTAATATAGAAACAGGACGACAAGTCTTAGGTTTTGTTAGGGTTCAGTTCCACGGGGGAGCTGACGCCTAGAGGTTTGACTACAATAATGAGAGATTTGTGTACACCGGGGACTTGACTTTGAGCTTGAGTGGAACCCTGGATGAAATTTCCATGTTAACTCAACATGCAACTGTGCAGTTAGAATTCACGATACCTATTCGTGAACTCTGGGGTGGAGTGGTGTTTGTCTATACACCCCAAGAGGATTCTGTCGTATCATCGGCAAGAACCCCTATGAGGCGTCTGTATCCGTCAGGGTTCTTCAATGATAATGTAGAGGAGGAGAAGGATCCTTTCGAGGAACAAATCCTTAGGTTTTTTTTAGAGTACCTCTTGGAAGTTAGGTTTGTATTTTACTTTTAAGAACAAGGTGATATTTATGTAAATTATTTAGACAAGTTTTGTAATATGATGTATATACTTCTTTTGGTGTGTTCATTGCAAGTCTTACTAATATTTTAATTCAGTTTACTTATTTTATTTTGTTTCGCAAACGAAATTTTAAAATTGACGTTTTTACAAGATTAATTCTTTTACAACTTGGGTAAGTTCTATTAGGATTAGTTTTAAATGTGATACTCTATGGTGGGTGTTACAGCAACAAGAAAGTAAAAGATCTCAATTAAGCTCAACTCAAGGAGAATGTGAATGCCTATTTTATGAAGGTATTGATAACATCGAAGTCATGTCAAAGACCAAGTCCAAAGGAAGATTAAATGGTATAACTTATAGGACTTAGGGTCTTTATGTAAGAAGCCTTATGGATATCTCAAATATATTTTTCAAATCTTTACAAATGGTTTCACATGCTAAAAATGCCCAATAAACAAGTTTTGAAAAACTAGTTATGGTAATAGTTCAAAACTATGAAAAATAGCCAAGTTTGAGTTTTGCAAAACTGACATTTGGTTACTCTTTTGATTATAACTTTCAAAATACTTTGAATTTTGTTTGAAACTTATTTCATTTGAAAATAGACTCAAAGATCTTTCTAATGAGTGGTCATTTGCTTTAAATGGATATGAAATGAAAAAAATATGACCATTTAAAGTTAGTTTTCGAAACTAGAGTGGTTTATTCGAATAAGGGATACCCCAAAAAACATTTCAGAACGCGTTTTTAAAGATTTATTTGAATAACAAATGTGTTATTTAAATAACACGACCCAAAAAATATTCCAAAACATGTTTTTAAAGATTTATTTGAATAACAATGTTGTTATTCGAATAACACGACCCAGAAAACTTACAACGGCTAGTTGGCATTTAATGCTACCAATTATTACACCCAATGGCTCCTTTGATCAAATACTCTATAAATACATGTCTTGGGTCATATTTAATGGCTAACCTACATCTTGAAACATATTTCTATTGCACTAATCCAAAGATCAATCTTTCAATCCATTTGTGCTCTATTTTTGTAAATATTTGAGATATCCTTGAAGAGTATTATAGAGCTTCAACTTGTGTAATATACTCTTGTGAGAGTTTCTTTTCATCCATACTTAGTGTAATCTGTAAGGAGCGGGTGAGATATCCCTCAAAGTTGTAAAGGTGAGGTATCGCTTGAAAATAGAGGCTCAAGCACAAGGGCGATATATCCCAAAGTGTATTGAGTGCTCCACTTTGTAAAGATTTTTAAGCACGTGTTCAAGCTTGAAGGTTTAGTTGAAAATTTCGGGTGGTTCACTTAAAGACTAGACGTAGGCCACTAGTGGTTGGTGGCTGAACTAGGATAAATCCTTGTGTTTGTTTTTCTCAACTCTATCTCTTTATATTTGTGTTTTAATTATATATGCTTGACTTGAACTTGATATTTAGCTTATTTTCTTGATTTATCTTATATTTTTCAAGTTGTAGTTGAGTAATTTATAATAGTTGTACCTTTATTGTGCATATTTTGCTGCATTTATTAATTGAGTGCTTCAAAATGGTTAATTTCTTAATGTTATTATAAAAATTTGTAATCACCCAATTTATCCCTCCTCTTAGGTGATGGTTGCCATGGCTAACAGCTTCTGTTTTAAAAAGACCATAATCGGTTATGAAATTTCCATAACCGGTTATTAGCCAATTTTTTAAAAGATCATAACCGATTATGAAAAACTAATAACCAGTTATTTGAGAACCAGAAATAGATTTTCAATGGCTATAATTGGCATTTAATGCTTCCCAACCACCACCAATGACTCAAAAAATGCATTGGACTATAAATACAAGTGTTTGGGCATCAAATAAAGGTTACAGATCAATCTAAAAATCATTGTTGAGCATCAATACGAGCTTTAACTGCCATTTCCATAAAATCTCTATTTATGAGCTAAAGTGTGAATATCCATATATCCAATGAGCTTCAATTTGTAATATCCATTCTTTTGAGAGTTTATCTTTCTTAAACACTTTGATTTCTTGTAAAGAGGGTGAGGTATCCCTCTAAAGAAAATGGGTGAGGTATCCCTTGATTGTAAATAGGGTGAGGTATCCCTGTTTTGAGGCTCAAGCACAAAGGGTGAGACATCCCATAGGGGTGTTGAGTGCTCTGTGTTGTACAGGTTTTCAAGCACCTCTTCAAGCTTGAAGGTTTAGTGAAAAATCTCGGGTGGTTTACTTGAGGACTGGACATAGGCCACAAGTGGTTGGTAGCTAAATCAAGATAAATATTATGCTTGTTTCTCTAAACTCTATCTCCTTTACATTTGTCCCTTAATTATATATGCTTGAGTTGAATTTGATATCTAGCTTATTTGCTTGATTTATACTATAGCCCAATGGGTATTTGAGAAATCTCTAATAGTTGTACCTTTGCTAAACTTATTCTGCTGCATGTGTTGATTGAAAATATCAAAATGTGTAATTTCTCAAAAGTGTTTTAAAAATTTGTAATAACCTAATTCATCTCTTCTCTTAGGTGATGGTTGCCATGACTAATAGGAGTTAAGCAGGGTTAAGTCTACATATTTTCTAGGGATGATAAAAATATTTGTACATGTAGAATCGGCGAGGATTACTTGGGACGAGGTGGGGGAGTCCCATTTAATAAATGGGGGCGGGGCCAAAGATCATACTACCTGTCCCATGGGTACCCACGAACTCACCAAATATATAAATAAAATATATATATATTTCATTTGTTATTTTACATATATTATGTTTTTTCCCCTCTTTTACTTTGGGATGAAATGAAAAATTTATTTTATTATTCTTTTACAATAAATTTTTTGATGAACATATACCATCTTATAATAATTCTTTATGTATATTGATTATCTATTATCTATTATATATTATAATATATAAAATTTCTTCCACTAAAATTGTCATGTGGTATTTTCCTAAATTTTAATTTTTTAAAATTCCTTTTAATTCTAACTTTATTTACTTTCTGGACTTCTCATTTTTCCAATTCATATCTTTTTTGACTTTTCATCTTTCCAAAACTTTAATATTTTTCATTTTTATTTACTGTTCATATTTTCTTGAATTTTCATGTCAAATTTTAAACTTTTTGTAATATTTTTAAAAAATAGCAATCAAAGTATATTCATTTTTAATAAATTATAAAATATAATTACATTATTTCATAAATTAATCTTAAAAATAATATATATATAAAGTAAAATGTCCTTTAAAAAGTATTCTTTTACATATTAAAAAATTCTATTGTCTTTTAATTTTAATCTTTTCTAATGATAAAACTATTGAAAAATATTATAATTTTATTGAATTTCTGGATATTTAATTGCCATGTAGCATTTTTTCTTAAATTTAATTTGTTTAATTATTTTTAATTATGCTTTATTTTTGTTGACTTTTTATTTTTCTCATTCATATCTTTCTTGATTTTTCATCTTTTCAAACCTTATAAATTTTTCATTTTTTTATTTCTTCACTTTTTTCATGTCAATTGTTTCTTATAATTTTCTAAACAAAGAGAAATCAAAGTATATTCATTTTTATTAAATTATAAAAATAATTACATTATTTCATAAATTAATATTGAATAAATAAAAATGAACATGTGTGTTAGTAAACTGCCCTTTAAATACTATTCTTCACATTTTTAAAAATTCTATTGTCTTTTAATGTTAATCTTACAAGTTCTAATGCTAAGAATATTGAACAATATTATATTTTTATTTAATTTCTATGTATTTTATTGATAATATATTTTTATTTTATTTATACTAATAATATTAGCATAAGATGCATTTGAATTTTTATAAATATAAATAAGATAACAAAGTAAATAGAGATTTGGCTTAGTACATGATACCTTTATTAAGAGAAAAGTTATCAAAATATAATTAAGATTAAGTTAGAAAATAATTTTACAAAAAAAAAAAAAAGATAAAGAGTAACCATTATAAATCTTTGCCATGTCCTAAAAAATTCACCTAACATGTCAAAATAAATATATGACTTTTTTTAATTGAAATTTTGTATATAAAGTCAAAAACTGCATCTAAAATCTAAATATTGCTACAAACAAATAAAAAAATTAATTTATATAATTATTAAATTTTAAATACAAGACTCTCTATAATATTTTATAAGATTTTAAGTATGTTTGAATTGATTTATTTTGCACTTTTAAAAAACTTTTAACAAACATTTTCTTTGAAATATTTTAACTATAAGCTTTTCTTAAAGAAAACTAAGCTAATTCAAACATGCACTAAATATTTATTTATTAAATAAAAACATTATAATCATGTATATTTTATTTGAAAGACTCGTGCAATGCACGAGTAGCATAACTAGTTACAAAATATAATTAAACTTAATATATTGTTTGTGACTTTTAATTTTTTAAGAATTTTAAATTATTAAAAGATGTTGTTGTATGTGATCTTAAAATTTATTTTATTTATGTTTCTTTTTTTAAATTTTATTTTGAATTATTAGATATTTGTGGATACTTACATCTCCTATGAAGATCATAAATGGATAGCTGTGACGAGAACGGGGACATGGGTGGGAGAATCACTACCCACCCTTGTCTCATCCCATTGTTATTCCTAACCTTTTCTTTGCATAATTACCTTCTTGAACTTAATATTTTTTCATTAGACCATATTTCTGAATTAAAAATGCTTTTCAAATTATTTTTTAAAAATAAAAATTAGTGGTGATTTCTAAAATTTGGTTGCCTCTCATCGTGGTGCCCTTCGAACATGTTGTGAGACTATTTATCTTATATCATGATATAATAAAGCTTATTTTTCATATAAAAAATATGTAATATGAAGATATTATTGCCACAATTGTTAGATTCACATTAAATTGTAGTAAAGTACAGCAAACTTCAAAATATTGTTCGGCTCAAGCACACTAGCCCACTGAGTCCTACACTTCAAAATTGGGCTTCTCCACCTTCTTGGCCATAAACCAGGGGTCTATGTTTGACTGAGCCTTCAATTCTCATCGTGCTCAGATCGATCAGCTACTGATTCCTCTTCTTCTGTTGCACCTCTTCTCCTTCACCAATGAGGCCAAAGGACCCTCAATAGTGTCAAGCTTCTCCAGCTTCTTTCTTGTTTGCAGCACCTCCCGGCTCCTCCCAAAATCTATTTTTGCGATTTTTGCATTATTCTGATTCATCTCAGTCTCAATGATCCATCTTCAATTGCTAACACATTCATTTCTACCATTTCCCATGTCGAGTCTATTATGGTGTTTGGCATCCACCTTCCTTTTCCACGCTCACTGCACCAAATTGATAGAGTTAGGACATAGGAATATTTTTGCAGTACATATATATAGCCCACTATTAATGAGGAATATTTTTCCAAAGTCTTCAAGAAGCCAACGTAACCAAAGTATCTCAGATGTGGTGCCAGCTAGTGCCCAATATTCTGCTTTAGTACTAGAACGTGCAATTAAAATTTGTTTCTTGATTCGCCATGAAATAAATGCATCACTAAGATAAATACATTAGCTAGTGGTGGATCGTCGGTCAGTGGGATCTCCACCCCAATCAGTATTAGAATAAGCTTGGAGAACCAAGGAAGAGTTGACTGAAAAATGAAGCTCATGAAATAGAGTTCCTTTTATATACCGAATAATACGTAGAACAACAGCATAATGAGCAGTACGCGGAGCTAACATAAATTAACTGAATAAATGAGCATCATATGAAATGTCTGGATGAGTTACACTAAGATAAATTAAGCTGCCAACCAACTGCCGATAAAGAGTAGGATTATCAAGTATAATACCATCCAAAGGTATAAATCTAACATTACGTAGTGGACTCAGTGCGACTGTCGGAGAGACTGGTTCGAGATATAAGATTCGAGACATATTTAGTTTAAGACAGAGAAATGCCATCAGCAGAAGAAAGGATTTCAAGCCCCAGAAAGTAACTAAGAGGCCCAAGATCTTTCATCTCAAAATGCTGACTCAAGAACTGTTTAAGTTCAGTAATACCTATAGTATCATCATCAGTAATAATCATATCATTAACATAAAGAAGCAACACAACAGTACCTCTATCAGTTTTGTGAGTAAATAGGGCAAAATCATGGACACTAGAGGAAAAGTCAAACTGATAGATAGTATTATGAAACTTGGAAAACCAAGCTCGAGGTGCTTGTTTGAGACCATATACAACCTTTCAAAGATGACAAACTTTATTTGGTAGACAAACGTAACCAGGAGGTGGACACATATAAACTTCTTCTTCCAAATCACCATTAAGAAAGACATTCTTCACATCCATCTGATTTAGAATCCATTTTGAGTGGCTGCAATAACAAGGAAAGTACGAACTGAAGTGATGTGAGCAACAGGTGCAACTCTCCTCAAAATCAAGGCCATATTCTTGAGTGAAACCTTTGGCAACTAAATGAGCCTTATATAACTCAAAAGAGCCATCAGAACGAGTCTTGATCATGAACACCCATTTATATCCCACAAGTGTCTTACCAAAAGGAGAATTAACAAGGTCCTAAATATTATTGTTCTCTAAAGCCTGTAACTCTTCTTGCATAGCATGCTGCCAATGAGGATCTGTGGAGGCTTCTTGATAAGACTGAGGTTCATGTAAGTGAAGTATGATAGAAAAATAATGATAATCATGAAAATAGATAGGCTAAGTTCTTACCCTAGTTGGACACTTAAAAGGAAGAGGGAGTGCAACAACAGGTGTAGGATCTATGGAAACAGCGTCATTGGGAGTGGCTAAAACATCGGAAGTGATTGGAAGCTCACTGGAGGAACTTGCATTAGAATCATTAGGAAAGAGATCAACAAAGGGGTTAGTAAAAAAAGGAGTCAAAGTGGAAGTGAAGGACTTGAACTTTGAGAGTGAGGAGAACATGGTGTCTTCCTAGAAGACGACATGACGGGAGATACAAATGCATTGAGAGATTGGATCTTAATAGTGATAGCCCTTACGTTCAGTGCCATAACCAAAAAGGCAACAGAGACGTGCTCGGGGCTCAAGTTTAGTGTACTTATGAGGTTAAAGGAGAACAAAACAAGCACAACCAAAAACTTTAAGAGAGTTGTAATATGAAGAAGTATGGTGGAGACGTTCAAAGAGACATACATTACCCATAACAGAGAAATGAAGAGGTTGATGACATAGACAATGTTAAGAGTAGCTTCACCCCAAGCACGTTTAGGACAAGAGGAGGAAATGAGCATAGCTCGAATAGAGTTAAGGATATGACAATGTTTTCTTTCAACACTACTATTTTGTGGAGAGGTACTAAGACAAGAAAACTTAGAAAGTGTACCCTGTTCAGTAAGAAAGGTGAGAAGTTTTGAATCACGATATTCAGAAGCATTATCACGATGAAAAACTTTAATTAATTTTGAGAAATAGGTTTTGATCATAGTAACAAAATTAATGTAAATTTGGGGAAGTTCTGAACGATTTTTCATTAAATATATCCAAGTAAAATGAGAAAAATTGTTAATAAATATTACAAAATATCGACTACCTCCCATAGTTGGTGTGGGGGCAGGGCCCCAAACAACAGAGTGCATAAGGTCAAAAGGACATTTAGAAATAGAGGTACTTTTACTAAAGGAAAGTGTAGGTTGTTTAGCAGTTTGACAAGAAATACAGTGAAAATACTTATTATTGACCGAACCTAAAGCCTCTTGAGATAAGAGGGGACGCAACTTCCCTAGAGAACTATGAGCAAGACGTTGGTGCCATAGTTGGATGGAGGTGGATGCTGCACAAAGATTTGAGGTAGGAGGAACATGAAGATTGGTGAGCTCAAATAGCCTTTCGACTTTACGTCCAGTCCCTATGACTTATCCTATATATGGATCCTGCACACGACAACCAGAAGAAGAAAATATGACTTCATAACCAAGGTCACATAGTTGACCAATAGAAATGAGATTAAAGTTTAATTTTAGGAATGAAATATACATCAGGTAAGCTAAAAGTGGGCAAAGAGATAGAACCCTTATGACTAATATTCAGAAGAGTCCATCGACTGTATGTATAGAATGTGCAGTGTCATTAATAGATAGGGATGAAAAAGACTGAGATGTGGATGTCATATGGTTATAGCAAGCAGAGTCAAAGTACCATTTAGTATTACCTGGTGTGGTTGATAAAGCAGAAGAGGTATTACCAGAATTGGATAGTAGAGGCTTAAGGAGGGACACAAGATCATTAGTAGAAAAGGCATCCTAGGGTGTGGCTAAAGAACTTGGGGATCCTTTAGCAGCAGTAGTAACAAGCATAGACTTAGAAGGACTAGGACGAGGTTGAAACTAGTTCTGATCAGACCTTAGAAGACATGTGGGATAATTCTCAATCAAGTGTCCTAGGTCTTTACAAGATCTGCAACATTTGGGGGCAGTAAGCACAACTGAAGGAGATTGAGTAATATCTAGTTTCTCCATTATACTAAAGAAGAGCGCAAAAAATTAAACTTTTGGAGCTAAATTGATAGAAAAGAACCTCAAAAATAAAAAGATCTCACTAATTTTTTTTAAGAAGGGTTTGGTGCCACGTCAACAAATCCCAACAATAGAACCAAAAATATCAATAGAACCTGATAGTTCAATATGGTCACATCACAACAACACGAACAACCGTAAAATGACCAGCAAAACAGCAAATGGTTTGAGATAGCAAAAAAAAAGCACACAAACGGTGTACAACGCTGGAAAACGGCCAGCAAAGAAATACGAAACAGTGTCTGGAGTCTAGAATCTAGGATTGGATTGAGCGCCTAGACTCTTTCATACCAAGTTAGAAATAGAAATAGGGAAACAAATATTAATAAATTTGTGTATATTTCTGAACGAATGAATGAATACAATAGGGTTAGCCTCTATTTATACAAGAAGACTGCTATATAGAAAAGAAAAATAATAAAATATAATTATGTACTAAATCAATCTAATTTTGTACTAAATCAATTACAATCATCCTTAAAACCAATTGTGATTAATCATAATTAATCACGCTAACATCACCTGCCTCAATATTTCGAGTGCGATTTATATATCTGTTGGGCTATTTCACTTAATACTAATTGGTTTTAAGTTGGAATCTAACATGGTATCAGAGCCAAGATCTCATTTTTGTTTCCGCCTACTTCGTTAGCCTTGTTTTTGCCTACTTCGTTAGGCTTGTTTCTGCCTACTTCGCTAGCCTTGTTTTCCCCTATTCTATCCAAGCATCTGTGGAGGGGGGTATTAAGAGTCCCACACTGCCTGTCTCAATATTTCGGGTGTGATTTATATATCTCTTGGGCCACTCTACTTAATGTCAATTAGTTTTAAGTTGAAATCTAACATTTGTAACGATTTCTCATTACTCTTGCCCATTGTACCTTACCCTTCTTCATTCTAGTGTAAACTAATCACTGATATGGGCCTTCCTCAAACTGGCAAAGGCCTGAAGTATTACCCCTAATAGATGTTCACAGTTCATATTTGACACCATGGTTATGTTGACAAAAAAAGATAGGTTCCTTTTTTTATTTTTTTAATTTGGTCCCTTATCTTTTATTTTTGTCAATTTAATCATTTATCTTGCAAATCGTCATTCAATGTGATCCTCTGTCATGATTCCTTCATCCCCTAATGGAAGTGATGACGTGTCACTAATTGGCGATGCCCATGCCATCGCCTTGTCATGTCCACATAATCCCTACGTCATAGTCACGTCATCATTATTAATGACACATTATTATTATTGTTAGGACATTTAATGATGAATTGTTAGATAAGGGACCAAATTGACAAAAAGAAAAGAAAGGAGACTGAATTAGAGAAAAAAAGAAGATAAGGGATGTAACATCCTCTTTTCTGGTTAAACTGTATAGATATGATAAGCTTATGAGATGACTCATGCTTAGGATAAGCTTGCTCATGATATTGTATGAGATGTCTCTTGGCCTAAATGAAATTCTTGTTTAGAAAAGCGTGCAGGTAAGTTAGGTAGGTAAATGTACAATAAAAAAGGAACATAAGTTAGCCTGCAGAAATAAATAGGACAAAATAAAAGTTTAGGAAAAATAACATATAGGTATAAATTGAGTAAATTGCTAGCAATAAATTTTGAGTATAAATTAATATGCTTGTAAGGCTTTCCATAAATTATTAATATAAATTAGATATTGGTTCATGGAGTAATATGTGAACTATGATCATAAACTATAGGAGTTGATTGATATCCAATTTGGTCCCTAGTAAAGATATGATGTATGATAGCAATGCTTGAGTGATCAAATGACTAGATATTGGTTAATATCGTTGGCTGTAAGACTATGCTTAGAAACTTAAGATTGGAAATGATAAAAGAAACCTGCATGACTGAAGGTAGTAAAAAGACGACCAATAAATTGATTCAAGTGTATATATAAATGGATAATGTTTAATTATTTGGTTTGACCTTCATGTATATTCGGGCACTAGTTGTATATGAAATCCTAGTTGTGGTAGAAGTTTCCATGAGTTTCAAGACAAATTGTTAAGAATACTTTCATATCATCTTTGAAAAATCAGCCTATATTCAGTTTCTTCAAGTATATAGATGGTATCATTGTTCGGAAATCTAATTATTGTGCTCGTAATAATTCAAATGAAATTTTGATTGCAGTATGAGAGATTTCTAAGATAGAATAAATGAATTATGGGAATACATATATGCATATACATATATATGCATATACATATATATGCATATACATATATATATATATATATATATATATTATATATATATATATATATATATATATATATATATATAGGTATAAAAAATCATAGAAACATATTTTGTCTCGCATTGAGACTGATCAACTCAATCTAGGATAAGTGCATATGCACTAAGAAAACTGTACAACTAAGTATTAGTAGAATCATGTTTGTAAATTGTGTACCGGTCACTTTACATGCTCAAAGCTATGAAATACTCAGAATCTGACACAAACTATAAGTTATAATAAGCATACCTCTAATAATTAGACAAGATAATACTTTGAATAAGGTAAACATATTTTGGGGACAAAATTTTAAAAAGGAGGGGAGAATTATAGCATCCTCCTGTCCAGCTAAACTATGTAGATATGATACACTTACGATGACTCATGCTTAGGATAAGCTTGCTCATGGCCTAAATGAAGTTCTTGTTTAGAAGTGTGCAGGTAAGTAGGTAGATGAATGTACAAAAGAAAAGGAACACAAGTTATCCTATAGAAATAAATAGGACAAAATAAAAGTTTAGGAAAAATAAAATATAGGTATAATATCATATTTAGAAAGCCCATTAGGCTAAACTAGATTTTTAATAATGTAAAAATTAGACACAAATTTCCAAAATTTTAAGAAGCTAAGTTACCTAAAATAATTAGTAGTTGTAACAAAAAGATTGAATTTAAAAGAAGATAATTTTTATAGGTAATTATTTTATCTATGTAAGTATAGTACCACTTTGATGTAAAATTGCATAAGGGACACTAAAGTAAATTAAGGGATGACACCTAGCTAAGGGGTGTGGGTCAAAAGGTGACACATAACACCTAATCTACAAGGTTTAGAGAATAGAAAAGGTCACGTGACAAAGCCTTCTTTTAACACACATACACCCAAAGGCTTCTCCTAGAAGCTACACACTACTTAGTAGCCAAGAAAACAACAATGGGCAAGTTGGAAAAATGATAAAAAGAAAAAAAGTGAAGGCAGCAAATGGAGGAAAGAGTTGAGAGCCGAGAGTGAGAGAATGAGAGCTTGAAGGACGCTTATATGATTCAAGTGCTTGTGTGCATAAGAAGAGCTACTAGTTGAGCTAGTGCTAGTAGCAAACTTGAAGAGGAGAAAGAGAGCTTCAAGATGGTATAGAAATAAAGGTCATCCACTTTTTAAAGTTAGAGCAACCCACGACCTTGAGGAAGAGAAGTAGGGGGATTTATCTTGCCTTTTAGTTTTCTTTGATGTTCTTATGCTTTTCTACTCCTATACATCTTCTATCAAGTTGATTTTGGGAAAAAGGGAAAGTTTTCTTCATTTTGTTCTTGATGGGGGTAGTGGATGAATGGTGTGTGTGGTGTGGAATTTTGGTGCTACATGTTGAAATAAAGGTTAGAAATGAGTAGGTGATGCTTTGGTTATGTTGATTTTGGGGGTTCCATTTTAAGGTGGGGTTAGGGTTATGCTGTAAGTGTTCTTATTGAAATTTGGCAAGATAGGATACTATGTGTGTTCTTGTCAATTTTTGAATTAAGTATCATTCTGGATTTGATGTTAAAGGTAGTCTTTGGTATAAAAGGCCTTCTTTGAATCCATGTGAGTTAATAGTTGGGGCTGTAGTGCAAAGGTAGATGCACAATTCTAGTATGGTCTTAAGTTTAGCTATGCTAAAAACAAAATTCGTGCTCTCTATGATCCAACTGATAACTCTGTGAAATAGAGTTATTACTCAAGCATTTCCTGATGCATTCATAGGCTAAATCCTTGAGTTTTATCTTATTTTCATTCAATTCTTGATAAAAAGTGTATAGGGAATACTTGTTCATACATCGTTATAAATTTAAATAAATACACTTGCTTTTTTTTTGGTAAATATTTAACTAATTTATAGAGAATACTTGTTCATACATCGTTATAAATTTAAATAAATACACTTGCTTTTTTTTTGGTAAATATTTAACTAATTTAGTATTTACTTACTTCCAAGAGCATGCAAAGAAAGAAGGGGGTGCTTCAGGGAACAAAATGAATGGAAACATGTGGAATCTCTTCTGAATACAGGGTAGGCCGCGACACTTCCTCTCTGGAGCTGTGTCCTCTAGCACTTTGTAGCAGTGTATGATGTCCATAGAGCAGGGAGCCGCGACACTCCCAAGCAATTGTCCTACGACTCCTTGTTAAAAATTAGTCTCACATTTGTGCCGCGATTCCCATAGCTTTTGTGCCGCGGCACCCCAATTCGGATGATACAACATTGATTTAAACTTGAAAATAGGATTTTGAGGGGTTAGAGAGCAGTTTTGGGACGCAACTTTTTTGGAGAGCAACTTTGGGAGAGAGTAGCAAGGTGTGGATGAAGGATTAGAGAAGCTTGATGCACCACCGTACATCCATCAAGACACCTAGTTCTTTCTTCCATATTCTCTTTAGTTTTCATGATGTCTTCGTTGCTCTTTCTTGAGATTGTGGTCTTTGTAACCATGATGTTCTAATTTCTTTTCTAGGGTCTAATGAATCTTATTATGCAATTTGAGCTGATTGTAATCCTTTCTTACCCTTGTGATTATTTTGGTTATGGTTTTCTAATTGTATGCTTGATGCTCACATTTGATTGACCATTATTTGTGATGTTTTAGTGAAACCAATGAACTAGACATAGGGATTTGGATGTTTGACCTTGGAATTAGAAAATGCATGTTCAATTGAATTCAATTGTATGGATGAGTTGATTAGCCAATAGGATATAAATTTACCTATTGGTCAAGCATAGCAAGTGTTTGATGTTTGTTCTCAATGCATGAAACTTTGTCAATTCACATAGAAATATAGTATTTTAATTAGGGTCCATAGGTTTACAAGGTCATCGAAAGAGGTTTGTAAATACTTAAACACATTGGTTAACATAACCAGTTCAGGATCAAGAGTAATGAAATGATTACATGCTGTCAAATGAAATAATAAGTGAAGTTAGATCCTAGATGCCCAAACCATTGTTTTTCTCTGTTTATTTTCATCTTGTTTTGGAATTATTTCTTTATTTTGTTCTAGCATTTAATAATATTGATTTAAACTTGAAAATAGGATTTTGAGGGGTCAGAGAGTAGTTTTGGGATGCAACTTTTTGGAGAGCAACTTTGGGAGAGAGTAGCAAGGTGTGGATGAAGAATTAGAGAAGCTTGATGCACCACCGTACATCCATCAAGACACCTAGTTCTTTCTTCCATATTCTCTTTATTTTTCATGATGCCTTCGTTGCTCTTTCTTAAGATTGTGGTCTTTGTAACCATGATGTTCTAAATTTCTTTTCTGGGGTCTAATGAATCTTATTATGCAATTTGAGCTGATTGTAATCCTTTCTTATCCTTATGATTATTTTGGTTATGGTTTTCTAATTCTATGCTTGATGCTCACATTTGATTGGCCATTATTTGTGATGTCTTGGTGAACCCAATGAACTAGAAATAGGGATTTGAATGTTGGACCTTAGAATTAGAAAATGCATGTTCTATTAAATTCAATTGTATGGATGAGTTGATTAGCCAATAGGATAGAAATATACCTATAAGGCAAGCATAGCAAGTGTTTGATGTTTGTTCTCAATGCATGGAACTTTGTCAATTCACATAAAAATATAGTATTTTGATTAGGGTCCATAGGTTTACAAGGTCATCGAAAGAGGTTTGTAAATACTTAAACACATTGGCTAATATAACTAGTTCAGGATTAAGAGTAATGAAAGGATTGTATATTGTCAAATGAAATAATAAGTGAAGTTGGACCCTAGATGCCCAAACCATTGTTTTTCTCTATTTATTTTCATCTTGTTTTGGAATTATTTCTTTATTTTGTTCTAGCATTTAATCACTCAAATCAATTTGATTGCCTGGAATAGAGAGTAAGTAGTAATTGGTTAATACTTAGCATAATTTTTAATACAATCCTCGTGGGAATGATACTTGAATACTCATTTTTATTACTTGTCGACATATGTGCTTGCATAGTCTAGCAAAACGGACAATAAGTTTTTTGGCATTGTTGCCAGGGATTGTTTTTGAAATTTTGTGTTAATATTAATATCGAGTTGCTAATCTTTATTTCCAGGTACCAATTTTCAGTGCATGCGACGCTCACATAGTTTTGAGATTCTCCCTTTTGACTCAGAGATTGAAAGGACCTTTCGTAGGCTCTTGAGGGAAAGAAATCAAACTACAAGGAGTACCACCATGGCAAACGAAGAAGACTTTACACAATCAATGAGGGACTTTACAACACCTCAGGTTCAAGACTTACATTCAAGCATCAGGAGGCCAGCTATAAAAGCCAATAAATTTGAGATCAAGCTGGCCATTATCCAGATGATTCAAGCATCAGTGCAGTTCAGAGGCATGCCTAGTGACGATCCTAATGCACACCTTTCTAACTTCTTGGAGATTTGTGACCTTTTTGACATAATGGAGTCTTTAAAGATGCCATCAGATTGAGGCTATTCCCATTCTCCCTTAGGATAAAGCCAAGAGTTAGCTAAACTCATTACCGGCAGAGTCCATCACAACAAGGGATGATTTAGCCCATAAGTTCCTTGCCAAGTATTTCCTTTCGATGAAGACAGCATAGATGCATAATGATATCACCTCGTTTGTGCAATACGACTCGGAGTCACTATATGAAGCTTGGGATAGGTGTAAAGATCTCATCTGAAGATGCCTTCACCATGGCATTCCGAAGTGGTTGCAAGTTCAAACCTTCTATAATGGGTTGTTAGAAAATATTAGAGTAACTATTGATACTGCAGCAGGTGGCACTATCATGAGTAAATCTATTGATGCCGCCTATGATCTTCTTGAGGAGATGGCCACCAACAGCTACTAATGGCCTTCGGAGAGGTTTGCACCTAAAAGAGTGGCGGGTATACATGAAGTTGATGCTCTCACATCGCTTTCAGTTCAAATGGCAGCACTCTCCAAGATGCTTGACACCATGACATTCAATTCAGTGCCAAGCGGAACCAATAACTCAGCTTAGATTTGTGATCATTGTGGGAACATTCACTTTACTGTGAATTGCACAACTAGCCTGGAGAGTGTGCAATATGCCAGTTAATTTTGTCAACCTAGTCACAATAATGCTTTTGGCAACACACTTACAACTCTAGTTAGTGGAACCATCCTAATTTCTATTAGGGTGAAAATTCTCAAGGTTCTTCTTCTTCTTCTCAACCTAAAGAAGCACCTCGTGCTCCTCTCAGTTTCCAACAATAGAGCTCCCCTCAAGCAAAAATTTTAATGCCAACTTCCAACTTGGAGAAGATGTTTGCTCAATTCATAACTAGCCAACAAGACTATATGACTAAAACTGATTCAAGGTTTGCCTCCCACGATGCTTTGATGCAAAGCCAAGTGGCTTCCTTGAGGAATCTCGAGACTTAAGTTAACTAACTTGCCCAAGCTTTAAACAATAAGCCCCCAGGGTCTTTTCTAAGTGATATAATCAACAATCCTAAAGGTGCCTCTAATAAGCATTGTAAGGCCATATCATTGAGGAGTGGGAAAGAAATAGAAGGGAATCCCAAGACCAAGCTACTTGAAGAAGATGTTGAGGTGACAAAAGGGGAGGTGGTTGTGAGCAATGAGGTTGAGAAGAATGAGGAAATTGCCAAGAGGAAAGTTGACGGCAAGAAGAAGGAGGACAAGCCTTATACACCACCTCCACCTTTCCCTAATCGGCTAGCTAAACAAAAACTGGATGCTCAATTCCAAAGTTTTTGGAGATTTTCAAGAAACTTTACATTAGCATACCATTTGCTGAGGCTTTGGAACAAATGCCTAGTTATGTGAAGTTTATGAAGGACATGCTATCCAAGAAGAGAAGGCTTAGGGAATATGAGACCGTAGCGCTCATAGAGGAATGTAGTGCCATCTTACAAAATAAGCTACCTCCTAAGTTGAAAGACCTAGGAAGCTTCACCATCCTTTACACTATTAGTGAGAGATTCTTTGGTCAGACATTATGTGATTTGGGGGCCAGCATAAATCTCATGCCCTTTTAAATATACCAAAGATTTGGTTTAGGGGAGGCTAAGCACACATTGGTTATCTTGCAACTTGCGGACCAAACCTTGACCTATCCTCAGGGAATAATTGAAGATGTCCATGTTAAAGTGGAAAAAATCATATTTCCGAGGGATTTGATTATCCTTGATATGGAGGAAGATAGAGATGTCCTTCTCATCTTTGGAAGACCATTTCTTGCAACCAGAAGAACTCTCATTAATGTTGAAAAAGGGGAGCTCACTATGAGAGTGCAAGATTAAGAGGTAACTTTTAATATTTTCAAAGCAATGAAATTTCGTCAAGATCTTGAAGAATGCTCGTCTATGAATGTGCTTGATGGGATGACATCTAATGAGTTTTGTGCAGTAACCCATGTGACCCTCTTGAAGCTTCTTTGATTTCAACATGTGAAAATCAAGATGAGGAATTGAGAGAGCTTATGAACTTATTGGATACTTTGCCTAGATGGAATAGAAATCCTAAGTTTGAGCTATTGGATCTTTCTAATAAAGTGGTCAAATCATTCAAATCATCCATTGAGGGACCTCCAATTTTGGAGCTTAAACCTTTTCCTTCTCATTTGCGCTATGCCTATCTTGGTGGTAAAGCTACTCTCCTGGTTGTCATTTCATCATCTTTCTCTCAAATGCAAGAAGATAAGCTACTTGGAGTGCTTCGTGAGTATAAGTTAGCTACGGGATGGTCCATTTCCAATCTCTTCAGAGAAAGTCCAGCCTAGGACTATAAACGGGGTTGGGAGGCAACCCAAGTCCTATACCTTCTCTTTATTTTGCTTTATTGATGCTTTTACTTTCATAGAGTAGTTATCTATCTTCTTTTGATTCTATTGGGTATTTGATTTCTTGTTTATCTTAGTTTGAGTTTATGGTTTTTGTTTAGAGTATGTGTTGTGGAGCTGTGAAATAAATGTTAAATGTTGATGCGGTTGACTTAATATGTATGCTTATGGAAGGATGTATGCTATTTAAAATTTAATTGAGCTTTAGTGTTTCTTTGATATGTAAATACATTTCCCTGTACATGATTAAGAATCCTGGAATAACAATAGTTGTGCTCATCTAAAGAAGACCGTGACTTACCCTGTTGTGATAAAGACTTAATTTCTGAAAAAGTGCATGACTCTCTCTTGAGGTGAAATTCTAGGCTAAGCATGTTTGATGAAATGATTAGGGCATTCTTTGGATTGGTTAAGCCTTTCAAGCCTACCTATGTATGCAAGAATATCCCTAGTACCCATGTTGAGCCTTGTGAATGTGTTGGCCTTTATGTTTTGTTCTTTTCTCACATCATCCTTACCTTTTAGCCCTTAATTATAGTTTATCCACCATTGTCCGTGTTGGGAACATATCTTCTAAATGCCTAATTGAGTCAGAAAAAACAAGGGTGCACTACTATAGGCATGTTTTAGAACCCAACAAATTTGTGGTTTGAAATGAAGAAAATGATGAAAAGAAGGAAAGTAAGAAATTAAAAAAAAAATTGTAATGATGGAAAATTATCTAAAAAAAAAAAAACTTTTGGGGTTCTTATGCTAGAAATTGCTTTTTATGTAATGGTTGTTTGGCTCATTTAGGACTTTTTCAAAATTGTCTGTCCCAATGTTTGTTTTATCCTTCCCTTCATTTCTTTACCCATTGCCCTGACCTTACACTACAAGCTTGAAAGACCCTCTTGATCATTAATCATGCGTGGTTCTACATTAGTGGATAGAAAGATGAAAGACATTTTAAAGGGAATCTGAGTTAAAGTTGCTTGGGTATCATCATGAGTTTTCTTAGATGTGCATGCTAGAGTTAGGTGTTGGGTGATGCAGATTAATAGTTGCAAGCCCAAGTACAGGTTGTTTTAAGTAATAAATTCTCGGAAGTCCAAGGTCGATCCACAGGGAATTGATGAAGAAAGATTCTTTGACGTAAGGTAAATATTTTGTCACAACAATAAAAGTGATAAAACTTAGTAAAAAAAAATATTTACTTGAGTTAGGAGATCCACTCTTGGTAAGTAAATTAAGGATAAGATTAATTTTTTTATAACTCAATTAGAATCCACGCATAATGGAGGTTCCAATTGAAAAATACAACATTCAAAGTTCATTTAAAATTATATACGTAATTATATTATGGTTCCTTTAATTATTTATTAACACCACCACTTATAAATGAGTTCAAGCATTCATTGTGTCAACCTCTTGTTTACAATGAATCAAGATCTCTACTTTACAAGGAGAGTTTCTAAATTGATTGAAAAAAGAATACAACACGTATAATGACCACTTGATAATATATCATTTAAGTATAAGAAAAAAATTAATCTAACCTTAATTTATTACCAAAAGCTTCACCCTTTCACCTAAGTAAAATAAAAATTAGTTACTCATAGACAAGAAGAAAGAAAGAGAGAAGAAGAAAAAAAAGAACATAACTTCAATTTAGAATAAAAGAAAACTACAACAAGATAAATAAATAACATAATAGCGTGATCTTGATAACTAACACCAAGATTCTTAAATGATTAGCTAAGGCTCCTTTTTATAGAGGATTATGGATACAAAATGACAAGGGGGCTAATTCATGAGTGAGTGGATGAGTGGAAAATGAGTGAAAAATGCCAAATGACTTTTGATGAGTGGAAAATTATTGAGATTCTTTATCTCTGAAATCATTCAGTGCTAAACTCATTACATTCTTCATTTTATCACCAAGTGGTCTTCACCAAAGTTATAGGATTTTGTCTTAACTTTCAAATTTCATTAGTTTCAGCCCAAAAGCTTCCTACAGCTGAAGATATGGTCCAATTACTGCATACTGCTCAGGTCCAGCTATAGCTCCTCTATTCTGACTTGAAAGCCCAATATAACCTCTAAGAAATATGAACTGGGTCTTATGTTCTTCATAAAAGTTGTAGATATGGGTCTTAACGTGAAGATGCCAAAATTTTAGCCTAATTCGGTTCTTAAAACCCGAGTTATGCTCTGATTACTACATACTGATCAAGTTCCAATCACAAAACCTGTGTTCTAACTTCCAAGACCAAATAGCTTTACTAGATGTCTAATTTTGACCAAGAGCTCTCATGAAAGTTGTAGAACTCTCTATTATATTTCCTACAAAGTAAAATATATAATTATTAGACATCTAGAACTCAAGATATGGCCAAAATAAAGAAACAGTTTAAGACGTAAATCATGCTGAAAAAATCAATTAAGTCCAATTTGAGTCCAAACTTATAAAACATAGCCAAGCTCAATCAATTAAGTACATGGAGAGTGTAAATGACTAAAAATGAGGGTTTATTAATGTATAAAATATGTGATTACCAAATTCTCTCACATTTAGCTTTTTGCACTCCTGGGCAAAACACATAAGACCAAAACTAGGGAACAAGGAAAAATAACACAAACTCAAAAGCTAAAAATTCTAAAAGACTCAATTTCTAATAATATTTAAGAATGAAGAGCAACCAATCATTCAAGGGATCAAAACATTTATGAGGTAATGTTTCTTCACATCTTAAACCAACAAGCAAGGAAATTTCAATTGAAAAGTATATGTCAAGAATGATAGATCCTCACAAAATTCACTCTCAATCCCTCAAATGTTTAAAAGGTAGGTATTTCACTCAATTCACCCATGAAAATTGCACTACCATAAGCTTACTTATCTTCTATTTCTCCACTACTCAGAACACACGCACACACAAATCATGAGAACTTTATTCAAGGTTGTAATGGGGTCAAGAGAATGGGGTCAAGGGATAGGAGGAGGTAATATGGATATGACAAGTTAAATACCAAAGAGAATAAAAGAGCATGAGAACTGAGTTCAATTAACAAGCATGAAAATTCATCCTAACTCCACTTAATACAAATTTCCTTTACATATTCTTTTCATTTCCTTTATTGCCTTGTTGGCCATTATTTATATTTTTTTTTTTTTTTATTTTTTATTTTATTTTGAAGATGAACATAATATATACATTTTTTAATTAAACATTTTTTTTACCAACCATTCTGCACACATACCCCCACACTTGTTCAAGAACTCATCCAATGACAAAGCTAATGTTCTCTTATTCCCTAAGGCCGGGTAAGAACATGATTTTTCATTTAAGGCACATAATGAGTTCGAAACAAAGAATGGTCAAATAAACTCAAAGGGGTTAAGTAAAGGGAAATAGGTAATTTCCAATGCCTTACATTAGCAGGAATCAGAGAATTTTCAAGAAGTCATAAGAGTGCTTGGTTTCATATTAGGAATTAGAGAATTTCCAAGAAGTCATAAGAGTGCTTGATATCATATTGAGACAATATGTTGCTGAGCAAGACTGCCTATTTTTGCGCCAATCATTCTGGGTTATTTGGTTAAAGTAGTTATTTCAAGAAAAATGCCTCAATCATGTTTATGTATGCATGTGAAAATGTAGTCTCAAAAAGAATCAAAGCAAGTTCTAGAGTAACAATTCTATGAGTAAAAATCACACAAGAAAGAATAGAATGGTACAAATGTTCAATCTATTCATCAATAAGCTCAAAATCTCACAAGGCATAATTTTATCATTCTCAGTCCACCAATTCAACATCCATAACCAAGCATGTGATTTTTAAGAAAGAAGACAATTTACTCAATCATACAAATTTCCCTGAATTTGAATTGCTACTTCCACATAAACTAGTTATCTACCTAATTACTCCTTACTCTGCCACCAATTTTGATGCGTCTCAAGAGTAAATAATTTACTCCTTACTTTGCCATCCTTAATTACTTTTGTTGTTAATAAATTACTGACAAATATATTAATAAACACACTTCCTTTTTTTTTGGTTTTTTTTTCACACAACTATCTTTCCCCCCAACCAGATCACAACATTGTCCTCAATGTCAAAACATAGATAGGTAAAGGATAGAAGATAATACCTGTTGTTGCAATTACTGAAAAGAAAAACTTTACACAAATTAAAATAGAAACAAAGTACAATGAATAAAACCAAAGGTAAAGAAAAGTTAAAGATGAAGTGCCAGATCATACTCTTGTTCCTTGCTGCCTCCCTTGCTGTTGCCTTCTGATTAATCTATCTGAGCTATTACTAGTTCAGGTTCATAAACAAAAGCTTGTAATTTATCAATTAATTCATTAACAGTAGAAGTAGATATAAGGGGTTTTCTTATTGAAGGTGTGATAAACTTCTGTTCCATAGCATGGTCAACAAAAGATAACAAATTATCAAAGAAATTATTAATATTCAACAAACCTATGGGTTTATGGTGGATGTTCAGTTGAGCCCAAGAGATAATTTCAAAAACTTCTTCCTAAGTACCAAAACCACCCGGTAAGGCAATGAATGCATCAGAGTTTTCAAGCATTGTCCTCATTCGTCCATGCATAGATGATACTTGAATTTCCAGCCTAATTGTCTTTCCAATGATGTTCCTTCGAGTTAAAGGTTCAGGAATGATACATAAAATTTGACCACTTCTTATATGTGCAAAAAGTGATACAGCCCCCATTAACCCAATGCTACCTCCCCCATATACTACACGAATATTCCTCGCAGCAAGTGTTCTACTAATAGTGCTTGCTGCGTTTACAAACTCTAAACCCTTCCCATAACTTGTCCCACAAAATACATAGATACTGGTAAATCTACGAACCGAAGAAGAAGCTCCCTCCATTTCTACACTCACACTCTCTTTGAATGATTATGAATTATTGAAAAATGAAGAAAATGAAATATTTAAATAGAGAAGAGAATAGAAAATATAATAATAGCTCCTGTATAGGTAGGTTGGCTGTTGTCAAAAAAGTTTGAATCTAAGAAACTTTTTTTTATTTTTATATTTTATATTTTATATTTTATATTTTATATTTTTTTTAGACTTCAAGAAAATTAGCAGGGTAAAGAAGTCTAGAAACCCTTGAAGGACCCCGCCCAAAGGATCGTCTATCTAAAACCAAAATACAACAAAATCATACAAAGATAAAAAGAAATAAAATAACAAATGATGGCATACCTTTATGTATAGTTTTCATGGTGTATCTTTGTACTGCGCGTCATGAGTGCAGTAATACCAAGGCGGCCAGCCAATCTGAGAATTATTCTCCCTCCTACTTGTGGGATATTTTGGATTGAGCTACAATGCAACTAATTAAAGTGCGTAAATCTGACAGCTACCACCAACGACCACAGCCAGTGAGAGGTTACTGGAGAGCCCATGGCATTAAATCACAGGATCCAGCTTAGAGGCATTGTCACGTGAGAATGCAAACATGAGACGCTTCTATCTATCGATCAGTAAGCAGAGCCTACGGTTAAAACCTAGGAATGCTTGCGTGGTTCTCTACAGAGCATGGCACACGAACCTTATTTACGAACCAGCATGCGAAGGTCCACCCGAGTCAATGACGGGTCTGCCATTGGCAGGGGCTCCTAATCTAATTAAAGACCAAGTACAATCGAAGTTTCACCCTCTTTTTTTTTTCTTAGGAGATGTATAAGATAATATATACATGTTGTTATGATTGTGGCTCACATCTTCCTCTGGTTTTACGTCTAATAACGACTTAAACGCCTTCTATGAGTCGAGGATAAGTTTCCCATCCAATTCTCTTATAAATTAGCAAATAGGGTCTTTTGAGTCAAATTCTCAAGACTGTAATGCTTTTGCTCATCCCTGAAAAGATTCCACAAATTAATAAGTTCACGCTCTTGCTCATCCCTGAAAAGATTTCACAAATTAAGAAGTTCACGCTGCATATATCCAGAAGAATGCATCTCAAGAGTCAATAATATATTATCTAATGACTCCTTACTCAGTCCATTCTTAATGAAGAATATTTTATCTTCTCTATTTGCGGAAACTATTTCCAAAGAATAACATCGTGTGTTACAATTCCATCGCACACATTTGTAACAAACTTGCATTCTTTTTGCTCCTCTCCTTTTAGAATAAGAACTATTACCGAGACCTGGCATGTATGGGACAAATGAATTTGAATATTCACCAGCTAAACGAACCTTTGCTTCGATTATCCAACGTATATCTTCAGAGATGCCCATGTGCATTAACAGTCTCAGTCTTTCACACCTAGATTTGTAGATTTTTGTTAGGGCATCTTGAGGGAGAGATGGAAAATGATTTCTTATATTCGAGAGAATGACATCCATTTTAAAAGGAGAAGAAATCAGTTATTATGAGAAACTGAAAAACAAATCGACTTGAGAGTCACGGAGTACCGTTATCCGCCACTTAACTGGAAACACAAAGAACTACAAAAAAAAGTAAAAAAAAATTAAAATAAATTCTACTCATAACATG
Organism: Ormosia semicastrata; assembly: GCA_029884595.1. Lineage (NCBI taxonomy): Eukaryota > Viridiplantae > Streptophyta > Magnoliopsida > Fabales > Fabaceae > Ormosia > Ormosia semicastrata. The sequence continues at coordinate 11,811,281 of JAQQTO010000062.1, read as the reverse complement.
GATTAGAAAGGGAGATGAATTCTACCTCAACAACTTGATGTTCCAGAAATGGTTTGAGCCTTTGTCCAATGACCTTAAATACATTACCATTCATAGAGTTCTCAATGTTTATAGCCCTATGAAGATACACAGATTTGATAATAAAAGGGCCAATCCACCTAGATCTCAATTTTCCAAGGAATAGGTGAATACGAGAATTATAAAGTAGAACTTTTTGACCAATTTCAAAAGATTTTCTCAAAATTGATTTGTCACGAAAAGCTTTTGTTCTAGTTTTATAAATCTTTGAGTTTTCATATGCATCATTTCTCAATTCCTCAAGTTCATTTAATTGTAATTTGCGTAACTTGGAAGCATCATGAAGATTTAAATTGAAAGCTTTAATGGCCCAAAATGCTTTATGCTCTAATTCTACAAGCAAGTGACAAGGTTTTCCATAGACTAACCGATAGGGTGACATGCCTATAGATGTTTTGAAAGCAGTATGGTAAGCCCAAAGTGCATCATTTAATCTTAAAGACCAATCTTTACAATTTGGGTTAACAGTTTTTTCCAAAATTTGTTTAATCTCCCTATTTGCTAATTCTACTTGTCCACTTGTCTAATGATAATAAGGGGTAGCAATTTTATGGGTAATGTCATATTTCTTCATTAAGGATTCAAATGGTTTATTGAAAAAATATTTTTCCCCATCACTGATGATAGCTCGAGGGATTCCAAATCGACTTAAAACATTTTCTTTTAAAAATTTAAGAACAATTTTGTGATCATTGTGTCGACATGGAATTGCTTCAATTCATTTTGAGACATAATCAAATGTAACCAAAATATACACAAGTCCAAATGATGATGGAAATGGACCCATGAAATCAATTCCCCAACAATCAAAAATTTTAATGACAATGATAGGGTTCAAAGGTATCATGTCTCTTTTAGAAATGGAACCCAATTTCTGACAACTTTCACAACTTTTACAAAACATATAACTGTCCTTAAATAAAGTGGGCCAATAAAATTCACACTGTAAGATTTTCAGAGTTACTTTTTTTTGAAGAAAAATGATCTCCATATGCTTCTAAATGATAAAATTTAATGACACTACTTACCTCATTGTCGGGTACACATTTCCGAAAGATTTGATCAGAATAATATTTGAACAAATATGAGTCATCCCAATAAAATTTTTTCACCTCAATCAAAAACTTTTTTTTGTCTTGGTGCGTCCATTGAGGTGGCATCTTACCTGTTACAAGAAAATTTACAATGTTAGCAAACCAAGGCATAGAATTGACAAAAAATAAAAATTCATCGGGAAAAGAATCATTGATAGGTGTGTTATTAAAAGATGATCCTGTTGAAAGTATGGACAAATGATATGCAACAACATTTTCAGCTCTTTTCTTCTTTTTAATTATGATATTGAATTCTTGAAGTAGCAAGATCTACCGTATCAACCTAAGTTTGACATCCTGCTTAGACATTAAATATCTAATGGCAGCATGATCAGTGAAAACAACAGTGGAAGAACCAATTAAATAAACTCAAAATTTGTCTAATGTAAAAATTACAGCAAGTAGTTATTTTTCAGTAGTGGTGTAATTCATTTATGCACTATTCAATGTTCCACTTATGTAATAAATTATATTAGGCTTATCTTCCTTTCTTTGTCCTAAAACAGTACCAATAGCAAAATCACTAGCATCACACATTAACTCAAAAGGTAAAGACCAGTCAAAGGATTGCATGATAGGAGCAGATGTCAAAAGACCGATTGATTTTTCAAAAGATTTTTAACAATCTTGGGTCCAATCAAATGGTGTATCTTTTGTTAGGAGATTACATAATGGTCTAGATATGGCACTAAAGTCCTTCATGAATCTTCTGTAAAATTTTGTATGTCCTAAAAAGGAACCAACTTCTCTGACTATTTTTGGGGAAGGCCAATGAGCAATTAATTCAACTTTAGCCTTATCAACTTCAATTCCTTTAGAAAATATCACATGACCTAACACTATTCCTGAGGTAACTATGTAATGACATTTTTTCCAATTTAACACAAATCATTTTTCTTCACATCTTTTAAGAACTCTTTCCAAATTATCAAGACAATTTTCAAAAGAATTTCCAAAAACTATCAGGTCACCCATGAAAACCTCTAAATAATGCTCAATCATGTTACTGAAAATACTTAACATGTATCTTTGAAAAGCTATCGGAGTATTACAAAGACCAAAAGACATTCTTCTATATGCAAAAGTGCTAAAAGGGTAAGTAAAAGTGGTATTTTCTTGATCATCTAATGCAATTGGTATTTAATTATGTAACACCCTCCCTAGGGCGTCACATTTTAAAATAAAAACTTAAACCAATTATAATTATTTTATAAAAGTTTGAGTTTCAAAATACAAATTTTAAAATTTCTTTTTCGCAGAAATATAAACTTACCAAAAATTAAGAGTAACAATGAAATTAGATTAAACTGATTAACATACATATGCCATATACATCACAAAATAATCAACAATAAATTAAAACATGAAAATTACAGACTCAGAGAAACAGTAGTAAACCCAAAGAAAGTTACTACTAATAGCACTGAATAACACTAACGAGGAAGAATAAAACTCAACCTAAAAAAAATTCCATTTCTTCACCAACCGCATCATGTTGAAACTTGGAAGATTACTTCTTGATTGCTGTCACCATCTACGAATATTGTCTCCAATAAGCCTCAAAATACGCTTCGCCTACTACACGAATTTAAACAATACAAACCAAACAAAACAATACAATAAAGAGGTGAGATCCCCTTTTACCTTTACCAGTACGGTAGCAAAGAATGATACGAATGACTAGATCATTCCATACACACAGTCAATACATGAATTTAGTCATATTATCGATTTACAATTAATTCTAATAAGCATATATTGTAATCGAATAAACCACAATAACATTACCAGGATAGATATAACAATTCACACTATATAAAATGCCATAACAATAAATCATAATAATATAGAATCAAGATTAAATGCAATATCAACATATAATATCCCAAATAAAAGATCATAGGTAAACGATCACGATAAAAGATAATAATGTACCACATATAAACATATGCAATGTGACACAATCCTACTCCATGGAGCTACAATACATACAACGATATCGAGAGAATGAGTTGAGACTTCTATTAGTATCTTGCCTTGACCAATCCAAATATTGATCCTTGTTAAAACTTTGTGCCTATAGCTTTGGCTACCCCGACCACTATTGCAAAAACTTTGTGTCTATAGTGACATGATTGCTATTGATTGTCAATACTTTGTGTCTATAGCCCACGAAAAATAATCATAATAAAAACAATGGCATAGCATACAACCCAGACACAAGTATACTCAAAAAATCAATAGTCCTCTCAAAACTTGATTAAGGATAGTGCTCGTCGAGAACATAAGTGTGTTATCATGTACCAAATGAGCTACCTCCGACATATGGAGTAGTGCACACTATGAACTCCAAGTCCGTATCGAAAAAATGAACACACTATACCTATCACATCGACAACACGATGTTATTCATCTCGTCAATCAAATCACCAATTCGTAAATTGGCACGACTCAAGTGCATGAACAAAGCAATAATTACCAAAATATCCTCGTGTTTCAATTATTTATATAAGTGTCATCAATTTCCAATTATTTACAAAAATACCATCAAATCTCCATCATTTACAAAAACGCCACTAAACTTCCATTATATACAAAAATGCCATCAAACTTTCCATTGTTTACAAAAATGCCATCAAACTTTAAATAATCACAAAAACACCCTCAGATTTCAAATAATATCAAAAACGCCCTCAATAGCAAAAATAATTACGTAAATGCCCTCAATGGCATAAATCTCAAAATACAGTACGCTCCCACTTGGCGCATTATCTTTTTCATAAAACCAAATCACAATACGCACCCACTTGGCGCATTATCTTTTTCATAAAACCAAATCACAATACGCACCCACTTGGCGCAACATAACTTCTCATATATCTGTGTCCACCACATTGGCCCAATAGTAAAATTTGCTGTTTTTGTCAATCGCGTAGAAAATTTATTTTATTTTCAAAATCTTGTCGTTTTCACAATATATATCACATTTCCAATCGCGTAAATATAATTTGCTGTTTCCTCAATCGCGTAATAATTTTATATCATTTTCTCAATCGCATAAGCTTTTTAAATCATTTTCTTTTCCGTTTTCCTCAAATAAATAGTTTTTGACTAATAAACAAAATATTTAAGCAATTTAAAACCATTTAAAATATTTTTCAAGCTACTGTAAAATATTTCAAATTAATGTATAATCTTTGTAAATACTAACAATACTTAAATTAGTTTCTAAAATTCAATTCGACCATTCCATTTTTAATAATCAAAACATTTTGATAAAATTTCCTTTAACATGCTTACTTACCTTAGATTATTTAGAATCCAATTTTTCTCACTTTTTGGCATGTTGGCCGAAATCTCATAGTATAAATAAAATTCCAAAAATTCATTTCTTTGTTCTAATTCACTTGAATTCACTTGATATTCATTAAAAACATTGTAAATCACCTTAATTCCTTCCATTCAATGGTATGACCGAACCTAGGGTTTTGCATTCTTTGGAATGCTCATGCATTTCTAACATTATAATAACACATACAATACATATGCCACATATTTCAACACTATAGGCATGCAAAATATTCTAAAGCTATAATCATGCATATAAAAAATAAATAAATCACCAACCGAAAAACACTTAAATAATCAAATAATTAACACAAGCCACAACAATTCAAACCACCACAACTAACAAACCGAATCCTCATGGATTCTTCATACACAGACAAAAACATTCCTCACCACCAACACATGGTTGATGAGGGTAATCTCCTCTTACCTCTTGAAGACAGGCTTTCTAAGCTTTCCTTTTCCTTCTAGAATTCGTATACTTCAAACTAAAATCCCTAAAATTTTCAAATAATTAGTACACACACATACAAGGCTTGAGAATGACAAACCATGAAATAAACATGGCTTAGAAATTCAGAAAAATAAATTTGAACCAAAGAAATCAAAACTCACCTTTAGGGAAGTAAGAAAAATGATGGATTTTGGACTTGATAGAGTAGGATTTTGGCAAAATCTTGTGAAGAAAAAGTGTTTAGAATATGGTTTTGATTTAAGAAAGATGAAGAGGAAAAATTATGGAGGTTTGGTTATATGGGTAAGAAGCTTGATCGAATAGAGAGAAGAAAATAGAAGAAGAAAGATGCTTGGGGTCTTGGTGTTTTTGGAGAGAAAATGGAAGACTTGTACATAGAGAAGGGTGAAAATGAAAATGAAGAAAGCCTCCCCAAAGAGCTGCTGCCGTGAGGTCTTTTTGGTGAGATTAAGTGATTAAAATCACATGGAAATTATCCTAGCCACCCATCCACTCAACGGTTGAGATCACATCTTGTTGGTGTGTTCAAGAAGCTTTGTAAAGCTTATCCTATAAGCTTCCAAATGCATGGCCGTGAATCACTTAAGAGAAAGTGAGAATTATTTATTATTTTGCTTCTTTAAATGATAGCTAATTAGAAAAGTGACCAAATATATTTAAATTGATAAATTGGCTTTTATTTAAATGCATGGCCGGAAATGCATTTGAGAGAAAAGTGAATATAAAATGAATTGACTAATTATAGAATTCCTCCAAGAATGAATTGCCGTGGAATCACATGCAAAAAGGCCACCAATTTTGACTCTCTAAGACTCCATCTAAGCCTTAGAATTCACCAAGGGTCAAGATTAAAACTTAATCACTAAGCTTGTTTCCTATTGGCTACTCCAAGCCTTGTCACATGTTCTTGAATATTCCATTTTTGCCTCCTTAAGCTGCCCAACCGTGTAAGTCCTTCATTAATTAAGAATTCAATTTGTTTTATTTACATGTTAATCAATTAGGAAATTTATTTGGCTAAATATCCTAATTAAATCCTAATTAGCATTCTAATCATATGACTAATATATCTAATATATACTAACATATATCATAACCTTTAATTAATATTAGGATCTCTAATTAATATTTTAGATTATAATTAGTTAAATTAAACTAGTCTACTTAATTGTTTATCTAATTACATAACTAGTTAATTAGACAAATAATTACATATTTTATAATCTCTAAACAATATTAGCATATTTAATTAGTATTTATATTATAATTATTTTATAACTAAACTAGTTTAATTAGTTTGCTAATTAAGTAATTAATCTAGTCAAACTAAGCAATTAATTACTAATCCTAAAGTCAAGCCTACAAATTTTTGACTTAATCCTAGCATGATTCATCTTTAAATCCTATCCATTGATCAAATCCATGGTCATCATCCAAGCTTATCCATCAAGATTCAATCCTAGCCATTCATCAAATCTATGGTCATCATTCAAATCCACCAAGATTCAATCTAATGGTCAAAATGGTCAAGCCACTTTTTTGTTGACTTCTCTTTATTAGTTTGACTTCTAGTGTGTCTTATTTCTATTGGTCCAAGTTTCTTGTTTCTATTGGTTACTTTATTTATACGTGGGTCCCACACACAAGATGTCGGCCCACTGTCAAAATTTATAATTGAGGAATAAAATAATACTAAAAATTATTTTATCGCAAAATTCTAAAAATTACTTAAACTAATTTATATATCAATCAGAATTGGGTTTAGTAAGATCCCCCAACTCTAATTAATTAAAATAATAATTTTTCTGGTCGGAAAAATATTATTTTCCTGTCCCGGAGCAAATCTCACAAAAAGTCCAAATAAAATCACAGACAGTAATATCAAACACTGTATCATGTAGAAAAACCAAAAACAAGACATTCCGTAATGGTCATTTTTCCATTTTTCCCCATCACAAGCACTCAAAACGGTCAAATAAAATAACAGGTATTTTCAATTAAGGATACATCGGTCTTTTACCCAAAAATTGGGGTGTTACAAATTATACCTTGAATAACCATCAAGAAAACAATAGTAGGGATGTCCTACTACTCTTTCCAAAATCTGATCAAGAAATGACAAGGAGAAATGATTTTTCCTAGTGGCTGCATTCAATTTTCTAAAATCAATACACATACCCCAACTGGATGAGACTCGGGTAGGTATTAATTCACATTTTTCATTTTCAACTACTGTTATTCCAAATTTCTTAGGCATTGTGTAGGGCTTACCCACTGGCTATTAGAGATAGGATAGATAATTCCAACATCAAGTAATTTAAGAACTTCAGTTCTAACTACCTCTTTCATGTGTGAATTTAATCTTCTTTGAGGTTGTTGAGATGTTTTAGCATTATCCTTTAAATGTATTCTATGTTTACAAATTAATGGATTAATACCTTTTATGTCCTTTAATGTCTATCCAATTACATTTTTATGCCTTTTAAGTACTTCTATCAATATATTTTCTTGTTCTTTGGTCAGGGATGATGAAATTACCACTGGAAAGCTTTGTTCTTCTCCTAAAAATGTGTACTTCAACCCAACAGGTAATTGCTTTAGTTCCAGTGAGGGTACTTCTTCATGGGTATCATCTTTCATGGGTTTTAACTCTTCGAATCTCGGCTTCCATCCTTTGTATTCCATTACCTGTGTACAGTCAAGCAAATAACATATTTCAGAAACATCATCATCTAATTGTGTAGCTGAATCAAATGAATTAATTAAACAAATTTCTAATGGGTTAGAAGAAATCCTAGTTTGAAGATGATCATCTATAATGGCCTCAATCCCTTCAACTTCTTCCTTTTCATCATAGACTTCTTGTGGTTGCTTGCACATATTGAAAACATTAAGATCCAGTATTATATTTCCAAATGTTAGCTTTACCACACTATTTCTGCAATTTATCAAAGTATTAGATATTGCTAAAAATAAGTGACCTAAAATAATAGGAATTGACTTACTACTATTATCCACAGGTTCTGTTTCCAAGATAATAAAATCCACAAGATATATGAATTTATCAACTTGAACCAACACATCTTCCACTATTCCTTTTGGAATTTTAATTAATCTATTGGTAAGTAGAAGAGTTATAGAAGTTAGTTTTAACTCACCCAGGTTGAGTTGCTGATAAACTGAATATGGAAGCAAATTAACACTAGCACCAAGATCAAGTAAAACTCATTCAATTTTATGTTCTCCAATAATGTATGAAACTATAGGACAACCAGGGCCTTTATATTTCAACGCATTATTGTTTTGAAGAATGGAGCTTACCTGTTTAATCAAAAAGACATTCTTTTTCACATTATGTTTCCTTTTAACATTGCACAAGTCCTTAAAAAATTTAGCATAACAATGAATCTATTTGATAGCATCTAACAAAGGAATATTGACATTCACTTGCTTAAAAATTTCAAAAATGTCACTGTTATGGTTCACTTTACTTGAATTGTTTAATGCTTGAGGATATAGGGTTGAAGGCGAGGGTTTGGTCTCCTTTTGGCCAGATGGCTTATCAACTTCTTCCTCATCTTTGGGACTTGATTCATCATCTTTCTCATAAGATTTAAGAATTTGTTTTTCAACAACCTTTCCACTCCTAAGAGTTATCACTGACTTGACTTGATCTATTTGTTGGCTTTCTGAACTACCCTCATTTAGGCTGTACTGAGCCTTGGGATTCGGTTAAGGTTGAGAGAGAAACTTTTTTTTCTCTTGAATGGTGAGTGCAGAAGAAAGTTTAGCAAAAGTGTCTTTTATGTCAATCATGGTTTGAGTGTTTTGGTTATTAATGACCTCTTACTTTTCCATGAATGCATGCAATATTGCTTCAAGGTTTTTCCTATATGGTGGGACATAAAGTGCATATCCTTAAGAATTTTGAGAGTCCTGCTGTGCTTGAGGAGGTGGTGGTTACATGAATTGTGCCTGATTATTAGTCCTCCAACTGAAGTTCGGGTGATTTCTCCATCCCGGATTATATGTATCTGAAAAAGAAGAAGTGAATGACTTTTTAAAATTGTTCATTGCATTTACTTGCTCATGCATAACTTCTTTAAAAATAGAAATTTTTAGACATTCATTTGTTGAGTGTCCTAATTCATCACAAATGCTACAAATTTCTTTATTTTGCACAGATTTGATTTCTTTTACTTTCCCTGATTCCATGGCTTCAACCTTTCTAGTCAAACTAGTAAACCTAGCATTTAGATTTTCTTCTTGACTAAAATGATATTTTCCTTTACTAGCATTTGCAATGTTATATCTAATTGAATTTTCAAAAGGATTAGTACTATGCTAAGATTGAGAATTTTCAGCCAAATGGTCTAAATAGTCTAAAGCTTCTTCAGGTTCTTTATCAAGAAACTCACCATTGCACATTGTTTCCACAAATTGTTTAGTTTCTGGTGTTAACCCTTCATAAAAGAAGCTTATAATGTGCCATTTTTCAAAACCATGATGTGGGCAAGAATTTAACAAATCTTTAAAATGTTCTCAACTTTAAAAATATGCTTCATTTGAATTTTGGAAAAAAAATTAGATTTGTCTTTTCATAACATTGGTTTAATGTGTTGGAAAAAATTTCTTTAAAAACTCACCTTACATTTCTTGCCATGTATCAAATGATCTTGGTTTCAAAGCGTTAAGTCAAGTTTTTGCTTTACCTTTCAAAGAAGAAGGAAATAATTTAAGCTTAACAATCTCTTCAGTACAAGTTTAGTTATTAAAAGCAGTACATACTTCCTCAAATTCTTTTAGATGTAAATAGGGACTTTCAGATTCTAAACCATGGAAATTAGGAAGTAAAGAAATCATACCCGGTTTAAATCTAAAATTGTTAGTATTGAGTGGAAAGATAAAACATGATGGACTAGAATTTCGAGATGATTGCAAATACTCATGCATGGTTCGCAACAGTTAATTTTCATGTTTATCATGCACACTTTCATTTTCATCCATTGTGTTTAATGTATGTGATTGTGATTCAGACAAATCAATATGTAAAGTACCAGGATTAATTTTAAACAAACGACCAGAATTTGAATCACGATACCAATTTAGCAAAAATAAGTAACTTAAAATAGAAAAAAAATGTACAAGTAAGTGGTATAAACCTGCCGTTAAACATTAACAAGGATGTGGTATAAACAGCCACCAAATATATATTAACACATGGTAAATAAATATATTAACAAGAGTGTGGTATAAATCAACCACTAAATAAGTTAATAAGCTGATAAATTAAAAAGTTAGTAAGTGATAAATTAAAAAAATTAGAAACAAGTGAATTAAAATGTTAGAAACAAGTAAATTAAAATGTTAGAAGCACGTAAATTAAAATGTTAGAAAGTTAGAAAGTTAGTAAGAAAGTTAGATAGTTAGTAAGTTAGTAAGCAAGAAAATTAAAAGGTTAGTAGGTTAGTAAGTTAAAAAGTTAGAAATAAAATATAGAAAGTAAAGTACAAAAAATAAAGTGTAAAAAATAAAATACAAAAAATAAAGTACAGAAAGTAAATTTAAAATATGAAAATCGAGAATCGGCAAGTCAATTTTTTGCTTCGGCGAAAAAGAAGAGAAGAAGAAAAATTATTTCATTAATGATTGCAAATTATAGAGAGAGAAAGGAGAGTAGAAAAGAGTTAGTAAGTCAATAAATAAAAACAAAAAAATTAAAAGAGTAGAAAAAATATATATATATACAAGATCCATAGGGATAAAAATATATATATATATATATATATATATATATATATATATATATATATATATACAAAATATTTACACAATAAATTTGTTTTCAAATCAAGTCCCCGGCAACGACGCCAAAAACTTGATGCAAATTAAATGTTGCATACCCAAGTACAGGTTGTTTCAAGTAAAAAATTCTCGGAAGTCCGAGGTCGATCTACAGAAAATTAATGAAGAAAAATTCTTTGACGTAAGGTAAATATTTTATCACAGTAATAAAAGTGATAAAACTTGGTCACAAATAAAAAAGATTTACTTGAGTTAGGAGATCCACTCTTGGTAAGTAAATTAAGGACAAGATTAATTTTTTTATAAATCAATTAGAATCCACGCATAATGGAGGTTCCAATCAAAAAATACAACATTCAAAGTTCATTTAAGATTATATACGTAATTATATTATGGTTCCTTTAATTATTTATTAACACCACCACTTATAAATGAGCTCAAGCATTCATTGTTCCAACTTCTTGTCTACAATGAATCAAGATCTCCACTTTACAAGGAGGGTTTCTAAATTGATTAAAAAAAGAATAAAACACGTATAATGACCACTTGATAATATATCATTTAAGTACAAGAAAGAAATTAATTTAACCTTAATTTATTGCCAAAATCATCACCCTTTCACCTAAGTAAAATGAAAATTAGTTACTCATAGACAAGAAAAAAGAAAGAGAGAAGAAGAAAAAGAAGAACATAACTTCAATTTAGAACAAAAGAAAATTACAACAAGATAAACAAATAACACAATAGCATGATCTTAATAACTAACACCAAGATTCTTAAATGACCAGTTAAGGCTCCCTTTTATAGAGGATTAAGGATACAAAATGACAAGGGGGCTGATTCATGAGTGAGTGGATGAGTGGAAAATGAGTGAAAAATACCAAATGACTTTTGATGATGTTACTAAGTGGCCTCAATACTCAAGAGGGGGGTGAATTGAGTATGAAAACTAAGTTCACAAATCTTTCACAAATCGTTTGATAACTTATTTTTGTTGAAGCTATTGAATGATTAGAAATAATTGGAAGGACGAGATAAACACTTTTACTTATAACAGAAATAGTCTACTTAGACAGTATCCAAGAAAATCAATAAAACAGTATACAAAATAAACAGGGGAGGGTTTAGAGATAACAAATACAGTCGTTTATCCTGGTTCGATCACCAATCCACTTGTGATCTACGTCCAGTCCCCAAGCAACAACTTGAGATTTTCCACTATATCTTCAAGCTTCAATGGGTGCTTGACAACCACTACAACCTTGAGCACTCAACCCTTTTGGGATACCTCACCGTTGGAGCTTGAGTCTCTTCAACTAAGGGATACCTCACCCTTTACACTTTTGGAGGGATGCCTCACCCTCTTTACAAAGCAATAATGATAGATAGAATGAAGCTCTCAGTAGAGCAGATGAATACAAATTGAAGCTCTAATATGCTCTCAAAGATTTTTCACGTTTTTGACGAAAAAGCAGAGCAAGAAAATGATTTGAGGATTGATTCACGTTTGGACGTATTGGTAATCAGTTTTTGGTTCAAGGTCAACCTCAAATAAAGACCCAACTTTGGTATTTATAAGTTTCTCATTTAATAGAGCCGTTGGGGTTTTCTAGGCACGCATTAAATGCATTAAATATAGCCGTTGGACGTTGTCAGGATTCTTGTAATCGATTACTCAACTCAGGTAATCGATTACATATGTTGTTCCAACGTGTTCTTGACTTTTTAGGCTCTGTGTAATCGATTACATTCTTGGTGTAATCGATTACATGGCTTCTAACTTGTGTGTAATCGATTATAATATTTGTGTAATCGATTACATAACTTCTGACTTGCTGTGTAATCGATTACATTCTTGGTGTAATCGATTACATGACTTCTGACTTGCTGTGTAACCGATTACATTCTTGGTGTAATCGATTACATGGCTTCTGACTTGTGTGTAATCGATTACATGACTTCTGACTTACTGTGTAATCGATTACAATATCCATGTAATCGATTACATGACTCTTTGAACGTGTTCATGCTTTTCTAGGCTTGATGTAATTGATTACATATATTGTGTAATCGATTACATGGCCTCTGACTTGCTTGTAATCAATTACATTACTCATGTAATCGATTAATGCCTTCTGTTTGCTGTGTAATCGATTACAAACGTCATATAATCGATTACATTGGCCATTGAACACATTTTTCAAGTCCAATAAAGCTTGTAAGTCATTTCTAACACCTTGAGACAATTATTTAAATATGAATCTTTTTAAGAGTTTTAGTTTTAATATTGAAACACAAGTTTTCTTGAAAGCCACGTTTATCTTTGAAATTTCCCATTTATTTTGAAATCATATATTGAAAAAATCATTTGAGAAATCTTGAGAGCATTTAACATTAGTGTCCTAAGTCTTATAACTAAATAAACCTTCTTGTCTTCTTTCTTTGATCTTGATTTTTCCTTTTGCGCTTGATCTTCACTATTGCACTTGATCTTCGCTTTTGTCTTTGTTATCATCAAAAACCATTTGACATGCCTTAGAGACATAAGCATTCACATTCTCCCCCTTTTTGATGATGACAAACTGATCATAGGAAAAAGAAAGAATTTTTGCAATTTTATATAATAGACATTTAGGCGCAATGCTCCCCCGGAGTTTATGCATGATATTGGGCCAGATTTCATATAAAAAGCTTAAGAGCACAAAAGCTCAATAACTCCCCCGTACTCATGCAGCCTTAATTACTCATGTAACATTTATTTCATTTTTCCTTATTTTCCTTATTTTCTCTCCCGTTGGCATTATCAAAAAGACATAAGCATTCAAAAAAAAATTGGACAACATAACAGCTATAGTTCGTGATTCCCTAAATTTTGCCAGAACAACAATGCCAAGGATATCAATCAGTTCATGCAATATTGACAAACAGCCAAACATTCAAAGCGGAAACAAATTCATATTTTATTAATCAGCCATGGACAAAGTAATGTTTTCACAGCCAGTATACCCAATAATCAAAGAACACCATAAATGTATACCAATGAAATATAATCAGAGTCAAAACAAAATAAATACATGGTGTTTATCAAGACAAATATCAAGGCAAGGAGCCATGATCACTGTCAGTGGCCTCGCTGTCATAAAAGACATCACCCTCTGGATCCGCAGCACTATCATCGTTATCATCATTATCATCGCTGGGCATAAGATCATCGTCAGAGTCCAAAGGCTCCTCATCATCAGCAGGAACTCCAGATGGGCCAACGAAGGAGAGGGGAACCGGAGAGGCAGGGGATGTGCGAGGTGCAACAGCAGCGCTCTGAGGAATAGGAGGTCCACCTAGGAGAGATCGGATGGAGGCAAGCTCCTGATCAGAGTAGTCCATCCTCAGCTCAAGATGGTCAATCTTCTGCTCGATATGATCCATGCGTGTGTTTACATTAGCGCTCAGGTTGCGCATTTCTTGGAGTAGGAGATCAAGAGTAGTAGGAGTGGGAGCTGGAGCAGGGGCAGGAGCAGGATGCTGAGCCTCCTTATCCTCGTCACTATCTGGGTCGTGATGGATATGGCTAAAAGTGCCATGAGCGATGTAATGCCATCTGTCATCCACCTTATAGAGCTCGAGCTTCTTCAGAGTATGCAGCCCAATTGATTGTGGTCCCTTGGAGCTGGTGTCCTTAGACTCTTCAGCCAGTGAAATGCGACAGTGCTCAAGTATAGTGGTTACCAACATGGCCAAGGGGAGAGCAGAGTTCTTCTTTTTCTTGACGTCCAACATGTGCTCTAAGATATAATAACCCCAGTTAATAGGCCTCCCTGTAGTCATTGCCAATAATGCAATGACATCATCCTTGAGGACTTGGGAGTAATTGCCTCTCCTGGGAATCAAGCCACGGACCAAAAGATAGTGGAGAACCCTGTTCTCCATGGTGAGGCCAGTAGCCATAATTCTTCGTTTAGGATCATTCGGGGGGTGGTAGCCAGTCCTAATCAAAGAGAGAAGAGCAGCCTTGTGCTCAAACTCATGTCCCCATACATTGGCATTCCCACAGAACTGAGCTCCATCTGGAGTGAGCTTTGTCAGCCTATACCACTCTGCCATTGATAACCTGATTTGTTGCTTTTTCACTTCAGAAATGATATAGTTATCCTCAACCTTCAGGTTCGCATAAAAGACACGTACAAGATTAGGGTAGATGGCTTTCTCTATGCTCAGGAATCTCAGCAAACCTAAGTTTTCTATTGTCCTAAAGCTCTCTAATGGTTCACTCTCACAGAAGGTGATGGGTAGATACCTGGGAGAGATGATCTTGCGAAGCTGGAAGTTCTTCCAGAACAATTCAGCTCGCTTCACAATGGAGAAGTGCCTCGTGAGGTCCAGGCCGGATATGTTACGTGAAGAACCACCAGAAGACCCTGTAATGGCAGCCCCTGTTCTTGGGCGCTTTGAACAATGAGAAGATTCAGCCATTGAGGAGTAGGAGTGGAGTGGGAGGAGTGGAAATGGTTGGGGATGAGTGAGGAGAGAGAAAGGGACGAAATTAGGTTAGAGAAATGGAGATGGGGTTCGTGAGAGAAGGTGGGGAGATTTGGGTGAGGGATGTGAGGAGATTTTGAGAGATGGGTTGTGTGGAGAGGGATTTCGAGATTGAGAGAGGTAAAATGAGGGATTTCGATGGAGATTTGAGTGAGAAATGAGAGATTTTGAGGTTTGAGAGGTTTAGGGTGCGTGGGAGCAGAGGAGGAGGACGAAGAAGATGAACAGGTTCTGAAAAAAAATGAGCTCTACGCGCGTCAGAAACCTTTTTAAAACACTTTGTGTAATCGATTACATTGAGTGTGTAATCGATTACATGAATTTTGGTGGGTGTGTAATCGATTACATTTTGGTGCAATCGATTACATGCTTTCTGGGAACCTTGTAATCGATTACATGGATATTGTAATCGATTACCTGAGTTCTGAGTTGATTGTAATCGATTACAAAAGGTGTGTAATTGATTACATGCGTGACAGAACCTGTGTAATCGATTACAAAGGCATTGTAATCGATTACCAGTACTCTTTAACTCAGATTTTGCATTCCAGACAGCATATAATCAACTTTAATCAATCCAAATTAGTTTCAAAACAACTTAGATCAATTCAAAGCATCATTCAACCATATAATCTAATCATATTATGATTCAACTCACGTAGTTTATCAAAAATTACTATTTTTACCAAGATTTTTACCATTTTTGGTGAAATTTTGAGGATGTTGAGTTGCTTGTGAGTCTTGGTCATGAGGGAGCACCTGCAAAACAACTTAGGGGAAATCTCCGATGCTCAAGTCAGTATTGGATTCAAATATAATGAAAAATTCAGAGATTATGCAGCAATTTGGCGTGATTATTCAGAAAAATGCAAGGTTATGCATGAATGATCCAATATACCAAGTTCATTTCTTATATAGAAAAATGCTTCTTTTGCTAGGGGTTTAGTGAAAATGTCAGCTAGTTGCTTAGTGGTTTCTACAAACTCAAGCATACAGTCATCATTTTGAATATGGTCTCTAATGAAATGATGTCTTATTTCAATATGTTTAGTCCTAGAATGCAAAATGGGATTTTTAGACAAGTTGATTGCACTAGTATTATCACATCTTATGGGGATGTGATCAAGTTTAGGACCATAGTCCAAGAGTTATTGTTTCATCCAAAGGATTTGAGAACAACAACTCCCAGCTGCAATATATTTAGCTTCAGCTGTAGATAATGCCACACTATTTTGCTTCTTGCTATGCCAAGAAACTAGTGAGCTTCCAAGCAAGTGGCATGTCCCACTAGTGCTCTTTCGATCCATTTTGCACCCAGCAAAATCAGAATCAGAATACCCAATAAGACTACATGAGGCACCTTTAGGGTACCATGAACCCATTTGTGATGTGCCTATTAGATATTTCATTATTCTTTTAACAGCACTTAGGTGTGATTCTTTAGGATTAGCTTGATATCTAGCACACATGCATACACTAAACATTATATCAGGCCTACTTGCAGTAAGATAAATGAGTGAGCTAATCATACCTCTATATTTTGTAATTTCTACTGATTTACCTCCTTCATCCTTGTCCAAATAGCAAGAGGTGCCCATAGGAGTAGCCATATGCTTGGCATTGTCCATTCCAAACTTCTTGAGTAGCTCCTTGCAATACTTAAATTGGCTTATGAATGTTCCTTCTCTTGTTTGCTTGATTTGGAGACTAAGGAAGAAGTTGAGTTCACCTATCATAGACATCTCAAACTCATTTTGCATAATATTTGAAAATTCTTTACAAAGAGAGTTGTTAGTAGCTCCAAATATAATGTCATCAACATAAATTTGAACTAGAAGTATGTCATGCATTTTATGTTTTATGAAAAGGGTTGTGTCAACTTTGCCTCTAGAAAATCCTTTTTCTAAAAGAAATTTGCTCAACCTTTCATACCAAGCTCTAGGAGCTTGTTTCAAGCCATACAAGGCCTTTTTCAGTTTAAAAACATGGTTGGGCAATTCAAAATCTTCAAAACCAAGAAGTTGTTCCACATACACATCTTCTTGTATAAAACCATTTAAAAAAGCACTTTTGACATCCATTTGATAGAGTTTGAAATCCATGATACAAGCATATGCAAGTAACATTCTAATGGCCTCTAATCTAGCTACGGGAGCATATGTTTCTTCATAGTCTATGCCTTCTTCTTGATTATATCCCTTAGCTACAAGCCTAGCTTTATTTCTTATTATTAAGCCCGTTTCATCAAGTGTGTTCCTAAAGACCCATTTGGTGCTAATTATTGGATGATCATTGGGCCTTGGAACTAATTCCCAAACTTGATTTCTCTCAAATTGATTTAGTTCTTCTTGCATGGCCAAGATCCAGTGCTCATCATTAATGGCCTCATTTATGTCTTTAGGTTCAACTTGAGAGACAAAGGCTAGGTGATTACATGCATCTCTGAGTGAGTTTCGAGTAATTACCCCTTTTGATACATCACCTATCACCTTGTCAAGAGGATGATATCTTGAAGTCCTAAATTCCTTGGATAGATTCACAATTTCTGAATCTTCTTGCTTTTTGGATTCTTTCTCTTGATTTTCCAAGTGTGTTTTTGCCAAGATTTCTGCAACATCATCAACAAGCTCCTTTCTTGGCTCATTTGGGTTAGTTTCATCGAATGCAACATGTATGGACTCTTCTATGGTCATAGTTCATTTATTATAGACTCTAAAGGCCTTACTATGAATAGAATAACCAATAAATATTCCCTCATCAGATTTTGCATCAAACTTTCCTAAGTTATCTTTTCCATTATTCAAAACAAAGCATTTACATCCAAAGACATGAAAATGTGACACATTGGGTTTCCTTCCTTTGTACAATTCATATGGGGTTTTCTTTAAAATTGGCCTTATTAAGGCTCTATTCATAACATAACATGCGGTATTGACCGCATCGGCCCAAAAATACTTAGGAAGGTTGGCCTCATTGAGCATAGTTCTTGCCATTTCCTCTAAAGATCGATTTTTCCTTTCTACAACACCATTTTGTTGTGGTGTCTTAGGGGCAGAAAAATTGTGCTCAATACCATGTTCATCACAAAAAGTTTCAAATTCATGATTTTCAAATTCACCACCATGGTCACTTCTTATGGATGCAATACAAAAACCTTTTTCGTTTTGGATAACTTTGGCAAGTTTTCTAAATGATTGAAAAACATCATTTTTGTGGGCCAAGAATAATGTCCATGTAAACCTAGAAAAATCATCCACAATCACTAATGCATAGTAATTTTCACCAAAGCTCATAGTTCTAGAGGGACCAAAAAGATCCATGTGCAAAAATTGTAAAGGTCTAGAAGTTGAAACTAAGTTTTTAGCTTTAAAAGAGACCTTTACTTGTTTTCCCTTTTGACATGCATCACAAAGTTTGTCTTTTTCAAATTTGAGCTTTGGAAGACCAATTACTAGTTCTTTAAAAACCAATTTGTTTAAGTGATCTATGTGAATGTGAGCAATTCTTCTATGCCATAACCATGAATCATTTTCTTTACTCATAAAGCATTTAGCATCATTTGAGGAGATATCATCTAGACTAATCATGTATATATTATTGACTCTATGACCAACAAACTTAACTTGCCTATCATCCTTTCCCTCAATTATGCAACAAGAAGAATCAAATATAACTCTATTGCCTTTATCACACAATTGACTAATACTAAGCAAATTATGTTTAAGTCCTTCAACAAGCAAAACATTATCAATAGATGATGAAGGGATCTTACCAACTTTGCCAATTCCAAGAATCTTCTCTTTGTTGTTATCACCATATGTGACATGACCATGTTTCTTGTGTGTAAGGGAGGAGAACTTGGAGCCATCATCGGTCATGTGCTTGGAGCAACCACTATCAAGATACCAACTCGAGCTCTTGGTCTTCAAGCACACCTATAACACACATTCAAGTTTTAACTTTTGGTACCCAAATTGTCTTGAGTCCTTGTGTGTTAGAATTAGGCATGGTGCCTTTAGGAGCCCAAACTCTTTTTATTCCAACCTTAGTGTTTATGTTCTTTCTAACATTACAAGTTGATGCACTATGCCCTTTCTTACCACAATGAAAACATTTGACAAAGGGACTACTTGAGGTATTTGAGGAAACAAGGAAATTCTTATAAGACTTTTGATGATTGTTTGGATTAAATCCCAAGCCAGCTTTTTGAAAAATACATTTTTGTCTCCCTAACAACACATTCAAGTTATCTCTTCCAAAAGTGAATTTTGCAAGAGTGCTGTTTAAGTCTTCAATTTCTTTTTCAAAAGCTTTACATGATGAACAAGGTAATGATATGGATGCACTATCATGTGAAGAACAAGTCATGCATAATGAATTAGCGTCTATGAGTCTTAAGGTCTCATTTTCGATTTTAAGTTCATCTATCTCCTTGGTTAAAGTAGAAACTTTCTTTGTCAATAGGGAGATTGTTTTATTGGAAGACAAAATCATTTTTGTGAGCCTCAAAGATTCATCATGCAATTCTTGAGAAGCATCTTGAAATTCATCATAAGAAGGTGAAGGTTCTAGGTTAGAGGAGGTTACCTCGGTGTCGCTTTCTTCACTTTCTTCTCCTTGAGCCATGAGGCAAATATGGGCTTTTTCATTCTCCGAATCGTCGGAAGAGCTTAAGTCATTGTCCTCCCAAGCTATATATGCTCTTCTTCCTTTCCTTTCCTTAGAAGGCATTTTCTCAAACTTCTCCGTCTTCTTGAGATACATAGGACACTCCATTTTCATGTGTCCCGGTTTTCCACATTCATAGCATTTTGGAGGAGTAGAGGATCCTTCTCCTTTGTGATATGCTTTCTTTTGAGGAAAGGGTGGCCTTCTTTGAAATCCCTTATTCTTTAGGAATCTTCCAAATTTTCTCATAAGGAGACTAAGATTCTCCTCACTTAGTTCCCCACTTTCACTATCCTCTTCACCATCTTCATCATCATCTTCAATTGTAGAGGAAGTAGCTTTGAGTGCGATTCCCTTCTTCTTTTCGTCATGCTCTTCATTTTGGTTGAGCCTATTTAGTTCCAGCTCATGTTCTTGAAGCTTCCCAAATAAGGTGGCTAAAGACATTATTGATAAATCTCTTGATTCTGCAATCACCGTCACTTTGGGTTGCCAATTCCTGCTTAAACATCTCAATACTTTGTTAATAAGATCCTCATTAGGAAATGTCTTTCCCAATGAGATAAGATGATTAACAATATGAGTAAACCTCTTTTGTATATCTTGAATACTCTCACCTTGGTTCATTCTAAACAATTCATATTCATGAGTAAAAGTGTTTATTCGAGATTGTTTTACCTCACTAGTACCTTCAAGAGTTACTTGTAGAGTATCCCACATTTCTTTTGCGGTTTTACAATTTGACACCCTAAAGAATTCATCATACCCCAAAGATGTGGTGATGATGTTCTTGGCTCTCAAGTTGTATTGAACCTTCTTTTTATCATCATCAGTCCATTCATTTCTAGGTGTATTAATTTTCACACCATCTTTAGTTTGTGTTGGGACAAAAGCACCATTTTCAATGGCGTCCCACACATCTAAGTCAATAGCTTCAATAAAAATTTTCATCCTTTCTTTCCAATAGGCATAACCATCCCCATTGAAATAAGGAGGCCTGTTTATAGAAGAACCTTCATTTGAAAAATCATTTGAAGCCATTACTTCTCTTGAAGCTGCTAAGCTCTTTATACAAGAGTCTAGCTCTGATACCACTTGTTACCAAGTGGCCTCAATACTCAAGAGGGGGGGTGAATTGAGTATGAAAACTAAGTTCGCAAATCTTTCAAAAATCGTTTGATAACTTATTTTTGTTGAAGCTATTGAATGATTAGAAATAATTGGAAAGACGAGATAAACACTTTTACTTATAACAGAAATAGTCTACGGAGACAGTATCCAAGAAAATCAATAAAACAGTATACAAAATAAACAGGGGAGGGTTTAGAGATAACAAACACAGTCGTTTATCTTGGTTCGATCACCAATCCACTTGTGATCTACGTCCAGTCCCCAAGCAATAACTTAAGATTTTCCACTATATCTTCAAGCTTCAATGGGTGCTTGACAACCACTACAACCTTGAGCACTCAACCCTTTTGGGATATCTTACCCTTGGAGCTTGAGTCTCTTCAACTAAGGGATACCTCACCCTTTACACTTTTGGAGGGATGCCTCACCCTCTTTACAAAGCAATAATGATAGATAGAATGAAGCTCTCAGTAGAGCAGATGAATACAAATTGAAGCTCTAATATGCTCTCAAAGATTTTTCACGTTTTTGATAGAAAACAGAGCAAGAAAATGATTTGAGGATTGATTCACATTTGGACGTATTGGTAATCAGTTTTTGGTTCAAGGTCAACCTCAAATAAAGACCCAACTTTGGTATTTATAAGTTTCTCATTTAATAGAGCCATTGGGGTTTTCTGGGCACGCATTAAATGCATTAAATATAGTCGTTGGACGTTGTCAGGATTCTTGTAATCGATTATTCAGCTCAGGTAATCGATTACATATGTTGTTCCAACGTGTTCTTGACTTTCTGGGCTCTGTGTAATCGATTACAATCTTGGTGTTATCGATTACATGACTTCTGACTTGTATGTAATCGATTACAATATCTGTGTAATCGATTACATGACTTCTGACTTGCTGTGTAATCGATTACAATATCCATGTAATCGATTACATGACTCTTTGAACGTGTTCATGCTTTTCTAGGCTTGATGTAATCGATTACATATATTGTGTAATCGATTACATGAACCTCGACTTGCTTGTAATCGATTACATTGCTCATGTAATCGATTACATGCCTTTTGTTTGCTGTGTAATCGATTACAAACGTCGTATAATCGATTACATTGGCCATTGAACACATTTTTCAAGTCCAATAAAGCTTGTAAGTCATTTCTAACACCTTGAGACAATTGTCTAAACATGAATCTTTTTAAGAGTGTTAGTTTTAAGATTGAAACACAAGTTTTCTTAAAAGCCATGTTTATCTTTAAAATTTCCCATTTATTTTGAAATCATATATTGAAAAAACCATTTGAGAAATCTTGAGAGCATTTAACATTAGTGTCCTAAGTCTTATAAGTAAATAAACCTTCTTGTCTTCTTTCTTTGATCTTGATTTTTCCTTTTGCGCTTGATCTTCACTATTGCACTTGATCTTCGCTTTTGTCTTTGTTATCATCAAAAACCATTTGACATGCCTTAGAGACATAAGCATTCACAGATGAGTGGAAAATTATTGAGATTCTTTGTCTCTGAATTCATTCAATGCTGAACTCATTGTATTTGTCATTTTATCATCAAGTGGTCTTCATGAAAGTTATAGGCTTTTGTCTTAGATTTCAAATGTCATTAGTTTCAGCCCAAAATCATTCTTACAGCTCAAGATATGGTCTAATTATTATACACTGCTCAGGTCCAGCTACAGCTCCTCTGTTCTAACTTGCAAGCCTAATATGACCTCTAAAAAATCCGAACTGGGTCCTGTGTTCTTCATGAAAGTTGTAGATATGGGTCTTAACTTATAGATGCCAAAATTTCAGCCTAATTCAGTTCTTACAGCCCAAGGTATGCTCTGATTACTACACACTATTCAGGTTCCAATCACAAAATTTGTGTTCTGAATTCCAAGACCAATTAGCTCCACTAGATGTCTGATTTTGACCTAGAGATCTCATGAAAGTTGTAGAGCTCTCTTTTATATTTCCTACAAGATAAAATATATAATTATTAGACTTCTAGAACTTAAGATATTGCCAAAATACAGAAATAGTAGAAGACGTAAATCATACTGAAAAAATTAATTAAGTCCAATTTGAGTCCAAACTTATAAAACATAACTAAGCTCAATCAAGTAAGTACATGGAGAGTGTAAATAAATAAAAATAAGCAGTTTATTAATGTATAAAATATATGATTATCATTTGGAAATCCGTGAACAAAAGCACATCGAAAAAAGGATTCCCACCAAGGATCCATGTGAAAAAGGGGGGGCATGATTCGTGAGTTTTCAAGTTTACCTCTTAAAACTAGATGAAAAAAATGATCAAGTTAAATCACCAGCACCGCAGCAACGACGGTGCCTCTACGTTATCCACACAGGCTCATAAACATCCAATGTCCTCAATCTTGGAGTCCCATGTCTCTAGCACAGTGCTAGCTGCGTAGAGAAGAGAAACATGTCACTCCCTCCTTCACTGTTTATGTAGGGTGCGGCTAGGGTTTGTAATAATCCTTGACAGCCCCTTAGTAGTACTATTTATAATAGTGACTACCTTATGCAAGTGAGAGTAGCAGCAGGGTTAGCAGTGCAACCTTGGACTCATCTATTATGAGTTTGGCCCACGATCGAATCCTAGTCCAACTTGGATTCTCATTGCTCCAATTCAGTCTATTCTATGTGTGTGACCCTGTAGGTTCTCATGGCGTTGGCAATAATATTAAAATCCTATTTTAATATTACAAGCATTAATTGTATCTAGCAATACATCATTGCTACCCAAGTAATAAGAATGTTAGTGATTTGACATACTCTTTCTGTGACTAGTGTTTCCATATAGTTTAGTCTCTTTGTTCAAATATCTAGACTAAACACAAGGCATGGAATGTGTCACCCTTATATAGTTTCAATCTTTTATTTCTTAATACTCGAGTAGTGTAACGCCCCTTTTTGGGATGGAACGTCACATTGTCATTTACAATGCGGAAAATAAAGATGAAGTTAAGACCCGGTTCTTATTCTCATTTTAATTTCATTTGTCTGATTAAAGTTGCATAAGTAAAATGGTGACTTTTTTTGTTATAATTAATAAAATATAGTGATGGAACATAAATGGTATTAAAGGGCAAGATAGAAGTAAGGCATACATTTGATCAATATTGCATATTCATATATATATATATATAATTATATCAGATCTGTTTAATTACAAGCCCAATGTACAAAAAGCAAAACTATACCTGCCCAAAGGATCATACATATATAGCCCACAAAAATAATAAAACATTAGGCCCCAAAAATAAACACTGATAGCCATCAATAGCTACCAACAGTATCAGTCCCTGAGATGAGGAGGAATCGTGTCAAGATCCTCCTCAGGATCTTCCTCATCGGAGGAAACCTCCATAGGAGCCACCGAGTTTCGGGCCAGAGCCCGAGCAGTGGAATCAAAAGAATCCTCCTGTGGGGTGTAATAACGATCACCCCACATCTCCTTGATGGGCAAATAAAACTCCAAACATAAGCTGACGTAGCAAGTAAAGATCGGCGGTTCATAACGCCCCCAAGCCAGTGAGATCGACACGTCTCCCAGGTAGACACAGTGATCAGAATTTAGGTTAATGTGCCAGCAGTCTGGCCCTCCAAGGAAGGTCAAACGCACATCACCTAAAAATCTGCGTGAGCGTGCCGCCATGATCCTACAATAGGTGCTAGTTGCGATCGGGCCAGAAGCCGGGAAATTTGGGAGCTTCACCTTCCTTCCCGACTTCTTCGATGAGATATATTTATAAACAAGCAGAAATAATAGAAACACAGAAAACAGGTAAGACATCCTACCATCATTACCAATTATGGTAGTAGAGAAACAAAACGGCGCAAAGTGCCCACATAGCATTTCATGAGTAATCATAATAATAATAAGCATTAAATAACAGCAATTAAATAATTAAGCAGCTCCAGGCAATTAAACATTAGTAAAACAACAGTCCCAATATATCACAGGAATTAAATGCCAGATAATGGACGGACTCATTATGCACATGCATACAACGTCAAAATCCTACTCCATGGAGCTAGACATAAACAGTCGAAGAGAAAGATCAGGAGACACGTCTGCAACTCAGCTGCCGCGGCCAAAGTGCTATAACTCATCAGTTTATCCACGTGCACATCAAGGCATTGTACAGATAGTCTACGCTAGATCACGACATAGGACAGTGTCTTAGTCCGGATCGTCAGTGCGTTTGCATCGGTTTACCCCACGGACAGAAGAGCTACCAACTGTCCATTGTGAGGTACCCGCACCCTGACGCCCCCAAGGTCAACAGTATGACCTACACTAGTCTACTTGCACCCGCACAAAGGTATGTTCAATCTCCTAGGCAACATGGCCTTAACAACAGTCCAACGGACTTTCACAATGCATAATGACTCAATGCATAATCATGTATGTTTATCATTACATACTTTTTCACAATATGTCACAATTGGCCAAAGTAAGCATCATAATATTCTTGGTCCCACACATGGACCCACATTAAATAGTCTAAAGCCTTCCAATGGTACATTATATTTTTTGTACATTATGAAATTATTTAGTGTTCTCACTTACACTCATGTTCTTACTTTAATTGAAAATCATTCTAAGTCTTTTAGGTAAAGTTCCATTCTTGGTTCTTTCCATTTTATGAAATCCTAAATAATTCCTAATTATCTAATTTAGTTAAGTTCTACTTCAATGTAATGTCTCTTATGAAATTCTTTTCATAATTAGGTTCCTTACTTTAAACTTAGTCTTATTCACTTCAAGAATTATTTCTAAGTCTTATCAATGTCTCACACATCCTTATTTGTTCTTAAAGTCCAAAGAATTCCTTTTGATTACTCAATTTGTTTCCTTCCATTACCTAATCCTCTTATTTATTTACTTGATTAATTAAATGCCATAGTTGTATGAAATCATATGGTTGAGTTATTTTTAGCCATGAAGGCCGTGAGCCTCTCTAGGTTTTAGGGTTTAAATTTTTATTCCATTAATCACATATTATCCACTTGGCTAGCTAAGTCTTCCACTTGTTATAAATTTTTCATTAAGAACCCTAATTTTGGCCCTAAAATCGTGAGCCCCCTAGAGGAAATTTAGGTCATTTTCTACCATTTCAAGTATTCCAATCCATCCAAGTATATCAACATACATAACCAATCAATCAAATAGCTCAAACAAATTAAAGATAATATGTAATCATACAAATCATGCAAACAAAGAATAACCTTCAATAGGATTTTCTCACAATCAATCACAACAAAATGTTCCTTACTACCAATAGAGGTTGAGGAGGAGTATCTTCCTCTTACCAAAGAGAAGAAAACAAGAGAACCCCTTGAAGCTCCTTGCAAATTTTTGGATTCATACCCAACCAAACCCTAGAAATTTCAATCTCATCAAGATAACACCAATGCTTAAAAAATAAGGTATAAATGGTCACAAAGGAGACCATAAAAATGAAAATAGGGAAAGAGAGTGAAGAATCAAGAACCTTACCTAAAAACCCTAAGCTTGAAGCTGGAAGAAAGTGGTAAAGATGGGAGCTTTTCAAGAAACCACCAACTAGAGAAGTGTTTAGATGATGGAGGGGATTAAGAAACTGTATTTAGTTGGAATTTTTGTGATGGTTGAGGCAAAATGAAGGGGCTGGCCGTGTGGGTTTCTAGAGAGAAGGAGGAGAAAAATGCAAACGAAGATGAAGGTAGAGAGAGAAGTGAATAGAAAAGTGAAAGATGTTTTTAGGGTTTTCTTTTTGAAATTTGAATAGGTTAATTAAATTAAATTGAAGCACAAATTTGGGCTCCAAATGGGTGCTGCAGCCGTGAGGTAGAGGGAGGAGAGAGAGAAAAATGGTTAGCTTCCTTGAGAAGTTTGTGTTCATTTTTAATAAAGGAGATGTGATTAGACATAAATGAGATTACCTTTAGATAAGATAATGTGATTTAATAGTTAAAATAATGGGATAATTAGGATTTTACTACAAGCTATTACCCAATGGATAATTTTTACAGTGCACAAAGTCAGTATTAATTATCCAATGAATAATAGAGCGTATCGTAAAATTTTAATTAACAGTGCGTACAGAGATTTTATTTATGAGATAAAACCTCAAAATATACAAATCTCGTAAATTGTGCCCAACCTTAGGTTTAGTAAGATCTCCCGTCAACACATCCACAATTCAAGGTTTTCCAGCCTCAGGAAAAATATTTCGTTATTTCGGTTCCGCTCAGCATACATGCAAAACGAAAAATATACTAAAATATTTGACATTTTCAGAAAAATCTACAAAAATTTCTAAAAATCACAAATATTAGAAAATGGATATTTGTCATGAAACAAACAATTTTTCAGGGCGTTTCACTGACTCTGCTCAGTGTGCATGCAAAACGAGAAATATATTAAAATATTCAGCGTTTCCGAAAAATTCCAGAAAAATCTCCAAAAATCACGAATATTGGGAAATGACTATTCATAATGAAACAAATCATTTTCGGGGTGTTACACTTACTCTACTCAGTGTGCATGCAAAACGAGAAATATATTAAAATATTCGATGTTTCTGAAAAAATCCACAGAAATTCTTAAAAATCATAAATATTATAAAATGATTATCTACGATGAAATAAATAATTTTTGGGGTGTTACAAGTAGACTTAGTAGAAACAAATGAGATTAATATCTCACATTGACTTATTTGAGAATGGTCATACATTTTGTAGTCTTACTCAATTAGGGGCCCGAAAGATATCGCTCTTGTTATGTAGGAGGGACAAATCCCATTTAGGTCACTCACATCCCTTTGCATGATTCGCAGTATGTCCAATAACTAACTTTATAATCACCTTATTACAGATGATGTTTGATAACATTAAAACATACAACTCCTCATGTAGGAATTGTAGTGATTTTAGGTCAAAGGACCACATACACCATTGTCACTTTGAGAATTGCTTATGACACTCACGTAACGATCCACGCGGTGTTCTCATAGTGGGTTAATCCAATACATCATTATTGTAATATGTATCCATGTGAAGACTTAATATCTCATATCCATGACCCGTGAGATATGGCCATCTGTCTATGCACATACTAGTCTTAATGCATTATTGTTGTCCTAATTAACAATAATACTTGACTAGGGACATTTAAGAATAGTGTTCTGATTCTATCCAATAGGATCTCATGATCAAGTCATCCACTTGATGTCCTATGGTATTAAACTTACTATTCTAAGGACTTTATTATGTTTATAATAAATAACACAATAAATGAAATACCTCATGTATTAAATAAATAGCGTAATATAATGTATGTAGGTACGGTCAAAATAAATTGGCCTCTAGGGTATACATCAATAATCTCCCACTTGCACTAGAGCCAATGCCTAAAGATCTAGAGTGACCCTTATGCTTTTGTTGCGCAAGAGGCTTTGTCAGTGGATCAGCGATATTATCATCTGTTAGTACTTTGCATATCATCACATCTCCTCTATCGATGATCTCACGAATAAGATGGAAGTGTCTAAGTATATGTTTAGATCGTTGGTGAGATCTAGGCTCCTTAACTTGTGCAATGACTTAATTATTATCATAATAGAGGTCCACTGGGTCCACAATGCTAGGAACTGCACCAAGCTCAATAATGAACTTCCTGATCCAAACGGCCTCCTTTGCTACATTGGAGGCAGTAATATACTTAGCCTCTAAGGTAGAATTAGTGACTATCTCTTGCTTCAAGATTTTCCAGCTCACAGCCCCACTATTCAGGCAAAAAACAAAACTCGATTGCGATTTGGAGTCGTCCTTATAGATCTAGAAACTAATGTCAGCGTAACTATAACATCCTAATACAATTATCTCGATATAACTTATATACAAGACATAAAGCATTAAACGTGTTACTTCTATTCTTACTATAACGCCCTAATTTCCTTTTGTTTCTAGCTTATCTGTGATTTTTGTGATGTTGTCAATTTTTTGAATTTTCATGAATTATTTGGTGAATATGAATTATTTTAATATTATCTTTGAAAAATTTTGGACTGTTAAACCGGAGTCGGGGGATCTTACTAAACTTGAAACCAGAGACATTTTTTGAAGTTTTCATTGTCTGAGATTTTATTTGACCAATAAAATTTTAGTACGCCCTATTATCAACTGGACAATAGATATCAACTTTGTGAGCTATAACTTTTACCTATTGGATAATAGCTTGCAGTAAAGATCTAGTAGAATTGTTTCTAGCTAGACACTTTTGTGACATCATCCATGTGACATCACCCACACGACATCATCTTTGACTTTTGGACCAAGGGGAGAAGCTTCTCAAGGAAGCTTTGTGAAGCTTGTTGAGGAAGCTTGGCTCCTCCTCCCTAGATGAGTGCACGGCCATGGAGAGAGAAAGGAGGCTTCTAGAGTAAGTTTTATCTTATTTTCATTTCATCACTTTTCTATCCATTTCTCTCTCTTCAATTAAAAAGCTACACACTTTGTTTTCTCTCATTTTCCCTCCTCTAGCTCACGGCCACACTCACAAATCCACCCTCTCATCTTCTTTGATTTCACTCATCTACATTTTCTACATCTAAACCTCTTTCTAAGACCATTTGGTGTGAAGATATTAACTTATTCATCTTTTATTTCAAGTATTTCTTCAAGTTAGGGCTTGAAGATTTCTAAGGTAAATTTTCTCTTTTTCCATTTTTCTTTCTTTTCTTCTTTCTAAAGCCATGATTTTGATCCATGGTCATTCTTCTCTAAGCCTAAAATGTTGATTCTTTGGCATGTCATTTTGATTTTTCAAGAAACTCTTGGAAGAGGAAGCTTGTTTCAAGGAGATATCCAAGTAGTGGTTGGTCATCCTCCAAGGTAAGAGGGAGATTACTCTCATCAACCTTTCATGGTGGTGAGGGACGAACTTAATGTATGGAAAGTGAGGGATCCATATGAAGGTTGCTTACTTGATTGTTTGACTCTTGATGATTTTTTTTTTGTAAATTTGTAACCTATGTGATTTTGTAGTTTGATGTTGTCTATGACCTTGATGGAATAGAAAGTTTGATGTTTGATATTTATTGGTTGCTTGAAATCCTTGTGGAAGATGAAAATTTTGAGGCCCAAGAACCCTAGAGAGCTCACATCCAAGAGATCCAAAAAGGGGATCCAAGAGAAAATTTTGTGTTATTTTGGAACTTGGAAGATTAAATAAATATAGAGTTGAATTAGGAATTTCACAATAATGAAGGAGTGGAAAAACCAAATCTTGGCTACTTAGAGAGAGATTTCGGTTTTGAGAGGGAAAATAAGCTAGAAAGAGAGATCATAAAAATTTAGAGTACTTTTAGGGCTTAAGAGAAAAAGGAAATGAATTTGGGAGATTAAAATAATGTAGTTTTCTTTTAGGTTTTTCATGAAAAATGTGAAGAAGTATTACCTAGGGGAACTTAACTAGGAGTGTTTTAAGATTAGAACGAATTCCTATATTAATTCTTGAAAGTATCTTAATTAAAGTTAAAAGTGAAAATATGGTTCTTGCACTTGTGCAATTGATATACCTTGTGAAAGAACATAATAGCTTTGTGCTGACGGGCCGATGTACTGGACCCGGGAAAGTCAGTGATTGACTTAAGCCTTGTGGTGGCTCCTCTTGGTGGAACTTTTGTTATTTATGAATACTGTTGATCATTGTCATGAGATCATGCATTGTGAAAGTTGGAATGACTTGTTGTCAAGGCTATATGTCTAGGAGATGAATTACACCTTTATACGGGTGTGAATTGTGTAGTGTAGTTCACTTGTTGAACTTGGAGGCGTCGGGGCACGGGTATCCCACATGTGGATAGTTGGTAGCTCCATGGGGCCGTGGTGACTGTGCAACACACCGATAATCTCGACCAGACACTATCCTATTCTTGATCCAGTTGAGAGTGTCTTGTATAGTCATGTTACATAGATTGATTATATTGAGAAGCACATAATTTGAGGCTAACGATATACAGACATTGACTCCCCGATCATTCTCTCCGATGTTGGTTTGAACTTCATAGAGTAGATGTCAGTCCATTGTGCATTCAAATAGACATTGAGCATTTTATTGTGATACACTTGTATTGTGGAATTATCTGCTGTTACATTGTGGAATTGTCTATTGATATATTAATACAATTCTCGCTAAGAATTTTTTGACTATAATTGTTATTTCTGCACTCTGTGATTTTACTGATGTTGCTGTCTCTTACTACTATACTGGTATTGATGTAGAGAATCTCACCTTCTTGTATTGTTATTCTGTCTATTTTTCTGCTCTATGTGTTTCTGTTGATAAAGATTAAGGAAAGAAGAAGAAGATTTATTGTTTTCATTGTTTTGCTTTTTGGATGGCTGCTCATAGAGATTCTATTGGTTTTGTCAGAGTACAATTCCATGGAGGCGCAGACACATGGCGCATCAACTGGGGCCTTGAACGGATTGGATATGTAGGGGAATTGACTTTGTCTATTAGTAGGACTCGTGATAGGGTTCCTTTTTTCTCTCTTAGTGTTTTTGTTCGTCTAGAGTTCTTCATGCCTATTAGGGAGCTGTGGGATGACTTGCATTACACCCCTAGAGAGGATCCGGACCCTATGGTATCATCCGCTAGGACTTCTATCCGTGAGCTTCTACCGCAGCTAAGAGGTTTGGCTGGGGAGGAGTCCGAAGAGGAGGAACCAATGGAGAAGTCTGAAGAGGATCCAATGGAGGGTCCAGGAGAAGATCCTGCCTCCTAGGTCTCTAGACTTGGACTATTCGATGTTTTGTTAAACTGCTGCTTATGTCTTTCATGTATAAACTTGTAAATTATTGGGTGGACTATGATCCATGCCACTGTTGTATATATTCTTTTGGTGTGTAATACTTAGTATGTTATATTATGTGTCATTTATGTTTATGCTTTTGAAAAAAAATTTATAATCTGTATTTTTCAAGAATGAATCTTTTTACACGTTTATATAATGCTTTGACGTTTTAAGGTGTAAATGTGGCACCCTAAGGAGGCTGTTTGGTATCAGAGCCCAAGTTTGAGTCTTTTGGGATTTGTGGTTAGGTCTGTCTTGCTTGTGTTATGTGATTCTCTATGTTTGGTTTCCTAAAGGATACAAGGTTGTTTGATATGATTTCACCTGACTTTTCTTGTGTATTGCTTAGTTTGACTTCAAAGGAACGTGATGGCTCGAGGTGGAGCTGTACGTATAAACTCTGAATGAGACAATGAGAATATGGTAGCAGTAGTTGAGGTGATGCAAAGAATGGCAGAAGTTATAATGTAATAGAATCAAAGAGCTGCCCAATAATAAGAAGCGGCCGCAGAAACCCAGAATCTGTCAGAGTTTCGCTGTAACACTCCACCATAATTCAATGGAGAATTTGATCTTGAGAAAGTAAGCCTTTGGATCAAAGAGTTGGAGAAGATACTCTGAGGAATGAGATGCACTGATGTTCAGAAGGTAACCTATACTACCTTCATACTTATTAGAGACACTGAAGACTACCGGGCTGGAGCCCATCGGTTGATGGAAGCTGAGGGAATAGTGATCGCCTGGGAAGCCTTCAAGAGTAAATTCATGGAGAAGTACTTTCTAGCTAGTGCGAGGCACACGAAAGAGATGGAGTTTCTAGGCCTAAAGCAAGGGAGCATGTCAGTCAGTGAGTATGCTGCCAAGTTTGAAAGTTTGTCAAAGTTCTCGAGGTATTTCCAGCTACAACCTGATGAGGAGTGGAAGTGCCACAAGTTTAAGGAAGGCCTGAGGCATGACTTGAAGAGAGCGGTGTTGCCTTTAGGAATTGACCAGTTCCCAGCTCTTTTGGACAAGTGTTGCAGGATTAAGGACCTGGATCAATCACGTGAGACAAAGAACCATAACTTTGGACCCTCTCGGTTCCAAAGGGGGAGAAATGGTGGTGGCAATCATTTTCAGCAAAAGCCATATTCGAGGCCACAAGGGAATCAAGCTCAGCAACAATCATGTGGAGAAGGTCCTAGTAGCTACAAGTTTGGTCAGACCGAGGCATCGATGCCAAAATGTCTTAAGTGTGGAAGGGACCACTTGACAAGGGATTGCACAATCAAGGTGATCATCTGCTTCATTTGCGGGAAGCCTAGACACATTGCGAAGGATTGCAATCAACCCAAGGTGGAGCCCACTATTAACAATATACGTGCTGTAAGACCTTAAGTGGGAGGAAGGGTTTACACTTTGAGTGGAGCAGAGGCCTCCCAATCTGAAGATTTGATTAAAGGAGATTGTGTCATAGGAGGTAATCTTTTAACTGTACTGTTTGACTCAGGGACGACCCATTCTTTTATTGCCTATGACTTAGGGTTATCTGTGTCTTCCTTACCTTTTGATTTGATTGTTTCTACTCCCATTGTTAGACCTATTGTTACTACTCAAGTTTGTTTGAACTGCCTTATTTCTGTGGAAAGTCAAATCTTTTTAGTTGATTTGATTTGCTTACCTCTTTCTCAAATAGATGTTATTCTAAGAATGAACTAGTTATCTTCTAACCATATCCTTCTTGACTATTCCAATAAAACCTTAGTGTTTTCTGATTCTAAGATTTCTGGATTTATAATTGCCAACCAAGTCAAAACTTTCTTGAGGAAAGGAGCTCAAGGATACATGCTTTTGTCTTCCTTGGAAGTCAAGAGTGAGACCGATGTGAATACTATTCCTATGGTCAATGAGTTTCCTAAAGTCTTTTCTGATGAAATACCTGGTTTACCACTAGAAAGAGAGGTAGAATTTTCTATCGATCTCGTGGCAGGATCTAGTCCTATATCCATGGCGCCATATCGGATGTTGCCATCAGAGTTAGTCGAGCTTAAGAAGCAATTAGAGGAATTGTTAGAGAATAGGTTTGTGAGACCTAGTGTTTCATCATGGGGAGATCTAGTGTTGTTGGTCAAGAAGAAGGATGAGACTTCTTAGTTGTGTGTGGACTACTGTCAACAATCAAGAACAAGTACCCACTTCCAAGGATAGATGATTTGATGGATCAGCTGAAGGGAGTTATTATTTTCTCCAAGATTGATCTACGTTCTGGCTATCATTAGATTCGTGTGAAGGTAGAGGATGTACCTATGACAGCTTTTCGAACGCGTTATGGGCATTATAAGTACCTTGTGATGTCGTTCGGAGTAACAAATGCTCCCACCTTGTTCATGGATTACATGAATCAAATCTTTCATCCTTATCTGGATAGATTCGTTGTTGTCTTTATTGATGACATTTTGATCTATTCACGAAGTCAGAAGAAACATGCTGAACTTCTCAGTGTGGTCCTTCAGATTCTGAAGGAGAAGAAGTTATATGCTAAGCTGTCAAAATGTGAGTTTTGGTTGGAGGAGGTTCAGTTCTTAGGTCATGTGATTTCAAAGGAAGGAATTACAGTGGACCCATCAAAAGTGGAGGCAGTTCTTCAATGGGAAAGGCCAAAGACTGTAACAGAGATTCGTAGCTTTGTGGGGTTAGCTGACTATTATCAAAGATTCATCGAAGGATTCTCCAAGATAACAGGACCTTTCACTCAACTTACAATAAAGAATCAAGCTTTTATATGGACCGATGCTTGCGAAGAGAGTTTTCAATAGTTGAAGAGACAGTTGACTACTTCACCGGTGTTGATCCTACCTGATCCTAATGAACCTTTTGAATCGTATTGTGATGCTTCGTATCAGGGTTTAGGATGTGTCCTTATGCAGAATGGAAGAGTGGTAACATATGCTTTAAGGCAATTAAAGATACATGAGAAGAATTATCCTACGCACAACTTAGAGTTAGCTGCTGTTGTGTTTGCATTGAAGATTTAGAAGCATTTTCTTTATGGAGCAACGTTCAACGTCTACAGTGACCACAAAAGTTTAAAATATCTATTTTATCATAATAAGCTGAACATGAGACAAAGGCGATGGTTAGATCTTTTGAAAGACTATGACTTCCAGCTTCAATATCATCCTGGGAAGGCGAACGTCGTAGCGGATGCCTTGAGTAGGAAGATGCTTGGTGTTTTTTCTATGATGCTCAAAGAAAGTGAGTTAATAGAACGATTTAGAGATATGCATCTATCTGTGGAGTTGGGGCCAGGGAGAATATGCTTAAGTATGATCACTATTTCGAGCGGTTTGATGAATGAAATTCGAGAGAAGCAGGGAAGTGACCCATACTTGCAAGAAGAGAAGGAACTGGTGAAGTAGGTGCTATATCTGAATTCACGGAAGGACATGATGGAATCCTAAGGTCTAGAGATAGAGTTTGTGCACTGAGCGATTCCGAGCTTAGGAAGATGATTCTTGATGAAGCCCATAAGAGCAATTTGAGCATGAACCCCAGAACCACTAAGATGTACCAAGATATGAAACATTTGTATTGGTGGCAAGGAATGAAGAGGGATGTTGCCAAGTACGTGTCGTCTTGTTTAGTTTTCCAAAAGGCTAAAGTGGAACACCAAAGACCTTCCAGAATGCTGCAATCTCTGACTATTTCAGAATGGAAATAGGATAGCATCGCAATGGATTTTGTGAGTGGTTTTCCAAGGACTAGAAAGGGGCACGATTCAATATTGGTAATTGTTGATCGACTTACGAAGTCAGCGCACTTCTTACCAATCAATATAAGGTATTCGATTGAGAGATTGGCTCAAGTTGTATGTCGAGGAGATCGTTAGACTTCATGGTATGCCTTCAAGCATTGTTTCTGATAGAGACCCAAGGTTTATATCGAGGTTTTGGCAGAGTTTGTAGAAACCAATAGGAATGAAGCTTCATCTAAGTTCTGCGTATCACCCATAAATGGATGGTCATTCAGAGAGAATAATCTAGTTTTTGGAAGATCTGTTAAGAGCTTGTGTCTTGGAACATACTGGGAGTTGGGATGAGTTCTTACCTTTGATAGAGTTCACCTATAATAATAGTTACCACGCAAGCATCAGAATGGCACCTTACGAGGCATTGTATGGGCGACGGTGTAGAACACTCTTGTGTTGGTACCAGGATGGCGAAAATTTCACGGTAGGACCTAAACTTGTGCAACTGACAACCGAAAAAGTTAAGATGATTCAGGAAAGGATAAGAGCAACTCAAACCCGACGAAAAGCTATGCCGACAAGAGACGGTGACTTCCTAAATTTGAGGAGGGTGAGCATGTGTTTTTTAAGGTTACACCTATGACTGGTGTTGGAAGGGTCATTAAATCTAGAAAACTCACTCCTAAATTCATCGAACCGTATCAAATTCTTCGTCGAATAGG
Organism: Ormosia semicastrata; assembly: GCA_029884595.1. NCBI lineage: Eukaryota > Viridiplantae > Streptophyta > Magnoliopsida > Fabales > Fabaceae > Ormosia > Ormosia semicastrata. Next base: position 11,774,823 of record JAQQTO010000062.1, on the reverse strand, counting down.
TCTAGTAGCCTACCAAATAGCCTTACTACCTTTTCTCTCCAATCTTCATGATGTCTTCCATGTGTCGCAATTGCGAAAGTATATCCCTGACTCAACCCATGTCATTGAACCGGATTTAGTACAACTAAAAGAGAATTTGACCTATGTAACACTTCCTATCAAGATTGAGGATAGGAGAGTGAAGCAACACAGAGGCAAGGAGATTACATTGGCAAAAGTGATCATTGGCAAAAGTGATCTGTTGGAGATGCAACATAGGAGATGAAAACATAGGAGCTAGAAAACAAAATGAGAGAACGATATCCATTTACATTTTGTTTTTTATGTTATATGTGGATAATGATTTTAGGAGACAAAAGTTTTCATTGTCTAAGATTTTATCTAACCAATAATGAATTATTTAGACAATAGATACTTTTTAGAATTGTTTCTAGCTAGAGACATCTGTAACGGATCAAAATTTGCTCTTATTTCTAGCTTATCTGTGATTTCTTGATGATGTGAATCACCAACACCGTAATTGTTTACGAATTTTTATGAATTATTTGGTGTATGTGGATTATTTTAATATTATCTTTAGAAAATTTTAGTGGCTGCCTTAAGTGAGTGTGAGCGATGTAAGGTAAGGCTGTGCAAACCAAGAGTTAGGCCCACAATTGAATCCAGAGTCCAACTTGGATTTTACTAAACTCAAAACTAGAGACAGTTTTTAAAGTTTTCATTGTCTAAGATTTTATCTAACCAATAAAATTTAGGTACACCCTATTATACATTAGACAATAGATACCGACTTTATGAACTGTAACTTTTGCCCATTGGATAATAGCTTTATAATCATCTTGTTACGGATGACGCGATGGCAAAGATCTAGTAGAATTGTTTCTAGCTAGACATTTTCCACGTGTGACATCATCCATGTGACATCACCCACATGACATCATCTTTGACTTTTTGGACCAAGGGAACCAAAAGGATCTCACGATCAAGTTTCTCAAGGAAGCTTTGTGAAGCATGTTGAGGAAGCTTGGCTCACTCTTCCACCCACATAGATGAGTGCTCAAGGAAGCTTTGTGAAGCCATGGAGAGGAGAGAGAAAAGAGGCTTCTAGAGTAAGTTTTATCTCATTTTCATTTCATCACTTTTCTATCTATTTCTCTCTCTTCACCCAAAAAGCTACACACTTTGTTTTCTCTCATTTTCTTCTCTCATTTTCCCTTCTCTAGCTCACGGCCACATTCACAAATCCACCCTCTCATCTTCTTCGATTTCACTCATCTACATTTCCTACATCTAAACCTCTTTTTAAGACCATTTGGTATGAAGATCTTAACTTGTTCATCTTTTATTTCAAGTATTTCTTTAAGTTAGGGCTTGAAGATTTCTAAGGTAAAATTTCTTTTTTTTTCATTTTTCTTTCTTTTATTCTTTCTAAAACCATGATTTTGATCCATGGTCATTCTTCTCTAAGCCTAAAATATTGATTCTTTGGCATGTCATTTTCATTTTTCAAGAAGCTCTTAGAAGAGGAAGCTTGTTTCAAGGAGATATCCAAGTAGTGGTTGGTCATCCTCCTAGGTAAGAGGGAGATTACTCTCATCAACCTTTCATGGTGGTGAAGGACGAACTTGATGTATGGAAAGTGAGGAATCCATGCGAGGGTTGCTCACTTGATTGTTTGACTCTTGTTAAATTTTTGTTAATTGTAACTTATGTGATTTTGTAGTTTAATGTTGTCTATGACCTTGATAGAATGGAAAGTTTGATGTTTGATATTTATTAGTTACTTGAAATCCTTATGGAAGATGAAAATTTTGAGGCCCAAGAACCCTAGAGAGCTCACGACCAAGAGATCCAAAAAGGGGATCCAAGAGAAAATTTGTGTTGTTTTGGAACTTGGAAGTTTAAATAAAAATAGAGTTGAATTAGGAATTTCACAACAATGAAGGAATGGAAAAACTAAATCTTGGCTACTTAGTTAGAGAGAGATTTTGGCTTTGAGAGGGAAAATAAGCTAGAAAGAGATATCATAAAAATTAAGAGTACTTTTAGGGCTTAAGAGAAAAAGGAAATGAATTTGGGAGATTAAAATAATGTAATTTTCTTTTAGGTTTTTTGTGAAAAATGTGAAGAAGTATTACCTAAAAGAACTTAACTAGGAGGGTTTTAAGATTAGAGCAAATTTCCATACTAATGCTTGAAAGTATCTTAATTAAAGCTAAAAGTGAAAAGATAGTTCTTGCATTTGTGCAATTGAGATACCTTGTGAAAGAATATAATAGCTTTATGCTGACGAGCCAATGTACTGGACCCAGGAATGTCAGTGATTGACTTAAGCCCTGTGGTGGCTCCTCTTGGTGGAACTTTTGTTGCTTATGAATACTATTGATCATTGTCATGAGATCATGCATTGTGAAAGTTGGAATGATTTGTTGTCAAGATTGTATATCTAGAGATGAATTACACCTTTGTGCAGGTTCGAATTGCATAGTGTAGTTCACTAGTTGAACTTGGAGGCGACGGGGCTCAGGTATCCCACATGTGGATAGTTGGTAGCTCCACTGGGCCGTGGTGACTGTGCAACACACCGACAATCTCGACCAGGCATTATCCTATTCCCGATCCGGTTGAGAGTGTCTTGTATAGCCATGTTGAGCAGACTGATTATATTGAGAAGCACATGATTTGAGGCTAACGATATACAGACATTGACTCCCTGATCATTCTCTCTGATGTTAGTTTGAACTCCATAGAGTAGATGTCAATCCATTGTGCATTCATATAGACATTGAGCATTTTATTGTGATACACTTGTACTGTGGAATTATCTGCTGTTATATTATGGAATTATCTGTTGATATATTATTACAATTCCTACTGGGAATTTTATGACTATAATTGTTATTTCTGCACTTTGTGATTTTACTGATGTTGCTGTCTCTTGCTACCATACTGGTATTAATGTAGAGAATCTCACCTCCTTGTATTGTTATTCTGTCTGTTTTTCTGCTCTATGTGTTCCTGTTGATAAAGATTAAGGGAAGAAGAAGAAGATTTGCTATTTTTGTTGTTTTGCTTTTTGGATGGCTGCTCGTAGAGATTCTATTGGTTTTGTCAGAGTACAATTCCACGGAGGCGCAGACACATGGCGCATCGAATGGGGCTTTGAATTGATTAGATATGTAAGGGAATTGACTTTGTCTATTAGTAGGACCCATGATGGGGTTCCCTTTTTCTCTCTTAGTGTTTTTGTACGTCTAGAGTTCTTCATGCCTATTAGGGAGCTGTGAGGTGACTTGCATTACACCCCTAGAGAGGACCCGGACCCTGTGGTATCATCCGCTAGGACTCCTATCTGCGAGCTTCTACCGCAGCTAAGAGGTTTGGCTAGGGAGGAGTCTGAAGAGGAGGAACCAATCAAGGAGTCTGAAGAGGATCCAATGGAAGGTCTAGGAGAAGATCCTGCTTCCTAAATCTCTAGACTTGGGCTAGTCGATGTTTTGTTAAACTGTTGTTTATGTCTTTCATGTATAAACTTATAAATTATTGGGTGGACTATGATCCATGCCACTGTTGTATATATTCTTTTGGTGTGTAATACTTAGTATGTTATATTCTGTGTTGTTTATATTTATGCTTTTGAAAAGAAAATTTATAATTTGTATTTTCCAAGAATGAATCTTTTTCCGTGTTTATATAAAGCTTTGATGTTTTGAGGTGTAAATGTGGCACCCTAAGGAATTAAACAATTAAATATAGAGAGCCACAATAAAAGTAGGTTATAAATATATATATCAAAAGCCTCAAAGAGCAAAATGTCATATATACAACAACAAAACTACTACTAAACTACAACTGAAAATATGAATACATGAGCTGCTCGTACAACAAAAACTAAATGCTAATCTAGTCTTGTTGCTCCTTCTTCAACTGTGACACCCCCTTACTAGGGTCTGGACCTACTTTTACCATGGAAACTTAGAAAAGGGTGAGAACATAAAAATTTCCAGTAACATACATGTATCACATGGCATTTACTAACATAAATTTCAAATACACATACATGATAAAAACATTATACAATTGCCCATACAATTGTATAATGTGTAGGAATATAATCTAATCTCGATATTACACAATCGCCCATACAACCATATAACATTGACTAAACTTGGAAAATTGCTTATCTCGTCTCATTACCTAACTTAAGACTTAACTCATCCTAAGACTCATGTTAGTAAGTTTAACTCAGTTTACTATACTACGTAAGGTTGATCATATTCCTCATGTTAGTTTACAAATAGCTTAGCTCACTGCTTTGTCCTAGGTAAAATGTTGTATTGACATTTACCTCTCACAATTACCTCCTTTACAAAGAGCTTTACTCACTACTTTGAGAGGTCAAAGGCTTTAATTCACTCCCTTAATTAGGATAATTGTATTAAGGCTCTACAATAACCGATATAGGAACCAACTCTTAATTAATATTTCTTTTCAAGCAATTCTTAACTATAGAGAAGCTTAAAAACTCATACTTGTTCTTGTATACTAGGTGGTTATTTCCTTTGTGAAATATCCCTAAAAGTATCTTAATACACTTAAGAAAGTATATATGAATGATTCCAACTACTTGAGAACTCAAATCTATAAGATAAAAAAATCTTGGAACTCACTGCCTTTGGGCACCTAGTCGCCTATTTTCTCTGCGCTTAAGTGCTGCATGACAAAAAGCTCTGCACTATTCTTTCTATCGTTTGGTGCTTAATCACTCAAAATCTAAGCGCTTAATCACTCAGTACCTATGACTCCTGGACCAGTGTGCTTAAGTGCTCACTTTATGGGCGCTTAATCGGTGGCCTCCAAAGCCTAAAACAATGGCCCTTTGGCCTTGGGTGCTTAAGCGGCCAAAAACTGGGCGCTTAGGTGCTAGGTACCTGAAACCTCTGTTACTGTTCTATTGGTTTCCAAACTAATTTCTACTCTTCAAATCTTGGATTCTAAGTGTTTTTCAACCCTAATCATGGTCTCTATTCATGTTAGAATCATTAAAACACTAACTCTAACTCATTAAACATAGACTTACATTCAATCAAGCAAGGAAAATACTGTTACGAACTTAATCTTCAAAGTGTGGCCTATGGACATCTACCAAGTAAAACAAGCTAGCATGAATCCATCAAGCTATAGATACCCTAACTCCGCTCTTGGAGGAAAGTGATGAAGTTTAAGGTTAGAATTCCCCTACCTTAAGCTTTTGGTAATGGAGGTTGATCAATCTTAAGCTTTAGCCTTTCCTTTCTTGCTCCTCTTCTCCTCCTCCTTAGATTTCTCTTCCTTCTTGTCTTGGTTTCTCTTAGATGCTACTGTGCTTTTAGTTTTTCGAGAGAGAAGATGAGTGAAAAGAGATAAAAGTGAGGGAAATATCAGGAAACTAAAGTCAATTTAAGGGGCTGCGTTTATGACCTTGTTTCACTTAAATATAGCACTAATACTTCCTGATCTACTAAGAACTCCAGGTTTAACTAAATTAAGTTTTCTATCTTCCAACAACTTTAAAATAAATACTAAGATTCATTACAAATGTTGTTTCACCATTATCATAATTTTTCATATCTGCTACTAGTTAATCGGGCATTAAATGCACAACCACTATGCCTAAAATACTAAACTGACTCTAATTATTCTCAAATTTTAACTACATCTTCTTACAACTATTTGTGACTTAGAAACAAATTCTATAGGTTTATTTCCCTTAAATTACCCATTTATGCTACTATATGAGTCATTTTAAGCTACTTTTCACACTTTGGGTTGTAACAAAATGCCTAAACTAATTCAGTTTACCACAAAATTAATCAGACATGTTAAATAAGTGTTATGTTACCTTTGTAACCATAACCTAGTCTAACATGCTAAAAAAAGGATGTTACATTTCTCCACTCTTTTTTAAAATTTGGTCGCCAAAATTGCATACCTCATATAAATAAATCTCGTTAATCAAGATACACACGGGACTCTAACTCCTATGTAGCCTCTTTTGTGCCTGCTTCACCTAACATGAGCTTCACTAGAGGAATCTGCTTACCTCTAAGTTCTTTGACTCCTCTGTCTACAATCCTCATCAGTTTCATTAGATAAGACAAATTATCTCTTAACTGTATAGATTCATTTCTTATAATGTGTGAAGGATCCAGATTGTACTTCTGGAGTTGGGATACATGAAAGACATCATGAAAGTTTGACAAACTGGGTGGAAGGGTTATCTGGTAAGCTACAAGTTTGACTCTTTTTTGGATTTGGTATGGACTAATGAAATGAGGGTTTAACTTTCTAGTTCTCAATGCTCTACCAATTCTTGTTGTAGGAGTGACTATCAAGAAAACATGTTCACCCTCTTTGAACTCTAGAGGTCTCTTCCTTCTATCAACATAACTCTGTTGCCTACTCTAAGCTATAACCATCCTATCCCTAATCATTCTAATCTGCTCTGAAGTCTGTTGTACTAAATTAAGTCTTAGAATAGCTTTCTCTCCTACCTCATACCAACATAAAGGGGACCTAGGCTTCCTACCATAAAGTTCCTTATATGGTGTCATCCCTATGCTAGTATGGTAATTGTTGTTGTAAGCAAACTCCATTAAAGGCAAGAGTCTATCCCAATTACCATGTTGATCTAAACCACATGCTCTAAGCATATCCTCTAAGGTCTGGATAGTTCTCTCTGACTGTCCATCAGTCTATGAATGATATGTTGTACCAAGACTGAGCCTAGTCTCGAAGGCCTTTTGCAAAGCTCCCCAAAATCTAGATGTAAATCTAGGATCTCTATCTAAAATTATATTGAGGGGAACTCCATGAAGCTTAACTATCTCCTGTAGGTATAACTGAGCTAATTTCTCTAAGGAGTAGTTCATTCTCATGGGCAAAAAGTATGTAGACTTGGTTAGTCTATCCACTATGACCCAAATTGTATCATAACCTAACTGAGTCCTAGGGAAACCTATCACAAAATCCATTTTGATATTATCTCATTTCCATTCAGGAATTTCTAAGGATTGGATAGGTCCTAAAGGTTTTTGGTGCTCTATCTTAACTTTCTGACATACCAAGCACCTAGATATAAACTCTGCTATCTCTTTCTTCATTCCTAGCCATACTATAAGCTTCCTCTAAAATCCTTTCTTTGATCGAAGAATCTCTTGGAATGCAAAACCTATTTTTAAACTTAATCATTCCATCATTTACCATATCAAAATTAATCTGATCCCCTAAGAAGATTTGTTCTCTTATCTCTCCTAGGGTTTCATCCTCACTCTGAGCTTCTAGAATTTGAGCTCTTAGATTACTAACTATGTCCACCCTACTCTTGAAGAGGCTTTGTGGTGTCACAGTTACACTAAGACCTAAGACTCTAAACTTTTCAAGAAGCTGGCCCTCTTGAACCATCATCTGAGACATATATAAGGATTTCATACTTAGTGCATCGACGACTACATTGGCCTTACCCGGATGATACGTGAGCTCAAAGTCATAGTCTTTTAGAAACTTCATCCATCTTCTTTGTTGCATGTTCAGCTCTTTCTGATCAAACAAGTATTTCAAACTCTTATGGTCGCTGAACACCTTAAATTGAACTCCATAAAGATAATGTCTCCACATTTTCAAAGCAAATACTACAACTACTAATTCTAGATCATAGGTGGGATAATTCTCTTCGTGAGGCCTCAACTGCCTCGATGCATAAGCAACTACTTGAATATGTTGCATCAGAATACACACTAAGCCCATATTTGAAGCATTACAAAATATCTCAAAGCTTTCCTGTGGATCCGGAATTATCAAAACTAGGGTAGTAGTCAACCTCAACTTAAGCTCTTGGAAACTATCCTCACACTCTTTTGTCCAAAGAAAACTACTATCTTTCCTAGTTAATCAAGTCAAAGGTAGTGCTAACTGGGAGAATCCACTGATGAATTTCCTATAATACCCAGCTAGGCCTATGAAACTTCTTATCTTTGTCACAGTGGTGGGTCTCTCCCACTGCAACACCATATCTACCTTACTAGGGTCCATTGAAATCCCTCCTTGAGAGATGACATACCCTAAAAGATGAACTTCTGTAAGCCAAAACTGACACTTTAATAGCTTGGCAAACAGTTTCTTCTCTCTAAGGATCTCTAAAACAGTTCTAACATGAAGGTCATGTTCTTCCATTGTCTGGCAATAAATTAGGATGTCATCTATGAACACCACTACAAACTGATCTAGGTAGGGTCTAAAAATCTTATTCATGTAGTCGATGAATACAGTCGGTGCATTTGTCAACCCAAAGGACATCACAAGGTACTCATAATGTCCATACCTAGTCTTAAAAGTAGTTTTTGGGATATCTACATCTTTAACCCTTATCTGGTGGTATCTTGACCTTAGGTCTTGGAGAACACTGATGCTCCCCTCAATTGATCCATTAAATCCTCTGTCCTAGGCAATGGATACTTATTATTAATGGTTACCTTATTCAGTTGTCTATAATCTACACATAGTGTCATAGTACCATCTTTTTCTTTCACAAGCAACACGGGTGCTCCCCAAGGAGAAACACTTAGCCTAATGAATTGTTTCTCTAGTAAGTCATCAATTTGCTTTTTAAGCTTTGCTAATTATAGAGGTGCCATTCTATAGGGTGCCATAGAAATAGGTCCCGTTCCTGGTACTAAGTCTATAGAAATCTCTATCTCTTTGATGCGTGGCAACTCTGCTATATCTCTCGGGAATACTTCTGGGTACTCCCTCACTATTGGTATATCACCGAGGCTCTGCTCAACCTCTGTGCTTAGAGAGAAAAGGAGAACATACCCTTGAGCTCCCTCCTCCAAACAGTGATTCACTTTGATTGCATTGAGATACACTGATTCGAAAGGGTTAACTTTAGTAGATACATCTATCATAAACACTAAGGTTTTATCTGCACAGTTTAAAACTACATGGTTGGAGGACAACTAATCTATGCCAAGAATAACATTAATATCAACTAAAGGTAAACAGATAAGATTCACAAAGAATATCCTATCCTCTAACTTTATACAACAATCCAAACAAACTTTAGAAGTTATGACTGAGCTACTAGTGGGAGTGGAAATAGATAAATCAAAAGGAAGGTTTGTTATAAGCAAATCAAGCAACTTCACACAACCATAAGAAACAAAGAAGTGGGATACTCCCGAATCATATAAAATAGTTAAAAAGTGATCATGAATTATGCATTTACCTTGAATCAAACTCGAAGACTGGGTCATCTCCTTACCACTCAAAGTATAAACCCTTCTTACTACTTGTGGTCTAGGGGTGAAAATAGTCTTCTACTTCTGTGGGCAATCTCTAGACATATGTCCTGGCTATCCATATGCATAACAAACTGATTGCCCTGCGAAGCAAGGCTTGTCTCCATGCTATCTCTCGCACCTGGGACATTTAAGTCCCCTTGCTCCTCCTTGAACTTGTTTACCCTTGGCTTGTTGGTAACTCGGTTTAAAAGTCCCCTTCTTCTCATCAAACCTCTTCCTCTTTTGGAAGTTCTGTGTTATCTGCTCTGGTTGGGGTTGCAAACTACCAGAATCCACTATCCGACATTTATTCACTAATGACGAAAAGTCTCAGATCTCAAAGGGTCTAATAGCCCTCTGAATGTTTTCTCTCAGTCCTTCCTCAAACTTAGCACATTTCTATTTCTCATTTGTGTGGAATCTAATGTAGGAAGAGAACTTCGACAATTCATTGAATTTGGCCACATACTGGCCAATGGACATGCTACTCTGTTCTAGCTTCAAGAACTCCATCTTTTTTGCATTGTGCAAAATCTGAGGGAAGAACTTCTCTAGGAAAGATCCCTTAAAGAATTCCCAAGTAACCTAAATTCTTAAGTCATCCACCACCTTCTTTAAATTTGACCACCAATCTTCTGCCTCCCTCTCTAACATGTTAGAGGCAAAAAGAACTCTTTGCTCATCTGAGCAAGCCATAAATGTGAAGATCTTCTCCATTTCTTTGAGCCAACCCTCAACTATGACTAGGTGATACTCACCTCTGTAAGATGATGGAGCAGACTTCCTAAACTCTGAGAGGTCTTGGAAGTTTTGATTCCTTCCAACTAGAGCCTCTTGAACTGGCTACTCAGGCTGAACTGGTGGTGGTATTAGTGGTGGAGGTTGCAGAGTTTCTAATCTCTCAAACATTCTATTCATAGCAGCTGTTTGATCTTACATCACTTTGGCCATTGCCATAAAGGCCTCGACCATACTAGGGCTATTACCATAAGAATTTTTATTCCCTTTAGTCTACCTAAGAGAAGCCATAGTGTCCTGTACACACAACACATTTAATATTGAGCTGATTAGTCTCAATATCATGTAATAGTGTAATAGTAGCTATTAACATTCAAAACAAAATGCAAGTTATGCAAACATCTCAACAGAGAGACAAGAATTACACAAAACACATTAAAACTACTAACATGCCTACACATAGTCAGTTCATACCCCGACTCAACAGGATGAACTGCTCTAATACCATAATGTAACACCTTAATACAATTATCTCGATATAACTTATATACAAGACATAAAGTATTAAACATGTTACTTCTATTCTTACTAACGTACTAATCCCATAAAATTAAACAATTAAATATGCAGAGCCACGATAAAAGTAGGTCATAAATATATACATCAAAAGTCTCAAAGGGTAAAATGTCATATATACAACAACAGAAGTACTACTAGACTACAACTCAAAATACAAATACATGAGCTATTCATACAACAAAAACTAAACTCTAGTCTAGTCTTGTTGCTCCTTTTTCAGCTGTGACACCCCCTTACTAGGGTCTGTACTTGCTTTTGTAACACCCCAAAATTTCTTTTTCTGTTAATTGTGATTTTTCTATGATTTTTGTGAATTATTTAATTTATTTTAATTATTTTATTATTATTATTTTTTGGACTTTTGTTTGTTTAAAACAATGCAGGAAAAAAAATTTTCAGGGCTGAAAAAATTTTAACTATTAACGCGGGGCCGATGGAGCTTACTAAACTTGAAACCGAGAACAGATTTCAAAATTTTTCTTTTTCTGAGATTTTATCTGACTGATGAAATCTAGGTACTTTCTATTATCTATTTGACAATAACCACTAGTTTTTCTAATAGTAACCTTTGTCCATTGGTTAATAGCAAAAAGTAAATATCTAGTTGGATGACTAGTCATGTTCCTAGTCATAACCCTTCATCATTTTCATTCATGACTCACTTTAGTGTGAGTCAATGGAAAACAAGCTTCCAAGGGAAGTTTGTAGGAAGTCAAGTATGGTGGCTATGACTCACAATGGAGAACCAATGAGGAGCAAGCTTCCAAGGCAAGCTTAGAGAGAACTTGGAGGATAAGCTTTGGCCACTCAACACCCTTTGGTGTTCACGGCCAAGAGGAGCTTCTAAGAAAAGCTTAGGAGATCAAAATGGTTACTTAACCACTCTTAAGTTTTTCTTGTCTTGTTTTTAGGAAACAAATTATCAAAAATCTCTTATTTTCTCTCCTTAGCAAATTTTGGCCAACACCTTTCAATTACACTTCAATCTTGTTCAACCCAAACTAACCTTATATATTGAATCTAAACACCATTTGGAGATACTTTCATGTTGTGAGTTTCTTCAAATTAATCCATTTTCAATCACTTTCTCAAAGCTTAAGTTTGAAGGTTTTTAGGTGAAGTTATTGATCCTCATTTCTAATTTTATTCTCAAGATCTAGACCATAAACTTGATCCATGGTCATCTTATTTCAAGTTTTAGATTTTAATAATTGTATGTTTGATTTATTTTAAGGATCTTTTTGGAGGTAGAAGTTATTTCAAGAAGACAATAAAGGAGTTTTTGATCATCACTTAAGGTAAGAGGGAGATTAACCTCATCAACTAACTTGGTGATGAGAAACAAAATTTGTGGTTTGTTAGTGAAAAATCCATGTGAGGATTTATTCACTTGTTTATGTGAATTTGATGGTTTATGCTTGTTTGCTATATGTGATTATATGACTTTGATAGTATGCATGAAATTGTTATGGTAGGAATTGATGATTCAAATGTTTTACATGTTTTGAATTATGTGAGAATGAAAAGATTTTTGGTCCCAAAGACCTTATATAGCTCATGGCCATTTAGCCGATGAAGGGGTATCCAAGGCAAAAATATTTTATGGAATTAAAACCTAGATGATTAGGTGATAAAAATATGATTTAAGGACTTACAAGTTAAAAAGAAATGAACAAAATTTTATTATTTGAAAAGAGTTGATTTTTGGCCAAGATAATGGAAATAAGTTTGAAAAATGGTTTGAAATTTAAAGTATTTTATTTAAGAGAGTTCTTAGTAAAAGTAATGGAAAAATATTTTTGAAAGGTTTTGGTTAAATCAAAATAACATAGATTTTGTGAAAAATGTTAGAAAATATCACTTAGAGGAGATTTGGTAAGAAAATATTGGAATTAAGGTTCAAAATTTATATTAAACATAGAAAGTCTCAAAATTAAGCTTAGAATGTCAATAAATGTTTTACGCGATTATAAAGTATTGATGAAATCTCACATAATTTAAAAACGTGGATTTTTGAGTTACGTGATTAAGAAAAAGTTTTAAAATCTTTACGCGATTGAAAAATGACATAAAAATGTTACGTGATTTAGAGACGTAACCAGAAGTGTTATGCGTTTGTGATAATACAGTAAAAATACTTCATGTTTGAGAAAAATAGCAGATTACTGTCGGGCCGATGTACTGGATCCGGAGACGTCAGTTGACGGTTCAAGCCCAGTGGTGGCTTGTTTTACATGGAAGTCACATAGTTATTAATTATTGATTCATGAAGTCATTCGATTATGCATTGTGAAAGTCATAGTGACTTTCTTTATTAAGGTTGTATGCCTAGAAAATTGAATTACACCTTTGTGCAGGAGCGAATTACGTAGTGAAGGTCAAAAACTAATCTTGGGGGCGTCGGGGTGCAGAAATCTCACAAGTGGCCAGTTAGTAGCTCTACTGTGCTGAGGTTACTGATGCAAATGCACCGACGATCTTAACGAGACACTATTCTTATTCCCGATCTGGCATAGAATGTCTTGTATAAGTCATGATGCGTACGCTGTAAACATTGAAGCACTTGATTTGAGGCTGACGATATATAGACATATCTCCCGATCATTCTCTCTGATGTTTGGTTTTAGCTCCATGGAGTAGAGGACAGTTCATTGTACATTTGCATAGTCAGTAGACATGTTGTTGTGATGTACGTTCGTTGAATTATTTGTTGATAAATATCATGACTGTAACTGTTAATTCTATATTATATGGCTTTATTGTTATTACTATTTCTTTGCTGCCATACTGGTATGTGATGTAGGGGATCTCACCTCTTTATGGTATTGTTCTGTCTGTTTTGTTTTATGTTTATGTTCTATGAAGACTATGATGGTGACAAGGCGGGATCTTCTAGGTTTCGTTAAGGTGTAGTTCCATGAAGGCACCGATGCATGGCATGTCCATTTGGATACAGAACGTATAGAGTGTTATAGAGATGTTACTCTATCTTTGAGTAGGACTTGCCATGTGGTTACTACTTTTTCTTTTAATGCTACTATTTATTTAGAGTTCTATATGCATATTAGGGATTTATGGAGTGATCTTCAACACTCCTAGGGAGGATTCCAAGGTATCTTCTGCTCGGACTCCAGTTCGTCGACATACCCCGGCTGGGGAATTTGTCTGCTAAGGATTCAGAGGAAGATCCGGAGGAAGATCCAGTGGAGGACGCTTCCTTCCAGGTGTTTTGAACTTGGGCCAGTTTAGGTTTGTTATGATGGTTGTATTTATGTTTTTTGGTATGTAAGTCTTATGCAGCCATGTTCTCATAAAACTACGTATATATATATAGAGTGTATTATTCAATTCTTTATGACTTGTGTTCTTTATATTCTGTTAAGTTTATTTAATCTGTGAGAAAGAAATTTTAAAACCCGTATATTATAATATTAAATCTTTTATGACTTGGTTTTTGTTTTAATTTGTTGGTCTGAAATGTAATTCCCAAAAGAGGGTGTTACAACTTTTACCATGGAAACATAGAAAGGAGTAAGAACATAAAAATTCCCAATAACATACATGTATCATATGGGATTTACTAACATAAATTTCACATACACATAAATGATAATGACATTATACAATCGCCCATACAATTGTATAATGTATAGGAATATAATCTAATCTCGATATTACACAATTGCCCATACAACCATGTAACATCAGCTAAACTTAGCAAATTGCTTATCTTACCTCATTGCTTAACTTAGGACTTAACTCGTCCTAAGACTCGTGTTAGCAAGTTTAACTCGCTTTAGTACACTACATAAGGTTGACCATATTCCTCAGGTTAGTTGACAAATAGCTTAGCTCACTGCTTTGTCCTAAGTAAAATGTTGTACTGACATTTACCTCACATAAGTACCTCCTTCGCAAAGACCTTTACTCACTACTTTGTAAGGTCAAGGGGTTTAACTTACTCTCTTAATTAGGATAATTGTACTAAGGCTCCACTATAACCGATATAGGAACCAACTCTTGATTAATATTTCTTTTCAAGCAATTCTTAACTCTACAGAAGCTTAAAAACTTATACTTGTTCTTGTATAGTATGTGGTTATTTCCTTTGTGAAATATCCCTAAAAGTGTCTTAATACACTTAAAAAAGCATATATGAATGATTCCAACTACTTGAGAATTCAAATCAACAAGATAAAAAAAATCTTGGAACTCACTGCCTTTGGGTGCCTAGTCGCCCACTTTCTAGGTGCTTAAGCGTTGCATGACAGAAAGCTCTGACCTGTTCTTTCTGTCGTTTGGCTCTTAATGACTCAAAATTTGAGTGCTTAATTGCTCAGCACCCATAACTCTTGGACCAGCGCATTTAAGCACTCACTTTATGGGCGCTTAATCGGTGGCCTCCAGAGCCTAAAACAAGGGCTCTCTAGCCTTGGGCGCTTAGGCGCCAGGCACTTGAAACCTCTGTTACTATTCTATTAGTTTCCAAACTGATTTCTACTCTTCAAATCTTGGATTCTAAGTATTTTTCAACCCTAATCATGGTCTCTAATTATGTTTAAATCATTAAAACACTAACTCCAACTCATTAAACATAGTCTTACATTCAATCAAGTAAGGAAAATACCATTACGAACTTAATCTTTCAAGTGTGGCCTATGGAAATCTACCAAGTAAAACAAGCTAGCATTAATCCATCAAGCTATAAATACCCTAACTTAGCTCTTAGGGTTAAAAATCAAGCTAAGAACATAGATTTGCTCAACAAATCCATTTCTCACTATTCATGTGACGTAACTTCTAGCATAGAGAAATATGGAGGAAAATGATGAAGTTTAAGGTTAGAATTCCCCTACGTCAAGCTCTTGGTAAAGGAGGTTGATCAATCTCAAGCTTCAGCTTTTCCTTTCTTGTTGCTCTCCTCTTCCTCCTTAGATTTCTTTTCCTTCTTGTCTTAGTTTCTCTTAACTGCTGTTGTGCCTTCTGCTTTTCAAGAGAGAAGATGAGTGAAAAGAGATAACAGTGAAGGAAATATCAGGAAACCAATGTCAATTTATGGGGCTGCATTTATGACCTTGTTTCATTTAAATATAAGACTAATTTTTCCTGATCTGTTAAGAACACTTAGATTTAGCTAAATCAAGTTTTCTAGCTTCCAACAACTTTAAATTAAATATTAAGATTCATTAAAAATGTTATTTCACCATTATCATAATTTTTCATATCTGCTACTAGTCAATTTGGTATTAAATGCACAACTAATATGTCTAAAAATACCAAACTGACTCTGATTATTCTCAAATTTTAATTACATCATCTTACACCTATTTGTGACTTAGAAACAAATTCTCTAGATTCATTTCCCTTAAATTAGCCATTTATGCTACTATATGAGTCATTTTAAGTTATTTTTCACACTCTGGGTTATAACAAAGTGCCTAAACTAAATCAGTTTATCACAAAATTAAGCAGACATGTTAAATAGGTATTATGTTACCTTTGTAACCATAAACTAGTCTAACATGCTAAAAATAGGATGTTACAGTAACTCTTTACAACTAGCTCTTCCTCGGCTCCATATACCAAGAATGAATCCTTAGTCCTTCTCAAGTACTTAAGGATACTCTTGACAGCAGTATAGTGACTTTCACTGGGAATAGACTGGTACCTGATTGTCATGCTTAAAGTAAACGAGATTTCTGGTTAAGTACATAACTTAACATACATGATAAATCTAATTGTAGATGCATATGGAATCTTGCTTATGCGATCCCTCTCATCTTAGGTGGAGGGAGATTAAGCCTTAGATAGGCTTACACCGTGTGACATAGGTAAGAGTCATTTATTGGATTCATACATGTTAAATTGTCCAACACTTTGTCTATGTATGTACTCTGACTTAAGCCAAGCAGCCTTTGTGATCTATCTCTATAAATCCTGATACCTAATACATAGGTGGCTTCGCCCAACTCCATCATGGAAAAACATTTCCCTAACCAAGTCTTTACAGACTATAGGGTAGGGATGTCATTTCCAATTAGTAGTATGTCATCTATATACAACACTAGAAAGACAATTGTGCTCCCACTAACCTTTTTATAGATATTAGATTCTTCTTCATTCTTGATGAAACCAAATTATTTTATTGTATCATCAAAATGAAGATTCCACCTTCTGGAAGCTTGCTTCAATCCATAAATAGATCATTGCAACTTGCACACCTTTTCAGCATTCTGTAGAGTGGCAAAACCCTCAGGTTGTGTCATGTACACATCCTCGAGAAGATTTCCATTAAAGAAAGTAGTCTTGACATCCATATGCCAGATTTCATAATCGTGATATACTGCAATAGTAAACAAGATTTGAACGAATTTAAGCATAGAAACTGGAGAAAAAGTCTCATCATAGTCTACACCATGAATTTACTTGAAACCTTTAGGTACCAATCACGCCTTAAAGGTATACATGTTACCATCTAAGTTAGTTTTCTTTTTTTTTTTTGAAAATCCACTTGCACCCAATTGGTTTTACCCCTTCAGGTAGGTCAACCAAGGTCTATACCTAGTTGGCATGCATGGATTCCATCTCAGATCTCATGGCCTCAAGCCATTTCTCATATGCTAGGCTTATTATGGCTTTCAGGTAAGTCACGGGCTCATCTTGATCCATGAGCAATACATCACCTTGTTAGGTCATGAGAAATTCATATATCTCTGGTTGATGACGTATCCTGTTAGACCTAAGCGGGTCTTGTGCTACTAGAGCAGGTTGTTGTTCCACATCATTTTGTGGAGGCTGCTCTATTTCCACCATCGATTTATTGCTACTTTTTGAATTTTGAATTTCTTCAAGTTCTAATTTGCTCTCACTGGTTCCTTTAGAGATAAACTTCTTTTGTAGGAACAAAGCAGTCCGTGCGATAAACACTTTGCCCTTGGTAGGATTATAGAAATAGTATCCCTTGATTTCCTTAGGATACCCCTCAAAGAAGCATTTATCTTATTTGGGTCTAAGCTTATCAAAAATTTGACGTTTCACATAAGCTTCGCAACCCCAAATCTTCATGAATGACATACTAGGTCATCTCCCAGTCCATATCTCATATGGTGTCTTTCGAACCGTCTTAGATGGAACATAATTAAGTGTAAAAGTTGTTGTTAATAGAGCATATCCCTAGAAGGAGTTTGAAAGGTCTGCATGACTCATCATGGATCAGACTATGTCCAACAAGGTTTGGTTCCTCATTTCAAAAACATTGTTCCAATGTGGTGTTCCATGAGGAGTGAGTTAAGATATTATCTCACATTCTTTCAGATGATCATCTTATTGTTGGCTTAAGTATTCACTACCTCGATATGATCAAAGGACTTTAATACTTTTGCCAAGTTAATTTTGTACCTCATTCTTGAATTCCTTGAATTTTTCAAAGGATTCTATTTTATGTTTCATAAGATACACAAACTCATATCTACTGAAATTATCAGTAAATATAATGAAGTATTGAAAACAAACTCTAGCCAATGTGTTTAGGGGTCTACATACACCACTATGTATGAGGCCCAAAAGATCACTAGCTTTTTCACCTTGTCCAGTGAATGAGGCTTTAGTCATCTTTCTTAATAAATAAGGCTCATATATCTCATATGATTCAAAATCAAATGAGTCAAGAATCCATCTTTATAGAGTTTGGAGATGCGTTTCTCATTTATGTGGCCCAAACGACAATGCAGAGATAAGTTGGGTTCATATTATTTTATTTGAACCTCTTAGTATTTATGTTATAGATAGACATTTCAAGATCGAGGACATAAAGTCCATTACTCAGTTATGCACTACCATAAAAAATATCATTCAAATAAATAGAACAACTTTTCTCTTTTATTATAAAAGAAAAACCTTTCTTATCCAAACAAGAAACAGAAATAATATTCCTACTAATAGCAGGCACAAAATAACAGTTCTCTAACTCAATTACAAGCCTAGTGGGCAAAGATAAAAAAAATAAGTCCCTATGGCTAAAGCAGTAACTTTTGCTCCATTTCAAACTCGTAGGTCGACTTCACCGTTATCCAACGGTCTACTCGTTTTTAGATCCTGCACATTTACACAAATGTGAAACCCAAGTCCAGTATCTAATACCTAAGATGCAGAAGTAGATAAATTGACTTCTATAACAAAAATACCTGAAGTGGAAGTCTCACTTCTCTTCTTCTTCTTAAGCTCCTCCAGGTACCTGTCGCAGTTCCTCTTCCAATGTCTGGTCTGACCATAGTGGAAGCACAAACTTTCCTTAGCCACTCCACCCACAAGTTTTAAGTTGAAAGTGTTGGGCTTGGATTTATCCTTGCCCTTGCCCCTCTATTTGTCCTTGAGCTTCTTTAGCTTCTTTTTGCCTTTACTCTTTTGGACCATCATAATGGCCTTTCCCTTTCCTTTATTAATATTCTGGTTAGCAGTTCCTAACATGCTTAATAGTTCTAGTAGAGGTTTGTAAATTTCGTTCATATTACAATTCGTGATGAATTGACTGTAACTCTGTAGCAACGATTGCAAGACTAAATCTGTGGCCAACTCTTGACCCAATAAGAAACCAAGCCTCTCTAGGTTCTCAATGTATCCAATCATTTTGAGCACATAAGTACGAATAGGGCTTCCCTCTACCAGTTTGCACTGAAACAGTGCCTTTGAGACTTCGTAATTTTCATGCCTAGCCTGCTCTTGATAGAGCCTTTTCAGCTGTACGATTATATCATAAGCATCCATGTTCCTATGTTACTTCTGAAGCTCAGAGTTCATGGTGGCTACCATGAGACAGCCGACGTCTAAAGCGTCATCTTGATGCTTCTTATAAGCATCCTTTTTAGCTCTAGGGGAATTTGCAGCAGGTGGCTCAAGAGTGGGCTGCTCTAGGACATATAACTTTTTCTCATGTTTGAGGACAATCCTTAGATTCTTATGCCAATCTAGAAAATTTGTTCTAGATAATTTGTCCTTCTTAAGGACGGATCGTAATGACAAGAGTTATTCGAAGTGTTTGATGCCATGGTAATCTATCAACTGAAATATGCAAAGTATAAGTATTATGCCATAAACATATTTAACAAGGTCTTTAATTAAATATGCCTCTCACTATTTTATTCAAATTAATGACCCTCAACACTAACTTGGAAAATCCTATCGTAAGATTTCCTAGTGGGCCAAGATCCATATTTCACCTAGCTTTGAGTCAGGTTTGGATGATCACTCAAAATTTGTTTATTTAGGTAGGAAACATTTTCCAATTACATCACATGCAACTCTTGGATAGTTGAGTGAATAACATTTATTCTAATCCATCTAGTAGACTAAAGCTAAACTCTATGCCTCTAAGCCTTCAATCCTATTGAAATGACCTACTTAAGTCAAACCCAATGGTTGTTAGTTGGATATTACTTTTATCCTATCGCATCTTACTAGTATAGATAAAGGCATCCTGCTTTAGCAGACCTACACTTAATCGATCCTAGCCTTGACGAGTGCCACGCATTGGAAGACATCATATAATGACTTAATATCTACTTTGAGGGATTTTTTTTTAATTATTAGATCTCACCATTTGTTAAACTATTTAATATACCATCAACATCCATGCATCTCATACATATAAAGCATAAAAGGAATGTGACATGATTATGGCCCCTAACGCATTAATTCTCCCAAGCCAATGAGAGTATCAGTAACTAAACCTAGAGAGTGAACTAGCTTCACCAAGCATCTCCCACTAACGTCTTCATTTGATGTCATCTTCTTACCTCCACATCAATATTACATTACAAAGTATAAAGAAACCTCGTTTTACATACAAAGGGAGTTAGGTGAAAAGAGAATATACAACTAGAATATAGAGGGAAAGGCATGACACGCAAGTTGGATTTTAAAAATAACCAAAAAAAGGCAAAACATGAGGACTAAGGCCATAACCATGCACCATGCACCACAAAGAACACAAAAGGTCAAAACAATAATACATTATTATCTTTGTGAATCATAAAAATGGATTTGAATTTCACGCCTTCGAAAAGCATTCTAAGCAAAGGTAGTACGGGGGTCCCTTTGAACTTCTTGCGCCTCCTTGATGGCTAGGGCATCAACATTTGAACCCTCATAGCCGAGAGGACATGAAAACTTCATGTCGTGGGGAACCCTTGTGCCGTTGTCCATAAACAAGGTTTGCTTGACATCAATGCTTGATGTCGCCATAGACAAAAAAACAAGGCTTCCAGAACCCTTGTGCTGCTGTCTAGAAACAAGGTTTGCTTGACATCAATGCTTGATGCCACCGCAGGTCAAAAATAAGGTTTCCAGAACCCTTGTGCTACTATCTAGAAACAAGGTTTGCTTGACATCAATGCTTGATGTTACCGCAGGTCAAAAACAAGGTTTCCAGAACCCTTGCGCAGCTGCGTTGTATATATCACATATATACTAGAAAACTTCACAAAAACATACATGCATATAAATCAATTTTCACAGTCAATATATGAACATCTTCATGGTTTTGAAAACATCATCATGGTTTTGCATACAACATATCAAACAGATTATGTTTTCACAAAGGATTCTTTTGATTTTTGAAATAACGCATTAAAGATAATATCTTTTACCAAAAAGAAAACAACTAATCATGTTATTTCATACAACACATAAACAAAAAAGACCGAGTCATGATTTCGCAAGTGGCTCTGATACCACAGTTGGGAAATCGGTGAACAAAAGCATAGCGAAAAAAGGATTCCCACCAAGTATCCATTCGAAAAAAGGGGGCCATAATTCATGAGTTTTCGAGTTTACCTCTTGAATCTAGATGAAAAAAATGATCAAGTTAAAACACAAACACCGCAGCAACGATGGTGGCTCTACGTTGTCCACACAAACAGACTCACGAACATCCAACGTCCATAATCTTGGAGTCCCACGTCTCTAGCACAGTGCTAGCTACGTAAAGATGAGAAACCTGTCACTCCCTCCCTCACTATTTCTATTAGGTGTGGCTAGGGTTTGTAATAATCCTTGATAGCCCCTTAGTAGTCCTAATTATAATAGTGACTGCCTTATGCAAGTGAGAGTAGCAATAGGGTTAGCAGTGCAACCTTGGACTCATCTGTTATGAGTCAGGCCCATGATGGAATCCTAGTCCAACTTGGATTCTCATTGCACCAATTCATTTTGTTTTATGTGTGTGACCCTACAGGTTCTCATGACATTAGCAGTGATATTAAAATCCTATTTTGATATTACAAGCAGTGAGCGGTATCTAGCAATACATAGCTGCTACCCAATTAATGAGAATGTCAGTGATTTGACATAACCTTTCTGTTACCAATGTTTTTATATAGTTTAGTCCATTTGTCCAGATATCTAGATCGAACAAAAGGCATGGAATGTGTCACCCTTGTATAGTTCAATCTTCCATTTCCTGATACTCGAGAAGACTTAGTAAAAACAAATGAGATCAATATCGCATATTGACTTATTTGAGCATGACCATGCATTTCTTAGTCTCACTCAATCAGAGGGTCGAAGATATTGCTCCTGTTATGTAGGAGGGACAAATCCCATCTAGGTCACTCACATCCCTCTGCATGATTTGCGGTATGTCTAATAACTAACTTTATAATCACCTTATTACAAATGATGTTTGATGACATTAAAATATATAACTTCTCATGTAGGAATCGTAGTGATTTCAAGTCAAAGGACCATATACACCATTGTCACTTTGAGAATCGCTTATAACACTCACGAAACAATCCACGCAGCATTCTTATGGTGGGTCAGTCCAATACATCATTATTCTAATATGTATCCATATGAAGACTTGATATCTTATATCCATGACCCGTGAGATGTGGCCATCAGTCTGAGCATATACTAGTCTCAATGCATTATTATTGTCCTAATTAACAATAATACTTGACTTGGGACATTTAAGAATAGTGTTCTGATTCTATCCAATAGGATCTCATGATCAAGTCATTCATTTAATGTCCTGTGGCATTAAACTTACTATTCTAAGGACTTTATTATGTTTATAATAAATAAAACAATAAATGAAATGCCTCATGTATTAAATAAATAGCATAATACAATGTATGCAAGTACAGTCAAAATAAATTGGCCTCTAGGGCATACACCAATATTAGGAAAGGGTCCTATAATCATCTTTTGGGAAATCTTTTACATAAAAATTGAAGCTTAACAACATGAGTTGAAGATTAGATGGCATGTAAGCTTGATAGTAAATCAATTTTTGAACCATTGAATATGAGATTTAGCATAATGCCACATTATCTTGAATATTTTAGGAATCAGAATTGTTGGGATTTGGATGTGAATTTATAGATGTTTGATGTTAAGACTGGGAAGTTAAAGAAATCTTGTTTTGTTTTACTCAATACAAGCAAAATCGTAGGTTTGGGAGTGTGATAACTCTATGAAATAGAGTTATTACTCAAGCATTTCCTGATGCTTTCATAGGCTAGTTCCTTGAATTTTATCTTGTTTTCATTCAATCCTTGATAAAAAGTGTATAGGAAATACTTATTCATACATCGTTATAAATTTAAATACATACCCTTGCTTTTTTTGTAAATATTTGACTAATTTAGTATTTACTTACTTCCAGGAGCATGCAAAGAAAGAAGGGGGTACGTCAGGGAACAAAATGAATGAAAACATGTGGAATCTCTTCTGAATACAGGGGAGGCCACGATACTTCCTCACTGAGCCATGACCTCCAGCACTCTGTAGCAGCGTATGATGTCTAGAGAGCAGGGAGCCGCGGCACTCCCAAGTAATTGTGTCGTGACTCCTTGAGAAAATTTAGTACTGTGTTCCACTCACATTTGTGTCGTGACTCCCATAGCTTTTGTGCTACGGCACCCCTATTCGGATGACACAACATTGATTTAAACTGGAAAATAGGATTTTGAGGGGTCAGAGAGCAGTTTTGAGACACAGCTTTTTAGAGAGCAACTTTGGGAAAGAGTAGCAAGGTATGGATGAAGAATTAGAGAAGCTTGACGCGCCATTGTAGATCCATCAAGACACCTAGTTCTTTCTTCCATCTTCTCTTTATTTTTCATAATGTCTTCATCGCTCTTTCTTGAGATTGTGGTCTTTGTAACCATGATGCTCTAATTTTCCTTTTTGGGGTCTAATGAATCTTATTATATAATTTGAACTGATTATAATCCTTTCTTACCCTTGTGATTATTTTGGTTATGGTTTTCTAATTCTATGCTTAATGCTCACATTTGATTGGTCATTATTTATGATATCTTGGTGAACCCAATGAACTAGACATAGGGATTTGGATGTTGGACCTTGGAATTAGAAAATGCATGTTCAATTAAATTCAATTGTATGGATGAGTTGATTAGTCAATCGGATAAAAATATACCTATTGGTCATGCATAGCAAGTGTTTGATGGTTGTTCTCAATGTATGGAACTTTGTCAACTCACATAGAAATATAGTATTTTGATTAGGGTCCATAAGTTTACAAGGCCATCAAAAGAGATTTGTAAATGCTTGAACATATTGGCTAACATAACTAGTTTAAGATCAAGAGTAATGAAAGGATTGCATGCTGTGAAATGAAATAATAAGTGAAGTTAGACCCTAGATGCCTAAACCATTATTTCTTCTCTGTTTATTTTTATCTTGCTTTGGAATTATTTCTTTATTTTGTTTTCTAGCATTTAATCACTTAAATCAATTCGATTATCTGGAATAGAGAATAAGTAGTAATTGGTTAATACTTAGCATAATTTTCAATACAATTCTCATGGGAACGATACTTGAATACTCATTTTTAGTACTTGTCGACACGTGCGCTTGCGTAGTCTAGCAAAACGAACAACACCAGTTTATGTATTGGATGAGTTAGCTTCTTCTTAGGATGAGTCGCCTTATCTCTACCCTGTGATTTAGCACAGTCTAATTATATTATAAACTATCTGAAATGTATGAGATGTCTTATTATTGTAAGTAGTTTAGTTCTTTTTTAGCAGATTGTATTGTTGACTGGTTGAAGATTATTTTGACTAGATTACTATGTGAATTAAGTTAGACAATTGTTTTTGACATTGTAAGCTCCAAAGTTCTTTGAGATAAGTGCTTTAATGAAAGTTTTAATAATTGACAATCTATATTAAAAATATGTATGCATGCTCTCATGATATTAAAATGCACTAACTTGGTTTGTGTGAGATTGTGCTTAGTTTATACTTGCAGACCCTTTCTAATTATTAAAAAAGGTCATATAGGAGGACGGTTGACCACCATTTCTGAAGAAAGGAGTCACAAAGTACTTGAGTTGACTCAAGACAAAGACGAGCAAAGTGATCAAAGCCAGGAACTAAACATGAGTAGAGTCAGCATGAATTTCAATGAAGAAATCTCTCACATGACCAAAAGATTAGTGGTGAATTTTGGGAGAGCTTGAGTTCTTTTGCAAATCAATATGAAGATATCATCAACTCATAGGAATTCAATTGAAGAAATAAGTGTAAGCTCCAAAGCCCTTTTAGTGCTTAACAATACATAATTTGTTTTGATGATAATAGCTATGTTGAAAATATGGTTTAAATCTTCTCACAACTTGATTCATTTAGACTTAATCTACGTGGAGTGTTTTTTAGGTTATTAAGCTTTTTAGGACTAAAACAAAGTGTAAGAAAGCTTTTTAGTCATCTGAAACAACTTGAGAAGATCAAATTTTAACTTGAATGTTCAAGTAAGTCTTGAGAAGCTTCCTGAAGAACATGAGAAAGTCCATTGTGAGAAAGTCCTAAGAAGATCGATAGTTGGTATAAAATAGAACTCCCACAAGTGATTACTTCATTGGAAGAAGCTCAAACCAACTTTACCATCAAGAAGAATGAAGATTTATCACTAAGATGGTGAGAGTTAAAGTTAAGAAGGTTGAAGTCTTCAGGCTTGAGAAGGTTGGGTAAGAAAGATGGTGACAAAGTACTTGAGAAGCTTCAAACTGAGAAGACTTAGTGAGAAGGTAGACTTTGAGAAAGCTTTTAGTGAATCTTCTCATCTTAAAGCAGAATTTTCACGTGTCTAGGAAAAGGAAAAAAATAATGGTTACCTGTAACAAACAAGTACAACCATTATTTGGAGTGCCCAACAGTCATATTTTAAAGCCTATGAAAGAGATCGAGCCTGAAGATCAACCAGAGAACTTTATTGAAAAAAAATTTGACAAGCTGACAAGAGTTAAACCTTCTCACCTATAGCTACTTGATTTAGATCTTTGAAAATCCTTTATTAGGTGTTGTTTCTGATTTGCATAAGTGTTTGTATCCACTTCTAGAGTGATTTCGAGATCTAGACAAGTTAAACAAACACTTATTTCAACCTTTAGTTCTATCTTGTAACGAGTAAGCTTGTGAGGTTATTTAAGCCACTTAATTCTGAGTTTGTCTGCCTAAAGAGGCTATAGAAGAATTTTTGTGATTCAGCTTAAAGAAGCAGTTGTCAAGAATACTTATAGCTATCTTGAAGAGGCTGTTAGCAAAGAATACTTGTAAATAAGCCTAGAGAGGCTTGGTTGATTAAAGAATAATCATATAGTGGAAATTCGAGTGTTTTGTTAGGTACTGAATGTAGCCTCACGTGGTTTAGGGGTAAACTAGTATAAATCTCTAGTGTGATCTTTCTCTCCTTTATCTTTTAATTCTCATATACATGTTCAAATATTTTAAAGATAAAAAATTTGAGCGTGTTCTTGAGAAAGTTATTTCAATTTGATTTTGACAAAGTTTATAGGTTGAATATGATTTATTCACTAAATATTAATTATTTGATTCAAGGAAATTATTTTTAAGAAGTTATAAGATTCAAACTGATTTAGAAAAAAAAAACTTGAAGTGATAAGAAGGTTGTTTCCACTCAATTATTAAAGCTTCTCACAAACCTTCTCACTTGGGTCTGTCAAGTATTTATATTTGAAGTTTCTCAATAACAACCTCTATTGAGCTATAACTTTCTCACCTCTAAGTACACCAACTTGAGAAAGTTGTGATAAAGTTAACTTTCAGGAGAAAAAAAAAAGGAACACAATTCAACCCCCTTCTTGTGTGCAGCCAACTTCAATTGATATTAGAGCTCAGCCTCTAGGTTGAGCACACCTGACAATGTGAGAGGACAAAAATCCTAAAAGAAGTATGGCACACTTGCAAGGAGGTGGAACCTATCTACCAGAAGGTTTATCTACCAACAAACCACTAACTTTTGATAGAAGAAACTACTACTATTAGAAGGACAGGATGAAATTATTCATAGAATGTCAGCATATATATATCTGGCATATCATTGAGAGTGACCCTTATAAACCAATGACTAGATTTAATGATGGGAGAGAAGTTGAGAAGGCAAGAGAAAGCTGGACTGATAAAGAAAAGAACATATATCTTCTTAACTCAATGACAAAGTTCTTTCTGACTTGTGCCTTAAGTAGAAGTGAGTATAACAAAATTGTTGGTTGTCAAATAGCAAAGGAGATATAGGACACTCTTGTCATATCCCATAAAAGAACAAATCAAGTAAAAGGGGCAAAGGCAAGCATGCTTGGTCATCAATACAAAATGCTCACGATGAAAGATCATGAGAAAATAGATGAAACGTTTGCTAGGTTCACAGTCATTGTGAAAGATCTACAGTCACTTGGGGAGATTTACTCTAACTAAGAGCACATGAGAAAACTATTGAGAAGCTTGCCTAAAGTGTGGAGACCAAAGGTTATAGTCATCCAAGAAGCTAAGGAACTGTTAGTCCTAAGGTTAAATGAGCTGCTAGGATCATTACAGGTCTATGAACAAGATCTTGTAGAGATGGGTGAAGATGTTGCTAAAAAGGAAAAGAGCATAGCCTTGAAATCCACTCATAGAGTAATCAAGTAATCTTCTCATCAACTTTCTTAGAGTTTTCTCAGTTCAAGAACAGATACCAATGATGAAAGTGATGATGAAGATGTTGATGAGTTAGATGAAGATGAACTTTTCTTCATCTTTAGAAAGATCCACAAAATGTGGGGGAAACGAAGAAGGAAAGGAAAAGGGTCCTAAACTAAGAAGGACTTTCAAAAGGGTGAACCTAGAAACTTCAACAAAGGAAAAATCACTTGTTTTGAGTGCTAGAAACTAAGACATATCATATCAGAATGTCCACTGTTGAATGAGTCCCAAAAGAAGCTCTCCAAGTAGAAAAGGATGATGGCAACCTGGGAAGTTCTAATGACTCTTCAAGTGAAAATGATCAAGAGGAAGTTGCCAATCTGTGTCTAGTTTCCAGAGACTAAGACTCTGATGATGAGGTATTAGAATCTGAACCTTCTCACCATTTTAATAAAGAACTTAAGAATGCTTTTGATAACCTTCATTGTCCTTAGGGCCAAATTTACTGATTTAAAAAAGAAAAATGATTTATTAAAAAAAGATAATGTAACTTTGAGTAAGAGGGTTGGATCTCTGGTCAGTTTGAACATAGAGCTAATAGCTCAGTCCAAACTAAAACATATTGAACCTTCTCACTAACTCTCTCACCAACCTTCTCAGCTATCTTCTCATGTGTTGGAAGATAATGAACTATTGAGAAAGAAGGTGGATGAGTTGACAAGAGACTTGACTAAATTTGTTGATGTTACAAACAATAGATAAGCTACTTGCTAGTAAAAAATGTACTTTTGACAAAACTGGTTTAGGCTACAAATGAGGTTCAAAGAAAAAAAATGGTATAAGAACTTGTTTGTGCTTGCCAAGAAGCCTGAATTGGTGTGTTTTTTCTATCATAAGAAAGCACACAAAGCTACAAAATATTTTTTCAGAGCCATACCACCAAAGGCTAAGCCTTCTAACATGAAAGGACCCATGAAAATCTAGGTACCTAAGAATATGATACCTTTTCTTGTAGATGTGTCTAGTAACAAAGAAAAAGAAGGATAGATGGTACCTAGACAGTGGCTGTTCTAGGCATATGACTGGGGACAAAAACAAGTTCTTGTCATTAAAGGACAAAGATGGAGGTGATGTAACTTTTGGAGATGAAATCAAAGCCAAAATCAAATGGATAGGTAAAATTGGTAAGAAAAACTTTCCAACTGTGGATAATGTATACTATGTGAAGGGGTTGGAGCACAACCTTCTTAGTATTAGTCAATTCTGTGACAATGAGTATGAGATTGTGTTTGAACATACCAAATGCATCATAAGAGAAGCTAATGGTGGCAAAGTCCTCTTCTCTGGGAATAGAGACAAGAATATCTATAGCATTTAATTAGAGGACCTTAGTAATCAAAATATGGAATGCCTCATATCTATGAGTTCTGAAAAATGGTTGTGGCATAAGAAGATTTTTCATATAAACATGAAGACCATCTCTAAGCTGCTTAAACATGACCTTGTGAGAGGCTTCCAAAGATTAAGTTTGATTAAGATATGGTATGTGAAGCATGCCAAAGAGGCAATTAAACGATGTCAAGTTTTTAGCCTAAAAATGTTGTCACAACTCATAGACCTCGTAAGCTTCTAAATATTGATCTATTTGGACCTACCAAGATTGCTAGTTTAGGAGGAAAGAGATATAGCTTTGTGATTATTGATGATTTTCTAGATATACCTAGGTTCTCTTTCTAAGAAACAAGGATGACTCTTTTTATGCCTTCAAAACCTTTTGCAAATAAATCCAAAATGAAAAAAGGCTTCTGTATTATTGCCATAAGAAGTGATCATGGAAAAGAGTTTGAAAATGTTTTCTTTAACAACTTTTGTGATAAAAATGGAATTGTCTATAATTTCTCTTGTCTAAGAACTCCACAGCAAAATGGAGTTGCGGAAAGGAAAAATAGGACTCTTCAAGAAATGGCTCGAACTTTCCTGTGTGACACTGAGCTACCAAAGTATTTTTAGGCTAACGCAATCAACACCTTATGTTATATCCTGAATAGAGCTTCAATAAGGCCAATGTTAAAGAGAACACCATATGAGTTATGGAAAGGAAGAAAGCTCAACATATCTTACTTTCATGCATTTGGATGTGAATGCTGTGTTGAACAATAAAGAACAACTAGGAAAGTTTAATTCAAAATATGATAAATGCATCTTTCTTGGATATTCTACTACTTCCAAAGCATATAGAGTCTATAATCTAAGAACTTTAGTAGTCAAAGAAATCATGTATGTGATATTTAATCATACTAAAAAACTTGATGAGATGAGAAAGGCTATAGACCTTGATGAGGAAATGGAGAGGCTCACTCTTAATGAAAATAGAGAAAAAGATGGTAAAAAGAAGGATGGAGTTAATAGAAGCAACAAAGAAGATAAATCTAGTGGTGAGAAAGTTAAAACAAAAGAGAATAAAGGTGAAACTGATGCTGAGAAAGTTCATGAAGCTTCTCATGAACCTTCTCACCAACCCTTTCACCAAGCTTTTCAACTCCCCAAAGACTAGGGACTTCATTCTTCTTACCCTAAGGAGCAAATAATTGGAGATACATCTGCTAGGGTTAGAACCAGATCATCATTCAGAAAAAATGAGCACTCCTCTCAATTTGCATTACTCTCTCAAATTGAAAAGTCAATTAATGAAGCACTACAAGAGGAATCTTGGATTGAGGCTATGTAGGAGGAACTAAATCAGTTTGAAAGAAACCAAGTTTGGACAGTGGTTCCTACACCAAGAAACCACTCTCTCATTGGCACTAAATAGGTGTTCAAAAACAAGCTGAATAAGAAAGGAAAAGTAGTAAGAAATAAAGCAAGGTTAGTGGCTCGAAGGTATAATCAACAATAAGGTATAGACTATGAAGAAACCTTTGCCCCTATATCTAGATTAGAGTTTATCAAGATTCTCCTTGCTATATTGCATTCAAAAGCTTTAAACTGTTTCATATGGATGTTAAAAGTGCATTCTTAAATGGTTTTATAAATGAGAAAGTATATGTTCATCAACCTTTTAGTTTTGAGGATGTTGAGCATCTTGAGTATATGTATAAGCTCTTGAAAGCCCTTTGTGGTTTGAAGCAGGCTACAAGAGCTTGGTACAAGAGACTTAACAACTTCATGTTAGAAAATGGATTTTCAAGAGGAAACATGGACACTATCTCTTTAGAAAACATTTAAAGAATGAACTTTTAATTGTCCAAATTTATATAGATGACATAGTCTTTGGATCTACTAATGAGTGTCTATATAGAGTTCTCTGAGTTAATGAAAAGTAAGTTCGAAATGAGCATGATGGGGGAGCTCAATTTCTTCCTTGGTCTGCAAATTAAACATGACAAGTCAAGCAAATTCATCCATCAAGAAAAATACACCAAATACTTACTAAGAAAGCTCAACATGGAAGATGCAAAACCAATGAAGACTCTCATGCATCCTTTTGTTGTTATTGAGAAAGATGAACAAGATAAATCAATAAGTGACAAGTTCTACAGAGGTATAATTGGATCCTTACTATATTTAACAACAAGTAGACCTGATATAGTTTTTAGTGTTAGCCTTTGTGCAAGGTTTCAATCTAATCCCAAAGAGTCCCATCTTAAAGTTGTAAAGAGAATTTTTAGATACTTGATTGGTACAACTAATTATGGTCTATAGTACAAGAAAAGTTTGAGTTTTGATTTTGTAGGATATTGTGATGCTGATTTTACTAGAGATAGAGTTGAGAGAAAAAGTACAAGTTATGCTTGTCACTTCCTTAGAAATGCAATGGTCACATGGTATACTAGGAAGCAAAACACTTGGCCCTCTCAACTGCAAAAGCTGAGTATGTCTCAGCTGCCTGTAACACCCCGAAATTCCTTTTCCTGTTATCTGTGTTTCTATATATGTTTTTGTGATTTTTTTGTATTGTTTAATTTATTTTGATTATTTTATTATTTTCTTGAGTTTTTGCGTGTTTGTGGCAGTGCCAAAAAAATAAAAAATTTTCTGGGCTAAAAAAATTTTGACTGTTCACACAGGGCCGGGGGAGCATACTAAACCCGAAACTGGAAACGGATTTCAAAATTTTTCTTTTTTGAGATTTTATTTGACTGATAAAATCTAGGTACGTTCTATTATCCATTGGATAATAACCACTAATTTTCTAGCAGTAGCTTTTATCCATTAGGTAATAGCTACTGGTAAGTATCTAGTTAGATGACTAGAAAGCTTTCAAGAGAAGCATGTTGGAGTCAAGTTTAATGACTTTGACCTTTTGTGTTGCACCAATAGGAAGAAAGCTTCCAAGACAAGCTTGGAAAGCAATCTTATAGGACATGCTTTGAAAACTTCCAAGATAAGTTTGGAAGGAGAGTTTCCTAAGTAAGCTTTGAATGAAACTTCTAGGAGAAGCTTTGACCTCCCTAGACCTTGTTGACCCACAGCCAAAAGGGCTTCCAAGTCAAGCTTTGTGACTAAAAATAGTTTCTTCTCTCTCTTAAGCCTTTCTTATTTTTGCTTTTGAGAAACCATCTATCAAACTCTCTCTTTTTCCTCTCCTTTGTGGCTCAAGCCAACACCTCTTCTCACCCATCAATCTTGTTCAATTCCAACTAACCTCATTTCTTGAATATAAACACCTTTTTGAGACACTTTGTTGTTGTGAGTTTCTTCAAAATCATCCATCTTCAATCTCTTTCTCAAGGCTTCACGTTTGGAGGTTTTATGTGAAGTTTCTTACCTTCATTTCTAAGTTTTCTTCTCAAGTTCTAGGCCATAATATTGATTCATAGTCATCTTGTTTCAAGCCCTAGATGTTGATGATTGTGTGTTTGTTTTGTTTTAAAGATCTTCTTGGAAGGAGAACCTTTTTCAAGAGGACATCAAAGAGCTTTGATCATCATCCAAGGTAAGAGGGGGATTAACCTCATCAACCATCTTGATGGTGAGGAATGAATTTGTGTTTTGATTGGTGAAAAATCCATGTGATGATTTATTCACTTGGTTTTATGTATTTGATGATATTTGCTTGTTTGACTATATGTGATTATGTGATTTTATAGTATACATGAAATTGCTATTGTATGGATTAATGTTTAGAATGCCTTATATGCTTTGAATAATGTGTGAAATGCAAGCTTTTTGGTTCCAAAATTTGTTTATGACTCACGGCCATGTAGCCTAAAAAGGAGGTATCCAAGGCAAAAATATTTTATGAAGTGAAAACCTAGATGTTTGGGTAATGGGAATATGTTTCAAAGATTTACAAGTCAAAAAGGAGATGAACAAAATTTTTATTATTTGAGAAAGAATGATTTTTGGCCTTAGCATTGGAAATAAGTTTTGAAGGATGTTTTGAAGATTAAAATGTTTTGTTTAAGTGAGTTTTTAGTAAAAGTGAAGGAAAATGCTTTAAAATGTTTATGCAATTGAGAAAATGTTTTAACGTGTTTATGCATTTGAAAATCTATGTAAAGATGTTTTGTGGTTTTGTAACGTGGCAAAAGTGTTGCATGCTTGTGAAATTTCAGTGAAAATGTTTCACGTTTGAGAAAAATAGCAATTTACTGTCGGGACAATGTATTGGACCTAGAGATGTCAGTGGTTGACTTAAGCCCTGTTGTGGCTCCTTTTGGTGGAATTTATACTATTAATGAATATTGTTTTATCTATGTCATGTGATAATGCATTGTGAAAGTCGAAATGACTAGTTGTTGAGGCTGTATGCCTAGGAGATGAATTACACCTTTGTGTAGGTGCGAATTGCGTAGGGAAGGTCTATGAATGACCTAGGAGGCGTCGGGGCATGGGTATCCCACAAGTGGCCAGTTGGTAGCTCCACTGGGCCGTGGTGACTGTGCAATGCACCGACGATCTCGATGAGACCTTATTCTTATTCCCGATTTGATTGAGAGTGTCTTGTATAAGCCATGTTGCGTATATTGATATATTTGAGAAGCACCTGATTTGAGGCTAACAATATACAGACATGACTCCCCGATCATTCTCTCCGATGTTTGGTTTTAGCTCTATAGAGTAGGTGTCAGTTCATTGTGCATTTGCATAGTCATTGAACATTTTGTTGTGATGTATTTATATTGTTGAATTACCTACTGATATATATTGTTGAATTATCTACTGATAAATATCATGAATGTGAATGTTAATTCTGTACTCTGTGACCTTGTTGTATTTACTGTTTCTTGTTACCATGCTGGTATGTGATGTATGGGAACTCATTTCTTTATGTTGTTTTGTTCTGCCTATTCTATTTTATGTTTATGCTCTTTGAAGACTATGATGACGGCGAGGAGAGACCTGCTGGGGTACGTGAGAATCCAATTCCATGGAGGCACTAATGCCTGGCAAATCCATTATTTGGGTACGGAGCGAGTAGAGTATTGTGGAGACGTTACTCTACCCTAGAGTAGGACCCGTCATGGGGTTACTACTTTCTCTTTTTTTGCTATAGTTTATCTAGAGTTTCATATGCCTTTAAGGGATTTGTGAGGTGACCTTCACTATTCTCCTAGGGAGGATTCCGAGATATCTTCTGCTCGGATTGCCTTTCGTCGAGACATTCCCTAGCTTGGGAATTCGTCTAGTGGGGATGTAACACCCCAAATTCTGTTATTTGACAGTAATGCCTAAATTGTATTGTTTTGTGTTTCCTGTATTATATAAAATTATTTTGACTATTCTAAGACTATTTTTTATCGTTGTGTGAGATTTGCTCCGAGTCAGAAAAATAATAATTTTCAGACCGGGGAAAATCTTATTTGATTTATTCAGAGCCGGGGGATCTTACTAAACCCGAATCTGAGAGACACGAAATCAAATCTTTTAAATTTTAGAATTTACCTGTGAAATAAAAATATTTCATAAAAAAATATCAATTGTTTTATTAACAGTAGCTTCTGCTATATATAGACCCTGTATATTTTATCTGTTAGAAAATAGACGAAGAATAATTTCTGTAACTAATTTTGAAATGAACCAATAAGAATTGGTCAACATTAGTGGTTAGACTTTTTCTAACCAATAGGTAATAGTCAATATAAATGGTTGGACTAGTTACTAAGTAACAAGATAAACTAACTAAGTTACCCTAATAGCTTAATTAGTAACTTAACGAACTAACTTAGTTACTATGTACTTAGAAGCTCTAGTTAGAAAATTGATCTAGAACCATCTAGAAGCAATGACAATGAATGACTTATACAATGACCTAAGCATGTAACTAGCTACTTAGTATGTAACTAGATAACCTAACTTAGTTAGCTAAATGAACTAACTATCTAATTAAAGTGTAACTAGGAGTTATAACTAAAACAAACTTAGTTACACACCCCTTTGAGTCACACGGTCATAAGGCCTTCCACCATGTTCTTGAATGCTCTTTTATGACCAATTGCTAACTCCTAAATGACCTATGCCATGTGAATGCATGTGATATTTTATTACTATGAATAAACTTTGATCTTTCCTACACAGTCAACCCCACGGCCAAGCACTTCAATATTGGCTATTCTATTTCATTTTATCACACTTTGTGACACAAAGAGCTATTCTCTCTCTTCTCTCTCTTCAAGAACATCAAGAACACTATTCTCTTCTTCTTCCTTAAGCCCATGGCCACCATACCCAAACCCTACCTCCACACTTCAAAAATTTCATCCAATTTTACTTTCCAAACCCAAACACAATTCTAAACATCTTTCCTTTAGAGAGTTTTATCTAAATCCTTCTCTAAGTGCTTCAAAATTCAAGCTTTAGCTTCTTACTGCTAAGGTAACTTCTTAATTCTTTGATCCTAAGATGAATTTTTAATTTTCTAGACCATGATTGATCCATGGTTTATTGTTTTCAAGCTTTGATTTTGACTTTTAGAATTGTTTAAGATTGATTAGGGTTTTCTTTGGGCTACATGAAATCAAGTGAAGGAGAGGCTTGAAGTTTGTTGTCTTCCTTGAGGTAAGAGAGAGGTTAACCTCATCAACTATGTGATGGTGGTGAGGAAATGGATTGTTTGTGGTCAAAAATCTATAAGGATTTATTCACTATATTGTTTGAGCCTTCTTTATTTGTGATTAATTTGTTTATAGCTTTGAAAATATGATTACATATGTGTTTGTATACCTATAGCTTTCACAATATGCTAGCCTATGTGATTTTGAGAGCATGCTAATTTATGTGTAATTTAGGATGTGATTCACATGAAGGAAATGTTGTATGAAGGTTCCAAAGACCCTATGAGGCACACGGCCTCAACACCACAAAGGGAACCTAGGGTTCTAAATTATTTTCCTAATCAAGGATTAAATGATTTTATGATAAGAAATTAAATTAAGTATTTTTGTAAGAAATTAAATGATAGAAATAATTAAATAATGATTTATGAAACCTATATATAAATTTCGGTCAAGATGCCATTTTTGATAAACTAGATCCAAATTTATTTTACTAAGAGTAGATTTAGGTGTTTATACAATAAGAAAATTGAATTAGTAGGTTTTGAGCCTAAAATCAAAGTGATATACTTTTTAATTAAATTGACCTAATTAAGTTATAAAGTAAAATAAATGTTGATACTTGAAATTTACTAACATATAGCTCACCGTATGAGTTTTGAAGCGTGTTAGGAAATTTTGAGTTGTAATATCCTAAGTTAACAAAAGAAATACAGTTTTATGGGAAATAGTAGAAATACTGCTTTTAATGAGAAAGTATTGTAAATATTATTTTAAAGAAGGATTATTATGGAAATAATGGAAATAAAGTCAAATTTTGATAATAAATAAGAAAGTATTATTTTGAGCTTAAAATATGATAGAAATAATTTATGCGATTGAAATATGTAGAAAAACTTTTACCCGACTTAAAATAGTAATTTTTGGCTACGCGATTGAGAAAATGCGATAAAATATTTATGCGATTTAGAAAACGTTGGAAAGTCTTTACGCAATTTGAAAACGTAAGAAAAATATTCTGCGATTGTGAACACGCAATAATATCGCTACACAATTGAACTCAAACAGTAGTTTGTTGTTGGGCAGTTGTGGTGGGCCTGGTCATGTTGAATAATGATACTGCCAAGAAAAGGTGAAGGTATGTGATATACTATAAAATAATAATTGTATGTGTGTTTGAACCATACATCATGCATAGAAAAGCATGTCAGCTTATTTGAGTAAGGCTGTATGCCTAGGAGATTGAATTGCACCTCAGTGCGGGTGTGAGTAGAGAAGTGTAGGTCACTTGTTGACCTTGGGGGCGTCGGGGTGCGGGTATCTCGCAATAGACAATTGGTAGCTTTTTTGTCCGTGAGGCAGACCGATGCATACGCACCGAAAATCCGGATCAAGACATTGTCCTATATCAATATCTGATGTAGAATGTCTTGTACAATGCCTTGATGTGCACGTTGATAAATTGATAAATTGATAGCACTTTTGGCCACGACAGTCGAGTTATAGACATATCTTTTAGATCATTCAATGCGAAACTATGTTTAGATCCATGGAGTAGGAATGGGTCTGTGTGCATATACATAGTTGGTCAGCATATTGATGTGTTAATTATACTTATTTGATTTATTATCTGTGATATGATAATATGATATGTTAATATTGTATCTGTATGCTTGTGTCATTTTCTCTACTGCCATACTAGTATTGATGTAGGGGATCTCACCTCTTTATTATATTGTGTCTATTTTGCTATATATGGTTGATAAAGGCCGGGGAGATGAAGAAGCTGGTAACTCAATTTACCATCATTAGTCGTTTGTTTGTTGGTTGTGATGGCAGCAAGACGACAAGTGTTAGGTTTTGTCCGGGTACAGTTCCATAGGGGAACTGACGCCTGGAGGTTTGATTATGATAACGAACGTTTTGTTTATACGAGAGATCTGACTCTGAACTTAAGTGGGACCCTTAATGGGATCCCTATTTTGACACAACATGCGTCGTTGCGCCTAGAATTCACAATGCATATTCGTGATCTCTGGGGTGGCGCAACTTATACTCTGCTTGAGGACTCTATGGTGTCTTTCGCAAGGACCCCTGTAAGGCTACTGTATCCGCCTGGGTTCTTTGATAATAATGTCGAGGAGGAAGAGGAGGAGGATCCTTCCAAGGAACTAAATCCTTAGATAGGAGTTTATATTTTCTATTCAGTAGTTAAGTCTGTATTTTACTTTTAATATATGTTTGTACTTATGTAAATTATTTGGACAAAGTTTATAATATCAACATATATTTTGGTGTGTTTATTTTAATGATAAGTTCTACTTATGACTTTTTAGTTTTATTTATTTATTTTCTTTTATTCTACAAATGAAATTTTAAAATTGACATTTTTTTACAAGATAAATTCTTTTACAACTTGGGGAAGTTTTATTAGGATTAGTCTTAAATGTGATACTCTACAGTGGGTGTTACATTAGTTGGTATTAGAGCTCCCGGTTAGAGTCTTTTAGGGTTTTGTGGTTAGATCTATTTTACTTATGTTGCGTGATTCTCTGTGGTTAATTTCCAAGAGGTTACAACTGACTTTTATTGTATTATGTTTTAATGTTTGTGAAGAAAACTATGTCTCGTGGTAGAGGTGCACGTATGAATGTGGAACGTGATGACAACGCAATGACTGCTGCTGCCGAAGTGATGTAGCGAATGGCAGAAGTGATTGTACAACAAAATCAACGGGTTGCACAACAACAAGAAGCAAATGTAGAAGTCCAGCATTTGTCAGAGTTTCACAGGAACAACCCGCCACACTTCAGAGGCGAGTTTGATCCTAAGAAATCTAGTCTATGGATCCAAGAGTTAGAGAAGCTCTTTGAAGGGATAGGATGTGCAGATGATTATAGAGTGATGTATACTATGTTCATATTGATGGGAGATGGTGAGAACTGGTGGAAAGCTACTAGAAGGGTGCTACAAGCTGAAGGTAGAGAAATCACATGGGAGCTGTTCTGTGAGGTGTTTTTAGAGAAATATTTTCCTGACAGTGCAAGGCACACTAAAGAAATGGAATTTCTGGGATTGCGTCAAGGTGGAATGACCATCAATGAATATGCTGCGAAGTTTGAGAGCTTGTCTAAGTTCTCAAGGTACCTCCAAATCTAGTCGGATGAGGTTTGGAAATGCCGCAAGTTCAAAGAAGGTTTGCGAATTAAGCTAAAGAGAGGAGTGATATCATTGCACGCGAATCAATTTTCAACACTAATGGATATGTGCTGTAGACTGGAAGGGTTGGAGCTAGCATGTGATAACAGGAACCGCAACTTTGGACCGACTAGGTTCTAAAGGGGAGGCAACAACAATAACAATTGATTTCAACGGAAACCGTATTCTTGACCTTCGGGAAGTCAGTAACAACAACAACAGCAACCTTATGGAGGTGGTCCAAGTGGCAATCGATTCAATCAGACTGCAACACCACCAGCAAATGCCTAAAGTGCAGAAAAGGCTACATGACGAGAGATTGCTCGATCAGAGGCATAATTTGTTTTAGATGCAGTAAGCCTGGTCATGTCTCTAAATATTGTGATCAAGCGAAGATGGAGCCATCGGTAAGCAATGTTCGTGCTGTAAAGCCGCAAGCTGGAGGAAGAGTTTATACAATGAGTGGAGCTGAAGCCTCCCAGTCTGGAGATCTTATTCTGCGAGAAGGTATCATCACAGGTAATCTTTTAACTATACTATATGATTCGGGTGCAACTCATTCATTTATTGCATATGACTGTGTGGATCGTTTGGGATTGTCTATGTCTTCTTTGGATTTCCAATTGATTGTTTCCACCCTTACTACCAAACTTGTTAGTACGACCAAAATATGCCTAAATCATTCTGTTATTATCAAAAATTGAGTCTTTTTTGTTAATTTAATTTATTTACCTCTTGTCGATATTGACATAATCTTAGGAATGGATTAGTTATCTTCTAACCATATCCTATTAGATTGTTCTAGAAAGACCTTAGTTTTTCTTGATGAGGTTTTTGGATTTTTAACTGCTAAACAAGTCGAATCTTTATTGAGGGATGGAGCTTAAGGGTACATGTTGCTATCTTCTTTAGAAGTTAAGAGTGAGAAAAATATGAACGTTATTTCTATCGTGAACGAGTTTCCTAAAGTTTTTCCTAATGAAGTACCTGGATTACCACTAGAAAGAGAGATAGAGTTTACTATCGATCTTGTACCAGGAGCGGGTCCCATATCGATTACACCATACCGTATATCACTATCGAAGTTGGCAGAGTTGAAGAAGCAATTAGAGAAGTTGTTAGAAAAATAATTTGTTAGACCTAGTGTTTCACCCTGGGGAGCTCCAGTGCTATTAGTTAAGAAGAATGATGGAATTTCATGTTTATGTGTCGACTACCGCCAGCTGAACAAGGTCACAATAAATAATAAATATCCACTTCCAAGAATTGATGATTTGATGGACTAACTAAAAGGAGCAGTTGTTTTCTCCAAGATAGATCTGTAATCAGGTTATCATCAAATTCGTGTCAAGGTAGAGGATATACCTAAGACAGCTTTTTGAACACGTTACGGTCATTATGAATATCTTGTAATGTCATTCGGTGTGATGAATGCTCCTGCTATATTCATGGATTACATGAATAGAATATTTTGTCCATACCTGAACAGATTTGTCGTTATTTTTATCGATGACATTCTGATCTACTCCTAAAATCAGGAAGAGCATGCTTAACATCTCAGTATAGTTCTTCAGATTTTGAAAGAGAAGAAGTTGTACGCGAAGTTGTCAAAATGTGAATTTTGGTTGGATGAAGTTCAGTTTCTGGGTCATGTAATTTCTAAGGATGGAATTACAGTGGATCCAGCAAAGGTGGAGACGGTCCTTCAATGAGAAAGACTAAAGACCGTGACAGAGATCCGGAGTTTTGTTAGATTAGCTGGATATTACCGAAGGTTTATTGAAGGTTTCTCCAAGATAGTCGGACCTCTTACATAACTTATGAGGAAGAACCAAGTTTTTGATTAGACAAATAAGTGTGAAGAGAGTTTCCAAGAATTGAAGAAGAGGTTGACTACTGCACTAGTGTTGATTTTACCAGATCTAAATGAATCTTTTGAGGTATACTGCGATGCTTCTTATCAAGGGTTAGGATGTGTACTAATGCAAAACAGAAAAGTGGTAGTGTATGCTTTCAGATAATTGAAGGTGCATGAAAGGAACCACCCAACGCATGATTTGGAATTAGCCGTAGTTGTTTTTGCGATGAATATATGGAGACACTTTTTGTATACAGCTACGTTCAACGTCTTCAGTGACCACAAAAGTTTAAAGTACGTGCTTGATCAAAAGGAATTGAACATGAGGTAGAGGAGATGGTCGGAATTTCTAAAGGATTATGACTTTCAACTCCAGTATCACCGTCAAAAAGCAAATGTCGTGGCAGATGCTTTAAGTCGAAAGATGCTCAGTGTTTCTATTATGATAGTTAAAGAGGAAAAGTTAATTGAGCAGTTTAGAGATATGTGGTTATCAGTGGAATTATCGCCTGGAAGAATTCATCTGAATATGGTCATTATTCTGAATGATCTACAGGATGAAATTCATGAAAAGCAGGAAGATGACTAGTTTTTACAAAATGAGAGAGAATTTCTGAAGTAAGGTCATAAGGCAACAGTTGAAGAAGGATCTGGCGGGGTTTTAAGGTTTAAAGGTAGGATTTGTATACCAGATGATCCCGATCTTAAGAAGGCGATACTTGGTGAAGCTCATACTAGGAGATTGAGTATACATCCTGGGATGACCAAGATGTATCAAGATCTGAAATGGTTATTTTGGTGGCCTGGAATGAAGAAGGACGTTGCTGACTATGTGTCATCTTGTCTTGTATGCCAGAAAGCAAAAGTTGAACACCAACGACTAGTAGGCATGTTACAGCCCCTAACTATTCCAGAATGGAAATGGGATAGTATTGCTATGGATTTCGTTACTGGATTGCCAAAGACAAGTAAAGGTTATGATTCTATATAGGTCATCGTTGATCGGCTTACGAAATCTGCTCACTTCTTGCCAATCAATATCAGATATTCTATGGAGAAGTTGACCCAGCTATACATTGGTGAAATAGTGAGACTTCACGGTGTACCTTCTAGCATCATATCTGATAGAGATCCAAGGTTTACATCAAGATTTTGGCAAAGCTTACAAGAAGCAATAAGGACTAAACTACGTTTGAGTTCTGCTTATCATCCTCAAATTGATGGACAAATGGAAAGAACTATACAGTCACTGGAGGATCTGCTGAGAGCTTGTGTGTTAGAACAATGGGGGAGTTATGATGAATTCTTACATTTAGTGGAATTCACCTATAATAACAATTTTCACTCAAGCATAGGGATGGCACCCTTTGAGGCGCTTTACGGATGACGATGTTGAACTCCTTTGTGTTGGTATCAGGATAGGGAGAGTATGACGACTAAAATGGTGCAACAAACAACAGAGAAGGTAAAGTTGATTCAAGAGAAAATGAGGGCAACTCAGAGCAGACAGAAAAGCTATGCTGACAAAAGAAGAAGACCTCTTGAATTTGAGGAAGGTGAGCATGTGTTTTTACGAGTCACACCTGTAACACCCCAAACTTTCTATGTATTAAATAAGTAATTTTAACAGTTAGTAGAATTCTACTGTTTAGTAATTTCTGTGCACTGTAAAATTATTTTAAATATTTTGTCTGCATATTTGACCATTTTGAGTGATTTGTTCTGTGTCAGGAAAATAATAATTTTTGGGCCATAAAAATTTACGTAATTTAATTTTTACTGCTTAGTCAAAATTAATTTACGTAATCTGTTTGGATATTTGTGAATTTTCTAATTTTTATGATTTTATGTGTGATTTTGAAAGTTTTACGGCTTGTGGGCCCCACGAGATGTATGTAGGCCCAGGTAGCCATACGTGGGCCCAGGTGGGTCCCGCAAAGTGAAAATTTTTCTACGCATAGAAAAATTTATATTGTTTAGATGGAGACAGGGGATCTTACTAAACCTAAATCCGAAAACAGTTTTAGAAAATTTCCTTTACCGTATTTTTACTGTATTTATTTATCGTGACTGTAAAAATACAGTAAATGTATGTTTTGTGGGATTACAGTGAATCAAAATAATATTCTATATTATTAAGTTAATATTGGTGGATTGGATATCCACCATTAATTTAATTAACATTGGAGATTTAATCTTGATTTAATCAACAGTGGAGATTTAATCTTGAAAATAAATAGGATTAATTATAACCGTTGGATGGAAAATTAAATCAAGGGTGGAGATTTAGTCTTGTAAAATAACTTTGACCATCATGAACCCTTGGATGAAGATTAAATCAATGGTTGAGATGGACCATTAATAACCATTAGATTTGAATTAATGGTGTAGATTTAGTCAACAAAAATTTACTACAACCATTTTGGACCCTTGGATGTAAAGTTTGAAAGTGTAATCTTGACCCTCCATTTTGAAGACTCATCTAAGGGCTAGGAATTAAAGGAGAAAGATCCAATGGCTCAAAAGAAGTCTTCCATCTACAACCTAAACCTAATGGCTATTTTAATCCAAACCATCCTTTTAATCAAGGGCTAAGATGGCTTAGGAAAGATGACCATGCAAATTAATCACATGTTGCATGCAAGGAGAAGGGGGGGACAGTTTTGCATGCATTTTGGAGAGGAGACAAAGCTAGCATAGGCTTTTTAGGCCAAGGAAAAAGATGAAGACAATTGCCAAGTGTCTACACCATTTCCTATTGATCATTAATGCTTATGTTCTTCAAACTTCACTTTACATTTCTCTCCTATGCATGCTACGATTATGCAGCCCATTTAGAGACAAAATAACTCATTTCCTCACTTCACCTTCTCACTTCATCATTCCTTCTCATTTTCACCTAAGTGCCAAGAAGAAAAACCAAAGAAAACATCATCTTTCTCTCCTACAAGGCCATTCGGCCAAGCTCTCCAAATTCATTTCCATCACTCTTTAATTTCATACAATCAAGTTTCTTAAATCCTCACCTTGTTCTAAA
The DNA here is from genome assembly GCA_029884595.1 of Ormosia semicastrata. Taxonomy (NCBI): domain Eukaryota; kingdom Viridiplantae; phylum Streptophyta; class Magnoliopsida; order Fabales; family Fabaceae; genus Ormosia; species Ormosia semicastrata. The sequence continues at coordinate 11,731,147 of JAQQTO010000062.1, read as the reverse complement.
CAACTTTCTTGTTGAGAATTTTCTCAAATTCTTACATCTTGAAGGACTTTTTTTAAGGATTCTTGAAGTGAAGAGTAGGGAAAACTTCATTTCTTCTTTCATTTTCCATGATTCTAACCATGTTTGATCCATGGTTCTTCTTGTTCAAGCTTGATGTACTAATTTTCTTGTGTTTATTTCATGTCTAAGAAAGTTGTGTTGGTAGAGATCTTGTTCAAATTTCAAGCAATGAGCTCTTGTGGTTCTTCAAGAGGTAAGAGGGAGATTTATCTCACCAACCAAGCATGGTGATGAGAGATGGTTATATTTGATGGATGATGAATCCATGTGAGGATTCATATCCATGGTCATGTAATAAATTATTTGTGTTATGTGTTTTTAATTATTTTGTTTATGCTTGATATGCTTTGCATGAATTAATTGTGTATGCATGCTTAGTATGATTTTTACTTGTTTATATGGTATGCTTATAATATGCATGATGATATATGTTAAATATATTATGATGGATTTATATTGAAATAAGTAAAATTTTGGCTCCAATGGCCAAAAGAGAGGTTCGGTTTTGATGCCCAAAATTAGGGTTCATGTTAAAATTTTTCAAGAACAAGGAAATTGATTTTTGGGTCCATAGAATAATAAGATTTTTGGCCAAAACACCTCAAATTAGGTGTTCACCAAATTAATATTTTCATGAATAATAAAATTTTATGATTTGAGAAGTAAAGGAAATAAACAAAAGGATTTTGGTTTTTGCAAAAGAGAATGCACACGTTTTCTTTTTAGTTATGTTGATATTAATTAATTTTGCATAGAAACAAAAATGTAATTCATTTAAGTTATAAGAAAAATCCTTCATGGTTCCAATGGCCATTTTTAAGGTCTTGATAATTTAGAAAAAAAATGTTTTGATGTTATAAAATATAAGAATTTTCAAAATAAGGATTTTGAAAAGAGAATTAAAGTGTTGTCAAGTGGAATTTTCATAAATAAAAGAAAAAGGGAGATTGAAGGTGCTAAACTTCAAATTGTTTTCAAGGAGAATAAATTTTTGAAAGTGATTTAGAAATATAAAAGAAAAATATTTGTAACTTAAATTTACTAATTAGAATTTATTCATTGGGTTTTGGAAAACGTTATGAAATTTAAAATTAGAAATAGTAATTAAATCAACTAAATGTGATTTTGTAAAATTAAATCAATAAAAAGTGATGTTTAGAAAATATATTATGGAAAAGAATTTTTGTTAAGAATCGGAAGAAAATAAAGTAAGAAATTATATTAAGAAAAGTCCAAAATAATATTTTAAAGTTAAGAAATATTTTACGAAGGGTAAAAACGGTGAAAAAAATGATTTATGTAACTCAAAAACGTAATTTTTAAATTATTCGATTTGAAAAAATATTAAAATATTTTACACAATTTTTAAAGCGTTTAAATATTTTACATGATTGAAATGTTGTAGAAAAATTGCTATGCAATTTAAAAATTAAAGAATATTTTTACGCATTTTAGAATACAAAGAGAAAATTGTTACATAATAGAAATGTTACAAATCGTTGTTTACGTAATAAAATATTACGTGACCATAAAAATGTGACAAAAATATTTTATGAATGAGAAAAATGCAATAATATAAGGTTGCTGTTAATTATACAATAAACTTTACAGTTAAAAATTAGTATGTGAATACTGTACAAGAAATTAGGCAATTTGCTTATAATTGGCATGAATCCATTTTATGAACGTAAAATAGTATTTGAACTTTGTATGAGAAATTATGTGATTTACCTTTGGTTGGTAATTGGTGCATTACACATGCATTGAAAATGGTCCGATGGACTGGATATGGCTAATTGCCTAGGAGAAACGTACACCTCTTGAGTGGGTGCGATACACGTAGTGTAGGTCACTTGTGGACCTTGGGGGCATCGGGGTGCGGGTTGCTCACAATGGGCAGTTGGTAGCTCTTCTGCACCGTAGGTTAGACCGATGCAACACACCGGTGATCCGGACCGAGACACTATTCTTAATCGAGATCTGACAAAGACTATTGTGTATGTGCTAGATGTGCAAGATATAATTATAAGCACTTGGTCTGAAACACGAAATACCAGCAGCTCTTTTCGATCAATTTCTCCGACTTGAGTATTAGCTCCATGGAGTAAGACATTGAGTCTATGTGCGCATGTATGAAACTGAGCATCTATATCTATATGATGGTGTTGCTGTAATTGTTGTATGATTTAAACAGTGATAGTGGCATGATGATAATTATTATTTTGCACTATGATGATGGTATTATTGTGATCATGATATGATATTTTTGCATAATGTGTTGTTTGTATTATCTCTGTACTATCATGCTTGTATTGGCGTAGATAATCTCACCTCCTTGTATGTATATTTGCATATTATATTTTTAATTGAGTAAAGACGTTGAGAAAGAACCAGTACAAGAAGCAGAAGAAGAATTACTTCTCACGTCTGGGAACGCGAAATTTTGATAAGATGACATCAAGACCCGGTTTCTTTGGTTGCGTGAGGTTGCAGTTCCATGGTGGAGCTGAAGCATGGAGGACTAGTCCTGATAAGAGAGGACTAATTTACGAAGGAGAATTGACGGTCTTTATAAGTAAAGATTATCGTAGGAACCCGTTTCTTACTGCAACTATCTTTGTTCATATTGAGTTTCCTTTGCACATTAGGCGACATTGGGACACTAGGTATTATGTCCCAACAGAGATTAGCATCGTGTCGTCTGCTCGAACACCTGTCCGTAGGCCTTCACATCATAACGGATTCCTATCTGCTGAGGAATCTGAGGAGGACCCGTCTGAGGGTTCTGCTGCTTAAATAGACTTGGGCGAGTCTAAAACTCTATTATAAACAAGTCTGTAATGTTATTTTAAGTGTGCCATTTACTTTTGGAAGCAGGGTCTGTATTCTAAATAATGTTCTGATATTGTCTATGTAAAATATGTATGATGTATGATTATGTGTGAGTTTGATATGATCTTTTATTTTCTGCTAAGTTTATTTTGTGAAAAAAAAAAATTTTACGACTCGTAATTTTATGACTACATTATATTATTATAACTTGGGGTAATTCGGTAATAATAACGTATACATGTGACACCCTACGGTGGGTGTTACAACACCCACGACTGGTCTCGGTAGGGTTATAAAATCCAGAAAACTCACTCTTAAATTCATTAGACCCTATCAAATTCTTCGTCGAATAGGTCCAATTGCGTACCAAATAGCTTTACCGCTTTTTCTTTCAAACCTTCATAATGTTTTTCATGTGTCTCGATTGAGAAAGTATATCCCCGATCCTTCACATGTTATACAGCCTGATGAAGTGTAGTTGAAAGAAAATTTGACGTATAAGGCACTTCCTGTTAAGATTGAAGACAGGAGGGTGAAGCAACTCAGGGGCAAAGCAATTCCGCTAGTGAAAGTGATCTGGAATTAGACAATCGGAGATGCTACTTAGGAAATGGAGGAGAAAATGAGGGAACAATATCCTCAGTTGTTTTAATGTATGATCAATTTTGGGGATGAAATTCTTTTAATGGGAGAGAGTTGTAACACCCCAAATTCTGCTATTTGACAGTACTGCCTAAATTGTATTGTTTTGTGTTTCCTGTATGATATAAAATTATTTTGACTGTTCTAAGACTGTTTTTGATCGTTGTGTGAGATTTGCTCCAGGTCAGGAAAATAATAATTTTCGAGCCGGGGAAAATCTTATTTGATTTATTCATAGCCAGGTGATCTTACTAAACCCGAATCTGAGAGACACGAAATCAAATCTTTTAATTTTTAGAATTTACCTGTGAAATAAAAATATTTCACAGAAAAATATCCACTGTTTTATTAACAGCAACTTCTACTTTACCAGATATATTTTATCTGTTAGAAAATAGAATAAGAATAATTTCTGTAACTAATTTTGAAATGAACCAATAAGAATTGGTCAACATTAGTGGTTAGACTTTTTCTAACCAATAGGAAATAGTCAATATAAATGGTTGGACTAGTTACTAAGTAACTAGATAAACTAACTAAGTTACCCTAATAGCTTAATTAGTAACTAAATGAACTAACTTAGTCACTATGTACTTAGAAGCTCTAGTTAGAAAATTGATCTAGAACCATCTAGAAGCAATGACAATGCATGACTTATACAATGACCTAAGCATGTAACTAGCTACTTAGTATATAACTAGATAACCTAACTTAGTTAGCTAAATGAACTAACTATCTAATTAAAGTGTAACTAGGAGTTATAACTAAAACAAACTTAGTTACACACCCCTTTGAGTCACATGGCCATAAGGCCTTCCACCATGTTCTTGAATGCTCTTTTATGACCAATTGATGACTCTTAAATGACCTATGCCATGTGAATGCATGTGATATTTTATTACCATGAATAAACTTTGATCTTTCCTACATAGTCAACCCCACGGCCATGCACTTCAATATTGGCTATTCTATTTCATTTTATCACACTTTGTGACACAAAGAGCTATTCTCTCTCTTCTCTCTCTTCAAGAACATCAAGAACACCATTCTCTCCTTCTTCCTTAAGCCCACGGCCATCATACCCAAACCCTACCTCCACACTTCAAAAATTTCATCCAATCTTACTTTCCAAACCCAAACACAATTCTAAACATCTTTCCTTTAGAGAGTTTTATCTAAATCATTCTCTAAGGGCTTCAAAAATCAAGCTTTATCTTCTTACTTCTAAGGTAACTTCTTGATTCTTTGATCCCAAGATGGATTTTTAATTTTCTAGACCATGATTGATCTATGGTTTATTGTTTTCAAGCTTTGATTTTGACTTTTAGAATTGTTTAAGATTGATTAGGGTTTTCTTTGGGCTACACGAAATCAAGTGGAGGAGAGGCTTGAAGTTTGTTGTCTTCCTTGAGGTAAGAGAGAGGTTAACCTCATCAACTATATGTTGGTGGTGAGGAAATGGATTGTTTGTGGTGAAAAATCCATAAGGATTTATTCACTATATTGTTTGAGCCTTCTTTATTTGTGATTGTTTTGTTTATAGCTTTGAAAATATGATTGCATATGTGTTTGGATGCCTATAGCTTTGACAATATGCTAGCCTATGTGATTTTAAGAGCATGCTAATTTATGTATAATTTAGGATGTGATTCACATGAAAGAAATGTTGTATGAAGGTTCCAAAGACCCTATGAGGCACACGGCCTCAACACCACAAAGGAAACCGAGGGTTCTAAATTATTTTCCTAATCAAGGATTAAATGATTTTATGATAAGAAACTAAATTAAGTATTTTTGCAAGAAATTAAATGATAGAAATAATTAAATAATGATTTATGAAGCCAATATATAAATTTCGGTCAAGATGCCATTTTTGATAAACTAGATCCAAATTTATTTTACTAAGAGTAGATTTAAGTGTTTATATAATAAGAAAATTGAATTAGTAGGTTTTGAGCCTAAAATCAAAGTGATATACATTTTAATTAAATTAGCCTAATTAAGTTATCAAGTAAAATAAATGTTGATACTTGAAATTTACTAACGTATAGCTCACCCTATGAGTTTTTGAAGCGCGTTAGGAAATTTTGAGCTGTAATATCCCAAGTTAACAAAAGAAATACAGTTTTATGGGAAACAGTAGAAAAACTGCTTTTAATGAGAAAGTATTGTAAATATTATTTTAAAGAATGATTATTATGGAAATAATGGAAATAAAGTCAAATTTTGATAATAAATAAGAAAATTATTATTTTGAGCTTAAAATATGATAGAAATAATTTATGCGATTGAAAATACGCAGAAAAACTTTTACCTGACTTTAAAATAGTAATTTTTGGCTACGGGATTGAGAAAATGCGATAAAATATTTATGGAATTTAGAAAACATTGGAAAGTCTTTACGCAATTTGAAAACGTAAGAAAAATATTTTGCAATTGTGAAAATGCAATAATATTGCTACGCGATTGAACACAAATAGAAGTTTGTTATCGGGCAGTTGTGGTGGGCCCGGTCATGTTGAATAATGATACCGCCAAGAAAAGGCGAGGGTATGTGATATACTATTAAATAATAATTGTATGTGTGTTTGAACCATATATCATGCATAGAAAAGTATGTCAGCTTATTTGAGTAAGGTTGTATACCTAGGAGATTGAATTGCTTCTCAGTGCGGGTGTGAGTAGACAAGTGTAGGTCACTTGTCGACCTTAGGGGCATCGGGGTGCGGGTACATTGCAATGGACAATTGGTAGCTCTTTTGTCTGTGAGGTAGACCGATGCAAACGCACCGACGATCCGGACCGAGACACTGTTCTATATCAAGATCTAGTGTAGAATGTCTTGTACAATGCCTTGATGTGCACATTGATAAATTAATAAATTGATAGCACTTTTGGCCATAGCAGCCGAGTTACAGACATATCTTCTAGATCATTCACTGCGAAACTGTGTTTAGCTCCATGGAGTAGGAATGGGTCTGTGTGCATATGCATAGTTAGTCAGCATATTGATGTGTTAATTATACTTATATTGATAGAGTAGGGGATCTCACCTCTTTATTATATTGTGTCTATTTTGCTATATATGGTTGATAAAGACTGGGGGGACGAAGAAGCTAGTAACTCAATTTACCATCATTAGTCGTTTGTTTGTTGGTTATGATTGCAGCGAGACAACAAGTGTTAGGTTTTGTCCGGGTACAGTTCCATTAGGAAACTGACGCCTGGAGGTTTGATTATGATAACGAATGTTTTGTTTATATGGGAGATCTGACTCTGAACTTGAGTGGGACCCTTAATGGGATCCCTATTTTGACGCAACATGCATCGGTGCGCCTAGAATTCACAATGCCCATTCGTGATCTTTGGGGTGGCGCAACTTATACTCCACTTGAGGACTCTATGGTGTCTTTCGCAAGGACCCCTGTGAGGCTACTGTATTGCCTGGGTTCTTTGATAACAATGTAGAGGAGGAAGAGGAGGAGGATCCTTCCGAGGAACCAAATCCTTAGTCAGGAGTTTCGATTTTCTATTCAGTAGTTAGGTCTGTATTTTACTTTTAATATATGTTTGTACTTATGTAAATTATTTGGACAAAGTTTGTAATATCAACATATATTTTGGTGTTTATTTTAATGATAAGTTCTACTTACGACTTTTTGGTTTAATTTATTTATTTTCTTTTATTCCACAAATAAAATTTTAAAATTGACATTTTTTTTACAAGATAAATTCTTTTACAACTTGAGTAAGTTTTATTAGGATTTGTCTTAAATGTAATACCCTACGGTGGGTGTTATAGAGGATCCTGAGGAGGATCCAAAGAAGGACCAAATGGAAGACCCTTCCCTTAGGTGTAATGAAGTTGGGCCAGGTTAAGTTTTTTGTGAAGTTGTATTTATGTCTTTTTGGTATGTAAATCTTAAGTGCTTATGTCTTATCTAGTTTCTTATGTATATGTATGTCTATATATATATGAAATGTTTTGTTTAGTTCTCTATATCTCGAGTTTATTTATGTTCTGTCAAGTTTATGTTATCCTCAAAAAAGATATTTTACAACCCGTATAGTATAATATTAAACCTTAATTATGACTTGGGTAAAGTTTTAAAAATAAAATAAAGTTTAGAAAAAGGTAAGAGTTGTTTTGAAATGTAACTCCCTTCAGAGGGTGTTACACTGCCAGCTGTTGCTCATAATTTCTATGGATTAAAAATCAATTGGAGGATTACTCCATGAGGTATGACCATATTCCAATCTTATGTGATAATACTAGTGCCATAAACTTATCAAAAAACCTCATTCAACATTCAAGGTCAAAGCATATTGAGATAAAACACCACTTTATTCGTGATCATGTCCAAAAGGGTGATTTTGAACTTAAATTTGTGGATACTGACCATCAATGGGCAGATATCTTTACCAAGCCCCTTAGTGAGGACATGTTCTATTTTGTAAGAGAAAATCTCAATATGAAGCTTGTAACATCCTCTAAAAGATGTTAGACTTGTAAATAGTTACAGAGGTAGCTTAATACTTGCTTAACATGCCTGTTTAATTTTATGACAATCTGAGTTAGTTTAGACACTTCACTGCAACCTGAAAGGTGAAAAGTAGCTTAAAATGACCCAGATATTAGCATAACTAGCTTAGCTAATGGAAATAAATGTGGATAATTTGTTTCTAGGTCACAAATGTGTGAACTGTGATATGGTTAAAATTTGAGAATTATCAGAGTCAGTTTGGTATTTTTAAGCATACTGGTTGTGTGTTTCAATGCTGGATTGACCAGTCATAAATATAAAAAATTATGATATTGGTGAAACAAGGTTTTTTATGAATCTTAGGATTTATTTTAAACTTGTTAGAACTGAGAAAACTTGATTTCGAGAAATCTAAGTGTTCTTAGCAGATATAAGTTATACTGTAAAATATCTAATTTTCCAAGACTTTCACGGCTGAACTAACCACTTTCCTTGACCTTTTATGTGATATTTGTTTCTCATTTCTCACTTTCTCTCTTCGCTTCACGACTAAAACACAAGACCAACAAAGGAGGAAGTGCAAAGTGGAGAAAAGGAAAACAAGGAGCAAAAGAGGAAAGGGAAATCCAAGATCAAATATTGAAGCTTGAATCGCCATCCTTGTTGCACCAAAAGGTAGGGGTTTTTGAGTTCAAAATAGCTTTTCCTTCTCATCTCCATTTTTATGCTTGGTTGAGCTATGATGGGTTAAAATGAGATTTTGAGGTGTTTTGAGTGATTTTCTTGCTTGGATGTGTTTTAAAGGTTGTTTATGACTTGTTTATGGTATGAGTTTGGATTAGAAACTTAGAACTCTTCTTTTGGACCTTTAATGCAAAAAGTGAGAAAATTCGTGTTTTGGATTATTGATTAGTTCATGAATCCAAATTTGATGAAATGAGTTAGTGATTAATGTTTCCTTTGTGTTAGTGAACTCTTTAGGGACTTAAAATCACCTAGAAACTAATTTGGAGTGATTGAAATTCGTGGCTTGCACCAATGGAACAGTGCAGCCATCTACAAAATTCTACAGATTTGCTACTGGGCAATCAGCGCTTAGATACTGGGAGTTGGGCGCTCAGGCACCTAATGTCCAGAGGCATTTGTTTTCAATTTCACATGATGGGCGCCTAGGCGCCAGTAGCCAGTGCTCAAACACCCATCATCCAGAGAGTTTTGCCCTTGATGCTACCAGCAGAGCGCCTAAGCGCCAGTGTGAGACGCCTGAGTGCTGGGTGCGTGCCTGAGCTTTGGGTGAAAAGCGCCCAAGCGCCCAGACAAGGCATTTTCAAGATTTTGATCTTGTTGTTTTTGAATTTCCTACTTGATGGGATCATTCATATATGTTTTTTAGGGTGTGTTGAGGCACTTTTAGGATATTTCTTAGAAAGAATTATCGCTTTGCATATGTCGAAAGTTTGGGAGCCTTAGGCATCCTAAGTGAGGTAAATTCCCTATGTTAGTACCTAGAACCTTGTTCAACATGAGGTTGATCTTGAAATCACTTATGAAGTGAGGGTTTGAGGTACTAAATACAATTCTTGTTAGTGACATGAATCTTGCTACTTTGTATGATAAGTTAGCTTGGAGTTCCATGGTTACTATTATTGTATTGCGATACATTTGCATGTTTTAAACTTGCTATTTGCTATTTCTTACGTATTGTAACCATAGATGGTGTGCACGACCATGTGCCTGCGAATGAGGTGTTGGATGTGATTTTTCCTAGCATTACTGCTGTTATGGCCAGGGTTATCGGTGTATTGGGTCAGTTTTAGTACTCTCACCTTGGTGAGGGGAATGAGTCTACACATCACCAGGTAGTGCCAGGGCTTTTTATGCCTGTCCTACCCTGTATATACAAGGGAACGAGGTTCCTAGGAAATAAGTACATAATATGTACTTTCTAAAACTAAAACTTGCACAAGCATTGCATCATCATATCATTAGACGTTGTGTGAGTATAATCATATATCATAACATAAAGCATTACATTTATTGATGACTGTATAGATGGTTGTCTTACTTGTTTACTCGTTTGCTTAATGATATCTTACGATTGTATGGGCGGTTGTTTGATATCATTGTTCGATTTAAATGTGAGTTAAGTTATTGCTTGCCTTGTGAATTATATATAGAGAGTATGTATATATTTCAATAGTGTTGAGCGATGGTTCTTTTATTTATTGCAAAATTAACTTGATGTTGTTATTTTGTTTATTTGTTGTAAAAGAATAACTGCTAGTTTTGGTTTACTTATACTGAGAAATTTGTGATTACTCACCCCTCTGTATTTCCATGTAAATCCAGGTGAAGACCCTCCAAAGAGAAAGGGCAAAAAGAAGAAGTAAAAGACTTAGTTTTAGTTATTTTGTTTCTTTATGTATCAGCTTATATTTATTTACTTTGTTTTTCTAGTTTGTAAAAGTTTATATATTACAGTGTGGCTTTTTAGCCAGTAATGTATATATATATGACCTTTTTCATCATTCATGACTCTCTATAATGACTACACAAGTTATTATAGATTTAAGTTTTATGCATTTTTTGGAAGTGACATACTTGATACGATTTATCTTGAAATATTTCAGTTATTTTATGTTAATTCTATTAGGGTGTTACAAAGCTTCTCATGTGATTTGAGTGGTGATGTCTGGAATTTTGCATAATGAAATTTGTTAATTTGTCTCTTATGTTACATAAAATGGGTTATATGATCCTACTGTATGCTATGGGAATGAATCTTAGTTGGGAATCATAGGAATTCTAACTATTAGGAAGTAAGAAGGTTCCTAAGAATGTACTCGAAAAGGTACTTGAGAAGGTATGTGAGAAGAATGGTAAGAAACTTCTCAACTCAACCTTCTCATCTATATTATGGGCTTATAACAGTTATTTAACCAATGACTAGTTCTAAAACTGGCCATCTTATCACTTCACCGGAGCTCATTTGATGACCTTCAACGGTAGTTTTTGGTCCCAAACAGTCAGAAATCTTCCTCTATAAATAGAATGGGAAGCTACAGCCCTTCCCACTATTCAAGCAATCAAATCTCTCACTCACTTTCTCTTTCACTTTCTCACTCTCTCGTGTTCTTGCTCTGCTATAAAACCCTCAAGGTCTCTTGTTCAATCTGTTTATAAAATTCTCTATTGACTTGAAACAAGAATGCGAGTTAAACACATGGCTGTGAAGACCAAAAATCCTTCGACCATTGCTCCACAATTCTATGGTAAGGAACCACTTTCCTCATCATCCACTTCTCTTGAACCTTCTCATCCACTAATAATGACCCAGGAAACACCTATGGAGACTTCTACACCCTTAAAACCTTAATCTTTTGTTGTTCCTGTTAAAAAAAGAAGATTTCTTAGGGTGATGTCTGGCATAATGAAATCCACAGCGCCTAAGATGAAAGCCAAGAATGAGGAAGCCATAGTTTTTAAGGAGGAAGAGGAAGAAAAGGATCTTATTTCTGAAAGCAAAGAAGAAAAGGAAAGTAAACAAATCAAAATTACTCTCAAGCCACTTTTTACAAAAGAATCAAAGTAGAAATTTAATGACTAGTTCAAGAACAAGAAGTCATTCATGAAAGAAGCATTTCCTTTGATGAAATGTTGAAGAAGGGAGAAACTTCAGACCTCACATGAAAGCTCTGAAGTGGGGAAACTTTTTTAGCATTTCTGAGAAGGTCTACCAGGTGTTGTGCCATAAGTTTTATGCTGGAGCAACCTACACCATGGAGCCTATAATCATCATTTCTTATGTGAAAAGGATTATGATTAAGTTGGACATGCCCATACTTGCTAAAATCATAAGAGTACCCAACCATGGATTACTTTCCTATGACCAAGGCAGATGACAGATTGGGTATGGTCCTTATGAAGAAGTTCAGGACACACTATTTAGAGAAGAGGAAGAATCCAAATTGGCCAGTGACCTCAACTTAATGCCAAATTCATCCACTCACCCTCTTGCCATTTTATCATGCCTAGGATAAGAATTACTAAGAAGATCTATGAGGCTAACAAGATTGTCATGTTTCACATCAAGGAAAGGAAGCCTTTCAATCTCCACTTCATCATTCTAAGGTATACAATTTATGTAATAAAAAATACCAAAATGGCAAAAAGATTCCTATATAGAATGCTTCTGACCAGAATCTTCAAGGATTTCAAGGTGGACTTCTCCAAAGAGAAAGTTAAGAAGGAATGTCTAACCTTCTCAAAAATAAATTTGAAGCAAATGCATCTAGAGAAGAGAGAGATTACTAATAAAGGTTCTGAATTAAGGACCAAGATAAGGGATGATCACCCATCTAAGGTGAAAAGCCTTACAAAGGGCAAAGAAAAGATAATTGAGGAAGAATTTGAGAAGGAAGAGTCAAAGAAAGACTCTAAAGAAACTGTTATTGAGAAAGTCAAAAGCAAAAAGGAAAAGAGAAAAAGAGAGAAAGAAGAACAAGAAGAAAAAGAAAAGAAAGAAAAGGAGAAAGAGGAGAAGAACAAAAGAAAAGCTAAAGAGAATGAATAAAAGAAAAAGAAGAAGGCAGAGGTTGAACCTTCTCACCTTGATGAAGCTTCTCACCAGGTTGTTGAAGTTTCTCAGGAAGCTTCTCATAGTCAAAAAAAGGAACTAACCATAAAAGATCTTCAAGCTGTAGAGGAGTACTTGAATGCTAAGCAATCCCCTACACCAAAGAAAGCTAGCCTAGAGAAACCTAATGTCAATCTAGCATCTGAGTACACAACTGTTGATCCAAGGGTCACAGTTGAAAGAATCCTAACCCAGATATCTCGAGAAGGTCACTTAGAGGAAGACTAACTTTCTCACCCCACTAAGGTTGATGTGATGCAACCAGAAAAAGGTAAAGAAAAAAAAGAAGGACAAGAACAAGGAAGAGAAAAAGGATAGATAGAGAAAACTCTGATCCTTAAGAGGTCTCAACTAAAAGTGAGAAGATTGACTCTGAACCTTCTCAACATACTGAGCAGATTCCCTCTATTAAACTTTCTTACCTGTCTGAGAATGTAAGTATTGAGCAACCTCAAATTCTAATCTCTCCAATTTCCCTCACATCACCTACTCTTTCTTCTCTTATCTATGATGCTATTGCACTTCCTATCCTAAGGGAATCAAACCCTAAAACTCCTTCCATGTCTACTGCACTAACTAAGACATTGGACTTACTGAGAAAATTAGTCTCTTTTGGGTCTTACATGAATGTTTTGGCTGAGAAGCAAGCTAGAGAAAAATTATCCCCTCTACAAGGTGAAAGAATGGAGGGAAGTTACCATGGATCCACTCAAGCTAAGCCCACTCCATCCAAGACTGCTGTTAAGAAGCCTCATAAATTTGCCAAAGTGGAAGTGAAGCACCTAAAAGCAGATAATAATAAGCTTAGAAGGAGGGTGAGAAAGTTGAACGTTGGATAGAAGGAACTTTATTCAATCCTGCATGCCTTCATGAATCATTTTTTGATGTTTGAAGAGTGAATGGTGCACAAAATAAAGGAAGAAGTCATCCCTGGTATGACCAGGAAGGAGCACTATCCTTGTCCAGCCCACAACAAAGTTCCTGATTTTACATCCTCATTAGTACGCGTAAAATACACTAAGAGCAAGTGCGCTATATCGCCAAGTAATATAGGATTTGAGTCCCAATTATCAATTCCACGAGGAATAAGTGGTAATCACTAGATTCGTAAAAATATTTGTTATTTAGACAATCGAAAGTGTGTGAATAAATTTAAGAACAAATAAAGGAAAACAAATAAAGAAAAGTAATGAACAATCAAGCAAAGAATAAATATCAATGAGAGAGAGACTAGGGCACATGGTTCACTTGAATCCAATTATTCAAATTTTTTTTCATTTATGATGTAAGGTAATTATTTTGTCAATATCCTCTTACCTGCTATTGAATCCCAATGGTTATGGAAGAAACAATATTTTATTCCTAAATTAAATCACTTATTTGGTCATTTAGTTGAATTAAGATGAACTAACATACCTGTCAATTCCATTGGTAGGAAAATTTGATGTTTGGTCATTCACCAATCTAATCCTTGGCTTACCATATAGATCCACTCATTGAATGCGGATGGTCACTGGTCAAACAATGAATTAAAATATGCCAAAAGTGATCAAATTATGACAAGAATGCAAGCAATATGATAAACCCTAAAAGAAATTATCTTAATCAAATTAGAAATCAAACCCAAATAATTAGGAAAATAATATCCCCCATAGCCCTAGTTATGGGTTTAGCTACTCATGTTCAATACAAACAAACCCATATCAGAATACAAACCCGTGAAAGGCAATACCCAAAGAAAGGGGAAAACGAGAAAGAAAGAGAAATCAAAACCCCTTTAATAGAGATTTGATCTTCAAGCCTTCAAGAATCGAATCCTCCATTCAAAATCGTTCTCCAAGGTCTGCTACCGCGAAGCTACTCTCTCAAGATTAGGAATTTTCTATGTCATGTGCTCAATGTCTTAAATCTGGCATAACTTCTCCTATTTATTGAAATTCACGTCTACTCTTATGCAACCAACACCTAGGCACTGGCTTCTGGGTGCTTGGGCGCTCAACCACTTAAGTCAAGACGCACTGCGTTGTGCATTGCGCGCTCAAGCGCTCCCCACCAGTGCTTAGGAGCTGGTCTATTAAATCACCGCTGCTGCATACGCTTTGGGCGCTCAAGCGCTCCACTCCAGCGTTCAAGCATTGGACACTGATGAAAAATTCCTCTTTTTCTTGCTTCTTTGAACATCCAGTCTTCTCTTTGTGCTATTACCTAACAAAAACACACAATAAAATCATAATTAAATAATACTAAAAATATAACAAAACTTACAAACAAAGTTTGTAACACCCCAAAAATTGCTCGTTTCATGACATATATTTGTTTTATATTATTTGTGATTTTTGTGAATTTTTCTGTAATTATTTGAATTGTTTGATTATTTTAATATATTTCTCGATTTGCATGCACACTGAGAGGGGCCGGGAAAATAAAATATTTTTCCCGAGGCTGAAAATCTTTGGACTGTAGAAACGTCAACGAAGGATCTTACTAAACCCAAGGTCGGACATAGTTTACGAAGTTTTCATTTTTTGAGATTTTATCTGATAAATAAAATCGCAGTATATTTTATTATCTGTGGGACAATAAAATATTATTTCTGCTAACTGTAATTTTTGTCCACTGGATAATGGTTCTAATAGAGTGTTAGTCATCTTTTCTAGAAGAGCACTTTAATGACATCATCACCATGACATCACCCTTCACTTTATCAAAATCACCATGACATCACCATTCACTTTATCAAAAGGTATACAAAGCTTCTCATGGAAGCTTCCTACCAAGCTTCTCAAGGAAGCTTGACATTCGCTCTCCTCCCATGTGCGCTACACAGCCATGAGGAAAAATATGACAAAAGTCATCTTCTTTTCATCTAACACTCATTCACTCTTCACATTTCCAATTTCAAAAGGTTTCTATCACTTTCTCTCTCTACCTTTCATCTCTCTCTCACGCCCTCTCTTCTTTCTTCTGTCTCTCACACTTTTTCTTCTCCCCATTTTCTCTCCAACTACACGGCCTCCACCTCCATTGTTGGCCACCCAAGCTTGTTTGCTCAAGTCAATCTAGGATCTTGACTCCTCTCATCATCTTGAAGCTCTTCTCTTTGGTGAACACCTCTTGATTCCTCCATCTTCATCATTTCTACCAAGCTCTAAAGCTTGAATCTTTGAGGTAAAGTTCTTGACTTTCTTCCTTTTTCTTCCCATTTTCGTGACCCTTGGTCACCATTGTGATAAAGGATTCTTCCTTTCAAGCTTTGATCATTGATTTCTTGAGTTGACTATCTTAGGGTTTTCTTGGTAGGGGTGGACAAAATCTTACAAGGAAGTATCAAGAAGCTTGCTTTCTTTGTTGTCTCTTGAGGTAAGAGGGAGATTAACCTCATCAACCACTCGTGGTGGTGAGGAACACATTTTTGGTAAGAGGGAGATTAACACATATCATCACAATATATGTAATAAACAATAATTACAATCATACCCTCAACAATATCCAATTATTCAACTATTCAAATATCACATCAGTATCAATATTCAATAATTATGCATGTGCAGATAGACTCAATTTCCTACTCTATGGAACTAAAACTCAGGTCGGAGAGAGTGATCGAAAAGAACTGTCTGTACCAACATGCCTCAGACCATGTGCTACATTTCTCATATGTATTCGCACATCTAGCATATACACTACAGTCTTTATCAGATCTTGATTAAGAGTAGTGTCTTGAGCCAGGATCATTGATATGTTGCATCGGTCAAACCCATGGCCCAAAAGAGCTACCAACTGCCCTCTGTAGGCAACCCTCACCCTGATGCCCCCATGGTCAATAAGTGACTTACATTACGCATATCGCACCCACTCAAGAGGTGTGTTCTCTCCTAAGCAATTAGCCTCATGCAGTCCATCGGACCTTTCAAATGCATGTAAAATGCACATTTCACAGTTCAAATTCATCATTTCATATTTAGGGTTTACACATTGGTTCGACAGTATCTTTACTGTATTTTCATCGTGTAATCATATTTTCACGTTTTCTTAATCACATAAAATATTTCTAACATATTCCAAATTAAAAATACGATTTCTCTCATTTAATACCAAAAATTAACTTTATTTTCAATATTTGCATAATAATCCCTCATAAAATAATATTTATGATATAGTCCTTCTTTAAAATAATAATTATAATATAGCCTCTCTTAAAATAATAATTATAATATAGTCTCTCTAAAAATAATAATTGTAATATAGTCCCTCTTAAAATAATAATTACAATATAGCCCCTCTAAAAATAATAATTACAATATAGCCCCTCTAAAAATATTAAAATAATAATACAATATAGCCCCTCTAAAAATCAATATTTCTACTATTTCCCAGAAAATGGTAATTCTTTGCTTAACTCAAGAGATTACAACTCAAATTTTTCTAACGCGCTTCAAAACCTATAGAGTGAGCTATACGTTAGAAAACTTCAAGTATTAACATCTATTTTCATAATCGGTTTATTCAATTACATCAATTCGTTTTCTCACAAGTATTTTGCTTGCTACTAAATTCAAACTCTTCCAAAATGCTTTCCTTCTCAATTAAACCTTTAAATCTACACTTAATAAAATAATTTAGTTCTACATTATGAAAAATGGCATGTTGGCCAAATTTTCATTCTTACTTCAAAACTCATTGTAATTTATTTTCTAACACTCTAAATCCTTGTAAAATATCTTAATTAATTTTAGTGTCATGGAACCTTTGATCCTCAATTTGAAATCATCATTTTAGGACTCTTAGTCCTCCTAAACCTAATGAGGCCGTGTGCCTCTAAGCTCTTTGGAGCTCTCATGTAATCTTTCCAATATGTTGTTCACATCCTAAATTACACATACATTTGCATGCTTCCAAAATCATACATACAAGCATATTATCAAAACTATAGTCATACCACCACACATGCAAATCATAAACACAACAATCACAAACAAAGAAGCATCAAACAACAAGTGAATAAACCCTTATGCCTTTTTCATCATACAAAACCATCTCCTCACCACCAACACTTGGTTGGTGAGGTTAAATCTCCCTCTTACCTCTTGAAGACAAGAATCTTCAAGTTCCCTCCTTCTCTTGATTTCGTACAAACCAATCAAAAATCCTAAAAATTCTTAAACAATTACCAAAGTCATAAACAAGGCTTAATAATAAAGAACCATGGAACAATCATGGTCTAGAAAATCAAAAACTCAAACTAGAACCATAAAATCAAAAGTTTACCTTTAGGGAAGTAAGCTAAAACTTGAATTTTGAGATACTTGGAGTGAGCTTTTCACAAAACTTTCTAAATGAAAAGTGTTTAAAAGATGGTTTAGGTTTAGGAAATGTAGAGAAGAAAAATTATGGATGATTGGAAGTAGGGTTTGGGTGGTATAGCCAAATCCTCCAAGGAAGAAAAGAAAAGGAAAAGTTCTTGGTGTTCTTGAGATTTTTGAGAGAAAATGAATGCTTGACTTTTTAGGTGAGAGAAAATGAAATTTGAGAGTGAATAAGAGAGGTGCAGCTGTGTGAGAGAGTAAATAGGAAATTAGGAGATAAACTTGAAGGTAAAATATCACACTTTGTGTTCACTTGCAAAGGCACATGGCTTGGTCATCAAAGTGTCATGCAATGGTCATAAAAGACCATTCAAGAAGGCTTGAGAAGCCTCTTGGCCGTGTGGCTCTCCCCAAAAAGGTAACTTAGTTTGTTTTTAATTTTATTCTAGTTATACTTTAATCAAATAACAACTAACTAGATTAGGTTTTCTAGTTACATGATTAATTATCTAGTTACATAGCTAACTAGTTAAATAGGTCATTGCATATGTCATGATTAGTCATGGTTTCTAGATGGAATTGGGATATTTAGTTAGTAACTAGATCCTAACTAATTAGTAATTAGGTTAGTTCATTTAGTTCCTAATTAGGCAATTTAGGTAACTAAATTAGGTTTATTTAGTTACTTTGTAACTAGTCAAATATTTCAACTTAGACTATTTCTTGTTGGTTAGAAAAGTCCAACAATCATTTTTGACTTGTTTCTATTGGTCATAAATAATTAGGTTACAGAAAATATTCTAAGTGCATTTTCTGTCAGTTAAAATATATCGGGTCTAATAATTTATAGCAGAAGCTGTTATAAATAAAACAGCAGATATTTTTTGTGAAATATTTTTTATTTCACAGATAAATTCTAAAAATTAAAAAAATTCTTTTCTGTGTCTCTCAGATTTAGATTTAGTAAGATCCCCCGTCTCCGAATAAATCAAATAAGATTTTCCCCGGCCCGAAAATTATTATTTTCCTGACCTGGAGCAAATCACACAGAATGATCAAAAACAGTCTCAGAACAGTCAAATTATTTTTCTGTAACATAGAAAACACAAAATAGTATGATTTAGCCATTTCTGTAATATAGCCAAAATTTGGGGTGTTACAACTTTCCCCCTCTAAAAAGAAGTTTCGTCCTCGAAACTTTCTCAAAATAAATATGGATATTGCTCTTTTATCCTATCTTCCAACTCCCATGTAGCTTCACCGTTTACATCGTTCCAAACTATTTTAACCAATGCAATTTCTTTACCTCGAAGTTGCTTTGTCCTTCAATCCTCAATCTTGACTGGAAACGTTTCATAGGTTAAATTTTCCTTCAGTTGTATGGTGTCTGGTTCGATAACATGAGTAGGATCAGAAATATATTTCCGTAGTTGTGATACGTGAAATACATTGTGAAGATTTGATAGTAGAGGTGGTAATGCAATCTGATAAGCTACCGGACCTACTCGACGAAGTATCTGATACGGCCTGATAAACTTTGGAGTGAGTTTCCTTGACTTAATCACTTGTCCAACTCCAGTCATAGGTGTCACACGTAGAAACATAAGGTCACCTTCTTTAAACTCAAGTGGTCTTCATCTTTTGTCAGCATAGCTCTTTTGCTGAGTCCGAGTTGTCCTCATATTGTCTTAAATCATCTGCACTTTCTTAGTTTGTCTGTTGTACAAATTCTGGCCCTACTACAACACTTTCGCCATCATGATACCAACATAACGGCGTTCTGCATCGTCTCCCATACAATGCTTCATAGGGTGCTATCCCTATGCTCGAATGAAAACTATTGTTGTATGTAAACTTTATCAATGGCAAAAATTCATCCCAACAACCAGTTTGGTCTAGAACACAAGCTCTCAACAAGTCCTCTAATGACTGAATCATCCTTTCTGACTGACCATCTGTTTGTGGATGGTAAGCAGAACTTAGACATAGCTTTGTTCCCATCGCTTCTTGTAAACTATTCCAAAACCTTGATGTAAATCGCGGATCTCGATCAAAAATAATACTGGATGGTACACCATGAAGTCTAATAATTTCATTGATGTACACTTGAGCTAACTTTTCCATTGAGTACTTAATATTAATCAGCAAAAAGTGCACCGACTTTGTAAGCCAATCAATAATTACCCAGATAGAATCGTGACTTTTTTGAGTTTTTGGTAGTCCAGTTACGAAATTCATTACTATGTCATCCCATTTCCATTCAGGAATAGGCAAAGGTTGCAACATTCCCGATGGTCTTTGATGTTCCACCTTAGCCTTCTGACAAACTAAACAGGATGATACATATTCAGCGACATCCTTCTTCATTCCTTGTCACCAATATAGTTGTTTCAAATCTTGATACATCTTTGTGGCTCTTGGATGCATACTCAACTTACTCCTGTGAGCTTCATTCCAAATCAATTTCCTATGTTCTGGATCTTTTGGTACACAAACTCTCCCTTTAAATTTCAGAATTCCATTAGCACCTTCGTTAAATTCCAATACTGCTCCTTGGCTCCTTGGCTTCCTTTGCTTCTTGCAAATACTGGTCACTGTTTTGTCCTACTCACATTCTATCCATTAAATCATTTGAAATAGTGATCATATTTAAACACATCTTCCCTGGTGTCAATTTCACAGATAGACGCATATCCTGAAATTCTTCTATCAGCTCCTTCTCCTTAATCATCATAACAGAAGCATTAAGCATTTTCCTACTTAAAGCATCCGCTACAACATTCACCTTTCCAGGATGATACTGTAACTGAAAGTCATAGTCCTTCAGAAATTCTAGCCAATGCCTTTGTCTCATGTTCAACTCTTTTTTATCAAACAGATACTTCAAACTTTTATGATCACTAAAGATAGTGAACGTTGCCCCATAGAGAAAATGTCTCCACACTCTCAATGCAAACACTACAGGTACTAACTCCAAATCATAAGTCGGATAATTCCTCTCATGCACTTTTAACTACCTCAACACATATGCCACAACCTTACGGTTCTGCATAAGTACATAACCCAATCCTTGGTAAGAAGCATCACAATATACCTCGAAAGGTTCGTTCGGATTAGGTAGAATTAAAACCGGTGAAGTAGTCAGTCGATTTTTCAATTCTTGAAAACTTTCTTCGCATGCATCAGTCCATACAAATGGTTGATTCTTTCGTGTAAGTTGGGTAAAAGGTCCTGCTATCTTCGAAAACCCCTCAATAAATCGTCGATAGTAACCGGCTAATCCGATAAAACTACGGATCTCTAATACAGTCTTCGGTCTTTCCTATTCAATAATTGTTTCCACCTTTGAAGCATCAACTTCAATTCCTTCTTCCGATATAATGTGTCCCAAAAATTGAACTTCGCTTAACTAAAATTCACATTTGGACAACTTGGCATATAACTTATTCTCCTTCAGAATCTGGAGAACCACTCTGAGATGCTCAGCATATTCCTCCTGACTTCGAGAATAAATCAAAATGTCATCAATAAAGACAACAATAAACTTATCCAAGTATGAATGGAAAATCCTATTCATAAAGTCCATGAATATGGCAGGTGCGTTAGTCACACCAAACAACATCACTTGATATTCATAATGCCCATAACGTGTCTGAAACGCAATTTTAGGAATATCCTCTGCTTTCACACGTATCTGGTGATAACCAGAACGTAAGTCAATCTTGGAAAATATTGCAGCTCCTCGCAATTGGTCCATCAAATCATCGATTCTTATAAGTGGATATTTATTCTTGATCGTAATCTTGTTCAATTGTCGATAGTCTACACATAGACGAGAAGTCCCATCCTTCTTCTTTACCAACAATACTAGAGCTCCCCATGGTGATACACTTGGTCTCATAAATTGCTTTTCCAATAATTCCTCCAGCTGTTTCTTAAGCTCTGCCAACTCTACTGGTGACATCTTGTAAGGCACCATAGATATAGGTCCATCTCTAGGTACTAAATCAATAAAAAACTCAATTTCTTTTTCCGGTGGTAGTCCAGGTATATCTTCAGGAAATACCTCAGGAAATTCATTAACTATGGAAATATCCTTCAAAACGTCTTCACATTAAACTTCCAAAGAAAACATCAACAAGTACCCCTGATCTCCTTCCTTCAAACAAGCTTATACTTGAGTAGCCGTTAGGAATCTAGAATCCTTAACCTCAAGAAAAACTAACGTCTTACTGGACTAGTCTATCAGGATATGGTTAGAAGACAACCAATCTATTCCTAAGATTACATTAATCTTGGAAAGAGGCAAACAAACCAAGTCCACATAAAAGATTCTATCCCTAACACATATAGGGCAATTCAAACATACTTTTGTAGTTATCACAGGCTTATCAGTAGGAGTAGCAACACTCAAATCATAAGGCAATGTAGTCACAGTCAATCCCAAACGCTCCACACAATCACATGCAATGAAAGAATATGTTGCTCCTGAATCTTATAACACTGTTAAAGGATTACCTTCGATGGCACACTCCTCTATAATCAAGTCCTCAGATTTCGTAGCTTCTTCTCCGCTCATAGTATACACACGAGCACCCACCTGTGGCCTCGCTGTACAAACACTTCCCACTGATGGTTCCGCCTTCAGATGATCACATTCTCTGGAAAAATGTCCAGGCTTTCCACATCTATAACAGATCACCCCTTTATGTTGACAATCCTTGGTGAGATGATTCTTCCCACACTTGAAGCATTTCAATGTAGAAGTTCCAGTTTGACTCGCCTTACTACCACTAAAACTTCCTCCAAAAGATTGTTGTCGATTCTGACCTCCTGCCGGTTTGGTATACGGCTTATGTTGATAACGGTTGCCATCGCTACCTTTTCCTCTTTGGAACCGTGTAGGTCCAAAGCTCCTATTCCTTGCCTCACGTTGATTATCAATATCTTCATCCTTACGACACTTGTCCAACAATGCTAGAAACTGATCAATATCCATGGTTGCTAAAGCTCGCTTAATATCAAGTCTCAACCCCTCTTCAAATTTTCTGCACTTCCATTCCTCATCCGGGTGCATCTGAAAATACCTCGAAAACTTAGACAAGCTTTTGAATTTTGTAGCATATTCACTTATGGACATCTCCCCTTGCCTCAAACAAAGGAATTCCATCTCCTTAGCATGAGAACACTAGCCGAAAAATACTTCCCCAGAAATTTCTACTTAAAGAGCTGCCACGTCACAACTCTCCCCTCAGCTTGAATCAACCTCCGGGCTCCTGCCCACCAAGCTTCTCCATCTCTTACTAACACAAATGTTGTAAAAGTAAGCTTCCGCTCCTCAGTACAACCCATACCTTCAAATATCTTTTCTAATTCTTTGATCCACGGATCAGCTTTCTCTGGGTCAAACTCTCCATGAAACTTCAATGGATTGTTCCTACAAAATTTTGACAAACTATGAGCATCCTCAGTTGCTCTTTGGTTTTGCTGCACAACCACTTTAGCCATCCGTTGCATTGCTGCTACAGCTGCAGCCATGTTTTGGTTATCGTCGCCAACATCTCCAAATCCTGCTCTAGGATTCACGCGTCCTCTTCCTCGTCCAGCCATTACATTTTCTTAAATCAAGCTGAACTACATAAGGAAGAGTTAAAGTCAATCTTCAAACAATATTGTTTTCTTTCAAAAAACAAACACAGAGAATCACACAACTAAAATAAGACAGACCTAACCACAAACCCAAAAAGACTTTAACTTGGGCTCTGATACCAACTAATGTAACACCCATCGTAGGGTATCACATTTATATTACTTAATTATCATATTACCCCTTCCTTATAAAATAATGCTTTGTAATGTAAATATGAGTTATAAAATTTCATAATAACAATAAGATAAACTTAGCGAAAAATAAAAACATTACAACATCATCACAAATAATTTACATTATATATACACAATCTTAATACTGTCATACTTAAATATATACAGACCAGGTTTTCAAAATATTGAAACATTACTTATAACTAACATACTACTCAAGTACTACTAAACAGCAGAACCCTCAGACAGGTCCTCCTCAGATTCCTCAGTAGGTAGAAATCTAATTTGACGCGAAGTCCTGCAGACAGGTGTCCACGTAGACGACATAATACTAATCGCACTAGGAGTACGGTAGTAAGCTCCCCAGTACTGCCTAATGAATAACGGAAACTCTAAGTGTACATTGATATTTATACTAAAGTAAAGGTTTCCATGATAAAGTCTACTTAGAATAATGTTCATATCTCCTATATAATAAATACACGCTCTGTCTAGATTAACATGCCACACTTCTGATCCACCACGAAATTGTAATCTCATATATCCTAGGAAACTGGGCATCTCCATTTTTTCAGAACTCAGCTTCCTCCATAGGAATTTGCTCCTCTTCACCTTCTTGTGCAAGTCCTTGCTCAATGTCTTTACAAATATAAATACAGTACAAAAATAGGCATACAAAGAGGTGAAATCACCTACGCCAATACTAGTATGGTAGCATGGAGATAAACACATACAATATATATCATACAGACACATCCTACCATAATTATAATCATGCCATCAACATTCTTTATCATCACAATATATGTAATAAACAATAATTACAATCATACCCTCAACAATATCCAATTATTCAACTGTTCAAATATCACATCAGTATCAATATTCAATAATATGCATGTGCACATAGACTCAATTTCCTACTCCATGGAGCTAAAACTTAGGTCGGAGAGAGTGATCGAAAAGAACTGTCTGTACCAACATGCCCCAGACCACGTGCTACATTTCTCATATGTATTCGCACATCTAGCATATACACTACAGTCTTTATCAGATCTTGATTAAGAATAGTGTCTCGGGTCAAGATCATCGGTGTGTTGCATCGGTCAAACCCACAGTACAGAAGAGCTACTAACTGCCCTCTGTAGGCAACCCGCACCTCGATGCCCCCAAGGTCAACAAGTGACTTACACTACGCATATCACACCCACTCAAGAGGTATGTTCTCTCCTAGGCAATTAGCCTCATACCATTCATCGGACCTTTCCAATGCATGTACAATGCACATTTCACAGTTCAAATTCATCTCATATTTAGGGTTTACACATTAGTTCGACAGTATCTTTATTGTATTTTCATCCTGTAATCATATTTTCATGTTTTCTCAATCACGTAAAATATTTCTAACATATTTCAAATTAAAAATACGATTTCTCTCACTTAATACCAAAAATTGACTTTATTTTCAATAATTGCATAATAATCCCTCGTAAAATAATATTTATAATATAGTCTCTCTTTAAAATAATAATTATAATATAGCCTCTTTTAAAATAATAATTATAAAATAGCCCTTCCAAAAATAATAATTGTAATATAGTCCCTCTTAAAATAATAATTACAATATAGCCCTTCTAAAAATAATAATTACAATATAGCCCCTCTAAAAATTAATATTTCTACTATTTCCCAGAAAATGGTAATTCTTTGCTTAACTCAAGATATTACAGCCCAAATTTTTTTAACACGCTTCAAAACCCATAGGGTGAGCTATACGTTAGAAAAATTCAAGTATTAACATCTATTTTCATAATCGATTTATTTAGTTACATCAATTCATTTTCTTACAAGTATTTTGCTTGCTACTGAATTCAAACTCTTCCAAAATGCTTTCCTTCTCAATTAAACCTTTAAATCTACACTTAATAAAATAATTTAGTTCTACATTATGAAAAATGGCATATTGGCCAAATTTTCATTCTTACTTCAAAACTCATTGTAATTTATTTTCTAACACTTTAAATCCTTGTAAAACATCTTAATTAATTTTAGTGTCATGGAACCTTTGATCCTCAATTTGAAATCATCATTTTAGGACTCTTAGTCCTCTTGAACCTAGTGAGGCCGTGTGCCTCTAAGCTCTTTGGAGCTCTCATGTAATCTTTCCAACATATTGTTCACATCCTAAATTACACATACATTTGCATGCTTCCAAAATCATACATACAAGCATATTATCAAAACTATAGTCATACCACCACATATGCAAATCATAAACACAACAATCACAAACAAAGAAGCATCAAACAACAAGTGAATAAACCCTTATGGGTTTTTCACCATACAAAACCATCTCCTCACCACCAACACTTGGTTGGTGAGGTTAAATCTCCCTCTTACCTCTTGAAGACGAGAATCTTCAAGTTCCCTCCTTTTCTTGATTTCGTACAAACCAATCAAAAACCCTAAAAATTATTAAACAATTACCAAAGTCATAAACAAAGCTTAATAATAAAGAACCATGGAACAATCATGGTCTAGAAAATCAAAAACTCAAACTAGAACCATAAAATCAAAAGTTTACCTTTAGAGAAGTAAGTTAAAACTTGAATTTTGAGATACTTGGAGTGGGTTTTTCATAAAACTTTCTAAATGAAAAGTGTTTAGAAGATGGTTTAGGTTTAGGAAATGTAGAGAAGAAAACTTATGGATGATTGGAAGTAGGGTTTGGGTGGTATAGCTGAATCCTCCAAGGAAGAAAAGAAAGGGAAAAGTTCTTGGTGTTCTTGAGATTTTTGAAAGAAAATGAATGCTTAACTTTTTAGGTGAGAGAAAATGAAATTTGAGAGTGAATAAGAGAGGTGCAGCCGTGTGAGAGAGTGTATAGGAAATTAGGAGATAAACTTGAAGGTAAAATATCACACTTTGTGTTCACATGCAAAGGCACATGGTTTGGTCATCAAAGTGTCATGCAATGGTCATAAAAGACCATTCAAGAAGGCTTGAGAAGCTTCTTGGCCGTGTGGCTCTCCTCGAAAAGGTAACTTAGTTTGTTTTTAATTTTATTCTAGTTACACTTTAATCAAATAACAACTAACTAGATTAGGTTTTCTAGTTACATGATTAATTATCTAGTTACATAGCTAACTAGTTAAATAAGTCATTGCATATGTCATGATTAGTCATGGTTTCTAGATGAAATTAGGATATTTAGCTAGTAACTAGATCCTAACTAATTAGTAACTAGGTTAGTTCATTTAGTTCCTTAATTAGGCAATTTAGGTAACTAAATTAGGTTTATTTAGTTACTTTGTAACTAGTCAAATATTTCAACGTAGACTATTTCTTGTTGGTTAGAAAAGTCCAACAATCATTTTTGACTTGTTTCTATTAGTCATAAATAATTAGGTTACAGAAAATATTCTAAGTACATTTTCTGTCAATTAAAATATATTGGGTCCAATAATTTATAGCAGAAGCTGCTATAAATAAAACAGCAGATATTTTTCATGAAATATTTTTATTTCACAGATAAATTCTAAAAATTAAAAGATTCTTTTCTGTGTCTCTCAAATTCGGGTTTAGTAAGATCCCCCGTCTCCGAATAAATCAAATAAGATTTTTTCCGGCCCTTAAATTATTATTTTCCTGACCTGGAGCAAATCACACAGAACGATAAAAAACAATCTCAGAACAGTCAAATTATTTTTTTGTAACACAAAAAACACAAAATAGTATAATTTACCCATTTCTGAACATAGCCAAAATTTGGGGTTTTACACTAGATCCACGGGCCGTGTGGCTTTACACGGCCCAGGCCATGTTTCCTGCTGGAAACACAGCTTACATGTTACAGGGCAGTGGAGTACACGGTCGTGTAATCGAGTAGCTCAGGTTGGGAATTTGATGTTTTTCCAGAGAAGTACATGGCCCAGGTCGTGTAATGTGACATGGCCGTGTTGGGCAGGCCATGTAATTTGACACGGCTATGTAATTGAGGTGATGAGAAATGGTTGGGTTTTCTAGCCCCTTGGAGGCTCGCGGCCTCATTGGGCACTCAATATGAGACTTTGTATCAAGGTAGAACCTAGTTAATTAATGAATAGACACTTAATTAGGAGTCCATAATGTGGAAAGAATAAAGAACACAACTTTATCCTATAACCTAGAGTGAGGATTGGACAAAGAAAGAACATAAGCGTAGGTGAGGTTGTGAAGAGCTTAAATAATTAGTTTAAGTAGGCTATGTATAGAACTAAGGGAAGATGATCATAATGTTATGATTTGAGGAGTAATGACTTTTAAAAATACTAATGGAAATAATTTTAGAGATAATTAGAATAATGGAGGTGATTTATTAGTGGTGAATCTAATTGACTTGATAATCGATAAATTTAATTGAGGATGTAAAAGAATTATGAGGTTAAGATAATGTGGTTTCTCTCAAGATTTTCATAAACGATATAAAGGAAGGTCATGCGAGGAATTTAGTTAGAAGGATTTGGTGATCAGCATTAATTTCTATCTTTATTCTTGAGAAGTGTTTCGATTTAAGGCCTAAAGATGACATAATTATATTTTTGTGAAAACATGCATGATTCTTGAATTTACAAGATTGAGATACTTTGTGAAAATATGCATGATCCTTGAATTTGCACGACTGAGATACTCTGTGAACGAATGCATTGCATGGTGATTTTGGGCCACCGTACTGGACCTAAGTGAATTATGGATTTTAGCCTTGTGCTTGTGGAACCGAAGTGCTGGACCCGAGTGGATCATTGGTATTATGTAGTTGCATAGGCGGTTATATAATATCATTGATAATATGGTATTAGACAATTATATGGGTGGTTGCTTTAATACCATTGGGAACGGTACAACAGTGAATTAAAATTATTGTTCGTGCATTGAGCATTATTCAGTTGGCTTTTTATGCTTAGGAGTGAGCGAGAACTTACAGGATAGTGTGATCCATGAGAGATCTTGGGGGACGTTCAGGGCGAGGTGATTCACTTAGTGATTATGTTATCACATTGCATACCCCTGGCCGTGAACACCGTTGTAATGCACTGGCAGCCCGACAAAATACTATTTCTTTTTGTGGTCCGGCGTAGACTGTCTTTTGAGGGGGGACAGATCTTCTGGAACACTCATCTCTAAACCTTAGCTCCATGGAGTAGGAAATGGTCACATTGTGCATAAGGATGGTCAGCATACATAATGTGCATATGCATAGTCAGTATATCTCTTATTGTGACATGATCTATACCATATACATATATATTTTGATTTACATTGTTGAATTACTTGTCAGTTGATAACGTGACTATGTATGCTATTCTATAACATCCTTGTATTGACATGATTATATCTACTATTACTTAATGTTGTTGTGTATGAAAGGTACTACTGTCTTTCATTGCGTTTCTTGTTGCTTGATGGTATTGATGAAGGGGATCTCACCTCTTTCATTGTATTTTTCTGTGTGCTTTATCTTATTCTTATGTTTGTAAAGACTGCGTTGGCTGTGACACTAAATCCACGAGGGTTCATTAGGCTACAGTTTCACGAGGGCATCGAAGCGTGGAGTGTCCATTGGGTTACAGGACGTATTTGGTATGACGGAGATTTCATTTTGCTTTGGAGCAGGGCTCGGCATGACGCTACTACTTTTACGATGGATGTAGCTGTTCACTTGGAGCTCTGCATGTCTTGTGGAGAGCTTCCTCTAGGAAAGGCCTTATGGAGTCGACTGCAAGGACTTCCGTCTGTTATGACATGCCCTGACTGGGGACCTTATCTATTAGGGATCCCGCAGGGGATCTAGATGGAGATCAGGTACAGGACCCTATTCT
This sequence comes from Ormosia semicastrata, assembly GCA_029884595.1. NCBI lineage: Eukaryota > Viridiplantae > Streptophyta > Magnoliopsida > Fabales > Fabaceae > Ormosia > Ormosia semicastrata. The sequence continues at coordinate 11,701,506 of JAQQTO010000062.1, read as the reverse complement.
TCAGGTGTTAGGACTTGGACTAGGATTAGTCTTCATTTGGTAGTTTTATACAAGTACATTTATTTTTTTAGAGTACTTGAGTTTTATGCTTTTGGGAAACATGAGATAATGTACTTAAGGATGTAATGAACTTCGTTTATAAAAAGGTGTTTTCCAGTTCTTATGCCTTGTGTCTTTATTATTTAATAAGTCAATGTTATTCATTGAAAAGAAATTTTGAAACTCGTGTTTTATAATGTCAATCTTTTTATAACTTAGTTAAAGTTTGGTTTTGAAAAATGAGTCATTTGAAATGTAATGCCCTTCGGAGGGGGTGTTACAAAGTTCAATAAAAAAATATAAAAAGAACATGAAAAATCAAGGAATTGAAATATGATAAGTTAACTGTTCATCACTCATCCTCATCTTCATCTGCGCACTTTGGTCCCAACTAGGGTAGGCCCTATGATGGCATGTTTCCCCCCAGTTTTTGTTGACGACAAAATGAGGAGTTGGAAAGAAATTGAAAATTTTGCCCATACTTTTTGTTTTTGAACTTTTTGGCATATACTTAGGGGGAGCTTTCAAGAAATTTAAAATATTATGTACGCAAGTTGCTTTATGATCAATGAATGAGTATGTTATTCAGTAATATCTTGGTTATACTATACCTTTTACTTACAATATCATATGTTATATTGAGTTAAATATTTACGCTAACATTTTGAAATGAGTGTTAAGTTGAGGGGGAGCGAATTTGAACCTTCTCACCAAGTGTGCAGAAATGGTAAATACTCTAATCTCACAATTCTTTCTTAAAATTTTTCAAATAGTTTGTCATCAACAAAAAGGGGGAGAATGTATGCTCCAAAGCCCTTTTAGTGCTTGACAATGCATTATTTGTTTTGATGATAACAACTATGTTGAAAATATGGTTTGAATCTTCTCACAACTTGATTCATTTAGACTTAATTTATGTGGAGTGTTTTCTAGGTTATTAAGCTTTTCTATCACTTAGTTCACTTTTATCTTTCTATCAAAAACCAAGAAGCCAAAATACAAAACTCCCTTCTTTTTCTCTTGGATAGGCCACGGCCAAACCCCAAAACCCATCACCCAACCTTCCATAATTCAAGGTAACCTTAAATCTTGAATCTCTACACCATTATATGACACTCTTGTGTGAAAAATCAATCTTTAGTTCATCCATCTTCAAGTATTTCTTTAAGCTTTGCTTCAAATCTCAAGATCAAGAGTCTTAAGGTAAAGTTCTTGAATTTTCTTTCTTGCTTCATTTTAAAGGATGTAAAGTCATACTTTGATCTATGATAATCTTATTCAAGCCTTAGATATTAATTCTTGTGTGTTTGCTTTGTTTCTAAGAACCTCTTGGTGAAGAAAGTTTGCTACACAAGGATTTACAAGGAGCTAGGAAGTTACATTTGAGGTAAGAGGGAGATTAACCACATCAAACATGCTATGGTGGTGAGGAACGAAATGGTTGTGTGGGAGTGGAGAATCCACGTGATGATTCATCCACTCAATTATGTGACTTTTGATTTATGTTTGTTTGACTTTGTATGATTATATGATGTTGTTGTATGCAAGGATGATTGTGATAGCTTAATGGATATATGTGATGATGTGATTTTGATAGTAAGCATGAACTTAATTAATTGTGATGATTAAAGTATATGGTATGCTATGATTATGTTGTAAGAGAATGATTTTTGGTCCCATTGACCTCTTGAGGCTCATGGCCTTCTTAGCTTAGGAAGAGATATCCATGAGAAAAATATTTATTGATTAAGGACTCAGATGATTAGGTGACAAAAATATGATTCATGAGGTTACAAGTTGAAAGAGGAAAGAAACAAGTTTTTACCATTGAAAAGAATTGATTTTTGGCCATGATATTTGATAATTAGATAAAAGAGTGAATTGAAAACCTAAAATATTTAATAATGGGATGGAAAGGAATTTTATTTAGAAGTTGAATAAGGAAAGTTTTAGAAAGAACAGTAGAAAATATTGTTTAGGTGAATTAGAAGATAAATTAAAGTTAAAGGATCTATAAGTAAGAGGGGAGATAATTATAATGTCATCATTTGAGGATTAATAACTTTTGGATATACCAATGGAAATAATTTTGGGGATAATTAGAATAATAGAAAATGATTTATTAGTGGTGAATCAAGTTGACTTGATGATCGAGAAATTTAATTAAGGATTCATAAGATAAGAATGGAAAAAGAATAAATTTTATCATTTAGCAAAAGAGCGACTTTTGGTTTCGAGAGGAAAAATAAGCTTGAGAAAAGAACAGTGAAAACTTGAGAGACTTAGAGGAAAAGGAAAAGAATTGTGAGGTTAAGACAATGTGGTTTCTTTTTAAGTTTTAGTGAACAATATGAGGAAGGGTCACTCGAGGAACTTAGTTAGAAGAGTTTGGTGATTAGAATTGATTTCTACCTTTTTCTTGAAAGTGTTACAATTAAAGCCTAATGGTGAAATAATAGTTCTATATGCTAAAGAAATTGGTAAGAATGCTTCAAGTGAATCGATAGTGATAACTCTTGAATTTGCATTACTAAGATATTTTGTGAAAGCATGCATTAGCATTGTGCTTTTGGGCCGATGTATTGGACCCAAGTGGATTGTGAATTTAGCCTTGTGCTTTTGGGCTGACGTACTAGATCCAAGTGGATTATGGAATCGAAGTGCTGGACTCGAGTGGATCATTGGTATTATGTAATTGTATGGGCGATTATATAATATCATTGATACTAATGGTATTAGCCAATTGTATGGGCGGTTGCTTTAATACCATTGGGAACGGTACAACGATGGTTTGATTTCATTGAGCATGAACTTAAGCATTAGACTGTCGACTTTTGATGCCTAGGAGTGGACGAGAATTTGGATAGTGTGATCCCAGATAGATCTCAGGGAGCGTCAAGGCGAGGTGATCCAATTAGTGACTTGTTGTCACATTGTATACCCTTAGCCATGGAGAACCGTTACAACGCACGGCTAGGACCTGACAAACACTATCCTTTTGTGATCCAGTGTAGACTGTCTTTTGAGAGGGGGCAGATCTTCTGGAATGCTCATCTCTGAATCTTAGCTCCATGGAGTAGGAACTGGTCGCATTGTGCATAAGGATGGTCATCATACACATTGTGCATATGTATAGTCAGTGTATATCTTGTTGTGGTTTGGTCAGTGTTTTTGTATTTGATGCACCTTGATGAATTATATATATTAGTTGATAATATGACTATACCTGTTGATCTGTCATATCCCTGTGCTAATATGATTATATTTGTTATTCCTTGATATCATTGTGTATGAAAGGCATTATTATCTTTTATTGTGTTTCTTGCTACCATAATGGCATTGATGTAGGGGATCTCACCTCTTCTATTGTATTATTCTATCTGTTTCTATTTTTATACTTATGATGGAAAAGACCGTGATGGCCATAAGGCAAGATCCGCAAGGTTTCACTAGGCTACAGTTTCATGGGGGCATCGAAGCGTGGAGTGTTTAGTGGGACACGAGTCACATTCGGTATGATGGAGATGTCACTTTGCTTTGGAGTAGGACCTGACATGTGTCGGCTACATTTACCATGGATGCAGTTATTCACTTGGAATTCTACATGCCCATTGGGGAGCTTTGGGATAATTGGAGAGCTTCCTCTAGGGAGGACTCTGTGGAGTCGACTGCTCAAACTCCTGCCCGTAGTGTCATGCCCCGACTGGGGGCTTTGTCTGCTAGATATCCTGAAGGGGATCTAGATGAAGATTGGGTGCAGGACCCTGTTCTTCAGGTGTTTGGACTTAGACAAGGCTCAATCTTCATTTGGTAGTTATATGTATATATTTACTTTTTGGAGTACTTAAATTTTATACTTTTTAGAACATGAGATGGTGTACTTGAAGATGTAGTAAACTTTGTTTTATGAAAAACCCTCTATTCAGTTCTTATGACTTGAGTCTTTTATTTATTTCGGTCAGCTTATGTTACCCGTTAAAAAGAAATTTTCAAGACTCGTATTTTACAAAATCAACTTTTATAACTTGGTTAAAATTCTTTTTAGGAAAGGAATCGGTCTTATATGTGATGCCTTCTCGGAGGGGGTGTTACAATTTAGAATTTGAATGAATTTAACATTAAAGAATTTTGGAGATGATCCTATGTGGGGGAAAGGTATCCAAAATTCTATTAGAATTACGGAGATGATCCTCCGTGAGGAAGGGGATCCTATATTCGTAAAAATTCCTCATTAGTTTCCTTACTTGCCATAGTTTCCCTCACATGTATGTAAGGGTACTCAGAATAGTTCTATGTGACAAATGAATCGTCATGAATAGGCTGAAGTGCACCAACCTGAAAGCAGACTATTACCTTGCTAAGTGGTAGTGTAAAGCCCTAATTCACTCCCTATCATGAGTATATAGAACCTATGTTATATGAGATGAACTTTCTTGTCTTAGTACAGTGATATGAATTCTGTAGGAATGGATGCAGGGATAAATGAGCATTGCGTTGTAAATTGTATATGTTATCATAGTTATTCACCAAGAGATTTAGAATGTGAATTTGAATTGTAATCTATATTTGTATGGTAAAATGTGTATAAATTGTGATCTTTTGATAACAAGGTTTTACAAATTTAAAGTTGTAATTATAATAATTGGAATTCTATTTCGAGAAGAGAAAAGACTTATTTTGGCATTTTGCCACCTTTCTAGTATATGTATAACTTTAGTTTTAAAAATGAATTTTTCTTCGAAACAGCTCGAAATGTCATGATGACATGAATTTTTATAATATTATTGAAAATTCTTAGAATTCTCACCTTTGTTTTTCTTGTATTTCCATAATATTTCCAGGGATGGACTCTTCAGCACAGAGATGAAGGAAAAAGTATTAGAATAGAATTTGACACCATTTTATGTTTGTGATGTATAAATAGTGTTTTGGAACATCTTATGTAATTATTGTATAATGTAATATACTTTGTATATTGACCTTCATAGTATATGTACATTATGATAAACCCTCAACAGGCTCATATTTTCGTATCTTATAACTATAATTACAAATGAATGATATTAGTTTAGTGACATGCTTAATTCTAATTACTAATGCGTACTTTTGGATATGCTATTTGTATTAGTTTTACGGATGTTACAATCTACACCAACAAGAAAAGTAGTCACAACGTCCTTTATTTGTCTAGATTGTTGTGTGACAATAGAAGATATGATTTTCTTTGTGAATCTTATATGTTTACCTCTTCTTGACATTGACATTATTCTAAGCATGAACCATATTGTTTTGAATTGTTCAGATAAGACTTTGATGTTTATGTTTGATAATCCTTCTATGACTATTTCTTCTGAGTCTATGTTTTTTAGTGTAAACAAGTTAACAACTGCTTAGTAGAATGGGCTTAGGGATATGTTCTCCCTTTCTCCTAAAATGTTGAAGTTGAGCAGGACTTAGAAAATATACCTGTGGTAAGAGAATACCCAGCAGTATGTCCTAGGGAAATCACTGAGTTGCCACCTAAGAGAGAAACAAAGTTCGCTATAGATTTAGTACTAGGAACTGGACCTATATCTAAAGTACCTTATAGAATGGCACCCTTAGAGTTGGCAGAACTCAAGAAACAAATAGAGCAGTTATTAGAAAAGTAATTCATCAGGCCTAGTGTTTCACCATGAGGAACATTGGTTCTCTTAGTAAAGAAAAAGGATGGTAGTATGAGATGGTGCGTAGATTATAGACAGTTGAACAAGGTGACCATCAAGAACAAGTATCATTTGCCTAGAATAGATGATCTAATTGATCAATTGAGAAGAGTTTCAATTTTCTCAAAGATTGACCTAAGATCTTCGTATCCTCAAATAAGATTTAGGAAAGAGGATATCCCTAAGACTTCTTTTAGAACTAAGTATTGACATTATAAGTATCTTGTGATGTCCTTTGGGTTAACCAATGCACTTGTTGTGTTCATGGACTTCATGAACAGAATCTTTAGACCTTATCAAGATAAATTTGTTGTTGTTTTCATTGATGATATCCTTATCTATTCCAGAACTATTAAGGAACAAGAAAATCATGTTAGGGTGGTTTTGGAAATTCTTAAAGAGAAGAAGTTGTTTGCTAAGTTGGCCAAGTGTGAATTATGGTTAAAAGAAGTATAGTTTTTAGGTCATGTGATTTCTCAATGAGGAATATTAGTAGACCCTAGTAAGATTGAGGCAGTGGTGAAATGGGAAAGGCCAACGACTATGACTGAGATCAGAAGTTTTATAGGCTTGACTGGGTACTATAGGAGGTTCATTAAGGGATTCTCTCAAATAGCTCTACCCTTAAGTAGGTTAATTAGGAAAAGTAGTTCTTTTGTTTGGACACAAGAATATGAAGATAGTTTTCTAGAGTTAAAACAAAGATTAACCATAACACCTATCTTGGTAATTCTAGATCCACTAGAGGACTTTAAAGTATATTGTGATGCTTCAAAGAATGGGCGAGGGTGTGTTCTTATGCGAAATAGGAGAGTAGTTGCCTATGTCTCCAGGAAGTTGAGGTCACATGAATGGAATTACCCTACCCATGACTCGGAATTGGCAGTTATGGTGTTTGCTTTGAAAGTCTAGAGACACTATCTTAACAGAGTCAAGTTTGAAGTTTTTAGTGACCATAAAAGCTTAAAATACTTGTTTGATCAAAAGGAACTAAACATGAGACAAAGGACATGGATATAATTCTTGAAGGTCTATGACTTCGAGTTGAAATATTAATCGAGTAAAGCCAATGTAGTAGCTGATGTACTTAGTAGGAAATTCCTACATGTGTCCAAAATGATGGTTCAAGAGAATAAACTTTTAGAGAGTTTTAGGAACTTGAGTCTTGCAATGACTATGTCACCACATAGTCTCTGTATGAGTAGAGTAGACATAGTTAGCTACCTAAAGACTCAAATTTTAGAAGCAAAAGAAGAGGACGAGTCTTTCAAGAAAATAAGTGAGTAAATTTTCTTAGGAAACCAAAAGGAGTTTAGTAAAGTAAGTGATGAGATAATTAAGTTTAGAGATAGACTTTGCATTCCAAGGGAATCTGAAATTAAAGAAAGGGTCATGGAAGAAGCTCATAATAGTATACATACCATCTATCCCAGAGCCATGAAGATGTATCAAGATCTTAGAAAGTTGTTTTGGTGGCCTAAGAAGAAAATGGATATAGCAGAATATGTGTCCAAGTGTTTTACAAGTTAGAAAGTTAAGATAGAGCACCGAAAACCTTCAGGATCATTACAACCCTTAGAGATTCTTGAATGGAAATGAGAATATATTACAATGGATTTTGTAATAAGGCTACCTAGAACCTAGCCAGGGTATGATACCATATGGATCGTAGTGGATAGATTGACTAAATCTGCCCACTTTTTTTTCCAATTAGCGCTAACTTTTCTCTAGATAGACTAGCTCAACTGTACTTGCAAGAAATTGATAAGTTACATGAAATCCCCTCATGTATAGTATCTGATGGAGACTCTAGACTCACTTCTAGATTTTGGGGAGCCTTGCAAAAGGCCTTTGGGATTAAATTAAGTTTTAGCACAGCTTACCATCTACAAACAGATGGATAGACTGAGATGACTATCCAAACCCTAGACGATATGCTTAGGGCTTGTGTTCTTCACTAAAAGGGTAGTTAGGATAGATTTCTCCCTTTAGTGGAATTTGCTACAATAATAATAATCATATCAGCATAGGAATGACACCATATGAAGCTTTATATGATAGGAAATGTGGATTGTAACATCCTATAAGTCATTTTATTATAATTTAATATTACTTGATAGAATATTATGTACTACATTTATTATTTCTTATTTATTAAAATAAGTGCAACAGATTTATTACATAATGGAATTGAATTAATACTTAAAGCAATTAGGTTGAAATTATTATTTATAGTTGTAAAACTATGAAACTCACATATTACTGGAATATAATTCTAATAAAATACAAATAGAAAATTTATAGTAACACACTAATTGAATTCATATTTAATATTTACATTTGGTGTGCTAGTACATTTGTCTAGAGTATTTCCAAAATCCCAAAAGTTACAAAAAACTACAACAAGAAGGCATCTACAAATATCTAAGTAAGTAAATGAGGCCAATACATCACTAGACAGTACACACCCATAATGCAGCCAAGTCAGCTATATACATCTATTTACAGCCAAATGAAATTCTTTAGTAGCAGGGCGAAACACAAAGTGAGCATCAATATCAATCAATAGAGTGATGCGTATCACCCTGTTTCTCTAAACATAATAGATAACGGGTGAGAATTTATAATTCTCAGTAGGGAAATCATACAGTTAATAAAATCATTATTTTGAACTATGTTTTGTCCAGTTGCATTCACTGCAAAAAATAAGTTTCAAATAGAGTACTATATATTTTTACTTTATATCAATAAAATACATACTAAATAATATTATTTAACATTCCATTATATCTTACTTTCTTTTCTTGCTCACATGGCCAATAACATACGTTACAATTGAGATCTCAAACTTTCTAGGGCGTTCCCTTGCTCAATGGTTATTCCCAATTGGGAAATCCAATAAAAATGATCACCCCACATGTCCTGAGAAGGGAGATATGGAGCTTAATAAAAGTGACCTATGTAAGACTCCCCATTAAGTTCCACTTAGCCCTCTTGGCCCATGAACCTCTTTAATGGGTCCTAGAAGACATATATTCTTTTATCTTAAATATTAATCTCACATCCTTAGGCTCAAAGCCAATTGATAACATATCACAACTTTGAATATCATTCTTTCATCAAAACTACATCAGTAGTTCATAGTTTGTGACATTAACATAATCAACCATTTACTCAAGATTCCAACGTCAATAAAATTTATATCATTTATTTCTATAATTATAACAATAAAATACAATATCATTCATCATCAAGTAATTCTAACCTTAAAATCCATACTTGGCCGAAACACCCATTTTGTGACAAAGAAAATTTTCTTTTCATTCCCATCATTTCTAGACTACTTCTAACTTCAAAAGACCATTTTTAACATCAATTTCACATTAAACCAAAGTTTAGACCAAAATTCCCAAATTAATTTTAAATAAAACCCTAGTTCTTGAATCTTTATTTCTTGACTATAATTTCTCAAAATTAATATCATCCTTATGATTTTTCTCCATCAACAACCTTATTCTTTTAATAAATTTCCATAGAAATCCAAACAAAATCTCAAGAACAAGATTCAAGTCTTACTAGCATAGGGTTTCAAATTAACCAAAAAGTCATAAATAAAGCTTCTTGATTCAAAGGCATGGTGAAAATCATACTAAAACACTTTTAGAAACAAAAACAACTTAGGAAAACTTTAGAGAAAAGGTATGACTCCCTACCTCAAGATAGATGAAACTAAGATGAAAAATGTAAGATTCTTGGCTTAATCTCTTGGTAGATGAACTTGGAAACCCTTGATCCTTCTTGTTCCTTGGCTTTTCTTCTTTTCCTTCAATTTTTCTTCTTTCCTCCTCCTTCATTCTCTCTTGGCCGAAACCTCTAGGAGCTTCAAATGTTCATCTTTTTTTTTTCTCTTCAATTCTTTTCCTTTTATATTTTCTAACTAACTAATAGAAATTGAAACAAGTAGCCTTTCTCAAAGTTTCTAACCAATGAGAAGCTTAACAAATGGCTAGGTTTTCATTGGTTCATGGATAAGTTATGATGACACTTAGTTAGAGTAACTAAAGTAACCTAACTTAGTTAACTATCTAGTTACATAAACTAACTAAATTACTAACCAAACTAGTCTAACTTCTAGTTAGGACATCTAGTTAGGAGTTTCTATGGTGGCTAACCTTCATTGGCCACTAAACCAACCACTTAGAATGGGTTTAGTGTCTTCAATCCACCAATAGGAATTAACCTAGTGTTTCTAAGAACCAATCATTTTAAACTCATGTCTTGCATAATGTCAAACTCCTATTGGTTAATCATTAACTAATCAATTTTGTACTTATATCTTGCATGTTGTCTATTTTCTATAGGTTGATCACACTAAGTTGTCTAACTCCTATTGGATACTCTTTACTAACCAATCACATTAAAGCTAGTGTCTTGTAAGTTGTCTAACTCTCATTCCCTACTCCTTATTAACTAATCACATTGAAACTAGTGTAATTCATTAGCCAATCACCTTAGAATTGATGTCTTCTTACTATTGGTTGATCATTAACTAAACAAGTTAAAACTACTCTAATTTCTATAATTAATAAGTTGTCTACTAATAAATTTGTATCTTAAATAACTTATAAACCTTTTTCACAATTTCTAGTGTTCTAGGAAATCTTCTGTTAGTCCTTTGGACTTACTGTATACAAATAATTCAATTTGCACGTAAAAATTTTTAATTCCACATACGTCCCTTATGCGCAAAAATTTTTAATTATACGTACGTCCTTAATAACTATAACATCCTCTTCAACATGTTAGACTTGTAAATAGTTATAGAGGTAGTTTAATACTTTCTTAACATATTTGCTTAATTTTGTGACTGTTCTGAAGTAGATTCAGAGGGTACCTGAGACAAGCATGTGATGGTAGTTTTTTCTTTGAGCAGCAACGGTCGAGCGTGTTGAAACAGAAGGGTGGGTACCTGCAAAGGGATTCCAACGCTCAAGTCAGGATGTGCACAAGTAGGACGGTATATAATGAGTAATTTACTGATACCTGATTAAGGCCATTTAGTCTGGTATTTATAGAGTGTGTATAGAATCCTCATGCAATCTGTGTTGAATGTAGGTATTTAGGATTAGTATCCTGGTAAAGATTACCTTCCTATTATTGTTGGGGTGAGTCCCTATAAGTTAGGAACTCTTGATACGAGAGCTACTTATCAATCTGAGACAGTTATGGGTCCTATAATATCGTAAGTAAATGATTGCCAGTTACGAATATTTAGGGATATATCCTCTACTCATATCTAGCAATCTTGATATTATGACCCAATGTCGCTCAATGTGCATGGCTCAGAAGTCTGAACTGCCTTCAAGGCCTTAGCTACGTCGTCTAGGGCAGAGTCTAGTTATACGTGTGCCAAATTAATCCAACTAGACAGAATCCCATATCACGGTCCAAAATAGTTGTCCCCAGCTTGGCGCTTGGAAGGACAACCAAATGTCAAGTTTCAACAGGATCACCCAAGCATGTGATTAACATAAGAGTTCAAAAAATTAACATCGGATCTTGGATGTTTTACGCGAAATGCCAGTGTCCGTGGCATGCTATTACGTTCCTCAAGTTCATTGCCCCCAAGTATTAATTCTCGGGATTCCCTTCTGCGCAAACTCTGAATACAATCTCTGAAATTACAGTTGGTAACAGTCTACAATTCTCTGGGAAACTGTTGGTTTGACTTTATTGGGAATTAAATATCCTTTAAAGAAGATCTCAGTTTCGTACTATTTCCTAACTGCTTGTTGCTCATGTGACTAATCAAAAGCTGGGAGCGTTTAATGTGGCTGCCATCATGGGATTAGTTCACCTTTTACAGAACCAATCAAAGTGCTTCATTCTCTCTATAAATAGGGAATGTTTGCACTGAAGCTGGTATTCCTTTTACCTTGTAGTTCCATGCGAGGATGATTCTCTTTGAGATAGTGGTTCTTTCACTTTTTGTATTTGCGTGCAGGGTTTCATCCCCTGCAAAGATTATTCTCTTGCTTTTTCCAAAATTTATAAAGGTGTTTGATCTTCTGCAAACAACTTTTTCTTTCGTGGGAGCCTTTCTTTCTTGGCATAACGTTAAGTCGCTATACATTTAGGGAGGCGGAAGCCTTTCTCCCTGGCGTACACGGGGGTGTCTGATCCAACGTGTTGTTAGGATGTAGTGATGCTTCCGTAAACCAGTGCATAGGGACACTAGAGGGCACTGTATCCCTCTCCTTCTTCCTTCTTGAGTGATTTGGAGGCACTAGGCTGATCTTCTTCGTAGAGCGAATGGATATGCAAGAATACGGCCCCTTTGGAAGGTAAAATCCTCTTGGAGCAACTTGGGGTGATCTGCTTTCTTAGACTTGCTCTTAGGGTGGTTGTCGGCCTTTTATTATCATTGTGAAGAAGGCAGGGAAGAAGAAATAGGATGGTGTGGCTTCAGATTGTTCCAGTGAAGAGAATGGAGGAACTATGAATATGACAACGCAGCTGGGTGCCCCAACAATGATGTCGGTTCAGTCCTCAAGCTCTCCTACGAACACTATTTTCACTTTCCTTTTAGTGTATTTTTTCTCTTTTCTCCCATGGAGGTTAACGATGTATAGAATGAGATCAATCAATAAAATTCTTTCTTTTTCAAATTCTATTTTGTATCTTCCATCTTTCTTTTCTACTTTCTACTTTATTCTATCCGGGGTGAGTCCAATGCTTACCTTGTAGTTATACTAAGTTGCCCCTAGCTCGGCTTTTGGTTGGTACAATAAAATGGAGAGTTTTAGCTCTTGTCCCCAGGGTTCGTGTTCCTCATGGGGCGAAGAGGTTTAACTTGATACCAATTAGACCTTTGTTTGATAGTCGGGCTCCAAATTAAAAATCCATGGTCCGTGAAAAAAATAGTTGGTTTGTGGGACGCTTAGTTCTGCTTCTAACCATCTTTTCAAATACCATGATAGTTGTGAAAGCCACATGGCGTGCTTCAACTAGGCAGACGTGCCTAGTGTTCTGTGCACCATGATGGGGGTTTTTTTTCGAAACTAGGAGGCTTTGACAAAAATGTCCTTTAACCGTCTTATCCCATTTAATAAGGGTCAATGTCGTCTTCATCATTCTTTACTGTTCCTGAGCTTTTATGATCTTCTAAGAGGAATTTTGACGGACTTCAACAGCCAAAAGAAAGGCATTTTGAGTGATTTACAGTGTTGTTCAGGCTCTTTCTCTCGTCTTCCTAGTTCTAAAGTATATCCATCATTACCTTCTATTTTTATTTTCTATCAATTTTCCTCTTTTGGTCCTTTTTTCTATGGAGCACCCCCTCTGGCGTGCCAAGAGTGGCAGAGGAGTCCTATTAAGGCTCAACCTTCGTGGGCTTCGAGGCCGTAATAAAAGGGTTTGAGGGTGGACGTGGTACCTTCGAGGTACCTCCATTCTTTGCCTAATAGGGACCCTTGATTTCATCATTAGCTTAATGGTCTCGATGAGTGCTTTCCAAGTGTTCAAAGGTAAGGAAAAAGGCGGCGAGGCAAAGGAAAACGGTCATAGAGGAGCCTCTGGTTCTCGCCCCCATAAGACCCATGTATGCTTGAGTTATCGATGATGTTTGGAAACATACGCCACTGTACTCCTCTGAGGCAAGTCTCAAGGAACTTTTAAGCTATTTAGAGTTAATAATGAGAGGTTTGGGAGACCAAGAGTTTCAAGTTCTATGCCCAGAGTAAGATGACAAAGTGTACGTGCAGCAAGAAGAAGGTCAAGACCTCATGTTCTTGTACGAGGGCCTCTTTCTTGATTTTGGTCTTCGGCTCCCATTCACCGATTTTCAAATATCAGTTCTTCAGACCCTTCATGTCGCCCTAGCCCAGATTCACCATAACGGCTGGGGTAATATCTTGGCCTTTGAAAGGTTCTGCCAGGTGATTGGGCTCCGATATTATGAGAGAGCCTTTTTTTTTTTACGCGACAGAGTATCCAGGGAGGGAATACATTACAGCAGTCTTGGATGTCAATCAAATCGAGGTCTGGGAGGAAAGTCTTTGAAATTTTTCAAGACAATTATAAAGAATTCAAGCACAAATTCTTTAAGCTGACGGCGGCATGTGGTACCCGTCCGTTTTATCTGAAACCTAATGGTGAGCTGGAGTTTTACTTATACTGGAACCAACATGCCTGGACCATTCCCATTGAGTCCACTGAAAGGGAAAAAAACTTGGATGAGGGAGATATTGAATGCGTCGACTTCATAACCAAATGGGAAACTGAGGTTAGCTCAATCAAATGTAAAGATATTTTGAGTGTTGCTTGTGATGAATTTCTTTGGGCTATTCTTGGTAGGGCATGTTACCGTTATCAGTTGCCCCTCTTATTTTTTTTTTTATCATTCCTCATTTGATTTGTTATGCCTCTGTGACCTGTTTCCTTCTCTTATTATGCTTTCAAATAACATGGCCACTGACAAGGGTGTTGGAGCTTCTATCAAAGCGCTGCAAGCTTACAAGGTGCGGAAGAATCAGGCCAGATCTTCTCACTCTCAACCCAACATCACTCCAGGCATTGTAATCCAGGATTCGGTTGCGGAGGTTCTAGCGTAACCTCAACGAGGAAGGAAGAGGAGGGTTGTGGAAGATGTTGTAACTGAAGAGCCCAACCAAATCATGGCCATAGAGGGAAATCCCAGCCAAAGGATAAATCATTTACCTTTGATCATGGGGGATAGGACACCTGGAGAATTCATCGATCAGGTCTTTCTGAGCGAAGATGTTGTCAGACTCATTACCCAGACTAGGGTTTCGGATGCCCTATCTGTATTCCAAACTTTTACTCTTCGAACTGCTATTGACGCTCGACGTCTTGAGAAGACGGTGGTGACCTTTGAAAAGAGGGTTCATGATGAACTGAGAGTGGCAGAAGTCCATGGAAGACAATAACTGGAAGAAACCTTTAAGGGTAAAGAAGAGTTGGAGGTTAAACTTACAAGGATGGAGAAAGAGTTTGCTAACTCTCAGACTCTGCTTGCCAATGAAAAGAAGTAGTTTGATGCCACCAATGCCACCCTTCAAGCTAAAGTGATAGAACTAGAGAAAGAAAGTGATAATCTGTTTACCATAAGCACCAATATAAGCATTGATCAATTCTACAATGCAATCGCTCAAGTTCAGTACTTTAATCCTGATGTCGAGCTAGCTTTGGGGGAGCTTAGTACAGACAAGATTTTTCAGGATGGAAACTTAGTTGTTGTAGGGCCAAGTAGTGAATCGGCCACCCTAACCCCTGCTGAAGAGGTTCCTACTCCCATGGTGGATTTAACTGAAAGGGATTTGGGTGCAGAACAGCAGAGTATAGAGGGGAATGAATTCGAAGAATAACCTATTGCTCATTCCCTTTTCTTGAACCAATTGGTTGCCCCTTGCGTGAGGCTTTTTAATTTTGTAAGAATAGTTGCCCTGGTGATGTGAGCCCACTAAGGAGCATGGATCAAGGAGCACTACAAGGACTTGGTGGACCTATGACAAGAGCTAGGACCAAGAAAGCCCAAGAAGTCCTAAATAAAATAATGACAACTTTAATTGAAACAAGCCCAAATTCAGGTCTTGATGGAGTTGGGCCCAAATTGGTCACTTATCTCATCCAACTTGAAGACCCATGATGACTTGGATGTCCACTTCTTTAAAATAGTATTTTTTTAGTTTATTTTTATTAAATAAAGTGTAATAAACCATGAAGGATGAATAGTGCACATTTTTGGGAGGGCAACCTTTGGTTTACATACCTAAGTAACTCCTATTTTTTTAGTTAATGCTTTAATTAGCCACTTAGTGGATTAGTTATTGCTTTTTATGGGGAATATGTCACATTATGATGACCACTTTGCATGCATATTCTATGCACCCCATTTTCCTATAAGTATGTGTCTAAAACATGAATGAAGGGACTTTTGGATGTGAATTTGGATTGAATCCATTTGTGAGAATTTCATTCTCTTTGGTTCTTGGTTGAGCCATCTTAGTTCTTATCAAAGGCTTCCTTACCTTTGTGGCGAATCTTCACTTGACTTATCACTCTCTAAGAGTGTGGCGTCTTCTTCCTCTCATTCCTTTTCCTTTTCCCATCTTTTCTATTTTTTTTACTATTCACATCACTATTCACGTCACTATTCACATCACTATTCATCAGCTACTGTTCATCGGGTACTGTTCATCGTTTCATTCTTTGAAACACTAAATCAACTCAAGGACGATCCGTAAAAATAATATGCATCCAACTTGGATCATACCACCTGGTCTTTAAGGTCTTTCAATTTATTTCTCTGCCTTTAACTTTACACCGCATGTTCGTTTTTTTTCTTGTTCCATTTTGGGTCCAACGCCCTTTGTGGACTTGTATATTTTCCATATGTTCAGGAACCATAGTCCGGGGTCCAACACCCTTTATGGACTTGTGGTCCCCTTTTGGACTTAGGTATTTGAGAAAAAGATACCTTGCCCAGGGTCTTTTACTAATTACCTTGGCTTTTAGTATCTTACGTGACTTCGGTTTAAGTAAAGCCTTGTCTGGGGTTTGACGCCCTTTGAGGACTTAGGGATTCCTTTAGGACTTAGGCATAAAAGAAGCCTTGTATAAGGTCAGTTGCTAATCAGTTTGGCTCTTAAGATCCTTCTTGACCTTGGCATAAGTGGTCTTTGCTAGGGTCTTTCGTGCTTATGGTTTAGTGTGATAATTTTTCCAAGACTTGAGATTTTTCTATTACATAACCTATTTAACACAAGACAACTCTAGGTGGGTACCTTAATAGTTTGTCCATGTTGGCAATGATCATGGAATAAAAATCACTCTATTTTATTAATTCAAAAGAGGACTAAGGTTCGTATAAAGCGCTCCCATAATAATTGGGGTAGATTAACATAAAGTAAACTATGACTAGGCCTTAAATGGCACTTAGCTATAGTACTTTTTAAGTTTGTCTACGTTCCAAAAGTTCTTCACTGGCTTGCCTGTTAGCGTTTCCAACGTGTAAGCTCCTTTGCTGATGCTGATCACGATCCAATAGGGGCCTTCCCAATTAGGAGCTAACTTCCCTTGGGAGGGGTTCCTACCGCCGATGTTAGCCCTATAGAGTACAAGGGCGCTTGGCTGGAATCTCCTGGGGACAACCTTCAAGTCGTAGCGTGTTGTCGTCCTTTGTTTGATAGTGGCGTTGCGTATGTGAGTAACATGCCTTCTTTCTTATAAGAGGTCTAGGTCTTCCCTGATTAGTCCAGAGTTACTATCTGGTGAGAAATGTTGGAGGCGCCAACTGGGTTCTCCAATCTCTACCGAAATCATCGCTTCACAACCATAAGTGAATTTGAAAGGAGTTTCACTTGTTATGGAGTGGGGAGTATCCGGTAGGCCCGAAGGACGTGATCTAGTTGTTTGGCCTAGTTTCCTTTGGTTTCATCCAACCTTCTTTTAAGTTCTCGAATAATAACCCGATTGGCAACTTCAGTCTGTCCATTTGTTTGGGGGTTTTCTACAACTCTACAATTATGCTTGATTTTCAAACCGGCGAGTAGCTCTTCGAACCCCTTATCCCTGAACTGTGTCCCATTATCCATCACAATAAATTCGAGAATTCCAAACTGTGTAATAATGTGGTATCATGTCAACTTTTGGATTCGACCTAAAGTAATGGTGACTAAAGGTTCTGCCTCAATCCATTTAGTAAAATAGTCCATAGCTACCACTAGGTACTTCAGTTATCCGAAAGCTTGAGGGAACGGACCCAAGATATCCATACCCCACCTGTAGAATGGCCAAGGTACGGATGTTGTGGAGAGTTCCTCTAGTGGAGCATTATAGTGATTCGAGTGCCTCTAGCACTTGTCACAAACCTAGACGTGTGCCATCGAATCAGCTTCCATTGTAGACCAATAGTATTCGGCCCTGAATGCCTTTAAAGCTAAGGCTTTACCTCCCATATGGTATCTGTAACTCCCTTCATGGACCTCGGCCAGTGTGTATTCAACTTCCTTCTGCGTAAGGCATTTAAGGAGAAGCGAAGAGTATCCGTGCCGATATAACTTCCCATCATAAATGGTGTATCAGACCGCGATCTTAGCCAATTTGGAGGCATCTTTTGGGTCTTCGGGACGGATGCTAGACTGCAGATACTCCATTATCAGGGTGATCCAAGTTTTTCCCTACTCCTCTACCTAAAAAATGGGGGAATCCATGATGGAAGGCTGTAAGAGGGTTTCTTGGACCACAGTGCGATTGTTGCTCGAACTCTTTGTGCTAGCCAACTTGGACAGGAGGTTGGCTCTTGAATTCTACTCCTGGGGTATATGCTCCACCTTGACTATTCAAAAATTTTGGAGGAGTCGTTGTACCTTTGCTAGGTATTTTTGCAAGATGGGCTCCTTGGCCTGATAATCGCCCTGAATCTGGGAGCTTAGAAGCTGGGAATCACTACAAAGCGTGATCTTTCTTGCTCCTAGTTTTCTAGCCACTGTCAATCTGACAACGCATGCCTTGTATTCCACCTGATTATTTCAGGTAGGGAATTTGAACTTCAGGGAGCTCTCAATAGTCACCCCTTCTAGGCTTTCAAGGATTACCCCGGCCCCACTATCCTTAGGGTTAGAGGATCTGTCAATGAACACGGTCCACGATACTTCCTCGGTATCACCGGGTCCGATGCAAGTTTAGCAAGGAAGTCTGATAATGCTTGTGCCTTGAACACCAGTCTGGTTTCATATGTTATACTGAACTCGGAGAGTTCAATGGACCAGGCGATCATCCTTCCTGCTAGGTCCGGCTTGTGCAATATTTGGCAGATTGGCTAGTTCATTCTCTCCACCACAGAATGACATTGGAAGTATTGCCTTAGCCTTCTAGTTGTAACGATTAAGGCAAAGGCAACCTTCTCAATCTTTTGGCAACGGAGTTCGGGACCTTGTAGCACTTTGCTTATGAAATAGACTAGTTTCTGGCCTTCCACTGTTTCCTGGATTAGTACTAAGCTTACGGCCTCCTCATGGACTGAGAGGTAAACAAACAACATCTCGGCCTCGTCAAAATGAGGGGAGAGGATAGTAGCCCTTTCAGTGATGTGAAGACGTCCTCACATTTCGGAGTCCACTCAAAACCTTTCCCTTTTTTTTAGTAGTTTGAAAAGGGGGAGAGATTTATGAGTAGCTTTGGCGAAGAATCGTGTGAGGGCCACTATCCACTCTGTCAGCTGCTAGACCTCTTTTATATTTTGATGGCTACACATGTTGAGCATCGTTTGACATTTGTCAGGATTTGCCTTAATTTCGCGGTGAGTCAACATGAAGCCTAGGAACTTCCTGGCCTAGACCCCGAATGCGCACTTTTCTAGGTTAAGCCTTATATAGTACTTTTTTAGTTGTGCGAACTGTTGGTGTATGCCCTAGAGGCTAATACATTTTCTGTATTTACATATATTCTATTATGCTATTTTTTATATATGAGGCATTTCATTTATTGTGTTCTTTTTGATAAACATAATAAAGTCCTTAGAATAGTAAGTTTGATACCATAGGACATCAAGTGGATGACTTGATCGTGAGATCCTTTTGGTTACAACACTATTCTTAAATGTCCCTAGTCAAGTATTATTGTTAATTAGGACAACAATAATACATTGAGACTAGTATGTGTAGAGACTGATGACCGCATCTCACGGGTCATGGATATGAGATATCAAGTCTTCACATTGGTACATATTAGAGTAATGATGTACTTTGGGTGACCCACCATGAGAACGCTACATGGATCGTTACGTGAGTGTCATGCGATCTCATAGTGACAATGGTGTTTGTGGTCCTTTGACTCGAAATTACTACGATTCCTACATGAGGAGTTGTGTGTTTTAATGCCATCAAACGTCATCTCAGTAACAAGGTGATTATAAAGTTAGTTATTGGACATACCCCAAATCATGCGAGAGGAATGTGAGTGACCTAGATGGAATTTGTCACTCCTACATAACAGAGCGATATCTTCGGGCCCCCTTGAGTGAGACCTGAAATGCATGGCCATGCTCAAATGAGTCAATATGAGATATTGATCTCATTTGTTGTTACAAAGTCTACTTGAGTATCGAAACGAATGATTAGACTATACAAGGGTGACGCATTCCATGCCTTGTGTTCAATCTAGATATCTTGACAAAGGGACTAAACTACACTAAACATTGATCACGGATAGGTTATGTCAAATCACCGACATTCTCATTACTTGGGTAGCAGGTGATGTGTTGCTAGATACCATCGTTGTTTGTAATATTAAAATGAGATTTTAATATTACTACCAACGTCATGAGAACCTCGCAGGGTCGCACACTTAGAACAGACTAAATTGGAGCAATAAGGATCCAAGTTGGACTCGATTCAATTGTGGGCCTAACTCATGACAGATGGGTTTTAGGGTTGCACAAATTACCTTGCTACTGCTCACACTTTTCTCACTTAAGGCACCACTATTATAAATAGTATTATTAAGGGGGCTGCTATAGATGTTACATTACAACCCTAGCCGCACCTAAGAAAGTGAGTGAGAGATAGTGAAAGGTTCTTCTCTTCTATTCGCAGCTAGCACCGCGAAACAGAGGCGTGACTCCTTTTGCAAGTCTGTTCGTGTGGATACCGCAGAAACATCGTCACTATTACGGTGTTGGTGATTCACCTCGCTTGTGTTTATCACGCTTCAAGAGGTAAATTTTAAAAAACTCGGATTATGGACTTTTCGCATGGATCCTGTGTGGGAATCCTATTATTCCGCTGCGAGATATTTTGATCCGCAATTCCCAACACGAACAATTCTTTGAGGTCTACGGTATGTGATCCAGGTTGTGGGATTTTGAGTATCATGTCATCAATGTAAACCTCTAGCATTTTCCTCACTTGATCCTTGAAAACTCTATTCATCATCCGCTAGTAGGTAGCTCCTGTGTTTTTCAAACCAAAGAGCATCACCTTATAGCAGTAGTTGGCCTTCTTAGTGATGAATGCAATTTTATCCTCGTCTTCAGGGTATACTGGGATCTGGTTATACCCGGAATAAGCTTCTATGAAAGACAATAGCCGAAATCCAGAGGAGCTATCAACAAGATTATCAACGTTAGGGAAGGGGTATAGATCTTTGGGGCATACCTTATTCAGGTCCATGTAGTCCACACACATCCTCCACTTCCCGTTTGACTTTTTTTACTAGGACTACATTAGAAAGCTATTTAGTGTACAAGATTTCTATGATAAATCCAGCACTAAGCAGCTTTTAACTTGTCTTCAATGATTTACTGTCTTTTAGGGCCCACTTTCCTCTTCTTCTAGGAAACTGGCTTTGCATCCCATTTAATAGATAAACGATGACAAATGAAAGTAGGGTCAAGCCTAGGGATGTTGAATGATGTCCAGCCAAATAGGTCTTTATTCTTCTTTAAAAGCTTTATTAGCTGGTGTTTCTCCTATTCCTCCAGATTTGCGCCTATCTTGGTGACTTGATCAGGCTTGTCACCTAGCTGGAGTGGTAGCAGGTCTCCTTCTAACTAGGGTTTGGTACCCCAGATCTCTTCATGAACATATAGCTTGGACATAAGGATATTAACCTGGTCTAAAGCCAGGTCGAATGTACGTGTTCTAGTCTTCTTAGGGGGTTTGCAGATCCTAAGGCTCTTGTTGTAACAGTTGCACACTGTGATCTGATCACCCTTGACCATGACCACCTCATTATTTTTATTAAGGAATTTCTTGGCCAGGTGGGCGGTGGACATTACAGCGGCGATTCCGTTCAACGTAGGTCGTCCCAAAATAATGTTGTATGTCAATGGGCAATCTACCACCAAGAATATGACTTTCACAGTTTTGTAAACTCTGTCATCTCCAAGGGTCAGGAATGTTTTAAAATAACCCATCGAGGTGATTTTCCCTTCAGAGAAGCCAGTGAGCTTGCCATCATAGGGGGTTAATGCGGTTATGGAGAATTCCAACCTTTCGAAAGCGTCCATGAACATTATGTCTGCCGAACTATCCTAGCCGATGAAAATATGCTGGATCTCGACGTAGATATTTATCCTAGAGATTATGAGTGGATCATCGTGATCCCAGATAATATCACTGTAGTCCTTGGAGGTAAAAGAGATCAGTGGTTCTTCCCTGTCTTCAACATGAGGTTTACGAGTAGAGCCAGAAATGCCCAATACCATGGTCCGTAGTGCTTTCTTTTGAGAATTGCTGGATGATCCCCTACCTACAAATCCTCCATAAATAGTACTAACAAGTTGATTGGTTCTATTGGCCCCATTCTGAGTTTCTTGGTTTCGATCTTGCCGATTATTAATGTCATGGTGAGGTGAAGTCCTAGATTTTCTAGTAGGGTTGCGAGTCCTTCTCCTCTAGTGTAGGGTTGGACTTTATTGTAGACTGCGACTGCATCTTCGGTCCCTCTGTCTTCCACGATTATCGTTACGTTAGATTCCAGTGATATATTTCTACAGTCGTCCCTCTTTAATTAGGGACTCAATGACATCACGGAGCTGGTAACACTCTTTTGTTTCATGGCCATATATTTTGTGTCATTTACAGTGTTTTGAGTGGTCTTTCACCTTTTTCAAAGGAGATGGCATTTTAATATCTCGGAACTCGGTTTGGAGCACTTCTTTGAGAATTGTTTCTCGTGGGGTGTTAAGAGGAGTGTAATCAGAATATTTAGGCAAGTACGCTTCACCCTTAGAAGAACTCTTAGGTTAGTTAGAGCTCCTATTATTCTTTTAGTGAGTGGGTTCACCTTTTTTCAGAGTCTCTTTATCCTTAGTGGTCTCCTCAAGGTCGATGTATTTCACGGAGCGGGCATGGAATTCATTCATGGTTGTCAACTTCTTTTTTGCCAGGGACCTGAAGAATTCAAAATCAGTCTGGAGACCACTTCGGGCATAGTGAAGGGTAATTTGGTCATCTGGGCTAGCCACATGAGCTAGGGCGTCACTGAACCTTTTGATGTACTTGCGAAAGGGTTCATTGCTCCCTTAGCGAATTCTAGAAAGTGAATTAACTGATTTAAGTTACTCATTGGCGATGATATATTGTAGTAAGAAGCGAGTCACGAGGTCATCCCACCCAATGGCGGATTTGGTAGGTAAGGTTGTAAACCAACGGAGAGCACCTTTCTTTAAAAAGAGAGGGAAAACACAACACAGTAGCTCTGGGGATTCCCCATGGAACTGCATAGACTGAACATATGAGTCTAGGTGTTCCTGAAAGTCCATTGTCCCATCATAGGGCTCCAAAATGGAGGGAGACTTAAAGTTTCTTGGAGTCTTGTACGCCATTAGTTCGTTCGATAAAGGTTGTTGTTGGACATCGGGAACTGGGGCATTATTTCAATTAGCAATGCTGCCCTAATCATGGGGCGACCTTCTTATGTTATGGGTCACATCCCTCCTTCCATTTTCATTCTCAACATGTATAGACCTTTCTAACTCGTCTATTCGGCAACATTGGTTGTCCAACTGACAACGTTGTTCATTAATCTACAGCACCTGTAGGGCCGTTAGCTCCTGAAGATGATTTCTAGTCATCTTGGAGCGGACGGTGTTTCGGCTGGAAGCATGATTAACAACAACATTGCTCAGGGGGCCTAAGCACGCTTGCACTGGGGCCCTAGGCCCTTGAGCAGCATTATTGGCTCTTTCTCTAGGTCGGCCAAGCCTATCCATAACAAATGTTCTGTGCGATGGATGTGGACTTTGTCGAAAAGTGAAGTCTCATGACCATCGCACAGATGTTCCGAGACGTGCACTTGGTTTCTTATGGAAGAAACTTCAGTCGCGGGAGGTGGAGTTTGATGAGGAAGGTGCTATGCTGCTGGCTCCTGTTTTAGTTCTGTAGAGGGTTATGCAGTATTCCTCCTTGAATATTGATGTGTGTTCACCATGATTGTATGAGATTAGAAGTTTATCAGGCTCCCATAGACGACACCAATGTTCTGAAGTGGATTTAGAGGGTACCTGAGACAGGCACGTGATGGTGGTTTCCTCCTTAAGCACCAGCGGCCGAGTGTGTTGAAACAAGGGGGTGAGTACCTGCAAAGGAACTCCAATGCTCATGTCAAGCTGTGCAAAGTAGGGCAACATATAGTGAGTAATTTACTAATATCTGATTAAGGCTACTTAGCCTGGTATTTATAGAGCGTGTATAGAATCCTCATGCAATCTGTATTGAATGTAGGTATTTAGGATTAGTATATTAGTAAAGATTACCTTCCTATTATTGTTAGGGTGAATCCCTATAAGTTAGGAACTCTTGATACGAGAGCTACTTATCAATCTGAGGCAGTTATGAGTCTTATAATATCATAAGTAGATAATTGGCAGTTACGGATATTTAGGGATATATCCTCTACTCATATCTAGCAATCTTGATATTATGGCCCAACGTCGCTCAATGTGCATGACTCTGAAGTTTGAAATGCCTTCAAGGCCTTAACTACATTGTCCAGGGCAGAGTCTAGTTATACGTGTGCCGGGTTGATCCACCTAGATAGGATCCCGGATCACGGTCCAGAGCAGTGATAATTTGAGCTAGTTTAAGCACTTTGTTGTAGCCCAAAAGGTGAAAATTTGCTTAAAATGATCCAGATATTAGCATAAATGGCTTAGCTAATGGAAATAGATGTGGATAATTTATTTCTAAGTCACAAATGTGTAGTCTGTGATGTGGTTAAAGTTTGAGAATAATTAGAGTCTGTTTGTTATTTTTGGGCATACTAGTTTATGTGTTTAATGCCGGAATGAGTAATCACAGATATGAAAAATTATGATACTAGTGAAATGACATTTTTAATGAATCTTAGTATTTATTTTAAAGTTATTGGAACTTGAAAAACTTGATTTAGCTAAATTTAAGTTTTTTTAGCAGATCAAGAAGTATCAATGTCATAACATATGGCTTATAACCAGCCACGATTTCAGCTTATATTTTGGACTTCTTTTGGTTGCTTTTGTTACTCATAGTATCACTTTTCCCTCTTCTCTTCACAGCTGCCCCAAAAATTACAAAAAGAGTGGAAGCTCAAGTGGAGAAAAAGGAAGGCAAAAAGAACAAGAAGAAGGAGAAATCCAAGGTTCTGGATTGAGGCTCAAATCTACAACATCAAGTTAGCTTGAGGTAGGGGTTCTTAAGCTTAAAACTCTATTTCCTTCTCATTTTCAAGTTTAGCTTGTTGAGATTTGATATGTCAAAATGAGATTTTGTGGTATTTTAAGTGATTTTCTTATTGATTATCAGATACTCTATTACATAGAGCATTTTTATGTGTCCAGTTGATTTATTTGTTGTAAATGATTAACTACTGGTCTTGGTATGCTTATACTGAGAAATTGTGATTTCTCACCCCTGTGTGTTCCATGTAAATCCAGGTGAAGTCCCTCCAAAGGAAAAGGGCAAGAAAAAGAAAAAGCAGAAGGATTAATTTAGCAGCTTTATTTCTTTTTGAATCAAATTATATATTTGTACTCTTTTGGTTGTTTGTAGAAGTTTATGTATACAGTATGGCTTGTTACCTAGTGATGTATGTATATATGATCTTTTTATCATTCGTGGCTCTCTGTAATGACTACATTGGTTATTATGGATTTATCTTTTATGCATTTTAGATAGTGGCATGCTTAATATATTTTATCCGAAAATATACTGTTTATTTTACGACAATTTGTATTAGGGTGTTACAATAACAATTTTATAAATTACACGTATGTCCTATGAATACAGAATATGAATTAAATACTGTCATATATAAGAATTTAATTTAGAAGGGATATTACATTTCTCCCCTCCTTTAAAAAAAATTTTGCCCTCAAAATTTGCCTAGTGAGAGTAACTCTGGATACTTCCATTGCATTTCCTCTTTCTTTTCCTAAGTAGCCTCTTTTGTTGTTAATCTTTCTCATAATACCTTGACCAAAGGAATTTTTTTTCTTAACTGTACTGGTTCATTGGATAGGATGTGAGAAGGATCTAAACAACATTTTTTAAGCTGAAATACATGGAAGACATCAAGAAGATTTGACAGACTGGGGTAGAAGAACAATTTGGTAAGCTACTGATCCTACTTTCTTGAGAATTTGAAATGGACCTAGGAATCAAGGACTCAGTTTCTTGGATTTAAGTGCTCTGCCTATTCCAGTTATAGGTGAAATTTTCAAAAATATATGTTCTCCTTCTTGAAATTCCGGAGGTCTTCTTCTTTGATCAGCATAACTTTTCTACCTACTTTGTGCAGTAAGCAGTTTATCCTTGATGAATTTTACTTTCTCTGAAGTTTGTTGTACTATGTTTGATCCTAATAAATTTCTCTGTCCAACTTCATACCAATATAGTGGTGATCTACATTTTCTACCATATAAAGCTTCATATGGTGCCATCCCAATGCTAGAATGGTGACTGTTATTATATGCAAATTCTATTAATGGCAAATATTGATCCTAATTTCTTGTCTGTTCTAGGACACAACCTCTCAGCATATGCTCTAATGTTTGAATGGTCCTTTCAGTTTGTCCATCAATTTGGGGATGATAAGTTGTACTAAAATAAAGTTTAGTGCCTAATGCTTGTTGTAGTGTTCCCTAAAATGTAGAGGTAAACCTAGGGTTCCTGTCATATATAATACTAGAAGGAACACCATACAATCTGAAAATCTCATTAATGTATATTTGAGCTAGTCTATCTAATGAATATGTGGCTTTGATTGCTAAAAAAAGAATGGGCTATTTTGGTTAATCTATCTACAATGACCCTAATAACATCATGCCATGAAGAAGTTTGTGGCAATCTCATCACAAATTCCATTGCCACACTATCCCATTTCCATACAAGGTTCTTTAATGATTGAAGCAGACAGGTTGGTCTTTGGTGTTCTATCTTAACTTTTAACATGTTAAACACCTAGCTACAAATCTTGCAATTTCATCTTTTATCTTAGGCCACCAGAAAATTTTCTTAAGATCTTGATACATTTTGGTGGTTCTTGGATGAATAGTATATTTACTACAATGGACTTCCTCTAGTATTTGATTTTCAATTTTTTATCATCTGGAACACACAATCTATTTCTATACATCATAGTCCCATTATTTGTTACTTGAAATTTCCTTTGTTTTCCTTGAACAACCTGGTCTTTGATCATTTGTAAAATTTGATTAGTGTTCTATTTTTGTCTAACTTGTGATTTAATTTGATTGAAAGTTTTCGTTTGACTCATGCACAAATTTTAGTTTGCAGGGTTATTGAGAAATTTAAATCTCAAAATTTCTCTGACAACTCAAACTCTTGAATTATCAAGTAGGATATATGTAGCGACTTTCTGCTAAGGGCATCAGCTACCACATTAGCTTTTCTTGGGAGATATTTTAATTCAAAATCATAATCTTTCAGAAATTCTACCCACCTTTTTTGCCTCATGTTAAGTTCCTCCTAATCAAAAAGATATTTCAAACTCTTATGATCATTGAATACTTCAAATTTAACTCCATATTAATAATGTCTTCAAATTTTTAAAGCAAAAACCACTACTACTAATTCTAAATCAAAGGTTGGGTAGTTTTCCTCATGTGATCTTAATTGACATGATTTCATTTTGCGTGAAAACACATCCAAAATTGGCATGCTTTCAAAGCAAAAAGCACAAGTCACTACTATTTCATTTTGCATGAAAACACATCCAAGACTCTTCTTGGATGCATCACTATACACAGTGAATTTTCCTTGAAGATCATGGATAATTAATACATGAGTCGTTGTTTAACCTAACTTTTAATTCATGAAACAATTTTCACATTCATCAGTCCACTCAAAAAGACTTTTCCTTTCTAGTTAATCTAGTCAAAGGTAATATCAATTGAGAAAACCCCTTAATAATTCACACACAACCTTAAACTTCCATCTTTTTTTCTTTACAAAGAGTACAAGGACTCCCCAGGGTGACATACTAGGTCTAATAAGTTTCTTTGCCAGGAGTTCCTCTATTTGTTTCTTAAGTTCACTTAACTCCAATGGGGGACATTCTATAAGCTGCTATTGATATAGGACCTATTCTTGGTATCAAATTAATAGAGAAAAAAATTTCCCTTTCTGAAGGTAATTCATTTATTTCTAAGGGGAATACATATGGAAATTTGTTCACTATAGGGATAGTTATTTTTTTTTTTTGGTTGTTCCTATAAATTTAAAGAAAACAAGAGAACTTATGCTTGTGCACCTTCTTTTAAAAATTCCCTAACTTGAATGATAGGAAAATACAGAGATTCATCCTCAACAGATTTAGATACAGAAGTTTCAACAAAATTCATAGATTTCTCAGAACAATTGAGAACAACTTGATTTTTAAGACATCCAGTCCATTCCAACAACAATTTTTAGTTTGTTCTTATCATTTTTCCTTAATTAGAACTTAGTTCATAGACTTTAATTGGCACTTAAAAAGTTGATCATTATCTATCTCATCTTCACAACATCTCATTCACTAGTTAAATTTTTATACATAAATAAGATAGCATTGAGAATATCTTGGAACAAGTTCATCATGCAAAATTTGTTATATGGTACTCAATTAATTTGGTTCTATTAGGAAAATATCCATTCGCCTACATCTAAACTAACTTGGTGACAATATAAATCATTTAAATGATGACGACTTGTTCATAATAGGGTAGTCACAGTTCAGACAAATCCTATCAAGAAACTACTATTATTGAAGTATGCTAAACATCTAAGAATGGAGCCAATCCTGGAAGCAAGCAATCTTATCATATTAGCAAAAATTCTAACAGTTTGTCAAGCACATCTTCACAAAAATTTCATATAGAACAAAACAACAAAACTCATTAAAGTTATATCTGATTTCAACCTCACTTTAAGCACAACAATGCCAAACATTAGTAACAAACCAAATTCACAATTAACAAATAATGTTCTATTTAAATAGGAAATAATAACATAAACAGAACATAACAATCATTCTTGAAAGATCATAGAACAATCCAAACACAAGTACATTTAATTACATTACACAATTTATAACCATAAGGAGTGAATAACTCCTGGGTCAAACAATGCAATGATAAGTTTATTTTCTTCTTCTTATTCTTATTCTTCTTCTTCTTCTTCTTCTTCTTCTTCTTCTTCTTCTTCTTCTTCTTCTTCTTCTTCTTCTTCTTCTTCTTCTTCTTAAGCACAACAATGCCAAACATTAGTAACAAACCAAATTCACAATTAACAAATAATGTTCTATTTAAATAGGAAATAATAACATAAACAGAACATAACAATCATTCTTGAAAGATCATAGAACAATCCAAACACAAGTACATTTAATTACATTACACAATTTATAACCACAAGGAGTGAATAACTCCTGGGTCAAACAATGCAATGATAAGTTTATTTTCTTCTTCTTATTCTTATTCTTCTTCTTCTTATTCTTCTTCTTCTTCTTAAGCACAACAATGCCAAACATTAGTAACAAACCAAATTCACAATTAACAAATAATGTTCTATTTAAATAGGAAATAATAACATAAACAGAACATAACAATCATTCTTGAAAGATCATAGAACAATCCAAACACAAGTACATTTAATTACATTACACAATTTATAATCACAAGGAGTGAATAACTCCTGGGTCAAACAATGCAATGATAAGTTCTTCATCATCATCATCATCACAATTTATAATCACAAGGAGTGAATAACTCCTGGGTCAAACAATGCAATGATAAGTTCTTCTTCTTCTTCTTCTTCTTCAATATTGAGGTGATCGGTCTCAATATCACAGCACTCATGGATATATATCCACAGTGTCACACATAAACAAATATATAAAAGTATAATTCTTGAAATATCTATCTAACCTATTGCCTATGCACCATGCATAGTAAAATTTTCAATATTGAGGTGATCGGTCTCAATATCACAGCACTCATGGATATATATCCACAGTATCACACATAAACAAATATATAAAAGTATAATTCTTGAAATATCTATCTAACCTATTACCTATGCACCATGCATAGTAAAATTTTTGACCAATTACTCGAGGCACACTAGGACTATTACTCTGATACCATAATGTAACATTTGACTAGTCTTTTTATTATAATTTACTATTACTGATAGAATATTACGTACTACATTTATTATTTCTTATTTATTAAAATAAGTGTAACGGTTTATTACGTAATGGAATTGAATTGATACTTAAACCAATTAGGTTGGAATTATTATTTATAGTTGTAAAACTATAAAACTCATGTATTATTGGAATATGATTCTAATAAAATACAGATAGAAAATTTATAGTAACACACTAATTGAATTTATATTTAATATTTACATCTGGTGTGCAAGTACATTTGTCTAAAATATGTACAAAATCTTAAAAATTACAAAAAATACAACAAAAAGACATCTGAAATATCTAAATAAGTAAATGAGTATGAGAGTTCTCACCCGCAAGACCATTAAACTTAAGCAACAAATGTATCAATTTAGATTTCAATTCAAAGTCAGCATGAAGATCAGGATATTGAATGCACAAAGACTGGTAAGTAACATCAGGAGCAGCAAGTTCCTTAAGGGTCCTATTTTGCATGTTATCACCCATAGTTACAATATCACTTAAGCTCTCAAGTTCACTTTCAATTTCAATATCAAAATCAAATTCATATGTAATTTTTTCACTAAGCCTATGAGCTCTATTAGGTGTATGCAATGTTCTTTCAATGTCAGGATCAAAATCAAGTAAGGAACTAGTGGAAGACCTAGTCATGCAACATAGAAAACTCAAAAACACAAAACAAGCAAAATTAACTGCACAACACTAAAAATTTACCAAAATAAATTTAGTTAACCTATGTAAACAATTTTAAAAATTATGGGACTTGTACAACATAAAAACAACACAAAAATGGAACTAAAAAATGCAATAAAAAATCTTCAAAAAATGAAAAAGTGGTCTAAACGAAGGAATTTGAGTAAATTAGGGTGGACCCCACAGTAAACTGTGAGCCTTGTGGAGAAGGCCATTTTCCTAAGTAGTCATCTAGTTTTTTCTTGATCCCCCTAAGTATAACCCGATTGGTGACTTCAGCTTGCCCGTTGGTCTTTGGGTGACTGAGATGAAATGTTGTTTGATTTTAAGTCTAGCAAAGAGGTTTTTGAAGTTCTTGTTAGTGAATTGGGTTCCATTGTCTGTGACTATTGACTCCAGGATTCCAAATCTGCTAATGATATTCTTATGGGTGAACTTTTGAATTTGGGTGGAGTTGATTGTAGCTAATGGTTCAGCCTCAATCCACTTGGTGAAGTAATCGATGACCACTACTAAGCATTTGACTTGCCCTGGTGCTTAAGGGAAAGGGCTCAATATGTCCATTCCCCATTGGTAGAAAGGTTAGGGAATCGATATTGTTGATAGCTCTTCTGGTGGTGTGACGTAGACATCTAAGTGGCACTGGCACTAGTCGCACTTTTGAATGTGCTCTTTGTTGTTGGCTTCTATAGTGGGCTAGTAGTATCTTGCTCTTAACACCTTGTAGGCTAAGGACTTGCCCCGAGATGATGTCCCAAGCATCCCTCATGGATTTTGGGCAAGAAGTATTTTGCCTCCTTAGGGCCAAGACATTTAAGGAAGGGGGAAGAAAAGCCTCGGCAGTATAACTAATTGTCATAAATAGTATACTAAGTGATAACTGCCGAGGCTACCAAATTATATCAATTTATAACCGATTTACCAAAAATATTTATTGTATAAGGTAACACCGAGTTGAGCCCTTAAATCACTTTGATTATGATCACAAAATCAAATTAAGAAATTAATAAACAGGGGGGAGGGTTTGTAAGATTAAATAATAGAAAGTAATTAAAATGAGTAAACAGAATTAAGAAAACAACCAATCTAAGAGAATTAACTAATCTTGATCTTAATCCATCTTTGATCATTATAGATCCATTCAACTATCAACCAAATCCTTGGTCTTAGATCACATCAAGAAGCCTCAAGACGATCCATGGATCCCCTATTAGATAAGTATCCAGAATTCAATTAATCAAGGTTAGACAAATTAAACATCCATCCAAAACCTGAATTAACCCAAAAACTAAGATCCAACCTAACTAAACATTTCATTAAACACCTTTGATGCATTGTTTAGTCTTTGCAATCCTCCCTTAACATATGGTAATTACATAATCATCATATGAAAATCCTAATCAAATTAAGCAACTCAATCAGAATTAAGCAAAAAGTGGAAGGAAAAAAACTTGGTTAATAATTGAATATAGTTCTTGGAACGCGGTCTCACACTCTAGGGTCTACACGAAGTTATTCCCTTTCTTTAAAGTTTGGAAAATGGGGAAGGACTTCTAAGCGGCTTTGGCCAAGAAGCGTGTGAAGGTAGTGATCTGGCCTGTAAGTTGTTGCACTTTTTTGACAGTTTGATGGCTGCGCATATTGAGCACGAATTGACACTTTTCCGGGTTAGCCTCAATTCCTCAGTTTGTTAGTAGGAACCTTAGAAATTTGCCAGCCTATACTCCAAAAGCGCATTTTTCTTGGTTCAATATCATGTTGTGCTTTCGAACCTTGACGAATACTTCCTCCAAGTCCTTGACATAACTACTGGTGTGCGTTGTTTTGACTATCATATTATCAATATATACCTCCAGCATCTTACTAATCTACCCTTCAAAGATTTTGTTCATCATCCTTTGGTAAGTTGCCCTAGCATTTTTAAGTCTGAATAACATCACTCGGTAGCAATAGGTCCTCATCTCGATGATGAAGGCAATCTTTTCTTCATCTTTCAGATTCATGGGGATTTGATTGTACCTAGAGTAGGCATCCATGAAGAAAAGTAACCTAAATCCAGCTGAGTTATCAACCAGCTTGTCAATGCTGGGGAGTGGGTAAAGGTCTTTTGGGCACGCATTGTTTAGGTCGATGTAATCGACATACATATGCTATTTCCCACTGGCCTTTTTGACTAAGACCACATTAGAGAGCCAAGTGGTATAGGAGACTTCT
This sequence comes from Ormosia semicastrata, assembly GCA_029884595.1. NCBI lineage: Eukaryota > Viridiplantae > Streptophyta > Magnoliopsida > Fabales > Fabaceae > Ormosia > Ormosia semicastrata. Next base: position 11,668,657 of record JAQQTO010000062.1, on the reverse strand, counting down.
CTGATGAACCTGGCGTCTAAGAGCTCATTTACCTATTTTTGGATTACTTCTTGCCTCTCGAGTCTGACTTTCCTTTTTCGTTGGGCCATCAGTCTTGCATCTTTCTTGAAGGAAAGTCGGTGGCAGATAAACTCTGGGTCTAGACCTGGCATATCGGTAGAAGTCTAAGCAAATAGATCTTTATTTTTTGTCAAGATTTTGATCACTTGGGACCTCTCCTCCTGACTAAGTTGGCCTTTAATCTTGGTTACCTAATTTGGTTTGGTGCCGAGTTGAAGAGATTGGAGCTCGCCTTCAGGTTGCGAGCATGTGCCGTGGATTTCCTTATATATGTCAAACTCGGTCAAGAGGATGCTATCTGCATCCGTAATGATCGAGGATGAATTGTTACATCGATCATTGGTACGTAGTTTATTTGCAATATTCAGGCTTTCATTGTAGCATTTCCTCATCATCGCTTGGTCTCCTTTGACGGTTACCACCCTGTCTTGTTGGTTCAAGAACTTCATAGCCAAGTGGGGAGTGGAGATCACTGCCCCAAAGGCGTTGAGCGATGGACACCCTAGTACGACGTTGTAAGTCGAGGGCAGTCGACCACTAGGAATTTTACCATAACATTTTTGAAGAGGGCGGCCTTCCCTAGGGTCAGGTGGGCCTCGATGTAGTTGACTAGGGAGATCTTGTCGCCCGTGAACTCGATCATTTCTTTGATATACGAGATCAACTCTTCCTCTGGTAGTCCTAGCTTATTGAATAAGTCTAGGAACATGATATCTGCCAAACTCCCTTGATCCATGAACATTCTGCAGGCCTCGGCGTTGGTAATGATTCCGGTGATGACCCTGGGGACGTCATGATCCGGGATGACGTTTTCATAGTCCTTATTGGAAAACGAGAATAATGGGGACTTTTTTTGACCCTCTTCTAGTCTTAGTTTCTATGAGAGATGTTACACTCATCACCGCCCAGAGGGCCATTTTCCTAGCGTTCATTGAATCACTGTCGCCCGCAAAAACTCCCAAGATGGTGTTTACTACTCGGGTTGGTTCAATGTGAGTTTCCTTCTTTTTCACTAGGTTTTTGAAATTGCGTGGTGCTGATGTTCGTTGCCCAGTGACCCTAGAAGGTGCTCCCTAGAGGGAGGGGCGCTGCCTCGTAGGAATCCTCAGGGAAGGAGGGAAAGATTCTCTCTAGTGAAAGAAGTCTCTTGTTCGTCCTGTCTGGGTTCTGGGCGGGCTACGACAAGCTCCACAACCAGTTGATGAGCTGCGGGATTAAACGTCGGGAGACGGTTTGAGGAAGGAGAGTTATACGCAGCAGAGGCACGATTTTGGTTAGCTGGTGCTTGTCTCATTCTCATGTTCACCATTCCTCCGTGGTGCAACTCCTTCAGTGGTGGAGTGAGGGGGTGGGTACCTGTAAAAAGTACTTTGACATTTAAGTTAGTAGTCGTGTAAGGAGGGTAGAGTGTAATAGAAATTGGGCGTACCTTGTCTCTCTTGCTTACTATATTTATATGAGCTTATGAGGGTTTTTTGGCGTCTGAGCATTCAATGCGTGTCAAATGCTGCTACCTGAGATTATGGCGACACGATCGTCAGAGACAAGATCGTAGGGTCAAGGACACAAGGCCATTAATTTTTTTGTCTTTACTTGCCTGCTCGTATGGGATATGATCAGGATTCGTTCCTAGCGTTACGCCTGACATTTTGGCTGCTTCATGCTCACTATACGCTTGGGTGCCAGCCTGGCGGGTTGGGTTGCTCCAGTTCTTTGGGCCCGTAACCCAGTCCAAAATAGGTAATATATCTAGCAAATTAGCAATTGACAATGCATTTGCAATAGTTTAGATTTTTGAAGAAGGCACTTTGAGGGATTTGAATGACTGATTACACTTTTAGAGACCTCAAGCTTAATTTCAACTTTTTAGAGATTAATATTTTGGTGACATATCTTTTAAGGACTAAAATGATGATTTACTCGTACAAATATCATATAATCAATTCTACATATAATATATATACAATTTATAAATCTACAAAATTATGCAATTGTTGAAAAGTGCTAGATATTTTTTATGTAATCGTAAAATGATATTACTTATTTTCATTAGGCTTGGCAATTTCCACCCGCTCTACAAGTACCCAACCTGCTCCAACCTGCTTGGTGCCAGTTAAGAACCCATTCTGCTATGGCACAGGGCGGGTGCGAGTTTTGGTCAATGCATCCCGTCCTACTCCGCATCCCACATATTAATAGATATTATGTTTAATTTAACTATTAATTAAGTTAATTATATTAACTAATTTATATTAATTTAACACTTATTTTCAATAGGAGTGTTCAACGGGTTGGGTCAACCCATGAACCCACCGGTTTTGACTCAACCCAACCTATAAAATGTGGGTTGGGTTAGGTTTGCAAGTTAGGTCGGGTTAAAAAAACTCAAACCCACAAGGTACGAGTCAGATGGTGGATTTGAAAAATATCGACCCACGCAAACCTAACCCATCCAAGTAGGTTTTTTTTTTTTGTAAAAGCCATTTAGCCATAGTGGCAATTTACGTTATTTTTTCCATGAATTTTCTATACAGTCAATTAAGTTTTGGTGTAAGCATTGTAATCACATTGAGAATGTGACCAAGAAAATAGTGATTAGAAACTCATAAAGCGTTTGACAGACTAATGTGATGAAAATCTAATTGATCGCTTGGATGACGAAGAGTATCATGAGAAAATTGAGAATGGAGTAAATGATTATGTCAATCCATATTTTATATGTGGTGACATTGACTTCAATTAGCTAATGCGATTTGCTATTTATAACTTTTAGGACATATTAGCTTGCGTTAGTTTATTTTAAATTTATGTTAGCTTAGTAAGAATTATTAAGTTTATTTATAATATTGACTCGTGTTCTTGAGAACAAACTCTCTGGAAGGATTAAAAGAACACAATAAACATAAAATTATAATTGTGGATTGCATATATTTATGTTTATAAACCAATTAAAGGGAATAAATAACTCAAACAAAATAATATGTTTCTTTTACTAAATTTCATAATTGGATGCAAGATCTTAAAAGAGGTTCTCTACTTACTAAAAAATTTTACATGGTAATAAACCTATAATGCATTTCAAAAATGTTAAAGAACAGAAGTAGGGTAGAGGAAGTTTTCTTACACGTATTTGAGTTATGAATAATTTTGTTTAGTTTATTTTAGATTTAGTAAGACTTATTAGTTGTTAATTTGTTATGCACTTATTGACTTATGCTGTTTAGTTTATTTGAAATCGAGACCTATTATGTTTGAGTAAGGTCAGTTGAGACTTATGGTATTAATTTGGTAGATTGAGACCTATTATATTTGAAATTGAGACTTATAGTGTTAATTTGATAGATTAAAACATATAATATTAATTTATTAGATTGAAACTTATTATCTTTAAGATTAAGACTTATACTGTTAATTTGTTAGATTTTATATTTTGACTTTCTTTTTTAAAATTTTTTTTTAAAAAAATATGTCGGATCTACGGGTTCGACTCATCTCACCTCACCAAGCATACATCTCTAATTTTGAACATATTTTTTAATTTATATTTGATTAATAATTAATTTTAAAATTATAATTAAATATTATATAAATTTAATATAAAATATTAATAAATGTGGGATGGAATGATGCGAGTGCAAGTTTTAATCTTATATGGGTACATAACGGGATAAAATTGAGCAAAAATCCGCCCATTTGCCATGCATTACTTTTCATGATAAATTTGGACAAAAAATTGTAAGAAAAAGAAAGGTGCGAGAACCAAACCACGAAATTCAACAACGGCGGAGCGCTTTTAATTTCAAACCAAGACGTGACCCAGAAAAATGCATTTTCCCGCACAAAAACCCCCCACTAAACTTCTCCACAGACCAGAGTCCACACACACAGTGAGTGAGAGAGAGAGAGAAAGAGCGCGAGCGAAGTTCAACCATGGAAAATTTGGACAAAAATTGTAAGAAAAAGAAAGGAGCGAGAACCAAACCAAGAAATTCAACAACGGCGGAGCGCTTTTAATTTCTTCTCCACAGACCAGAGTCCTCACAGAGAGAGAGAGAGAGAGAGCGAAGTTCAACCATGGAACCTTCGAACAACACCGAAACCGAAGACGAGACCATCGCGCTCAAGAGGAAGAGGGCACGCCGAGTGAGCTTCGCCGACAACGAGATCACCTCCGTCCACATCTTCCGCCGTGACGACGAAGACTCCTCCGACACCCCTCCCGGCCCCACGCACGACCCCGAGGTCCTAGGGTTTTTCCGGGACTTGGCCGGCGACAGCGACGACGACGACCAAGACCTCAAGGAGTCGTCCTCGCCGCCCGACGGTGAAGTCGTGGATGGCAGGGATTCCTTTCTGAGACCAATTGGCTCCCCTTCTCCCGGTGGTAGTAGCACCGCTGGTTCTGCTGCTTCTACTGATGATGGCGAGTTCTGTAACATTTGTTGTAATGCTTTTATAATAAATTTGTTTGCATTTTATCTCCTTTTCTTTTTTGGTGATAAATTTGTCTCGAAACGTTGTTTTGCAGAAGATGATTTTCATGGTCCCGTGTCGGCTAGTTTCATCAGACCCGAGCGCTTGTCTGACAGTGGTGCCTCAGATGATAACCATGATGATCTTACAATGGACTCAACTGCCTTTTCTTTGCATTATCGGAGTCTTGCTCGGTCGGATTCCGGAGACCTCAAGACGCCTACAAGATTTGGCCTTCAGTTTGAAGAGAAAACGCCGAGCCAAACTTCCAGCCCTCCTGCTGCTCCAGGAAGTTTTATGGTGCTTACCAAAGCTAAGAAGCAGTCTTCTCAGGCTGAAGTGGCTGCTGATGCAGCAAGTGGTGGCAGAGATTCGAACGACATGAGTATCGAAGGAAACAATTCGCAAAGGTATGATTATGGCAGACTCTCTCCTGTATTGGATGCAATTTTGGCAGAAGGAAGCAAGAATTTGTCTGCTGTCTCCCCATTGGATTCTAAGGCTGCAGATTCACCAAATATAAATGGTTACTTGATGGTTGAAGGCCCTGTAGATTCGGCTATGGGCAATGCTGGAAAACATGATATGCCAGTGAAGGAGCTGGCTGAGGCTCCATGCAACTTCGGTGATTTAAATAGATGTTCAATTAGCTCTGTGGTTGATCATGTCACTGATGATTTCTTATATAACAAAGGTGATAATACAGTTGCTGATGCTTCCATTCACCGAATCCAAACACCTGATTCTTCAATCAAGGTAAGAAATATTTTAGGTTGATATTTGATTTAAATTTTTGTAACTTTTTGTAAACATGCTGTATGCATTTGATTGATCATATCAGATTGTAGGTATGCATGGTTTATGATGACACTTATGTGGCTATCCTTATATCTGCTAATGCATCTGTTGAATTACATACATAAATGCATGGTAAGTCATGTTAGTTATTTTCTTTTGCAGGAAATTAAGGAGGTTATTAAAGGTGCAACTGTGCCAGTTCATAAACAATCAGACTTTGCTAATGCTAATAGAGGAATCCCACTAAATACGGATGAAGGCTATCAGTCAAATGTGTTGGCTCAGTATGAACTTGGTTATAATGAAGGCCAGGTGAAGGAAAGTAATCGTAAAGACATAGGACAAGTGCCTGACATCAATCATAAGTCTGATAAAGTAAATGGAAATCCAATACATGGGTTTACGCCATTGTCATTTACTGGAAGAAAGCAGTTATTTATGGGTTCTCCTGATTCATCCAGATATACTGGCAGTATAACTCCTCCCTTAAAGCAATCTGGTTCGTTTGTACCAGAGGTATATGTCACACATGGTGCAACTCTGTCATCTATACGTAAAAGCATTTCCAAGTTGGAAACTCTTGAGACTACTCCAAGCACGTCAGCTCTTAAAGAAGGAATTGACGGATTGAAATGTAGGTTATCAAAATACTCTCCAGGGACTTCTCTTTTTACTGAAAAGGATTGTCAACACAAGCAAGTTGAAACTCTCAATGCTCTTTTAGAGAAGCAACTCTTTAGTTTAACTCCAGCAAATAACATGCATCAAGGTTTGATCAACACGAATGATCATGGAATTGAGTCTTTCAGAAATATTAGCAAGTTAAGTCAAAATGAAGAGACTGTGGAAATGGCAGCTTCTCCCTCGCAGATGACTCATTTAACAAGAGTAATAGATTCTGACCTGGCAGATAGCACAGTTGAGAACAGAAAAGATGAAATTGTAATTGTTACGCATGATAAACCTTTTTCTTCCCCTGACTGGAAGTTATCACCATCCATAGAATGTCAAAGGAATTGCTGTGATGAGTTGAAGCAGCTGGATAAGCAGAATGAATCTGTTAATAGTGGTTTACGGCAAGCCATTCAATGCAACTCACAAACAATAGCTAACAAGTTGGAGTTGTCTGGTTTTGTAAACAGTGAAAAGCCTAGCTCAGCTTTTGAGGTTGCACAGGACAACAAATTTGCTAAGGTAGAAAGAAAGAAAATGACTCTGTTTTTCTTTTAGTGATGAATCATGGAAGTAATAAAGAAAATGTCTTTGAAACCTTTGCATATCCTTATTACTTTGAGGAACATCTGGAGTCATTTACTAAAATGATGGATGAGAAATGTTCAAGATTGATTCCAAGTTTAGATATTTAATCCATCTCCTTACATGGTTAGTTCTCTCAGGCATCACTTTCGGAGTCATTTACGAAAAAGATAGATGATTTCTAGATACATTTATGTTTAGATATTTAAGCCATTTCCTTAACTTAAATGACATTTTTTTTTTTTGAGCATCCATATAACTATGTCTCAGCTGAATCACGGTTTTCTATAGTTTCAATCTTCAAAACTTCTCATCTTTATGTTATACTATACCTTACTCTAAAGTTCGCTAAAGTGTGCCTAGTCTCAAGATCTCTAGTTTTCTACAGCATATTTTCCTTTTCCCTAAATAATTATAGTAAGATTGTATAGAAAATTTGATAAATGAAAACCTGTATATTAGGACTTCAATGACAGTTATACTGATAGATGGGAAAAGGAAGAAGAAACTAGAAAAGCAGCAATAGAATCAAAACCTGAGGCTGAGAGAATCAAGTTTGGGGAAGAAGCTACCTTGCTAAATGATAGATGAAAAGATATCAAAATGAGCAACTTGTTCTAAATTCTTCTTTAGCCTCTGCAGACATGTTGAAAAAAAATTGTTTCTATTTAAATTAAGGAGGTTGGGTCATGCTTTGAGTAGTAAAACTTTTAGAAACAAGACCATCTGCATGCAAAAGCAGTTGCAATAATATTTCTGTCAAATTACAATTTATGCCTTAGTTCTGCGGGGTTGTCATACTTGTTGGATGTAACTTCTTGAATACGATGTTGTGCCGCATTGTTTAATATTCGTTAAGTGGATATGAAATTAAAGTTGCTTATATTAGCAATGTTATGGGCAAGTATTTGTCCATGAAAAATTATATATTAAATATAAAAGGTCTTTATGATGGGAAGGAAGTCCTTCTGAAAATTGTTCAAATCATGAAAGGTAGTATTATACATCAATTAATTGTTGATGTATTATATGTTATGTGCATAATTGCATGTTTAAAAGAAAGAGCATGACTATTGTTGTCTGTGACTGTGTGACAGTCAAAGGGGAGTTGTGACATAGTCATGGTTAATATGCGTAATTTTGTATGCAGCATAAAAAGCAATTTTGTATGATATTCTAGTAATTCAATCCCTAAAGTTTAGGGATCAGATTTATTAGTAATTATTTGTGGTTTCCTTATTTAAGTTTTGTTTCCTTGTTTTGTTAGGTCAACTTTTTAATAAAGAGATTAGGAAGGCTGTTTCCTAAAATCTCTCTAGCTTGATTTGATTCATTGATTAGGATATTTGTTACTGGAATTAAGGAGATTTAGTGGCAGGCCTGTTGGCTTGTTTTCTCCTTTATATTCCTTTGTTTTTACGATCAATGTGAATAACAAAAATTCATAGTTTTCCTCTCTGAAAAATAACATGGTATCAGTATCTATCTCTACCATATGACAAAATACGGCCCAGCCATCGGAATGGCTTCCGAAAAACCAACCTCTATCCCTGTAGTCACCACTCCAAACAATCATGGAGTGGTAGACAACTCTCATGTCCCCATTATAGGTCATAAATTGAATGGGCAAAACTATCTCCAATGGTCTCAATCTGTCATGATGTTCATATGCGACAAGGGCAAGGAGGACTACCTCATCGGAAATGCAGTAGCTTCGGCAAAAATGGATCCCAAGTACATAGGATGGAAGATTGAAAACATGGTCATGTCATGGCTGATCAACTCCATGAACAATGACATAGGGGAGAATTTTCTCTCTGAAACTGCAAAAAAAATCTGGGATGCATCAAAGGAGGCGTATTTAGCCAATGAAAATACAACAGAGCTTTTCAAAATCAAAGGCGTTCTCCATGACTTACATTAAGGCAATCTCCTAGCCACTTGATATTTTAATCTCCTCACTCGATATTGGTGGCAATTGGATATGTATGAGACGCATGACTAGGAGTGTCTGATGGATGGTACAAAATACAATACGATTGTTGAAAAGAAGAGGATTTACAAATTCCTACTTGGTTTGAACAAGAATCTTGATGAAGTTTGGGGCAGAATTTTGGGAACTAAACCTCTTCCTTCACTTTGAGAAGTCTTCTTTGAAGTACGTTGTGAGGAGAGTAGAAAGAAGCTGATGATGGGGTCTCCAAATCGCCAACCTGATGTGGAAAACTTTGCCCTTGTTGCACGTGGTCCTTAGTATCAAGCTCAAGACAATCGGAAAAAGAGACAACAGAGACCTTGGTGTGAAGTGTGTCGCAAACCTGGACACACCAAAGACATATGTTGGAAGATACATGGCAAACCAGCAAACTGGAAACCTAGATAACCATTAGAAAGCATAGGCTACATGACTAATACTGAGGAAAAATCATCATCTGAAACTAGACTTTTCAGCAAGGAGCAGGTGGAGCTTCTTTAGAAAATGTTCAACCAGCAAAAGTATCTTCAGTTCCTTTTGAGAATGTTCTAAGAACTGGTTCTGTTGCTCAAATAGGTAATTTTCCCATGACTATGAACACTCAAGTGCAGAAACACAATTCTTGGATGGTAGACTTTGATGCATTAGACCATATGACCGGTAATACTAAATTATTTAATACTTATAGGTTGAGTTCTGAAAATATCATGGTTCGAATTGCTGATGGATCTTTATCTAAACTAGCAAGAATAGGATCAGTAAATATCATTGATAATCTAAGCTTAAATTCTATTATCTTAGTGCTCAATTTTACCTATAATTTGCTGCCCATTAGCAAACTTGCCAAGGATCTGAATTGAGTTACTAATTTCTACTCAAATCATTGTGAATTTCAAGATTTGGAATCGGGGAGGATGATTGGCAATGCTAAGGAATGTGTGGGGCTCTATATTCTTAACGGTTCTAACAATCTTGAAGAACAAGCTCAGACTGCAAGTAGTGTAACATGTCCAATTTTTCCAGCTTCATGTAATAACAATAGTGCAATCCTTTTGTGGCACTATAGATTTAGGTCATCCCAGTTGCAGTATCTAAAAAGAATGTTCCCATCATTATTCAATAATATTAGCCCTGAGTTTTTCAATATGAAGTGTGTCAACTATTCAAACATTCAAGAAACAAATTTTCCTCACAAAAATACAAAACCTCTCACCCTTTTGCAATGATCCATAATGATATATGGGCACCATCTAGAGTCAACATCTCTGGAGCTCGATGGTTTATTTCATCTGTTGATGACCACACTCAAATAAAATGGGTAAACTTGAAGGAAAAATCAGAGGTGGGCACTACTTTCAAAAATTTCAACACGATCCAAACACAATTCTAGACTAAAATAAGGGTTTCAGATCAGATCTAATTTTATACTTAGTGAATATCTTATGAGTCAAGGCATTGTGCATTAGAGTTCATGTGTTGACACCCCTTAACAAAACAGAGTGGCAGAAAGGAAAAATAGACACCTCCTAGAAGTGACTAGATCCATTATGTTCACTACCCATTTTCCCAAGCATTTTTGGGGCGAGGCAATCCTCACTGCAACATATCTCATTAATCGAATGTCATCAAGAGTCTTAAAGTTCCAAGCAACTTGCAAATCTCTTCTTCTCTCCTATCCAGATACCTGTATCATCTCAACCATACCATTAAAGGTATTTGGGTGTACAACATTTGTTCACATACACCAATAGCACCAAAGCAAACTTGGCCCAAAAGCTATCAAATGTCTTTTTCTTGGGTATTCGCCCACTCCAAAAGGGTACAAGTTTATTCTCCTATCACTAGAAAATTTTACACTTCTATGGATGTAACCTTCTTTGAAAACCAACCATATTACCCAAAAACTCTCATTCAGGGGGAGAGCTCAGTCACACAAGAATGCAGTTTTTGGCTTGACTCCTTAACTCATCATGAATCCCAACCTATCAATGAAACACCTACCTCCCAAACACCTCTTGAAATTGAGCCGAACAGAGAAACAAAATCCGAGTCACCTAAACCTCAAACATCTTTAGAAACTGAGTCAAATATTGAAATTGTACCAAACACCCCTATTCCTAATAGTACACAACTTGAAGGTGGAAAAGAGCTAGGTGTTTACTCAAGGAAGAAAAGAATCAAAAAAGTAGAGGGTCGCACCCTTCTGGAACAGAACCATGAATCTAATCCATGTCTGAGTTAAGAGATTGTAGGTAACACATTTCAGATTGATATTAATGCTAATGATGAACTGAGTATTCCTATTGCTTTGAGGAAAGTTGTGAGATCTTGTACCAAGTATCTAATATACAATTTTATCTCTTTTGATCATTTATCTCTTGGATATCGGGCATTTGTCACTAATCTGTCCAATGTAGAAATCCCACAGAATGTTCATCAAGCTCTAGAAAAATCAGAATGGATGGTTGCCATCCATGAAGAGACGAATGCTCTTAAAAGGAATGGCACTTGGGAACTATCAGATTTGCTAGAAGGAAAGAAACTAGTGGGTTGCAAGTGGATTTTTACTGTCAAAGCGAATCCATATGGAAGCATTAGTTGCTACAAAGCACGACTTGTAGCTAAAGGGTTTACTCAAACTTATGACATTGATTACCAAGAGACCTTTGTCCTCGTAGGCAAGCTTAATATGGTTCAGCTTTTACTATCTTTAGTAACAAATCGGGATTTGGCCCTTCATCAATTAGATGTGAAGAATGCATTTCTTAATGGTGACTTGGAAGAAGTGTACATGGACATTCCACCAGGCTTTGAGACAGCAATATAAATAAGGTCGGCAAACTTCGAAAATCCCTGTATGGCCTCAAGCAATCTCCTAGGCCATGGTTTGATAGGTTCACTAATGTAATTAAAAGGCATGGGTATTCAGAAGGACAATTTGATCATACTTTGATCACAAAATTCTCTCCAAGTGGAAAAATTGCTATTCTCATTGTTTTTGTTGATGACATTATTTTGATAAGGGATTATGCAGAAGAATTAGACAGCTTAAAATGAGTACTTGGTAAAGAATTTGAAATCAAGGATCTAGGATTGTTGAAATATTTCCTTGGGATGGAGGTAGCCTATTCAAAGAAAGGTATTGTTGTCTCTCAACGCAAGTACATCGTGGATTTACTCAAGGAGACTAGATTATTAGGCTGCAAGCCTGCAGATACTCCAATGGAACCAAATTACAAAATTGGTTCCAAAGAAGATCGCCCACTTGTTGACACAGGAAGGTATCGAAGGCTTGTAGAGAAACTTATTTGCTTGTCACACACAAGGCCAGACACCATTTTCGGTTAGTGTTAAGAGCCAATTCATGAACAAGCCAACTGCAGAACATTTGGATGCTGTCTATAGAATTCTTAGATACTTGAAGATGACTCTTGGTAAAGGAATATTCTTTCAAAAGGGGACAAATAAGGGGATTGTGATCTACTCGGATGCTGATTGGGTAGGATCTATTTCAGACCGCAAATCAACTACTAGGTACTGTACTTATGTAAGGGGAAACTTGATAACATGGTGGACTAAAAAGCAATATGTTGTCTCTAAAAGTAGTGCTAGGGTAGAGTATTGGGCCTTAGCTCAAAGTATATATGAAGGATATGGATGAAAAGGTTACTTGAAGAATTAAGGATCTCAACCAGAGAACCAATGATGGTGTTTTGTGATAACTTGGCTGCAATTAGTATTGCAAAAAATCTAGTTCATCATGACAAAACTAAGCATGTGGAGCTAGATCATCATTTTATCAAGGAAAAGGTGGAAGTAAGAATTCTGAACCTGATCTACACACCTACTCATCTATGAGTGGTTGGTATCCTAACAAAAGCTCTTTCTAGAGTCAAGTTTGAAGCTTTGAAGTCCAAGCTGAGAATGATCAACATCTATTCACGAGCTTGAAGGGGAGTGTTGATTTCCAAATTCAATCCCTAAAGTTTAGGGATGATTTATTAGTAATTATTTGTGATTTCCTTATTTAAGTTTTGTTTCCTTGTTTTGTTAGGTCAACTTTTTAATAAAGAGATTAGGAAGGCCGTTTCCGAAAATCTCTCTAGCTTGATTTGATACCTTGATTTAGGATATTTGTTAGTGGAAATAAGGAGATTCAGTGGCAGGCCTATTGCCTTCTTTTCTCCTTTATATTCCTCTGTTTTTACGATCAATGAGAATAAGAAAAATTTAGAGTTTTCTTCTCTAAAAAACAGAAGACACCATAAAGCATGTAGGTTGTCAACAAAAACTTTACCAGCCAGGTCCTTAGGAAGATTTTGTTTGAGCTTTATTTCTAACTGTTAAAGTTTACAAAAACCCACTTGAGTTTGTCCTATTTTGTCTAGTTACAGTTGTTGAAAGAGAGAAAAGAGACATGAAGAAAACTGTGTAATTGAATTACACAACGAAAATTGAATTATATAGAGTTATTGTAATAAATACAAAGATTACAAAAGATCTTAATTACCATAATTATATGATTTGGTTATGATTTAGTTAGCCTATACAACGAATCTAGACACTATTTACATGGTTTTCAACATTCTCCCTTAAGCTGGAGCATATAGGTCATATGCACTATGCTTGTTACAAATATAACTTATCCAAGGGCCTCTCAAAGACTTGGTGAAAACATCCGCTAGTTGATCTTTTGAATTGACAAAGTTAGTTGTGATATCTCCAGATAAGATGTTCTCTCTAATAAAATGACAATCTATCTCTATGTGTTTGGTCCTCTTATGAAACATTGGATTGGAGGAGATATGCAATACAACTTGGTTATCACAAATGAGCGTCATTTGCATAATATTCCCAAATTGAAGCTCCTTAAGCAATTGTTTTAACCAAATGAGTTCATAAGTGGCTAAAGCCATCGCTCGATATTCTGCTTCGGCTCTTGATCTTGTGACTACATTTTGTTTCTTACTCTTCCACGATATCAAATTACCGTCGATGAATACACAATACTCAAAAGTGGATCTTCTATCAGTAGGAGAACCTGCCCAGTTAGCATCTAAATATCCAATAATCTGAGTATGGCCTTTATCTTTATAGATGAGGCCTTTTCTTGGAGCTCTTTTGCTATACTTCAAGATACGAATGACTACATCCCAATGTTCTTCACAAGGTGAGTTTAGAAACTGACTTACCACACTCACTGCAAAAGAGATATTTAGACGAGTAACAATGAGGCAGTTTAATTTTTTGACCAATCTATATATTCTTGGGTCTGAAAGTGGCTCCCCCTGATTCGATAGAAGCCTGATATTAAGATCCATAGGAGTGTCAATAGGTTTTGCATTCAACAAACCTGTTTCTTCAAGAATCTCCATAGCGTACTTCCTTTATGAGATAACTATACCATCTTTGGATTGTGCCACTTCGATTCCCAAGAAATAACAAAGTTTGCCAAGATCTTTGGTCTAAAAGTGATGATAGAGGTGCTGTTTTATTTGAGTTGTGCCCTAGTGTCGCTGCCTGTGATAACAGTGTTGTGTCATACAAAATCAAATATATGCCACCTTGGGCTGTATGGCGATAGAAGACAGAGTGGTCAGCCTCACTCTGAATCATATCAAATAGCTGAATTACAATATTAAATCGACCAAACTAAGCCTGAGGAGATTGTTTGAGACCATATAAAGACTTGTGAAGACAACAAACGAGATCAAAAGACTCCCATTGAGCAACAAATCCTGGTGGTTGCTCTATATAAACCTCTTATTCTAGATCACGTGGAGAAAAGCATTCTTGATGTCCAGCTGATGAAGGGGCCATTGGCAAATAGCGACCATAGATAGAAAGAGTCAAACAAAAGCCATCTTCATCATTGGCGAGAAAGTGTCTCCATAATCCAAGCCAAAAATCTGTGTATATCCTTTTGCCACCAAACGCGCCTTGAGGCGATCAAGCTTGCCATCTGGGCTAATCTTGACTATATCGATCCACTGATAACCTACAACAGACTTCTCTAGAGGAAGAGGAACAAGTTTCCAAGTGCCATTGTTCTGAAGGGCACGCATTTCACCAATCATAACTTGTCTTCACCTAGGATGGGATAAGGCGTCACTTGGAAATTTAGGATTAGACACAAAAAGATAAGGAAGAAAGACATGCAAAATGCGAAGAAGATAGGCGATGATAACTCAAATTAACATAGTGAGGAGAAGGGTTATGAGTAGACTGTATACTTTTCGGAGCGCAATGGGAAATTCAGGCTCAGGAGGCAGTACTAGAGCTGGTAAAGGAGTTGGTTTTGGAGGAGAGTTTGTAGTGACCTCTACAACTTCTGGTGGAGGTAGTGACAGTGGAGGTGGTTGGGGATGACGATGATAGACTTGAAAGGGGCGTATGATCGATGGGAGTCCTCCAACAGGAGGTGGCTGAGGGGTATCGTATTCAGTTGAGACAAGAGGAGGAACAGGGAAGACCTCAGTAATAGGTTTAAGAGTTAAACTAAAAGTGTCAAAGGGAACGAACTCAAAGAATGTGACATCGGCAAAGATCAGGTAACGGTGGAGAATAGGTGAAAAACAACGTTAACCTTTTTTAGATCGATTGTAACTGAGAAAAACACATTTGATGGAGCGGACAGAAAGTTTGTCAAGACTAGGAGTGAGATTATAGACAAAACATGTCGACTTGAAGATATGAGGCGGAAGAGAATGGAGGGGTTGATAAGGAAACAACTCAAAGTGGGGTACTTGGTTATCAAGCACAGAAAAGGGTATACGGTTAATCAAGTAGCAGGCAGTAAGAACTGCATCGCCCCAAAAACAGAAAAGAGACATGACCATGAAGCAAGATTGTGCGAGTTGTTTTAATTAGGTGTCTATTTTTGCGCTTAACAACTCCATTTTGTTGAGGGGTATAGGCACACAATGTTTGGTGAAGAATGCCATTAGATGCCATAAAATGTTGAAAAAATTGAGATAAAAATTCACAGCTATTGTCACTATGCAAAGTACGAATTGGAACACAATTGGATTTTTATTTCGTTATAAAATTTTTGAAAAATAGAAAACAACTTAGACTTGTTTTGCATTAAAAATAACCACGTACACTGAGAATAGTCATCAATGAAAGTAACAAAATATTTGGAACCCAAAGTAGATACGACTAGGACCTTAAACATCAGAATGAACTAAAATAGAGGGAGACACAGATCGATGATAGACTCTGTCGGGAAACAGACTACGGGTGTGTTTCCTAAGTTGACACGACTCACAAGGTAAACTAGATAACTTAGATAAGCTTGGCACCATTCATTGTAGTTTGACAAGGCTTGGATGGCCTAACTGAGCATGGATAGTGAAAGGAGAATTCGTGACAGAGCAAACACAAGAGGTGGCACATAGCTGGTAGAGGCCATTGGACTCACATCTGGCCCCAATCATCCGTCTTGAACTCCGGTCTTGCAAAATGATAGAGTCTTTAGTGAATGTAATGTTACAATCTAAAGAATGAGTCAAACGACTAATGGACAGTAAATTAAAAGAACTCTTAGGAACATAAAGCACGAATTGGGCAGAGGGCTTGGTGTTGCTCAACCCACTTTAGAAAATCTGCATAGGCAAAGGGAGATGCGGTTGGTTGGGCAGAGGGCTCAGGTGGACGGTCTAGGGAGGACGGCCATGTAAAATCCAACACTCATCAATGGTATGACCCAACTTGTTTCAATGATCACATTTTGGACGGGCTCTACCCGAGTTGCCAAAATGAGAATGACCACGATTGTTGCTCTAGGAGACTAAGATAGAGGTATCAATCGGAGCTGGAGCAATGATAAAATTAGAGGGCTACTTGGCTGGGACCAGGAGCAAAGTGGACCAAGTTGTGCTCAAAGTAGGGATAGTGGGAGAACCCAAAATCTGATCATGGTTGGCAGAATAATCCAGACGCAAACCATACAAGGCCATGAGCATAAAAAAGGTATTGCATTGCTTGAGTTTCTTCGCTGGGGTATTAGTAGGGGGCAACAGCTCGTTGAAATCATGGAGAGCACTATGGACTTTCCCCAAATAGGCCAACATAGGACCATCAAACTTCCGAGGAGCAACGACACTTATGAGGTTATGACACACCCCATATAGTCGTTGAGTGTCATTGGTGTAAAGAACCTTTGCCTGCTCCCAAATAGATTCACAGGTAAGATGAGTGTGGAAGATCTGCTTGAGGGAGGGATGAATAGTAGATTTGATGACATTGCATAACTGGGCATTTATCTTTTTCCACCTTGATTTGTCAGCTTTGGGCGCAGACTCAAGTGTCGTGGTGAGGTGCTCTTCATAGCCTTGGCCGTTGAGCCACAGTTGATGTCCGAAGCCCATGAATTATAGTTACTGCCATCCAATTTGTCAGCAGAGAGAGGAGCACTGACGCAAATGGTGAAAACAGGAGGCTCAACCTTCGAGAGGTCTTTAGAGCCAGTTGAGGAGGTAGAACTAGCCATGAATTAGTAAACAAGTTAAAAAAAAACGTAACCAAATAGTACTCGAATGCACCGATTTAAAAAGGGAGTTGTGACAAACGGTCATGAACACAAAAGGCAACAACAGATCCAGAAAGAGGAGAGAAGGGTGAACACTGTGCTAGAAATGACAGTTGGAGGGGTTGGCCCACGCGCTGATGAAAGAGCGGTGTGTGGAGTTGCACGCAAGGACTGTTGATGGTGCGTGTAGGTGTGCGGTTTCTAGGGCTAGGCTTCTGGCTGAACAGGGAGAGGCGATTCTGGTGGTGGGGTCGGCGGAAAAGGTTGTTGGAAAGTTGGACTGCGGTGGCGGACGGCGACAGCAGACAATAGCAGGCAGTTGTGGACAGCAACAAAGGGGATACGTCTGCTAGAAAGAGGACACAACAGAAGAAGAAAGACTAGCAAGTCGGAGTGAAAACACGGTTAGTTGGAAAAAAATTTCACCGGAGAGCAATGGACTCACCGGGCGTGCACGGTTCTAGGATTGCCTCTCTTTATGTTTTAGATACCATGTTGAAAGATAGAAAAGAGAGACATGAAGAAAACCACGTGTCTGAATTACACAATGGAGACTGAATTATATAGAGTTATTGTAATAAATACAAAGATTACAAAAGATCCTAATTATTGTAATTACATGATTTGGTTATGATTTAATTAGCTTATACAATGAATCTAGACACTATTTACATAGTTTTCAACAACAGTAAAAAATTTCCTGGTTGTGTTTGTTAATGAAATTTAGAATTTTGACTCTTGCAAAACATGTGCCTGACATGTGTAAAGGTGTGTTAGTAGAGCTCAAAACATCACTTCTAGTAGAAGACCAATTTTCCTTTCTTTTATGATTTTGACCATCTCAGTTTCTTTGCTTCTTAATCCTTATTGATTTGACACTGATTTGGTGCTTGGGTAACTTAGAGTGCATTCAAGAGAAAACCAGCCATGAGTCCTGCTAAGAGAGTTCTAGATCTGAGCACTCCTATCCAAGAAGCAACATCTTTGTTGCCCTCCCTGTATGAGCCTCCCAGTGAATTGCTCCACAGTAATATGCAAGACTTGTCTCACAAGGGCAACTCAGATGGTCATGGTCCTCTTGGTAACAACTACCATCTGGCACTCCAAGTAGCTCAGAGCCCTCTTACCAAATCTGGTATTGAGATTTCTTCTGGGAAGAAAAGGAAAGGTGTCGAGATACTAACCGACAGAGACAATATAGATAAAATAGGGAGGATTGACAGAAGTCCAGAGGTTCATAAAAGTGGGAATAGTGACCTACAGTTAGTTTTGGAGCAAACAGGTTGTATGAGAAGTGAAAGAGAGAAGCTTGGAGATCAGACATGGAATGATTGGGCTGATGTATGGTTACTGTTTTATGTTAAGAATTGATTATAATTTCAGTTGTTTTATTGGGCCTCTTAACTTCTCAATTTCCTTGCAGATTCTAAAAAAATTCCTAGGGAGCACAAAACAGTTGCTTTCTCCATCAGTTGATAAACTAAATTTGAGATTGGTATGTTCTAATAAATGGGTGTAGAATAAGGAAATATTAGTATTCAAATAAAATTGTGTATATTGTTGCTTACTTTTTATTATTTAATTAAATTTTCTCTTAGCTATTTATATAAATAACACATTCATTTTTATTCTTAAATCTCAATATTTAGATTGGCATGCTGGAAGATATTTTGGTTCATCTGCAGAAAGTTAAAAAATGCGAGATTCTTTGTTCTGAAATTCATTCTCAGGTCTGTTCTGTTAGATTAGATAATCAAATTTAATGCACTTTTCCTGTTATATTATATCATGAACAAGCATGCATTTTATATTGATTAGAAAACATATTACTTCCTCTCAGACAATATCTAAGTCTGGCATTTCCCATTTCTTATTGACATGGTTCTTGTTTTTCTTTCAGCAGAAAGTAACTGATCCTCTAAATATTCCTAGAAATAAAAGGTATGTTTATGTTGTTTGACTAATTCATTATATGGAATGTGGGTTATGTTGTTTCATACATGTATGTTTATGGAACTGTTTCGGATTAATGATTGATAATGTAAAGTATTTCTTTTGCAGAGTTGTGGAAGCAAGAATGTTGCTGTTTAATATAGCATATGAGAAGGCAAAACTACAACTAATGCATATGAAGCGTGAGAGATTACTGGTATTGTCTCTTACATGTTAGTATTTAGCAATGCTTGCAGTTGGTGATATGACCTTTCATTGTTCACAGAAAAACGTACAACAATTGAGCTTTGGGCTTCAAGAGTCTCAGATGATGAAGTTAAATTTCATCCCATGTTCACATGAGAGTGGAGCAATTGACACTCAAGATAATGATAGTCATATCCATACTAGCTTGCTTAATTCTGAGGGAAAATGTCAGGTATTTCTATGTGTGTGTGAGAAGTTGTTATTTAAATTGACCCTGTGATAACAGCTTTAAAAACTATCATGATACCCTTTCCATGTTAATTCTGATTCTCAAAGAGTTGTAGTGGGATTGGAAATAAATTGATGGGGAAAATGATAAAAGAATTACTTTGAGTAGTTCATGTTACTATATATATATATATATATATATATATTTGTTGCCTGATACCGATTTATCTTTTCTTTTTCCTTGACTGATTCATCATAAGAACTATTGATCTTTAAACTCTGATCCTTTTAATCATCATGTGTGTGGTGATCTGCAATCTTATGTAATCAATTGTTTTTTGTAAACAATAAATTTATTAGAGGGAAAATAATGAAGTTATAACCAAAGGGAGCATAAGATATCCTCCATGATAGAGAACAAAATAAAATGAAGAATGAAGAATGAAGAATGCATCAAGGCTGCCCAAACTCTGTATATTTGAAATGAAAACTCCCTTGAAACATCCATTTGCCTTAAGCGGAACACCAAAGATAAGCCATAAAGACTATCTTATCCTATAACAAATTTAGTGGGTGCAAAGACACCCTTAAAGATGCGAGCATTTTGTTCCAAACAGATACACTGAAAGATAGCTTAAACCACACATTTTCCTTGTTTGACATATATGTAATGCAAGTAATGTAACTGAATTTATCATGGCTAGAAGATATTTTCCATTTTTCCTTTTGGTTTGGCTGGCAAATATAATGTATGTTATTTGTTGAAGCACTTGAGTTTTTGCCCCTTCCCCTATATATATATATATATATATATATATATATATATATATATATAGGAGCATATCTAGTGAGAGGAGTTTTTATTGTGAGAGGATGAGATGAGTAAATCTTGATCATACAACCATACATGGATAATCAAGATTAAAAATTACTTAAAAGTCATGTGACCATTTAAAAAAATCACATGGATTTATGTTCTAATTTTGACCATATACGTAAGATCTAATGGTCAAGATTCACTCCTCTCATTTCTTATAATAAACACTCCTCTCACCGATATACTTCCTATATATATATATATATATATATATATATATATATAGGGGATTGCTAACTTCCTCCCATTTCTTTTTCAATGGGAGGATATTAGCAATCTCCACCTTTCACTTTTGGACAAAAAATCCAATTTTCTTTTTATTTAAAACAATTTGAATTTAAGGGTGTTGAAAGAGAGAAAAGAGAGAGACATATGAAGAAAATCGTATGCCTAAACTACACAACAGAGGCTGAATTATATAGACCTATTACAATAAATACAAAGATTCTAATGACCATAATTACATAATTTGGTTAGCCTATACAACAGATCTAGACATAGTTTTCAACACTCCCCCTCAAGTTGGAGCATATAGGTCATATGCACTAAGCTTGTTACAAATATAGTTTATCTGAGGATCTCTCAAAGACTTAGTGAAAACATCTTCCAGTTGATCATTTGAATTGACGAAGCTAGTGGTGATGTCTCCAGATATGATTTTTTCTCTAATAAAATGACAGTCTATCTCAATATGTTTAGTCCTCTCATGAAACACTAGATTAGAGGCGATATGTAATGCAACTTGATTATCACAAATGAGTGTCATTTGCATAATATCTCCAAATTGAAGCTCTTTAAGTAGCTGTTTTAGCCAAATGAGTTCACAAGTAGCTGAGGGCATGACTCGATATTATGTTTTGGCACTTGATCTTGCGACCATTTTTTGTTTCTTACACTTCTAGGATATCATATTACCCCTGATGAATACACAATATCTAAAAGTAGATCTTTTATCAAAAAGGGGCTCCTTTAATATACTTTAGGATGCTCATTACTGCATCCCAATGTGCATCACAAGGTGAATTTAAAAACTGACTTACCACACTAACTGCAAAGGAGATGTCAGGACGAGTAACAGTGAGTTAGTTCAGTTTTCTAACTAATCTTCTATATCTTCTTAGATCCAAGAGTTGCTCCTCTTGATTTGTAGAAGTTTAGCATTCAGATCCATAGGAGTGTCAACAGACTTTGCATTCAACAGACCTGTTTCCTCAAGAATGTCTATGGCATACTTCTTCTGTGAAATTATTATACTATCATTGGATTGTGCCACCTTTATTCCCAAGAAGTATTGAAGTTTGTCAAGATCTTTGGTCTAAAAATGATGATCAAGATATTGTTTTACTTGAATTATGCTATGGTGATCACTGCCAGTGATAACAATGTCGTCGATATACACAATCAAATAAATACACCCTTGAGTTGAATGGCGATAGAAGACAGAGTGGTCAGCCTCATTGCGTGTTATACTGAATTGTTGAACTACAGTACTAAATCAGCCAAACCAAGCCTTAAGAGATTGTTTAAGGCCATACAGAGATTTGTGAAGATGACAAACTAGTCCAGAAGACTCCCCTGAGCAACAAACCTTGGTGGTTGCTTCATGTAAACCTCTTCTGCTAGATCACCATGGAGAAAAGTATTCTTGATGTCCAACTGATGAAGGGGTTAGTGGCGAATAGCAGTCATTGACAGAAAAAGTCGAATCAAAGCCATCTTCGCCATGGGTGAGAAAGTGTCCTCATAATCCAAGCCAAAAATTTGGGTATACCCTTTTGTCACCAAACGAGCCTTGAGGCGATCAATCTTGCCATCAAGGCCAACCTTGACCGTATAAATCCATTGATAGCCTACAACAGACTTCTCGAGAGGAAGAGGAACAAGTTCTCAAGTACCACTGCTCTGAAGGGCACACATCTCATTGATCATAGTTGGTCTTCACCCAGGATGAGATAAAGCAGCACCTAGAGAGTTAGGAATAGACACAGAAGATAAGGAAGAAAGACAAGCATAATGCAAAGCAGATAGGCAATTATGACTCAAATTAACATAGTGAGGAGAAATGTTACGAGTAGACCGTATACCTTTTCGGAGAGCAATGGGAAGGTTAGGTTCAAGAGGTAGTGCCGGAGTTGGTAAAGGAATTGGTGCCGGAGGAGGGTCCACATTGACCTCTGCAACTTCTAGTGGAGGTAGGGGTGGTGGAAGTTGCTGTGGTTGACGATGATAGACCTAGAAGGGGCGAATAGTAGTGGTGGGTGTCTCGACATAGGGGGTCGGAGGTGTATCTGACTCAACAGTGATAAGAGGAAAATGGACAGATAAGACCTTAGAGATAGGCTCAAGAGTCGATGAAGGAGACTAGAAGAAGGGAACAGACTCAAAGAAGGTAACATTGGCCGAGACGAGGTAACGTCGGAGATCAGGGAAAAAACAACGATAATCTTTTTAGGACCGAGTGTAACCAAGAAAAACACACTTAATAGATCAGGCAGAAAGTTTATCAAGACCAGGAGTGAGATTATGAACAAAATAAGTAGACCCAAATATACGAGGTGGTAGGGAATGCAGAGATTGATGGGGATATAAGATAGAGTAAGGGACCTAGTGATCAAGAATAGAGGAGTGCATGCGGTTAATCAGATAATAGGCAGTAAGAATTGCATCGCCCCAGAAGTGGAAAAGGAACATTATCATGATGTAAAAGGGTTTGAGTTGTTTATACAAGATGTCTGTTTTTACGTTTAGCGACCTCATTTTGTTGAGGGGTATGGGCACAAGAAGAGGTTTGGTAAAGAATGCCATGAGAAGCCATAAAGGATTGAAATGGTTGAGACAAATACTCACAGACATTATCACTACGCAAACTACGTATAGGAACACCAAATTGAGTTTGAATTTCATGATAAAAGCTCTGAAATATGGAAAATAACTCAGATTGATTTTGCATAAAAAATAACTAAGTGCAGTGAGAGTAATCATCAATGAAAATGACAAAATATTTGGACCCTAGAGTAGAAACAGTACGACTGGGACCCCAAACATCAAAATGTACTAAAGCAAAAGGAGATGACACTTGACTACTGACTTTCTGGGAAACGGACAATGTGTGTGTTTTCCTAGTTGATATGACTCAAGGGAGACTCGACAACGTAGAAAGGCTGGGAACCAATTTTTGTAATTTAGGAAGGCTAGGATGACTTAATTGTGCTTGGATGGTGAGAGGGGAATCCTTGACAGTGCAAACATGAGAGGGGTTGGAGAGTTGGTAGAGGCCATGGGACTCACATCCAGTGCCAAGTATCTGACCCAAACTTTGGTCCTGCAGAAAGACAGGGTCTTTAGTAAAGGTAATCATACAATCAAGAGACCGAGTTAAACGACTAATGGAAAGCAAATTAAAAGAAGACTCAGGAACATAAAGGACAGAGTCTACTGAAAGGGAAGGGAGGGGATGGGTAGTGCTGATTCCTTGGGATTGAGACTTGGAACCATTTGCTAAAGTGACAGTAGACAAATAACCATTGTGATAAAGGTTGGAGAAAAGAGTCTTATTATCAGAAATGTGGTCAGTCGCACTAGAATCAAGAACCCAAGTACCAATGGATGGGGAACGAGAGAGACAAGCAAATGAAGTACCAATATGTGTGTTGAAAGAGAGAAAAGAGAAAGACTTATGAAGAAATTGTGGCTGTCGGGAAGTCGCCGGAAAAGGCCACCGGTCGCCGGGAGTCGCCGGAAAAGGCCGCCGGTCGCTGGAAAAAGCCGCAGGGAAGTCGTCGGAAAGGCCGCCGATTGCTAGAAAAGTTGCTGGAAAAGATTATCGGAAGGGCCTCGGTCGCCGGGAAGGTCGCCGGTTACAAGGAAAGGTCGCCGGAAAAGAGAACTCGGCCACCAAAGGCGGCGGCTAATCGGAGTTCCAAATCTTTGGGAACTCCGCAACGAAAGTGACGGGACAGGTCATGGAGGATGGTATCGCTCTGATACCATGTTGAAAGAGAGAAAAGAGAAAGACTTGTGAAGAAATTGTGTGTTTCAATTATATAATGGAGGAGTGATTATATACACAAGAGGTACTAAATAATTACACATCTTACATGATGTGGGACTAATAACATAGTAAGTAATAAGCCTACTATTTTCTAACAATGTGCAATAGAGGCAGTGGAACTAGAGGTCTGACGTTGCTCAAACCACTTCAGAAAGTCGCTATAGGCATCCGTTGGAGTAGAGGAACCAGAGGACTTACGTTGTGCAAACCACTGTAAAAGATTTGCATACTCAGCCTTCGAGGTGTCCTGAAAGCTATCTGAGAAGGTAAAACTTGCCATAAATTAGTAAACAACAACCAAATAGTACTTGAATACACCAATTTAAAAAGGGGTAGCAGCAAACAGTCATGAACACAAAAGGCGAGGGCAGATCTAGAAAGAGGAGAGAAAGGCAACCACGACATTGCAAATGGCGGTCGGAGGTGATGGTTTACGCCTTGGCGAAAGAGTTGAGTGCGTTGCTGTGCGCAGGTACTGTTGACGGCACGTGTAGGCGCGTTGTGGGGTTGTTAGGGCTGGGCTTCTGGGTTTGGTCGAACAGGGAGAGGCGATTTCGGTGGTGGGGTCCCCAGAAAGTTGGACGGCGGTGGCGGGCCAAAGAGTTGCGTGCGTTGCTATGCGCAGGTACTGTTGACAGCGCGTGTAGGCATGTCGTGGGGTTACTAGGGCTGGGCTTCTGGGGTCTGGCCAAACAGGGAGAGGTGATTCCGATGGTGGGGTCGCCATTCGGAAAGGTCGCCAGAAAGTTGGACGGCGGTGGCAGACAACGGAGGGTAGCGGCAGATAGCAGCAAAGGAGATGGGTTTGTTGGAAAGAGGACACATCAAGAGGAGAAAGGCCGGCAAATCGGAGTGGAAACACAGTTTAGCCGAAGAAAATTTTCACCGGAGAGCAGGAGGCTCACCGGGCATGCACGGTTCTAGGATTGTCTCTCTTTAGGCTCTAGATATTGTGTTGAAAGAGAGAAAAGAGAAGGATATATGAAGAAAACCGTGTCTAAATTACACAATGAAAGCTGAATAATATAGACCTATTACAATAAATACAAGATCCTAATTACCATAATTACATGATTTGGTTAGCCTATACAACGAATCTAGACATAATTTTCAACAAAGGGCATGTTAGTAATGTGATATTTAGTTTTATTAAGAAAAATGAAAAAACCCACAATTTCTCTCTCCTCAGTCCTCACACACCAATTCCCTTGCTCTGCAACAATGTCAATCTTCTATGGAGCTCTCATGCTCACAAGATCTCCCCAAAACACAACTCAATCTTCGGTCTCCATCTTTGGGTTGTCATTGGAATCCTCATTGGCTGTGTATAAGCATTGGAAATTGGACCTGGAAAAGTTTTACCATCACACACTCATATTTATTCAATATATATAAGCTGTTAACTGAGAATTGGTGACCCATTAGGCATTTACTTCTCTCTTCAAAAGCCATTGGAGGCATTTGCCTGAAAGCTGATATAATTAAAAAAAAACCAAAATGATACAAGTGCAGATTATTTAATTGAAATAATTAATTGCTCTATTATCAATTATGTCATAGATATATGACTGATTGTTAGAGTTGGCTCCTTGTTGTGTTTAAAGGGCCATGACACCTTCAAGATTTTTAAAATTTTCATCTATACATGTATTGTCTGTTTCTGGCATTGCCGTGGGTGGCTGGAGTTGGTGGGGCTCAAGGAAGTGTATAATCTCCTGGATTTCCTTCGACACAGCCGGAGTTTTGACAACTTTGGTGTTGATGGTGCCGGCAAGAGATGAGGCAGAGAGGAAGAAGAGGGTAAAGACGATGACACAGCCAACAAGGATTCCAATGACAACCCTCCCTTTGGAGAGCTGTGTCCATGAAAGCTTCATCAAAGATTGATATTGTTGCGGAGCAAGGGAATGGTGTGTGAGGAGGAGAAAGAGGATTTGTGGTTCTTTTTTTTTTTTTTAAACTATATCACATTACTAATATGACCTTAAATTTTAAAGTTGTTTTAAATAGAAAGAATAATGAGTTTTTTGTCCAAAAGCTAAAGGTAAATAATAAAATTTGATTTGTGGATAAAACAAAATAATTCCAGAAAAAGGAAGCTTGGTTCTTTCATTTTTGAAGTGTAGAGATTAAAATAAAATGGGATCTGAATTTCAGAGGATGAAATTGTAGTTCTGCTAGTTCTTATCTGTGCTAAATGTATACTAAAGTCTCCTAAATAATAATGCTCTTTTGTTTTCAAGTAACACAAAATGAGTGGTTAAATCTGTGTTAGAATATCTCATAATATCTTTATTGTATCTTAGAATATTTTAGAGTATCTTAGAAGATCTCTTAGGAGTTATTTCCTACTCATTATATTTCCTAATTTATTTCCTTATTTAATTTAAATAGTATTAGGAGTTTATATTAGTATAAATAGGATTATTGAGTTAATATTTTGTATCACATCATCAACACATCATTATATACAGGAGAATATTATTCAGAGTCTCTATTCTCTCTTTTCCTCTTCCCCATCTAAACTTATAATTTCAACGAATATTTCTCATTAGAGCCATTATTCTTGACATTGGCTTCAATATCTTAGGTTTTTAAAACAGATAAACCTTTTTGTTGGGCATGTGATAAGCTTTTTAGTCTTGTTGAAATTATTGGGTTTAGATAGGAAAAGAGGAAAAATGATAAAGGATAATATGATATTAGATTGATATGGTGTTTGTAAAATACAAAGCATTAATACCTATTTATACTAATTATTTGGTTAAGTACTAGTGTAGTTACAAGCCCAATTCCACTAATATATAAAACACTTAACCCTAATTAAATAAAGGAATAAATCAAGAAATATAATGAAATTAGGAAATAGCTCCTATAATTGCTTCTTCAATTAGATGACTAATTGATTTCACAATATATTCTGAAGATCTTCTAAATTATTCTGAGATACATTGTAGACATTTTGATACTACCCTCAAGCTAAAGCTTACTAAGCTGTAAGCTTGTTACAAATAAACATAAATATTCTTAAAAATAATGTGGGCTCCATAAACCATAGTTGGAAAGATAACTCAGGGATGCTGGAGATGTTGGAAAGATATTATGCAAGATGAGCACTGCTGGAAAACAAAATTTGCAAGACGGCTGGAATGATGCACAGCCAGAAGAGCTGGTTGGAATGTTGCATGGCCAAGGAGAAAGAGACATCATTGTAAAGAGGCATAGTGGAAGAGATACCGCTGGAACTAAGCATAACAAAAATTTCTTGGCAAGCAGTTATGCATAGCAAGGCCTAACTTCTCCAAACAGGAAGAACATATAGGAGAAAATCTTGAAATTGTAACTAAGGCTGGTGCGAGTCACTGCCTTGGAAATTAAGACTAAGGTTGGTGTGAATCTCAGCCAATAGAGAATTCATCACTAGTATGAGTCATGTAAGATAGAAATCACCAATAGTATGATTTGTTGGTGGGAGGCTGGTGTAAATCTTAGCCAACAGATAATTTATCACCAATATGATTCATCGGTGAGATAGGAGAAACCGCCACTGATATTATCGTCAGTGGGGAGAGATGTCATCGCTGGAATGACTTGTTGTTAGGAAGAGATGCACCACCAGTATGGCTCATCGGTGGGGACATATTTCTGCTTTATTGTTCTCGCTCTCCCCTTCAATGCCATGCCAACATTGGAAAATCAACAATAGTACCATACAAGGGAATAATTTCAGCAAAGATGAAGATTTAACAAGAGGACACCGAGGTGGTAGTCTCAAGGCCCCGACATAACTAAAAACAAAATCCAGTATCTGACAAAAGAATAAGGCCAAACAGGCCTAACATCAGACAAAATATCAGCAAACCAGCACCGACATGCCAGATAAAGTGAATAATCACATCAATGTTATTGTTAGGAATAAAGACTAAACAAGGCAAGTGAGTCAAACAGCAAGAAAATCCTCCAAATGGAAAAATTGTCAAGCCAAACAGGGAATAGCACATCCTATCAACAACCAAACAGCATCAGAAGGATGAGAACCATGACAAAAAGGCAAAGGGTATGGTCGGAAACTAAACAGCAACCAAGTTTGTATTAGTCACTGACAAAAGTGACCAGAAAAGGGTTGTGTTGGCAGTCACGGATGAGTTTTCTGGCAATGAAATCAACGAGACTTGACAAGAAAAGGGGCCAAACAAGTTTGGGCTTAACAAGAATGGGTGAGCCGACTTGTTCTAAAGAAAAAGGTTGGCTGAGAAAGTTGCTGGGTCTTGGCAAATGTCTAGAAAAGTTGCCACATTGATATGAAAAGCTAATGTTAATTAAAGCAAGATGATAATAGAGGACACTAAACAAAGGAGTTTAAAAAATTTTTGGAACTCGGCAGCTGAATAATGATGGGACTAGGTCATGGAGGCTGGTATAACGTTGATACCATGTTGAAATTATAAGGTTTAGATAGGAAAATAATAAAAGAGAGAAAGGAGGCTCTGAATATATGATATTAGATTGATATGCTGTGCGTAAATTACAAAGCATTAACACCTGTTTATATTAATAATTAGGTCAAGTACTAGTGTAGTATTACTAGTACAATCAAATGAATAAATAATTTCATAGTATATTCTAAAGATCTTC
Source organism: Ormosia semicastrata (assembly GCA_029884595.1). Classification (NCBI taxonomy): domain Eukaryota; kingdom Viridiplantae; phylum Streptophyta; class Magnoliopsida; order Fabales; family Fabaceae; genus Ormosia; species Ormosia semicastrata. Next base: position 11,639,631 of record JAQQTO010000062.1, on the reverse strand, counting down.
TAAGATATTTTAAAAATATTTTAAATTATTTTGATATACTGAAGATATTATGAGATATTCTAACAAGTCTCTCCCAATGCTGCTGTTGGTATGAGAAAAAACAGCCAAAAGAAAGTAATCAGTATTATTAAGGGAATTATCCTACCACATTTTCTATACTTAAAAACCCATGATTCATATAATCTCTTGATGTGGCATCTCTTTACACTTAGCACTGCTATTAAAGCATATTCTACTTAACATGAAGTTGTCATCATCTTAAGCGTGAATTTTCTCTTGGATGCATAATATATTTTCCCTTGCATGTTGTCACTAGTTCCTGTTTGTAGATCGTTGGTGCAATTTGATTATAAAAGGTTCAATATATTGTGCCATTGCATTTCAATTGGCAATATTTTATTGGTCAATGCTAGGTTTCTTGCGAAAAAGTGACTGAAATGAGGCAGGAGCTTGAAACTTTGGATTGGAAAGCAAAATCCTTAAGTGAATTCATTCATAGTTACTGCAAGTTGGAAGGAGATCAAAGCTGTGCCGACACCATAAAATCTGTTCATGATTATTTGCAGAAGAGAATGTCTTACAAGTTTATATTCCAGAATTTGAAGGTCTTTCGACTTTTGATGCAGTTCTTGTCTACACACAAGATAAAATGTCATTTTCTGACAGACTTCCTCTTTGTTTCCACTTTTTATTTTAGTTGTGGGATATTGAAGATTTTGAACATATGGATGGTTGTTACAGAGTTCTTCTCAACTATTGCAGTTATATCATCCAGAGGTTCGTTAATCTTGATTTGCTTCCTTACTTATTTTTGTGATTGGAGCTTAAGTATATCTTTTATGACATGACTAAATATGCAAGTGCCTATTGGTTTTGATGGAATATAGGTTCACGGTAAATGCTGGTCTACCTAGCATAATAATTTCATATAACTTGAATGATGTGAACATTGTGAAGGTAATTTGGTTGACAATTGGTCTGTTTTAATATGATATTCAATATTCATACCTTCTTTTCTAATATGATGTGCTAACTTTTCAGACTTTTCCACACATGGATGCTTTTTCTGCGTTTGCGTTTGTCTTAAATCCTCATACCACTAAGAAATACGCTGGTTCAATATGTTTGGCACAAGAAACACAGGTAAATTACTCTATTTCTTATGTTGATTTTCTTAGCATGTTTATTTCATTCTGTATTTCATATTTTCTTTCTTTTTGGAGGGATTACTATTATAGAAAATAGAGATAATTGGAGGAATTGTGTGTTAAATACACACATAAACTGATATTTATATACATAGTGGTACATAGATGATTCATGAATGTATTAAGTATAAACGATAATTCCTATGAAGTCACTAAGTCCTATGACACGTGTAACATATGAAACATGTGAAATATGAGCTTTTATTCTAACACTCCCCCTCAAGCTGGAGCATATATATCATATGTTCCAAGCTTGTTACAAATAAAATCAATCTGAAGCCCTCTGCGGGATTTAGTAAATATATTAGCTAATTGCTCATTGGAGTTGACAAAACCAGTCGTGATCTCGCCTGAAAGAACCTTTTCTCTGACAATGATAGTCAATCTCTATATGTTTGGTCATTTCATGAAAAACTGGGTTAGAAGCAATATGTAAAGTAGCTTGATTGTCACAAATCAGTGTCATTTCCTTGACCTCTGTGCTAGATGTAGCAAACTATGTTCTGCTTTTTACTTCGCCATGATATTAAGTTACCTCCAACAGAGACACAATACCCTGAGGTTGATCTTCTATCTGATGGAAAACCGGCCCAATCAGCATCAACATAGCCAACAACTTGAGTATTGCCTTTGTTTTCATAAAGTAACCCTTTTCTCAGTGCACTCTTGATGTATCTGAGTATGCGAACCACGACATCCCAATGACTATCACAAAGAGCATTTAAAAACTGACTTACCACACTTACAACAAAAGTAATGTCTGGTCTAGTTACTGTAAGGTAGTTAAGTTTACCAACTAGACGTCTATATCTGCCAGGGTCTTGTAGTGGCTCCCCCTGACCCAGTAGTAGTTTGACATTGGGATCCATTGGAGTATCACTAGGACGACAATCCAACATACTTGTTTCCTCAAGTATGTGTAAAGCATATTGTCTTTGCATGATGGCAACTCTTGTATGAGACTGAGCAACCTCAATGCCCAAAAAATATTTTAGAGGGCCCAAATCTTTTGTCTGAAAATGGTTTGACAGATGTTGCTTTAGATGTTGGATACTAGCCTCATCATTTCTTGTGAGGACAATGTCATCTACATAAACCACAAGATAGATACAAAGGCCAAGTGAAGAGTGTCGGAAGAACACAGAGTGATTAGCCGCACATTGAGTCATGCCGAATTGTTGGATGACAGAGTTGAATCTCCCAAATCAGGCACGAGAAGATTGTTTAAGTCCATAGAGAGATCGGCGTAGTTGGCAGACTAAGTCTGGTGCTTCGTGAGCAATAAATCCTGGTGGCTGTTGCATATAGACCACTTCTTGTAATTCACCATGCAAGAAAGCATTCTTGATGTCTAGCTGATGAAGGGGCCAGGAATGAATAGCAGCTATGGCAAGAAAGAGGCGGACTTAAGCAATTTAGCTATAGGAGAAAATGTATCCCCATAATCAAGGCCAAAGATCTATGTGTATCCTTTGGCCACTAAGCGGGCTTTCAAATGATCAACTTTCCCATCAGGATCTGTCTTTACAGTATAGACCCATCGACAACCAACCATCGTTTTACCAGGAGGTAAAGGGACAAGTTCCTAAGTATCACTAGAGTGTAAAGTAGCCATTTCGTCAACCATAGCCTGTCGCCATTTTGGATGAGATAGAGCTTCACTTGTAGTTTTAGGAATAGAAACAGAGGTCAAAGAGGACACAAAGGCATAATAGGAAGGTGATAAACAATGATAACTCAAATGGCAAGCATAAATAGGGTTAGGGTTACGAGTGGACCTGATACCTTTACGTAATGCTATAGGCAGTTTTGGGGCAGGAGGCAGAGCCGAAGAGTCCGATGGAGTAGAAGATGAGTCACAAGGAAGACTGGGAATAGGATCTGAAGCAACATGAATGGTTGTTTGATCAACTGGGTTGATGGATGCAGGAACAGGGTGTGGACGAGGTCTTTGCTGATATGTAATCAAGGGAGGAGCTGAGACAGGTGTGGGACTAACTTGAACAAGAGAAGGACCAACTGGTAACATACTGTGAAGGTTATGATGCTCATTAGACGAAGATGGAAAGAACGGACGAGTCTAAAAAAAAGTGACACTAGCAGAGACAACGTATCATTTGAGATCTGGGGAGTAGTATCAGTAACCTTTTTGCAACCGAGAGTAGTCTAAGAAAAGACACTTAAGAGATTTGGCAACCAATTTATCTTTTCTTGGAGTGAGGTCATGTACAAAACAAGTACAGCCAAAAACACGAAGAGGAAGAGAATAGAGATCCTGGTTAGGAAACAATAGAGAATGGGGTACCTGATTTTGGAGGACGGAAGAAGGCATGCGGTTAATGAGGTAGCATGCAATCATGATTGCGTCGCCCCAAAATTGAAGTGGTGTATTGAAGTGAAGGAGCAAGGTACGAGCAGTTTCAACCAGGTGGTGATTTTTCCTTTTGGATACACCATTCTGTTGTGGGTATGAGCACATGATGACTGGTGTAAAATGCCCTGTGAAGTAAAAAAGGATTGAAATGGGGCAGAAAAATATTCACGAGCATTGTCATTTCGTAGAACTCTAATAGAGGTATCAAATTGAGTTAAAATTTCTGAATAAAAACCTTTAAATATGGAAAACAGTTCAGGGCGATTTTTCATTTGAAATAACTAAGTACAATGGGAAAAATCGTCAATAAAAATAACAAAATATTGATAACCCAATGTAGAAGTGACACGACTAGGACCCCAAATATCTGAATGGATTAAAGCAAAAGGAGCATTAACTCGTTTATTGACTTGTGCAGGAAATGAACTACGAACATGCTTTCCCAACTGACAAGATTCACACTCTAGTGTTGACACTTTAGAAAGACTAGGTATCATAACATGTAATTTCTGTAAACTAGGATGTCTCAAGCGTTGATGAATGATTTCAGGTGACTCAAGGGCAAAATAAGCAAATAGGAGATGCGGGAACAGTGAGGTGATACAAATCTCGAGACTCAGTCCTACTCCAATTGTGTGTCCGGTACCCCAATCCTGTACAACAACAGTGTCATTAGCAAAGATAACAGAATAAGGCAGGGTATGAGTGAGTTTGCTTATAGATATCAAATTAAAGGGACAACTAGGTACAAATAGTACAGAATCTAAAGATAGAGTGGGAAGGGGGTTAGCTTAACCAATGCCTTGGACTTTGGTTTGAGAACCATTGGCTAAAGTAATACTAGGTAGTGCATCTGTATAGGTAAGGTGGGAGAAAAGGGTTTTGTTACCAGACATATGATTAGAAGTGCCAGAATCAAGGATCCAAAGTCCCAAAGATGAGGACTGTGAAAGGAAGGTTGCAGGATTACCAGGTTGAGTGATAGGAGTAATTGACTACATGGTTGCCTTGAGCCAGATGTACTCATTGTACTCAGCGGTAGAGAGGGAAACCTTGTCAGATGAGTCAGATGGGACAACTTGAGCAACATTCACAGTTTTGGATTGTTGGTTGGCCTTAGTTTTGCAGTGTTCCTTAATGTGACCAATTTTTTTGCACAAAGTGCATTGCTGATTGGCCTTGGTTCTGCATTGTTCTTCAATGTGACCAAATTTGTTGCAAAAGGCGCATCGAGGACGAGGACAAGTACCACCACGACCTCCTCCACGTCCACCTCGGTTGCTGGATTGGGAAATTAGGGTAGATGATTCAACAGGTGCAAGAGATGGAGCAACAATTGTAGGAGTTGAAAGACGCAACAATTGTTCCGAGACTGTATCATATAAAGGAATGGTAGGGCTCAAGAGTATTTGATTGCGGACTGAATTAAGCTCAGGTGGCAAACCAGCAAGGGCAAGGACCATGAAGAACTTTCCACGTTGTTTGGCATGTTTCTCTACATTGTCGGTGAAAGGCACAAGTGCATCATACTCCGTAATCAAAGTATCGAGCTTACTCAGATAGGTCTCCATGTCCATGTCTTGTTTCTTAGAGGCGATCAGGTTAGAAACAATATTGTAGAGACGGTGGACATAATTGGAGTACAATTTCTTAGCCTTGGCCCACACATCATAGCATGCACGAAAAGCATAGTACTGAGGTTGAAGCTTGGCATCAATGGAGAACCACAATACACTGCAAAGAGAAGCATCAATCTGTTTCCACTTGGCCTGGTCCTTGTTAGGAATGTCCTTGGCTTGTTTGACTAGGTGTTCATGATGGCCCTGACTTTCAAACCATAACTCCACAGCAGCAGCCCAAGATGTGTAATTGGTTGTCCCTATCAATTTTTCACATAGGATCAATGGGACAGTAGTGAAGTTAATGGCAAAAGATGAGCATGAGGTAGACATGTTGGTGAGGGTTAAAAAAAAAGGGCTTAGTAGGTTGGGATTTAGTACTAGAATGGCTGAGGCAGAGGGTGGGGAAAACAATAAAATAAAACAAAATCTCGTAACAGTCCAAAAACCAGAGAAGTGAGATGGAGTTGCGGGTTGGTATAGGTTGGGAGAAGGGAGGTGAGGTCGGAAAGGGGTAAGGGGTTTGCCAACGGTGGTGCCGGAGAAATACGATGGCCGGAGAAGGTGGCACTTGCGCTCACGGGCCAGCGCGTGGGCGGAGCAGCAGAATGTTGGAGTCGCATGTGGGGGTGCGTGCGGTGGCTGGTGGCGGTGGGTTAGTCGCGATTGAGCGGGTCGGCGGGTTCTGCTACTATTCTGGGTCGACGACAGTGGTGGGCGTTGCCGGAAAAGTAACAACTGGTGAAGGCACAGCTGTTTGGACACAACCACTAGTGATGCACAGTGGTGAGGATCTTAACCTGCTACTACTGATACCATATAGAAAATAGAGATAATTCGAGGAATTGTGTGTTAAAATACACACACATAAATTGATATTTATATACATAGTGATACATAGATGATTCATGAATGTATTAAGTATAAACGATAATTCCTATGAATACACTAATTCCTATGAAGTCACTAAGTCCTATGACACGTGTAACATATGAAACATGTGAAATATGAGCTTTTATTCTAACAACTATATTTATTATGATTAGTGATGGTGCTAGTGATCCACAATTAGCATTTATTTTGCAAAATCTGTTGGATATGGACCAGGCCATTTAAACTAATGGTATGGATCATATATAACATTGACTGTGATTTATAGGATGGTTAAGAGGATTTGGTATCAAAGAAGCTAAGCCCTTGGACAGATCTTGAAAAAAAAAAAAGAATCTAGTTATAAATTTGAAATTGTTTCCTTCTCGATTTCTGTTTATATAAAATGGAGGAAAGAGCTTCATTCTTCTCAAGAGAACGCTTGTAGGATTCCAGCAACTAGAGTTTTAGAAGTTTCTTTCAGCAGAAGAGAGGCTAGGTAACTGAAGTTGATACATGGTTGGCTAGATAAATTTTTTTCACTGGTTATGCACATCTTTTGTTGATCCATGTCATAAAGATTTGATAAAGTTTTACGTTGGCTGTCGATTGCCTAAGAAACCAACAAGAGCATAAGATTAGTGTTGCAGAGATGAGGATGTTGCGCTGGATGTGTGGCCATACAAGACAATATAGGATTAAGAATGAATGCATTAGAGAGAAAGTAGGGGTAGCACCTATTGTGAAAAAGATGGGAGAATCTCGCCTTAGGTGGTTTGGACATGTAAGGAGAAGACCTTTAGAAACCCTTGTAAGAAGAGTAGATCAGGTGGAGAATAGCTCAATAACTAGAAGTAGAGGAAGACTAAGAAAGACTATAGGTGAAACGATTAAAAAAGATGTAGATTTGCATAACATTTCTGAAGACTTGGTTTATGATAAGACACAATGGCGTTGTTTGATCCATGTAGCCGACCTCACCTAGTAGGAAAAGACTTGGTTGTTATTGTTGTTGTTGTTGTTGTTGTTGTTATGCACATCTTTTCTTTAAGGTTACTTCTTTTTAGGCTCTAGCTATCATGTTGAGAGTAAGGGAAACAGAGGCATATGCTGTACCATGTTTATTATCTACACACAGGTATCTAAATATATAGTAATTTGTTAATAAATACATGGATCCTATTTACTCTAATTAATTACAATAATTACATGATTTGGGTTGACTACTGTATATAAGATGAACCTAGATACCTACTAGTAAAGTACATAATAATTCACTAATAATATTTTCAACACCCAGAAAGGTAGAAGGAATATAGTGATTCTTTATTTCTCCCCAAGGATATTCCTTATTCACCTAAACTTCTGCTACACTGTCTCCTGTAATCTTTTGTATTCCTTGGGCTAAATGCTTGCTTGTACAACCTGATAGCTTACAAGTATTAAAGAATAGCAAACGAATGAATACTGACTGTTTTCCAACATATTGTTGCTGTAGCTGACTTGCTATTATATGCAGATAACAAGTTCACTTCTAAGTAATTTGCTAGATGTGGTTGAGGAGGTTCAGTTAGCTCGGATGGGGATTAGAAATTTGGTCCAGGCAAAGTTCTATTCTCATTCAGGTAAACAAATTTCTTCTCTACTCCTTAAAATATTACTGTGAGCCTTGTAGTTGGATCCTCAATTATATGCAGAAAATTCTTCCAATATTTTATTGGAACCGGTTGCTGCCTTGCATTTTCTGACTTTTGATCATGTTGATAAGGACAAACTGGAGTTTCACTCTAATTTATACTGTTTTGCAGTTCAGCAGCTTGAATTGCAACTATCTTTCATTGACTTTTATAGTGGCAGGAAGGTGAAAGTGACTCTTGATATGACATGCTTAAAATGGTAAAGTCCTGCACTTTTTTTTTTGGTTAATTTTTATGTCCTGCTCATTTGATCCTTTTCTACTAAGTGTAATGTGTTTCTCGCTTGTTCCAATTAAATATATTACCTGTAGGCTCTCATATAAGCACCATTTATGAATCACTAGAACTGAGACTCTGGGATGTTCCATCTTTCCAACTTTCATTTAGATCATTTTAGTTTTGATTCATACTTCATACTTGCTGCAAATTTTTCCTTATATTTAATATTTTATTGTGATATGATGTTACTTTGATTGCCTTTAACTCAGCTGAGCCAATACTTATTGATGTATCGGATGTCATTAATTTTAATGCTATTTCTACATTTGTTTTTTTTTGGTATACTACATTTTTTTTTTGCCATAATGCTATGCCTACGTGAGATCAGCTTTATCGGCTTTATTTATGGTGATATGTTTTTTTGTAATTAAAGACGCTGATTGATTTGACAAATGGTTTCTGAGCAGTGGGGCCTATCCTGTCGAGGTCCTTCCATCTCAAATTTATGATTCTGCTAGTGGGGATCAAAAGCCTCTGCCTTCATCGCTTGTAGATGAAATAAGAACTGCAGCTGAGAGCGTGGGAGTTGGGTATTCAAGAATTATTAGGCTTTGTAAGTGTATTTCCCAGGCAGTTCAGGCTTGCACTCAAAGCAGATGATCGACAATTTTGCTTGTCTGATTGCTTTCCATTGTTGTCAATTTTGGGTTTTGGGTGGATTGTCCATTAGAGCTGTACCTTGTATATATTCACTTTATGGTCGTTCGACTGTAGATTTTAACTGTAACTAGTTCTAACACCATTTTTGAAGCATGGTGTGTTGTGTTGCTACAAATGGATGAGTAATTGTCATGCAGCATAGAAAATTTCACACTATTATCCAATGGATAATGCTGCCAAAGTCTGGGACGTTTATCCATCGAATGAAATCAGTCTTTTGAGATGTGTACTTTTTAATTTAAAAAAAAAAAAGGCTGTGCTGTGGAGACTGCTCTTTGTAGCACTGGCCTTATTCAACCAATCTTGTGTTACAGCAATGCAGTTTAGACACCAATTTTTTCTTACGCTTTCAGTTATAATTATTTTTTTATTTTTAATAAAGAATTTTGGTCTCTTAATTTCATGATTGGAATCTTGTTACTCCTTGTTTCAATTGTATCAATGTCACTTTGATTTCTCAACAGATGCAAGGAAATGTTGGGTTCACAACAATAGTTAGCCAACGGGTCAAAATTTGCTGCATTTATTGACTTAGAACAGATTCTTATGAATTTTAAAAGTATTACATTTTGTTTACCAAAATTATTATAATACGTGGACCGCGTAATCGTGTATATTAAATTAAATTTGAAATATTAGACAATACAATTTACAAAAAATATTAATGAATCGTAATATTACTTTGATAGAGACCATTTGACATTATTTAAAAAATATAAAGAATTTTTAAAATGATTTTAAACTATATGAATTAAATTTAATTTTGAGTAAAATATGAAAGAAAAATCAATAATTTAATATTTTTTAATGTCATGACATGTGTTAAATCAGACGCAAGCTCTAACACATGTAACTGTGTAATAATTTGACAGCTATGCACATTTCAAAGTGCAAGAGTCCTCATATTGCAAATTCAAATGACAAGTTTATAAAAAAAGAAACTAGACATAAAGAAGTATATATATAGCAATATAGGCTTCTTTATCTTATAACAATAAAAAATGATAGGTACACATCAGTGTTAAAGACATATTTCATATTTGTTTGTGAGTAAATATATAAAAATATAAAATAAATTTAATTGTAGTTAAATAATAAAAATTATATAAATATAAGATGATATATTACAATTGCAATATCTTTTCTCAGTTCTAAGTCTGTAATATAATATCGAAATTACTTGGAAGCGAAGACACAACTTATGAAAACCAATGGGTGACAAGTGGCAACCAAAGGGAAGGAGTAGTGAGTTAGATGTAGTGGAGGTTGCACAACAATAAAAGAACCTAAGAAACTGTTCGTACAGATAAGGCATTTTGGTACTTAATGCTAATTTTATCATGCAATGCCCACTCAATCGACAATGAAAAGACATGTAAGATCCAACCTTACCATCACAAAAATTGCAACTTTTTCATGAATTCACCGAAGGGCCTTCACTTTCATGTTATTTACATATTCGTGCCACTTGCTAGTGCATTTAATTATTCAGTTATACCTACCACCTTTCTTTCTCTCTCTTTTTCGGGCTATTCGAAAATAACTAAAGAGTAACGGCTACGCTAGCCGTAAACTGAACGCAGCATTTTTAGACTGGCTTATCATTCAATTTTATGGAGAGTAAAATATTTTAGTCCTCAAATCCGTATGAAATTTGTCTTCGCGTAACTTGCCATCAGTTAAATTTAAGTGAGATGTTCATATGACACGTTGAATATTATGTTGGATGTAGATGTTGGGCAGCTATTTTCTTCCACTAAAAACATCATATAATAAAATATATAAAATTAAGTCAAGTTAGTCCTATGATGAGGATTACATTTTATATGTTTGATATGGAGTTCTAGTCATATTATATGTAGTCCCTTAATTATTCAACAGTAAATACATAATTTTTTTAGTAAGAAGGCTTAAATTAGAACAATTTCAAGGATAAGAGTTAGTGATAAAAGAAAAAAATGATAAATTTTATGAATTATTTTCCAAAAAAAAGAAAGCCCTTTAACAAACAACCTAAGAATAAGTAATACAAAAGTATGAGAATTTTAAAAGTATTTTGATGGTTAGACATTAAGAAAATATTGTCTGGTCACCAACTTAACACAAAAAGGTCCTAAAAAATATTATAAATCCCTCTTAGTATGTGTGCTAGTAAATAGCAAACAATACAATTAATTGTCGAAGCTATAGGGAAATAACTAGAGAAAAGATTAAGGAAGAACAAACACATTTCACTTCTTAATTACAAGTGATTTAAGAATGAAAGATGTATCCCAATAAATAATGTTTTATTGGAATATTTTAACGAGTTTAATGTACAAGGAGAAGACTAAACAAGGTGGAAGAGGGGTTAGTGTCTTCAACATAGTTTCCAATATGTATAAAATTAATAAAGTATATTAGACCAAAACTCTCAAAGGCTTTCTCAAATATTTCCTCTCAGTCGTTTTGGTTATTGTATGTGTTTTTATGAATATGTTGTAAGCACCAGAACCCTTTTGAAGTAATACTTCCTATTTTAGTTTTGATGCTAACAAACTATATTGAAAATATTAATCTATTACGCTTTGTACTTGAAATGGTTTAACATGATACTTGTGGAGTTTTTTTGTTAGTAATAACTTCTTCAGGACTAAAATAATTATAAGGAAGCTTTCTGGATGATTAAAGAGAGCCAAAAAGATTAACTTTTGACTTGAGAAAGTTCAAGGTGTATCTTGAGAGAGTTCCCAAAGAACATGAGAGAGTTCATCTTGAGAAAGCTGTGAGAGAGTTCATCTTGAGAAGGCTGTGAGAAAGTTCAAGAACATAAAGAATCTCCACAATGACCAATCCAAGAGCAAATCAAAGATCAAAATAAAGCTATCATCATCCAAGATATCAAGATGAAACATGAAATTGATGATGGAATCAAAGGACAACAAGATTTGAGAAAGATCAAGTTTGAGAGAGCTGCTGAGAATGTCAGCTGAGAAGAAACATGAGAAAGTTCCTGGACAACATGAGAAACTTCCTGATGAACCTGAGAAAGTTGGTCCAAGTGCAAGAGCTGAGAAAGTTCACATCAAGTTGAATAAAGAATGAAGAACTATCCTAGAATATATTTGAAGAATGAACAATGTTAGAAGAGCATGATTTCTCACCTACAATTTCAAGCTCATATCAACAAAATGAGAAGAAATCTACTTGAGAAGACTGAAGACTTGACAAAGTTAGTTGAGAACATTCAAGCTGAGAATAGTCATAAAGAACCTTTCTCAAAGTCTTTAAAGAACAATTTTGGAAAGCAAAGCTAATAAGATGATCAAGATAAATTTTTAATCGAGCTACCAAAGGTGAAAGTTGAAGCTCAAAATGGCCAACAATAGATGAGAAGCATCAGAGTGGAAGATTTGAACAAGTGCTTACAAGCTGAGACAGGTTGAATGCTAGAAGAAAAAGTTTGAAGCCTTTTTGAACAATATTACAAGCCTATAAGAGACAAGGTATGCAAAGTCATACTTTGAAGAAATCAAGTTCAAAAGGATAAGTTTGAAAGATTCCATCCAAGCATAGTCTAAGTTAAGCCAAGCCAAAGTTGAGAAAGTTCGAGTTGAGAAAGTTCGAGCTAAAAAAGCTCGAGTTGAGAAAGTTTAGCACCAACAACCTTCTTACCTATACCAGAAAACGACAACCAGTAAGTGTTCCAACGACTAGTAATAACTATTTTCCACGTGGAATCACTTGGGACTTGATCTTAATGGGTAGAAACATATTTCCAAACATAAATACGACCTACCCATGAAGATTAATAAGAACTTTGCATGGATTAACATTAGAAAAAGCCAAAAAGTTATATTTGAGTTCATATCCTATTTTATGTTCTCCTTAAGAGAAGAATTATAGTTTACATCTTAGAAGCAAAGGGTTATTGAGCTTAAAAATGAAATACACTCCTTGAGTGATTAGAAAGCCTACCCATGAAGATTTGAAGGTTAGAAGCTTTAGCCTTAAGAGCATAGTGAACATATAGTTGAACCTTCTCATCTTTACCTACTTGACCTTCTTTTTGATAAATCTTTAGTAGGTGTATTGTGAACTCCTCTATATTGTGTTAATCGACTCTTTGAGTGTTTTTGAGAGCTACCCAGTTGTTACAAACACCTCTTTGCTGATATTGATCTTTGTGTGTTGGTGGTGAGCTTGTGGGTTGTATAAGCTACATAGAAGCTTAGTTAAGCTTGTTGTTCACACTTGGAGAGGCTGAGGGGAAAGAATACTCATTGATTCACGCCTGGAGAGGATGAGGGAAAAGAATACTTAGTGTAAGAGCCTGAAAATGCTTGGTAAGAAAGAACACTTGTTTATAGTGAAAATCCTAGTATTTGCTAGGTACTGGATATAGCCCCAAGTGGTTTAGGGGTGAACTAGTATAAATCCTTGTGTCTTACTTCTCTTTCTGGAAATAAGTTTGCCCCAATGATTTAATATGTTAAGTTTTGATGATGACAAATACAAGACAAAAAGAATGATGCTTATGCTTGATAGATGTGCTTAATAGATAACAAATACATTACAAAAGAATATTGATCATATTACATAGATGTGCTTAATGAGATATATTGTATCATGCATGATTATGTACTTTATCTAGTTATATTTCACTTAATAATCATGCAATGAGATATGTGTAACATTCTTCATATAATATATTTAATAATGCTTGATATGAGTTATAATGAATTAATATTAGATTTGACTCTATTTAAATGAAAATGTGCAAAGTATTCTTTGTTGCATCCTTTGTAGAGATATTCATTAGTAATTAATAAATATCTTATTTAGATGTGTCTATAAAAGTCTTATATGCATGTTAAACTAATCAAGTCCAAGTTCTTCAAGAATAGCTTATAAGACTTAGATCTTATGTAAAGGATAGTCCAAGTACCAAGAGTGAGCATTGAAACAAGAAAGTAAAATATCATAATTGTGCTCAACTCAAGAAGAATGAGAATGAAAAGATGTTTCAAGCTTTTGCAAGATTTGAAGAGAAGAAACTTTTGGAAGTTTGAATTACATCAAGAAACCTAATGACTATAATTGATGATGACAAGATCAAGTCCAAGTTCTTCAAGAATTATTTATAGGACTTAAATCTTATAAAGATAAATGGAAATCATACTAAGCTCAAATATATTTTAACATCTTTAAAAATTTTTCTTACATTCTAAAATGCCCAACAAACATGTTTTGAAAAATTAGTCTTGGTGGTAATTCAAATTTATGAAAAATAGCCAAGTTTGTGTTTTGTAAAACTAACATTTGGTTACTCTTTTGATTCTAACTCTCAAAATACTTTGATTATTGTTCTAAAACTTATTTCATATGAAAATAGACTCAAAGATCTTTCCAATGAGTAGTCATTTGCTTTAAACGGATGAGAAACGAAGAAGTTAATTTAAAGTCAGTTTTCAAAATGAGAGTACAATAACCGATTTTGAATTTTCCATAACCGATTATTTACCATGTCAAGAGCATTTTTCATGTTTCTAAAGCTCCTAACTAATTAGGTAATTCACCTAATTGGTTAGTGTAAAAGAAAGGAGCATTTTTCATGTTTTCTTTAAGCTCCTAACTAATTAGGAAGTCCACCTAACCGGTTATTGTAAATCACAGGAGCTAAAAACTAATGCTAAAACTAATGCTCCTAACCGATTAGGAAGTCCACCTAACCAGTTATTCTAAATGTCAGAAGCCAAAACTTAAAGACCCTAACCATTTAGCAACTTCTAGTAATCGATTAGGAGATAATTTTGGAGTCAGTTTTTGACTCCTAACCGATTAGGAGAAATGTCCTAACCAGTTATCTGGGCAACCAGAAAACACTTTCCAATGGCTTTATTTTGGCATTTAATGCCTCCTAACCACCACCAATGACTCTAAAATGGCTTGGGCTATAAATACAAGTTTTGGGCATCAAAGAAATACTGGAGAACAATTTGAAAATCATCCTTGAACATTAAATTCGTGTTTCACTATCTCTTTCTCCAATCTTCTATTTTTGAGCTTAAAAGTGTGAATCCTTGATACTCATAGAGCTTCAATTTGTATTATCCACTCTTGAGAGAGTTTCAATTCATCTATACTCTGTGTAAACTATAAAAGAGGGTGAGGTATCCCTTAAAGTTGTAAATGGTAAGGCATCCCTTGTTTGAAGAGGCTCAAGCTACAAAGGGTAAGGTATCCCAAGGTGGTGTTGAGTGCTTCAATTTGTAAAAGTTTTCAAGCAACTGTTCAAGCTTGAAGGTATAGTAAAAAATATTGGGTGGTTTACTTAAGGACTAGACGTAGGCCACAAGTGGTTGGTGGCTGAATCAGAATAAATCTTTGTGTTTGCTTTTCTCAACTCTATCTCTTTACATTTGCGCTTTAATTACATATGCTTGAGTTGAACTTTATTTAGCTTATTTGCTTGATTTATCTTATAGCCTAAGTGGTATTTATGAAATCTCTAACGGTTGCACTTTTGTTAAACTTATTCCACTGCATGTATTGATTAAAAATATCAAAATGTATAATTTCTCAAAGGTGTTTTAAAAATTTGTAATCACCCAATTCACTCCCCTCTTGGGTGATGGTTGCCATGACTAACACTCTTCCCTTATGTTAACTCAATTTATTCACTTTAATTCTGAACTTAAGAAAATCTAAGTGTTACTTTATGAACTAAGATAGTTTTTGAGTTAAAGTGAACTCAACAAGAACATCACTTTCTAAGATTTGATTATGTGTTCTAGTAGTTATTCTTGTTGTTAAGAAAGGGTTTTTCAAAGATAAAGTGTTGGTGTTTTGAGAGATTAACTTGCTAAGCATTTTATGTTAAATACTGAAACTGTGAAATAGTTCAGTTCAACTCAATCAGTAAACTCTCTTATGAACTCAACCTAAATTATCTAATCTTGTCCTCATATATTATTAAACCCTTTCTCCTAACCATTGTGTTTTAAAGTAACATTCTCACCTCCAAGTTTGATAAACATGAGAAAGGTGTGAGAAGTCTGTAATTTTTAAGCGAAAAACAACACAATTCAATCCCCCCTTCTTGTGTTACTACCAACTTCATATGTGATGTCGATTTGTTGTATATATTGTGAGATTTATAGTTAGTGTATTTCTCAATTAAGAGTTTTGTTTTGTTTTGTTTTTAATTTTTTTACTTTTCATCTTTTAGAAAATGTCATTTTAAAAATGAATAACTAAGGTGGTATTATATGAAAATTAAGGATGAAAAGTTAAGAGTAAATTAAGGGATCACCTCTTGTTCATTATTTTTATGAACAACCGTCTTCTCTCTTTTTAGGCCTCAAAACCCAACTTCTTCCATCAGCACCAATTAATGCACACCTTAATCTGGTGGAGAAGATGCTATCAATGATGGTGTTCTTGACTCATTATATAAGGTTGAACTTGAATTTTAGCTAACTTTTGTAATTGACATTATTATATTCATCTTCAAGTATGGGCTTTAACAACAAACTTTTTAGTCCTGTAAAAAAAATATTTTATGTAACTTTGTCATGTATTTTTTACCAACCCATTATTCAAGGTTTTTTTGGAAAATAATTCACAGAATTTATCAATTTTTTGCCTTTATCACTAACTCTTCACCTTGAAATTGTTCTAATTTAGGCCTACTTGTTGAGAAAAACAAGTATTTACTACTGAACAATTAGGGAACTATAGACAACATGACTAGTGTCGCGACCGTAAAATTAATCGCGGCGAAATAGCAACTTAAATTAAATTATTTTAATTTTAAGAGTCGCCACCAATTTTATTTGAATTTGGAAAAATTGGAAAACCTTTTATTTGGAAATGGTCTTTGGAACCAGATTGGATTCGGGAGTCGGTTATGCTTAGGGAAGGGTGGAAACTTAATCCCACTTTGCACCCCTAACGCACTCCGTCCCTAAGACGGTACCTTAGATTAATTGTGCAAATTATTAACAATCCTTGAAAATATTTATTTTACCCCTTTTGCAAACATTGTAACTAAAAAGCGAAACCACAAAATTGTGAAAATTTAAATTTGGCTTGACGGAATATGATTCCCACTCCTACGTATCCTCAAGTGCAATGAGGAATTCAAAGTCACGTAGTTCTTTTATAAAATAAGTGTGGGTTGGTTGATTTTATTTAAAATGATTTTTTGGAATTTGAATTAACAAGCCGTGCGCTCGGTTATTCAAATTAAGGATTAAATAGGTGAAGCTCGCGTCACGCTAGAGACGTCACCCATTGATTATCGAGTTTGTTACTAAATTTTTATTTAAGATTGTAAATCATCAAGCTATCGCAACTCGATGTTTACAAAATATAAGGGTTAGCAAGTCATTTGCAACTCGTGTAACCCATTTTTATTCTTTTTTAAAAAATTTTAATTATTTCTTTATTTTTTGTTATTATTATTATTTTTTAAACCTTTTTTACCCTTCTCCTTCTTATCAAAATGCATCATTATGGACAACAAATCCACGTGATTCAACCTCACACACCCAAAAGACAATCACAATTCAATTTAAAGAGATAAAAAATTTGGAGAATTTGACAACACTAACAAAGACGCACTGGGGACGTTTGGGGAGGATTTGGACCCTGAGATTCGACGGTCGGGAGGCTGAATTCTGATGTTCGACGGTCGGGAATTGCCTCTGAAGGTCGAGAACTAGTTTCTGTGGTCCGACGGTCGAGAGCTGGCCTCTGAGGTTCGACGGTCGGGAATTGCCTCTGACGGTCGAGAAAGGTTCGACGGTCGGTGGAAAAATGGATTTATTTGGGTTTGGAAGGTGAAGGTCAATGAGGGGAGTGTAGCTGGTGTGTTTCGACGGTCGAGTGAAGGGATGGATTCGACAGAATTTGGATGGGTTGTCGGTGAGAGGGTAGTAGCTGATGTGGTTCGACGGTCGGTTGAAAGGCTGATGGATTCGACGGTCGAGTGAGGGGATGGAGTTTGGTTGATGGTGTTGGAGGTTTGGATGGCTCATCGGTGAGAGGGTAGTAGCTGATGTGGTTCGACGGTCGGTTGAAAGGCTGATGGATTCGACGGTCGAGTGAGGGGATGGAGTTTGGTTGATGGTGTTGGAGGTTTGAGAGGTATGTGGTCTGGTTTGTGGGATGGTTTCGACGGTCGGGCTAGAGGTGAAGGTGGGCTTTGTGAAGTTGGTCGAATGAGGGGATGGGTTTGGTTTGAAGGGTTACGGTCCGACGGTCGCGTTCTGGTTGAAGGGAAGGATCTGACCTCAGGGCTTCGACGGTCGAATATGATGGATTTGGTTTCTGTGCGGTCAACGGTCGGTTGAAGAGGGCCCGGCTTCACGTGGTGGTGCAAGGACAAGTAGTTAATGGCTTGAAGGAAATGGCGGCGAAGGTGCAAACAGAGGGGGGTTATGGTGATGATTGTATGGTGGATTATGGTTTGGAGGTGGTCAGTGTTGCGTTGTGGGTGAAGATTGGAGGATCTGGGATTCGACGGTCGGTTGGAAGGCTGATGGCTTACCAGTGCAGTCCGACGGTCGGTTGAAGAGGGGATTCGACGGTCGGCTGGGAGGCTGTTGGATGTGGATATTGAAGGTGAGTTCTCTGGTGGTTCGACAGTCGAATAGGATGGAGCTTGGGGGTCCGACGGTCGGATGAGAGAGGATTTGGGGTTTGAGTTCGACGGTCGGTTTAGGGATATGGTATTCGACGGTTTGTGATGGAAGTAGGTGATGTGGTGAGAGATGGAAGAAATTCGACGGTCGAGAGGAGGAAGGATGTGGTTTAAAGGATTATGACCGACGGTCGATTGTGATGTGGTCTTCTCGGTTCGGGCAAAGCCAAGTGATTACGGGTTTTTAGGTGGCTATAGTGGAAAATGGTTGATGAAGAGGGAGGTTGGTGGTTTTATTCGGTTGGAAAAAAAGATGGTTACAGGAGTTTAGGTGGTTGTGGTGATGGGAGGTTTGCTGTATGGTGGTCACGTTGGAGGGTGAGAGCTTGGTGAAGGTGCTGCCATGGTGGTTACGTGAATGGTGGAGAGGTGAGGAGGAGCTTGGTTTGTGATCAGGAGGGAGAAGGATCGATGCTGCTGGTTACCTGGTGGTTGGTTTTTTTTTGAAAGTTTAATATCAGCCTCCGATGGAGATATCCCCCCCTAAGGTCTTGAAGTTGGTCCTCTCTTATTAGTTGCCAGCAGCCAGGTGATAATGGAGTGGAGTGGTTATGCATAATGGAGTGAGTGATCACAAACCGACAATGGAGTGGGTGATCATGCCAGGGGACTCAGTGAATTAGTGAGGGAGTAGTTAGAAAATAATAAAAAAGAAAAGTGAGTGTTCTTTGTGTGTGATTTTTTTTTTTGTTTTGTTTATTGTTTATTTTATTTTTTCTTTTATTTTTAATTTATACTTTTTTTTATTATTTTATTATTATTATTTTTAGCCTGGTCAAAATTGGGTGTTCACAACTAGAACTACATCTCAAACCTACAGAATGTAATCCTCTTCGCAGGGACTAACTTGATGTAATATAATGTTTTTGGTGAGTGAAGAGGGCTGCCCTGCCACATCCGCATCCTACATGGCATTTTAATGTGCCACGTTAGCGTCTCAATTAAGTTTAACTAATGGTAAGTGACGTGGAGACCAATTTGTCTAAAAAGTGTAATTTTAGGGACCATTTTGTTAATTTCTTAAAGTCAGGGACTAAAATGACCAGTGTTTATAATTTCAGGGACTAAAATGACGATTTACTCATTTTATGGAGTTTTGAGTTTGAATGTCGTTTAAATTAAAAAAAAAAGTTAAATGTGAAATTGTTTTGAAATATCACAAATCTATTTAACTTTTACATCTTTACTTGGTTCACTAAGTTTAATAAAATTTGATCGAAAATATGTAAGCTCCACAGTCTTTTGAGATGAGTGCTTAAATGGAGAGTTTTGATAATTGATAATCTATATTGAAATATGTGTTTGCTCTCATAATACTAAAATGGACTAACTTGGTTGTGTGAGATTATGCCTAGCTTTTACTTGTAGACCCTTTCTAATTACTGAGAAAGATCATATGGGAGGATGACTTAGCATAAGCTTCAAAAAGGAAATCTCATATAACCAAAAGATTCGTGTTGAATTCTAAGATAGCTAGAGTTCCTTTGCTAATTAACATAAAGACATCATTAAAGCATAAGAATTCAATTAAAGAAGCTATAAGTCTTGATGAGCAAAGTTGATGAAAAGCAATAGAGAAGTTGAGCAGAGTCACTTAAAGGCCTTACTCAAGTTGCTATAGAACAAAATAGTACGAGATGCATCAGGAAGCTATGTTTAACAGCTAGTTACTATACTTGTTGCATCAAGAAGGTTTGAAACTCAAATACTATCCCTGGAAAGTCTATAAATAGGCTCAAACTTGAAAGATGAAGGATTAGAACAATTGATTATCAATCTACCAGTGCTTACATGATATTTTACTCTACTCTACTCATCAGTTTCCTACCAACAGTTTCTTAGTTAAATATCCTATGGTAGGTGTTTCTCTTGTACTGTAACTAGTTTACTCACACTTTGGGAGAGCTTTAGAGAATTATCCAACCTTAAATCTGTTCCAAAACACTTGTACATATACGGGTGAGTATTGGTGAGCTAGTAGGTTATAGTAGCCACTATGAGAAGTGAGAAAAAAAGCTAGGAGTGGCTGTAGAAACAAAGAATACTCGCTTGTAGTTGGGAGCAACTATGGTGTATAAAGAATACTCGTTCATAGTGAAGAAAATCCTGATGATGAACTAGGGATTGAATATGGCCCCAAGTGGTTAAGGGTGAGCTAGGATAAACCACTGTGTTAAGCTATTCTCACTCTTTCTTCCTTTCTAGATCTCATTTTAAACTCACTGTTGGTAAGTTCAAACTGATATTAGGAAAGAGATTACAAATGAAGTTTATTTTATTTGAAGGAACCTTTAAAAGAAATCTTGCTAAAACTGTCTCATCCTAATTCATCATTTGTATTAAAGGTTCAATATCAATCTCTAAAGACTTAAAGGAACTGTTCTAAAAATATTTCATAAAGATTTTAATCATTGTTAGCTTGTCCATTTTTTTGCTAATATAGTTGAGTAGAGTAATAAGTGAATATACTTAGCTCCTTCATGTATCTATTGTGAATCTACTCAACTCCAATATACCACCTTGAGAAAGGTTGAGTAGACTCTTTTTGTTTTGTAGAGAAAACCAAAGTTATTGGAGTACACAATTCAACCCCCTCCTTGTGCATTTTCTAACTTCATTTTGTATTAGAGCTCAACATCTGGGTTGAGCACACTTGACCATGTGAGAGGAAAAAGATCTAAAAATAGAAATGGCAAACCAGCAAGGAGGAATGTTCATAGTAGAAGGAGCCTTAACAATCAGACCACCTGCATTTGATGGAAAAGATCATTATTACTAGAAAGATCACATGAGGTTGTTTATTGAGTCTTAACATGTTGATCTATGGGGAATTGAGAAAAAATGTTTCCTACACTCCTATTGTTCAGTATGATGATGGAAGAACAATTGAGAAACCAATGGAATAGTAGACTAATGAAGAAAAGATTAAGTTCATTCTAAACTTCAAAGTCAAGTTCTTCCTAACTTGTGCTTTATGTAGTAATGATTATGATAAGATAACTGGATGTAACATTGCTAAGGAAATATGGGACACACTGATGATAGCTCATGAAGGGACAAGTCAAGTGAAGGAGGCTAAAGTGTAATATCCTCCTTAACCTATTAGTCTTAAATATGGTTATAGAGGTACTATAACACTTGCATGAGTTACATGTTCTAGTGACATTCTGAGTTAGTTTGGGTATATTGCTATAACACTGAATGTGAAAAATAACATATAATAGCTCAAAATTGAGCATAAACTACTTAGATAAGGGAAATAAATAAGGAGAATTTATTTCTAGGTCACAAATGAATTGAACGTGATGTGGTTAATTTTGAAAAATTAACTTAGTTAGTTTCTCATTTTGAATAACACAGAATGAATGTTTAAAGGCCAAATTAAATAGGCAAGTAGCTTAGAAAATTATGAGAATTTGTGGAAACACTAAGTAAAGGGTGAGGAATTTTTTGGTAATGAGTACAGGTTAAGACAAATACCTGAAAGCCTATTAGCTTAATTCCTAAGATTTAACTTAACTTAAGAAAGAGTAATAGAACTTAAGTGTCAGCTAATGGTGTGTGGAATGATGAAACTAGGAATGAGATGAGTCCTAGAATTTTCTATAATACCTATGAAGGTTACAAAATTTATTAATGCAAGATTAAAGTATTTTAAGAGATATAACATTTCCAGTTAATATTATAGTTTTCCAACCTTATTTTTCCACTTGCCTCCACCCTCATCTCCTATTTCATTGACTTTTTCCACTCTTCTCGCCCACTCATTCATGTGGCAGCAAAAAAGGAAAGAAAAGAAGAGAGAAAAGGAAAGAAAGAAAGGAAAGGAAAAAGAGAAGAAAGGGAAGAAAGAGAAAAGTTTGGCTTCATCTTCATAGATTTAAGGTAAGGGGATTACATGGTTTCATTGCTTCACTTCACTCTTTTCTATTTATTACCACTTTTTTCTTTGATGTTTTGGTATAAGAAATGAGTTTGTGAAGTTAGAAATTGTGTAAAAGTTATGTTTATAGTTGATGAGCTTAGATTTGGCTTGAAATCTTTATAAACATGGATATGATATTATAGGTTTGATGGCTTGGTTATGTTGTTAAATCTCTTTGGATTTTGGTTTGAGAATACTTATGGTGAGAAGTACTGCTCTTTAATTCAAAATGGTTAGTTTTTGGGTGTTTTTGCATGAAAAGCTATGTTTTCTAGTTTTCTACTACTGGTAATTGATTACTAGAGTCAGTAATCGATTACTAAGTTTTTGAGAAGTTAAATTTTCACATGATAATCGATTACCATGAGATGATAATCGATTGCCAATGTTCTAAAAAACTAGATTTGCATGTGATAATTGATTACCAGGCCTCTGACTTGTAAATTTTCAGATGGTAATCGATTACCAAGAGTGGGTAATCAATTACCAAGCTTCTTTTTTAAGATTTAACTCATGGTAATCGATTACCATGAGTTGGTAATCAATTACTAGCGCACTGTTTTAGCAAATTAGAGTTTTCTACTTTATAAAACCAAACGTAACACATATTTATGCTATGCATTGGATATTAATGATCTAACTGAAGTATTTTATGATGTTAATATTCATACAACATATCTATGAAGAATAATGGTATTGTACACTCAAAATACATGAGAAATGATGGTTCTATATATTTGATTCATATTTGAGATGATGTTGGGTGTACTAAAAATATGATGGTATACTAGTAACATGAGTTGCTCCTTTATGCGTTAAAGTTGAGTTAGAATCACATGTTTGCTAGGATTTACTTTTTCACTTGGTTGAAGTAGAGCTTGTGATGAGTTGTTGTGGTATGTATATGTTTATTTTTTTAAAAAATATAACACTACATACTCCACAATTGCTATTCCTATGTATTGTAATCTTATATGGTGTGCACAATTATTTGGCCAGAGATTTGTAGGTAACCAGCCCTAAATTCTCAGAGCGGAGGCTCTCAAGGCCAGGGTTACCAGTATTGTGAGATGGTCTTAGTCCACTCTCTACCAGGTAGTGCAAGGAGTTTATTTACCCTTCGTACCCAAAAAGATACAAAGAATAAGGTTCCTAGGAATATGCAAGTTTCATGACATTGCACAAATACTATCACTATACATTTCATAAACATTATCTTAGGGCATATTCTAGGCATAAGCATATGACCTAACACAAGTATTTGCATTTGAATAACAATTGTATAGGCAATTGTTTTATTATTGAAGGTTGTTAACTATGTGTATAGATTATGGAGTTGCTTAGTGAATATTTACATAAACAGAGTATGTGAATGTTCTAATTGTATTGAGTAGTGACTTAATTACTTGTTGCAATCATAATCTATTGCTTTTAAGTTGAATTTAATGTAAATGGTTAATAATGTCATAATTAAATCATAGTTATGAATAATTGAATATTCTGCCTCAGGAAGAGAAATGATCAGTTTTTTTGGCTTTTGCCACCTTTCTACATGTTGCTAAATAACTTATTTTTCCCCGAAGTAGCTAGAGTTATCATGATGCCATGTTATGTTATTATACTACTGAGAATTGTGAATTCTCATCCCTTTGTTTATTTCCATGATAAATCTAGGTCAAGAGTCTCTCAAGGGGAAGAAAAAGAAGTGGATAAACTAGCATAATTTTATTTACTTTTTGTTCGGTGCTTATATTTTGTAGTATTTGCATTGTGATATATTAGTTCTTTTGTATTGTACTTATGCCTTTTAAGGCTCAATTTGTACATTATGATGTATAAAGTTTATGTAGATATAATTTTCTTTCCCTCATGGCTCTTTATAATAACATTTGTGGTTATTATGGATCTAGAATGTGATTTTTAGGTTAGAAGTAATGTGTCTAATTTTATTTACTTTTGTATATTTCAGATATACTAAAGTATTAATATTGGGGCATTACATTATGGTATCAGAGCAATTCACCCTGTTGAGTCAGGGTATGGGCTGATTATGCTTTTAGCCTGTGTAAATGTTCCTCTTATGTGTTGTGCATTTTCTTATCTTATTTTGAGATATATGGATAGAATTGCATGACAACCTTAGGTATGAATGCTCTTAGCTACTATCACATTGTTACATGATATTAAGACTGATCAACTCAATATGTATTGTTCTATGTGTAGAGGAAACTATGGCTTCTACTAGGCAAACTAGAGGGAATAGGAACTCTACTTCTGATGGTCCAGCTGATATGACTAGAGTTTTCATGGAGATGATAGTTGCTATGAAGGAGCAGTTTGCTATCACAAATAAGGTTCTTGAGAGGATGGAAGCAAATCCACCTCAGTAGCCAACACCGCCTACATAGCCAATACAACCAGTTCAAGAAGTACTAATGGTTAGGAACCAAAACTTCCTAGATCTTTCAGAGTTTAGGAAGACCAACCCTTAATCCTTCAAGGGAGAGTACAACCCAGTTAGAGTAGAGGGGTGGTTGAAGGAGATGGAGAAGATCTTCATAGTCATGACTTGCTTTGATGAGCAGAGGGTGTTGTTTGCCTCCTATATGTTAGTGGGGGAGGCAGAGGATTAGTGGATGGATACTTAAAGGTTGTTTGATGCATCAGGGATTTAGATTACTTGGGGGGTATTTAGGAATTCTTTCCTATACAAATACTTTCCTAAGAACCTACAGAATGCCAAGGACATGAAATTCCTGAAACTTGAGCAAGGTGACATGTCTGTTGGCCAATATGTGGCTAAGTTTGAGGAGTTGCATAAGTTCTCCTCTTACTTTAGATTCAAACCAGATGATGAGTGGAAGTGTATAAAATTTGAAGAGGGGTTAAGAGATGACATCAAGAGGGCCATTAGCTTTTTGAGATTTGTGACTTTTTAACCTTAGTAAACAAATGTAGAATTATAGAAGGTCATGATAATAAGCCTCAAGTGGAGAAAAATCATTAGGTTCTCAAAAGAGGAAAAAAAGGATGATACGTACAAGAAGGGTCTTCTAAACCTAGTTATCCTCGAGATAAAGGCAAGCAAGTTCAAATGCAACCCATGGGGCCTAAATGCCCTAAATGTGGAAGGCAGCATAGTGACAAGTCTTGTTTGGTATATTTTGTATGTGGCCAACCGGGACACTTTGCTAGGAAGTGTCCACAGAGATAGGGAGTTGTGCCCAACCCTAGACCTCAAGACAAAAGGTGGGTGTATGCTCTAAGCTGAAAAGAGGTGGCTCAATCTCCTGACCTTATACATGGTAAATACATAATCAACAATCATTTCTTAACTGTAATGTATGATTCAGGAGCATCGCACTCCTTTGTTTCCTATGATTATGTGAAGATTCTAGATTTACCTATGACTGAACTCCCTTATGACTTGTCTGTATCTATACCCATAGGAAAGCTAGTGACAACCTCCAATGTTTGCCTTGATTGTTGTGTAAAAGTAAAAGATGGGATTTTCTTCATAAATCTTATTTGTTTACCCCTTGTTGATATTGATGTTATCCTTGGTATGGATTAGTTGTCTTTTAACCTTGTGGTGTTGAACTGTTCAGATAAAACCTTAGTGTTCATGTCTGATGTACCTTTCAAAGTTGTTTCTTCTGAGTTTATTTACCTAAATGCTATTCATGTTAACAACTGTTTAGTAGAAGGAGCTCAAAGATATGCGCTCCTTATCTCTTTGAATGTTGAAGTTAAGCAGAACCTAGAGAATATACCTGTAGTGAGGGAGTACCCTGAGGTATTTCCAAGTGACATAACTGAACCCGTAAAGGAAATAGAGTTTACTATAAATTTAGTTTCAGGAACTAGACCTATATCTATATCACCCTATAGAATGACACCTCTAGAGTTGGTAAAGCTCAAGAAGCAGATAGAAGAATTGTTATATAAATAATTCATCAGGCCTAATGTTTCACTATGGGGAGCACCGGTTCTCTTAGTAAAGAAAAATAATGGTAGCATGAGACTATGCATAGATTATAGATCGTTGAACAAGATGACCATCAAGAACAAATATCCTTTGCCGAGAGTAGATGATTTGATAGATCAATTAAGAGGAGCTTCAATTTTCTCAAAGATTGACCTAAGATTTGGTTATCATTAAATTAGGGTTAAGGAATAGGATATCCCTAAGACCACCTTTAGAACTAGGTATGAACATTATGAGTATCTTGTGATGTCTTTTGGGTTAACCATTGCACCTGCTGTATTCATGGATTACATGAACAAAATATTTAAACCTTACCTAGATAAGTTTTTTGTTGTCTTCATAGATTATATCCTTATCTATTCTAGACAATAGAGGAGCATGAGCAATATGTTAGGATAGCTTTGGAAATTCTTAAAGAGAAGAAGTTGTTTGCTAAATTGGCTAAGTGTGAGTTTCAGTTAAAAGAAGTACAGTTTTTGGGTCATGTGATTTCTCAAGGAGGAATATCAATAAACCCAAGCAAGATTAAGACAATGGTGCAGTGGGAAAGGCTAACCACTATGACTGAGATTAGAAGCCTTATAGGACTGGCTGGCTATTATCGAAGGTTTATTAAGGGATTTTCTCAGATAGCACTACCTTTGAATAGGTTAACTAGGAAAGGCAGTTAGTTCTTTTGAGTGGATATAAAAGTGTGAAAATAGTTTCTAAGAGTTGAAACAAAGGTTAAACACAACACCTGTCTTGGTAATTCTAGATCCTTAAGAGAATTTTGAAGTGTACTATGATACTTCAAAGTAGGGTTTAGGGTGTGTTCTTATGCAGAATAAGAGGGTAGTTGCTTATGCCTCTAGGTAGCTAAAACCTCGTGAAGAGAACTACCCTACCCATGACTTGTAATTAGCAGCTGTGGTGTTTACTTTGAGGATCTAAAGACATTATCTTTACGGAGTCCATTTTGAGGTGTTCAGTGACCATAATAGTTTAAATACTTATTTGACCAAAAGGAACTGAACATGAGACAAATGAGATGGATGGAATTCTTGAAGGACTATGACTTCGAGTTGAAATATCACCCAAGTAAAGCCAATGTAGTGGCTGATGGACTTAGTAGGAAATTCCTACATGTGTCCTGAACGATGGTCCAAGAGAATGAACTTTTAGAGAGTTTTAGGAACTTGGGTCTTGTAGTGACTGTGTCACCATATTGTCTTTGTATGAGCATAGTAGACATAGTTAGCAACTTAAAGACTCAAATTTTAGAAGCACAAGAAGAGGATAAGACTTAAAAAAAAATAAGTGAGCAAATTCTCTTAGGAAACCAAAAGGAGTTTAGTAAGGCAGATGATGGAATGATTAAGTTTAGGAATAGACTTTTCATTCTAAGGGAATCTGAGATTAAAGAAAGGGTCCTAG
Source organism: Ormosia semicastrata (assembly GCA_029884595.1). Classification (NCBI taxonomy): domain Eukaryota; kingdom Viridiplantae; phylum Streptophyta; class Magnoliopsida; order Fabales; family Fabaceae; genus Ormosia; species Ormosia semicastrata. Next base: position 11,611,907 of record JAQQTO010000062.1, on the reverse strand, counting down.
AATAAGCTCACAAGGGTAGATATGCCATCCATCTCAGAGGCACAAAGATGTATCAAGATTTTAGAAAGTTATTTTGGTGGCCTAAGATGAAAATAGATATAGCAAAATATGTGTCCAAGTGTTTGACATCCCAAAAAGTCAAGATAGAACATCAGAAACCTTTTGGACCTCTGCAATCCTTAGAAATCCCTGAGTGAAATGGAAAAATATCTCTATGAATTTTGTGATGGAATTACTTAGAACCCAGCTAAGGTTTGATGCTATAGGGTCATAGTGGATAGATTGACCAAATCTGCTAACTTCTTGCCAATAAGACCTAACTATTCTTTGAATAAATTGGCTCAGCTGTACTTGCAAGAGATAATTAGGTTGCATGGAATCCCCATAAGCATAGTATCTGATAAAGATCCTAGATTCACATATAGATTTTGGGGAGCATTGCAAAAGGCTTTTGGGACTAAGTTAAGTTTTAGCACTGCTTACCACCCACAGACAGATAGGAAAATAGAGATAACTATCCAAACCCTAGAGGATATGCTTAGGGTGTGAGCACTCTAGCAACAAGGTAGCTGGGATAGATTCTTACCTTTAGTGGAGTTTGCCTACAACAATAGCTACCACACTAGCATAGGTATGGCACCATATGAGGCTTTATATGGTAGGAAATGTAGATCACCTCTATATTGGTATGAGGTCAGAGAGAGAACCATCCTAGGTCCTAAGTTAGTCCAACAAACCACAAAATAAATAAAATGATCAATGATAGGTTGGTTACTGCTCAAAGTAGGCAGAAAAACTATGCTGATAAGAGGAGGAGACCTATTGAGTTTAAGGAAGGAGAACATGTTTTTCTAAGAGTCACTCCTACAGTAGGGTTTGGTAGAGCATTGAAAACCAGAAAGTTAAACCCTCATTTTCTTGGTCCCTTCCAAATTCTAAAAGGAATAGGACCCATGGCCTACCAAATAGCCTTTCCACCTAGTTTGCCTAACCTTCACAATGTTTTTCACGTGTTACAACTCAGAAAATATAATCTAGATCCTTCACACATCTTGGAAAATGAATCAGTGCGTTGATGAGATGATTTGTCTTATGTGATAAAACCTGTAAGGATCGTGGACAGAGGACTTAAAGAGCTTAGAGGAAAGCAGATTCCTTTGTTGAAGGTCATATAGGATGGGATTGGCACTAAGGAGGCTACCTGGAACCTGTAGCCCCACATGAGGCAAGAATATCCAGAGTTGTTTATATGAGGGAAACAATTTTGAGGACAAAATTTTAAAATGGAGGAGAGAAATGTAACATTCTCCTTAATCTGTTAGTCTTTAATATGGTTATAGAGGTACTATAACACTTGCATGATTTACTTGCTTAATTCTAGTAACCTTCTGAGTTAGTTTGTGTATATTGCTATAACACTGAATGTGAAAAATAACTTATAATACTCAGAATTAGGCATAAATTGCTTAAATAAGGGAAATAAATAAGGAGAATTTATTTCTAGGCTATAAATGAATTGAATGTGATGAGGTTAATTTTAAAAAATTAACTTAGTTAGTTTCACATTTTTAATAACACAAGATGAGTGTTTAAAGGCCAAATTAAATACGCAGGTAGCTTAGGAAATTGTGAGAATTTGTGGAAACACTAAGTAAAGGATGAGGAATTTTCTGGTAATGAGTACAGGTTAAGGCAGATACCTAAAAATCTATTAGCTTAATTCCTAAGGTTCAACTTAACTTAAGGAAGAGTAATAGAGCTTAAGTGTTGACTAATGGTGTGTGGAATGATGAAACTAGGAATGTGATGCGTCTTAGAATTTTCTATAACACCTATAAAGGTTAGAGAATTTGTTAATAGAAGATTAAAGTACCTCTAAGAGATACAACATTTCTAGTTAACACTACAGTTTTCCAAGCTTATCTCTCCACTTGCCTCCACTGCATTATCTCCTATTTCATTGATTTTTTCCATTCTTCTCACTCATTCATTCACGTGGCAGCAGAAAAGGAAAGAAAGGAAGAGAGAAAAGGAAAGAAAGAAAAGCAAGGAAAAAGAGAAGAAAGGGAAGAAGGAGAAAAGTTTGGCTTTATCTTCATAGATTTGAGGTAGGGGATTACATGGTTTCATTGCTTCACTTCACTTTTTTTTATTTATTACCACTTTTTGCTTTAATGTTTTGGTATGAGAAATGAGTTTGTGAAGTTAGAAATTATGTAAAAGTTATGTTTATAGTTGATGAGCTTAGATTTAGCTTGAAATCTTTATAAACATGGATATGATATTATGGATTTAATGGCTTGGTTATGTTGTTAAATCTCTTTGGATTTTGGTTTGAGAATATTATGGTGAGAAGTATTGCTCTTTAATTTAAAATGGTTGAATTTTGGGTGTTTTTGCATGAAAAGCTCTATTTTCTATTTTTCTACTGCTGGTAATCGATTACTAGAGTCAGTAATCGATTACTAAGTTTTTGAAAAGTGAAATTTTCACATGGTAATCGATTACCACGAGATGGTAATCAATTACCAATGTTTTAGAAAACTAGATTTGCATGTGGTAATCGATTACCACAAATTGGTAATCGATTACCAGGCCTCTGACTTGTAAATTTTCATGTGGTAATCAATCACTAGAAGTGGGTAATCAATTACCAAGCTTCTGTTTTAAGATTTAACTCGTGGTAATCGATTACCATGAGTTGGTAATTAATTACTAGTGCACTATTTTAGGAAATTAGAGTTTTCTGCTTTATGAAACCAAACATAAGACATATTTATGCTATGCATTGGATATTATTGATCTAATTGAAGTATTTTATGATGTTAATATTCATCTAGCATATCTATGAAGGAAAATGGTATTGTACACTCAAAATACATGAGAAATGATAGTTCTATATATTTGATTCATATGTGAGATGATGTTGGGTGTACTAAAAATATGTTTTGCTTCCTTATTTACTAAGGTTGAGTTATGATGGTATACTAGTAACATGAGTTGCTCCTTTATATGATAAAGTTGAGTTAGAATTACATGTTTGCTAGGATTTTCTTTTTCACTTGGTTGAAGTAGAGCTTATGATGAGTTGTTGTAGTATGTATATGTTATATATATATATACACACACACACACTATATATTCCACATTTGCTATTCCTACATATTGAAACTTTATATGGTGTGCACATTCATTTGGCCAGAGAATTGTAGGTAACTAATCCTAAATTCTCAAAGCAGAGGCTCTTTAGGCCAAGGTTATTAGTATTTTGAGTTGCTCTCAGTCCATTCTCTATCAGGTAGTGCAATGGGTTTATTTACCCTTCCTACCCAGAAAAATACAAGGAACCAGATTCTTGGGAATATGCAAGTTTCATGACATTACACAAACACTATCACAACACATTTCACAAACATTACTTTAGGGCATCTTCTAGGCATAAGCATATGACCTAACAAACATTTGCATTTGAATAACAATTGTATATGCAATTGTTTAATCTTTGGAAGATTATGAAGTTGCTTGGTGAATATTTATATAAAGAGAGTATGTGAATGTTCTAGTCATATTGAGTAGTGACTCAATTACTTATTGCAATCATAATCTATTGCTATTAAGTTGAATTCACTGTAAATGGTTAATTCTATGATAATTGAATCATAGTTATGAATAATTGAATATTCTGTCTCGAGAAGAGAAATGATCAGTTTTTTGACTTTTGCTACCTTTCTATATGTTGTTAAATAACTCGTTTTCCCCCGAAGCAACTGGAGTTATCATGATGCCTTGTTATGTGATTATACTACTGAGAATTTTGAATTCTCACTCCTTTGTTTGTTTCCATGATAAATCCAGGTCAAGATTCTCCCAAGGGAAAGAAAAAAAAAAGCAGATAAATTAGCATAGTTTTATTTTCTTTTTGTCCAATGCTTATATTTTGTAATATTTGCATTGGGATATATTAGTTCTTTTGTATTGTACTTATGCCTTTCGAGGCCTAGTTTGTATATTATGATGTATAAAGTTTATGTAGATATACTTTTCTTTCCCTCACAACTCTTTATAATAACATGTACGATTATTATAAATCTAGAATGTGATTTTTAGGTTAGAAGTAATGTGCCTAATTTTTTTTACTTATGTATATTCTGGATATACTAAAGTATTAATATTAGGGCATTACATAAAGTGAGTATGATTGTGCATCAATATGAGTTGTTCAGGATGCATAAGTATGAAATAATAGATGAAATGTTTTCTTGATTTACCATCATTATAAATGACTTAAAATCACTTAGTAAAACATATTCAAACAATGAGCTTATGAGGAAATTGTTGAGAAGTCTACCCAAGATATAGAGGCCTAAGGTAATTGCCATTTAAGAGGCAAAAGACTTGTCTACTTTGCAGCTATATCAGTTACTTGGATCCCTTAAAGTTCATGAGCAAGAGTTAGCTGAGTGAATGAAGACATTCACAAGAAAGGAAATGGCATAGCTTTCAGATCAATTAAGAAGAGCTTAGGTAGATGCTTTTCTCATAATTCTACTCAACTCTCAGCATTAAACTCTACTTAAGAGTCAGATGAAGAAAATGATGACGAAGAAGAGATCTCTGATGAAAATGAATTGTCATTCTTATCAAGGAAGATCTAGAGAATGCAAAGGAGAGAAGGTAGAGGCAAGAAAATGTTTCAACCAAAGAAGGATGCTCAAAAGGGTGACTCAAGAAATAAGGGACAAATCATATGCTTTGAATACAAAAAGCCATGTCATATAAAGTTAGAATGTCCTTTGCTGAAAAAGAAACCAAAGAAGAGCATTAAGAAAAAAGGATTGTTGACTACATGGGAGGATCTTGATGAGGAATCCTCAAGTGATGATGAGTAGGAAGAAACAACAAAACTCTGCCTAATGGAAGAGAATCCGATAGTAAAGATGAGGTATTAGATTATGAACCTATTCAACTTTTATATGATGAACTAGAAAAAGCTTTTGATAATCTTTTGAATGACTCAAACACTTTGGCACAAAAATATGTTATTTTAAAAGCCAAGCTTTCAGATGCTCTAAAAGAAAATAAGATTCTGAAGGCTGAGAAGAGTGATTTGAATCAGGAAAATGACAGTCTACTTAGGTTGAATGCTGAACTGATAAGTTAAACTAAGCTCAAGTTTATTAACTATACTCAACCTCCTTCTCAGCATTCTACATAAGTAAATGATAAAGTAAACACATTAAGAAAGAAGGTTAAAAAGTTAAACAAGGACTTAGCCAAGTTTGTCAATGGCATCATGAATCTAGAAATGTTACTTGGAAGCCAAATGTGTGCTTTTGACAAAATTGGCATTGGCTACATAAAACCTTGTAAACATAAGTTATATATGAATTTATTTGTACCTTCCAAGGAACCTAAAGTGAGGTGTTTTTTCTATAACAAAGTTGGCCACAAGGCTTTAGTATGTTACCACAGAAACAAATCACCAAAGGTTGTAAGAACTAACCCAAGAGGATCTAAGCAAGTCTGGGTACCTAAAATTGTGCAATCTACTCATGCAAGTATGCTTGATCATAAGAAAGAAAAAGCACATATGGTACTTGAACAGTCGGTGCTCGAGATGTAACATCTTAACTCCAAATACCATATTATATCAGACAATTACACAAGTAAATATAGTTAAGCACGTTACTTCTAACTTATACATATAATACTAGATTCATAATAACCATGTTTGTTATTATAAAGAGCCATGAGGGAAACGAGAACTCATAAACATATAAGTCTTTACATTGCATATACAAACTGAGCCACAAGGGCATAAGTACAATACAAGAAAACTTATACAAATCTAAAGTAAGCATTACAAAAATAGAATAAAAACTAAACTAATGCGTCCACTCCTCTTTTATTGCTTTCCCTTGGAAGGATCCTGACCTGGATTCATCATGAAAACAATAAGTGGGGTGAGAATTAAAAAATCTCAGTAGTATAAATACCTATATAAAATCATGACAAATCGATTATTCATATTTAACTTTTAATTAAAAATTACTTAATGATAAACAACCGCCCATACAGTTGTAATATCATGCTACTTGACAAAGTATTTTTCTCACTCATTTGTCCTTAACAGAGGGTTTTTCTCACTCCTCTATTATGACAAGGTATTTTCGTCACGACCTTGTTTCTTAGTCCACCTTATTACAAAGTGTTTTTCTTACTATTTTGCAATATAAAGTGTAATTTCCCTACTCAACAATATGAAGAAACATATCTATGTAATCCTCAACTTTTGTTCATAAAAGGGCTTGTCTTACTAGATAAATGTAACATCCCAATATTTACTATCCAGATATATCGTCATGTATAAGAATAATTGATATTGACCATGTTACTTCTAACATACAACTGCTAACCCATATCATTCATACGCAATGAGTTGAGTAAATATGGAGACCCATAAAAACAAAAGTTATATATATACATCACTACCTCCAAGGCACATTGTAATACATAAACTCTTACAAAAACAAAAACTAGCATAATATACAAGCTTTATCATCAAAAAACATATAATTATACTAATCTTCATCCATCTTTTCCTTCCCTTTTGAGGAACTAGCACCTAGATTTACATGGCAATACAATCGGGGTGAGAAAACATATCTCAGTAAAAGTATTTCAATACCAGTATATATAAACATGTACAACAGATAATATACTCAATTATCAAATAAACACTTCAGTCACAGAAGCAAACAACATCTTCATCTCAAAGACACGCAATTGCCCATACAACTGCAATGCATGAACAATGTCATGATAGCAACCGCCCATACAATCGCCATGCTATGCCAAATTATATCTAGTTTTATGCCTATGCAATAACCAAAATATGTAACGCATAATGTATGATACCATTTCAAGAACCCAATTCCATGGTAATGTCATGAGATGCATGTACCTTGAACAAAACAAAGGAACCCAATTCCATAAGCTTTGAACAAGCACTAGAAACCCAGTTCCAGCTATTCCACGGGGTGTGAGGGAAAGATCATCATCAACTTATTACTATGATTTGGAAGGTATATTACCTCTTCACTTACAATCATGTATGATCACCCTCTCCAGGTAGTGAAGTCTCATCAACTACACAGTCTTCAACAACAATGACCTTTGTGATAGGAAGGATTGATTACCTTCTCACTCAAAATCACATTAGATCACCACAATGAGGACTCACCCTCATCAACATAGATAAGGAACAACAATAATGCCAATTACTACAATAACTAGCATGTCAATTGATATACATTCCTAACTACCAACATGAAATACAATGATGTTAAATACCATAATAATTAACATACCAATTGATTTACTTTCAACAAACAACCACTTCATTAAATACCCCTAATAGAGTCTCCAAACTCAAAAAGAAGTATAAATGAAGAAACTACACCATTTGAAGACTCCAAGGCAAAACACACAACATCTAGTTAGTTTCTGGCATTCACGTCACGACATTGCCCTGTGCCACATCGCGACACCCAAGCCACGGGTTCAAGTACTGGTAGAAAAATGCCACCAATGTCACAAAATCCTTGTGCCACATCGCGGCGCACACCCCTGTTCTTCAGCACGTCGCAACGCCTATCTCTCGGGTCCCAAAATTTGGGTGTGCATCACATTCACGTCACGGCGTTCTACGCACTCGCGGCGTCCACTGCAGAACTTGCATTCTGTATAATTCTGCAGATATAGGTACTGTTCCATTAAAACTAAACCCTCTTCTAATCACTCAAAATTCGATTCCAAGTGATTTCCATCCTCCATCAAGGTTTAACTACACATAGCAACTCATAAACCACTTCAATTTCACTCAAAACTAAAGATCATGGAAAATCCCCTACCTAAAACCTAAAACCCCAATTTTGATCTCAAAGGGAATTTAAGGCTTTCAAAGGCTGGAAATTCCATTCCCACACACGCAACAATTTAGAAACAAGCCATCCTCGAATTAACCAACAAGTTTCAAACCAAAAACACTAAAATCACACTATAAAACCATGATTCATATCAAGTACTCTTAAGACCTAATGAAGAAAAATAGAAAGATAGTATGAAAACTAAGGTTCCCCCTACCTTAATTCCTAAAAATGAAGTCGGTTAACTGTTCTTCTACAAAGCTAAGCTCTCTTTCTTGCTTGGTTGTTGATCCTTCTCCCTTAGCACTTTGATTTCCCTTCTCCTTTGATTTTCCTGTGGCATCCATGAGAAGAGGAAAAGAAACGAGACAAACCTCCCATTTTTGGCCTTAAATAGGCCAGTAAACAGAAATAAGGTCGTGCCCTCACATTTTGGTCACTTAGGTGACCAAAATTCACTCGAGCAGTTAAGAATGCTTAGTTATCACCAAACTAAGTTTCCCAACTTCCAACAAGTTTAAAATAAATCCTACGATTCATTAAAAATCTTATTACACCATTTTCATATTTTTTCATATCTACTGGGGGTCAATCCGGCACCAAAACACACAACCTGTATGCTTAAAAATGTTAAACTAACCTGATAATTCTCAAACTTTAACCACAACTACTTCCACATATTTGTGACCTAAAAACAAGTTTTTCACACTTATTTCCACTAACTAAGCAGTTTAAGTCAAAACTGGGGTTGAAAACAACTATATTTCACACATAGAGTTGCAGCAAAGTGACTAAACATACTCAAATGGTCACAAAACATCACAAGCATAACAAATTGGTGTCAAGATACCTCCATAACCATATACAAGTCCATCATGCTATCACAAGTGTTACATTAGATAAATGCTAGGTGAGTATTTTCTTTTTGGAATATCCCTTTAAGTGTCTTAACTCATACTACAAAGCATATAAAACCATTCCCAACGAGTAGGGAACTTCGTTTCCTAAAAAAAAAAAGCTTGGGAATCACTGCCTTTGGGCACTTAGGAGCCCACTTTCCTAGCACTTAGGCGCTCCATGATAGAAAACCTCCTATATTTTATCTGTCGTTGGGCACTTAGGCGCCTAGAGTCTGAGCGCTCAATCACTCAACTCCAGAACTCTCTGGACTTGCGTGCTTAGGCGCCCACTTCCTGAGTGCTTAGGCGCTCAACACATTTCTTCTCTAGCCTTAGGTGCTTAGTCGCTCCCTTCTTGGGCACTTAGGCGCCCAGCACACTGGTGTTCTTTGGCCATAAGTGATTAAGTAGCCAAAATCTGGGGGCTTAAGCGCCCAACCCAGAAATTTTCCTTCCTATTCCATTAAAATTCTAACCAAACTTGGACCCTCAAACTTAGGTCCTAGATGATTTCTAACCTCATACATGGTTTCTAACCTAATAAAACACTCATACTCCATTTCAAAACAACATCTTATGGAGTATGATCAAAAGCAAATCACGCAAATACTTATATTTACTAAACTCAAAGATATAGGGTTATAAGTGTGTTTATAAATTCCACAACTTCAACCATGCATATAATCAGCTCAAAATAACATAAGTCAAGTTCATACAACTCAAAACATTGAGAAATATCTCAAAAACCCATTTCTACCTAAACTTGCATGCATCTAGCATCAAGAAGGAATAAAAAAGGGTAGAGTTAAATAACAAGCTCCCCTACCTTGGCTCCCAAAGATGATGGTGTTCAGGCTTGATTCCTTTCTCCTTCTTCCTTGATTTCCTCTTCTTCCTTTCCTACTTCTTCCTCTTCCTTTTGCTTCCTTTTCTTTCTTTTCTTCTTTCTCCCTTTCTTTCCTTCTGCTAGAAACGTGAACAAAGAGAAAATAAAAAGTCAAAGAAACAAACTGAGAAGGGCGATGGAGGCTTATGGAGAGATAAGAATTACTTTAGATATTTTGCCGGAAACATTATATTTCTTAAGAATACTTTGATCTTACAAATCCAAGTTTTCTAACTTCCATGGGTGTTATAGAAAATCTTAAGATTCATCTCAATCCTATTCTCATCATTACTTTATTTTCTATACACCTAAAACTATCACTTAAGTTCTATTACTCTTCCTTAAGTTACATTAAACCTAAGAAAATAAGCTAATGAGCTTATAGGTATCTACCTTAACTTGTTCTCCTTACTAGAAAATTCTCAATTCTTTACTTGATATCTTCTCAAATTCTTACAATTTTCCAAGATACTTGACTAGTTAATATGGTATTTGAACACTTACTCAGTGTTACTAAAAATACTAAACTATCCCAGTTAATTCTCTAAAATTAACCACATCACTTTGTATTTATTTGAAACCCAAAAATAAATTCTCCATATTTATTTCTCTAATCTATGTTGTTTATACTACTTTTTAGGCTATTAACAGCTATTTCTCACATTCAATCATATAACAAAATAGCTTAACTAACTTAAAAGGTTACCAAAGTTAATAGGTAACTCGTACAAAAGTTACTGAACTCCCATAACCCTGATTAAGACTAACTAGTTAGAGATGATATCACACAAGACATATGACAAGAGAGAAGAGAAAATTTTTATCTCTCAAGGCCAGAGATGGTGGAAATGTAACTTTTGGTGACAATGGACAAGGCAAGATTTTTGGGATAGGTAAAGATGGTAAAACTAACTTTACTAAAGTAAATGATGTGTATTATGTTAAAGGGTTAAAACATAATCTTTTTAGCATCAGTTAAATTTGTGACAACGACTATGAAGTAGTGTTTGAACTAACACAATGTATTGTGAGTGAAGCTAATAATGGCAAAACCCTCTTTACTGCCAAAAGGGAAAAGAACCTATATAGTGTAGGCTTAGACGACCTTTCTCATCAAAATGTAAAATTCTTTTTTGCTGTAAATGAGGAAAAGTGGTTGAGGCACAAGAAACTTGGCCATATAAATAAGAAAACAATTTCAAAATTAGTAAAACATGACCTTGTTAGAGGCTTGCAAAAGATAAAGTTTGATAAGGACATGATATGTGAACATGCCAAAAAGGCAAGTAAACAAAGTCAAGTTTTCACCTAAAAAATGTTGTCACAACACGCAAGCCACTTGAGCTTCTAATATTGATCTTTTTGCTACAACCAATTCCACAAGCTTAGGTGGAAAGAGATTTGATTTTGTGATTGTTGATGACTACTTAAGGTTTACATGGGTGTTATTCGTAAGCCATAAGGATGAGCCTTCAGAAGTCTTTAATTTCTTTTGTAAAAAGGTTAAAAATAAAAAAAAGGACTTTGTATTATTGCCATAAGGAGTGACCATGAGGGAGAGTTTGAAAATCATCTTTCCAAAAGTTTTTTTGTATGATTAAAATGGGATTGTACACAATTTTTATTGTCCTAGAACTCCTTAACAAAATGGAGTTGTGGAGAGGAAAAATTGTAACACTACAAGAAATGGCTAGAACTCTTCTTTGTGAGTTTGAACTCCTAAAGTATTTTTGGGTTAAGGCAGTCAACACCTCATGTTACATTTTGAACTAAGTTACTATAAGACCAATCTTGAAAAAGACTCTATATGAGTTGCGGAAAGGAAGAAAACCTAACATTGCATACTTTCATAAATTTGAATGTGTCTATTATATCATAAATACCAAAGATCAGTTAGGTAAATTTTATCCTAAATTTTATAAAGGGGTTTTCCTTAGATAGTCAGCCACATCTAAATCATACAAAGTCTATAACACAAGAACATTTGTGGTAGAGGAAAGTATACATGTGACTTTCACTGATACTAACTCCTCTAGTGAGAAAAGAAACATTTCAGATCATGAAAATGATGTGCAACAGCCGAGTACAAATGAAAAATCAAAGAAGAAAGATCCTAAGAAAGATCAAACTAACAAGAAAGATGAGCAAAGTAGAGAGGAGAGTAATCAGTTTACTCAAAACCCTACTCATGAGTCTGCTCAACTACTTGAAGAATGGAAACAACACCATGTTCATCCAAAAGAACACATTATTGGAGATATATCAGCTCGTGTGAAGACTAAATATCAGATAAAAAATCAAGACAATTATTTTGCCTTGATATCTCAAATTAAACCCAAGAATGTAAATGAAACCCTCAAAGATGAAATATAGATAGTAGCAATGCAAGAGGGGTTAAACTAATTTGACAGAAGCAATGTTTGGTCACTTGTGCAAACACCTAAAGATCTCACTTCAATATGTAACACCCTCCTTAGGGCGCCACACTTCATGTTACTAAATTACCAAATTACCCTTTCGTTAATAATCGTGCTTGTATTATAAATACGAGTTATAAAATTTCTTGATGATAATAAGATAAACTTAGCAGAAAATAAAAACATAACAACAATGTCACGCATAATTTACATCATATATATACATACAAGCTTTTAGTACTGTCGTACTTAAATATTTTACAAACTAGACTTCCAAAATATTTAAACTTTAAACTTTAATTTAAACTATTATACTGCCCAAGTCCTACTAGACAGTAGAACCCTCAGACGGGTCCTCCTCGATTCCTCGGATAGGAATCCAAAGATGATGTGCGATCTTACGGACAAGTGTCCGAGCAGAGACGACACAATACTAATCAAATCTTGGGAGTACGATAGTAAGCTCCCAATCTTTACCTAATAGATATTGGAAATTCTAGTTGTACATAAATAATGACAGAAAAGTAAGGGTGTCCTAAATGTTGTCTACTCAGTCTAATATTTAGGTCTCCCAAGTAATAGATACTCTCTCTCTCTAAGTCTACAGTCCATGCCTCATCTCCTCCGATGAATGTAAACCTCAGGTAGCCAAGGAAACTAGGTATCTGCATTTCTTCAAAACTCGACGTCCTCAACAGGAGTCTGCTCCTCCTCAACTTCTTGTTCTTTTTCTTGCTCGACGTCTTAACAAATATAAATATAATACCAAACATACATACAAAGAGGTGAGATCACCTACGCCAATACCAGTATGGCAGTAATGAAGATAAACACATACAATATCTCATACAGTTATCATACCATAATTACAGTCATGTCATCATCAATAATCAATAAACCAATTATCATAAACAAAAATTACGATAATACCCTCTATCATTATATGTATGCACACAGACTCAATTTCCTACTCCATGGAGCTACAACTCAAGTCGGAGAGAGTGATCGAAAAGAAGTGTCGGTACCAACATGCCTTGGACCACGTGCTCAGTTTTGCACATCCAGCATATACACGGCAGTCTTTATCAGATCTTGATTAAGGATAGTGTCTTGGTTCGGATCATTGGTGTGTTGCGTCGGTCTAACCCACGGTACAGAAGAGCTACCATCTGCCCATTGTAGGCAACCCGCACCCCAATACCCCCAAGGTCAACGAGTGACTTATACTACGCACATCACACCCACTCAGGAGGTGTAGTCTCTCCTAGGCAACTAGCTTCATACAGTCCATCGGACCTTTCCAATGCATGTACTATGCACTATTCACATTTTCAATTTATATCACATAATTGGGGTCCACACAGTAATCTGAAAGTATAATTACTGTATTTTAATCGCGCGGTCATATTTCCATGTTTTCTCAATTGCGACTCAATTTTGTCGCATTTTCAAAATCGCATAGCGATTTTTTCAACATTTTCCAATCGCGTAAGTATTTTTCTTACGTTTTAAATCAAAAATACTATTTTTCTCATTTTAATACTAAAATTGGCTTTATTTTCTATATTTGCACCTTAGTCCCTCTAAAACTCATATTTACACATTAGTCCCTCAAAAACTAATATTTACGTCACAGTCCCTCAAAAATTAATATTTACAAAAAAGTCCCTCATAAAATTTATATTTACAAAATCATCACTCTTTTATAAAATATTTACAGTTTAACCCCTCTAAAAATAATATTTACACAATGGCCCCTCATTTTGATAAAATTTACAATTTAGTCCCTCTTTTATAAAAATTTGCGGTATAACTCCTCTAAAAATCAGTAAATGGTATTGTTTTTCAAAAATCGTTATTCCTTTTCCTTACTACCCATAAAATCATTTTATTTTACTATTACTCAAATTTTTCCCAGATTCTTTTAAATCTCTCAGTTCTCATTTTAATTCATCAGTGTAAGGACTTTGGTCCTTTTTCCATAGTATGGCCGTGAGCCTCAGTACTCTTTGGAGTACACATACAATCGATTCATCAAATTATTCACATCCTAAATTACACATACAATCTCATGCTTTCATAATTTCACATACACACATAATATCAAAGCTTTAAGCATTTAATCACACATGCAAGCACAGAAACACAATCAAACATAACACAAACACAATCAAATAATCAGTGAAGAACCCTTATGGATTTTTCACCGTACAAAACCATCCTCACACCACCAAAACCTGGTTGGTGAGGTTAAATCTCCCTCATACCTCTTGTAGACAATTTTAATCGGTTAGTTCTCCTCCTATCCTTCAAATCCGAGCAATCCACCAAACAAATTCCTAAAATTCTTAAACAATTAGTAAAAACACATACAAGGTACAATATTGAAAAACCATGGAACAATCATGGTTAGAAAAATTAGAAATCCAATTTTGAACTATAAACTCAAGACTTACCCTTAAGTAAGTAGCAAAAGATTGGATTTTGGACAAGCTAGAGTAGTTTTTTGGAAAAACTATGTGAATGAAAAGTGTTTAGAATGAGATTTGGGTTTAGGAAATATGATTGGATAAAATTATAGAGGTTTGGTAGTATAGATGGTGGTCTTGGTCGAACATGGAGAGAAAGAGAGAAAGAAAGGTGTGCTTGGTTCTTGGTAGCTTTTTGAGAGAAAATGGATGCTTTGATTTTGTGATAAGTGTAATAAACTAAAGTGAAATGAAATAAGGAGTGCAACTGCCGTGTGGGCTGTTTTAGTGAGGTTGAGTGATCAATTTTGCATGTTGAAATATCCTAAAGTGTTCACACTTGTGCACATGGCTTATGTCATGTTGGATGGTTCTTGAACCTTGTAGATTCAAGCCACTTGCCTCCTCATTTTGTAGCCCCAAAATCGTGCAGCCCCCCATCCATTTAGTGACTTAATTGTTTCCAAGTTAGTCCTAATTATATGCTAACTAATTAAGGAATTAGTTAGATTAAATATCCTAACCAATTTTCATTAACATACTAATCATATAATTAATTAATTTAATATATATTAGCATATATTATAACCTTTAATTAATATTAGGATATCTAATTAGTATTTAGATTATAATTAATTCATAACTAAGCTAGTTCATTTAGTATGCTAATTAAGTAATTAGATTAGTTGAATTAAGCTTAATTAGGTTACTAACCATTTTCAAGCCTACAATCTTTGACTAAATCCTAACCCTTGATTCATCTTTAATTCCTAGCCATAGATCACATCTAGGGTAGATATCAATTGGTCATAAAGCTATCATTCTAATCTCACCATTGATTAGATCAACGACTAAGATTAAAGCTTCTAAAGTAAGCTTCACAATCCAACGGTTCACAAAGAAGTCAATGCTTCTTTTGTTGACTCTTTCTAATTGGTTTAGAAAGTCTAGCCATCTATTTTGACCATTTTCTATTGGTTTAGATTTCTGTCCAGTCAGCATCGTTGACTGCTACACTAAACGTGGGCCCCACGAACTTTTTCGGGTCCACAAATAATTTTTCTACTATTTTTGAGATAGTAGGTACTGTTGAATAAAATAATATTATAAAAATATAAAATTATTTTATTACACAGTTAAATCCTAAAAATTACGAGATTAATATATATATCAATCAGAATTGGGTTTAGTAAGATCCCCTAGCTCTAATTAATTAAAATAAGATTTTTCCCGGTCAGAAAATTATTATTTTCATGACTCGGAGCAAATTACACAAAATGATCAAATATGATCTCAGAACAGTCAAACTATTTTTATAACACACAGAAAATGTAAAACAGTGTAATTCTGCTATTACTATTCATATAGTCAGAATTTGGGGTGTTACAACTGCATGTGGCGTCCCGGGGCCGACGAGGGCGGGGAGTGATCGCCGGTGCAATGAAGCACGGACAAGGAGCGGCTCCTGGCAGGCTTCTAGGCGGAGGGTCTGCATGAATGAACTGAATACGCACCGGAATGAGAGGGATTCGAGACGTGCGGTGTATGGACTGCATAGTTGAGGATGGCTTAAAGGAATTGATTTGGTGTAGCCATATCAACAAGTTGCAACTTCTTTTCGGGAGCCTAGAACATAAGAACTCCATGGTTAAGCGTGCTTGACCTGGAGCAATTGTGGGATAGGTGACCTCCTGGGAAGTTTCCTAGGATGCGTGTGAGTGAGGACAAAGCACGCTGAAAAGACCCGTGTTGGTTTGTGGAGACACTCATTAATCCTGCAGGCAGTCCCGGGTCGTTACACAATAGGCACTAAGTGGGTGTTCAAGAACAAATTGGATGAAGAAGGAAATATGATAAGAAATAAGGAAAGACTAGTTGCTCAAGGGTATAACCAGTAGGAAGGTATAAATTATGATAAAACTTAGGCCCCAAAAGCTAGACTTGAAGCTATTCATACATTACTTGCATTTGCTGCATTCAAAGGTTTCAAACTCTTTCAAATGGATGTAAAAAGTACATTTTTGAATGATTTTATAAATGAGGAAGTATATGTACTTCAACCACCTGGTTTTGAAAATGAAGAATTTCCTAATCATGTGTTCAAACTTTCAAAAGCTCTTTATGGACTTAAGCAAGCTCCAAGAGCTTGGAATGAAATGTTGAGCAACTTTTTAGTTGAAAATGGATTTATTAGAAGAAAGGTGAATACTATCTTATTTAGAAAACACCTAAAAAATAACTTGCTCATTATGAAAATGTATGTTGATGATATAGTTTTTAGGTAAACTAATGAGCTACTTTGTAGAGAATTTTCTGACCATATGAAGAGTGATTTTGAGATTAGTATGATTGGGGAGCTGAAATTCTTCCTTAGCTTACAAATCAAACAACATAAGTCTGATATTTTTATTAATCAAGAAAAATATACTAAAGACTTGTTGAAGAGGTTCAATATCCAGAATGTAAAGCCAATGTCAACACCTATGCACTTATCTATTGTGATAGATAAAGATGAGCAAGGTAAAGTTGTAAGTGAGAAGACTTATAGAGATATGATAGGCTCTCTACTCTACTTAACTACTAGCAGACCTGACATAGTATTTAGTGTTGCTCTATGTGCATGATTTCAAACAAGTCCTAAATAGTCTCATCTAAAGGATATGAAGAGAATCTTTAGATATTTTCTTGGTACATCTAACCTTGGTTTGTGGAACAAAAAAGGGTCAAAGTTGAATCTAGTAAGCTTCTGTGATGTTGATTATGCTGGTGATATAATGGAAAGGAAGAGCACAAATGGAAGTTGCCACTTTCTTAGAGATTCCTTAGTGACTTGGTCATCTAGGAAGCAAAGTTCCATTGCTTTATCTACAGTAAAAGCTGAGTATATGTCTATAACAAGTTGCTACTCTCAATTATTATGGATAAAATACCAGCTTGAAGACTACTCACTATGGTTTGATCACATCCTAATCTATTGTGATAACACTAGTGCCATAAATCTCTCTAAATATCTTATTCAACATTCAAGGTCTAAGCATATTGAAATAAGATATCACTTCATTAGAGACCATTTTCGAAAGGGAAATTTTAAATTAAAATTCATGGATACTATCCATCAATAGGCAGATATCTTCATAAAGCCTCTAAATGAAGAAATATTCAATTTTATTAACCAAAATCTATATATGACTTGTTTGAATTAATGAAATTATATTGATGAACCATGATATTATGTGTCTTGAGTGTTTATATATGTTATTACTTGCTGTATTGTTTAATTATGGGCATGAGAATGATTCTGAGATACACTACTAAATATAAAGGGACTTGAGCAGACCGAATCCATAGATGAACCACTCAGTAAGAAGACTCACCATATCATTCTACTTTTGTCTAGTGCATTCGTATACACTCACGAAGTTGGTTACTCTCTAATGGCTATTTTTACCCAAATTTCAAAATCTATCCAATCAAGATTGCTGGACCTCAACAATAACTTCTTTTAATGACCAACTGTCATTTCTTTTTAAACTTTAAATATCCATTCTCTCTATATCCCTCACAGTTACTCATCACACCATATCTTCTTCTTTTATTCAAGTTTCAAAATCCCAACTTCTATTTCCTTCTCTCTTTCCCCCATTTTCTCTCTCTCTTTCTTGTGATCATAAAGCTCTCTACTTGTGCCTAAACATTCTCAACCTTCATTTTTAAAACTAAACACAAATCCTTTACACCAATATGAGAATCAAAACCATTACTCAGAAAAAATGCCTAGAGGGGTAGAAGAAATCTCATATGAAGAAGAAGAAAGAGTGATGGTGTCGCAATCCATAGAGTCATACACTGAACAAAAGTCCTTGCCATCAACTCCTAGTGTTTCAAGGGTTCCTGGAACAGGAAAAAGAAGGTGTTTGCAGCACCTAATGGATGAAATAGCAAAGTCTGAGCCTCCAAAGAAGAAACCTAATACTTTTGCTTTTGCCAAAACCATGAAAAAGAAGAAATTTGAGGGTTCCTATTCGAGCCCGTTAATATTTGAGTCCCTAGAGATTGAACTATGCTTTGAAGAAAGATTTAGAAGCAAGATAGTCATGCCAAGGGTTTGGTATCCATAATTAAGATTGTTAATTCGGGTTTCGATCTCAAACCCCACATCAAGCACCCACATTGGAGAAAGTCCTTCAAGATTTCAAAGAGAGTGTATCCTAAAATAATAAGGTCCTCTAATGTTGTTATTGAATCACAGAAGGACCTCTTTCTTTCTTTTGTACTCTAAAAGGGGTGAATATTATGGTAAATGTTACCCAAGTTGCTTCTATACTCAAGAGGGGGGATAAATTGAGTAATTAAAAAATCTTTGAAAAAATTTTCATAAACACTTTAAAGATAATTTTTGTTGAAGCTATTTATAAAATAAAATGAATGAACAAGGAAGATAGAAAAAGTTCTCACAAATTTAATAAGCCAAAAAACTATTTAATCGAATATTTATGAAATTAAAGTGCAAATATAGAGAGAAGAGTTCAAAAAAATAAACACTGGGATTTATCCTAGTTCAGCACCAACTACTTGTGACCTACGTCTAGTTCTTGAGCATCCACTCGAGATTTTCTTCACTATCAATGCAAGCTTTCAACAGGTGCTCGCTACCGTTACAAACTTAATCACTCTTCATACCTTGGGATACCTCACCCTTGTGTTTGAGCCTCGACAGCAGGGATACCTGACCTTTACAAATTTTCTGAGGGATAACTCACCCTCGTTGCAATCAAAAGGGAATAGCAAAGGAAGAAACTCTCTCAAAGAGTGTGTATTACAACTTGAAGCACTAATGAAGCTCTCTCAAAATATCTCAAGAATTTTAAAACAGAGCAAAATTTGGAAAAAATGTGAAATTCGGATTAAGAGTAATAAAAGGATGTTTTTCAATTGTTGTTGTTACCAAAAGATGACCTAAAAACACCTATTTATAGTGTTCTCAAGAAAAAGACCCGTTGGGGCAATTTATGGTCATAATAAAAGTCCAAAAACTGACCGTTGCACACTTTCATCCGCGATGTAATCGATTACTTTGTTCTTGAACTTAGTTCTGGGATTTCTAGGCTAAGTGTAATTAATTACATACCTCATGTAATTGATTACCAAGTCTCTGGAAGCAATGTAATCGATTACAAACCTCATGTAATCGATTACCAAGCCTCTGGAAGCAGTGTAATCGATTACAAACATCATGTAATCGATTACAAAGCTTCTGACTTTTGAGAAATGGTTTCCCGCATGTTTGTAATTGATTACCAGACATTTGTAATCGATTACAAGCTCTTAAAGAAGTTGTAAATTGATTACTAAGCCTAAGGATAAACTTACAAACACCCTTGAACCCATTCTTATGCCCAATTTAGCTTTGTAAACATTGAGATTTCAGAAAACTTGGATTGTTAAAGAAATAAGCTTGTTTTTCATAAATCAAGACTTTAGAAAACTAATTAAAATGAACCCTTTTTAGAAAAAAACATTGAGATAATTAGGAGAGCTTCTTACATTAACATTCTAAGTTCTAAAAACTATACCAACTTTGCTCCCTTTACGCTTGGTCTTCGACTTGGCTTGTTATCATCAAAATTCGCACGATCTTCACGACATAAGCATTCACATTCTCTCCTTTTTTGTTGATGACAAAATGACAAATGAAAATAAGAGAGCAATATATGTGTATATAAGTCAGAAACAAAAAAAAATCGCTTTCCCCCCGAGTTTATGTAGAAAGATCAAAGGGATTTGAAAAAAAAATTGTAAAAAAAAACATTGCTGTGCACTCCCCCTTACTCATACAATTATGCAGTATCTATCCTCCTTTTGACATTATAAAAAAGCTATCAAAACAATAAACGACATAAGCATAAAAGAAGACAGACAAAGTTTTAGCAGCAAGATAGCATAACCAGAATTACCAGCCAAAATATCAGACCATCAAAACAATGGATAATATATGTTCAACAATCCATGCAAGATATCCGATAAATAGTCAAATAATATACTAGTCATTAGTTCATTCTAGATAGTAATCAGAGGATCAGAGTGTGTAAATAGCATAGTCATAATAAGTAGAAACATATACAAAATAGTATAAAAGTACTAATGAATTAGACAAGAACAGATCATAGTAAAAGGTAAACATCATGACTAAGTCGCCTCATCATCACTATGTAGCCTCGCTGTCATTGATATCCTTAGCATCAAGATCCTCGGCAGGAAGTGCCGTATCATCATCACTAGCATTAAGAGTAGGATCACCAACACCAACACTAGTTGGAGATGACAGAGGTGGAGCATAGGAGGTGGTAGCTTGCCCAGCCTGTGCCGGATAATTTTCCATATATGAAACTCCTTGCGAAAGGTTTCTACTTGTTTGGAGGTCCTGAAGTGCGCAGACAGATCAAGTCCAGGAATGGTGAGAGGAGGAGCCTGTAAAGATGAAGCACTAGCCACCCTTATTCGTGGCTTTTTAGTTTTATGTGAAGATTCTACCATTGGGTTGAAATGGGGTGAAATGGATGGAAGGAAGGTGAGGGGAATGGTGTTCAGGAGTGTTTGGATTAAGAAAGTGGTGGAAAAAGTGAAGAAAAAGGTAGAAAACGTGAAGAGAGGGACCTGGGTGATGAGAGAGAGAGAGAACACGAACAGTTGAGGGATTTGGGTGGTGAGTTTTGGTGTTTTTAATGAGAATGGAGATGGGGGGTTTTGTAGAATGAAGAAGTATGAGTGATTTGGGACAGAAAATGTGGGATTTGGTGAAGAAATAAGGGATATTTAAAAGAGAGAAAGGTGCATGTAGAGAGAGAAAGCTTAAGTGACTGTGCAACAATGGCTGCTCACTCATCCGTGACCTTTTAAAACTTTTGTGTAATCAATTGCAAGGGGGTTGCAATCGATTACATTTTTGGGAAATTGTGTAATCGATGACAATGTGTGTGTAATCGATTACGTCCATTTTGTTTTTACATTTTTCACTTTCCAGAACCTTTGTAATCGATTACATGGTATCTGTAATCGATTGTAAGCCTTCTGAACTTGTATCTTTTACTTCAAACAAGGCAAAACTGATCCCAAACTCTTCAAAGTATTTCCAAAACTTTCTCAACCTGATTCCAGATCATCTTGTAACCAAAATTTTATCCAAACTTAGTTCAACTCCTGTTCTTGCCAAAACTAAAACCTGTACCAAGGATCAAATCATCATAATTGAATTTCTCCAATCTTCAAAAAAATGGGACTTTAGCATAGAGTAGAGAATATCTTGAGTAGGTGGAGGACTTAGTCATGATGTGGTACCTATAAAACAAACTTAGGGGAGTCTCCGACACTCAAGTCAGTATCAGATTCAAGAATAAATATAAAGCAATAAAGCTGTGTAGAAAAATGAATTATGCAGCAATAATTAAAGACAAGATTGATCTAAAATGCCAAGTTCTCTTCTTATATGAAAGAAAGTATCTTTAGGTAGTGGTTTTGTGAAAATGTTAGCAAGTTGATTATTTGTTTCAACAAATTCTAAAACATAATCACCCTTTTGTACCTGATCCTTTATAAAATGATGCCTTATCTCAATGTGTTTAGTTCTAGAGTACAGAATGAGATTTTTAGTCAAATTGATTGCACTATATTGCCACATCTTATAGGAATGTGATCAAGCTGAAGGCAAAGTCTAGAAGTTGTTGTTTCATCTATAAGATTTGGGCACAACAACTTTTGGTTGCAACATATTCAGCCTCAATAGTAGACAATGCCACACTATTTTATTTCTTGCTGTGCTAAGAAACTAAAGAGCTTCCAAGCAAATGACATGTCCTACTAGTGCTTTTCCTGTCCAATTTGCATCCAGCAAAATCGGAATTGGAATAACTAATAAGACTACAAGTGGCACCTTTGGGGTACCACAAGCCCACTTGTGAACAAGATATTTCATGATACATTTTACTGCACTTAAATGTGACTCTTTAGGATTTGCTTGGTATCTAGCACACATGCATACACTAAAAATAATATCCGGTCTACTAGCAGTGAGATAAAGAAGGGATTCAATCATACCTCTTGTAACACCCTCAAAATTATTTATTTTATCATCAATCATCATTTTATAATATTTATAATTTTTGAAAATTTCTGTGGATTTTTTCGGAAACACTAAATATTTTAATATATTTTTCGTTTTACGTACACACTGAGCAGAGTCAGTGTAATACTCCAGAAATGATTTGTTTCATCATGAATAGTCATTTCTCAATATTCGTGATTTTTGGATAATTTTCTAGAATTTTTCAAAAATATTGAATAATTTAATATATTTTTCGTTTTACGTGCACACTAAGCAGAGTCAGTGAAACGCTCCGAAAAATCGTTTGTTTTGTGATGAATAGTCATTTTTTAATATTTGTGATTTTTAAGAATTTTTGTGGATTTTTCTGAAAACGTCAAATATTTTAGTATATTTCTTATTTTACGTGCGCACTGAGCGGAGCCAGGATAACAAAATGCTTTCCTTGAGGCTGGTAAACCTTGAATTGTCAATATGTCAACGGGGGATCTTACTAAACCTGAGATTGGGCATAGTTTGCGAGATTTGTGTTTTTTGAGGTTTTAACTGATAAATAAAATCACCGTATCATAAAATTATCTGATGAATAATAAAATATTATTTTCATCAACTGTAACTTTTATTCATTGGAGAAATAATTCTAACAGTGTAATTAATCATCTGTTCAGGAGTATTTAATTAAGGAGACAAACTTACTTTGCACTTTATTGAGAAACGTGCGAAGCTTCTCAAGGAAGTTTCAAGGAAGCTTCAAGGAAGTTTCAAGGAAGCTTCTAGGAAATTTCCTCCAAGCTTCCCAAGGAAGCCATGCACTTCCTCTATCCTCTCTCCATACTTACGGCTGCTGCACCAATTTTTTGGGGGGGAAATTTGTGTTTTCATACAATTAATTATACCACATTAATTTCAAAAACCTAAAATCATCTTTCATTTTCCTATGCACTTTCTCTCTCTACCTTCTTCTTCCTTTGAATTTTTTCTCCCCCTTCTCTCTAAGGACCACATGACCAGCAGCCTCCATGCCTCATCCATCACTCAAAATTCAACCAACCCCATTTTTCCAATCTCTTCCATCACCTAAACACTTCTCTAGTTGGTGGTTCTTTGAAAAACCTTCATCTTCACCATTTTCTTCAAGCTTCAAGCTTAGGATTTTTGGGTAAGCTTCTTGATTCTTCACTCTCTTTTATCCATTTTCGTTTTTATGGTCTCCTTTGTGACCATCCATGCCTTATTTTTCAAGCATTGGTGTTGTTTTGATGGGATTAAAATTTCTAGGGTTTGGTTGAGTGCAAATTTGAAATTACAAGGAGCTCTAGGACGGCTTCTCTTGTTTTCTTCTCTTAGGTAAGAGGAATACACTCCTCCTCAACCTCTATTAGCAATAAGAAACCTTGTTTGTGATTGATTATGGGAAAACCCTATTGAGGGTTATTCTTTGTTTGCATGATTGATATGTTTACATGTTGTTTGTAATTTATTTAAGCTATTGGATTGATTGATTATGTATATTGATATGTTTGAATGGATTGGAAGGCATGAAATGGAAGGAAATAATTTGGATTCCCTCTAGGATAGCTCACAGTTTTGGGGGCCCAAAATTAGGGTTCTTGATGAACAATTGTAACAAATGGAAGACATAATTAATCAAGTGTACAATGTGCAATTAATGGAATGAAAAAAATTTGGGAACTAAATTCCCTAGGGAGGCCACGGCCTGTAGGGCCATTTAGGGCTTGATTATGCAACTTTGGGTAACCTTGGAACTTAAATAATCAAGTGATTAAATTATTGCTAATAGGATGGAAAAATTAGTAAATTGGAAGATTAGAATATACTTTGAGATTCATAAATTTTAAAGACTAAGGGCAATTTTAATTAGGGAAAGAACAAGAGAGTGTGAGACTTCGAGACCCTTAGAATAACTTTCTAAGCGTATGAGAATTAATTACATTAGAGAATTTAATTAGTTAAGAGAATTCCTCTAGAGACGACCTTTGTAAGAAAGACTAAATTTAAGTAAGAATTCATAATAAACCTTAAAAATGTATTAATTCATTTAATTCTAATATTGTGATGTTGTGGGTCCATGTGAGTGACCAATGATGTGTTAATACTCAGTTTGGCCAATTGTGTCATATCGTGGAAAAGTATGTAATAATGAACATACATGTTTATGCATAGAGTTGTCATTCATTGTGAAGTCCGTTGGACTGTTGTTAAGGCCATGTTGCCTAGGAGATTGAATACACCTTCGTGCGGGTGTGAGTAGACTAGCGTAGGTCTTATTGTTGACCATGGGAGCATCGGGGTGCGGGTACCTCGCAATGGACAGTTGGTAGCTCTTCTGTCCGTGGGGCAAACCGATGCAAATGCACCGACGATCCTGACCGGACACTGTCCTATATCGTGATCTAGCGTAGACTGTCTATACAATGTCTTGATGTGCACGTGGATAAACTAATGAATTATAGCACTTTGGCCACGATAGCCGAGTTGCAGACGTGTCTCCTGATCGTTCTCTTTGACTGTTTGTGTCTAACTCCATGGAGTAGGATTTTGACTTTGTATGCATGTGCATAGTGAGTCTATGTGTCATCTGGCATCTATTTATTATTATAATTGGAACTGTTGTATTACTGATATATAACTGCCTGTAATTGCTTAATTATTTATTACTGCTATTTAATGATGATTATTATTATTACTGTTGAAATGCTATGTGGGCGCCTTGTGCCATTCTGTTTCTTGCTGCTATAGTTGGTAATGATGGTAGGATGTCTTACCTCTTTCATGTGTTTCTATTATTTTCTATCTGTATATTGTGTCCCATCGAAGACGACGACAAGGAGGTTGAAGCTCCCGATTTCCCCGGCTTCTGGCCCGATCACGATTAACGTCTATTGTCTGATCATGGTGGCGTGCCCGCATGGATTTCTAGGTTATGTACGTCTGACATTCCTCGGAGGGCTAGATTGCTGGTACATCAACCTAAATTCTGAGCATTTTATCTACAAGGGGGAGGTGTCAATTTCACTAGCTTGGAGGCATCATGATCTGCCCATCTTCACGGGCAGCATCAGCGTGTGTTTGGAGTTCTACTTGCCTATCCGGGAGATGTGGGGTGATCGCTACTACACCTCACAGGAGGATTCTTTTGTTTCCATTGCTCGGGCCCCGGCCTGTTATTCAGTGGCTCTTATGTGGGTTTCCTCGGATGAGGAAGACCCCGAGGAGGATCCCGGGGAGGATCTCGCGGAGGATCCTGACACGATTCCTCCTCATCTGAGGGACTGATATTGCTGGTAGCTACTGATGGCTACCGGTGTTTTATTTTGGGGGCCGTATGTCTTTATTTTGGTGGGCTGTATATTTTTTATATCTTGGGGATATATATATGTATGATCCTTTGGGCAGGTATAGTTTTATTTTTTGTACATTGGGCTTTGTAACTAAACAGATTCGATATATATATATATATATGATTATGCAATGTTGATCAAATGTATGCTTTACTTCTATCTTGTTCTTTACTGCCATTTATGTTTCGTCACTACATTTTATTAATTATTATAAAAAAAATATTATCGCCATTTTATTTATGCAGCTTTAACCAGATAAATTTAATCGTAATCAAAAGAACCGGGTCTTAATTTATCATTTATATTTTCTGCATTGTAAATGACAATGTGATGTTCCCTCCCAAAAAGGGGCTTTACACCTCTGTACTTAGTGATTTATACAGAATTACCTACCTCATCCTTGTCTAAGTAATATGAGCTGCTTATAGGTGTGTTCATATGCTTTGAGTTGTCCATTCTAAATTTCTTGAGGAGCTCCTTGCAATACTTGAATTGGCTAATGAAGGTTCCATTTCTTGTTTGCTTTATTTGAAGCCCAAGAAAGAAATTGAGTTCTCCTATCATGGACATCTCAAATTCACTTTGCATAAGATTTGTAAACTCTTTACAATGACATTCATTAGTAGCACCGAAAATTATATCGTCTACATAAATTTGTACAAGAAGTACATCATGCTTTTTGTTCTTTATAAAAAGGGTTGTGTCAACCTTTCCTCTTGTAAAACCTTTTTCCAAAAGAAATTTACGCAACCTTTCATACCATGCTCTAGGAGCTTGTTTTAAGTCATACAACGCCTTTTTCAATTTAAAAACATGGTTGGGCAAATCATAATTTTCAAAACCGGGAGGTTGTTCAATATACATCCCTTCTTGAATGAAGCCATTTAAAAAGCACTTTTGACATTCATTTGATATAATTTGAAATCCATGATGCATACATATGCAAGTAACATTCTAATGCCCTCTAATCTAGCTACAGGTGCATATGTTTCTTCATAGTGTATGCCTTCTTCTTGATTATACCCTTTAGCTACAAGCCTAACTTTATTTCTATTTATTAAGCTTGCTTCTTCAAGCTTATTCCTAAAGACCCATTTGATGCCTATAATTGGATGATCATTAGGTCTTAGAACCAATTTCCAAACTTGATTTCTTTCAAATTGGTTTAGCTCCTCTTGCATGGCCAAGATCTAATATTCATCATTAAAGACCTCATTTATGTCCTTAGGCTCAACTTGTGAAACGAAAGTCATGTGGTTGCATGCATTTCTAATTGAGTTTCAAGTACTTACGCCTTTGGATACATCACCTATTACTTGGTCAAGCGGATGGTATCTCGAGGTTCGCCACTCCTTGGGTAGGTCCATGACTTGTGAATTTGCTTGTTTTGAGGGGTCCTCTTGCCCTTCCTCTTACTTCCTCTCTTCTTTCTCCTTATTGTCCAAGTGTATTTTTGCCAAATCTCTGCAACATCATCAACAACCAAATCCTTTCACGGTCCATTAGGATTAGTTTCATCAAAAGCAACATGAATAGACTCTTCAATAGTCATAATTCTTTTATTGTAAATTCTAAAAGCCTTACTATGATTTGAATAGCCGAGAAATATGCCTTCATCAGACTTAGCGTCAAACTTTTCCAAGTTATCCTTTCCATTATTTAAAACAAAACATTTATATCAAAAAACATGAAAATGTGAAACATTTGACTTTCTTCCTTTGTATAGTTCATAGGGGGTTTTCTTTAAAATTGGCCTAATTCGGGCCCTGTTCATTATGTAACAAGTGGTACTTACTACATCCGCCCAAAAATACTTAGGAAGAGTAGCCTCATTGATCATAGTTTTCACCATTTCTTCCAAAGATTGGTTTTTCCTTTCTACAACTCTATTTTGTTGTGGAGTTCTAGGAGTAGAAAAATTATGCTCAATGCCATGTTCATCATAAAAAATTTTGAAATCATGATTTTCAAGCTCACCACTATGGTCACTTCTTATGGATGTAATATTAAAACCTTTTTCATTTTGGATAACTTTGACAAGTTTCTTAAAGGTTAGAAATGCGTCATTTTTATGAGTTAGGAATAAGGTCCATGTAAACCTAGAAAAATCATCCATAATCACTAAAGTATAGTAATTTCCACCAAAGCTTATTGTTCTAGAGGGACTAAAAAGATCCATGTGCAAAAGTTGTAAAGGTCTAGAAGTTGAAATAACATTTTTGGTTTTGAAAGAAACCTTTACTTGTTTTCCCTTTTGACATGCATCACATAATTTATCTTTTTTAAATTTAAGCTTTGGTAGTCCAATTACTAGTTCTTTAGAGACTAACTTATTTAAGTGATCCATGTGAATGTGTGTAATTCTTTTACGCCATAACCATGAATCATCTTCTTTACTCAAAACATTTCGCATCATTTGAGGATATATTGTCAAGGCTAATCATATAAATATTATTTACTCTATGACTAACAAATTATACTTGCTTATCATCTTTTCCTTCAATTATGCAACAATATGAATCAAATATAACTCTATTACCTTTATCACATAATTGACTAATACTAAGCAAGTTATGTTTGAGTCTGTCAACTAGCAACACATTATCAATAGAGGAAGAGGAAATTTTACCAACTTTGTTGACTCCAAGAATATTTCCTTTGTTATTATCTCCATAGGTTACGTGTCCGTGTGTTTGGGGAACAAGGAAAGAGAACTTGGATTCAGCTCCGGTCATGTGCTTGGAGTAGCCGCTATCAAGATACCAATTTGAGTTCTTGGCTTTCAAGCACACCTATAACACAAATTCAATTTTTAACTTTTGGTATCCAAATTTTCTTGGGTCTTTGTGTGTTAGCTTGTGACATTGTACCTTTAGGAACCCAAACCATTTTAGTTCCCACTTTAGTGTTAATATTCTTTCTCACATTACAAGTTGATGCACTATGTCATTTCTTTCCACAATGAAAATTTAATGAAAAGGCTACTTGAAGTGCTTACAGGAACAAAGAAATTTTTGAAAAATTTTTGTTTATTTTTTGGGTTATATCCTAAACTTGCTTTTTGACAGAAACACCTTTGTTTTCTAAGCAAAACATTTAAATTATCTCTACTAAAAGTAAATCTTCCAAGATTGTTCTTTAAATCTTCAATTTCTTTTTCAAGAGTTTGACATGATAAATAAGAAGTAGATATTGATGCATGTGAGGAGTATATTATGCTAGAAGAGTTAGCATCAATTAATCCTAATGTTTCATTCTCAATTTTTAATTCTTCAATTTATTTGTTTAAGATAGTAATTTTATTTTCCAAAGAAGAGATTATTTTCTTAGTCGAAGAAACTAACTTTGTGAGCCTTAGAGATTTATCATGCAATTCTTCGAAAGTGTCTTGCAGTTCATTATAAGAAAGAGATAAATCAAAGTTAGAAGTTACCTCCATATCACTTTCATTGTCTTCTTCTCCCCTGGCCATAAGACATAAGTTAGCTTCTTCATTATCCGAGCTATCCATGGAATCTATGTCATTGTCATCCTATGCTATGTAGGCTCTTCTTCTTTTCTTCTCCTTGGAAGGTCTCTTTTCAAATTTCTCCACCTTCTTTTGATACACAGGACATTCCATCTTCATTTGTCTCGATTTTTTGCATTCATAGCATGTGAGTGTGGACAAGATACCTTCTCCTTTGTGATGAGTCTTCTTTGGCAGAAAAAGTGGTCTTCTTTGATTTCCTTTCTTTTTGAGAAATTTTATGAATTTCTTTACTAGGAGACCAAGGTTTTCTTCATTCAACTCAAAGTTCTCTATATCATCTCCTTCATCTTCATTATCATCGTCAATGGTTGAGGAGGTGGCTTTAAGTACAGTCCTTTTTTTTTTCTTATCATATTCCTCATTTTGGTTAAGCCTGTTGAGTTCCAATTCTTGCTCTTGAAGTTTTCCAAAGAGAGTGGCAAGAGCCATGGTTGCCAAGTTTCTTGATTCTGAAATAGCTGTGATCTTGGGTTGCCAAATCCTGCTCAAACATCTTAAAACTTTATTAATAAGATCTTGATAGAAAATGTCTTACCTAATGATGCAAGATGATTTACAATGTGGGTGAAACACTTTTGCATTCTTGAATACTTTCTTCCTACTTCATTCTAAATAATTCATATTCGCGGGTTAGAGAATTGATTCTCGACCTCTTAACTTCACTAGTACCCTCATGGGTGACTTACAAAGTATCCCACATTTTTTTTGTAGTTTTGCAGTTTGAAATTCTGAAAAATTCATCATACCCCAAAGTAGTGGTAATAATGTTTTTGGCTCTTAAATTATACAGAACCTTTTTCTTGTCCTCATTAGTCCATTCAATTCTAGGTATCTCAATCTTTACACCATTGACATCACTTGTGGGCACAAAAACACTGTTTTCAACAGCATCCCACACATCTAGATCAATAGCTTCAATGAAAATTTTCATTCTTTCCTTCCAATAGGCATAACCAACCCCATTGAAAAAGGGTGGTCGGTTTATGGAAGATCTTTCTAAAAAAAATTTGAAGAAGCCATGTTCTCTCGAAGCTGCTAAGTCCTTTACACAAGAGCCTAACTCTGATACCACTTATTATCCAAGTGGCTTCTATACTCAAGAGGGGGTGAATTGAGTAATTAAAAAATCTTTGAAATTTTTTTCACAAACACTTTAAAAATAATTTCTGTTGAAGCTATTTATAAAATGAAATGAATGAATAGGGAAGATAGAAAAAGTTCTCACAAATTTAATAAGCCAAAAAATGATTTAATTGAATATTTATGAAATTAAAGTGCAAATATAGAGAGAAGAGTTCAAAAAAGTAAACATTAGGATTTATCCTAGTTTAGCCACTAATCACTTGTGACCTACGTCCAGTCCTCGAGCATCCACTAAAGATTTTCTTCACTATCAATGCAAGCTTTCAACAGGTACTTACTACCGTTACAAACTTGAGTACTCCTCACACCTTAGGATACCTCATCCTTGTGCTTGAGTCTCGACAGTAGGGATACCTCACTTTTACAAATTTTCTGAGGGATACCTCACCCTCATTACAATTAAAAGGGAATAGCAAAGGAAGAAACTCTCTCAAAGAGTGTGTATTACAACTTGAAACACTAACGAAGCTCTCTCAAAATATCTCAAGAATTTCAAAACAGAGCAAAATTTGGAAAAAAATGTGAAACTCAGATTAAGAGCAATAGAAAGATGTTTTTCAGTTGTTATTGTTACCAAAAGATGACCTAAAAATATCTATTTATAGTGTTCTCAAGAAAATAAAAGCCCAAAAGTTATTGTTGTTAGTGCAATTTATGGTCATAATAAAAGCCCAAAAACTGACCGTTGCACACTTTCATCCGTGATGTAATCGATTACAAGAATTATGTAATCGATTACATTGTTCTTGAACTCAGTTTTTGGATTTCTAGGCTGAGTGTAATCAATTACATACCTCATGTAATTGATTACCAAGTATCTGGAAGCAATGTAATCGATTACAAACCTCATGTAATCGATTACCAAGCCTCTGTATGTAGTGTAATCGATTACCAAGCCTTTGTATGTAGTGTAATCGATTACAAACCTCATGTAATCGATTACAACAGTTATGACTTTTGAGAAATGGTTTCCCGCATGTTTGTAATTGATTACCAAGCATTTGTAATCAATTACAAGCTCCCGAAGAAGCTGTAAACTGATTACTAAGCCTAAGGATAAACTTACAAACATCTTTGAATCCATTCCTAAGCCCAATTTAGCTTTGTAAACATTGAGATTTCAAAAAACTTGGATTGTTAAAGAAATAAGTTTGTTTTTCATAAATCAAGACTTTAGAAAACCAATTAAAATAAACTCTTTTTAGAAAAAACATTGAGATAATTAGGAGAGCTTCTTACGTTAACATTCTAAGTTCTAAAAACTATACCAGCTTTGTTGCCTTTAGACTTGGTCTTCGACTTGGCTTTGTTATCATCAAAATTCGTACGATCTTCATGACATAAGCATTCACAGTAAATAGGCAGACATTGGTTGAATTAGTTGGAGTCAAGTCCAAAGGAGAAAGGATCTATGATGAGCAGAGCTGGCAGACAAGGTATGGGCTTTAGGAGGAGGATGTGCTGAGTGCTGAGTGCTTTATTTCTAGATGTTAAGCCACCTCATACAACCAACAAATTGATTAGCTTATCAAAGGTACTATGATATGATGATCATGCATAGAGCAGGAAGATTTAAGAAAGTCGCTAACTATGATATGATGATCATGCATCATCTAAAAATGATAAGACCACTCAATCTGCACTTTCACATCTAGTGTTCTCTATAGAATACTACTTACAAAGATCTTCAATCACTTTGTACTGGATTCAACTGATGAAGATTCAAAGCTTGAAGGACAACTATACACAAGCAAGAATGTAAAGCAGATAAGGCTGGACAAGAGACCATCAGTAGATCAAGTAGAGGAATAGAGAACCAAAAGACTACATGATCAACCATCAAAGCTAAAATAGGTAGATGAAGAAGCTAGTCATAAGGTAAAGAAGAAAGACATAAGAAATAAGAAGAAGGAAGATGAAGGAAAATAAACAAAAGACGAAAAGATGAAGTAAAACAAACAAAATAAGAAAAGATGAAGGACAAAATTGATAAGCAAACTAGAGATGAATATGCTTAAGTTGAAGAGGAGTCTATTCAACACATGGACCTATATATCAACCTGTTGATGAACCTACAAATGAAAAAAACACCCCCTACTCACTTCTCACCAAAAGGTTTAGAACATTTCTTTGATTCTATAAAAGTCTTACCTGAGCCTTTGCATGATGAACTAGCTCCTCATTTTGTTGCTAAAGACATTAAGCAAACTACTGAAGAAGCTACTCAGCAATCTGATTTTGTGATTGCCACCATCATGATGCAACTCTCCATGGATCACAACATTTCCACTCTCAACCTATTATACCCACCCACATACATTTAAGAGAACAAAGAAGTTAAACAAGAAAATGAAGGAGAGAAGACTGAAAAAGATGAAGAACAAAAAAAGACAAAAATTAAAGAATAACAGAAAAAGGAAAAGGATAAGGTTGATGACAACCTTATAGCTAATGAGCAAAGGGAAGCTACTGAGAAAGAAGGCACACTAGAAAAAGAAACTCTTTTTGAGCAGTCTCCTCACTTCACTTAGGAGCCTACTTAAGAGGATAAGTCACCCTTCTCACTTCTTGGGTTTGACTTTCCTCATCTTGGATCACCAATCTTTGATGTCACTGCACAAGCAATGGTTGAACTTGAGGAGAGACACAAAGATATTGGTTTGGAGGAATTAGATAGAGACATTTGATATATGCACCTCAATGAAAGGTTGCTCTATTGGTTCTTTCCTAATCCAGGTGGAACAAGAAAAACCTGATGGCATGAAGCAGTAAACTAAAGCTAGAATTGTTAGCAAAATGATACTCAATAGGATTCAATCGCAAGCACAAGTTACACACCTTCCAAACCTGCTCAGAAAATGTATTACTCTTAAAGGTCTGAACTCAAATTGCTCACATTTGAAGTCAAAAGGCTAAGGAGGTCTAATCAGACTTTGAGGAAGAATCAGAAAAAGATGCACGAGGGTGTGAAGGAGGTTTACAATACTGTTCATGATTTCATGGATAGCTTCTTGATGTTTGAGGAATCACAAAAAGACAAATATGAGAATGAATAATTTCCTGAAACTACTAGGAGGCCCCATTACCCTTATCTTGCTCACAGACAGCTATCTAAATGCTTTTCCACATCTTTTAAAACTTCATCTCCCTCTCATGACTATACTCAGTAGCATCTATGATGTCAAAATCCTTTTTGCACCATTTTAATGCTTTCATTTTTTTGATTGATGACAAAGGGGGAGTATGATTAAATGTTGAAAATATGTTGAAAGGGTTGTCTGGGAGTATATGTTTTTGCTTTGTTGTATATGTTGTTTGCTCCAAAATTTATAAATGAAAGTACATTTTCATTGGGAGCTTATATATTGTTGAAATTGTATGATTTAAATGTGTTTTATCATGTTTCCTCTGAATTTCTTACTTAAATGCTCTCACAAAAGACTAGAACATAACTTGCATGATTGTATCTTAAACTGAATTACTTTTTCTGCAAACAATGTTTTAAATGAATTGATCAGTTAAAGGGGAGCACTTGACATTACTTAAGTATGAAGTTTTGACCTTTCTCATCAGTTATGCAAAAATGGTAATAATCTTATCTTTTGCAAGTTAATCATATTTTCAAACATATTTTGTCATCATCTAAAAATGGAAGAATGTAAGCTCCAAAGCCCTTTGAGAAGAGCGCTTTAATGGAAAGTTTTGATAATTGAAAATCTATATTGAAAATATGTGTGTTTGCTATCATAATACTAAAATGGACTACCTTGGTTATATGAGATTATTCTTAGCTTTTACTTGCAAACCCTTTCTAATTACTATTAAAGATCATATGGGAGGATGGTTGATCATCATTTCTGAAGTAAGAAGTCACAAAGCACTTAAGTAGACTTAGGACAAAGATGAGCATAGTGATTTAAGCCAAGAACAAAACATAAGTAGGGTCGACATAAACTTCAAAAAGGAAATCTTTCATATAACCAAAAGTTTTGTAATGAATTATGGAAGAGCTTGAGTTCCTTTGCTAATTAACATAAAGACATCATTGAAGCATAGGAATTCAATTAAAGAAGCTAGAAGTCTTCATGATCAGAGTTGAAGAAAAGCAGCACATAAGTTAAGCAAAGTAACTTGAAGACCCTACCCAACTTACTACAGGATAAATAGTATGAGATGCATTAGGAAACCGTGTCTAACGACTAGTTTCTGTACTTGCTATGTTAGGAAGGTTTGAAACTCAATGGGTAGCCCTAGAAAGTCTATGAATAGGCTTAAACTTGAGAGATGAAGGATTAGAATAATTGATTATCAATCTAACAGTGCTTACACACTATTTCACTCTAATTAAGCCTTTAGACTCTACTCATCAGTTTCCTACCTATACTTTCTTAGTTAAATATCTTATTGTAGGTGTTTCTCTTGTACTATAAATGGTTTATCCACTATTTGAGAGTGCTTTAGAGAATTATCTAACTTTAAATCTATTCCAAATACTTGTACCTATAGGGGTGAGCGTTGGTGAGCTAGTGGATTGTACTAGCCACTATGAGAAGTGAGAAAAAAAGCTGGGAGTGACTATAGAAACAAAGAATACTCACTTATAGCTGGGAGTAGATGTGGTGTATAAGGAATACTCATTCATAGAGAAGAAAATCTTGGTGATGAACTGGGGACTGGACATAGCTCCTAGTTGTTAGGGGTGAATTAAGATAAACCATTGTGTTAAGCTATTCTCACTTTCTCTTTCTCTCTTCATCTCATTTTAAAATCACTGTTGATAACTCTAAAGCTTAAAGGAACTGTTATGAAAATATTTCATAAAGATTTTAATCATTGTTAGCTTCTCCAGCTTCTTCTAACATAGTTGAGTAGAGTAATAAGTGAATCTACTCAACTCCATCGTGTGTTTGTCGTGAATCTATTCAACTCCAAGATACCACCTTGAGAAAGGTTGAGTAGACTCTGTCTATAGTATATATGTTGTTGATAGTTTCTCTTACATACGCATGTTTACATATCTTTTAAGGCATATTTATGATTTTTTGTGTCTTCGACCAATTGCTTACGTAATTTCAGGCCGAGGGTAGTGGTTAGGTAAAGCCTTCTCTAAAGTGGTGACTCTAGGATTTGAATCCCTGACATTACAGGTAAAGTGCACTTAGGGTCACTATTCGATAGACATATTTATGCTTTTCAAAAGCGTTTTGTAGAAAGAAGTGTGGAAATCCTAGAATTCAACATTTTGCATTTGAAAAAAGTTAAAACGAAGCATGCTAGTTGTATTCAACTGGATAAAAGTCTAATGCATATTTATAGTTTGAATAAATGAGTTAGTCTAAACTTTAGAACTATATAAGTACATAGTTTTCCTTGAAATCTTATTTTACCAAATTTATATAAAAATATTAATATCATTTTACTTAAATTCAAAAACAAATTTAATAGTGACTTTATGAATTAGCTTTTTAATAATTTTCTTGGTATAAGATAAGGATATTTTTAGGATAACTTTTGCGTTGATTAATAGCTTATTTGTTTCACCTATTTGTTGCTGCAAACGCATATTGAAATAAAGCCTCAATGGAGTTATTTTTTTGTAAACGTTTTTTTCAAAAGTCTCAAATAACAAGATACGGTGAGGAAAATATGAAATAAACACACTCTAACACTAAATCTTCCCTCGTGTGATTTTAGGATGCAATCTGTACACTAGTATGTGCATTTAGATAAATTAATTCCCCTAAGTATTATTAGCTCAAAGTTTATACATTTCTTCAATAATAGAACCAACCATTGAATTTAAATTTATAATTTAACTCTTAATAACAAGGAAAATGTTCTAAACCGGGATTAAAGGGGTTACCTGATCTCGCCTCTAAAACGATGATGATGGTTGTTGATGGTGGCTTCCTCTGTGTGCGTAGCAGCGGAGAGGGAGGGGAACATGCAAGGCACTTCGACGCTCAAGTTAGGGTTTGTGTAACATCCTACCTAACTTAATAGTTCTAATCATGGTTATAGAAGCTCAGTAACACTGGTATGAGTTATCTGTTAATCCGGGTAACCTTCTAGATTAGTTTGAGCATAATTTTATAACATTGAACGTGAAAATTAGCTAAGATTTTAGCATAAACATATGATAAGATAGAAATAAATATAAAAAATTTATTTCTAAGTCACAGATGATTGAAATAAGTTGTAGCAAATTTTGGAGGACCAAATGAATTGATTTAGTATTTTTAATAACACTAAATGAGTATTTGAAGGCCTACTTGGATAATTAAGTAACTCAAAAGATTATAAGATTATGGGCAAATGTCAAAGAGAGGATGAATGTTAATATGAGCATGGAGACAAATTAAAATAGACGTTTGAAAGCTTCTTAGTTGAACTCCATAGGTTTAACTCAACTTAGAAAAGAATAATGAAACTTAGTGACCGATAAAGGTGTATAAGAATAATTGTTAAATGATGAAATTGAGAATTAAATGAAATCCTAGAATTTTATATAATACCTATAAGGTTAGAAAATTCATTAATGGAAGATTAAAGTATACCTAAGAGATATAGAAGTTTCAGAGGAATTTTCCATCCTTATCTCTCCCACTATATCGCTCTTTATTTTGTTTCTTATCTCATTTTCTTTGACATTCAAACCCACTTTTCTCATTTCAATCTCTTACTCTATTATTTCTCTAGTTTACTCAGTAGAAGAGAAGGAAAAAGAAAAAGAAAAAGAAAATAGAGATAGGAAAAAGAGAGAAACAATAGCAAAGCAATGCGGTGGCCACAAAAGGGAAAAAAGATGAAGGAAAGATAAGGGAAAGAAGAAGGTGTCTACAAGCTAGGTAGGGTATTATTTTCCTAAACTCGTCATTTTTTTCTTGTTTTCTTAAGATTATCAATTGATGAAGAGAGATTGATGCTTGTATATTTGAATATGAGTTTAAGTTTTGATCTTGATGCTTGATGAAATTTGAGATTTGAAAATGGGTTTTATGATACCCATATTTGGTTTTCCACTTTGAAAGTGATTTGAATATATATTTGTGAAGTATTGTTGTTGTGTTTGATTAATATATGATTGGTTTAGGGTTGCTTTGGTTTAAAAACTCTATTTTCTACATAAAACCAGGTGGTAATCAATTACCACGAGCTGGTAATCAATTACCAACCTGCGAAATGAGTATCTGGAAAAGTGGTAATCGATTACCATAAGCTGGTAATCGATTACCAAGCTTCTGGACAAGTGGTAATCGATTACCACATTCAGGTAATCGATTACCAAGCCTCTGCCAAGTTGGTAATTGATTACCAAGGCCTACTAATCAATTACCAGGTCTCTATTTTGAGGTTTTAGCATGTGATATGATAGAAATTGAGTTCTTTTACCCATGGGAATCAAATATAACCCAAACCATAGATCAAAGCATGATATATAACTTGTTTGTGATATGAATATACATTTAATCAACCATGGAAATGATTTTCTACGATGCAATTGAATTGATTGTGAATGGATGATAAAATGATATGATGAGGATAATGATCCAAATATGTAATAAAAGATGCTATTTGACTTTCAAGGGTAACCCATTATCAAGGAAGTAAATCCTCGTACCTAGGGTAAGACTTGGATAACGGTGGTTGAGGATGGACATTCCCTCACTACCAGAGTAATTAAGGTTGAGGATAGATATTTTCTCTCTACTTGAGGTGTTCCAAAATCATTGATAGTGTGAGGAAGGATGATACCCTCCCTATCAAAGTAGTTGAGGATGGACATTCCCTCTCTACCTATAACTCTAGATGAAGGATGGACATTCCCTCACTAGAGTTGACTTGGGTTACTCGGAGTAGTTCTGTGTAACAAGATAAGATTGTTACAAATAGGTTCAAGTGCTTCAACCATAAAGTAGACTATTACCAAGCATAAGGTATTGTGAGGATGAATATTCCCTCCATACCCTTTTAATTAATGATAAGATATAATTATGATGAGAAATGATGAATGATGAAATATGATGACTAATGATATACGAAAAATGATAACATATGATAAAAGATTATTCTTGATAAATGATGAGACTTAATGAATTATTTGATTTTTATAATTGATTTTGATAAATGATATAAATTGAACCTCTGTTTCGAGAAGAGAAAAGACTAGTTTTGGCTTTCTGCCACCTTTCTACCTTTCATTTCAAGTCTTGAATGATTTCTCCCCGAAACAGCTAGAATTGTTATGATGACATATTTTTATAATAACTACTGAGAATTATAAGATTCTCATCCCATTTGTTTGAATTTCCATGAAGATTCCAAGAAGGACATATGAAGTCAAAGGAGAAGAAGAACTCTGATGTATATTTACTTTATTTCATTTTGTTTTAATCTTGTTACTTAGTTGTATAGATTTTATGCCTTGGAGGCAAGTTATGTATATAAAGTACAATGATGTACTATTTGTATAAACTCCATTCTCAGTTATATGTATAATATATTCCTGAGACAGGCTCATATTTTCATATATCTTTAATTTATTTTCTATAAAGATTGATGATATTTATAAGTGATGTGCCAAATCTAATTACTAATGCATAATCCAGATATGTCATTATTACTAGTATTTGGAACGTTACAATTTGCACTAGAAGGGAGAAAGTATATGAGAGTAGATGTATACCTGAATAGCTTAGCCTTGTATTTATAGTGTGGAGTGACTTAAGGGCTAAGTAATTATCCTTAGGGATAAGTTTCCATATCAGTAGGATTCTGTTAATTATGGTAAGATGTGATCCTTATCCTCATTTAATAAAGGTTTCTATTAGGATATATTGCTTATCTAGAATCCAAACTAATGAGTCTTGAGAATTGATGAACCTTCAATAACTCATATTTTTACAGTTTAATTCCTTGGCTTTTCATTATTTTTTGATATTTGTGATTGAACTTTGTTCTCAAGTTTTGTTATATTTTTAGTATTTTTAATTTTGTTCTTATTATATGTTTTTATGTGTTTTTGGCAGGTAATTGCACATGGAGAAGACTGGGCATTTAAAGAAGCAAGAAAAAGAAGAAATATCATAAGACGTCTAGTGCTTAAGCGTTGGGAGTGGAGCGCCTAAGTGCTCAGAACGTATACAGCAATGTTGTCTCAATGTCTCAATGCCTAAGCGCTAGGAAGGCAACTCCTGAGCATGTAACGTATTACACAACACATATCTAGATTAGTGGCTCAGCGCTTGAGTGCCCGTAAGCTAGCGCCTAGGTGCTGGTCACGTAACAAAGAACATTATTTTCTATATAGAAAAGTTACGTCAGAATTCAGAACACGCAGAAAATCCCTAATCCTGAGAGAGTACTTCCGCGGTAGCAAGCTTTGGAGGACAACTATGAAGAGGGGATTCAATTCTTGAAGGCTTGAAGATCATAATCATTGTAAAATGGGTTTTGATTTCTCTTTCCCTTTAGTTTTCCCCTTTCTTTGGGTTTTCTTTCCATGAGTTTATATTTTGATATGAGTTTGTTTGTACTGAACATGAGTAGCTAAACCTATAGCTAGGACTATGGGGGATATTGTTTTCCTAATTATTTGGGTTTGATCTCGAATTTGATTAAGGTAATTTCTTTTAGGGTTTATTATATTGCTTGCATTCTTGTCAAAACTTGATCACTTTTGGTATGTGTTAATTCATTGTTTGACTGGTGACCATCCGTACTCAATGAGTGGACCTATTTGATAAACTTAGGATTAGATTGGTGAATGATCAAACATCAATTTATCCTACCAATAGAATTAATGATTATGTTAGTTCATCTCTTAAATTGGGCTTAATGCATTCCTAATTAACTCAACTAAATGACCAAATAGGTGATTTAATATAGGAATAGAATATTGTTTCATCCATGACCATTGAGATTCAATAGCAATTATAAGAATATTGACAAAAGAAATACTTTATATTATAAATGAGTGAAAATCTGATTAATTGGATTCAAGTGAACCTTGCATCCTAATCTCTTTCTCTAATTGATTCATCTCTGCATTGTTTGATTATTCATTATTCTTCTTAATTTGTTTTCTGATTTTATTTTTGAATTTCTTTTATACTTTCAATTCTCTAAATAACTAAGAGTTTTACGAATCTAGTAATTACTGCTTATTCCTCGTGGGATCAACAACTGTGACTCAAGTCATATATTACTTTGCGATAGAGTATACTTGCGCTTAGTGTATTTTACGCATTCCAAGTTTTTGGCGCCGTTGCTAGAGAATAAGTTTGGTAATATTAGAGGAAAAAGCTCTAGTTAATTTAGACGCACTTTTTATTTTATTTCTTATTTTATTTTTTTAAAATAATTTGTCACTTCATCTCTCTGCTCTTATTTCTTGCTTATGCTTACTCGATCTCAGATTCTTGATTTGACATTTGATCCAGAAATTGAGAAAACAACTCGCAGGTTAAGGAAGTAATCTCATATTGAAGCTATGACTGAAAAAGATATACATAGGATGGAGAGACCAATAGTTGAGGGGAATCGTGAAGAACGATCTACCCCAGCGGAGTGAACCATGGTTGAGTATTCCATGTCCATGGTTGAAACGTATTGAGGGAGTATTATAAGACCAGCTGTGGTGGCTAATAACTTTGAGATCAAACCAGCATTGATCTCCATGATTTAGACTTCTATTTAGTTTGATGGATTACCTTCGGATGATCCAAATCAGCATTTGGCTAGGTTCTTGCAGTTGTACGATACTATAAAGTATAATGGGGTGACATAAAATGCAATCCGATTGCGACTCTTTCCTTTCTCTCTTAGGGATAGGGCGAGTTAATGGTTAACGTCACTACTAATGGGTTCCATCACTACATGGGATCAGTTGACACAACAATTTTTGGCTAAGTATTTTCATCCCTCTAAATTTACTATACTAAGGAATGACATTTCTTCTTTTGTGTAGTTTGACCTAGACACTTTCTATGAAGCTTTGGAACGTTTTCAAGAGTTGTTGAGGAGGTGTCCACATCATGGATTTCCCGTATGGTAGCAGGTACAAACTTTTTACAATGGTTTGTCGCTTGCCAACCGTTCACTCATTGATACCACTGTGGGAGGTACAATTTAGAGGAAAACACTGATTAAAAGCCATGCACTGATTGAAGAGATGACGCTCAACAATTATCAATGACAAAATGAGCGCCAGGTGCTAAAGAAACAAGCTGGTGTGCATGTTGTTGACTCTTCTACTGCCATTCTAAGCCAATTGGAAGCATTGACAAAGAAGGTTGAGACTCTGATGATGGAAAACAGTGTAACCCCACTAATTACACGTGAAGTATATGGCAGACAGGGTCATACAAGTTCAAACTGTCAAGTCAGTAGTCATTTTGCCCCTGACCCTGAAGTAGCAAATTTTATTGGTAATTCCAATCGGTAAAAGTACAATCCATATTCAAATACGTATAATCTCGGTTGGAGGGACCATCCCAATTTCAAATGGGGAAATCAATAGGGCAATCACTAGAATCAGCAGAGAGCTCTGCAACCACCTCCAGGTTTCCAAGCACTTAAAGAGAGGCAAAATTTTAAAAACTTTACGATGAAGTACATGCAGAATTCAGAGGCTCACATGAAGAGCATGGAGACTCAGATTAGTCAGTTGGCTACTTTGATGTCAGAAAGAGCACCGAGGACATTGCCTAGTACCGCTGAACCTAATCTAAAGGAATAGGTTAATGCACTTACCCTAAGAAGTGGCAAGATTTTGGAAAGATAAATGAATGAAGCACCTAGCTTGTCAGGAATTGAGAAAAAAATTATGTCCTTAATGAAGATGTCTCAATTCAAGATGACAA
Source organism: Ormosia semicastrata (assembly GCA_029884595.1). Taxonomy (NCBI): domain Eukaryota; kingdom Viridiplantae; phylum Streptophyta; class Magnoliopsida; order Fabales; family Fabaceae; genus Ormosia; species Ormosia semicastrata. The sequence goes on along the minus strand of JAQQTO010000062.1, from coordinate 11,569,310 downwards.
TAAAGAAAGAGAGGTTGAGAAAGAACAACCAAAGTGGCAAAGAGCGAAGAAGGATCGTGAGCAGAACACAGTATATGAACCATCACCATATGCCAAAATTCCATTCCCTTAAGGACACTCAGTAAGACAAGAAATTTGCTAATTTTTTAGAGATATTCAAGAAATTGCAAATTAACATTCCGTTTGTTAAGGCTATCTTTCAAATGCCCAAGTATGCAAAGTTTTTGAAGGAAATACTTATAAAGAAATGCAAGCTTGAGGAATTTGAGATGATATGTTTAAATGAGGAATGCTCCGCCATTCTCTTGAAGAAGCTACCATTGAAATTAAAAGATCCATGGAGTTTTACTATTCCTTGTTCTATTGGTAACTCTTATTTTGAGAAAACATTATGTGATTTAGGTGCTAATATTAATTTGATACCTTTCTCTATTTTTAAGAAATTAGGTATGTAGGAACCCAAGCCTACCAACATTTCATTGTAGCTGGTCGATAGATCCATCACTTACCCTCGTGGTGTATTGGAGGATATTTTGGTAAAGGTGGATAAATTTATTTTTTCAGTTGACTCCACTGTATTGGATATGGAGAAGGACAATGAGATCCCAATCATACTTGGTATTCCTCACCACTGGAAGGGCAATGATTGATGTCCATGAAGGGAAATTGACTTTGCTATTGAATGATGAGGAAGTAGTGTATAATGTTTTAAATTCTATAAAAAATCCTAGTTCCTTTGATTCATGTAATCGTATAGATGTTACTGATGTTGTGGTTATTGTGTCTTCATATATATAGGAATCTGTGACTGTTGATATGCTTGAGAAGACCTTGGCCAAGGTTATCACCGACTTTGAGAATGCCAAGCTTTGCAAGAAAAGACCAAAGAAGCGGCACAACATGTGTATCAAGCAATGTGAGTTTAAGATTAGGGATAAAATTCTTATCGATAACTTATGTCTACATCTTTTTCTTGGTAAGTTTTGGTCAAAAGGGTGTGGACCATATGAGATTGTTCATACCTTATCGTATAGTGTGCTAGAGGTGAAGAAGAATTGCCCATAGACATTCTTGATAAATGGCCAAAGCGCAAGGCATTGCTTTAAAAAAGAGAAGGGGTCATCCTATATTTAGTGCTTTAAGCCACCTTGATTTGCTTGAATAAAAGGCAACGTCAAGCTAATGATGTTAAACAAGTGCTTCACAGGAGGCAACCTGTATTACTTCTTTATATCTCTTATTTTAATTATTTTTGTTATTTTTATTGCTATTTTTTTTAGATGCTACTCATTTGTTTTGGAAAAAATATTGGGATTTTTTCAGATTATGTTATGACACTGACTCTTATTCTTCTTCTCTTCCTAACATTGTATCATTTTTCATCAGGTTGTGTTGCTCTTTTCTTTAACTAATTTATTTCTTTTTCTTCCACATTGAGGACAATGTTTATCTTAAGTGTGTGTGTGGGAGGGGGGTACTCCTGGAAAAAAATATTGCACAATTGATGAACACTTGAGTATTGCTGGTAATCAAGTAGGAATTGTGTGTTGATGTCATGATTAATACTGAGCTGGTAGAGATATGTTTAAGAGGGGAATCCATTAATCATGAGCTGAATTTGTGTGAAGTAATATTTTTCAATGAAATTTGAGTGAAATTTAGCATCTTAGTTAGAAATGTGTCATGTCTGCTTACTTTTGCTCTCTTTATTAACATTATCCAGAAAGTGAGTTTTGAGCTTTAATGATTGGATTTTTCATAAATAAAATCCTATTTTTTTTCTTCTAGAGCGGGATTTCTTTTGATTGATGTGCACTATAACTTACTTTGATATCTTGTTGAGACTTTAATGATTCATATACAGACTTGAATGTGATTAAGGCAATTAGGTTTAATCCTTTCTTTACTTTCAGAGTTACATTGATAAAATAATCATTTAGTTGCCTCATTTGAGCTTGAAATTGATTTTTTTAAAAACCCAATTGAATAATCAAGTTGGATTCTTTGGAGCATCTAATGTGTTGATTGAAAAGTCATTAAGTGTTGCTTTTGTCTTCAAGGGTTTTAAAAAAAAAGATAAAAAAAAGGATGCAAGAAAAAAAAGGAAAAAGAATAAGAAGAAAAAGGATTGTTGGTAAAGAATAATGAGAATATTAGGTTGAGAGTAAAAAAATCTGTTATACTCTTGTGCATTATGCTCTATTTATCATCTTTTCAGCCTGATTCTACTTTGTATCGATTTATCAATGAGCATTCTTTACCCTTATTTATCTTTTTCCTACCTTTCATTATACCCTTAGCCCTGTTATAACCAAAGGAAGTCTTCTTGATTCTTGTGCTGTATGTGAACTTGGAAGTGGAGATGAGATTGATAATCAAGCCTATGGTATTGCATTTTTCAGGATAAATTTGAGTGATCTCTTTGTCCTTAAATACTTGAGCGATGGAAAGATGAGTAACCTCAATTGGTTGGTAAAGAGAAAAGTTACAAGCTAGACCCAAACCTCTAATTGTTTTAAGTGCTAAATGATCTTACTTGATTGAATTTAATTGCTGAACTTGCTTGAATTATTAAATTGTGGAATTTCCCTTGGTTCTTGTTTCTTGATGTTGAGTGTAATCTTGACTTTGATCCCTATTCTTTGCTTGAGAACAAGCAAAGCTCAAGTGTGGGGGAGTTGATAAACTTTCAATATCTCATATTTTTACAGTTCAATTCCTTGGTTTTTCAGCCTCTTTTGACATTTGTGATTGAAATTTGTTCTCAAGTTTTGTTATATTTTTAGTATTTTTTATTTTTTTCTTATTATGTGTTTTTGTGTTTTTGTCAAGAAATTACACATGGAGAAGATTGAGCATTTAAAGAAACAAGCAAAAGAAGAAATATCATCAGACGTCCAGCGCTTGAGCCTTAGGAGTGGAGCACCTAAGTGCTTAGAACATATGAAGCAACATTGTCTCAGTGTCTCAGTGCCTGAGCACTGGGAAAGCAGCACCTGAGCACGCAACACATTATATAACGCGTATTTGGATTAGTGGCTTCGCGCTTGAGCACCTGTAAGCTAGTGCCTAGGAGCTGGTCACATAATAGAGAACATTATTTTCTATTAAATAGAGAAGTTACATCGAAATTCAGAACATGCAGAAAATTCCTAATCCTAAGAGAGCACTTTCACAGCAGTAGGCTTTGGAGGATGACTACGAAGAGAGGATTCAATTCTTGAAGGCTTGAAGATCATAATCACCGTAAAAGGGGATTTGATTTGTCTTTCCTTCTAGTTTTCCCCTTTCTTTGGGTTTTCTTTCCATGGGTTTGTATTTTGATATGTGTTTGTTTGTATTGAACATGAGTAGCTAAACCTATAGCTAGGGCTATGAGGGATCTTTTTTTCCTAATTTGTTGGGTTTGATCTCAAATTTGATTAATGTAATTTCTTTTAAGGTTTATTATATTGCTTGCATTCTTGTCAGAACTTAATCACTTTTAGCATTTGTTAATTCATTGTTTGACCGGTGACCATCCGCAGTCAATGAGTAGACTTATATGATAAACCTAGGATTAGATTGGTGAATGACCAAACATCAATTTATTCTACCAATGGAATTAATGATTATGTTAGTTCATCTCTTGAATTAGGTTTAAGGCATTCCTAATTAATTCAACTAAATGACCAAATAAATGATTTAATTTAGGAATAGAATATTATTTCATCCATGACCATTAGCAATTAAGAGAATATTGGCAAAAGAATTACCTTATATCATAAATGAGTGAAAATCTTATTAATTAGATTCAAGTGAACCTTGCGCATTAGTCTCTCTCTCTAATTGATTCATCTTTGCATTGTTTGATTGTTTATTATTATTCTTTATTTGTTTTTTGATTTGATTTTGAATTTCATTTTTACTTTCGATTGTCTAAATAACTAAGAGTTTTACGAATCTAGTAATTACTGGTTATTCCTCATGGGAACGACAATTAGGACTCAAGTCCTGTATTACTCTGCAATAGAGTACATTTGCTCTTGATACATTTTACGCATATCAAGTTTTTGAGGAATGAATCCTCTCTTCGAAACTGTCCTCCAAGGTCTACTGCTATGAAAGTGCTCTCTCAGGATTAAGGATTTTCTGAATGTTCTGAATTCTGGCGTAACTTCTCTGTTTAATAGAAAATAATGTTCGTTATTATGCAACCAGTGCCTAAGCGCTGGCTTACGGGCACTCAAGCGCTAAGCCACTAATCCAGATGTGCGTTGTGTAATGCATTGTGCGCTCAGGCGCTGCCTTCCTAGCGCTTAGGCGCTGAGACACTGAGACAACATTGCTGCATATGTTCTAAGTGCTTAGCGCTCCATTCCCAGCGCTCAAGCACTGGACATTTAATGATATTTCTTATTTTTTCTTTCTTCTTTAAATGCCCAGTCTTCTTCATATGTAATTACCTATAAAAAATACATAAAAACAAGTAATTAGAACAAAATTAAAAATACTAAAAATATAACAAAACTTGAAAATGAAGTTCAATCACAAATGTCAAAAGAGGATGAAAAACTAAGGAATTGAACCATAAAAATATGATATATTGAAGGTTCATCAACTCCCCCACACTTGAGCTTTGCTTGTCCTCAAGTAAAGAATAGGGATCAAAATCAAGATAAAACTCAACATCCAGAAACAAGAATCAAGGAAAATTCCACAATTTAATAATTCAATCAAGTTCAGCAATCAAATCCAATCAAGCAAGATTATTTAGCACTTAAAACAATTAGAGGCTTGAGTTTAGCTTGCAACTTTTCTCTTTACCAACCAATTGAGGTCACTTATCTTTCAATCACTCAAGTGTTTAAGGACAAAGAGATCACTCAAATTTCTCTTGAAAAATGCAATACCATAGGCTTGATTATCAATCTCATCTCTACTTCCAAGTTCACATACAACACAAGAATCAAAATGATTTCCTTTGGTTGTAATAGGGCCAAGGGTATAATGAAAGGTAGGAAAAAGATAAATAAGGGTAAAGAATGCTCATGGATAAATCGATACAAAGCAGAATCCGGTTGAAAAAATGATAAATAGAGCATAATGCACAAGAGTATAACAGATTTTTACTCTCAACCTAATATTCTCATTATTCTTCACCAACAATCCTTTTCTTTCTTTTTCTTTTTCTTTTTTATTTCTTTCATCATTTTTTTCTTTTTTTTAATTCTTTTTTTAACCCTTGAAGACAAAAGCAACTCTTAATGACTTTTCAATCAACACATCAGATGCTCCAAAGAATCCAACCTGAGTATTCAATTGGGTAATAAAAAAAATCAATTTCAGGCTCAAATGGGGCAACTAAGAGATTATTTTATCAAAGCAACTCTAAAAGTCAAGAAAGGTGATAACTTCTGGAAATAAAGTTATTTCACTTGAATTTGAATATACGTGAGCATGCTAGCCTTAAGTTTTCAAGCCCAAAAGTTCAATTCTTGTATGACTTTGATGATTTAAGTTTGTTAACTAAAAAATAATTAAGAATTGCACATTTGAGAATTCTAATTAAGGAATTTAAATTGAATTGATCATTGTTTGATGGACTTTGGCATTGTCCTAGGGCAAGTATTAAGATGGAAAAGCTTTGGAAGGGCCAAGGAACTTAAAGACAAGCTTAAAAGTGGAGGAAGATAAGAAGGGAAGCTGCTGCCAACCCACGCCCAGGCGTGACCCTCTCAAGTTTTCAGGATTTTCAGATAGAGACACCCACGTCTAGGCGTGGTCATCAGCTGACAGCACGTGTTTCATTATCATGCCTAGGCGTGAAAAAGTTGTACCTAGGTGTGGGAAAAGCCCTGGTCTATGAATTTGGCCCTTTTTATCTGATTTTTGAGGGAGCATTTGGAGGGCTGTTTGTCACCAAGGACAAACTTCAAAGAGAAAGGGAAAGGAGGAGAAAACCTTGGAAGATAGAGGTGATTCAAGTAAAGAACCAAGATCAAGGAAGAAAATCAAGCATTGGATTCTCACCATTCTTGTTCATTCTTCCCCTTTTCTCTCTTGATTTGTAATTTGATGAGTTTCATAACTCCATTAGTTTTTTCTTCTTTCATAATGTATAACTAAACTCTAATCTAGGGCCTCTCTAGGATCTTGTTATAGATTTGAATATCTTATAATTTGTTGAGTTTCTATCAATGAAATTGGTTTTGTTCTTCCATACCTATGTTTAATGCTTGCTATTATTTGGCCATCAATTGCATGATCTTAATGTTCCAAATGATCTAGACACAAGGATTTGTGAATGTGGATATAGTATGGTTGATGCATGTTTAATTACATTCTATTGGGTTGAGTGTGTTGATTAGCTAATGGGATAGACACATACCCATTAGTCATGCATAGAAAATGTTTGATATTTGGTCTCAATGAGTGATTCTTATGCTAACTCACATGGACACATAATTGATTAACTAGGTTTCATATAAGTAATTGTCCTAGACATAGGCTTTTATCTATTGTTTGTTCTTAGCTAACAAAATCAATTCATTAATAGGTGCTTGTGAATTACAAATACTCATTGAAGTAGTAAGTGAATAGGGACCCCTAGACCTTAATCATTCTCATATTTCTTTTGTGAATTTAGCGTTTGGTACATTCTCATTTTGTTTCTTTTAATTTGTTAATCCAATTGTAAACCACTCTCACATTTTGATTGCTTGGATAAGAATTTGTGAAAATTGGTTAAATTTTGCATTTCTCTAACTGTTAATCCCTTAGGACACGATACTCTAACTTTCATATATTACTTGTTAGCCCGTGCACTTGCAGATCATCCAAACAAGTTTTTGGCGCTGTTGCCGGTGATTGAATTTTGATTTTGTGTTATTTTTTATATCTATTCACAACTCTTATTTCAATTTTTGTTTTTTGTTTTTTTTTCAGGTACTTGGCTCTTGTATGCGAAGGACTCGAAGTGTATCTCGATTTTCTTACGATTCTAAGATCGAGAGGACCTTTTATAGATTGCTAAGAGAACAACAAATGCAAGGGTAAACACTAAATTTGGATAGCGAATTTGAGATGGCAAAAGAAGGAAATACTGAAAGACTCCTGCAAGAGTATGCCACTCCAAATGCTAGAGACATCTGATCTAGCATTAGAAGGCCAACTATACAAGCACAGACTTTTGAGATCAAGCCCGCTATTATCCAAATGGTTCAGAATAATTTACAATCTGCGGATCTACCTTATGAAGATCCTAATGCTCATCTAGCTAACTTTCTGGAGATTTATGATACTTTCAAGCATCAAGGGATGACTGATGATGTAGCTCGCTTGAGACTTTTCTCTTTTTCTTTGAGGGATAGGGCCAAGGCCTGATTTTAATCATTACCTGAACATTCCATCACTACTTGGGATGAACTTGCACAAAAGTTTTTGGATCAATTCTTCCCTCTGATGAAGTCAATGAAGTACAGAAATGATATCTTGTCCTTCAGGCAGTTTGAAGGAGAAACATTATATGAGGCTTGGGAGCGCTTTAAGGAGATGCTGAGGAAGTGCCCCCATCATGGCATAGTAAAATGGATGTTGGTCCATACTTTCTGTAATAGCTTGACAACATCCATTCGATCTACAATAGATGTAGTAGCTAGAGGGGCTCTCATAAGTAAGACTGTAGATGCGACATACGACCTTTTGGAGGAAATGGCCACCAATAACTATCAGTGGCCAGCAGAAAGGGTTACTCCTAGGAGAGTGGCAGCTAATATACATGAAGTTGATGCTCTCACATCATTTTCAGCTCAAGTGGTAGCACTATCCAAGAAGTTTGACATCATAGTAGTTAATTCAGTGGCGAGTGGAGCTAATATCTCAACTGAGATTTGTGATCATTGTAGGGACCGTCACTCTACTACAAGTTGCACAGCTATCCTAGAGAGTGTGCAATATGCCAGTCAGTTCCACCCAAGTAGTCACAACAATGCTTTTGGTAATACTTACAACTTTACTTGGCAGAACCATCCTAATCTTGTTGGTGTATGCCTTAGAGGCCAATACATTTTCTGTATTTACATACATTCTATTATACAATTTTTATATATGAGGTATTTCATTTATTGTGTTTTTTTTGATAAACATAATAAAGTCCTTAGAATAGTAAGTTTGATGCCATAGGACATCAAGAGGATGACTTGATCGTGAGATCCTTTTGGTTACAACACTATTCTTAAATGTCCCTAGTCAAGTATTATTGTTAATTAGGATAACAATAATACATTGAGACTAGTATGTGCAAAGATTGATGACCATATCTCACGAGTCATAGATATGAGATATCAAGTCTTCACATAGGTACATATTAGAGTAATGATGTACTGGACCGACCCACCATGAGAACGCTGCATGGATCATTACGTGAGTGTCATAAGCGATTCTCGTAGCGACAATGGTGTTTGTGGTCCTTTGACCTGAAATCACTACGATTCCTACATGAGGAGTTGTGTGTTTTAATGCCATTAAATGTCATCTGTAACAAGGTGATTATAAAGTTAGTTATTGGATATACCGCCAATCATGCAGAGGGATGTGAGTGACCTAGATGGGATTTGTCACTCCTACATAACAGGAGCGATATCTTCGGGTCCCCTGATTGAGTGAGACATCGAAATGCATGGCCATGCTCAAATGAGTCAATATGAGATATTGATCTCATTTGTTGTTACAAAGTCTACTCGAATATCAGGAAACGAATGATTGGATTATACAAGGGTGATGCATTCCATGCCCTGTGTTCAATCTAGATATCTTGACAAAGGGACTAAACGACACGGAAACATTAGTCACGAAAATGTTATGTCAAATCACTGACATTCTTATTACTTGGGTAGCAGCGATGTGTTGCTAGATACCGCTCACTGCTTGTAATATTAAAATGAGATTTTAATATTACTGCCAACGTAATAAGAACCTGCAGGGTCATACACATAGAGCAGACTAAAATTAGAGCAATGGATCCAAGTTGGATTCGGATTCAAATATGGGTCTGACTCATAACAAATGGGTCTAGGGTTGCACAGCTTACCTTACTGCTACTCACACTCACTTAAGGCAGTCACTATTATAAATAGTACTGCTAAGGGGGCTGCTAAGATACACAATTTAGAACCCTAGCCACACCTACAGAAAATTGAGTGAGAGAATGGCAGGTTTCTTCTCTTCTCTTCGTAGTTAGCACTGTGTGAGAGACGTGAGGCTTCTCTTTGCGGACGTTGGACGTTCGTGAGTCTGTTCATGTGGATACTGCAGAGACGTTGTTTCTATTACGGTGTTGGTGATTCATGCTTCAAGAGGTAAATAATTCAAAAACTCAGATTATAGCTTTTTCGCATGGATCCTTAGTGGGAATCCCTGTTTTCCGCTGCGTGATGTATCCGCAAAAAAAATTCCCAACAGTGGTATCAGAGCGTTTTGTGAAACCATGATTCGGTTTTCTGTTTTCATTTACATGAGATAACATGTTTTCTGTTCTTGTTTTTGACAAAAGATATGATCTTTAATATGTTATTTCTGAAAACCGTATGAAACTCTTTGCGAAAATATATTCTGTTTCTTATGTTGTATGCAAAACTGTGATGTTGTTTTCAAAAATCCGTGAAGATGTTCATATGTTCTGTGAAAATCATTTTGTATTAAGATGTATGTTTTTGCGAAGCTTTCTGGTATGTATGTGATACGTACAGCGTTATGGAATCCTTATTCTCAATGCGCGGCGCAAGGGTTTAGGAAACCTTGTTCTTGGTTTACAGCAACAGGGGTTATGGAATCATTGTTTATGCACAAGAGGCGCAGCGCAAGGGGTTTTGGAAACCCTATTCTGGTTTTGCAGCAGTAGCATCAAGTGTTGATGTGAAACCGTCAAGGAGGCACCTGAGGTTCAAGTGTTGAACGATGGCGCAAGGATTCCTCGCGGCACACGAAGTGTTCATGTTGTTCAGGCTTAGGGTTCCTCTTTTTATGCATTTTGGTTTTAATAAATACGACCTGCGTGTCGTGCCTTTCTCTCTACATCCTGATTGTACATTCTCTTCTCACCTAACTCCCCTCGAATGTAAAAGAGGTTTCTATATAATGTAATTATGATGTGGAGGCAAGAAGATGGCATCAAGTGAGGACGTTGATGGGAGATGCTTGGTGAAGCTAGCTTAGTTAATCTATTCTCTTAGGGGCCATAACCATGTCACTTTTATTATATACTTTTATATATGAGATGCATGGATAATGTTTATGGTATGATAAACAGTTTAATAATGGTGAGATCTAGTAATAATAATAATAAAAATTCCCTCAAAGCAAATATTAAGTCATTATGTGATGCCTTCCAATGTATGGCACTTGTCAAGACTAGTATCGATCAAGTGCAGGTCTGCCAAATCAGGATGCCCTTATCTATATTAGTAAGACGCGATGGGATAAAGGTAATATCCAACTGCCATCCATTGGGTCTGACTTAACTAGGCCATTTCAATAGGATTGAAGGCTTAGAGGCATGAAGTTGGGCTTTAGTCCATTAGATGGACTTGAATTAGTGTTATTCACCCAACTATCCAAGAGTTATATGTGATGTAATTGGAAAGTGTTTTCTACCTAAATACTAAATTTTGGGTGATCAGCCAAAGCTGACTCAAAACTAGGTAAAATATGGATCTTGACCCACTAGGAAATCTTACGATGGGATTTTCCGAGTCAATGCTGAGGGTCTTTGACTTGAATAAAATGTTACCAAGTGGCTTCCAGTACTCAAGATGGGGGGTGAATTGAGTATAAAACTTTTTCACAAAACCTCTTTTCAATTAATACAAATATCAAAAGCTTAATAAATAAATGCACAGAGGGGATGAGAAGAAGAAAAGAAACAATAAAGAACAAGCAAAAAAATAAATGTGCAGTAAATTAAATTGCATAAAAAAAAAGATTAGGGAAAAAGAAGCGTGCACGTATTTATCCTGGTTCGACCACTAACCCACTTGTGGTCTACGTCCAGTCCTCGAAAGCCGAGATTTTTCACTAAGTACACAAGCTTAATAGGTGCTTGCTACCGTTACAAAATAGAGCACTTTTCACACATAGGGACACTTTACCCTTGTGCTAAAGTCTCAGCCTGCAGGGATACCTCACCCTTATACAAATCTTGAAGGATACCTCACCCTCGATACAGAATATCAGAAAATAGAGATGAAGAGAAACTCTCACTCAGAGTAAGTAATACAAATTGAAGTACTAATGGAGCTCTCACAGAAATATCTCAAGGTTTTTAGACAAGAAGAGCGTAGAAAAATAGTTTTCACAAAACAGAGTAATCAGAAAATAGTTCAGAATTATTGGCACTGAAAAATGTGACCCAGGCTTGCTATTTATAGGGGAAACCAGATTAATTAGCCGTTGGGTATAATTAATAGCCATTAACACAGATTGAAAATCTTGTCTGTTTCCATTTACGTAAACAAAAGCTTCGTGTTTATTCGAATAGAGCACAGGCTTATTCGAATAACACTGTTTCTGAAAACTCATCTGAAATGGGTTATTCGAATAACTAACCTATTATTCGAATAACTCTGTTAAAACTAGAGTTGTGAAAACGAACGGTTATTCGAATAAAGGTTTATCTATTCGAATAACGTATTTAAAAGAAGTTCAGATAGAATGGTTTTATTCGAATAACGTATGAGTTATTCGAATAACTCACTTAAAAGCATAGTTCTGAAAAACTTCATTTATTCGAATAAGGGAAGGATTATTCGAATAGCCACTTACAAAACAGTGTTCTGAAAAACCTTAGTTATTCGAATAACAGGGTAGTTATTCGAATAACACCTTTTAGAGATCAAACCATGTGAGGATGTTTATTCGAATAGGCAAAGCTCTATTCGAATAACTCAGTTCAAAAAGGATTTTAAAAAGATGTTTTCAAAGACACAAAGTTTAGAACTAAGTTTTCACTTTTCTGTCAAAAAACAAAGAGATATTAATGTGAGCTCCGTACAATAGATCCTAAGTCCTAATGCTAATCAAATATAAATTTGGACTTAGTCTATTTATCATCTTCATTTATTCTTTCCGTTTGTTATCATCAAAACAAGTCTTCAAAAGTATGCATCCAAACACATTCTCCCTCTTTTTGATGATGACAAACTATCAAAGAGACTAGCAATAAGAAAAAGCGTTAGTGCATATAATTGAAATTCACAAAAGGTATAAAAGCTTACTCCCCCTCTTTAATTATAAGAGGTAATGTGTATCAGATATGTGCGCAGCTCCCCCTTTCAATTTGAATCCAATCCCATTTTAATTTTACCTGTCTTTTCTCAATTAAAGTCAAATGATCAAATATTTCTCCCCCTTTTGTCATGAGCAAAAAGGTGGGGTAAGTCTCATATATCAAAGTAAGAATGCATAAAACTCATATCAAGAGATCAACAGAAATATTATTTATTCATTAATAAAAAAGAGAGTCAAGTACAAAAGCCGAGAATAAAATAAAGTAAAAAACAAACAAATTAAGAACTAAAGATCCTAAAAGTAAGCATCCGGAGGTGGTGGTGAAGAAGCTGGTGCAGGAGCAGGTGAAGCAGATCGAAGAGCCGCAACCTCACGTTCAACGCCTTCTATTCTATCAAATAGAATAGAGAAGGTATGTTCCATGTAAGCTCGGTTATCTTGCAAGGTGGCCAAGATCTGTTCCAGAGTGACAGGAGCAGGAGCAGCAGCAGGTACGTCAGCAGGAGCAGCAGGGGCATCAGCAGGGTCGAGCTCGTCCTCAGCAACCTCATCTGGGTACACCCAGCCTTCATCGGTTTGGATCATCTTCATCTTCCGTAAGGTGTGAGCTCCAAAGACGTTGTGGTGCGTTAGAGCAATGGCTCGCTCAGTCTCCAAGACATGAGGATACTTGCTCAGCAAGGTAGTAACAAGAATGCCATAAGGCAAGTCAGATTTCTCCTTGCCCTTGGCCCTCATCATGTGCCTCATGATGAACACAGGCCAGTTGACCTGATGGCCATTCTTCAGGAACCACAGCATGAAAACATCTTCTTCACTGAGATAGGCGTAGTTACCACCGCGAGGAGCCAGGATGTGAGCATAGACGTAATGCAGAAGCCTATCTTGGCTCTTCAGCATTCCACCCTTAAGGCCCTTATCAGGCAGGGCTAAACCAGGCTTCAGCAGCTCTTCAACCGCTTGAAGTTTGTTGAAGTCTTCGAGAAATGAGGTGTCACCATCTTCAACAAGGGCGCCAGAGAACTGCAGCCCGAACAAAGTCGACCAATCCAGCGGTGTGATCACGATATTCTAATCACATACCTCGGAAAGAAGATTCTGGCCATCGAAAGCCAGATTGTAGAAGAACATCTTCACCAAAGCTGGATAGATGGTGGCTCAGTGAGAGCAGAGTTGAAGAACTCCCTGGTTTTATAGCAGAGTCAGGAAGTCGAAGCCGCGATGCTGCTGGAAGAAAGAGAGAACCAGGTACTTGGGTTGAACCAAGTTTCTCTCCCAGAAGTGTGAGATGAAACATGCACGATGCTCTTCGTTGGAAGAGAGCCTTCGCAGATCAAGAGGGTTAGTGCCTGGAGCATTCTTCGTGCGAGGACGTTTGTTGGAGGAGGAGGCCATGGAAGAAGGTGAGAGAGAAAGAAAAGACGCAGAGGGTAAAAGGTTTGAGAGGAAGGAGTGAAAAGCAGAGAAGATGGAGGGTGAAAGCGTTTTGGGTGCGTAGGGGGTTATTTAAAGAACCCCGTGTTTATTTGAATAAACTAAGGTTTATTCGAATAAACCTTGCATGAAAGCTGAACAGACATGCGCGCAGGAAGCTGAAAATGTGTGGCTGCTAGGGTTTATTCGAATAGGAAGGGTTCTATTCGAATAAAACAACTGGGAAGGCCAAGCGTTTTGGCTAGCTGACATGGTTTATTCGAATAACTATGTGAGTTATTCGAATAGACTGAGGTCAATCAGTCCACATTGATAGAAACAGGTTTAGGTTATTCGAATAACCTGAGGTCTATTCGAATAGACAGAGACCAAAACCAGAACCTGATAAAAGAAGGACGCTGGTTATTCGAATAAAGAGGGACTTATTCGAATAAGCAGAGGGAGCGTAAAGAAACACGATAAACGAAGGCTTCTGGTTATTCGAATAGGGAAGGTGTTATTCGAATAAGCAGAGATGAAAAACATATAGGTTTAAGCAAAGGAATCAGTTTATTCGAATAAACTAAGTTCTATTCGAATAAGGCTGATGTTTAACACACATTTTAACTAGCAGTGAAGGAGTTTATTCGAATAAAGCCTTACTTATTCGAATAAAACTAACACAGAATCATATACGTTTATGAAATTGAAGGCATATATCCATGATAATATTAAAAAAAAAAATTAAATTTTGATTAATCAATTATGCCCAATTCTCCTCGAATATAAAAGAATGCTTCTTTTGCTAAGAGTTTAGTAAAGATATCTGCAAGTTGCTTAGATGTTTCAACAAACTCAAGAATGCAGTCCCCTTTTTGTACATGATCTCTAATAAAGTAATGTCTTATCTCTATATGCTTTGTTCTAGAATGTAGTATGAGATTCTTGGAGATATTTATTGCACTAGTGTTATCACATCTTATCGAGATGTGATCAAGCTGAAGACTGCAGTCTAAGAGCTGTTGCTTCATCCAAAGGATTTGAGCGCAGAAAACTCCCAGGCCGCAACATATTCAAATTCGGTGGTAGACAAAGCCACACTATTTTGTTTCTTACTATGCCAAGAAACTAAAGAACTACCAAGCAAGTGGCATATCCCACTAGTACTTTTTCTGTCCAATTTGCACCTAGCAAAATCAGAGTCAGAATAGCCTATTAGGCTACAAGAGGCACCCTTAGGGTACCACAAGCCCATTTGTGAAGTGCCTACTAGGTATTTCATTATCCGTTTAACAGCACTTAAGTGAGATTCCTTAGGGTTTGCCTGATATCTAGCACACATGCATATACTAAACATAATATCTGGCCTACTAGCAGTAAGATAAAGGAGAGATCCAATCATACCTCTATATTTTGTTATTTCTACTGATTTACCTCATTCATCTTTGTCCAAGTAGCAAGACGTGCCCATTGGAGTTGCCATGTGTTTAGCATTTTCCATTTCGAATCTCTTGAGCAATTCCTTGCAGTATTTTGTTTGACTTATGAAAGTCCCTTCGTTCATTTGTTTGATTTGAAGTCCGAGGAAGAAATTCAATTCTCCCATCATTGACATTTCAAATTCATTCTGCATTGACTTAGTAAATTCTTTGCAAAGGGATTCATTAGTAGCACTGAAGATAATATCATCCACATATACTTGCACAAGAAGAATGTCATGCTTTTTATTTTTAATAAAAAGGGTAGTGTCGACTTTTCCTCTTGAAAAACCATTTTTCAAAAGAAACTTACTCAACCTTTCATACCAAGCTCTAAGAGCTTGCTTTAAACCATATAAAGCATTTTTAAGTTTAAAAACATGGTTGGGCAGTTCATGATTTTCAAAACCTGGAGGTTGTTCAACGTATACCTCTTCTTGAATAAAACCATTTAGAAAAGCACTCTTGACATCCATTTGATATAATTTGAAATCTATGATGCAAGCATAAGCAAGTAACATTCTTATAGCTTCTAATCTAGCTACAGGTGCATAGGTTTCTTCATAATCTATTCCTTCTTTTTGATTATATCCTTTAGCAACCAATTTAACTTTGTTTCTAGTTATTAAATCATTTTCATCAAGTTTGTTTCTAAAAACCCATTTAGTTCTAATTATGGGGTGATTATTAGGTCTAGCAACTAATTCCCAAACTTGATTTCTTTCAAATTGATTTAATTCCTCGTGCATAGCTAAGATCCAATGTTCATCATCAAAAGCTTCAATTAAATCCTTAGGTTCAATTTGAGAAACAAAAGCTAAGTGATTACAAGCATTTCTAAGGGAGTTACGAGTACTTACACCTTTAGATACATCACCGATAATTTGATCAAGGGAGTGATATTTTGAAGTTCGCCATTCTTTGGGAAGTTCCAAAGCTTGCAAATATTCTTATCTTTGTTCATCTTCTTTCTCCTTGATTTCCTTTTCTTTACTGTCCAAATGTGTTTCCGCCAAGATTTCTGCTACATCATCAACAACAAGATCTTTTCTCGATCCACTTGGGTCAGTTTCATCAAATGCAACATGTATAGATTCTTCAATAGTCATAGTTCTCTTATTATATATACGAAAAGCTTTACTATGATTTGAATAGCCAAGAAATATACCTTCATCAGACTTAGCATCAAACTTGCCTAAATTATTTTTTCCATTGTTTAAAACAAAACATTTGCAACCAAAAATATGAAAGTGTGAGACATTTGGCTATCTTCCCTTATACAACTCATATGGCGTTTCCTTTAAAATAGGCCTCATGAGGGCCCGGTTCATTACATAACAAGCTGTACTTATAGCATCCGCCCAAAAGTATTTAGGAAGAGCAGCCTCATTAATCATAGTTCTTGCCATTTCTTCTAAAGAACGGTTTTTCCTTTCTACAACTCCGTTTTGTTGCAGAGTTCTAGGGGCAGAGAAATTATGATTGATGCCATGTTCATCACAGTAATTTTTAAAAATATTGTTTTCAAATTTGCCACCGTGATCACTTCTTATAGAGGAGATTTGAAAACCTTTTTCATTTTGAATAACTTTGGCAAGTCTTTTGAAAGCTAGAAATGCATCATTTTTATTTGTAAGAAATAAAGTCCATGTAAACCTAGAAAAATCATCCACAATCACTAAAGCATAGTAATTCCCACCAAAGCTCATAGTTCTAGAAGGTCCAAACAGATCCATGTGCAAAAGTTAAAGAGGTCTAGTAGTTGAAACTATATTTTTTGCTTTAAAAGAGACCTTTATTTGTTTACCCTTTTGACATGCATCACATAATTTATCTTTTATAAAATTAAACTTGGGTAGTCCAATTACTAGCTCTTTAGAGACCAACTTCTTTAAGTGATCCATGTGAATGTGTGCAATTCTCCTATGCCATAGCCATGAATCATCATTCTTACTTAAAAGGCATTTCGCATCATTTGAAGATATATCATCAAGACTAATCATATAGATGTTGTTTACTCTATGACCAATGAATTTAACATGCTTGTTATTTTTATCTTCAATTATGCAACAGTTTGAATCAAATATAACTTTATTTCCTTTATCACATAATTGGCTAATACTAAGCAAGTTATATTTTAAACCTTCAACAAGCAGCACATTTTCAATAGAGGAGTTAGGGTTCTTACTGACTTTGCCGATTCCAAGAATTTTACCCTTATTGTTATCACCATACGTGATGTGTCCATGATTCTTGGGAATAAGCATGGTGAATTTTGAATTGTCCCCGGTCATGTGCTTGGAGCAGCCGCTATCAAGATACCAATTTGAACTCCTGGCTTTCAAGCACACCTACAACACAAGTTTAGTTTTTAACTTTTTGTACCCAAACTTTCTTGGGTCCTTGTGTGTCAGTTTTGGGTATAGTACCCTTAGGAACCCAAACCATTTTTGTTCCAACTTTTGTATTTATGTTTTTCCTTGCATTACATGTTGAAGCACTATGTCCTTTTCTTCCACAGTAAAAACATTTAATAAAAGGACTACTTGAAACACTAGAATACACAAAGAAATTTTTATAGAGTTTTTGTTGATTTTTCGGGTTATAACCTATCCCGACTTTTTGAAAAACCACTATTTGTCTTCCTAATAAAATATTTAAGTTATCCCTTCCAAAGGTGAATTTAGAAAGAGTGTTCTTTAGGTCTTCATTTTCTTTTTCAAGTATATGACATGAAGAACAAGATGAAGAAGTAGAAGCATGTGAAGAATGATTTGTGCATGCATCAATGATTCCTAAAGTTTCATTTTCAATTTTTAATTCTTCTATTTCTTTATCTAAAGCAAGAATTTGATTTTCTAAAGAAGAAATTGTTTTCTTAGATGAAGAAATAATTTTTGTGAGTTTTAAAGATTCTTCATGTAGTTCCTCAAAAGCATTTTGTAACTTATCATAAGAGGGCAACAAAGGATTAGAACTTACCTCGTTTTCGCTTTCTTCTTCATCTCCTTTTGCCATGAGACATAGTTGAGCCTCTTCGCTATCTGAGCTGTCAGTTGAGTCTATGTCGTTTTCATCCCATGCTATGTAGGCTTTTCTTCCTTTTCTTTCTTTGAAGGGTTTCTTTTCAAACTTCTCCTTCTTCTTTTGATAAACAGGACACTCTATTTTCATGTGACCAGGTTTGCCACATTCATAGCAAGTTGGGGTCAATGAAGTTCCTTCGCCTTTGAAGTGAG
This sequence comes from Ormosia semicastrata, assembly GCA_029884595.1. Lineage (NCBI taxonomy): Eukaryota > Viridiplantae > Streptophyta > Magnoliopsida > Fabales > Fabaceae > Ormosia > Ormosia semicastrata. The sequence goes on along the minus strand of JAQQTO010000062.1, from coordinate 11,550,916 downwards.
TCTTTTTCGGAGGGAAGGGGGGTCTTCTTTGTGTTCCCTTTTTCCTGAGAAATTTACCAAACCTTTTAACTAACAAACTCAGATTTTCTTCACTTACCTCTATGTTCTCTGAACTTTCTTCATTTTCTTCATCATCATTGTCAAATGTTGATGAAGTGGCTTTGAGTGCTATCCCATTTTTCTTTTTATCGTTCTTTTCGCTTTGGCTTAATCTGCTCAGCTCCAATTCGTGCTCATGAAGTTTTCCAAAGAGGGTAGCTAAAGTCATTGTGGACAAATCCTTTGATTCGGATATTGCTGTCACTTTGGGTTGCCAAATCCTGCTAAGACATCTCAAAACTTTGTTAATCAAATCTTCATTAGAAAAGCTTTTGCCTAAAGATGCAAGATGATTAACTATGTGGGTGAACCTCTTTTGCATTTCCTGAATGCTTTCTCCTTGGTTCATTCTGAATAATTCATATTCACGAGTTAGAGAATTTATTCTCGATCTCTTAACTTCACTAGTACTCTCATGGGTAACTTGCAAAGTATCCCACATTTCTTTAGCGCTTTACAATTTGAAATTCTAAAAAACTCATCATATCCCAAAGCAAGTAGTAATAATATTTTTGGCTTTTAAATTAAATTGAACTTTTCTTTTGTCTTCATCAGACCATTTATTTCGTGGTGTTTCGGTCCTTACACCATCGACCTCATGTGTGGGTATAAAAACACCATTTTCGACAGCATCCCAAACATCTAGATCAATAGCTTCGATGAAGATTTTCATTCTTTCCTTCCAATATGCGTAACCATCCCCATTGAAAAAGGGTGGTTGGTTTATGGAAGATCCTTCTGAAAAACCATTTGAAGTAGCCATATACTCTTGAAGCTGCGAAGCTCTTTATACAAGAGTCTAACTCTAATACCACTTGTTACCAAGTGGCTTCCAGTACTCAAGAGGGGGGTGAATTGAGTATAAAACTTTTTCATAAAACCTCTTGTCAATTAATACGAATATCAAAAGCTTAATAAATAAATGCACAAAGGGGATGAGAAGAAGAAAAGAAACAATAAAGAACAGCGGAAAAATAAATGTGCAGTAAATTAAATTGCATAAAAAAAAGAGATTAGGGAAAAGAGAAGCAAGCACAGTATATATCCTGGTTCGACCACTAACCCACTTGTGGTCTACGTCCAGTCCTCGGAAGTCAAGATTTTTCACTAAGTACATAAGCTTCAATAGGTGCTTGCTACTGTTATAAAATAGGGCACTTTTCACACACAGGGACACTCTACCCTTGTGCTAAAGTCTTAGCCTGTAGGGATACCTCACCCTTATACAAACCTTGAGGGATACCTCACCCTCGATACAGAATATCAGAAAATAGAGATGAAGAGAAACTCTCACTCAGAGTAAGTAATACAAATTGAAATGCTAATGGAGCTCTCACAGAAATATCTTAAGGTTTTTAAACAAGAAGAGCGTAGAAAAATAGTTTTCACAAAACAGAGTAATCAGAAAATAGTTTAGAATTATTGGCACTGAAAAATATGACCCAGGCTTGCTATTTATAGGGGAAACCAGATTAATTAGCCGTTAGGTATAATTAATAGCCATTAACACAGATTGAAAATCTTGTCTGTTTCCATTTACGTAAACAAAAGTTTCGTGTTTATTCGAATAGAGCACGGGCTTATTCGAATAACACTGTTTCTGAAAACCCATCTGAAATGGGTTATTCGAATAACTAACCTGTTATTCGAATAACTGTGTTAAAACCAGAGTTGTGAAAACGAACGGTTATTCAAATAAAGGCTTATCTATTCGAATAACGTATTTAAAAGAAGTTCAGATAGAATGGTTTTATTCGAATAACATATGAGTTATTCGAATAACTCACTTAAAAGCATAGTTCTGAAAAACTTCATTTATTCGAATAAGGGAAGGATTACTCGAATAGCCACTTACAAAATAATGTTCTGAAAAACTTTAGTTATTCGAATAACAGGGTAGTTATTCGAATAACACCTTTTAGAGATCAAACCATGTGAGGATGTTTATTCGAATAGGCAAAGCTCTATTCGAATAACTAAGTTCAAAAAGGGTATGTTTTCAAAGACACAAAGTTTAGAACCAAGTTTTCACTTTTCTGTCAAAAAACAAAGAGATATTAATGTAGACTCCGTACAATAGATCCTAAGTCCTAATGTTAATCAAATATAAATTTGGACTTAGTCTATTTATCATCTTCATTTATTCTTCCCGTTTGTTATCATCAAAATAAGTATTCAAAAGTATGCATCCAAACACATAAAATAGTGGGAGGCATATTTAATTAAAAAGACCTCATCAAATATGTTTATGACATGATACTTATATTTTGCATATTTCTGTTAATAGATTACCATGGCAACAAACACATTGGGTACTTTATCATTGCATCCTTGAGAAGGACAAGTTATCTGGAACGAATTTTCTAGACTGGTACATGAATTTGAGGATTGTCCTCAAGTAAGAGAAAAAGCTGTATGTTTTGGAACAGCCTATTCCTGAACCACCTGCTGCTAATGCTCTTAGAATTGAAAGAGATGCTTACAAGAAGCATTAACATGATGCCTTGGACATTGGATATCTAATGCTAGCCACCATGAACTCTGAGCTCCAAAAGCACCATAAGAACATGGATGCATACGATATGATCGTACACCTTAAGAAGCTCTATCAAGACCAGGCCAGGTATGAGAGATTCGAGGTCTCTAAAGCACTGTTTCAGTGCAAGCTGATAGAAGGAAGCCCTGTTGGTGCTCATGTACTCAAGATGATTGGGTACATTGAAAACCTAAAGATACTCAGTTTTCCTTTAGGCCAAGAGTTGGCCACTGACTTAGTCCTACAATCGTTGCCGGAAAGTTTTAGTCAATTTGTCATGATCTACAACATGAATGAGATTGACAAATCACTACCAGAGCTGCTAGGCATGTTGAGAACTGCTGAGCAGAACATTAACAAAGGCAAAGGGAAGGCCATAATGATGGTCCAAAAGAATAAGGGCAAGAAACAGTAGAAAAAGCCCAAGGACAATTGGAAAGGCAAGGGCAAGGATAAGTCCAAGCCCAGCACTTCTGGCTTGAAACCAGTGGGTAGAGTGGCTAAGGAAGGTACATGCTTCCACTGTGGTCAGACCGGACATTGGAAGAGGAATTGTGCCAAGTTCCTGGAGGAGCTCAAAAAGAAGAAGGGAAGTGAGATTTCCACTTCAGGTATTTTTGTTATTGAAGTCAATTTATCTACTTCTGCATCATGGGTATTAGATACTGGATGTGGATCTCACATTTATGTAAATGTGCAAGATCTAAAGAGCAGTAGACCATTGACGAAGGGCGAAGTCAACCTACGAGTGGGAAATGGAGCAAAGGTTGCTGCATTAGCTGTAGGGACTTATTTATTATCTTTGCCCACTGGGCTTGTAATAAAGTCAGAGAACTGCTATTTTGTGCCTGCTATTAGTAGGAATATCATTTCTATTTCTTGTTTGGACAAGAAAGGTTTTTCTTTTATTATAAAGGATAAGTGTTATTCCATTTATATGAATGATATTTTTTATGGTAGTGCATAATTGAGTAATGGACTTTATGTACTTGATCTCGAAACGCCCGTCTATAATATAAATACAAAGAGGTTTAAATCAAACGATCTGAACCCAACTTTTCTCTGGCATTGTCGTTTGGGCCACATAAATGAGAAACGCATCTCCAAACTCCATAAAGATGGATTCTTGGACTCGTTTGTTTTCGAATCATATGAGACATGTGAATCTTGTTTATTAGGGAAGATGACAAAGGCCTCATTCACTAGACAGGGTGAAAGGGCTAGTGATCTTTTAGGCCTTATACATAGTGATATATGTGGGCCACTAAACACACTCGCTAGAGGCGATTTTCAATACTTCATTACATTTACTGATGATTTCAGTAGATATGGATTTGTATATCTTATGAAGCATAAATCAGAATCCTTTGAAAAATTTAAAGAGTTCAAGAATGAAGTACAAAACCAACTTGGCAAGAGTATTAAAATCCTTCAATCAGATCGAGGAGGAGAATACTTAAGCTAACAGTTTGATGATCATCTGAAAGAGTGTGGGATAATATCTCAACTCACTCCACCAGGAATACCACAATGGAATGGTGTCTCTGAAAGGAGGAACCGGACCTTGTTTGACATGGTCCGATCTATGATGAGTCATGCAAATCTTCCAGGCTCCTTCTGGGGATATGCTCTGTTAACAGCAGCTTTCACACTTAACCGTGTTCCATTTAAGACGGTTCAAAAGACACCATATGAGATATGGACTGGGAGACGGCCCAGTATGTCTTTCTTGAAGATTTGGGGCTGCGAAGCTTATGTGAAACGTCAAGTTTCTGATAAGCTTGGACCTAAATCAGATAAATGCTTCTTTGTGGGGTATCCAAAGGAAACTAAGGGATACTTTTTCTATAATCTTACCGAGGGCAAAGTGTTTGTCGCACGGACAGCTGTGTTTCTAAAAAGGGAGTTTATCTCCAAAGGAACCAGTGGGAGAAAAGTAGAACTTGAAGAAGTTCAAGTTTCACAAAGCAGCAATGAACCAATGGTGGAAATAGAGCAGCCTCCACAAAATGTTATAGAATAGCAACCTGCTCTAGTAGCACGAGACCTGTGTAGGTCTAACAGGATACGTCATCAACTAGAGAGATATAGATTTCTCATGACCCAACAATGTGACGTATTGCTCATGGATCAAGATGAGCTTGTGACTTACCAGGAAGCCATTATTGGCCCAGAATCTGAGAAATGGCTTGAGGCCATGAGATCTGAAATAGATTCCATGTATGCCAACTTGGTATGGACCTTGGTTGACTTACCTGAAGGGGTAAAACCCATTGGGTGCAAGTGGGTTTTCAAGAAAAAAACCGACATGGATGGTAATGTGCATACCTTTAAGGCGCGATTGGTGGCTAAAGGTTTCAAACAACATCATGGTGTAGACTATGATGAGACTTTTTCCCCAGTTACGATATTAAATCCGTTCGGATCTTACTTGCTGTTGCAGCATACCATGATTATGAAATCTGGTAAATGGATGTCAAGACTGCTTTTCTTAATGGAAATCTTCTCGAAGATGTGTACATGACACAACCTGAGGGTTTTGCCACTCCAGAGAATGCTAGAAAAGTATGCAAGTTGCAACGATCTATTTATGGATTGAAGCAAGCTTCCAGAAGCTAGAATCTTCGTTTTGATGATACAATAAAATAGTTTGGTTTCATCAAGAATGAAGAAGAATCTTGCGTCTACAAAAAGGTTAGTGGGATCACTATTGTCTTTCTGGTATTGCATGTAGATGACATACTACTTATTGGAAATGACATCCTTACCCTACAGTCCGTAAAGACTTAGTCAGGGAGCTACTTCTCTATGAAGGACTTGGGCGAAGCCACCTATGTATTAGGTATTAGGATCTATAGAGATAGATCACTGAGACTGCTTGGTCTAAGTCAGAGTACATATATAGACAAAGTGTTAAGACGATTTAACATGCATGAATCCAAGAAAGGACTCTTGCCTATGTCACATGGTGTAAGCCTATCTAAGGCTCAATCCCTTTCCACCCAGGATGAGAGGGATCGCATGAGCAAGATTCCATATGCAACTGCAATTGAATCTATCATGTATGCAATGTTATGTACTCGACCAGACATCTCGTATGCTTTGAGCATAACAAGTAGGTACCAGTCTGATCCCGGTGAGAGTCACTGGACTGCTATCAAGAACATCCTTAAGTACTTGAGAAGGACTAAGGATTCGTTCTTGGTATATGGAGGCGAGGAAGAGCTAGTTTTAAAAGGTTACACTGATGCTAGCTTCCAAACCGATAAGGATGACTTCAGATCGTAATCGGGTTATGTTTTTTACCTAAATGGTGGGGCTGTGAGCTGAAATCAAAGGAGGAGACAGTCGCCGATTCTACCACAGAGGCTGAGTATATTGCTGCCTCCAATGCAGCAAAGGAGGCCGTTTGGATCAGGAAGTTCATTACTAAACTTGGCACTATTCCTAGCATTGTGGACCTAGTTGACCTCTATTGTGATAATAATGGAGCCATTGCACAAGCTAAGGAGCCTAGATCTCACCAGCGATCCAAACATATACTTAAGCGCTTCCATCTCATTCGAGAGATCATCGATAGAGGAGATGTGAAGATATGCAGAGTACCAATAGATGATAACATTGTTGATCTACTGATGAAGCCTCTTACACAGCAGAAGCATGAGGGTCACACTAGGTCTTTAGGCATTAGATATATGCCTGATTGGCTCTAGTGCAAGTGGGAGATTGTTGGTGTAAGCCCTAGAGGCCAATACATTTTCTGTATTTACATACATTCTATTATGCTAATTTTATATATATGGGGCATTTCATTTATTGTGTTCTTTTTTGATAAACATAATAAAGTCCTTAGAATAGTAAGTTTGATATCATAGGATATCAAGTGGATGACTTGATTATGAGATCATTTTGATTACAACACTATTTTTAAATGTCCCTAGTTAAGTATTATTGTTAATTAGGACAACAATAATACATTGAGACTAGTATGTGCATAGACTGATGACCATATCTCACGGGTCATGAATATGAGATATCAAGTCTTCACATGGGTACATATTAGAGTAATAATGTACTGGACTAACCCACCATGAGAACGCTACATGGATCGTTACGTGAGTGCCATAAGCGATTCTCATAGCGATAATGGTGTTTGTGGCCCTTTGACCTGAAATCACTACGATTCCTACATGAGGAGTTGTGTGTTTTAATACCATCAAACGTCATTTGTAACAAGGTGATTATAAAGTTAGTTATTGGACATACCGCGAATCATGCAGAGGGATGTGAGTGACCTAGATGGGATTTATTACTCCTACATAACAGGAGCGATATCTTCGGGCCCCTTGATTGAGTGAGACTGCGAAATGCATGACCATGCTCAAATGAGTCAATATGAGATATTGATCTCATTTGTTGTTACAAAGTCTACTCGAATATCAGGAAACGAATGATTGGACTATACAAGGGTGATGCATTCCATGCCTTGTGTTCAATCTTGATATCTTAACAAAGGGACTAAACGACACGGAAACATTGGTCACGGAAAGGTTATGTCAAATCACTGACATTCTTATTACTTGGGTAGTAGCGATGTATTGCTAGATACCGCTCACTGCTAGTAATATTAAAATGGGATTTTAATATTACTGCCAACGTAATAAGAACCTGCAGGGTCACACACATAGAGCAGGCTAAAATTGGAGCAATGGATCCAAGTTAGACTCGGATTCAAATATGAGCCAGACTCATAACAGATGGGTCTAGGGTTGCACAGCTTACCTTGCTGCTACTCATACTCACTTAAGGCAATCACTATTATAAATAGTACTGCTAAGGGGGGCTGCTAAGATACACAATTCAGAACCCTAGCTGTACCTACAGAAAAGTAAGTGAGAGAGTCACAGGTTTCTTCTCTTTTCTTCGCAGCTAGCACTGTGTGAGAGACATGAGGCTTCTCTTTGCGAACGTTGGATGTTCGTGAGTCTGTTCGTGTGGATATCGCAGAGACATCGTTTCTATTACGGTGTTGGTGATTCACGCTTCAAGAGGTAAATCATTTAAAAACTCGGATTATGATTTTTCGCATGGATCCTCGGTGGGAATCCCTGTTTTCCGCTGCGTGATGTATTCGCAAAAAAATTCCTAACAAATTTTTCTTGGGGTGGAAATTCTCAAGGTCTTTCTTCTTCCTATTAGCCCAAAGAAGCACCCCGTGCCCCTCCAAGTTTCCAACAACAGAGTCCCCCTCAATCCCAAAGTTTAACTTCAACTTCTAACTTGGAGAAGATGTTTGCCCAATTTATGACTAGCCAATAAGACTACATGACTAAAATTGATGTAAGGCTGACCTACCACGATGCTTTGATGCAAAGTCAAGCAGATTCCTTGAGGAATCTTGAGACTCAGGTTGGCCAACTTGCCCAAGCTTTAAATAATAGGCCCCCATGGAGCTTTCCAAGTGACACCATCAACAATCCTACAGGTTCCTCTAATGAGCATTGTAAGACTATATCATTGAGGAGTGGGAAGGAAATAGAAGGAAATCCAAAGATCAAACTAATTGAAGAGGAGGTTGAGGCGGCACAAGATGAAGTGGTTTTGAGCAAAGAGGTAGAGAAAAATGAGGAAATTACAAAGGGGAAGGTTGAAGACAAGAAGAAGGAGGACAAGCCATATACACCACCTCCACCTTTCCTTAACCGGTTAGCTAAGCAAAAGCTTGATGCTTAATTTTAAAATTTTCTGGAGATTTTCAAGAAACTTCACATTAACATACCATTTGCTAAGGCTGTGGAAAAAATACCTAGTTATATGAAGTTCATGAAGGATATCTTGTCCAAGAAGAGAAAACTTGGGGATTATGAGACTGTAGCTCTCACAGAGGAGTGTAGTTCCATCTTATAAAATAAGCTACTTCCCAAGTTGAAAGATCTAGGGAGTTTCACCATTCCATGCACCATCGGAAGTTAATTCTTTAAAAAAGCCTTGTGTGACCTAGGGGCAAGCATAAATTTGATGCCTTTTTCCATCTTCCAATGACTAGGTTTGGGGGAGGTAAAGCCAACTTTAGTTACTTTGCAACTAGCTGACCATTCTCTCACGCACCCTAAAGGAGTCATAGAAGATGTCTTGGTCAAGGTGGACAAGTTCTTTTTCCCAGTCGATTTCATCATCTTAGATATAAAGGAAGATAGAAATGTCTCTCTCATCCTTGGAAGATAGTTCCTTGGAGCTGGAGGATCTCTCATTGATGTTCAAAAATGGGAGCTTACCATGAGAGTGTAAGATCAAGAAGTAACCTTTAATATTGTCAAAACAATGAAATTACCTCAAGATCTTAAAGAATGTTCGTATGTGAATGTGCTTGGTGGGACAAGAACTAAAAGATTTGGTGGAAGTGTCCCGTGTGACCCTCTTGAAGCTTCTTTGCTTTCTACATGTGAAAGGGGAGATGAGGAATTGAGAGAGCTCAAGTTGTTACCATCTTATTTGAGCTATGCCTATCTTAGTGACAAAGCTACATCTCCCAGCTACAATTGCAGAGAAAGTCCAGCCTAGGACTATAAAAATGGCGCTTCTTAGGAGGCAACCCAAGTTCTTTACCTTATTTTTATTTTTCTTTATTGGTATTTTTACATTCCTACTTTAGTTATCTACCTGCTTTTGATTCTGTTGAGTTTTTGATTTCTTGATTACGTTTGATTTTGTTTACCTTATCTTTTTGGCTTTGCATTTACCTTATCTTTTTAATAAAGTAGTTTTTATGTTCTAATTGCTTTAGTGATATTGGTGATTATTTTCTTTTTGTTGTGTAATTGATGGATTTGAGAGAGCTTGTTTAGGATTAATAGGCTGCCTAAGAACATACATTAAAATGATGAGTGTGCTTGGAGGCAGGTTGAACTTGTGCATGCTAAAATTTTGATTTGAGTATCCGATGATTGAGTGGATCAAAGATATACCTCATTGCTTGGGAAATCACATGTAAAAATTCAAATTTTGTGCTTACACTTATTGCTATATTTGTGTATGAGTGTATTTTCGTGTTGCATGTGTGGTAGATTTTAGAATATAAATGAAATGCATGATTGGAGAAAATTTATGAATGGCATGTGTAAAGTCAATTTGTATCTTTGAGGCTTGTCTGATTTCTTTTCGAGGCGAAATCCTAGGCAATGCATTTTTTGAAGAAATGACTAAGGCAATTCTTTGGACCGTTTAGGCCTTTCAAGCCAACCTTAACTAAATGAGTTCCCTAGTACCTCCTTTGAAGCCTAGTGTGCATATGTGTGGCCTAATTTTTCCTTCTTAAAACCCACACTCTCCTCCCCTTCAACCATGCTTGTGAAAAGAAAATCTCTTACCCTCATTACAGGTCCTTTGTTGAACACATGATTGGGCATTTTTGTTGGTTTGAGCCAAAGTGTTTTGCTTGATACCAGGAACCATAAGTGCATGGGTCGACAAGTAATATATGAGAGTTAGAGTATCGTATCCCAAGGGATTGACAATTACAGAAATGCTAAACTTAACCAATTTCCACAAATTCTTATCCAAGTAATCAAAATGTGAGAGTAGTTTGCAATTGGATTAACAAATTAAAAGAAACAAAACGAGAATGTACCAAACGCTAAATTCACAAGAGAAAGATGAGAATGATTAAGGTCTAGAGGTCCCTATTCACTTACTACTTCAATGAGTATTTACAATTCACAAGCACCTATCAATGAATTAATTTTGTTAGCTAAGAACAAACAATAGATAAAAGCCTATGTCTTAGACAATTACCCATGTGAAACCTAGTTAATCCACTGTGTCCATGTGAGTTAGCATAAGAATCACTCATTGAGACCAAATATCAAACACTTGCTATGCATAACTAATGGGTATATGTCAATCCCATTAGCTAATTAACACACTCAACCCAATAGAATGTAATTAAACATGCATCAACCATACCATATCCATATTCACAAATCCCTATGTCTAGTTCATTTGGAACACTAAGATCATGCAATTAATAGCTAAACAATAGCAAGCATTAAACATAGGTATGGAAGAACAAAACCAATTTCATTGATAGAAACTCAACAAATTACAAGATATTCAAATCCATAACAAGATCCTAGAGAGTCCCTAAATTAGAGTTTAGTTACACATCATGAAAGAAGAGAAAACTAATGGAGTCATGAAACCCATCAAATTACAAATTAAGAGAGAAAAAGGGAAGAATGAACAAGAATAGTGAAAATCCAATTCTTGACCTTCCTCCTTGATCTTGATTCTTCAGTTGAATCACCTCTATCTTCCAAGGTTTTCTCCTCCTCTCCCTTTCTCTATGAAGTTCGTGCTTAGTGACAAATAGCCCTCTAGATGCTCCTTCAAAAATCAGATAAAAAGGGCCAAATTTGTGTACCAGAGCTTTTCCCATGCCTAGGCACAACTTTTCCACACCTAGGTGTGATAATGAAACACGTGCTATCAGCTGCTGACCACGCTTAGGCGTGGATTTCCCATGCCTAGGCGTTGATGTCTCTGTTTGAAAATCTTAAAAACCTGAGAGGGCTACGCCTAGGCGTGGATTTGTGACGCTTAGGCATGGGTTGGCAGCAGCTTCCCCTCTTATCTTCCTCCACTTTTAAGTTTGTCTTTGAGTTCCTTGGCCCTTCCAAAGATTTTTCATCTTAATACCTGCCCTAGGACAATGCCAAAGTCCATCAAACAATGATCAATTCAATTCAAATTCCTTAATTAGAATTATCAAATGTGCAATTCTTAATCATTTTTGAGTTAACAAACTTAAATCATCAAAGCCATGCAAGAATTGAACATTTGGGCTTGAAAACTTAAGGCTAGCATGCTCACATATATTCAAATTTAAGTGAAATAACTTCATTTCCAGAAGTTATCACACCCCCAAACCTAAAGATTTGCTAGTCCTCGAGTAAACTAATCCAAGCAAAGGAAAAAGGAATACACTCCAATACAAAGAACAAAAAACATGGGGCAAATTGAACTAGAGCATATCTTGCTTCCAATCATCATTCATACCCTCAGAAATCATTTCTCAACCTCACACAAGGTTCACACATGCAAGAAATTTCCAACTATCATGATTACCCTTGAATGCAATTTTTGTACATGAATGATTTCCCAAACTCATATGTTTAAGACCCTTTCCTAATCTTGAAGAGCAAGATGAATGAATTTATAAAATGCACATGCACTCTCAAAAGAATGTCTTTCATCACTTTCTCCACTAATATAGGCAACACAATATCAAAGATCATAAGGGTCTTTTAAGCTTGTAATGTGAGGCTAAGGGTAATGGTTAAGAAAGAAGAGGAAGGATTTAAATTCAAATATAAAACACATAATCACACATTTCCATTGAGTCAAGCCAAGCATGTACGATGCACAAACGGAATCTAAAATGAAGAATCAACCTTATTTATTCCATTTTCTCATCATTTTCTTTTCTTTATATATATATATATATATATATATATATATATATATATATATATATTTCTAAGAACATATGTACATATTTTTTTTATTGCAAAAGGGCTTCAATTAACACAATAGCTTACTTATTTTTTTAAATTTTAATTTTAAGAGTTGGTTACCAAATATTCCTAGGTTCTTGGTATCAAGCAAAACACTTTGGCTCAAACTAACAAAAATGCCCAATCATGTGTTCAACAAAGGACCTATAATGAGGGTAAGGGATTTTCTTTTCATAAGCATGGTTGAAGGGGTGGAGAGTGTGGGTTTTAAGAATGAAAAATTAGGCCACACACACGCATACTAGGCTTTAAAGGGGGTGCTAGGGAACTCATTCAGTTAAGGTTGACTTGAAACGCCCAATTGGTCCAAAGAATTGCCTTAGTCATTTCTTCAAAAAATGCATTGCCTAGGATTTCACCTTGAAAGGGAGTCAGACAAGCCTCAAAGATGCAAATTGACTTTACACATGCCATTCATAAATTTTATCCAATCATGCATTTCATTCATATTCAAAAATCTACCACACATATGACAGGGAAATACACTCATACACAAATATAGCATTAAGTGTAACCACAAAATCTGAATTTTGCCATGTGATTTCCCAAGCAATGAGGCATATCTTTGATTCACTTAATCATCGGATATTCAAATCAAAATTCTAGTATACATAAGTTCAACCTGACTCCAAGCACACTCATCATTTTAATGCATGTTCTTAGAAAGCCCATTAATCCTAAACAAGCTTTCTCAAATCCATCAATTACACAACAACAAAAAAAAAATACCAATATCACTAAAGCAATTAGAACATAAAAACTACTTCATAAAAAAGATAAGGTAAACAAAATCAAATGTAATCAAGAAATAAAAAACTCAATAGAATCAAAAGCAGGTAGATAACTAAACTAGGAATATGAAAACATCAATAAAGCAAAATAAAGATAAGATAAAGAACTTGGGTTGCCTCCTAAGAAGTGCCACTTTTATAGTCCTAGGCTAGACTTTCTTTGCAATAGTAGATAGGAGATGTAGCTTTGTCACCAAGATAGGCATAGCTCAAATGAGATGGTAACAACTTAAGCTCTCTCAATTCCTCATCTTCCCTTTCACATGTAGAAAGCAAAGAAGCTTCAAGAGGGTCACACGGGACACTTGTACCAATTCTTTTAGTTCCCATCCCACCAAGCACATTCACATACGAACATTCTTTAAGATCTTGAGGTAATTTTATTGCATTGAAAATATTAAAGGTTACCTCTTGATCTTGCACTCTCATGGTAAGCTCTCCTTTTTGAACATCAATGAGAGTTCCTCCAGTTACAAGGAATGGTCTTCCAAGAATGAGAGGGACATTTCTATCTTCCTCCATATCTAGGATGATGAAATCAGTTAGGAAAAAGAACTTGTCCACCTTGACCAAGACATCTTCTATGACTCTCTTAGGGTACGTGAGAGAACGGTCAGATAGTTGCAAAGTAACTGAAGTCAGCTTTACCTCCCCCAAACCTAGCCGTTGGAAGATGGAAAGAGGCATCAAATTTATGCTTGCCCCTAGGTCACACAAGGCTTTTCCAAAGAATTGACTTCCGATGGTGCATAGAATGGTTCAGTTCCCTGGATCTTTCAACTTGGGAGGTAACTTATTTTGTAAGATGGCACTACACTCCTCTATGAGAGCTACAGTCTCGTAATCCCTAAGTTTTCTCTTCTTGGACACAACACTCCTTTAGGTTGATGAATACTCCAGCAGTGTTTATGGACTATATGAATAGAGTTTTTAGACCTTACCTAGATAAGTTTATGGTAATGTTTATTGAAGACATCCTTATCTATTCAAAGACAAGGGAAGAGCATAAGTAGCATGTAAGGATAGTTTAAGATATCTTAAAGGAAAAGAAATTGTTTGCCAAATTGTCCAAGTGTGAGTTTTGGCCAACAGAAGTTCAGTTTTTGGGTCATATTATTTCTAGAGGAGGAATTGCAGTGGACCCTAGCAAAGTGGAAACAGTGTTGCAGTGGGAAAGACCCACCACTATGACAGAGATCAGGAGCTTTATAGGCCTATCCAATTTCTATAGAGAGTTTATCAAGGGGTTTTCTCAGGTAGCACTACCTTTAACAAGGTTGACTAGGAAGGTTAGTACTTTTGAGTGGACCCAGCACTGTGAGAATAATTTCCAAGAGTTGAAGAAGAGGTTGACTACTATGCTAGTGTTGATAATTATGGATCCCCATAAGAACTTTGAGGTCTTCTGTGACGCTTCAAAGATGGGACTAAGGTGTGTTCTGATGCAGAATAGGAGAATAGTTACCTATGCATCAAGGCAGCTAAGAGTACTTGAAGAGAACTACCCTACTCATGATTTGGAGTTAGCAACTGTAGTGTTTGCCTTAAAGACTTGGAGGCACTATCTTTATAGAGTTCAATTTGAGGTGTTCAGTGACCATAAGAGCTAAAAATACTTGTTTGATCATATAGAGCTGAACATGAGGCAGAGAAGATGGATGGAATTCTTGAAGGATTATGACTTTGAGTTAAAGTATCATCCAGGTAAGGCCAATGTAGTGGCTAATGCACTAAGTAGAAAATCCCTACATGTGTCTCGAATGATGGTCCAAGAGAGTGAACTTCTTGAGAGTTTCAGAGATTTGAGTCTACCAGTGATTGTGTTGCCACAAAGTCTCTTTGTGAGTAGAGTGGACATAGTAAATGACTTAAGGACTTATATTTTAGAAGCTCAAAAGGAAGATGAAGTTTTAATGGACATTAGTGAGTAGATTGTTTTAGGAACCTTAGAGGATTTGATATGGTTGATGATGGAATGATAAAGTTTAGAGATAGACTTTGTGTTCCAAGAGAGTCAAGGATCAAAGAAAGGATTATAGAAAAAGCTCATAGTAGTAAGTATACCATCCATCTCGGAACCACTAAGATGTATCAAGATCTAAGGAAAATATTTTGGTGGTCTGGAATGAAGAGAGACATAGCAGAATATGTCTCAAGGTGATTAGTTTGTCAAAAGGTGAAGATTGAACACTAGAAGCCAGCAGGACTGTTCAGTCTTTAGGGATCCCAGAATTGAAATAGGAGAAGATTTCTATGGACTTTGTAATGGGTCTTCCTAGAACTCAGCAAGGTTTTGATGTAGTTTGGGTCATAGTGGATAGATTAACCAAATCTGCCCACTTTTTGACTATGAGAGCTAGCTATCCTCTAGAGAAATTAGCTCAGCTATATCTTAAGGAGATAGTTAAGTTATACGGAGTCCCCATGAGTATAGTTTCAGATAGAGATTCTATATTTACATCTAGATTATGGGGAGCCTTGCAAGAGGCGTTTGGGACTAAGTTAAGCCTAAGCACAGCTTATCACCCGCAGAATGATGGGCAAACAGAGAGGACTATCCAAACCCTTGAGGATATGCTTAGAGCATATGTATTAGAATAATAGGTTAGTTAGGAAAAGTTCTTACCATTAGCAGAGTTTGCCTATAATAATAACTACCATTCCAACTTAGGTATGTCACCCTATGAGGCTTTGTATGGAAGAAAGTGCATATCGCCTCTATGTTGGTATGAGGTAGGTGAGAGAACCATCCTAGGTCTAGAGTTAGTCCAACAGACCACAAAGCAAATCAAGATGATTAAGGATAGGTTAAATACTACTCAAAGTCGGTAAAAAAACTATGCTGACAAGAGAAGGAGACCTCTTGAGTTTAATGAGGGAGATCATGTATTCTTAAGAGTTACTCATACAATAGGAATTGGTAGAGCATCGAAAACCGGAAAGTTAAATTCTCATTTTCTTGGTCCCTACCAAATTCTAAAAAAAGTTGGACCCATAGCTTACCAAATAGCCCTTCCTCCAAGTCTGTCAAACCTCCATAATGTTTCTCATGTGTCTCAGTTGAGAAAGTATAATCCAGATCCTTTGCATATCATAGAACATGAATCTATTCAGTTAAGGGATGATTTGTCTTATGATGTACATCTGGTAAAGATCGTACACAGAGGGGTCAAAGAGCTTAGAGGTATGAAGATTCCTCTGGTGAAGGTTTTATGGGGTGGCAATGATAGTGAGGAGGCTACTTGGGAGTTAGAGTCCCATTTACAAGAGGACTACCCGAATTTGTTCCTTTCAAGTGAGCAAATTTGAGGTCAAAATTTTTAAAAAGGAGGAGAGAAATGTAATACCCTAAATGACATGTTAGACCTGTGTATGTATTCAAAAGGTAGCATATGACTTGCTTAACATGCTTGCCTAATTTTGTGACAATATGAGTTAGTTTAGGTACTTAGTTGCAACCTAGAATGTGAAAAGTAGCTTAAAATGGCTCAGATAATATCATAAATTACTTAGATGAGGGAAATAAATATGAATAATTTATTTCTAAGTCACAAATGTATAAAACAAGTTACTGTTAAAGTTTCAAGGTAAACTGAGTTAGTTTGACTTTTTTAGGCATACTGGTTGTCTATTTATGGCCAGATTGACTACTAGCATATATGAAAATATTTTATAATAGTGAAACGACATTTTATATGAATACTACTATTTATTTTAAAGTTGTTGAAAATTGAAAATCTTGAATAAGCTAAATCTGAGTGTTTTTAGCTGATCACGATTTATCAGTTATGGCCTAAGGCCTTAAAAGTCTTTTGTTCTCTCTTTATAAGCCTCCATTCATAGCTTCTTACTTCACAAATTTGAAAACAGAAAACGTGAAAGAAGGAAGGAAAGAAGAGGAAGCAAAGACCAAGGAAGAGGAAGAGAGAAAGAGGAAAGCCAAGGGTAAAGCCAAGGCTTGAGGATCTAACCAAGCTTGATTCATCTTCACAGTTGAAAGGTAGGGGTTTTTATATTCATATTCATCACCTTTCTCCATTTCACCATTGATGCACCTTTGGTGCTTAATAGGCCAAATTGAGTTCTAGAGATGTTTGATGTGTTTTGCTTGCATGATTGAGATTCTTTGGTCATTTATGGCTTGTTCATAGTTTAAGATGAAGATAGAATCTTAGAACACTTTATTTATGCCATTGATGCCAAAAAGAGGGGTTTGGGTCAAAGATTTGTGACTTAAGTGTATAAATCCAAATTGAGATGGTTAAGTTAGTGATTAATGATTTCTAAGTATTTGAGAACTAATTAAGGACCTAATATTACCAAGAAACTAATTTGGAATGACCAAAAATAATGAAAAGTTCTAATAAAACAGTGGCATAACTCTGCAAAATTATGCATATTTTTTGTCATGCAGCAAGCGCCCAGACACCTTACACCTAGCGCCTAGGCGATCATGTGGTAGGGATGAATGAGCGTGTAGTAGGGCACAGAGTACTCAGGCGCTCAGTACAAAGCACTTAGACGCTCAATGCCCAGAAAATTTTATGCGCATCAGAGCGTAGAACGCTTAGACACTCAGACCAAAGCGTTTAGGCGCGTGGTGTAAGACAGCACAAGGTTGATCCCTGCCTAGTAAACGCTCAGACGCTCAATGAGGGGGCACTTAAGCACCCAATGCAGAATTCAACACAGAGTTGAATTTGATGTTTTGAAGTCCTTGACTACTTGGAATCATTTATATATGCTTCCTAAGGAGTGTTAAGGTACTAATATGGATATTTTCAAGAGAGAAAATTATCACCTAGTATGTAGAAGAAAGTTTAAACCTTTTAGCATTCAATAGTTATGGTTTACTTCAGGTTAGTATTTAGCACCTTAGGCTACTTTTAGGTGGGAATGTATGTCACTTAAGAGCAATGAGTGATGAATTAGTGTTAAATATATGTATGATGGGAAGGATTGGTAGTATAGATTTTTGTGAGTATCCTTTGATGCCCATTCATGGAGGCCAAGGGAGATAGATGAGTGTCTGATAGACTCTTTTGAGGAAGGACATAACCCTGATATCTCAATAGTGCCAAGGCCAAGGGAGATAAGTGGGGAATTCGTAAGGTTCTTTTGAATAAGGATTCAACCCAAACTTCTAAGCATGCTAGAATATATGTGATGTGAGGATGAGTTTTCCTCTCTTTACCTTGCTGTGACTCGTCGCATGGTGCCTATGATGTCTGCTTGCTACAAGGACCCATTATGGTGCCTTGACCAGGGTTTGCTTAGAGTGAGCTCATGGCATCCACCAAGATCCTTCATTTGCTATATTTGTGCGACTGTGTCCAATGATAGAGGTTTTAAACCAAGATCACAATCCATGATGTTCAACCGTTATGCTCCTAAGTGATTATGATCCTTTGTGTACTATGATCCTTTGTGTACTATGATCCTCTATAGTGGGTGGCATAAGGGATCCAGGATTTGCGTCTTCTTTGTTGTGATATCTTTTCTAAGTGAGTTAACACTTGGCTTTTGCCTGACATTTTGTCTATGAGCTAAGGTTATGAGTTGCTCAAACAACTATGTTATTCCATATGGCACCCTGAGAGTGAACGTCGTCGTTTGATTCTATCGCTGTAATGATTTCATATGCGTGCAAAATAACCAGTGTACCTTTTTGTGGTGACAGTTAAAGGGACATCCACGCTTATAAAAAGGGAAGTGGTGGAACCCACTCTCCATCTTCTCTTTCATTTTGATTTCTTTAGTGGCCAGGAAATTTCTTGTGAGAGTTGATGGTAGCATATGACAGTTTCTGCAGCGTGATAGTCACAAAGTTCACTTCTCATCCATTTTCCACCATTTTCTTTTTACTCTAAGTATTTTCTCTTCTTTTTTCTTCTGTTTCGATTTGTTTTCTCAAAATAGCAAAGGTGAGGAAAATTTGGAGTGATGGGAAAGAAGGATTATCATTGTAAATCCTTTATGAGCCCCAATCTCGTACTGTGAGGGGTGGAGGAGGGCCTTAAAGGGTGGCCATCCTCTAAGAGCATAAAAGTTAGGTTCCTAGGTGGAAATCCAAGATGAAATTTTAAGATTGATAGGGGCATCTCGGTGTAAAATAGTGTATAGGGAACTTCGTTTGGCTTCCGAGATCATCGCAAAGTTGGAACACTTGTTAGGCCCCTTTAGTAGTTCAAGTTTTAATGTCGATAGCTTGACCTTTGTGGGTGTTTCTTCCAAGATGCAAGGTTTAGGAATGGGAAGAACAAAGGTTGTCATGACCCTATCTAGTGATTACTCAAAACCTCAGGATGTGAGCTTGTACCAATGGGTTGACAAGAAGGTTCTAGGGATGCAACCCAAGCTCAATACTAGGGAAGTAATGGCTAATTTGAAATTGTATCTTCAAATTGCTAAAGATGGTGATTGGGATGATGAGTTTGTGGTGTATCTTCCTAGGGATCAAGAGAGGGTTTGTACAACTCAGACCTTGGATCCCAACCATTTCATGTATCTCTATAAGACCATGTTTGTGCACCTTGGCGTCTGATTTCTTTTCACAGATTTCAAGTGTGGTTTGCTAAAGCATCTAGTAGTGGCACCGACCTAACTTCACTCTAATAGTTAGGCTTTCATCCTGGCGTATGAGATGTTGTGTCATCTTGCCTTGTACTATCCAGGCATTCTATTTACTTTTTCAAGGGTTTCACTTTTTGGAATAAGCCGTACCAAGGCATAGATTTCCTTGCGAGCCCATGTCTGACAAAAGGCCTTCAATCCATATCAAGAGTGCATAAATATTTCAAAAATGACTTCTTTTGCTTAGAGGCAGCTCCCAGAACATGACCTTTCTTTTTTACAGCAGAAGGTGACCCAACCATCTATCTGTATTGGACTTCGAGGGCTTGGGAGTGGAACCCCGAACAGATAAAGACATTGGGTGAGGAGCTAACAGAGGATGATGTGGATGTTACTGTCTTTCTCATTGGATGGGGCAATAAGAAGGGTATCATCCCAGCTAGTGACATTATAATTACACCGGAGATAGACCTCTGGGATACTTTAGGTAGGTTTCGGGGTGCATGGGTACTTTGTCTACATGTCTTTTGCATTATTTTCATTTTAAGTATAACTAATACTAGTTATTTTAATTTGTAGAGAGCATGGCACAAGTTGGGAACCTAGCTAATCTTCAATGGCGGCTGGCTGAACGGGTTTCCCATAAAGCAGTTAGAGGAGTGGGTCCGAGCTTTGGTGGGAACGCATCGGAGCCTGTGGTCCAATTGTATGACTTTAGTTCCAAATATTTTGAGTAGGCAACTGGCTTGCAAGGTAGGAAGAGGAAGTTAGGCTCCTTAGGCGGCCAAAGCCAACTGAAGAGGATGGTGATTATCCAAGGGCTTATCACAGATTTGACTATTAGCCGTTATAAGGAGAACTCCCAAAACGCTCTTATCTCGTTCCCGAACACCTTCGTTTAACGGAAAGACTTTATGGCTGAAGAGCCCGATAGACTTTGCCCTACTAACCCCAGTAGATATTGAGAGGATGACAGAGGCTAATCTTGCCTATCAGTTGCCCTTGGCTAAGGTCTAGAGTCTTTGGACTGCTTCTTTCTTCCATTATATTGATAACTAAGTGAAGGGGTTGGAGGACAAATAGGAGAAACTTCATAATAAGAAGGCGACCTTAGAGGTTGACGTGACGACATTAACAACCGTGAAAGAGAATGCTAAAGCTAGAGCTAAGTATACTGAGGAGGATGTGAAAACGCTCCAACAATAGTTGGCTGAGGCCTCCATGAAGTTATCATCGGCTGAGGCAGTCTCCGAGTGGAACTTCGAACCTAGGTGGCGAATTTGGAAAAAAGAAGGAGGACTTGGAAGCTGAGGTGGAGGATGCTAAACTAAAGTGGGCACAAGCCATTGATGAGTCTTTCAAAAATACCCTGGAGTAGCTCGAGGTTCTTCATCCTAACATCTCCAAGGAGGGCATGGGATTGCGGTTATGCATCAAGAATGGTGTCATTGTTGACTTGTAACCAAAGCCTGCCATGCTAGCTAATGAGAAGCCAACAAAGAAAACTACGGTCGGGCTTGATGTCAAAGATGATGGAGTAGAAGATGACACCTTGGCCGAATTGATAACATTTTTATTCTATACTCTTGTTTGCCTCTACACAGGGCTTTTTGGAATGTACATGACAAGTCCCGTTTTGGGTATTTTATTATTTGTCTAAGTTATCTACTTTTCCTTGCATTAGTTGTGCCTTTATTCCGTAGTCTATTTTGGGTCTAATGCCCAAATTTAAGTTTGTAACAACCCAAGGAATTAGAAATTTTTAAAAAGGCATGTTTGGGGCTATAGTTGGCCTTTTGTATCTCAGAACTCGAGCAGATGTAATGTCCTCATTAAGTTTCAACACTTAGAGAATTTCTTAGCACTTAGAAATTTTTTCAATCAAGTAGGTAGCCTCAAAGAGGATCACGAGCACAAGATCCAAGCAACATTTGTTACAGTATCTCGGGCATTATGACGACCTCGGTAATTAGGTGATTGCCAGCATCGCAGGTCGTTTGTTTATTTTGTTAGTTAGGGGAAATACCCCGCGAGCCACAACAAGGCAGCCTTAGCGACCTTGGAGGCAAGTTGAGATTAGGCGGGTGCTTTAGTGAGGTAAATATCTCGTTACTATAGCAAGGCGGCCATAGACGACCTTGAGGGTTGTCCATAGGTATTAAGTGTGTGTTTTGGGATATTGATCCCTCGGACCTTGTCAAGACTATATGAGAACGGTCTTTGTGGGTAGCGCATAAGTGTTTAAGCTAAGAAAGCTAAGTATTTGATTGAATTGTAGTTATAAATTTCATTGGCAAAGACTGGGTTGTTTGGTGTCCTTACAATATTTATGGATATAAAAAGGGATAGAGCTTGAAAAGGCATGGCATAAATTGAAAAACATAGAAGATAATGCGAAGTATGGGGACTAGTTATAGTATCTTTGTAACTTGGTTACATTCCAGTCTCTTAGAATCTCCTTTCTAACTAGGGTCTTGAGTTTGTATGCTTCTACGTACATTAAGCTGGTTACTTGGTATTGGCCCTCCTAATTAAGGGCTAGCTACCCTTGGGAGGTGTTCTTTCTACCCTCCTTAGGACTAGGTCTCTAGGTTTAAAACACTATGGTGACTTTGGAGTTGAACTAGAGTGCCATTCTTTATTTGAGGGTGACTTCACAAACTTAGGCTATCTCTCTCTATTCTTAGAGTAGGTCTAGATCCTAGCAAATAAGTTCTTCGTTGTTTTCCTAGAAAAGAATACTACTTCTGCTAGCTAGGTTTCCCAGTTTCCATCAAGATCATAGCCTCGCATTCATATGTAACACCCTAATAGAATTATCATAAAATAACTTGAATACTTCAAGATAAATCGTATCAAGTATATCACTTCCTAACAATGCAAAAAACAAAAAATCCATAATAATCTGCGTAGTCAATATAGAAAGCCATGAATGATGGAAAAGGTTATATATATATATATATATATATATATATATATATATATATATATATATATATATATATATATATATATATATATATATATATATATATATATATCAACGGCTAGAAAGCCACACTATAATACATAAACTTTTATATAACTATTTAGCAAAGTAAATAAAGATAAGCCAAATACAAAAAAAAAAAAAAAATAACTAAACTAAGCCTTTTGCTTATTCTTTTTCTTTCCCTTTTTCTTCGGAGGGTATTCACCTAGATTTACATGGAATACATAGGGGTGAGAAATATATATATATATATCACTGGCTAGAAAGCCACACTATAATACATAAACTTTTATATAACTATTCAGCAAAGTAAATAAAGATAAGCCGAATACAAAAAAACTAAACTAAGCCATTTGCTTATTCTTTTTCTTGCCCTTTTTCTTCGAAGGGTATTCACCTAGATTTACATGGAACACATAGGGGTGAGAACTCACAAAATTCTCAGTATTAGTATATTAAAACTAGCAGTTATATAATTAACAACAAATAAACCAACTAAACACATATTTACACTCTATGTAACAGATTATACGAAAATCAATGATATCAAACAATCACCTATACAATCCTAAGATATCATCGAACAAATAAGGCAACCAAGCACGACAACTACCCATACAATTATCAACAATGCAATACTTTATTTTATGGTGTGCGACTATGCTCATACAAGGTCTTAATGATATGATTATACAATGCTAATGTAGATTTTAGTTTTTAGAAACACAAGTTACTTACTTATTTTTCCAAGAATCTCTGTTCCTTGTATATGCAAAGTAGGATAGACTTAGAAGTATATACCCCACTTGGTAATAGATGAAATACTTTCCCTTCACAAACGTAAGAGTACTACTACCACCCCTATATCGATAACCCTGACCATACTAACATAAATGCAAGGAGAATTAGATCCAACACCTCATTCTCAGGCCACATGGTTGTGCATACCATCTTAGGTTACAATACATAGGAAAATAGTAAATATCAAGTTTGGAAACTAAATATGCAAGAGTATTTTCAAACTATATTTTTGATCACTAGCACATGCAAATCTAGCCTCATTTATCCAACAAAGTGGCAAGAACCATGTCACTAGGTCACTTACAACTAGAACCTCTAAGCATCACTTCACAAGTGACTCCACAGTTAACCTCATGTTGAAAAAGGTCCTAGGTACTCCCCTAAGGCATTCAACCTCTCAAAGAACACCTAAGGTTTCACAAATTGTCATATACGTTAGGTGGTTATTTTCTCTAAGAAATATCACAGTTAGTGCCTCAACACACTTAAAAAGGCATATACGAGTGATTCTAACACTTAGGGAATCCCAAAACATCAAGAACATAATTCTTTCAAAGTTCTAGAACCCACGCCTACACATGACATTCCCACACCTAGGCGTGACCAATGCCTTGCCTCACGCCTAGGCATGATTTTACCATACCTAGGCGTGACACTCTCTATCTGCTCAAGACTAAAAACTGATCAGTTTATGCCTAGGCGTGACCAGGCTGTGCCTAGGCATGACCAATTCTGTAAAAAATTATACAGAATTGAGCCACTATTCCATTGACCCCAAATCAGCTCACAATCATACAAACTTAGATTTTAAGTGTTTTCTAACTCTAATCATGGTCACTAAACATGTTAGAATCATTAAATACTACACTCAACTCATGAATCATAGATTTAAACTAAATCAAGCCAATAAACATCCAAAACCTAAAATGCTCATCAAATAGGCCTATGGACATCCACAAGCTAAACTAGAAACCATGGTATCCAATGAGTTAGAAATGCTCTAACTCAATTCTTGGTATAAAGAACCAAGTTAAGAACAAAAATTTAGCTCCCAAAAAATCCATACAAGATGAACAAAAGAGGTAAAATGGATAGAAACCTCGTACTTTTGGAACCAAGATTATCACAAGTCCTCAAGCTTGCTCTTCCCCTTAGCTTTCCTCTTCTTTCTTTCCTCTTCTTCCCCTTGTTTTTCCTCCTTTCCTTTTTGTTCTCTTCTTGTTGCTATTTTTGGTTTCATGGCCAAGAGAGAGAGAGTGTGTGTGTGAGTGAAAATCCAAGAAATATGAAAGAAAATAGCACTAGGAAAATCAAGAAAAATGGTCACTCGTGAGGGACTTGGTCACTTTAGTGACTAAGTGATATTTCCCGATCTGCTTAGAATACTCAGATTTCTCCAAATCTAGTTTTCTAACTTCTAACAAGTTTAAAATAAATCATAGGATTCATAAAAAATCTTGTTGTACTAAAACCATATATTTCTATATCTATGATTAGTCAATTCGGCATTAGAACACACAACCAATATGCCTAAAAATACCAAACTTACTCTGATTATTCTCAAATTTTAACCACATCACAAACTGCACATTTGTGACCTAGAAACAAATTATCCACATTAATTTCCATTAACTAAGCCATTTATGCTAATATCTAGGTCATTTTAGGCTATTTTTCACTTTTCTAGTTACAGTAAAGTGCTTAAACTAACTCAGTTTGTCACAAAACTTAACAAAAATGATAAACAAATATTAAGCTACCTTTGTAACTAATTTACAAGTCTAACATGTTTTAGGAGATGTTACATTTCTCCCCCCTCCCCCTTTTTAAAAATTTTGTCCCCAAAATTGCTTACCTTATATAAACAACTGCAGGTAGTCTTACTACATGTAGGACTCCAACTCCCAAGTAGCCTCCTCAAAACTTGCACCATCCTAAAGCACCTTCACTAGAGGAATCTGCTTACCTCTAAGTTCTTTGACCCCTCTGTCCACGATCATTTCCGGTTGCATAGTATAAGACAAATCATCCCTTAACTGTACAGATTCATTTCTTATGACATGTGAAGGATCTGAATTGTATTTCCTAAGTTATGACACATGGAATACATTATGAAGGTTTGACAAACTGGGAAGAAGGGCAATTTGGTAGGCTACTAGTCCAATTTTCTTTAAGATTTGGTAGGGACCAATGAAATATGGATTCAACTTTTGTGTTCTCAATGCTCTACTAATCCCTGTTGTAGGAGTGACTCTCAAGAAAACATGATCTCCCTCATTGAACTCTAGAGGTCTTCTCCTCTTATCAGCATAGCTTTTCTGCCTACTTTGAGTCATAACCAACTTATCCCTAATCATCTTAATCTGATTCGTGGTCTGTTGTACTAACTCAAGTCCTAGAATGGTTCTCTCTCCATCCTCATACCAACACAAAGAGGACCTACATTTTCTACCATAAAGTGCTTCATACAATGTTATACGTATGCCAATATGAAAATTATTATTATAGATAAACTCCACTAAAGTTAAAAACTTATCTTAATTACCTTTTTGCTCTAACACACATACTCTTAACATATCCTCAAGGGTTTGGATAGTCCTTTCTGATTAACCATCTGTCTGTGGATGATATGCTGCAGTCAAACTAAGCTTTGTCCCAAAAGGTTTCTGCAAGGCTCCCTAAAATCTAGATGTAAATCTAGGATCTTTATCAAAAACTATACTAAAGGGTACATCATGTATCCTAACTATCTCCTAAAGGTATAGCTGGGTAAGCCTGTCCATAGAGTAATTAGCTCTAATAGGTATAAAATGGGAAGACTTGGTTAGTCTATCCACTATAACCCAAACCGCATCAAAACCTAACTGAATCCTGGACAACCCCATCACAAAATCCATTGTGATGTTATCCTATTTTCACTCTGGGATTCCTAAAGATTGAAGAGGCCCAGAGGGTTTATAGTGTTCTATCTTGACCTTCTGTCAAGTTTGGCACCTAGACACAAACTCGACAATGTCCTTCTTTATTCTAGACCACAAAAACAACTTCCTTAAGTCTTGATACATCTCAGTGGCCTCGGGATGGATAGTGTACTAACTACAGTGAGCTTCTTCATGGATCCTTTCCTTGATTTCGGATTCCCTAGGAATGCAAAGTCTACCAGTAAACTTAATCATTCCATCATCCGCCATATCAAACTCTCTAGGATTCCCAAAAAAGACCTATTCACTTATATCACTAAGAGTCTCATCTTCCCTTTGAGCTTCTAAGATTTGAGCCCTCAACTCACTTACTATGTCCACTCGACTCACATTGACACTATGTGATAACATAGTTATTGAAAGATTCATGTCTCTAAAACTCTTAAGAAGTTCACTCTCCTAGATCATCATTTGGGACACATGTAGGGATTTCCTACTTAGTGCATCAGCCACCACATTAGCTTTACCCATATGATACTTTAACTCAAAGTAGTAGTCTTTCAAAAACTTCATTCATCTTCGTTGTCTCATGTTCAGTTCTTTTTGATCAAATAAGTATTTCAAATTATTGTGATCACTGAACACCTCAAATTGGACTCCATATAAGAAATGTCTCCAAAATTTTAGGGAAAACACTACTGTAGCTAACTCCAGATCATGAGTATGATAGTTCTCCTTATGAGGCCTCAACTGCCTCAATGCATAGGAGACAACTCTCCTATGTTGCATCAGAATACATCCCAAACCCATCTTTGAAGCATCACAATATACCTCAAAGTTCTCCAAAGGATCCAGAATTACCAACATCAGTATAGTAGTCAACTTTAATTTTAACTCTTGGAAACTGTCCTCACAAACTTGAGTCCACTAAAAAATACTACCTTTCCTAGTCAATCTAGTCAAGGGTAGCACTAACTAAGAAAAACCCTTTATGAACCTCTGATAGTACCCCGCTAGGCCTATGAAGCTTTTGATCTTAGTCACATTAGTGGGTCTTTCCCACTACAGCACTGCATCTACTTTGCTTGTGTTCACAGAAATCCCACCCTGAGATATCACATGTCCCAAGAACTGTACTTGTGAAAGCTAGAACTCACACTTAAATAGTTTGGCAAATAACCTATTCTCCTTAAGGGTCTCCAATACTATCCTCAAGTGTTGCTCATGCTCCTTCATAGTCTTAGAATAGATTAGAATATTATCGATAAACACCACAACAAATTAATCTAGGTAAGGTCAAAAGATCCTGTTCATGAAATCCATGAACACTGCTGGTGCATTCGTCAATCCAAAGGACATCACAAGATACTCATAATGTCCATACCTAGCCCGAAAAGTGGTTTTAGGGATATCCTCTCCCCTAACCCTTATCTGATGATACCCAGACCTAAGATCAATCTTTAAGAAAATCGTAGCTCTTCTCAGTTGATCCATTAGATCATCTATCCTAGGTAATAGATACTTATTTTTAATGGTTACCTTGTTCAGCTATATGTAATCCACAGAAAGCCTTATGGTACCATCATTTTCTTCACTAGTAACACAGGTGCTCCCCATGGAGAAACACTTGGCCTAATGAATTGTTTATCCAACAAATTCTTGATTTGCTTTTTGAGATTTGCTAACTCTAGCGGTTCCATTCTATAGGGTGCTATAGAGATAGGTAAGTCTATAGTGAACTCTATTTCTCACTCGGGTGGCAAATCCACTATATCACTTGGGAATACTTCAGGATATTCTCTCACCACAGGTATTTCACCTAGGCTTTGCTCAACCTCAGCACTAAAAGAAAACAAGAGAACATATCCTAGATCTCCCTCCTTCAAACAGAGATTAACCTAATTCGCATTGAGATACATTGACTCAGATGGAACGACTCTGGTAGGTATATCTGATAAGAAAACCAGGGATTTATCTAAATAATTCAACACTACATAGTTGGCGAACAACCAATCCATGCCAAGGATGACATCAATATCTACAAGAGACAAACAGATAAGGTTTACACTAAAAATCATATCTTCTACCTTTACACAACAATCAAGACACACTCTGGATGTTGTAATTAGTTTACCGATAGGAGTAGATACAGAAAATCATATGAAAGTTCAGACACAGGTAAATCCAACATATTCACACAATCATTAGAAACAAATGAATAGGATGCTCTCGAATCATACAACACAGTTAAAAGGTTATTGTAAATTATACATTTACCTTCGATAAGATCGGAAGACTGAGTCACCGCTTCACCACCTAGAGTGTAAACTCTCCCTCTGGCTTGTGGTTTCTGGGTAAGCACAGCTTTCTTCTTCAACCAACACTTCATAGCAAAATACCTAAGCTGTCCATAAACAAAGCACACCGAGTAAGGCCGGTCTCTGTGTTGTTTCCCACATTTGGAACACTTAGGTCCCGAAAACTCCTTCTGAACCTGCTTACCTTTCTCTGGAGGAAATCTAGATTTAGAAGCTCCCTTTTTAAACTTTTCGTCACCCTGCTTCCTCTATTGAAAGCTTTATGACTTTTGTTCCTCTGAAGGCTTCCCGGCACACCCTTCAATTATCCAGCATTTATTCACCAAAGTTGCAAAGTCACAAATCTCAAACGATTGGATGACCTTCTGAATGTCTTCTCTCAATTCATCCTCAAACTTAACATACTTCGATGACTTTTCAGGGTTAAGCCTGATGCAAGACGAGAACTTTGACAATTCATTGAATTTGGCCACATACTATCCAACAGACATATCTCTCTGCTCTAACCTAAGAAATTCCATCTCATTTACATTCTGAAGGTTTTGTGGAAAAAACTTTCTCAGAAATGAATTCTTAAAGATCTCCCATGTAACAAGAGTTCTTGACACATCAAAAGCTCTCTTGATATCCATGCACCAATCCTCCGCTTCACTTTTTAGCATATATGAAGCAAAAAGTACCCTTTACTCATCTGAGCAAGCCATAACAGTAAAAATCTTCTTCATCTCTTTGAGCCAACCCTAAGCTCTGACTATGTCGTACTTTCCCTTCAAAGAAGACGGATTAGATTTCTTGAACTCTGAGAGGTCTTGGAAAGTCTGATTCCTCCTAATTACCTCTTAGTTTAGTTGCCCTTGATGATGTGGTGGTGGTGGTGTAAGCAGTTGATGCTGAGTTGTACTCATCCTCTTAAACATCCTTGCTATCACAATTGTTTGCTCTCTAATAGCTTCAATAGTAGAAGCTTCCTGTTCCCATATAGCATCAGCCATGGCCATAAAGGCTCCAACCATGTTAGGGCCTTCAGTGGCTAAGTTCCTATTCCTATGGGTTCGTCTTGGAGACGCCATAGTTTCCTGTACACACAGAATAATAAATATTGAGCTAATCAGTCTCAATATCATGTAACTGTGCAATAGTAGCTAAAAATAGTCATACCAAAGGCAAGTCATGCAATTCTATCAAACATCTCATACAAGAGACAAAGAAATACACAACACATAGAGGAACTCTGAAACATGCCTAAGCATAATCAGTCCACACCCCGACTCAATAGGATGAACTAATCTGACATCATAATGTAATATCCTAATAGAATTATCATAAGATAACCAGAATATTTCAAGATAAATCGTATCAAATACGTCACTTCCTAATAATGCATAAAACAAAAATCCATAATAACCTGTGTAGTCATTATGAAAAGTCACGAATGATGGAAAAGGTCATATATATATACATCACTAGCTAGAAATCCACACTATAATACATACACTTTTACACAACTATTCAGCAAAGTAAATAAATACAAGCCAAATACAAAAAGAAATAAATAACTAAACTAAGCCTTTTGCTTCTTCTTTTTATTGCCCTTTTTCTTCAAAGGGTCTTCACCTAGATTTACATGGAGCACATAGAGGTGAGAACTCAAAATTCTCAATATTAGTATACTAAAACCAGCAGTTATTTAATTAACAATAAATAAACCAACTGAACACATATTTACACTCTATGTAATAGATTATACGAAAATCAATTATATTAAACAATTGCCCATACAATCCTCATATATCATCGAACAAGCTAGGTAACCAAGCACGACAACTGCCCATACTATTGTCAATAATGCAATGCTTTATGTTATAGTGTGTGACTATGCTCATACAAGGTCTTAATGATATGATTATGCAATGCTAATGCAGATTTTAGTTTTTAGAAACACAAGTTACTTACTTATTTTTCCAAGAACCTTCGCTCCTTGTATATACAAAGTAGGATAGACCTAGAAGCCTATACCCCACTTGGTAATAGGTGAAATACTTTTCCCTCATAAACGTACGAGTACTACTACCACCCCCATATCGGTAACCCTGACCATACTAGCATAAATGCAAGGAGAATGAGATCCAACACCTTATTCTTAGGCCACATGGTTGTGCACACCACCGTAGGTTACAATATATAGGAAAATAGTAAATATCAAGTTTGGAAACCAAATATGCAAGAGTATTTTCAAAATACATTTTTTATCAATAACACATGTAAATCTAGCCTCACTTGTCCAACAAAGTGGAAAGAACCATGTCACTAGGTCACTTATAACTAGAACCTCTAAACATCACTTCACAAAGTGACTCCAAAGTCAACCTCATGTTGAACAAGGTCCTAGGTACTCCCCTAAGGCATTCAACCTCTCAAAGAACACCTAAGTTTCACAAATTCTCATATACGTTAGGTGGTTAGTCTCGTCAAGAAATACCTCCATCAGTGCCTCAACACACTTAAAAAGGCATGTATAAGTGATCCCAACACTTACAGAATTCTAAAACATCAAGAATATAATTCTTGCAAAGTTCTGAAACCCACGCCTAGGCATGACATTCCCAAGCCTAGGTGTGACCAATGCCCTACCTCACGCCTAGGAATGATTTTACCATGCCTAGGCGTGGCACTCTCAGTCTGCTCAAGACCGAAAACTAATCAGTCCACCCCTAGGTGTGACCAGGCTGCACCTAGGTATGACCAATTCTGCAGAAAATTATGCAGAATTGAGTCACTGTTCTATTAGCCCCAAATCAGCTCCCAATCATACAAACTTAGATTTTAAGTGTTTTCTAACTCTAATCATGGTCACTAAACATGTTAGAATCATTAAACACTGCACTCAACTCATGAATCATGGATTTAAACTAAATCAAGCCAATAAACATCCATAACCTAAAATGCTCATCAAATAGGCCTATGGACATCCACCAAGCTAAACCAACAACCATATTATCCAATGAGTTGGAAATGCTCTAACTTAATTATGAGTATCAAGAACTAAGTTAAGAACAAAGATTTGGCTCACCAAACCAAAAACTCCATCCAAGGACCCTAACTCCATACAAGATGAACAAAAGAGGTAAAATGGATAGAAACCCCTTACCTTTGGAACCAAGATGATGAAGATGATCACAAGTCCTCAAGCTTGCTCTTCCCTATAGCTTTCCTCTTCTTTCTTTCATTTTCTTTCCCTTGTTTTTCCTCTTTTCCTTTTTGTTCTCTTCCTATTACTGTTTTTGGTTTCACAACAGAGAGAGAGTGAGTGAAAAGCCAAGAAAGATGAAAGAAAATATACCAGGAAAGTCAAGAAAGATGGCCACTCGTGATGGACTTGGTCACTTAAGTGACCACGTGATATTTCCCGATTTGCTTAGAACACTCATATTTCTCCAAATCTATTTTTCTAACTTCCAACAAATTTAAAATAAATCATAGGATTCATAAAAAATCTTGTTGTACTAAAATCATATATTTCCATATCTGTAACTAGTTAATCCGGCATTAAAACACACAACCAGTATGCCTAAAATTACCAATCTGACTTTAATTATTCTTAAATTTTAACCAAATCATAGACTACACATTTGTGACCTAGAAACAAATTATTCACATTTATTTCCATTACTAAGCCATTTATGCTAATATCTGAGTCATTTTAAGTTACTTTTCACCTTTAGGGTTGCAGCAAAGTGCCTAAACTAATTTAGTTTGTCACAAAACTTAACAGGCATGATAAAACAAGTATTAAGCTACCTTTGTAACTAATTTAAAAGTCTAACATATTTTAGAGGATGTTACACTGTACATGAGTTTGAATGGAGTTTTACCTATAGTGGAATAGGGCGTAGTCCTGTATGCCCATAGGACATGGTCAAGTTATTTTAGCCAATCTCCTTTGACGTCTTCTAGTCTCTTCTTTAGACCTCAGAGGATTATCCTATTAGCAACTTCTGCTTGTTTGTTGTCTTAGGGTTTTCCACTAAGGTTAAGGGTTGTTTGATGTGGAGGTCTGATAGCTGTCGAGGCTACCAAATTAGAAGAGATTTATTAATTGATTCACCAAGCACTTGTAGTATGTGGTGCGACCGGGTCGAGCCCTTAAATCATTCCAATTAATCAATTATATTAAGGAGTTAGCAACGGGGGGTTTAGTTGCAGGAGTAATTAAAGACAGTAGTTAAAAGATAATAATTAAAAGATAGTAATCAAATGCTATAAAATGTTGTAAATAGAATGAGGGAAAATAACCAATCCAAGGGAATCAATAATTCTTGAGTTTAATCCATCCTTGAACACTATGGACTTGCTCATATGCTAACCAGGTTCTTGGTATACTCTACTAGATAAGCATGATGAAGTTAGCATCCATCCAACCCTAAATCAACTTAATATTCAACATTCAACCAAGTTAGGCAATTCATTAAACACCTTTGATGTATTGCCTAAGCTCATGTGAAATCTTCATCTAAGTATGAACTCTCTACTAGGTAAGCACCTAGGATTTGGTCAATCAACGAAAGATGGATTAAGTATCCATTTAACCCTAAATTAACCTTATACCAGAATTCATGCTAGCTAGACAATACATCACACACGTTTAATGCATTATCTTATTTTCTGCAAACACATGATAGTTAAGCAACTGTCACATGAACCCCAAAAATAAATTAAGCACTCAATCAAGATGCAACATAATCAAGAGAAGGAGAGAAATTTGATTAACAATAAGAATGTAAACATTCATCACAAGGTCTCAAAATTAAATATCAAGAGTGTTTCAATCCCTAGGGTTGATTACAAACCTTTAACTCTCTATGAATTAGGAGTGCAAAAATAAAAGTAAAGTACAGAAATATAAAAGAGAAGGAAGAAAAGAAGAAAGGAGAGGAGAGGAGAGGAGAGGAGAAGAAAGGGGGAAGGAGCAAGAGAGAAAGTGAGAAGTGAGAACTGAATGGAATAACCTCAATTTTGGGCTCCCTCTACCACTTAATAGACCCTAAAAGTGAAATTATAAGTTTGTCCCTAGGGTAGACCTTCTTCTTCCAATTAGCTTTAATTGGACACTAAATTTGCAAGATTTGGATACCTAATGAAGGAGTTATGGCCAAAACACATTTTAAGCTCCTTGATCCCATCATCTCCCTTCAGAAGTTAAAAGCCCTATTAAAACTTCACCATTTTGATAAGTGGCCTTTATGAAAGTTGAAAAATTTTGTCTCAAATTTCGAATGGAACCAATTTCAGCCATTTTGACACCTACAGCCCAAGATACAGCCCAATCTTTGTATACTGCTCAAGTTCCTATGACAGCACATCTATTATGAATTCCAGGCCCAATATGATCCAATATACATCCAATTCAACTTTGGAGCTCTTCATCAAAGTTCTAGATCTTCCTCTTGGCTTTCCTACAAGGTAAAGTTCACAATTTTTAAGTGTCTATAACTCAAGTTATATCTAAAATACAGAAACAATGTAAAATTCTCTTAACACTAAAAAATACAACTAAGCCCAATTTGAACCCAAACATATAAATGGTGGCTAAAACCAAACGATTAAGCACAAGTCTAAAATGCTGAATATGAAGGTTAACAAATATAAAAAATGGTGTTTATCAAATTCTCCCACACTTAGCCTTTTGCACTCTTGGACAAAAGTAGAAATCCACTACTAGGGGACAAAGAAAAAACTACACAAACTTGAAAGTTAAAAACTCAAGAAAAACTCACTTTCCAATGATGTTCAAGAATGCAAAAGGAGAGTAACCAAAAATTCAAGGAATTAAAACATTCATGAGGTAACATTTCTTTACATCTCAAATCAACAAGCATGGTAACATCAATTGAAAAGCATAGATCAAGAATAATAGAACCTCAAAAGATTTACTCTCAATCTCTTAAGTGTTTGGAAGGTAAGTGTTTCACTCAATTCAATATATGAAAATATACACTACCATAAGCTTACTTATTTTTTACTTTTTCACTACTCAAAACACATGTATATAAAAATCAAGAAGACTTTATTTAAGGTTGTAATGGGGCCAAGGTAAATGGGTAGAGTAATATGAATATGGCAAGTTGAAGACCAAAGAGAATAAAAGAGCATTTGGGTTGAGTCCATATAACCAGCATAATAGTTTATCCCAACTCTATGTAATATAAATTCTCTTTACATATTCTTTTTTTTTCTTTTGCCTTATTGATTTTTCTTTATACATTTTTTTTAATTGGTCACTCTTTCCTTTTTCACCAACAAGTTGCATACCAATTAGCACATCCCTACACTTGTTCAAGAACCCATCCAATAACAATGTCAATGCTCTCTTATTCCCTAAGGTTAGGTAAGAACATTGTTTTTCATTTAAGGAATGTAATGAGCTAAAAACAAGGAATGATCAAATAAGCTCAAAGGGGTAAATCAAGGGAAAATATGCAAGGTTAGCTATTTAGGTAAAGTGGCTAATTCAAGATAAAATGTCTCAATCATGTTCATGTATGCATGTGAAAATGTAGCCTAAAAAAGAATCAAACCAAGTTCTAGAGCAGTAATTTCATGAGTGAAAATCACACAAGAAAGAAGAGAATGACAAAAATGTTCAATCCATTCATTAAAAAGTTCAAAGTCTCACAAGATATGTTTCTATCAAACTTACTCTACCAATTCAATTTCATTATCAAACTAGTTATTCTCAAGATGAGAAACAATTTATTCACTTACGTTACATCAATTTATGCATGCTCACAACTTTCACAAACTTAAAATTTTATTGGAAAGCAATTAAAAACACACTTTGTTATGAAAATATTTTTTTCAATTTAGAATAGAATTTAAAACAGTAGAATAGTTTAAAATAGAAAAAAATAGAAACAGAAACAAAATGTAAAACAGAAACAAAAAATAAAAATAGAAACAGTAAATAGAAACAACAGAAAAATAGAAACAACATAATTATAAGTAGAAAAATAGTAAACAACAAATAACAAAATAGTATCAATAAATTAACAGAACAAAATAGTAAAAATAGTAAAAGCAATAAAAATAGTTGAATTAAAATAGCAAACAACAAAAAAATAGAATGCTAAAATTCCTCCCCCACACATAAATTTTACATTGTCCTGAATGTAAAGCTCAAAAATCATTAGCAAACCATTAATAGCATCAATAAATATAAGACAAGCAAAATAAAAGAGAGAGGAAAGAAACATCCTTATCAATTGTAGATGACCATTTGCAAGTCGAGCTCCTCCACTATATCCTCTTGAGCTCCCTCATAGAATGGCTTGTGACGGTGTCCATTGACTTTGAAAGCTTTGTTAGTGGCCTCACTTATAAACTCCATTGCACCATAAGAAAAAACCTTAATGACTACAAACGGACCAAGCCACCTAGAACGGAGCTTTCCGGGCATGAGCTTGAGGCAAGAGTTATAGAGCAGAACATTTTGGCCAATTAAGAACTCCTTCCTAGTCAATATCTTATCATGAAGAATCTTGGTCTTTTCCTTATAGATCCAGGAGCTCTCATAAGCTTCCAACCGAAGCTCTTCAAGTTCTTGGAGTTAGAGCTTTCTTTGGGATCCGACTTGGTTCAATTCAAGATTGCACTTCTTTATCGCCCAATACACCTTGTGTTCAATCTCCATTGGAAGGTGTAACACCCACCTTAGGGTGCTACATATATGTTACATAATTACTAAATTAATCTCATCTAGATAATGTACATTGTAATAAAAAATATGAAATTTAAAATTTCTTATTTACAAGAAAATAAACTTAGCGAGAAAATAAAACAGAAAGACATCATTACAAATAATTTACATCATTATACATATCAAAGTCTCTCGGATATACATATACAAACTTTTAACACTTTGTCATACTATAAATATTACAACTTAGTCACTCCAAAAAGTTTACGCACTATTTACATTGACATCTTTGCCCAAGTACAACTAAGCAAGCGGTGAGCCCTCGAAAGTAGGATCCTCGGATGGATCCTCCTCATACTTCCAGGGTGGGGGAATTCCAACCCGCTGCGTAAAGTCCGTGGAGCAAATGTCCGAGCGGACGATACAACACTTTGCTTTCTCTCGAGGGGTGCGATAGTATGCTCCCAATCTTTGCCTAATAGATATAGGAAATTCTAGCTGTACATATATAGTGACGAGAAAAGTAGGGATTTCTGACCAGTAACCTACTCGATCTAATATTTACATCACCCAAATAATAAATACTCTCTCTATCTAGGTCTTCATCCATGCATTGTCCCCGTCAATGAAGGTCGGTCTCGGTAACCCAAGAAGCTAGGAATCTCTACCGCCATCGAACTCTAGGTTCTCAACGAGAATCTGGATCTTTCTCTACTTCACGTTCTAGGTCCCATCCATATACATGATACAATATATATATACAAGAGGTGAGATCACCTATGCCAATTCCAAGATGGTAGCAATGAAGATAAACAAATCTCAAAATATCATACGGACATCATACTATAATTACAGTTATGCCATTAATCTTAAATATAATCATTACACAAGAAATAACGAGAAAAATTACAATTATGCTACTTTTAATATTCAAGTATTCAATATAATAATTACCACGAACAAGAATTACACATAAATAAATTTATAATGATATATCCGTTATGAATGCAAATGTACAACGACTCGATATCCTACTCCATGGAGCTACAACTCAAGTCGAAGAGAATGGTGAAAAGATCTTTGCTTGAGACCACGTGCTCATTTTCTGCACATCTAGCACATGCACGGCAGTCTTTATCAAATCATGATTAGGGATAGTGTCTCGGTCCGGATCATTGGTGTGTTGCATCGGTCTAACCCACGGTGCAGAAGAGCTACCAATCGTCCATTGTAGGCAACCCGCACCCCAATGCCCCAGGTCAATCGAGAGACCTACACTACGCTTATCGCACCCACTCGGAGGTGTAATCTCTCCTAGGCATCTTGCCTTACAGATCCTTTGGACCTTTCCAATGCATGTACTATGCACTTATTCATAATTTCTACTAATATCACATATACGGGGTTCATAAAATAATTTAACGGTGATAATCAAAAGTAGTCATATTCTCATGTATTTTCATTCGCGACTCATTCTGTCGCCTTTTCGAATCACGTAGTGATTTTTCAACGTTTTCCAATCGCGTGAACATTTTTCGTGCGTATTAAATCGAATTACTTGTTTTACTTATTTTAATATCAAATTTTACTATATTTCTCTCATATTTACAAAATAGTCCCTCAAAACACAAAATTTACATTATAGTCCCTCAAAACCCATAATTTACATTTTCGTCCTTCAAAACAGAATATTTCCACTTTAGTCCCTCAAAACAGAAAATTTACATTTTAATTACATATTTCCACAGATTTCCAATTAATTCCATTTCTCATAAAATTTACGTATAAATTTCATACCCAGTCTTGTATATATTTTACATACCCATACATTATCATTTCCTTAAGCATCACAACATATAAACAAATCTCTAAATAAAATCGTATCTCATAAATACTACACATACAAACCTAGAAACACAAGCGTCCACATCTCAAATACGGTCCAAGCATACGACACAATCAAACACATCTCAATACGGTTTAATCAATTCAGTCCAATCACAACAGTCAATCAATATAGTCCAAGACCTCAAACAAGTAAGTGAATGAATCCTTAGGGATTTTTCACCAAACATACCATCCTCATACTACCAAAACATGGGTGGTAAGGTAGAGTCTCCCTCTTTACCTCTTGAAGACAAGCTTTGTAAGTTTTCCTCCCTTGCCTTGAGACTTTATAAATCTCCTAACAAGCCCTAAAATTTTTTAATAAAAATTAATGAAGGATCCACAAGAATTAAGGTGAAAAACCATGGAAAAATCATGGTTAAAAAAAATTTAAAATCAAACTTAGAATCATTAACTTAAAACTTACCTTTTTAGGAAGAAGATTGAAGAAACTTAGGACCTTGTGAAGAAGAAATGATTTTAGAGTAGAATTTAAGTTGAAGCCAACCAAGAGATAAGTATTTTAAAGGGTGAATGGTGTAAGTTTAAGATGATGACCGGTTGGAAGAAAAAGATGGAAGAGAGGTATGTGAGTTTTCTTTGGTGTTTTGGAGAGAAATGGACTTATGCCTTGAGAAGTAAAAAGTAGAGATAAGAAAGTGAGAGTCTGCCGGCCGTGTAATATTTTGGGAGATAATTTGCTTATATTTGAGAAGTGAAAAAATGAAGATGAATACGTGAATGAAATTTCTTTGCCGGTAAATTACTTGTGATGATAAATTAAGAATTTTATTGCATCATTATCCCTCCATCCACCAACGCCATCTTCTTTCTTGTGTTATGCCTTTGTGATAGACGTGAGTGAGCCTTTGCTTGCTTAAGTAGCCATGCATTAATTGCACAATGACTCTCTCTTCCCATTGGTTGCTCACTTGACTTTGCATGGCATTTGGACATTCAAATATTACATATAGGCTTCATTGATTCTGGATCTGTCGGTCTTTGCTTTCTCTACACATCGTGGTTCTTGTTTACTGTTTTGCTCTAAATTGTTCTTGGACCGATCCACAAGTTGCTTGTTGTTGGGCCCCAAATTTTGCTGCTCCAATTCGTTAGACCATGGCATGTTTAGGTCTTTTGGGCTGCCCAAATTTAATTTCTTCTTGGGCCTCAAATTCTAATTGGCTTGTCCATGGTAGTTTTAGGTGAGTTTAAGTCCTTAATTCATCATTAGTTCAAGCCTAATTACTAGTTTATTGATTAGCCAATTAATTGGGTTTAATCTCCTAACCATTCTTACTTAATCCTTCTAGTACATAACTAATTTAAGTTTAACGTATTTAGCTTGTATCTAATACATTTTAATCATACATCATCACTTCTAATTATAATTAGGATATTAAAGTAGACTAAGTTATAACTAATCCTTAGTTAAGTTAGTTTACTTAATTACTTAATTAGGTAATTAGGACAACTAAATTAAGGTTAATTAATTTCTTAAGAAAAAGTCAAGCAATTAATGTTGACTAAATCTTATCCATTAATCTTATCTATTGTGAATGTTACTCGATGGTTTTGTTAAGTTTTGTTTTACACCATTGATTGAATCAATGGTGAAGATTAAAACTTCTAAGTCAAGCTTCAAATCTAATGGTCCACAAGAAAGTCTAAACTTCTTTCCTTGACCAATTCTCATCGGTTAGAAAAGTCCAACCAATTGTTTTGACTATATCCTATTGGTTCACTTTAATTTTACTTACAAGAAATGTTCTAAACACTTTTTCTATTAATTACAACTTATCGGTCCAACATTCATAGCAACGACTGCTATGTATGCAATTACGGATATTTATTAGTACAATATTATTTATTTTCATAGATGGATTCTAAAAATTAAAAGATTCTTTTCTGAATCACTCGAGTCGAGTTTAGTAAGATCCCCCGCTTCCAACCGAGACAGGTCAATTTCCCGACACGAAAAATATTATTTTTCCTAGCCGCAGGAGCAATCACACAGAATGATCAAATATGATCTCAGAACAGTCAAATTAATTTTATACACACAGAAAATGCAAAACAGTGTAATTCTGCTATTTATCATTCATATAGTCAGAATTTGGGGTGTTACAGAAGGTGTCATGCTTTACCGAAGACTATCCTGTAGGGAGACATCCTATTAGGTATCTTAAAGGTGGTCTTATAAGCCCAAAGAGCATCCTCAAGCCTCAAGCTCTAATCCTTCCTATTAGGTTAGATAGTTTTCTCTAGGATTTGCTTAATCTCTTTGCTTGAGACTTCAGCTTACCCATTTGTTTGAGGGTGGTAAGGTGTGGAAACCTTATGCAAGACTCTATATTTTCTCATCAAAGCCTCCATACTCCGGTTGCAAAAGTATGAACCCTGATCACTAATGATAGCCTTCAGAATGCCAAATCTATAGAAAATATGTGATCTAAAAAAATCTACAATAACTTTAGAATCATTAGTCAAAGTAACTTTTTCCTCCACCCATTTAGATATATAATTAATAGCCAACAATATGTAAACAAAACTAAAAGAAATAGGAAAAGGTCCCATAAAGTCAATACCCCATATATAAAAAATCTCACAAAACAGCAAAGGCTACTGGGCATCTTATTCCTGTGAGAAATATTCTCTGCTCTCTGGCACTATTCATAAGACTTATAAAACATGTATGCATCATTAAATTGGGTAAGCCAATACAATCTAGAGTCCAAGACTTTCCTAGTTGTATGTTGAGGCCCAAAATGCCCACCATATGCAAATGTATGGCAAAAACTAAGAATAGACTAAAACTCATGATCAGGTACACATCTCCTAATAACTTGGTCACTACAAAACCTTCATAGGTAGGGATCATCCTGCACATAATACTTAGACTTATTTTTTAATTTATCATTATGAGCCCTAGTAAAATATGCAGGAAAAATACTAGCAACAAAGAAACTGACCATATTTGCAAACCAAGGAGAGCTACTCATCAAGAAAAGAACCATGGATGGGAAGGGGATCTGAGGCTCGCTCAATCCTTCTCAGGTGATCAGCCACCAAGTTCTCTACTCCACTCTTATCTCGGATCTCAATGTCAAACTCCTAGAGTACCAGCATCCACGTAATTAATTGTGGCTTAGCCTCAGGTTTCTTCAAAAGAAACTTTAGAGCTGCATGGTCAGAAAATACTACAACCTTAGAACCAAGCAAATAGGATCTAAACTTATCTAATGTAAACATAATAGCTAAAGATTCTTTTTCTGCGGTTGCGTAATTCGCTTGAGCAGTATCCAAAATTCTTGAAGCATAGTAGATCACATGAGAGACTCTGGCCACTCTCTATGCCAAGACAACTCCCACAACATAGTTAGAAGCATCACACATTAGCTCAAACGGGAGCGTCCAGTCAGGTGGTGTTTATGTATATCCGTAAGCGCTCGAGTCAACAAGTAGTATAAGAGAGTTAGAATATCGTGTCACTAGGGATTGACAATTAGAGAAATGCTAAACTTAACTAATTTCCACAAAACATTATCCAAGTAAACGAAATGTAAGAGAGGTTTGTAATTAAAATAACAACTTAAAAGAATTAAAACAAGAGAGCATGCAATACTAAATTCACAAGAGAAAGATGAGAATGAAAAAAGACCTAGGGGTTCCTATTCACTTGCTACTTCAATGAATAACTTGCAATTCACAAACATCTAACAATAAAGTGGTTTTGTTAGCTAAAACAAACAATAGATAAAAGCCTATGTCTAGGACAATTAGCCATGTGAAACCTAGTTAATCTACTATGTGTCCATGTGAGTTAGCATAAGAATCACTCATTGAGACCAATTATCAAATACTTGCTATGCATGACTAATGGGCATGTGTCCATCCCATTAGCTAATCAACATACTTAACTCAATAGAATATAATTGAACATACATTAACCATACCATATCTATATTCATAATACCCTATTTCTAGTTCAATTGGAATACTAAAATCATGCAATTGATGGCCAATCAATAACAAGCATTAAGCATAGATATGGAAGAACAAAACCAATTTCATTCAAAGAATACTCAACCAATTTACAAGATGTTCAAATCCATAGCAAGATCCTAGAAAGCCCCTAGATTAGAGTTTAGTTACACATCATGAAAGAAGAGAAAACTAATGGAGTCATGAACCCATCAAATTACAAATCAAGAGAGAAAAAGGGAAGAATGAATAAGAATTGTGAGAATCCAATGCTTGATCTTCTTTCTTGATCTTGATTCTTCACTTGAATCACCTCTATCTTCCAAGGTTTTCTCCTCCTCTCCCTTTTTCTATGAAGTTCGTGCTTGGTGACAACCCAAGATGCTTCTTCAAGTCCCAAAAATTAGATATTAAAGGCTAATTTCGCAGACCGGAATTTTTCCCATGCCTAGGTGTCGTTATGAATCACGTGCTTGCATCTGCTGACTATGCCTAGGCGTGGCTTTACCAAGCCTAGGCGTGGGTGTCTCTGTCTGAAATTCCAGAAAAATTGCAAGGGCCACGCCTAGGCGTGGATTTGTCAAGCCTAGGTGTGGGTTGGTCAAGTCTAGGCCTGGTTTTATCAAGCCTAGGCGTGGGTTTGTCAAGCCTAGGCGTGCGTTGGTCAAGCCTAGGCTTGGGTTGGCAGCAACTTCTCCTTCTTAACTTCCTCCACTTTTAAGCTTGTCTTTGAGTTCCTTGGCCCTTCCAAAGCTTTTCCATCTTAATACCTGCCCTAGGACAATGCCAAAGACCATCAAATCATGATCAATCCAAATTCTTTAAACAAAATCTTCAAAGATTAAATTCTCAATCATTTGAGTTAACAAGCTTAAATCATTAAAGTCATGCATGAATTGAACCTTTGGCCTATAAAACTTAAGGACAGCATGCTCATATACATTCAAATTCATGTGAAATAACTTCATTTCCAGAAGTTATCAGGTGGCTAGATTATGGGGGTACTAGTCAAATCCTGCTTCAAATGATCGAAGGCTTCTTTGTATTTCTGGTCAAATATAAACTCTGCATCTTTTTGTAGAAAGTTGGACAGTAGAAGAGCTATCTAGTTAAAATTTTTGATAAAATGCCTGTAGAAAATTGTATGTCCAAGTGAATAATAA
The DNA here is from genome assembly GCA_029884595.1 of Ormosia semicastrata. Lineage (NCBI taxonomy): Eukaryota > Viridiplantae > Streptophyta > Magnoliopsida > Fabales > Fabaceae > Ormosia > Ormosia semicastrata. The sequence continues at coordinate 11,507,586 of JAQQTO010000062.1, read as the reverse complement.
ACTTTCCACATGCATGTGGGGTAAGATAAACAGGTAATGACATCTATTTTCGCAGGATCTACCTCAATACCCTCGCTAGACACTACATGACCTAAAACTATACCCTGCTCTATCATGAAATGACATTTCTCAAAATTTAAAACAAGATTACTTTCAATGCATCTATGCAACACTCTAGATAAGCCATCCAAACATGAATCAAAAGAAGAACCATATATAGTGAAATCATCTATAACACCTCCATGCACTCCTTTAAAAAGTCAGAGAAGATACTTACCATGCACTGCTGGAAGGTACCATGGGCGTTTTAGAGGCTAGGCATCCGCTTGTAAGAAAAAGTGTTGAAGGTACAGGTGACAGTGGTCTTCTCCTGGTCCTCAGGTGCAATGTGGATGTGAAAGTAGCCAGTAGTGTAGCCATCCAAGAAGCAATAATGTGATTTTGAAGCCAATCACTCTAACATCTGATCAATGAAAGGTAGGGGGTAATGATCCTTTCGAGTGGCCTGGTTGAGCCTCTTACAATCAATGCAGACTCTCCAGTTGTTCTACACTCTGGTAAGGATCAACTCATTATTCTGGTTTGCTACCACTGTAACCTCAGATTTCTTCGAGATAACTTGCATAGGACTTACCCAAGTGCTATCAGATATAGGATAAATAATTCCTGCAGTAGCTTGGTCACCTCTTTTTTTACCACATCTAGAATCAGATGATTCAGTCTCCTCTGGGGCTGCCTCATTGGTTTTGCTCCATCCTCAAGTAATATCTAATGCATACATGTGGAAGGGCTAATACCAAGAATATCCACAAGAGTCAATTCAATGGCTTTCTTATGCTCTCTCAGAATTTGTAGCAATCTCTCCTCCTGTTCAGTAAGGAGGTTCTTAGCCATGATCACTAGAAGTTGCCCATCAGTCACCAAGTATGCATACTTCAAGTGCTCAAACAAAGGCTCAAGCTTCAATTTTGGTGGCTGCACTATAGAGGGGAGTAATCTAGGGGCTGCACTATTTCTACAGACTAAATCTCCTCATAATCAATAGCTGCTATATAATCTGTAGAAATAGAATCATCATCTCCTAAGAATGTAGAAATCTCAGGACAAACAGCACATATCATATCACCTTCACAATCAGTACATGAGTGGAGATGGATAGAATCATTAAAATCAATAAAATTAGAAAATTCATCACACAACTCATCATAAGTTTCCTCAACTAAATCATCAATTAAATCAATATGAAAAATATAATGCTCCTCCATGAAATGCTTTATAGCATAAAAAATGTTAAATTGAACAATAGAGTCTCCAAACTCCATGGATAGAGTTCCTGCATGCATATCTATCTCGGTCCTCAATATTTTGAGGAATGGCCTTTCTAGAATAAGTGAAGACTTGCTGGATGGTGACTCTCCCTCTATCTCTAGAATATAAAAATCTACAGGAAAGCTCAGCTCATTAATCCTTACCAGCACATCTTCAATCCACCCGGCTAGGTATGCATTGCTCCTATTAGTCAACTGAATCATAACACTAAAATTCAGGTCATTCTGAGCACATCTGCCCGTACAAAATTATGAAAATTTACCCGAAATCACCCGTTTTTGCCTAAAAACCACCAAAACATAGCAACAAAAAGGTTAGTGAAGGATTAGTAGTCAAATATACTCTTAATAAGATTAATCAAAATAAAAATGATCCTCAGCAACGGCGCCAAAATTGGATAGCTGCCGAGGCTACCAAATTATAAGTGATTTATTAACTGATTCACCAAGCACTTATAGTATATGGTACGACTGGATTAAGCCCTAGGATAATTCTAGTTAATCAATTATATTAAGGAGTCATCAAGGGGGGTTTGGTTTCAGGAGTAATTAAAGACAATAGTTAAAAGATAATAATTAAAAGACAGTAATTAAATGTTGTAAATAGAACGAAGAAAAATAACTAATCTAAGGGAATCAACAACTCTTGAGTTTAATCTATCCTTGACCACTATGGACTCATTCATATGCTAACCAGATTCTTGGCAGGTTTTGTTGAGATCTATATAGTCCACGTATATCCGCCACTTCCCATTAGCCTTTTTCACCAGCACGACATTAGAAAGACTGGTGGTATAAGTTATTTCCCTTATGAACCAGGCATCTAGGAGTTCTTTGACTTGAGCTTCAATGATCTTCTAGTGTTATAGGTCAACTTTCTTATTCCACTATGATACTGGCTTGGCATGAGGGAAGATGGAAAGCTAATATGAAATAAAGTCTGGGTTTATCTCGGGCATGTTAACCGAGGTCTAGGTGAATAGGTCCTTGTGTTTTTAGAAGGAACACAATCATCTAGTCTTGTTCTTCATGGGATAGGTGGCATCCAATCTTAGTGACTTGGTCTAGCTTCTCACCAAGCTTTAATGGTACTAATTCTACTTCAAGTTGAGGGCACATATCCTGGATCTCTTCCCACACATCTAACTCAATCAAAAGAATATTAGGATGATCCAAAGTGACAAAGTGGGGTGTACATGGTAAGGGTATTTTTAAGGCTTTCTTAGCTTTCAAGTTAGTGTTATAGAACTTCCAAGCTGTATTTTTGTTCCTTTTCACAGTAGCAATTTCATTATCCTTTGTTAGGAATTTCATGGCAAGGCGAGTAGTGGAAATCACAATATTGAAGGCATTCAAAGTTGATCTACCTAATATGATGTTGTAAGCTAAGGGAAATCAACTACTAGAAACTTAACCTTTACTGTCTTGAGCAATGCCTCGGATCCTAATGTGAAGTGCAGGTTGATGTGCCCTTTTAGCATAATCCTATCTCTAGTGAAACCAATAAGCTCCTTAGAACATGGCAGCAGATCCTTCTCTAGGAGGCTCAATTTGTTGAAAATGTCCATGAACATTATGTCAATGGAGCTTCCTTGATCTAAAATAATCCTTTGTACTTTAGCATTTTCTAGCACTCTGGATATGACGAGAGGATCATCATGTTCCGAGATAGTGTCTTTGTAATCGTCATTTGATAATATGATTAGGGGCATTTTCCTCGAACATCCCAATATTTGAAAGGGTAAGGAAGTCACGACTAAGATCGCATACAAATGCTACTTTAAGGATGCACAAGGCTCGTTGCCTCTAACAAAACCCCAGATATTATGTTTATCATTCTGGTTACCTTAGCACGAAGATGACCTTCATCTCTGGGAGAATGATCGCAAAGGGAGTGGGAGCCGAGGTCCATCCTTTCTGCTTGAGGTGATTCTTCTCTTCTTTGGTCCTCCCGATGTGGTGATCTTCTTCTTAGTGGAGCAGATAGGCTTCTTCTGGGGCTATAACTCCTCTTCCTATAGTCACGAGATCCACATTGAGAGTTCCCATTATGGGTTTATAGGACATACTGGCCGAGGCATCCTTCCTTGATAAGGGTCTCAATCATGTCTTGTAGCTAGATGCAATATTTCGTGATATGTCTGTAATTGCCATAGTATTCACAACACTTGGACTTGCCCTTCTCAACTTGTTTTTAAGGTCATCTAAGTCCACGGGGGGCATTTTTGCAAATGAGGAGGTGAAGGGACTTGGGCGTAGTCCAGCTATAATGGTGTGTATGGTGATCACCTTGTTAAGATCTTAGATCATTAGTGCCTCCTTGTTAAAGCTGGTCATAAAATCTTGGAGTGGTTCATCTTGTCCCTACCTAAAATTGATGAGGCTAGTCGATGTTTTGGGTTACACCTTACTTGTAATAATGTGCAATAAGAACTTTATAGCTAGCTCATCAAACTGGTTTATAGACCTAGGAGGCAAGGTGGAGAACCATTTTAAGGTGGTTTTCTTTAGGGTCTCAGGGAAGGTATAACACATGATGGGGTCATTACTCCCAAGAGCAATATAGACGAAGTGAATGAATCTATGTGTTCTTGGAGGTCTGTGGTATCATCATAGGGGTCAATGATAGTCGGGATCTTAAATCCTATAGGTAGCTGAATTCCCATAATAAAGTCCAAAAATGGGTGATCAGACTGATAAGGGGCATCAGGGCGATTGGTGGGTTCTGAGAGCATAGAGCTCTCGAGAGGCGTCTGGATTTCCTTTCTTATCCCACGATCAACCTACATTCAGGGATCATTCACTGAGGGTCTTTCATGTTGGTGTCTTGGGTTATTCTTATCATAGCACTCTGCATTTATTGCCTCTAGAGCTTTGCAATCAGCCTTCCTTGTTCCTCCATTTGTTTATACTAATAACGAACAATGCCCAACAACTCCTAATAGGTGGGTTCATGGTGAGCTCACTACTCTAGAGGAAGTGGTGGAAACTCATCACAAGGTTGTGTCCCGTGGTGGGGAAGAACCCAGATGATGGATCGCAGCCTATTATTGTTGTTGTTATTGGGGCCATACGATGGGGGGTTAGGAGCCTCATTCTGGTTTGTGAGTGAGGTGTCCCACCGCTGTTCTTGGTTTAGGCCATTCTGCCCTCTAGTGCTACCCTTGGTGATGGTGGGATTTACAATTGAATGTCCCCACAGACAATGCCAATGTTTAGAACCTACACCATAAGGGTTACCTGATCTCGCCTCTAAAATGGTGATGATGGTTTCTTTTGTGTTCGCAATGGCAAAGACGGGGATGGTATACCTATAAGGCATTTCGATGCTCAAGTTAGGGTTTGTACAAGAAGGGAATGAGTATATGAGAGTAGATGCATACTTGAGTGGCTTAACCTTGTGTTTATAGTGTGGAGTAACTTAAGGGCAAATTATATATCCTTGGGGATAAGTTTCCCTATCAATATGATTCTGTTAATTATAATAAAATGTGATCCTTATTATCCTCAATTAATAAGGGATTCTATTAGGATGTTTCACTTATCTATAATCCAAGCTGATGAGCCTTAAGAATATTAGTAGGTGGATACCATGTTGGGGTTGCTCAAGTTGGACTACTCTGTTGGACCTAGTATCTAATGTAACCGATCTAGAATAGAAAACATGAAAAATATTTAGTTAGTTGTTGACAAAAGGATAAAATAGTTAATTGGTCAAGAGTGTAATTTGATAAGACTGAAAGATGTACAACATAAAAAAGGCAATGAAGAATGAAGAATGAAGAATGGCCATAAGAATAATCTATTATCAATGACTTCTTTTCAAGAAAAAAAGGTTATGTTATGAAAGAAGTAAATTCAAGAAAATTAACAAAAAAATATTGTTTTGTTTGCTACTACTGCTACTCATTTTGAGATAAAACCTCAAGACTTTGCTAATCGTAGGGATAGATAAACCCAACCTAAGAAGGGATGTTTATATGAGGTTAGTGAGGATATAGATATCAAAGCTAGACTAGATGCTATTGCACGTGAAGTTAAGTCCTTATCACTCAATAAAAGAGTTAGTCAGGCTAATAGTTTTCAATAGGAAGATTAAGCATTTTGTGGCAGTAATAAGCATGATTTTTCTTTGTGATCTTAGTTTGCACCTCATAATTATTGTTTTGTTGAGCAGGGAAAAACAATTGGGAGATCTTTTGCTAATACTTCTTTAAATACTTATAATCCTAATTAGCGAAATCACCCTAATATTTCTTGGAAGCAAAATAAATTTTCAGGTAACTTAGGTGGTCAACTTATAGAGAGTCAGACTCATTTCCAACAGCCTAACCAAGGATACTAACAACCATCATATTTCCCAAATCAAGGAGCAGGTCAATCTAGGCAACAATCATCACTAGAGGAGACTCTTGGTCAATTTATGCAAGAGATGGGAAATACCAAAGAAGTGACTACCAATGTCATTCAAGAGATAAAGAATGTAACCCAAGTGTTAGCAAAGTTGGAAGTTCAGATGGGTCAGTTGGCTAGTCAGATGACAGAAAGAGAAAGGAAAGATCCCTAGTCAGCCTATCACTAATCCTAAAGGACAGTTTGCAGTTCGTGAGACATCTAGCTCTAATAGGGAAAATGAGCAAGTTCATTCTATCACCACCCTTAGGTCTAGGAAGCAAATAGATAACCATGTTGTAGAACCTATGAGGGATAATATGAAATTAGAAGCTAGTAGTTCTAGGGATAAGAATAACTCAAATAATGATAATGTGCCCTTAAAGCTTAATGTGTTTACTCCTAAAGTTGTAGAACTTCAAGTTAAGGAGTATGTGCCTAGGGCCCCTTTTCCTCACAGATTAGTAAATCCTAAAAACATTGTACAATCAAGTGATATTTTGGAGATTTTTAAACAAATGCAAATTAACTTGCTTTTTTCTTGATGCGATTAAACAGGAGCCTGCATATGCTAAATTCTTAAAGGATCTTCTCACTATGAAGAGGAAGTCTAATGTTCCCAAGAAGGCTTTTTTGACAGAGCAGGTAAGTTCTGTGATTCTCAATGAATATCCTGTTAAGTACAAAGACCCTGAATCACCCACTATTACTTGTAAAATTGGGGATCATTATGTTGAGAAAGCTTTACTAGATCTAGGTGCAAGTTTTAATTTGTTGCCTTATTCTGTTTACTTGCGGTTGGGTTTAGGGGAATTGAAACCAATTGAGATGACTCTTCAATTAGTTAATAGATCTGTTAAATATCCTAGGGGCATTGTTGAGGATGTGTTGATAAAAATTAAGAATTTCTACTTTCCTGTTGATTTTGTTGTGCTTGATATTGAGCCTATTTGTGGTCCCTATCACCCAATTCATATTATTTTGGGTTGTCCATTCCTTACTACATGTAATGCATTGATTAATTGTAGGAGTGGTGTGATGAAACTATCATTTGGGAATATGACTGTTGACCTTAATATTTTTTAATCAGTAAACAAATGTCTGAAGATAATGATAATGAGGTGCATGAATTGAATTTGATTGATAGTTTGGCTCATGACTCATTTAGGCATTTTAGTTGTAATGATCCATTATTGGCATGCTTGAAACATGTTAATACTAATTATGGTCGCATTATATATGAAGATGGCATTGAGGTTGATAAGGCTAAAGTTGATTTGATTTTTAACCTTCCTCCCCCTAAATTTGTAGAAGAAATTAGATCTTTTCTAAGGCACATAGGTTTCTACAGGAGGTTCATCAAGGATTTCAGCATGGTAGCAAGGTCTTTAAGCAACCTTTTTGGTAAATGGTCAGTAGTTGAAGTCGTACCTTGAGTTGAAGGATCCAGATGTAGAAGAGACTTTGGTAGATAATCTTATTTACCAAAACTGAAGTAAGTTTTAGTTTAAGTTTTATTTTTATTAAGTCAGCTTAAGTGTCTCCTAGATTTTAGAGCCTTTGTATGGGGATGTAAATAGTGTCGGCCAACAAAAAAATTTAAAAAATTCAAAACCCAAAAAATATTTTAGTTTGTGCGCTTGTTTATTTCATTTTACTTTATTTTATTTTTGTTATTTTTGTCATTGCTAACCATTGTCAAGATATAGTTATCCTCTTCTCGTCTTCTCATTTTAATTTTTAAGCATTTTAGGTATGTGACTCCTCCCCATTACTCTATTTATTTTGTCCCAATAAATTCTTTGATGCATATTTGTGATTATTTATTGAGTCAAGATTTAATTTGAAACATTAACGACAATGTTTGGTTTTGATTGGGGGTAGGAGTTACTTGAATTTAGTCATATTATCATTATGCCACTTTTGTGAGTAAAATTTTTTCTATCATCTTGCTTAACTTGTTTCATATTATTCATGGCTGTTTCCACATATCTCTTTGTTGAAAATTTGAAATAATTAGAAAACTTGATGAAAACATATGAATACTATTTTTACCTTGTGAGTTTTGAGCCGTTCATTTTTATTATGAGAATATTTTCTTGAACTTATAATATTTCTTGTTAGTGCTCATAATTTTTTTCTTCACTAGATCATTTTATTATTGTTATTTTTGGCTAAAGAGAAGTTTTATATCACACTTATATTTAATTTGATGTCATGGAAGTTGGTAGAATTGTGTGTTTCCTTGAGAGATGATATTAGGTCATGTTTCTTATTTTGAGCCTTGAAATAATGTTTTTGTTTTTTCACATAATGTCACTAGTCACCCCTTTGAACCTATTTATTGATCCCTTCTTTCCTAACCCTTTCCAAAAGTGTTTTAGGAAAGAAGCAATATTATTTCAGTATGGGAAGGCATAAGGGAAGGAAAAAAAATGGCAAAGTGAAAGTGCAAGAAAAAAAGGGAAAGGAAGATTTTTTTTTCCTTTTTTGTTCCAAAAAGCTACAAAGTTAGAAAAAAAAGTGAAAAAAAAGGTATGGTTTGGGATTTTTTTCTAAAAAAAGTGATTTAAAGATGGATAAGAAAATTGTGTTGAAAGTGTAGAAATCATGTTTCTAAATATTTTTTAAACACTTTTGATTTTAATTATTTTCCTTAGCCTTCATATTTTCCTTAGCCTTCATATTTTCCTTTTACGCACATTACAAGCTTAATAAAGTCCTATTTGATCTTAAGGGATTGCATGGTTCTTCCAATGTACATGACTAATCTTAATATGTGAGGTAAAGTCTTTTCTTGGCATCTTTTCGTGAAACAATATTTATTCCATTTTCTCAGCATTGTTTTTATCATTTTATATGTGAGATATTTGTTTTGATTTTTGCTAACTACTCTACTCACATATACTTGCTATGAGTGACACCACACTTCTGAGTGATTTTCATTGGTGAGTGAAACTCTTGTGAGGATTATATATGGTTGAAAGATGTTTTCTGATGGGGATTTTAGTTGTGATATTTGGAGGCATTGGGTATATGTTGTAGTAACTATATTATTCACACATTTTGAGTTTGATGATGGTAGAATTTTTTGTGGCAATTGTCATGTTCTGATACATGATTGATATTTCTAAGTTAAGATAAATTAGGTTGAATTAAATTAGTTGGAAATATTGTTCATTTTGAACTTTGTTTTAAGTCACTTTTATTGCTAGAAACTAGTAATAAGTTGATTGGGAGTTGTGATAATAGCCTAACTTTTATATATTTTTCTTATAAAAATAGGCATTATTATATCTCATTATATTTAATTTTAGTGAGTTTATGATATTATTAATTTATTTATTAAAAAAAGTCATTAATTTAATTTTTGTGATAAATTTTAGGTTATACAAAGAATGGATAGTTGGGCCACAATTAAGAAAAATAAAATAAAAGATGAAAATCCTAAAACTAAAAGATATGGTAAATTAAGTAAAGAAAAAAGATTGGTAAAGATAGATACCCAATATCAAGGAAGCTCAAAGTTCAAAAAGATGACAAGTCAAAATGCTTGATAAGCCATCAAGAATTAATTGAATGTTAAGCTGGACCCATAATTGAAGCCCAATTAAAAAAATAGAAAGGTGGTGCAACGATGGAAAAATTGCTAATGGAGAATTTTAGTAAGATAATTTTATTGTGTTTTAATTTTATTATGTCTTACTAAATTCTCTGTACTAAGGGGATGATGAAACCTTTATTATTTTGGCATTGATATGTTGAATTTTTTTTATTCAATTTCAAGATTTAATGTTTATTGATTCTATTTTCCTATCATAATTTATGAATAAATTTTTAGATGAGTTTAATCATGATTTTCTCATGCTTTGCAATTTATTTATGTTATCTAAGTGTTGAAAGTAATTGTTGGATATCAATTGTGATTTCTTTTTTAGAATACATTTGATGATTTGATAATTTACTATTAATTAGAGAAATTTTATCATACACTTGATTATTATTTTTAGTGCTTCATTGATAGATCTTCTGCGATCACATGCTTAGTCGCTAGATGTTCATGAGATAAATTATTTAGGTATAATAATTTAACATGGTTAATATAAAATTAATTTTAGTTGATTCTGAACCTTAGTCATTTTACATTTAGTAGAAACATCATACTTATACTTGTTTTCTTTTATTAAACATCATACCTTAGTTATTTATTTAATTTAACTTTTGGATCTTTGTCTCATCAATTTGTGCAACTAGATTAGAAATAATTTTTCAATACTTCAAATTAACTCTAAGTCTTTATGGAATCGACCTTGTACTTGTTCAACTATACTTCGGCACGACTCGTGCACTTGCGAGTATCTAAATACTTTTAAAAAAATCACATCAGCCCCAAAACTAATACTATAACTATATTCAAATTACATAAAAATAATTAAATTTAGGCACGTCACAACTAAACTATTAACATTTATTGATAATCAAATATACTAATTCCACTACTTATTTGAGCCTTGTGAAGGAAAGATAATAATTCCAAGTATTAATATACATCTGAAAAGTTTGATTCATACTAACATTAATAGTTCATGTTGTAACACCCCAAAAATTATTTATTTCATCATAGATAATCATTTTATAATATTTATGATTTTTGGGAATTTTTTTAGAATTTTTCAGAAACGTCGAATATTTTAATATATTCTTTATTTTACGTGCACACTGAGCAGAGTCAGTGAAACACCCCAGAAATTGTTTATTTTGTGATAAATAGTCATTTTTTAATATTTGTGATTTTTGAAAATTTTTCTGAATTTTTTTGGAAATGTCAAATATTTTAGTATATTCCTCGTTTTGCGTACGCGTTGAGTGGAGCCAGGATAACGAAATATTTTCCCTGAGGCTAATAAACCTTGAACTGTGGATATGTCGACAGGGGATCTTACTAAACCTGAGGCTGGGCACAGTTTACGAGTTTTGTATTTTTTGAGGTTTTATTTGATAAATAAAATCTCTGTATGCATTGTTAATTAAAATTTTGTGGTACGCTCTATTATTCATTAGATAATTAATACTGGCTTTGTGCACTGTAACAATTATCCATTGGGTAATAGCTTATAGTAAAATCTTAATTACCCTATTATTTTAACTATTAAATCACATTATCTTATCTAAAGGCAATCTCCTTTATGTCTAATCACATTTCCTTTATTGAAAATGCACCCAAGCTTCTCAAGGAACCATTTCTCTCTCCTCCTCCCAACACCCACACGACTGCTGCACACAAATTGGGAGCCAAATTTGTGCTTCAATTTAATTTAATTAACTTATTCAAATTTCAAAAAGAAAACCCTAAAAGCATCTTCCACTTTTCTATTCACTTCTCTCTCTACCTTCATCTTTCTCAAATTTTCTCTCCTCCTTCTCTCTAGAGCACCTCATGGCCAGCCCCTCTCCCAAGCCTCAACCATCACAAAATTTTCAACCAACCCCATTTTTTTAATCACCTCCATCATCTAAACACTTCTCTAGTTGGTGGTTTCTTGAAAAGCTTTCATCTTTACCACTTTTTTCAAGCTTCAAGCTTCAAGCTTTTGGGTAAGGTTCTTGACCCCTCACCCTCTTCTCTTCATTTTCATGTTCAAGGTCTTTCTTATGACCCTTGATCCATTCTTTTTCAAGTCTTCTTGTTGATTTAATGAAGTTGTAAATTTTAGGGTTTTTGGAAGTGGGAAATCCAAAAATTGCAAGGAGCTTCAAGGGGGTTCTATTGTTTTCTTCTCTTTGGTAAAAGGAAGATACTCCTCCTCAACCTCTATTGGTAGTAAGGAACTTTGTTTTGTGATTGATTGTGAGAAACCCTAGTAGGGTTACTCTCTTTGTTTGTATGATTTGTATGATTGCATATTATTTTTAATTTGTTTAAGTTATTTGATTAATTGAGTATGTATATGTATGTGTTTGGATGGATTGGAATCTTGAATGGAAGCAAAAATGACTTTGTCTTCTTCCATGAGGCTCACGGTTTTTAGGGCCCAAAAATTAGGGTTATTGGTGAAAATTTACAACAAGTGGAAGACATAGCTAATCAAGTGGACAATATGTAATTAATGGAATGAAAATTTGGAATCCTAAGACTTAGTGAGGCTCACGGCCTCTAGGGTTAATAATGGCCTAATCATGTAACTTCATACAACTATGACATTTAATTGATCAAGTAAATAATTAAGAGGATTATGTAATGGAAGGAAATAAATTTGGTAACCAAAAGGAATTCTTTGAACTTTTAGAACAAATAAGGATGTGTGAAACTTAGCAAGATTTGGAAATAATTCTCTTAAGTGAATAAGACTAAGTTTAAAGTAAGGAATCTAATTATGAAAAGAATTTCATGAGAAACATCACATTGAAGTGGAACTTAACTAATTTGGACAATTAGGAATTATTTAGGATTTCATAAAATGGAAAGAACTAAGGATGGAACTTTACCTAAAAGACTTAGAATGATTTTCAATTAAAGTAAGAACACGAGTGTAAGTGAAAATACTAAATAATTCCATAATGTACCAAAAATATAATGTACAATTGGAAGGCTTTAGACCATTTAATATGAGTCCATGTGTGGGACCTAGAATATTATGATGCTTACTTTGGCCAATTGTGGCATATTGTGGAAAAGTATGAAATGATAAACGTACATGATTATATATTGAGTCATCATGCATTGTGAAAGTCCGTTGGACTATTGTTAAGGCCATGTTTCCTAGGAGATTGAACACACCTTTGTGTGGGTGCGAGTAGACTAGTGTAGGTCATTCTGTTGACCATAGGGGCGTCGAGGCACGGGTGTCTCACAGTGGACAGTTGGTAGCCCCACTAGGCCGTGAGATCAATCGATGCGAATGCACCGACGATCTGGACGTGACACTATCCTATATCGTGATCTAGTGTAGAATGTTTATACAATGCCTTGATGTGCATGTGGATAAACTGATGAATTATAGCACTTTGGCCGCGGCAGCCAAGTTGCAGACATGTCTCCTGATCTTTCTCTCAGACTGTTTGTGTCTTGCTCCATGGAGTAGGATTTTGATGTTGTATGCATGTGCATAGTAAGTCCACATATTACCTGACATTTAATTCTTATGATAATTGAAACTATTATTTTACTGATGTATAATTACTTGGAACTGCTTAATTGTTTATTGCTGCTATTTAATGCTTATTATTATTACTTTTGAAATGCTATGTGGGTGCTTTGCGCCGTTTTGTTTCTTGCTGCTGTAATTGGTAATGATGGTAGGATGTCTTACCTCTTTTCTGTATTTCTATTATTTCATCTGTATTTATGTTCCATCGAAGACGTCGGTGACGGAGGTGAAGCTCACGAATTCCCCGACTTCTGGCCCGAGCGCGACTAGCATCTGCTGTTGGATCATGGCAGCACGTCCACGCGGATTTCTAGGTTATGTGCGTTTAACCTTCCTCAGAGGGCCAGACTGCTGGTACATCAACCTAAATTCTGATCGTTTCATCTACGAGGGAGACGTGTCGATTTTGCTAGCTTGGGGGCGTCATGAACCGCCTATCTTCACTTACAGCATCAGTTTATGTTTGGAGTTTTATTTGCCCATTCGGGAGATGTGGGGTGATCATTATTACACCCCGCAGGAGGTTTCTTTTGTTTCCACTGCTCGAGCCCCAGCTTGCAACTCGGTGGCTCCGATGGAGGTTTCCTCGAATGAGGAAGACCCCGATGGGGAACCCGAGGAGGATCCTGATACAATTCCTTCTCCTCTTAGGGATTGATGCTATTGATAGCCACTGATGGCTATCAATGTTTATTTTGGGGGCCTGATGTGTTATTATTTTGGTGAGCTGTATATTTATGATCTCTTGGGGCATATATGTATAATTTTTATTTTTGTATATCAGGCGCTGTAATCAAACAAGTATAATATAATGATATATCATCGTACATATATGTTGGTTCGATGTGTGCTTTACTTATACTTTACTTATTGTAATTATGCCTTACCACTATTTTTATTAACTATAACAAAAAAAAATACTTGCTAATTTAATTACACGATTACAACTAAGTAAATTTATAATTGTAAAAAGAACCGGGTCTTAACCTATATTTTTATTTTCCGTATTAAAAATGACAATGTGACGTGCCCTCCCAAAAAGGGGCGTTACACATGTGATACCAACTAAGCCTTTATAGGCATATGTACATATAAACTGTATACAAACCACTATAATAATTATAAGTACATAGCAATGGTAAAAAAGAATAGATAATCCTAAACTACAACAACATCTTCACTTCTACTCCATAGGTGGATTTCGTATAGGAATTAACATGGAAAGAAAAGATAAAAGGGGTGAGAATTCTAGAAATTCTTAATATTTATAATATTTAAATGTCATCATAACAATTTTAGCTACTTTATGGAAAATCAAATCAATTTTAAAATATTCATAGAAAGGCTGCAAATGCCAAAAAAATGGTTCCTTTCTCTTTTTGGGGGCAGAATGTTCAATTTTAATCATTAAACAATACATTTTATTATCATAATCCAGGCATTACATAAATTTACAAGCACATCAACCAATTCATCATAAAAAGTCATAAGAAATTATCAACCAATCCATTCATGCAAAGTTTGAGGAGCTAGAAAAGAAAGAGAGAAAGGTAGTGTTGCACAAAAACCCTTACCTAAGCTCCCTCAAGGATAGTATTTCTTTCCTCTTCTTTGGTCCTCCTTTATTTCCTTGTTATTGGTGGTCTTCCTCTTTTCTTTCTTCTTTCTCTCTTATCCCCTTTCTCCTACTACTATTCTACATATGTGAGTGGAGAAAAACGTGAGAAAGTGAAATTGTGAGAGTGTGAGGCAGTGCAAAATAGAAGAAGGATAAGAATAAAAGGGTAATGAGCTGTTATGGCTAAGTGGAAGGAATTTATCTTGTAGGGATATTTTGATCTTCCATTGATTAATTTTTTAACTTCCATAAGTGTCATAGAAAATTCTAGGACTTCATTTAGTCCGTATACTCATCATTTAATAACTATCTATATACATCATTGACAAATACTACGCTCTATTACTCTTAAGTTAAGATAAACCTAAGAAGTTAAACTTATATGCTTACCGGTATCTACCTTAATCTATAAGTTTAAAATCTCCACAAAATCTCATGATTTTTCAAGCTACTTTCCTATTTAATTTTGACCTTTAAACACTCATTCTATTTATTAAAAATATCAAACTAATTCATTTATTTCTCCAAAAATTACCATAACTCGTTCTAATTATTTATGACCTAGAAATAAATTTTTCATATTTATTTCCATCTTTTAAGCAATCTATGCTAATTTATGGGCTATTATGGGTTATTCCTCACATTCAATTCTCTATCGTTACACCCAAACTAACTCAGAAAATCACTAGAATTAATAGATATCTCACATAAGTGTTAATAAGCTACTATAATAATCATTAAGGCTAATAAATTAGGAAAGATGTTCCAATCTATTGGTAGGCCCATTGGTGAACTTGGCACCAAGTAGCGCCAACATATATCATTGGAAATATCCTTCGGTAAACTTGTCTGCACAAATTAAGATGAAATGAGTTTTTTATACAAACTTTTTAATTTTCCTGTCTACAAATCTATTAGTGAATTTGAGTGGGAATTAAAATTCCAACCATGATTTTCTTACATCAATTTTCTCTTATATCACTTTTTAACTACTTCCTATATTATTCATTACATCACTTTCTCTCCATCACTTTATCTCACTTAATCACAACATTAAAAAGTGTGATAAAAAGTAATGTAAGATTAAAAATGATGTAAGAACATTTTTCTTAAAATTCAAACATCGACCTAAAGAATATCGACAGATAAATCACGAAGAAAACCAAACATCAAGCAATTGAAAGGTTGTTATTGCTGACAAAATATACCATTGGTAATTAAGTATATCCATAGGCAATCCAGGATTATTAAAATGGAGTTTCATTAAACAACAGTTTTCAATGAATATATTTGTTGGTAATCTGTTGGTAAATAGCAGTTTACCTTGCGCAGAAGTGCATCCTCCTCATTTCGCATCTGCCTTCTCCCTCTTTCTCTCTCTCTCTCCGGCAAGCTTTCAGCAAAAAATTGTTTAAATCCTAGTGTGATAGGTTGAAAATAATACATATTTTTAGTGTTTAATTAATAATATATTAGATTTATAATTAATTAATCACATTTAATAGATATTATGATAATTCTCTTTTTAGATGGTTTAGTGCTTTTATTACATAATTTTCATAAATTAGTCATTAATTGCAAAGATTAGATTTGTTCCTGTTTTAGCGCGTCACAAATGCTATTATTATAGCAATATATCTCGTAATAAATATGATGTCTTTCTCACTTAATCTTTAATTTTAATTAATAAGATTTTATTAATGTTTCATATGGATTATCATTGATTTTATCTTGTTTCATAGGGAAGCCAATCTATAACATCTCGTCTTCCTGCTTACTTGTATGGGCTATTAGGCAGTTATTACTGTGCTTCTACCTATTTGATTGCCTTATTTGTGCATGTAGGCAAGCAACTTAGCGAAGAAGTTACCTCATAAAAGTAATTAAAATAATTAAGAAAATTATGAAATAATCAGAAAAAATAATAATTTAGGAAAAATAATTATAAATTAAATTTTTTGTAATGATTAGAGCTTAGTTTATATTTTATGAATTTTATTAGTTACAAATAATTAAATAAATATAAATTAATCTAAATTATTATTAATTAGTAATTATGACCTCAATTAAATTAGTAAGATTAAACTAAATTATAAACTAAATAAAGAAGTTAATTATATAATTATATTAAGTAAATAATTAACATAGATATAATTATATAAATTAAATTAAATAAAGATGAGTTTAAGACCAATAATATTTCATGTACAAAAGCAAACCCACTTAACTTCATTTCTATTGGCTTAAATTACTTTAAAGTTAAAATTAATCATAATAAGTAAATTAAATTTTGAATAAATAAAATTAAGAGAAATTATGAGTTAATTGTATGAGAATTCTAGGCTCTACATGGGACTATCAAAGGTCCCAAATGTAACTCAGGAAACTCACAAGTTCTAAATTGGGAACCCAAGGAGAGTTGCCCACCACCCAGAAACTTTGTTGAAGAAGACACTTAGTTTCTTCTTAGCCGAAACTAACATCAAGAAAAGAATAAAGGTTTCTTTCACCATTCTTATTCAAACTATGTTGAAATGTGCTTCAATGTCCTGAAACTAATGATTTATAGCATGAATTGTACATTGATAAAATGTAGAAATAATATGTCCAATTGTGGCCAAGACCTTGGTATGGTAAATCAAGAATTATGAATATATTTCATATATATATAAACTTGAATTATATTGTACAAATGTTGCTTAGTTAATTGGTAGTTGAATTACCAATTGAAGATATGAATGTGACATAATTTCAAGTTTCAAGTATTGGCATAGTTATGAAATGCATAGAGGGATTCAAATTCTTTGAAAAACTAATGCTTCAATTTGGTATAAGAATATGGTATGATTGATGATCAAATTGACAGTGATGAACAAATTGATAATTAATGCTTCAATTTGGTACTTAGTGTCCTCTTAGTCCTTCTGATAGATTATAAGAACGTGTTCATTTGTCTAATAGGATACCATAGAGATCTTTATATACTAATCCGAAGTACAACCATGTATATACATAACATGTATAAATCATACTGACATTACTATCCTATACAACTTAGTACATTAGTATCCAAGATATATATGCCAAGCCTTCATAAGCATTTGTACATATAAACCATATACAAACCATTGCTTAAATATAATACATGACAATGGTCAAAAAGAATAAGTAACTCTATACTATATCAGCATCTACTTGTTTATTCTATAGGTGGATCTCGTGCTGGAATCGTGATGGAAAAGAAAATAGAGGGTGAGAATACTAAGAATTCTCAGTATATCTAACAAATATATGTCATCACCATAATTCTAACTGCTTCAGGGAATTAAATCTTTTTCTTACAATATTTCATAGAAATGTGAAATGCCAAACTATTTGCTTTCTCTTCCTGAGGGCAGAAGTTCAATTTTAATCAATGAACAATAACTTTTGTATTCATAAATACAAGCATTGCTTAGCTTCACAGGCACATCAACCAATGAACCATGGAACTCTCTAAAAATATATCAGCATATAAATCATTTCACACTAATCATAGAATATTTACAAATAACTTATAATGCAAATAATCATTATCAATTAATGATTTATATAGCATAATCATGAAATGTTTCATTGCTCAAGCAATGTTTTCAATTTTTCCTTTAGTGCTCATTAGCTATCATCTTTCTCAGCTCATTCCCTAAACTCATATCCTTTATCTCAAATAGGTAGAGAGGGCATGTTACCTCCTTAAACTACCCAATACTTGGTGATAGTCTATTTATCAGACCAGTGCACTCAGCCTATACGTAACAGTCTACTGTTGCACAACACTATCCCAGGTAACCCTAGCTAAATATCCAAAGGATCCCCATCATTTCCAAAGGATACATATCTAGGATCACCCCTAGATACGAGGATCATTTCCATTATTAGATTTAGGATCACTGTCATTTCCTAAATACGGATCTAAGATCACTGTTATTTCTTAAATCCATCACTAGCCAAATCTAAAATACCCAAAGGATCACTATCATTTCCTGTAACATCCTGAATTTAATAACCATATTATAACTAACATATACCATAGTGATTAGATTCAGAACTGCTACTTCTACTACTAAACATTTTCAAATATAACAAAGCCATGTATATATAGAAAATATGAGCCACAAATGAATATATTCATTACACAACAACAATATTTTTCATAAATACAAAACATACATCTTTTCGAAAGAAACAACTCAGCTACACTAGCTAAGCACTCCCAGCTTCTGCTTGTCTTCACTTTCCATAAGACTTCCTCCTTGGAATCATCATGGAAACGCATACAAGGGATGAGAATGACACATTCTCAGTAGACAAAAATCATAAACCATGCCATCACAATCATTCTAGCTATTTCGGAGAAAACACGTTTGTAAACTCAAATCTCATACATAGCAAGCTAGAAAGGTAGCAAAAGCCAAAACCAAGTCCTCTCTCTTCCTGAAATAGATTCCCACTTTATAAGTTTGTATAAAAACTCATTTACTATAAACAATCTTCTAGAAGCCACGCTAACAAAAACACCATTTCTTTCTCAGAGATACCAAAGCATCGTCTCCATCGCAAAGACACAATAATAATACCTTCACCTTAGAGATATGTACCCAGATAATATACTTAATTATCATATAAACACTTCAGTCACAGAAGCAAACAATATTTCCATCTCAGAGACATGCAATTGCCCATACAACTGCAATGCATGATATGTCATGACAGCAACTACCCATACAATCGCCATGCTATGCCAAATTATATCTAGTGTTTATGCCTATGCAATAACCTAAATATGAAATGCATAATGTATGATACCATTATAAGAACCCAGTTCCATGGTAGTGTTTTGAGATGCATGAGCCTTGAACAAAACAAAAGAACCCATTTCCATAAGCTTTGAACAAGCACTAGAAACCTAGCTCCAGCTATTCCACGGGGTATGAAGGAAATACCATCCTCAACTCATTACTATGATCGGGAAAGTATGTTACCTCTTCACTTATAATCATGCATGATCACCCTCTCCGAGTAGTGAAGTCTCATCAGCTACACGGTCTTCAGCAACAATGACCTTTTTGATAGGAATGATTGATTACTTTCTCATTCAAAATCACATTAGATCATCCACAACAATCATTGTGATAGGAAGGATTGATTACCTTTTCATTCAAAATCAAATTATGATCATCAACAATGAGAACTCACCCTCATTAACATAGATAAGGAACAATAATGCCAATTACTACAATAACTAGCATGTCAATTGATTTACATTCCTAACTACCAACATGAAATACAATGATGTTAAATATCATAATAATTAACATACTAATTAATTTACATTCACCACACAACCACTTCATTAAATACCCCTATTAGAGTCTCCATACTAAAAAAAAAGCATAAATGAAGAAACTACACTATTGGAAGACTCCAAGGCAAAACACACAACATCTAGTTGGTTTTTGGCATTCACGTTGCGGCGTTGCACTATGCCACGTCGCGGTGCCCAACCCTTGGGTTCAAGTACTGATAGGAAAATACCATTAACGTCACGGCATCCTTGTGCCACATTGCGGCAAGCACCCCTGTTCTTCAACACGTCACGGCATCCAAAGTACCACATCGCAACGCCTATCTCTCGGATCCCAAAATATGGGCATTCAAAACACTCATGTCGCGACGTTCTACGCCTTACCCCATGGCACCAACTGCAAAACTTATATTCTACAGAACTTGCATTCTACAGAACTTGCATTCTGCAGAATTCTGATATTTCTATATCAACTGGGGGTCAATCTGACACTAAAACATACAACCAGTATGCTTAAAAATGTCAAACTAACTCCGATTAACCTCAAACTTTAACTGTAGCACAGTTCCCACATTTGTGACTTGAAAACAAACTCTCCACATTTATTTCTACTAACTAAACAGTTTAAGCCATTTTTGGAGTAAATAATAGCTATATTTCACACATAGTGTTACAATAAAGTGCCTAAACGTGCTCAGAAATTCACAAAACTACATAGACATGTTAAGTAAGTATTAGGCTACCTCTGTAACCATATACAAGCCTAATATGTTTTTCAGGGTGTTACATTTCCAAAGGATACACATTTAGGATCACTGTCATTTCCTAAATCAGATCCACAGGTTACCCTTCATAAGGGAATATCATCTAAGGATCATGATATAAAGGATCACTGTCATTTACTTTATCATATCCAATTTTTTTTTAAACTTTGAGTACTTAAAGATGTACTTTACTTTTTAACTCAATCACTAGCTCAACTTTAACATCTTAAAGGAGCAAATCATTTTCTAGTACATCTCAATTCACCTCATAAACATAACAAGTGCACATCATAATTTATCTTATCACTATAACAAGTGCACATCATATTTCATTTTATAAACACATCAAATGCACAACATATAAGCATAAGTCACCTAACTTAGTGAACATAATTCAATCTAATCATATACCACAAAGCATAGATATATTCCATTTTGGTCCTCATAGAGCAGAGACCTCTGTTTTCTCATATTAGGGGATTAGTAATCGATTACCATGCTTAGTAATCGATGGCCACAATCCATTCTCTCAAAATAGATATGGTAATCGATTATCACCTTAAAATTTCTCAAGTCAGGATCTTGGTAATCAATTACCATATGTGGTAATCAATTACCACATTATAATTCTTAAATCAGTAGTTTGGTAATCAATTACCATAGCTGGTAATTGATTACCACAACCCAGCTGCCATTTTTGCAAGATGGTAATTGATTACTAACTTCAGTAATCGATTACTTAATTGATTTTTAACATCTAGATAGTGTTTAAAATAGGGTAATCTGATAGCAACTCAATCTTCTTCATTTCCAGTCAATACATCATCAGAGTCTCAATATATATACTTAGCCAAAATCCACAAAGTCTAATAGTAGAGGTCAAACCAATAGGACTTAATTAATCAACCTTAAATCCTTAGTATCCTATGGATATCCTCAAGTCCAACAATCATACATACACCATCAATTCGACACAAACTCACAAGAACAATTTTCATACTAATCCACTAATACAAAAATTTAGGAAGCGAGAAGAGGAAAGAGTAAGATAGAAAAGTACAAACCCCTACCTATACTCCCTTGGCGATAGTATTTCTTTTTTTCCTTTGTTCCTCTTAAGCTTCTTGTTAATGGTGTTGTTTTTCCTTTTCTTTCTTCTTTCTTTCTTATCTCCTTCTTTCTGCTGCTTTACATGTGAAAGTGAAGAGAAAAAGTGAGAAAAAATGTGTAAAGGGGGTGTTAGGCAGTGGAGAGGTGAAGAAAGAGTGACAAGGATAAGTATGAAAAGAAAATATGTTGTTATGGTTAAATGGAAGAGATTTATCTCTTAAGAATACTTTGATCTTACATTGCTGAGTTTTCTAACTTCCACAGGTATTATAGAAAATTTTAGGACTTTATTCACTTCCTATACTCATTATTTAATAACTATCTATACATACCATTGATAATCATTAAGCTCTATTACTCTTCCTTAAGTTAAGATAAACTTAAGGAGTTACACTAATATGCTTCCAGGCATCTACCCTAACCTGTAACTATTTCTAGAATAATCTCCATCCTCTATTTAACAACTTCACAAAGTTTCATAATTCCCCAAAAAATACTATAACCCATTCTAATTATTTATAACCTAGAAATAAATTTTTCATATTTATTTCTATCATTTAAGCAATCTATGCTAAGTTATGAGCTAGTGTAAGCTATTTTTCATGTTCCGTGTTATAGCATTACGCCCAAACTAACTCAAAAATTCACCAGAATTAGCAAGTAAATCATACAAGTGTTAATAAGCTACTATAACAATCATTAAGGCTAATAGGTTAGGGAGGATGTTACACTAGGTGTGGTAACAAGGCCTTGGAGACTAAGGGACACCTTAGTATAGAGAGCTC
This sequence comes from Ormosia semicastrata, assembly GCA_029884595.1. Taxonomy (NCBI): domain Eukaryota; kingdom Viridiplantae; phylum Streptophyta; class Magnoliopsida; order Fabales; family Fabaceae; genus Ormosia; species Ormosia semicastrata. Next base: position 11,485,097 of record JAQQTO010000062.1, on the reverse strand, counting down.
TTTTAAAGAAATTAGACACCACCATCCCATGTAGCATTTTTGCACTGCATTTCATAAGAATCATACAACATCATACAAATATTTATTACTACTTTTTGTTGTTAAATGTTCTAAACAATGAATTGATATATGAATGTGATTACTATCTTTGGTTATACTCTAACTCACTATGTAAAGTGTTTTTAGTGATTTGATACAACTGGAAGCATCCTGGTTTGTAATTAGAATTTGGTTTAGTTTGTTTTCTTATTGTGAATTAGAAAATTCTCATTATTTATATGGTGTTTTTCTAGAGAAACAATAATGACTTTGATCACTTTGCTAATTGATATTGGAGTTGATTGGATGTATAATCTTAATGATAATGTTTTTGTTTTGTTGATGCAAAATGTTATCATCTTCTGCTCTCATACTATGTAGTTATGTGAGTTGTCAAGACTATATGTAATTTGATTTTAGGGCATGTGCAAGTCCTAATATTTTGAATGTTTAGGTATATTGTTTAATTAGTTTAGATAGTATGAATTTTACTAGGCTTTCTACATAATTTAGTGCAAATGGTACACATGTAAATAAATAAAAGTATAGTTATGATGCTTGATGTGTATGCATAACAATTTTACAATTAATTGATCATGTAAAGTATATAATAAAAGTAAATTGGAAAAAAGAACCATATGATGATTTTGAGATGAAGAAAAGAAATAAAAATTTTAGCTCATCTTTTAAATAGAATTATGTAACTAAAATAAGAAAATCACTTTTACAATCCAATATAATAATAAAATCTCTTGATAATTATTTAAATTTATAAGACATTACAATCTAGGTAGCCTACCATGGCTGCCAAAACCAAAGAGGCATGCATCTAACCTCTCCAAACCACCCACACCTATGATTTTGTCCCTTAAAAACCACCAGCCCACCATTTCCCCTTCATTTGATCACCTCCTTCCACCTTCATCTAGAGAGAGAATCGAGTGCAACCAAGAGAGAAAGAGAGAGAGCCACCATTGGAGCCAAGAATCATCATGCATGCACCACCCTTCATCAGAAATGGAGTTACTCCATTGTCCCCCCACTATTTGAGCACAACTTCACTAGATTCTCTCGCTTTTATTGAACCCTTGACTTTCACCGACGAAAAGGTAACAATTTTTGGTTCCTCCATATTTTTCTCCATAAATATTGATCTATTTGTACTATTTGGTTAGGTTGGTGGAAATTGGAAGCTTATTGGAGCCATTAGAGGCCATGGTTAGTCGAAGAACTCCATGATAAACCATGAGCTTTATGGTGGAGCTAAATCCTGAGTTGGTGAGCCATTGGTGGTTGCTAGTGGGGCTTGTGTTGGTCGAAGGAAAGGACAGAACTACTACTGGCGGTGTTGAAGGGTTTGTGGTAGTGGTGGCCTCGATGGCCACCACCCTTGTGAAGAAAATGAATGTATGGAGGTTGTAGGGTTGTGGCTACCACTGTTGGGAGGCCTTACAGGCCGGAAAAGAAAAGGAAACCATTACTTATGATGGCAATGGTGGCGAGTCAAGGTGATGATAGCATGATGGCCACCACCCATATAATAAGAGAGATGATGGAGGATGGTGGTGGTTGTTCTGCCACTATGTGGGGCCTGTTCTTTGCCAAAAAAGGTGACAAACTACCTCCTTATGGTGGCAGTGGTAAAAGGTTTGGTGGTGGTGGCCACCACTTATAAAGGAGGTTTCACTTGAAACCATGGGCCAAAATTGGTTTGGCCTATTAAAATTAAAGTGTCAATGCCAAAGTGGTCAAACACTGAGTTGGAGGAGTGATGGTGGGGCCACTGAGGCCCACCATTAGAACCATCACTCCTTGTCTCTTGTTTTGGAGCTTTTTAGAAAAATATATGTAAAGATGGAACCACCACCAAGGGTGGCTACCCACAGTGAGTCGAGGTGGTGGGGTCCACCATACTCACTAATTATTTAATTAAAGATAAAGTTTACTTTGTTAAGGTCGAGCCCAAAGAGCCCACGTTAGGAATTGGTTCAGGGCCAAGATGACCCTAGTTACACCCAAAGTCAGGGTAAACCCTAACCCTAGGCATGGCTAATTAAATGAGTTAGATAAGTAGTAACATGTATATAATGGTTAATTAAAGAATAATTAACCTAGGGCTAATGATTAATGAGAACTCAGTTATACCTAGAGGTCAGATACCTCAGTGGAAACTTGCATGATATTAGACAATGCTTATTTATGTGAAAGGTTGTGTACATGTGTTACTTGTATGAGAAGTTATCTCTAGTTGGTCTTGAGGTATACCTAAGATTATTATTGGTATTGGTAATTGTATAATATGAGATTGCATGACCTGCATGGCTATTATACAAGAAAGTTATATGAGAAAATTGTTACAATACTAGTAAAAGCTATTAAAAGTTATATTATATGTGAAAGTTATGCATTAGACAAAATTCATGAGAAAGAGTATGCATTCCTAAAGATTAGGATAAGTGAATCTTACCTTTAGTTGTGAAATCCTTATCAAAGTTAAGTGCAAGGAAAGAATTCACTTTGCTTCAATAGGACTGCATAACACATACGACTACTGAGAGTAAGCAAGCTTATATCTAATAAACAAACTATTTTGCAGAAGGAGGGTCATTCCCCTTTAAGGAGGTGGGCTATTCCCCCTCAAGGAGGTCCAAATTACCTCAAGGAAGACCAAAGTTCCTCATAGGGGAATTGCATAAATTTAATAAAGGTCAAAGAGAAAAGCATTGCATATATATATCGAGATTATTATTATTATTATTATTATTATTATTATTATTATTATTATTATTATTATTATTATTATTATTATTATTATTACGTTTATATAAGAAAAATTGGTATAAAAATAACCTATACCTCAATAACTTTATAAGATTTTCAACTTATATCTGATATTTGTTTTTCAATTTGAGGCAGTTGGATTTATTATAACATCATTTTAATATAGAATTATTGAGAATTCCTAAAATTTTCACCCTATTTATATGTTTCTATGATATATCCAGACACTAAGGATGCCTCTATTCAGTGTATACTTTGAGTTTTTAAAGGGTGAGTGGGTGTACTTTGCTAATACCAACACCTACTTTTTCATCGGGATCATTAGAGTGCACATCATGTATACCCCTAGACTGCCAGGGGAGGGTGTTGAATTAGGTTTCATGATATAGGACCAGACTGCGTAAGGTAGTTAGATAAACATCTAGATCTTATTTTGATTATATGTATATATGTGCTTTATTATTGTATTTGGATATAAATGTCTTACTACCTGCTCCTATATCATATACTACTACTATTATGACTTTCTTGTTAACTTGACTTGGATGACTGTATGGGATACTGATGCTCTAGTTTGTTTATGTTTATGTTTTTGGATATGTATCTAGACTTGTACATACTACTGACAAATGACTAAACTAGTGGAAGGCCTAGAGGCTCGGTATTATGACTATTGCATGCTTCTATTAGTAGATAATAGTGGTAGTTTATACATGTTGTGGGTTAGAGTTATTCCAATTAGGACTCACCCAAAAATGATAGATACACTCTACAGAATTGATTTTCATTGCACACTGATTAAGGCTTTTGGCCTAGCTCACCTTGAGAGCTAAAACATTTAAAATTATCTACGAAATAAAGTTAAAGGCTAAGTAAGATGACAATATGTTTAAATGGGCATCAAATAAAGTTGAAGTAAAATATGGTTAAAAGAAATAAGAAACTTGATTAAGGTAATAGAAATGGTTATTGATGAACTTTATTCTATCTAATTTACCTGCTAGAGCTTAAGGTGGACTATATAGGGTAAGGGGCGTCACACAATCAATGAAAACAAGAAACCTGATCAAATCTAATATGGGTAACTTTTCTATATGTGCAGTATTTTGGAAAATGTCTTAAGCTACATATATGAAATCAAGGTGATACAAGTGGTGTTGGAAAAACAAAGACAAAGGGTTAAAACTTTCATGTTTACTATTTTTCCTAATTCTTGCATCTAAACCATGAAAATTACAAATCAAGTTGACAGTATTGATGTTGTCGCAAGCTATGCAAGTACATGGCCAGGCACACAATGGTGTGATTTGGGCACATGACTTTAGAGGCTATTTTAAGTTGGTTTCGGGTCAAGAGTGTAGTGGAACAGTTTTTAAGGTTTCACCTTTCCAAAATATGACATAACTAGTCTTTATTTAAGTAGTATGAAGCAACACACCTAAGGCAATTGAGAGATGGTAAATATGTGACAAGAGAGAGGAACGATAAAGGTGAAAGGCGAGCAAGAGCGAGAAAATTATAGAGTGACCATCTTAAGATTTCCATTGTCATAACCAAGAGCAAGACATTCTGAAGTATCAAATATTGAAGGCTAAGAAAAGATATTCAAGAAGACAACTACGCTAAACTTTCTATTCCTTTCTTCTTTTCAATTTCGTATCATGCTCCTATTGTTTGTATCTATGTTTCCCTAACTATGCTAGGCTAGAACTAATTTTGGCTAAGGGTAATGTCAAAGCCCTAGGCTTGATTATGTTCGATATAGATGTCATTTTCCCCTTGTTAATTAAGATTGCTAGTGTTATTCTTTTTTTAATGTTTATGACACATCTCCTAGTGGATATTGTTTAAAATAACCTAATATCTTTCTCATCACAATGCAACCATGAATGAGTCTGGATAAACTGGATGTTTATGGTTAGAGATTAGGTAGTGACTAGAACTCTTGCCTAACGAAGAACTAATAAAAAATGGGGCTAGTACGAACTAGAACTTTAACTACAACAATTATTAGTTTCAATTAGGAAGTGGATAATAACACTGAAGTCAAGTAATCATAAGTGGTATGCCTTATCTTGTTGATGATCTAGTAGTGGAGATTAATCCTTTAACCAATTAACTCGTTATTGTTTAACCAACTGAATCTTTGTTGTTTGTTCTTGCTATTTTATTCATTGTTTGTTTGTTTACTCAGTCTTTACTTTCTATCACTTATATTGTTTACTTTCTATTGCTAAGTAAAAATCCCTTTTTTTCTGTGCTTGGTTTGGTAAGCTTTATGATGAAAATGACCACAATCTTCTACTGGAAAGACCCTTACCACTAAACTAAATTCATATCTATACTACAATTAATTGTCAAGGTTAAATCTGGTAGACTTATTAACAACATTCATCAAGTTTCTGGCTTGTTGCCAAGGACGAGTTTAGTTCTAAATTGATGTTTTGCTTTATTTTTGTTAAAATTTGTATGAATTATAATTATTTTTTGGTTAATTTCAAAGTTGTATTAAAAATTTAAAATGCTAATTATGTTTAATTTTGTGATTAATTCAAGTGCTTGTGCTGTCTAGTAGTTCACTTTAGTGGCTATACACTATAAGTGATCTGTTCACTCCTCTTAATTTATGCTTACGCAAGACCTAAATTTTTTAAGGATAAAGTAGAAATCAAGAAAGACAATGAGGCTGGAGAAGCTAGTACTTTTTATATATTGTTTATTGTAGTATTCAGAAGTTTGCATGTCGTGTAGTAAATGGTGTGCTTTAGGATGTTAATAAATTTGAAAACTATATGATTTCTTATACCCTAGCATATCCTTCTATATTGTGGACTACCCCATTCTTTGTGTATTTGATTGATTGTTCTTTGGTTGTTGAAACTTGAAATTAGCTTTAATGAAAAATTATGCCATGGAGTTATTCTTGTTTTAGGGGTGACCTTGTTGAGATTTTTAAAAGCTTTTGTTGACTGTACATTGTAAATTAAAACTTTGCCAATTAACTTGGCTTGATTGTGAAAACTTTTCCAAGGGTTATCCTAGTATTAGGAAAGACATTGTTGAAATTATTAAAAAAGTACTATTGATTGTAGATTGTAAACTTTATCAAAACTCATTAAATTGGGTTGTCTATGAAATTTTTGCATAACTTCTCCTAGTTTTAGAAGAGTCTATCGATTTTTTTTTAATATCAATTGTAGACTTTGAAAACCAATTAAATTAGGTCGATTTTGAAAATCTTTTAAGGGGTTTTCATAGTTTTAGGGCATACTCTGCCAAATTTTTTTAAAAAATTCTTTTATGTAGATTGTAAACTTTCTCAGAAGCAATCAATTGGCTTGATTCTAAATTTTTTTCAAGATGTTTATACTAGTTTTAGGGGAGACTCTACCAAAATTTTGATTAAAATTTGATTGAGTGTAGATAAGTCAGGTATGTTGAGGGATATAGAGTTCAAGTTTATGTAATATTGTGTTTGAATTGTTAGTCATGGCAATCATCACCCAAGAGGGGGGCTGAATTGGGTGATTACAATTTTTAAAACAACTTTGAAAAATTATGTATTTTGATAAATTCAATCAACACATGCAGCGGAATAAATTTAACTATTGTAGATTACTCAAAAATAACTTGGGTTATGAAATAAATTAAGCAAATAGGCTAAATGTCAAATTTAAATCAAGCATATATAATTAAAGCATAAATGCAAAGGAGACAGAAACTCTTTGAAAACTTTCATTAAACACTAGAAAAGCAATTTTCTTTAAAGCTATTTATTGATTAAAAAGAATGAATAGAGAAGATAGAAAAATGCATTTGTAAATGAACAACCCACACAGAAAGTATTCAAGCAAATATATGAAATTAAAAGATAAATATAAAGGAGTTTGAGTTTAGAAGAGCAAACATAGAATTTATCCTAGCTCAGCCACTAACCACTTGTGGCCTACATCCAGTCCTCAAGTAACCACTTAAGATTTTTTACTATCAATGCAAGCTTGAACAGATGCTTGCTACTGTTACAAACTAGAGTGCTCTTTACACCTTGGGATACCTCACCATTGTGCTTGAGCCTCAACTTTCAGGGATACCACACCCATACAATTTCTCTGAGGGATACATCATTCTCTTTACAGTGAATCAAGATATAGAAGAAAAGAAAAACTCTCACAAGAGTAAATATCACAAGTTGAAGCACTATGAAGCTCTCTAAGGATATCTTAAATTTTGGCAAAAAAGAGTACAAAAAATTGATAAAATATGAATCACAAATTAAAGCGAGAAAGAATTGTTTCAGACAATTGGGTGCTGCTAAAAGATGTCTCAAAAACATGTATTTATAGTGTTCTTGAAAAAATAGTCATTGGGTATCATTTAATATCACATTAAAAGTATAGAAAAATAGTTGTTGCATGTCTCTGGCCGTGTTTATTCAAATAACAACATTGTTATTCGAATAAATCTTCAAAAACATGTTCTGGAACGTTTTATGGGTCATGTTACTTGAATAACACATTTGTTATTTGAATAAATTTTTAAAAACACGTTCTGTAACATTTTTTGGGGTGTGTTATTCGAATAACACATCCCTTATTCAAATAAACCACTCTGATTTCAAAAACTGACTTTAAATGGTCATAAATTCTTCATTTCATATCTGTTTAAAGCAAATGACCACTCATTGGAAATATTTTTGAGTATATTTTCAAATGAAAGTTTTAGAACAAAACTCAAAGTGTTTTGAAAGTTATGATCAAAAGAGTAACTAAAGGTCAATTTTGTAAAACTCAAACTTAGCTATTTTTCATAGTTTTGAACTATTACCATAACTAGCTTTTCAAAACTTGTTTGTTGGACATTTTAGCATGTGAAAACCATTTGTAAACATTTGAAAAACATATTTGAGATATCCATAAGGCTTCTTACATAAAGACCCTAAGTCCTATAAGCTATACTATTTAATCTTCCTTTGGACTTGGTCTTTGACATAACTTTGATGTTATCAATACCTTCATGAAATAGGCATTCACATTCTCCTTGAGTTGAGCTTAATTGAGATCTTTTGCTTTCTTGTTGTAATGCTCACTTTTAGTACTTAAACTATCCTACAAAGTATTGCTCACTTAAACAAGCATAATTAGTCCAAATTCATAATTCAATATATTCATATGCAGGATTCATAAATGTATAACTCTAGTTAGTTTAACATGCATATAAAACTTTCATAGACACATCTAGATAAGATATTTATCAATTACTAATGGATATGCTCTATATAGGATGCAACAAAGAGCATATGCAAAGTATGCTTTTTGTCTTGTATTTGTCATTATCAAAACTTAACATATTAAACCATTTAGGGCAAACTTATTTCCACATGAATTGTGTCCAAAATGTTGAGTTTTGCTAATATTTTTATACAGAGTATGGATGTTCTTGAAAATTGTAGGTAGATGGACAACATACTTTATCTTGGTAGAGATGGATTAATAATGGATTTTTTTTTAGAGGTGTTGAGGCATTTGTAGGACATGTATGTACTCAACCACAATGTAAGAACAATAAAAAAATGTGTCCATGTTTGAAATGGTTAGAAGACATTTGTATGATAAAGGATTTAGGCCAAATTATTACTAATGAACATGTCAAGGAGAGTCTATGCAAGAATAAACAAAACCAATGCAAGAAAAATCAATTTCATTACAAGGTGGGGATGTACAGTAAAAGATCAGTAACCAACAAATGTTCAATGCTTATGAAAAGATGATTATAGATGCAACAAGGACAAGCTTTGTAAGTCATTACCAACCGAGTGCATCAAAACCTCCAAATAGTGATGCACAAAGGTTCTATAACATGTTAGCTGCTACTTATAGGCCCTTGTGGTGGACATCATTTTTTAATGATGAAGACTATATAACTTGTCAAAACTATTAGCTTTGGTAAGGTTGTTGAACATTAAATTAGATAATCATTGGCCTAAGCAATGTTATAATGAAGTTATAGATGTTGTAAAAGATGCTCTTCCAACTAATAGTTGAATTTCCAATGATTTCTTACAACTAAGAAAATGGTTTTAGGACTTGGCCTTATGTATGAAAAAATTGATTGCTTCATGAATGGTTGCATGTTGTATTACAATGAAGTACAAGTATTGTGGGACTCCAAGGTATATAAATAAACAAACTCCTAGAGTAAAGGAATAAAAATTGTTGATAAAAAGAATGTGGTACTTGCCATTGGATCCTAGACTTCTAAGGTTGTATTCTTTGGATTTACAATAGCTAATATGATATTCCATTATGAAAACCATCAAGAATTATGGGTATTAGTTCATCCATTTGATGGTGAAGCTTGGAAGCTCTTTGACCAAACCTATCCAGACTTTGCATCCAAACAACAAAATATAAGGTTGGGTTTATGTGCTTATGGATTCACGTCATTCAAGGTGTTCGGGAAAACTTATTATTGCTAGCTTGCTGTTGTCACCCCTAACATCCTCCCGAATGGTAAATGCATGAAAAAAAAATATTTGTTTCTTACAATAATCATCCTAGTCTACACAACTCAAAAAGTAAAATAGATGTTAATTTGCAGCTCTTGATAGATGAGTTAAGAATGTAATGGAATGATGGTGTTGAAACATATGATATATCATTGCAACAAAATTTTCTCATAAGGGCCACTTTAATGTGGACTGTTAATGATTTTCCTGCTTATGAGATGTTGTTTGGCTGGATAGCAGATAGAAAGTTGTCATGACCTTACTGCATGGAGCAACCAAAGCATTCATCCTAAATCATAGCCAAAATGTTGCTTTCTTTTATTATCATCGTCAATTTCTTTGTATGAACCACCGATATCGGTCAAACAAAATTTTTTTCATAAAAATTAAAGTTAAGAACTTAGCTCATCCTTCACATTTAAGTGGTGACCAAGTTTTGAGAAGAATGTGGGAGTTTGATAAAATCATCTACACTTAGGGAGAAAGACTAGATCGGTACTAGGTTTCCCATAATTAGGCGAAATAGAGCATTTTGCAGAAATTACTATATTGGTCTACGAATCTCATTGCCGTAACTTAGATGTCATGCACATTGAGAATAATATGTGTTTTACACAGTGATGGATATTCTTGGCAGGCTAAAAACACCTTGAAATCAAGAATAGATTTACTTGAATGCTACAAGTGGCGTGACTTAGAATTAGTTGATTGTGGCAATAGGAAGTCACTTAAACCCAAGGTTAAATATGCCTTTACTATTGAGCAAAGACAAGAAGTGTCTAAAAGCTATCTAATTTGGCAAGACGTCTTGACAAAAAAGCAAGAAAATTGTTTTCCATCGAAAACCATGATTGTCATGTCTTTATGGAGCGTCTATTGCCAATAGCTTGATATGAGGGAGGTTTAGATGCCCCACAGACATTTACTTATTTATTTACATTGTATACTTTTTAAAATTTTTTATTTTTATATTCTTCTCACTATGTTTTGTAACACCTAGGCATAGGTATCATATAGAGGTATTAAAACATCGCTAAGGGCCCATTACCTTGCCAAATAAGTACATAACTTGAAATGAGGACTAATTATAATTTTGGTCATTTAGACCCACCATCTTGTTTAAGTTAGGTTATGAGACTTAGTTTCTTGAATTAGAATAGGTTTTAACCTCGATTTAAGTTAACCTTAGACAAGACTAATAAATTCATAGTTTTACGTAAATAACTGATTTTCAAAATTAAACTAGGAATTCATTATAACACCTAAAATTTTGAAATTTTAGTCCATGATATCCTTACTTTTTATCTTTCAAATGCAGCAAACCCTGTGTAATCTCCAAAGCCCTATAGAAGCATTCACATGTTGAAGTTCTTTAGTAACTTTTGAGTTTTGATGATCAACAAACTTAACTTTAGAAAATTTTCTTTATTAAATTGTCTTTAGTGTTTAAAGAACAGATTGAGAAGACCCTTAGACTCTATTTACATATATCAAGAATCATCCAAGTTCCATATGATAAGAATCTCTTTGAAATCAAAGTTGTCTTTAAAAGATTTCTGAAAAAGACTAAGTATGAAACTGAACTCTAAAAGGAATAACTATTCTTTCATAAGGAAGTTGTAAAAATTCCTTTAGAAGTAAAAGTTCTAAAGAAATTTTGCTTAGAAGATAAGTTTTTGAAGTCAAAATTCAACAGAAGACAAACTTTAGAAACCAAGTTCATCAGAAAAAAAAAGCTTCATAAACGAAGTTCATCAGAAGACAAGCCTCAGAAGCAAAGTCAATCAAAAGATAACAATCAGAATACAACACCATTAGAAGATAGTCTTATCAGAAACATCAAGCATAAGAAGAATCAATCTGTTCAGAAGCATCTAAGTTCAGAAGATGCATCCTATACAAAAATAGCAAAATTTAAGTCAAAAAGACTCAAAAGTTTGAAACTTCTATCTATCGCTAGAGAAAGACAAAAACAATTAAAGAAAAGCTGATTGGTCACTAAAGGACAAGAAAATGGTAACTGTGCTTCGCATGATAACCATTGGAGATTCAAACAACTAGTTTCTAAAAGGCTATAAGATCAAGAAGCCTGGAAGTTGAAAGACATATAGTGAACTGTTATTCTACCAAACTTCTAATCAAACTTTTGAACAACCAAACCTCACTTCTGATCAAGTTTCTCTATTGAAACCATCTTTTGATTAACTTTTTAAAAAGAGAAACCTAATCTCTCAAGTTTGTATTTGAATATAACCACTCCGAGTGTTAGAGAGCTTAGAATCTTATTCTTATCTCAATATCTATTTGCTTAAATTCACTCTTTGAGTGTTGAGAGATATACAAACCCAAACTTCTCTTTGTATCCTGATCCGTTAGTGATCTTAGTGAGAATCTAGCTTGAAGAGGCTAGGGTGGAACAAAGACTACTTGTAATCTAGCTTGGAGAAGTTAGGGTTGACCAAAGAATACTTATGGCAATATAAAATCCTGGTTTTTGATTAGGGAGTAGACGTAGGCAAGTGGTCTGACCGAACCAATATAAACTTCTGAATGTGAATCTTCTCAACTCAAATTTTTATCTTTCTGATCACTTAATTCTTATCTTTATCACTTGTCTTTATATTTGAACTATTCCTTAACTTCAACAAGACCTAAGTTCTATGTTAAGCTTAAATTAATTTCCTTTCACTTAAGTAACTCTTATTTCCATATAAACTTCTAATCCATACTTTGATATGTCCAAGTTATAAAACTTGGGAAGTTGCAAAAGTTTTCTAGATTTCTTAAAAAATTAGAGGCACAATTCAGCCCCCCTTCTCGTGCTCTTACCACTTTTAGTTGGTATCAAAACTCAACCTTTGGGTTGAATGCCTAACAAGCGAAGAGGAAAGGTCTTAAAGGGAAGATGACAAATAAAAATCTCCACATTGTTGAAGGATAAACCATGAATCGTCCTTCTGCCTTGATTAGAGAAGACTATCATTATTGGAAAGAAAGAATGAAACTCATCATAGAATCCACTCATTTTGACCTATGGGATGTTATAGAAAATGGCTTTTTCACTCTTACTCGTTCCCTAGAAGATGGAACAATTGTTCCTATACCAAGAGAATAATGGAAAGAAGCTAAAAGAAATAAAGTTCAGATGAACTCGAAGGTGAAGTATTTTCTTATATATGCACTCAACAAGAATGAATATGATAAGATTATCTCATGTGACACTACCAAGGAAATATGAGATATACTTGAAATGTTTCATGAAAGCACAAATCAAGTCAAAGAAACTAAAATATGTATGCTTGTGCATCAATATAAACTATTCAAAATACTTGACCATGAAATAATTGATGATGTATTCACAAGATACATGCATATCATCAATCAACTTCAAGCTTTTGGAAAAATTTATTCAAATCAAGAGATGATTAGAAAAGTGTTGAGAAGTTTACGTAAGGTCTGGAGACCTAAGGTAACAACAATCCAAGAGGCAAATGATTTGAATACCTTGAGTCTTGACGAACTAATGGGTTCCTTAAAAACCCATGAATAAGAATTAGTTGATGCTAATGAAAATGTTAGAAGAAAAGGGAAGTCAATTTCCCTTAAAGGTAGTAAAAAAAATACTCCTCAAAACTTAGCTCTTAAAGCTTCAGAAGACTCTAAAGATGAAGAAGACGAGGAATCTGATTCAGAAAATAAAGATGATGAAATAGTTATGCTCTCTCGCAAAGTAGCTCAGATGTGGAAAAGAAGAGCAAAAAACAAGAAAGGATTCTTCTAGAAGAAGAATTAGAAATGAGACTTAATCAATCCTAATAGAAACTAAATCATTTGTTACAAGTGCAAAAAACTCAGACATATCAGAACAAAATGAAACAAAAAGAGGTATTAGAAAGAAGAAAGTTATGACGGCTACATGGGGATATCTAGATGATGGCTCATCGGATTTTGAAACAGAAGAAAGAGAAACTATAAACTTTTGTATGATGGAAAATACTGACATTAAGGAAGAGGTATCAAAATCTGAACCCTTTATGTCTTATGATGAGTTACAAGAAGCTTTTGATGAACTTCTATGTGATTCCAAATTTATCCCATCAAAGTATTCCTCTCTCAAGAAAAGCTTTTTGAAACTACCAAAAGACTTTGATCTTTTAAAACTTTAGAATGACAAATTGAGACATGAGAATGATGAGCTAAAAGAAGAAAATGGTCATATTAAGACCTGTATAGAACTCATCAATGAGAACACTCAAAAAGATCATCTCATGTATCAATTTCTAAGGTTAATGCTTTGAAAGATAAAGTAAAAGAACTTTCTAATGACCTAGCCATGTTTGTAAATGGAAAGAAGAACTTAGATATGATGTTAGGAAGTCAGAATTGTGCTTTTGACATAGTTTGGGTTACAAAGAGTTCAATCTTCATAAAAATCAATTTATCAAATCTTCTGATAAGAAAAAATGTTCTTTTTGTAGCAAACATGCTCATACTTATGATATCTACTTTCTGAAATACAAAAGTGAAAGAAAAACTATAGAAAGGAAGAAAACTAACCTTAGATGACCCGAAAAAATCCGCGTACCTAAACAGAAGATAAATTTGCCTACAAGTGTGTCTGAGAACTGTTCAGAAGTGACAGAAATGGTATTTAGACAGTGGTTGCTCAAGGCACATGATAGGAGACCAATCTATGTTCCTAACACTTAAATAAAGAGATTGAGGATTAGTCACCTTTTCAGACAACTCCTAATCCAAAATCATCAAAATAGGTAATATTGGTAAGGAATCCTCTCTCATAATCAATTATGTACTTCTAGTTGAAGGGTTGAAACATAACCTTATGAGTATTAGTCAATTTTGAGACAAAGGGTACAAAGTTATGTTTGAACCTTCTCAATGCATAGTGAAGGATCCCAAATCTGACAAAGTCCTTCTTACTACCAAAAGGTACTATAATGCCTATATCATGTGCATAGATGATCACTCAAATCAAAATATAAATTATTTAGTATCTTTTAAAGATGAAAAGTGGCTCTAGCATCAGAAGCTTGGTCATGTCAACATGAAAAATACTTCAAAACTTTCTAAGCATAATTTGGTCATAGGCTTCCCCAAGATCAGATTTGAAAAAGTTTTGGTTTATAAAACATTGTTAATTTTCATACATTAGTTAACCCTTATATTTAGTTTTCTGGACCTCTTATGTAACACCCTAATACCGATAACCTAGTATATCATGCATACTCTACGATAAATAGTATTAGATATGCTACTTCTGCCTAATCAACATACTAATCCATATCATTTAAGCAAATAATAATGGAGAGCCTTGCATAAAGCTAAAAATTATACATATATCTTTGCCTCAAAAAGGCACATTGTATACATAAAATTTACTGTAGAAACATAAAGTAATGTAAATAAATACAAGCTTTACAACTAAGCATAAAAATTATCCTAGTCTTCATACTTTTTCTTCTTGCCTTTTGATGAACTTCCACCTAGATTTATATGACAACAAATGGAGTAAGAAATCATATTTCTCAGTATAAGCATACCAAAACTAACAGTCTAATCATTCGCAATGAATAAACCAAACTATTACACAAGAATATTTACCTCAACTCTATGCAATATTCAAATGTAATCTATAAACTTAACTCGATCTAAAACTAAAAATGATATCAAATAACTGCCCATACAATCATTTGAAACCATCAAGTAAGACAATTGCCCATACAACTGTTACCAAAGGCACAATGCAACAAATACACAACAAGAACACAAACTCCTAAATAAAACAAGTATTAAATAATGTAACAATGAGATGATGTATGCTCAAAGAAAAGTGTATACAGTGTAGGTGTAGTGTCGTGAAACTTGGCTATTCCCTTAGTTAGGGAGGGAATCTACTATAATAACGTGTAACCTCTTATAGCCTATCCCATAGGAATGAAGTCTGTTACCACAACATGTATCTTCCTATAACATACCCCGTAGCCTACCAAGTAGTCTACCATAAATTAGGTGGATATCGCCACCAAAACTGAGTGAATGCCTCCATTATTTGCTTTTTAGGAATAACAAACATATGTGAAAAGTGATGCGCATGTGTGAAAATGTAGTGTTATGTCTAACTCTAACATAACCACCATATATCTTTATATTAAGTCCATCTTACACTACTAACTCTACCTCTTCTCAGTGAGAGCATTCCATGCACTATGGCACTTAACTAATGCCAACTAAACTTAGTACACTCTTACCTTTGCATTACTAGCTCTACCTCCTCTCCTCTCTATGAGAGCTTTCATGCACTATGGCATTCACCCTTGCCAACCAAGGTCTATGACACTCAACTCTTGCCATCTAGCTTGTTAACTCTTTAATCACCTCTCTTGTGATATCTATGCAACACTAGGTTGCTTAAGAAACTAACTTTTGGTATATGGAAATCCATATGCAATGGATGCACAAGCTTAACTTACTTTCCCTTATATGCTTAAACATCTTTCTTTCTAGGAATTACCCTTACTAGTGTCTTAAGACACTCTACTAGGCATAAAAAGGGAGTTCCAACTAATAGGATGACAGAAAAAACATAAAAAATAATGTTTCTGGTGCTTGGGCGCTTGAGTGCCTTCATCTTGAGTGCTTGAGCACTCTACATGCTTAAACACTCATACACACGCATTGAAGCGCTGATTGAGCAGAGTTTCGCTTTGTTTTGCTATGCGATGCGTGCCTAAGCGCTATGCACTGAGCACCTAAGCGCTCAACTCCCTGCATCATGCCTCTCAGGTGCTTGAGTGCCTGAGCGCTTGAGCGCTCCTCTCATAGCAGTAAATCTGTAGAATTCTACAGATTGCTACCACTATTTCATTAGAACTTGGCAGTGTTCCAAACCACCAAATTTTTTTTCTAGGTGAATTCTAGCACCACTAAAAACCTCTAAAAAATGTTGTAACTCTTTTACAACCTATTGGTTCACTTAATCTTGTGTTAATGATCAAAATCACATACACACTTCTTAATAACCTATACTCCATTCAATCCTCTTTCTAGCTTTGTTTATGGACAAAACTCACTAATCTTGATTCCAAATAGCTAAACAAACCAAATCTAACCATTGAAACCGAGATTCAAGCAAGAAAACATATTTTTCTCTATAAAAACCTAATTTTCTCCTTATGAATGTAGCGCCCCAGTTTTTCTTTCTTTGTTTGTTATATACATTTTTCTAATTTTTGTGATTTTGTGAATTATTTGTTTTATTTTGATTATTTTATCATTGTTTTGGACTTCTGTGTGTTTGAAAGTGGAGCCGAAAAAATAAAAAAAAATTGGAGCCAAAAAAAATTTTGACTGTTGACACGAGACCAGGGGAGCTTACTAAACCCAAAACTGGGAACAGATTTTGAAGTTTTCTTTTTTTGAGATTTTATCTGACTGATGAAAACTAGGTATGTTCTATTGTCCATTTAACAATAACCATTGGTTTTCTAACAGTAGCCTTTGTCCATTGGTTAATAGCTACCGGTAAATATCTAGATGGCTAATCAAACTTGATGGTTATGACATCTTTATGGTGAGCCAATGAGAAACAAGCTCACATGAGAAGTTTGCATGGAGTCAACAATTATGGCTATGACTTTCCAAAGTGAACCAATGAGGAGGAAGCTTACATGACAAGCTTAGAAGAGAAAACTTTGACACTCAACTTCAAGGAGGAAAATTCTAGGACAAGCTTAAGTGATCAATTTGATTATTTCTTACTCTTAAGTCTATCTTGTTTAGTTTCAAGAAGAAAATATCAAAAGCTATCACAAAACTCTCTCATTTTCTCTCTATTGAAACTCATGGCCAACCCCTCCCAAAATACCTTCCAACTTTGTTTCATCCAAACCAAATACTTATTTTGAATCTAGACCTCATTTGGAGACACTTTCTAGTTGAGAGTTTTTCCAAAATCATCCATCTTCAACCTTTTTCTCAAGGCTTCACGTTTGAAGATTCTTAGGTGAAGTTTGATCTTCACTTCTAAATTTTATTCTAAAGTCGTAGACCCTAATTTTGATGTATGGTCTTCTTGTTTCAAGGTTTAGATGTTAATGAATTTGTGTTTGATTTGTTTTAAGGACTCTTTTGGAAGTAGAAGTTGTTTTAAGAAGACAACAAATGAGTGCTTGGTCATCAGTTAAGGTAAGAGGGAGATTAACCTCATCAATCATTTTTGGTGGTGAGAAACGAATTTGTGATTTGTGAGTGAAAAATCGATGTGAGGATTTATTCACTTGATTGGTGTGTATTTAGTGGTTTGTGCTTGCATGGCTTTATGTGTGATTATATGATTTAGATAGTATGCATGAAATTGCCATTGCATGAATAGATGATTAGAATATTTGTATGCTTTGAAATCATATGAGAAAGGCAAGAATTTTTTGTCCCAATGACCACTTGAGGCTCACGGCCTTTTGGCCGAGGAATAGGTATCCATGAGAAAAATATTTTGTTAGTAGAGAACTTAGATGATTAGGAGACAAGAATAAGATTTAAGGATTTTACAAGTTAAAAAGTTGATGAACAAAATTTTGTTATTCAAAAAGAATTAATTTTTGGCCTTAAATATGGAAACAAGTTAGAAAGATGATTTGAAATTTGAAGTATTTTATTTAATAGAATTTTAGTGAGAGTGATGGAAAAGGATTTTTGGGATATTTTGATTTAATTAAAATAATATGAGTTTTTGTGAAAAATGTTAGGAGATATTATTTAGAGGAGGTTTAGTAAGAAAATGTTGGAATTAAAGTCCAAATTTTATATTAAATGAGAAAAGTTTAAAATTAAGCTTAAAATATCAATAAAATGTTTTATGTGATTAAAAATATATAGAAAAGCCCTTACGCGATTTAAAAATGATGATTTTTAGTTACGTGATTAAGGAAACGTTTTAAAAATTTTATGCTATTGAAAAAAGATGTAAAATTATTACATGTTTTAGTGACGTAACAAAAATGTTACGCGTTGTGGTAAAACAGTAAAAATACTTCACATTTGAGAAGAATAGTAAGTTTTACTGTCAGGTTGATGTACTAGACGCGGAAACGTCAGTTGACATTTTAGTCTAGTGGTGGCTTGTTTTACGTGTAAGTCATGTAGTTGTTAAATTAATGATTTATGAAGTCTTTTGATCATGCATTGTGAAAGTCATTGTGACTTTATTTGTTAAGGCTGTATGCTTAGGAGATGAATTACACCTTTGTGTAGGTGAGAATTGTGTAAGTGAAGGTCTATGAATGACCTTGTAGACGTCGGGGCGCGGATATCCCATAAGTGGCCAGTTAGTAGCTCTACTGTGCCATGGTGACCGATGCAAATGCACCAAACGATCTTGACGAGACACTATTCCTTTCCTAATCTGGTGAAGACTGTCTTGTATAAGCCGTGACACGCACGTTGAATATATTGAAGCACTTGATATGAGGTTGATGATATACAGACATATCTCCCGATCATTCTCTCCGATGTTTGGTTTTAGCTCCATGGAGTAGGGGTTTGTTCATTGTACATATGCATAGTCTGTTGACATATTGCTAAAAAATATATATGCATATTTATTGAGTTATCTATTGAGAAATATCATGATGGTAATTGTTGAATCTGCATTGTATGGCTTTATTGTTATTACTATTTCTTTGCTGCCATGCTGGTATGTGATGTAGGGGATCTCACCTCTTTATGTTATTATTCTGTCTATTTTTGCTTTATGTATTTGTTTGAGAAGACTATGATGGTGATACAACGAGATCTTCTGGGTTTTGTTAGAGTACAATTTCTTGGAGGCACTGATGCCTGGCATGTCCTTTGGGATATGGAGCGCATAGAGTATTATGGAGATATTACTCTATCGATGAGTAGGACCCGCCATAGGACCACTACCTTTTCTTTGAATGTTACTGTATATGTAGAGTTTCATATGCCTATTAGAGGTTTGTGGGGTGATATTCACTATACTCGTAGGGAGAATTCTGAGATATCTTCTGCTCGGACTCCCATCAGTTGAGACATTCCCTGACTAGGGAATTTGTCTTCTGAGGAGGAGGAGGAGGATCCAGTGGAGGACTCTTCCCTTTAGGTGTATAAGCTTGGGCTTGTTTAGGTTTTGTCATGTTAGTTGTATTTATGTCCTTTTGGTATGTAAGTTTTATGTTTCCAGTAAACTATGTATATATATGTAGAGTGTATTATTCAGTTCTCTATGTTTCTTATTCTTTATATACTGTTAAGTTTATGTTATTCGTGAAAAGAATTTTGAAACTTGTATTTTATAATATTAAATCTTTTATAGCTTGGGTAAAGTTTTAAAAGAGTTGGTCTGAAATATAATGCCCTTCGAAGGGTGTTACAATGAAAACCTAACTTTAACCATGAATTGGTTTAAGAAAAAGATGGACTCGAATGACAAAAACCCCTACCTCTTGTAGACAACTTGATTCTTAAAGTCTTTCTCTTGTTCTTGGAGCTCCCCCTTTGCTTCCCTTCTCTTCCTTCTCTTCTTTCTTCCCTTGGTTTCCTTTTTCTCTCTTTCTGCCTTTTGCTTCTGCTCTTTGTCGTGGAATGAAGAAGAGAAGTTTATTTTGACTTCTTAAAAAGATTACCACTAATGTGGTACTAAAACTCCCAATCTGCTAAGAATACTTAGATCTCATCAAATCAAGTTTTCTAACTTTCAAAAGATTTGAAATAAATCCTAAGATTCATTAGAATTCATGTTTCACCACTTCTATATTTTTCTATATTTGCTGGGGGTCAATCCGGCATTAAAAGCACAACCAGTATGCCTAAAAATACCAAATTAACTCTGATTATCTTGAAACTTTAACTACATACTACTTAACTCATTTGTGATCTAAAAACAAATTATCCACACTTGTTCCCTTTTCAAATAACAATTTATGCTATTTTCTGAATCATTTTAGGCTACTTTTCGCACTCTAGGTTGTAGCAAAGTGTCTAAATTGACTCAGTTTGTCACGAAACTTCACTGACATGCTAAACAAGTATCAGACTACCTATGTAACCTTATACAAGCATAACATTATCTTTGGAATGTTACATCTTATATACTTAATTGATTGGTTTTGGTCACATTTTATAAGTTTGGGCTTAATTGATTTTTTTTAGCATTATTAGAATTTTACACTATTTCTGTATTTCGGCCATATCTTGAGTTATAGATATTTAAACATTATATATCTTATCTTGTAGGAAATATAAAAGAGATCTCTAAAACTTTTATGAAGAACTCCAGAGCATAATCGAATATATAGTGGACCGAATTGGGCTTGGAAGTCAGAACTCAGGTTGTCATATAACCCAAGCAGTGTGCATTAACTGGTCCATAATTCAGGTTGTAGGTGTGATATGGACCTGAAAATGGTGGCATTCAAAATCTAAGACATAGATCTTAAATTCTTATGAGACCATGAATTGAAACTACAATGTTTTGATGGTGTTTCACTCCTGTGGAGTCGGCTGACGGGATCAGAGACTTGTTAAGAGTGAATTGTACATAACTCACCCATTTTAAGCCCAATTGAATTGATTTCAGTGGCCAAGGAAAGCTAAAAGGTAGAGGATTAACTTTAACCTAGGGGCAAATTAAGATTCTTAATTTTTAGGTTAGTTCTTTTTGTATAAATAGGAAACCTAACATAGATAGAAACTAAAACTATTTTTACTTGATTCTTCTACCTAGAGTTTTCTCTTTCTTTTGCAAACTGTGTGTGGCAGTCATGGAGAGCTAATTATATGAGATCAATCTAAGGATCTTGAGGAAATTCTGGTTTGGCTTTGAGATTCTATTCCTAATATCGATTTTGAATTGAATTAATTATGTTCTTCTTTTGATTTGGATTTCAAATTACATGATTAGAGATTTCTGTTGTGTGATGTGATTTGATTGAATCCTTAATCCTAATTAATATTTGTGATTAAATTATGATTGATTAATTATGGTTTAGTCATATGAATTGAAGAAGGTTAGGTTGAAAGATTAGTTAATCTGGGTTAATTAGATTTTGGTTGTTAAACTAACATAAGTTGCATGATTCTAGTGATTGTGGATTTATGAATTATTTGTTATTTAAATTCTAGGTGATTATTTAGTATTGAATTCTTTGTGTTTGATGTAGAGATTTTGGTCAATCATAGATTAACTAATTAATTCAATCAAGATGCATGTCTAGTGATCGATGACAACCCAACTATATTTCTGACGATTTCTTGGATTGGTTGCTTTGTAATTTGATTTTCTTTCTTATATTTAATTATTACGTTTACATTCTACATACAAAATCCCCCCTTTATGATCTTGATTTGGTTTGATTGGTATCTTGATCCTCAAGAGACGACTCAATTCACTGCCTTGTACAACAAGTTATTGGTAGAAGTAGAATTTTATTATTTGGTTGAGCTCGACACTCGAATTAAATTTGGTGCCGTTGTCGGGGATCATTAAGTGCTAATTAATCATTCCAAGACTTTAACTAACCCCCTAACCCTTTTTCTTCTTAGTTTTTGTGGTTTTCAGATGAAGACAGGTGATTTGGGGTCAATTTCCAGAATTCTGTGCTCAGCATGACTTGTATCTTTGTCAGTTGAAGGAAAATGGCATTTTAAGCAAGGCTCGTTACTAGTAACATGATCACTCAAATTTTAGATTTTGGCTAAATTCTATCATTTGGATCACTTTTTTAATTTTTTAAGATTCTTTATGCCATTTTTTAGTTTCATTTTTGTGTAGTTTTCATACTGTGGTGGTCCTATAATTTTGAAAAATCTTTAGAAATAGTTTCTATTGATTTTTTGTGTGATTTTTACCATTACTTTGTGTTTTTTGTGTTTTGAGTCGATTTTGAGTCCTTATAGTACTATCTAATAGATGACTAGGTCTTCTGATAGTCACATACTTGACATTGACCCTGAAATTAAAAGAACCTTACTTGTATTGAATAGGACTCATCGGGTTAGTGAAAGCATAACATCTGAGGTTGAGACCAACATTGATTTTAAAACTAAAGGTGAGCATATAGATCACACTACACCTATGGCTGATAACACTACACCTATAGCTGATAACATGGAAAATAGGACCTTAAAGGAACTAGCTTCACTTGATGTGAACTATCAACCATTGTGCATTTAATATCCTGATTTGGATTTTGATTTTGAACTTAAATCTGGTTTAATTCACTTGCTGCTTAAGTTTCATAGCCTTGCAGGAGAGGACCCTCACAAGCACTTAAATGAGTTCTATGTGGTCTGTTCTACTATGAAACCCCAAGGAATTGTAGAGGAACACATTAAGCTAAGAGCCTTTCTCTTTTCATTAGATGGTATAGCCAAGGACTGTTATACTACTTGCAACTAGGAGCTATCACTAGCTGGAATAACATGGAGAGACTTTTTCTAGAGAAGTTTTTCCCTGCCTTAAGAGCTATTGCAATCAGAAAGGATATATGTAGGATCAAATAGATGAATAGTGAGACCTTGTATGAATACTGGGGGAGATTTAAGAAATTGTGCTCAAGCTATCCCCACCACCAGATCAGTGATCAACTGTTAATTCAGTACTTTTATGAGGGTTTATTTCTTATGTATAGGAGCATGATCGATACTGCTAGTGGAGGTACATTGGTTTATAAAACTCCAGTTGTTGCTAGAGACTTGATTGAAAACATGGCTTTCAATTTCTAGTAGTTTGGTACTAGAATGATAACTTAAACTAGAGGAGTCAATGAAGTTCAGGTTTCTAATGCTGATCAACAGAGAATGGACCATAGACTTGATGAGTTGACTTCCTTAGTGAGACAGTTAGCACTGGGACAATAATTACCTATACAGGGGCCTGCAAATGTGTGTGGCATTTGTTCTTATCCTTCACATCCCACAGATGCATGCCCTACACTTAGGATGGTGGTTCTGTTTTATCAAATCTATCTGTTGCTACAGTAAGTGTCTTTCCTAGTAAACCATAATATCAGCAACAGCCTAAATATGATCCATTCTCTAACACATATAACCCTGGATGGAGAGACCATCCAAATACAAGATATGGCAATGCAACCTCACAACAGTAGCAACCATTGCAGTATAGGTAGCCCTTCCAATAGCCAATAAGACAACAACAGTTTCAACGTCAACTTGGACTAAGTATGCCCTTCTAGTAGCCACAAAATCTGAGCCTTCATTTGAGGATTTGGTGAAGCAGATTGCCACAAATATCGTTCAGTTTCAGCAGAGGATAGAGGCCACCATACAAAATTTAGAAACTCAAATTGGACAATTGGCCTCTACATTGAGTCAGTTGTAGGACCAAGGTTCTGGACAACTCCCTTCCCAAACAATTCCCAATCTAAAGGAGAATGTGAGTGCCATTATACTGAGGTCTGGAAAATCAGTAGAAGCATCACTTGAACCTTAACCAGCCAACAAGCATCAACCAATAGAAGAAATAATTTTTTATGAACCAGCCCATAAATCTAAGGGTAAAAAGAAATCAGTTATTACCAATAAGCAGCATTAGCCTATAGTGGCTCTTCTCTTTCCACAGAGAGCCATTGAGACCAAAAAGATACATGAGGCTGAGAAAGACAGAGAGATCCTTGAGACTTTTAGGAAAGTGGAAGTTAATATTCCATTGTTGAAAGCGATCAAGCAAATACCAAAGTATGCTAAGTTCTTGAAGGAACTGTGTACACACAAGAGGCGGCTAAAGGGCAATGATAGAATCAACATGGGCCAGAATGTTTTAGCCCTCATCCAGCCTATGCCACAGAGGTGCAAGGATCTTAGGACTTTTATAATTCCTTATATAATAGGAAATCACAGATTTGAGCATGCCATGTTAGACTTAGGTGCTTCCATTAATGTAATGCACATTTCTATTTTTGATTCCCTTGAACTTGGTCCTTTGTAGGCCATGGGTGTGGTGATCTAGCTAGCTAATAGAAGTAATGCATACCCAGCTGGTTTGGTGGAGGATGTGCCGATCCAGGTGAATGAGCTGATTTTTCCTACAGATTTCTGCATTCTAGAGATGGAGGGGGAGTCACCCTCTAGTAAGGTGCCACTCATTCTAGGGAGACCTTTCCTCAAAACAGTATAGATAAAGATTGATATGCAAGCAAGAGTTCTTTCCATAGAGTTTGGAGATTCCATTATGAGGTTTAATATTCTTGATGCTATGAAACATCCCATGGAAGAATGTTCTGTCTTTTATATTGATTTAATTGATGATTTGGTTGATAATTCGTATGCTAACTTGTGTGAAAAGTTTCTTGAGATTGCTAATTTTGGTGATTCTATGTGCAGTGATTTGTGTGCTAGTTGTGATGGTGATAAGTGGTGTTCTGTGTATTCTGAAATTTTTGTATTTATGGGATATAATGAGTCTGTTCCTATGTTAGTAGATTGTGCAACAGGTGATATATATAATGCCCCGAAATTTCTTTGTTTATCTATTATATGTGTTTTTATAATTTTTATAATTTTTATAAATTTTTATGAATTAATTGGGTAATTTTGATTATTTTATTATATTTCTTAATTTACGTGCACGTAAAGCAGGGCCAGAAGAATAAAATTTTTTTTTCGAGGCCGAAAAGCTTTGGACTGTGGAAGCATACCAAGGGATTTTACTAAACCCGAGAGTAGACACAGTTTACGAAGTTTTGTTTTTTAAGATTTTATCTGACAGATAAAATTTGGGTACGCTCTATTGTCCATTAGACAATATATACCGGCTTTATTAATTGTAACTTTTACCCATTGGGTAATAACTTTTAGTAAAGTGCTATTCATCTTTTCTAGAGTATTCTCTTTATGTGACATCATCCATGTGACATCATCCATGTGACATTACTTAGATGACATTACTTATTGACTTTTTCAAAAGGTTAAACCAAGCTTCCTAATGAAGCTTCATCAAAGCTTGTTGGAGAAGCCTCTTTTCTCTCTCCTTGGTATAGCCACACAGTTTGGAGGGAAGGAAAAGATGACCACTTTGTCATCTTTTCACAAAAGCTTCATCTCACTTTTCATTTCAAAAAGTTTCTACCTTTTCTCTCATTTTTCTCTTCTCTCATTCTATTCTTCCATTTTCTCTCCCCACCTCATGGCCACCACCCAAAAACCCACCATCTCATTTTCTTTGATCTCACTCATCTATATCTTTTCCTAAGACCATTTGGTGTGGAGATCTTGACTTATTCATCACTTTTCAAGCATTTCTTCAAATTAGGATTTGGAGACTTCTAAGGTAAAGACTTCTCCTTTTTTATTCTTATTTTTTTTTTCTTCCTTCCAAGACCTTGATTTTTATCCGTAGTTATTCTTTTCTAAGTAAAAAATGTTGATTCTTGACTATGTCATTTTCAGTTTTCAAGAGGCTCTTAGAAGTGGAAGGTTGCTTCAAAAAGTCCTTCAAGAAGTGGTTGGATATCTCCTAAGGTAAGAGAGAGATTAACCTCATCAACCACTCATGGTAGTGAGGAACAAATTCATTTGTGGGTGATAAAATCCATGTGAGGATTTATTCACCATGATTGTATGATTTTGTGGTTTATGATTATATGCTTTATGTGATTTTCTTGCTTTGAAATAATGCATGAACTTGTTATAGCATGATTGTGATGTTTAAAATTATGTTGTATGCTTTGAATTGTGCTAGAAAGGAAAAGTATTTGGTCCCAATACCCATTGTAGCTCACGGCCATGTTGTGGAAAAATAGGGTCTTCGAGGCTAAAATATTTTATTGATTAAGAGCTTAGATGATTAGGTAGCAAGAATATGATTTATGACTTTACGAGTTGAAAAAAGAAATAAACAGAGTTTTTACCATTGAAAAGAATTGATTTTTGGCCATGGTATTTAATATTGGGGTGGAAAAGTAATTTGGAGACTTAAAGTATTTTAGTTAAGATGATTTTGATAAGTTGAATGGAAATGATTTTATTTAGAATTAGAATGATGGAAGTCTTGGAAAGAATGTTAAAAAATATTACTCAGATGATTTGGTGACTAAATTAGGATCAAAGGATTTATAAGTAGAAAGAGAAGATGATCACAATGTTATGATTTGAGGAGTAATGACTTTTGACTATATCAATGGAAATAGTTTTTGGGGATAGTTGAAATGATGTTTTGAAAAATTAAAGTACCATATAAGAGAAGGATTTCGGCCTTGAGTGGGAAGAACAAGCTTGAGAGAGGAATAGTGAAAACTTGAAAGACTTAGGGAAAAAGCAAAAGAATTGTGAGGTTAGGACAATATAGTTTCTTTTTAGGTTTTACGTGAAAAATATGAGGAAAGGTCACTCGAGGAACTTAGTTAGAAGAGTTTGGTGATGAGAGGTAATTTCTACTTTTATTCTTGAAAGTGTCATAATGAAAGCCCAAAGGTGAAAAAATGGTTCTACAGGTTATAAAAATTTGTGAGGATACTTCATATGATTTGAAAATGATGATTCTTGAATTTGTGGAACTGAGATACCTTGTGAATGAATATATTAGCATTTGTTATTGGGTCGACTTACTGGACCTGAGAATATCAGTGATTGACTTAAGCCTATTGTGGCTCATTTGGTGGAACTTATACTGTTCATGAGTATTGTTTTTTTTTTTACCTATGTCATGTGATTAGGCATTGTGAAAGTCAGAATGACTTCTGGTTAATGTTGTATGCCTAGGAGATGAATTACACCTTTGTGCGGGTACGAATAGTGTAGTGTAGTTCACTAGTGGAGTGGTTCACTTGTTGAACTCGGAGGCGTCAGGGCGCAGGTATCCCACATATAGCCAGTCGGTAGCTCCACTAGGCCGTGGTAAAGCTGAGCAACGCACCGATGATCTCGACCATGCATTATCCTATTCACGATCTGGTTGAGAGTGTCTTGTATAGCCAGGTTACGCATATTGATTATATTGAGAAGCATATGATTTAAGGCTAACGATATACAAACAATGACTCTCCTGATCATTCTCTCCGACGTTTGGTTTTAGCTCCATGGAGTGGGTGTCAGTGCATTGTGCATATGCATAGTTAGTGTACATCGTGTCGTAGCATAGTCGGTATGCATATTGTGGTAGCATAGCCAGTCTACTTATTGTTATGGTATAGTCAATATTCATGTATATTGAGGTG
This sequence comes from Ormosia semicastrata, assembly GCA_029884595.1. Lineage (NCBI taxonomy): Eukaryota > Viridiplantae > Streptophyta > Magnoliopsida > Fabales > Fabaceae > Ormosia > Ormosia semicastrata. The sequence continues at coordinate 11,457,563 of JAQQTO010000062.1, read as the reverse complement.
CATTGTTAAATTATTTATCGATTGACGACATGATTATACCTGTTGTTCTATGATATTCCTGTATCTACATGATTATATTTGTTGTTCTTTGATATTATTGTTTATGAATGACATTATTGTTATTCTTCTTGTTTCTTGCTGCTATGCTGGTATTGATGTAGGGGATCTCACCTCTTTATTATATTATTCTATTTGTTCTGTCTGCTTCTGTCTTATGCTTATGCCTGTGAAGACTGCGATGGTAGCAAGGCAAGATCTACGAGGCTTTGTTAGGCTACAGTTTCATGGGGGCATCAAAGCATGGAATGTTCATTGGGACACAGGGCGCATTCAGTATGTCGGCGATGTCACCTTATTTTGGAGTATGACCCGATGTAAGGCTGCCACGTTTACTATGGATGCAATTATTTTCTTGGAGTTTGATTTGCCTTTTGGGGAGATATGAGGTGATCGTGGAACCATCCCTAGAGAGGAGTCTGTAGAGTCGACTGCTCGGACTCCCATCTGTAGTGACATGCCCTGACTAGGGGTTTTGTCTGCTAGGGATCCCGAAGGGGATCTAGAGGAAGATAGGGTGCAGGACCCTACTCTTCAAGTATTTGGACTTAGACTAGGCTCAGTTTTCATATGGTAGTTATATATTTATTTTTGGAGTATGTAAGTTTTATGCTTTTGAAACATAATTATAATGTAATCATGGATGTAGTAAACCTTGTTTTATGGAAAGCCCTTTATTCAATTCTTATAACTTGAGTTTTCTCTATTTCAGTAAGTTTATGTTATTCATTCAAAAAGAGATTTTGAAACTCGTATTTTATAATGTCAAATATTTCATAGTTTGAGTAAAGTTTTAATTCTTTTTATTTGAAAAAGAGTTAGTCAGAAATGTTGATGCCCTTCAGAGTGGGTGTCACAATATATATGCAGAGGTTTATGCAGTAGAAGTAGAATCATTACAACCCCTAGATTACTTCCCTTCATAGTGCAGCCACCATAGTTGGAGCTAAAGCCATTACTCGAGCACCTGAAGTATGCATACTTGGCAGATAATAAGCAGCTTTCAGTGATTGTAGCCAAAAGCGTCCTTGCTGAGCAAGAGGCGAGATTGCAACAGGTTTTGAGAGAGAATAAGAGGGTCATCTATAACATCCCAAAAATTATTTATTTCATTATAAATAATTATTTTATAATATTTATGATTTTTAAGAATTTTTGTGGATTTTTTTGAAAACGTCAAATATTATAGTATATTCCTCATTTTGCGTGCCCACTGAGCGGAGCCGGGATAACAAAATATTTTTCCTGAGGCTGATAAACCTTGAACTATTAACGTGTCGACGGGGGATCTTACTAAACCCGAGGCGGGGCAAAGTTTGCGAAGTTTACATTTTACGACATTTTATCTGATAAATAAAATCACTGTATCATAAAATCATCTGATGAATAATAAAATATTATTTTCATCAACTGTAACTTTTATTCACTGAGAAAATAATTCTAACAGTGTAATTAATCATTTATCAGATGTATTTAATTAAGGAGACAAACTTACTATGCACTTTATTGAGAATTGTGCAAAGCTTCTCAAGGAAGCTTCTAGGAAGCTTCCTCCAACCACTTTTCTCTCTCCTCCTTTTTGGTGATGCACGGTTGGCTAAGAGGGATATTTCATTTTCACTTCTCTCATTTTCTCTCCCTCACGTCTGCTCTCTTTCTCCTTTCTCTCTTCTTCACGCTGCTGCACACACCCACAACCACCATTGTTGATTTCAAGCTTCCTTTGCTCAACCCAATAGAAACCATTGTTTCCCCTCACCATCTTCAAGCTTTCTTCTTTGTGGAACTCACTTTGGCTCCTCCGTTTTTGTGGTTGGCAACCCAAAATCAAAGCTCAGAGCTTTAAGGTAAAAGCTCTCAACTTTCTTCTCCTCTTCTTCCCATTTTCGTGACCCATGGTCACATTGGTGACTATGGATGCTATTTTCACTCTTTGACCTTGGTTTTATGGATTTTAACACCCAAGATTCTGCGGTGGTGAAGCACTATATTTCTAAGCAAAAAGAAGCTTGCTTTTCCTTGTTCTTCACTAAGGTAAGAGGAAGACACTCCTCCTCAACCTCTATTAGCATTTAGAAACCTTGTTTGGGATTGATTGTGAAGAAACCCTATTGAGGGTTATCATTTGTTTGCATGTTGTTTATAATGTGTTGTGCTATTAGATTGTTTGTTTGGGTATATTGATGTATCTGAATGGATTGGAATGTATAACATGAAGGAAATGACGTTAGATTGGTTCTCGGATGGCCACGGTTTTGAGCCCAAAATTTGGGGATTCTTTGTGAACAATTGTAACAATTTAGACTTCTGACCATTTAGTACAATGACAATATCCGTCGAATTTGATCTTCTGACCATTTAGCACAATGTCAATATCCGTTGAGTTAGAACGTCAATATCCGTCTAGTTAGAATTTATGACCATTGAATAAAGAAACTTCTCTAATGTCAATATTCGTTGAGTTAGAATTTCTGACCGTGGAATAGAGAAACTTCTCCAATGTCAATATCCATCGAGTTAGAATTTTTGACCATTTAGTAGAGAAACTTCTCCAATGTTAATATCCGTCGAGTTAGAATTTCTGACCATTTAGTAGAGGAACTTCTCCAATGTCAATATCCGTCGAGTTAGAATGTCAATATTCGTCGAGTTAGAATTTCTGACCATTTAGTAGGTAAACTTCTCCAATGATAATATCCGTCGAATTAGAATTTCTGACCATTTAGTGCTTTCGTCAGTTCAACACTTGGAATATTTCTCCAACGTCAACACCCATCCGTCGAATTAGGATTTCTGCTGACCTTCTAGTATATTCAACAGTTTTTGATCTTCATTCGACAGAACCTTCATTCGACAGAAATTAATTTTTAGCCATTCTTGTCAAAATTGTAACTCAGACATTTCCGTCACCAAATCACCTTATGACTGACATCTTTCATCATTCTGTCATGTTATTTTTCTTCGAAAGGTAGCCTCACATTTGTACACTAGAGGTATCGTCTCCGTCGAATCCAAAAGTATAATTCATCACCTAACACCAAGTGATTAAATTAATGGTAATAGGGTGCAAGAATTAGCAAATTGGAAAATTAATTTATACTTTGAAATTCATAAATTTTAAAGAACCAAAAATGGAATTTTCATAAGGCTTAGGATAAATTTAATTAGGGTAAGAACAAGAGAGTGTGAGACTTTGAGATCTTAGAATAACCTTCTAAGTGTATATGAATAAATTACCTAAGAGAATTTAATTAATTAAGAGAATTCCTTTAGAGACGAACTTTGTAAGAAAAGCTAAACTTGAGCAAGAATTCATAATACACCTTAAAAATGCATTAATTCATTAATTCTAATTTTATGATATTGTGGGTTCATGTGAGTGACCAATGATTGTGTTGATTCTTGTTTTGGACAATTGAGGCATATTGTAGAATAGTATGTAATAATGATCATACATGATTATGCACAGAGTCTGTATGCATTGTGAATGTCCGTTGGACTGTCATTAAGGCCTTTAGCCTAGGAGTTGAATCACACCTATGTGCGGGTGCGAATAGACAAGTGTGGTCCTGTAGTTGACCTTGGAGGCGTCAGGGCACGGGTGTCTCACAGGGGGCAGTGGTAGCCCCTCTGGACCATAGGACAAACCGATACACACGCACTAACGATCCTGACCGTGGCACAGTCTTATATCGAGATCTATGTAGAATGTCTTGTAAAATGCCATGATGTGCACATCGATAAATTGAGAATTATAGCACTTGAGGGCCTCGACAGCTAAGCATACAGACATACCTCCTAATCGTTCTCTCCGACTGTTTTGGGTCTAGCTCCTTGGAGTAGGATTTTGACTATTGTATGCATGTGCATAGTGAGTCCATGCATTATCTGGCATTTATGATTATTATAATTTGGAATTGTTGTCTTACTGTTATATATATAACTGCTTGGAACTGCTTATTTGTTTATTTCTGCTATTTAATGCTTATGATTATTATTTAGAAATGCTATGTGGGCGCTTTGCGCCGTTTTATTTCTTACTGCTATAATTGGTAATGATGGTAGGATGTCTTACCTATTTCCTGTCTTTCCATTACTGTTTGTCGGTATATTGCATCCCATCGAAGACGACTGCAAGGAAACGGAAGCTCTCGATTCCCCCAGCTTCTGGCCTGATCACCATTAACGACTATCGTAGAGCATGGAGGCGCGCATGTGCGGATTTCTGGGAGATGTGCATCTGACCTTCCTAGGAGGGCCAATGTGCTGGCACATTAACCTGAATTCTGACCGTTGTGTCTACTTGGGTGACGTATCGATATCTCTAGCCTGGAGGCACCATGAACCACCGATCTTCACTTGCTGCATCAGCCAACATTTGGAATTTTATCTGCCTATACGGGAGAGGTAGGGTAATCGCTTCTACATCCCATAGGAGGACTCTTTAGATTCCATAGCTCGGGCCCCAGCCCATGGCTTTGTGGCTCCTATGGTGGTTTCCTCTGATGAGGAAGACCCCGAGGAGGTCCCTGAGGATGACCTCGCGGAGGATCCTAAAGAAGATCCTGCTACGATGCCTCATCATCTGAGGGACTGATATTGCTGGTAACTACTGATGGCTGCCAGTGTTTTTGTTTTGGGGGCCTGATGTCTTCTGTAGTGGGCTTTATATTTCTGATACCGTGGGGATGTGTATGTAAAATCCTTTGGGGCTGGTATAGTTTTGCTTTTTGGTATACTAGGCTTGTAATCAAACTAGTTTGACAAATATATATATATATATATATATATATATATATATATATATATATATATATATGAATATACAAATTTAATTCTAGTGTATGCCTTACTTCATTTTACTCTTTGTTTCCATTTATGTTTCGTCAATGTGGTTATTAATTATTGCTATTATAACAAAAAAAATATTCACTAATTTAATTACATGACTATAATCAAGTAAATATATATTATATTAAAAGGAACTGGATCTTAACTTAGATAATTTTATTTCCGCACTGTAATTAACAATGTGACAGTCCCTCCCAAAAAGGGGCATTACATTAAGTTTGTATCAGAGCCCCGGTTTATGTTTCTTTGGGTCTTGTGATTGGGTCTGTCTTGTTTGTGCTGTGTGCTCTCTGAAAATCCAATGCAGAGATGTACTGTTTGATATTTCTAGAGGATATGATTTACTTTTCTGTGTTATCAGTAAACCCAATCTGAGGAAGTAAGATGGCGCGAAGGGAAAACATGGCAGCTTCTATAGCAGCGATGTAGAGGATGGCTGAGGCCGTCGCACAACAGACTGAGCAAGCTACACAGCAGCAAGAGAGAGTTGTGCAACAGCAAGAACGAGCTACTCAACAGCTTGAGGCTACTGCAGATGCTCAGAATTTCGACGGCATAACCCTCCTCAATTTAAAGGAAAGTTTGATCCGGACAAGGCTAGTCTGTGGATCAAGGAGTTAGAAAAAGTCTTTCGAGATATGAACTGCGCTGAGGACAAAAAGGTGAACTATGCTACTTTATGCTGGTGGGCAATGCTGAAAACTGGTGGAATGGAGTGTAGAGAATGCTGGAAGCTGCAAACTGCAAGATTACTTGGGACTTATTCAAGGAAAAATTCCTAGATAAGTATTTTCCAGCAAGCGCAAGACACGTGAAGGAGTCAGAGTTTCTCAACTTATGACAATGGAATATGACCGTTAGTGAGTATGCGGCCAGAATCGAAAACTTGTCACAGTTTTTGACGTACTTTTAGAATCAACCAAATGAAGCATGGAAATGCCAAAAATTCACGGAAGGACTGAGGTACGAGGTGAAGAAGGCTGTAATCACCTTGAAGATCAATGAGTTCTCAGAACTGCTGGATACGTGTTGTGACGTAGAGGCTCTAGAGCAATCTAGAGATACGAGGAACAGAAACTTTGGGCCTACGAGGTTCCAAAGAGATGGCGGTAACAGTTCTAACCACTTCCAAAAGAAGCCCTATGCCCTACTAATGGGAAATCAGCAACAAACCATGGATGGAGGCTCAGGTGGAGGTTCTACTGGGTACCGGACTGGCCAGAACGCGGCGTATCCTTCTAAATGCATTAAGTGTGGAAAAGACCATCTCACGAGGGACTGTACCATAAAGGGAATCATCTGCTTCAGATGCAGGAAACCTGGACACACCTACAGAGACTGCAATCAAGCGAAGGTTGAACTTTCAATGAATGCTATAAAAGCCAAGAAACCACAAGCGGGAGGACGAGTTTATACCATGAGCAAAGCTGAAGCCTCTGAATCCGAAGACTTAATTCAAAGGGAAGGCACTATAGAAGGTAACCTCTTAACTGTACTGTAAGACTCTGGGGCAACCCATTCTTTCATATCATGTGACTATGTGCAAAGACTTAGTCTACCTGTGTCATCTTCACCTTTTGACTGAACTGTTTCTACTCCCACTGATAAACCAGTAGTTACTACCAAAGTTTGTCTAAACTGTCCACTGGTTGTTGAAGGTCAAACCTTTTCGGTCGATCTGATCTTTTTACCCCTTTCCCAGCTAGATATTATCTTAGGGATGGACTGGTTGTCTTCCAACCATATTCTGTTAGACTGTTCCAGAAAGACCATAGTTTTTCCCATAGATGAGAATTCTAGATTTCTGACGGCCAACCGAGTTCAAGCTCTCTTGAAAGAAGGAGTTCACGGATACATGCTACTATCTTCTTTGAAAGTCGAGAGCAAGGTTGATGAGAACACAATCTCAGTGGTGAATGAGTTTCCCGAAGTCTTTCCTGAGGATGTACCTGGTTTACCACCGGCTCGAGAGATAGAGTTTGCTATTAACCTGGTACTGGGAGCTGGAAAATAAGATGAAGGAGCAACACCCACAGTTATTCTAAGATAGATTAAATTTCGAGGACGAAATTCAATTTTAGAAGGAGAGTGTTGTAACATCCCGAAAATTATTTATTTCATTATAAATAATCATTTTATAATAATTATAATTTTTAAGAATTTTTGTGGATTTTTTAGAAAACGTTAAATATTATAGTATATTCTTCATTTAACGTGCTCACTAAGCGGAGCCGGGATAAAAAAATGTTTTCCCTGAGGCTGGTAAACCTTGAACTGTCAACGTGTCGACGGGGGATCTTACTAAACCCGAGGCCGGGCACAGTTTGTGAGGTTTATGTTTTACGACATTTATCTGATAAATAAAATCACTGTATCATAAAATCATCTGATGAATAATAAAATATTATTTTCATCAACTGTAACTTTTATTCACTGAGAAAATAATTCTAACAGTGTAATTAATCATCTGTCAGATGTATTCAATTAAGGAGATAAGCTTACTATGCATTTTATTGAGAATTGTGCAAAGCTTCTCAAGGAAGCTTCAAGGAAACTTCTAGGAAGCTTCCTCTAACCACTTTTCTCTCTCCTCTTTTTTGGTGCTGCACGGTTGGCTAAGAGGGATATTTCATTTTCACTTCTCTCATTTTCTCTCCCTCACGTCTGCTCTCTTTCTCATTTCTCTCTTCTTCACGTAGCTGCACACACCCACAACCACCATTGTTGATTTCAAGCTTCCTTTGCTCAACCCAATAGAGACCATTGTTTCCCCTCACCATCTTCAAGTTTTCTTCTTTGTGGAACTCACTTTGGCTCTTCCATTTTCGTGGTTAGTAGCCCAACATCAAAGCTCGGAGCTTTAAGGTAAAAGCTCTCAACTTTCTTCTCCTCTTCTTCCCATTTTTGTGACCCATGGTCACATTGGTGACTATGGATGCCATTTCCACTCTTTGACCTTGGTTTTATGGATTTTAACACCCAAGGTTCTGCGGCGGTGAAGCACTAAATTTCAAAGCAAAAAGGAGTTTGCTTTTCCTTGTTCTTCACTAAGGTAAGAGGAAGACACTCCTCCTCAACCTTTATTAACATTTAGAAACCTTGTCTGTGATTGATTGTGAGAAACCCTATTGAAGGTTATCCTTTGTTTGCATGTTGTTTATAATGTGTTGTGCTATTAGATTATTTGTTTGGGTATATTGATGTATCTGAATGGATTAGAATGTATAACATGAAGGAAATGACGTCGGATTAGTTCTCGGATGGTCACGGTTTTCAGCCCAAAATTTGGGGATTCTTTGTGAACAATTGTAACAATTTAGACTTCTGACCATTTAGTACAATGTCAATATTCGTCGAATTTGATCTTCTGACCATTTAGCACAATGTCAATATCCGTCGAGTTAGAACGTCAATATCCTTCGAGTTAGAATTTCTGACCCTTGAATAGAGAAACTTCTCCAATGTCAATATCCGTCGAGTTAGAATTTCTGACCCTTGAATAGAGAAACTTCTCCAATGTCAATATCCATCGAGTTAGAATTTCTGACCATTTAGTAGAGAAACTTCTCCAATGTTAAAATCCATCAAGTTAGAATTTCTGACCATTTAGTAGAGGAACTTCTCCAATGTCAATATCCGTCGAGTTAGAATGTCAATATCCATCGAGTTAGAATTTCTGACCATTTAGTAGGTAAACTTCTCCAATGACAATATCCGTCGAATTAGAATTTCTGACCATTTAGTGCTTTCGTAGGTTCAACACTTGGAAGATTTCTCCAACGTCAACACTCATCCGTCGAATTAGGATTTTTGCTGACCTTCTAGTATATTCGATAATTTTTTATCTTCATTCGACAGAACCTTCATTCGACAGAAATTGATTTTTAGCCATTCTTGTCAAAATTGTAACTCAGACATTTCCATCACCAAATCACCTTATGACTGACATCTTTCATCATTCTGTCATGTTATTTTTCGTCAAAAGGTAGCCTCACATTTGTACACTAGAGGTATCGTCTCCGTCGAATCCAAAAGTATAATTCATCCAAAAGTTAATTCTAGAGATACGAGGAACATAAACTTTGGGCCTACGAGGTTCCAAAGAGACGGCGGTAACAATTCTATCCACTTCCAAAAGAAGCCCTATTCCTGACCAATGGGAAATCAGCAACAAACCATAGATGGAGGCTCAGGTGGAGGTTCTACTAGGTACTGGACTGGCCACAACATAGCGTATCCTTCCAAATGCATGAAGTGTGGAAAAGGCCATTTCACGAGGGACTGTACCATAAAGGGAATCATCTGCTTCAGATGCAGGAAACCTGGACACACCTATAGAGACTGCAATCAAGCGAAGGTTGAACCTTCAATGAATGCTGTAAAAGCCAAGAAACCACAAGCGGGAGGACGAGTTTATACCATGAGTGGAGCTAAAGCCTCCGAATCCGAAGACTTAATTCAAAGGGAAGGCACCATAGAAGGTAACCTCTTAACTGTACTGTAAGACTCTGAGGCAACCCATTCTTTCATATCATATGACTATGTGTAAAGACTTGGTCTACCTGTGTCGTCTTCACCTTTTGACTTAACTGTTTCTACCTCCACTGATAAACCGATAGTTACTACTAAAGTTTGTCTAAACTATCCATTAGTTGTTGAAGGTCGAACCTTTTCGGTCGATCTGATCTGTTTACCCCTTTCCCAACTAGATATTATCTTAGGGATGGACTGGTTGTCTTCCAACCATATTCTGTTAGACTGTTCCAGAAAGATCATAGTTTTTCCCATAGATGAGAATTCTAGATTTCTGACGGCCAACCGAGTTCAAGCTTTCTTGAAAGAAGGAGCTCACGGATACATACTACTATCTTCTCTGAAAGTCGAGAGCAAGGTTGATATGAACACAATCCCAGTGGTGAATGAGTTTCCCGAAGTCTTTTACCACCGGCTCGAGAGATAGAGCTTGTTATCGACCTAGTACTGGGAACTGGAAGACAAGATGAAGGAGCAATACCCACAGTTATTCTAAGATAGATCAAATTTCGAGGACGAAATTCCATTTTAGAATAGGAGTCTTGTAACATCCCGAAAATTATTTATTTCATTATAAATAATCATTTTATAATATTTATGATTTTTAGAAATTTTTGTGAATTTTTCTGAAAACGTCGAATATTATAGTATATTCCTCATTTTGCGTGCCCACTGAGCGGAGCCGGGATAACAAAATGTTTTCCCTGAAGCTGGTAAACCTTGAACTGTCAACGTGTCGATGGGAGATTTTACTAAACCTGAGGCTGGGCATAGTTTGCGAGGTTTATGTTTTACGAGATTTTATCTGATAAATAAAATCACTGTATCATAAAATCATCTGATAAATAATAAAATATTATTTTCATCAACTGTAACTTTTATTCACTGAGAAAATAATTCTAACAGTGTAATTAATCATTTGTTAGATATATTTAATTAAGGAGACAAGTTTACTATGCATTTTATTGAGAATTGTGCAAAGCTTCTCAAGGAAGCTTCAAGGAAACTTCTAGGAAGCTTCCTCCAACCACTTTTCTCTCTCCTCCTTTTTGGTGCTGCACGGTTGGCTAAGAGGGATATTTCATTTTCACTTCTCTTATTTTCTCTTCCTCACGTCTGCTCTCTTCCTCCTTTCTCTCTTCTTCACGTAGCTGCACACACCCACAACCACCATTGTTGATTTCAAGCTTCCTTTGCTCAACCCAATAGAGACCATTGTTTCCCCTCACCATCTTCAAGCTTTCTTCTTTGTGGAACTCACTTTGGCTCCTCTATTTTTGTGGTTGGCAGCCCAACATCAAAGCTCAGAGCTTTAAGGTAAAAGCTCTCAACTTTCTTCTCTTCTTCTTCCCATTTTCGTGACCCATGGTCACATTGGCGACTATGGATGCCATTTCAACTCTTTGATCTTGGTTTTATGGATTTGAACACCCAAGGTTCTGCAGTGGTGAAGCACTAAATTTCTAAGCAAAAAAGAGCTTGCTTTTCCTTGTTCTTCACTAAGGTAAGAAGAAGATACTCCTCCTTAACCTCTATTTGCATTTAGAAACCTTGTTTGTGATTGATTGTGAGGAAGCCCTATTGAAGGTTATCCTTTGTTTACATGTTGTTTATAATGTGTTGTGCAATTAGATTGTTTGTTTGGGTATATTGATGTATCTGAATGGATTGGAATGTATAACATGAAGGAAATGACGTCGGATTGGTTCTTGGATGGCCACAGTTTTGAGCCCAAAATTTGGGGATTCTTTGTGAACAATTGTAATAATTTAGACTTTTGACCATTTAGTACAATGTCAATATCCGTCGACTTTGATCTTCTGACCATTTAGCACAATGTCAATATCCATCGAGTTAGAATGTCAATATCCGTCGAGTTAGAATTTCTGACCCTTGAATAGAAAAACTTCTCCAATGTCAATATCCGTCGAGTTAGAATTTCTGACCCTTAATTTTTGACCATTTAGTAGAGAAACTTCTCCAATGTTAATATCTGCCGAGTTAGAATGTCAATATCCGTCGAGTTAGAATTTTTGACCATTTAGTAGAGGAACTTCTCCAATGTCAATATCCGTCGAGTTAGAATGTCAATATCCGTCCAGTTAGAATTTCTGACCATTTAGTAAGTAAACTTCTCCAATGATAATATCTGTTGAATTAGAATTTCTAACCATTTAGTGCTTTCGTCGGTTCAACACTTGGAAGATTTCTCCAATGTCAACACCCATCTATTGAATTAGTATTCCTGCTGACCTTCTAGTATATTCGACAGTTTTTTATCTTCATACGACAGAACCTTCATTCGACAGAAATTGATTTTTAGCCATTCTTGTCAAAATTGTAACTCAGACATTTCCGTCACCAAATCACCTTATGACTGACATCTTTCATCATTTTGTGATGTTATTTTTCGTCGAAAGGTAGCCTCACATTTGTACACTAGAGGTATCGTCTCCCTTGAATCCAAAAGTATAATTCATCACCTAATACCTAGTGATTAAATTAATGGTAATAGGGTGCAAGAATTAGCAAACTGGAAAATTAAATTATACTTTGAGATTCATAAATTTTAAAGAACCAAGAATGGAATTTACATAAGGTTTAGGATAATTTTAATTAGGGTAAGAGCAAGAGAGTGTGAAACTTTGAGATCTTAGAATAATCTTCTAAGTGTATATGAATAAATTTCCTAAGAGAATTTAATTAATTAAGAGAATTCCTTTAGAGACGAACTTTGTAAGAAAAGCTAAACTTGAGCAAGAATTCATAATACACCTTAAAAATGCATTAATTCATTAATTCTAATATTATGATATTGTGGGTCCATGTGAGTGACCAATGATTGTGTTGATTCTTGTTTTGGCCAATTGAGGCATATTGTGGAATAGTATGTAATAATGATCATACATGATTATGCATAGAGTCTGTATGCATTGTGAAAGTCCGTTGGACTGTCGTTAAGGCCTTTAGCCTAGGAATTGAATCACACCTATGTGCGGGTGCGAATAGACAAGTGTGATCTTGTAGTTGACCTTGGGGGCGTCGGGGCACGGGTGTCTCACAGGGGGCAGTGGTAGTCCCTCTGGACCGTGGGACAAACCGATACACACGCACTAACGATCCTGATCGTGGCACAGTCCTATATCGAGATCAGTGTAGAATGTCTTGTAAAATGCCATGATGTGCACGTTGATAAATTGAGAATTATAGCACTTGAGGGTCTCGGCAGCCAAGAATATAGACATACCTCCTGATCGTTCTCTCCGACTGTTTTGGGTCTAGCTCCATGGAGTAGGATTTTGACTATTGTATGCATGTGCATAGTGAGTCCATGCATTATCTGGCATTTATGATTATTATAATTTGGAATTGTTGTCTTACTATTATATATATAACTGCTTGGAACTGCTTATTTGTTTATTTCTGCTATTTAATGCCTATGATTATTATTTGGAAATGCTATGTGGGCGCTTTGCACCGTTTTGTTTCTTACTGCTATAATTGGTAATGATGGTAGGATGTCTTACCTCTTTCCTGTCTTTCTATTACTGTTTGTCTGTATATTACATCCTATCGAAGACGACTGCAAGGAAATGGAAGCTCCCAATTTCTTCAGCTTCTGGCCTGATCACCATTAACGACTATCGTAGAGCATGGAGGTGTGCATGAGCGAATTTCTGGGAGATGTGCGTCTGACCGTCCTAGGAGGGCCAGAGTGCTGGCAAATTAACCTGAATTCTGACTACTGTGTCTGCTTAGGTGACGTATCGATATCTCTAGCCTGGAGGCGCCATGAACCGCCGATCTTCACCTGCTGTATCAGCTTACGTTTGGAATTTTATCTGCCTATATGGGAGAGGTGGGGTAACTACTTCTACATCCTACAGGAGGACTCTTTAGATTCCACAGCTCGGGCCCCGGCCCGTGGCTCTGTGGCTCCTATGGTAGTTTCCTTTGATGAGGAAGACCTCGAGGAGGTCCTTGAGGATGACCTCGCGGAGGATCCTGAAGAGGCTCCTGCTACAATTCCTCCTCATCTGAGGGACTAATATTACTGGTAACTACTGATGGCTGCCAGTGTTTTTGTTTTGGGGGCCTGATGTCTTTTGTAGTGGGCTGTATATTTCTGATACCATAGGGATGTGTATGTATAATCCTTTGGGGCAGGTATAGTTTTACTTTTTGGTATACCAGGCTTGTAATCAAACAGTTTGACAAATATATATATATATATATATATATATATATATATATATATATATATATATATATATATAGATATATATATATATGAATATGCAAAGTTAATTCTAGTGTATGCCTTACTTCTGTTTACCCTCTGTTTCCATTTATGTTTTGTCAATGTGGTTATTAATTATTGCTATTATAACAAAAAAAAATATTCGCCAATTTAATTACATGACTATAATCAAGTAAATATATATTATATTAAAAGGAACCGGGTCTTAACTTAGATAATTTTATTTTTGCATTGTAATTGACAATGTGACGTTCCCTCCCAAAAAGGGACATTACACCATCAGATAGACACTGGCAGCTATTCTTGGTGTTAGCCCTTCCATATGAATGCACAGAATTTTACTTGAGGATGGAGCTACACCAGTGAGGCAGCCCCAAAGGAGACTGAATCCTCTAATTTTGGATATGGTGAAGAAAGAGGTGACCAAGCTATTTTAGGATGACATTATCTATCCCATCTCTGATAGTCAATGGGTGAGCCTGGTGCAGGTTGTCTCCAAGAAATCTGGAGTGACTGTTGTGGTCAATCAGAAGAATGAGTTGATTCCTACCAGAGTACAAAATAGCTGGAGAGTCTGCATTGATTACAGAAGGCTCAATCAGGCTACTCGGAAAGACCATTATCGCCTTCCATTCATTGACCAGATGTTGGAGCGATTAGCTGGCAAGTCACACTATTACTTCTTGGACAGTTACATTGGATATTTCTAGATCCACATTGCACTTGAAGACCAAGAGAAGACCACATTTACTTGTCCCTTCGGCATCTTTGCTTATAGACGGATACACTTTGGCCTTTGCAATTCCCCTAGTACCTTCCAACGGTGTGATAAGCCTATATTTTATAGTCTTATACTGGATAAATTGTGGTGATTTACTTATATTTATTGGTGAGGTGTCCTGTGTGTAAAAAAGGTAATTTTTCACAGCTGTGTGAGGTGTCTTGTGCATAAAAAATTTAGTTTTTTACCCCCAAACATTATAAATAGAGGTAATTCCATAAACCTAAAGGAGATTTTGCAACAAACTTTGGCGACGGTAGATTTCAAGAGGCAAATGCTAGGGATTTGAAGACAAGTACAAGATTGAAGTTCAAGCATTGAAGACATCTTCTCCTTGTTCATCCTCTACATCTTCTCTTTTTATCTTTCTTTCTTTCCTATTTTCTTAAGATAAAATCATGGTTGTTTCTTTAACTTTGTTCTTGTTTATGGTACATTGCCATGAGTGGCTAAATTCTTTTTCCTAGGATAAGGACGCAACTCTCTATTTTTCTATGTTAAATTGTTAATTTGATTCTTTGTTAATGAAAAATTATTGTTCTTGATTCATTATTAGTATGCTTAATGTTTATGGTATGTTGTGTGCCATATTTACATGATCTTAGGTTTTAGGTAAAGGATCGAAAGATGAAGCTTAATTGCTAGATGATCCAAGAATTGAACTTAGGAATTGAGACCTAGACATAAGCTTAAATCCTTCGAGGAGAAAACGATTGTTATAAAACTTAATGGGTTGGAACTTGGATTCATTGCCATGAGAATGGAATTGATGGAGTTTTATCACGTTTTTAGTGTCAAGAAATTGAGTTTTAAATAATTTAGGACAATTCGCCTTCAAGAGCATAATTGAACATTAGCAAAGATCATATTACAATTTATCATAGGGGCTAATGTAGTGAATTCCTAGTCCTAGGTCTTTAAATCTTAGTTGAATCTTGCCTTTTCTTGATTTATTTGCTTACTTTATTTGCTTTTATTTTTGTTTCGATCTTGATTGAGTTTCACTATTAATTTTAATTGCTTAAATAATCAAATTCACTATAAGAGTTGTAATCAATCGATCCTTGTGGGAACGATCTTTTTTTTTCCTACTTGTACGATCCGTGCGCTTGCGGAAAGTCCACAACAAGTTTTTGGTGTCGTTACCGGGGATTGTGTTGATATTAACAAAAGTGGCAATTTAGATGATTTAAGCATTTTTTATTTTATTTTATTTTATTTTTATCTTATTTTATATAATAATTTTTTCTTTGAATTTTTAGGTGTTATTTCTTCCTTATGCGTAGAATGAGGAGTCAAGATGATCTTACTATCCCTATTGATCTTGAGATCGAGAGGACACTTCATCATATCAGAAAGGAAAGAAGAACACTGAGAGCTGAGGAAAACCATATGGCAATAAGTAGTGTGAGTTTAAGCTTGGAGATAAAGTTCTTGTTGATAACTCACTTCTACATTTCTGTCCTGGTAAGTTGTGGTCAAAGTGGTCTGGACCATATAAGATTGTGCGAGTCTTATTGTACGGAGTGCTTGAGGTGAAGAAAGAAGGCCAAAAGGCATTCTTGATAAATGGCCAGAGAGTGAAACACTATGAAGAGGGAGTAGGGAATGAGCACCACTCCATCGGCATCACCTAACCATGCATCAACCCATGGTCAAGCTAAAGACCTTAAACTAGCGCTTCTTGGGAGGCACCCCAAGTTTTTATCCTTTCTTATATTTTCTTTTAATTTTTGCATTTGGTTTTTCAATTTTTACTTTGTTTTTCATATTATTAAAAACAAAAAACAAAAACAAAATGTGTCTTGATCCTTTCTATTTTTCTTATGCAATTTTAGCCACTATGTTACCGCTTAGTTAGACTAGATGTTTGAGTTCATAGCTACACGCCTCCCTCCAGCTCCACCTCTCCCACCACCTTTGTGATCTTGCGTTTCCATTTTTCAGGGAAGTTTCGTTGTCCTTTATTCTATTATTTTTCTTATTTAAACATTGGGGACAATGTTTATTTTAAGTATGAGGGGAATACTTTTAACTTTGGTGAAAATTTTTGTGAAATCAATGAATACTTAAGTATTGTTAGTAATCAAGTTAGAATTGTGTATTAATTTCTGGATTATTTCTGAGCTAATAGAGATTTGTTTTAAAGGGGAATCCATTACTCATTAGTTGTTTTTGTGCAAGGAAATCTTATTTGGAAATTATCTATGTCTGTATGCATTTGTTCTCTTTATTAACATTAGCCAGAAAGTGAGTTTTGAGCTTTATTAATTAGATTTTTCATAAATAAAATCCTATTTTTTCTTTTGAAGTGAGATTTCTCTTGATTGATGTGTGCTAGAACTTGCTTTGATATCTTGTTGATACTTTATTAATTCACATGTAGACTTGAACATGATTAAGGCAATTAGGCTTAATTCTTTCTTGACTTCCAGAGTTGCATTGAGAAAATAATCCCTTAGTTGTCGTATTTGAGCCTAAAATTGATTTCTTTGAATTCCCAATTAAATAATCAAATTAGACTCTTTGGAGCAACTAATGTGTTAATTGAAAGGTCTTAAAAGGTTGCTTTTATCTTCAAGGGTTGAAAGAAAGAAAAAAATGAAAAAAGAAAAAAGAAAGAAAAGGATTGTTGGTGAAGAATAATGAGAATGTTTGGTTGAAAGTGAGAACCTGTTATCTCCTTGTGTATTATGTTTTCAACCTGATTCTGTTTTGTATCGATTTATCCTTAAACGTTCTTTACCTTTCTTTACTTTTTTTCCTACCTTTCATTATTTCCCCTCACCCCGTTACAACTAAAGGAAGACCTTTTGATTCTTGTTATATATGTGAACTTGGAAATGAAGATGAGATTGATAACCAAGCCTATGGTATTGTATTTTTCAAGAGAAATTTAAGTGATCTCTTTGTCCTTAAATACTTGAGCGATGAAAAGATGAATGACCTCAACTGGTTAGTAGGGAGAAGAGATGCAACCTAGACTCAAGCCTCTAATTGTGTTAAGTGCTAAACTATCTTGCTTGATTGGATTTGATTATTAAGCTTAATTGAATTTTTAAATTGTGGAATTTCTCTTGATTCATATTTCTTGATGTTGAGTTTAATATTATTTTTAATGCTTATTCTTTGCTTGAGGACAAGCAAAGCTTAAGTATGGGGGGATTTGATAAGCCTATATTTTATAGTCTTATATTGGATAAATTGTGGTGATTTACTTACATTTATTGGTGAATTTTAGATGGATCCTTATCATTATCTTCTTCTTTGTTAGGTAATTACACATGGAAGAAGACTTGATGCCAAAACAAGGAGCAAAATTCGAATTCCCGAAGCATCTTGATATTTTCTCAGTAATTGAGTCATATCTTGGGCTACAGAGATCGAATCGACGCGCCATTTATGACATTGTAAAGCTAACAAAAAATTCTAGAGTTGCATGCTTAAGCACCTTCTGTGTGACTCTTTTTAAGAGACATGATCGTATTTCTTAGTCACACGGTCGTGTCTCACTTACGGCGTAAGTTACGCAATTTAGGCTCACACAGCCGTGTCAAGCTTAGACACGAATGTGTGAGGTATCCTGCATATAAAAAAGGTAGTTTTCACCCTAAACATTATAAACAGAGGCAAATCCATAAACCTAAGGAGACTTTTGTGACAGACTTTGGTGACGACAGATTTCAAGAGGCAAAGGCTAGGGTTTTGAAGACAAGTGCAAGATTGAAGCTCAACCATTAAAGATATCTTCTCCTTGTTCATCCTCTCCATCTTCTCTTTTTATCTTTCTTTCTTTCCTATTTTCTTGAGATAGAATCATGATTGTTTCTTTAACTTTTGTTCTTGTTTATGGTACATTGGCCATGAGTGGCTAAATTTTTTTTCTAGGATTAGGATGAAACTCTCTATTTTTCTATGTTAAATTGTTAATTTGATTCTTTGTTAATGAGAAATTATTGTTCTTGATTCATTCTTGGTATGCTTAATGTTTGTGGTGTGCTTCATGCCATATTTATATGATCTTAGGCTTTAGGTGAAAAATCGAAAGATTGAACCTAATTGCTAGATAATCTAAGAATTGAACTTAGGAATTGAGACCTAGACATAGGGTTAAATCCTTCGAGGAGAAAATGATTGTCATAAAACTTAATGGGTTGGAACTTGGATTAGTTTCCATGAGAATGGGATTAATGGAGTTTTAGTACATTTTTAGTGTCAAGAAATTGGGCTTTAAATAATTTAAGACAATTCACCTTTAAGAACATAATTGAACATTAGCAAAGATAGGATTACAATTTATCATAGGGGGTAGTGTAGTAAATTCCTAGTCCTAGGACTTTAAATCATGGTTGAATCTTTCTTTTTCTTGATTTATTTGCTTACTTTATTTGCTTTGATTTTTGTTTTGATCTTGATTGAGTTTCACTATTGATTTCAATCGCTTAAATAATCAAAGTTGTTGTAAGAGTTAGTAATCAATCGATCCTCATGGGAACGATCTTTATTTTACTACTTGTACAATCCATGCACTTGCAGAAAGTCCAAAACACAGTGTATGGTGAACATCTTTTCAGACATTTTAGAAGAGTGCATGGAGGTATTCATGGATGATTTTACTATTTATGGCTCTTCTTTTGATTCTTGTTTAGATAGTCTGGCTAAGGTATTGCATAGATGCATTGAAACTAACCTTATTTTAAATTTTGAAAAATATCATTTGATGGTAGAACAAGGTATAGTTTTAGGTCATGTAGTCTCCAGTAAGGGCATTGAAGTAGATCCTACTAAAATAGATGTCATTACCTATTTATCTTATCCCACATGCGTGCGGGAGGTGCGTTCTTTTTTAGAACATACAAGTTTTTACAGGTGCTTCATCTGGGATTTTAGCAAGATCACCCTTCCACTATCTAATTTGCTGCAAAAGGATGTTGAGTTCATCTTTGACCAAAAATGCCAAGAAGCCTTTGATTATTTGAAGAAGGCATTGACCTGCACTCCCATCATCCAGCCACTTGACTAGACACTTCAATTTGAGCTTATGTGGAATGCCTCAAATTATACAATGGGAGCTATCCTAGCACAGAGAGTAGGGAATGATCCTCATGTGATCTACTATGCCTCCAGAACTTTGGATGCTGCTCAAGCCAACTACACAACTACAGAAAAAAAACTCTTAGCCATTGTATTTGCTTTACAAAAATTTAGATTATATCTGCTTAGTTCTAAAGTAGTTGTGTTTTCTGATCATGCAGCATTGAAGTTTCTTCTGAAGAAACCCAAAGAGAAACCACGATTAATTAGGTGGATACTGCTGCTACAGGAGTTTGATATTAAAATCTGGGATAATAGAGGAGCAGAAAACTTGATGGCTGATCATTTGAGCAGAATTGAGAGAGCTTCAGAGCCTCTGGCCATCCATGACTCATTCCTAGATGAGCAGCTTTTACAACTACAAGCTAAGAAAGTCTTGGACTCTGATTTATATTGGCTTACCTTATTCCATGATGCATACTTGTTCTGTAAGTCTTGTGAACAGTGCTAGAGAATAAGGAACATTTCTCATAGGAATGAGATGTCCCAGAAACCTTTGCTATTTTGTGAGATTTTTGATGTTTGGGGTATTGATTTTGTGAGACCTTTTCCTATTTCTTTTGGTTTTGTTTACATTTTGATGGCTGTTGATTATATATCTAAATGGGTGGAGGCAAAAGGCACTCGAACTGATGATTCTAAAGTTGTTGTGGATTTTGTTAGATCATATATTTTCTGCAAGTTTGGAGTCTCAAGGGCCATCATCAGTGATCAGGATTCGCAATTCTGTAATCGAAGCATGGAGGCTTTGATGAAGAAGTATGGAGTCATGCAAAAAAATTTCTACACCTTACCACCCCCAGACTAGTGGGCAAGTCAAGGTTTCCAACAAATAGATTAAGCAGATACTTCAAAAGGCAATCCAACCTAATAAAAAGGATTGGAGCAAAAGGCTTCAGGATACTTTATAGGCTTATCAGACTGCCTATAAGACACCGATTGGGATGTCCCCTTATCGAATTATTTTTGGCAAGGCATGCCACCTACAGGTGGCAATTGAGCATCGTGCATTTTGAGCAGTGAAGAGGTGCAACTTGGACCTAGACTAAGTAGGCGTGGAGAAGAAGCTACAGTTGCAAGAATTGGAGGAGATCCGTTTGGAGGCATATGAAAGTTTCAAACTTTATAAAGAGAAGACCAAAGCCTTCCATGATAAGATGATTATGAGAAAAACATTTAAGATTGGTCAAAAAGTACTTTTATATAATTCTCATCTTAAATTAAGTCCCAGAAAATTGAAATCTAGGTGAGAAGGTCCTTTTGTTGTTACTAATATTTTCCCTTATAGTGTAGTTGAGCTTCTAGATATGACTACAAAGAAGAGCTTCAAGGCTAATGGGCATAGACTCAAGGACTTTTATGATGGTTTTCAAGAGCATACTAGGAAGGAGGTGGCCTTGCTTGATGCTACTTATCCAACATGAAAAAAGGAGTTTCCTTTCCTTACTTGTTTATTTTATGTTTCAATTTTTCTGTTTTTAATTTAGTTTTCTATTTTTATATCCATTTATTTATATGTCAATTCTATTTTCTACGTTTTTCTGTTTTTCAAATTTGTTTTTGTTTTGTTTTTAAATTATGTTTTGATGATTTTAAAAAAAATTGCTTCTTGCTTTTAATTTTTAATTGCTTTCAAGTTGCTATTGAGATGTGTGGAAGTTGTGAGTTTGGACAAATTGAGGATTAGAGATTCATGACATAAGTGAATGAATTGTCTTTCATCTTGCACTTGACTTGTTTGGTAATGGAAATTGAATTAGTAAATTAAGTTTGATAGACGTATACCTTGTGAGAATTTGAGCTTATTGATGAATGGATTAAGTACTTATGTCATTCTCTTCCTTCTTGTGTGATTTTCACTCATGAATTTTGATCACTCCAAAACTTGCTTTGATTCTTTTTTAGGCTACATTTTTGCATGCATGCATGAATATGATTGAGGCATTCTTTCCTTGCATTAGTTACTTTAGCTAAATAGTCAACCTTACATATTTACCCTTAATTAACCCCCTTGAGCATATTTTCATATTCTTTGTTGTTCTTAGCTCATTATATACCCTTAATGAAAAACCATATTGTCCTTTTACCTTAGGGAATATAAGAGCATTGGCCTTATCCTTGGATGAGCTCATGAACAAGTGTGGGGGAATCTTATATTGTTATTGTTGTTTGGTCTTACTTGAGGACAAGCAAGGTTTAAGTGTGGGGGGTGTGACAAGGTTATGCTAAATTATTATGCAAAAAAAGAAAGAAAAAGAAAAACAATAAATGCAAGACGGTTGTGAAAGAAAAGAGATAAAAAAAAGGAATATGTAAAGAGAATGTACATTATATGGAATTGGGGGTAAATTTTCATGTTTGTCATTTGAGTTCCTCCCTAATATCCTTTTATTCTCTTAAGTATTTAGCTTATCATATACATATTATTTCCTTTCCTTACCTTGACCCCTTTACAATATTGAATAAAGCCCTCTTTGTAACGCCCCTTCTTGAGGAGGGAATGTCACACCATAACCACGAAATGGAAACAAAATGTATAAACTAAGACTTAGTTCATTATAATATAGATAAGCTTGTTTAGTTGTAATCGTACAAATGATTTAGTGAATTCTTTTTTTTTTATAAAAATAAAATGAAAAGACATAGTTACAGCAGAAAGTAACATGAGAAGTAAACCATACATTCATACCTCGTACATATATATATACTTATATCATACTTATTTAAGTACATCATTAGATATACAAAAAGCATAAGCTTTACATGCCCCAAAATGATTACACATATACAGCCCACCAAAAGACAAAACATCAAGCTCCCAAAAAGATTTACAAATAGCCATCAGTGGCCATCAATAGCATCAGTCCCTAAAGTGAATGAGAAAGAACCATAGTTGGATCCTCCTCAAGGTCTTCCTCGTCAAAGGAAATCCTCATCGGAGCAACCGAGTTACAAGCGGGGGCTCGTGCAGAGGATAAGAACGAATCCTCTTGTGGGGAGTAATAGCGATCACCCCATATATCACGTATGGGCAAGTAAAACTCTAAATACAAGTGAGCATTAAAAGTAAAGACAGGTGGATCATAACGTCCCCAAGCCAAAGACACAGTCACATCTCTGAGGTAGATGCAGCGATCCATACTCAGGTTGATGTGCCAGCAGTTCAGACCCCCATGAAAAGTCAATCTCACATGACCCAAAAAGCCACGCGAACGAGACGCCATGTCCAAATAGGAAACTAATCAAAATCAGGCCAGAAGCCAAGGAATTCAAGCATTTCCCCTTCTTCACCGATGTCTTCAGAGAGACAAAAAAATAAATAAATAGAATAGCAGAAATACAAAAAAGAGGTAAGACATCCTACATTCAGTACCAATTATGGCAATAAAGAAACAAAATGGTGCAAAATGCCCACATAGCATTTCAGGAATAATAATCAGCATCAAGAAGCAAATAGTAAATAACTTAACAAATCCAGGCAGTTATAACATCAATAAGGCAACAGTTCCAATCATCATATAAATGAATGCCAAGTAATATGTTGACTCACGATGCATGTGCACATGATACTGAAATCCTACTCCATGGAGCTAGACACAAACATCGGAGAGAATGATCAAGGAGACATGCCAGTATCTCGTCAGCCTAAAATCAAGTGCTTTCTAGAAAATCAATAATTTTGCATAACAAGACTTTATGCAGCGGAATCCTTCACAAGATCGCAATATTGGACAGTGCCTCGGTCTAGATCATCGGTATGTTTGCATCTGTGTATCCCACGGCCCAGAGGAGCTACCAATTGACCATTGTGAGACACCCGCACTCCGACGCCCCCAAGGTCAACATTATGACCTACACCAGTCTATTTGCACCCACACAAAGGTGTGATTCAATCTCCTAGACAACATGCCCTTAACAATAGTCCACCGGACTTTCACAATGCATGATGACTCAATGCATATTCATGTATATTCATCAATGATATACTCATCCCATAACATGCCATAATTTGGCCAAGTTAAACATCAACAAAATTTTGGTCCCACTCATGGACCCATAATAACATATTATCAAATTCCCAAATGAGATAATACACTTTTTAAGGTTTATTATGAAGTTTTTCTTTAATTTAACATTTCTTATGAAATCTTTCTCTAGATGAATTCTCTTGTAATTCTTATTAAATCTTTATTTCTCTTAATTAACTAAGTTCTTTACTTAAATTTAACCATATTCACTGAGAACATTATTCTAAGGTTCTCAAGTCTCACACTCACTCTTGTTCTTCCCTTAAGTTCAAAAATCACTCTAGATTATCAAATAAATTTCTTTCCATTACATTGTTAATTACTTAACACTTAATTACTTAAGTTCCAAGATTACCCAAAAATTACATATTTGAACCCAAACAAAAGCTCTAGAGACTGTGAGCCTCCCAAGGGGGTCAGAACCTAAAATTTTCCATTGCTCCATTAATTTTTATTCACTTGATTAGTTATCTCTCTAACTTGTTATAAAATTTTAACCATGAACACCCTATTGAAGGGGGTATGGCCGTGAGCCTCATTAAGGAAAGCAAGAAACCCTTGCTTCCAATTCACATTTCCAATCCATCAAAATTAATCTAAGATCATCAATATACACAAATACAACCAATAAGACCATATAAGAGGAAATTAATACAAAGATCATTAAAGAAACATATAACCAAGAGAGTAATCCTAACATGGGTTACTCACAACCAACACACAAACAAGCTTCCCACTACCAATAGATGTTGAATTGGATAATCTTCCTCTTACCTAAGAGAAAAACAAGAAAAGAAACCTTCTTGATTGCTCCTTGTAGATTCAACAAAGCTTCTCCAAAAACCCTAAGAATCACAACTCATCAAATCAACACCAAGGCTTGAGGAAGAAAGGATCATTGGTCTTGGTGGTGGCTATGGAAATGAAAAAGAAGAAGAGAAGGTAAAGAATCAAGAAGATTACCTTAAAGCTTCAAGCTTTGAGGCTTGAAGAAAATGATAAAGATGGAAGCTTTTTAGGTATATTCCAACTAGAAAGAGGTTTAGAATGTGATGGAATTCAAGAAAATGTGGTTACTTGAAATTTTTGCAATCATGGAGGTATGAAGAGAGGGTGAGGCCGTGAGGTAGGAGAGGAGAAGAAAAAGAGAGAAAATGTGAAGGAGAAAGTGAGAGAAGAAAAAGGTAGAGAGAGAAAGTGATAGTAAGGTTTTTGAAATATAAGAGTAAAAATAAAAATGTTGTATTTTGGTCATCTTTCCCCCTTTTGGCCGTGTAGCTTCACAAAGGAGAAAGGGAAATTGGTTTCTCTAACAAGCCAATAGGATGGTGCTAGGTAGCTTCCTCCAAAACTTCTTCAAGAGGCCAAAACTCATATTTTTGAAAGGTCAACTTGATGTGACATAAATTAGATTTCTAGATAAAGTGATAAAGATTTTTACTACAAGCTATTACCCAATAGACAATTGTTACAGTTTATAAAGTCAGTATTTATTGTCTAATGGATAATAGAGCGTACAATAAAATTTTTATTTAACAAAACGTACTGTGATTTTATTTATCATATAAAATCTCAAAAAATATAAATCTCATAAACCGTGCCCGACCTCGAGTTTAGTAAGATCTTTCGTCGATGTTTCCATAGTTCAAGGTTTACTAGTCTTATGGAAAATATTTCATTTTCCCGGCTCCGCTCAGCGTGAATACAAAATGTTGAATATATTAAAATATTCAACATTTCCAGAAAAATCCACAAAAATTCACAAAAATCACAAATATTATAAAATGGCTATTTATCATAAAACAAATAATTTTCGAGGTGTTACAGCTCTCTCTTCTAAAAAGAAATTTCATCCTCGAAATTTTCATACCTTAGAATAGTTGTGGATGTTGCGTCTTCATCTTGTCTTCTAACTCCCATGTTGCATCTCCGGTCGTTTCATTCCAGATCACTTTTAACAACGGGATTTCCTTCCCTTTGAGTTGCTTTACTCTCCTATCTTCAATCCTTACAGGAGGTGCCTCATAGGTTAAGTTCTTTTTCAATTGTACTCTGTCCGGTGCTATGACATGGCTCGCGTCAAGAATATATTTTCACAATTGTGACACATGAAAGACATTATGAAGGTTAGAAAGAAAATGTGGTAGGGTAGGGCTATTTGGTAAGCTACTGGACCTATCCAACAAAGAATTTGGTAAAGTCCAAGGAATTTGGGAGTAAGTTTTCTATATTTTAGAACTCAGCCGACCCCAGTCGTAGGCGTGACTTTCAAAAACACATGCTCGCTTTCCTAACTCAAGAGGCTTTCTCCTTTCGTCCGTATACTCTTCTGTCGACTCTGAGTCGTCTTCATCTTTTCCTGAATCATCTTAACTTTCTCAGTCGTTTGTTCTATAAGATCAGGCCCAATAGTAAGGCGCTCTCCATCTTGGTACCAACACAAAGATGTTCTGCACCGTCGTCCATATAGAGCTTCATAGGGAGCCATCTCTATGCTCGAATGAAAACTGTTATTGTAGGTGAACTCTACCAATGGTAAAACTTCATCCCAACTTCCAGTCTGTTCTAAAGCGCAAGCTCTGAGCAAATCCTCTAATGATTGAATCGTCCTTTCCGATTGACCATCGGTTTGAGGATGATAAGCAAAACTCAAACGTAGCTTCATTCCCAATACTCCTTATAAACTTTGCCAAAACTTTCATGTGAACCTTGGATCTCTATCAGAAATAATACTGGTAGGAACACCATGCAACCTAATAATCTTACCAATATACAACTGAGTCAACTTCTCCGTGTTGTACCTTATGTTGATTGGTAAGAAATGTGCGAACTTCTTGAGTCGATCAATGATTACCCATATTGAATCGTAACCTTTTCTGGTCTTTGGTAATCATACCATAAAGTCCATTGCAATACTATCCTACTTCCATTCAGGAATAGCTAGGGGTTGCAACATTCATGGCGGTCTCTAGTGTTCAACCTTTGCTTTCTGACAAACCAAACAAGATGACACCCATCTGGCAATATCACTCTTCATTCTGTGCCACCAAAATAACCATTTCAGGTCTTAATACATCTTGGTTATTCCTGGATGCATACTCAACTTGCTCGTGTGAACGTGTTCGAGAATATACTTTCTAAGTTCTTGATCCCTAGGTATACAAACTCTACTTCTGAATCTTAGGATTCCATCAGTTCCTTCCTCAAATGTTGTCACACGGCCTTACTTTATTAGCTCCCTTTCTTCTTGCAAAAACTTATCCACTTTCTGTTTCTCTCGGATGTCTTCCATTAGGTCATTTGAAATAGTGACCATGCTTATACAAATTTTCCCGGTGCTAATTCCACAAAGGACCATACATCCCTAAATTTCTCTATCAAATCTTTTTCCTTGACTATCATAGCAGAGATACTGAGCATCTTCCTACTTAAAGCGTCTGCCACAACATTTGCGTTTCCGGGGTGATACAGAAGCTGAAAATCATAATATTTCAGAAATTCCAACCACCTTCACTGTCTCATATTTAACTCCTTTTGGTTATACAGGTACTTGAAGCTCTTATAGTCGCTAAAGAATTTGAATGTCACCTCATAAAGAAAATGCCTCCATATCTTCAAAGTGAATACCACAGCTGCTAACTCCAGGTCATGTGTTGGGTAGTTCTTCTCATGCACTCGCAATTGTCTCGAAGCATAAGCCACCACTTTTTTATTCTGCATAAGCACACATCCTAATCCTTAGTATGAAGCATCGCAATACACTTCGAAAGGTTCACTTGGATCAAATAGAACTAACACTGGTGAAGTAGTTAGTCATCTCTTCAATTCTTGGAAACTTTCTTCGCAAGCATTAGTCCACTCAAAGGCTTGATTCTTTCTCGTGAGCTGAGTAAGAGGCTCTGCTATCTTAGAGAATCCCTCAATGAATCTCCGATAGTATCCAGCTAATCCTACAAAGCTCTGAATTTCTATCACTGTCTTCAGCCTTTCCCATTGTAGAATCGCTTCCATTTTTTTACGGATCCACTGCAATCCCTTCCCTCGAGATTACATGACCCAAAAACTTAACTTCTTCCAGCCAGAATTCACACTTTGACAATTTGACGTACAGCTTCTTCTCCTTCAGAATCTGGAGAACTATACTGAGGTGTTCATCATGATCCTCCTAATTTTGAGAATAGATCGGAATGTCGTCAATGAAGACAATAACAAATCTGTCCAAGTAAGGACGAAAGATTCTGTTCATGTAATCCAAGAATATGGCAGGTGTATTCGTTACACCAAACAACATCACAAGATATTCGTAATGACCGTAATGGGTACGAAAAGCTATTTTAGGAATATCCTCGACCTTCACTCAAATCTGATGATAGCCTGGTCGCATATCGATCTTAGAGAATACTGCTGCTCCTTTTAGGTGATCCATCAAGTCATCTATCCTCGGAAGTAGATACTTATTCTTGATTGTGACCTTATTCAGCTGGCAATAGTCCACACATAATCATGAAGTCTCATCCTTCTTTCTGACTACTAACACTAGTGCTCCCCATGGTGACACACTAAGTCTAACAAACTATTTTTCCAAGAGTTCTTATAACTGCTTCTTAAGCTCAACTAACTCTGATGGTGACATCCTATAGGGCGCTATAGATACAAGACTAGATCTAAACACAAGATCAATGGTGAACTCTATCTCCTGCTCCGGTGGTAAACCAGGTATGTCATCAGGAAAGACTTCAGAAAATTCATAGCATCCAAATCTATCTTGCTCTCGACTTCTAAGGAAGACAATAGCATGTATCCCTAAGCTCCTTTTTTCAAGAAAGCTCGAACTTGGTTGACCCTCAAAAATCTAGAAACTTCATCCATAGGAAAAACTATGGTTCTACTAGAACAGTCTAATAGGATATGGTTAGAAGACAACTAATCCATTCCTAAAATTATGTCTAATTGGGAAAGAGGTAAGCAGATCAAATCAACAGAAAAGATTTGACCCTCAATAATTAAAGGACAATTTAAATAAACTTTGGTGATAACAACAGGTTTAGCAGTAGGGGTAGAAACAGTCAAGTCAAAAGGTAAGGAAGACACAGGTAAACCAAGTCATCGCGCACAGTCATTAGAAATAAAAGAGTAGGTTGCCCCAGAGTCATACAGTACAGTCAAAAGATTACCTCTTTTGGTACTCTCTCCTTGTATCAGATATTCAGATTCAGAGGCTTCCGCTTCACTCATAGTATAGACTCGGCCTCCTGCCTCTAGTTTTGCAGCTCATGCAGCGTTGACTGAAGGCTCTGTCTTAGCTTGATTGCAGTCCCTAGAGATGTGTCTAGGTCTTCCACATCGAAAATAGGTACTTCCCTTGATGGTGCAATCCCTCGTTAGGTAGTCTTTTTCGTATTTCATACACTTTGGCGAAGACACCATATTCTGACTAATTCGATTTCCACCAGAACCTCCGCTGAGACCTCCACCAAGCGATTGTTGTTGACTCCCCAGTGGTCGGGAATATGGTTTCCTCTAAAAGCGATTTACATTATTGACACCTCCTCTTTGGAACCTAGTAGGTCCAAAGTTATGATTCCTCGTGTCCCGTGCCTAATCCAAATCTTTCACTCGGCAACATGTGTCCAACAGCTCTGAAAACTGGTTGATCCTTAAGGTTATGATCGCCCTTTTCACGTCATGCCTCAATCTTTCCTCAAATTTCTAATACTTGCACATCTCATCTGGATGGTGTTGGAAATACGTTGAAAATTTGGACAAGCTCTCGAACCTTGCGACATACTCGCTGACAGTCAAGTTCCCTTGCCTCAAACTAAGGAACTCCATCTCTTTGGCATGCATTGCGCTTGCTAGGAAATATTTCTCCAAGAAATTATCCTTGAATACCTCTCAGGTGATTACTCGACCTTCAGCTTCTAATAATCTCTGTGCTCTGTTCCACCAATCTTTCGCGTCTCCGATCAGCATAAAAACAACATAAGTTACCTTCTTGTCATCGGCACAGTTCATGCCTTTGAAAAATTTTGTCAACTCCTTGATCCAAAGACTAGCCTTATCTGGATCAAATTCTCCCTTAAACTGAGGAGGGTTATTATGACGAAACTCTGATAAATTTTGAGCATCGGCTGAAGCTCCTAGCTATCGTGCAGCCCTTTCTTACTGTTGAGCAGCTCTCTCAGTTTGTTGTGCAATGATGTCCGCCATTCGTTGCATTGCTTTGATTGTTGTGGCCATGCCTCCATCGCGTGTCATTTCGCTTTTTCAAGGTAGATTGAATGAAAAACACAAGGAAAAATTAGATGTATCCTTTCGAAATACCAAATACAGAGAATCACACAGCACAAACAAGACAGACCTAACCACAAAGACCCAAAAGAAAACTTAAACTGGGGCTCTGATACCAAACTAGTGTAACACCCCTTTTTGAGGAGGGAACGTCACACCATAACCATGAAACGAAAACAAAATGTATAAACCAAGACCTGGTTCATTATAATATAGATAAGCCTATTTAGTTGTAATCGTAAAAATGATTTAGTGAATTCTTTCTTTTTATAAAAATAAGATGATAAGACATAGTTACAGCAGAAAGTATTATGAGAAGTAAACCATACATTCATACCTCGTACATATATATATACTTATATCATACTTGTTTAGGTACATCATTAGATATACAAAAGGCAGAAGCTTTACATGCCCCAGAATGATTACACATATACAGCCCACTAAAAGACAAAACATCAGGCCCCCACAACGATTTACAGATAGCCATCAGCGGCCATCAACAGCATCAGTCCTTAAAGCGAATGAGAATGAACCATAGTTGGATCCTCCTCAGGGTCTTCCTCGTCAGAGGAAATCCTCATCGAAGCAACCGAGTTGCAAGCGGGGGCTCGTGCAGAGGATAAGAACGAATCCTCTTGTAGGGAGTAATAGCAATCACCCCACGTATCATGTATGGGCAAGCAAAACTATAAATACAAGTGAGCATTAAAAGTAAAGACAGGTGGATCATAACATCCACAAGCCAGAGACACAGTCACGTCTTCGAGGTAGATGCAGCGATCCGTACTCAGGTTTATGTGCCAGCAGTCCGGACCTCCATGAAAAGTCAATCTCACATAACCCAAAAAGCCACGCAGATGGGACGCCATGTCCAAACAGGAAACTAATCAAAATCAGGCAAGAAGTCAGGGAATTCGTGCACTTCCCCTTCTTCACCGATGTCTTCAGAGAGACACATAAATAAACAGAATAGCAGAAATACAGAACAGAGGTAAGATATCCTACATTCAGTATCAATTATGGCAGTAAAGAAATAGAATGGCGTAAAATGCCCATATAGCATTTCAAGAATAATAATCAGCATCAAGAAGTAAATAGTAAACAACTTAACAAATCCAAGCAGTTATAACATCAATAAGGCAACAATTTCAATCATCGTATAAATGAATGTCAAGTAATATATGGACACACTATGCACGTGCACATGATACCGAAATCCTACTCCATGGAGCTAGGCACAAACATCGGAGAGAATGATCAGGGAGACATGCCAGTATCTTGTCAGCTTAAAATCAAGTGCTTTCCAGAAAATCAATAGTTTTGCGCAACAAGACTTTATGCAGTGGAATCCTTCACAAGATCGCGATATAGGACAGTGTCTCAGTCCGAATCGCCAGTGCATTTGCATCGATCTATCCCACCTTCCAGAAGAGCTACGAACTGACCATTATGAGACACCCATACCCCTACGCCCCCAATGTCAACATTATGACCTACACTAGTCTATTCGCACTCGCACTATGGTGTGATTCAATCTCCTAGTCAATATGGCCTTAACAATAGTCCACCAGACTTTCACAATGCATGATGACTCAATGCATATTCATGTATATTCAACAATGATATACTCATCCCATAACATGCTATAATTTGGCCAAGTTAAACATCAACAGAATTTTGGTCCCACTCATGGACCCATATTAACATATTATCAAATTCTCAAATGACACAATACACTTTTTAAGGTTTATTATGAAGTTTTTCTTTAATTTAACATTTTTTATGAAATCTTTCTCTAGAAGAATTCTCCTGTAATTCTCATTAAATCTTTATTTCTCTTAATTAGCTAAGTTCTTTACTTAAATTTAACCATATTCACTTAGAACATTATTCTAAGGTTCTCAAGTCTCACACTCACTCCTACTCTTCCCTTAAGTTCAAAAATCACTCTAGGTCATCAAATAAATTTATTTCCATCACATTGTTAATTACTTAACACTTAATTACTTAAGTTCCAAGGTTACCCAAAAATTACATATTTGAACCCAAACAAAAGCTCTAGAGGCCGTGAGCCTCCCAAGGGGGTAAGAACCCAAAATTTTCCATTGCTCCATTAATTTTTATTCACTTGATTAGTTATCTCTCCAACTTGTTATAAAATTTTAACCATGAACACCCTATTGAAGGGGGTATGGCCGTGAGCCTCATTAAGGAAAGTAAGAAACCCTTGCTTCCAATTCACATTTCCAAGCCATCAAAATCAATCCAAGATCATCAACATACACAAATACAACCAATAAGACCACATAAGAGGAAATTAATACAAAGATCATTAAAAAAACATATAACTAAGAGAGTAACCCTAACATGGTTTCTCACAACCAACACACAAACAAGCTTCCCATTACTAATAGGGGTTGAAGTGGATAATCTTCCTTTTACCTAAGAGAAAAACAAGAAAAGAAACTTTTTTGATTGCTCCTTGTAGATTCGGCCAAGCTCCTCTAAAAACCCTAAGAATCACAACTCATCAAATCAACACTAAGGCTTGAGGAAGAAAGGATCATTGGTCATGGTGGTGGCTATGGAAATGAAAAAGAAGAAGAGAAGGTAAAGAATCAAGAACATTACCTCAAAGCTTCAAGCTTTGAGGCTTGAAGAATATGATAAAGATGGAAGCTTTTTAGGTAGATTCCACCTAGAAAAAGGTTTAGAATGTGATGGAGCTCAAGAAAATGTGGTTACTTGAAATTTTTGCAATCATGGAGGTGTGAAGAGAGGTTGAGGCTGTGAGGTAGGAGAGGAGAGGAAAAAGAGAGAAAATGTGAAGGAGAAGGTGAGAAAAGAAAAAGGTAGAGAGAGAAAGTGATAGTAAGGTTTTTGAAATATAAGAGTAAAAATGAAAATATTGTATTTTGGTCACCTTTTTTCCCCTTTGGCCGTGTAGCTTCACAAAGGAGAGAGGGAAATTGGCTTCTCCAACAAGCCAATAGGAAAGTACTAGGAAGTTTCCTCCAAAACTTTTTCAAGAAGCCAAAGTTCACATTTTTGAAAAGTCAACTTGATGTGACATAAAGTAGATTTCTAGATAAGGTGATAAGAATTTTTACTACAAACTATTACCCAATGGACAATTGTTACAGTTTACAAAGCCAGTATTTATTGTCCAATGGATAATAGAGCGTACAGCAAAATTTTTATCTAACAGAACATACCACAATTTTATTTATCAGATAAAATCTCAAAAAACGTAAACCTCATAAACCATGCCCGGCCTCAGGTTTAGTAAGATCCCCCGTCGATGTTTCCATAGTTCAAGGTTTACCAGCATCGGGGAAAATATTTCATTTTTCCAACTCCGCTCAGTGTGTACAACCAGAAATATATTAAAATATTCAATTTTTCTGAAAAAATTCATAAATAACACAAATATTGTAAAATGATTATTTATCATAAAACAAATAATTTTTGAGATGTTACACTCTTGATTTGTGCATGCATGTGTATAGAATAGTGGAGAAGAAAAAGATAAGCAAGCTTATGGTAGTATAAATTTTCATTAGTTAAGTTGAGTGAAACACTTACCTTCTAGACATTTCTAATACTAAACACTTGAGGGAGTGAGAGTATATCTTGTAAGAATCTATCATTTTTGGTTTATGCTTTTCAATTGAAATTGCCTTGCTTATTAATTTGAGGTTTTAAGAACTGTCACTTCAAGAATGTTTTGATCCCTTAAAATTCTTGGTTACTATCCTTACTTGTAAACTTTTGCATTCTTAAATATCATTGGAAAGTGAATCTCTTTGAATTTTGGTTTTTGAGTTTTTGTGTTTCTTGTCCCTTAGTTTGAATATTTAGTTTGCTCGAGACGTGCAAAAGCTAAGTGTGAGAGAATTTGATAAACACAATTTTTATACATTAGTTAACCCTTATATTTAGTCTCTTGGACCTCTGATATGCTTAATTGATTAGTTTTGACCACATTTTATAAGTTTGGGCTCAAATTAGGCTTAATTAATTTTTTAAGCATTATTAAAATTTTACATTATTTTTGTATTTTGGCTATATCTAGAGTTTTAGATATCTAAACATTATATATCTTACTTTGTAGGAAAGATAAGAGAGAACTCTAAAACTTTCATGAAGAGCCCAAAGCTGACTCAGATATCTAGTTGACCGAATTGGGCTTGGAAGTCAGAACTTGGTTTCTGTCACATAACCTATGTAGCGTGCACTAATTAGTCCATAATTCAGGCTGTAAGTATGACATGGATCTAAAATTGATGCCATTCAAAAGCTAATATATAGATCTTCAATTCTTATGAGATAACGAATTGAAACTACAATGTTTTGATGGCGTTTCACCCCTGTGAAGTCAATTGATAGGATTAGAGACCTGTTAAGAGTGAATTGGACATAACTCTCTCATCTTAAGCCCAATTGAAGTAATTTTAGTGGCTAAGGAAAGCTAAGAGGTAGATGAATAACTTTAACCTAGGGGCAAATTAGGATTCTTAATTTTTAGGTTAGTTATTTTTGTATAAATAGGGAACCCGAAATAGATAGAAACAAAAGTCACTTGATTCTTCTACCTAGAGTTTTCTCTTTTCTTTTGCAAACTATGTGTGGTAGTCATGCAGAGCTAATTATCTGAGATCAATCCAAGGATCTTAAGGAAATTCTGGTTTGGCTTTGAGATTTTGTTCCTAATTTTGATTTTGAATTGAATTAATTATCTTCTTCTTCTCTTGATTTGGATTTTGAATTGCATGATTAGAGATTTCTATTATATGATGTGATTTGATTGAATCCTTAATCCTAATTAAGATTTATGATTAAATTATGATTAATTTATTATGGTTTATTCATATGAATTGAAGAAAGTTAGCTTGATAGATTTGTTAATCTAGGTTAATTGAATTCTAGCTGTTAAACTAACATAGGTTATATGATTCTAGCAATTGCAGATTTATGAATTATTTGTTAGTTAAATTCTAGGTGATTATCTAGTATTGAATTCTATGTGTTTGATGCAGAGATTTCGGTCAATCATAGATTAACTAATTAATTCAATCAAGATGCATGTTTAGTGATTGATGGCAAGCCAACTAGATTTCTAACGGTTTCTTGGATTGGTTGCTTTGCAATTTAATTTTCTTTTTTATATGCAATTATTACATTTACATTCTGCATACAAAATCCCCCTTATGTGATTTTGATTTGGTTTGATTGGTATCTTGATCCTCAAAAGATGACTTAGTTCACTGCCTCGTACTACAAGTTATTAGTAGAACTAGAATTTTATTATTTGGTTGAGCTCGATACTCGAATCAAACATGCCAAAGAGGAAAATAGACTAAAGCTTCTTTTCAAGCAAAATACGTTGTTTCAACCACGAGACCACCTAAATTTTTATATGTTGATTTATTTTTGTAATTCCTTAATGACATGTTAGACTTGTATATGTGTACAATGGTAGCATATGACTTGCTTAACATGCTTGTTTAATTTTGTGACAAACTGAGTCAATTTAAGCATTTTGTTACAACACAAAAGATAAAAAGTAACTTAAATGACTCAGATAATAGCATAAATTGCTTAGATGAGGGAAATAAATATGGATAATTTATTTCAAGGTCACAAATGTATGAAACAATATGTAGTTAAAGTTTCAAGGTAAATTAAGTTAGTTTGATATTTTTAAGCATATTTGTTGTGCATTTAATATCGAATTTACTAGCAGCAGATATGCAAAAATAAGATATTAATGAAATAATAATTTAGATGAATCCTGATATTGATTGGCAAGTTGTTAGAAGTTGGAAAACTTGTTTCAGCTAAATCTAAGTGTTCTTAACAGATCAGGAAGTATCAATGCTATACTTAAGTGAAATAAGTCATGAACGGCAGCCCCTATATTCGACTTAAGTTCCTGATATTTCATTCCATTCCTATCTCACTTCACTCGTTTCTCACTCATGAAACAACAAGCACAGCATCAGGAAGCAAGGAAACCAAAGAGGAGTAAGCTAAGGAGGAAGAGGAAAAGAGAAGGCAAGGGAAAAGCAAGGCCATTTTTTATCATCCATCATCATAAAGGACCTAAGGTAGGGGAGTTTCTATTCATCTTTTTCTTTTTGTTCACCTTGAATGAAACTAGGTTTTATGAGTAGAAAATGGATTTGGAGAGTCAAATCTATGTTCTTGGCTTGGTTCTTGACTCCAAGGACTAAGTTAGATTGTTTTTAGTTTAGTAAATGCTAGATGGCCATTTAGGGCTTAAGCCAAACCATTTTGGTTCATAAATGAGGAACTTGGCAAATAGGTTTAGTGTGATTTTTGGACCTAAATCTATGCCTAGATGGATCAATATGTTGTATGAGAGTTACAATAAGTTTAGGGGCCTAGATTAGTGTTAGAAATTA
The DNA here is from genome assembly GCA_029884595.1 of Ormosia semicastrata. Lineage (NCBI taxonomy): Eukaryota > Viridiplantae > Streptophyta > Magnoliopsida > Fabales > Fabaceae > Ormosia > Ormosia semicastrata. Next base: position 11,421,236 of record JAQQTO010000062.1, on the reverse strand, counting down.
AAAGAAAATTGATCTTGAATGATTAGAAGTGAGTAAAGTTCCAATGGAACAGTACTTGGATTCTGCATAATTCTGTAGAATCCTCTGTAACAAGCTCATATCGCGGCGTGACATAGCTGCGTCAAGGCATGAGTTCCAATGTGAGTGCACCCGAGAGCTACACATCGCGGTGTGACTGAGAACCACACCAAGGTGTGGCGAGGTAGAGAGCTAGGCGTTGCGACGTGACATTGCTACGTCGAGCCGTGAGTTCTAGGAATTCTCAAAAATGTTATTCTTGATGTTTTGAAGTTCCCTAATAGTTGGGATCTTTTGTATATATTTTCTAATGTGTGTTGAAACACAAATAGGGATATTTCAATAGGGAAATTATCACCTAGCAAGTTTGAGAAAGCTTAGGCCTTTGAGCATCCAAGAGTAATGGTTTGTCCTACATAAATATCTAGCACCTTATGCCACTTATTATGGTATTTGTATCACTTAAGATGTAATGCGTGATGATATGGTGTTTAGATGCATGTCTGTAGGATGGTCTGATAGTATTAGTCTTTGTGAGTATCCTTTGATGATGTGCATAATCATTTAGGCCAAGGGAGATAAGTGGGACGTCTGTAAAGGTTTCTTTGAGCCTGGATTCATGCCCTAGCTTCTCGACAGTGCCAGGGTACATGTAATGTGAGCATGAGCTTTTCCTCTATTTACCACAAGATAATACACTAAATTAGAAATCCTAGTTAAACATCTTAGTTCTAAGTTGGACTATGTATGTATGTTAGAATGTATGCTAATTTGGTATCTTTTGTTACTAAAATATGACCTTATAAAGTTTAAACATATCTTTTCTTAGCATGTGATAAGATTATGTTTATTATGCTATGTGTGACTAGTTTTGGTTTACTCATACTGAGAATTATTGATTCTCACCCCACTGTGTTGCCATGTAATTTCATGTGAAGGTTCTTCAAAGAAAAAGAAGAAAAAGGAAGCTAAAGAATTAGACTAGTTCTAGTTTTATTACATTACAATCTTTATATCTTTTTATACTTCTTTTGTAATGTAAAGAGTTATGTATTACTTCATGCCCCCTTGGAGGCTAATGTTTTATATATGCTTTTTGTTATGAGTTTTATGTTTTCTGCTTTTCATAAGGCTCTCTATAATGACTCTAGTATACATTATGGATATATTATCAGGCTATTATGTATGTAGTGATGTTATAATGCTGTTTATCATTATAAGTGTTACATTTATTGAGATTTTAGTGTTAGGACGTTACAATTTGGACCAACTAGAACCACGAGCTTAGGTGGTAAAAGATATGACTTTGTCATTGTGAATGACTTCTCTAGATTCACATGGGTTCTATACCTAAGCCACAAGGATGAATCTTGTGAGGCCTTTAAGATCTTTTGCAAGAAAATACAAAATGAGAAAGGTTTATATATAGTTGCCACCAGAAGCAATCATGGAGGAGAGTTTGAAAATCAAGCTTTTAGAGAATTCTGTGGTGAAAATGGAATTTCTCATAACTTCTCTTCTCTTATAACACTTCAACAAAATGGTGTTGTAGGGAGAAAGAACATATCCTCGCAAGAAATGGCAAGACCTTTCCTTTGTGATAGTGTTTTACTAAAATACTTTTGGGTAGATGCAATAAACACTTCTTGTTACATTTAGAACTATGTTTTTATAAGGCTAATAATCAAGAAAACTCCATATGAATTATGGAAGAGAAGAAAACCCAACATATCATATTTTCATACTTTTGGATCTGAATGCTTCATCTTAAACATCAAGGATCAACTTAGTAAGTTTGACTCAAAGGTAGACAAAGGCATATTTCTTGGTTACTCAACTTCTTGAAAATCCTACAGAGTCTATAATACTAGAACTCTTATTGTAGAAGAATCTATGTATGTTTCTTTTGATGATGCTAATCCCTCTTGTAAAGTTATGGTTTCTGATCTGGAAGAAGAATTTGAGAATATCACTGTAAAAGATACTCCTAAGCTAGTTTTTGATCTACCCACTCGAAAGAAAGAACCTTCTAACTCTACTGATGATCCTTCTAATGACCATCAAAAGACTCCATCTGGAAACAATATCAGAAGTCAGACTCAGATGACAAAAGAGTGGAGACATCTCACATCTCATCCAAAAGATCAAATTATTAGAGAACCTTCTCAAGGTGTGAGAACCAAATCATCATTTAGAAATAGTGTGAAAATTGAACCTAAAGAAGTAGAAGAGGCACTTTAAGACAAAAATTGGATAGAGGCCATGAAAGAAGAACTAAATCAGTTTAAGACAAACAAAGTTTAGACGTTGGTTACTGAACCTAAAGATCATATAATCAATGGAACTTGTTAGGTATTCAGAACAAGTTGGATGAATCAAGAAATGTAATAAAAAACAAAGCAAGGTTGGTTGCTTAAGGTTACAACCAGCAGGAAGGTATTGATTTCGATGAAACTTTTGCTCTTATTGCTAGACTTGAAACTATCAGAATCTTACTTGCCTATACAGTTGACAAAGGTTTTATCTTATATCAAATGGATGTTAAATATGCTTTTTTGAATAGTTATATTTATAAAGAGCTTTATGTAAAACAACCCCCTAGTTTTGAACATAAAAAATATCCTAATCATGTTTTTAAACTCTCAAAAGCTTTAAATGGTTTAAAGCAAGCTTCTCGGGCTTGGTATGAGAGACTCAGTTCTTTTCTTCTGAAAAATAGTTTTGCAAAATGGTTTAACACAACTTTTTTTACAAAGCATCATAAAGTTGATATCTTGTTTTTTCAGATTTATGCGGATGATGTTGTTTTTGGATCTACTAATGAACTTCTATGCAAGGAATTTTCTAATCTTATAGAAGGAGAATTTGAAATGAGTATGATGGGTGAACTAAAATTTTTCTTAGGGTTACAAATCAAGCAACAAAGTAATGGAGTCCTAATCTATCAAGAAAAATACACTAAGGATCTTCTCAAAAAATTCAAAATGGACTCAACAAAGAAGACGAGCACACCTATGCATCCTTCTCAAGTTCTGGATTCAGACGAGAAAAGTAAACCTATTAGTAAGAAACTATACAGAGGTATGATAGGATCTCTTCTGTACCTAACTCCTAGTAAACCAGACATTCAATTAAGTATTGGAATATGTGTTAGATTCTAAGCAAATCCTAAAGAATCTCATTTACAAGTTGTTAAGAGAATCTTCAAATATTTAATTGGAATGACTAATCTTGGTCTTTGGTGCAAGAAAAGTACAAATCTTGATCTTATACGCTACTACGATGCTAACTTTGCTGGTCATCATGTTGAGAGAAAAAGCACCAATGGATGTTGTGGTTTTCTTAGAAATGCTCTAATCACATGGTCAAGCAAAAAGAAACACTCAATTACACTATCAACTATTGAAGTTGAATACATTTCTACTTCAAATTGATGCTCTCAACTTCTATAGATAAAGCACTAATTAGAAGATTACTGACACACTAAAATTCCTATATATTGTGATAATACTTCTGTTATCAATTTGGCTAAAAATCTCATTCAGTATTATAGATCAAAGCATATAGATATTAAACATCACTTCATTAAAGATCATGTTTAGAAAGGTAACTTTGAACTTAAGTTTTTGAGTACTAAAGAACAATGGGTTGATATCTTCACTAAACCACTTTCTGAAGATATGTTTTGTTTAATCAGGAATCATCTTAATATGGTTTGCATTTGAACATATTCATGTTGCCTAAGTTTTAGTCAAAGAAAATCTCATTCAAAAAGATAAGAATTAGAAGCAAGGTGTTAACTATCAGAAGCTATGTTTAGAAGTTAGTATCAGAAGATATGTTCAGAAGTTAATATCAGAAGGATGTTCAGAAGTTATCATCAGAAATCAAATGTTGAGTTTGCTGAGAAATTCAAGGGAAAAGTTATCGTTGTTGACACAATCTCTCTAATGGTAATATAGCCTTACATTTCAGTAAATATGATTAGACTCTTCAGGTGCCACACTCTCTCTTCTCCTAACGGATACTTTTTTACCCTTTATAAAAGCCTCAAATAGTGAATCAGAAAATCATAATTTCACCTTCTCTTAAGCCAAACTACTCTTCTCATCTCTCAAACTCACAATTCCTCTTGTCCTCTCGAACTCAAAAATCACAAAACACAAAACAACCATGAAGAAGTTAGGTCGTCTAATCAATGCCATGCCAAAAAAGAGAAAATTTACCCTATCAGAATTTACCCCTCCTCGAAAGAAAACCAAAATGAAACATTGAATTTGAAGACTCTTCACCTGAACCTTCTACCCCACTTTTCTCAGATAAATCTGTCTAAGCCAAATTCAAAGATAGACCTGTTGTCACTAGAAGATCAGTGAATCTTGATAAAATAGTTGAAGATGGAATGGATGTCAAAGAGATCATCAACTTTCAACATTGGAAAAATTTATTGAAGATTATAAAACTTGTCTATCCAAGACTTGTTTGAGATTTCTATACTGCTTCCTCGATCAGTGATGATCCCATGGAAATCAGAAGTAATGTTAAAGAAGTTGACATTATTTTGAACTAAGAATCTCTATCCAAGATCACCAAGGTAAAGAATCATGGTGAGTCCATCTACCTTCAAAAGAACTGGTGCGAAAATTATGGAATAAGTTAGCAAGATATGCTGACATCTGGTCTTACAAATCTTGATGAGAAAATAATAACTACAAAGAAGCTAAACCAGACTTCAAGATTTCTTCACTCTCTCATCCAACACTTTGTACTATTGAGAGTTGGAAGTCTTGAAGTTGTTTTTGAAGTTGACTGATGGTACTACACCATCTAAAGGAGAAAAAGTTGTTGAATCTCCACCACCTCATCATTCACTTCATGATAGTTGCTTTGCTAGCCAAGAAAACTACCAAACTAACTTATGGAATGTTTCTCACCAAAGTCTTCCAACACTTTAATAAACATAATTTTTATAAATTAGTTAACTCTCATATTTAGTCTCTCAGACCTCTTATGTGCTTAATTGATTAGTGTTTGACTTATTTTATAAGTTTGGGTTCAAATTGGACTTAATTGTATTTTTCATCATTATTAGGAATTTTACATTATTTTTGTATTTTAGGGATAACTTGAGTTCTAGACATCTAACAATTATAAATTTTACCTTGTAGGAAATCTGAGATAAATATCTACAACTTTGATGAAGAGCTCAAAGGCTAAATTAGATGTCAAGTATGTCAAATTGGGCCTAGAAGTCAGAACAGAGATGTTGTCACTAGAACATAATATACAGAGATTGGGCTATAATTTGGGCTGTATGAGTCATATGAAGTTAAAACTAGTGCCATTGGAAAGCTAAGACACAGGTCTTCAATGCTTATGAAGACCACTTATCAAAACTATAATGTTTTGATTGTGTTCTCACTCTTTGAATTCAATTAATGGGTCTCGAAAGCTATTAAGAATATTCTAGGCATAATTCTCTCATCCCAAGCCCAAATTAGGCAAATTAGGTGTCCAATTAAAACTAAGAGGAAGAGGATTAACCCTAAACTAAGGAAAAACTTAGATTTTTAATTTTAGAGATAGTTATTTAAGCAACAATAGCAACCATGAACCTAACCCTAATTTTATCTTAGCCGCTCTTGCTTGCACTTTCTCTCTTTATCTTTCTTCCTTTCCCTTCTCTCTAGGTTTCTTTCTTTTCTAATTTTTTTCTTCCCTTCCATCCATAGAGGGCTAGACTCTTTTTCAATCAATCCTAAGAATTGGCAATCTTGATGTTTAATTCTGAGATCGTGTTTTGAGTGTTTTACATTTAATTGTTAATCACGTTTCTCTTTTGCTTGTTAATTATGTTCCGCTTTTACCTCTCTTGATTTTATTAAATCTTGATTGAATTGCTTAATTTGATTTCGATGTTGACGTGAAATTGCATAATTACCATGTGTTTAATAAGGATTATAGAGACTAAACAATGCATCATATGTGTTTGATGGTTTGTTAAGCTTGGTTTAATTATGAGTTTTAGGTTAATTTAGGATTAGATGAGTACTTAATTCATTTAACCTTAATTAATTAAATTCTAGATGCTTATCTAGTAGAGAATTCATAGATCATCTTAAGATTTCTTGATATAATCTAAGACCAAGAATTTGATTAGCAATTGAATGGATTCCTAGTGATCAATGATGGATTAAATTCAAGATTTGTTTATTTCCTTGGATTAGTTGTTTACTTAATTCTATTTATAGTTTTTAATTGCTTTTGCTTAATTAATTCTGTAATGTTTTCCCTCCTTTGTTAACTTCTTAATTTGATTACTTAATCAGAGAGATTCAAGGGCTCCCAGATTGTGTCTTATACTACAAGTAATTTGGTGAATTGGATTATAAATTGATATAATTTTATAGTCTCAATATCTATTACACTTTGGAGTGAAACTTGAAGGAGAAAAGACTTTGGATAATGGACCAAAATTCACTTAGAAGAATCTCTCAACCATAGGAATCAAAATGGCTACTCAAAAAAAGCCAAAGAAAGAAAAAGATAGAAAAGAAAAACAAGAAAAAACACGAGTCTGCTGCTGAAAAACTCAAAAGAAGAAGAAAGAATAAAGAAGATGCTGGTGTTGGTGTGAAGTTGAAGGGAATTGCTCCAAAGCCCTCAACATTTGAAAAAGAAAAATAAAAAGAAGAGAAGGAAATAAGAATTGAAGTTGTTGAAGAATTTATAAAAGAAAAAAAATCGAAGAATAGAAGAAATAAGAAAGAGAAGTTATAATTGTTTTTTATGAAGAAACAATAGAAGAATTGAAAGTTGAAAAAACCCAAGAGCAATGATAAGATTGATGCTGCAACAAAAAGAAAAAGGAAGGAAGAAGAAAATACTGCAAAAAAAAAAAAAAAAAAGAAGGAAGAAGAAAAAAGAGTTGGAAGCTCAACGATATTTGGTTTTGAGCTCTTGTCCATTCTAGAAGAAAATGACAAGATAATCAAAGTTGTCATGAGCAAGCTGGAAAGGATATATGGTGGAGCTTTTGAAGACAATCCTCTCCCAATTATCAAAATCACTCAAGGTACTATTCCAACCTCTAAGTTGATTTTTGAAGCTGATAAGGTCCTGAAAAGATCTTAGAAAACTCCATCACTCTCTTTTGAACCAAAAACTTCTGAAGAAAAAGAAAAGAAAATAAAAGAAAGTTTGTATGAAGAAAAACCTTCAGATCCTATCACTCCATCCTCCGAGAAAACCAAGGATGAACCTCACACTCCACCTACCATGGGAAACCTTTGTTCGATCAGTCTATACCCCAACCAACTTAGCACATTCCCAAAACTCACATCACTTTCACTAAGCACACCAAAGTTCTTCAGTTCAGCTCAAAAGGAAAAAGTGTTGAAAAGACTATTGTTCAAGATGATGCTTTTATGCAAAAGTCAGTCAAATCAAAGAGAGTCGCTCAACTTCAAGCTTCACCATCCTCCAGAACTGGTATACGTTTTTCTCTTCTACATCCCAGTTATTGGCAAGAAAGGAAACTTGGTTCTATTGAAGATTGTTTGAATGCCTTAACCACTGAAGTCCAACGGATGAAAACAGAAATGCAAGTTAGGATGGCCAAAGTGAACTCTGCTATTACTGCTCTACTATAGAAATTTGTTCATTTTAAAGAATGGTGGATTTAGAAGTTTGAAGACATAGTGATTCCAAAAGACCTAGAGAAAAGGGATTGACCCTTTCGATCTTCATTCTTTCTGAGCTCTCTGTGATGGCTTTTTTTCTACCCCGTCTTTTTGCTGATGCCAAAAAGAAGAGAAAAACATAAGATTTAAGAGCATCATGTTTAAGAGGAGCATGTATATTTTAAAAATTTTAGGAATCATCATTCTACATTCATGCTTACCTTCTGTACTTACTACTTTTTAATGATAAAGTAGAAATGTTTCTCTTGATTACATGTTTATGATATTCTACTCAGATAATACTTGCCCTTCTAAATTTTGCTTCTAAGCCTATTGCTTATTTATACTTATCATTCAAAAAGATAAAAAAATCTAAGTCTAATTTGTCATCATAAAAAAGGAGGAGATTGTAAGCTCCAAAGCCCTTTAGAAGCATTCACTTGCTGAAGTTCTTTAGTAACTTCTAAGTTTTGATGATCAACAAACTTAACTTTAGAATCTTTTCTTTAACAAATTATCTTTAGTGTTTAAAAGAATAAATTGAGAAGACCCTCAGACTCTTTTTACATATATTGGGAATCATCTAAGTGTTGTATGATGAGAATCTCTTTGAAATCAAAGTTGTCTTCAAAAGATTTCTAAAAAAGACTAAGTATGGAACTAATCTCTAAAAGGAATAACTACTCCTTCATGAGGAAGTTGTGAAAAACCCATCAGAAGTGAAAGTTCTAAAGAAAGTACCTCATAAGATAAGTTTCTGAAGTCAAAGTTCATTAGAAGACAAGCTTCAAAAACCAAGTTCATTAGAAGACAAGCTTCAGAAACCAAGTTCATTAGAAGACAAGCCTTAGAAGCAAAGTCAATCAAAAGACAATAATTAGAAAGCAACACCATCATAAGATCGTCCTATTAGAAACATCAAGCATCAGAATAATCAATCTTTTTAGAAGTATCTAAGTTTAGAAGATGTATCCTGTACAAATATAGTAAAGTTCAAGTCAGAAAGGCTTAGAAGTTCGAGACTTCTATCTATAGTTGGAAAAAGACTAAAGCAAATAAAGAAAAGTTAACTGATCACTACAGAATAAGAAAATGGTAATTGTGCTCAAAACAGTAACCGTTAGAGCTTCAATTGGCTAGTTCCTGAAAGCCTATAAATTGAAAAAGCTTGGTAGTTGGAAGACATGAAGCGAACTTTATTCTTCCAAACTTCTAATCAAACTTTTGAACAACCAAATCTCGTTTTTGATCATTTTTTTTATACTGAAACCTTCTTCTGATAAACTTTTTGAAAAGAGAAACCCAATCTCTCAAGTTTGTATTTGCATATAACTGCTCTTTAAGTGTTAGAGAGCTTAGAATCTCATTCTTATCTCAATACCTATTTGCTTATATTCACTCCTTGAGTGTTGAGAAATATACGAACCCAAACTTCTCTTTGTATCCTGCTCCATTAGTGATCTTAGTGATAATCTAACTTGAAGTGGCTAAGGTGGAACAAAAACTACTTGTAATCTAGCTTGGAAAAGCTAGTGTTAATCAAAGAATACTCATGTCAATATAAAATCTTGGTTTCTAACTAGGGATTGGACGTAGACAAGTGGTTTGGCCGAACTAGTATAAAATTATGAGTGTGAATCTTCTCAACTCAAACTTTTATCTTTTTTTATCACTTAATTCTTATCTTTATCACTTGTCTTTATATATGAACTATTTCTTAACTTCAACAAGATGTAAGTTCTAAATTAAGCTTAAATTAATTTCCTTTCATTTTAGCAACTTTTATGTCCATATAAACTTCTGATCCATACTCTGATACATCCAAGTTATAAAGCTTGAGAAGTTGCAAAAGTTTTCAGGATTCCTTAAAAAATCAGAGGCATTATTGAACCCCCCCCCCCGCATTCTCGTGCTCTTGCCACTTTCACCCCATTCCATTTGGATCTATATAGTTAAAGTTATGCAACATTATGCAGCAGCCAAAACAAGGCATGCTACAATTTTGTTAGAATTTAGCTTAACTTTAAACATACATTGGGAACTCTTGAGAAATGCAAGAATCCTAAGATTTTACAGCAAAATGTTTTATATCTTAACTTTAACATGCCATAATTCTTATGAGATTTAGACCCCTGTATAACAAAATTATGCAATTTGGTTTAAAGGCTGTCGGAATCCTATTTATTCAAGATTTACCTAAATTTTGAACAAAAAATGGGAATGATTAAGAATAATAAAAATCATTGAATTTTTACCACAACATGGCTCATCTCTTAGCTTTTAAAAGCAATAAGAAGTAATTAAAAAAGGATTTCCACTGCCCAAGTTATGCAACTAAGACTACAAGCTATCAGAATTCTAACTTCTACAAAATTAAGGCCATTTTCAAACAAAAATTGGTATTAATTAGAAATAGCTTAAATTCAAGTAATTTTACCACTTAAAGTACTTAATTTTAGCTTTCAAATGAAACAAGTAGTGAGTCATTTGATTAAGTATAGCCCTAGTTATGCAAAGAAACTTGTTAGTCATTGCAACCATTACCCAAGAGGGGGTGAATTGGGTGTAAAAACTTTTTCACAAATGCTCTTAAAATAAACACAAATATTTAAGCTATTAAATAAAAGAAAAGAAATTGCGAGAAGAAGAATAAAAGCTTTAAGAACAGCAAATAAATAAATGTGTAATAATATAAAATTGTATAAAATAAAGAGATTGAGAAGAGAGAAGCAGGCACGATATCTATCCTGATTCGACCACTAACCTACTTGTGGTCTACGTCCAGTCCTCAAAAACAATTTGAGATTTTTCACTATATATACAAGCTTCAATAGGTGCTTGCAACCGTTACATAAAAGAGCACTTTTTTACACACAGGGAAACTCTACCCTTGTGCTAAAGTCTCAGCCTGTAGGGATACCACACAGTTATACAAACCTTGAAGGGATATCTCACCCTTATACAAATCTTGAAGGATACCTCACCCTCAATATAGAAGAACAGAAATATAGATGAAGAGAAACTCTCACTCAGAGCAAATTATACAAATTGAAGTGCTAAGAGGCTCTCAAAGAATATCTCAAAGTTTCAGCAAAAAGAGCACAGAAAATAAGCGTAAATTATAAATCATATTTTTCAAAGCAAGCGTAAATTAAACATATAGCTGGGCTCTATGCAGATGAGACCCACAGTCTCTATTTATAGAGTCAGATAGACAATTAGCCGTTGTAGCAATTAATTTTGTGATTATTATAAAAAAAAAAGTGTCTGTTACATACTATATCAGGATCTGTGTTTACCGTGTTTATTCGAATAAGCCTTCTGCTATTCGAATAACACGTTCTTTTAAAAACATTCTTGAAAAAGGTTATTCGAATAACACAGGTGTTATTCGAATAATGCTGCCACAAAAACTTCCTTTAGAAAACTAGTTATTCGAATAACTCTAAGTTTATTCGAATAACACTGGTTAAAACAGATTTCTGGAAAACAGTTATATTTGAATAACTAACGAGTTATTCGAATAGCTAATATGAAATAAGCCATTCTGAAAACTCTTATTCGAATAATAAGAGTCTTATTCGAATAACACTTTAAAACATAGTCATGCAGCAGCCAAATTTAAAGCTTTATTTGATTAACTAATGACTTATTCGAGTAACTCAGTTTGTAAAACAATTATAAATGTTTAAAAAACATCCCAGAAAGTTTATCAAAAACACCAAAACATTTTAAAGTTATTTTCAAGATCAAAACAGTTTTGGTATAAGTTTAAGGAAACATTTTTGTTTTATCTTAATGCACTATGAGATATCCAACGAGATCCTCGAATAGAGAGACTCTAAGTCCTAAAGCTATCCTTATAAGATCTTGGACTTGATCTTTCCATCATTTTCATTGTTGTCTTCACGTTTGTTATCATCAAAATAAATCTTCAAAGACATATGTTTAATCACATTCTCCTTATGTTGAGCTTGATAGATATCTTTTGCTTTCTTGTTGCAATGCTCACTCTTGGTACTTGGACTAATCTACAAAGTATTGCTCACTTAAACAAGCATAGTTAGTCCAAAATCATAATTCAATATCTTCATATGTATGATTCATAAATGTTTAACTCTAGTTTGCTTAACATGCATATAAGACTTTCATAGACACATCCAAATAAGATATTTATTAATTATTAATGGATATGCTCTATATAGGATGCAACAAAGAACATAAGCAAAGTGTTCTTTTTATCTTATATTTGTCATCATCAAAACTTAACATATTAAATCATTTGGAGCAAACTTATTTCCACAATCTCCTCCTTTTTGATGATGACAAACCACTAAAGAAAAAATATGTTAAGCAATATACAAGAATGGATATTTATGTAAGCATATCAAACAATAAGTACAAGAGCATATTTTTCTTTTCAATTTTCACTCCCCCTATTTGACATCAACAAAAAGGCTTAGAAAGAAAAAAAATATTTTCTCCCCCTATAGATTCTACATATGATTCAAGAATAGAGAGATGAAATAAGCATACTTTTCAAGATATAGAAGATTATTCATGCAATGCTTGTCATATTTTTGTATGTCAACATTTCGCATATAATAGCATTAAAACACTTTATGTAATCAAACAAAGATGTAAGGCAAGAGATATAAACAACTTAAGAGCTAGGCTCCTCCTCAAAATATGCATATTATCAAAGTAACAGATAAAGAAAATATGTATATGAATACCATGTAAGCACATTACCTTAAAGAAAAGCAGGGCAAATATACATCTTCTTAATCCTTCAAACAAAAATCATTTTAAAACTTCTCCCCCTTTCAAAAAGAATTTTATAAGAGCACATTATATTTTCAAAAGCATTTTAGAAGGGTAGAAATATTTTATATTAAAAAAAACATATTCATTAAGACAGATCAATCCAAGTCAAAAGAACATAAGTACATCTCCTTGATGAAATATGCTATAGGGATCAAAGCATGTATAGAACTAATATCATTCACCCTAAAATGCAATGACAAAATAGCAAGTTAATATCCAATTAGGCACTTTGTCAATGCTAAGCATACTTCTCATGTAAAGAAAGCATATAATCATTTAAGATTAATTTTTCAACAAGTATCATATGATCCATACTATATAGAATACCACAAAAGCTAAGGGATAAAGATACTTATTGAGTTAGATAAAGAGTGATGCTTCTTTAGAATGTTCTTCGTTTATTTGTCCTTTGAGTTTGAGCTTTCTTCCATTGAGTATTCCATTCCATGCACTTGAAGAAATGCTTCTTTATCTTCCTCTTCATTTGAATTCCATTCAACTTTTCTCGTTTATTCATATATGCTTGGATGTAAAAAAAATCTGATGGCTATATTTGAAATGCATGGAGAGACTTGCAAAGCTAACTTTAAAAGTCCTCTAAAACATAGGTTAGCATCAAATATCATGTAAGCCCATTTATAAGCATAATTTAGGTTGATATATAATTTAAAGCATGTATCACATTATCAACCATGCAATGTTAGCTCTAACAAAAATGCATGAAACACATATGCACTTGAATCTAAAAAAAAATAGTTTAAACATTTTAAGGCATGATTCAAGTTTATCAAGAAACATATGATCATTATCAAAACTTATTTAGGCATTTTTAGGCAAAAAAAAAATTATTATGTAAGGTATGTAAAGGTATAATACAACTCTCTACTTCTCCAAATATCATATGATATCAAATTTAAAACATAAATAATGATAATAGATTGATATCACTAAAAATGTACTCTTTGAATTTTTGTAGACGACTCTCACTTCCACCAACTTCCAAGCTTCAAGCTTTCATAAGGGAATAGAAATTCTTTGCACCCCTTTTGAAAGTTGAATCCTTTTAAACTTTACTATCCTCAAGTTGAACTTATTCCATTTAAATGCTTGCTTGAGGTAGTTATCACCCTACAATACAATTCAAAGTACTTTCATTGGTATCCATCAATTTTGGATCCATAGAGGTTAGTCATTATGCCAAACTCATAAGCAAATAAGCATTCAAAATAATATAACAACAAATGAGTTCACAAAGGCAAAAGAAATTTCATTTCATTGATCAATTTAGCCAAGTACATATATTTATCAAAAGAATAGTCAATTACATTTGATTAAGCATTTGCATTTTCAGTCTAATTAAAAAGAATTTAACATATATTGATTATTACCACTAATGCTATACAACACATACAGCAAAAAGGAAACGTAGTAGAACCTTTTATTTAAAAAACCCGTGTTTATTCGAATAAAATGAGTTTTATTCAAATAGATGAGCAGGGAAAGCCAAACATTGTGGCCTTTAACAGATTTTATTCGAATAACCTATGGGGTTATTCGAATAGACAGTGAGCATACATAAAAGACTGATAAAACAAGCCTCAGTTTATTCGAATAAACTGAATTTTATTCGAATAGAGACGAGACTACAGCAAAAGCAGAACTGACATGGAAGTCAGTTTATTTGAATAAGCTTAGCTTTATTCGAATAGGCAGAGACCAAATTAATAAACTGTAGTTGCTAAGGGTCAGTTTATTCAAATAAATGTAATGTTATTCGAATAATACTAATATGCAACATAATTTTGATCTGCTGATTGATCTTTATTCGAATAAACCTAGATTTATTCGAATAAATCTATCAGAAACACAGTGAAGTATACGTTCAGAACTAGTAGCCAACCAAAAAAACTTATTTGAATAAGACTTGCTCTTTATTAAAAAGGCATTCGAAAACATATTTTAGTGACTACAAAAAGGGTTTATCTGAATAAAAACCTTTCAATTCAAATAAATATATCAGAACATCAGCAGCGGTTTAAAACCAATAAGTGCAAAGATTAAAAACAACCAAGCAATTTAGCACTCATTTTAACATGCATTCATAACAATCAAACCAAATTCTTGATTCTTACAAAAGCATTTTGAAACAACCAAGGATTATGTTGGAAAGTAATAAAACAAGATAAAACCATCTAACACAAATACTCATTTTAAGTTATGATTAAACAAAAACTCATGCTCAAGGATATTATCATCAATCATGTCATTTCAAACAATGAGCATACTTTTATCTAGCATATTAACGTGTAGAAACATTTTCAAGACATAAAGCTAGAAAAGTGTAACATGAGTTTCACTTATCCAAGGATTGCAAGTCTATGCTTTATGGAGACAAGGAAGAGAGCTTGAAATTATTTATGATATTTGTATTTGGAGCAGCCACTTTCAAGATGTCAAAGTCACTTCTTGGCCTTCAAGTACACCTACAACATACTTCAATTTTTGACTTTTGGTACCCAAATTTTATTGGGTCCTTATGTGTTAGTTTTCGAATATTAATTTATTATGCTCTCATAAAGATTAATTTTTCATAGTATGTAAATTGAGCATAATAAATTAAATAATTAAATACCATTAAGCACATAGTTGATAGCATACTTACTTTCATGATATATAAACAATTTTAAAGCATAGCAAACATACCTAGGCATTATAAAACCTTATGTACCAATATATATAACAAATTAATGAATTACGATATAATAAAAATGAACATAATCATGTGTTAAATATAATATTCAACTTTTATCAAGTACATATGATTCTATTAATCAATTAAGGCCTACAAGGAATATACATCATATTCATTGACTTTACATGTGAGTGTGTATAAGAGGTAAAAGCTTTTGATACCTTGTCCTTGGTAATCAAGAAAATACTTTTTCTTATCCATTGCTTCTCTTTTGGAGTCTTGAACTTTGCAAGTTCTATATTTTGTACTTGAGAAGTTTTGGTTGAAGCCATATTCCTTCTTTGACCAAAGTTTCTACCATTAGGCTTTGGAAGCATTCTCCTTGATGACTCCTATTTCTTTTGACCAATTTGTCCATCCTTTTGAGAAATATTCTGTAAAATTGAAATACTAGGAGGATATTTTGGTACCCATTTCATTTTGGATCCTTGAATGTTAGTATTAGGGCCTTTAGGATTTTTAGGAACCCATACTATACAATTTCTCATATAAGGATTTCTTCTATAATTACATAAATGAGAAATATGTCCTAGATGACCACAAAATTTACAAATAATTGAATTTAATGATAGCTTGATCATTTGAATATCATTTTTGAAAAAATTAAGCATTTTTTTATTTTTATATTCTAAATTATTTTTGTCATAAGCCTTGCTTGAATTTTCACATGGAATAACACTAATTTTATTCTCATTAACAAGCATAGAATGTAAACAATTAGAATCATTAGCTTTAGAAAATTTGAAAGATAAGTCTTCAACTTGATTTTCTAAATTAATGCATTTTTCACAAGAAGATGAGGTTTCATATTTCAAAGGCATTTCTTCATCAAGAAAAGTATGTTCATTTTTCAAAGTTTCAATTTCATTTTCAATAAAGGAAATATTTTCCAAACACAATAAGTTTTTCTTTTCTAAATTCAATAAACCATCATACAGTTCATAATATGCTCATTGTAACTCATTGTAGGAAGGATTATAATCTAGTTTAGAATTATTTACCTCAAAGTCCTTTTTAGCTATATAGGAAGTGGTCTCAATTTCTGGCACACTTGGCTCTTTAAGGAAATCACCTTCTTCCTCATCAATTTTGTTTTGCTTTGCCTCTTCTTCAAATTGAGCATCATCGTCACCAAGAGGCATTTGGCTCCCTTCAATAGTTTGAACATCTCTTTGAGGATGCGTTTCATGATAAGTTTCCTTTAATGGCTTTTGCTCATCTTGCTTTCTATATACAACTTTATGCACAAAATCATTGTTAGCAAGATAAATAACATTAAGAGCATCTCATATATCTTTAGCACTAGAGTAGCTTTTAATTTTAGCATAAGTTTCATCATTCAAACTACTTCTCAAAATTTGTATAGCTCTAATGTTCAAAGAAAATCATTTCTTATCACAGGTATTCCAAGTTTGTTTTGGTTTGCAAATAAATCCATTTAGCACAACATCCCACAAATCCAAATCAATAGATTGTATATAAAATTCTATTCTAGCTTTCCAATAAACAAAAAGCACACCATCAAAGAATGGTGGTTTATCAATTTCAAAACTTTTCATTTTGAAAAACTTTCAAGGTTGCCAATAAACAAGGATCTTTAACTCTAAGCGGTTAAGCTTTCACCAGAGCACGAAGCTCTGATACCACTTGTTAGTCATTGCAACCATTACCCAAGAGAGGGATGAATTAGGTATAAAAACTTTTTCACAAATGCTCTTAAAATAAACACAAGTATTTAAGCTATTAAATAAAAGAAAAGAAATTGCGAGAAGAAGAATAAAAGCTTTAAGAATAGCAAATAAATAAATGTGTAATAATATAAAATTACGTAAAATAAAGAGATTGAGAAGAGAGAAGCAGACACGATATTTATCCTGGTTTGACCACTAACCCACTTGTGGTCTACGTCCAATTCTTGAAAATAATCCGAGATTTTTCACTATGTATACAAGCTTCAATAGGTGCTTGCAACCGTTACATAAAAGAACACTTTTTCACACACAGGGAAACTCTACCCTTGTGCTAAAGTCTCAGCCTGTAGGGATACCTCACCCTTATATAAACCTTGAAGGGATATCTCACCCTTATACAAATCTTGAAGGATACCTCACCCTCAATATAGAAGAACAGAAATATAGATGAAGAGAAACTATCACTCAGAGCAAATTATACAAATTGAAGTGCTAAGAGGCTCTCAAAGAATATCTCAAAGTTTCAGCAAAAATAGCACAGAAAATAATTATAAATTATAAATCACATTTTTCAAAGTAAGCGTAAATTAAACAGATAGCTGGGCTCTATGCAGATGAGACCCACGGTCTCTATTTATAGAGTGAGATAGAAAATTAGCTGTTGTAGCAATTAATTCTGTGATTATTATAAAAAACGTGTCTGTTACATACTATATCAGGATCTGTGTTTACCGTGTTTATTCGAATAAGCTTTCTGCTATTCGAATAACACGTTCTTTTAAAAACATTCCTGAAAAAGGTTATTCGAATAACACAGGTGTTATTCGAATAATGCTGCCACAAAAACTTCCTATAGAAAACTAGTTATTCAAATAACTCTAAGTTTATTCGAATAACACTGGTTAAAAAAGATTTCTGGAAAACAATTATATTCGAATAACTAACGAGTTATTCGAATAGCTAATATGAAATAAGCCATTCTGAAAACTCTTATTCGAATAATAAGAGTGTTATTCGAATAAAAAATTAAAACACAGAGTCACGCATCAGCCAAATTTAAAGCTTTATTCGACTAACCAATGACTTATTCGAGTAACTCAGTTTGTAAAACAATTATAATTGTTTAAAAAACATGCCAGAAAGTTTATCAAAAACACCAAAACATTTTAAAGTTATTTTCAAGATCAAAACAATTTTGGTATAAGTTTAAGGAAACATTTTTGTTTTATCTTGATGCACTATGAGATATCCAACGAGATCCTCGAACAGAGAGACTCTAAGTCCTAAAGCTATCCATATAAGATCTTGGACTTGGTCTTTCCATCATCTTCATTGTTGTCTTCACGTTTGTTATCATCAAAACAAATCTTCAAAGACATATTTAATCACATTCTCCTTGTGTTGAGCTTAATAGATATCTTTTGCTTTCTTGTTGCAATGCTCACTCTTGGTACTTGGACTAATGTACAAAGTATTGCTCACTTAAACAAGCATAGTTAGTCTAAAATCATAATTCAATATCTTCATATGCATGATTCATAAATGTATAACTCTAGTTTGTTTAACATGCATATAAGACTTTCATAGACACATCCAAATAAGATATTTATTAATTATTAATGGATATGCTCTATATAGGATGCAACAAAGAGCAAAAGCAAAGTGTTCTTTTTATCTTATATTTGTCATCATTAAAACTTAACATATTAAATCATTTGAGGCAAACTTATTTCCACAAAACTGAGGACTGTTAGAACTAAAGTTTCAAGTGCAGCTAAGTATCCTATCTTACTCAATTTAATTCTATAGGTTTTGTAAGACCATGCCATTTTGTGCACTGTACATATGTTAAGCACATTATCCTTACAACTTCAACATAAAACTAGGAGTTTGAAATAGTAATCTACCATGACACCAAAGGTTTATTTATAATCACTCATACTTCATGTACTCACTTTACCTCCGTAAAATAAGACACAACCATAAGAATGCAAAAGTAATTATCTCTATTGGCATTTAAGATCCAAAATAGTATATATACATAGGCTAAAGTTCAAGTTTCACATTTTAGACTTCAGGAGCATCTCTTACATACCATGCATTGCTGCCATTTTATTCCAAGTTGTATTAGAAACTAAATCTAAAACATATATTTTTGATCAAGAATTAGATGCAAAGTATTAAGAACTCAATTAAAAATCAAAACTATATATGAAATTTTCTATTATTGTGAATTGATCTACTAGCATCACATTGATGCCCACTACTGGCTAGCCATAAGGAGTTAGGTTCTTTTGAAATACCACTCCCTCATTTACCTATGCTAGAATATGTTATAATATCCTAAATATATATGGTAGCTTATCATGTGTATATATTAGAACCAATTAAGAGGAATCTCAGTAATTATTTTAGGATTATATAACATTGTAATTAATGCTGACACTAAAATATATAAAAATCATATGTAGTCTGATTTGACACACAATTCAACCCTAATCATATTGTTCTTGATACTCTTAAGTTGGAATCAAAGTAGGTTTCAAACTGTCTCTCCCAACAAAATTGTAATCTGCTGAAACCATTGCTCAAGGGCAAATTCTAGCCTTCACCTTCTTCTTTGCGCCTCAATTCCGGCGAGCCCTTACTATTGTGACTCTTTCCAGCAATTTTTTTCCATTGATCTAGTTTCCATCAACCTTAGACTTTTAAATTTGATCTTGAAACACCTAGAATCTAGAGTGCAATGTTTCGAATGCCTAGACCTAGAAGTCAAGCTGCCACCACCCCCTTCACACGCCACGAAGAGCTCCCTACACTAGAACACCCTAGTCAACATGTGAGGGAGTGTGAGTGACTTTTTTGGTACCATTCTTCCATAGAATCATGCGAAATTGCTTGCATGACACATCCCAAGCACTATCGACTTTCATCTTTGCCATTTTAAGGGTGTTTCTAATTGTAGGTGCCTTGGTTCTTTTGTTTTTAGGTGATTTACTGCGTGTTGTTGATTCCAGACCTGCCTAATCCTTTTTGGACCTATTTCGGGTATTCCTTTTATTTTATTTTTTATCATCTTCCTTTGATTTCTCACAATAGGTGACAATATTTCTAGCATTTTAGGAAACTCTAAGTCTATTTTTCCCGATTTAGTCGCCAAAAGCTCTATCATGTTAACCAACATAAGTGTCATGTCAATTACAACCAAGAAATTGACCGAGTTAGCTGCTTACAAGTCTTAGGAAAAACGTGGTAAACCAATATTAGCCAATTTTTCTTATGTTGAGTCAATACCATCAACGCCTAGTGTGGCCATTCCTCCTAGAGATTATGAAGCTTTCCTTTGCTTTAAGGCATCTTCTCAGTCTTTGGCTAAATGAACTAGTAACCCCACTATATATTTATCTCAGTCATCTCTTGGGCGATGGATAATTGACTCTGATGCTTTTGATCATCTTTATAGTAATAAGGATTTTCTCACTTCTCTTACCTACTCTAATAAATCACCCATTGTTACTCTTGCTGATGGAACTAAAATAACTATTCATGGTATTGGTCAAGCACAGCCACGTCCTGTTGCCCAAGTGGCTTCTATACTCAAGAGGGGGGCGAATTAAGTAATTAAAAATTTTTTAAAAACTTTTCGCAAACACTTTAAATATAATTTCTGTTGAAGTTATTTATGAAGTGAAAAGATTGAACAAGGAAGATGGAAAAAGTTCTCACAAATTTAATAAGCCAAAAGATGATTTAATCGAATATTTATGAAGTTAAAGCACAAGTATAGAGAGAAGAGTTCAAAAAAAAGCAAACACTGGGATTTATCCTGGTTTAGCCACCAATCACTTGTGACCTATGTCTAGTCCTCGAGCATCCACTCAAGATTTTCTTCACTATCAATGCAAGCTTTCAACAGGTGCTTGCTACCGTTACAAACCTGAGCACTCCTCACAGCTTGGGATGCCTCACCCTTTTGCTTGAGCCTTGACAACAGGGATACCTCACCCATACAAATTTTTTGAGGGATGTCTCACCCTCGTTACAATCAAAAGAGAATAGCAAAGGAAGAAACTCTCACAAAGAGTGTGTATTACAACTTGAAGCACTAATGAAGCTCTCTCAAAATATCTCAAGAAACTCAAAACAGAGCAAAATAAGAGAAAGAAGTGAAACTCGGATTAAGAGTAATAGAAAGATGTTTTTCACTTTTTGTATATTATAAAATATGACCTAGAAAAATCTATTTATAGTATTCTCAAGAAAAAGACCTGTTGGGGAGGTCATAATAAAAGTCCAAAAACTTATCGTTGCGCACTTTCAACCGTGATGTAATCGATTATAAGAATCATGTAATCGATTACATTGTTCTTGAACTCAGTTCTGGGTTTTCTGGGCTGATTAAAATTAATTGACTCATGTAATCGATCACCAAGTCTCTAGAAGCAATGTAATCGATTACATATCTCATGTAATCGAATACCAAGCCTCTGGAGGTAGTGTAATCGATTACAAACCTCATGTAATCGATTACAAAGCTTCTGACTCTTGAGAAATGGTTTCCCGCATGTTTGTAATCGATTACCAAAAGCTTTGTAATCAATTACAAGGTCCTAAAGAAGCTGTAAATTGATTACTAAGCCTAAGGATAAGCTTACAAACATCCTTGAACCCATTCCTAAGCCCCAATTTAGCTTTGCAAACATTGAGATTTCATACAAAAACTTAGTTTGTTAAAGAAAATAGGCTTGTGTTTCATAAAACAAGACTTTAGAAAACCAAACAAACCCTTTTTAGAAAGACGTTGAGATAATTAGGAGAGCTTCTTACATTAACATTCTAAGTTCTAAAAACTATACCAACTTTGCTGCCTCTAGACTTGGTCTTTGACTTGACTTTGTTATCATCAAAATCGCACTATCTTCACGATATAAGCATTCACATTCTCTCCCTTTTTTATGATGACAAACTAAAAAAAAATGAAAACAATAGAGCAATATATGTATATATAAGTCAGAAATAAAAACAAATGCTCTCCCCCGGAGTTTATGCAGAAAGATCAAAGGGGTGTAAAAGAAAAAGTCAAAAGAAACATTGTCATACACTCCCCCTTACTTATACAAATATACAAAATCTATCCCCCTTTTGGCATTATCAAAAAGCGATCAAAGCAATAAATGACATAAGCACAAAAGAAAAATGGACTGAGTTTCAGTAGCAAGACAACATAACCATGATTACCAGCCAGAAAATCACACCAACAAAACATCGGATAATATATGACCAACAAATTAAGGAAGATATCCAAAGAGACAAACAAAAAAAATTTACTAGTCATCAGTATAGATTATATAGAAATCAGATATTAAAGTGTGTGAATAGGATAGTTATAAGAAGCAGACACGTAGACAAAATAGGATAAAAGAACTAATGATCAGAGCATAATAAAAGGTAAACATCATGACTAAGTCGCCCCATCATCACTATATAGCCTCGCTGTCATTGATATCCTCAGCATCAAGATCCTTAACTGGAAGTGCTGCATCATCATTACTAGTACCAACACCAGCTGGAAATGAAGGAGGTGGAGCATAGGAGGTGGTAGCTTACCCAGCCTGATGACTTGGATCACCCTCGAGCATAGTGTGTATGTAAGCAATATCCTGATCTGAATGAATAACATACTCCTCAAGGCGATGAACAGAGGTACGTAGTTCACAAAACTGATCGTCAATGTATGTGCGAAGACTACAGATTTCTTAAAGTAAGAGCTGCATGAGAGACTCAGTTGGACTAACCTAAGGAAGTTCATCACCTGCATCCTCGTTATCTCCCTAGGGTATGTTCCCAGCAGCCCCGTGATGCAGATAGTACCATGTGTCATCATATTTCTTCAGTTGGAGCTTCTTTAAAGTGTATAGGCTGATGGATTCTGGTCCGTTAGAGCTTTCATCCTTAACCTCTCCAGACAGGGGAATATGGAAATGTTCCAAGATCACAGTGACGAGTATGGCATAAGGCAGAGGATGAGGATCCTTCCGAGCGCACAGCATATGTTGAATGACATAGAAGGCCCAGTTAATGGAGCGGTCTGTGTTCATGGCCCATAGAGTGAGAACATCATCATGTAGGACCTGTGAATAATTACCTTCTCTGGCAATCAGGGCCCTAGCTAGAATGTAGTGCAGGACTCTATTTTCCATAGTAAGCCCTGTAGCCTTAACCCGCTAATTGGGTGTATAATCTATTCGCACCAATGAGTTCAAGGCAGACTTATATTCATACTCATCTCCCCATTTATTAGTGCCAGTGAATCTGGTACAATTGGAGCTTAAGCCAGTTAATTGATACCATAGACCAGGATTAATGATAATTTTATGCTTCTTCACTTCAGAGACCAGACAATCGTTCTCATATTTTAAATTTGCATAAAATACTCGAACTAGATAAAGGTAAATATTTTTCTTAATGCTAAGAAAAGGAATCAACTCTAGGCGCTCAATCAATCGAAAACACTATAACGGTTCACTAGCACAAGAGTCTGCAGTAATGTACCTGGGCTAGATAATTTTTTGTAAATGAAATGTCTTGCAAAAGGTTTCTACTTGTTTGGAGGTCCTGAAGTGTCTAGACAGATCAAGTCTAGGAATGACGAGAGGAGAAGCCTGTGAAGATGAAATATTGGCCACCCCTGTTCGTGCCTTTTTCACTTTTCGTGAGGATTCTGCCATTGGGTTGAAATAGGGTGAAATGGATGGAAGAAATGTGAGGGAAATAATGTTCAGGAGTGTTTGTGGAGCTTTGGTTCGTGGGTCGTGGAGGGGGAAGAACACGAACGATGATGGGGCTTGTTTAGTGAAAAATGGGTGATGGGTTTTGTGGAGAAGGTATTTCGAGTGATTTGGAGGTTAAATTTGGTGATTTGGTGGAGAAAACGTGAAGAAAATGGGTGATTTGGGATTTTGGTGCCCCGGGTGGAAAGAGAAAGGAGAGAAGCTTTTTGGTTATGGCTGCTCATGCATTAAGAGACCCTTTAAAACCTCCTTGTAATCGATTACAAGGGGTTTATAATCGAAGATCACAGGAAAAGTGGAGGAGACAGGATGAAAGAAAGTAGGAAAGCAGATGGACTGCTTTACAATAAGATATGAATGCAATGCAGAAAATATTTTAAAGCATTAAAACCAGAGATGAAGCTCAGTATAAACAGATATTAAAGCATAAAAGGAAAAGCGGAGGAAACTAATTATTATTAAAACATAAAGAAAAGATTACAAGATTGGAAGAGGGGAAAGGGGGAGAGTTTCTCTCACTAACCTCTCTAAAGGGATCTAAAAAATTATGCATGCCCAACATTATGGGTAGACATCCATTTAAAGACTAAAATTTTTACTATTACAACAGTAACGCTACAGTGTCCCGCTATAGTGAACAGTAAAATAGTATTCAGTAGCACTGCTACAGTGAACAGTGTTCAACAATAGTCTTCCGCAGCTTGCTACAAGGTTTGACGAAATTCAGTCTTCGATAATGAACAGTGTTCGACAATGAATATTCTTTAACAAAACAGTGTTTCGACAATGAATAGGCATTGTCTATTCATCATCCTTCAGGTCGATTGCGTAACAGTCGTCTTCATTCTGATTTGCAGAATCTTCAGACAAGGAGATTGAAGGGCAAAGAAAACCAGATTTTTTAGGAGCTGATTCTCTGCTAATGGCAACGTCCATGTCCTTGTAAAGTTTGAGGACATCTTCCATGTTCTGGAATAGATGTGCTTTGTCGGAGGAGGCAGCAATAGCATCCAGGATCTTTGCTTTCTGATTCAAGAATTGATAATCAGCTTCATCAGCAGTCTTGAGATATTTTGGGTTCTGTCAGAACCATAGTTTGATGTTGTCGGGAGATGCTCTGGAGGCGTCAAAATCAACCCACCATTTAGCAAAAGCTTGCCTTTGCAGTGTAGGGAGAAGATTGGGGAGACCATCATGAGTCTAATATTTGTACTTCCAAGAAAATATCCAAGCAAGAGAAAGTTTGGAGAAGAAGTGAAGATCGACAGGAAATAAGTCATTACCTGAATCAAACTTCTTCAAGAAATATTGAAATCCTTCCATGACATTTGTCAGAAGAATCTGCTGGATTGGGCCAAAGAAGTTCCACCATTGTAAGAACCATTGAAGGAACTTATATTGGACATTTTGTTTGAAGTAAATAAGCCAGGAGTGTTAGTTGGACTTGTTCTGGAGCCAAAACATGTTACTCCAAGCTTATGTGTAATCCCAGTAATTAAACCCAATTGGGTCGAAATGCTGAGAAAACTTCTTCAAAGTGTTTGGATTCAAACCAAATTCTGTCGGTGTCATGACCTTCAAAATCTGGACCGTCGAATGGGTAATGAAGGATTCGTCTTTTGGGTCCCTGTAATGCTTAAAAGAGACCGAGTCAGTGTCGACAAAAATATATTCATAAAATTGTCGGGTTTTGTTTGTCGAGATTGGTTTAAAATGAAAACCGTTTGGAAAATTTTTTTGAGGAATTTTGATTGGGTTGGGATCCCAGAATTCTAGTTCCATTTGGATCACAGGCCAAAAACTTTCTTTTGGTATGTAATGTGGTTTGGAGGAAATGGGTTGAGATTGGACGAATAAATATTTTCTTGGCTGGTTGACAATAATGGCTTTGCCTTTGAGTGTTTGGATCATGGTTTGGATGTTGGTTCCCTCGACAAATTCTTCTGTGAAGATTTGTTTCCATGATTTATCTGGGAGATAGGTTAGACCTTGATCTTGCAGGGCTAATAGGGTTGTGATTGGCATGGCATAGTCTGCTTTTGATTATTTTCTCTGAATCAATGACTTAGCTCTAGCTTGGGTTGATGACCCAGATGGAAGGGTCGAAGACCCCGGTTGAAAAGATGATTTGGTTGGCTATGCCAGGGGTGGATTACTAGTACCAGTACCTCTTCCCCGAGAGGAAGAAGATCTCGTCGATCTCGGCATGGGGCTATTTTCCTTGTAAATATTCACGGGTAAGATAGCCAGGTAATGTGTTTGAGATGCCTCTGATATAGGTTATGGTGGTATTCTCAAACAGCGTGTCGCAGACAAAGAACATGTCATTGCATATGCATCAAAACATTGGAATCCTGCACAGCAAAATTATTCAACATTCAAAAAAGAAATTTTAGCAATTGTTCTTTGTATATCAAAATTTCAATTTGATTTATTAAATCAAAAATTTTTAGTCCGTGTCGATTGCAAATCTGCAAAAGATATTTTACAAAAGGATGTTAAAAATCTTGCTTCAAAACAAATTTTTGCTAGGTGGCAAGCAATCTTGAGTTTTTTTGATTTCGACATAGAATAACTCTCCTCCTTTCCCCTCTTCCAATCTTGTGATCTTTTCTTTATGTTTTAATAATAATCAGTTTCCTCCGCTTTTCCTTTTATACTTTAATATCTGTTTATACTAAGCTTCGTCTCTGGTTTTAATGCTTTAAAATATTTTCTGCATTGCATTCATATCTTATTGTAAAGCAATCCGTCTGCTCTCCTACTTTCTTTCATCCTGTCTCCTCCGCTTTTCCCTTGATCTTCCACCTGCACTTTGGTATCAGAGACATCAGTTTCGACAATTTTAAATAGTTGAGGATTTGGAAAATAGAGGCATGGAAGATCCTTTACCTGAGATTTTACCTGTCTGACAATGTTTGTATGAATGTCCGACCAGGTAGGAGGACAATTTTTCAATCGATCATGCAAAGGTTTGATAAGATTACTTAGCTGAGGGAAAAAGTCAGCAACATAATTTAAACAGCCAAGAAATCTTTGTAATTAATTTTTATCGATGAGTTGGTTTGGGAACTTGTCGGCAAACTCAATAACTCGATTAATAGGATTGATAGTTCCTTGATAAATATTATGACCAAGAAATCTAATTTTAGTTTGGAAAAGATTAATTTTTGACTTAGAGACCGCAAGACCATTTCTTTTGATGACTCCAAGAAAAATATTAATATGTTTGAAATGTTGATCTATGGATTGAGAAAAAATAAGAACATATCAATGTAGACGATGGTAAAGTTTGAGTAAGGATTGAAGATTTCGTTCATGATCCTTTGAAATTCAGAAGGAGCATTCTTTAGACCAAAAGGCATTACGTTCCATTCAATCTTGCCCAAATGGTACAATGAAAAGTCGTCTTGTAGCGATCACTTTCTTTGATTTGGATTTGCCAAAATCCAGATTTCATATCAAATTTTGAAAAGATTTTAGCTGAGTACAGTTTTTTAAGAAGATCTTTTTTGTTTAGAATCGGATATCGAATCCATTGGAGTGCTTGATTGAGTGGTTTGTAATTAATGACCAATCAAGGAGTACCTCTTTCGATCTCGGCTTGTTTGTTGATGTAAAAGGCTGAATAGGGCCATGGACTCTTACTTCTCCGAATGAGTCCTTTCGACAGAAGATCTTTAATCTCCTGCTGATAATACTGAACGAGTTCTTGACTCATTTGGATTAGTATAGCCTTCGTGGGAATTTGTCTTTCATTGAAATCTTTTTCATAGGGAAGATCTACCATATGTTTCTTTCTTTCCCAAAAGGCGTTTGGAAGATCCGAACAAATTGATGCTTGAATCTGTTCAAGAAGAGATTGAATCCTTTTCTGGATTTGTGGTTGACTAAGATTGGAATCAATGTTTTTAAAGGAAATTTCCTCTTTTTGATAATTGATTTGATTCTGTTTATATTGGATTAAGTTAAGATTTCTAAGGATCGGTTTCCTAAGAAATTTGAACCTGATTGTTTGACTAAGATGTTGGGTAGTAATCCCTTCATCAGTGATTTATAGAGGGAGAAGTGATCTGATGAACGGTGTTCCTAAGATTACTTCATTTTTGAGATTCTTGACTAATAAGAAAGAAGTGTCAACTTGAAAACCTTGGTTTTCGATGATTGCAGATGAGAGTTTGAATTTGATTTTTAGTTTTGAACTGTTAGCTATGCTAGGCTGTTCAGATGTTTTTTCAAAATACTTTGTCGGGATTAGTCCCTCCAAAATACAATTTGAATCTGCCCTTGTGTCGAACAATGCGACAGTATTAAGGACAAAGTCATCAATTTTGATGTTTATGTTAATAAAGAATTTTTGAATTTTCATTTGATTAATTATTTGTGCAAAAAATTCTTCATCTTCTTGATTTTTAGTCTTTTGACTTTTTTGACTCTTTTGTTCGGGAATTGTTTCTTTATCAGAATCAGTTTGAATATCCTGAAGTTGGGATATTATAATCTGGTGTAAGCTTTGCTATTCTCTAAGTTGCTTAACTTCGATTTTCAGATTATTAATCTCGTATTGGAGATCTTGGATTGTTACAGTTTTCTTAGAAGTTTTCTTTTCAAGTTTTTTTAAGTGTTTCTGTCAGATTGTACTTGTTTTGAATAATTGGTTCCTTAAAGGTTTTAGAAGAACTTGCTTCCATTGAAGATTTTATTTTTTCTAAATAGACTTTCCTATCTTGAGGGTCGTCGATTGAATTAAGGACTTCGAATAGGAGATCTTGCTCCTTTGTTAAGACATTGATTTTAGGAGAATCTGATTCTCCTTCAGATGAAATATCATCATGTTGGATTTGGTTTAAGTCTTCAGAGGATTCTTTGTCGGATTCTTCATCGGATGATTCGACTAACAAATTATTAATTTTTTCTTCGATCGTCGGTTCAAGATTTAAAGATTTTATCTTTCTTTTAACCTACAATATTTACTAATATGACCAGGTTTACCATAGTTATAGCAAATTATAGGTTTATTTGGGACTTTGATATTGTCGATTGGAGGTTCGGACTTAAATTCTTGTTTAAGCCTTCTGGGTTTGGTGCTTGCTTTATGTCGGTAATATTTAGTCTTTTCGACATGATTAGATTTGGGTTTTGGTTTCGACTTTCTCCTAGCACAAGGAAGACCAAATTGTTCGCAGAACGTTCCCAAGTCCCACTTGGTTTGGGCCTTTTCTCTAGCTAGTTAGGCTTGAATCTTGTCATCTTGACAAAATTTCAGGGCTACCTTTTGGATGAAAGCGATGAGTTGACCGTAGCTCAACTGCTCATAAAGGATTTCTCTATTTGGGGATTGACTTCTGATCTTGTCGTGAACCTTGTCGCCTAAGGATTTTGGAAGACCAACAAGAAATTTTTCTTTTCAGAAAGGCTGTTGACTATCCTCTCTGGTGTAAACCCTAGTCAAGAAGGTGTCTCTATACCACCTAAAGTCAGCTAGAGTTTTGCATTTTAAATTCGACAGAAGTTCGGCAGACCTATCTTTCCATAAAGATGGATCTCCTATGAAATGTTGAGCGATTATGAAGATTAGATTATTGACAGCGTCTGGAATTGGCTTCCCTTCACTGAGGATTATATTGCCGTCGGCGTCAGTTTTGACAGCTTCGCCAATTTTGACCTTTTGATCAGCGGAGATGTAGTTATCCCACCATCCTTTGAGTTGACCAGAAAATCCTGATACAAGGATTCTGACAATGACTTTTTCTGGACAATCGTATGAGGTTTGATAAGCAGTCGACACCATGGTCATATGCTGAAGAGTGTTGATGATGGCATATTTAGTCATCCCATCGATGTTCCACTCGTAGATGCTGTTTGCGCTGAAGCTTCTAAAGTTTGGATTTATTTCTTCAAGCAACAGATCAGGAGCTGTCGCTCTTTGATAGTAGAGTTTCGACGAATTTCTCTAGTTAAGAGTTTGGCTAATTACAGGATTTACCTTGATGACAGAATTTGTGTCGGTTTCAGTTTCTGGGTAATCAGATCCTGGTTGTGAACTAGATTGTCGAATTGTATTAACAATCAGATTTTTATCTTTGGATTTACTAGTCTTTGACTCTTGGGTTTGTGGTGTATCTAGGGCGACTAAGTTTAATCTATCCATGAATTTATTAATAAGATTCTGGTTTGATAATTTAGGATTATTTAAAAGTTTAATACTTTCTTTGAGCTGTCGGCTAACCTTGAATGGTTTAAAAAGAGGCTTTTCGACTAACTTGGGAGGTTTAGTTTCGTCGATTTTGGTTCCTGAGGTTGAAGGTTTATCTATGATTTGTTTGACTAATTTTTCACCTAAAACTTGAAGGTATTTGTTTGTATAATTATTTTGTTCCATAAGACTTTTAATGTCTTTCAGATTTATTGGTTCATCTTCTACTTTAGTCTTGAAAGGAGAAGCTAAGACAAGATTGTTATCTTTGTCTTTTACGTTTGGGATAAGATACTGACTGGAATGAGGTAATTCAGATTTGATTAACTCACCATCTTTGCGATGCCAGATAGTAAGACCATTAGCTGATTTATCTTCAATCAGAGCAATGCTCCAGGGATATTCAATTTCATTCCTAATCATGTAGGCATGAAACCAGTTAAAGAATAGGATATGTTGTTTGACTTTGTTGAGAAATTCGTAGAATTTCTCTTCGATTTCAGTTCTGTTTGATCCCTTAAAATTTTTGAAAAACCACTTCCTTTCCGGAGTCCATTCCGCGGAATAGAAGTCTTTCCTAAGGGTTTCCTTATCTATAATGAAGTCAGATAACATGGACATCATCATTAAGGGAGGAATAAGTTGGAGATTGAATAGATTTCTGATCATCTTCGTCTTCACGTTGGTATGTTGGCCTTGGGATGCTTGATGAAGTATCCAATCCTCGAAGATTAATGGTTGAAGGGGTAGATTGGATTGTCGAAAACGATTTTCTAGAGAGAGCAGATCTGTAGTCTTCAGATCTGGAGGATGAAGATTTAAAATATTTAGAAGATCTCCTACTGAAAGCTAATTCAACTCTACCTGATTGGTGTTGGGTGATTTCCTGAATTTTAGGTGTTTCTCTGGGTAAAGTTGGAGTTGCTTTATCCATAATCCATTTCTCAGGGAGGATTATATCTTCCCATCGGATTTGTTTGGGGACAACTACATTGGCCTTTGTTATGTCCATTAAGAATAACATTGTTACTCCCTTGTCTTTTGGTTTTAACACTTTTGAGTAAAAAGAATTCATTACTTTGTACTGAATGCTATAGATTAAGGCTAAAGGGATTGATCCAGGCTTCATGTCTAAGCCACAGACTTTAATGTTTTAAAATAATGTGTCTTGAATATTCTTGTCTTTTAAACTTGCAGTCCTATTAGGATAGCAATTAAAATAGATTGGACCATGACCAAGACGAGTTTCTACGGTTCCTAAAAGTGAATCATGGAATTGATTATGTCTTATGTCTCTTAGACAAAGCAGAACAGATGCATTTAGTCCTTCTCTAATTAGAGGTTTGACAGCTACCTGCGCACATCCGATATGCAGATAATTGTATTTGTTGGCTTGACCTTTTAAGGTCTCTTGACAAAGAAGATGAAACTCTTCATCATCTCCTTCAATGGTGATTTGTTTCTCTACGGTCCTGATAATGTAATCAGAACTCCTGAAGAATCGTCCTTCAGTTTTGTAGAGTTCATTGTTTGGGATTCTGGGGATCTCCCAGTCATCCATGTCTTGATTTATGTTTTCAAAACAAATTTCTTCATTAAAGATGTTTGTTGTAGATGGATTAATTTGTTGCTCAGTGAGCGATGAAGAAGAAGATTAAGAAGATTTGAAAGAAAGCTTAGAAGATAGAGAACGTAACATGGCAGAAGATTTAAACAGAAATGAAGAAGATGAAAATAAATACAGAATATAATATTATAGATGCAGGATATAGCAAGACAGATAATAAGATAGCAAGAAAATAAATAGCAGATAACAGATATGGACTTAATCCCTAATATCATTACCCTCATTTGGTTTCATAGATGTGTAATTGAAAAAACTTAAGTCAAATATTATCCTTTGAACTAGATCTTAAGATTATCATGCTTCATTCTTTGATCTATGTCTGGTTTAAGTATTATCTTCTGAACAATTCGTTAAAATTTAATAGATCATACCCGGATCATTAGCCACCGCGTTTATTTATCAATTCTTAACTATGGTCACCATCGTGCCTCATCCTTCACTACCTGTGGTAACATCGTCGAATTAGTCTTACCGCCTCCCCAGGTCTTACTACTACAGTCCCACAGAATAGATCCAACACCAGGCATTATGTACCATCTAGTTAAGAAAAGATAACATATAGATGCGTACTATCCAGATCCAGATATAAACATTCCATTATTATTTAGTTCAGTTAAGATAATAAATAAAGCAGATAAAGATCAAAGCAGAATAACGATAGATCGATATAATAACATTAATATCTAGTTCAATAAGATAATAGACTACTTAAATCCACCATTTCTAGGAAATTGTGTAATCGATTACAATATGTATGTAATCGATTACGTCCATTCTGTTTCTGCATTTTGCGCCTTCCAGAACCTTTGTAATCGATTACAGAGTGTATGTAATTGATTACAAGACTTCTGATCTTGTATCTCATGCTTTAAACGAGGCACAAAAGCTGATCCAAGACTCTACAAAGTATTTCCAAACCTTTCTCAGCCTGATTTCAGATCATTTTGCAACCAGAATTTTCATTCAAACTAAGATCAAACCTTATTCGCCAAAAATTAAACCTGTATTAAGGATCAAATCATCGTAATTGAATTTCTCCAAACTTCAAGAAAAGGAACATCATCATAGAATAGAGAATATCTTGAGCAGGTGGAGGACTTAGTCATGATGGGGTACCTACAAAACAAACTTAGGGGAGCCTTCGACGCTCAAGTCAGTATTAGATTTAAGAATAAATATAAAGCGATAAAGTTGTGCAAAGACAATTATGCAGCAGAAATTAAAGACAAGATTGATCTAGAATGCCAAGTTCTCTTCTGATATGAAAGAAAGTATCATTAGGTAGGGGTTTTGTGAAAATGTCAGCAAGTTGATTATGTGTTTCAACAAATTCTAAAACACAGTCACCCTTTTGTACATGATCCCTTATAAAATGATGTCTTATCTCAATGTGTTTAGTTTTAGAGTGCAGAATAGGGTTTTTAGTCAAATTGATTGCGCTAGTATTGTATATCTGATAGGGATGCAATCAAGCTAAAGGCCAAAGTCTAGAATTGTTGCTTCATCCGTAGGATTTAAGCACAACAACTTCTGGCTGCAACATATTCAGCCTCAGCAATAGATATTGCCACACTATTTTGTTTCTTGCTGTGCTAGAAAACTAAGGAGCTTCCAAGTAAATGGCATGTCCTACTAGTGCTTTTCCTGTCCGATTTGCATCTAGCAAAATCAGAATTGGAATAACCAATAAGACTACAAGTGGCACCTTTGGGGTACCACAAGCCCACTTGTGAAGTGCCAACAAGATATTTCATGATGCATTTTACAGTACTTAAGTGCGACTCTTTAAGATTTGCTTAGTATCTAGCACACATGCAGACACTGAACATAATATTCGGTCTACTAGCAATGAGATAAAGAAGGGATCTGATCATACCTCTGTACTTAGTGATTTCTACAAAATTACCTGCCTCATCCTTGTCCAAGTAAGAAGAGGTGCTCATAAGTGTGTCCATATGCTTTGAGTTATCCATTACAAAATTCTTGAAGAGCTGCTTGCAATACTTGGATTAGCTAATGAATGTTCCATTTCTTGTTTGCTTGATTTGAAGCCTAAGAAAGAAATTGACTTCTCTAATCATGGACATCTCAAATTCACTTTGCATAAGATTTGCAAACTCTATACAAAGAGATTCATCAATAGCACAAAAAATTATATCATCTACATAAATTTGTACAATAAGTAAATCATGCTTTTTGTTCTTTATAAAAAGGGTTGTGTTAACCTTTCCTCTTATAAAACCTTTTTTTCAAAAGAAATTTGTTCAACCTTTCATACCATGTTCTGGGCACTTGTTTCAAGTCATACAATGCATTTTTCAATTTAAAAACATGGTTGGGCAAATCCTAATTTTCAAAATCGAGAGGTTGTTCAACATACACTTCTTCTTGAATAAAGCCATTTAAAAAAACTTTTAACATCCATTTGATATAATTTGAAATCCATGATGCATGCATATGCAAGTAACATTCTAATGGCCTCTAATCTAGCTACAGGTGCATATGTTTCTTAATAGTCTATGCCTTCTTCTTGATTATACCTTTTAGCTACAAGCCTAGCTTTATTTGTAGTTATTAAGCCTGCTTCATCAAGCTTATTCCTAAAGACCCATTTGATGCCTATAATTGGATGATCATTGGGCCTTGGAACCAGTTCCCAAACTTAATTTCTTTCAAATTAGTTTAGCTCCTCTTGCATGGTCAAGATCCAATGTTCATCATTAAAGGCCTCATTTATGTCCTTAGGCTCAATTTGTGAATTGAAAGCCATGTGGTTACATGCATTTCTAATTGAATTTCAAGTACTTACACCTTTGGATACATCACCTATCAGTTGGTCAAGTGGATGGTATCTTGAGGTTCGTCATTCCTTGGGAAAGTCCATGGCTTGTGAATTCTGTTGAATCGGGGGTTCCTCTTGACTTTCTTCTTGCTTCCTTTCTTTTATCTCCTTGTCATCCAAGAGAATTTTTGCCGAAGCTTCTGCAACATCATCAACAACAAAATCCTTTCTCGATCCATTTGGGTCAGTTTCGTCAAATGCAACATGAATGGATTCTACAACAGTCATAGTTCTCATATTATAATTTCTAAAAGCTTTGCTATGATTAGAATAACCAAGAAATATACTTTCATCAAATTTGCCTAAGTTATCCTTTCCATTATTCAAAACAAAACATTTGCAATAAAAAATATGAAAATGTAAGACATTTGGCTTTCTTCTCTTGTATAATTTGTATGAGTTTTTCTTTAAAATTGGCATTATAAGGGCCCTATTCATTACATAACAAGCTGTGCTTACAGTGTCTGCCCAAAAAGACTTAAGAAGAGTAGCCTCATTGAGCATAGTTCTCGCCATTTCTTCTAAAAATAAGTTTTTCCTTTCTACAACTCCATTTTGTTGTGGAGTTTTAGGGGCAGAAAAATTATGCTCAATGCTATGTTCATCACAAAAGGTTTCAAAAGCATGATTTTCAAATTTACCACCATGGTCACTTCTTATAGAAGAA
Source organism: Ormosia semicastrata (assembly GCA_029884595.1). Lineage (NCBI taxonomy): Eukaryota > Viridiplantae > Streptophyta > Magnoliopsida > Fabales > Fabaceae > Ormosia > Ormosia semicastrata. The sequence continues at coordinate 11,386,143 of JAQQTO010000062.1, read as the reverse complement.
ATAGAAAACTCTTTTTTGTTTTGGATAACTTTGGCAAGTCTTTTAAATGCTAGAAATGCATCATTTTTATTTGAAAGAAATAAAGTCCATGTGGACCTAGAAAAATCATCCACAATCACTAAAGCATAGTAATTCCCACCAAAGCTCATAGTTCTAGATGGTCCAAAGAGATCCATAAAAGCTATAAAGGTCTAGAAGTTGAAACTATATTTTTTGCTTTAAAAGAGACATTTACTTGTTTTCCCTTTTGACATGCATCACATAATTTGTCTTTTATAAAATTGAGTTTGGGTAGTCCAATTACTAGCTCTTTAGGGACTAACTTTTTTAGGTGATCCATATGAATATGTACAATTCTTCTATGCCTTAACCATGAATCATCTTCTTTACTCATAAAGCATTTCGCATCATTTGAGGATATATTGTCAAGACTAATCATATAAATATTATTTACTCTATGACCAACAAATTTTACTTTCTTATCATCTTTTCCTTTAATTACACAACATGAGAATAAAAAATAACTCTATTACCTTTATCACATAATTGACTAATACTAAGCAAGTTATGTTTGAGTCCTTCAACTAGCAACACATTATCAATAGAGGAAGTGGGAATTTTACCGACTTTGCCAACTCCAAGAATCTTCCCTTTGTTATTATCTCCATAGGTTACGTGTCCATATATCTTGGGAACAAGGAAAAAGAACTTGGATTCATCTCCAGTCATATGCTTAGAGCAGCCGCTATCAAGATACCAATTTGAGCTCTTGGCCTTCAAGCACACCTATAACACAAATTCAATTTTTAACTTTTTGTACCCAAATTTTCTTGGGTCTTTGTGTATTAGCTTATGACATTGTGCCTTTGGGAACCCAAATCATTTTAGTTCCCACTTTAGTGGTAATATTCTTTCTCACATTGCATGTTGATGCACTATATCCTTTCTTTCCACAATGAAAACATTTAATGAAAGGACTACTTGAAGTGCTTACAGGAACAAAGAAATTTTTTTTAAAAAAATTGTTTATTTTTGGGGTTATATCCTAAACCCACTTTTTGAAAGAAGCACCTTTGTTTTCTAAGCAGAACATTTAAATTGTCTCTACCAAAAGTAAATCTTCCAAGAGTATTTTTTAAATCTTCAATTTCTTTTTTAAGTGTTTGATATGATAAACAGGAAGTAGATATTGATGCATGTAAGGAGCATGTTATGCAAGAAGAGTTAGCATTAAATAATCATAATGTTTCATTTTTAATTTTTAATTCTTTAATATCTTTGTTTAAAATTCTAATTTTATTTTCCAGAAAAGAGATTCTTTTATTGGACGAAGAAACTAACTTTGTGAGATAAATCAAGGTTAAAAGTTACCTCTATATTGCTTTCATTGTCTTCTTCTCCTCTAGCCATGAGATATAGGTTAGCTTCTTCATTATTCGAGCTATACGTGGAATCTATGTCGTTGTCGTCCTATGCTATGTAGGCTATTCTTCCTTTCTTCTCCTTGGAAGGTCTCTTTTCAAATTTCTCCACCTTCTTTTGATACATAGGACATTCTATCTTTATGTGTCCCAGTTTTCCGCATTCGTAGCATGTGAGTGTGGACGAGGTGCCTTCTCCTTTATGATGAGTCTTCTTTGGCAGAAAAGGTTATCTTCTTGGATTTCCTTTCTTTCTGAGAAATTTTTCGAATTTCCTTACCAAGAGACTAAGCTTTTCTTCATTCAACTCGAAGTTCTCCGTGTCATCTCCTTCATCTTCATTATCATCGTTAATGGTTAAGGAGGTGGCTTTAAGTGCAATCACCTTCTTTTTCTTATCATATTCCTCACTTTGGTCAAGCCTATTAAGTTCCAATTCATGCTCTTGAAGTTTCCCAAAGAGAGTGGCAAGAGTCATGGTTGCCAAGTTTTTTGATTCTGAAATAACTGTGACCTTGGGCTGCCAAATCCTGCTTAAACATCTTAAAACTTTATTAGTAAGATCCTCGTTAGAAAAAGTCTTACCTAATGATGCAAGATGATTTACAATGTGGGTGAAATGCTTTTGCATTTCTTGGATACTTTCTCCCTGATTCATTCTAAATAGTTCATATTCACGGGCTAGAGAATTGATTCTCGACCTCTTAGCTTCACTAGTACCCTCATGGGTGACTTACAAAGTGTCCCATATTTCTTTTACAGTTTTGCAGTTTGAAATTCTAAAAAATTCATTATACCCCAAAATAGTGGTAATGATGTTTTTGGCTCTTAAATTATATTGAACCTTTTTTCTTATCCTCATCAGTCCAATCACTTCTTGGTGTCTCAGTCTTTACACCATTGACCCCACTTGTGCGCACAAAAGCACCATTTTCAACAGCATCCCACATATCTAGATCAATAACTTCAATAAAAATTTTCATTCTTTCCTTCCAATAGGCATAATCATCCCCATTAAGCTCTTTACACAAGAGCCTAGCTTTGATACCACTTGTTGCCCAAGTGGCTTCTATACTCAAGAGGGGGTGAATTGAGTAATTAAAAATTTTTGAAAAACTTTTCACAAACACTTTAAAGATAATTTCCATTGAAGCTATTTATGAAGTGAAAAGATTGAACAAGGAAGATGGAAAAAGTTTTCACAAATTTAATAAGCCAAAAGATGATTTAATTGAATATTTATGAAGTTAAAGTGTAAGTATAAAGAGAAGAGTTCAAAAAAAGTAAACACTGGGATTTATCCCGGTTCAGCCACCAACTACTTATTACCTACGTCCAGTCCTCGAGCATCCACTCAAGATTTTCTTCATTATCAATGCAAGCTTTCAACAGGTGCTTGCTACCGTTATAAACCTGAGCACTCCTCACACATTGGGATGCCTCACCCTTGTGCTTGAGCCTCGACAGTAGGGATACCTCACCCTAACAAATTTTTTGAGGGATGCCTCACCCTCATTACAATCAAAAGAGAATAGAAAAGGAAGAAACTCTCACAAAGAGTGTGTATTACAACTTGAAGCACTAATGAAGCTCTCTCAAAAGATCTCAAGAAATTCAAAACAGAGCAAAATAAGATAAAGAAGTGAAATTCAGATTAAGAGTAACAGAAAGATGTTTTTCACTTTTTGTATATTGTAAAATATGACCTAGAAACATCTATTTATAGTGTTCTCAAGAAAAAGATTCGTTGGGGCAATTTAAGGTCATAATAAAAGCCCAAAAATTAATTGTTGCGCACTTTCAGCCGCGATGTAATCAATTACAAGAATGATGTAATCGATTACATTGTTCTTGAACTCAGTTCTGGGTTTTCTGGGCTAATGTAATCGATTACATGACTCATGTAATCGATTACCAAGTCTCTGGAAGCAATGTAATTGATTATATACCTCATGTAATTGATTACCAAGCCTCTAGAAGCAGTGTAATCAATTACAACCCTCATGTAATCGATTACAAAGTTTTGACTCTTGAGAAATGGTTTCTCGCATGTTTGTAATCGATTACCATATGCCTTGTAATCGATTACAAGCTCCTAAAGAAGCTGTAAATTTATTACTAAGCCTAAGGATAAGCTTATAAACATCCTTGAACCCATTCCTAAGCCCAATTTATCTTTGCACACATTGAGATTTCAAAAAAAAACTTGGTATGTTAAAGAAAATAGGCTTGTGTTTCATAAAATAAGACTTTAGAAAACCAAACAAATCCTTTTTAGAAAGACGTTGAGATAATTAGGAGAGCTTTTTACATTAACATTCTAAGTTCTAAAAACTATACCAACTTTGCTGCCTCTAGACTTGGTCTTTGACTTGGCTTTGTTATCATCAAAATTGCACTATCTTACAAACATAAGCATTCACACGTCCCTTTTTACCTTTAACATATATCCTTTATGTACCTGGCTATCTTTTTAACTTGATATTTGTGAGTCAATTAGTTCTCTCTCTTCATTCTTCTAATACCTTCACTAAAAATCTTGTTCTTTAGCATGATCAAGGTACAGGGTAGACGATTGGAGTTAATCATGAGTCATGAGGACTTTGCCATTTTGATGTGCCTTGTTCTCTTATAGCATGCACCATGACAAATTCTCCTGATCTCATCCACAACCATCTTAGACATCCAAGTCTCTCCAAACTCCAAAAGATAGTTCTTTAATTATCTAATTTGTAGTCTTTAGATTATGAGTCTTGTCAAAAGGAAAAGCACACATGTGCCTCCTTTCCTAGTCACGTTAATAAAAGAGTTGATGCACTTTTTTCTCTTATCCATTCAAATATATAGGGACCAAGTCATGTCAGTTCTAGTTTAAGGTTTCAATATTTTGTAACCTTTATTAATGATTATTCCCATTGCACTTAGGCTCTTTTAATGAAAAATCATTTTAAGTTAATTTCAAAATTTTAAAACATTTTTGGCTAAAACTCGCACTTAGTTTAGGAAAACTATCCATACTTTGTGTAGTGACAATGCATGCTAATAATATCAGTCTTCTGATTTTCGAGAATCATGATAAAATAGGGTATCCTATATCAAACAACTTATCCTCATACTTTGTAATAAAATAGAGTGGCCAAACACAAAAATCAACATTTAATTGAAACAACTAGGACTTTACTATTACATATGAATGTTTCCCTTCAATTTTGGGGAGATGTTGTTCTTACATTGTTATCTGGTAAATCACTTGCCCTCTTCTATGTTAAATGAGCAAGCTCCACAGACTATATTATTTCCTAGTACACTTGTCTATCCTTTGTCTCCTCAAGTTTTTGGTTGTACCAGTTTTGTTCATATTCTCACTCCAAGGAAGGACAAGCTCACTACAAAAAGCCTTAAAATGTCTTTTCCTTGGATATTCCCATTTTCACAAAAGGTATCATTGTTATTCTCCTGATTTAGGTTGATATGTTGTATCTGCTAATGTCATGATCAGCAACCCTTTTCTTCTTCACCAGTAAACATATCTCAGGTAGACACCATTCTCCTCTTTCCCTTTTATGATCATCCTGAATACAACAGTAGTCCTAGTCCTATGTCTACCTGTGGTCCTTTTCATCCTCTCATTACCTTTCAGCATCGACCAAGATTGTCTACTGGTGCCAGCCCTATTCCAAAAGGAGATCCCGATGACTCATCGTCTTTGCCTACCATTCCATCTGCCTTGGTTCCTGCATCTGATAGTTCACCTATTGCTCTTTGAAAAGGTAAACAATCTACTTATAAGTCTCATCTGCTTTATGTTTTTCTTAGTTATGGCCGTCTTTCTTCACAACATTATACCTTTGTTTCGATTCTTTCTTCAGTTTCAATTCCTAAAACCACAAGCAAAGCACTATCCCATCCAGGTTGGTGCTAAGCAATGATAGATGAAATGTGTTCTTTACACTCTAATGGCATATGGGATATAGTTCCTAAATTAGCAAGCAAATTTATTATTGGCTATAGATGGGTGTTTACCATTAACATTGGTCCAGATAGCTTCATTGACTGTCTGAAGGCTAGTTTAGTCACCAAAGGTTACACTCAAATCTTTGGTCTTGATTATAGCGACATAGTTTCTCTAATCGCTAAGCTACCTCTGTTCAACTTTTCCTCACCATGGCTATTATCTGATACTGGCTCTTTATCAATTGGATATAAAGAATGCCTTCCTACATGGTGATTTAAGGAAGAAGTTTATATAGAGCAACCACCTGGCTTTGTTGCTCAAAGGTAGTCTACATTGGTGTGCAAACTCCACAAATCATTTTATGGCCTACAACAATCCCCTTGGGCTTGGTTTGGCCGATTCAGCATAATTGTTTAGACTGTCAGCGTGATTTGTAGTGAAGCTGATCATTCTATTTTCTATCGACATCAATCTCCTCATCAATATATCTACGTTATAGTTTATGTGCATGACATTGTTATTATTAGGAATGACCAAGTCAGCATTGAACAATAAAAACAACACTTATTCAAGTATTTTTAGACCAAGGACCTAGGTAAGCTTTGTTATTTCCTAGGTATCGAGATGACACAATCTAGACATGACATTTCTACCTCCCAGAGGAAATCTTCCTTGGACATCTTGGAAGAAAATGGCATATTAAGGTGCAAACCCATTGATACACTCATTAATCCTAATGTTAAGCTTTCTACTAGGACAGAGGGAGCTGATAGCAGACCTTGGACACTACCAAAGGTAGGTTAGAAAATTGAATTATCTTAATGTAACGAGACCATATATCTCATTTACTATGAGTGTGGTAAGCCATTTTCTTGATTCTCCATCTGACTCTCACTGATATGCTATTATTCGGATACTTCAGCACATTAAAGGAGCACCAAAAAGGCTTACTATATGAAGATAAGGGACATATGGAAATTTATAGTTATAAAGATGTTGATTGGGCAGAATCTCCCTCAGATAAATGCTCTACTTCAAGGTATTACATTCTTTCTAGAGGAAATATGATATATTGGAAAAATAAGAAGCAAACTATAGTTGTCAAGTCGAGTACAAATAAGTATCAAGTGATAGCTTTACAACTTGTGAACTTATTTGGTTAAAACAGTTATTTAAAGAGCTGAAAATTTATGAATCAGAGCCAATGAGACTAATATACGACAATTAGACTGTGTTACATATATCTACAAATCTTATCTTTCATGAGAGAACTAAGCACATTGAGATTGATAGTCACTTTCTTAGGGAGAAAACTCAGTTTGGAGAAATTAGTACTGCATTTGTGAATTCAAATGTCTAGCTTACATAAATTTTCGCTAAGGCTCTTAAAAGTCTCCAAGTCAACTATATATATAACAAGCTTGATGCATATGATATATACACACTAGCTTGAGAGGGAATGTTAGAATATGTTAGAATATACTAAATATATATATGGTAGCATATCGTGTATATGTTAGAATCAATTAGGAGCAATTTTAGCAATTATTTTACAATTGAATATCTTTGTAATTAATGCTAAAACTATTATTTGTGTGTATGTATATATATATATATATATATATATATATATATATATATATATATATATATATATATATTATGTATGGTCTGATTAGACGCACAATTAAGCTCTAACTATATTATTCTTGATAATTTTAAGTACTTGTAAATTCAAGAAACTAACCAATCACAAATTATAGATTCTCATGAAATCCTTGCTCATTTCACAAATTCTTAGCAACTTGCATCATATAAAAAAATAGTCTTCAAGAAAAAGAGGTAAGAAAATACGTGTAACTCAAGTTTCTTGATTACTTACCAAGCTATGTTACGGCTTTAATGAAATTTTCCCTTCTAATCCTTGTCACCCAAGACCAGCATGCTCCTTTCTCCTTCAATCCTCAACCATAACAAAGCCACAACTTGCTAAGCTCTTTAAGTTGCTTATGTTTCCTAGAATCTTTTTGCCTCTTAACTTGAAATCAAACAATGGTCCTAGCCTAGATGTAACACCCTAATATTGATATATCAACATATGTAACATACACAAACATAAACAGCACAACAACGTCACTACTTACATAATAACATATAAATATATCCATAATCACTAATCAAGTCATTACAGAGAGCCTTGAGGGATGTGAAAAAAAAAACATACATACATACATACATACATACATATATATACACACACTATTTATATATATAAACACACACACACATAACACTAGCCTCATGAAGGCCTATTGTAATACATAACGCTAGTTACATTACAAAGCAAATATAAATAAATATATAAGCTTTCTCTACTAAAGCATATAAAACTATACTAGACTTCATGTTTTTTCTTCTTTCCCTTTTTAGGGCTTCCACCTGGATTTACATGGCAATACAGCGACTTGAGAATTCACAAATCCTTGGTATAAGCATTCCAATACCAGCAATTATCCATACACAATGAATAAATAAATCAAAAAAATCAAGAATATATTTGTAACAAGTATATAAGTCACTACTCTACACTAAAGGAAAAATCATATACTTACTCTGTGCTATTTCCAAGCAAATAAAAACTCGAAGATAAACAAGACAAGCACCTATACAATTGCCACCGAAAGGCAAATGCAACAAAATACAATATGCTCATGTGAATGTCATATGTTTATGCCTAACGTATGTCCTAAAGTGATGAATATGAACTTTAGTAAAATAGTGTTTGTACAATGTCATGACCTCGACTATTCCCAGGAACTCGATTCCTTGTATTATTTTGGGTAGCATGGTGACAACCATTTCTCACTACCTAGTAAGAAATGGACTCTTTTCTACCCATCACAATGAGTATACTTGCACCACTACATATACCAGTAACCACTGTTACAAATACACAGGAATAGAAAATATGTGAAAACATACAAAGTTATTTTGTGTAACTCAAACAACATTGTAAAGGATACTCTCCTATATGAATGTATATCCAATGCTTACATATGAGTCTATCCTCCTCTACGAGGTTTTCACTCATTACTATAAGAATACAAACATACTCACTCTATGTAATATTCTCATCACATATTCAGTATCACAAGGTCCACACAACCAAGTGAACTAACTATGCTAAACAGCTTAGTATATTATAACTAGTACACCACATCATCACATCACAAGTGATATCACATGCTACAACATGTTACCCAAGAATTTAGACTTCTTCCTATGGTACCTCACAACCATTGGATTCACAAGTCTTGTTGTTTTACACATGCCTTAGGTTCTCATTTCCTCCCTGAAATATCTCTAACAGTGTCTTAACTCACACTAAAAAACATGTATAAGGAGTCCTATCAAGTAGGAGATCCTATTCCAACAAGATAAAATCTTGTGAAATTTTGGACTCAGCGCTCAGGCGCTAGTCGTGCGCTCAAGCATTGAACTCTGGGCGCTTGACACGAGAAAATTCACTCTATTTCCCTTGTCTCCAGCGCTTAAGCGTTCATCCTAGGCACTCAAGTGCTGGCTCAGGCGCTCAACTATGGGCGCCCAAGCACCCATTCTCCAATGTTTAGGCGTTGGTTGTCTTAAAAATTTTGCAGAAGAAAGTTCTAATGTGCTATTAGTTCCCAAACCAAAATAAATCCTCAAAACATGGTTTCCAAGTGATTCTTAAACACCAAAATGACCTCTAGTCATATAGCAAACCATCAAAAAACTCTCAAAACATCTAGTATGGATTTATGACCATGAATCACAACTCAAAATACCCATTTCTCAAACTCCATCACAAGGGGTTTCATGGATATTCCTATGATCCAATCTATCAACCATGTATAGAATAACTCAAATACAATCATATCTTAAGTTTCTAATGAGTTCATATAACTCAGTCTCTAAGAAACTCCTCCAAACCCATTTTCTATCCTAACATACATGAACTATGTATTAAGAAAGGGTAGAAAAGGATTGCTAATCAAACACCCCTACCTTTTATAGTCAAGACAATAATCAAACTCTAGCTTTGCTCTTAATCTTCCTTAGTTTGTCCTTCTTTTTCCTCTTCTTTATATCTTCCCCTTTCTTTCTCTTTTTTTCTCTTCTCTCTTGCTACCTTAGCCATGTGAAATGGAGAGAATAGGAGAAGCAAAGTCAAAGGTGGCTTCTTAAAGGATAGGATCCAAGATGTGTTGAAACTTTATACCTCTTAGGAATACTTTGAGCTCATAAATCTAAGTTTCCTAACTTCCAAATGTATTATTGAAAATCCTAAGATTCATCTAAATCTGATTCTCATCATTTCTATAAGTTTCCATATCTATTAGTCATCAATCCAATATTAAAACACTCATCCAGTGTACTTAAAAATAACAAACTGACTTAGATTACCTTCAAACTCTAACTACATGAGGTTTCACACATTTGTAATTGAAAAACAGATCCTCCAAGTTTATTTCCATTAACTAAGCAGTTTAAGTCATTTCTTGAGCTCATAATAGCTATTTTCTATACATAGTATTACAGTAAAGTGACTAAACAAACTCAAAAGGTCACAAAATTAAACAGGCATGCTAAATAAGTACCATGCTACCTCTGTAACTATTTACAAGTCTAACATATTATTGAGGGTATTACATTTCTCCCATTCTTTTTAAAAAAATTTCCCCAAAATTTAGTTTATCATAACTAAATTTTAGAGATTTATATTTATTAGTATACAAAAAAAGATACCTTGCATAGGGTCGAAAGATTGGACCTCTTCTTTCCATCTTAGAGCATACACCTTCCATGGTGCTTGTGGTCTAGGGTTAGGCACATCACCTTTCCTACGCAGATGTTTCCTTGCAAAGTGTCCTGATTGACCGCATACGAAATAAACTGCACAAGGTCTGTCACCATGTGGCCTTCCGCACTTGGTGAATGCATGCTCCACTGTCTCTGTCCAGATTTGGTCATCTTCATCTCGAGAATAACCAGCTTTAGAAGCGCTCTTCTTTCCCTTCTTATACTTGTCATCCTCACTCTTTCTCTTTTGGAACTATTGTGACTCCTGCTCCATATGAAGTTTGTTGTCACAACCTTCCATAATTCAGCACTTGTTTGCCAAAGATAGGAAATCTCTAATTTCCAGGGGTCGAATGGCCCTCTGCATATCGTCTCTCAATCCTTCTTCAAATTTAACGCACTTCTATGCTTCATCTGGATTAAATCTGATATAGGAAGAGAACTTTGATAACTCGTCAAATCTGGCCACATACTGACCAATTGATATGTCGCCTTGCTCAAGCTTTAGAAATTCTATCTCCTTTGCGCTTTGCGAATTCTAAGGAAAATATTTTTCCAAAAAAGAATTTATGAACACCTCCCAAGTGATAGGAGTTTCGGAAGCATTTAGTAACTGTTAGTGCATGCCCTAGAGGCCGATACATTTTCTATATTTATATACATTCTATTATGCTATTTTAATATATGAGGCATTTTATTTATTGTGTTCTTTTTTAATAAACATAATAAAGTCCTTAGTATAGTAAGTTTGATGCCATAGGACATTAAGTGGATGACTTAATCGTGAGATCCTTTTGGTTATAACACTATTCTTAAATGTCCCTAGTCAAGTATTATTGTTAATTAGGACAACAATAATACATTGAGACTAGTATGTGCATAGACTGATGACCACATCTCACGGGTCATGGATATGAGATATCAAGTCTTCACATGGGTACATATTAGAGTAATGATGTACTGGACTGATCCGTCATGAGAACACTACATGGATCGTTACATGAGTGTCATAAGCGATTCTCATAGTGACAATGGTGTCTGTGGTCCTTTGACCTAAAATCACTACGATTCCTACGTGAGGAGTTGTGTGTTTTAATGCCATTAAACGTCATTTGTAACAAGGTGATTATAAAGTTAGTTATTGGACATACCGCGAATCATGCAGAGGGATGTAAGTGACCTAGATGGGATTTGTTACTCCTACATAATAGGAGCGATATCTTCGAGTCCCTTGATTGAGTGAGACTGCAAAATGCATAGCTATGCTCAAATGAGTCAATATGAGATATTGATTTCATTTGTTGTTACAAAGTCTACTCGAGTATCAGGAAATGAAAGATTGGACTATACAAGGGTGACACATTCCATGCCTTGTGTTCATTTTAGATATCTTGATAAAGGGACTAAACGACACGGAAACATTAGTCACGGAAAGGTTATGTCAAATCACTGACATTCTTATTACTTGGGTAGCAGCGATATGTTGCTAGATACTGCTCACTGCTTGTAATATTAAAATGGAATTTAATATTACTGCTAACGTAATGAGAACCTGTAGGGTCACACACATAGAGCAGACTAAAATTGGAGCAATAAATCCAAGTTAGACTCGAATTCAAATATAGGTCAGACTCATAACAGATGAGTTTAGGGTTGTACAGCTTACCTTGCTGCTGCTCACACTCACTTAAGGCAGTCAATATTATAAATATTAGGCTAAGGGGCTGCTAAGACACAGATATCACATAACCCCAGCCGCACCTACAGAAAATTGAGTGAGAAAGTGACAAGTTTCTTCTCTTCTCTTCGTAGCTAGCATTGTGTGAGAAATGTGAGGCTCCTCTTTGTGGACGTTGGATGTTCGTGAGTCTGTTCGTGTGGATACCACAGAGACATTGTTGCTATTATGGTGTTGGTGATTCACGTCACTTCCTTTTGATCACAGTTCAAGAGGTAAATATTTTAAAACTCGGATTATAGCTTTTCGCATGGATCCCTAGTGGGAATCCTATTTTTCCGCTGCGTGATGTATCTGCAATTCCCAATAGTGGTATCAGATCATCTTGCGAAACCATGATTTGGTTTTCTATTTTTGTTTTGCATGAGATAATATGTTTGTTGTTCTTATTTTTTGATAAAAGATATGATCTTTAATATGTTATTTCAGAAAATGAATGAAACCATTTTGCGAAAACATATTCTGTTTTATGTGTTGTATGTAAAACTGTGATGTTGTTTTCAAAAACCCATGAAGATGTTCATATGTTCTATGAAAACAATTTTGTATCAAGATGTATATTATTGCGAAGCTTTCTGGTATGTATGTGATACGTATAACGTTATGGGAACTTTGTTCTTAGTTTGCAGCAGCAAGTATTATGGAATCCTTGTTTCTGCACAAGCGGCGCAGTTCAAGTATTGAATAATGACACAAGGGTTCCCTATGGCGCATGAAGTGTTCATGTGTTTTTAGGTTTAGGGTTTAAGTGTTGATACCCTACCAGGCAGCGGGACCCCCGTGCTACCTCTGCGTAGTGTGTTATTCGAAAGCGCGATATTTTCTATCCAATTTTATGACTCACGAAAATAATAATGTATTATTGTTTTGAGTTTGTATGTTCTTTGTGATGTATGTTGCATGGTTATAGCCTTAGTCCTCCTTTTATGCTTTTTGGTTTTTATAAATACGACCTGTGTGTCATGCCTTTCTCTCTACATTCTGATTGTACATTCTCTTCTCACCTAACTCCCCTCGAATGTAAAAGATGTTTCTATATAATGTAATTATGATGTGGAGACAAGAAGACAACATTAAGTGAGGACGTTGGTGGGATATGCTTGGTGAAGCTGGCTTTCTTTATGCTACTTTCTTAGGGGGCCATAACCATGTCACTTTTATGATATGCCTTTTATGTATAAGATGCATGGATAATGTTTATAGTATAATAAATAGTTTAATAAATGGTGAGATCTAATAATAATAAAATTCCTTCAAAGCAAATATTAAGTCATTTTGTGATGCCTTCCAATGTGTGGCACTCGTCAAGACTAGTATCGATCAAGTGTAGGTCTGCCAAAGTAGGATGCCTTTATCTATATTAGTAAGATGCGATAGGATAAGGGTAATATCCAACTGCCAACCATTCGGTCTGACTTAACTAGGCCATTTCAATAGGATTGAAAGCTTAGAGGCATGAAGTTGGGCTTTAGTCCATTAGATGGATTGGAATAAGTGTTATTCACCCAACTATCCAAGAGTTACATGTGATGTAATTGGAAAGTGTTTCCTACCTAAATAACTGAATTTTGGGTGATCAGCCAAAGCTGACTCAAAACTAGGTGAAATATGGATCTTGGCCCACTAGGAAATCTTACTATGGGATTTTCTGAGTCAATGCTGAGGGTCATTGACTTGAATAAAATAGTGGGAGGCATATTTAATTAAAAGACCTCATTAAATATGTTTATGGCGTGATACTTATATTTTGCATATTTCTGTTGATAGATTACCATGGCAATAAACACATCAAGTAACTTATCACTGCGATCCGTCCTTGAGAAGGATAAGTTATCTGGAATGAATTTTCTAGACTGGTACAAGAATTTGAGGATTGTCCTCAAGCAAGAGAAAAAATTATATGTACTAGAACAGCCTATTCCTAAGCCACTTGCTACTAATGCCCCTTGAATTGAAAAGGATGCTTATAAGAAGCATTAAGATGATGCCTTGGACATCGGATGTCTAATGCTGGCCACCATGAACTCTGAGCTCCAAAAGCAACACGAGAACATGGATGCCTACGATATGATAATACAACTTAAGAAGCTCTATCAAGAGCAGGCCAGGCATGAGAAATACGAGGTCTCTAAAGCACTGTTTCAGTGCAAGCTGGTAGAAGGAAGCCCTGTTGGTGCTCATGTAGTCAAGATGATTGGGTACATTGAAAACCTACAGAGACTTGGTTTTCCTTTGGGCTAAGAGTTGGCCACTGACTTAGTCCTGTAATCATTGCTGGAAAGTTTTAGTCAATTTGTCATGAACTACAACATGAATGAAATTGACAAATCACTACCAGAGTTGCTAGGCATGTTGAGAACTGCTGAGCAAAACATAAATAAAGGCAAGGGAAAGGCCATAATGATGGTCCAAAAGAATAAGAACAAGAAACAGCAGAAAAAGCCCAAGGACAACTAGAAGGGTAAGGGCAAGGATAAGTCCAAGCCCAACACTTCTTACTTGAAACCAATGGGTGGAGTGGCTAAGGAAGGTACATGCTTCCACTATGGTCAGACCGGACATGGAAGAGGAATTGTGCCAAGTTCCTAGAGGAGCTCAAGAAAAAGAAGGGAAGTGAGACTTCTACTTCAGGTATTTTTGTTATTGAAGTCAATTTATCTACTTCTGCATCATGGGTATTAGATACTGGATGTAGATCTCACATTTGTGTAAATGAGCAGGATCTAAAGAGCAGTAGACCATTAACGAAGGGTGAAGTCAACCTACGAGTGAGAAATGGAGCAAAGGTTGTTGCATTAGCTGTAGGGACTTATTTATTATCTTTGCCTACTGGGCTTGTAATAGAGTTAGAGAACTGCTATTTTGTGCCTACTATTAGCAGGAATATCATTTCTATTTCTTGTTTGGACAAGAAAGATTTTTCTTTTATTATAAAGGACAAATGTTGTTCTATTTATATGAATGATATTTTTTATGGTAGTGCACAATTGAGTAATGGACTTTATGTCCTTGATCTCGAAACGCCCGTCTATAACATAAATACAAAGAGGTTTAAATCAAAAAATCTGAACCCAACTTTTCTCTAGCATTATCAGTTGGGCCACATAAATGCGAAACGCATCTCCAAACTCCATAAAGATGGATTCTTGGACTCGTTTGATTTTAAATCATATGAGATATGTGAATCTTGTTTATTGGGAAAGATAACAAAGGCTCCATTCACTGGACAAGGTGAAAGGGCTAGTGATATTTTAGGCCTCATACGTAGTGATGTATGTGGGCCACTAAACACACTGGCTAGAGGTGGTTTTCAATACTTCATTACATTTACTGATGATTTCAGTAGATATGAATTTGTATATCTTATGAAGCACAAATTTGAATCCTTTGAAAAGTTCAAAGAATTCAAGAATGAAGTACAAAACCAATTTGGAAAGAGTATTAAAATCATTTAATCAGATCGAGGAGGTGAATACTTAAGCTAATAGTTTGATGATCATCTGAAAGAGTGCGGGATAATATCTCAACTCACTTCTCCAGGAACACCATAATGGAATGGTGTCTCTGAAAAGAGGAACCGGACCTTGTTGGACATGGTCCGATCCATGATGAGTCATGCAGACCATCCAAGCTCCTTCTGGGGATATGCTCTATTAACAGCAGCTTTCACACTTAATCGTGTTCTATCTAAGATGGTTCAAAAGACACCATATGAGATATGGATTGGGAGATGGCCAAGTATGTCTTTCTTGAAGATTTAGGGCTACGAAGCTTATGTGAATCGTCAAGTTTCTAATAAGCTTGAACCTAAATCAGATAAATGCTTCTTTGTAGGGTATCCAAAGGAAACCAAGGGATACTTTTTCTATAATCCTACTGAGGGCAAAGTGTTTATCGCACGGACTGTTGTATTTCTAGAAAAAGAGTTTATCTCTAAAGGAATCAGTGGGAGGAAAGTAGAACTTGAAGAAGTTCAAGTTTCACGAAGCAGCAATGAACCAATGGTGGAAATAGAGCAGCCTCCACAAAATGTTGTGGAACAGCAACCTACTCTAGTAGCACAAGACCTGCGTAGGTCTAACAGGATACGTCATCAACCAGAGAGATATGGATTTCTCATGACCCAACAAGGTGATGTATTGCTCATGGATCAAGATGAGCCTGTGACTTACCAGGAAGCCATTATTGGCCCAGAATTTGAGAAATGGCTTGAGGCCATAAGATCTGAAATGGATTCCATGTATGCCAACCAGGTATGGACCTTGGTTGACCCACCTGAAGGGGTAAAACCTATTAGGTGCAAGTGGGTTTTTAAGAAGAAAACTGACATGGATGGTAATGTGCATACCTTTAAGGCGTAATTGGTGGCTAAAGGTTTCAAACAAATTCATGGTGTAAACTATGATGAGACTTTTTTCCCAGTTGCGATGCTTAAATCCATTCGGATCTTGCTTACTATTGCAGTATACCATGATTATGAAATTTGGCAAATGGATGTCAAAACTACTTTCCTTAATGGAAATCTTCTCGAGAATGGGTATATGACACAACTTGAGAATTTTGCCACTCTAAAGGATGCTGGAAAGGAGTGCAAATTGCAACGATCTATTTATGGATTGAAGCAAGCTTCCAGAAGCTGGAATCTTCATTTTGATGATACAATAAAACAGTTTGGTTTCATCAAGAATAAAGAATAATCTTGTGTCTGCAAGAAGGTTAGTGGGAGCACTATTGTCTTTCTGGTATTGTATGTAGATGACATACTACTTATCAGAAATGACATCCCTACCCTACAATCCATAAAGACTTTGTTAGGGAACTGCTTCTCTATGAAGGACTTAGGTGAAGCCACCTATGTGTTAGGTATCAAGATCTATAGAGATAGATCACTGAGACTGCTTGGCCTAAGTCAGAGTACATACATAGACAAAGTGTTAAGACAGTGTAACATGCATGAATCCAAGAAAGGACCCTTGCCTATGTCACATGGTGTAAGCCTATCTAAGGCTCAATTCCCTTCCACCCAAGATGAGAGGGATCGTATGAGCAAGATTTCATATACATCTGCAATTGGATCTATCATGTATGTCATATTATGTACTCGACCAGACATCTCGTATACGTTGAGCATGACGATCAGGTAGCAGTCTGATCCTGATGAGAGTCACTGGACTACTGTCAAGAACATCCTTAAGTACTTGAGAAAGACTAAGGATTCGCTCTTGGTATATGGAGGCAAGGAAGAGCTAGTTGTAAAGGATTACACTGATGCTAGCTTCCAAACTGATAAGGACAACTCCAGATCACAATCGGGTTATTTTTTTGCTTAAATGGTGGGGCTGTGAGCTGGAAGAGTTCAAAGCAGGAGACAGTCACCGATTCTACCACAGAGGCTGAGTATATTATTGCCTCCAATGCAGCAAAAGAGGTCGTTTGAATCAAGAAGTTTGTTGTTGAACTTGGCACTATTCCTAGCATTGTGGACCTCTATTATGATAATAATGGAGCCGTTACACAAGCTAAGGAACCTAGATCTCACCAGTGATCCAAACATATACTTAGGTGCTTCCATCTCATTCGAGAGATCATCGATAGAGGAGATGTGAAGATATGCAGAGTACCAACAGATGAAAATATTGCTGATCCACTAACGAAGCCTCTTGCATAGCAAAAGCATAAGGGTCACACTAGGTCTTTAGGCATTAGACATATGCCTGATTGGCTCTAGTGCAAGTGGGAGATTTTTGGTGTATACCCTAGAGGCTGATACATTTTCTATATTTACATACATTCTATTATGCTATTTTAATATATGAGGCATTTCATTTATAGTGTTCTTTTTTAATAAACATAATAAAGTCCTTAGAATAGTAAGTTTAATGCCATAAGACATCAAGTGGATGACTTGATCGTGAGATCCTTTTGGTTATAACACTATTCTTAAATGTCCCTAATCAAGTATTATTACTAATTAGGACAATAATAATGCATTGAGACTAGTATATGCATAGACTGATGACCACATCTCACGGGTCATAGATATGAGATATTAAGTCTTCACATGGGTATATATTAGAATAATGATGTATTGGACTGACCCGCCATGAGACCACTACGTGGATTGTTACATGAGTGTCATAAGCGATTCTCATAGTGATAATGGTGTCTGTGGTCCTTTGACCTGAAATCACTATGATTCCTACATGAGGAGTTGTGTGTTTTAATGCCATCAAACATCATCTATAACAAGGTGATTATAAAGTTGGTTATTGGACATACTGCAAATCATGCAGAGGGATATGAGTGACCTAGATGGGATTTGTCACTCCTACATAACAGGAGCGATATCTTCGGGCCCCCTGATTGAGTGAGACTGCAAAATGCATAGCCATGCTCAAATGAGTCAATATGAGATATTGATTTCATTTGTTATTACAAAGTCTACTCGAGTATCAGGAAACGAAAGATTGGACTATACAAGGGTGACGCATTCCATGCCTTGTGATCATTTTAGATATCTTGACAAAGGGACTAAACGACACGGAAACATTAGTCACGGAAAGGTTATGTCAAATTACTAACATTCTTATTACTTGGGTAGTAGCGATGTGTTGCTAGATACCGCTCACTGCTTGTAATATTAAAATGGGATTTAATATTACTACTAACGTAATGAGAACCTGCAGGGTCACACACATAGAGCAGACTAAAATTAGAGCAATAAATCCAAGTTGGACTCGAATTCAAATATAGGCCAGACTCATAACAAATGAGTTTAGGGTTGCACAGCTTACCTTGCTGCTGCTCACACTCACTTAAGGCAGTCAATATTGTAAATATTAGGCTAAGGGGCTACTAAAACACAGATATTACATAACCCTAGCCGCACCTACAGAAAATTGAGGAGAAAGTGACAAGTTTCTTCTCTTCTCTTCGTAGCTAGCATTGTGTGAGAGACGTGAGGCTCCTCTTTGTGGACGTTGGATGTTCGTGAGTCTGTTCGTGTGGATACCGCAGAGACATCGTTGCTATTACGGTGTTGGTGATTCACGTCACTTCCTTTTGATCACGCTTCAAGAGGTAAATATTTTAAAACTCGGATTATGGCTTTTCGCATGGATCCCTAGTGGGAATCCTATTTTTCCGCTGCGTGATGTATCCGCAATTCCCAACAGCAACCTCTTTGCATCTGTCCACCATTTCTCTGCCTCCCTCTCTAACATGAAAGAAGTAAAAAGCACCCTCTGATTGTCTGAGCAAGTCATAACCATTAAAATCTTCTCTATTTCCTTCAACTATCCTATTGCTTACTCTAAGTCATATTCCCCCTTGAATGATGAAGGATTAGTCTTCTTGAATTCTGACAAATCTAAGAAGTTCTGATTTCTCACCACTAGTACTTCTTGCACTGATTGCATCGATTGTACTAGTGGTAGTTGCTGAGGTTGGTTGGCTACTGGCCTCTCAAGCACCCTAGAGGTAACGGCTACCTACTCCCTCGGAGAATTAGCAATAATCGCTGCCTGGTCCCTCATAGCATTAGCAATACTTACTCCCTTATAGCGTTGACCATTGTCATAACTGCTTCAACTGTAACACCCTTGTGGGGATGTCACATTTATGATGCAATAAAATAGAATAAAATAAAATTTTTACCTAAGTTATAAAACATTTGATATGTAAATAATATTAGTGGTATTTTTTTTCCTTTTATATTCATAACATTAAATGAAATAACACAGAACACAAAATAAAACAAACATAACCACGCTATAATATACATATGATTTTTGTCTTAAATACACAAATAATTTATAACTACAAATATTTAACAAAGTAGTAAAAAGACAACATAGTACTAAAACATAACATTGCCCAAGTGCACCTCGAAAGATTCCTAACTCTTCGATGGATCATCCTCAGAAAGATCATCGAAAGACAGAACTCCTGGAGGTCCTACAGCTCTACAGACACGAGTCCGGGCTGTTGACTCACTACTGAGCTCGCTAGGCGCATGGAAGATTCCTTCCCAGTAACGCCTAAGAGTCAGAGGCAACTCTAGATGTAGATATAAAGTAGTAGTAAATATAACATCTCCATCAAACTCTCTACATAGGGACACAGTCAAACGTCCCACGTAGACTATAGATCCTCTATCCTCTCGCATACGCCAGGCCTCCGAACCTCCGTGAAACTCAAGTCTCACAAACCCGAAAAATCCCGGCAATGTCATGATCTCAAGATCAGTCTTGATGGTGAGTGTGATCTATCTGCTCACCTTCCTCGTACAGCTCGCTCGGCTGGTGCTCGTCCGGATACTGTATCTCAAGAGGTTGTTCCTCTTCTTCCTCAAACTCTTTACGGAAATATAATAATAATATAGAGAAAAGCATATAGAGAGGTGAGACAATCTACATCATTACTAGTATGGCAATAAAGAAAATGACAGTACAACAGATATCACAACAATACATACCATTATATCTCATACAGTATAGCAAAGCAATACAACATACATTTTATCACAGATTATAATAAACATTTAAAATGCAGATAATGAATGATACACACACCGACTCCTTCCTACTCCATGGAGCTAAACACGGATATCTGAGAGAATGATCCGGAAAGAAGTAATAGTACCTCAGGCTGCCCAACCAAACTATTACACTGTCAAACGTTGTGTCTATGGCCCACAGTCCAAAATATCGTGTAGCAGTACACAATCCAAAACATCATGCACTACAGGCATTGTACATAATAGTCTTCTCAAGACCTCGATTAAGAACAGCGCTTATCAAGATCATTAGTGTGTTGCCCATTACCACGGCCCAGAAGAGCAACCCACTGTCCCCATGTGGAATTCTCTGCACACTAATACCTCCAAGTTCATATAATGAACCACACTACGCCTATCACACCACAACACGGTGTAATTCGTCTCATCAATCAATCGCCAATTATCAACCAAATTGACACAACACTCTAAGCATGATCTAAAATTACAAAAATACCCTTAATATCCATATTTTACCATATTTACGAAAATACCCTCAATCTCAATATACCAAAATATAGAATGTCTTCACTTGACAGTACTATCTCACAACATGTTCGGGTCCACCACTTTGGCCCAACAGCAAAACTTGCTGTATCGTTTAATCGCGTAGAAATTTTATCGCATTTTTATAATCGCGTCGTTTTCACAAACATTTTTAAATCGCATAAGTATATTTTGACATTTTTTAACATTGCGTAATGTTTTTACATCATTTTCTCAATCGCGTAAGATTTTTAAATCATTTTCTTAACCATACAGCTTAAAATCATTATTTTAAATATGTGTAGACTATATCTAGTACTTTTAAACTACGTAAACTATTTTCCTTATGTTATAAATATATTATGGAATTTTTTCATTTTATTCGTCTGAATTTAGTAAATTTTGACAGCATTTTGCCTATAAAATCAGTATATGGTATTTTTGACGTTTTCCTCTAAATTATGTTTATTTTAATCTTACCTAATAGTTACACCTTGAAACTTGCTAATGCACTTCAAAACTTATAGAGTGAGCTTTACGTTAGTATTTTTCAAGCGTTTGCTTTAATTCTTACTTAAAATGAATTCTGCTAATTTAGAATTCTAGAACTAAGTTCATTCCTTTTATTTTCTTAAAGATTCATTGGAATCAAATTCTTTTGTAAATTAATTACCTAACCTATCTTAGAAACTAATATGGCATTCAATTATACGTTGAATGGCATGTTGGCCATAATTAACCTAAATCATTCTTAAATTTATTATTTTACCTAGATTCTTTAAATCATTGATTTTGAAAATGGTTGAGAACATTTTGGTTTTCTGTTTAATGGTAAGGTCGTGAGCCTCTTTGTGTTCTTTGGAACACTCATACAAATCGTTACATGTTATTCACATCCTACTTCAATGGTCATATAATTATCAACACATATAACTATAAACACATATAATATACATACAATATATTTTAAAGCTATAGACATGCATAGCAAATAAAATAAATCACAAATAGGAAAGCATTTAAACAACCACACAAATAAGAAAAATAATAAACAACCACACAAATGAATCCTTATAGACTCTTCACACACATACAATTCCATTTTCTCATCACCATACAAGGTTGATGAGATTAAATCTCCCTCTTACCTCTTGAAGACAAAGGTCTCTTAGTCTCCTCCTTCTCCTTGCTTTCTTGAAAACCAACACAAAATCCTAATAATTCTTAAATAATTAGTAAAAACACATATAAGGATCAAGATTGAAAAACCATGGAACAATCATGGTTTAGAAAATCACAAATCAAATTTTAAATCATAAAAATCAAAACTTACCCTTAGGGAAGTGAACAAAAGCTTTGATTTTGAACTAGATAGAGTAGGTTTTTGACAAAACCTTGTGAAGAAAAAGTGTTTAGAATATAATTTTGATTTAGGAAAAGTGAAGAGGTAAAATTATAGAAGATTGGTGGTGGTGTTTGGGTGTTGGGCTAAAAATTGGAAAGAAAATGGAAGAGAAATGTGTTCTTGAGTTTCTTGGAAATTTGAGAGAATATGAAAGCTTAGATTTAGATAAGTGTAAAATGAATATTGAGTGTAAAAATGAGGGGGGCTGCCATGTGGTTATTGAGGGTGAGGTTGAGTGTTTAATTTGGATAGTAAATATCCATTTGTGTTCACACTAAGTAAGCACATGGCTTATGTCATTTGGATGGTTCAAAAACCATGTAGAACTTATGAGAACTTGGCCATTTAGCCTTCATGGCCGTGGGACTCCTTGGGTTTAGGGGACTTAATTTGTTTCAATTAAAGACTAATTCCAAGCTAATTAAATAGATAATCAATTAGGTTAAGTCTCCTAATAATATTTAATTAAAATTCTAATTATATAACTAATTAGTTTAATATATATTAGCATATATCATAGCCTCTAAATAAAATTAGGATATATAATTAATAATTAGATTATAACTAATTAATAACTAGGTTAGCTTACTTAGTTTGCTAATTAGGTAATTAGATTAACCAAATTAGGTTTAATTAGCTACTAAGCAAAATCAAGCCACTATGTTTGACTTAATCTCAACCTTTGATTTTAACTTTAATTCCTAGCCTTTGATGTAATCTAAGGTGGATATTGCTTAGTAATAAAACTTGAATTCTTATCTCACCATTGATTTGATCAACGGTTAAGATCAAAGGCTTCCTAACTAAGTCTTCATCCAACGGTTCATATTAAAGTCCATGCTTCTTTCTTTGACCTATTCCTATTAGTTAGAATTTTTCAAGTCACCTTTGTTGACTTGCTCCCATTGGCTTAGAAATTTGTCCAGTCAGAATCGTTGACTGCTTTTCTAAACGCGGGTCCCACAGACTTTTAAGGGTCCATGGTCATTTTAAAGCAGATTTCTACTATTTTTGAGACAGTAGGTACTGTCAAATAAAATAATATTATAATAATATAAAATTATTTTATTACACAGTTAAATTCTAGAAATTAAAAGACTAATATATATGTATATCAATCAAAATTTGGTTTAGTAAGATCCCCTAACTCTAATTAATTAAAATAAGATTTTTTCGGCCAGAAAATTATTTTTTCCCTGGCTCGGAGCAAATCACATACAACAATCAAATACACTCACGAAATAGTCAAATTTAATTTACTACTCACAAAATTCACAAAACAGTACATTTTAAGACAATATTGTAATTATCCCAAAAGTTAGGGTGTTACATCAACCATATTAGGACCCTGTCTAGATGTGTTCCTTGTTTCCCTAGTCCGCCTTGAAGGTGCCATAGTTTCCTGTGCACACAGAACAATATATATTAAGTTAATCAGTCTCAAAATCATGTAACCATGCAATAGTAGCTAAGAACAATCCAACTTAATGCAAGTCATGCAATTCTATCAAAGCATCTCACAAAGAGACAAAGAAATGTACAACACACAAAGGAACTCCTAAACATGCCTAAGCATAGTCAGTTCATACCTCGGCTTAACAGGATGAACTGCTCTGATATAATAATGTAACGCCCTAATACTGATATCTTAATATATGTAACATACACAGATAAATAGTATTACAATGTCACTACTTACGTAGTAACATATAAATATATCAATAATCACTAATCAAGTCATTATAGAAAGCCTTGGGGGTTGCAAAAAAAAAAAAAACAAACAAACAAACATACATACATACATACACACACACACACACACACACACACACACACACACACACACACACACACACAACGCTAGCCTCATGAAGGCCTATTGTAATACATAACTCTGATTACATTACAAATCAAATATAAATAAATACATAAGCTTTGTCTACTAAAGCATATATTATACTAGTCTTCATGCTTTTTCTTCTTTCCCTTTTTATGGCTTCCACCTGGATTTACATGGCAATATAGTAGGGTGATAATTCACAAATCCTCAGTATAAGCATTCCAATACTAGCAATTATCCATTCATAATGAATGAACAAATCAAACAAATTAGGATATATTTACAACAAGTATATGAGTCGCTACTCTATACTAAAGGAACAATCACATACCTACTTTATGTGTTATTCCCAAGCAAACAAAAACTCAAAGATAAATAAGACAATCACCCATACAATTGTCACCAAAAGGAAAATGCAACAAAATACAATATGCTCATGGTTATGTCATATGTTTATGCCTAACGTATGTCCTAAAGTAATGAATATGAACTTTAGTAAAATAGTACTTGTGCAATGTCATGAACTCGACTATTCCCAAGAACTCAATTCCTTGCATTATTCTGGGTAGCATGGTCACGACTATTTCTCACTACCTGGTAATGAATTGACTCTTTTCTACCCATCACAATAAGTATACTTGTGACACTACATATACCGGTAACCATTATTACAAAAGCGCAAGAATAACAAGTATATGAAAACATGCAAAGTTATTTTGTATAACTCAAACAACATTGCAAAGGATACTCTCCTACACGAGTGTATATCCAATGCTTACACATGAGTCTATCCTCCTCCATGAGGTTTTCAATTATTACTATAGGAATACAAACATACTCACTCTATGTAATATTCCCATCATACATTCAGTATCACAAGGTCCACACAACCAAGTGAACTAACTATGTTAAACAGATCAGTATACTATACCTAGTACACCACATCATCACATCACAAGTAATATCACATGCTACATGTTACCCAAGAATTTAGACTTCTACCTATGGTATCTCACAACCATTGGATTCACAAGTCCTATTCTTTTGTACATGCCCTAGGTTCTCATTTCCTCACAAAATATCCCTAATAGTGTCGTAACTCACACTAAAAAGCATGCATAAGGAGTCCCGTCAAGTAGGATACCCTATTTCAACAAGATACAAATCTTGTGAAAATCTAGACTGGGCGCTAGCCCTTGGGCGCTCAGGTGTTGGCCACGCGCTCAAGCATTGAACTCTGGGAGGTCAGGTGCCTAGACACCAGAAAAGTCACTCTGTTTCTGTAACGCCCCTTTTTGAGGAGGGAACATCACACCAAAATAAATAATGTGGAAATAAATCATAAATCAAGACCCGGTTCATTATAAATTAGATAAGTCTATTTAGTTGTAATCACGTAAATAATTTGGTGAATATATATATATATATATATACTTGTACCATGTTTGTTTAGTTACATCACCAAATACACAAAAAGCAAAAAGTTATACCTGCCCCAAAATAGTTACACATACATATAGCCATATAGCCACAAAAAAGAATAAGACATCAAGTCCCAAAAATAAAACACAGATAGCCATCAGTAGCCATTGACAGTATCCGCCCCTACAAAGATAGAGAAGGAACCGTAGCTGGGTCCTCCTCAAGGTCTTCCTCATCGAAGGAAACCCTCATCGGAGCCATCAAATTACGCGCAAGGGCTCTGGCAGTAGAGAGGAAAGAATCCTCCTGTGGGGAGTAATAACATTCACCCCACATATCCTTAATGGGCAAATAAAATTCTAAATGCAGATGAACACTACAGGTAAAGATAGGCGGATCGTATCTCCCCCAAGCTAGCGACACTGTCACGTCTCCAAGGTAAACACAGTGATCTGTAGCTAGGTTGATATGCCAGTAATCCAGACCTCTGAGAAAAGTCAACCTCAGGTAACCCAAGAAGCCTTGCGGATGGGACGTCATGATCAAGTAGGTACTAGTCAAAGTCAGGCCAAAAATTGGGGAACTCATGTACTTCTCCTTCTTCACTCAGAGAAATATACAAGTAAACAAAATAGTAGAGATACAAAAAAGGGGTGACACATCCTACATTCAGAACTAATTATGGTAGTAAAAAAAATAGAACGATGTAGGACGCCCACATAGCATTACAAAAGTAATAAATAGTAATCAAAAGGCAAATATTAAACAACTGAACAACTCCAAGTAGTTATACATCAATAAGATAACAATTCCAATTATCATAAGAATTAAATGCCAGACAATATATTGACTCACTATGCACATGCATACGATATCAAAATCCTACTCCATGGAGCTAGACACAAACATCAGAGAGAAAGATCAGGAGACATATCTGTAACTCGGCTGCAGCGGCCAAAGTGGTAAAATCATCAATTTATCCACGTGCACATCAAGGCATTGTATAAGATATTCTTCGCTAGATCGCGATATAGGACAGTGTCTAGGCCCAGATCGTCGGTGCGTTTGCATCAATCTATCCCATAAACAGAAGAGCTACCAACTGTCCATTGTGAGGTACCCGCACCCCGACACCCCCAAGGTCAACATTATGACCCACACTAGTCTATTCGCACCCGCACAAAGGTGTGTTCAATCTCCTAGGCAACATGGCCTTAACAATAGTCCATCGGACTTTTACAATGCATGATGACTCAAAGCACATTCATATATATCCAACAATAATATATTTTTCTATAACATGCCACAATTCGGCAAAGATAAGTATCAACACAATCTTGGTCCCACTCATGGACCCACAATAAATATTATCAAGTCCCCAAATAGGACATTAAACTTTTTAGGATAAATTATGGAGTTATGCCTTAATTTCTACATTCCTCTTAATGAGTTTTTCTTTAGAGAAATTCTCTTGCATTTTTCATTTATTCTTTATTACATTAATTAAATAAGTTCATCATTAAATTTTAAACCTAATCCCCTTAGGGCAAGTTTTAAATTTAAGTTATTCACATTCTTACTTATACTCATAATCTTCCTTAAATCAAGAATTATTCTAAGTTTTTGGAATAAGCCTCATTCTTAGTTCTTTCTATTTTATGAATTCCTAATTAATTTCTAATTATTCCATTAACTAAATTTCACTTTAATTTATCATTTCTTATAAGATTTTTCTCTAGAGGAATTCTCTTGATTGTTAAGGTCCTTACTTTAAGTTTATTCATCCTCACTTAGAAAGATTATTCTAAGGTTTTTCAATAGTTACACACTCTTGTTCTTTAATTAGGTCCAAAGATTCACTTTTAGGTTATCAATTAAATTTATCTCCATTACATTATTAATTATTTAGTCACTTGATTATTTAAATTTCAAGGTTGCATGATGTTACATAATTGGATCCTAAAATGGCCTTAGAGCCCGTGGCCTCCCAAGGGTAGAACCCTAAGTTTTTCTTAACTCCATTACATTTTATTCACTTGATTAATTATGTTTCCATCTTAGTTACAAAATTTCAACCATGATCACCCCACTTGAGGGTCATGGTCATGAGCATCCATGAGGAAAGAAATGGACTTTTATTTCCATTTCATATTTCCAATCCATCCAAATCAATCCAAGATTATCAATATACATATACAATCAACCAAATAGATTAAACAAGGCAAAATCAACACATAACCACAAAAATCATAAATCAAAGAGAGTAACCCTAACAAGGGTTTCTCAACACTAACACAAAATCAAGTTTCTCAGTACTAATAGTGGTTGAAGAGAATCATCTCCCTCTTATCCAAGAGAAATCAAGAAAAAAAATCTCTTTGTTTGCTCCTTGACAATTTAGGTCACACTCCTTCAAAACCCTAGAAATTTCAACTTCAACCAATCAACACCAATGCTTGAAAAAGAGAAAATAAATAGTTATGAATATGGCCTTGAAAACAAAAATGAAGAAGAAAAGGTGAGGAACTAAGAATCTTACCCTAAAGTTTCAAACTTGAAGCTTGAAGAAGATGATGAAGATGGAAGCTTTCCAAGTAGGTTCAAACTAGAAAGGTGTTTAGAATATGATGGGGATTAAGAAAATATGAACACTTGAATTTTTTGCAATCCAAGGGGGTATGGGAGAGTGAGTGGCCGTGTGGTATGGTAGAGATAAGGAGGAGAAAATTCTGAGAGGAGATGAGTGTAGAGAGAGAAAGTGATAGTAGAATAAAATGAACTTTTAGGGTTTTGAAATTAGAATGGAAACTAATTAAGTGAAAAGAAATTTTGGCTCCTAAATGGGCCACATGGCTGTGTAGTGTGAGGGGGAAAAGGGAGGGAAAATGGTCACCAAGAATTAGGGTTAACTTATTGAAATTTTCAAAAGTAGATTTGATTAGACATAAAGTGGATTACTTTTGGATAAGATAATTAGGTGATAAGATAATTAAAATAATAGGACAATAAGGTGATTAGGGTTTTCACTATAAACTATTACCCAATGGATAATTATTATAGTTCACAAAATTAGTATTTATTGTCTAATGGATAATAGAGCATATCGTAAAATTTTATTTAACAGTACGTACAGAAATTTTATTTATCAGATAAAATCTCGAAAAACATAAACTTCGTAAACTGTGCCCAGCCTCGGGTTTAGTAAAATCCTCCGTCGGCGTTTTCATAATTCAAAGTTTACTAGCCTCGGGAAAAATATTTTATTTTCTCGGCTCTACTCAGTGCGCACGTAAAATGAAAAATATATTAAAATATTTAATATTTTCATAAACAACAACAACAACAACCAAGTCTTTTCCCACTAGGTGGGGTCAGCTACATAGATCAAACGACGCCATTGTGCCCTATCATAAACCAAGTCTTCAGATATGCTATTCAGATCTAAATCTTTTTTAATCGTTTCACCTATAGTCTTGCTTGGTCTTCCTCTACTTCTAACTATTGGGCTATTATCTACCTGATCTACTCTTCTTACAAGAGCTTCTAAGGGTCTTCTCCTTACATGTCCAAACCACCTAAGGCGAGATTCTCCTATCTTTTCCACAATATTTTCAGAAAAATCCACAAAAATTCTCAAAAATCACAAATATTAGAAAATGAATATTTATCTTGAAACAAATAATTTCTGGGGTGTTACACTGACTCTGCTCAGTGTGCATGTAAAATGAGAAATATATTAAAATATTCAACGTTTATGGAAAGATCTAAAAAAATTTTCAAAATTCATAAATATTATAAAATGATTATTTATGATGAAACAAATAATTTTCGGGGTGTTACAACTCTCCCCTTCTAAAAAGAAATTTCATCCTTGAAATTTTCATACCTTAGAACAGTTGTGGGTGTTTCTCGTTCATCTTGTCTTCTAACTCACATGTTGCATCTCCGGTCGTTTCGTTCCAGATCACTTTCACCAATGAAATTTCCTTTCCTCTGAGTTGTTTTACTCTCTTATCTTCAATCCTTACAGGAGGTGCCTCAAAGGTTCAGTTCTCTTTCAATTGTATTGTGTCCGGTGCAATGACAATGTTCGGGTCAAGAATATATTTTCGTAGTTGTGACACATGAAAGACATTATGAAGGTTTGAAAGAAAAAGTGGTAAGGCTATCTAGTAAGCTATTGGACCTATCCGGTGAAGAATTTGGTAAGGTCCACGGAATTTGAGAGTAAGTTTTCTAGATTTCAGAACTCGGCTGACCCCAGTCGTTGGCGTGACTTTCAAAAACACATGCTCGCCTTCCTCGAACTCAAGAGGCTTTCTTCTCTTGTCCGCATAGCTCTTCTGCCGACTTTGAGTCGTCCTCATCTTTTCTTGAATCATCTTGACCTTCTCATTCGTTTGCTATATAATATCAGGTCAAACAGTAAGGCGCTCTCCGTCTTGGTACAAACACAAAGGTGTTCGACACCGTCGTCCATACTGAGCTTCATAGGGTGCCATCCCTATGCTTGAATGAAAACTATTATTATAGGTGAACTCTACTAATAGTAAAACTTCATCCTAACTTCCAGTTTGTTCCAAAGCGCAAGCTCTGAGCAAATCCTCCAATGATTGGATCGCCCTTTCTGATTGCCCATCGGTTTGTGGATGATAAGCAGAACTCAATCGTAGCTTTGTTCCCAATGCTTCTTGTAAACTCTACCAAATTTTTGAGGTGAACCTTGGATCTCTATCAGAAATTATACTGGTAGGTACGCCATGTAGCCTAACGATCTCACCGATATACAACAGGGTCAACTTCTCCATGTTATATCTTATGTTGATTAGTAAGAAGTGTGCTGACTTTGTGAGTTGATCAATGATTACCCATATTGAATCATAACCTTTTTTGGTCTTTAGTAATCCAACCACAAAGTCCATCGCAATACTATCCCACTTCCATTCGGGAATAGATAGGGGTTATAACATTCTTGACGGTCTTTGATGTTCCATCTTCGCCTTCTGGCAAACCAGATAAGACGATACATATCTGGTAATGTCACTCTTCATTCTGTGCCACCAAAATAACTTCTTCAGGTCTTGATACATTTTGGTTATCCCCGGGTGCATACTTAACTTACTTGTGTGAGCGTGTTTGAGAATATACTTCCTAAGCTCTTGATCCCTGGGTATACAAACTCTACCTCGAAACGTTAGAATTCTATCAGTTCCTTCCTCGAATATTGTCACACTGCCTTGCTTCATCAGATCTCTTTCTTCTTGCAAAAACTTATCAATTTTCTGCTTTTCCCAAATGTCTTCCATTAATTCACTTGAGATAGTGACCATGTTCATACAAATTTTTCCCGGTGCTAATTCCATGAAGGACCAAACATCCCTAAACTGCTCTACTAAATCCTTTTCCTTGATCATCAGGGAAGAGATACTGAGCATCTTCCTACTCAAAGCTTCTGCCATGAAGTTTGCCTTCCCAGGGTGATACAAAAGTCAAAAATCATAATCTTTGAGAAATTCCAGCCACCTGCGCCATCTCATATTCAACTCCTTTTGATCATACAAGTGCTTCAAGCTCTTGTGGTCACTAAAGACGTTGAACGTCGCCCCATAAAGGAAATGTCTCCATATCTTCAAAGGAAAAACCACAACTGCTAATTCCAGGTCATGTGTTGGATAGTTCTTCTCATGCATTCGCAACTGTCTCGAAGCATAAGCCACAACTTTTCCATCCTGCATAAGCACAGATCCTAATCCTTGGTATGAAGCATCGCAATACACTTCGAAGGGTTCACTCGAATCAGGTAGAACTAACACTGGTGAAGTAGTTAGTCAAATCTTCAATTCTTGGAAGCTCTCTTCGCAAGCATTAGTCCACTCAAAGGCTTGATTCTTACTCGTGAGTTGAGTGTGAGGCCCTACTATTTTAGAGAATCCTTCAGTGAACCTCCGATAGTATCTAGCCAAACCCACAAAGCTTTAGATTTCTGTCACTGTCTTCAGTCGTTCCAATTATAGAACTACTTCTACTTTTGAAGGATCCACAATAATCCCTTCCTTCGAGATCACATGGCCCAAAAACTTGACTTCGTCTAGCCAAAATTCACATTTTGACAATTTGGCATACAGGTTCTTCTCCTTCAGAATCTGGAGAACTATACTGAGGTATTCAGCATAGTCCTCCTAATTTTGGGAGTAGATCAGAATGTCATCAATGAAGACAACAACGAATCTGTCCAAGTAAAGACGAAAGATTCTGTTCATATAGTCCATGAAGATGGCAGGTGCATTCATTACACCAAATGGCATCACAAGGTACTTGTAATGACCGTAACGGGTACGAAAAGACGTCTTAGGAATATTCTCCGCCTTTACTCAAATCTGATGGTAGCCCGATCATAGATCGATCTTAGAGAACATTGCTACTCCTTTCAGTTGATCCATTAAGTCATCTATCCTTGGAAGTGGATACTTATTCTTAATTATGACCTTATTCAGTTAGCGATAGTCCACACATAATCGCAAAATACTATCCTTCTTCCAGACTAGCAACATTGGTGCTCCCCATAGTGATACACTGGGTCTAACAAACTACTTTTCCAAGAGTTCTTCTAACTGTTTCTTAAGCTCTACTAACTCTGATGGTGACATTCTGTAAGGCACTATACATACAGGACCAGATTCGGGTACAAGGTCAATAGCGAACTCTATCTCCCACTCCGGCAGTAGACTAGGTACATCATCAAGAAAGATTTCGGGGAACTCGTTAACCATTAGAATTACATTCACATCAGCCTCACTCTCGACCTTCAAGGAAGACAAAAGCATGTATCCCTGAGCTCGTTCTTTCAAGAAAGCTCAAACTTGGTTGGCTATCAAAAACTCTAGAATCCTCATCCATTGGAAAAGCTATGGTTTTACTAGAGTAATCCAACAGGATATGGTTGGAAGACAACCAATCTATTCCTAAAATTACATCTAACTAAGAAAGGGAAAAACAGATCAAATTAACAGAAAAGATTCGACCCTCAACAATCAAAGGACAATTCAAATAGACTTTGGTTGTAACAACAGGTTTATTAGTGGGAGTAAAAATAGTTAAGTCAAAAGGTAAGGAAGACACAGGTAAACCAAGTCATCGCACACAGTCATAAGAAATGAAAGAGTGGGTTACCCCAGAATCATACAGTACAGTCAAAAGATTACCTCTTATAGTACCTTCTCCTTGTATCAGATCTTTAGATTTGGAGGCTTCAGCTCCACTCATGGTATAGACTCGACCTCCTGCCTGTAGCTTTGTAGCTCGTGCAGCATTGACTGAAGGCTTAGCCGTAGCTTGGTTGCAATCTTTGGAGACGTGCCCAAGTTTCCCACATCAGAAATAGATGATTCATTTGATGGTGCAGTCTCTTGTTGTGTGATCCTTCTTGCACTTCAAGCATTTCAAAGAAAATGCCACATTTTGTCCTGTCCGGTTTCCACCAGAACCTCCACCAGATGTCTGCTGCTGATTTCCCGGTGGTCAGGAATAAGGCTTCTTCTGAAAAAGGTTCGTGTTGTTGTCACCTCGTCTTTGGAACTTGGTAGGTCCAAATTTTTGATTTCTTGTGTCCCGAGCTTGATCCAGAGCTTTCACCTGGTAACACGTATCTAACAGCTCTGAAAATTAGTTGATCTTTAAGATGATGACTGCTCTTTTCACTTCGTGCCTCAGTCCTTCCTCAAATTTTTGGCATTTCCACACCTCGTCCGGCTGGTGTTGGAAATATATTAAAATTTTTGACAAGCTTTCAAACCTTGCGGCATACTCACTGACAGTTAAGTTCCCTTGCCTCAAGCTAAGGAACTCCATCTCCTTTGCATGCTTTGCGCTTGCAGGGAAATATTTTTCCAAGAACTTATTCTTGAATACCTCCCAAGTGATTACACAACCTTCAGCTTCTAACACTCTCTGTGCCCCGTTCCACCAGTCTTCAGCATCCCCAATCAGCATAAAAGTGGCATAAGTTACCTTCTTGTCGTTGGCACAGTTCATTCCTCTGAAGATTATATCCAGCTCCTTAATCCACAGACTAGCTTTCTCCGGATCAAATTCTCCTTTAAACTGAGGAAGGTTATGGAGACGAAACTCTGCCAAATTTTGAGCGTCAACCGACTCTTCCAGCTATCGTGCAACCTTTTCCTATTGCTGAGTAATCTTCTCTGTTTGTTGTGTGATAACCATCGCCTCAATTGCTACAGCCATTCGTTGCATTGCCTCAATTGCTGCAGCTATGTCTCCACTGCGTGCCATTACGCTCTTTCAGAGTTAGATTAACTAAAAAACATAAGGAAAGATTAAATGTATCCTTTCGAAATTACCAAACAATATATCTTTATGTTTGGTTTTCAGAGAAACACATAGCACAAACAAGACAGACCTAACAACAAAGACCCAAAGAAAACATAAATTGGGCTCTGATACTAACTAATGTAACGCCCCTTTTTGAGGAGGGAACGTCACACCAAAATAAACAATGCGAAACTAAATCATAAATCAAGACTCAGTTCATTATAAATTAGATAAGTCTGTTTAGTTGTAATCACGTAAATAATTTGGTGAATTTTTTTTTTTGCAAGAATAAAGAAAATGATAAAACGATATTACGGTAGAATCAATGTGACAAAGAAAACATACATCGTGTCATATATATATATGTACCATGTTTGTATAGTTACATCACCAAATACACAAAAAGCAAAAAGTTATACCTGCCCCAAAATAGTTACACATACATATAGCCCACCAAAAAAAATAAGACATCAAGTCCCAAAAATAAAACACAGATAGCCATCAGTAGCCATTGACAGTATCCACCGCTACAGAGAAAGAGAAGGAACTGTAGCTGGGTCCTCCTCAGGGACTTCCTCATCGGAGCCACTGAATTACGTGCGGGGGCTCGGGCAGTAGAGAGGAAAGAATGCTCCTGAAGGGAGTAATAACGTTCACCCCACATATCCCTAATGGGCAAATAAAATTCTAAATGCAGACGAACACTACAGGTAAAGATAGGCGGATCGTATCGCCCCCAAGCTAGCGACACCGTCACGACTCCAAGGTAAACACAGTGATCCGCAGCTAGGTTGATATGCCAGCAATCCGGACCTCCGAGAAAAGTCAACCTCACGTAACCCAAAAAGCCTTGCTAATAGGACGTCATGATTAAGCAGGTACTAGTCAAAGTCAGGCCAAAAACTGGGGAACTCATGTACTTCCCCTTCTTCACCGGCGTCTTCAGCGAAACATACAAGTAAACAAAATAGTAGAGATACAAAAGATAGGTGAGACATCCTACATTCAGTACCAATTATAGCAGTAAAGAAATAGAGCGGCGTAGGACGCCTACATAGCATTATATGAGTAATAAACAGTAATCAAGAGGCAAATATTAAATAACTGAACAACTCTAGGCAGTTATACATCAATAAGATAATAATTCCAATTATCCTAAGAATTAAATGCCAGACAATATATTGACTCACTATGCACATGCATACGATATCCAAAATCCTACTCCATAGAGCTAGACACAAACATCAAAGAGAAAGATCAGGAGACATGTCTGTAACTCGGCTGCCGTGGCCAAAGTGTTAAAATCATCAATTTATCCACGTGCACATCAAGACATTGTACAAGACATTCTTCGCTAGATTGCGATATAGGACAGTGTCTCGGTCCAGATCGTCGGTGCATTTGCATCAGTCTGCCCCACGAACAGAAAAGCTGGCAACTGTCCATTGCGAGGTACCCGCACCCCGACGCCCCCAAGGTCAACATTATGGCCTACACTAGTCTATTCGCACCCGCACAAAGGTGTGTTCAATTTCCTAGGCAACATAGCCTTAACAAAAGTCTATCGGACTTTCACAATGCATGATGACTCAATACATATTCATGTATATCCAACAATAATATACTTTTCCATAACATGCCACAATTCGGCAAAGATAAGTATCAACACAATCTTGGTCCCACTCATGGACCCACAATAAATATTATCAAGTCCTCAAATAGAACATTACACTTTTTAGGATACATTATGGAATTATGCCTTAATTTCTACATTCCTCTTATTGAGTTTTTCTTTAGAGAAATTCTCTCACATTTTTCATTTATTCTTTATTACATTAATTAAATAAGTTCATCATTAAATTTTAAACCTAATCCCCTTAGGGCAAGTTTTAAATTTAAGTTATTCATATTCTTACTTATTCTCATAATCTTCCTTAAATCAAGAATTATTCTAAGTTTTTGGAATAAGCCTCATTCTTAGTTCTCTCTATTTTATGAATCCCTAATTAATTTCTAATTATTCCATTAACTAAATTTCACTTTAATTTATCATTTCTTATAAGATTTTTCTCTAGAGGAATTCTCTTGATTGTTAAGGTCCTTACTTTAAGTTTATTCATCCTCACTTAGAAAGATTATTCTAAGGTTTTCTAATACTTACACATTTTTGTTCTTTAATTAGGTCCAAAAATTCACTTTTAGGCTATCAATTAAATTTCTCTCCATTACATTATTAATTATTTAGTCACTTGATTATTTAAATTCCAAGGTTGCATGATGTTACATAATTGGATCCTAAAATGGCCTTAGAGCCTGTGGCCTCCCAAGGGTAGAACCCTAAGTTTTTCTTAACTCCATTACATTTTATTCACTTAATTAATTATGTTTCCACCTTGGTTACAAAATTTCAACCATGATCACCCCACTTGAGGGTCATTGCCATGAGCCTCTATGAGGAAAGCAAGGGACTCTTATTTTTATTTCATATTTCCAATCCATCCAAATCAATCCAAGATTATCAATATACATATACAATCAACTAAATAGATTAAACAAGGCAAAATTTATCAAAGAGAGTAACCCTAACAAGGGTTTCTCACAACCAACACAAAATCAAGTTTCTCACTACCAATAATGGTTGAAGAGAATTATCTCCCTCATATCCAAGAGAAATCAAGAAAAGAAATCTCCTTGTTTGCTCCTTGACAATTTCGATCATACTCCTTCAAAACCCTAGAAATTTCAACTTCAACCAATCAACACCAATGCTTGAAAAAGAGAAAATAAATGGTCATGAAGATGGCCTTGAAAATGAAAATGAAGAAAAAAAGGTGAGGAACCAAGAATCTTACCCTAAAGTTTTAAACTTGAAGCTTGAAGAAGATGATGAAGACGGAAGCTTTCCCAGTAGGTTCAAACTGAAAAGGTGTTTAGAATGTGATGGGGATTAAGAGAATGTGAACACTTGAATTTTTTGCAATCCAAGGGGGTATGGGACAGTGAGTGGCCGTGTGGTGTGGTAGAGAGAAGGAGGAGAAAACTTTGAGAGGAGATGAGTGTAGAGAGAAAAGTGATAGTAGAATGAAATGAACTTTTAGGGTTTTGAAATTAGAATGGAAACTAATTAAGTGAAAAGAAATTTTGGCTCCTAAATGGGCCACATGGCTGTGTAGTGTGAGGGGGAAAAGGGAGGGAAAATGGTCACCAAGAATTAGGGTTAGCTTGTTGAAATTTTCAAAAGTAGATTTGATTAGATATAAAGTGGATTACTTTTGGATAAGATAATTAGGTGACAAGATAATTAAAATAATAGGATAATAAGGTGATTAGGGTTTTCACTATAAGCTATTACCCAATGGATAATTATTACAGTTCACAAAACCAGTATTTATTGTCCAACGAATAATAGAGCATATCACAAAATTTTATTTAACAGTACGTACAGAGATTTAATTTATCAGATAAAATCTCGAAAAATATAAACCTCGTAAACTGTGCCCAGCCTCGGATTTAGTAAGATCCCTCGTCGACGTTTCCACAATTCAAAGTTTACTAGCCTCAGGGGAAATAATTCATTTTCTCGGCTCTGCTCAGTGCACACGCAAAATGAAGAATATATTAAAATATTCAATATTTTCAGAAAAATTCACTAAAATTCTCAAAAATCACAAATATTAAAAAATGAAAATTATTCATGAAACAAACAATTTCTGGGGTGTTACTCTGACTCTGCTCAGTGTGCACGCAAAAATGAGGAATATATTTAAATATTTGACGTTTCAGAAAAAATCTAGAAAAATCTTCAAAAATCATAAATATTATAAAATGATTATTTATGATGAAACAAATAATTTTTGGGGTGTTACAATTTCCCCTGTCTCCAGTGCTTAGGCACTCAACTATGAGCTCTCAAGCGCCCTGCACGCAACCTGATGCTTCACATCTTCTAGCTAAGTGCCCACTCTCCAGTGCTCAAGCGTTGGTTGCCTAGAAAATTTTGCAAAAGAAAGTTCTATTGTGCTATTGGTTCCTAAACCAAAATCCATCCTTAAAACATGATTTCCAAGTGATTCTCAAACACCAAAATGACCTCTAGTCACATAGCAAACCATCAACAAACTCTCAAAACATCTAGCAGGGATTTATGACCATAAATCACAACACAAAATACCCATCTCTAAAACTCCATTATAAGGGGTTTCATGGACATTCCTATGATCTAATCTATCAACCATGCATAGACTAACTCAAATACAATCATATCTTAAGTTTCTAATGAGTTCATTCAACTCAATCTTTAAGAAACTCCTCTAAACCCATTTTCTATCCTAACATACATGAACTATGTATTAAGAAAGGGTAGAAAAGGATAGCTAATCAAACACCCCTACCTCTTGTAGTCAAGACAATGATCAAACTCTAGCTTTGCTATTGATCTTCCTTAGTTTGTCTTTCTTTTTCCTCTTCTTTCTTTCTTCCCTTTTCTTTCTCTCTTCTTTCTCTTCTCCCTTGCTGCCTTAGCCGTGTGAAATGGAGAGAATAGGAGAAGCAAAGTCAAAGATGGCTTCTTAAAGGATAGGATCCAAGATGTGCTGAAATTTTATACCTCTTAGGAATACTTTAATCTCACAAATTTAAGTTTTCTAACTTCCAAATGTATTATGAAAAATCCTAGGATTCATCTAAATCCTATTCTCATCATTTCCCTAAGTTTCCATATTTGCTATTCATCAATCTGATATTAAAACACTCATCCAATGTACTTAAAAATATCAAACTGACTCAAATTGCCTTCCAACTTTAACTACATGAGGTTTCACACATTTGTGACTTAGAAACAAATTCTCCAAGTTTATTTCCATTAAGTAAGCAGTTTAAGCCATTTCCTGAGCTCATAACAGCTATTTTCTATATATAGCGTTACAGTAAAGTGACTAAACTAATTCAGAAAGTCACAAATTTAAACAGGCATGCTAAATAAGTACTATGTTATCTCTGTAACCATTTACAAGTCTAACATGTTATTAAGGGTATTACACTAAACATGTAAAGTCATCTTTCTTCCTCTTTCTCACAGTTTTTACTTGGAGCGTCTTTCTTTCTAAATTTGCTAACAAAAAGGAAGATGCAAAAAATGATAAAATGAAAATGTGGGAGAGTGTGATTTTGTGGAGGGTCTGCTTTAGTGGAGAAATCCTACTTAATGATAGTAACTTGGCTAGTGGAAACAACCATGGTCCTCCTTCCTTATTACTTGATGACTCCTTAAGTGAGATCAAAGTTTATAAGAGTGTATTGTGTTATGTCTTTCACAATCAGCCACGTGGAAACTTAAGTGTCATCTTATTGCCATACCAAGTCCACACTACTTGAATGGTGGAACAATAGATTCACAACAAAACTCGTGTTTGTTTTATTTTATTATTGTTATTATTATTACTATTATATTACTTTGGAAATGTAATCTTTTAAGAACCAGTGATCTTTAGTTAAATTGGAATATATCATTGCCATGATTCCACAAACTTATACTCCAAGTTTTCCATTAACTTTATATTTATTTTTTACTTCTTCAATTAAAACGTTTAGTTAAATTATGAATTTTTACTTAGCTTACTTTATAATCTTCTCTTTAATCTTTACTATAGGTGAGGCTAAATACTTAGGCTATTACACCTATCCATGCTTGCCTTCAAATCTTTGTCCTGTACATTCCTATAAGATAATAAATTAAGATTATTGAAGCTTATAAATACTCACTTACTCTAAGCTCTAAACTCACGTGGAAAAATATATATAAAAATGTTTACACATTTTAAAAATTTGAAGACTTAAAACTTATTATAAAATTTATAAATACTTGTGCTCTATATATATATATATATATATATATATATATATATATATATATATATATATATATATATTACTATCAAGGACAATTTTTTTCCTTTTACGGGATGTTACACATTTGTTATATTTAAATTAATAATAAATAAATTTATTTCTTAAATTATTACTTATAATTATTATAAAAGGATTTGGTAGACAACTTTTTTAGGAATTAAATTGCAAAAAAAATATAAATAAATAAATACCAACAGATTACCGATGTATAATAATATAATACTAATTTTATTGTCGACTAATAACTTAAGAAATTGAGTTATTATTATCCCTTTTTTTGTGTCAAATTGCATTACTATGTCCTGATTATCCTTTGATAAGCAAGTTTCTTTAGCTCAAATTTTTTGTTTTATGCTTTATCTCTTCCTAGTATAACTTGGCTATAACCTGGATAATACTTGGCTGAATTTAAGATTTCTAACTTCCTAGCTCCTTACGTGACTTGTTGGATTACACGTGAATAGAGCATGGGAGAAGCCAAGGAAGGAAGATAGGAGCTCAAATTGAAGGAGAAAAAAGAAGGCATATTCAACTTGTTGCGCCTACATGCAACTGTTAGATTTCTCAGCATTGTGAACTAAAGAGTGTTGTGTAACACCCCTAGATTTAATAACCACAGCACAATCGTCATTATATCACGGTCACTAAATTTTTGGCGCGCTACAACTTCTTCATAATACTTTTCCTAATTTGAAAAAATATATATATATATATCATTATTATTATTATTATTATTTTCTATATATAAAGGAAATATGAGCTACGAATGAGATAATACATAAGATGTCATTAACAGATATGATTCAATAGGATATATTTAAAATACAGTATGTAGGACTAAATAACTAAGTTAAAGCATATAGAGCGTGACGCATTTCTCATACCGCTCACAATGAAATACATCTAGGTTTACTTCAAAAAGCAAATATACTAAAAATACACCATAACATAATTAATGCAGAAGAAAACATAAACTACCCATAAAACATCTACTTCTACGGAGTTGGGTACTCTATCGGATCCACCTTGGGATCCTCCCCTGGGTCATCTAAAGATATAAGGACAGGACCGAGTGCAGTCCCACGGGTAGGTGCCTTAGTAGCTGATGCCATGGAATTCTCATCCTCTCTACGAGTGTGAATCGGATCACCCCACAACTCCTGGATAGGCAAGGCAAACTCCAGATGTACCGAAGTAGTAAGTGTCAGGATAGGATCTCCATCACGGGTCCTCCTTATGATCAAGATCAAGTCTCCAACATATCGTATACGTGTCCAACCCAGTCGACTCGCCACGCATTGGCGCCACCAAGGAA
This sequence comes from Ormosia semicastrata, assembly GCA_029884595.1. Classification (NCBI taxonomy): domain Eukaryota; kingdom Viridiplantae; phylum Streptophyta; class Magnoliopsida; order Fabales; family Fabaceae; genus Ormosia; species Ormosia semicastrata. Next base: position 11,344,927 of record JAQQTO010000062.1, on the reverse strand, counting down.
TACAATCCTAACAAAACCAATGGAACCTCTTCTTGATGACATCCTCAAAAGCAAGAAATCAATACCCAGTAAGGTCTAGGAAAAACAATCTCGTCCCCTCTATAGTCTTTATCCAAAATAGCACATAGAACAAGAACAGTACAAGAAAGAGGTGAGACATCCTACTTTATTACCAATTATGGCAGTAAGAAACATAAACGACATAGGACGCCCACATAGCATAACAAAATAATAAATAGTATCAAGAAGCAGGTATTAAGCAGTTTAACAGTTTCAGGCAGTATATCATTAATAAAGTAGCAGATCCAATTATCATATAAATTAAATGTCAAGTAATGTATTGACTCGTTATGCACATGTACACAATATCAAAATCCTACTCTGTGGAGCTAGACACAAACATCGGAGTGAATGATCAGGGAGACATGCCAGTATCTCGTCCACCTAGGACCAAGTGCTTCCAGAATTCATAATCAACAATTTTGAGCAATAAGGCTCTATACAGCGGCATTCTCACAAGATCACGATATAAGACAATGCCCGATCAGGATCGTCAGTACGTTTGCATCAGTTTGTCCTATGGTCCAATGGGGCTACCAACTGCCCGCTATGAGACGCCAGCACCCCGACGCCCCCAAGGTCAATTACAAGACCTACATTAGTCTATTCGCACCCGCACTAAGGTGTGATTCAACTCCTAGGCAACTTGGCCTTAACAAATAGTCCTTTGGACTTTCACAATGCATGATGACTCTATGCATATATCAGGTATGTTTATTATTACATACTTTTTCACAATATGCCTCAATTGGCCAAAGTAAGCATCAACAGATTTTGGGTCCCACTCATGGGCCCGTTAACAAAGTCGTCATTCATAATTTATTTAAGACTTACCATTGTCTCATAAAGTTTTATCATTGTTCTTCTCTTTGTCCTTATTGAGATTCATTTAATTAAATGTCTTATAATTCTCAAAGTCTCATTTACACTCTTAATTCTTGTTTCTCTTATTCAATTAGTCCTCAATTAATACATTATACTTTTAGGCACATTATAAAATTTACACTTAACTTTCTATACCCTTATTAATAAGTTCCCCTCACATTATTCTTTTTATCTTTATTATTTTAATTATATAAGTTCACCATTAAATTATAGACAAAGTTGCATTAGAGTAATTTAAATTGAGACATTCAAGGTTCTTACTTATAACTATGATCTTCCTTTGAATAGAAATTATTTTAAGTTTTATAACACAATTCCATTTTTGGATCCTTTTCATTTTATGAATTCCTAATACATTCTAATTGTTCAATTTATTTGAGTTTCACTTTGATTTAGTATTCCTTATGAAATTCTTCTCTAGAGGAATTCTTTTAATTATTTAGTTCCATATTTTAAGTTTGGTTATATTCATTTAGAAAATTATTCCAAGTCTCACACATCCTTATTCACTTTCTTGAGTCCAAAGACCCCCTTTAAGTTATCAAATATGTTCCCTTCCACCTCATTATTAACCATTTAAATCACTTGATTAATTCAATTTCTAAGTTGTAAAAAGTTACATGGTTGAGCCCTAATGAGCTCTTGAGGCCGTGAGCCTCCCTAAAAATTAGGAACCCCAATTTTCTTTCCATTCATTACATGTTACTCCCTTAATTAATCATGTCTTCAACTAGTTACAAATTTTCACCAAGAACACCCCATTTAGGGCTTGAGGTCGTGAGCCTCTTAGGAAGGAACAAGGGTTATTTTGCTTCCATTTAAGTTTCCAATCCATACGAATGAAACCAAGAACACCAATGTACATATAAAATCAACCAAATAATTCAAACAAATTAAAAATAATATATAATCATACAAATCATACAAACAAAAAGAGTAACCCTAACTAGGGTTTCCCACAACCAATCACAAAAACAAAGTTCCTTACTATCAATAGAGGTTGAGGAGGAGTATCTCCCTCTTACCTAGAGGAGACAACAAACAATGGATCTCCCTTGAATGCTCCAAGTGAAATTCAGATTCCACCAACACCAAAACCCTAGGACATCAAACTTTCACAAGAATCACAATCAAAGCTTGAAAAAGGCATCCATGATCACCATAGTGACCATGGATCACGAAAATGAAGAGAAAAGGGTGAGGAACTAAGAATCTTACCCAAAAGCTTGAAGCTTGAAGCTTGAAGAAGAAGATGGTGAAGATGAAACCTTTTCAAGAAACTTTCAACTAGCAAAATGTTTAGAATGTGGGGGAAATTAAGAAAATGTGTTTAGTTGAAAAATTTGTGATGGTTGGGGGCTTAAGGAGGGGCTGGCCATGAGGCTCCTAGAGAGAAGGAGGAGAGAAAAAAAAAGATGAAAGGAAGATGAAGGTAGAAAGAGAAGTTGATAGTAGAAAGTGAAAGGTGCTTTAGGGTTTGAAATTGGAATAAATGAATTAACTAAGTGAGCACAATTTTGGCTCCAATTTGGGGCTACTGCTGACGTGGAGAGTGAGAGGGAAAGAGAGAAAATGAAGCTTTTTTGAGAAGCTTGGGTGCATTTCCAATAAAGAGGATTTGATTAGACATAAAGGAGATTACCTTTAGATAAGATAATGTGATTTAATAATTAAAATAATGTGGTAATTAGGATTTTACTACAAGCTTTTACCTAAGAGATAATTATCACAGTGCACAAGGTAAGTATTAATTATCTGATGAATAATAGAGCGTATCGTAAATTTTTAATTAACGGTGCATACAGAGATTTTATTTATTAGATAAAATCTCAAAAAACGTAAACTTTGTAAACTGTATCTAGCCTCGGGTTTAGTAAGATCCCCCGTCGACACATCCACAGATCAAGGTTTACCAGCCTCAGGGAAAACATTTCGTTTCCCCGGCTTTGCTCAGCGCGCACGTAAAATGAGGAATATACTAAAATATTTGACGTTTCTAGAAAAATTCACAAAAATTTCCAAAAATCACAAATATTGGAAAATGACTATTCGTCATGAAACAAACAATTTTTGGAGTACTACATTGACTCTGCGCAGTGTGCACACAAAATGAAGAATATATTAAAATATTTGACGTTTTCGGAAAAATACAAAAAAATTCTCAAAAGTCACAAATATTATAAAATGACTATTTGTGATGAAATAAATAATTTTCGGAGTGTTATACCGGTTCTGCTTAGTGCACATGCAAAATGAGAAATATATTAAAATATTCGACATTTCACGAAAAATCCTGAAAAATTCCTAAAAATCTCAAATATTATAAAACAACTATTTATAATGAATGAGATAATTTTCGGGAAGTTACAATTCTTCCCTTCAAAAAGAAATTTCATCCTCGAAATTTGATCTATCTTAGAATCTAGCTCCCACATTGCGGCCCCAATTACATCATCCCAATTCGCTTTTACTGACGTAGTATCTTTTCCCCCTTGAATTATTGGCATCCCTTCCTGAGTCATCTTTACTTTATCCTTTGCTTGTTGTACAAGCTCGGGTCCCATCGCAATCCTTTCACTATCTCGGTGCCAACATAAAAGTGTCTTACATTGTCGTCCATGTGACGCCTCATATTTTACTTCTTTTAATCAACCAGATATTTCTGACTCTTTATGATTACTATAGACGTTAAATGTTGTTCCATGTAGAAATGCCTCCGTATCTTCAACGCAAGTACACAACGGCTAATTCTACATTTGTATGAAGTAATTCTTCTCATGTACTCTGGATTACCTTGAAGTACACACCATCACTTTCCTTTCTGCACCAGCATCCATCGTAAAACTGCTTCGACTTTTGATGGATTTCCAATAGTTCCTCCTTTAAAGTGCACGTGACTCAAAAGTTAAACTGCCTCAAATCGAAATTCACACCTAGATAGCTTCTTGCGTAACTCCTCATTCTTCTTCAAAATTCGAAGAACAACACGACAATTTTGTCTCAATAAGGAAGAAAGATCCTATTCGTGTGGTTGATGAGTACTACTGAAGCGTTTGTTATAATGGAACGACATCATGAAATACCTGTAGCGTTCACAACGTGTCAGAGAAAGTTGCTTTGGAAATATCTTCTACTCTTAGGTGATCTTGATGATAGTTGGAAACTCAAGCTGGTCTTAGAGAAAACAGCGGCGTCCTTCATTTGATTTGTCAAACCATCTTTCCTTGATCTTAACAGGAAATGTCTGAATTTAGGAACACTTTTCCTCAATCAAAGCACACTAGAAACGTTATAAAGGTTAGAAGGAAAAGATAATAAAGTCACTTGGTATACTGTCAGGCTCATCCAGCGAAGAACGTGATATGATGCAATAAGATTTAGGAATGAGTTTCATCGATTCAAATCCAGAATGGCGAGGTATGGTCAGAAAACAACCAATCCCTTTTCTAAGGTCAAGTCTATTCACGAAGAAAGTAGATAATTGTATTGAAAAAAAAAGGTTTCAATTTCTAACAATAATAGGATAGTTCTAAACAAACTTGCCTAATGAGAGCAGGCTTACAAATGAGAATAGCAATATCCGGGTCGAAAGGAAGTAAATACATAGACAACCTAAACCCAAAAACAAACTTTTCATTTTTTGTTGGAAGATTTCAACAGGATGTGGTCGGAAGATAACCAACCCTTTTTGTTTTGATATCACATCTGATTTACGAAGAAGGTAAACAAACCCAATCAACAGAAAAGACTCAGTCTTTAACAGACGTAGGTTAATTTAAGCAACTAGGCTACCAACAACACGTTCTTAGTAGCAGAAATAGAAATAACTTAGTTAAAAGATGACGAAGATACAAATGATCCTAATAGACTCATACAATCTTATGTCACCAGGAAATGGGTTATCCCTAGAATCATATAATGGAATCACAGGGTTATCCACTGTAGCACAGTCCCCTTCTTCATTTCGGTCTTTAGTCTGGGTGGAGGAATTAACTCTCCCTTGTTCATGAGATTTTGAGGTGCATACATCTCCAATGGAAGGCTTTGTCTTATGCAAGGTACAATTTCTCGCCACATGTCCTAGCTTTCCGCACTTGAAACAAATTATTCCTTTGATCTTACAGTCCCTCGTTAAGTGGTCCTTTCCGCACTTCTTACACCTTGATAATGGTACCACGATTAGATTGGATTTATTACTATTCGCACCTCCTTCATGCATTTGTTGTCGCTGTTGCTCCCTCAGTTGCCTCGAATACAGCTTCCACTTACGCTGATTGATCTTTCTATCATTCCTTTTTTGGAACTTAGGCAATCCTGAGTTTCTCCAAAATTGACTTTCTTCCAACAAGTTCTGAACCTCAACTTCCAATTCCTACTGTTGTGCGACCCTCTGATCCTGGTGTGTTGTTACATCAACCATTCTTCGCATTACTTCCACAGTCGCATCCACTCCTTTGTTGTTGCGTTCCACATTCCTACGCGTACGTCTTCCATGAGCCATTGTCTTCTTTCGAAAACATATAGTCAAGCACAATGGAAACAAGAAGTAACCATTTCAGACAATATTGTCTCCTTTCAAAACCAAACACAAGGAGTCACACAATACAACAAGGGTGAAAATGCAAACAAATCCTAAACAAGTTCAGTCATACTAACTGAGCTTCTTGCTAAAGGAACTTCTATTCACTTAATACGCCTACGTGAAGTCATAGATTTCCGTCTACACAGAACATTACACATTGAGTGAGCCAATACTCAATATCATGTAACTATGCAATAGTAGCTACGAACATTCAACCTATGGTAAGTCATGCCTTCCTTTCCCAAGCATCTCTATCAAGAGACAAGGAAATGCACAACATACAAAAAAACTTCTAACCTGTCTAAGCATAGTCAGTCCATACCCCGGCTCAACAGGAAGAACTGAGCTCTGATACTACCTAATGTAACACCCCTAGATTTAATAACCACAGCACAATCGTCATTATACTGCGGTCACTAAATTTTGGTGCGCTACAACTTCTTCATAATACTTTTTCCAATTTGAAAATATATATATATAATATATATATCATTTTTATATATATCATATATATAAAGAAAATATGAGCCACAAATGAAATAATACATAAGACGTCATTAACAGATATGATTCAATAGGATATATTTAAAATACAGTACGTAGGACTAAATAACTAAGTTAAAGCATACCGAGCGTGACGCATTTCTCATACCGCTCACAATGAAATACATCAAGGTTTACTTCAAAAAGTAAATATACTAAAAATACATCATAACATAATTAATGTAGAAGAAAACATAAACTACCCATAAGACATCCACTTCTATGGAGTTGGGTACTCCATCGGATCCACCTCGGGATCCTCCCCCGGGTCATCTGAAGATATAAAGACAGGACCGAGTGCGGTCCTACAGGCAGGTGCCCTAGCAGCTGATGCCATGGAATCCTCGTCCTCTTTAGAGGTGTGAATCAGATCACCCCACAACTCCTGGATAGGCAAGGCGAACTCCAGATGTACCGAAGTAGTAAGTGTCAGGACAGGATCTCCATCACGGGTCCTCCTTATGGTCAAGATCAGGTCTCCAACATATCGTATACACTGTCCAACCCAGTTGACTCGCCACGCATTAGCGCCACCAGTGAATATAATCCTAATAAACCCAATGGAACATCTTCTTAACGACATCCTCGAAAGCAAGAGATCAATACCCAGTAAGGTCTAGGAAAAACAATCTCATCCCCTCTACAGTCTTTATCCAAAATAGCACATAGAACAAGAACAGTACAAGAAAGAGGTGAGACATCCTAATTCATTACCAATTATGGCAGTAAGAAACATAAACGGCATAGGACACCCACATAGCATAACAAAATAATAAATAGTATCAAGAAGCAGGTATTAAGCAGTTTAAGAGTTTCAGGCAGTATATCATCAATAAGGTAGCAGATCCAATTATCATATAAATTAAATGTCAAGTAATGTATTAACTCGCTATGCACATGTATACAATATCAAAATCCTACTCCATGGACCTAGACACAAACATCGGAGTGAATGATCAGAGAGACATGTTAGTATCTCATCCGCCTAGGACCATATGCTTCCAGAATTCATAATCAACAATTTTGCACAATAAGGCTCTATACAGCGGCATTCTCATAAGATCGTAATATAGGATAGTGCCCGGTCAGGATCATCGGTGCGTTTGCATTGGTTTGTCCCACGGTCTAGCGGGGCCACCAACTACCCGCACGCCCGCGCCCTGATGCCCCTAAGGTCAACTACAGGACCTACACTAGTCTATTCGTATCCGCACTAAGGTGTGATTCAACTTCTAGGCAACTTAGCCTTAACAAACAGTCCTTTCGACTTTCACAATGCATGATGACTCCATGCATATATCAGGTATGTTTATTATTGCATACTTTTTCACAATATACCTCAATTGGCCAAAGTAAGCATCAACAGATTTTGGATCCCACTCATGGGCCTGTTAACAAAGTCGTCATTCATAATTTATTTAAGACTTACCATTGTCTCATAAAGTTTTATCATTGTTCTTCTCTTTGTCCTTATTAAGATTCATTTAATTAAATGTCTTATGATTCTCAAAGTCTCACTTATACTCTTAATTCTTGTTTCTCTTATTCAATTAGTCCTCAATTAATACATTATACTTTTAGGCACATTATGAAATTTATACTTAACTTTCTATACCCTTATTAATAAGTTCCCCTCACATTATTCTTTTTATCTTTATTATTTTAATTATATAAGTTCACCATTAAATTATAGACAAAGTTGCATTAGAGTAATTTAAATTGAGACATTCAAGGTTCTTACTTATAACTATGATCTTCCTTTCAATAGAAATTATTCTAAGTTTTATAACACAATTCCATTTTTGGATCCTTTTCATTTTATGAATTCCTAATAAATTCTAATTGTTCAATTTATTTGAGTTTCACTTTGATTTAGTATTCCTTATGAAATTCTTCTCTAGAGGAATTCTTTTAATTATTTAGTTCCATATTTTAAGTTTGGTTATATTCATTTAGAAAATTATTCCAAGTCTCACACATCCTTATTCACTTTCTTGAGTCCAAAGACCCCCTTTAAGTTATCAAATTTGTTCCCTTCCACCTCATTATTAACTATTTAAATCACTTGATTAATTCAATTTCTAAGTTGTAAAAAGTTACATGGTTGAGCCCTAATGAGCTCTTGAGGCCGTGAGCCTCCCTAAAATTAGGAACCCCAATTTTCTTTCCATTCATTACATGTTACTTCCTTAATTAATCATGTCTTCAACTAGTTACAAATTTTCACCAAGAACACCCCATTTAGGGCTTGAGGTCGTGAGCCTCTTAGGAGGGAACAAGGGTTATTTTGCTTCCATTTAAGTTTCCAATCCATACGAATCAAACCAAGAACATCAATGTACATATAAAATCAACCAAATAATTTAAACAAATTAAAAACAATATGTAATCATACAAATCATACAAACAAAGAGAGTAACCCTAACTAGGGTTTCCCACAACTAATCACAAAAACAAAGTTCCTTACTACTAATAGAGATTGAGGAGGAGTATCTCCCTCTTACCTAGAGGAGACAACAAACAATGGATCTCCCTTGAATACTCCAAGTGAAATTCAGATTCCACTAACACCAAAACCCTAGGGCATCAAACTTTCACAAGAATCACAATCAAAGCTTGAGAAAGGCATCCATGATCACCATAGTGACCATGGATCACGAAAATGAAGAGAAAAGGGTGAGGAACTAAGAACCTTACCCAAAAGCTTGAAGCTTGAAGCTTGAAGAAGAAGATGGTGAAGATGAAACCTTTTCAAGAAACTATCAACTAGCAAAGTGTTTAGAATGTGGAGGAGATTAAGAAAATGTGTTTAGTTGAAAAATTTGTGATGGTTGAGGGCTTGAGGAGGGGCTGGCCGTGAGGCTCCTAGAGAGAAGGAGGAGAGAAAAAAAAAGATGAAAGGAAGATGAAGGTAGAGAGAGAAGTTGATAGTAGAAAGTGAAAGGTGCTTTAGGGTTTGAAATTGGGATAAATGAATTAACTAAGTGGAGCATAATTTTGGCTCCAATTTGGGGCTGCTACTGCCGTGGAGAGTGGGAGGGAGAGAGAGAAAATGAAGCTCCTTTGAGAAACTTGGGTGCATTTCCAATAAAGAGGATTTGATTATACATAAAGGAGATTACCTTTAGATAAGATAATGTGATTTAATAGTTAAAATAATGTGGTAATTAGGATTTTACTGCAAGTTATTACCCAATGGATAATTATCACAGTGCACAAAGTTAGTATTAATTATCTGATGAAAAATAGAGCGTATCGCAAATTTTTAATTAACAATGCGTACAGAGATTTTATTTATCAGATAAAACCTCAAAAAATGTAAACTTTGTAAACTATGCCTGGCCTCGGTTTAGTAAGATCTCCCATCGACACATCCACAGTGCAAGGTTTACCAGCCTCAGGAAAAATATTTCATTTTCCCGGCTCCACTCAGTGCGTACGCAAAACGAGAAATATACTAAAATATTCAACATTTCTAGAAAAATCCACAAAAATTCTCAAAAATCACAAATATTAGAAAATGACTATTCTTCATGAAACAAATAATTTTTGGAGTGTTACACTGACTCTGCGCAGTGTGTACGCAAAATGAGAAATATATTAAAATATTTGACATTTCTGAAAAAATACAAAAAAATTTCAAAAATCACAAATATTATAAAATGATTATTTGTGATGAAACAAATAATTTTTGGAGCGTTATACCGGTTCTGCTCAGTGTGCACGTAAAACGAAGAATATATTAAAATATTTAACGTTTCATGAAAAATCCTAAAAAATTCCTAAAAATCCCAAATATTATAAAACGACTATTTATGCTGAATGAGATAATTTTCGGGATGTTACTTATTGTGCCTATTGCAATGTTTGTGACAGGACCACGATTTTTGGCCTTTTCTTCCCATGTTATGGAATTTTCATTCATTCTTTTCATGACCCAAAGTTAGAGAAAGAATTTTGTTTTTAGGGTTTTGAAAACTAGAGAGAGAGACTTTGGATGCTTATGAGATCAAAGGTTGGAGGAAGATCCACTCATGAAGGATCTACCACCTAGTTTTTCTTCTCATTTTCTTTCTTGATCTTCTTGTATTGTGATGGATCTCACTCTATATCTTTCTATTCTTTCATTTTTATGGATTTCTAAACTCGTATCTAGAGGATCTTTTGGATCTCCATATAGATCTTGGATAATATGTAATCTCTTGGATGTTCTATATTAATGTTATGGCTTTGTTCATTCATATCTATGCTTAATGCTTATAGTTGCTTGATCACCAATTGTATGATTTGAGTGTTTTTTAATGAACTAGACATAGGGATTTGAAAATGCAGCCATAGTATGAATGATGCTTGTTCAATTACACTTAAATGGGGTGGGTGTATTGATTAGCTAATGAGATAGACATATATCCATTGGTCTTGCATAGCATGTGTTCAATATTTGGTCTTAATGAGTGAATTTATGTTAATTCACATGGACACAGTGGGTTAGGCAATGACACCTAGTTAATGGACCTAGACATATGTATTTAACAAAAATGGAGTATTGGCTAACAAAACCTAGGTACTGATATGAACTTTCGGGAATTGCATGTATCGAAGTGAAATAAAGGGTGAAAAAGGGACCCCTAGGCTCTTCATCATGGTTTTATCTCATTCAAAATTAGGTTTAATCTCTAGTTCTAGTTGTGTATTTCCTCTAATTTCATCTTTAATCATTTCCTTTAGCCTGAATTTGGTAGTTTAATTAATCACTAGCACATAATTGTCTCGATCCCTGTGGAGATGATACTCATTCACTCACTATATATTACTTGTTTGGCCCATGCACTTAAGATTTGGTTTAGCCACCAAAGCACCAACAAACTTATCAATGGTAAAACAATTTTCTAAAATACAATAACAATATACCGACGATTTTTGAATCTAAAGTTGGTACTATTGCTGACGGAATTACTGAAAAAAATACCTTCACTAATTATTGACATCCTATGTTGTCGATAATTGAAAAAAATTCCATCAACAAAAGTTGTTGGATACAAGTTTTTATTCTCCCCAAGATGTGCTTTGCGAACAGGATTTTTGACGTTACCGATGGCATTCTCCATCAGTGAAATGTCAACAAACCAAAAAATCCATCAACAAATTTTACCAACATAAGTGTCAATTATAATTTTTCTTCATCATTAATTAGTTGGTAATTTTAATTTTCAAAGAATTTATTAATTATTGATAGGGATTTCCATTTGTAACCTGTGAATTTCTAGTTGTGTTAGTCAATTAGTGCTCTCTATTTTTTATAAAATCAGTTAATAAATTAATAGTTCTTTTTTTTTAAACAAAGATGGCATGCAAAAGCATCACAATAATGACTGACATCCCAACTAGGTTGGTACCCCAGCAACTACCAATCATCTGCAGCACATCATAATTTTATTAAAAAAAGTAAAAAGAACACAAGAAAAGGAAACGTGGGGGGACGTCAACCTGACCCATGAAAGAATCATCTAAATCTAAAACTAGGCAGACCATTTCTATTTCTAAAGAATTCCTCAGAAATGAATCTTGGTATTAAATCCCACCAAACAAAGCCACTAATAGAAGTGCCATAAGAAGCAAGTTTATCTGCACAAGTATTTTCTTCCCTAAAAATATGAGAAAAAATAAATTTCATTTGTTTAGTTAACTCTATACAATTATTCCACCTATTTCTAAGTTTCCAAGGAACCAGCTTGCGATTGTTGAAAGCAGAAATCATAAGTTGAGAGTCATATTCCAGTCAGAGGAAATGCCAACCTTTTTTAAATGTTATCTCAATAGCCAATATTGCACCAATAAGCTCATCTTGAAAAGCATTCTTAATTCCAAGATTTGCAGAAAAGCATCCAAGAGAAGCAGCACTCCTATCTCTGAAAATCCCACCACAAGCAGCAGGACTTAGACACCCCTTTGCAGTCCCATTAGTTTTACACTTAATCATATTGCAAATTGGAGGATTCCAGATGACTTGCTTAATGCTAGGAGCACAGCATAGATGACCATCAACCAAAAATGACTTCATTAACATGAATTCTAAAATTGAAGAAGACATTTGGCCTATAGTAGTGTTGCCAGCTAAAGACACATTAGAAATTATATAGTCTACACATGGATTTTCTTGTTGTCAAACCTAGCCTTATTCCTACAACACCAAATAGTCCACAATACATATATAACATCAGCTGCAATAATATCCTGCACCTGCGTGCTCTAGCCTTTGCTACATAAAGAGAGAATTGATTGAGTGCTAGAGTAATCAAAACTGGTATTAATGATACTACCAAATTAGTTCCAAATATGTTGAGCAAAGGGGCAGTCACGAAATAAATGATTAGTAGATTCTGCTACTTTTCCACAAAGACTGCAGACAGATACTACAATGCAACCTCTAGACCAAAGATTCTCATCTGTGGGTGTCCTGTTATGCATAATTCTCCAAATGATGAAGGACTGTGATGGAGGAATACAGCTTTTCCAAATTAGCTTAGTCCAAGGGATAACTTGTCTCACAGGATTATAAAAAAGAAAAGCATATTTAAATGTCATTGTTCCAGAATTAGTTCTGGACCAAATCAAATTATCTTCACGAGGCAATTTTGGAATGATAACCTGCTTTATTTCAGACTTAAGGATAGGGAAATTAGACAACAAAGGGGCAGGAATAGACCACCTGCCATTAATAATGAAATCATTCACTTTGGCTTTAAGTAAGCTATGCAGATCAAAAGGGATTCCAATCAAGTCAACAATCGGGCTAGTTAACCACTGATCAGTCCAAAAGTTTATTGTAACACCATTACCAAGCAGCCAGGTAGAATTCTCCAAAGTAGAGGGCAAGCAATATTTTATATCAGGCCAAATTGATGAAGTAATGTAATGATTTACTTGAATTTGATTTGTAAAGGCTCTAGTTCTCAATAAAGAGGCCCATTGATTATTTGAAGAAATCAATTCCCATCCAAGCTTAAGCATATCAGCCTTATTAATGGCTTTAATAAACCTGATGCCTAAACCACCCTCCAAAATAGGCCTACAAACTTTTTTCTAGGCCACTGTGACAACTTTCTTGTAATTTATATTCCCTGCCCACACAAAATTTCTTATCCACTTGTCCACAAAATTAATAAGGTTAGCAGGCTAAGCGTAAATGTGAAAACTGTAAATCAACATACCAAGAATAATAGATTTTACCATTTGGACTCTTCCTACAATAGATAAAAGAGAACCTTTTCAAGATGTCAACTTACTTTTAATTTTATCAGCAATGGGCATTAAATGCAATCTGCTTGGTTTACCTTTGAACAAAGGAACACCGGGATAAGTGAATGGGAGACAGCCAGCGTGAAGCCTAGCAAGGCAGAAATAGTATCAATTCTACTTTGAGAAATTGATCTAGTATAGAATTTTGATTTCTCAGTGCTTATCACTTGCCTGAAGCCTGCTCATAAGCCTTAAAAAGATTCAACAAATTTACTAAACTCTTCTTAGTAGCTGTATAAAAAATCATAATATCATCTGCATATAATACATGATTAGGCATCCTAAAATATCTAGGTCCTGTCATTAATTGTAACTGGCCTTTATTTACCAATTTACTGATACCTCTGCTTAAGACCTCTTCAGCAAGACAGAAAAGAAGAGGGGACAAAGGGTCACCTTGTCTGACCCCTCTCTTGCAATTAAAAAAACCAGCAGCATAGCCATTGATGGAAATTGAGAGCTTAGCTAAATGTAAGATAAGATTAACCCAGCTACAAAATTTATCATCAAATCCAAAAGCTTGAAGAACTTGGAGTAAAAATCTCCAATCTATTGTATCCAAAGCCTTTTAATATCAATCTTCAAAGCCAACTGACCTCCAAAAACTCTCTTATCAAGTAACTTAATGGACTCAAAAGTAGTATATATACAATCTGATATTTGTCTACCTTTAACAGAATGCCTTTGATTTTCAGAAATGATCTTGGGAGCCACCAAAGCAAGTTTATTAGCCAATACTTTAGTAATAATCTTAAACTGAAAATTAGCTAAAGCTATTGGCCTATACTGCTCAATCTTCTCAGCACCAGGAACTTTTGGAATAAGAGCAACCATATTAGAATTCAAATTAGGAAGTAACCAACCTTGTCTAAAGAATTGAAGGACTACATTGAAGACATCTTGAGCTATTATATCCCAGTACTTATGATAAAAGAAACCTCCAAAGCCATCTGGACCAGTGCACCATTTCCATTCATAGAGAATACTGCATTTTTGGCCTCCTCCATGGAAGGCAAATCTGTAAGCAAACCATTGTCCTGAGCAGTCACTAAAGAAGGAATAACACTTTGAACAAGATCATTAGATTGGCAAACATTAACAATAGCAAACAAATCCTTATAGTAATTTAAGATATGGTTTTCAATATCAGAAGCCTTATAAAGAACCTAATCACCTTTCTTCAGAACTGAGATCTGCTTAGTAACACTCCTAATTTTGGAAATTTTATGGAAAAATTCAGTATTTCTATCACCATGAATGTGCTAGTTAATTCTGGATTTTTCCTTCCAGAAGTCTTCTTCATAATTCAAAGCCTGTTGCAACAACAATTATGCATCATTTTCTTGCTCAAACAGTTCCTCAAAACCACCAGTACTACTGATATGCTCCTAAATTTGATCCATATAGGCCATTGCAGAGGTAACTTTTGAGTGAACATTTCTAAAAACACTTCTATTCTAGTCCTTAAGTCTTGCTTTCAAACTCTTCAGTTTTTTAGCCAAAATATGCATTAGACACCCCAAAATAGAAGTCTGCCACACTTCAGTGATGAGCTTTGTGCAATTAGGATGCTTTGACCACATTTTTATGAATTTAAAAGATGAATTTTGCTCCCTGTTTTCCTTCTTCATATTAAGCAATATTGGAAAATGGTCTGATTTATTGCGAGTAAGAGTGCAGCAATCAACACTATTCCAAAAATTAATCTAATCTTCATTACATATCGACCTGTCCAATCTTTTTTTTGTGTAGTTATTCCTTGTTCTACCATTGGACCATGTGAATTGAGAGCCTCTAGTTGTAATATGAATAAGCTGAGCCATATCAAACCAAGATCTGAACTCCTCACAAGAGAGTCTAGAAAGCAAGCCTTTCCCTCTATACTCATGAGCTCCCAAAATAGCATTGAAATCCCCTATGAAACACTAAGGGACTTGATGATCTTGCTGCAAGTTATTCAATTCTGCCCAAAGTTGTCTCCTGGATATGTAACTAGTAGAAGCATATATAGCTGAGATAAATAATTGTTGCCTTTCAACCATAACAGAAAAGGAAACATGTTGCTTGGAATAAGTAATAACATAAGGATGATAATTCTCATTACAGAAACACCATAAATTGGGAAGTAAATGACTCCTATTGTTCTCAGCAAACAATTTCAGATTGAGGCTTTTGATAAACCCAGAAGGAAGCTGTTGAACTGAAATCCAAGGTTCTGAAATGAAGAGAAAATCTTGCTTATACAAATTGTAAAGCTTTTTTAAGACTAGCCTAGTATCTAGGTTTCCAATACCTCTAACATTTCAGTATAAAATCTTCATCATTAAGCAAAGTTGTTAGGGCCTGTCCTTGATTGGGTTTGATAACCTTCAGCCTTTTGAATCTAAATATTTCTTTTTCTCAACCATTTTTTTTTTCTGAGATTTAGATAGGACAACAGTGAATCCTGAGTCCTTACCTTATTTATCAATAGAATTTTGACCATCAGCAAGGTATTTGCTAGCAGTAGCAACCTCTATATTAGCAAAATCATCACAAGTAGAGTTATGAATCTCAAGGAACTCATTTTCTATGTCATCTTCAACTTCATCACTCCATAATCTACCAACCACTCTCAAATCTCTATCCACAACTGGATTAGCATGTATTGCTGGAGTGCCAAAACTATTACCACTAATTGTATCAACAATAAAATTGTGAATCTGAGCACTACTATCAACCACAATCTTTTCTTTACTAACCAAGTCATGACTCCCAGTTCTCCCTGGAGTGTGATTCTCTTGAATAGAATTGGAGACATGATCCAGACTATTAACAACATCTTGGACTGAGGTTCAATCCTTATGAAGGGAATCATTCACTGCAACTTGATCAAAATTAATTTCATCTACATTATCTTCATGAGAATTAACACCACCATCAGTGACAAAAACCTGATTTCTTTGAGTTCTTATATCAGAAACAAATCCCAATAAGGGATTAGAATCACCACCAACAACAATATAAGGCTGATTTCTGATCTTATTAATAACCCCGACTTGCACAAGCTCCACATCAACATTAACCACTGGCACTGTTTCATTGGTTCTTACATTATCAAGATTGACCACTTCTGTGACTGTATCATCCTTGTGATTGGCATTGGCTCCCACCTTCACAGCAGCACTACAACCTGCTTTATCAGCCAACACTATTTTAGGAACATCTGATATCAGTACTCCCTTGTTCTTAGGGACATATTGAACAATAGGCTTCTTGATCCCTCCAGCAACCTGTTTACCCGTCACAATTCCCAAATCTTTATTCTGCTTTTTTTCATTCTTGACATTTCTTTTACAATTAGCTAATGAATGCCCGATGACCTTACGTGATGGGCAAAATAATGGAAATCTTTCATATTGGATCCCCACAAAAAATGCAAAGCCCTGCCTCTCAACAAGGATTTGATCCCCCAACTGACTAGCAAGGTCAATATCCACTAAAACTCTTGCATAATGACTAAGAGTCTTATTAATAGTCACATCATCCAAAGACAATGGAACTCCAATTCCACATGCAATAGAAAAAATAATCTTAGGTCTCCAATATTCTTGAGGAAGTCCAAGAATTCTAATCTAACACTGAGTGTTTGTTTGACGCACCAGAGAAGGGTTAAAATCTGGTGTCCATGAGAATAAATGCAAGACTCCAGGATCAAGGTTCCACGATCCTACATACCAGACCTTGCGAAGATCTTCAACTGAAGAGCAAGAGAACTCAAAGAAACCCTTCCCTATAGGCACTATCCTCCAATGGCCAAGAGGTTTCCACTGTTTTGTTAACTTCACATGCAAGTCACTGTATTTGATGGGTGAATCTCCTTTCAAAAGTAGTAACCTCCCATGTAGGTTATTCTTGCAACCCTCAAGACCCACTTGGTACTCTTCTTCTGCGATCTGAACCGCAAGAGCATCACCCTTCAAGCAAGGAATCGGTAATTGGCTCAAAGGAATATCACAGGCATTGTTTAAGGCTTGAGCAAAAGTCTTCTTTTGAGGAGGATGAGGAGGGAATAAAAGAGACGAGGAAGAGGACCCTGAAGCAAGGAAGCTTCGAGGAATGATAGGCATGATGTCAGTCATGGAAGAACCATGCAAACCCTAGATCCAATCTTTTCAAGCCAACCAGATGACAAAAGCACTCACGACCGAATAGTACCACGATGACCTCGCCATGGTGAGCTAAGCTTCATTACTCAATATCATGAAAATATCAAACTAGTTCAGTTGATTCTCCAAACTTTACCATAACTCTTTCTAATCATCACTTGAGGTATGAGACTAAGGGAGAAGAAATTGTGAGCAATGTTGTAGTGGAAGGTTTGTAACTTTGTAATCCTCAAAAGTTATACTGGAGGATTATTTGTAATTTTTTCCTTGCAAACGTTATCATCATAGAGGTTTTGCAACTTTGGATTCCTCAAAAGTCACCTTGAGCAAAGTTTGCAGCTTTATCCAATAAATTAATAGTTCATTTGAAATTGACCATGATATTTGATGTGTAATTTCTTTTTTATGAGAAAAAAAAATACTTTAACCAAATCATGATTTTTTATTAGCTATGAAAATCAAGGAATTCATTAGCTAAGTCTTTAGGCCTCTCAAGCCGCCTTGGCCACGACCCCATAAAAACTTAGGGGAACCTCCTAATATCAACCAATTTCCAATTGCCAACTTTAATCATAGCAAACCCTCTTTTTACTCTAGTTTAGATTAGGAGATCAACTACAAGTTTAATTAACCATGGAGGCTGAGACTAGCTACTTCATCCAACCCAAAATTCTATCAAGTTTTAATTAACTAAAGCTACTTGAATATAGTTTTTAAATCCCTCTTTACACTAATCCCTCAAGAACTGCTCTTTTCAACCTCATTTATCCTTGAACCTGAGACCTTCACCCTCACCAAAACTTCAACCAAATTCTATTTTAATCTCAAATCTTCATTACCATCCAACAACTATGAGTCAAGAATTAGATAAAGGAGAAGGTTTGTTAGAAGAACCCCCTACCTGAATTCCTTGCCTACATAAGTTGAGGATGAAAGCAAACTTGGATGGTTAAACTAGTCAACTTGATAGGAAGGACTCGGTCTCCTCAACGCTTTTTCCTTCTGCCTTAACTTCAATGGGAGCCTCTAGGTCCACCATGCAAGAGGCCAAACTTCCTCTATGTTTTCGGTTCTCTCGCTCTTTTTATTCCTCTCCTATTTCTTTTTTCTTTCTTTCCATTGTCATCCTCTCTATCTTTCTCTTTCTCTCTCTCTCTCTCTCTCTCTCTCTCTCTCTCTCTCTCTCATGTCTTGTTACTTAAGTTTTGTGTGTTTAGCCATGGAGTTTAGGATCAATAGGAGTGTAGCTCTCCTCATATTTTTGTTAAGTTAGATATTAGACTTAGCTACTAGGTTCCTTTTAAAATTTTATAAAATTAGATTATATATTTATATTCATTGTATCTAATTTTTCCTAGCCAATTAGAATTAAGATAAATTAGATATAATGACTTGCACGTTACACAATTGCTTGCACGCATAATTATTACCTTTTATTTTATTTTTCAAACTAGGAATTAAATTAATTTATCTACTAGTTACTCTATTTAGTCTAGTCACATAGTTAGGTTATACTTGTTCCTTAGACAACTAAGCATATATTTTTAAATTATTAGTTCAACAACATAAACAACTCTTTTAAGCCTTCCAAATAATTTCATACTTCTATCCTTAATTTTCTAGGTCCATTATAAATTTGTACTCACTTGAGCACATTCCTCCACTCTTCAGGCACATACTTAGGGCTAAAATATTTTTCGGTCGCACTATTTGTCCAACTAAAAGACTCCAACTTTTGTCCACCGTATGTCACGTGTCATCATTTGAAATTTGAAATATAAAACTGTTCACGTTAAGAATAAGTGGTTAATACGTTATGAATAAGTGGTTAATCAGTATAAGTTTCTGTTAATACATTCGAAATAAGTGGTTAATCTATCAGTTTACGGTGAATCGAGAAAGAGTTCTAATAATGAATAAACGTTAAGTAAGTGGTTAATCCAAATCCAAGAAAGAGTTCTCAATAATGAGTAAATGGTTAATACAAGAATAAGTGGTTAATCAATATTAGTTTACGGTGAATCCAAGAAGTAGGAAATGAGAAGCGAGAAATTAAATGGTTAATACGTTAAGAATAAGTGGTTAATCAAGATGTCGATTTACGGTGAATCCCAAAAGCGGAAATGAAAAGCGGGAAATTAAATGGTTAATACGTTAGGAATAAGTGGTTAATCAGATTCGGTTTAGGTGAATCTAAGAAGCGGGAAATGAAAAGCTTGAAATGAAAATATTGGCATACGAAAAAGTCAACAAACATACGTACGGAAACAGACGGTGGAAGAAAGTTGGAGTATTTAGTTGGACGAGAAACGTTTTCCAATATTTTTAGAAAATTTCTTCCTAAATTATAACACATACAAGAATTGCCAAATAATTTTAATAATTAATGAATAGAAAAACAAAAACCACACTAACAATTTAAATTCAGGTAGGATCAAATATTAAATATTATTTTTAGTGGAAAAATATAAAATATTCTCAGAAAATATTTTAGACAATTTAAGCATAAAGTGGATGTTACAAGTGCTTGGATTCGTTCCCACCAAGCACCTACCAAAACCATGGCGGTTAGTGAAGATTGCTCGCTGTTCATGGTGTTCCAGACAGAATGTAAGCGCTCCAACCATGACTCCCCATATTTGCTTGGGACGGAAGACGAGCAACTAGCATAGCATTTTAAAAGTATGGACAGTTGAAGAGTAAATGCTCAATATTCTCTTCATCTGTACCACATAGATAAAGCCCATTTCCAACATCCATTCTCTTCTCAATCAATCGAGACCGTGTGGGAAGGTTATCACGGCAAATCCTCCAACAAAACACTATGACCTTAGGTGGAGCATCTAGCCTCCATATCAACTTCCATAATCCTGAAAACTATAAAAAGGTGAAATTTATCATAATCGGGTATTGCATTCTCAATCCTCTCTCTAATGACATGCATCCAAGACAATACAAATGCATTTTTGACCGAAAAGACTCCTCTGTTATCATGAAGCCAATATGGAGACTATGCATGAATTCCTTTAGTGAGAAGGGTCTAACTAATAGTCTCTGCATCGCTGGGGTTGAACACCGTAAGTATGAGATATGCATCCATCTCCGAGGGTTATCCATAATGAGTTGAGATATATACCTTCTCAAGAGTAGTATTATAAATATAAGGTTGATGTACTTTGAACCCCGAAAGTGAGGACAACCATGGTTCAGTCCAAATACTAATAGATAAACCATCACCTACTCTCCAAAGAGCTCCCATCTCCAAAGTCTTCTTACCTTCCATAAGACTCTTCCAAGTATACGATGGATTTACACCCATGTCAGCATTGAGAAAATTACAAGTCGGATAATAATGAGCTTTTAAGATCCAAGCCACAAGTGAATCTGGGCATAATATCAATTGCCATAATTTCTTATCCAATATAGCAAAATTGAAAGAATGGAGATATGTAAATCCTATGCCACACGATTCTTATGGCCAACGAAATTTTTCCTAATTAATCTAATATATTCTTGGTCTGATTGCCCTACAATATCTACTCATCACACTCCCAAGATCCTTGCACAAAGAGTTAGGATAGCACCTATTAAATAGAGTTTTTTCATATCTTCCTAAAAATTCTTCTTAATAATCTTTTTAATATTAAATAAAGAAAGTATTTAATGAAAAAATAAATATATTTAATGTCTTAAAAATATAAAAAATATTTAATATTTTCTTTATTTAGTATTAAAAAAATTATTAAGAGGATCTTTTAAAAAGATATAGTAAAACTCTTCTATTAAATAATATTAGATAACTCAACGGTTAAGCTAGTAGTGAAGGAGTGTATCTAGTCTTTATTTACTCATGTTTCAATTTTAGGTAAATATTTAAGAGATTTAATTTTTTTTTTGAAATACACTACACTAAACTGATGTTGGGAAATTGTGCATTTAAGATCTACTAAAAAAACTAGGTCTTATTTTAGAGAAAATTTTATTCAAATATACTTATGGTAAAAAAAACATTGAAAAAATAATTGTATATTATTCTAATGAATAATCCTCGTAACTATCCAAATTATTTAAAGTAGAAAATATTAATTATTTTTTAATTTTTAAGATAATAAATATTTCTATTTTTTGTTTAACATTTTTATTTTAACTAAATAAAAAATATAGATTTTGTTAGTGTGAGCACACATTGAAAAATAAAAAATAAAACTATTAAATTAAAAATATAAGTATTTATTATCTTAAAAATTTTAAAAATATTTAATATTTGTTAAAGGAATTAATAATAAACAATAAATGTTATTTTTAATCTTTATTCTATACCTTTGAAACAAATGTTAACAAAATTCAAAAAATATTAATAAAGTTTATTTAAATAATATATATATATATTTTTAAAAATACACGTTAATAAAATTCAAAAAATATTTAAAAATTTATGGAAATAATATATTATTTATTTTTTAAAAAAAACTTGACATTAAATTGAAGTCAACAATAGATAAGTAATTACATTAATTAAAGGACAAAACTTAAGTTCATTTTCTTATATCCATTACATTCATTCCACCAATCAAAGTATAACATGTGTGCATTTTTTTTTTTTAAATAGAGAGTAGAAGAGAGAGAACCTTAATGAATACATATCATAACTTAATTGATAGAATGAATATAAAGGACATAAAAATGTGGACCTAAGTTTTGTCCTTAATTAAAGTAGGCAGTGGGTACCAGTAGCTATATTCTCCAAGTTAAATAATTGAGTAAGTGATTGTTGTCGGGGTATTGTTTTGAAGTGGATTCAGAGGGTACTTGAAATAGGCATGTGACAGTGGTTTCCTCCTTGAGCAACAGCAGTCGAGGGCATTGAAACAGGGGGGTGGGTACCTATAAAGGGATTCCAACGCTTAAGTCAGGCTGTGCACAAGTAAGGTAGTATTTAGGGAGTAATTTACTGATACCTGATTAAGGTTACTTAGTCCGGTATTTATAGAGCGTGTATAGAATCTTCATGCAATCTGTGTTGAATGCAAGTATTTAGGATTAGTATCCTAGTAAAGATTACATTCCCATTATTGTTGGCGTGAATCCTTATAAGTTAAGAACTCTTGATACGAGAGCTTCTTATCAATCTGAGGCAGTTATGGGTCCTATGATATCGTAAGTAGATGATTGACAGTTATGGATATTTAGCGATATATTCTCTGCTCATATATAGTAATCTTGATATTATGGCCCAACAACACTCAATATGCATGGCTCCGAAGTCCGGACTGCCTTCAAGGCCTTAGCTACGTCATCTAGGGCAGAGTCCGGTTATTTGTGTGTCGAGTTGATCTAGCAAGACAGGGTCCCGGATCACGGTCTAGAACAGTTGCCCCCAGCTTGGCGCTTAGAAGGACAACCAAGTGTCAAGTTTCAACAGGATCACCAAAGCATGCGATTAACATAAGAGTCTGGAAAATTAACATCGGATCCCAGATGTTTTACGCTAAATGCTAGTGTCTGTTGCATGCTATTACGTTCCTTTCAGTTCATTGCCCCCAAGTATTAATTCTTGGGATTCCCTTGAGTATTTTCCACGTGAACTTTGAACATATCCTCTGATATTGCATATGGTAACAATCTGCGATTCTTTGGGAAATTGTTGCTTTGACTTCATTGGGAATTAAATATCCTTTAAAGAGGATCTCAGTTTCGTACTGTTTCTCCAATTGCCCGCCGCTCCCGTTACTAATCAGAAGCTGAGAGCATTTAATGTGGCTACCATCATGGGATCAGTTTACCTTTCACGGGACCACTCAAAGTGCTTCATTCTCTCTATAAATAGGGAGTGTTTGCACTCGAGCTGGTATTCCCTTGTATTCCTTTTGCCTTGTAGTTCCATGCGAGGATGATTTTCTTTAAGAGAGTGGTTCTTTCACTTTTTGCATTTGCATGGAGGGTTTCATCCCCTACAAAGATTATTCTCTTACTTTTTCCAAAATTTTTGAAGGTGTTTGATCTTCTAAAAACAACTTCTTCTTTCATAGGAGCCTTTCTTTCTTGGCGTATCATTAAGTCGCTATGCATTTAGGGAGGCATAAGCCTTTCTCTCCTGGCGTACATGGGGGTGTTTGATCCCATGTGTTGTTAGGATGGAGTGATGCTTCTGTAAATCAGTGCATAGGGATACTCGAGGGCACTCTATCCTTCTTTCTTCTTCCTTCCTGAGTGATTTGGAGGAACTATACCGGTCTTCTTCATAATGCCGTTGGATATACAAGAACGCCGCCCTTTTGGAAGGGAAAATCCTCTTAGAGCAACTTTGGGTGATCCACTTTCTTAGACTTGCTCTTAGGGTGGTTACTGACCTTTTATTATCCCTATAAAGGAGGCAGGGAAAAAGAAGTGGGATGGAATGGCTTCAGTCTATTCCGGTGAAGAGAGAGGAGGAACTATGGATGTGATAATGCAACTAGGTGCCTCAGCGGTGATGTTGGTTCCATCCTTAGGCTCTCCTACGGACACTATTTTCACTTTCATTTTAGTGTACTTTTTCTTCTCCTTTTGTGGAGGTTGATGATGTATGGAATGAGATTAATAAAATTTGTATTTTTGAAAATTTGTCTTGTATTTTTTATTTTTATTTTTTTGCTTTCCGCTCTACATTATCCGGGGTGAGTCCAACGCTTACCCTATGGTCATACTTAGTTTCCCCCATCTTGGTTCTTAGTTGGTTCAACAAATCGCCAAGTTTTACATCCTGTCCCCGAGGTCTGTGGTCCTCATAGGGTTAAGAATTATACCTATAGCTTTTCAGAATCAACTTTTTGACCGTTTGTGGGGTTGTCGTGGTTTGTACTGGACTTCTTTACTACGGATTATGCTTGGGTCCATGATAAAATTCCATACTTAACCTGCTAAGTTTGCTTGTGTTTTAATTTGTTGCATAACTATCTTTTCAACTGCAAGAGCAACTGTGTGGGCCACGTGACACATTCTGATTAGGAGATTGTGCCTTGCGCGCCATAATGAGTTTCTTTTGAAATTTGTATCAACAAAATGGAAATGCCCCCTAACCGTCTGGTCCTAATAAATAGGGGAAAACCCCTTTTCTGCATTCTTCTTCGTCCTTTATCAATTTTAGTGATCTAAGGTGATTTCTGACGACTTCAACAGCGAAGAGAACTAACTTCCAGTGGTGTCAAACCTCTAATTCGTCAGGCAACCACTTTCCTACGAGATATTTCCTTTTGTTATTATCTGCTTCTGCTATTTATTTATTTTTAGTCATGGAGTAGGTGTATGTACCTTTCTGGAAATGCACTTCACTAATTTCAACGAAAAGGGTTTGGAGTGGCTGTTTTCCAGTTCCTGTGTCCCTTCAATGGCACTGCCTTGAGGAAACCTCCTTCATTGTAGTATGCGTGGTGGGGTGCCTTCTTGAGGTTTTTTGCCTTGGGAGGCGCAGAGGCCTAAACATGGGTGTAAACAGTCTTCCTTGTTTCCCCCAATTTTATGTCTAAATCTCTGGTGTTATTTGATTCTAACCATTGGCCTCTGGGTGTTTCTAGGACTTTAATGGCTAAAGGGAAGAGAAGGGTTAGAGCCCAGACTCCGGTTCCTGAAGTTCAAGAATTATCTGAAGAAGATGCTATCAGATTTAATGCGGTCTAGGATTGATATACCCATAAGTTGGGGATGACGTCTGGGGCTGTTTGTCTGAGTTTGCTTCTGAGGATGTCCTTAGGAAGTCACTCCAATATTTATAACTGACAGAAAAGAAGGCTCGAGATCAAGAGTACCAAGTTCTATCTCTAGAATGAAATGAAAGGGTATGCTCATGACGGGAAGCGGGCTCGCATTTTATGTTTCTATACGAGCCCTTATTTATCGAATTACGGCTCGAGCTGCCTTTTATCGATTTCCAAATCAGGATTCTCCAGACTTTATGGGTAGCCCCAACTCAGATTTACCCTAACGGGTAAGGTTTCATACTTGCCTTCGAGAGGTTCTGTTGAATAATGGGGTTGCGGTATTCCTCGAACGCCTTTTTCTATTTTTACACTCGAGTAAATCCTTAGGGTGGGGTGTACTAGAAGAATTGGCTCACTATTCGATCTAGGTCTGGTCACAAATCTGTCACCGTGTTCTAAGACAGTTTTAAAGGGTTTAAAGGTAAGTTCTCTAAGCTGATAGGGGCGACAAGATACTAACCCTTTTTCTTGAAAGCTGACGGGGAGCCGATGTTCCCGTTGTATTGGACACAAGATGCATAGAGCCTCCCCACTGCATTTCTTGAAAAAGAAGAGGAAGATCTCAACCTGGATGAGCTTAAGTGTGTTAAATTTGTAACCCAATATGCCAAGGATGATGGACTGATCCAAATCAAAGAAATCCTGAACACCCCTAGTGATGATCTTCTATTTGCTTTATTAGGTAGGGTTTAGGACATTGTTGGCCGTAGTTCGCCTTAGTTTTTTGCACTTTACCTTTCTTATACTTGCAGTTTCCATTTGTCTAATCTTTTTTCTCTCTCTTGTTTTATTTTAGTTAGAATGGCCACTAAAAGGAATGCTAATGCCTTCATTGAAGCACTCCAAGCTTTGAAAGTGTAAAAGGATGGAGCTGGAACTTCTCGTCCCTAAACAGTTGTTGCCCCTTCCCTCGTTATTCGAGAACCGGTCTCAGACCCTTCTGCATTAGTTCCTCAGGGGAGGAAGAGGAAAGCCACAGAAAATACCCAGCTAAAGACCGCGAGAGAGGGAAGATGATCGCCATGGAGGGAGATGCCGGCGTAAGGGTCAATCCTTTGCCTCTGATTACCGGGGACATGTTGCCCAGTGAATTTGTAGACAACATTCTCCTTAGTGACAATGTTGTCAAGTTTATTACTCAGAGGCCGATACCCGAGGACCTTTCATTGTTCTAGACTCTTGCCCTTCGAACTGCTGCAGAGGCACTACTCATTGAAAAAATCATGGTTAGCTATGAAAAGAAGGTGGAAGACTTGAGGGCAGCGGAGGCCGAAGGAAGACAGTTGCTTGATCTAGCCCTCAAGGGCAAAGAGGAAGCAGAGGCCAAGACTGCCAGGTTAGAGAATGAGCTTGCAGACTTCCAAACTTTGTTTGTCGGTGAGCAATCTCGCTTTAAATCGGTCATTGCCGAGAATGTCACCCTCAAGGCTAAGGTAGAAAAATTAGATAGGGAGAATGTCGACCTATTAACCATCAGCACCAATATTGGCATTGACCAATTTCATAATGTGATTGCTCAGGTTCAGCATTTCAATCTCGAGGTTCAACTTGTAACACCCTGAAAATTATTTATTTTATCATTAATCATCATTTTATAATATTTGTAAATTTTTGTGGATTTTTTCAGAAACGTCAAATATTTTAAAAATATATTCCTCGTTTTGCATGCGCACTGAGAAGAGTCAGCATAATGCCCTAAAAATTGTTTGTTTTATCATGAATAGACATTTCCTAATATTCGTGATTTTGAAAATTTTTCTGGAATTTTCTGGAAATGTTAAATATTTTAATATATTTTTCATTTTACGTGCACACTGAGCAGAGTCAGTCAAACACCCTGAAAAATTGTTTGTTTCATGACAAATATCCATTTTCTAATATTTGTGATTTTTAAGAATTTTTGTGAATTTTTCTTAACACGTCGAATATTTTAGTATATTCCTCGTTTTACGTGCACGTTGAGCAGAGCCGGGATAACGAAATATTTTTTCTAAGGCTGGTAAACCTTGAACTGTCAACGTACTGACGGGGGATCTTACTAAACCCGAGACTGGGCACAGTTTGCGAGGTTTGCATTTTTTGAGATTTATTTGATAAATAAAATCACTGTACCGAAATTTTTTTTGATGAATAGTAAATACCATTTTCAATAACTGTAACTTTTGTTCACTGGAAAATAATTCTAGCAGAGTAATTAATCATCTATTCTAGAGTGTTTAATTAATGAGACAACCTTATTTTTTACTTTATCAAAAAACGTGCGAAACTTCTCAAGGAAGCTTCTAAGAAATTTCCTCCCAAGCTTCCCAAGGAAGCTACTCACTTCCTCTCTCCTCCCTCTCACTCATGGCTACTGCACCAAAAATAGGAGGGAAGAATTTGTGTTTCACCAAATTAATTATATCACATTAATTTCAAAAATCCAAAAGCTATTATCTTTATTTTCCTATGCACTTTCTCTCTCTACCTTCTTCTTCATTTGCATTTTCTCCTTTTTCTCTCTAGGAGAAGCTCACGGCCAGCAACCCCATTTTGGCTCATCCATCACAAAAATTCCAACCAACCCCATTTTTTTATTGATCCCCTCGATCATCTAAACACTTCTCTAGTTGGTGATTCTTTGAAAAGCTTTCATCTTCACCATTTTCTTCAAGCTTCAAGCTTAGGGTTTTTGGGTAAGCTTCTTGATTCTTCATTCTCTTTTACCCATTTTCATTTTTATGGTCTCCTTTGTGACTATCAATACCTTATTTTTCAAGCATTGGTGTCATTTTGATGAGATTAAAATTTTAGGGTTCTTGGAGGTACCAAATCTGAAAATTGTAAGGAGCTTAAAGGGGGGTTCTCTTGTTTTCTTCTCTTAGGTAAGAGGATCCTCAACCTCTATTAGTAATAAGAAACCTTGTTTGTGATTGATTGTGAGAAAATTCTATTGAGGGTTATTCTTTGTTTGCATGATTAGTATGTTTACATGTTGTTTGTAATTTGTTTAAGCTATTGGATTGATTGGTTATGTATATTGATATATTTGAATGAATTGGAAGGCATGAAATGGAAGGAAATAATTTGGATTCCCTCTAGGATGGCTCACGGTTTTGGGGGCCCAAAATTAGGGTTCTTGATGAACAATTGTAACAAGTGGAAGACATAATTAATCAAGTGTACAATGTGTGATTAATGGAATGAAAAATTTGAGATACTAATTCCCTAGGGAGACCACGGCCTCTAGGGCCATTTAGGGCTTGAGTATGCAACTTTAGGTAATCTTGGAACTTAAATAATCAAGTGATTAAATAATTGGTAATAGGATGGAAAATTAGTAAATTGGAAGATTAGAAAAATAATTGGAGATTCATAAATTTGAAAGAACCAAGAATGGAATTTTTCATAAGACTTAGGGTAATTTAATTCGAGAAAGAACAAGAGAGTGTGAGACTTTGAAACTCTTAGAATAATTTTCTAAGTGTGTATGTGTGAATAAATTACAATAGAAAATTTAAATTAACCAAGAGAATTCCTCTAGAGACTAACTTTGTAAGAAATGTTATATTTAAGTAAGAATTCATAATAAACTTTGATCATGTATGATTTCATTTCAATTATGATATTATGATATTGTGGGTCCGTGTGAGTGACCAATGATGTGTTAATACTTACCTTGGCCAATTGTGACATATTGTGGAAAAGCATGTAATGATAAACATACATGATTATGCATTGAGTCATCATGCACTGTGAAAGTTCGTTGGACTGTTGTTAAGGCCATGTTGCCTAGAAGATTGAACACACCTTTGTGCGGGTGCGAGTAAACTAGTGTAGGTCATACTATTGACCTTGGGAGCGTCGTGGTACGGGTACCTCGCAATGGACAGTTAGTAGCTCTTCTGTCCGTGAGGCAAATTGATGCAAACGCACCGACGATCCGGACTAAGACACTGTCCTATATCGTGATCTAGCGTAACTGTTTGTACAATGCCTGAATGTGCATGTGGATAAACTGATGAGTTATAGCACTTTAGTCGCGGCAGCCGAGTTGCAGACATGCCTCCTGATTTTTCTCTCCGACTGTTTGTGTCTAGCTCCATGGAGTAGGATTTTGACTTTGTATGCATGTGCATAGTGAGTCCATGTATTGTCTGGCATCTATTTATTATTATTGGAGCTGTTGTATTACTGATATAAAACTGTCTGGAACTGCTTAATTGTCTATTGCCGCTATTTAATGCTTGTTATCATTGTTTTAAAATGCTTTGTGGGCGCTTTGCGCCATTTTGTTTCTTACTGCTATAATTGGTAATGATGGTAGGATGTATTACCTCTTTCTTGTATTTCTAATATTTTCTATCTATATATGTGTTCCATCGAAGACGTCGGCAAGGAGGGTGAAGCTCTCGATTTCCCCAACTTTTGGCTCGATCGCGATTAGCATCTACTGTGGATCATGGTGGCACGCTCACGCAGATTTCTAAGTGATGTGCGTCTAACCTTCTTTGGAGGGCCAGACTACTGGCACATCAACCTAAATTCTGACCGCTGTGTCTACCTGGGAGACCTGTCGATTTCTTTGGCTTGGAGGCGCCTTGAACCGTCGATCTTTACTTGCTGTATCAGCTTACGTTTGGAGTTTTATCTGCCCATCAGAGAGATGTGGGGTGATTGCTATTACACCCCACAGGAGGATTCTTTTGATTCCACTGCTCGAGCTCCGACTCATAGCTCGATGGCTCCGATGGAGTTTTCCTCATATGAGGAAGATCCTGAGGAGGTCCCCGAGGAGGATCCCGACACGGTTCCTCCTCATCTTAGGGATTGATATCGTTGGTAGCTACTAATGGCTACCAGTGTTTTATTTTGGGGGCCTGATGTGTCTTTATTTTGGTGGGTTGTGTATTCGTAATCTCTTGGGGGCATATATGTATAAGTTTTGCTTTTTGTAAATCAGGCGCTGTAATCAAACAAGTTAATATAATGATATATATTATTGTACATGTATATTGTATCGATATATGTTTTACTTTCATTTTGCTCTCCATTGTAATCATTGTTATTATGCTTTATCATCATTTTATTAATTATAACAAAAAAAATACTCACTAATTTAATTACACGATTATAATTAAGTAAATTTACATTTATAATTAAAGAACCAGGTCTTAACTTCATTTTTATTTTTCGCATTGTAATTTGACAATGTGACATTCCCTCCCAAAAATGGGCATTACATTAAGTTGGTATCAGAGCCCCGGTTTATGTTTCTTTGGGTCTTGTGATTGAGTCTGTCTTGTTTGTGCTATGTGAATCTCTATGTTTGGTATTCCTAGTGGATACAACTAACTTTCCTTGTGTTTTTCAACTAATCTGAGTTGAGGAAGCAAGATGGCACGACGCGGAGACATGGCACCTGCTATAAAGGTAATGCAGAGGATGGCTAAAGTCATTGTGCAATAGACTGAGCGGGCTACTCAACAACATGAGAGAGTTGCTCAACAACAAGAAAGGAGTGCTCAACAGCTCGAAGCTACTGCTTGACGCTCAGAACTTGGCGGAGTTTCGTTGCCACAATCCTCCCCAATTCAAAGGAGAGTTTGATCCGGACAAAGCTAGTCTATGGATCAAAGAGTTAAAGAAAGTCTTCCGAGGTATGAATTGCACTGAGAATAAGAAGGTGACCTATGCTACCTTTATGTTGGTTGGCAATGCTGAGAACTGGTGGAGCAGGGTGCAGAGAATGCTGGAGGCTGAAAATCGTGAGATTACTTGGGATTTATTCAAGGATAAATTCTTGGATAAGTATTTTCTTGCGAGTGCGAGGCACGCGAAGGAGATGGAGTTCCTCAGCCTAAGGCAGGGGAACATGACTATGAGTGAGTATGCAGCGAGATTCGAAAACTTGTCATAGTTTTTGACGTACTTTCAGAACCAACCGAATGAAGCCTGGAAGTGTCAGAAGTTTATAGAAAGACTGATATATGAAGTAAAGAGAGCTGTGATCACAAAGAAAATCCACGAATTCTCAGAGCTGCTAGATACGTGTTGTGAAGTGGAAGCTCTGGAGCAAGCTAGAGATACAAGGAGCAGGAACTTTGGACCTACAAGGTTCCAAAGGGGCGGTGGCAACAATTCTAACCACTTCCAAAAGAAGCCCTACTCCCGACCAACGGGAAACCAGCAACAGACAGCGGGTGAAAGTTCTGGTGGAGGTTCTACTGGGAACCGGACCAGCCAAAATGTGGCGTATCCCTCCAAATACCTGAAGTGTGGAAAGATCATCTCACGAGAGATTGCACTATAAAAGGGATTATCTGCTTCAGATGTGGCAAACCTGGCCACGTATCCCGAGACTGCAACCAAGCGAAGACTGAACCTTCAGTCAATGCTGTAAGGGCCAACAAACCGAAAGCAGGGGGACGGGTCTATACCATGAGCGGAGCCGAAGCCTCTGAGTCAGAAGACTTGATTCAAGGAGAAGGCACCATAGAAGGTAACCTTTTAACTGTACTGTATGACTCTGGGGCAACATTCTTTCATATCATATGATTGTGTGCAAAGACTTGGTCTACCTGTGCCGTCCTTACCTTTTGACTTAACTATTTCTATCCCTATTGATAAACCGGCAGTAACTACCAAAGTCTGTTTAAATTGTCCCTTGATTTTTGAAGGTCGAATCTTTTCTGTCGATTTGATCTGTTTACCCTTTTCTCAGTTAGATATAATTTTAGAGATAGACTGGTTGTCTTTCAACCATGTTATATTAGATTGTTCAAGAAAAACCATAGTTTTCTCTATGGATGAGGATTCTAGATACTTGACGACCAACAAAGTTCAAGCTCTCTTGAAAGAAGGAGCTCAAGGATATATGCTACTGTTTTCTTTGAAAGTCGAGAGTGATGTCAATGTGAACACAATTCCAGTGGTGAATGAATTTTCTGAAGTCTTTCCTGAGGATGTACCTGGTTTACCACCGGCGCAAGAAATAGAGTTTGCTATTGACCTTGTATCGGGAGCTAGTCCCGTGTCTATAGCACCTTATAGAATGTCACCAACAGAATTGGCTAAGCTTAAGAAGCAGCTAGATGAGCTTTTGGAAAAGTAATTCGTCAGACCGAGTGTATCACCCTGAGGAGCACCAGTGCTATTAGTTTGAAAGAAGGACGGTTCATCAAGGTTGTGCATGGACTACAGATAGCTAAACAAAGTGACAATCAAGAATAAATATCCACTCCCAAGAATTGATGACTTAATGGACCAACTGAAGGGAGCAGCAATATTTTCAAAAATTGACCTGCGATTTGGGTATCATCAGATACGAGTGAAGACGGAGGATATACCCAAGACTACTTTTCATACCCGATATGGCCATTACAAGTATCTTGTGATGCCGTTTGGCGTGACGAATGCGCCTGCTATCTTCATGGACTACATGAACAGGATCTTTTATCCTTACTTAGATAGGTTTGTTGTTGTCTTCATTGATGACATCCTGATCTATTCTCAAAATCAGGAGGATCATGCTGAACACCTCAGTATATTTCTCCAGATTCTGAAGGAGAAAGAACTATATGCCAAACTGTCAAAATGTGAATTTTGGCTGGAAGAAGTTAAATTTTTGGGTCATGTGATCTCGAAGGAAGGGATTGCGGTGGATCCATCGAAAGTGGAGGCAGTGCTACAATGGGAAAGGCCTAAGTCGATAACGGAGATTCGTAGCTTCGTGGGTTTGGCCGGATATTACTAGAGGTTCATCGAGGGATTCTCCAAGATTGCAGGACCTCTTACTCAACTCACGAGGAAGAACCAAGCTTTTGAGTGGACCGACAACTGTGAACAGAGTTTCCAAGAGTTGAAAAGATGGCTAACTACCTCACCAGTGTTAGTGCTACCTAATCCGAATGAGCCCTTCAAGGTATACCGTGACGCTTCATACCAAGGACTAGGATCAGTGCTTATGCAACATGGAAGAGTGGTGGCTTATGCTTCAAGGCAATTGCGAGTGCATGAGAAGAACTACCCAATGCATGACTTGGAATTAGCGGTTGTGGTTTTCGCTTTGAAGATATGGAGGCATTTCTTCTATGGAGCAACGTTCAACATCTTTAGTGATCACAAGAGTTTGAAATATTTGTATGATCAGAAGGAGTTGAACATTAGACAACGAAGGTGGTTAGAGTTCCTGAAAGACTATGATTTCTAACTTTTGTATCACCCAGGCAAGGCAAACGTCGTGGCAGACGCCTTGAGTAGAAAGATGATTAGTGTCTCTACCCTGATGATCAAGGAAAAGGATCTGATAGAGCAGTTCAGAGATGTATGGTCTTTTGTGGAATTAAAACTAGGAAAGATCTGCATGAATATGGTCACTATCTCAAGTGAATTGATGGAGGACATATAGGAAAAGCAGAAGGTCGACAAGTTCTTACAAGAAATGAGAGAGCTAGTGAAGCAAGGCAACGAAACACATTTGCGGAAGGAACAGACGGAATTCTGAGATTCCGAGGTAGAGTCTATATTCCCCGTGACCAAGAGTTTAGAGAGTATATTATCGATCATGCTCACACAAGTCAGCTGAATATGCATTCGGGCATAACGAAAATGTATCAAGACTTGAAGAAGTTGTTTTGGTGGCATGGAATGAAAAGTGACGTCACTAGACGTGTATTGACTTATTTGGTTTGTCAGAAAGCTAAAGTGGAACATCAAAGACCGACAGGATTGCTGCAACCATTATCTATTCCTGAATGGAAGTGGGACAGTATTGCAATGGATTTCATAGTGGGTTTGCCAAGGACAAGAAAAGGACATGACTCGATTTAGGTAATTATGGACTGACTCATGAAATCAGCGCATTTCCTCCCTATCAACATAAGGTACAAATTAGAGAAACTGACCCAGTTGTATATTGGAGAAATTGTTAGACTGCACGGTGTGCCTACAAGTATTGTGTCAGATAGGGATCCGAGATTTACTTCAAAGTTCTGGCAGAGTCTATAGGAAGCATTAGGGACAAAGTTACATCTAAGTTCTGCTCATCACCTACAAACCGATGGCCAATCGGAGAGGTCAATCTAATCATTGGAAGATCTTCTTAGAGCTTGCACCATAGAACAGACTGGAAGTTGGGATGACGTTCTACCGTTGATAGAATTCACCTACAACAAGAGTAATCACTCAAGCATAGGGATAGCACCCTATGAAGCTCTATATGGATGGCAGTGTCGGATGCCTTTATATTGGTACCAAGATGGTGAGCGCCTCACTATTAGACCAGACATTATACAGCAGACGATCGAGAAGGTTAAGATGATTTAGGAGAAGATGAGGATGGCTCAGAGCTGACAAAAGAGTTATGCAGACAAAAGAAGAAAACCTCTTAAGTTTGAGGAAGGCGAGCATGTATTTCTGAAAGTCACATCTACGACTGGGGTAGGCTGAGCCTTAAAATCTAGAAAACTCACTCCAAAAATTCTTGGACCATACCAGATTATTCACCGAGTAGGTCCAGTAGCCTATCAAATAGCCTTACCCCCTTTCCTATCAAACATTCACAATGTCTTCCATGTGTTACAATTGCGAAAATACCTTCCTGACCTAAGTCATGTCATAGCACCATATACAGTACAATTAAAAGAGAACTTAACCTATGAGGCACCTCCTGTAAGAATTGAGGATAGAAGGATAAAGCAACTAAGAGGCAAGAAGATCTCATTAGTAAAGGTAATCTGGAACGAAGTAACTAGAGATGCGACATGGGAGCTGGAAGACAAAATGAAGGAGCAACACCCATAACTATTCTAAGGTATGAAAATTTCGAGGACAAAATTTTTTTTTAGAAGGGGAGAGTTGTAACACCCCGAAAATTATTTATTTTATCATTAATCATCATTTTATAATATTTGGAAATTTTTGTGAATTTTTCCTAAAAAGTTGAATATTTTAATATATTCTTCATTTTACGTGCGCATTGAGCAGAGTCAGCGTAACGCTCCGAAAATTATTTGTTTCATCATGAATAGGTATTTCCTAATATTTGTGATTTTTGAAAATTTTTCTGGAATTTTTTGAAAATGTTAAATATTTTAATATATTTTTCATTTTACATGCACACTGAGCAGAGTCAGTCAAACACCCCAAAAAATTGTTTATTGCGTGACAAATATCCATTTTCTAATATTTGTGATTTTTCAAAATTTTTGTGAATTTTTCTGAACACGTCGAATATTTTAGTATATTCCTCGTTTTACGTATACACTGAGCAGAGTCGAGATAATGAAATATTTTCCCTAAGGCTGGTAAACCTTGAACTGTCAATGTGTCGATGGGGATCTTACTAAACCCGAGGTCGGGCACAGTTTACGAGGTTTGCATTTTTTGAGATTTTATCTGATAAATAAAATCACTGTATCGAAATTTTTTTTGATGAATAGTAAATATCATTTACAATAACTGTAACTTTTGTTCACTGAAAAATAATTCTAGAAGAGTAATTAATCATCTGTTCTAGAGTGTTTAATTAAAGAGATAACCTTACTTTTTATTTTATCGAGAAACGTATGAAGCTTATCAAGGAAGCTTCTAGGAAATTTCCTCCCAAGCTTCCCAAGGAAGCTACTCACTTCCTCTCTCCTCCCTCTCACTCACGGCTGCTGCACCAAAAATAGGAGGGAAGAATTTGTCTTTCACCAAATTAATTATATCACATTAATTTCAAAAACCCAAAAGCTATTATCTTTATTTTCCTATGCACTTTCTCTCTCTACCTTCTTCTTCATTTGCATTTTCTCCCCCTTCTCTCTAGGAGAAGCTCACGGCTAGCAACCCAATTTTGGCTTATCCATCACAAAAATTCCAACCAACCCCATTTTCTTGATCCCCTCCATCATCTAAACACTTCTCTAGTTAGTGATTCTTTGAAAATCTTTCATCTTCACCATTTTCTTCAAGCTTCAGCTTAGGGTTTTTGGGTAAGTTTCTTGATTCTTCACTCTCTTTTACCCATTTTCCTTATTATGGTCTCCTTTGTGACCATCAATACCTTATTTTTTAAGCATTGGTGTTATTTTGATGAGATTGAAATTTTAGGGTTCTTGGAGGTACCAAATCCGAAAATTGCAAGGAGCTTAAAGTGGGGTTCTCTTGTTTTCTTCTCTTAGGTAAGAGGAAGACACTCCTTCTCAACCTCTATTAGTAGTAAGGAACCTTGTTTGTGATTGATTATGAGAAAACCCTATTGAGGGTTATTCTTTGTTTGCATGATTGGTATGTTTACATGTTGTTTGTAATTTGTTTAAGCTATTGGATTGATTGGTTATGTATATTGATATATTTGAATGAATTGGAAGGCATGAAATGGAAGGAAATAATTTGGATTCCCTCTAGGATGGCTCACGATTTTGGAGGCCCAAAATTAAGGTTCTTGATGAACAATTGTAACAAGTGGAAGACATAATTAATCATGTGTACAATGTGCGATTAATGGAATGAAAAATTTGGGAACTTAATTCCCTAGGGAGGCCACGGCCTCTAGGGCCATTTAGGGCTTGAGTATGCAACTTTAGGTAATCTTGGAACTTAAATAATCAAGTGATTAAATTATTGGTAATAGGATGAAAAATTAATAAATTGGAAGATTAGAAAAATAATTGGAGATTCATAAATTTGAAAGAACCAAGAATGAAATTTTTCATAAGACTTAGGGTAATTTAATTCGAGAAAGAACAAGAGAGTGTGAGACTTTGAGACTCTTAGAATAATTTTCTAAGTGTGTGTGTGTGAATAAATTACAATAAAAAATTTAAATTAACCAAGAGAATTCCTCTAG
Organism: Ormosia semicastrata; assembly: GCA_029884595.1. Classification (NCBI taxonomy): domain Eukaryota; kingdom Viridiplantae; phylum Streptophyta; class Magnoliopsida; order Fabales; family Fabaceae; genus Ormosia; species Ormosia semicastrata. The sequence goes on along the minus strand of JAQQTO010000062.1, from coordinate 11,307,859 downwards.
AGACTAACTTTGTAAGAAATGCTATATTTAAGTAAGAATTCATAATAAACTTTGATCATGTATTATTTCATTTAAATTTCGATATTATGATATTGTGAGTCCATGTGAGTGACCAATGATGTGTTAATACTTACCTTAGCCAATTGTGGCATATTGTGGAAAAGCATGTAATGATAAACATACATGATTATGCATTGAGTTGTCATGCACTGTGAAAGTCCGTTGGACTGTTGTTAAGGCTATGTTGCCTAGGAGATTGAACACACCTTTGTACGGGTGTGAGTAGACTAGTGTAGGTTATACTGTTGACCTTGGGGGCGTCGGGGTGTAGGTACCTCGCAATGGACAGTTGGTAGCTCTTCTGTCCGTAGGGCAAATCGATGCAATCGCACCAACAATCCGGACTGAAACACTGTCCTATATCGTGATCTAGCATAGACTATCTATACAATGCCTTGATGTGCACGTGGATAAATTGATGAGTTATAGCACTTTGGCCACCGCAGACGTGTCTTTTAATCTTTCTCTCCGATTGTTTGTGTCTAGCTCCATGGAGTAGGATTTTGACTTTATATGCATGTGCATAATGAGTCTATATATTATCTGGCATCTATTTATTATTATTAGAACTATTATATTACTGATATAAAATTGGTTGGAACTGCTTAATTGTCTATTGCCGCTATTTAATGCTTATTATCATTGTTTTAAAATGCTTTGTGGGCGCTTTGCCCCGTTTTTTCTTACTGCTATAATTGATAATGATGGTAGGATGTCTTACCTCTTTCTTATATTTCTATTATTTTTCATCTGTATATGTGTCCCATTGAAGACGTCGGCAAGGAGGGTGAAACTCTCGATTTCTTCGGCTTCTAGCCCGATCGCGATTAGCATCTACTGTGGATCATAGCGGCATGCTCACGCAGATTTCTAGGTGATGTGTGTCTGACCTTCCTTGGAGGGCCAGACTGCTGGCACATCAACCTAAATTCCGATCGCTGTGTCTACCTAGGAGAGATGTTAATTTCTTTGGCTTGGAGGCGCCATGAACCGTCGATCTTTACTTACTGCGTCAGCTTATGTTTGGAGTTTTATCTGCCCATCAGAGAGATGTGGGGTGATCGCTATTACACCCCATAGGAGGATTCTTTTGATTCCACTGCTCGAGCTCTGACTAGTAGCTTGGTGGCTCCGATGGAGGTTTCCTCGGATGAGGAAGATCCTGAGGAGGTCTCCGAGGAGGATCCCGACACGGTTCCTCCTCATCTTAGGGATTGATACCGTTGGTAGCTACTGATGGCTACCAGTGTTTTATTTTAGGTGCCTTATATGTCTTTATTTTAGTGGGCTGTGTATTCCTGATCTATTGGGGGCATATATGTATAAGTTTTACTTTTTGTAAATCAGGCGTTGTAATCAAACAAGTTAATATAATGATATATATTATTGTACATGTATGTTATATCGATGTATGTTTTACTTCCATTTTGCTCTCCATTGTAATCATTGTTATTATGCTTTATCATCATTTTATTAATTATAACAAAAAAAATATTCGCTAAAGAACTGGGTCTTAACTTAATTTTTATTTTTCACATTGTAATTTGACAATGTGACGTTCCCTCCCACAAAGGGGCGTTACAGAACTTGCCGTGCAGGATTTGAGTCCTCACAAGATATTCTGGGATGGGTGCCTCGTCCAAGGGACCTGACTGAAAGGGACCTGAGTGAGGCTTCCTCTGTTGTGTTGGATCTGATTGAAAGGGACCTGAGTGAAGAGCATTGGAGCATGGATGATGATGAGGTTAAGGAGTAACTTGTCCATTTTTGTATTTTGCTGCCCACTACGTGGGGTTTTTCCTTTTTTACCTTTGTAAAGACAATTGCCCTAGGTTTTGGGGTGTTTAATTTACTTCTCTTTAATTTGCTTTGCATACTTGCTTATCTCCATGGTCAACCTTTTAGGTCCAATGCCCATTATGGTGTTTATTTTGCAATCCTTTTATGACTTAGGAAATTTCTAGATATTAGAATCCGCGGTCAGGGGTCCAATGCCCTTTTGTAGACTTGTGGTACCCTTTAGGACTTATATATTTTCCAAACATTAGGAACCATGGTCCGGGGTCCAACACCCTTTTGTGGACTTATGGTCCCTTTTAAGACTTAGGTATTATAAGAAAGACACCTTGCCCATGGTCCTCCGCTAATTATTTTGGCTTTTAGTATCTCACGTGGCTTTAGTTTAAATAAGGCCTTGTCCGGGGTCTCACGCCCTTTGAGGACTTGGGGATCCCTTTTGGACTTAGGCATAAAGGAGCCTTGTCTGGGGTTCGTTGCCAATCGCTTTGGCTTTTAGGATCTCTCTTGACCTTTCCATAAGTGGTCTTTACCGGGGTCCTTCGTGTTTGTGATTTAGTGTGAGGATTTTCCCAAGACTTAAGATTTTTTTGTTACACAACCTTTTTAACACAAGACAACTCTCGGTGTGTACTATAATAGCTTATCCATGCTGGCAATGATCATGCAATGAAGTAAAAACTCAATTTGTTTTATTAATTTAATAAAGGACTAAGGTCCATGCAAAGCGTTTCCATGATAATTGGAGCAGATTAAACATAGCATAAACTAAGACTAGGCCTTAAAATACATTTAACTATAGCACTTTCTGAGTTTATTTGCATTCCAGAAGTTCTTCACCAACTCGCCTGTTAGCATTTCCAACGTGTAGGCTCCTTTGTTGATGCTGATCACGATCTAATAAGGGCCTTGCCAATTGGGAGCTAACTTTCCTTGGGAGGCATTCCTACCGCTGATGTCAGCCTTGCGGAGTACAAGGTCACCTGGATGGAATCTCCTGGGGATAACCTTCAGGTTGTAGCGTGCTGCCGTCCTTTGTTTGATAGCGGCATCAAGTATGTGAGCAATGGGCCTTCTCTCTTCTAGGAGATCTAGGTATTCCTTGATTAGTCCGGGGTTACTATTTGGTGAGAATTGTTGGAGGCACTAACTGGGCTCTCCAATCTTTACCAGAATCATTGCCTTACAACCATAAATGAGTTTGAAAGGAATCTCACCTATTGTGGACTGGGGAGTAGTCCGATAAACTCAAAGGACGTGATCTAGCTATTCGGCCTAATTTCCTTTGGCTTCATCCAACCTTCTTTTAAGTCCTCGAATAATAACTCGGTTGACAACTTCAGCCTGTCCATTTGTCCAAGGATTTTCTACAACGTTGCAATGATGCTTGGTTTTCAAACTAGCGAGTAACTCTTTGAACCCCTTATCCCTGAATTGTGTCTCGTTATCCATCACAGTGGATTCTAGAATTCCAAACCTTGTAATAATATGGTGTCATGTGAACTTTTAGATTCAGGCCGAAGTAATGGTGACCCAAGGTTCTGCCTCAATCCATTTGGAGAAGTAGTCCACGACTACCACTAGAAATTTGAACAGTCTGAGTGCCTGAGGGAATGGACTTAGGATATCCATACCCTATCTATAGAACGGCCAGGGTACAGACATTATGGAGAGTTTCTCAGCTGGATCATGGTAGTGGTCTGAGTGACGCTGGCACTTGTCACAAGCTTGGACGTGTTCTATTGTGTCGGCCTCCATTGTGGGCCTATAATAACCAGCCATGAGTGTTTTCAACACTAAGGCTTTTCCTTCTAAGTGGTGTCCACAGCTCCCTTCATGGACCTCTACTAGCACATACTCTGCTTCCATAGGCGTGAGACATTTGAGAAGGGGTGAAGAGAATCCACGCCGGTATAAATGCCCACCATAGATGGTGTACCGAACTGCAGTTCTTATCAGCTTGGAAGCCTCCTTTGGGTCTTCAGGATGGGTTCCGGACTGTAAATACTTTATGATAGGGGTGATCCATGTAGGCTCTTGTTTTTCAGCTTGGAAAATGGTTAAAACCATGATAAAGGGTTGTAAGAGAGTCTCTTGGACTACTGAACGGTTATTCTCCAGACTTTTCGTGCTTGCCAACTTGGAGAGGAGGTCGATCCTTGAGTTTTGTTCCCTGGGAATGTGTTCCACCTTCATTGTTTGAAAGCTCTTGAGGAGTCCTTGTACCTTTGCAAGATACCTCTACAAGAGAGGCTCTTTAGCCTAGCAGTCACCCTGAATCTGGAATGTCACGAGCTAGGAGTCATTACAAAGTATGATCCTTGTTGCACCCAATTCCTTAGCCATTATCAATCTAGTAATGCATACTTCATACTCTGCCTGGTTGTTCGAAGTAGAGAACTCAAACTTTATGGAATTCTCAATTGTCATACCTTCTGAATTTTTTAGGATTACCTTGGTGCCACTTCCCTTAGGGTTGGAGGATCCGTCAATGAACACGATCCACGAAATTTCCTCAGGGTCACCGGGATTCGGTGTAAATTTAGTAAGGAAGTCTAACACTGCTCGTGCTTTTATTGCTAGTCTGGGCTCGTATGAAATATCAAACTGAGAGAGCTCAATGGACCAAGTGATCATTTTTCTTGCTAGGTTCGGTTTATGCAATATTTACCGAATTGGTTGATTTGTCCTTACCACCATCGGATGACACTAGAAGTATTGCCTTAGTCTACTAGCTGTAACAACTAGGGCAAAGGCAACCTTCTCGATCTTCTGATAGTGGAGCTCGGGGCCTTGTAGCACCTTGTTCACGAAGTATACCACTTCTGTCCTTTGGTAGTTTCCCGTATGATCACTGAACTCACGACCTCCTCATATACATTGAGGTACACGTACAACGTTTCTCTGGGATCTAGCCTGGTCAAGATAGGGGGAGGACAATAACTTTTTTAGTGATTTGAAGGCATCCTTACACTCATGTGTCCACTCAAAGCCCGTCCCTTTTTTTAATAGTTTGAAGAGGGGGGAATTTGTGAGTGGCTTTAGCGAAGAAGCGTGTGAGAGCCGCGATCCGCCCTGTAAGTTGTTGAACCTCTTTTACATTTCAGGGACTGTGCATGTCGAGCACCACTCGACATTTATCTAGATTTTCCTTAATCCTGCGATGAGTCAACATGAAGCCTAAGAACTTCCTAGTTTGGACCCCAAATATGTATTTTTTAGGATTGAGTCTCATGTTGTACTTTTTGAGTTGCGCAAATACCTCTTCAAATTCAGTTGTGTGGGATCCGGACTTCGGAGTCTTAATAATCATATCGTCAATGTATACTTCAAACATTCTCCCCACTTGGCCCTCAAAGACTCTATTCATCATCCACTGGTAGATAGCTCCTTTTTTTTCAGCCCAAAGGGCATTATCTTGTAACAGTAGCTTGCCTTCTCAATGATGAAATCAGTTTTATCTTCATCCCTAGGGTACATTGGGATTTGGTTGTACTCATAGTATACATCCATGAAGGACAGTAACCGAAAGCTAGAGGAGCTATCTACAAGTTTATCAACGTTAGGGAAGGGGTGTGGATCTTTGGGGCGTGCCTTGTTCAAGTTCGTGTAATCCACACACATCTTCCACTTCCCGTTTGACTTTTTTACTAAAACCACATTGGAGAGTCATGTGGTGTACGAGATTTCTCTAATAAATGTGGCACTGAACAGCTATTTGACTTACTCTTCAATGATTTGCTGTCTTTCGAGGCTGACTTTTCTCTTTTCTGGGAGACCGGCTTTGTATCCCTCTTGATAGACAAATGATGACAGATGATGGCAGGGTCCAACCCAGGCATGTCAGATGACATCCATGCAAATAGGTCCTTATTATTCTAAAGGAACTCTATTAGCTGGCATTTTTCCTGCTCTTCCAGATTTGCACCTATTTTGGTGACTTAGCCAAGCTTGTCACCTAGTTGGAGTGGAAGAAGTTCTCCTTCTGGATGGGGTATGGTGCCCCAAATTTCTTCTCTGACATCTAGCTCGGTCATAAGAATGTTAACTTGATCCACAGTTGGGCTAGACGTACATGTTTTTGCTTTCCTGGGAGTCTTACAGATCTTGAAGCTCTCATTATAACATTTGCGTGCTGCGATCTGATTGCCCTTGACCATGACCACCTCATTATTCTTGTCAAGGAATTTCATGGTCAGGTGAGCGGTGGACACTACAGCGGCAATGTCGTTCAGGGTGGATCGCCCCAGAATAATGTTGTATGCAAACGGGCAGTCCACGACCAAAAATCTGACTTTGATGGTGCCGTAGACTTTGTTGTCTTCGAGGGTCATGAATGTTTCAAAATAGTCCACCAGAGTAATTTTCTCTTTAGAGAAACCAGTGAGCTTGCTCTCATAGGGGGTTAAGGCGGACATGGGGAACTTCAACTTTTCAAAAGCGTCCATGAACATTATGTTTGTTAAGCTACCCTGATCCACGAAAATACGTCATACCTCGGCATTAGATATTATTCTGGAGATGACGAGTGGATCATCGTGATCCCGGACAATATCGCTGTAGTCCTTAGTGAGATCGGTGGTTTTTCCTATCATTAGCATGAGGCTTGCGCGTAGAGCCAGAGACGCTCAATACCGCAGTCTATAGTGCTTTCTTTCGGGAATTACTGGATGAACCTCCTCCTGCAAATCTTCCAGAGATAGTACTGACTAGCCGATCTATCTTGTTGGGCCCGTTTTGAGTGTCCTGGTTCCAGTCTTGCCGGTTGTTAGCCTTACGGCGTGGTAGGGTTTGGGATTTTCTGACAGGGCTGCATGTCCTCCTCTTTTGTCGTGGGGTCAGACTTTGCCGAGGACTGTGGCTACATCTTCGCTCTCTCTGTCTTTCGAGATTGTCATTATTTCGGATCCTAGTAATATAATTCTGAAGTCGTCCTTCTTTAATTAAGGACTCAATGGCATCTCAGAGCTAGTAACATTCTTCCGTTTCGTAGTCGTAGCTTTTGTGCCACTTACAGTACTTAAAGTGGTCCTTTGCCTTTTTCAGAGGGGGCGACCTTTGGATATTCCGGAACTCAGTCTGAAGCAGCTCTTTGAGAATCATTTCCCTTAGGGTATTCAAAATAGTGTAGTCAGAATACCTAGGCCGGTATGCTTCACCCTTTAGGGAGTTTCGAGCTCACCTTTTCCAAAGTCTCTTTATCCTTGATGATCTCCTCTAGGTCGATGTATTTCTTTGAACAGCCGTGGAATTCATTCATAGTCTCTAGCTTCTTTTTTGCTAATGACCGGAAGAGTTCAGAAATAGTTTTGAGACCACTCTGGGCATAATGAAGAGCAATCTTGTTGTTCGGGCTCTCAATACGAGTGAGGGCATCCTTGAACCTTTTGATGTATTCACGAAGGGATTCATTGTTCCCTTGGCGAATTGCAGAAAGGGAATCAATTGATTTGGGTTGTTCCTTAGCAGTAGTGTAATGTATCAGGAAACGTTGAGTAAGATCATCTCATATGGTGACCAATCCCAGTTGTAAAGTTGAGAACTAGCGTAGGGCGCCCTTCTTCAGGAAAAGGGGAAAGGCTCGGCAAAAGCAACTCTGGGGATCTCCCATGGTACTGCATGGAGTGAATATAAGCATCCAAATGTTCTTGGGGGTCAGTTGTTCCGTCATAAGGCTCCAAGTTGGTCGGGGACTTGAAGCTTCTAAGAACCCTGTACGCCATTAGTTCATCCGAGAAGGGCTGTTGAAGGCCTTCGGGGCAATAAAAGATTGTTTCTGGGGGCATAGTTGACTTCATCATGCAACAGACCTCTCTGGTTTTGAGTCGTATTCCCTCTTCCGTTGTCATGCTCAACATATATAGACCTTTCAAGCTCGTCCAGCCGGCGACGCTGGTTATCTAACTAGCGGTGTTGCTCGTCGATTTGTAGCATTTGTTGGGCCACCAGCTCCTGAAGGTGATTTCTAGTCATCTCGGAGTGGACGGTGTTTTGGCTAGATGCACGATTAGCAGCAACGTTGTTCAGGGGGCCTAAGCGTGTTTGCACTAGAGCTCGGGAACCTTGAACGACGTTATTGACTCTTTCTCCTGGGCGAGCAAGCCTATCCAAAACAGATTACCTTCGTGATAGGTGTGGACTCTTATCGGACAGTAAAGTCTCATGGCCATCACACGGGTGCTGTGGGACAGATGCTCGATTCCCCACGGCAGAGGCTTCAGCTGTAGGCGGTGGCACTAGAAGGGGAGGGCATTGCGCCGCCAATCCCTGTCTCTGATGGGCGGAGGGTTGCGCAGCGTCCCTTCTTGAGTGCTGATGTGTGTTCACCATGATTATGTGAGATTAGAAATTTATGACTTTTCCCACAAACGACGCCAATGTTCTAAAGTGGATTCAGAGGGTACCTGAGATAGGCACGTGACGGTGGTTTCCTCCTTAAGCAACAGCAGCCAAGCGTATTGAAATAGGGGGATGAGTACTTGTAAATGGACTTCAACGCTCAAATCAGGCTGTGTACAAATAAAACAGTATTTAGGGAGTAATGTATTGATACCTAATTAAGGTTACTTAACTTGATATTTATAGAGCGTGTATAGAATCATCATGCAATCTGTGTTGAATACATGTATTTATGATTAGTATCTTGATAAAGATTACATTCTCATTATTATTGGTGTGAATCCCTATAAATTAAGAATTCTTGATACTAGAGCTTTTTATTAATATGAGGTAATTATGAGTCATATTATAAGTAGATGATTGACAGTTATAAATATTTAAAAATATATTATTTATTTATATTTAACAATCTTGATATTATGATCTTAACGTCATTCAATATATATGACTCCAAAATCTAGACTGTCTTCAAGAGATTAACTTTATCATACAGAATAGAGTCTGATTATTCGATATTATTCATATATCAAATTGCTCCTGCAAGACGGAGTCCTATATCACGGTTCAGAATTGGCACGAAACCAAGTTCCCACAAATCCATAGATGACTTGCCGCCAAAGCCTGAAAAGCCCAACTGAGAAAAACAAAAACCAGAAAAACGAAACAACAAAAACCAAAAAAACGAAACAGATTGTTAAAAAGGTCACAAAACAAACTACCATTTGTCCACCTCAACCAGCATGTGTTGCACTTTTTAGCAAAGTTCAGCATAATAATAATAATAATAATAATAATAATAATAACAATGTCCAGTCACAGATAGAAAGAGAAAATCCATGAAATAAGATAGTAGCAGTAGCAGTTTTTTTCTTACGGGAGGACCAAGAAAAAGGAAAGCCCTAACCTTTTCCTTTCACTAGGAAAAGGACATGGCCCCACTTCCGTTATATTTTTTTACTTTTATTTGTACTTTTTATCAGCTTTGCTTATGTCACACTACCTATACACATACGTCAAACACCATTGCATTATTCTTCTGATCTCCTCATATCATATCTTATCTATATAGCAATATAGCAAAATTGAAAGAATGGAGATATGTAAATCCTATGCCAGACGATTCTTTCGGCCAACGAAATTTTCCTAATTAATCTAATATATTATTGATCTGATTGCCCTACAATATCTACTCATCACACTCCCAAGATCCTTGCACAAAGAGTTAGGATAGCACCTATTAAATAATATTAGATAACTCAACGGTTAAGGTAGTAGTAATTAAGGAGTGTTTCTAGACTTTATTTACTCATGTTTCAATTTTAGGTAAATATTTAAGAGAATTAATTTTTATTAAATACACTACACTAAACTGATGTTGGGAAATTGTGCATTTAAGATCTACTAAAAAAAACTAAGTCTTATTTAGGAGAAAAGTTTATTCAAATATACTTATTGTAAAATAACAATGAAAAAATAATTGTATATTCTTCTAGTGAATAATTCTCATAACTATCCTAATTATTTAAAGTAGAAAATATTAAATATTTTTTAATTTTTAAGATATTAAATATTTCTATTTTTTGTTTAACATTTTTTATTTTAACTAAATAAAAAATATAAATTTTGTTAACGTGAACACACATTGAAAAATAAAAAATAAAACTATTAAATAAAAAATATAAGTATTTATTATCTTAAAAATTTAAAAAATATTTAATATTTGTTAAAGTAATTAATAATAAACAATAAATGTTATTTTTAATCTTTATTCTATACCTTTGAAACAAATGTTAACAAAATTCAAAAAATATTAACAAAGTTTATTTAAATAATATATATTTTTTAAAAAAAATATACACGTTAATAAAATTCAAAAAATATTAAAAAAGTTTATGGAAATAATATATTATTTATTTTTAAAAAAAAACTTGACATGAAATTGAAGTCAACAATAGATAAGCAATTACATTAATTAAAGTAGGCAGTGGGTACCTGTAGCTATATTCTCCATATTAAATAATTGAGCAAGTGATTGCTGTCGGGGTACGAAACCAAGTTCCCACAAATCCATGGATGACTTGCCGCCAAAGCCTGAAAAGCCCAACTGAGAAAAACAAAAACCAGAAAAGCGAAACAGATTGTTAAAAAGGTCACAAAACAAACTACCATTTGTCCACCTCAACCAGCATGTGATGCACTTTTTAGTAAAGTTCAACATTACATGGACTATTAATAATACTTTTATTTTTATATTGGTTTATCTAATGAATATTTTAAAAGTATTTATTAAGAAATTAAAAATAAATATTAAATAAAAAGTAAAATATTAATTATATTAAAAATTAAATTTTTAATTTTTAATTTAATAATTTTTATTTTTATTCATTAATATATGTTTCTTACGTTATTTGTTAGTAAATTTTTATAATAATAATAATAATAATAATAATAATAATAATAATAATAATAATAATAATAATACCAGCAATAACAATGTACAGACACAGATAGAAAGAGAAAATCCATGAAATAAGATAGCAGCAGGAGCAGTTTCGTCTCATGGGAGGGACCAAGAGGGACCAAGAAAATGGAAAGCCCTAACCTTTTCCTTTCACTAGGAAAAGGACATGGCCCCACTTCCGTTATATTTTTTTACTCTTATTTGCACTTTTTATCAGCTTTGCTTATGTCACACTGCCTATACACATACATTAAACACCATTGCATTATTCTTCTCATTCATCTCCGCATATCATATCTGATCTACATCTATCTATCTTGCTATTCCTATCTATCGACTATCTGAACATAGCAGAGCAGAGGAAAGAGAAACAAAGAGAGAGAGGAAAATAAAAAGTAAGAGAGAGAGAAGTCACTGTGCCTGTTCTGTTGAAAAGTTCAGCTGCTTCTTCTAGGGTTCTTTGCTTTCAAGTGTTGCATAAAAAATATATATAGTTTTCTGAAAAAGCAAAGTCCTTTTGCTTACCCATCTTGTCCTCTCTGTCTTCCTTGCCGTAAGGTAATTTTCCTACCTTGTGCCTTCCCTCTGTGTTTTCCATCTTTCATGAAAACACGTTTTTTGTTTTGTTTTTCGTTTTTTTTTCCTACGTTCATGTTTTCCTGGGCATGTAACTTTTTCTGGGTGCTTAAGACAAGGAAAGTTGAGAATTTTAAGAGACTGGTAATTATTCTTGTCTGTGGTGATTGGATTAGATATGTTATTCTTGTTGTCTCTGTTTCCTTTTTTTTTTGTGGGTATATGATTCTGTGTGAGTGAAGTTTCTGACTTTTTGGTTATTTAGAATTGATCTGCTACTTATAACTTATCCCATGAATTATATTTTTTAAGGTTGCTGTAAAGTTCCAGTTAGATTTTTATTCTTTGAATTTCTGTTCTTTTATTACTTCTTTGAATTTTCTTACTGCCCTTGTTTAGAGATAAAATGAAATGGCAATTTTGCAATGTAAAATTTCATTTAGTGTTTACGACTTTTTATTTTCAAATCTAAAGTCCCTTTGGAAGTTATTCTCAGCCATTATTATTTAGGTAAAGTTGTCTCAATTATAATTTATTATTATTATTTTGAAAGAATCAGTTGCTGTTGTATAATTTCTTGCTGATGTGAAAATAGTTTTTCGAGTTTGTTAGTTAAGTCCATTATTTAATAGTCCTTTCTTTTTCATTTTGGTAGAATTTATTTTCCCTTTCTATTACTCTTAAATATACATCACACATGGAGGCATACATACATACATGCTTCATTGCTTTGAACTTTTCCTTTTGAACTACTTTTTAATTTCTTGGTCTTGGCTGCAAGTTTCCATATTTGATCCCGGTTCCATAAATTTCTTCCCATGGCATCTATACCATTGTTCAGAGTTGGCAGTAGAATTCCCATTTTTGTTTTTCTGTACTCTTCATATTGTTAAGTATATGTTCATATCAAAATGCTACCTTGTTTCTTGGCAACTGCAGAATTTACAGTACTAAATTTCTGCTTTCTTTTTCACTTTGTCTGACGGCTTGCAAGTTATACAACAGAATTCAGGTTCAGCATCTTCAAATAAGAAGGGACTTCTGTTTTGTCAGAAGATAGTGTAGTTTGGGTAGAGGTTACTAATTGGAGAATTCTTTATTTAGATTAAAGGAGCAAGAGTCGAGTCAGTTTAAAGATGGGTTATATATGTGATTTTTGTGGAGACCGGAGGTCCATGGTGTACTGCCGCTCTGATGCTGCGTGCTTATGTTTGTCATGTGATCGAAATGTTCATTCTGCTAATGCCCTTTCTAGGCGTCACTCACGAACCCTTTTATGTGAGAGATGCAATTCACAACCTGCCTTTGTGAGGTGTGCTGAAGAGAAAGTTTCACTTTGTCTGAACTGTGATTGGCTGGGTCATGGTACCTCTACAACTTCTTCAACACATAAGAGACAAACAATCAATTGCTACTCTGGCTGCCCATCTGCAGCAGAACTGTCTTCTATATGGTCATTTGTCTTAGATATCCCTTCTATTAGTGAATCTACATGTGAGCGGGAACTAGGTTTAATGAGTATTAATGAGAACAGCAACAAGAGTGCTTGGGTTCCTCCAGAAAACCAGAATGTGTCTGGTTCAGATCAAGTTAATGATCTACCAGGTAAAGATAAGTCTTGGGTTGGTGTTTCCTCAATGCCTGAGTCAAGCTCAGAACCTCGTATTCTGGACCAGCCAGCTGGACCTGCCAATGAATATCTGCCCAAGGTATAGCTGAATGTCATATTATCATCTTCATCATGAGTCTCATGACCAGCACTAGGTGTAATGGACATTCTAACAACAGCACATGGAATGAAATTGCTAGCTTGCAAGGAATTAGTGCTTTGTGTCAATTTGTTTGATGGTTTTAAAATTTTATTTTCCTTTAGAAGCCATAGAGTAATAGCAAAACTATCAGTGAACTGATTTTCCTTAGTACTTTCCAGTTTACCACTTCATTTCCCCAAATCATAATTCCTTCTGTCTAATTCACAAGTTTTGTGGTTGTTTCATTTTCTATGACTATTGCAGCATTAAAATCTGCTTTGCTTTTGCTGTTTCTTCCTGCTTATTGTTTCTTGGTCTAAGTTATATTTTGGTTTCACTGAAATTTTAGCTTTCCTGATTTATTGGTAGCCTGAACTTGAAAACAGAAAAGCTGGCGTATGTCTGTCATATAAAAGGCCATTATATATGATTTGCCAACTTGTTTACTGAAATCAGTTATACAAATTTAGTTTTCTATATTAAAATTCTCATAATTTCATCAAATTACATAGCTCATCTCTCATAATTAATCTGCAGTTAAACTGTCCTGGTACAAAATGCCCTGCGCTATGTGAAGATGATAATCTGTATGCCGATTTCAACATGGATGAAGTGGATCTAAATCTTGAGAACTACGACGAACTTTTTGGTGTGGCTCTCAGTCATTCTGAAGAGCTTTTTGAAAATGGTGGAATTGATAGCTTGTTTGAGACAAAGGACATGTCTGCTGGAGATTCCAATTGTCAGGGTGCTGTTGCTACTGAGGTGCTCATCTGTCATCATCCTTTATCTGTGATAAGCTTGGTTTTTCCATTATTGGAGTACCATATGTTATGTTGCATAGACTTCATACAATGATGTTCTTGTGTATTCACTAGTGTATATTTGTTTTCTCCTTGATCATCTAATGCTTATGAATATCTTAACCATTACGATAAAGATTTAGAAATAGGGCCTATGCTCCATCCCAATAGGGATCTTTAAGCAAGTTGCATTCTAAGCATGCTTTTATGTGACTTCAATCATTAATTACCTTTGCATTATTATTGGATCAAGAATTTAGGTCACTTTGTCTTGTTTCTTCTGTTTTTGCTTGTCCCTTCTGTTTTCTCCTTCTCTGCATTTTCAAAATATGTTCTTCTTTTATATATATATAAAAGAATGTGAATTTACACCATTTAGTATATACATTCTTCTTACACCATTTAATAACTTTTTGTAGAATGTGAATTTAACCAATCCAACCATTGAATCATGTGATATTATCTTGATGATCATACTTACCAAATTTTTAGATAAATTGGACATTCATTGGTATGTAATCTAATAGTCGACATTTATTAAAGTGGTGCAATGAAGTATCAGTTGGATTTTAAATTGTATGAAATTTTGTAAACTTGATCTACTTCTTGCAAACTTTTAATGTAACTGTTGGTTTGATGAAATCCAATTTTTAAACAGTGTAAGTATGCCAAGACTTATACCTGATGTAACTGGATCCCCACCCACATATATATTTTAGGCCAGTTAGTATGTTTGCCTGCCTTGTCTATTTTGGTTGAACTTTAAGCTGTTGGCATTGGAATGTAATTCTTGGTCTATGCTCTATTGTAATATGAATGCGTTATACATCTACATCTTTGTAAATTGAAGCTGTTGGAGTGAATTTTGACCTGCACTATCTTCTGTCTTCTATTGAAAGTAATAAAATGAAGTTACACAGTCTCAAACAATTTCATACTAGCTTAGTTACACCCTTCAATTAATTTTAAATAGAATGATGGTAATAATGGAGAAAGATGAATAATAAAATGAGAAAAGATCTCTTCTGCATTGTATTTTCTAGGCCTTTGCATGTGAAATTCTCTTGTGGATTTCAGTAATATTAATGTTATGCTTAAGGTATGAATCTGGTTCTTTTCCCGTGGAGTCCTCTTTGGTCTTCTGAAAATGATGATGAAAGAATGCATATTATTGTGGTAATATGCCATATGTAACTTAGGTCTTTAAAACTTTTCTTTCTTTTCTTTATTCTTTTTCTGTCTTTCTGGGGCAGAATTTTTCTTGCTATGCTTCTTAAATATTTATCTCATGAAATTAAGCAGTGTAATAGTGTTAGATACCCTAAGATGACTAAGGATGACTAAGGTGTATTTTAGGGAAAGAAAGAGGGGGTGGGGGTTGCAGTAGGGGATTAGAGTCCCACGAAGGCAAGGTGGCAAGTGTGACCTTACATAACAACCTGCTGCACACTTCGCAGCAGGGGAGTGTGGGAAGCAACTGAGAGATTTGGCTATAAAAGAGAGAGAGAGAGAAAACAGAAGGTAGGAAAGAAGTGTGTAAAAGTTAGTGGGAGAATACAAGGCCTCTTGAATGCCCTGGGTATCTTGCTCTGAGGTCATTTCTGCATTTTCCATTGTAAATCCATCTCCAGTTTCTATCAAATAGCTAATGGTTTGATGTGGAAGGTAGGGTCAGCTTGGTGGCTTCATTCTAAGCAAAATTCGTTCCCACGATGTTATAAACTTTGTAATTCTTTTGGAGCATGATCAAACTGATAATATAAACTGTTAGACATTCATGAGCCTCCACTAATAGCTTAAGCTTTTACGAGAGTTGGTCCTTGACAGGGAATCAAAGCCTTTAACACCAAGTGGTAGAGTTCAATCTTTGCTGCCCCATTCTTCTATATAAAAGTTGAATTTCAGCACAAGATAAAATGGGCCTGTGCAGTGTGCATGCTTCAAGCCCAAATGGGCTTGAGTGAGGGGTATGTTAGATATAAAAATCATTCATGAGTTTTCACCTAAAAGCTTAAAGCCCAAATGAGCTTGAGTGAGGGGTGTGTTAGATATAAAAGTCATTCATGAGTTTCCAACTAAAAGCTTAAGCTTTTAGGTGTGCTGGTCCTTGACACAAACAGTCAAAGTGCTGATGTCAAATACTGTTCGTCTGGAATTTGCAAAATGTTAAAGAAATAGCACAAAATATCAGTGTATTTGTATCTCTTAAAACTATTATATCTATTTGAGGAGGTACTTGTATTTTGTTCACCTACATATGGTGCATGCATTTAAGTGTGAAGAATGAGATGTTCCCTGTTCAGTATGATGCATGCTTGTAATGTGGAAGTCATACTGGACAGAGCATTTTAGTTTCTCTTGTGGGGCTGTGTTGTTTAACATTTCTTTCATCGCAATACTTATTTTCAGATCTAAATTTTATGTCTAGGGGTCATCAGTTGGACTGGTCAATGCAATGCAACCAGCATGCAGCAATGCAGCATCTGCAGATTCCATATTGAGTACTAAAACTGAACCAATTCTTTGTTTTACGGCAAGGCAAGCCCAATCAAACCTTTCTTTTTCTGGCATCTCCAGAGAGAGTAGTGCTGGAGACTATCAAGACTGTGGGGCTTCTTCAATATTTCTCATGGGAGAGCCTCCTTGGTGTCCTCCTTGTGCTGAGAATTCCCTACAATCTGCTAACCGCAGTAATGCTGTCATGCGTTATAAGGAAAAGAAGAAGACACGCAAGTAAGTAAATTGCAATAATACTATTTAGAATAAACTACTCTATCCTCCACTGCATTTTGCATTTACTAGATAGACCTACCCTCAATTATGAAAACCTATACAAAACTCATGTACTTTTAGAAAAACTGCTACAACTAACTCTAAAACAGGCCTAATAGATTTGTTAAACTTAGAAGTTAACTAATGGATTTTTGGTGATCAAGTGTCATTCCTACCATTGCTCAGCCTTATATGCTGAGAAAAGGGGAATAATGCATTCATTTTGTGCACAGCTGAATTGAAGATTCAGTTTGGTGCCCAACCATTTGAATTTAATGTTCAACTACACCTAATAAATATGTTTTTCTTCTTTTCTCAACATACAAGCTTAACAAGGGTGGGAATGAACTTTGACCACAAAATGTCCTATGAGCTAGCAGATTAGTTGCAAATCTGTTAGGCCTGACAGTATTTTGGATTTAGTTGTAGCATTTTTTATAAATAGAATGGAATTTTGTATTGGTTTTCATAATAGAGGGGAGGTCTGTGTAGTAAACGCAAAATACTGGGGAGGGCCGAGTAATTTACTCTACTATTTATGTAGCCAACAGTGTTGGTGAAATAGTAGCAATAGTTGAGCTAAATGTAATGATGGCCATAATTGATTATTGTCTTTGTTCTGGTCTCAACTTGTGATTATTGGGTTTGCTATCTTTGCTAATGCTGCCAAGCTAGATCACTCTTTCCTAATTACTGGATTCTTTTAATTTCTAAACTTCAAAGCATATTTGCTCTATTGTTGATTGAAAATCAATTGTTATATCTTATTAGGTTTGACAAAAGAGTGAGATATGCCTCTCGCAAGGCAAGGGCTGATGTCAGAAGGCGTGTGAAGGGCCGGTTTGTCAAAGCTGGTGACGTCTACGATTATGACCCTTTGAGCCAAACCAGAAGTTGCTGAGTATACACTTTTAACCATGTTTTATAAAAGGAAAGAAACAGTCGTATAGTAGCAAAGGAAAAGTTACCTGAAAAATGGGTGAAATTTGATGCTTTCTTTCTCCGTGCAATGACAAGATGTCTGATTTTTTCACAGGGCTTAGATTTTCTTCAAGGAGGAAGAAGGATGTAACAAGGCTTGTGTTTAAACGTGTAAGCTCTGGAGCTGAGTCTCTGTCTTTCACTGCAAAGGTCCAACTTGAGATGTCAGCTGACATGACATTATCACAAAGTTCCCCTTTCAGGCAATTTGTTTGGATTGCCTTCCTGTTTAACCTAGCAAATTTTGCTTCTTAATTCTTCTCTTAAGAATGCAAAATTCCTTTTAGTCCTTCTTTGGCCTTAACCATGCTTCATGTTTGTCATGTTACGTAAACTCCCCTCTGCTCTAGTCACATGTAGAAGTGTCTGAGATGCCATGATAAGTGGCTTAATTTGACAGTTGTAGATAAACTATACCATTGTAAATTGTAATATTTGACCTCTTCTCTTTGACGTGTATAACAGAAATGTACATGTATGCAGTTAGATTTATAATTCCCCAATAGTTCTGATATCAGACAAATTGTAAATTCAATGGTGTATGTATAGAATAAGATACTATGTATGCTGATAGCGGTCTATATTGATGTGGATGCACTTCAATTGGCTTCCACCTAGTATGGGTGACCCTTATGCGACTAATTATATATAACAAATCCATTTTAAAGAAATGTAAAATTATGTAATTTTATTGCCGAAAATAATTATGTAATTTTAATAATTTATCATACTTGATACATAATCTTATTGAAATATATATGCTGGAAACAGCCACAGAATCACCAAACAAAAGAATTACACAAGTTAGTGTGTGTTTAGATTAATTTATTTTATATTTAAAATAATTTATAATAAAAAATTTTGAGTATTTGAAAAATAAATGATTATACCTTAAAATAAACTGAGCTAAACTTATTCTTAATGATTTTGCTAGTGTTCTGGATCGGATTTCGAATTAACGGTTTATGAGTAACTTGATCTGCTAGAATTGAGTTTCAGATATTTATGCATGTTATTAGATAAGTTCATATACTTATTTATGAGAAATAAATCTCTCACATGATTCCTCATAGATAAGGAAATTAATTATATCTTTCATAAATAAAAGAATTAGTTATACGAGATAATAATCTCATTAGATCCTTATTCTAATTAACAACATTTAATGCAGATTTAAACATGATTCTTTTCGATCAAGACACTCTTATAAATACCACACATAGTAGCAAATGTATGCATCTAATTCTAAGCACTACCTACCTTGTGCATGATCTAACTTGAGCGTCAGAGTATCTTTTGCAGGTACCTATCCCCTCACAAGTCGTCGCAACTACCATGCATCAGAGAAAATCATCATTGTCAACCTATTCAGGTATTTATCTGAACCCTGTTCAGAACATTAGCATTGTTTGTGGGAATGATAAACTTCAATTCTCATTATTCACTATCATGGTCACTACAAGGCGAAATCATATTTCTTCCACCCAGAACTAATCTTTTTCTGGCTGCCACCATCTTATATCTGCCCTAATTCAGGAGCTAGTCTAGAAACCAGTTGCAACCCAATCGAAACCCCAATAGGTGAAAATCTCTTTCTTCTATCACTGTGAGTTCTGGTAAGGCAACAACTCGGTCCGCAATGAGTGCTTTCTGGAGATACCAGACAGTGGATATTGGCACTGCAGGATTTAGGAGCACGGGTGAATTGTAATGAAGTTCGATTCCACTAAGGCGAATCTGGTATCTCAGAGCTATCTAGAGAAGAACTCATTTCTCTTATTAGACTCTAGGAGGAACGTATTCATAACCTGAAAAGAGCCATCAACTAGGAGAAAGAGGATGAATATCAAATTCCAAATAGGAATCATGAAAATCGAAGGGATCAAGTCCACAACAGGGTACATCATCCAGAGTAATCCAAGATCACGGAACCAAGTCAAAGAGCTAAAATCCCGATTCAGCAAAACAAAGAGCAGGATCAAGGAGTGAGGAACTCAATTACACAAAACCAACCTTTCTCCAACAAACTAATGGCCTATGAGATCCCTAGGCATTTCAAATATCAAACAAATATTGAAGCCTATGATGGGACCACAGACCCTCAAGAGCGCTTAGATGCTTATGTTTATGCTCTCCTATTCGCTAGAGGAGATGATCCGCTCATGTGTCGCGTTTTTCCTCTTTCTTTGAAAAAAGCCACCCTGAGATAGTTCACCACCTTAACTCCTAAATCCATTGTTAACTGGGAAGACTTGTCTTCGAAATTTTTGCTACACTTCACTACTAGTAAGGTGTAACCGAAATTCATTTCATGTCTCTCCCAGATTAAATAGAGAAAGGAGGAATCTCTCCAAGACTTTATATTCCGTTTCGACAAAGAAATAGTAAATATTCGTGATGGGATGAAAGACTCATACTACATTACATGAGGGAAGGACTCCGCCCTAGGACTTTATCTTTTTCTCTTGCTAAAAAGGAACCTAAAACTATGGACAAGTTCCATTCCAGAGCAGATAAATATATCAATGCTGAAAACATTTTTCGGGTTAGGAAACACCTAGAGAAAGGAGAAGATGTCAAACATAAGCCTAGACAACCCAACCAATAAGGCTGGAACTCGAGGCCACCTTTGAAGGGAAAGTATGAGAGTTACACCCCCTCAACAAATCTCAGACTAAAATTTTACAAGAGTTGATTAATATGGAGTTCAAGGACGTGCAAAGACCTCCCCCTTGAGAAAACACACGCGAGAGGACAAATCTAAACACTGTGCATCGCATGAAGGTCATAGGCATAACACTGAAGATTGCATCAACCTTCATGACGCCACTGAGTCTTTGATCAAGATGGCCACTTGGACCGTTATGTGTGCCAATCTCAGAATAATAATTAGAGGGGAGGATAGAATTACAACAAACCGAGCTACAGACCTCGAAGAAGCCTATCTCCATCGTACCAGAGAAGATGCTCACCTATGAGGAATGAAAATCCTGGAACAGACCCATCTCAGGGTAATGCGCAAAACCAAGAAAAGACACAATCCTAGGACAACGATCCGAATAACGATTGTCATCACGCTGAAGTAACCTAAACAATCAACATATCTCGGGGGGCTTCCCGGGTGGCCGTGAGTCAGGAAATGTAAGGAAAAAAGCACTCTGAGCTATATTGGGAGACATCTGAGCTGGGAAGAACAATCCCAACTAGTTGAGTTTCTTATGAAAAATAAAGATCTTTTTGCCTAGACATCCGTGAATATACCGAGATTAGACCGAGAATTCATTTGCCACCGACTTTTCTATCATGAAGGGTGCAAAGCTAATGGTCCAACAAAAAAGAAAAGTTGGACCTGATAGGCAAGAGGTAATTCAAAAGTAGGTAAAAGAACTCATGGATGCTATATTCATTAGAGAAGTTTCTCATACCACTTGGCTCTCTAATGTGGCTTAGGTGAAAAAAAAAGCTAATGGAAAGTGGCGTATATGCGTCGATCACACCGACCTGAATAAGGTGTGCCCAAAAGACCCTTACCCACTTCCTAACATTGATAAAAGTTAGTGGACAATTCATGCGAATTTCGGCTACTCTCATTCATGAACGCCTATGCTGGACATAATTAGATTCTCATGAACTCAGAGGACGAAGACAAGACCGTGTTCATAACCAAGATGGGAAGTTATTGTTACCGTGTCATGCCGTTTGAGTTCAAGAATGCAAGAGCAGCTTACCAACAAACGATGAATAAAGTCTTTGAAGATCAAATTGGTAATGTGCTAGAAGTCTATATAGATGATATGATAGCCAAGACAACAGAGACTAGTGATCATGTGAAAGATTTAGAATAGGTGTTCGCCCAAATACAGAAGCATAACTTGAGGCTGAACCAGGAAAAATGCGCTTTTAGTGTATAAGCCGGTAAATTTCTGGGATTTTTGTTGACAAACCGAGATAAAGCCAACCTAGAGGAATGTCAGGCAATTTTTGATATGCGCAGCCTATAGTCCGTGAAAGAGGTGCAAAAAAGGAAAGGAATTTTGACTGGATCTCAGAGTGTGAGGCTGCCTTTCAAGAATTGAAGAAGATTCTACCCACACCATTGATTCTAACAAGACTGGATCTCGGTGAAACACTTTATGCCTACCTCTCTATCAGTAATGAGGCGATCAGTTCAGTCTTGAGAAGAGAAACTGATAAAGGTCAGAGGCTGGTTTATTTCATCAGTAAAGTCCTGCAAGGCCTTGAGATCCGTTATCAGAAGATTGAGAAACTGGCTCTAGCATTGCTGATTACTGCAAGCAGCTTATGATAGTATTTTCAGTGTCACCCTGTGATAGTGGGGATAGATCAACCAATCTAGCAGGTGCTACATAAACTAGATCTCACTAGTAGAATGATTGCTTGGTCAGTGGAGCTCTCCGAATTCAGCATCACTTATGAGCTAAGATAAGCCATAAATGCTCAAGTCTTATTCGATTTTTTGGTTGAGCTTACACCGGATTTCGACCATTCTAGAGCGAATCCCTAGACCATCTACGTTGATGGATCTTCGAATCCCAAAGGGAGTGGCACCAGAGTAATGTCAAAAAATGAAGTCAAACTTGTGTTAGAACATTATCTGAGATTAGAGTTTTTTACTTCAAACAATTAAGTTGAATATGAAACGTGCATTATAGGCATCAACATGGCAAAAGAGATGGGGGCCATAGACATAATTCTATGTAGCGATTCACAGTTGGCGACGTCCTAAATCTAGGGTGAATACCAGGCTAAGGAGCCCTTGTTGCAGAAATACTTAGTCAAAGTAAAAAAGCTAATGGAAAACTTTAACAGTGTTAAGGTAGAACACATTCCAAAGGAGCAAAATTCTAGAGCCAATATCCTATTAAAACTTGCTAGTACCAAGAGCCCTGGCAATAATAGGTTCGTAATCCAAGATACCTTACTCACTCCTAGTATTACGGATAATGAAATCCTCCTACTAGAAGATGACGAAACTTGGATGACGCCCATAGTTGCCTACCTCTGCAATGGCTTATTATCTAAAGACTAGAAAGAAGCTCAGAAAATAGTATGAACAGCAGCTTGGTATACCATCCTTGATAATCAGTTGTACGGGTTTTCTTCTCCTCTCCTTAAGTGCCTTGGTCATAAGGAAGTAGAATACATCTTGGCCGAAATCCATGAAATAAGTTCTTGTTATCACCTTAGCGGAAAGTCCCTAGCACGGAAAGTGCTAAGGGCTGGATACTATTAGCCTAGTGTGGAAACTGATTATAAGGAGCATGTCCAGAAGTGCGATCAATGTCAGCGGTTCTTGGATATCTATGATGCTCCACCAGAAGAACTATTTATGATGTATGTCCCTTGGCCTTTTGATTAATGGGGAATGAATATCCTAGGTCTTTTCCCCCAAGCACTAGGGCAAGTTAAGTACTTAGTGGTGGCAGTTAATTATTTTACCAAGTGGATTGAGGTTGAACCGTTATCCACTATCACTTCAGCTATAGTTGTCAACTGGGCCATTTTCAGGTCAGGCCAGATCGGGTTATGTAAGTTTCAGGCTGGTATTTTGTTAGCCCAACCCGCCTCTATATAATGTTAATGGGCTGGATAGGCCCATTCGGACTAGACTAATTCAAATTATTTTTAATTTTGTGTTCACTTTTGCTAGCCCAGCCTGCCCATTTTATCAGGCTATTTAGGCCGACCCATCGAGCTTGACCCATTTTGACGGCTCTAACTTTCAGCCAGGATCTAGGAATTTGCTTATAAGAATATTATCAGCAAATTTGGTATTCTGGAGTCTATCATCACGGGTAATGGAACTTAATTCACAGATAAGAAGTTCAAGGATCTCTTAGTCAGTCTTAAGATCAAATAACATTTTACCTTGGTGGAACATCCAAAGACTAATGGGCAAGATGAAGCCACTAATCAGGTCATACTTAGCGGAATCAAAAAAAGACTTGATGACACTAAAGGAAATTAGGTGGAGCAGCTCGATCATGTCTTATGGGCATATCAAACTACACCCCATTCCTCCATAAAAGATACTCCTTTTAAATTGACCTATGGTTATGAGGCTATGATCTCGGTGAAAATACGAGAATTGAGCTAGAGGAGACAACTTTTTTGAGGAGGCCAACCTGAACCTCATTCGTCATGAATTAGACTTGTTGGAAGAACAACGCTGCATTGCTCATGTCTGTGAAGCCATCCTTAAATAGAGGATTGCAGCACGATATAATTTTAAAGTGATTCCACAAAGATTTAATCCTTACGACCATGTACTTTGTAAGGCATCCATATCAGAGGTAAAATTGCGAAAGAAAGTTAGCTTATAATTAGGAAGGACCATATATGATCGTGTCCAAAACAAACACAGAAGCATATACTCTAGAAACTCTCTCTGGCAAAACTATTAAGAATTTCTAGAATGCTGATAAGTTAAGAAAATATTATAGATAGATGCCTTTAATTGTTATTTTTATCATGTAAGTCACGAGTACTGATATGAATAAATCAGTTATTATTTTTTTCAACACTTGGTTACTTTATTCATATATAACTATTGCAACCCACAAGGTTATCGCACCTTGGAGAGGTCTGATGAATACAAAGTCCAATTAAGATTAGATATTCTAATCCATAAGCGAAGGTCAAAAAAAGGAATCCACTTGACTGGTTTCTGAGTTCAAGAAGTGAATTCAAGGGTTTTATCTCATACCCTAATAAGCCTGACCTTAACCCATAAGCCTAAAAAATATTTAAAGAGGTTTAGCGTATTCGACCGTAGCCCGGGGTATGTAGACGCCACGACAAGAGGCTTCTGTGTCAAAATTATACTTTTTAGTTTCAACATTAAGCCTAACCTCCATCCATAAGCCTAAAAAAGGTTTAAAGAGATAAAGAATAGTAGACGGTTGCCTGGGATATGTGGATACCACTCCAAGAGGCTTATATGTCAAAATCATACTTCATAGTTTCACACTTAAAAGTTTGACTAAGTGTTAACAAAAGTGTAGAAACATGGTTGATAAGTAAACCGTGTGTTCACTAAGTGTTAAAGAACCACCGAGATCGAGTTTTGGACCTATCTCAGTTGAAAAAAACATATATGAGTGTTCGCCAAGTGTAAAATAGAACCACTGAGATTGAGCATTGGAGCCATCTCTGTTGAGAAAAACACAATCATTTGATAAGTGTAGAAGAGAAGTATCAAGATCAAGCGTTGGACTCATCTCGGTCGAATAAAAACAAGAATATACAGTAAGTATAAGGGGAATCACCAAGATCGAGTGCTGGACCCATCTCGGTGAAGAAAAAGAAAAGGCAGCAGGAATATGAAGAAAAGTATTCTTAGTGCTGAAATTAAATAAATGGCCGAATTTGAGACTTGTCCAAGTATAAATAAGATTAACCCCACCTAAGGGGCAAAATAAAAAGAAACAGAAGAACGAATCAAGCATCTAGTGTAGGCTCTTCTTCCACCTCAACCTCTTCTATTAGGCCACCCTTCGAATTCTCCTCTCCCACTTCCTCGCCGACCTCTGCTATCACAGGCACTTGATTCACAGGAGTGGCTTCGGGAATGGCATCCACAATGCAACCATCTCGGACCACCTTCCTCAAACTGGTTCCCTCCTTGATAAGGTCTGGGCTCAGCAGGCGAAGTTGAACAAGTGCATTTAAGAAAGAATCATCGACTGACTTGGCTTACTCATCTTCAAGATATATAATATCATTTTTAAGTTTGGCCTCAGATTGGTGGAGAATCTCATTCTCAGCTTGGAGTGTGGTAAAGGTCGACTTAGCAAAAGATAATTGTTCCTTAAAATTGTTCTCCCGAGCAACCCTTTCAGCAATTTGGGCCCGGAGCTCAGCTGCCTCAGTAACCCCCTCAGTAACTCTAGCCTAGAGCCTAGAGATCTCAGCCCTGCGCAAATAGAGCTCTTCATTAACTTAGGCAAGTTGCCTATCTTTTTGAGTAACTAATAACTTAAGCCCCTTCTTTTCACCTCGGAGGACGTCTAACTCATTCTCTAAGTCCCAAGTCTAACGAACAGACTCGAAAGCAGACTCCAGAAATCGGAGGACAGAAGCATTGTGTAGAGCCTGTACCTAAGCATCCAGGAGAAGCTCTATCAAGTCCTACTCTATCAAGATGTCCTAGTCAGCAGAGGACAGAAGGGCGTCGTTAATGGCCTGCCCAGGATAAACCCCTACCCCAAATTGACCCTCTAGAAAAGTGCATAGGTGCACTTTTTGGGATTTCAAACTCTAGACCAATAGTAAGGTCAAGGGGAGTAGCCTCGGTAACTAGTCTTTTTCCTCTCTGCTCCCTTCAGCTATCCACCTTCCTCTTTTAAGGCCGAAGAGGTTGCATAGGAGATCCAAGATCTGCCTCCTGTACAGCAGGTTGAGGAGGGGGAACAACTACTGTGGGTTGAGGAGGTAGAACAACGACTGTGGGCTGGGATTTGGACTCCGAGGCCCCAACTTTCCTTTGGGCTAATAGCAGGGCAAGAGCTTTAAGACTGCCAGGTTACAAATTTTTTGGAAATACAAGTCAATCAAATATATGTATGACGAGATACCTAATAATGGTTTTATCTATTCAAAGGGCTCTCTAGAACGTCTTTACAATAGATGACCCCACCCTATTTGGCCCACTCAACTAGGAAGTTGAGGACGTTGGCCTTATCTTCAGACAATGTGGATATCAGAGTTTCTATTTCTTCCAAGCTCCTATCCTAAACCACTTGGGTTCAGTATAAATATGTACGTGGTTTGCCATTCAGGGTAACTAAAAAGGGCGTTGACCCTAGATCTCCTTCAATTCGAAAGAAATCCTTCTTGACGTTCTTGAATGACTCATGGTATGGTTTGAACACTTTTTGCCCTGCTTGCATGCATAAAGTGACCCATCCTTTTTGGAAACTATTCCTGGAAGGTGAAAATAGGGTGAAGAGGAAGAAGAATGACCTCACGGAGTACGACCATCTAAAAATTTTGTAGATGAGCTCAAAGGTCCAAATAAAACCCTAAGCATTTGAATGTAGCTGGGTTGGAGCCACACACAAGTGGTTGAGGACTCCAACCTCGAATTCTAAGAATGGAAGGCGGACCTCGATGCGGGTGAACAACGCATTGTACATGTATATAAAGTGGTCGCCCTCCGTTCTCGTAGAGCAAACTCTCTTTTGATCAAACAGGGCTCAGATAATGAACTCTTTATCCCTTAATCGGTCCTTAGTAAGGTGTAGGTATTCTTGTTTAGCATGGGTGTCCTCCGAGCTCTCTACAATGGAGGGAGTGCCTAAAACTTCTTGGTCGACCCATTGGTATAGTTCGACATCTCTTAGGAAGATGGGCTCTCTCAGTTCTGAAGTGGCCGCTCTCCGACGTGTCATATCCGTGTTAGTAGCATTACCTACAAAGGTCGCAGTCATATTAGAATAAGAAGAAGACTCACTAAGATTCTCTAACTCTATCATGAGCACGGAGAGTGGACATGTTAGTCTTTGTGTTGCAAGTTCTCTTACACGATCTACCCTCCGTAATGCTGCTAGGATATCCATCCCAGTTCGGCCTCAGACCTCTGTCAAAGTCTCCACCATGAGAAGAATGTCTCCGCTACGCTTGAGGCAGTGGAGACAATGGAACACCAATAATTTCTAAGGAAACACTCTCCTCATCACTATTTTTGAAAAGAAACACTAATAAAGTGGGAAAAGAAAGTACCATGTTTTTGAAGAAGGAAAATGTGTTGAGAGGTTGAAACTGCAAGAAAATGGTCCTTGGAGTCTTGCTGGAAATTGCCTAGGCTGCCGAAAAGGGAAGCAAAAATGCGAAGAAGGTAGAAGAGCGAGAAGAAAGCCCCTCACTCCCTATTTATAGGCAAGGGAAAACCTCCCCCTATTGTCGCCTTGAGAAGGGATAAAATGGGGAATTCACATCGAATTTGAAATAGTAATCATGGTGTAATACCCTAAATGATATGTTAGACCTGTGTATGTGTTCAAAAGGTAACATATGACTTGCTTAACATGCCTGTTTGATTTTGTGATAATTTGAGTTAGTTTAGGTACTTAGTTGCAACTCAGAGTGTGAAAAGTAGCTTAAAATGACTCAGATAATAACATAAATTGCTTAGACGAGGGAAATAAATATGGATAATTTATTTCTAGGTCACAAATGTATAAAACAAGATAAAGTTAAAGTTTCAAGGTAAACTGAGTTAGTTTGGCATTTTTAGGCATATTGGTTATCTATTTGTAGCCGGATTGACTACTAGCAGATATAAAAATATCTGATAATGGTGAAACAACTTTTTATATGAATACCAGTATTTATTTTAAAGTTATTGAAAATTAAAAATCTTGAATTTTCTAAATCTGAGTGTTTTTAACATATCATGATTTATCAGTTATAGCCTAAGGCCTTAAGAGTCTTTTGTTCTCTCTTTATAAGCCTCCACTCACGACTTCTTACTTCACAAATCTGAAAAACTAGAAAATGTGAGAGAAAGGAGGAAAGAAGAGGAAGCAATGACCAAGGAAGAGGAAGAAAGGAAGAGGAAAGTCAAGGGAAAAGCCAAGGCTTGAGGATCCAACCAAGCTTGATTCATCTTCGCAGCTGTAAAGGTAGGGTTTTTATGTTCATATTCATCATTTTTCTCTATTTCACCATTGATGCACCTTTGGTGCTTAATAGGCTAAATTGAGTTCTAGAGATGTTTGATGTGTTTTGCTTGCATGATTGAGTTTCTTTGATCATTTATGACTTATTCATAGTTTAAGATGAAGATAGAATCTTAGAACACTTCATTTAGGCCATTGATACAAAAAAGAGGGGTTTAGGTAAAAGATTTGTGATTTAAGTGCATGAATCCAAATTAAGATGGTTAACTTAGTGATTAATGATTCCTAAGTGTTTGAGAACAGATTAGGGACCTAATATTACCAAGAAACTAATTTGGAATAGCAAAAAATCATGAAAAGTTCCAATAGAACAGTGGCATAACTCTGCAAAATTATGCAAATTTTTTGTCGTACAGTAAGTGTCCAGACGCCCTACACCGAGCTCCTAGGCGCTCGTGTGCTAAGGATGAAAGTGTGTGTAGCAGGGTGTAGAGCGCTCAGGCGCTCAGTATAGTGCACTTAGATGCTCAAAGCCCAGAAAATTTTATGCGCATCAGTGCGCTTAGACGCTTAGACCAGAGCGCTTAGGCGTGCGACCTGAGACAACACAGGGTTGATCCCTGCCTAGTGAGTGCTCAGACACTCAATGAGGGGGTGCTTAGACGCCCAATGCAAAATTCAACATAGTTGAATTTGATGTTTTGAAGTCCTTGAATAGTTGGAATCATTTATGTATGATTCCTAAGGAGTGTTAAGGTACAAATAGGGATATTTTCAAGAGAGAAAATTATCACCTACTATGTAGGAGAAAGTTTAAACCTTTTAGCATTCAATAGTTATGGTTTGCTTCAGGTTAGTGTTTAGCACCTTAGGCTACTTTTGGGTGGTAATGTATGTCACTTAAGAGCAATGAGTGATGAGTTAGTATTAAATATATATATGATGGGAAGGATTGGTAGTATTGATTTTTGTAAATATCCTTTGATGCCCATTCATGGAGGCCAAGGGAGATAGATGGGTGTTTGATAGACTCTTTTGAGGAAGGACATAACCTTGATATCTCGACAGTGCCAAGGCCAAGGGAGATAAGTGAGGAATCCGTAAGGTTCTTTTGAACAAGGATTCAGCCCGAACTTCTCAGCGTGCCAGGTTATATGTAATGTGAGGATGAGCTTTTCCTCTATTTACCACAAGATAATACACTAAGCCAATGTTCCTAAACTTAACATCTTGGTTCTAAGTTGGACTAAATATGTATGTATGAAATGTATGTTAACTTGGTTTATCTAGATGCTATAATTAGACCTTGTAGATGCTTTAGACATATTTTACTTAGCATATGTTAAGATTATGTTCATTATGTTATGTATGTTGGTTTTGATTACTCATACAGAGAATGTAGTTTCTCACCCCGCTATGTATCATGTAATTCCAGGTGAAACTTCTTCTAAGAGTAAGAAGCAAAAAGGAAGCTAAGGATCAGAGTAGCTTTATAGTTTAAGTTATAAACAATGTATTTCTTAGTACTTCTCTGTAATGTAAAGAATTATGTAATACTTTAAGCCTTTGCTAAGGCTAATGTTATATATGTATATGTATATGCATTTTACTATGATGTTTATGTTTTTCGCATTTCATAGGGCTCTCTATAATGTTTCTAATGTGTAGATAAAATACACACATCTTATGCTTGATTTGATGTGGATTTAGGTGTGCTTTGATTGATATATGTTAGAATCTATGCCACTTTTAATCTAATTATCCTTAGTATCTTATAATTAGTCTTTCTCTATGTTTTTAGGTTCAAAAGAGGTGTTTTGACATTGTGAACACCCAATTTTGTCCGGGGCGTTTTGTAAATAAAAAAAAGAAGATAAAAAATAATGTTTCAACCCATTGGCCCATTAACCTATTAACCCATTAACCCGTAACCCATAAACCAACCCGTTAACCCATCACCCATTAACCCACAACCCATCAGTTATCCTCACACTTAAACTCATCACTTATCCTAAAACAGACTCCATAAATTATCCTAATGATAATTATGATTTTTAACATATTAATTATCCACACAATTACCTTATTAATGATGTCTAGATTGTAATTAAGTGATCTTAGCACTCATTTAGATCATTGGGTTGAATTGGGCTTTAAAGCAAAATTTTCGGATTTTAATGCATATTGACAGTGGTTCAGTATTTTAACCATAACTTGAGTTGTAGATCTCTGATTTTGATGTTCTTTATATGCTAGGAAAGATGAGAAAAAGATCTACAAGTTTTGTGAAATGTCAAATTGGAAGATTCGGATGTTTACATGGTCAAATACAGCCTTGAAGTTGGACCAGCGGTACTGTTACAAATTCTGGACACACCTTCACTATTTTGGGCATATCTCACTCATTTCAAGCCCAAATTAAGCATATGAGTACTCCTTGGAAAGCTTACTTCAAAGGCTATCTGATGGACTTGATTTGAATTTGAGATTATGACAGAAATTGAAAAGATAGCAACGTGGAAAAAGTGGAGGAATCATTGGAAGGTGGGAGACACACTTTCATAATGAGAAAATAATTCAATGGAAGGTGGGAGACATACTTTGATAATGGATGAATAATTAACAAGAGTGGGTGAATTACTTTTGACTCTTTGTGAATGATTAAGAGGAGAGCAATCAGATTTGTAAAGAAAGAGGGGAGAGCTTCTACGCAGGGTGTGATTTGTAGTTGGTTCTTGTAGTTTTAGTGTTTCATTTTTTGAGAATTCTCTTCTTCTCTTCCTCTCCTCCTCTCTCTTTGTTATTTTCATTTTTGTATGGTTCTTGAAGGTTCTCCAATGGTGATGGCTATGGAGAGCTAAACCTCTTTAATCAATCCAAGAGATTGACAAGCTTGATGATTAATCTTGAGATCTTGTTTTAATTGCTATACATTCATCTATTAATCAAGTTTCTCTTTCTCTTCTTCTCTTGTTTAAATTCTGATTTAATGCTTAATTTGATTGGGATTTGCATATGTTAATTGCGTAATTATCATGTGCCAAGAGATGAATTCAGAGGTTAAATAATGCAACAAAGGTGTTTGATGAATGTTTAGCTTGGTTGGATCTTGGTTTTTAAGTTAATTTGGGTTTTAGATGGATGCTTAATTTGTCTAACCTTAATTAATTAAATTCTAGAAGCATTTCTAGTAGAAGATCCATGGATCATTGAGAGGCGTCTTGATGTGATCTAAGATCAAGGATTTGGTTGATAGTTGAACGGATCTATAAAGATCAAGGATGGATTAAAATCAAGATTGGTTAATTCTCTTGGATTGGTTGTTTTCCTAATCTTGTTTACTCTTTTTAATTGCTCTTTGTTGTTTAATTTTCCAAAACTTTTCCCCCTGTTTATTAACCTCTTAATCTGACTTCATAATTAGAATGATCTACGGGCTCGACCCGGTGTTACCTTATGCTACAAGTAGTTTTGGTAAATCGGTTAGTTATTGATTTAAATTTGGTAATCTCGACAGTTGTCAAATTTTTGGCGCCGTTACCGGGGATCATTCTGATTTTGTTCAATCTTATTAAGAGTATATTTAACTACTAATCCCTCACTAACTTTTGTGTTGCTGTGTTGTGGTGATTTTTAGGAGAAAATGGGTGATTACGGGTCATTTTGCAGAATTTCGTACTGACAGAAAATGTGCCCAGAATGTGTTGAAACTTGGTCAGTTGAAGGAAAACGGCCTAATAAACAAGACTCACAAAATTGTGAGGTCACCCCTGGTTTTTCCAAAATCCATCGTTTAGACCAGTTTTTCAATTTTTTAATATTTTTTATTGTATTTTTTAGTTTCATTTTTGTGTAGTTTTTATGCTGTACAAGTCCCATAATTTTTAAAAATGTTTAGATAGGTGAATTATATTTATTTTGGTAGATTTTTAGTGTTGTCTAGTGTATTCTGCTTGTTTGTTATTTTTGTGTTTTATGTGCTTTGGATAATGCATGACTAGGTCTTTTGCTAGGCAATTACTTGATATTGATTCTGAGATTGATATGACTTTGCATAATGGAGTACAAACTTGAGGAATTGACTTCTTTGGTGAGACAGTTAGTAGTGAGACAATAATTACTGTGCAAATAGTCATGCAATTGTGTGTGCCATTTGTTCTTGTTCATCTCATCCCACATATGCATGTCGTACACTTCAAGATGGTAGTTCTGTTTTTCCATATCAATCTGTTGCTACAACAGTGTCTTTCTTAGTAAACCACCATACCAAAGACCTTATGCAACAACCAAGTCCAAGAGCCATGAAACCCGAGCCATCATTGGAAGATTTGGTAAAGCGGATGGCCACTAACAATATTCAATTCCAACAGAGGACGAGAGGCAATCACACACAATTTAGAAACCCGTTGGACAATTGGCCTCCTCATTGAGTCGAAGAATGTGCCCAAGGTTCTAGCCAACTCCTTCCCAAACAATTCCCAATCCAAATGGGAATGTGAGTGCCATTATCTTTGAGGTCTAAAAATCAGTAGAAGCATCATCGAGCCTCAACTAGCCACAAGCATCAACCAAGAGAAGAAACATTTTCGATGAACCACCCAAGAATCGAGGGTCGAAGAAATCGGTTGTTGCCCATGAGCAGCAGCAACAGCCTGCGGTGGCTCTTTCCTTTCCACAGAGAGCCATTGAGACCAAAAAGATACATGAGGTGAGAAGGATAAAAGCTCCATGAAGAACATTCTATTTTTCATGTTGATTTAATTGATAATTTGGTTGATAATTCATATCTTGACTTGTGTGAGGAGTTTCTGAGATTGCTTGATTTTGATGACTTTGTGTGTGGTGATTTGTGTGCTTCTTGTGATGGTGATAAGTTGTGTGCTATATGTTCGAAATTTTTAATGTTGTGGGAGATCTTGCTACATGTTCGAAATTTCCTTATTCTAAGAGTTATGATCATGTTGTTTTGGAAGATGGTACACATATTACGGTGATGCTTTGCAATTAAATCAAAGAAATTAATTTCTTCAACTAGCTTGATACCTTCAAGGCAAAGAACCACCTACCCTTGAGTTGAAAGCCATTGAAGAATTTTCGAGAAAAGGGAGAAGAAGAGCACCGGATGGCGGTCACTACTTGTGGTGGATTTTATTTTTGAGCCATGGTCCAACATAAACAAGGAAAATCAAGTTGATCAAGTATACATATTGCATTCTAGTCTTTGAAGCCAAAGGAATTAAGGAAGGCCAATGGGACTCGATGGAAGCTCTCCTGTTTCAAGTTATGTTTCCGGTCATGTTTCAAGCTTAACTTGGTCTCGGACATTATACTTCAAGCAATGGGACCCCGGTGGGAGTTTCTCTATAACTCCCGCCTCAAACTCATGCCCTAAAGCTCAGATCTAGGTGGCTTGGTCCATTTGTTGTTACTAAGATTTTTCCTTATGGTGTTGTGCAAATTACAAGTGAGACTACTACAAAAGCTTTCACAGTCAATGGACATCGCCTCAAACCTTTTTATGAGGGAGCTCAAGAGGATATTTTGGAGGAGGTCCACTTGCAAGAAGTCGTCTACCCCACTTGATAAGTAAGATGCCGCCTTAATTGTTAAAAAAAAAATAAAATAAAAAAAACACAAAAAAAAAGAAAAACAAAAAAAAAAGTTTTTGATTAAGGTAAAAAAAAAAAAATTTGTGATGACCCATATTTGTTCAATTATTGTCCTGATCAAATCTTTTGGAGATTTGTACTCGACAATGAGGTAAGTAGTGTCATTGACTTTTGTCATTCGGACGCATGTGGAGGTCATTTTTCTTCTTCAACGACAACAACTGCAAAAATCTTGCAATATGGATTTTATTGGCCTACTTTATGCAAGGTCTGTTACACCTTTTGCAAAATCTGCAGAAATTGGTCAACAAAAGTTCTGCTTTGAGATTATCATCTGCACCTACTCCTTGGAAAATTGAGATCTAGTTAGCGCGGTTCTTTGGTTGTCAAACACGTGAGGTTGTAGATATTGAGGATCCTAGGAATGGTAATGCGCTTAAAGTTAATGGCCAAAGACTCAACCATTCCTGGAAAACCAAGTTCTTGAGTTCTTTGTGTTACTGGTTAAGTGGCGGATACGGTACTCCGTGACTCTCAAGTCGGTTTATTTTTCAGTTTCCCAAAATAACTGAATCCTTCTTCTCCTTCAAAATGGATGTCATTCTTTCAAACCTGAGCAAATATTTTCCTTCTCTTCCTCAAAATGCTCTGAGAACAATCTACAAAGTTCGATGTGAAAGATTGAGACTGTTAATGCACAAAGGTATGCCAGAAGATGTACGCTGGATAATTGAAGCAAAGGTCCGATTAGCAGGTGAGTCCTCAATTTCATTTAACTCATATATGCCTGGTTTTGGAAGAAGTTCATATTCTAAAAGGAGAAGAGCAAAAAGGTTACAAGTTTGTCACAAATGTAGACGATGGAACTGTAACAAGTGATGTCGTACTTTGGGGATGGTTTCCGCAAATAGAGAAGATAAAATTTTCTTCATTAAGAATGGACTGAGTAAGGAGTCATTAGATGATATCTTATTGACTCTTGAGACGCATTCTTGTGGATTGGTGCATCGTGAAATTCTTAGTTTGTGGAATCTCTTCAAAGACGAACAAGAGCGTTATAGTCTTGGGAATATGACTCAAAAAGACCCTGTTTGCCAATTTATAAGAAAATTGGATGGGAAGCTTATCCTCAACTCATAGAAGGCGTTTAATCCGTTTCTGGACGTGAAACCAGAGGAAGATGTGAGCCACAATCACAACAACATGTATATATTATCTTGTACATTTTTCTTAAAAAAAAAAAAGGAAACTTCGATTGTACTTGGTCTTTAATTAGGTTAGAGCCCCCGCCGGTGGAGTGGCGTAGACCCATCATTGACTCGGGTGGACCTTCGCACGTCGGTCGGTAAAAAAGTTCGTGTGCCATGCTCTGCAGAGAGCCGCGTAAGTATTCCCGTGTTTTTAACCAAAGGCTCGTTGTTGATGGACATAAAGAAGCGTCCCGTGTTTGCATTCTCGCGTGACAATGCCTCTGAGCTGGATCCTGTGATTTAATGCCATGGGCTCTTCAGCGACCTCTCACTGGTTGTGGTCGTTGGTGGTAGTGTCAGATTTACGCACTTTAATTAGTGGCGTCGTAGCTCAATCCAAAATATCCCACAAACAGGAGGGAGAAGAATGCCCAGATTGGTTGAGTCGTCTTGGTGTTACTGCACTCATGACGCGCAGTATAAAGATCTGCCATGAAACCTGTACATAAAGGTATGTAATCTTTTGTTTTTATTATTTTATCTTTGTATGATTTTGTTGAATTTTGGTTTTGGGCAGACGATCCTTTGGATGGGATCCTTCGGGGGTTTCTAGACTTCTTTACCCCGATGGTTTTCTTGAAGTCAAAAAAAAAAAAAAAAAAATTCAAACTTTTCTGACAACAGCCAACCTACCCATATAGGTGCTATCATTACTTTTTCTATTCTCTTCCCTATTTAAACACTACATTTCCTTCACTTTCCTTCAACTTAAAATCATTCAAAGGGAGTGTGAGTGTAAAATGGAGGGAGCTTCTTCTTCTTCTGTTCGTAGACTTACCAATATCTGTGTATTTTGTGGGTCAACTTATGGGAAGGGTTTAGAGTATGTAGACGCAGCAATCACTCTTGGTCGAACACTTGCTGCGAGGAAAATTCATTTAGTATATGGGGGGCAGCATTGGGTTAATGAAGGCTGTATCACTTGCTGCTCATTTAAAAGCGATCAAATGTTTTAGGTATCATTCCTAGACCTTTAGCTCAACAGAATATCATTGGAAAAACAATTGGGGAGGAGCTTCAAGTATCATCTATGGATGAACGAATGAAGACAATGCTTGCAAATTCTGATGCATTCATAGCCTTACCAGGTGGTTTTGGTACTTTGGAAAAAAATTTTCAAATTGTCTCTTGGGCTCAACTGAACATCCACCATAAACCCATAGGTTTGCTGAATGTTAATAATTTCTTTGATCTTTTGTTATCTTTTGTTGACCATGCTGTGGAACAGAAATTTGTCACACCTTCAGCAAGACAACTTCTTATCTCTGCTTCTACTGTTGATGAATTGATTGATAAATTAGAAGCATTTGTTTATGAACCGATCCAAGATGTACTTCGAGATAGATTGGTCGTGAGCGGCAAAAGAGAGGCAACATGAAGGGAGCAAAGCAAAGAGCAAGGAGCAAGAGTGTGATTTATCACTTCATCTATAACTTTCCTTTATCTTTAGTTTTATTTATCGTATTTTTTTTTCTTTCTGTTTAAATTTGTGTGAGATTTTTCTTTTCAGTAATTGCAGCAACAGGTAATATATTCTATCCTTTACCTATCTATGTTTTGACATTGAGGACAATGTTGTGATCTGGTTGGGGGGAAGGATGGTTGTTGTAAAAAAAAAAAAAAAAAAAAAAAAAAAATTATGTTTGTTAATATGTTTGTTGTATTTGTCATCAATTTAGTAGTTAGGGATGGCAGAGTAAAGAGTAAATTATTTACTCTTGAGACGCATCTTAATTGGTGGCAGAGTAAGGAGTGTTTTTAGGTAGTAATTAATTAGTATTAAATTGTAGAAGTACTAAAGTTTTATGATTTGATTTCTTTTTAGGGTCTGATGTGGCACTGACAGTTTGCTTCTTTTCCTGCTTGGCGTTGATTCACTTCTTATCAGGTTGTGTTGCTCTTTTCTATCTTTCTCTTTTACATTAAGGACAATGTTATATTAAGTGTGAGGGAGAGATTTTAGCATTTTTTCTGTTTTTGTTTTGTTTTGTTGTTTAAAAAAAACAAAAAAAAACAAACAAAAAAACAAAAAAATGAAAAAAGGGTTCATTGCATGATTGAATAACGTTTCTCCCTTCTTGAACTGATATGCTTGGTTATGGATGATTGAATTGATGAATTGAGTTTGATGGATGCATACCTTGTGAGATTTTGAGCCTAATGGATGGATTCAACATTTATGCCATTCTCTTCTTTCTTGTGTGATTTTCACTCATGTTAATGATCACTCTAGAACTTGCTTTGATTCTTTTTGAGGCTACATTTCACTTGCATGCATGAACATGATTGAGGCCCTCTTTCTTAGCTAGTTTAACCAAATAGCCAACCTTGTTTTCAATATGATATCAAGCACTCTTTTGACTTCTTGAAAATTTTCTCGATTCTTGCCAACCTTGTATATTTTCCTTTACTTAACCCCTTTGAGCTTATTTGACCATTCCTTGTTTCTAGCTCATTATGTGCCTTAAATGAAAAATCGTGTTCTTACTTTACCTTAGGGAATAAAAGAACATTAGCTTGGTTAATGGATGAGTTTTTGAACAAGTGTGGGGGTGTGTGTACAAAATGGTTGTTGAAAAAGGAAAGAGTTCCTAAAAAAAAAAAAAAAAGAAAAAAAATGTATGTATATAGTTATGTTCATATATATATAAAAAAAAAAAAAAAAAAAAGAAAAGGATTGAGAAATGAATATGTAAAGGGTTATACATTAGAGTTGGGATGAACTTTTATGCTTGTTATTTGAACTCAGCTCTCATTTGCTTTTATTCTCTTTGGTATTTATCCTCTCATATCCATTTTACCCTCTTCTGTTACCTTGACCTCACTACAACCTTGAATAAAGTCCTCATGATTTGTGTATGCATGTGTTTTGAGTAGTGGAGAAGTAGAAGATAAGCAAGCTTATGGTAGTGCAATTTTCATGGTTGAATTGAGTGAAATACCTACCTTTTAAATACTTGAGAGATTGAGAGTGAATTCTGTGAGGATCTATCATTCTTTACTCATGCTTTTCAATTGAAGTATCCTTGCTTGTTGATTTGAGATCTGAAGATGTGTTACCTCATGAATGTTTTGATTACTTGAATTATTAATTGCTCTTCATTCTTAAATATTATTAGAAATTGAGTCTTTTAGAATGTTTAACTTTTGAGTCGGTTTATTTTATTTTATTTTTTTTTTTGTTTTGCCCGAGGGGCGTGCAAAAGAGTAAGTGTGGGGGTATTTGATAATTATGATTTTTAACATATTAATTATCCACACAATTACCTTATTAATGATGTCCAGATTGTAATTAAGTGATCTTAGCACTCATTTAGATCATTGGGTTGAATTGGGCTTTAAAGCAAAATTTTCGAATTTTAATGCATATTGACAGTGGTTCAGTATTTTAACCATAACTTGAGTTGTAGATCTCTGATTTTGATGTTCTTTATATGCTAGGAAAGATGAGAAAAAGATCTACAAGTTTTGTGAAATGTCAAATTGGAAGATTCGGATGTTTACATGGTCAAATACAGCCTTGAAGTTGGACCAGTGGTACTGTTACAAATTCTGGACACACCTTCACTATTTTGGGCATATCTCACTCATTTCAAGCCCAAATTAAGCATATGAGTACTCCTTGGAAAGCTTACTTCAAAGGCTATCTGATGGACTTGATTTGAATTTGAGATTATGACAGAAATTGAAAAGATAGCAACGTGGAAAAAGTGAAGAAATCATTGGAAGGTGGGAGACACACTTTCATAATGAGAAAATAATTCAATGGAAGGTGGGAGACATACTTTGATAATGGATGAATAATTAACAAGAGTGGGTGAATTACTTTTGACTCTTTGTGAATGATTAAGAGGAGAGCAATCAGATTTGTAAAGAATGAGGGGAGAGCTTCTATGCAAGGTGTGATTTGTAGTTGGTTCTTGTAGTTTTAGTGTTTCATTTTTTGAGAATTCTCTTCTTCTCTTCCTCTCCTCCTCTCTCTTTGTTATTTTCATTTTTGTATGGTTCTTGAAGGTTCTCCAATGGTGATGGCTATGGAGAGCTAAACCTCTTTAATCAATCCAAGAGATTGACAAGCTTGATGATTAATCTTGAGATCTTGTTTTAATTGCTATACATTCATCTATTAATCAAGTTTCTCTTCTTTCTCTTCTTCTCTTGTTTAAATTCTGATTTAATGCTTAATTTGATTGGGATTTGCATATGTTAATTGCGTAATTATCATGTGCCAAGAGATGAATTCAGAGGTTAAATAATGCATCAAAGGTGTTTGATGAATGTTTAGCTTGGTTGGATCTTGGTTTTTAAGTTAATTTGGGTTTTGGATGGATGCTTAATTTGTCTAACCTTAATTAATTAAATTCTAGAAGCATTTCTAGGAGAAGATCCATGGATCATTGAGAGGCGTCTTGATGTGATCTAAGATCAAGGATTTGATTGATAGTTGAACGGATCTATAAAGATCAAGGATGGATTAAAATCAAGATTGGTTAATTCTCTTGGATTGGTTGTTTTCCTAATCTTGTTTACTCTTTTTAATTGCTCTTTGTTGTTTAATTTTCCAAAACTTTTCCCCCTTATTTATTAACCTCTTAATCTGACATCATAATTAGAATGATCTACGGGCTCGACCCGGTGTTACCTTATGCTACAAGTAGTTTTGGTAAATCGGTTAGTTATTGATTTAAATTTGGTAATCTCGACAGTTGTCACCTAATCCCCAAACACTTATCCTAACTATCCCAAACAAACCTATCCTAAACTAACCATAACTCATCCTACCACAAACTTATCTTATCATAAACCCATCCTAACTCAAACTCATCCTAAACAAACTCATCCTAAACCTTCCATCACTTATCCTAAACAAACTCCTAATCACATTCTAACTCAAACACCTCAGCCTAATCCCCTCCTATAAAACACCTAAACCACACACAAATCAGAACATATACATAAAACCGATACTGAACTTGACTGATTTTTGAGCCTTAAACACACCTCTGCTTACTTCTTTCACTCACGTTACTTTCCGTACATTCTTTTGCCAAGGTTCCAAGCACCCATACACCTTCATCATCACCATTCTCATCCCTCCATAACTTCAACCTCTGCCTTTCACCTCCACAAACTCCACCAACCGAACCCACTTCACAATCCCAGCTAAACCATCAAACATAACAACCAGGACGTGTTTGCCCCCTACCATAATCATCACCACCGTGGCCCTCCATCACTCCCCACATTCACCTTCAACATCCAGTAACTGAGTTAACTCAGTGAGTAACCACCCATCGTGAGTCAACCCATCTTCCTCACCACTCCATCATCTTCCACCTTCACCCTAAAATGCCAACACACCATTATAATCTCAACACCTCTAATTCCTATCCCCAAATCGTAATCCACCGAACCCATTACCAACACAGATCCACCCTCAACCGTGAACCAATACCCATCACACCAAAACTGGATCCTCTTTACCCGTACCAGAATCACCGGAGTCGCGCTACTGAAGCTGTTCATCGTCAAACCCGGAGCAGCCAGCTGCACCAGAAGCTGCACGTGTCTCTTCACCGCCGTCCCGAACCGGCCATTTTGGTGCAATCAGCAAAGCCAGCCGCGCGCCACCGTCTTCACCGTTTTCAGACCCAAATTGTCCAACCGCGAAGGCAGTCGTCGCTCGAGCCGCCACCCGCCCAAATCCGGTACGGCGCTGCAATCCGAGGCCGCCGAACAGATCCCACCCAAGCCGCATGACGCCGCCCAAATCCGGAGCTCCCCGTCGTGTCACCGGCGCTGACTAAACCCAACCAGTCCGCACGCTGGCCTCCGTGTCGCTGCCCATGCCAACCGCCGGCCTCTAGTTACTCCTCTGTTTTCTCTGCAAAACACACAAGAGAGCGTCAAAGAAAGAAGATACAAACCCCCCCTTTTTCTCATCTGCACCGTGAGTCTTCTCTGTTTCTTTTGATTTTTTTTTTTTTGGGTTTTAAGTGAAGTGGGCTTAGTGGGCCAATTAAAAAAAAAGGGGGAAGAAGGAAAGGACAATGAATTGGAGCTTTTGGGCCAATAAAAGAGTAAAAAAAAAGAGGAAAAGGGCCAAGAAACAAAGGATAAAATTTAAAATAATGAGAAATTTTTTTAATAATAATAATAACAATAATAATAATATGGGTTACCTGAGTTGCGACAGCTTGTTAACCCTTGTATTTTGTAAATATCTGAGTTGCGACAGCTTGATGGTTTACATTATCATTATTATTATTATTATTTAAATTATATTTAAATTATTATCTTGTTTTCACTTTTTTAAAGTTAAATCACTAATTGATAATTTTAAATAAAAGTTTTGTAAGAAGTTTGATAATTAATGGGTGGCGTCTCTAGCGCGACGCGAGTTTCACCTATTTAATCTTTAATTTGAATAACTGAGTCGCGACGGCTTGTTAATTCAAATTTTAAAGTTTATTTAATAAAATTAACCAACCCACAATATTTTCTAGAGAACTACGTGATTTTGAATTCCTCATTACACTTGGGGATACGATGGAGCAGAATTTTTATTTTGTCAAGCCAAAAATTAAATTTTCATAATTTATTTGTTTATTTCATATTTTTTACAAAAGGGATAAAACAAATATTTTCAAGGATTATTAAGAATTTGCATAATTAATTTAAGGTACCGTCTTAAGACGGGTGTGTTAGGGGTGCTGTGGGATTAAGTTTCCACCCTTCTCTACACATAACCAACTTCCGAATTCAATCTGGTTTCAAAGACTATTTTTCTTGGGTTTTCCAATTTTTCCTAATAAAAAAAATAAAATTGGTGGCGACTCCTAATTAAATATATTTTTAATTTAAGTTGTTATCCCGCCGTAATTTTACGGTCGCGACAGATGGCGATTCCACTGGGGATACTTAAGAGTCAAGCCTGTAAAAGTTAGTTATGCAAAATTTTTGGTGATCTTTATGTGTTTGTTTTACCCTTTTTTTTCTTTTTCTTTTTATTATTTGATGATTTTTTATATATATTATTTTTAGTGTTAATTATTGTACTATCTGAACCTTAGGGTAGAAAACTTTTGGAATTTGTTTTGTATTTGCTTTGTTTTGTAGGATGTGGGTAGTCTTTAGGATTGTGAAGGTTTGTACGCTCCCAGCACCCACTGCACCTACACATGAAGCACACACATTCGAGTAGGGCCCTATACTCGGGTCTGAGTGAAGCCTAAGTTAAGTAGAGGTTGCGTAGTGGTAGCCATTTTGGATGTACTTCCTGTTTGGTTATCGCGAAAACCTCATCTAGAGTGTATCTTTTTCATGAATGTCTTACACCTAGTGGTTTACCCACTATTTTATGGTCAACATTCTGAAATAGGACTTGGCTCTAGAGACCTCTAAAATAGAAAAGTCACCCCATGGAAGTTCTCACGAACTAGAAAGACTCTTAGATCCTTAGGATAGAATTCCCAAGTTTATGGCAACCCCATTAGGACACAAAGGGAGCACACCTTTCATTACCTTTAGATTTATCCATATCTTATGAGTTGTTCAGTCTTTTAATGTGACAAACCATACTTGCATCCCTCTTAAAATTTTTTTTTCCAAAAAGAGGAGATGAGTCATTATTAAAGGACCAACAACTCACTCACTCATTATTGCATCACAAGTCATCATTCTTCGCATCATGTTTTCTCCAAAAACCATGCATTGACAGTTCTTATGTGTTAAATCCAGGTTTGTTGAGGGACTGTTGAAACTAAGTGCTTAAGGATTAACAGTGAGTATCTTTGATTAATAATGGAACGTGTCATGGGATCAGATCACAATGAGGTCATTTTGAAAAAGACTTTGCGACTTAAGGCCAATGAAGTTGACACAGAAAGCTTGTTGAGTTTGGGCCGAATATTGAAGAAGACACAACGCTTGACCTTCACTGCAAGATATGGGAAGATTCTGAATCTATTAGAGGTTGATGTGCAGGTAGAAGCTATTACCGCGCTAGCCCAATTCTACGACCCACCATTCCGTTGTTTCACGTTTCAAGATTGTCAGTTGGCCCCCACCTTGGAAGAGTTTGAGCAGATCTTGGGCTTACCCTTGGAAAAGGAAGAGCCATACCTCTATATAGGCCACCATGCATCCATGCCAACCATAGCAGACATCTTGAAGATTCATGTGAAGGATATGCAAAAAGCAAAGCAAAATAAGAAAGGAACAGAGGGATTCCCAAGGAAATACTTAGAAGAGCACATGCGCCACCTAGCCAAGGTTGAAGACTGGAATACTTTTATGGATGTGTTAGTCCTCACTATTTATGGCAGCATCCTATTCCCGAGTAATGAAGACTTGATAGATTTTGGAGCAATAGATGTGTTTCTCGCTCGAAGGAATAATGCCGCTAATCCTGTCCCAGCCCTTCTTGCTGATGTTTATTATACCCTGAATTTCTGCCATGAAAAGAAGGGTAAGCAGATCTTATGTTGTCTACCGATGTTATTCGTATGACTCACAAGTCACATGTTCAAGAGGGGCTACAAGGATCCATGTCCCATTACAAGTCTTAAGATGCTCCAGGTGAAAACCAGGAACGGTCGCGAATGGGCCGAAGAATTGGCCAAACTTGAGGAAAAGAAAATTGTATGGTACCCACATTGTAAAGAAGGGCAAACAGTGGTCTATCAGTGTGAAGGCTTTCCTAATGTTCCTCTCATGGGTACTCGGGGATGCATTAACTACAACCCTGCCCTGGCATTGCGACAACTAGGCTATCTCATGATGGGGCCACCATCAGAATTAGAAACCACTCCTTTTGTCTGTGATATGCAAATGGAGTGTACTGAGACACTTAGGAGAATGCGAGACGCTTGGAAGAAAGTTATTAGAAAAAGTAAAGAGCTGGGAGTCAGAAGCTGCGGAGTTAAAGAAAGTTACAGGCAGTGGGTCAAGAACAGGGCGCAGGAAGTTAAGTTACCCTTTAAAATCCCAGTAACCTCTACAGTCAGTAAATCTCTGCCTCCGACCTCGATAGAAGATGAAAAAATAAGAGAAAAGTTAGCTGAAGCCAACAAAGAAAAAAGGAAATTAGAGGCAGAGTTGGAAAAGGTTCGCTAGGCATGTGCAGTTTTAAGGCGTGAAAATGCTGAGAAAAATGATGCTCTCGAAAAAGCAAACAAAAGGCAAAGGATAGAGCAAGATAGTATATCAAAAATCAGAAAATGTTTGGGAGCTGCAAATAAGGAACTAAGGCTCCGAGGGCAGGAAAGAGATAAGGCTCTGACAGAAAATCAACAACTCAAAGAGCTGCTCGTAATTGCCAAAGCAGCACAGAATAAGGCTCTTCAGCAAGCAGATAGTATGAGGCAACAAGTGGAGACAGTGTCAACCAGATATGAAGACATGATCAGAATTGAGAGGTTGTGCATTATCGAGGAGATTGTAGGGTATGAAGCAGCATTGCGATAGGGACATGAGGACTTGCAGAAAATGATAGATCATGCAAGACAACAAGATGAGGACATTATTGGATGGAAAGAAGAAGTCTATTTTTGGAGAGACCAATTCTCGAAGCTGGCATGCTTAGCCAACACGGCAATCGTAGACATTCCATATTACTTAAATATGGCGGATAAGATGGTCGATCTTCTTAAGACTCTGGCAGAGATCAATGACTTTATTGAATATTGCAAGAATCTTATTGGACAAATGAAGCAGATGATCAGGGTGCAGTCATTTGAGAAGGAGGAATTAGACTAGACAATGATGTATTTCAAGTAAAGTGGAAATGATGTATTCCTCTTAAATGATGTTGATGATTCTTTTTCAATTGAATAAAGTATGCCTTTTTGTTCTTCTGATCCTATGTTGCACT
Source organism: Ormosia semicastrata (assembly GCA_029884595.1). NCBI lineage: Eukaryota > Viridiplantae > Streptophyta > Magnoliopsida > Fabales > Fabaceae > Ormosia > Ormosia semicastrata. The sequence continues at coordinate 11,262,883 of JAQQTO010000062.1, read as the reverse complement.
GAAGATCCACTACTTTTGAATGAGACGTTCTACGTAATGGTCATGACAAACTTTTGAACGAGACGTTCTAAGAAACAGTCATGACGAGCAAAGATTAAAGATACTCACTCAAATTTGCCTGGCACAAATTAACAATGGTCCTTTAACAAATCAATAATAATCATGGTTGTTTTAATAAATTTTACTTTGATTGCTCACAGGAAATTTAAAATCATTGCGCGACCAAAGAAAGAAGACACCAATCAAACCCGTGTTCATAACACAAGGGCTCGAACAAGGTTGCTTGCAGTAATGGCGGCTGAGAATGAAAGTAGGAACCTAAGTTTGGAAGTAGATGAAGTGAAAGGAAGGGTGAATGAGGTAACAGAATCTCAAAGAAGAATTGAGGAAATGTTGTCAGCCATGAGGGAGACCCTCACCTTGATGGGGGCAGTTGGAGGTACAGGAGTAACCAGGGCGCACTCGCACCCACTGAATACCACTTCTATGAGGACAAACCCTAGAGTCACTACTGAGGTACCTTATGTGGGAGGAACCTCAAACACTGCATCAGTAGTGATTCTTATTGGAGAAGTATATCATTCATTAGAAGGTACTCGCAATGAGGTCCATGGTAATACTGAGTTCACGTGGGAACCGCCACATATGATGACAACTAGATTTCCTACCAGTACTGGACACGCAACTGTTCAAAATGACAAGATGAAAGAAGAGTGGATGGAAAAGATGGAAGAGCAAATCAAGGCGATCAAGGGTCCTAGCACCTACGATCCCCTTGGGATAGAAGAATTGTGCCCTACTGCTAACATCGTCATCCCCAAGGATTTCAAAGTCCCAGAATTTGTCAAGTATGATGGGAGCACCAATCCCTTTTTCCACCTAAAAACTTACATTACCAAAATGTCCATTTGGTCAAGGGATTGGAAGTTCCTCGTCAATTTCTTTCATGAAAGTTTGACTGGTCCTGCTTTGGAGTGGTGTATCCAATAGGACCTCTCAAAAATCTCCTATTGGGATGACTGGGCGAATTTATTTATGGGTCAGTATCGATTTAATCTGGATACAGCCCCAACCCGAGAGCAGTTGGGAACATTACAGAAGAAAAATGAGGAGACATTCAAACAATATGCTCAGAGGTAGAGAGCTCTCGCAGCTCAAGTGCAACCGCCTTTAACTCTGACAAAAATGTGCTCATACTTCTTGGGGACTTTAGGAGCTCCTTATATTGGAACAATGGTGGGCGCCATTTACAGAGACTTTGCCGATTTAATTGCTGCTGGAGAAAGAATTGAAATTTTGGTAAAGGCTGGAAAATTGCCAGCTGGCAATAATGAAAGTAGTTTCAAGAAGGGGTTCCCCCCTAAGAAAAAGGAGCTGGAAGTGAGTTACGTGTAAAATTTGCAACCCCGATATTTGCCATCCTACCCTACATACCGACCACCCCCATACAACCCAAACACTTACCCTTCCTATCAGACACCTGCACCGTCCCATCTACCTGGTCCAATCGCTTCTCCCGTAAATATACCTCAAACCCAGCCATTCCAAATCAACACTATCTCGGTGCCTCAATCATATGCACCAACTCGCCCAATCTGTACTCAGTACCCACCTCGGGCTCCGTAAAATTTCCAAAACTACCCACAATCTCGACCAAACTTCCAAAATCAAGGCCGTTTCCGTACTCAAAACCTACCCCCTTTCCCAAAACTATCCATCTCAAACGCAGATTTATTTCAAAGGCTATTTGATGCTCACCTTACCTCAGGGAACCCTGTACGTCCCCTGCAACCACCATTTCCAGCATGGTACAACCCAAATTTAACTTGCAAGTACCATATGGATCTCCCAGGGCACTCAATCGAAGATTGTGAGTCTTTCAAGATGGCGGTAAGAAAGCTTATTGTTTATGGAAAATTGGATATTCTAGAAGAGGTTGGACCTAGTATTGTCAGCAATCCAATTCCTAATCACGGTGGAAGGAATGGGGTAAATACTTAGAATAGTTGATCAAGGAAACCTTAGAAAATTCAACTTAGTGGTGGTTCATAAACAATACCTTAGAGTCCTCCAACACTGGGGAATTTCTAAGCGACTGGTATTCTGATTTGTTTATCAAGTAATTACTGTGAAATGATGGTTTAATTGTATCAACGCTATGCTTGTTCGATCAATAAAATCATTTGGGTTTTGAACTTATGATAAATTTCTTGAAGTATTAGTGTAATGAATTTGCATGGATATCTTGTCTCCTTTCATTTTCATCATGTTGTCTTTCTTGACATTTATTCGCTTTTGTTTCTTCGAAGTGTTTTCCCTGAATTTGGATCCCGTTGAACGCCAATTCTTGGCAATTCTCAGTTTGGTATATGTCAGTAAAGTTTGCGTCTTCAAGTGCCATTTGCAAAAAAAAAAGGGGGGGGGGCAATGAAGTGATCATTTGGTGTGCACTACCTTTTTGTCTCAAAATTAAAGTTTGAAGATAAACAATCAATGATTTGGAAATGAAGATTGGCCATTTTCTTTATCTTTTACAAAACTTCATTATCTTTATCCCTTGCTACCCCTTTTGAGCTTGAAAATTTCTTCAATAAACCTTGGATAAGGATCACCTTTACACTAGGGGATAGTACAAGACAAAAGTTGATTGTCATGGTGACTATTTTGAAGAAGGGAGAAAATGTGAAAAGGGCAAGAAGTAAAAAAAATGGTGAAAAAAAAAAGAAAAAAGAAAAGGAAAAACAAGAAAGAGAAAAGGGAAAGAAAGAAGAAAGAAAATAAAATGAATGGGGAAGAAATGGAGAACAATAAAAGAAAGGTGTGTTTAAAAGCGCAAAAGCAGTTGACGAAGTTTAGTTTTGGCCAATGATCCTTAGTCCCATTCAACCCCTAAACACTTGTTTGAGCCTTATATCTTTTCTTTCATAACCCCTAGCCTTGACCTTGTTACAAGCCTCAAAAAGTCTATTCTGATCAATGAAGGATTGTGGTCATTTTCATTAACTTTAATTTTGAGACAAATGTTACGCTCATCCAAGTATCTAATTTACTGCTCCTAAAAAAAAAGGAGGAGGAGGTACTCGCCAGTCTTACATCGGGGTAAATTTTTGAGTCACTAAGGCGAGTGTTAGCCTTATTCTATTCGATCCTAAAATAGGGCAAATTTCTCTTCGATTCAATTTGGCCTTAAACTAGGACAAATGTCTATCTTACTCGATTTGACTCTAAATTGGGGCAATTTTTCATTTTCTTGATTCAATTTGACCTACACTGGGGTAAATTTTTGAGTCACTAAGGCGAGTGTTAGCCTTATTCTATTCGATCCTAAACTGGGGCAAATTTCTCTTTGGTTTAATTTGACTTGATGTAGATGTTCAGTAGAAGAAAATCCTTGGTCATAATGTCTAGTGAGCAACTAGAGATCATGTTCATGAGGATCAAACCAATCCATATCAAGGCAACTCTTCTTTGAATCACATACCATCGTTTGTGTCTTATTCCATATGTACCCTTTTGTGTTGTCAAACTTCCAAAGTCAATCTGGAAGTTGTTCACTTAGTCAATTCCTGTTATGTTGTATTTTTGAAATCCATGTCTATCTATTACGTAATGCTTCAGGTAAGGTAAACATGAGTACAATATTATGATTTGACCATCCGATGGCAATCCCCTGATGAACAATTCAGACTAAAAATAATTTAGAAGTTCCAATTAAAAGGGAAAATGATATCTTAGTGGATAATCTAGAAACAAGAAGGGAAAAGAGCTCGTTAGACTGAAAATCCAAAAGGGCGATTTAAGCAAAATTAGGGCAAATAAATAGGACGCCGCCTAAAGCTCCTTGAAAAGTTCACCAGACTGGGGCAATTTTGTTCAATTGGCCATACCGGGGCAAATTTTTTAAGGATTAAAGAGAAGATATGTAATGATATGAGTAATCAAGCAGTTGCAGGGAATCAATTGGATGAGGGACAAAGTTAAATACTGGAGTAAAATTTTCTCTCAAGGACTTAGCCAAGCAAAGGTTCATGACAAGAGATGATCATTTCATTTCTCAAAAGGAGAGTTGAGAGTGGCAAACAAGGAAAGAGAAAGAGGAAGAAAGAGGAAAGAAAGGATGAGAACCAAAGTTATCAGGTCCAACGGGCTAAAGCATGTGAACGAGGGTTTGATTGGTCAAAGCTTTCCAAAGTCGTTGCTAGTTGAAATGATTAAAAGAAAGAAAAGAAAAAAAAAGAAAGAAAGAGAGAATAAATATAAAAGAAAAAGAGACAAAAAGAGAGAGAAGAAAAAGAGATTTTAAGACATTGTCTAACTGTCATGAATGTTTCCATTGTATTTTTTAGCGCATCGGCTCCATGCATTTGCATTTTAAGTTTTTGAGCGCATCGGCTCCATGCATTTGCATTTTAAGTTTTTGAGTAAATCATCTCCTTGCATTTGCATTTTACTTTTGAGCGCATCAGCTCCCTGTCCTTTTACTTTTGAGCGCATCGGCTCCCTATCTTTTAGTTCCTGTCTTTTACTTTCGAGTGCATCGGCTCTAGTCTTTTACTTTTGAGCGCATCGGCTCCCTGTCTTTTAATTCCTGTCTTTTATTTCCTGTCTTTTACTTTTCAAGCGCATCGGCTCCCTGTCTTTTAATTCTTGTCTTTTACTTTCGAGCGCATCGGCTCCTGTCTTTTGCTTTTCGAGCGCATCGGCTCCCTGTCTTTTAATTACTGTCTTTTACTTTCGAGCGCATCGGCTCCTATCTTTTACTTTTCAAGTGCATCGGCTCTTGTCCTTTACTTTCGAGTGCATCGGCTCCTGTCTTTTACTATCGAGCGCATCGGCTCCTGTCTTTTACTTTTTGAGCGCATCGGCTCCCTGTCTTTTATTTCCTGTCTTTTCCTTTTCGAACCGATGAGCGCATTGGCTCCCTATCTTTTAATTCCTGTCTTTTACTTTTCGAGCGCATCAGCTCCTGTCTTTTACTTTTTGAGCGCATCGGCTCCCTGTCTTTTAATTCCTGTCTTTTACTTTTCGAGCGCATCGGCTCCTGTCTTTTACTTTCGAGCGCATCGGCTCCCTGTCTTTTAATTCCTGTCTTTTAATTCCTGAGCGCATCGGCTCCTGTCTTTTACTTTCGAGCACATCGACTCCCTGTCTTTTAATTCCTGTCTTTTACTTTTGAGCGCATCAGCTCCTGTCTTTTGCTTTTCGAGTGCATCGGCTCCCTATCTTTTAATTCCTATCTTTTACTTTCGAGCGCATCGGCTCCTGTCTTTTACTTTTCGAGTGCATCGGCTCCTGTCCTTTATTTCAAGCGTATCAGCTCATGTCATTTGCTTTTGAGTACATCAGCTCCTGTCTCTTAAGTTTATGTCATTGAGCGCATCGCTCTTTGCATTGTTTCTCTTCGCTCCCGAACAAAATTCGAGTTCATGTCTTTACTCGTTTCTTACCATGATAAAATGAAAAAACTACGGTTATTCTTTTTATCTAGTAAGAAACAAGTAAAGAGAACAATCAGAACACCTAATTTTGTCCGGGGCGTTTTGTAAATAAAAAAAGATAAAAAATAATCTTTCAACCCATTGGCCCATTAACCCATTAACCCGTAACCCATAAACCAACCAGTTAACCCATCACCCATTAACCCACAACCCATCAGTTATCCTCACACTTAAACTCATCACTTATCCTAAAATAGACTCCATCAATTATCCTAATTCCCAAACACTTATCCTAACTATCCCAAACAAACCTATCCTAAACTAACCATAACTCATCCTACCACAAACTTATCCTATCATAAACCCATCCTAACTCAAACTCATCCTAAACAAACTCATCCTAAACCTTCCATCACTTATCCTAAACAAACTCCTAATCACATTCTAACTCAAACACCTCAGCCTAATCCCCTCCTATAAAACACCTAAACCACACACAGATCAGAACATATACACAAAACCGATACTGAACTTGACTGATTTTTGAGCCTTAAACACACCTCTGCTTACTTCTTTCACTCACGTTACTTTCTATACATTCTTCTGCCAAGGTTCCAAGCACCCATACACCTTCATCATCACCATTCTCATCCCTCCATAACTTCAACCCTTGCCTTTCACCTCCACAAACTCCACCAACCAGAACCCACTTCACAATCCCAGCCAAACCATCAAACATAACAACCAGGACGTGTTTGCCCCCTACCATAATCATCACCACCGTGGCTCTCCATCACTCCCCACATTCGCCTTCAACATCCAAGAATCGAGTCAACTCGGTGACCAGTAACCACCCATCGTGAGTCAACCCATCTTCCCCACCACTCCATCATCTTCCACCTTCACCCCAAAACGCCAACACACCATTATAATCTCAACACCTCTAATTCCCATCCCCAAACCGTAATCCGCCAAACCCATTACCAACACAGATCCACCCTCAACCGTGAACCAATACCCATCACACCAAAATCGGATCCTCTTTACCCGTACCAGAATCACTGGAGTCGCGCTACTGAAGCTGTTCACCGTCAAACCCGGAGCAGCCAGCTGCACCAGAAGCCGCACGTGTCTCTTCAATGCCATCCCGAACTGGCCATTTTCGCGCAATCAGCAAAGCCAGCCGTGTGCCACCGTCTTCACCATTTTTAGACCCAAATTGTCCAACCGCAAACGCAGTCGTCGCTCGAGCCGCCACCTGCACAGATCCGGTATGGCGCTGCAATCCGAGGCCACCGAATAGATCCCACCCAAGCCGCATGACGTCGGCCAAATCCGGAGCTCCCCGTTGTGTTGCCGGCACCGACTAAACCAACCAGTCCGCGCGCTGGCCTCTGTGTCGCTGCCCACGCCAACCGCCGGCCTCTAGTTACTCCTCTGTTTTCTCTGCAAAACACGCAAGAGAGCGTCAAAGAAAGAAGATACAACCCCCCTTTTTCTCATCTACATCGTGAGTCTTCTCTGTTTCTTTTGATTTTTTTTTTGGGTTTTAAATGAAGTGGGCTTAGTGGGCTAATTTAAAAAAAAAAGGGAAGAAGGAAAGGACAATGAATTGGAGCTTTTGGGCCAATAAAAGAGTAAAAAAAAAGAGGAAAAGGGCCAAGAAACAAAGGATAAAATTTAAAATAACGAGAATATTTTTTAATAATAATAATAACAATAATAATAATATGGGTTACCTAAGTTGTGACAGCTTGTTAACCCTTGTATTTTGTAAACATCTGAGTTGCGACAACTTGATGGTTTACATTATCATTATTATTATTATTATTTAAATTATATTTAAATTATTATCTTGTTTTCACTTTTTTAAAGTTAAATCGCAAATTGATAATTTTAAATAAAATTTTTGTAAGAAGTTTGATAATTAATGGGTGGCGTCTCTAGCGCGACGCGAGCTTCACCTATTTAATCCTTAATTTGAATAACTGAGTCGCGACGGCTTGTTAATTCAAATTTTAAAGTTTATTTAATAAAATTAACCAACCCACAATATTTTCTAGAGAACTACGTGACTTTGAATTCCTCATTGCACTTGGAGATACGTAGGAACATAATTTCTATTCTGTCAAGCCAAAAATTAAATTTTCATAATTTATTTGTTTATTTCATATTTTTTACAAAATGGGTAAAACAAATATTTTCAAGGATTATTAAGAATTTGCATAATTAATTTAAGGTACCGTCTTAAGACGGGTGTGTTAGGGGTGATGTGGGATTAAGTTTCCACCCTTCTCTACACATAACCGACTTCCGAATTCAATCTGGTTTCAAAGACTATTTTTCTTGGGTTTTCCAATTTTTCCTAAAAAAAAAAATTGGTGGCGACTCCTAATTAAATATATTTTTAATTTAAGTTGCTATCCGGGCTCGATTTTACGGTCGCGACATACATGGCTCTATGAAGCTTTGGATGGATTCATTGCAATAGAGTTGAGCTCGGAATTTATACGACCAAGATTTACAGAGTTTTGACCTTTGCACGATAAAATGAGCATAAATTGAGCTACGAAGTCAAAACGAGGTGATTCTAGTGGCATTGGAAAGCTAAGAAAAAGAGCTAACTTTCATGAAGACCACTTGTCCAAAAAATGACGTTTTGAGTGATTGAGGAGTTACACACGGCCATGTGTAACTTGAAAAACGCTTTTGTCAAGCTTACACGACCCTGTGTAACTAGAGGAAGGCTTCTGACTAAGTCACACAGCCGTGTGACCCCCTATGCTGAAGTTACGCAATTCAAGATCACACGGTTGTGTCGTGAACTCACATGGCCATGTGAGGTATTCTAAAGTGTAAAAGAGGCAATTTTCACCCCAATTGTTATAAATAGAAGCAAACCCTCAAACCTAAAACATACAGAGGCTGCAAGAGACTTTGAGAGGCACAAGGATTGAAGGCTAGGGCTTGGAAGGCAAGAGCAAGAGTCATTGAAGATCAACCATTGAAGTATTTTCTTCCATCTTCTTTTTTTGTTTTGGAATCATGGTTGTTTCTTTAACCTTTGTTCTTGAATGTGCTATATTAGCCATTAGCGGCTAAACCCTTTTTTTTAGGATTGAGATGAAACTCTCTATTTCTCTATATTGAATTGTTAATTTGATTCTTTGTTAATGTGAAATTATTGTTCTTGATTCATTCTTAGCATGCTTAATGTTTGTGGTATGTTGTGCACTATATTTACATGATCTTAGGTTTTAGGTGAAGGATCGAAAGATAAAATCTAATTGCTTGATAATCTAAGAATTAAACTTAAGAATTGAGACTTAGATATAGGCTTAAATCCTTCGAAGGGGTAAAAGATTGTCATGAATCTTAATAAGTTGGAACTTGAATTAATTGTCATGAGAAAGTGATTGATGAAGTTTTAGCATGTTTTTAGTGCCAAGAAATTGAGCTTTAAATAATTTAGGACAAATCACCTTCAAGAACATAATTGAACATTAGAAAAGATAGGATTACAATTTATCATAGGGAGTAGTGTAGTGAATTCCTAGTCCTAGGCCTTTAAACCTTGATTGAATCTTAATTTTTCTTGATCAAATTACTTATTTAATTGCTTTGAGTTTTGTTTTGATTTTAATTTAGCTTTCACTATTGATTTTGTTCGCTTAAATAATCAAAATCACCGTAATAGTTAGTAATCAATCGATCCTCGTGGGAACGATCTTGATTTACTACTTATACGATCCGTGCGCTTGTGAAAAATCAACAAGTTTTTGGCGCCGTTGCCGGGGATCATGTTGATATTAACACGAGCGATAATTTAGTTGATTTAAGCACTTTTTATTTTATTTTATTTTATTTTCACTTTATTTTTCTTTGAATTTTCATGTGTTCATTCTTTCTTTTGCGTAGAGCGAGGAGACAAAAAGATCTTATTATCCTCATTGATCTTGAGATCGAGAAGACACTTCGTGACATTAGAAGGGAAAGAAGAACACAGAGAATTGAGGAAGACTACTTGGCGAACAACATGAACCAAGTCACTAATCAAGAGTAAAGGCTGAAGGATTATGTAACTCTCAATGCTAACACTTGTCAGTCTTCCATTGTCAGGCCACGGGTAGAGGCCAACAGTTTTGAGATCAAGACATCATTAATCCAAATGGTCCAACAATTGCAATTGGTGGGTCACCAACTGAGGACCCAAATTAGCAGTTGGATGAATTCTTGGAGCTGTGTGACACTATAAAGATTAATGGGTTTCAACAGATGCTATACGGATCAGACTTTTTCTTTTTTCTCTTAAGGGGAAAGCAAAGAAGTTGATTCACTCGGAAGCCCCAAATTCACTTGCCACATGGGAATTGATGGAGCATGCTTTCTTGGACAAGTACTATCTGATTGGAAAGATAATCAAGCTTCGTCAAGACATCACTACCTTCTCCTAAAAAGAAGATGAATCACTTTATGAAGCATAGGAGATGTATAATGATCTCATTCGTCAGTGTCCATATCATGGCCTACAAGATTTTGTTATTATAGAAACATTCTATGCTGGGTTGACTTTCTCTACAAAGGCAACTCTTGATGCTGCAGTTGGCGGTGCTTTGATGGCCAAGACTCCAACAGAGGCAAAGACTTTGATTAATGAGGTCGCTTCAAATGTAACACCCTCCTTAGGGCATCACATTTCCGACTCCCGACTCATAATCTGAAAAGAAGTTCGCACAAAGTTTGAGTTATAAAAGATGGGTTTCAAATTTCTTCTTTACTAAAACGTAAATTTACTGAAAATATTAGGTAATATTGAAAATCATATTTCAACTATTCATTATGCAATATTGACACCAATTAATATCACAATTTAAAGAGAAATATAAAATTAACAGACTTATTTTTTTTTAACAGTAGTAAACCCCATGACGGGTCCTACTTAATAGCACGATACAACACTAACATTAAATCTTAACATACTCGTTCCTTCTCTTGTATCAACTTGATGCATCAAAACTTTACTCCCTGTCTACCCGGCACATCTTCGAACTTGAGACAACCACTTTTCAATGTTTCCATCAATCTCTGAGTATCTACCACTTGTTATGTCTAAGACAACTCATTCCTTCTACTGTATAATTTTAACAATACAGACAAAGCAAAACAATATAACAAAGAGGTGTGATCACCTACACCAATACCAACATGGCAGCACAGAGATAACACAAACAACAATATCATACAGATAGATCATACCATAATCATGCTATCAGTATTAATCAACTATCATCATCTAATCATTTATCAGTTCAATCATCATGCAAGTACTCAAAACAATTGTCATAACCAATATTCCTCAATTAATATATCATACAGATATAAATGCTCAGATCTATGCATATGCACAAAGACTCAGTTTATCAAAAATAACTCCATGGAGGTTTTCACAATTTCGAGAAGAATGCTCTGGTTAATTGTCAGCCTTAGCCCAAAGACAATCTCCCAGTCGTTGAAAAGAATCATGTTCTTGTCGAGTATCGTCAATGCGTTGCAACGGACTGCATCGCCAAGTGGCACAGGGTACTCGCCAACTGTCCACTGGTCGATCGCCGCGCCTCGACGCCCCCAAGATCCATCATAGACCTCACTATCAATTCTCATTCCCTCTTCAACCATAAGGGCCATAATAGCTATTAGCTATATTTTATACAATGCACGAATATATCAGTGCAAGTCCAACCCCAAAGGGCCAAATCTTTTCAATTTCATTTGTTTAATGTAATCATATGCTTCAACGCATATTTTTCCAATGCACGTATAATGCACCAGATGCTAATCACAGGCAAAACATGTCATTTTCTCACACAGCATCCATATACTAGTTCTATAGTATTTCTATTATATTTTCAACAGGAAAATCATATTATCACATTTTTATAGTTATAAAACTCTTTCGTCGTGTTTTCACAAAATTGTGCAACATTTCCATTTCGTTTTCACAATTCCAAAACATTTCTGTTACGTTTTCACAATACTGCAACTCTTCTGTTGCCCCTTTAAATCACGTATTAAATTTTTTAACATTTTTCTCAATCGCATAAAAATATACGTTTGTTAAATCGTGTAATGATTTTTCATCATTTTCAAAATCGCGTAACTTAAAAATCATTCTTTTAAGTCGCATAAAACATTTTCCATCATTCTCAAAATATTTAAAACACTTTCCAAATCACATAACGATTTTTTGTCATTTTCACAATCACATAAAAATATTCTATCATTATTTAATCACGTAGTGATTTTTCAATAATATTTTCAATAGTATAAAATATTTAAACGCTTTCTAAATCGCGTAGAAATATTTTAACATTTTTAGAATCGTGTAGAAATACGTTAACATTTTTCAAATCTTGTAGAAATATTTTACTATATTTAAAATTGTTTTTAAGATACGTAAAATATTTCTCAATATTCCAAACATTATTTTGGACTTAAATAAATCAATATTAATTTCAACACATTCTTCAAATTGCGTAGCTTAAAAATCACGTTTTTAAGATACGTAAAACATTTTTCATCACAATTTCATTACAAAAAATATTTCTTAACCTTCGAAAATTCCTTTTTAACTTTTCTCAAAATAATATAACTTTGTATTTTATTTTTCATATTTTCCTTATTCAAGAAAATCTTTTTCTTTCTTAATTCAAGAAATCCTTTTCCAAAATATAATTTACAAAATCACTTTTCCATTGATATAAATCAACGTTTCAAAACTTAACATTTTCTAACGTACTTCAAAACTCAAAATAAGTTATATGTTAGTAGATTTTCATAATACCACTATATTCTTCATTTTTCCCAAATCATTTCCAAACACAACCTTCTTCAAAATAAATTGAAGTTCAAAAATATTTTTGTTTACAAAAACTTAATTTCTCAAGTGATTAAAATGCTCTGATTCCCTTTTCAAATTCCTTGTATTAAATCAATTATATTTTCACTTGAAAAATTACTTTATTTCATCAAAATCTAGGCATTATAAGTCTTCAAAAATGTGGACATGATTATTGAAAATTATCAAAACACTTTTCCTTCTAAATTGATATGGTTTTACACAAACAAAACCATTAAAATTTTATTTTCAAAACCGAAGTACCGATGGTTATAAAAACCAAACTCATTTGTTCAAATCCTTTTTCACTTTTTTTACAAATCTTTTTTTTTTCACTTTCTTTGCAAATCCTTGTTTACTTTCTTTACAAATCCTTAAAATCAATGTTTGCCCATTTCATTCAAAACTCATATTTAGAAAAACATTTAGGATCTTTTTACACAAAATAAATCAATAAAAATTCCTCAAAGACCGTATTCTTGTTCTCTTAAAAAAACAAACCCTTTGTTTATTTTCCATACTCTTCAAATCATCCATTTTTATTTTTCATAAAAATATTAATTTGTGAACACCTATTTTGAGGTGTCTTGGCTAAAATTCTCATTGTCCTAAGGACCCAAAAATCAATTCCCTTGTTCTTGAAAATTTTCAACATGAACCCTAATCAAGGGCATCAAAAACCGAACCCTCTCCTTTGGCTATTGGAGTAAAAAATTGAACTCCTTTTCATCACCACATCATGACATACACATATATATATTTCATGATAAATACTATAAGCATGCCATATACTTGTCATGCATAATATAAGTATATCATCAAAGCCATAAAATCATACAAAGCATATCAAGCATAAGCAAATAAATCAAAGCTCATAAACACACATAAATTATTACATGACCATGGATTGGAATCCTCACATGGATTCACCATCCATCAAATATAAGACCATCTCTCACCACCATACTTAGTTGGTGAGATAGATCTCCCTCTTACCTCTTGAAGATCCTCAAAAACTTCTTGATTTGCTTCTTTTTCCAAGTCCTTCACCACCAAAGGCTTCCCAAATACAAAACAAAATACATAGAAATTAGTATACTAAGCTTGATTAAGAGGAACCATGGATCAAACATGGTTTAGAACATGAAAAAGAGAGAAGAAATGAAGTTTCCTTACACTTCACCTCAAAAATCCAATAACTTTGATCTTGAAGAAAGTCCATGAAAATGAATGATTTAGAGAAAGTCTCCAACATGAAAGTTGCTTAGAATATCATGTAGATTCAAGATCTATGGTTGGATTAAATTAAACAAACTTGAAGGGTAGTCTTAGGGTGGTTGACCGAATTCCTCACAAGAAGGAAAACATAAGCTTTTTTATCTTTAACTTGAAGGATAAGGTTGTAGATGATATAATTTTGAGAAGTTCCTAACATGAAAGTGTTTTGGATTGATGAGAGGATTCAAGATATGTAGCTAGATAAAATTATGGAAGATTGGAAGTGGTTCTATGGGTGGTGACCGAATAGCTCAAAGAAGAGAGAAGATGGTGTTCTTTGTATTTGTTCTTGGTGTTCTTGAACAATTGGAAGAGAGAGAAGAGAAAGAATGGTCTTTGTGTTGCTAAGTGTGATAAAAATAAAAATAGAAGGCTGAATTTGAAGTGGGCAGCCGTGTAGTAGTTTGTAGGTAATATTAGGAGATAAGTTTGAACCCAAAATATCACCAATTATGTTCACATTGAAAACACATGGCTTATGTCATCTTTGAATTATTAAATTGCCATGCTAGATAATTCAAGAACCTTGGAGAAGCTCTCCAAGCTGCATGACCGTGTGGCTCTTCATAGGATTAGGGACTTAATTGTTTTCAATTAAAACCTAATTGTATGCTAATTAATTAGTTAATTAATTAGGTCTAGTTTCCTAATTTCACTTAATTAACATTCTAACTATATAACTAATTAATTAAACATATTATGGCATATATTATAACCTCTAATTAAAATTAGGATATTGATCGGCAATGTCGCACTTGCCTCAAAATAAACTAGGATTTACAATGGAATATAGCATAGTGTATAACCTAGGTCATCTCCCAAGGACCAATTCGAATTTCTCAAGTATGTTAGCAATTATTAATAAGTAAAGGGGGGGTTTTGTTCATTTCAATAACAGAAAACGAATTCAAGTTTTAAGAAAATTCAATTAACGAAACACCAATCCAAGGTCTTCAACTCAAGTGGCAGAATTAATCATTGTTCAAAGAGAATAGAATTCTGTTGCATTCACCTCTGTTAATTCGAATTCAACTAGATAATCATCTAGGATTTCATCAACTAAAACAGAATCACAATCGCAATTCTTGATTAAGATTGATTTAGGAACAGATTCGGATTAACATAGATTATCAATCGATGATCTATTCTCCATTAGATTCAGATTAATCAACCCTAATTCTAACTTCAAATTTGAAATCATATCAGAAATCAATTGAAGAAGGAGAAGAGGGAAGAACACAAACAGAATTCACAAATAAGCAAGAGAACTCAAAACTCTAACCACAATCATTGAATTCCCTAGGATTGATTGGAGCTTTAGCCTTCCATGGCCATTACGAAATTGCAGAGAAGAGAGAAAAAATGAAAATAGAGAAGATGAAAAAGGAGAAAAGGTTTCTGCTTCAAAAAGTAAAAACTGAACAATCACAAATCAAAAAGGTCAATTCGAAATACTGTCTTGACCTATTTGTAACTGAAAAATCTTATGTAATTCCTAAAGTACCCCTGGCCCATACTGTAGCCCTCTGAATAAGCTTTTCAGAAACATATCATTTGCCCTCTTAATTGGGTTTAAATTGAGAGAATTAGGCCCAAATCATTGAGGAAAGGTCCAAGCTTTGTGACAGCAACAACGTCTTAACTTTGAGGCCCAATTTTCGCCCTGAATCCAGCTGAATTGGAAAAATTGCATTAGACATAAAATTGTGTATCTTCGTCTCAGCTTTCAGGGGACACCAAGATCATCCAAATATGACATTTGTAGCCCAAGTTATGGCCTGTACAAGACAGAAAGGTCAAAATGAGTTAAAATTCGAAAATTAATGAAGTTTTTACAATTAAGCCCAATGAAGACCAATCATCTAAAACTCATCTTCAAACATAAAATTGGGCACAATTATCATCAATTAGGCCAAAAATAAAGCAATGATGAATGCCTAAAAATTGATTGATCAAATTCCCCCACACTTAAACCTTTGCACTCCTGGGCAAAATTCAAAATTGAACCAAAAGGGGTTTCATCACAAGAACACAAAATCAACATACCTTCCAATGAATTACAAGAATGCAAGGTAGTGATCAAGATTCAAACATCCAAAGTATCAAGGAGTCAAGACAAACATGAATATATCTCTCAACATCTCAAGCAAGCAAGAAGTCAAATAGAATCAAATGATGGACCAAAAGTGATAAGATCCTCACTAGGCATACTCTACTCTCAAGTGTTTAGGATTGTATTTACACTCAAGGCACCCATGAAAGCAAGTATTACCATAAGCTTGACAAGTCTCTAATTTTCACCACTTGAAACACATGCAAATAAAGATCAAAAGGACTTTATTCAAGGTTGTAATGAGGCCAAGGTAAAGGAAGGAACAATATGGATATGGCAAGTTAAGCACCCAAGAGAATAAAAGAGCAATGAGAAGAACTCAAATGACAAGTAATGCACATTCTCTTACTTTGATCACCTTTCCTTTTGCCTTTCACAACCTTTCTAGAACCCTTTTTTTTTTTTTTTACTTATTTCTTCCTTTTCTTTTTCTTCTTTTTTTTTTTCTTTGGTTTTCTCTTTCTTTTTCTTAATTCTATTTTTTTTTTAAACATCTTGCACATTGCAAATCAATTACACAACCCCCACACTTGAACTTCTACCCACAAGCCAAAAGAGCTCCTCCAATGAAATGAACCAATGCTCTCCTATTCCCTAAGGTGAAGGTAAAAACATGGTTTTTCACATAAGGTATAAAATGAGCTAAAACAAAGAATAGGCAAGTAGGCTCAAGGGGGTTAAACAAAGGGAAATGATGCAAGGTTGGCTATTTGGCCAAAGTAGCTAAACAAAGAAAGAAGGCCTCAATCATATCAATACATGCATATGAACAAGAAGCTTAAAAAAGAATCAAGTCAAGTTCTAGAGTACCAATAATCATGAGTGAGATCACACAAGAAAGAACAGAGAATGACATAATGCAATCCATCCATTATAAGGTCCAAAATCTCACCAAGGACAAGCCTATCACAAATGATGCAACACTTTAATTCTCAATGCCAGCTTGCAAAACCAAAAATGCAAGAAAAATATTATATCATGTCAAGAAACCCTTTAACTAAGAATGATGAAATTATTCACAACCTGTACAAACCAAGATATTCAATGAAAGACATGCAAAAATGGATCAAAACAATTAAAACAAATAAAAACAAATTAAAAATAGCAAAATGAAAACGAAAAGAAAATAGAATAGAAAACAAAAAACAGAAAACAAATCAAAATAGAAAACAACAAAAATTAGAATGACAAAGCAGAAATGTAAAAACAAAGAAAATAGCATGACAGCAGAACAGAAAATAGCAGAAAACGTAAAAATAGGAAAATGAAAACAAAAACAAAACAGAAAATAACAAAACAGAAAAATGAAAACAGAAACAGCAAAATTCCCCTCCCCCACACTTAAATCACACATTGTCCTCAATGGCAAACAAATCAAAAGACAAGTGAAATAAAAGAGCAAAGGAAGAAAACACCCTTATCATGGTGGGAAGATTTGCACTTGGGGAAAGGTGGGCTTTGCCAAGGAGAGTTCCTCTACAGGTGCTGGGCTTGCAGGGCTCTCGAGGAAGGGCTTAAGACGGTGGCCATTAACCTTGAAACTCTTATTGGTGGCTTCATGCGAAATCTCCACTGCACCATAAGGGAAGATGCTAGTGACAACAAAAGGACCATCCCACCTAGAACGGAGCTTTCCAGGCATGAGTTTAAGGCGAGAATTGAACAAAAGCACCTTTTGGCCAATGGAGAACTCCTTCCTAGAAATCAGCTTATCATGGAAATGCTTAGTCTTTTCCTTATAGATCATTGAATTCTCATAAGCTTCCAAGCGTAGTTCTTCCAGTTGTTGCAATTGAAGCTTCCTCTCTGAACTGGCTTGGTCAAATGCTAAGTTACAACTCTTCACTGCCCAGTATGCACGATGCTCTATTTCCACCTAAGGTGACATGGTTTACCAAAGATAACCCGAAAGGAGACATCCCTATAGGTGTCTTGTAAGCGGTACGATGAGCCCAAAGAGCATCTTCTAACCTAAGGGTGGCTCCAATCTTTCCTATTTGGTGCACCATCTTCTCCAAAATCTGCTTAATCTCTCTATTAGAAATCTCGGCCGTCCATTAGTTTGGGGATGATATGCAGAGACACTCTATGCACGACCCCATACTTTCGAAACAAAGCCTCCAAAGTCCGGTTCACAGTGAGTCCCTTGGTCACTAATGATAGCGCGAGGCACTCCAAACCCGCAAAATATGTTAGACGACAAAATCCACAACAACTCGAGCATCATTAGTCCCGGTGGCCTTAGCCTCCACCCATTTAGAAACATAATCAACTCGCAAGCACAATATAAGATAAACCAAAAGAAACAGGGAAAGGGCCCATAAAATCGATACCCCAAACATCAAAAACCTCACAAAATGTAATGGGTCATGGGGCATCTCCGTCGGCGAGTGATAGCCACTCTGCTCTCTCGGCACTTTGCTCACAAGTCATCGAAGACCCGATAGGCATCTCTCGAAAATGGTAGGCCGAGAATCCGAATCCAAGACCTTCCTAGCAGTCCACGTGGTCCAAAGTGACCTCCAACCGGAGAGGCATGACGAAATGAAGAACAGATGGATCTCATGGTCAGGTATGCATCTGCAAATCACTTGGTCACTACAAAACTTCCACAAATATGGATCATCCCACATATAATATTTAGCATCACTCTTAAGTTTAGCTTTCTGTGATCTAGATGCATGAGGAGGAAAACAGATGCAACCAAGTAATTAACTAAATCAAAAAACCAGGGAGAAAGTGGGGTATCATGCACCGCATGAGTCGCTCATCTGGGAAATCATCTCGATAGGAGAAGGGTCAACAACTCCTTCTATCCTGCTCAAATGATCTGCCACCAAGTTCGCTGCGCCACTCCTATCTCTAATCTCCAAATCAAACTCCTGGAGAAGCAGCATCCATCTAATCAATCTAGGCTTCGAATATGCCTTCTTCAACAAGAATTTTAATGTTGCATGATCAGTAAAAATAACCATTTTAGAGCCAAGCAAATATGATCTAAACTTATCAAGTGCAAATACAATGGCAAGCAACTCTTTTTCAGTGGTAGTATAGTTAGCACATGCGCAGATCTAAAGTCCAAGAAGCATATGAAATGACATGAGGCGATTTGCCAATTCTCTCGTGCAAGGATAGCTCCCAATGCATAGTTAGATGCATCACACATGAGTTCAAAAGGAAGCGTCCACAAAGGTGGTGAATGATGGGAGTGGTGGTCAAAGCTCCTTTGAGGCAATCAAAAGCCTCTCTACACTTGCCATCAAAATCAAAAGCAACATCTTTCTCGCAACAAGTTGGACAGGGGGAAGGGCCTTTTTCTTTGAAATCCCGAATGAACCGCCTTTGTAGAAACCTGCATGGCCAAGAAAGAACGAACCTCTCGCACGCAAGAGGGGGTAAGGCAACTGGGAAATAACATCAATTTTAGCAGGATCTACTTCTATTCCCTTCTGAGAGATGATATGGCCTAAGACTATGCCTTGTTCTACCATAAAATGACACTTCTCATAATTAAGAACAAGGTTAGTCTCAATGCATCGATGCAAGACTCTATCCAGATTGTCCAACAGCATCAAAGGAGGAACCATAAACAAGTAAAATCATCCATAAATACCTCAATGCAATCCTCTAAAAAGTCTGAAAAGATACTTACCATGCATCGCTGGAAAGTTCCAGGGGCATTGCATAGGCCGAAAGGCATCCTCCTGTAGGCAAAAGTGCCAAAAGGGCAGGTGAAGGTGGTCTTCTCCTGGTCCTCGGGTGCTATATGGATCTGGAAGTACCCTGAAAAGCCATCAAGAAAGCAGTAGAAAGACTTTCCAGCCAAGCGCTCAAGCATCTGATCGATAAAGGGCAAAGGGAAATGATCCTTTCTTGTCGCTTGGTTGAGCCGCCTGTAATCAATACAAACTCTCCAGCTACTCTGGACTCTGGTAGGAATCAGCTCATCACGATCATTCTTCACTACTGTGATTCCTGATTTCTTTGGAACCACTTGAACTGGACTCACCCAAGTACTATCTGAGATAGGATAGATGATCCCTGCTGCGTGCTTGGTCACCTTTCTTTACCACATCAAGGATCAAAGGGTTGAGTCGCCTCTGTGGTTGTCTCACCGGTTTAGCACCATCCTCAAGTAGTATTCTCAGTGCATGCACATGGAAGGACTAATGCCGGGAAGGTCACCAAGGTCCAACCTATAGCTTTCTTATGCTTCCTCGAATTTGCGCACCTCTCTCTCCCGGTCGCATGAAGGGCAGTAGAAATGATCACTGGCAGCTGCTTATCCTCCTCTAAGTATGCATACTTAAGGTGCTCTGGGAGTGGCTTAAGCTCTAGTGTAGGTGGATGCACTATAGATGGAAGGATCCTGGTGGAAGTAACTGTATTTATAGCCTGCAATCCAATGAAATCTGATTCGGAGGTACTTGCTATAATCAAGCTACTACATTCTGACTCCACATAATCTGTATCCACACAATCTGTATCCACACAATCTGTATCAGAATCACCATTTAAACAGGATGCAATCTCACTACAAACACTGCACATTTCTGAAACAGTACAAGCATCACATGTGTAGGTATCAACAAAATCAGAAAAGAATGGAAGATCATCAGCAAAGAGCTCAGAAAAGCCATCATCAACTATATCAGCCAGTAAATCTATATGGAAAACTGAATGTTCTTCCATGGGGTGCTTCATGGCATCCAAAATATTAAATCGAACCACATTATCTCCAAACTCCATGGAAAGAGTGCCTGCATGGACATCAATTTTGGTTCTGGCAGTTTTGAGGAAGGGTCTACCAAGAATGATGGGAGCCTTGCTGATTCGATTCTCCATCCATATCCAGAATGTAGAAGTCTCAGGAAAAATCGATCATTTACTCTAACAAGGACATCCTCAATGAGTCCAAATAGGTATGCATTACTCCTGTTTGCCAACTGAATGATGACTCCTGTATTCTGCAAGGGTCCAAGAGCAAGAGAGTTGAACACTGACATAGGCATAACATTAATTGAAGCTCCTAAATCCAACATGGCATTTTCGAACTTGCTATTGCCTATGATGCATGGGATAGTAAAAATCCCTGGATCCTTGCATTTCTGGGGCATTGTAGGCTGTATAAGTGCAGACACATTTCTTCCCATGCTGATCCTCTCATTGCCCTTTAGTCTCCTTCTATGAGTACACAAATCCTTAAGAAACTTGGCATATCTTGGAATTTGCTTGATTGCTTCAATGAGAGGAATGTTCACCTCAACCTTCCTAAATGTCTCCAGGATCTCCCTATCTGTGTCAGTCTCAAAACTCTTCTTAGGCTGCATAACTCTCTGAGGGAATGGTAATGGGATGGACTGCTCAGCAGTGACTACAGGAATGGGGCCAGAATCTGTATCTGTATTTTTCCTGCTACATGGAATTGCTGGTATGGCTTGCTTCTTCTTATCTGATTCAGGTTGCAACCCACAGTTTGGTGCATCAACATTCTTACCAGATCTTAGAGTGATGGCACTCACATTTCTTGGATTTACCACAGTTTGTGCAGGAAGTTTATCAGAATCTTGGGACTGTAATTGATTCATAGAACTAGCAAGTTGCCCAATCTGATTCTCCAAATTCTGAATGGTAGCTTCTGTCCTCTGCTGGAATTGCAAATTATTCACAGCCATCTGTTTCATCAATTCTTCCAAGGTTGGCTCGGATTTAGGAGGGGCATTATTTGGCTGTTGCAAATTTTGCTGCTGGAAAGGTGGCTGGTATGGTCTGCTAGGTCCTGCAGTGGGCTGGAAGGGTAGCTGCTGCTGCTGCCTAAACTGAGTAGGGGCAGGCTGTGTAGAGGTATTTCCCCACCTCAGATTTGGATGATTTCTCCAGCCTGGGTTATATCTGTTGGAGGATAGATCATAGCTCGTGGTTGCTTCTTCTGAGGCCTATTATTGTAGATGTTTGTCGCATAGGCTTGGGGGTACCATCGCATCAACCTCTTGCAATGTAGGGCAGGCATCTGTTAGATGATCGCGAAATACGATTCCACACACTCTGGCAGGAGCTACTGCAGCAGGCTGCTGCTGTTGAGTCACAGCCAATTGCCTCACCAAGGATGCAAGGTCATCAATTTTGCTTTCCAATTTTCTATGATCTGCAGCATAAGTTGCCTCAATTTCGTGGACACCTCTACTCAATACCACTGAGTTACTTCTGGTGCCAAACTGTTGGGAGTTAGTGGCCATATTCTCAATCAATTCTCTTGCAGCCATAGGGGTCTTGTCTACCAATGCTCCTCCACTAGCAGCATCAATCATGCTCCTATCCATAGGCAGCAAACCTTCATAAAAATACTGGATTAGTAACTGGTCACTAATCTGATGGTGAGGACAGCTAGCACACATCTTCTTGAATCTTTCCCAGTATTCAGACAAGGGTTCTCTATCAAACTGCCTGATGCCACATATCTCTTTTCGGATTGATGCAGCCCTTGATGCAGGAAAGAATTTCTCCAAAAACAGCCTCTTAAGATCATTCCAGCTAGTGACAGATCTGGGATGCAAATAATAAAGCCAGTCCTTAGCAGCATCCTGTAATGAGAAAGGGAATGCTCTAAGTTTGATGTGATCTTCTGAGATGCCTTGAGGCTTCATGGTAGAACACACAATGTGGAACTCCTTGAGGTGCTTATGAGGATCTTCTCCTGCATGACCATTAAACTTAGGCAGCAAATGAATCAATCCAGATTTAAGCTCAAATGGAACATCAACATCAGGATACTGAATGCATAAAGATTGATATGTAACATCATGGAGCAGCAGCCTCCTTCAAGGTTCTATTATCCATAATCTCGATGCTCGGATGCTCGGTATGCTCAAGATACTCGGTAGAATCGAATTGAAAGATGGATTAATGACGAAAGTGCGAATCGATATTTTGAATGCGAGAATCACTAGTATGATAAGTATGTGTAGAATCACTACTTCCTATATGCTCAACAAATGCGTAATCGATCTATTGAACCTATGCAAGGTATGAAAGGTCCTATCTATCTCAGATCAAAATTATGCAAATAACCAGTGATTTAGACCTAGTCATATAACATGCAAAACTTGAAAACAACAAAACAAAAATGGAAAATCCAACACTAGAAATACACCAAAATAAATCTAGTTGACCTACCAAATGATTTTTAAAAAATATGGGACCACCACACACTTAAAACTACACTAAAATGGAACTCAAAAATGCAATGAAAAAACTTCAAAAAATGAAAAAGTGGTCTAAATGAAGGAATTAGAGCAAACCAGGGTGGACCTCACAAAGAAAGATGTGAGCCTTGTGGAGAAGGCCATTTTCCTTCAAACCCACCAATTTTCAGCTCATTCTGAGCATATTTGATCAGCCAAAAATTATAAAAATGCCATTATCTCACCTAAATATGCTCAAAAACCCTACCAAACGATGGAATTTGGCCAAATTATGCAGGAATGATCCTTAGGATCAGTTTGCTTAGAATGATGGTTTACCTTTGGGTACCAAGTTTCAGCTCAAAACTCCAATGCAAGTACAATTCCTGTCTACTAGTCCCTTTTTGGATTCAAAAATTTGGGAACAAAGTGAAACTCAAAAGTGAAAATGGGGGTAAAACTCAGGAATGAAAATGAGAACTTTCATATGTCAATAATGAAGTATATGGATGCTCAAATGTAGCAAAATGACGTGCAAAAGCCGATTGTGGTGCAAGGGAACCAATGGAACAAGAATCAAGTTATGCAAAGAAACAGTGCTATGCATCAAATAGATTATGCAGGAATTTGGTAGCGGATGAATGTGTTATTTGTGCCACGAAGTATCAATGGTGTTGAGTGGAGCAATGCACATTCACAGGAGTCATCAATTGCAGCAAAAAATTCAATGGAACAGTAAGTAAACCAATGGAACAAGAATAAAGAATACACGAAAATTCAATGAACTGCAAAATGCAATGCAACAGATTGGTGTGTTATACCAGAATTGAACAATGGTGTGTTATGCAGATTTATACCAATAGAAAAACACAATAGACAAACAACAAAACAGCAGAATCGGAATCAGAATTCTGCAGCAGAATGACAACAGCAGAATGACAATTATGCAGCAGAATCAGACTTTTGCATCAGATCAGAATTATGCAACACAACAGACTCAAATTATGCAGAATCAGAATTCAGGCAGCAGCACTGAATTTTACAGCAGACAGAATTACACTTCAGAATCAATAGCAGAATCAGCAAAATGCACTTAATAACAGTAAACAGAAATTTCAGCAGACAGGATTTTGCAGCAGACTCCAGCAAACAGAATTATGCAGCAGACAGAATCGCAGAATCAGTAGAGTAGCAGAATCAGTACAGAAACATGAATGCAGAGAAATTAGACTAACATGAATGCAGAGAAATTAGACTAGACTATTAGGAACACCTAATAAACCTAAGAAACCGAAAATAGATCCCCGGCAACGGCGCCAAATTTTGATCGGCAATGTCGCACTTGCCTCAAAATAAACTAGGATTTACAATGGAATATAGCATAGTGTATAACCTAGGTCATCTCCCAAGGACCAATTCGGATTTCTCAAGTATGTTAGCAGTTATTAATAAGTAAAGGGGGGGTTTTGTTCATTTCAATAACAGAAAACGAATTCAAGTTTTAAGAAAATTCAATTAACGAAACACCAATCCAAGGTCTTCAACTCAAGTGGCAGAATTAATCATTGTTCAAAGAGAATAGAATTCTGTTGCATTCACCTCTGTTAATTCGAATTCAACTAGATAATCATCTAGGATTTCATCAACTAAAACAGAATCACAATCGCAATTCTTGATTAAGATTGATTTAGGAACAGATTCGGATTAACATAGATTATCAATCGATGATCTATTCTCCATTAGATTCAGATTAATCAACCCTAATTCTAACTTCAAATTCGAAATCATATCAGAAATCAATTGAAGAAGGAGAAGAGGGAAGAACACAAACAGAATTCACAAATAAGCAAGAGAACTCAAAACTCTAACCACAATCATTGAATTCCCTTGGATTGATTGGAGCTTTAGCCTTCCATGGCCATTACGAAATTGCAGAGAAGAGAGAAAAAATGAAAATAGAGAAGATGAAAAAGGAGAAAAGGTTTCTGCTTCAAAAAGTAAAAACTGAACAATCATAAATCAAAAAGGTCAATTCAAAATACTGTCTTGACCTATTTGTAACTGAAAAATCTTATGTAATTCCTAAAGTACCCCTGGCCCATACTGTAGCCCTCTGAATAAGCTTTTCAGAAACATATCATTTGCCCTCTTAATTGGGTTTAAATTGAGAGAATTAGGCCCAAATCATTGAGGAAAGGTCCAAGCTTTGTGACAGCAACAACGTCTTAACTTTGAGGCCCAATTTCCGCCCTGAATCCAGCTGAATTGGAAAAATTGCATTAGACATAAAATTGTGTATCTTCGTCTCAGCTTTCAGGGGACACCAAGATCATCCAAATATGACATTTGTAGCCCAAGTTATGGCCTGTACAAGACAGAAAGGTCAAAATGAGTTAAAATCCGAAAATTAATGAAGTTTTTACAATTAAGCCCAATGAAGACCAATCATCTAAAACTCATCTTCAAACATAAAATTGGGCACAATTATCATCAATTAGGCTAAAAATAAAGCAATGATGAATGCCTAAAAATTGATTGATCAGATATCTAATTAAGAATTAAATTATAATAATTTAACATTTAATTTAATTTACTTAGCTTGTTAATTAGGTCATTAGATTAACCAAATTAGGATTAATTAGTTACTAATCAAATTCAAGCTACTATTATTGACTTCATCTTTTTCTTTGACCTAAAAAGCCTATTTAAAGTTGTCTCCCTTCTAAACACTCTCCTAAGGATGCAAACAAATCAATAATGGTCAAGAATGATGTAATATTGACCATGACAAGTAATAATGGTCATCAAATCACCTTTAGCTCCAAAATACTACAAAAATCGTCCCTCCTTGCATTATGCATGCAATAATATTGTCATCTTTTTCAAGCCATTATTTGAAGCATTCCTAACCATTGATTAATTCAATGGTTAGGATTTAGGTAGACTTTTGATTTTTAGAAGACTAAATCTAGGCCATTGGATCTTTCTCCTTTAAATCCTAGTCATTAGATGTGTCTCCAAAATAAAGGGTCAAGATTACTCCTTCTTACTTTTAATCCAAGGGTTATAATTAGTCATAACCTTTTTAGAAGACCAAATCTCCACCATTGATTAAATCCAAATCCAATGGTCATAAATGGTCCTTGTTACTTTATAAGACTAAATCTCCACCCTTGATCAATTCTAAATCCAATGGTCATTAATGATCCATCTCCACCATTGATTAAATCTACATCCAAGGGTTGATAATGGTCATAGCCATTTATAAGACTAAATCTCTACCCTTGATTTAATTTCCATCCAACGGTTATAATTGATCCTATTCACTTTTAAGATCAAATCTCCACCGTTGATTAAATCAAAATTAAATCTCCAACGGTGATTAAATCGATGGTGAATATCCAAACCACCAATGTTGACTTAACAGTATAGAATTTTATTTTTATCTGTTATAACCCCACGAAAGAATATATTTACTGTATTTTTATCGTCCGATAATTAAATACAATACAAAATATAGTAAAGGAAATTTTCTAAAACTGTTTTCAGATTCAGGTTTAGTAAGATCCCCTGTCTCCATCTAAACAGTATAAATTTTTCTATGCATAGAAAATTTTTTTCACTTTGCGGGACCCACTTGGGCCCACGTATGGCCACCTGAGCCCACATACACCTCTTGGGCCCATAAACAGAAAAAATTTTCATAAACACACATAAAATCACAAAAATTAGAAAACTCACAAATATCAAATTAGATCACGTAAAATAATTAAAACCTAACGGTAAAAATTAAATTATGTAAAGTTTTTCCCGGCCCAAAAATTTTTATTTTCCTGACTCGGAGTAAATCACTCAAAATGATCAAATACGCTACGGAATAATCAAAATAATTTTACAGTATCCAGAAATTACTAAACAGTAAAATTCTATTAACTGTCAAAATTACTGTTTATAAGATAGGAAATTTTGGAGTGTTACATCAAACATTTATTTATGACCAAGAGAGAGATCATCTTCAAAGAAACAAGCCGGTATGGTAGAACTTGATGCCATTACTATGTTGAATGCCAAGTTTGATGCCTTGACTAAGTCACTTGAGAAACTGAATGTCAATGCTATCGCTACTCCTAAAATAATTTATGAAATATGTGGAGGAGGGCATCTTGCTTTGGAATGCAATGCAGTAGACCCATCTTTGGAGCAATTGAATTATATGCAAAATGGTAATTTCAAGGCTCAAGAAAATCCCTTCTCCAACTCATATAACCTTGGATGGAGAAACCACCCAAATTTCTCCTATGGAACCCACCAACCTCAACAATCTTCTCAAGGAGTAAAGTCCAACTTAGAAGCCCTCATGGAGAACTTCATAGTTACCCAAAAAGAGCAGAATCAAGCCATTCAAGCACAAGTGCAATAACTTGGGGAGTCTATCAAGCAAATCAATACTCACCTAGATCAAATTGCTACTCACTCCAAGATGCTTGAAACTCAAATAGCCCAACAAGCAAACTTGTTTAGCATGGTTCAAGGGCGAATACCAAGTCAACCGGAAACTAATCCAAGGGAGCACGTTCAAGCAATTTTTTCATTGAGAAGTGGTAAGTAACTTGAAGGCCACACAAGGGAAGAAAAAGCTTAAAGATAAGGAAATCCATGAAAAGGAAAAAAAGCAAGAGAAGAGCGAGGATAAAGCAAGAGATGAAGAAAGCATTAAAAAGTATGTTCCTCCAGAAGCATATGTTCCACCTTTGCCCTTCCCTCAAAGGTATCAAAAGGCGAAACTTGATCATCAATTTGGAAAATTTTTAGAGGTACTTAAAAAGCTTTACATTAATATTCCTTTTACTGATGCTCTCTCTCAAATGCTCTCTTATGCTAAGTTCTTGAAAGAGATTCTCTCTAATAAGAAGAAGCTTGAGGATTATGAAACCGTTGCTTTGACGGGAGAATATAGTACAATCATTCAAAACAAGCTTTCACCTAAGCTTAAGGATCCGGGTAGCTTTTTAATTTCATGCTCAATTGGGGACATGCATATCAACAAGGCTTTGTGTGATCCCAGAGCAAGTGTGAGTTTGATGCACTTTTCTATTTGTAAGAAACTTGATATTAGGGAGCTCAAACCAACCACCATTTCTCTTCAATTGATGGATAAGTCAATCAAACATCCTATTGGCATATTAGAGAATGTTCATTTGAAGGTGGGAAAGTTTTACATACTAGTTGATTTTGTTGTGCTTGATATGGAAGTTGATGTTCAAACCCATCATCTTGGGCGGGCCATTCCTAGCCACTGCTGGAGCCGTGTTTGATGTGAAGCATAGGAAAATAACTCTCAAAGTAGGTAAATAAGTTACTGAGTTCAATTTGTCTCAAGTTTCCAAGCAACCGACCATTGTTGATTCTTGCTTAAAGGTTAATGTGGACGAATGGCTAGCTAGAGAGGTGCACACTAAAAGCCATCCACAAGGGCACTTAGAGAAGTGTTTGGTACATAATGGTAATTCAAACGATCAAGATGAGGAGGTGGTGACCTATGCTCAAATTTTGGACGTATGCCCAACTGTTTCCCCTTCTCAAAATGGTAAATTCAAGGAGCTTAAGGTCCTCTCAACCGAAGATTCCTCACTTAAAGAAAAGGAGGCCCTAAAAGAATTTGTAACTGATGATATACCAGAAAAAATTTTGCCCAAGTCTGCTACCAACTTTGAGAATGCCATGCTCTGCAAGAAGAGACCAAAGAAGTGACATGACAAGTGTATCAAGCAGCATGAGTTTAAGATTAGGGATAAAATTCTTGTATGTAACTCACATTTTCTTCTTCCTGATAAGTTTTGGTCAAAAGAGTATGGACCATATGAGATTATTCGCGTCTTATCGTACAGTGTGCTTGAGGTGAAGAAAGAAGGCACTACAACAAAATTGGCTTATGGCCAGAGAGTGGAACATTTTGAAGAAGGAGTGGGGGCTGAGAACCACTCCACTGACATCACCTAAGCATAGAACAAACCCATAGTCAAGCTAATGACTATAACTTAGCACTTCTTGGGAGGCAATCCAAATTTTCTCTTTTTTTCTTTACTCTCTTATTTTTTATTTTGTTCTTATTTTGTTATTACTTATTTTATTATCTTTTTTTTGTTTTTGTTTTGTAGTTAGCTAATGTCGAGTCGACTTAGGTGCCTCCCTGAGTTCGAAGCCTTTGTAGGGGAATGTATATAGCTGTCGGCCGCCAAAAAGATTTTTCTTCTCTTTTTCCTTTTATTTTTTTTTATTTCTGCATTTAGATCTTGCATTTTTTTCAGCTTTTGCTTTGTTTTTGTTATGTAGTTTTTGACAACATGTCACTGCTCATGTAGACCATATGTTTGAGCTTACGGCTACACGCCTCCCTCCGGTTCACCTCTCCCACCACCTTTGTGATCTTGCGTTTTCATTTTCAAGGAAGTTTTGTTGTCCTTTGTTCTATTATTTTTCCTATTTAAACATTGAGGACAATGTTTATTTTAAGTGTGGGGGGGAGTAATCTTAATTTGGTGCAAATTTTTTGTGAAATTAATGAACACTTGAGTATTGTTAGTAATCAAGCTAGAATTGTGTATTAATTTCTTAATTATTTCTGAGCTGATGGAAATTTGTTTGAGAAAGGAATCCATTACTCATGAACTAACTTTGTACAAGGCAATTTTTTTCAATTAAGTGTTGAAACATTTAGCATCTTATTTGGAAAATTAGTCATGCCTGCTTGCATTTAATTTCTTTATTAACATTACCCAGAAAGTGAGTTTTGAGCTTTAATTATTGGATTTTTCATAAACAAAATCCTATTTTTCCTTCTAGAGTGAGATTTCTCTTGATTGATGTGCGCTAGAACTTGTTTTGATATCTTGTTGAGACTTCAATGATTCACATTCATACTTGAATATGATTAAGATAATTAGACTTAATTCTTTATTGAATTCCAGAGTTACATTGTTAAATAATCCCTTAGTTACCTTATTTGAGCTTGAATTTGATTTCTTTGGATACCTTATTGAATAATCAGATTGGATTCTTTGGAGTATCTGATGTGTTAATTAAGAAGTCATAAAGGATTGTTTCTGTCTTAAAGGGGTTTATTGCTTAAAAAAATGAAAAAAATATGAAAATGAATGAAGAAGGAAAAAGAAAGAAAAAAGAAAGAAAAAAATTGTGGTGAAGAATAATGAGAATATTTGATTGAAAGTGAGAATTGGTTATCTCCTTATGCATTATGTTTTCAACCTGATTCTATTTTGTATCGATTTATTCATGAATATTCTTTACCATTTTTATCTTTTTCTTACCTTTCATTATACCATTGGCCTCGTTACAACCAAAGGAAGTCCTTTCGATTCTTGTTATGTATGTGAACTTGGAAGTGAAGATTAGATTGATAACCAAGCCTATGGTAATGCATTTTTCAAGAGAAATTTGAGTGATCTCTTTGTCCTTAAACACTTGAGCATTGGAAAGATAAGTGATCTCAAATGGTTGGTAAAGAGAAAAGGTGCAAGCTAGACTCAAGTCTCTAATTGTATTAAGTACTAAATTATCTTACTTGATTGGATTTGATTGTTGAACTTAATTGAATTTTTTTAAATTATGGAATTTCCCTTGATTCATGTTTCTTGATGTTGAGTTTAATCTTGTTTTTTGTTCATATTCTTTGCTTGAGGACAAGCAAAGTTCAAGTGTTGGGGAATTTGATGTGTGGATGAAATACACACATATTGTGCTTGATTTGAGGTAGATTTAGGTGTGCTTTAATTGATATATGTTGGAATTTATGCCACTTTTAATCTAATTATCCTTGGTATCTTATTATTGGTCTTTCTCTATGTTTTTAGGTCCAAAAGAGGTGTTTTGACATGGCTCTATGAAGCTTTGGATGGGTTCATTGCAATGGAGTTAAGCTTGGAATTTATATGGCCAAGATTCATAGAGTTTTGACCTTTGCGCGATAAAATGAGTATAACTTGAGTTACGAAAGTCAAAATGAGGTGATTCTAGTGGTATTGGAAAGCTAAGAAAAAGATATACAACTTTCATGAAGACCACTTGTCAAAAAAGTGATTTTTTGAGTGATTGAGGAGTTACACACAACCGTGTGTAACTTGAAAAACGCTTCTGTCAAGCTCACATGATTTTGTGTAACTAGAGGAAGGCTTTTGACTAAGTCACATGGTCATGTGTCTTGGTCACACAGCCGTGTGACCCTTTATGTTGAAGTTATGCAATTTAAGATCACACGATCATGTCGTGAACTCACACAGCCATGTGATGTATTCTGGAGCGTAAAAGAGGCAGTTTTCACCCCAATTGTTATAAATAGAAGCAAACCCTTAAACCTAAAACATATAGAGGCTGCAGGAGACTTTGAGAGGCACAAGGATTGAAGGCTAGGGCTTGGAAGGCAAGAGTAAGAGTCATTGAAGATCAACCATTGAAGTCTTTTCCTCCATCTTCTCTTTTTGTTTTGGAATCATGGTTGTTTTTTTAACCTTTGTTCTTGAATGTGCTATATTAGCCATGAGCGGCTAAACCCCTTTTTCTAAGATTGAGATAAAACTCTCTATTGAATTGTTAATTTGATTCTTTGTTAATGTTAAATTATTGTTCTTGATTCATTCTTAGTGTGCTTAATGCTTGTAGTATGTTGCGCGCCATATTTACATGATCTTAGGTTTTAGGTGAAGGATCGAAAAATGAAATCTAATTGCTTGATAATCTAAGAATTGAACTTAAGAATTGAGACCTAGACATAGACTTAAATCCTTCGAAGGGTAAATGATGAACCGTTAACATGTCATATTTTTACGGTTCAATTCCTTAGTTTTTCATATTCTTTTTATTTATTTTTAATGAATTTTGTTTGTTAGTTTTGTTATATTTTTAGTATTGTTTAATTGTGTTTTTATTAAGTGTTTTGTGTGTTTTTGTCAGGTAATTGTATGGGGCGAAGATTGAATATGCAAAGGAGCAAGAAAAAGAAGAAATTAGTAACAAAGTCCAGCGCTTGAGCGTTGGTGTTGGGGGCGCCCAGAGCGTATGCAGCAACGGTGATGAAGTGTTTCAGCGCTTGAGCGTTGTAGGAGGTTGCAGTGCGTATATTGAATTAAGTGTCTGAGCACTTGAGCGCTCAGAACTGAACGCCTAGGCGTTGGTGGCGTAACAGAACACATAATTTTTATTAAATAGAAAAAATTATGCCACAGATAATAGATTGAGCACATTACACAGAAAATCCCTAATCCTGAGAGTTATTTTGTGGGAGCAGACCTTGGAGGGCGATTTCAAAGGAGGATTCTTGAAGGCTTGAAGATTTTAATCTCCATTAAAAGGATTTTGATTTCTCTTTCTTTTTAGTTTTCCTTTTCCTTTGGGTTTTCTTTCTATGGGTTTGTATTCTGATATGAGTTTGTTTTTATTGAACATGAGTAACTAAACCCATAGTTAGGCTATGGGATATCTTGTTTTCCTTATTATTTGGATTTGATTTCTAATTTGATTATGGTAATTTCTTTTTGGGTTTATCATATTGCTTGTATTCTTATCAGAATTTGATCACTTTTGGTATGTGTTAATTCATTGTTTGACCAGTGATCATCTGCATTCAATGAGTGGATCTATATGGTAAGCCTAGGATTAAATTGGTGAATGACCAAATATCGATTTATCCTACTAATGGAATTGACAGTATGTTAGTTCATCTCTTGAATTGAAGCTTAATGCATTCTTGATTAATTCAACTAAATGACCAAATAGGTGAATTAAATTAGGAATAGAATATTGTTTCATCCATGACCATTGGGATTCAATAGCAAATAAGAGAATATTGGCAAAAGAATTACCTACATCATAATTGAAAGAAAATCTGAATAATTGGATTCAAGTGAACATTGCGCCCTAGTCTCTTTCTCATTGATTATATTTTCTTTGTTTAATTGTTCATTGCTTTTCTTTAATTATTTATTTTGAATTTCTTTATATACTTTCGATTGTCTGGATAATAAAGGGTTATGTAAATCTAGTAATTACCATTTATTCCTCGTTGGATCGATAACTGGGACTCAAGTCCTATATTACTTAGCGATAAAGTGCACTTGCTCTTAGTATATTTTATGCATACCAGTAAATGATTGTCATGAATCTCAATAGGTTGGAACTTGGATTAAATTGCCTTGAGAATGAGATTGATGAAGTTTTAGCACATTTTTAGTGCCAAGAAGTTGGATTTTAAATAATTTAGGACAAATCGCCTTCAAGAACATTAGCAAAGATAAGATTACAAATTATCATAGGGAGTAGTGTAGTGAACTCCTAGTCCTAGGCTTTTAAACCTTGATTGAATCTTAACTTTTCTTGATTAAATTGCTTATTTAATTGCTTTGAGTTTTGTTTTGATTTTAATTTAGCTTTCACTATTGATTTTGTTCACTTAAATAATCAAAATCACCGTAATAGTTAGTAATCAATCGATCCTCATGGGAACGATCTTGATTTACTACTTGTGTAACACCCCAAACTTCCTATGTATTAAATAAGTAATTTTAACAGTTAGCAAAATTCTACTGTTTAGTGATTTCTGTGCACTGTAAAATTATTTTGAATATTCCATCTGCATATTTGACCATTTTGAGTGATTTGTTCTGTGTCAGGAAAATAATAATTTTCGAGCTAGAAAAATTTATGTAATTTAATTTTTACTGCTTAGTCAAAATTAATTTACGTAATCTGTTTGGATATTTATGAATTTTCTAATTTTTATGATTTTATGTGTGATTTTGAAATTTTTACGGCTTGTGGACCCCACGAGATGTATGTGGGCCCAGGTAGCCATACGTGGGCCCAGGTGGGTCTCGCAAAGTGAAAATTTTTCTACGCATAGAAAAATTTGTACTGTTTAGATGGAGACAGGGGATCTTACTAAACCTGAATCCAAAAACAGTTTTAGAAAATTTTCTTTACCATATTTTTACTGTATTTATTTATCGTGACGGTAAAAATACAGTAAATGTATGTTTTGTGGGGTTACAGTGAATCAAAATAATATTCTATATTATTAAGTTAATATTGGTGGATTGGATATCCACCATTAATTTAATTAACATTGGAGATTTAATCTTGAAAATAAATAGGATTAATTATAACCATTGGATGGAAAATTAAATCAAGGGTGGAGATTTAGTCTTGTAAAATAACTTTGACCATTATGAACCCTTGGATGAAGATTAAATCAATGGTTGAGATGGACTATTAATAACCATTGGATTTGAATTAATGGTGTAGATTTAGTCAACAAAAATTTACTACTACCATTTTGGACCCTTGGATGTAAAGTTTGAAGGTGTAATCTTGACCCTCCATTTTGAAGACTCATCTAAGGGCTAGGAATTAAAGGAGAAAGATCCAATGGCTCAAAAGAAGTCTTCCATCTACAACCTAAACCTAATGGCTATTTTAATCCAAACCATCCTTTTAATCAAGGGCTAGGATGGCTTAGGAAAGATGACCATGCAAATTAATCACATGTTGCATGCAAGGAGAAGGGAGGGACGGTTTTGCATGCATTTTGGAGAGGAGACAAAGCTAGCATAGGCTTTTTAGGCCAAGGAAAAAGATGAAGACAATTGCTAAGTGTCTAGACCATTTCCTATTGATCATTAATGCTTATGTTCTTCAAACTTCACTTTACATTTCTCTCCTATACATGCTACGGCTATGCAGCCCATTTAGAGACAAAATAACTCATTTCCTCACTTCACCTTCTCACTTCATCATTCCTTCTCATTTTCACCTAAGTGCCAAGAAGAAAAACTAAAGAAAACACCATCTTTCTCTCCTACAAGGCCATTCGGCCAAGCTCTCCAAATTCATTTCCATCACTCTTTAATTTCATACAATCAAGTTTCTTAAATCCTCACCTTGTTCTAAACAACTTTCTTGTTGAGAATTTTCTCAAATTCTTACATCTTGAAGGACTTTTTCTAAGATCAAGCTTAAGGATTCTTGAAGTGGAGAGTAAGGAAAACTTCATTTCTTCTTTCATTTTCCATGATTCTAACCATGTTTGATCCATGGTTCTTCTTGTTCAAGCTTGATGTACTAATTTTCTTGTGTTTATTTCATGTCTAAGAAAGTTGTGTTGGTGGAGATCTTGTTCAAATTTCAAGCAAGGAGCTCTTGTGGTTCTTCAAGAGGTAAGAGAGAGATTTATCTCACCAACCAAGCTTGGTGGGGAGAGATGGCTATATTTGATGGATGATGAATCCATGTGAGGATTCATATCCATGGTCATGTAATAAATTATTTGTGTTATGTGTTTTTAATTATTTTGTTTATGCTTGATATGCTTTGCATGAATTAATTGTGTATGCATGCTTAGTATGATTTTTACTTGTTTATATGGTATGCTTATAATATGCATGATGATATATGTTAAATATATTATGATGGATGTATGTTGAAATAAGTAAAATTTTGGCTCCAATGGCCAAAAGAGAGGTTCGGTTTTGATGCCCAAAATTAGGGTTCATGTTGAAAATTTTCAAGAACAAGGAAATTGATTTTTGGGTCCCTAGAACAATAAGATTTTTGGCCAAAACACCTCAAATTAGGTGTTCACCAAATTAATATTTTCATGAATAATAAAATTTTATGATTTGAGAAGTAAAGGAAATAAACAAAAGGATTTTGGTTTTTGCAAAAGAGAATGCACACGTTTTCTTTTTAGTTATGTTGATATTAATTAATTTTGCGTAGAAACAAAAATGTAATTCATTTAAGTTATAAGAAAAATCCTTCATGGTTCCAATGGCCATTTTTAAGGTCTTGATAATTTAGAAAAAAAAATATTTTGATGTTATAAAATATAAGAATTTTCAAAATAAGGATTTTGAAAAGAGAATTAAAGTGTTGTCAAGTGGAATTTTCATAAATAAAAGAAAAAGGAGATTGAAGGTGCTAAACTTCAAATTGTTTTCAAGGAGAATTAATTTTTGAAAGTGATTTAGAAATATAAAAGAAAAACGTTTGTAACTTAAATTTACTAAGTAGAATTTATTCATTGGGTTTTGGAAAACGTTATGAAATTTAAAATTAGAAATAGTAATTAAATCAACTAAATGTGATTTTGTAAAATTAAATCAATAAAAAATGATGTTTAGAAAATATATTATGGAAAAGAATTTTTTAAGAATCGAAAGAAAATAAAGTAAGAAATTATATTAAGAAAAGTCCAAAATAATATTTTAAAGTTAAGAAATATTTTACTAAGGGTAAAAACGGTGAAAAAATGATTTATGTAACTCAAAAACGTAATTTTTAAATTATGCAATTTGAAAAATGTTAAAATATTTCTACACAATTTTTAAAGCGTTTAAATATTTTACACGATCGAAATGTTGTAGAAAAATTGCTATGCAATTTAAAAATTAAAGAATATTTTTACGCATTTTAGAATACAGTAGAAAATTGTTACGTAATAGAAATGTTACAAATCATTGTTTAAGTAATAAAATATTACGTGACCATAAAAATGTG
The DNA here is from genome assembly GCA_029884595.1 of Ormosia semicastrata. Taxonomy (NCBI): domain Eukaryota; kingdom Viridiplantae; phylum Streptophyta; class Magnoliopsida; order Fabales; family Fabaceae; genus Ormosia; species Ormosia semicastrata. The sequence goes on along the minus strand of JAQQTO010000062.1, from coordinate 11,226,412 downwards.
ACAAAAATATTTTATGAATGAGAAAAATGCAATAATATAATGTTGCTGTTAATTATACAATAAACTTTACAGTTAAAAATCAGTATGTGAATACTGTACAAGAAATTGGGCAATTTACTTATAATTGGCATGAATCCATTTTATGAACGTAAAATAGTATTTGAACTTTGTATGAGAAATTATGTGATTTACCTTTGGTTAGTAATTGGTGCATTACACATGCATTGAAAATGGTCCGATGGACTGGATATGGCTAATTGCCTAGGAGAAACGTACACCTCTTGAGTGGGTGCGATACGCGTAGTGTAGGTCACTTGTGGACCTTGGGGGCATCGGGGTGCGGGTTGCTCACAATGGGCGCTTGGTAGCTCTTCTCGCACCGTGGGTTAGACCGATGCAACACACCGCAAGGATCCGGACCGAGACACTATTCGTAATCGAGATCCGACAAAGACCGTTGTGTATGTGCTAGATGTGCAAGATATAATTATAAGCACTTGGTCTGAAGCACGAAATACCAGCAGTTCTTTTCGATCAATTTCTCTGACTTGAGTATTAGCTCCATGGAGTAGGACATTGAGTCTATGTGCGCATGCATGAAACTGAGCATCTATATCTATAAGATGGTGTTGCTGTAATTGTTGTATGATTTAAACAGTGATAGTGGCATAATGATAATTATTATTTTGCACTATGATGATGGTATAATTGTGATCATGATATGATATTTTTGCATGATGTGTTGTTTGTATTATCTCTGTACTATCATGCTTGTATTTGTAACATCTCAAAAACTGTTCATTCATTTATAAAATGTCATTTTATAATATTCTTGATTTTTAGGAATTTTTCTAGAATTTTACGGAAACGTCGAATATTTTAATATATTCCTCGTTTTACGTGCACACTGGGCTGAGAATTTCTGAGACCAGTGTAACACTCCAGAAATTGATTATTTCATCATCAATAGTCATTTTCTAATATTTGTGATTTATGGGAATTTTTCTGGAATTTTACGGAAATGATGAATATTTTAATATATTCCTCGTTTTGCGTAAATACAGAACAGAGTCGTGAAAACGACTGTAACGTTTCAAAAACTGGAAAATAACATGACGAATAATCGTTTTATAATATTTGCAATTTTTGAGAATTTTCTGGGAATTTTCCGAGAATGATGAATATTTTAATATATTCTTCGTTTTGCGTGCGTACTGCACGGAACTGAGAAAATGTGACATTTTCTCTGTGAATCTTGGACTATGGATAAGTCGACGGGGGATCTTACTAAACCCGAGACTTGACACAGTTTACGAGGTTCGCACCATTTTTCGAGAAATCTTAACAGATAAAATAAATTAATACAGCAAAAAATTCATCTGTCAGATTAATTAAATTTCGATTTCTATCAACTGTAACTATTATCTATGGGATAATAGTGTGTAATAAAAATCCTATCACATTATCCTAATGCAATCTACTTTATGTCTAATCCATTCACTTTAATTCAAATTTAATATTAAATAATCAAAGCTTCTTTGAGAAGCTTTGACCAAATAATGACCCAAATGCCCTTAGCTTCCTTTGGAAGCCAAAAATTCTGATCACTCTCTCCCCCTCTCACGTGCTGCTGCTGTTTGGGAAAGGAAGAAATTGGTTTTAATTAACCAAATATCACAATTACATCATTATCACCCAAAAGCCTATTTTCCTATCTCATTTACGTTCTTCCTCTTCCATTTCCTTCTTCAACATTTCTTTCTTTTCTCTCCCACTCACCTCACGGCAGCCCACTCTCCCATTTCCCCAACCATCACAAAAACAATACTTGATCATACTTTCTTAATCGCCAACTCATCCTCTTCAACATTTGTGCTTGGAGTTTTCAAGAAAGCCATCATCTTCAACCTCTTTTCAAGCTTTGAAGGTAAGCTTCCATGGCTGAAAATTTTCAGAATTTAACTCCATTTTCGTTTTCCATTTTCACCTTGATTTTATAGCTATTCTCTTCTTCATTTTCACACCATTACCTTGTCCTAATTCATGTTGCATTTTCTAGGGTTTTTGGAGCCAAAATCCGAAAATCAAAGGGGTTCTTGGAAGTGTTCTTGGTTCTTCTTCTTGGTAAGAGGAAGATTAATCCCCCTCAACCTCTTTAGCAACTAGGGACCTTGTATTTGATTTTTGGAAGAAAAACCACATAGTGGTTATTCTTGAATGTGCTTGTAAATTTGCTTACTTGCTTACTATCTTAGTTTAGCTTTGAGAAATGGATTGAATGGTTGTTTAATCATGTATGCTTGTGATTGGAATCCATGTTAGCTTGCTGAAAATTCTGTTGCTTGGACATCCATGGTGTGCCACACGGTTTTGGGGCTGTTTTGGCTTGGAAAATGCATGATGAATGATGCTTAATTTTTTTATCAATACATGCTTAATTTAATCAAGTGATTAATGTGGGTTTAAGTGGAGTAAAATTCTGGTTGTGTGATCCTAAGTGTGTCACGGTTTTGGGGCTGTTTTGGCTTGGAAAATACATGATGAATGATGCTTAATTTTTTATCAATACATGCTTAATTTAATCAAGTGGTTAATGTGGGTTTAAGTGGAGAAAAATTCTGGTTGTATAATCCTAAGTGTGTCACGGTTTTGGGCTGGAAAATGTGGGGAAATTAAGTTAAAATTTTGATCAATGTAAAGCTTAATCAAGACAAGGAATTAAGGGCAAGTTAGGTGAACTAAAATCTAAAAATTTTGGCTAGAAGTTCCATGGTTCTTGGGGTTGTTTTGTGGGCTGAATTTGGATGGAATTTATGTCAAGAATGATGCTAGGTGAATTGAGTAAAGGAAGGACAAGTTAATGAAAAGAAAATGGTAATCTAGTAACCCCTTGAGTGTCACGGTTATGAGGGCTTGAATGAGGGAAATGATGACTAAAATTGTGAGATACTAAGACTTGAGTTAATCAAGAAATTAAGTAAAGCTTAATAGAAGATAATTTGTAACATTAATTTTCATAATGAATTATGGTTAAGACTTAGGAAATAAGCAAGAATTGCAAGGTAATCATAGTGATTAAATAAATTGGATCAAGTAACACTTAAATGGGACTAATCATGTGAATATGACTTAATTGAGACCTTGGGAAGGCCACGGCCTCTAGGTAAGATTTGGGCTAAAATTCCATAACCCATAACTTGAATTACAAGTATTTAAAGAGTACAAGAAATTAAGGGTTTCATAAATCTTAATGAGCCAATGAGATAATTATTATAAGACTTGAGGTTACTAGAAGAAAAGCACAAGAGAGTGTGAAACTTGGAGAGTTTGGGAAATCCATAATGAACCTAAAATGTACTTTGAGAAACATCTGGTTGACGATTGAGTCAGATGTACTTTGAGAAACATCTGGTTGACGATTGAGTCGGATGTATTTTGAGAAACATCTGGTTGACGATTGAGTCGGATGTACTTTGAGAAACATCTGGTTGACGATTGAGTCGGATGTACTTTGGGAAACATCTAGTTGACGATCGAGTCGGATGTACTCTGGATTTATTCCCATGGAGTAGGATATTGGGCGTCCATGCATATGCATCACATTGTCATACATTTATTTATTAATGCTATTTTGTATACTATGAATGGTTGACTGCTCTTATTATTATGGACTGCCTGGATTTAACTCGCTTGGATTGAACTGCCTAATGATTTAACCGGCTGGATTTAACTTGTACTGGATTTAACCGCTGGATTTAACTGTCGGATATTATGACTTATTCATATTCCCCGTCGATGACCGCCGACCGTTATCTGTTTAGAAATTTATTTATTGCCTTTACATGCTACGTGGGCGCTATGCGCCGTTCGGTTCTTGGTTGCTGTATTGGTATTGATGGTAGGATATCTTACCTCTTTTCTGTATTGCTATTGTGCACTATTTGTATATACTTTATATTTGTCGAAGATGACGGCAAGGAGGTCGATGCTACTGAACCTTCGAGTGGGTGGCCGTACCTCAACTAGCATTTGCTTGGAGATGGAGGCGCGCATGCACGGACTTCTGGGCGACGTGCGTCTGACCTTCTTGGGAGGGCCAGAATGCTGGCACATCAACCTCAGCTCCGATCGCTGTGTGTACCTCGGAGACGTGTCTATTGCTCTAGCCTGGAGGCGACACGAGATGCCGGTTCTCACCTGCCATATTCGACTACGTCTGGAGTTTTATCTACCCATTCGCGAGATGTGGGGTTCTCGTTTCCACAACCCGCGTGAAGACTCATTTGATTCTACAGCTCGGGCCCCGTCCCGTGTCTCTGCTATTCCTATGGTGATTTCCTCTGATGATGAGGAAGATCCTGAGGAAGATCCCGAGGAAGTCCCCGAGGACGACCCCCCGAAGAGGACCCGAAGAGGATCCTGACACGATTCCTCCTCACATGAGGGATTGACATCACTGGTAGCTACTGATGGCTGCCAGTCTTTTATTTTGGGGGCCTGATGGTATTTTTGTCTTATGGGTTGTATATTTTGTTATTCTGGAGTAGTGTTGATATGTAAATCCATAGGCAGGTATAGTTTTGCTTTTTGGATTGATTCCAGGCTTGTAACTAAAACACCATTATATTTAAGTATATGTATGTATGTTATTCAGGTGAAATTTCGTTTACTATTTTATTTTACGGTAATTAACATTCCGCGTTGTTATCATTATTATATAAGAAAAAAAAATTATACTGCTATTTTTACATATTAAGTATCAGGTAATTCAACCTTTAATTATTTAAACCGGGTCTTAAGTGATTAATTATTTAATTTTCGCATTTTATTTTATTTGACAAATGTGACGTTCCCTCCAGAAAAGGGGCGTTACATTTCTTTGGTATCAGAGCCCCGGTTTATGTTTTCTTTGGGTCTTGTGTGTGAGTCTGTCTTGTTTGTGCTGTGTGAAATCTCTGTGATTGGCATTCTGAGTGAATACATTTAACTCTCTCCATATGTTTCAGCTTACATAACTTAAGAGAAAGTGAAATGGCGAGAAGTGGAGATATTGCGGTGCAAATTACAGAGAAGCGATGCAAATGGATGGCGAACTTATTGCGCACAAAAATGAGCGTCTTTGTTCAACAAGAAGAACAATCTACTCAACAACATGAGGCAATCAATGGATGCGCGTGTGAATTTAGCAGAATTTCGTCGTCACCATCCTCCGCAATTTAAGGGAGAATTTGATCCTGACAAAGCTAGTCTATGGATCAAGGAGCTGGAAAAGGTCTTTCGTGGCATGAACTGTGCCGAAGACAAGAAGGTGAATTATGCTACTTTCATGCTTACGGGCAATGCCGAAAACTGGTGGAACGGAGCTCAGAAAGCATTGGAAGCCGCAGGAACTGATATCACCTGGGAAATGTTCAAGAACAAGTTTTTGGACAAGTATTTTCCTGAAAACGCGAGACATGCAAAGGAGCTGGAATTCCTCAACTTGCGACAAGGAGGTATGACCGTCAGCGAGTATGCAGCTAAATTTGAGAGCTTGGAGCAATTTTCTACACACTACCAACACCAAACCGATGAAGTCTGGAAGTGTTGGAAATTCACCGAAGGACTGAGATATGAGGTGAAGAAAGCCGTCATCACTCTGAAGATGAAGGTATTCTCAGAATTGCTAGACGCGTGCTGTGAAGTTGAAGCCTTGGAACGGGCTAAAGACTCGAGAAACAAGAACTTTGGACCTACTAGGTTCCAAAGAGGTGGAGGCAGTGGTTCAAACCGCTTTCAGAAGAAACCTTATTCCCGACCGGTGGGAAATCAGCAACAATTTGGTGGAGGTTCTACTGGGAACCGATCTGGTCAGAGTATGACACGTTCTTCTAAGTGCCTGAAGTGCGGAAAAGATCATCCTACGAGGGAGTGCACCATCAAAGGAGTCATCTGTTTCTGATGTGGCAAACCAGGTCACATATCTAGAGACTGCAATCAAACAAAGGCTGAACCGTCAGTCAATGCGACTCAAGCCAAGAAACCGTAAGCCGGAGGTCGAGTTTACACTATGAGCGGAGCCGAAGCTTCTGAATCCGAAGACTTGATTCAAGGGGAAGGCACCATAGAAGGTAATCTTTTAAAAGTACTGTATGACTCTGGGGCAACCCATTCTTTCATATCTTGTGACTGTGTGCTACGACTTGGCTTGTCTGTGTCTGAACTACCTTTTGAGTTGACTGTTTCAACCCCTACTAATAAACCTGTAGTTACTACCAAATTCTGTCTAAAATGTCCTCTGATTGTTGAAGGTCGCGCCTTTTCTGTTGATCTAATCTGTCTACCTTTAACACAGTTAGATATAATCTTAGGAATGGACTGGTTATCTTCCAATCATGTTCTGTTAGACTGTTCTAGAAAAACCATAGTCTTTCCTATGGATGAGAATTCTAGATACTTGACGGCCAACCAAGCGCGAGCTCTATTGAAAGAAGGAGCTCAGGGATACATGCTGCTATCTTCTTTGAGAATCGAGATTGAGGGTGACTTGAGCACTATTCCTGTAGTGAGGGAATTCTCTGAAGTCTTTCCAGAAGAAGTGCCTGGATTACCACCAACTCGTGAGATAGAGTTTGCTATTGATCCGGTGCACGGGAGCTGGTCCCGTGTCTATAGCACCCTATCGGATGTCACCAACTGGAATCGGCGAGCTTAAGAAACAAATGGAAGAGCTTTTGGAGAAGCATTCGTCCGACCAAGTGTATCACCTTGGGGAGCGCCCGTGTGTATTAGTTAGGAAAAAGGACGGTACTTCAAGATTGTGCGTGGACTACGAGTGCAATTGAACAAGTTGACGATCAAGAACAAGTATCCTCTCCCGAGAATTGACGATTTGATGGACCAACTAAAGGGAGCAGCGGTGTTTTCGAAGATCGATTTGAGATCTGGGTATCATCAGATAAGAGTGAAAACAGAGGATGTACCCAAGACGCACCTGCCGATACTGGTCATTACGAGTACCTTGTGATGCCGTTTGGCGTGACGAATGCACCTGCTATCTTCATGGATTACATGAACCGCATCTTTCGTCCGTACTTGGATAGGTTTGTTGTCGTCTTCATTGATGACATCCTGATATATTCTCAGAATCAGGAGGATCATGCTGAACATCTCAGCATAGTTCTTCAAATATTGAAGGAGAAAGAGCTGTATGCAAAACTATCGAAGTGTGAGTTTTGGCTTGACGAAGTGAAGTTTTTGGGCCATGTGATCTCAAAGGAAGGAATCACGGTAGATCCATCAAAAGTGGAAGCAGTGTTACAATGGGAACAGACCAAAGTCTAGAATGGAGGTTCGTAGCTTCGTGGGCTTAGTGGATATTACAGGAGATTCATTGAAGGATTTTCCAAAATTGCTGGACCGCTCACCCAGTTGACAAAGAAGAATCAGACTTTTGAATGGACTGATAGAATGCGCGAGCGAGTTTCTAAGAATTGAAGGAACGACTCACTACTTCACCAGTATTGGTATTACCTGATCCGAATGAGCCATTCGAGGTGTATTGTGATGCTTCGTATCAAGGATTGGGATCTGTCCTTATGCAACACGAAAAAAGTGGTGGCCTATGCTTCGCAACAGTTGCGAGTGCACGAGAAGAACTACCCGACACACGATTTAGAGTTGGCAACTGTGGTCTTTGCTCTAAAGATATGGAGACATTTCCTTTATGGAGCAACGTTCAATGTCTTCAGTGACCACAAGAGCTTGAAATACTTATATGATCAGAAGGAGCTGAATATGAGACAGCGGAGATGGCTAGAATTCCTGAAGGATTACGACTTTCAGTTGTTGTATCATCCTGGCAAGGCAAATGTCGTGGCTGACGCCTTAAGTAGAAAGACTATCAGTGTTTCTGCTTTGATGATCAAGGAAAAGGAGCTCATCAAACAATTTAGAGATGTGTGGTCGTTTGTAAAGTTGAAACGGGAGAAATCTGCATGAATATGGTTACCATCTCAAGCGAGCTGATGGAAGATATCCGGGAAAAGCAGAAAGCCAATGAATTTTTGCAAGAAGTGCGAGAGCTGATAAAGCAAGGCAAAGAAACGAGTTCAAAGAAGGAACGGATGGAATTCTAAGATTTCGGAAAGAATTTGTATTCCTCGTGACCAAGAGCTTAGACAATATATTGTGGATCACGCTCACACGAGCAAGCTGAATATGCACCCGGGCATAACAAAGATGTACCAGGATTTGAAGAAGTTGTTTTGGTGGCACGGACTGAAAAGTGACGTTACTAGATGTGTATCGACTTGCCTAGTCTGTCAGAAAGCAAAAGTGGAACACCAACGACCTGCTGGATTGCTGCAACCATTGTCTATTCCTGAATGGAAATGGGACAGCATTGTAATGGATTTCATTGTGGGGTTACCTAAGACAAGAATAGGACATGACTCGATATGGGTAATAGTTGACCGACTTACAAAGTCTGCTCATTTCCTCTCGATTAATATAAGGTACAGTTTGGAGAAACTGACCCGACTGTATATTGGAGAAATCGTCAGACTGCATGGTATACCTACGAGTATAGTTTCGGATAGAGATCCGAGGTTTACTTCAAAGCTTTGGCAGAGTTTGCAAGCATCATTGGGAACGAAATTGCGCCTAAGCTCGGCATATCATCCGCAAACCGATGGTCAATCGGAAAGAACGATCCAATCTCTAGTAGATTTGCTTAGAGCTTGTGCCATTGAACGACCGGAGGTTGGGATCGATCTTACCATTAATAGAGTTCACTTATAATAACGCTTACCATTCGAGTATAGGGATGGCACCCTATGAAGCTCTATATGGAAGACGGTGTCGAACACCATTGTGTTGGTACCAAGACGGAGAGCGTCTTACGATTGGGCCGATATCATTCAACAGACGACCGAGAAAGTTAAGATGATTCAAGAGAAGATGAAGACTGCTCAGAGCCGGCAAAAAAGAGTTATGCCGATAAGAGAAGGAAACCTCTTGAGTTCGAAGAAGGTGAGCACGTATTCTTGAAAGTCACACCCACGACTGGGGTCGGCCGGGCTTTGAAATCTAGAAAACTCACTCCAAAATTTCTTGGACCTTACCAAATTCTTTGCCGTGTAGGTCCAGTAGCTTACCAAATAGCCTTACCTCCCATTCTTTCAAACATACACAATGTTTTCCATGTGTCACAGATTCGTAAGTATTTGCCTGGTCCAAGTCATGTGATAGCACCAGACACAGTACAGTTGAAAGAGAACTTAACTTATGAGGCACCTCCCGTGAGAATCGAGGATCGACGGATAAAGCAACTTCGAGGCAAGGAAATTCCATTAGTGAAGGTGATCTGGAATGAAGCAACTGGTGATGCTACTTGGGAATTAGAAGACAAGATGAAGGAGCAACATCCTGGATTGTTTTGAGGTATGTAAATTTCGAGGACGAAATTTCTTTTTAGTTGGGGAGTGTTGTAACATCCCGAAAACTGTTCATTCATTTATAAAATTTCATTTTATAATATTCTTGATTTTTAGGAATTTTTCTAGAATTTTACGGAAACGTCGAATATTTTAATATATTCCTCGTTTTGCGTGCACATTGGGCTGAGAATTTCTGAGACTAGTGTAACACTCCAGAAATTGATTATTTCATCATCAATAGTCATTTTCTAATATTTGTGATTTATGGGAATTTTTCTGGAATTTTACGGAAATGATGAATATTTTAATATATTCCTCGTTTTGCGTAAATACGAATGTAGTCGTGAAAACGATCAGTAACGTTTCAAAAACTGGAAAATAACATGACGAATAATCGTTTTATAATATTTGCAATTTTTGAGAATTTTCTCGGGAATTTTCCGAGAATGATGAATATTTTAATATATTCTTCGTTTTACGTGCATACTGCGCGGAACTGAGAAAATGTGACATTTTCTCTGTGAATCTTGGACTATGGATAAGTCGACGGGGGATCTTACTAAACCCGAGACTTGACACAGCTTTGAGGTTCGCACCATTTTTCGAGAAATCTTAACGGATAAAATAAATTAATACAAAAAAAATTCATCTCATCGATTAATTAAATTTTGATTTCTATCAACTGTAACTATTATCTATGGGATAATAGTGTGTAATAAAAATCCTATCACATTATCCTAATGCAATCTACTTTATGTCTAATCCATTCACTTTAATTCAAATTTAATATTAAATAATCAAAGCTTCTTTGAGAAGCTTTGACCAAATAATGACCCAATGCCCTTAGCTTCCTTTGGAAGCCAAAAATTCTGATCACTCTCTCCCCCTCTCACGTGCTGCTGCTGTTTGGGAAAGGAAGAAATTGGTTTTAATTAACCAAATATCACAATTACATCATTATCACCCAAAAGCCTATTTTCCTATCTCATTTACGTTCTTCCTCTTCCATTTCCTTCTTCAACATTTCTTTCTTTTCTCTTCCACTCACCTCACGGCAGCCCACTCTCCCATTTCCCCAACCATCACAAAAACAATACTTGATCATACTTTCTTAATCTCCAACTCATCCTCTTCAACATTTGTGCTTGGAGTTTTCAAGAAAGCCATCATCTTCAACCTCTTTTCAAGCTTTGAAGGTAAGCTTCCATGGCTGAAAATTTTCAGAATTTAACTCCATTTTCGTTTTCCATTTTCACCTTGATTTTATAGCTATTCTCTTCTTCATTTTCACACCATTACCTTGTCCTAATTCATGTTGCATTTTCTAGGGTTTTTGGAGCCAAAATCCGAAAATCAAAGGGGTTCTTGGAAGTGTTCTTGGTTCTTCTTCTTGGTAAGAGGAAGATTAATCCCCCTCAACCTCTTTAGCAACTAGGGACCTTGTATTTGATTTTTGGAAGAAAAACCACATAGTGGTTATTCTTGAATGTGCTTGTAAATTTGCTTACTTGCTTACTATCTTAGTTTAGCTTTGAGAAATGGATTGAATGGTTGTTTAATCATGTATGCTTGTGATTGGAATCCATGTTAGCTTGCTGAAAATTCTGGTTGCTGGACATCCATGGTGTGCCACGGTTTTGGGGCTGTTTTGGCTTGGAAAATGCATGATGAATGATGCTTAATTTTTTATCAATACATGCTTAATTTAATCAAGTGATTAATGTGGGTTTAAGTGGAGTAAAATTCTGGTTGTGTGATCCTAAGTGTGTCACGGTTTTGGGGCTGTTTTGGCTTGGAAAATGCATGATGAATGATGCTTAATTTTTTATCAATACATGCTTAATTTAATCAAGTGGTTAATGTGGGTTTAAGTGGAGAAAAATTCTGGTTGTATGATCCTAAGTGTGTCACGGTTTTGGGCTGGAAAATGTGGGGAAATTAAGTTAAAATTTTGATCAATGTAAAGCTTAATCAAGACAAGGAATTAAGGGCAAGTTAGGTGAACTAAAATCTAAAAATTTTGGCTAGAAGTTCCATGGTTCTTGGGGCTGTTTTGTGGGCTGAATTTGGATGGAATTTATGTCAAGAATGATGCTAGGTGAATTGAGTAAAGGAAGGACAAGTTAATGAAAAGAAAATGGTAATCTAGTAACCCCTTGAGTGTCACGGTTATGAGGGCTTGAATGAGGGAAATGATGACTAAAATTGTGAGATACTAAGACTTGAGTTAATCAAGAAATTAAGTAAAGCTTAATAGAAGATAATTTGTAACATTAATTTTCATAATGAATTATGGTTAAGACTTAGGAAATAAGCAAGAATTGCAAGGTAATCATAGTGATTAAATAAATTGGATCAAGTAACACTTAAATGGGACTAATCATGTGAATATGACTTAATTGAGACCTTGGGAAGGCCACGGCCTCTAGGTAAGATTTGGGCTAAAATTCCATAACCTATAACTTGAATTACAAGTATTTAAAGAGTACAAGAAATTAAGGGTTTCATAAATCTTAATGAGCCAATGAGATAATTATTATAAGACTTGAGGTTACTAGAAGAAAAGCACAAGAGAGTGTGAAACTTGGAGAGTTTGGGAAATCCATAATGAACCTAAAATGTACTTTGAGAAACATCTGGTTGACGATTGAGTCGGATGTACTTTGAGAAACATCTGGTTGACGATTGAGTCGGATGTATTTTGAGAAACATCTGGTTGACGATTGAGTCGGATGTACTTTGAGAAACATCTGTTGACGATTGAGTCGGATGTATTTTTTGAGAAACATCTGTTGACGATTGAGTCGGATGTACTTTGAGAAACATCTGTTGACGATTGAGTCGGATGTACTTTGGGAAACATCTGGTTGACGATCGAGTCGGATGTACTTTGGATTTATTCCCATGGAGTAGGATATTGGGCGTCCATGCATATGCATCACATTGTCATACATTTATTTATTGATGCTATTTTGTATACTATGAATGGTTGACTGCTCTTATTATTATGGACTGCCTGGATTTAACTGCCTGGATTGAACTGTCTGGATTTAACTGCCTGGATTTAACTGTCTGGATTTAACTGCCTGGATTTAACTGTCTGGATATTATGACTTATTCATATTCCCTGTCGATGACTGCCTGACTGGTTATCTGTTTAGAAATTTATTTATTGCCTTTACATGCTACGTGGGCGCTATGCACCGTTCGGTTCTTGGTTGCTGTATTGGTATTGATGGTAGGATATCTTACCTCTTTTCTGTATTGCTATTGTGCACTATTTGTATATACTTTATATTTGTCGAAGACGACGGCAAGGAGGTCGGTGCTACTGAACCTTCGAGCGGGTGGCCGTACCTCAACTAGCATTTGCTTGGAGATGGAGGCGCGCATGCACGGACTTCTGGGCGACGTGCGTCTGACCTTCTTGGGAGGGCCAGAATGCTGGCACATCAACCTCAGCCCGATCGTCTGTGTGTACCTCGAGACGTGTCTATTGCTCTAGCCTGGAGGCGACACGAGATGCCGGTTCTCACCTGCCATATTCGACTACGTCTGGAGTTTTATCTACCCATTCGCGAGATGTGGGGTTCTCGTTTCCACAACCCGCGTGAAGACTCATTTGATTCTACAGCTCGAGCCCCGTCCCGTGTCTCTACTATTCCTATGGTGATTTCCTCTGATGATGAGGAAGATCCTGAGGAAGATCCCGAGGAAGTCCCTGAGGACGACCCCGAAGAGGACCCTGAAGAGGATCCTGACACGATTCCTCCTCACATGAGGGATTGACATCACTGGTAGCTACTGATGGCTGCCTTTTATTTTGGGGGCCCGATGGTATTTTTGTCTTATGGGTTGTATATTTTGTTATTCTCGGGAGTAGTGTTGATATGTAAATCCATAGGCAGGTATAGTTTTGCTTTTTGGATTGATTCCAGGCTTGTAACTAAAACACCGTTATATTTAAGTATATGTATGTATGTTATTCAGGTGAAATTTTGTTTACTGTTTTATTTTACAGTAATTAACATTCCGCGTTGTTATCATTATTATATAAGAAAAAAAAATTATACTGCTATTTTTACATATTAAGTATCAGGTAATTCAACCTTTAATTATTTAAACCGGGTCTTAAGTGATTAATTATTTAATTTCCGTATTTTATTTTATTTGACAAATGTGACGTTCCCTCCAGAAAAGGGGCATTACAGTATTGGCGTAGATAATCTCACCTCTTTGTGTGTATATTTGCATATTATATTTTTAATTGAGTAAAGACATAGAGAAAGAACTAGTACAAGAAGCAGAAGAAGAATTACTTCTCACGTCTGGGAACGTGGAATTTTGATAAGATGACATCAAGACCCGGTTTCTTTGGTTGCGTGAGGTTGCAATTCCATGGTGGAGCTGAAGCATGGAGGACTAGTCCTGATGAGAGAGGACTAATTTACGAAGGAGAATTGACGGTCTTTATAAGTAGAGATTATCGTAGGAACCCATTTTTTACTGCAACTATCTTTGTTCATATTGAGTTTCCTTTGCACATTAGGCGACATTGGGACACTAGGTATTATGTCCCAACAGAGATTAGCATTGTGTCGTCTGCTCGAACACCTGTCCGTAGGCCTTCACATCATAACAGATTCCTATCTACTGAGGAATCTGAGGAGGACCCGTCTGAGGGTTCTGCTGCTTAAATAGACTTGGGCGAGTCTAAAACTCTATTATAAACAAGTCTGTAATATTATTTTAAGTGTGCCATTTACTTTTGGAAGCAGGGTCTGTATTCTAAATAATGTTCTAATATTGTCTATGTAAAATATGTATGATGTATGATTATGTGTGAGTTTGATATGATCTTTTATTTTCTGCTAAGTTTATTTTGTGAAAACAAAAGAAAAAAAAAATTTTACGACCCGTAATTTTATGACTACATTACATTATTATAACTTGGGGTAATTCGGTAATAATAACGTATACATGTGACACCCTACGGTGGGTGTTACATTAGTTGGTATCAGAGCCCAAGTTAGAGTCTTTTGGGGTTGTGGTTAGGTCTGTCTTGTTTATGTTGTGTGATTCTCTGTTTATGGTTTCTTGGTCTGAAACTTGAATTTGTCTTTCTTGTGTTGTTCAGTTTAAATAGGAAAGAATAATGGCCGGACGTGGACGTGGACGTATCAATAATTGAAACGATATGGAGCTTAATGGGAGCGATAATGGGAATGGTAATGGGAACATGGCTGCAAATTGTAGCAAAGAATGCAGAGAATGGCGGAAGTGGTTGCACAACAAAATCAACGGGCTAATGAAAATGTGCACAGTTTGTCTGAGTTTCGAAGGAATAATCCACCGAAGTTTCGTGGAGAGTTTGATCCGAAGAAAGCTGAACTTTGGATCCAAGAACTTGAAAAGATATTTGATGGTATGGGTTGTGCTGATGAACGGAAGCTTACGCTGGCAACGTTTATGCTGGTTGGAGATGGTGAACGTTGGTGGACAGGAGCTAGAAGACTGTTGGAAGCCGAAGGAAGGATGGTGACATGGCAAGTTTTTAAGCAAAAATTTCTGGAGAAATATTTTCCCGCAAGTGTGAGGTATATGAAGGAAATGGAATTTCTGAGCTTACGACAAGGATTGATGTCCGTAAGTGAGTATGCGGCAAAATTTGAAAGTCTGTCTCAGTTTTCGAGATATTTGCAGATGAATCCAGATGAGGGCTGGAAATGCAGGAAATTTGAGGAAGGATTAAAGTTGGATATTAAGAGAGCTGTATCAATGTTGGAGATTAATCAATTTCCAACTTTGATTGAAAAATGTCGTAAAATTGAAGAGATTGATCATCAACGAGCGACAAGAAACAAGAATTTTGGACCTGCAAGGTTTCAAAAAGGAAAGAGTACTCAAGCAAGTCGCTCTCAGCAAAAGCCATCTATGAAACCTACAGGAAGTCAGACTAAGAAGCAATTTGTGGGTGGAAGTTCTAGCGGCAATAAGACAAGTCAAGCTGGGACTCCTATTCGATGTTTCAAATGTGGGAAGGGTCATCTCACGAAAGATTGTCAACATAAAGAAGTTGTTTGTTTTAAGTGTGGAAAGCTTGGACACTTCTCTAAAGACTGTGATCAGATAAAGAAGGAATCCTCTGTGGGAAATGTTCGAACTGCATGACCACAGGCGGGAGGTCGTGTCTTTACAATGAGCGAAGAAGTAGCTGCTAAATCTGAGAACTTGATAATGGAGGAGGTGTTGGTGTATGCCCTAGTGGCCAATACATTTTGTTTGTATTGACATACATTATATTATGCTATTTTATATATGAGGCATTTCATTTATTGTGTTCTTTTTGATAAACATAATAAAGTCCTTAGAATAGTAAGTTTGATGCCATAGGACATCAAGTGGATGACTTGATCGTGAGATCCTTTTGGTTACAACACTATTCTTAAATGTCCCTAGTCAAGTATTATTGTTAATTAGGACAACAATAATACATTGAGACTAGTATGTGTAGAGACTGATGACCGCATCTCACGGGTCATGGATATGAGATATCAAGTCTTCACATTGGTACATATTAGAGTAATGATGTACTTGGGTGACCCACCATGAGAACGCTACATGGATCGTTACGTGAGTGTCATAAGCGATTCTCATAGTGATAATGGTGTTTGTGGTCCTTTGACCTGAAATCACTACGATTCCTACATGAGGAGTTGTGTGTTTTAATGCCATCAAACGTCATCTATAACAAGGTGATTATAAAATTGGTTATTGGACATACCGCAAATCATGCAGAGGGATGTGAGTGACCTAGATGGAATTTGTCACTCCTACATAACAGAGCGATATCTTCGGGCCCCCGATTGAGTGAGACTCGCGAAATGCATGGCCATGCTCAAATGAGTCAATATGAGATATTGATCTCATTTATTGTTACAAAGTCTACTCGAGTATCATGAAACGAATGATTGGACTATACAAGGGTGACGCATTCCATGCTTTGTGTTCAATCTAGATATCTTGACAAAGGGACTAAACTACACTAAACATTGATCACGGATAGGTTATGTCAAATCACCGACATTCTCATTACTTGGGTAGCGTGATGTGTTGCTAGATACCACTCATTTGTTTGTAATATTAAAATGAGATTTTAATATTACTACCAACGTCATGAGAACCTGCAGGTCGCACACTTAGAACAGTGCTAAATTGGAGCAATAAGGATCCAAGTTGGACTCGGATTCAATTGTGGGCCTAACTCATGACAGATGGGTTTTAGGGTTGTACACTTACCTTGTTACTCGCTCACACTCACTTAAGGCAGCCACTATTATAAATAGTACTGTTAAGGGGGCTGCTATAGATGTTACATCACAACCCTAGCCGCACCTAAGAAAGTGAGTGAGAGACAGTGAAAGGAAAGGTTCTTCTCTTCTATTCGCAGCCTAGCACCGCGAAACAGAGGCGTGACTCCTTTTGCAAGTCTATTCGTGTGGATACCGCAGAAACATCGTCGCTATTACGGTGTTGGTGATTCACCTCGCTTGTGTTTATCACGCTTCAAGAGGTAATTTTTAAAAACTCGGATTATGGACTTTTCGCATGGATCCTGTGTGGGAATCCTATTATTCCGCTGCGAGATATTTTGATCCACAATTCCCAACAGGAGGGTACTATTGGAGGTAATCCTTTAACCAAACTCTATGGTTCAGGGGCAACACATTCTTTCATTGCATGTGATAGTGTTGAACGTTTGGGATTGATCAGATCGCCTTGCCATATGATCTGAATGTTTACTCCTACTGATAAGTCTGTAGTTACATCAACAGTATGCCTGAATTGTCCTATCTGTGTTAGGGATAGAATCTTTTATGTGGACTTGATCTGTTTGTCTCTTTCCAAAATTAATGTAATTTTGGGAATGGATTGGTTTTCTTCTAACCATATCCTAATTGATTGTTCGAATAAGATGTTAGTGTTTCCTGAGGCTAAGGATCCTAGATTCCTAACGGCTACTCAAGTGGAAGCTTGTTTGAAGGAAGGAGATCATGGGCATCTATTGTTATCTTCTTTAGAGGTGCAATGTGAAGATGCCTTAAAGGATATTTTCGTAGTTAACGAATTTCCTGAAGTGTTTCCTGAAGATATACCAGGACTACCATCGGTAAGGGAAATCGAGTTTGCCATTGATCTTGTAACTGGAGCTGGACCGATATCTATAGCGCCCTATCGGATGTCGCCGGTAGAATTAGCCGAACTAAAGAAACAATTGGAGGAATTATTAGAGAAACAATTCGTGAGACCTAGTGTGTCACCATGGGGAGCTCCAGTATTATTGGTCAAGAAGAAGGATGGAACTTCACGTCTATGTGTAGACTATCGGTAACTAAATAAAATCACGATTAAGAATAAATATCCACTTCCAAGGATAGATGATCTGATGGATCAATTGCGAGGAGCCGCAATATTTTCCAAGATTGATCTACGTTCGGGTATCACCAAATACGTGTGAAAGTGGAGGATATTCCCAAAACAAATTTTCGAACTCGTTATGGGCATTATGAATATTTAGTGATGCTTGTTTGGTGTGACAAATGCACCACCATATTCATGGACTTCATGAACAAATTTTTCGTTCATACTTGGATAAGTTTGTTGTTGTCTTTATAGATGACATTTTAATTTATTCTCGAAGTCAGGAGGAACATGCTGAACATCTCAGGGTGGTTCTTCAAATTTTGAAGGAGAATAAGTTATATGCCAAGTTGTCCAAATGTGAATTTTGGTTGAGCGAAATTCAATTTTTGGTACACGTGATATCGGAGAAAGGAATTGAAGTTGATGCTTCAAAGGTGAAGACAGTTTTGGAATGGGAAAGACCAAAAATTGTAACAGAAATCCGTAGTTTTGTCGGATTAGTTGGTTATTATAGACATTTCATTGAGGGGTTTTCAAAGATTATAGGACCTCTTACCCAACTTACACGAAAGAATCAACCGTTCGTGTGGACTGATGCATGCGAAGAAAGTTTTGAAGAATTAAAAAGATGATTGACTACTTCACTAGTGTTGATTCTACTTGATCCAAATGAACCTTTCGAGGTATATTGTGATGCTTCATACCAAGGATTGGGTGGTGTACTTATGCAAAACCGTAAGGTGGTGGCTTATGCTTCAAGACAGTTGAAAAATCATGAGAAGAATTATCCGACTCATGACTTGGAGTTAGGCAAATGTGGTGTTTGCGTTGAAAGTATGGAGACATTTTCTTTATGGAGCTACGTTCACTGTTTTTAGTGATCATAAAAGCTTGAAGTATCTGTTTGACCAAAGAGAGTTGAACATGAGGCAAAGGCGTTGGTTAGAATTTTTGAAGGACTATGATTTTCAATTACAGTATCATCCCGGAAAGGCGAATGTCGTAGCGGATGCATTGAGTAGAAAAGTACTTAGTTCTTCTGTTATGATGATCAAGGAGAAGGAGTTGATAGAAGAATTTCAAGATATGCGATTATCTGTAAAATTGACGCTGGGCAAGATGCGTTTAAATATGATCACCATTTCAAATGATTTGATGGATAGAATTCGTGAAGGACATAACATTGACCAGTATTTGCGAGAAGCAAAAGAAGCAAAGAGCCAAGGTGCAGAGGTAGAATTTAGCGAAGGTGCTAATGGAATCCTAAAGTTTAAAGGAAGGATTTGTGTGCCTAATGATCAAGAACTTAGAAAGATGATTTTGGATGAAGCTCATCGAAGTAAACTGAGTATGCATCCAGGAGCCACAAAGATGTACCAGGATTTAAAACAATTATATTGGTGGCAAGGAATGAAGAAAGATGTTGCAGAATATGTATCATCCTGTTTGGTTTGTCAGAAGGCTAAGGTGGAACATCAAAGATCTTCGGGAATGTTACAACCTTTGCCTATTCCTGAATGGAAGTGGGATGACATAGCAATGGATTTCGTGACGGGACTACCAAAGACTCGGAAGGGTCATGATGCCATTTGGGTAATTGTTGATCGGCTTACAAAGTCGGCTCACTTTTTACCGATTAATATTAAGTACTCAATGGAGAAGTTGACCCAAGTGTACATCGGTGAAATCGTCAGACTTCATGGTGTACCAACCAGTATTCTTTCTGATCGAGATCCGCGCTTTACATCAAGGTTTTGGAACAAATACAAGAAGCATTGGGGACAAAGTTACGTCTCGAGTTCTACTTACCATCCACAAACGATGGTCAATCGAAAGAACAATTCGGTCTGGAAGATTTATTGAGAGCTTGTGTTCTGGAGCAACCGGAGGTTGGGATGAATTCTTGTCATTAATAGAATTCACATATAATAACAGCTTTTCACTCAAGTATAGGGATGGCACCCTATGAAGCATTGTATGGAAGACGATGCGAACACCATTATGTTGGTATCAAGACTATGTGAGAGTGCTATGTTAGGACCAGAAATTGTACAACAGACAATTGAGAAAGTGAAGATGATTCAAGATAAGATGAGGGTGACCCAGACTCGACAAAAGAGTTATGCTGATAAAAAGAGAAAATTTTTCGAGTTTGAAGAAGGTGACCATGTATTTTTGCGAGTGATGCCTATGACGGGTGTTGGGCGAGTGCTTAAGTCCTAGAAGCTCATTCCAAAATTTATTGGACCATATCAGATTTTACGCCGGGTAGGTCGGGTAGCATATCAGATTGCATTACCACCTTTTCTGTCAAACCTTCACAATGTATTTCACGTATCACAACTACGAAAATATATTTCTGATCCTACTCATGTCATTGAGCCAGACACGGTTCAGTTGAAGGAGAATTTAACCTATGAAACCTTTCCAGTGAAGATTGAGGATCGAAGGACAAAACAACTTCGAGGTAAGGAAATTTCACTGGTTAAAATTGTTTGGAATGATGTAAGCGGAGAAGCCACATGGGAACTAGAGGAAAAGATAAAAGAACAATATCCGTATTTATTTTGAAGGTGTGAAATCGAGTTCATCAAGTTTCGAGGACGAAACTTTTGTAGAGGGGGAGAATTGTAACACCCCAAACTTCCTATGTATTAAATAAGTAATTTTAACAGTTAACAGAATTCTACTGTTTAGTGATTTTTGTGCACTGTAAAATTATTTTAAATATTTTGTCTGCATATTTGACCATTTTGAGTGATTTGTTCTGTGTCAGGAAAATAATAATTTTCGGGCCAGAAAAATTTATGTAATTTAATTTTTACTGCTTAGTCAAAATTAATTTACGTAATCTGTTTGGATATTTGTGAATTTTCTAATTTTTATGATTTTATGTGTGATTTTGAAATTTTTACGGCTTGTGGGCCTCACGAGATGTATGTGGGCCCAGGTAGCCATACGTGGGCCCAAGTGGGTCCCGCAAAGTGAAAATTTTTCTACGCATAGAAAAATTTGTACTGTTTAGACGGAGACAGGGGATCTTACTAAACCTGAATCCGAAAACAGTTTTAGAAAATTTCCTTTATCGTATTTTTACTATATTTATTTACCGTGATGGTAAAAATACAGTAAATGTATGTTTTGTGGGGTTACAGTGAATCAAAATAATATTCTATATTATTAAGTTAATATTGGTGGATTAGATATCCACCATTAATTTAATTAACATTGGAGATTTAATCTTGATTTAATTAACGGTGAGATTTAATCTTGAAAATAAATAGGATTAATTATAACCGTTGGATGGAAAATTAAATCAAGGGTGGAGATTTACTCTTGTAAAATAACTTTGACCATTATGAACCCTTGGATGAAGATTAAATCAATGGTTGAGATGGACCATTAATAACCATTAGATTTGAATTAATGGTGTAGATTTAGTCAACAAAACTTTACTACAACAATTTTGGACCCTTAGATGTAAAGTTTGAAGGTGTAATCTTGACCCTCCATTTTGAAGACTCATCTAAGGGCTAGGAATTAAAGGAGAAAGATCCAATGGCTCAAAAGAAGTCTTCCATCTACAACCTAAACCTAATGGCTATTTTAATCCAAACCATCCTTTTAATCAAGGGCTAGGATGGCTTAGGAAAGATGACCATGCAAATTAATCACATGTTGCATGCAAGGAGAAGGGGGACGGTTTTGCATGCATTTTGGAGAGGAGACAAAGCTAAGCATAGCTTTTTAGCCAAGGAAAAAGATGAAGACAATTGCCAAGTGTCTAGACCATTTCCTATTGATCATTAATGCTTATGTTCTTCAAACTTCACTTTACATTTCTCTCCTATGCATGCTACGGCTATGCAGCCCATTTAGAGACAAAATAACTCATTTCCTCACTTCACCTTCTCACTTCATCATTCCTTCTCATTTTCACCTAAGTGCCAAGAAGAAAAACCAAAGAAAACACCATCTTTCTCTCCTACAAGGCCATTCGGCCAAACTCTCCAAATTCATTTCCATCACTCTTTAATTTCATACAATCAAGTTTCTTAAATCCTCACCTTGTTCTAAACAACTTTCTTGTTGAGAATTTTCTCAAATTCTTACATCTTGAAGGACTTTTTCTAAGATCAAGCTTAAGGATTCTTGAAGTGGAGAGTAAGGAAAACTTCATTTCTTCTTTCATTTTCCATGATTCTAACCATGTTTGATCCATGGTTCTTCTTGTTCAAGCTTGATGTACTAATTTTCTTGTGTTTATTTCATGTCTAAGAAAGTTGTGTTGGTGGAGATCTTGTTCAAATTTCAAGCAAGGAGCTCTTGTGGTTCTTCAAGAGGTAAGAGAGAGATTTATCTCACCAACCAAGCTTGGTGGTGAGAGATGGCTATATTTGATGGATGATGAATCCATGTGAGGATTCATATCCATGGTCATGTAATAAATTATTTGTGTTATGTGTTTTTAATTATTTTGTTTATGCTTGATATGCTTTGCATGAATTAATTGTGTATGCATGCTTAGTATGATTTTTACTTGTTTATATGGTATGCTTATAATATGCATGATGATATATGTTAAATATATTATGATGGATGTATGTTGAAATAAGTAAAATTTTGGCTCCAATGGCCAAAAGAGAGGTTCGATTTTGATGCCCAAAATTAGGGTTCATGTTGAAAAATTTTCAAGAACAAGGAAATTAATTTTTGGGTCCCTAGAACAATAAGATTTTTTGCCAAAACACCTCAAATTAGGTGTTCACCAAATTAATATTTTCATGAATAATAAAATTTTATGATTTGAGAAGTAAAGGAAATAAACAAAAGGATTTTGGTTTTTGCAAAAGAGAATACACACGTTTTCTTTTTAGTTATGTTGATATTAATTAATTTTGCGTAGAAACAAAAATGTAATTCATTTAAGTTATAAGAAAAATCCTTCATGGTTCAAATGACCATTTTTAAGGTCTTGATAATTTAGAAAAAAAATTTTTGATGTTATAAAATATAAGAATTTTCAAAATAAGGATTTTGAAAAGAGAATTAAAGTGTTGTCAAGTGAAATTTTCATAAATAAAAGAAAAAGGGAGATTGAAGGTGCTAAACTTCAAATTGTTTTCAAGGAGAATTAATTTTTGAAAGTGATTTAGAAATATAAAAAAAAACGTTTGTAACTTAAATTTACTAAGTAGAATTTATTCATTGGGTTTTGGAAAACGTTATGAAATTTAAAATTAGAAATAGTAATTAAATCAACTAAATGTAATTTTGTAAAATTAAATCAATAAAAAGTGATGTTTAGAAAATATATTATGGAAAAGAATTTTTTTAAGAATCGGAAGAAAATAATGTAAGAAATTATATTAAGAAAAGTCTAAAATAATATTTTAAAGTTAAGAAATATTTTACGAAAGGTAAAAACGGTGAAAAAAAATGATTTATGTAACTCAAAAACGTAATTTTTAAATTATGCGATTTGAAAAATGTTAAAATATTTCTACACAATTTTTAAAGTGTTTAAATATTTTACACGATCGAAATGTTGTAGAAAAATTGCTATGCAATTTAAAAATTAAAGAATATTTTTACGCATTTTAGAATACAGTAGAAAATTGTTACGTAATAGAAATGTTACAAATCGTTGTTTACGTAATAAAATATCACGTGACCATAAAAATGTGACAAAAATATTTTATGAATGAGAAAAATTCAATAATATAAGGTTGCTGTTAATTATATAATAAACTTTACAGTTAAAAATCAGTATGTGAATACTGTACAAGAAATTGGGCAATTTGCTTATAATTGGCATGAATCCATTTTATGAACGTAAAATAGTATTTGAACTTTGTATGAGAAATTATGTGATTTACCTTTGGTTGGTAATTGGTGCATTACACATGCATTGAAAATGGTCCGATGGACTGGATATGGCTAATTGTCTAGGAGAAACGTACACCTCTTGAGTGGGTGCGATACGCGTAGTGTAGGTCACTTGTGGACCTTGGGGGCATCGGGGTGCGGGTTGCTCACAATGGGCAGTTGGTAGCTCTTCTGTACCGTGGGTTAGACCGATGCAACACACCAATGATCTAGACCGAGACACTATTCTTAATCGAGATCTGACAAAGACTGTTGTGTATGTGCTAGATGTGCAAGATATAATTATAAACACTTGGTCTGAAGCACGAAATACCAGCAGCTCTTTTCGATCAATTTCTCCGACTTGAGTATTAGCTCCATGGAGTAGGACATTGAGTCTATGTGCGCATGCATGAAACTGAGCATCTATATCTATATGATGGTGTTGCTGTAATTGTTGTATGATTTAAACAGTGATAGTGGCATAATGATAATTATTATTTTGCACTATGATGATGGTATAATTGTGATCATGATATGATATTTTTGCATGATGTGTTGTTTGTATTATCTCTGTACTATCATGCTTATATTGGTGTAGATAATCTCACCTCTTTGTGTGTATATTTGCATATTATATTTTTAATTGAGTAAAGACGTTGAGAAAGAACCAGTACAAGAAGCAGAAGAAGAATTACTTCTCACGTCTGGGAACGTGGAATTTTGATAAGATGACATCAAGACCCGGTTTCTTTGGTTGCGTGAGGTTGCAGTTCCATGGTGGAGCTGAAGCATGGAGGACTAGTCCTGATGAGAGAGGACTAATTTACGAAGGAGAATTGACGGTCTTTATAAGTAGAGATTATCGTAGGAACCCGTTTCTTACTGCAACTATCTTTGTTCATATTGAGTTTCCTTTGCATATTAGGCGACATTGGGACACTAGGTATTATGTCCCAACAGAGATTAGCATCGTGTCGTCTGCTCGAACACCTGTCCTTAGGCCTTCACATCATAACAGATTCCTATCTGCTGAGGAATCTGAGGAGGACCCGTCTGAGGGTTCTGCTGCTTAAATAGACTTGGGCGAGTCTAAAACTCTATTATAAACAAGTCTGTAATATTATTTTAAGTGTGCCATTTACTTTTGGAAGCAGGGTCTGTATTCTAAATAATGTTCTGATATTGTCTATGTAAAATATGTATGATGTATGATTATGTGTGAGTTTGATATGATCTTTTATTTTCTGCTAAGTTTATTTTGTGAAAACAAAAGAAAAAAAAAATTTTACGACCCGTAATTTTATGACTACATTACATTATTATAACTTGGGGTAATTCGGTAATAATAACGTATACATGTGACACCCTACGGTGGGTGTTACAACTTGTACGATCCGTGCACTTGTGAAAAATTAACAACAATTTCCAATGAACATTATGGACATATGTATTTGATTAATATGTATGTAGTGACATTGTAATGCTAAGTATGTTTTTGTATACCACATATATTGAGATTCTGGTCTTAGGATGTTACACATGGCGGCATGAATCCCAAATGATAGCTTCCACTATCTTTTGACCACGTGGCGTACTGTACCTAACAGAGCAGTTGAAAGGATAGCGCTTAGAGT
The DNA here is from genome assembly GCA_029884595.1 of Ormosia semicastrata. NCBI lineage: Eukaryota > Viridiplantae > Streptophyta > Magnoliopsida > Fabales > Fabaceae > Ormosia > Ormosia semicastrata. The sequence goes on along the minus strand of JAQQTO010000062.1, from coordinate 11,201,064 downwards.
TGAAACAATGCATGACATTTTACGGGAATATATAAATTGGATAACGGACTTGGATCATGATATTATAACAAATCATAATACGGATTTCAGTTCATGATCAAATGACTTTCAGAATTAAATGAGTCCCACAAACAAAATATGTATGGGGGCAACTTACTATGAATCCCGGATGATAGTGTATTGACTTTAAGCAGAGTGATCCATTTCGGATCCCAATCTTATTCATTAACACTGGAGGCATTCTACCATATATCACGAACCTCGACCTTTGGTAAAAACATTGTGAAATCCGACATTTATATTATGACTTGGATCCCTTTTGTCCCATGTATGTCGTTTGCTCCTTTTGAATTCAAACGTCTTGACACTCAGCTGTCACATCTAAGCGCCAAGCTGGGGACAACTGTTCTAAACTAGGTTTCGAGTTAGCAGTTCATGAGCAACCTAGCCTGCTATAATTGGATCTCTGATATTTATACACACTATTAGATAATTATATCTACTTATTTATGATGAATAAATCTCTCACAGGATCTCTCATAGATAAGGAAATTACTTATATCCATCATAAATAGATGAATTAATTATAAGAAATAACAATTTCATTAGATTCTTATCTTAATTAATAACATTTAACATAGATTTAAACATGATTCTTATCAACCAAGACACTTCTATAAATACCACATAAGGTAGTAAATGTATGCATCTAATTCTAAACATTACATATCTTATGCATAATTTAACTTGAGCAGTAGAGTATCTTTTGTAAGTTCTCTCTCTCTCACACCATCGTCACAATCACCATACATCCAAATAAACCACCATTGTCAAGCCATTTAGGTATTTATCCAAACTCCATTCAAAACAACTTGTTACCAATTTTTAGTGTTGTGCGGAACAAATTTGCATGTATTATTAATAAAAGGTTGATACTTTTGCTAAGAATTTTATTGTTGATACCTTTCTAATCATGAAGCAATCAGTAGTATCAGTTTTCTGGTTTTAAAAATGCCGTCAAGGTTTATCTTGTTACATTGTTTCAGCTAAAATCTGAAATTTAGCCAACAATTTTAATATAGTAAAATAAAGTAAATACATAATTTGATTTCTAAAGAATGTTCATTGTGTGTTTTCAATTATCGAAAGCATTGTTTAAAAATTTGGATCGAACAACAACTCAGGAGGAATATTAAGTCATTAGTTCAACTAATAAATTACTGATTTTATTTAAAATTAAATAAATATAGATATATTATATATTATTTAAAATGTATTTTAACTATTGTAATATAATGTATATTCATATTTCACCGTCATAAAAAAAAACTTAATTTATGAGAAATTACTGTCAATGAAAAATAATAAAATTGACTAATTAATATCTTTTTATTTTGTTATCATTTTATGTGATATTTAAGATAATGAACACCATGAAATCACTGTTATAAAAAAGTAATGATACTTATATATATTTTTACTTATATTATTTTATATTTTTATTTTTTAGTATTTAATTATAACTAGATTTATTTTATTTTTTAAATATTTATATTTTAATTTTATCATATAAATAAATATATGATAAATATGTGTGATATTAATATATAATAAACATTTTCCTATCGAAAAGATAATGACCATCGTTACATGGATAATAACAACTTTTATTTAGATAAAAAAAGAATGCATGTCATACGAGTTCCCACGTGATTCCACCAACTCCACACAAAAAATTATTAGGTACTTTTAGATAGAATTGAGAAAATGGGTCAATCCGTTCTGACCGCTCTGACCCGCTTTAACTCGTTAAAATATGGAAGCGAATAGGTTATCCGCTTTTAAAAATGAAGTTAGAAGAACCCACTTGCGCCGCTTTTTAAAGCGAGTTGAATGATTAAGCTACCATATAAAAGATAAAATAAAAAAAATAAATGAATTGGCAGTCAATCTACTTAATCCGCTTAAAAAATAAAAATAAAATTATATAAAAAATTAATAAATACTATAAAAACATAATAAATAATAATAATAAAAAATTACGAATCACAAATTTAAAATATAATTTTTAAAATAATTAATTAAATATTCAAACATAAATTATATAACATCAAATAGTTTTTTATTTATAATATTATTTATCATTTTTTTTTAAAAAAAAAGAAATAACTCCTGCAGGCCAACTCCGCTCTACTTGCTTAACCCGCGGGTTATGCGAGGGAGATTATGCGGGTTGAAAAAAAAATATAAATTTAATCTTTAAACTTAACCCGTAAAAAAATAACAAATTAACGAATTAACCCGACGGGTTGAACCCGTTTTGCCAGCTCTACTTTTGGAGCGTAAACTATGATTATATTCATCCCATTTAAATTATAACACCTAACATGGAACCTACCTGTAACAAAAATTTAAAAATAGTAACTAATCATGGTGAACTATTATTTTATTGTTAAAAAAATATACAAAACTTCTTCCTCTGTTCTAGAATGGCCGTATTTCCCATCGAAAGCCATCTGAGACTCGAGATCGTAGCACCTCCAGGTTCCCACTGTCCATTTGTCCAAAGCCATCTTCTGAGATTCGAGGTCGTGGCGGCTCCAGTGACGGGAGGGCGACAAGGGCAGCGAAGTGGGTCTGAGGAAGCTCTCAAAAATGGTTCTTTGATAGCTACCTTCTGATTTTGGTCTAAGTATTCCCTTGGGCATCTTCTATGATCTTATTTTCTGCCTCTTTTCTCTTCTTGATTTCTCTGTTCTGTTGAAAAGGAAATTGCTTGAAGCCTTTGAGGGAAATATGCAATACCATGGGGAAAGTATATGCCAATCACATTGAAATTAATAATTTTTGCAGAATCTTCTGCTTTACCGAACATTTCTAGGCTATTGCATCGCATAGCAATGACTTTTCCAGGGAAGAATATGCAAAGGAACATAATAGACTCTTGGATTTAGGGTTCTCTAATATTTTGTCAATTTAAAAAAAAACTAAATATATTTATTATTTTTTATTAGAAAACTTAACTATAGTTGTCTCATGATTAAGTGTCATAATTTGAATGGGGTAAAAATAATCCTAGTTGGAATTTCTCCATTTTCATTGCTTCGTCATCTTCATTTCAAAGTCCAAAAACCACAAGAATTAAGTTGCAGAAATTGAAAAGCCCCTCAGCCAGTTTCCTTTCTTCTTCTTAGAGTTTAGCTTTTTGATTTCTCACTACTTTTTCACTCCTGTGTTGCTGACCCAGGTGATCCTTCTCCTCCTCTTCTTCTTCAACGACTCAACCTCTGTTCCACCTCTTCTCCAACTATTCAACCATGACTCTTGTATTTTGTGTTTCTAGCATCGCTGCCCCCTTGCTCTGCTTGACTACAATGCCACCCTGAGGCTGGCGTCCGTCCACTTGCACAGGCGATTGGGTGTTTCTCCGGTTCGCACAAATTTGGCCGAGTTACCGAGTCACTCAAATCCGGCCGGTTTATTCCGGTTCACACTGGTTCCGTCCGATTCGATTACATTTCCAATTGAATAACCAGCGTGGACCGACCAAATGATTGGTTAACTGATTTAATGGTCTGATTGGCTGGTTCAGCCGAGTTTTAAAATACTATCCGAAATTATACGCGCGAGCAATTTAGTCCATGAAATTATGAAATGACCAATAAGTTCACCATTTTGTCATTGATGTTCATGACTTACGGGTATTAAATTGTGCACACGCACACTTTCGAAGACTAAAGACACGCACACTTTCGAAGACTAAAGACACGTAATGTGAATCTTTTAAAAACCAAATTGTGTACTTACTCTAAAATGAAATGTGCCAGCAGACAAAACCACTCTACAACTAGTGTCCAAACCAAACAATTTCTTGAACACTTGGATGTGTTGATGCAAGTCTGCTTCTATGGTATTAAAACTGTTCACTAGATTTTCAGAGCTGAAACAATGTAGCAAACAATACTATTTTGCATTTGTTTTGTTTTCTGGATAGGTGTCACTAATCCATTGCATTATTGCAACAAGAATTGAGTTTTTATTTTTTTTATTTTTTTTTTATTTTTTTTAAAATCAACCTAATGAACTAAAATGGAATAGGGATACAAATCTTACATCATTAAATTTTAGAAAAATGCCACTTACGCAATTTTAAGAAATACACCACTTCACATTTGAGATATGTGGTAGACTCAAAGTGTAAGTATACAAAAAATAAAGTGAGAACAACCATAATTAGATTATAGAAACTATATAGATGTGATGTGATGTATGTGTAACTGTGTGTGGGTAGATGTACTTTCAATTTTATAGACAAGAATTCCATCAGTTCTCTAGCTAGTGCGAAAGTACACTACTGGAGAAAGACATTGATATGCCGGTAGTTGCTATGGTACCCTTATAGGTATCATACTTATAATGTGTTGTTGAATATTTATTGGAGGTTCAATTCACAATAAATGTTTAAAAGTGCGAGATTCATAAGTGTTGTTGAAATAAGATAAATCCCTTGTTATATATCGTTAAATGTGTATTAATTTAACTATGCGGGTTATCGTTGTCTCCTATTTTAGCTATATTGAAGTGATATATATTCAATGATATCGAGGGATTTCTCTTGCTTTTAGAATACTTAAGAACTTTTTTTTTTGTATTGGAGTCAGGTGATGTTTGGGCCAGTTTACACGCACCTCGACTAATCAACCTCCCCGATTCGATCAAAGGTAAGACATCCACTTAAGAATTTCTCATTTAAAATTTCATTAAATATAACGAACATTTTATAAATATTTGACAACTCAATAAAAATTTTCTTAAAGCATGTGTAAACAATCACTCCATTGCACAATCATGATAAAAGTTCAAATTTCTAGGAAGCGAGAATCAATGATCAATATACATCAACCTGCAAGAAAGAATAAACTGTTGTAGAAGCCTAAGGGGAGTTATCAATTGGTAATTCTTTTGTTCTTCATCACTTCCTTTAAGTCAAGCTTCGTTGGTCTCTACCACAAGTTTCAATTGAAGCCAGGGGAGGCACCTTGTGTATGCTAACCGAGGTTGTCGTCTCCCCCCCTGCACAACATTTATGTTTCCAACAACAACTTAAAACCTTGATCTTGACCAAGCAAAGTCTTCATTCTTCCACTCTGCCTTTGCATGTGTTAGTTCGCTGAAGGATTAGTTAATTCGCAACTCTCAATTCCCAACGATCAAGCGATTAACGTCAAAGAAGGGACTGCGCGTTCCTAGGATAAACTAAGGAAGACTCCTAGATGGAAAGCAACACAGAAGCTTCTATGCAATCAGCTAATAGCTTAGTAATAAAAGGCTAAATGTAAAGGCAATGAATGGTAAATGCAAGTAAAGCAATAAAATAAAATGCTGAAACGTAAAGATGCTAAAAGCTTAAACTAGAAGACAAAGATGGAGAAAAGTGTTGTCGTATTGATTTGTTGGTTTGATCATTGTGTTGTATTTGCAATTGAACTCTCAACATTATTTATAGAACAAAATTGAACCGTTAACATAATCTGATTACTTTTCACTACCCATTAACTCATGTTTATAATCGTAGCTAACAACATTAGGTTTAGTCATACGCGCCTCGGCTAATTTTGTACCAAAAGCTATTTAAGTGCAATGAACCTATTAGTCGAGGGATTGCCTCCCATATGAAATTTATGGGAAGTGGCCATTAGTTAGCTCTTCATGTTCATCTTCAGCTACTAACTTCCTTTGAGTGTGTAACCTTCATGAAACAGCCTGATCGACAAGCCCTACATTTTAGGAGAAGTTGTTTCACTTAGTCAATCTTTCACCAGCTACATTGAGTCATTGCATTGATTCACTCTTATTGGTTTGCATCTTCCCATTAATAGTTGAAATTAATGTTGGCAACTTGCCTGCAACCCCTTAGCTGAACTCTTCTTCACCGTCAGCTAATTAACTTCAACTAGATTAGCTAATATAGATAGACTAATTTAGCTGACCCCTAAATTTTGGGTGTTCATACCAATATATCATTCAAGATGGCTTCCCATCTTACTCTTACATTTATCACAGTTTATTGGCTTCTAATTTTGTTAGCTCTACATACAAGGATGAGTGTCATACTATCTAAGGTTAGTGGTGAAAAATTTCTGTTACTGTCTTGTTTCATAATTGCATACATAAGGAATATGCCCTCAAGGTGTTGTTTATATCTTCATGCCTATTTTGGAATATTCAATTATGTATGAGAATATGCTAGTTATGTAATAAAAAGTGGCATGAAAATCTTAGAACTCCATGAGCAATTTGTTGTTGTTTATTCTAATTTCTTGTGATTGTCTTCTCACCTATAGTGGAAGCCAAGCCAAACGTAATGAAATTTTTTTTGGTTGCCACTTGTTGTGGTTACATGCTTGATTTCTAGGAGTTCCATTATAGCATATTTAGAATTGTTTTAGGAACTTCGCATAGTTGTGGGCTTGCCTTCTTAAGACCAATTATGGCAAAGTGTAATTTTGCTTATAATGTTGTTGTGTTTGCATTGGAGATTATGTTAATAATGTACTTACTTTGTTGGTTTGTCTTTATTCATATGACTTATGATGTTCTGTTGAATGCATTAAATGTTGTGCTTTTAGAGTTTTCGGTATTCTCTCACTACCAACTTTATTGACATAGTATTTAGTGTTTTGTTAGAGTCTGCTTGTTCATTGTAGCTTGAGACCCTTAGACAGGATTACAATAATGTAATAATTCAATTGTTGTGTTTTATATATATATATATAATGCTACACATTGTCAAGTATTTTTTCGAATTGATGAATTCATTTAAGCACATTGAATGCATGCGTCGTCTTGTGAAACTTGACAAATGAGATAATTGGACATTTTGTAGCAATCTAATGTTATTTATGTGGATATGTGATTTTGATTGGTTTTGCTTTTGCCTATCATGAAGCTAATCATGATAAGCCCTTATGTGAAATGAAATTTGTTTTATCAATTTTGTTAATGGATTGCACTTATTGTTGCATTATGCAGGTAATGGATGTAACAACATGTTTTTACTATACATTAATGTTAGAATAAAGCCCATATTTAACATGTTTCATATGTTACACGTGTCATAGGACATAGTGTCTCCATAGGAATTAGTGTATTCGTAGGAATTATAATTTATACTTAATACATTCATGTATCATTCATGTGCCACTATGTATATAAATATTAATTTTATATGTGTGTGAATTAGACACACAATTCCTCAAATCATCTCTATATTCTATATGGTATCAGTAGTAGTAGGTGAAGATCCTCACCAATGTGCATCACCAATGGTTTCGTCTCCAAATAGTTGCGCCTCCACTAGCTGTGGCTTTTTTGGCGACGCCCACCACTGTCGACGACCAAGGACGGCAATAGAACCCGTTGACCAGCTCAACCGCGATTGACCCACTACTAGAAATTTCTGATTTAGAGATGGAATTTAGAGACAGAAAAAATTCTGTCTCTATTAGAGACAGAAAAAATTCTGTCTCTATTAGAGACAGAAAAAATTCTGTCTCTATTAGAGACAGAAACAGAGATGAATTTGATGAAATAGAGAGAGAAAGTAAAATTTAAAACTTAAAGATGGAATTGATCCATCTCAGAATTTTTTGTCTCTAATTCTGTCTCTATTTGGTCAATTTAAAGTCAAATATACTTAGAGATGGAATTTAGAGACGGAATTTACCTGTCTCAAATTTTTCTGTCTCTAATTCTATCTCTATTTAGTCAATGTGATGTTTTAAAAAGTCAAATATGTTTAGAGACAGAATTTAGAGACGTAATTTATCTGTCTCTAAATTTTTCGTTTCTAATTCCATCTCTATTTAGTCAAATAAGTGTTTTAAAAAAATCAAAATATATTAGAGACAGATGTGTTTCGTATCTAAATTATATATTATTTAATTAATAATTTTTTTATAAGATAGAGACGGAGTGTTGTTTCTGTCTCTAATGTTTCTACTTAAATCACTAATTCTAACTCAAATCCTTAATTCTCTCAATCTCTCATCTCCGTCTCTCAGCTCGTTCCCTCATCTCTAATTCTAACTCAGATCCCCAATTCTCTCGATCTCTCATCTTCGTATCTCTGCTCGTTCCCTTATCTCCATCTCTAAGATCGTTCTCTCATCTCCATCTCTGAGGTCGTGTTGGTTTGTTCTCCCTCCATCTCTGAGCTTGTTCTGGTATGTTCTCGCTCCATCTCTAACCTTATTCTCATTCATTCTCGCTCCATCTCTCACATCGTTGTCGCTCAATCTCTCAAGTCATTCTCGCTCCATCTCTCAGGTTGTTCTCGTTCTGGTATGTGATGTGTTTTTTTTTTTTTCATTTTTCTTTTACCTAAATCATTGTTCATTTTTAATTTTCTATTATTATTATTATTATTATTATATATTTTTGGTGTTTATCTTTGCTGTATGACTTAATTGAGAAAATATTTTAATTTCATTTTCAAGTGATTTTTTTAATTCAATTAATATTGCACTTTATGTGGTACTTTTGTGAAGTTTTTGTGTTTACAGTTAGACATAAAAAAATTTGTGCTTGTGAGTTGTGATCGAAGGTTGTGAGGTATTGGAGATTGAAGTAACTGAAAAGCAATTCATTTCATGCTATTATTTTATGCCTTATGAGATTATGCAAGTTGTAGTCCGTTAATTTGCTTTGTACTATTGCCATTGATCTAGATAGTGTTAGCCATGTGGAAATAAGTTTGCCCCAAATATTTTTATATGTTAAGTTTTGATGATGATAAATACAAGACAAAAAGAATATCTTGCTTATACTCTTTGTTGCATTCTATATAGAGCATATTCATTAATATTTAATAAATATCTTATTTGGATGTGTCTATGAATGTCTTATATGCATGTTAAACTAACTAAAACTATATATTTATGATTTATGCATATGAAGATATTAAATTATGTTTTTGGACTAACTATGCTTGTTTAAGTGAGTGATACTTTGTAGGATAGTCCAAGTACCAAGAGTGAGCTTGCAACAAGAAAGTAAAAGATCTCAATTAAGCTCAACACAAAGGAGAATGTGAATGCCTATTTCATGAAGGTATTGATAAACATCGAAGTCATGTCAAAGACCAAGTCCAAAGGAAGATTAAATGGTATAGCTTATAGGACTTAGTGTCTTTATGTACGAAGCCTTATGGATATCTCAAATATGTTTTTACAAATGGTTTTCCTATGCTAAAATACCCAACAAACAAGTTTTGAAAAGTTATTTATGGTGGTAGTTCAAATTTATGAAAAATAGCCAAGTTTGGGTTTTGCAAAACTGACCTTTGGTCACTCTTTTGATCATATCTTTTAAAATACTTTGAGTTTTATTTTGAAACTTCTTTTATTTGAAAATAGACTCAAAGATCTTTCCAATGACTGGTCATTTGCTTAAAACGGATAATAAATGAAGAAGTTATGATCATTTAAAGTCAGTTTTCAAAAGCTGAGTGGTTTATTCGAATAAACCAAATGTTATTCGAATAACACACCTTAAAAATCATACCAGAACGAGTTTTTAGTGGTTTATTCGAATAACCAAAAGGTTATTCGAATAACATGACCCATAAAACGTTCCAGAACTTGTTTTTGAAGGTTTATTCGAATAGTAAACCTATTATTCGAATAAAGACATTTAGGAACGTATTGTTTGAAGGTTTTATTCGAATAGGACTTCATTTTATTCGAATAAACTCGATCCTGTTCTACGCAACGACTATTTTTAGAAGCTTTAAATGTGATATTAATTTATACCCAATGGCTCTTTTTCTTATACCACTATAAATACATGTTTTTGGGACATCTTTGAAACACACCCATTTATCTGAAATGATTCCTTCTTGCTTTATTTTGTGATACATATTTTACCAAATTTCTGTGCTCTTTTTAGCCAAAATTTGAGATATCCTTAGAGAGCTTCATAGAGCTTCAAATTGTATTATTTACTCTGAGTGAGAGTTTCTCTTCATCTATATTCTCTGTTCTTCTGTATTGAGGGTGAGGTATCCTTCAAGGTTTGTAAAGGGGGTGAGGTATCCCTCTAAGGTTTGTATAAGGGTGAGGTATCCCTGCAGGCTGAGACTTTAGCACAAGGGTAGAGTTTCCCTGTGTGTGAAAAGTGCTCTTTCATGTAACGGTTGCAAGCACTTATTGAAGCTTGTACATATAGTGAAAAATCTCGAATTGTGTTTCAGGGACTGGACGTAGACCACAAGTGGTTGTGGTCGAATTAGGATAAATATCGTGCCTGCTCTTCTTCTCTTTATCTCTTTATTTTGTGCAATCTTTATTTTACGTAATTTTATATTATTGCACATTTATTTATACAATTTTATATTATTATACATTTATTTATTTACAGTTCTTAAAGCTTTCTTTCTTTATCTTGCAATTCTTTCTCTTTTATTTAATAGCTTAAATATTTGTATTTATTTTAAGAGCATTTGTGAAAAAGTTTTTAATACCCAATTCACCCCCCCTCTTGGGTAATGGTTGCCATGACTAACAAGTGGTATCAGAGCTTCGTGCTCTGGTGAAAGCTTAACCGCTTAGAGTTAAAGATCCTTGTCTGTTGGCAACCTTGAAAGTTTTTCAAAATGGAAGGTTTTGAAATTGATAAACCACCATTCTTTGATGGTGTGCATTTTCTTTATTGGAAAGCTAGAATAGAGTTTTATATGCAATCAATTGATTTAGATTTGTGGGATGTTGTGCTAAATGGATTTATTTACAAATCAAAACAAACGTGGAATAGTTTTGACAAAAAATGTTTTTCTTTGAACATTAGAGCTATGCAAATTTTGAGAAGTAGTTTGAATGATGATGCTTATGTTAAAATTAAAAATTGCATTAGTGCTAAAGATATATGGGATGCTCTTGATGTTATTTATCTTGCTAACAATGATTTTGTATATAAAGTTGTATATAGAAAGCAAGAAGAGCAAACGCCATTGAAGGAAGCTTGTCATGAACAATATCCTCAAAGAGATACTCAAACTATTGAAGGGAGCCAAATGTCTCTTGATGACGATGATGCTCAATTTGAAGAAGAGGCAAAGCAAAATAAAATTGATGAGGAAGAAGGTGATTCCCTTCAAGAGCCAAGTGTGCTAGAAATTGCGACTACTTCTTATATGGCTAAAAAAGACTTTGAGGTAAATAATTCTAAATTATATTATAGTCCTTCCTATGATGAGTTACAAAGTGCATATAATGAATTGTATGATGGTTTATTGAATTTAGAAAAGAAAAACTTATCGAGTTTGGAAAACATTTCCTCTATTGAAAATAAAATTGAGTTTTTGAAAAATGAATATGCTTTTCTTGATGAGGAAAAGTCTTTGAAATGTGAAACCTCAACTTCTTGTGAAAAATGTATTGATTTAGAAAATCAAGTTGAGGACTTATATTCTGAATTTTCCAAAGCTAATGATTCTAATTGCTTACATTCTATGCTTGTTAATGAGAATAAAATTAATATTATTCCACATGAAAATTCAAGTAAAGCTTGTGGCAAAAATAACATAGAATGTAATAACGAGAAAAAGCTTAAGTTTTTCAAAAATGATATTCAAATGATTAAGTCATCATTAAATTCAATTATTTGTAATTTTTGTGGTCATCTAGGACATATTTCTCATTATTGCAATTATAGAAGAAATCATTATATGAGAAATTGTATGGTATGTGTTCCTAAAAATCCTAAAGGCCCTAATACTAACATTCAAGGACCCAAAATGAAGTGGGTACCAAAATGTCCTCCTAGTATCTCAATTATGCAGAAAATTTCTCAAAAGGATGGACTTATTGGTCAAAGGAAAGAGGAATCATCACGAAGAGCGCTTCCAAAGCCTAATGAAAGAGATTTTAGTCAAAGAAGGAAGATTATTTCAACCAAAGCTTCTCAAGTACAAAATGTAGAACTTGCAAAGTTCAAAACACGAAAAGAGAAGCAATGGGTGTGCTTGAAGGCCAAGAGCTGACTTTGACATCTTGAAAGTGGTTGCTGCAAGTACAAAAACCAGAAATAATTTCAAGCTCTCTTCCTTGTCTCCGTGAAGTTTGGACTTACAATTTCCGGATAAGTGAAACCTTTTATTATGCTTTTTTTAAAAATATTTCTACATGTTAATATGCTAGATAAAGTATAATTCTAGTTTGAAATGACATGTCTAAATGATAATATCCTTGAGCATGAGTTTTTGTTTAATCTTAAGTTTTTGATCAATCATATATATAATTAAATATTTGAATTTATATGATTATTATCTCTCTTTAAATCACATCTATGTATATATGCTTTGATTTCTTGAACGTATGCATCTCTCGTGATTCTTTGTCGCTTATAAGGTTTTTATTTGAATAAAACTCATTACGCTTGTCAAATAATGTCTTTGCGATCGACTTTATTCGAATAAAACATAGTTTATTCGAATAAACTGATTCTGTGTTAAAAACTATGTTTAATATGCTCTGTCTATTCGAATAACTTTTTAGATTATTCAATAACCTAAACTCATTTTATCAGTTGTTTACGTTTGCTCTCTGTTTATTCGAATAGAACTCATATTATTCAAATAACCAGAGACTTGGTTAATCAGTCTTGATCATTTGCTTTCTGTCTATTCGAATAACCCATAGGATTATTCAAATAAAATATGTTAAAGGCCACAATGCTCAGCTTTTCCTACTCATCTATTCGAATAAAACCCAGATCTTCTTCTATTCGAATAAAACACTGTTTATTCGAATAAAACATAATTTGTTATGCTATGTTTCGTTATTATATGTTGAATTCCTTTGAATATACAAATGCTTAATCAAAAGTAATTGATTATTCCTTTGATGTTTATATGTAATTGGCTTGATTAATCATGAAATATATTTTGCCATTGTGAACTTATTTATTGTTTTGAATGCTTATTTGTTTGGCATAATAACTAACCTCTATGGATCCAAAATTGATGGATACCAAAGAAAATTCTTTGAATTGTGTTGTAGGATGATAACTACCTCAAGCAAGCATTTAAATGGAATAAGTTTATTCAAGTTGAGGATAGTAAAAGAATTCAACTTTTGAAAGGGGTGCAAAGAATCTCTATTCCCTCGTGAAAACTTGAAGCTTGGAAGTGAGAGTCATCTACAAAAATTCAAAGACTACACTTTTGGTGATATCAAACTATTATTGAATATCATGTGATATTTGGATAAGTAGAAATTTGTTTTTTTTTATGCCTTAACATGTTTTAAGTTGTGTTTTTCTAGCATTATGTCTTGAAAGCATCTCTACATATGCTAACATGCTAGATATGTATATATTTTTACTTGGAATGACATGCTATGGTAATATCTTTATTATTAAGCTTGTGATCAATTCTCTTTGTTTAAATATGTAAATTCACATTCTCAGAAGTCATTCTAATCCTTTCTCTTTGATGCCTAATTGTCTTATATACTTACTTGGAGATTGAAAAGTAAAATATTACATGTCTTCTTGCTTGATATGTTAAATTTTGAAAACAAGAAGTAAATAATTTCAAAAGTTACAACTCCATGGCTTTTCAATTCTTTCATTACAATAAGGGACTTTTTGTTCTTGGTATGTGTGAGTACTAAAATTCCTTACTTGATATTACATGCCTAACATGATCACTGTTTGCCCCAAAATGCTTATATAAGTTTTGATGTTGATCATGTATTTCTTGATAAACTTGAATCATGCCTTAAAATACTTAAACTATTTTTTCATTTATTCAAGTTCATATGTACTTCATACATTCTTGTTAGAACTAATATTGCATGGTTGATAATGTGATACATGCTTTAAATTATATATCAACCTAATTTATGCTTGTAAATGAGATTAAATGATATTTGATGCTAACCTATGTTTTAGAGGACTTTTAAAGTTAGCTTTGCAAGTCTCTCTATGTATTTCAAATATAGCCATAAGATTTTTACATACAAGCATAAACGAGAAAAACTGAATGGAATTCAAATGAAGAGGAAGATAAAGAAGACTTTCTTCTAGTGCAATGAAATGTAGAATTCAAAGGAAGAAAGCTCAAAGTTAAAGGACTAATAAAGAAGGAGCATCACTCTTTATATGACTCAATAAGTATCTCTATCCCTTAACTTTTATGGTATTCTATATGTTATAAATTGTATGATACTTATTGATAAATTAATGTTAAATTACTAGATGCTCCAAGGAATATATGGCTTTTTATATAAAATATCTCTACCTTTCTAAAATGCTTTTGAAAATATAATGTGCTCTTGTAAAATTCTTTTTAAAAGGGGGAGAAGTTTTTAAAATGGCTTTTTTGATTGAAGGATTAAGAAGATGTATATTTGCCTTACTTTTCTTTAAGGTGATATGCTTACATGGTCTTCGCATACATATTTCTTTTATCTACTATTTTTGATAAATATGCATATTTTGAGGGGGAGCCTAGCTCTTAAGTTGTTTATATCTCTTGGCTTACATCCTTATTTGACATGAAGTGCTTTTTTTGTTAATTCTATCAACATGTCAACAAAGATCATCTCTTATTGTCTTTCCTTCCATCCTACCCTTCTTGAATCATATGTAGAATCTATAAGGGGAGAGAAAATTATTATCTTTCCTTCCTAAGCCTTTTTGTTGATGTCAAATAGGGGGAGAGAAAATTAAAAATAAAAATATATTCTTGTACTTATTATTTGATATGCTTACATGAATATTCATTCCTGTATATTGCTCAACATATTTTTCTTTGGTGATTTGTCATCATCAAAAAGGGGGAGATTGTGGAAATAAGTTTGCCCCAAATGTTTTTATATGTTAAGTTTTGATGATGACAAATACAAGACAAAAAGAATATCTTGCTTATACTCTTTGTTGCATTCTATATAGAGCATATCCATTAATATTTAATAAATATCTTATTTGGATGTATCTATGAATGTCTTATATGCATGTTAAACTAACTAAAACTATATATTTATGATTTATGCATATGAAGATATTAAATTATGTTTTTGGACTAACTATGCTTGTTTAAGTGAGTGATACTTTGTAGGATAGTCCAAGTACCAAGAGTGAGCTTGCAACAAGAAAGTAAAAGATCTCAATTAAGCTCAACACAAAGGAGAATGTGAATGCCTAT
This sequence comes from Ormosia semicastrata, assembly GCA_029884595.1. Taxonomy (NCBI): domain Eukaryota; kingdom Viridiplantae; phylum Streptophyta; class Magnoliopsida; order Fabales; family Fabaceae; genus Ormosia; species Ormosia semicastrata. The sequence continues at coordinate 11,185,856 of JAQQTO010000062.1, read as the reverse complement.
TTCATGAAGGTATTGATAAACATCGAAGTCATGTCAAAGACCAAGTCCAAAGGAAGATTAAATGGTATAGCTTATAGGACTTAGTGTCTTTATGTACGAAGCCTTATGGATATCTCAAATATGTTTTTACAAATGGTTTTCCTATGCTAAAATACCCAACAAACAAGTTTTGAAAAGTTATTTATGGTGGTAGTTCAAATTTATAAAAAATAGCCAAGTTTGGGTTTTGCAAAACTGACCTTTGGTCACTCTTTTGATCATATCTTTTAAAATACTTTGAGTTTTGTTTTGAAACTTCTTTTATTTGAAAATAGACTCAAAGATCTTTCCAATGACTGGTCATTTGCTTAAAACGGATAAGAAATGAAGAAGTTATGATCATTTAAAGTCAGTTTTCAAAAGCTGAGTGGTTTATTCGAATAAACCAAATGTTATTCGAATAACACACCTTAAAAATCATACCAGAACGAGTTTTTAGTGGTTTATTCGAATAACCAAAAGGCTATTCGAATAACACGACCCATAAAACGTTCCAGAACTTGTTTTTGAAGGTTTATTCGAATAGTAAACCTATTATTCGAATAAAGACATTTAGGAACGTATTGTTTGAAGGTTTTATTCGAATAGGACTTCATTTTATTCGAATAAACTCGATCCTGTTCTACGCAACGACTATTTTCAGAAGCTTTAAATGTGATATTAATTTATACCCAATGGCTCTTTTTCTTATACCACTATAAATGCATGTTTTTGGGACATCTTTGAAACACACCCATTTATCTGAAATGATTCATTCTTGCTTTATTTTGTGATACATATTTTACCAAATTTCTATGCTCTTTTTAGCCAAAATTTGAGATATCCTTAGAGAGCTTCATAGAGCTTCAAATTGTATTATTTACTCGAGTGAGAGTTTCTCTTCATCTATATTCTCTGTTCTTCGTATTGAGGGTGAGGTATCCTTCAAGGTTTGTAAAGGGGTGAGGTATCCCTCTAAGGTTTGTATAAGGGTGAGGTATCCTCTGCAGTGAGACTTTAGCACAAGTGTAGAGTTTCCCTGTGTGTGAAAAGTGCTCTTTCATGTAATTGCAAGCACCTATTGAAGCTTGTACATATAGTGAAAAATCTTGAACTCGTGTTTCGAGGATCGGACGTAGACCACAAGTGGTTGGTGGTCGAACCAGGGATAAATATCGTGCCTCTTCTTCTTCTCTTTATCTCTCTATTTTGTGCAATCTTTATTTTACGTAATTTTATATTATTGCACATTTATTTATACAATTTTATATTATTGTACATTTATTTATTTACTGAGTTCTTAAAGCTTTCTTTCTTCATCTCGCAATTCTTTCTCTTTTATTTAATAGCTTAAATATTTGTATTTATTTTAAGAGCATTTGTGAAAAAGTTTTTAATACCCAATTCACCCCCCTTCTTGGGTAATGGTTGTCATGACTAACAAGCCATTCCCAAGTGTATGTTCTGTTATACTATTACTGAGTTATCAAAGGATGATGAAGTCCATAAGGAGGGTGCTCTTTCATTTTTCTACTATTTGTACTAATCTTTATCTATCGACTAATATAATATGGCAAAACATTGGTTTGCTGTACAAACTTTATCCTTTAAAAAAAGGGAAGATGTTGGTTAACGAGAAGTTATTTGAAAGTTTCCAATTTCTTTCTATTATCTAAATGAAAATGAAATAAAAATTAACATCTATCTCAATATGCTAGCATTATCTATTGTAGATGGTGAAGCTGGAGGTGGACACAACCAGAATAACTTTGTGCATGATCAACACCTGGTTATAAATTAGTTAGGTAGCCATTGCCTTACATATTCACCTTCTGGATCAAATTTAGCCCCTTTGATTTCACCTAGTACTCTGATATGCTGAGATGAATTGCTAGATAATCTGAAATGTTGACTTCATTTTTAAAGTGTTTGATAAAATGTCTAAGTCAAAATTTCTTTTGTGATTTGAAATAGGTGATTTAGAATGCTTGATTAATTTGGGATCATTTTAATCTAAGTCTTAGATAGAATCCTCTTAGAAAAATGATGATGCACGACTGACTTACTTTAGTTTTATTATTGCTCATGATTCTTGTGAGTTAGAAGTCATCAAATTTCACCAAAGTGAATTCTGAGTTCATGTGCTGTTTGAACATATTGTTGTTGTAAAAATGGTTCACTATCTATGGTTGTTGATATGTCGATTGTAGTTTCTGTTTGGGTCCCTTTCTTTGGCATAGGGTATGTAGATTGCTGTGATGATGATAAATCAATATGAGAATTAGGATAAGATTGATACAAAATTTGTTGGAGGAGTTCCTGTTAATGGTTTTCTTGATGAACAAGTTGAATAATTGATGTTGGCTAGTCTTGCTTTGAGTATGAAATGGTAATTGATATGCCTCTTTTTGTTCTGTCATGACTTTAGGAAATTAATATCTTAGTTCCAATTGATTTCATACTGTTGCTTTTAGTTTTGCCCACCTTTAGGTTGCATTTGATCTAGAAAGCATAAGCAATTGGTTGTTTTGCTATGGTAGAAGAATCAAGGCACATATTAGGAACATTTGGTTTGTGCACTTTGTCATTTTTGCATGCTGAATTTGTCTGGTAACCCCTGCTCTTTCAACCATAACTTAAGCAAAATAACATGAAATCATGTATTTTTTGTCTTGTTAGAAAGCTAACATGCTATACTTTCAACTGTAAAATTTCCAATTTTAAATCCCTCTTCGTTTAATATCAGTTTTCATTAGAAGTTTGGTTTCTTCTGTTGACTTTGCTGGTCTAGCAGCTACTCCTCATCAAGCATTAGTATTAGATGCCGTGGGTCATTTGGATAAGAAATTTTAGATTTTGTCAAGGTTATTTGTAACACCCCAAAAATTATTTGTTTTATCATAAATAATTATTTTATAATATTTATGATTTTTAGGAATTTTTTTGTATTTTTTAAGAAACGTCGAATATTTTAATATATTTTTCATTTTACGTACACACTGAGTAGTGTCAGTGTAACACCCCCAAAATTGATTATTTCGTGATAAATAGTCATTTTTTAATATTTGTGATTTTTGAGAATTTTTGTGAATTTTTCTAGAAACGTCGAATATTTTAATATATTTTTCATTTTGCGTGCACACTGAGCGAAGCCGAAAAAACGAAATGTTTTCCTTGAGGCTGGTAAACTTTGAACTGTGGAAACGTCGACGGGGGATCTTACTAAACTCGAGGCCGAGCACAGGTTATAAGGTTTACGTTTTATAAGATTTTATCTGATAAATAAAATCGCAGAATATTTATTATCTGAGAGACAATAAAATATTATTTCTGCTAACTGTAAATTTTTGTCCACTGAGTAATAGCTCTAGTAGATTATTTTTATCTAGTTACTTTTATGACATCATCTAAGTAACCTCACACTTCACTTTATCGACAAGCATGCGAAGCTTCTCAAGGAAGCTTCAAGGGAAACTTCTAGGAAGTTTCCTCCCAACCACTCCACTCTCTCTCCTCTTTAAGGTGCTGCACGGTTGGAGGGAAGGAAAGCAAATATTGTATTATCTCATTTCACCTCCCTTATTCACATTTTATTCTCTCTTTTCTCCTCCCTCCCTCACGCACGTCTCCCTCTCTTTCTCTCTTCTCCTACACACACAACACTCCATTGTTGAGCCTTCAAGCTTCCCTGCTCAAGCTAACTTGGACCATTGTTTCCCCTCATCATCTCCAAGCTTTCTTCTTTGTGGGACTCCTCTTGACTTCTCCATTTTTGTCCATTGCAGCCCAACTCTAAAGCTTGAAGCTTTAAGGTTAAGTTCTCAACTTTCTTCCCTTTTTTCACCTCATTTTCGTGGTCCATAGTCACTTTGGTGACTATGGATACCATTTCTACTCTTTGATTTTGATTTTTTTGATTTTGAACACCTAAGGATTTTGAGGTGGTGAAGCACGAAATTCCAAGGACAAAAGGAGCTTGCTTTCTTTGTTCTTCACTAAGGTAAGAGAAAGATTATTCTCTTCAACCCATATTGGTAGTGAGAAACTCTTTGTTGTGTTGATGGGGTGAAACCCATTTATGGGATACCCATTTGTTTGAGTTATTTTGGTTGTATTTTGATTGTTTGAATGGTAGGATTTAGTTGTATGTTGATAGATCTTGGATTGTATGAAGGATGGTTTGAGTTTGGGTGAATTTCTGCATTTACAGAGGAGTACACGACCTAGGCCGTGTGATCGTGCATGGCCGTGTACTCCAGCATGCCAGAACAGGAATTCTAGAGGCGTACACGGCCTAGGCCGTGCATTGTGGCACGACCGTGTATTTTGGCTAGGCCTTGAAATCGTGGCCGTGTACTCTCCCTAGGCCGTGTAATTTGGATAATGGAGGATTTTAGGCTTTTCTAGCCCCTTAGAGGCTCCCGATCCCCTTGGGCACTCATTATGCGGCTTTAGTACTAAGATAAACTTATTAAACATAATTAATTGAATGATTAGAAGTTGATTAAGGATTCATAAAATGGAAAGAACCAAGAATGATAGTTTGCCTTATAGTTTAGAATAATTTTGGAATAAAGAAAGAACATGAGTATGGGTGAGGTTGTGAGAAACATAATGAACCTAAGGTTTAACTTTTATCATAACTATGGATGGGGTTGTGTTTACCCTTAAAGTTTGTTATTGGCCTGATGTGGATCCGTGAATGGGATCAAACCTTGTTGATAAATGATATGATATGAATTGTGATTCGTATATGAATATACATGTATGTATTGAATCTACATGCATTTGAAGCATGATTGACATAGTTTGTCATGATAAGCATACTTGGAACATGCATTGAAAATGTCCGTTGGACTATTATTAAGGCCAAGTTGCCTAGGAGTTGAATCACACCTTTGTGCGGGTGCGAATAGACAAGTGTGGGTCACTTGTTGACCTTGGGGGCGTCGGGGTGCGGGTACCTCGCAATGGACAATTGGTAGCTCTTCTATCCGTGGGGCAAACCGATGCAAATGCACCGACAATCTGGAACGAGACATTGTCCTATATCGAGATCTGTGTAGAATGTCTTGTACAATGCCATTATGTACACTTTGATAAATTGATAATTTTAGCACTTGAAGGCCTCGGCAGCCGCGATACAGACATATCTCCTGATCATTCTCTCCGAATGTTTTGTGTCTAGCTCCATGGAGTAGGATTTTTGGTATCATATGTATGTGCATAGTGAGTCGCCATATCATTTGATATTTACTTATTCATATGAAAATTTAAACTGTTGTCTTATTACTTTTGTATTTGCTTGTAAATGCTAAGTTGTTCACTATCTGTTTTAATACTACTTATTATTATTGAATTGTTATGTGGGCGTCATAAGCCGTTTTGTTTATTTACTGCCATCATAGGTAATGAACATAGAATGTCTTACCTCTTTTCTATATTTGCTGCTATTCTATTTGTATTTATGTTCCATCGAAGACGTCGACGAAGGGGGTGAAGTGCACGAATTCTCTGATTTTTGTCCTGACTTCAACTAGCACCTACTTTTGGATCATGGCGGCACGTCCATGAGGATTTTCGGGTTATGTGTGGTTGGCTTTCCTTGGGGGTCCAGACTGCTGGCACATTAACTACAGTTCGGATCGATGTGTCTACGTGGGTGATGTGACGGTATCACTGGCTTGGGGGCGTTATGATCCGCCCATCTACGCCTGCAGCGTTAGATTACATTTAGAGTTTTACATGCCCATTAAGGACATGTGGGGTGATTGTTATTACACCCCACGGGAGGACTCATTCCTCTCCACTGCCCGAGCCCCGGCTCGAAATTCGGTGGCTCCAATGAAGGTATCCTCGGATGAGGAAGACCCTGAGGAGGAACCTGAGGAGGATCCTGACACGGTTCCTTCATTCTCTTCTTAGGGACTGATTCTGTTGATAGTCGTTGATGGCTATCCGTCTTTTGGGGCTTGATATTCTTTTTGGGGGTCTGTATATCATTTTTGGGGGCTTGTAAAGCTTAGGCTTCTTTTTGATGAGCCTTGATGTAATTGATGACTCTTAGTCTGTATCTAAACAATATACATATATATATGATGTATATTTTGCATGGATGTATGGACTAGTCTTTACGTTTTCTGCTTACAATTAAACAAAAATGTACATATACATACTTGTGAATCTTTTATAAATGTTAGTACCTTTGAATACTGAATTGATAAGCAGGTTATTGGGTACAAATATATATACATGTAGTAAGAAGAAAAAAAAAATTCACCATTTTATTTACACAACTATAATCAAATAAGTTTAATTATAATTTAATGAACCGAGTCTTAATTTATGTTTTCATTTTTCGCATTGTATTTAATGATGTGACGTTCCTTCTCAAAAAGGGGCGTTACATTATTGTCTGTCAAAAAGCTCACAAGATTAGATTATTTGTTGATGTCATAACTTTGAATTATATTATTATTCTTTAATTCCCGTGTTCTGTGTGTATCAAATAGTTCATATGTGATTTTAATTTTTACCAACAGGTTTTATAGTGAGCTCAAAGTGAACAGTTGTCTCTTTTGTCTTTCTACCATATTGACCCCTTACAATTAAATCATTATTATATGCCTCGGGTGATTTGGATTAGAAATTTAAGATTTTGTCAAGGTTATTGTCTGTCAAAAAGCTCACAAGATCAGATTATTTGTTGATATCATAACTTTGAATTATATTATTATTCTTTAATTCTCGTGTTCTATGTGAATCAAATAGTTTATGTGATTTTAATTTTTACCAGCATGTTTTGTATCAAATAATTCACAAGATCAGATTATTTGTTGTGATTTCTTATGCTATATAACTTATTGTGATGGTTAATTGCATCAGTGTTAGTTATAAAATTAAAAGTATATTAAAAAGATAATTTTAAAAATTTTAGAGATGGAATTAGAGACATAAGAGGTTCGTCTTTATTTTTTTTAATTTTTTTAAATTAGAGACAGAATAGTGTCGTCTCTAATTTTAGAGATAAAATTAGAGACAAAAAAAGTTCATCTCTATTTTTTTTGAAAATTTTTTGGTACCTAATTTTGGATTATTTAGAAAGAAAATTTTATATTAGAGATGGAATAGTGTCGTCTCTAATTTAATTATTATTATATTTAAAAAAATTGATAATATCCATCTCTAATTAGAGACAAAATTTTTTAATATAGAGACTAAATGTTTCCGTCTCAAATTTAGAGACAAAATTAATTTTTTCATCTCTGACAATTAGAGACGCCACTTTTAGAGATGAATCAATTTCCGTATCTAATTCCTTTGCTAAATATTTAGAGACGAAATTTTGCACATTTAGAGATGAAATTTTTTCGTTTCTAAATCTGAAATTTCTAGTAGTGACCCACCACGACTTGCCACAACACGAGCCCCCACACGTAGCACCAATAGTCTGCTCCTCCACTCATGCACCAGTGCGTGAGCGCGCGTGCCACCTTCTCCAGCCACCGTCTTTCTCTGGTGCCACCGTCGGCCACCCCTTACTCCTTTCTGACCTCACCACCCTTCTCCCAGCCTATACCAACCCGTACCCCCATCTCACCTCTCTATTTTTTTTTTTTGCACTATTACGAGATTTTCTTTTCCTACCTTCTGCCCCAGCCATTCTAGTACTAAATCCCAGCCTATTAAGCCTTTTTTTTAACGTTCACCAACATGTCTACTTCATCATCACCTTCTTCCATTAGCTTTGCTACTGTCCCGTTGATCCCATATGACAAATTGATGGGGACAACCAATTACATATCTTGGGCTGCTACTATGGAGTTATGGTTTGAAGGTCAAGGTCATCATGAACACCTAGTCAAACAAGCCAAGGACATTCCCGACAAGGTCCAGATCAAGTGGAAATAGGTTGATGTTTCTCTTTGCAATGTGTTGTGGTTCTCCATTGATGCTAAGCTTCAACCTCAATACTGTGCTTTTCCGACATGTTATGATATGTGGACCAAGGCTAAGAAATTGTACTTCAATTGTGTCAACCATCTCTACAACATTGTTTCTAACCTCATCGCCACTAAGAAACAAGACAAGGACATGAAGTCCTATTTGAGTAAGCTTGAAACTTTGATTGTTGAGTTTGATGCACTTATGCCCTTCATTAACAATGCAGAGAAACATGCCGAGCAACATGGAAAGTTTTTCATGGTCCTTGTCCTTTGTTGGTTTGCCACCTGGACTTGACTTAGTCTGCAATTAAATACTCTCAAGCCCTACTGTTCCTTCATTTGATACAGTCTCAGAACAACTGTTGCGTCTTTCAACTCCTACAACTGTTGCTCTATCCTTTGCACCTACTGAATCATCTGCCCTAATTTCCTAATCCAGCAACCGGGGAGGAGGTCGTGGTGGTACTCATCCTCGTCCTCTCTACACCTTTTGTAATAGATTTGGTCACATTGAAGAATAGTGCAGAATCAAGGCCAATCAACAATGCACTTTTTGCAAAAAAAAATGGTCACATTAAGAAACAGTGTAGAACTAAGGCCAACCAACAATCTAAAACTATGAATGCTGCTTAAGTTGTCCCATCTGACTCATCTGATGAGGTTTCCCTCTTTCCCACTGAGTATAATGAGTACCTCCAGCTCAAGGTAGCCATACAGTCAACTACACTTGTCACTTAACCTAGTAATCATACAACCTTCCTTTCATAGTCTTCATCTTTAGGACCTTAGATCCTTGATTCTGGTGCTTCTGATCATATGTCTAGTAACAAATTCCTTTTCTCCCATCTTCCTACTCTATCTTTAGATTCTGTACTATTTGTACTTGGTTGTCCCTTTAATTTGATATCTATAAGCAAACTCCTTCATACACTGCCTTATTATGTTATCTTTTCTAATGATACCGTTCTTGTACAGGATCGAGGGTACTAGATAGACGATTCGAGTAGGACATGAGTCTCGAGGCTTGTATCACCTCATTGTTCCTGCATCTCCTATTGCTTGTTTTGCCATTGAGTCGTATGAAATCATTCATCAACACTTAGGACATCCTAGTCTACAGAAATTACATGTTATGATACCTAGTCTTTCTAAAGTGTTAACATTAGAGTGTGAGTCTTGTCAGTTGGGAAAGCATGCCTGTAGTTCATTTCTTGAAAGAGTCAATAAATAAGCTAATGCTCCTTTTACTTTAATCCATTCAGATATTTAGGGTCCTAGTCGCGTCACTTCTACATTAGGTTATCAATATTTTTTATTTTTATTGACGATTTTTTCCGTTGTACTTGGTTATTTCCAATGAAAAATCGCTCTGATTTTTTTTCCATATTTAAAGGTTTTTATTCAAAAAATCCAAACTCAATTTGATACCTCTATTAGAGTTTTGCGAAGTGACAATGCCGATGAATATTTTTCTACCCTATTTCAATATTTTTTGACTTCACAGGGCATTTTACACCAGTTATCATGTGCTCATCCCCCATAATAGCATGGTGTAGCCGAAAGAAAAAATCACCACCTAGTTGAAACTGCTCGTACCATGCTTCTTCACTTCAGTACACCACTTCAATTTTGGGGTGACGCAATCATGACTGCATGCTACCTCATTAACCGCATGCCTTCTTCCATCCACCAAAATCAGGTACCCTATTTTCTATTATTTCCTAACCAGGATCTTTATCCTCTTCCTCTTCGTGTTTTTGGTTGTACTTGTTTTGTACATGACCTCACTTTAGGAAAAGATAAATTGGTTGCCAAATCTCTTAAGTGTCTTTTCCTAGGCTACTCTCGGTTGAAGAAAGGTTACCGATGCTGATAATCACATATTTGATACATTAATAAGCCCTCATTTTTAGTCATTTGCACTCTCTATGTACTTAATTGATTAAGTTTGGTTATGTTTTGTAAGTTTGGACTCAAATTGGACTTAATTGATTTTTTCAACATGATTTACGTCTTACATTGTTTCTGTATTTTGGCCATATCTTGAGTTCTAAATGTCTAATAATTATATATTTTACCTTGTTGGAAAGATAAGAGAGAGATCTACAACTTTCATGAAGAGCTCTAGGTCAAAGTCAGATATCTAGTGGAACCAATTGAGCTTGGAAGTCAGAATACGAGTTTTGTGATTGGAACCTAAATGGTGCGCAGTAATTAGAGCATAACTCGGGCTGTAAGATCTAGATTGGGCTAAAATTTTGGCATCTGCAACTACAACTTTCATAAAGAACATAAGACTCAATTCAGACTCCTTAGAGGTTATATTGGGCTTGGAAGTCAGAATAGAGGAGCTGTAAATGGGCTTGAACACTGTGCAGTAATTGGGCCATATCACGGGCTATAAGTGGCCTTTTGAGGTAATTCTAGAGGCATTTGAAAGCTAAGACAAAAGCCTACAACTTTCATGAAGACCACATTTCAATATTCTGATGCATTCAATGACTTTAGAACTGAATGATTTTAGAGATAAAGAATCTCTATAATTTTTCACTCATCAAAAGTCACTTGGCATTTTCCACTCATTTTCCACTCATTCATGAATCAACCCCCTTGTCATTTTGTATCCCTAATCCTCTATAAAAGGAAGCCTTGGCTGATCATTTAGGAATCTTGGTCTTAGAGATCAAGATCATGCTATTGTGTTATTTGTTTATCTTGTTGTAGTTTTCTTTTGTTCTAAATTGAAGTTATGTTCTTCTTCTTCTTCTTCTCTCTTCATTTCTTCTTGTCTATGAGTAACTAATTTTTATTTTACTTGGGTAAAAGGGTGAAGCTCTTGGTAATGAAATAAGGTTAGATTAATCTCTTTCTTGTGCTTAAATGATATATTATTAAGTAGCCATTATATGTGTTATATTTTGTTTCCAATCAACTTAGAAACCCTCCTTGTAAAGTGGAGATATTGATTTGTTGTAGACAAGATATTGACATAATGAATGCTTAAGCCCATTTATAAGTGGTGGTGTTAATAGATGATTAAAGGAATTATAATATAATTACATATATAATCTTAAATGAACTTTGAATGTTGTATAATGACTGCTTTACACTCTAGTGGCACTTGGGAACTTGTCCCCTTACCTCCTAGTAAAACAATTGTTGATTGTTGATGGGTCTATACTATTAAGATAGGTCCATATGGGAAAGTTCGAGAAAGTTTTATCGTTTGAAAGCCCGCTCAGTGGCCAAAGGATACACACAGATCTTTGGCCTTAATTATGAGGATACATATTTTCCTATAGCTAAAATTACTTTGGTTCACCTTTTTCTTGCCATAACTGCTATACATTGCTGGCCTCTTCATCAGCTAGACATCAAGAATGACTTCTTGCATGGTGAATTACAAGAAGAGGCCTATATGCAACAGCCACCAGGATTTAATGCTTAAGAAGCACTAGACTTAGTTTGCCACCTATGCTGATCTCTCTATGGACTTAAACAATCTTCTCGTGCCTGGTTTGGGAGATTCAGCTTTGTCATCCAACAATTTGGCATGACTCAGTGTGTAACTGATTACTCTGTGTTCTTTTGCCACTCTTCACCTAGCCTTTGTATTAACCTTGTTGTTTATGTTGATGACATTGTCTTCACAGGGAATGATGAGGTTAGTATCCAACATCTAAAGCAACATCTATCAAACCATTTTCAATCAAAAGATTTGGGCCCTCTAAAATATTTTTTTGGGCATTGAGGTTGCTCAGTCTTATACAGGAGTTGCCATCACGCAAAGACAATATGCTTTAGACATACTTGAAGAAACAAGTATATTAGATTGTCGCTAGGGGTGGAAATAGGTCAGGTTACCCGTTAGGGGCCTATGGCCTGGCTTGCTTGAAGCTTGACCTGGCTTGACCCGTTTACTTAGGCTAAGGCTTTTTTAAAACCTTGTTTAACTTAAAACGGTAGGCCTCAAGCCATCTAATAGGCCTTTTAAGCTTAGCAGGCCGACCTAACCTGTTTAACTATATATAATATAATATATATTATTATAATAATTATAAATTATAATTACAATTATTAATTTATTATAATATAGTAATATATTTTTAATTAAATTTTAATAAAAGTTAGTAATTAAAACTTAAGTTAGTAAGTTAGAATAGACATAATATATTTATTAATATATTTAACATAATATATTTATTAGAATGAAAATAATAAGTTAACACTTACTCCTTACTTTTATAGATGCTCACCACTTTCTTACTCTGATCTTTGGTCGATGTGAAATTTGGAGATATACTAAGTTATAAAATTATTGGAGGCATATAGTTGTTGTTAGTCATGGCAACCATCACCCAAGAGGGGGGAGGGTGAATTGGGTAATTACAAATTTTTAAAACAACATTAAGAAATTATGCATTTTAATAAATTCAATCAACACATGCAGCGGAATAAGTATAACTACTAGGATAAATTAAACAAATAAATTAGATATCAAATTCAACTCAAGCATGTATAATTAAAATACAAGAAATAAAGGAGTTTGAGTTAAGAAGAGCAAACACAAAATTTATCCTGGTTCAGCCACCAACCACTTGTGGCCTACGTCTAGTCCTCAAATAAATCACCCGAGATTTTCCACTATCAATGCAAGCTTGAACAAGTGCTTGAAACCTTTACAATTCATAGCACTCTTCACACCTTGCGATACCTCACCCTTTGTGCTTGAGCCTCGACAATCAGGGATACCTCACCCTTACAATTTCTTTGAGGAATACCTCACCCTCTTTACAACAAATCAGAGTGTATAGAAAAGAGAAACTCTCACAAGAGTAGATGATACAATTTGAAGCTCTATGAAGCTCTCTAAGGATATATCAAATTTTGACGAAAAAGAGCACATAAATTTGGTAAAATATAAATCACAAATTAAAGCAAGAAAGAATTATTTCAGATAGTTGGGTGTTGCTAAAAGATGTCTTAAAAACATTTATTTATAGTGTTCTTGATAAAATAGCCGTTGGGTATCATTTAATATCACATTAAAAGCATAGAAAATAGTTGTTGCGTGTTTCTGGCCGTGTTTATTCGAATAACATTGTTATTCGAATAAATCTTCAAAAACATGTTCTGGAACATTTTCTGGGTCATGTTATTTGAATAACATATTTGTTATTCGAATAAATCTTTTAAAACACATTCTGGAACGTTTTCTGGGGTGTGTAATTCGAATAACACATCCCTTATTCGAATAAACCACTCTGATTTCAAAAACTGATTTTAAATGGTCATAACTTCTTCATTTCTTATCTGTTTAAAGCAAATGATCATTCATTGGAAAGATTTTTGAGTCTATTTTCAAATGAAATAATTTCAGAACAAAACTCAAAGTATTTTAAAATTTATGATCAAAAGAGTAACTAAAAATCAGTTTTACAAAACTCAAACTTGGCTATTTTTCATAGTTTTGAACTATCACCATAATTAGTTTTTCAAAACTTGTTTGTTGGATATTTTAGCATGTGAAAATCATTTGTAAAGATTTGAAAAACATACTTGAGATATCCGTAAGGCTTCTTACATAAAGACCCTAAGTCCTATAAGCTATACCATTTAATCTTCCTTTGGATTTGGTCTTTGACATGACTTTGATGTTATCAATACCTTCATGAAATAGGCATTCACATTCTCTTGGAGTTGAGCTTAATTGAAATCTTTTACTTTCTTATTTCAATGCTCACTCTTGGTACTTTGACTATTCTACAAAGTATTGCTCACTTAAACAAGCATAGTTAGTCCAAATTTATAATTCAATATCTTCATATGCATGATTCATAAATGTATAACTCTAGTTAGTTTAACATGCATATAAGACTTTCATAAATACATCCAAATAAGATATTTATTAATTACTAATGGATATGCTCTATATACAATGCAACAAAGAACATATGTAAAGTGTTCTTTTTGTCTTGTATTTGTCATCATCAAAACTTAACATATTAAATCATTTGGGGCAAACTTATTTTCACAATCTCCTCCTTTTTGATGATAACAAATCACTAAAGAAAAATATGTTGAGCAATATATAAGAATAGATATTCATGTAAGCATATCAAACAATAAGCACAAGAACATATTTTTCTTTCTAATTTTCACTCCCCCTATTTGACATGAACAAAAGGCTTAGAAAGGAAAAATAATAGTTTTTCCCCCTTATAGATTCTACATATGATTCAAGAATAGAGAGATGAAACAAGCATACTTTCAATATATAGAAGATTATTCATGCAATGCTTGTCATATTTTTGTATGTCAACATTTAGCATATGATAGCAATAAAACACTTGATATAATCAAATAAGGATGTAAGGCAAGAGATATAAATAACTTAAGAGTTAGGCTCCCCCTCGTTGAAATACAAGATGGATAAGGTGAAATATGTATGCTAAGACCATGTAAGCACAATACCATAAAGTAAAGTAAGGCAAAAAAATTTTATTCTTAATCCATCAATCAAAAAACATTTTAAAAACTTCTTTCCCTTTCAAAAAGAATTTTTATTAAAGCACATTACATTTTCAAAAGTATTTTAAGACATGATTCAAGTTTATCAAGAAACACATGGTCATCATTAAAACTTATATAGACATTTTGGGCAAACAATGATCATGTTAGGCATATTAAGGTATAACACAACTCTCCTTCTCCAAATATCACATGATATCAAATTTAAAGCATAAATAAGGATAATAGATTGACATCACCAAAAGTGTACTCTTTGAGTTTTTGTAGGTGACTCTAACTTCCACTAACTTCCAAGTTTCAAGTTTTCATGAGGGAATAGAAATTCTTTGTACCCTATTTAAAAGTTGAATCCTTTTAAACTTTACTATCCTTAAGTTGAATAAACTTATTCCATTTAAATGCTTGCTTGAGTAGTTATCACCCTACAATACAATTCAAAGTATTTTCTTTGGTTTCCATTAATTTTGGATCCATAGAGGTTAGTCATTATGCCAAACTCATAAGCAATTAAGCTTTCAAAATAATAAAATAACAAATGAGTTCACAAGGACAAAAGATATTTCATTTCATTGATCAATTTAGCCAAGTACATATATTCATCAAAACAATAGCCAATTACATTTAGTTAAGCATTTTCATTTTACATACATATCATTAAGTGCATATTTTCAGTCAAAGCAAACAAAGAAAAGTGTACAACCCTTCATATAACTCATGTTTATTCAAATAGCTAATTCGAATAATGTTTGCATTATTCAAATAAAAACATTCAGACTCGGCTTACTGCCAAGCTTTATTCGAATAACCATATGGTTATTTGAATAACACAAAAAAGAACAAAATTTTGAGAATGCTTCTGTTAAGCATTATTCGAATAAGATATGATCTATTCGAATAAAGCATACGAAACAACAACTATGAGGTGCTACTAGAAAACAATATTCGAATAAGACATATAAGAACTGTGGTTGCTGGTCTCAGGTTATTCAAATAAATTGAATGTTATTCGAATAGAACATCAAACACATTTTTCTCAAATTGATTGAGTTTATTCGAATAACCACAGTTTATTCGAATAAACCTATCAGAAAAACATTAATAGGCATATACAGGGATACAATTAGAGAGAAGGAAACATACCCAAAGATGAGATACTTGCAAAATAAGTTTTGGGATACCTCCAATGCTTAAGTCAGTAATAATTCAAGAGTAATAAATCAATGATAAAGCAATAAACACAAATATTCAATTATATGTATGATTGATCAAAAACTCAAGCTCAAGGATATTATCATTAGACATGTCATTTCAAACAAGGAGCATACTTTATCTAGCATTTTAACATGTAGAAATATTTTCAAGACGTAAAGCTAGAAAAACATAAAACACATTTCTACTTATCCAAAAAATTACAAGTCCAAGCTTCTTGGAAACAAGGAAAAAAGCTTGAAATTATTTTTGGTCTTTGTACTTGGAGCAGCCACTTTCAAGATGTCAAAGTCAGCTATTTACCTTTAAGCACACCTACAACACACTTCAAATTTTGACTTTTGGTACCCAAATTTTCTTGGGTCTTTGTGTGTTAGTTTTTGACTATTAATTCATTATACTCTCATAAAGATCATTTTTTTTATAATATATAAACTAAGCATAACAAATTAAATAACTAATTGTCATTAAGCACATAGTCGATAACATGTTTATTTTCATGATATATAGACAATTTAAAGCATAAAAAGTATACATAGTCATAGAATACCTTATGATCAATATCTTTATATGTATGATTCATAAATGTATAACTCTAGTTAGTTTAACATGCATATATGACTTTCATAAATATATCCAAATAAAATATTTATTAATTACTAATGAATATGCTCTATATATGATGCAACAAAGAACATATGCAAAGTGTTCTTTTTGTCTTGTATTTGTCATCATCAAAACTTAACATATTAAACCATTTGGGGCAAACTTATTTCCACAGTTGTAAGTTGGTATATCTTGAAGTCCCACATTGACTAAAGACTAGAGTAAGAAAGTGGTGAATATCTATAAAATTAGAAGGTGAGTGTTAAGTTATAACAAAGGCCTATTAGCTTTAAGTAGGCCTGTTGGCCTATTTCAAGGTTTAGGTCTGTTAGCCTATGTAAAGACATGTTGACTTATTTAAAGGTAGGTCTGTTAGCCTATATAAAGGCATGTTAACCTATTTAAAGATAGGCCTAGTAGCTTATGTAAAGGCTTGTTGCTATTTAAAGGGAGGTCTATTAGCCTATTTAAAGTCCTCATTGTAAAGTACGCCTTTAAATAGGCTTTCAGGCCAGGGTAGGCTTTTAAAAAGGCCATGTCAAGCGTTAAAAATTGGAATATTACAGGCTTACAGTCCAGGCTTAGGACTTATAATTAGGATATATGCCAAACTTGTTTAAGGCAAAGCCTGGCCTGACCTAGCCTGTTTCCACCCCTACTTGCTGCCCTAGTGTTACTTTGATGGATCCCAATGTCAAACTGCTACTGGGTCAGGGGGAGCCACTACAAGACCCTAGAAGATATAGACATCTAGTTGGTAAACTTAACTACTTTACAATAACTAGACCAGACATTACTTTTGCTGTAAGTGTGGTAATCTAGTTTCTAAATGCTCCTTATGATAGCCATTGGGATTTCATGGTTCGCATACTTAGATACATCAAGAGTGCACCAGGAAAAGCGTTATTGTATGAAAACAAAGACAATGCTCAAGTTGTTGGCTATTCTGATGCTGATTGGGCTAGTTCACCATCAGATAGAAGATCAACCTTAGGATATTATGTCTTTGTTGGAGGCAACTTAATCTCATGGCAAAGTAAAAAGCAAAACATAGTTGCTAGATCTAGCGTAGAGGCCGAGTATTGCGCTATGGCAGTAACAACATGTGAACTTACATGGCTAAAGCAATTGCTTCAGTAGCTGAAATTGGGAGATGTCAAGGAAATGAAACTGATTTGTGACAACCAAGTTACTTTACATATTGCTTCTAACTCAATTTTTCATGGCAGGACCAAACATATAGAGATTTAATGCTATTTTGTTAGAGAAAAGGTTCTTTCAGGTGAGATCACGACTGGTTTTGTTACTCCAATGAACAATTAGCTAGTATTTTTACTAAATCCCTCAGAGGATCTCAGGTTGATTTTATTTGTAATAAGCTTGGAACATATGATACATATGCTCCAGCTTGAGGAGGTGTGGTAGAATAAAGCCTATATTTCATATGTTTCATATGTTACACATATGTCATAGGACTTAATGTCTCCATAGGAATTAGTGTATTAATAGGAATTAGCGTTTATACTTAATACATTCATGTACCACTATGTATATAAATATTAGTTTATATGTGTGTGAATTAGACACTCAATTCCTCAAATCATCTCCATATTCTATAATTAAATTATAAATTGTTAATATATATATTTTTGTATGTTTTACATTAAGTCATCAAATAAGATTATATGGTTTTATGAGCTTAAAAAATTTAGAAGTATAGGACATATGATTCTTAGGGTGTAGTGCTTTTTTTTTTAAGAAGAAAATTAATCTAGTACCTAAGACACAAAGTAGGATTGAGGAAAGAAGCTACATGTAATGTGATCTAAACCAAAATAGCCACGTAAGTATAAGCTTTGGAGAGATTATTAGGTGCTCCTAGAGCAAGAGAAATCTCTTATTTTGCACCATTGAATGGGTGACAAATTAGTTATAGTATTAAAATTGTATAAGAAATTCTTAGGTAATCTTGAAACAAGAAATTTCTCTTACTTTGTACAATTGAATTTATGACACATCAGATATAGTATTAAAAATGTAGTTAAAGTGGGAGATAGGGATGACCCACAAAGCTGATGTGTCATAAATTCAATGGTGAACACCTAAGAATCTCTCAAAATGTAGTTAAAGTCGAAGATAATAATAGCCCACAAAGTTGATGTGGCACATATTCAATGATATAGAGTAAGAGAATTCTCTTGCTCCAGAAGCACCTAAGAATTTATCTGTGTAGATTTATAACAAAGGTGAGGTGGTAGTTCCCTAGAAAATTACATGGTAATTAGTATGTGACCACCACTAAGTTTGTAGCAGTAGCTCATGAGCAACTAGCCTTTATTTTCTTTTCATGAAGTTGTTGGAAATCTAGAAAGGGAGAGTAAAGAAACAAGGAGAAAACAAAAGCAAGGGATACAAAGATAAGATGAAGGATAAGGTGTGAACATCAAAAGCCATGGACTTTGAGTGACTTTTTAATTCGATAACTTATTCAACAAGGTAGAGACCAAAACTTGAAGTTTGGTGGCAATTAAACTATAAAAAAAGAGAGAAAGAACCAAAGGAAGAGGCTTGGATTAAGGGTTAAGGTTATAGAATTCCTTCCAATAAAGGTAGGCAATAATAAATCAAAGTTAATTTATTCATTTATAAAGCATACGTATATTATAGGTACTATATAGAATTTTGTTGGATGATTATGAGACATTGATTAAGGTTCCTGGCTAGAAGAGGAGACCAAAAACAAGAGAATTTGGCTCCTAAGTTCCCCAATTCTTGAAGTAGCTTAATTTATGAAATAAATAATTAAATCTTAAGAAACTCATTACTCTAGCTTCCTAAATGGATGACTAGAGAAGATTTGTTTTCCCAGCAACATTATTTTTTATGCATTTGAAATTCAAATTTGTTGTTGTAAAGAATTAGCTCAAGTAACTTCTAGTTACCCATTGGAATTTCATATCTCATCATATTATTTGTTGATATTAATCCTAGATTCTATTTGGGTAGGAGATAACAAGGAATAAGCAACTATTTAAACTATGCTTTTTGTTGACATGCTAGTTGCAATGAGTTTCTTTTGACTATTTAGAAGCTTTCTATTTTTATGTGAGCCACCGATTAAGCAGTGGAAAGCTGGGAGATAAGAAGGAATGAGCAACTGTTTAAACTATGCTTAAGTGCTCAGTTTTTGGGCGCTTAGTCGCACAGCCCTTATCATTCTGCGAGCCACTATTAAGTAGTGGAAAGTTGAGAGCTTTAGTGCCAACAACAGTAACTTCCTTTTTACTTTTTGCTTCTTGTTCAAGCATCCCGTCTTCTTCCTTGTGTAACCACATAAGAAAACAAATAAAACACGTAATGAAAACAAAATTTAAAACATCAAAAGCATGATAAAATTTGAGAAAAAAGCTCAATCAAAAGGGATTGGAAAATGGTGAAAACCAAGATTTTGCAATGGAAAAACATGAGTTTTTACAAGTTCATCATGACCTTATGTTGCAAATATCTTTGAAGAAGGCCTAGACATATATGACTGAGTTTATAGGTAAAGTCTTTTCATAATTGAAGGACATAGAATCATTATAGAGATGGTTCAAGTTAGCTAAGAGCATATATGTAACTGTTCTCTAAAGATTATGAGCCTATCCAAGCAAGCAAAATTAGAAAATAACGTATAATATGATGCTCTCTTTCTAAATAGATGTACTTAGTAACACATATACTTATTGCTTACTAATAAGTGATAATCACAAGAAGATATTTTAGCATCCTTGTTATCAATAAAGTCTTAAATTGAGACTGATCAACTCAATTTTGAAAACTATTGTGTTAGGAGTTATGGCTTAGCCCATAAGGACTCAAGTAAAAGTTCTTGATGGCATCTTAGAAGCATTGAGAGATTGACTGCTACTATGCAGAATAGGAACAACCAAGACATAAATAGGGAGAAGGGAAGCCTGTTGTTAACCAATTACTCTCGACCTTGGCTCAGTTTAAGAAGGGTCAAATCCCTAGCTTTTCATGGAGAACATGATCCAATTAAGGTAGAAAGGTGGATCATGCAATTGGAGAAATTCTTTGAAATTATGAATTGCTTTAATGAACATAAAATGGCCTTGCAAGTGTACATGCTTGAAAGACAAGTTGAACACTGGTGGAGAGGTGCCAAAAGATTCCTATTGGCTAATGAGACACAAATTACCATAATTTCCAGTCTATGTCAAGAATGCCAAGGAAGATGAGTTCATTTAACTCCAACAAGGAGAGATGTATGTGGGGGGAGTATGAGGCTAGTTTTGAGGAATTGTCAATGTTCTCCTCCTACCTTAAACACACTCATGATGAAGATTAGAACGCCACTAAGTTTGAGTGGGGTTTAAAACTAGAAACCAGTGAGAGAGTAGCCCTTTTTGAGATTAAAGACTGATAAACTTGACAACAAGTGTAGAATAATGGAAAGTACTTTGGTAGGTAAAGAAGCATAAACAAAGAGACAAGATTTGAAAAAAAGAGGTAGAGAGCTAGAATTTCATAAGGGTGGAGGTATGAGGAGGAAGATCACTTCGTGACAAGGAAGATCAATTCCAAATTAGATTAAAGGAAAACAACAGTACTAATCAAATCAAAACCCTGAGCCTAATGCATGTAAAAAATGTAGGAAGTTTTATGGCAACAAGCCATGTTTTTTTGGTTAGAACATCTACTTCAAGTATGGGGAATTGGGCATTTTGCTTGAATGCACGTTTGCGATGGGAGCACATTTTGGACCATCTACTTAGACATAAGGGAGAGTCCTTACCGATAGTCAAAATAAGGTATATCAATCCCCAAAGGTGATTCAAGGTAATTGTATGTTTAAATATTATCTTGTAAATGCATTCTTTGATTCAAGAGCCTCTCATTCTTTTATTTCTATACATTTTGTTAAAAAAATTAAGAATTAAGTTTGTCCCATTGTACGAAAAGCTAGTTGTTTCTACCCCCAATGGAAGAAAGTGATTTTCATATAAATTTGCATGAATTATCAATTTTTCCTGCATAATAAGCCTACTGTTTTGAATTTAAATATGTCTTCCTATACCTAATGTAGAGTTGATAATAAGTATCAATTGGTTATTAACCAATAATGCTTTGTTAGATTGTTCCAAAGGAGTTGTTTCTCTTCCTATGAACACTCCAATCCAAACACCATACATGGAATCACTCTTTGTGAATGCCACTTAAGTTAAAAGACTTATTGAGGAAGAATGTCATTTATTTTTGGTTTTCTTCTCTCTACAAATATAGAGTGAGCATGGGATAGAAACTATCCTAATAGTTAGGGAATATCCTGAGGTTTTCCCTAATGAAATTACCAGTTTACCATAACAAAGAGAAATTGAATTTTCTATAGACTTACTTCTAGGAATAGGTCTTATATCCAAAGCTCCCTATAGGATGGAAAGAACTAGTAGAACTGAGTGAGTAAGTTAAAGAAGTAGATAGAAGATCTATTAACCAAGGGGTTCATTAGGCTTATTGCATCTCGCTGGGGTGCACCTGTATTATTGGTTAAGAAGAAGGATTGTACCCTTAGGCTTTGTATAGATCATAGGGGAATAAATAAGGTAACCATGAAAAATAAATATTTTCTTCTAAGAATAAATGATCTCCTTGATCAACTGGTAGGGGTGTATTTGTTTTCCAAGATTCATCTAAGATTAGGATATCACTAATTAAGAGTCAAATTTGAAGACATTCATATGACTTCTTTCAAAACCAGAAATGGGCATGGTTTTGCCATTTGGCCTAGCCAATGCCCCCAACTAACTTCATGGACAATATGTAGAGGATTATTAGGTCCTGCCTAGATTATTTTGGGGTTGTTTTCATAGATGATATCCTAATTTATTTAAAATTCCATGAAGAACATGAACAACATTGTAGGATTGTGCTTCAAATTTTAAAAGACAAAGAACTCTATGCCAAACTAAGTAAATATAAATTCTGGTTAAGAGAAGTGAAGTTCTTAGGACATATAATATCTAAAGAAAGCGTAGCTATGGATCCTAGTAAGATAGATACCATCCTTCACTGGGAAATACCTAAATATGCTACTCAAGTGATAAGTTTTCTAGGGTTAGAAGGATGTTATAGGTTCATGAAAGGGTTCTCTTAATTGGTGATCCCCTTAACCTAGTCAACTAGGAAGAACCATCCTTTTGAATGGGACAAAGAGTGTGAAAATAGTTTCAAAAAACTCAAAGAAAGACTTACTACCTCACCCTTGTTAATAATACCTAACCCAAACCAAAATTTCACTATTTATAGTGAAGCTTCTCTTAATGGATTAGGATGTGTCCTGATGTAACAAGGTAGGGTAATGGCTTATGCTTCAGGGAAATTAAGTTCTCATGAAGGAAATTACCCCACTCATGACCTATAATTGGCAGCTATAGTCTTTTCCTTAAAAATCCAGAGGCATTATCAATATGGTGCCAAATTTGAAGGTTTATGTAAACCACAAAAGCCTAAAATATTTATTTGATCAAAAGGAGTTAAACATGAGGAAAAGAAGGTGACTAGAAGTCCTAAAATATTATGACTTAGAACTTGAAAGTCATCCTTGTAAGGCAAACATTGTAGCATATTCATTTATTAGAACATCTACTTATATAGCTGCTGTGATGATCTTAGAATATCAACTACTAAAAGATTTCCAGAACCTTAATGTTGAAGTTACCCTACAACCTAAAAAGATAATTCTAATTGAACTTAGGATTTTATTTGATCTGAGAAGTCAAATAAAAGAAGCTAAATATAAGGATAAATATTTAGAAAGCATTAAAAATATGATAACTCAAAATAAAAGTAGAGTTCAATTTAGATACACATAGTTTAATCCTATGTCAAGGAAGGATTTGTGTACCAAACAAAAATAATCTCAAAGAAATCATACTAGTAGAGGCACATCAAGGCACACATGCTATTCAACCAGGATCCACCAAGAAGTATAAAGATTTAAGAAAACATTTTTCTAGCTTGGGATGAAGACTGATATTGCTAAATATGTTGCAAGATTCTTAGGTTGCCATAAAGTCAAAATTGAGCACCAAAAACCTGCAGGGGAACTTCATCCCCTAAGTATGCCTGAATGGAAGTGGGATTGTGTGACTATGGATTTTTTAGTAGGACTTCAATGGAAAGCTTTAGGGTTTGATGCTGCATGGGTCATAATTGATAGGCTAACTAAGTTAGCACACTTTATACCTATTAGATCTAATTACTCCCTAGAAAATCTAGCACAATTATATATAAGGAAAACAATTATTTTACATGGATTCCTAATAGTATCATTTCATATAAAGATCTCAGGTTTACCTCTAGGTTATGGAAGGCACTCCATTAATGCCTTGGCACCAAATTAAGTTTCAACACTGCCGACCATCCTCAAATAAATGGTCATATCGAGAGAACCATTTAAACCTTAGAAGATATGGTTAGAGCCTGTGCATTAGATATGAAAAGAAGTTTGTGTGTTCATTTGCCCTTAGTTGAATTTGCATATTACAACAACTATCATACCAACTTAGGAATGGGACCAAATGAAACTCCTTAGGAATACAACAACAACTATCGTAGAAAGTGTAGAACCCCTTTGTGTTGCTAAGGGTGGGCATGGTTTAGTTTAGTTTGTTTTTTATACTGAACCATATTGAACCAAAAATGTGGTTTGGTTTTTTTAACCAAACTATTTCTGCCTTGAATAAAAACATATTGAACTGTATGAACTAGTTTCCTAGGTTTGGTTAATTGACTTTTATGTGGATAACCGGTTCATAGGTGATCCTTCAATTCAACATAATCAATAAACTTCACACATTTGTGTAATCAAAGCAAAGATCTAAACAATTTTCAACCTCTAAACAAATCACAAATCTAAACCACCTCAAACAATAACAGAATGAAATTTTGTGCAAGATAATGGTCTTGCATTGAGATTTGGAGTAAGGATGAGTTGGAATCATGAAGTTGCTTGTGTAATCCACTGTCAAGACTCGATAGCGACAAGAAGGTAGCAGTGACATGGTGGCAATAGAGTTGATCATCTTCTGGAGGATTCTGCTAACGATGCAAGCTACGTAGAAGGCTAGCGAGTAGTTGACGATCTTCTTAATCTTGCCAAGTTTGATAGTGGGAGTAGGAATCATGAACTTGCTCCACACAATCCACTGTGGAGAATTGACGGTGACGAGGATGCAATTGTTGGTGTATGCCCTAGAGGCTAATTTATTTTGATCATACTTATATACATTGTATTATGTTATTTATTTAATACATGAGACATTTCATTTATTGTGTTATTTATAATAAACATAATAAAGTCCTTAGAATAGTAAGTTTAATGCCATAGGACATCAAATGGATATCGTGAGATCTTATTGGATAGATTCAGAACACTATTCTTAAATGTCCCTAGTCAAGTATTATTGTTAATTAGGACAACAATAATGCATTGAGACTAGTATGTGCGTAGACTGATGACCACATCGCATGGGTCATAGATATGAGATGTCAAATCTTCACATGGATATATATTAGAGTAATGATGTATTGGACTGACCTACCATGAGAACACTGCATAGATCGTTACGTGAGTGTCATAAGCGATTCTCAAAGTGACAATGGTGTATGTAGTTCTTTGACATGATAATTATAAAGCTGTAACAAGATGATTATAAAGTTGGTTGTTGGATATGTGAAAATAAGTTTGTCCCAAATGGTTTAATATGTTAAGTTTTAATGATGACAAACACAAGACAAAAAGAACACTTTGCATATGTTCTTTGTTACATCCTATATAGAGCATATCCATTAGTAATTGATAAATATCTTATTTGGATATGTCTATGAAAGTCTTATATGCATGTTAAACTAACTAGAGTTATACATTTATGAATCATGCATATGAAAATATTGAATTATGAATTTAGACTAACTATGCTTGTTTAAGTGAGCAATACTTTGTGGGATAGTCCAAGTACCAAGAGTGAGTATTGCAACAAGAAAGTAAAAGATCTCTATTAAGCTCAACACAAGGAGAATGTGAATGCCTATTTCATGAAGATATTAATAACATCAAAGTCATGTCAAATATCAAGTCCGAAGGAAGATTGAATGGTATAGCTTATAGGACTTAGAGTTTTTATGTAAGAAGCCTTATGGATATCTCAAATATGTTTTTAAAAATGGTTTTCCTATGCTAAAATACCCAACAAACAAGTTTTGAAAAGTTATTTATGGTGGTAGTTCAAATCTATGAAAAATAGTCAAGTTTGAGTTTTTCAAAACTGACCTTTGGTCACTCTTTTGATCATATCTTCCAAAATACTTTGAGTTTTGTTTTGAAACTTATTTCATTTGAAAATAGACTCAAAGATCTTTCCAATGATTGGTCATTTGCTTTAAACGGATAAGAAATGAAGAAGTTATGACCATTTAAAGTCAGTTTTCGAAATTAAAGTGGTTTATTCGAATAAAGCATATGTTATTCGAATAACACACCACATAAATCATATCAGAATGAGTTTTTAAAGGTTTATTCAAATAACCAAAGGGTTATTTGAATAACATGACCCATAAAACGTTCCAGAACTTGTTTTTGATGTTTTATTCGAATAACTAAACGTTTATTCGAATAACTAAAGGTTTATTCGAATAAAAGGTTCCAGAAAACACTTCTTGATGTGTTGTAAGTGGGTTATTCGAATAAGATTATGTTTATTCGAATAACACGACCTAGGAAACACGCAACGACTATTTTCAGAGGCTTTAATGTGATATTAATTTATACCCAATGGCTCTTTTTCTTAGACTATTAAAAATACATGTTTTTGGGACATCTTTTAGCAACACATTTATCTGAAATAATTCTTTCTTGATTTATTTTGTGATACATATTTTACCAAATTTTTGTGCTTTTTTTCGCCAAAATTTGAGATATCCTTAGAGAGTTTCATAAAGCTTCAAATTGTATCATCTATTCTAGTGAGAATTTATCTTCTTCTATATTTTGTTTTATTATAAAGAGGGTGAGGTATCCCTCAAAGAAATTGTAAGGGTGAGGTATCTTGGACTGTCGAGGCTCAAGCACAAAGGGTGAGGTGTCCCAAGGTGTGGTGAATGCTCTATTGTGTAAAGGTTTCAAGCACTTGTTCAAGCTTGAAGTGATAGTGGAAAATCTCGGGTGATTTACTTGAGGACCGGACGTAAGCCACAAGTGGTTGGTGGCTGAATCAGGATAAATTCTGTGTTTGTTCTTCTAAACTCAAACTCCTTTATATTTATGTTTTAATTTCATATATTTGTTTGAAGAATTTTTGTGTGGGTTGTTCATTTACAAGTGCAATTTTCTATATTCTCTATTTGTTTTTTTTAATCGATAAATAGCTTTAAAGAAAATTTCTTTTCAAGTTTTTTTAATTATATATGTTTGAGTTAAATTTGATATTTAATTTATTTGCTTAATTTATCCCATAACCCAAGTTATTTTTGAGTAATCTATAATAGTTAGACTTATTCCACTACATGTGTTGATTGAATTTATCAAAATGCATAATTTCTCAATGTTGTTGTAAAAATTTGTAATCATCCAATTCACCCCCCTCTTGAGTGATGGTTGCCATGACTAACAAGTGGTATCAGAGCTTCGTGCTCTGGTGAAAGCTTAACCGCTTAGAGTTAAATATCCTTATTTGTTGGCAACCTTGAAAGTTTTTCAAAATGAAAGGTTTTGAAATTGATAAACCACCATTCTTTGATGATGTAAATTTTGTTTATTGGAAAACTAGAGTAGAGTTTTATATACAATCTATTGATTTAGATTTGTGGGATGTTATGCTAAATGGATTTATTTGCAAATCAAAACAAACTTGGAATACCTATGACAAGAAATGCTTTTCTTTGAATATTAGAGCTATGCAAATTTTGAGAAGTAGTTTGAATGATGATGTTTATAGTAAAATTAAAAGTTGTTCTAGTGCCAAAGAAATTTTGGACACTCTTGATGCTATTTATCTTGCTAATAATGATTTTGTGTATAAAGTTATATATAGAAAGCAAGAAGAGCAAAAGCTATTGAAGGAAGCTTATCGTGAAAAATATCCTCAAAGAGATGCTCAAACTATTGAAGGGAGCCAAATGTCTCTTGGTGACGATGGTGCTCAATTTGAAGAAGAGGCAAAGCAAAACAAATTTGATGAGGAAGAATGTGATTCTCTTAAAGAGGCAAGTACCCTAGAAATTGAAACTACTTCCTATATGGCTAAAAAGGACTTTGAGGTAAATAATTCTAAACTATATTATAGTCCTTCCTATGATGTGTTACAATGTGCATATAATGAATTGTATGATGGTTTATTGAATTTAGAAAAGAAAAACTTATCGTGTTTGGAAAACATTTCCTTTATTGAAAATGAAATTGAAACTTTGAAAAATGAGTATATCTTTCTTGATGAGGAAATGTCTTTAAAATGTAAAACCTCAACTTCTTGTGAAAAGTGCAGTTATTTAGAAAATCGAGTTGAGGACTTATATTTTGAATTTGCCAAAGCTAATGATTGTAATTGCTTAAATTCTATGCTTGTTAATAAGAATAAAATTAATATTATTGCATATGAAAATTCAAGCAAGGCTTATGACAAAATTAATTTTGAATATAAAAACAACAAAAGGCTTAAGTTTTTTAAAAATGATATTCAAATGATCAAGCCATCATTAAATTCAATTATTTGTAATTTTTGTGGTCATCTAGGACATATTTCTCATTTATGCAATTATAAAAGAAATCCTTATATGAGAAATTGTATGGTATGGGTTTCTAAAAATCCTAAAGGCCCTAATACTAACATTCAAGGACCCAAAATGATGTGGGTACCAAAATATCCTCCTAGTATTTCAATTTTACAGAATATTTCTCAAAAGGATAGACAAATTACTCAAAAAAAAGAGGAGTCATCAAGGAGAATGCTTCCAAAGCCCAATGGTAGAAACTTTGGTCAAAGAAGGAAGATGACTTCAACCAAAGCTTCTCAAGTACAAAATGTAGAGCTTGCAAAGTTCAAGACTTCAAAAGAGAAGCAATGGGTAAGAAAAAGCATTTCCTTGATTGCCAAGGCCAAGGTATCAAAATTTTTTACCTCTTATGCACATTCACTTAAAAATGATAATAATGAATATGAGGTATATTCCTTGTAGGCCTTAGGTAGAGGATAGAATCATGTGTACTTGATAAAATTTGAATATTATGTTTAACACATAATTATGTTCATTCTTATTGTATCATAATTCATTAATTTATTATATATCTTAGTATATAAGGTTCTATAATGCCTAGGTATGTTTGCTATGCTTTAAAATTGTTTATATATCATGAAAGTAAGCATGCTATCAACTATATGTTTAATGGTATTTAATTATTTAATTTATTATGCTCAATTACATACTATGAAAAATTAATCTTTATGAGAGCATAATAGATTAATATTCGAAAACTAACACATAAGGACCCAATAAAATTTGGGTACTAAAAGTCAAAAATTGAAATGTGTTGTAGGTGTGCTTGAAGGCCAAGAACTGACTTTGACATCTTAAAAGTGGCTGCTCCAAGTACAAAGACCAGAAATAATTTCAAGCTCTCTTCCTTGTCTCCGTGAAGTTTGGACTGACAATTTTTGGATAAGTGAAAACTTTTATTATGCTTTTCTAGCCTTATAATTTGAAAATATTTCTACATGTTAATATGCTAAATAAAGTATACTTCTTGTTTGAAATGACATGTCTAATGATAATATCCTTGAGCTTGAGTTTTTGATCAATCATACATATATTTAAATATTTAAATTTATTGCTTAAATATTTTTTATCTCTCTTGAATCTATCACTGACTTGAGCTTTGGAGATATCCCAAATCTTGTTTTGCAGGTACTTTATATTTGGGTAAGTCAATTCTCTTTTAAATCACATTCTGAATGTATGCTTTTAATAGCTTTATTCGAATAAAACTAAGTTTATTCGAATAAACTGACTCCTATGTCAGTTCAGTATCTGTTGCTATCTCTGTCTATTCGAATAAATCTTCAGATCATTCAAATAAGCAGAAGCTTGTTTCATCAGTCTTATTTGACTGATCTCTATCTATTCGAATAAACCTCAGACTATTCGAATAATCAGAACCTGTTTTAATTAGTCATGACTGATTGCTCTCTATCTATTCGAATAACCCATAGGTTATTCGAATAAAATCTGTTAAATGGCCACAACGCTTAGCTTTTCCTGCTCATCTATTCAAATAAAACCCATTTTATTTGAATAAACACGGGCTTTTTTAAAAGAAAAAGGTTTTGCTACGTTTCCTTTTTACTGTATGTGTTGTATAGCATTAGTGGTAATAATTAATATATGCTGAATTCTTTTTAATTAGACTGAAAATGCAAATGCTTAATCAAATGTAATTGACTATTCTTTTGATAAATATATGTACTTGGCTAAATTGATCAATGAAATATCTTTTACCTTTGTGAACTCATTTGTTGTTTTATTATTTTGAATGCTTATTTGCTTATGAGTTTGGCATAATGACTAATCTCTATGGATCCAAAATTGATGGATACTAAAGAAAGTACTTTGAATTATTTTGTAGGGTGTCAACTACCTCAAGCAAGCATTTAAATGGAATAAGTTCAACTTGAGGATAGTAAAGTTTAAAAGGATTCAACTTTTTAAAGGGGTGCAAAGAATTTCTATTCCTTCATGAAAGCTTAAAGCTTAGAAGTTGATTGAAGTGAGAGTCATCTACAAAAATTCAAAGAGTATATTTTTGGTGATATCAAACTATTATCTTTTTTTTTATACTTTAAATTTGACATCATATGCTATTTGGAGAAGTAGAGAGTTGCGTTACACCTTACATGATAATTATTTTTTTTCCTAAAAAATGCCTAAATAAGTTTTGATGATAATCGTATGTTTCTTGATAAACTTGAATCATGCCTTAAAATGCTTAAACTTTTCTTATTCATTCAAGTTCATATGTACTTCATACATTCTTGTTAAAGCTAACATTGCATGGTTGATAATGTGATACATGCTTTAAATTATATATCAATCAAAATTATGCTTATAAATGGGCTTACATGATATTTGATGCTAACCTATGTTTTAGAGGACTTTTAAAATTAGCTTTGCAAGTCTCTCTATGTGTTTCAAATATAGTCATCAGATTTTTACATACAAGCATATGTGGATAAACGAGAAAAATTGAATGGAATTCAAATGAAGAGGAAGATAAAGAAGCATTTCTTCAAGTGCAATGGAATGGAATACTCAATGGAAAAAAGCTCAAACTCAAAGGACAAATAAATGAAGAACATTATAAAGAAGCATCATTCTTTATCTAACTCAATAAGTATCTCTATCCCTTAGCTTTTGTGGTATTCTATATGGTATGGATCTTATGATACTTGTTGATAAATTAATCTTAAATGACTAGATGCTTTCCAAGGAATATATGGTTTTTTTATATAAAACATCTCTACCATTCTAAAATGCTTTTAAAAATATAATGTGCTCTTATAAAATTCTTTTTGAAATAGGGAGAAGTCTTAAATTTTTTGAATTAAGAAGATGTATATTTGCCTTGCTTTTCTTTAAGGTAATGTGTAACACCCCTCGATTTAATAACCACAGCACAATCGTCATTATATCACGGTTACTAAATTTCGACGTGTTACAATTGTCAGATAACAATTTTCTAAAAATATCATTTGTTTCACATATGAGGAAAATAGGAGCCACGAATGAATAGTTACCTATACCATCAGTTAAAAATATACATTACAAGATATACTCAAATTACAGTATCTAAGGCTAGATAATCACCTTACAACTTACATATACTACAATGCACTTTATACAGGTAATGCAAAATAAAATATAAGCTACCCACAACCTATCCATAACTATGGAGTTGGGAGCTCCATCGAATCCCGAATGTATGAGACAACTCTGCTCACCAAGATAGTGAGAAATACAAGATAAGGTCTTCCATCGCGAGTCCTCTTCATCGTCAAAGTCGATCCCCAAAGCATGTCACACATGCTTATCGGTCCATTGACTTGCCAGGTCTTGGTATCACCAAAGTGAAATAATTCGAACCAAAACCCAAAAGAAGCTCCCTTCGCGCCACGTCACCCTTACAATGGGTCAAGCCAATAAAGTCCAAGGGAAAAACCAACCTCGTTCCCACTTACAGCTTTAACCAAAGATTTACATAGAATAAAGAAAGTACAAGAAAGAGGTAAGACATCCTACCATCATTACCAATTATAGCATCAAGAAACCAAACGGCACAAGAAAGCGCCCACATAGCATTTATGACAAATAATGGATATAAGCATTTAGTAGCAGATTATGATCATCCAAACAGTTCCATTCCAGTCAAATACATATATATATATATAGATATATTAAAAATGCAACATTTTCAATTATAATAACATTGTATGCCGATAATTCATGGACTCACTATGCACATGTGCCCTCAATAACCAAGATCCTACTCCATGGAGCTAGACACAAAACACTTGGAGAGAATGATCAGGGAGACATGCCGATCTCGTCGGCCATACAAGTGCTTACCATATAATATAATCAATTTTGCGCAATAAGGCTTTATACTATTCTCACAAGATCTCGATATAGGATCGCGTGGCCGCCAGGATCGTCGGTGCGTTTGCATCGGTCCGTCCCACGGTCCCGGAGGGGCTACCATCTGCCCCTTGTGAGACTCCCGCGCCCGACGCCCTCAAGGTCGTCTACAGACCCCACGTGTCTATTCGCACCCGCACTAAGGTGTTATTCAACTCCTAGGCTAAAATCCTCAACAAAGTCCAACAGACATTCTCTTTCTCTTTTTATGCCATGCATGACTCAATCATGCTCCTCATGACAAGCTAAGTCAATCATGCCTCAAATGCATATCATATGATTTAACAATCAGGTTTGTTCCCATTCTTGGATCCACAAGACATTTACAATGCATAATATGTATGATTCAAAATTCCATACAATTTCATAATATGCCACAATTGGCCAAGAGAGCATCAATATACAAGTGGTCATTCACGTGGACCCTTAGCATCATAATATTAAGGTCAAACATTAGGTTCATTATGTTCCTTACTACCTCTCCCATACTCTGGTTCTTCCTTTATTCCAAGTTCTTACTAGTTGAAAGGCTCAATCACGCTCCTTGTTTTTCCTTCATTATGTGTCCCTACTTTGTTTCTAGTCATCTGATGTTATTTATGATTAATATAGTGTATATTAGTCCCAAAAGTTGAAATCAGGAGGTCACAAGGCCAGAATCATCCATTCGTTTGCTAGGTAAAAAGAATTGAAATGTACTTATAATTTCGACGAAACAGTGTATCAAGTGAGAAACTGGAGCTGCCGTTCGACAGTAGTAGCACGACAGATCAAGGTAAATGGAAAACAATCGCGGGGGATAAACTCTAAGTCTTTGTCGAATTGAGAACAATTTCGACCAGGATGAAGTATATAACTGTCGAATATGCTACCACATTTACGTAAAAAACATGATTCGACGGACACGACATTAGGTCGGTTCCTCTATTAAACCTTCGAAATTCTACTCGACGGATTTGGAGAAAATCTCTCTATTTAATAATCAGGAACTCCACTCGACGGGCATTCACATCCTAACTCGACAGATATAATTCTCAGCCTAACCCGATGGATTTTCACATCTTAACTCGACGGATTTCCACACTTTAGTTCGACAGATATTCTCATTGGGTAAGTTTCTCCATTAAACCTTCAGAACTCTACTCGACGGACTTTCACACCTTAACTTCGACGGATATTCCCATCCTAACTCGACAGATTTTCACATCTTAACTTCGACAGATATTCCCATCCTAACTCGACAGATTTTCACATCTTAACTTCGACGGATATTCCCATCCTAACTCGACAGATTTTCACATCTTAACTCGACGGATATGATTCACAGCCTAACTCGACGAATTTTAACTTTGAAGGAGTTTCACTCGTGTTCAACCGACGAATACGCTAAAAGTTCAATTCTAACTCGACAGATTTTGGATAATGGGGAAAGTCCCGTTCCTGTCGAACCGACAAGAATGTTAGGGTTACAAGGCTCTAATTCGACGGATTCTGGAAACGTTGAGATTTCACTCCTACTGATCCGACAGATGCAACTCGACAGATCCTGGAAAACGCTAAGGTTTCACTCATGCTGATTCGACAGATACACTCGACAGATCCTGGAAAATGCTAAGGTTTCTCTCATGCTAATTCGACAAATACACTCGATAGATTCCTGGAAAATGCTAAGGTTTCTCTCATGCTAATTCGACAAATACACTCGACAGATTCCTGGAAAATGCTAAAGTTTCACTCATGCTAATTCGACAAATACACTCGACGGGTTTTGACATTCAACGGAAAAGTAAGAAGTCTAAACTCGACGGATTTTCACATTGTGTTTTAGTGGTCAGAAATCTAAACTCGACAGGTATGTCACTCGACGGATTCTGACTTTGGGAAAATGTTGAGGTCTCACTTAAGCTTATCCGACGGATTTAACTCGACCAATTTCTGGAAAAATGTTGAGGTTTCACCTATACCAGTCCGACAGATACTAAGAGGGCCACACTTTCTAATTCGACGAATTCACCGACGGAGGTGTTAATGGGGGGGGTCACTAGCTTCGACAACTTTTGACATGATGAAGGGCCCCACTTGTCGACGAGTGTTTGGCCAGGAGCTCATACTCGACGTTTTTAACATCTTAAATTTGACGGACATGGCTTACTCACTCTCGACGGATTTTAACATTTACTTTAGGATGGATCAATGAACCAAGTCATTACCATTTTCAATATAGGATCTCTATTTTTACGGGTTCAAAACCGTGACCATACGAGAACCAAAACGGGGCTCATTTCTTTCCATATTACACATTCCAAATATACATATATATACATACAAAACTCCAGCAATCAGCTAGCATCTATACATCACAGACAACATTTAAAAACAGAAAGACCCTCAACACAAATTACTGACGTTCCTAAATGCTAAGAGAGGTTGAGGAGGAGTGTCTTCCTCTTACCTAAGTGAAGAACGAGGGATAAAGAAGCTCCTTTCATGCTTGAAAATCTGATTTTCTTCACCACCACCGAACCTTGGGCGTTCAAGATCCACAAAATTAAGATCAAAAGAGAGAATGGCAAATAGGGAAACCAGAATGCACGAAAATGAGGAGAAGGGAAAAAGTTAAGAACTTTACCTTAAAGGTCCAAGCTTTGGGGCTGTTTTGAGCGAAACGAAAAATGAAGACACGAGGAGGAGTTCCAATTAAAACAAGGTGTGAAGGTGGAGAGGGAAAATGGTCTCTGTCGGGTTGAGTAAAGGAGACTTGAAGGATCAACAATGGTGAATGTGGGTGGTGTGCAGCCGTGAAGAAGAAGAGAGAGAAAAGAGAGTGAGAGGCTGCGTGAGGGGAGGAGCAGCTGAATGAGAGAAAATGGGAGAAATGAAATGGAAAATGTGAATGAGCGGCAGAGACATGGGGGAGTGGGAAAATGGAATAGTCAATGTAATAATTCCCTCAACAAGATGGCCGTGCAAAAGCATAAATTGGGGAGGAGAGAGGAAAGGTTGATTAGATGGAAATAGGAAGCTTCCTTGAGAAGCTTTGTGCGCTTCTCGAGGAAATGAAGTGTAAGGTTGTCACCTTAATTAAATTCATCTGACAGATGAATAATTAAGTGCTAAAATTATTTT
This sequence comes from Ormosia semicastrata, assembly GCA_029884595.1. NCBI lineage: Eukaryota > Viridiplantae > Streptophyta > Magnoliopsida > Fabales > Fabaceae > Ormosia > Ormosia semicastrata. The sequence goes on along the minus strand of JAQQTO010000062.1, from coordinate 11,150,676 downwards.
CTCAGTGAAATAAAATTACAATTGATGAGAATAATATTTTATTACTCATCAGATGATTTTATGATACAGTGATTTCATGTATCAGATAAAGTCTCGTGAAACGTAAACCTCGTAAACTGTGTCCAGCCTCGGGTTTAGTAAGATCCCCCGTCAACGTTTCCACAGTCCAAAGTTTATCAGCCTTAGGAAAAATATTTTATTTTCCCTGCTAAGAAAATATACACGTAAAACAAAAAATATATTAAAATATTCATCATTCACAGAAAAAATTCCAGAAAGTTTCCTAAAATTCACAAATATTATAAAATAATTATTTATAATGAAATAAAGAATTTTCGGGATGTTACATAATGTGCTTACATGGTCTTCGCATACATATTTTATTTATCTATTATTTTGATAAAATGCATATTTTGAGGGGGAGCCTAGCTCTTAAGTTATTTATATCTCTTGTCTTACATCTTTGTTTGATTACATAAAGTGTTTTACTGTTATCATATGCGAAATGTTGACATATAAAAATATGACAAGCATTGCATGAATAATCTTCTATATTGAAAACATGATTATTTCATCTCTCTATTCTTGAATCATATGTAGAATCTATAAGGAGGAGAAAATATTTTTTTTTTCTTTCTAAGTCTTTTTGTTGATGTCAAATAGGGGGAGTGAAAATTAGAAATAAAAATATGTTCTTGTACTTATTATTTGATATGCTTACATGAATATCCATTCTTGTATATTGCTCAACGTATTTTTTCTTTGGTGATTTATCATCATCAAAAAGGGGGAGATTGTGGAAATAAGTTTGTCCCAAATGGTTTAATATGTTAAGTTTTAATGATGACAAACACAAGACAAAAAGAACACTTTGCATATGTTCTTTGTTGCATCCTATATAGAGCATATCCATTAGTAATTGATAAATATCTTATTTGGATGTGTCTATGAAAGTCTTATATGCATGTTAAACTAACTAGAGTTATACATTTATAAATTATGCATATGAAGATATTGAATTATGAATTTGGACTAACTATGCTTGTTTAAGTGAGCAATACTTTGTAGGATAGTCCAAGTACCAAGAGTGAGCATTGCAACAAGAAAGCAAAAGATCTCTATTAAGCTCAACACAAGGAGAATGTGAATGCCTATTTCATGAAGATATTAATAACATCAAAGTCATGTCGAAGACCAAGTCCGAAGGAAGATTGAATGGTATAGCTTATAAGACTTAGGGTTTTTATGTAAGAAGCCTGATGGATATCTCAAATATGTTTTTACAAATGGTTTTCCTATGCTAAAATACCCAACAAACAAGTTTTGAAAAGTTATTTATGATGGTAGTTCAAATCTATGAAAAATAGTCAAGTTTGAGTTTTTCAAAACTGACCTTTGGTCACTCTTTTGATCATATCTTTCAAAATACTTTGAGTTTTGTTTGAAACTTATTTCATTTGAAAATAGACTCAAATATCTTTCCAATGACTGGTCATTTGCTTTAAACGGATAAGAAATGAAGAAGTTATGACCATTTAAAATCAGTTTTCGAAATCAGAGTGTTTATTCGAATAAAGCATATGTTATTCGAATAACACACCACATAAATCATACCAGAACAAGTTTTTAAAGGTTTGTTCGAATAACCAAAGGGTTATTCGAATAACATGACCCAGAAAACATTCCAGAATTTGTTTTTGATGTTTTATTCGATAACTAAACGTTTATTCGAATAACTAAAGGTTTATTCGAATAAAAGGTTCCAGAAAACACTTCTTGATGTGTTGTAAGTGGGTTATTCGAATAAGATTATGTTTATTCGAATAACACGACCTAGGAAACACGCAACGACTTTTTTTAGAGGCTTTAATCTTATATTAATTTATACCCAACGACTCTTTTTCTTAGACCACTATAAATACATGTTTTTGAGACATCTTTTAGCAACACCCATTTATTTGAAATAATTCTTTCTTGCTTTATTTTGTGATACATATTTTACTAAATTTCTGTGCTATTTTTCGCCAAAATTTGAGATATCCTTAGAGAGCTTCATAAAGCTTCAAATTGTATCATCTACTCTAGTGAGAGTTTCTCTTCTTCTATATTCTGTTTTATTGTAAAGAGGGTGAGGTATCCCTCAAAGAAATTATAAGGGTGAGGTATCCCGGACTGTCGAGGCTCAAGCACAAAGGGTGAGGTATCCCAAGGTGTGGTGATTGCTCTATTGTTTAAAGGTTTCAAGAACCTGTTCAAGCTTGAAGTGATAGTGGAAAATCTCAGGTGATTTACTTGAGGACTGGACGTAGGCCATAAGTGGTTGGTGGCTGAACCAGGATAAATTCTGTGTTTGCTCTTCTAAACTCAAACTCCTTTATATTTATATTTTAATTTCATATATTTGTTTGAAGAATTTCTGTGTGGGTTGTTCATTTACAAGTGCAATTTTCTATATTATCTATTTGTTCTTTTTAATCGATAAATAGCTTTAAAGAAAATTTCTTTTCAAGTTTTTTTAATTATATATGTTTGAGTTAAATTTGATATTTAATTTATTTTCTTAATTTATCCCATAACCCAAGTTATTTTTGAGTAATCTATAATAGTTAGACTTATTCCGCTGCATGTGTTAATTAAATTTATCAAAATGCATAATTTCTCAATGTTGTTGTAAAAATTTGTAATCACCCAATTCACCCCTCTCTTGGGTGATGGTTGCCATGACTCACAAGATATACCCGAAATCATACAAAGGGATGTGTGTGACTTAGATGAGATTTGTCCCTCCTACATAATAGAAGCGATATCTTCGGGGCCCCTGATTGAGCGAGACTACGAAATGCATGGGCATGATCAAATGAGTCAATATGAGATTTTGATCTAATTTGTTATTACTAAATTTACTCGAGTATCAAGAAATAGAAGATTGAACTATACAAAGGTGATACATTCCATGCCTTGTGTTCAATCTAGATATCTGAATAAAGGGACTAAACTATACAGAAACATTGATCACAGAAAGGTTATGTTAATTCACTGATATTTTCATTACTTGGGTAGTAGCGATGTGTTACTAGATACCGCTCACTACTTGTAATATTAAAATAGGATTTTAATATCACTGCCAATGTTATAAGAACCTACAGGGTCACATACATAGAACAAACTGAATTGGAGCAATGAGAATCCAAGTTGAACTAGGATTTCATCGTGGGATAGACTCATAACAGATAAGTCCAAGGTCGTACTGCTAACCCTGCTGCTACTATTACTCGCATAAGGCAATCACTATTATAAATACCATTACTAAGGGGCTATCAAGGACACACAACGAACCCTAGCCATACCTAACAGAAATAGTGAGAGAGAAAGTGACAGGCTTCTTTTCTCTATGCAGCTAGCACTGTGCTAGAGACGTAGGACTCCAAGATCGCGGATGTTAGACGTTTGTGAGTCTATTCGTGTGAATTACGTAGAGCCATCATTATTGGTGCGATGCTAGTGATTTGCATTGAACACTATTCTTTTGTATTCAAGAGGTAAACCCGAAAAATCATGAATCATGGACCTCCTTTTTGCATGGATCCTTGGTGGGAATCTTTTTTCTGTTGCATTTTTGTTCACTGATTTCCAAATAGCAACTGCAACAAGGAGGCACTGGTGTCATCGCAACGATAACGTGAAGGTAGCAGCGATAGAGAGATGGTAATGAAGCAGTAACAAAGGAGTAGTAGCGATGGGCCTACCCTGGTTTAAATAGAATTTGCTCGATGAATGAGTCTTGAGAAGAGAGAAATTAGTTTCTGATAAGAGAGAAACTTTCAATTTAGATAACTCTAGTTAACGGAACTGAATAGATGATAGGCAACTAAACCATTTTTGAAAAATGTCACCAGTTTAGTTAGTGAATTGTTTTAAATGGTTTGGTTTTTTTATGGTGCAAAGTGGTTCAATTACTAGTTTAGTTCAATTCAAAACAGTTTGTTGCACACCCCTATGTGTTGCACTGAAATAGGAGAAAGAAGCTTGATAGAACCTGAATTGGTTGAGCAAACCACCTAGAAAATCTAATTTGTTAGGATTAAGCGCTTACCACTAGGCCAAAAGCTATAGTTGTTAGTCAAGGCATAACTTTATTTCCTTATAGTGGCAGCGCATAGCCCTGCATCTATAATGTGCTACGGGCGGGCATGAGGGGCTTCGCAGCGCACACATGGTGCCCCGGCAGGCTAGGCTATCAAGCTCCCTTAATGTATGTCCATACGTACATGCGAGTCCTAGGGTGATTGCTGGACTCCCATAAATCCAACAATCTACCCCCAGCAACATCCGAGGAACTCGAACCTGCGACCTCGCTTTGATACCACTTGATTACTAATTTTTGTTAAAGCTATTGATTGATTAAAGTGAATAGATAAATGAGATTGATTACTTTTCTCACAAATAAATAAACTAAAGCATAAAGTATTCAAGTAAGCAAATAAAATAAATGCACAAATGTAAAGGAGATAGAGTTGAGAATAACAAACATAAGAGTTTATCCTAATTCAGCTACCAACTACTTGTGGCCTACATCTAGTCCCCAAGCTTAACTTGAGATTTTCTTCACTATCTCCTAGACTTCAGAGGTGCTAGGAAAACCTTTGTACAAACAAGAGTACTCCTCACACCTTGGGATACCTCACCCTTGTGCTAGAGCCTCCAACTCTTCAACCTTCACAGGTGCTTGAAAAAACCTTTATAACCAAGAGCACTCAACATACCTTAGGATGCCTCAGCCTTGTGCTTAAGCCTCAAAATAGGGATACCTCACCCTTTACAACTTTAGAGGAATACCTCACCCTCTTTACACACAAGGGATACCTCACCTTTTATAACTTTTGAGGGATACCTCACCTTCTTCTTAAACATGGGATACCTCACCCTTTTTCTCTAGAGGAACACCTCACCCTCTTTACAACTAAGGGATACCTCATCCTTTTATCTAGAGGGATACCTCACCCTCTTTACAGATTAAACAAAATATAGATAAAATGAAACTCTCTCAAGAGTGGATAATACAAATTAAAGTTCTATGGGTATCAAGGATTCACACAATTATAGCTTAAAATAGGGGTTTGGAGAAAAAAGATAGTGAAACACGAATTGAATATTCAAGAATGATTTTTAGATTGTTCTCCAACTTTGCTTTAGTGCCCAAGCACTTTCATTTATAGCCCAAAGTATTTTAGAGTCGTTGGTGGTGGTTAGGAGCATTAAATGCTCTCAATAGAGTCATTGGTTGTGTTTTCTGGTTGCCCAAATAACTAATTAGGGGATTGCCCTAATTGGTTAGGAGCCTTAGAAATTGGCTCCTGACTTATCAAATAACCAATTAGGAGAATGGCCTAATCGGATAGGAGCTTTAGAAATTGGCTCCTGACTTACACAATAACTAATAAGGGGAATGACCTAATCGGTTAGGAGTTTTAGAAAAACATAAGAATTGGCTCCTGACTTAGTGAATAACCGGTTATGGGAATTCCATAATCATTTATTTGCCCTATTTTTGATCAAACTGACTTTGAAAGACCATAACTTCTTTGACACTAATCTGTTTAAAACAAATGACCACTCATTAGAAAGATCTTTGAGTCTATTTTCATATATGTGGAAATAAGTTTGCCTCAAATGGTTTTATATGTTATGTTTTGATGATGACAAATACAAGACAAAAAGAATACTTTGCTTATGTTCTTTGTTGCATCCTATATAGAGCATATCCATTAATAATTGATAAATATCTTATTTAGATGTGTATATGAAAGTTTTATATGCATGTTAAACTAACTAGAATTATACATTTATGAATCATGCATATGAAGACATTGAATTATGATTTTGGACTAACTATACTTGTTTAAGTGAGCAATACTTTGTAGGATAGTCCAAGTACTAAGAGTGAGCATCACAACAATAAAGTAAAAGATCTTAACTAAGCTCAACACAAGGAGAATGTGAATGCCTATTTCATAAAGGTATTGATAACATCAAAGTCATGTCAAAGACTGTAACACCCACCTTAGGATGCCACATTTATGTTACATAATTACCAAATTAACCTTATTTAGATAACGTACTTTGTAGGGAAAAATACGAGTTGCAAAATTTCTTAATAACAAGAAAATAAACTTAGCAGAAAATAAAACATCACAGCATCATTACAAATAATTTACATCATTTATACATATCCAAGTCTTTTGTTATACATATACAAGTCTTTAGCACTATCATACTGTAAATATTACAAACTAGTCACTCCAAAAATTTTAAACACTGTTTACATTGACATCTTGCCCAAGTACTACTAGGCAGCTGAGCCCTCAGAAGTAACCTGACCCTCAGATGGGTCTTCATCAGACTCCCCGGGTGGGGGAATTCCAACTCGACGTAAAGTCCGGGGGACAATTGTCCGAGCGGACGATACGACACTACTCTCTCTAGGGGTGCGATAGTACGCTCCCCAGTGCTACCTGATGGATATAGGGAACTCTAATTATACATAAATAGTAACAGAAAAGTAAGGGTTCCCTGACTGTAGCCTACTCAATCTAATATTTACATCTCTTAGATAATATATACTCTCTCTCTCAAGGTCTTCGATCCATGCCTCGTCCCCTCCGATGAATATCAGTCTCATGTAACCTAAGAAACTAGGAATCTCCACCGCCATCAAAACTCGAGATTCTCAACGGAGTCTGGGCCTTCTTCTACTTCTCGCTCTACATCTGGCTCAGTGTCTTAACAACACATAAACATGATACAACATATGCATACAAGAGGTGAGATTACCTACGCCAATACCAGTATGGTAGCAATGAAGAAAATCACATCCAAAATATTATACAACTATTATACCATAATTACAGTTATGCCACTAACATTATATACCATAATTACACAGGAAATAAAATAAGAATTACGATTATGCTATTTTCAATGCCAAAGTATTCAATTATTTCAATTATCACAAGCAAGAATTACAATAATATGTCCTTTATGTATGCAAATGTACACTGACTCAATATCCTACTCCATGGAGCTACAACTCAAGTCGGAGAGAAAGACCGAAAAGATCTGTCGGCACCAACATGCTTCAGACCACGTGCTCAATTTCTGCACATCTAGCATATGCACGACAGTCTGTATCGAATCATGATTAGGGATAGTGTCTCGATCCGGATCATTGGTGTGTTGCATCAGTCTAACCCACGGTACAGAAGAGCTACCAACTGTCTATTGTAGGCAACCCGCACCCCAAGGTCAACAAGTGACCTACACAACGCTTATCGCACCCACTCAAGAGGTGTAGTCTCTCCTAGGCAACTTGCCTTACACAGTCCTTCGGATCTTTCCAATGCATGTATTATGCACTATTCACAATTTCCATTAATATCACATATGCAGGGTTCAAATAATAATTTAACAGCATTATTACTGAAATTTAATTGCGTAGTCATATTTTCGTATTTTCTTATTCGCAACTCAATTCTATCGCCTTTTCCAATCACGTAATGATTTTCAATGTTTTCCAATTGCGTAAATATTATTATTATTACTTTTATACGTTTTGAATCAGAATTTCTGTTTTACTCATTTTAATACTAAAATTCATTGCATTTCCTTATATTTGCAAAATAGTCCATCACAATAGAATAATTGCCTTTTTATCCCTAAAAATATATTAATTGCGTTTAAATCCCTCAAAACATGATAATTACTTTCTTGTCCCTCAAAACATAATAATTTACATTTTAGCCCCTAAAAATTTATATTTACATAATGGTCCCGTATTTATATAATTTTTTTTTTATAATTTAGTCCTCATAATCACACATAACACAAATACTACACATACAAGCATAAAAACACAATACTATACATCACAAATACAATCAAAGAACCTCAAACAATAGGTGAATAATCCTTATGGATTTTTTTTCACCGAACAGAACCATCCTCACACCACCAGAACTTGGTTGGTGAGGTTGAATCTCCCTCTTACCTCTTAAAGACAAGCTTTCTAAGCTTTCCTCCTTTCCTTGAAACTTTGTTCACCTCCTAAACAAACCCTAAAATTTTCAAGAAAATTAGTAAATGTTCATACAAGAATCAAGATTGAAAAACCATGGAGAAATCATGGTTAACAAAATTAAAATCAAACTTTAAATCATTGAATCAAAGCTTACCCTTTAGGAAAAGGTTGGAGAAGTTTTGAACAAGATAGGATAGGTTTGTGACAAAACCTTGTGAAGGAGAAATGGTTAGAATATATCTTGAGTTAAAAAAAACCAAGAGATGAATTTTTAAAGGATGGATGGTGTAGTTTGCAGGTGGTGGCCGAATGTGAAGAAAGAAGATGGAAGAGAAGTTTGCTTGATTTCCTTGGTACTTTGAGAGAAATAAACTTATGTATGATAAGTATAAAAGGCATAAGGATGAGGACGTACAAGAAGGTTTCTTGACCGTGTGAATTGCTTGTGAAATTTGGAATGATTTACTTGAGTAATTATCCAATTTTTGAGTGCACATGGACAGCTTCTGCCGTGTGATTTGTGAGGAAATAATAAAGAGATTTATTTGCATAATTATCCAATCCTTCCAGCTGTTGCCGTGAGTGACATTGTGAGGAAATAATAAAGAGATTTACTTGATTAATGGTCCATTACTTTACAGCTGCCGTGAGTGACTTGTGATGATAAAATCAAGAGATTTATTTGAATCATTATCCAATTTTTACAACTGCTGCCCTGCTGCCTTGAGTGACCGTGAGTGACTTTGTGATTGAGTGACCGTGAGGGACTTTGTGAGGAAATAATAAAGAAATTTACTTGAGTAAGTATCCAAACTTTAAATGCACATGGACAATCACTTGTCATTGGTCACCAACTTGACTTTGCATGACTTTGGAGTGTTCAAATATCACTTAAAAGCTCCTCCATTCTGCTGGACCGTGGCTGCTGCTGGACCGTCTCCATTCTGCTGCTCCATTCAGCTGCTGAACCGTGGAGCTTAGGTGAGTTTAGGGTCCTTAATTTATTATTAGTTCAAGCCTAATTACTAGTTAATTGATTAGCTAATTAATTAGATTTAATTTCCTAACCATTTTACTTAATCATCCAAGTATATAACTAATTAGTTGAACATATTTAAGCATGTATCATAACCTCTAATTAGAATTAGGATATTAAATTAAAGATTAAATTATAACTAATTACTAGTTAAGTTAGTTTACTTAATTTCTTAATTAGGCAATTAGGTCAACTACATTAAGGTTAATTAGTTTCCTAAGCAAAAGTCAAGCAATTATTGTTGACTCAATCCTATCCATAGAAAATCTACTTGATTTCCTATCCATTGAGCTCATCTATAGTGGATATTATTTGGTGGTTTTGTTAGGATTCGTTTTACACCGTTGATCGGATCAATGGTGAAGATCAAAGCTTCTAAATCAAGCTTCAAATCTAATGGTCCACAAGGAAGTCTAAGCTTCTTTCCTTGACCAATTCTCATTGGTTAGAAAAGTCCAACCATTTATTTTGACTATTTCCTATTGGTTCATTTTCAATTTTGGTTAAAACAATATTCTAAGCACATTTTCTGTCAGTTAAAACTTAGCGGGTCCAAAATTCATAGTAACGGCTGCTATAAATATAATCACAGATATTTATCAGTACAATATTTTTGTTTTTTATAGATAGATTCTAAAAATTAAAAGATTCTTTTCTGTGTCACTCAGATTCATGTTTAGTAAGATCCCCGTCTCCAAATGAGGCGATCAATTTCCCGACCGAAAATTATTATTTTTCCCGGCCAGGAGCAAATCACACAAAATGATCAAATATGATCTCGAATCAGTCAAATTATTTTTATACCACACGAAAATACAAAACAGTGTAATTCTGCTTACTATTCATATAGTCAGAATTTGGGGTGTTACAACTCTCCCCCTCTAAAATAAGGTTTCGTCCTCGAAACTTGACATACACTTAACATAAAAACGGATACTGCTCTCTAATCTTTTCTTCCAACTCCCATGTGGCTTCACCACTTATATCGTTCCAAACTACTTTAACTAATGCAATGTCCTTTCCTCGAAGCTACTTTATCCTTCGATCTTCAATCTTGACTGGAACTGTCTCATAGGTCAAGTTCTCCTTTAGTTGTACAGTGTCTGGTTCGATAATGTGAGTCGGATCTGGAATATATTTTCGTAGTTGTGATACGTGAAATACATTATGAAGATTTGATAAAAACGGTGGCAGTGTAACTTGATAAGCAACCGGACCTATCCGACGAAGTATCTGATACGGTCCGATAAACTTGGGAGTAAGCTTCCTCGACTTGATTACTCGTCCAACTCCAGTCATAGGCGTCACACGTAAAAATACATGGTCACCTTCTTCAAATTCCAGTGGTCTTCGTCTTTTATCTACATAGCTCTTTTGCCGCGTCTGAGCTGTCCTCATCTTGTCTTGGATCATCTTTACCTTCTCAGTTGTTTGTTGCACAAATTCAGGTCCTACCACAGTACTTTCGCCATCCTGGTACCAACACAATGGTGTCTTACATCTTCTCCCATATAAGGCTTCATAGGGTGCCATCCCTATACTCGAATGGAAACTATTGTTGTATGTGAACTCTATCAATGGCAGAAATTCATCCCAACAACCAGTTTGCTCTAGAACGCAAGCCCTCAACAAGTCCTCCAATGACTGAATTGTTCTTTCTGATTGACCATCAGTTTGTGGATGGTAAGCAGAACTCAAATGTAGATTGGTTCCCATGGCTTCTTGTAGACTAGTCCAAAATCTTGAGGTAAATCGCAGATCTCGATTAGAAATTGTACTGGATGGTACACCATGAAGTCTAACAATTTCATTGATGTATATCTGAGCCAACTTCTCCATTGAGTACTTAATATTAATCGGTAAAAAGTGCGCCAACTTTGTAAGCCGATCAATAATTACCCATATAGAGTCGTGACCCGAGTTCTTGGTAGTCCTGTGACGAGATCCATTGCTATGTCATCCCATTTCCATTCAGGAATAGGCAAAGGTTGCAACATTCCCGATGGTCGTTGATGTTCCACCTTGGCCTTCTGACAAGTCAAACAGGATGATACGTACTCAGCTACATCTCGCTTCATTCCTTGCCACCAATACAGCTGCTTCAAATCTTGGTACATCTTCGTGGCTCCTGGATGCATACTCAACTTACTTCTATGAGCTTCATTCAAAATCGATCTCCTAAGTTCTGGATTGTTTGGTACACAAACTCTCCCCTTGAATTTCAAAATTCCATCAACACCTTCGCTGAATTCCAATTCTGCTCCTTGACTTCTTGCTTCCTTTGCTTCTTGCAGATATTGATCACTATTCTGTCCTTCTCGTATTTTATCCATCAGATCATTCGAAATAGTGATCATATTCAAACACATCTTCCCCGGTGTCAACTTCACAGATAATCGCATATCCCAAAATTCTTCTATCAATTCCTTCTCCTTCATCATCATAACAGAAGCATTAAGCGATTTTCTACTCAAAGCATCCGCTACGACGTTCGCCTTTCCGGGATGATATTGTAACTGAAAGTCATAATCTTTCAGAAACTCGAGCCAACGCCTCTGTCTCATATTCAACTCTTTCTGGTCAAACAGATACTTCAAACTTTTATGGTCACTAAATACAGTGAACGTTGCCCCATAGAGAAAATGTCTCTATACCTTCAATGCAAACACCACTGCTGCTAGCTCCAAGTCATGAGTTGGATAATTCCTCTCATGCACTTTTAACTGCCTCGATGCATATGCCACAACCTTACGGTTCTGCATAAGTACACAACCTAATCCTTGATACGAAGCATCACAGTACACCTCGAAAGGTTTGTTCGGATCAGGCAGAATCAATACCGGTGAAGTAGTTAGTCGTCTCTTCAACTCTTGAAAACTTTCCTCACAGGCTTCAGTCCACAAAAATGGTTGATTCTTTCGTGTAAGTTGGGTAAGAGGTCCTGCAATCTTTGAAAACCCCTCTATGAATTGTCGATAGTAACCGGCCAATCCGATGAAACTACGGATCTCCGATACAGTCTTCGGTCTTTCCCACTCAACAACTGTCTCCACTTTCGAAGCATCAACTTCAATTCCATCTGCCGATATGACATGCCCCAAGAATGGTACTTCGCTTAACCAAAATTCATATTTGGACAACTTGGCATATAGTTTATTTTCCTTCAAAATCTGGAGAACCACTCTGAGGTGTTCAACATGCTCCTCCTGACTTCGAGAATAAATCAAGATGTCATTAATAAAGACCACAATAAACCTATCCAAGTATGAATGGAAAATTCTGTTCATGAAGTCCATAAATATTGCAGGTGCATTAGTCACACCAAAAGGCATCATTTGGTACTCGTAATGCCCGTATCGAGTCCGGAACGTAGTCTTCGGGATATCCTCCACCTTTACACATATCTGGTAATAACCAGAACGTAAGTCAATCTTAGAAAATATGGTGGCTCCTCGCAATTGGTCCAGCAGATCATCAATTCTCGGTAGGGGATACTTATTCTTGATTGTAATCTTGTTCAGCTGCCGATAGTCCACACATAGCCGAGAAGTCCCATCCTTCTTCTTTACCAACAACACTGGAGCTCCCCAGGGTGATACACTTGGTCTCACAAATTGCTTTTCCAACAAATCTTCCAATTGCTTCTTCAGTTCGGCCAACTCTACTGGTGACATTCTGTAAGGTGCCATAGATATAGGTCCAGCTCCAGGTACCAAATCAATAGAGAATTCAATCTCCCTTTCCGGTGGTAGTCCCGGTATATCTTCAGGAAACACTTCGGGAAATTCATTCACTACAAAGATATCCTTCAGAACATCTTCACAGTGAACCTCTAAAGAAGATATCAACAAGTACCCTAGGTCTCATTCCTTTAAACAAGCTTCCACTTGAGTGGCCGTTAAGAATTTAGGATCCTTAACCTCAGGGAAAACTAACGTCTTACTCGAACAGTCAATTAGGATATGGTTAGATGATAACCAATCCATTTCTAAGATTACATTAATCTTGGAAAGAGGCAAACAGATCAAATCCACATGAAAGATTCTATCCCTAACACATATAGGGCAATTCAAGCATACTTTTGTAGTTATCACAGGTTTATCAGTAGGAGTAACCACAGTCAAATCATATGGCAATTTAGTCATAGTCAATCCCAAACACTCCACATAATCACATGCAATGAAAGAATGTGTTGCTCCCGAATCATATAACACTGTTAAAGGGTTACCTTTAATGGCACACTCCTCCATTATCAAGTCCTCAGATTTAGCGGCTTCCTCCCCGCTCATAGTATATACTTGACCACCCGCCTGTGGCCTTGCAGTACGAACACTGCCCACTGATGGTTCTACCTTCGACTGATCACAATCTCTGGAAAAATGTCCAGGCTTTCCACATCTATAACAGATCACCCCCTTATGCTGACAGTCCCTAGTAAGATGTCCTTTTCCACACTTAAAACATTTAAGTGCAGAAGTTCCAGTTGAAACTGCCTTACCACCACTTGAACTTCCCCCAACTGATTGTTGTTTATTCTGACCTCTTGCTGGTTTAGTGTATGGTTTCTGTTGATAACGGTTGCCACCGCTACCCCTTCCTCATTGGAACCGTGCTGGTCTAAAGTTTTTAGTTCTTGCCGCTCGTTGGTTATCGATCTCCTCAATCTTGCGGCACTTGTCCAATAACACCAGAAACTGATCAATATCCACCGTCGCTAAGGCTCTCTTGATGTCAAGCCTCAACCCCTCTTCGAATTTCCTACACTTCCATTCCTCATCTGGATGCATCTGGAAGTACCTCGAAAACTTAGACAAGCTTTCGAACCTTGCTGCGTACTCGCTCACAGTCATTGCTCCTTGCCTCAGACTAAGGAACTCCATCTCCTTAGCATGTCGCACACTTGCTGGAAAATATTTTGCCAAAAACTTCTGTCTAAAGAGCTGCCATGTTACAATTCTTCCTTCAACTTCAATTAATCTTCGGGCTCCTGCCCACCAGGCCTCTCCATCACCAACTAGCACAAACGTCGTGAAAGTAAGCTTTCGCTCATCAGTACAACCCATACCAACAAATATCTTCTCTAGTTCCTTAATGCACAGATCAGCCTTCTCTGGATCAAACTCTCCATGAAACTTAGGCGGATTATTCCTTCAAAATTCTGACAAGCTATGAGCATCGTCAGTTGCTTTCTAATTCTGCTGTACAACAACCTCAGTGATCCTTTGTATTGCTGCTACAGCTGCAGCCATATTCTAATTGTCATTGCTGGCGTTCTCACATTCTGCTCTATTGTTAACACGCCCCCTTCCTCGTCCAGCCATTTCGTCTTTCTCAAGTCAACTGGACAACATAAATAAGAGTTGAAATCAATCTTCCAGTAATATGGTTTCCTTTCAGACAAACAAACACAGAGAAACACGCAACTTAAATAAGACAGACCTAACCACAAACCCAAAAGACTCTAACTTGGGCTCTGATACCAACTAATGTAACACCCACCTTAGGATGCCACATTTATGTTACATAATTACCAAATTAACCTTATTTAGATAACGTACTTTGTAGGGAAAAATACGAGTTACAAAATTTCTTAATAACAAGAAAATAAACTTAGTAGAAAATAAAACATCACAGCATCATTACAAATAATTTACATCATTTATACATATCCAAGTCTTTTGTTATACATATACAAGTCTTTAGTACTATCATACTTGTAAATATTACAAACTAGTCACTCTAAAAATTTTAAACACTATTTACATTAACATCTTGCCCAAGTACTACTAGGCGGTGAGCCAGCCTCGATGGGTCTTCCTCGACTCCCGGGTGGGGGAATTCCAACTCGACGTAAAGTCCGTGTCCGGCGGACTTCCTGCGATAGTACGCTCCCGGTGGGGTCGAATATCCAACTCGTACATAAATAGTACGTAAAAAGTCCCCGATCGTAGCCTACAATCTAATATTTACATCTCCTAGATAATATATACTCTCTCTCTCAAGGGATGCCTCATCCCTCCGATGAATGTCGACCTACTATCTCCACCGCCATCAAAACTCGAGATTCTCAACGAGTCCGGGCATCTTCGCTTCTCGCACATCCGCTCGGTGTCTTAACAACACATAAACATGATACAACATATGCATACAAGAGGTGAGATTACCTACGCCAATACCAGTATGGTAGCAATGAAGATAATCACATCCAAAATATCATACAACTATTATACCATAATTACAGTTATGCCACTAACATTATATACCATAATTACACAGGAAATAAAATAAGAATTACGATTATGCTATTTTCAATGCCAAAGTATTCAATTATTTCAATTATCATAAGCAAGAATTACAATAATATGTCCTCTATGTATGCAAATGTACACTGACTCAATATCCTACTCCATGGAGCTACAACTCAAGTCGGAGAGAATGACCGAAAAGATCTGTCGGCACCAACATGCTTCAGACCACGTGCTCAATTTCTGCACATCTAGCATATGCACGACAGTCTGTATCGAATCATGATTATGGATAGTGTCTCGATCCATATCATTGGTGTGTTGCATCGGTCTAACCCACGGTACAGAAGAGCTACCAACTGTCCATTGTAGGCAACCCGCACCCCAATGCCCCCAAGGTCAACAAATGACCTACACTACGCTTATCGCACCCACTCAGGAGGTGTAGTCTCTCCTAGGCAACTTGCCTTACACAGTCCTTCGGATCTTTCCAATGCATGTATTATGCACTATTCACAATTTCCATTAATATCACATATGTAGGGTTCAAATAATAATTTAATAGCATTATTACTGAAATTTAATCGCATAGTCATATTTTCGTATTTTCTCATTCGTAACTCAATTCTATCGCCTTTTCCAATCACGTAATGATTTTCAATGTTTTCCAATCGCGTAAATATTATTATTATTACTTTTATATGTTTTGAATCAGAATTTCTGTTTTACTCATTTTAATACTAAAATTCATTGCATTTCCTTATATTTGCAAAATAGTCCATCACAATAGAATAATTGCCTTTTTATCCCTCAAAATATATTAATTGCGTTTAAATCCCTCAAAACATAATAATTACTTTCTTGTCCCTCAAAACATAATAATTTACATTTTAGCCCCTAAAAATTTATATTTACATAATGGCCCCGTATTTATATAATTTTTTTTATTTATAATTTAGTCCTCATAATCACACATAACACAAATACTACACATACAAGCATAAAAACACAATACTATACATCACAAATACAATCAAAGAACCTCAAACAATAGGTGAATAATCCTTATGGATTTTTTTTCACCGAACAGAACCATCGTCACACCACCAGAACTTGGTTGGTGAGGTTGAATCTCCCTCTTACCTCTTGAAGACAAGCTTTCTAAGCTTTCCTCCTTTCCTTGAAACTTTGTTCACCTACTAAACAAACCCTAAAATTTTCAAGAAAATTAGTAAATGTTCATACAAGAATCAAGATTGAAAAACCATGGAGAAATCATGGTTAACAAAATTAAAATCAAACTTTGAATCATTGAATCAAAGCTTATCCTTTAGGAAAAGGTTGGAGAAGTTTTGAACAAGATAGGATAGGTTTGTGACAAAACCTTGTGAAGGAGAAATGGTTAGAATATATCTTGAGTTAAAACAAAACCAAGAGATGAATTTTTAAAGGATGGATGGTGTAGTTTGTAGGTGGTGGCTGAATGTGAAGAAAGAAGATGGAAGAGAAGTTTGCTTGATTTCCTTGGTACTTTGAGAGAAATAAACTTATGTATGATAAGTATAAAAGGCATAAGGATGAGGACGTATAAGAAGGCTGCTGACCGTGTGAATTGCTTGTGAAATTTGGAATGATTTACTTGAGTAATTATCCAATTTTTGAGTGCACATGGACAGCTGCTGCCGTGTGATTTGTGAGGAAATAATAAAGAGATTTATTTGCATAATTATCCAATCTTTCCAGCTGCTGCCGTGAGTGACATTGTGAGGAAATAATAAAGAGATTTACTTGATTAATGGTCCATTACTTTACAGCTGCCGTGAGTGACTTGTGATGATAAAATCAAGAGATTTATTTGAATCATTATCCAATTTTTACAGCTGCTGCCCTGCTGCCTTGAGTGACCGTGAGTGACTTTGTGATTGAGTGACCGTGAGGGACTTTGTGAGGAAATAATAAAGAAATTTACTTGAGTAAGTATCCAAACTTTAAATGCACATGGACAATCACTTGTCATTGGTCACCAACTTGACTTTGCATGACTTTGGAGTGTTCAAATATCACTTAAAAGCTCCTCCATTCTGCTGGACCGTGGCCATTCTTTGGGACCGTCTCCATTCGTCTCTCCATTCAGCTGCTGAACCGTGGAGCTTAGGTGAGTTTAGGGTCCTTAATTTATTATTAGTTCAAGCCTAATTACTAGTTAATTGATTAGCTAATTAATTAGATTTAATTTCCTAACCATTTTTACTTAATCATCCAAGTATATAACTAATTAGTTGAACATATTTAAGCATGTATCATAACCTCTAATTAGAATTAGGATATTAAATTAAAGATTAAATTATAACTAATTACTAGTTAAGTTAGTTTACTTAATTTCTTAATTAGGCAATTAGGTCAACTACATTAAGGTTAATTAGTTTCCTAAGCAAAAGTCAAGCAATTATTGTTGACTCAATCCTATCCATTGAAAATCTACTTGATTTCCTATCCATTGAGCTCATCTATAGTGGATATTATTTGGTGGTTTTGTTAGGATTCATTTTACACCGTTGATTGGATCAACGGTGAAGATCAAAGCTTCTAAATCAAGCTTCAAATCTAATGGTCTACAAGGAAGTCTAAGCTTCTTTCCTTGACCAATTCTCATTGGTTAGAAAAGTCCAACCATTTATTTTGACTATTTCCTATTGGTTCATTTTTAATTTTGGTTAAAACAATATTTTAAGCACATTTTCTGTCAGTTAAAACTTAGCGGGTCCAAAATTCATAGTAACGGCTGCTATAAATATAATCACAGATATTTATCAGTACAATATTTTTTTTTTTATAGATAGATTCTAAAAACTAAAAGATTCTTTTCTGTGTCACTCAGATTCGGGTTTAGTAAGATCCCTTGTCTCCAAATGAGGCAGATCAGAATTTCTCCGGCCTGAAAATTATTATTTTTCCTGGCCAGGAGCAAATCACAAAAAATGATCAAATATGATCTCAGAACAGTCAAATTATTTTTATACCACACAGAAAATACAAAACAGTGTAATTCTGCTATTACTATTCATATAGTCAGAATTTGGGGTATTACAAAGACCACGTCTAAAGGAAAATTAAATGGTATAGCTTTTAGGACTTAGGGTCTTTATGTAAGAAGCCTTATGGATATCTCAAATATATTTTTTTTTCAAATCTTTACAAATGGTTTTCACATGCTAAAATTTTCAACAAACAAGTTTTGAAAAGCTAGTTATGGTAATAGTTCAAATCTATGAAAAATAGCCAAGTTTGAGCTTTGCAAAACTGATCTTTGGTCACTCTTTTGATTATATCTTTCAAAATACTTTAAGTTTTGTTTTGAAATATTTCATTTGAAAATAGACTCAAATATCTTTCCAATGACTGGTCATTTGCTTTAAACGGATAAGAAATGAAGAAGTTATGACCATTTGAAGTTAGTTTTTGAAATCAGAATGGTTTATTCGAATAAAGGATGTGGTATTCGAATAACACACCCCAGAAAACATACCAGAACGTGGTTTTAAAGATGTATTCGAATAACAAATGTGTTATTTGAATAACATGACCCAGAAAACATTCCAAAACTTGTTTTTGAAGGTTTATTCGAATAACAAACTTGTTATTCGAATAGAGACGTTAAGGAACGTATCTTTTGAATGATTTATTTGAATAATACTTGGCTTATTCGAATAAACATGCCCAGAATCATGCAACAGCTATTTTCAGAGGCTTTAATATTGAAATAAATGATACCCAACGACTCTTTTTCTTAGAACTCTATAAATACATGTTTTTGGGTCATCTTTTAAAACACCCATTTCATCTGAAACAATTCTTTCTTACTTTATTTTGTGATTCATATTTTACTAAATTTTTGTGCTCTTTTTCACCAAAATTTGAGATATCCTTTGAGAGCCTCTTAGCACTTTAATTTGTATTATTTGCTCTGAGTGAGAGTTTCTCTTCATTTACTTTCTGCTATTTTGTATCGAGGGTGAGGTATCCCTCAATGTTTGTATAAGGGTGAGGTATCCCTGTAGGCTGAGGCTTTAGCACAAGGGTAGAGTTTCCCTGTGTGTGAAAAGTGCTCTTTTATGTAATGGTTGTAAGCACCTATTAAAGCTTGTATACATAATGAAAAATCTCGGATTGTTTTCGAGGACTGGATGTAGACCACAAGTGGGTTAGTGGTTGAACCAGGATAAATATCATGCCTACTTCTTTCTTCTCAATCTCTTTATTTTACGTAATCTCATATTATTGCACACTTATATATCTACTGTTCTTAAAGCTTTTATTCTTCATCTTGCAATTCCTTTTCTTTTATTTAGTAGCTTAAATATTTGTGTTTATTTTAAGAGCATTTGTGAAAAGTTTTTTATACCTAATTCACCCCCCTCTTGGGTATTGGTTGCCATGACTAATAATATATTTAGAACAAAACTCAAAATATTTTGAAAGTTATGATCAAAAGAGTAATCAAATGTCAGTTTTGCAAAATATAAACTTGACTATTTTTCATAGATTTGAACTACCACCAAGACTAGCTTTTCAAAACATGTTTGTTGGGCATTTTAGCATGTGAAAACCATTTGTTAAGATTTGAAAACATATTTGAGCTCAGTGTGATTCCTATTTACCTTTACACAAGATCTAAGTCCTATAAGTTAAACTTGAAGAGTCTTAGGACTTGATCTTTGCACTTCCATTCCTTTCTTGTTTGTTATCATCAAAACCATTGCTTTAGTCAATACCAATTACATTCTCCCCCTTTTTGATGATGACAAACAACCATTGAGAAAAGAGTTAGTTCAAATAAATTGGAATTCACAAAATGTGTTAGAGACTTACTCCCCCTCTATTTTTCAAGAGGTGATTAGATCAGAGATGCATAACTCCTCCTTAATTTTGGAATCCAAGATCATTGAATTTGCACCTTTTTCTATTTACCTTGTCTTAATGACTCATAAACTTCTCCCATTTTTGTCAAGATAAAAAAGATATGCAATATATAGATTTTGACAAAGAGAAATTACACAAAATCATTGTTACATAACAAATATACAATCAATATTGTAGCAACAAGATAATCAAACCAGCATTTTATTCATGTTAACAGAATAGTCATTGCAAAATATTCATTTCAAAATAAGCATAGTTAAACAAGCTAAGATAATAAGCATCACGTCCAAGAGATAAATATACAATGATTAGAGTCTAAAACATAATGATTAAGCTAAGTCAAAAATAGATTAGCTGAATAAGGTGATTCATGCCTAAGCCCCATCATCCTTTGGTGGTGGAAGGCAACACTCAATTCTGTCCAAGTGGTCATCGATGACTCCAATACTTTGCTCTTGATAAACCCGAAGATCCGTAAGCTGGACTTGTATACTTGCTAGGGTAGCTAGGATCCGGTCTTCATTTAAGGCAGGGCCTTTTCCATAACTACATCAGCAGGGGCAGCATGCAGTTCTTCTTCTTGTACAGCTGCATCATGCCCAACATGTGGAAAATGTGTTTTAATGGTGGATTTTGGTTGGATTTGAAGTAGGTGATGAGTTTGAGGGAATAGGTGTGAAAGGGTTTGAGAGGAAGAAGAAGAAAATAGAGGAAGGACGTGCGTGAATGGCTCAAACACATTGCTATATGTTGTTTTAAAGGGGCCTCCTAACCGATTATTGGGGCTTATAATCGATTATTGGTGATATAGAGGAAGGATGCACGCTGCTGTAAGTTAAGAATAACCGATTACATCCTTTCTATAACCAGTTATTTGTGTGACAAATAGCTTCAGGAGTTGCTGATTTTGAGAGTAACCAGTTATGTGTTTCTCATAACTGATTATTTTTCATATTGCAGGGACTAATAGCAAGCTTCATAACCAGTTAGAGGGTCTCTATAATTAGTTATTTTTGTGATATAAAAGACCAGTAGCCTCTGTCTTTAACTAATAACTGATTAGGGTCTTCTCATAATTGATTATTTATTAGAGGAAAAGAACCAACAGCCACTGAGTTTGTGAATAACAAGTTAGGTACTTCTCCTAACCAATTATTTGGCTTGACAAAATATATGATCACACTTCCTAGGAGTCAATAATTGGTTATTTGCTTTCTATAACAGATTATAACATCCCCAGAAATAGAGAAAACTATAAGAATTTAGTCCTTAAATCACCAACTCATGCCATCTTAAGAGTGATTTTATCTTGACCTCAATTTCATCATCTCAAACCACCATGATTGTAACTCAAAAGCTGATTTTTCTTCTTCAAAAATACTAGAAACCAATTTCTTCAGCAAAAGCTTGAGATTGGGGATTTGGGGGACTTAAGCATGGATCAAGCACCTGAAAAACAAGCTTAGGGGAAACTCCGACACTCAAGTTAGTACTAGATTCAAGATAAAATGTAAGATAATTATGCAATGAACTCAACTATGCATCACAAAACACATTATGTAGAAAAAAAATCACTTATTATGCAGCAAATGATGAATTATGCAATAAAATTGTTCAGCAGGAGTTAAATGTATAATTGATCTGAAAAGCCAAGTTCAAAGAGATTTTCATCAAATATGCTATTTCAAACAAGAAGTGAACTTATCTAGCATATTATCACTTGTAGAGATATTTTCAAGATATAAAGCTAGAAAAGTACTACTTTAAAGCAAGTTAGAGCATAAAACAAGTCTCCACTTATCCAAAAGTTGCAAGTCCAAGCTTTTTGGAGACAAGGAAGAGAAGTTAGAGTATTTTCTGATCTTGTGCTTGCAACAGCCACTTTTGAGATTCCAAAGTCAGTTCTTGGCCTTCAAGTACACCTATAACACACTTCAATTTTTGGCTTTTGGTACCCAAATTTTCTTGAGTCATTGTGTGTTAACTTTTGGCAAAGTGCCTTTGGGAACCCAAACTATCTTAGTCCCTAACTTATTATTGATATTCTTCCTTACATTACAAGTTGATGCACTATGTCCTTTCTTACTACAATGAAAACACTTTATGAAAGGACTTGTTGATGTGTTTGTGGGAACAAAGAAATTCTTGTAAAACTTTTGTTGGTTTTTTGAATTGTACCTTAAACCAGCCTTTTGAAAAACACATCTTTGTTTCCCAAGCAATATGTTCAAATTATCTCTTCCAAAGGTAGATTTTGAAAGAGTATTTTTCAAGTCTTCAATTTCTTTTTCAAAAGTTTTGCATGATGAGCAAGAAAAAGATGTAGGTGCATTTTCATGTAAAGAGCATGTTATGCATGAAGAATTTGCATCAATCAACTCAAGAGTTTCATTTTCTAATTTCAACTCCTCATTTTCTTTGCTTAAAGTAGAAATTTGATTTTCAAATGAGGAAATTGTTTTCTTTGAACATGAAATCGTTTTTCTAAGCCTCATAGATTCATTATGCAATTCTTCAAATGCATCTTGTAATTCATCATAGGAGGGGGAAGAATTTGATTCAAAATTTGAGGGTGTTACCTTCATGTCATCTTCCTCTTCCTCTTCTCCTCTAGCCATGAGACATAGATTGGCTTTCTCATTGTCTGAGCTATTGGTTGAATTTATGTCATTATCATCCCAAGTTATGTAGGCTCTTCTTTCTTTCATCTCCTTTGAGGACCTTTTCTCATACTTTTCCACTTTACTTTGATAAATTGGGCACTTTATCTTCATGTGTCCCAATTCTCCACATTCATAGGATTTAGCAGTGGGTGAGGTTCCTTCCCCTTTGTGATAGACATTCTTTTAGGGAAAAGGAAGTATTCTTTGAGCTCCATTCTTCTTGAAAAATCTTTTGAATTTCTTTACTAGTAGAGCAAGATTCTCCTCATTTATTTCCAAGCCATCTCTATCATCTTCATCATCATCATCATTGATTATGGATGAAGTGGCCTTGAGAGCTATTTCCTTCTTTTTCTTGTGAAGCTCCTCACTTTGGTTGAGTCTACTCAATTCCAATTCATGTTCTTGGAGCTTGCCAAAAAGTATGGCTAAGGTCATGGTTGAGAGATTTATTGACTCCGCAATATCTGTCACTTTAGGTTGCCAATTCCTGATCAAACATCTCAACACTTTGTTAATAAGATCTTCATTAGGAAAAGTCCTTCCCAATGAAGCAAGATGATTTGTAATATATGTGAATCATTTTTGTATTTCTTGAATGGTTTCACCTTAGTTCATTCTCAAAAGCTCACACTCATGAGGGAGAGTATCAATCCTTGTTCTTTTCACTTCACAAGTACCCTCATAGGTTACTTGTAAAATGTCCTACATTTCTTAGGCAGATTTACAATTTAAGATTCTAAAGAACTGATCATGCTCCAAGGCTACGGTAATGATGTTTTTGGCCCCAAATTGTATTAGACATTTTTCTTATTATCATCGGTCCATTCACTTCTTGATGTATTAACTCTTACACCATTAACAACTTGTGTGGGGACAAAAAGACCATTCTCAATAGCATCCCACACATCTAAGTCAATAGCTTCAATAAAAATTTTCATTCATTCTTTCCAATAAACATACCCATCCCCATTGAAAAAGTGAGGTCTATAGAGAGAAGAACTTTCTGAAAAACTATTTGCAGAGGCTATCACTTTCTCTTGAAGCTGCTAAGCTCCTTACACAAGAGCTTAGCTCTGATACCACTTGTTACCAAGTGGCCTCAATACTCAAGGAGGTGTGTGTAACACCCACCATAGGGTATCACATTTAAGACTAATCCTAATAAAACTTATCCAAGTTGTAAAATAATTAATCTTGTAAAAATGTCAATTTTAAAATTTTGTTTGCGGAATAAAATAAAATAAGTAAACTAAATTAAAACATTAGTAAGACTTGTAATAAACACACCAAAATATATATATATATACATCATATTACAAAACTTGTCCAAATAATTTATATAAATACAAACCAGTTCTAAAAGTAAAATACATACTTGTTTTAAAATTAAAGTACAGATATTCTAAAACAAACCTAAGGATTTGGTTCCTCGAAAGGATCCTCCTCCTCCTCTACATTATCATCGAAGAACCCAGGCGGATACAGACACCTCATATAGGTTCTTGCTGATGATACTACAGAATTCTCTTGGGGTGTGTAGACAGACATAGTTCTACCCTAGAGTTTATGAATGGGTATTGTGAATTCCAGACGTACAGTAGCATGTTGGGTCAATACGAAAATCCCGTTCAGGGTTCCACTCAAACTCTTAGTCAAATCCCCAGTGTAAACAAACCTTTCAATATTATGGTCAAACCTCCAAGCGTCAATTCTGCCGTGGAGCTGGACCTTGACAAAACCTAAAATCCAACTTCTCGCCGCCATACTAACAAATAAAGAAAACAACTATGTTGGTTGTGGCTTCTTAATACTCAAGAAGGGGGGGTTGAATTGAGTATGATTACTTTTTGTAGCTTTTTCCCATTTTACAAAAACTGATTCTTTTCTTTAACTATGAAAAAGATTTTGTCAACCAACAAACCAAAATATGTTTTTACAAGATGTATTTTTATCAAGACTTGAAACTTATAAAGAAATATTAATAATAAGGTTGATTTCAGATATGAACAAGATCATAAACTAATCAAATCATGCAAGCATCCCTAACATATTGCTTAATTCATACATTCAAAAATACAGCAAATAAAGAGTTAAGGGATAGTGAAAATTACAAACCGAGACCTACAACCAGTCCCCACATGACTGTGAGTTTCATCCACTATTAAAAATTAATTTACAGGATTCTTTACATAAGCTTCACTTCTAGGTTCCTTCTACCCAAATGACAGCTTTTCCAGTCAAAGTAATCTTGCAATTCCCACAAGAGTTCTTTCTACTCTTGCACAGCACCAAGAGTCCCTTCTACTCTTGATTTAATCAGTGAGAGAACCTTCTCTCTTATCTCTCTTTTACAATACGAAAACATTGAATCATATTCTAAGAAATCATATATTACAATTTGAAGTTCTACAGAAAAATACTCAATTTTTCAATGAAAAAGCTCTCTCAGTATTTGTGTGTTTGATCTCAAGTTTTGAATGAGTTGTTGTTGAGAAAGTGTTTGCCAATGTCCTTATATAGGTATATTTCAAAATAGATTCATTGGACACACTTTACAAGTCAGTTAAGATCAAAACATACTTATCAAAAAAAAAAATTATGCTATCAGTCAATCGATTAGTACACAGATGTATTAAACAAAATTTCACTTTTACAACGTGTGTACATCGATTGCCTAATTGATTGTGTTCTTGGATGTTCTTGATCTTGAGTGATACACACCTGAGTACATCGGTTTTGTTCTTGAGAAACACTTATAATTTTAGCCCAGAAGTTCATACATAGATTACCTAATCGATTGTATGGTATTTCAAAAAGTCCTTGCTTTTGTTTTGGCTTATGCATCGATGTACCAATTGATGTATAGACGCAAAAAATGCATACTGGCCAAGTACGTCCACAATCAATCGATGTATACATAGATGTATAACACTTTTACATAGATGTACACTGAGGTTTTCATTAAAAGTTAGTTAATTAACTGAAAGTACATTGATGTACACATAGATATACAGACTTATTAATTAACCTTTTTCATTCTTAACCCATTTTTACTTTTGAAAACAATTTTCACTTATTTTAGAAAGCTTAATCAAAGAGTTATACTAAGTCTTTTCTTTACAAAAAGGTTCCTACTGATCTTCCTTGAATTCCTTCTTCATGATGCTCCTTCTTCAAGTTTTGCTTCATGATCCCTACATTGAAATACTTTGCTCCATGATCCTTTGCATCCACTTTTCTTGCTCCATTAAATCTCATTGAAAAAGTCAAGTTTGGCAAGTAGTTAGTGAATCAAAATAATAATCATGTTAAGTTTAGTCAGTAATCAAAACATACTAGGGTCATTTATCCACAAGCTACTGATGATAAACTGGGTCATTGCCTCCTCGTTCCCTCAGTCTTCCATAAACATATTCAATAAAACAAACATAATATAACAATGAGGTGAGATCCTCTACATCAATACTAGTATGGTAGTAAAAGAAATGACAGCAAATAAACAACGTATTATATTAAAACATTAAATCATATTATCGTATCATATATATTAAATTAAACAAACTTAAATAACCAATCAATATGCTGACCAATAATGCATATGCACAATGACCAATTCCTACGCCATGGAGCTAAACATAGTTTCGGAGGGAAGATCTAGAAGACATGTCTGTCACTCGGCTGCCGTGGCCAAAAGTGCTATAATATATCAACTTATCAACATGCACATCAAGGCATTAAACAAGACATTCTACACCAGATCTCGATATAGGATAGTGTCTCAGTTCGGATCATCGGTATATTTACATCGGTCTGCCTCACGGATAGAAGAGCTACCAACCATCCATTGCGAGGTACCCGCAAGATTGAAATTGAAAGAAAAAGAATAAACATCAAAAATAGCATGCTAACATCATTATAGATACACTTAAGACACTCTAAGATCTGAACATCTTCATTGGTCCTTGGTTCTTCAGTGTGCTATGAAGCTTGGGCTGCTTGTTCTTCAGGATTACCTTCTTCTTCAGGTGCAGCAGCAGCAGCAGCAGCTTCTCTAGCCATGTTTATAACATCTTCAGAAGTGGGATGAACTTCTAGAGGTGCAGTGATGGAAATGCTTAGATTTTGATGCAAAGTGGCCATTTGGCCTTCCAATGTGTTGAGTCTGAT
Source organism: Ormosia semicastrata (assembly GCA_029884595.1). Lineage (NCBI taxonomy): Eukaryota > Viridiplantae > Streptophyta > Magnoliopsida > Fabales > Fabaceae > Ormosia > Ormosia semicastrata. The sequence goes on along the minus strand of JAQQTO010000062.1, from coordinate 11,123,568 downwards.
ATGCAAATAATTAATAGACTGTTTCAACATTAAATGATATTTTATTTGCTTAGTCTTAAAATTCTAAAACATTTGGAGCAGCTTGTCCATCTTGTTAGTCAGCTCTGAGTTATCCACAGCAGCTCTTGGCTCCTCACCAGCTATCCTAACCCACTCTTCATTCACTTTAGCAAGCTTCATCTTGCTAATGGTCCCTTCACCAAACTTGTGAGTGACCTGTCTAGTCAGAAACCTCTCTTCATTATCCAGAGAGACTCCAAAATACTCCAGTAATCTCACCACTAATCCAAGATAGGGTAGGGTAGCTCCACTAATTTTGAAATCCAGCGTGTGTTTGGCAATTATGAAGCACCAACTCATCTTTTTCTTCTGTATCATAGCCTAGAGCATCATAATATCATTGTTCTTCAACACAACATGATTTCCAGATCTTAGTAAAAGTATTCTACTTAGCATATATTGCAGGAGCTTATGCTGAATGTGCATAAAGCTGATGTTGATCAGTCTTCCTTCGGGTGCATTTTCAACTAGAAGCACCTTCCTTGCTTCTTCCTTGTCAAAGTTCTTGATCTATACACTGTCAGGTCCAGTGCTAACAAGATTACTTCCTTTGTAATCTAGTCCAGTAAATTGAGCAAACTCATCAAAAGTCTCTCAATTCTTGTGTTCTTTACCTCAGCAGAAAATCCCTCATTGTCCATCTCAAATGTACAGTAAAATGCTTTGATCAATGTATGGTAAATATCACTCTTAATTTGCAAAAATTCACTCAGTTTATACTCCTCTAAAATCTTGTGGAAAGTAAACTCATTGGCCTCAAAATAGTTGAAATCTACAATCCTAGCTTCGTGAATATCCCCATGTTTAAAATTATTCTTGTAAAGCATGATGTACTCCTCACCAGAAAAATACCTCTTGAGAAGTTCAATCTCAGTGACTCTTTCATCATCATCTTCTTCTTCCTCTGTCCTCTTTCTCTTCTTTTGAACAGTCTTCTTTTTGGGTATTTCCTTCACCACTTTATTCTTCTTTTCTTGTTTCTTAGGTGCTAGTTTTGAAGATTCAGCTACCTTCTTGCCCTTGTGTTGTGTCTTCTTCAATCTTTTAATTGGAAGCTTATCGATCCTTTGAGAAACCTAGGTTTTCTCAGTTCCTTTTCTTTTAGGGCGTGCAGGGGTTGCTATGGGTGAAGCATGTTGAGGTGTGGAAGATTGAGTTGAGGAGGAAGATGTGAAGTTAGAGGGAACAGGTGTAGAGGGTCCAGTTTGCTTCACACGAACCATTGGAGATGATTTTGAGCTCTGCTAGGGTTTGAGTCTTTGAGATTTGGATTTGTAAAGTGAAAGATTTGGAGGGAAGGGTTGAAATTTATAAACCCAGATCAGTCAATCGATTACCTAATCGATGTATTAAAGGGTTTTTCCTCCTGTACACACGTGCTAATCGATGTACTTAGCATCAGGATTTGAATTTTAAACCAGGAACATCGATGTATTAATCGATGTATAAGCTAAGTCAGAGAGTACAACAATTGCAACATACACCCAATCGATGTACAAATCGATGTATAGGGTAAGTCGGTGAGTCCTAAATTTTAGAACTATCACTCAATCGATGTTACAATCGATGTATACACAAGGTCAAATTTTTAATCCATTGCTAATCGATGTATTAATCGATGCATAGGCACTTATAGTGAGTAGTGCATCTTAGATCAATGATTCAATCGATGTGATAATCAATTTATAGCAGATCAAATTAGAATTTTCAAGTTTTTAAAGCAGATTCATCGATGTGTCAATCGATGTACATGATATATTGTACTTATTTGATCAAAATAATCGATTGTTTAATCGATGTACAGACATCAAACATCAAATTATCATGCATTCAACATTCAAAACATCAAGCATAGGTAGGATCAATTATTCTTAATTCTCTTCTTATGTAGAAAAAGCTTTCTTTAGCCAATGGTTTAGTGAAAATATCAATTAATTGCTTAGATGTATCAACATATTCAATGATTATATCTCCACTTTGAATGTGATCCCTTATGAAATGATGTCTTATCTCAATGTGTTTGGTTCTTGAATGCATTATAGGATTCTTAGTGAGATTTATAGCACTAGTATTATCATATTTGATTGGAACTTTTTCTAAGAGAACACCATAGTCAATAAGTTGTTGTTTCATCCAAAGAATTTGTGCATAACAACTTCCTGCTGCAACATATTCTGCTTCAGCAGTTGATAAAGTCACACTTATTTGTTTCTTACTAAACCAAGAAACTAATGAGTTTCCTAGAAGGTGGCAAGTTCCACTAGTACTTTTCCTATCTAACTTGCATCCAGTAAAGTTAGAATCAAAATATCCTACTTAGTTACATGTTGATCCTTTAGCATACCATAATCCCATTTCTTTAGTTCCTAATAAGTATTTCATGATTCTTTTTAAAGTAGTTAAGTATGATTCCTTAGGATTAGATTAGTATCTTGCACACATATAAACACTGAACATTATATCAGGTCCACTTGCAGTTAAATAGAGTAAGAAACCAATCATACCTCTGTACTTGGAAACATCTATTGATTTACCTTTCTCATCTTTGTCCAAGTAGCATGATGGATTCATTGGAGTAACTATTTCCTTTGCATTCTTCATTCCAAACTTCTTCAATAGTTCTTTGCAGTACTTAGTTTGGCTTATGAAAGTCCTATCATCACATTGTTTGATTTGTAGTCCAAGGAAGAATGTAAGCTCTCCCATCATAGACATTTCAAACTCGTTTTGCATTAGTTTAGAAAATTCCTTACACAAAGATTCATTAGTAGTACCAAATATAATATCATCAACATAAATTTGAACAAGTAGTATGTTTTGTGCTTTTCTTTTAGTAAATAGTGTTGTGTTAACTTTTCCTCTTATAAATTCCTTTTGAAGTAAGAAATTACTTAGTCTTTCATACCATGCTCTTGGAGCTTGTTTAAGTCCATACAATGCTTTAGTTAGTTTATACACATGATTAGGAAATTCATTTATTTCAAATCCAGGGGGTTGACCAACATACACTTCTTCTTGTATATATCCATTTAGGAATACACTCTTAACATCCATTTGATACAATTTAAAATCCATGATACATGCATATGCTAACAACATTCTAATAGCTTCTAATCTAGCCACGGGTGCATATGTCTCATCATAGTCAATTCATTCTTCTTGATTATAGCCTTTGGCTACTAATCTAGCTTTATTCCTTACCATGATACCATTTTCATCAAGCTTATTCCTAAACACCCATTTTGTACTAATTATTTGTTTATCCTTGGATTTTGGATCAAATTCCCAATCTTTATTTCTTTCAAACTGATTAAGTTCTTCTTGCATTGTCATAGTCCAATTTTCATCAATAATTGCTTCATCTATAGTTTTAGGTTCAACTTGTGATACAAAAGCCATATTATTGCATGCATTTCTTAAGGAATGTCTAGTGGTTACCCCTTTGGATATTTCACCAATTATGTTGTCCAGAGGGTGATTCCTTGCAGTTTTCCATTCTTTAGGTAGATCTTCATGTTGAGCCTCTCCTGGAATTTCCACTACTTCATTCACTTTAGCATTGTCTTGCTTTTCCTCAAGTTGAATCTCTTCTAAAGTTTCTGCAACATCATCAACAAATTCCTTTCCTAACCTTTTGGGGTTAGTTTCATCAAATGTAATATGTATAGATTCTTCAATTGTTTGTGTTCTTTTATTGAAGATTCTAAGAGCTTTACTAGATGATGAATAACCTAGAAAGATTCCTTCATCAGGTTTAGGATCAAACTTTCCTAGATTGTCCTTTCCATTATTTAGTATAAAATATTTACAACCAAAGACATGGAAATGTGAAACATTTAGTTTTCTACCTTTATAGAGTTCATATGGAGTCTTTTTCAAAATTGGTTTTATCAAGACTCTATTCATTAAATAGCAAGCTGTGTTTACAACATCTGCCCAAAAATATTTTGGCATGTTTGAGTCATTCAACATAGTTCTTGTTATTTCTTCTAAAGATCTGTTTTTCCTTTCCACAACTCCATTTTGTTGTGGAGTTCTTGGAACAGAGAAATTATGTTGAATTCCCAACTCTTCACAGAAATTATCAAATTCTTCATTTTGAAATTCTCCACCATGATTACTCCTTATAGAAGTTATTTTCATGCCTTTTTCATTTTGTGCTAACTTAGTCATTTTCTTAAAGGTTGTAAAAGTTTTATTCTTATGTACTAAGAAGAAGGTCCATGTAAATCTAGAGTAATCATCAACTATAACTAATGCATACAAATTTCCTCCAAAACTTTTGGTCCTAAAGGGTCCAACTAAGTCCATGTGCAGTAGTTATAAAGGTCTTTTAGTTGAAACTATATTCTTAGCCTTAAAAGATACTTTAGTTTGCTTGCCCTTTTGGCATGCATCACATAAACCATCTTTTGAGAACTTGGGCAATTACCAATTCTTTAAAAATGAGTTTGTTTAGATGATCCATATGAATATGTCCTATTGTTCTATGCCATAGCCAATTCTTCCTTAGATATTAAACAACATACATCACTAGCAGAAATACTCTCTAAATCGATCATGTATATGTTATTCAATCGATTACCTATCAACTTTGTATTACTATCATACTTGTTTTCTATAATGCAACTGCTAGAGTTAAAGAATGCCTTATAACCTTTATCATATAGTTGGCTAATGCTTAGTAAATTGTGCTTGAGTCCTTCCACATATAGTACACCTTCTATCTTGGTAGCTGTGCTTCTTCTAATTGGTCTAACTCCTAAGATCCTTCTTTTGTTGTTATCACCATAGGTGATACTTCCACTCTGTTTGGGAGTGAAGGATGATAACCTTGTGATATCTCCAATCATATGTTTGGAGCAGCCACTATCAAGATACCAATTTGAACTTTTGGCTCTCAAACACACCTACAAAACAAATTTTAAGCATTTGTCGTAGGTACCCAAATTTTGTTGGGTCCTTTGGTGTTAGTCATAACATATGTTCCCTTGGGAACCCAAATTTGTTTAACACTAATCTTTGAAGGATTTCTAAAATAGCATGTAGAAGTTGTATGTCCTTTTCTTGCACAATAGAAACATTTAACAAAAGGACTAAAGAGAATTTACGTGAACAAAGAGTTTCTTAAAAGCCTTTTCATGCAATGCTGGTTTATAGCCTATTCCAGCTTTGTCATATACTCCTTTTTGCTGTCCTAATATGGCATTTAGATTATCTCTTCCCATTGTAAATTTAGATAGAGTGGTTTTCAGTTTTTCCACTTCTTTTTCCAGAATATTACAATTAGAACATGTAGAACTAAATACACTTAGCTTATAGTTCTTGGCTTCTAATTCTTTAATCTTAATTTGAAGAGATGCATAATTACTACATTGTTTAGCAATGACTTTCCTAGATGACATTAATTGCTTAGCAATTTTCAGATATTTACTATGTAATTCATCAAAAGCATCTTGTAGTTCATCATTGGTATGGGAGATTTCATTTACCTCATCTTCATTATCACTTTGTTGGTTAGTCATGAGACAAAGATTGGCCTCTTCTTCCTCAGAATCTTCAGAGGAATCCATATCATTCTCCTCCCAAGCTGTGTATGCTCTTCTTGGCTTTCTATTCTTCTTGTCCTTGGACTCATGATTGTCATGCTTGTCCTTCTTTTGAAGTTTAGGACACTCATTCCTGTAATGTCCAGGTTTGCCACATTTATAGCACTTCACATTTAATGTTGAACTTTTAGCTTTTGAAGTGTTCTTCTTGGAAAAGAAGTTTGAGGGCATTTTGTTGAAGGTTTTCTTCTTTTTGAGGAATTTCTTGAACTTTTTAACTAATAGTCCCATATCCTCTTCAGATTCATCTTCTTCTTCAACTTCTTCATCTTCATCACTGTCAAAATTTTCTTTGGAGACAGTTGCTTTAAGTGATAAGCCTTTTTCCTTTTTCTCATTCTCTTCATGGTCAATCAATCTATGCAACTCCATCTCGTGCTCTTTAAGTTTTCCAAATAGTGTAGCAATATTCATGGTTTCTAAGTCCTTTGATTCAGCTATAGCAGTAATCTTTGGTTGCCATTCTCTTGTCAAACATCTCATAATCTTGTTGATTTGTTGTTCATCTAAAATGCTCTTTCTAAGTCCGTTTAGCTGATTCACTATATGAGTGAACCTCCTTTGTATATCATTGATGTCTTCACCATTCTTCATGTGAAAGAGTTCATACTCGTGCACAAGTGAGTTTATTCTTGCTCTCTTTACATCACTGGTTCCTTCATGAGTAATTTGTAGCGTATCCCACATTTGCTTGGCTATCTTACAATTTGAAACCCTGAAAAAATTCATCATAACTCAAGGTAGCAGTTATAATATTCTTTACTTTAGCATTATAACCTACTCTCTTTTTGTCCTCATTATCCCATTCACTTCTAAGTTTTTCTTTCTTGGTGCCTTTTGCATCAAGAGTGTGAGGAATGTATGGACCATTTTCAACAGCATCTAATACATCAATGCCACTTGCCTCAAGGAATATTAACATCCTTTCTTTCCAATACATATAGGCAGTGCCATTGAAAGCAGGGGTCTTGCCAAGGAAGCCCCTTCTCCCAAGATGTCATTTGAAGCCATCCTCTTAAGCTGTTAAGCTTTACACAAGAGTGAAAGCTCTGGTACCACTTGTTGGTTGTGGCTTCTTAATACTCAAGAAGGGGGGTTGAATTGAGTATGATTACTTTTTGTAGCTTTTCTCCTTTTTGCAAAAACTAATACTTTTCTTTAACTATGAAAAAGATTTTGTCAACCAACAAACCAAAATGTGTTTTTGCAAGATGTATTTCTATCGAAACTTGAAACTTATAAAGAAATATTAACAATAAGGTTGATTTCAGATATGAACAAGATCATAAATAATCAAATCATGCAAGCATCCCTAACATATTGCTTAATTCATACATTCAAAAATAAAGCAAATAAAGAGTTAAGGGATAGAGAAAATTACAAACCGAGTTTTATCCTGGTTTGGCTACCTCCTCTGGTAACCTACATCCAGTCCCCACATGACTGTGAGTTTCATCCACTATTAAACATCAATTTACAAGATTCTTTACACAAACTTCACTTCTAGGTTCTTTTTACCCAAATGACAGCTTTTCCAGTCAAAGCAACCTTGCAATTCCCATAAGAGTTCCTTCTACTCTTGCACATCACCAAGAGTCCCTTCTACTCTTGATTTAATCAGCGAGAGAACCTTCTCTCTTATCTCTCTTTTACAATACAAAAAGATTGAATCAGATTCTAAGAAATCAGATATTACAATTTGAAGTTCTACAGAAAAATACTCAGTTTTTCAATGAAAAAGCTCTCTCAGTATTTGTGTGTTTGATCTCTAGTTTTGAATGAGTTGTTGTTGAGAAAGTGTTTGCCAATGTCCTTATATAGGTATATTTCAAAATAGATTCGTTGGACACACTTTACAAGTCAGTTAAGATCAAAACAAACTTATCAAAAAAAAAATTTTGTTATCAGTCAATCGATTAGTACACAGATATATTAAACAAAATTTCACTCTTACAACGTGTGTACATCGATTGCCTAATCGATTGTGTTCTTGGATGTTCTTGATCTTGAGTGATACACACATGAGTACATCGATGTTGTTCTTGAGAAACGCAATTTCAGCCCAAAAGTTCATACATCAATTACCTAATCAATTGTATGGCTATTTCAAAAAGTCCTTGCTTCTGTTTTGGCTTATACATCGATGTACCAATTGATGTACAGATGCAAAAATGCATACTGACCAAGTACGTCCAGAATCAATTGATGTATACATAGATGTATAACACTTTTACATAGATGTACACTGAGGTTTTTAGTAAAAGTTAGTTAATTAACTGAAAGTACATCGATGTACACATAGATATACAGACTTATTAATTAACCTTTTTCATTCTTAATCCATTTTTACTTTTGAAAACAATTTTTACTTATTTTAGAGAGCTTAATCAAAGAGTTATACTAAGTCTTTTCTTTACAAAAAGGTTCCAACTGATCTTCCTTGAATTCCTTCTTCATGATGCTCCTTCTTCAAGTTTTGCTTCATGATCCTTGCATTGAAATGCTTTGCTCCATGATCCTTTGCATCCACTTTTCTTGCTCCATTAAATCTCATTGAAAAAGTCAAGTTTGGCAAGTAGTTAGTGAATCAAAGTAATAATCATGTTAAGTTTAGTCTTTAATCAAAACATACTAGGGTCATTTATCCACAAGCTACTGATGATAAACAGGGTCACTTGCCTCCTCGTTCCCTCGGTCTTCCATAAACACATTCAATAAAATAGACATAATATAACAATGAGGTGAGATCTCCTACATCAATACTAGTGTGGTAGTAAAAGAAACGACAACAAATAAATAGCATATTATATTAAAACATTAAATCATATTATCATATCACATATATTAAATTAAACAAACTTAAATAACTAATCAATATGCTGACCAATAATGCATATGCACAACGACCAATTCCTACGCCATGGAGCTAAACATAGTTCCGGAGGGAAGATCCAGAAGACATATATGTCACTCGGCTGCCGTGGCCAAAAGTGCTATAATATATCAACTTATCAATATGCACATCAAGGCAATAAACAAGACATTCTATACCAAATCTCGATATAGGAGATCTCGATATAGGACAGTGTCTCAGTCCGGATCATCGGTGTATTTGCATCGGTCTGCCTCACGGACAGAAGAGCTACCAACCGTCCATTGTGAGGTGCCTGTACCCCGATGCCCCCAAGGTCAACAAGTGACCTACACTTGTCTACTCGCACCCGTACTTAGGTGTAATGCACCTCCCATGCATACAACCTTACTCAAATAAGTGAACACGCTTTTCTATGCATGATGTATGATTCAAACACACAAACAATTTATTATTTTCACAATATTTCATATATCCTCACCATGTCTTGGTGGCATAAATATTCAACACAACCGGGCCCACCACAACTGCCTCACAGCAAACTGCTGTTTATGCTCAATCGCATAGTGATATTATCGCATTTTTTAAATCACGGATCATTTTTCTTACGTTTTAAATTGCATAAGGATTTTTCAATGTTTTCTAAATCGCGTAAACATTTTATTGCATTTTCTCAATCGCGTAACCTAAAATTACTATATTTGAGTTGCGTAAAGATTTTTCAGCGTATTTTTAAGTGCGTAAAATATTTCTAACATATTTTAAGTCTAAAATAAAATTTTTCTCTTTTAATGCCAAAAATTGACTTTATTTTTATTATTTACATAATAGTCCTTCTATAAAATAATTTTTACATAATAGTCTTTGTTTAAATAATATTTATAATATAGTCCCTCTAAAAATTGTGTTTCTTTAATTTACATGGGATATTACAGTTTAAAATTTCCTAACGTGCTTCAAAACCCATAGGGTGAGCTATACGTCATTAAATTTCAAGTATTCACTTTTATTTCACTACATAGCTTAATTAGGCCAATTTTAGTTCTAAAAATTAAATTACTTTCATTTTAAATTCCTAAACTTGCCAAATTGAGTTCTTACTATTAAAACACCTAAGTTTACACTTAGTAAAATAATTTTGAATCTTGATCATCAAAAATTGGCATATTGGTCAAATTCCCATTGTGTTTCAAAATTCATCTTAAAATCTTTTTCTACCACTTTAATTCTTATAAACTCATTTGATTAAATTTCTTGCCATAAATTCATTTAATTCTCAATTAGGAAAATTAATTTAGGATCCTTGATCCTCTTTGTGGTGATGAGGCTGTGTGCCTCTAGGCTCTTTGGGGCCTTCATACAATTTTTCCAACATGTTATTCACATCCTAAATTACACATAAATTTGCATGCTTTTTAATGCATACATACAAGCATATTATCAAAGCTATAATCATACCAACACACATGCAAACATATTTTCAAAATCATAAGCATAACAAATACAAACAAAGAGAGCATAGAAAATCAAGTGAATAAATCCTTATGGATTTTTCACTACAAAGAATTCATTTCCTCACCACCAAGATATAGTTGATGAGGTTAATCTCCCTCTTATCTCAAGGGAGACAAAATCTTCAAGTTCCTCCTTCCTCTTGAATTCATGAGCCTCAAACAAAAATCCCTAAAAATCTTAAACAAATTCTAAAGTCATAAACAAAGCTTAAGAACAAAGAACCATGGATCAATCATGGTCTAGAAAATAAAAAATCCAACTTAGGATCAAAGAATCAAAAAATTACCTTTGGAGTAGTAAACTAAAGCTTGGTTTTTGATGCACTTAGAGTAGGATTTTGATAAAACTCACTAAAAGAGAAGTATTTAGAATGATGTTTGGCTTTAGAAAGTATGAAGAAATGAAATTATAGAAGTGTGGAAGTAGGATTTGGAGTAGGAAGCCGTGGGGTTCAAGGTGGGAGAAGATGAAGAGTTCTTAAGTGTTCTTGAGTTTTGAGAGAAAAAGATGAAGGCTTGATATTATAAAGTGTAATAAAATGAAGATGGATAGCTATATTCTCCTTGCATGGCCGTGGAGTTAGTGCATAAGAGAAACTATTGTTTAATCATTGTAGTAAAATATCACATGCATTTTCACATGGCTTACGTCATTTAAGAGTCATCAAATAGTCATGTAGATGAACCTAGAACATAGTAGAATGACCTTTATGGCTGTGTGACTCTAGGAGGAATGGAACCAATTTGGTTTCATTCTAACTCCCTAGTTACCCTTGAACTAATTAGTTACTCCATCAAGTTACACTAAAACTATTTTAGTTAGGATTTCTAGTTACATTCTAACTAGTTAGTTACATTATTATGTCATTGTACATGTCATGCTTAAGTCATGTTTCTAGATAACTTAGATATTTATATTCTAACTAGCTTCTAAACATTTAGTAACTAAGTTAGTTCATTTAGTTACTAATTAAGCTATTTAGGTAACTTACTTAGTTTATTTAGTTACTTAGTACTAGTCCAATCTTTTATATTGACTATTTCCTATTGGTTAGAAAAAGTCCAACCTCTAATGTTGACCAATTTCTATTGGTTCATTTTAAAATAAGTTACAGAAATTATTCTCAATCTATTTTCTAATAGATAAAATATGCTGGGTCTATTACTTGGTAACAGACACTGTTGTTAATAAAACAACGGATATTTTTTCGTGAAATATTTTTATTTTATAGATAAATTTTAAAAATTAAAAGATTTGATTTCGTGTCTCTCAGATTCGGGTTTAGTAAGATCCCCCATCTCCGAATAAATCAATAAAGATTTTTCCCGGCCTGAAAATTATTATTTTCCTGACTTGGAGTAAATCACACACAGAGATCAAAAATAATTTCAGAATAGTCAAATTAATTTTCTATAACACAGAAAACACAAAACAGTACAATTTAGGCATTATGGTAAAATAACAGAATTTGGGGTGTCACAACTCTCTCCCACTAAAAAGAATTTCGTCTCCAAAATTGATCATACATTAAAACAACTGAGGATACTATTCCCTCATTTTATCTTCCATTTCCCAGGTAGTATCTCCAGTTGTCTTGTTCCAGATCACTTTCACTAACGAAATTGCTTTGCCCCTTAATTGCTTCACTCTCTTGACTTCAATCTTAACAGGAAGTGTCTCATACGTCAATTTTTTTTCAATTGCACTTCATCAGACCGTATAACATGTGAAGGATCAGGGATGTGCTTCCTCAATTAGGATACATGGAAAACATTATGAAGGTTTGAAAGAAAAGGCAGTAAAGCTATTTGATATGCAACTAGACCTATCTGACGAAGAATTTGATAGGGTCCAATGAATTTAGGAGTGAGTTTTCTGGATTTTATAACCCTCCCAACACCAGTCGTAGGTGTTGCTCTCAAAAACACATACCCACCTTCCTCAAATTCAAGAGGTCTTTTCCTTTTGTCAGCATAGCTTTTCTGACGGCTCTGAGTTGCCCGCATTTTCTCTTGAATCATTTTTACCTTCTCTGTTGTCTGTTGTACCATCTCAGGACCTATAGTCATACTTTCTCCATCTTGATACCAACATAACGGTGTTCGACATCGTCATCCGTATAGCGCCTCATAGGGTGCCATCCCTATGCTTGAGTGAAAATTGTTATTATAGGTGAATTCCACCAAAGATAAGAATTCATCCCAACTCCCTCGTTATTCTAACACACAAGCTCTCAACAAATCCTCTAGAGATTGTATAGTGTAACATCCCGAAAATTTATTATTTTGTTAAAAACGATCATTTTATAATATTTGTAATTTTTAAGAATTTTTGTGGAATTTTCTGGAGATGATGAATATTTTAATATATTCTTCGTTTTATGTGTGTCTTGAGTGGAGCCTGAGAATAGAATATTTTCCCCGAAGCCGGTAAACCTTGGACCGTCAACGTGTCAACGGGGATCTTACTAAACCCGAGTCCCAGGGCACGCTTCGAGGTCTACATTTTTGAGGTTTTATCTGCTAGTGTAATAAATCATCTGTCGAGGCATTTAATCAAGGAGACAAGCTTACTATGCACTTCGTAGAGAAGCGTGCGAAGCTTCTCAAGGAAGCTTCTTTGAATCATTTTTTATTATTTCTCTCTCTCCTCCCATTTTTGTGCTGCACATTTGAATTAAGGGACTTAATTCATTCTTCAATCCACACATTTTCCTTCTCCTGTACGTAGCACTCACTATTCACTCATCTTTCTCTCTTTCCATTTCTCCTTACAGCAGCACCATCCACCCACCTTCATATTTTCATCCTCCAATACCGTCACACTCCTAGCACCATTTCGTGTTTGGAGAAACACCATACCTGAGGGAATCATCTTCAAAGTTCTACGTTTTCTTCATCTTCTTTTTCCTCCACGGTTGAAGCTTAAAGGTTGGAACTTTAAGGTAAAGTTCTTAGCTTTTTCCTCATCTCTCCTCATTTTCGTAACCCACTGTCATTTTGATGACCATGGGTATCCATTTCAACACTTGATTCTGATTTTGGTGAGCTTGAATATTCAAGGATCTCTTGGGAGCTGAAAATATAATTTCTGACCAAAAGGAGCAGCCTTTCTTTGTGCTTCTCTAAGGTAAGAGGAAGACACTCCTCCTCAACCTCTCTTAGCATTTAGGAACGTCTGTGATTTGTGTTGAGGGTCTTTCTGCTTTTGTATGTTGTTTGTATGGTATATGTGCTATTTGATTGTTTGAGTTTTGAATGTACATATATATAAATATAACTGGATGTATTGGAATGTGTAATATTGAAGGGAATGAGTTCCGAGTGATTTTCGGATAGTTACGGTGTTGAGCCCAGAATTTGGAAACTTAATGTGGAAACTAGTAATAGTATGAAATTTGGCCAAACTCGTCGAATATAATATCTTGATCTTTTGGTGATATGTCAAAATCCGTCGAATGAAGATTTCTGACCATTTTCGTCGAATGATAAAATCTGTCGAGTAAGGACCCGTAGCCAAACCTGTCGAACGTGATAACCTAATCACTTAATAAAATGTTAAAATCCGTCGAGTAAGGACTCATGGCCAAACCTGTCGAATGTGATAACCTAATCACTTAGTAAAATGTTGAAATCCGTCGAGTTTAGACTTCTGACCATTTTCGTCGAATGTCAAAACCCGTCGAGTTTAGATTTCTGACCACCAAACACAAAGTGAAAATCCGTCGAGTTTAGATCTTTGGCCACTAGACACAATGTCAAAATCCGTTGAGTAAGAACCCCGATCATGCCCGTCGAGATTGATCTTCCGACCAAAACCCGTCGAATAGAGTCCCTGGACACTTACAAGAAAATGCCCCAAAGTCAATAATCGTCGAATTTGAGAGACAATGCCTGTCGAGTAGATGAATTTCTCCAGACCCGTCGAAATTAGAGATTTCGACCAGTGTTCGTCGGTTCGACACTTGGGAGATTTTCTCCAACGTCGACACCTATACCCGTCGAATTGAGGCTTTTGTCGACCATCCGGAGGGTTCGACAGTTTTGATCTTCGTCCGACCGAACCCCCATCCGACGAAAATGATTTCTTCGTCCGACGTAACCCCCATCCGACGTAAAAATGATTTTTTACCAATCCTATTATAAAATGTTTTCCCCATTCTTTCCTCCTCCCGTTACATTATTCTTCGTCGAATGGCAACTTCAATTATTCATAAAACGTAGTCTCTGTCGAATTCAAACGTATACCTATTACCCAACACCTAGTAATTGAAATCAGAACTCAGTTGTGATTTCGACCGTGTATTTTCCTAGACCCAAAACCTTGGGACTAATAGAGGAATATTGATCATAAATAAATGGGATGACTAGAAATTACTTAGGGATGCATAAACAGGGAAGAACATGAGAGTGTGAGATTTTGAGATCTTAGAATAACCTTCTAAGGGCATATGAATAAATTACCTAAGAGGATTTAAGTTAACTAAGAGAATTCCTTTAGAGACAAACCCTGTAAGTAAAGCTAAACCTAAGCAAGAATTCATAATACGTTTTAAAAAGGTATTGATTTATTTAATGACAATATTATGCTATCAGGGTCCATGTGAGAGACCATTGACCGTATTAATTCTTACTTTGGCAAATTGTGACATATGATGGAATAGTATGTAATAATGATCATACATGATTATGCATAGAGTCTGTATGCATTGTGATTTGTCCGTTGGACTGTCGTAAGGCCTAGTTGCCTAGGAGTTGAACACACCTTAGTGCGGGTGCGAATAGACAAGTGGGGTCCTGTAGTTGGCCTTGAGGGCGTTGGGGCGCGGGTGTTTCACAAAGGGCAGTGGTAGCCCCTCTGGACCGTGAGACAAACCGATGCAACGCACCAACGATCCTGACTGGCCACAGTCCTATATCGAGATCTTGTGAGAATGCTGCTGTATAAAGCCTTGTTGCGCAAAATGACTGATTATTTTCTGGAAAGCACTTGTTTTTATGGCTGACGAGATACTGGCATGTCTCCCGATCATCTCCGAGTGTTCTCGTGTCTAGCTCCATGGAGTAGGATCTTGGTTATTGAGGGCTCATGTGTATAGAGTCCGTGCATTATTTGCATTTATCATTATTATGGTTTGGCATTGATATATTGTTGATATACCTATGACCGCTCTCGGAACCGTTTGCTTGATCATAACTTTCTTGAATGTCTATTACTATTACTTGTTGTTGTAAATGCTATATGGTCGCTTTGCGCCGTTTGGTTTCTTGATGCTATAATTGGTAATGACGGAAGGATGTCTTACCTCTTTTCCTTCCCGTCTCTCCATTTCTGTTTATCTCATTGCGTCTCATCGAAGACAACCGTGAGGAACCTAAGCTCCCAACTTCCCTGGTTTTTGGCCTTATCTTGACCGAGCGACTACGAGAAGGCTATGGAGCCCCGTACGCACGCATTTTTGGGAGATGTACGTCCGACTTTCTTAGGAGGGCCGAGTGGTATATCAACTATAGTTCCGAACGCCGTGTCTACACGGAGATGTCTCGATATCACTAGCCTGGAGGCACCACGAACCACCCGTCTTCACCGCCGTATTAGCCTACGTTTGGAGTTTCAGGCCACCGATACGCGAGATGTGGGGCGATCGTTACTTCACTCCGAGAGAGGACTCTTTTCGTTCTACAGCTCGGGCCCCGTCCCGTGTCTCTGCTATTCTTATGGTGATTTCCTCTGATGATGAGGAAGAGCCTGAGGAAGATCCCGAGGAAGTCCCTGAGGACGACCCCGAAGAGGACCCTGAAGAGGATCCTGACACGATTCCTCCTCACTTGAGGGATCGATGTTACGCGTAGCTACTGAAGGCTACCAGTATTTTATTTTGGGGGCCCAATGTTTTGTTTGTAAAGGGCTGTAAATTCTGATACCGTGGGGATGTGTATGTAATACTTTGGGGGCAGGTATAGCTTTGCTTTTTGATGTACCAGGCTTGTAACTAAATGTTTTGATAAACCTATATATATATATATGATGATGCAGATGTTAATTCCTATGCATATTTTACTTTTGTTTGATCTTTTATTCCCATTGATGTCTCGTCAACATGGTTACTAATTATGAAAACAAAAAAAAAAAGAAGTATATATATAACATAACCGCCAATTAAAATACCCAACTATAATCTAGTGAATATACGCGTCTTATTAAAACGAACCGGGTCTCAACTCACCTAATTTTATTTCCGCATTGTAATCGACCATGTGGCGTTCCCTTGGGAGGGGCGTTACATATAGTCCTCTCCGTTTGCCCATCAGTCTGTGGATGGTAAGCAGAACTCAAACACAGTTTAGTCCCCATTGCTTCATGTAAGCTTTACCAAAATCTTGATGTAAACCTTGGATCTCTGTCAGATATGATACTAGTAGGTACACCGTGAAGTCTCACTATTTCACCAATGTACAACTGGGTCAAATTTTCCATTGGATACTTAATATTGATTGGCAAGAAGTGAGCAGGCTTCGTAAGCCAATCAACGATGACCCAAATAGAATCATAACCTTTCCTAGTCTTTGGAAAACTAGTGACAAAATTCATTGCAATACTATCCCATTTTCATTCTGGAATAGTGAGGGGTTGCAGTATACCTGCTGGTCTTTGATGTTCCACTTTTACTTTCTAGCATACTAGATAAGATGCTACGTACTCAGCAACATCTCTCTTCATCCCAGGCCACCAAAATAAATGTTTTATATCTTGATACATCTTGGTCATCCCAGGATGTATACTCAATCTGCTAGTATGAGCTTCACCAAGAATTGCCTTCTTAAGCTCGGGATCATCGGGTATACAAATCCTGCCTTTGAACCTTAAGACCTCGTCAAATCCTTCCTCAATAGTTACTTTATGACCTTGCTTCAAAAATTCTCTCTCATTCTACAAAAACTGGTCATACTCCTGTTTCTCTCGAATTTCTTCCAGTAGATCATTCAGAATAGTAACCATGTTTAGACGCATTCTTCCAGGTGATAATTCCACTGATAACCATATATCTCTAAACTGTTCGATCAACTTTTCCTCCTTGATCATCATAGCAGAAACACTGAGCATCTTTCGACTCAAAGCATCTGCCATGATATTTGCTTTCCCAGGGTGGTATTGAAGTTGAAAGTCATAATCCTTTAAGAATTCCAACCACCTTCTCTGCTGCATGTTCAATGACGCCCCCAAGCCAATGATACTGTTACGTCTCCCTCGTAGATGCAATGATCAAAATTAAGGTTAATGTGCCAGCAGTTTGGACCTCAAGGAAGGCCAGACGCACATAACCCAAAAATCCGCATGGACGTGCCGCCATGATCTCAAAAGCAGGTACTAATCGCGGTAGGGCCAGAAGCCAGGGAATTCGTGAGCTTCACCTCTGTCGCCGACGTCTTCGATGGAACATAAATACAGACAGAAATAATAAAAATACAGAAAAGATATAAGACATCCTACCATCATTACCAATTATGGCAGCAAGAAACAAAACGGCGCAAGGCACCCACAAAGCATTTCAAAGAGTAATAATAATAAGCACTAAATAATAGCAATCAACAATTAAGCAGATTCAGGCAATTATACATCAGTAAAGTAACAGTTCCAACATACCATAAGAGTTAGATGCTAGGTAATATATGGACTCACTATGCACATGCATACAACAGCGAAACCCTACTCCATGGAGCTAAACACAAACAGCCAGAGAGAAAGATCAGGAGATATGTCTGCAACTCAGCTGGTGCAGCCAAAGTGCTATAACTCATTAGTTCATCCACGTGCACATCCAGGCATTATACCGACATTCTACACTAGATCACAATATAGGACAGCATCTCGATCTGGGTCGTCGGTGCGTTTGTATCAGTATGCCCCACGGACAGAAGAGCTACCAACTGTCCATAGCGAGGTACCCGCACCCCGACGCCCCCAAGGTCAACAATATGACCTACACTAGTCTACTCGTACCCGCACAAAGGTGTGTTCAATCTCCTAGGCAACATGGCCTTAGCAATAGTCCATCGAACTTTCATAATGCATGATGACCTCAATGCATATATACAACGTATATTTAGAAAAATAAGCTTTTCATAACATGCCACATTTCAGCTAAGATAAGGATCAACATATTCTTGGTCAACTCATGCACCCGCAATCAATATAATTAAGCCCTTAAATAGTACATTACGTTTTTAGGATATACTATGAAATTATTTAACATTCTTACTTACACTCAAGGTCTTACTTTAACTGAAAATCATTCTAAGTCTTTGAGTAGAATTCCATTTTTGGTTTTTTCCTTTTTATGAAACCCTAATTGGTTCCTAATTAATCATTTAATTAAGTTTCACTTCAATTTAATTTTTCTTATGAAATTCTTCCCTAGAGGAATTCTCTTGATTAATTAAGTTCTCTAATGTAAATTTATTCTCATTCACTTAGAAAATTATTCTAAGAGTTTCAAAGTCTCACACTCTCTTGTTCTTTCTTTAATTAAAATTACCCTAAGTTTTATGATAAATTCTCCTTCTTGGATCTTTCCAATTTATGCATCCCTAATTGGTTTCTAATCATCCAATTTACCAATTTTTCCACCCTATTACCATTAAGTTAATCACTTGGTTATTTAAGTTCTAAGATTACCTAAAGTTATAAAATTTAGCCCTAAATGGCCCTTGAGGCCATGGCCTCTATATAGGGTTAGGTACCCAAATTTTTTTCATCACCACATTACTTATCATACCTTGGTTAATTGCTTTTCCCTCTTGGATCAAAATTTCAATCATGGATACCCTAATTTAGGGTTATGGCCATGAGCCATATTGAAAGGGGTAGGGAACCCTTGACTCCATTTCATACTTCCAATCAATCCAAACTAATCAAGATCATCAATTTATCCATACATTTAATCAAACAAAACATACATAACAAAATCCATACATGATCATCAAAATCACACATTACAAAGAGTAACCCTAACAAGGGTTTCTCACAACCAACAAGCAATACAAGTCTCCTACTACCAATAAAGGTTGAGGGGGATAATCTTCCTCTTACCTAAGAGAAGAACAAGAAAGGAACTTCCTTGAAACCCTTGAAGAATTCGGCCAAGAACACCAAGAACCCTAAAAATCACAACTTCACCAAATCACCACCAAAGCTTCAAAAAGAGGAGACAAATGGTCATAAAGATGGCCATTGAAAATGAAAAAGGAGAAGGAAAGTAAGGAACTAAGCATCTTACACAAAAGCTTGAAGCTTGAAGCTTGAAGAAGAAGATGGTGAAGATGAAACCTTTTCAAGAAATCACCAACTAGAGATGTATTTAGATGACGAAGGAGATTAAGAAAATGTATTTGGTTGAAAATTTTGTGATGGTTGAGGGCTTGAAGGAGGGCTGGCCGTGTGGGTGTGGCTAGAGAGAAAGAGGAGAACTTGAGAAGAAGATAAAGGTAGAGAGAGAAGTGAATAGAAAAGTGAAAGATGCTTTTAAGTTTTCTTTTGAATTTAGGTAGTATGATTTAATTAAGTGAAGCACAAATCCCTTGGCTCCAAAATGTACAACTGTCGTGTGGGTGTGGGTGGGGGGGGGAAGAGAGAGAGGATGAACCTTCTTTGAGAAGCTTGGGAGCTTTTCCAATAAAGAATATGCGATTAGACATAAAGGAGATTACATTTAGATAAGATAATGTGATTTAATAGTTAAAATAATAGGGAAATTAGGATTTCACTACAAGCTATTACCCAATGGATAATTATTACAGTGCACAAAGTAAGTATTAATTATCCAATGAATAATAGAGTGTATCACAAAATTTTAATTAACGGTACGTATAGAGATTTTATTTATCAGATAAAACCTCAAAAAATGTAAACCTTATAAACTGTGCCCGACCTTGAGTTTAGTAAGATCCCTCATTCACACTTTCACAGTTCAAGGTTTACTAGCCTCAAAGAAAACATTTCGTTTTCCCGGCTTCGCTCAGCGCGCACACAAAATGAGAAATATACTAGAATATTTGACATTTCCAGAAAAATCCAGAAAAATTCTCAAAAATCAAAAATATTAGAAAATGATTATCACAAAACAAACAATTTCCGGAGTGTTTCACTGACTCTGCTCAGTGTGCATACAAAATAAGGAATATATTAAAATATTCGATATTTTCAGAAAATTCCAGAAAAATTTTCAAAAATCATAAATATTATAAAATGATGATTTATGATGAAACAAATAATTTTTGGGATGTTACAACTCTCCCCTTCTAAAAAGAAATTTCATCCTCGAAATTTTCATACCTTAGAACAATTGTGGGTATTGCTCCTTCATTTTGTCTTCCAGCTCCGATGTTGTATCTCTGATCTTTTCGTTCCAAATCACTTTCACTAATGAGATTTCCTTTCCTCTGAGTTGTTTCACTCTCTTATCTTCGATCTTTACGGGAGCTGCCTCATAGGTTAAGTTCTCTTTTAATTGTATTGTGTCCGGTGCTAAGACATGGTTCGAGTCAGGAATATATTTTCGTAGTTGTGACACATGAAAGATATTGTGAAGGTTTGAAAGAAAAGGTGGTAAGGCTATTTGGTAAGCTACTGGACCTATCCGGTGAAGAATTTGGTAAGGTCCAAGAAATTTAGGAGTGAGTTTTCTAGATTTCAAAACTCGGCCGACCCTAGTCGTTGGTGTGACTTTCAAAAACACATGCTCGCCTTCCTCAAACTCAAGAGGCTTCCTTTTTTTGCCCGCATAGCTTTTTTGCAGACTCTGAGTCGTCCTCATCTTTTCCTGAATCATCTTGACCTTCTCAGTTGTCTGCTGTATAATGTCAAGTCCAACAGTAAGGCGCTCGCCATCTTGGTACCAACATAGAGGTGTTCGGCATCGTCGTCCATACAGAGCTTCATAGGGTGCCATCCCTATGCTTGAATGAAAACTATTGTTGTAAGTGAACTCTATCAGTGGTAGAACTTCATCCCAACTTCTAGTCTATTCTATAGCACAAGCCCTGAGCAAATCCTCCAATGATTGGATCGTCCTTTCCAATTGCCCATCAGTTTATGGATGGTAAGCAGAACTTAATCTTAGCTTGGTTCCTAATGCTCCTTGCAAACTTTGCCAAAACTTAGAAGTAAAGCTTGGATCCCTATCAGAAATGATACTGGTAGGTACACCATGTAGTCTAACAATCTCATCGATGTACAGCTTGGTCAACCTCTCCATATTGTATCTTATGTTGATCGACAGGAAGTGTGCTGACTTCGTGAGTCGATCAACGATTACCCATATTGAGTCATAACCCTTCCAAGTCTTCGACAGTCCAACCATAAAATCCATCGCAATGTTGTCCCACTTCCATTCAGGAATAAATAGAGGTTGCAACAATCTTGACGATCATTAATGTTCCACCTTTGCCTTCAAGAAAACCGGACAAGAAGACACACATCTAGTAATATCGCTCTTCATTCCATGCCATCAAAATAACTTCTTTAGGTCTTGGTACATTTTAGTTATTCCTGGATGCATATTCAACTGGCTTGTATGAGCTTGCTCAAGAATATACTTCCTTAGCTCTTGATCTCTGGGTATACAAACCCTACCTCGGAACCTCAGAATTCCATTTGTTCCTTCCTCGAATGTTGTCGCGTTGCCCTGCCTCATAAGTTCTCTTTCCTCTTGTAAGAACTTGTCAACCTTCTGCTTTTCCTCGATATCTTCCACTAATTCACTTAAGATAGTAACCATATTCATGCAAATTTTTCCCGGTTCCAATTCTACAAAAGACCATACATCCCTGAACTGCTCTATCAGATCTGTTTCCTTAATTATCATGGCTGATATACTGAGCATCTTCTTACTCAATGCGTCGGCCACAACGTTTGCCTTCCCAGGGTGATACAGAAGTCAAAAATCATAATCCTTCAGGAATTCCAACCATCTGCGCTGTTTCATATTCAACTCATTCTGATCATATAAGTATTTCAAGCTCTTGTGGTCACTGAAGATGTTGAATGTCGCTCCATACAGGAAATGTCTCCATATCTTCGAAGCAAAAAACACAGCTGCTAACTCCAAGTCATGTGTTGGATAGTTCTTCTCATGCACTCGCAACTGTCTTGAAGTATAAGCCACCACTTTTCCATTCTGCATAAGCACAGCTCCTAAACCTTGATATGAAGCATTATAGTACACTTCGAATGGTTCATTCGGATCAAGTAGAACTAACACTGGTGAAGTAGTTAGCCGTCTTTTCAATTCTTGGAAACCTTCTTCGCACGCATCAGTCTATTCCAACGCTTGGTTCTTTCTTGTGAGTTGAGTGAGAGGCCTTGCAATTTTGGAGAATCCTTCAATGAACCTCTGATAGTATCCAGCCAAACCCAAAAAGCTTCGAATTTCAGTCACTATCTTTGGTCGTTCTTATTGTAGAACTGCCTCCACCTTTGACGGATCCACTACAATCCCATCCTTCGAGATCACATGGCCCAAAAACTTGACCTCGTCTAGCCAAAATTCACATTTCAATAATTTTGTCATACAGTTCCTTCTCCTTCAGAATCTAGAGAACTATACTAAGGTGTTCAGCATGATCCTCCAAATTTTGAGAGTAGATCAGGATGTCGTCAATGAAGACAAAAATGAATCTGTCCAAGTAAGGACGAAAAATTCTGTTCATGTAGTCCATAAAGATGGCAGGTGCATTCTTACACCAAATGGCATCACAAGGTACTCGTAATGACCGTATCAGGTAAGAAAAGTCATCTTGGGTATATCTTCATCCTTTACCCGAATCTGATGGTAGCCAAATAGCAGATCGATCTTAGAGAACATTGTTGCTCCCTTCAGTTGATCCATTAAGTCATCTATCCTCGGAAGTGGATACTTGTTCTTGATCATGACCTTGTTTAATTGGCGGTAGTCCACACACAATCGAGAAGTACCATCCTTCTTTCGGACAAGCAACACTAGTGCTCCCCAAGGTGACACACTGGGTCTAGCAAACTAGTTTTCCAAAAGCTCTTCCAACTGCTTCTTAAGCTCTGCTAATTCCGATGGTGACATTCTGTAAGGTGCTATAGACACGGGACTAGATTCCGGTACAAGGTCAATGGCGAACTCTATATCTCGCTTCGGCGGTAACCCAGATACATCATCAGGAAAGACTTCAGGAAACTTGTTAACCACTCGAATTACGTTCACATCAGCTTCACTCTCGACCTTCAAGGAAGACAATAGCATGTATCTCTGAGCTCCTTCTTTCAAGAAAGCTTGAACTTGATTAGCTGTCAAAAATCTAGAATCCTCATTTATGGGAAAAACTATGGTTTTACTAGAGCAATCCAAAAGGATATGATTGGAAGACAACCAATCTATTCCTAAAATCACATCTAATTGGGAAAGGGGTAAATAGATCAAATCAACAGAAAAGATTCGACCTTCAATAGTCAAAGCACAATTCAAACAGACTTTGGTAGTAACAACAGGTTTATCGGTGGGAGTAGAAACAGTTAAGTCAAAAGGTAAGAAAGACACAGGTAAACCAAGTCGTGGCACACAGTTATATGAAATGAAAGAGTAGGTTGCCCCAGAGTCATGTAGTACATTTAAAAGATTACCTCCTATGATGCCTTCTCTTTGTATAAGATCTTTGAATTCAGAGGCTTCAGCTTCGCTCATGATATAAACTCTGCCTCCGGCTTGCGGCTTCACAGCCTGTGTAGCATTGACTGAAGGCCCAGCCTTTGCCTGGTTGCAGTCTCTAGAGATATGTCCAGGCTTCCCACATCGAAAACATATGATTCCTTTGATAGAACAATCCCTGGTTAGATGGTCATTTCCGCACTTCAGACATTTGGAAGGAAATACCACATTCGGCCCAGTTCGATTCCCCCCAGAACCTCTACTAGAACCTATACCTGACGTCTACTGTTGGGTTGCTGGTGGTCTTGAATAAGGCTTCTTTTGGAAGCAGTTTGCGTTGTTACCACCCCCTCTTTGGAACCTAGTAGGTCCAAAGTTTCGATTTCTCGAGTCTTAGGCTTGATCTAGAGCTTTCACTTGGCAACATGTATCTAGCAGCTTTGAAAATTGGTTAATTTTCAGGGTGAAAACTGCTCTCTTCACCTCATGCCTCAGTCCTTCTTCAAACTTGCGACATTTCCACACCTCATCTAGCTGGTGCTGGAAATACGTTGAAAACTTGGATAGGCTTTCAAACTTTGCGGCGTATTCACTAACAGACAAGTTTCCTTGTTTTAAGCTAAGGAACTCCATTTCCTTCGCATGTCTGGCGCTTGCTGGGAAATATTTGTCCAAGAACTTGTTCTTGAATACCTCCCAATTGATGGTGCGACCTTCAGCTTCTAGCACTCTCTGTGCTCCACTCCACTAGTCTTCGGCATCGCCAATTAGCATAAAAGCAGCGTAAGTCACCTCCTTATCGTTGGCACTGTTCATGCCTCAGAAGATTTTCTCTAGTTCCTTGATCCATAAACTAGCCTTTTCCGGATTAAATTCTCCCTTGAATTGAGGAGGGTTATGGCGATGGAACTCTAGCAAAATTTACGCGTAAGCCATAGCTTCAAGTCGTTGAGCAGCTCTTTCTTGTTGTTGAGCAGCTCTTTCCGCCTGTTGGGTAATAACTTCTGGCATTCGCTACATCGCCTTTATCGCTGCTGCCATATCCCCGCCTCGTGCCATATCCCCGCCTCGTGCCATATCGTCCTTTCAAGTAATACTAGCTGAAACACACAATGAAGAATTAGATGTATCCTTTTGGAATACCAATCAATACATTCTCTGTGATTGGTTTTTAGAGAAACACACAGCACAAACAAGACAGACCAAACCACAAAGACCCAAAGAAAACATAAACCTGGGCTCTGATACCAACTTAATGTAATGCCCCTTTTTGGGAGAGAATGTCACATTGTCATTTACAATACGGAAAATAAAAATAAAAGTTAAGACCCGGTTCATTTTATAAATATAAATTTACTTGGTTATAATCGTATAATTAAATTACCGAATATTTTTTTTGTTATAATTAATAAAAATAGTGATAGGGCATAATTGCAATGAAAAGTAAAATAGAAATAAAGCATACATCAAACCAACATACATGTACAATGATATATCATTATATTAAACTTGTTTGATTACAATGCCTGATATACAAAATGCAAAATTATAGATATATGCCCCAAAAGATCATAAATATATAGCCCACCAAAATAATGAAACATCAGGCCCCCAAAATGAATACTGATAGCTATCAGTATCTATCGACAGTATCAGTCTCTAAGAGGAGAAGGAACTGTGTCAGGATCCTCCTCGGGTTCCTCCTTAGGGTCTTCCTCATCCGAGGAAACCCACATAGGAGCCATCGAGTTACGGGCTGGGGCTCGAGCAGTGGAGACGAAGGAATCTTCCTGTGGGGTGTAATAACGATCACCCCACATCTCCCTAATGGGCAAGTAAAACTCTAAACGTAAACTGACGCTGCAAGTGAAGATGGGCAGATCATGACACCCCCAAGCCAACGATACCGTTACGTCTCCCTCGTAGATGCAACGATCAGAATTAAGGTTAATGTGCCAGCAGTCTGGACCTCCAAGGAACGCCAGACACATATAACCCAAAAATCCGCGTGGACGTGCCGCCATGATCTCAAAAGTAGGTACTAATCGCAGTTGGGCCAGAAGCCGGGAAATTCGTGAGCTTCACCTCTATCGTTGACGTCTTTGATGGAACATAAATATAGACAAAAATAATACAAAATACAAAAAATATGTAAGACATCCTACCATCATTACCAATTATGGCAGCAAGAAACAAAATGACACAAGGCTCCCATATAGCATTTCAAAGAGTAATAATAATAAGCATTAAATAATAGCAATCAATAATTAAGCAGATCCAGGCAATTATACATCAGTAATGTAACAGTTCCAATATACCATAAGAGTTAGATGCCAGGTAATATATGGACTCACTATGCACATGCATACAACATCAAAACCTTACTCCATGAAGCTAGACATAAACAGTCGGAGAGAAAGATCAGGAGATATGTCTGCAACTCGGCTGCCGCAGCCAAAGTGCTATAACTCATCAGTTTATCCACGTGCACATCCAGGCATTGTACAGATATTCTACACTAGATCATGATATAGGACAGCGTCTCGGTCTGGATCATCGGTGCGTTTGCATCGGTTAGCCCCACGGACAGAAGAGCTACCAACTGTCCATAGCGAGGTACCCGTACCCCGAGGCCCCCAAGGTCAACATATGACCTACACTAGTCTACTCGTACCCGCACAAAGGTGTGTTCAATTTCCTAGGCAACATGGCCTTAACAACAGTCCATCGAACTTTTACAATGCATGATGACCTCAACGCATATATACAACGTATATTCAAAAAATTATGCTTTTCATAACATGCCACATTTTGGCTAAGATAAGCATCAACATATTCTTAATCAACTCATGGATCCGTAATCAATATAATTAAGCCCTTAAATAGTATATTACGTTTTTAGGATATATTATGAAATTATTTAACATTCTTACTTACACTCAAGGTCTCACTTTAACTAAAAATTATCCTAAGTCTTTGAGTAGAATTCCATTTTTGGTTCTTTTCTTTTTATGAAACCCTAATTGCTTCTTAATTAATCATTTAATTAAGTTTCACTTCAATTTAATTTTTCTTATGAAATTCTTTCCTAGAGGAATTCTCTTGATTAATTAAGTTCTCTAATGTAAATTTATTCTCATTCACTTAGAAAATTATTCTAAGAGTTTTAAAGTCTCACACTCTCTTGTTCTTTCTTTAATAAAAATTACCCAAAGTTTTATTATAAATTCTCCTTCTTGGATCTTTCCAATTTATAAATCCCTAATTGGTTTCTAATAATCCAATTTATCAATTTTTCCACCCTATTACCATTAAGTTAATCATTTAGTTATTTAAGTTCCAAGATTACCTAAAGTTATAAAATTTAGCCCTAAATGGCCCTTGAGGCTGTGGCCTCTATAAAGGGTTAGGTACCCAAATTTTTTTCATCACCACATTACTTATTATACCTTGGTTAATTGTTTTTCCCTCTTGAATCAAAATTTCAATCATGGATACCCTAATTTAGGGTTATGGCTGTGAGCCATATTGAAGGGGGTAGGGAACCCTTGACTCCATTTCATACTTCCAATCAATCCAAACTAATCAAGATCATCAATTTATCCATACATTTAATCAAACAAAACATACATAACAAAATCCATGCATGATCATCAAAATCACACATTACAAAGAGTAACCCTAACAAGGGTTTCTCACAACCAACAAGCAATACAAGTCTCCTACTACCAATAGAGGTTGAGGGGGATAATCTTCCTCTTACCTAAGAGAAGAACAAGAAAGGAACTTCCTTAAAACCCTTGAAGAATTCGGTCAAGAACCCTAAAAATCACAACTTCACCAAATCACCACCAAAGCTTCAAAAAGAGGAGACAAATGGTCTTAAAGATGGCCATTGAAAACAAAAATGGAGAAGGAAAGTAAGGAACCAAGCATCTTACCCAAAAGCTTGAAGCTTGAAGCTTGAAGAAGAAGATGGTGAAGATGAAACATTTTCAAGAAATCACCAACTAGAGATGTGTTTAGATGACGAAGGAGATCAAAAAAATGTATTTGTTTGAAAATTTTGTGATGGTTGAGGGCTTGAAGGAGGGCTGTCCGTGTGGGTGTGGCTAGAGAGAAGGAGGAGAACTTGAGAAGAAGATGAAGGTAGAGAGAGAAGTGAATAGAAAAGTGAAAGATGCTTTTAGGTTTTCTTTTGAATTTAGGTAGTATGATTTAATTAAGTAAAGCACAAATCCCTTGGCTTTAAAATGTGCAGCTACCGTGTGGGTGTGGGGGGGGAAGAGAGAGAGGATGAAGCTTCTTTGAGAAGCTTGGGAGCTTTTCCAATAAAGAAGAGGTGATTAGACATAAAAGAGATTACCTTTAGATAAGATAATGTGATTTAATAGTTAAAATAATAGGGAAATTAGGATTTCACTATAAGCTATTACCCACTGGATAATTATTACCGTGCACAAAGTCAGTATTAATTATCCAATGAATAATAGAGCGTATCATAAAATTTTAATTAACAGTACATATAGAGATTTTATTTATCAGATAAAATCTTGAAAAACGTAAACCTCGTAAACTTTGCCCAGCCTCAGGTTTTGTAAGATCCCCCATCGACACTTTCACAATTCAAGGTTTACCAGCCTCAGGGAAAACATTTCGATTTCCCAATTCCGCTCAGCGCGCATGCAAAACGAGGAATATACTAGAATATTTGACGTTTCCAGAAAAATTCACAAAAATCACAAATATTGGAAAATGATGATTTATCACAAAACAAATAATTTCTGGGGTGTTTCACTGACTTTGCTCAGTGTATACGTAAAACGAGGAATATATTAAAATATTCAATATTTCTGAAAAATTCCAGAAAATTTTTTAAAAATCATAAATATTATAAAATGATGATTTATGATGAAACAAATAATTTTCGGAGTGTTACAAAGTACATATATTCTAAAACAAACCTAAGGATTAGGTTCCTCGAAAGGATCCTTCTCCTCCTCTACATTATCATCGAAGAACCCAGGCGGATATAGACACCTCATAGGGGTTCTTGCTGATGATACTACAGAATTCTCTTGGGGTGTGTAGACAGACACAGTTCCACCTCAGAGTTCACGAATGAGTATAGTGAATTCCAGAGACACAGTAGCATGTTGGGTCAACATAGAAATCCCGTTCAGGGTTCCACTCAAACTCATAGTCAAATCCCTAAGCGTCAAACAAACTTAAATCATAATTATATTAAAACATTAAATCATATTATCATATCACAGATAATAAATTAAACAAACTTAAATAACTAATCAATATGCTGACCAACAATGCATATGCGCAACGACCAATTCCTACTCCATGGAGCTAAACACAGTTTCGGAGAGAAGATCCAGAAGACATGTCTGTCACTCGGTTGTCGTGGCCAAATGTGCTATAATATATCAACTTATCAACGTGCACATCAAGGCATTGAACAAGACATTCTACACCAGATCTCGATATAGGACAATGTCTCGGTTCGGATCATCGGTGTGTTTGCATCGGTCTGCCTCACGGACAGAAGACCTACCAACCGTCCATTGCGAGGTACCTACACCTCGATGGTCCTAAGGTCAACAAGTGACCTACACTTATCTACTCGCACCCGCACTTAAGTGTAATTCACCTCCTCGACATATAGTCTTACTCAAATAAGTGAACACGTTTTTCTATGCATGATGTATGATTCAAACACACATACAATTTATCATTTTCATAATATTTCATATATCCTCACTATGTCTTGGTAGTATAAATATTCAACACAACCGGGCCCACCACAACTGGCCGACAACAAACTGCTGTTTACGCGCAATCGCGTAGTGATATTATCACCTTTTTGAAATCACGGAACATTTTTCTTACGTTTTAAATAGCATAAGGATTTTCCAATGTTTTCTAAATCGCATAAATGTTGGTCCGTAAATCCGCAAGTGCATGGGTCGACAAGTAATATAAAGGAGAGTTAGAGTATCGTGTCCCAAGGGATTGAATAATTAGAAAAATGTTAAACTTAACCAAAATTCACAAATTTTTATCCAAGCAATCGAAGGAGAATGGGTTGCAATTAAAATAACAATTTAAGAGAAACAAAATAAGAAAACACCAAACACCAATTCCACAAGAGAAAATGAGAATGATTAAAGCCTAGGGGTCCCTATTCACTTGCTACTTCAATGAATAATTGCAATTAACAAGCACCAATCAATGAAATGATATTTGTTAGCTGATAACCATCAATAGATAAGAGCCTATGTCTAGGACAATTACCCATGCAAAACCTAGCTAATCCACTATGTGTCCATGTGAGTTAACATAAGAATCACTCATTGAGACCAATTATCAAACACTTGCCATGCATGACTAATGGGTATGTGTCCATCCCATTAGCTAATCAACACACTCATACCAATAGAATGTAATTGAACATACATCAACCATACCATATCCACATTCACAACACCCTATTTCTAGTTCAATTGGAATATTAAAAACATGCAATTAATGGCCAATCAATAACAAGCACTAAGCATAGATATGGATGAACAAAACCAATTTTATTGAAAGGATACCCAACTAATTACACATTAATCAAATCCATAACAAGATCCTAGAGAGCCCCTAGATTAGGATTTAGTTACACGTCATGAAAGAAGAGAAAACTAATGGAATCATAGAACCTATCAAGTTACAAATCAAGAGAGAAAAGGGAAAGAATGAACAAGAATGGTGAGAATCCAATGCTTGATCTTCCTCTTTGATCTTGATTCTTCACTTGAATCACCTCAATCTTCCAAGGTTTTCTCCTCTTCCCACTTTCTCTAGGAATTTCACGGTTGGTCCCAAAACAACCTCTGCAGAATGCCCTCAAAAATCAGATAAAAAGGGCCAAATTCGCGGACCAGGACTTTTCACATGCCTAGGCGTGTTTTTCTCACGCCTAGGCGTGGTTATGAAACACGTGCTGTCAGGTGCTAGCCATGCCTAGGCGTGACATTTACACGCCTAGGCGTGAGTGTCTTTGTCTGAAATTCCTGAAAACCTGAGAGTTCCACGCCTAGGCTTGGTTTTTCCACGCCTAGGTGTGGGTTTGTCAAGCCTAGGCGTGGTTTTGCCAAGCCTAGGCGTGGGTTGGCAGCAGCATCTCATTTTTTGCTTTTTTTTTTCCAAATTTGAGCTCCTTTTTGAGTTCCTTGGCCCTTCCAAAGCTTTTCCATGTTGAATACCTACATCAAGACAATGTCAAAGTCCATCAAATCATGATCAATCTAATTTCTTTAAATAAAATCCTCAAAGATTCAATTCTCAATCATTTGAGTTAACAAGTTTAAATCATTAAAGTCATGCATGAATTGAACCTTTGGCCTAGAAAACTTTAGCATGCTTATATACATTCAAAATCAAGTGAAATAACTTCATTTCCAGAAGTTATCACACCCCCAAACCTAAAGATTTGCTAGTCCTCAAGCAAACTAATCCAAGCAAGGGAAGAAGAAATACACTCCAATACAAAGAATAGAAAACATGGGGCAAATTGAACTAGAGCATATCCAGCTTCCAATCATCATTCATACCCTCAGAAATCACTTCTCAACCTCACACAAGGTTCACACATGCAATAAATTTTCAACTATCATGATTAACATTGAATGCAATTTTTGTACATGAATGATTTCCAAAACTCATGTGTTTAAGACCCTTTCCTAATCTTGAAGAGCAAGATGGATGAATTTATAAAATGCACATGCACTCTCAAAAGAATGTCTTTCATCCCTTTCTCCACTAATGTAGGCAACACAAAATCAAAGATCATAAAGGTCTTTTAAGCTTGTAATGTGAGGCTAAGGGTAATGGTTAAGAAAGAAGGGGAAGGAATTAAATTCAAATATCAAACACATAATCACACATTTCCATTGAATCAAGCCAAGCATGCAAGATGTACAAAAGGATCCAATATGAAAAATCAACTCTCTTTATTCCATTTTTTTCTTTTTTTCTTTCTTTTTCTTTTTTTTTTGAAAAACATATGTACATGTTTATTTCCTTTGCAAAAGGGGGCTGCATTTTGTGTAGCTCACGCATTTTTCTTTCTTTTCTTTTTATACTTTTTTTTAACAAGAGTTTGTTCCAAATAGATATTGGTTTCCTAGTATCATGCAAAACACTTTGACTCACACTAACAAAAATGCCCAATCATGTGTTCAATAAAGGACCTGTAACTAGGGTAAGAAATTTTCTTAACACAAGCAAGGGTGAAGGGGTGGAGGTTGTGGGTTTTAAGAAAGAAAAATTAGGCCACACACATGCACACTAGGCTTCAAAGAGGGTACTAGGGAACTCATTCAGTTAAGGTTAGCTTGAAAAGGCCCAATCGGTTAAAAGAATTGCCCTAGTCATTTCCTCAAAAATGCATCGCCTAGGATTTCACCTCGAAAGGGAATCAGACAAGCCTCAAAGAAGCAAATTAACTCTACACATGCCAATCATAAATTTTTTCCAACCATGCATTTCATTCATATTCCAAGGTCCACCACACATATAAAAAGGAAATACACTCACACACAATTATGATAACAAGTGTAAGCATAACATTTGAATTTCTACATGTGATTTCCCATGCAATGAGGCACATCTTTGATCCACACAATCATCAGATACTCAAATCAGCATACTGGCATGCACAAATTCAAAATGCCACTAAGCACACTCATCAATTTAGTGTAAATTTCCTAGCAGCCCACTAATCCTAAACAAGCTCTCTCAGATCCATCAAAACTACTTCATCAAAAAGATAAAGTAAATGCAAAGCCAAAAAGATAAGGTAAACAAAATCAAACGTAAACAAGAATTAAAAAACTCAAGAAAATCAAAAGCAGGTAGATAACTAAACTAGGAATGTAAAAACATCAATAAAGAAAAATAAAGATAAGGTAAAGAACTTGGGTTGCCTCCCAACAAGCGCCTTATTTATAGTCCTGGCTGGACTTTATTTTCAGTTTCACTTGCACGTGCTTATGGGAGGAGGATCTTCCTCCTTTTCTTCAAAGTAAGCATAGTATGCATGAAATGGCAAATGTTTTAACTCCATGGTTAGAGCCTCCTCAATGGGTGATTTGCATGAGTAAACCATCTTGCTTGCATGCCACTGCTTCAGTTGAACTTCTTCCCTATCATTCGTAGAGATCTTATGACTTGCACCAGGAGCACAGACACTAATTAAATCCCTTGCCTCGGATGTCTTCCCTTCAGTTACTGTCACCACAGAACATTCTTCTTGATCTTGAGGGCTCTTGGTATCTTTGAAAATAGTGAAGGTAACCTATTTATCTTGAACTCTCATGGTAAGTTCTCCTTTCTCCACATCAATAAGGGTTCTTCCAGTTGCAAGAAAGGGTCGGCCTAAAATCAAAGGGACTTTACTGTCTTCCTCCATATCAAGTATGATGAAATCCGTAGGGAAGATAAACTGGTCCACTTTAACCAACACATCCTCAAGAACCCCCTTCGGGTAAGTAAGGGTTCTGTCTGCCAACTGTAAGGTAACTGAAGTAGGTGCAGCTTCCCCCAAACCTAGTCTTTTGTAAATGGAATAGGGCATAAGATTAATGCTAGCTCCCAAATCACATAATGCCTTACCACAAAATTTCTCACCGATTGTGCAAGGGATGGTGAAACTCCCTGGATCCTTGAGCTTCGGAGGTAGTTTGTTTTGCAATATGGCACTGCACTCCTCTGTGAGAGCTACTGTGTCATAATCCCCCAGTCTTCTCTTCTTAGACAAAATGTCTTTCATGAACTTCACATAACTAGGTATTTGTTCCAAAGCCTCAGCAAACGGTATGTTAATGTGAAGTTTCTTAAAAATCTCCAAAAACTTTTTGAATTGAGCATCAAGCTTTTGTTTAACTAACCGGTTGGGAAAAGGTAGAGGTGGTGTATAAGGCTTGTCTTCCTTCTTCTTGTCTTCAATCTTCCCCTTTGCAATTTCCTCATTTTTCTCCACCTCTTGGCTCACAACCTTTTCATCTTGAGCTACCTCCACTTCTTCTTCAAGCAGTTTAGTCTTGGGATTCCTTTCAATCTCTTTCCCACTCCTCAATGAGATAACCTTGCAATGCTCATGAGATGCACCCTTAGGATTATTGATGGTGTCACTGGGAAAACTTCCTGAGGGCCTGTTGTTTAGAGCTTGGGCAAGTTGACCCACTTAAGTCTCAAGATTCCTCAATGAAGCTGCTTGGCTTTGCATTAATGCATCATGGGATGCTAGCCTTGAATCAGTCTTGGTCATGTAATCTTGTTGACTGGTCATAAACTGAGCAAACATCTTCTCCAAATTAGAAGTTGAAGTCGATGTTGAGGTTTGGGCTTGAAGGGGGCTCTGCTATTGAAAGCCTGGAGGAGCACGAGGTGCTTGATTATGCTGATAAGATAAGGAAGAGCCTTGAACATTACCACCCTATGAGAGATTAGGATGGTTCTTCCAACTAGGATTATAAGAATTGCCCAAAACATTGTTGTGAATTGGCTGACGGAATTGATTTGCATATTGTACACTTTCCAGGCTAGCTGTACAATTAGCAGTTGAATGAAGGTCCTCACAATGATCACAAGTATCAGCTAAATTATTGGCTCCACTTGCTACAGAATTGACTCCCATGATGTCCAACTTCTTAGAAAGAGCTACCACTTGAGCTGTAAGCGATGTAAGAGCATCAACTTCATGAATACCTACTGCTAATCTCTTGGGAGTAACTCTTTTAGCTGGCCACTGATAATTGTTATTAGCAATTTCCTCCAAAAGGTTGTAGGCTGCATCCACAGTCTTGCTCATGAGAGCCCCTCCAGCTGCTGCATCAATTATGGAACGAATGGAGGTTGTCAAGCTGTTGTAGAAAGTATGAACCAACATCCATTTTGCTATACCATGATGGGGACATTTCCTTAGTAACTCCTTGAATCGCTCCCATGCCTCATACAAGGTTTCTCCTTTGAATTGTCTGAAGGACAAGATGTCATTCCTATACTTCATTGCTTTCATGGGAGGAAAGAATTGATCCAAGAACTTCTAAGCCAGCTCTTCCCAAGTAGTGATGAAATGTTCAGGTAATGATTGAAGCCATGCCTTGGCCCTATCTCTTAAGGAAAAAGAGAAAAACCTCAAGCGAGCCACATCATCAGTCATCCCTTGATGCTTGAAAGTATCACAAATCTTCAGGAAGTTAGCTAAATGAGCATTAGGATCTTCATGGGGAAGATCCGTAAATTACAAATTATTCTGCACCATCTGGATAATAGCAGGCTTGATCTCAAAAGTCTGTGCCTGTACAGTTGGCCTTCTAATGCTAGATCGAATGTCCCTAGCATTTGGAGTGACATACTCTCTCAAGAGTCTTTTAGCATTCGCCTCTTCCGCTATCTCCGAGTCACTATCCAATTCAAGTGCCTTCCCTTGTACTAGTCATTCTCTTAGCAATCTACGAAAAGTCCTTTCGATCTCAGGATCGTAAGGAAATCGAGATACACTTTGAGTCCTTCGCATACAAAAGCAAAGTACCTAAAAAAACAAAACAAAACAACAAAGAAAACTTGAAATAAGAATTGTGAATAATTGTAAGAAATAACACAAAATCTAAACTCAATCCCCGGCAACGGCGCCAAAAACTTGTTGGTCCATAAATCCGCAAGCGCACGGGTCGACAAGTAATATAAAGGAGAGTTAGAGTATCGTGTCCCAAGGGATTGAATAATTAGAAGAATGTTAAACTTAATCAAAATTCACAATTTTTTATCCAAGCAATCGAAGGAGAATGGGTTGCAATTAAAATAACAATTTAAAAGAAACAAAATAAGAAAATACCAAACACCAATTCCACAAGAGAATATGAGAATGATTAAAGCCTAGGGGTCCCTATTCACTTGCTACTTCAATGAATAATTGCAATTAACAAGCACCAATCAATGAAATGATATTTGTTAGCTGATAACCATCAATAGATAAGAGCCTATGTCTAGGACAATTACCCATGCAAAACCTAGCTAATCCGCTATGTGTCCATATAAGTTAACATAAGAATCACTCATTGAGACCAATTATCAAACACTTGTCATGCATGACTAATGGGTATGTGTCCATCCCATTAGCTAATCAACACACTCATACCAATAGAATGTAATTGAACATACATCAACCATACCATATCCATATTCACAACACCCTATTTCTAGTTCAATTGGAATATTAAAAACATGCAATTGATGGCCAATCAATAACAAGCACTAAGCATAGATATGGATGAACAAAACCAATTTCATTGAAAGGATACCCAACTAATTACACATTAATCAAATCCATAGTAAGATCCTAGAGAGCCCCTAGATTAGGATTTAGTTACACATCATGAAAGAAGAGAAAACTAATGGAATCATACAACCCATCAAGTTACAAATCAAGAGAGAAAAGGGAAAGAATGAACAAGAATGGTGAGAATCCAATGCTTGATCTTCCTCCTTGATCTTGATTCTTCACTTGAATCACCTCAATCTTCCAAGGTTTTCTCCTCCTCCCACTTTCTCTAGGGATTTCGTGGTTGGTCCTAAAACAACCTCCGTAGAATGCCCTCAAAAATCAAATAAAAAGGGCTAAATTCGCAGACCAGGGCTTTTCACATGCCTAGGCGTGTTTTTCTCACGCCTAGGCGTGGTTATGAAATACGTGCTGTCAGGTGCTAGCCACGCCTAGGCGTGAGTGTCTCTGTCTGAAATTCTTAAAAACTTGAGAGTTCCACGCCTAGGCTTGGTTTTTCCACGCCTAGGCGTGGGTTTGTCAAGCCTAGGCGTGGTTTTGTCAAGCCTAGGCGTGGGTTGGCAGCAGCATCTCATTTTTTGCTTTTTTTTTTCCAAATTTGAGCTCCTTTTTGAGTTCCTTGGCCCTTCCAAAGCTTTTCCATGTTGAATACCTACATCAAGACAATGTCAAAGTCCATCAAATCATGATCAATCTAATTTCTTTAAATAAAATCCTCAAAGATTCAATTCTCAATCATTTGAGTTAACAAGTTTAAATCATTAAAGTCATGCATGAATTGAACCTTTGGCCTATAAAACTTAAGGATAGCATGCTCATATATATTCAAAATCAAATGAAATAACTTCATTTCCAGAAGTTATCAATAAACATTTTATTGCGTTTTCTCAATCGCATAACCTAAAATTACTATTTTTGAGTTGCGTAAAGATTTTTCAGCGTATTTTCAATTGCGTAAAATATTTCTAACATATTTTAAGTCTAAAATAAAATTTTTCTCATTTAATGCCAAAAATTGACTTTATTTTCATTATTTACATAATAGTCCTTCTATAAAATAATATTACATAATAGTCCTTGTTTAAATAATATTTACAATATAGTCCCTCTAAAAATAAGTATTTCGACTGTTTCTCAGAAAATTGTGTTTCTTGAATTTACTTGGGATGTTACAGTTCAAAATTTCCTAATGCGCTTCAAAACCCATAGGGTGAGCTATACGTCAGTAAATTTCAAGTATTCACTTTTATTTCACTACATAGCTTAATTAGGCCAATTTTAGATCTAAAAATTAAATTACTTTTATTTTAAATTTCTAAACTTACCAAATTGAGTTCTTACTATTAAAACACCTAAGTTTACACTTAGTAAAATAATTTTGGATCTTGATCATCAAAAATTGGCATATTGGCCGAATTCCCATTGTGTTTCAAAATTCATATTTAAATCATTTTCTAACACTTTAATTCTTATAAACTCAATTAATTAAATTTCTTGCCATAAATTTATTTAATTCTCAATTAGGAAAAATAATTTAGGATCCTTGATCCTCTTTGTGGTGATGAAGCCGTGTGCCTCTAGGCTCTTTGGGGCCTTCATACAATTTTTCTAACATGTTATTCACATCCTAAATTACACATAAATTTGCATGCTTTTTAATGCATACATACAAGCATATTATCAAAGCTATAATCATATCAACACACATGCAAACATATTTTCAAAACCATAAGTATAACAAACATAAACAAAGAGAGCATAGAAAATCAAGTGAATAAATCCTTATGGATTTTTCAATACAAACAATCCATTTCCTCACCACCAACACATAGTTGATGAGGTTAATCTCCCTCTTACCTCAAGGGAGACAAAATCTTCAAGTTCCTCCTTCCTCTTGAATTCGTGAGTCTTAAACAAAAATCCCTAAAAATCTTAAACAAATTCTAAAGTCATAAACAAAGCTTAAGAACAAAGAGCCATGGATCAATCATGGTTTAGAAAATAAAAAATCCAACTTAGGATCAAAGAATCAAAAGATTACCTTTGGAGTAGTAAATTAAAGCTTGGTTTTTGATGCACTTAGAGTAGGATTTTGATAAAACTCACTAAAGGAAAAGTATTTAGAATGATGTTTGGCTTTAGAAAATATGAAGAAATGAAATTATAGAAGTGTGGAAGTAGGATTTGGAGTAGGAAGCCATGGGGTTCAAGGTGGGAGAAGATGAAGAGTTCTTAAGTGTTCTTGAGTTTTGA
Source organism: Ormosia semicastrata (assembly GCA_029884595.1). NCBI lineage: Eukaryota > Viridiplantae > Streptophyta > Magnoliopsida > Fabales > Fabaceae > Ormosia > Ormosia semicastrata. The sequence continues at coordinate 11,085,244 of JAQQTO010000062.1, read as the reverse complement.
GAGAAAAAGATGAAGGCTTGATATTATAAAGTGTAATAAAATGAAGATGGATAGCCATATTCTCCTTGCATGGTCGTGGAGTTAATGCATAGGAGAAACTATTGTTTAATCATTGTAGTAAAATATCACATGTATTTTCACATGGCCTACGTCATTTAAGAGTCATCAAATAGTCATGTAGATGAACCTAGAACATAGTAGAATGACCTTTATGGCCGTGTGGCTCTAGAAGGAATGGAACCAATTTGGTTTCATTCTAACTCCGTAGTTACCCTTGAACTATTTAGTTACTCCATCAAGTTACACTTAAACTATTTTAGTTAGGATTTCTAGTTACATTCTAACTAGTTAGTTACATTATTATGTCATTGTACATGTCATGCTTAACTCATGTTTCTAGATAACTTAGATATTTATATAGTAACTAGCTTCTAAACATTTAGTAACTAAGTTAGTTCATTTAGTTACTAATTAAGCTATTTAGGTAACTTAATTTATTTAGTTACTTAGTATCTAGTCCAACCTTTTATATTGACTATTTCCTATTGGTTAGAAAAAGTCCAACCTCTAATGTTGACCAATTCAGTTCATTTTAAAATAAGTTATAGAAATTATTCTCAATCTATTTTCTAATAGATAAAATATACCGGGTCTATTACTTGGTAACAGACACTGCTGTTAATAAAACAACAGATATTTTTTTGTGAAATATTTTTATTTCACAGATAAATTTTAAAAATTAAAAGATTTGATTTCGTGTCTCTCAGATTCGGGTTTAGTAAGATCCACCGTCTTCGAATATATTAATAAAGATTTTTCCTAGCCCGAAAATTATTATTTTCTTGACTCAGAGTAAATCACACACAGAGATCAAAAATAGTTTCAGAACAGTCAAATTAATTTTTTGTAACACAGAAAATACAAAATAGTATAATTTAGGCATTATGGTAAAATAGCAGAATTTGGGGTGTTACTGGGTGAATTGAGTATGTAAAAACTTTTCACAAATCTAGCTTCGTGCTCTGTTGAAAGCTTAATAGCTTAGAGTTAAAGATCATTGTTTGTTGGCAACCATTGAAAGCTTTTCAGAATGGAAGGTTTGGAAATTAATAAACCACCATTCTTTGATGGTGTGAATTTTATTTATTGGAAAGCTAGAATGAAATTTTATATGCAATCTATTGATCTTGATTTGTGAGATATTATACTTGATGGATTTACTTGCAAATCAAAACAAACTTGGAATGCTTATGACAAGAAATGTTTTTTATTGAACATTAGAGATATGTATTTTTTGAGAAGTAGTTTAAATGATGGTGCTTATGCTGAAATTAAGAGTTGCTCTAATGCTAAAGATATATGGGATGCTCTTGATTCTATCTATTTTGCTAATAATGATTTTTTGTATAAAGTTGTATATACAAAGCAAGAAGACCAAAAGCCTCTAGAGGAAAATAACATTGAAAAATTTCCTCAAGAACATGTTCAAAGTAAGAAAATGAGCTCACTGCCTCTTGGAGATGATGGTGCTCAATTTGAAGAAGAGACAAAGCAAAAAAAAATCAAGGAAAATCTTCTTGAATCTTGGATGGACAATAATAAGGAATATGATGATTCCCTTAAAGAGCCAAGTATGCTAGAAATTGAGATTATTTCACATATGGCTGAAAAGGACTTTGAGGTAAATAATGCTAAACTAGATCATAGTCTTTTCTATTATGACCTACAATGTGCATATGATGAATTATATGATAGTTTGTTGAATTTAGAAAAGAAAAGTTTATCTTGTTTGGAAAACATTTCCTCCATTGAAAATGAAATTGAGATTTTAAAAAATGAATATACTTTTCTTGATGAGGAAATGCCTTTGAAATGTAAAACCTCAACTTCTTGTGAAAAATGTATTCATTTAGAAAATCAAGTTGAGGACTTATATTTCGAATTTGCCAAAGCTAATGATTCTAATTGCTTACATTCCATGTTTGTTAATAAGAATAAAATTGATGTTATTCCAAATGAAATTTCAAGTAAGGCCTGTGGCAAAAATAGCTTAGAATGTAATAACAACCAAAGGCTTGAACTTTTCAAAAATGATTTTCAAAGTACCAAGCCATCATTGAATTCAATTGTTTGCAACTTTTGTGGTCATTTAGGACATATTTCTCATTTATGCAATTATAGAAGAAATCTTTATATAAGAAATAGTATGATATGGGTTCCTAAAGATCTTAAAAGCCATAGTATTAACATTTAAGGACCCAAGATGAAGTAGGTACCAAAATGTCCTAGTGTTTCAATTATACAAAAAATCTCTTAAAAGGATGGCCAAATTGGTCAAGTGAAGAAGGAATCATCAGGGGGAATGTCTCCAAAGCCCAATGGTAGAAGTTTTGGAAGGAAGATGGCTTCTACCAAAGATTCTCAAGTACAAAATGTGGAACTTGCAAATTTCAAAACACCAAAAGAGAAGCAATGGGTAAGGAAAAGAGTTTCCTTGATTACCAAGGCCAAGTTATCAAAAGTTTTTACCTCTTATGAACATTCACTTAAAAAAACAATGAATATAAAGTATATTTCTTGTAGGCCTTAAGTGAAGGATAGAATCATATGTACTTAGTAAAAGTTAAATATTATATATAACACATGATTTTGTTCATTCTTGTTACATCATTTGCTCACTATCTTGCATATTTCTTGATCATAGGATATTCTATGACTATGTATGTTTTTTATACTTTAAATTGTCTATATATCATAAAAGTACGCATGTTATTGGCTATATGCTTAATGGTAATTGATTACTTAATTTGTTTTGCTCAATTTGTATACTATGAAAAAATTGATCTTTATGAGAGTATAATGGATTAATATTCAATGACTAACCCCTATGGATCTAAAATTAGTGGATACCAAAGAAAATACTTTGAATTATGTTGTAAGGTGATTATTAGCTCAAGCATGCATTGAAGTGAAAAATAACTATGCTACTTGAGGTTGAAAAAACTTGAAATGGTCCAAGTCCTCCAAGAGTCATGAAGACTTGAAGTTTAGAAGTTGGAGTCACCTACAAAAACTCAAAGAGTACACTTTTGGTGACATCAATCTCTTATCCTTATTTATGCTTTAAGTTGAATATCATGTGATATTTGGATAAGTAGAAATTTGTTTTTATGTCTTAACATGCCTTAAGTTATGCTTTTCTAGCATTGTGTCTCGAAAGTATCTTTACATGTGTTAACATGCTAGATATGTACACACTTTACTTAGAATGACATGTTTTATGGTAATATCTTTGTTCTTGAGCTTGTGACCAATTCTCTTTGTTGAAATATAGAAATTCACATGCTCATAAGTAGTTCTAATCCTTTCTCTTTGATGCCTAATTGTCTTATATACTTACTTGGAGATTGGAAAATTAAAAGTTATATGTTTTCTTGTTTGAAGTTGCTTGATATGTTCATATCTTGAAAATAAGAAGTAAAAGATTCATTTTGTGCCTTGAACTTGAATGATTCTTACATTGAAATATATCTCGAAATGAATCATAAATAGCTTTAAAATTTATAATTCCATGGCTTTTCAATTCGTGCATTACAATAACGGACTTTTTGTTCTTGATTGGCATGTGTGCATACTAGAATTTCTTACTTGACATAATATGCCTAACATGATCAATGTTTGCTTAAATTGCCTATATAAGTTTTGATGATTGTCATGTGTTTCTTGATAAACTTGAATCTTGCCTTAAAATGCTTAAACCATATTTTTTGATTCAAGTGCATATGTGCATCATGCATTCTTGTTAGAGTTAACATTGCATGATTGATAATGTGATATATGTTTTACATTATATATCAACCTAAATTATGTTTGTAAATGAGCTTAAATGATATTTGATACTAACCTATATTTTAGAGAACTTTTAGAGTTAGCTTTGCAAGTGTCTCTATGTATTTCAAATATAGCCATCAAATATTGAAATGTCAAGTATAAATAGATAAAGAAAAGAGTTGAATGAAGAGGGATATGAGGAGACTTTCTTCAAGTGCAATGGAATGGAATACTCAATGGAAGAAAGCATAAACTCGAAGGACCTACAAGTGAAGAACATTCTAAAGAAGCATCACTCTCTATATAACTCAATAAGTATCTCTATCCCTAAGCTATTGTGGTATTTTATATGCTATAGATTGTATGATACTTGTTGATAAATTGATCTTAAATGATTAGATGCTTTCCTTATATGAGAAGTATGCTTAGCATTGACAAAATGCTCAATTGGATATTAACTTGCTAATTTTGTCATTGCATATAGGGTGGATGATATTAGTTCTATACATGCTTTGATCCCTATAGCATATTTCATCAAGGTGAATGTTTGATATTTAGGATTCTCCCGATCTATGGTCTCTTAGTGGTATAACACTATGAGAATTATGCACTTGTTTTGAAAAGAGTATATGGTTTGACTAAAAAGTTTTTTTGAAGAAAAATATCTTATCATATTTGAAAGAAGCTTTTAAAGTTTCACATCCTTGAGAATCTTTTGAACTTGTCTTAAGAACTTGAAAGTATTTTCACCTCCTAATTGTCTTGAAAATTTAGAAATCATTTGATTTGTGCTATAAATTTAGTACTCTCTTCTTTTGCTTTGAAAAATTTTATTAAATCTTGGGAGAATGTTTAAGAAAGTTTTCAAATAAATCTTTTGGAATATTCTATAGATCTTATCTTGATACTTCAAATGATAAGCCTTGTTCTTCAAAATGTTTTATTTTCTCAAGGCTCTTGTTTAATAAGAAAGAGAGGAGATATACTTTCAGATGTTCCTTTAACTTGGGTTTGATCACTCTCAAGGAATATGTGGTTTCAATATAAAACCTTTCTATCCTTCCAAAATTCTTTTGAAAATCTAAGATATTCTTCTAAAATTCTTTTTGAAAGGGGAAGAAATTTTAAAATAATTTTTTATTAATGGATTAAGAATAAAAATATTTTGTCTTACTTTTCTTTATGGTAATGTGCTTACATGGTCTTGGCATGCATATTTCCCTTTATCTATCTTGTGCTTCAATAAGAGGGAGCTTATTTTCTTTTCTTATAACTTCTTATAATAATTTGTTGATTTGTAATGGTTGTTTATCCTTCTTATCTTACATATATTTCTTCCATGTCCTTGTTGACTAAAAATATATGCATGACTATGTTAAACTATTATGTTTTATATTTTGACAATATGCATATTTTGAGGGGAAGCCTAGCTCTTAAATTATTGTTTATATCTCCTAGCTTACATCCTTGTTTGACATGAAGGATTTTATTATTAACACTATCAATATGTCAATGAAGACCATCTCTTATTCTCTTTATCTCTATCAATGAAAGAAGTTAAACATTCTTAAACTTCATATCTTTTGATTCTTTCATTGAGAAGATCCTACTTTTTTTGACAACATGAGTTTTATCCATAAAGGGGAGAAAATATTATGATTCCTTCCTAAGCCTTTTTGTTGATGTCAAATAGAGAGAGTGAGAATTAGAAAGAAAGATATGTTCTTATACTTATTGTTTGATATGCTTACATGAATATCTATTCTTATATATTGCTCAACATATTTTTCTTTGGTGATTTATCATCATCAAAAAAGGGGAAATTGTGTAAATAAGTTTGCCCCAATGATTTAATATGTTAAGTTTTAATGATGACAAATACAAGATAAAAAGAATGATGATTATGCTACAAAGATGTGCTTATTGAATCATGCATGATCATGTACTCTATCTAGTTCTATTTCACTTAATAATCATGCAATGAGATATGTGTAGCATTTTTTATATAATATATCCAATAATGCTTTATATGAGTTATAAATGAATTAAATTGGATTTGACTCTGTTTAAATGAAAATATGCAAAGTATTCTTTGTTGCATCCTATATAGAACATATCTATTAGTAATTGATAAATATCTTATTTGGATGTGTCTATGAAAGTCTTATATGCATGTTAGACTAACTAGATTTATACATTTATGAAACATGCATATGAAAATATTGAGTTATGAATTTAGACTAACTATATTTATTTTAAGTGAGTAATACTTTGTAGGATAATCCAAGTACCAAGAGTGATCATTGTAACAAGAAAGTAAAAGATCACAACTATGCTCAACTCAGGAAAAATGAAAATGATAAAGATGTTCCAAGCATTTGCAAGATTTGAAGAGAAGAAACTTTTGGAAGCTTGGATTACATCAACAAGCCTAAGGACTAGAATTGATGATGGCAAGATCAAGTCCAAGATCTTCAAGAATAGCTTATAGGATTTAGATCTATTGTTGGATTTATGGGAGTCCAGCAATCACCCTAGGACTCGCATGTACGTATGGGTGTACATCAAGGGAGGTTGATAGCCCATCCTGCCGATGTGCCATATGTGCGCTGCGAAGCCCCTCATGCCCGTTCGCAGCACGTTATAGATGCAGGGCTATGCTCTGCCACTATAAGGAAACAAAGTTGCGCCCTGACCAAGAGCACCGCAGTGCACACATAGTGCACTGGTAGGCTGGGCTATCAAGCTCCCTTGATGTACACCCATACATACAAGAGAGTCGTAGGGTGATTGCTGGACTCCCATAAATCTAACAATCTCCCCCTCAGCGACACCCAGGGGACTCGAACCTGCGTTCTCGCTTTGATACCACTTGTTAGGATCAAGCACTTACCACTAGGCCAAAAGCTATAACTGTTAGTCAGGGTATAACTTTATTTCCTGACAATGGCAGCGCATAGCCCCGCATCTATAATGTATTATGGGCGGGCATGAGGGGCTTCACCGCACACACATGGCGTACTGGCAGGCTGGGCTGTCAAGCTCCCTTGATGTATGCCCATATGTACATGCGAGTCCTAGGGTGATTGCTGGATGATAACTTTATAGAATGTAGTTATTCTGTGCCCTATTTCTGTGCTTAAAAGAGTGCTTAGTTCTTGTGTATAATGCATATTTGGAAGGTTTTAAGCTTATATTTGTCATATTCTAATTATGATGCCTTCCTATGTGGTATTGAGCAAATTGTGCTTGTTTGATAAGTAATTAAGTGAATTTGTATCTGTTATTGATTTGGTGATTTCTCTATATTAGGAAGGGCTCCAAACAAGATGATATATAGAGCATTTGAGTCAAAAGTGGAAGAGAGAGCCAAATTTGTATCTCAGCATACAACGCCCCGACGTGGGCATGTTAATGTCGCGGTGTTGGTAGATTCCCCTGCATCACTACAAAGACCTGAGGCCAAAGCGTTGCGGCGCAAGGAAGTGAATGTCGTGGCGTAGGTGACCTAAATATCTAGAGCGTTGCGAAGCTAAGAATTGGATGCCATGGCGTCTGTAACCTAATTTTACGCGCATCGCGGCGGTGATGTGTTTAATACCGCGATGTCCCCTATTTTTCTATGCCTATAAATACTATTTTATTAGATTTTAGGTTAATGCTTTACTTAGTTTAGAGAAGCTGTGACTGGAACTCATGTTTTAGAGGTTGAGGAGGCTAGAGGAGCCAAGGTTGGAGGCCATCTTCTTTATGGAAAGATATTCAAGCTTCAAAGATGATATCCATGAGCTTCTTCCCTTCTCTTTTGAACACTATTTTTTATGTATATTTTCATGTTCAATGATTAGCTGAGCTGTATTTAGGGATTACTTTGGATCCTTGTATGAATATTGATGTTTATGTAGTACTTTGAGTATATATTGATGTTTGATTTTGTTTAATCATATGGTTCTTAATGCTCTTGAAGGTTTGATTAGCTTTTAAGTGATTTGTTAAAATCTGTAATGTCCCGGGACTGCCTGCAGGATTGACGAGTATCTCCACAAACTAACACGGGTCTTTTCAGCGTGCTTTTGTCCTCACTCACACGCATCCTAGGAAACTTCCTAGGAGGTCACCCATCTCATAATTGCTCCAAGTCAAGCACACTTAACCATGGAGTTCTTATGTTCTAGGCTCCCGAAAAGAAGTTGCAACTTATTGATATGGCTATGCCAAATCAATTCCTTTAACCCATCCTCAACTTTGCAGTCCCATACCTGCATAGTCTCTGAATCCCTCTCATTCCGGTGCGTATTCAGTTCATTCATGTGACTTTTCGCCTAGAAGCTTGCCAGAAGCCGCTCCTTGTCTGTGCTTCATTGCACCATGATCATTTCCCGCCCTCGTCGGCCCCAGGACACACATGTAACACCCCAATTTTTTGTTTTTCCTAATATAAATATGTTTTATAATATTTGTGAGTTTTTATGAATTTTTGAGAATTTTTAATTATTTTGATTATTTTAATAATATTTTGATTATTTTAATATTATTTTTGAACTTTATGTCCTTTCATTTTTCTAAAAATATATGAGTTTTATAATTTTTATGATTTTTAGGAATTTTTGTGAAATTTTCTCAAGTTTGTAATTATTTTAATATTATTTTGAGATATGTATGGGCACTGGGAGGACCCGAGGCGTCCCGAAAAAAAATAAATTTTTTCCTCAACCAGAAAGTTTTGATATGGCGGATCGAGATCCTACTAAATCCCGAAACCCTAACACCCTCCCTAGGGCGTCACATTTTAAAAATAAAAACTTAAACCAATTATAATTATTTTATAAAAACTTGAGTTTCAAAATACAAATTTTAAAATTTCTTTTTCGAAATATAAACTTACCAAAAATTAAGAGTAACAATGAAATTAGATTGAGATTAACAATTTAACATACATATGCCATATACATCACAAAATAATCAACAATAAATTAAAACATGAAAATTACAGACTCTAGTAACCCGAAGAAAGTTACTACTAATAGCACTAGAATAACACTAACGAGAAAGAATAAAACTCAACCTAAAAAAAATTTCATTTCTTCACCAATCTTCATATTGAAACTTGGAAGATCACTCCTTGATGCCGCATCACCGCTTCTAATATTGTCTCCAATAAGCCTCAAAATACGCTTCGCTACTACACGAATTTAAACAATACAAACCAAACAAAACAATACAATAAAGAGGTGAGATCCCTTCACCTTTACCAAGACGGTAGCAAGAAAGAATGATACGAATGACTAGATCATTCCATACACACAAATAATACATGAATTTAGTCATATTATCGATTTACAATTAATTCTAATAAGCATATATTGTAATCGAATAAACCACAATAACATTACCAGGATAGATATAACAATTCACACTATATAAAATGCCATAACCATAAATCATAATAATATAGAATAAAGATTAAATGCAATATCAACATATAATATCCCAAATAAAAGATCATAGGTAAACGATCACAGATAAAAATAATAATATACCACATATAAACATATGCAATGTGACACAACCCTACTCCATGGAGCTACAATACACACAACGATATCAGAGAGAATGAGTTGAGACTTCTATTAATCTTGCTTGACCAATCCTATATTACCTTTGTCAAAACTTTGTGTCTATAGCTTTGGCTACCAGCCTATTAGACCGTCAAAAACTTTGTGTCTATAGCTTTAAACATAATGGCCACTGCCGAATTGCTATTGCAGACTGCACAAAACTTTGTGTCTATAGCCCACGAAAAATAAACATATATAATGGCGACGTTGTATTGCACTCAAAACTTTGTGTCTATAGCCCACGAAAAATAAACATAATGGCATACATACAACCCGATTCCAATTAATTGTATACTACAGTCGATAGTCCTCTCAAAACTTGATTAAGGATAGTGTCTGTCGAGAACATAAGTGTGTTGTTGTCACGCACCACGCCCGTATGAGCTACCTCCTGTCTACATATGGAATAATGCACACTATGAACTCCAAGTCCATATCGAACCGAACACACTATGCCTATCACATCGACAACACGATGTTATTCATCTCGTCAATCAAATCACCAATTTAAATTGGCACGACTCAAGCATGAACAAAACAATAATTACCAAAACATTCTCAAGTCTCAAATAATTACCGAAATGCCATCAATTTTCCATTATTTACAAAAACGCTATCAAACCCTCATTATTTACTAAATACCCTTTAACTTCAAACATTTACGAAAATATCCTCAAAATTTAAATATTTACAAAAATATTCTCAAACTTTAAATATTTACTAAAATATCCTTAAACTTCAAATATTTACAAAAATACCCTCAATAGCAATAATAATTACGAAAATGCCCTCATTGGCATATAAATCTCAAAATACAGTACGCTCCCACTTGGCGCACTATCATTTCCACATATAACCAAATCAAAATACGCACCCACTTGGCGCACTATAATTTTCCACATATCTGGGTCCACCACATTGGCCCAACAGTAAAATTTGCTATTTTCGTCAATCGCATAAAAATTTTATTTCATTTTCAAAATCTTGCCGTTTTCACAATATACATCACATTTCCAAATCGCGTAAATGTAATTTGTTGTTTTCTCAATCGCGTAATAATTTTATATCATTTTCTCAATCGCATAAGCTTTTTAAATCATTTTCTTTTCCGTTTTCCTCAAATAAACAGTTTTTGACTAATAAACAAAATGAGGTTAATAAACCATTTAAAATTTATTTTTTCAAGCTACCGTAAAATATTTCAAATTAATGTATAATCTTTGTAAATACTAACAATACTTAAATTAGTTTCTAAAATTCAATTCGACCATTTCATTTTTAATAATCAAAACATTTTGATAAAATTTCCTTTAACATGCTTACTTACCTTAGATTATTAGAATCTAATTTTTCTCACTTTTTGGCATGTTGGCCGAAATCTCATAGTATAAATAAAATTCCAAAAATTCATTTCTTTGTTCTAATTCACTTGAATTCACTTGATATTCATTAAAAACATTGTAAATCACCTTAATTCCTTCCATTCAATGGTATGACCGAACCTAGGGTTTTGCATTATTTGGAATGCTCATGCATTTCTAAAATTATAATAACACATACAATACATATGCCACATATTTCAACACTATAGGCATGCAAAATATTCTAAAGCTATAATCATGCATATAAAAATAAATAAATCACCAACCGAAAAACACTTAAATAATCAAATAATTAACACAAGCCACAACAATTCAAACCACCACAATTACACAAACCGAATCCTCATGGATTCTTCATACACAGACAAAAACATTCCTCACCACCAACACATGGTTGATGAGGGTAATCTCCCTCTTACCTCTTGAAGCAAAATAACCGGTTAGTCTCCTCCTTCTCCTTGAAATTTCGGGTAGCCTCCAAACAAAATCCTAACAATTTAAAACAATTAGTAAAAACTCATACAAGGTTAAATATTGAAAAACCATGGAACAATCATGGTTAAAAATTTTAAAAATCAAAATTTAAATTAAAGAATCCAAACTTACCCTTGAGGAAACAAGAAAAATGATGGATTTTGAACTAGATAGAATAGGATTTTGGCAAGATCTTGTGAAGAAAAAGTGTTTAGAATATGGTTTTGGTTTAAGAAAGATGAAGAGGAAAAATTATGGAGGTTTGGTTATGTGGGTGAAGAGCATGACCGAATAGTGAGAAAGAAATAGAAGAAGAAAGAAGCTTGGGGTTTTGGTGTTTTTGGAGAGAAAATGGAAGACTTGTACATAGAGAAGGGTGAAAATGAAAATGAAGAAAACCTCCCCAAAGAGCTACTGCCGTGAGGTCTTTTTGGTGAGATCAAGTGATTAAAATCACATGGAAATCATCCTAGCCACCCATCCACTCAACGGTTGAGATCACATCTTGTTGGTGTGTTCAAGAAGCTTTGTAAAGCTTATCCTATAAGCTTCCAAATGCATGGCCGTGAATCACTTAAGAGAAAGTGAGAATTATTTATTATTTTGCTTCTTTAAATGATAGCTAATTAGAAAAGTGACTAAATATATTTAAATAGGTAAATTAACTTTTATTCAAATGCATGGCCGTAAATGCATTTGAGAGGAAAAATGACTATAAAATGAAATAGCTAATTGTAGGATTTCACCAAAGGTGAATTGTCGTAAAAGCTAAATGGAGAGCCACCAAAATTGACTAGTCTTACTTGGTTAATTAATGAAAGATAGTAAGAATTAAATTGAAATATTTTGCCTTCCAAAAAGTAGCTTGGCCGTAGACTTCAACCAAGAAAAGCCATCAATATTGACTTTTCTTCATTTGTTCAATTTAGGCATCCTACGTGAATTCACTTGGTGAATTGGATATTAGAGCACTTTGTTCTCCTTCACCGTAGAACCAACTAATATTCAAGAAATCCAAATTTGTTTGATAGCTTGCTTTCTATTGGTTCTTAAAGAGTCAAACTATTATTCTTGACCAATTTCTATTAGTTAGGTTAATTATCTTAACAAATCTTAATTAATATACTAATCACATAACTAATCAATTTAACATATATTAACATATATCATAGCCTTTAGTTAATATTAGTATATCTAATTAACATTTAGATTATAATTAGTTAAGAATTAAACTAGTCTACTTAATTATTTACCTAATTACATAACTAGTTAAGAATTAAACTAGTCTACTTAATTATTTACCTAATTACATAACTAATTAATTAGACACATAATTACATATTTTATAATCTCTAAACAATATTAGCACATCTAATTAATATTTAGATTATAATTATTTTATAACTAAACTAGTTTAATTAATTTGCTAATTAAGTAATTAATCTAATCAAACTAAGCTTAATTAGCTACTAATCCTAAAGTCAAACCTACAACTTTTGACTTAATCCTAGCCATTGATTCATCTTTAAATCTTATCCATTGATCAAATCCATGATCATCTTCAAAGCTTATCCATCAAGATTCAATCCTAACCATTCATCAAATCTATGGTCATCATTCAAGCTTATCCACCAAGATTCAATCTAATGGTCCAAAATGGTCAAGCCACTTTTGTTGACTTCTCTTTATTAGTTTGACTTCTAGGTGTCTTATTTCTATTGGTCCAAGTTTCTTGTTTCTATTGGTTACTTTATTTATACGTGGGTCCCGCACACACACAAGATTTGGGTCCTTTTGTCAAAATTTATACTTGAGTAATAAAATAATACTAAAAATTATTTTATCGCACGCTTAAATTTTAAAAATTACTTAAACTAATTTATATATCAATCAATTGGGTTTAGTAAGATCCCCCAACTCTAATTAATTAAAATAATATTTTTCCAATGAAAAATTATTATTTTCCGTCCCGAGCAAATCTCACAAAAAGTCCAAATAAAATCACAGACAAGTAATATCAAACACTCAGTATCATGTAGAAAAAATCAAAAACAGTACATTCGGATGAAATGGTCATTTTTCTATTTTTTCCCATCACGAAGCAAAACACTCAAAACGGTCAAATAAAATAACAGACAGTATTATATGTCTGTATTTCATACAGAAAAACAAGAAACAGTAAAATAAGGATACATCGGTCTTTTACCCAAAAATTGGGGTGTTACAGAAACCAGGAACAATAGACGAAAATTTTCTTTATTTGAGTTTTCTATTACCCATTGAGTAATAATAGCAGTAGCTATTATCCATTGGGTAATATTTTCTAAAAAATATCTTGATGGCGATGACTCAAAGTGATGGACAAATGGCAGGCAAGAAGAAGTCAAAATGGATACTCAAGTTGAAGAAGAGAAATTCAAATTGACTACTCAAGCTAGAAGACAAATTCAAATTGACTACTTACTATCTCAAGCTTATCTTGTCATTCTTCTTCTAGAAGTTTGTAGAAATGATTACTCACTTAGTAAAATATCTACGAATAAATATCTAAGGATAAATATCTAACAGAAAATATCTCAGTAAAATATCTTAGAAAAATATCTACATAAAATATCTAGATGAAAATATCTTTTAGAAAATATCTGAATGAAAATATCCAAGTTAAATATCTTAAGTGTAATAATGAACCATCATTACCTAGCTTTATGATTAACTAATAGAAATTGATCAAACTTAGTGGCATGGACTTTGTTTTAAACCGTTGGATGGAAAACTTGATGAAGAAGCCTTTGATCATCACCATTGATCTAATAAATAGTGTGAGAGCAAACTTGATAAGGAAGCTTAGGATATCTACCTTAGATTAAATCAATGGTTAAGAGATGAAGTCAACATTAATGGTTGGACTAGTTACTAAGTAACTAGATAAACTAACTAAGTTACCCTAATAGCCTGATTAGCAACTAAATGGAACAAACTAAGTTAACTAATACTTGGAGTCTATGGTTACAAGAAAATATCTAGGGTTTTTCTAGAAGGATGATCAATGCATGACAAATGCATGATCTAATCAAGTAACTAGATAGTTAGTTATGTAACTAAATAACCTAACTAAGTTAGCTTAATTGAACTAACTACCTAAACTAGATGTAACTAGAAACTAATTGAAATCAAAACTAAGTTAGCTTTCTATTGAGTCACACAGTTACTAGGCTATTCTAGCATGTTCTTGAATGATCTTTTATGATCAAAGGATGACTAAACGATGACCAAAACCATGTGAAGCCATGTGATATTTCCTATCAAGTTGAATAAACCTTGACTTTCCCATTCACTCACCTACACGGCCATGCTTAGAGAAATAGGCTATTTTCATTTCATTTCTAACATTTTGTGATAACAAAAGCCTTTCATCTTTTTCTCTCTCATCCAAGAACACCAAGAACAACCAAAAAGTTCTCTCTTTTTCTCTCCAAAGCACCTCACGGCCATGACCAATAGAAACACTCCCAAGCTTCAATAAATCTATACAACCTTAGATCTAGAATCTATACACAATTCTAAGATACTTTGTAGTTGATATCTTAGCTTAGATCATTCATCTTCAACCTTGTTCTTCAAGTTGAAAATCAAAAAGTTCATACCTTGTTCATCCAAGAAAGCTCAAGGCCAACCATCCTAAAACTATCTTCCAAGTTTGTTTAATTTAAACCAATCATATTTCTTGATCCTAAACTTCATTCTAAGCAACTTTCATGTTATGATTAAGATCAAATTCCGTCATTTTCAAGCTTGATTTTTGGATTTAAGTTCTAGGGTTTCAAGGTAAAGATCTTAAAACTTGATTTCTTACTTGATTCTTGGAATCCTAAGACCATGCTTGATCTATGGTCATCTTGATCAAGCCTTAAATACTAATTTGTATGTGTTTGTTTTGATTCTAAGATCTATTTGGTGGTAAAAGTTTGATACAAAGAGGATTAAACAAGGAACTTAGGAAGCTACACACCAGGTAAGAGGGAGATTAACCTCATCGGCCATAAGTGGTGGTAAAGGAATGGATTGTTTGTGTTTATGAGTGAAAAATCCATGTGAGGATTTATTCACTTGATTATGTGGTTATTGGTTTATGTTTATTGGATTATTTGTGATTTCTATTGCTTTGATATTTATGCATGATTTATATATGAGAGATGGTATGATTATGATTAAATTATGATTAAATGCTTAATATGATTTTATTGCATTGATAGTGAGCATGAATATATGATATGTTGTATATGATAAGAATCATATGGAAAAGAAAACTATTTTGGGTTCAAATAACCAAGAGGCTCACGGCCTCAATGATGATTTTGGAATAAACCACTTGAAATGTTTTACTAAGTATGGATTTTAGATGATCAGGTAACAACTAAATGGATTAAAGATTTTTACAAAGAAAAATGAGATAGGAAATGAATAGACTTTTGATTATGGAAAATATATAGATTTTCGGCCAACATGCCAAGAGTTAGTATTTTAGACCAAAAATATTTTCTTAAGTGTAGTCTTGAAAGATTAATTAACAAGAACTCAATTTAGTAAATTTTGAGATGTAAAAAGAAAGTAAACTAATTGTTAGAATTAAATTAGTGTAATTCGAGTATTAAGTGAGATAAAAGTCAAAACTTGAAATTTACTGACGTATAGCTCACCCTTTGGGTTTTAAAGCGCGTTAGGAAATTTTAAGCTGTAATATTCCAAGTTAATCAAAGAAATATAGTTCTATGAAGAAAATATTAAAAAAATATTATTTAGAGAAGTTTTGGCAAGAAAATGATTTTTTAGGATGATTTGGAACTTACAGTATTTTATTTAAAGTTTTATTATGAGTAATGAACAAATATTTTTGAGATATCTTGAATTAATTAAAATAATATAAGTTTTTGTGGAAAACATTTTGGAAATAGTAATTAAAGGAAGTTTAGTGAGAAAATGTTAGAAATATTATTTAAAGGTGATTTATTAAGGAAATGTTGGGATTAAAGTTCAATTTTGATATTAAATGAGAAAAGTTTTAATTCAAGCTTAAAATATGTTAGAAATATTTTATGCAATTGAAAATACATAGAAAAACTTACGCGATTTAAAACAGTGATTTTTAGCTACGCGATTGAGAAAATGTTTTAAAATCTTTACACGATTGAGAAAACGTTGAAAAATCATTACGCAATTTGAAAACGTAACTAAAGTGTTACGCAATTGTGAAAATGCGATAATATCACTATGCGATTGAGAGGAACAACGAGTTTTGCTGTAGGGCTGACGTACTATACCTAAGTGATTTATGGTTTTAGCATTGTGCTTGTGAGACCGAAGTTCTGAACCCGTGTGGATCTTTGGTATTATGTAGTTGTATGGGCAGTTATATAATATCATTGATACTAATGGTATTGAACAATTGTATGGGCAGTTGCTTTAATATCATTGGGAACGGTACGACGGTAGTTGATTTCATTAAATATGCATTTGAACATTATACAGTCAGTGGCTGTTGTGGCGTTTTATGCCTAAAGAGTGAATAGGAACTCACAGGATAGTGGATCTGGACTAGATCTTGGGGGATGTCAGGGCGCGGTGATTCACTTTGTGATTATGCTGTCACAATATATATATACCCCTGGCCGTGATAAACCAACTGCAACGCACTGGTAGCCCGACAACCACTATTTCTTTTCATGATCCGGCGTAGACTATATTTTAGGGGGGATAGATCTTCTAGAACATTCATCTCTGAATTTAAGTATAACTCCATGGAGTAGGAACTAGTTGCATTGTGCATAAGGATGGTCAGCATACACATCGTGCATATGCATAGTCAACATTTCATACTGTTGTGATATAGTATTATTGTGATATAATATGATCATGGTATTATCACTATGCCTGATATTGTGTTGCAAGTTTATTGGATTGTTTATCTATTAAATGTCATGAATATATCTGCTGATTTTATATTAATCTATGGATTTTATGTATGGAACGACATTGTTATTCGTATCATTTCTTTGCTGCCATATTGGTATGCGATGTAGGGGATCTCACCTCTTTGCTGTATTACTTTGTCTGTTTCTATTTTATGCTTACATCTGTGAAGACTATGATGGCGGCAAGGAGGGGTCAGCTAGGTTTCTTTAGACTACAGTTTCTTGAAGGTGCTGAGGCTTGGCGTGTTCATCGGGACTCCGAGTATATAGAGTATTGTAGCGACATTACTTTATCAGTAAGTAGGACTCGTCATGGGGTCATTACTTCATCTTTTACAGTTGCTTATGCAGAGTTTGTTTTACCTATCAGGGAGTTGTGGAATGATTTTCACTATACTCCTAGAGAGGACTTCGATTTATCGTTGGCTCGGATTTTTATCCGTCGAGACATTCCCAGCTAGGGAATTTGTCTTTGGAGGAGAACTCTTGTTCCTAGGTGTTGTGAACTTAGGCCAGTCTAGGTTAATTATGTTTTGGGTATGTAAGTATTATGGACATATGGTTATAAGTAAATTTTGTTTATATGTAAAGTATGTTATTCAATTCTTGTATCTTGTGTACTTTGTTTTGATAAGTTTATTTCATCCGTGAAAAAGAAATTTTGAAAATTATTATTGCAATAATATTAAATATTTTATAACTTGGGTAATGAATATTAAGTAGTTGGTTTGAAATGTGATATCCTAAGGAGGGTTGTACAAAATCTGATGAATCTAGACATAGAAATTTGGATTTTAGATCATAAATATGGTTGATGCATGTTCGATGAATTCAATTAGCTTGGATAAGTTGATTCGCTAATTGGATAGAAATATACCTTTTAGCCATGCATAGTGTGTGATTGAGAATAGATTGTTCATGAGTGAAGTTTGCACTAGTGCTCATAGAAACATAGTGAATTAGGTAAATGAAACTATGGTTGATTGACCTAGACATAGACTTTTAACTAAATTAGATTCTCAAGCTAACTTAACAATTCATTGATGTTGCTTGTAAGGATTGCATGTCATTAGTTGAAATAGGAGGTGAAGAAGGATTCCCTAGATCTCTAAACATTATCTTTATTGCTTAATAGTTTAGATTTAGTTTATTTGTAATTTCTCTATTTTATGTTCTTGAAAAGAATTAAATAAGCTATTGATTGATATTTAGCTTTGGAAGCCAACATCTTCATGGGAACGATCTCTTACTCTGTATCTGTATTACTTGAATGACCCGTGCACTTGCGGTACAAATGGCCTAACAAGTTTTTGGTCAAGAAAACAAGTTTTTATCTTATGAAAGGACCAAGAATTTGCTTATCACTAGACTCCCATAAATCCAACATAATTGATTAGAAACAAGCTAATTACAACATAAAGTAGACAATAAAGTTATGTAAATAAGAGAAGAAAGCCATTAAGTTTTGAAATAGGAGATTACGTTTTCCTCAAAGTCAATCCATTGACTGGTGTTGGCAGATCCATTAAGGTTAGGAAATTGTAGCCTAGACATATAGGACCATTTCATATTCTAGAAAAAATAGGATCCACAGCATAGAAAATTGCATTAACTCCTAAACCTCTCCAAACTTCATGATGTCTTCAACATTTCTTAGCTCAAAAAGTACCTAGCAGACCCCTCATATGTTTTAAACTATGACCCTATATGCATTTACAAGATAACTTAACATACTCCTTGCAACCTAAGGAGAGTGTGGACAAAACTAAAAAACTAAGGGCTATAGACATTTTTTTTAGTAAAAGTGAGATAGAAAGGACCAACAACAGAAGAAGAGACTTGGGAAATTGAGAAGAACATATGTGGCAATGGTATCTTTTCCTTTTCAAACAAGGTAAGAGAATATTGGGGGCAAAATTCCAAAAGCTGGTGGGAAATGTAACAACCTCTTTTTACTATAGATTAAATTATAAATTGTGAATCTGAATATTTTTGAATGCGGTATATTAAGTTATCAAATAAGATTATATGGTTCTATGAACATCAAAAGTCTAGAAGTATAAGACGGATGACTCTTAGGGTATAGTGTAAAAGAAAAAAGAAAAAAATTAATCTAATACCTAAGACACAAAGTTGGATTAAGAAAGAAGTGACATGTAATTTGGTGATCCATACCGAAATAGGCATATAAGTATAAGTTTAGAGCTATAACTAATGTGAGATGATGATTCCTAAGAGAATTACAAGGAAATAGCCATGCAACCACCACTCAGTTTGTAGTGATGGCTATTTAGCAACTAGCCCTTATTTTCTTTTAATAAAGGGATATATATATATATATATATATATATATATATTATATATATATAAAGAGAGAGAGAGTAGTAAAAGTTATGTATCTTTTTTAGAGAGTTTCTCTTTTTTTCCCCTTTTATTGAAGACTTCTAAATTTTGTATTTTTCCCATTTAATTTTCTCGTCCTCCAGACGATAGAATTAGCCTTTGAGCTCAACAAAAGAGTTGTTGCATTTTCTGTTATCTTTCCAAATCCACAAGAATCACGTCAATCTGATCTTTATAATCCAAGACATGTTCCAAATACAACAACAAGGTCAGAAAATATGGGTTGAATATGAGATTGCAACAAACTTACTTATCTTCAAGGATCCTTATCTAATCTTCAATTATCATTATCTTCAAGCTTCCACACCTAATTGGGACTTTGGGTGAGACATAAGACTTGGATAAGATCTCTTCAAGACTTTATATTCAAGAATTCATTATTTTAATCGAAATTCTTTAGATTTATCTTAAAAATTAAAATAAAATAATAAATAATAAGGGGAAGAGATAATTATCTAAAATTTAAATAAAATAAGTAAAATCAAATAATAAATAAATTAAATTAAATAAAAATCCTAATAAATAGACCCAAAGATGTGTGTATGTTTACAACACATCAAATATCCCCAAACTTGAACATTGCTTGTCCTTAAGCAATAAAAAGTGAAATTAAGTTCTACTAATGGTGAAACTTCTCCAATTAAGACAAATACAAATGCAAAGATTGTTCTAAAAATCTTTCAATAAGCCAAAAGCCTTTTCAAAGCTTGAATAATCAATCACTCCTTTCATGCATCCATGTCCAACTCCAATATAAATCAACAATCAAGACAAATTCTTATCAAAATGGTTCCACAAAACTCAAAGCTCTCTTGATGACCACTTGAATACTCAGTGAATCCTAATCACCTTCCCAAATCACTAGGCAAGATTGCTACCTAATTCTTTACTAATTTAACTCTACCCTAAGCTAAAGATCAATTGTTTCTTTTTTTTTTTTTCTCTTCTTTTCTTTCCAAGTTTGGCGCAACAACATCATCGATCCTTATTCACTAAATGGAATTTAGATGTACCAAATGTCTGGGTTTAGGGCTCACCACTTATCTCTATTTTGAAGGGGAACAAAATTTAAGCTCAGCAAGTGTCCGTGTTTACGGCTCACCATTGGCTCTTGGTAAGCTCTTCCTTTTTTCCATTGACTTGATTAACTTTCACCACCCCTAAACTTATTTTCTTTTATGACTTAGGTGGAGAAAAACATTTTAGTTCAATTTTTCTCAATTTTCTTAGCTTAGTACTTTCTAGAACTAGCTTAAAAAAGAGTGGAAGAATTGTCCAATACTAGGGGAGATTCGTAGAAAATCACATCATAAACAAGAATCATTTCAAGAACTAAGAATTAGCGAAACAAGCTTTTCAATGCAAATATCTTAATTGACAAAATATACCAAGTGGATATGAACATAATTAGGAGTTTTCTCACATTTGCATTCTTCAAAGCCAAATTCAAAATAGTTACCATTTTCAATTTGCATTAATCACAAAGCGAGGTTCATTTAAGCTAAAAAAAAATTAGATTTCTCAAATTCTCCAAATTTTTTGTTGCCCGACACTATTTACATTTTCCTACAAAGACTCTGAACTCGAGAAGGCACTTAAGCTGACTCACAAACAAAAATAAAAAATAAAAAAATAATGGAAAAATAAAGCAAAAATAAAAAGAAAATTTCATGAATAAAAATAAAAATGAATACAACCACCCCTTAACATAAAGGAAACAAAATAAAAGGTTGCACCAAAGTCAAAAAAGCACAATCAGAATGGGTTCAGAAAATAATCAAATAAGCAAACCATAGATAAATTAAAACATCATCAAAACATAGAAAAATCGTTGGAAGCCATCTAAAGTGTCCTCGACATTGATAACTTTATAAAATAAAGTTATAATTTCCTAGTTTTGTGCTTAAATGAATGTTGAATCCTTGATTTGTTTACAAATTGGAAAAGTTGTGAGATTATTTGAATATCTTGAATTACATGTGCTATAGTGTTAATTAGGCTTGATTAGGAGTTAAATTGCTAAGAGATGGAGTAGATTTGAAGATGTAGATCTCCAATCAGAATAAGATTAGAGTCATTGGAAAGCTAAGAGATATATCTACAATTTTCATTTTGACCATTTTCCTTGATTCTATGGGATGAGTACATAAACTTTAAGGAAATTTTAGGCCAAATTGGTGAACTGATATCCTAACCCTGCTCCTATATTTTGATCATAACTGGAGCAAATGACCATGTTCTGGGATGATTCTAGTGGCATTCAAAAGATAAGAGAAAACACTACAACTATTGTCAAGATACCAAAGTATAATTCCAAGGTTTGGAAGGTAAAAAAATGGTATAGAAGTTCATCAGAATTGAAGAAAGCATGGAAAACAACATTAGAGGTAACGCCTAGGCGTGACTAACCACACCTAGGCATGGTGCTCTTAGCTAATAGACCTGCAAGCTCCGTGCTTAGGTGTGTCTCAGGCATGCCTCCTAAGCGTGGGTTGACCAAACCAAACCCATTTTTTAATGTTTTTAACTCTCTTTTGTGTCATTTTTAAGGGGGATTTCATTTCTACCCAATTTTACTAAGAGAGAGTGTGGTTTAGGGTTCTAGAGAGAGATTCCATTGAAGGATTGAAGATCAAGATCAAGGAGGAGATTAAGGCCATGGATCCACCATCCTAGTTCTTCATTCTTTTCCCTTTCTTCTTGTTTTCCTATGGGTTTCTATCTAGATCTTGTTTCTTTATTTTCTATGGATTTCTAGATTTGTTTCTAGAGGATCCTTTGAATCTCGTTATTAATCTTGGATAAAATGTAAATTATTGGATATTCTATGTTAATGCTATGGTTTTGTTTATTCATATCTATGCTTAATACTTGTAGTTGCTTGATCACCAATTGCATGATTTTAATATTTTCAAATGAACTAGACAGAGGAATTTGGAAACATGGACATGGTATGAATGATGCTTGTTCAATTACACTTGTATGAGTTGGGTGTGTTGATTAGCCAATGGGATGGATATGGAAATAAGTTTCCCCAACGGTTTAATATGTCAAGTTTTGATGATGACAAATACAAGAAAAAAAGAATGATGATTATGCTACATAGATGTGCTTAATAGATTATATTGGATCATGCATGATAATGTACTCCATCTTGTTATATTTCATATAAGAATCATGCATATTCTTTATAGCATCTTTTATAGAATATATCCAATAATGTGATATATAAGTTCTATTAAATTGATATTAGATTTTGCTCTATTTAAATGAAAATGTGCAAAGTATTTTTTTTTTTTTTGCATCCTGTATAAATTATATCTATTAGTAATTGATAAATGTCTTATTTGGATATGTCTATGAAAGTCTTATTATAAGCATGTTAGACTAACTAGAGTCATACATTTATGAATCATGCATATGAAAATATTAAATTATGAATTTGGACTATATTTTTTTTAAGTGAGCAATACTTGTAGGATAGTCCAAATACCAAGAGTGAGTATTGCAATAAGAAATCAAAAGATCACAATTATGCTCAACTCAAGAAGAATGAGAATGACAAGATGTTCGAAGCATTTGCAAGATTTAAAGAAAAGAGATTTTTTGAAGTTTGGATTACATCAAGAAGCCTAAGGACTAGAATTGATATATATTCCTTTTAGGCTTTCTCATATGTAAAGATAGATGTTTTACAAAAAAAAGAGCTCAAATCTAGTCATGGTGGTAATTCAAAACTATGAAAGAAAGTTAAGTTTGAATTTTGAAAAGCTGACCTTTGGTTACTCTTTTGATCATAACTTTCAAAATACTTTGAGTTTTGTTCTGAAAATTTTTCATATGAAAATAAACTCAAAGATATTTTTAATGAGTGGTCATTTTCCTAAAATAGATGAGAAATGAAGAAATTATGAATGTTTAAATTCATTTTTCAAGCATCAGAATGTTGTAAACATGTTTTTAACAAAATAGAAGCATAATTACCATGCTTGGTAATCGATTACCTAGAGCTCAAAAACTTTTTTTTGAAGTTGGTAATCAATTACCATATGTTGTAATTGATTACCACACATCAAAATGCGATCGTAATGGCTATGAACAACTAGTTTTCATAAGAATTCATTTTTAAAAACTACCAACAACTATTTTATCACTTAGGCTCTATATATAAGTGATGTATGAAGCTTTTACAACTCTAGAATACTTGATTTGATCATTGAATCATCAAAATCATATTTTGAGCTCTTTATTGCAAAATCCTTTTATTCCTTTATTCTTCAAGCTTTATATATAATCTTGTGAGAGTTTCTAATCTTTCTCTGCATCTTAAAATCATTGTAAGAGGGTGAGATATACTCAAGAGAGAAATGAGTGAGGTATCCATTGTAATGAGACTCAAACACAAAGGGTGAGGTATTCCAAAGGTATTATGAGTGCTCGTGAATCTAAAAGTTTTTCAAGCACCTGTGAAACTTGAAGAGTTGGAAGCTCTTGCACAAGGGTGGAGGATCCTAAGGTGTAAGAAGTGTTCTTGTTTATACAAAGGTTTTCCTAACATCCATGAAGTTTGGGAGACAGTGAAGAAAATCTCAAGTTAAGTTTGGGGACTGTATGTAGGCCACAAGTGATTTGTGACTGAATCAGGATAAATTCTTGAGTTTGATTCTCTCTTCCCTACACTCTTTAATTTCAATATTTGGTGTAAAATATTTATTTGTTGCTTATCTTGTCATTTTTTATCTTAAGAACTTGATATCTAGCTTATTTTCTTGATTTATCCTATAAACCTAAGTTGTATTTGAGAATCTACGATAGTTGTATCTTTGTTAGACTTATTTCGCTGTATGTGTTGATTGAGTATATCAAAATGTATAATTTCTCAAAATTGCTTTAAAAAAATTATGATCACCCAATTCACCCCCCTCTTAGGTGATGGTTGCCATGGCTAACAAGTGTTATCAAAGCTTTGTGCTCTATTGAAAGCTTAACTACTTAGAGTTAAAGATCCTTATTTGTTAGCGACTATTGAAAGTTTTTCAAAATGAAAGGTTTTGAAATTAATAAAACATCATTCTTTAATGGTTTGCATTTTGTTTATTGGAAAGCTAGGATGGACTTTTATATGCAATCTATTAATTTTGATTTGTGGAATGTTGTTCATAACGGATTTTCTCCTAAATCAAAACAAGTTTGAAATGCTTATAACAAGAAATGTTTTTCTTTGAATATTAGAGCTATGTAAATTTTGATAAGTTGTTTGAATGATGAAGCTTATGCTAAAGTTAAGAATTGCTCTAGTGTTAAAGAAATATGAGATTCTCTTGATGCTATTTATCTTGCTAACAATGACTTTTTTCATAATGTTGTATATAGAGAGCAAGAAGAGAAAAAGCCTTTAGAGGAAGACAATATTGAAAAATGTTCTCAAGAAGATGTTCGAAGTAAGAAAATGAATTCAATGCCTCTTAGTGATGATGGTGCTCAATTTAAAGAAGAAGCAATGCAAAACAAAATTGAGAAGGAAGATGTTCTTGAATCCTTGATGGATAACAATGAGGAAGATAATGATTCCCTTAAAGAGTCAAGTATGCTAGAAATTGAGACTACTTCCTATATGACTAAAAGGGACTTCGAGGTAAATAACCCTAAACTAGATTATAGTCATTTCTATAATAAGCTACAATGTGCATAGGATGAATTGTATAATGACTTGTTAAATTTAGAAAAGAAAAACTTATCTTGTTTGCAAAACATTTCCTCTATTGAAATAGCAATTAAGACTTTGAAAAATGAATATAGTTTTCTTGAAGGGGAAATATCTTTGAAATGTGAAACCTTAACTACTAGTGAATATTACAATTAGAATCATTAGCTTTGGAAAATTTAAAAGATAAGTCTCCAACTTGTTGTTTGCAAAGCATTTCCTCTATTGAAATAGCAATTAAGACCTTGAAAAATGAATATAGTTTTCTTGAAGGGGAAATATCTTTGAAATGTGAAACCTCAACTACTAGGGAATATTTCATTGATTTAGAAAATCAAGTTGGGGACTTATCTCTTGAATTTGCTAAAGCTAATGATTCTAATTGCTTATATTTCATGCTTGTTAATGAGAATAAAATTAATGTTATTCCACATGAAAGTTCAAGCAAGGCTTATGACAAAAATAAATTAGAATGTAAAAATAACAAAAGGCTTAAGTTTTCCAAAGATGATCTTCAAAGAACCAAGCCATCATTGAATTCAATTGTTTGCATTTTTTGTGGTCATTTAGGACATATTTCTTATTTGTGCAATTATAGAACAAATTCTGATATGAGAAATAACATGGTGTAGGTTCTTAAAAGTCTTATAGGCTTTAGTACTAACATTCAATGACCTAAGATGAAGTGGGTACCAAAACATATTCCTAGTGTTTCAATTATGCAATTTTTTTTTTGAAAAGGATAGACTAATTGGTCAAAGGAAAGAGGAATCATTAAGGAGAATGCTTCCAAAACCCAATGGTAGACTTCTTGGTCATGAAGGCAAGGATCCTTTAACTAAAACTTCTCACATGCATAATGTGGAACTTGCAAAGTTCAAAACACCAAAAGAGAAAAAGCAATAAGTAAGGAAAAGAGTTTCCTTGATTACCAAGGCCAAGGCGTCAAAAACTTTTACCTCTTATGCACATTCACTTAAAAAGACAATGAATATGAGGTATATTCCTTATAAGATTTAGGTAATGGATAAAATCATGAGTACTTGGTAAATGTTAAATATTATATATAACACATGATTATGTTCATTCTTTGTTACACCATTTACTCACTATCTTGCATGTTTCTTAATCATAGGGTATTCTATGACTATGTATGCTTTCTATGCTTTAAATTGTCTTTATATCATGAAAGTAAGAATGCTATTGGCTATGTGCTTAATGGTAATTGATTATTTAATTTGTTGTACTCAATTTACATATTATGAAAATTTTGATCTTTATAGGAGTATAATGGATTAATAATCAATGACTAACACTTATGGATTCAAAATTAGTAGATACCAAAGAAAGTACTATGAATTGTGTTGTAGGGTGACTATTAGCTGAAGTATGCATTGAAGTGAAATACAACTATGCTACTTGAGATTCGAAAAATTTGAAATAGTTCAAGTTCTTTAAGAGTGATGAAAAAATGAAAAGAATGACATGGAGAACCACAACATTCTCAAGGAGACTTAAGGCATAGAATTTGGAGTCACCTACAAAAACGCAAAAAGTGCACTTTTGGTGAGATCAATTTATTGTCCTTATTTATACTTTAAATTGAATATCATGAGATATTTGGAGAAGTAGAGAGTTGTTTTTATGCCTTAAGTTGTGTTTTTCTAGCATTGTGTTAAAAGTGTCTTTACATATGCTAACATGCTAGATATGTACACACTTTGTTTGGAATGACATGTTTTGTAGTAATATCTTTGTTCTTGTGGTTGTGACCAATTCTCTTTGTTCAAATGTAAAAATTCACATGCTCATAAGTAGTTTTAATCCTTTCTCTTTGACACTTAATTTTCTTATATACTTACTTGAAGATTGGAAAGTTAGAGGTTATATGATTTCTTTTATAAAATTGATTGATATGTTCATATCATGAAAACAAGAAGTAAATGATTCTTTTTTTGCCTTGATCTTATCTTTGAACTTCAATGATTCTTATATCGTAGTATATCTTGAAATGAATCATAAATGCTTTTAAAAGTTATAATTCCATGGCTTTTCAATTCTTGCATTACAATAAGAGACTTTTTGTTCTTGAATAGCATGTGTGCGTACTAGAATTTCTTACTTGATATGACGTGTTTTACATGATCATTGTTTACCCAAAAATGCTTATTTATGTTTTGATGATGATCAAGTTTTTCTTGATAAACTCGAATCTTGCTTTGAAAATGATTAAACTACGCTTTTGAATTCAAGTGCATATGTTCTTCTTTTGTTCTTGTTAGAGCTAACATTGCATAACTGATAATGTGGTACATGCTTTATATTATATATATCAACCTAAAGTATGCTTGTAAATGAGCTTAAATGATATTTGATGATAGCTTATGATTTAGAGAACTTTTGAAGTTAGCTTTGCAAGTTTCTCTATGTGTTTCAAATATAGTCATCAAAATTTTTATATACAAGCATATGTGGATAAATGAGTAGAGTTGAATGGAGCTCAAAGGAAGAGGAAGATAAAGAAGACTTTCTTCTAGTGCAATAGAATGTATGATATGTAACTCAATAAGTATCTTTATCCCCTAAGCCATTGTGATATTCTATATGCTATGAATTGTATGATATTTATTGATAAATTGATCTTAAATGATTAAATATTTTTCTTACATGAGAAGTATGCTTAGCATTGACTAAGTGCTTAATTGGATTTTAACTTGCTATTTTTGTCATTGCATTTAGGGTGAATGATATTAGTTCTATACATGCTTTGATCACTATAACATATTTAATCAAGGTGAATGTTTGATATCTATGATTCTCTTGATCTATGATTTTTTCGTGGCATAACATGTATGAGAATCATGCTCTTATTTTGAAAAGAGATTATGGTTTGATCAATAAGTATTTTAAAGAAAAATCTCTTATCATATTTGAAGGAAGCCTTTCAAGTTCCATAATCTTGAGAATCTTTTGAACTTGTCTTAAGATCTTGAAAGTATTTTTACCTCCTAATTATCTTGAAAATTTGGAAATCGTTGGATATGTGCTATAAATGCAATACTCTCTTCTTTTGCTTTGAAAAATTTTATTAAATATTGAGAGAATGTTTAAGAAAGTTTCTAAATAAATATTTTGAAATGTTCTATAAAGTCCATCTTGATACTTCAAAAGATAAATCTTGTTCTTGAAAGTTTTATTTTCTCAAGGCTCTCGTTTAAAGAGAAAGAGAGGAGATATACTTTCAGATGTTCCTTTTACTTAGGTTTGATCACTCTCAAGGAATATGTGATTTTAATATAAAGACTCTCTACCTTTCTAAAATGCTTTCGAAAATGTAATATGTTCTTGTAGAACTCTTTTTGAAATGAGGAAAAGTTTTTAAATGGTTTTTGATTGATGGATTAAAAATAAGTATCTTTTGTCTTACTTTACTTTATGGTAATGTGCTTATAGTGTCTTAGCATACATATTTCTCTTTATCCATCTTGTACTTTAATAAGGGGGAGCCTAGCTCTTAAGCTATTTATATCTCTTGGCTTATATCCTTGTTTGATTGCATAAAGTATTTTATTAATATCATATGCTAAATTTTGATGTACCAAAACATAACAAATATTGCATGGATAATCTTTTATATCTTGAAAGCATGCTTGTTTCATCTCTCTATTCTTGAATCATATGTAGAATCAAATAGGGGGAGATAGTTATGTTTTGAATAACTTGAAATTTTTTTTGATTTTGATGATCCTACTCTTTTTGGTAACATGAGTTTTATCTATAGGGGGAGAAAATTATTATCTTTCCTTCCTATGCCTTTTTGTTGATGTCAAATAAGGGGAGTGAGAATTAGAAAGAAAAATATGTTCTTGTGTTTATTGTTTGATATGCTTATATTGCTCAACTTATTTTTCTTTGGTGATTTGTCATCATAAAAAATGGAGAGATTATAGAAATAAGTTTGCTCTAATGGTTTAATATATTAAGTTTTGATGATGACAAATACAAGACAAAAAGAATGATAATTATGCTACATAGATGTGCTTAATAGATTATACTAGATCATGCATGATCATGTACTCCATCTTGTTATATTTCATATAAGAATCATGCATATTCTTTATAACATATTTTATAAAATATATCCAATAATGTTTTATATAAGTTGTATTAAATTAATATTTGATTTAACTCTATTTAAATGAAAATATACAAAGTGTTCTTTATTGCATCCTATATAAAACATATTTATTTGTAATTGATAAATGTCTTAATTTGATGTGTCTATAAAAATCTTATTATATACATATTAGACTAACTAGAGTTATACATTTATGAATAATGCATATGAA
Organism: Ormosia semicastrata; assembly: GCA_029884595.1. NCBI lineage: Eukaryota > Viridiplantae > Streptophyta > Magnoliopsida > Fabales > Fabaceae > Ormosia > Ormosia semicastrata. The sequence continues at coordinate 11,055,514 of JAQQTO010000062.1, read as the reverse complement.
GATATTGAATTATAAATTTGGACTAACTATATTTGTTTTAAGTGAGCAATACTTTGTAGGATAGTTCAAGTACTAAGAGTGAGCATTGCAACAAGAAAGTAAAATATCACAAGAATAAGAATGATAATATGTTCCAAGCATATGCAAGCATTTGAAGAGAAGAATTTTTTTGAAGTTTGGATTACATTAAGAAGTCTAAGGACTAGAATTAGTATATATTCTTTTTAGGCTTTCTCCTATGTAAAGATAGAGGTTTTACAAGAAAAGAGCTCAAATATGTTTTTAGTATTTACAAATGGTTATTAAATGCTAAAATTCCCAACAAACATGTTTTGAAAAACTAGTCATGATGGTAGATCAAAACTATGAAAAATAGTTAAGTTTGAGTTTTGAAAAGCTGACCTTTGGTTACTTTTTTTTATCATAACTTTCAAAATACTTTGATTGTTGTTCTGAAACTTTTTCATATGAAAATAGACTCAAATTTTTCCAATGAGTGGTTATTTCTTAAAACAAATGAGAAATGAAGAAGTTATGAGTGTTTAAAGTTGTTTTTCAAGCATCAGAATACTATAAACACATTTTTAACAAAACAGAAGCATGATAATCGATTACCATGCTTGGTAATCAATTACCAAGAGCCCAAAAACTTTTTTTGAAGCTGGTAATCGATTACCATATGTTGTATTCGATTACCACACATCAGAATGCGATCCTAACTACTATAAACAGCTAATTTTCATAAGAAATAATTTCTAAACACTATCAATGACTCTTTTATCACTTGGACTCTATATACAAGTGATGTTTGAAGATTTTACAACTTTAGAGCACTTGATTGATCCTCGAATCATCAAAATCACATTTTGAGTTCTTTATTTCAAAATCCTTCTATTCCTTTGTTCTTCAAGTTATATATATACATATTCTTGTGAGAGTTTCTAATCTTTCTCTTCATCTTAAAATCATTGTAAGAAGGTACCCCTCAAGAGAGAAAAAGGGTGAGGTATCCACTGTAGTGAGACTCAAACACAAAGGGTGGGGTATCCTAAAGGTGTTGTGAGTGATCTTGAATGTAAAGGTTTTTCAAGCACTTGTGAAGCTTGAAAAGTTAGAGGCTCTAGCACAAGAGTGGAAGATCCCAAGGTGTGAGGAGTGCTCTTGTTTGTAAAAAAATTTTCCTAGCACCTGTAAAGTCTAGGAGATAGTGAAAAAAATCTCAAGTTAAGCTTGGGGACTGGATGTAGGTCATAAGTGGTTGGTGGTTGAATTATGATAAATTCTTGAGTTTGATTCCCTCTTCCCTACACTCTTTAATTTCAATATTTGGTGTAACATATTTATTTATTGCATATCTTGTCATTTTGATGCTTTAATTTTAAGAACTTGATATATAGCTTATTTGCTTGATTTATCTTATAATCCAAGTTGTATTTGAGTAATATACAGTAGTTGTATCTTTGTTAGACTTATTCCGTTGTATGTGTTGATTGAGTATATTAAAATGCTTAATTTCTTAAAGTTGCTTTAAAAAATTTGTAATCACTTAATTCACCCTGTCTTGGGTGATGGTTGCTATGACTAACAATGGACACATACCCATTGGGTTTGCATAACGTGTGTTTGATGTAACATCCTCCTTGGCATGTTAGTAATGTTTGTGGACAAAAATGTACCATAACACTCACTTGCCATGCCTGTTTAATTTTGTGACATTCTGAGTTAGTTTAGGCACTTTGCTGCAACACAGTAGCTGAAAAGTGACTTAAAATCACCGAGAAAATAGCCTAAATGGTTTATCTAATAAGCCTTGACTTTCACTCAATTTAGGCCCTCACTTTATGTTTCTTACAGCAGAAACCGAGAAGCCAAAAATAAAGGAAAATAGAGAGTAAAATGAAAAAAGAAAACAAGAGAAAGAAGAGGAGGAGGAGAAGAAAAAGAAAGGCAAAGGCACGACAGAACTTGAAGCTTGATTTCCCAAGTGAAGTAGGGGACTTGTTTCCATAATTTCATTCTTTTTTTTCTTCAGTTTGCTACATGTTTTTGGTTGGCTATGGAACATCCCAATATTGATATCCCGATATACTTGACATATATAAGAATAACCAATAGTAGCCATGCTACTTCAAACTCATATAACAAACTAAACCCATAACATTTATATAAATAATTATAGAGAGTCATGACAAACTAAAAGTTATATATATGCATCATTGCCTCAAAATGGTACATTGTAATGCATAAACTTCTATACAAACTAGATCAAGTATAATATATACAAGCTTTGTCTATATAAAGCATATGAACTATACTAGTCTTCATACATCTTCTACTTCCCTTTTGAAGAGCTTGTACCTGGATTTACATGGCAACACAATCGGGGAGAGAAATCACAATTCTCAGTAAAAGTATTCCAAAATTAGCATTTTATGTATTCATAAAGAATACGCGTCTGCCCATACAATTGTAATGTCATGAAATTAAATGTCATGGTGGCAACCGCCCATACAATTGCCATGCAAATGCCAAATTATGCCTTATATTTATGCCTATGCAAATCCTATAAATGAATATAATTTAAGAATGTCATGAGTCATCAAACATATTGAGGATATCACCCACCTCAACTACTCTGGGATATGCTGTAACACCCTCCTTAGGGCGCCACATTTGGTGTTGCATAATTACCAACTTACCTCTTCATTAGAAACCGTGCTTGTATTATAAATACGAGTTATAAAATTTCTTGATAATAGTAAGATAAACTTAGCATTTTGAATAACTAAAAAAATGCATAACAACATTGTCACAAATAATTTACATCATATATACATACAAGCCTTTAGTATTGTCATACTTAAATAAATAAATTTACAAACTAGACTTTCAAAACATTTAAACTTTAAACTTTAATTTAAACTATTATATCTCCTAGCTTTACTAAGTCCTACTAGACAGACAGAGACCCTCGAGATGGGTCCTCCTTAAATTCCTCAGCATATAGGAATCCATCATGATGTCAAGATGAAGAGAAAGAATAGAAACTCTCACAAGAGTGGATATGGACAAGTGTCCGAGCAGATGACACAACGTTGACCTCACTAAGGGTGCGATAGTAAGCCCCCACTCTTTATAATAGAAATTGGAAACTCTAGGTGCATATATATGTTAATACTAAAGTACGTACGATGCCTCACTAGATATAATCTACTCAATCTAATATTTAAGTCCCCCATATAGTAAATACTCTCTCAAAACCGAGTATCTAAATCGACATAGCCACGCCTCCTCTCCTCCAAGAAATGTAAACCTCATGTAGCCAAGGAAACTAGGCATCTCCATCGTCTCAAAACTCAAATCCTCTGGACAAAGAATCCGCTTTCTTCCTCGCTTTCGCTCCAACTTCTTGCTCAACGTTTTAACAAATATAAATATCATACATGAAATTTTAGAACATACAAAGAGGTGAGATCACCTACGCCATTACCTAGGCACTTTGTAATCGATTACATCTTTATGTATTACATCCGTTTGGTAGCAATGAAGATAAACATATACAATATTTCATACAGCTATCATACCATAATTACAGTTATGCCACTAACATTGTTATTATCACAAAACATGTAATAATAATTACAATCATGCCACTAATAACAATCAAATAAATCAACAGTTCAATTATCATAAACTATAATTACGATAATACCCTCAGTAACTACATATATGCACACAGACTCAATTTCCTACTCCATGGAGCTAAAACTCAGATCGGAGAGAGTGATCGAAAAGATTTGTCGGTACTAACATGCCTCGGACCACGTGCTCAATCTTGCACATCTAGCATATACACGATAGTCTTTATCAGATCTTGATTAAGGATAGTGTCTCGGTTAAGATCATTGGTGTGTTGCGTCAGTCTAACCTACGGTACAGAAGAGCTACCAACTTCCCATTGTAGGTAACCCGCACCCCAATACCCCCAAGGTCAACTAGTGACTTACACTACGCATATCGCACCCACTCAAGAGGTGTAGTCTCTCCTAGGCAACTAGCCTCGGACCTTTCCAATGCATGTACTATGCACTATTCACATTTCCAATTCATATCACATATTCGGGGTCCACACAATAATCTAACAGTATTATTACTGTATTTTAATCGCGTAGTCATATTTTTACATTTTCTTAATCGCGACTAATTGTATGATCTAATGTTACATATATTTTCAAAATCACATAGCAATTTTTCAACATTTTCCAGTCGCGTAAATATTTTTCATACGTTTTAAATTCAAAAATACCATTTTTCTCATTTAATACTAAAAATTCACTTTATTTTCCATATTTGCATAATAGTCCCTCAAAAACTCATATTTATAAAATAGTCTCTCAAAAATTATTTACAAAATAGTCCCTCATAAATTAATATTTATAAAATAGTCCCTCTTTTATAAAATATTTACAATATAACCCCTCTAAAAATAATAGTTGCAATATGACCCTCTCTAAAAATAAGTATTTATACAATGGCCCCTTATTTACATAATATCTATAATTTAGTCCCTCTTTTATAAAAATTTACGGTATAACCGCTCTACAAATTAGTAATCGTACTGTTTCCCAAAAATTGTTATTTCTTTTTCTTTACTATAAAAATTATTTTACTTTGCTATACTCAAACTTGTTCATATTCATTCCTTTTTCATTTAAATCCTTCATTCTCATTTGAATCCACCAATTTCAGGACTTTGGTCCTCTAATCCCTAGTATAGTCGTGAGCCTCAGTGCTTTTTGGAGCATTCATACAATCGATTCATCATGTTGTTCACATCCTAAATTATACATACATCCTCATACTTTCATAATTATACATACACACATAATATCAAAACTTTAAGTATATTATCACACATGCAAACATAGAAACAAAATCATACACATCACAAACATAATCAAAGAGCATCAAACAATAGGTGAATAAACCCTTATGGGTTTTTCACCGAACAAAACCATCCCCACACCACCAAAACTTGGTTGGTGAGGTAAAATCTCCCACTTACCTCTTGAAGACAAGTCTTTCAAGCTCTTCTCCTTCTCCTTGATTTCGTATGGCTCACAAATAATTCCTAACAATTCTAAAACAATTAGTAAAATCCCAAACAAAACTTGATAATGATAAACCATGGGACAAACATGGTTTAGAAAATCACAAATATGAATTTAAACCATAAAAACCAAAGTTTACCTCTAGGGAAGTAAGATAGAAGTTGGATTTTGAAGCACTTAGAGTGAGATTTTGGGAAAACTTCCTAACTTAAAAGTGTTTAGGAGGTTTTCTAGCTTTAGGAAATGATGAGAGTGAAAATTATAGGCGAGTGATGGTGTACTTGGGTGTAGGGGCCGAAACTATGGAGAGAAAATGGAAGAAAATTAATGCTTGGTGTTCTTGGAATTTTGAGAGAATAAGTGATGATCACATATTTGATACATTAATAAGCCTTCATTTTTAGTCATTTACACTCTTCATGTACTTAATTGATTAATTTTGATTATGTTTTGTAAGTTTGGACTCAAATTGGACTTAATTGAATTTTTTAGCATAATTTATGTCTTACGTTGTTTCTGTATTTGGGCTATATCTTGGGATGTATGTGGTCTTTGGAGGTGATTCTAGTGGCATTTTAAATATAAGAGAGAGTTCTATAACTTTCATGAAGACCTCAAAGGCCCAATCACAATAGTAGATAACTCAAATTGGGGTTGAAGCAAGAACCAGAGTACTTTTCCTGATAGCTTAACCTATGTATACTGTTCATCACAGTTTTTCGGGCTAGAAGTTGTCAAATGGGCTAAAATTTGGATGCTGAATAGTTAAGACCCATATCTACAACTATCATGTTGAACACTTTTTCAGAATCAAACTCCTTGAAGGTGATATTGGGCTTGGAAGTCAAAACAGAGGAGCTATGACCAGGCCTGCAAGGTTAAAGGTACATCGAAGCAATTTGAACGTATCTAGAGTTATAGAAATGATATTGGACTCAAACTAAAGCCATTTGAAAGCTAAGATCCAAGCCTATAACTTTCATGAGACCACTTGGTTCAAAAATGACGAATGCAATGACTTCAGAGCTGCATGATTTTGGAGACAAGGAATCTCCATAATTTTCCACTCACCAAAAGTCATTTGGCATTTTCCACTCATCCACCCACTAATGACTCAGCCCACTTATCATTTTGTATCTCTAATCCTCTATAAAAGGGGTCCATGGCAGATCATTGAAGTGTGTTAGGTGTTAGTTACCAAAATGATGCCATTTTGTTACTATGTTTTCTTGTAGTAATTTTCCTTTGTTCTAAATTAAAGTCATGTTCTTCTTCTTCTTCTTCTCTCTTTCTTTCTTCTTATCTATGAGTAACTAAGTTTCATTTTACTTGGGTGAAAGGGTGAAGCTCTTGGTAATAAAGTAAGGTTAGATTTATTCTTCTCTTGTGTTTAAATGATTTATATTTTCTAGTAACCATTATACGTATTATAATTTGTTTCTTATAATTTAGAAACCATCTTTGTAAAGAGGAGTTCTTGATTTGTTGTAGACAAAATATTGGCACAGTGAATGCTTTAACTCATTTATAAGTGGTGGTAATATTTTTAGGAAACATAATATAATTACGTATATTATTTTAAATGGACTTTTAATGTTGTATTTTCTGATTGGAACCTCTATCTTGCGAGGATTCTAATTGAGTTATAAAAGGAATTAATCTTACCTTTACTTTATTTACCAAGAGTGGATCTTTTAACTCAAGTAAATAATTTTTACTATAGTAACAAATATTTACTTCATCTTAATTAATCTTCAACAATTCCCTGTGGATCGACCTCGGACTCCCGAGAAATTTATTACTTGAGACAACCTGCACTTGGATTCGCAATGCAACAATTAATCCCGCATCAAGTTTGTAGACTTGTTTGAAACTAAAAATTGTGCATCAAGTTTTTGGTGCCGTTGTTGGGGACTTGATTTGAAGAACAAATTTCTGGTGTAAATATTTTGTATATATCTTTTACTCTTTTAATTTTTTTTCTTTTGTACATACTAACTTACTAACTTAGTAGGGGAACCTCTCCTTTTTATTTTCTTTGTATATACTAACTTAGTGGGGGAAAACTCTCCCTTTTATTTTATGCACTAACTTAGTGGGGGAACCTCTCCCTTTTTTTCTGTACATACTAATTTAGTGGGGGAAACTCTCTATTTTATTTATTTATTTATTTATTTTTGAAATTTAATTTTCGTACTTTATTTTCTGTATTTTATCTTCGCCATTTATTTTTTGTTATTTATTTTCTGTCATTTTTTTTTGTTTACTAACTTACTAACTCTCTTACTAATTATTTAACTTTTTACTTTACCTGCTTCTAACATTTTAATTTACTTGCTTCTAATATTTTAATTTTTTTTTGCATACTAACTTTTTAATTTTTCTGCTTATTAACTTATTTGATGGTTGGTTTATAGCACACCTTTGTTATATTTAATGGACAGTTTATACTGCTAGCTTGTACATTTTCTTTTCTATTTTAAGTTACTTATTTATGCTTAGTTAGTATCATGATTTAAATTATGGTCATTTGGTTAAAGTTAATCCTAATACTTTACATATTAATTTATTTGAATCACAATCACACACATTAAGCACAATGACTGAAAATCAAAGTGTGCATGATGAACATGAAAATCAACCATTGCGAACCATGCGTGAGTATTTGCAACCATCTCGAAATTCTAGTCCATCATGTTTTATCTTTCCACTTAATGCCAACAATTTTAGATTCAAGCCAGGTATGAATTCTTTACTTCCTAATTTTCATGGTTTAGAATCTGAAAGCCTATACTTACATTTAAAAGAATTTGAGGAAGTATGTACTGCTTTTCATGATCAAACTTGCACTGAAGAAGTTGTTAAGCTTAAATTATTTCCTTTTTTTTTGAAAGATAAAGCAAAAACTTGGCTTAACACTTTGAAACCAAGATCAATTGGCACATGGCAAGAAATGTAATGTGAGTTTTTGAAGAAATTTTTTCCAACACATAAAACCAATACTTTGAAAAGATAAATCCAAAATTTTTCTCAAAATTCCAATGAAGCATATTTTCAAAGTTGGGAATGTTTTAAAGATTTGTTGAATTCTTGTCCACATCATGATTTTGAAAAATAGCGCGCTATAAGCTTCTTTTATGAAGGATTAACACCTGAAACCAAGCAATTTGTGGAAACAATGTGTAATGGTGAATTTCTTGATAAAGAACCCAAAGAAGCTTTAGACTATTTAAACCATTTGGCTGAAAATTCTCAATCTTGGCATGGTACTAATCCTTCTGAAAATTCAATTAGATCAAACCTTATAAATGCTAGTAAAGGGAAATATCATCTTAGTCAAGAAGAAGATCTGAATGCTAGGTTTGCTAGTTTGGCTAAAAAGGTTGAAGCCATGGAATCAAGCAAAGTAAAAGAAATCAAATCTATGCAAAATGAAGAAATTTGTACCATTTGTGATGAATTGGGACACTCAACAAATGAATGTCCAAAAATTCCTATTTTTAAAGAAGTTGTGCATGAGCAAGTAAATACAATGAACAATTTTAAAAAGCCATTCACTTCTTCTTTTTCAGAAACATACAATCCGGGATGGAGAAATCACCCGAACTTCAGTTGGAGGACCAACAATCACGCACAATTTATGCAACCACCACCTCCTCAGGCACAATAGGGCTCTCAAAATTATGAAGGATATGCACTTTTTGTCCCACCATACAAGAATAACTTTGAAGAAACATTGCATGCATTCATGGAAAAGCAAGATGCCATTTTTAATTAAAACACTCAAATCATGATTGACATAAAAGACATTCTTGCTAAACTTTCTTCTGCAATCACCATTCATGAGAAAGAAAAATTTCCTTCTCAACCTCAACTAAATCCCAAGGGTCAATACAGTCTAATGATGGTAATTCAGAAAACCAACAAATAGATCAAGTCAAGTTAGTAATAACCCTTAGGAATGGAAAGGTTGTTGAAGAAAGCAAGAAGATAAAGAGCCAAGTGTCCAAAGTGATGAACTCCTTGAGTGTGAATAAGCTAGAGGATGTGGAAAAGAATCAAGATAGTAGTGATGCTGAGCTACCCAAGGAACCTGAGGTGACAAAAAGTCTTGTTAAGCCAAAAAACGATGACGAGGGCCACCAGACATACATGATTGACTCAATCATGGATAGGGGAGTTTCTACAACCCATGATTTTGATCTCCTTGAGAATTTTTCTATCAATTCTGAGTTTGATTCTATCAGTAATCCCTCTGATGTAGTTGATATTTCTACTTTTTTTATATAAAACTCAGGATCATGACACTCAAGCATGGCAACCAAAGTTTAAGGAGTTTCCTATGAAAGGTTAGAACATTGCTGATAAAAAAGGTGTTTGTCCCTTGGTCTGTTCTTATAAAATTAATTTGGAAGAAGGTAAATGGTCAGCGGTTGAAGCTATAACTTGAGTTGAAGGATCCATATGTAGCAGAGACTTTGGTAGATGATCCTGTCTACCAAAGCTGAGATAAGTTTTTAGTATTTCATGTTTTTATTGAGTCGGCTTAAGTGCCTCCCAAATTTTGGAGCCTTTGTATAGGGATGTAAATAGTATCGGCTAACAAAAAAAAAATTATAAAACAAAAGAACCTAAAAAAAATGTTTGCATGCTTGTTTATTTCATTTTATTTCATTTTTTTTATCATTGCTAACCATTGTCAAGATGTAGTTATTCTCTTCTCGTCTAAGCATTTCGGGTATGTGACTTCTCCCTATTACTTTGTTTAATTTTGTCCCAATAATTTCTTTGATGTATATTGATGATTATTTCTTCAGTCTGGATTGAATTTTTAATATTGAGGACAATGTTGTGATCTGGTTAGGGGGAATGATAGTTGTATAAAAAAAGTAAAAAAAAAATTTAGGAAGTGTGTGTATTAATATGTTTATTGTGTTTATATGTTTGTCAGTAACTTACGAAACCAGTTAAGGATGACAGAGTAAGGAGTAAATTTTACTCTTGAGACACATCTTAGTTGGGGTAGACAACTAGTTTGTGTGGAAGTAGCAATTCAAATTCAGGAAAATTTACATGATTGAGTAAATTATCTTCTTTCTTAAAATTCACATGCTTGGTTATGAATGTTGAATTGGTGAACCGAGAATGATAGAATTATACCTTGTGAGATTTTGAACCTATTGATGAATGGATTGAACATTTGTACCATTCTTTTCTTTCTTGTGTGAATTTCACTCATGGAATTGTTACTCTAGAACTTGCTTTGATTCTTTTTTAGACTACATTTTCATATGCATACATAAATATGATTGAGGTATTTTTCTTGAAATAGCTACTTTAATCAAATAGGCAGCCTTGTTTAGCATCATGTTGTCTCAATATGATATCAAGCACTCTTATGACTTCTTAGAAATTCTCTGATTCCTACCAACATAAAGCATTAAAAATGACCTATTTCCCCTTGCTTAACCCCTTTGAGCTTATTTGACTATTCTTTATTTCGAACTCATTATGTGCCTTAAATGAAAAACCATGTTCTTACTTGACCTTAGGGAATAAGAGAGCATTAGTTTTGTCATTCGATGAGTTCTTGAATAAGTGTGGGGGTATGTGTGCGGAATGGTTAAAAAAATGTATATATATGATGTTCTTTTTGTAAAAAAATAAAAATAAAAAAAAACAAAAAAATCAATTAAAAAAATATAAAAAGAATAGAGTCAACAAGGTAATAAAGGAAAGGAAAAGAATATATAAATGGAATTTGTATTAGGTGGAGTTGGGATGAACTTTCATGCTTGTTAATTAAACTCAACTCTCATGCTCTTTTATTCTCTAGTATTTAACTTGTCATATCCATATTACCTCCTCCTTTACCTTGACCCCATTACAACCTTGAATAAAGTCCTCATGATTTGTGTGTGCGTGTGTTCTGAGTAGTGGAGAAGTAGAAGATAAGCAAGCTTATGGTAGTGTAATTTTCATAGGTTGAATTGAGTTAAATACCTACCTTTTAAACACTTGAGGGATTGAGAGTGAATCTTGTGAAAATCTATCATTCTTGACTCATGCTTTTCAATTGAAATATCATTGCTTGTTGATTTGAGATGTGAAGATATATTATCTCATGAATGCTTTGATTACTTGAATGATTGGTTGCTCTTCATTTTTAAATATTATTAGAAATTAAGTCTTTTAGAGTGTTTAACTTTTGAGTTTGTTTCGTTTTTTTTTTTAGTTTTGATCTTGTGTTTTGCCCAGGAGTGCAAAAAGCTAAGTGTGGGAGAATTTGATGATCACATATTTGATAAATTAATAAGCTTTCATTTTTAGTCATTTACACTCTCCATGTACTTAATTGATTGATTTTGACTATGTTTTGTACGTTCGGACTCAAATTGGACTTAATTAAATTTTTCAGCATAATTTACGTCTTATGTTATTTCTGTATTTGGGTTATATCTTGGGATGTAGGTGGTCTTTGGAGGTGATTCTAGTGGCATTTGAAAGATAAGAGAGAGTTCTATAACTTTCATGAAGACCTCAAAGGCCCAATCACACGAGTAGATAACTCAAATTGGGGTTGAAGCAAGAACCAGAGTGCTTTTCCTGACAGCTTAACCTACGTATACTGTTCATCACAGTTTTCGGGATAGAGGTTGTCAAATGGGATGAAATGTGGATGATAAATAGTTAAGACCCATATCTACAACTTTCATGTTGAACACTTTTCCAGAATCAGACTCCTTGAAGGTGATATTGGGCTTGGAAGTCAGAACAGAGGAGCTGTGACTGGGCCTGAGCAGTGTGCAGTGATTTGAACGTATCTGGAGTTATAGAAATGATATTGCACTCAAACTAAAGCCATTTGAAAGCTAAGATCTAAGCCTACAACTTTCTTGAAGACTATTTGGTTCAAAAATGACGAATACAATGACTTCAGAGCTGCATGATTTCGGAGACAAGGAATCTCTATAATTTTCCACTCACCAAAAGTCATTTGGCATTTTCCACTCATCCACCCACTAATGACTCAGCCCACTTATCATTTTGTATCTCTAATCCTCTATAAAAAGGGTCCTTGGCAGATCATTGAAGGGTGTTAGGTGTTAGTTACCAAAATGATGCCATTTTGTTACTAGGTTTTCTTGTAGTAATTTTCCTTTGTTCTAAATTAAAGTCATATTCTTCTTCTTCTTCTTCTTCTCTCTTTCTTTCTTCTTATCTATGAGTAACTAAGTTTCATTTTACTTGGGTGAAAGGGTGAAGCTCTTGATAATAAAGTAAGGTTAGATTTATTCTTCTCTTGTACTTAAATAATTTATATTTTCTAGTAACCATTATACGTATTATAATTTGTTTCTTATAATTTAGAAATCATCTTTGTAAAGAGGAGTTCTTGATTTGTTGTAAACAAAATATTGGCACAATGAATGCTTTAACCCATTTATAAGTGGTGGTAATATTTTTAGGAAATATAATATAATTATGTATATTATTTTAAATGGACTTTTAATGTTGTATTTTTTGATTGGAACCTCTATGTTGCGAGGATTCTAATTGAGTTATAAAAAGAATTAATCTTACCTTTATTTTATTTACCAAGAGTGGATCTTTTAACCCAAGTAAAAAATTTTCACCATAGTAACAAAACATTTACTTCATCTTAATTAATCTTCAACAATTCCCTGTGGATCGACCTCGGACTCTGATAACTCCATGAAATGTAGTTATTTATGCCCCATAATTGTGCTTCATGGCATGCTTAGTCCTTGTTCTTATGTATATTTGGAAGGTTTTGTGCTCATACTTGTTAAATGTCATTTGGATACCTTCCTTTATGTTTTTGAGCAAGTTGTGCATATTTGTTGATTGATTAAGTAGATTTGCAATTATATTTAATTTGGTGCTTTCTCTAATGTAGGAAGGGCTCAAAAGAGATAAATTGATGCAAGCCAAGGCCCAGCATTAGAGGAAAGAAGCCAAGGAAGCATTCCAGTCTTCCACGCCGCGGCGCAAGAATGTTCACGCCGCGGCGTGGCTGTGTCAGCCAGCCCAATACTGATAGGGTAGAGAGCTCTACGCCGAGGCGTGGGAATGTCCATGCCGCGACACGCGTCGACGAGCTGAGCCTATTTATTCTATTTTTCACGCACCCTTTTACTCTCTCTCAGTTTTCTCTCTTTTAGGTTTTTAGGTTTTTAGTTTTCTGGGTTAGAGGCTGCGGCTAGAATTCCATTGGAGGTGGAGATGGAGCTTAGGGAGCTAAGGATGGAAGCCCTCTATCTCTTGGAGGAGGATCCGAGCTTCAATGGCGAAATCCATAAGCTTTCTCCTTCTCTCTTTTCTCTCTTCTCTTCCTTATTTCTTGAGCATGTATTTTGCAATTTGTTCTTATGTTCATTGTATAGCTGAGCTTTATTTAGGGATGACTTTGAATCCTTTTATTAATACTAATGATTTGTTCTTCTCTGAGTTTGTGTGGATCTTTGATTTTGTTCAATCATATTGATCTTAATGCTCTTGAGTGTTTGGCCAACATTTGAGTGATTTGATAAAATCTAATGAGCCTAGACATAGGAATTTAGGTTTGAGATCGTATGTATGGTTGATGTATGTTCGATTCTATTCCAATGGCAGGATGGGTTGATTCGCTAATGGGATAGACATATACCCATTAGTCATGCATAGCATGTGTTTGAGAATAGACCTTAAAGAGTAGATTTTGTGTTAGCTCTCAAGGACACTTAGTGAGTTGGGCAAATGATACCATGGTTAGATGACCTAGACATAGGCATTTAGCTAATGTGGATTCTCAAGCTAACCTAATCATTGCATTCATATTTATGATGAGGATTGCATGTTGTTGGTTGAAGTAATGGATGAAGAAGGATTTCCCTAAACTCTAACCGTTTATCCTTATTGCTTTAGGTCTTTACTTTCTTTACTTTTATCCATTTTTATGTTCTTGAATAGAATTAGGTAAGCTATCGATTAATACTTAGCATTGGAAATAAAATTATCCTCGTGGGAACGATATCTGTACTCATCATTTTATTACTTGTGCAACCCATGCACTTGCGGTTAGCAAATGGGCAAACACGTTTTGACCCTAACAAGTTTTTGGCGCCGTTGCCGGGGTATAATAACTCCATGAAATGTAGTTATTTATGCCCCATAATTATGCTTCATGGCATGCTTAGTCCTTGTTCTTATACATATTTGGAAGGTTCTGTGCTCATACTTGTTAAATGTCATTTGGATACCTTCCTTTATGTTTTTGAGCAAGTTGTGCATATTTGTTGATTGATTAAGTAGATTTGCAATTATATTTAATTTGGTGCTTTCTCTAATGTAGGAAGGGCTCAAAAGAGACAAATTGATGCAAGCCAAGGCCCAGCATTGGAGGAAAGAAGCCAAAGAAGCATTCCAGTCTTCCACACCGCGGCGCAAGAATGTTCACGCCGCGGCGTGGCCTTTGTCAAACTCATTATGTGCCAGTTCCCCTTAGGGATAGGGCGTTTTGTCAGAGAGCTCTACGCCGAGGCGTGGGAATGTCCACGCCGCGGCACGCGTCGACGAGCTGAGCCTATTTATTCTATTTTTCACGCACCCTTTTACTCTCTCTCAGTTTTCTCTCTTTTAGGTTTTTAGTTTTCTCGGGTTAGAGGCTGCGGCTAGAATTCCATTGGAGGTGGAGATGGAGCTTGGGGAGCTAAGGATGGAAGCCTCTCTTTCTCTTGGAGGAGGATCCGAGCTTCAATGGCGAAATCCATAAGCTTTCTCCTTCTCTTTTTCTCTCTTCTCTTCCTCATTTCTTGAGCATGTATTTTGTAATTTGTTCTCATGTTCATTGTATAGCTGAGCTTTATTTAAGGATGACTTTGAATCCTTTTATTAATACTAATGATTTGTTCTTCTCTGAGTTTGTGTGGATCTTTGATTTTGTTTAATCATATTGATCTTAATGCTCTTGAGTGTTTGGCCAACATTTGAGTGATTTGATAAAATCTAATGAGCCTAGACATAGGGATTTGGGTTTGAGATCGTATGTATGGTTGATGTATGTTCGATTCTATTCCAATGGCGGGATGGGTTGATTCGCTAATGGGATAGACATATACCCATTAGTCATGCATAGCATGTGTTTGAGAATAGACCTTAAAGAGTGGATTTTGTGTTAGCTCTCAAGGACACTTAGTGAGTTGGGCAAGTGATACCATGGTTAGATGACCTAGACATAGGCATTTAGCTAATGTGGATTCTCAAGCTAACCTAATTATTGCATTCATATTTATGATGAGAATTGCATGTTGTTGGTTGAAGTAATGGGTGAAGAAGGATTTCCCTAAACTCTAACCGTTTATCCTTATTGCTTTAGGTCTTTACTTTCTTTACTTTTATCCATTTTTATGTTCTTGAATAGAATTAGGTAAGGTATCGGTTAATACTTAGCATTGGAAATAAAATTATCCTCGTGGGAATGATATCTGTACTCATCATTTTATTACTTGTGCGACCCGTGCACTTGCGGTTAGCAAATGGGCAAACACGTTTTGACCCTAACAAGTTTTTGGCGCCATTGGGGGTGTGATAACTCCATGAAATGTAGTTATTTAGGCCCCATAATTGTGCTTCATGGCATGCTTAGTCCTTGTTCTTATGCATATTTGGAAGGTTTTGTGCTCATACTTGTTAAATGTCATTTGGATACCTTCCTTTATGTTTTTGAGCAAGTTGTGCATATTTGTTG
Source organism: Ormosia semicastrata (assembly GCA_029884595.1). Lineage (NCBI taxonomy): Eukaryota > Viridiplantae > Streptophyta > Magnoliopsida > Fabales > Fabaceae > Ormosia > Ormosia semicastrata. Next base: position 11,039,653 of record JAQQTO010000062.1, on the reverse strand, counting down.
ATTGATTAAGTAGATTTGCAATTATATTTAATTTGGTGCTTTCTCTAATGTAGGAAGGGCTCAAAAGAGACAAATTAATGCAAGCCAAGGCCCAGCATTGGAGGAAAGAAGCCAAGGAAGCATTCCAGTCTTCCACGCCGCGGTGCAAGAATGTTCACGCCGCGGCGTGCCTGTGTCAGCCAGCCCAATACTGATAGGGCAGAGAGCTCTACGCCGAGGCGTGGGAATGTCCACGCCGCGGCACGCGTCGACGAGCTGAGCCTATTTATTCTATTTTTCACGCACCCTTTTACTCTCTCTCAGTTTTCTCTCTTTTAGGTTTTTAGTTTTCTGGGTTAGAGGCTGCGGCTAGAATTCCATTGGAGGTGGAGATGGAGCTTGGGGAGCTAAGGATGGAAGCCCTCTTTCTCTTGGAGGAGGATCCGAGCTTCAATGGCGAAATCCATAAGCTTTCTCCTTCTCTCTTTTCTCTCTTCTCTTCCTCATTTCTTGAGCATGTATTTTGTAATTTGTTCTCATGTTCATTGTATAGCTGAGCTTTATTTAGGGATGACTTTGAATCCTTTTATTAATACTAATGATTTGTTCTTCTCTGAGTTTGTGTGGATCTTTGATTTTGTTCAATCATATTGATCTTAATGCTCTTGAGTGTTTGGCCAACATTTGAGTGATTTGATAAAATCTAATGAGCCTAGACATAGGGATTTGGGTTTGAGATCGTAGGTATGGTTGATGCATGTTCGATTCTATTCCAATGGCGGGATGGGTTGATTCGCTAATGGGATAGACATATACCCATTAGTCATGCATAGCATGTGTTTGAGAATAGACCTTAAAGAGTGGATTTTGTGTTAGCTCTCAAGGACACTTAGTGAGTTGGGCAAATGATACCATGGTTAGATGACCTAGACATAGGCATTTAGCTAATGTGGATTCTCAAGCTAACCTAATCATTGCATTCATATTTATGATGAGGATTACATGTTGTTGGTTGAAGTAATGGGTGAAGAAGGATTTCCCTAAACTCTAACCGTTTATCCTTATTGCTTTAGGTCTTTACTTTCTTTACTTTTATCCATTTTTATGTTCTTGAATAGAATTAGGTAAGCTATCGATTAATACTTAGCATTGGAAATAAAATTATCCTCGTGGGAACGATATCTGTACTCATCATTTTATTACTTGTGCGACCCGTGCACTTGCGGTTAGCAAATGGGCAAACACGTTTTGACCCTAACAAGTTTTTGGCGCCATTGCCGGGGTGTGATAACTCCATGAAATGTAGTTATTTATGCCCTATAATTGTGCTTCATGGCATGCTTAGTCCTTGTTCTTATGCATATTTGGAAGGTTTTGTGCTCATACTTGTTAAATGTCATTTGGATACCTTCCTTTATGTTTTTGAGCAAGTTGTGCATATTTGTTGATTGATTAAGTAGATTTGCAATTATATTTAATTTGGTGCTTTCTCTAATGTAGGAAGGGCTCAAAAGAGACAAATTGATGCAAGCCAAGGCCCAGCATTGGAGGAAAGAAGCCAAGGAAGCATTCCAGTCTTCCACACCGCGACGCAAGAATGTTCACGCCGCGGCGCGTGGTTTTGCATTTTTCTTTATTTTCTCGATTTTTATTTAGAGTGCTCTGTTCCGAGGCGTGGGAATGTCCACGCCGCGGCACGCACACATTCGACTTTGGTTTGAGCCTTTTATTCTATTTTTCACGCACCCTTTTATCTCTCTCGCTTTTCTCTTTTTAGGTTTTTAGGTTTTTAGTTTTAGGGTTTGATAAAAGTTTCAACTTAGAATTCCATTGGAGGTGGAGATGGAGCTTGGGGAGCTAAGGATGGAAGCCTCTTTCTCTTGGAGGAGGATCCAATGAGCTTCAATGGCGAAATCCATGCTTTCTCCTTCTCTCTTTTCTTTTTCTCTTCCTCATTTCTTGAGCATGTATTTTGTAATTTGTTCTCATGTTCATTGTATAGTGAGCTTTATTTAGGGATGACTTTGAATCCTTTTATTAATACTAATGATTTGTTCTTCTCAGTTTGTGTGGATCTTTGATTTTGTTCAATCATATTGATCTTAATGCCTTGAGTGTTTGGCCAACATTTGAGTGATTTGATAAAATCTAATGAGCTAGACATAGGGATTTGGGTTTGAGATCGTATGTATGGTTGCATGTATTCGATTCTATTCCAATGGCGGGATAGGTTGATTCGCTAATGGGATAGACATATACCCATTAGTCATGCATAGCATGTGTTTGAGAATAGACCTTAAAGAGTGGATTTTGTGTTAGCTCTCAAGGACACTTAGTGAGTTGGGCAAATGATACCATGGTTAGATGACCTAGACATAGGCATTTAGCAAATGTGGATTCTCAAGCTAACCTAATCATTGCATTCATATTTATGATGAGAATTGCATGTTGTTGGTTGAAGTGGTGAAGAAGGATTTCCTAAACTCTAACCGTTTATCCTTATTGCTTTAGGTCTTTACTTTCTTTACTTTTATCCATTTTTATGTTCTTGAATAGAATTAGGTAAGATATCAATACTTAGCATTGAAATAAAATTATCCTCTTGGGAACGATATAATCATTGTGCACTCATCATTTTATTACTTGTGCGACCCGTGCACTTGCGGTTAGCAAATGGGCAAACACGTTTTGACCCTAACAAGTTTTTGGCACCGTTACCGGGGTGTGATAACTCCATGAAATGTAGTTATTTATGCCCCATAATTATGCTTCATGGCATGCTTAGTCCTTGTTCTTATGCATATTTGGAAGGTTTTGTGCTCATACTTGTTAAATGTCATTTGGATACCTTCCTTTATGTTTTTGAGCAAGTTATGCATATTTGTTGATTGATTAAGTAGATTTGCAATTATATTTAATTTGGTGCTTTCTCTAATGTAGGAAGGGCTCAAAAGAGACAAATTGATGCAAGCCAAGGCCCAGCATTGGAGGAAAGAAGCCAAGGAAGCATTCCAGTCTTCCACGCCGCGGTGCAAGAATGTTCACGCCGCGGCGTGCCTGTGTCAGCCAGCCCAATACTGATAGGGCAGAGAGCTCTACGCCGAGGCGTGGGAATGTCCACGCCGTGGCGCGCGTCGACGAGCTGAGCCTATTTATTTTATTTTTCACGCACCCTTTTACTCTCTCTCAGTTTTCTCTCTTTTAGGTATTTAGGTTTTTAGTTTTCTAGGTTAGAGGCTACGGCTAGAATTCCATTGGAGGTGGAGATGGAGCTTGGGGAGCTAAGGATGAAAGCCCTCTTTCTCTTGGAGGAGGATCCGAGCTTCAATGGCGAAATCCATAAGCTTTCTCCTTCTCTCTTTTCTCTCTTCTCTCCCTCATTTCTTGAGCATGTATTTTGTAATTTGTTCTCATGTTCATTGTATAGCTGAGCTTTATTTAGGGATGACTTTGAATCCTTTTATTAATACTAATGATTTGTTCTTCTCTTAGTTTGTGTGGATCTTTGATTTTGTTCAATCATATTGATCTTAATGCTCTTGAGTGTTTGGCCAACATTTGAGTGATTTGATAAAATCTAATGAGCCTAGACATAGGGATTTGGGTTTGAGATCGTATGTATGGTTGATGCATGTTCGATTCTATTCCAATGGCGGGATGGGTTGATTCGCTAATGGGATAGACATATACCCATTAGTCATGCATAGCATGTGTTTGAGAATAGACCTTAAAGAGTGGATTTTGTGTTAGCTCTCAAGGACACTTAGTGAGTTGGGCAAATGATACCATGGTTAGATGACCTAGACATAGGCATTTAGCTAATGTGGATTCTCAAGCTAACCTAATCATTGCATTGATATTTATGATGAGGATTGCATGTTGTTGGTTGAAGTAATGGGTGAAGAAGGATTTCCCTAAACTCTAACCGTTTATCCTTATTGCTTTAGGTCTTTACTTTCTTTACTTTTATCCATTTTTATGTTCTTGAATAGAATTAGGTAAGCTATCGGTTAATACTTAGCATTGGAAATAAAATTATCCTCGTGGGAACGATATCTGTACTCATCATTTTATTACTTGTGCGACCCGTGCACTTGCGGTTAGCAAATGGGCAAACACGTTTTGACCCTAACAGACTCCCAATAAATTTATTACTTGAGACAACTTGCACTTGGGTTTGCAATGCAACAATTAATTCCGCATCAAGTTTGTAGACTTGTTTGAAACTAAAAATTGTGCATCAATAAGATGGAAGCTTTTTGGGTGAGAGAGAAAAGTAAATATTGGTAGCAATTTGGGAGTGGGCTGCCGTGTGAGTCTTGGAGAGTTTGAAGGGATTTGCGTGAAATTAAAATATCCAATTGCATGGCACATGGCCTATGTCATCAACTTGACTTGCATGGTTATTTGGATGGTTCAAGAATAATGGAGAACCTGGTGGAACAAGGCCTCTTGGCCGTGGGGTTCAAGCGGGTTTAGGGGCTTAATTTGTTTTCAATTTATGTCTAATTACTTGCTAATTAATTTGGTTTAGTTTCCTAACCACTCTTAATTAATTATCCAATTACATAACTAATTAGTTTAATATATTTTAGCATATACATAACTTCTAATTAAAATTAAGATATCTAATTAAGAATTAGATTATAACTAATTAATAATTAGGTTAGTTTACTTAGCTTGTTGATTAGGCCATTAACCAAATTAGGTTTAATTAGTTACTAAGCAAAGTCAAGCCACTATTGTTGACTTCATCTTAGCCATTGAAATCAACTTGATTTCCTATCCATTGATATCATCTATAGTGGATATTACTTAGTGGTTTTATCAGGATTCATTTTACACCATTGATCGGATCAACGGTTATGATCAAAAGCATCTATATCATGCTTTTCATCCAATGGTCCTTAATGAAGTTTATGCTTCTTTAATTGACCAATTCTTATTGGTTAGAATTTTTCAAGCCTCCTTTGTTGACTTGTTCCTATTGATTCAATTCATCGGTTAAATCGTTGATCACATTACTCTAAACGCTGGTCCCACAAACTTTTTGGGTCCACGATCGCTTTGAAGCGATTTCTACTTGCTTTTAAAACAAGAGGTATCATCACATAAAATAATATTATAATAATATAAAATTATTTTATTACACGCTTAAATCCTAAAAATTAAAAGATTAATATATATATATATATCAATCAAAATTGGGTTTAGTAAGATCCCCCAACTCCAATTAATTAAAATAAGATTTTTTCGATCAAGAAAATTATTATTTTCTTAAATCGAAGCAAATCACACAAAATGATCAAAAATGATCTCAGAACAGTCAAACTATTTTTGTAACACACAAAAATATAAAATAGTGTAATTCTGCTATTACTATTAATATAGTCAGAATTTGGGGTGTTACAACTCTCCCCCTCTAAAATTAAGTTTCATCCTCGAAACTTGACACATATTCAAAATAAAAACGGATACTGCTCCCTTATCTTCTCTTCTAACTCCCATGTGGCTTCACCACTTACATCGTTCCATACCACTTTAACCAATGTGATATCCTTTCCTCGAAGCTGCTTTATCCTTCGATCTTCAATCTTGACTGGAAACGTCTCATAGGTCAAGTTTTCCTTTAATTGTACGGTGTCTGGCTCAATAACATGAGTTGGATCAGAAATATATTTTCGTAGTTGTGATACGTGAAATATATTATGAAGATTTGATAAGAACGGTGGTAGTGCAATCTGATAAGCTACTGGACCGACTCGACGAAGTATTTGATACGGTCCAATAAACTTCGAAGTGAGCTTCCTTGACTTGATTACTCGTCCAACTCTAATCATAGGCGTCACACGTAGAAATACATGGTCACCTTCTTCAAATTCAAGCGGTCTTCATCTTTTATCTGCATAACTCTTTTGCCGCGTCTGAGTTGTCCTTATCTTGTCTTGGATCATCTTCACTTTCTCAGTAGTCTGCTGCACAAATTTTGGTCCTACCACAGTACTTTTACCATCGTGGTACCAACACAACGGCGTTCTACATCTTCTCCCATATAATGCCTCATGGGGTGCCATCCCTATGCTCGAATGAAAACTATTATTGTAGGTGAACTCTATCAACGGTAGAAATTCATCCCAACAACTAGTTTGCTCTAGAACACAAGCTCTCAACAAGTCCTCCAATGACTGAATCGTCCTTTCTGACTGACCATCTGTTTGTGGATGGTAAGCAGAACTCAAACGTAGCTTTGTTCCCATCGCTTCTTGCAAACTATTCCAAAATCTTGATCTAAATCGCGGATCTCGATCAGAAATAATACTGGATGGTACATCATGAAGTCTAACGATTTCATTGATGTACACTTGAGCCAACTTCTCCATTGAGTACTTAATATTAATCGGTAAAAAGTGCGCTGACTTTGTAAGCCGATCAATAATTACCCATATAGAATCGTGACCCTTCTGAGTCTTCTGTAGTGCAGTTACGAAATCCATTGCTATGTCATCCCATTTCCATTCAGGAATAGGCAAAGGTTGTAACTTCCTGATGGTCTCTGATGTTCCACTTTGGCCTTTTGACAAATCAAACAGGATGATACATATTCTGCGACATCCCTCTTCATTCCTTGCCACCAATACAGCTGTTTCAAATCTTGGTACATCTTCGTGGCTCCTGGATGCATACTCAACTTACTTCTATGAGCTTCATCCAAAATTGATCTTCTAAGTTCCACATCATTTGGTACACAGACTCTCCCTTTGAACTTCAAAATTCCATCAACACCTTCGCTGAATTCCAATTCTGCTCCTTGACTTCTTGCTTCCTTTGCTTCTTGCAAATACTGATCACTGTTTTGTCCTTCTCTTATTCTATCCATCAGATCATTCGAAATAGTGATCATGTTCAAACACATCTTCCCCGGTGTCAACTTCACAGATAATCGCATATCCTTAAACTCTTCTATCAGTTCTTTCTCCTTCATCATCATAACAGAAGCATTAAGCGCTTTCCTACTTAAGGCATCCGCTACGACATTCGCTTTCCCGGGATGATACTGTAACTGAAAGTCATAATCTTTCAGAAACTCTAGCCAACGCCTTTGTCTCATGTTCAACTCTTTCTGGTCAAACAGATACTTCAAACTTTTATGGTCACTAAAAATAGTGAACGTTGCCCCATAGAGAAAATGTCTCCATACCTTCAATGCAAACATTACTGCGGCCAACTCCAAGTTATAAGTCGAATAATTCTTCTCATGCACTTTCAATTATCTTGAAGCATATGCCACAACCTTACGGTTCTGTATAAGTACACAACCTAACCCTTGATACGAAGCATCACAATACACTTCGAAAGGTTCATTTGGATCAGGCAGAATCAAAATCGGTGAAGTAGTCAGTCGTCGTTTCAACTCCTGAAAACTTTCCTCACATGCTTCAGTCCATGTAAATGGTTGATTCTTTCGTGTAAGTTGGGTAAGAGGTCCTGCAATCTTTGAAAACTCCTCAATGAATCGTCGATAATAATCGGCCAACCCGATAAAACTACGGATCTCTGATACAGTCTTCGGTCTTTCCCATTCAACAACTGTCTCCACCTTTGAAGCATCAAATTCAATTCCATCCGCCAATATGACATGCCCCAAAAATTGTACTTCGCTTAACCAAAATTCACATTTGGACAACTTGGCATACAACTTATTCTCCTTCAAAATCAGGAGAACCACTCTGAGATGTTCAACATGCTCCTCCTGACTTTGAGAATAAATCAAGATGTCATCAATAAAGACAACAATAAACTTATCCAAGTATAAATGGAAAATCCGGTTCATGAAGTCCATAAATATCGCAGGTGCATTAGTCACACCAAAAGGCATCGATTGATACTCGTAATGCCCATATCGTGTCTGAAACACAGTCTTTGGGATATCTTCCACCTTTACACATATTTAGTGATAACCAGAACATAAGTCAATCTTAGAAAATATTGCGGCTCCTAGCAATTGGTCCATCAGATCATCAATCCTTGGTAGTGGATATTTGTTCTTGATTGTAATCTTATTCAATTGCCGGTAGTCTACACATAGACGAGAAGTCTCATCCTTCTTCTTTACCAACAACATTGGAGCTCCCCAAGGTGATACACTTGGTCTCACAAACTACTTCTCCAACAAATCCTCCAATTGTTTCTTAAGCTCTGCCAACTCTATTGGCGACATCCGATAAGGCGCCATAGATATAGGTCCAGCTCCAAGTACCAAATTAATAGAGAATTCAATCTCTCTTTCCAGTGGTATTCCAGGTATATCTTCAGGAAACTCATTCACTACGAAAATATCCTTCAGAACGTCTTCACACTGAACCTCCAAAGAAGACATCAACAAGTACCCCTGATCTCCTTCCTTTAAACAAGCTTCCACTTGAGTAGCCATTAGGAATCTAGAATCCTTAACCTCAGGAAAAACAAATGTCTTATTCGAACAGTCTATCAAGATATGGTTGGAAGACAACCAATCCATTCCTAAGATTACATTAATCTTGGAAAGAGGCAAATAGATCAAATCCACATGAAAGATTCTATCCCTAACATATACAGGGCAATTCAAACACACTTTTGTAGTTATCACTGGCTTATCAGTAGGAGTACTAACACTCAAATCATACGACAATATAGTCACAATTAATCCCTAACGCTCCACACAATCACATGCAATGGAAGAATGCGTTGCTCCCGAATCATATAATACTGTTAAAGGATTACCTTCAATAGCACACTCCTCCATTATCAAGTCCTCGGATTTAGTAGCTTCCTCCCCGCTCATAGTATATACTCGACCACCCGCCTCTGGCCTTGCTGTGCGAACACTGCCCACTGATGGCTCCGCCTTTTGTTGATCACACTCCCTAGAGAAATGTCCAGGCTTCCCACATTGATAACAAATCACCCCCTTATGCTGACAGTCCCTGGTGAGATGTCCTTTCCCACACTTAAAACATTTAAGTGCAGAAGCTCCAGTTGAAACTGCTCTACTACCACTTGAACTTCCTCCAAATGATTGTTGCTGATTTTGACTTACTGCTGCTTTAGTATATGGTTTCTGTTGGTAACGGTTACCACCGCTACTCTTTCCCTTTTGGAACCGCGTAGGTCTAAAGTTCTTATTCCTAGCCTCTCGCAGATGATTAATCTCCTCGACCTTTCGGCACTTATCTAGCAATACTGGAAACTGATTGATATCTACAGTTGTTAAAGCTCACTTGATGTCAAGCCTCAGCCCCTCTTCGAACTTCCTACACTTCCACTCCTCATCTGGATGCATCTGGAAGTACCTCGAAAACTTAGACAAGCTTTCGAACTTTGCTGCATACTCACTTACAGGTCATTGCCCTTGTCTCAGACTAAGGAATTCCATCTCCTTAGCATGTCAAACACTGGCTGGGAAATACTTCCCCAAAAACTTCTGCCTAAAGAGCTGCTATGTTACAACTCTCCCTTTAGCTTGAATTAATCTGCAGGCTCCTGCCCACCAAGCCTCTCCATCACTGACTAGCACAAACGTGGCGAAAGTAAGCTTCCGCTCATCAGTACAACCCATGCCGTCAAATATCTTCTCCAGTTCCTTGATCCACAGATCAGCCTTCTCTGGATCAAACTCTCCATGAAATTTCAGTGGATTATTCCTCCGAAATTCCAACAAGCTATGAGTATCATCATTTGCTCTTTGGTTTTGTTGTGCAACAACCTCGGCCATTCGTTGTATTACTGTTACAGCTGTAGCCATATTCTGATTATCATCACAGGTATTTCCAACTGCTGCCCTCGGATTCATGCGTCCTCTTCGGCGTCCAGCCATTTCGCTCTATCTATCAGACTGAACAACACAAAGAAAAGTGAAGGTCAGTCTTCAAACAATATTATTTTTCTTTCGAAAAATAATTACAGAGAATCACACAACTTAGACAAGACTGACCTAACCACAAACCCAAAAGACTCTAACTTGGGCTCTGATACCAATTAATGTAACACCCTCCTTAGGGCGCCATATTTGGTGTTGCATAATTACCAAATTACCTCTTCATTAGAAACTGTGCTTGTATTATAAATACGAGTTATAAAATTTCTTGATAATAGTAAGATAAACTTAGCAGAAAATAAAAAAACATAACAACATTGTCATAAATAATTTACATCATATATACATACAAGCCTTTAGTATTGTCATACTTAAATATTTTACAAACTAGACTTTCAAAACATTTAAACTTTAAACTTTAATTTAAACTATTATACTGCCCAAGTCCTACAAGACAGCAGGACCCTCAAACGGGTCCTCCTCAGATTCCTCAGCATATAGGAATCCATCATGATATGTAGTCCTACCGACAGGTGTCCGAGCAGATGACACAACACTGACCTCACTAGGGGTACGATAGTAAGCCCCCCAGTACTTCCTAATAGAAATTGGAAACTCAAGGTACATATATATGTTAACACTAAAGTACAGATGCCCTAGATGTAATCTACTCAATCTAATATTTAAGTCCCCTATATAGTAAATACTCTCTCTATCTAAATCGACATACCACGCCTCCTCTCCTCCAAGAAATGTAAAGCTCATGTAGCTAAGGAAACTAAGCATATCCATCATCTCAAAACTCAGCGTCCTCTACAGGAATCTGCTCTTCCTCAGCTTCTCGCTCCACTTCTTGCTCAACGTTTTAACAAATATAAATATCATACAGAACAGACATACAAAGAGGTGAGATCACCTACGCCATTACCAGTTTGGTAGCAATGAAGATAAACATATACAATATTTCATACAGCTATCATACCATAATTACAGTTATGCCACTAACATTGTTATTATCACAAAACATGTAATAATAATTACAATCATGCCACTAATAACAATCAAATAAATCAACAGTTCAATTATCATAAACCATAATTATGATAATACCCTCAATAACTACATGTATGCACACAGACTCAATTTCCTACTCCATAGAGCTAAAACTCAGATTGGAGAGAGTGATCGAAAAGATTTGTCGGTACCAACATACCTCGAACCACGTGCTCAATCTTGCACATCTAGCATATACACGACAGTCTTTATCAGATCTTGATTAAGGATAGTGTCTCTCAGTTAGGATCATTGGTGTGTTGCGTCGGTCTAACCTACGGCACAAAAGAGCTACCAACTTCCCATTGTAGGTAACCTGCACCTCAATGCCCCCAAGGTCAACTAGTGACTTACACTACGCATATTGCACCCACTCAAGAGGTGTAGTCTCTCCTAGGCAACTAGCCTCATACAGTCCATCGGACCTTTCCAATGTATGTACTATGCACTATTCACATTTCCAATTCATATCACATATTTGGGGTCCACACAATAATCTAACAGTATTATTACTGTATTTTAATCACGTAGTCATATTTTTGCATTTTTTTAATCGCGACTCAATTCTGTCGCCTTTTCAAAATCGCGTAGTGATTTTTCAACGTTTTCCAGTCCCGTAAATATTTTTCATACGTTTTAAATTCAAAAATACCATTTTTCTCATTTAATACTAAAAATTCACTTTATTTTCTATATTTGCATAATAGTCCCTCAAAAACTCATATTTACGAAATAGTCCCTCAAAAATTAATATTTATGAAATAATCCCTCACAAATTAATATTTACAAAATAGTCTCTCTTTTATAAAATATTTGCAATATAACCGCTCTAAAAATAATATTTACAATATGACCCCTCTAAAAATAAGTATTTATACAATGGCCCTTGTTTACATAATATTTAGAATTTAGTCCCTCTTTTATAAAAATTTACGATATAACCCCTCTAAAAATTAGTAATCGTACTGTTTCCCAAAAATTGTTATTTCTTTTTCTTTACTATAAAAATCATTTTACTTTGCTATACTTAAACTTGTTCATATTCATTTCTTTTTCATTTAAATCCTTCATTCTCATTTGAATCCATCAATTTCAGGACTTTGGTCCTCTAATCCTTAGTATGGCCGTGAGCCTCAGTGCTCTTTGGAGCATTTATACAATCAATTCATCATGTTGTTCAAATCCTAAATTATACATACATCCTCATGCTGTCATAATTACACATACACACATAATATCAAAGCTTTAAGCATATTATCACACATGCAAGCATAGAAACAAAATCATACACATCACAAACACAATCAAAGAGCATCAAACAATAGGTGAATAAACCCTTATGGATTTTTCACCGAACAAAACCATCCCCACACCACCAAAACTTGATTGGTGAGGTAAAATCTCCCTCTTACCTCTTGAAGACAAGTCTTTCAAGCTCCTCTCCTTCTCCTTGATTTCGTATGGCTCACAAATAATTCCTAACAATTCTAAAACAATTAGTAAAATCACAAACAAAGCTTGATAATGATAAACCATGGGACAAACATGGTTTAGAAAATCACAAACATGAATTTAAACCATAAAAACCAAAGTTTACCTCGAGGGAAGTAAGATAGAAATTGGATTTTGAAGTACTTAGAGTGGGATTTTGGGAAAACTTCCTAAATGAAAAGTGTTTAGGAGGTTGTCTAGCTTTAGGAAATGATGAGAGTGAAAATTATAGGTGAGTGATGGTGTACTTGGGCGTAGGGGCCGAAACTATGGAGAGAAAATGGAAGAAAATTAATGCTTGGTGTTCTTGGAATTTTGAGAGAATAAGATGGAAGCTTTTTCGGTGAAAGAGAAAAGTAAATATTGATAGCAATTTGGGAGTGGGCTGCCGTGTGAGTCTTGGAGAGTTTGAAGGGATTTGCGTGAAATTAAAATATCCAATTGCATGGCACATGGCCTATATCATCAACTTGACTTGCATGGTTATTTGGATGGTTCAAGAATAATGGAGAACATGGTGGAACAAGGCCTCTTGGCCGTGGGGTTCAAGTGGGTTTAGGGGCTTAATTTGTTTTCAATTTATGTCTAATTACTTGCTAATTAATTTGGTTTAGTTTCCTAACCACTCTTAATTAATTATCCAATTACATAACTAATTAGTTTAATATATTTTAGCATATATCATAACTTCTAATTAAAATTAGGATATCTAATTAAGATTTAGATTATAACTAATTAATAATTAGGTTAGTTTACTTAGCTTGTTAATTAGGCCATTAGATTAACCAAATTAGGTTTAATTAGTTACTAAGCAAAGTCAAGCCACTATTGTTGACTTCATCTTAGCCATTGAAATCAACTTAGTTTCCTATCCATTGATCTCATCTACGGTGGATATTACTTAGTGGTTTTATCAGGATTCAGTTTACACCATTGATCGGATCAACGGTTATGATCAAAAGCATCTAAATCATGCTTTTCATCCAATGGTCCTTAATGAAGTCTATGCTTCTTTAATTGACCAATTCTTATTTGTTAGAATTTTTCAAGCCTCCTTTGTTGACTGGTTCCTATTAGTTCAGAATTCTGTCTAGTCAAAATCGTTGACTGCTACTCTAAATGCGGGTCCCATGAACTTTTTCAGGTCCACGATCATTTTGAAGAAGATTTTTACTATTTTTAAAACAGTAGGTACTGTCACATAAAATAATATTATAATAATATAAAATTATTTTATTACACAGTTAAATCCTAAAAATTAAAAGATTAATATATATATCAATTAGAATTGGGTTTAGTAAGATCCTCCAACTCCAATTAATTAAAACAAGATTTTTTCAATCAAGAAAATTATTATTTTCTTGACTCGAAGCAAATCACACAAAATGATCAAAAATGATCTCCGAACAATCAAACTATTTTTATAACACACAGAAAATATAAAACAGTGTAATTCTGCTATTACTATTAATATAGTCAGAATTTTGGGTGTTACATATGCTATGATATGTCATGAGTCTTCAGGTGTAGTGAGGATATGACCCACCTCAACTACTCATCAGACGTAGAGAGGATATTACCCACCTCAACCACTCTAGAATCCTTGCTTCATAGATCTCCAAGAGTAAAGAAAGGAAGTCCATCTTCAATTACTCTATGATAGGGAGGGAGCTGCACATCCTCACACTATCAAGATTTAGGATCACCTCCGGTAGTGAGGATATAACCCACCTCAAATACTTTCCATATAGGATAACATCTAGTAAAAAGGGAGGATATGACCCACCTTAGCTCAGCTACTAGAATAATGAGGGAGGATATAACCTATCTCGGCTCATCACTATAATACAGAGGGCGTCGTCCTACCTCATGCTATTATACATTATCCCAAAATGTGAGAATCAAATCCTTCAACAAACCTAAAATAACATAAAACCATGTCTAATTTGCCTAACATAATTAGCATTACAAACCAAAAATGATTCATCACATTCTCACTTCATTAAATACTCCTTTTAGAGTCTCAACACTCAATAAGAAGCATAAAAGAAGAGTCTACACAATGGGAAGCTCCATTGCATCAAACAAAAAATCCTGCCTAAGTTTGGAAGTCACACCTCGGTGTAGCTCTTCCACACCGCGGCGCCCAGCTCTCTACCCACTCATGCCCCGACGTGGCTCTCAGTCACGCCTTGACATATAGCTCTCGACCACTCTTATGCCTTAGCATGGCACAATCATGCCATAGAATTTTACAAATATAGGTACTTTTCCATTATAACAAAACCCTCCTCCAATCACTCACAAGCTCAATTCCAAGTGATTTCCAACATCAAAAGAGATCCATTAACACATTGTAACTTTTATACAACTTTAATTTCACTCAAACATAGAATCATGAATCATTCATCCACTTAAAACCTAAAACCCCATTTTTGACTCAAAAGGAAACCAAAGGTATCTAAGGGCTGAAAATCCATCTCCATGCATCCAACAACTCATGACAAGTCATCCTTAACAGCTCCCCATTCTCAACCTAATTCTCACATCAAGCCAACTCTCATGAACAAAATGAAGAAAATAGAAGGATGAGTAAAAACAAAGTTCCCCTTACCTCTAATGGCTAGAAATGAAGTCACTAAGTAGCTCCTCTCCACCACTTCTTTCTTTCTCCTCTTTGGTTGATGCTTATCCTCCTTTTGCTCTTTTCTTTGATCTTCCCTTGGTTTCTCCTACTAGTAGCCATGAAAGTGATGAGAAATGAGAGAAAATATCTCATTTAAAGACACACAAAGTCAAGGAAGTAGCAAACAAGAGAACCGTGTAGATATTTAGTCACTTAAGTGACTAACTGAAACTTCTGATATGCTAAGAACACTTAGATTTTCTCAAATCAAGTTTCCTAACTTCCAACAAGTTCAAAATAAATTTTAGGATTCATCAAAAATCTTGTTTCACCATTTCCATAATTTTTCATATTTGCTGGTAGTCAATCCGACATTAAAACACACACTCAGTATGCTTAAAAATATCAAACTAACTCCGATTAACCTCAAATTTTAACTACAACATCCCCCACACATTTGTGACTTAGAAACAAATCATCTACATTTATTTCCATTAACTAAGTAGTTTAAGCCAATTCTAGGGCTAATAACAACTATATTTCACATATAGTGCTACAGTAAAGTGACTAAATGTGCTAAGAAAAGCCACAAAATTCAACAGACATGTTAAACAAGTATTAGGCTACCTTTATAACCATTTACAAGTTTAACATATTTCTGAGGGTATTACAGGCTTATTAAAGTGGGTTTGAGTGTCATATTGTAATTTCTATGCTTGACTCTTATTTTTAAGCTTGATGATGATCTGTTCTTAGTTTGTTGAATCATGGTTGTGGATTAACAGTCCTTGTTCTTCCATGAATTATTGAATCTCAAAAATGGGTTTTGTGGTTCATGTTTGATTCCTTTAATCCATGTTTGAGTGAGTTAAGAGGATGTTTTGAGGGTTACAAGATGATTGGGGATCATGGTTGATATTAGAAACTGATTTGTTTGAGGTTGGTTTCTGGTTTGGATTGATAAAACAGGGGAAGAGTTGTTGCTAGTCCATTGGCGCCTAGGCGCCCAATGACCAAACAACATGGGAAGGCGTGCTAGAGCATTGGCGCCTAGGCACCCAATGTTCAAAGAAAGTTTCAGCAAGTGCTAAACACTGGGCGCTTAGGTGCCCAGACCAAAGTTTTCTAGGATTTTTATTCTATTAGAATGGAGTTCCTGACTTGTTGGGATCCTTCATACATGTTTCTTAAAGTGTGTTGGGACATTAATAAGGGTATTCTAAGAAAAGAATAACCACCTAGCTTATAAGTAAATGAGAATATCTTGGAGCATCCACTAGTTGTGGATTGCTTAGGAAGGTGAATGAATGGTTTTCAAAGATGACTTTTCAAGTTCTGTTTTCAAACTTGCTATTTGCTATTTCGATGTATGGTATTAAGGGTGGTAAACGGTAACCTTACCATTGTGGGGAGAGTTAGTCCACTCATACCAAGAATGATATTAAAGGTGGTAAACGTAACTTCACCATTGTGAGGCGAGATAGTCCACTCATACCATGTAGTGCAAGGAGGTCAAGTACCCCTTCCTACCCAGAGGAAATACTAGGAACAAAAGGGCCTATGAAATATGCAAATATCATATGTTTTTATAAAACAAAGTTTTATACAAGCATTGCACAAGCATACTTTAGGGCATTTCTTAGGCATAATCATACAGCATAATGCATTGCACAAAATGACAATAGTATGGGCAATTGACTTATTTTCTATAATGATGAGAACTAAGAATAACTATATTGTTACTCCTAGAATGATGAGATGTGTTCCAAAATATTCTATTTAAAAAATAAGTATGTTTACTTAAGTTAATTATAATATGATGATTACACCGCTTTTGCAATTAAATGAACTTTCTGCTTCAAGAAGGGAAAGGACTAGATTTTGGCTTATGCCACCTTTCCAAGTGCTTATGTAAAACTTATTTTTCCCCGAAGTTGTTGGATTTACTATGATGACACGATTTAAAATTACTACTAAGAATTTTAAATTCTCACCCCATTTTCTTGTTTCCATGATAAATCCAGCAAAGAATCTACTCAGAGGCAAAGGAAGGCGCTAAAGACATAGCATAGTTACTTTGTATATATTAGTGATGTACTTAGTTTCATAGTTTTGTATAAATGCCTATGCGGCTTATCTTGTTCTCTTGTGTAATTCAAATATATGTTGTAAAAGTAAAGAGCAAGTTTTCAGATGTATAAAATATCTTGTTCTCTTTACTTATTATCAAAGGCTCTATATATTTTATATGTGGATAGTTATTATACAGGTTTTGTAATGATGTTTTAAGTTTAGTAGTGACATGTCTAATGCTAATTACTTGAGTATATTGACAATATACACAATTTTAGTTTTAGGCTATTACATTTGATACTTGGTATTAATGAGTGAAATTATGCTAATTGTAATTCACATGGACACATAGTGGGTTAGGTAATGACACATTATTAATTGACCTAAACATAGGTATTTAACTAAAATAGGGTATTGGTTAACAAAACCTAGGTTTTAATAAGAATTTTTGGATTGCATGTATCCGAGTGAAGTAGAGGGTGAAAAGGGAGCCCTAGGCTCTTTACTGTGGTTTATCTCATTTGGAATTGAGTATTGTTTTTGTTTCCTTTATTTTCTAGTTTCTTGGGTTTTGGTTTATATGGATTGCTAATCCCCTTGTTAGGGGTTCTTTGGATCTTGTAATGTAAATTGACTCTTATGTGGTTCTTTTTATTTTATCATTCAAATTAGGTTTTATGTTTATTCACATCCATGCTTAATGCACTCAATTGCTTGACCATCAAATGTGTTGATTTAGAAAATCCCATTGAACTAGACATAGAGATTTAGGTGTTTGGCCTTTGATGTGGGTAATGCATGTTGTTGTTCATCTTATTGCTTGGATGAAATGATTAGCTATTTGGATAGAAATATACCTCTTAGTCATGCATAACAAGTGTTTGATATTTGGCTTCAATGGGTGGAACCTTGTGATTTCACATGAAAACATAGTGTCTTCATAAGGGGAAACACAGTTATAAGACTTAGACATAGGCTTGTAATTAATTAAGTATCTTAGCTAACATAAACCCACTTCTTTGGTAATTGAATTGGGAACTGCATGTGTTAATTGAAGTAACAAAGAAAAAATAACCCCTAATCCTAATCATTGATTAATTCTCTTTAAGTTAGCTATTGCTATTTATTTTTATTTTCTCTAATTCATTTTAATTGTTCAGTTTAGTTGTTTGCTTAAGCTTGAGTTTAACAATTAATTAATCGTTAGCGCATAATTGTTCCAGTCCCTGTGGAGATGATACTCTATTACTCATCCTTTATTACTTGTGTGGCTCATGCACTTGCAAATTTATCCCCCAACAGACATGTCGGATGCGATCCTCAAACATCAAACATCGCCATGATGTGAGTCTCTATATGAGTCATGTGCTCTTGCTTACGAGTCTCAAATAAGTCCAAATGTTCCATAAGTTGCTAAGCAAGATAGTCAGCATGTATGCCATGTGTAGATGGTGGAGCAGGAACAACAAGTGCAACAAGAGGGTTACTAGCAGGGTGATAATCATCATTTGGGCCATTAAGCTCAGCCTCACTATCATTGTCCTCAATAATTGCTCCTTTTGGGTCTAATAAGTGATAAGTGCAACATCCTCCACTCTAGTTTACTTATATAGAAAATATAATAATAATTAGATTATTACCAGGCTTGCTTGTTTATTTCTATGCATGTCTATGCTTGTTTGTACGTAACTGCAATTATGAAGAGCGTAATTTAGACTTAAAATGACTTAAATAATAATGGAAATCAGTAAATTAATAAAAATAAATATGAAAAATTTATAATTAAGTTATAAATAAATAAAATTAATTACACTAATTTTTATTATCTCAAATAATTAAATTTAATAATTTTAGTATTTTCATAATTTAAAGTAGCATAGAAATTAGAATAAATAGGATAAAATTATGAAAATAATTTTATAAATTAAAGAAAATATTTAGATGATAATGGTAATTTTATAATTCCTATATGACTTAAGAAAATGCATGAGATTAAATTACAATAAAAGAAATTAAACTCATCGTTACTTCAAGGCCATTGGAAATTCATGTACAAAATGTAAATCACTTAGCTTAAACCTCATTGGTTTAACTTCAAGACTAGATTCTAGGTGGTTTAGAACTTGATAAGATTTAAACCAATGAAATTGCATGCATATATGTAGGTTACCTGCACCCTAAGTTAGTAACACACTAGTAGGAATTACACCTAATTGATATCAATTGGCCTAAACTAAGATCTTCAATGACTCGTATGAATTCCTAAGATATAATTTGATGAAAATATAGGATTGAAAAACAAAACATCCCTAGGAGTATCAAAACTCCTTCAACCATCTCTTCCACCCAACAACTTATAAGCTAAGTTATTTCTTCCCTTATAACTCCATTCCACGATGCCACCCCCACCAACACACTTCACCTTCATCTTTCTTTTCTCTCTAGGCAATGCGAGGTAACCAAAAGGGCTAGGGTTCAAGCTCTTGCATGACCATCCTCTCTTGATCATAACTTGCTCAAGTTGAAGAAATTGTTCACGATATTCCCCTCTTGCTAGTTCACCAATTGGACCCTCCATTGGAGCAACTTCACCATCTCTTCCTCTTTCTTCACTGCAAGCTCAAGGAAGCAAAGTAGGGGTCCTTGTTCTCTTCTTATTATTATATTCTACTCCTTATGATCACCTATGTATTTGCATGTTGAAAAAATGGTTGATTTGTGATGATTTCAACATGGGGGCTATTACGAGTATTAGTTGGTGAGGGGTAGGATTAGATGTGTTCTTTCTATGCTTTTTTGATTACTTGAGTGTATGAATCCTCATGGCTTCAATTATATGCTTGCCTGTTGATTTGGCATGAGATTTGTTGAATTTTGCTCATGGTGTGCAATTGCACTATGGAAATTGATTTCTACGAAATACACTACAAAAATCTTACAGAGTAGCGACAAAAATTTAGTGACAAAATTTTTTCCTCTATAATGTATATTAGCAATGGATTAGCAGTGAATTAGTAAAGGATTAATGATGAAAATTTTTTTCATCACTAATTTGTGACTCAAAATAAGCGACAAAAAATCCCTCGTTAATTTTTTGCTAACAAGGTTTAATAAATGATTAACGAAGGATTTTTCTGTCGCTAATTAGTGAAATTCTTGTAATGATAAGCCTATTGTTGTTACTTGACTATGATTAAATTGAATTAATGGATGTCAATTTGGAAGAGTGGTGGTGTAACACCCTAATACTGTTACCAAGTGGCTTCCAGTACTCAAGAGAGGAGGGTGAATTGAGTATAAAAACTTTTCGCAAACCTCTTTTAGAGAAAACACAAATATTCAAACTATTAAATAAAAGCACAGGAATAACGAGATGTAGAAGAAAAGCTTTTAACAAAAAAAGAAACAGCAAAGGATAAATATGTAATAAAATAAAGCTGCGTAAAATAAAGAGATTAAGAAGAGATAAGCAGACATAGTATTTATCCTGGTTTGACCACTAACCCACTTGTGGTCTACGTCCAGTCCTCAAAACAAAAGCCGAGATTTTTCACTATGTATACAAGTTTCAATAGGTGCTTGTAACCGTTACACAAAAGAGTACTTTTTACACACAAGGAAACTCTACCCTTGTGCTAAAGCCTCAGCCTGCAGGGATACCTCACCCTTATACAAACCTTGAGGGATACCTCACCCTCGATATAGAATAGCAAAAAATAGATGAAGAGAAACTCTCACTTAGAGCAAATTATACAAATTGAAGTGCTAATGGAGCTCTCACAGAATATTTCAAAGTTTTGATTGAAAATAGAGCGTAGAAAATAAATTCACAAGTTAGTGCAAGTAAAAAATAATTCAGAGTGTTAGGCAATTTTAAGAATGACCCAAGGCTTCTATTTATAGAGAAATCTCAAAGAAATAACCGTTGGGTATGATTAAAACTCATAATTTTAAAAGATATTTCCATATCAGTATACGTAAAAGGCCGTGTTTATTCGAATAGATTTAGGTATTATTCGAATAGCACTATTTATAAAAACTTCATGAAAAATAAACTGATATGGGTTATTCGAATAACCAATGTGTTATTCGAATAACTCTATTAAAACCAAAGTTCTGAAGGAAAGGGATTATTTGAATAGCAGCTGAGTTATTCGAATGATGTTTTTAACAAAACAGTCTGAAACCTCTTTTATTCGAATAGCCAGAATGCTATTCGAATAGCATTTTGAAAAACCATAAAGATGTAGCAAAATTTGAAAGTCTTTATTCGAATAAAATAGATGTTATTCGAATAATGGTTTAAAAGACAGAAACAACTGGAATGGTTTATTCAAATAGACAAGATGTTATTCAAATAAAACTATTAAAAACCAGTTTTTAGAAAAAAAAACATTTCAAAAGCACTTAAGTTTCTTTTTAAACCCAATTTTATCTGTTCTTTCAAAATAGTGAGATATTAAAGTGAGCTCCGTACAAAAAGACTCTAAGTCCTAAAGTTATTCTCATAAGATCTTGGACTTGGTCTTTCCATCATCTTCATTTTTGACTTCATGTTTGTTATCATCAAAATAAGTCTTCAAAGGCATATGTCCAATCACATTCTTCCCCTTTTTAATGATGACAAACTATCAATGAGAAAAGAATTAGTGCATATAATTGGAATTCACAAAGAGGTATTAAAAGCTTACTCCCCTTCTTTAATTATAAGAGGTAACGTTTATCAGAGATGTGCATAGCTCCCCCTTTCATGTGGAATCCAAACTCTTTTTAATTTTACCTATCTTTTCTCAATTAAATTCAAAATTTTCTCCCCCTTTTGTCATAAGCAAAAAGGAAGGGTAAGTCCCATAAATAGATATTCAAGTATAAGTGCATAAAAAGAATCAAATAACTGAAAAGCATACTCATATCAATGCAAGATGAATAGACCATCAAAAACTTTATTTATTCATTAATCAAAAATGATGCAAGTACAGGAGCTAGAAATAAATAAAACATAGGCAAAACAAAGATCCTAAGAACTAAAACTCCTAGAAATAGGCATCTGGTAGCAGAGGTGAAGAAGTAGGTGCAGGGGCAGGTGATGCAGCTCGTAAGGTAGCAACTTCACGTTCAATACCTTCTATTATATCAAAAAGAATAGAGAAAGTGTGTTCCATATAAGCACAGTTATCATGCAAGGTAGCCATGATTTGCTCCAAAGTGACTGGAGCAGGGGTAGCAGGGGCATCAGCAAGTCAAACTCATCATCAACCTCATCTGGATACACCCAGCCTTCATCAGTCTCGATCATCTTCATTTTACGCAAGGTGTGGGAGCCGAAGACATTGTGATGAGTCAAAGGTGATGGCTTGCTCAGTCTCCAAGACCTGAGGATACTTGCTGAGTAAGGTAGTAATGAGAATACCATAAAGCAAGTCAGATTTTTTCTTGCCCTTGGCCCTCATCATGTGTTATATGATAAACACAGGCCAGTTGATCTGATGACCATACTTCAGGATCCAGAGCATGAAGATGTCATCTTCACTGAGGTAGGCGTAATTTCCACCGCAGGGAGCCACGATGTGAGCAAAGGCATAATGCAAAAGCCTATCTTGGCTCTTCAGTATGCCACCCATGAGGGCCTTGTCAGGCAAGGCTAGACCAGGATTCAGCAGGTCCTCAGTCACCCAAATCCTGTTGAACTCCTCAAGAAAAGGGTTGTCATCATCTTCAACGAGTGTGCCGGTGAACTGTAACCCAAATAGAGTCTGCCAGTCTTGCGGAGTGATTATGATGTTCTGATCGCAGACTTCAGAGAGGAGGTTCTGGCCATCAAATGCCAGATTACAAAAAAAACATCTTCACCAGAGCTGGGTAGAGAGTAGCCCAGTGAGAACAGAGCTGTAGAACCCCCTGGTTTTGCAACAGGGTCAGAAAATTGAAGCCTCTATTTTATTGAAAGAAAGAAAGGTCAAGGTATTTAGGCTAGACAAGGTTACGCTCCCAGAAGTGCATGATGAAGTAGCCATGGTGCTCTTCGTTGGAGGAGAGCCTTCTCAAGCCAAGCGAATTATTATAGGGTGCAGTCTTCATGCGAGGATGCTTAGAAGAAGAGGCCATGGTATTTGGAGGGTTGGTGGAGAGAGAGAAAAAAAAATGGAGGGGAGCAGAGAAAAGATGGAGGCATGGGCAGTGAAGGAGAAGAGCAGGGGAGTGAGACGGGTTGGCACGCAGGGGCCTTTTAAAGAGAGGCCCGTGTTTATTTGAATAACCTAAGAGGTTTATTCAAATAAACCTTCGTAGAAACTCAAAAGTCAGAGGTTTCTGCTGGGTTTTATTCGAATAGGGGGAGATCCTATTCGAATAGAGGATTTGGGAAGGCCAAGCATTGTGGCCATTTAACAAGTTTTATTCGAATAACCTAGGGGTTATTCGAATAGACAGAGAGCAGCCAAACAAAACTGATAAACCAAGTCTCTGGTTATTCGAATAAGCTTGATTTTATTCGAATAGACAGAGCGCAAAAGTAAATGACTGATAAAACAAGTCTCTGGTTATTCGAATGATCTGAAATTTATTCGAATAGATAGAGAGCACAGCAAACACAAAACTGACATAGAAGTCAGTTTATTCGAATAATCCTAGTTTTATTCGAATAAAACTACCAAAAGACACAGTAAAGCATACGTTCAAAATGTGATTTAAAAGAGAATTGACTTACCCAAATATAAGCTACCTGCAAAACAAGATTTGGGATATCTCTGAAGCTTAAGTTGGTAAAGATTCAAGAGAGATAAAAACCATATTTAAGCAATAAATTCAAGCAATTATATATTGGATTGATCAATTATGCCTAATTCTCCTCTAATATAAAAGAATGCTTCTTTTGCTAAGGGTTTAGTGAAAATATCTGCAAGTTGCTTAGTTGTTTCAACAAACTTAAGAATGCAATCCTCTCTTTGTACATGATCTCTAATAAAGTGATGTCTTATCTCTATATGCTTTGTTCTGGAATGCAGAATGGGATTCTTAGAGAGATTTATTACACTAGTGTTATCACATCTTATCGGGATGTGATCAAGCTAAAGATCGTAGTCTAGAAGTTATTGCTTCATCCATAGGATTTGAGTACAACAACTCTCAGCTGCAACATATTCAGCCTCAGCAGTAGACAAAGCCACACTATTTTGTTTCTTGCTATGCCAAGAAACTAAAGAACTACCAAGCAAGTGGCATGTCCTACTAGTACTCTTCCTATCTAATTTGCACCTAGCAAAATCAGAGTCGGAATAGCCTATTAGGCTACATGAGGCACCCTTAGGGTACCACAAGCCTATTTGTGAAGCGCCTACTAGGTATTTCATTATTCGTTTAACAGTACTTAAATGAGATTCCTTAGGGTTTGCCTGATATCTAGCACACATGCATACACTAAACATAATATCTGGCCTACTAGCAGTAAGATAAAAGAGAGATCTAATCATACCTCTTTATTTCGTTATTTCTACTGATTTACCTCCTTTATCTTTGTCCAAATAGCAAGAAGTGCCCATTAGAGTGGCCGTGTGTTTAGCATTTTCCATTTCGAATCTTTTAAGCAATTCCTTGCAGTATTTGGTTTGACTTATGAATGTCCCTTCATTTGTTTGTTTGATTTGAAGTTTGAGGACAAAATTCAACTCTCCTATCATTGACATTTCAAATTCATTTTGTATTGTCTTAGTAAATTCTTTGCAAAGGGATTCATTAGTAGCACCAAAGATAATATCATCCATATATACTTGCACAAGAAGAATATCATGCTTTTTATTTTTAATGAAAATGGTAGTATCGACTTTTTTTCTTGAAAAACCATTTTCTAAAAGAAACTTACTCAACCTTTCATACCAAGCTCTAGGAGCTTGCTTTAAGCCATATAAAGTCTTTTTAAGTTTAAAAACATGGTTGGGTAGTTCATGATTTTCAAAACCTGGAGGTTGTTCAACGTATACCTCCTCTTGAATAAGGCCATTTAGAAAAGTACTTTTAACATCCATTTGATATAGTTTGAAATCCATGATGCAAGCATATGCAAGTAACATTTTAATAACTTCTAATCTAGCTACTGGTGCATAGGTTTCTTCATAGTCTATTCCTTCTTCTTGATTATAACCTTTAGCAACCAATCTAGCGTTGTTTCTAGTTATTAAACCATTTTCATCAAGTTTGTTTCTAAAAACCCATTTTGTGCCAATTATAGAATGATCATTAGGTCTAACAACTAATTCCCAAACTTGATTTCTTTCAAATTGATTTAATTCCTCATGTATAGCTAAGATCCAATATTCATCATCAAAGGCTTCAATTATATCATTAGGTTCAATTTGAGAAACAAACGCTAAGTGATTACATGCATTTCTAAGGGAATTTTGAGTACTTACACTGTTAGACACATCACCTATTATTTGATCAAGGGAATGATATTTTGAAGTCTGCCATTCTTTGGGAAGTTCCAAGACTTGTGGATCTTCTTGTCTTTGTTTATCTTCTTGCTCCTTAACTTTTTTTTTCTTTGCTGCCCAAATGAGTTTCCGTCAAAATTTCTGCGACATCATCAATAACAAGATCCTTTCTCGATCTATTTGGGTTAGTTTCATCAAATGCAACATGAATAAATTCTTCGATAGTCATAGTTCTTTTATTATATATACGAAAAGCCTTACTATGGTTAGAGTAACTAAGAAATATACCTTCATCAGACTTAGCATCAAACTTGCCTATGTTATCTTTTCCATTATTTAAAACAAAACATTTACAACCAAAAACATGAAAATGTGAGACATTTGGCTTTCTTCCCTTGTATAACACATATGGAGTTTTCTTTAAAATTGGCCTTATAAGGGCCCTATTCATTATGTAAGAAGCTGTACTTACAGCATCCGCCCAAAAATACTTAGGAAGAGCAGGCTCATTGAGCATAGTTCTCGTTATTTCTTCTAAAAAATGATTTTTTTCTTTCTACAACTCCATTTTGTTGCGTAGTTCTAGGGGCAGAGAAATTATGATTAATGCCATGTTCATCATAATAATTTTCAAAAACATTGTTTTCAAATTCACCACCATGATCACTTCTTATTGAGGAAATTGAAAAACTTTTTTCATTTTGAATAACTTTGGCAAGTCTTTTAAAAGCTAGAAATGCATCATTTTTATTTGTAAGAAATAAAGTCCATGTAAACCTAGAAAAATCATCCACAATCACTAAATCATAGTAATTCCCACCAAAGCTTATAGTTCTAGATGGTCCAAAAAGATCCATATGCAAAAGTTGTAAAGGTCTAGTAGTTGAAACTATATTTTTTTGCTTTAAAAGAGACTTTTATTTGTTTACCCTTTTGATATGCATCACATAATTTATCTTTTACAAAATTAAGCTTAGGTAGTCCAATTACTAGCTCTTTAGAAACTAACTTCTTTAAGTGATCTATGTGAATGTGTGCAATTCTCCTATGCCATAACCATGAATCATCATTCTTACTTAAAAGACATTTCACATCATTTGAAGATATATCATCAAGACTAATCATATAAATGTTCTTTACTCTATGACCAATAAACTTAACATGCTTATCATTTTTATCTTCAATTATGCATCAATTTGAATAAAAAATTACTCTATTTCCTTTATCACATAATTGGCTAATACTAAGCAAGTTATGTTTCATGCCTTCAACAAGCAATACATTTTCAATAAAGCAACTAGGATTCTTACCAACTTTGCCGAACCTAAGAATTTTTCCTTTGTTATTATCACCATATGTAACGTGTCCATGATTCTTGGGAATGAGCAAGGTGAATTTTGAGTCGTCCCAGGTCATATGCTTGGAGCAGCCGCTATCGAGATACCAATTTGAACTCCTAGCTTTCAAGCACACCTACAACACATGTTTAGTTTTTAACTTTTGGTACCCAAACTTTCTTGGGTCCTTGTGTGTCAGTTTTGGGTATAGTACCCTTAGGAACCCAAACCATTTTCGTTCTAATTTTTGTATTAATGTTTTTCCTTGCATTACATGTTGATGCACTATGTCCTTTCTTTTCACAGTAAAAATATTTAATAAATGGACTACTTGAAGTACTTGAATGCACAATGAAATTCTTATATAATTTTTGTTGATTTTTCGGGTTATATCCTATCTCGACTTTTTGAAAAACTACTCTTTGTTTTCCTAATAAAATATTTAAATTGTCCCTTCCAAATATGAATTTTGAAAGAGTGATTTTTAAGTCTTTAATCTCTTTTTCAAGCATATGACATAAAGAACAAGATGAAGATGTAGAAGCATGTGAAGAATGATTTGTGCATGCATCAATAATTCCCAAAGTTTCATTTTCAATTTTCAATTCTTCTATTTCTTTGTTTAAAATAAGAATTTGATTTTCTAAGGAAGAGATTGTTTTCTTAGAAGAAGAAATTAATTTTGTGAGTTTTAAAGACTCGTCATACAATTCTTCAAAGGCATTTTGTAACTCATTGTAAGAAGGCAGTAAAGTAGTATTGGAACTCACCTCATTTTCACTTTCTTTTTCTTCTCCTTTGGCCATGAGACATAGTTGGGCTTCCTCGCTATCTTAGCTGTTAGTTGAATCCATGTCATTTTCATCCTATGCTATGTAGGCTTTTCTTCCTTTTCTTTCCTTAAAGGGCTTCTTTTCAAATTTATCCTTCTTCTTCTGGTAAACTAGGCACTCCATTTTCATGTGACCCGGTTTGCCGCATTCATAGCATGTTGGAGTTGATGAAACTCCTTCGCCTTTGTAATGATTCTTCTTCGGAGGAAAGAGAGATCTTCTTTGCGTTCCCTTCTTTCTGAGAAATTTTCTAAATTTTTTAACTAAAAGACTAAGATTTTCTTCGTTTACTTCGATATTTTCAAGGCCTTCTTCATATTCTTCATCATCATTGTCGATTATTGAGGAAGTGGCTTTGAGCGCTATTCCCTTATTCTTTTTATCATTTTCTTCACTTTGACTTAATCTGCTTAGTTCCAATTCGTGCTCATACAGTTTTCCAAAAAGGGTAGCTAGAGTCATTGTTGACAAGTCCCTTGATTCTGATATGGCTGTTACCTTGGGTTGCCAAATCTTGCTAAAACATCTCAACATTTTGTTAATTAAATCTTTGTTAGAGAAATTTTTTCCTAAAGATACAAGATGATTAACTACGTGGGTGAACCTCTTTCGCATTTCTTGAATGCTTTCTCCTTGGCTCATTCTGAATAATTCATATTCACGAGTTAGAGAATTGATTCTCGACCTCTTTACTTCACTAGTACCCTCATGGGTAACTTGCAAAGTGTCCCACATTTCTTTAGCAGTTTTACAATTTGAAATTCTGAAAAACTCATTATATCCCAAAGCAGTAGTAATAATATTTTTTGCTTTTAAATTATGTTGAACTTTTCTTTTGTCCTCATTAGACCATTTATTCCTTGGTGTTTCGGTCCTTACACCATCAACCTCATGCGTAGGTATAAATGCTCTATTTTTTATAGCATCCCACACATCTAGATCAATAGCTTCGATGAAGAATTTCATTCTTTCTTTCCAATATGCATAATCATCCCCATTGAAAAAAGGTGATCGGTTTATGGAAGATCCTTCTGAAAAACTATTTGAAGAAGTCATGTTCTCTTGAAGCTGCTAAGCTCTTTATATAAGAGTCTAACTCTGATACCACTTGTTACCAAGTGGCTTGCAGTACTTAAGAGAGGAGGGTGAATTGAGTATAAAAACTTTTCGCAAACCTCTTTTAGAGAAAACACAAATATTAAAACTATTAAATAAAAGCACAAGAATAATGAGATGTAGAAGAAAAGCTTTTAACAAAAAAAGAAACAGCAAAGGATAAATATGTAATAAAATAAAGCTGCGTAAAATAAAGAGATTAAGAAGAGAGAAGCAAGCACAGTATTTATCCTGGTTTAACCACTAACCCACTTGTGGTCTACGTCTAGTCCTCAAAACAAAAGCCGAGATTTTTTACTATGTATACAAGCTTCAATAGGTGATTGCAACCGTTACACAAAAGAGCATTTTTCACACACAGGGAAACTCTACTCTTGTGCTAAAGCCTCAGTCTACAGGGATACCTCACCCTTATACAAACCTTGAGGGATACCTCACCCTCAATACAGAATAGCAAAAAAATAGATGAAGAGAAACTCTTACTCAGAGCAAATTATACAATTTGAAGTGGTAATAGAGCTCTCACAGAATATCTCAAAGTTTTGATTGAAAATAGAGTGTAGAAAATAAATTCATGAGTTAGTGCAAGTAGAAAATAATTCAGAGTGTTAGGCAGTTTTAGAAATGACCCAAGGCTTCTATTTATAGAGAAATCTCAAAGAAATACCCGTTGGGTATGATTAAAACTCATAATTTCAAAAGATATTTCCATATCAGTATATATAAAAGGCCGTGTTTATTCGAATAGATTTAGGTATTATTCGAATAACATTGTTTATAAAAACTTCGTGAAAAACAAACTAATATGGGTTATTCGAATAACCAATGTGTTATTCAAATAACTCTTTTAAGACCAGAGTTCTGAAGGAAAAGGATTATTCGAATAATAGCTGAGTTATTCAAATGATGTTTTTAACAAAACAGTCTGAAACCTCTTTTATTCGAATAGCCAGAATGCTATTCGAATAGCATTTTGAAAAACCATAAACATGTAGCAAAATTTGAAAGTCTTTATTTGAATAAAACAGATGCTATTCGAATAATGGTTTAAAAGACAGAAACAGCTGGAATGGTTATTCGAATAGAGAAGATGTTATTCGAATAAAACTATTAAAAACCAGTTTTGAAAAAAAAACATTTCAAAAGCACTTAAGTTTCTTTTTAAACCCAATTTTATCTGTTCTTTCAAAACAGTGAGATATTAAAGTGAGCTCCGTACAAAAAGACTCAAAGTCCAAAATCTATTCTCATAAGATCTTGGACTTGGTCTTTCCATCATCTTCATTTTTGACTTCACGTTTGTTATCATCAAAACAAGTCTTCAAAGGTATATGTCTAATCACAAATACAAATATCTTGATATAACTACATATATAAAGATATAAAGCATTAATTATGTTACTTCTATTCTTACTATCATTCTAATCCCATATCATTAAACAAATAAATATGGAGAGGCACGATTAAAGAAGGTCATACATATATACATCAGAAGCCTCAAAAGGCTTAGTGTTATATATACAATAAAACTACAAGTCAAAGTAAAATGTACAAGAGTTGTTCATTCAACAAAAACTAAAATTATCTAGTCTTGTTGCTCTTTCTTCATTTTATTTATACCTTTAATAAGGTCTTAACCTACTTTACCATGGAAACACGAAAAAGTGAGGAGAACATAAAAAATCTAAATCTATATTAAACAATCATTAATGTAAATTGTATATAAATTTAATCTATATCTACATTATACAATCGCCCATACAACTACATAACGTATAGAAATCTAAACTATCTTGATATTACACAATCGCTCATACAGCTGTATAACATCAACTATACTTGGCAAATTGCTTAACTCGCTTCATTATCTAACTTAAGACTTAATTCATCCCAAGGCTCGTGTTAGTAAGATTATCTCACTTTACAACACTTACATAAGGGTTGATCATATTTCTCATGTGACTTCACAAATAGCTTAGCTCACTACTTTGTTTTAGGAAAAGTATTGTGCCGACACTTTCCTCTCACAATTATCTCCTTAACAAAGAGCTTTACTCGCTACTTTGCAAGGTTAAAGGGTTTATCTTACTCTCTTAATTAGGATAATTGTACTATAGTTCAACTCTAACTAGTAAAGGAACCAACTCTTAACTAATACTCCATTTCAACCTAACTTAATGAGGTAATAGAGTATTTCTCTAAAAACTTGCACATTTAATTCAACTTTGGCTATAAGAGAACAAATTATGCCTCTATGATAAGTGTAACTTTCTTATCAAACTTGTATTTAGATTACCTTACAATCATAACTCAAGTGATATTCTAATCCACACTAATGTGCCCAAGGATCTAGACACCTATTTCAAGTAATCCATAACTCTTGAATAACTTAAAAGTTCAAACTTGTTCTTATATGCTAGGTGGTTATTTCTTTTGTGAAATATCCCTGAAATTGTCTTGACACACTTTAGAAAGCATATACTAATGATCCCAACTGATTGAGAACTCCAAATACTTAAGATAAAAATCCTAGTACTCAATGCCTTTGGGCACTTAATCGTCCACTTTCTCAACACTTAGGCCCTGAGTGATAGAAAACACTGCAATGTTTTCTCTGTCATTGGGTGCTTAATCGCGTAAACTCTAAGCGCTTAATTTCTCAGCACCTGAGCCTTCTGGACTAGTGCGCTTACTTTATGGGCACTTAATTGCTGGCTTCCAAAACTCAAATACGAGCTCTCTGGCCTTAGGCGTTGAAGCGAGCAAAAACTAGGCGCTTAGGCACCAGGCACTTGAAACTTATGTTACTATTTTATTGATTTCCAAACCAATTTTAAACCTCTAAATTTAGGTTCTAAGTGGTTTTCAACCCTAAACATGATCCCTAATCATATTAGAATCATCAAACACTAAATTTAACTCATTAAAATATGGATTTAAGCTAAACTCAAACAAGAGAATACCTATTTACCAACTTTCCCTTCAAAGAAGCTCATGGATATCTACCAAGTTAACACAAACAACCATACATCCAATAAGTTTAAAACACTCAAACTCAACTCTTGAAACCAAGAATCAAGCCAAGAACACAAATTTGCTTATCAAACTCATTTCTTTCTACTCATGTAATCTAACATCAACCAAAGAGTTGGTGAAGGAAAAAGATGAGTTTAAAGGTTAAGAACCCCTACCTTAAGTCCTCTGTTGTTCAATCTTTGCTTTGCTTTTCCCTTTCTTTCTCCTTTCCTCTTCCTCTTTAAGCTTTTCCTATTTGGTTTCCTTGTTTTCTACTACTACCCTTGTTGTTTTCGTGGGAGAGAAAAGAGTGAAAAAGATTAGCAAGTGAGTGAAATATCAGATATTAGAAGTTAATATAAAGGGCTGTCGTATATGACTTATATCACTTAAAGCATTTCACTAATAGTTCCTGATATGCTAAGAACACTTAGATTTTGCTAAATCAAGTTGTATAACTTCCAACAACTTTAAAATAAATACAAGGATTCATCTAAATTATTGTTTTACCATTATTTTATTTTTTCATATCTACTGCTAGTCAATCTGACATTAAATGCACAACCAGTATGCCTAAAAATATCAAACTAACTCTGATTACTCTCAAATTTTAACTACATCCCCTTATATATATTTTTGACTTAGAAACAAGTTCCCTAGATTTATTTCCATCAACTTATCCATTTATGCTACTATCTGAGTCATTTTAAGCTACTTTTCACACTTTAGGTTGTAACAAAGTGCCTAAATTAACTCAGTTTGTCACAAAAAATAAACAAACATGTCATGCAAGTGTTATGCTACCTTTGTAACCATAAACTAGTCTAACATGCTAAAAAGAGGATGTTACAGGTGGACACTAAAGTCTCGGGTTCAAAGGGGAGAAGGAATGTACGACTTTGCTTTACCTATATATCTTTTGATTAAATATGTTTAGATGCTAAATGGATTGACTTTAAATTTTGAATATGAGGATTGTTACTTTGAGGTGTTGGTTGAGAAGTATGAAGGAGGATTTGATAATAAATTTTGACACTAAGTTGGTAATTTGAGTATAATTGAATAGTTTAGATTGAATTTAAACTTAGTTAACAAAACTGAATGGAGAAGGATTTTATTAGGATGGCCATGCTATGAGGCCATGGCTTACTCTTGGAGTATAAGGATTAGTTTGATAATTAAACTAACAAATTGAAGGTTAAATATGAGTCATTAGGGTAATTGTGTTTATTTTTTACCATTTGAATCTAATTACAATAGTTATTGGTAAATTGAGAAAATCATAATTTGGTGAGTTCTCAATTTTGTTGTAAAGTATGATTAAAAGATTATGTTAGAATTGGCATTGGCCATAGTGGCTTGAATTACAAAGTTTATATTTATTTAATGTTTGGCCATGGGCTATGTGCTCTTAAATTAAGTGATTATGATGCTTTAACTTACTTGTTGATGAACGACTTAGTAAAAATGCATGCATGTTGGTTGATTGGAACCCTGTGGTGAAATGCTCATATGATTGAAAGATTGGAATGGAATTTAAGTGTTGAGTATTGATGCATGTTTTGGTGATTATGGTTGAGGGTCAGATCATGTGATTCTATTCTTGATTTTGTGATATATGCATTGCTCTCATTATGCACGGTTGAGTAATTTGTAAAGTTGATATGATATGAAGATGCATTGAATTTTATATGCTCCTTTAAGTTTTTAAAAGTGAGTTAGTAAATGATTTGCAATAGAAAGTGCATCCTTAAGTGCTCCATAATTAAAAGAAGTGAAAATGATCCTCGCACCTGGGGGTAATCCTTATGTGTTGTTCCCTTATGAAAGAAACTTAACGCGAGGCCATGTTACTAGGGATAAGGTTATGTGAAAACGTATTGTCATATATAGGATGAGTTCAGGCCTTATAAGCATACTATCACTGAGTGTAGGTTGAGCATAAGACTCCCTACTTATAGAAAAGGATATGGGTCCGGGGAATGAGCTTTTGAACATATAATGAATTAAATGAGCACGAAGAGGCAATTAAAAATGACTTGCATTGCATTTGCATATCATATAAAGCATCTGTCATTATTCTGTAACTCATTGCCATATTTTGCTAATATTTTGTTATTGATTGTTAGCATTCTGAGTTATCTGTACGAGTTCTATGAATTTTCTGTGATATCTGAAATATGCTGCCATAGTTCTATGTGATTATGTGTAACTTCTGGTTATTCTGTTTATGCTTTGAGTTCTTTGGGTAAATGCCATGTCTTAATATGATGAATTAAATTATTAAAATGAACTTCCTACCTCGGGGATAATAATTGGTTTTGGCTTCTGCCACTTTTTTGAGAGATTTTTGAAAGTTTTGCGAAAACCTCAAAGTAGTTGGAACTATCATAATGACACAGGTATTTTAGAATTACTAAGAATTCTTAGAACTCTCATGCTATTATTTATTTCTTTGATATTCCAACATCTGATAGCTCTGCCATCTGAAAATGCCTCTGTTGACCATTTATTAGGATCCTAATGAAAGTTGGTGAGTGTATGACCCTGAAACTAATGCATATACAGTTTACATGAATATAAGACTATATATGTGTTACTCTCTTGGGGTTGTCATCCTCTTTCCTCACCTTTGACTCTACCTTCATATGATAGACTGGTGGCATTTTGACTTGTTATTTTTGTGATAGGCATAGTGTAGAATGTGGTTCTTTATAGTTATTTTTGTATACCACATTTGTGGTTGGTTGCATATCAAATATAGATATGCCTATCAGTATACTTATAGAGATGACTTTGACTTTGAATCTGATGTAGTATAACAGTGCACTGTATAGGGTACTGATGCCCTTAACTCTACTTTCTTTTGTATGCATGTATGAGTTTGAGGCTCAATGAACAGTGACGTAGTGTAGGTACTGATGCCTGCACATTTGACATTATATTATATATGACAATGAATAAGTTTCTGTATATTTCTAATATACTATTGTGACTTAAGAATGAAATTAATGTATATTGGGATTAATTGCTAGGGTTCTTCCAACAAGAACCCACTTGCACTAATGAGCCTAATAACAAATTGGTAATCAAAAGCTTGGAAAGCCATACTAAAGGTAAATGGCTTTGCTCATCAAAGTGAGCTAAAAATCCCCTCATCAGGCTTTGGAAATAAATAAAGCTAAAACAGTAAGAAATAAAGTAGTTACCTAACTTTGATATGAGATACAAGGGATTGGATAGTGACATGTGTCGGGCCAATTCTTAACTACTTCAATATAATCCTAGGTATAGTGGGGTAGTTATTCTTGGGGCATTACAATAAGCACCATTAACCTCATCATACATCTTGATGGAAATCATGGTGGTGAAACCTACAACCTCATTACCTCTAACTTTAGTCAAATGAGCACCAGACAAATCAATCCCCAACTGCACAGTAATAGTAGTAATCATTCCACCCACAATAATTGTGCTAGCTTTAGCATTAGCCACTCTTTGTAAATGAGAGCATAGGGAGAAAGAACAATTCACTTGCTTATTATGGTGCATACACTATAGCATATATAAATTAGACTCGCTCATGACTCCTGGATTATCACATTTTCCTAACATAGAGAGTTTGAGAACTCTATGAATATACCTCAATGCATGGCTATGAAGAATGGTGTATTTGGTGTTGCTCAAAACGTAATCTCTAATACCATCTATCTCAACCCATTTGTCAAATTTATTCATATAATAAGGGACACGTCGCTCACCATCCAATTGAAATCCTAAAAGAGTGCTAAATCTAACTAAGTCCATCTCATAATTAGCTCCTAACAATTTAAACTCCACAGTGGACTAGGTGGGTGGTGAACAATTATGCAATGTGGACTCAGATGAACCAAAAAATTCATAAGTAAACTCCTAATGTGTACGATAACACATAGATATAAATTGACTCCATCCTATAGCCTCAAATAAACACATAACCTCCTTATACAATCCCTAAGTGAGTAAAGTATGGTTGTCAGCATACCTTGTGACTCTTAGCTTATGAGTAAAAAGTACATTGTAACACTCCTGCTGAGTGTTATCGTGAAAGATAAGAGCATGGCAATGTGGTGACGGTTGTCGTAGTTGCCGCCATGCTTACTGTAGGGAATTGTCACGAATACGCGCACTAGATAAAGAAGAGCCATATGTCATGGTTCTCTTTCTTGAAGACATGGTGGTGGTGAAGGTGGTCACCGGAGTTTATGGAGGTTGGGTGGTGGAAAGAAAAAGTGAGTGAGCGAGAGAAAGAAGAAGAGAATGGAGATTTGAAGGTGATAATGGTAATGAAAGATGAAAATAGAAGGTGAAATATGGTGGAATGGTGTTGATCGTGGTGGATTTGGGAACGGGTTGTGATGGGTGGTGGTTTAGGAGGAAGATGGTGGAGGAGGAAGAGGAAAATAGAGGTTTGAGGAAGAAAAGGGGCGTAGGAGCCCTTTTTGAGGTATGTCACCACACCTTAATCCACTACCATGGTGTGTTCCACGGCCAGGCCTTGGATCTTACTGCCTAAATTTTTTTTTAAAAAGAAAATAAAATCTAAGAATACCAAATCATAACATGAATGGAAGAAATGAAAATAACTGAAATTGAAATCCTAACTAGAAATTTTAAATACGAAACAAAAAATAAAATCCTAAAGCCTTATCAATTTAAGATTTCAGTGACTCTATACTAAGATTTCCTAAAAATAAAGATAATGGAGTTTAATCCTCTTTAGGAACCTCTTCCAAGTCTTCTTCGATTTCATTGGCCACCTCTCCATTATTAGCATCATCATTACCTTATCCATTAACCATTATACAATGTGGAAGTGCAAGGTATACGAGGACAACAAAGTCATCAACTTTAGCATGAATTCCCGCAATGGAATCCAATATAGAATCCATAAAAGAATCGATCTTCTTATTGAATTCAGTGATGTTCATCAAAATTGACTTCTCAAGCTCATCCTTTTATCCTTGTATTTCTTTATAAGGGCCAAGTC
Source organism: Ormosia semicastrata (assembly GCA_029884595.1). Classification (NCBI taxonomy): domain Eukaryota; kingdom Viridiplantae; phylum Streptophyta; class Magnoliopsida; order Fabales; family Fabaceae; genus Ormosia; species Ormosia semicastrata. The sequence goes on along the minus strand of JAQQTO010000062.1, from coordinate 11,002,822 downwards.
ATAATCAGTCCATTCAATTTGGTTTGTTAATGCTTCCTTGACTTCCTCTTTGTTATCTCAATCCACAAAGTAGTATCTGCCCCATCAATGCACACAAATATTCAATGCCACAAGAGAATCTCCATTGATGTTGTTTAAACTATCCACATGCTCCATGGTGAGGCTAAGAACATCTATGCTAAGAGATTTACTAATGATCATAATAAGTCCTCCAATCACTATGTATTTTTTTTTTAACATGGGCTGTATGGAGGAAGTGTTAGCACATCCAATATGTAGCATTGACATGCCTCCTCAAAATCATGTTGTCTAAGAAGAAGACTTCATCCTTAGTCACTTTGATGAGACTTTCATTCATCCAAGGAGAGTGTTTGCTATCTAAAAGTGGATAACTTGATAAGAATTACAGTCCAAGTGATAAGAGAATAATTGAGATGTAGAAGCAGCTTCAAAGTGATGCTTTCCCAAATTCCACCTAGTCGCATTAGCATTCTAATCCTTTGCAATAGAAGTTTCTCCACCTATAGGGAATTCAAAGATAGCATCAAGGCATGGAATAGTGAAAGTATAGGATTTTACCAAAAGACAGAAAGAAATGCTCCATTCATATTAGTAATCATGTGGGTGTAATTGGCATAAAAAAGAATTAAGGAACTCAAGATTGAGCTCCTTGAAAGTTAGCCTTGGCATGTTAGAGAACTTGGTGCACTCCACATTATTCAAAAGATTGTCTACTTCAGGGAGGACTTTGAGAAGAGAAAGCACACCAATATTGAAGAAACGAGTATATTGAAGATGAACCTCTTGCCCTCTCACAATTCCTTCACAAGGGTGGAAAGGAAGGTTATCTCTTGAATGTCTTGGAGAGACTTCATCAGTGAATGAAGAAGAATTAGAATATGGAAAACCGGGAGCCATGAGAAAGAATGAGAGAATTTAGAGAGCATAATAGAAAGAAAAAGAATAGAGAGAAGAAGAAAAGGGCTATGAGTGAATGAGGTTGCTAGTGAGCCTCTTAAATAGAAGAATGAAGAACTTGAATTAAGAAAGAGTGTTAAGAAATAATTCAAATTCTCTTAAAATCAAAGTTGAATTATAACTTATAACTGAAAAAGAGAGAGGAATTTCAATTTGAATAGATAAGTGATAAGCAAAAACTCCTCCTTTTTTTATTTTATTTTCCTTTTATTAGTTATATTTTTATTTATTTGAAAAGACCCTTAAAATTTTGGTTAAAAAGCTTATCATTGATCAATTTAGGTCCCCTAAAAAATTAGGGAAAACTTTAGGAACAACTCAGATTCAGTTAAGGAGGCAGAAAATAAAGTTTTCTTGTTAGATACATCAATGGGCGTGGTTTGTACCACCTCTTGGGCGTGTTTCACACTACCTGGATAAAAAAAAAATTGCATTATTAGCTACAAACAGAACCATGGTCGTGCTCTGTACCATGACCTAGGTGTAGTTTGTTCTATTAGAATGATATGAATTGGACCAAGTAAATATTTTCTACCACGCCTTGGGCGTGGTTCCATATTTTCCAAATTCCTACACAACCCACAACATTAATTGATGAGTGGCTAATTCACAAAAGCATTAAGAACAATGAATGGCTAGAGTGGCTCATAGCAATGAATGCACAAAACAAATCAAAAGATGGAAGAAACATCAAATCCTAGAAGAGTCTTGGATGCCTTCAATGGTTAACTCCTCTTGGCCTCCAAAGTGAACTCTTTGACTCTGTCCTAGCTTCCCCAATCCTTCGATTTGCCCAATATTTATAATCTTCAAGGAATCTAGGGCAAGCTAGGAAAGCATGTTGTCTAGCCTTATCCTATTACAACTTGGGGTGAAAGTTTCTCATTGAGGACAGCTTAATTAAAGAAAGTTCGCATCCCAAGATATGTAGATCTCTTTCTTAGCTTTCCAATGCCACCAAAATCAGGTAAATTGTATATTTGTGGAAAGAATTATGCTTTATTAACTGAGACAAGCCTGACAACAAAACTTACCTTCATTAATCTTTGACCAAATCTCTTGTTTCCTATTTTCTTTATGCTGATTCCCCATAAATTAAGAAACAAATATTCCACCAAGATTATGAAAGCTCTCCTTAAGATTCTTGCATTAAATACAATGATTGTTTAGTCACTAAGTAAGGATTTCTTGCACTCCAATTAAAGATCTACATTGATTCCTAAAACTTAGGAATGTTGATTTGACTTAGTCAAACTTCGTCAACCACTTTGCACATGATTTTTCATCCTCTTAACGCATGAATTGGGCTTCAATTTTTTCATAAAAGTTATAGGAATTTTTCTCATCTTTGCATAGCCACCAAAATTATGCTCAAAGGACTGTAGGAATATTCTTATGCTCTTCACCAGATTTTTAGTGACCATGCCCAAACTTCTACAAAAGCCTTTACATTCTTACATAACACAATATAAACACATTTGATTTAATGGACACAGAATTCACTCAATATAAATAATAAGTGGCATAATTCTTTTATCAAGCACTAAAATCCATGTTTAAACAAGCATAAAATGTGTGGATCTTACACAAATATCAAATACCCCTAAACTTGAACAAATGCTTGTCCTCATGTAAGAAATAAACACAAAAAACTCATACCAAGGGTATATTTTTTTAAAGATGACAAGCATTATAATTCAAACTTTTCAAAGAAATCTCAAGAATACAAATCCATGAATAGCTCATTCAAATGCCAAGAAGTCAAAATATCTAATTAAATATACACATTTAATGAAGTGCAAGCAACTTGACTTAAGCAAGCTTCCACATACAAAATCATGAACCCATATGTACGCAAATGAGACTATGTACACAAAGAAATCTCTAACACCTTTTGAGATAATTGAATTGATGAATGTATATATGTTCCAAGTCCCATAGGCAAAACCGCTACCTATTTCTCTACTAATGTAGGCACACCTTCAAAGGATCAAAAGTTATTTATTAGGGTTGTATTGGGGTCAAGAGGTGAAGGTTGAAACAAAGAAAGGGAAAATGGGATAACAATTATGAGAGAGTCATGATGAAGAAGTTTAAGACACAGGTAGAATCAAAATGTAGTATGCAAAAGGGAAAATGTCACTTTGAATTGCTAACATACTTGCTTGTTCTTTTCTCTCTTCTCTCTCTCTCTCTCTTTTTCTCTCTCTTTGAATACTTTTTCTTTCTTTGCAATATCCATAAATACTTTGGATTCATACTCTCTTGCCTTCACCACTAAGCTTATTTCTTTGCATCATATTAGGTGGACTTTCAATTTTAATGGTAGATTTCAATTTTTCCTTCTTTTTTCTCCCCTTATCTTCAATATTTATCTAACTCAGATCCTTAATGAGTTCCTTACTTCCACATTCAATGCTTTCTCATAAAAAGTTAGGTAAGTGTTTAAGGTTAAGGGTAAAAGTGGAATAAGGCTTAATGAAAGAAAATAGACTAATGAAAGGCTCAAATGGGGTTCCAAGGGATGATGATGATGAATGGATATTCGAAAACCATGATGAGGTTAAAGAAAGAATGCCTATATCATCTCCTTTCAAGTGCACACTAGGATTTCACCTCAGAAAGATGTAGAGGAATTGCTCTAGGACCAGTGAGGCAATTAGATACTCGCTTTAGCACACATAGTCCATCTCTAGGCATTTACAAATTCAATGAAAGGTTTGATGGATTTATGCAAAAGAAAAATCGAATGTCCAAAGCTAAATATGCATGACAATCATGAGCAAATTTCCAACTAGCATAATCCTAAGCTAGCATGAATCTGGTTCTCTTGGTGTAACATCATCTCTTTCAGCTTGCTTGTATAAGCTGCTTTGCAATTGCTGTTGTGTTTCTGCCTACTTGTTTGTGCACATATGTAGATAACTTAGCAAACAAGTTATCTCATAGGAATAGTTAGAATAATTATTCAAAATATGAGAGAATTATGAATAAATAGAATTTTAACTAAAATAATTATAAATAGGTTTGTTAGTAATTATTAAGGCTTAAATTAGATTTTTATGAATATTAAAGGTATTAAATAAATATAAATTAAGTTAAATAAATATAATTAGTAATTTAAACTAAATAATTAGGAAAGTAATTAGCTTAAATAATTATGATATTTTAAGATATTAAATATGAGCTTAGTAATATAAATAATTAGTGGTTAATTAGATATAATTATATTATTATAATTATGTAATGATTATAAGTGAACCAATGATATTTCATACATAAAAGTATGGCACTAAAGTGTAATCTTATTGGTTTAGAGTTTTTAGAGTCACGATAAGTTTCTTAAAATAAATTAATAATAGAATTAATGAAATTATATGAAATAAATGAGTTTTAAGATTCGTCAATGAAAATTTTAGTCATAAGGTTTAGTGCACGAAGGTCATAGAGTTTACATGGGACTATTAAAGGTTCTTAATGTGACCTAGGAAGCTTACGAGTTCTAAATTAGGGATCCTAGGGTAGTTATACTCTACTTAGGACCTATTTCTTAACTCGATATAACCCGAAAGGCTCCCAAATGAGCCTTGCTTCGATAACTTAGTGGTAAGCAATTGAGGTAGCCTACCATGTCCGCTAGGCAGTGAGACCACATAGTCTCAGCCTCTCCAAAGCACCTAAGGACCATGGTTTTCCTTTAAAAACCAGCCAAGTCCTCTTTCCCTGATTTATTTCATCTTCCTCACCACTATAAAGAGAGAGAGAGCACAAGCTAGAGAGAGAAAAAAGGAGAACTAAGAGCTGTCATTGCTGCTTGTGTGATTCGCCACCACAACCGAAGCTGCCTCACCTTTCTCTACCACTTGTGCAAGCGATTTGCACTGGTTGCACCTGCACGCCCTAAGCCACGAGCACCACTACAACAAGTAAGGGTTTCATAACCTTTCCCTCCATTTTTTCTTCTCTGAATCTAGTTATGGTTACTATTTTGATAGAATTAGAGGGATTGAGAACATTGTGGAGGCCATGGAATCCATGGATGACCATGGAAGGCCTCTCATGGTCTTGGCCTTGAGGGTGGCCATGGCAGCCATAGAGGCTTGCATTGCAACAATGATGGATGCAAGTGAGAGGAAGAAGGATTCTTTGGGGTTTAAAGGTGGTATAAGGTGTTAAGCCACCACCTATGGTGGCGGTGATGGTGGCTTAGGGGTGGTGGTGGCCATGATAGCCACCACATGAAATTGGGATGGTGAGGGTTTAGTTGGATTTAGTTGATTTTGGGTGATTATTGCCCATGATGGCGCTAATGGAAGGTTGGAGTGGTGGTGGCCACGGTGGCCACCACTAAAGGATGAAGGAGAGGGTTTGAGGAAGTCTTGGTGATTTGCTATTGGTGGAGGTACAAGGTTGTGGCCACCAACATGGGTGGCCACAATGGTCCATGGTGGTCTTAGACCCCCAAGTCAAGGTGATTAGTGACTGGTTCAAGGTCAAGCCTAGGTGGCCTCTGGGTTTAGACTACCCTTGAGCTAGGGTGACCTAAGTTGCACCCAATAGTTAGGATTGGCCCTAACCTTAGGCTAGGATATTTAATGATGATAAATCTCAATGATATGTCTAGAGAGGTCAGTTAAAGCATAACATACCAAGGGCTAATCAGAAATGAGTATCATGTTAATCCCTGAGGTCATATCCTTGTAGGGAAGTTATATGATGTAAGACAATGCTTTTATGTATGATGTGTTACTTGATTGCCAAGTTATCTCAATTGAGGCTTAAATATATGTCTGGGATTGTATATTGGTAATTGTAACTACTTATCATGATGATGTATGCATTGAACTGACTGTTATATGATGATATTAGAATTGTGATAATGTCGTATGTTGCTTTCAGTAGCTATATGAATATGATATATGATATGATGTGCATTATACAACTACTCATTGAATAGAGTATGCATTCTCAAATGATGGATAAGCGTATCTTACTAGAAGAGTAAGGTCCTTATCAATGATTTGTAAGGAAAAAATTCACTTTGCTAGGATAGGTGTTGTGTAGCATGTACAACTACTAAGAGTAAGGTAGCTAATGTCTGAAAAATTGACTATCTTGCAGGAGGAGGGACATACCCCCTCGAGAGGCAAGTCATTCCCCCTTAGAGGACAGAGGTTGCCTCTTATGGGGAATAGTATAATATGGTGCCTAATGGCCTACGTCATAAACATTGTATTCATATTGCATTGACATGATCTTATAATTGATATTTTGTCAATTTTATGATCATATGAAGAAAACTGGCTTAGAAAGGAACCTCTGCCTCTGGATAATAACTTAAAAGATTTTCTAACTTATATATGTTATTTGTTTTTCAATCTAAGGTAGCTAGACCAACTTAAAATATTTTTTCCAATCTAAGGCAACTAGATTTATTATGATGTCATATTCTTAGAATTACTGAGAATTCCTAAAATTCTCATATGTCTATATTTTTCCATGATATATCTAAAGACTGAATATGAATATGCCACTCTTTAGTGTGTACTTTGAGTTCGCCGAGGGTTAGTGGGTGTATTCACCGGGGACGAGCACTTACTCATTCCTTGGACAAGTTCGTATGTATATCATGTACACGCCTAGTGTGCCTGGTGATGGAACTGAACTAGGATTTGTGATGTAGGGCCAGACTTGAGGAGTTGGACAGTAGTTGACATCTTAGATCCCTTTTTGTTTGTATATACATGAGCATATGTTGTTGTATTTGGATATAAATGTCTGATTGTTCTGGCTTTACATTACTTTTCACCTGATTGACTTACCTACCTGCTATGGATGACTGCATATGTGGGTAATGATGCCCAATTAGTTACTTTTGTGAAATATGTATGGACTTGACTATAAAAATAACACTTAGTGAAAGGCCTAGAGGGCCGGTATCTTATTATATGTATGTTTCTAGTAGTTGTATTTAGTTGAACATACATGAAAGATTTAGAGTTCTTCTAGTTAGAACTCACTTCAATATGATAGATATGCTCTATAAGACTGATTTCCATTGCACTCTGAGTAAAGGCTTTTGGCCTAGCTCGCCTTGAGAGATGAATAACTTGATTTAAGATTAAAATAAAGTTGAAGACTAGGCAAGACAATAGTTGTTTAAAAGGGGAACAAATAATTCTGAAATACGTGATGGTTAAAACAAGTTAGGAACTTAACCAAACTGGTAATGGGTTATAGAAAAGAAACAATTTATGAACTTTATCCTATCCAATTCATTTGTTAGAGCATAAGGTGGACTATATAAGGGGCGTCATACTTGGCCTCTAATCATTTTCAATGCAATCCTTATCTTTTCAAAACAAGTTAGTTCATGCATATGCTTGAGTTAATATGGATTTAAGATACGATGACAAAATAAAATCAATGAGAATAAATAAATAACGAAATAAAAAGTTAAAAGAAGAAAGAAAATCTTTTTGGCGATCGACAGCAATATACATCCCCCTACAAAGGCTCCGAACTTAGGGAAGGACTTAGGTCGATTCAATACTAACTACAAAATATAATTGAAGAATGTTAGTTAAATTAATAATAATTAATGAAAAAATACAAAAAAGTAGAAATAGCACAAAAAGCTAGAAAAATGTAAAAAATGAAAAAGAAATACAAAAACAAAAAAATATAAAAAAAGAAACAATCAAACCAATTGAACCATAGGGTATACACCAAATTATAAGGTATTGACTAATTACCCTAAACTTATTTGTGGCAATGTCCTCAGTGACACTCAAAGGATGAGAGAATGAATTGGGGAAACAATAAAGGTAAGCACCATTAGCATGTTTGGGACCTATGAGAGCAAGGAAGCATCGTGTTTGTGCACCCCCAATGATACGACATGTGCCCAAAGACATAGGGGGGCTGTGTTTTATTTTGTCTAAGTAGGTTAATGTGTCTAGGCATCACACAAGGGGGCCATGTGTTTATTACAATGTATCCTCTTTCCTCTACATAAAAAACACGACCAGTGTAATTTCACACGAGGGGTCGTGTCCTTCTTTGGTGAAAGGTGGAAACATCACCAAAAAAACCACATGCCCCATCAAAAGACACGGGGTGACAGTGTGGTATTCTTTTAAATACAATTGTAGGATCAAGAGATCACATGCCTCATGTCAAAAGACATAGGGGGTCGTGTGGTTCTTTGTTTAAGCACACTAAAATTCCAAAATCTGGAGTTAAGTTCCAATTCCCCAAACACTTAATCATAATTCATGACCCATAATTAACACACAAATAAAAAAAAAGGAATACTCCCTTTGAAAACTCATTTTTGCTTTCCTTCTGCACAATTCATCATACCACCTCAAAAAAAAAACATAAGGACACATTAGTACACATTAAGCTTGATTGCAAACCAAAAGAAAATACTAACAAAAATAACCAAAATCAACAAATCTAAAGAGAAAAAGGGTAAAGGAAAAGAAAGAAAACTTTGGTTGCCTCCCAAGAAGCGCTTATTTATAGTCCTTTGCTTGACTTCGTCAGTTAAGCTTGGTCAAGGTAGCTAAAAGTAAGAGAAAGAGACCTTCCCTATTTGAAAGTTAGGCTTCAATCCTTGGTTAATGACCTTTGAGATGCCTTTAAAGGCATTTGAACTCCAAATGGTACTCGCTGTCCTGAATACGCCTTGGCATGAGAGATTCCACTAGGCTACAATGGTTCCAACTGACAAAAAAATGAGGAACCAATTTGCAATGAATCATGGATAGTGGGAGAACCTTTCTTTATTTCAACAATCTTAGAAATGGGAAGGTCAACATTAATTATTGGTGAGGAATCCTTGCTAGTCAAATCCTTATGAGACTTATCTTCAATATAATTAACGGGGCATAGAGATCTAATGTTAGTGAAGACTTTGCAAAAATATTGATAGTTAGTTGATCTCCATCCACCTTTAAAATGTGTTCATCTCTAGGTACATCAATCAATGCTCCAGATATTGCCAAAAATGGCCTCCTCAAGATTAATGAAATGTTGTGGTCTTTATCCATGTCTACAATGAAGAAGTCCATGGGAAAATTAATTTGTCCACTTCTACAAGAACATCCTCCACTAAACCCCTAAGGATATAAATGGGACCTATTAGCAAGTTGTAGCATGAGGATGGTGGGTTTTAGATCTCCCAAACCTCGTAGTTCAGAAATGGACAATGGCATCAAGTTTATACTAGCACCCAAATAACAAAGTGCTTTTCTTGAAAATTGTGTACCAATATCACAAGGAATGGTGAGTCTATCGAGGCCCTTGACCTTCGATGATAACTTCTTTTGTAAAAATAACACTACATTATTCAGTAAGTGCCACAATGATGTTATCCTCTAGCTTCCTCTTCCTAGATAAAACGTCTTTCATAAATTTGAGATATTGGGTATTTGTTGTAGACCTTCTTCTTCAATAGCTAAGGATTATCCTAGTCATGCTCCTTCATTTTCTTTCACCCCTTGGTCTATTCTTTTTGTTGAACATTTTCACTTTAACCTTGACCTGAAGGAGAGTCTTCTTCTGGTTGCTAATGAATAACCTCCTTCATAAGCTTCTTAACTTTCTCTTCAAGCTTTGTACCACTTTGAAGGGTGATGGTCATGCTTTATTCTTTGGGGCCATCTTTTGGGTTAATGATGGTGTCACTAGGAAATGAACCCAGTTGCCTACTAGTCAACATTCAAGCTAGTTGTCCCACTTGATTCTCCCAATTTCAAATAGAAGCTTCATAATCCTTGAAATTAGCCCATTTCTCCTACATGAAATTTGTGGTTTGCTAGACAAAGGTGGATGTTTGCTAGGAGAGTTTTTCAATGGCTGTCACCAAAGAAGTTGTCTTGCCTTGTTGATCATTTTGCTGCATTCCTTTACTACTCCATGAAAAATTTGGGTGATTCCTCCATATCGAATTATAAGTGTTAGAATAGAGCTTATTTTGGGATCTTTGAGGATTCCCCATATAATTAACCAGCTCTTATGATGTTGAACCTAAACTACTAGGTTCACACTAGTCATTAACATGATTACCTCCACAAAAGTCACATACCAAAGGTGGAGGACTAAAATTCATTACACTAACTTGCATTTGACCTAATTTTTTTTGGTAAGGTTTGATAGTTGTTGAGAAAGCATTTTGTTCTAAGGAAGAAGGGCAACCAAAGTGTCCAGCTCCATTCTTACTCTCTTCGCGGTCAAGCTTAATGCATTCTAACATGTCCTTGTGTTTTCTTTAAGGTGGTAGGATGAAATATAAAGAAACAATAAGTTTTGAGGATGATTTTTAGCAAAAACGAATTTGCAAAAAGAGTATTCCTTATGTTTGCAAAAATGAATTTGGGGATTGGGACTAAGCTATAAATTTTGGGATTCTAGTGTGCTTGAACAGAGAATCACATGCCCCCTATAACACCCTAATACTAATATCCTAGTATAACAAGGATACTTTAGGATAAACAATATTAGTTATGCTACTTCTAACTTAAATATCATACTAATCCATATCATTTCAGCAAATAATAATGGAGAACCTTGCGGAAACTAAAAGTTATATACATACATATTGCCACAAAAGGGCTCATTGTGTACATAAACTTTATACAACTAAAAGCAAAGTAAATAAATACAAAGCTTTAACCTACTAAGCACAAAACTACTATTCTAGTTTTCAAACTTTTCTTCTTGCCTTTGGAGAGCTTCCACCTGGATTTACATAGTAACAAATAGGGTGAGAAATGATATTTTTCAATATAAGTATACCAAAACCAGTAGTCTAAACATTCGAAAATGAATAAACCCATCTTAAAATGATAAACATACTAAAACTCATAACATAAGAACCATTACAAAACCTCCTCTCTCTATGTAACATTCCTAAGCAATTCTATACTTCTGATCTGATAACCGAAACAACAATGATAACAAATAACTGCCCATACAATCATTTGAAAATCATCGACTAGACAACCGCCCATACAACTGTCACCAAAGGCACAAAGCAATAACCAAACATACATAACAAGGACACAAATTCAAATCTAAACAAACAATAAATTATGAAATGATGAGATGATGTATGCTCGAAGAAAAATATGTGCAGTGTAGGTGTAGTATCGTGATACTTAACTATTCTCCCTGCTTAAGAAGATACTCTGTCATAATAACGTGGGACCTCTTATAGCCTAACTAGTAAGGGCAAAGTTTGTTATTATAACAAGTATTCTCCTTCTACTACTAAGTAGTCTACCAAGTAGTCTACCGTATACTAAGTGGATATTGCCACCCAAAATTGAGTGGATGCCTCCACTCACTGCTTTCTAGGGATAGCAAGTATATGTCATGTAAAGTGTGTGACAATGTGGAGTTATGTCCTAACTCTAACATAACTACCACATAACTCTATACTAAGTCCATCTTGCACTACTAAGTTTACCTCTTCTCTATAAGAGCAGTTCATGCACTACGACACTTATTCAAATGCCAACCAGACTTAGTACATTTTCTAACTTTGCATTACTAACTCTACATCTCTCTTTAACAGTTTTCACGCACTATGGCATTCACCCTTGCCTATTAGGGTCTATGGCACTCCACTTTTGCCAACTTGGTACTTTGGCCCTAAACTCTTGCCACCTAGGCACTTTGGCCTTTAACTCTTACTAACTAGTCTGTACACTATTTTCTCACTTCTTCATTACTTCCTAAGTGATAGCTAAACAACACTTTGTCACTCATAACCTAAACTTTAATTTATGACAATCCATACTTAATGAATCGCATAACTCTTCCTTTAACATCCCTTGTATGCCACTAGGTCTTTCTCTTTAGAAAATACCCTCTCTAGTGCCTCAGCACTCTTAAAAAGGCATAAACAAAGGATTCTAGCAACTAAGGAACTCAAACAATCAAAAACAACATTTCGATAAGTTTCAGCCCTCAAGCCGCGGCACTCTCTTATCACGTCACGACGCCTCACTCTTGGGTGCCAAGATTCTGCTCCCAACGCCACGACAGTCAAACTCATGTCGCGACATTCAAAGCCATTCATCCTCACACTGCTACATGGCAATTCTCACACCGCGACGCCAACTAGTTTTTTGCATAATTCTGTAGAAAACTCTCGTTTCTGCTCTGTTCTAAAATCTATCTCTGCTTCCAATCATCAAAAATTGGATTCTAGGTAATTTCTAGCATCACCAACATCTTCTAAACTTGTAACATCATTACAACCTATTAATTCACCTATCTATGTTATTGGATTCAAAAACCTCATTTTTATCTCAAAATCAATTCCAAGCTCCTCAATGAACCAAAACGAATTTCCTTAAGCTATAACTAATCACTTTGATCTTACTAGGCTAAAACTATGCTAACCTAATCCTCATAATTGAATAATCAAGCTAAGAACTCAATTTATCATAACCAAACCCCTATCCTATTCACAAAAACTATGTTCATACAAGATGAACATCAAGAAAAAAGATGAATAGAACCCCTGCCTCTGATCTTGGATAGAGATTTTCAAGCTTGCCTTTGCCCTTTAGTTTCTCCTCTTCCTCTTTCTCTCCCACGTTTGTTATTCCTCTTTCTCTCTTCTTCTCTTCTCTTTTTTTTGCTCTATTCCGTGAAAAGTCAAAACAAAGAAGCAAAATCCTAATTTGCTTCTTATAAGATAACCACTAATGTGGTACTGAAAAACCTCATCTGCTATGAACACTTAGATTCCTCCAAATTAAGGTTCCAAACCTCCAACAGACTAGTAATAAATCTTAAGATTTATTAAAAATCCTGTTGCACTTTTTCTCTTCTTTTTCATATCTGCTGGGGGTCAATCTGGCATTAAAAACATAACCAATATGCCTAAAAATACCAAATTAACTCCGGTTGTCTTGAAACTTTAACCACATTTTACTTAGCTCATTTGTGACCTAGAAACAAGTTATCCACACATGTTTACCTCCAAATAGCAGTTTATGCTATTTTCTGAGTCATTTTAGGTCATTTACCACATTCTATGTTGCAGCAAAGTACCTAAACTAACTCAGTTTGTCATAAAACCTAACTAGCATGCTAAACAAGTATTAGACTACCTGTGTAACCTTATACAAGCCTAATATGATTCTTTGGGATGCTACATTTCTCCCTTCCTTTTCAAAAGTTTTGTCCTCAAAATTTGGTCTACCTCATGCAAGAAGTTACAAGCAACTCACATTTAAAACAAGTTCAACCATACTTTACCTTTTCTTGAATCCGTAGGTCACACTGTCTCAAACTCTCCACAAAACTGTAGACTTGGTATCTAACTAAACATTTTTCTTCTGCTGATATTCCTTAGCATAGTGCCCTGGGGGCCTACACTTGTAGCATACGGATTGCCCTACCAAGCAAGACCTACCACCATGCTGCCTCCTACACTTAGAGCACTGACCCTTCTTTAACTCTATCTATTCTTGTAACACCCCTAGATTTAATAACTATGACATAATCGTCATTATACCGCAATCACTAAATTTTTGGTGTGCTACAACTTCTTCATAATACTTTTCCAAATTTGAATTTTTTTTTTCATATATATAAAGGAAATATGAGCCACAAATGGAATAATACATAAGTCGTCGTTAACAGATATGATTCAACAAGATATATGCAAAATACAGTACTTAGAACTAAATAATTGAGTTGAAGCATATAGAGCGTGGCGCATTACTCATACCGCTCACAATGAAATAAATCAAGGTTTACTTCAAAATATGAATATACTAAAAATACATCGAATTATACGTGAGATGCAGTTATACTTAAAATACAAGTAATACAAGAGAAATATAACCTACTCATAATAAGTTCACGACTAACGAGTTGGACACTCCATCGGATCCACCTCGGGATCCTCCCTCGGTTCACCAGAAGACACAAAAACAGGATAGAGGGCGGTCCCATGAGAAGGCGCCCTAGCAGTTGACGCCATGGAATCGTCGTCCTCGCGGGGAGTGTGAATCGGATCACCCCATAACTCCTGAATAGGCAAGATGAACTCCAGATGTATCGAAGTAGTAAGTGTCAGGACAGGATCTCCATCGCGGGTCCTCCTCACGGTCAAGATCAGGTCTCCAACATATCGTATACGCTGTCTAGCCCAGTCGACTCGCCACGCATTGGCGCCACCAGTGAACACAATCCGAACAAACCCAATAGAACTCCTTCTTGACGACATCCTCGAATATAAGAGATCGACCCAAGTAAAATCTGGAAGGACTCAATCACGTCCCCTCAACAGTCTTTAACTAAGAATTACATAGGACAATAATAACATATACAAGAGGTGAGATATCCAACTTCATTAGCAATTATGGCAGCAAGAAACAGAAATGGCGTAAGATGCCCACGTAGCATTACAAGGAATATAAATAGTATCAAGAAGCATACATTAAATAACTTAACAATTCAGGTAGTTATAACATCAATAAGAAAGCAGTTCCAATCATCATATCAATTAAATGCCAAGTGTTGGTAATGATCCGTAAATCCGCAAGCGTACGAGTCGACAAGTAATATAAAGGAGAGTTAGAGTATCGTGTCCCAAGGGATTGATTAATTAGAAGAATGTTAAATTTAATCAAAATTCACAAATTTTTATCCAAGCAAACGAATTGTGAGAATGGGTTGCAATTGAAATAACAATTTAAAGAAACAAAATAAGAAAACACCAAACACTAATTCCACAAGAGAAGATGAGAATGATTAAAGCCTAGGGGTCCCTATTCACTTGCTACTTCAAAGAATAATTGCAATCAACAAGTACCAATCAATGAAATGATATTTGTTAGCTGATAACCTTCAATAGATAAGAGCCTATGTCTAGGACAATTACCCATGCAAAACCTAGTTAATCCACTATGTGTCCATGTGAGTTAACATAAGAATCACTCATTGAGACCAATTATCAAACACTTGCTATGCATGACTAATGGGTATGTGTCCATCCCATTAGCTAATCAACACACTCCATCCAATAGAATGAAATTGAACATACATCAACCATACCATATCCATATTCACAACTCCCTATCTCTAGTTCAATTGGAATACTAAAATCATGCAATTGATGGTCAATCAACAACAAACATTAAGCATAGATATGGATGAACAAAATCAAATTCATTGAAAGGATACCCATTAATTACACATTAATCAAATCCATAGCAAGATCTTAGAGAGCCCCTAGATTAGAGTTTAGTTACACATCATGAAAGAGAAGAAAACAAATGGAATCATAGAACCCATCAAGTTACAAATCAAGAGAGAAAAGGGAAAGAATGAACAAGAATGGTGAGAATCCAATGCTTGATCTTCCTCCTTGATCTTGATTCTTCACTTGAATCACCTCAATCTTCCAAGGTTTTCTTCTCCTCCCACTTTCTCTAGGGATTTCGTGGTTGGTCCCAAAACAGCCTCCTTAGAATCCCCTAAAAAATCAGATAAAAAGGGTCAAATTCGCGAACCAGGGCTCTTACCACGCCTAGGCGTGTTTTTACCACGCTTAGGCGTGGTTATGAAACACATGCTGTCCGGTATTGGACACGCCTAGGCGTGACTTTCCCACGCCTAGGCGTGAGTGTCTCTGTCTGAAATTCCTGAAAACCTGATAGTACCACGCCTAGGCGTGGGTTTGTCAAGCCTAGGCGTGGTTTTGTCAAGCCTAGGCGTGGGTTGGCAGCAGCATCTCCTTTTTTGCATTTTTTTCCAAATTTAAGCTCCTTTTTTAGTTCCTTGGCCCTTCCAAAGCTTTTCCATGTTGAATACCTACATCAAGACAATGTTAAAGTCCATCAAATCATAATCAATCCAATTTCTTTAAATAAAATCCTGAAAGATTCAATTCTCAATCATTTGACTTAACAAGCTTAAATCATCAAAATCATGCATGAATTGAACCTTTGGCCTCTAAAACTTAAGGATAGCATGCTCATATACATTCAAAATCAAGTGAAATAACTTCATTTCCAGAAGTTATCACCAAGTAATATAATGACTCACTGTGCGCATGTACATGATATCAAAATCCTACTCCATGGAGCTAGACACAAACATCAGAGTGAATGATCAGGGAGACATGCCAGTATCTCTTCTGCCTAGGACCAAGTGCTTCCAGAATTCATAATCAACAATTTTGCGCAATAAAGCTCTATATAGCGGCATTATCATAATATCGCGATATAGGACAGTGTCTCAGTCCGGATCATCGGTGTATTTGCATCGGTCTGTCTCATGACCCAGAAGGGCTACCAATTGTCTGCTGTGAGACGCCCGTGCCTCGATGCCCCCAAGGTCAACAGCAGGACCTACACTAGTCTATTTGCACCCACACTAAGGTGTGATTCAACTCCTAGGCAACATAGCCTTGACAAATAGTCTATTGGACTTTTACAATGCATGATGACCCAATACATATATCATTATTTATCATGTATATTCATTAATAAAATACTTTCAGTAATATACCATAATTTGGCTAATATAAGCATTCACACAACTGGGTCCACCACATGGGTCCACACTAAATATTATTAAGTCCCTTTAAGTGTGCATTATGCTTTTTGAGTGCATTATGAACTTGTACTTAAATTTCTACATTCTTCTTAGTAATTTTCTCCCTTTGGGGGAAATTCTCTTATAATGCTCAATTGATTTTCATTACTTTAATTAAATAGTTCCTCACTTAAATTTTAGTATAACCATCTTAGAATAGATTGAATTGGGCTCTTTCGATATTCTTACTTTTGTTTATGATCTTCCATTAATTATAAATTGTCCTAAGCCTTTGAGCACTAATTCATCTTTTGATCATTTCCTTTTTATGAGTGTCCACTTACTTCAAAATGTGTAGTTGATTTAAATTCACTTTAATTTGACGTTTCTTGGTCATTGAGTTCCTTACTTTAATTTTGGTCATACTTACTTGTAGAATTATTTCAAAGATCTTCCCCAAGTCTTACACATCCTTATTCGTTCTTAAAGTCCAAAGAGTTCCTTCAGGTTACCAAATTAATTTCTTTCCATTACACAATCCTGTTACTTAGTCACTTGATTAATTAAATGTCATAGTTGTATGAAGTCACATAATTAGGTCATTTTCAACCCTAGAGGCCGTGAGCCTCACTAAGCCTTAGGATTCCAAATTTTCATTCCATTAATTTCATATTGTCCACTTGATTAGCTATGTCTTCCACTTGTTATAAATTTTCACCAAGAACCCTAATTTAGGGCCCTAAGGCCGTGAGCCTCCTAGAGGTGATCTAGGTCATTTTCTTCCATTTTAGGTTTCCAATCCATCCAAACATACCAATATACATAACCAATCAATCAAATAACTTAAACAAATTAAAAACAATATGTAATCATACAAATCATACAAACAAAGAGAGTAACCCTTCTAGGGTCTCTCACCACCAATCACAAAATCAAGTTTCCTACTACCAAGAGAGGTTGAAGAGGATTATCTCCCTCTTACCAAAGAGAAGGAAACAAGAAATGGAACTCCCTTGAAGCTCCTTGCAATTTTCGGATGCACACCTCCAAGAACCCTAAAATTTACAACTTCATGAAATCAAGAAGAAGACTTGAAAAAGAATGGATCAATGGTCATAAAGAAGACCTTGAACACGAAAATAAGAGAAAAGGGTGAGGAATCAAGAACCTTACCCAAAAGCTTGGAGCTTGAAGCTTGAAGCTTGAAGAAGAAGATGGTGAAGATGAAACCTTTTCAAGAAACTTTCAACTAGCAAAGTGTTTAGAATGTGGAGGAGATTAAGAAAATGTGTTTAGTTGAAAATTTTGTGATGGTTGAGGGCTTGAGGAAGGGCTGGCCGTGAGGTGTTCTAGAGAGAAGGAGGAGAAAAAAAAATGAAAGGAAGATGAAGGTAGAGAGAGAAGTTGATAGTAGAAAGTGAAAGGTGCTTTAGGGTTTGAAATTGGAAAGTAATGATTTAATTAATTGAAGTGTAATTTGGGCTCCAAATTGAAGCATTCAGCTGTGTGGTGAGAGGAGAGAATGGAGGGAAAGTGGTCACTTGCTTTTAGGGTTAGCATGTGGGAAATTGTAAAAAGTAGATATGATTAGACATAAAGTAGATTACATTAGGATAGGATAATGTGATTTAGTAATTAAATAATATGGTGGTTAGGATTTTACTACAAGCTATTACCCAATGGGTAATCATTGTAGTACACAAGCCAGTAATAATTATTCATCGAATAATAGAGCGTACTACAAAATTTTATTTAACAGTGCGTACAGAGATTTTATTTATCAGATAAAACCTCAAAAAATGTAAACCTCATAAACTGTACCCGACCTCGGGTTTAGTGAGATCCCCCGTCGACATGTCCACAGTCCAAAGTTTACCAGCCTCAGGGAAAACATTTCGTTCTCCCGGCTCCACTCAGCGCGCACGTAAAATGAGAAATATACTAAAATATTCAACATTTTCTGAAAAATTCTCAAAAATTCTCAAAAATCATAAATATTAGAAAATGACTATTCGTCATGAAACAAACAATTTCTGGAGTGTTACACTAATTCTGCTCAGTGTG
The DNA here is from genome assembly GCA_029884595.1 of Ormosia semicastrata. Lineage (NCBI taxonomy): Eukaryota > Viridiplantae > Streptophyta > Magnoliopsida > Fabales > Fabaceae > Ormosia > Ormosia semicastrata. The sequence goes on along the minus strand of JAQQTO010000062.1, from coordinate 10,984,207 downwards.
CACGCAAAATGAAAAATATATTAAAATATTTGATGTTTCCGAAAAATTCTAGAAAAATTTCCAAAAATCACAAATATTGGAAAATGACTATTTGTGATGAAACAAATAATTTTTGGAGCGTTACACTGACTCTGCTCAATGTACACATAAAATGAAAAATATATTAAAATATTCAACGTTTCAAGAAAATTTTTGAAAAATTCCTAAAAATCTCAAATATTATAAAACGACTATTTATGATGAATGAGATAATTTTCGGGATGTTACAGTTCTGATTTCCCTTTTTCACCCGTGGTGAACTTCTGTTTACTATGCTTCTTTCCATACTTCGCACACTATTGGTTCCACTCTCTTACTTGAACCTGCTTTCCTTTATCTGGTAGAAACTGAGACCAAGAAATACTCTCACTAGCTTCAACACTTGTCCTTTTCCTTTTCAAAGAACTTACTGACTTGTTCTCCCTTTCACTTAACTGGTCCTTTGCTGCCACTAAAGAAACTAGCTATTGAGATGGATCAGTTTCAATCCTCTAAGAATCCTACTAATTACAGCAACTTGCTCCTTCATAGCTGTTGCCATTGCCATTAACACTTCTGCCAAAGTAGGGCTTTCACCAAATGAGCTCCTATCCTTCCGAGTTCGCTTAGGAGATGTCATAGTTTCCTATACACAAAGAAATAATAAATATTGAGCTGCAGTCTCAACATTTTGTAACTGTGCAATAGTAGCTAACGACAAACCAACCTAAGGCAACTCATGCAATTCTAGCATCACATCTAACATATGAGACAAGAAATGCATAGCACTAGCAGAAAAACACCAAACGTGTTTAAGCTTAGTTAGTCCATACATCGGCTCAACAGGATGAACTGCTTTGATACCATAATGTAACACCCTAATACTAATATCCTAGTATAACAAGCATACTCTAGGATAAACAACATTAGTTATGCTACTTCTAACTTAAATATCATACTAATCCATATCATTTAAGCAAATAATAATGGAGAGCCTTGCAGAAACTAAAAGTTATATACATACATATTGTCACAAAGGGCTCATTATGTACATAAACTTTATACAACTAAAAGCAAAGTAAATAAATACAAAGCTTTAAACTACTAAGCACAAAACTACTATTCTAGTCTTCAAACTTTTCTTCTTGCCTTTGGAGAGCTTCCACCTAGATTTACATGGCAACAAATGGGGTAAGAAACCATATTTCTCAATATAAGTATACCAAAACTAGCAGTCTAAACATTCAAAAATGAATAAACTCATCTTAAAATGATAAACATACTAAAACTCATAGCATAAGAACCATTACAAAACCTCCTCTCTCTTTGTAACATTCCTAAGTAATTCTATACTTCTGATCTGATAACCGAAACCACGATGATAACAAATAACTGCCCATACAATCATTTGAAAATCATCAACTAGACAATCGCCCATACAGCTGTCTGATGCGTGAAATCCGTAAGTGTACGGTTTCGTCATCAAGTAATAAAAAGATCGAATCCACAGGGACTGTGTCTATGAATACCAATTAATTAATTAATTCAATTAAATTAAACAAAAGGGAATATGATTGTTTATTAAGAAGAACGTAATAACAAAACAATTAAATAAAAATCAAGAAAACAGAATTCAGAACAAAAATAGCAAGTAATCAAGAATGGTATTCAGATTCAAGAAAGCTTCCAAGATTGGGATACCACAATGATACAAGATAAATCCTAATTGACAACCTTTTTATTAAATCTAAAATTCAATTGAAGGTGCATTACCCTAAATTAGTTAATGTTCTTTCTCAAGATACAAGATCCGTGCCCAATTAAACCAATTCCTACTCTCGTGGTAATTGAATTTAAATTGAACTCATTACGCTTTGTGATAATTCATTGAATCCTCGAAAGGCTAAAACTACTCTCGTGATTTAGACCTTAAGTTCAATTCTTATGGTTCCAACACTTAGGTTCACCTCTCAGTACGTCCCTAAATGCCTATGAGATGCAAATAAGTGGCTAGCAAATTCACATGAATAAAAGCAATAAGAATTGAATCAAAGAACATTCAAAATTAATAAAAGGGGAAACAACGTCAATTAATCATTATCAATGTATCAAAGGGCATTACCCAATCCTAGAAACAAAAGAAACTACTCAGACATAGAGAAGAAGAGACAAGAAATCAAACTTAAAAATATCCCAAACCCGTAACAATGGAAGAAGAAGGGAGAAAGATGAAGAACCCAAGCCTCCTTTGTGCCTCCTTTTAAACCAAACTAGAACCCCCTCATTGTATTTAGAACATCTATTTATAACCCTAGGGTTTTTAATTGGCTAAAAAGCCCCAAAAGAAATAAAAATAAAAACTAAAATTCTGCTGCACGCTGCGAACCACGGCCGTGGTTCATTCCATGGCCAGGCCGTGGAACTTGCTGTCAGAATTCCATGGGGCCGTGGATCATTCCACGGCCAGGCCGTGGAACTCCCTGGAATCTCTCTTTTCCTCCTTCAAGTTGCTGCTCGATCCATGGCCGTGGTTTAATCCACGGGCAGGCCGTGGATCCCTCTAGAATGGTCTTTTTGCACCTTTTTGCTATCCATTAAGCTCCAACTTCAATCATGCAAGCTTCCATCCATTCCAAGGCCAATTTAGCACAAATCCTACACAAGAACACCAAAAACACCGCAGTTATCCGAACTAAGGGAAAAACTAACTAAAAAGGAAAACTAAAATGCCTAAAATGCTCAAGAATGCATGTAAAACAAGAACAAAACATGATGTTGTTTCACACACATCAAATCCCCCCAAGCTTAAGACTTTGCTTGTCCTCAAGCAAAAATTAAAGTCAAACCGAGAAGTGGGATCAAAAGAAAATAATGAATGAGGAACCCGAGAAAACAATATCCAAGCAATAGGCTAAGGCAAACAAAGAAACTAAGAGGTAATCAAAATCAAGTCCAATTAGAGGCTAAGTTCTAAGAAATCATGCATCCTCACTAATTGAATTAAGTTCACTCCACTAACCACACTCAGAGTATTTAAGGGTGAAGACAATGCGCTCAAAATCCTTAAAAGAAAATGCACTTCCATATGCTTGATAAGAAACCAGATTTCCACTAATAATCAGCATACATGCAAGAATCAAAAGGTCTTTCAAGGGTTGTAATGGGGCCATGGGAATAATGTTAGGTAAGATAGAGAAAAGAAGGTATGCACAAAGGGTTTATCAAAATTTTCAATAAGCTCAAGAAATCCAATAGAACATAAATGGAGCAAAGACAATCTTTCAATCTAAAACATAACTCCACATTTCAAAGAATTTTCTTCCTTTCTTTTTCTTCTTCTCTTTCTCCTCTTTTTCAAGCTTTCATCTTATGATTTTCTTTTATTTTTTATTTTTTTTCTTTTTTTTAGGAAGAGGAAGAGGAAGCTTAAATACATATAATTCCCAATACAAATTTCACGCCCAATTCGCTCCATTTAATATTCTAAATGATAACCAACAATGTTTTAGCATAGGTATCAAGAAAACAAGTATGCAGTAGGCTCAAAATGGGCAACTAGTGGATGAAAGTGTAACAAATTCAGAAGGCCAGAAAAATACCTAAGATGCCTTAATCACATTCAAGCATGCAACCAAAAATTTTACCTCAAAAAGGTTTCAAATCAAGTTCTAGAGCACATGATCAATGAAGAACATCACTCAACACAAAGAATGGGAACAAAAATCATACAGTGCATAAGTCCCATATAAGCTCAAAACTCACATTTAGAGGTTTAAAAATTCAATAAGAAGCACAAATTCAGAGAACATTATGCTAATTATCAACTATCAAAAGATCACCTCTACTATCAATTAAAACAATGTCTGTAGCCAACTACATGAATCAACAAATTGGGTTCCAAATCAATACCATCTCAAAATCCTCAAAAGAGAGGGGCACAAGTTCAACCAAAACACCAAGAGATATGATGGTGTGAAAATGCAACATGAAAATGCAATGCAAAACAAGACATGAGAATGCATGAAACTAATAAGAATGAAAATAAGAAAATGAAAAAGAAAATACCCCCCCAAGCTTAGAACTTACATTGTCCCCAATGTAAAAATCTAAAACTAGAGAAGGGAGAAAAGAAATGAACTCACTGCGGTGGTGGAAAAACTTCTGGTGTTCAATACATGGCCATGGAATTTTCCATGGGTTTGGTGTGGAACCTTCTGACATCACTCTTCTTCAAATTTGAGCTTCCAAAAGGGTCAAACCTAAAAAAAATCCAAAAGACAAACATCAAAACAACAATCTAACACACAAAATCAAAATAATAAAAATAAAAATAAAAAGGAAAATAAAAAAAAACAAAGAAGCTTGGGTTGCCTCCCAAGAAGCGCTTATTTAACAAAACAATTAAATAAAAATCAAGAAAACAGAATTCAGAACAAAAATAGTAAGTAATCAAGAATGGTATTCAGATTCAAGAAAGCTTCCAAGATTGGGATACCACAATGATACAAGATAAATCCTAATTAACAACCTTTTTATTAAATCTAAAATTCAATTGAAGGTGAATTACCCTAAATTAGTTAATGTTCTTTCTCAAGATACAAGATCTGTGCCCAATTAAACTAATTCCTACTCTCGTGGTAATTAAATTTAAATTGAACCCATTACGCTTTGTGATAATTCATTGAATTCTCGAAAGGCTAAAACTACTCTCGTGATTTAGACCTTAAGTTCAATTCTTATGGTTCCAATACTTAGGTTCACCTCTCAGTACGTCCCTAAATGCCTACGAGATGCAAATAAGTGGCCAGTAAATTCACATGAATAAAAGTAATAAGAATTGAATCAAAGAACATTCAAAATTAATAAAAGGGAAAACAACGTCAATCAATCATTATCAATGTATCAAAGGGCATTGCCCAATCCTAGAAACAAAAGAAACTACTCAGACATAGAGAAGAAGAGACAAGAAATCAAACTTAAAAACATCCCAAACCCGTAACAATGGAAGAAGAAGGGAGAAAGATGAAGAACCCAAGCCTCCTTTGTGCCTCCTTTTGAACCAAACTAGAACCCCCTCATTGTATTCAGAACCTTTATTTATAACCCTAGGGTTTTTAATTGGCTAAAAAGCCCCAAAAGAAACAAAAATAAAAACTAAAATTCTGCTGCACGCTGCAAACCGCGGCCGTGGTTCATTCCACGGCCAGGCCGTGGAACTTGCTGTCAGAATTCCATGGGGCCGTGGATCATTCCACGGCCAGGCCGTGGAACTCCCTGGAATCTCTCTTTTCCTCCTTCAAGTTGCTGCTCGATCCATGGCCGTGGTTTAATCCACGGGCAGGCCATGGATCCCTCTAGAATGGTCTTTTTGCACCTTTTTGCTATCCATTAAGCTCCAACTTCAATCATGCAAGCTTCCATCCATTCCAAGGCCAATTTAGCACAAATCCTACACAAGAACACCAAAAACACCGCAGTTATCCGAACTAAGGGAAAAACTAACTAAAAAGGAAAACTAAAATGCCTAAAATGCTCAAGAATGCATATAAAACAAGAACAAAACATGATGTTGTTTCACACACATCACTGTCACCAAAAGCACAAAGCAATAACCAAATATACATAACAAGGACACAAATTCAAATCTAAACAAATAATAAATTATTAAATGATAAGATGATGTATGCTCGAAGAAAAATATGTGCAGTGTAGGTGTAGTGTCGTGATACTTAACTATTCCCCCGTGCTCAAGAAGATACTCTGTCATAATAACGTGGGACCTCTTATAGCCTAACTAGTAAGGGCAAAGTTTGTTACTATAACAAGTATTTTCCTTCTACTACTAAGTAGTCTACAAAGTAGTCTACCGTATACTAGGTGGATATTGCCACCCAAAATTGAGTGGATGCTTCCACTCACTGCTCTCTAGGGATAGTAAGTATATGTGATGTGAAGTGTGTGACAATGCGGAGTTATGTCCTAACTCTAACATAACTACCACATAACTCTATACTAAGTCCATCTTGCACTACTAAGTTTACCTCTTCTCTATAAGAGCGGTTCATGCACTACGACACTTATCTAAATATCAACTAGACTTAGTATACTTTTTAACTTTGTATTACTAACTCTACATCTCTCTTTAACAGTTTTCACGCACTATGGCATTCACCTTTGCCCACTAGGGTCTATAGCACTCCACTTTTGCTAACTTAGCACTTTAGCCTTTAATTCTTGCCAACTAGTTTGTACACTATTTTCTCACTTCCTCATTACTTCCTAAGTGATATCTAAGCAATACTTTGTCACTCATAAACTGAACTTTAATCAATGACAATCCATACTTAATGAATCGCACAACTCTTCCTTGAACTTCCCTTGTATGCCATTAGGTCTTTCTCTCTATGAAATACCCTCTCTAGTGCCTCAACACTCTTAAAAAGGCATAAACAAAGGATTCTAGTAACTAAGGAACTCAAACAATCAAAAACAACATTTTGGTAAGTTTCAACCCTCAAGTCGCGGCACTCTGTTATCACGTCGCGGCGCCCCGCTCTCGGGTGCCAAGACTCTGCTCCCAACGCCGCGGCATTCAAACTCACGCCACAGTATTCGAAGCCATTCATCCTCACGTTGCGGCACGATGATTCTCACACTGCGATGCTAACTAGTTTTCTGCATAATTCTGTAGAAAACTCTCAGTTCTGCTCTATTCTAAAAACTATCTCTGCTTTCAATCATCAAAAATTGGATTCTAGGTAATTTCTAGCATCACCAACATCTTCTAAACCTGTTGTAACATCATTACAACCTATTAATTCACCTATCCATGTCATTGGATTTGAAAACTTCACTTTTATCTCAAAATCAATTCCAAGCTCCTCAATGAACCAAAATGGATTTCCTTAAGCTATAACTGATCACTTTGATCTTACTAGGCTAAACCTATCTTAACCTAATCCTCATAATTCAATAATCAAGCTAAGAACTCAATTTGGCATAACCAAACCCCTATCCTATTCACAAAAACCATGTTCATACAAGATGAACGTCAAGGAAAAAGATGAATAGAACCCCTACCTCTGATCTTGGATAGAGATCTTCAAGCTTGCCCTTGCCCTTGAGCTTATCCCCTTCCTCTTTGTCTCCCATGGCCGTTGCTCCTCTTTCTCTCTTCTTCTCTTCTCTTTTCTTTGCTCTCTTCCATGAAAAGTGAAAACAAAGAAGCAAAATCCTAATTTGCGTCTTATAAGATAACCACTAATGTGGTACTGAAAAACCTCATCTGCTATGATCACTTAGATTCCTTCGAATCAAGGTTCCAAACCTCCAACAGACTAGTAATAAATCCTAAGATTCATTAAAAATCTTGTTGCACCTCTTCTCTACTTTTCCATATCTGCTGGGGGTCAATCTAACATTAAAAACACAACCAGTATGCCTAAAAATATCAAATTAACTCTGATTGTCTTGAAACTTTAACCACATTTTATTTAGCTCATTTGTGACCTAGAAACAAGTTATCCACACATGTTTCCCTCCAAATAGCAGTTTATGCTATTTTTTGAGTCATTTTAGGTCATTTACTACATTCTATGTTGCAGCAAAGTGCCTAAACTAACTCAGTTTGTCACAAAACTTAACTAGTATGCTAAACAAGTATTAGAATACCTTTGTAACCTTATACAAGCCTAATATGATTCTTTGGGATGTTACACCCTGGCCTCGATATGATCTCTTGATCCTACTATTATGTTTAACAGAAAACCACACGCCCCTATCCCCGGTGTCTTTTGACACGGGTCATGTGATTTATGCAACCAAAAGAGATTGGTAACAACATTCACATGCCCAACCCGTTTCTTTTGACATGGGGCATGTAATTTCTAGGATTTTTCCCCCTTTCTAACAAAATATAACACCCCCTAGGTGTGAAATCGCATGGGCCGTGTCTTTCATGTAAAGGGAAGAAGATATGTTGCAGCAATCACATGGCTCCCCTGTGTGAAATCACAAGGGTCGTGTGATGCCTAAACACATAAACCCATTTAAATATAATATAACACATCTCTCTGGTGTTTTTGGCATGGGTCGTATTGTTGGGGTGCAAAAACATAATGCTTCCTTACTCTCATGAATTTTAAACATTTTTATGGTGCTTCCTCTTCTGGTTTCCCCAATTCATTGTCTCATCCTTTAAACATCACTAAGGACATTGCCTCAAACAAGCTTGACCATGAACTAAAAGAAAACACTAACAAATATAACCAAAATCAACAAATCTAAATAGAAAAAAGTAAAAGAAACTTAGGTTGCCTACCAAGAAGCATTTGTTTGAAGTCCTAAGCTTGACTTTGTTAGTTAAGCTTCATGAAGATGGCTTAAAGTAAGAGAAAGAGGATATCTCCTTTCCACTTTCAAAGTAATGATTCAATCCTTGGTCAATGACCTTAGAGGTGGCTTTAAAAAGCATTTTGAACTCTAAATGGTACTAGTTATCCTGAATGCGCTTTGGCATAAGAGATTCCACTAGGCTATGCTAGTTTTAATTGATCAAAAGATAAGGGACCAATTTACAATGAAACATGGATAGTTGGAGGACCTTTCTCTGTTTCAACAATCATGGAAATAGGAAGGTCAACATCAATAAATGGTGAGGAACCCTTGCTAGTTAAATCCTTGTAAGACTTATCTTCAACGAAATTAATGGGGGCATAGAGATATGATGTTGGTGAAGACTTAGCAAAAATATTGATAGTCACTTGATCTCTATCCACCCTCAAAATGAGTTCACCTTTAGGTACATCACTCAATGCTCTAGATGTTGCCCAAAATGGTCTCCTTAAGATTGATGGAATGTGATGGTCTTCGTCCACGTTGAAGAAGTCCGTAGGAAAAATGAATTTCTCTACCTTTACTAAAACATCCTCTACCATACCCCAATGATATAAATGTGACCTATCAATAAGTTATAACATGGTGAAAGTGGGTTTTGGATCTCTCAAACCTAGTTGTTCATAAATGTACAATGGCATCAAGTTCACACTAGCGCCCAAATCATAAAATATTTTTTTTGAAAATTGTGCACTAATATCACAAGGAATGGTAAAACTATAGGGGTCCTTGAGCTTTGGAGGCAACTTCTTTTGTAAAATAGCACTACACTCTTGAGTAAGTGTCACAGTGATGCCATCTTCCAACTTTCTCTTCCTAAATAAATGTTCTTTCATAAATTTGAGATACTAGGGTATTTATTTTAGAGCTTCCATAAGTGGAATGTTGATATGTAGCTTTCAGAATACATCTAGGAACTTAGAAAACTACTTCTCTTGGTTTTGCTTCTTCAATAGTTGTGGATATGAAAATCTATCATAAGGTGGTGGGACATAAGGTTTATCCCAATCAAGCTCCTTCTTCTTTCACCCTTTGGTTTGTTCTTCTTATTAGATAATTTTTCTTGATCCTTGACTTGATGGAGAACCTTTTTCTACTTGCTCGTGAATAACCTCCTCCATAGGCTTCTTAACTTTCTCTTCAAGCTTTGTACAACTCCAAAGGGTGATGGTCATGCATTGTTCTTTGGGGCCATCTTTTAGGATAATGATGGTATCACTAGGAAATGAACCCGGTTGCCTACTACTCAACATTTGGGCTAGTTGTCCCACTTGTTTCTCCTAATTTTTAGATAGAAGTTTCATGATTCTTGAAATTAACCCTTGTTTCTTGCATGAAATCCAAGGTTTACTGGACAAAGGTGGATGTTTTCCTAGAGAGAGTTTTAATAGTAGCCTCCAAAGAAGTTGTCTTGCCTTGTTGGTCATTTTGTTGCAATCCTTGATTGTTCCATGAAAATTTTGGGTGATTCCATCATCCTGGATTATAAGTGTTAGAATAGGAGTTATTTTAGGATCTTGGAGGATTTTCCATGTAATTAACTTGCTCTTGTGATGTTAAACTTGGACTATTAGCTTCACAATGGCTATTAATATGATTACCTCCACAAAAATCACATACCAAAGGTGAAGGATTGGAATTCGCTACACTAACTTGCATTTGACCTAGTTGCTTGCTTGGTAAAGTTTGAAAACTGTTGAGAAAGTGTTTTGTTCTAAGTAAGAAGAGCATCCAAAGTGTCAAGCTCCATTACTCATCTCTTCACTATAGATCTCCTAATAGCCATTTGATACTTGTTAGCCTCCATAGTCTCTAGCAATTATTGAACCTCTTCAGGAGTTTGAAATATTCAAAGAACCACTAGTAGACAAATCCACCATTGACCTTATAAGAAGGTTCAGATTCATGTAAAAAATTTGAATTTGTTTCCAGTCATCAAAGCCATGATTTGGGCATCTTCTCAGTGGTTCTTTATATCTTTCACATGGTTCATATAATGATTTCGCATCCTTTTGAGAAAAATAAGTGATTTCACCCCTCATCTTCATATACTTGGATGAAAGGAAGAATCTGTCTAGGAATTTCCCAACCAAATCATCCCATGTAGTAATACTTCCTTGAGGTTGAGCTTGTAGCTAGTTCTTAGCTTTATCCTTTAAGAAGAATGGGGAAAACCTAAGTTGAATGGCATTTTCCCTTGCCCCATTGACTTTGATGTTGTCACACAATTGTAGAAAATTGGCAATATGCAAGTTTGGGTCATCTAGATCACTTCCCCCAAATTGATCTTGCTAAACTATGATAAAGATAAAAGGTTTAATCTTGAAGTTGTTCTAATGGCGGACTATGATAAAGATAGAATATTCACCCAATGCGTCGTCTAAGTGCTATGTTCTCTTCTACCATGGCTTCATTTTTAGTTTTTTTTCTTTATCTTTCTTTTAGCTAACATTTTTGTTCGCTCTTTCTGTCTTTCTAATCTCCAAATCAAAGAGTAAAGAATTGGGGTCAACAGTAGCTTGTAGAAAACAAAACACACAAAACACTTAAGAACAGAAAAATAAAAATTAAAACATAAAATAAAAAAAATAAAATGATGCCTAGATTAGTATCTTTCTAGGTACTGATGATATTGACTAAATCACTCAATCCCCAACAATGGCACAAAAAACTTATTAACTAATTTGGCAGTGTACCAAATCACAAAAATAATAACGTGGTGAGGAAGTATCGTTCCCACAAAGATTGAGTTATCAATTACCACTTCACTAATCTAACTACTATCTAGGCAAAGTTTGATTCAAAAGGAGTTTCAAAGCAAGACAAATAACTTGAAGAAAATCAAAACAAACAAATTAAATAACTTGAAAGCAGTAAAGAAACCACAATAGCAAATTAGAGAGTGACACTCAACGTTAAAAGCTCCAGGGATCCGATTTCACTTGGTTTTTCTTACTAGTATTTAGGATACTAACCTAATTAAGTTCTAATTAATTAATGGAGAGATTCCTTAATTTAACTAATACCCAAATCCTTGGAGCATCAATCCTCTTTAGTCCTAGAAATACAATCAATTCCTTAACTGAATCCTAAAAATTAAAGGCATTATGTGATCTATGGAATCTCAAACAAAATCCACACAACCAATAACTTCTATTCCTACATAATCAAGATTATGGCATTTATCACTTATGAATAATTTAGGGTCATTTTATTAGTGTCGAAATCCTTCATTTACATAGTTGTAATAACAAAACATAGAAAACCTTGAAATAGTTTCTATTATTAACTATACTTGAGTTTCTTCGCATTCTAGTAGTTCTTAATGCGCTTGCTAGTGATAGTTTCTGAGGTATAGGCACTTATATCTGTCTTAGATGTGATCTAATAGGGCCTTCCTAATTTGGTGCTAATTTTCCTTGAGACGCATTTTTCAGCCAATACTCGCTCTGTGCAAAACAAGGTCACCGAGCATAAACCTTTGTGGAATTACTTTGGCATTTTATTGGGATGCCATTCTCTGTTTGATGGCGGGTTTAAGGATATGTACGATGCGGCACTATTCTTCTAGCAAATCCAGGTTCTAGCGAATGAGCTTTGGGTTAATATCCTCAGAGAAGTGTTGTCTCCTCTAACTGGCTTCTTCGATTTCAACCGGAATCATCGCCTCATAGCCATAGGTCAACTTGAAGGGAGTTTCCCCAATGGGGGAGTGTAGTATGGTCCAGTATACTTAAAGAACATGATCAATTTGCTCTGCCCACTTTCCTTGTACTTTGTCCAACCTTTTCTTGGTACCTCAAAGAATAACCCGATTAGCGACCTCAGCCTAGCCATTCATTTTTCAGTGCTCTACTGGGGTGAAGTGTTGTTTGATGTAGAGTTTGGAGAGAAAATCATGCTTGATCAATGAATTGGGTGCCATTGTCCATTATGATTGACTCTAGTACCCCAAATTTGTGAATAATGTTTCTATAAGTAAACTTTTGTATATGGGTTGAGGTGATGGTCAACAACGACTCTACTTCTATCCACTTAGTGAAGTAGTCTACGACTACCACTAAGTATTTCACTTACTCGGGTACTTAAGGAAATGTGCCTAAGATGTCCATTCCTCATTAATAGAAAAACTAGAGCATGGACATCATTGAGAGTTCTTCTAAAAGGGCAAAGCAGACATTCAAGAACTACTTATACTTATTGCATTTATGGACGTGATCCATAGAATCAACCTCTATACTAGGCCAACAGTATCCCGCTCGTAACGTCTTTCGAGCTAATACTTTCCCTCCAAGTTGATGTTTCGCAGCCCCCTTTATGGATCTTGACTAAAATATATTCAGCTTCTTTTGGCCTAAGACCTTAAGGAGAGTGGATGAGAAGCCATGGCAGTATAGCTAATTATCATAAAGTGTATACCACATCACGATTCATACCAACTTTTGGGCTACTTTTCGATCTTTGGGCAAGGTTCCATCTCAGAGGTAAGCAGTAATAGGAGTTATCCAAGTTTCTTGTTCTTCAAGCAATAGGACTTCGGAGTCCATAATGCTTAGTGTCAACAGAGTTTCCTAGATCATAGATCTGTTGTTGCTGGTACTCTTTATGTTGGTAAGCTTTAAAAAGATATTGGCCTAGGAATTTTTCCCTCTAGGGATGTGTTCAACCTTAGCACTTGTAAAATTCTCTAAAAGTTTCTTCACTTTAGCCAAGTATTTTTTGTAGGAAAGGCTCTTTGGCCTGGTACTCACCTCGAATTTAGGTCATTAATTGGGAATCATTGCATAGAGTTATATTGGAGGCTCCTATTTCTCTAGCCATAGTGATACCCGAAATATAGGCTTTGTACTCCACCTAGTTGTTTAGGGTTAGAAACTCGAACTTCAAAAAATGCTCGAGGGTAAGTTTGAATTCATTCTCCAGTATGACACCGGCACTACTCCCCTTAGGATTTGAGGAGCCATCTACGTAAATAGTCCAAGAATTCCCTTTGGGATGGCCAGTGTCCAATATGAGCTCTACTAGGAAGTTAGATAAGACCTACACCTTTATTGCTTGCCTTGGATCATAGGTAATTTCAAACTCAGAAAGTTCTACAAACTAAGCAATCATTCTCCCGATGAGGTCTGATTTGTGCAATACTTGACAAATTGGATGGTCCATCTTTACCATGATAGGATGACATTGAAAGTATTACCAAAGTCTCTTAGCTGTAGTCAGGTGTTCCAGTGCCAACTTTTCAATTTTTTAATATTGGAGCTCGGTTCACTACAACACTTTACTCACAAAATACACTGGTCTTTGGCCATTCAGAGTTTTTCTTATTAAGATTGAGCTAATAGCCTCATCATTGACAAAAAGGTAAGTATATAATGTCTCTCTGTTCTCTGGTCTTGTCAAGATAGGGGGTAAAGCCAAAGTGTTCTTCAAGTCCTGGAATGCGGCCTTGCACGCCGGGGTCTACTCGAAGTCTTTTCCCTTTTTTAAGGAGTTGGTGTAACACCACAAAACTAATACTTTAAGTATATCCAGATTACACAAAAGTATTTAGATTTAGGCACGTCATGGATAAACTATTATTTTCCTTGATAATTAACTATACTGATTCTATTTCTTATTTGAGTCTTATGAGGGATAATAATATTTCCAAGTATAATTATACACCTAAAAAAAGCCTATTATATACTTATCATGTACAAGCCATACTGACATTAGTATTTCATACAATCTAGTACATTAGTATTCAAGTGATACATACCAAGCCTTTATAGGCATATGTACATATAAACTACATACAAAGCACTACATAATTATAAGTACATGGCAACAGTAAAAAAGAATAAGCAATTCTATACTACATCAACATCTTCATCTCTACTCCATAGAAGGGTCACGTGCTAGAATTATCAAGGAAAGAAAGAATAAAGGGGTGAGAATTCTAGAAATTCTCAGTATTTCTAATATTTAAATGTCATCATAACAATTCTAGTTGCTTCGGAGAATCAAAACAATTCCTAAAATATTCTATGGAAAGGTGGCTAATGCCAAAATGGTTCCTGTCTCTGCCTGATGGCAGAAATTCAATTTTAATAATTGATCATTAACATACACTCAAATAATATAAATATTTCAAGCACATCATCAATAAATCATAAGAATCATCAGAGTTTTATCAAAATATAAACAATATCTCACTATCATTAGAATATTTACAATTTCTCGAGATGAAAATATTCATTGTCAAATCTATGATTTACATCTATATGACAATTTTATGATAATGTGCAAATGCTCAAGCAATGCCATAAATCTTTCTTTTAGTGCTCATTAATTATCATCTTTATTAGTATATTCCCCAAACCCATGTCCTTTTATATCAAATATGTAGGGAGGGAATGTCACTTTCTCGCACTACCCTAGTAAGGAGGGAATGTCGCATCCACACACTACCAATCATCTAGGATCACTCCCAAGTATGAAGATCATTTCCAATATCAATCACTAGTCAAATCAAACAATGAGCTACGATTCATAAGGGAATAACATCTAAGGAGTAAATCATTTTCTAGTACATCTCATAAACAAAACAAGTGTGCATCACAATTTATCTCATCATCATCACAAGTGCACTTCACAATTCATCACGTAGATATATCAAGTGTACATCATCTTAATCTCATAAGTAACAAGTGCACATTCATAGACTTAAGTCACCTTACTTAGTGAACTTAATTAAATTTCATTACATCATATAGTATAGATGTATCCATTTGAATTTTTATGTAGTAGAGAACTCTATTTGCTCAAAACAGGGGACTGATAATCGATTATCACACACGTTTAATCTTATTTTGTAACTTGATAATCGATTATCGCTATCCTATCCTGATAATCGATTATCGCTATCCAATAGTAGCCTTCTATAAGTTGATAATTAATTATCACCACTTGATAATCGATTATCACATAACAGTATTAACATTCTATAATATGATAATCGATTATCACCACTTGATAATCGATTATCACAAGCCAGCATTAGCATTTTGTAAGTTGATAATCGATTATCTTATTTGATAATCGATTATCACCCTCAAGTATTAGGATTTTGTAAATTGATAATCGATTATCATATTTGAAAATCAATCATCAGCCTCGAGCATTAGCATTTTGGAAATTGATAATCGATCATTAGATATGATAATCAATTATCAAATGCATTTCCACAACCAGAATAAGCTCTCAAATATGGTAATCTAAAAAAAAATACATTTCCTTTCATTTACAATCAAGAATACATCATGCTTCTATATATATTATCAAGCCAAAAATTCACAAGGTTTAACAATAATGATTAAACTAACAAAATTCCTTATATCACTAACCTCAAATCCTTAAAGATTTATAGATATCCTCAAGTTCAACAATCATATATATATGTATATGCCATCAATTCAACATAAAACTCATAAGAACAATTCTTAAACCAATCCATTAATACATGATTTGAGAAGCAAGGAGAGAAAAGAGTAAGGTAGAGATGCACAAACCCCTACCTAAGCTCCCTTGATGATGATGTTTATCTTTTCTCTCCTTTACTACTCCTTATTTTCTTGTTAATGGTGCTTCTTTTCTTTCTTTCCTTTCTTCACTTCTTTCTGCTACTCTTGCTGTGAGAGAGTGGAAAGAAAAGTGAGAAAATGTGTTTGTGAGGCAGTGGAGAGGTGGAAAGATAAGGATGAAATTGAAAGAATATAAGTTGTCATCACAAAGTGTAAGAGATATTTCTCTTAGGGATACTTTGATCTTCTATCGCTGAGCTTTCCGACTTCTATAGGAGTTATAGAAAATTTTGGGACTTCATTCAGTTCCTATATTCTTTATTTAACAATTATCTATATACACCATTAATAGTTATTGAGCTTTGTTACTCTTTCTTAAGTTAAAATAAACTTAAGGAGTTAAACTAATATACTTACAAACATTTGCCTTAACCTGTAATCATTTCTAGAATAATCTTTATCCTCTAGTTAATAACTCCACAAAGTGTCATAATTTTCTAAGCTACTCTCCTATTTAATTTGGCCTTTAAACACTTATTTTATTTATTAAAAATGGCAAACTAATTCATTTAATTTCCAAAAAATTACCATAACTCATTCTAATTATTTATAACATAGAAATAAATTTTTCATATTTATTTCTATTATCTAAGCAGTTTATGGTAGGTTCTTGGCTAGTATAAGCTATTTTTCATATCTTGTGTTATAACATTATACCCAAACTAACTCAAAAAATTACCAAAATTAATAGGTAACTTACACAAGTGTTAATAAGCTACTATAACAATCATTAAGGCTAATAGGTTAAGGAGAAAGTTACAATTTGAATAAGGGAAGAGATTTATGAGCGACCTTGGTCAAGAAGTGAAAGAGGGCCGCTATTCGACCAGTGAGTTGTTGTACTTCCTACATATCAAGTACCACTTGAAATTTATTTGGGGTGGCTTCATTGCCGCTGTTCGTCAATAGGAATCTTAGGAATTTACAAACTTGGATCCCAAAAGCACATTTCTCCAGGTTTAACCTCATATTATGCTTCCAGATTTGGGCATACACTTCCTCTAGGTCTTGAACATGGTTGTTGGTCTCTGATGTCTTGATGATCATGTCATCAACGTAGACTTCAAGCATCCTACCAATTTGTTCATCAAATACTTTATTCATCATTTGCTTATAGGTTGCTTTGGCATTCTTCGGGCCAAAAGGCATGACCTGGTAACAATAACTTGCTCTTTCTGTTACGACGCCATCTTATTTTTATCACCTGGGTGCATAGGGATCTAGTTGTACTTGGAATAGACGTCCATGAAGGATAGAAATCAGAACTCAAATGAATTGTTAACTAGCTTGTCAATGTTGAGAAGCGAGTAAGGGTCCTTTGGACAAGCCTTATTTAGATCCGTGTAATCAACATACGGCACTTCCCATTAGCTTTCTTTACTAGGACCACATTAGATAGCCAGGCAGTATAGGAGACTTCTCTTATGAAATTAGCATCCAAGAGTTCCTTCACTTAATTTTTCAAAAATAAGTTTACCCCAATGGTTTAATATGTTAAGTTTTGATGATGACAAATACAAGACAAAAGGATGATCATTATGCTACATAGATGTTCTTAATGGATTATGTTCGATCATGCAGGATCATGTACTCTATCATGCTATATTTCATATAAAAATCATGCATTGAGTTCTTTGTAGCATCTTTCATAGAATATATCCAATCATATGTTATATGAGTTTTGTTAAACTAATATTGGATATGACTCTGTTTGAATGAATATGGGCATGATGTACAATCTAGTGTTGTATAAGAAATCATGCATATTGGGTAAAGTGTTCTTTGTTGCATCCTATATAGAACATATATATTATTAATTAATAAATGTCTTGTTTCGATGTGCCTATGAAAGTATTATATGCATGTTAGACTAACTAGAGTTATGCATTTATGAATCATGCATATGAAGACATGCAATTATGGATTTGGACTAACTGATTTTCAAGTGAGCAATCGTTTGAATGATAGTCCAAGTACCAAGAGTGAGCATTTCAACAAGAAAGTAAAAAGATCTCAATCATACTTAACTCAAGAAGAATGAGAATGATAAGATGTTTGCAAGATTTGAAGAGAAGAAACTTTTAGAAGCTTGGGTTACATTAAGAAGCCTAAGGACTAGAATTGGTATATTTTCATTTTAGGCTTTCTCCTATATAAAGATAGAGGTTTTACAACAAAAGAGCTCAAATATATTTTTCAATCATTACAAATGGTTCTTACATGCTAAAATGCCCAATAAACATGTTTTAAAAATCTAGTCTTGGTGGTAGTTCAAATTTATGAAAATTAACCAAGTTTTTGTTTTGAATAATTGACATTTGGTCAATTTTTTTATCATAACTTTGAATACTTTTATTTTTGTTCTGAAACTTATTTCATATGAAAATAGACTCAATTATCTTTCTAGCGAGTGTTTATTTGCTTAAAACAGATAAAAACGAAGAAGTTATGACCATTTAAAGTTAATTTTTTAATATCAGAATGGTTGTAATTGATAAACACCATTTTTATATATTAGTAATCCCTCATATTCATCATTTTAAACCTTGCATGTTCTTAATTGATTGGTTTTGGCCACCATTTATAAGTTTGGGTTTAAATTGGGTTTAGTTGTATTTCTCAGCATTATAGTAATTTTATACTATTTTGTATTTTAGGCGTACCTTGAGTTTTAGACATCTAATGATTATTAGATTTACCTTGTAGGAAATTTGAGAGAAATCTCTACAACTTTGATAAAGAGCTCAAAGCCTGAATCAGAAGACTAGTAGGTCAGATTGGGCCATAAAGTCAGAACAGAGATGTTGTCGTTGGAACCTGGATGATTTACAAAGATTGAGCTTTAATTCGGGATCTAGGTGTCATTTGGATCTAAAACTAGGGCCATTTGAAATCTAAGACATATATCTTCAATTATTATGAGACTAGTTATCAAAATTGTGAAGTTTTGATGGTGGTTTCACCCTTTGAAGTTGGCTAATGAGTTCAAAGAGCCGTTAAGAATGTTTTGGGCATAACTCTCTCATCTTAAACTCAAATTATGCAAATTAGGTGTCCAATTAAAGTTAAGAGGAAGAGGATTAACCCTAAGTAGAAAAATCCACCACAAAATAGTTATTTAAGCACCATCATCCACCAAAAAATAAAGCCCAAACTTTCTCTTTTCACCTGCCCTCTTGCTTTATTCTCCCCTCCCCTCTCTTCTTACTTCTCTTTCACGTTTTTGCTGTTTTACATTATGTAAATTTACTTTTCTATTTGTGCTCTCCATTCATGGAAAGCTAAAGCTTTTTAATTAATCCTAGGGATTGAAACACTCTTGATGTTTAATTTTGAGACTTTGTGATGAATGTTTACATTCTTGTTGTTCATCAAATTTCTCTCCTCCTTCTCTTGATTCTACTGCATCTTCACTGAGTGCTCAACTTAATTTGGGTGTTCATGTGATGGTTTCTTAACTATCACATGTTTGCAGAAACTAGATGGTTCATCAAAGGTGTTTGATGTATCTAGCATGAATTTTGGAATGAGGTTCATTTAGGGTTAAATGGATGCTTAATCCATTTTTCATTGACTAACCAAATCCTAGGTGTTTACCTAGTAGATAATTCATGCTTGGATGAGGATTTCACATGAGATTAGGCAATGCACCAAAGGTGTTTGATGAATTGCCTAACTTGGTTGAATGCTGATATTTAGGTTGATTTAGGGTTGGATGGATGGTAACTTTATCTAACGTTGATTAACCAAATGCTAGATGCTTATCTAGTAGAGCATACCAAGAATAGGGTTAGCATTTGAATGAGTCCATAGTGGTCAATGATGGATTAAACTCAAGAGTTGTTGATTCCCTTGGATTAGTTATTTTTCATATTTTGTTTACAACATTTTATAGCATTTTGATTACTGTCTTCTAATTATTGTCTTTTAATTACTCTTGTAAACCAAACCCCCTATTAACCCCTTAATATAATTGATTAATTAGAGTGATCTAAGGGCTCGACCTGGGTACACTGCATACTACAAGTTTTGGTGAATCAGTTAACAAATATCATCTAATTTTGTAACCTCGGCAGTTGTCAAATTTTGGCACCGCTACTAAGTATCATTTTAAGCCAAATCAATCATATTAGGTGTATATTGAACCACTAAACCTTCACTAACTCCTCTTTTACTTGTTTCAGGTAGTTTTCACCGTAAACCTTCATCCAAGGGTATTCTGGTAATTTTTGTACAAAATTTTGTGCTTGGAATGAGCTGAAAATTAGTCTGTTAAAGAAAAATAGGGTCCTCTACAAGGCTCATAGACCATGTGAACACCACCCTATCTTGGCCTAATTCCATCATTTAGACCACTTTTTATTTTTTTGAAGATTTTTTATTTTATTTACGAGTTCCATTTTTGAGTAGCTTTCACCCTATACAAGTCCCATAATTTTTAAAAATGTGTATATAGGGTAACTGTAGTCATTTTGTTAACCGATTAGTGCATTTTTTCCTCTTTGTGCATGACTTCTATTGCTTGCTTTTCTGCCTACTCTTGCATGTTGTATGTCTAGGCCCTCTAGTGATTATTTGTTGAACATTGATCCTAACATCGAGGGAGTTGTGCATGCACTTTATAGGGCTCGTAGGCTTAGTGAGAGGATAATTTCTGAGATTGAAGGCAATACTGAAGTTAAAATTAAAACTAAAATTGAACTTGAGAATATAAGCAAGCCTACAACCATGATTGATAACACAGATACTGAAATTGAAACTGAAATTGAAACTAGAACTGAAAATAGAAATAATGCAAACATAGGTGATAATGGACATAATAGAACCCTTAAAGAACTAGCAGACCCTAATGTCAATTATCAGCCTTTATGCATTTAGTATCCCAATTTAAGTGCTGATTTTGAACTCAAATATAGATTAATACACTTGCTGCCAAAGTTCTATGGTTTTTGCAGGTGAAGATCCTCACAAGCATCTGAAGGAGTTTCATGTGATATGTTCCACCATGAAACCACAAGGAATTTCTAAAGAGCACATTAAGTTGTTAGCATTCCCTTTCTCCCTTGCTAATGTAGGCAAGGATTGGCTATATTATCTTCTATTTGGTTCTTTGACAAGTTGGAATAACATGAAGTGACTATTTTTGGAGAAGTTTTTCCCTGTGTCTAGAGTTACTGCCATAAGAAAAGATATATGTGGGATAAGGTAAAATTCTAGAGAGACTTTGCATGAGTATTGGGAGAGGTTCAAGAAATTCTATGCAAGTTATCCACACCATCCAATTAGTGATCAGCTGTTGATTCAGTATTTCTATGAAAGAGTATTCCCTATAGACAGAAGTATGATTGATGCTGCTAGTGGAGGAGCATTAGTTGACAAAACCCCAACTGTTTCTAGAGATTTAATTACAAACATGGCTACTAACTCTAAAAAATTTACTACTGGGATGATTACTCCCCCCAAGGGAGCGAATGAAGTTCATGTGTCTCATGCTGACCAGCAAAGAATGGAGAATAGACTTGATGAGTTGACTTCTATGGTGAGGCAATTGGCAATTGGGCAACAAATACCTATGCAAGGGCCTGCAAAATTATATGGAATTTATGCTTGTTCAACCCATCCCACAGATGTGTGTCCCATATCTAAGAAGAAAATCTTGCACCACAGGCTTATGTTACTACAGCAAGCATTTTCCCTAGTAAACCTCAGTACCAGCAGCACCAGTAGCCCATATATGATCCCTACTCCAGCACTTACAATCTTGGCTAGAGGGATCATCCAAATTTTACACATGGACATGCAGCACCAGCATTAGCATTACAGTAATCACCAGTTAGGCCACACCAATTTCAGCAAAATTTTGAACCAAGTAGGCAGTAATTCCAGCAACCTGCTAGACAACAAATATCGCAGCCACCTATGCAGCAACAAGGTCCTACTCAATCTAAGCCTACATTGGAGGACCTAGTCAAACAAATAGCCACCAACAACATCTAATTCCAGTAGAGAGCAGAAGCCATCATTCAAAATTTGGAAACTCAGATTAGACAATTCTTTTCTTCATTAAGTCAATTAAAGGTACAAGGCTTTAATCAACTTCCCACTCAGACAATTCCAAACCTAAAGGGAAATGTCAGTATATTATGTTGAGAAGTGGCAAGATGGTAGAAAACCCTCAACCAACAAGCAAGCAGCAGTCAGTAGAGAAAATTGATTCTATAGAAAAACTGGATTCTATAGAAAAATCAAATTCTGTAGAACCTGAAGCAAAGGCAGACCAAAAATCAGAAGTTGGAATGAAAAAGAAGAAATCTAATCACGTAGTGCCTCTTCCATTTCGATAAAGAGTACTCTAGTCCAAGAAAATGGATGAGCCAGAAAAATATAAAGAACTTCTGGAGACCTTCAGGAAAGTGGAAGTGAATATTCCACTGTTGGATGTAATTAAGCAAATTTTGAAGTATGCTAATTTTTTGAAGGAGTTGTGCATGCACAAGAGGAGATTGAAGGGCAATGAAAGAGTTAGTATGGAGAGAATGTTTCAGCCCTCATTCAGCTAATTCCTCAAAAATGCAAGGATCTAGGCACATTCATAATTCTATGCATTATAGGCAATTGCAAGTTTGAGAATGAAATGTTGGATCTTGGAGCTACAATTAATGTGATGCTTATGTCTTTTTTCAATTCTCTTGGACTTGGACCTTTACGAGTAACTAGTGTTGTGATTCAACTGGCAAATAGGAGCAACGTATACCTAACAGGCTTGATAGAGGATGGTTTGGTGGAGAGTGGATAAGTTGATTTTTCCTACTGACTTTTACATTCTGGATATGGGGGGGAGTTGTTATCCAACAAGACTCCAATCATTTTAGGGAGGTCATTCCTTAAGACTACAAAGACGAAAATAAATGAACATACTGGAACTCTTTCCATGGAGTTTGGAGATATAATAGTGCAGTTCAACATCTTTGATGCAATGAAGCATCCCATGGAAAAGCATTATGTTTTTCATATAGACTTGCCTGATGAATTAGTTGAGGACAATTATGATGAGTTGTGTGTTGAGTTCTCTGATTTGGATGGTTTTGATGATTTTGAATTAGTATGTTCATGTCCTGATTGTGATGGTGCTGTCAAGTGTGATGTGTGTTCAGAAATTTTTGCATATTTGGGGAATGATGAATCTAATAATACAGATTATGCAGCAGTTACTGGTTGTGCAGAAATTCAGTCTACTAAAGTAGTTCCCACCACCAGATTGCCCCCCTTATAGTGTAGCCACCCGAATTGAAGTTGAAGCCTTTACCTACACATCTTAAATATGCGTATTTGGAGGATGGTGAAAAGCTGTCAATGATTATAGCAAAAGGCCTCAATGAGTGAACAAGAAGAGAAATTGCTTGGAATTTTAAGAGAGCACAAAAAAGTAATTGGATGGACACTTGTGGACATTCTTGGTATTAGTCCTTCCACATGCATACATCAAATATTGCTTGAGGAGGAAGCTAAACCAGTAAGGAATCCTCAAAGAAGACTAAACCCGTTGATTCTGGATATGGTGAAGAAAGAGGTGACAAAGTTGTTACAAGCTGACATCATTTACCCCATCTCTGATAGCAAATAGGTGAGCCCAGTGCAAGTTGTTCTAAAGAAATCCGGCGTGACAGTAGTGGCAAATCAAAATAATGAGCTAATTCCTACTAAGGTGCAGAACAGTTACAAAGTCTGCATTGATTATAGAAAGCTCAACCAAGCCACCTGAAAGGATCATTACCCCCTGCCCTTCATTGATCAGATGTTAGAGAGGTTGGCTGGGAGATTGCATTACTACTTCCTGGTACATTGAATATTTTCAAATTCATATTGCACCGGAAGATCAAGAGAATACCACTTTCACATGTCCCTTCACCATTTTTGAGTATAGGCGAATGCTCTTCAGCCTCTGCAATGCCCTTAGAACCTTTCAACGGTACATGGTAAGCATCTTTTTTGATCTTTTAGAAAAGTGCATGAAGGTATTCATGGATGATTTACTATTTATGGTTCTTCCTTTGATTTATGTTTGGCTAGTTTGGCTAAAGTATTGCATAGGTGCATTGAAATTAACCTTGTTCTAAATTTTGAAAAATATCATTTTATGGTAGAGCAAGGCATAGTTTTAGGCCTTGTAATATCTAGTAAAGGCATTGAAGTAGATCCTACTAAAATACATATGATTTCTTCTTTATCTTACCCCATATACATGCGGTAGATTCATTTTTTTCTTAGTCATGCAGGTTTCTACCGATGCTTCATTATAGACTTCAGCAAAATAGCTCTTCTGCTATCCAACCTCCTATAAAAAGATGTGGAGTTTGACTTTGATGAGAAATGTTAGAAAGCCTTCTACCATTTGAAGCAAGCTATTACCACCACCCTATTATCCAGCTGCCTAATTGAAAACTCCCCTTTGAGTTGATGTGAGATGCTTCAAACTATGCAGTGGGAGTTATCTTGGCAAAAAAAATGGGCAAAGTGCCTCATATGATCTACTATACTTCGAGGACTTTGGGTGCTGCTCAAGCAAATTATACCACTACATAAAAATAGCTTTTATCTATTGTTTTTGCATTAGATAAATTTAGATCAACTTTTTTTGGTTTTGAAGTTGTGGTGTTTTCTAATCATGCAACTTTGAAGTTTCTCATAGAGAAACCTGAGGCCAAACCAAGATTAAATCGGTGGATGCTGCTGCTCCAAGAGTTTGACATCTAGATACCTGACAAAAGTGGAGTAGAGAACTTGGTAGCTGACCATCTAAGCCGAATTGAGAAGCTGCTAACCCCTTTCCCATCCATGACACCTTCCTGATGAGTAACTGTTACAGTTGCAAGGTAACACTCCATGATTCGTTGATATGGTAAATTTCTTAGTTGCTAGTGTCTTACCTACATATTTTACTAGAGCACAAATTGACAAATTAAAGAGTGAGTTAAAGTATTATGTGTGAGATGATCCATATCTATGAAAATCTTGTAGTGACCAAGTAATTAAAAGATGTGTGCCTAATCATGAATTTCATTCTATTCTTAGCTTTGGTCATGCATTTACATGTGGTGGGCATTTTGGGCCTCAAAATATTGCTAAAAAAGTATTGGAATCTAGATTGTATTGACCAACCCTTTTTCGTGATGCATATGTATTTTGTAAATCTTGTGAACAATGCCAACGAATGGGAAATATCTCTCATAAGAATGAGATGCCCTAACAAGCTTTATTGTTTTGTGAACTATTTGATGCTTGGAGTATTGATTTTATGGGTCCTTTTTCTGTCTCATTTGGTTTTGTTTATATTTTTCTTATTTTTGATTATGTGTCTAAATGGGTGGAAGCAGGAGCCATTTGGACTAATGATTCAAAAACTATCGTGGATTTTGTTAGATCAAACATTTTTTGCAGATTTGGCATTCCAAGGGCTATTATCAGTGATCAAGGGTCACACTTCTACAACCGGAATATGGAGGCTTTGTTGAAAAAGTATAGAGTCATGCATAAGGTTTCTACACCTTACCACCCTAAAACAAATGGCCAAGCTAAAGTATCAAATAGAGAGATCAAGCAAATCCTTCAAAAAATTGTCAAGCCTAATAGGAAGGATTGGATCAAGCAGCTTGATGATACTCTTTGGACTTACCGAACTGCCTACAAGACACCACTAAGGATGTCTCCCTACTGGATTGTCTTTGGGAAGGCATGCCACCTACTTGTGGAGATAGAACATAGCATTTTGGGTAGTGAAGAGTTGCAACATAGACCTTGACCAAGAGGAAGTGAAAAGGAAATTACAATTATAAGAATTGGAGGAAATCCACTTGGAGGCCCATGAGAGCTCCAAAATCTGCAAGGAGAAGACCAAGGCTTTCCATGACAAGAATATTGCATGGAATGAATTGTAAAAAGTTCTCCTCTACAACTCTTGCCTCAAGTTCATGCCCGACAAGCTCTGTTCTAGGTGGCTAGGCCCTTTCATGGTTACTAAGGTGTTTCTTTATGGTGTGGTGGAGGTCACAAGTGAGGAAACTCATAAAACTTTCATGGTCAATGGACATCTCCTTAAGCCATTCTATTAGGGTGCACAAGAGAACATAGTGGAGGAACTCCACTTGCAAACAGCCATCTACAATTGATAAGGATGTTTCTTTCCCCTCTCTTTTGTTTTTCCTGTCTTATATTTGTTGATGTTATTGATGGTTTACTAATGATTTTTGAGCTTTACATTGGGGACAATGTAAAATTTACGTGTGGGGAAGGAATTTTAGGATTATGTTTTTTCTGTTGTTTGCTATTTTAATTCTACTATTTTTACTATTTTTGTTGTTTTTACTATTTTGTTCTTTTAATTTATTGTTATTGCTTTGTTATTTGTCATTTACAATTTTTCTTGTTATAATTATGTTGTTTTTATTTTTTTTGATGTTTAATGTTCTTTATCTTGTCGATGTTTCTATTGTTTATACTGTTTTGTTATATTTCTATTTCTATTTTTAATTCTATTTCTGTTTTCTATTTTTGTTTTCTGTTTTGTTTCAAATTATGTTTTACATTTGATTTTTCTTATTTTTAAAAGAAAAAAAATAAGTGTGTTTTTAATTGCTTTCCAATGAAACTTTGAGTTTGTAAAAGTTGTCAGCATGCATAAATTGAGGTAACATAAGTGAATAAATTGTCTCTTATCTTGAGAATAACTAGTTTGGTAATGAAATTGAATTGGTAGATTAAAGTTTGATATAAACATATCTTGTGAGACTTTGAGCCTTTTAATAAATGGATTGAGCATTTGTGTCATTTTCTTCTTTCTTGTGTGGTTTGTACTCATGGAATTTGTCACTTTAGAACTTGCTTTGATTCTTTTTGAGGTTACATTTTTCTCATTCATACATGAATATGATTAAGGCATTTTTGTTAAATTAGCCATTTTAGCTAAATAGTCAACCTTGCATATTTTCTCTTGATTAACCCTTTTGAGTCTATTTGACCATTTCTTTTTTTCAACTCATTACATGCCTTAAATGAAAAATAATGTTCTTACCCAACCTTAGGGAATAAGAGAGCATTAGCATTGTTATTGGATGAGTCTTTGAATAAGTGTAGGGGTGTGCTAATTAGTATGCAAAATGTTGGTGAAAAAGGAAAAAGTGGCCAATTGAAAAAAAAAGCAAAAAATAAAAGAGAATGTAAAGAAAAGTAGGCAAAAGGAAAAGAATATGTAAAGAGAATTTGCATTACATAGAGTTGGGATAAAACTATCATGCTAGTTATTTGGACTCAACCCTAATGCTCTTTTATTCTCTTTAGTTTTTAACTTGTCATATCCATATTACTTTCCTCCTTTACCTGGGCCTCATTACAACCTTGAATAAAGTCCTCTTGATTTGTGTGTGCATATGTTTTGAGTAGTGGAGAAGTAAAAGATAAGCAAGCTTATGGTGGTGCATATTTTCATGGGTTGAGTTAAGTGAAACAATTACCTTCTAAACACTTGAGAGATTGACAGTAATTCTTGTGAGGTTCTATCATTCTTGATCTATGCTTTTCAATTGAAGTTACTATGCTTGTTGTAACATCCTAATACTAGATACCTTAATATATACTGAATATACAAAGTATATAGCATTAGCCATGTCACTTCTAATCTAAAAACACTAACTTAGATATATAACAACCATACATGTTATTATACAGAGCCTTGAGAAAAACATACATACATATGTATAACTCTAGCCTCAAAAAGGCCTATTGTAATACATAATTCTTTTTACATTACAAAGAAAATATAAATAAATACATAAACTTGTATATTAAAGCATATAAAACTATACTAGTCTTCATGCTTTTTCTTCTTTCCTTTTTTAGGACTTCTACCTGGATTTACATGGCAACACAGCGGGGTAAGAATTTCCAAATTCTCAGTATAAGCATTCCAAAACTTGTATTTATACATTCACAAAGAATAAATGAACTCAAATGCATCTGATTATGTTCGTAAAAGGTATATGAGCCACTACTCAATTACCAAAGGATATTCACATGCAACACTATGTATTATTCCCAAACAAACATAACCCAAAGATAAGACAATTACCCATACAATTGTCATAAAGGCAAAATGCAACAGAATATAACATGCTCGTGCTTATGCCATATGAAATGCCTAAGGTATGTCCTAAAATAATGATTATAAGATATAGTAAAATACTGTTAGTGCAATGTTATGAAACTCGACTATTCTCAGGAACCCGGTTCCTTCTATTATTTTGGGTAGTATGGCTACAACCATTTAACACTATCTAGTAATGAATGGACTCTTTTCTACTCACTACAATGAGTGCACTTGTACCACCACATATACCATTTACAGATACATAGGAGTAACAAGTATGTGAAAACATGCCAAGTTATTTTGTGTAACATAATTAACACCACAAAAGATACTCTTCTACACGAGTTTATATCTAGTGCTCATACATGAGTCTATCCTTCTCCATAAGGTTTCTCACTCAATACTATGGGAATACTCACATACTTAGTCTATGTATTATTCCCATCACATAATTAATATCACAAGGTCCACACTAACCAAGTGAACAAACTATGCTAAACATATTCAATATACTGTATGTAACACCCCGAATTTTGGCTATGTTACAATAATGACTGAATTTAACTGTTTTTGTGTTTTTTGTGTGTTATGAAATTAATTTGACTATTCTGAGATTATTTTTTATTATTTTGTGTGATTTACACTGGGTCAGGAAAATAATAATTTTCGGTCTGGGGAAAATCTTATTTGATTTATTTAGGGACGGGGGATCTTACTAAACCTGAATATGAGAGACACAGAAAAGAATCTTTTAATTTTTAGAATTTATCAGTGAAATAAAATAATTTCATGGAAAATATCTGCTATTTTATTTATAACAGATCTGAAATAAATTATTTGAGCCGATATATTTTAATTGACAGAAAATGTGCTTAGAATATTTTCTGTAACCTAATTTAAAATGAACCAATAGGAATCAGTCAAAAATAATGGTTGGACTTTTCTAACCAATAAGAAAGGGTCTAAGTTGTAATATTTGACTAGTTACAAAGTAACTAAATAAACCTAACTTAGTTACCTAATTGCCTAATTAAGGAACTAAATGAACTAACCTAGTTACTAATTAGTTAGGATCTAGTTACTAGTTAAATATCCTAATTCTATCTAGAAGTTATGACTAATCATGACATATGCAATGACCTAATTAACTAGTTAGCTATGTAACTAGATAGTCAATCAAGTAACTAGAAAAACTAATCTAGTTAGTTGTTATTTGATTAAAGTGTAACTAAAATTAAAATAGAAGCAAACTAAGTTACCTTTTGGGGAGGGCCACATGGCCAAGGAGGCTTCTCAAGCCTTCTTGAATGGTCTTTTGTGACCATTGCATGACACTTTGATGACCAAGCCATGTGATGCTTAATGTGAACATAAAATGTGATATTTTACTATCATAGTTATCTCCTAAATTCCCTACACTACTCACACGGCTGCACTATTCTATTTCACTCTCAAATTTCATTTTCTCTCACCAAAAAGCTAAGCCTTCATTTTCTCTCAAAAATCCCAAGAACACAAGAACACTTTTCCCTTTCTTTTCTCTTTGGAGTTTCGGCCATACTACCCAAACCCTAGCTCCAATCTTCTATAATTTTACTTCTTTACATTTCCTAAACCTAAACCCTATCCTAAACACTTTTCATTTACAAATTTTTGTCAAAATCCTACTCCTAGTGCTTCAAAATTCAAGCTTTGGTTTACTTCCCTAAAGGTAAACTTTTGATTTTATGGTTTTAAGTTAAGTTTTTAATTTTCTATACCATGATTGTTCCATGGTTCTTTGTTATTAAGCCTTGAGTATGACTTTGGTAATTGTTTAAGAATTTTTAGGGTTTTAATTTGGGTTCACACGAAAATCAAGAGAAGGAGAGGAGCTTAAGGATCTTGTCTTCAAGAGGTAAAAGGCAGATTTAACCTCACCAACCAAGTGTCAGTGGTGAGGAGATGGTTGTGTATGGTGAAACATCCATAAGGGTTTATTCACTTGTTGTTTGATGCTTCTTTGAATGTGATTGTGTTGTTTATGATTTTGTGTTTATGATTGCATGTGTGATAGTGCGATTATAGTTTTGATAAAATGCTTGTATGTATAATTTTGGTAAGCATGAGAATGTATGTGTAATTTAGGATGCGAACAACATGTTGGAAAGATCACATGAGAGCTCCAAAGAGCTTAGAGGCACACTGCCTCACTAGATTCAAGAGGACCAACGGTCCTAAAATGATGATTTCAAATTGAGGATTAAAGGTTCCATGACACTAAAATGAATTAAGGTGTTTTACAAGGATTTAAAGTGTTAGAAAAATGAATTACAATGATGTTTTGAAGCAAGAATGAAAATTTGGCCAACATGCCATTTTTCATAATGAGGAACTAGATTATTTTATCAAGTTTAGATTTAAAGGTTTAATTGAGAAGGAAAGTATTTTGAAAGAGTTTGGATTAGTAGCAAGCAAAATACTTTTTAGAAAATAAAATGATGAAATTAAATAATTATGAAATGAAAATAGATGTCAATACTTGAAGTTTTCTAATGTATAGCTCACCCTATGAGTTTGGAAGCGTATTAGGAATATTTGAGCTGTATTATTTGAAGTAAAGTAAAGAATTTTCATTTTCTGGGAAATAGTAGAAATACTGATTTTAGAGGGGTTATATTACAAATATTATTTTTAGAGGGGTTATATTACAATTATTATTTTTAGAGGGGTTATATTGTAAATATTTTCTAAAAGAGGGACTATCTCATAAATATTATTTTATAATGGACTATTATGCAATTATTATTTAAATGAGGACTATAACATAAATATTATGTTATAGAGGGACTATTATGCAAATATCAAAAATTAGGTCAATTTTGGGTATTAAATGGGAAAAATTGTATCTTTGATCTAAAATATGTTAGAAATATTTTACGCGATTAAGAAACATTGAAAAATCAATACGCGATTTGAAAATGCTATAAAAGTGTTGCGCAATTGAGAAAATACGACTACGCGATGAAAATACAGTAATGATACTGTTGAACCGATATACGAACCCTGAATATGAGATGATGAATTTGAACTGTGAATGATGCATTGTACATGCATTGGAAAGGTCCGATAAACTGTATGAGCCTATTTGCCTAGGAGAGAATACACCTCTTGAGTGAGTGCGATATGCGTAGTGTAAGTCACTTGTTGACTTTGGGGGCATCGGGGTGCGGGTTGCCTACAGTGGGCAGTTGGTAGCTCTTCTGG
This sequence comes from Ormosia semicastrata, assembly GCA_029884595.1. Taxonomy (NCBI): domain Eukaryota; kingdom Viridiplantae; phylum Streptophyta; class Magnoliopsida; order Fabales; family Fabaceae; genus Ormosia; species Ormosia semicastrata. The sequence goes on along the minus strand of JAQQTO010000062.1, from coordinate 10,952,788 downwards.
ACCGTAGGTTTGATCGATGCAACACACCGATGATCCAAACCGAGATACTATTCTTAGTCAAGATCTGATAAAGACTGTCGTGTATATGCTAGATGTGCAAATGATAGCACGTGGTCTGAGGCATGTTGGTACAGACTGATCTTTTCGATCATTCTCTCTGACTTGAGTTTTAGCTCCATGGAGTAGGAAATTGAGTCAATGTGCACATGCATAATTATTGAGCATTGATACTGGTATGATATTTGAACTGTTGAATGTTTGAATATTATTGAGGGTATGATCGTAATTATTATTTATTATATATTATGAAGATAAATAATGTTGATGGTATAATTGTAATTATGATATGATGTATCTGTATAATAGATTGTATGTGTTTATCTCTATTGCTACCATGCGGGTATTGGCGTAGGTGATCTCACCTCTTTGTATGTCTATTTTGTACTGTATTTATATTTGTAAAGACGTTGAGCAAGGACTTGGGCAAGAAGGTGAGGAGGAGCAGATTCCCTTAGACAAAGTTGAGTTCTGAGAAAATGGAGATGCTCAGTTTCCTAGGATACATGAGGTTACAATTTCACAGAGGATCGGATGCTTGGCACGTTGATCTAGATAGAGAGCGTATTTACTACATAGGAGACTCAAATATTATTTTAAGTAGGCTTTATCTTGGACACCCTTATTTTAGAGTAAATATTAATGTGCACTTAGAGTTTCCATTATTCATTAGGAAGTACTGGAGAACTTACTACCGTACTCCTAGTGAGATTAGTATTGTGTCATCTGCGCGGACACCTGTCCGTAGGACTTCACGTCAAATCAGATTCCTACCTGCTGAGGAATCTGAGGAGGACCCGTCTGAGGGTTCTTCTGTTTAGTAATACTTGGGCAGTATATTAGTTTCAATTAATATTTTAAATATTTTGAGTCTGGTTTGTAAATATTAAAATATGACAATACTATGACTTGTGCATGTATATATGATGTAAGTTATTTGTGATGATGTTGTAATATTTTTATTTTTTGCTAAGTTTATCTTATTATTATTAAGAAATTTTATAACTCGTATTTTCACTACAAAGCACATTTATTCATAAAGGGGTAATTTGGTATTAAGTAACATAAATGTGATACCCTAAGGTGGGTGTTACATTAGTTGGTATCAGAGCATAAGAATGTATATGTAATTTAGGATGTGAACAACATGTTGAAAATATCACATGAGAGCTCCAAAGAGCTTAGAGGCACACGGTCTCACTAGATTCAAGAAGACCAAGAGTCCTAAAATGATGATTTCAAATTGAAGATTAAAGCCTCCATGACACTAAAATGAATTAAGGTGTTTTACAAGGATTTAAAGTGTTAGAAAAATGAATTACAATGATGTTTTGAAGCAAGAATGAAAATTTAGCCAACATGTCATTTTTCATAATGAGGAACTAGATTATTTTATCAAGTGTAGATTTAAAGGTTTAATTGAGAAGGAAAGTATTTTGAAAGAGTTTGGATTAGTAGCAAGCAAAATACTTTTTAGAAAACAAAATGATGAAATTATATAATCATGAAATGAAAATAGATGTCAATACTTGAAGTTTTCTAACGTATAGCTCACCCTACCGGTTTGGAAGCACGTTAAGATTATTTGAGCTGTATTATTTGAAGTAAAGTAAAGAATTTCCATTTTTTGGGAAAAAGTAAAAATACTGATTTTTAGAGGGGTTATATTACAAATATTATTTTTAGTGAGGTTATATTACAAATATTATTTTTGGAGGGGTTATATTGTAAATATTTTTTAAAAGAGGGACTATCTCATAAATATTATTTTCTAATGGACTATTATGCAGTTGTTATTTAAATGAGGACTATAATGTATATATTATGTTATAGAGGGACTGTTATGCAAATATAAAATATGAGGCCAATTTTTGGTATTAAATGAGAAAAATCGTATCTTTGATTTAAAATATGTTACAAATGTTTGACGCGATTAAGAAATGTTGAAAAATCAATACGCGATTTGAAAATTAGAGAGTAGTGTTGCGTGATTGAGAAAATGCAAAAATACGACTACACGATGAAAATACAGTAATGATACTGTTGAACCGATATATGAACCCTGAATATGAGATGGTGAATTTGAACTGTGAATGATGCATTGTACATGCATTGGAAAGGTCCGATAGACTATATGAGGCTATTTGCCTAGGAGAGAATACACCTCTTGAGTGGGTGCGATATGCGTAGTGTAAGTCACTTGTTGACTTTGGGGGCATCGGGGTGTGGGTTGCCTACAGTGGGCAGTTGGTAGCTCTTCTGGACCGTAGGTTTGATCAATGCAACACATCGATGATCTTGACCGAGACACTATTCTTAGTCAAGATCTGATCAAGACTGTCGCGTATATGCTAGATGTGCAAATGATAGCACGTGGTCTGAGGCACATTGCTATGGACAGATCTTTTTGATCACTCTCTCTGACCTGAGTTTTAGCTCCAAGGAGTAGGAAATTGAGTCTATGTGCACATGCTTAATTATTGAGCATTGGTACTGGTGTGATATTTGAACTGTTGAATGTGTTAATATTATTGAGGGTATGATCGTAATTATTATTTATTATATATTGTGATGATAAATAATGTTGATGGCATAATTATAATTATGCTATGATGTATCTGTATGATGGATTGTATGTGTTTATCTCCATTGCTACCATGCTGGTATTGGTGTAGGTGATCTCACCTCTTTGTATGTCTATTTTGTATGTATCTATATTTGTTAAGACGTTGAGCAAGGACTTGGGCAAGAAGGTGAGGAGGAGCAAATTCCCTTGGAGGAAGCTGAGTTCTGAGAAAATGGAGATGCCTAGTTTCCTAGGATACATGAGGTTGCAGTTTCGCGGAGGATCGGAAGCTTGGCACATTGATCTAGATAAAGAGCGTATTTACTACATAGGAGACTTAAATATTATTTTAAGTAGGCTTTATCTTGGACTCCTTTATTTTAGTGTAAATATTAATGTGCACTTAGAGTTTCCATTATCCATTAAGCAGTATTGGGGAACTTACTACCGTAATCCTAGTGGGATTAGTATTAAGTCATCTGCGCGGACACCTGTTTGTAGGACTTCGCGTCAAATCGGATTCCTACCAGCTGAGGAATCTGAGGAGGACCCGTCTGAGGGTTCTTCTGTTTAGTAATACTTGAGCAGTATGTTAGTTTTAATTAATGTTGTAAATATTTTGATTCTGGTTTATAAATATTAAAATATGACAATACTAAGACTTGTGTATGTATATATGATGTAAATTATTTGTGATGATGTTGTAATGTTTTTATTTTTCGCTAAGTTTATCTTATTGTTATTAAGAAATTTTATAACTCGTATTTTCACTATGCTTACATTTATTCATAAAGGGGTAATTTGGTATTAAGTAACATAAATGTGATACCCTAATGTGGGTGTTACATTAGTTGGTATCGGAGCATGAGAATGTATGTGTAATTTAGGATGTGAACAACATGTTGGATAGATCAAATGAGAGCTACAAAGAGCTTAGAGGCACACTACCTCACTAGATTCAAGAGGACCAAGAGTCCTAAAATGATGATTTCAAATTGAGGATTAAAGGTTCCATGACACTAAAATGAATTAAGGTGTTTTACAAGGATTTAAAGTGTTAGAAAAATGAATTACAATGATGTTTTGAAGTAAGAATGAAAATTTGGCCAATATACCATTTTTCATAATGAGGAACTAGATTATTTTATCAAGTGTAGATTTAAAGGTTTAATTGAGAAGGAAAGTATTTTGAAAGAGTTTGGATTAGTAGCAAGCAAAATACTTTTTAGAAAACAAATAGATGAAATTAAATAATTATGAAATGAAAATTGATGTCAATACTTGAAGTTTTCTAACGTATAGCTCACCCTATGGGTTTGGAAGCGCGTTAGGAATATTTGAGCTGTATTATTTGAAGTAAAGTAAAGAATTTCCATTTTCTGGGAAAAAGTAAAAAAACTAATTTTTAGAGGGGTTATATTGTAAATATTATTTTTAGAGTGGTTATATTGTAATTATTCTTTTTGGAGGGGTTATATTATAAATATTTTCTAAAAGAGGGACTATCTCATAAATATTATTTTATAATGAACTATTATGCAATTGTTATTTAAATGAGGACTATAATGCAAATATTATGTTATAGAGGGATTATCATGCAAATATTAAAATTAGGTCAATTTTTGGTATTAAATGAGAAAAATCATATCTTTGACTAAAAATATGTTAGAAATATTTTATGCGATTCAGAAACGTTGAAAAATCAATACGCAATTTGAAAATGAGACAGAAGTGTTGCGTGATTGAGAAAATGTGAAAATACAACTATGCGATGAAAATACAGTAATGATACTATTGAACCGATATATGAACCCTGAATATTAGATGGTGAATTTGAACTGTGAATGATGCATTGTACATGCATTGGAAAGGTCCGATAAACTGTATGAGCCTATTTGCCTAGGAGAGAATACACCTCTTGAGTGGGTGCGATATGCGTAGTGTAAGTCACTTGTTGACTTTGGGGGCATCGGGGTGCGGGTTGCCTACAGTGGGCAGTTGGTAGCTCTTTTGGACCGTAGGTTTGATCGATGCAACACACCGATGATCTAGACCGAGACACTATTCTTAGTCAAGATCTGATAAAGACTGTCCTGTATATGCTAGATGTGCAAATGATAGCACGTGGTCTGAGGCTTGTTGGTACAGACTGATCTTTTCGATCACTCTCTCTGACTTGATTTTTAGCTCCATGGAGTAGGAAATTGAGTCAATGTGCACATGCATAATTATTGAGCATTGATACTGGTGTGATATTTGAACTGTTGAATGTTTGAATATTATTGAGGGTATGATCATAATTATTATTTATTATATATTGTGAAGATAAATAATGTAGATGGTATAATTGTAATTATGATATGATGTATCTGTACGATAGATTGTATGTGTTTATCTCCATTGCTACCATGCTGGTATTGGCGTAGGTGATCTCACCTCTTTGTATGTCTATTTTGTACTGTATTTATATTTGTAAAGACGTTGAGCAAGGACTTGGGCAAGAAGGTGAGGAGGAGCAGATTCCCTTAGACAAAGTTGAGTTCTGAGAAAATGGAGATGCTCAGTTTCCTAGGATACATGAGGTTGCAGTTTCACAGAGGATCGGATGCTTGGCACGTTGATCTAGATAGAGAGCGTATTTACTACATAGGAGACTTAAATATTATTTTAAGTAGGCTTTATCTTGGACACCCTTATTTTAGTGTAAATATTACTGTGCACTTACAGTTTCCATTATCCATTAGGCAGTACTGGGGAACTTACTACCGTACTCCTAGTGAGATTAGTATTGTGTCATTTGCGCGGACACCTGTCCGTAGGACTTCACGTCAAATCAGATTCCTACATGCTGAGGAATCTGAGGAGGACCCGTCTGAGGGTTCTTCTGTTTAGTAATACTTGGGCAGTATGTTAGTTTCAATTAATGTTTTAAATATTTTGAGTCTGGTATGTAAATATTAAAATATGACAATACTATGACTTATGCATGTATATATGATGTAAGTTATTTGTGATGATGTTGTAATGTTTTTATTTTTTGCTAAGTTTATCTTATTGTTATTAAGAAATTTTATAACTCGTATTTTCACTACAAAGCACATTTATTCATAAAGGGGTAATTTGGTATTAAGTAACAAAAATGTGATACCCTAAGGTGGGTATTACATTAGTTGGTATCAGAGCATAAGAATGTATGTGTAATTTAGGATGTGAACAACATGTTGAAAATATCACATGAGAGCTCCAAAGAGCTTAGAGGCACACGGTCTCACTAGATTCAAGAAGACCAAGAGTCCTAAAATGATGATTTCAAATTGAGGATTAAAGGTTCCATGACACTAAAATGAATTAAGGTGTTTTACAAGGATTTAAAGTGTTAGAAAAATGAATTACAATGATGTTTTGAAGCAAGAATGAAAATTTGGCCAACATGCCATTTTTCATAATGAGGAACTAGATTATTTTATCAAGTGTAGATTTAAAGGTTTAATTGAGAAGGAAAGTATTTTGAAAGTGTTTGGATTAGTAGCAAGCAAAATACTTTTTAGAAAACAAAATGATGAAATTAAATAATTATGAAATGAAAATAGATGTCAATACTTGAAGTTTTCTAACTTATAGCTCACCCTATGGTGTTGGAAGCACGTTAAGATTATTTGAGCTGTATTATTTGAAGTAAAGTAAAGAATGTCCATTTTTTGGGAAAAAGTTGAAATACTGATTTTTAGAGGAGTTATATTACAAATATTATTTTTAGGGGGGTTATATTACAAATATTATTTTTAGAGGGGTTATATTGTAAATATTTTTTAAAAGAGGGACAATCTCTTAAATATTATTTTCTAATGGACTATTATGCAATTGTTATTTAAATGAGGACTATAATGTAAATATTATGTTATAGATGGACTATCATGCAAATATCAAAAATTAGGTCAATTTTTGGTATTAAATGAGAAAAATCGTATCTTTGACTAAAAATATGTTAGAAATATTTTACGCGATTAAGAAACGTTAAAAAATCAATACGCGATTTGAAAATGAGACAGAAGTGTTGCGTGATTGAGAAAATGTGAAAATACAACTATGCAATGAAAATACAGTAATGATACTGTTGAACCGATATATGAACCCTGAATATGAGATGGTGAATTTGAACTGTGAATGATGCATTGTACATGCATTGGAAAGGTCCGATAAACTGTATGAGGCTATTTGCCTAGGAGAGAAAACACCTCTTGAGTGGGTGCGATATGCGTAGTGTAAGTCACTTGTTGACATTGGGGGCATCGGGGTGCGGGTTGCCTACAGTGGGCAGTTGGTAGCTCTTCTGGACCGTAGGTTTGATCGATGCAACACATCGATGATCCTGACCGAGACACTATTCTTAGTCAAGATCAGATAAAGACTGTCGTGTATATGCTAGATGTGCAAATGATAGCACGTGGTCTGAGGCACGTTGGTATAGATAGATCTTTTCGATCACTCTCTCTGACCTGAGTTTTAGCTCCATGGAGTAGGAAATTGAGTCTATGTGCACATGCTTAATTATTGAGCATTGGTACTGGTGTGATATTTGAACTGTTGAATGTGTTAATATTATTGAGGGTATGATCGTAATTATGGTTTATTATATATTGTGATGATAAATAATGTTGATGGCATAATTGTAATTATGCTATGATGTATCTGTATGATAGATTGTATGTGTTTATCTCCATTGCTACCATGCTGGTATTGGCGTAGGTGATCTCACCTCTTTGTATGTCTATTTTGTATGTATTTATATTTGTAAAGACGTTGAGCAAGGACTTGGGCAAGAAGGTGAGGAGGAGCAGATTCCCCTGGAGGAAGCTGAGTTCTGAGAAAATGGAGATGCCCAGTTTCCTAGGATACATGTGGTTGCAGTTTCGCGGAGGATCGGAAGCTTGGCACGTTGATCTAGATAGAGAGCATATTTACTACACAGGAGACTTAAATATTATTTTAAGTAGGCTTTATCTTGGACTCCTTTATTTTAATGTATATTTTAATGTGCACTTAGAGTTTCCATTATCCATTAGGCAGTACTGGGGAACTTACTACCGTACTCCTAGTGGGATTAGTATTGCGTCATCTGCGCGGACACCTGTTTGTAGGACTTCGCGTCAAATCGGATTCCTACCTACTGAGGAATCTGAGGAGGTCCCATCTGAGGGTTCTTCTGTTTAATAATACTTGGGCAGTATGTTAGTTTCAATTAATGTTGTAAATATTTTGATTCTGGTTTGTAAATATTAAAATATGACAATACTAAGACTTGTGTATGTACATATGATGTAATGTTTTTATTTTTCGCTAAGTTTATCTTATTGTTATTAAGAAATTTTATAACTCAGTATTTTCACTACACTTACATTTATTCATGAAGGGTAATTTGGTATTAAGTAACATAAATGTGATACCCTAAGGTGGGTGTTACATTAGTTGGTATTAGAGCATGAGAATGTATGTGTAATTTAGGATGTGAACAACATGTTGGATAGATCAAATGAGAGGTACAAAGAGCTTAAAGGCACACGACCTCACTAGATTCAAGAGGACCAAGAGTCCTAAAATGATGATTTCAAATTGAGGATTAAAGGTTCCATGACACTAAAATGAATTAAGGTGTTTTACAAGGATTTAAAGTGTTAGAAAAATGAATTACAATGATGTTTTGAAGCAAGAATGAAAATTTGGCCAATATACCATTTTTCATAATGAGGAACTAGATTATTTTATCAAGTGTAGATTTAAAGGTTTAATTGAGAAGGTAAGTATTTTGAAAGAGTTTGGATTAGTAGCAAGCAAAATACTTTTTAGAAAACAAAATGATGAAATTAAATAATTATGAAATGAAAATTGATGTCAATACTTGAAGTTTTCTAATGTATAGCTCACCCAATGGGTTTGGAAGCGCGTTAGTAATATTTGAGCTGTATTATTTGAAGTAAAGTAAAGAATTTCCATTTTCTAGGAAAAAGTAAAAATACTGATTTTTAGAGGGGTTATATTGTAAATATTTTCTAAAAGAGGGACTATCTCATAAATATTATTTTATAATGAACTATTATGCAATTGTTATTTAAATGAGGACTATAATGTAAATATTATGTTATAGAGGGACTATCATGCAAATATCAAAAATTAGGTCAATTTTTGGTATTAAATGAGAAAAATCGTATCTTTGACTAAAAATATGTTAGAAATATTTTACGCGATTAAGAAACGTTAAAAAATCAATACGCGATTTGAAAATGAGACAGAAGTGTTGCGTGATTGAGAAAATGTGAAAATACAACTATGCAATGAAAATACAGTAATGATACTGTTGAACCGATATATGAACCCTGAATATGAGATGGTGAATTTGAACTGTGAATGATGCATTGTACATGCATTGGAAAGGTCCGATAAACTGTATGAGGCTATTTGCCTAGGAGAGAAAACACCTCTTGAGTGGGTGCGATATGCGTAGTGTAAGTCACTTGTTGACATTGGGGGCATCGGGGTGCGGGTTGCCTACAGTGGGCAGTTGGTAGCTCTTCTGGACCGTAGGTTTGATCGATGCAACACATCGATGATCCTGACCGAGACACTATTCTTAGTCAAGATCGATAAAGACTGTCGTGTATATGCTAGATGTGCAAATGATAGCACGTGGTCTGAGGCACGTTGGTATAGATAGATCTTTTCGATCACTCTCTCTGACCTGAGTTTTAGCTCCATGGAGTAGGAAATTGAGTCTATGTCCACATGCTTAATTATTGAGCATTGGTACTGGTGTGATATTTGAACTGTTGAATGTGTTAATATTATTGAGGGTATGATCGTAATTATGGTTTATTATATATTGTGATGATAAATAATGTTGATGGCATAATTGTAATTATGCTATGATGTATCTGTATGATAGATTGTATGTGTTTATCTCCATTGCTACCATGCTGGTATTGGCGTAGGTGATCTCACCTCTTTGTATGTCTATTTTGTATGTATTTATATTTGTAAAGACGTTGAGCAAGGACTTGGGCAAGAAGGTGAGGAGGAGCAGATTCCCCTGGAGGAAGCTGAGTTCTGAGAAAATGGAGATGCCCAGTTTCCTAGGATACATGTGGTTGCAGTTTCGCGGAGGATCGGAAGCTTGGCACGTTGATCTAGATAGAGAGCATATTTACTACACAGGAGACTTAAATATTATTTTAAGTAGGCTTTATCTTGGACTCCTTTATTTTAATGTATATTTTAATGTGCACTTAGAGTTTCCATTATCCATTAGGCAGTACTGGGGAACTTACTACTGTACTCCTAGTGGGATTAGTATTGCGTCATCTGCGCGGACACCTGTTTGTAGGACTTCGCGTCAAATCGGATTCCTACCTACTGAGGAATCTGAGGAGGTCCCATCTGAGGGTTCTTCTGTTTAATAATACTTGGGCAGTATGTTAGTTTCAATTAATGTTGTAAATATTTTGATTCTGGTTTGTAAATATTAAAATATGACAATACTAAGACTTGTGTATGTACATATGATGTAATGTTTTTATTTTTCGCTAAGTTTATCTTATTGTTATTAAGAAATTTTATAACTCGTATTTTCACTACACTTACATTTATTCATGAAGGGGTAATTTGGTATTAAGTAACATAAATGTGATACCCTAAGGTGGGTGTTACATTAGTTGGTATTAGAGCATGAGAATGTATGTGTAATTTAGGATGTGAACAACATGTTGGATAGATCAAATGAGAGGTACAAAGAGCTTAAAGGCACACGACCTCACTAGATTCAAGAGGACCAAGAGTCCTAAAATGATGATTTCAAATTGAGGATTAAAGGTTCCATGACACTAAAATGAATTAAGGTGTTTTACAAGGATTTAAAGTGTTAGAAAAATGAATTACAATGATGTTTTGAAGCAAGAATGAAAATTTGGCCAATATACCATTTTTCATAATGAGGAACTAGATTATTTTATCAAGTGTAGATTTAAAGGTTTAATTGAGAAGGTAAGTATTTTGAAAGAGTTTGGATTAGTAGCAAGCAAAATACTTTTTAGAAAACAAAATGATGAAATTAAATAATTATGAAATGAAAATTGATGTCAATACTTGAAGTTTTCTAACGTATAGCTCACCCAATGGGTTTGGAAGCGCGTTAGTAATATTTGAGTATTATTTGAAGTAAAGTAAAGAATTTCCATTTTCTAGGAAAAAGTAAAAATACTGATTTTTAGAGGGGTTATATTGTAAATATTTTCTAAAAGAGGGACTATCTCATAAATATTATTTTATAATGAACTATTATGCAATTGTTATTTAAATGAGGACTATAATGTAAATATTATGTTATAGAGGGACTATCATGCAAATATCAAAAATTAGGTCAATTTTTGGTATTAAATGAGAAAAATCGTATCTTTGACTAAAAATATGTTAGAAATATTTTACGCGATTAAGAAACGTTAAAAAATCAATACGCGATTTGAAAATGAGACAGAAGTGTTGCGTGATTGAGAAAATGTGAAAATACAACTATGCAATGAAAATACAGTAATGATACTGTTGAACCGATATATGAACCCTGAATATGAGATGGTGAATTTGAATGTGAATGATGCATTGTACATGCATTGGAAAGGTCCGATAAACTGTATGAGGCTATTTGCCTAGGAGAGAAAACACCTCTTGAGTGGGTGCGATATGCGTAGTGTAAGTCACTTGTTGACATTGGGGCATCGGGGTGCGGGTTGCCTACAGTGGGCAGTTGGTAGCTCTTACGGGACCGTAGGTTTGATCGATGCAACACATCGATGATCCCGACCGAGACACTATTCTTAGTCAAGATCGATAAAGACTGTCGTGTATATGCTAGATGTGCAAATGATAGCACGTGGTCTGAGGCACGTTGGTATAGATAGATCTTTTCGATCACTCTCTCTGACCTGAGTTTTAGCTCCATGGAGTAGGAAATTGAGTCTATGTCCACATGCTTAATTATTGAGCATTGGTACTGGTGTGATATTTGAACTGTTGAATGTGTTAATATTATTGAGGGTATGATCGTAATTATGGTTTATTATATATTGTGATGATAAATAATGTTGATGGCATAATTGTAATTATGCTATGATGTATCTGTATGATAGATTGTATGTGTTTATCTCCATTGCTACCATGCTGGTATTGGCGTAGGTGATCTCACCTCTTTGTATGTCTATTTTGTATGTATTTATATTTGTAAAGACGTTGAGCAAGGACTTGGGCAAGAAGGTGAGGAGGAGCAGATTCCCCTGGAGGAAGCTGAGTTCGAGAAAATGGAGATGCCCGCTTCCTAGGATACATGTGGTTGCGCCATGGAGGATCGGAAGCTTGGCACGTTGATCTAGATAGAGAGCATATTTACTACACAGGAGACTTAAATATTATTTTAAGTAGGCTTTATCTTGGACTCCTTTATTTTAATGTATATTTTAATGTGCACTTAGAGTTTCCATTATCCATTAGGCAGTGGGAACTTACTACTGTACTCCTAGTGGGATTAGTATTGCGTCATCTGCGCGGACACCTGTTTGTAGGACTTCGCGTCAAATCGGATTCCTACCTACTGAGGAATCTGAGGAGGTCCCATCTGAGGGTTCTTCTGTTTAATAATACTTGGGCAGTATGTTAGTTTCAATTAATGTTGTAAATATTTTGATTCTGGTTTGTAAATATTAAAATATGACAATACTAAGACTTGTGTATGTACATATGATGTAATGTTTTTATTTTTCGCTAAGTTTATCTTATTGTTATTAAGAAATTTTATAACTCGTATTTTCACTACACTTACATTTATTCATGAAGGGGTAATTTGGTATTAAGTAACATAAATGTGATACCCTAAGGTGGGTGTTACATTAGTTGGTATTAGAGCATGAGAATGTATGTGTAATTTAGGATGTGAACAACATGTTGGATAGATCAAATGAGAGGTACAAAGAGCTTAAAGGCACACGACCTCACTAGATTCAAGAGGACCAAGAGTCCTAAAATGATGATTTCAAATTGAGGATTAAAGGTTCCATGACACTAAAATGAATTAAGGTGTTTTACAAGGATTTAAAGTGTTAGAAAAATGAATTACAATGATGTTTTGAAGCAAGAATGAAAATTTGGCCAATATACCATTTTTCATAATGAGGAACTAGATTATTTTATCAAGTGTAGATTTAAAGGTTTAATTGAGAAGGTAAGTATTTTGAAAGAGTTTGGATTAGTAGCAAGCAAAATACTTTTTAGAAAACAAAATGATGAAATTAAATAATTATGAAATGAAAATTGATGTCAATACTTGAAGTTTTCTAATGTATAGCTCACCCAATGGGTTTGGAAGCGCGTTAGTAATATTTGAGCTGTATTATTTGAAGTAAAGTAAAGAATTTCCATTTTCTAGGAAAAAGTAAAAATACTGATTTTTAGAGGGGTTATATTGTAAATATTTTCTAAAAGAGGGACTATCTCATAAATATTATTTTATAATGAACTATTATGCAATTGTTATTTAAATGAGGACTATAATGTAAATATTATGTTATAGAGGGACTATCATGCAAATATCAAAAATTAGGTCAATTTTTGGTATTAAATGAGAAAAATCGTATCTTTGACTAAAAATATGTTAGAAATATTTTACGCGATTAAGAAACGTTAAAAAATCAATACGCGATTTGAAAATGAGACAGAAGTGTTGCGTGATTGAGAAAATGTGAAAATACAACTATGCAATGAAAATACAGTAATGATACTGTTGAACCGATATATGAACCCTGAATATGAGATGGTGAATTTGAATCTGTGAATGATGCATTGTACATGCATTGGAAAGGTCCGATAAACTGTATGAGGCTATTTGCCTAGGAGAGAAAACACCTCTTGAGTGGGTGCGATATGCGTAGTGTAAGTCACTTGTTGACATTGGGGGCATCGGGGTGCGGGTTGCCTACAGTGGGCAGTTGGTAGCTCTTCTGGACCGTAGGTTTGATCGATGCAACACATCGATGATCCTGACCGAGACACTATTCTTAGTCAAGATCGATAAAGACTGCCGTGTATATGCTAGATGTGCAAATGATAGCACGTGGTCCGAGGCACGTTGGTATAGATAGATCTTTTCGATCACTCTCTCTCGACCTGAGTTTTAGCTCCATGGAGTAGGAAATTGAGTCTATGTGCACATGCTTAATTATTGAGCATTGGTACTGGTGTGATATTTGAACTGTTGAATGTGTTAATATTATTGAGGGTATGATCGTAATTATGGTTTATTATATATTGTGATGATAAATAATGTTGATGGCATAATTGTAATTATGCTATGATGTATCTGTATGATAGATTGTATGTGTTTATCTCCATTGCTACCATGCTGGTATTGGCGTAGGTGATCTCACCTCTTTGTATGTCTATTTTGTATGTATTTATATTTGTAAAGACGTTGAGCAAGGACTTGGGCAAGAAGGTGAGGAGGAGCAGATTCCCCTGGAGGAAGCTGAGTTCTGAGAAAATGGAGATGCCCAGTTTCCTAGGATACATGTGGTTGCAGTTTCGCGGAGGATCGGAAGCTTGGCACGTTGATCTAGATAGAGAGCATATTTACTACACAGGAGACTTAAATATTATTTTAAGTAGGCTTTATCTTGGACTCCTTTATTTTAATGTATATTTTAATGTGCACTTAGAGTTTCCATTATCCATTAGGCAGTACTGGGGAACTTACTACCGTACTCCTAGTGGGATTAGTATTGCGTCATCTGCGCGGACACTGTTTGTAGGACTTCGCGTCAAATCGGATTCCTACCTACTGAGGAATCTGAGGAGGTCCCATCTGAGGGTTCTTCTGTTTAATAATACTTGGGCAGTATGTTAGTTTCAATTAATGTTGTAAATATTTTGATTCTGGTTTGTAAATATTAAAATATGACAATACTAAGACTTGTGTATGTACATATGTATGTAATGTTTTTTATTTTTCGCTAAGTTTATCTTATTGTTATTAAGAAATTTTATAACTCGTATTTTCACTACACTTACATTTATTCATGAAGGGGTAATTTGGTATTAAGTAACATAAATGTGATACCCTAAGGTGGGTGTTACATTAGTTGGTATTAGAGCATGAGAATGTATGTGTAATTTAGGATGTGAACAACATGTTGGATAGATCAAATGAGAGGTACAAAGAGCTTAAAGGCACACGACCTCACTAGATTCAAGAGGACCAAGAGTCCTAAAATGATGATTTCAAATTGAGGATTAAAGGTTCCATGACACTAAAATGAATTAAGGTGTTTTACAAGGATTTAAAGTGTTAGAAAAATGAATTACAATGATGTTTTGAAGCAAGAATGAAAATTTGGCCAATATACCATTTTTCATAATGAGGAACTAGATTATTTTATCAAGTGTAGATTTAAAGGTTTAATTGAGAAGGTAAGTATTTTGAAAGAGTTTGGATTAGTAGCAAGCAAAATACTTTTTAGAAAACAAAATGATGAAATTAAATAATTATGAAATGAAAATTGATGTCAATACTTGAAGTTTTCTAATGTATAGCTCACCCAATGGGTTTGGAAGCGCGTTAGTAATATTTGAGTCTGTATTATTTGAAGTAAAGTAAAGAATTTCCATTTTCTAGGAAAAAGTAAAAATACTTGATTTTTAGAGGGGTTATATTGTAAATATTTTCTAAAAGAGGACTATCTCATAAATATTATTTTATAATGAACTATTATGCAATTGTTATTTAAATGAGGACTATAATGTAAATATTATGTTATAGAGGGACTATCATGCAAATATCAAAAATTAGGTCAATTTTTGGTATTAAATGAGAAAAATCGTATCTTTGACTAAAAATATGTTAGAAATATTTTACGCGATTAAGAAACGTTAAAAAATCAATACGCGATTTGAAAATGAGACAGAAGTGTTGCGTGATTGAGAAAATGTGAAAATACAACTATGCAATGAAAATACAGTAATGATACTGTTGAACCGATATATGAACCCTGAATATGAGATGGTGAATTTGAACTGTGAATGATGCATTGTACATGCATTGGAAAGGTCCGATAAACTGTATGAGGCTATTTGCCTAGGAGAGAAAACACCTCTTGAGTGGGTGCGATATGCGTAGTGTAAGTCACTTGTTGACATTGGGGGCATCGGGGTGCGGGTTGCCTACAGTGGGCAGTTGGTAGCTCTTCTGGACCGTAGGTTTGATCGATGCAACACATCGATGATCCTGACCGAGACACTATTCTTAGTCAAGATCAGATAAAGACTGTCGTGTATATGCTAGATGTGCAAATGATAGCACGTAGTCTGAGGCACGTTGGTATAGATAGATCTTTTCGATCACTCTCTCTGACCTGAGTTTTAGCTCCATGGAGTAGGAAATTGAGTCTATGTGCACATGCTTAATTATTGAGCATTGGTACTGGTGTGATATTTGAACTGTTGAATGTGTTAATATTATTGAGGGTATGATCGTAATTATGGTTTATTATATATTGTGATGATAAATAATGTTGATGGCATAATTGTAATTATGCTATGATGTATCTGTATGATAGATTGTATGTGTTTATCTCCATTGCTACCATGCTGGTATTGGCGTAGGTGATCTCACCTCTTTGTATGTCTATTTTGTATGTATTTATATTTGTAAAGACGTTGAGCAAGGACTTGGGCAAGAAGGTGAGGAGGAGCAGATTCCCCTGGAGGAAGCTGAGTTCTGAGAAAATGGAGATGCCCAGTTACCTAGGATACATGTGGTTGCAGTTTCGCGGAGGATCGGAAGCTTGGCACGTTGATCTAGATAGAGAGCATATTTACTACACAGGAGACTTAAATATTATTTTAAGTAGGCTTTATCTTGGACTCCTTTATTTTAATGTATATTTTAATGTGCACTTAGAGTTTCCATTATCCATTAGGCAGTACTGGGGAACTTACTACCGTACTCCTAGTGGGATTAGTATTGCGTCATCTGCGCGGACACCTGTTTGTAGGACTTCGCGTCAAATCGGATTCCTACCTACTGAGGAATCTGAGGAGGTCCCATCTGAGGGTTCTTCTGTTTAATAATACTTGGGCAGTATGTTAGTTTCAATTAATGTTGTAAATATTTTGATTCTGGTTTGTAAATATTAAAATATGACAATACTAAGACTTGTGTATGTACATATGATGTAATGTTTTTATTTTTCGCTAAGTTTATCTTATTGTTATTAAGAAATTTTATAACTCGTATTTTCACTACACTTACATTTATTCATGAAGGGGTAATTTGGTATTAAGTAACATAAATGTGATACCCTAAGGTGGGTGTTACATTAGTTGGTATTAGAGCATGAGAATGTATGTGTAATTTAGGATGTGAACAACATGTTGGATAGATCAAATGAGAGGTACAAAGAGCTTAAAGGCACACGACCTCACTAGATTCAAGAGGACCAAGAGTCCTAAAATGATGATTTCAAATTGAGGATTAAAGGTTCCATGACACTAAAATGAATTAAGGTGTTTTACAAGGATTTAAAGTGTTAGAAAAATGAATTACAATGATGTTTTGAAGCAAGAATGAAAATTTGGCCAATATACCATTTTTCATAATGAGGAACTAGATTATTTTATCAAGTGTAGATTTAAAGGTTTAATTGAGAAGGTAAGTATTTTGAAAGAGTTTGGATTAGTAGCAAGCAAAATACTTTTTAGAAAACAAAATGATGAAATTAAATAATTATGAAATGAAAATTGATGTCAATACTTGAAGTTTTCTAATGTATAGCTCACCCAATGGGTTTGGAAGCGCGTTAGTAATATTTGAGCTGTATTATTTGAAGTAAAGTAAAGAATTTCCATTTTCTAGGAAAAAGTAAAAATACTGATTTTTAGAGGGGTTATATTGTAAATATTTTCTAAAAGAGGGACTATCTCATAAATATTATTTTATAATGAACTATTATGCAATTGTTATTTAAATGAGGACTATAATGTAAATATTATGTTATAGAGGGACTATCATGCAAATATCAAAAATTAGGTCAATTTTTGGTATTAAATGAGAAAAATCGTATCTTTGACT
This sequence comes from Ormosia semicastrata, assembly GCA_029884595.1. Taxonomy (NCBI): domain Eukaryota; kingdom Viridiplantae; phylum Streptophyta; class Magnoliopsida; order Fabales; family Fabaceae; genus Ormosia; species Ormosia semicastrata. Next base: position 10,935,011 of record JAQQTO010000062.1, on the reverse strand, counting down.
AAAAATATGTTAGAAATATTTTACGCGATTAAGAAACGTTAAAAAATCAATACGCGATTTGAAAATGAGACAGAAGTGTTGCGTGATTGAGAAAATGTGAAAATACAACTATGCAATGAAAATACAGTAATGATACTGTTGAACCGATATATGAACCCTGAATATGAGATGGTGAATTTGAATCAGTGAATGATGCATTGTACATGCATTGGAAAGGTCCGATAAACTGTATGAGGCTATTTGCCTAGGAGAGAAAACACCTCTTGAGTGGGTGCGATATGCGTAGTGTAAGTCACTTGTTGACATTGGGGGCATCGGGGTGCGGGTTGCCTACAATGGGCAGTTGGTAGCTCTTCTGGACCATAGGTTTGATCGATGCAACACATCGATGATCCCGACCGAGACACTATTCTTAGTCAAGATCGATAAAGACTGTCGTGTATATGCTAGATGTGCAAATGATAGCACGTGGTCTGAGGCACGTTGGTATAGATAGATCTTTTCGATCACTCTCTCTGACCTGAGTTTTAGCTCCATGGAGTAGGAAATTGAGTCTATGTGCACATGCTTAATTATTGAGCATTGGTACTGGTGTGATATTTGAACTGTTGAATGTGTTAATATTATTGAGGGTATGATCGTAATTATGGTTTATTATATATTGTGATGATAAATAATGTTGATGGCATAATTGTAATTATGCTATGATGTATCTGTATGATAGATTGTATGTGTTTATCTCCATTGCTACCATGCTGGTATTGGCGTAGGTGATCTCACCTCTTTGTATGTCTATTTTGTATGTATTTATATTTGTAAAGACGTTGAGCAAGGACTTGGGCAAGAAGGTGAGGAGGAGCAGATTCCCCTGGAGGAAGCTGAGTTCTGAGAAAATGGAGATGCCCAGTTTCCTAGGATACATGTGGTTGCAGTTTCGCGGAGGATCGGAAGCTTGGCACGTTGATCTAGATAGAGAGCATATTTACTACACAGGAGACTTAAATATTATTTTAAGTAGGCTTTATCTTGGACTCCTTTATTTTAATGTATATTTTAATGTGCACTTAGAGTTTCCATTATCCATTAGGCAGTACTGGGGAACTTACTACCGTACTCCTAGTGGGATTAGTATTGCGTCATCTGCGCGGACACCTGTTTGTAGGACTTCGCGTCAAATCGGATTCCTACCTACTGAGGAATCTGAGGAGGTCCCATCTGAGGGTTCTTCTGTTTAATAATACTTGGGCAGTATGTTAGTTTCAATTAATGTTGTAAATATTTTGATTCTGGTTTGTAAATATTAAAATGACAATACTATGACTTGGTATACTAAGACTTGTGTATGTACATATGATGTAATGTTTTTATTTTTCGCTAAGTTTATCTTATTGTTATTAAGAAATTTTATAACTCGTATTTTCACTACACTTACATTTATTCATGAAGGGGTAATTTGGTATTAAGTAACATAAATGTGATACCCTAAGGTGGGTGTTACATTAGTTGGTATTAGAGCATGAGAATGTATGTGTAATTTAGGATGTGAACAACATGTTGATAGATCAAATGAGAGGTACAAAGAGCTTAAAGGCACACGACCTCACTAGATTCAAGAGGACCAAGAGTCCTAAAATGATGATTTCAAATTGAGGATTAAAGGTTCCATGACACTAAAATGAATTAAGGTGTTTTACAAGGATTTAAAGTGTTAGAAAAATGAATTACAATGATGTTTTGAAGCAAGAATGAAAATTTGGCCAATATACCATTTTTCATAATGAGGAACTAGATTATTTTATCAAGTGTAGATTTAAAGGTTTAATTGAGAAGGTAAGTATTTTGAAAGAGTTTGGATTAGTAGCAAGCAAAATACTTTTTAGAAAACAAAATGATGAAATTAAATAATTATGAAATGAAAATTGATGTCAATACTTGAAGTTTTCTAATGTATAGCTCACCCAATGGGTTTGGAAGCGCGTTAGTAATATTTGAGCTGTATTATTTGAAGTAAAGTAAAGAATTTCCATTTTCTAGGAAAAAGTAAAAATACTGATTTTTAGAGGGGTTATATTGTAAATATTTTCTAAAAGAGGACTATCTCATAAATATTATTTTATAATGAACTATTATGCAATTGTTATTTAAATGAGGACTATAATGTAAATATTATGTTATAGAGGGACTATCATGCAAATATCAAAAATTAGGTCAATTTTTGGTATTAAATGAGAAAAATCGTATCTTTGACTAAAAATATGTTAGAAATATTTTACGCGATTAAGAAACGTTAAAAAATCAATACGCGATTTGAAAATGAGACAAGTGTTGCGTGATTGAGAAAATGTGAAAATATAACTATGCAATGAAAATACAAGAATGATAATCTTGTTGAACCGATATATGAACCCCGAATATGAGATGGTGAATTTGAACTGTGAATGATGCATTGTACATGCATTGGAAAGGTCCGATAAACTGTATGAGGCTATTTGCCTAGGAGAGAAAACACCTCTTGAGTGGGTGCGATATGCGTAGTGTAAGTCACTTGTTGACATTGGGGGCATCGGGGTGCGGGTTGCCTACAGTGGGCAGTTGGTAGCTCTTCTGGACCGTAGGTTTGATCGATGCAACACATCGATGATCCTGACCGAGACACTATTCTTAGTCAAGATCAGATAAAGACTGTCGTGTATATGCTAGATGTGCAAATGATAGCACGTGGTCTGAGGCACGTTGGTATAGATAGATCTTTTCGATCACTCTCTCTGACCTGAGTTTTAGCTCCATGGAGTAGGAAATTGAGTCTATGTGCACATGCTTAATTATTGAGCATTGGTACTGGTGTGATATTTGAACTGTTGAATGTGTTAATATTATTGAGGGTATGATCGTAATTATGGTTTATTATATATTGTGATGATAAATAATGTTGATGGCATAATTGTAATTATGCTATGATGTATCTGTATGATAGATTGTATGTGTTTATCTCCATTGCTACCATGCTGGTATTGGCGTAGGTGATCTCACCTCTTTGTATGTCTATTTTGTATGTATTTATATTTGTAAAGACGTTGAGCAAGGACTTGGGCAAGAAGGTGAGGAGGAGCAGATTCCCTTGGAGGAAGCTGAGTTCTGAGAAAATGGAGATGCCCAGTTTCCTAGGATACATGTGGTTGCAGTTTCGTGAAGGATCGGAAGCTTGGCACGTTGATCTAGATAGAGAGCATATTTACTACACAGGAGACTTAAATATTATTTTAAGTAGGCTTTATCTTGGACTCCTTTATTTTAATGTATATTTTAATGTGCACTTAGAGTTTCCATTATCCATTAGGCAGTACTGGGGAACTTACTACCGTACTCCTAGTGGGATTAGTATTGCGTCATCTGCGCGGACACCTGTTTGTAGGACTTCGCAAATCGGATTCCTACCTACTGAGGAATCTGAGGAGGTCCCATCTGAGGGTTCTTCTGTTTAATAATACTTGGGCAGTATGTTAGTTTCAATTAATGTTGTAAATATTTTGATTCTGGTTTGTAAATATTAAAATATGACAATACTAAGACTTGTGTATGTACATATGATGTAATGTTTTTATTTTTCGCTAAGTTTATCTTATTGTTATTAAGAAATTTTATAACTCGTATTTTCACTACACTTATATTTATTCATGAAGGGGTAATTTGGTATTAAGTAACATAAATGTGATACCCTAAGGTGGGTGTTACATTAGTTGGTATTAGAGCATGAGAATGTATGTGTAATTTAGGATGTGAACAACATGTTGGATAGATCAAATGAGAGGTACAAAGAGCTTAAAGGCACACGACCTCACTAGATTCAAGAGGACCAAGAGTCCTAAAATGATGATTTCAAATTGAGGATTAAAGGTTCCATGACACTAAAATGAATTAAGGTGTTTTACAAGGATTTAAAGTGTTAGAAAAATGAATTACAATGATGTTTTGAAGCAAGAATGAAAATTTGGCCAATATACCATTTTTCATAATGAGGAACTAGATTATTTTATCAAGTGTAGATTTAAAGGTTTAATTGAGAAGGTAAGTATTTTGAAAGAGTTTGGATTAGTAGCAAGCAAAATACTTTTTAGAAAACAAAATGATGAAATTAAATAATTATGAAATGAAAATTGATGTCAATACTTGAAGTTTTCTAATGTATAGCTCACCCAATGGGTTTGGAAGCGCAGTTAGTAATATTTGAGCTGTATTATTTGAAGTAAAGTAAAGAATTTCCATTTTCTAGGAAAAAGTAAAAATACTTGATTTTTAGAGGGGTTATATTGTAAATATTTTCTAAAAGAGGGACTATCTCATAAATATTATTTTATAATGAACTATTATGCAATTGTTATTTAAATGAGGACTATAATGTAAATATTATGTTATAGAGGGACTATCATGCAAATATCAAAAATTAGGTCAATTTTTGGTATTAAATGAGAAAAATCGTATCTTTGACTAAAAATATGTTAGAAATATTTTACGCGATTAAGAAACGTTAAAAAATCAATACGCGATTTGAAAATGAGACAGAAGTGTTGCGTGATTGAGAAAATGTGAAAATACAACTATGCAATGAAAATACAGTAATGATACTGTTGAACCAATATATGAACCCTGAATATGAGATGGTGAATTTGAACTGTGAATGATGCATTGTACATGCTTTGGAAAGGTCCGATAAACTGTATGAGGCTATTTGCCTAGGAGAGAATACACCTCTTGAGTGGGTGCGATATGCGAGTGTAAGTCACTTGTTGACTTTGGGGGCATCGGGGTGCGGGTTACCTACAGTGGGTAGTTGGTAGCTCTTCTGGACTGTAGGTTTGATCGATGCAACACACCGATGATCCAGACCGAGACACTATTCTTAGTCAAGATCTGATAAAGACTGTCGTATATATGCTAGATGTGCAAATGATAGCACGTGGTCTGAGGCACGTTGGTATAGATAGATCTTTTCGATCACTCTCTCTGACTTGAGTTTTAGCTCCATGGAGTAGGAAATTAAGTCAATGTGCACATGCATAATTATTGAGCATTGATACTGGTGTGATATTTGAACTGTTGAATGTTTGAATATTATTGAGGGTATGATCGTAATTATTATTTATTATATATTGTGAAGATAAATAATGTTGATGGTATAATTGTAATTATGATATGATGTATCTGTATGATAGATTGTATGTGTTTATCTCCATTGCTACCATGCTGGTATTAGCGTAGGTGATCTCACCTCTTTGTATGTCTATTTTGTACTATATTTATATTTGTAAAGACGTTGAGCAAGGACTTGGGCAAGAAGGTGAGGAGGAGCAGATTCCCTTAGACAAAGTTCAGTTCTGAGGAAATGGAGATGCTCAATTTCCTAGGATATATGAGGTTGCAGTTTCATAGAGGATCGGATGCTTGGCACGTTGATCTAGATAGAGAGCGTATTTACTACATAGGAGACTTAAATATTATTTTATGTAGGCTTTATCTTGGACACCCTTATTTTAGTGTAAATATTAATGTGCACTTAGAGTTTCCATTATCCATTAGGCAGTACAGGGGAACTTACTACCGTACTCCTTGTGAGATTAGTATTGTGTCATCTGCACAGACACCTGTCCGTAGGACTTCACGTCAAATCGGATTCCTACCTGCTGAGGAATCTGAGGTGGACCCATCTGAGGGTTATTCTATTTAGTATTACTTGGGCAGTATGTTAGTTTCAATTAATGTTTTAAACATTTTGAGTCTGGTTTGTAAATATTAAAATATGATAATACTAAGACTTGTGTATGTATATATGATGTAAATTATTTGTGATGATGTTGTAATGTTTTTATTTTCTGCTAAGTTTATCTTATTGTTATTAAGAAATTTTATAACTCGTATTTTCACTACAAAGCACATTTATTCATAAAGGGGTAATTTGGTATTAAGTAACATAAATGTGATACCCTAAGGTGGGTGTTACATTAGTTGGTATCAGAGCCCAAGTTAGAGTCTTTTTGGTTTTGTGGTTAGGTCTGTCTTGTTTAAGTTATGTGATTCTCTGTGTTTGTTTTCTGAATGAAAACAATATTGTTCAAAGATTGACTTTAACTCTTCCTTGTGTTGTTCTGCTTGATTAGAGAAAACGTAATGGCTGGATGAGGAAGAGGACGCGTGAATACTAGAGCCGGATTTGGAAATGTTGACAACGATAACCAAAACATGGCTGCAGCTGTAGCAGCAATGCAACAAATGGCTGAAGTCATTGTTTAACAAAACCAAAGAGCAGTTGAGGATGCTCACAGTTTGTCAGAATTTCGTAGGAACAATCCATCGAAGTTTCATGGAGAATTTGACCCAGAGGAAGCTGTTCTATGGATCAAAGAATTAGAAAAGATATTTGAAGGTATGAGTTGTACCAATGAGCGGAAGCTTACTTTCGCAACGTTTGTGTTAGTGGGAGATGGAGAAGCTTAGTGGGCAAGAGCCCAAAGATTGATTCAAGCTGAGGGGAGAGTTATGACGTGGCAGCTCTTTAAACAGAAATTTCTGGGAAAGTATTTTTCAGCCAGTGTTCATCATGCTAAGGAGATGGAATTCCTTAGTTTGAGGCAAGAAGCGATGTCCATAAGTGAGTATGCTGCAAAATTTGAAAGCTTGTCTAAGTTTTTGAGGTATTTTCAGATGCACTCGGATGAGGAATGGAAGTGCAGGAAATTTGAAGAAGGGTTGAGACTTGACATTAAGCGAGCTTTAGCAACCGTGGATATTGACCAGTTTCCAGCATTGTTGGAAAAGTGTCATATGGTTGAAGAGATTGATAACCAATGTGAGGCAAGGAATAGGAACTTTGGACCTACACGGTTCCAAAGAGGAAAGGGTAGCGGGGGCAACCGTTATCAGCAGAAACCATATACCAGACCAGCAGAAGGTCAGAATTGACAACAATCTTTTGGAGGAAGTTCTGGTGGCAACAAGACGAGTCAAGCTGGAACTTCTACACTGAAATGCTTCAAGTGCGGGAAGAATCATCTCACCAAAGACAATCAACATAAAGGGGTGATCTGTTATAGATGTGGGAAGCCTGGACATTTTTTCAGAGAATGTGATCAACTAAAGGTGGAACCATCAGTGGGAAGTGTTCGTACAGCGAGGCCACAGGCGGGTGGTCGTGTGTATACCATGAGCGGGGAAGAAGCCACGAAATCTGAGGACTTGATTATGGAGGAGTGTGCCATTGAAGGTAATCCTTTAACAGTGTTATATGATTCGAGAGCAACACATTCTTTCATTACATGTGATTATGTGGAGCATTTGGGATTGACTGTGACTACATTGCCTTATGATTTGAGTGTTGTTACTCCTACTGATAAGCCTATGATAACTACAAAAGTATGTTTGAATTACCTTGTATGTGTTAGGGATAGAATCTTTTATGTGGATTTGATTTGTTTACCTCTTTCCAAGATTAATGTAATCTTAGGAATGGATTGGTTGTCTTCTAACCATATCCTGATAGACTGTTCGAGTAAGACATTAGTCTTTCCTGATGTTAAGGATTCTAGATTCCTAATGGCTACTCAAGTAGAAGCTTGTTTGAAGGAAGGAGATCAAGGGTACTTGTTAATGTCATCTTTGGAGGTTCAGTGTGAAGATGTCTTGAGGGATATTTTCGTAGTTAATGAATTTCCTGAGGTATTTCCTGAGGATATACCTAGACTACCACCGAAAAGAGAAATCGAGTTTTCTATTGATTTGGTACATGGAGCTGGACCTATATCTATGGCGCCTTACAAGATGTCGCCAGTAGAGTTAGCAGAGCTTAAGAAACAGCTGGAGGATTTGTTGGAAAAGCAATTTGTGAGACCAAGTGTATCACCATGGGGAGCTCTAGTATTGTTGGTAAAGAAGAAGGATGGGACTTCTCGTCTATGTGTAGACTACCAACAGTTGAACAAGATTACGATTAAGAACGAATATCCATACCAAGAATCGATGATCTGATGGATCAATTGTGAGGAGCCGAAATATTTTCTAAGATTGACTTACATTCTGGTTATCACCAGATACGTGTGAAAGTGGAAGATATTCCAAAAATTGCGTTTCAAACACGATATAGGCATTACGAATATCAAATGATGCCGTTTGGTGTGACTAATGCACCTGCCATATTTATGGACTTTATGAATCGGATTTTTCGTTCATACTTGGATAAGTTTGTGGTTGTCTTTATTGATGACGTTTTGATTTATTCTCGAAGTCTAGAGGAACATGTTGAGCATCTCAGAGTAGTTCTCTAGATTCTGAAAGAGAATAAGTTATATGCCAAGTTGTCCAAATGTGAATTTTGGTTAAGTGAAGTTCAATTTTTGGGACACGTTATATCAGAGGATGGAATTGAAGTTGATGCTTCAAAAGTGAAAACAGTTATTGAATGGGAAAGGCCGAAGACTGTATCAGAGATCCGTAGTTTTATCAGATTAGCCAGTTACTATCGATGGTTTATCAAGGGGTTTTCAAAGATAGCAGGACCTTTTACCTAACTTACACGAAAGAATCAACCGTTTGTGTGGACTGATGCATGCGAAGAAAGTTTTCAGGAGTTGAAAAGATGACTGACTACTTCACCGGTTTTGATTCTACCTGATCCGAATGAACTTTTCGAGGTATATTGTGATGCTTCGTACCAAGGATTGGGTTGTGTACTTATGCAGAACCGTAAGGTTGTGGCATATGCGTCAAGGCAGTTGAAAGTGCATGAGAGGAATTATCCGACTCATGATTTGGAGTTGGCAGCTATGGTGTTTGCGTTAAAGGTATGGAGACATTTTCTCTATGGAGCAATGTTCACTATCTTTAGTGATCATAAAAGTTTGAAATATCTGTTTGACCAAAAAGAGTTGAACATGAGACAAAGGCGTTGGCTAGAGTTCTGAAGGATTATGATTTTCAGTTATAGTATCATCCCGGAAAAGCAAATGTTGTAGCGGATGCTTTAAGTAGGAAAATGCTTAGTGCTTCTGTTATGAAGATTAAGGAGAAGGAACTGATAGAAGAATTTCGGGATATGCAGTTGTCTGTGAAATTGACATCGGGGAAGATGTGTTTAAACATGATCACCATTTCAAATGATTTAGTGGATAGAATACGAGTAGGGCAAAACAGTGATCAGTATTTGCAAGAAGCAAAGGAACCAAGGAGTCAAGGAGCAGAATTGGAATTTAGTGAAGGAGCTGATGGAATTCTGATGTTTAAAGGGAGAGTTTATGTACCAAACGATCCGGAACTTAGGAAATTGATTTTGGATGAAGCTCATAGGAGTAAATTGAGTATGCATCCAGCAACCACAAAGATGTATCAAGACTTGAAATAGCTATATTGGTGGCAAGGAATGAAAAGGGATGTCGCTGAATATGTATCATCCTGTTTAGTTTGTCAACAGGCTAAGGTGGAACACCAAAGACCATCAGCAATGTTGCAACCTTTGCCTATTCCTGAATAGAAATGGGATGACATAGCAATGGATTTCGTAACAGGACTACCAAGGACTCAGAAAGGTCACGATTCTATCTGGGTAATTGTTGATTGACTTACAAAGTCAGTGCACTTTTTGTCGATTAATATTAAATACTCAATGGAAAAGTTGGCCCAAGTGTACATCAATGAAATTATTAGACTTTATGGTGTACCATCCAGTATTATTTCTGATCGAGATCTGCAATTTATGTCAAGGTTTTGGAGTAGTTTGCAAGAAGCAATGGGAACAAAGTTACGTTTAAGTTCTGCTTACCATCCACAAACGGATGGTCAGTCAGAAAGGACGATTCAGACATTAGAAGACTTGTTGGGATAAATTTTTGCCGTTGATAGATTTTACATACAACAACAGTTTTCATTCGAGCATAGGGATGGCACCCTATGAGGCGTTGTATGGAAGACGATGTAGAACGCCGCTGTGTTGGTATCATGATGGTGAAAGTGCTGTTGTAGGGCCAGAGTTTGTACAACAGATAACTGAAAAAGTGAAGATGATTCAAGACAAGATGAGGACAACTCAGACTTGACAGAAGAGTTATGCTGATAAAAGACGAAAACCGCTTGAGTTTGAAGAAGGTGACCATGTGTTTCTATGAGTGACACCAATGACTGGAGTTGGACAATTGATTAAGTCAAGGAAACTCACTCCGAAGTTTATCGGGCCGTATCAGATACTTCGTCGGGTAGGTCCGGTAGCTTATCAGATTGCATTACCACCTTTACTATCAAATCTTCACAATGTATTTCACGTATCACAACTACGAAAATATATTTCTGATCCCACTCATGTTATCGAACCAGACACCGTACAACTAAAGAAAAATTTAACCTATGAAACATTTCCAGTCAAGATTGAAGATCGAAGGACAAAGCAACTTTGAGGTAAGGAAATTCCATTGGTTAAAGTAGTTTGGAATAATGTAAGCGGTGAAGCTACATGGGAGTTAGAAGATAAGATGAAAGAACAATATCCATTTTTATTTTGCAAGTGTGAGATCAAGTTTCGAGAATGAAACTTCTTTTTAGAGGGGAAGAGTTATAACACCTTGAATTTTGGCTATGTTACAATAATGATTGAATTTCATTGTTTTGTGTTTTCTGTATGTTATGAAATTAATTTGACTATTCCGAGATTATTTTTTATTGTTTTGTGTGATTTGCTTCGAGTCAGGAAAATAATAATTTTCGGGCCGAGGAAAATCTTATTTGATTTATTTGGAGACGAGGGATCTTACTAAACCCGAATCTGAGAGACACAGAAAATAATCTTTTAATTTTTAGAATTTATCAGTGAAATAAAAATATTTTATGAAAAATATCTACTATTTTATTTATAGCAGTTTCTGATATAAATTATTTGACCCGATATATTTTAATTGACAGAAAATGTGCTTAGAATATTTTCTGTAACCTAATTTAAAATGAACCAATAGCAATCTGTCAAAAACGATGGTTGGACTTTTCTAACCAATAAGAAAGGGTCTAAGTTGAAATATTTGACTAGTTACAAAGTAACTAAATAAACCTAACTTAGTTACCTAATTGCCTAATTAAGGAACTAAATGAACTAACCTAGTTACCAATTAGTTAGGATCTAGTTACTACTTAAATATCCTAATTCTATCTAGAAGCTATGACTAATCATGACATATGCAATGACCTAATTAACTAGTTAGCTATGTAACTAGATAGTTAATCAAGTAACTAGAAAACTTAATCTAGTTAGTTGTTATTTGATTAAAGTGTAACTAAAATTAAAATAGAAGCAAACTAAGTTACCTTTTAGGGAGGGCCACACGGCCAAGGAGGCTTCTCAAGCCTTCTTGAATGGTCTTTTGTGACCATTGCATGACACTTTGATGACCAAGCCATGTGATGCTTAATGTGAACATAAAATATGATATTTTACTATCATAGTTATCTCCTAAATTCCCTACACTACTCATACGGCTGCACTATTCTATTTCACTCTCAAATTTCATTTTCTATCACCTAAAAGCTAAGCCTTCATGTTCTCTAAAAAATCCCAAGAACACGAGAACACTTTTCCCTTTCTTTTCTCCTTGGAGTTTCGGTCATACTACCCAAACCCTAGCTCCAATCTTCTATAATTTTACTTCTCTACATTTCCTAAACCTAAACCCTATTCTAAACACTTTTCATTTACAAAATTTTGTCAAAATCCTACTCCTAGTGCTTCAAAATTCAAGCTTTGGTTTACTTCCTTAAAGGTAAACTTTTGATTTTATGGTTTTAAGTTAAGTTTTTGATTTTCTATACCATGATTGTTCCATGGTTCTTTGTTATTAAGCCTTGAGTATGACTTTGGTAATTGTTTAAGAATTTTTAGGGTTTTTATTTGGGTTCACACGAAAATCAAGAGAATGAGAGGAGCTTAAGGATCTTGTCTTCAAGAGGTAAGAGAGAGATTTAACCTCATCAACCAAGTGTTGGTGGTGAAGAGATGGTTGTGTATGGTGAAAAACTCATAAGGGTTTATTCACTTGTTGTTTGATGCTTCTTTGATTATGATTGTGTTGTTTATGATTTTGTGTTTGTGATTGCATGTGTGATAGTATGATTATAGTTTTGATAAAATGCTTGTATGTATAATTTTGGGAAGCGTGAGAATGTATGTGTAATTTAGGATGTGAACAACATGTTGAAAAGATCACATGAGAGCTCCAAAGAGCTTAGAGGCACACGACCTCACTAGATTCAAGAGGACCAAGAGTCCTAGAATGATGATTTCAAATTGAGGATTAAAGGTTTCATGACACTAAAATGAATTAAGGTGTTTTACAAGGATTTAAAGTGTTAGAAAAATGAATTACAATGATGTTTTGAAGCAAGAATGAAAATTTGGCCAACATGCCATTTTTCATAATGAGGAACTAGATTATTTTATCAAGTGTAGATTTAAAGGTTTAATTGAGAAGAAAAGTATTTTGAAAGAGTTTGGATTAGTAGCAAGCAAAATACTTTTTAGAAAAAAATATGATGAAATTAAATAATTGTGAAATGAAAATAGATGTCAATACTTGAAGTTTTCTAACGTATAGCTCACCCTATGGGTTTGGAAGCACGTTAGGAAAATTTGAGCTGTATTATTTCAAGTAAAGTAAAGAATTTTCATTTTCTAGGAAATATTAGAAATACTAATTTTTAGAGAGGTTATATTGCAAATATTATTTTTAGAGGGGTTATATTACAATTATTATTTTTGGAGGGGTTATACTGTAAATATTTTCTTAAAGAGGGACTATCTCGTAAATATTATTTTATAATGGACTATTATGCAATTGTTATTTAAATGAGGACTATAACGTAAATATTATGTTATAGATGGACTATTATGCAAATCTCAAAATTTAGGTCAATTTTTGGTATTAAATGAGAAAAATCGTATCTTTGATTTAAAAAATGTTAGAAATATTTTAGGCGATTAAGAAACATTAAAAAAATCAATATGTGATTTGAAAATGCGACAGAAGTGTTGCGCTATTGAGAAAACGTAAAAATACGACTACGCGATGAAAATACAGTAATGATACTGTTGAACCGATATATGAACCCTGAATATGAGATGGTGAATTTGAACTGTGAATGATGCATTGTACATGCATTGGAAAAGTCCAATAGACCGTATGAGGCTATTTGCCTAGGAGAGAATACATCTCTTGAGTGGGTGCGATATGCGTAGTGTAAGTCACTTGTTGACTTTGGGGGCATCGGGGTGCGGGTTGCCTACAATGGGCAGTTGGTAGATCTTCTGGATCGTAGGTTTGATCGACGCAACACACCGATGATCCTAACTGAGACATTATTCTTAGTCAAGATCTGATAAAGACTGTCGTGTATATGCTAGATGTGCAAATGATAGCACGTGGTCTGAGGCATGTTGGTACAGACAGATCTTTTCGATCACTCTCTTTGACCTGAGTTTTAGCTCCATGGAGTAGGAAATTGAGTTTATGTGCACATGCATAATTATTGAGCATTGATACTGGTGTGATATTTGAACTGTTGAATGTTTGAATATTATTGAGGGTATGATCGTAATTATTATTTATTATATATTGTGATGATAAATAATGTTGATGGCATAATTATAATTATAGTATGATGTATTTGTATGATAGATTGTATGTGTTTATCTCCATTGCTATCATGCTGGTATTGGCGTAGGTGATCTCACCTCTTTGTATGCCTATTTTGTTTTATATTTATATTTGTAAAGACATTGAGTACGGACTTGGGCAAGAAGGTGAGAAGGAGCAGATTCCCTTGAAGGAAGCTGAGTTTTGAGAAAATGGAGATTTCCAGTTTCCTAGGATATATGAGGTTGCAGTTTCGCAGAGGATCGGAAGCTTGGCAAGTTGATCTAGATAGAGAGCGTATTTACTACATAGGAGACTTAAATATTATTTTAAGTAGGTTTTATCTTGGACACCCTTATTTTAGTGTAAATATTAATGTGCACTTAGAGTTTTCATTATCCATTAGGCAGTATTGGAGAACTTACTATTATACTCCTAGTGAGATTAGTATTGTGTCATCTGTGCGGACACCTGTCCGTAGGACTTCACGTCAAATCGGATTCCTACCTGCTGAGAAATCTGAGGAGGACCCGTCTAAGGGTTCTTCTATTTAGTAATACTTGGGCAGTATGTTAGTTTCAATTAATGTTTTAAATATTTTGAGTCTGGTTTGTAAATATTAAAATATGACAATACTAAGACTTGTTTATGTATATATGATATAAATTATTTGTGATGATGTTGTAATGTTTTTATTTTCCGCTAAGTTTATCTTATTGTTATTAAGAAATTTTATAACTCGTATTTTCACTACAAAATACATTTATTCATAAAGGGGTAATTTGGTATTAAGTAACATTAATGTGATACCCTAATGTGGGTGTTACACTACATCTAGTACACTATATCATTATATCACAAGTGATATCACATGTTACACCATGTTATTCAAGAGATTAGACTTCTACCTATGCTACCTCACAACCATTGGATCTACAAGTTCTATACTTTTACACATGCACTAAGTACTTATTTCCTCCACGAAATATCTCTAATAATGTCTTAACTCACACTAACGAGCATGCATAAGGAGTCCCATCAAGTAGGAAATCTATTTCAACAAGATAAAAATATGAAAATATAGGCTAGAGTTTAGGCACTAGTTGCGTGCTCGGGTGCTCTCTAATGGGCGCTCAAGCTCTGGGATGGCAGAAACTCTGCCCTGTTTCCCTTGCTGCTGGGCGCTTGGGCACCCAGCTTAAGCACTTAGGCCCTCATGAGGCAAAAACTTTCTGCGTATTGGGCGCTTGGGCGCTTGCGTCTGGTGCCTAGGTGCCCATCGCTCTGCTGCATGATACACCCATTCTAGTTGATGGGTGCTTGGGTGCTCCCTATTGGGCGCTTAACACCAAAAATTAGATTTCCTATTCCATTGAATTCCTAATTGGTTTCAACCCCTCAATCTCAGGTTTTAAAAGGTTTTCTAACCCAAAATATAGTCCCTAAGTATGTTACAGTACTCATGCTCACTCTCAACTCATCAAGCATGGAATCAAATCTAAGAATCAAAGAGCTTCATAGTCATTTCTCAACATTCTTCCTAGGCATTCAAATGAGTTTCTCTAAGGTTTCTATCATCAACCATGCAAGAACTAAGCTAAGATCATATCAACTCAACCATTGAAAGCATAAACAAGCAAGGAAACATAAAAAACCATTCAAAAACCTACTTTTCATCTATGAACAAGCAACATGAATCAAAGATGAATTTAGGGAGATGAGAAGCACTTGAACACAATACCCCTACCTCTAGTAGTTAAAAAGATAACCAAGCTCTAGCTTTGCTCTTTAATCTCCATTGGTTCCTCCTTCTTCTACCTCTTCTTTTTTTCTTTCCCTTTCTTTTTCTCTTCTTTCTCTTCTCTTCTTGCTATATCTACATGAGAAATAGAGAGAAATTGAGAAACAAAGTCAAAGATGACTACTTATGGATAGGCACCATGATTTTTGCTGAAACTTTATACCTTTTAGGAATACTTTAATCTCATAATCTTGTAACACCCCAATTTCTTTCCTTTCTTGCTTTTCAGTTATTTGTGAATTTTGTGAATTTTTGTGGATTTTTTATGAATTATTTGACTTATTTTGATTATTTTAACATTATTTTCAGAAAATTTTGAATTGTTGAAACGGGGTCGAGGGATCTTACTAAACTCGAAACTGGAGACAGTTTTCGAAGTTTTCTTTGTCTGAGATTTTATTTGGCAAAATAAAATTTGGGTACGTTCTATTATCCATTAGACAATAGATACTAATTTTGTTAACTATAACTTTTGTCCATTGGATAATAACTTTTAGTAAAGATCTAGTAGATGGTTCTAGATATAAAACTAGTCACCTTTTTCTAGAGGTTTCTCTTTATGACATCACCTTTGGGACCCATACCTTTATGTCTCATCAAATATGGACTAATAGAAAACTAGCTTCCTAAAGAAGCTTTGAAGAAGCTTGTTGGAGAAGCTTGTCTCCCTCTCTCCTTGGGAAGTCCACGGCTAAGCCCACTCAAGAAGGTTCTAGGACTTTATTTTTCACTTATTCATTTCTCTTACTTTCACTTTCATCTTTCTGCTAACAACCCAAAAGCAAAACTCTCTCTTCTCTCTCTCTTTCAAGCTCATGGCCACACCCGCAAAACCTACTGTCCAATCTTCTTTAATTCCAATCATCCACATTTCTTGAATCCAAACCTCATTCTAAGACACTTTGGTGTTGTGATCTTGACCTTGTTCATCCATTTTCAAGTGCTTCTTCAAGTTAGGGTTTGAAAGCTTTTAAGGTAAAATTCCTCCATCTTCATCTTTCTCTTCATTTTAAATTTCTAAGACCATGATTTTGATCCATGGTCATTCTATTCCAAGCCTTAGATGTTGACTCTTTTGCATGTTGTTTTTGTTTTTCAAGAGACTCTTGGAAGAGAAAGTTTGATTCAAGAAGACACCCAAGAAGTGGTTGGTCATCATCTAAGGTAAGAGGGAGATTACTCTCATCAACCTTTCATGGTGGTGAGAAACGAATTGATGTATTGGAAATGAAGAATCCATGTGAAGGTTGTTCACTTGATTGTATTGACTTTTGGTGATTTTGTAATTATTTGCCCTAGATGATTTTATGGTTTCATGTTGTGCATAATCTTGGTAGAATAAAAAATTTTGATGATTGAAATATGTTGTTTGCTTGGAATCATGTTGTTGAAGATGAAAATTTTGAGGTCCAAAGACCTTAAGGCTCACGGCCAAGTGACCCTAAATAGGGTATCCAAGAGGAAACTTTTGTGTTAATTTGGAACTTAGATGCTTAGGCGAAAAAGGAATTGTATTAAGGATTTATAAAAATGAAGGAGTGATAAAAACAAGATTTGGTCATTTAATAAGAGAGGGATTTTGGCCTTGAGTGGAAAAATAAGCTTGAGAGCGAGATAATGAAAACTTAAGATACTTTTAAAGTTTAGGGAAAGGAAAAGAATTTATGAGATTAAGATAATGTGGTTTCCTTTTTATGTTTTTCAAGAAAAATATTAGAAGGTATTACTTAGAGGAGCCTAGCTAGAAGAGTATTGGAACTAAAGTTATTTCTTATTTTAAGCCTTGAAAGTTTCAAAACAAAATTTAATCAAGCTTAAAAGTGAAATAAAAGTTTTACATGTTAGAAAAATTTGTGATAATGTGTCATGTAATTTAAAAATATGGTTCTTGAATTTGCACAATAATTTCACAGCAGTGTGCTGTCGGGCTCTCGAGCGGGACCCTGGGCTGTTGATGACTGGTTTGGCTCGTGAGTAGCTTATGTTTATGAAAAATCATGATATTAATATGTGCGCATGCATTGAGTCATTGATCATGCATTATACCGACGGTGTCGGTTGAGGCTTTTTGCCTAGGAGTTGAATTACATCTTAGTGCGGGTACGAATTGCGTAATGTGATTTACTTGTTGAACTTGGAGGCGTCGGGATGCAGGTATCCCACAAGTGGCCAGTCGGTAGCTCTACTGGGCCATAGTGACTGAGCAACGCACCGACGATCTCGACTAGGAACTATTCTATTCACGATCTAGTGAAGACTGTCTTGTATAAGTCATTATGCGTAAATTGAGAAATTATAGCACTTGACTTGAGGCTGATGAGATACAAACATGTCTTCTAGATCATTCTCTTCGAAATTGTGTTTAGCTCCATGCAGTATGAATTGGTCATTTGTACATATGCATAGTCTGTCTACATATCATCGTGATATTTTATATCTACTAAACTATTTGATACTTAATGCCATAACTGCAATTATTGTTCTCTATTGTTTCTATGTTGTGGTGTTGGTATTAATGTAGGGAATCTCACCTCTCTATTATGTTATTCTATTTTATGTGTACACGTGATAAAGACTGAAAGGAAGACAAAGAAGATTACAGCCCTCCTGTTGTTTTGTTTTCTGTGATGGCGACTAGAAGAGAGTTTGTTAGTTTTATTAGAGTTTAGTTCCATGGAGGTACGGATGCTTGGCGTATCGACTGGAATACTGAATGAGTTAGATATGTAGGAAATGTGACCTTGTCTATTCATAGGACCCGTGATGAGGATCCTTTCTTTTCTCTTGATGTCTCGGTACGTCTAGAGTTCGTTATACCAATTAGGGAGTTGTGGGGTGATTTGCATTACACCCCGAGGGAGGATCAGGACTCAATGGTGTCATCTGCTAGGACACCTGTCTATGAGATCTTACCCCAACTGAGGGATCTGTCTGGTGAGGAGTCCGAGGAGGAGGACCCGATGGAGGATCCAGAGGAGGATCCAATAGAGGATCCTGTGGGGGACCCTACTCCCTAGGCATCTAGACTTGGGCTAGTTTATATTTTGTCAAATAGTTGTATATGTCTTTTGAGTACAAACCTTGTGTATTTTGGGTGGACTGTGATCCATGCCACTTATGTATATATATTCTTTTTGATGTGTATTATTCAGTAATTACATCTTGTGTTGTTTATGTATTATTTAAGTTTATGCCTTAAAAAAGAAAAATTGAAATCTGTGTTTTTTTCAAGATTAAACCTTTACCGCATTTTCTTAAGTTATTGATGTTTTAGCGTGTAAATGTGGTACCCTAAGGAGGGTGTTACATTAATTGGTATCAGAGCCCAAGTTTGAGTCTTTTGGGGTTTGTGGTTAGGTCTGTCTTGCTTGTGTTGTGTGATTCTCTATGTTTGGTTTCTGAAAGGAGACAAATTTATTTGAAATGATTTCACCTGACTTTCATTGTGTATTATTTAGTCTAACGTCAAAGGAACGTGATGGCTCGTGATGGAGGTGTACATATGGACCCTGGACAAGATAGCGAGAGAGTATGGCTGCAGCAGCTAAGGTGATGTAGAGGATGGCAGAGGTTATAGTGCAACAAAACCAAAGAGCTGCCCAACAACAAGAACCTACTACTGAAACTCAAAATATGTTGGAGTTTTACCACAACAATCCACCACAATTCAAAGGAGAATTTAATCTGGAGAAAGCAAACCGTTGGCTCAAAGAGTTGGAGAATATATTCAGAGGAATGGGATGTACTGATGCTCAGAAGGTAACCTATGCGACCTTTATGCTTGTCGAAGATGCTGAAGACTGGTGGGCAGGAGCCCAACGATTGATGGAAGCTAAGGGAACAACGTTTACTTGGGAAGTCTTCAAGAACAAATTCCTGGAGAAGTACTTTCCAGCCAGTGTGAGGCACGCGAAAGAAATGGAGTTTCTAGGCCTAAAACAAGGAAGCATATCAGTCAATGAGTATGCTACTAAGTTTGAAAACTTGTCAAAATTCTCAAGGTATTTCCAGATACAGCTTGATGAGGAGTGGAAGTTTTGTAAGTTTGAAGAAGGATTGAGGCATGACATAAAGAGAGTGATACTGCCTTTGGGAATTGATTAGTTCCCATCTCTTTTGGATAAGCGTCGCAGGATTGAGGAGTTGGATCAATCATGAGAAACAGGAAACCATAGCTTTGGACCCTCTCGGTTCCAAAGGGGGAGGAATGGCAGTGGCAATCGTTTTTAGCAAAAGCCATATTTGAGGCCAATGGGGAATCAATCTCAACAACAATCACATGGAGGAGGTTCTGGTAGCCACAAGCTTGGTCAAACCGTGGCATCATTGCCAAAATGCTTCAAGTGCGGAAAGGACCACTTAACGAAGGAATGTACAATCAAGGGGATCATTTGCTTCAGATGCGGGAAGCCCAGACACATCTTAAAGGATTGTAATGAACCCAAGGCAGAGCCTTCTGTTAACAATGTACGTGCTGCAAGACCTCAGGTAGGAGGAATGGTTTACACTATGAGGGGAGCGAAAGCCTCCCAATCCAAAGATCTGATTAAGGGAGATTGTGCCATAGGAGGTAATCTTTTAACTTTACTATATGACTCAGGGGCGACCCGTTCTTTTATTGCCTATGACTGTGTGCACCGATTGGGATTATATATGTCTTCTTTATCTTTTGATTTGAATATTTCTACTCCCACTGCTAGACCCGTTGTTACTGCTCGAGTTTGTTTGAACTGCCCTATTTCTGTGGAAAATTGAATTTTTTCAGTCGATTTGATTTGTTTGCTTCTTTCTCAAATATACGTTATCTTCTAACCATATCCTATTAGATTGTTCCAATAAAACCTTAGTATTTTCTGATTATGAGATTTCTGGATTTATAACTACCAACCAAGTCAAAATTTTCTTGAGGGAAGGAGCTCAAGGATACATGCTTTTATCTTCCTTGGAGGTCAAGGGTGAGACCAATGTGAATGCTATTCCTATAGTCAATGAGTTTCTTGAAGTCTTTTCTAATGATATACCTAGATTACCACTGGAAAGAGAGGTAGAATGTTGTATCGATCTTGTGCCAGGATCTGGTCTATATCCACGACACCATATTAGATGTCGCCATCAGAGTTAGCCGAACTCAAGAAGTAGTTGGAGGAATTGTTGGAGAAGAAGTTTGTGAGACTTAGTGTTTAACTGTGGGGGTTCCCAGTGCTGTTGGTTAAGAAGAAGGATGGAACTTCTCAGTTATGTGTAGACAATCGTCAGTTAAACAAGATTACAATCAAGAACAAGTATTCACTTCTGAGGATAGATGATTTGATGGATCAGCTGAAGGGAGCTGTTGTTTTCTCCAAGATTGATCTACGTTTTGGCTATCATCAGATTTGTGTGAAAGTAGAGGATGTTCCTAAGATGAATTTTCGAACACGTTATGGGCATTATAAGTATCTTGTGATGCTATTCGGAGTAACAAATGCTCCTACTATATTCATGGATTTCATGAATAGGATCTTTCGTCCTTATTTAGATAGATTTGTTATTATCTTTATTAATGACATTTTGATCTATTCTCGAAGTCAGGAGGAACATGCTGAGCATCTTAGTGTGGTTCTTCAAATTTTGAGGGAGAACAAGTTATACGCTAAGCTGTCCAAGTGTGAGTTCTGGTTAAGCGAAGTTCAATTTTTTGGTCACATGATTTTAGAGGAAGAAATTGAAGTGGATATGTCAAAAGTTAAAGCAGTTCTTCAATGGGAAAGGCCGAAGATTAGCCAATTACTATCGAAGGTTTATTGAAGGGTTTTCCAAGATAGCAGGACCTCTCACCCAGCTTATACGAAAGAATCAAACTTTTTCATGGACAGATACGTGTGAGGAGAGTTTTCAAGAGTTGAAGAGACGATTGATTAACTCGCCAGTGCTGATTCTACCTGATTCCAATGAACCTTTTGAGGTGTATTGCGATGCTTTATATCAAAGTCTAGGTTGTGTGCTTATGCAAAATCAAAAGGTCGTGGCATATGCTTCGAGACAATTAAAAGTGCACGAGAGGAATTACCCTACTCATGACTTGGAGTTAGCTACTGTTGTATTTATATTGAAGATCTGGTGACATTTTCTTTATGGAGCAACATTTAACATCTACAGTGATCATAAGAGTTTGAAATACCTGTTTGATTAGAAGGAGTTCAATATGAGGCAAAGGTGGTGGTTAGAGTTTGAAAGACTATGATTTCCAACTTCAGTATCATCCCAGAAAGGCAAACGTCGTAGCAGATGCTTTGAGTAGGAAGATGCTTAGTGTTTCTGCTATGATGCTCAAAGAAAGTGAGTTAATAGAACAGTTTAGGGATATGCAGTTGTCTGTAGAGTTGACATCGGGAAGAATATGCTTCAATATGATCACTATTTCAAGTGGATTGATGGAAGAAATTCAAAAGAAGCAAGGAAGTGACTCATACTTACAGAATAAGAAGGAGCTAGGTGAAGCGAGGTGCTATATCTGAATTCACGGAAGGACCAGAAGGGATCCTAAAATTCAGAAATAGAGTTTGTGTACCGAGTGATTCTGAGCTTAGGAAGATGATTCTTGGTGAAGCCCATAAGAGCAAGTTAAGTATGCACCCAGGAACTACTAAGATGTACCAGGATCTGAAACGATTATATTAGTGGTAAGGAATGAAGAGGGATGTTGCCGAGTATGTGTCGTCTTATTTAGTTTGCCAAAAAAAGCCAAAGTCGAACACCAAAAGCCTTCTAGAATGCTACAACCTTTGACTGTTCCAGAATAGAAATAGAATAGCATTGCAATGGATTTTGTGGGTGGACTGCCAAAGACTAGAAAGGGGTATGATTCAATATGGGTAATTGTTGATCGACTTACGAAGTCAGCACACTTCTTGCCAATTAACATAAGGTATTCGATAGACAGATTAACTCAAGTGTATATCAGTGAAATTGTTAGACTACATAGTGTGCCCTTGAGTATTATTTCTGATAGAGACCTAAGGTTTACATTAAGATTTTGGTAGAGTTTGCAAGGAGCCGTGGGAACGAAGCTTCATTTAAGTTCTATATATCACCCACAAACAAATGGTCAGTCAGAAAGGACAATCCAATCATTGGAAGATCTGTTAAGAGCTTGTGTCTTGGAACAGACTGGGAGTTAGGATGAATTCTTGCCTTTGATAGAGTTCACCTATAATAATAATTTCTACGCAAGCATTGGGATGGTACCCTATGAGGCATTGTATGGGCGACGGTGTAGAACACCCTTGTGTTGGTACCAAGATGGCGAAAGTTTCATGGTAGGACCTGAACTTGTACAACAAACAACTGAAAAAGTTAAGATAATTCAAGAAAGAATGAGGGCAGCTCAGAGCCGACAGAAAAACTATGCCGACAAGAGACAGCAACTTCTTGAATTTGAGAAAGGTGACCATGTGTTTTTGAGAGTTACACCTATGACTGGTATCAGAAGGGTTATTAAATCTAGAAAACTCACTCCTAAATTTATCGAACCGTATCAAATTCTTCATCGGATAGGTCTAGTAGCCAACCAAATAGCTTTACCACCTTTTCTTTCCAACCTTCATAATGTCTTCCACGTGTCACTATTGCGAAAGTATATTCCTGATCCAGCCCATGTCATAGAACCGGATACAGTACAACTAAAAGAAAAGTTGACCTATGAAACACTTCCTATTAAGATTGAGGATAAGAGAGTGAAGCAACTCAGAGGCAAGGAAATTGCATTAGTAAAAATGGTCTGGAATGATGTGATTGGAGATGCAACATGTGAGCTAGAAGACAAAATGAAAGAGCAATGTCCGCATTTGTTCTAAGGTATGATGAATTTCAAGGACGAAATTCTTTTTAGATGGGGAGAGTTATAACACCCCAATTTCTTTTCTTTCTTGCTTTTTCAGTTATTTGTGATTTTTGTGAATTTTTATGGATTTTTATGAATTATTTGACTTATTTTGATTATTTTAATATTATTTTTAGAAAAATTTAGACTGTTGAAACGAGGCCGGGGGATCTTACTAAACCCGAAACCGGAGACAATTTTCAAAGTTTTCTTTGTCTGAGATTTTATTTGGCAAAATAAAATTTGGGTACGCTCTATTATCCATCAAACAATAGATACTGATTTTGTTAAGTGTAACTTTTGTCCATTGGATAATAATTTTTAGCAAAGATCTAGTAGATGGTTCTAGATATAAAACTAGTCACCTTTTTCTAGAGGTTTCTCTTTATGACATCACCTTTAGGACCCACACCTTTATGTCTCATCAAATACAGACAAATAGAAAACTAGCTTCCTAAAGAAGCTTTGAGGAAGCTTATTGGAGAAGCTTGTCTCCCTCTCTCCTTGGGAAGTCCACGACCAAGCCCACTCAAGAAGGTTCTAGGAATTTATTTTTCATTTATTCATTTCTCTTAGTTTGACTTTCATCTTTCTACTAACAACCCAAAAGCAAAACTCTCTCTTCTCTCTCTCTTTGAAGCTCACGGCCACACTCCCAAAACCCACTCTCCAATCTTCTTTAATTCCAACCATCCACATTTCTTGAATCCAAACCTCCTTCTAAGGCACTTTGTTGTTGTGATATTGACCTTGTTCATCCATTTTCAAGTGTTTCTTCAAGTTAGGGTTTGAAAGCTTTTAAGGTAAAATTCCTCCATCTTCATCTTTCTCTTCATTTTAAACTTCTAAGACCATGATTTTGATCCATGGTCATTCTATTCTAAGCCTTAGATGTTGACTATTTTCATGTTGTTCTCATTTTTCAAGAGCCTCTTGGAAGAGAAAGTTTGATTCAAGAAGGCACCCAAGAAGTGGTTGGTCATCATCTAAGGTAAGAGGGAGATTTCTTTCATCAACCTTTCATAGTGGTGATAAACGAATTGATGTATTAGAAATGAAGAATCCATGTGGGGGTTGTTCACTTGATTGTATTGACTTTTGGTGATTTTGTAATTATTTTCCCTAGATGATTTTATGACTTAATATTGTGCATAATCTTGGTAAAATAGAAAATTTTGATAATTAAAATATGTTGTTTACTTGGAATCATGTTGTTGAAGATGAAAATTTTGAGGTCCAAAGACCTTCGGGCTCACGGTCAAGTGACCCTAAATAGGGTATCCAAGACAAAACTTTTGTGTTGATTTGGAACTTAGATGCTTAGGCGAAAAAAGAATTGTATTAAAGATTTATAAAAATGAAGGAGTGATAAAAACAAGATTTGGTCATTTAATAAGAGAGGGATTTCGGCCTTGAGTGGAAAAATAAGCTTGAGAAAGATATCATGAAAACTTAAGGTACTTTTAGGGTTTAAGGATAGGAAAAGAATTTATGAGATTAAGATAATGTGGTTTCCTTTTTATGTTTTTCATGAAAAATATTAGGAGGTATTACCTAGAGAAGCCTAGCTAGAAGAGTATTGGAACTAAAGTTAATTCCTATTTTAAGCCTTGAAAGTTTCAAAACAAAATTAATCAAGCTTAAAAGTGAAATAAAAGTTTTACATGTTAGAAAAATTTGTGATAAAGTTTCTTGTAATCTAAAAATGATGGTTCTTAAATTTGCGCGATAAAGATACCTTGTGACTGAAAATAATAGCAGTGTGCTGTCGGGCTCTCGAACGGGACCCTGAGATGTTGATGACTAGTTTGGCTTATGAGTAGCTTATGTTTATGGAAAATCATGATATTAATATATGCGCATGCATTGAGTCATTGATCATGCATTATACCAACAGTGTCGATTGAGGCTTTTTGCCTAGGAGTTGAATTACACCTTAGTGTGGGTGCGAATTACGTAGTGTGGTTCACTTGTTGAACTTGGAGGTGTCGGGGCATTGGTATCCCACAAGTGGCCAGTTGGTAACTCCACTAGGCCGTAGTGACTGACCAACACATCAACGATCTCGACTAGGCACTGTTCTATTCGCGATCTAGTATAGACTGTCTTGTATAAGCCATTATGTGCAAATTGAGATATTATAACACTTGACTTGAGGTTGATGAGATACAGACATGTCTTATAGATCATTCTATCCAAAATTGTGTTTAGCTCCATGGAGTAGGAATTGGTCCATTGTACATATGCATAGTTTGTCTACATATCATCGTGATATTTTATATCTGCTAAACTATCTAATACTTGATGTCATAACTGTAATTACTGTTCTTTATTGTTTCTATCATAACTGTAATTACTGTTCTTTATTGTTTCTATGTTGCGGTGTTAGTATTGATGTAAGGAATCTTACCTCTCTGTTATGTTATTCTGTTTTATGTGTACACGTGATAAACACTAAAAGGAAGATGAAGAATATTACAGCCCTCTTGTTGTTTTGTTTTCTGTGATGGTGACTAGAAGAGAGTTTGTTGTTTTTGTTAGAGTTCAGTTCCATGGAGGTACAGATGCTTGGCATATCGACTGGAATACTAAACGAGTTAGATATGTAGGAGATATGACCCTGTCTATTCATAGGACTCGCAATGGGGATCCTTTCTTTTCTCTTGACGTCTCGGTATATTTGGAGTTCGTTATGTCGATTAGGGAGTTGTGGGGTTATTTGCATTACACCCCGAGGGAGGATCAGGACTCTATGGTGTCATCTGCTAAGACACCTGTCCGTGAGATCTTGCCCTAGTTGAGGGATCTGTCTGGTGAGAAGTCTGAGGAAGAGGACCCGATGGAGGATCTAGAGAAGGATCCAACAGAGGATCTAGTGGGGGATCCTACTCCCTAGGCATCTAGACTTGGGCTAATTTATATTTTGTCAAATAGTTGTATATGTCTTTTGGGTACAAATCTTGTGTATTTTGGGTGGACTGTGATTCATGCCACTTATGTATATATATTCTTTTTTATGTGTATTATTCAATAATTACATCTTGTGTTGTTTATGTGTTGTTTAAGTTTATGCCTTTAAAAATGAAAATTTGAAATCCGTGTTTTTTTTCAAGATTAAACCTTTACCGCGTTTTGTTAAGTTATTGATGTTTTAGCATGTAAATGTGGTACCCTAAGGGGGGTGTTACAAATCTAAGTTTCCTAACTTCCATGGGTATTATAGAAAATCCTAAGATTCATCTAAATCCTATTCTCATCATTTCCAAAAGTTTTCATATCTGTTTCTCATCAATCCAGTATTAAAACACTCAACCAGTGTACTTAAAAGTACCAAACTGACTCAGATTATCTTTAAACTTTAACTACATGAGGTTTCACACATTTGTAACTTAGAAACAAATCCTCCATATTTATTTCAATTAACTAAGCAGATTAAGTCATTTCCTAAGCTAATAATAGTTATTTTTCACATATAATGTTACAGCAAAGTGACTAAACTAACTCAGAAACTCACAAAAGTAAACAAGTATGCTAAGCAAGTATTATGCTACCTCTGTAGCCATATATAAGTCTAACATGTTAGAGATGATATTACACTTGTTAGTTTAAGATGTAAAGAAATGTTATTTCATGAATGTTTTAACTCCTTGAATTTTGGTTGCTCTCCTTTTGCATTCTTGAACATCATTGGAATGTGAGTTTTTCATGAGTTTTTAACTTTCAAGTTTGTGTTGTTTTTCCTTTGTTTCCTAGTGGTGGATTTTTACTTTTGCCTGAGAGTGCAAAAGGCTAAGTGTGGAGGAATTTGATAAACACCATTTTTATATATTAGTAATCCTTCATATTCAGCATTTTAAACCTCTCATGTGCTTAATTTATTAGTTTTGGCCACCATTTATAAGTTTGGGTTCAAATTGGGCTTAGTTGTATTTCTCAGCACTGTGGCAATTTTATATTATTTCTATATTTTAGGCATAACTTGAGTTCTAAACATCTAAAAATTATGAAATTTACCTCATAGTAACTATGAGAGAAAGATTTACAACTTTGATGCAGAGCTTAAAGGCTGAATTGGATATCTAGTGGGTCAGATTGGTCCACGAAGTCAGAATAAAGATGCTACCACTAGAACCTAGATGATGTGCAAAGATCAGGCCTTAATTCAAGATGTAGGTGTCATAGATCTAAAATTGATGCCATTTGAAATCTATGACATAGATCTTCAATTCTTATGAAGACCACTAATCAAAACTATGACGTTTTGATAGTATTTTCATCCTTTGAAGTTGGCTAACGGGTTCAGAGAGGTGTTAAGAATGTTTTGGGTATAACTATCTCATCTTAAGCCTAAATTATGCAAATTAGGTGTCCAATTAAAGCTAAGAGGAAGAGGATTAACCCTAAGAAGTAGCAGCCACCACAAAAAAGTTATTTAAGTAGCAGCAGCCAGTACAAAATAAAGCCCAAACTTTTTCTCTTCACCTTCCCTTTTGCTCTTCTCTCCCTTCTCCTCTCTTCTTACTTCTCTTTTATATTTATGCTCTTTTACATTTTGTACTTTTACTTTTCTATTTGTGCTCTCCATTCATGGAGAGCTAAAGCTTTGTAGTCAATCCTAGGAATTGAAACACTCTTGATGTTCAATTTTGAGACCTTGTGATGAATGTTTACATTCTTGTTGTTAATCAAATTTATCTCCTCCTTCTCTTGATTCTGCTGCATCTTCACTGAGTGCTTAACTCAGTTTGGGTGTTGATATGATGGTTACTTGATTATCACGTGTTTGCAGAAACTAGATAGTTCATCAAAGGTGTTTGATGTATCTAGCATGAGTTCTGGAATGAGGTTGATTTAGGGTTAAATGGATGCTTAATCCATTTTTCGTTGATTAACCAAATCCTAGGTGCTTTCCTAGTAGAGAATTTATGCTTGGATGAGGGTTTCACATGAGATTAGGCAATTTATGTTGTCAATTTTTTGCAAGTCCACAGATTGTTCAAGTAGTAAAATAAAGATTGTTCCCTTGAGGATTGATTGATTACTAACTCTTATGGTGACTTTTATTATATAAGTGGTTAAAACAATAGTGAAAGCTTAATTAAAATCAAGATGAAAATAAAAGTAATAAAGTAAGCAAATGAATCTAGAAAAGTTAAAATTCATCCAAGATTTAAAGGCCTGGGACTAGGAATTCACTACACTACCCTTTATGATAAATTATAATCCTATCTTTGCTAATGTTCAATTATGTTCTTGAAGGCGATTTGTCCTAAATTATTTAAAGCCCAATTTCTTGGCAATAAAAATGTGCTAAAACTCCATCAATCTCATTCTCATGGCAATTAATCCAAGTTCCAACTCATTAGGTTTTATGACAATTGTTTGCTCCTCGAAGGATTTAAACCTATGTCTAGGTCTCAATTCCTAAGTTCAATTCTTAGATTATCTAGCAATTAGGTTTCATCTTACGATCCTTCACCTAAAGCCTAAGATCATGTAAATATTACTGGCAACATACCACAAGCATTAAGCATACTAAGAATGAATAAATAATAATAATTTTCCATTAACAAAAAATCAAATTAACAATTCAACATAGAAAAGTAGAGAGTTGCATCCTATTCCTAGAAAAAGGAATTTAGTCATTCATGGCTAATGGAGCATAAACAATAACAAAAGTTAAAGAGGCAACCATGATTCTATCTTGAGAAAATAGGAAAAAAATATAAAAGAGAATATGGAAAATACACAGATTCCTGTAGATATGAATGCACAATACTATTCACAACATCAGTAGGATCTATGTGATTACATGAACAAAGGAACTAGGATTTTTTTCAAAATTAAAAACATTAAACACTACGTCCTCATCATTCAATCGCAAGTCAATTTCCCTTTGTCGACATCAATTATTGCCCTTCCAGTGGCGAGGAATGGATGCCCAAGTATGATCAGGATTTGAACATTTACTTTTATCTTAAGCACAACAAAATCGACCGGTATGTAAAACTTCCCCACCTTCAATGATACATTCTCTAATATGCCAATAGGATATTTTAATGACCTATTCACCAATTGAAGAGAGATGGTGGTTGGTTTGAGCTCCCTAATATCAAGTTTCTCACAAATAGAAAGGGGCATCAAACTCACACTTGCCCTATGATCACACAAATCCTTGTTAATATTCATGTTCCCAATTAAGCCTAGAATTGAAAAGCTACCCGAATCCTTAAGCTTAGGTAGAAGCTTGTTTTGAATGATTGCACTACATTCTTCCGTTAAAGCAAATGTTTCATAGTCCTCAAGCTTCCTCTTATTAGAGAGAATATTTTTCAAGAACTTAGCATAAGAGGGCATTTGAGAGAGAGCTTCTGTAAAAGGTATGTTAATGTAATGCTTCTTAAGGACCTCCAAAAATCTTCCAAATTGATGATCAAGTTTCGCCTTTTGATACCTTTGAGGAAAGGACAAAGGTGAAACATATGCTTTTGGAGGAACATACATTTTAGTGCTTTCTTCATCTCCTTCTTTATCTTTACTCTTCTCTTGGTTCTCTTCTTTTTCATGGGTTTCCTTATCTTCAAGTTTTTTCTTCCCTTGTGGGGCCTTCAAGTTGCTTGCCACTTCTCAATGAAATTGCTTGAACTTGCTCCCTTGGGTTAGTTTCCAGTTGACTTGGTATTTGCCCTTGAATCATGTTGAATAAGCTTGCGTGTTAGGCTATTTGAGTTTCAAGCATCTTGGAGTGAGTGGCCATTTGATCTAGGCAAGTATTGATTTGCTTGATGGACTCTCCATGTTATTGCACTTGTGCTTGAGTGACTTGATTTTGTTCCTTTTTAGTAACTATGAAATTTCTTTGAGGGCTTCTAAATTGGACTTTACTCCTTGAGAAGATTATTGAGGTTGTTGGAATCCGGATGGGGGTCTATTATTGGATGGATCCCCTTGGTTTTGTTGGGTACCATATGAAAAATTGGAGTGGTCTCTCCATCTAGGGTTATATAAGTTAGAGAAGGGATTTCCTTGAGTGTTGAAATTACCATTTTGCACATAATTCACTTGCTTCAAAGACGGGTCTTGAGAAGACATTTCCACTGCATTGCATTCCGAAGCCAAATGCCTTCCTCCACATGTTTCACAAGTTATGTTAAGAGTAGCGACAACATTGATATTCAGCTTTTTAAGTGACTTAGCTAAGGCATCAAACTTAGCATTCAATATAGTAATAACATCAAGCTTTATCATTTCGGCTTGCTTCTTTGAAGATGATCTCTCACTTAGCCACAAAAAAATGTTCAAAGTGACCAACTTAATCAAAGCCATGGTCTCTGTTGGAGTCTTTGCCATCACAGCACCGCCAGCTATGACATCAAGAGTTATCTTTGTAGAAAGAGTTAACCCAGCATAGAATGTTTGCATAACAATAAAATATTGTAAGCCATGATGTGGACACCAACGAATAAGATCATTGTACCTCTCCCATGTATCACAAAGCAATGAATCTTCCTTTCGGGAGAAGGAAGTGATGTCATGATGAAGCTTGACTATTTTTCCAATCGGATAGTACTTGTCCAAGAAAGCTTGTTCCATCAAGTCCCATGTGACAATTGAATTTGGGGCTTTCGAGTGAATCCACTTCTTTGCCTTCCTCCTAAGAGAAAAGGGAAAAAGTCTTACCCGTGTAACATCAGTTGAAACCCCATTTATCTTTATTGTGTCATATAACTCCAAGAATTCATCCAAATGCTGATTTGGGTCCTCAGTTGTTGATCCACTAAATTACAATTGTTGGACTATCTGGATTAATGACGTCTTGATCTCAAAATTGTTGGCCTCTACCCATGGCCTTACAATGGAAGACTAACGAGCATTAGCGTTAAGGGTTTCATAATCCCTCAGCCTTCGCTCTTGATTGGCGACTTGGTTATTGTTGTTCACCATGTGGTCTTCCTCAACTATCAGTGTTCTTCCTTCCCTTCTAATATTATGAAGTGTCCTTTTGATCTCAAGATCAACGGGGATAGTAAGATCTTCTTAACTCCTCGTTCAACGCATAAGAAAGAAATAACACCTAAAAATTTAAAGAATAAATTATATAAAATTAGATAAAGATAAAATAAAATAAAATAAATGCTTAAATCAACCAAATTGCCGCTTGTGTTAGTATTAATATGATCCTTAGCAACGGAGCCAAAAACTTATTGTGAATTTTCCACAAGCGCACGGATCGTTCAAGTAGTAAAATAAAGATCATTCCCTCAAGGATCGATTGATTACTAACTCTTACGGTGACTTTAATTATTTAAGCAATTAAAACAATAGTGAAAGCTTAATTAAAATCAAGACAAAATCAAAGTAATAAAGTAAGCAAATAAATCTAGAAAAGTTAAAATTCAACAAAGATTTAAAGGCCTAGAACTAGGAATTCATTACACTACCCCCTATGATAAATTGTAATCCTATCTTTGTTGATGTTCAATTATGTTCTTGAAGGCAATTTGTCCTAAATTATTTAAAGCCCAAATTCTTGGCACTAAAAATGTGCTAAAACTCCATCAATTTCATTCTCATTGCAATTAATCCAAGTTCCAACCCAGTAGGTTCTATGCAATCGTTTGCTCCTCGAAGAATTTAAGCATATGTTTAGAACTTAATTCTTAAGTTCAATTCTTAGATTATCTAACAATTAGGTTTCATCTTTCGATCCTTCACCTAAAACCTAAGATCATGCAAATATGGCCGACAACATATCACAAGCATTAAGCATATTAAGAATGAATCAAGAATAATAATTTTTTGTTAACAAAGAATCTAATTAATAATTCAACATAGAAAAGTAGAGAGTTGCATCCTAATCCTAGAAAAAGGAATTTAACCACTCATGGCTAATGTAGCATAAATAAGAACAAAAGTTAAAAAGGCAACCATGATTCTATCTTGAGAAAATAAGAAAGGAAAAGATAAAAAAAGAATATGGAGAAGATGAAGATGGAGAAGATGTCTTCAATGGTTGAACTTCAATAACTCTTGCACTTGTCTTTAAAGCCCTAGCCTCCAATCTTTTGTTGAGAAAAACTCTCTTTTACCTCTCAAAGTCTGTCATCGCAAAAGTCTCCTTCAGGTTTAGGGGTTTGCTTCTACTTATAATATTTAAGGTGAAAATTTATGTTTTTACACTCAAAAGACCTCACACGGTCGTATCTAAGCTCGACACAGCTGTGTGAGCTTAAAAAATGGCGTAACTTTAACATAGAAGGGAGACACAGCCGTGTGACATAGAGGCATAGTCTTGTCTCTTAAAAAAACTAGACAGAAGCATTTTTCAAGTTATACATGGTCCTATCTAACTTCTCAGTTGCTCACATGGCCTTGTCTAAGCCAAAATGATATTCTTTTGTTTCGAAAACACGATGTCTTCGCCTGCTTTCACTCCAAATGTGATAAATCCCATTTAATCTACAAAAATAAAGACAATGATAAAGATTCATTTAAAATTCATTAATAAACATAAACAAATCACTATAATCTATTCAGTATAAGACTATAAAATATAGGCTTATCAATGCAGCAAAGGTGTTTGATGAATTGCCTAACTTGGTTGAATATTGAGTTTCAGGTTGATTTAAGGTTGGATGAATGCTAACTTCATCTAATGTTGATTAACCGAATTCTAGATGCTTATCTAGTAGAGCATACCAAGAATCTAGTTAGCATGTGAATGAGTCTATAATGGTCAAGGATGGATTGAACTCAAAAGTTGTTGATTCCCTTGGATTAGATGTTTTTCATCATTTGGTTTACAACATTATACAACATTTTGATTACTACCTTTTAATTGCTTTTACAAACCAAACCCCCTTGTTATTCCCTTAATATAATTGATTAATTAGAGTGATCTAAGGGCTTGACCCGGTTACACTGCATACTATAAGTTTTGGTGAATCGATTAACAAATATTATCTAATTTGGTAGCCTCGACAACTATTAGTAATTGATTACGGGGTCATTATAATCAATTACATTGTTTTTGGACACCCCAAAAAGCTTGTAATCAATTACTAGGAGGTTGTAATCAATTATCAATAATACAGAATGTCTGTAATCAATTACCAACATATTGTAATCTATTACCACATGTAACACCCCCTTTAGGGCATCACATTTACGAATTATAAGTTACCAAATTTTACCAAGTTATAAAAATTAATAACATTATTTGTACCTTTTTCAAATATTTTTCTTTGCAGATAATTAAAAACTAACAAATTAAATAAATTACAAAAATAACAAATTAAAATAATTTACATTGCATACATACCAAGTTCTAATACTTTAAAACATTCAGTTTTGTGCTCAAAATTACTATACAGGTATTACAGCCCAAGTATAAACTAACCTAGTACCCACATCTAGTCAGAAGGGTACTCATCCGAATCCTCATCCGGATCTTCCTCAGACTCCTCAGAAGACAAAAACCTTGGATGGGTCGTAGTGCTACGGACTGGAGTCCGCGTAGAAGAAACAACTGAGTCCTCTGTAGGTGTAACACGACAAGTACTCCACAAAAACTCCATAGGCATAGTAAAACATAAATGCACTAAAGCACTAAAAGAAAATATAGGGACCCCATGAAAAGTCCTACTAAGGGTCACAAACACCTCCCTTATATATACTACACGATCCTCGTCTGCATCATAATGCCATGCATTCATGCCTCCTCTATACAACATTTTCACATAACCCAGAAAACCTCTTGATGCCATCACAATAGACAAACAACTAACACAGACAGAAATGAGGCGATCCTTCCTCCTCTTCCTCTTCACACTTTTTATGAAACATACAAATAAACAGAATAACATCGCAAAGAGGTGAGATCCCCTACATCAATACTATCATGGCAGTAGAAAGACAGTAAAACAACATACTATTTATACACAGCATTTAACAAATATATTCATAGCATCAAATAATCATTGCATTAAATAGCAAATAGTTACTACAACATACATACATATATATCGCAGTAAAATAATGACTGACTATGCACATGCACAATGAACCAATTTCCTACTCCATGGAGCTAAACTTAATTTCGAAGAGAATGATCCAGAAGATATGTCGTATATCGCTCGCCTCAGACCAAGTGCTATCATTTCTCAAAATGCACATTAGGCATTATACATGACATTCTACACCGAATCGTGAATAAAAGAGTGTTTAGTCAAGATCATCGGAGCATTGCTCTGTAACCACAGCCCAGTGGAGCTACTACTGTCTATTTGTGGAATTCTTGTGCTCCTACGCCTCTTAGTTCAACAAGTGAACAATACTACGCAATTTGCACCCGCACTTAAGTGTAATTCAACTCCAAGGCAACAAAAGTCTTAATAGACACCGTCTATTTGACAAATGCATGTCCAATAACTTAATGCACATTATAGGCCACTATCGGCCACAAACACACAGTGATATATCCGGGTCCAGTATATCGGCCCGACAGCAAAACTTGTTGTTTCACTCAATCGTGTAGCATTTTTATCGCATTTTCACAATCGAATAACATTTTTGTTATGTTTTCAAATCACGTAATGATTTTTCAACATTTTCTCAATCACGTAGAGATTTTAAAACATTTTGTCAATTGCGTAGTTAAAAATCACCATTTTTACATCGCGTAAGGATTTGTTTACGTATTTTCAATCGCATAAAATATTTTCTCAATATTCTAAGCTTAAATTAAAACTTTTCTTATTTAATATAAAAATTAGACTTTATTTCCATTATTTCCTAATTAAACCACCTTTAAAATAATATTTCTAACATTTTCCTCAAAATTCATATTATTTTAATTTTAACTAAAATCCTTTTCCATTTAATTTATTTAAATTCATTTAAATAAAATACTTAAAAATCCCAAATTACTCATTAGTCCTAATTTCCTTCTAATGGTAAAAAATTACATTATAATTAGTCATAAAAATATTTTCATTTCTATTTTTATTTTATAATTCCTTAATTTGATTTATTACCACTAATCCTCTAGGTTATCATTTAATAAAACATTTTTGCAATGGATTCCCCTTTGAAGGGCTTGGAGGCCGTGAGCCTCAATGGCTATTGGAGCCAAAATTCCTTTCCTCACAAGTATATTTATGACATACAATCATACTTTAAGCATCAAAATTCTACTCTAACAAGTTCATGCATAATATCATAGCCATAAATCACATAGAACAATTAATTACAAACCAAACAATCACACCAAAATTCGTGTCCCTCACCACCATAAATGATTGATGAGGTTAATCTCCCTATTACCTTGTATGTAGCTTCCTAAGCTCATTGTTTGATCCTTTCTATCAACTTTCTTCACCAATTGATTCTTAAAAACCAAAGCAAACACAAAAAATTAACATCCAAGGTTAGAGCAAGACAACCATAGATTAAATATGGTCTTGGAATTTCAAGAATCAATTAAGAAACCAAGTTTCAAGAATTTTACCTTGAAACCCTAGAACTTGAATCCAAAAATCAAGATTGAAGATGATGGAATCGAGCTTTGATCACTACTTCAAAGTTGTTTGGAATGGTGTTTAGGACTAAGTGGTATGATTTGTTTGAATTATGAGTGATTAGAAAGTGTTTTTGGATGAGGAGTCCGTGATCCAGAGGGGAGAAAATAAGAGAAAAAATGTGTTAAGCTTTTTTAGAGAAAAGATGATAGCTTTTTGCATGTAATAGAAAAATGAATTTAGTCACTTTTGGAGCTAAATGGCCATGACATAGGAGAGAAAGGAGTATGATGATTTTGACCACTTTCAACCCTTCACAACCATTGATTCAATCAATGGTGGACATTCAAGGCTTCTACACTAAGCTTGCTCCCGCAACTATTGATTAGATCAAGGGTGGATATGCAAAGCTTCTCCTCTAAGCTTGTTTCCAATTGGTTGATCATAAAGGTGTCATAGCCACTTTCTTTGACCAAGCTAGATATTTTTAGATATTTTTCAGAAACTATTACTCAATGGATAATAGCTGCTGCTAGTTATTGTCCAATGGATAATAACATTACACAATGGATAATAATTTTATCTAATGGATAATAAAAATTCAGATAAAGAAAATTTTCGTCAACTGCCCCGGTTTCGAGTTTAGTAAGTTCCCCCGGCCCTGCATTAACAGTGTAAAAATTTTTGGTCTATAAAATTTTTTTATTTTTTCGAGCCCGCCTCAAACATACATACAGCTCAAAATAATATTAAAAATAATCAAAATAATTTTAAAAAAATCCAAAAAATTCAAAAAAATTCACAAATATTATAAAACTCATAAATATCCAGAAAAATGAAAAATCGACGTGTTACAACTCTCCCCCTCTA
Organism: Ormosia semicastrata; assembly: GCA_029884595.1. Classification (NCBI taxonomy): domain Eukaryota; kingdom Viridiplantae; phylum Streptophyta; class Magnoliopsida; order Fabales; family Fabaceae; genus Ormosia; species Ormosia semicastrata. Next base: position 10,898,312 of record JAQQTO010000062.1, on the reverse strand, counting down.
ATAAAAATTTTGTTCTCGAAATTTCTTTTACATTTAAAACAAATGAGGATATTGCTCCTTCATCTTGTCTTCTAGCTCCCATGTAGCATCTCCAGCGACATCATTCCAGATCACCTTTACTAAGGCAATTTCTTTCCCTCTGAGTTGCTTTACTCTTTTGTCTTCGATTGTTACAGGAAATGTTTCATAGGTTAAGTTATCTTTTAATTGTACCGTATCTAGAGCTATAACATGAGTGGGATCAGGAATATACTTTCTTAACTGGGATACATGAAAGACATTATGGATATTTGAAAGAAAATGTGGTAAGACTATCTGATATGCTACTAGACCTATCCGACAAAGAATTTGATATGGTCTGATAAATTTAGGAGTGAGCTTTCTAGATTTTATAACCCATCCAACCCCAGTCGTGGGTATAACTCTTAAAAATACATGTTCGCCTTCCTCAAACTCAAGTGGTGTCCTTCTCTTATTAGCATAACTTTTCTGTCGACTATGAGTTATCCTCATCTTTTCCTGAATCATCTTCACCTGTTCTGTTGTCTGTTGCACATATTCAGGTCCTAAAGCAAGATTCTCCCCATCTTGAAACTAACACAACGGAGTTCGACATTGTCGCCCATACAATGCCTCATAGGGTATCATCCCTATGCTTGAGTGATAACTATTGTTGTAGGTGAATTCTATCAGAGGTAAGAATTCATTCTAACTTCCAGTCTGCTCAAGAACACAAGCCCGTAACAGATCTTCTAGTGACTGAATTGTCCTTTCAGACTGGCCATCTATTTGCAGATGATATGCAGAACTTAAACAAAGTTTAAGTCCCCATCGCTTCTTGTAGACTCTGCCAAAACCTCGACGTAAACCTTGGATCTCTATCAAAAATAATGTTTGGAGGGTATGCCATGAAGTCTAACGATCTCGCCAATGTACACTTGAGTCAACCTTTTCATTGGATATTTTATATTAATAGGCAAGAAATGTGCTGACTTCGTAAGTCGATCAACCACTACCCAAATAGAGTCATAACCTTTTCGAGTCATGGGCAATCCGACAACAAAATCCATAGCGATGCTATCCCATTTCCATTCGGGAATAGCCAAAGGTTACAATATTCCAGATGGTCTTTGATGTTCAACCTTTGTTTTCTGATGTATCAAACAAGACGATACATATTCTATAACATCTCTCTTCATCCCTTGCCACCAATACAATCTCTTCAGGTCATGATACATCTTGGTTGCTCCAGGGTGCATACTTAACTTGCTTTTATATGCTTCATCGAGAATTAATCTTCTAAGTTTTGAATTACTTGGCACACAAATTCTATCTCCAAATCTTAGAATTCCATTAAGTCCTTCATTAAATGATGTCTCCGCACCTTGCTTCACAAGTTCTCTCTCGTTTTGCAAAAATTCATCACATTTCTGCTCCTCTCTAATTTCTTCTATCAGACTATTCGAAATGGCCATCATATTCAAACAAATCCTCCCCGGCGTTAAATCCACTGACAACCTCATATCCTTGAATTGCTCTATCAATTCCTTCTCCTTAATCATCATAGCAAATACACTAAGTACTTTTCTACTCAAAGTATCCGTTACAACATTCGCCTTTCCAGGATGATATTGAAGTTGAAAATTGTAGTCCTTCAAAAATTCTAACCATCTTCGCTACCTCATATTCAACTCCTTTTGATCGAACACATATTTCAGACTTTTGTGGTCACTGTAAACATTGAAGGTTGCTCCATAAAGAAAATGCCTCCATATCTTCAACGTAAACACCACTACCGCTAATTCCAAATCATGAGTCGGATAATTCTTCTCATGCACTTTTAATTGCCTTGAAGCATACGCCACGACATTTTTATTCTGCATTAACACACAACCTAAACCCAAATATAAAGCATCACAATATACTTCAAACAGTTCGTTAGGGTCAGGCAGAATCAACATTGGTGCAATAGTCAAACGTCTCTTCAATTCTTGGAAACTCTCCTCACATGCATCTGTCCATATAAAAGTTTGATTCTTCCGTGTGAGTTGGGTGAAAGGTCCAACTATCTTTGAAAACCCTTCAATAAACCTTCGATAGTACCTAGCCAAACCAATAAAACTACGAATCTCTATCACTGTCTTCGGTCTTTCCTATTGAAGAACTGACTCTACTTTTCCTGGATCCACTATAATCCCATCCTTTGAGATCACATGCCCCAAAAATTGAACTTCATTCAACCAGAATTCACATTTAGACAACTTCGTGTATAGCTTCTTCTCCTTCAAAATCTGAAGAACCACACTGAGATGTTCAGCATGTTCCTCTAGACTTTAAGAATTGATCAGAATGTCGTCAATAAAGACAATGACAAATATGTCTAAATAGGGATAAAAGATCCTATTCATGTAATCCATGAATATCGCAGGAGCATTAGTTACCCCAAAAGGCATTACTTGATACTCGTAGTGCCAATAACGCATCTGAAAAGCTGTCTTAGGAACATCCTCAACCTTCACGCAAATTTGATGATAACCAGAACGTAAATCAATCTTTGAGAAAACAACAGCTCCCTTCAGTTGATCCATCAAATCGTCTATCCTTAGAAGTGGATACTTATTCTTAATCGTGATCTTATTCAACTGACAATAATCTACGTACAACCGTGAAGTTCCATCTTTCTTCTTCACTAACAATATTGAAGCTCCCCACGAAGACACACTAGGTCTCACAAACTGTTTCCCCAACAGCTCCTCTAATTGATTTTTGAGTTCAACCAACTCTGCTGGAGATATTCGGTATGGTGCTATCGAAAGAGGACTAGCGCCTGGTACAAGATCAATAGAGAACTCTATCTCTCTATCCAGTGGCAGTCCAGGAATGTCATTAGGAAAAACCTCAGGAAACTTATTTACTATCCGAATAGCATTTACATCCTCTTCACTTTTTACCTCTAAGGAAGATAACAACATGTATCCTCAAGCTCCTCCCCTTAAGTAAGCTTCAACTTGGTTCGCCATTAAAAATCCAGAATTTTCGGGTTTAGGAAAAACTAAAGTCTTATTGGCACAATCTAATAGGATATGGTTAGAAGATAACCAATGCATTCCTAGGATTATGTTTATTTATGACAGAGGCAAACAAATCAAATCAACAGAAAAGATTCGATTCATAACACAAACAGGATAGTTTAAACAAACTTGGGTAGTAACAACAGGTTTTACAGTAGGAGTAGAAACAATCATATCAAAAGGCAATAAATACACAAATAATCCTAAATGATCCATATAGTCATATGCAATGAAAGAATGCGTCACTTTAGAATCATACAATACAGTTAAAGAATTACCTTCTATGGCACACTCCCTGGTAATTAGATCCTCTGATTTTGAGGCTTCTTCTCCACTTATTGTGTATACTCTCCCTCTTGCCAGTAGCTTGGCAGCACGAACATTGCTGACCAAGGGCTCCATCTTAGGCTGATCACAGTCCTTCAAAAAATGTCCCGATTTTCCACATTAGAAACAAATGATGCCTTTGATTGTATAGTCTTTTGTCAAGTGGTCTTTCCCACATTTAAAGCATTTTGATGTAGAGGCTATTGTTTAACCAAATTTGTTGTTGCTTGAACTTCCTCCATAAGGTCTTTGTTGAAATTAACTCCCTGTTGGCCGTGAGTATGACTTTCGCTGGAATTGGCTGTTGCTATTTCCTCCTCTTTGGAACCTTGTTAGTCCAAAGTTACAGTTTCTGGTGTTGTGAGACTGACCTATCTCCTCTATTCGAAGACACTTGTCAACCAAAACTGGGAACCGGTCAATCCCTAGGGGCAGCACTACACGCTTCAAATCGTGCCTCAGACCATCTTCAAACTTTCTACACTTCCACTCCTCATTGGCTGAAGTTGGAAGTACCTCAAGAACTTAGATAGGCTCTCAAACTTTACAGCATACTCTCTGACTGTCATTCCCCCTTAACGCAAACTAAGAAATTCTGTCTCCTTAGCATGCCTTACACTTGTTGAAAAATACTTTTCCAGAAACTTATTCTTGAAGAGTCCCCACGTGATCACTCTTCCTTCAGCTTCTAGTAGTTATTGTGTTCCAGCCCACCAGTCTTCTCCATCTCCAACGAGTATGAAGGTAACGAAAGTCACATTCCTCTCGTTAGCACAACCCATTCCTTTGAAAATCTTTTCTAGCTCTTTGATCCAAAGATTAGCCTTCTCAAGATCAAACTCTCCTTTAAACTGCGGAAGGTTGTCATGATGAAACTCCGATAGATTCTAAGCTCATTTTCTACATGTTGTTGAGTAGCCCTTTGATTCTGTTGTGCAATCATGTCTTCCATTCTTTACATAGCATCAGCAGCTGCAACCATGCTCTCGTTATCACGTCCAGTCTCCACACTTGAACCTCTTCCACACACCATCATACTCCTTCGAAGTTAAACTAAACAATACCAAATCAAAGTTAAATAAAATCATTTCAAATAATGTTGTCTCCTTGCGGAAACCAAACACAGAGAATCACACAATACAAACAAGACAGACCTACCTGTAAACCCAAAAGACTTAAACTTGGGCTCTGATACCAACTAATGTAACACCCCTTTTAGGGCATCATATTTACGAATTACAAGTTACCAAATTTTACCAAGTTATAAAAATTAATAATATTATTTGTACGTTTTTCAAATATTTTTCTTTGTGGATAATTAAAAACTAAAAAATTAAATAAATTGCAAAATATACCAAATTAAAATAATTTACATTGCATACATACCAAGTTCTAATACTTTAAAACATTCAGTTTTATGCTCAAAATAACTATGCAGGTACTACAGCCCAAACATAAACTAACCTAGTACCCACATCTAGCCAGAAGGGTACTCATCCGAATCCTCCTCTGGATCTTCCTCAGGCTCCTCAGAAGACAAAAATCCTGGATGGGTCGCAGGGCTACAGACTGGAGTCCGCACAGAAGAAACAACTGAATCCTTCGTAGGAGTAATACAACGAGTACTCCATAAAAACTCCATGGGCATAGTAAAACGTAAATGCACAAAAGCATTAAAAGAAAATATAAGGACCCCATGAAAAGTCCTACTAAGGGTCACAGATACCTCCCCTATATATACTACACGATCCTCGTCTGCATCATAATGCCATGCATTCGTGCCTCCTCTATACAACACTTTCACGTAACCTAGAAAACCCCTTAATGACATCACAACAGACAAACAACTAACACAGACAGAAATGAGGCGATCCTTCCTCCTCTTCCTCTTCACACTCTTTATCAAACATACAAATAAATAGAATAACATACCAAAGAGGTGAGATCCCTTACATCAATACTATCATGGCAGTAGAAAGACAGTAAAACAACATACTATTCATACACAGCATTTAACAGATATATTCATAGCATCATATAATCATTGCATTAAATAGCAAATAGTTACTACAACATACATACATATATATCGCAGTAAAATAATGACTGACGATGCACATGCACAATGAACCAATTTCCTACTCCATGGAGCTAAACTTAATTTAAAAGAGAATGATCTAGAAAATGTGTCGGTATATCGGTCGCCTCAGGCCAAGTGCTATCATTTCTCAAAGTGCACATCAGGCATTATACACACATTCTACGCCGAATCGTGAATAGAATAGTATTTAGTCAAGATCGTCAGAGCATTGCTCAGTTACCATAGCCCAATGGAGCTACCTACTGTCCATTTGTGAAATTCTTGTGCTCCTACGCCTCCTAGTTCAACAAGTGAATAACACTATGCAATTCGCACCCGCACTTAGGTGTAATTTAACTCCTAGGCAACAAAAGCCTTAACAGACATCATCTATTTGACAAATGCATGTCCAACGACTTAATGCACATTATAGGCCACTATAGGCCACAAACACACAGTGATATATCCGGGTCTAATATATCGGCCTAACAGCAAAACTTGTTGTTCCTCTGAATCACGTAGCATTTTTATCACATTTTCACAATCGCATAACATTTCTGTTATGTTTTCAAATCGCGTAATGATTTTTTAATATTTTCTCAATCGCGTAGAGATTTTAAAACATTTTGTCAATTGCGTAGTTAAAAATCACCATTTTTAAATCGCGTAAAGGTTTTTCTACGTATTTTCAATCGCGTAAAATATTTTCTCAATATTCTAAGCTCAAATTAAAACTTTTCTTATTTAATATAAAAATTGGACTTTATTTCCATTATTTCCTAATTAAATCACCTTTAAAATAATATTTCTAACATTTTCCTCAAAATCCATATCATTTTAATTTTAACTAAAATCCTTTTCCATTTAATTTATTTAAAATTCATTTAAATAAAATACTTAAAAATCCCAAATTACTCCTTAGTCCCAATTTCCTTCTAATGGCCAAAAATTACATTTTAATTAGTGATAAAAATATTTTCATTTCTATTTTTATTTTGAAATTCCTTAATTTGATTTATTACCACTAATCCTCTAGGTTATCATTTAATAAAACATTTTTGCAATGGATTTCCCTTTGAAGGGCTTGGAAGCCATGAGCCTCAATGGCTATTGGAGCCAAAATTCTTTCCTCACAAGTATATTTATGACATACAATAATACTTTAAGCATCAAAATTATACTCTAACAAGTTCATGCATAATATCAAAGCCATAAATCACATAGAACAATTAATTACAAACCAAATAATCACACCAAAATTTGTGTCCCTCACCACCATAAGTGGTTGATGAGGATAATCCCTCATACATTGTATGTAGCTTCCTAAGCTCCTTGTTTGATCCTTTCTGTTAACTTTCTTCGCCAAGTGATTCTTAAAAACCAAAGCAAACATAAAAAATTAACATCTAAGGTTAGAGCAAGACAACCATAGATCAAATATGGTCTTAGAATTTCAAGAATCAATTAAGAAACCAAGTTTCAAGAATTTTACCTTGAAACCCTTGAACTTGAATCTAAAAATCAAATTTGAAAATGATTGAATCAAGCTTTGATCACAACTTCAAAGTTGTTTGGAATGGTGTTTAGGACTAAGTGGTATGCTTTGTTTGAATTATGAGTGATTAGAAAGTGTCTTTAGGTGAGGAGGCTGTGTGCTAGAGGGGAGAAAATGAGAGAAAAAATGTGTTAAGTTTTTTGAGAGAAAAAATGATAGCTTTTTGCATGTAATAGAAAAATGAATTTTGTCACTTTTGGAGCTAAATGGCCGTGAGATAGGAGAGAAAGGAGTATGATAATTTTGACCACTTTCAACCCTTCACAACCATTGATTCAATCAATGGTGGACAACCAAGGCTTCTACACTAAGCTTGCTCCCACAACCATTAATTAGATCAAGGGTGGATATGCAAAGCTTCTCCTCCAAGTTTGTTTCTAATTGGTTGATCATAAAGGTGTCATAGCCACCTTCTTTGACCAAGCTAGATATTTTCATATATTTTTTAAAAACTATTACCCAATGGATAATAGCTACTGTTAGTTATTGTCCAATAGATAATAACATTACACAATGGATAATAGCTTTATTCAACGGATATTGAAAACTTAGATAAAGAAAATTTTTGTTAACTATCCCCAGTTTTGGGTTTAGTAAGTTCCTCCGGCCCTGTATTAATAGTCCAAAACTTTTCGATCTGGGAAAAACTTCTATTTTTTCGGGCCCACCTCAAACACACATACAACTCAAAATAATATTAAAAAATTAAAATAATGTAAAAAATTTTCAAAAATTCACAAATATTATAAAACTCATAAATATCTAGAAAAACAAAAAATTGAGGTGTTACACTACACATTAGAAACGCTCCCAACAATTGTAAATAGATAGTTTTTATAAGAAAATATTTCTAAACACCACCAACTGGTAAATTATCAGTTGGACTCTATGTATAAGTAAATATTGAAGCATTTACATTTCTAAAAAACTCTTCAATATTTGTTTTTATCTTTGAATCATCAAAATCATATTTTGAGCTCTTCATTGTCAAAATCTCTCTATCTTATTAGTTCTTCAAGTTGTATATCCACTCTTTGAGAGAGTTTATATTGTAATCTTCATTGTAATCACTTCTAAAGGATGGAGTGTCCCTCAAGTGAGATTAAGGGACGGTTTTCCTTGGAGTGAAGTGTGTGAGGCTCATACATAAAAGGTGGAGGATCCCAAAGGTGTAGTAAACGCTCAAAGTTTGTAAAGCTTTTTCAAGCACCTATGAAGCCTAAAGAGTTGGAGGTTTTAGCACAAGGGTAGAGGATCCCAAACTGTGAGGAGTATTCTTATTTGTACAAAGGTTTTCCTAGCACCTGTGAAGTGTAGGAGATAGTGAAGAAAATCTCAAGTTAAGCTTAGAGACTAGATGTGGGACACAAGTGGTTGGTGGATGAACTAAGATAAATTCTTTAGTTTGATTCTCTCTTCCCTACATTCTTTAATTTTCATATTTGCTGCACCATAACTATTTATTTTGTATCTTGTCAAATTGGTGCTTCGATATTTATAACTTAATATCTAGCTTGTTTACTTGATTTCTCTTCCAATCCAAGTCCTAATTGAGTGATCTATAATTGTGACGCCCATTTTCAAAGAGGAAACGTCACACCATAACCACAATGCAGAAATAAATCATATAAATTAAGACCTGGTTCTTTTCATTATATGTATATATTTATATTTAATAACCTATTCATCAATGAAAAGTTCAAATGTACTAACGCTTATATAAGCGATACATAAGTATGTATATATATATATATATATATATATATATATATATATATATATATATATATATATTTTTAAATTGTAAGCGGAGAACATAAAGATTAAACTCAGACATCCATGCAAAAAGTACATCATATATATATATATATATATATATATATATATATACACTGTTTAAGTACAGACTGTAAGTCATTAATTACATCAAGGCTTATCAAAAAGAAGCCAAAGCTTTACATGCCCCAAAAAAAATGATATACAGACCCCCAAAATGAATATCAAGGCCCTAAAAAGAACACAGATAGCCGTCAGTGACTATCGACAGTATCAGCCCCTAAGAAGAGAGAGAAGGAACCGTGTCAGGATCCTCCCCAGGGTCTTCCTCGTCAGAAGAGACTCTCATCGAAGCCACCGAGTTGCGGGCTGGGGCTTGGGCAGTAGAGAGAAATGAATCCTCCCGTGGGGTGTAATAACGTTCACCCCACATATCCTTAATGGGCAGGTGAAACTCTAAGTGCAAACGAACGCTACATGTAAAGATAGGCAGATCATATCGCCCCCAAGCTAGCGACATCGTCACGTCACCCAGATAAACACGGCGATCTGGGCTAAAGTTGATGTGCCAACAATCTAGACCTCTGAGAAAAGTCAGCCTCATATAACCCAAAAAGCCTTGGGGACGAGTCGTCATGATCAAGCAAGTACTAGTCGAAGTTAGGCCAAAAACCCAGGAACTCGTGTGCTTCCCCATCTTCACCGACGTCTTCAGAGAATCACATAAGTAAAATAAAATAGCAGAAAATACAAAAAAGAGGTAAGACATTCTACATTCAGTACCAATTATGGCAGTAAAGAAACTAAACGGCGCATAACGCCCACATAACATTTTAGGAATAATAATCAGCATTAAAAATAGATAATAAACAACTTAGCAATTCCAAGAAGTTATAACAGAAATAAGACAATAGATTAAATTTTCATATAAGTAGTAAATGTCAAAGGATATGATGACTCACTATGCACATACACATGATACGAAAATCCAACTCCATGGAGCTAGACACAAACATCGGAGAGAATGATCAGGAGATATGTCTGTATCGCGGCTGCCGAGGCCTTCAAGTGCTAAAATTCTCAATTTATCAATGTGCACATCATGGCATTGTACAAGACATTCTACCCATATCTCGATATAGGATAGTGTCTCGGTCCGGATCGTCAGTACGTTTACATCGGTCTGCCCCACGGACAGAAGAGCTACCAACTGTCCATTGCGAGGTACCCACACCCCGACACCCCCAAGGTCAATAAGAGACCTACACTTATCTATTCGCACCTGCATATAAGTATGATTTAACTCCTAGGAAACTTGGCCTTAATAATAGTCCAACAGACTTTTTCAATGCATGTTTCAAATCGTGCTCAATGCATATAAATTCAATGTATTCTTGTATGCATATATATAGATTCACAATCATAGCATTTCATATCTAGAATCACATGTCATGTCATTTATCAACAAGGTTTGATCCCATTCATAGATCCACATCAACTCAATAATAAATCTCAAGGATGCTCACGTACCATTCAAAGTTATCATAGAAGTTAAACCTTAATTTCCTTATGCTTCTCACAACCTCACCCATACTCATCTTCTTTCTTTATTCAAAGACCACTCTAAGTTATAACTTAAAGACTTGTTCTTTATTCTTTCTATATTATGAAATCCAAATTAAGCGTCTAATCGTTCAATTAATTAAATTCATTCTAGTACAAAAGCCTCATAGCGAGTGCCCAAGGAGAGCGGGAGCCTCCAAGGGGCTAGAAAAACTCATAAACTTTAATCTCTCTGGTTACATGGTCGTGAGAAGTTACACGGCCCCGATTACACGATTGTGTAAAATTACATAGCCTAGGCCGTGTACTTCTCTGGAATTTAGCAAAAAACACGTCTAGCCCATTTTCTGACACGCCTAGATTACACGGCTGTGCGCCCTCACAAGGCCTAGGCTGTGTAATCCTCTGGAAGTGCAAAAAATTACCAAAATCCATTCCATCCTTCAAGCATTCCAAGATCATCGACATACATCAAAATCATGCTATTTAAACAATCAAAACTTAACCAGAATCACTCAAACAAATTGGTACCCCACAAATGGGTTTCACCTCATCAACACAACAATAAGTTCCTCACCACCAAAATGGGTTGAAGAGAATAATCTTTCTCTTACCTTAAGAGAAGAACAAAGAAAGCAACTCATTTTTCCCTTGAAAATTCGTTCTTCACCACCTCAAAATCCTAGAGTATTCAAATCCATAAAAATCAAAATCAAAGCTTGGAAATGGTATCCATAGTCACTAAAGTGACCATGGATCACGAAAATAAGATGGAAAAATGGAAAAGCTATAATCTTTTACCTTAAAGCTTCAAGCTTTGAGCTTTAATGGTAGAAGAAGATAGAGATGAAGGAAATAGGTGAGCTTCTTGAAGATGGTTCCAACGAAATGAAGCCTTCCAAGTAAAGAGGTAGGTTTCAAACAAAAGGGAAGCTTGAAAATCAAACAAGTATGGCGGGTGGAAGGAGGTGGCTGCCGTGGAGTTAGAGAGAGGGAGGACAAAATATGAAGAGAAAAAAATGAAGAGAGAGAAGTTGATAGTAAGAAATGAAATGAACTTTTAATCTTTGAAATTAGAATAGAAAACTTATTTAGATGAAAAGTGAATATTTGGTCTCCAAATTGGCCATGCAGCCGTGAAGTGTGGGAGGAAGAGAGAGTGTGTAGCTTCCTTGAGAAGCTTGGTAGGAAACTTCCTTGAAGCTTCTTTGAGGCTTCCTTGAGAAGTTTTGCACGTTTCTCGATAAAATGAAAAGTAAAGTTGTCTCCTAAAGTGAACACTTTAGAAAATATGATTAACACTCTACTAGAGCTATTATCTAGTGAACAAAAGTTATAATTAATAGAAACAATATTTATTGTTCATCGAAAAATTTTACGGTACAACGATTTTATTTATCAAATAAAATCTCAAAAAATATAGACCTCGTAAATTGTGTCCGATCTCGAGTTTAGTAAGATCCCCCATCGACGTTTCCATAGTTCAAAGTTTACCAACCTCAGGGAAAATAATTTGTTTTCCCAGCTCCGCTCAGTGCGCATGCAAAATGAGAAATATATTAAAATATTTGACATTTCCAGAAAAATCCAGAAAAATTCCCAAAAATCACAAATATTAGGACTTTATTATTTATGATGAAACAAATAATTTTTCAAGGTGTTATAACTCTCCCCTTCTAAAAAGAAATTTCATCCTCAAAATTTTCATACCTTAGAATAATTATGGGTGTTGTTCTTTCATCTTATCTTCCAGTTCCTATGTTGCATATCCGGTCTTTTCATTCCAGATCACTTTCACAAATGAGATTTCCTTTCCTCTGAGTTGTTTTACTCTCCTATCTTCAATCCTTATAGGAGGTGCCTTATAGGTCAAGTTCTCTTTCAATTATACTGTGTCCGGTGCTATGACATGGTTCGAGTCAGGAATATATTTTCGTAGTTGTGACACATGAAAGACATTGTGAAGGTTTGAGAGAAAAGTGGGTAAGGCTATCTGGAAAGCTACTGGACTTATCCGGCGAAGAATTTGGTAAGGTCCAAGAAATTTGGGAGTGAGTTTTCTAGATTTCAGAACTCGACTGACCCCAGTCGTTGGCGTGACTTTCAAAAACACATGCTCACCTTGCTCAAACTCAAGAGGCTTTCTTCTTTTATCCGCATAGCTTTTCTGTTGACTCTGAGCCGTTTGCATCTTTTCCTGAATCATCTTAACCTTCTCCGTTGTTTGTTGCACAAGATCGGGTCCAATTGTAAGGTGTTCTCCATCTTAGTACTAACACAAAGGTGTTCGGAACCATCGTCCATATAGAGCTTCATAGGGTGCTATCCCTATGCTTGAATGAAAACTGTTGTTGTAGGTGAATTCTACCAATGGTAAAACTTCATCCTAACTTCCAGCCTGCTCCAAAGCGCAAGCCCTGAGCAAATCCTCCAACGATTGGATCGTCCTTTCCGATTGCCCATCGATTTGTGGATGGTAAGTAGAACTTAATCGTAGCTTTGTTCCTAATACTTCTTGCAAACTTTGCCAAAACTTTTTAGGTGGACCTTGGATCTCTGTCAGAAATAATACTGGTAGGCACACCATGTAGCCTAACGATCTCACCAATATACAGTTTAGCTAACCTTTCCATCGGATACCTTATGTTGATCAGTAAAAAGTGTACAGATTTTTTAAGTCGATCCACAATTACCCATATTAAGTCATACCCTTTTCTGGTCTTCGGCAATCCAACCACAAAATCCATCGCAATGCTATCCCACTTCCATTCGGGAATAGATAGAGGTTGTAACATTCTTGAAGGTCTTTGATGTTCAACCTTGGCTTTCTAACAAACCAGACAAGATGACATATAATTGGCAGCGTTTCTCTTCATTCCATGCCACCAGAACAACTGTTTCAAATCTTGGTACATTTTGGTCATTCCTGGGTGTATACTCAACTGGCTCGTGTGGGCATCATCAAGAATTAACTTCCTCAGTTCCTAGTCACTAGGCACACAAACCCTGCCTTCGAACCTAAGAATACCATCATCTCCTTCTTGAACTGTTAACACAATGTCTCGCTTCATCAGTTCCCTCTCAGTTTGTAAAAATTTGTCATCTTCCTGTTTCTCTCGGATTTCTTCCATCAATTCATTTAAGATAGTAACCATATTCAAACAAATCTTACCCGGTGTCAACTCAACGGACGTCCACATGTTCCAGAATTGTTCTATTAATTCCTTTTCCTTGATCATCATAGCAGAGATACTGAGCATCTTCCTACTCAAAGAGTTCGCCACGACGTTTGCCTTTCTAGGGTGATACTGAAGTCAAAAATCATAATCCTTGAGAAATTCCAACCACCTGCGCTGTCTCATATTCAACTCCTTTTGATCATACAAATATTTCAAACTCTTATGGTCACTAAAGATGTTGAATGTCGCTCCATAAAGGAAATATCTCCATATCTTCAAAGCGAATACCACAACTGCCAACTCCAAGTCGTGCGTTGGATAGTTCTTCTCATGCACTTGCAACTGTCTCGAGGCGTAAGCCACTACTTTTCTATTTTGCATAAGCACAGATCCTAATCCTTAGTATGAAGCATTACGATACACTTCGAAGGGTTCGTTTGGATTGGGTAGGACTAACACTGGTGAAATAGTTAGTCGTCTTTTCAATTCTTGGAAGCTCTCTTCGTAAGTATTACTCCACTCAAAGGCTTGATTCTTCCTAGTGAGTTGAGTGAGAGGCTCTGCTATTTTGGAGAATCCTTCAATGAACCTCCGATAGTATCCATCCAATCCCACAAAGCTTCAGATTTCTATCACCGTCTTCGGTCTTTCCCACTGTAGAACGGCTTCCACTTTTGATGGATCCACTGCAATCCCTTCCTTCGAGATCACATGAACCAAAAACTTGACTTCGTCCAACCAAAATTCACAATTTGACAATTTGGCATACAGCTTCTTCTCCTTCAAAATCTGGAGAACTATACTGAGGTGTTCAGCATGATCCTCCTGATTTTGGGAGTAGATCAGAATATCATCGATGAAGACAACAATGAATCTGTCCAAGTAAGGATGAAAGTTTCTGTTCATGTAGTCCATGAATATGGCAGGTGCATTCGTTACACCAAACGACATCACAAGGTACTCGTAATGACCGTAACGGGTATGAAAAGTCATCTTGGGAATATCCTCCTCCTTTACTCAAATCTGATGGTAGCTCGATCACAAATCGATCTTAGGGAACACTGCTGCTCCCTTCAGTTGATCCAATAAGTCGTCTATCCTCGAAAGTGGATACTTATCTTAATCGTGACCTTATTTAGTTGGCGATAGTCCACACACAATCGTGAGGTACCATCCTTCTTTCAGGCGAGCAACACTAGTGCTCCCCAAGGTGACACACTAGGTTTAACAAACTACTTTTCCAAAAGCTCTTCCAACTGCTTCTTAAGCTCTGCTAACTCTGAGGGTGACATTTTGTAAGGCGCCATAGATATAGGACCAAATCCAGGTACAAGGTTAATAGTGAACTCTAATTCTCGCTTCGGCTGTAAACCAGGTACTTCATCAGGAAAGACTTTAGGGAACTCGTTAACTACTGGAATTGCGTTCACATCATCCTCGCTCTCGACCTTCAAGGAAGACAGTAGCATGTATCCCTGAGCTCCTTTTTTTAAGAAAACTCGAACTTGGTTAGCCGTCAAAAATCTAGAAACTTCGTCCATAGGGAAAATTATGGTTTTACTAGAACAGTCTAACAGGACATGGTTAGAAGACAACCAATCCATTCCTAAGATTATGTCTAATTGCGAAAGAGGTAAACAGATCAAGTCAAACAAAAAAGATTCGACCCTCAATGACTAAAGGACAATTTAAGCAAACTTTGGTGGTAACAACGGGTTTATCAGTGGGAGTAGATACAGTTAAGTCAAAAGGTAAGGATGACACAGATAAACTAAGTCATCGCACACAGTCATAAGAAATGAAAGAGTGGGTTGCCCCAAAGTCATACAGTACAGTTAAAAGATTACATTCTATGGTACCCTCTCCTTATATAAGATCTTCATATTCGGAGGCTTCAGCTCCGCTCATGGTGTAAACTTTGCCCCATTCCTGTGGTTTCATAGCTCATGCAGTGTTTACTGAAGGCTCAGCCTTAGCCTGATTGCAATCCCTAGAGACGTGTCCAAGTTTTCCACATCGATAACAGATAATTCCCCTGATGGAGCAATCCCTTGCTAGGTGATCCTTCCCACACTTCATACTCCTTGGCGAAGATGCCACATTCTGTCTGGTTCAGTTCCCACTAGAACCCCCACTAGAACCTCCACCTGATGACTGCTGCTAATTTCCCGGTGGTCAGGAATAAGGCTTCTTTTGGGAATGGTTTGCATTGTTGCTGCCTCCTCTTTGGAACCTAGCAGAAATTAGTTGATCTTTAAGATGATAACTGCTCTTTTCACTTCGTGCCTCAATCCTTCCTCAATTTTTTGACATTTCCAAACCTCGTCTGGCTAGTGTTGGAAATATGTTGAAAATTTGGATAAGCTTTCAAATTTTGCGGCGTATGCGCTGACAGTCATGCCTTCTTGCCTCAAGCTAAGGAACTCCATTTCTTTTGCATGTCTGGAACTTGCGGGGAAATATTTTCCCAAGAATTTATTCTTGAATATCTCCCAAGTGATTGCGCGACCTTCAGCTTCTAACACTCTCTATGCCCCGTTCCACCAGTCTTCAGCATCCCCAATTAGCATAAAAGTGGCGTAAGTTACCCTCTTATCATTGGCACAGTTCATGCCTCTAAAGATTTTCTCCAGTTCCTTGATCCACAGACTAGCTTTCTCCAGATCAAATTCTCCTTTAAATTGAGGAGGGTTATGGTGACGAAACTGCGCCAAATTCTATACATCATTCGTAGCTTCGAGCTGTTGAGCAGGCCTCTCCTGTTGTTGGGCAGCTCTTTCAGTTTGTTGGGCAATAACTTCTACCATTTGTTGTATTGCTTCAATCGCTGCGGCCATATCTCTGCCTCGCACCTTCTTGTTCTTTCAAGTTATACTAACAGAAACACACAATGAAGAATTAGGTGTATCCTTTCGGAATACCAAACACAGAGAATGTCACAGCACAAACAAGTCGGACCAAACCACAAAGACCTAAAGAAAACATAAATCGGGGCTCTGATACCAACTCAACGTGATGCCCCTTTTCAAAGAGGAAACGTCACACCAAAACCATAATGTGGAAATAAATCATATAAATTAAGACCCGATTCCTTTTATTATATGTATATATTTATATTTAATAACCTGTTCATCAATGAAAAGTTCAAATGTACTAACGCTTATAAGAGATACATAAGTATGTGTATATATATATATATATATATATATATATATATATATATATATATATATATATATATATATATATATATATTGTAATTGTAAGCGGAGAACATAAAGATTAAACCGTACATCCATGCAAAGTACATCATATATATATACTATTTAAGTACAGACTGTAAGTCATTAATTACATCAAGGCTCATCAAAAAGAAGCCAAAGCTTTACATGCCCCCAAAAAATGATATACAGACTCCCAAAATGGATATCAAGGCCCTAAAAAGAACACAGATAGCCATCAGTGACTATCGACAGTATCAGCCCCAAAGAAGAGAGAGAAGGAACTGCGTCAGGATCCTCCTCAGGGTCTTCCTCGTCAGAAGAGACTCTCATCGGAGCCATCGAGTTGCGGGCTGGGGCTCAGGCAGTAGAGAGAAATGAATCCTCCCGTAGGGTGTAATAACGTTCACCCCACATATCCCTAATGGGCAGGTAAAACTCTAAGTTCAAACAAATGCTACATGTAAAGATAGGTGGATCATATCGCCCCCAAGCTAACGACACAGTCATGTCTCCCAAATAAACACAACGATTCGAGCTAAAGCTGATGTGCCATCAATCCAGACCTTCGAGAAAAGTTAGCCTCATGTAACCCAAAATGCCTTGGGGACGAGTCATCAAGATCAAGCAAGTACTAGTCAAAGTTAGGCCAAAAACCCGGGAACTTGTGTGCTTCCCCTTCTTCGCTGACGTCTTCAGAGAATCACATAAGTAAAACAGAATAATAAAAAATATAGAAAAGAGGTAAGACATTCTACATTCAGTACCAATTATGGCAGTAAAGAAACTAAACGACGCATAACGCCCACATAACATTTCAAGAATAATAACCAGCATTAAAAATAGATAATAAACAACTTAGCAATTCTAGGAAGTTATAACCGTAATAAGATAATAGATTAAATTTTCATATAAGTAGTAAATGTCAAAGGATATGATGACTCATTATGTACATGCACATGATACCAAAATCCTACTTCATGGAGCTAAACACAAACATGGGAGAGAATGATTAGGAGATATATCTATATCGCGGCTGCCGAGGCCTTCAAGTGCTAAAATTCTCAATTTATCAATGTGCACATCATGGCATTGTACAAGACATTCTACACAGATCTCGATATAGGACAGTGTCTCGGTCCGAATCGTTGGTGCATTTGCATCAGTCTGCCCCACGGACAAAAGAGCTACCAACTGTCCATTGCGAGGTACCCGTACCCCGTCACCCCTAAGGTTAATAAGAGACCTACATTTGTCTATTCGCACCTGCACATAGGTCTGATTCAACTCCTAGGAAAGTTGGCCTTAATAATAGTCCAATGAACTTTTTCAATGCATGTTTCAAATCGTGCTCAATGCACATAAATTCAATGTATTCTTGTATGCATATATATAGATTCACAATCATAGCATTTCATATCTAGAATCATATTTCATGTCATTTATCAACAAGGTTTGATCCCATTCACGGATCCACATTAACTCAATAACAAATCTCAAGGATGCTCATGTACCATTCAAAGTTATCATAGAAGTTAAACCTTAATTTCATTATGTTTCTCACAACCTCACCCATACTCATGTTCTATCTTTATTCAAAGACCACTCTAAGTTATAAGTTAAAGACTTGTTCTTTATTCTTTCCATATTATGAAATCCAAATTAAGTGACTAATCGTTCAATTAATTAAGTTCATTCTAGTACAAAAGCCTCATAACGAGTGCCCAAGGAGACCGGGAGCCTCCAAGGGGCTAGAAAAACTCACAAACTTTCATCTCTCTAGTTACATGGCCATAAGAAGTTACACGGCCCCGATCACACGATCGTGTAAAATTATATAGCCTAGACCATGTATTTCTCTGGAATTCAGCAAAAAACACGTCCAGCCCATTTTTTGACACACCTGGATTACACAGTCGTGTGCCCTCACAAGGCCTAGGCCGTGTAATCCTCTGGAAGTGCAGAAAATTACCAAAATCCATTCCATCCTTCAAGTATTCCAAGATCATCGACATACATCAAAATCATGCTATTTAAACAATCAAAACTCAACCAAAATCACTCAAACCAATTGGTACCCCACAAATAGGTTTCACCCCATCAACACAGCAATAAGTTCCTCACCACCAAAATGGGTTGAAGAGAATAATCTTCCTCTTACCTTAAGAGAAAAACAAAGAAAGTAAACTCCTTTTTCCCTTGAAAATTTGTTCTTCACCACCTCAAAATCCTAGAGTGTTCAAATTCATAAAAATCAAAATTAAAGCTTGGAAATGGTATCCATAGTCACTAAAGTGGCCATGGATCATGAAAAAGAGATGGAAAATGGAAAAGCTATGATCTTTTACCTTAAAGCTTCAAGCTTTGAGCTTCAATGGTGGAAGAAGATAGAGATGGAGGAAATAGGTGAGCTTCTTGAAGATGATTCCAACGAAATGAAGCCTTCCAAGTAAAGAGGTGGGTTTCAAACAAAAGGGAAGCTTGAAAATCAAACAAGTATGGCAGGTGGAAGGAGGTGGTTGCCGTGGAGTTAGAGAGAATGAGGAGAAAATGTGAAGAGAAAAAGATGAAGAGAGAGAAGTTGATAGTAAGAAATGAAATGAACTCTTAATCTTTGAAATTAGAGCAGAAAACTTAATTAGATGAAAAGTGAATATTTGGTCTCCAAATTGGCCATGCAGCCGTGAAGTGTGGGAGGAAGAGAGAGTTTGTGGCTTCCTTGAGGCTTCTTTGAGAAGCTTCACACGCTTCTTGATAAAGTAAAAAGTAAAGTTGTCTCCTAAAGTGAACACTCTAGAAAATATGATTAACACTCTACTAGAGATATTATCAAGTGAACAAAAGTTATAGTTAATAGAAACTGTATTTATTGTTCATCAAAAAATTTTATGTTACAGCGATTTTATTTATCAGATAAAATCTCAAAAAATCGTAAACCTTGTAAACTGTGCCCAATCTCGAGTTTAGTAAGATCTCCCATCGACGTTTCCACGGTTCAAAGTTTACCAACCTTAGGAAAAATAATTCGTTTTCCCAGCTCCGCTCAGCGCGCATACAAAATGAGAAATATATTAAAATATTTGACATTTCTTGAAAAATCCTGAAAAATTTTCAAAAATCATAAATATTAGAAAATGATTATTTGTGATGAAACAAATAATTTTTTAGGGTGTTACATCTCTCCCTTTCGAAAAAGAAATTTCATCCTCAAAATGTTCATACCTTAGAACAGTTGTGGGTGTTGCTTTTTCATCTTGTCTTCCAGTTCCCATGTTGCATATCCGGTCTTTTCATTCCAGATCACTCTCACCAATGAGATTTCCTTTCCTCTGAGTTGTTTTACTCTCCTATCTTCAATCCTTATAGGAGGTGCCTTATAGGTCAAGTTCTCTTTTAATTGTACTGTGTCCGGTGCTATGACATGGTTCGAGTCAGGAATATATTTTCTTAGTTGTGACACATGAAAGACATTGTGAAGGTTTGAAAGAAAAGGGGGTAAGGTTATCTGGTAAGCTACTGGACCTATCCGGTGAAGAATTTGGTAAGGTCCAAGAAATTTGGGAGTGAGTTTTCTAGATTTCAGAACTCGGCTGACCCCAATCGTTGGCGTGACTTTAAAAAACACATGCTCGCCTTACTCAAACTCAAGAGGCTTTCTTCTTTTGTCCACATAGCTTTTCTGTTGACTCTGAGCCGTTCGCATCTTTTCCCGAATCATCTTAACCTTCTCCGTAGTTTGTTGCACAAGATCGGGTCAGATCGTAAGGTGTTCTCCATCTTGGTACTAACACAAAGGTGTTCGGCACCGTCATCCATATAGAGCTTCATAGGGTGCTATCCCTATGCTTGAATGAAAACTGTTGTTGTAGGTGAATTCTACCAACGGTAAAACTTCATCCCAACTTCCAGCCTGCTCCAAATCGCAAGCCCTGAGCAAATCCTCCAACGATTGGATCGTCCTTTCCGATTGCCCATCGATTTGTGGATGGTAAGTAGAACTCAATCGTAGCTTTGTTCCTAATGCTTCTTGCAAACTTTGCCAAAACTTTGAGGCGGACCTTGGATCTCTGTCAGAAATAATACTGGTAGGCACACCATGTAGCCTAACGATCTCACCAATATACAGTTCAACTAACCTTTCCATCGAATACCTTATGTTGATCAGTAAAAGGTGTGCAGATTTTTTAAGTCGATCCACAATTACCTATATTAAGTCATACCCTTTTCTGGACTTCGGCAATCTAACCACAAAATCCATTGCAATGCTATCCCACTTCCATTCGGGAATAGATAGAGGTTGCAACAATCCTGAAGGTCTCTGATGTTCAACATTGGCTTTCTAACAAACCAGAGAAGATGACATATAGTTGGCAACGTCTCTCTTCATTCCATGCCACCAGAACAACCGTTTCAAATTTTGGTACATTTTGGTCATTCCTGGGTATATACTCAACTGGCTCGTGTGGGCTTCATCAAGAATTAAATTCCTCAGTTCCTGGTCATTGGGCACACAAACCCTGCCTTCAAACCTAAGAATACCATCATCTCCTTCTTGAACTATTGACACGATGTCTCGCTTCATCAGTTCGCTCTCAGTTTACAGAAATTCGTCATCTTTCTGTTTCTCTCGAATTTCTTCCATCAATTTATTTGAGATAGTAACCATATTCAAACAAATCTTACCCGGTGTCAACTCAACGGACGTCCACATGTTCCAAAATTATTCTATTAATTCCTTTTCCTTGATCATCATAGCAGAGATACTGAGCATCTTCCTACTCAAAGCGTCTGCCACGACGTTTGCCTTTCCAGGGTGATACTGAATTCGAAAATCATAATCCTTGAGAAATTCCAACCATCTGTGCTGTCTCATATTCAACTCCTTTTGATCATACAAATATTTCAAACTCTTATGGTCACTAAAGATGTTGAATGTCGCTCCATAAAGGAAGTGTCTCTATATCTTCAAAGTGAATACCACAGCTGCCAACTCCAAGTCGTGCGTTGGATAGTTTTTCTCATGCACTCACAACTGTCTCGAGGCATAAGCCACTACTTTTCCATTTTGAATAAGCATGTATCCTAATCCTTGGTATAAAGCATCACGATACACTTCGAAGGGTTCATTCGGATCAGGTAGGACTAACACTGGTGAAGTAGTTAGTCGTCTCTTCAATTCTTGGAAGCTCTCTTCGTAAGTATTAGTCCACTCAAAGGCTTGATTCTTCCTAGTGAGTTGAGTGAGAGGCCCTGCTATTTTGGAGAATCCTTCAATGAACCTCCAATAGTATCCAGTCAATCCCACAAAGTTTCAGATTTCTGTCACCGTCTTCAGTCTTTCCCACTGTAGAACGGCTTCCACTTTTGACGGATCCACTGCAATCCCTTCTTTCAAGATCATATGACCCAAAAACTTGACTTCGTCCAACCAAAATTCACACTTTAACAAATTGGCATACAGCTTCTTCTCCTTCAAAATCTGGAGAACTATACTGAGGTGTTCAGCATGATCCTCCTGATTTTAGGAGTAGATCAGAATGTCATCGATGAAGACAACAATGAATCTATCCAAGTAAGGACGAAAGATTTTGTTCATGTAGTCTATGAATATGGCAGGTGCATTCATTACGCCAAACGACATCACAAGGTACTCGTAATGACCGTAATGAAAATGAAAAGTACTCTTGGGAATATCCTCCACCTTTACTCGAATCTGATGGTAGCCCGATCGCAGATCGATCTTAGGGAACACTGCAGCTCCCTTCAGTTGATCCAATAAGTTGTCTATCCTTGAAAGTGGATATTTATTCTTAATCGTGACTTTATTTAGTTAGCGATAGTCCACACATAATCGTGAGGTACCATCCTTCTTTCGGATGAGCAACACTAGTGCTCCCCAAGGTGACACACTGGGTCCAGCAAACTGCTTTTCAAAGAGCTCTTCCAACTACTTCTTAAGCTCTGCTAACTCTGAGGGTGACATTTTGTAAGGCGCTATAGATACAGGACCAGATCCAGGTACAAGGTCAATAGTGAACTCTATTTCTTACTTCGGCGGTAAAGCAGGTACTTCATCAGGAAAGACTTTAGGGAACTTGTTAACTACTGGAATTGTATTCACATCATCCTCGCTCTTGACCTTCAAGGAAGATAATCGCATGTATCCCTAAGCTCTTTCTTTCAAGAAAGCTTGAACTTGGTTAGCCGTCAAAAATCTAGAAACTTCATCCATAGGGAAAATTATGGTTTTACTAGAACAGTCTAACAGTACATGGTTAGAAGACAACCATTTCATTCCTAAGATTATGTCTAATTGGGAAAGAGGTAAACAGATCAAATCAACAGAAAAGATTGGACCCTCAATGACTAAAGGACAATTTAAGCAAACTTTGGTGGTAAAAATAGGTTTATCAGTGGGAGTAGATACAATTAAGTCAAAAAGTAAGGATGACACAGATAAACTAAGTTGTTGCACACAGTCATAAGAAATGAAAGAGTGGGTTGCCCCAAAGTCATACAGTACAGTTAAAAGATTACCTTCTATGGTACCCTCTCCTTGTATAAGATCTTCATATTCAGAGGCTTCAGCTCTACTCATGGTGTAGACTTTGCCCACTGCCTGTGGTTTAGTAGCTCGTGCAGTGTTGACTGAAGGCTCAGCCTTAGCCTGATTGCAATCCCTAAAGACGTGTCCAAGTTTTCAACATCGATAACAAATAATTCCCCTAATGGAGCAATCCCTTGCTAGGTGATCCTTCCCGCACTTCATACACCTTAGCGAAGATGCCACATTCTATCTAGTTTGGTTCCCACTAGAACGTCCACTAGAACCTCCACCTGATGACTGTTGCTGATTTCCCGGTGGTCGAGAATAAGGCTTCTTTTGGGAATGGTTTACGTTGTTGCCGCCTCCTCTTTGGAACCTAGCAGGTCCAAAGTTTCAGTTTCTTGTGTCTCAAGCTTGATCCAGAGCTTCCACCTGGCAACATGTATCTACAGCTCCGAAAATTGGTTGATCTTTAAGGTGATAACTACTCTTTTCACTTCGTGCCTCAGTCCTTCCTCAAATTTTTGACATTTCCACACCTCGTCTGGCTGGTGCTGGAAATATGTTGAAAATTTGGATAAGCTTTCAAATTTTGTGGCGTATTCGCTGACGGTCATGCCCTCTTGCCTCAAGCTAAGGAACTCCATTTCTTTTGCATGTCTAGCGCTTGCGAGGAAATGTTTTTCTAAGAATTTATTGTTAGTCATGGCAACCATTACCCAAGAGGGGAGTGAATTGGGTATTAAAAATTTTGACAAAACCTCTTTTAATTAAAATACAAATATTAAAACTAATTAAATAAAAGCACAGAAGGAATGAGATAAAAGAAAAGCTTTAACAATAGTAAATGAATAAGTGTGCAATAATATAAAATTACGTAAAATAAAGATTGCATAAAATAAAGAGATAAAGAGAAGAAGAGCAGGCACGATATTTATCCTGGTTTGACCACCAACCACATGTGGTCTACGTCCAGTCCCCGAAACACAGTTCGAGATTTTCCACTATATGTACAAGCTTCAATAGGTGCTTGCAACCGTTACATAAAAGAGCACTTTTCACACACAGGAAAACTCTACCCTTGTGCTAAAGTCTCAGCCTGCAGGGATACCTCACCCTTATACAAACCTTAGAGGAATACCTCACCCCCTTTACAGACCTTGAAGGATACCTCACCCTCAATATAGAAGAATAGAAATGTAGATGAAGAGAAACTCTCACTCAGAGCAAATAATACAATTTGAAGTGCTAAGAGGCTCTCAAGGATATCTCAAAGTTTTAGCAAAAAGAGCACAGAAAATAGGCATAAAATATAAATCACATTTTTCAGAGCAAGCGCAAATTAAACAAATAGCTGGGGTTCTTGCAGATGAGACCCACGGTCTCTATTTATAGAGCCAAATAGAAAATAGTCGTTGGAGCAAATTAATGTGATAATAAATGCGTTAACATTTTCGTATGAATTCAAAAATGAAACATAATTCTCGTGGGTTATTCGAATACCATCATTGAGTATTCGAATACCACTGTTCCAATTCTCATAAAAAAAACCATTCAGAAGCAGGTTATTCGAATATCACAATGAGGTATTCGAATACCTCTATTTTAAACGCATTCTGCAATGTTTTTTAGGCTATGGTATTTGAATACCACATCTTGTATTCGAATACCCCTTTAAAAAACTTATTCAGGAACGTTTTCTGTGCTGTGGTATTCGAATACCACATCCTGTATTCGAATACCCCACTCAGATTTTGAAAACTGACTTTAAAAGGTCATAACTTCTTCATTTCTTATCCGTTTAAAGCAAATGACCAGTCATTGGAAAGATCTTTGAGTCTATTTTCAAATGAAAGAAGTTTCAAAACAAAACTCAAAGTATTTTGAAAGATATGATCAAAAGAGTGATCAAAGGTCAGTTTTGCAAAACTCAAACTTTGCTATTTTTCACATATTCGAACTATTACTATAACTAGCTTTTCATAACTTATTTGTTGGACATTTTAACATGTGAAAACCATTTGTAAAGATTTTGAAAAACATATTTGAGATATCCATAAGACTTCTTACATAAAGACCCTAAGTCCTAAAAGATATACCATTTAAACTTCCTTTGGACTTGGTCTTTGACATGACTTTGATGTTATCAATACCTTCATGAGATAGGCATTCACATTCTCCTTGTGTTGAGCTTAATAGAGATCTTTTGCTTTCTTGTTGCAATGCTCACTCTTGGTACTTGGACTATCCTACAAAGTATTGCTCACTTAAACAAGCATAGTTAGTCCAGTATCATAATTTAATATCTTCATATGCATGATTCATAAATGTATAACTCTAGTTAGTTTAACATGCATATAAAACTTTCATAGACACATCCAAATAAAATATTTATCAATTACTAATGGATATGCTCTATATAGGATGCAACAGAACATATTGCAATTTTTCATTTAAGCAAGGTCAAATCCAATATTGATTCATTTATAACTCATATAAAGCATTATTGGATATATTATATGATGAATGTTACATATATCTTATTGCATGATTATTAAGTGAAATATAACTAGATAAGGTACATATCATGCATGATACAATATATCACATTAAGCATATCTATCAAGCATAAGCATCATTCTATTTGTCTTGTATTTGTCATCATCAAAACTTAACATATAAAACCATTTGGGGCAAACTTATTTCCACAATCTCCCCCTTTTTGATGATGACAAATCACCAAAGAAAAAATATGTTGATGAGCAATATTCAAGAATGGATATTCATGTAAGCATATCAAACAATAAGCATATCAAGCATATATTTTTCTTTCCAATTTTCACTCCCCCTATTTGACATCAACAAAAAGGCTTAGAAAGAAAAAAATATTTTCTCCCCCTTAGAGATTCTACATATGAGTCAAGAATAGAGAGATGATATAGAGGATTATTCATGCAATGCTTGTCATATTTTTGTATGTCAACATTTAGCATATGATAGTAATAAAACACTTTATGTAATCAAACAATGATGTAAGCCAAAAGATATAAACAGCTTAAGAGCTAGGCTCCCCCTCAAAATATGCATATAATAGATAAAGGAAATATGTATGCGAAGACCATGTAAGCACGTCACCTTAAAGAAAAGCTAAGCAAATATACATATTCGTAAATCCTCAAACAAAAACCATTTAAAAACTTCTCCCCCTTTCAAAAAGAATTTTACAAGAGTACATTATATTTCCAAAAGCATTTTAAAAGGGTAGAGATGTTTTATATAAAAAGCATATATTCATTGAGACAGATTAATCCAAGTCAAAAGAACATAAGTACATTTCCTTGATGAAATATGCTATAGGGATCAAAGCATGTATAGAACTAATATCATTCACCCTAAATGCAATGACAAATTAGCAAGTTAATATCCAGTTAGCCACTTTGTCAATGCTAAGCATACTTCTCATGTAAGGAAAGCATCTAATCATTTTAAGATCAATTTATCAACAAGTATCATATAATCCATATCATAAAAAATACCATAATAGCTTAGGGATAGAGATGCTTATTGAGATAGATAAAGAGTGATGATCCTTCTTTATTGGCCTTTTAACTTTGAGCTTTCTTCCTTTGAATTCTCCATTCCATTGTACTAAAAGAAAGTCTTCTTTATCTTCCTCTTCATTTGAATTCCATTCAACTTTTCTCATTTATCCATATATGCTTGTATGTAAAAATCTGATGGCTATATTTGAAACACATAGAGGGACTTGCAAAGCTAACTTTAAAAGTCCTCTAAAACATAGGTTAGCATCAAATATCATGTAAGCCCATTTATAAGCATAATTTAGGTTGATATATAATTTAAAGCATGTATCACATTATCAACCATGCAATATTAGCTCTAACAAGAATGCATAAAGCACATATGCACTTGAATCAAAAATAAAAAAGATAGTTTAAGCATTTTAAGGCATGATTCAAGTTTATCAAGAAATATATGATCATCATCAAAACTTATTTAGGCATTTTTTGGCAAATAATTATCATGTAAGGCATGTAAAGGTATAACACAACTCTCTACTTCTCCAAATATCATATGATATCACATTTAAAACATAAATAAGGATTGATATCACTAAAAGTGTACTCTTTGAGTTTTTGTAGGTGACTCCAACTTCCACCAACTTCCAAGCTTCTAGTTTTCATGAGGGAATAGAAATTTTTTGCACCCCTTTTAAAAGTTCAATCCTTTTAAACTTTACTATCTTCAAGTTGAATGAGCTTACTCCATTTAAATGCTTGCTTGAGGTAGTTGATACCCTACAAAATAATTCAAAGTACTTTCTTTGGTATCCTTCAATTTTGGATCCATAGAGGTTAGTCATTATGCCAAACTCATAAGCAAGTATTCGAAATAAAATAACAAATGAGTTCACAAGGGCAAAACATATTTCATTTCATTAATCAATTTAACTAAGGACATATAATCATCAAAAGAATAGCCAATTACATTGCATTTTTCATACATATCATTAAGTGCATATTTTTAGATAATACAAACAAAGAATTTAGCATACATTGATTATTAATGCTAGGCAACATATACAACAACAAATGTAGCAGAACCTTTCAAATAAAGCAGGGCAGGAATATCAGCAGCAGCAGCAGCAAGGAAAGCCCAAAGGACGCACCCTTCTGACAGAAGGTATTCGAATACCTCACTAGGTATTCGAATACCTCACTAGGTATTCGAATAGATGGCCAAATTTGGCTTGGCTGCTAAACGATGGTATTCAAATGCTTGTTACAGTATTCGAATACTCACAGAAAAGAAGAGAAGGCCAGAGGAGCAAGTATTCGAATACTCATACTGGTATTCGAATACTCCAGAAAAGCTGAAAGAAAACTGAAAAATATCAGCCTCTGGGTATTCGAATGATTGCTTAGGTACTCGAATACACCAGCTTTTAGAAAAGTTGTACTGAAGTAAGGTATTCGAATAACCATCAGTGGTATTCGTATAGCCTTAATAAAAACACAAGATTGCACGTAAAACATCAATGGTATTCGAATATCATATGGAGGTATTCGAATAACTTAAACAATAAATCACATATATATGTCCAGGAAATGCATTTTGAGAGACGAAAGCTTACCTTTTGAAAGAGTACTTGCAAAAATGATTTCGAGATTTCTCCAAAGCTCAAGTCAGTGCTAATTCAAGAAGGATGAAATCATAATTAAGCAATAAATTCAAATATTATATGTATGATTGATCAAAAACTCAAGCTCAAGGATATTCTCATTAGACATGTCATTTTAAGCATGGAGCATACTTTATCTAGCATATTAATATGCAGAAGAATTTCCAAATAATAATTGCAAAGATTAAAAACAACCATGCAATATAGCACTCATTTTAACATGCATTCATGACAATTAAAACACATACTTGATTCTTACAAAAACATTTTGAAACAACCAAGGATTATGTTAGAAAGGGATAAAACAAGATAAAACCATCTAACACAAATACTTATTTTAAGTCATGATTAAATAAAAACTCATGCTCAAGGATGTCAAAACAATGAGCATACTTTTATCTAGCATATTAACGTGTAAAAACATGTTTAAGACATAAAGTTAGAAAAGTATAACACAAGTTTCACTTATCCAAGGATCGCAAGTCTATGCTTCATGGAGACAAGGAAGAGAACTTGAAATTATTTATGATATTTGTATTTGGAGCAGCCACTTTCAAGATGCCAAAGTCACTTCTTGGCCTTCAAGTATACCTACAACACACTTCAATTTTTGACTTTTAGTACCCAAATTTTCTTGGGTCCTTGTGTGTTAGTTTTTGAATATTAATTTATTATGCTTTCATAAAGATCAATTTTTCATAATATGTAAATTGAGCACAATAAATTAAATAATTAAATACCATTAAGCACATAATTGATAGCATGCTTATTTTCATGATATATAGACAATTTTAAAGCATATAAAGCATACATAAGCATTATAGAACCTTATGTACTAAGATATATAACAAAATAAATTATGATACAATAAGAATGAACATAATCATGTGTTAAACATAATATTCAAATTTTATCAAGTACACATGACTCTATTAATCACTTAAGACTTACAAGGAATATACCTCAAATTTATTGACTTTGCATGTGAGTGTGCATAAGAGGTAAAAGCTTTTGATACCTTGGCCTTGGTAATCAAGGAAATACTTTTTCTTATCCATTACTTCTCTTTTGGAGTCTTGAACTTTGCAAGTTCTACATTTTGTACTTGAGAAGTTTTGGTTGAAGCCATCTTCCTTCTTTGACTAAAGTTTCTACCAATAGGCTTTGGAAGCATTATCTTTGATGATTCCTCTTTATTTTGACCAATTTGTGCATCCTTTTAAGAAATATTCTGCATAATTAAAACACTAGGAGGACACTTTGGTACCCATACAATTTCTCATGTAAAGATTTCTTCTATAATTGCATAAATGAGAAATATGTCCTAGATGACCACAAAAATTACAAACAATTGAATCTAATGATAGCTTAATCATTTGAATATCATTCTTGAAAAACTTAAGCATTTTATTGTTGTTATATTCTAAATTAATTTTGCCATAAGCCTTGCTTGAATTTTCACACATAATAACATTAATTTTATTTATATTAACAAGCATAGAATTTAAGTCATTACAATCATTAGCTTTAGCAAATTTGGAATATAAGTCCTCAACTTGATTTTTTAAATTACTGCACTTTTCACAAAAAGATGAGGTTTCATATTTCAAAGGTATTTCCTCATTAAGAAAAGCATATTCATTTTTTAAAGTCTCAATTTCATTTTCAATAAAAGAAATATTTTCTAAACACAATAAGTTTTTCTTTTCTAAATTTAACAAACCATCATATAATTCATTATATGCACTTTGCAACTCATCATAGGAAGGACTATAATATAGTGTAGAATTATTTACCTCAAAGTCCTTTTTAGCCATACAAGAGGTGGTCTCAATTTCTAGCACACTTGGCTCTTTAAGAGAATCACCTTCTTCCTCATCAATTTTATTTTGCTTTGCCTCTTCTTCAAATTGAGCACTATCGTCACCAAGAGGCATTTGGCTCCTTTCAATAGTTTGACCATCTCTTTGAAGATATTTTTCATGACAAGCTTCCTTCAATGACATTTGCTTTTCTTGCTTTCTATACACAACTTTATATACAAAATCATTGTTAGCAAGATAAATAGCATCAAGAGCATCCCATATATCTTTAGCACTAGAGCAATTTTTAATTTTAGCATAAGTATCATCATTCAAACTACTTCTCAAAATTTGCATAGCTCTAATGTTTAAAGAAAAACATTTCTTGTCATAGGCATTCCAACTTTGTTTTGGTTTGCAAATAAATCCATTTAACACAACATCTCACAAATCCAAATCAACAGATTGCATATAAAACTCTATTCTAGTTTTCTAATAAACAAAATGCACACCATCAAAGAATGGTGGTTTATCAATTTCAAAACCTTCCATTTTGAAAAACTTTCAAGGTTGCCAACAAGTAAGGATCTTTAACTCTAGCGGTTAAGCTTTCACCAGAGTACGAAACTCTGATACCACTTGTTAGTCATGGTAACCATTACCCAAGAGGGGGGTGAATTGGGTATTAAAATTTTTGACAAAACCTCTTTAATTAAAATACAAATATTAAAACTAATTAAATAAAAGCACAGAAGGAATGAGATAAAAGAAAACCTTTAACAACAGCAAATGAATAAGTGTACAATAATATAAAATTACGTAAAATAAAGATTGTATAAAAATAAAGAGATAAAGAGAAGAAGAGCAGGCACAATATTTATCCTGCTTCGACCACCAACCACTTGTGGTCTACGTCTAGTCCCCGAAACATAGTTCGAGATTTTCCACTATATGTACAAGCTTCAATAGGTGCTTGCAACCGTTACATAAAAGAGCACTTTTCACACACAGGGAAACTCTACCCTTGTGCTAAAGTCTCAGCCTGCAGGGATACCTCACCCTTATACAAACCTTAGAGGAATACCTCACCCCCTTTACAGACCTTGAAGGATACCTCACCCTCAATATAAAAGAATAGAAATGTAGATGAAGAGAAACTCTCACTCAGAGCAAATAATACAATTCGAAGTGCTAAGAGGCTCTCAAGGATATCTCAAAGTTTTAGCAAAAAGAGCATAGAAAATAGGCGTAAAATATAAATCACATTTTTCAGAGCAAGCGCAAATTAAACAAATAGTTGGGGTTCTTGCATATGAGACCCACGGTCTCTATTTATAGAGCCAAATAGAAAATAGTCGTTGGAGCAAATTAATGTGATAATAAATGCGTTAACATTTTCGTATGAATTCAAAAATGAAACAGAATTCTCATGGGTTATTCGAATACCATCATTGAGTATTCGAATACCACTATTCCAACTCTCATAAAAAAAAACCATTCAGAAGCAGGTTATTCGAATACCACAATGAGGTATTCGAATACCTCTATTTTAAACGCATTCTGGAATGTTTTTAGGCTGTGGTATTCGAATACCACATCTTGTATTCGAATACTCCTTTAAAAAACTCGTTCAGGAACGTTTTCTGTGCTGTGGTATTCGAATACCACATCCTGTATTCGAATACCCCACTCAGATTTTAAAAACTGACTTTAAAAGGTCATAACTTCTTCATTTCTTATCCGTTTAAAGCAAATGACCAGTCATTGGAAAGATCTTTGAGTATATTTTCAAATGAAATAAGTTTCAAAACAAAACTTAAAGTATTTTAAAAGATATGATCAAAAGAGTGACCAAAGGTCAGTTTTGCAAAACTCAAACTTTGCTATTTTTCATAGATTTGAAGTATTACCATAACTAGCTTTTCAAAACTTATTTGTTGGACATTTTAATATGTGAAAATCATTTGTAAAGATTTTGAAAAACATATTTGAGATATCCATAAGGCTTCTTACATAAAGACCCTAAGTCCTAAAAGCTATACCATTTAAACTTCCTTTGGACTTGGTCTTTGACATGACTTTGATGTTATCAATACCTTCATGAGATAGGAATTCACATTCTCCTTGTGTTGAGCTTAATAGAAATCTTTTGCTTTCTTGTTGCAATGCTCACTCTTGGTACTTGAACTATCCTACAAAGTATTGCTCACTTAAACAAGCATAGTTAGTCCAGTATCATAATTTAATATCTTCATATGCATGATTCATAAATGTATAACTCTAGTTAATTTAACATGCATATAAAACTTTCATAGACACATCCAAATAAAATATTTATCAATTACTAATGGATATGCTCTATATAGGATGCAACAGAACATATTGCATATTTTCTTTTAAGCAAGGTCAAATCTAATATTGATTCATTTATAACTCATATAAAACATTATTGGATATATTATATGATGAATGTTACATATATCTTATTGCATGATTATTAAGTAAAATATAACTAGATAATGTACATATCATGCATGATACAATATATCACATTAAGCATATCTATCAAGCATAAGCATCATTCTATTTGTATTTTTTTTATCATCTTCAAAACTTAACATATAAAACCATATGGGGCAAACTTATTTCCACATTTATTCTTGAATATCTCCTAAGTGATTGCACAACCTTCAGGTTCTAGCACTCTATGTGCCCTGTACCACCAGTCTTCAGCATCCCCAATCAACATAAAAGTGGCATAAGTTACTTTCTTATCGTTGGCACAGTTCATGCCTCTAAAGATTTTCTCCAGTTCCTTGGTCCACAGACTAGCTTTCTCCAGATCAAATTCTCCTTTAAATTGAGGAGGGTTGTGGTGATGAAACTCCGCCAAATTCTATACATCAGTCGTAGCTTCGAGTTGTTGAGCAGGCCTCTCCTGTTGTTGGGCAGCTCTTTCAGTTTGTTGGGCAATAACTTCTACCATTTGTTGCATCACTTCAATTGCTGCGGCCACAGTGATCTAAGCTAAAGCTGATTTGCCAACAATCCGGACCTCCGAGAAAAGTCAGCCTCATGTAACCCAAAAACCCTTGGGGACTGGTCGTTAAGATCAAGCAAGTACTAGTCGAAGTTAGGCCAAAAACCCAGGAACTCGTGTGCTTCCTCTTCTTCGCTGACGTCTTTAGAGAATCACATAAGTAAAATAGAATAACAGAAAATATAGAAAAGAGGTAAGACATTCTACATTCAGTACCAATTATGGCAGTAAAGAAACCAAACGGCGCATAACGCCCACATAACATTTCAGGAATAATAATCAACATTAAAAATAGATAATAAACAACTTAGCAATTCCAGGAAGTTATAACAGTAATAAGACAATAGATTAAATTTTCATATAAGTAGTAAATGTCAAAGGATATGATGACTCACTATGCACATGCACATGATACCAAAATCCTACTCCATGGAGCTACACATAAACATCAAAGAGAATGATCAGGAGATATATCTGTATTGCAGCTGCTAAAGCCTTCAAGTGCTAAAATTCTCAATTTATCAATGTGCACATCATGGCATTGTACAAGACATTCTACACAGATCTCGATATAGGATAGTGTCTCGATCCGGATCGTCGGTGCGTTTGCATCGGTCTGCCCCACGGACAAAAGAGCAACCAACTGTCCATTGCGAGATACTCGCACCCCGACAACCCCAAGGTCAATAAGAGACCTACACTTGTCTATTCGCACCCGCACATAGGTCTGATTCAACTCCTAGGAAAGTTGGCCTTAATAATAGTCCAACGGACTTTTTCAATGCATGTTTCAAATCGTGCTCAATGCACATAAATTCAATGTATTCTTGTATGCATATATATAGATTCACAATCATAGCATTTCATATCTAGAATCACATGTCATGTCATTTATCAACAAGGTTTGATCCCATTCACGGATCCACATCAACTCAATAACAAATCTCAAGGATGCTCACGTACCATTCAAAGTTATCATAGAAGTTAAACCTTAATTTCATTATGTTTCTCACAACCTCACCCATACTCATGTTCTTTCTTTATTCAAAGACCACTCAAAGTTATAAGTTAAAGACTTGTTATTTATTCTTTCCATATTATGAAATCCAAATTAAGCATCTAATCGTTCAATTAATTAAGTTCATTCTAGTACAAAAGCCTCATAACGAGTGCCCAAGGAGACCGGGAGCCTCCAAGGGGCTAGAAAAACTCACAAACTTTCATCTTTCTGGTTACACAGCCGTGAGAAGTTACACGGCCCCGATTACATGGCCGTGTACTTCTCTGGAATTCAGTAAAAAACATGTCCAGCCCATTTTCTGACACGCCTGGATTACACGGCAGTGTGCCCTCACACGACCTAGGCCGTGTAATCCTCTGGAAGTGTAGAAAATTACCAAAATCCATTCCATCCTTCAAGCATTCCAAGATCCATCAACATACATCAAAATCATGTTATTCAAACAATCAAAACTCAACTAGAATCACTCAAACCAATGGGTACCCCACAAATGGGTTTCACCCCATCAACACAACAATAAGTTCCTCACCACCAAAATGGGTTGACGAGAATAATCTTCCTCTTACCTTAAAAGAAGAACAAAGAAAGCAAACTCCTTTTTCCTTTGAAAATTCGTTCTTCACCACCTCAAAATCCTAGAGTGTTTAGATCCATAAAAATCAAAATCAAAGCTTGGAAATGGTATCCATAGTCACTAAAGTGACCATGGATCACGAAAATGAGATGAAAAAAATGGAAAAGCTATGATCTTTTAGCTTAAAGCTTCAAGCTTTGAGCTTCAATGGTAGAAGAAGATGGAGATGGAGGAAATGGGTGAGCTTCTTGAAGATGGTTCCAACGAAATGAAGCCTTCCAAGTAAAGAGGTGGATTTCAAACAAAAGGGAAGCTTGAAAATCAAACAAGTATGGTGGGTGGAAGGAGGTGGTTGTCGCGGAGTTAAAGAGAGGGAGGAGAAAATGTGAAGAGAAAAAGATGAAGAGAGAGAAGTTGATAGTAGGAAATGAAATGAACTATTAATCTTTGAAATTAGAATAGAAAACTTAATTAGATGAAAAGTGAATATTTGGTCTCCAAATTGGCCATGCAGCCATGGAGTGTGGGAGGAAGAGAGAGAGTATGGCTTCCTTGAGAAGCTTGGTAGGAAACTTCCTTATAGCTTCCTTGAGGCTTCCTTGAGAAGCTTCGTATGCTTCTCGATAAAATGAAAAGTAAAGTTGTCTCCTAAAGTGAACACTCTAGAAAAGATGATTAACACTCTACTAGAGCTATTATCCAGTGAACAAAAGTTACAGTTAATAGAAACAGTATTTATTGTTCATCAAAAAATTTTATGGTACAGCGATTTTATTTATCAGATAAAATCTCGAAAAACATAAACTTCATAAACTGTGTCTAATCTCGGGTTTAGTAAGATCCTCCATCGACGTTTTCATAGTTCAAAGTTTACCAGCCTTAGGGAAAACAATTCATTTTCTCGGCTCCGCTCAACGCGCACATAAAATAAAAAATATATTAAAATATTTGACATTTCTAGAAAAATATAAAAAAATTTCCAAAAATCACAAATATTAAAAAATAATTATTTATTATGAAACAAATAATTTTTCAAGGTGTTACAATAATAGTTGTACATTTATTGTGCATGTTCCTCTGCATTTATTGTTTGAGTGCATCAAAATACTTAATTTCTTAATGTTATTTAAAAAATTTACAATCACACAATTCACCCTCCTCTTAGTTGATAGTTGTCATGGCTAAACAACTTTTGTATTATCTCCTACCTCTCTAGTCCAACCTTCCTCTTGCATTGTGCAATTGGTTTTGTCATTCGTCCTAATGGAAAGCTAGTGAGAGAAGAAATCAGGATCCAATCCTAGCATGTTGGCTTTCGTCTAAGCAAAAAAAGTCCTTATTTTTCTCAAGGAGTGCGATTAGCTGGGACTTCTCTTTTTAAGTCAACTATCCTTCAATCTTGGTGACTTGATTCGATTTTACTCCAAGATGGAGGGGTTTGAGCTCCCCTTTCGGTTGAGGATGGGTATCTCAGATTTCTTCGCACACGTCTAACTTGGTCAAGAAGACATTAATGAAGTCCATAGTGATTGAGTTGGATTTGCCACATTGCTCTATTTTTTAGGGCCCCTTTGCTATCTTTAGGCTTTCGTTGTAACATCTTTAGGTCATGGCTTAATCTCCATTAACTGTGACTATTCTATTGTCTTTATCAAGGAATTTCATGGTCAAGTGCGGAGTAGATATCACAGCCCCTAAAGCATTCAATGAAGGGCGGTCTAAGATCACATTGCAGGCGGAAGGGCAATCCATCACAAGGAACTTGACTTTAAGTGTCTTCAAAAGAGGGTCCTTGCCCAAGGTTAAGTATGTTTCCATATATCCTACCAAGGTGATTTTGTCTCCCATGAAACCAATCAACTCACTGGTATACAGGATAAGGTCATTGTTTGAAAGCCCTAAGTTCTGGAACAAGTCCAAGAACATTATATCTGCCAAGCTCCCCTAGTCTATGAATATCCGTCTGCTTTGGCATTGGTGATCATCCCAGATATCACCATAGGATCATCATGGTCCGAGATCACGTTTCCATAATCTTCTTCAGAGAAGGAAATGGGTGGGGCCTTCTACATTCAGCTCCTCAGTTTGGAGGTCGGATGGGAGGCCATACTTAATACTGCTTAGAGGACCTTTTTCCTCACATTACTAGACTCATTGTTGCCTGTAGAGCCACTTGATAATATGTTGATGGTGCAGGTTACTTCTACATGACGACAGTCATTATTCTGAGGGAGAGGATCCTAGGGTTGTCCTCTATCCTAGTTTTGCCTATTTCCCTGAGGTGTGCCTTCCCTTTAATTTTTATTCCTGGCTAGGGACTGCCTTCTCTAGTACAAGGATGGACTTATATGAGGGTTATAACATTTTTTCCTATAGTTTGTGTTCCTTCATTAGTTTTTATTCTAAGATTGGTGTACATAGCACCCTAGACGGCTATCTTGGATCAAGGATTCAATTGCGTCTTATAGGCAAATGTAGTCTTCTATTGTATGCTTGTATCCCTCATGAATGGCATAGTGTTTAGACTTGTCTTTCTAGGCAAATTTTCTCAATGGTGGAGGTTTGGGAATGTTTTGGAATTCCTTATTCATCACCTTCTGGTAGATTTGGGATCGAGGTGTGTTAAGGGGGTATAGTCTAGATACCTCCCTTTTGGTGGTGATTTGTAGTTGCATGGTTGTGAGGGGGTTTGGGCTGGCTTTGGCTTTGTCTCCTTACCTTTGTCCATATTCTTTCTTGCATGGATGATATCTTGCGCATTAATATATTTATCTGCCCTCACCTTGAATTCGTCCATGGTCTGGGGTTCCTTCTTTGCAAGGGATTTAAAGAATGGGCTAGAACAGAGGTTGTCCCTTATATAATGGAGGTCCAATCTCTTGTCCTAATCCTAGATATTCAAGCATTCCTTGTTGAATCTGGTTATGTAATCTCAGATTGATTCATTTTTTCCTTGCTTAATATGGGAGAGACATGAAATGGATTTTAGCTGCACCTTACTAGTGGTAAAATGCAATAGAAATCACAAGGACAAGCCTTCCTAGTTGACCATAGACTTTGGAGTTAGTGTTGTGAATCACCTTAATGCAATTTTTTTCAGAGAGAGAGGGAAAGCACAAAACATGAGGGGATCATCTCCCCCTATGAACAACATACTTGAAACAAAGGCGTCCAAATGCTCTTAGGGGTCTAAAGTCCCATCATAAGCTTCAGTGTTAGTAAGGTAGTTGAATCGCTTATGAATCTTGTAGCCCATTAGATCATTTGAAAATGGTTGATTATTTTGGACCACAGTTCTCCTCCTTTCGGGCTTTGGCTCCTTAGAATATTTTTTCTTATTTCCCAAGCCTATGTTCAGGTTCCATTACATTGGAGTTTTCTGGTCACAGTCCCCATTACGTGCTGGACCCCTTCTAGTGTTATGATTCCTACGAGGAACCCAATTCTCATCTTCTTTTTCTTTATGAATGGATCTTTTCAGTTCATGAATGTGTTCATCTTGAAGTCAAAACAAGGAAATCAGATCGTAACATGACAATCCACTAGGGATTAATTCCTCTTATTAGGATTGTTCATCTTCATTGCTTTCTCTAGCGTCGATGCTGCAATGTCGAAACTCGAGGTACAACTTCTCTCAAAGGGGCTCCGTGCAATCTAAGTTGCTGCATAGATGGAACGTGCCACTGTGAGGGAGAATAATTCTTGTTGGAGAGAGAAGCCTCTTCTCCATCTTACCTGGGTTTTGATTAATCAGCAGGTGGATCGCAAACATCAACAGAGCCATGACAGTGACTAGTGGTTGGTTGGTTCTGTGCCCTGGAGATGTTATTCTGTCTGGTGGTAACCATGGTGAAAGTGCTGGGATTAGAAGTTTATCTTTTTCCACAAATAACGTCAATGCTCTAAACGGGTCAGATGTGTTTACCTGAAAGGCTTTTTAGAGGGTTAGTGATGGTGTTTTCCTCTATAGTACGACGTCCAAATGGTGGAACGGGGGTGGTGTACCTGCAAAAGACACTCCAATGCTCAAGTCAGGCTATGCATTAAGAGAGAGTGTTTAGGGTTCAGAAAGGTACCTGAGTGATCTAGTATGGTATTTATAGGGAAGTGCAGCTTAAGGGTTAAGCAGGATAAGTGTAACACCTCAAAAATTATTTGTTTTATCATAAATAATCATTTTATAATATTTATGATTTTTAGAAATTTTTTTGGATTTTTTTGAAAATATTGAATATTTTAATATGTTCTTCGTTTTGCGTACACACTGACTAGAGTCAGTGTAACACTCCAGAAATTATTTATTTTGTGATGAATAGACATTTTCTAATATTTGTGATTTTTGATGATTTTTGTGAAATTTTCTGGAAATGTCAAATATTTAATATATTTCTCATTTTGCGTACGCGCTGAGCGGAGCCGAAAAAATGAAATATTTTCCCTGAGGCTGGTAAACTTTAAACTGTGGAAATGTCGACGGGGGATCTTACTAAACCAGAGGCTGAGCACAGTTTACGAGGTTTACGTTTTACGAGATTTTATCTGATAAATAAAATTATAGAATATTTAATTATCTGAGAGACAATAAAATATTATTTACGCTAACTGTAATTTTTGTCCACTGGGAAATAGTTCTAGTAGATTATTTCTATATAGTTACTTTTATGACATCATCTAAGTAACCTCACACTTCACTTTATTGAGAAGCGTGCGAAGCTTCTCAAGGAAGCTTCAAGGAAAACTTCTAGGAAGCTTCCTCCCAACCACTCCACTATCTCTCCTCTCTTTTCTGGTGCACGGTTGGGGGAGGGTAAAATCCAAAGGGGTTAATTCATTTTACTTCCCTATTTATATTTCATTCTCTCATTTCTCCCTCTCTCCCTCACGCACCTCTCTCTTCCTCTCTTCTCCCCCCCCCCCCCCACACACACACACATTTCATTGTTGAGCTTTCAAGCTTTCATGCTCAAGCCAACTTAAACCATTGTTTCCCCTTATCATCTCCAAGCTTTCTTCTTTGTTGGACTCCTCTTGACTTCTCCATTTTCATCCCTTGCAGCCCAACTCCAAAGCTTAAAGCTTTAAAGTAAAGCTCTCAATTTTCTTCCCTTTTCACCTCATTTTCGTGGTCCATGGTCACTTTGGTGACTATGGATACCATTTCCACTCTTTGATTTTGACTTTTTTGGATTTGAACACCCAAGGATTTTGAGGTGGTGAAGCACGAAATTCCAAGGACAAAAGGAGCTTGCTTTCTTTGTTCTTCACTAAGGTAAGAGGAAGATTATTCTCTTCAACCCATTTTGGTAGTGAGAAACTCTTTGTTGTGTTGATGGGGTGAAACCCATTTATGGGATACCTATTTGTTTGAGTTATTTTGTTTGTATTTTGATTATTTGAATGGTAGGATCTAGTTGTAAGTTGATAGATCTTGGATTGTATGAAGGATGGTTTGAGTTTGGGTGAATTTCTGTATTTACAGAGGAGTACACGACCTAGGCCGTGTGATCGTGCACGGCCGTGTACTCCAACGTGCCAGAATAGAAATTCCAGAGGAGTACACGGCCATGTACTCTCCCTAGGCTGTGTAATTTGGATAATGGAGGATTTTAGGCTCTTCTAGCCCCTTGGAGGCTCTCGGTCTCCTTGGGCACTCATTGTGAGGCTTTAACACTAAGATAAACCTATTAAACATAATTAATTGAATGATTAGAAGTTGATTAGGGATTCATAAAATGGAAAGAACCAATAATGAAAGTTTGCCTTAGAGTGAATAATTTTGGAATAAAGAAAGAACATGAGTATGAGTGAGGTTGTGAGAAACATAATAAACTTAAAGTTTAACTTTTATAATAACTATGAATGGGGCTGTGTTCACCCTTAATGGTTTGTTATTGGCTTGATGTGGATCCGTGAATGGGATCAAACCTTGTTAATAAATGATATGACATGTAATTCTAGAAATGATGTGATATGATGGTGATTTCATATATGAATGTACATATATGCGTTGAATCCACATGCATTTGAGGCATGATTGACATAGTTTGTCATGATAAGCATGATTGAAACATGCATTGAAAATGTCCATTGGACTATTGTTAAGGCCAAGTTGCCTAGGAGTTGAATCACACATTTGTACGGATGCAAATAGACAAGTGTAGGTCACTTGTTGACCTTGGGGGTGCCGGGGTGTGGGTACCTCGCAATGGACAGTTGGTAGCTCTTCTTTCCATAAGGTAAACCGATGCAAATGCACCAACGATCTAGACCGAGACACTATCCTATATCGAGATCTATGTAGAATGTCTTGTACAATGCCATGATGTACACTTTGATAAATTAAGAATTTTAGCACTCTAAGGCCTCGGCAACCGCGATACAGACATATCTCCTGATCATTCTCTCCCACTATTTTGTGTCTAGCTCCATACAGTAGGATTTTGGTACCATGTGCATGTGCATAGTGAGTCGCCATATCATTTGATATTTACTTATTCATATAAAAATTTAAACTGTTGTCTTATTACTTTTGTATCTGCTTGTAAATGCCAAGTTGTTCATTATCTATTTTAATACTGCTTATTATTATTGAATTATTGTGTGGGCATCATGCGCCGTTTTGTTTCTTTACTACCATCATAGGTAATGAATGTAGAATGTCTTACCTCTTTTCTGTACTTGCTGCTATTTTGTTTATATTTATGTTCCATCGAAGACGTCGGCGAAGGGGGTGAAGTGCACGAATTCCCTGATCTTTGGCCCGTCATCAACTAGCACCTACTTTTGGATCATGGCGGCACGTCCACGATGATTTTTGGGTTATGTGTGGTTGGCTTTCCATGGGGGTCCAAACTGCTGGCACATTAACTACAGTTCGGATCAATGTGCCTACATGGGTGACGTGACGGTATCGCTGGCTTGGGGGTGTTATGATCCGCCCATCTACACCTGCAGCGTCAGATTACATTTAGAGTTTTACATGCCCATTAGGAACATGTGGGGTGATTGTTATTACACCCCACGGGAGAACTCATTCCTCTCCACTGCCCGAGCCCCGACCCATAATTCAGTGGGTCCAATGAGGGTATCCTCGGATAAGGAAGACCTTGAGGAGGACCCTGACACGGTTCTTTCCTTCTCTTCTTAGGGGCTGGTACTGTCGATAGTCTCTGATGGTTATCCATCTTTTGGGGCTTGATATTCTTTTTGGGGGTTCTGTATATCATTTTTGGGGGCTTGTAAAGCTTAGGCTTCTTTTTGATGAGCCTTGATGTAATTAATGACTCATAGTCTGTATCTAAACAGTATATATATATATATATATATGATGTATCTTTTGTATAGATGTATGGACTAGTCTTTATGTTTTTCGCTTATAATTAAACAAAAATACATATGCATATTTATGAATCTCGTATAAGTGTTAGTATATTTGAATACTTTATTAATGAACAGGTTATTGAGTACAAATATATATATTCATATGATCAAAAAAAAATATTCACCATTTTATTTACCCAGCTATAATCAAATAAGATCAATTATAATTCAATGAACCGGGTCTTAATTTATGTTTTCATTTTCTACATTGTATTTAATGATGTGACGTTCCCTCCCAAAAAGAGGCATCACAATAAGAGTGAAATTATAATTTGAATTATCATTGATGGGCAGTTATGGATAATAAAGAGATACGCAATCACTCCTATTTTTATGGTATTTGTTGGGAGTGATTATCTCTTGATAGAATAATGGCCAATGATGATATGACACTGACTTACGCCACGCTCTGTGGTGGGAGTTGCTAGGATGCTTATGTTGGCCGAGATGCCCCCAAGGGCATGGGGAGCGGGGCCTCGGACCAAAAGAAAAGGGAAACAAAAGAAAGGGAAAAAAGTTTATAGGCAATTGAGAAGCACAAGTTCTAAATATAAAGATAATATTTCAAGGGTGAGCTTAATTTCTTAAGCACAAGTTCTACTTTTGACAATGTTGACAGTCATGTTAAGTGTAACACTTTCCTTAAACTAATGATCCTAATCAAGGTTATAGTAGTTCATGAATACTAGTAGGAGATTATCTGTTAATTCGGGTAATTTTCTGAACTAGTTTGAGTATAAATCTATAACACTGAGTATAAGAGAATAATTAAGGTATCTGCAGAATCAGTTGATATGATGAAAATAAATATGAAAAATTTATTTCTTAGCTAGAAATAATTGATAAGAGTTGTAAAAAATTTTGAAGAGTCAACTGGGTTAATCTGGTATTTTTAAAGATACTAATGAAAAATAGCTAGGCTAGGACAATTAAGCAGCTTTGAAAATTATGAAATTTCATAGAGGTGATAAATAGAATATGGGAATATTTTGGTATAGAAAATAATTTAAGGCAGGTATGTTTACATATTTTACAGGTTTGGTTTAATTTGAAAAGTAATGCAGCTTATTTAATGAATATCAGTCTATAAAAAGTTATAAAAAAATAGATTCGAGAGCTAAGTTAAGTCCTAAAATATATTATAAGACATGGATACTTGAAAACTCAATTTTAAAAAATTAAAATGTACTTAACAGATATCAAAGTTTTAGCATGAAAATATTAATTATATTCCCACTCATTCCCATCCACACGTTTTATCCAACTTTTATCCCCCATCCTTTTCTTTTTTCCATCTCATTCTTTCTCTCTTCTTTTAGTGTCAAATTGAACCACAAAACAAAGGAGGAAACTCCTCA
Source organism: Ormosia semicastrata (assembly GCA_029884595.1). Taxonomy (NCBI): domain Eukaryota; kingdom Viridiplantae; phylum Streptophyta; class Magnoliopsida; order Fabales; family Fabaceae; genus Ormosia; species Ormosia semicastrata. The sequence continues at coordinate 10,854,615 of JAQQTO010000062.1, read as the reverse complement.
CATGATCAACATTCTTTCTCATCTAATTTCTATTATCCATCTTCCATCTTTCATTTTCCTTTAAGTTCCTTTTTCCTCTCCATCTTACTGTATATATATACATTGTTCACACGCTCAAAAGGCAGCAGCAAAACAGAGGGAAAACAACAAGAAAAAGAAGGAAAAAGAGGAAGAAAGTAAAGGAAAATTAAGGAACTAAGCTAGATAAGCAAGGAGACCAGGTAAGGGGTGTTTGCTCTTAACTTAATCTCGTTTTCTATGGTGTTTGAGTTTAAATTTTTGAACTTTATAGGCTGGTTGGTCACGGCTGGAATAAGTGGAAAAGAGAGAGATTTTTGTTATTTTTATGCATTATCTCCTTACGATCAATTGGTTCTTTCTATTGATGAGATTTTAAATGAAAAATTTGTGAGATTGTTGGTGTTTTAGGGCTATGAAGGCCACAGCCAACAAAGTTTAAATAATGATACTTTGTTTGAATTTATATTTTTATTTCTAATAATTTTTTAGACAACATTGAGATATTGGTTATGAAGAGAAAATTATGACTTATGGTATTCTTGAATAAATTTGCTGGCCTTTGGCTATGTAAAGCTCACAATCCTGAGGGAGGAATTCTATTAAACTTTGTGATTTTTTTATGCTTTTATACGCACTTGTTAACTAAGTGGATGAAAGAAATAATGTGTAATTAATTAATTTGCGAGGATGGATCTAGGGTGAACTTGAGCAGTGACTTACTCTTAGTTATGCATGTTTGAATTACTGTGTTATGAAATTTGTAAATAACTAGCTATGCTTGTTAAGGCATTCTTGATGTTCTAATAATTTAAGGAGAATTATTGGTACATGTAAAAGCCAAATAGAGGACTAATGGAGATATGAAAATCTCTACGTAATATTTATTTTGTAATTAGATGAATTGTGAATTAGAATATAATTGAAAATGTAAGATTGAAGACTGGCATAATACATTCATATTTAAGTGCTAATTTATTATGCATTGAAGTTTGCTTGATGAGAAATGCTTACTTTGAAATGAGGATTTGACATTATGAATAAAAGTTGGATTTAGTTACCTTTATAATGTATAAATATGCATGATATTTTGACTTGATATGTGATTCAGAAACATGGAAGAATCTATCATGTTTTCTTTGTTTTAAGTATTGATGTTTTTTGGTACCTGGAAATATTACTTAGATAATAGTCAATTCATTGAGTATTTTGGTTTGAAATGCTAAAATAGCTTCTGTCATGTTTCTTTTAAGCTCATTTATAATGGTTAAATGTTTACAATGTGGTTTGAATGGTGTTGGAAAATGTGGCAAAGGTGTTGACCTTTTTATAGTTGAATTATAATGGCTTTTTTGCCTTGAAATGAGCTTAATTATGAATGATGTTGAGAAACATAATAATGAAAGAATAAAGGAAGATTAAGGTTTTGCTTCCTTATTACACGAGGAAAAGCTTGATTATGTGGAAGTGAATGAAGAAATGGTTTTAAAACATATTTGCATATTTTGGTTTTCAAACTTATTATTTGTTATTTTCATATATTGTAATCCAATGGCTTAGACAAAAGGGCTCCTAATGCCAAGATTATGAATGTTTGGTAGTGCAAGGAACAAAAGGGCGTCATGCCTACCCAAAAACAATACAAAGAACAATAGGGCTTCTTGGAACAAAAAGATTTCCTAGAAATACTCAAATAACATGTGTTTTCTAAAACAAAGTTTGTTTTGTAAAACCATGACACAAGCATTTCTTAGGGCATATCTTAGGCATAATCATACATCATCATGCATTGCATAAAATGACAATTGTATGGACAATTTTCTTGTTTTATATTGATGAACAGTTGATGGGTACTTAAGGGTATATGATGATGTAGGATGTTTAAGTTTAATTGCTATTTTTCTAATATTAAATAATTATGTTTATTTGAGCTAAAATACTATGTACTGATTGAAATGCTTATTTTATAAATGGAATGTTTGCTTTAGGAAGGGAAAAGATTGAGTTTTTGGCTTGTGTCACCTTTCCATTCATATTTTTTTTAACTTATTTTTCCCTGAAGTAGTTGGATTTATTATGATGTCATGTTTTAAATTTACTACTAAGAATTTTGATTCTCACCCTAATTCCTTATTTCCTTCGTAAATCCAACATCTGATCAGCACAGGAGCAAAGGAGATCAATGAAAACCCAGTTAACTACTTGTATATATATATTATTAATGTATTTAGTTAAATTAATTTTGTACTTATGCCTCAGTGGCTTATTTGATTTCTTTTGCTTATTTCAGACATATAATGTAAATTTGTAGCAAAGAACGAGTTTCTAGTCCTATAAAATTATCTTGTTCTCTTTACTATCAACAAAGGCTCTATATAATTATATGTTATTAGTTACTATACAAGTTTTGTTTATGTTTAAGTTTAGAAGTAACTATCTTGATACTACTTGTCTGAGTATATTGATGATATACACAGTGGTAGTTTTAGGGTGTTACATTAAGCCTTGAGTTTCTGAATACATCATCACTTTCAAGAACTTGTCCCTTAGCAGCCCTTTAGCGATAGGCTCTTTGGTTGTAAAATATGCCACAAGCATGGCACTATAGTTATCTTTGGTTGGGAATTGAAGATTGAAAGCCCACACTTAAGGCATATCACCTAGTGGAAATTCATTGTTAATGACCTTCCTGTGAATGCTTATGTCTTAAAGTATATCAAATGAGTTTTTGATGATAACAAAGTCAAGATGAAGATCAAGATCAAAATAGAAGACCAAGATCAAAAGAGATATATTGGATATAGGTCCTAGATTATCAATGTGAAATGCTCTCTAAGTGTCTCAAAGATCTTCAAATGGTTTTTCAAGATCCTTTGAAATTAATTTGTTATTAAAAGCTCATATTTTAAGAAAATATTGATTTTAATCTTGGATTGTGCAAAACACATGTCAATATTGTTCAATCCAAGTTTCTCAAAGTTAAAAATGGCTTACATCTCAAATTGGACTTAAAAAATGTGTTCAAAGGCCAAGGTTTGATTACAAGATGTTTGTAATCGATTACATAGCAAACAGAGGCCTTGTAATCAATTATATATGAATTGTAATTGATTACAAACAAGTCAGAGGCCTTGTAATCGATTACAAGTAAGTCAGAGGCCTTGTAATCGATTACACCAAGTTGGTAATTGATTACAATCAGCCCAGAAAGGCAAGAACACGTTCAAGAAGGCCTGTAATCGATTACATAGAAATGGTAATCGATTACAAGCAAGTCAGAGGCCTTGTAATCGATTACACCAAGCTAGTAATCGATTACCAAGTGCCCAGAAAGTCAAGAACACGTTGGAACAGCCATGTAATCGATTACATTGATTGTGTAATCAATTACCATAGTCTGTCAGTGCCCAACGACTATTTTATCAGCATTTAATGCTACCCATTAAAGCTCCCAACAGCTCCTTTCTTCCAATAACTTATAAATACTTGTTTTGGGACTTCATTAATGGCTAACCTTCAATTCAGAATATCAATCTAACACTTATAAACGAGAATCAAATTCTGAAAATGTTTTTGCTCTGTTTTTATGAAAATCTTAAGATATCTTTTGAGAGCATATTAGAACTTTAATTTGTATTAATTACTTTTGTGAGAGTTTCATTCTATCAATCTGAATTGCTTTGTAAAGAGGGTGAAGCATCCCTCCTAAATTATAAAAGGTGAGGCATCCCTTAGTTGAAGAGGCTCAAGCTCAAAGGGTAAGGTATCCCAAAATGTTGAGTGCTCAAGTTTGTAAAGGTTATCAAAAACCTATTGAAACTTGAAGATATAGTGGAAAATCTCGAGTGTTTTCTTGAGGACTGGACGTAGATCACAAGTGGATTGGTGATCGAACCAGGATAAATTATTATGTTTATCTCTCTAAACCCTTCTCTTTACATTTGTGCACTATTTTATTGAATTGCTTGAATATTGTCACCTTTGATTATTATATTTATAAGTGAAAGTGTTCATCTCATTTATCCAATAACCTCTATCCATTTAATAACTTCAATGAAAATTGATTATCAAATATTTTGTGAAAGATTTGTGAACTTGTTTTACAAACTCAATTCACCCTCCCTCTTGAGTATTGAGGCCACTTGGTAACAAGTGGTATCAGATCTAGACTCTTGTATAAATAACTTAGCAGCTTCAAGAGAATAAATAACTTCAAATGGTTTTTCTAATGAAAGTTCTTCTATAAATAGACCTCCCTTTTTCAATGGGGATGGTTATGCATATTGGAAAGAAATGATGAAAATTTTTATTGAAGCTATTGACTGAGATGTGTGGGACGCCGTTGAAAATGGTGCTTTTGTTCCCACATATATTAAAGATGGTGTGAAAATTAATACACCTAGAAATGAATGGACCGATGAGGATAAAAAAAAAGTTCAATACAATTTGAGAGTCAAGAACATCATCACCACATCCTTGGGGTATGATGAATTCTTTAGGGTGTCAAATTACAAAACCGCTAAAGAAATGTGGGATACTTTACAAGTAACTCATGAAGGTACAAGTAAGGTAAAGCAATCTAGAATAAACACTCTCACTCATGAATATGAATTGTTTAGAATGAATCAAGATGAAAGTATTCAAGAGATGCAAAAGAGATTCACACATATTATTAATCATCTTATCTCATTGGGAAAGACATTTCCTAATGAAGATTTTATTAACAAAGTCTTGAGATGTTTGAGCAGGAATTGGCAACCCAAAGTAACGGCTATTGCGGAATCAAGAGATTTATTAACAATGTCTCTAGCCACCTTATTTGGGAAGCTTCAAGAACATGAGTTGGAGCTAAATAGGCTCAATCAAAATGAAGAGCATGATAAGAAGAAAAAGGGAATTAAACTCAAAACCACCTCTTCTACAATTGAAGATGATGATGAAGATGGTGAAGAATGTGCAGAAAATCTTAAGTTAAGTGAGGAGAATTTTAGTCTCCTTGTGAGGAAGTTTGGAAGATTCTTGAAGAAGAAGGGATTCCAAAGAAGGTCACTCTTCCCTCAAAAGAAAGCCTACCATAAAGGAGAATGATCTTCAACTCCTCCAAAATGTTATGAATGTGGAAAACTGGGACACATGAAAATGGAGTGTCCTATGTATCATAAGAAGACGGAGAAGTTTGAGAAAAGGTCTTCCAAGGAAAAGAAAGGAAGAAGAGCATATATAGCATAGGAAGACAATGACATGAGCTCCTCCGATAGTTTAGAAAATGAAGAAGCTCATCTTTGTCTCATGGCTCAAGGAGAAGAAAGTGAAGACAGTAACACCGAGGTAACATCTTCTAACTTAGAACCTCCACCTTCTTATGATGAATTGCAAGATACTTTTCAAGAATTGTATGATGAATCTATGAAGCTCACAAAAATGATTTTATCTTCTAACAAAACAATCTCCTTATTAGTAAATAAAGTTTTTATTTTAAACAAGGAGATAAATGAGCTTAAGATTGAAAATGAGACCTTAGGACTTATTGATGCTAACTCATTATGCATGAATTTCTCCTCACATGATAACATATCCATATCATTACCTTGTTCATCACGCAAAACATTTGAAAAAGAAATTGAAGATTTGAATAACACTCTTGCAAAATTTACTTTCGGAAGAGATAACTTGAATGTGTTGTTAGGGAAATAAAAATGTGTTTCGCAAAAAGCCAGTTTGGGGTATAATCCCAATAACTAACAAAAATCTTACAAAAATTTATTTGTTTCCACAAATACTTCAAATAGTCCCTTTATCAAATGTTTTTATTGTGGGAGAAAAGGGCATAGTGCATCCATATGTAATGTTAGAAAGAACATCAACACTAAGATTGGAACTAAAAGGCTTTAGGTTCCTAAGGGCACTTTACCTAACTCTAGCACACAAGGACCCAAGACAATTTGGGTACCAAAGGTTAAAATTTGAATGTGTGTTGTAGGTGTGCTTGAAGACCAAAAGCTCAAGTTGGTATCTTGATAGTGGTTGCTTCAAGCACATGACCGGTGATGGCTCCAAGTTTTCCTTCCTTGTCCCCAAGAAGAATGGTCACATGACATATGGCGACAACAACAAAAGGAAGATCTTTGGAGTTAGTAAAGTTAGTAAGAACCTTTCTTCATCTGTTGATAATGTTTTACTTGTTGAAGGACTCAAACATAATTTGCTTAGCATTATTCAACTATGTGATAATGAGAATAAAGTAATAGTTGATTCTAATTGTTGCATAATTGAGGGTAAAGATGATAAGTATATTAAGTTTGTTGGTCATAGGGTTAATAATATATATATGATTAGTCTTGATGACATTTCCTCAAATGATGTTAAATGCTTTATGAGTAAAGAAAATGATTCATGATTATGGCATAGAAGAATTGCTCACATTCACATGGATCACTTAAGCAAATTGGTTTCTAAAGAACTAGTAATTGGTCTTCCAAAGCTCAAATTTGAAAAAGACAAACTTTGTGATGCATGTCAAAAGGGAAAACAAGTAAAGGTCTCTTTTAAAGCTAAAAATGTGGTTTCAACTTCTAGACCTTTATAACTTTTACACATGGATTTTTTTAGTCCCTCTAGAACTATGAGCTTTGATGAAAATTACTATGCATTGGTGATTGTGGATGATTTTTCTAGGTTTACATGGACATTATTCTTAACTCACAAAAATGATGCTTTTCAATCATTTAAAAAACTTGCCAAAGTTATCCAAAACGAAAAAAGTTTTTGTATCGCATCCATTAGAAGTAACTATGGTGGTGAATTTGAAAACCATGAATTTGAAACTTTTTGTGATGAACATGGCATTGAGCATAATTTTTCTGCCCCTAGAACACCACAACAAAATGGTGTTATAGAAAGAAAAAATCGATCTTTAGAGGAAATGACAAGAACTATGCTCAATGAGGCCAACCTTCCTAAGTACTTTTGGGCGGATGCAGTTAACATCGCTTGTTATGTTATGAATAGAGCCCTAATAAAGCTAATTTTAAAGGAAATCTCATATGAATTGTACAAGAGAAGGAAGTCAAATGTGTCACATTTTCATGTCTTTGGATGTAAATGCTTTGTTTTGAATAATGGAAAGAATAACTTGGGAAAATTTGATGCAAAATCTGATGAAGGAATATTTATAGGCTATTCTATACATAGTAAGGCCTTTAGAGTCTATAATAAATGAACTATGACCATAGAAGAGTCTATATATGTTGCATTTGATGAAACTAACCCAAATGAGCCGAGAAAGGAGCTTGTTGATGATGTTGCAAAAATCTTAGCAAAAATGCACTTGGAGAATCAAGCGAAAGAGTCCAAGAAGCAAGAAGAGAGACCCCTTGATTACTCATGGCAAAAGGATTCATAAATCATGGATCTACCCAAAGAATGGAGGACATCAAGATATCATCCTCTTGACAAGGTGATATGTGATGTATCAAAAAGGGTAATCACTCGAAACTTACTTAGAGATGCATGTAATCACTTGACTTTTGTCTCTCAAATTGAACCTAAAGACATAAATGAGGCCATTAATTATGAACGTTGGATCTTGGCCATGTAAGAAGAACTAAATCAATTTGAGAGAAATCAAGTTTGGGAATTAGTTTCAATGCCCAATGATCATCCTATAATTGGCACCAAATGGATCTTTAGGAACAAACTTGATGAAACAGGCTTAATAATAAGAAACAAAGGTAGGTTTGTAGCTAAGGGCTATAATCAAGAAGAAGACATAGACTATGAAGAAACTTATGCTCCCGTAGCTAGATTAGAGGCCATTAGAATGTTACTTGCATATGCATGCATCATGGATTTCAAACTCTATCAAATGGATGTTAAAAGTGCTTTTCTAAATGGTTTTATACAAGAAGAGGTGTATGTGGAACAACCTCCTGGTTTTAAAGATTTTGAAATGTCCAACCATGTTTTTAAACTGAAAAAGACCTTGTATGGCTTGAAACAAGCTCCTAGAGCTTGGTATGAAAGGTTGAGTAAATTCCTTTTAGAAAAAGGCTTTTCTAGAGGCAAAGTTGATACTACCCTTTTCATAAAGCATAAAATGCATGACATACTTCTAGTTCAAATCTATGTTGATGACATTATATTTGGAGCTACTAACAACTCTCTTTGCAAAGAATTTTCAAATATTATGCAAAGCGAGTTTGAGATGTCCATGATGGGTGAGCTCAACTTCTTCTTTGGTCTCCAAATCAATCAAACAAGTGATGTGACTTTCATAAACTAATCCAAGTATTGCAAGGAGTTGCTCAAAAAGTTTGGAATGGACAATGCCAAGCATATGGCTACTCCTATGGGCACCTCTTGCTATTTGGACAAGGATGAAGGAGGTAAATCTGTAGAAATTATAAAATATAGAGGTATGGTTGGCTCACTCCTTTATCTTACCGCAAGTAGGCCAAATATCATGTTTAGTGTGTGCATATATGCTAGATTTCAAGCAAATCCTAAAGAATCACACCTAAGTGCTATTAAAAGAATCATGAAATAACTAATAGGCACTTCACAAATGGGATTATGGAACCCTAAAGGTGCTTCTTGTAGCTTAATTGGGTATTCCGATTCTGATTTTGCTGGATGCAAAATGGATAGGAAAAGCACTAGTGGGACATGCCACTTGCTTGGAAGCTCACTAGTTTCTTGGCATAGCAAGAAACAAAATAGTGTGGCATTGTCTACAGCGGAAGCTGAATATGTTACAACTGGGAGTTGTTGTGCTCAAATCCTTTGGATGAACTAAAAACTCTTGAACTATGGTCTTGACCTTGATCATATCCCAATAAGATGTGATAATACTAGTGCAATCAACTTGTCTAAAAATCCCATTCTGCATTCAAGAACTAAACACATTGAAATTAGGCATCATTTCATAAGGGATCATATTCAAAAAGGTGATTGCATGCTTGAATTTGTAGAAACCACTAAGCAACTAGCTGACATTTTCACTAAGCCTTTAGCAAAAGAAGCATTTTTCTATATAAGAAATGAACTTGGTATATTGGATCAATCATGCATAAATTGATTAATTGCTGCATAAACCTAAAATTGTTGCATAACATGTTAATTTACTGCATAATAATGATGTTTTGATGCATAATTTCTTGCTTATTAATCATTTTTGAATCCAATACTAACTTGAGCATCAGAGGTTCCCCCTAAGTTGTTTTGTAGGTACTCAATCATGAATAAGCCTTCCAAATTGCTCAAAATGCACCAATCCATCAAGTGTTCCAATCCTTGGTAAAAGTAATGATTTTTGCAAAAACATGTGTTTTCAATTAACTTATAAATACTTGCCTTGGGGCTTCATTAATGGCTAACCTTCAATTCAGAACATCAATCTAACACTTATATACGATAATCAAATTCTGAAAACATTTTTGCTCTGTTTATGTGAAAATCTTGAGATATCTTTTGAGAGCATATTAGAGCTTCAATTTGTATTAATTACTCTTGTGAGAGTTTCATTCTATCAATCTGAATGCTTTGTAAAAAGGGTGAGGCATCCCTCCTAAATTGTAAAGGGTAAGGCATCCCTTAGTTGAAGAGGCTCAAGCTCAAAGGGTGAGGTATCCCAAAGTGTTGAGTGCTCAAGTTTGTAAAGGTTGTCAAGCACCTATTGAAGCTTGAAGATATAGTGAAAAATCTCGAGTGTTTGCTTGAGGACTAAACGTAGATCACAAGTGGATTGGTGATCGAACCAGGATAAACTATTGTGTTTGTCTCTCTAAACCCTTCTCTTTACATTTATGCACTGTTTTATTGAATTGCTTGAATATTGTCACCTTTGGCTGTTATATTTATAAGTGAAAGTGTTTATCTCATTTATCTAATCACCTTTATCCGTTTAATAGCTTCAATGAAAATTGATTATCAAACATTTTGCAAAAGATTTGTAAACTTGTTTTACAAACTCAATTCACCCCCCCTCTTGAGTATTGAGGCCACTTGGTAACACTTCCTAACTCGACTATTTGGATGGTTCAAGATCTCACCAATCTTCAACATTAACCTTAATTGTAAATGAGTGTGAAAAATTTTGGGGACTTTAGATAGTAGTGAAAGAGAAATAGGTAAAGCTGTGAATTTGAATTTGAAATTCAAATGGGGAGAGAGAGACAAAAAAATACTGCATAAAGAAAAAGATAGAAAGGAATAAGTAAAGACAGCTACTCTTTTAGCAGAAAGCAAGCAATGATAATAGCTAGCTCTTATTCAAGAAGAAATGAAAATTTTAAGTGAAAAAGTTTCCACAACATGTGTCAAATAATAATAATAGCAATGTTGCTACCCTCAAAAGCAAGTATGTTGCAAAAACATTCCCACTTGCAGGAAAAGGGGCCATATTTCTTAAACACAAGGTGGATTATTTATTTGATAACCCTATGCATCGTATGCCTTGTATTCTAGTTGAACATAAATAAAAAAAAAATTTCTTGCCAAGTTGCATTGTATAATCACTTGAAAATAGTATAAACCTTAGTTTGGTATAATTTCAAATTAATATGTGACCATCATGAATTTCCTAGGATATTTTTCAGAGGCAATGTTATTTAGAAGGAATTTCTTAACCAATTCTGCTCTCCATATATGTGTAACTTGGTCAAGGAATTGGCTAAGATAAACATCCTTGAAGGTGGAAAAAGATTGTGATCCAAGACAAAAGGTAGAGTGGTAGAACTTTGGGCTCAAAGCTTGAAGTGACACAGTGTTTTATGATAGAATTAGAACATGTTTTTACCCATAAGAGGTGGGTTGAGGTCGCCTCTGGGACAAGGACACAAGTTCAATTTCAGAGAAGTAACTTTTGTAGGGAAACTGCATAACCTCATGTTTCCACAACCGATTGAGGTTTAGTCCTATAAGTAGTTCAAATAGGTCGAACCTGTGAGAATGCCTCGTGGTCTAAAAAAATGAATTAGAATATGTTTTTTGGATTTTTTGGGCTCACATACTCACGCCTTATCAAAGCTATCTTTTGTTTTTTGTTTGGGTTTTTTGGGCTTTAAAAAAGCATTTTTTATTTCTTGATTTAGAACCCAAAAAGTTATTTTCATGCAGATAGGCTCAATCACAATTGAAAAGTATCCCAAAATAATATGCAATAATATCTTGTCTATTCCAAGGTGAAAGTGACACTATTTTAAATTCTCAAGCATTTAAAAAAAAATACCACCCCTTCGTGTGGAACCAAAATATGGGATTGTTGTTTTTCTAAAATGATGAATTTTTTAAAATTATATTTCCAAAATGGGAATCTAGTATAAGAATATTAGAGCCTTTCAAGAATCTTATGAGACATTTCCAGAATTCTCAAATTATTCTGGAACCAAACCTTACTCCATTGAGTTCAGAAAGTAAATATATCTTGTCACTTATTTTATACTAAACACTCTCTTTTAAATATTGACAAAAATCCTATTTTAGTCCTTCACTAATGCTTTCATTCTCATTTTAAACTTTCATTAATTAATTTTTTCAATTTAGTCCCCCACTAATTAAAATTAGCCCCAATTTAGTCTTTTTGTTAACTAACCTTTAGTGAAGAAGTTAAAATGATTACATGCCACTCTTATGATCCTAAGTGGCATCACAATCAGCATTTTTGTTTTTCCAAATCTCAATAAGCATTTAATTTCTTTATATTTTAGGGTAAAATATACGAGATCCTTAACTATTTTGCAGTATTGTTACTATGCCTTACGGTTGCAACTTTGTGATTATAACATCCTCCCTAATCTATTATTCTTAATCATAGTTATAGAAGTTCAGTAGCACATATATGACTTACCTATTAATTCTAGTGACTTTCTGAGTTAGTTTGCATATGTTGCTATAACACTGAATATGAAAAATAACTCATATTAGGTAAGAACTTAGCATAATTTACTTAGATGATAGAAGTAAATGTAGAGATTTTATTTGTAGGTTATAAATACTTAGATTAAGATGTGATAAAATTTTGAGAATCAACTAAACTAGTTTGGTATTTTTACCTACACCGGAAGTATAATATAGCTTAGTGGCTGCTAATGATGTGTAAGGATAATCATTAAATGATGAGTTTGGTAATTAGAAGTAGGCCTAGAATTTTTCCTAATGTTTATGGAAAGTAGAAAACTCATCAAAGGAAGATCAAAATATCATTAAGAGATACAAAGGTTTCAATTAGCCTTGAAAGTCAAAGGAACTTATCCTTCATTTTCTCTCCACCGCCTCTATGCTCTCTCATCTTCATCTTTGATTTTTCCTTCTCACTTTTGCTTTCTCACACGTTAGAGTAGTAGAGAAAGAAGAGAAAAGGAAAGAAAAGAAAGAAGAGAAAAGAAGAAGGAGAGGAAGAATGAAGAGGAGGAAGAACCAAGGAAGACCAAGCTTTAGCATCATCCACACAAGTTGAGGTAAGGGTGTTTGACCTTGCTTAGCTCTTTCCCTTTCTACACCTTGATGATGCATGTTGCATGCTTGATATGGTAAAAAAATGGGTTTGAGAAGGATGCATGGTCCCTTTGTTAATATTTTTGTCTCCAAAGGTTTGAGATTGTATGTAAAAGAGTTTATATATGCATGGTTATAGATTTTGAACTTAGGTGCATCCATATAACTCCGTTAACTTGAGGTTGGTAAAATGGGTTTGGATGAGTTATTCTTTGCTTATGTTTCACCATGTTTATGATTTGAGAAGGTGCATGTGAGTTTTAACATATTTAGGGACCATGTATGATGTTGAAAACTATTTAGAACTTGGTTTAGGAGGTTAAAGATTAGTTGCCAACTTAAAGAAGTTGAGTCTGGAAAATCTGGTGCTAGGCGATCAAGCGCCCAAAAGTTGGTTGCTTAATCAGCCAAGACCATAAAAGGAAAAAGGGCTGGGTGATTAAGTGCTCAAAAAATAAGCGCTTAATGGTCATGCCCAGAATAGATTAATGTTGAGCGATTAATCACTCAGAAAGTGGGTGACTAGCCGCCCAATTACAGAAAATCTATATGATCTTTGCTATCATTGGGCAATTAATCGATGAGAATATAGGTGATTGGGTGATTAATCGCCCAAAGATAGAATGTCCCCTATTTCCCATGTTGAGAAAACAGAGTTCTCTACTTGATAGGATCATATGTTTATGTATGTTTATGTTATGTAGTGTGAGTTAAGACATTATTAGGGATATTTTATGAAGATAATATCCACCTAGCATATATGTGAAAGATTAAACCATTGTGCATCCAATTGTTGGGGATTGATAAAGGTATGCATCTAGGTCATTGAGGAGCAATAATGTTGTGCATTGATTTCACTTGTGAAGTGAGGATATAGTGCACTAGATGCAAGCATGATGAGATTCATTTGCATTATACATTTATCATACCTCATGAATTGTACTTAAATATAATGAATTGTTCTTTTTTTTGCTAAAGTTGAGCCTTATTTGAATGTTCATTATGATCTGCTCCTTTATTTGTTCAAGTTGAGCTAATATGACATATTTATTATAGGTTGCTCCTTTATATTATTGAAGTTGAACCCATATGAATTGATGTGATGTATGCACAATCTTTCCAAAGTGAGACAAAGGAGTGAGAAAAGCACCTTGTCAGGGCAGAGGAGTAAGAAAAGCACTCTGCCAAGGGCAAAGGAGTGAGAAAAGCACTTTGTCAAGGATAGGTTGTTAGGTAGAAGAGTGAGAAAAGTACTTTGCCAGGGAACATGACATTTCATAAGCATTAGCATTTGACATTTCATAAGCATTAGCATGCTACATTTCATAAGCATTAACACATGACTTTACATGAGATGTGAGCTATGTATAGATCATGGAATGAGTTATGAATGTTTATTTAATGAGAGAATGCAAATGTTTGCATGATAGTGAGTTATGACTCATATACTTGTGATTCTTGTGATCTATGGATGTCATGATGATTTTCTATACGTGGTTAATTATGAGAAATTGAACCATAGCAATAAATGAACTTCCTGCCTCAGGAAATGAAGGGAATAGTTTTGGCTTTTGCTACCTTTCTATAGGTTATTAAATGAGTTATCTTTCCTCGAAGCAACTGAACTTATTATGATGTCATTAAATGTGGTAAACTACTGAAGATTTTTGAATGCTCACACTTTTATCTTGTTTCAATGATAAATTCAAGTCAAGATTCTTTCAAGGAGAAGAAAAGAAGTTGATGTTCCTAGAGTAGATTTGTTTACTCTTGTGTCCAGAGCTTTATATGTGTAGTATTTGCATTGGAATGTATAAAGTGACATGTTTTGTACTTTAGCCCATTAAGGTTTAGTTGATACATTAGGATGTATTATGTTAATGTAAATATTACATTTCCCTCTCAAAACTCTATATAATACCATATATGATTATTATGAAAGTAGTATGATATTTATATGTTAGAAGTAACGTACCTAATTCCATTTATATACGTATATTTTGAATATATTGTGAAATTGGTATTAGAACGTTACATCGACTACATGGTCTATACCATTCCACTAGATAAAAGACAAGCTTTGACTTGCGGTCCTTATTCTAAAATCTCAAAAAAAAAAAGGGGGGGGGGGCCATTACTATAGTCATATATATTTGATAATTTTGTTTTTGACAAATTGTTTTTGATTAGTTCAGCATTTGGATGATATTTCATTCAAGATTTGATTGGTTGAGCACTTTCAATAAGGAAGGTTTGATAACAAGCAATTCTTAGGATTTGTGAAGCTGACCCAATTTGGTGGGGACAATTCATGGCATGGACCATTGCAAATTGGTGAGAGCAATGGCTGGTCTCTCTAATTTGCAACCTCGCACTCTGAAATTCGCAAATTGGTTAGGGAGATTGAAACATGGTTTAGAGAAGTGCAAACCATTATTGTAATTTGTTGAAGTCAAGGTCCTGTGATAGCATAGTCACAATCTTGTAAATTGGTGAGAGTAAAGGTCAGAGCAAGAGGACAAAGATCACTAGGTGAACTGAAAATCAAGATGCTAGCTCTGTTACAAATAGGAGCTTCCAACTTAGAAGTGAAGAGCCGAAGAGAGGGGACATGTTGAGTGTTGCTCAAGAGAGATGACATAAAAGAGTGAGACACTAACTGAGAAATGTTTAAAAAAAAATGTTGACTGCGATGCCAGATTATAAGAATGACATGTAAGTATTTTAACTTATTCACTAACGATGAGTTAACGGAAGAACTAAATTGAAGTTAATTTTAATTAGTGAGTGATTAAATTGAAAAAATTAATAAGTGAGGGATTAAATTGAGAATAAAAGCACTAGCAAGGGAACAAAAAAAATTTTGTCTTAAATATTTTAAAAAACTTTTTAAAAATAAAATAAATTATAGCATGTTTGGTTCGGCTGAATTATGCTGTGCAATAGCCTTTTTTATGGAGAGAAATTGTTGCAAGTCTTTTCCAACCTGTTTGGGTTTTAAATCAAAATAATAATAAAAAGCAACAGCTTTTAAATGGGTAAAAAAAAAATTATTAGAGATTCAGCAAAATGTTGAGCAATTTTTAAAAAATTTGTTGAGATTATTTCTAATAGTGAGAGACGTAAATATCATTTTATCTTTAATCAACTAAATTTTTAATTAATTAAATAATTTTTTTAATTATTTTATGTTTATTTTAATAATTTAATATATAAAAATAATATTTTTTATATATTTAAATGAAACAGATTAACTTAAAATTATATTTTAACTAATATATCTAAATATAAAACTTTTTTTTATAATTAATTATAAAAAAAATTTATATAATAATTATTTATTAAAATAATTTAATTTTTACAATTATCTCAAACATATACTTATTGCACACTAAAAATCTCTTATTTGAGACGCTTAAGGTATCTAGAATATAAGGATCATGATAGCTAATCCCTGATGGCGTCCAATTACAGGGAAAAACAAGATGTAACATTTGTGTTGTCCCATTTTGTAAAAGGCTCTGATTTGGCTTTAAAAAAAAGAAAAGAAAAAACTCTGCAAAGTCCACTTCACTTGGTTAAAGTATGAGTTATGTTATTTTTATAATTTAAAATAAATAATTTTGGGATAAAATAAGTGGTAAATATTTTTAATATAAATGGTAATTTTAATTACTTATATAATAATCTTTTTTATTATACATAATAAAATTAAATTTATCACATCTTATACAAAAATCTTTATGTGATGATTAATGAAGCGATATGTGATAATTCTTATTATTTATGTGATAAATTTTAATTTTAACTCATTATATATAATAATAAAATATCATCATAAAAAATTAGAATTATCACTTATATGAAAAGGCATTAATCATTTATTTAAATTGTCTTAAAATTATTCATTTAAATTATAAAAAATATATTTTCCTTAAAATATATTATGAATTGAAAAAAAAAAAACTAAGTCATGTAATATTGATGCTACATATGCAGATGACAAGTGGAGAGCCATTGCCATTCTTATCAGTATCAGCATCAGGCATGTCAATGGTTGAGTTGTCTATCCCCAATACCACACGAAGAATCTTCCTATTAATTGCAAAGATTTATGTTAAAGCAATTTTTATTTTCTTCTTTTCTGGAACTTCGTTCTGTTGTTTTACTACTTCATATGTAACTAAGAATATATTTGGTTTAGCTTAATAAATTCAACGAATAGCTTTTTTTTATTATTTTAGCTAGTATATAAATAAAGCAACATGTTTAGGGGAGTATTTGAAAAATATTAACAGTTTTTTTAAAAAAAATTGTTAAAACATAAGTTATTAGGTGAGCATTTTTCATAAAAATTGTTAAGATTATTTTACATTTTGAGATATAAATAATTTTTTTAATTAATTAAATAATTTTTTAAAATTATTTTATATTTATTTTGATAATTTAATGTATAAAAATAATTATTTTTTATATCATCTAAATAAAATAAATAAATTTAAAATTATTTTTTAATTAACATATCTAAATATAAATTATTTTCATAAAATTAATTATAATAATAAAATTTATGCAATAATTAATTATTTAAATAATTAAATTTTACAATTATTCCAAGCATACACTAAGTACGAGTTTGAAATAACACACACTAAGTTTTATGTTCAAGTCTTCAATTATTCCTAGAAGCCAAGCTTTGTTCACCAAAAGTCCAAATAAAATATCGTACAATAATTACAAATGAAATGAAAAGAGTCATTTACTCCCAATTCATTTTTTTCCTTATAAAATCAATTTAAACTTACTGGTTATTTATTCCTAATTTATAATTAAATTTCAGCATATTTCTTATTAATTTGTCTAATGTAAGATAAATATGAATTTGCATAATGTAATAAGAATTTGATATTAATTTATAATGAAAAGCTTTACTTTTCTTCTTTTATTTATTAGACGTGAGATTGATATAAATTAGAAAATCAAATTAGAATTAATATAATAATTTTAGTTTAATACCTATTTTATGTGATAAATCAATTTAAATATATGAAAAATATATCTAAATATATAAAACTCTAGTTCAATTCTATTTAACCTCAAAATCTTTAACCTATCTCTTTTATTTATTAGACGTGAGGCTAGTATAAATTAAAAAAATAAATTAGAATTAATATAATAATTTTAATTTAATACCTATTTTATATGATAAATCAATTTAAATATATGAAAAATATATATAAATATATAAAACTCTAACTCAACTCTATTGAACTTCAAAATCTTAAACCTATCTCTTTATCTGTTCAATAATATTTCCAATTTTAAAAACATTGTTACTCAATGACATTTGCACAATTCTATGTCACAAATCTCTCTTGGATAAGATTCAAAGGAGGAGACATGCCATTAATACATCATTTTACATTCGTCCTTGACAACAAGAGTCAGATTGAATCCATTTAACTAAATTAGTTTAACATAAACATTTCAAAAGTTTGAAAAAAAGGCTTAACATAAATATTTTCATATTTTTTTTACAATAATAAAAATGAGGTTTGAAACTATAACTTTATGTAAATTATCTAGATTACTCACCATTAACCTAATTCTAGTGGCTTAATATTTTCATATTTTGCATAAACAAAAGAAAGAAATGAAGTTTGCAATACTAATATTGGCCCTTGCTTGTATGGTATGCAAATATTAGATGGAAAGAAAAGGAAGAAGAGAAAGGAAAGGTTTGATTTCTTTTTTGATAGAGATGAAAACAACATAAACGAAGAGAAAAGGAGAGATAAAGTTTTCATGGGCCCATAATATTCCATCCCTCTCTTTGTGGGAAGATTGGGAGAGAGAGAAAAAAAAAGTGAATGGATCTCATATATTTTTATCCATCTTAATCAATGTTTTTAAAATCGGTCCAATTAGTTAAACTATGAATTAGTCACTTTACTGATTCTAATTTACTCAAAAGATCGGATGAATAGTTGAATTGCCAAAATCTAGTAAAAAACAAAGAAAATTGGTGGAAGTTAATGAACTTACCAATTAAACCATCAAGTTAAGCCAACTGATTTTTAATTTAAAATTTCTAATTGATTTTTATAAAAAGAAAAAGAAAAAAAACTTATATAACTATAATATTAACGATTTAATCACCGATTAAACTAGTTGAATCGATTCAACCATGAACCACTTATTTCACTGGTTCAATGGTTCAACTGATTTTAAACTATTAACATGCATTTTCATTTCTTCCCTTAGGTCTCTTTGGTTTCATATAAAAAAAAAAAAGAATGAAACATAACGGAAAAAAAAAATAAGAGAAAGGAAGAAAGTAGATGAGTTATCACTCCACTTGTTGAGTATCATCCAATGAAAAAGAAATAAGACTTCCCTTCCTTTATTTGATTTCATCAAAGAAGATAATGGAAATGTATGTAAATAGATATCAAATTACTTTATTACCCTTTATTTAATAAAATTGATTAACATAAAAGACTTATAGAATGGATAAAATGAGAAAAAATTATGAGACCCACAAAAAATGTATAATTTCCCTTCCTTTCTCTTCCTTTCCACCAAAAAATGAAGGGATGTAATTCTTTCCATCCTCTTCCTTTCCCTTCCTCCCATAATTTAATACTAATCAAGCAACCCTTTCTTTCCCATCTTCCTTCCTTTCCACCCAAAATTTACATACCAGACACACCCTTAATGAAACCAAACAAAGGAAGAGAAGAGATGCTTCCTTTCCCTTAACAGTGATCCTAAACAAGAGAAGTGATAATTACCCCACTTCACTCTTCCTTTCCTTTCCTTTCCTTCCTATTTTATCTCTTGCTTTCCTTTCTTCTACTTCGTACCAGACAAAACTAAGTCAATTAATCGTACACTGGTAAAGGTAGCACCACAGGTACAAGTTCTATTTATATCCGTTGAGTCTTAATTGTGCTATCCGTCATGTGGCTGACTGTTTGGCCTATCGTATGAGATTTTGACAATAAAAAGAAACACCTCATTTCTAATTATAAAAACAATAAAAGATGCAAGATATACTTAGCATATAGCATATAGCAAAATCATAGCGTTTAGTGGTTTGTAAGATACTGTAATAGCTGATACTTACCGCCAAACCCATCAATTCACAAGCTACATTATATATATACATGGTGATGAAAGTGTTGGCAAAAGGAAAAGGGTTTCTATAATTTCAGCTTCCATGTCAGGGTCAAACGCCCAATTTGGAATTTAAGGCTCTGAACAGGCATTATGGACAAAACATTATTAACCAAAAAGTATATCCCTCAACTCATCGGAGGTAACACCAGAGACAACGAAACAAAGGAAAACAAAACCCTCCACAAGCTCTACATCATAAAAGGCAAAGGGTTAAAATGATTAAAGATGTCAGATACAAGAACATCAAAATTCTCACAAATATGTGCACACTATACTGTACATGAAACTCTCTTATTTGTATGCTCACTTATTGCTTACCAAAAGCAAGATCTATCATCATCTTCAGGCATTAAGGGAGTCCTGCAAAGTGGGCATGTAATGTTCCAGTAGTCCAACCACTTCTCCAAGCATACTTTATGGAAGAGATGACCACAAGATAAGCGGTTTGTCTCTGATTCTGGTTCAAACTGAGTGAGACATACAGAACAGTCATGTTCAGGTTGTTTACAGCTACACACACTGTCAAACCTAAATGTTGGTGTCCTGCTTCTAAACTTTTCAATGAAACCCTCTGAGGGACTGAGATGGAATTCAAATGAGTCAGGCGGGTTTCGGGAGATATCTGATGAAGGAGATGAAGTGGAGGATGATGAAACACGGATACCAACAATGTGTAGGATTGTCCTAACAATGCCTTTAAATATGGATATAGACAAGGCAGTATTTACCAGAAGTACACATAACACTCCTTCAGATGGTGCTGGGAGACTTGACAGACCCATTTTGATCAATGCTGAGAATCAGTTCAGGGATGCCAAATTACTGATACAATTTGTGAAGCTACTGTTGTGGCCCAAAGTGGACAATAGTTTATAGTTGAACCAAGCAGACTGGACAAAAAAGGAAATGGGGAACCAGGAAGCAGAATTGCTATGTCAATTTGATCAATGGAAACTCTGTTAGTCTCTTCTTGATATCTTACCTGTAAACATATCAAAGGGTAATTAACCAACAGAACAAATAAAGTTGTTGAATAATCAATCATAGATTGAATTGGTTGAACAAATAGATCAGGCTTAAACCCTAACTAAATAGCTGGTTTTCTTGGGTTCCTTAGTAGTTACAACATCTGATTTCACAAGTTATCAGCAAAAAATGTGGATGCAAGAGAATGAGATAACAATTGGCAAGAAACCCAGAATTTGGATAAGGAAATAGGAACATAATCTCATTGAAGAAAAGAGAACATTTAATTTGATATTCAGAATAAAAAGTTGTCTTTTTACCAGCGACAGCTACTTAGAAAGAAAATTTGGGTGAAAGTCTGCAGCCCCCACAAGCCAAAATTAGAAGACCAATTCCCACAGTCCAAAATAATTAAAAGAAAGAACATGCAAGTTGTGTGTTTCAAAAGATAGAAACCAAAGTGACAACCAACAATGCACTAAAACAATTTTTGAAAGCCCAGGTAGCTTATAATTTGATGTCAAAGGTTCCAGATTGCAAATTGAGGAAACGAGATTAAATTATAAGCATTGGAATGGTTTCTTCATCAACAAGATCTACCCAAAAAAAAAAGAAGCAAAAAATGGTCAATAATTCTTCTGATCAAGGTTACATGAAATTCAAAAAATAATACAAAAGAATCACAAAAAGAATGACATATTCACAGAACATGATACTAAGGATCTACCGTTTCAAAGAAACACGTTGGATGACACAGAAGGAAAAAATCACACACTCAGAAGACAAAAAAGAATGCATTTTTGGGACTTACACAGTGAGGATTTGGAGATTACTGTTATTGGACATGGACAGAAGAGTGTATCAATAGCAGGAACAGCTTCTTAGCAGCGTCCAAGTGAGTTTCACATATTGTGGTTGACGCAAACTGTTCTGCTTTTCTCGTTGCTTTATAGAGGAACCCCAAGGCACACTATCGCCCCGGCCCCCAGGGGTTGATTATCTATCGGTTACAACCCCAATCCCTTAACCATGATTAAGAGTTCCTTGTTTTCCGACAAGCAGATTTAACCATGGTTAGCATTTTTCTTGTTTATGACATCACCTGTTTTTTTTTTCTTCCCCTCTTTAATTTTGTAACGTTTTGTATTTATGTAGAGGGTTATTTGCAATTTCGATTATTTATTTGTATTTGCTAATTATGATTTTTTATATAATTATTAATTATATTTTATTCTAATCATGTGATAAATGTGTAAGTACATAATTATATGTTTAAATTTTAACTACACTAATTTCTTAGAGTTAAGTCGTAAAAAATATTTTTATAAATCTTTTAATCTCAACGTAAATAATTGCCTTTAATCAAATCAAAATAATGATTTAAACGAAGTGCGTATAAATTGACTTAAACATTACCTGTTTGTAATATAAAAAAATATTTTATTCTAATCAAATCTTAACTAAGTATATTATTATTTATGTATTCATAATTAATTGAAGATAATTTGAAAATTATTATTGAAACTAATAATAAATAATGAGTATGAATAAATAATTCAAAGTGTGAATAATCTCATTCTATATTCATACACTGTTTTTTTTTGCTAAAATTTACATCTTATTCTTATATTAAATTTATTTCTAAACTATATAAATCAGAATAAAATTTTGTAACATTTTTTTTAGTCTGTAACATTAAAATTTCGTCGCATTACATGCAATAAAATGCAAAAAATTTATATATATGCACCAAATCAATGTGAAAAGGCCGCCCTTAAAATTGTCAAAAGGATTTAGTCTTGGCTTTATTTTCATTTTGCTGTCAAAACTTAGATTAAGAAATGTTTTTACTTAAATATTTGGATGACATTTGTAAAAAAATATATATATATATATGGATGACCAACCAAAGCTCATATGTGTCCAAGATTAGATTTGTCATTAAAAAACTCTAGATGTTCACTTTCAAATGATTACAACGAACATTTTGTATCCATGCTATGTACGGACAATTAGTAAAAGTTGTATTTGTAGATGAAATAACTAATAAAAAATTTTATTACTGTAGTTATTGAAAATATGATTAAAATTTTTTGTTCATTTATAAGACATTAATATCAATAATTAGAATAAAATATATAACAAAAAAATAAAACAATCTAATAATTAATTTTAGTGTATAAATTATATTGTAAAACTATTTTCTAAATAAAAATTTATTTTAAATATAAATAATTAGTTAATCTAAATTTCTGCTAATAAATTACTTTTCATTTAATATATTAAGTTTTATTATAAAGTTTTCACTCCATAATTGTATATATTAATATAATTTCATATCAAATCTTCAAGCTCATAGATTGTAAATATTAAATTAAAAATTAATTACTATTAGATAAAGTATGGATTTCAAATAAACCATTTAAAATTAGAATTACTGACCAATTAATTGTGTGTGTTGGTATGACTTTTTTATGTCATCTAACAACTTTTTTTTCAACAAAAAAGCTGTTGCCCACACATAGCCCACGTTTAGCAAGAATTAACGGAAAAAACAACAACTTTTATGAGGTTAAAAAAGTTGTTGGTCATCTATTTAAAATTTGAGCTGTTTTAGAAAAAGTTGTTAAAATTATTCTTAATAGTGAAATGTGAATATTATTTTGTTCTCAATCAAATAATTTTTTTAATTAATCAAATAATTTTTTTAATCAGTTTATACTTATTTTAATAATTTAATACATAAAAGTGATTCTTTTTATACTATTCAAACGAAATAGATTAGCTTAAAATCATTTTTCAGCTAACATATCCAAACATAAATTTTTTTCTTATAATTGATTATAACAAAAAAAATTTATATAATAATCAATTATTAAAATAATCAAATTTTTACAACTATTTTAAATGTGCACTAAAAGAAAGAATGCAATGTTATATGTACTTTGCCAATATGCCATAAAGAATCACATATAATTCAAGAATTTTTTCTGTATTGATAGGCCAACATCAACTAACAACCTTATTCATTTGAAACTAAAATAAATAAGATTTCATAAGATGAAATGTGCAGATTGTAACTCCCTTACTAAATTAATAGTCTGATAGAAAAATTATTAATTGAAAGTATTAGGCTTAATCTCTTTAGTCGTGACTATAATTCTAATATTAGTGGATTAATTTCATAAAAATTTTAAAATTTGCTAAATAAAGTTTAAAATGTTGAAGGCTCAGAAGAAATTAGTTAAGATTTGAATTTTTTTTTAAATGAAATACAAAATAGAAAAAAATCAAAAAAACTTTACAAATTTAAATATAAAGTAGAGATAAAAGTTTTTCAATAAAATCATCAAAAGAATAAAAAAAAAAAACCAAAATAGAAATACAGGGATTAAAATCAAAGATTTGAGATCGAAACTTGAAAAAACATCAAATTCTTAGAACAATAATCGAAATATTAGAAATTGAAATTGAGACAATAGTATGTAAAGAAACAAAATTAGAAGCATAAGTGCTAATTCATAAACTCAGCAATAGAGTCATGATTTTACATGCATATATCAGAGTCATTATTTAGTCAAAAATACATATTGTGCCAATAACTTCAATATACATATATTTCTCACCTTTGAATTTAGAATCCATACATAATCAATATGAATGATAACCTTAATGCATTTTATGCTAATCTGAAAACACTATGAATAGAGTGAGAATTGAAAATTCTCAGTAGGAAATGAACAATTATAAAAATGTTTGAAAACACATGGTAAGTTTCAGTTGTGTAATGTATATAGAAAATCTCATGGCAACCGAAGTATGACAAAAACAATACAATTTCAGCATAACAGAACGAATGCTAAATAAATCATGTAATATAACCTTATATATTAACATCAGCAAGTTCTTCAATGTCAGCAAACATTAACAAGTTCCTCAAACATCAGTAAACAAGTTCTTCATCACAGGAAATCCACCATTTACTTTTTTTTTCTTTCAAGTTTGCTTGTCTCACATTTTACTCGAAGACCTTCACTTCCATAGAAAATCCACCCTATCTTTGGTGTTACTTTAACATCGTGACAACAAAGTCAGACATACCCACACTAACCAGATAGGTAACATAAAAAAGAAATTCATCCCTCTGCCTCTCAACAGTTAGGTACAAACTTTTCTATGAATCCCTTACTTGTTATCACATATAAACATAAGCAATACAAATCATCCAATATATCACAAATAAATTTATTCTATACAAGTCTACAAATAAATCATGACAATTAAATAAAATTAACAAAACTTTGAATCATTAAATTTAAATATTAGTTCTTCAAGAGACCAACTATGATTTAAAATTAATTTAATAATTTCTCTTAATAGTTTACATCACAGTCCATAATTTGTCAGGTCCTCATCATAGTCCATATTTTGTTAGGTCGTCATCATGATCTATAGTTTGTCTTGATCCTAATAGTACTTTCATTGTACAAAAATCCTTTTGTTGTAAAGGTCAAAATAAAAGTCATAAAATTACTCTCAAACTAAGGTAAATATAAGTCAGAATAAAAGTTATAAAATTACTCACAAACTAAAATAAATATAAAAAAGTCCAATTACATATATTTATTACCTAATATAATTAAATATTTATTTAACTTAAGTCTTGAGTAATATTTTAATCTTTTTATAATTTATTATATTGATCCAATAAAAAAATTAATATTTAAATTATAATAATTCTAAATTTTATCAAATATCATAAATATTTCAGTCAAATAAATATAAAATTTTCATGACATTATATGTAGATACTAAATTTAACAAGAATAATAATATATATAAAATATTAAAATAATAAATTAATTAATAAAATATATAAATATACCAAAAATCATGATTTTATTTTTTTCAAAAGATACTTCAATTCTTATCTCTTAAAAAAGATTCTTTTTTTTTTCCTCATCTTCTTTCCTCTCTCTTTTCTTTCTTTCCATCTTTTCTACGTTTTCTCTCCCTCTGTCAGCAACTCTCTCCCTCCTACTTTCTCGATTTCACCCCTTCACTCTCCAGTTTCTTTGCCTCTATATATAGCCAATTAACGTTGCACCACGTTGCAACAAGATTTTTTTGATGTAATAATTACTTCTAGTCTTGTAAGTAAAGAATGGGCACGTTGTGCCACTGGTGCACGTAGCCTTCTATATATATATATTTTAATCAAAGTAATAATTATTTTTATTAAATATCTTATCTTTAAAATAAATTTTTATATTTAAAAAATAATTAATTCATAAATATTATTTTATAAATATCTCATCATAAATATTTTTTATGAATATTTATATTCATTAAAATATTTCAAATTTTTATTATTATAGTTAAATTTTATTTCAATAAATTTAAAATATTTGTTCTATTATCTAATTCATCTAAAAGGTTAATTTTAAAAATTTTAATTAAATTCTTATAAACTCTATCTAATCACCTTTTTTAATAACATCTATTATAAAATAAAATTAAATAAAATATTCAAATTAAATTAAAACTTTTTTTATAAAAATATTTTATAAAAAATAAAATATTACATAGATCCACACATTTAATAGTGTACCCTTAATCATATTCAAGTAGTACTTTAAAATTAAACCAAAGTATTTGCAATCCTCTTCCAAATTGTAAACAAAACCTCTTTACTCTAGGTTGTTAGCATAGATTTCCATTTGCATGTGTAAGGCTGAGTAGTTTGCAGCATAAATGCCAATAGGAAGAATAACAAAAACCCGTCAAGTATATACACATGACAAATTGCAAGCTAACTGAAATGAGAGAATACATAAACCAAATAAAATTTGTACCTTATGATCAACACATAAAAGGTCCTTTAAATAGGGGTGAAAATAAGTTAGGCTACCTGTCAAGAATTTATGACCTAGTTTACTTGAGGTCTAATCTGGCTTGATATGTTTACTAAACAAGTTAGGTCAAAACTTTTTTAAAAGTCTGTTTAACTAAAAAGGTCAGATATCAGACCATCTAATAGACCTTTTAACCTTGGCAAGCTGGCTTAACTTATTTAACTATATATAATTAATATATATTATTATAATAATTATAAATTATAATTATAATTATTAATTTATTATAATATATTAATATATTTTTTAATTAAATTTTAATAAAAGTCAAGAACTAAAACTTAAGTTAGTAAGTTAGAATAAAAAAGAAAGAAGATATGCTAAGGCATCAATGTATTGCTAGGCATCCCAACAAGGTTGGCACCCCAAGCAACACCAATCATCTGTAGCATATCAACAATTTATTAAGAAAGAAATAAAAAATAAAAATAACATATTTATTAATATATTTAATGTAATATATTTATTAGAATGAAAATAATAAGTTAACACTCACCCCCTACTTTTATACATGCTCACTACTTTCTTGTTCTGATCTTTGGTCGATGTGGGACTTAGAGATATTTGTCTCTAATAATTTTACAACTTAGTATATCTCCAAGTCTTACATCGACCAAAGACTAGAGCAAAATAGTGGTGAGCATATATAAAATTAGAAGGTGAGTGTTAAGTTATAACAAAGGTCTATTGGTTTTAAGTAGGCTCGTTGGCCTATTTCAAGACTTAAGTCTGTTAACTTATGTAAAAGCATGTTGACCTATTTAAAAGTAGGTCTGTTAACCTATGTAAAAATCTCATTGCAAAGTAAGCCTTTAAATAGGCTTTCTGGCCAGGTCAAGCTTTTAAAAAGGCCAGACCAAGTCTTAAAAATTGACCTATTACAGGCTTACAGACCAGGCTTAGGCCTTATAATTGAAATAAACATGCCAAGTTTGTTTAAGATAGAGTCTGACCTGACCTGACCTGTTTTCACCTCTGCCTCCAAATAATATCTTTTCTTTCTCCATCTTTATTTTATGAATCATTCTTTGCTTCCATTGATTATAGCTAGTCATCCTTCCTTTGCAATACAAATATGAACCAAAGTGAAACCTTTAACAAAAAATTAAAATATTATATTTTTAGTAATATAATATAGGGATCAAATAAAAAATACTATCAACCACAACTTGTCAAATTCAAAGTGTATTTATCCTTGATTTGAGCTTAAAAAACAACTCTCTCTCTCTCTATATATATATATATATATATATATATAATGATATATATATATATATATATCTATATATATATATATATATATATATTCAAAAATGAAATTACCAACAATTTTATTCATGCCCATTTGTTGGAGTCCACTAACACTGCCATAATATGCGGAGTAGAAATTTTTTGATGCAGACAAACCCAATATTGTCAGGTAAATATTCATGATTCTTTGCAAGTGATAGGGTAACAATGATGATGATGATGAGAATAGAAGTTTATCTCATCCCATAGACGATGTCAATATTCTGAACAAAGTTAAGAGGATTACCTGAGTAGGTGGTTAAAGGTGAAAACCTCCGTGGCACGACAACAATAGCGGTGGTGCGAGAGGGTGAGTACCTGTAAAAGACACTTCGACGTTCAAGTTAGACTGTGTCCAAGGATGATAGTTTTTAGAATTAGATTTGATGCCTACCTTTGAGACCTTGCAGGGTATTTATAAGAGTATCTTAGGTGTTGAGAATCGTAATTCAATTTGAATTGAATGCTGTTATTTAGGATTAGAGTCCATGATATTGTGATATCTTATAATTAATTTTTATATTTCTGTGGGATATAATTAGTGTTCATATCTATGAAGGATTTCGTGAGAGATTTTCTCCTCATAAATAGGTAGATTTACTTATCTAATAGTGCTCATAAATATCTGGATACTATTCTAGTGAGTTGGGTTGCACCTGAACTGCTAACCTAAAACCCAATCTAGAACAGTTG
Source organism: Ormosia semicastrata (assembly GCA_029884595.1). Lineage (NCBI taxonomy): Eukaryota > Viridiplantae > Streptophyta > Magnoliopsida > Fabales > Fabaceae > Ormosia > Ormosia semicastrata. Next base: position 10,826,059 of record JAQQTO010000062.1, on the reverse strand, counting down.
CCCCCAGCATGACGTTCAGGTGTGACAACTAAGTGTTAAGATATATGAGTTCAATAGGAACACACGACAAGCAGAGGTCAAAGGGATCCAAGTCATCTAAAAATGTCGGATCTCGCGATGTTTTTTCCAAAGGGTCGAGGTCTGAGATGTGTCATAGTATGCCACCAGTTTTAATGAGTAAGGTCAGGATTTGAAATGGATCACTCTGTTTAAGTTATCATACTGTTATCCAGGACACGTAGTACGTTACCCCCATACAAATTTGTGTGGGGCCTATCTAATGAGTGTAATTTGGTTTGAAACTGAGATTCGTATTATGGTTTTACCATGATATCCTGATGAAAACCTATGGCCCGATTTATTTTGTCCTTCTAAAACGTTATGTGTCACTTCAATTCTGAACTTTCTGAGAGCTATCGTTTTAAATGCTCTTATTCAGAAATAGTATGCCACGTGGTTAAAGAACAGTGGAAGTTGTCGTTTGGGATTCGTAACATCATGATTAGCCATTAACAAACTTCAAAACAAAGGTGTCATGATTAGTTTTTTCAATTTTCAAAATAAAGAGGCACTTTTGTCCCTATTTATGATGATGGTTGGGGAAGTTTTCCTCGCTTATAAATAGGAGCGGGGGTTTCCCCTCCACTTTTCACTTTCTCTCATATTTCTGAGCCTCTTCTCCAATGAGCCAAGGCGATTTCCAGTGAGTACTTGTAGCATTTGTTGGTGATTTTCAACCCTTTTAAAGTTCTTTTCATTGTTCAAACTTAAGGTATTCTCCTTCTCCATCTTTTTTTCATTATGAAAACACCATTTAATGAGGGGAAAATGTCAGGGAGTGAGGAGACAATACAAAATAATGGTCTACCAGTGGAGATTCTGAGTTCTCCGTCGTCCCCACTGACTCAGCCACGACAGAGGCTTCAAACCCACGGTGGAGACTCTGATGATGGTCCGAGTTCCTTGACTAAGATGAGGATCCTGGAGGTGATTTAGAGAGCAGATCATGCTAGAGACCTGGCAAGGCAAAGGCCAGCTTGTTCGCTGTCGCGACCGTGATCGCCTTAAATTTTAAAAAAATTAGGAGTCACCACCAATTTTATTTTATTTTTATTAGGAAAAATTGGAAAAACCTAAGAAAAATAGTCTTTGAAACCAAATTGAATTTGAGAGTCGATTATGTGTAGGGAAGGTGTTGGGAATTTTTGTGGATACAACACGCAGCGAAAAACAGGGATTCCCACCGAGGATCCATGCGAAAAAGCTATAATCCGAGTTTTTAAATGATTTACCTCTTGGAGCGTGAATCACCAACACCGTAATAGAAACGATGTCTCTGCGGTATCCACACGAACAGACTCACGAACGTCCAACGTCCGCAAAAAGGAGCGTCACGTCTCTCACACAGTGCTAGCTGCGAAGAGAATAGAAGAAACATGTCGCTCACTCACTCACTTTTTCTGTAGGTGCAGCTAGGGTTCTGAATTGCGTATTTTAGCAGCCCCTTAGTAGTACTATTTATAATAGTGACTGCCTTAAGTGAGTGTGAGTAGCAGCAAGGTAAGCTGTGCAACCCTAGACCCATCTGTTATGAGTCTGGCCCATATTTGAATCTGAGTCCAACTTGGATCCATTACTCCAATTTTAGTCTGCTCTATGTGTGTGACCCTGCAGGTTCTTATTACGTTGACAGTAATATTAAAATCCCATTTTAATATTACAAGCAGTGAGTGGTATCTAGCAACACATCGCTGCTACCCAAGTAATAAGAATGTCAGTGATTTGACATAACCTTTCCGTGACCAATATTTCCGTGTTGTGTAGTCCCTTTTTCAAGATATCTAGATTGAATACAAAGTATTGATTGCATCACCCTTGTGTAGTCCAATCATTCGTTTCCTGATATTCGAGTAGACTTTGAAATAACAAATAAGATCAATATCTCATATTGACTCATTTGAACATAGCCATGCATTTCGCAGTCTCACTCAATCAGGGGCCCCGAAGATATCGCTCCTGTTATGTAGGAGTGACAAATCCCATCTAGGTCACTCACATCCCTCTGCATGATTTGCGGTATGTCCAATAACTAACTTTATAATCACCTTGTTACAGATGACGTTTGATAGTATTAAAACACACAACTCCTCATGTAAGAATCGTAGTGATTTCAGGTCAAAGGACCACAGACACCATTGTCACTATGAGAATCGCTTATGACACTCACGTAACGATCCATGTAGCGTTCTCATGGTGGGTCAGTCCAGTACATCATTACTCTAATGTGTACCCATGTGAAGACTTGATATCTCATATCCATGACCCGTGAGATGTGGTCATTAGTCTATGCACATACTACTCTCAATGTATTATTGTTGTCCTAATTAACAATAATACTTGACTAGGGACATTTAAGAATAGTGTTGTAACCAAAAGGATCTCACGATCAAGTCATCCTCTTGATGTCCTATGGCATCAAACTTACTATTCTAAGGACTTTATTATGTCTATCAAAAAAGAACACAATAAATGAAATGCCTCATATATAAAATAGCATAATAAAATGTATATAAATATAGAAAATGTATTGGCCTCTAGGGCATACACCAATAATCTCCCACTTGCACTAGAGCCAATCAGGCATATATCTAATGTCTAAAGACCTAGTGTGACCCTCATGCTTCACTGTGCAAGAGGTTTCGTCGATGGATCAAGAATGTTATCATCTGTTGGTACTCGCATATCTTCACATCTCCTCTATCGATGATGTCTCGAATAAGATGGAAGCGCCTAAGTATATGTTTGGATCGGCCGGTGAGATCTAGGCTCCTTAGCTTGTGCAATGGCTCCATTATTATCATAATAGAGGTCCACCGGGTCCACAATGCTAGGAATAGTGCCAAGTTCGAATGAACTTCCCGATCCAAACGGCCTCCTTTCTTTGCATTGGAGGCAAGAATATACTCACCTCTATGGTAGAATCGGCGACCGTCTCCTATTTTGAACTCTTCCACTCACAAATTTCCCACCATTTAGGCAAAAAACATAACCCGATTGCGATCTAGAGTCGTCCTTATCAGTTTGGAAGCTAGCATCAGTGTAACCTTTTACAACTAGCTCTTCCTCACCTCCATATACCAAGAACGAATCCTTAGTCCTTCTCAAATACTTAAGGATGTTCTTGATAGCAGTCCAGTGACTCTCACCGGGATCAGACTGGTACCTACTCGTCATGGTCAAAGCATATGAGATGTCTGGTCGAGTACATAACATGGCATACATGATAGATCAAATTGTAGATGCATATAGAATCTTGCTCATGCGATCCCTCTCATCCTGGGTGGAAGGGGATTGAGCCTTAGATAGGCTTACACCATGTGACATAGGCAAGAGTCCTTTCTTGGATTCATGCATATTAAATCGTCTTAACACTTTGTCTATGTATGTACTTTGACTTAGGCCAAGCAGTCTCAGCGATCTATCTCTATAGACCCTGATACCTAATACATAGGTGGCTTCGCCCAAATCTTTCACAGAGAAGCAGTTCCCTAACCAAGTCTTTACGGATTGTAGGGTAGGGATGTCATTTCCAATAAGTAGTATGTCATCTACATACAATACCAAAAAGACAATAGTGCTTCCACTAACCTTCTTGTAGACACAAGATTCTTCTTCATTTTTTATGAAACTAAACTGTTTTATTGTATCATCAAAACGAAGATTCCAGCTTCTGGAAGCTTGCTTCAATCCATAAATAGATCGTTGCAAGTTGCATACTTTTCTAGCATCCTCTGGAGTGGCAAAACCCTCAGGTTGTGTCATGTACACATCTTCGAGAAGATTTCCATTAAGGAAAGCAGTTTTGACATCCATTTTCCAGATTTCATAATCATGGTATGCTGCAACAGCAAGCAAGATCCGAATGGATTTAAGCATCACAACTGGGGAAAAAGTCTCATCATAGTCTACACCATGAATTTGTTTGAAACCTTTAGCCACCAATCGCGCCTTAAAGGTATGCACATTACCATCCATGTCGGTTTTCTTCTTGAAAACCCACTTGCACCCAATGGGTTTTACCCCTTCAGGTGGGTCAACCAAGGTCCATACCTGGTTGGCATAAATGGAATCTATTTCAGATCTCATGGCCTTAAGCCATTTTTCAGATTCTAGGCCAATAATGGCTTCCTGGTAAGTCACAGGCTCATCTTGATCCATGAGCAATACGTCACCTTGTTGGGTCAAGAGAAATCCATATCTCTCTGGTTGATGACGTATCCTGTTAGACCTACGCAGGTCTTGTGCTACTAGAGCAGTTCTTCTTCCACAACATTTTGTGGAGGCTGCTCTATTTCCACCATTGGTTCATTACTGCTTTGTGAAACTTGAATTTCTTCAAGTTCTAGTTTTCTCCCACTGGTTCCTTTGGAGATAAACTCCCTTTCTAGAAACACAGCTGTCCGTGCGACAAACACTTTGCCCTCGGTAGGATTATAGAAAAAGTATCCCTTGGTTTCCTTTGGATATCCCACAAAGAAGCATTTATCTGATTTAGGTCTAAGCTTATCAAAAACTTGATGTTTCACATAAGCTTCGCAGCCCCAAATCTTCAAGAAAGACATATTGGGCCGTTTCCCAGTCCATATCTCATATGGTGTCTTTTGAACCGTCTTAGATGGAACACGGTTAAGTGTGAAAGCTGCTATTAACAGAGCATATCCCCAGAAGGAGCCTGGAAGGTTTGCATGACTCATCATGGATCGGACAATGTCCAATAAGGTCCGGTTCCTCCTTTCAGAGACACCATTCCATTGTGGTGTTCTTGGTGGAGTGAGTTGAGATATTATCTCACACTCTTTCAGATGATCATCAAACTGTTGGCTTAAGTATTCTCCTCCTCGATCTGATCGAAGGATTTTAATACTCTTGTCAAGTTGGTTTTATACTTCATTCTTGAACTCTTTGAACTTTTCAAAGGATTCTGATTTGTGCTTCATAAGATATACAAATCTATATCTACTGAAATCATCAGTAAATGTAATGAAGTATTGAAAACCTCCTCTAGCGACTGTGTTTAGTGGCCCACATACATCACTATGTATAAGGCCTAAAAGATCACTAGCCCTTTCACCTTGTCCAGTGAATGGGGCCTTTGTCATCTTCCCCAATAAACAAGATTCACATATCTCATATGGTTCGAAATCAAATAAGTCCAAGAATCCATCTTTATGGAGTTTGGAGATGCGTTTCTCATTTATGTGGCCCAAACGACAATGCCAGAGAAAAGTTGGGTTCAGATCGTTTAATTTAAACCTCTTTATATTTATGTTATAAATGGGCGTTTCGAGATCAAGTACATAAAGTCCATTACTCAATTGTGCACTACCATAAAAAATATCATTCATATAAATGGAACAATACTTGTCCTTTATAATAAAAGAAAAACCTTTCTTGTCCAAACAAGAAACAGAAATGATATTCCTACTAATAGCATGCACAAAATAGCAGCTTCTCTAACTCTATTATAAGCCCAAGTGGGCAAAGATAATAAATAAGTCCCTACAACTAATGTAGCAATCTTTGCTCCATTTCCCACTCATAGGTCGACTTCGCCCTTCGTCAATGGTCTCTCGCTCTTTAGATCCTGCACATTTACACAAATGTGAGATCCACATCCAAGATCTAATACCCATGATACGTAAGTAGATAAATTGACTTCAATAACAAAATACCCGAAGTGGAAGTCTCACTTCCCTTCTTCTTTTGAGCTCCTCCAGAACTTGGCACACTTCCTCTTCCAATGTCCGGTCTGACCGCAATGGAAGCATGTACCTTCCTTAGCCACTCCACCCACTGGTTTCAAGCCAGAAGTGCTGGGCTTGGACTTATCCTTGCCCTTCCAGTTGTCCTTGGGCTTTTTCTGCTGTTTTTTGCCTTTATTCTTTTGGACCATCATTATGACTTTCCCTTTACCTTTGTTGATGTTCTGCTCAGTAGTTCTCAACATGCCTAGCAGCTCTGGTAGTGATTTGTCAATCTCATTCATGTTGTAGTTCATGACAAATTGACTAAAACTTTCCGGTAACGATTGCAGGACTAAGTCAGCGGCCAACTCTTGGCCCAAAGAAAAACCCAATCTCTTTAGGTTTTCAATGTACCCAATCATCTTGAGTACATGAGCACCAACAGGGCTTCCTTCTACCAGCTTACCGAAACAAGATTAGCTTTAGAGACCTCGAATCTCTCATGCCTGGCCTGCTCTTGATAGAGCTTCTTAAGGTGTACGATCATATCGTATGCATCCATGTTCTCATGTTGCTTTTGGAGCTCAAAGTTCATGGTGGCCAGCATTAGACATCCAATGTCCAAGGCATCATCTTGATGCTTCTTATAAGCATCTCTTTCAGTTCTAGGGGCATTAGCAGTAGGTGGCTCAGGAATAGGCTGTTCCAAAATATACAACTTTTTCTCTTACTTGAGGACAATCCTCAAATTCCTGTACCATTCTAGAAAATTCCTTCCAGACAGCTTGTCATTCTTAAGGATGGATCGCAATGATAAAGTACCCGATGTGTTTGTTGCCATGGTAATCTATTAACAGAAATATGCAAAATATAAGTATCATGCCATAAACATATTTAATGAGGTCTTTTAAATTAAATATGCCTCCCACTATTTTATTCAAGTCAATGACCCTCAGCATTGACTCAGAAAATCCCATCGTAAGATTTTCTAGTGGGCCAAGATCCATATTTCACCTAGTTTTGAGTCAGCTTTGGCTGATCACCCAAAATTCAGTTATTTAGGTAGGAAACACTTTCCAATTACATCACATGTAACTCTTGGATAATTGGGTGAATAACACTTATTCTAATCCATCTAATGGACTAAAGCCCAACTTCATGCCTCTAAGCCTTCAATCCTATTGAAATGGCCTAGTTAAGTTAGACCTAATGGTTGGCAGTTGGATAGTACCTTTATCCCATCGCGTCTTACTAATATAGATAAAGGCATCCTACTTTAGCAGACCAGCACTTGATCAATACTAGTCTTGACGAGTGCCACACATTGGAAGGCATCACATAATGACTTAATATTTGCTTTGAGGGGATTTTTATTATTATTAGATCTCACCATTTATTAAATTGTTTATCATACCATAAACATTATCCATGCATCTCATACATAAAAAGCATATAAAAGTGACATGGTTATGGCCCCTAAGAGAATAGCATTAATTAAATCAGCTTCACCAAGCGTCTCCCATCAACGTCCTCACTTGATGCCGTCTTCTTGCCTCCACATCATAATTACATTATATAGAAACCTCTTTTACATTCGAGGGGAGTTAAGTGAGAAGAGAATGTACAATCAGAATATAGAGAGAAAGGCACGACACGCAGGTCGTATTTATTAAAACCAAAAGGCATAAAAAGAAGACTAAGGCCATAACCATGCACCATGCATCACAAAGAACATATAAACTCATAACAATAATACATAATTATTTTTCGTGAGTTATAAAAGGATAGAAAATATTGCGCTTTCGAATAACACACTACGCAGAGGTAGCACGGGGGTCAAGGGGAGGCCACCCCTTGCGGGGTGCGGGGCAGCGCCCCGAACCGAAAAATTAGACCAAAAACAAGAGCTGAATCTCTTGCGCCTCCCTTGAGCCCTTGTGCCGCGCGGAACCCTAAGCCCGAACAACATGAACACTTTATATGCCACGGGGAACCTTTGCACTGTCGTTCAACACTTGAACCTCTGGCGCCTCCTTGATGGCTTGACATCAACACTTGATGCTGCTGCCGCATAACAAGAATAGGGTTTCCAAAACCCCTTGCGCCGCGCCTCTTGTGCAGAAACAAGGATTCCATAATCCCTGCTATCGTAAACCAAGAACAAGGTTTCCCAAACCCTTGCGCCGCGTATTGAGAATAAGGATTCCATAACGCTGTACATATCATATACATACCAGAAAGCTTCGCAAAAACATACATATTAAAACAAAACAATTTTCACAAAACATATGAACATCTTCAAGAAGTTTTTGAAAACAACATCACGGTTTTGCATACAACATAAGAAACAGAATATGTTTTCGCAAAGGGTTTCATACGATTTTCAGAAATAACATATTAAAGATCATATCTTTTATCAAAAAGAAGAATAGAAAACATGTTATCTCATGTAAACGAAAATAGAAAATCGAATCATGGTTTCGCAAGACTCTCTGATACCACTGTTGGGAATTTTTTTGCGGATACAACACGCAGTGGAAAACAGGGATTCCCACCGAGGATCCATGCGAAAAAGCCATAATCCAAGTTTTTAAATGATTTACCTCTTGGAGCGTGAATCACCAACATCGTAACAGAAACGATGTCTCTGCGGTATCCACACGAACAGACTCATGAACATCCAACGTCCGCAAAGAGGAGCATCACGTCTCTCACATAGTGCTAGCTGTGAAGAGAAGAGAAGAAACTTGTCGCTCTCTGACTCACTTTTTCTGTAGGTGCGGCTAGGGTTCTGAATTGCGTATTTTAGCAGCCCCTTAGTAGTACTATTTATAATAGTGACTGCCTTAAGTGAGTGTGAGCAGCAGCAAGGTAAGCTGTGTAACCCTAGACCCATCTGTTATGAGTCTGACCCATATTTGAATCTGAGTACAACTTGGATCCATTGCTCCAATTTTAGTCTGCTCTATATGTGTGACCTTGCAGGTTCTTATTACGTTGGCAGTAATATTAAAATCCCATTTTAATATTACAAGCGAAGGAGCGATCTAGCAACACATCGCTGCTACCCAAGTAATAAGAATGTCAGTGATTTGACATAACCTTTCCGTGACTAATGTTTCCGTGTTGTTTAGTCCCTTTGTCAAGATATCTAGATTGAATACAAGGCATGGAATGCGTCACCTTTGTATAGTCCAATCATTCGTTTCCTGATATTTGAGTAGACTTTGAAACAACAAATGAGATCAATATCTCATATTGACTCTTTTGAGCATGGCCATGCATTTCGCAGTCTCACTCAATCAGGGGGCCCGAAGATATCACTCCTGTTATGTAGGAGTGACAAATCCCATCTAGGTCACTCACATCCCTCTGCATGATTTGTGGTATGTCCAATAACCAACTTTATAATCACCTTATTACAGATGATGTTTGATGGTATTAAAACACACAACTCCTCATGTAGGAATCATAGTGATTTCAGGTCAAAGGACCACAAACACTATTGTCACTATGAGAATCACTTATGACACTCACGTAACGATCCATGTAGCGTTCTCATGGTGGGTCAGTCCAGTACATCATTACTCTAATGTGTACCCATGTGAAGACTTGATATCTCATATCCATGACCCGTGAGATGTGGTCATTAGTCTATGCACATACTACTCTCAATGTATTATTGTTGTCCTAATTAACAATAATACTTGACTAGGGACATTTAAGAATAGTGTTGTAACCAAAAGGATCTCACGATCAAGTCATCCACTTGATATCTTTTGGCATCAAACTTACTATTCTAAGGACTATATTATGTTTATCAAAAAAGAATACAATAAATGAAATGCCTCATATATAAAATAGCATAATAGAATGTATGTAAATATAAGAAATGTATTGGCCTCTAGGGCATACACCAACAGAAGGGTGGAAACTTAATCCCATAGCACATTTATGACACCCGTCCTGAGATGGTACCTTAAGTTAATTGTGTAAATTCTTAATAATCCTTGAAAATATTTGTTTTACCCCTTTTGTAAAAAAAATGAAATAGACATATAAATTATGAAAAAATGATTTTTGGCTTGATAGAATAGAAATTCTGCTCCTACGTATCCCCGGTTGCAATGAGGAAATCAAAGTCACGTAGTTCTTTATAAAATTCTTGTGGGTTGATTGATTTTAATTTAAAAAATAATTTAATTTTTATTTTTTTTTAAATTTGAAACTCAGTTAATCATATTAAGCTTTGAATAGGTGAAACTCGACGTCACGCTAGAGACGTCACCTATTGATTATCAAGTTTGTTACGATTAAATGAAATTTTTTTATTTTAAATTATCTAGGAAATTTTTTTAAACAAATTTTAAGTCTTTGTTAAATGGTGATTTATTTCATTTTGAATAAAAATAAAAATTTAAAGACAACAAAAAATAAAATAAAATAAAAATTTGAATCATTAAGTTGTCATAACTCAGATGATTATAAAAGTTATAAGATTAACGAGCTGTCACAACTCAGATAATCCTGTTTTGATTCTTCTAAAAAAAGTTCAATCATTTTATATTTCTTTATTTTTACTCACCATTTACTTTTATATATTTTTTAACAAAAAAAAAAACTAATAGAACTTCAAATAGAATGAAAAAAAAAACTTACGACAAGACAAAAACAAAAGGGGAGGAGGGCTCTATTTTGTTTGGATATTTGCAGAGAGGGATTAGAAATAGAGGCCGGCTGTGGGTGGCTAGGACGTAGGACCCACGGTGGAGCGCAGTAGCTGGCAGCGCGTAGGAGCGCGATGGAGATGGTGGGGTCTTCTAGTTGTGAGGCGCGGTGGCTACGCTAGCACGACTGGGTGGATGAGTTGCTCAGATCTGCAATCTGGGTCTAGGTGGTGCGATTTGGATGACGGTTGGTTAGGCTGCTGCATTAGGACGGTTCGTGTACTGGCACGGAGTAGCTATGTGTGACCAGGTAGCAGCAACACGATGACTACTAGGATCTCCGTTCATGGTGGTTCTACGTTGGCATGGAGCGGAATAGGTTGGATCTGGTGGGTATGGTTGGCAAAGGCGTGTGAAGGGATGACTTTGGCGTTGTGCAATGCCGAATCGATCCAGTCGATCTTGTTAGGTAGTGAGGATTTGGGCGTTGTTGGTTGGCAGAGGAAGGTGAGGAAAATGGCTATGGCAGAGGGTGAATTCAAAGTGAAGATGAGAGCTAAACGTTGGAGGTTACTGATCTTGGTTTTAAGTGGGGTTTGGTGGTGAGTTTGTGGTTAAGGTAGTGGTGTGATGAAGGTAGCTCTAATGGTGTGGGTGAAGATTGAAGATGAAAGTGAAGGTTTTTGGCTATGGAATTTCTGGCTGTTATGGTGGACTGATGATAATGATGAAAGTGGTGAGGGCCGTGGCCTTTTGGTGAAGATGGTGAAGATTTGTGACAGAGATGGAGGCTTGATGGAGAAGTGTTGGAGTTTGTTGCAGAGAAGGCTACGTGATGGAGAAAAGTAAATATGGCTTAGGTATGAGTTGTAGGCAAAAGTCTGTTTAGGGGGCTAGACTAATAATCTTAGGCTGAAGTGTGTGTGTCAAAAGTGTGTAGGTGATGGGTATTTATAGGGTTTGGAGAGTGATGGTGATAAGTTTGTTTAGGATGAGTTAGTTTAGGATGAGTTTGTTTAGGATAAGTTTGTTTAGGATGAGATGGTTCAGGATGAGTTTGTTTAGGATAAGTATAATGACATATGGGTTATGAGATGTGTGATTGACATTGACTAAATGCAAATGGTTTTGATGTCGACAAACAAAAAAATAATGGAAACACAACGATCAAGTCACAAGGAATTCAAGATCAGCATGTAAGTCATAGATCTTGTGTAAAGGTATATTAAGGATTCACTCTAAGCTCATCTTTTGGCTTTCTTAAAATGGCTTTCCAAAATCATTCTTTTCAATCATGAAATTCATAGTTTAAACAAATGGTTTTTAGTAAGGATCAAAAAGTTTTCTGAAAATCCCCTTGGAAATCAAATCTCCTTTTCTTGGCAAATAAATAAGAGCCAAAATAGAAATGCGCATTTTTATGTTTTAAAAGAACTAACTAGTTTGGCAAAAACCATAACCTATTTATTGTCTTATTAGAGGCTAATTTTTAAGGCCCCTAACCAATTAGGAGCAGCTCCTAACCGGTTAGTCTGATGAAACAGAGGCATTGCCTCTTTATATTTTATATGCCTAACCGATTAGGCAAATTGATTAATCGAGTATTTGAATACATAGAAGCATTTCCTTTCATTTATAACAGGGTCTAACCAATTAGGTTAAAGCCCTAATCAGTTATTTGCTTTCTTATAAGCAAAATGCATTACGTCCTAATTAATTAACATGAGGCTCTAATCGGTTAGCTTCTTTCCCAGAAACCAAGTTTATTAAGTCCTCACCGATTAGAACATGAATCTAATTGGTTATTCTCAATAATAGAAGCTTTTATTTTGAGCTTAAAAGGGCCCCTAGCCGATTAGGGTGCTTGTATAACCGATTAGGTCTGTCATCTGGAAAATGAGAAGAAGCACGTAATGGCTATATTAAATAGCATTTAATGCTCTCATCTACCCCCAACGGCTATCAATGGCCCTTAACTATAAATCTAGGTGTTGGGCATTAATGAAGGGTTAGAAAAACTAAGACCAACAATCTGAGAATCACTACTGAGCATTAAAAATGAGTTTTCTCATCATTTCATATAATCCTCTGTTTTGAGCTTCAACTTGTGTGAATCCTTAATACCATAGTTCTTCAATTTATATTATCTACTCTAGAGAGAGTTTCTTCTATCTAAATCTTGTACAATCTGTTAAGAGAGGGTGAGGTATCCCTCAAAATTGTAAGGGTGAGGTATCCCTTGAATATAGAGGCTCAAGCATAAGGGTGAGACATCCCAAGGTGTGTTAAGTGCTCCAATTTGTAAAGGTTGTCAAGCACCTACTTTCAAGCTTGAAGATATAGTGAAAATCTTGAGTGATTGCTTGAGGACTGGACGTAAGCCACAAGTGGATTGGTGGCTGAACCAGGATAAAGCTTGATGTTTGTTCTTCTAAACTCAACTCTTTACTATTGTGCACTGTTTTATTGAGTTTACTTAAATACTATCTTGCTTGATTGTTGTATTTGTAAGTGAAAGGGTTCATCTCATCTATCCATTTATCTCTATTAATCAAATAGCTTCAACGAAAATAAAAATTCAAGTATTTAATGAAAGATTTATGAACTTGTTTTATATACTCAATTCACCCCCTCTTGAGTAATTGAGGCCACTTGGTAACAAGTAGTATCAGAACTAGACTCTTGTGGAAAGAGCTTAGCAGCTTCAAGAGAAGAAATGGCTTCAAATAGTTTTTCTAATGAAAGTTCCTCTATAAATAGACCTCTCTTTTTCAATGGGGATGGTTATGCATATTGGAAAGAAAGGATGAAAATTTTTATTGAAGCTATTAATTTAGATGTGTGGGATGCCATTGAAAATGGTGCTTTTGTTCCCACACATACTAAAGATGGTGTGAAAATTAATACACCTAGAAATAAAAGGACCGATGAGGACAAAAAGAAGGTTCAATACAATTTGAAAGCCAAGAACATCATCACCACATCCTTGGGGTATGATGAATTCTTTAGGGTGTCAAATTGTAAGACCGCTAAAGAAATGTGGGATACATTACAAGTAACTCATGAAGGTATAAGTGAGGTAAAATAATCTAGAATAAATACTCTTACTAATGAATATGAATTACTTAGAATGAATCAAGGTGAAAGCATTCAAGAGATGCAAAAAAGATTCACACATATTGTAAATCATCTTATCTCATTAGGAAAGACATTTCCTAATGAAGATCTTATTAACAAAGTCTTGAGATGTTTGAGCAGGAATTGACAACTCAAAGTAACGGCTATTGCGGAATCAAGAGATTTGTCAACAATGTCTCTAGTCACTTTATTTGGGAAGCTTCTGTGGATAAATGACTCTAGTATGTTTTGATTAATGACTAAACTTAATATGATTATTTCTTTGATTCACTAACTACTTGCCAAGCTTGACTTTTTCAATGAGATTTAATGGAGCAAGAAAAGTGGATGCAAAGGATCATGGAGTAAAGCATTTCAATGTGAGGATCATGAATGAAAACTTGAAGAAGGAGCATCATGAAGAAGGAATTTAAGGAAGATCATTAGGAACCTCTTTGTAAAGAAAAGATTTAGTATAATTCTTTGATTAAGCTCTCTAAAATAAGTAAAAATAGTTTTTAAAAGTAAAAATGAACTAAGAATGAAAAAGGTTAATTAATGAGTCTGTAAATCTATGTGTACATCAATGTACTTTCAATTAATTAACTAACTTTTAATGAAAATCTCAGTGTACATCTATGTATAAGTGTTATACATCTATGTATACATCGATTGATTCTGGACGTACTTGGTCAATATGCATTTTTGCATCTATACATCGATTGGTACATCGATGCATAAGCCAAAACAGAAGCAAAGACTTTTTAAAATAGTCATACAATCAATTAGGTAATCGATGTATAAACTTCTGGGCTGAAATTGTAAGTGTTTTTCAAGAACAACATCGATGTATTAATGTGTGTATCACTCAAGATCAAGAACATCCAAGAACACAATCGATTAGGCAATCGATGTACACACGTTGTAAGAAGTGAAATTTTGTTTAATACATTTGTGTACTAATTGATTGACTGATAACAGAATTCTTTTTATAAGTTTGTTTTGATCTTAACTGACTTGTAAAGTGTGTCCAACGAATCTATTTTGAAATATACCTATATAAGGACATTGGAAAACACTTTCAAAATAACAACTCATTCAAAATTTGAGATCAAACACAAAAATATAGAGAGAGAGCTTTTCATTGAAAAACTGAGTATTTTTCTGTAGAGCTTCAATTTGTAATATCTGATTTTCTTAGAATCTGATTCAATCTTTTCGTATTGTAAAAAAGAGAAAAGAGAGAAGGTTCTCTTGCTGATTAAATCAAGAGTAGAAGGGACTCTTGGTGCTGTGCAAGAGTAAAAGGAACTCTTGTGGGAATTGCAAGATTGCTTTGACTAGAAAAGTTGTCATTTGGGTAGAAGGAACCAAGAAGTGAAGCTTATGTAAAGAATCTTGTAAATTGATTTTTAATAGTGGATAAAACTCAGTTTTATGGGGACTGGATGTAGGTTACCAGAGGAGGTAGCTGAACCAGGATAAATCTCGGTTTATAATTTTCTCTATCCCTTAACTCTTTATTTGCTTTATTTTTGAATGTATGAATTAAGCAATATGTTAGGGATGCTTGCATGATTTGATTAGTTTTGATCTTGTTCATATCTAAAATCAATCTTATTATTAATAGTTCTTTATAAGTTTTAAGTCTTGATAGGAATATATCTTGTAAAAACACATTTTGGTTTGTTGGTTGACAAAATCTTTTTCATAGTTATAGAAAAGAATCAGTTTTTGTAAAAAGGGAAAAAGTTTCAGAAACTTATCATACTCAATTCAACCCCCCCTTCTTGAGTATTACAAAGCCACAACCAACAACTTCAAGAGCATGAGTTGGAGCTAAATAGACTCAATCAAAATGAAGAGTATGATAAGAAAAAGAAGGGAATTACACTCAAAACCACCTCTTCCACAATTGAAGATGATGATGAAGATGATGAAGATGATGCAGAAAATCTTGAGCTAAGTAAGAAAAAATCTCAGTCTCCTTATGAGGAAGTTTGGAAGATTCTTAAAGAAGAAGGGATTCCAAAGAAGACCACCCTTCCCTCAAAAGAAAGCCTATCACAAAGGAGAAGGATCATCAACTCCTTCAAAATGTTATGAATGTAGAAAATCGGGACACATGAAAATAAAGTGTCCTGTGTATCTAAAGAAGACAGAGAAGTTCGAGAAAAGGCCCTCCTAAGAAAAGAAAGGAAGGAGAGCATATATAGTATGGGAGGACAATGACATGACTTCCTCCGATAATTCGAAAGATGAATAAGCTCATCTTTGTCTCATGGCTCAAAGAGAAGAAAGTGAAGAGAGCGACACCGAGGTAACTTCTTCTAACTTAGAATCTCCACCTTCTTATGATGAATTGCAAGATGCCTTTCAAGAATTGTATGATGAATTTATGAGGCTCACTAAAATGGTTTTAACTTCTAACAAAACAATCTCCTTATTGGTAAAAAAAAGTTTCTATTTTAAAGAAGGAGATTAATGAGCTTAAGATTGAAAATGAGATCTTAGGACTTATTGATGCTAACTCATTGTGCATGACTTGCTCCTCATATGATAACACATCCATACCCTTACCTTGCTCATCATGCAAAGCATTTGAAAAAGAAATTGAAGATTTAAACAACACTCTTACAAAATTTACCCTTGGAAGAGACAACTTGAATGTGTTGTTAGGGAAACAAAAATGTGTTTTCCAAAAAGTTAGTTTGGGGTACAATCCCAATAACCAACAAAAATCTTACAAAAATTTCTTTGTTTTCACAAATACTTCAAGTAGTCCCTTTATCAAATGCTTTCATTATGGGAGGAAAGGGCATAGTGCATCCACATGTAATATTAGAAAGAACATTAACACCAAGATTAGAACTAAAAGGGTTTGGGTTCCTAAGGGTACCTTGCCTAACTCTAACACACAAGGACCTAAGATAATTTGGGTACCAAAGGTTAAAATTTGAATGTGTATTGTAGGTGTACTTGAAGTCCAAAAGCTCAAGTTGGTATCTTGATAGTAGTTGCTCTAAGCACATGACCGGTGATGGCTCCAAGTTTTCCTTCCTTGCTCCCAAAAAGAGTGGTCACGTGACATATGGTGACAACAACAAAGGGAAGATTCTTGGAGTTGGAAAAGTTAGTAAGAATCCTTCTTCATTTATTGATAATGTCTTGCTTGTTGAAGGACTCAAACATAACTTGTTTAGCATTAGTTAACTATGTGATAAAGGGAATAGAGTAATATTTGATTCAAATTGTTGCATAATTGAGGGTAAAGATTATAAGCATTTTAAGTTTGTTGGTCATAGGGTCAATAATATATATATGATTAGCCTTGATGACATTTCCTCAAATGATGCTGAATACTTTATGAGCAAAGAAAATGATTCATAGTTATGGTATAGAAGAATTGCTTACATTCACATGGATCACTTAGACAAATAGGTTTTTAAAAACTAGTAATTGGTCTTCCAAAGCTCAAATTTGAAAAAGACAAACTTTGTGATGCATGTCAAAAGGAAAAACAAGTAAAGGTCTCTTTTAAAGCTAAAAATGTGGTTTCAATTCCTAGACCTTTACAACTTTTGCACATGGATCTTTTTAATCCCTCTAGAACTATGAGTTTTGGTAGAAATTACTATACATTAGTGATTGTGGATGATTTTTCTAGGTTTACATGGACATTATTCTTGGCTCACAAAAATGATGCATTTAAATCATTTAAAAAGGTTGCCAAAGTTATTCAAAACAAAAAAAGTTTTTGTATCGCATCCATAAAAAGTGACCATGGTGGCGAATTTGAAAACTATGAATTTGAATCCTTTTGTGATAAACATGACATTGAGCATAATTTTTCTGCCCCTAGAACACCTCAACAAAATGGTGTTGTAGAAAGGAAAAACTGATCTTTAGAGGAAATGACAAGAACTATACTCAATGAGGCTAACCTTCTTAAGTACTTTTGGGCGGATGCGGTTAACACCACTTGTTATGTTATGAATAAAGCCCTAATAAGGCCAATTTTAAAGAAAATCCCATATGAATTGTATAAGGGAAGGAAGCCAAATGTTTCACATTTTCATATCTTTGGATGTAAATGCTTTGTTTTGAATAATGAAAAGGATGACTTTGGGAAGTTTGATGCAAAATCTGATGAGGGAATTTTTATTGGCTATTCTATACATAGTAAGGCCTTTAGAGTTTATAATAAATGAACTATGACCATAGAAGAGTCTATACATGTTGCTTTTGATGAAACTAACCCAAATGAGCCAAGAAAGGTGCCTGTTGATGATGTTATAGAAATCATGGCTAGAACACACTTGGAGATTCAAGAAAAAGAGCCTAAGAAGCAAAAGGAAAGACCCAGTGATCATGCAAGACAAGAGGATTAAGAAATCATGGATCTACCTAAAGAATGGAGGACATCAAGGTATCATCCTTTTGACAAGGTGATAGGTGATGTATCAAAAGGGGTAATTACTTAAAACACTCTTAGAGATACATGTAATCACTTAGCTTTTGTCTCTCAAGTTGAACCTAAAGACATAAATGAGGCCATTAATGATGAACATTGGATCTTGGCAATGCAAGATGAACTAAATCAATTTGAGAGAAATCAAGTTTGGGAATTAGCTCCATGGCCCAATGATCATCCTATAATGGCACCAAATGGGTCTTTAGGAACAAACTTGATGAAACGCGCTTAATAATAAGAAATAAAGTTAGGCTTGTAGCAAAGGGCTATAATCAAGAAGAAGACATAGACTATGAAGAAACTTATACTCCCGTAACTAGATTAGAGGTCATTAGAATGTTACTTGCATATGCATGCATCATGGATTTCAAACTTTATCAAATGGATGTTAAAAGTGCCTTTTTAAATGATTTTATACAAGAAGAGGTGTATGTGGAACAACCTCCTAGTTTTGAATGTTTTGAAATGCCCAACCATGTTTTTAAATTGAAAAAGGCCTTGTATGGCTTGAAACAAGCTCCTAGAGCTTGGTATGAAAGGTTGAGCAAATTTCTTTTGAAAAATGGCTTCTCTAGGGGTAAGGTTGACACTACTCTCTTTATCAAGCATAAAAAGCATGACATTCTTCTTGTTCAAATTTATACTGATGATATAATATTTGGTGCCACTAACAACTCTCTTTGCAAGGAATTTGCTAATATTATGCAAATTGAGTTTGAGATGTCCATGATGGGTGAGCTAAACTTCTTCCTTGGTCTCCAAATCAAGCAAACAAAAGATGAGACTTTCATAAGTCAATCTAAATATTGCAAAGAGTTACTCAAGAAGTTTGGAATGGAAGGTGCCAAGTATATGGCTACACCAATGGGCACCTTTTGTTATTTGGACAAGGATGAAGGAGGTAAATCTGTAGAAATTACAAAATATAGAGGTATAATTGGCTCACTTTTTTATCTTACAGCTAGTACGCTTGATATTATGTTTAATGTATGCATGTGTGCTAGATATCAAGCTAATCCTAGAGAATCACACCTAAGTGCTGTAAAATGAATCATGAAATATCTTATCGGCACTTCACAAATAAGTTTGTGGTACCCTAAGGGTGCCTCTTGTAGCCTAGTTGGTTACTCCGATTCTGACTTTGCTGGATGCAAAATAGATCGGAAAAGCACTAGTGGGACATGCCACTTGCTTGGAAGCTCACTAGTTTCTTAGCATAGCAAGAAACAAAATAGTGTGACATTGTCTATAGCTGAAGCTGAATATGTTGCAGCTAGAAGTTATTGTGCACAAATCCTTTGGATGAAACAATAACTTCTAGACTATGGTCTAGAATTGGATCACATCCCTATAAGGTGTGATAACACTAATGCAATCAACTTGTCAAAAAATCCCATTTTGTACTCAAGAACTAAACACATTGAAATTAGACATCATTTCATAAGGGATCATGTTCAAAAAGGTGATTGCATGCTTGAATTTGTGGAAACCACTAAGCAACTAGTTGACATTTTCACTAAGCCCTTGGCATAAGAAGCATTCTTCTATATAAGAAATGAACTTGGTATGTTGGATCAATCGTGCATAAGTTAATTATTTGCTACATAAATTAGCCATTGGATGCATATATTAGTCATTTGATGCAATAAGTTAATTTTTTGTACAAATTGGTCATTTGTTGATAAAGTGGTTATCTTTGCTGCATAATTAATCTTTTCTGATGCCTATCTTGCTGTTCTAATGTATAATATTTATTCATTGTGTAATTTTAATAAAGTTTTAATCGCTATTGAATCCAATACTGACTTGAGCGTCGGAGTCTCCCCTAAGGTTATTTTGCAGGTGCCTGATCCATGCTTAAGTCCACCACATTCCCAATCTCAAGCTCTTGATGTAGAAAATTGCTTCTAATACTTTTGAGGAAGAAGAATCAATTTTTAAGGTACAAACCATGATGGTCTGAAAATGATGAAGTTGAAGTCAAGCTAAAATCTGATATGGTGAAGTCATAATCTGTTATGAAATGGAAATGACCAAGTAAAGCCCTCAAACAATTGGTTCCTTATGCTTATGAGGAGGTTAAATCAGTTTTGAGGCTCATTTATGGTACTTAAAGTGGATGTCATGGAGGCAAAGTCAAGATGATTATCAAACATATCATGTGAGTAAAACTCTTAAAGACAGGATCTCTAAAGATTTTTTTGTTTTGGAAGTGGCATAATCTGTTAAGAGAGGGAAATCATCTATTATAGGAAAAAAATAACCAATTACATGCCCTCTCTAACTAATTGTGGAAGTGTTATGAAGCTCCTGGAGTCCTCAAATAATCTGTTAGGTGAACCCTCTAATCGATTATTCACATTTACAAAACCTCACATTATAATTTTCCATCATTCTAATCGATTATGGTTATGCTCTAATCGATTATTTGAACTTACAGAGAGCTCAAAATTCTGATTTCATAATGAGCTAATTGATTAGCTCAATTCCCTAATCGGTTATTTGACTAAACCGTGAGCTCATTTTCCTTCCCAGAATGTTCTAATCAGTTAGACAAAATCTCTAACCGATTATTTGCCCAAACAGTAAAGCTCCACTTTCATTTCCCCAAAGCTGTAACTGGTTACCCATATATTCTAATTAGTTAGGCCAACATCCTAATCGGTTAATATATTTCTCAAATCACACGAACAGTAGCCTCCACCTTCATTTGCACGATAGCCTCCAAACATCCATCCTCACCTTCACCTTCTTCTCTCAAACACCCACTCCTCTCCACTCAAATCTACCACAAATCCACTATTTAAATCCTATTTCCCTCACATTCCACTACTTTCCAACACTTTTCTCTGATTAAATTCCATTTTTTTTTCAAAAATTCTCATCTCCCCTCACACTTTCTCTCTCTTCAAACGTGCCCTAACCATCATTTTCACTCACCATGGCTAGCAACTCTTCCTTCCCAAAAAGGTCACACTCCAAAAACCAAAATGTCCCAAAGAAAACACCTCCTACAAACATTGACCCAGATTTCTCCATAGCTTTGAACCTTGGAAGATTTTTCACCGACCTTGCTCAAATGAAGAAATACCAGTTGGAATTTCATACTCGACGCATTATTTAACCTAAATGGATGGACTGGGCATTTTTCGTCAATGAAGGATTCACTTCTCTTACAGAGCTCCTTGAATCCTATGGATTGAGAACTCTCGTCACTACCAATCTCGGGTATTTCTATCTTGAAACTACTAAAGCCTTTTTCTACAATTTATCTATTATGGGCGAAAATTTGGTTTTTGAAATCAAAAGGCATAAAATTATTGTGAATCCAAGTCAGTGGGTTCCTCTGTTTGGCCTTCCTCACTCTGGATAAAAGCTTAAATTGGAAAATCATAGCTTATGAGAAAACTATAGAAGAGATCAAGCTGTCATGGGCATGCTTCAGCCTGGCATTCAAATACCAAAGGGGACTTTTACTACAGGCCTTTTGAAGTTATAGGATCGTCTTCTCCATTTTATTGTAACTCATATCCTAGCACCAAGGGCAAGTAACTATGCCCTGGTTGAAGAGGAAGACATCTTCCTGGTGTGGCTTCTCAAAGAACGCATAAAGATCAACTGGCCTTATTACATTATGCATTACATGATGAAAGCTAAACAAAAGGCAGTTATGGATCTTCCTTATGCCCTATTGGTTGCTCGAATTCTAGACCACTACAAGGTCCCCCTAATGGATAATGGAATCGTAAATACTGCGGGTTCCCACAAGTTTGGACTTACCTCTCTCAATAGAATGCAAGTGAAGAAAATAAATGGCGAATGGACTTATGGTCATGGACGTGTGGCAGCAGCACCACCAGAAGAAATTCCTACTGATCCGGTTGATATTCCTATGGAAGAGGCAGTAGCAACAAGTAGCATCTCAGAAGCTACAAGTGAAGTATGCATCCTTGCTGCCATTGTGGATCTTCGAACTTACCAAGAGCACAACAACTCAATCATCTTTGATTGCTTAAGTGCTATGGAGGACCACCTGGATAGGCTCGAGCGTCGCTACCCAGCACTTGAGGACCATGGGGCTTAGGCATGGACTATCTGTTTCAGTTATAACTGTATTTCTGAACTAATTGCTTACAACTCTATTTTGAATATGATGTTGAGTTATGTCTAAAATATTTTGGATATTATGTTAGAACCATGGTAGATTTATTTGGCATGATTAGTTATGATATTCTAGATATTATGAATAGCCTTGACTCAAATGTTTTGAAAGTTATCTTTGAACCATGGCATGTTTAATTGGCATCTTGGATATATTTAAATATGGTTTGAATGCTTAGTGTCATATAACTTGTCTGTGTCTAAATGGATTACTGAAAATGCTTCCATTATGGCTAGATTATTACTGGTTATCTTTTCCATTTTGTTTATCATGATAAAAGGGAGAGAAGAATATAGGCTTTTTATTTAGAAAGGAAGGTAAAATAACTGAATGTTTTACTTTAAGTTTTTCTGTTAATGGTCTTAGAATTCCAAAACAAAGGGGGAGCTGTGCATCTCTGATTCAATCACCTCTCGAACAAAAGAGGGGGAGTAAGTATCTAAATCTTGTTATGAATTTTGATTATTATTTAAACTAATCTTTTTCTCAATAATTATTTGTCATCATAAAAAAAGGAAAAAATAAGATTGACATTGACTAAATGCAAATGGTTTTGATGTCGACAAACAAGAAAGCAATGGAAATACAACGATCAAGTCACAAGGAATTCAAGATCAGCATGTAGGTCATAGATCTTGTGTAAAGGTATATTAAGGATTCACTCTAAGCTCATCTTTTGGCTTTCTTAAAATGGCTTTCCAAAATCATTCTTTTCAATCATGAAATTCATAATTTAAACAAATGGTTTTTAGTAAGGATCAAAAGGTTCTCTAAAAATCCCCTTGGAAATCCAATCTCCTTTTCTTAGCAAATAAATAAGATCCAAAATAGAAATGTGCATTTTTATGTTTTAAAAGAACTAACTAGTTTGGCAAAAAGCATAACCTATTTATTGTCTTGTTAGAGGCCAATTTTTAAGGCCCCTAACCGATTAGGAGCAGCTCCTAATCGGTTAGTCTGATGAAACAGAGGTATTGCCTCTTTATATTTTATATACCTAACTGATTAGGCAAATTGATTAATCGAGTATTTGAATACATAGAAGCATTTCCTTTCATTTTATAACAGGGCCTAACTGATTAGGTTAAAGCCCTAATCAGTTATTTGCTTTCTCATAAGCAAAATGCATTACGTCCTAAC
Source organism: Ormosia semicastrata (assembly GCA_029884595.1). Classification (NCBI taxonomy): domain Eukaryota; kingdom Viridiplantae; phylum Streptophyta; class Magnoliopsida; order Fabales; family Fabaceae; genus Ormosia; species Ormosia semicastrata. Next base: position 10,802,755 of record JAQQTO010000062.1, on the reverse strand, counting down.
CGATTAACATGAGGCTCTAATTAGTTAGCTGCTTTCCCAGAAACCAAGTTTATTAAGTCCTAACCGATTAGAACATGAATCTAATTGGTTATTCTCAATAATAGAAGCTTTTATTTTGAGCTTAAAGGGCCCCTAACCGATTAGGGTGCTTACATAACCGATTAGGCTTGTCATTTGGAAAATGAGAAGAAGCATGTAACGGCTATATTAAAGAGCATTTAATGCTCTCATCTACCCCCAATGACTATCAATGGCCCTTAACTATAAATTTAGGTGTTGGGCATTAATGAAGGGTTAGAAAAACTAAGACCAACAATCTGAGAATCACTATTGAGCATTAAAAATGAGTTTTCTCATCATTTCATATAATCCTCTATTTTGAGCTTCAACTTGTGTGAATCCTTAATACCATAGTTCTTCAATTTGTATTATCTGCTCTAGATAGAGTTTCTTCCATCTAAATCTTGTACAATCTGTTAAGAGAGGGTGAGGTATCCCTCAAAATTGTAAGGGTGAGGTATCCCTTGAATTTAGAGGCTCAAGCACAAGGGTGAGGCATCCCAAGGTGTATTGAGTGCTCTAATTTGTAAAGGTTGTCAAACACCTGCTTTCAATATTGAATATATAGTGGAAATCTCGAGTGATTGCTTGAGGACTGGACGTAAGCCACAAGTGGATTGGTGGCTGAACCAGGATAAAGCTTGATGTTTGGTCTTCTAAACTCAACTCTTTAATATTGTGCACTGTTTTATTGAGTTTACTTAAATACTATCTTACTTGATTGTTGTATTTATAAGTGAAAAGGTTCATCTCATCTATCCATTTATCTCTATTAATCAAATAGATTAAACGAAAATAAGAATTCAAGTATTTAACGAAAGATTTGCGAACTTGTTTTATATACTCAATTCACCCCCCCTCTTGAGTAATTGAGGCCACTTGGTAATAAGATGGATAATGGGTCAAAGGGTCAGGTTATGGGTTAATAGGTCATGGGTTGGAAATATTTTTCCCCTCTCTTTTTCTTTTTTTCTTCTCTTTTTTTTTTTAACAAAATGCCTTGGACAAAATTAGGTATTCACATCCACTCTTCGAGCTTATAATAGCATTAGGAAACTTATGTGAATCTTCTAAATCTAATACGGATGCGTCTGTTGTAGGTGATGTCATAGACCGAACTTGGAGGGCGGCATTTTTAGAATAAAAGGAGCTTACCTTCCTTACTGATGTCAGCCTATACCAATGGGTTGACTAGGAGATTTTAGACACTCATTCTCGTGTGATAAGTGTGAATGCTTATGTCTTGAAGCATATCAAATGAGTTTTTGATGATAACAAAAGCAAAAGAGAATATCAAGATCAAAAGAAAAGACCAAGATCAAAAGAAGGAAACCAAGAGGTATATAGATATAGGTCTTAGGTTTTCAATGTAAAATGCTCTCAAGTATCTCAATGATCTTCAAATGATTTTTTAAAGATCCTTTTAAATCAACTATTAATTCAACGTTCATCTTTTTGAAGATATGTTGATTTCAATTTTGGATTTCATAACTCAAATGTAAATCTTATCAAAATCCAAGCTCCAATATGTAAGGATTGACTAATACACTTAATCGGGGTAAAAAAATGTGTTCAAAGGATAAGGTAATCGATTACACATGTGTTGTAATCGATTACAAGCTAAACAGAGAGCTTGTAATCGATTACATTGAGCTTGTAATCGATTACAAGCATGGCAGAAGCCTTGTAATCGATTACACTGAAGCTGTAATCGATTACAAGTCTGGCAGACACCATGTAATTGATTACACAAGGTTGGTAATCGATTACATCCTGCCCAAAAAGCCAAGAACATATTGAAACAACCATGTAATCGATTACCATTATGGTGTAATCGATTACCACTGGTCTGAAAAGTGCCCAACAACTATATTAGGTGCATTAAATGTTGGATATTAAAGCACCCAACGGCTCTTTTAATGAAAAGTAGTTTATATACTTGTGTTGGGGCATCATTAATGGCTGACCTTGGTAACAAGTGGTGTCAGAGCTAGACTCTTGTGTAAAGAGCTTAGCAGCTTCAAGAGAAGTGATGACTTCAAATGGTTTTTCTAACGAAGCTTCTTCTATTAATTGACCTCCCTATTTCAATGGTGATGGTTATGTCTATTGGAAAGAAAGAATAAAATTTTTTATTGAAGCTATTGATATTGATGTGTGGGATGCTATTAAAAATGGCGCCTATGTTCCCACACGCATAGTAGATGGTGTGAGAATTAACACACCTAGAAGTGAATGGACAGATGAAGATAAAAAGAAGGTTCAATACAACTTGAGAGCCAAGAACATCATTACCACATCCTTGTGGCATGATGAATTCTTTAGGGTGTCAAATTGTAAGACCGCCTAAGAAATCTGGGATACCCTACAAGTAACTCATGAGGGCACAAGTGAGGTAAAAAGATCAAGAATAAACTTTCTCACTCATGAATATGAATTGTTTACAATGAATCAAGGAGAAAGCATTCAAGAGATGCAAAAAAGATTTACACATATTATAAATCATTTTGCTTCATTAGGAAAAACTTTTCCTAATGAGGATCTTATTAACAAAGTCTTGAGGTGTTTGAGTAGAAATTAGCAACCCAAGGTGATGGCTATTGTGGAATCAAGAAACTTATCAACAATGACCTTGCCCACCTTATTCGGGAAGCTCCAAGAGCATGAATTAGAGCTAAATATGCTTAATCAAAGTGAAGAACATGATAAGAAGAAGAAGGGGATTGCTCTCAAAGCCACCTCCTCCATAATTGAAGATGATGATGAAGATGATGATGAAGATGATGAAGAAGGAGTAGGAAACCTTGAACTAAACGAAGAAAATCTTAGTCTTCTTGTGAGAAAGTTTGAAAGATTCCTTAAGAAGAAAGGAATTCAAAAAATATCACATTTCCATCCAAAGAAAACTTATCACAAAAGGGAAGGAACCTCATCAACTCCAACATGTTATGAATGCGGTAAACCGAGACATATGAAAATGGAATGCCCCGTATATCTTAAGAAGTCGGAGAAGTTTGAGAAAAAATCCTTTAAGAAAAAGAAAGGAAGAAGGGCTTACATTGCATAGGAGGATAATGACAGATTCTACTGATAGCTCGAAAAGTGAAGAAGCTCATCTTTGTCTTATGGGTCAAGGAGAAGAAAGTGAAGAGAGTGGCACCGAGGTAACATCTTCTAGCTTAGATTCTTCATCTTCTTATAATGAATTACAAGATGTTTTTTAAGAATTACATGATGAATCTATGAGGCTCACAAAAATGGTTTTATCTTCCAACAAAACAATCTCCTTATTGGTAAACAAAGTTGCTATTTTAAACAAGGAGATTAATGAACTTAAGATTGAAAATGAGACCTTAGGACTTATTGATGCTAACTCATTGTGCTTGACTTGCTCTTCACTTGATAATGCATCCATTCAATTATCTTGCCCATCATGTAAATCATTTGAAAAGGAGGTTGAGGATATAAAAAATATTCTTGCAAGATTTACCTTTGGAAGAGATAATTTAAATGTGTTATTGGGGAAGCAAAAATGTATTTTTCAAAAAGCCAGTTTGGGATATAATCCAAATAACCATCAAAAGTCTTATAAGAATTTCTTTTTTTCCTCAAGTACATCAAGTAGCCCCTTTGTTAAATGTTTTCATTGTGGTAAGAAAGGGCATAGTGCATCCACTTGTTGTAACACCCTTTTTCGAAGGGTATCACATTTCAGACCAATTCTTCATAATTAAATAACTAATATCCCAAGTTATAAAATATTTAATATTATCTTAATACTGATTTTCAAAATTTCTTTTTTGTGGATGAAATAAACTTATCAAAATAAAATACACAAGATACAAGAATTGAATAACATACTTTACATATAAACAAAATTTAATTATAATCACACGTCCATAATACTTGCATAACTAAAACATAGTTAACCTAGACTGGCCCAAGTTCACAATACCTAGGAACAAGAGTTCTCCTCAAAAGACAAATTCCCTAGATGGGAATGTCCCGACGGATAGAAATTCAACCCAAAAATATATCGAAATTCTCTCTAGGAGTATAGTGAAATTCATTCCACAACTCCCTGATAGGAAAAATAACCTCTACATAAGCAACCATATAAAACGAAGTAATGACCCCATAGCGAGTCCTACTTACTGATAAAGTAATGTCACCATAATATTCTATATGCTCTGAGTCCCAATGAACACGCCAAGCAGCAGCACCTTCAAGAAACTGTAGTCTAAAGAAACCAAGCTGACCCCTCCTTGCCACCATCGTAGTCTTCACAGTTGTAAGCATAAAATAGAAACAGACAGAATAATACAATAAAGAGGTGAGATCCCTTACATCGCATACCAATATGGCAGCAAAGAAATGATAAACATACCAATACAGTATAGCGTACAATCCATAAAATAGCATAAAATCAACAGATATATTCATGATATTTAATACATAAATAATCTAATAATTTGCAACACAACATCAGACATAATGATAATATCATAATAATAATATATCACAACAATACTATATCATAATAGTATAAATGCTGACTATGCTTATGCACACAGACCCATTCCTACTCCATGGAACTAAACACAATTTCGGAGAGAATGATCTAGAAGATATGTCTGTCACTCGACTGCCGTGGTCAAAAGTGCTATAATTTATCAATTTATCAAAGTGTACAACAGGCATTGTACAAGACATTCTACACCAGATCGTGATTAGCGATAATGTCTTGGTCCGGATCGTCGGTGTGTTTGCATCAGTCTGATCCACGGCACAGGGGCACTAATAACTGGCCATTGTGGAAAACCTGCACCTCGATGCCCCCAAGGTCTACACTTGACCTACACTACGACCATCGCACCCGCACTGAGGTGTAATTCAAACTCCTAGGCATATAGCCTTAATCAAATAAGCTGACATGCTTTTCTATGCATGATGTATGATGTAACACCCTTCGATTTAATAAACATGACATAATCGTCATTATACCATGGATACTAAATTTTTGGCGTGCTACAACTTTCACAATAATATTTACCTAAATTAAACCATTATGCATATACAGAAAATATGAGCCACGGATGAAATAATACATATTCTGTCATTAGCACATATAATTCAACAGGCCAAAATCAAGATACAGTTCATAGGACTAGATAATTAATTTAAAGCATACATAGCGCGGCGCATTTCACATACCGCTCAAATTAAAATACATCAAGTTGGACTTCAAAATGCAGTTATACTCAAATTACACTTTAACATAAGTAGTGCAGAAGGAAACATAAACTACCCATAAAGACATTCACATCTAAGGAGTTGGACACTCCATCGGATCCACCTCGGGATCCTCCCCCGGGTCACCTGAAGATACAAAAACGGGATAGAATGCGGTCCCACGAGCAGGTGCCCTTGCAATTGATGCCATCGAATCCTCGTCGTCTCTAGGGGTGTGAAGCGGATCACCCCATAGCTCCCGAATAGGCAGAGAAAACTCCAGATGCACTGATGTAGTGAGGGTCAGTATGGGATCTCCATCGCGAGTCCTCATCACTGTCAAGATTAGATCCCCAACATATCGAATGCGCTCGCCGACCCAGTCGACTCGCCAAGCATTGACGCCCCCGGTGAACACAATCCTAATGATACCGATAGAACCCCTTCTTGATGATATCCACAAAAGCAGGAGGTCAATACCAAGTAAACTCTAGGAAAGACAATCTCGTCCCCTCTACAGTCTTTAACCAAATATCACATAGAACAAGAATGGTGCAAGCAAGAGGTGAGATATCCAAGTTCATTACCAATTATGGCAGCAAGAAACAGAAACGGTGTAGGACGCCCACATAGCATTACAAGAAATATAAACAACATCAAGAAGCAGGTATTAAACAACTTAACAATTTCAGGCAGTTATAGCGTCGATAAGATAACAGTTCCAATCATCATATAATTTAAATGCCAAGTAATATATTGACTCACTATATATATGTACACGATATCAAAGTCCTACTCCAAGGAGCTAGACACAAACATCGGAGAGAATGATCAGGGAGACATGCCAGTATCTCGTCAGCCTACAATCAAGTGCTTCCCAGAATAATAATAGTTTTGCGCAATAGGACTTTATACAGCGGCATTCCCACAAGATCTTGATATAGGACAGTGTCTCGGTCAGGATCGTCGGTGTGTTTAAATCGGTTTGTCTCACGGCCCAGAGGGGCTACCAACTGTACCTTGTGAGACGCCCGCGCCCCGATGCCTCCAAGGTCAACAGCAGGACCTACACTAGTCTATTCGCACCCGCACTAAGGTGTGATTCAACTCCTAGGCAACATAGCCTTGACAAATAGTCCATCGGACTTCCACAATGCATGATGACTCAATGCATATATCATGTATCTTTATCATTACATACTTTTCCACAATATGCCTCAATTGGCCAAAGTAGCATTAACACATCATTAGTCCTTCACATGGACCCACAAGATCATATTATTGATATTTAAATGAAATAATACACTTTCAAGGTTTATTATGAATTCTCACTTTAATGTAGCATTTATTACAAAGTTCGTCCCTAAAGGAATTCTCTTGATTAATTAAGGTTATTGTAAATTTATTCGCACACACACTTAGAAAATTATTCTAAGGGTCTCAAGGTCTCACACTCCCTTGTGGTAAAAATTATTCTAAAAATTACTCCAAGTTTTTATGGTAAAATTTCATTCTTGGTTCATTCCAATTTATGAGATCCTAAATAAATCCTAATTGTCCAAATTAGTTAAGTTTCACTTCAATATAATGTCTCTTATGAAATTCTTTTCATTATTAGCTTTCTTACTTTAAACTTAGCCATCCTCCTTATTAAGTGTCTTATGAATCTCAAAATTTCACTTACACTCTTAATTCTTGTTCCTCTAATTCCATTAGTCATTCTTTTTATTCATAATAAAACTTATTTAATTAAGAGTCTTATGATTCTCAAAGTATCACTTTAATTTAGCATTTCTCAATGAAATTCTTCTCTAGAGGAGTTCTCTCATTTTGTTAAGCTCCTCAGGTCCAAAGATTCCTTTTAGGTCATCAAAATGATTTCTTTCCATTTCATTATTACTATGTAATCACTTAATTAATTAAATGTTATAGTTGCATAAAGTTACATGAATTGGGCCATAATTAACCCTAGAGGTCTTGAGCCTCTCTAAGATTTGGATTCCCAAATTTTCATTCAATTAATTACATGTTATCCTTTTTAATTAATCATATCTCCAACTTGTTACAAATTTTCACCAAGAACACCCTATCTTAGGGTTCATGGCCGTGAGCCTCTTAGAAAAGGGCAAGGGTCATTTTGCTTCCATTCAAGTTTCCAATCCATCCAAGCACATCAATATACATATTAAATCAACCAAACAATTAACAAATTAAAAACAACACATAGTCATAAAAGTCATACAACAAAGAGAGTAACCCTAGCAAGGGTTTCTCACAACCAATCACAAAATCAAGTTTCCTACTACCAAGAGAGGTTGAAGAGGATTATCTCCCTCTTACCTAGAGGAGAAAACAAGTAATGGAACTCCCTTGAAGCTCCAAGTGAAATTCGGATTCCACCCTTCAAGGAAACCCTAAGAACATCAAACTCACAAGAATCACAATCAAAGCTTGAAAAGAGCATCCATGATCACCATAGTGACCATGGATCACAAAAATGGGATGGAAAGATGATAAAGTTATGAACTTTTACCTCAAAGTCTCCAACTTTAAAGCTTGATGGAGAAAAACGAAAATGGTGGATTTTGGTGGTGGTTACAAAAGAGAAGATATTCTAGGTGATGAGAAATGATAGAAAATGAGATTAGTTGAATGAAAAAGCTTGGATGGCCAACAATGGTGGTTTTGGCCGTGGAAGAGGAGGGAAATGGAGAGGAAAAGTTGAGTTTTTGAAGATGATCACCAAGGAGAAAAGCCTTAGGATGATGAGAGTATTCAAGAAATGTGATTTGTTGGAGCAAACAAAAATGGAGAGGTGATGGTGGTGGGTAGGTGGCCGGTGGTTTGGAGAGGAAGAGGAGAAGAGAGAAGTGGAGAAAAAATGAGAAAAGAAGAGAGAAGATAAATCTAGAGAGAGAAGTTGATAGGAGAAAAGATGATGACTTTTTGATTTTGAAATTAGTATAGGAAGCTTAATTAATTGAAAGCACAATTCTGGGCTCCAAGTAGAAGCATGCAGCCGTGTGGTGTGTGGGGGAGGAGAGAGAAGCGTGTTTGGCTTCTTTGAGAAGCTTGTTAGCTTTTTCAAAAAGAAGGATTTGATTAGACAAAAAGTGGATTGCTTTAGGATAAGATAGGGTGATAAAGTAATTAAATAATAAGGTGATTAGGATTTTAGGTATAGGTTATTATCCAATGGATAATTGTTGCAGTACACAAGCCAGTATTAATTATTTATCAGATAATAGAGCGTACTGCAAAATTTTATTTAACAGTGCGTACAGAGATTTTATTTATCAGATAAAATCTTGAAAAACGTAAACTTTGTAAACTGTGCCCAGCCTCGGGTTTAGTGAGATCCTCCATCGATGCTTCCACAGTTCAAGGTTTACTAGTCTCAGGGAAAACATTTTGTTTTCCCGGCTCTGCTTAGCGTGCACGTAAAATGAAAAATATATTAAAATATTTGACCTTTTCAGAAAAATCCACAAAAATTTTCAAAAATCACAATTATTGGAAAATGACTATTCATCATGAAACAAACAATTTTCGGAGCGTTCCACTGACTCTGCTTAGATTGCACGCAAAATGAAGAATATATTAAAATATTCGACGTTTCCGAAAAATTACAGAAAATTTTTCAAAAATCACAAATATTGTAAAATGACTATTTATGATGAAACAAATAATTTTTGTAGTGTTACACTGACTCTGCTCAGTGTACACGTAAAACAAAAAATATATTAAAATATTCAACGTTTCAGGAAAAATCTTGAAAAATTCCTAAAAATCTCAAATATTATGATGAATGAGATAATTTTCGGGATGTTACAATTCGCCCTTTCAAAAAAGAAATTTCGTCCTCGAAATTTGGTCTATCTTAGAATACATGCAGATATTGCTCTTTGTAGAATGTTTCCAGATCTTTAACGCAATTCCAACGGCTAACTTTGAGTTTTTTTTTGTGTAGAGTAACTCTTCTCATATGCGTCCAGTTGTCTTGAAGCATGCGCTACTACTACTCCTTCTATCCGCACAAGCTCACGTTCCCAATTCTAACACAAAGCATCAATAAGTATCTCAAAAGGTTCGTTGAGGTTAGGCAGAATCATCACTGGTGAGGTAGTTGAGTGTTTCTTCAACCCTTGAAAAATTTCCTCCGTATGCATCGGTCCATACAAAACTTGACTTTCTTGTATGAGTTAGATGTGAAGTCTTGCCACATTGAACAATTCTGCGACGAGTCTCCCGTATTGACCAACTAATCCCATATGGCTACGAATCTCCATTACGGTCGTTGGTCTTTCTCATCAAAGAACTGCTTCGACTTTCAACAGATCCATAGCAACTCCTTCCTTTGAGATCATGTGACCTAAAAGTTGAATTGCCTCTAACTAGAATTCGCACTTGGACAACTTCATGCATAACTTTTTCTTTTTCCTCAGAACTTGAAGAACAACAAGGTATGCTTAGTATATTCAGCGTGGTTCCTCCGAACTTCAAGAACATATCAAAATGTCATCAACAAGGAAAAGAGAGATTCTATTCAGGTAATCGACGGATATTATCAAAGCATTCATTACACAGAACGACATTATGAAATACTCGTAGTGCCCATAATGCGTTGAAAAAAAAAACTATTTCAGAAATATCTACTACCTTCAAGTGAACTTGATGATAGTCCAGAACACTAGCTGATCTTGGAGAAAACAACAACTTTCTTCATTTGATTCATTAAGACATCTATCCTTGATCTTAACAGAAATGTCACATAGGGTATGTTCTTCTCTAACCGTGCTGCATTTGGTGCACTGTTATGGTTCAAATTCAGGAATACATTTCCTCAGTTGAAGTATACTAAAAATATTATAACAGTCAGAAGGAAAAGATAGGGAAGTCACTTGGTCTACCACTGGACCCATCCAATGAAGAATATGATATGGTCCAATAAAACTTAAGAATGAGTTTTCGGGGATTTAAATCTAGGAAATTTCTATCCCAAGAGACACTAAATTTCTGTTGAAATAGAATGACGAGACATGGTTAGAAAACAACCAATCCCCTTTCTGAGATCAAGCCTATTCACGAAGAAAGCAAATAACTAAATTGGCAAAAGGGTTTCAATTTCTAACAACAATAGGATAATTTAAACAAGCTTGTGTAATGAAAGCTGGCTTACAAATGAGAACGGTAATATTCGGGTCGAAAGGAAGTAAATGCACAAACAACCCAATTCCAGAAACGAACTCTTAAAATTTCATTGGAATATTTCAACAGGATATAGTTATAAAATAACCAATTCCTTTGTTAACATTACATCTAATTTGTAAAAGAAGTAAACAAATCAGATCAATAGAAGGATTCAGTCTTTAACAGGTCATAGAAATAATTTAAATGACTTGGCTACCATTAACAAGTTCTTAGTAGCAAAAATAGAAATAACTTAGTCAAAAGGTGATGAAGACACAAACGATCCTAATAGACTCATACAATCATATGTCACAAGGAAATGGGTCATCCCCAGAATTATACAATGGAATCACAGGGTTATCTACTATAGCACAGTCCCTCTCTTCATATCTCTGATGTAAGGCTTCATCCTATTCAAAGTACAATTTCTAGCCACGTGTCCCGACTTTCCGCACTTGAAACAAATTACTCCTTTGATCGTACAGTCCCTTGTTAAGTGGTCCTTTTCGCACTTGAGGTAGATTACCCTCTTGATCTTACATTCCTTCATCGAATGGTTCTTTCTACACTTCTTACATGTCTGTAAAAGTGTCACGGGATGACTAGGTCTGTCACCCCTAACATTACCCCCAGATGGTTGCTGTCGTCGTTGATTCCCTAGTGGTTGCGAGTACAATTTCTGCTTGAACTGATTGATCATTCTATTATTCCTCTTTTACAACTTAGGTAGTTCAGAGTTACTCCAAAACTGAATTTCTCCCAACAAATTCTGAACCTCGACTTCCAACTCCTGTTGTTGTGCGGTCCTCAGATTCCGTTGTACTGTTGCTTCAGCCATTCCCCGCATTGCTTCCACAGTCGCATCCACTCCTTTGTTGTTGCGTTCCACATTCCTACGCGTACGTCTACTACAATTCATTGCCTTTCCTTCGAAAACAAATAGTCAAGAACAATGGAAACAAGAAGTAACCATTTCAAACAACATTGTCTCCTTTTGGAAACCAAACACAAAAGACACATAACACAGCAAGATAAACCAAATCATCAAACCCAAAATATTCTAACTTAAGCTCCTTCATCCAGCCTTCTATGGCACGATCTTCCGCAAGTCTTTAACTTCCAGGCAACTCCTTGAATCATACTTATGCCAGATATTCTTCCCCCAAGAGAATCCAGTTTTCCAAAACGTCTTAGACGCTTCAATCCACAAACCTTACAAGTCTCATTTAACTACCCATTTCTAACCCATTGGCTCAAACAATTCTAGAGGTAACACAACAAGGGTATAAATGCAAGTAAACCCTAGACAAGTTCAGTCATACCAGCTGAGCTTCTTATTAAAAGAACTTCTATTCGTTTAATACGCCTAGGTGAAGTCATAGTTTCTTGTTCACATAGAACATTACATATTGAGTGGGCCAATACTCAATATCATGTAACTATGCAACAGTAGCTACCGATATTCAACCTATGGTAAGCCATGCCTTCCTTTCCCAAACATCTCTATCAAGAGACAAGGAAGTGCACAACATACGAAGAAACTTCTAACATGCCTAAGCATAGTCAGTCCATACCCTGGCTCAATAGGATGAACTGAGCTCTGATACCACCTAATGTAACACCCCTCAATTTAATAAACACGGCACAATCATCATTATACCATGGATATAAAATTTTTGGTGTGCTATAACTTTCACAATAATATTTACCCAAATTAAACCATTGTGCATATACAGAAAATATGAGCCACGGATGAAATAATACATATTCCGTCATTAGCACATATAATTCAACAAGCCAAAATCAAGATACAGTTCATGGGACTAGATAATTAATTTAAAGCATACATAGCATGACGCATTTCACATATCGCTCAAATTAAAATACATTAAGTTGGACTTCAAAATGCAGTTATACTCAAATTACACTTTAATATAAGTAGTGCAGAAGGAAACATAAACTACCCATAAAGACATTCACGTCTAAGGAGTTGGGCATTCCATCGGATCCACCTCAAGATCCTCCCCCGGGTCACTTGAAGACACAAAAACAGGATAGAGTGCAGTCCCACGAGCAGGTGCCCTAGCAACTGATACCATCGAATCCTCGTCGTCTCTAGGGGTGTGAAGCGGATCACCCCATAGCTCCCGAATAGGCAGAGCAAACTCCAGATGCACTGATGTAGTGAGGGTCAATATGGGATCTCCATCACGGGTCCTCCTCACCACCAAGATCAGATCCCCAACATATCGAATGCGCTCACCGACCCAGTCGACTCGCCAAGCATTGACGCCCCCGGTGAACACAATCCTGACGAAACCGATAGAACCCCTTCTTGATGACATCCTCGAAAGTAGGAGGTCAATACCAAGTAAAGTCTAGGAAAGACAATCTTATCCCCTCTACAGTCTTTAACCAAATATAACATAGAACAAGAATGGTGCAAGCAAGAGGTGAGATATCCAACTTCATTACCAATTATGGTAGCAAGAAACAGAAACGGCTTAGGACGCCCACATAGCATTACAAGAAATATAAACAATATGAAAAAGCAGGTATTAAACAACTTAACAATTTCAAGTAGTTACAGTGTCGATAAGATAACAGTTCCAATCATCATATAATTTAAATGCCAAGTAATATATTGTCTCACTATGCATATGTATAAGATATCAAAATCTTACTCCATGGAGCTAGACAGAAATATCGGAGAGAATGATCAGGGAGACATGCCAGTATCTCGTTAGCCTACAATCAAGTGCTACCCAGAATAATAATAGTTTTGCGCAACAGGGCTTTATACAGTAGTATTCCCACAAGATCGCGCTATAGGATAGTGTTTCGGTCAGGATCATCGGTGCGTTTGCATCGGTTTGTCTCACGGCCCAGAGGGGCTACCAACTGTCCCCTGTGAGACGCCCACGGCCCGACGCCCCCAAGGTCAACAGCAGGACCTACACTAGTCTATTCGCACCCGCACTAAGGTGTGATTCAACTCCTAGGCAAGATAGCCTTGACAAATAGTCCATCGGACTTCTACAATGCATGATGACTCAATGCATATATCATGTATGTTTATCATTACATACCTTTCCACAATATGCCTCAATTGGCCAAAGTAGCATCAACACATCATTGGTCCCTCACAGGGACTCACAAGATCATATTATCGGTATTTAAATGAAATAATACACTTTCAAGGTTTATTATGAATTCTCACTTTAATGTAGCATTTATTACAAATTTCATTCCTAAAGGAATTCTCTTGATTAATTAAGGTTATTGTAAATTTATTCGCACACACACTTAGAAAATTATTCTAAGGGTCTCAAGGTCTCACACTCTCTTGTTCTTTCTTTTATTAGAATTACCCCAAGTTTTTATGGTAAAATTTCATTCTTGGTTCATTCCAATTTATGAAATCCTAAATAAATCCTAATTGTCCAAATTAGTTAAGTTCCACTTTAATGTAATGTCTCTTATGAAATTCTTTTCATTATTAGCTTTCTTACTTTAGACTTAGTCATTCTCTTTATTAAGTGTCTTATGAATCTCAAAATTTCACTTACACTCTTAATTCTTGTTCTTCTAATTCCATTAGTCATTGTTTTTATTCATAATAAAACTTATTCAATTAAGTGTCTTATGATTCTCAAAGTGTCACTTTAATTTAGCATTTCTCAATGAAATTCTTCTCTAGAGGACTTCTCTCATTTTGTTAAGTTCCTTAGGTCCAAAGATTCCTTTTAGGTCATCAAATTGATTTCTTTCCACTTCATTATTACTATTTAATCACTTAATTAATTAAATGTTATAGTTGCATAAAGTTACATGAATTGGACCATAATTAACCCTAGAGGCCGTGAGCCTCTCTAAGATTTGGATTCCCAAATTTTCATTCAATTAATTACATGTTATCCTTTTTAATTAATCATATCTCCAACTTGTTACAAATTTTCACCAAGAACACCCTATCTTAGGGTTCATGGCCGTGAGCCTCTTAGAAAAGGGCAAGGGTCATTTTGCTTCCATTCAAGTTTCCAATCCATCCAAGCACATCAATATACATATTAAATCAACCAAACAATTCAAACAAATTAAAAACAACACATAGTCATAAAAGTCATACAACAAAGAGAGTAACCATAGCAAGGGTTTCTCACAATCAATCACAAAATCAAGTTTCCTACTACCAAGAGAGGTTGAAGAGGATTATCTCCCTCTTACCTAGAGGAGAAAACAAGTAATGGAACTCCCTTGAAGCTCCAAGTGAAATTCGGATTCCACCCTTCAAGGAAACCCTAAGAACATCAAACTCACAAGAATCACAATCAAAGCTTGAAAAGAGCATCCATGATCACCATAGTGACCATGGATCACAAAAATGGGATGGAAAGATGATAAAGTTATGAACTTTTACCTCAAAGTCTCCAACTTTAAAGCTTGATGGAGTAAAACGAAAATGGTGGATTTTGGTGGTGGTTACAAAAGAGAAGATATTCTAGGTGGTGAGAAATGATAGAAAATGAGATTGGTTGAATGAAAAAGCTTGGATGGCCAACAATGGTGGTTTTGGCCGTGGAAGAGGAGGGAAATGGAGAGGAAAAGTTGAGTTTTTGAAGATGATCACCAAGGAGAAAAGCCTTAGGATGATGAGAGGATTCAAGAAATGTGATTTGTTGGAGCAAACAAAAATGGAGAGGTGATGGTGGTGGGTAGGTGGCCGGTGGTTTGGAGAGGAAGAGGAGAAGAGAGAAGTGGAGAAGAAAATGAGAAAAGAAGAGAGAAGAGAAATCTAGAGAGAGAAGTTGATAGGAGAAAAGATGATGACTTTTTGATTTTGAAATTAGTATAGGAAGCTTAATTAATTGAAAGCACAATTTTGGGCTCCAAGTAGAAGCATGCAGCCGTGCGGTGTGTGGGGGGATGAGAGAGAAGCGTGCTTGGCTTCTTTGAGAAGCTTGTTAGCTTTTTCAAAAAGAAGGATTTGATTAGACAAAAAGTGGATTGCTTTAGGATAAGATAGGGTGATAAGGTAATTAAATAATAAGGTGATTAGGATTTTAGGTATAGGTTATTATCCAATGGATAATTGTTGCAGTACATAAGCCAGTATTAATTATCTATCGGATAATAGAGCGTACTGCAAAATTTTATTTAACAGTGCGTACAGAGATTTTATTTATCAGATAAAATCTTGAAAAACGTAAACTTTGTAAACTGTGCCCGGCCTCGGGTTTAGTAAGATCCCCCATCGATGCTTCCACAGTTCAAGGTTTACTAGTCTCAGGGAAAACATTTTGTTTTCCCGGCTCTGCTCAGCGTGTACGTAAAATGAAAAATATATTAAAATATTCGACCTTTACAGAAAAATCCACAAAAATTTTCAAAATTCACAATTATTGGAAAATGACTATTTATCTTGAAACAAATAATTTTCGGAGCGTTCCACTGACTCTGCTCAGATTGTACACAAAATGAGGAATATATTAAAATATTCGACGTTTCCGAAAATTTACAGAAAATTTTTCAAAAATCACAAATATTGTAAAATGACTATTTATGATGAAACAAATAATTTTCGTAGTGTTACACTGACTCTGCTTAGTGTACACGTAAAACAAAAAATATATTAAAATATTTGACATTTTAGGAAAAATCCTGAAAAATTCCTAAAAATCTCAAATATTATGATGAATGAGATAATTTTCGGGATGTTATAACTCTTCCCTTCAAAAATGAAATTTCGTCCTCGATATTTGGTCTATCTTAGAATACATGCGGATATTGCTCTTGGTACAATGTTTCTAGATCTTTTACGCAATTCCAACGGCTAACTTTGAGTTTTTTTTTTTTGTAGAGTAACTCTTCTTATATGCTTCTAGTTGTCTTGAAGCATGCGCTACTACTACTCCTTCTATCCGCACAAGCTCACGTTTCCAATTCTAACACAAAGCGTCAATAAGTATCTCAAAAGGTTCGTTGAGGTTAGGCAGAATCATCACTGGTGAGGTAGTTGAGTGTTTCTTCAACCCTTGAAAAATTTCCTCCATATGCATTGGTCCATACAAAACTTGACTCTCTTGTATGAATTAGATGTGAAGTCTTGCCACATTGAACAATTCTGCGACGAGTCTCCCGTATTGACCAACTAATCCTATATGGCTACAAATCTCCATTACGGTCATTGCTCTTTCTCATCAAAGAACTGCTTCGACTTTCAACAGATCCATAGCAACTCCTTCCTTTGAGATCATGTGACCCAAAAGTTAAATTGCCTCTAACTAGAATTCGCACTTGGACAACTTCATGCATAACTTTTTCTTTTTCCTCAGAACTTGAAGAACAACAAGGTATGCTTAGTATGTTCAGCGTGGTTCCTCCGAACTTCAAGAACATATCAAAATGTCATCAACAAGGAAAAGAGAGATTCTATTCAGGTAATCAACGAATTTTATCGAAGCATTCATTACACAGAACGACATTATGAAATACTCGTAGTGCCCATAATGCGTAAAAAAAAACTATTTCAGAAATATCTACTACCTTCAAGTGAACTTGATGATAGTCTAGAACACTAGCTGATCTTGGAGAAACCAACAACTTTCTTCATTTGATTCATTAAGACATCTATCCTTGATCTTAACAGAAACGTCACATAGGGTATGTTCTTCTCTAACCGTGCTACATTCGGTGCACTGTTATGGCTCAAATTCAGGAATACATTTCCTCAGTTGAAGTGTACAAAAAATAATATAACGGTCAGAAGGAAAAGATAGGGAATTCACTTGGTCTACCACTAGACCCATCCAGCGAAGAATATAATATGGTCCAACAAAACTTAAGAATGAGTTTTCGGGGATTTAAATCTAGGAAATTTCTATCCCAAGAGACACTAAATTTCTGTTGAAATAGAATGACGAGACATGGTTAGAAAACAACCAATCCCCTTTCTGAGATCAAGCCTATTCACGAAGAAAGCAAATAACTAAATTGGCAAAAGGGTTTCAATTTCTAACAACAATAGGATAGTTTAAACAAGCTTGTGTAATGAAAGCTGGCTTACAAATGAGAATAGTAATATTCGGGTCGAAAGGAAGTAAATGCACAAACAACTCAATTCCAGAAACGAACTCTTAAAATTTCATTGGAATATTTCAACAGGATATAGTTATAAGATAACCAATTCCTTTGTTAACATTACATCTAATTTGTAAAAGAAGTAAACAAATCAGATCAATAGAAGGATTCAGTCTTTAACAGGTCATAGAAATAATTTAAACGACTTGGCTACCATTAATAAGTTCTTAGTAGCAAAAATAGAAATAACTTAGTCAAAAGGTGACGAAGATACAAACGATCCTAATAGACTCATACAATCATATGTCACAAGGAAATGGGTCATCCCCAGAATTATACAATGGAATCACAGGGTTATCTACTGTAGCACAGTCCCTCTCTTCATTTTGGTCTTCAGTCTGGGTGGAGGAATTAACTCTCCCTTGTCCGTGAGATTTTGAGGTGCATATATCTCTGATGTAAGGCTTTATCCTAAGCAAAGTACAATTTCTAGTCACGTGTCCCGGCTTTCCGCACTTGAAATAAATTACTCCTTTGATCATACAGTCCCTTGTTAAGTGGTCCTTTTCGCACTTGAGTTAGATTACCCTCTTGATCTTACATTCCTTCGTTGAATGGTTCTTTCTACACTTCTTACATGTCTGTAAAAGTGTCACGGGATGACTAGGTCTGCCACCCCAAACATTACCCCCAGATGGTTGCTGTCGTCGTTGATTCCCTAGTGGTCGCGAGTACAATTTCCGCTTGAACTGATTGATCATTCTATTATTCCTCTTTTGCAACTTAGGTAGTTCAGAGTTACTCCAAAACTGACTTTCTCCCAACAAATTCTGAACCTCGACTTCCAACTCCTGTTACTGTGCGGTCCTCAGATTTCGTTGTACTGTTGCTTCAGCCATTCCCCGCATTGCTTCCACAGTCGCATCCACTCCTTTGTTGTTGCGTTCCACATTCCTACGCGTACGTCTACTACAAGTCATTGCCTTTCCTTCGAAAACAAATAGTCAAGCACAATGGAAACAAGAAGTAACCATTTGAAACAACATTGTCTCCTTTTGGAAACCAAACACAAAAGACACACAACACAGCAAGACAAACCAAATCATCAAACCCAAAAGATTCTAACTTAAGCTCCTTCATCCAGCCTTCTATGGCACGATCTTCCGAAAGTCTTTCACTTCCAGGCAACTCCTCGAATCATAATTATGCCAGATATTCTTCTCCCAAGAGAATCCAGTTCTCCAAAACGTCTTGGACGCTTCAGTCCACAAACCTTACAAGTCTTATTTAACTACCCATTTCTAACCCATTGGCTCAAACAATTCTAGAGGTAACATAACAGGGGTATAAATGCAAGTAAACCCTAGACAAGTTCAGTCATACCAGCTGAGCTTCTTATTAAAAGAACTTCTATTCGTTTAATACGCCTAGGTGAAGTCATAGTTTCTTGTTCACATAGAACATTACATATTGAGTGGGCAAATACTCAATATCATGTAACTATGCAATAGTAGCTACCGATATTCAACCTATGGTAAGCCATGCCTTCCTTTCCCAAACATCTCTATCAAGAGACAAGGAAGTGCACAACATACGAAGAAACTTCTAACATGCCTAAGCATAGTCAGTCCATACCCTGGCTCAATAGGATGAACTGAGCTCTGATACCACCTAATGTAACACCCCTCGATTTAATAAACACGGCACAATCGTCATTATACCATGGATACTAAATTTTTGGTGTGCTATAACTTTCACAATAATATTTACCCAAATTAAACCATTGTGCATATACAGAAAATATGAGCCACGGATGAAATAATACATATTCCGTCATTAGCACATATAATTCAACAGGACAAAATCAAGATACAGTTCATGGGACTAGATAATTAATTTAAAGCATACATAGCACGACGCATTTCACATATCGCTCAAATTAAAATACATTAAGTTGGACTTCAAAATGCAGTTATACTCAAATTACACTTTAATATAAGTAGTACAGAAGGAAACATAAACTACCCATAAAGACATTCACGTCTAAGGAGTTGGACACTCCATCGGATCCACCTCAGGATCCTCCCCTGGGTCACCTGAAGATACAAAAATAGGATAGAGTGCAGTCCCATGAGCAGGTGCCCTAGCAACTGATGCCATCGAATCCTCGTTGTCTCTAGGGGTGTGAAGTGGATCACCCCATAGCTCCCGAATAGGCATAGCAAACTCCAGATGCATTGATGTAGTGAGGGTCAGTATGGGATCTCCATCGCGGGTCCTCCTCACTGTCAAGATCAGATCCCCAACATACCGAATGCGCTCGCCAACCCAGTCGACTCGCCAAGCATTGACGCCCCTGGTGAACACAATCTTGACGAAACCGATAGAACCCCTTCTTGACAACATCCTCGAAAGTAGGAGGTTAATACAAAGTAAAGTCTAGGAAAGACAATCTTATCCCCTCTACAGTCTTTAACCAAATATCACATAGAACAAGAATGGTGCAAGCAAGAGGTGAGATATCCAACTTCATTACCAATTATGGTAGCAAGAAACAGAAACGACGTAGGATGCCCACATAGCATTACAAGAAATATAAACAATATCAAGAAGCAGGTATTAAACAACTTAACAATTTCAAGCAGTTATAGCGCCGATAAGATAACAGTTCCAATCATCATATAATTTAAATGCCAAGTAATATATTGTCTCACTATGCATATGTACAAGATACCAAAATCCTACTCCATGGAGCTAGACACAAATATCGGAGAGAATGATCAGGGAGACATGCTAGTATCTCGTTAGCCTACAATCAAGTGCTTCCCAGAATAATAATAATTTTGCGCAACAAGGCTTTATGCAGCGGTATTCCCACAAGATCGCGATATAGGACAGTATCTCGGTCAGGATCGTCGGTGCGTTTGCATTGGTTTGTCTCACGACCCAGAGGGGCTACCAACTATCCCTTGTGAGACGCCCGCGCCCCGACGCCCCCAAGGTCAACAATAGGACCTACACTAGTCTATTCGCACCTGCACTAATGTGTGATTCAACTCCTAGGCAACATAGCCTTGACAAATAGTCCATCGGACTTCTAAATGCATGATGACTCAATGCATATATCATATATGTTTATCATTACATACTTTTCCACAATATGCCTCAATTGGCCAAAGTAGCATCAACACATCATTTGTCCCTCACATGGACCCATAAGATCATATTGTTGGTATTTAAATGAAATAATACACTTTCAAGGTTTATTATGAATTCTCACTTTAATGTAGCATTTATTACAAATTTCATCCCTAAAGGAATTCTCTTGATTAATTAAGGTTTCTATTATAAATTTATTCGCACACACACTTAGAAAATTATTCTAAGGGTCTCAAGGTCTCACACTCCCTTATTCTTTCTTTAATTAGAATTACCCCAAGTTTTTATGGTAAAATTTCATTCTTGGTTCATTCCAATTTATGAGATCCTAAATAAATCCTAATTGTCCAAATTAGTTAAGTTCCAATTCAATATAATGTCTCTTATGAAATTCTTTTCATTATTAGCTTTCTTACTTTAAACTTAGTCATTCTCTTTATTAAGTGTCTTATGAATCTCAAAATTTCGCTTACACTCTTAATTCTTGTTCCTCTAATTCCATTAGTCATTGTTTTTATTCATAATAAAACTTATTCAATTAAGTGTCTTATGATTCTCAAAGTGTCACTTTAATTTAGCATTTCTCAATGAAATTCTTCTCTAGAGGAGTTCTCTCATTTTGTTAAGTTCCTTAGGTCCAAAGATTCCTTTTAGGTCATCAAATTGATTTCTTTCCACTTCATTATTACTATTTAATCACTTAATTAATTAAATGTTATAGTTGCATAAAGTTACATGAATTGGACCATAATTAACCCTAGAGGCCGTGAGCCTCTCTAAGATTTGGATTCCCAAATTTTCATTCAATTAATTACATGTTATCCTTTTTAATTAATCACATCTCCAACTTGTTACAAATTTTCACCAAGAACACCCTATCTTAGGGTTCATGGCCGTGAGCCTCTTAGAAAAGGGCAAGGGTCATTTTGCTTCCATTCAAGTTTCCAATCCATCCAAGCACATCAATATACATATTAAATCAACCAAACAATTCAAATAAATTAAAAACAACACATAGTCATAAAAATCATACAACAAAGAGAGTAATCCTAGTAAGGGTTTCTCACAACCAATCATAAAATCAAGTTTCTTACTACCAAGAAAGGTTGAAGAGGATTATGTCCCTCTTACTTAGAGGAGAAAACAAGTAATGGAACTCCCTTGAAGTTCCAAGTGAAATTCGGATTCCACCCTTGAAGGAAACCCTAAGAACATCAAACTTACAAGAATCACAATCAAAGCTTGAAAAGGGCATCCATGATCACCATAGTGACCATGGATCACGAAAATGGGATGGAAAGATGATAAAGTTATGAACTTTTACCTTAAAATCTCCAACTTTAAAGCTTGATGGAGTAAAATGAAAATGGTGGATTTTGGTGGTGGTTACAAAAGAGAAGATATTCTAGGTGATGAGAAATGATAGAAAATGAGGTTGGTTGAATGAAAAAGCTTGGATGGCCAACAATGATGGTTTTGGCCGTGGAAGAGGAGGGAAATGGAGAGGAAAAGTTGAGTTTTTGAAGATGATCACCAAGGAGAAAAGCCTTAGGATGATGAGAGGATTCAAGAAATGTGATTTGTTGGAGCAAACAAAAATAGAGAGGTGATTGTGGTGGGTAGGTGGCCGGTGGTTTGGAGAGGAAGAGGAGAAGAGAGAAATGGAGAAGAAAATGAGAAAAGAAGAGAGAAGAGAAATCTAGAGAGAGAAGTTGATAGGAGAAAAGATGATGACTTTTTGATTTTGAAATTAGTATAGGAAGCTTAATTAATTGAAAGCACAATTTTGGGCTCCAAGTAAAAGCATGCAGCCGTGTGGTGTGTGGGGGGAGGAGAGAGAAGCATGCTTGGCTTCTTTGAGAAGCTTGTTAGCTTTTTAAAAAAGAATGATTTAATTAGACATAAAGTGGATTTGCTTTAGGATAAGATAGGGTGATAAGGTAATTAAATAATAAGGTGATTAGGATTTTAGGTATAGGTTATTACCCAATGGATAATTGTTACAGTATACAAGCCAGTATTAATTATCCATCGGATAATAGAGCGTACTGCAAAATTTTATTTAACAGTGCGTACAGAGATTTTATTTATCAGATAAAATCTTGAAAAACATAAACTTTGTAAACCGTGCCTGGCCTCAAGTTTTGTAGGATCCCCCGTCGATGCTTCCACAGTTCAAGGTTTACCAGTGTCAGGGAAAACATTTCGTTTTCCCGGATCCGCTCAGCGCGCACGTAAAATGAGAAATATATTAAAATATTTGATATTTCTAGAAAAATTCACAAAAATTCTCAAAAATCACAATTATTGAAAAATGACTATTCATCATGAAACAAACAATTTTCGAAGCTTTCCACTGACTCTGTTCAATGTGCACGTAAAACGAAAAATATAAAAATATCTGACATTTTTGAAAAATTATAAAAAAATTTCAAAAATCACAAATTTTGTAAAATGACTATTTATGATGAAACAAATAATTTTCGTAGTGTTACACTGACTCTACTCAGTGTACACGTAAAATAAAAAATATATTAAAATATTCAACGTTTCAGGAAAAATCCTGAAAAATTCATAAAAATCTCAAATATTGTAAAACGACTATTTATGATGAATGAGATAATTTTCGGGATGTTACATATGATCCAAACACACATACAATCATTATTATTAAAATATTTCACATGCCCTCGCCTTTTCTTGGCGGTATCATTAGTCAACATAACCGGGCCCACCACAACAGCCCAGCAGCAAACTGCTGTTACGTTCAATCGCGTAGCGATATTATCGCATTTTCTTAATCGCGTAATCAAAAATTATTATATTTGAGTTGCATTTTTAAAAGTTTTTCTACGTAGTTTCAATCGCGTAAAATATTTCTAACATATTTTAAGCTCAAATTAATACTTTTCTCATTTATTATCAAAATTTAACTTTATTTCCATAATAATCTCTCTTTAAATAATATTTCTAATATTTCCTCATGAAAATTAGTATCTTCTATTGTTGCCCAGAAAACTGTATTTCTTTATTTAAATTGGAATATTACAGCTTGAGATTTCCTAATGCGCTTCAAAACCCAAAGGGTGAGCTATACGTTAGCAAATTTCAAGTTTCAACTTTTATTTTACTTCATAACTTTAATTATGCTAATTTAATTCTATAAAATAGTTTACTTCTTTTTAGATCTAAAACCCATCAAATTAATTTCCTATTATTCAAATACCTACGTCTACACTTAGTAAAATAATTTTGGATCTAGGATATTAAAAATTGGCATGTTGGCTGAATTGCATTATATGTTTCATAAATCACAATTAATTATTTTCTAACACATTAATCTTTACAAAAACCTTTAATCTAATTTCTTATCATTAAATCACTCAATTAATGATTAGAAAGACAATTTTAGATATTTTGCTTCCTTGGTGGTGATGGAGGCCGTGAGCTTCTAGGGTTCTTTGGAACCTTCATACAATTTCCATCATGTGAATCACATCCTAGTTTATACAAAAATTAACATGCTTCCATAATCACACATTCAAGCATACTTTCAAAGCTATAAGCATACCAATCACATATTCAAGCATACTTTGAAAGCTATAAACATACCAATCACAAGTAAAGAAAGCTTAAACAATCAAGTGAATAAATCCTTATGGATTTTTCACCACAAGCACAAACAGATCCATTCCCTCACCACCACATATGGTCAATGAGGTTAATCTCCCTCTTACCTCGAAGGAAGAGAAAAATCCTTCTTGTTCCTTCTCTTATAGATTTCGTGAAGCACTCCCAAGAAATCATAACAAGCTTAAATCAAACTTAAAGTCATAAACTAAGTTTAACAAAGAGAAACCATGGATCAATCATGGCTTAGAAATTCAAGGATCAACTTAGAACCAAGAAATAAGAACTTTACCTTTAAGAATAAAAAACTCAAGCTTGATTTTTGAAGCACCAAATGGATGATTTATGTAAAACTCATAAGATGAAAGGTGTTTAGAATCACATATAGGTTAGGAAAGTGGTGTTAGATGGAATTATTGAAGTTTGGATGTGGGGTTTAGGTGTAGGAGCCGAGAGCTTCAAAGAAGAGCAAAGATGGAGTTTTTGGTTTTCTTTGGAAGAGAGAGAAGAGAGAAAAATGTTAAGTCTCAAAGTGTGATAAAATGGAATGAAATATCATATTATTCAAGTGAATGGCCGTGGAGTACATCTCAAAGAGAAGTCAAAACTTAGCTCCCAAGCTTTATGAAACAAGCACATGGCCTCACATGGTGTGCACATGGCTTAAGTCATCAAATGGTCATTCTTTGGTCATTAGAAAAATCATGAATATCCTAGAAATGCTTGGTTGGCCGTGGAGCTCAATAGGAAAAGTAACCAAGTCTTAATTCAATTAGCTTTCTAGCTACTCTTAATACTAACTTAGTTAATTCATCTAGTTACATTTGAACTAATTTAGTTAAGCCATTTAGTTACATACTAACCATCTAGTTTCATAATTAAGTCATGCATTTGTCTTGCATAGGTAAAGATTCTAGAAACTCTAGATATTTTCTTGTAACTAAAGACTCTAAGTATTAGAAAACTTAGTTAGCTCCACTTAGTTACTTCTTAGCCATTTTGAGTAGCTTAGTTAGAATATCTAGTTACTTGGCTAACTAGTCCAACCATTTTTGTTGACCAATTCTTATTGGTTTAGAAATTCAAGCCATTTATATTGATCAATTTCTATTAGTTAATCATAAAGCTATGTAATGATGATTCATAATTACACTTAAGATATTTAGCTTAGATATTTTCTGCTTAGATATTTTCACTTAGATATTTTCATTCAGATATTTTTCAAAAAATATTTTCATCTAGATATTTTACGTAGATATTTTTATGAGATATTTTACTGAGATATTTTCAGTTAAATATTTTATCCTTAAATATTTACTAGGTGAGTCATCACAAGAAGTTTCTAGAATGTGTGACTCATCGTGGTGAGTCACAGCGTGAGTCAGCATTCTACTACCTTCTAGAATGTGGTGAGTCATCGCTTCTACAAGCTTCTAGAAAAAGAATGACAAGACAAGCTTAAAATATCTTGAAAGAGTAAATAGTCAAATTGAATTTGTTTTCTTTAAGTTGAGTATCCAATTTGCCTTCTTCCTGCTTACCATTGGTCCATCGCTTTGACTCATCACCATCAAGATATTTTTCCAGAAGATATTACCTAATAGACAACAGCTACTGCTATTATTACATAATAGGTAATAGAAAACTCAGATAAAGAAAATTCTTGTCAACTGCTCCCAGTTTTGGGTTTAGTAAGATCCCCCGATCTTGCCTTGATAGTCCAAAACTTTCTGATTTAGGAAACTTTTTTATTTTTCTGGGCGCTCGCCTCAAACACACTTATAGCTCAAAATAATATTAAAATAATCATAAACTCAGAAAATTCCACAAAAATTCACAAAAATCCTAAAAATTATAAATTTTATATATATTTAAAAAATGAAGTTTAGGCATATATTTTAAAAATAATATTAAAATAATCAAAATAATATTAAAATATTCAAAATAATTAAAAATTCTTAAATATTCACAAAAACTCATAAATATTATAAAACATATTTATTTCAAGTAAAACGAAAAATCGAGGTGTTACACTTGTACTATTAGAAAGAATATAAGCACCAAGGTTGGAATTAAAATGGTTTGGGTTCCTAAGGGCACCTTACCTAACTCTAACACATAAGGACCCAAGACAATTTACATACCAAAGGTTAAAATTTGAATGTGTGTTGTAGGTGTACTTGAAGACCAAAAGCTCAAGTTGGTACCTTGATAGTGGTTGCTCCAAGTACACGACGGGTGACGGCTCCAAGTTCTCCTTTCTTGCACCAAAGAAGCATAGACATGTCACATATGGAGACAACAATAAAGGAAGGATTCTTGGAGTTGGTAAAGTTGGTAAGATCCCTTCCTCATCCATTGATAATGTTTTGCTTGTTAATGGACTCAAACATAATTTGCTTAACATTAGTCAACTATGTGATAAAGGGAATAGAGTAATATTTGATTCTAATTGTTGCAAAATTGAGGGCAAAGATTATAAGCATGTTAAGTTTGTTGGTCATAGGGTCAATAATATATATATGATACCTTGATGACATTTCCTCAAATGATGCTAAATGCTTTATGAGTAAAGAAAATGATTCATGGTTATGACATAGAAGAATTGCTCATATTCACATGGATCACTTAAACAAATTGGTTTCTAAAGAACTAGTAATTGGACTTCCAAAGCTCAAATTTGAAAAAGATAAACTTTGTGATGCATGTCCAAAGGAAAAACAAGTAAATGTCTCTTTTAAAGCTAAAAATGTGGTTTCAACATCTAGACCATTACAACTTTTATACATGAATCTTTTTGGTCCCTCTAGAACTGTGAGCTTTAGTGGGAATTACTATGCACTAGTGATTGTGAACGATTTTTCAAGGTTTACATGGACACTATTCTTGTCACACAAAAATGATACTTTTCAATCATTCAAAAAGCTTGCCAAAGTTATACAAAATGAAAAAGCTTTTTGTATTGCATCCATAAAAAATGACAATGGTGGTGAATTTGAAAACCATAAATTTGAAACCTTTTGTGATAAACATAACATTGAGCATAACTTTTCTGCACTTAGAATACCACAACAAAATAGTATTGTAGAAAGGAAAAATCGATCTTTAGAAGAAATAGCAAGAACTATGCTCAATGAAGGCACCTTCCTAAGTATTTTTGGGCGGATACGGTTAACACCGCTTGTTATATTATGAATGGGGCCCTAATAAGGCCAATTTTAAAGAAAACCCCCTATGAATTGTACAAAGGAAGGAAGCCAAATGTTTCACATTTTCATGTCTTTGGATGTAAATGCTTTATTTTGAATAATGGAAAGGATAACTTAGGGAAGTTTGATGCAAAATCTGATGAGGGAATATTTCTTAGATATTCTATACATAGTAAGGCCTTTAGAGTTTATAATAAATGAACTATGACAATAGAAGAGTCCATGCATGTTGCTTTTGATGAAACTAACCTAAATAAGTCGAGAAAGGAGCTTGTTGATGATGTTACAGAAATCTTGGCAAGAACACACTTGGAGAATCAAGAGAAAGAGCCCAAGAAGCAAGAAGAGAGACCCATTGATCACTCATAGCAAGAGGATTTAGAAATATTGGATCTACCCAAAGAATGGAGGACATCAAGATATCATCCTCTCGATAAAATGATAGGTGATGTATCAAAATGGGTAATCATTTGAAACTCTCTTAGAAATGCATGCAATCATATGGCTTTTGTATCTCTAGTTGAACCTAAGGACATAAATGAGGCCATTAATGATGATCATTGGATCTTGGCCATGCAAGATGAACTAAACTAATTTGAAAGAAATTAGGTTTGGGAATTGGTTCCAAGGCCCAATGAAGATCCAATCATTGGCACTAAATGGGTCTTTAGGAGGCTTAATAATAAGAAATAAAGCTAGGCTAGTAGCTAAGGGTTATAATCAAGAAGAAGGCATAGATTATGAAGAAACATATGCTCCCATAGCTAGATTAAAAGCCATTAGAATACTACTTGCATATGCATACATCATGGATTTTAAACTGTTTCAAATGGATGTTAAAAGTGTATTTTTAAATGGTTTTATACAAGAAGAAGTGTATGTGGAACAACCTCCTGGTTTTGAAAATTTTGAATTGCATAACCATGTTTTTAAATTAAAAAAGATTTTGTATGGTTTAAAACAAGCTCCTAGAGCTTAGTATGAAAGGATGAATAAGTTTCTTTTGGAAAATGACTTTTCTAGAGAAAAAGTTGACACTACTCTTTTCATCAAGCATAAAAAGCATGACATTCTTCTTGTTCAAATATATGTTGTGTGAAAATAAGTTTGCCCCAATGATTTAATATGTTAAGTTTTGATGATGACAAATATAAGACAAAAATAATGATGCTTATGCTTTATAGTTGTGCTTAATAGATGACAAATGCATCAAAAAAGAATATTGATCATGTTACATAGATATGCTTAATGACATATATTGTATCATGCATCATTATGTACTTCATCTAGTTATATTTCACTTAATAATCATGCAATGAGATATATGTAACATTCTTCATATAATATATCCAATAATGCTTTATATGAATTATAATGAATTAATATTGGATTTGACTCTATTTAAATAAAAATATGCAAAGTGGTCTTTATTGCATCCTCTATAGATATATCCATTAGTAATTGATAAATATCTTATTTGGATGTGTCTATGAGAGTCTTATACGTATGTTAGACTAACTAGAGTTATACATTTATGAATCATGCATATGAGGATATTGAGTTATAAAATTGGACTAACTATGCTTATTTTAATTGAGTAATATTTGTAGGATAGTCCAAACACCAAGAGTGAGCATTGGAATAAGAAAGAAGATCACATTCATGCTCAACTCAAGAAGAATAAGAATGATAAAGATGTTCCAAACATTTACAAGATTTGAAGAGAAGAAATTTTTGGAAGCTTGGATTACATCAAGAATTGATGATGGCAAAAGATCAAGTCCCAAGGTTCTTCAAGAATAGCTTATAGGACTTAAGATCTTGTGTAAAGGTAAAAAAGAATCACACTAAGTTCAAATATGTTTTAACATCTTTAAAAGTGTTTCTTACATGTTTAAATGCCCAACAAACTACTTTTGGAAAGTTAGTCTTGGTGGTAGTTCAAACCTTTGAAAATTAGCCAAGTTTGTGTTTTACAAAACTGAAATTTGTTAACTCTTTTGATAATAAATTTTAAACTACTTTGAGTTTTATTGTGAAACTTATTGCATATGAAAATAAACTCAAATATCTTTTCAATGAATGTCATTTGCTTTAAACGTGTAAGAAATGAAGAAGTTATGACCATTTAAAATCAGTTTTCAAAAACAGTCAAGTATGAGTTTTGAAAACCTGACCTTTGGTTACTCTTTTGATCATAACTTTCAAAATACTTTGAGTTTTGTTGTGAAACGTATTTCATTTGAAAATAGACTCAAAGATCTTTCCAATGAGTGTCATTTGCTTTAATCAGATAACAAATGAAAAAGTTATGAGCTTTTAAAGTTAGTTTTCAAAACTAGAAATGCTGTAATCGATTACACAAGTCCTGTAATCGATTACCACTTTGGCAGGGGCCATGTAATCGATTACCAGAAGTGTGTAATCGATTACCAAGTGCCCCAAAATGTTCCCAACGGCTATAAATGACTAGTTTTCATAAAAAATCATTTCTAAACACTACTAACATCTATTTTATCACTTAGGCTCTATATATAAGTGATTTTTGAAGCATTTACATCCTAAGAAACATAAGAACACTAGAGTTGATCCTTGAATCATCAAAATCATATTTTGAGCTTTAAAGTGTGAATCCTTGATACCTATAGAGCTTCAATTTGTATTATCCACTCTTGAGAGAGTTTCTTATCATCCATACTTTGTTCTTCAAGTTGTATATCTACTTTTGTGAGAGTTTATAATCTTTCTCTTCATCTTGAAATCATTGTAAGAGGGTAAGGTATCCCTCTAGAGAAAAGAGTGAGGTTTCCCTTATTTGTAAAGAAGGTGAGGTATCCCTCAAATTTGTAAGGGTAAGGTATTCCTTGTTGGTAAAGAGGGTGAGGTATCCTTCAAGGTTGTAAAGGGTGAGGTATCCCTTGAAGTTGAGGCTCAAGCACAAAGGGTGAGGTATCCTAAGGTGTGGTGAGTGCTCTATTGTGTAAAGGTTATAAGCACCCGTTGAAACTTGAAGATATAGTAGAAAATCTTAAGTAATTGCTTGAGGACTGGACATAGGCCACAAGTAGATTGGTGACTGAACCAAGATAAATCTTGTGTTTGATTTTCTCAACTCCATCTCTTTACATTTGTGCCTTAATTATATATGCTTGTGTTAAATTTGATATCTAACTTATTTGCTTGATTTATCCTATAGCCCAAGTTGTATTTATGAAATATCTAATAGTTATACCTTTGTTAAACTTATTTCGCTGCATTTATTAGTTGAGTTATTCAAAATGCTTAATTTTGCAAAGATGCTTTAAAATTTGTAATC
The DNA here is from genome assembly GCA_029884595.1 of Ormosia semicastrata. NCBI lineage: Eukaryota > Viridiplantae > Streptophyta > Magnoliopsida > Fabales > Fabaceae > Ormosia > Ormosia semicastrata. Next base: position 10,771,879 of record JAQQTO010000062.1, on the reverse strand, counting down.
ACCCAATTCATCCCCCCTTTTGGGTGATGGTTGCCATGGCTAACAAGTAGTATCAGAGCATCATGCTCTGGTAAAAGCTTAACTGCTTGGTGTTAAAGATCCTTATTTGTTGGCAACCATTAAAAGCTTTTCAAAATGAATGGTTTTGAAATTGATAAACTACCATTCTTTGATGGTGTGAATTTTGTTTATTGAAAAGTTAGAATAGAAATTTATATGCAATCTATTGATATTGATTTATGAGATATTGTACTTGATGGATTTATATACAAACCAAAACTAAGTTGGAATGCTTATGACAAAAAATACTTTTCTTTTAACATTAGAGCTATCCAAATTTTGAGAAGTGGTTTAAATGATGATGCTTATGGTAAAATTAAGAGTTGCTCTAGTGCTAAAGATATATGGGATGCTATTGATTCTATCTATCTTGCTAATGATGATCTTGTATATAAAGTTGTATATAGAGAGCAAGAAGAGCAAAAGCCATTGAAGGAAGCTTGTCATAGAAAATGTACTCAAGAAGATGCTCTTGAATCTTGGATGGACAACAATGAGGAAGATGGTGATTCCCTTAAAAAGAACTTTGAGGTAAATAATGCTAAACTAGATTATAGTCTTTCCTATGATGAGCTAAAATATACATATGATGACTTATATGATGGTTTGTTGAATTTAGAAAAGAAAAACTCATCTTGTTTAGAAAATATTTCCTCCATTGAAAATGAAATTGAAATCTTAAAAAAATGAATATGTTTTTCTTGATGAGGAATGCCTTTGAAATGTGAAACCTTAACTTCTTATGAAAAGTGCATTGATTTAGAAAATTAAGTTGAGGACTTATCTTCTAAATTTGCCAAAGCTAATGATTCAAATTGCTTACATTCTATGCTTGTTAATGAGAATAAAATTAATGTTATTCCATATGAAAGTTCAAGAAAGGCTTATGGCAAAAATAATTTAGAATATAAAAAATAACAAAAGGCTTAAGTTTTCTAAAAATGATCTTCAAATGACCAAGCAATCATTGAATTTAATTATTTATAATTTTTGTGGTCATCTAGGACATATTTCTCATTTGTGCAATTATAGAAGAAATTCTTATATGAGAAATAATATGGTATGGGTTCCTAAAGATCTTAAATGTCCTAGTACTAGCATTCAAGGACCCAAGATGAAGTAGGTACCAAAATGTCATCCTAATGTTTCAATTATGCAGAAAATTTCTCAAAAGGATGGGCAAATTGGTCAAGTGAAAAAGGAATCATCAAGGGGAATGCTTCTAAAGCCCATTAGTAGAAATTTTGGTCAAGGAAGGAAAATGGCTTCAACTAAAGCTTTTCAAGTACAAAATGTGAAACTTGCAAAGTTCAAAACACCAAAAGAGAAGTAATGGGTAAGGAAAAGAGTTTTCTTGATTACTAAGGCCAAGGTATCAAATATTTTAACTTCTTATGCACATTCACTTAAAAAGACAATGAATATGAGGTATATCCCATGTAGGCCTTATGTAAAGGATAGAATCATGTGCACTTGGTAAAATTTGAATATTATGTTTAGCACATGATTTGTAACATAAGGTTCTAAAATGCCTAGGTATGCTTGCATTATATTTGAAATTGCCTTAAGACATTTGAAATCAATTTGAATGCTTTGAGATTAGCCCTTTACTGTCAAAAGTGCAAAAAAAATTAAATTTTAGTAAACTGGTAATTGATTACAAGACCTTTGTAATTGATTACAAAGGTTCTGTTATGGGTGGTAATTGATTACACCAACCCTGTAATCGATTACAAGGTTCCCAGAAAGTTAGTAATCGATTACACCAAACATGTAATCGATTACATGGTTTCCAGAGGACTGGTAATCGATTACACATACATTGTAATCAATTACACAGGCTTTAAAAATGAGTTTCAATGCGCAAAAAGCCATATTTCTTCTGTTACTCACCTTTTTTCTTGGTATGTGCTTAATGATCAATGAAATGAAATATATTTTGCCCTTGTGAACTCATTTATTGTTTTTAATGCTTATTTGCTCATGAATTTGGTATAATGACTAACCTCTATGGATCCAAAATTGGTGGATACCAAAGAAAGTTCTTTGAATTGTATTGTAGGGTGACTATTAACTCAAGCTTGCATTAAAGTGAAATACAACTATACCACTTGAGGTTGGAAAAATTTGAAATGGTCTAAGTTCTCCAAGAATAATGAAAACATAAAAGGATGGCATAGAGAACCACAACATTCTCAAGGAGCCTTGATGCATATAAGTTAGAATCACCTACAAAAACTCAAAGAGTACACTTTTGGTGACATCAATCTCTTATCCTCATCTATGCTTTAAATTGAATATCATGTGATATTTGGAGAAGTAGAGAGTTGTTTTTACATGCCTTACATGATCATTGTTTGTCTCAAAATGCTTATATATGTTTTGATGATGATCGTGTCTTTCTTGACAAACTTGAATCTTGCTTTGAAAATGCTAAAACTATGCTTTTGGATCCAAGTGCATATGTTCTTCCTCTATTCTTGTAAGAGCTAACATTGCATGGTTGATAATATAGTACATGTTTTGCATTGTATATCAACCTAAATTATGCTTGTAAATAAGTTTAAATGATATTTGATTCTAACCCATGTTTTAGAGAACTTTTGAAATATAGTCATCAAATATTGAAATGTCAAGCATATATGGATAAATGAGAAATGTTGAAGGAAGAGGAACATGAGGAGACTTTCTTTAAGTGCAATGGAATGAAATACTCAATGGAAGAAAGTACAAACTCAAAGGACTTATAAATGAAGAACATTCTAAAGGAGCATCACTTTCTATCTAACCCAATAAATATCTCTATCCCTAAACTATTGTGGTATTCTATATGTTATGGATTATATGATACTTATTAATAAATTGATCTTAAAAGTTTAGATATTTTTCTTAATTGGACATTAAATTACTAGTTTTGTCATTGCATATGAGGTGGATGACATTAGTTCTATACATATAGCTTATTTCATCATGATGAATGTTTGATATCTATGATTTTCTTGATCTATGGTTTCTTAGTAGTATAACACTTATGAGAGTCATGCTTTTTTTGAAAAGAATTTCTTATTTGATTAAAAAGTTTTTGTAAGGCAAAATCTCCTATCATATTTGAAAGAAACTTTTAAAGTTTCATATCCTTAAGAATCCTTTGAACTTGTCTTAAGACCTTGAAAGTATTATCACCTCCTAATTGTCTTGAAAAATTAGAAATCATTCGATTTGTGCTATTAATGTAGTAATCTTTTCATTGCTTTGAAATGTTTTATTAAATCTTGCGAGAGTATTTAAGAAAGTTTCCAAATAAATCTTTTGAAATGTTCTATAGAGACCATCTCAATACTTCAAAAGATAAGCCTTGTTTGGCAAAAGTGTTTTATCTTTCCAAGGCTCTTGTTTAATGAGAAAGAGAGGAGATGTACTTTCAAATGTTCCTTTGACTTAGATTTGTTCACTCTCAAGGAATATATGGTTTCAATATAAAACCCTTCTACCCTTCTAAAATACTTTTGAAAATGTAATGTGTTATTATAAAATTCTTTTTGAAAGGAGGAGAAGTTTTAAGATGGTTTGTGATTGATGGATTAAGAATATATATCTTTGTCTTACTTCTTTTTATGGTAATGTGCTTATATAGTCTTGCCATGCATATTTCCCTTTATCTATCTTGTGCTTCAATAAGGGGGGGCTTATTTTACATATCCTTGTTGACTAAGAACATATACATAACTATGTTAAACTATTATGTTTGATATTTTGATAATATGCATATTTTGAGGAAGAGCCTAGTTCTTAAATTGTTGTTTATATCTCTTAGCTTACATCCTTATTTGACATGAAGTGTTTTATTGTTAATACTATCAACATGTCAACAAAGATCATCTCTTATTGTCTTTCCCTCTATCAATGAAAGAAGGTAAACATTCTTAAATTTTATATCTTTTGATTCTTTCATTGAGAAATGGTTGATATGTGACAAGTTGTATGATCTTTCATTTGAAAACTCAAATCCATGATCTTACACGAATATTTTGTAACTCCTAACAAGTGATATCAAGTGGTACTTATTTATCATATGATATGCAAGATATTATATGCTAGACATAATTTCTTAAGCTTATTGCTATCATATGCTAAATATTGATGTACCAAAATATGACAAGCTTTGCATGAATAATCTTTTATATCTTGAAAGCATGCTTGTTTCATCTTTCTATTCTTGAATCATATGTAAAATCAAATAGGGGAAGATAATCATGATTTTAATAACTTGAAGAAGTTTATGAGTTTTGATAATCCTACTTTTTTTTACAGCATGAGTTTTATCTATAAAAGGAGTGAAATATTATCTTTCCTTCTTAAGCCTTTTTGTTGATGTCAAATAGGGGGAGTAAAAATTGAAAAGAAAAATATGTTCTTGTCCTTATTATTTTGATATGCTTACATGAATATCTATTCTTGTATATTGCTAAACATATTTTTCTTTGATGATTTGTCATCATCAAAAAGGGAGAGATTGTGAAAATAGATTTGCCTCAATGGTTTAATATGTTAAGTTTTGATGATGACAAATACAAGACAAAAAGAATGATAGTTATGTTTTATAGTTGTGCTTAATAGATGACAAATGCATCACAAAAGAATGTTGATCATGTTACATAGATGTGCTTAATGACATATATTGTATCACGCATGATTATGTACTTTATCTAGTTATATTTTACTTAATAATCATGCAATGAGATATATGTAACGTTCTTCATATAATATATCCAATAATGCTTTATATGAATTATAATGAATTAATATTAGATTTAGCTCTATTTAAATAAAAAAAATACAAAGTGATCTTTGTTGCATACTATATAGAGATATCCATTAGTAATTGATAAATATCTTATTTGGATGTGTCTATGAGAGTCTTATATGCATGTTAGACTAATGAGAGTTATACATTTATGAATCATGCATATGAAGATATTGAGTTATGAAATCGGACTAACTATGTTTGTTTTAAGTGAGTAATATTTGTAGGATAGTCCAAACACCAAGAGTGAGCATTGGAACAAGAAAGAAGATCACATTCATGCTTAACTCAAGAAGAATAAGAATGATAAAGATGTTCCAAGCATTTTCAAGATTTGAAGAGAAGAAATTTTTAGAAGCTTGGATTACATCAAGAATTGATGATGGCAAAAGATCAAGTCCCAAGGTTCTTCAAGAATAGCTTATAGGACTTAAGATCTTGTGTAAAGGTAAAAAAGAATCACATTAAATTCAAATATGTTCTTATATGTTTAAATGTCTAACAAACTATTTTTGGAAAGTTAGTCTTGGTGGTAGTTCAAACCTTTGAAAAATAGCCAAGTTTGTATTTTGCAAAACTGATATTTAGTAACTCTTTTAATCATAACTTTCAAAATAATTTGAGTTTTATTGTGAAACTTTTCACATATGAAAATAGACTCAACTATCTTTCCAATGAATGATCATTTGCTTTAAACGGATAAGAAATGAAGAAGTTATGACCATTTAACGTCAGTTTTCAAAAACAATCAAGTATGAGTTTTGAAAAGCTGACCTTTAGTTACTATTTTGATTATAACTTTCAAAATACTTTGAGTTTTATTATAAAACTTATTTCATTTGAAAATAAACTCAAATATCTTTCCAATGAGTGGTCATTTGCTTTGATCGGATAAGAAATGAAGAAGTTATGAGCTTTTAAAGTCAGTTTTCAAAACCTGAAATTCTATAATCGATTACACAAGTCCTGTAATTGATTACCACTTTGGCAGGGGCCATGTAATCGATTACCAGAAGTGTGTAATCGATTACCAAGTACCCAGAAATGTTTCCAACAGCTATAAATGACTAGTTTTCATAAAAAATCATTTCTAAACACTACCAACATCTATTTTATCACTTAGGCTCTATATATAAGTGATTTTTGAAGCATTTACATCCTAAGAAACACAAGAACACTAGAGTTGATCCTTAAATCATCAAAATCATATTTTGAGCTTTAAAGTGTGAATCCTTGATACCTATAGAGCTTCAATTTGTATTATCCACTCTTGAGAGAGTTTCTTATCATCCATACTTTGCTCTTCAAGTTGTATATCTACTCTTGTAAGAGTTTATAATCTTTCTCTTCATCTTGAAATCATTGTAAGAGGGTAAGGTATCCCTCTAGAGAAAAGGGTGAGGTATCCCTTGTTTGTAAAGAGGGTGAGGTATCCCTTGTTAGTAAATAGGGTGAGGTATCCTTCAAGGTTGTAAAGGGTGAGGTATCTTAAGGTGTGGCGAGTGCTCTATTGTGTAAAGGTTATAAGCACCCATTGAAGCTTGAAGATATAGTGGAAAATCTCAAGTAATTGCTTGAGGACTGGATGTAGGCCACAGGTGGATTGATGGCTGAATTAGGATAAATCTTGTGTTTGATCTTCTCAACTCTATTTCTTTACATTTGTGCCTTAATTATATATGCTTGAGTTGAATTTGATATCTAACTTATTTGCTTGATTTATCTTATAGCCCAAGTTGTATTTGTGAAATATCTAACAGTTGTACCTTTGTTAAACTTATTTCGCTGCATTTATTAGTTGAGTTATTCAAAATGCTTAATTTATCAAAGGTGCTTTAAAATTTGTAATCACCTAATTCACCATCTTCTTTGGTGATAGTTGTCATGACTAACATGTTGATGATGTTATATTTGGTGCTACTAATGACTCTTTTTGTAAAGAATTTGCTAATATTATGCAAAGTGAGTTTGAAATGTCCATGATGGGTGAGCTCAACTTCTTCCTTGGTCTCCAAAATAAGTAAACAAAGGATGAGAATTTGATAAGTTAATCAAAATATTGCAAGGAGTTGCTCAAAAAGTTTGGAATGGAGGGTGCCAAGCAAATGGCTACGCCAATGGGCACTTCTTGTTACTTGGATAAGGATGAAGGAGGTAAATCTGTAGAAATTATGAAATATAGAGGTATGATAGACTCACTTCTTTATCTCACAGCAAGTAGGCCAGATATTATGTTTAGTGTGTGTATGTGTGTTAGATTTCAAGCAAATCCTAAAGAATCACACAAAAATGTTGTTAAAAGAATCATGAAATATTTAATAGGCATTTCACAAATGGGATTATGGTCCCCTAAAGGTACTTCTTGTAACTTAATTGGGTATTCCGATTTTGATTTTCTTGGATGCAAAATAGATCAGAAAAGCACTGGTGGGACATGCCACTTGCTTGTAAGCTCACTAGTTTCTTGGCATAACAAGAAACAAAATAGTGTGGCATTGTCTATAGCTGAAGTTGAATATGTCGCAGCTGGAAATTGTTGTGCTCAAATCCTTTGGATGAAGTAATAACTTCTAGACTATGGTCTTAAGCTTGATCACATCCCTATAAGGTGTGATAATACTAGTGCAATTAATTTGTCTAAAAATCTCATTTTGCATTCTAGAACAAAACATATTGAAATAAGACATCATTTTATTAGGGATCATATATAAAAAGGTGATTGCATACTTGAATTTGTAGAAACTACTAAGTAACTAGCTAACATTTTCACTAAGTCCTTGGCAAAAGAAGCATTCTTCTATATAAGAAATAAACTTGACATATTGGATCAATCACGCATAAGCTAAAAATCTGCACAAATTCACCTTGTTACATCATATATCACTTTTGCTGCATAATGTATATGGCTGCTGCATAATTTGAAATTTTACTGCATAACATATGTTTTTGCTACATAATGATGGTGTTTTGGTGGTAAATTTTCTTGTTTTTTTAATCATTCCTAATTCCAATACTGACTTGAGTGTCAGAATTTTCCCAAAGTTGTTTTGTAGGTACTCCATCATGACAAAGTCCACCAAGAAGCTCATTCTAACAAAATGGTTTAAATTCTTGGTAAAAGTGGTAATTTTGCATAAACATGTGTTTTAGATCAAGAACTAATCAGTTTGTATGCTTGCATGATGTTTGAAATTGCTTTAAGACTTTTTGGAACTAATTTGAATGTTTTGAGATTAGCCCTTTACTACTTAAAATGCAAAAATTGAGTTTTAGTAAACTGGTAATCGATTACAAGACCTTTGTAATCGATTACAAAGGTTCTGTCAAGGATGGTAATCGATTACACTAACCCTGTAATTAATTACAAGGTTCCCAGAAAGTTAGTAATCGATTACACCAAACATGTAATCGATTACAAGGATTCCAGAAGGCTGGTAATCGATTACACCAAACATGTAATCTATTACATGAATTCCAGAGGGCTGGTAATCGATTATTCACCCATTGTAATCGATTTCACAGCAGGTTTAAAAAGGTTTTCAGCGCGGGAGCAACCATTTTCACTTAAACCTTTTCATTTCTCTCTTCTGCTCCACGACCTCTCTACCTCTCCTCACATCACCCCCAAACCTTCAATTTCTCTCTCATTTCTTGGCCAAATCATCCTATTTCACCTCCATACTACTCGAATCTCTTCTCATCTTCATAATCCCCAATCAATTTCACCAAAAATCTCCTCAATCTTTATCCTCCATCTCTCTTCACGCTCCCTCTCTCCCTCTAGAGTCCTAACTTATGTTTTCACTCTTCCTCATCAACCTTCCAAACTTCTCCACCACCAAACACCACGTGGGTTCCATCAATGGCAGAATATTCTCGACGCACAAAACATCCAAGAATAAGGACCAATATTGGAGAATCCTCTAGTGCTCCTCCATGCAATATCTCTGGGCTGGACCTCACACGTCACTTCTCCACCACCAAGAAGGTAGAGTTATTCAGAAAGAACTTCCAATTGAGGAAACTCATATCTCCAAGGTATCTCCCTCAATCCTTCTATTCAAGTGAACCCTTAGAGTGCTTTAGATTAATAGAAAGGTTAGGTTTACTAGGCTTCTTCAACATTCATAAGGACATTTACCTGAATCTAGTTAGGGTATTTTATGCAAACCTAAGTTATGAGAATGGATGTCTAATATCTGAAGTAAAGAAGAACCAAATTAAGGTCACTAGGGAAGCATGGTGTAGGTTGACTAAGCTTGATTATCATGGCACAAAATTTTATGGAAATGAGGATGCTTGGGGAGATGATTTTGAGTACAAGGCTGCATTAACCTCCCTGACAAGGTTTGGATATGAAATGCCTAGGGAAAGGAAGAGGGTGATGGCCACAGGTTTAACCATGGAAAATAGGATCCTTCATTATCTTGTGACAAGAGGGTTAATTCCTAAGGGAGGAAATTACTCCCAAGTATTAAGAGATGATGTGGTGGTTTTGTGGGCCATGACTACAGGTAGGCCAATCAACTAGGCCTATTACATAATTCAGCACATGTTGGATGTTAGGAAGAGGAAGAACTCTGCTGTAACACCCTCTCCGAAGGGTTTCACATTCAAACTAACTCCTTATAAATAATTAATTACCCAAGTTATAAAATATTTAATTTCATTTAAAAATGGGTTTCAAAATTTCTTTTTCGCGGAATACATAAACTTTATTGAACTAGAAAATATAAGAACTGAATAACATACATCTCTCATATATATCACATAGATTCATGACATCTTCATTACATAAAACTTATATATTCTAGATAATATTTAATTACCACATATAAACTTGACCTAGCCCAAGCCAAAATACTTGAAGAGTAAGGTTCTGAACCTGATCCTCTCCCGGATACTCTAAAGGCACATTCTCTGGTTGAGGTGTGTCTCTTTGAACAGGAGTCTGAGCGGTTGACTCTGTAGAGTCTTCACTAGGAAAACGGTGAGCAATGTCCCATAGTTCTCCAATAGGTATGAAAAAATCTACATGTACACAAGCAGCATAATATGTGATAGTAGGGTTTCCATGGAAAGTATCACTCTGGGATAGAGTCACCTCTCCTACATAACTAAAACGTTCAGTAGCTGAGTCGACACGCCAGGCATCAATGCCATCGTGGAATTGCACTTGCATATAATCAGTGAAATTCCTCCTTGCAGTCATCGCAGTCTTTACAGACATAAACATAAAATAGAGATAGATAGAATAAAATAGCAAAGAGGTGAGATTCCCTACATCGCATACCAATATGACAACAAAGAAACGATACGAATAACAATGTCGTTCCATACATACAATTCATAGATTAATATAAGATCAGAAGATATATTCAGAATATTTAACAGATAAATAATCCAAGAAACTTGTAACACAATATCTGACATAATGATAAGACCACAATCATAGTATATCACAACAATCATAATATATCATAACAGCATAAATGCTGACTATGCATATGCTCAACACAATCAGATCCTTCTTCATAGAGTTTACTCAAATTCGAAGATGAACACCCAGAAGATCTGTCCCCCCTTAATAAGAAATAAGACAGTCTATGCTGGATAATGAAAAGTAATAGTGTTCGTTGGGATATCAGTGCGTTGCAATCGGTGATCACAGCCAGGGGTTTATATATATATATATGTGTGTGTGTGTGTGTGTGTGTGTGTGTGTGTGTGTGACTTAATGTCAATTTGATCTGACTCAAGGTCAACAAGTGAATCACCGCACCCTGACGTCCCCCAAGATTCCTCCTACTATCCTGTGAGTTCTCGTCCATTCCTTAGGCATAAAACGCCACAACAAATACACAGTATTTGTACACAGTACGCATTATAAATGATTTAAACATATATTATCATCGATCACACAGTATTTCATATTTATATGCCGTTATACGGAAGTATCACCGTATAATGTTCAAAATACTTTTGTTCAAAAATAGAGTACTGTTGTACTGTTCCCAATGATATTAATGCAACCGCACATACACATATAGATTGTCCAATACGATTAGTATCTATGGTATTATATAACCGCCCATACAATCGATAATACCAAAGATCCACTCAGGTCCAATACTTCAGTTTCACAATTTTAGTTCAAAACGTCGGCTCTACAACAAAACTCGTCGTTCCTTTAAATTGCATAGTAATATTATCGTGTTTTCACAATTGCGTAACACTTTTGTTACGTTTTCAAATCGCGTACAGGTTTTTCTAACATTTTCTCAGTCACGTAGAGATTTTAAAACATTTTTCAATTGCATAGATAAAATTACTATTTTTAAATCGCGTAAAATATCTCTAACATATTTTAAATCCAAAATAAGATTTTCTCATTTAGTACCAAAAATTGACTTTACTTTCATTATTTGCATAATAGTCCTTCTATAAAATAATAATTACATAATAGTCCCTCAAGAAATAATATTTCCAAAATAGTCATCTTTTAAATAATATTTACAATATAGTCCATTTTTAAAGAATATTTTCAATATAGTCCCTCTTTAAATAAAATTTTCAATATAGTCCTTCTAAAAATCAATATTTCTATTATTTCCCAGAAAATTTTGTTTCTTAAAGTTACTTGGGATATTACAGCTCAAAATTTCCTAACGCGCTTCAAAACCCAGAGGGTGAGCTATACGTCAGTAAATTTCAAGTATTGACATTTATTTTACTACATAGCTTAATTAGATCAATTTTAATTCTAAAAATTAAAATTACCTTTATTTAAATTTTAAAACTTACCAAATTGAGTTCTTACCATTAAAACACCTAAGTTAACACTTAGTAAAATAATGTTGGATCTTGATCATCAAAAATTGGCATGTTGGCCAAATTTACAAATTGCTTCAAAATTCATATAGAAATCATTTTTCTAACACTTTAAATCCTTACTTAATTGAACTTCTTGTCATAAAATCATTTAATCCTCAATTTGGAAAATAAATTAAAATCCTTAATCCTCTTGATAGTGATTAGGCCGTGTACCTCTAGACTCTTTGGAGTCCTTATACAAATTTTCTCATCATATGAATCACATCTTAAATCACACAAGTATCGTCATGTTTCCAAATTCACATAGGCAAATATATTATCAAAACTATAAGCATATCAAACACATATACAATTCATGCATACTTATCAAAGCAGTAAAACAATCACACAATATAATCTAACAAACACAAACCAATAATTACACAATCGAGTGAATAAATCCTCACATGGATTTCCACTCACAAACACAAACAATTCCATTTCTTCACCGCCACATATGGCCGATGAGGTTAATCTCCCTCTTACCTGGTTGATGTCCTCCTAGCTTTTTTTTTTTTTATAAAACTCTTCAAGTTCCTTCTCCTCTAGATTTCGTGAATCACCCAAACAATTTCCTAAAATCTTAAACAAATCCTAAAGTCATAAACAAAGCTTAGGGATAAGAAATCATGGATCAATCATGGTCTAGAAAATTAGAAATTCATCTTAGAACCAAAGAATCAAGAGATTACCTTGGATGTAAGAAATCAAAGCTTGCTTTTTGAAGCACTTAGAGTAGGATTTAGGTTAAACTCACAAAAGGAAAGATGTTTAGAATAAGGTTTGGGTTTGGAAAGTAAAGTTGGATAAAATTATAGAGGTGTGGAGATGGGATTAGGCTATGGAGGCCGTGAGCCTTTAGGAAGAAAAAGAAGATGTGTTCTTAAGTAATTTGAGAGAAAAGATAAAGGCTTATCACAAAGTGAGAGAAAATGCAAATGGATAGCTAATTCAAGAGTGAATTGCTGTGAGGTGAGTGATAGGAGAGAATAAAGACTTAATCCACTTGATGGAAAGTAGCACATGGCTTTACATGGATATCACATGGCATAGGTCACTTAATGTAACACCCTAACTTTTGGGATAATTACAATATAGTCCCAAAATGTACTATTTTGTGAATTCTGTGAGCAGTAAATTAAATTTGATTGTTTCGTGAGTGTCTTTGGTTGTTGTGTGTGATTTGCTCCAAGCAAAGGAAATAATAATTTTTTGGCTGAAAAAATCTTATTTTAATTAATTGGAACTAGGGGATCTTACTAAACCCAATTCTGATTGATATATATATTAATCTTGTAATTTTTAGGATTTAACTGTGCAATAAAATAATTTTATATTATTATAATATTATTTTATATTACAAGATCCTCTTTGTCTCAAAAACAGTAGAAATCTGCTTTGATTTGACCACGGATCTTTAAAAGTACTGTGGGACCCGCGTTTAAGAAAAGCAGTCAACTATGCTGACTGGACAAATTCTAGCCAATGAGAGCAAGTCAACAAAAGTGGCTTGACTTTTTAAACCAATAGGAATAGGTCAAAATATGAAGCATAGACTTTACTTTGGACCGTTGGATGAAGACTTAGTTAGGAAGCCTTTAATTTCAACCGTTGATCAAATCAATGGTGAGATTAGAATTCTAGTTTTATGACTAATCAATATCTACCTTAGATGTAATCTAGGGCTAGGAATTAAAGATGAAATCAATGGTTAGTAGTTAATTAATCCTAATTTGATTAACTAATTACTTAATTAGCTAACTAAGTAAACTAGCTTAATTCTTAATTAGTTATAATCTAAATACTAATTAAATATCCTAATATTGATTAAAGGTTATAATATATACTAATATATATTAAACTAATTAATTATATAATTAGAATGTTAATTAAGATTGATTAGGATATTTAACCTAACTAATTGCCTAATTTATTAGCATGCAATTAGGAGTAATTTGAGAACAATTAAGTCACTAAAATCCTAAGGAGCTACACGGTTTGCGCAGCAGATTGGGAGGCTTGGTTGGCTTGATTGTACAAGGTTCTTGAACTCTCCAAATTGTCATAAACCATGTGCACCACCATGTGAATTCAATTGGATATTTATTTAGCAAATTCAATCACTCAACCTCACCCAAAAATAACCACACGGCAGCCCCCTTGTTTTCACTCTTTAATATTTATTTTTCACACTTATCATATTCAAGCTTCCTTTTTCTCTCCAAAAATACCAAGAACCCAAGCTATTTTTCCTTCCACTTTCTCTCTCTCTATTCGGCCAAGACCCTAAACCCACACCAACCAACTTCTATAATTTTATCTCTTAGCTTTTCTTAAACCCAAATCCTATTCTAAACACTTTTCATTCACAAAGTTTTTCCAAAAACCGACTCTATCTAGTCCAAAATCAAACCTTTTGCTTACCTACTTAAGGGTAAGTCTTGATTCTATGGTTCAAAATTTGATTTCTAATTTTTCTAACCATGATTGTTCCATGGTTTTTCAATATTAAACCTTGTATGTGTTTTTACTAATTGATTAAAAATTTTAGGGATTTGTTTGGGAGATTGCACGAAAATTTAAAGAAAGGAGGAAACTAACCGATTAATTGTCTTCAAGAGGTAAGAGGGAGATTTAATCTCATCAACCCTACGTGGTGATGGGAAAATGGATTTGATTGTGTATGAAGAATCCATAAGGATTCAGTTTGTGTGATTGTTTATGGTCTTTATTATTTGTGTGATTGTTTAAATGCTTTCCAAGTTGTGATTGATTTAATTGTCATGCATGTTTATAGTATTTATTATTGATTTTAATTGCTATGCATGTTTATAGCTTTAAAATATATTGTATGTATATTGTATGTGATTATATAATTGCATGTGTTTATAATTGTATAATTATTAAAGTATGATGTGAATAACATGTAACGATTTGCATGAGTGTTCCAAAGAACACAGAATGAGGCTCACAGCCTTACACTAAACAGAGAACCAAAATGTTCTTAGTAATTTTTTAAATCACTGATTTAAAGGATTTAGGTGAAATAATAAATTTAAGAATGATTTTGATTTAATTATGGCCAACATGTCATTTAGTGTATAATTGAATGCCATTTTATTTTTGATTTTGGCCAACATACCATTTTATTTTCTAAGATAGGTTAGGTAATGGATTTACAAAATAAATTGATTCCAATGAATCTTTGAGAAAACAAAAAGAAATAAACTCAGTCCTAGAATTCTAAATTAGCAAAATTTAGTTTAAGTAAGAACTAAATCAGACGCTTGAAAAATACTAACGTAAAGCTCATTTTATAAATTTTGAAGTGCGTTAGCAAGTTTCAAAGCGTAATTATTGGGTAAAAATAAAATGAACTATATTTAGTGGAAAACGACAAAAATACCTTACACTGATTTTATAGGCAAAGTGCTGCCAAAATTTACTAAAATCATACTTATAAAATGAAAAGATTCCATACTATATTTAGAACATAAGGAAAATACTCTACGTATTTTAAAAGTACTAGATATAGTTTTACACATACTTAAAATGATGATTTTAAGCTATTCGGTTAAGAAAATGAATTAAAAATCTAACACGATTGAGAAAATGATTTAAAAACATTACGCGATGTTCAAAAATGTCAAAACGTACTTACGCGATTTAAAAACATTTATGAAAATGATGAGATTGTGAAAACGCGATAAAATTCCTATGCGATTGAACGATACAGTGAGTTTTGCTATCGGGCCAAAGTGGTGGACCCGG
The DNA here is from genome assembly GCA_029884595.1 of Ormosia semicastrata. Lineage (NCBI taxonomy): Eukaryota > Viridiplantae > Streptophyta > Magnoliopsida > Fabales > Fabaceae > Ormosia > Ormosia semicastrata. Next base: position 10,756,371 of record JAQQTO010000062.1, on the reverse strand, counting down.
ACATGTTATGGTGTAGTTCTGTCAGGTAGGACATACTATACTTTGGTATTTTGTAACTAAGGATATTTTCGTAATTATGGTAAAATTTGATAATAAGGGTATTTTTGTAATTTTAGATCATGCTTAGAGTGTTGTGTCAATTTGGTTGATTATTGGCGATTGATTGATGAGGCGAATTACACCGTGTTTTGGTGTGATAAGCGTAGTGTGGTTCATTTATGAACTTGGAGGCATTAGTGTGCAGAGAATTCCATATGTGGAAAGTGGTAGCACTTCTGGGCCGTGGTAACGGGCAACACACTAATGATTTTGACAAGCACTATTCTTAATCGAGATCTTGAGGAAACTATTACGTACTATGCCTGTAGTGCACGGTGTATTGACTGTGTACTACTACACGATGTTTGGACTGTGGACTATAGACACGATGTTGGACAGTGCAATAGTTTAGTTGGACAGCCATAAAGTATTCTTAGTTTCTATTCGGATCATTCTCTCAGATATCCGTGTTTAGCTCCATGGAGTAGGAACAAGTCAGTGTGTTTATCATTCATCATATGCCTTTTAAATGTTTATTATGTTCATGCATTATCTGCATTTTACTGCTTACCATAATTTGCGATAAACTGTATGATTTATTGCTTATATATATATTATGCATGATATAATGGTATGTGTTACTTTAATATGTATTGCTTGATATATTATGCATGATATATTAGTATGTATTGTTGTGATAAATGTGTTGTACTGTCGTTTTCTTTGTTGCCATGCGGGTAGTGATGTAGATTGTCTCACCTCTCTATATGTTTTCTCGATATTATTATATTATTTCCGTAAAGAGTTTAAGGAAGAAAAGGATCAGCCTATTGAAATAGAGTATCCGGACGAGCGACAGCCGGGTGAGCTGTACGAGGAAGAAGAGTCAGTAGATCATCCTTATCATCAAGACTGATCTTGAGATCATGGCATTGCCAGGATTTTTCGGGTTTGTGAGACTTGAGTTTCACGGAGGTTCTGAGGCCTGGCGTATGCGAGTGGATAGAGGGACAGTTATGTACGTGGGACATCTGACCGTGTCCCTATGTAGAGAGTATGATGGAGATGTCATATTTACTACTATGTTATATTTACATCTAGAGTTACCTCTGACTCTTAGGCGTTACTGGCAGGGAATATTCCATGCACCTAGTGAGTTCAGTAACGAGTCTACGACCCGGACTTGTGTCCGTAGAACTATGGGACCTCCAGGAGCTCTGACTTTCGATGATCTTTCTGAGGATGATCTATCGGAGGGTTAGAGAGCTCTGAGGTGCACTTGGGCAATACTATGTCTTAGTTTTGTGTCAACTCTTTACTGCTTTGTTAAATACTTGTAGTTGTAAATTATATGTGTACTAAAGAAAAATCATATGTATATTATGGCATGATTATACTTTATTTAATTTTATGTTCTGTGTTATTTTATTTATTTAATGTTATAAATATAAAAGAAAAAAATTTACCTCAAATATTATTTATGTATCAAATATTTTACAACTTGGGTAAGAGTTTTATTTTATTTTATTTTATTACATCATAAATGTGACATCCCCACAAGGGTGTTACATTAGTTGGTATCAGAGCCCAAGTTAGAGTCTTTTGGGTTTGTGGGTAGGTTTGTCTTGTTTGTACTATGTGAATCTCTGATATTGAACACAGAGATATATTTCGGTTTCCAAAAGGAAACGATTTTGTGCGAAGTCGCTACGTTTAGTTCATCGTATGTTGATTTTTTTTATCTTTGAAGAAAGATAATGGAACGTTATGAACATGAGCATGTCGACGTAAAATGTGATGAAGATCGTATAACTGCAGTTTGAAGTGTGATGCGAAAGATGATTGAAGTAGCAGTACAACAGAGACAGATGATCGCTCAGCAGCAGGGACTGAGAATCGAATTTCATAACTTATTAGGATTAGAGTAGCCATCGGATGCGAGGAGCTGTAACTTAGAACCTTCGATGATCCAAAATAGAAGGAAGCGTAAGGTCAATCGTTTTTAGCAAAAGTCGTATGTACAACCACCGGGGAAGCAACAACGAACAAAGAAAGGAAGTACTAGTGGCAACGATTATGGTCAGACTGTGGCATCACCAACAAAATGCTTGAAGTGTGGAAAGCCTGAACACTTATTCAAAGAGTGTGATCAGCTGAAGATGGAAACTTCCGTTAGTAATACACGTGTTTCAAAATCTTAAAAAGAAGAAAGAGTCGGTGCAAAGAGTGTAATGAGAACATTTAAATACAAAAACTTAAGAAGTGAGAAAGTTGTGCCATAGAAGGTAATCTTAAAAACTGTGCTGTATAATTCGCGAGGTAACCCATTCTATTGTGTCTGTGACTGTGTAAATCTTTTGGGGATATCTGTGTTTTACTTCTTTTCATAATGTTACATCAACTTCTAAACTTGCTATTATTACTTAAGCCTGTTTAAAACTATCTTATTATTGTTGGAGTTTGAAACTTTTTATTGATCTGGTTTGTCTATTTCTTTTTCAAATAGACTAAGTAAATTGATTTGATTTATCCGTGCCTTTGTTATAAATTGATTTGAGTATTTCTATTCTTCTTGTTGAACTTGTTGTTCATACTCAAGTTTTCTAATTCTACCCTATGTTTATTGAATATCAAATCTTTTCTGTTGATTTGATTCGTTTATCCAAAATTACATCTATTAGAGAGCCTAATTTTATAAATGGATTGGTTATTTTCCAACCATATCCTACTAGATTATTGCAAAGCAATTTTTTTGTTTCCTTGACCTGAGATTTTTGGATTTGAATCCAGAAAGTTCATTTCTAAAATTATTGGACTATGTTCATTTCGAAATCTATTAGACCATCTCAGATTCTTTGTTGGACTATCTAGTAACTTACTGAATAGTCTTATTACTTTTCCTTATAACCGTCCTAGTGTCTTTCACGTATCACAACTACAGAATATATTTCTGATCTGATTCACGTCATCGAACCAGACACCGTACAACTGAAGGAGAATTTAACCTATAAGACGTTTCCAGTCAAGATTGAAGATCGAAAGGCAAAGTAACTTCGAGAAAAGGAGATCGCATTAGTTGAAGTAGTTTAGAACGATGTAGTGGCGGGGCCACATGGGAGTTAGAAGATAGGATGAGGGAGCAATACCCTCAATTGTTTGATGTATGATGAATTTCGGGGATGAAATTCTTATTAGTAGGGGAGAGTTGTAACACCCTAACTTTTGGGATAATTATAATATAGTCCTAAAATGTATTGTTTTGTGAATTCTGTGAGCAGTAAATTAAATTTGACTGTTTCGTGAGTGTCTTTGGTTGTTGTGTGTGATTTGCTCCAAGCTAAGGAAATAATAATTTTCTAGCCGAAAAAATCTTATTTTAATTAATTGGAGTTGGGGGATCTTACAAAACCTAATTCTGATTGATATATATATTTATCTCGTAATTTTTAGGATTTAACTGTGTAATAAAATAATTTTATATTATTATAATATTATTTTATATTACAGTACCTACTGTCTTAAAAATAGTAGAAATCTACTTTGATTTGATCACGGATCTTTAAAAGTACCGTGGGACCCGCGTTTAGGAAAAGCAATCAACTATGCTGACTAGACAAATTCTAGCCAATGAGAGCAAGTCAACAAAAGTGGCTTGACTTTTTAAACTAATAGGAATAGGTCAAAAGATGAAGCATAGACTTTACTTAGGACCGTTGGATGAAGACTTAGTTAGGAAGCCTTTAATTTCAACCGTTGATCAAATCAATGGTGAGATTAGAATTCTGGTTTTATGACTAATCAATATCTACCTTAGATGTAATCTAGGGCTAGGAATTAAAGATGAAATCAATGGTTAGAATTAAGTCAAAAATAGTAGGCTTGAATTTGGTTAGTAGTTAATTAAGCATAATTTGATTAATCTAATTACTTAATTAGCTAACTAAGTGAACTAGCTTAATTCTTAATTAGTTATAATCTAAATACTAATTAAATATCCTAATATTGATTAAAGGTTATAATATATACTAATATATATTAAACTAATTAATTATATGATTAGAATATTAATTAAGATTGATTAGGATATTTAACCTAACTAATTGCCTAATTAATTAGCATGTAATTAGGAGTAATTTGAGAACAATTAAGTCACTAAAATCCTAAGGAGCTACACGGTTTGGGCAGCAGCTTGGGAGGCTTGGTTGGCTTGATTGTACAAGGTTCTTGAACTCTCCAAATTGTCATAAACCATGTGCACCACCATGTGAATTCAATTGGATATTTATTTAGCAAATTCAAACACTCAACCTCACCCAAAAATAACCACACGGTAGCCCCCTTGTTTTCACTCTTTAATATTTACTTTTCACACTTATCATATTCAAGCTTCCTTTTTCTCTCCAAAAATACCAAGAACCCAAGCTATTTTTTTTTCCACTTTCTCTTTCTCTATTCGGCCAAGACCCTAAACCCACACCAACCAACTTCTATAATTTTATCTCTTAGCTTTTCTTAAACCCAAATCGTATTCTAAACACTTTTCATTCACAAAGTTTTTCCAAAAACCTACTCTATCTAGTCCAAAATCAAACCTTTTGCTTACCTACTTAAGGGTAAGTCTTGATTCTATGGTTCAAAATTTGATTTCTAATTTTTCTAACCATGATTGTTCCATGATTTTTCAATATTAAACCTTGTATGTGTTTTTACTAATTGTTTAAGAATTTTAGGGATTTGTTTGGGAGATTGCACAAAAATTTAAAGAAAGGAGGAAACTAACCGATTAATTGTCTTCAAGAGGTAAGAGGGAGATTTAATCTCATCAACCCTAAGTGGTGATGGAAAAATGAATTTGATTGTGTATGAAGAATCCATAAGGATTCAGTTTGTGTGATTGTTTATGGTCTTTATTATTTGTGTGATTGTTTAAATGCTTTCCAAGTTGTGATTGATTTAATTGTCATGCATGTTTATAGTATTTATTATTGATTTTAATTGCTATGCATGTTTATAGCTTTAAAATATATTGTATGTATATTGTATGTGATTATATAATTGCATGTGTTTATAATTGTATAATTATTAAAGTAGGATATGAATAACATGTAACAATTTGCATGAGTGTTCCAAAGAACACAGAATGAGGCTCACGACCTTACACTAAATAGAGAACCAAAATGTTCTCAGCAATTTTCTAAATCACTGATTTAAAGGATTTAGGTGAAATAATGAATTTAAGAATGATTTTGATTTAATTATGGCCAACATGTCATTTAGTGTATAATTGAATGCCATTTTATTTTTGATTTTGGGCAACATACCATTTTATTTTCTAAGATAGGTTAGGTAATGGATTTATAAAATAAATTGATTCCAATGAATCTTTGAGAAAACAAAAAGAAATAAACTCAGTCCTAGAATTCTAAATTAGCAGAATTTAGTTTAAGTAAGAACTAAATCAGACGCTTGAAAAATACTAATGTAAAGCTCATTTTATTAATTTTGAAGCGCATTAGTAAGTTTCAAAGCATAATTATTGGGTAAAAATAAAATGAACTATATTTAGTGGAAAACGACAAAAATACCTTATACTGATTTTATAGGCAAAGTGCTGCCAAAATTTACTAAAATCAGACGTATAAAATGAAAAGATTCCATACTATATTTAGAACATAAGGAAAATGTTGTACCTATTTTAAAAGTACTAGATATAGTTTTACACATACTTAAAATGATGATTTTAAGCTATTCGGTTAAGAAAATGAATTAAAAATCTTACGCGATTGAGAAAATAATTTAAAAACATTACGCGATATTCAAAAATGTCAAAATGTACTTACGCGATTTAAAAACATTTATGAAAATGACGAGATTGTGAAAACGCGATAAAATTCCTACTCGATTGAACGATACAGTGAGTTTTGCTATCGGGCCAAAGTGGTGGACCCGGACATGTTGTGGTGTAGTACTGTCAGGTAGGACATACTATACTTTGGTATTTTGTAACTAAGGATATTTTCGTAATTATGGTAAAATTTGATAATAAGGGTATTTTTGTAATTTTAGATCATGCTTAGAGTGTTGTATCAATTTGGTTAATAATTGACGATTGATTGATGAGGCGAATTACACCGTGTTTTGGTGTGATAAGCGTAGTGTGGTTTATTTATGAACTTGGAGGCATTAGTGTGCAGAGAATTCCATATGTGGACAGTGGTAGCACCTCTGGGCCGTGGTAACGGGCAACACACTAATGATCTTGACAAGCACTATTCTTAATCGAGATCTTGAGGAAACTATTACGTACTATGCCTGTAGTGCACGATGTATTGACTGTGTACTACTACACGATATTTGGACTGTGGACTATAGACACGATGTTGGACAGTGTAATAGTTTGGTTGGGCAGCCATAAAGTATTCTTAGTTTCTATTCGGATCATTCTCTCAGATATCCATGTTTAGCTCCATGGAGTAGGAACGAGTTAGTGTATGTATCATTCATCATATGCATTTTAAATGTTTATTATGTTCATGCATTATCTGCATTTTACTGCTTACCATAATCTGTGATAAACTGTATGATTTATTGCTTATATATATATTATGCATGATATAATGGTATGTGTTACTTTAATATGTATTGTTGTGATAATTGTGTTGTACTGTCATTTTCTTTGTTGCCATGCGGGTAGTGATGTAGATTGTCTCACCTCTCTATATGTTTTCTCAATATTATTATATTATTTTCGTAAAGAGTTTGAGGAAGAAAAGGATCAGCCTCTTGAAATAGAGTATTCGGACGAGCGACAGCCAGGCGAGCTGTATGAGGAAGAAGAGTCAGTAGATCATCCTTATCATCAAGACTAATCTTGAGATCATGGCATTGCCAGGATTTTTCGGGTTTGTGAGACTTGAGTTTCACGGAGGTTCTGAGGCCTGGGGTATGCGAGTGGATAGAGGGACAGTTGTGTACGTGGGACGTCTGACTGTGTCCCTATGTAGAGAGTATGATGGAGATGTCATATTTACTACTATGTTATATTTACATCTAGAGTTACCTCTGACTCTTAGGCGTTACTGACAGGGAATATTCCATGTGCCTAGTGAGCTCAGTAACGAGTCTACGACCCGGACTTGTGTCCGTAGAACTATGGGACCTCTAGGAGCTCTTACTTTCGATGATCTTTCTGAGGATGATCCATCGGAGGGTTAGAGAGCTCTGAGATGCACTTGGGCAATACTATGTCTTAGTTTTGTGTCAACTCTTTACTGCTTTGTTAAATACTTGTAGTTGTAAATTATGTGTGTACTAAAGAAAAATCATATGTATATTATGGCGTGATTATACTTTATTTAATTTTGTGTTCTGTGTTATTTTATTTATTTAATGTTATAAATATAAAAGAAAAAAATTTACCTCAAATATTATTTATGTATCAAATATTTTACAACTTGGGTAAGAGTTTTATTTTATTTTATTTTATTGAATCATAAATGTGACATCCCCACAAGGGTGTTACACTTAATGGTCACCTAGTGGTCATAAGGATGGTTCTTGAACCTTGGAGAAGCACCTAGTGGCCGTGTGGCTCTAGGAAAATAATAACTACTTTGTTTTCAACTAAATTCTAGTTACACTTTGCTAATTTAATTAGTTACCTAGCTTACCATCTAGTTACAATTAAATTAATTTAGTTAAGTTATTTGATTACATTCTAACTAATTAATTACTTTATTATGACATGTTTCTAAATAATTAAATATTTATCTAGTAACTAGCTTCTAATTATTTAGCAACTAAATTAGTTTATTTAGTTACTATTTAGACTATTAGGGTAAACTAAGTTAGATTATTTAGTTACTTAGTAACTAATCTAGCCACTTTTATTGACTAAATCCTAGCCATTAAAATCAACTTCATCTCCTAACCATTGATTAAATCTAAGGTTAATATTATAAGCTTCTTTATCAAGATTGCTCTCACACCATTGATTAGATCAACGATGAGGATCTAAGGCTTCTTAATCAAGTTTTCCATCCAACGGTTCATAACAAAGTCCAGCCGCTATGTTTGACCAATTCCTATTGGTTGTCATAAAGCTTAGTAATAATGAGCCATCATGATCTTTAAGATATTTATCTTAGATATTTTCAGCTTTCATGATTACACTTGAGATATTTTATTAAAATATTTTCTCTGGTAGATATTTATTCCTAGATATTTATCCTTAGATATTTACTAGGTGAGTCATCATAGAATTTTCTAGAACAGCTGAGTCAGCATGGTGAGTTGTAGTGCAGAATCACCAGCTCAGTCATTAAGATATTTTTCTAACAGATATTACCCAATGGATAACAGCTACTGCTATTATTACACAATAGGTAATAGAAAACTCAGATATAGAAAATCTCCGTCAACTGTTCTCGGTTTCGAGTTTAGTAAGATCCCTCGATCCCGCCTTGACAGTCCGGAACTTTCTGGTCCAGGAAAAATTTTTATTTTTCCAGGTCCGCGTCGGGTCCACCCCGGGCCCACACACAACACTAAAATAATCAAAAACTCAGAAAGTTTTACAAAAATTCACAAAAATCATAAAAATTATAAAACTCATAAATTTTCAGAAAAAATAAAATTTGGACATACAGTTTTCAAGATAATATTAAAATATCAAAATAATATTAAAATATTCAAAATAATTAAAAGTTTCCAAAAATTCATAAAACTCTTAAATATTATAAAACTCATTTATTTCAAGAAAAACAAAAAATTGAGATGTTACAATTCTCCCCCTCTAAAAAAAAATTTCGCCCTCGAAATTCCTCTTACATAACACAAAAAAAAAAATTATTACTCCTATATCTTGTCCTCAAACTTCCATGTAACATTTCTAGTCACGTCATTTCAGATGATTCTTCTACTTTTCTTGGATTTCCTCCATTATATTATTCGAATAATAATCGTAACCTTTTGAAAATTTTAGCTGTCATCCCTTCTTCGTATTAAACTCTTTTTCATCGAACAGGTACTCCAAGCTCATGTGATCACCATAGACATTGTAGAAAAGAAACGTCTTTAGATCTTTGACGTAAAACAACTATCGTAAAAATCTAAAACATGAATCAAATAATTCTTCTCATGTACGCTCCACTGCTTGATGCACATGTCGCTACCGTTTCTTCCATCAAAACTCGCACTTGAACAGCTTCGCGTATAACTTCTTCTTCATAAATTTGAAGAACTGCATCCAGATGCTTAGCATGCTTATTTGGACTTCGAGAATAGATTAAGACATTGCCAACAAAGACAACGACAAATCTGCCTTAAAACATTTTCTTCTTTCACATAAAACTAATAATAATCGAAATGTAAATTGATCTTTGAAGAAAACAGCGATTTCCTTCATTTGATCTTCTAGTTCCCATGTTGTATCTCCCCACGTCGCATTGTTCCAGATCTCTTTCTCCAGGGTAAGTTGTTCCACTTACTTATCTTAAATCTTAACAGAAAATGTCTCATAGATTGAGTTCTCTTTTAAATGTACTGTACTTGGTACTATGACATAGGTTGAATCAAGAATATCGTTCCTCAATTAGGATTCATGGAAGACACTATGAAGATTAGAAAGAAAAGTAGAAAAATGATAAGGCTATTTGGTAGATTACCTGATTTATCTAACAAAGAATTTGAGATGTTCTAATAGATTTCGAAATGAACATAGTCCAATTTAGAAATGAACTTTCTGGATTCAATTTCTGGATTCAAATCCAAAAATATCATTTCAAGGAACACTAAAGTTTCATTAAAACAATACAATAGGATATAGTTGAAAAATAACCAATCCATTTATAAAATCAGACTTTCAAATAGATATGATTTTAGATAAGTAATTCAAATCAACAGAAAAGATTTGATATTCAATAGATATAGGATAAAGTTAGAAAACTTGAGTATAAACAACAAGTTTAACAAAAAGAGTAGAAATACTCAAATCGAACGATAACATAGATACGGATAACTCAAATCGACTTACTTAGTCTATTTGTGAAAGAAATAGACAAACCAAACCAATAGAAAAGTTCCAATTGAAGATAGCAATAGGATAGTTTTAAACAGGCTGAGTAGTAATAACAAGTTTAGAAGTTAAAGTAGTACTATAAAAAGAAACAAAACACAAATAACCCCAAAAGACTTACACAGTCACAGACCACAAGAGAATGGGTTACTTTGCAAGTTATACACCACAGTTTTAAGATCACTTTCTATGGTATAGCTTCCTTGTGTCTTAAGTCCTTATATTTGAACGTTTCCATTGGCTCTTTCTTCTTCTTGAGATTTTGAAACGCGTATATCACTAACAAAAGATTCCATTTTCAGTTGATCACAATCCTTCCAAACATGACCAGGCTTCCCACATCTAAAGTAAATTATACCCATGATCGTGCAGTTTCTTTCAAACACTACATACACTTCATTGGTGATGCCACAGTCTGACCAAAATCGTTGCCACTAGTACTTCCTCCTTTTGTTTGTTGTTGCTTCCCCAATGGTCGTACATACGACTTTCGCTGAAATCGGTTGACCTTACATTTCCGTCCTTTTTGGATTATTAAAGGTTCTAAGTTACAGCTTCTTGCATTCTGAGACTGCTCCGATCCTAAAAAACTGTAAAGTTCGATTATCAATTCCTGCTGCTGAGCGATTATCTGTCTCTGTTGTACCGCTACTTCGGTCATCCTTTGCATCACACTTCTAGCTGCGGCTATACGATCTTCATCAAGTCTCGTGTCCACATGCCTACATCTACTATGATCCATTGCCTTTCTTCAAAAACCAAACTAGCATCACCACGAAACTAAACGTAATTATTTTAAACAACATTGTCTCCTTTCGGAAACCAAACAATATATCTCTGTATTCAGTGTCAGAGAAAAACACAGCACAAACAAGACAAACCTACCCACAAACCCAAAAGACTCTAACTTGGGCTCTGATACCAACTAATGTAACACTCCCTCCGAAGGGTATCACATTCATACTTACTCCTTATAAATAATTAATTACCTAAGTTATAAAATATTTAATTTCATTTAAAAATGGGTTTCAAAATTTTTTTTTCCCGGAATACATAAACTTTATTGAACTAGAAAATATAAGAACTGAATAACATACATCTCTCATACATATCACATAGATTCATGACGTCTTCATGACATAAAACTTATATATTCTAGACAATATTTAATTACCGCATATAAACTTGACCTGGCCCAAGCCAAAATACCTGAAGAGTAAGGTTCTGAACCTAATCCTCTCCCGGATCCTCTAAAGGCACATTCTCTGGTTGAGGTGTGTCTCTTTGAATAGGAGTCCGAGCGGTTGACTCTGTAGAGTCTTCACTAGGAAAATGGTGAGCAATGTCCCATAGTTCTCCAATAGGTTTGGAAAAATCTACATGTACACAAGCAGCATAATATGTGAAAGTAAGGTTTCCATGGTAAGTATCACTCTGGGAAAGAGTCACCTCTCCTACATAACTAAAACGTTCAGTAGTTGAGTCGACACGCCAGGCATCAATGCCATCGTGGAATTGCACTTGCAAAAAATCAGTGAAATTCCTCCTTGCAGTCATCGCAGTCTTTATAGACGTAAACATAAAATAGAAATAGACATAATAAAACAGCAAAGAGGTGAGATCCCCTACATCGCATACCAATATGACAGCAAAGAAATGATACGAACAGCAACGTCGTTCCTTACTTACAATTCGTAGATTAATATAAGATCAGTAGATATATTCAGAATATTTAACAGATAAACAATCCAAGAAACTTGCAACACAATATCTGACATAATGATAAGACCACAATCATAGTGTATCACAACAATCATAATATATCACAACAGTGTAAATGCTGACTATGCATATGCTCAACACAATCGGTTCCTTCTTCATAGAGTTTACTCAAATTTGGAGATGAACGCCCAGAAGATCTGTCCCCCCTAAATAAGAAATAAGACAGTCTATGCTGGATAATGAAAAGTAATAGTGTTCGTTGGGATGTCAGTGCGTTGCAATCGGTGATCACGGCCAGGGGTTTATATATATATATATGTGACTCAATGTCAATTTGATCTGACTCAAGGTCAACAAGTGAATCATCGCGCCCTGACGTCCCCCAAGATTCCTCTCACTATCCTGTGAGTTCTCGTCAATTCCTTAGGCATAAAACGCCACAACAAATACACAGTATTTGTACACAGTATGCATTATAAATGATTTAAACATATGTTGTCATCGATCACACAGTATTTCATATTCATATGCCGTCATACGGTAGTATCACCGTATAATGTTCAAAATACTTTTGTTCAAAAACAGAGTACCATTGTACTATGCCCAATGATACTAACGCAACTGTACATGCACATACAGATTTTCCAATATGATTAGTATCTATGGTATTATATAACTGCCCACACAATCGATAATACCAAAGATCCACTCAGGTCCAATACTTCAGTTTCACAGTTTTAGTTCAAAATGTTGGCTCTACAGTAAAACTCGTCGTTCCTTTAAATTGCATAGTAATATTATCACATTTTCACAATCGCGTAACACTTTTGTTATGTTTTCAAATCGTGTAAAGGTTTTTCTAACATTTTCTCAATTGCGTAGATAAAATTACTATTTTTAAATCGCTTAAAATATCTCTAACATATTTTAAATCCAAAATAAGATTTTCTCATTTAGTACCAAAAATTGACTTTACTTTCATTATTTGCATAATAGTCCTTCTATAAAATAATAATTACATAAGAGTCCCTCAAGAAATAATATTTTCAAAATAGTCCTCTTTTAAATAATATTTACAATATAGTCCATTTTTAAAGAATATTTTCAATATAGTCCATCTTTAAATAAAATTTTCAATATAATCCTTCTAAAAATCAGTATTTCTACTATTTCCTAGAAAATTTTGTTTCTTAAAGTTACTTGGGATATTACAGCTCAAAATTTCCTAATGCGCTTCAAAACCCAGAGGGTGAGCTATACGTCAGTAAATTTCAAGTATTGACATTTATTTTACTACATAGCTTAATTAGATCAATTTTAATTCTAAAAATTAAAATTACATTTATTTAAATTTCAAAACTTACCAAATTGAGTTCTTACCATTAAAACACCTAAGTTAACACTTAGTAAAATAATTTTGGATCTTGATCATCAAAAATTGGCATGTTGGCCGAATTTACAGATTGCTTCAAAATTCATATATAAATCATTTTTCTAACACTTTAAATCCTTACTTAATTGAATTTCTTGTCATAAAATCATTTAACCCTCAATTTGGAAAATAAATTAAAATCCTTAATCCTCTTGATAGTGATTAGGCCGTGTACCTCTAGACTCTTTGGAGTCCTCATACAAATTTTCTCATCGTGTGAATCACATCTTAAATCACACAAGTATCGTCATGTTTCCAAATTCACATAGGCAAATATATTATCAAAACTATAAGCATATCAAACACATATACAATTCATGCATACTTATCAAAGCAGTAAAACAATCACATTATATAATCTAACAAACACAAACCAATAATTACACAATCGAGTGAATAAATCCTCACATGAATTTTCCACTCACAAACACAAACAGTTCCATTCCTTCACCGCCACATATGGCCGATGAGGTTAATCTCCCTCTTACCTAGTTGATGTGCTCCTAGCTTTTTTTTTTTTTTATAAAACTCTTCAAGTTCCTTCTCCTCTAGATTTCGTGAATCATCCAAACAATTTCCTAAAATCTTAAACAAATCCTAAAGTCATAAACAAAGCTTAGGGATAAGAAATCATGGATCAATCATGGTCTAGAAAATTAGAAATTCAACTTAGAACCAAAGAATCAAGAGATTACCTTGGATGTAAGAAATCAAAGCTTGCTTTTTGAAGCACATAGAGTAGGATTTAGGTTAAACTCACAAAAAGAAAGATGTTTAGAATAAGGTTTGGGTTTGGAAAGTAAAGTTGGATAAAATTATAGAGTTATGGAGATGGGATTAGGCTATGGAGGCCGTGAGCCTTTAGGAAGAAAAAGAAGATGTGTTCTTGAGTAATTTGAGAGAAAAGATAAAGGCTTGTCACAAAGTGAGAGAAAATGCAAATGGATAGCTAATTCAAGAGTGAATTGCCGTGAGGTGAGTGATAGGAGAGAATAAAGACTTAATCCACTTGATAGAAAGTAGCACATGGCTTTACATGGATATCACATGGCATAGGTCACTTAATGGTCACCTAGTGGTCATAAGGATGGTTCTTGAACCTCGGAGAAGCACCTAGTGGCCGTGTGGCTCTAGGAAAATAATAACTAGTTTTGTTTTCAACTAAATTCTAGTTACACTTTGTTAATTTAATTAGTTACCTAGCTTACCATCTAGTTACAATTAAATTAATTTAGTTAAGCTATTTGATTACATTCTAACTAATTAATTACTTTATTATGACATGTTTCTAAATAATTAAATATTTATCTAGTAACTAGCTTCTAATTATTTAGCAACTAAATTAGTTTATTTAGTTACTATTTAGACTATTAGGGTAACTAAGTTAGATTATTTAGTTACTTAGTAACTAATCTAGCCACTTTTATTGACTAAATCCTAGCCATTAAAATCAACTTCATCTCCTAACCATTGATTAAATCTAAGGTTAATATTATAAGCTTCTTTATCAAGATTGCTCTCACACCATTGATTAGATCAACGGTGAGGATCTAAGGCTTCTTAATCAAGTTTTCCATCCAACGGCTCACAACAAAGTCCAGCCACTATGTTTGACCAATTCCTATTGGTTGTCATAAAGCTTAGTAATAATGAGCCATCATAATCTTTAAGATATTTAACTTAGATATTTTCAGCTTTCATGATTACACTTGAGATATTTTATTAAGATATTTTCTCTGGTAGATATTTATTCCTAGATATTTATCCTTAAATATTTACTAGGTGAGTCATCATAGAATTTTCTAGAATAGCTGAGTCAGCATGGCGAGTTGTAGTGCAGAATCACCAGCTCAGTCATCAAGATATTTTTCTAATAGATATTACCCAATGGATAACAGCTATTGCTATTATTACACAATGGGTAATAGAAAACTCAGATATAGAAAATCTTTGTCAACTGTTCTCGGTTTCGATTTTAGTAAGATCCCTCGATCCCGCCTTGACAGTCCGAAACTTTCTAATCCAGGAAAATTTTTTATTTTTTCAGGTCTGCCTCGGGTCCATCCCGGGCCCACACACAACACTAAAATAATCAAAAACTCAGAAAATGTTACAAAAATTCACAAAAATCATAAAAATTATAAAACTCATAAATTTTCAGAAAAAATGAAATTCGGACATACAGTTTTTAAGATAATATTAAAATATCAAAATAATATTAAAATATTCAAAATAATTAAAAATTTCCAAAAATTCATAAAACTCTTAAATATTATAAAATTCTTTTATTTCAAGAAAAACCAAAAATCGGGATGTTACAATTCTCCCCCTCTAAAAAAAAATTTCGCCCTCGAAATTTCTCTTACATAACACAAAAAAAATTTATTACTCCTATACCTTGCCCTCAAATTTCCATGTAACATTTCTAGTCACGTCATTTCAGATGATTCTCCTACTTTTCTTGGATTTCCTCCATCAGATTATTCGAATAATGATCGTAACCTTTTGAAAATTTTAGCTGTCATCCCTTCTTCGTATTAAACTCTTTTTCATCGAACAGGTACTCCAAGCTCATGTGATCACCATAGACATTGTAGAAAAGAAACGTCTTTAGATATTCGACGTAAAACAGCCATCGTAAAAATCTAAAACATGAATCAAATAATTCTTCTCATGTACGTTCCACTGCTTGATGCACACGTCGCTACCGTTTCTTCCATCAAAACTCGCACTTGAACAGCTTCGCGTATAACTTCTTCTTCATAAATTTGAAGAATTGCATCCAGATGCTTAGCATGCTTATTCAGACTTCGAGAATAGATTAAGACATTGCCAACAGAGACAACGACAAATCTGCCTTAAAACATTTTCTTCTTTCACGTAAAACTAATAATAATCAAAACGTAAATTGATCTTTGGAGAAAACAGCGATTTCCTTCATTTGATCTTCTAGTTCCCATGTTGTATCTCCCCACATCGCATTGTTCCAGATCTCCTTCTCCAAGGTAAGTTGTTTCACTTACTTATCCTAAATCTTAACAGAAAATGTCTCATAGATTGAGTTCTCTTTTAAATGTACTATACTTGGTACTATGACATAGGTTGAATCAAGAATATCGTTCCTCAAGTAGGATTCATGGAAGACACTATGAAGATTAGAAAGAAAAGTAGAAAAATGATAAGGCTATTTGCTAGATTACCTGATTTATCTAACAAAAAATTTAAGATGGTCTAATAGATTTCGAAATGAACATAGTCCAATTTAGAAATGAACTTTCTGGATTCAATTTCTGGATTCAAATCCAAAAATCTCATTTCAAGGAACACTAAAGTTTCATTAAAACAATATAATAGGATATGGTTGAAAAATAACCAATCCATTTATAAAATCAGACTCTCAAATAGATGTGATTTTAGATAAGTAATTCAAATCAATAGAAAAGATTTGATATTCAATAGATATAGGGTAAAGTTAGAAAACTTGAGTATAAACAAGTTTAACAAAAAGAGTAGAATTACTCAAATCGAACGATAACATAGATACGGATAACTCAAATCGACTTACTTAGTTTATTTGTGAAAGAAATAAATAAACCAAACCAATAGAAAAGTTCCAATTGAAGATAGCAATAGGATAGTTTTAAACAGGCTAAGTAGTAATAACAAGTTTAGAAGTTAAAGTAGTACTATAAAAAGAAACAAAACACAAATAACCCCAAAAGACTTACACAGTCACAGACCACAAGAGAATGGGTTACTTTGCAAGTTATACAGCACAGTTTTAAGATCACTTTCTATGGTACAGCTTCCTTGTGTCTTAAGTCCTTATATTTGAACGTTTCCATTGGCTCTTTCTTCTTCTTGAGATTTTGAAACACATATATCACTAATGGAAGATTCCATTTTCAGTTGATCACAATCCTTCCAAACACAACCAAGCTTCCTATATCTAAAGCAAATTATACCCATGATCATGCAGTTTCTTTCAAACACTTCATACACTTCATTGGTGATGCCATAGTCTGACCAAAATCATTGCCACTAGTACTTCCTCCCTTTGTTCGTTGTTGCTTCCCCAATGGTCGAACATACGGCTTTCGCTGAAATCAGTTGACCTTACATTTTCGTCCTTTTTGGATTATTAAAGGTTCTAAGTTACAGCTTCTTGCATTCTGAGACTGCTCCGATCCTAATAAAATGTAAAGTTCGATTATCAGTTCCTGCTGTTGAGCGATTATCTGTCTCTGTTGTACTGCTACTTCAGTCATCCTTTGCATCACACTTCTAGCTGCGGTTATACGATCTTCATCATGTCTCGTGTCCACATGCCCACATCTACTATGATCCATTGCCTTTCTCCAAAAACCAAACTAACATCACCACGAAACTAAACGTAACTATTTTAAACAACATCGTCTCTTTTCGGAAACCGAACAATATATCTCTGTATTTAGTGTCAGAGAAAAACACAGCACAAATAAGATAAACCTACCTACAAACCCAAAAGACTCTAACTTGGGCTCTGATACCAACTAATGTAACACCCCCTCCGAAGGGTATCACATTCATACTTACTCCTTATAAATAATTAATTACCCAAGTTATAAAATATTTAATTTCATTTAAAAATGGGTTTCAAAATTTTTTTTTTACGGAATACATAAACTTTATTGAACTAGAAAATATAAGAACTGAATAACATACATCTCTCATACATATCACATAGATTCATGACGTCTTCATGACATAAAACTTATATATTCTAGACAATATTTAATTGCCACATATAAACTTGACCTGGCCCAAGCCAAAATACCTGAAGACTAAGGTTCTAAACCTGATCCTCTCCCGGATCCTCTAAAGGCACATTCTCTGGTTGAGGTGTATCTCTTTGAATAGGAGTCCGAGCGGTTGACTTTGTAGAGTCTTCACTAGGAAAATGGTGAGCAATGTCCCATAGTTCTCCAATAGGTATGGAAAAATCTACATGTACACAAGCAGCATAATATGTGATAGTAGGGTTTCCATGGTAAGTATCACTCTGGGATAGAGTCACCTCTCCTACATAACTAAAACGTTCAGTAGTTGAGTCGACACGCCAGGCATCAATGCCATCGTGGAATTGCGCTTGCATATAATCAGTGAAATTCCTCCTTGCAGTCATCGCAGTCTTTACAGATGTAAACATAAAATAGAAATAAACAGAATAAAACAGCAAAGAGGTGAGATCCCCTACATCGCATATCAATATGACAGCAAAGAAATGATATGAACTACAACGTCGTTCCTTACATACAATTCGTAGATTAATATAAGATCAGTAGATATATTCAGAATATTTAACAGATAAACAATCCAAGAAACTTGCAACACAATATCTGACATAATGATAAGACCACAATCATAGTATATCACAACAATCATAATATATCACAACAGTGTAAATGCTGACTATGCATATGCTCAGCACAATCGGTTCCTTCTTCATAGAGTTTACTCAAATTTGGAGATGAACGCCCAAAAGATCTGTCCCCCCTAAATAAGAAATAAGATAGTCTATACTGGATAATGAAAAGTAATAGTGTTCGTTGGGATGTCAGTGCATTGCAATCGGTGATCACGGCCAGGGGTTTATATATATATATGTGTGACTCAATGTCAATTTGATCTGACTCAAGGTCAACAAGTGAATCACCGCGCCCTAACGTCTCCCAAGATTCCACTTACTATCCTGTGAGTTCTCGTCCATTCCTTAGGCATAAAACGCCACAACAAATACACAGTATTTGTACACAGTATGCATTATAAATGATTTAAACATATATTGTCATCGATCACACAGTATTTCATATTCATATGCCGCCATACGGTAGTATCACTGTATAATGTTCAAAATACTTTTGTTCAAAAATAGAGTACCATTGTACTATTCCCAATGATACTAACGCAACTGCACATGCACATACAGATTTTCCAATATCATTAGTATCTATGGTATTATATAACCGCCCACACAATCGATAATATCAAAGATCCACTCAGGTCCAATACTCCAGTTTCACAATTTTAGTTCAAAACGTTGGCTCTACAGTAAAACTCGTCGTTCCTTTAAATTGCATAGTAATATTGTCACATTTTCACAATCGCGTAACACTTTTGTTACGTTTTCAAATCGTGTAAAGGTTTTTCTAACATTTTCTCAATTGCGTAGATAAAATTACTATTTTTAAATTGCTTAAAATATCTCTAACATATTTTAAATCCAAAATAAGATTTTCTCATTTAGTACCAAAAATTGACTTTACTTTCATTATTTGCATAATAGTCCTTCTATAAAATAATAATTACATAATAGTCCCTCAAGAAATAATATTTCCAAAATAGTCCTCTTTTAAATAATATTTACAATATAGTGCATTTTTAAAGAATATTTTCAATATAGTCCCTCTTTAAATAAAATTTTCAATATAATCCTTCTAAAAATCAGTATTTCTACTATTTCCTAGAAAATTTTGTTTCTTAAAGTTACTTGGGATATTACAGCTTAAAATTTCCTAACGCGCTTCAAAACCTAGAGGGTGAGCTATACGTCAGTAAATTTCAAGTATTGACATTTATTTTACTACATAGCTTAATTAGATCAATTTTAATTCTAAAAATTAAAATTACCTTTATTTAAATTTCAAACCTTACCAAATTGAGTTCTTACCATTAAAACACCTAAGTTAACACTTAGTAAAATAATTTTGGATCTTGATCATCAAAAATTGGCATGTTGGCCGAATTTACAGATTGCTTTAAAATTCATATATAAATCATTTTTCTAACACTTTAAATCCTTAATTGAATTTCTTGTCAAAAAATCATTTTATCCTCAATTTGGAAAATAAATTAAAATCCTTAATCCTCTTGATAGTGATTAGGCCGTGTACCTCTAGACTCTTTGGAGTCCTCATACAAATTTTCTCATCGTGTGAATCAAATCTTAAATCACACAAGTATCGTCATGTTTCCAAATTCACATAGGCAAATATATTATCAAAACTATAAGCATATCAAACACATATACAATTCATGCATACTTATCAAAGCAGTAAAACAATCACACAATATAATCTAACAAACACAAACCAATAATTACACAATCGAGTGAATAAATCTTCACATGAATTTTTTACTCACAAACACAAACAGTTCCATTCCTTCACCGCCACATATGGCTAATGAGGTTAATCTCCCTCTTACCTGGTTGATGTGCTCCTAGCTTTTTTATTTATTTATAAAACTCTTCAAGTTCCTTCTCCTCTAGATTTCGTGAATCACCCAAACAATTTCCTAAAATCTTAAACAAATCCTAAAGTCATAAACAAAGCTTAGGGATAAGAAATCATGGATCAATCATAGTCTAAAAAATTAGAAATTCAACTTAGAACCAAAGAATCAAGAGATTACCTTGGATGTAAGAAATCAAAGCTTGCTTTTTGAAGCACTTTGAGTAGGATTTAAGTAAAACTCACAAAAGGAAAGATGTTTAGAATAAGGTTTGGGTTTGGAAAGTAAAGTTGGATAAAATTACAGAGGTGTGGAGATGGGATTAGGCTATGGAGGCCGTGAGCCTTTAGGAAGAAAAAGAAGATGTGTTCTTAAGTAATTTGAGAGAAAAGATAAAGGCTTGTCACAAAGTGAGAGAAAATGCAAATGGATAGCTAATTCAAGAGTGAATTGCCGTGAGGTGAGTGATAGGAGAGAATAAAGACTTAATCCACTTGATAGAAAGTAGCACATGGCTTTACATGGATATCACATGGCATAGGTCACTTAATGGCCACCTAGTGGTCATAAGGATGGTTCTTGAATCTCGGAGAAGCACCTAGTGGCCGTGTGGCTCTAGGAAAATGATAACTAGTTTTGTTTTCAACTAAATTCTAGTTACACTTTGTTAATTTAATTAGTTACCTAGCTAACCATCTAGTTACAATTAAATTAATTTAGTTAAGCTATTTGATTACATTCTAACTAATTAATTACTTTATTATGACATGTTTCTAAATAATTAAATATTTATCTAGTAACTAGCTTCTAATTATTTAGCAACTAAATTAGTTTATTTAGTTACTATTTAGACTATTAGGGTAACTAAGTTAGATTACTTAGTTACTTAGTAACTAATCTAGCCACTTTTATTGACTAAATTCTAGCCATTAAAATAAACTTCATCTTCTAACCATTTATTAAATCTAAGGTTAATATTATAAGCTTCTTTATCAAGATTGCTCTCACACCATTGATTAGATCAATGGTGAGGATCTAAGGCTTCTTAATCAAGTTTTCCATCCAACGGTTCACAACAAAGTCCAGCCACTATGTTTGACCAATTCCTATTGGTTGTCATAAAGCTTAGTAATAATGAGTTATCATGATCTTTAAGATATTTAACTTAGATATTTTCAACTTTCATGATTACACTTGAGATATTTTATTAAGATATTTTCCCCGATAGATATTTATTCCTAGATATTTATCTTTAGATATTTACTAGGTGAGTTATCATAGAATTTTCTAGAATAGTTGAGTCAGCATGGTGAGTTGTAGTGCAGAATCACCAGCTCAATCATCAAGATATTTTTCTAATAGATATTACCCTATGGATAACAGCTACTGCTATTATTACACAATGGATAATAGAAAACTCAGATATAGAAAATCTCCGTCAACTGCTCCAGGTTTCGAGTTTAGTAAGATCTCCCAATCCCGCCTTGACAGTCCAGAACTTTCTGGTCTAGGAAAATTTTTTATTTTTCTAGGTCTGCCTCGGGTCCACCTCGGGCCCACACACAACACTAAAATAATTGAAAACTCAGAAAGTTTTACAAAAATTCACAAAAATCATAAAATTTATAAAACTCGTATATTTTTAGAAAAAATGAAATTCGGACATACAGTTTTGAAGATAATATTAAAATATCAAAATAATATTAAAATATTCAAAATAATTAAAAATTTCCAAAAATTCATAAAAACTCTTAAATATTGTAAAACTTATTTATTTCAAGAACTTTGCTAGAATTGTGTTCTTGATGTTTTAGGATTTCCTAAGTGTTGGGATCACTCATATATGCCTTTCTAGGTGTGTTGAGACACTAATGAATGTATTTCTTGGAGAGAATGACCTCCTACCATATATAAGAATTTGAGAAGCCTTAGGTGTTCTTTGGGAGATAGAATGCCATAGGGAGTACCTAGAACATTGTTCAATATGAGGTTGACTTAGTAATCACTTGGGAAGTGATGGTACGAGGTTCTAGATATGAAAGTGCTAGCATGATTCTTGCCACTTTGTTGGATAAGTGAGGCTAAGATCCAAGTGTGCTAGTGTTTATGAAATGTGCCTTGTCTTTTGGTTTTAAAACTTGATATTTACTATTTTCCTATGTATTGTAACCTGAATGGTGTGCACAACCATGTAGTCTGGGAATGAGGTGTTGGATCCTAATTCTCCTTGCATTTATGCTTGTATGGTTAGGGTTACCGGTATGGGGTGATAGTAGTACCCTTACGGTTGTGAGGGGAAGGTATTCACCTATTACCAAGTGGGCATAGGCTTAACCTTCTAGTATATACAATGAACGAAGGTTCTTGGGAAATAAGTAAGTAGCTTGAGTTTTCAAAATTTAAAATCTGCATTAGCATTGCATAATCATTCTATTAGGACTTTGTTTAAGCATAATCATACCTCATAACATAAAGCATTGCATGGTTGACAATTGTATGGGCAATCGTCAATGCTTGATCGGTTGATTGCTTGGTTACTTATCGATGGTATCTTAGGATTGTATGGGCGATTCTTTTGATGTTATTAATTTTTGGATATTTTATTTCATAGGGTGTTATATGTGTTCAATTGATTTATTTGTTGTAAATAATTAACTGCTGGTCTTAGTATGCTTATACTGAGAAATTGTGATTTTTCACCCCTGTGTGTTCCATGTAAATTCAGGTGATGTCCTTCCAAAAGAGAAAAAGGGCAAGAAAAAGAAGAAACAGAATGCTTAGTTTAGCAATTTTATTTCTTTTTGAATCAGATTGTATAGTTGTACTTTTCTAGTTGTTTGTAAAAGCATATGTATACATATGGCTTGTTAGCCAGTGATGTATGTATATATGATCTTTCTATCATTCGTGGCTCTCTATAATGACAATACAAGTTATTATGTTTTTTTATTTTCTGCATTTTTAGAAGTGACAGGCTTAATGCGATTTATCTTGAAATATTCCATTTATTTTATGATAATTGTATTAGGGTGTTACATTATGGTATCAGAGTAGTTCATCCTGTTGAGTCGGGGTGTGGATTGACTATGCTTAGGAATATTTAGGAGTTCCTCTTTGTGTTGTGCATTTCTTTGTCTCTTGTGAGAGATGTTTCATTGATTTGTATGACCTGCCTTTGATATGACTGTTTTAGCTACTGTTGCACGGTTACATAATATTAGGATTAGCTACCTCAATATGTATTGTTCTATGTTTACAAGAAACTATGGCAACATAAGAGCTACCATGTGGGAGTAGGAACTTTGGTAATGAAGGCCCTGACATGGTTGGAGCCGTTATGGCAATGGCTGAGGTAATGAGAGACCAAACAGCCGCTATTGTCACTGCTATGCGAGAGCAAACAACCACAATAACTGAAGCTATCAGAGAGCAAGCAACTTCAATAACAAGGATGTTTGAGAGAATGAATACCACTCAACATCAACCAACTACACCACCACTACACCACTAGGGGCAACCAACCCAAGAGGTAGTTGGGAGGAATCAAACTTTCGAATACCTCTCGGAGTTCAAGAAATCTAATCTGTCTTCCTACAAAGGGGAGTACAACCAAGTTAGAGCTGAGGGTTAACTCAAAGAGATGGAGAAGATTTTCACTATCATGGCTTGCTCAGACAAGCACAAGGTGCTTTTTGATTCATACATGCTGGAAGGCGAGGCAGAAGATTGTTGGGTGGATACCAAGAGAGCTCTTAAGGTGTTAAGGACTCAAGTGACGTGGGAGATCTTTAGCAATTATTTTAAGAGGAATTTCTTTCCACAAAACCTTCAAAATGCCAAAGAGATGGAATTTATCATGTTGGAACAGGGGGACATGTCTGTTGGCCAGTACGTGGTCAAATTCAACGAATTGTCTAAGTTCTCTTCTTACATCAGAATTAACCTAGATGTATCATGGAAGTGTGTTAAGTTTGAGGAAGGACAGAGGGAAGACATTCAAAATGTCATCCAACCGTTTGAAATTCGAAACTTTGAAACTTTGATTAACAAGTGATGGATAATCGAAGGGCGTTCCAAGAAGCTTACAGTGGAGCCTAAGTCACAAGACCTTTAAAAGAGGAAGCGGGGTGATGACAAGTTTAAGAAAGGATCTTCTAAATCTAACTTTATGATAAACCTTTAAAAAGTCATGTTTTTATGGTTCAATTTCTAGGTTTTTCATTCTCCTTTAATCTATTTAATTTTGTTTTGTCCTTAAGTTTATCACGTTTTTATTATTTAAAATTGTTTTTCTTTTTTTTTTCATATTTTCTTATGTTTTTGATAAGTATGTGCATAGGGATGAAGAATGGATTTGATCACATGGAAGAATTACTGGAAAAGCTCTCTAGACACTCAGCGCTCAAGCATAGGCAGAATATGGGAGTTTCTCTAATTTCCCAACGCTCAAGCGTTGTGAGTTTAGCGCTCAAGTGCGCAACTGGCAGAACTGGAAGATTATTTCTGGTAAACCAGCACTCAGGCGCTAGTAAACCAGTGTTCAAGCGCGTGCATTATGGGAAAATTGGCTTCTAGTGAACTAGCGCTC
The DNA here is from genome assembly GCA_029884595.1 of Ormosia semicastrata. NCBI lineage: Eukaryota > Viridiplantae > Streptophyta > Magnoliopsida > Fabales > Fabaceae > Ormosia > Ormosia semicastrata. The sequence goes on along the minus strand of JAQQTO010000062.1, from coordinate 10,731,243 downwards.
AGGCGCTTGGAAGCTAGCGCTTAGGCGCTGGACGTGTAATAGCACAGGATTTTGAAATTATAAATAGAAAGTTACGCCAAATTACAACACACACTGCGGCAGCTGTCAAGACAACTTAATCCTAATTTAGTGTGGGCGCATCAAGGCTTGAAAATTAGGAATTTTCTTCAACCTTTCCACTAATTATCAATGGAGTTTGTCATCTTCTTATCTTTGTTTTGTTCTTTCCCTATGTGTAACTAACTTTCCCTTGTTAGGGGGACGATGAATCTTGATACTTTGATGATGTAACTTCTTTTATGGGTTTAATGCATGTTTCTATTTCATAATTTACGTGTTTATCTATATTCTTAATTTTTTTCTAAATCTAGCCAATTTGGGAATGATCTTTTGGGTTGATGTATGATTTGAAAAAATTTGCATGAACCTTGAACATGTAATAAACACCATAATTTTTGCAATCGCTAGGAATAGATATTATGGGTTATGTGGTCTTCCTTTTAATTCCCTCATTCTTGATAATGTCTTTCTATTTGAGTTTAGATTAAGGGATTAGCTAATTTTAAATAGTGTAAAAGGATTAATATACCAAGGGACTGGATATTGATTAATTTTAGGAATTTACGATAAATCATTGAAAGAGAACATGTTTAAACCAATATTTAGATGTGTATTTAAAGAGTTCAAGTGAAATCTGAACCCTAACACTTTCTTATTATTATTTTCATCTCTTGTTAGATTGCTTGAATTTATTTTGTTTAACTTTAATTACTTTCTTTTAATTGTTTTTATTCTTGCTTTAGCCAACTTTCACCTTTTGAGTAGCTTAGATAGTGTTAATTTAACGAACTTAGTAATTGGCAATATAATCCTCATGGGATGATTCTCTTTTCACTACTTTATTACTTTTTTTGATTCGGTGCACTTGCCAATTTCACATCACTTTACTCAGGACAAGGGTAAACAGATTTAGAAGGATTTTGTGAGACCAAAGTGTCCCAAGTGTGGGAAACAACATGGAGACCGGTCTTGCTTGATGTGCTTTGTATGTGGACAACGTGGGCATTTTGCTAAGGAGTGTCCATCAAGGAAGGAAGTTGCACCTATCCAGAAACCATAAGCTAAAGGGAGAGTTTACACTCTAGGTGGTGAAGAGGTGACTTAGTCTTCCGATCTTATCGAAGCTAAATGCATTATTCACAATCATCTTTTAATTATGTTGTATGATTCAGGAGCATCTCACTCCTTTGTTTCGAATGATTATGTGAATGAGCTGGATTTACCTGTATCTGAACTTTCATATGACTTATCTGTATTTACGCCTACTGGTAAACCAGTTACAACATCCAGAGTGTGTCTTAATTGTTGTGTAAAAGTACAAGATAGGATTTTCAGTGTAAACCTTATCTATTTGCCTCTTGTAAATATTGATGTTATCTCTGCCATGGATTGGTTATCTATCAACCATGTAGTGTTGAACTATTCATAAAAATCCCTGGTTTTCTTATCAAATATACCTACTAGAGTCGTTCCATATGAGTCTGTGTATCTCAATGCAAATCAAGTTAATCTTTATTTGGAGGAGGGATCTCTAGGATACGTTCTCTTGTTTTCACTAAGTGCTGAGGTTGAGCAAAGCCTATGTGAAATACCTGTGGTGAGTGAATATCTTGAAGTTTTCCCAAGTGACATAGTGGAGTTGCCACCCTAGCGAAAAATAGAGTTTTCTATAGACTTAGTGCCTGGGACAGGACTTATCTCCATATCACCCTATAGAATGGCGCCACTAGAGTTAGCAGAACTCAAAAAGCAAATCGAGGATTTATTAGATAAGTAATTCATTAGGCTAAGTGTTTCTTTGTGAGGAGCACCTGTGCTTTTAGTGAAGAAAAAGGATGGTACCATGAGGCTCTCTATGGATTACAGACAGCTGAACAAGGTGACCATTAAAAATAAGTATCTGTTGCCTAGGATAAACGATCTAATGGATCAACTGAGAGGAGCTGCAGTTTTCTCAAAGATTGATCTTAGGTCGAGTTATCATCAGAAATGGGTTAGGGATGAGGATATCCCTAAGACTGCTTTTAGAACTAGGTATGGACATTATAAGTACCTTGTGATGTCCTTTAGGTTGATGAATGCATCGACAATGTTCATGAATTACATGAATAATATCTTTAGACCCTACCTGTATCTGTTTATTCTGGTGTTTATCGATGATATTTTGATCTATTCTAAGATAATGGATGAGCATGAACAACATCTAAGGATAGTGTTGGTGACCTTTAAGGAAAATAGGTTGTTTGTCAAACTATCAAAGTGTGAGTTCTGGCTTTCAGAAGTACAATTTTTGGAACATGTAATATCTAAGGGTGGGATTTCAGTGGACCCAAGCAAAGTGGATGCAATGTTGTAGTGGGAGAGACCCACCACTGTGATCGATACCAGAAGCTTCATAGGCCTAGTGGGGTACTATAGAAGGTTCATAAAGGGTTTTTTCTCAATTAGCGCAACCCTTGACTAGGTTGACTAAGAAAGATAGTTCTTTTAAATGGACTCAGGAATGTTAGAATAGTTTCCAAGAGTTGAAGTTGAGGTTGACTACTACACCGGTGTTGGTAATTTCGGATCCTGTGGAGAACTTTGAGGTATACTATGATGCTTCAAAGATGGATTTGAGTTGTGTTTTGATGCAACATAGGAGAGTTGTTGCCTATACGTCAAGGAAGTTAAGGCCTCATGAGGAGAACTACCCTACTCATGATTTGGAGTTAGCTACAGTAGTGCTCGCCCTAAAGGTTTAGAGATATTACTTGTATGGAGTTCAGTTTGAGGTGTTCAATGATCACAAGAGTTTGAAGAACTTATTTGATCAGAAAGAGTTAAACATAAGACAACAAAAATGGATGAAGTTGTTGAAAGACTACGACTTTGAGTTCAAGTACCATCCGGGTAAAGCCAATGTGGTGGCTGATGCACTGAATAGGAAATCCCTACATGTGTCCCAAATGATGATCCAAGAGAGTGACCTTCTTGAGAGTTATAGAGACATAAGTCTTTTGATAGCTGTGTTACCACATAGTCTCAGTTGTTAGCCATGGCAACAAGAATCCAAGAGGGGGTGAATTGGGTGATTACAAATTTTAAAGCCTATTTGAAAAATTAAGCATTTTGAATAACTCAATTAATAAATGCAGCGGAATAAGTTTAACAATGGTACAACTATTAGATATTTCAAAAATATAACTTGGGTTATAGGATAAATCAAGCAAATGAGGTAGATATCAAATTAAACTCAAGCATATGTAATTAAGGCACAAATGTAAAGAGATAGAGTTGAGAAGATCAAACACAAGATTTATCCTAGTTCAGCCACCAATCCACTTGTGGCCTACGTTCAGTCCTCAAGCAATCACTTGAGATTTTCCATTATATCTTCAAGTTTCAATGGGTGCTTGTAACCTTTACACAATAGAGCACTCACCACACCTTGGGATACCTCACCTTTTGTGCTTAAACCTCAACTTTTAGGGATACCTCACCCTTTACAACCTTGAGGGATACCTCACCCTCTTTACTAATAAAGTGTATTGGCATTGACTAATGGAATGGTTTTGATGATAACAAACAAGAAAGGAATGGAAATGCATTGATCAAGCTCCAAGAATATTCAAGATTAGCATATAGGGTCAAGAATATTAAAAAGGAATTACACTAAGTTCAAATGTGTTTTCAAATACTTATAAATGGTTTTTCACATGCCAAAATGCCCAACAAACAAGTTTTGAAAAGCTAATCATGGTGGTAGTTCATTTCCATGAAAAATAGCCAAGTTTGTGTTTTGCAAAACTGGCCTTTAGTTACTCTTTTGATCATATCTTTCAAAATACTTTGAGTTTTGCTTTGAAACTTATTTCATATGAAAATAAACTCAAAGATCTTTCCAATGAGTGGTTATTTGCTTAAAAGGGATAAGAAATCAAGAAGTTATAACCATTTGACGTTAGAAGGCTATTTTCTCAAGATGGCCTAATCGATTAGGAAGCTTTCCTAGCCAGTTATTTTGCAAGTCAGATGCAAAGCCTCTTCTTTCTAAAAAGGCCCTAACGGATTAGGCTCATTGCCTAACCGGTTAGTAGTTGTTTAAATTGAACGTGAACATGCTTTTTAAATAGAGCCTAACCGATTAGGGTAATTCCCTAACCGGTTAGTGTGTCTTTAAAATTCACGTGGAAATGCTTTCTAAAAAGGCCTAACCGATTAGGCCAATTGCCTGACCGGTTATTGAGTTTCACAGAGGCCAAAATCTAAGGGTCCTAACTGATTAAGACAATGTCTTAACCGGTTATCTGGAAAAGCAAAAAATACGTACAATGGCTATTTCTCATAATAAATCATTCACAACCACCACCAACGACTATAATTTGCTTTAGGCTATAAATGAAAGTGTTTGGGCATTCATGAGAGGTTGGAGAATGGTGTGTAAAATCCACAAGTGTACGGTTTCGTCGTCAAGTAATAAAAAAATTGAATCCACAAGGACTGTGTCTAAGAATACCAATTAATTAATTAATTCAATTAAATTAAACAAAGGGGATAAAATTGTTGAGAGATAAGAATGTAGTAACCAAGCAATTAAATAAATAACTATTAGAGTGCAAAATTGAGAACAAAAATAGTAAGTTGTTAAGAAAGGTTTTCAAATTCAAGAAAGCTTCCAAGATTGGGGGTAACCACAATGATACAAGATAAATCCTAATTGACAACCCTTTTATTAAAATTGAAATTCAATTGAAGGTGAATTACCCTAAATTAGTTAATGTTCTTTCTCAAGAAACAAGAATCGTGCCCAATTAAACTAATTCCTACTCTCGTGGTAATTGAATTTAAATTGAACCCATTATACTTTATGGTAATTCATTAAATCCTCGAAATGCTAAACCTACTTTCGTGATTTAGACCTTAAGTTCAATTCTTACGGGTCTAACACCTAGGTTCACCTCTCAATACATCCCTAGATATCTATGAGATGCAAATATGTGGCCAGCAAATTCACATGAATAAGTGCAATAAGGATTGAATCAAAGAACATTGAAAATTAATAAAAAAGGGTAAACTAAGTCAATTAATCATCATCAATGTATTAAAGGGCATTGCCCAATCCTATAAACAAAGAGAACTACTCAGACATGGAGAAGAAGAAATAAGAAAACAAAATAAAGAACATCCAAACCCGTAGCAAAGGGAGAAGAGAAGAGGAAGATGAACATCTAGAGCCTCCAAATGTGCCTTCTTCAAACAGAAATTCATGCCCTGATATTACATTCAGAGCATCTATTTATACCCCTAGGGTTTCAACTGGTCCTAGCCCATCAAAAGAAATAAAAACAAATTTTAAAAACTGACTCGGATTGTGATCCATAGCCGTGGGAAATTCCACGGGATGGCCATGGATCTTGCTGGCTGAATTCCACGGCTGTGGGAAATTCCACGGCCAGGCCGTGGAATTCTCTGGAAAATCACTTTTGCTTCTTCACGCAGCTGCTCGATCCATGGCCGTGGGAAATTCTATGGGGAGGTCGTGGAACTCTCTAGAATGAGTCTTTTTCCCCAATTTGCTATCCGTAAAGCTCCAACTTCAATCATACAAGCTTTCCATCCATTTCAAGGCCAATTGAGCACCAATCCTACACAAAAACACCATAAACACCGCAGTTATCTGAACTAAAGGAAAAATAAATAAAAAGAGAAACTAAAATGCCTAAAATACCTAAAAATGCATGCAAAACAAGAACAAAATATGATGTTATTTTACACACATCAGAGAATATTCTGAATATTATTCTTGAGCATTCAAAATGAATTTCATCATCTTTTTTTTTCCAAATCTCTGTTTTGAGCTAAGTGTGTGATTCCTTGATACCTATAGTGCTTCATTTTGTATTATCCATTCTTTGAGAGAGTTTCTATTCATCTACTTCTTTGTACAATCTATAAAAGAGAGGGTGAGGTATCCCTCTAGAGAAAAAAGGTGAGGTGTCCTTCTAGAGAAAAGGGTGAGGTATCCTTTGAGGGTGAGGCATCTCTCAAAAGTTGTAAAGGGTGAGGTATCCCTGTTTGAGACTCAAGCACAAGGGTGAGGTATCCCAAGGTGTGTTGAGTGCTCTCAATTGTAAAGGTTGTCAAGCATCTATTGAAACTTGAAGATATAGTGGAAAATTTCTAGCGGTTGCTTGAGGACTGGACATAGGTCACAAGTGGATTGGTGGCTGAACCAAGATAAATCTTATGTTTGATCTTCTAAACTCATCTCTTTACATCTGTGTATTTATTTTATATGCTTGCTTGAATGTTATTTATCTTGAATTGTTTAATTTATGAGTGAAGTATTCAATCTCATTTATCTATTCACTTCAATTATCCAATAGCTTTAACAAAAATTGATAAGAAAACGTTTTACGAAAAGATTTGCGAAAAGTTTTTACATACTCAATTCACCACTCTCTTGAGTATTGAGGCCACTTGGTAACACAAGGGATACCTCACCCTTACAACTTTGAGAGATACCTCACCCTTTTCTCTCTTTAGGGATACTTCACCCTCTTACAATGATTTCAAGATGAAGAGAAATATTAGAAACTCTCACAAGAGTAGATATACAACTTGAAGAACAAAGTATGGATGATAAGAAACTCTCTCAAAAGTGGATAATATAAATTGAAGCTCTATGGGTATCAAGGATTCATACTTTAAAACTCAAAATATGATTTTGATGATTCAAGGATCAAATCAAGTGTTCAAGAGTTGTAAAAGCTTCAAAAATCACTTATATATAGAGCCCAGATGATAAAATAACCGTTGGTGGTGTTTAGAAATGATTTTTTTTTATGAAAACTAGCCATTTATAGCCGTTAGGAACATTTTTGGGCACTTGGTAATCAATTACACCCTTTTGGTAATTGATTATATGGCCTCTGCCAAAGTTGTAATTGATTACAAGACTTCTGGTTTTGAAAACTGATTTTAAAATGTCATAACTTCTTCATTTCTTATCCGATTAAAGAAAATGACCACTCATTGAAAATATCTTTGAGTCTATTTTCAAATGAAATAAGTTTCATAACAAAGTATTTTGAAACTTATGATCAAAATGGTAACCAAATGTCAGTTTTTCAAAACTCAAACTTAACTATTTTTCATAGTTTAAAGCAAATGATCATAATTTCTTCATTTATTATCCGTTTAAAGCAAATGATCACTCATTGGAAAGATCTTTGAGTCTATTTTCATATGCAATAATTTTTCACAACAAAACACAAAGTATTTTAAAAGTTATGATCAAAATAATAACTAAATGTCAATTTTGCAAACCACAAACTTGACTATTTTTCAAAGGTTTGAACTACCACCAAGACTAACTTTCCAAAAATAGTTTGTTGGGCATTTAAACATGTAAGAAACATTTTTAAAGATGTTAAAACATATTTGAGCTTAGTGTGATTCCTTTTTACCTTTACACAAGATCTAAGTTCTATAAGGTATTCTTGAAGAACCTTGGGACTTGATCTTTTGCCATCATCAATTCTAGATGTAATCCAAGCTTCCAAAAATTTCTTCTCTTCAAATCTTACAAATGCTTAGAACATCTTATCATTCTCATTCTTCTTGAGTTGAGCATAATTATGATCTTTGGCTTTCTTGTTGCAATACTCACTTTTAGTACTTGGACTATCCTACAAAGTATTACTCACTTAAAACAAGCATAGTTAGTCCAAATTCATAATTTAATATCTTTATATGCATGATTCATAAATGTATAACTCTAGTTAGTCTAACATGCATATAATACTTTTATAGACATATCCAAATAAGATATTTATCAATTACTAATGGATATCTCTATATAGGATGCAATAAAGAACATATGCAAAGTGTTCTTTTTGTCTTTTGTTTGTCATCATCAAAACTTCACATATTAAACCATTTGGGGCAAAGACAATTCTATAATCTCCCCCTTTTTGATGATGACAAATCACCGAAGAAAAATATGTTGAGTAATATATAAGAATAGATATTCATGTAAGCATATCAAACAATAAGTACAAGAACATATTTTTCTTTTCAATTCTCACTCCCCCTATTTGACATCAACAAAAAAGCTTAGGAAGGAAAGATAATATTTTATCTCTCCCTATAGATAAAACTCATGTTCTCAAAAAGAGTAGGATCATCAAAATTAAAAACTTTTTCAAGTTATTCAAATCATAACTTTCTCCTTTTATTTAATTCTACACATGATTCAAGAAAAGAGAGATGAAACAAGCATGCTTTCAAAATATAAAAGATTATTCATGTAATGCTTGTCACATTTTGGTACATCAACATTTAGCATATGATATCAATAAGCTTAAGAAGTTATGTCTAGCATATAATATCTTGCATACCACATGATAAATAAGTACCACTTGATATCACTTGTTAGGAGATACAAAATATCCATGTAAGATCATGGAATTAAGGTTTTCAAATGAAAGATCATACAACTTGCCACATATCAAGCATTTCTTAATGAAAGAATCAAAAGATATGAAGTTTAAGAATGTTTACCTTCTTTCATTGATAGAGAGAAAGAGAATAAGAGATGATCTTTGTTGACATATTGATAGTATTAACAGTAAAACGCTTCATGTTAAACAAGGATGTAAGCCAAGAGATATAAGTAACAGTTTAAGAGCTAGGCTCCCCATCAAAATATGCATATTATCAAAATATAAAACATACTAGTTTTAACATAGTCATGCATATATTTATAGTCAATAAGGACATGGAAGAAAGATATGTAAGATGAAAAGGAGAAACAACTATTACAAATCAACAAATAATTATAAGAAGTTATAAAAAAAGAAAACAAACTCCCTCTTATTGAAGCACAGGATAGATAAAGAGAAATATATACGTCAAGACCATGTAAGCATATTATCATAAAGTATAGCAAGGCAAATATACATATTCTTAATCCATCAATCAAAAACCATTTTAAAACTTCTCCCCCTTTCAAAAGGAATTTAATAATAACACATTACATTTCTAAAAGCATTTTAGAAGGGTAGAAGAGTTTTATATTGAAACCACATATTCCTTGAGAGTAATCAAACCTAAGTCAAAGAGCATATGAAAGTACATCTCTTTTCTCATTAAACAAAAGCCTTAACAAAATAAAATACTTTGAAGAATAAGACTTATCTTTTTAAGAAATAAGATGAGCTCTATAGAGCATTTCAAAAAATTTATTTGAAAACTTTCTTAAGCATTTTCTCATGATTTAATAAGATTTTTCAAAGCAAATGAAGAGAATACTATATTTATAGCACATATCCAATGATTTCTAAATTTCAAGACAATTAGGATGTGAAAATACTTTCAAGGTCTTAAGACAAGTTCAAATGATTCTCAAGGATATGGAACTTGAAAAACTTCTTTCAAATATAATAAGAGATTTCATTTTTTTTTAAAAAAAAATTTAATCAACCAAGAAACTCTTTTCAAAATAAAAACATAATTCTCATATTTGTTATACCACTAAGAAACCACAAATCAAGAGAATCATAGATATCAATCATTCACTTTGATGAAATATGCTATAGGGATCAAATAATGTATAGAACAACATTATTCACCCTATATGCAATGATAAAAATAACAAGTTAATATCCAATTAGGAACTTTGTCAATGCTAAGCCTACTTCTCATGTAAAGAAAATATCTAATCATTTAAGATCAAATTATCAACAAGTATCATATAATCCATAGCATATAGAATACCATAATAGCTTACGGATAGAGATACTTATTGAGAGAGTGATGCTTCCTTAGAATGTTCTTCATCTATTGGTCTTTTGAGTTTGAGTTTTCTTCCATTACGTATTCTATTCCATTGCACTTGAAGAGAGTCTCCTCATGTCCTTCTTCATTCAACTCTTCTCATTTATCCACATATGCTTGACATTTCAATATTTGATGACTATATTTGAAGTACATAGAGACACTTGCAAAGCTAACTCTAAAAGTTCTCTAAAACATAAGTTAACATCAAATATCATTTAAGCTCATTTACAAGCATAATTTAGGTTAATATATAATGTAAAAACATGTACCATATTATCAATCATGCAATGTTAGCTCTAACAAGAATGCATGAAGTACATATGCACTTGAATCCAAAAAAAAAATATGGTTTAAGCATTTTAAGGCATGATTCAAGTTTATCAAGAAAAGCTTGATCATAATCAAAACATAAATAAGCATTTTGGGGCAAACAATGATCATGTAAGGTGTGTAATATCAAGTAAAAAATTCTAGTATGCACACATGCTAATAGCATGCTTACTTTCATTATATATAGACAATTTTAAGTGAAAATGGTTGTTCCCGCACTGAAAACCTTTTTAAAGCTGCTATGTAATCGATTACAATGAGTGTGTAATCAATTACCAGCCCTCTGGAATACTTGTAATCGATTACAGGATTGGTGTAATCAATTACCTTCTTGACAGAACCTTTGTAATCGATTACAAAGGTCTTGTAATCGATTACCAGTTTATTAAAACACAATTTTTGCATTTTAAACAGTAAAGGGCTAATCTCAAAGCATTCAAATTAGTTCCAAAAAGTATCAAAACAATTTCAAACATCATGCAAGCATACCTAGGCATTGTAGAACCTGATGTTATAATAAGAATAAACATAATCATGTGCTAAACATAATATTCAAATTTTACAAAGTACACATGATTCTATCCTTTACCTAAGGCCTACAAGGAATATACGTCATATTCATTATCTTTTTAAGTGAATGTGCAAAAGAGGTAAAAATATTTGATACCTTGGCATTAGTAATTAAGGAAATACTTTTTCTTACCCATTGCTTCTCTTTTAGAGTCTTAAACTTTACAAGTTCTACATTTTGTACTTGAGAAATGTAACACCCCAAATTTTAGACTATGTTACAGTAATGATTAAGTTCCACTGTTTTGTGTTTTCTGTATTATAGAAAATTAATTTGACTGTTCTGAGATTGTTTTTGATTGTTTTGTCTCATTTGTTCTGGGTCAGGAAAATAATAATTTTTGAGCCGGGAAAAATCGTATTTGATTTATTCGGAGACAGAGGATCTTACTAAACCCGAATCTGAGAGACATAGAAAAGAATCTTTTAATTTTTAGAATTTATCTGTGAAATAAAAATATTTCAAGGAAAATATTTGTTATTTTATTTATAGCAGCTTCTACTATAAATTATTGGACCCGATATATTTTAATTAATGAAAAATGTGCTTAAAATATTTTCTGTAACCTAATTTAAAATGAACCAATAGGAACCGATCAAAAACGATGGTTGGACTTTTCTAACCAATAAGAAATGGTCTAAGTTGAAATGTTTGACTAGTTATAAAGTAACTAAATAAAACTTAGTTACCTAATTGCCTAATTAAGGAATTAAATGAACTAACCTAATTACTAATTAGTTAGCATCTAGTTACTAGTTAAATATCCTAATTCTATCTAGAAGCTATGACTAATCATGGCATATGCAATGACCTAATTAACTAGTTAGCTATGTAACTAGATAGTTAATTAAGTGTAACTAGAAAACCTAATATAGTTAGTTGTTATTTGATTAAAAGTAACTAGAATAAAATTGAAAACAAACCTAGTTACCTTTTGGGAGGGCCACACGGCCAAGGAGGCTTCTCAAGCCTTCTTGAATGGTCTTTTGTGACCATTGCATGACACTTTGATGACCAAGCCATGTGATGCTTAACGTGAACACAAAATGTGATATTTTACTATCATAATTATCTCCTAAATTCCCTACACTACTCACATGGCTACACAATTCTATTTCACTCTCAAATTTCATTTTCTTTCATCTAAACACTAAGCCTTCATTTTCTCTCAAAAAATCCCAAGAACACAAGAACACTTTTTCCTTTCTTTTCTCCTTGGAGTTTCGGCCATACTACCCAAACCCTAGCTCCAATCTTCTATAATTTTTCTTCTCTACACTTTCTAAACCTAAACCCTATTCTAAACACTTTTCATTTACAAAGTTTTGTCAAAATCCTACTCCTAGTACCTCAAAATTCAAGCTTTGGTTTACTTCCCTAAAGGTAAACTTTTGCTTTTATGGTTTTAAGTTAAGTTTTTGATTTTCTATACCATGATTGTTCCATGGTTCTTTGTTATTAAGCCTTGATTATGACTTTGGTAATTATTTAAGAATTTTTTTAGGGTTTTTGATTGGTTTGTACGAAATCAAGGAGGAGGAGGGAGTTTGAAGATCTTGTCTTCAAGAGGTAAGAGGGAGATTTAACCTCACCAACCAAGTATTGGTGGTGAGGAGATGGTTTTGTATGGTGATAAATCCATAAGGGTTTATTCACTTGTTGTTTGATGCTTCTTTAATTGTGATTGTGTTGTTTATGATTTTGTGTTTGTGATTGCATGTGTGATTATATGATTATAGCTTTGATAGTATGCTTGTATGAATATTTTTGGAAACATGAAAATGTATGTGTAAATTAGGATGTGAATAACATGTTGGAAAGATCACATGAGAGCTCCAAAGAGCTTGGAGGCACACGGCCTCACAAGATTCAAGAGGACCAAGAGTCCTAAAATGATGATTTCAAATTGAGGATTAAAGGTTCCATGACACTAAAAGGAATTAAGGATTTTTACAATGATTTAAAGTGTTAGAAAAATGAATTACAATGAGTTTTGAAGCAAGAATGAAAATTTGGCCAACATGCCATTTTTCATAGTGAGGAACTAAATTATTTTATCAAGTGTAGATTTAAAGGTTTAATCGAGAAGGAAAGTATTTTGAAGGAGTTTAGATCTAGTAGCAAGCAAAATACTTTTTGGAAAACAAAATGATGTAATTAAATACTTAGGTTATGAAATAGATGTCAATACTTCAAGTTTTCTAACGTATAGCTCACCCTATGGGTTTGGAAGCGCGTTAGGAAAATTTGAGTTGTATTATTTGAAGTAAAGTAAAGAATTTTCATTTTCTAAGAAATAGTAGAAATACTGATTTTTAGAGGGGTTGTATTGTAAATATTATTTTTAGAGGGGTTATATTACAATTATTATTTTTGGAAGGGTTATATTATAAATATTTTTAAAAGAGGGACTATCTCGTAAATATTATTTATAAGGGACTATTATGCAATTGTTATTTAAATTAGGACTATAACATAAATATTATGTTATAGAGGGACTATTATGCAAATATCAAAAATTAGGTCAATTTTTGGTATTAAATGAGAAAAATCGTATCTTTGATTTAAAATATGTTAGAAATATTTTACGCGATTAAGAAACGTTGAAAAATTAATATACAATTTGAAAATGTGACGGAAATGTTGCGCGATTGAGAAAACATGAAAATATGACTACGTGATGAAAATACAGTAATGATACTATTGAACCAATATATGAACCCTGAAGTTGAGAAGGTAAATTTGAACTGTGAATGATGCATTATACATACATTGGAAAGGTCCAATGGATTGTATGAGGCTAATTGCCTAGGAGAGAATACACATCTTGAGTGGGTGCGATATGCGTAGTGTAAGTCACTTGTTGACTTTTGGGGGCATCGGGGTGCGAGTTGCCTACAGTGGGCAGTTGGTAGCTCTTCTGGACCATGGGTTTGACCGACGCAACACACCGATGATCCTGACTGAGACACTATTCTTAATCAAGATCTGATAAAGACTGTCGTGTATATGCTACATGTGCAAATGATAACATGTGGTCTGAGGCATGTTAGCACAGACAGATCTTTTCGATCTTTCTCTCTGACTTGAGTTTTAGCTCCATGGAGTAGGAAATTGAGTCTATGTGGACATGCATAATTATTGAGTATTGATACTGGTGTGATATTTGAACTGTTGAATGTTTGAATATTGTTGAGGGTATGATCGTAATTATTGTTTATTATATATATTGTGATGATAAATAATGTTGATGGCATAATTGTAATTATGGTACGATGTATCTGTATGATAGATTGTATGTATTTATCTCCATTGCTACCATGCTGGTATTGGCGTAGGTGATCTCACCTCTTTGTATGCCTATTTTGTACCATATTTATATTTGTAAAGACGTTGAGCAAGGACTTGGGCAAGAAGGTGAGGAGGAGTAGATTCCCTCGGAGGAAGCTGAGTTCTGAGAGAATGGAGATGCCCAGTTTCCTAGGATACATGAGGTTGCAGTTTCATGGAGGATCGGAAGCTTGGCATGTTGATCAAGATAGAGAGCGTATTTACTACATAGGAGACTTGAATATTATTTTAAGTAGGCTTTATCTTAGACACCCTTATTTTAGTGTAAATATTAATGTGCACTTAGAGTTTCCATTATCCATTAGGCAGTACTGGGGAACTTATTACCGTACTCCTAGTGAGATTAGTATTGTGTCGTCTGCGTGGACACCTGTCCGTAGGACTTCGCGTCAAATCGGATTCCTACTTGCTGAGGAATCTGAGGAGGACCCGTCTGTTGGTGTATGCCCTAGAGGCCAATACATTTTTTGTATTTACATACATTCTATTATGCTATTTTTATATATGAGGCATTTCATTTATTGTGTTCTTTTGATAAACATAATAAAGTCATTAGAATAGTAAGTTTGATGTCATAGGACATCAAGTGGATGACTTGATCGTGAGATCCTTTTGGTTACAACACTATTCTTAAATGTCCCTAGTCAAGTATTATTGTTAATTAGGACAACAATAATACATTGAGACTAGTATGTGCATAGACTGATGACCATATCTCACGGGTCATGGATATGAGATATCAAGTCTTCACATGGGTACATATTAGAGTAATAATGTACTGGACTGACCCACCATGAGAACGCTACATGGATCATTACGTGACTGTCATAAGCGATTCTCATAGTGACAATGGTGTTTGTGGACCTTTGACCAGAAATCACTACGATTCCTACATGAGGAGTTGTGTGTTTTAATGCCATCAAACGTCATCTGTAACAAGGTGATTATAAAGTTAGTTATTGGACATGCCGCGAATCATGCAGAGGGATGTGAGTGACCTAGATGGGATTTGTCACTCCTACATAACAGGAGCGATATCTTCGGGCCCCCTGATTGAGTGAGACTGCGAAATGCATGGCCATGCTCAAATGAGTCAATATGAGATATTGATCTCATTTGTTGTTACAAAGTCGACTCGAGTATCAGGAAACCAATGATTGGACTATACAAGGGTGACGCATTCCATGCCTTGTGTTCAATCTAGATATCTTGACAAAGGGACTAAACGACACGTAAACATTGGTCACGGAAAGGTTATATCAAATCACTGACATTCTTATTACTTGGGTAGCAGCGATGTGTTGCTAGCTAATACACAACATTTGCTTGTAATATTAAAATAAGATTTTAATATTACTGCCAACATAATAAGAACCTGTAGGGTCACACACATAGAGCAGACTAAAATTGGAGCAATGGATCCAAGTTGGACCCGGATTCAAATATGGGCCAGACTCATAACATATGGGTCTAGGGTTGCACAGCTTACCTTGCTGCTGCTCACATTCACTTAAGGCAGTCACTATTATAAATAGTACTGCTAAGGGGTTGCTAAGATAGATAATACAGAACCCTAGCCGCACTTACAGAAAAGTGAGTTAGAGAGCACAAGTTTCTTCTCTTCTCTTCGCAAGTAGCACTGTGTGGCAGACGTGAGGCTCCTCTTTGTGGACGTTGGACGTTCGTGAGTCTGTTCGTGTGGATACCGCAGAGACATCGTTTCTATTACGGTGTTAGTGATTCACGCTTCAAGAGATAAATCATTTAAAAACTCGGATTATGGCTTTTTCGCATGGATCCTCGGTGGGAATCCCTGTTTTCCGCTGTGTAATGTATCCGCAAAAATTCCTAACACCATCTGAGGAATCTTTTGTTTAGTAGTACTTGGGCAGTATATTAGTTTTAAATAATGTTTTAAATATTTTGAGAGTCTAGTTTGTAAATATTAAAATATGACAATACTAAGACTTGTGTTTGTATATATGATGTAAATTATTTATGATGATGTTGTAATGTTTTTATTTTCACTAAGTTTATCTTATTGTTATTAAGAAATTTTATAACTCGTATTTTC
Source organism: Ormosia semicastrata (assembly GCA_029884595.1). Classification (NCBI taxonomy): domain Eukaryota; kingdom Viridiplantae; phylum Streptophyta; class Magnoliopsida; order Fabales; family Fabaceae; genus Ormosia; species Ormosia semicastrata. The sequence goes on along the minus strand of JAQQTO010000062.1, from coordinate 10,715,032 downwards.
ACTACAAAGCACATTTATTCATAAAGGGGTAATTTATGGTATTAAGTAACATAAATGTGATACCTTAAGGTGAGTGTTACATTAGTTGGTATCAGAGCCCAAGTCAGAGTCTTTTTGGGTTGTGGTTAGGTCTGTCTTGTTTAAGTTGTGTGATTCTCTGTGTTTGTTTTTTGAATGAAAACAATATTGTTTGAAGATTGACTTTAACTCTTCCTTGTGTTGTTTAGCTTGATTAGAGAAAACGTAATGGCTGGACGAGGAAGAGGACGCGTGAATACTAGAGCAGGATTTGGAAATTTTGACAATGACAACCAAAACATGGCTGCAGCTGTAGTAGCAATGCAATGGATGGCTGAAGTCGTTGTTCAGCAAAACCAAAGAGCAACTGAGGATGCTCATAATTTGTTGAAATTTTGTAAGAACAATCCACTGAAGTTTCATGGAGAATTTGACCCAGAGAAAGCTGATCTATGGATTAAAGAATTAGAAAAGATATTTAAAGGTATGGGTTGTACCGATGTGCGGAAGCTTACTTTCGCAACGTTTGTGTTAGTGGGAGATGAAGAAGCTTGGTGGGCAGGAGCCCGAAGATTGATTCAAGCTGAGGGGAGAGTTGTGACATGGCAACTCTTTAAACAGAAATTTTTGGGAAAGTATTTTCCAGCCAATGTTCGTCATGCTAAGGAGATGGAATTCCTTAGTATGAGGCAAGGAGTGATGTCCATAAGTGAGTATGCTGCAAAATTTGAAAGCTTATCTAAGTTTTCGAGGTATTTTCAGATCCACCCGGATGAGGAATGGAAGTGCAGGAAATTTGAAGAAGGGTTGAGACTTGATATTAAGCGAGCTTTAGCAACCGTGGATATTGACTAGTTTCCAGTATTGTTGGACAAGTGTCGTAAGGTTAAAGAGATTGATAACCAACGTGAAGCAAGGAATAGGAACTTTGGACCTACACAGTTCCAAAGAGGAAAGGGTAGTAGTGGCAATCGTTATCAGCAGAAACCGTATACCAGACTAGCAGGAGGTCAGAATCGACAACAATCTTTTGGAGGAAGTTTTGGTGGCAGCAAGACAAGTCAAGCTGGAACTTCTACACTGAAATGCTTCAAGTGTAGGAAGAATCATCTCACCAAAGATTGTCAACATAAAGGGGTGATCTGTTATAGATGTGGGAAGCCTGGACATTTTTCCAAAGAATGTGATCAACTGAAGGCAGAACCATCAGTGGGAAGTGTTCGTACGGCGAGGCCACAGGCGGGTGGTCATGTGTATACTATGAGCGTGGAAGAAGCCGCGAAATCTGAGGACTTGATTATGGAGGAGTGTGCCATCGAAGGTAATCTTTTAACAGTGTTATATGATTCAGGAGCAACACATTCTTTCATTGCATGTGATTATGTGGAGCATTTGGGATTGACTGTGACTACATTGCCTTGTGATTTGAGTGTTGTTACTTCTATTGATAAGCCTACGATAACTACAAAAGTATGTTTGAATTGCCCTGTATGTGTTAGGGATAAAATCTTTTATGTGGATTTGATTTGTTTGCCTCTTTCCAAGATTAATGTAATCTTAGGAATGGATTGGTTGTCTTCTAACCATATCCTGATAGACTGTTCGAGTAAGACATTAGTCTTTCCTGAGGTTAAGGATTCTAGATTCCTAATGGCTACTCAAGTAGAAGCTTGTTTGAAGGAAGGAGATCAAGGGTACTTATTGATGTCATCTTTGGAGGTTCAATGTGAAGATGTCTTGAAGGATATTTTCGTAGTTAATGAATTTCCTGAGGTATTTCCTGAGGATATACCTGGACTACCACTGGAAAGAGAAATTGAGTTTTCTATTGATTTGGCACTTGGAGCTGGACTTATATCTATGGCGCCGTACAGGATGTCACCAGTAGAGTTGGCAAAGCTTAAGAAACAGCTGGAGGATTTATTGGAGAAGCAATTTGTGAGACCAAGTGTATCACCATGGGGAGCTCCAGCATTGTTGGTAAAGAAGAAGGATGGGACTTCTCGTCTATGTGTAGACTACCGACAGTTGAACAAGATGACCATTAAGAATAAGTATCCACTCCCAAGAATCGATGATCTGATGGATCAATTGCGAGGAGCCGCAATATTTTCCAAGATTGACTTACGTTCTGATTATCACTAGATACGTGTGAAAGTGGAGGATATTCCCAAAACTGCGTTTCAGACATGATATGGGCATTACGAATATCAAATGATGTCGTTTGGTGTAACTAATGCACCTGCCATATTCATGGGCTTTATGAACAGAATTTTTCGTTCGTACTTGGATAAGTTTGTTGTTGTCTTTATTGATGACATTTTGATTTATTCTCGAAGTTAGGAGGAACATGCTGAGCATCTCAGAGTGGTTCTTTAGATTCTGAAGGAGAATAAGTTGTATGCCAAGTTGTCCAAATGTGAATTTTGGTTAAGCAAAGTTTAATTTTTGGGGCACGTCATATCGGAAGAAGGAATTGAAGTTGATGCTTCAAAGGTGGAAACAATTATGGAATGGTAAAGGCCGAAGACTGTATCGGAGATCCGTAGTTTTATCGGATTAGCCAGTTACTTTCGACGATTTATTGAGGGGCTTTCAAAGATAGCAGGACCTCTTATCTAACTTACACGAAAGAATCAATTGTTTGTATAGACTGATGCATGCGAAGAAAGTTTTTAGGAGTTGAAAAGATGACTGGCTACTTCACCGATTTTGATTCTACCTGATCCGAACGAACCTTTCGAGGTATATTGTGATGCCTCGTACCAAGGATTGGGTTGTGTACTTATGCAAAATCGTAAGGTTGTAGCATATGCGTCGAGATAGTTGAAAGTGCATGAGAGAAATTATCCGACTCATGATTTGGAGTTGGCGGTAGTAGTATTTGCATTGAAGGTATGGAGACATTTTCTCTATAGAGCAACGTTCACTGTATTTAGTGATCATAAAAGTTTGAAGTATCTGTTTGACCAAAAAGAGTTGAACATGAGACAAAGGCGTTGGCTAGAGTTTCTAAAGGACTATGACTTTCAGTTACAGTATCATCCCGGAAAGGCGAATGTTGTAGCAGATGCTTTAAGTAGGAAAGTACTTAGTGCTTCTGTTATGATGGTTAAGGAGAAGGAACTGATAGAAGAATTTCAGGATATGCATTTGTCTGTGAAGTTGACACCGGGAAAGATGTGTTTAAACATGATCACCATTTCAAATGATTTGATGGATAGAATACGAGTAGGGCAAAATAGTGATCAATATTTGCAAGAAGCACAGGAACAAGGAGTCAAGGAGCAGAATTGGAATTTAGTGAAGGAGCTAATGGAATTCTAAAATTTAAAGGGAGAGTTTGTGTACCAAACAATCCAGAACTTAGGAAATTGATTTTGGATGAAGCTCACAGGAGTAAGTTGAGTATGCATCCAGGAGCCACGAAGATGTATCAAGACTTGAAACAGCTATATTGGTGGCAAAGAATGAAGAGGGATGTCGCTGAATATATATCATCCTGTTTAGTTTGTCAGAAGGCCAAAGTGGAACACCAAAGACCATTGGGAATGTTGCAACCTTTGCCTATTCCTGAATGGAAATGGGATGACATAGCAATGGATTTTGTAACAAGACTACCAAGGACTCGGAAAGGTCACGATTCTATCTGGGTAATTATTGATCGGCTTACAAAGTCGGTGCACTTTTTTCCAATTAATATTAAGTACTCAATGGAAAAATTGGCTCTAGTGTACATCAATGAAATTGTTAGACTTCATAGTGTACCATCCAGTATTATTTCTGATCGAGATCCGCGATTTACATCAAGGTTTTGGAGTAGTTTGCAAGAAGCAGTGGGAACAAAGCTACGTTTAAGTTCTGCTTACCATCCACAAATAGATGGTCAGTCAGAAAGGATGATTCAGTCATTGGAGGACTTGTTGAGAGTTTGTGTTCTAGAACAAACTGGTTGTTGGGATGAATTTTTGCCATTAATAGAGTTTACGTACAACAATAATTTTCATTTGAGCATAGGGATGGCACCCTATGAGGCATTGTATGGGAGACGATGCAGAACACCGTTGTGTTGGTATCACGATGGTGAAAGTGCTGTTGTAGGGCCAGAGTTTGTACAACAGACAACTGAAAAAGTGAAGATGATTCAAGACAAGATGAGGACAATTCAGACTCGACAAAAGAGTTATGCTGATAAAAGACGAAGACCGCTTGGGTTTGAAGAAGGTGACCATGTGTTTCTACGAGTGACACCTATGACAGGAGTTGGACGAGTGATTAAATCAAGGAAACTCACTCCAAAGTTTATCGGGTTGTATCAGATACTCCGTCAGATAGGTCTGGTAGCTTATCAGATCGCTTTACCACCTTTACTATCAAATCTTCACAATGTATTTCACGTATCACAATTACAGAAATATATTTCTGATCCTACACACGTTATCGAACCAGACACCATACAACTGAAGGAAACCTATGAAACGTTTCCAGTCAAGATTGAAGATCGAAGGACAAAGCAACTTTGAGGTAAGGAAATTTCATTGGTTAAAGTAGTTTGGAAAGATGTAAGCGGTGAAACTACGTGGGAGTTAGAAGATAAGATAAAAGAACAATATCCATTTTTTTTAGAATGTGAGATTAAGTTTTGAGGACGAAACTTTTTTTTAGAGGGGGAGAGTTGTAACACCCCAAATTTTAGACTATATTACAGTAATGATTAAATTCCACTATTTTGTGTTTTCTGTATTAAAGAAAATTAATTTGACTATTCTGAGATTGTTTTTGATTGTTTTGAGTGATTTGCTCCGGGTCAGGAAAATAATAATTTTCGGGCCAGGGAAAATCGTATTTGATTTATTCGGAGACTGGGGATCTTACTAAACCCGAATCTGAGAGACACAGAAAAGAATCTTTTAATTTTTGGAATTTATCTGTGAAATAAAAATATTTCACAAAAAATATCTGCTGTTTTATTTATAGCAGCTTCTGCTATAAATTATTGGACCCGATATATTTTAATTGACAGAAAATGTGCTTAGAATATTTTTTGTAACCTAATTTAAAATGAACCAATAGGAACCGGTCAAAAACGATGGTTGGACTTTTCTAACCAATAAGAAATGGTCTAAGTTGAAATGTTTGACTAGTTATAAAGTAACTAAATAAAACTAACTTAGTTACCTAATTGCCTAATTAAGGAACTAAATGAACTAACCTAGTTACTAATTAGTTAGGATCTAGTTACTAGTTAAATATCCTAATTCTATCTAGAAGCTATGACTAATCATGACATATGCAATGACCTAATTAACTAGTTAGCTATGTAACTAGATAGTTAATTAAGTGTAACTAGAAAACCTAATCTAGTTAGTTGTTATTTGATTAAAAGTAACTAGAATAAAATTGAAAACAAACCTAGTTACCTTTTGGGGAGGGCCACACGGCCAAGGAGGCTTCTCAAGCCTTCTTGAATGGTCTTTTGTGATCATTGCATGACACTTTGATGACCAAGCCATGTGATGCTTAATGTAAACACAAAATGTGATATTTTACTATCATAGTTATCTCCTAAATTCCCTACACTACTCACACGGCTGCACCATTCTATTTCACTCTCAAATTTCATTTTCTCTCACCTAAAAACTAAGCCATCATTTTCTCTAAAAAAATCCCAAGAACACAAGAACACTTTTCCCTTTCTTTTCTCCTTGGAGTTTCGGCCATACTACCCAAACCCTAGCTCCAATCTTCTATAATTTTTCTTCTCTACACTTTCTAAACCTAAACCCTATTCTAAACACTTTTCATTTACAAAGTTTTGTCAAAATCCTACTCCTAGTACCTCAAAATTCAAGCTTTGGTTTACTTCCCTAAAGGTAAACTTTTGATTTTATGATTTTAAGTTAAGTTTTTGATTTTCTATACCATGATTGTTCCATAGTTCTTTGTTATTAAGCCTTGATTATGACTTTGGTAATTATTTAAGAATTTTTTTAGGGTTTTTGATTAGTTTGTACGAAATCAAGGAAGAGGAGGGACTTTGAAGATCTTGTCTTCAAGAGGTAAGAGGGAGATTTAACCTCACCAACCAAGTATTGGTGGTGAGGAGATGGTTTTGTATGGTGATAAATCCATAAGGGTTTATTCACTTGTTGTTTGATGCTTCTTTGATTGTGATTGTGTTGTTTATGATTTTGTGTTTGTGATTGCATGTGTGATTATATGATTATAGCTTTGATAGTATGCTTGTATGTATATTTTTGGAAGCATGAAAATGCATGTGTAAATTAGGATGTGAATAACATGTTGGAAAAATCACATGAGAGCTCCAAAGAGCTTGGAGGCACACGGCCTCACTAGATTCAAGAGGACGAAGAGTCCTAAAATGATGATTTCAAATTGAGGATTAAAGGTTCCATGACACTAAAATGGATTAAGGTGTTTTACAAGGATTTAAAGTGTTAGAAAAATGAATTACAATGAGTTTTGAAGCAAGAATGAAAATTTGGCCAACATGCCATTTTTCATAGTGAGGAACTAAATTATTTTATCAAGTGTAGATTTAAAGGTTTAATTGAGATGGAAAGTATTTTGAAGGAGTTTAGATCTAGTAGCAAGCAAAATACTTTTTGGAAAACAAAATAATGTAATTAAATGCTTAGGTTATGAAATAGATGTCAATACTTCAAGTTTTCTAACGTATAGCTCACCCTATGGGTTTGGAAGCTCGTTAGGAAAATTTGAGCTGTATTATTTGAAGTAAAGTAAAGAATTGTCATTTTCTGGGAAACAATAGAAATACTAATTTTTAGAGGGGTTGTATTGCAATTATTATTTTTAGAGGGGTTATATTACAATTATTATTTTTGGAGGGGTTATATTGTAAATATTTTCTAAAAGAGGACTATCTCATAAATATTATTTTATAAGGGACTATTATATAATTGTTATTTAAATGAGGACTATAACATAAATATTATGTTATAGAGGGACTATTATGCAAATATAAAAAATTAGGTCAATTTTTGGTATTAAATGAGAAAAATTGTATCTTTGATTTAAAATATGTTAGAAATATTTTACGCAATTAAGAAACATTGAAAAATCAATACGCAATTTGAAAATGCGACGAAAATGTTGCGCGATTGAAAAATGCAAAAATACGACTATGCGATGAAAATACAGTAATGATACTGTTGAACCGATATATGAACCCTGAATATGAGATGGTAAATTTGAACTGTGAATGATGCATTGTACATGCATTGGAAAGGTCCAATGGACTGTATGATGCTAATTGCCTAGGAGAGAATACACCTCTTGAGTGGGTACGATATGCGTAGTGTAAGTCACTTGTTGACTTTTGGGGGCATCGGAGTGTGGGTTACTTACAGTGCGCAGTTGGTAGCTCTTCTGGATCGTAGGTTTGACCGACGCAACACACTGATGATCCTAACCGAGATACTATTCTTAATTAAGATATGATAAAGACTATCGTGTATATGCTAGATGTGCAAATGATAGCACGTGGTCTGAAGCATGTTGGCACAGACAGATCTTTTCAATCACTCTCTCCGATCTGAGTTTTAGCTCGATGGAGTAAGAAATTGAGTCTATGTACACATGCATAATTATTGAGCATTGATACTGGTGTGATATTTGAACTATTGAATGTTTGAATATTATTGAGGGTATGATTGTAATTATTATTTATTATATATATTGTGATGATAAATAATGTTGATGGCATAATTATAATTATGGTATGATGTATCTGTATGATAGATTGTATGTGTTTATCTCCATTGCTATCATGCTGGTATTGGCGTAGGTGATCTCACCTCTTTGTATGCCTATTTTGTACCGTATTTATATTTGTAAAGACGTTGAGCAAGGACTTGGGCAAGAAGGTGAGGAGGAGCAGATTCCCTCGGAGGAAGTTGAGTGCTGAGAGAATGGAGATGCCTAGTTTGCTAGGATACATGAGGTTGCAGTTTCACGGAGGATCAGAAGCTTGGCACGTTGATCTAGATAGAGAGCGTATTTACTACATAGGAGACTTAAATATTATTTTAAGTAGGCTTTATCTTGGACACCCTTATTTTAGTGTAAATATTAATGTGCACTTAGAGTTTCCATTATCCATTAGGCAGTACTGGGGAACTTACTACCGTAGTCCTAGTGAGATTAGTATTGTGTCGTCTGCGCGGACACCTGTCCGTAGGACTTCGCGTCAAATCAGATTCCTACTTGCTGAGGAATCTGAGGAGGACTCGTCTGAGAGTTCTTCTGTTTAGTAGTACTTGGGCAGTATATTAGTTTTAAATAATGTTTTAAATATTTTGAGAGTCTAGTTTGTAAATATTATAATATGATAATACTAAGACTTGTGTATGTATATATGATGTAAATTATTTGTGATGATGTTGTAATGTTTTTTTTTTCACTAAGTTTATCTTATTGTTATTAAGAAATTTTATAAGTCTTATTTTCACTACAAAGCACATTTATTCATAAAGGGGTAATTTATGGTATTAAGTAACATAAATGTGATACCCTAAGGTGGGTGTTACAAGAAGCTTTGATTGAAGTTATCTTCCTTCTTTGACCAAAACTTCTACCTTTGGGCCTTGGAAACATTCTGCTTAATGATTCCTCTTTCCTTTGACCAATTAGTCCATCCTTTTGAGAAATTTTCTGTATAATTGAAACACTAGGAGGACATTTTGGTACCCACTTTATCTTGGGTCCTTGAATGTTAGTACTTTAAGACTTTTAGGAACCCAAACCATGCTATTTCTCATATAAGGATTTCTTCTATAATTGCACAAATGAGAAATATGTCCTAGATGACCACAAAAATTACAAACAATTGAATATAATGATGACTTGGTCCTTTGAAGATTATTTTTAGAAAACATAAGCCTTTTGTTGTTTTTATATTCTAAACTATTTTTTCCGTAAGTATTGCTTGAGTTTTCATGTGGAATAACATTAATTTTATTCTCATTAACAATCATAGAATGTAAGCAATTAGAATCACTCATTTTGGCAAATTCGGAATATAAGTGCTCAACTTGATTTTTTAAATCAATGTACTTTTCAAAAGAAGTTGAGGTTTCACATTTGAAAGACATTTCCTCATCAAGAAAAGCATATTCATTTTTCAAAGTTTCAATTTCATTTTCAAATGAGGAAATGTTTTCTAAACAAGATAAGTTTTTATTTTCTAAATTCAACAAATCATCATATAATTCATCATATGCACATTGTAACTCATTATAGGAATGACTATAATCTAGTTTAGCATTATTTATCTCAAAGTCCTTTTTAGCCATATACGAAGTAGTCTCAATTTCTAGCATACTTGGCTCTTTAAGGGAATCACCTTCTTCCTCATCAATTTTGTTTTGCTTTTCCTCTTCTTCAAGTTGAGCACCATTATCACCAAGAGGCATTGAGCTCATTTTCTTACTTTGAACATCTTCTTGAGGACATTTTTCATGACAAGCTTTCTTCAATAGCTTTTACTCTTCTTGCTTTCTATATATAACTTTATACACAAAATCATTGTTAGCAATATAAAAAGCATCAAGGGTATCAAAAATTTCTTTGGCACTAGTGCAATTCTTAATTCTATCATAAACATCATCATTCAAACTACTTCTTAAGATTTGCATTACTCTAATGTTCAAGAAAAAACATTTCTTGTCATAAGCATTCCAAGTTTGCTTTGGTTTGCAAGAAAATCCATCAAGCATAATATCCCACAAATCCAAATCAATAGATTGCATATAAAACTCCATTCTAGCTTTCCAATAAACAAAATTCACACCATCAAAGAATGGTGGTTTATCAATTTCAAAACCTTCCATTTTGAAAAGCTTTCAATGGTTGCCAAACAAATAAGGATCTTTAACTCCAAGCAGTTAAGCTTTTAACAGAGCACGAAGCTCTGATACCACTTGTTAGCCATGGTAATAAGAACCCAAGAGGGGGTGAATTGGGTGATTACAAATTTTAAAGCACCTTTGAGAAATTAAGCATTTTGAATAACTCAATTAATAAATACAACGGAATAAGTTTAACAAAGGTACAACTATTAGATATTTCAAAAATACAACTTGGGCTTTAGGATAAATCAAGTAAATGAGCTAGATATCAAATTCAACTCAAGCATATATAATTAAGGTACAAATGTAAAGAGATAGAGTTGAGAAGATCAAACACAAAATTTATCTTAGTTCAGCCACCAATCTACTTATGGCCTACGTCTAGTCCTCAAGCAATCACTCGAGATTTTTCACTATATCTTTAAGCTGCAATGGGTGCTTGTAACCATTACACAATAGAGCACTCACCACACCTTGGGATACCTCACCTTTTGGGTTTGAGCCTCAATTTCAAGGGATACCTCATCCTTTACAACCTTGAGGGATACCTCATCCTCTTTACCATCAAGGGATACCTCACCCTTTTCCCTAGAGGGATACCTCACCCTTTTCTCTCTTGAGGGATATCTCACCCTCTTACAATGATTTCAAAATGAAGAAAAAGATTAGAAAGTCTCACAAGAGTAGATATACAACTTGAAGAACAAAGTATGGATGATAAGAAACTCTCTCAAGAGTGGATAATACAAATTAAAGCTCTATGGGTATCAAGGATTCACACTTTAAAATTCAAAATATGATTTTGATGATTCAAGGATCAAATCAAGTGCTCAAAAGTTGTAAAAGCTTCAAAAATCATTTATATATAGAGCCCAACTGATAAAATAGCCATTGGTGGTGTTTAGAAATAATTTTTTATGAAAACTAGCCATTTATAGCCTTTAGGATCGTTTCTGGGCACTTGGTAATTGATTACACACTTCTGGTAATCAATTACATGGCCTCTGCCAAAGTTGTAATCGATTACAGGACTTGTGTAATTGATTACATTACTTCTAGTTTTAAAAACTAACTTTAAAAGGTCATAACTTCTTCATTTGTTATCCAATTAAAATAAATGACCACTCATTGAAAAGATATTTGAGTCTATTTTCATATGAAAGAAGTTTCAAAACAAAACTCAAAGTATTTTGAAAGTTATGATTAAAATTGTAACCAAAGGTCAGTTTTTCAAAACTCAAACTTAACTATTTTTCATAGTTTAAAGCAAATGATCATAACTTCTTCATTTCTTATCTGTTTAAAGCAAATGACCACTCATTGGAAAGATATTTGAGTATATTTTCATAAGTTTCATAACAAAACTCACAGTATTTTGAAAGTTATGATCAAAATAGTAACCAAATATTAGTTTTACAAAACACAAACTTGACTATTTTTCAAAGGTTTGAACTACCACCAAGGCCAACTTTCCAAAAATAGTTTGTTAGATATTTAAACATATAAGAAATACTTTTAAAGATGTTAAAACATATTTGAGCTTAATGTGATTCCTTTTACCTTTACACAAGATCTAAGTCCTATAAGTTATTCTTGAAGAACCTTGGGCATCAATTCTTGATGTTTTGCCATCATCAATTCTTGATGTAATCCAAGCTTCCAAAAATTCTTCTCTTCAAATCTTGCAAATGCTTAGAACATCTTATCATTCTCATTCTTCTTGAGTTTAGTATAATTGTGATTTTTGGCTTTCTTGTTGCAATGCTCACTCTTGGTACTTGGACTATCCTACAAATTATACTCACTTAAAACAAGCATAGTTAGTTCAAATTCATAATTCAATATCTTTATATGCATGATTCATAAATGTATAACTCTAGTTAGTCTAACATGTATATAATACTTTTATAGACACATCCAAATAAGATATTTATCAATTACTAATGGATATCTCTATATAGGATGCAATAAAAAACATATGTGAAGTGTTCTTTTTGTCTTATATTTGTCATCATCAAAACTTTACATATTAAACCATTTGGGGTAAAGACAATTCTACATCAGTGTAAGTCGAGTGGACATAATGAGTGACTTTAGGACTCAAATCTTGAAAGCTCAAAAAGAAGAAGAAACTCTTAGTGATGTTAGCGAGCAAATCTTTTTAGGAAATCCTAGAAAGTTTGATATGTCGGATGGTGGGATGATTAAGTTTAGAGGTAGACTTTGCATTCCACATGAATCTGAAATCAAAGATAGGATCCTTGAAGAAGCTCACTATAATCAGTACACTATCCATTTCACTAAGATGTATCAGGACTTCAAGAAGTTATTTTGGTGGTCTGGTATGAAGAAGGACATAGCTGAGTTTGTGTCTAGGTGCCTAACTTGTCAGAAGGTCAAGATAGAACACCAGAAACCCTCTAGACCTCTTCAATCTTTGTTGATCCCTGAGTGGAAGTGGGATCGCATCACAATGGATTTTGTGATAGGGTTGCTCGAGACTCAGTTACGATTTGATGTAATATGGGTTATAGTGGATAGACTAACTAAGTTTGCCAATTTTATACCTATTAGAGCTAACTACTCCATGGATAGACTTGCCCAGTTATACCTTCAAGAGATAGTTAGGATGCATGGTATTCCTTTTAGTATAGTTTCTGATAGAGACCTTAGATTTACATCTAGATTTTGGGGAGCCTTGCAAAAAGCTTTTGGGATAAAGCTTACTTTGAGTACAACATATCATCCACAGACTGACGGTCAATCAGAAAGGACTATTCAAACCCTTGAGGATATGCTAAGAGCATGTGTGCTAGAGCAGAAAGGGAGTTGGGATAAGTTCTTACCTTTAGTGGAGTTTACCTACAATAATAATTATCACACCAGTATAGGTATGGCACCGTATGAAGCATTTTATGGTAGAAAGTGTAGGTCCCCTTTGTGTTAGTATGAGGTTGAAGAGAAAACCATCCTAAGACTTAAGTTGGTACAGCAGACCACAAATTAGATTAAAATGATCTGGGATAGGTTGGTTATGGCTCAGAGTAGGCAGAAGAGTTATGTTGACAAAAGGAGAAGACTTCTAGAGTTTAGTGAGGGAGATCATGTTTTCTTTAGAGTCACTCCTACAACAGGGATTGGTAGAGCATTGAGGACACCAAAGTTGAACCCTCGTTTCATTGGTCCCTACTAGATCCTAAAAAGAATTGGACCCGTAGCCTACCGAATTGCTCTTCCACCCAATTTGTCAAACCTTCAGGATGTCTTCCATGAGTCACAGCTTAGGAAGTACAATCTAGATCCTTCACATGTCATAAGAAATGAATTTGTGCAGTTAAGAGATGATTTGTCTTATGTTATATGACCGATGAGGATCGTGGACAGAGGGGCCAAAGAGCTTAGAGGTAAATGGATTCCTTTGGTGAAGGTGTTTTGGGATGGTGCTGGCTTTGAGGAGGTGACTTGGGAGTTGGAGTCCCACATGTAGCAAGACTACCAGCAGTTGTTTATATAAGGTAAGCAATTTTGGGGACAAAATTTTAAAAAAAAGGGAGAAATGTAACATCTTCTTCAATATGTTAGACTTGTAAATTGTTACAGAGGTAGCTTAATACTTGTTTAACATGTCTGTTTTATTTTGTGACAATCTGAGTTAGTTTAGACACTTTACTGCAAACCGAAAGATGAAAAGTTGCTTAAAATGACTCATATATTAGCATACATGACTTAGCTTATGGAACTATATGTGGATAATTTATTTCTAGGTCATAATTATGTATTCTATGATGTGGTTAAAATTTGAAAATAATTGGAGTCAGTTTGATATTTTTAAGCATATTGATTGAATGTGTTAATGTCGGATTGACTAACCATAGATATGAAAAATTATGATATTGGTGAAACAACTTTTTAAATGAATGTTAGTATTTATTTTAAAGTTGTTGGAACTTGAAAAACTTAATTTGGATAAATCTAAGTGTTCTTAGTAGACATAGGTTATACTGCAAAATATCTAATTTGCTAATACTTTTATGGCTGAAAACAGCCACTTTCCTTGACCCTTTTAAGTGATATTTGGTTTCTCATTTCTCACTTTCTCTCTTCTCTTCATGGATGAACACCAAGGGCAGCAAAGGAGGAAGTGTAAAGTGGTGAAAGGGGAAAACAAGGAGCACAAGAGGTAAGAGAAATCCAAGTTCAAAGTGTGAAGCTTAAATCTACAGCATCTTAACAACTTGAGGTAGTGGTTCTTGAGCTCGAAACCTTATTTCTTCTCATTTCCATGTTTAGGCTTAATTGAGGTTTGATATGTAAAAATGAGATTTTAGGATGTTTTGAGTGATTTTCTTACTTGGATAAGTTATTAAGGGATGTTTATGACTTGTTCATGTTACAAGATTGGATTAGAAACTGAAAACTCTCCTTTTGGACTATTGAAGTCAAGGTGAGGAATTTGGGGTTTGGATGAGTAATTTGATTCAAGAATCCATAATTGATGAAATGAATTGGTGTTTTATGTTTCCTTCATGTTAATGAACTTGTTAGGGACTTAAAATCACCTAGAAACTAATTTGAAGTGGTTGAATTTCATTTTGGCACTAATAGAACAGTGCCACAAATCTGTCGAATTCTACAGATTCGCTGTTGGGTGCTCAGTGCTTAAGCGCTTAGTGTTGCGTGCTCAAGCGCCCATTGCCCAGTAGAACAGGGCAAGCGTATGGTGTGAGAGCACTTAAGTGCCAAAGGGGCATGATCTCAAGCGCGCAATGACTATAGAGATCTGCCCTAATACCTATAGCGCCCTTAAGTGCTCGGTCCCTATGCGCTCAAGCGCTAAGACAAGGTAGAGGCTGTTTTTAGCTTGTGTTACTAATTTAATTCCCTACTTGATGGGATCATTTGTGCAAGTCCTTTAGGGTGTATTGGGACACTTTTGGGGATATTTCTTGGAGAGAATTATTAACTTACATATGTGAAAAGTCTTGGAATTTTAGACATCCAAAGTGTGGGTAATGCTTTAGGACAGAGTTGAGGGACCCTAGATGCCCAAAATATGGTGGAGTGTTAACGACTAGTGTGTTGGGACACTTTAGGCTTCCATAGTATGATGGTTTGCCTATCTTTATGCAAAGATCACTCATTTAGAGTTAAAGTTGAGTTTGAGATGCATAATTAAAGCATGTTTCCTTGATTGTCCAGGTTAAGCTTCGTGAATGGTTAGAGACATTGGGTTGGTTCCTTTATATGTTAGAGTTGAGCCAATAGTACATGTTTTCTAGCTATACCCTTTCACTAGGTTAGGGTAAACCTTGTGATGAGAGTAAGTAAAACATTGGGCATCCAAGTGTTATGGAATGCTATAAAGTGGCATCTAGAACCTTGAGCAACTTGAGGTTACCTTGAAATCTCTTATGAAGTGATGGTGTGAGGTCCTAAATATGAGGACACTAGTGATATGAGTTTTACTACTTATGTGTTAAGTTGAAGTAAAGCTTTGAGTCTCTAGTCTTTGCTTTTCACTTGGTTGTTGTGAACCTTGTATAAGTGTGTATGTTTTGATAACAAATCTGCATATTTAGTTTTCAAACTTATTATTTGCTATTTCCTATGTATTGTAACTTTAAATGGTGTGCACAACCATATGATTGAGAATGAGGTGTTGGATCTGATTTTTCCTTGCATTTATGTTTATATAGTCAGGGTTATCGGTATGGGGGTGGTAGTAGTACTCGTACGTGGGTGAGAGGAAAGTACTCTCCTATTACTAAGTAAGGTAAAGGCTTTTAGGCCTAACCTGCTTAGGTTATACAAGGGAACGGAGGTTCCTGGGAAATAAGTAAGTGGCATGTGTTTTCAAAACCAAAGCATGCATTAGCATTGCATAATCATTCTATTAGGACTTTGTTTTGAGCATAATCATATCTCATAACATAAAGATTGCATTGTTGATAATTGTATGGGTAGTTGTCTTGCTTGATTGCTTGGTTTGCTTGTTCGATAGTATCTTAGGATTGTATGAGCGATTCGTTGATATTATTGATTATTGACTATTCTGTCACATAGAGTGTAAATGTGTATTCAATTTATTTATTTGTTGTTAAATAAATGACTGCTGGTCTTGGTATGCTTATACTGAGAAATTGTGATTTCTCACCCCTATGTTCCATGTAAACCTAGGTGAAGACCCTCCAAAGGGAAAGAGCAAGAAAAAGAAGAAGCAGAAAGCTTAGTTTAGTGGCTTTATTTCTTTTTGCAATTAGCTTGTATTTATTTACTTTGCTGGTTTGTTTGTAAAAGTTTATATATTACACTGTGACTTTTTAGCCAATGATGTATATATGTGATCTTTTTCATCTTCGTGGCTCTCTATAATGACTACACAGGTTATTATGGATTTTGCTTTTTATGCATTTTAGAAAGTGACATGCTTAATATACTTTATCCTGAAATATACTGCTTATTTTACGATAATTTGTATTAGGGTGTTACATTGAGCGCTCAGGTGCTTAGTGCATAGCGCTTAGGCACGCGTCGCGTAGCAGAACAGAGCTATGCTCTGCCTAGTAAGCACTCAGGCACTTGGTTAGCAACGCCCAAGCGCTCAGGAAGAAGGTGCTCAAGCGCCCAGGTACTAAAAATGTGATTTTTGATGTTTTGAGCTATCCTACTTATTGGGACTCCATTTTTATGCCTAGCAGAGTGTCTTAAGACACTAGTAAAGGTAATTCCTAGAGAGAAAGATGATTAAGCATATAAGGGAAAGTGAGTTAAGCTTGTGCATCCATTGGATATGGATTTTCATAGGCCAAGAGTTAGTTTCTTAAGCAACCTAGTGTTGTATAGATATCATAAGAGAGGTGATTAAAGAGTTAAGGAGCTAGAGGGCAAGAGTTGAGTGCCATAGACACTAGTTGGCAAGGGTGAATGCCATAGTGCATGAAATCTCTCATAAAGAGGAGAGGAGGTAGAGCTAGTAATGCAAAGGTAGAAGTGTACTAAGTCTAGTTGGCATTGGTTAAGTGTCGTAGTGCATGAAATGCTCTCACAAAGAAGAGGTAGAGTTAGTAATGTGAAGATGGACTTAGTATAGAGTTATGTGGTAGTTATGTTAGCGTTAGACATAACACTGTATTTTCACACACACACATCACTTTTTGCACATACTTGTTATTCCTAGATATGAGGAAATGGAGGCATCCACTCAGTTTTCGGTGGGCATGTCCACCCAGTTTATGGTAGTGATAGCAATATATTTTACTCATTTTATAATTCTTTCATTGGGCTTCTTAAGGTTCAATTAGGCTTAATTAAGTTAGTTTTGTTATATTTTATGATATTGAGCTTAATTGGATCATTAAAAGAATTATTACTAGAATTAGCTTTAATTTGTTTATTTGGCAGTATTCAGTAAACTAGCTATAATTTGAGTTGAAAGTATCTGGTTGATGTGATTTTGGTCTTATAGGAAAGTTAAGACAATTCTCTACAACTTTCATGAAGACCTCAAGAGATAAATCACACGTTTGATAATTTAAATTAGAGTTGAAGCAAGAACTAGAGTATTGATCTTAACAACTTGACCTTTGCACACTTATTAGCCCATTTGTTGAGCTATAGGAGTTCAATGGACACCAAAATCATGGAATTGGAAAGTTAAGACCCAAATCTACAACTTTCATGAAGAACACAAGAGTCAGATCAGAAATATAATAGGTCATATTGGGCGTAGAAGTCAGAACAGAGGAGTTATAGCTGGGCCTGAACAATGTGTAAAGATTAGGCCATATCTCGAGCTGTAGGAATGATTCGGCTGAACCTAGTGGCATTGGAAATCTAAGACAAAAACTTATAACTTTTATGAAGACCAATTTTTCATATTCTGATAGCAGCCATGAGTTCAGCATCGAATCATTTGGGAGACAAGTATTTCAATAATTTTTCACTCATTCACAATTATTAAACAACTCCCTTGGCATTTCCCACTCATTATCAAACAACTCCATTGTCATTTTGTTTCCCTTAAGCTTTATAAAAGGGAGCATTGGCTGCTCATTTTAGGCATCTTGGCTTAGAGATCAAGATTATGCTATTGTGTTATTTGTTTCTCTTGTGGTAGTTTTCTTTTGTTCTAAATATAAGTTATGTCCATCTCATTCTTATTCTTTCTTTCTTTCTTCTTGTTCATGAGTTACTAATTTTCATTTTGCTTGGGTGAAAGGGTGAAGCTTTTGGTAATAAATTAAGGTTAGATTAATTTCTTTCTTGTGCTTGAATGATGTATTATCAAGTGGTCATTATATGTGTTGTATTTTATTTCCAATTAATTTAGAAACCCTCCTTGTAAAGTGGAGATCTTGATTCATTATAGACAAGAGGTTGGCACAATGAATACTCTACAAGTGTTGATGTTAGTGAATAATTTAAGGAACCATAATATAATTACATATATAATCTTAATTGAACTTTGAATGTTATATTTTTTGATTGAAAACTCTGTTATGTGTGGATTTCAATTGAGTTATAAAAAGAAATAATCTTGTCTTTAATTTATTACCAAGAGTGGATCTTCTAGCCCAAGCAAATCTTTTTTTCATTTGTGAACAACTTTTATCACCTTTATTGTTGTGACAACTATTTTCCTTACCTCAAAGAATTTTTCTTCGTCAATTCCCTGTAGATCGATCTCGTACTCCCAAGAATTTATTACTTGAAACAACCTGCACTTAGGTTTGCAACTTACAATTTGCATTAAGTTTTTGGCGTCGTTGCGGGGGAATTGATTTGAAGAACAAATTTATTGAGGTCTTCTTTTTTTAAGTAAACTTCACCATCTAGTGTGTGTGTGTGTGTATATATATATATATATATATTTACTCTTTTAATTTTCTTACTTACTAACTTAATTATTAACTTTCTAACTTATTAATTTATTAACTTACTAATTTACTAACTACGATATTTAATGGTAGTTTTATACCGCCTACTTGTACGTTTTCTTTTCTATTTTAAGTTACTTATTTATGCTTAATTGGTATCGTAATTCAAATTCTAGTCGTTTGATTAAAATTAATTCTAGTACTTTATATATTGATTTGTTTGAATCATAATCACACACATTAAATACAATGGTAGAAAATGAAAGTGTACATGTTGAACATGAAAATCAACTGTTGCGAACCATGCATGAATATTTGCAGTCATCTCGAAAATCTAGTCCATCATGTTTTGTCTTTCCACTCAATGCTAACAATTTAAGATTTAAGCCAAGTATGATTTCATTACTTCCTAATTTCCATGGCTTAGAATCTGAATGCCCATATTTACATATAAAAGAATTTGAGGAAGTATGTATTGCTTTTAATGACCAAACTTGCACTGAAGAGATTATTAAGCTTAAATTGTTTTCTTTTTCTTTGAAAGATAAAGCAAAAACTTGGCTTAAAGCTTTGAAACCATGATCAATTGACACATGGAAAGAAATGCAAGGTGTGTTTTTAAAAAAAAAAATTCTAACACATAAAACCAATACTTTGAAAAGACAAATCTAAAATTTTTTCCAAAATTCAAATGAAGCATATTTTCAAAGTTGGAATCATTTTAAAGATTTGTTAAATTCTTTCCCACGTCATGGTTTTGAAAAATGACGCACTATAAGCTTCTTTTATAAAGGGTTAACATCTGAAACTAAATAATTTGTGAAAACAATGTACAATGGCGAGTTTCTTGACAAAGAACCTGAAGAAGCTTTAGATTATTTAGACCATTTGACTGAAAATTCTCAATCTTAGCATGGTATTAATCCTTATGAAAATTCAACTAGATATAACCTTGCAAATGCTAGTAAAGGAAAATATCATCTTAGTTAAGAAAAAGATCTAAATGCTAGGTTCTCTAGTTTGGCTAGAAAGGTTGAAGCCATAGAATCAGGGAAAATAAAAGAAATCAAATCTCTGCAAAATGAACAAATTTGTGGCATTTGTGATGAATTAGGACACTCAACAAATGAATGTCTAAAAATTCCTATTTTTAAAGAAGTTATGCATGAGCAAGTAAATGCAATGAACAATTTTAAAAAGCCATTCACCTCTTCTTTTTTAGATTCATACAATCCGAGATGAAGAAATCACCTGAACTTCAGTTGGAGGACTAATAATCAGGCATAATTTATGCAACCACCACCTCCTCAAGTGCAACTAGATTCATAAAATTCTCAAGGATATGCACCTTATGTCCTACCATATAGGAAAAACCTTGAAGGAACATTGCATGCATTCATGAAAAAGCAAGAGGCCATTAATAATCAAAACACTCAAGTCATGATTGAGATAAAAGACACTCTTGCTAAACTTTCTTCTGCACTCACGATTCACGAGAAAGGAAAATTTCCTTCTCAACCTCAACCGAATCCCAAGGGTCAGTACAACCTAAATGAAGGTAGTTCAGATAGTCAACAAATAGATCAAGCTAAGTCAATGATAACTCTTATGAGTAGAAAGGTTATTGAAAAATAAATTCCTGAACCTTGTGAGAAAGATGATGAATCAATTCACTAAGATAAGGAAGGAGTTGATAAGTTACCTAACCAAAAGGAGACCAAACTCTCGCCTTCACCCCTATATCCTCAAGCATTAAACAATTCAAGTAAATTGAACCATAACATTGAAATTTTTGAAATTTTTAAACAAGTGAAGGTCAATATTCCTCTGTTAGATGCTATCAAACAAGTTCCCTCTTATGCTAAATTTTTTAAGGACTTATGCACTATTAGAAGGAAACTAAATGTGATAAAGAAAACCTTTTTGGCAGAATAGGTACGTGGTGTGCTATGGATTGAAATAAAATTTTGATCAAAATCAGTTGCCAAGTTCCACTAAAAATATAAAAACCTTACAACTAGTTGTAGCTAACAAGGGTCGATCCACAGAGAACTAATTCAATCAACACTATAATTCAATTCCCAATTTAAACTCTGATGAATAATAAACAGTAAAAAGGGGGTTTTTGGAGTTTTGATGAACAATGAACAATTTCAAAAACACTAACAATAAACAAACTAGAATTAACAATTAGAATGAATTGGTTAAGAGATTGAATCCACCACTAAATTTACATGATAATGCTAACCCACATATCCTTTTATTTCAACATGATCAATTATGTTTTTACGCAATTGTGAGAGTAAATCTCTGTTTTCCTTAGGTTTTGGCCAATTTAGCAACCGCTCAAATTAACTCTTAATCACTGATTAGCTATAAAGCAACCGCTCTTGTAACTATCCAACAATTGCATTAAGATTTAGAAAACCAATCACGCTAAGATCTAATCACACACTTGGATTAAATTGCTTAGATCATATATTCCTCTAGATCTATTACCGCAATCGCGCATAATAAACCCAGATCTACCATTTTTATTACTGGCAAAGAGCACAAAGATCCTTATACCCACATCATATATTCTTATAGATCTATTACCACAATCACTCATAATAAACCCAGATCTACCACTTTGAAATTAGCAAAGAGTATAACAACCTTCATACCACAATATATTCAGAAATATATGAATAAAAACATAACTGTGTTAAAATAAACAAATATGCAAATTCACAAGATCAAAACTAGGGTTTCATCCTCCTTTAACCAAGAGAAACTTAGCCACACATGGCAAATACAAAATCAAACGAAAAACAAAAAAGAAACATCATCTGAAATAAAAATGTAGAAGAAAACTAAAGATCAAACAGGTTTCTAAGGATTAAGGGCGATAGATCTCTGATTGTTCGAACCCAAGACTCCAATCTTCGATCCAACCTTCCTCTCTCTATTTCCTTGCAGTTTCTGAGCTGCCTCCAGGCCAGAACTCTCTTCTATGAGCCTAAACATGCGTATTTATAGATCCCTTGACCTAGCTTCTCGTAGAAGCTTGTTTTTGGGTTTCTGTCCCGCAAACACAGGTTGTGTCATTTGACACGGGCCAAGCCATGTATGGCTCTGCCAGTATGAGAAAATTCCATGAGTTTCACAAATCAGAGAAGGACACGGCCCAGGCCGTGTCTGGGGACACGGGTCGTGTCATCTTGTTTCTTCAATTTCAGCCTAGAATCTTCACAGAACTCTTCCTCCTTTGTCTCCAGGGTTAATGTTGACCTTCTTGACTCTTTAGCTCTTTCTTCAAGTGGATATCAAGCCTAATTTGAAACTATGGACTCCGTCATCCAAAGGTTTCTTGAAAAGTGCAATTCAATTATGAGCATTTATAAATACATTTAAGCAAAGTTTCATAATAAGATTCCAATTAAACTTGATATCAGAAACTTGGCTAAATGATAACAAATAAGCACAAATGGAATCCAACTGAATCAATTATAAGGCACTCAAGTATAGGAATAATTGATAAATCAAATGCCCCTACACTTAGCTTTTTGCACTCCTGGGTAAAAATATAGAATTAAGCACAGTTTTCTAATAAGCCATGAAAATGCAGAACAATGAACAAAGACCTAGATGCTTTAGTCTCTTCAAAGAATTTAAGCAATCATGAATTCCCTCTCTTGACAATCCAAATTAGCAAGCAAAATCAATCAAACATCAAGGTTAAATCAATATGATAAATCCTCACTGATATGCTTTTCACTCAAGTGTTTTAGGCTTGTGTTTACTCTCAACCAACTCATGAAAACATCTCTTACCACAGGCTTGTTAAGCCTCTACTTCTCTACCACTTAGGCTATATACACACAAAGATCAAAAGGTCTTCAATTAGGTTGTAATGGGGTCAGGGTCAAGGTAGGATACATCCAGGATAAGCAAAGCTAGACCATAAGAATTAGAAGAGCAAAAGGGAAAGATATTCAATTATTACAATAAGAATTTCCAGCAATCTTCAAATTCAAATTTCTTTTCTGTATCTTTTCTTTTTTCTGACCTTTCTTCATTCAATACACAACTTTTACCTTTTTATCTCATTTCTTTCTTTTCTTCTTCCTTTTTTTTAATATATGTATATACACCTTGCATCCTAATCAACATAATATTTTGCCAACACAAACCTTTTATATATATGCATAGCTAGGCAAACACATCATTAATCCCCCCACACTTATTCAAAAACCATTTCCCAACATAATCATTAGGCTCTTCTACTCTCTAAGGTAGGATAGTAAAATGATTGTTCACTTTTAGGCTTGAATTGAGCTTTGATAGAAGGAAAGGGGGTCAATTAGGCTCAAATGGGTAAACTATGGATAAAAATGCAAGAATGGCTATTTAACCAATAGTTATTTGAAAGAAATGCCTTTTTCATATCAATTGCATGCAGTGGTCATTAGTAGCTTAAAAGAGAGTCAAGAGAAGTTTTGAAAAACACATAATCACGAGTGGAATCACACAATCAAAGAACCAAAATAGCCTAAAATTAGCCATACACATCAAGGCCCAAAAACTCGCTAGGTTTCGATTTATCACTTTTGAATTAAACCCTTCAATTTTTCAAAATCCCATTCAAAAAAATTGAAAGCAAGAAAGTTCATTCCATCAAGCTTAAAGTTTTATTTAGTTTTTTTCAAAAATTTGGGTCAATTGCTCACCATTCAAATCAATTGAAAGCTCATTGGAAACTTGAAAGCCCATAGGAGAAATATCCACAAGAAAAACAAAGCAATACAATTAAGATCATCACACCCTAAGAAAAATAATATAATTAAGATCATCACACCTCCACACTTAAAGTAGGCATTGTCCTCAATGTCTAAGCACACACAGAAGAGAAAATATCCACAATAAAAATAACAGTGCAATAACAAAGACAGTAAGGAATACGACCAAAGACATCCATCATCAAGCAAACATCTAAGTGTAAGATTTAATACAATGCCGAAATGTACAATATAGTAAAATCAGAATTACAAAAGAAACTAGGGGGTACATCAAGAGGGGGATAGGGATCTACTAGTGCTATCGCTGGAGCAAATCATCAAGTTTGCCATGGAGGGAAGCCATATTTTGAGCATTGAAGTCCTCATATGCCTGAAAGCGATCATCGAGATGCTGAAAAGTGTGAATTTGGGAGCTACTGTGCATGGTTAGAAGGTGATTTTGTGGTGGTGGTCACGGTGGTGGATGTGGAGGAAGTGAGGGTTTTGAAGAAATAGTGATGAATGGTGAGGATAGAGTGAGGAAGGAAGGAATTATAGAATGGGTGGTGATTTGAAGCAAGAATATGGATGAAAAGTGGTGGTGGTTGCGTATGGAGGTGAGAGATTTGGGGAAGAAGATGATGGAGTGAACCCTAAATGAGGGTTTAAGTGAAGCTGTCATGAGGATAAGGACATGGCCCAAGACGTGTACCTCTCTGCTAAGGCATTATCAAAATGGCCACGAAAACACGGGTCGTGTCAAAGGACACGGCCCAGGCCGTATACCTCTCTGCCAAGGGAATCTTAGAATGCTTAATAAGACATGGGCCGTGTCAAAGGACACGACCTCCCCTGTTCTTTTCTGCCAAAACTCTTTAAAATGCTTCACCAAATGGCTCGTTTTGCTGTGAACTAATAGGGGAACCCTATTTTAACATTATGAATGGTGATGTGCTTTGGAAAACACTTAAGAAACCAATGCTAAAGCATGGCTCAGGGTCTTTTAAGGTCAGATTCCCAAGACTATATGCATTATCATTCTTGAAGAGATTATGCAAACGACGAAGTTCATGATGCACAAATCCATAAGAATGCATCTCAAGAGCCAGAAAGGTATAACCTAATACTCAGCCCATTCAATATGAATTAGAATTTAACTTGTCGATTTACGGGAATTAACCCCAAAGAACTTGACTTAGAATTCAGAAAAATACTATAACACCAGAAAAAAGCCAATTCTTAAAGTCTCGCTTGTCTTCCACCGTAACTCGTACAATCAGTCCACACAATCATCAAACAATCAACGAATGCATTCAAGCACAACTTAGCAATCCAAAACACAAGGACTTCCAATGATTCTGGAAAATCATTCAAGAGACAGATTAAAATCTATTCTACCTAAGAAATTAATTAAGAAAATAATAAAAAATACAAAATAAAAGGGTTAAAGAAAGCAAATCTAGTTTTCTTGATGATGGGTTGCCTCCCATTAAGCACTTAGTTTATTATCCTCAGCTCGACATTGCAACACCCTCATTGATCTTTATGTGTGGATGGTAAAAGGTCATCACTTCCACTTCCACACTTTCCGGGAGCTCATGGTAAGGCTTGTGACGGTGTTTATTAGCCTTATGAAGTGATGTATGTAACGCCCCTTTTCTCATGAGGGAGGACGTCACACCAAACATATGTAACTCAAAAGAAAACTATTAAGACCCGATTTATTTTTATCTATAGGTATTAACCTGGTCATCAATAAAGTATCTTAACTTAGAAATTCCCTTTTCATTATATATTATATTTTTTTTTGTAAGCGAAAAAACATACACTTGACAAAATTCAACATGAACATCAAACCATACATTTATACAGAAGATACATGCTACATGTATATTTGGTTATATAACATAAGTCATTAAATACATCAATAATTTTAGCAAAAGAAAGCAGAAGCTTTACATGCCCAAAAATGTATACAGACAGCCACCAATGCTACAAAAAGTATCATGCCCCTAACAAACTACTGAGAAGGAGCCTCAGAGGGGTCCTCCTCAGGTTCCTCCTCAGGATCCTCCGCAAAAGAGGAAATCCTCACAGAAGCAACAGATTCACGAGCAGGAGCTCGTGCAGAAGATAGGAATGAATCCTCATGTGGAGTGTACTCACGATCACCCCACACCTCACGTATCGGCATGTAGAACTCCAGCGATACAGCAACATCAAAAGAGAAGACAAGTGGATCATAGCGACCCCAAGCTAAAGATACAGTCACATCTCCCACGTAGACGAAGCGCTCAGTGATCAAGTCAACATGCCAACAGTTAATGCCTCTGTGGAACCTCAGTCTGACATACCCTAGGAAACCTCATCGGGATGCCATAGCCAAACAGAAGACTAACTCACCCCAAAACCAGGAAACTCAGGCTCTTCCTCGCCTCGGTCTTTTAAGAAGCATAAAATATAAACGGAATAGTAGAATATAGAAAAGAGGTGAGATATCCAACATCAAAACCAGTTATGGCAGTAAAGAACCAGAAACGGCGCAGGACACTATACAGCATAGCAAACATAATAAACAACATTAAGATTTAGATGATAAGCAATTTAATAATATAGATAGTCATAACATCATTAAAAGAAACAGTTCCATAATCATATATATTTTTATGCCAGATAAATATGTTGACAGACTATGCACATGCACAAAGTACTAAAATCCTACTCCATGGAGCTAGACACAACATCAGAGAGAATGATCAAAGAGACATGCCTGTATCTCGTCAGTCTTAAATCAAGTGCTTTCAATATCAACAAATTGTGCAACATGGCCTATACAAGGCATTCTTCACAAGATCGCGACATAGGACAATGTCTCGGTCTGGATCGTCGGTGTGTTTGCATCAGTTTGTCCCATGACATAGAGGAGCTACCAACTGTCCATTGTGAGATACCCGCACCCCGATGACCCCAAGGTCAACAAGTGACCTATACTAGTCTACTCGCACCTGCATGTAGGTGTGATTCATCTCCTAGGCATACAGCCTTACAAACAGAGTCCAATGGACTTTCACAATGCATGATAACTCGATGCATATATATATGTACATATAGACATTCAATAATAATGTCACTTGTTCATGATTAGACGCCACATTGGGCCCAATCAATTATCAACAATCCTTGGACCCGCATATGGACCCATAACAAGTCATTATCCATATCTCAAGGGTGAAAACATACCTTTCATTTAACCTTTACTACTCTTAATTAGATAAGTCATTTCCTTTGTTTTAGATCTAACTCACTCAAATTAATCATTTTAAGTTCCTCACAACCTCACCCACACTCATGTTCTTTTTTTGTCCCAAAAATCACTCTAAGCTATAAGTTAAAGTTTTGTTCCTTATTCTTTCCATATTATGAATTCCTAATTAAGTGTCTATTCATTTAATTAACTAAGTTTTAGCTTGATACAAAGATTTTGTTAACGAGTGTCCTAGATGGTCATGATCTCCCAAGGGCTAGTAATCTAACAACTTTCCATCACCTTCCTAACACGGTCGTGTCCCCAGACACAGCCTAGGTCGTGTCCTCCTCTGGAAGGACAGGAAATGTTCCAATTTGAACTACTTAATTACACGGTTGTGTCCTCAAACACGGCCTGGTCCGTGTTCTTCTCTGACTCATGAAGTATATGAAATTGTGTTTCCAGATAGTAACATGGCCTAGGCCGTGTCAAACAAGTTTGACATGGCCCGTGTATTTGCCCCAAAATGTGTTTCCAATCCATCAAGTTACACAATAACAAGTATTAGAGTTATACAACACAACCAATCACAACATTATCAAAAATCACACAACAAAGTGAGCAACCCACACATGGATTCTTCACCACCAACACAAAAGCTTGATCCTCACCACCAAGATAGGTTGAAGAGAATGATCTCCCTTTTACCTAAAGAGACAACAAAAAAGGCAAGCTCTTTGATGCCTCCTTACAAATTTCTTCCACCACCACTAAGAAAATCCTAGGATAGTCAAACTCAAGCAATCAACAACCAAAGCTTGAAAAGAGGAGTCCTTGATCACAAAGGTGACCAAGGATCACGAAAATGAGAAAAAGAAAGATTAAAGTCAAGAATTTTACCTCAAAGTTCCAAGCTTTAGGGCTTGGTAGAAAATGATGAAGATGGGAGAATCCAGAGATGTTCACTAAAGAGAAAAGCTTCTATGTGACAAGGAGAATCAAGAACCAAGGTTGGTTGGGGGAAACAAGGATGGATGGCCAAAAATGTTATAGTAGTCGTGAGGATGAAGAGAAAATGAAGGAGATAAAATATGAGAGAGAAAAGGAAAAAAATGAGAGAAAGAAAAAGTGAAGTTTTGTTTGAAATAGAAAAGGTGATAGGAGATTGGAAAAGATGACAACTTTTTGGTCATCTTCCCCCCTAAAACCATGGGGTCACAAAAGGGAGGAGAGAGAGAAGTGGCTTCCTTGAGAAGCTTGACACAAAGCTTCCTTGAGAAGCATCACACACTTTTTGATAAAGTGAATGGTTATGTCATGGTGATGATGTCATCTTGGTGATGTCATTAAAATGCTCTCTAGAAAATATGACTAACACTCTAATAAAGCTATTATCCAGTAGATAAAGGTTACAGTTAGCAAAATAGTATTTATTGTCCAACAAATAATAAACTGTATCGTGATTTTATTTATCAGATAAAATTTCAAAAAATGAAAACTTCATAAACTGTGGCCGGCCTCAGGTTTAGTAAAATTTCTCGTCGACATTTCTACAGTCCAAAGTTTTCTGGCCTCGGGGAAAATATTTTATTTTCTTGGCCTCGCTCAACGCGCATGCAAATCGAGAAATATATTAAAATAATCAAACAATTCAAATAATTCTAAAAAAATTCACAAAATCAGAAATATTATAAAATGAATATATATCATGAAACAAGCAATTTTCGGGGTGCTACAACTCTCCCCTTCTAAAAAGAAATTTCATCCTTGAAATTTTCATACCTCAGAATAGATGTGGATGTTGTTTCTTCTTCTTATCCTCTAACTCCCACGTCGCAACTCTGGTTATGTCATTCCAAATCACTTTCACTAATGGAATCTTCTTTCCTCTAAGCTGCTTCACTCTCTTATCCTCAATCTTTACAGGAAGTATCTCATAAGTCAAATTCTCTTTTAATTACATTGTATCCAGTGCTATGACATGATTTGGATCAGGAATGTATTTTCGTAATTGCGACACATGAAAAATATTATGAATGTTAGAGAGAAAAGGTGGTAAAGCTATTTGGTAGGCTACTGGACCTATCCGACAAAGAATTTGATAAGGTCCGATGAATTTAGGAGTAAGTTTTCTAGATTTAAGAACTCGGTCGACCCTAGTCGTAGGTGTGACTTTCAAAAACACATGCTCGCCTTCTTCAAACTCAAGAGGTTTTCTTCTTCTGTCCGCATAGCTCTTTTGTATCCTCTGAGCCATCCGTATCTTTTCCTGAGTTATCTTAACCTTCTCCATTGTTTGTTGCATAAGATCAGGTCCGATCATGAATTGTTCTCCATCTTGGTACCAACACAAAGGTGTTCTACACCGTCATCCGTATAGAGCCTTATAGAGTGCCATCCTTATGCTCGAGTGAAAACTGTTATTATAGGTGAACTCTATCAAAGGCAAAACTTCATCCCAATTTTCAGTCTGTTGTAGAGTACAAGCTCTCAGAAGATCTTCCAGCGATTGGATCGTCCTTTCCGATTGACCATCGATTTGAGGATGATAAGCAGAACTCAAATGAAGTTTCATTCCCATTGCTTCTTGAAGACTCTACCAAAACCTTGATGTGAACCTCAGATCTCTATCAGAAACAATACTAGAAGGTACACCATGAAGTCTAACAATCTCGCTTATATACAGTTGAGCTAACCTCTCCATCGAATACCTTATGTTGATCGGTAAGAAGTGTGTAGACTTCGTAAGCCGATCCATAATTACCTATATCGAGTCGTAACCTTTTCGATTCTTCGGTAATCCAACCATAAAATCCATCGCGATGCTATCCCATTTCCATTCGGGAATAGCTAGAGGTTGCAACATTCCTGAAGGTCTCTGATGTTCAACCTTGGCTTTCTTATAAACCAGACAAGGCGACACGTACTTGGCAACGTCCCTCTTTATTCCGTGCCACCAGAATAACTGCTTCAGATCTTGGTACATTTTGGTTATTCCTAGGTGTATACTCAACTGGCTCGTGTGGGCTTCATCAAGAATTAATTTCCTTAGCTCTAGATCACTAGGCACACAAACCTTGCCTTTGAACCTTAGAATACCGTCATGCCCTTCCTGAACTGTTGACACAATGTCTCGCTTCATCAGCTCCCTCTCAATTTGTAGAAACTCATTATCTTTCTGTTTCTCTCGAATTTCTTCCATAATCACTTGAGATAGTAACCATATTCAAACAAATCTTTCCCAGTGTTAACTCCACGGACGTCCACATATTCTGGAATTGTTCTATTAATTTCTTTTCCTTGATCATCATTGCAGAGATACTCAGCATCTTTCTACTTAAAGCGTCTGCCACCACATTTGCCTTTCCAGGATGATATTGGAGTTGAAAATCGTAGTCTTTCAAAATTTCTAACCACCTCCTTTGCCTCATGTTGAGCTCCTTTTGGTCGAACAGGTACTTCAGACTCTTATGATCGCTGTAGACATTGAACGTTGCTCCGTACAAAAAATGTCTCCATATTTTCAAAGCAAACACCACCACTGCTAACTCCAGGTTATGTGTAGGATAATTCTTTTCATGTACTCTTAACTATCTTGAAGCATAAGCCACCACTTTCCTATTTTGCATGAGCATGCATCCTAATCCTTGATGTGAAGCATCACAATATACTTCAAAGGGTTCATTGGGATCAGGTAGAACCAAAACTAGTGAAGTAGTCAGTCGTCTCTTCAATTCTTGGAAACTCTCTTCACAATCATCGGTCCATACAAAGGCTTGATTCTTTCTCGTGAGTTGAGTGAGAGTTCCTGCTATCTTAGAAAATCCTTCAATAAATCTTCGGTAATAACAAGCTAATCCCACGAAGCTATGGATCTCTCATCTTCGGCTTTCCCACTCTGAAGCTCTTCAACTTTCGAATCCACTATTCCATCCTTCGAGATTACATGACCCAAAAACTTAACCTCTTCCAACTAGAATTCACACTTTGACAACTTGGCATACAATTTTTTCTCCTTCAGAATCTAGAGAACTATACCAAGATGTTCAGCATGTTCCTCCTGATTTCGAGAATAGATCAGAATGTCATTAATGAAAACGATGATGAATCTGTCTAGGTAAGGAAGAAAAATCCTATTCATGTAATCCATGAATATGGCAGGTGCATTCGTCACTCCAAATGGTATCACAAGATACTCATAATGTCCGTAACGTGTACAAAAAGTTGTTTTGGGAATATCCTCTACCTTCACTCAGATCTTATGGTAGCCCGAATGTAGATCGGTCTTAGAGAAAATAGAAGCTCCTTTCAGCTGATCCATCAAATCATCTATCCTCGAAAGTGGATACTTGTTCTTGAACATAACCTTATTCAGCTGATGATAATCTACACATAAGCGTGAAGTTCCATCCTTTTTCTTGACCAGTAACACTGGCGCTCCCCAGGGTGATACACTAGGCCTGACAAACTGTCTTTCCAAAAGTTCTTCCAACTACTTCTTGAGCTCAACTAATTCTGACGATATCCTATAGGGTGCTATAGATACAAGACCAGATCGAGGTATAAGATCGATAGTAAACTCTATCTCCCTCTTAGGTGGTAAACCAGGTACCTCATCAGGAAAGATTTCAGGAAACTCATTGACTACTGGAATAGTCTTCACATCCATCTCACTCTCGATTTTCAAGGAAGACAATAGCATGTATCCCTGAGCTCCTTCTTTTAAGAAAGCTTTAACTTGGTTAGCCGTCAAAAATCTAGAAACTTCAGTCGTAGGGAAAACTATGGTTTTACCAGAACAATCTAATAGGATATGGTTAGAAGATAACCAACCCATTCCTAAAATTATATCTATTTGAGAAAGAGGTAAACAAATCAAATTAATATAAAAGACTCGACCTTCAACAGATAAAGGACAATCCAAACAAACTTGGGTGGTGACAACAGGTTTAGCAGTAGGGTAGAAACGCTCAAATCAAAAGGTAAAAAAGACACAAGTAAACCTAATCGATGCACACAGTCATAAGCAATAAAAGAATGGGTCGCTCCCGAATCATACAGTATAGATATAAGATTACCTCCTATGGTACCATCTCCCTTTATCAGATCGCCAGATTGGGAGGCTTCCGCTCCACTCATCGTGTAAACTCTGCCTCTTACCTGAGGTTTTGTAACTCGTGCATTGTTGACAGAAGGCTTCACCTTGGGTTTATTGCAATCTCGGGAGAGATATCCAGGCTTTCCACATCTGAAGCAGATAATCTTTTTGATTGTACAGTCCCTTGTCGGGCGGTCTTTTCCACATTTCATACACTTTGGTGAAGACACCAAAGTCTGACCAAACCTATTGCCACCATAATTTCCACTAGAGCCTCCACCAGGTGATTGTTGTTGACTTCCTGGTGGTGGGGAATAGGGCTTCCTCTGAAACCGATTATTGTTGTTTCCTCCCCTTTGGAACCTAGATGGTCCAAAGTTACAATTCCTTGCCTCTCGAGATGGTTCTAACGCTTCAAGTCTCCAACACATATCCATCAAGGCTGAGAACTGATTCATTCTCATTGGTAATACCCCTCTCTCCAATTCAACCCTTAGACTTTCTTCAAACTTACGACATTTCCACACCTCATCAAGCTGGATTTGAAGATACCATGAGAACTTTGACAAGCTCTCAAACTTTGCAGCATACTCGTTAACCGTCATCCAACCTTGTCGCAACCCAAGGAATTCTATTTCCTTGGCATGCCTTGCACTATCCAGAAAACATTTTTTCAGAAATGCATTACAGAATACTTCCCATATAATTTCCCTTCCTTCTGCTTGTAGCAATCTCTGAGTTCCTTTCCACCAATTTTCATCGTCTCCCACCAGTATAAATGCGGCATAAGTTACCTTACAATCGTCTGCACATCCCATTCCTTCAAAAAAAAATTCTAGCTCTTGAATCCACAAATTTGCCTTTTTCGAATCAAACTCGCCTCTGAACTGTGGAGGATTATTTCGATGGCATTCAGACAAATTCTAGGCATTAGCATTCGTCCATTGCTGTTGCGCTGCTCGTTGATTTTGTTGTACAATAACTTTTTCCATCCGCTGCATAGCTTCAGCAGCTGCAGTCATTGCCTCGCTGTCGCGTTCCACGCTAACGCATTCTCCTCTACCTCGTGTGATTACTTTTCTCTAGAGTCAACTAATCAAAACACAAGGAAAGTTTAGATGTAACCTTTCGGAAACCAACCACAGAGAAACACACAACACAAACAAGACAGACCTTCCCATAAAACCCCAAAAAAAAAAAAACTCAAATTGGGACTCTGATACCAAACTAGTGTAGCGCCCCCTTTTTCATGAGGGAGGATGTCACACCCAAACATACATAACTCAAAAGGAAACTATTAAGACCTGGTTTATTTTTATCTGTAGGTATTAACCTGTTCACCAATAAAGTATCCTAACTTAGCAATTCCCTTTTAATTATATTTTATATTTTTTTTTGTAAGTGAAAAAACATACACTTGACGGAATTCAACATGAACATCAAACATACATTTATACAGAAGATACATGCTATATGTATATTTGGTTACATAACATAAGTCATCAAATACATCAACAATTTTATCAAAAGAAAGCAGAAGCTTTACATGCCCAAAATTATATACAGACAGTCACCAAGGCTACAAAAAGTATCATGCCCCCAACAAACTACTGAGAATGAGCCTCAGAGGGGTCCTTCTCAGGTTCCTCCTCAGGATTCTCCTCAGAAGAAGAAATCCTTTCGAGAACAAATTCACGATGTCTCGTGGCTTGAAGATAAGAACGAATCCTTGTGTGGAGTATACTCACGATCACCCCACACCTCACGAATCAGCATATAGAACTCCAGCGATACGACAACATCAAAAGAGAAGACAAATGGATCATAGCAACCCCAAGCCAAAGATACAGTCTCATCCCCCACGTAGACGAAACGCTCAGTGATCAAGTCGACATGTTATTAGTCAATGCCTCCGTGGAACCTCAGTCTGGCATACCCTAGGAAACCTCGCTGGGATACCATAGCCAAACAGAAGACTAACTCCCCCAAAACGAGGAAACTCAGGCTCTTCCTCACCTCAGTCTTTTAAGAAGCATAAAATATAAACAGAATAGCAGAATACAGAAAAGACGTGAGATATCCAACATCAATACTAGTTATGGCAATAAAGAACCAGAAATGGCACAGGACGCCATACAACATAGCAAACATAATAAACAACATCAAGATTTAGATGATAAACAATTTAATAATACAGATAGTCATAACATCATTAAAAAAAATAGTTCCATAATCATATATATTTTTATGCCAGATAAATATGTTGACAGACTATGCATATGCACAAAGTACTAAAATCCTACTCCATAGAGTTAGACACAACATGGGAGAGAATGATCAAGGAGACATGCCTGTATCTCGTCAGCCTTAAATCAAGTGCTTTCAATATCAACAAATTGCGTAACATGGCTTATACAAGGCATTCTTCACAAGATCGCGACAATGGACAGTGTCTCATTCCGGATCGTCGGTGCGTTTGCATTGGTCTGTCCCACGGCACAAAGGAGCTACCAACTGTCCATTGTGAGATACCCGCACCCCGACACCCCTAAGGTCAACAAGTGACCTACACTAGTCTACTCGCACCCGCACGTAGGTGTGATTCATCTTCTAAGCATACAACCTTACAAATAGAGTCCAATGGACTTTCACAATGCATGATAACTCAATGCATATATATATGTACATACAAATATTCAATAATAATGTGACTTGTTCATGATTAGACGCCACATTAGGCCCAATCAATTATCAACAATCCTTGTTCCCACATATGGACCCACAACAAGTCATTATCCATATCTCAAGGGTGAAAACATACCTTTCATTCAACCATTATTACCATTAATAAGATAAGTCATTTCCTTTGTTTTAGATCTAACTCACTCAAATTAATCATTTTAAGTTCCTCACAACCTCCCCCACACTCATGTTCTTTCTTTGTCCCAAAAATCACTCTAAGCTATAGGTTAAAGTGTTGTTCCTTATTCTTTCCATATTATGAATTCTTAATTAAGTGTCTATTCATTTAATTAACTAAGTTTTAGCTTAATATAAAGATTTTGTTAACGGGTGTCCTAGATGGTCGTGATCTCCTAAGGGTTAGTAATCCAATAATTTTCCATCACCTTCCTAACATGGTCGTGTCCCCAGACACGGCCTAGGCTGTGTCCTCCTCTGGAAGGACATGAAATGTTCCAATCTGAACTACTTAATTACACGGCCATGTCCTCAAACACGGCCTGAGCCGTGTTCTTCTCTGACTTATAAAGTATATGGAATTGTATTTCCAAATAGCAACACGGCCCGTGTATTTGCCCCAAAATGTGTTTCCAATCCATCAAGTTACATAATAACAAGTATTAGAGTTATACAACACAACCAATCACAACATTACCAAAAATCACATAACAAAGTGAGCAACCCACACATGGATTCCTCACCACCAACACAAAAACGTGATCCTCACCACCAAGGTAGGTTGAAGAGAATGATCTCCCTCTTACCTAAAGAGACAACAAAAGAAGGCAAGCTCCTTGATGCCTCCTTGCAAATTTCTTCCACCACCACCAAGAAAACCCTAGGATAGTCAAACTTAAGCAATAAACAACCAAAGCTTGAAAAGAGGAGTCCTTGATCACAAAGGTGACCAAGGATCATGAAAATGAAAAAAAGAAAGATGAAAGTCAAGAACTTTACCTCAAAGTTCCAAGCTTTAGGGCTTGGTAGAAAATGATGAAGATGGGAGAATTAAGAGATGATCACCAAAGAGAAAAGCTTCTATGTGACAAGGAGAATCAAGAACCAAGGTTGGTTGGAGGAAACAAGGATGGATGGCCAAAAATGGTATAGTGGCCATGAGGATGAAGAGAAAATGGAGGAGAGAAAATGTGAGAGAGAAAAGGAAAAAATGAGAGAAAGAAAAGGTGAAGTTTTGTTTGAAATGGAAAAAGGTGATAGGTGATTGGAAAAGATGACAACTTTTTGGTCATCTTTTCCCCCAAAACCGCGGGGTCACAAAAGGGAGGAGAGAGAGAAATGGCTTCCTTGAGAAGCTTGACACAAAGCTTCCTTGAGAAGCTTCACACACTTTTTGATAAAGTGAATAGTGATGTCATGGTGATGATGTCATCTTGGTGATGTCATTAAAGTACTCTCTAGAAAAAATGACTAACACTCTACTAGAGCTATTATCCAGTGGATAAAGGTTACAGTTAGCAAAACAGTATTTATTGTCTAACAGATAATAAAATATATCGCAATTTTATTTATCAGATAAAATCTCAAAAAATAAAACTTCATAAACTGTGCCCGACCTTGGGTTTAGTAAGATCCCCCGTCGATGTTTCTACAGTCCAAAGTTTTTCGACCTCAAAGAAAATATTTTATTTTCTGAGCCCCGCTCAGCCTGCACGTAAATCGATGAATATATTAAAATAATCAAATAATTTAAATAATTCCATAAAAATTTACAAAAATCACAAATATTATAAAATAAATATATATCATGAAACAAGTAATTTTTGGGGTGTTACAATATAAGTGAAAAGACTCCACCAGGATCCCATTGGTTGAAACATGATGACAAAATTATAGTTGAAACAATATGAGAGCTTTTACCATGGTCCCGTTGGTTAAAGTGTAATGACCAAATTAAGCTTGTAGCATGAGGGCTTCCACTGGGGTCCCATTGGCCTTCCTTAATTTCCTTGGCTTCACCAGTGAAATGTAATATATGTACTTTATCAGCTTCATCTGCATTGTTTCTATTGAACCATGACCCAAAAACAAAATCCACTTCAGTAGTGACTATTATCTGGTGTTCTTCTCTCTTCTCTGAAAACTCTTCAATGGGCTTCAATTCCACCTCCCTTTGGGTCTTAGATTCTGCAACTGCATCAAGAACATTATTGATAAATCTTTCATTGCCATTAGCTGCTGCGTAAAAAGAATCATTAACTTTTAAGTATGCAAGCATCTCAGCACAACTAGCACATATCATATCACTATTACAATCAGTGCATGAGTGGCAATGAGTATAATTATTGAAACCAATAAAATCAAGAAATTCATCATACCACTCATCATATTACTCCTCCACTACATTAAGAAGGGGTTCAAGAATACTTACCTTGGGGGCCTTAAAGTTTTTCCCTTCATCGTTTACCTTTTTAGGCGTTTGGTCTTTCCCTTTAGTGGCTTGTGGAGGAGAAGTGAGTTCATCTAATGTCTTCCCACTTAGCAGTGTGACAGCACTAGCATCTTCCTTCACATCTTCTTCTGGTTGTAAGGGAAGTCCTCCAGAAATTAGGCTCTACACCTTGCTAAATTTTGTGACTAACTGCCCCAAAGAGTTTTGCAGTTCGTTGCATATGGCCTTTGTTTCTTGTTGAAACTGAATGTTATAAGTGGCCATTTGTCCTATTAGCTCCTCCAATGAAGGTTCAAGTTACCAAGGAGCATGAATTTGCTGCTGTCCATAACTCAAGTTAGGATGGTCCCACCACTCTAGATAATATGTATTGGAGTAGGGGTTGTAGTTATTGGAACTGCCTCTACCTCTTCATTTGTGTCCACTAGGAAAGTGGGACACAAATCAGTGGAATGTCTAGGTGATAAGCAAATTTCACAGGCATGTGCTGGTGTTTTCCCATTGTTCATTAACTGCGGAACCATGATTAATGGACATCAACACCTACAAAACACTCAGAAAGAAAGAATTAAAAAATAAAAATAAAAATAAAAACATAGTAAAAATAGAAAACAAATTAATAGCACAATTGAAAAATTGGTTCCCCAACAACGGCGCCAAAATTTGGTGTGCTATGGATTGAAATAAAATTTTGATCAAAATCAGTTGTCAAGTTCCACTAAAAATATAAAAACCTTGCAACCAGTTGTAGCTAACAAGGGTCGATCCACAGAGAACCAATTCAATCAACACTATAATTCAATTCCCAATTTAAGCTCTGATGAATAATAAACAATAAAAGGGGGTTTTTGGAGTTTTGATGGACAATGAACAGTTTCAAAAACACTAACAATAAACAAACTAGAATTAACAATTGGAATGAATTGGTTAAGAGATTGAATCCACCACTAAATTTACATGATAATGTTAACCCACATTTCCTTTTATTCCAACATGATCAATTATGTTTTTACGCAATTGTGAGAGTAAATCTCTGTTTTCCTTAGGTTTTGGCCAATTTAGCAACCACTCAAATGAACTCCTATTCACTGATTAGTTATAAAGCAACCACTCTTATAATTATCCAACAATTGTATTAAGATTTAGAAAACTAATCACGCTAAAATCTAATCACACACTGGGATTAAATTGCTTAGATCATATATTCCTCTAGATCTATTATCACAACTACGCATAATAAACCCAGATTTACCATTTTTATTACTGGCAAAGAGCACAAAGATCCTTATACCCACATCATATATTCTTCTAGATCTATTACTACAACCACGCATAATAAACCCAGATCTACCACTTTGAAATTGGCAAAGAGTATAACAACCTCCATACCACAATATGTTCAGAAATATATGAATAAAAGCATAACTGTGTTGAAATAAATAAATATGCAAGATTCATAAGATCTAAACTAGGGTTTCATCCTCCCTTAACTAAGAGAAACTTAGCCATACATGGCAAATACAAAATCAAATGAAAAACAAAAAAGAAACATCATCTGAAATAAAAATGCAGAAGAAAACTAAAGATCAAACGGGTTTCTAAGGATTAATGACGATAGATCTCCGATTGCTCAAACCCAAGACTCCAATATTCGATCCAACCTTCCTCTCTCCATTTCCTAGCAGTTTCTGAGCTACCTCCAGGCCAAAACTCTCTTCTATGAGCCCAAACACATGTATTTATAGATCCCTTGACCTAGCTTCTCGTAGAAGCTTATTTTTGGGTTTCTGTCGCGCAAACACGGGCCGTGTGACACGGCCCAAGCCATGTATGGCTTTGCCATCATGAGAAAATTCCATGAGTTTCACAAGTCAGATAAGGACACGGCCTAGACCGTGTCTGGGGACACGGGCCGTGTCATCTTGTTTCTTCAATTTCAGCCTAGAATCTTCTTAGAACTCTTCCTCCTTTGTCTCCAGGGTTAATGTTGACCTTCTTGACTCTTTAGCTCTTTCTTCAAGTGGATATCAAGCCCAGTTTAAGGCTATGGACTCCGTCATCCAAAGGTTTCCTGAAAAGTGCAATTCAATTATGAGTATTTATAAATACATTTAAGCAAAGTTTCACAATAAGATTTCAATTAAGCTTGATATCATAAACTTGGCTAAATGATAACTAATAAGCATAAATGGAATCCAATTGAATCAATTATAAAGCACTCAAGTGTAGGAATAATCAACAGATCGGTAAGCTCCATTCTTCATAACAATAATGCATTGAAATATAAAGACCCTGGTTGTCTTACAATTTCATGCATTATTGGAGAACATAAAATTGAACGAGCTTTACTTGATCTTAGTGCTAGTGTTAATTTGTTTCCATATTCAGTTTATCAACAACTCAACCTAGGTGAGTTAAAATCGACTTCTATAACTCTTCTACTTGCTGATAGATTAGTTAAAATTCTAAAAGGAATAGTGGAAGATGTGTTGGTACAAGTTGATAAATTCATATATCTTATGAATTTTATTGTCTTGGAAACTGAACCTATGGTTAATAATTACAAGTCAATTCCTGTTATTTTAGGTCACCCATTTTTAGCAACATCTAATGCTTTGATAAATTACAGAAATAGAGTGGTGAAGCTAACATTTGAAAATATGACACTAGAGCTCAATGTTTTCAACATGTGCAAGCAACCATAGGAATTATATGATGAAAAGAAGGAAGTTGAAGGGATTAAGGCCATTATAGATGATTATCTTCAAACCAGGAGTTCTTCTGACCCATTAAAAATTTGTTTAATTAATTCATTTGATTTGCGTATGCAATTAGATGATGATATTTCTGAAGTATGCTCTTTGCTTGATTATACACAGGTAATGGAATACAAAGGATAGAAGCCGAGATTCGAAGAGCTAAAACCCATGAATGATAATACCCATGAAGAAGTACTCACACTGGAACTAAAGTAGTTACCTGCTGGATTGAAGTACACATTTTTGGGAGAAGAATAAAGCTTTCCAATGGTAATTTCCTTATTCCTTACCAAAGAACAAGAAGGTATGTTGATAGAAGTACTTAAAAGGCATAAAAGTGCAATTGGATGGACATTAAAGGACATAAAAGGTATTAATCCATTAATTTGTATACATAGAATACATTTAGAGGATACTTCTAAAACATCTCAATAACCTCAAAGAAGATTAAATCCCCACATGAAAGAGATAGTTAGAGCTGAAGTTCTCAAATTACTTGATGTTGGAATTATCTACCCTATCTCTGATAGCCAGTGGATAAGACCTACACAAGTTATGCCTAAGAAATCTGGAATAATAGTGGTTAAAAATGAAAAAAAGTGAATTAATACCTACGCGAGTCTCATCCAGTTGGCGTATGTGTATTGATTTTAAAAAATTAAATGCAGCCACTAGGAAAGATCATTTCCCCTTATCATTTCTTGATCAGATTCTGGAAAGAGTAGCAGGACATCCCTACTACTGTTTTCTTGACGGTTATTCAGGGTATAATCAAATAATAATTGCATTAGAGGATCAAGAAAAGACCACTTTTACGTGTCCCTTTGGCACTTTTGCATATAGAAGAATGTCTTTTGACCTTTGTAATGCTCCGGTAACTTTCCAAAGATGCATGCTAAGTATTTTTAGTGACATGATTGAGCATTATTTAGAGGTTTTCATGGATGACTTGACAGTTTTTAAAAATTCTTTTGAAAATTATCTTTATAATTTGGAAAAAGTTCTTAAAAGATGCGAAGAAAAAGGATTTGTGTTAAACTGAGAAAATGTCATTATATGATTACCTCAGAAATAGTGTTAAGTCATGTGATATCTTCTAAGGGAATTGAAGTTGATAAGGCTAAAGTTGAATTAATTGCTCATTTGTCTTTCCCAAAAACAGTCAGAAAAGTTTATTCTTTTTTAGGACATGCAGGATTTTACAGAAGATTCATTAAGGACTTTAGTGCCATATCTAAACCATCATGTAATCTTCTAATAAAAGATGCACCATTTGATTGGACTAAAGAATATCAGAAATCGTTTGAAAAATTAATCGGTCTTCTGACATCTGCTCCTATCATGCAATCACCTGACTGGTCTTTACCTTTTGAGTTAATGTGTAATGCTAGTGATTTTGTTGTTGGCGTTGTTTTAGGCCAGAGAAAAGAAGGTAAGCCTCATGTAATTTATTACGCAAGTCGAACTTTAAATAGTGCACAAATGAATTACACCACTACTGAAGAAAAACTACTTGCTGTAATTTTTACATCAGACAAATTTTGAGCTTATTGAATTGGTTCTTCTATTATTGTTTTCACTGATCATGCTGCTGTTAGATATTTAATGTCTAAGCAGGATACCAAACCTAGGCTGGTACAGTGGATTTTGTTACTTCAAGAATTCAACATCACAATAAAAGACAAGAAAATAGTCAAAAATGTTATTACAAATCATTTGTCCAGACTTACAACAGGCTCACTTTTGACAATACACCTATCAATGATTGTTTTCCTGATGAATTTTTATTTTCTGTCAATTCCATGCCTTGGTTTGCTAACATAGTCAATTTTCTTGTAACAAGAAAGATTTCGCCTCAGTGGACATACCAAGATAGAAAGAAGTTTTTGACTAAGGTGAAAAATTTTTATTGGGATGACCTATCTTTGTTCAAATATTATCCTGATCAAATCTTTCAGAAATGTGTACCTAATAGTGAGGTAGGTAGTGTCATTAAATTTTGTCACTCAGAAACATGTGGAGATCATTTTTCTTCAAAGAAAATAGCTACGAAAATCTTGGTGTGTGGATTTTATTGGCCCACTTTATTTAAGGATAGCTATACTTTTTGTAAAAGTTATGAAAATTATCAGAAATTGGGTTCCATTTTTAAACGAGACATGATGCCTCTGAACCCTATCATTGTCATTGAAATTTTTGTTTGTTGGGGAATTGATTTCGTGGGTCCATTTCCATCATCATTTAGATTTATGTATATTTTGGTTGCAATTGATTATGTCTCAAAATGGATTGAGGCGATTCCATGTCGACACAATGATCATAAAATTATTTTTAAATTTTTAAATGAAAATGTTTTGAGTCGATTTGGAATCCCTCGAGCTATCATCAATAATGGAGGAATACATTTTTACAATAAACCATTTGAATCCTTAATGAAGAAATATGACATTACCCACAAAATTATCACCTCTTATTATCCTCAGACAAGTGGACAAGTAGAATTAACAAATAGGAAAATTAAACAAATTTTGAAAAAAATGGTTAACCCAAATCGTAAAGATTGGTCTTTAAGACTAAACGATGCACTTTGGGCTTACCATACTGTTTTTGAAAACATCTTTAGGCATGTCACTCTATCAGTTAGTCTATGAAAAATCTTGTTACTTGCCTATAGAACTGGAACATAAAGTATTTTGGGCCATTAAAGCTTTCAACTTAAATCTTAATGATGCTTGCAAGTTACACAAATTGTAATTAAATAAACTTGAGGAATTGAGAAATGATGCATATGAAAACTCAAAAGTTTATAAAGTTAGAACAAAAGCTTCTCATGATAAATCAATTTTGAGAAAAATCTTTTGAAATTGGTCAAAAAGTTCTGCTTTATAATTCTCATCTTCACCTATTCCCTGAAAAATTAAGGTCTAGGTGGATTGACCTTTTTATTGTTAAACATGTGCATTCTCATGGGGCCATAGACATTGAGAACCCTAGGAATGGTAATGTGTTTAAGGTCAATGGACAAAAACTCAAACTATTTCTGAAAAATCAAGTTGTTGAGGTAGAATTCATCTCCCTTTGTAAACCATGTTATGAGAAGAATTTATTTTAATTTTGTTGCTTTTTTTTTTACAATTCTTTGTGACCCCGGTTAAGTGGCGGATAATGATACTCCGTGACTCTCAAGTCTATTTGTTTTTTAGTTTCCCATAATAACTGATTCATTCTCCTTTAAAATGGATGTCATTCTCTTGAATTTAAGAAAGCATTTTCCTTCTCTGCCTCAAAATGCTCTAACAAAAATCTACAAAACTAAGTGTGAAAGATTAAGACTATTAATGCACAAGGACATCCCAGAAGATATACGTTGGATAATCAAAGTAAAGGTTCATTTAGTAGGTGAATCTTCATTTTCATTTATCTCATACATGTCGGGTCTCGGTAAAAGTTCGTATTCTAAAAAGAGAATAGCAAAAAGAATGGAAATTTGTCATAAATGTGCGCAATGGAATTGTAACACGCGATATCATTCTTTGGGGATGGTTTTTGCAAACCGAGAAAATAAAATATACTTTATTAAGTATAGACTGAGTAAGGAGTCATTAGAAGATATCTTATTGACTCTTGAGACGCATTCTAGTGGAGTTGTGCATCGTCAACTTCTTAATTTGTGGAATTTCTTCAGGGACGAGCAAAAGCATTACAGTCTTAGGAATCTGACTCAAAAAGACCCTGCTTGCTAATTTATAAGAAAATTGGATGGGAAACTCGACTCATAGAAGGCGTTTAATCCGTTACTGTACGTAAAACCAGAGAAAAATGTGAGTTACAATCACAACAACATGTATATATTATCTTGTTCATCTCCTAAAAAAAACTGATCAAAAGAGTACTATGCTCTTAATTGAGTGTGGAGCCCCTGCCAGTGGCAGACTCGTCATTGACTCGGGTGGACCTTCGCACACTGGTCCATAAATATGATTCGTGTGCCATGCTCTGTATAGAGTCGCATTGTCCATTCCTAGGCTCTGGGCGGTTGATGGACAAATAGAAGCGTCTTGTCTTTACAGTGCACGTGAAACTGTCACTAAGCCATATACTTACTTTAATTACTAGGCCTCTATGGCAAGTTCTGACTAGCTGCGGCAAAGTACCACCTTCTTAGAATACAGGCCTTTAATTAGGTTTGTAGGAAGATAGGGTTGTTATTCCATAAGCGGGACAGAAAGGGCTCAAAGGATTTTGTGGCCTGTTTTGGCAGGGTGATCCCAATCCTTGTGGAGTTCTTATGTTGCACTGGTGACACGCAACTCAAAGATATGCCACCTACTACACTGATGACACGTAGTGTAAAGATATGCCATATTTATTGAATAAACGGGTGTGAGAGCCTAGCC
Source organism: Ormosia semicastrata (assembly GCA_029884595.1). Lineage (NCBI taxonomy): Eukaryota > Viridiplantae > Streptophyta > Magnoliopsida > Fabales > Fabaceae > Ormosia > Ormosia semicastrata. The sequence continues at coordinate 10,670,835 of JAQQTO010000062.1, read as the reverse complement.
TCCAGTTTTGGACTAGTTCCAGCTTTCGTTTTCTTTTAAAGAAACAAAAAATAAAATAAAAAAGATAATAAAAAGTAATAATAATAAATAGTAAAAAAAATTATGTTTCTTAATTTCAAACTTTTCTGACAACAACTAACCTACCCATTTAAGTGTTATCATTACCTCTTTCCATTCTCTTCTCTATTTAAACACTCAATTTTCTTCACTTTTCTCTAACTCATAATCATTCAAAGGGAGTGTGAGTGTAGAAATAGAGGAAGTTTTTGTTCATAGACTTACTAATATATGTGTATTTTGTGGGTCAAGTTATGGGAAGGGTTTAGAGTTTGTAAATGCAGCAAGCACTATTGGTCGAACACTTGCTGCGAGGAACATTCGTGTAGCATATTGGGGAGGTAGCATTAGGTTAATGGGGGTTGTATCACTTTCTGCATATCTAAGAGGCGGTCAAGTTTTAGGTATCATTTCTGGACCTTTAACTCAAAAGAACATCATTGGAAATACAATTGGCCAGGAACTTCAAGTATCATCTATGCATAGACGAATGAGGACAATGCTTGAAAACTTTGATGCATTCATTGCCTTAGTGGGTGGTTTTGGTACTTTAGAAGAAGTTTTTCAAATTATCTCTTGGGCCCAACTGAACATCCACCATAAACTCATTAGTTTATTGAATGTTAATAATTTCTTTAATAATTTGTTATCTTTTATTGACTATGTTATGGAACAGAACTTTGTCACACCTTTGGTAAGACGACTCCTTATCTCTGCTTCCATTGTTGATGAATTAATTAATAAATTACAAACTTTTGTTTATGAACCTGATCTAGTAATAGCTCAGAATGATTAGTCTGAAGGAAGCAGTAAGGGAAGCTGTAAGGAATGTGGGTTTGATCTAACACTTCATTTATAACTTTCCTTTGCCTTTGGTTTTATTCATCGTACTTTGTTTCTATTTAAATTTGTGTAAGGTTTCTCTTTTCAGTAATTGCCACAACATGTAATGTCTTCTATCCTTTACCTATCTATGTTTTGACATTGACAATGTTGTGATCTGGTTGGGGAGGAAGGATACTTGAAAAAAAAACAAAAAAGTAAAAAAAAATTAGGGAAGTATGTTATTGATATGTTTGTTAGCAACTTACTAACAGCAAAACTAATTAAGGATGACAGAGTAAGGAGTAAATTATGCCCTTGAGGTAAATTTACTCTTGAGACACATCTAAGTTAGTGGCAGAGTAATGAGTAATTAGGTAGATAACTATTTTGTGTAAAAGTAGCAATTCAAATTTAGGGAAAATAGCACGATTGAATAAATTGTCTTCTTGATTAAAAATCACATGCTTGGTTATGGATGTTGAATTGGTGGATCGAGAATGATAGAAATATACCTTGTGAGATTTTGAGCCTATTGATAAATGGATTGAACATTTGCACCATTCTTTTCTTTCTTGTGTGATTTTCACACATGGAATTGTTACTCTAGAACTTGCTTTGACTCTATTTGAGGCTACATTTTCACATGCATACATAAACATAATTGAGACATTTTTCTTGAAATAGCTACTTTAACCAATTAGCCAACCTTGTATATTTTCCCTTGCTTAACCCCTTTAAGCTTATTTGACCATTCCTTATTTTTAGCTCATTACATACCTTAAAAAAAAACATGTTCTTACCTAACCTTAGGGGAAAATAGAGCATTGACATTGGATGAGTTCTTGAACAAGTGTAGGGGTGTATGTGCAAAACAGTTAATGAAAAAGGAAAGAGTAGTCATCTTAAAAAAAAACAAAGTGTAAAGAAAGGTCAATAAGGTAAAAAGGGGAAGCGAAAAGAATATGTAAAGGGAATTTGCATTATGTTGTGATGAACTTTTCATGTTTGTTATTTTAACTCAACCCTAATGCTCTTTTATTCTCTTTGGTATTTAATTTGTCATATTCATATTACCCCCTTCCTTTACCTTGACCCCATTACAACCTTGAATAAAGTCCTATTGATTTGTGTGTGCATGTGTTTTGAGTAGTAGAGAAGTAGAAGATAAGCAAGCTTATGGTAGTACAATTTTTCATGGGTTGAATTGAGTGAAATACCTACCTTTTAAACACTTGAGGGATTGAGAGCTAATCTTGTGAGAATCTATCAATCTTGACTCATGCTTTTCAGTTAAAGTTTTCTTGCTTGTTGGTTTGAGATGTGAAGAAATGTTACCTCATAAATGTTTTGATCCCTTAATTCTTTGGTTGCTATTCTTGCTTATAAACTTTTGCATTCTTGAATATTATTGGAAATTGAGTCTTTTAGAATTTTTAGCTTTTGAGTTTGTGTTGTTCCCTAGCTTTGGTCTTATGTGTTTTGTTCGGGAGTGCAAAAGCAAAGTGTGGAAGAATTTGATAGCAATATATTTTATTCATTTTATAATCCTTTCACTAGGCTTCTTAAGGTTCAATTAGACTTAATTAAGTTAGTTTTATTACATTTTATGATATTGAGCTTAATTGGATCATTGAAAGAATTATTGCTTGAATTGGCTTTAATTTGTTTATTTGGCAGTGTTCAGTAAACTGGCTATAATTTGAGTTGTAAATATATGGTTGATGTGATTCTGGTCTTGTAGGAAATCTAAGATAATTCTCTACAACTTTCATGATACTTCAAGAGATAAATCACACGTTTGGATAATTTAAATTAGAGTTGAAGCAAGAACTAGAGTGTTGATCCTGACAGCTTGACCTCTGCACACTTATCAGCCCATTTCTTGAGCTATAGGAGTTCAATTGACACCAAACTGTGGCATTGGAAAGTTAAGATCCAAATCTACAACTTTCATGAAGAACACAAGAGTCGGATTAAAAGTATAGTAGGTCATATTAGGCCTAGAAGTCAGAACAGAGGAGTTGTAGCTGGGCCTATACAGTGTGCAAAGATTTGGCCATATCTCAAGTTTTAGGAATGATATTGGGCTAAAACTAGTGGCATTGGAAAGCTAAGATAAAAGCCTACAACTTTCATGAAGACCACTTTTCCATATTCTAACAACAGCCATGAGTTCAGTACCAAATCATTTGGGAGACAAACATTTCAATAATTTTTCACTCATTCACAATTATCAAACAACTCCCTTGGCATTTTCCACTCATTGTCAAACATCTCCATTGTCATTTTGTTTCCCTGAAGCTCTATAAAAGGGAGGATTGGCTGCTCATTTTAGGTATCTTGGCTTAGAGATCAAAATCATGCTATTGTGTTACTTGTTTTTCTTATGGTAGTTTTCTTTTATTCTAAATAGAAGTTATGTTAATCTCCTTCTTCTTATCTCTTTCTTTCTTCTTGTTCATGAGTAACTAATTTTTATTTTGCTTAGGTGAAAGGGTGAAGCTTTTAGTAATAAATTAAGGTTAAATTAATTTCTTTCTTATGCTTGAATGATGTATTAATCTAACCTTAAGCTTTTGGTGTTGTATTTTGTTTCCAATCAATTTAGAAACCCTCCTTGTAAAGTGAAGATCTTGATGCATTGTAAACAAGAGGTTGACATAATGAATACTTGAACCCGTTTACAAGTGTTGGTGTTAATGAATAATTTAAGGAACTATAATATAATTACATATATAATCTTAATTGAACTTTGAATGTTATATTTTTCGATTGGAACCTCCGTTATATGTGGATTTCAATTGAGTTATAGAAAGAAATAATTTTATCTTTAATTTATTATCAAGAGTGGATCTTCTAGCCCAAACAAATCTTTTTTTGATTTGTGAACAACTTTTATCACCTTTATTGTTGTGATAAATATTTTCCTTACTTCAAAGAATTTTTCTTCATCAATTCCCTATGGATCGACCTCAGACTCCCGAGAATTTATTACTTGAAACAACCTGCACTTGGGTTTGCAAATTATAATTCACATTAAGTAGACTACTTGGTAGGCTATGGGATAGGTTATAGGAGGATACGTGTTGTGGTAACAGACTTCGTTCCTACCGGGTAGGCTATAAGAGGTTGCACGTTATCATAGCATATTCCCTCCCTACCTAGGGGAATAGTCAAGTATCATGATATTCCACATGCACTATCATACACTTTTCTTTGAGCATAATCATACATCATCTCATCTTTGTATTATTTCATACCTGTTTTGATTGGAATTTGTGTGCTTGTTATGTTTGTGTTGCATTTGCTTTTGATGACAACTGTATGGGCAGTTGTCTTACTTGATGGTTTCAAATGATTGTATGGGCAATTATTTGATATCATTGCTTCTTTTAGTTAAAGTTATAGATTACATTTTGAATATTGCATAGAGTTGAGGCATATATTCTTGTGTAATAGTTTGGTTTATTTATTGCGAATAATTATACTGCTAGTTTTGGTATGCTTATATTGAGAAATATGATTTCTCACCTCGTTTGTTGCCATGTAAATCCAAGTAGAAGTTCATTCAAAGGAAAGAAGAAAAAGTATGAAGACTAGGGTAGTTTTTATGCATAGTTATAAAGCTTGTATTTATTTACGTTGCTTTAAGTATGTATAGAAAAGTTTATGTATACAATGTGCCCTTTTGAGGCAAGGATGTATGTATAACTTTTAGTTTTCCACAAGGCTCTCCATTATTATTTGCTTAAATGATATGGATTAGTATGTTGATTAAGTTAGAAGTAACATAGCTAATACTATTTATCCAAGTGTATTTGATATACTAGGTTATCGGTATTAGGGTGTTACAAGGTGGCAGGGATATTAGGTGTAATGTGCTGGATATGAAAGATGACCTGGATTTTGGATTTTGGATCTTAGTTTTTGGTTTTTGGCTTTCTGGATTAAGCACCATATTGGATGCTGTCTTGTAATGGTTACCCATTAGGGGTTGACACATTTTCCTATGCTTTTTGTTTTTTGGTATTAATGAATGGAAAAATTATACATTTATATTCAATCTATGGAAATGGTCATGATATGTTATTCTATACACAATTTTTATTTTCCGATATTAATGAATACATAAAGTAAACATTTATATATAATATAAGGAAATGGTAGTGAACTATTATTATGTAGATAATTTCTTCCAACATAGATTCCATTAATGACATTATAATAAACTAAACAATCACATCATAGTGCTTATAGTTGATTCACACAATGATTCATTCTCAATCTCATTTATATGCTAACTAAACAATCCATAGCAAATAAAATAAAATAAAAAATCTCACTCACTAGTTTCCTTTTTTTCACTTCTTCCTCATACAACATAATTCCATTCCTAAGCTCACTAATTTCTTCCTCATTCATGTCATCCTTTTCATCCACCGCTCCAACTTTATCATCCAACCATTGGAAAATGCCATAGGTCCATTGTTTATCTCTCCATAAAGGGCACGTAAGAAATCAACAATCATAGCTTCGTGTCTTCTTCGAAGTATAAATCAACCCCAATTGTCCACATCCACACTTCTTAGAAAAAATTTGTGCAGCTCCTCTACTCCCCATCACTGATGAACCACTAATGTCAGAACTCATATCTGACGTCTGCATGAAATCTCCTCCCATCTTCTAACAAGCCGCTTCACCTGCACAAATTCACCAATGTAGCAATTTGTATGAAGCTCTGTTTTCCTATAAGAAATTGTGAAGGAAGAAGATTGGGGATTTTTGGTTGGGGATATACCTTTTTTCCAGCGTGGATAGGGAATGATGTTGCGCTACTTTTTCCTTTTCTATCCAGGGAATGATGTTGGGCCACTTCTTCCCCTTCTATCCAATATGGTGCATTTTACTGGAAAAAATTATTTGGACAGCTAGGATCCTAATTGGTACTTAACAGTACAAATAAAAAACTCCGTTAGCAACTCACATGAGTGATTAATTAATAGAAGGATTAACATGATAGGATTGGAAAACTTTAAAAGACTATCGTGTGTGTCAATTTTTTTTAGAGACTAAAGTATTATATCATGAAATATTCAGGGACTAAAATATTTATTTACTTATAAAATAGCACTAAGATTATCACTAAGTACTAGTGGTGGTCCCTGAACAATAATGCATATTTCTTTCAATAGAGATTGAACCCACAAGATTTCAATAGTTATATTAGCTTTGCTACAATACTCAACCTCTACGCTAGATCACCTAATCTAGCTACAACCGACTGTTTTTTGGGCCATCATGAAATGCAATTTGTACCAAGAAACTCACAAGAACCTGAGATTGAGTGTCTATCATCTGGGTCACTAGCTTAATCAGCATCACACAAAGCACACAATAAGAACTTGGAGGATGGTTTGAGAAATAAGCCATAGCTGAGTAGCCTTTTAAATACCGCATGATCCTTTTTACGGTTCTTCTACGTTCTTCGAGTGAATTCAGTATGAATTGACAGACTTTATTCACATTATAGGAGAGCTCAGGTCTAGTTATAGTGGCATATGGCAATGCCCCATAATGGATCTTTAGAGAGAATGATCAACCATATAATTGGATCGATGTTTGGTTAGTAGAGCTGTCAATATGGGCTATAGCCCATGGTACAGCCCACTAAACCCCTTATTTTTAGCCCATTTTTTAAAACCCACTATATGATGGGGCCTTTTTTAACCCCAACCCATCAAACCCACTAAATTAGTGGGTTAAGATAGGGCTAACCCACGAACCCCCGTAACCCACAACACCCACCTATCAGAAAACCTAATCCCAAATTGAAACAAAATCTGAAACCCCATTTCGACAATTTCTCCCTTCTTGCTCCGTTGCTCGTTCTCGCTCTTCTCTCATTCAGAGACTCTCAACTCTCGATCTCGGAGCTCGATCTTGGAGCTCGCTTAATCTAGCTCTTGTAACTTTATCTCAAAGCTCGATCAATCTCAACTCTCGATCTCTCATCTCTCAATCTTGTAGCTCTCTCTCAATTTTGCAACTACTGCTCAGGTTCTTCAATAGTTCTTCAATTGTTTCAATTTGTTTAGCTATTGTTATGGTTGTTTATTCCAGTTTCTGTTTGCTTTTCTCTTCTTCCATTTCTATTCAATTTTCACCTTATTATTCCTATCTGCTATCTGCTATCTAAGCATGTAGTACTAAGCAAAACCTCAGCAACATACTTGATTATTTGATCATGAATGATATTTTTGGTTAAATGATGACCAGAATTCTCTGGTTTTAGCCCTCAGCTTGGCATTGTAGTTAAACAAACAATAAAATTGATGTAATAATTTTTATTTTTTATTTTTTACATGAAAGTTGTCATGTTATTGTTAAAAGAGTCAGAACATTACAGAGCATTTAAAATTTTAATTTCCCAATTCTGCTTAGAGAATCTAACTCAAAGTAATGTGAATGCAGAGCAGAGAGATTATGAGTATTCTTTTAATTATATATTTTATATATTATAAAAATCAAATACAATATTAAGAAATGGTTTCAGTTACCTAGCCTATGATCTGCTAATAATGTAGCACATTTGTAATCCTGTTATGCTATGTGAATCTGAGTAATATGTTAGAATTGTTAAAGATTTTACTTTTTCCATTTTTTGATGGAGCATTGGACTTTTGTATTGGCTTCTAATAAGTTGTGTTATTATCTATTATTTTTGTGGGATGTGAGTGAAGTGGTGCCTTGACAGCATCAATTGCCTATTTTTTATGGCAGAAACAGTGGTGTTAACTGGGATTCTATTATGGTCTGGTTATAGGGACCTTGGATATTGGAAATGTTGCATTACCTGAAAGAGCAACTGATTAGGAGGAAACAACCTCTTTGCTGCCGGTCACGGGGGTTAGACCTTTCCTAGACCTCACAACAGTGGGAGCCTCATGTGCTAGGCTGCCTTTTATTGATGTATTTAAACAGATATGTATAGCTATCATTTCTGGAATGTACTGTGTATGCATTGATTACATTAATGTCAAGTGGTTGTAGTAGCAACATGGTGTAAGGTGGTAGTGAGATTATGCTTATGAAAGTGCATTTCATTGTTGTTGGTGTATATACAGCAAAGTCTCTGGTGTTTTATTAAATTTTGAAGGACTGGGGATCTAGTTGTGAGTTTTCTGAGTGAGGTTTTGAACACAATCATACTCCTATTTTGCTCTGCATAATCATACTTAGTTTGTGGAGTCAAAATATACAATAGAAACTGTTATTTCAAATTAAAATCATTCTCCAAGACATTTATTGAAAATACAACCTCTGTGCTCAGTGCTTATCCTGTTGGGGGAACTTTTCCTTGCTAACTACTCATGCTTTCCGTGCTGTCTTATTCTAATGTGATCCTTCAAAAGTTTTCATTTCCTCAGCTTTCTCTTTCAACTCATGAACTTCTTGTATTTTTCCAAAGTCCTACTACTACTGATTTCACTTTTTCAAAAGTTGAGATGAGTGACTCCTGTCCAAAGGCCTAACCCAACAATAACACAATACATAATTGTTTTTTTCTAAAGGTTGTTTGTATGTTTGTGAATTGTGATAGTATTTTAATTTTATTTATTTTTCAGTTGTGAATTTTATGATATGCTGGTAAAGATACTTTTGGTTGCAGCCTTCATATCATTTATGTTAGCTTACTTTCAAGGAAGTGAATCTGGGGAGTCTGGATTTGAAGCTTATGTTGAGCCATTTGTGATCCTTTTGATTTTAGTCCATAATGCCGTTGTTGGAGTTTGGCAAGAGAGTAATGCTGAAAAGGCTCTTGAAGCTCTTAAAGAGTTGTAATGTAAATCTGGAAAAGGGTTAAAGGATGGGTGTTTTGTGCCTGATTTGCCTGCACGAGAGCTTGTTCCTGGTGATATAAATGTTTAAGATTTACTTTTTGCTCCTTATTCATACCCAGTGAAATCTATGATAAAAACTCTTTCCTGATAAATATTGAATGTCATGGCTTCTTATATATTTCAGGAAGAGCTTTATAAACTTATGTTGCTCTTTTATTTGCCAGTTCATGAAGGGATTGAGAGGAAAACATGTCCCTATATCTTTGTCATTCTCAATCTCAAAACTTTCTAAATGATCTGCTTTGGAATAAGCAGTAATTTCTCAAGCAATTTTTTAAAAATATGAAATAATTTAGGAAATAATTTAGGGTCAGCCCATAAATGAGGTGGGTCAAGTTTTGTTTTTAGTGGGCCAAGGTCAGCCCATTAAATAAGTGGACCAAAATTTTTAAAAAAATTATTATTATTGTGGGCCAGCCCATGGGTCAGCCCTAACCCACTTGACCCTGTGGGCTTTTTTGCCTTGTGGGCTTTTTGGCCCTATGGGCTTTTTGGCCCTAGCCCATGTGGGTTAGGGCTTGATGGGTTGGGCTGGGCTATTTTGACAGCTCTATTGGTTAGTATAAGTCTAGATTGCATTGGGGTGCATAGACCTTTAGCAACCAACATATTGGCCTTAGCTAGCATATCGCTCATATATTTCCCTTGGGATAGATGAAGGATGCCAACTCACTCTCCAATTGTAAAACAAGTGCTAAAATCTTGTAACATTACAATCCTAAATGAAACTTTAGACTTTTGCTCAGCATGTCAATTTGGAACATCTCATAGGTTACATTCAGCTTTATCCAATATTGGTTACAGTTTTCTCTTTGAGCTAGTTTTCAGTGATTTGTGGGGCCTAGCTCCTATTCTTTCTTCTACTAGATTCTTCTACTACATTGATGCTTACTCTAGACACACTTAGATCTATCTTCTTAAAAGCAAGTTAGATGCCTTGGAAACCTTTAGTTAGTTCAAATCCTTAGTTGAAACTCAATTTAACACCAGAATAAAATTTGTTCAAATAGATTGGGATGGGGAATTTTGCCTTTTTCCAGGTTTCCTTCCTCACATGGTATTCACCATAGGATCATTTGCCCACATACTCACCACCAAAATGGTACTGTTAAGCACAAACATAGACACATCATTGAACTAGGTCTCACACTCCTTGTTAATGCTAACTTACCTCTTAAGTTCTGGGACTATGCTTTCTTAACTACTATGTACTTGATTAATATGTTCCCATCATCCTCTATTGATCATCACATTCCCTATACCAAGATTTTCCATAAATTCCTTGACTATTTTTCTTTAAGGGTATTTGGATGTGCATGCTATCCACATCTTCCACCTTACAACAAACACAAACTACAATTTTGAACAAATGAGTGTGTTTTCATAGGATACACAAGGGTTACGAGTGCTTGGCTTTAGATGGTCATCTTTATGTCTCTAAAGATGTTGCTTTTGATGAAACTAGATTTCCTTATCATTCTGTTCTCACCACTACTCAGCCTTCCTCCATCAATTATCATTTTCCTTCAGCATCTATTCCTTGTTTTGTTTCTTTTTCCTCACTTGCACCCTAGTCTCATTCCCACAATGATTTCAATTTTCCCTTACTTACTCCTCAACTCAACTCAAGAACCAGACTCTCTCCACCACCAACTCCTTACTCTTAGTTTATCTCTTCTGCTCTAGTCCTTGTTTCCCAACCTCTAGTCAAGCAAGTTCCTCCTATAGTAGTCTAATTCTACAGCTCCATTATTAGTAGACTCTACTGACTTTTTCTTAGATCTTCTTGTATTCATCTCAGCTGCACACTTAGTTCTTGCATCAATATCAATTTTTTATCCAGCTTCTATTTCCCAAGCTACAGTGCATCAACTCCCTACTGACCCATTTCTTGGTTCTGCTCCTTCTGTCACTTTACCTGATCTGGTTTCACCTTTTGCTTCAGCACTTATTTCCCATCATTCACTGTAGAAACTCTTTACTTGTCCACTCACTGTTTCTGCTTCTACTATCACTTTTCTGATCTAGTCCTGACACCTACTCTCTGCTCTGACATGCAATCAGATTTAGTTTTACCTATTGCAATTCCAGCTACCAGTTTTATGTCTTCTCTTAATTCCTATTCCACCACTTTGTTCATACCATGATCACCCGATCTAAGCCTAGGATATTCAAGCCCAAGGTTCTTTTTGTCTAGTCAGAACCTACGTCCATGGTTTTAAATTGTGGTTGCGGTCGTAGTTGTGGTTATATTGTATTTACCACAATTGCAGAAAAATGCAGCCGATGCAACAGCAAAGTGGTTACAGAGACTATTAAAACGGCAATATTGCGGTTGCAATTGTGGTTGTAGATTGCAATTTAAAACTATGCCTGTTACCAAGTGGCCTCAATACTCAAGAGGGGGGTGAATTGAGTAGTTAAAAATAAGTTCACAAATCTTTCGCAAATCGTTTGACAATCAATTTTCGTTGAAGCTATTGAGTGATCAGAAATAATTAAATAGATGAGTTAAGCACTTTTACTAATGAACGTAATAGTCAAGGAGACAATATCCAAATAGAACAATGAAACAAAGGCACAAAGATAAACAGAGGAGAGTTTAGAGAAACAAACACGATCGTTTATCCTGGTTCAATCACTACTCCACTTGTGATCTACGTCCAGGTCCCAAGCAACACCTTGAGATTTTCCACTATATCTTCAAGCTTCAATGGGTGCTTGAAAACCACTACAACCTTGAGCACTCAACAAGATGGGATACCTCACCCAAAAGCTTGAGCCTCTATTTTCCAAGGGATACCTCACCCTTACAATACTTGAGGGATACCTCACCCTCACTAATCAGAAAGTATAAGATTGAAATAGAAGAAGCTCTCTCTAGAGCAAGTGTTTACAAATTGAAGCTCTAATATGCTCTCAAAGATTTTTCACGTTTTTAGTCGAAAAGCAGAGCAAGAAATGATTTTAAGAATTGATTCACGTTTTGAAGTATAATGAACAGTTTTTGGTTCAAGGTCAACCGTAAACAAAGACCCAACTTGGGTATTTATAAGTTTCTCAATTAATAGAGCCGTTGGAGGTAGTTGGGCATGCATTTAATGCATTTAATATAGCCGTTGGACGTTGTCAGGATGCGTGTAATCGATTACATATCTCGGGTAATCGATTACATTATTGTTCCAACGTTTTACGAACTTTCAAGGGCTCGTGTAATCGATTACATTCTTGAGGTAATCGATTACATGGCTTCTGACTTTGCTTGTAATCGATTACAATGCTCATGTAATCGATTACATGACTTCTGACTTGCTATGTAATCGATTACAATATCCGTGTAATCGATTACATGGCTCGTCGAACATGTTCTTTGAGTTTCTGTTTTGTGTAATCGATTACATATATTATGTAATCGATTACATTTCTTGTCGAACGTGTTCTTTGCCTTTCTGGGCTTTGTGTAATCGATTACATATACTTTGTGTAATCGATTACATGGCCTCTGACTTGCTTTGTAATCGATTACATTGTTCATGTAATCGATTACATGCTTTCATTTAATGTGTAATCGATTACAAACATTGTGTAATCGATTACATTTGCCTTTGAACACATTTTTCAAGTTCAATAACTCTTGTAAGTCATTTCCAACACCTCAAGGTACTTGTTTAAACATAAATCCTTTTAAGAGTGTTAGATTTAAAGTTGAAACTCAGGTTTTATTGAAAGCCATGTTTATCTTTGAAATTTCCCATTTATTTTGAAAACATATATATTGAAAAATCATTTGAGAAATCTTGAGAGCATTTAACATTAATGTCCTAAGTCTAAATAACTAATTAAACCTTCTGTCTTCTTTCTTTGATCTTGATTTTTCCTTTTGTGCTTGATCTTCTCTTTTGCTTTTGTTATCATCAAAAACCTTTCGACATGCCTTAGAGACATAAGCATTCACATTCTCCCCCTTTTTGATGATGACAAACTGATCATAGGAAAAAGAAAGATTTTTTTTGCATTTGTATATCATAGTCATTTAGTTACAATGCTGTCCCCGGAGATTATGCATGATATTGGGTTAGATTTTGCATATGAAAAGCTTAATAACTTAAAAGTTCAATAACTCCCCCGTACTCATGCAACCTTTAATCCCCCGTACTCATGCAACCTTTAATTACATTTCATTTTTCCTTATTTTCTCCCCCGTTAGCATTATCAAAAAGACATAAGCATTAAAAAAATGGACAGCATGACAGTTATAGTTCATGATTCCCAATTGTTTGCCATAACAGAAAAGCCACAAAGATCAGTCCAAGCAATATTCCAACAGCCAACCATTCAAAGTGAAAACACGTTGATGTATTAATAATCAGCATGTACAAATAAACATGTCACAACCAGTAGGCAATAATCAAAAGATAACCATAAAGGTATACCAATTTTATATAATCAGAGTTAAAAAACAAAAATAAGTACAAGGTGAAAAAAACAAATCAAGGCATAAGGCCAGGATCACTATCGTGTCCTCGCTGTCACAAAAGACATCACCCTCTCGGATCCGCAGCAGAGTCTCCTAGATCAATATCATCATCGGCCGGGCATAAGATCGTCGTCAGAATCCAGAAGCTCCTCATCATCAGCAGGAACTCCAGATGGACCAGCGAAGGATATGGGATCCGGAGGGACAGAGGATGTGGGGGGTGCAGCAGCAGCAAGACTCTCAGGAACAAGAGGTCCACGTAAGAGGGATCGAATGGATGCAAGCTCCTGGTCCGAGTAGTCCATCCTCAGCTCAAGATGGTCGATCTTTTGCTCTATATGATCCATGCGCGTGTTGACGTTGGCGCTCAGGTTGCGCATCTCTTGGAGCCGAAGATCAAGAGAAGCTGGAGCAGGAGCAGAGGCAGGATACTGAGCCCCCTCATCATCACTGTCTGGATCGTGATGGATATGGCCAAATGTGCCATGAGTAATGTAATGCCACCTATCCTCCATCTTGTAGAGCTGAAGCTTCTTCAGAGTATGCGCCCAATTGATTGGGGTCCCTTGGAGCTGGTGTCCTTAGACTCTTCGGTCGGCCAAAATGCGACAAGTACTCAAGGATTGAGGTGACTAGCATGGCGAAGGGGAGAGCGCAGTTCTTCTTTTTCTTGATGTCCAAAGATATGTCTTTGTAGAATGTAGTATCCCCGCTTTATTGGGTGCCCCGTGGTCATTGCCCATAATGCCACTACATCGTCCTTGAGGACTTGGGAGTAATTCCTCCTCCTCGGGAATCAATCCACGAACCAAGAGGTAGTGGAGGACCCCGTTTTCCATAGTGAGGCCGGTGGCCATTATTCTCGCGTCTAGGATCACCGGGGAGGTGGTAGCCGGTCCTAATCAAGGAGAGAAGAGCAGCCTTGTGCTCAAACTCATGCCCCCGTACTTTGGCATTCCCACGGGCCCGAGCTCCATCGAGTGAGCTTGGTGAGCCTATACCACTCTGCCATGGTTAACTTTGATTTGTTGCTTTTTCACCTCGTAGATGATGCAATTATCTTCAACCTTCGAGGTTAGCATAAAACACTCGGACAAGGTTAGGGTAGATGGCCTTCTCTATACTTAGGAATCCCAAAGAAGCCTAAGTTTTCTATTGTCCTAAAGCTCTCTAAGGTTCACTCTCGCAGAAGGTGATGGGTAGATACCAGGGGAGATGATTTTGCGAAGTCGGAAGTTCTTCCCGAACAACTCGGCTTTCTTCACGGTGGAGAAGTGCCTCGTGAGGTCCAACCCGAGAGATATTGCGTGTAGAGCCACCAGAGGAACTTCCAACAGCAGCCCCTGTTCTTGGGCGTTTCGAGCGATGGGAGGATTCAGCCATTGATGAGAGAGAGAAGCACGGGTTGAGTGGTAAATGGTTGGGGATGAGTGAGGAAAGAGAGAGGGACGAAATTAGGTCAGAAAAGTGGAGAGGGTGTTCGTGAGAGAAGATGGGGAGATTTGGATGAGGGATTTGAGGGGATTTGATCGGTGGGTTATGTGGAGAGGGGATTTCCGAGATTGAGAGAGGCGAAATGATGGGTTTTGATGGAAATTTGAGTGAGAAATGAGAGGTTTTGAGATCTGAGGTGCGTGGGTGCGAAGGAGAGAACGAGGAAGATGAACGAGGCCAAACAGAAATGACCACTACATGCGTCGTCAGAGCCTTTTAAAAAACCTGTGTAATCGATTACATTGAGTGTGTAATCGATTACATGCATTCTCAGTGGGTGTGTAATCGATTACATTTTTGGTGTAATCGATTACATGCTTCCTGGTAGGTATGTAATCGATTACATTTTTAGTGTAATCGATTACATGCTTTCTGGAACCTTGTAATCGATTACATAGATGATGTAATCGATTACCTGAAATTCTCGAGTTGGTTGTAATCGATTACAAAATGTGTGTAATCGATTACATGCGTGATTGAACTGTGTAATCGATTACAAAGGCATTGTAATCGATTACACAAAGACTCTTTAACTCAGATTTTGCGTTCCAAACAAAGATATAATCAATTTTAATCCATCCAAAACAGTTTTTTACAAAGAACTCAAATCAATTCAAATCATCATCCAAGCATATAGATTAATCACATTATGATTCAACTCATATAATTGATCAAAATTATCATGGTTACCAAGAATTTCACCCTTTTTGGTGACTTTTGAGATCATTGAATTTCTTGTCAAAGTTGGACATGAGGGAGCACCTGCAAAATAATTTAGGGAAACCTCCGACGCTCAAGTTAGTATGGGATTCAAATATATATAATGAAAATTCGAGAGATTGTGCGGCGGTGTGGCATAATTATGCGAGAAAAAGCGCAAGCTTAGGCTTTTGTTTTAGGATTATGCACAAAAATATTTAATTTATGCATGAATGGTCCAATATACCCGATTCGTTTCTAATGTAGAAAAATGCTTCTTTTGCAAGGGTTTGGTGAAAATATCGACTAATTGCTTAGTTGTTTCAACAAATTCAAGTATGCAATCACCTCTTTGAACATGATCTCTAATGAAATGATGTCTTATTTCAATATGCTTAGTTCTAGAATGCAAAATGGGATTTTTTGACAAGTTAATTGCACTAGTATTATCACATTTTATGGGAATGTGATCAAGCTCAAGACCATAGTCCAAGAGTTGTTGTTTCATCCAAAGGACTTGAGCACAAAGAACTCCCAAATACGCACATATTCACTTTTCACTGTGGACAATGCCACACTATTTTGTTTCTTGCTGTGCCAAGAAACTAGTGAGCTTCCTAGCAAGTGGCATGTCCCACTAGTGCTCTTTCGATCCATTTTGCATCCAAAGAAAATCGAATCGAATACCCAATAAGACTACATGAGGCACCCTTAGGGTACCATAAACCCATTTGTGATGTGCCTATTAGATATTTCATTATTCTCTTAACAAAGACTTAGGTGTGATTCCTTAGGATTAGCTTGATATCTAGCACACATGCATACACTAAACATTATATCGTGGCCTACTTGCAAAGAGATAAAGGAGTGAGCCAATCATACCTCTATATTTTGTAATTTCTACCGATTTACCTCCTTCATCCTTCGCCAAATAGCAAGAGGTGCCCATAGGAGTAGCCATATGCTTGGCATTGTCCATTCCAAACTTTTTGAGCAGCTCCTTGCAATACTTGGATTGGCTTATAAATGTTCCTTCTCTTGTTTGCTTGATTTGTAGACCAAGGAAGAAGTTGAGCTCACCCATCATGGACATCTCAAACTCACTTTGCATAATATTTGAAAATTCTTTACAAAGAGAGTTGTTAGTAGCTCCAAATATAATGTCATCAACATAGATTTGAACTAGAAGAATGTCATGCATTTTGTGTTTTATGAAAAGAGTGGTGTCAACTTTACCTCTAGAAAAGCCTTTTTCTAAAAGAAATTTGCTCAACCTTTCATACCAAGCTCTAGGAGCTTGTTTCAAGCCATACAAAGCCTTTTTCAATTTAAAAACATGGTTGGGCATTTCAAAGTCCTCAAAACTAGGAGGTTGTTCTACATACACCTCTTCTTGTATAAAACCATTTAAAAGGCACTTTTGACATCCATTTGATAGAGTTTGAAATCCATGATGCAAGCATATGCAAGTAGCATTCTAATGGCCTCTAATCTAGCTACGGGAGCATAAGTTTCTTCATAATCTATGCCTTCTTCTTGATTATATCCCTTAGCTACAAGCCTAGCTTTATTTCTTATTATTAAACCCGTTTCATCAAGTTTGTTCCTAAAGACCCATTTGGTGCCAATTATAGGATGATCATTGGGCCTTGGAACTAATTCCCAAACTTGATTCCTCTCAAATTGGTTTAGTTCTTCTTGCATGGCCAAGATCCAATGCTCATCATTAATGGCCTCATTTATGTCTTTAGGTTCAACTTGAGAGACAAAGGCTAGATGATTACATGCATCTCTAAGTGAGTTTCGAGTGATTACCCCTTTTGATACATCACCTATCACCTTGTCAAGAGGATGATACCTTGAAGTCCTCCATTCCTTGGGTAGTTCCGAGATTTTAGAATTTTCTTACCATGAGTGATCAAGGAGTCTCTCTTCTTTCTTCTTGGACTCTATCTCTTGATTTTCCAAGTGCGTCTTTGCCAAGATTTCTGCAACATCATCAACAAGTTCCTTTCTTGGCACATTTGGGTTAGTTTCATCAAATGCAACATGTATGGATTCTTCTATGGTCATAGTTCGTTTATTATAGACTCTAAAGGCCTTGCTATGGATAGAATAACCAATGAATATTCCCTCATCAGATTTTGAATCAAATTTCCCCAAGTTATCCTTTCCATTATTCAAAACAAAGCATTTACATCCAAAGACATGAAAATGTGACACATTAGGTTTCCTTCCTTTGTACAATTCATATGGGGTTTTCTTTAAAATTGGCCTTATTAGGGCTCTATTCATAACATAACAAGCGGTGTTAACCGCATCAGCCCAAAAGTACTTAGGAAGATTGGCCTCATTGAGCATAGTTCTTGCCATTTCTTCTAAAGATTGATTTTTCCTTTCTACAACACCATTTTGTTGTGGTGTTCTAGGGGCAGAAAAATTATGCTCAATACCATGTTCATCACAAAAAGTTTCAAATTCATAATTTTCAAATTCACCACCATGATCACTTCTTATGGATGCAATACAAAAACCTTTTTCGTTTTGGATAACTTTGGCAAGTTTTCTAAATGATTGAAAAGCATCATTTTTGTGAGCTAAGAATAATGTCCATGTAAATCTAGAAAAATCATCCACAATTACTAATGCATAGTAATTCCCACCAAAGCTCATAGTTCTAGAGGGTCCAAAAAGATCCATGTGCAAAAGTTGTAAAGGTCTAGAAGTTGAAACTATGTTTTTAGCCTTGAAAGAGACCTTTACTTGTTTTTCCTTTTGACATGCATCACAAAGTTTGTCTTTTTCAAATTTGAGCTTTGGAAGACCAATTACTAATACTTTAGAAACCAATTTGTTTAAGTGATCCATGTGAATGTGAGCAATTCTTCTATGCCATAACCATGAATCATTTTCTCTACTCATAAAGCATTTAGCATCATTTGAGGAAATGTCATCAAGACTAATCATATATATGTTATTGACCCTATGACCAACAAACTTAACTTGCTTGTCATCCTTTCCCTCAATTATACAACAAGAGGAATCAAATATAACTCTATTTCCCTTATCACACAATTGACTAATACTAAGTAAATTATGTTTAAGTCCTTCAACAAGTAAGACATTATCAATAGATGATGAAGGGATCTTACCAACTTTGCCAATTCCAAGAATCTTCCCTTTGTTGTTGTCACCATATGTGACATGACCATGTTTCTTATGTGTAAGGGAGGAGAACTTGGAGCCATCTCCGGTCATGTGCTTGGAGCAACCACTATCAAGATACCAACTTGAGCTCTTGGTCTTCAAGCACACCTACAACACACATTCAAGATTTAACTTTTGGTACCCAAATTGTTTTGGGTCCTTGTGTGTTAGAATTAGGTATGGTGCCTTTAGGGACCCAAACCCTTTTGATTCCAACCTTGGTGTTTATGTTCTTTCTAACATTGCAAGTGGATGCACTATGCCCTTTCCTACCACAATGAAAACATTTAACAAAGGGGCTACTTGAAGTTTTTGAGGAAACAAAGAAGTTCTTATAAGATTTTTGATGGTTGCTTGGATTAAATCCTAAACCGGCTTTTTGGAACACATTTTTGTCTCCCTAACAACACATTCAAGTTGTCTCTTCCAAAAGTGAATTTTGCAAGAGTGTTGTTCAAGTCTTCAATTTCTTTTTCAAAAGCTTTGCATGATAAACAAGGTAATGATATGGATGCATTTTCAAGTGAGGAACAAATCATGCATGATGAATTAGCATCTATGAGTCCTAAAGTCTCATTTTCAATTTTAAGTTCATTTATCTCCTTGGTTAAAGTAGAAACTTTCTTTGTCAATAGGGAGATTGTTTTATTGGAAGACAAAATCATTTTTGTGAGCCTCAAAGATTCATCATGCAATTCTTGAAAGGCATCTTGCAATTCATCATAAGAAGATGGAGGTTCTAGGTTAGAAGAGGTTACCTCGGTGTCGCTTTCTCCACTTTCTTCTCCTTGAGCCATGAGGCAAAGATGGGCTTCCTCATTTTCAGAATCATCGGAAGAACTTAAGTCATTGTCCTCCCAAGCTATATATGCTCTTCTTCCTTTCTTTTCCTTGGAGGGTCTTTTCTCAAACTTCTCCGTCTTCTTGAGATATATAGGACACTCCATTTTCATGTGCCCCGGTTTTCCACATTCATAGCATTTTGGAGGAGTGGAGGATCCTTCTCCTTTGTGATATGCTTTCTTTTGAGGAAACGGTGGTCTTCTTTGAAATCCCTTTTTCTTCAAGAATCTTCCGAATTTTCTCACAAGGAGACTAAGATTCTCCTCACTTAGCTCAATATTTTCAGCATCCTCTTCACCATCTTCATCATCATCTTCAAGTATGGGAGAGGTGGCCTTGAGTGCAATTCCTTCTTCTTTTTTGTCATGTTCTTCATTTTGATTGAGCCTACTTAGTTCCAGCTCATGCTCTTGAAGTTTTCCGAATAGGGTGGCTAGAGACATGGTTAATAAATCTCTTGATTCCGCAATCGCAGATTACCTTGGGTTGCCAATTCCTGCTAGACATCTCAAGACTTTGTTAATAAGATCCTCATTAGGAAATGTCTTTCCCAATGAGATGAGATGATTAACAATATGAGTAAATCTTTTTTGCATATCTTGAATGCTCTCACCTTGATTCATTCTAAACAATTCATATTCATGAGTAAGAGTGTTTATTCGAGATCTTTTTACCTCACTAGTACCTTCATGAGTTACTTGTAGGGTATCCCACATTTCTTTTGCGGTCTTACAATTTGACACCCTAAAGAATTCATCATACCCCAAAGATGTGGTGATGATGTTCTTGGCTTTCAAATTATATTGAACCCTCTTTTTATCATCATCGGTCCAATCACTTCTAGGTGTATTAATTGTCACACCATCCTTAGTTTGTGTAGGGACAAAAGCACCATTTTCAATCGTCCCACACATCTAAGTCAATAGCTTCAATAAAAATTTTCACCCTTTCTTTCCAATAGGCATAGCCATCCCCATTGAAATAAGGAGGTCTATTTATAGAAGAACCTTCATTTGAAAAACCATTTGAAGCCATCACTTCTCTTGAAGTTGCTAAGCTCTTTATACAAGAGTCTAGCTCTGATACCACTTGTTACCAAGTGGCCTCAATACTCAAGAGGGGGGTGAATTGAGTAGTTAAAAATAAGTTCACAAATCTTTCGTAAATCGTTTGACAATCAATTTTCGTTGAAGCTATTGAGTGATCGAAATAATTAAATAGATGAGTTAAGCACTTTTACTAATGAACGTAATAGTCAAGGAGACAATATCCAAATAGAACAATGAAACAAAGTGCACAAAGATAAACAGAGGAGAGTTTAGAGAAACAAACACGGTCGTTTATCCTGGTTCAATCACTACTCCACTTGTGATCTACGTCCAAATCCCCAAGCAACACCTTGAGATTTTCCACTATATCTTCAAGCTTCAATGGGTGCTTGAAAAACCACTACAACCTTGAGCACTCAACAAGATGGGATACCTCACCCAAAAGCTTGAGCCTCTATTTTCCAAGGGATACCTCACCCTTACAATACTTGAGGGATACCTCACCCTCACTAATCGAAAGTATAAGATTGAAATAGAAGAAGCTCTCTCTAGAGCAAGTGTTTACAAATTGAAGCTCTAATATGCTCTCAAAGATTTTTCACGTTTTTAGTCGAAAACGAGCAAGAAATGATTTTAAGAATTGATTCACGTTTTGAAGTATAATGAACAGTTTTTGGTTCAAGGTCAACCGTAGAACAAAGACCCAACTTGGGTATTTATAAGTTTCTCAATTAATAGAGCCGTTGGAGGTAGTTGGGCATGCATTTAATGCATTTAATATAGCCGTTGGACGTTGTCAGGATGCGTGTAATCGATTACATATCTCAGGTAATCGATTACATTATTGTTCCAACGTTTTCTGAACTTTCTGGGCTCTGTGTAATCGATTACATTCTTGAGGTAATCGATTACATGGCTTCTGACTTTGCTTGTAATCGATTACAATGCTCATGTAATCGATTACATGACTTCTGACTTGCTATGTAATCGATTACAATATCCTTGTAATCGATTACATGGCTCGTCGAACATGTTCTTTGAGTTTCTGGGTTTTGTGTAATCGATTACATATATTGTGTAATCGATTACATTTCTTGTCGAACGTGTTCTTTGCCTTTCTGGGCTTTGTGTAATCGATTACATATACTGTGTAATCGATTACATGGCCTCTAGACTTGCTTGTCGATTACATTGTTCATGTAATCGATTACATGCTTTCTGTTTAATGTGTAATCGATTACAAACATTGTGTAATCGATTACATTTGCCTTTGAACACATTTTTCAAGTTCAATAACTCTTGTAAGTCATTTCCAACACCTCTAGGTACTTGTTTAAACATAAATCCTTTTAAGAGTGTTAGATTTAAAGTTGAAACTCATGGTTTTATTGAAAGCCATGTTTATCTTTGAAATTTCCCATTTATTTTGAAAACATATATATTGAAAAATCATTTGAGAAATCTTGAGAGCATTTAACATTAATGTCCTAAGTCTAAATAACTAATTAAACCTTCTGTCTTCTTTCTTTGATCTTGATTTTTTCTTTTGTGCTTGATCTTCTCTTTTGCTTTTGTTATCATCAAAAACCTTTCGACATGCCTTAGAGACATAAGCATTCACATTCTCCCCCTTTTTGATGATGACAAACTGATCATAGGAAAAAGAAAGATTTTTTTTGCATTTGTATATCATAGTCATTTAGTTACAATGCTGTCCCCGGAGATTATGCATGATATTGGGTTAGATTTTGCATATGAAAAGCTTAATAACTTAAAAGTTCAATAACTCCCTCGTACTCATGCAACCTTTAATCCCCCGTACTCATGCAACCTTTAATTACATTTCATTTTTCCTTATTTTCTCCCCCGTTGGCATTATCAAAAAGACATAAGCATTAAAAAAATGGACAGCATGACAGTTATAGTTCATGATTCCCAATTGTTTGCCATAACGAGAAAAGCCACAAAGATCACCAAGCAATATTCCAACAACCAACCATTCAAAGTGAAAACACGTTTATGTATTAATAATCGCATGTACAAATAAACATGTCACAACCAAGAGGCAATAATCAAAAGATAACCATAAAGGTATACCAATTTTATATAATCGAGTTAAAAAACAAAAATAAGTACAAGGTGAAAAAACAAATCAAGGCATAAGGCCGGATCACTATCGGTGTCCTCGGCGTCACAAAAGACATCACCCTCTCGGATCCGCACAGAGTCTCCTAGATCAATATCATCATCGGCCGGGCATAAGATCGTCGTCGAATCCGAAGCTCCTCATCATCGGCGGAACTCCCGGATGGACCAGCGAAGGATATGGGATCCGAGAGGGACAGAGGATGTGGGGGTGCGGCGAAGAAGAAGACTCTCGGAACGGAGGTCCACGTAAGAGGGATCGAATGGATGCAAGCTCCTCGGTCCGAGTAGTCCATCCTCGGCTCAAGATGGTCGATCTTTTGCTCTATATGATCCATGCGCGTGTTGACGTTGGCGCTCGGGTTGCGCATCTCTTGGAGCCGAAGATCAAGAGAAGCCGGAGCAGAGCGAGGCGGATACTTGAGCCCCCTCATCATCACCGTCGGATCGTGATGGATATGGCCAAATGTGCCATGAGTAATGTAATGCCACCTATCCTCCATCTTGTAGAGCCGAAGCTTCTTCGAGTATGCAGCCCAATTGATTGGGGTCCCTTGGAGCCGGTGTCCTTAGACTCTTCGAGTCGGCGAAATGCGACAAGACTCAAGGATTGAGGTGACTAGCATGGCGAAGGGAGAGCGAGTTCTTCTTTTTCTTGATGTCCAAAGATATGCTTTGTAGAATGTAGTATCCCCGCTTTATTGGGTGCCCCGTGGTCATTGCCCATAATGCCACTACATCGTCCTTGAGGACTTGGGAGTAATTCCTCCTCCTGGGAATCAATCCACGAACCAAGAGGTAGTGGAGGACCCCGTTTTCCATAGTGAGGCCGGTGGCCATTATTCTCGCGTCTAGGATCACCGGGGAGGTGGTAGCCACCTAATCAAGGAGAGAAGAGCGCCTTGTGCTCAAACTCATGCCCCCGGACTTTGGCATTCCCACGTAACCGAGCTCCATCGAGGAGTGAGCTTGGTGAGCCTATACCACTCGCCATGGTTAACTTTGATTTGTTGCTTTTTCACCTCAGAGATGATGCAATTATCTTCAACCTTCAAGTTAGCATAAAACACTCGGACAAGGTTAGGGTAGATGGCCTTCTCTATACTTAGGAATCCCAGCAAGCCTAAGTTTTCTATTGTCCTAAAGCTCTCTAAGGGTTCACTCTCGCAGAAGGTGATGGGTAGATACCTGGGGGAGATGATTTTGCGAAGCTGGAAGTTCTTCCGGAACAACTCAGCTTTCTTCACAGTGGAGAAGTGCCTCGTGAGGTCCAACCCAGAGATATTGCGTGTAGAGCCACCAGAGGAACTTCCAACAGCAGCCCCTGTTCTTGGGCGTTTCGAGCGATGGGAGGATTCAGCCATTGATGAGAGAGAGAAGCACGGGTTGAGTGGTAAATGGTTGGGGATGAGTGAGGAAAGAGAGAGGGACGAAATTAGGTCAGAAAAGTGGAGAGGGTGTTCGTGAGAGAAGATGGGGAGATTTGGATGAGGGATTTGAGGGGATTTGATCGGTGGGTTATGTGGAGAGGGGATTTCCGAGATTGAGAGAGGCGAAATGATGGGTTTTGATGGAAATTTGAGTGAGAAATGAGAGGTTTTGAGATCTGAGGTGCGTGGGTGCAGAAGGAGAGAACGAGGAAGATGAACAGGGCCAAACAGAAATGACCACTACATGCGTCAGGAGCCTTTTAAAAAACCCTGTGTAATCGATTACATTGAGTGTGTAATCGATTACATGCATTCTGGTGGGTGTGTAATCGATTACATTTTTGGTGTAATCGATTACATGCTTCTATTAGGTATGTAATCGATTACATTTTTAGTGTAATCGATTACATGCTTTCTGGGAACCTTGTAATCGATTACATAGATGATGTAATCGATTACCTGAGTTCTGAGTTGGTTGTAATCGATTACAAAATGTGTGTAATCGATTACATGCGTGACAGAACCTGTGTAATCGATTACAAAGGCATTGTAATCGATTACCAGCACTCTTTAACTCAGATTTTGCGTTCCAAACAAACATATAATCAATTTTAATCCACCCAAAACAGTTTTACAAAGAACTCAAATCAATTCAAATCATCATCCAAGCATATAGATTAATCACATTATGATTCAACTCATATAATTGATCAAAATTATCATGGTTACCAAGAATTTCACCCTTTTTGGTGACTTTTGAGGCTGTTGAATTTCTTGTCAAAGTTGGACATGAGGGAGCACCTGCAAAATAATTTAGGGGAAACCTCCGACGCTCAAGTTAGTATGGGATTCAAATATATATAATGAAAATTCAGAGATTGTGCAGCAGTGTGGCATAATTATGCAGAAAAACGCAAGCTTAGGCTTTTGTTTTAGGATTATGCAAGAAATATTTAATTTATGCATGAATGGTCCAATATACCCAGATTCGTTTCTAATGTAGAAAAATGCTTCTTTTGCAAGGGGTTTGGTGAAAATATCGACTAATTGCTTAGTTGTTTCAACAAATTCAAGTATGCAATCACCTCTTTGAACATGATCTCTAATGAAATGATGTCTTATTTCAATATGCTTAGTTCTAGAATGCAAAATGGGATTTTTTGACAAGTTAATTGCACTAGTATTATCACATTTTATGGGAATGTGATCAAGCTCAAGACCATAGTCCAAGAGTTGCTGTTTCATCCAAAGGACTTGAGCACAGCAACTCCCAGCTGCAACATATTCAGCTTCAGCTGTGGACAATGCCACACTATTTTGTTTCTTGCTGTGCCAAGAAACTAGTGAGCTTCCTAGCAAGTGGCATGTCCCACTAGTGCTCTTTTGATCCATTTTGCATCCAAAGAAAATCGAATCGGAATACCCAATAAGACTACATGAGGCACCCTTAGGGTACCATAAACCCATTTGTGATGTGCCTATTAGATATTTCATTATTCTCTTAACAAAGACTTAGGTGTGATTCCTTAGGATTAGCTTGATATCTAGCACACATGCATACACTAAACATTATATCGTGCCTACTTGCAAAGTGAGATAAAGGAGTGAGCCAATCATACCTCTATATTTTGTAATTTCTACCGATTTACCTCCTTCATCCTTGTCCAAATAGCAAGAGGTGCCCATAGGAGTAGCCATATGCTTGGCATTGTCCATTCCAAACTTTTTGAGCAGCTCCTTGCAATACTTGGATTGGCTTATAAATGTTCCTTCTCTTGTTTGCTTGATTTGTAGACCAAGGAAGAAGTTGAGCTCACCCATCATGGACATCTCAAACTCACTTTGCATAATATTTGAAAATTCTTTACAAAGAGAGTTGTTAGTAGCTCCAAATATAATGTCATCAACATAGATTTGAACTAGAAGAATGTCATGCATTTTGTGTTTTATGAAAAGAGTGGTGTCAACTTTACCTCTAGAAAAGCCTTTTTCTAAAAGAAATTTGCTCAACCTTTCATACCAAGCTCTAGGAGCTTGTTTCAAGCCATACAAAGCCTTTTTCAATTTAAAAACATGGTTGGGCATTTCAAAGTCCTCAAAACTAGGAGGTTGTTCTACATACACCTCTTCTTGTATAAAACCATTTAAAAAGGCACTTTTGACATCCATTTGATAGAGTTTGAAATCCATGATGCAAGCATATGCAAGTAGCATTCTAATGGCCTCTAATCTAGCTACGGGAGCATAAGTTTCTTCATAATCTATGCCTTCTTCTTGATTATATCCCTTAGCTACAAGCCTAGCTTTATTTCTTATTATTAAACCTGTTTCATCAAGTTTGTTCCTAAAGACCCATTTGGTGCCAATTATAGGATGATCATTGGGCCTTGGAACTAATTCCCAAACTTGATTCCACTCAAATTGGTTTAGTTCTTCTTGCATGGCCAAGATCCAATGCTCATCATTAATGGCCTCATGTTCTTTGAGTTTCTGGGTTTTGTGTAATCGATTACATATATTGTGTAATCGATTACATTTCTTGTCGAACGTGTTCTTTGCCTTTCTGGGCTTTGTGTAATCGATTATATATACTTGTGTAATCGATTACATGGCTCCTTTCTTGACTTTTGTCGATTACATTGTTCATGTAATCGATTACATGCTTTCATTTAATGTGTAATCGATTACAAACATTGTGTAATCGATTACATTTGCCTTTGAACACATTTTTCAAGTTCAATAACTCTTGTAAGTCATTTCCAACACCTCAAGGTACTTGTTTAAACATAAATCCTTTTAAGAGTGTTAGATTTAAAGTTGAAACTCAGGTTTTATTGAAAGCCGTGTTTATCTTTGAAATTTCCCATTTATTTTGAAAACATATATATTGAAAAACTATTTGAGAAATCTTGAGAGCATTTAACATTAATGTCCTAAGTCTAAATAACTAATTAAACCTTCTGTCTTCTTTCTTTGATCTTAATTTTTCCTTTTGTGCTTGATCTTCTCTTTTGCTTTTGTTATCATCAAAAACCTTTCGACATGCCTTAGAGACATAAGCATTCACAATGCCTACATAAGTTAAGCGGGCTTTGCTTGATCAACATGGAAAAAAACCATGTAATTAGAATTTGATGCATTAATGCAAAATCAAACTTAGGATTTAGTACCTCTGCCATTTCATAGGGTTCCCATAGGGTGCAAAAGGGTTTTCAGGATCAAGGAAAACCTTCATGGTACTATTCAAAAGTACAAAGTTAGGCTTTAAGCCAAAGGATTTTATCAACAACCTGGGTTTGACTATACTGAAACTTTTTCACTTGTAATGAACCCAATGACCACCGGAGTAATTTGAACTTTGGCATTGACATATAATTGGCCAATTAAGCAGTTAGATGTCAATAATGGTTTCCTAAATGGCAAACTATAGGAAGAGGTTTACATAAGTCAAACTCCTGGGTTTGAGACCACGAAAGTTTCTTGTGTAGTGCTAGAATCTGAGAGGAAATACAAGAAAACAAAAGAAGATGTACACGAGAGAGAATCAACAAAATGCAATGTATTGATAACTTGACTACTTGACTTTACTTTAGATTGTGAATACGATTTATATACAGGATCTATAACTGAAGCTATAATAGTCACTATAACAGAATCTATAACCGTATAGCAGAGTCTCGACTAATCAGTAACTAACTCTAACAGTTGCATCTAATCAAAAACTAATCCTAACACTCTAATGTAGCTATGACACATTAGCACAGTAAGAATGAGAGTGTATTCTCCTACACTCCCCCCTCAAACTCAGGGTGGTTAAAGAGGAACCAAATCGGTCTACCACATTGAGTTAACTTCTCAGATAGCAGAACCGCGTGTTAGAAAGGGGCTTGGTGTGGACATCTATAGTTTGATCAATAGCAGGAATGTGTTGGACAAGCAGATGTTCCTTAATGACTCCCTGACAAAAATACATCAGGCTCCATGTGTTTAGTATAGGTGTCAAGGATTGGATTGTGAGATAGTAAAAGAGCACTGAGATTGTCACTAAGTACTAGTTGTGGTCCCTGAACAGTAATGCACAGTTCTTTCAATAGAGATAAAGGCTACCATCGGGTAGTTTATGGACTTCCACCCTTAGGAAATAATTGAGATCCCCAAGATCCTTCAAGGCAAATGCTTTATTAAGATTGGTAACCAGGGTCTGGATTAGAATGGGAGGTTCCCTGTAATTATGATGTCATCTACATAGTTGAGCACATAAAGACAATGAAATGCAGTAGATTTTATGAATAAAGAAGGATGACAATTGCTTGACTGGAAACCAAACAGATGTAATGTTGATCCCAATTTCTTAAACCAGGATCTAATAGCCTATTTAATTCCATACAAAGCCTTTTTAACCCTGCAAACCAATGTCTTGTCTTGAGACTCAAACCCAGGATTTTGACTCATGTAAACCTCTTCCTATAGTGTGCCATTAAGTAAGGCATTATTGACGTCTAACTGCTTAGTTGGCCAGTTAGATGTCAATGCCAAAGTTAAAATTATTCTGATGGTCAATGGCTTCACAACAGGTGAAAAAGTTTCAGTAAAATCAGTTTGTTGATGAAACCTTTGGCATCAAGCCTGGCTTTGTACTTTTGAATAGTACCATCAAGGTTTTCCTTGATTTTGAAAACCCTTTTGTACCCTATGGGAACCTTTTGAGATGGCAAAGGTACTAAATCCTAGGTTTGATTATGCATTAATGCATGAAATTCTAACTACATGGCTATTGTCCAATGTTGATCAGTCAAAGCCTGCTTAATTGATGTAGGTTCTGAGTAGGCAAGCAAAACCTTGGGCTTGAAGATCCTAGACTTAGATTTGGTTATCATGGGATGAACAAAAGTGGTGGAAGAGGAGTTAATAGAAGACATAGAACTAGTAGCTAGAACTACAGCAGGTAAGACTAAAACTGATTGTAAGTCAGAACAAAGAGTTGGTGCTAGGACTGGATCAGAAGAAAATAATAATAAGAGCAGAAATAGTGAGCGGACCAGTAGCGAGTTGCTGCAGTGAAGGATGGGAAATAGGTGCTGAAGCAAAAGGTGAAACCGTATAAGGCAAAATAACAGAAGGAGCAGAATTAGGAAGTGGATCAGTAGGGAGTTACTACATTGTAGGTTGGGAAACAGAAGCTGGATCAGAAATTGATATTGATGCAGGAAAACTTGAGAAAGAGTCAATATAATCTACTGACTGTGGAACTGTAGAATTAGACTGCAACTGGTGACCAGCATAGACAAAACCAGATGAGTGGAAGACTGAGGTAGGATCAGGGACGGACCCACGTTATTGGGTTTGGAGGCACATGCCCCCATTAAAAAAAATATATCTATTAATATATATATAATACATTATTTTTATTTTTTATAAAATTTGAGAAGATTTTACTTAAATATAAAGTTAATTAAATAAATTTTAATTTTATTACATAGAATCATATTTATATTCATAATTATGAATTAATTTTAGATGATTTATATGTAAATTTCTCTTAATTAAACTAACACTTATATATATAAAAAAATAATAATAATCACATAAATACTACATATAAAAAAGTATAATAAATATTATAATTTTTAAATAAAAATTATTCATCAGATAAAATAAAAAATTTTACCCCCTAACAAAAATTAAAAATTTTGCTCCCACTAATAAAATTTTCTGAGTCCATCACTTGTCTGCATATAGCTTTTCTTTCCCAGTTTTATGAAATGGACAAGAGTCTTGCAGATGCAACAAATTATGGAAGCAGTAAAGACGTTCATCCATATATTAATTATGAAAGGGACATAACTTTTTGTTTGGTTCATGATTCCCCACTCTGCAATTGTCCTAGTTTAGAACAAGTGTCGCCAATATGCCACTTGTATAAGAGTGCTGATTATGAAAAATGCTCAATAGTGCCCCTACTATGCAATCGTCCTAGTTTGGAACAAGTGTCACCAATGTGCCACTTGTCTAAGAGTGCTGGTTATAAAAAATGCTCAATAGCACCCCTTCTGTATCATACATTTTGCCAAAGAGTCATTTAGGAAAGGACACGTATCCAATGGCCTTTAATGACGGACTGTCTTATAATTTAGATTTAGGATCCCCCACCCCTCAACCCCATTTGTATTCATGTAAGATTGTTGACTATGCAATCAGATGAGCACGAGCCACGAGTGCATAGGGCCCCTCATATTAGCTAGGTTTTAATTTTTTCAATGATAGCCAATCACATTCATTCCAAAAAAATATAATGGCTAGCAAATAATATATTTCAATCCTATTCTTCTGTTTTTAGAATTGTGGATAAAGATTCGTATATGGATCGCATTTGTAGCATTACTAATTCCGCGCTCATTTGAACATTCTTATTATGAAAGAAAAAAATATTGCCTATATCACTAGTAGGCTTGGCTGAAAAAAGTAGTTTTGAATTAAAAGAATTCTATGTTTAAATTAAGAATAATTTTATCTACTAAATAAAAAAATTATTAAATATTTTTTAATATTTTAAAACATTAAATATATTTATTTTTTATTTAATATTTTTTATTAAATATTAAGAAAATTATTAAAAAAATTAAAAAATTTATTTAAAAGATCTTTGAGGATGATTATTATTAGAAAGGGTAGCTTAATTTCAAAATTAAATTTTGTGTGGATGGATTTTATCTCTGTTATAGGACAAATCAAGTTTAAGTAAAGATCAGTCTCACACGCAAAAATTATAAAAACACCTCTTGTTCTTAAAATAAGTAAATGATATAGTGAATCAAACTACACCGAATGGCTCAATCAGTCTAAAAGTGTGAACCTGACACGTAAATAGCTATGGCTAGTCTCATAATTAAATTCTTGTACAAACTACTTTTAACAAATCAAAACCTGGTTCAATTAATCGGTTTAGTCAGTTGAATCAATAGACCATTAATTTTTAAGAAATGTTTTATATATTTTATATTGTTGTGGGCAAATTGTCTGACATTATCCAATTTGACCAACCAATTTAAACGGCTGAACGTAAACCAAAAGCCTTGTCAGCTTAGTGTCTAGTCTGAATTTTTAAAGCAAGTTCTATCACATAGTTGAAAGACTTGTAAACTTGTAAACGAATCGCATCTAGAATTCCCCTTTTCTAAGTGATGGAAATAGTTTGATACTACAATTATTTTTACCATATCACATTTCAACATAAGGTGCTTAAACTCAGTAGTATAATCCTCCGTACTGTTCCTTTCTTGTTGCAAAGTCTAAATTTCAAATAAATTGCCACACAATAATTTTATGTGGATTAAAATCTCCTCTTTAGCCCTTCTTTTATTTTCTCATAAGTTCTCATCTCATTTTTCCATTTACGAACCTTTGTTTCTTCAACTTCTCCCTCCATATAAACCTATCAAGCACTTCATTCGAAATTGCTTTCTCTTTCTCTTTTCAACTCTATTGTTTCCGTGTCAATCAATAATTTATTGCATGTTCCTTCAATTACTAAAAATCTTCTTAATGTAAGTAGATTTGATCTTGATAATAATATCTTAATTTGAGTTTCATGCCATTCATTGTCTTGTTAAATCACAAGCTACAAATGAAGTCTTTCTCCGAGGCAACATTGGGCCAGATGGATTATATACCTTCTCAAAGTTTCCTTTGCAACATTTGAAGTCTTCTTTAGCTAATTGTTCCAAATCTGTACACATAGCTACTAATTCTTAGTGTAATTCTTTATATATTTGTGTAACATCCTAATACAGATATCTAAACATATACTAGATAAACAGATATATATAAAAATAACCAGTACTAGAGACATCACTTTTATATACTACATATTAACATATATCCATAATCACAATTGAGTAATTATGGAAAGCTTTGAGAGATTGCGAGAAAAACTTAAACTCATATATATATATATATATATATATATATATATATACAACACTTGTCACAAAAGGACATATTGTAATACATACTGCTTAAAACATACAAAGCAAGCATAAACTTATACATAAGTTTCGTCTACTAAAGCATCTAAAAACTATACTAGTCTTCATGCTTCACCTTTTTTCCCTTAACAGGGTTTGTACCTGAATTTACATGGAAGAATAACTGGGATGAGAATTACAAATTCTCAGTAAAAGTAATTTCCATACCAGCTAGCTATAACATTGTATAACAAATATAACAAATGCTATAACTACTAACATAGGAGTTTCCTCCACTAATTCTCATAACTGCACATTACCTATATAGTGTAATATAACCGATAGCTTACAAACTGTTAGATATAAATAACTGCCCATACAATTGTAAATACTAACAGCAATAGACAATGCCTATACAACTATCTGTAAATACAATGCAGATGATATGCAATATGATTATGCCTAAGAAGATCCTAAAGATATGCTCATGCAATGCTTTGTTTTGAAATACATGCAGAGATTTATTTTGAAAACCAATAAGTTCATTAGGAACTAATACAGTATATTATCCCGTGGTGAAAAGAGAAAATTCTTATCCTCACATCACATGTATCCTAACACTCTGAGAAGTTTGGTCTTCATCCTTCCTCAAAGAGGCTTTCGGATTTCCCGTTTATCTCCTTTGGCCTTGGCACTATCAAGACGTCAAGGTTATGTCCTTCTTCAAAAGAGTCTATCAGACACCCATCTATCTCCCTTGACCTTTATGAATGGACATCAAAAGATACTTAGTAAGATCAATACTACTAAACCATTTCTATAAACATACATACTTACTTATATTTAAACATCACCTTATCACTCATAACTCTTAAGTGATCTCAATGCAACACTATGTTGCCGAGGTGTTAGATACTCACTTATGGCAAACCATTATTCTTGATTGCACTAAGGTTCTTACTCTTCACATATAAGTTAGATTAACTAACTAGTGTATAAAAAGTGTAGTGTTATGTTTACCTCTTACATAAACACCACCTTAACTTTCCTATAGACTCAACTTATCCTAGTGAAAGAGTCTATCTTAGCTAATGCCTCATTCAACCTTGCTTAAGGAAACACATGAGCATTCCGCTATAACTTTGCATACTTAATGAATATAACAAGCGTACAAGTCAACATTCTTTCTATTGTGTATTCTACAATGCACAAGGTCTCATTTAACTAGAGACTTAGTACATAACATTCCTTCTTCGGAACTAAATACACAACCTTACCTCCATTTAAGTGAATTTAACACAAGAATGGTTCTTACTTGCAACTCTTTGTTGCTTAAGGTTCTAGGTACCTTCCAAAGGTAATCCACTACTCTTGGATATCCTAAGGCTCATACCTTCCTTATCCTTACTAGAGTGAATCCTCCAATTCATCCTAGTATACTTTTCTCCATTGCACCATCTCATCAAATTTTGAGTGATATCTAATGCAACACTAGGTTGCCTAAGGTGCTATGTCCTTACCTAGGGCAATCCTTCACTTTTGGATACTCAAACCCTAAGCTTTCTTATTCATTCTAGGTGATAATTCCCTCTTGAAAATATCTCCATTTGTGCCTTAACACACTTTAGGAAACATATACTAATGATCCCATCTAACCAAGAACCTGAAAACATAAAAAATGACATTTTTCAAGATTCTGGCCTCAGACACGGGCCATGTCTGATTACACGCCCCCCCGGTGTTTTGCTCTGTTAGCACATTTCATGAACTGGAATAGGCAGAGAGGGACACGACCCCTCCCTTGTGTCTTCGGACACGAGCCTTGTCTGTCAACCAAAGAACTTCTGCAGAACTGTGGTACTATTCCATTGGTTCTTTTCTTAGATTTTGGTCATTCCAATCCACTTTCTAAGTAATTCTAAGTCCCTAATCAGTTCTTAAATATATAGGAATCATCCATCACAAACTTAAGGTTCTAACATTCTTTCTATTGGATTATGGATCAAAATCACACTTAGCTTGACCTAACCCTTCTTTTTGGGCATCAATGACATAAATGATATGTTCTAAGCTTCTAACTTCAACTTATGCTATGAACAAGTCATAAATGACCAAAAAAAATATATTCATGCAAGCCAAACACATCAAACACTTCTAGAACTCATTTTGACCTCTTAAGCACCAAAGGTGCATCTATGGTGAAAATAGAGAAAAGAGATGAATATGGACATAAACCCCTACCTCTTGGTAGCTGAGATGATCCATCTTCAAGTTTTGATCCTTGATCTTGATCTTCATCTTCCTTTCTTCCCCTTTCTATCTTCTCTTCCTTCGTTTCTTTCTTTCTCTATTTTTTTTTTTGTTTTTGCAGCTTTTGTTGGTTTTATCCAAGAGAGAGAAATGAGAGAATGACCATCATGTCCCTTAGGATATTTTGTTGGAACTTCCTTATCTACTAAGAATAGTATAATTATGCTAATTCAAGTTTTCTAACTTCCAAAATCTTTACAATAAATCATAAGATTCATCTAAATTATTATTTCACCATTTTCATAATTTTTCATATTTGTTGATAGTCAATCTGGTATTAAATACATAACTAGTATGTCTAAAAATACCAAACTAACTTATATTCTCTTGAAACTTTAACTACATCTTACTTAACTCATTTGTGACTTAGAAACAAACTCTCTATATTTATTTCTCTCAACTTTACCTTTAAAGCCATTATCTGAGTCATTTTAAACTACTTTTCAACTTCTGTGTTGTAACTAAGTGCCTAAACGAACTCAGATTGTCACAAAACTTCATTGGTATGTTAAGTAAGTAATATGCTACCTTTTGAACACATAACCAAGTCTAACATGTTACTAAAAGTATTACTTTTGGATATTGTAGATTCCAAGTGTTATTCTATAGTAAATAATGCTGGTTCACAGCCTTGTAATAAGTCATGTAATGAGTCTTGTTCTACGGCTAATTATCAATGTAATTAATCTTCTGTATTGGATTTTGTAGATTCAAAGTTTTGTTATATAATCAATATTGCTGGTTCACAACCTTGTACTAAGTCATGTATCAAGTCTTCTTCTATTTTCAATAAGGATGATATACCACCATGTACTAGTGTTTCTAGGGAAACTATTTGCAGTTTAGTATGGCTTACGCAATAAAATCATGGCCTAAACTTTGAATGTCGACCCTTTTATGTTCGAGAGGAAAGAAGGATCTAACTTTCATCATTGCTTAATTTGATTATCAAAATTACTTCCAGATTGTGTATTTGAAAGATTAAATTAAGAGTAGATATTCATTCTAAATAGTGTATGATCATGATGAGCATGAAATGAATATCAAAGAAAAGTGTTGGGCATACCATTCAATAACAAGTATTGAAAAAGATTATTGAATTAAACTAGAAAGCACTTACATCGTCTTTCCAAGTACAAGCTAATGAATAAGCTATGAGCTACTTCTACTCCAAAAAGTAAAGAGAAATTTCCTATCTAGAAAAGGAAAAATGAAAAGGGTGGTTATTGGTAACTCGTCTTCCTATTGCAGATAGAGGTGTAGAGTATTCAAGACCTTTTGGAATGTTATCCCACCTCTCTATTTATAAAACAAATGTAGTAAACACTCTCAGCATCCAATAATTTTGCAGAAATCTGATACCTCTTAAGATTGTGCCATATGTTCTTGGTGGTTACCCCTTCTCCATCAGCTCATTACTTTAGATAATGCGTACATGTGAAACTTTATGCATCTGAATGGATGTAATGGAGACCACTTCTCCACCGTGGATTGTTAACGCTATGTAACTAAAGATCTTTTAGAAGGTCACATACGTGTCATATGTTTCATTAAACCAAGCCTTGTTGTAAACTTCATTGACAACATCAATATTGTTGCTATGCAATATTACAAATCAGGTTCCAAGGACTTAGTTATTTTTGGAGTTATCTACAACAACATCAATATTACTGCCAGCAACCTTTAGCTCCCAACTCAAATAACTTCTTGTCGACTAGCTGAGATAGGTCGACCTCATAGTAACATCAGTATTACCATCTCTTTTCCTCTTAATAGCATCAGTACTATCAAAGATCATGAAATAGCATTAGTACTATTTTAATGAGTATCTTTAGTACTATTAGAAATTACTTCTCCACTTGGTAGATCATGACAATACTTAAGCAATTTCTCTTCATCACAACTAGTCTGCAGGAAGATATTGTACTGGGCCATGCTTTTGGCATTCTAGACATGTTTTGGCATAGTCAATACAGTCTTTCCATATAGAAGGCCAAAACTATCCTTGTCAATGTAGTAGTTAATTCATCTTGCTTCATGCCTGATGAGCTCCACATATTCCTTCATGGACTTTTGCCGTGGCATTGTAAGCTTCTTTCTCACCCAAATAGGTCAATAGACTACATTAACATATTTGCAACATAAAATTCCATCAACAAGCACAAAGTTGAGGGCCTTTAGTCTTAACTTTTGTTCAGTTTGTGGATTCAGATTCTCTAAATATTTTATCAATGGTATTCTACAGTCATCCACGATGTGTAACTTGATTAGATTTACTTCCCTGTTCTCCAAAGGTGACAACGAAGTTTCTGCCTCAATCAATTGGGTTAAGGTCGCACTCGACACTTTATACCCAAAAGCAATCTAAGCTAGCTCATCCGCAATTTCGTTAGTCATTCTTGCAACATGAGTGAATACAATCTCTTCAAATTTGTAAGCTAGTCTAGCAACCATCACAAAGTATCTAATCAAGTTACCATTAACACACTTATATTATCGAGTCATTTGTCTTATGACTAATTGAGAATTATCTAAGACATTGTCATTCCTGAAACCCATTTGTAGCAAAATCTCGAGGACAACAATTAAGACTTTGTATTCAACCTCATTGGTTAAACACTTAGGAGTGATTTGGAATATGAATTTAATCAAAGCCCCTTCAGGTGTTAGTATAAAGATACCAATTCTTGAACCTTTCTGATGGTTAGATCCATCGAAATACATTCTCCACAGTCTTAGACCAACATAAGGAATTATTTCCTTAGAATGATGGTCGACCACAAAATCAACTAGTACTTATCCTTTCATAGATTTTCTAGGCATATATTGTAATGCAAATTCAAATATCGCAATCACCCATATGCTAATTTTATTGCTAGTAATTGGTTTCGACAACATGTACATAATAATATTAACATCAGGAGAGATATAAACTTTAGTTGGTAGAAAATAATATTTCAATTTCATGCATGAAGAGCACAAGACTAAACATAATAGTTCAATATCACTATAGTTCTTCTCAGCCCTGACTAGCATCTAACTATAGTAAAATATTTACCGCTCGATGCCATTTTCCCCATCTTGAGCTAAAAAGCTTCCAACGGTATCATGAGTAGTAGAGATGTAAATCTTCAGCGTTCTGCCAACTTGTGGAGGAGTCATAATGAGAAGATTTAATAGATATTTTTTGATTTTGTCGAAGGCTTTTTGATGTTCCTTGTTCCATTTGAACTCATCCTCCTTCTTCAACTTCAAAAGTCAAGAGTAAATCTTCAATTTACTTGACAGATTCGATATGAATCGTCGCAATAAATTGATCTTTCCTAGTAGAGGTTGCAGCTCCTTTTTGTTCTAAGGTGGTGTAGTTTTTATGATCGCCTTGGCTTTGTTCTGGTCAATCTCTATACCTTTCTTGTGCACAAGAAAACCAAGGAAATTCCTCGTTGATACACCAAAAAGCACATTTTGTTGAATTCATCTTCAAATTATGCTTCCTTATTCACTCAAATGATATTCACAAATCTAAAAAATGGTTTTGTTTTGAATGGGATTTCACAATCATGTCATCTATGTATACTTTCATGAATTTTTCTATCATATAATGAAAGATGGTATTCATTGCCCATTAGTAGGTAGCACTAGTATTTTTCAATCTAAATGGCATTACCATCCACTCATAAGTCTCAATGGCCCCTAGACATCAAAAGTTTGTCTTGGTTATGTCCTCTTTTGTGATATAAATCTGTTTGTAGCTAGAATGGTCATCCATTAGACTCAAGATACCATGGCAGGAACCAGCACCTACAAACACGTCTGCATTTAGAATAGGATATTCATCCTTTGGTGTTGTTGTACTCTGATTTTGAAAATCTACACAAATCTAAAGCTTGCCATTTTTCTTTCTCACTGGGACAATATTTGAGACCTAGTCCATATTGTTAGTCATGGCAACCATTACCCAAGAGGGGGGTGAATTAGGTATTAAAAACTTTTCACAAATGCTCTTGAAATAAACACAAATATTTAAGCTATTAAATAAAAGAGAAAGAATTGCGAGATGAAGAATAAAAGCTTTAAGAACAGCAAATAAATAAATGTGCAATGATATAAAATTACATAAAATAAAGAGATTGAGAAGAGAAAAGCAGGCACAATATTTATCCTGATTCGACCACTAACCCACTTGTGGTCTACGTCCAGTCCTCGAAAATAATCCGAGATTTTTCACTATGTATACAAACTTCAATAGGTGCTTGCAACCGTTTCATAAAAGAGCACTTTTCACACACAGGAAAACTCTACCCTTGTGCTAAAGTCTCAGCCTGCAAGGATACCTCACCCTTATACAAACCTTGAAGGGATACCTCACCCTTATACAAATCTTGAAGGATCCCTCACCCTCAATATAGAAGAACAGAAATATAGATGAAGAGAAACTCTCACAAAGAGTAGATGATACAATTTGAAGCTCTATGAAGCTCTCTAAGGATATCTCAAATTTTGGCCAAAAAAAGCACAGAAATTTGGTAAAATATGTATCACAAAAAACGCAAGAAAGAATTGTTTCAGATAAAATGGGTGTTGCTAAAAGATGTCCCAAAAACATGTATTTATAGTATTCTAAGAAAAAGAGCCATTGGGTATCATTTATTTCAACATTAAAAGCATAGAAAATAGTCGTTGCGTGATTCTGGGCATGTTTATTCGAATAAGCCAAGTATTATTCGAATAAATCTTTCAAAAGATACGTTCCTTAACGTCTCTATTCGAATAACAAGTTTATTATTCGAATAAACCTTCAAAAATAAGTTCTGGAACGTTTTCTGGGTCATGTTATTCGAATAACCCTTTGGTTATTCGAATAAACCTTTAAAAACTCGTTCTGGTATGATTTTTGTGGTGTGTTATTCGAATAACATATGCTTTATTTGAATAAAACACTCTGATTTCAAAAATTGACTTTAAATGGTCATAACTTCTTCATTTCTTATCCGTTTAAAGTAAATGACCAGTCATTGGAAAGATCTTTGAGTCTATTTTCAAATGAAATAAGTTTCAAAACAAAACTCAATGTATTTTAAAATATATGATCAATAGAGTGATCAAAGGTCAGTTTTGCAAAACTCAAACTTGGCTATTTTTCATAGATTTGAACTACCACCATAAATAACTTTTCAAAACTTGTTTGTTAGGTATTTTAGCATAGGAAAACTATTTGTGAAAACATATTTGAGATATCCATAAGGCTTCTTACATAAAGATCCTAAGTCCTATAAGCTATACTATTCAATCTTCCTTTGGACTTGGTCTTTGACATGACTTTGATGTTATCAATACCTTCATGAAATAGGCATTCACATTCTCCTTGTGTTGAGCTTAATTAAGATTTTTTGCTTTCTTTTGCAATGCTCACTCTTGGTACTTGGACTATCCTACAAAGTATTATACTTAAACAAGCATAGTTAGTCCAAATTCATAATTCAATATCTTCATATGCATGATTCATAAATGTATAACTCTAGTTAGTTTAACATGCATATAAGACTTTTATAGACACATCCAAATAAGATATTTATCAATTACTAATGAATATGCTCTATATAGAATACAACAAATAACATATGCAAAGAGTTCATTTTATCTTGTATTTGTCATCATCAAAACTTAACATATTAAACCATTTGGGGCAAACTTATTTCCACAATCTCTCCCTTTTTTATGATGATAAATTACCAAAGAAAAATATGTTGAGCAATATACAAGAATAGGTATTTGTAACACCCCAATTTTTGGGTAAAAGACCGATGTATCCTTATTTTACTGTTTCTTATTTTTCTGTATGAAATACAGACATATAATACTGTCTGTTATTTTATTTGACCGTTTTGAGTGTTTTGCTTCGTGATGGGGAAAAATGGAAAAATGACCATTTCATCCCGAATGTCTTGTTTTTGGTTTTTCTACATGATACAAAGATGTTTGATATTACTTGTCTGTGATTTTATTTGGACTTTTGTGAGATTTGCTCGGGACGGAAAATAATAATTTTTCGGTCGAAAAAATATTATTTTAATTAATTGGAGTTGGGGGATCTTACTAAACCCAATTGATTGATATATAAATTAGTTTAAGTAATTTTAGAATTTAATAGACGATAAAATAATTTTTAGTATTATTTTATTACTCAATATAAATTTTGACATGATGGACGAATCTTGTGTGTGGGACCCACATATAAATAAAGTAACCAATAGAAACAAGAAACTTGGACCAATAGAAATAAGACACCTTTAGAAGTCAAACTAATAAAGAAAAGTCAACAAAAGTGGCTTGACCATTTTGAATTATTAGATTGAATCTTGGTGGATAAAGCTTAAATGATGACCATAGATTTGATGAATGGCTAGGATTGAATCTTGGTGGATAAAACTTGAATGATGACCATAGATTTGATGAATGGCTAGGATTGAATCTTGATGGATAAGCTTTGAAGATGACCATGGATTTGATCAATGGATAGGATTTAAAGATGAATCAATGCATTAGGATTAAGTCAAAAGTTGTAGGTTTGACTTTAGGATTAGTAATTAATTAAGCTTAGTTTGACTAGATTAATTACTTAATTTGCAAACTAATTAAACTAGTTTAGTTATAAAATAATTATAATCTAAATATTAATTAGATGTGCTAATATTGTTTAGAGATTATAAAATATGTAATTATGTGTCTAATTAATTAGTTATGTAATTAGATAAATAATTAAGTAGACTAGTTTAATTCTTAACTAATTATAATCTAAATGTTAATTAGATATACTAATATTAACTAAAGGTTATGATATATGTTAATATATGTTAAATTAATTAGTTATGTGATTAGTATATTAATTAAGATTTGTTAAGATAATTAACCTAACTAATTAACCAATTTATTAGCATATAATTAGATATATATATGGAAAACAATTTTTATACTTAATTAGTGAAGGACTTACACGGCTGGG
Organism: Ormosia semicastrata; assembly: GCA_029884595.1. Lineage (NCBI taxonomy): Eukaryota > Viridiplantae > Streptophyta > Magnoliopsida > Fabales > Fabaceae > Ormosia > Ormosia semicastrata. Next base: position 10,629,431 of record JAQQTO010000062.1, on the reverse strand, counting down.
CAGCAGCAATTTGGAGGCAAGGTGGAACATTCAAGAACATGTGACAAGGCTTGGAGTAGCCAATAGGAAACAAGCTTAGTGATTAAGATTTAATCTTGACCCTTGGTGAATTCTAAGGCTTGGATGGAGTCTTGGAGAGTCAATATTGGTGGCTATCCATTTGCTTTTCATGGCCATGCATTTGGAGAAAACAAAATCAAACATAATTCATTCTTTCTCTCAAAGTGATTCACGGCCATGCATTTGGAGGAGACTTATTTCATTTAATCAAAGTCTTCATCTATTCTCCAAAGCTATCAAGCAAAGCTCTCAAATATTCTTTCTCTTTTTCTTCTCCAACCCCACGGCAGCAGCTCTCTCTCTATCACTCTTCACTTTTATTTCACACATATCTTAGAAAAATTATCCATTTTCTCTCTCTAAAACACCAAGAACCAAGAACACTTCTCTTCCATTTTCTCTCTCACCCTATTCGGCCTATACACTACCCACAACACCAAGCATCTATAATTTTATCTAACCATATTTCCTAAACCCAAATCCTATTCTAAACACTTTCTCTTCACAAAGTTTTTCCAAAATCCTACTCTATCTTGTCCAAAATTCAAGTTTTTGCTTACTTACTTAAGGGTAAGTTTGGATTCTTTAATTTAAATTTTGATTTTTAAAATTTTTAACCATGATTGTTCCATGGTTTTTCCATATTAAACCTTGTATGAGTTTTTACTAATTGTTTTAAATTGTTAGGATTTTGTTTGGAGGCTACCCGAAATTTCAAGGAGAAGGAGGAGACTAACCGGTTATTTTGCTTCAAGAGGTAAGAGGGAGATTACCCTCATCAACCATGTGTTGGTGGTGAGGAATGTTTTTGTTCTGTGTATGAAGAATCCATGAGGATTCGGTTTGTGTAATTGTGGTGGTTTGAATTGTTGTGGCTTGTGTTGATTATTTGATTATTTAAGTGTTTTTCGGTTGGTGATTTATTTATTTTTATATGCATGATTATAGCTTTAGAATATTTTGCATGCCTATAGTGTTGAAATATGTGGCATATGTATTGTATGTGTTATTATAATATTAGAAATGCATGAGCATTCCAAAGAATGCGAACCCTAGGTTCGGTCATACCATTGAATGGAAGGAATTAAGGTGATTTACAATGTTTTTAATGAATATCAAGTGAATTCAAGTGAATTAGAACAAAGAAATGAATTTTTGGAATTTTATTTATACTATGAGATTTCGCCAACATGCCAAAAAAGTGAGAAAAATTGGATTCTAAATAATCTAAGGTAAGTAAGCTTTGTTAAAGGAAATTTTATCAAAAAGTTTTGATTATTAAAAATGAAATGGTCGAATTGAATTTTAGAAACTAATTTAAGTATTGTTAGTATTTACAAAGATTATACATTAATTTGAAATATTTTACAGTAGCTTGAAAAATATTTTAAATGGTTTTAAATTGCTTAATAATTTTGTTTATTAGTCAAAAACTATTTATTTGAGGAAAACGGAAAAGAAAATGATTTAAAAAGCTTATGCGATTGAGAAAATGATATAAAATTATTACGCGATTGAGGAAACAGCAAATTTTACTATTGGGCCAATGTGGTGAACCCAGATATATGAGAAGTTATGTTGCGCCAAGTGGGTGCGTATTGTGATTTGGTTTTATGAAAAAGATAGTGCGCCAAGTGGGAGCGTACTGTATTTTGAGATTTATGCCATTGAGGGCATTTACGTAATTATTTTCGCTATTGAGGGCGTTTTTGATATTATTTGAAATCTGAGGGCGTTTTTGTGATTATTTAAAGTTTGATGGCATTTTTGTAAATGATGGAGATTTGATGGTATTTTTGTAAATAATTGGAAATTGATGACACTTATATAAATAATTGAAACCTGATGATATTTTGGTAATTATTGCTTTGTTCATGCACCTTGAGTCGTGCCAATTTACGAATTGGTGATTTGATTGACGAGATGAATAACATCGTGTTGTCGATGTGATAGGCATAGTGTGTTCGGTTCACGATATGGACTTGGAGTTCATAGTGTGCACTATTCCATATGTGGACGAGGAGGTAGCTCCTTCCTGGTCTTGGTGCGTGATAACACACTTATGATCTCGACGAACACTATCCTTAATCAAGTTTTGAGAGGACTATCGACTTTTGTAGTATACAATTAATTGACTGTGTAATGCAGGTTGTATGCTATGCCATTATGTTTATTTTTTGTGGGCTATAGACACAAAGTTTTGACAAGTGTAATAGCAATCACAACGGTCGACTATAGACACAAAGTTTTGACAAGGCAATAGTCAATTGGTAGCCAAAGCTATAGACACAAAGTTTTGACGGTCAATAATACCGGATTGGTCAAGGCAAGATACTAATAGAAGTCTCAACTCATTCTCTCGATATCGTTGTGTGTATTGTAGCTCCATGGAGTAGGATTGTGTCACATTGTATATGTTTATATGTGGTGCATTATTATCTTTTATCCGTGATCGTTTACCTATGATCTTTTATTTGGGATATTATATGTTGATATTGCATTTAATCTTTATTCTATATTATTATGATTTATTGTTATGGCATTTTATATAGTGTGAATTGTTATATCTATCCTGGTAATGTTATTGTGGTTTATTCGATTACAATATATGCTTATTAGAATTAATTGTAAATCGATAATATGACTAAATTCATGTATTGACTGTGTGTATGGAATGATCTAGTCATTCGTATCATTCTTTGCTACCGTACTGGTAAAGGTGAAAGGGGATCTCACCTCTTTATTGTATTGTTTTGTTTGGTTTGTATTGTTTAAATTCGTGTAGTAGGCGAAGCGTATTTTGAGGCTTATTGGAGACAATATTCTGAAGATGGTGACAGCGTCAAGAAGTAATCTTCCAAGTTTCAACATGATGCAGTTGGTGAAGAAATGGAATTTTTTTTAGTTGAGTTTTATTCTTCCTCGTTAGTGTTATTACCGTGCTATTAGTAGTAACTTTCTTTGGGTTTACTACTGTTTCTCTGAGTCTGTAATTTTCATGTTTTAATTTATTGTTGATTATTTTGTGATGTATATGGCATATGTATGTTAATCAGTTCAATCTAATTTCATTGTTACTCTTAATTTTGGTAAGTTTATATTTCTGCAAAAAAAAAAAGAAAAAGAAATTTTAAAATTTGTATTTTGAAACTCAAGCTTTTATAAAATAATTATAATTGGTTTAAGTTTTTATTTTAAAATGTGACGCCCTAGGGAGGGTGTTACATTAGTTGGTATCGACTAAGTTAGAGTCTTTTTGGGGTTTGTGGTTAGGTCTGTCTTGTTTTTGTTGTGTAACTCTCTGTGTTTGGACTCGAGAGAACAACGTTGTTTGAGATGGTTACTTTGGTTTCCATTGTATTATGATTCATCTGTCTTTAAAGAAAGGCGATGATTTGTAGTAAACGTATTACGTGAGGAAGCGGGATGTGTTTCGACATCTCAAGTGGAATGGAACAACGATTCATCAAGTGGAGCAAAAGTATTTTAGGCGAGGATCTAAATAAAGAAGTGTGTATCATAAAAAGGTGATCTTTTAACTATACTGTATAATTCGAAGGTAACCTATTTCTTTATGGCATATAATTGTGTGGGTCAATTAGAGTTTTCTGTGTCTTCATTATCTTTTGACCTGGTTGTTTCTATTTCTGGTTCTAAAACATGTGGTTGAGTACTTGAGTTGCTTAAACCATCCTAAGTCTGTTAAATAATTAAATTTTTTTTTGATTTAATTGGTATGCTTCTTTTTCAAAACAAACACAATCTAAAAATATGGATTGGGTATTTTTCTAACCATCCATGCTCTGTTAGACCAGTTGGTCAAATTGTTTAAGTTAAAAAGTTTACTTCTAAATTCAACGGACCATATCAATTTCTTTGTTGGATAGGTTCGGTGGTATGGATGATTCTATCATCTCTTGTTTCTATGTCTTTATGATATCTTTCATATGACGCATTTGCGAAATGTACTTTGGTTTAACCCATTCTTTTATGACTAATTGACTATTTGGGTTAATTAGAATTACTGGTATCTTTGTTACCTTTTAACTTATCTATTTCTACTTTTGTTATCAAATCCGTTATTACTATCTAGTTCCTTAAATAATCTTTTCGGTTAATCTAAATTGTCTACCTCTTTCATAGGATAGATGTGATCTTATATATGGATTGGTTATTTTAATCATATCCTGTAAATTGTTTCAGTAGAATTTTAGTGTCTCAGAAAACTCATTCTTAAAATCGGGTAATGTCAAATTCTTTGTTGGACATGTCTGGTAACAATTCAGATAGTTTCTCTACCTTTTCTTTCTAAATCTTTATAATATCTTTTCGTACATTGAAATTGCAAAAGAAAGGATATTCAGAGTTAAAATTGTGTCATAGTATCAGATACAGTGTTGTTAAAAAGAGAACTTGTATTGTGAGACACTTCCTGTTAAAAGCAAAGGCAAGAGAGTGAAGCTGTACAAAGGCATGGAAATTTCAAGTGATACTGATCAGAGTGGCGTAGCGGAAGCGTGGTGGATAGTATCTTTCATTTTTTTTTCTCTAGACAGAATTGTTATTATCTTTATTAACGACATTCTGATCTATTCTTGAAATTATGAAGAACCATACTAAAATAGTTCTCCATGTTTTACGCGACGCAAGGAGTTTTCGTTGGTCGAGGTAATCTGGAATGACGGAGGTGACGTAAACGGTGATGCAAGAGTAGTATCCTAGACTATTCGAAACCGCTACGAATTTCGGGCGAAATTCTTTTAGGAGGGAGAGTTGTAATACCCCAATTTTTGGGTAAAAGACCGATGTATCCTTATTTTACTTGTTTCTTGTTTTTCGTATGAAATACGTAACATATATATATCTTGTCTGTTATTTTATTTGACCGTTTTGAGTGTTTTGCTTTCGTGATGGGGAAAAATGGAAAAATGACCATTTCATCCCGAATGTCTTGTTTTTGGTTTTTCTACATGATACGAGTGTTTGATATTACTTTCTGTGATTTTATTTGGACTTTTGTGAGATTTGCTCGGGACGGAAAATAATAATTTTTCGGTCAAAAAATATTATTTTAATTAATTAGAGTTGGGGATCTTACTAAACCCAATTTTGATTGATATATAAATTAGTTTAGTAATTTTAGAATTTAAGCATGCGATAAAATAATTTTTAGTATTATTTTATTACTCAATATAAATTTTGACAATGGACCGAATCATGTGTGTGGGACCCACGTATAAATAAAGTAACCAATAGAAACAAGAAACTTGGACCAATAGAAATAAGACACCTAGAAGTCAAACTAATAAAGAGAAGTCAACAAAAGTGGCTTGACCATTTTTGGACCATTAGATTGAATCTTGGTGGATAAGCTTAAATGATGGCCAATAGATTTGATGAATGGTAGGATTGAATCTTGGTGGATAAGCTTGAATGATGACCATAGATTTGATGAATGGCTAGGATTGAATCTTGATGGATAAGCTTTGAAGATGACCATGGATTTGATCAATGGATAGGATTTAAAGATGAATCAATTCGCTAGGATTAAGTCAAAAGTTGTAGGTTTGACTTTAGGATTAGTAATTAATTAAGCTTAGTTTGACTAGATTAATTACTTAATTTGCAAACTAATTAAACTAGTTTAGTTATAAAATAATTATAATCTAAATATTAATTAGATGTGCTAATATTGTTTAGAGATTATAAAATATGTAATTATGTGTCTAATTAATTAGTTATGTAATTAGATAAATAATTAAGTAGACTAGTTTAATTCTTAACTAATTATAATCTAAATGTTAATTAGATATACTAATATTAACTAAAGGTTATGATATATGTTAATATATGTTAAATTAATTAGTTATGTGATTAGTATATTAATTAAGATTTGTTAAGATAATTAACCTAACTAATTAACCAATTTATTAGCATATAATTAGATATATATATGGAAAACAATTTTTATACTTAATTAGTGAAGGACTTACACGGTGGGCAGCTGCAATTTGGAGGCAAGGTGGAACATTCAAGAACATGTGACAAGGCTTGGAGTAGCCAATAGGAAACAAGCTTAGTGATTAAGATTTAATCTTGACCCTTGGTGAATTCTAAGGCTTGGATGGAGTCTTGGAGAGTCAATATTGGTGGCTATCCATTTGCTTTTCATGGCCATGCATTTGGAGAAAACAAAATCAAACATAATTCATTCTTTCTCTCAAAGTGATTCACGGCCATGCATTTGGAGGAGACTTATTTCATTTAATCAAAGTCTTCATCTATTCTCCAAAGCTATCAAGCAAAGCTCTCAAATATTCTTTCTCTTTTTCTTCTCCAACCCCACGGCAAGAACAGACTCTCTCTCTATCACTCTTCACTTTTATTTCACACATATCTTAGAAAAATTATCCATTTTCTCTCTCTAAAACACCAAGAACCAAGAACACTTCTCTTCCATTTTCTCTCTCACCCTATTCAGCCTATACACTACCCACAACACCAAGCATCTATAATTTTATCTAACCATATTTCCTAAACCCAAATCCTATTCTAAACACTTTTTCTTCACAAAGTTTTTCCAAAATCCTACTCTATCTTGTCCAAAATTCAAGTTTTTGCTTACTTACTTAAGGGTAAGTTTGGATTCTTTAATTTAAATTTTGATTTTTAAAATTTTTAACCATGATTGTTCCATGGTTTTTCCATATTAAACCTTGTATGAGTTTTTACTAATTGTTTTAAATTGTTAGGATTTTGTTTGGAGGCTACCCGAAATTTCAAGGAGAAGGAGGAGACTAACCGGTTATTTTGCTTCAAGAGGTAAGAGGAGATTACCCTCATCAACCATGTGTTGGTGGTGAGGAATGTTTTTGTCTGTGTATGAAGAATCCATGAGGATTCGGTTTGTGTAATTGTGGTGGTTTGAATTGTTGTGGCTTGTGTTGATTATTTGATTATTTAAGTGTTTTTCGGTTAGTGATTTATTTATTTTTATATGCATGATTATAGCTTTAGAATATTTTGCATGCCTATAGTGTTGAAATATGTGGCATATGTATTGTATGTGTTATTATAATGTTAGAAATGCATGAGCATTCCAAAGAATCTGAGAACCCTAGGTTCGGTCATACCATTGAATGGAAGGAATTAAGGTGATTTACAATGATTTTAATGAATATCAAGTGAATTCAAGTGAATTAGAACAAAGAAATGAATTTTTGGAATTTTATTTATACTATGAGATTTCGGCCAACATGCCAAAAAGTGAGAAAAATTGGATTCTAAATAATCTAAGGTAAGTAAGCCTGTTAAAGGAAATTTTATCAAAAAGTTTTGATTATTAAAAATGAAATGGTCGAATTGAATTTTAGAAACTAATTTAAGTATTGTTAGTATTTACAAAGATTATACATTAATTTGAAATATTTTACAAGTAGCTTGAAAAATATTTTAAATGGTTTTAAATTGCTTAATAATTTTGTTTATTAGTCAAAAACTATTTATTTGAGGAAAACGGAAAAGAAAATGATTTAAAAAGCTTATGCGATTGAGAAAATGATATAAAATTATTACGCGATTGAGAGAAACAAAGAAATTTTACTATTGGGCCAATGTGGTGAACCCAGGATATATGAGAAGTTATGTTGCGCCAAGTGGGTGCGTATTGTGATTTGGTTTTATGAAAAAGATAGTGCGCCAAGTGGGAGCGTACTGTATTTTGAGATTTATGCCATTGAGGGCATTTACGTAATTATTTTCGCTATTGAGGGCGTTTTTGATATTATTTGAAATCTGAGGGCGTTTTTGTGATTATTTAAAGTTTGATGGCATTTTTGTAAATGATGGAGATTTGATGGTATTTTTGTAAATAATTGGAAATTGATGACACTTATATAAATAATTGAAACCTGATGATATTTTGGTAATTATTGCTTTGTTCATGCACTGGGTCGTGCCAATTTACGAATTGGTGATTTGATTGACGAGATGAATAACATCGTGTTGTCGATGTGATAGGCATAGTGTGTTCAGTTCCTGATATGGACTTGGAGTTCATAGTGTGCACTATTCCATATGTGGACAGGAGGTAGCTCATTCGGGTCTTGGTGCGTGATAACACACTTATGATCTCGACGAACACTATCCTTAATCAAGTTTTGAGAGGACTATCAGACTGCCTGTAGTATACAATTAATTGACTGTGTGTCTGGGTTGTATGCTATGCCATTATGTTTATTTTTCGTGGGCTATAGACACAAAGTTTTGACAGTGCAATAGTAATCACAACGGTCAGCTATAGACACAAAGTTTTGACAGTGCAATAGCTGGTCGGGGTAGCCAAAGCTATAGACACAAAGTTTTGACAAAGCAATAAATTGGATTGGTATTGGCAAGACTAATAGAAGTCTCAACTCATTCTCTCTGATATCGTTGTGTGTATTGTAGCTCCATGGAGTAGGATTGTGTCACATTGTATATGTTTATATGTGGTGCATTATTATCTTTTATCTGTGATCGTTTACCTATGATCTTTTATTTGGGATATTATATGTTGATATTGCATTTAATCTTTATTCTATATTATTATGATTTATTGTTATGGCATTTTATATAGTGTGAATTGTTATATCTATCCTGGTAATGTTATTGTGGTTTATTCGATTACAATATATGCTTATTAGAATTAATTGTAAATCGATAATATGACTAAATTCATGTATTGATTTGTGTGTATGGAATGATCTAGTCATTCGTATCATTCTTTGCTACCAGATCTTGGTAAAGGTGAAAGGGGATCTCACCTCTTTATTGTATTGTTTTGTTTGGTTTGTATTGTTTAAATTGTGTAGTAGGCGAAGCGTATTTTGAGGCTTATTGGAGACAATATTCTCAAGATGGTGACAAACAAGAAGTAATCTTCCAAGTTTCAACATGATGCAGTTGGTGAAGAAATGGAATTTTTTTTTTAGTTGAGTTTTATTCTTCCTCGTTAGTGTTATTACCGTGCTATTAGTAGTAACTTTCTTTGGGTTTACTACTGTTTCTCTGAGTCTGTAATTTTCATGTTTTAATTTATTGTTGATTATTTTGTGATGTATATGGCATATGTATGTTAATCAGTTCAATCTAATTTCATTGTTACTCTTAATTTTTGGTAAGTTTATATTTCTGCAAAAAAAAAAGAAAAAGAAATTTTAAAATTTGTATTTTGAAACTCAAGCTTTTATAAAATAATTATAATTGGTTTAAGTTTTTATTTTAAAATGTGACGCCCTAGGGAGGGTGTTACAGTATTCATGTAAGCATATCAAACAATAAGTACAAGAACATATTTTTCTTTCTAATTTTCACTCTCCCTATTTGACATCAACAAAAAGGCTTAAAAAATAATATTTTCCCCCTTAGCAATAAAACACTTTATGTAATCAAATAAAGATGTAAGGCAAGAGATATAAACAACTTGAGAGCTAGGCTCCCCCTCAAAATATGCATATTATAAAAAAAAAGCAAGGGCAAAGATATTTATTCTTAATCCAAAATTTTAAGACTTCTCCCTCTTTCAATAAGAATTTTATAAGAGCACATTATATTTTTAAAAGCATTTTAGAAAGGTAGAGATGTTTTATATAAAAAGCCATATATTCCTTGGAAAGCATCTAGTCCTTTAAGATTAATTTATCAACAAGTATCATACAATCCATATCATATAAAATACCATAATAGCTTAGGGATAGAGATACTCATTGGGATAGATAAAGAGTGATGATCCTTCTTTATTGGTCTTTTAACTTTGAGCTTTTTTTCTTTTGAATTCTTCATTCCATTGCACTAGAAGAAAGTCTTCTTTATCTTCTTCTTCATTTGAATTCTATTCAACTTTTCTCGTTTATCCACATATGCTTGTATGTAAAAATCTGATGGCTATATTTGAAACACATAGAGAGACTTGCAAAGCTAACTTTAAAAGTCCTCTAAAACATAGGTTAACATCAAATATCATGTAAGCCCATTTATAAGCATAATTTTGATTGATATATAATTTAAAGCATGTATCACATTATCAACCATGCAATGTTAGCTTAACAAGAATATATGAAGTACATATGAACTTGAATAAATAAAAAATAGTTTAAGCATTTTAAGGCATGATTCAAGTTTATCAAGAAACATATGATCATCATCAAAACTTATTTAGGCATTTTTTAGGAAAAAAATAATTATCATGTGAGGTATGTAAAGGTATAACGCAACTCTCTACTTCTCCATATATCATATGATATCAAATTTAAAGTATAAATAAGGATAATAGATTGATATCACCAAAAGTGTACTCTTTGAGTTTTTGTAGGTGACTCCAACTTCCAAGCTTCAAGTTTTCATGAGGGAATAGAAATTCTTTGCACCCCTTTCAAAAAGTTGAGTCCTTTTAAACTTTACTATCCTCAAGTTGAACGAACTTATTCCATTTAAATGCTTGTTTGAGGTAGTTGACACCCCAAATATAAAGTACCCATTGCTTCTCTTTTGAAGTTTTGAACTTTGCAAGTTCTACATTTTGTACTTGAGAAGCTTTGGTTGAAGCTATCTTCCTTCTTTGACTAAAGTTTCTACCATTAGGCTTTGGAAGCATTCTCCTTGATGATTCCTCTTTCTTTTGACCAATTTGTCCATCCTTTTGAGAAATATTCTGCATATTTAAAATACTAGGAGAACATTTTGGTACCCACTTTATTTTGGGTCCTTGAATGTTAGTATTAGGGCCTTTAAGATTTTTAGGAACTCATACCATACAATTTCTCATATAAGGATTTCTTTTATAATTGCATAAATGAGAAATATGTCCTAGATGACCATAAAAATTGTAAACAATTGAATTTAATGATGGCTTGATCATTTGAATATCATTTTTGAAAAACTTAAGCTTTTTTTTTATTTTTATATTCTAAATTATTTTTTCCGTAAGCCTTGCTTGAATTTTCACATGGAATAACACTAATTTTATTCTCATTAACAAGTATAGAATTTAAGCAATTACAATCACTAGCTTTGGCAAATTCAGAATATAAGTCCTCAACTTGATTTTCTAAATCAATGCATTTTTCACAAGAAGTTGAGGTTTCACATTTCAAAGACATTTCCTCATCAAGAAAGGCATACTCATTTTTCAAATTTTTAATTTCATTTTCAATAAAGAAAATGTTTTCCAAATACGATAAGTTTTTCTTTTCTAAATTCAAAAAACCATCATACAATTCATTATATGCATTTTGCAACTCATCATAGGAATGACTATAATCTAGTTTAGAATTATTTACCTCAAAGTCCTTTTTAGCCATATAGGAAGTAGTTTCAATTTCTAGGGTACTTGCCTCTTTAAGAGAATCACATTCTTCCTCATCAATTTTGTTTTGCTTTGCCTCTTCTTCAAATTGAGCACCATTGTCACCAAAAGGCATTTGGCTCCCTTCAATAGTTTGAGCATCTCTTTGAGGATATTTTTCATGACAAGCTTCCTTCAATGACTTTTGCTCTTCTTGCTTTCTATATACAACTTTATGCATAAAAATATTGTTAGCAAAATAGATATCATCAAGAGCATCCCGTATATCTTTAGCACTAGAGCAATTTTTAATTTTAGCATAAGTATTATCATTCAAACTACTTCTCAAAATTTGCATAGCTCTAATGTTCAAAGAAAAACATTTTTTGTCAAAACTATTCCAAGTTTGTTTTGATTTGTAAGTAAATCCATTTAACACAATATCCCACAAATCCAAATCAATAGATTATACATAAAACTCTACTCCAGCTTTCCAATAAACAAAATGCACACCATCAAAGAATGGTGGTTTATCAATTTCAAAACCTTCCATTTTGAAAAACTTTCAAGGTTGCTAATAAACAAGGCTCTTTAACTCTAAGCGGTTAAGCTTTTACCAGAGTACGAAGCTCTGATACCACTTGTTAGTCATGACAACCATTACCCAATAGGGGGGGTGAATTGGGTATTAAAAACTTTTCACAAATGCTCTTGAAATAAACACAAATATTTAAGCTATTAAATAAAAGAAAAAGAATTGCAAGATGAAGAATAAAAGCTTTAAGAACAGCAAATAAATAAATGTGCAATGATATAAAATTACATAAAATAAAGAGATTGAGAAGAGAAAAGCAGGCACAATATTTATCTTGGTTCGACCACTAACCCACTTGTGGTCTACGTCCAGTCCTCGAAAACAATCTGAGATTTTTCACTATGTATACAAGCTTCAATAGGTGCTTGCAGCCGTTACATAAAAGAGCACTTTTCACACACAGGAAAACTCTACCCTTGTGCTAAAGTCTCAGCCTGCAGGGATACCTCACCCTTATACAAACCTTGAAGGGATATCTCACCCTTATATAAATCTTGAAGGATACCTCACCCTCAATATAGAAGAACAGAAATATAGATGAAGAGAAACTCTCACAAAGAGTAAATGATACAATTTGAAGCTCTATGAAGCTCTCTAAGGATATCTCAAATTTTGGCCAAAAAGAGCACAGAAATTTGGTAAAATATGTATCACAAAAAAAGCAAGAAAGAATTATTTCAGATAAAATGGATGTTGCTAAAAGATGTCCCAAAAACATGTATTTATAGTATTCTAAGAAAAAGAGCCGTTGGGTATCATTTATTTCAACATTAAAAGCATAGAAAATAATCGTTGCGTGATTCTGGGCATGGTTATTCGAATAAGCCAAGTATTATTCAAATAAATCCTTCAAAAGATACATTTCTTAACGTCTCTATTCGAATAACAAGTTTATTATTCGAATAAACCTTCAAAAACAAGTTCTGAAACGTTTTCTGGGTCATGTTATTCGAATAACCCTTTGGTTATTTGAATAAACCTTTAAAAACTCGTTCTGGTATGATTTCTGTGGTGTGTTATTCGAATAACATATGCTTTATTCGAATAAACCACTCTGATTTTGAAAATTGACTTTAAATGGTCATAACTTCTTCATTTCTTATCCGTTTAAAGTAAATGACCAGTCATTGGAAAGATCTTTGAGTCTATTTTCAAATGAAATAAGATTCAAAACAAAACTCAATGTATTTTAAAAGATATGATCAATAGAGTGACCAAAGGTCAGTTTTGCAAAACTCAAACTTGGCTATTTTTCATAGATTTGAACTACCACCATAAATAACTTTTCAAAACTTGTTTGTTGGGTATTTTAGCATAGGAGAACCATTTGTGAAAACATATTTGAGATATCCATAAGGCTTCTTATATAAAGATCCTAAGTCCTATAAGCTATACCATTCAATCTTCCTTTGGACTTGGTCTTTGACATGACTTTGATGTTATCAATACCTTCATGAAATAGGCATTCACATTCTTCTTGTATTGAGCTTAATTGAGATTTTTTGCTTTCTTGTTGCAATGTTCACTCTTTGTACTTGGACTATCCTACAAAGTATTCTCACTTAAACAAGCATAGTTAGCCCAAATTCATAATTCAATATCTTCATATGCATGATTCATAAATGTATAACTCTAGTTAGTTTAACATGCATATAAGACTTTTATAGACACATCCAAATAAGATATTTATCAATTACTAATGAATATGCTCTATATAGAATGCAACAAAGAACATATGCAAAGAGTTCTTTTTGTCTTGTATTTGTCATCATCAAAACTTAACATATTAAACCATTTGGGGCAAACTTATTTCCATACATATAACTAGTGATTATGATGAAACCAACTTTAAGTAGCCTCTTAATCTCTTCCTTTTATCGCTGGAATTACTTCAGGAGCAAAATGACTTATTACTTATTTTACTGGCCAGTACCCTAGTTTTAAAGGTAATCTGTGCTCGACCAAGTCACATCCCAATCTAGGCATTTCATTGTAATCTCACACAAAATAGTCTCGAAAATTCTTTTAGTAAGGTAATAAGTGCCTCTATGAAATCTGCAGGAAGTAACTTACTAACAAAGGTTGGTAGATAGAATTTACCATTGCCTAAGTTAACTTCTTTCATTAGATCTTGCACCTCCATGACTTTAGTGTCATCCTTGAACGGTGAGTCTTATAAAGACTATCCTCCTCTAGAACACAATCGAGGATTTTGTTTTACATTGCCCCTTCATCCCTGTTGGCCGTGTAGGCTAACAACAAGGCCGACAACCTCATCAAGTGCTTTTCAAGACTCATGGTTCATCCTCTAGCCGTTTGTCGGCTAATGAGATGATATGCACTACTAGAAATTTGAGTTTTAGAGACCGATTTAGAGATCGATTTATTTCGGTCTCTATAGAGACCGAAATAGAGACCGATTACGGAAAAAAATTAATTTGCTATCGAAATAAAATCGGTCTCTAATTCGATTTCTAAATTTGGGTTTTAGAGACAGATTTATTTCGGTCTCTATAGAGACCGAATTAGAGACCACAATTTGTTATTAAAAAAATTAAAAAAAATAAAAATGTATCTTATTATTAGAGACCAATATTTTGGTCTCTAAATTAAAAAAATTACAAAAAAAAAATGATCTCTAAATTGGTCTCTAAATTTAGGTTTTAGAGACCAATTTATTTCGGTCCCTATAGAGACTGAATTAGAGACCAAAATTATGCTATTAAAAAATAAAAATTATAATTGGCATTGACTAAAGGAATGATTTTGATGATAACAAACAAGAAAGGAATGACAATGCATTGATCAAGCTCCAAGAATATTCAAGATTAGCATATAGAGTGTAGATCATATGTAAAGGTAAAAAGAAATCACACTAAACTCAAATATGTTTTCAAATATTTACAAATGGTTTTTCACACACCAAAATGTCCAACAAATATTTTGATGCATAATTCATCACTTTACTGCATAATCTATCTTTACTGCATTTTTTTAAATGGATTTTTTTTTCTGGCTATATAATGCTGATTTGGCTGAATTCATTATTGAATATTTATTGTTAAGTAATGGTTTTGCTCTATCTCTCTTCTCTTTGTCAAAATCTATATCTTGTATATCTTTTTGATCATGATAAAATGGGGAGAAATATATGAGTCATTGAGAAAAGATAAATAACAAGGTACAAATTCAATGATCATGGATTCCAAAATTAAGGGGGAGCTGTGCAATCTCTGATCCAATCACCTCTTGAAAAATAGAGGGAGAGTAAGTCTCTAATACACCTTTTGTGAATTCTAATTTATTTGAACTGACTCTTTTCTCAATAAATGTTTGTCATCATCAAAAAGGGAGAGAATGTAATTGACATTGACTAAAGGAATGGTTTTGATGATAACAAACTAGAAAGGAATGGTAATGCATTGATCAAACTCCAAGAATATTCAAGATTAGCATATAGAGTCTAGATCATATGTAAAGATAAAAAGGAATCACACTAAGCTCAAATATGTTTTCAAATATTTACAAATGGTTTTTCACATGCCAAAATGCCCAACAAATAAGTTTTGAAAAGTTAGTCATAGTGGTTGTTCAAATCTATGAAAAATAGCTAAGTTTGTATTTTGTAAAATTGACCTTTGGTTACTCTTTTGATCATATATTTCCAAATACTTTGAGTTTTGCTTTGAAACTTATTTCATATGAAAATAGACTCAAAGATCTTTCCAATGAATTATCATTTGCTTAAAATGGATAAAGAACCAAGGAGTTATGATCTTTTATAGTCAGAAGCTTTTTTTTTCTAAGGGCCTAATCGATTAGGATGTATTCCTAACCGGTTATTTTGCAAGACAGAGGCATTGCCTCTCTACTCATAAAAGGCCCTAACTAATTAGGACTCATTCCCTAACCGATTAGGAGTGTTTTATAATACGTGAACAGGCTCCTTTACAGAGAGCCTAACCAATTAGGCCTATTGCCTAACCGGTTAGCTCATGGTTTTAATAAAATAGGATTTGGCCATTTTGAATGGCCTAATAGATTAGGGCAAATCCCTAACCGGTTAGTATGTGTTTAAAATGAACATGGAAAGACTTTCTAAAAAGGCCTAACCGATTAGGCCAATTGCCTAACCGGTTATTGCGTTTCACAGAGGCCAAAATCTAAAGGCCCTAACCAATTAGGACAATGTCCTAACTGGTTATCTGGAAATGCAGAAACATTTTACAACAGATATAAACGGCTATATTTCATAATAAATCCTTCTTAATCACCACCAACGGCTATAATTTGCTTTGGGCTATAAATGAAAGTGTTTGGGCATTTATGAAAAGTTGGAGAACATTCTAAAAATTATTCTTGAGTATTGAAAATGAATTTCATCATCTTTTTCTCCAAATCTCTATTTTGAGCTAAGTGTGTAAATCCTTGATACCCATAAGCTTCAAGTTGTATTATCTACTCTTTAAGAGAGTTTCTATTCTCCACAATTTGTG
Source organism: Ormosia semicastrata (assembly GCA_029884595.1). Taxonomy (NCBI): domain Eukaryota; kingdom Viridiplantae; phylum Streptophyta; class Magnoliopsida; order Fabales; family Fabaceae; genus Ormosia; species Ormosia semicastrata. Next base: position 10,612,957 of record JAQQTO010000062.1, on the reverse strand, counting down.
TAATTTGAAAAAAAGAGGGTGAGGTATCCCTCTAGAGTAAAGGGTGGGGTATCCCTTGAGAGTGAGGTATCTCTCAAAGTTGAAAAAGGGTGAGGTATCCCTATTTGAGGTTCAAGTACAAGGGTGAGGTATCCTAAGGTATGTTGAATGCTCTTAATTGTAAAGGTTGTCAAGTACTTGTTGAAGCTTGAAGATATAGGGAAAAATCTCTAGCGGTTGCTTGAAGACTGGATATAAGTCACAAGTGGATTGGTGGCTGAACCAAGGTAAACCTTGTGTTGGATCTTCTAAACTCATCTCTTTACATTTGTGCATTTATTTTATATGCTTGCTTGAATGTTATTCATCTTAGCTTGTTTAATTTGTAAGTGAAGTATTCAATTTCGTTTATCTATTCACTTCAATTATCCAATAGCTTCAATGAAAATTGATAAACAAACGTTTTACGAAAGATTTATGAAAATATTTCATAAACTCAATTCACCCCCTCTTGAGTTTGAGGCCACTTGGTAACAAGTGGTATCAGAGCTAGACTCTTGTATAAAGAGCTTAGCAGTTTCAAGAGAAAGTGATGGCCTCTTCAAATGATTTTTTCAGAAAGCACTTCTCTCTATAGACCTCCATTTTCCAATGGGGATGGGTATGCTTATTGGAAAGAAAGAATGAAAATTTTTATTGAAGCTATTGACTTAGATGTGTGGGATGCTATTGAAAATGATCCTTTTGTTCCTACATAAATTGTAAATGGTGTAAGAGTTAACACACCAAGAAGTGAATGGACCGATGATGATAAGAAAAAGGTCCAATATAATTTGAGAGCCAAAAATATCATTACCATAGCTTTGGGGTATGATGAGTTCTTTAAAGTCTCCAATTGTAAATCTGCCCAAGAAATGTGAGACACTTTATAAGTAACCTATGAGAGTACTAGTGAAGTGAAAAGATCAAGGATAAATACTCTCACTCATGAGTATGAACTCTTTAGGATGAACCACATTGAAAGCATTCAAGAAATGCAAAAATATTTTACACATATTGTTAATCATTTAGCTTCATTAGGAAAGACATTTTCTAATGAAGATCTTATTAACAAGGTTTTAAGATGTTTGAGTAGGGATTGGCAACCTAAGGTGGCGACTATCTCGGAATCAAGAAATCTTACAACAATGACCTTAGCCACCCTTTTTGGCAAGCTCCAAGAACACGAATTGGAGTTGAATAGACTCAAACAAAATGAAGAGCTTGATAACAAAAAGAAGGAAATTGCTCTCAAAGCCACCTCCTCCATAATTAATGATGATGATGAAGATGATGGAGATGACTTAGAGATTAATAAGGAGAATCTCAACTTTCTAGTTAAAAAGTTTGGAAGATTCTTCAAAAAGAATGGAGCTCAAAGAAGATCTTCCTTTCCCTCAAAGAATGTCTATCGCAAAGGGGAAGGAACCTCATTCACTCCTAAATGGTATGAATATGGAGAATTGGGTCACATAAAGATGGAGTGTCCAATTTATGAAAGCAAAGTGAAAAAATATCACAAAAGATCCTCAAGGGAGAAGAAAAAAAGAAGAGCCTACATAGCTTGGGATGACAATGACACGGATTCAACCAATAGCTCAGACAATGAGAAAGCCAATCTATGTTTCATGGCTAGAGGAGAAGAGGAAGATGAAGACGACATGGAGGTCAGATCCTTAAATTCTGAATCAAACTCTTCTCCTTCCTATGATGAATTGCAAGATGCATTTGAAGAATTGCATAATGAATCTATGAGGCTTGCAAAAATGATTTCATGTTCAAAGAAAAAAATTTCCTCATTTGAAAATCAAATTTCTGCCTTAAACAAAGAAATTGAGGAATTGAAATTAGAAAATGAAACTCTTGGATTGATAGATGCAAATTCTTCATGCATAACATGCTCTTCTCATGATAATGCACCCACACCCTCATCTTGCTCATCATGCAAAGCATTTGAAAGTGAAATTGAAGATTTAAAGCATACGCTTGCAAACTTTACCCTTGAAAGAGACAATTTGAATGTGTTACTAGAAAAACAAAGATGTGTTTTTCAAAAGGCTGGTTTAGGGTATAATCCAAATAACCAACAAAAGTTTCTCAAAAATTTCTTTGTTTCATCAAGTACATCAAGTAGTCCCTTTATTAAATGCTTTCATTGTGGTAGGAAAGAGCATAGTGCATCAACTTGTAATGTAAGGAAGAATATCAATAATAAGTTAGGAACTAAAATGGTTTGGGTTTCCAAAGGCATTTTGCCAAAAACTAACACACAATGACCCAAGAAAATTTGGGTACTAAAAATCAAAAATTGAAGTATGTTGCAGGTGTGCTTAAAGGCCAAGAATTGACTTGGGATATCTTGAAAAGCGGCTGCTCTAAGCACAAAACCAGAAAATACTTCAAGCTCTCTTCCTTGTCTCCAAGAAGCTTGGACTTGCAACATTTGGTAAAATGGAGACTTGGTTTATGCTTCTCTAGCTTAGTTTCTTGAACACATCTTTACATATGCTAGATTAGCTTGCTTCTTGTTTGAAATAACATATTTGATGAAAATATCTTTGATCTTGGCATATTGGATCTATCATGCATCTAACTCTTGCTAAAAATCATATTTTAATGCATAATTCATCACTTTGCTGTATAATTTATCTTTTACTGCATTTTTTTTAAATAGATTTTTTTTTGGCTATATAATGCTAATTTGGCTGAATTCCTTATTGAATATTCATTGTTTAGTAATGGTTTTGCTCTATCTCTTTTCTCTTTGTCAAAATCTATATCTTGTATATCTTTTTGATTATGATAAAATGGGAAGAAGTATATGAGTCGTTGAGAAAAGGAAAATAACAAGGTACAAATTCAATGATATTGGATTCCAAAATTAAAGAGGAGCTATGCAATCTCTGGTCCAATCACCTCTTGAAAAATAGAGGAGGAGTAAGTCTCTAATACACCTTTTGTGAATTTCAATTTATTTGAACTAACTCTTTTCTCAACAAATGTTTGTCATCATAAAAAAGGGGGAGAATATAATTGACATTGACTAAAGGAATAGTTTTGATGATAACAAACAAGAAAGGAATGGCAATGCATTGATCAAGCTCCAAGAATATTCAAGATTAGCATATAAAGTCTAGATCATATGTAAAGGTAAAAAGGAATCACATTAAGCTCAAATATGTTTTCAAATATTTACAAATGATTTTTCATATGCCAAAATGCCCAACAAATAAGTTTTTAAAAATTAGTCATGGTGGTTGTTCAAATCAATGAAAAATAGCCAAGTTTGTGTTTTACAAAACTAACCTTTGGTTACTCTTTTGATCATATATTTCAAAATACTTTGAGTTTTGCTTTGAAACTTATTTCATATGAAAATAGACTCAAAGATCTTTTCAATGAATGATTATTTGCTTAAAACAGATAAAGAACCAAGAAGTTATGAGCTTTTATAGTCAGAAGCTTTTTTTTCTAAGGGCCTAACTGATTAGGATGTATTCCTAACCAGTTATTTTACAAGACCGAGGCATTGCCTCTCTGCTCATAAAAGGCCTTAACTGATTAGGACTCATTTTCTAACCGGTTAGGAATGTTTTATAACATATGAACAGGCTCCTTTATAGAGAGCCTAACCGATTAGGCCTATTGCCTAACCGGTTAGCTCATGGTTTTAATAAAACAGGATTTTACCATTTTGAATGGCCTAACCGATTAGGGCAAATCCCTAACCGGTTAGTATGTGTTTAAAATGAATGTGGAAAAGCTTTCTAAAAAGGCCTAACCGATTAGGCTAATTGCCTAACCGGTTATTGTGTTTCACAGAGGCCAAAATCTAAAGGCCCTAACCTATTAGGACAATGTCCTAACCGGTTATCTGGAGGTGCATAAACATTTCCCAACGGATATAAATGATTATATTTCATAATAAATCCTTCCTAATCACCCTCAACGACTATAATTTGCTTTGGGCTATAAATGAAAGTGTTTAGGCATTCATGAAAGGTTAACATTCTAAAAATTATTCTTAAGCATTGAAAATGAATTTCATAATCTTTTTCTCCAAATCTCTGTTTTGAGCTAAGTGTGTAAATCCTTGATACTCATAAGCTTCAAGTTATATTATCTACTCTTTAAGAGAGTTTCTATTCTCTACAATTTGTGTAATTTGAAAAAGAGAGGGTGAGGTATCCCTCTAGAGTAAAGGGTGAGGTATCCCTTGAGAGAGAGGTATCTCTCAAAGTTGGAAAAGGGTGAGGTATCCCTATTTGAGCCTCAAGCACAAGGGTGAGGTATCTCAAAGTGTGTTGAGTGCTCTTAATTGTAAAGGTTGTCAAGCACTTGTTAAAGCTTAAAGATATAGTGAAAAATCTCTAGCAGTTGCTTGAGGATTGGACGTAGGTCACAAGTGGATTGGTGGCTGAACTAGGATAAACCTTGTGTTTGATCTTCTAAACTCATCTCTTTACATTTATGCATTTATTTTATATGCTTGCTTGAATGTTATTCATCTTGGCTTGTTTAATTTGTAAGTGAAGTATTCAATCTCATTTATCTATTCACTTCAATTATCCAATAGCTTCAACGAAAATTGATAACCAAACATTTCACGAAAGATTTGCGAAAATATTTCATAAATTCAATTCACCCCCCTCTTGAGTTTGCAGCCACTTGGTAACAAAAATGTATCTTATTATTAGAGACTGATATTTCGGTCTCTAAATAAAAAAATTTATAAAAAAAATTGATCTCTAATTCAGTCTCTAAATTTTTTTAAAAATTGAATTAAATGCCAAAATTATAATATAAAATAAATTTTTTAAAAAAAGGTAGTGATCGAAATTACGATCGCTAAAAAAATGACGTGATAACAAAAAATCTTAGTTTGGAATACCTCTCACTCTTTCACCCTCTCTCTCTCTCTCTCGTTCTCCCTCTCAGTCTCTCGCCCTCTCCCTTTCACTCTCGTTGCACCGCAGCTTCCTCTACCCAACACTTGCAGTGCTTGCTATCAGAGCAACACCACCGTGTCTCCTTCCATATCATAATCTCAGCCGACCAAACTCAATAACCACCATTCCATCGTCGAACCAGATCTGCCCCACCTCAACCACCGTCGTCGCACCTCTGGTACAGATCCAGTCATTCTGTGCCTAACCATGATCCGCGTCCTGCTTGACTAGATCGATACCCAGCCCGCACCGTCACGCTGCTCGTCATAAGTCAAATCCACCGTCCCAGTCGTACCGCGCGACCCGCTTTCACCGTCCGATCCGCAATGGATCTGGTCCTTCTTAACAATTTTAGTCAAACAAGGTCATGATCTAGGACGATCATCAGGGCAGGTGCATGGCGAGTTGTCGTTTCGAGCTGCCGTTGGCGGCGTCTGGCTTTGATGGGACTAGATAATCGTGGTGGTGGAGCAGAAGATATTCGTTTACAACTTCGCGAACCTTAAGTTAATGCACCAAATTGAGACCGTTACGAACCCTAAGGGGCTCTACGCGGTTTCGCAGTTGTTGGATTCTCTGGTGCTCGTGTGCCCCGGTTTGCATAAGGGTCAGATTCGAATTGAGCACTATGCGCAGAAGAAGACCAACTTCATTTCGGTGCATGATTCGAGAATAGCTTGTTTTGCTTTCACGCTTGATGGGCAATTAATCGCCACTTCCAGCACCAAGGGTACGCTGATTCGAATTTTTGATATAGATAGTGGCACGCTACTTCAGGAAGTATATGCTATATGGTGTTTCTAATTTCTTTATTTTTTTTTCAATTTTGATGTTTGGTTTAGGATAAGTTTTATAATTTTAAAATTTTGGCATGAATTGTTGGTGGTGCAACAGTATATGCTTTTAGACTAGATTTGATCTTGTTGAGTTTGCATTATCTTTGCGGTTCAAAACTAATGACTTGAAAGCTAAACAAGGTTAGGTCCAAAATGTATATTAGTTTGGCATGAAGATGTTAGGATAATGAAGATACTGAGCTAATTGAAAAATAGAAGAATCAATTAGATGAGTTCCCACTTCCCAATGTTGACCAGTTAGATGTTCTATGGTGCTGTTTTGGATTAATACAGATTCATTCCTTTCAATTAATGGTTTTTCCAGATTATGAATAATTGGTATTGGTTTACTATCCATAGGAGAAATTAATTATTTAGTGTTTGGGGAAATAAGTGAAGTCATCCTTAATGGAAGAACTTTGTGAACTTTGTTTGTTAGCTATAGATGTATTTATAGTTCTGGTGTTTATCTCTGTTGCCTTATTTTGTTTCTCTCCTTTGAAGCTTGAATTTACTATGTGGGCATTTCAAACATTTTGGTCCTTGTGTATAAATTTATTGGATGTCAAATTTAGGTAAAAAGGGGTGTAAATTCAGCAGAGATCTTTAGTTTGGCATTCTCTTCTACTGCTCAGTGGTTAGCAATCTCAAGTGACAAGGGCACTGTCCATGTTTTCAGCCTTAAGGTTAATTCTAGTGTCCCTGAGCATGAAAAGTCACAAAGTTCATCCAATTTGGATGCTGTCATTACTCCAATCTCTAGGTTCAACCCTTATGGAACCAATCTCTAGGTTCAACCCTTAGGGAACCAACTCTACGTTCAACCTTTAGGGAACCAACTCTAGGTTCAACCCGTAGGGAACCAACTCTAGGTTCGACTTCACTTACTTGAGGGAACTAACTCACTAGGCTCAACCTGACTTGCTTGAGGGAACCAATTCACTCTTGCTACTACCCCATTTTAACTCAACTTATTGAAAGAGTAAAGCATTTATCACCAAACTTGCATATCTAACTCAACTTTAACTATTAAAGGAGTTACTAGTGTTTCTAGGACTCAAACCATCCCAAAACACCTCCAAATCTTGCCTAAAAAGGATGATTTTCAAGATTGTACCAAATATGCATCATAACTCAAAAAATTTTGAAATTTTGTGGGCAAATAGCTCTCTCTCATATCTTTCCAATTCCATAAACCTCGCTTCATTTGGATAAGTATAGTCAAAGTTATATGACATTTTATAGAAGCTGAAACAGGGGATTTACTGGTTCACCCATTTCTGCCTTGAATTTAAATTGTAACTGGGAACAAATTACATATGTAAAAATTTTGAAATTTTACAGGAATCAAACCTTACATGTTAGCTTCAAACTATCAAAATTTCATGTAAAAAGGACATCAGAGGAGGAAGTTATGCAATCTGATTTACTGGCTGCCAGAATGCATTTTCTACATAATATGCCTCAGATTCAAACAGAAACTGGTGCTAATTGGCTTAGTGAAAAATTTTGAAATTTTACAGGAATTTAGCCCTATGTATTATCTTTAAAATGACATAAAAATCATGTCATTTTGATGTCTGTAGCTCAAGCTATGTGACAAAAATTACAGACTATTTAGAATGCATTTTCTACTGCATATAATGGGAGTGCCAATGCTCCCCTACTTTGGTTCACTACTCTTCTTCCATAGCTTACTAGGGTTACTTATAACCCAAAAGGGTGTTAAACTCTATATTTACTAGGCCTATAGCCAATTATGCTATTTAGATAACTAGTTTAAGCATTTGAATCCTATAACACCTTTTTTATCATACTCTTGATAAACTTGTAACTCAACTTGTACTCATGCCTAGTTCTTCATTTCTAATACTTCTCAATCTTTATTTTATGCAATTCCATGTTAATTGAGATTCTAGATACTCAATCAATGCAAAACACCACTTAGAATTACATAAAAACTTGAAAAATGGGGGATTACACATTTGTACCACGGCACAAAACTTGGAGTGCCATGGCCTCAACTTCTCTGCCCCATAATTCTTTCGCAGCTGCAACTGGAGTGTCGCGACATGCACTCCCTTGGTGCTGCATGAACAGTGCAGATTCTGGTTTTCCAAAATTGCACCAGGAGCTTCATCCTTTTGAACCCAAATCCAAATTTCAATTATTCTACACATTAAACTCACCACTAATCAACTCAATCAAGCTTCAACTATACTATATCTTCCTATTCTCACCCAAAACTATTATTCCTTATCAAGTCTCTCAAAGAATCTCAAAGAACAAGATGAAGATTAAGGAAAAGAGTAAGAATAAAAAACCCCTACCTTTAGGTGATGACCAACATTGGAGCCTTGCTCTACTTCTTTTCATCTTCCCTTCCTTTCTTTCTTCTCCTTTCTCTCTTTCTCCCCTTCTTTATATTAAATCACTTTTATACAGATTCTAATGCTTCTCAGGAGCTAAATGGAAGGGCATCTTCAAGTCTGAGCCCAAAAGATCCCGTAGCTCCCAATTTATATAGAAAATCAAGATCTACTGGCGGTCCTTCCACTGATCCACAGAGCCTTTATGTAAGAGTAAGTCCCCTTTGAAGGGCATTTCTTTAATAAAAAATCATGATGAGAATTGCACATGCCATTATTATCACTGTATTAATAATCTTGTCTTTGCTCTCAACAAAATATAGTTCATTATATCTAAAACTAAAAGGTTTTTCCTCTTGAATTATGTAGAAGAGAAGAGAAAGAATAAATGAAAGGTTGAGAATACTGCAAAACCTTGTCCCTAACGGAACTAACGTAGCTTTCTCAATGGCAATTGAACTATTACTAAACAGTTGGTTATGGTGCTCAAGCTTTATTTCTTGGTGAATTGTAGGTGGATATCATCACCATGCTTGAGGAAGCTGTCTAATATGTGAAGTTTTTACAGTTCCAAATTAAGGTAACAACTTGAGAGCCAACCTCACTCTGCATCTAAATTTTAGCTGGGTACAAAGATATTTTCCATTTTACTTGATGAATTTTGTTTAAATTGTAGAATTTCTTTCATGAAACTTGCACATGCATTACTTGATAAAATGTCAATTTGTTCGTTAACTAATGATGAGTATTGGTCTTGTTTGTGAATATTGGTAAATGATACGAAGAGCTTGATTAATAGTCTATTTCGTGTTTGCTACAAAAAATGAAAAATGATAATGGATGGAGTTGGGATTTTATTGTTACTTGAATTCTGAGTTTGTTTCAGACTTAAGATGCCAAGTCATTGCTTCAAGTTATTGCTTTATTATTTAGTCCTTTGTCCTTATTTCTTCTTGTCTATTTTTTGCTCCTCATAGGTATCGTTGTGCAAAAGGCTTATGTTTGTTGTTTATTTGCTAATGATTAAAAAGATCTTATGCTGATTTGCTTATTCTGTTTGGTAATTGTGAGGTTTCCTTGTAGCAATTTCGAAATGGAATAGAGTCTATTATCTCCAGTTTAACTTCTTTGATGGTGGGTCAACGATGACTGCTGTGATCTTTTGATTTATTGGATTTTGCTTTGTGCTTCTAGTATTAATTGGTAACTTTAGAGGTGTCATCTTTTTTATTTACACTCAATTTTTTTGCTTTGAATTCTTTTTATTGTATGTTCTTTGCATTATAGCAGTGCACTCATTACATCATCATTGCTCCTTGTTTCTTATGTTACCTTTCCTTCTGGGATAGGGGGTGGTGTTGCAATTGTTAGTTGTCAAACCTTATACTTCATATATTGTTACAAGACATGTTATCAAAGTGTTTTAGAAACATTAATTTAAACCAGTGTGAGCATCAGATTTCTTTACAATTTTCTGAAGAGATTTTACTCTATAGATGGCAATGGTGACTGCTGCCAATCTGTTCTTAAATAATTTCATTATTTAATATCTTGTCATTTAGCACTTAGTAGCTTAATCTTATTATCTTTTAATATCTTGTCATCCATGTTTTTTTTATATGGTCTTTGAGAATTAGAAAATTGCTTTTTTAAGATGCTTATTTTCTGTCTTAGCGTGGGTGCTTTGTTTTGTGTGAGCATACTGAAATCTCTTCATCTATTTCAGAATGGCCTTGATACTAAAGTAGAAAAGTCAAGGAAGCAAATGAAGGAGAGAAAGAATAGAGCTAAGAAGATTCATGGAGTAAAGAAGGTTTTTTCGTAGTTAACAATAATTGTTGTTTGTTGATGATTGTTTACGTCTTATGTCATCCATGTTTGATTAAATTATAACATCTGGCATGTTTTGTTTGTGTAGACCAAGGTCTCTAATGCTGCCAAGGCTGGAAAAAAGAAATGAGATTTGAGATACCCTGTTCTGATTTTAAGGTTATTTTGCTTTGGGTGTTTTCTAATCTTTTTTATGTTATGCTAGGTCTATAGAATGAGATATTTTACTGTAAGTGTTGATCCTGGTTTAATTTATGTTCAGTTATAACTTGAGCTTTTGAGTACTAGCAATGAACAATATTGAGAAGTTAGTAGTTTACTGTCCTCTGCATGATCTGGGGCTATTACGTAGGATTTGATCCGGGTTTTTATGCATCATACCGTGAAAGTGTTTTGTTAATGACATTTTTACTCATCCTTGGACTAATTACTTTTTTTTCTTTTTTTATTATTTAGAGACCAATTTAGTAACCGATAAAATAGTTTCTAAATCAGTCTCTAATTATATAATATGTTCAGTTTTAGAGACTGATTTAGAGACTAATTTAGAGAACGATAAAGTGGTCTCTAGTTTAGAAACCGAGTTAGCAACCGATTTCATAAAATATATAATATGTTCAATTTTTAGAGACTGATAAATCGGTCTCTAAAAAATCAGTCACTAAATCAGTCTCTAATACACTATTTTTTTAAAAATAATTGACTAATTTTTGACTGAAATTAGAGACGAATTTTTTTAAATAATCGGTCCCTAAATTTAGTGACTGACCACTATCAGTCACTAATATTTAGCAATGAGGATTTTAGAGACCGATTTAAATTGGTCTCTAAATCAGTCTCTAATTATTTTAGAGACCGATTTTTATGTTTTAGAGACCGATTTTTCGGTCTCTAAAACCTAAATTTCTAGTAGTGATGAAAACTCATGTGATCAAGTTTGGTGCTTGTAGTCTTTAGGCCAAATTCGTCCTTCATTGGATCAATTGGTCGAATTGTTGGATTGTACTTTTTAAATTCAGCATAACATTACTGAATATGACATGGACTATCATTTGCAGGAACTATTTCAATGTCACCTTCGCCATTCCAAAGAACTAGCTTTTGGTGGATGGTTGAGGGTATAGCTCCTACTACGTGAATCTAGTCTCTTCCTAGCAACAGATTATAATTTCTTTGAATGACACAACCACAAACAATGCCTTCCTTTCTACGGATTCCACCTGCACATTCAACATGGAAACCCCTTTCGGATAGGCAACTATTTCCATTAAAATATGTGATAACAAAATTTGAGCTCCTTATGTCATCTGAAGTTTCACCTAACTTCTTACACATCTTGTTAAAAATCAGGTTGACCACAACCTAACCATCAATGAGCACGTAGTTGACAAGCACACCCTCCACTTATGCCTTAATATGCAGTGGTTTGAAATTATCTCTCATGTCTTCACTATGCTCATTGAATTCAACTATATTGCTGAACATAGTAATCATTGATTGCTCAAAAGCCCATGGATCTTCGATACTCAGCTCCTCCTCAATCATTAGCTTGACTTTATCCTCAAACCCTGCAAGTAAATTGTAACAAGATTCACCTCAACTGCCTATCCTCCTAGCTTTTCTTCTTATTTCTCTATCAATTTCAGGTCCATATAATCTTCCAATTGGATCCATGTAAAATCTTCTTCCAGTAACGGATGGTATTATAGATCAACTTCATATCCATACTCAATATTGGCAATTGTATGCATATGGCATCAAGTCTACTCAGTCATGTTATTATCGACAAACTCGACATCTGATCATTTTACTCAGTTGAACCTGGGATTTACTGCCTACTATGGCGCATTCTCTAGAATCTATTTGGCTTCTACCTTCTCCATCTTTCATTCTCATTTTTATGTGCAAGTGACGGACTGATAGTTCTTATGAGAACCATAAGAGTGAGAAAAACTAACCAAACACCAAACATTGGCCTCTTCTCAAATGATGGTCGCCTGTTTGGAGCACAGGTAAAACTTCAACGAAAATCTCTTACATTTCTCTGCCATTTGTCGATAGGTACATTTACTGAAGGAACCCTAGTTTTGTTGCACAGAATGTTAGAAGAAGAAGCAAAAGGTCCAAAGTTGACTGCCTTACACTTTCCTGGTGTTTAAATCTAGTCGAAGTCAACTATTTCCACTTGTTTTGGGAAATACGCCATACTCAATTATTTAATTGCCCTTCACGACATTCTTATTATAGCAGTCTTGGGAATAGTAATGTTGATCACCTTCTCCTTCTCCGCCATAGTAACCTTTTCCTCGTCATGTTTCTTGTACACCATTCGATATACAGGACACATCTTGACCTCATGTCCAACTTCATCTGTAACGTCCTAATACTAATATCTTGATATAAATAACATTTAAAGAGATATACAACATTACAACATCACTACATACATAATAACTTGATCATATATCCATAATGTTCATTGGAAACATTATAGAGAGCCATATGAAATGCAGAAAACATAAAACTCATAGCAAAATGCATATATATACAACATTAGCCTTAATGATCTATCAATTATTTCTACATCTTAAGTGTGTTATGGTCGATTTAGTTAGACTCTATATGTGCTTAATTGTTAACATTTGGCTAAGTTTCTAGATATGAAGCTTAATCAGATCTTTATTGTGAAACTATGTTTAAGTGCGATTATAAGTGTTCATAATGGAATTGTGCTTTTCAGGAGATCTTTGTGTGATGCAGTCCACTAGTATCAAACCAAGCTTGCTATCCACTTGAGGAGAAAGTTAAAGACTCAAGGAGATTAATATCACCTCTAGAAGCAAGGAGAGAAGATCATAGGTGAAGAATCATGGCTGAAGATGAAGAAACCAAGTGACACGGCCCGTGTCCTCAAACTCAGGGGGGTTGTGTCCTTCTTCGGCACCTCAATTGGACCTAGTGCTGAGCACAACCGAAGACACGGCCCGTGTCCTCAGACACAGGGGGGTCATGTACCTCTCTACCTGCTCAATCCCACGAGAATTATGTTAACAGACTAAGACAAAGGGGGGATCGTGCCATCTGACATGACCCGTGTCTACGGCTCAGAAAATCAATTTCGAATCTGAATGATAAGCTATGAGCCCAAAACTATAAAGAGGATTGTTCAGTGTTTCAAAAGGATGTCATATAGGATAGAATCTGTTAAGCAACTGAAGAGAATTCGAAGAAGAGGAGAGAGGAAGATTCGATCAAAGATTAGATATTCGGGTTCGAGCCATCGGAGATTAATCAACCTTGACCATTGGAAACTAGTTTAATCTTCAATTTTCTTTCGCCCTTATATTCTTGAAGATATCTTTCTTTCATTTTTCTTTTGATTTTGAAAAAGTTTATTATTTGGTTAAGGGAAAATGAAAGTTTAGTTTTAATCTTATGAATCCTACATGGTTCTTTATTTCGACACAGTTGTGTTTTTATTCATATGTTTCTGATTTTAATTTAGTATAAAGGTCTTTATACTCTTTACAAATTTTGAAAGTGGTAAAACTAGGATTGCTATGCCCAGTTGCGGTGGTAGGACTAGTGAGACATATGATCTAATCAATTCAACCCTGGTGTGTGATTGGAACTTAGTGTGATTGGTTTTCTAAATCTTAATGCAATCATTAGGTAGATATAAGAGCGATTGCTTTATAGATAATTAGTAATTAGGGCTTAATTTGAATGGTTGCTAAATTAACCAAAACCTAAGGAAAATAAAGAATTAATCTCACAATCGCATAAAGACATAATTGATCTTGTTGGGATAAAGGATATGTAGGTTAGCATTATCATATAAATCTAGTGGTGGATTTCATCTCTTAACCAATATCTTTAAATTGGTAATTCAAACCATGTTTACTGCTATTGCTTTAGATTTAATTTCTATTCTTAGCTTTCTCAAACAAAATCTCTTTTTCTGTTTATTGTTCTCTGGAGTTTAATTTAGGAATCGATTTATAGTGTTAATTGAATTAGTTCTCTGTGGATCGACCCTTGCTAACTACAATTGATTGTAAAGTTTTTATATTTTTTGTGGAACTTGGTGCCATTGTCGGGGAACTAATTTTTTCGATTGCGCTATTAAATTATTTCCTATTTTTTACTCTGTTTTTGTTTTAGTTTTTAATAATATTTCTGATTATTTTGTAGGTGTCTATGTCCATTGAAGTATTGGATGAAAAAGTGAAGGACTTGAGGCACTACATTGATCAAGTCAGCTCACATCCTCAGTTTTCCTTCCACCCATCTAATTTCCAATTCACACCTGTTGACATTAAAGCTGCCCGCCATATAGATCTATCAAGGTCTAAGACATATAAAGAGGAGGCGATGGCAGAATCTAATCTAAGGGCGTTGGGTGCTCCAAACTTGGACCAAAAGCCTTTGTGCATAGAGATTCTTAAAAATGAGGAGGCATTTGAGTTGAAGTCCGACCTAATCCATCTTTTGCCATCTTTCAATGGATTAGCTGGGGAGGATCCTAACAAGCATTTGAAGGAGATCCATGTGGTGTGTTCTAGCATGAAGCCTATGGGAATTCCAATAGAATAAGTCAAGCTAAGAGCTTTTCTATTTTCACTAAAAGATTCTGCAAAGAAATGGCTATACTATTTGCCACCTGGATCCATCCAGTCATGGCAGGACATGGCTCAAGCTTTCCTGGACAGATATTTTCTTGCCTCAAAGGCCGCAACCATTAGAAAAGAAATGTGCAACATCCAACAAAGGCATGGGGAGCCACTTCATGACTACTGGGAGAGGTTTAAGAGATTATGTGCTAGCTGCCCTTAACATCAAATTAGTGAGCAACTTCTGATTCAGTATTTCTATGAAAGTTTGTTAGTTATGGACCGTAATATGATTGATGCTGTTAGTGGAGGAGCTTTGGTTGATAAGACTCCTCAAGAGGTTAGGAACTTGATATCAAGAATGGCTGTAAACACTCAACAATTTTTTACCAGAAATGACACTGGAGTGAGAGCGGTTAAAGAGGCAAAAATGACTAATTTGCAGCAACAAATGGCCTAGTTGGCTACCATGGTTCAACGGCTAATAGAATATGGGAAAGCACCAGTAAATGCTTGTGGGATTTGTTGCTCTCTTGGACATCCCACTGATAAGTGTCTCACTCTACAAGAAGACACAAATGAGGAGGTAAAGACAGTAGAGAGATATTCAGGACCTTCCAAAAACTGCAACCTCAACTCCAATACATATAATCCAAGGTGGAGGGATCATCCTAACTTGAGCTATGGAAAGTAGGCCCAGAATCAACCTCAAGCCTATGGACCTCTAGGATTTCAACAAAGGCAAGCAACTTTCCCTCAAAGATAACAACAAGCTCTAGCTCCTAAGCAATTTGAGCCATCATTGAAGGAGTTAATGAGGCAAATGGCCACCAATAACATTCAATTTCAACAGGAGCAAAAGGCAACTACGCAAAGCTTCCAACAAGAAACAAGGGCCACTATCAGTAACCTGCAGAACCAAGTAAGACAGTTAGCCACAAACCTCAACAAGATTCAGAGCCAACTTTCTGGGAGACTTCCCTTACAACTGGAAGTGAATCTGAGGAAAAATGCTAGTGCTATCACATTGTAAAGTGAGAAGGTGTTAGATGAACTTGCGTCTTCTTCACAAGTCATTAAAGAGAAAGATCAAGAGCCTAAGGAGGTAAGTGAGGAGGGGCAAAACACTAAGACCCCTAAGGTAAGTATTCCTAAACCCCTTCCTAAGTATATCACTAAGGCCCCATTTCCTAGTAGGTTGGCTAAAAATAAAAAAAGATGAAGTAGATAAAGTGATCTTAGAGACCTTTAGGAGAGTGGAAGTTAACATTCCTTTATTAGATGCTATTAAGCAAGTGGCTAGGTATGCTAAGTTCTTAAAAGAATTGTGTACTAACAAAAAAAAGTTAAAAGGTAATGAGAAGATCCAAGTAGGAGAGAATGTATCGGCTGTAATTAAAAAGAAACTCGAAACTAAGTATAAGGACCCTAGCACATTCACCATACCATGCACTATAGGTAGCATAAGGTTTGAGAGGGCAATGCTAGATTTAGGTGCATCCATAAATGCCATGCCTTACTCCATTTATGCATCTTTATATCTTGGTCCTTTAGAGCCAATTGGTATTATTATTCAACTGGCAGATAAATCTAACGTATACCCAAAGGGGGTTGTTGAGGATGTGTTAGTGTAGGTGAATGAACTAGTATTTTTGACAGATTTCTATGTTTTGGACATGGAGGAGGATAAATCCTCCAACTTTGCTCCTATTTTGTTGGGGAGACTATTCTTGAAGACTGCACGAACAAAGATTGATGTGCACTTAGGGACGTTAACCATTTAATTTGATGGGGAGATGATCAGATTCAACATTTTTGAGGCTATGAGATACTCGAGTGATGTGCACTCTACTTGTTTGATTGACTCCTTTGATACTTTTCACTTTTTAATTTCTGTAGCTTTTGAGTCTAATCATTTTGATGCTCTTGATACAATATTGACTTATAGCTTAGATTTACCAGAAGAGAATAGGGATAATGAAGGAGAGCCATGGAGTGAAGACATTGATGATGTAGTAGCAGCCTTGCATAAGCTCTCTTCCACTTCAGAAGGACATGAGGTTTCTTATGTTGAGCTACCAGTTACTAATGATGCACCTAAACCTTCTGTTGTGCAGGCACCAGAGTTGGAATTGAAGGAATTGCCTAATCATCTCAAATATATATTATTGGGAAAGAAGGAAACACTTCAAGTGATAATTACTAAGTCACTCACGCAAAAACAGGAGGAGAAATTGGTGTTTGTATTGAAAGAGCACAAGACGACCATTGGTTGGACTATAGCAAACATCTTGCATGCATAGAATCTTAATGGAGGAGGGGGATAAGCCAGTGAGAGATCCCCAAAGGAAGTTGAATCCTCCTATGATGGAAGTTGTGAAGAAAGAGATATTGAAGCTCCTGAGTGTGGGGGTGATTTACCCCATTTCTGACAGTAAGTGGGTAAGCCCAGTCCAGGTAGTACCAAAGAAATCTGTAATCATTGTGGTAAGAAATGTTGAAAATGAGCTTATTCCTACTAGGCTACAAATAGAGTGGCGTGTCTGTATAGATTATAGAAAATTAAATGTTACCACTAAAAAAGACCACTTTCTTTTGCCTTTTATTAATTAGATGTTAGAGAGATTAGTTGGTCATACTCACTACTATTTTCTGGATGGATTTTTAGGATATAACCAAATTGCTATTGTTCCAGAAGATTAGGACAAGACCACTTTCACTTGTCCCTTCAGCACTTTTGCATATAGGCAAATGCTTTTCAGACTTTGCAATGCACCAGGAACCTTTCAGAGATGTATGGTGAGCATATTTTCTAATTATATAGAGAACATTATAGAGGTCTTCATGGATGATTTTAGTGTATTTGGGAATGGATTTGAGAATTGTTTAGAACATTTGAAATTGGTACTAAAAAGATGCATTAACACTAACCTTGTGCTGAATTGGAAAAAATGCCACTTCATGATAGAAAATGGTATAGTGTTAGGTCATGTGGTCTCTGCTAGGGGAATCGAGGTTGATAGAGCTAAGGTAGAGCTTGTGCGTTCCTTACCCCTGCCCACTAATGTGCAAGAAATTCGTTCTTCTCTTGGTTTGGTCATGTAGGATTCTACCGAAAATTCATCAAGGATTTCTCTAAGATATCATTGTCCCTTTGTACAATACTTCAAAAGGATGTTCCATTCCATTTTGATGAGAAGTGTATGGAGGCTTTCACCAAACTCAAGGAGTTGATGACTATGGTGCCTATCATTAGGTCACCAAATTGGGAACTGTCATTCGAGTTAATGTGTGATGCTAGTGACTTCACGATAGGGGCTGTCCTAGGACAGTGAGTTGATAGGGTGCCTTATGCTATCTACTATGCATCAATGACCCTAAGTGATGCTTAACTCAATTACTCTACAACTGGAAAAGAGCTTCTAGCTGTAGTTTTTACTTTAGAAAAAGTTAGATCATATATAATTGGTTCTAAAGTAATTATTTTTTTATCATGCAGCCTTGAAGTGCTTACTTGTGAAGAAGGATGCGAAGCTTAGATTGCTCTAATGGATTCTACTGCTCCAGGAGTTTGATTTGGAGATTAAAGACAAAAAAGGGAGCAAAAACTTGGTGGCAAACCATTTGAGTAGATTGGTGACTAAGGAGGAGGAGATGCCTATCAAAAAGAGTTTTTTGGATGAGCATCTAATGGTCATCACGACTACAATTCCTTAGTATGCTGATATTGCCAACTACTTGGCCACCAACGACTTTCCGGAGAGCTTAAGCAAGGCGCAAAGGGATAAATTGAGGAGTGATTACAAATATTATATCTGGGATGATCTTTACCTCTGGAAGCATTGTGTAGATTAGGTGATTAGGAGATGCATTCCAGACTCAGAAACTTACTCCATACTCTCTTTTTGTCATACCTATGCATGTGGAGGGAATTTTGGCTTGAAAGGGACAGCCAACAAGGTACTTGATAGTGGTTTCTACTGGCCTACAATTTTCAAGGATGCTTACAACTTTTGTAAGTCTTGTGACCGCTGTCAAAGGACAGGTAATATTGGTCCTAGAAATCAAATAACTCAAACTCTGATAATTTTTGTGAAAGTTTTTGATGTTTGGGGCATTGACTTTATGGGACCATTCCCCCCTCATTTGGTTTTTTATAAATTCTCTTAACTGTTGATTATATATCAAAATGGGTGGAAGCAAAAGCCACCAAATTTGATGACTCTAAAATTGTTGTGGATTTTGTGAAGTATCACATTTTCTGTAGTTTTGGAACTCCAAGGGCTATAATTAGTGATCAAGGGACACATTTTTGTGGTAGAACATTCGAGGCTCTTTTGAAGAGATGTGGTGTGATGCATAGGACTTCTACTCCCTACCATCCACAAATAAATGGGCAGGCCGAAGTGTCCAACTGGGAAATCAAGTCCATCCTTGAAAAGACAGTGAATCCAACGCATATGGATTGGAGTACCAGACTTGATGATGCATTATGGGCTTATAGGACTGCATATAAGACCCCGATTAACATGTCACCATTCTGGTTAATATATGGAAAACCCTGTCATTTACCTGTGGAGCTAGAGCATCGATCTTATTGAGCTATTAAGCAAGTCAACTTAGATTTGGAATGTGCTAGAAAGCAAAGAAAGCTCCAATTACAAGAGTAAGAAGAATTGAGGAATGAGGCTTATGAGAGTGCCCTTACTTACAAGGCAAAAACCAAGGCATTTCATGATCAAATGATCTCCAGGAAAAGCTTCAAAGAAAGACAAAGAGTGATGCTATACCAATCTAGACTTAAAATGTTTCCTGGTAAATTATGTTCTAAATGGATTGAACCATTTGTGGTAGCTCATATTTTTCCTTTTGGTGCATTGAAGATTATGAATGAGGCGTCTAAAAAAACATTCAAAGTTAATGGACATCGCTTCAAGCCTTACCATGAGCTTCCAGATAGTGAAGAAGTGGAAAAGATGGCCCTACTCTATCCATGTTATGAAGAACATTAAGGAGTGGCATAATATCAGGCTGAGGACAACAAACCAAGCGCTCAATGGGAGGCAACCCATCACCAAGACAAACCAAATTTGCTTTCTTTGTCCCTCTTATTTTATGTTTCTTTCTGTTTTCTTGATTAGTTTCTTAGGTTAAGTAGATCATGGTGTGTTTCTCGAATGATTGTCTAGGAACCCTTAAAAATCTTTATGTTTTGTAATGCTAGAATTGTATTTGAATACATTATTTATTTGTTTGATGAGTGTTAGAGATCATGATAAGAGTTTTAGGTGGATAAGAACCCTTGAGAATTAATAATTTAGTGGGGAATTAGTGTGGATTACAGAGTTGCCAAGCCAGTGGACAACATGGGGGTGTATGTTTCAAGACACACCTTTTGTCTCTAACATGGTGAAGCCTCAATTGCTCACAGAGCTATACACTGGGGAGTCATGTCATCAGACATGTCCCGTGTCTTCGAACGCTGAAGCCCCAATTACTCACAGAGTCGTACACGGGGGGGGGGGGGGCACGACTCATGTTCGCGTGATAGATCCCATTTAACCCTAACTTCGGGCTTCTAGGCTGCTTTCTCCCCCAATTCCTCTTGATCCGTGGCCCTTTCACCACCTTCTTTCCCAAATTTCTTCCATCCAAGTACTAATAAAGCTTATATTTCCTCCTTCCATCCATTTTCAAGCACCAAACACTCCCCCTATTTCTTCCTAAGTCACTCTCAGCGCCCTAAAATTCTCTCCTTACATCTTCTCCTCACTACCTACCTCCATTTCCCTTAGTTTCATCTCCAATGGCTGCAAAGAAGTGGATGAAGACCACGATAGGGACTTCATGCTCTAATTACCCCAACAATGAACCATTTAGGCAAGTAAAGGCATCTCCCCCCTCTACCTGCAGAGCCACCTCGACAGGTACATGTTCATCCTCTAGATAGGAATGAGATAGTACCTACTCGGTATCTAGATGAGGATACTTTACATGTGGAGGTCTTTGATTTATTGCGTAGAATAGGATGGGTTGAGTTTGCCACCATGCGTATGCCTACCTATGTTGATTTGACTAGAGAGTTCCTTTCTACTTTTGCTTACAAACTATACCCCCTAAGTGATCAAACTTATTGGCTATGAGAGATAACTTTTAAATTCTTAGGAACACCCTATGAATTAAACATTCATCAGTTTAACCCCATCTTTGGCTTTCCCGTGGGGCCTAATCGTATTCCCTCTGACTTCCGTCAAGAACATGCTTGGTATGAGTTAATTGTTGCAAATCTTGGTAGTTATAAGCCCAAATCTTTGAAGGCTTCCAAGCTCCGATCCCCTGCCTTCAGATACATACAAAAGTGGTTGGAAAATACAATTTGTGCAAGGAGGGAAAGCCAGGGGGTCCTTAGTAAATCCGAGTTATTTTTCTTACATTGCATGGTACATGGGGAAAAAGTGAATGGGGGTTATTGGCTTTGTAATCAATTCAAGCATATAGGGTCCACTAGAGCTGGACGAATATTACTTAGAGGTTACATCACTACTATCGCAGAACAATGTGGAGTTGATCTGGACTTGTTACTGGAGGAGGAGTCTGTAAAGGGTCCTAATGCTATTGATGGGCCTATTCTGGTAGCCATGGGCATGCGCCTGAACCAGAATGGTGCCTTCCACTTTGTTAGTACAGATGGTAATATCCTACTGAGGAGAGCTCCGATACCCGAGTCGCAAGAGCATGTTGCAGCATCAGTACCTCTGGAGTATGTTCCCCTTTTTTCAGCAGATACATAGCCATCCACTAGAGTTGCTTCATATGATAAGGTCATGGCCCATATTGATAGACTGGAATTGGATCATGCCACCCGATTCCAGCACTTGGAGGATCGCTTCTAGCAGTTAGAGGAATTCACTGCCTGGCGGATGGATGCCATAGATGGCAAGCTAGATGCTTTACTTCATATGCCATTTTATCCTCCACCCCATCTTGATTTATTACTCTTGTTGTTTTGGATTATACTTGAGATCTGATTATTGGTATTTTGACATTGTATTTGGATCTGATTTTGGGATATCAATGATAACTACTGGTTTTGGATTCCATTTCCTTATTGATGTCTTTGAATATGCACTATTGGTTTACTTGAGTTTATTTTATCTAATGTATGTATGCCTTGACATTAGGGACAATGTCTACTTTAAATGTGGAGGGGGGTATCTTAGTTGAATCTATGGTGAATGTCTCTCCAATGGCTTTTAGAGTGATTTGAGTGGTGAGCAAAAGATCTATTTTAAAAAAAAATTATATATGATAAGTTTTTAAGCTTGGAGTAGACTTTCTTGCTTTCAAATCTGTCAAGTGAGGTTTTAAAAATTTGAAGGGTTAATTTAAGTGATAGATTAAGACCTAGTGAGATTTTGGGTCGTAGTGTGAATGGCTAATATTATGTCATCTTTGTTCTTTGTTGTGTGATTCCACTCATGACTATGTGTTCTTCAGAACTTGTCATGACTTTTTTTTAAGCTACAAATGACCACTGCACACATTTGAAATGACAAAGGCATTTCTTTCAAATAGCTGCTAGCCAAATAGACATCCTTGCATTTTTATCCATTGTTTACCCCTTTGAGCCTAATTGACCTTTTTTCTTTCTTTCTTCTGTCATAGCTCAATACAAGCCTAAAAGTGAAAAAACATTATGCTACCCTACCTTAGGGAGTAGAAGAGCTTAGTAATTGTGCTGGGAATTGGTTTTGAATAAGTGTGGGGGGATTTAATAATATGTTTGCCTAGCTATGTATGCATATAAAAATTCAATATTGGAAAAATATTAAGATGCTTGGATGTGATGCAAGTTATTCATAAAAAAAAAAAAGAAACTTAAAAGTGATAAAGAAAGAAATGAAAAAGAAAAAAAAGTTTGATTGTTGTATGAAAAAAGGCAAGAAAAAGGTAAGGATACAAAAAGAGAATTGAAGTTGAAAAGTGCTGGGGTAATTTTTATTGTAATGATTGAATATATTCCCCTTTACTCTTCTATTTCCTACGATCTAACTTTGCTCATCCTTGGTGTATCCTACCTTAACCCTGACCCCCATTACAACCTAATTAAAGACCTTTTTATCTTTGTATGCATGTTGCCTAGGTGATAGAGAAGTAGAGGCTTGTCAAGCTTATGGTAGGGCATGTTTTCATAAGTGGGTACAGTAAACACAAGCTCTAAAAACTTGAGTGAAAGAGTATATTTGTGAGGATCTATCATTTTGATTTAACCCTGATATTTGATTAACTTTACTTGCTGGTTTGGATTGTCAAGGGAAGAAATTCCTGATTACTTAGATTCATTCAAAAGACTAAGGTGTGTAGGCCTTTGCTCATTGTTCTGCACTTTCATTGCTTGTTGGGAAATATGTGCTTAATTGTATATTTTTGCATAAGAGTGCAAAAAGCTAAGTGTGGGGGTATTTGATATGTCGATTATTTTTATATCTTAAGTGTCTTATGTTTGATCTAGTTGGACACCATATATACTTAATTGTTAACATTTAGCTAAGTTTCTAGATATGAAGCTTAATCAAATCTTTATTGTGAAACTATGCTTAAGTGTAATTATAAGCATTCATAATGGAATTATATTTTTCAGGAGATCTTTGAGTGATGGAGTCCATTAGCATCAAACCAAGCTTGCTATCCACTTGAGAAGAAAGTTAAAGACTTAAGGAGATCAACATCACCTCTACAAGCAAAGAGAGAAAATCATATATGAAGAATCAAGGTTGAAGATGAAGAAACTAAGTGACACGGCCCGTGTCCTCAGACATAGGGGGGTCATGTCCTTCTCTAGCACCTCAATTGGACCTAGTGCTGAGCACAACCGAAAACACAGACTATTTCCTCAGACCCAAGGGGGTGGGGTTATGTACCTCTCTACTTGCTCAATCCCACGAGAATTATGTTAACAGACTAAGACACAGGGGGGATCATGTCATCAGACACAATCCGTGTCTACGGCTCAGAAAATCAATTTCGAATCTGAATGATGAACTATGGGCCTAAAGCTATAAATAGGATTGTTTAGGGTTCTAAAAAGAGGTCATCTGGGATAGAAGCTGCTAAGCAACTGAAGAGGATTCGAAGACGAGGAGAGAAAGAGATTCGATCAAAGATTGGAGATTTGGCTTCGAGCCATCAGAGATCAATCAACCTCGACTATTGAAAACTTGTTTGATCTTCAATTTTGTATTCTTGACAATGTCTTTTTTTCATTTTTCTTTTGATTTTGAATTCGCCATACGTGGCTAAGTTTCTTATTTGATTAATGGAAAATGAAACCTTAGTTTTGATCTTGTGAATCCTACATGGTTATTTATTTCAACACAGTTGTGTTTTTATTCATATGTTTCTTATCTTAATTTAGTATAAAGGCCTTTATACTCTTTGCCAATTTCGAAAGTGGTAAAACTAGGATTGCTATGCGCAGTTGTGGTAGTAAGACTAGTGAGATAAATGATCTAATTAATTCAATCCTGGTGTGTGATTGGACCTTAGTGTGATTAGTTTTCTAAATCTTAATGCAATCATTAGGTAGATATAAGAGCGGTTGCTTTATAGCTAACTAATGATTAGGGCTTAATTTGAGCAGTTGCTAAATTAACCAAAACTTAAGGAAAAAAGAGAATTAATCTCACAATCGCATAAAAATATAATTGATCATGTTAGGATAAAGGATATGTAGGTTAGCATTATCATATAAATCTAGTGGTGAATTCTATCTCTTAACCAATATCTTTTAATTAGTAATTCAAATCGTGTTTACTACTATTGCTTTAGACTTAATTTCTATTCTTAGCTTTCTCAAACAAAATCCCTTTTTTCTATTTATTGTTCTTCAGAGTTTAATTTAGAAATCAGTTTATAGTGTTAATTGAATTAGTTTTCTGTGGATCGACCCTAGCTAACTGCAACTGGTTGTAAGGTTTTTATATTTTTGGTGGAACTAGGAAACTGATTTTGATCTTAATTTTATTCACAACCCAGCAGCCACACCACTTAGCAAAGGCTTGAAGTATTACATAATTCTTTACATTACAAAAGAAGTATAAATAGATACAACGGTTGTAATACAAACAATAAAACTAGAACTAGTCTAATCTTTAGCTTCCTTTTTCTTCGTTTTCTTTGGGGAACTTTCACTTGGAATTACATGCTAACACATTAGGATGAGAATCAACAATTCTCAGTATGAGTAAACCAAAACCAGTCATACATAGCATAATAAACATAATCTTAAAACATGCCACTAATAAGATATGTTTAAAGTCACAACTAGGTTTAACTTAAATAACTAAATAAACTAAGTTAATCATGCATTCATTCATACTTACATACTGGTGTGGCTGCTGGGTTATGAATAAAATTAAAATCAAAATAAGTTGCCTAGTTCTACCAAAAATATAAAAACCTTACAACCAGTTGTAGTTAGCAAGGGTCGATCCACAGAAAACTAATTCAATTAACACTATAAACCGATTCATAAATTAAACTCTAAAAAATAATAAACAGAAAAAAGAGATTTTTTTTAAAAAGCTAAGGTAAACACGATTTGAATTACTAATTTAAAGATATTGGTTATGAGATGGAATTCACTACTAGACCAATTATGTCTTTATGTGATTGTGAGATTAGTTCTCTATTTTCCGTAAGTTTTGGTTAATCTAGTAACCGCTCAAATTAAGCCCTAAGCATTAGTTAGCTATAAAGTAACCGCTCTTATATTTACCTAATGATTGCATTAAGATTTAGAAAACTAATCACACTAAGGTCCAATCACACACCGGGATTGAATTGATTAGATCATATATCTCACTAATCCTACCACCGCAACCTTGCATAGCAATCCTAGTTTTACCACTTTTGAAATTGGCAAAGAGTATAAAGACCTTTATACTAAATTAAGATCAGAAACATATGAATAAAAACACAACTATGTTGAAATAAAGAACTACATAGGATTCCTAAGATCAAAACTAAGGTTTCATCTTCCCTTAACTAAATAAGAAACTTACCATGCATGGCGAATTCAAAATCAAAAGAAAAACGAAAGAAAGACATCGTCAAGAATACAAGGACGAAAGAAAACTGAAGATCAAACTAGTTTCCAATGGTCGAGGTTAATTGATCTCCGATGGCTCGAACCCAAATCTCCAATCTTTGATCAAATCTCCCTCTCTCCTCTTCTTCGAATCCTTTTCAGTTGCTTAGCGGCTTCTATCCCATATGACCTCCTTTTGGAACCTTAAACAATCCTATTTATAGCTTTAGGCGCATAGCTCATCATTCAGATTCGAAATTGATTTTCTAAGCCGCAAACACGGGCCGTGTCTGATGACAGACCCCCCCACCGTGTCTTAGTCTGTTAACATAATTCTCATGGGATTGAACAGGCAGAGAGGTACACGACCCCCATGTGTCTGAGGACACGGGCCGTGTCTTTGGTTATGCTCAGCACTGGGTCCAATTGAAGTGCCAAAAAAGGACACGACCCCCTTGTGTTTGAGGACACGAGCCGTGTCACTTGGTTTCTTCATGTTCAGCCCTGATTCTTCACATATAATCTTCTCTCCTTGCTTCCAGAGGTGATGTTGATCTCCTTGAGTCTTTAACTTTCTCCTAAAGTGGATAGCAAGCTTAGTTTGATGCATATGGACTTCATCACTCAAAGATCTCCTCAAAAGCACAATTCCATTATGAACGCTTATAATCACACTTAAGCATAGTTTTACAATAAAGATCCGATTAAGCTTCATATCTAGAAACTTAGCTAAATGTTAACAATTAAGCACATATAGAGTCCAACTAGATTAAACATAAGACACTTAAGATGTAGAAATAAACAACAGATCACATACTTAGTTCATTTAAGACCCAAGCATATTTTACTAGGAACTCTGGCTTCTTATGTTTACCCATTGTAGAGAGGAAAAACCTTGTCCTCATACTACATGTAACCCTAGCTCTTAGTTTGGAATAACTTGTTCCCTTAGGAACTTCTGATTCCTTTTCTTCTGGCCAATTTGATAATAAATATCAAGTAAGGTCACATTCGTAGGAAAACACTAACAATCCACCCTAGTTCATTAGCATCTAATACACCACGTCATCACTCATTAAATCTTAAGTGATACAAATACCACATAAAGTGGCATAAGGTGCTAGATACTTACCTAATGCAAACATTACTCTTTGATGCTCAAAGACTTAAGTTTTCTAATACATGCTATGTGATAATTTCTCTATTGAAATATCCCTATTTGTGTCTTAACATACCTTAGAAAATATACATAAATGATTCCAACTAGTAAGAAACATCAATACATTAAAATCTCATTTTTGAGAAATTCTACAGCTCACGCCTCGGCGCTGCCCCTCTCACGTCGTGGCGCACAGCTCTTTGGTTCTCACGCTTTAACACGGTGCATCTCATGCCATGGCGTGCTGCTCTCAGGTGCACATACTCTGCAGTACACACCTCAGCGTGACCTCCTCATGCCACAATGCAAATAGTAGAATCTGGGTTCTACATAATTTTACAGAATCGTGCACTTTTCTATTAGTTATTTTCATGAGATTTGGCCATTCCAAAACAGTTTCTAGGTGATCCTAAGTCCCTAATTAGTTAATTAACATATAGGAATCATCAATCACCAACTTAAACCACTAAATTTGGATTATGAACTAAAATCACACAAGCTTTGACCTAAAACTCATTTCTGTACATCAGAGGTCTAAATTAGATGTTCTAAGTTTCTAACTCAAACTCATGTTATGAACAAGTCATAAATAACCATTGAAACACATTTAAGCAAGAAAAATATATCAAACACCTCTAAAGCTGAATTTGACCTATTATGCACCAACAATGCATCAATGGAGAAAGTGAAGAAAAGAAGTGAAAATAATTTTAAATCCCTTACCTTGGCAGCTGAAAATGGAGATTCAAGCTTGAATGATCGCACCTTGGATTTTCCTTTGGCTTTCCTCTTTTTCTCCTCTTCTTCCTTCTCCTTTCTTTCCTCTTCTTTCCTTTGCTCTCTCAAGTTTTCTATTTCTATTTTGAGCAGCAAAGGGGTCATGATTGAAGGCTTAAAAAAGGTTCCAAAAGACTCATAAGGCCCTTAAGGCCATAACTGATAAATCTTGATCTGCTAAAAATATGGAAATAGGTTTGCCCCAATGTTTTAATATGTTAAGTTTTAATAATGACAAATACAAGACAAAAAGAATGATTCTTATGCTTGATAGATGTACTTTATAGATGACAAATACATCACAAAAGAATATTGATCGTGTTACATAGATGTGCTTAATGAAAGATATTGCATCATGCATGATTATGTACTTTATCTAGTTATATTTTACTTAATAATTATGCAATGAGATATATGTAACATTCTTCATATAATATATCTAATAATGCTTTATATGAGTCTAATATTGGATTTGATTCTACTTAAATGAAAATATGTAAAATGTTCTTTGTTGCATCCTACATAGAGCATAAATATCTTATTTGGATGTGTCTATGAAAGTTTTATATGCATGTTAGACTAACTAGAGTTATACATTTATGAATCATGCATATGAATATATTGAGCTATGAATTTGGACTAACTATGTTTGTTTAAGTGAGTAATACTTTGTAGGATAGTCTAAGTATCAAGAGTGAGCATTGCAACAAGAAAGTAAAAGATCATAGCTATGCTTAACTCAAGAAGGATGAAAATGATAAAGATGTTCTAAACATTTGTAAGATTTGAAGAGAAGAATTTTTTAGAAGTTTGTATTACATTAAGAATTGATGATGGCAAAAGATCAAGTCCTAAGGTTCTTCAAGAATAGCTTATAGGACTTAGATATTGTGTAAAGGTAAAAATGGATTACACTAAGCTCAAAATATATTTTAACATCCTTAAAAGTGTTTCTTACATTCTAAAATGCCCAACAAACCATTTTTGGAAAGTTAGTTTTGGTGGTAATTCAAATCTTTAAAAAATAGTCAATTTTGTGTTTTGCAAAACTGACCTTTAGTTACTCTTTTGATCATATCTTTCAAAATACTTTGATTTTTTATCTAAAACTATTTTCATATGAAAATAGACTCAAAGATCTTTCTAATGAGTGGTCATTCGCTTAAAACGGATAAGAAATGAATAAGTTATGACCATTTAAATTCAGTTTTCGAAATCAAGGGCTCCTAATCGATTAGGAATTTTCCCTAATCGATTATTCACCCTGTCAGGAGCCATTTTCACCGTCTGATTGTCCTAACTGATTAGGCAATTGGCCTAACCGATTAGGAAGATAAAAATGAGCATTTATCATGATTTAAAAGCTCCTAACCGATTAGGTAATTCACCTAATCGGTTAGTGTAAAAATTAGGAGCGTTTTTGAAGCTCCTAACCGATTAGACACAGTTCCTAACCAGTTATTTCATTTCACAGAAGCTAATTTTGAAAGGTCCTAAATGATTAGGAAATGCTCCTAATCGGTTATTTCATTTTACAGGAGCCAAAATAGAAAGCTCCTAACCGATTAGGACAATATCCTAACCGGTTATGTGCAAACTAGAAACGCTTCTAACGGTCATAAAACGACTAGTTTTCATAATAATTCATTTCCAAACTTTACCCAACGGCTCTAAATATTAATGGGCTATATATACAAGTGTTTGGGCTTCAAAGAATGTTGGAGAACAATCTGAAAATCACTCTTGAGCATTAAATTTGTATTTCACTATTTATTTCTCCAATCCTCTATTTTTGAGCTATAAGTGTGTGAATCCTTGATACCCATAGTGCTTCAATTTTTATTATCCACTCTAGAGAGAGAGTTTCAATTCTTCCATATCTTGTTTAATCTGTAAAGAGAGTAAGGTATCCCTCAAGAATTGTAAAGGGTGAGACATCATTTGAAAGTAAAAGCTCAAACACAAAGGGTGGGGTATCCCAAGGTGTGTTGAGTGCTCAAGTTTGTAAAGGTCATCAAGCCCCCGTAAAGCTTGAAGAATTGGAGGCTCTAGCACAAGGGTGAGGTATCCCAAGGTGTGAGGAGTGCTCTTATTTGTATAAAAGTTTTCCTAGCACCCGTGAAGTTTAGGAGATAGTGAAGAAAATCTCAAGTTAAGCTTGGGGACTGGATGTAGGCTGCAAGTGGTTGGTGGCTAAACCAGGATAAATTCTTGAGTTTGATTTTCTCTTTCCTACACTCTTTAATTTCAGTATTTGGTGAAATATATTTATCTATTGCATATCTTGATGTTTTGATTCTTACAACTTGATATCTAGCTTATTCACTTGATTCATCATATACCCCAAGTTATATTGGAGTAATTCTTAATAGTTGTGCCTTTGTTAGACTTATTTCACTACATGTGTTAATTGAAAATATTAAAATGCATAATTTCTCAAAGTTGCAATAAAATTTGTAATCACCCAATTCACCCCCCTCTTGGGTGATGGTTGTCATGACTAACAAAAAATACTTAGATTTAGCTAAATCAAGATTTTCAACTTCCAACAACTTTAAAATAAAATACTAAGATTCATTAAAATTGTTGTTTCACCAGTATTTTATTTTTCCATATCTACTGCTAGTTAATCTGACATAAAATGCATAACCAGTATGCCTAAAAAAGTCAAACTAACTCAATTTACCTTAAATCTTTAACCACATCTTGTTTCATACATTTGTGACTTAGAAATAAATTATTCATACTCATTTTCCTCGTCTAAGCAATTTATGCTATTATCTAAGTCATTTTAAGCTACTTTTCACCTTCTGAGCTGCAATAGAGTGCCTAAACTAACTTAATTTGTCACAAAATTAAATAGACATGTTAAACAAGTCATATGCTACCTTTGTACACATATACAAGTCTAAAATCTCATTAAATGTATTACATCATCCATCCTCTTCAGGAACTATAACATAGTTTCATCCGACTTAGGGTATATGTGTGTGATCTCAAGCATGTCGACTAGTTCCCACAATGGTATTTCCTCTTTGGTCTTAGCACCAAAGTCCACCCTGATCATCACCGCTCAAAGATTTTGTGGCTTAGCATATCCAGCCAATAACTCAAATGGATCGGTATTGACTTTCATTGTGACTTTGTCTTGTCAGCTAACTTCAGCCTACCTTCCCTAATCCCATTATGAATCGTATCCTTTAATTAAGAATAACTGTTAGTCGAATGCTTGTAAGAATTATGATACCTATAATAAACTTTATTTCTAATCTCACTAGGCAATGGAAGAACATGCCCTTTAGTTATTTTTTTTGTTTATCTTTCGAAAGCATATCAAAAATCTTATCTGCCTCAATGATGCCAAATGAGTATGTTCGACATTTAGAGGGTTCCATTACTTCTTTTCTTTTACTGGGTTTCAGTGTAGAACAAGTATATGGTGGCCCTTTTTGTAATTCAATGACCAGAATTTCTTTCGATTCAGTCACACTATCACTATCATATTCTACCATGTGTACTCTCTCTCCCTTTGCCAGTTAAGACATATCAGCAAATTACTGATTCACTAGCTTTTTGCTGATGGCAAAGTCTAGTCCTTCAGCGGGTATTCTAACCACTTCAGGCTTAGGGATTGGGTAAAACATCTACTTTTCATCTGTCTAAAATAGCTGAAATAATTAGCTTGGCTTTCATTAGGCCTCTTTTTGATATTAAATA
The DNA here is from genome assembly GCA_029884595.1 of Ormosia semicastrata. Taxonomy (NCBI): domain Eukaryota; kingdom Viridiplantae; phylum Streptophyta; class Magnoliopsida; order Fabales; family Fabaceae; genus Ormosia; species Ormosia semicastrata. The sequence continues at coordinate 10,581,600 of JAQQTO010000062.1, read as the reverse complement.
GTTCAGTTAATCCTACTTTCATTTTAGGCCTAAAGAATTACTCATGGAATAATCTTTTGAGCTATTCCCATGAGTGTACAGAATAGGGAGGCAACGTTGAGTACCATATAAAAGTATTTTGTGTTAAAGAATTAGGGAACAAATTATTTTTTATGAACTTATCAACGGCTAAATCACCACACTCTTTCATGAATCTGGCTATGTGTTTGACAGAAGACTCAGCTCTTTCTCTCGAGAACTTAGAAAATCTAGGGATCTTATGTCCTCTAGGGAGTTCAAGGTAGTTGACCCACTCCGGAAAAGCAAACATAAATTGAGGATGAAATATAAGCCCAACATTAAAGCCAAACCTGACAAGGGCCTATTCGACAACCCTATTCACTTGTGGCTTAAGGGGATTGATTCACAAGGATTATCTTTGACCAGCGTTGTAAATTGACTGATACTGGTAACCAAGATTATTATAGTCACAATCACCTACTCCTACAGCATATTGTGTCTAAGTTTGACTTTGACTTTGATATACAGGATATTGATACCCTACATCTTGTGTATTGTGATGAGGATGCACATTCCTCCAATCCTAGTCAGTATAGATATGTTTCCATACTATAGAGGAGGTGGCCGAGCAGCCTGTTGTGCAATGCTTGCGGCCTCTAAAGTTGCTTGGCCAGTGGAGACTAGATTGTTTTGCAAATAAGGCTCTCCTCTCATAAGGCTACTAAGCCTCCCTACTTGTTGGGCTAATGCATTGCATGCATTAATAGTCGACTCATTCCAAGGAGTAAGGACTGTATTCATTTGCTACCCATGTGAACCATTTTATGATTACTGTCATCCATTTGTTGTCAAACAGTGACCAATGTCTCTACAATGTTACTTTGAGGCCCTTGAGGCATGACCCTTATCATATTAGGGAAGATAGGAGCAATTGGGGCTCCTTGTGACCTTGCCATATTGTGGATAGGTATCGTACTAGGACCCATGAAACCCAAGTATAGGGGGTATGTTTATTGAAATGTTAGGGTCTATCATGACAAAATGATATTGTCCTGGGCAGAACAATTCCTAGAAGAATAAAGGAATTTGCCGGTGCATAAACCCGGGTAATGATTCCCACAGAATTAGAAGTGGTTAGCAGCAAGCTGTATATCAACAAAATACTAGGAGGATATTGATGGTTACGAATATATGATTCTTGATCCTCTGATGTAGGATTCGCCGCCCCTACATAGGCAATTGAAGCAGGCACATTACCTCTAGCCTCTTCATTTGTAGTTGGGTTTTCAGTTCATGAATTTTGCAGTTGACAATGCTTTACGAATAACCTTTCCACTACGCAAGTGCATATATAGACACACGATCGGAAATGAATTAGACAGGAGTCCCACTAGGCATGCTAATTTGTTTCCTTGGAAACTAATCACAGTTTAGTATGGCATACACAACCAAATCATGGTCTAAACTTTGAAAGTCAACCATTTTACATTTAAGAGGAAAAATGGATCTAACTTTCATTGTTGCTTTATTCGATTATTGAAATTGCTTCCAGATCATGTATTTGCAAGATTAAGAGTATATATACATACTAAATAGTGTGTGATTGTGATTAGCATAAAATGAGTATCAAAGAAAAGTGTTGGGCGTGCCATTCAATAACAAGTATTGAAAAAGATAATTGAATTAAACTTGAAAACACTTTCAATGTCATTCCAAGTACAAATTGATGAACAAGCTATGAGCTACTTCTACTCCTAAAAGTAAAGAAAAATTTCCTATCTAGAAAAGGAAAAAAAAAAGTGGTCATTAGTAACTTGTCTTCCTACTGTGGGTGAGTAGTATAGAGTGTTCAAGACCTTTTAGAATGTTATATGACCTCCGTATTTATAGAACAAATGAAGTAACTACTCTCATCATCCTTCAATTATGCAGAAATCTTATGCCTCTCAAGATTATGCCACATGTTCCTAGTGGTTACTCCTTCTTCTCCATCAGCGCACTACTTTAGATAATGTGTACGTGTGGCACTTCATGCATTTGAATGGATGTAATGGAGATAACTTCTCCATCATGGATTGTTAATGCTATGTAACTAAAAATCTTTTAGAAGGTCACATATGTGTGGCATGCTTCATTAAACCAAACATTATTGTGAGCTTCGTCAACAACATCAATAACATCAGTATTACTGCTATGCAACCTTTAGCTCCAAACTCCAATAACTTCTCATCAACCTAGTTGAGATGGTGTCGACCTCATGGTAATATTAGTATTACCATCTCTTTTCCTCTTGATAGCATCAGTACTATTAAAGATCATGAAATAACATCAGTACTATTTCAATGAGTAGCTTCAATACTACTAGAAATTGCTTCTTCACTTGGTAGAGCATGACAACACTTAAGTAATTTCTCTTGAATGCTTAGGCGATATCAGTATTGCTTTTACTCAACAGCATCAACATTGTTGACTAGTGGACTAAGTGTCCACTTAGAACATTCTTAACAGTCTCAGTACTGCCACATGTCATATACTGATATGTGCAAGTTTATAGCACATTTTCCAAAATAAAAAATTTATTATGCTTCCAACAACTAGCTTGATTTTTGGTTCTACAAAGTGTACTACTTTAACATGTTCTAGTTCAAATTCTAATTATGCTTCTAGTTTTCAACTTTGTAATGCTATAGTTTCTACTTCCAAAAGTTGTGTATTGTTATTATGGCATTGTAGGCTTCGCCATCTACACTCTCTAATTGTAAAATAAGTGCTAAAATCATGTAACATTCTAATCCTAATTAAAACATTACACTTTGCTTAGCATGTCAATTTGGAAAATCTTACAGGCTATGAAGTGTAACACTCTCCTTAATCTAATAATTCTAATCAAAGTTATAGAAGCTCAGTAATATTGGTGAGAATTATCTATTAATTTGGATAATTTTCTGAACTAATTTGAGTGTAGTTCTATAACACTAAATACAATAGAATAATTAAAGTATTTGCTGAATCAGTTGATATGATAGAAATAAATATGATAAATTTATTTTCTAGCTATAAATAATTAATAAGAGTCATAGAAAATTTTGGAGAAACAATAGAGCAAGTTTGGTATTTTTAAGGATACCGATAAGAAATTAATGGAACAGCTAAGTATCTCAGAAAATTATGAAATTTCATCAAAATGACAAGTAAAATATAAAAAATATGTTAGTATAAAATACCAACTAAAATAAGCATTAGTAAGCATAATTACTCAATCTACACTATAATTTAACTTAAAACTGAGTAATAAAATTTAATTGATAAATAATAATATATGAAAATTTATAAAAAATAAATTTGAAGACGAAAATGAATCTTAAAATTTTTCTTAATACTTATAAATATTTGAAAACTCAACTTTTGAATATTTAAAATGAATGTAACAAATATAAAAATTTCAATATAAAATTTTTAATTATAAAACTTTGGACAATAGCCATCCAAAGCTCTAGACTTTTCTACACCTTTCCCCATTCTTTTCTCTTCATCTTTTCGTCTCTCTTTCTTCATTTTCTCTTCTCTGTTTCAGAGCAGCAGAAGCCCACTTTCTCCATATCATTCTTCATTTTCCCTCCCTTCCATTTCCATCCAAATCAACCTTGTTCTTACTTGTCTCTCCTCCTTTGTTTTTCATGGTTGAATAGCTTCAAAAATAGCTATAAACAGTGGCAAAACAGTGGCAGAAATAGAGGTAAAAACAACAAGGAAAAAGAGAGAAAAAGAAGGAAAAAAGTGAAGAAAAATCAAGGAACCAAAGGTTTGGCAGTGAGGTAGGGGTTTCTTGCTTTCAATCCTCTCTTCTTCTTACATGATTTGGTGCCAAACAAAAATTTGGTTGTAGTGACCATTAGGTCACGACTTTACTAAAGAAAATAAGAGGAGAAATGGTGACCTTGTTCTTTACATTTCACTGGCTTTTAATTTTTATGAAAGTTTGATTGTGAAATTTAGGATATTGGTTGAATTCTTTTATGATGTAGCTCACGATTTTAGCCTAAAATGTTTGAATTGAAGTTGTGATGTTAGAAATGACAAGAAAGATGAGATTTCATTGTGTATTTCGGCTGAATTGTTGAGGTAGCTTGCTGCCCTATTTTTTGAATTGAATTTGTGATGTTTTTGTGCTTGAAATGGGTGATTATATGGCTGGAATTGTTATGGAAGATTGCTGCCTATTAAGACTAGAAGTTTAATGTTTGTGTGCTTGAAATTATGACTAAAATGATAATGAATAGCTTGGCAGAATGCTGGCCTCTCGTGGCCAGAAATAAGAATTTATTGATGGATATTGATTTTAATTTATTTACCCATTTACATTGATTTTTAAGTTAAGCTTGTGAAGTTGGAAATGATGAGAAAATTAAAGTTTCTTATGTGGTTGTTTTGCACGTGACTCACAGCTACACTAAGTGTATGATAATGTTTTTCCATTGTGATGAGTTTATAATGAATGTATTGGTGCTAGAAAATATGGCAAAGGTGCTGACTTTTTTTTTATAGTTGAATAATGGCTTTTGTGCCTTAAAATGAGGTTGAAGAGTATAATAATGAAATTATAAGGGTAGATTGAGGTTGAGTGAGTTAGTCCCTCTCTACAAACATATAATGTAATGTATAAATGAAAAGCTTGATGATTGAGATTTTGATTCATTATTATGCAAGGAAAGGCATAATATTGGGAAGCAATATAAAAGAAATGATAAAGATAGATGAGGTTGAACGAGTCCCTCTCTACAAGCATGTATGATAATGTATAAAGAGAGTTTGATAATTATGGTATTGTTTCTCTATTGTGTAAGGAAAAGTATGATTATGTAAAATGAAAGAAGGAAAAGTTTTTAGTACTCTTTCATGTTTTATTTTTAAACTTGTTATTTGATGTTTCCATGTATCGTAAAGTATGGCTTGGACAAAAGGGCTCCAAGTGCTAAAGTTATAAATGTTTGGTAGTGTAAGGAACAAAAGGGTGTCCAGCCTACCCAGAAGCAATACAAAGATTAAAGGGGCTTCTTGGAACAAAAGGGCTTCCTGGAAATATTCAAATAACATGTGTTTTCTAAAACAAAATCTTTTAAAAATCATTGCATGAGCATACTTTAGGGCTTTCATTAGGCATAATCATACATTATCATGCATTGCATAAAATTAATAATTGTATGGGCAATTGTCTTATTTTCATTAAATGTGATGATTGAAGATAGAAGTTAGTTATGAAAGGCTGGGAATAGTACTTAAAATGAGTTAGGTATTGTTCCTAGAATGATGATAAATGTTTATAGTAAATGTTATTTAAATTGATTGTTATGAAATCATTAAATTATCTTTTTTAATTTATGAGCAAGTATGTTTAATTATGTTGGTCATAGAGTGATGTGTACAATGTTTTTATCATTAAATGAACTGTCTGCATCGGGAAGGGAAATAATTGAGTTTTAGCTTATGCCACCTTTCCATATATTGTATTGAACTTGATTTTTCCCCGAAACAGTTGGATTTACCATGATGTCACAATTTCAAACTTACTACTTAGAATTATTAATTCTCACCTCGGATTCTTTTATGTTTTCTATGATAAATCCAGAGAAGGATTCAAGCAATGCGTAGAGCAAGGAGATAAAGACTTAGTTAAGCTATTAATGTAATTATTTTAGCCCTGAATTTATATTAATAGTTCTGTAATTAATTTTATATATGTAGTTTGTATAAGTTGTAATCTCAGACATATCAGGTAGATATTTAGTAAAAGGACAAGTTTCCTAAGGTGTAAAATGTCTTGCTCTCTTACTTATATATTTATTCGTTATAGATATGGAACAAGTTGTAATTCATGCTTAAGTTATAAAGTGACATACTTAATTCTGTTTACTTAGTATACTTAGGGTATACTATAGTATTTAAAATTAGGGTGTTATATGAAGCACGAGTACTTCATAATGTCTGTTGTACCTATATAGAATACATACCTAATATCGTACTAAATACTTAAATATTTGTACTCATATTCATGCATCATAGTTCACAAGTTGCAGTCACATTTATCCAATATTGTTTATAGTTTGCCCTTTGAGATGATTTTCACTGATTTGTAGGGCCTATCTCCAATTCTTTCCTCTTCTAGATTCTCATACTACATCATATTAATCGATGCTTACTCTTTGACACACTTGGATCTATCTTCTTAAAATCAAGTCAGCAGCCTTGGAAAACTTTATTCAGTTCAAATCTTTGGTTGAAACTCAGTTTAAAACCAAAATAAAACCTGTTCAAATATATTGGGGGTAAGGAATTCTACCCTTTTTTCAAGTTTCTTGTCTCACGTGATAATAGCCTAATAAGATATATTTTTATATTAAATTTAGGCTTTATTGTTTCTTAATACAAATAATTTTAATAATTTTATCACATAATAATTATTTTTTTAAGATGACTAATTATTAAAATTTGATGATAAATTACAAAAATTATATGGAGTTATTGAAGAAGCCTTGCAATAGAGAACTCACGATTCTAGTGTTGAAACCGAAAAGAATGGACTTGTACTTAATAATGTTATATCACAGTGGAGCCCACGATTAAAGTGGAAAGAGAAAAAATAATAATAAAAGATTGTGTCTTTGTTGATAACGCGATGGACAACTGAATGTCAGTTATCCAAGTGGCATTAAATTGGAGCAAGTTGGGCTACGACTTAGTATTGAAAGCCTAAAGGTTGGTCCATGTGCAATTACACACAGGAAACATCAAAAGTCTTTGGGCGGCGCAAGTTTTTCATCTTATATTTTAATTGGAGTTATTTTTATTTAAATTTATTATTTTATTTTAATCTTAATTTATCACATAATTTAAATTTTTAAATTAATTAAACAAAATCACGCTCTTTTTTTTTTAAATTAATTTAGATAAATATATGATTTTAATTAATTCTATCACTTCTTGTAAATATAAATTTTTATATTTATCAAACATTACATAAATCTTATGCACTTATAAATAAAAAATAATTTTATTACTTAAAAATTCTCTACCATCATACTATTTACCATAGGCTCATTTGCCCATATACTCACCACCAAATTGGTACTGTTGAGTGCAAACATAAACACATCACTAAACTAGGTCCCACACTTCTTACTAATGCTAACTTTCCTCTTAAGTTTTGGGAATATGCTTTCTTAACTGTTGTCTATTTGATTAATAGGATCCTATCATCCTCAATTGATCATGACATTCCCTATGCTAGGCTCTTCCATAAATTCCTTGTCTATTCTTCTTTAAGGATATTTGGATGTGCATGCTATCCACATCTTTGACCCTAAAACAAACATAAACTACAATTTCAAACAACTTAGTGTGTTTTCATGGGATACTTAGCCCAACACAAGGGTTACAAATGCTTGGCTTTAGATGGTTGTTTCTATGTCATTAAAGATGTTGTTTTTCTATGAAACTAGAGTTCCCTATCAATCTATTCTCACTACTGCTTAGCCTTCCTCTATCAACTATCATTTCCTTCAGCATCTATTCCTTATTCTGTTTCTTTCCTCATAAGCACCCCAGTCTCATTCTCACCACAATTTCAACTTTCCCTTACCTATTCCTCAACTCAACCCAGGCACCAAATTCTCTCCTCCACCAACTCCTCACTTAGTTTATCTTTTCTGCTTCATTCATCGTTTCCCAACCTCCAATCCAACAAGTTCATCCTACCCAGTGACGAACCTAGAAAATTTTGTTAGTGGGGGCAAAATTTTTAATTTTTGTTAGTGGGGGCAAATTTTTCTATTTTATTTGATGAATAATTTTTATTTAAAAATTGTAATATTTATTATACTTTTTTATATGTAGTATTAATGTGATTATTATTATTTTTTAATGTATTAAGTGCTAGTTTATTTAAGAGGAATTTACATATAAATTATCTAAGATTAGTTCATAATTATGAACATAAATATAACTCTATGTAATAAAATTAAAATTTATTTAATTAACTTTATATTTAAGTAAAATCTTCTCAAATTTTATGAAAGATAAAAATAATGTATTACATATATATTAATAGATATATTTTTTTTAATGAGGACATGTGCCCCCAAACCCAATAACGTGGGTACGTCCCTGCCAGCAGCCAACCACAGTGAAGACTCACTTGATATCATCAAGGTCAAGCGCTAGTTGTGACCAGTTCTAGCCACCATCGATGTAACTAGAGGGCAGAGGCTGCTACATGTCGCGGCTAAGAACTAAAGGCCAAAGCAAAGAGCCACCATGCGTAACTGAAGACCACTGTTGATGAAGACCATTGTGACTGAAGGCCAGTAACTGCTTGAGTACCAATTCATTATGTATTTCTTTGATTAAAGTTTGAGAGTTAGATTGAAGTGTTTTGCTTTGAGTTTTTTGGGTTTCTTGAGGCCTACAAATGGAGCCCCCTGCAACCTGCGAACCACCAACCATCGAGTCTCCCTGTGCCATCACCACACCACCAACCATGGAAGCCGCCACAAAGCTTTGCATACCATCTCTCAGGCCAAGCACATCGCCGTCTATGCCGACACCACCAGCAAAGTCGTTCCCACGAACCATTGAAGACTGAAACTTAAGTTGTTGATGACATTTTGCACCAAATCCATGACTACGGTGGAAATAGGCAAGACGGTCTCTTAGGGCATGACCTAGGCTTAATTTGACTTGGTCTGTTCATTAAATAAGATAAATTAATTTTTTTTAAAAGTCTGTTTAATTATAAAGGTCAAGTCTTAAGTTATTTAATAAGATTTTTAAACTTGATAAATTGGTCTGACCTATTTAATTATATATAATATAATATATATTATAATTATAATTATAATTATTAGTTTATTATAATTTATTAATATAATTTTTAATTAAATTTTAATAAAAGTCAATAAATAAAATTTAAGTTAATGAGTTAGAATAAAAATAATATATTTATTAATATATTTAATGTAATATATTTATTAAAATAAAACTAATAAGTTAACACTCACCATTTACTTTTATTGATGTTCATTACTTTCTTATTTTAGTCTTTGATCGAAGTGAGACTTATATATGCCTCTAATAACTATGCAACTTTGTATATTTCTAAGTCTCACATCGACCAAAGAGTAGAGTAAGAAAGTTATGAGCATTTATAAAATTAGAAGGTGAGTGTTAAATTATAACAAATGTCTATTGGCTTTAAGTAAGCTCGTTGACCTATTTTAAAACTTAGGTTTGTTAGTCTATGTAAAGATATATTGACCTATTTAAAAGTAATTTTTTTAGCCTATATAAAGGTATGTTAGCTTATTTAAAGATAGGTCTGTTAACCTATTTAAAAATTTTATTGTAAAGTAGGTATTTAAATAGGCTTTTAAGTCTGACTAGACTTTTAAAAAAGTTAGGTCAAACCTTAAAAATTGACCTATTGCAGGTTCACAACTCAAACTCAGACCTTATAATTAGAATACAAGTCAAGCCTGTTTAAGGTAAAACCTGACCTAGTCATGTTTCTACCCTTATCCATGACCCTCATCAATTGGAGCATCAATGCACCGCACCCTAAGTCTTTTGGAGCATTGAAAATGAAACTTGGCCTCTCACATCTCCATTTCTCATTCTCTCTCAAGGTCCCATAGAATCTCTCTAGAACCATAAAAAAAAGCAATTTATATATTTAGTTTTCTTCGAGCTTATGAGGTATCGCCACACCTGTTCAGTGTGAGCTTCGCTCGGGGTCTAAAGCTACCCCTAACATTGCAGATAAATCTCGTCTCATTAGGACTTTAGCTTGCTTATCACTTAAATCACACCATTGTAGATAATTTATATATTTAGGTTAAGAAAAAAGAATTATAGAGCTCCTTATATTTGAATGAATAATTCTAAATAGTTTTAACACATACTTTTAATAATTTTGTTAATTATTAAAGAATAAAATTTAGCACCAATCTTGGAAGGAAAAAACTCTCTTCAACCTCATTTAATTTGTTGTCATGTGTTCATTAACTCAATTAAATGAGGTTAGAAGTAACACATGGTAACATATTAAAAGGGATTAGAGGGAGTTCCTTCTTCCCAATGTTGAAACTAAGTTTTGTTCATTATTAAATAAAAAAAAACATTGAATGTTTTTTATATTCCTAAGATATTGACTTAATTTATTTTTTCATTTAATACTTTTTATATTAAATAATAAGATGATTATTAAAAAAATATTTTAAGAGGATATAGTAAGATTATGTTTTTGAATATATATTAGTTATCAGCTTGGTGCGATGCAAGGTTTGTAATACAAGTTTCATTTCGATATAATTATTATATAAGTTCAATGTGTTTAATTTATCTTTGAAAATATTAACTTAAATTTTGAGTTCATTGAAAAAAAACTTAAATTTTGAGTTAACTAGAGAACTATTAATGCTATTTATTAAACTTAATTTAAGTTTGCTATATGTATAAGCAGATAGATATTTTTTTTTGGGTGGGAGAGAGATATATATATTGTCGCTCAAGTTGTTGAACAAATTAAATTGATATTATCGTTTAGTTTATATTAGCATTATCCTAAGCTTAATTTGGTTTTCGTTGTCATTTTTCACGTAAAAGTGTTACTTCGGAATATCTATGAGGTAGAAGACTCATCTTAAAAGCTCTAGAAATTCTATAAACTATAAAATATCAATGAAAGAGAGATTGCAAATGAACAAATGAATGTTGCTACATACATGACTTAATTACGAAATTTTTTTGCATGCATATAAATATATCATATATATATTTATATGAAGTAAATTTTATTTTTTAATAAGACTCACTTTATATGAATATGTATATAATATATTTATGTATATGTAAAAATATCTCCTTAATTACTAGCCATCTCAATAAAAAGAGTGTGCCTTTACATGTGAATTGGTTTATGATAGGTGTCTTTATTGGGTTGGATTGACTCGATAACCCAAAAAATCAACCAAAACCGGTCTGTACCCAAACCCAATGCTATGCTGCATTTTCCCTAGCTTATGTTTAGGAGTTTTTGGCTCTCATAATGTCACCACTTTTCTCAATCTCAGTTGGAACCAACCAAGCCCTAACATGAAGACTATTTGGGTGTGAGACCTGCATTCAATACTGAACCTCCAACCTCCCTTGTCGCCAGCATCCTAGCTCAGTTCCTGCTACACAACGATGATGGTAACCACAACTGTGACTTCTGCGACACTGAAGGCTACCAGCTGTGGCTGTGCCTTTGCCCCTTATTGTGTGAAGCCCTCGTCTGTCATCTGTAGCCATCATAGCTAGTTAAATTTCAGGTGAAAATGAGCATGATGACTCCTGATGACGTCCTAGTGTTGCAAGTGCGACGACGTCCTGGTGCTGTGATGCGAAGGTATTGAAATGCAATGATGCGTTTGTGGAGGATTTGAAATTGAAAGTGAGGGATTTGTTGAATTGTTGTGGTCCACTGCTCCTTGTGGATGAGAACTTGCAATTTTTGCAAAGAGAGAGACTAAAGAAAGTGATTGCAAAAAAAAAAAAAAGGAGAGAGAGAGAGGATCCAATGAACTAATCCGAACAAATCTAGATTTCATCCGTTTAGTTTGTTCAGTTTTGAAGTACAAAATTGAACAAAACAATCCAACTTGAATTGATCGATTTGGATTTTTTTTCTTCCTCAAAGCCAAACCGAACTAACCACCCCTTAATTTTTTATCAATCACTTCACCATACCTTGTGGCTGAGGGGATGCAAGGCTATGAATGTACGTGGAGGATGGACACTTCTATAGAACAACCAAAAGTAAAAGATTGAGTGGGAAAGTTCTTAAGATTATCACCACTCTCCATTTACTGATCATTGGAAGGTGACTTTTTTGCTCTAAATTTCTTCCTTTAAATGGAAAACGAAATTTGTTCTTTGATTTCTAGGAGAAAATGAAATTTAATCATAAATTATTACTAGTTAAACTAATTTATAGCCTCTGTAATGTTTGACTTTTGTACCAACAATCAACCAAATCAGTCAATGACCATCCTTTTATGTACCAAATTTGTGTTTAACTTGAAATGCCATGTGAGTGTGACTAGCTACGTACCTATGTTTGCTTATCTATCTACCTTTCCAAGTTTTGATATTTATCTACTACAAAGAATAATCTCGACACATATGATATCCAATCTCTATTTGCTGACGGTACGCTCACTTATCATAAATAATATGGTGTAATTATTTTCATATTTTAATTAACTAAATTTTAACCTCAGTGATGGTGGACTAATAATATTTCATGTGTTAATTTATTTAATTAATTATTAACTTCTACTCGTTCATGATGAAAAAGAAATAAAATTATGTAAATTAAAATCAGAATTGTCAGATGTAAAATAATATAATAAAATTATGTAATAAATAATAAATACTTGAAACATGAAAGTATGATAATTTCTATATTTTTTTCACGTCTTAGTAACAATAAATTATTGTTACCCCGCTCGCCATCCTCCTTGCTTACATAGTATATTGTTATCTAAGTAGACATGGTAATGATGATTAACTTATTTTTAATAAACTATGAGTAGATTTAAATTTTTATTAATATCTCACATAGTTTGCCTCTCTGATAACTTCTGAAAATGAAGTTATTTCACTTAAATTTGAATATATATAAGCATGCTATCCTTAAGTTTTATAAGCCAAATGATCAATTCATGTAGGACTTTGATGATTTAAGCTTGTAATTGAGAATTGAATCTTTGAGGATTTTATTTAAAGAATTTGGATTGATCATGATCTAATGGACTTTGACATTGTCTTGATGCAGGTATTCAAGATAGGAAGACCTTGGAAGGGATAAAGAAGCAAAGAAGAGCTAAAATGAAGAAAGATATAAGAGAGAAGCAAGGGCAACCAACCCACGCCTAGGCGTGGTAAAATCATGCCTAGGCGTGGCCCTTGCAGTATTTCAGGATTCACAGGCAGAGAGCTCCACGCCTAGGCGTGTAAAAGTCACGCCTAGGCGTGACCAGCACCTAACACCACGTGCTTTATAACCACGCCTAGGCGTGGAAAAGGCAAGCCTAGGAGTGGAAAAAATCCTGATCCACGAAAATTAGCTTTTAATATCTGATTTTGGGGATTGGAAGGGAATCTTCTATTTTTTACCAAGCACGAACTTCATAGAGAAAGGGAGAGGAGGAGAAAACTTTGGAAGATTGAGGTGATTCAAGTGAAGAATCAAGATCAAGGAGGAAGATCAAGCATTGGATTCTCACCATTCTTGTTCATTCTTTCCCTTTTCTCTCTTGATTTGTAATTTGATGGGTTTCATAACTCCATTAGTTTTCTCTTCTTTCATGATGTGTAACTAAACTCTAATCTAGGGGCTCTCTAGGATCTTGCTATGGATTTGAATATATTGTAAATTTGTTGGGTTGCTATTAATGAAATTGGTTTTGTTCTTCCATATCTATGCTTAATGCTTGTTGTTGATTGGCCATCAATTGCATGATTTTGGTATTTCAATTGAACTAGAAATAGGATGTTGTGAATATGGATATGATATGGTTGATGTATGTTCAATTACATTCTATTGGGTTGAGTGTATTGATTAGCTAATGGGATGGACACATACTCATTAGTCATGCATAGCAAATGTTTGATAATTGGTCTCAATGAGTGACTCTTATGCTAAATCACATGGATACATAGTGGTTTAGCTAAGTTTCACATGGGTAATTGTCTTAGACATTGGCCTTTACCTATTGCTTGTTTTTAACTAGAAAAACCAACTCATTGTTCGGTACTTGTGAATTTGCAAATATTCATTGAAGTAGTAAGTGAATAGAGACCCTTAGGCTTTAATCATTCCCATCTTTCTCTTGTGGAATTGGTGTTCGATACTTTTTCGCTTTGTTTCTTTTAATTTGTTATTTTAATTGCAACCCACTCTCACAATTCGATTGCTTGGATAAGAATTTGTAAAAATTAGTTAAGTTTAGCATTTCTGTAATTGTCAATCCATTGGGACATGATACTCAAACTCTCATATATTACTTGTCGACCCGTGCACTTGCGGATCACCACGAAACAAGTTTTTGGCGCCGTTGTCGGGGATTGAATTTAGATTTTGTGTTATCTCTTAATTCAATTCACAACTCTTATTTCAAGTTTTATTTGTTTGTTTTGTTTTTCAGGTACTTAGCTCTTGTATGCGAAGGACTCAAAGTGTATCTCGATTTCCTTATGATCCTGAGATCAATAGGACTTTTCGTAGATTGCTAAGAGAACGACTAGTACAAGGGAAGACACTTGAATTGGATAGTGAATCAGAGATGGCAGAAGAAATGAATGCTAAAAGACTCTTGAGGGAGTATGCCACTCCAAATGCTAGAGACATTCGATCTAGCATTAGAAGGCCAGCTGTACAAGCACAAACTTTTGAGATCAAGCTTGCTATTATCCAGATGGTTCAGAATAATTTGTAATTTATAGATCTACCCCATGAAGATCTTAATGCTCATCTAGCCAACTTTCTGGAGATTTGTGATACTTTTAAGCATCAATGGATGACTGATGATGCGGCTCGCTTGAGGTTCTTCTCTTTTTCCTTGAGAGATAGGGCCAAGGCCTAGCTTCACTCCTTACCTGAGCATTCCATCACTACTTGGGAAGAGCTAGCTCAGAAGGTTTTGGACCAATTCTTTCCTCCCATGAAGGCAATGAAGTACAGGAATGACATTTTGTCCTTCAAGCAGTTTGAAGGAGAGACCTTATATGAGGCATGGGAGCGATTTATAGATTTGCTAAGGAAGTGCCCCCACCATGGCATAGCAAAATAAATGTTAGTTCATACTATCTACAACAGCTTGATAACCTCCATTCGATCCATAATTGATGCAGCAGCTGGAGGGGCTCTCATGAGTAAGACTGTGGATGCAGCCTACAACCTTTTGGAGGAGATGGCTAACAACAATTATCAGTGGCCAGCTGAGAGAGTTACTCCCAAGAGATTAGCAGTAGGTATTCATGAAGTTGATGCTCTTACATCGCTTACAGCTCAAGTGGCAGCTCTTTCTAAGAAGTTGGACACCATGGGAGTCAATTCTGTAGCAAGTGGAACCAGTAACTTAGCTGAAATTTGTGATCATTGTGGGGACCTTCACTCAACTGCTAATTGCACAGCTAGCCTGGAAAGTGTACAATATGTAAATCAATTCCGTCAGCCAATTCACAACAATGTTTTAGGCAATACTTATAATCCTAGTTGGAAGAACCATCCTAATCTCTCATGGGGTGAAAAAGTTCAAGGTCCTTTTTCCTCTTTTTATCAGACAAGAGAAGCCCCCCGTGCTCCTCCAGGTTTTCAACAACAGAGCCCCTTTCAAGCCCAAACTTCAACATCAACTTCAACTTCTAATTTGAAGAAGATGTTTGCTCAGTTTATGACTAGCCAACAAGAGTATATGACTAAGACTGACTCAAGGCTTGTTTCCTATGATGCTTTGATGTAAAGTTAAGTGGCTTTCTTGAGGTATCTTGAGACTCAAGTTAGCCAACTTGCCCAAGCCTTAAGTAATAGGCCTCAAGGGAGTTTTCCAAGTGACACCATCAACAATCCAGAAGGTTCTTCCAAGGAGCATTGCAAGGCTATAACACTGAGGAGTGGGAAAGAAATTGAAGGAAATGCGAAGACCAATCTACTTGGAAAAGAAGTTGAAGTTGCAAAAGATGAATTGGTTGTGAACAATGAGGTTGACAATAATGATGAGCTAGCAGAGAGGTAGGTTGAAGACAGCAAGAAGGAGGACAAGCCTTATACACTACCTCCACCTTTCGCCAACCGGCTAGCTAAACAAAAACTGGATGCTCAATTCCAAATTTTTTTGGATATTTTCAAGAAACTTCACATAAACATGCCGTTTGCTGAGGCTTTGGAACAAATGCCTAGTTATATGAAGTTTATAAAGGACATCTTGTCTAAGAAGAGAAGGCTTGGGGATTATGAAACTGTTGCATTGACTGAAGAATGCAGTGCCATCTTACAAAATAAGCTACCTCTTAATTTAAAGGATCCAGGGAGCTTCACCATTCCATGCACCATTGGCAACCAATTATTTGGAAAAGCTTTGTGTGATCTAGGGGCAAGCATAAACTTGATGCCTCTATCTATCTTCCAACAGCTAGGTTTGGGGGAGGTGAAGCCAACTTCGGTTACCTTGCAACTAGCCGACCGATCTCTCACTTATCCTAAGGGGGTCATAGAAGATGTCTTGGTCAAGGTTGACAAGTTCATCTTTCCAGCGGACTTCATCATCCTAGACATAGAGGAAGACCGCAATGTACCTTTGATTCTTAGAAGGCCTTTCTTAGCCACCGGTAAGACTATGATTGATGTTTAAAAAGGTGAGCTCACTATGCAAGTCAATGATGAGAAGGTAACTTTTAATATTTATAAAGCCATGAAATTTTCAAATGATCATGAAGAGTGTTCTTACATAGGTATGATTGATCAAGTAGTTAATAATGCATTCTATGCTAATTTCACTAAGGATTCCCTTCCTTTATCATTAACATCTATATATGAGCATGTAGATAGGGAAGATGTTTTGGAATGTATTAAACTGCTTGACTAGTCTACTAAGTTTTTCAAGAAACCAGGCTTTGAACCGTTGAACATACCTTCTGACAAGCCCATTCTCCAGCCTTCTGTAATCACTCCTCCCATGTTAGAGCTCAAGTCATTGCCTGATCGTTTGAGGTATTCATACTTGGGGGATTCATCCACATTGCTAGTCATTATCTCTTCATCTTTGTCAGAGGAGCAAGAATCCGAGTTGCTCAGAGTACTCAGAGAATAAAAAAAAGCCTTGGGGTGGTCTATTCTAGATATCAGAGGCATTAGTCCCTCCATATACATGCACAAAATATTGCTGGAAGCAGATCATAAGCCAATAATTGAACATCAAAGGCACCACAATCCTATCATGAAGGAGGTGGTCAAGAAGGAGATCATTAAGTGGCTGGATGCGGGTATCATATACCCTATCTCTGACAGCAAATGGGTGAGCCCAGTTCAGTGTGTGCCTAAGAAGGGTGGGATGACTGTGGTCGCCAATGAGAATAATGATTTAATTCCCACCAGGACTGTCACAAGATGGCGCATTTGCATGGACTATAGGAAGCTTAACACTGCAACTCAGAAGGAACATTTCCTATTACCATTTATTGATCAGATGCTGGATAGGCTGGCAGGACGTGCTTTTTACTATTTCTTGGATGGGTATTCAGGGTACAACTAGATTGCCATTTTCCCGGATAAACAAGAGAAGATAACCTTCACCTGCCCATATGGTACTTATGCCTTCCGAAGAATGCCCTTTGGGTTGTGCAATGCTCCATCTTCCTTTCAGAGATGTATGATGGCTATCTTCACTGACATGGTGGAGAACTGTTTGGAGATGTTTATGGATGACTTCTCTGTATTTGGTGATTCCTTTGATGAGTGTCTCCATAACTTGGCCCTTGTGCTTCAAAGGTGTGAGGAGACAAGCTTGGTGCTTAATTGGGAGAAATGCCATTTTATGGTCCAAGAGGGCATAGTACTTAGCCATAGAGTGTCACATAAGGGAATAGAGGAGGATAGAGCTAAGATTGGGGTGATTGAGAAACTACCACCACCAATTTTAGTGAAAGGAGTTCGAAGTTTCCTAGGGCATGCCGTATTTTATCGAAGGTTTATCAAAGACTTTTCTAAACTTGCCAAACCACTGTGTAATTTGTTGGAAAAAGATATGCCCTTCAAGTTTGATGAGTCATGTATGGAAGCCTTTGTGGAGCTGAAGAAGAGATTTGTCTTAGCGCCCATTATTACCACTCCTGATTGGACCTTACCATTTGAGCTCATGTGTGACGCTAGTGATTATGTTATTGGAGAAGTATTAGGCCAAAGGAAAAACAAAATCTTTTATTCCATCTATTATGCGAGCTGGATACTCACTGATACTCAGTTGAACTACACCACCACTGAGAAGGAGCTCCTTGCAGATGTCTTTGCATTTGTTGAATTCCGGGCTTATTTGGTTGGTATTAAAGTTATTGTCTTCATGGATCACTCGGCCATCAAGTATCTAGTGAGCAAAAAGGATGCTAAGCTAAAGTTGATTCATTGGGTGTTATTACTACAAGAGTTTGACCTTGCGATTGGAGATCGAAAGGGTGCTGAAAATCAGGTGGCAGACCATCTTTCCAGATTGGAAAATGAGAAATATGAATAGGACCCATCTTTGATTTGAGAGACATTCCCAGATGAATAACTATTTGTTGTGTTTGCTATTTCAGATCCATGGTATGCTGATTTTGCTAATTACATTGTGAGTGGATTGGTACCATCTGAATTGTCTTATTAGCAGAAGAAGAAATTCTTTCGTGATGTCAGATACTATGTTTGGGATGGGCCATATCTCTTTAAACAAGGTGTTGATCAGGTGCTTCGAAGGTGCATTCCTATGGAAGAGACTACTGCTGTACTCGAACAATGCCATGCTTCACCCTATGGAGGTCACTATGGGGGTGAACGAACAGTGACTAAGGTGTTGTAATTTGGTTTTCATTGGCCAACTCTATTTCGCGATGCCCACTCATTTGCAGCAAAGTGTGATAGATGTCAGAGAACCGGAAATATCTCCAGGAGGAATGAGATGCCCTTGAATTCCATTATAGAAGTGAAGCTCTTTGATGTGTGGAGCATTGACTTTATGGGGCCTTTTGTATCATCTTTTGGTAACCGCTACATCATTGTGGCAGTGGATTATGTGTCAAAGTAGGTGGAAGCTTGTGCCTTACCAACTAGTGATTCCCAAGTGGTTCTTGTTTTCCTCAAAAAGAACATTTTCATAAGGTTTAGGACCCCTAGAGCCATTATCAGTGATGGAGGATCACACTTCTGCAACAGGCATTTTGCTACTCTAATTGCTAAATATGGTGTGAAACATAGGGTAGCCATAGCCTACCATCCACAATCCAGTGGCCAAGTTAAGGTTTCTAATAGAGAGTTGAAGCGGATTCTTGAAAAAACTGTGAGCCCTTCTAGGAAGGATTGGTCTAAGAAGTTGGATGACGCTTTATGGGCTTAACACACTACTTACAAAACCCCTCTTGGCATGTCTCCATATCAAATAGTCTTTGACAAGGCTTGCCATCTTCTTGTTGAACTTGAGCACCACGCTTACTAGGCCATCAAACAATTGAATTGGGATTCCAAAGCTTGTGGGGAGAAGAGATTGTTGCAGGTGAATGCATTAGAGGAATTCTGCTTGCAAGCATATGAGAATGCTAAACTGTACAAGGAGAAGGTAAAGAGGTGGCATGACAAGCATATTATCCTAAGAAGCTTTGCGTCAGGCCAGAAGGTCCTCTTATTCAACTCAAGGTTGAAACTATTTCTTGCCAAGCTCAAATCCCGATGGTCAAATCCATTTTTAGTGGTGGAAGTGTTTCCCCATGGTGCTGTAACCTTAGAGGATCTAGTTTCAAAGTCAACGTTCAAGGTCAATGGCCAATGGCTCAAGCTCTACTTTGGTGGTGAGGTGGAGAGGCACAAAACCTCACTCACCCTGGCTCTCCCATCTTGAAAATCTGCAAAGTATAGCCAGGACTAGGCGCTTGTTGGGAGGCAACCTAATTTCTTACCCTATCTCCTAGTTTAGGGCACTTTATTGGGTAATTTTGCATTTTGTTTCTTAGTTTTTGGTGTTGTTTTGATTCTTCTATAGTCTTTGTTTTTCAATTTGATGCTTTGCATGTGTACATATTGTAGTTATGTTTCTTAGTTGTTTGAATGAGTGAATGGGTGTTGGAAGTATGAATATGGGGTCATAAGGCTGTTTTTGCTAAATTTTGAAGCCCAGAAGGTCACGCCTAGGCATGTAATAATCACGCCTAGGCATGGAGCTCTCAGCTTTATCAGTCTTATTTTTCCTGAGACACCCACGCCTAGGCGTGGATTTATCAAGCTTAAGCGTGGTGGTCTCTACCTTATCAGTTTAGTTTTCCTACGACTATCACGCCTAGGCGTGACTATAACACGCCTGAGAGTGGGTTTTCTGTTTCTCAAAATAAAATAAATAAAATAATAATAATAATAATCATTCAAAAAAAAATCCTCGCCTAGGTGTGGAAAATACAAGCCTAGGCGTGATGGGTCTGTTGCTGCACAAAACGCAGCATTCTTTACCCATTCGGTCCTAAATCCCTAATTGTCCCCCTATTCTCTCGTTCCTCGATAAACCTTCCTATTTCCATAAATCCCTAAATACCTCAATCTCTTCCTCTCCTTCTTCGTCCCTACTACATTCTCCATCACCCATATTCTCTTCTTCATCCACGAGCCTCACCATTTCTCCTTCACATACCTCATTCCTTTCCTATTCATTTCTTCATCTTTCTCATCACTTCTTCCTTCTCCTCCGTGAACCCAACACCACCATAAAAACCCAACCACTTATTTCTTCTTCTTCTTTACTATTTCTCCCTCACCTCCCCACCTTAACACCCTCCTCACCTTCTTTCCCCACCATTTCTCACTCCACCACCACTTTACCCCACCACACGGCCAATACAACTGTACTTTTCTTTTTTATTTATTTAATTTGTTTATTTTGGGTTTCTTGCTAGCTTCGGGTGCCTTGCTCATTTTTTGTTCTCTCAAGGTTAGTTTGTTTTTTTCCATTTCCCTGCTATTTCTATTTAATTTGGTTATCATATGCTCTGTTTGCATGTTTGGCAGATTGTACATATTTTGCTTTTCAATTTCTAAATTGCTAACTTGTTATGGTTTGGAAATTTTGATTTTTGTTGGGCTTGTGGATTGGTCATCTCTGCTGAACAAGGACCATGTTAATTTCTGTTTGTGTTAATCATGTGCCTGTTGACATACTTGAGGTGTTGATTAATTTTGATCCACCCTGTGGTTTTTAGTAGGATTTGTTGCCAATTTTGGGTCATCGAATGGTTAGGTTGGTTATGAACTGCTTGGGTTGTGCATTGGTTGGGCTATGTTTGGCTAGGCTATAAATGATCCTTACGTAGGTTTAGGGGTTTTAATGGGCATAATAAATGAGGCTTACTGGTGTCATACTTGTTCTGTTTGCACCTGTGTATGTTTGAATTGCTATTTTGTTTCCTCATGACTTGTTTTATCTGGTATTTGGTTGCTTACTTGGGCATGCTATTTTCTAGCTAGGTTTAGGGGTGGCCTTGATTTGAGTTTTCTTCTAGAATAAGCTTCATTCTCAATGCTTCTCAATTGTGCCTTTGCTTAAGTTGACACCTGTTCTTCATTGGGTTGCATGATTGCATTAAATTTTGTTCTCATTTAGTTGGAATGATTTGGTTAGAAGCATTTTTCATTATCTGTTTCAATGATACTAACCAGCACCATCTTCTTTTCAAGGTTTTCCTAATCATGTCAAAGCTTCAAAGAAAATTTGTTGAAAGTGGGCCAAGTCAGGATGATGACAGTGAGGCGATTCCTGTGTATGACCTAGCCACTTTCATTTCTCAAAAAGCCTTTGACTATTTCTGGAAACACTTGAGGAAGATAAACATCATACCAGAAAGGGGGTTCCATGACTTGAATGTGGTGCATTATCCAGCCATCTCACGTGCCACAGCTGCTTTTCATTGGGCAACTTTTGCTGAACATCCCACTGAAGAACCAGTACCTGCAGTGGTTAAAGAGTTCTATGCCAATGTCCATGCTGAGCAACGGTCTTCTACAACTGCTAGAGTTTGAAGATGGACAGTTGATTACTCAGTTGAGTGCATCTGGCAAGTCATGGACCTTGGCCCCCCTCCACTAGTCTGTTCGTACCGAGAGTTGCAATTACTTGAGGAGCAAGGGGCACCCCCTTTAGCACTGTGATGGACAGTATCTGTGACTTTACTTTTCCTGTTCAGGTTCAGAGGAACGCTGTTAATTTAATTAGATTTATTAAGCAAGAAAGTTTGCGCCGTGAGCTGCGCCCATGGAATCACTTTGTATGTTCTTGTTTGCTCCCCACTAAGCATAAGTCAGAAATCTATCCCGAGCATGCCTACATGCTTTACGCGATCCATAATCTTCTACAAGTGGATACTGGTCAAATACTTCATGATCAAATCCGACTATGCATCACCTCAAAGCTCAAGTCATTATTTTTTCCTTTCCTTATATGTCAACTATATGCATAAGCGAAGGTGGCTTGGAAGGACACTAAAGTCTGAGTTAAGTTAAATATTCCTATGACGGAGAGGGCAGTGCACACTATCATGACTGCCTAGGAAAAGCATAGGCATGGTTTAGCCCAGCCTCTAGTTGCAGCTCCAACACCTGCCTCTACACCAGCTCCCGAGCCTACCCCTGCACCTGTCCCACCACCTACCCCGGTGTTTGATGCTGCTTGGGCGGCGTCAGTTGATCAGCGCCTAGCTACTATCTATCAGAGCATCCACTGGTTAGCTATGGGTCAGGGATGCCTAATGGATGACTTTCTAGTGTTGCCACCAGTTACTGCTCCACCAGTTTCAGCTTCCCCTCCACCACCTGCTGATGATACTAAGATGGGCGCTGATGAGGATACTGACTTGTTTGATGAGGCCGATTTACTTTGAGGCACCAGGGCCTATTGCTTTCATGCTCTTTTCTGCTTTATTTTTTTTTCTATCTTTACTTTCAGTTCACTGTATGTACTTATTGAATACTTTCCTTCTTTTGTATACAGTGGGACACTGCATGACTTAGGTTTGGGGGAGAATTTTTTTTTCTGTTACTTGTTTAATCAGTTTTTGATGATATATATGGACTTCCCTCTCATTCCTTTGGTTTTGCATTGAGGTTAGAACAGTTCATTTTGTTAAAACTTTAAATCTTAGTTGTTAATAATTTTAGTTTGGTCTTGTTTTGCTTTTCCAAATTTGTGGATCTGAGAGTGCTTGATTAGGATTAGTGGGCTGATTGAATTATGCTCTAAATTAATGAGTGTGTTGAGAGGCAAGTTGAACTCATGCATATTGGAATTTTGATTTGACTATCCGATGATTGTGTGGATCACAAATATACCTCATTGCTTTGGAAATCACATGTAAAAAATTCAAATTTTGTGCTTACACTTTTTATATTTGTGTATGCGTGTATTTTCCTGTCGCATGTGTGGTAGATCTTGGAATATAAATGAAATGTATGATTGGAGAAAATTTATAAAAGGCATGTGTATAGTCATTTTGCATCTTAGAAGCTTGTCTGAATCCCTTTCAAGGCGAAATCCTAGGTGATGTGTTTTCAAGGAAATGACTAGGGCAATTCTTTGGACCGATTGAGCCTTTCAAGCCAACATTGACTGAATGAGTCCCCTAGTACCCCCTTTGAAGCCTAGTGTGCGTGTGTGCGGCCTAATTTTTCCTTCTTTAAACCTTATTTTTCCACCCTGTTATCCCTGCATGTAAAAAAATCATTTTACCCTTGATTACATGTCTTTTGTTAAATGCATGATCGGGCATTTTTTGTTGAGTTGAGCCAAATCAATTTTGCATGGTAATAGAAAATCAGGATCTTTTTGGAACAAGCTCTTGTTAAAAATCAAAATAAAAAAAAGTAAAAAAAAGAGAAATAAAAAAATAAAAAAGTATAAATAAATAAATTAAAAGAAGAAAAATAAAAATGTGTGAGCTGTACAAAAGGCAGCCTCTTTTGCAAAGAAAAAGAATGTGTACATAAAAAAAATGGAATAAAGAGAGTTGATTTTTTTTTCATATTGGATCTTTTTGTACATATTGCATGATTAGCTTGATTCAATGGAAGTGTGTGATTGTGTGTTTGATATTTGATTTTAAATCCTTCCATTTCCTTCTTAGCCATTACCCTTAGCCTCACATTACAAGCTTAAAAGACCCTTATGATTCTTGATCATGTGTTGCCCACATTAGTGGAGATAGGGATGAAAGACATTCTTATGCGAGTGCATGTGTATTTTATAGATTCATCCAGCTTGTTCTTCATGATTAGGAAAGGATCTTAAACACATGAATCAGGGAAATTATTCATTCATGTGCAAAAATTTGCATTCAAGGGTAATCATGATAATTGGGAAATTTGTTGCATGTGTGAACTTTGTGTGAGGTTGAGATGTGAATTCTGAGGGTATGAATAATGATTGGAAGCTGGATATGCTTTAGTTCAATTTATCCCATGTTTTTTTTTTGTTCTTTGTATTGGAGTATATTCCTTCTTCCCTTGCTTAGTTTAGTTTGCTCGAGGACTAGCAAATCTCTTGGTTTGGGGGTGTGATAACTTCTGGAAATGAAGTTATTTCACTTGAATTTGAATGTATATGAGCATGCCATCCTTAAGTTTTATAGGCCAAATGATCAATTCATGTAGGACTTTGATTATTTAAGCTTGTAATTGAGAATTGAATCTTTGAGGATTTTATTTAAAGAATTTGGATTGATCATGATCTGATGGACTTTGGCATTGTCTTGATGCAGGTATTCAAGATGGGAAGACCTTGGAAGGGATAAAGAAGCAAAGAAGAGCTAAAATGAAGAAGGATGCAAGAGAGAAGCAAGGGCAGCCAACCCATGCCTAGGCATGGCAAAATCACGCCTAGGCGTGGCCCTTGCAGTATTCCAGGATTCACAGGCAGAAAGCTCCACGCCTAGGCGTGTATACTTCACGCCTAGGCATGACTAGCACCTAACACCACATGCTTCATACCCACGCCTAAGCGTGGAAAAGCCAAGCCTAGGCATGGGAAAAATCCTGATCCACGAAAATTAGCTTTTAATATCTAATTTTAGGGATTGGAAGGGGATCTTCTGTTTTTGACCAAGCACGAACTTCATAGAGAAAGGGAGAGGAAGAGAAAACTTTGGAAGATTGAGGTGATTCAAATGAAGAATCAAGATCAAGGAGGAAGATCAAGCATTGGATTCTCACCATTCTTGTTCATTCTTTCCCTTTTCTCTCTTGATTTGTAATTTGATGGGTTTCATAACTCCATTAGTTTTCTCTTCTTTCATGATGTGTAACTAAACTCTAATCTAGGGGCTCTCTAGGATCTTGCTATGGATTTGAATATATTGTAAATTTGTTGGGTTGCTATCAATGAAATTGGTTTTGTTCTTCTGTATCTATGCTTAATGCTTATTGTTGATTGGCCATCAATTGCATAATTTTAGCATTCCAATTGAACTAGAAATAGGGTGTTGTGAATATGGATATGATATGGTTGATGTATGTTCAATTACATTCTATTGGGTTGAGTGTATTGATTAGCTAATGGGATGGACACATACTCATTAGTCATGCATAGCAAGTGTTTGATAATTGGTCTTAATGAGTGACTCTTATGCTAAATCATATGGACACATAGTGGTTTAGCTAAGTTTCACATGGGTAATTGTCCTAGACATAGGCCTTTACCTATTGCTTGTTTTTAGCTAGCAAAACCAACTCATTGTTAGGTACTTGTGAATTTTCAAATATTCATTGAAGTAGTAAGTGAATAGGGACCCCTAGGCTTTAATCATTCTCATCTTTCTCTTGTGGAATTGGTGTTCTATACTTTCTCATTTTGTTTATTTTAATTTGTTATTTTAATTGCAACTCACTCTCACAATTCAATTGCTTGGATAAGAATTTGTGGAAATTGGTTAAGTTTAGCATTTCTCTAATTGTCAATCCCTTGGGACATGATACTCCAACTCTCATATATTACTTGTCAACCCGTGCACTTGCGGATCACCACGAAACATTCTCCCATATCCTTCATTTCAAAATTGTTAGAGAGAAAGTTCTTAGTCTCATATAATAGATTGTGGTCATTAGCTGCAAGCAAGATGTCATCAAATACAGAATCAGAAATATAAACTTACTCTCATTGACCTTCAGATATATACACCCTCCGATCAATAGTATTTTCCTTAAATCTAAAGGAAACAATAATATCATTAAACTCAAGATACCACTGCTTAGAAGCATGTTTAAGTTCGTATATTGATTTCTTAAGTTTACACACCATATGTTTTTTCCCTTCAACTGAAAACCCTATTGGTTGATCTATGTACACTTCTTCCTCTAAATTCCCATTTACAAGAAGCAGTTTTCACATCCATTTAGTGCATAATGTAACACCCTCTTTAGAGTATTACATTTGAGACTTCAAACTTACCAAACTAGAACCATGTTATAAAAATTAATAATATTGTACGTACATTTTTTCAAGTATTTTTCTTTCGCGGATAATTTAAAATTAACAAAATAAATAAAGAACACAAGATATATCAAACCAAATAATATACATCATATACAACTAGCCTTTGTTCTTAAAAACTTTTATACATATACCATAACAGAATATAAACTCGCCTAATATCATACACCTAGTGAGAAGAGTACCCATCTGGATCCTCTTCCGGGTCCTCCTCGAATTCTTTAGCTGGAAAAAACCCTGGATGGTTCACGGTCCTACGGACTAGAGTCTGTGCAGATGACACAACTGAGTCCTCCCTAGGGGTACTATGACGACTACCCCACAACACACTAATAGGCATAACACACTCCAAATGCACATAAGTATTAAAAGAGAAAATAGAGACACCATGATAGGTCCTACTTAAAGTCACAGTCACATCCCCAAAATAAACAATACGCTCAATATCAGTGTCAAAGCGCCAGGGATAAGTGCCTCCTCAAAACTGCACTCTCATGTAACCAAGAAAACCAGGTCTCGACCCTATCTCAAAAATATCAACACACAACAGAGAGGAAGCAATCCTTCCTAGTCCTCTTCACATTCTTTATCAAACATACGCATAAATAGAATAATATAATAAAGAGGTGAGAACCCCTACATCAATACTAGCATGACAGCATATAAATGATAATGACAATTATACCATTCATATACAATAATAATAACTATATTCATTACATCATATAATCATTGCATCGAATAACAGATAATACCACAAACATATATATATATATATATATATATATATATATATGTATATATATATCACTACAGTATGACAACCGACTATGTATATGCACAACGAACCAATTTCCTACTCCATTGAGCTAAAACAGAATTTCGGAGAGAATGATCCAGAATATATGTCTGTATATCATCAGCATGAAGTCAAGTGCTATAATTTTATCAGTGTTCACATAATGGCTTATACAAGACATTCTATACCAGATCGCGAATAGAATAGTATCTGGTCGAGATCGTCGGAGCATTGCTCAGTCACCACGGCCCAGTGGAGCTACCAACGGTCCACTTGTGGGATACCTATGCTTCTACGCCTCCAAGATCAACAAGTGAATTACACTACCCAATTCGCACCCGTACTAAGGTGTAATTCATCTCCTAGGCAAAAAGCCTTAATAGACACTGTCTGTCAAATAATGCATGATCAATGTCTCAATGCATATCACAAGCCACTACTGGCTACAACCATACAGTGATAATTCCAGGTCCAGTATATCGGCCTGACAACAAACTGCTGTTTTACTCAATCGCGTAGCACTTTTATCGCATTATCACAATTGCGTAACACTTTTATTACGTTCTTAAATCGCATGCATTTTTTCAACATTTTTTCAATCGCGTAAAGATTTTAAAATGTTTCCTTAATCGCATAGCTAAAAATCACTATTTTTAAATCGCGTAAAGGTTTTTCTTTATATTTTCAATCGCGTAAAATATTTTCTTATTATTCTAAGCTCAATTTCAAACTTTTCTCATTTAATATAAAAATTAGACTTTAATTCCAATATTTTCTTACTAAATCACCTTTAAATAACATTTTTTCACATTTCCCCCAAAACCTACATTATTTTAATTTTAAATAAAATCTTTTCCATTTAACTTATTAAAAATCCTCTTAAATAAAATACTTTAAGTTTCTAATTTAATTCTCCATCCTATTTTTCAATACCATGGCCGAAATTCACTCTTTTGTTCAATGATAAAATTTATTCATTTCCCTTTTTATTTTGTAATTCCTTAATTAAATTTCTTATCACTAAATCATCTAGGTTAACATTTAATAAACCATTTTTGCATTGGATTACCCTTTTGGGTGCATAGTGGCCGTGAGCCACAATGGTCATTGGGACCATAATTTCTTTCCTTTCTAACACAATTTATAGCATACAACATACTCTAGTCATCACAATTTTACTATATCAAGTTCATGCATAATATTAAAGCAATAAAATCACTTAAAGCAAATAAATACAAATCACCCAAAAATTATACAAACACGGTGAATAAATCCTCACATGAAATTTCGTTCCTCACCACCATAATTGGTTGATGAGGTTAATCTCCCTCTGACCTTAGATGATGCTCCCTAAGCTCCTTGTATGCCTTTTTGTAGTAAACTTTCACCACCAAGTTGTTCTTAAAATCAAAGCAAACATACAAATATTAACATCTAAGGCTTGATTAAGATGACCATAGATCAAAATATGGTCTTACAACTTTAAAAATGAAACAAGAAATGAAGATTCAAGAACTTCACCTTAAAACTCTTGAACTTGAGCTTGAAGAAAACACTTGAAGATAGATGAATCAAAGATTGGTCTCAACACAAAAGTGTCTTAGAATGGTGTATGGATTCAAGATATAAGGTTATCTTGAATTATAGAAGATTAGACGATGGTTTTGGGTACTTTAGCTATGAGCTTTAGAGAGAAAATGTGAGAGAGAGTTTTGTGTTTTTGGTTTGCATGAAAGATGATAAGTTAGAAAATGTGATAGCAAAACTAGTTTTAGTCTCCTAGCTCCTTCATGGTCGTGGGACTCTTGTATGCAAGGTGGCCAAAATGAGTCATCCACCATGATTCATAAGTGTGTCACAAGTGAGTCACACCATGATTCATTAGATGAGTCACCTAGCTAGTCATAAGGTGAGTCACAGGAAAGAAAGATCTAGGCTCATGACTAAGCTCATGACAAAGCACCTACAAGATATTTACCAGTTGGTTATTAACCAATAGACAAAAGCTACTGCTATTTGTTGTCTAATGAATAATAATATTACATAATGGATAATAACATTATCCTATGGATAATAGAATGGAACAAAAACTCATATAAAGAAAATTTTTGAAAATTGTTTCCGGTTTCGGGTTTAGTAAGTTTCCCCAACCCCTCTTTAACAGTCCAAAACTTTCTGGTCCTAAAAATTTTTTATTTTTTCAGGCCCGCCTCAAACACACATACAATCCAAAATAATTAAAATAAATTAAATTTCATACAAATTCAAAAAAATTGTAAAACTCATAAATATCAATAAAATGAAAATTTGGGGTGTTACAACTCTCCTCCTCTAAAAAGAATTTCATCCTCAAAATTTTTCTTACATTAAAATAAATATGGATATTGTTCTTTCATCTTGTCCTCAAGCTCCCACGTTGCATCTCTAGTTACGTCATTCCAGGTTACCTTCACTAAGGCAATTGCTTTCCCTCTGAGTTACTTCACTCCCCTATCCTCGATCTTAACAGGAAGTGTCTCATAGGTCAAGTTCTCTTTCAATTGTACCGCATTTGGAGCTATGACATGGCCTGGATCAGGAATATACTTTCGTAATTGTGACACATGAAAGACATTATGGAGAGTAGAAAGAAAAGGCGGTAAGGCTATTTGGTATGCTACCGGACCTATCCGACGAAGAATTTGATATAGTCCAATGAATTTAGGAGTAAGTTTTCTGGACTTTATAACCCGTCTGACCCCAGTCATGGGTGTAACTCTTAACAACACATGCTCATCTTCCTCAAACTCAAGAGGTCTCCTTCTCTTGTTAGAATAGCTCTTCTGTCGAGTCTGAGTTATCCGCACCTTTTCTTAAATCATCTTAACTTTTTCCATCGTTTGTTGCACAAGCTCAGGTCCTAACGCGAAACTTTCCCCATCTTGATACCAACACAAAGGTGTTCTACATCGTCGTCCATATAATGCCTTATAGGGTGCCATCCCTATGCTTGAGTGGAAACTATTATTGTAGGTGAATTCTATCAGAGGTAAGAATTCATCCCAACTTCTAGACTGTTCTAACACACAAGCCCTTAACAGATCTTCCAGCGACTGAATTGGTCTCTCCGACTGACCATCTGTTTGTGGATGATAAGCATAACTTAAACGAAGTTTTGTCCCCATTGCATCTTGCAAACTTTACCAAAACCTTGACGTAAACTGTAACACCCCCTTTAGGACATCACATTTACGGATTCAAATTACCAAATTAGAACCAAGTTATAAAAAACTATTAATATTATACGTACGTTTTTCAAACATTTTTCTCTTTCACGGATAAATTAAAAACTAATAAATAAAATAAAATACAAAATATACTAAATCAAAATAATTTACATTATTTACATACCAAGTTTTTATACTTAAAAAAAACATCAAACTTTGTCCTCAAAATAACTATACAGGTATTGTAGCCCAAACATAAACTAACCTAGTACCAGTCCTCTAATCAGAAGAATCCTCACTCGGATATTCATCTAGGTCCTCCTTAGACTCCTCGTCAGACAACAACCTAGGATGGGTTACAAGGCTACGGACTGGAGTCTGTGCAGATGAAACTACTGAGTCCTCTGTAGGAGTGACACGACGAGTACTCCACAGAAACTCCATAGGCATAGTAAAACGTAAATGCACAAAAGCACTAAAAGAAAATATAAGGATCCCATGAAAAGTCCTACTAAGGGTAACAGACACCCCTCTAATATACACCACATGATCCTCATCAGTATTATAACACCAAGCATTCGTGCCTTCTCTAAACAACACTTTCACACATCCCAGAAAACCCCTTGACGCCATTTCAGCTAACAAACAGACTAACACAGACAGAAATGAGGTGATCCTTCCTCCTTCTCTTCCTCTTCACACTCTTTATCAAACATACAAATAAACAGAATAACATAGTAAAGAGGTGAGATCCCCTACATCAATACCATCATGGCAGTAAAAAGACAGTAAAATAACATGCTATTCATACACAACATTTAATAGATATATTCATAGCATCATATAATCATTGTATTAAAAAGTAAATAATTACTACCATATATATATATATATCACAACAAAATGATGACTGACTATGCACATGTACAATGAACCGATTTCCTACTCCATAGAGCTAAACTCAATTTCGGAGAGAATGATCCAGAAGATATGTCTGTATATCGGCCGCCTCAGACTAAGTGCTATAATTTTCAATGTGCACATCAGGCATTATACAAGACATTCTACGCTAGATCGTGAATAGAATAGTGCATTGTCGAGATCGTCGGAGCATTGCTCAGTTACCATGGCCCAGTGAAGCTACCTACTGTCCACTTGTGGATTACTCGTGCTCCTATGCCTCCAAGTTCAACATGGGAACTACACTACGCAATTCACACCCGCACTTAGGTGTAATTCAACTCCTAGTCAACAATAGCATTAATAGACACCGTCTGTCAAACAATGCATGTCAAATGACTTTATGCATACTATGAGCCACTACTGGCCACAAACACACAGTACTAGTTCTGGGTCTAGTTTATCGGCTCGACAGCAAAACTTGCTGTTGTTCTCAATCGCGTAACATTTTTATCACATTTTTACAATCGCAGAAAACTTCTGTTACATTTTCAAATTGTATAATGATTTTTCAACATTTTCTCAATCGTATAGAGATTGTAAAACGTTTTCTCAAATCACATAGTTAAAAATCACCATTTTTAAATCGCATAAGAGTTTTTTTTACGTATTTTTAATCTCGTAAAACATTTCCTTCATATTTTAAGCTCAAATTAAAACTTTTCTTGTTTAATATAAAAAATTGGAATTAAATTTCAATATTTCCTTATTAAATCCCTTTTGAATAATATTTCTAACATTTTTCTCAAAATCTATATTTTTTAATTTTAAATAAAATCCTTTTCCATTTAATTTATTTAAAATTCATTTAAATAAAATACTTTAAATTCCTAAATTACTCCTTAGTCCTAAATTCATTCTAATAGCCGAAAATCACTTCTTAATTAGTGATAAAAATATATTCATTTCCATTTTTATTTTGTAATTCCTTAATTAAGTTTATTACCACTAATCCTCTAAATTAACATTTAATAAAACATTTTGCATTGTATTTTCCCTTTAGAGGGCTTAGAGGCCGTGAGCCTCAATGGCCATTGGAGCCAAAATTTCTTTTCTCACAAGCATGATTTATGACATACATCATATTTTAAGCATCAAAATTCTACTCTAACAAGTTTATACATAATATCAAACCAATAAATCACATAGGATAAATAATTACAAACCACACAATCACACCAAATTTTCGTGTCCCTCACCACCATGAGTGGTTGATGAGGTTAATCTCCCTCTTACCTTAGATGTAGCTTCCCAAGTTCTTTGTATGATCCTTTGTATAAACTTCCTCCACCAAGTAACTCTTAAAATTTAAGTAAACACAATAAATAAACATTCAAGGTTAGAGTAAGACAACCATAGATCAAATATGGTTTTAGAATTTCAAGAATCAAATAAGAAATCAAGTTTCAAGAACTTTACCTTGAAACCCTAGAACTTGAGATGAAAAATCAAGCTTGAAAATGGTTGAATCAAGTCTTGATCACAACATCAAAGATGCTTAGGATGATGTTTGGAATCAAGTTGTATGGTTGGTTTAAATTATGAGAGATTGGAAGGTAGATTTAGGTAGTGAGGCCGTGGGCTAGGAAAGAGAAAATGAGAGAAAATGGTGTTTAGCTTTGAGAGAAAAGGTGATAGCTTTTAGAAATGTGATATTTTGTCTCCTAAACCCTTATGGTCATGAGACTTCATGGAGAGAGAAAGAGATATTTTAATTTACTACAAGCCATCACAACCATTGATTCAAGCAAGGGTTGATATTCAAAGCTTCTTTACTAAGCATACCCCTCACAACCATTGATTAGATCAAGGGTTGATATCCAAAGCTTCTTCACTAAGCTTGCCCCTCACAACCATTGATTAGATCAAGGGTTGATATGCAAAGCTTTCCCTCCAAGCTTGTTTCTAATTGGTTATGCATAAAGTTGTCATAACCATCATATTTGACCAAGCTAGATATTTTCTAGATATTTTCAAAAACTATTACTCAATGAATAATAGCTACTGCTAGTTATTGTCCAATGGATAATAACATTACCCAATGGATAATAGCTTTACCCAATGGATAATAACTTTATCCAACAGATAATAAAAACTCAGATAAAGAAAATTTTTATCAGCTATTTTCGATTTTGGGTTTAGTAAGTTCCCCCGACCCCGCATTAATAGTCTGAAACTTTCTAGTCCAAGAAAATTTTTTATTTTTTCGGGCTCGCCTTAAATACACATACAGTTCAAAATAATATTAAAATAATTAAAATTATTTAAAAATTCTCAAAAATTCACAAAAATTCATAAATATTATAAAACTCATAAATATCCAAAAAAATAAAAAATTAAAGTGTTACAACTCTCCCCTTCTAATAAAATTTTGTCCTCGAAATTTCTTTTAGATTAAAATAAATGAGGATATTGCTCCTTCATCTTATCTTCTAGCTCCCACATCGCATCTCTGGTGACATCATTCGAAATTACCTCCACTAAGGTAATTCCTTTTCCTCTAAGTTGCTTCACTCTTCGATCTTCGATCGTTACAGGAAACGTCTCATAGGTTAAGTTTTCTTTCAATTGTACCGTATCCAGAGCTATAACATGGGTGGGATCAGGAATATACTTTCTTAATTGGGACATATGAAAGACATTATAGATATTTGAAAGAAAAGGCGGTAAGACTATATGATATGCTATCGGACCTATCCGACGAAGAATTTGATATGGTTTGATAAATTTAGGAGTGAGTTTTCTAGATTTTATAACCCGGTTGACCCTAGTCGTGGGTGTAACTCTTAAATGTACATGTTCACCTTCCTCAAACTCAAGTGATCTCCTTCTCTTATCAGCATAACTTTGCTGTCGACTTTGAGTTATCCTCATCTTTTCCTGAATCATCTTCACATTATCTATCGTTTGTTGCACAAGTTCAGGTCCTAAAGTAAGATTCTCCCCATCTTGAAACCAACACAAAGGAGATCGACATCGTTGCCCAGACAATGCCTCGTAGGGTGCCATCCTTATGCTTGAGTGATAGCTATTGTTCTAGGTGAATTCTATCAGAGCCAAGAATTCATCCCAACTTCCAGACTGTTCTAGAACACAAGCCCGTAACAGATCTTCCAATGACTGAATCGTTCTCTCTGATTGGCCATCTATTTGCGGATGATATGCAGAACTTAAATGAAGTTTAGTCCCCATCGCTTCTTGCAGACTATGCCAAAACCTCGACGTAAACCTTGGGTCTCTATCAAAAATAATGCTGGAGGGTACACCATGAAGTCTAATGATCTCGCCAATGTACACTTGAGTCAACCTTTCCATTGAATATCTCATATTAATAGGCAAGAAATGTGCTGACTTCGTAAGCTGATCAACCACTACCCAAATAAAATCATAACCCTTTCGAGTCTTGGGCAAACCAACAACAAAATCCATAGCGATGCTATCCTATTTCCATTTAGGAATAGCCAAAGGTTGCAACATTCCAGATGGTCTTTGATGCTCAACCTTTGCTTTTTGACAAACCAAACATGACAATACATATTCTGTAACATCTCTCTTTATCCCTTGCCACCAATACAACCACTTCAAATCATGGTACATCTTGGTCGCTTTAGGGTGCATACTCAACTTGCTTCTATGGGCTTCCTTGAGAATTAATCTTCTCAGTTTTGAATTACTTGGCACACAAATTCTATCTCCAAATCTTAGAATTCCATCAAGTCCTTCATTAAACAATGTCTCCGCACCTTGCTTTACAAGCTCTCTCTCGTTCTGCAAAAATTCATCACCTTTCTGCTCCTCTCGAATTTCTTCTATCAGACTATTTGAAATGGCAATCATATTCAAACAAATCCTCCCTAGCGTCTAATCCACTGACAACCACATATTCCTGAATTGCTCTATCAATTCATTCTCTTTAATCATCATAGCAGATACACTAAGTACTTTTCTGCTCAAGGCATCTGCTACGACATTCGCCTTTGCAGGGTGATACTGTAGTTAAAAATCGTAGTCCTTCAAAAATTCTAATCATCTTCGCTGCCTCATATTCAACTCCTTTTGATCGAACAAATACTTCAAACTTTTGTGGTCACTATAAACATTGAAGGTTGCTCCATAAAGAAAATGTCTCCATATCTTCAACGTAAACACCACTGCCACTAATTCCAAATCATGAGTCGGATAATTCTTCTCATGCACTTTCAACTGCCTTGAAGTATACGCCACGCAATTTCTATTCTGCATCAACACATAACCCAAACCCAAATATGAAGCATCACAATACACTTCAAACGGTTCATTGCGATCAGGAAGAATCAACACCGATGCAGTAGTCAAACGTTTCTTCAGCTCTTGGAAACTTTCCTCCCATGCATCAGTCCATGCAAAGACTTGATTCTTTCTTCTGAGTTAAGTAAGAGGTCCTGCTATCTTTGAAAACCCTTCAATAAACCTTCGATAGTACCTGGCCAGTCCAACAAAATTACGAATCTCCGTCACTGTCTTCGGCCTTTCCCACTGAAGAACTGACTCTACTTTTACTGGATCCACTGTAATCCTATCCTTTGAGATTACATGCCCCAAAAATTGAACTTCATTCTGTAACGCCCCTTTTTGGGAGGGAACGTCACATTACAATTTACGATGTGAAAAATTTAAAACATAAATTAAGACCCGGTTCATTACATCATAATTAAACTTATTTGATTATAGCTGTCTAAATAAAATGATGAATATTTTTTTATTAAATATATATATTTGTACTCGATAACCTGTTCATCAAGTAAGTATTCAAATGTGCTAATACTTATAAGAGATTCATAAGTACGTATATATATTTTTGTCTAATTGTAAGCGAAAAACATAAATACTAATCCATATATCCTTGCAAGAGATACATCATATATATATATATATATATATATATATATATATATATATATATATATATATATATGTACTATTTAAATACAGACTGTGAGTCACTAAATACATCAAGGCTCATAAAAAAGAAGTTTAAGCTTTACAAGCCCCTAAAAATGATATACAGACCCCCAAAATGAATGTCAAGCCCCAAAAGACAGATAGCCATCAGTGACTATCGACAGAATCAGCCCCTAAGGAGAGAAGGAAAGAACCGTGTCAGGATCCTCCTCAGTTTCCTCCTTGGGGTCTTCCTCGTCGGAGGAAACCCTCATTGGAGCCACCGAATTACGAGCCGGGGCTCGGGCTATGGAAAGGAATAATCCTCCCATGGAGTGTAATGACGATCACCCTACATGTCCCTAATGGGCATGTAAAACTCTAAATGTAGCCTAACACTGCAGGTGTAGATGGGCGGATCATAATGCCCCTAAGCCAGCGATACCGTCATGTCCCCCACATAGACACAGTGATCTAAACTGTAATTAATGTGCCAGCAGTCTGGACCTTCGAGAAAGGCCAGACGCACATAACCCAAAAATCCTCATGGACGCGCCGTCATGATCCAAAGCAGGTGCTAGTCGAAGTCAGGCCAAAATTTGGGAGATTCGTGAGCTTCACCCCATTCACTGACATCTTCTATAGAACATAAATATAGACAGAATAGCAGAAAATACAGAAAAGAGGTAAGACATTCTACATTCATTACCTATTAAGGTAGTAAAGAAACAAAATGGTGTATAATGCCCACATAACATTTCAGAAATGGTAATCAGCATTAAAAATAGATAATAAACGACTTAGCATTTACAGGTAGTTATAATGGTGACAAGATAATAGTTTAAATTGTCATATAATTAAGTGAATATCAACTAATATGGCGACTAACTATGCAAATGCATATGGTACCAATAATCCTACTTCATGGAGCTAGATACAAAACATCGGAGAGAATGATCAGGGGGACATGCCAGTATCTCATCAGTCGTAAATTCAAGTGCTTTCTAGAAAATATTAATCATTTTGTGCAATAAGGCTTTATACAGCGGCATTCCCACAAGATCGCGATATAGAACAGTGTCTCAGTCAAGATCGTCGGTGCATTTATAACAGTTTGTCACACGGCCCAGAGGGGCTACCAACTGTCCACTGTGAGACGCCCGTGCCCCGACGCCCCCAAGGTCAACTACAAGACCTACACTAGTCTATTCGCACCTGCACTAAGGTGTGATTCAACTCCTAGGCAACATGGCCTTAACAATAGTCCACCGGACTTTCACAATGCATGATGACTCAATGCATATTCATGTATATCCAACAATGATATACTTTTCTTATAAAATCTTTCTCAATGCATGTTTTAATCATGCTCACCATGGATATTCAAATTCATAAATCAATCACATATGATTCAATAAAATCATAACTTCATTTGTCTAATTTGTTAGGACGAATAGTCTTTTTCACAATTTTATAAATGCTAATCATTCAATTCAAGATTTAAGATTTGTATTTAAGTTATCAGGGTTAGAGAACTCTAATTCCAATATTTTCAAGCTAAAATCCTTAAATTTTGGGCTTGGTAATCGATTACATAGACCTTGTAATCGATTACAAGCCTAACAGAAGCCCTGTAATCGATTACAAGCTAGATGTAATCGATTACATCTTGCCCAGAAACCTTGTA
Organism: Ormosia semicastrata; assembly: GCA_029884595.1. Lineage (NCBI taxonomy): Eukaryota > Viridiplantae > Streptophyta > Magnoliopsida > Fabales > Fabaceae > Ormosia > Ormosia semicastrata. The sequence goes on along the minus strand of JAQQTO010000062.1, from coordinate 10,543,731 downwards.
ATTGATTACATGAGCCATGTAATCGATTACAAACTGTCTAGAAGCCTTGTAATCGATTACATCATCCATGTAATCGATTACAAGTTGTCCAGAAGCCTTGTAATCGATTATATGAGCCATGTAATCAATTACAACCTGTCCAGAAACATATTTCGCAGTTCCAGAAGCTTGGTAATCGATTACATGAACCATGTAATCGATTACAAAGTGAAAATTTACAGAAAATAGAGTCTCTAAACCATTTTAATCCAAACCAAACCATCAAACCTCAACTACAACATCATAATCATATCATACAAGCACTTATGGCTCAACCAAGTCACCAATCCATCAACATACATCAAAATCATGCTATCCAAATAATCAAAACACAACAAAATCATTCAAACAAATGGGTGTCCTATAAATGGGTTTCACCCCATCAACACAACAAAGAGTTTCTCACCACCAAAATGGGTTGAAGAGAATAATCTTCCTCTTACCTTAAGAGACAACAAGGAAAATGAGTTCTTTTCAAGCTTTTCGTCCACCACCCATAAGAAGAATCTAAGATGATCAACTCCCCAAGTTAGCCATTAAAACTTGAAGAAAGGAGTCCTTAGTCACAATGGTGACCAAGGGCCACGAAAATGAGGAGAAAAAGAGAGGATAGTTGAAAGCTTTACCTCAAAGCTTCAAGCTTTGGAGCTGGGCTACAAAGGATAAAAATGGAAGAGTCAAGAGGCGTCCCACAAAGAAGGAAGCTTAGAGATGGTGAGGGGAAACAATGGTTTATGTTGGCTTGAGCAAGGAACTTGAAAGCTTAACAATGGTGGTATGTGTACAGCCGTGTGGGAGAAGAGAGAAAGAGAGAGAGACGTGCATGAGGGAGGGGGGAGAAATGAGAGAAATGAAATGTGAGTGATTAAATTAAGTGAAGCTCATAATTTTGGCTCCACATGGGAGCAAGCTACCGTGTGGGAGTGGGAAGGAGGAGAGAAAAGATGAAGCTTCTTTGAGAAGCTTGGGAGGAAGCTTCCTTGAAGCTTCCTTGAGGCTTCCTTGAGAAATTTCGCACGCTTCTCGATAAAGTGAAGTGTGGGGTCACTTAGATGATGTCATAAAAGTAACTAGATAGAAATAATCTACTAAAGCTATTACTCCGTGGACAAAATTTATAGTTAGCAGAAATAATATTTTATTATTTCTCAAAAAATTAAATATTCTGTGATTTTATTTATCAGATAAAATCTCTTAAAACGTAAATCTCGTAAACTATGCTCAGCCTCGGGTTTAGTAAGATCCTCTATCGATGGTTCCACAGCTCAAAGTTTACTAGCCTCAGGGAAACTATTTCATTTTCCTGACTCCGCTCAGTGTGCACATAAAATGAGAAATATATTAAAATATTCAACATCTCCAGAAAAATCCACAAAAATTCTCAAAAATCATAAATATTATAAAATGATTATTTATGATAAAACAAATAATTTTCGGGGTGTTACAACTCTCCCCTTCTAAAAAGAAATTTTGTCCTCGAAATTTTCATACCTTAGAATAGTTGTGGGTGTTGCTCCTTCATCTTGTCTTCCAATTCCCATGTTGCATCTCTGGTCTTTTTGTTCTAGATCACTTTCACTAATGAGATTTCCTTTCCTCTGAGTTGCTTTACTCTCCTATCTTCAATTTTTACAAGAGGTGCCTCATAGGTTAAGTTCTCTTTCAATTGTACTATATCCGGTGCTAAGACACGGTTCGGGTCAGGAATATATTTTCGTAATTGTGACATATGAAAGACATTGTGAAGGTTTGAAAGAAAAGGTGGTAAGGCTATCTGGTAAGCTACTGGACCTATCCGGCGAAGAATTTGGTAAGGTCCAAGGAATTTAGGAGTGAGTTTTCTAGATTTCAGAACTCGGTCAACCCCATTCGTTAGTGTGACTTTAAAAAACACATGCCCGCCTTCCTCAAACTCAAGAGGCTTTCTCCTCTTGTCCGTGTAGCTCTTCTGCCGACTTTGAGCCATCCTCATTTTTTCCTGAATCATTTTTACCTTTTCAGTTGTCTGCTGTATAATATCAGGACCAACTGCAAGGTGCTCACCATCTTGGTACCAACACAGAGGTGTTCGGCACCGTCGTCCATACAGAGCTTCATAAGGTGCCATCCCTATGTGGTGTGTGAAATTTGCAAGTGTACGGTTTCATCGTCAAGTAATAAAAAGATCGAATCCACAGGGACTGTGTCTATGAATACCAATTAATTAATTAATTCAATTAAATTAAACAAAAAGGGAATATGATTGTTGATTAACAAGAACGTAATAACAAACTAATAAAATAAAAATCAAAGTGCAGAATTTAGAACAAAGATAGCAAGTTATCAAGAAAGGGGTTTTCAGATTCAAGAAAGCTTCTAAGATTGGGATACCACAATGATACAAGATAAATCCTAATTGACAACCCTTTTTATTAAATCTAAAATTCAATTGAAGGTGAATTACCCTAAATTAGTTGATGTTCTTTCTCAAGATACAAGATCCGTGCCCAATTAAACTAATTCTTACTCTCGTGGTAATTGAATTTAAATTGAACCCATTAAGCTTTGTGGTAATTCATTGAATCCTCGAAAGGCTAAAACTACTCTCATGATTTAGACCTTAAGTTCAATTCTTATGGTTCCAACACTTAGATTCACCTCTTAGTACATCCCTAAATGCCTATGAGATGCAAATAAGTGGCTAGCAAATTCACATGAATAAAAGTAATAAGGATTGAATCAAAGAACATTCAAGATTAATAAAAGGGAAACAACGTCAATTAATCATTATCAATATATCAAAAAGCATTGCCCAATCCTAGAAATAAAAGAAACTACTCAGACATAGAGAAGAAGAAATCAGAAAACATGTTCTTAAACATCCAAACCCGTAATCCAAGAGAGAAGAGGGAAGAAAGATCAAGAACCCAAGCCTCCAATGTGCCTCCTTGAAAACCAAATTAGAGCCCCCCTCATTCTATTCAGAGCATCTATTTATAGCCTAGGGTTTTCATTGGCTAAAAGGCCCCAAAAGAAATAAAAATAAAAACTAAAATTCTGCTGTGCGCTGCGAACCACGGCCGTGGTTCTCTCTGCCAGAATTCCATGGGGCCGTGGATCATTCCATGGCCAGGCCGTGGTTCTCTCTGCCACAGGCCAATTTTGCATGCTGTTGAGTTCCACGGCCGTGGTTATTTCCACAGCCAGGCCGTGGAACTCTCTGGAAGTCTCTTTTGCACCTTTTTGCTATCCATAAAGCTCCAACTTCAATCATGCAAGCTTCCATCCATTCCAAGGCCAATTTAGCACCAATCCTACACAATAACACCACAAACACCGCCTTTATCCGAACTAAGGGAAAAACAAACAAAAAGGGAAACTAAAATGTCTAAAATGCCTAAGAATACATGCAAAACAAGAACAAAACATGATGTTGTTTCACACACATCACTATGCTTGAATGAAAATTGTTGTTGTACGTGAACTCTACTAATGGTAGAATTTCGTCCCAACTTCCAGTCTGTTCTATAGCGCAAGCCTTGAGCAAATCCTCCAACGATTGGATTGTAGCTTTGTTCCCAATCCTCTTTGCAAACTTTGCCAAAACTTGGAAGTAAACCTTGGATCTCTTTCAGAAACCATACTGGTAGGCACACCATGTAGCCTAACAATCTCACCGATGTACAGTTGGGTCAGCTTCTCCATGTTGTGTCTTATGTTGATCAATAGGAAGTGTGCTGACTTCGTGAGTCGATCAATGATTACCCATATCGAGTCATAACCCTTCCTGGTCATCGGTAATCCAACCACAAAATCCATCACAATGCTGTCCCATTTCCATTCGGGAATAGATAGAGGTTGCAACAGTCCTGACGGTCTTTGGTGCTCTACCTTTGCTTTATGGAAAACTAGACAAGAAGACACACATCTGGTAATATCGCTCTTTATTCCATGCCACCAAAATAACTTCTTCAAGTCTTGATACATTTTAGTTATTCCCGTAAACATTTTCAACTTGCTCGTGTGAGCATGTTTGAGAATATACTCTCTGAGTTCTTGATCCCTGGGTATACAAACCCTACCTCGGAATCTTAGAATCCCATCTATTCCTTCCTCGAATGTCGTTGCATTACCTTGCCTCATCAGCTCTCTTTCTTCTTGCAAGAACTTATCAATTTTTTTATTTTTCCCGGATATCTTCCATTAATTCGTTTAAGATAGTAAGCATGTTCATGCAAATTTTTCCCAGTGTTAACTCCACGAAAGACCATACATCCCTGAACTGTTCTATCAGATTTTTTTCCTTAATCATCATGGCTGATATACTGAGCATCTTCCTACTCAATGCATCTGCTATGACGTTTGCCTTTCCAGGGTGATACAAAAGTCAAAAATCATAATCCTTCAAGAATTCCAACCACCTGCGCTGTCTCATATTCAGTTCCTTTTGATCATATAAGTACTTCAAGCTCTTGTGGTCACTGAAAATGTTGAACGTCGCCCCATACAGGAAGTTCCTCCATATCTTCAAGGCAAACACTACAGCTGCTAACTCCAAGTCATGTGTTGCATAGTTCTTCTCATGCACTTGCAACTGTCTCGAAGCATAAGCCACCATTTTCCCATTTTGCATAAGTACAGCTCCCAATCCTTGATTTGAATCATCGTAGTACACTTCGAACTGTTCATCCAGATCAAGTAGAACTAACACTGGTAAAGTAGTTAACCGTCTCTTCAATTCTTGGAAACCTTCTTCGCAATTATCAGTCCATTCAAAAGCTTGGTTCTTTGTTGTGAGTTGAGTGAGAGGTCCTGCAATTTTAGAGAATCCTTTAATGAACCTCTGATAGTATCTAGCCAAACCCACAAAGCTTCAGATTTCTGTCACTGTCTTTGGTCATTCCCATTGTAAAACTACTTCTGTAACACCCCGAAAATTATTTATTTTATCATTAATCATCATTTTATAATATCTATAATTTTTGGGAATTTTTGTGAATTTTTTTGGAAACGTCGAATATTTTAATATATGTCTCCTTTTGCATGCACACTGAGCAGAGTCAGTGTAACACCTCGGAAATGATTTGTTTCATCATGAATAGTCATTTCCCAATATTCGTGATTTTTGGAGATTTTTCTGGAATTTTTCGGAGACGTTGAATATTTTAATATATTTCTCGTTTTATGTACACACTGAGCAGAGTCAGTCAAACGCCCCATAAAATTGTTTGTTTCATGACAATATCTATTTTTTAATATTTGTGATTTTTAGGAATTTTTGTGGATTTTTCCTAAAACGTCAAATATTTTAGTATATTCTTCGTTTTGCGTGTGCGCTGAGTGGAGCTGGGATAACAAAATGTTTTCCTTAAGGCTGGTAAACCTTGAACTGTCAATGTGTCAACGGGGGATCTTACTAAACCCGAGGCTGGGCACAATTTACGAAGTTTATATTTTTTAAGATTTTATCTGATAAATAAAATTGCTGTATCATAAAATTATCCGATGAATAATAAAATATTATTTTCATCAACTGTAACTTTTATTCACTAGGAAAATAATTCTAACAGTGTAATTAATCATCTGTTCAAGAGTATTTAATTAAAGAGACAAGTTTACTTTGTACTTTATTGAGAAACGTGTGAAGCTTCTCAAGGAAGCTTCTAGGAAATTTCCTCCAAGCTTCCCAAGGAAGCCATGCACTCCCTCTCTCCTCTCTCCACACTCATGGCTGCTACACACTTTGGGGGGGGGGGGGAATTTGTGCTTTCACATAATTAATTATACTACATTAAGTTCAAAAACCTAAAAAGCTATCATCTTTATTTTCCTATGCACTTTTTCTCTCTACCTTTTTCTTCATTTGAATTTTTCTCCTCCTTCTCTCTACCCAAGCTCATGGCCAGCAACCTCCTTTTGCCTCCACCACCACTAAAAATTCAACCAACCCCATTTTCTTAATCTCCTCCATCACCAAAACATTTCTCTAGTTGGTGGTTCTTCGAAAAACCTTCATCTTCACCATTTTCTTCAAGCTTCAAGCTTAGGGTTTTTGGGTAAGCTTTTTGATTCTTCACTCTGTTTTACCCATTTTCATTTTTATGGTCTCCTTTGTGACCATCCATGCCATATTTTTCAAGCATTGGTGTTGTTTTGATGAGATTAAAATTTTAGGGTTCTTGGTGGTGTCCAATCCGAAAATTGTAAGGAAATTCTAGGAGGCTTCTCTTGTTTTCTTCTTTTAGGTAAGAGGAAGACACTCCTCCTCAACCTCTATTAGTAATAAGAAACCTTGTTTATGATTGATTGTGAGAAAATCCTATTGAGGGTTATTCTTTGTTTGCATGATTGATATGTTTACATGTTAGTTGTAATTTATTTAAGCTATTGGATTGATTGATTATGCATATTGATATGTTTGAATGGATTGGAAGGCATGAAATGGAAGAAAATAATTTTGGATTCCCTCTTGAATGGCTACGGTTTTGGGGGCCCAAAATTAGGGTTCTTGATGAATAATTGTAACAAGTGGAAGACATAATTAATCAAGTGTACATTATGTAATTAATGGAATGAAAAATTTGGGAACTTAATTCCCTAGGGAGGCCACGGCCTCTAGGGCCATTTAGGGCTTGATTATGCAACTTTGGTAACCTTGGAACTTAAATAATCAAGTGATTAAATTATTGGTAATGGGATCGAAAATTAGCAAATTGGAAGATTTGGATATACTTTGAGATTCATAAATTTTAAAGAACTAAGAATGAAATTTTTCATAAGACTTAGGGTAATTTTAATTAGGGAAAGAACAAGAGAGTGTGAGACTTTGAGACCCTTAGAATAACTTTCTAAGAGTATAAGAATAAATTACCTTGGAGAATTTAATTAATTAAGAGAATTCCTCAAGAGAAGAAACTTTGTAAGAAAGGTTAAATCTACATAAGAATTCATAATAAACCTTAAAAATGTATTAATTCATTTAATTCCAATATTATGATGTTGTGGGTCCATGTGAGTGACCAATGATGTGTTGATACTTAGTTTGGCCAATTGTGGCATATTGTGGAAAAGTATGTAATGATGAACATACATGTTTATGCATAGAGTTGTCATGCATTGTGAATGTCCGTTTGACTGTTGATAAGGCTGAGTTGCCTAGGAGATGAACACACCTTAGTGCAGATGCGAGTAGACTAGTGTAGGTCATACTGTTGACCATGGGGGCGTCGGGGTACGGGTACCCCACAATGGACAGCTAGTAGCTCTTCTGTCCATGGGACAAACCGATGCAAACACACCGACGATCTTGACCAGGCACTGTCCTATGTCATGATCTAGCGTAGACTGTCTGTACAATGCCTTGATGTGTACGTGGATAAACTGATGAATTATAGCACTTTGGCGGCAGCAGCCAAGTTGCAGACGTGTCTCCTGATCTTTCTCTCCGACTGTTTATGTCTAGCTCTTTGGAGTAGGATTTTGACTTTGTATGCATATGCACAGTGGGTCCATGTATCATCTGGCATCTATTTATTATTATAATTGGAACTGTTGTATTACTGATATATAATTTCCTGTAACTGCTTATTTGTCTATTTCTGCTATTTAATGCTTATGATTATTATTTGATATGCTCTGTGGGCGCTTCGCGCCGTTTTGTTTCTTGCTGCTATAATTGGTAATGATGGTAGGATGTCTTACCTCTTTCCTGTGTTTCTATTATTTTCTATTTGTATAATTGGCATACAGTTTCTCCTTCAGAACCTAGAGAACTATATTGAGGTGTTTAGCATGATCCTCCCAATTTTGAGAGTACATCAGGATGTCGTCAATGAAGACAACCACAAATCAGTCCAAGTAAGGACGAAAGATTCGGTTCATGTAGTCCATGAAGATGGCAGGTGCATTTGTTACGCCAAATGGAATCACAAGATATTCGTAATGATCGTATCGGGTACGAAAAGCCGTCTTGGAAATGTCCTCTGCCTTTACTCTAATCTGATGGTAACCCGATCACAGATCGATCTTAGAGAACACTGCTGCTCCTTTCAGTTGATCCATTAAATTGTCTATCCTCGAAAATGGATACTTGTTCTTGACCGTGACCTTATTCAGTTGGCGATAGTCCACACATAATCGCGAGGTACCATCCTTCTTTCGGACTAGCAACACTGGCACTCCCTAGGGTGGCACACTAGGTCTAACGAACTGCTTTTCCAAAAGCTCTTCCAACTGCTTCTTAAGCTCTGCCAATTCCGATGGTGACATTCTATAAGGTGCTATAAATACAAGACCAGATCTCGGTACAAGATCAATAGCAAACTCTATTTCTCATTTCAGCGGTAAACCAGGTACATCATCAGGAAAGACTTCAGGAAACTCGTTTACCACTAGAATTGCGTTCACAGCCTCACTCTCGACTTTCAAGGAAGACAATAGCATGTATCCCTAAGCTCCTTCTTTCAAGAAAGCTTGAACTTGGTTGGCCGTCAAAAATCTAGAATCCTTATCTATGGGAAAAACTATGGTCTTACTAGAGCAATCCAACAGGATATGGTTAGAAGACAACTAATCCATCCCTAAAATTACGTCTAACTGAGAAAGGGGTAAATAGATCAAATCAACAGAAAAGATTCGACTTTCAACAATCAAAGGATAATTCAAACAGACTTTAGTAGTAACAACAGGCTTATCAGTGGGAGTAAAAACAATCAAGTCAAAAGGTAAGGATGACACAGGTAAACCAAGTTGTCGCACACAGTCATATGAAATGAAAGAGTGGGTTGCCCCAGAGTCATACAGTACTTTTAAAAGATTACCTCCTATGGTGCCTTCCCTTTGTATAAAATCTTCAGATTCGGAGGTTTCAGCTCTGCTCATGGTATAGACTCGGCCTCCTACTTGTGGCTTTGTAGCCCATGTAGCATTGACTGAAGGCTCAGCCTTAGCTTGGTTGCAGTCTCTAAAGATGTGTCTAGGTTTCCCACATCGAAAACAGATGATTCCTTTGATAGTATAATCCCTTGTTAGGTGATCCTTCCCGCACTTCATATATTTTGAAGGAAATGCCACATTTTGCCCGGTTCAGTTCCCACTAGAGCCTCCACTAGAACCTCCACCCGACGTCTGCTGTTGATTTCCCAGTGGTCGGGAATAAGGCTTCTTTTGAAAATGGTTTGCGTTGTTACCGCCTCCTCTTTGGAACCTTGTAGGTCCAAAGTTTCGAATTCTTATGTCTCGAGCTTGATCTAGAGCTTCCACTTAGTAACACATATCGAGCAACTCCAAAAATTGGTTGATTTTCAAGGTGAAAATTGCTCTCTTCACCTCATGCCTCAGTCCTTCTTCAAACTTTTGACATTTCCACACCTTATCTGGATGGTGCTGGAAATATGTTGAAAACTTGGACAAGCTTTCAAACTTCGCGGCGTATTCACTGACGAACAAGTTCCCTTGCCTCAAGCTGAGGAACTCCATTTCCTTCGCATATTTGGCACATGCGGGGAAATATTTGTCTAAGAACTTATTCTTGAATACCTCCTAATTGATGGTGCAACCTTCAGCTTCCAGCACTCTCTGTGCTCCATTCCACCAGTCTTCAGCATCACCAATTAGCATAAAAGCGGCGTAAGTCACTTTCTTGTCGTTGGCACAGTTCATGCCTCGAAAGATTTTCTCCAGCTCCTTGATCCATAAACTAGCCTTTTCTAGATCAAATTCTCCTTTGAATTGAGGAGGGTTGTGGCGACGAAACTCTGCCAAATTTTGTGCGTCAGCCATAGCTTCAAGTTGTTGAGCAGCTCTTTCTTGCTATTAAGCAGCTCTCTCCATTTGTTGCACAATGACTTCTGCCATTCACTGCATTGCCTCTATCGCTGCTGCCATATCTCCGCCTCATGCTATATCGTTCTTTCAAGCAATACTAACTGAAACACATAATGAAGAATTAGACGTATCCCTTCGGAATACCAATCGCAGAGAATCACACAGCATATACAAGATAGACCAAACCACAAAGACCCAAAGAAAACATAAACCGGGGCTCTGATACCAACTGAGTGTAACGCCCATTTTTGGGAGGGAACGTCACATTACAATTTACGATGCGAAAAATTTAAAACATAAATTAAGACCCGGTTCATTACATCATAATTAAACTTATTTGATTATAGATGTATAAATAAAATGATGAATATTTTTTATTAAATATATATATTTGTACTCGATAACTGTTCATCAAGTAAGTATTCAAATGTACTAATACTTATAAGAGATTCATAAGTACGTATATATATTTTTGTCTAATTGTAAGCGGAAAAAAAAAGACTAATCTATACAAAAAGACTAATCTATACATCCATATAAGATATATATCATATATATATATATATATATTTATGTAATGTTTAAATATAGACTGTGAGTCACTAAATACATCAAGGCTCATGATAAACCGTCAATATGTCCTAATTTTACGGTTCAATTCCTTGGTTTTTCATATTCTTTTTATTTGTTTTAATGAATTTTGTTTGTTAGTTTTGTTATATTTTTAGTTTTGTTTAAATATGTTTTTATTAAGTATTTTATGTGTTTTGTCAGGTAATTATGCTTGGAAAATTTCGATGTTCAAAGGAGCTAGAAAGAAAGGAAATTTCATAGAGTCCAGCGCCTGAGCGTTAGAAGCGTATGCAGCAATGGTGAATTAATGTTTCAGCGCTTAAGAGCTGAGAAGGAGTGCCTGAGCGCACAAGAGGAATAGCAGAGCATTTGGGGTTAAGTGACTGAGCGCCCAAGCGCCCAGTAACAGAATCCTAAGCGGCGCTGTTGCTAACACAAGAAGCTTGACTTTCTTTAAATTAAAGAGTTACACCATACAGAGTACATTGAACACATTATGCAGAAAATCCATAATCCTGAGAGAGTTGTTTTGTGATGGCAGACCTTGGAGGACGACTTGAAGGAGGAATTGATTCTTGAAGACTTAGAGATCATAATCTCTATTAAAGGGGTTTTGATTTCTTTCTTTTAGTTTCTCTTTTTCTTTGGGTTTTCTATCTATGAGTTTGTATTCTGATATGGGTTTGCTTTTATTGAACATGAGTAGCTAAACCCATAGCTAGGGCTATGGGGGATCTTGTTTTCCTTATTATTTGGATTTGATTTCTAATTTGATTAAGGTAATTTCTTTTTGGGTTTATCATATTGCTTGTATTCTTGTCATAATTTGATCAATTTTGGCATGTGTTAACTTATTGTTTGACCGGTGACCATTCGCATTCAATAAGTGGATCTATACGGTAAGCCTTGGATTAGATTGGTGAATGACCAAACATCGATTTATCTTACTAATGGAATTGACGGTATGTTAGTTCATCTCTTGAATTGAAACTTAATGCATTCTTGATTAATTCAACTAAATGACCAAATAGGTGAATTAAATTAGGAATAGAATATTGTTTCATCTATGATCATTGGGATTCAATAGCAAATAAGGGAATATTGGCAAAAGAATTACCTACATCGTAATTGAAAGAAAATCTGAATAATTGGATTCAAATGAAGCTTGCGCCCTAGTCTCTTTCTCATTGATTATCTTTTCTTTGTATAATTGTTCATTACTTTTCTTTAATTGTTTATTTTGATTTTAATTTGAATTTCTTTATATACTTTCGATTGTCTGAATAACAAAGGGTTTTGCGAATCTAGTAATTATCACTTATTCCTCGTGGGATCGATAATTGAGACTCAAGTCCTATATTACTTGGTGATAGAGTGCACTTGCTCTTAGTGTATTTTATGCATACCAAGTTTTTGGCGTCATTACTAGGGTATAAGTTTAGTAATATTAGAAGCAAAAAATTCTAGTTAATTCAGACGCTTTTTTCTTTTATTCTTTATTTTATTTTTATTTTTATTTCTTATTTTATTTTATTTTTTTATTTTTTTTTTTTGTTTATATCTTATTTTAATTTTAATTTTTTTATTTTTATTTTTATTTTTTATTTTTATTTTCTTCTTATTTTTGTTTATGCTCACTCGATCTCGGTTTCGATTTGGCTTTTGATCCGAAATTGAGAAAACAGCTCGCAGGTTAAAGAAGCAGACTTTTATTGCAGTACCAGAATGAAGACAAAAAGCGGATGGAGAGGCAACCAGTTGTTGAGGCCAATCGTGAAGAAAGAACTATTCCAGCAGAGCGGACCATATTTGAGTACTCTATGCCCACTACTGAAGGGTATGGAGGAAGTATTATAAGACTAGTTGTGGTGGCAAATAATTTTGAAATTAAACCAGCATTGATCTCCATGATTCAGAATTCAGTTCAGTTTAGTGGATTGCCTTCGGATGATCCAAATTAGCATTTGGCCAGATTCTTGCAGCTGTGCGATACTATCAAGTATAATGGAGTGACAGATGATGCAATTCGATTGCGACTCTTTCCTTTCTCTCTTAGGGACAGAGCAAGTCAGTGGTTAACGTCACTTCCTAGGGGTTCCATTACTACATGGGATCAATTGACACAGTAGTTTCTGGCTAAGTATTTTTCTCCTTCTAAATCTGCTAAGTTAAGAAATGATATATCTTCTTTTGTGTAATTTGAAATGGACACTCTTTATGAAGCTTGGGAGCACTTTCAGGAGTTGTTGAGAAGATGTCCACATCATGGATTTTCTGTTTGGCAGCAAGTTCAAACTTTTTACAATGGTTTGTCACCTGCAAACCATTCACTTATTGATGCTGCTGCAGAAGCTACTATATGGAGGAAAACACCTACTGAGAGCCAAGCTTTGATTGAAGAAATGGCACTGAACAGTTATCAGTGGCAGAATGAGCGCCAGGCTCCTAAGAAACAAGCAGGTGTATATGTTATTGATTCCTCTACTGCTATTCTAAGTCAGTTGGAAGCTTTGACCAAGAAGGTGGAGACTTTGATGGTAACAAATAGTGCAGTCCCACCTTTCATCTGTGAAGCATGTGGAGGACAGGGTCATTCAAGTGCAAATTATCAAGTTGGTAGTCCTTTTGCCCCCGAGCCTGAAGCAGTAAATTTTGTTAGTAATCCCAACCGGCAGCAGTATAATCTATATTCAAATACGTACAATCCTGGTTGGAAGGACCACCCAAATTTTAAATGAAAAAATCAGCAAGGTTATCAGCAGAATCAGCAGAGAGTTCCACCACCACCTCCTAGTTTCCAAGCATCTATAGAGAAGCCGAGTTTTGAAGATCTGGTTATGAAGTACATACAGAATTCTAATGTCAGAATGAAGAATATGGAGACTCAGATCAGTCAGCTGACTACATTGATAACAGCGAGGGCACCAGGGACATTGCCTAGCACTACTGAGACTAATCTGAGGGAATAGGCCCATACAATTTTCCTTAGAAGTGGTAAGGAACTTGAGGAGTCCTCTCAAAAGAAGGAAATGCCAGGGCTTAGAGATTCTCTTGTTAAGTCAGTGCATGATGAAGAGAAGGCAATTGAAGATGTCCTTACCGAAGATGTCAATCAAGAAAGAAAGGTTGAGAAGAAAGCACTAAAGTGGCAGAGAGTGAAGAAGGATCGTGAGCAGAATGCAGTTTATGAACCATCCCCATATGCCAAGATCCCATTCTCTCAGAGGCTCAAGAACAATTAGTCAGATCAGTAATTTGCCAAATTCTTGGAGATATTCAAGAAATTACAAATTAATATTCCGTTTATTGAAGTCATCACTCAGATGCCTAAGTATGCGAAGTTTCTAAAGGAAATACTTACAAAGAAACGCAAACTTGAGGAATTTGAGACTGTATATCTTACTGAGGAGTGTTATGCCATTCTTTTAAAGACGTTACCCCCAAAATTAAAAGATCCAGGGAGTTTTATTATTCCTTGCACTATTGGTAACTCTCATTTTGATAAGGCATTATGTGATTTAGGTGCTAGTATTAATTTGATGCCTTTCTCTGTGTTTAAGAAATTGGGAATACAGGAACCAAAGCCCACCAACATTTCACTACAGTTGGCTGATAGATCCTTCGCTTACCCGCGTGGTGTAGTGGAGGATGTTTTGGTGAAGGTGGATAAATTCATATTCCCAGTTGATTTTATGGTGTTCGATATAGAAGAGGATGCTGATATTCCTCTCATTCTTGAAAGATCGTTTTTGGCCACTTTTGGAGCTGTGATTGATGTACCTCGGGGTGAGCTTATCTTGAGAGTGGATGGAGATCATGTGATCATTAATGTCTTTAGGGAGGCTAAATCTTCCCCAATGTCAAATCTCCATGCTCCTATCAATTTTGTTCAAGCTAAGAAGCAGAAAGCCTTAGCTATTAAAGACCCCCCGCCATCATACAGTGTTGATGTTGATCTGTTGGAATGTCGAGCTGCTAAGATAGATAAAGGTCCTCCTAAGATCCATGCTTCTTCACAGATTGGTCCTTCATCTGTTGATCGAGTGCAACCACCATGGCCTAGTGGAGTCAAGGCGCAATTGGGACAGTCAAGTTCTTGCCAAGTTCACAATTCTGTTGGAAGCAATCCCAAAGTCATTGTTGAAGGGAGGAAGAACTATTTTAAAAAGAAAAAGATGTCCTCCTATTTCTCTTGCTTTAAGCCACCTTAATTCTTCTAAAAAGGCAACGTCGAGCTAATGACGTTAAATAAGCGCTCACAGGAGGCAACCTGTGTTTCTTCTTTCTTTATTTTATTTTAGTTATTTAGTTATTTTTGTTTTTCTTTTAGATTCTACTCATGTGTTTTGGGATTGTATTTTTCAGATTATATTGCTGCGCTGACTCTTGTGCTTCTCCTTTACCTGACATTATGTCATTGTCCATCAGGTTGTGTTGTTCTTTTCTTTACCCCCTTTATTTCTTTTCCTTCCACATTAAGGGCATTGTTTATATTAAGTGTGGGGGTACTTTTACATTTTTTTTTGTCAAAAAAAAATTTGTTGAAGCACTTGAGTAATGTTGGTAATTAAGCTGGAATTGTGTGTTGATTTCTTGAGTTATTCTGAGCTGATAGAGATATGTTTTGAAGGGAATTCCATTGATCATGAGCTGATAATGTATGAAGCAATCTTTTTCATTGAAGTAAAGTGAAATTTAGCATCTTAGTTAGAAATTAGTTATGTCTGCTTGCTATTGTTCTCTTTATCAACTTAGCCAGAAAGTGAGTTTTGAGCCTTAATGTTTGAATTTTTCTTTTGGAGTGAGTTTTCTCTTGATTGATGTGCGCTAGAACTTGCTTTGATATCTTGTTGAGGCTTTAATGATTCACATGCATACTTGAATATGATTAAGGCAATTAAGCTTAATTCTTTCTTGACTTACAGAGTTGCATTGATTAAATAATCCTTTAGTTGCCCCATTTGAGCCTGAAATTGATTTTTTTGAATATCCAATTGAATAATCATGTTGAATTTTTTTGGAGCATTTGATTTGTTGATTGAAAAGTCTTGAAAGGTTGCTTTTATCTTCAAGGGTTGAAAAAAATGAAAAAAAAAAAGAAGAAAGTTTGGAAAAGAAAAAAATGAAAAAGAAAGAAAAGAAAAGAATTGTTGGTGAAGAATAATGAAAATTTTGGGTTGAAAGTGAGAAGTTGTTATATTCTTATACATCATGCTCTATTTGTCATCTTTTCAGCCTGATTCTACTTTGTATTGATTTATTTATGAGCATTCTTTACTTTATCCTTTCTTCCTACCTTCCATTTTACCCTTGGCCCTGTTACAACCAAAGGAAAGTCATTTTGATTCTTGTGTTGTATGTGAATTTGAAAGTGGAGATGAGATTGATAAGCAAGCCTATGGTATTGTATTTTTTAAGAGAAATTTGAGTGATCCCTTTGTCCTTTAACACTTGAGCGATGGAAATTTGAGTGATCTCAGATGTTTGATGAAGAGAACAGTTGCAAGTTAGACTCAAGCCTTTAATTGTTTAAGTACTAAATGATCTTGCTTGATTGGATTTGATTGCTGAACTTGAATTTCTTTTAATTGTGGAATTTTCCTTTGATTCATATTTCTTGATGTTGAGTTTGATCTTGTTGTTGAATCTTTTTCTTTGCTTGAGGACAAGCAAAGTATTTGCTACCGTAAGTGCACGTATCGCTCAAGTAATACAGATACAGAGTAAAAGTTCATTCCCATGAGGATATTCAATTATAAAGCTAAGTACCAACTAATAGCTTAATCAATTCTAGTCAAGGACATAAAAATAGAAAAACAATAAACTAAACTAAATCTAATCTACAAAAGTAATAAACATAAACACGGTTAGGTTTCAGGAAATCCTCCTTCACCCTCTACATCTACCAACAACATGCAATTCTCCTCATAAACACAAATGCATTGATTAGGTTAGCTTGAGAATCTAATATAGTCAAAAGCTTATGTCTAGGTCAATCAACCCTGGTAGATCCAAGATCCACTCATGAACGATCTATTCTCAATCACACACTATACATGGCTAATAGGTATATTTCTATCCCATTAACGAATCAACTCATCCAAGCCAATTGAACTTGTCGAACATGGATCAACCATACCATATCCATATTAACAAATCCCTATGTCTAGTTCATTTGCTCATATTAGGATCATGCAATCAGTGATCATTCAACCACAAGCATTAAACACAGATAATGATTGAACAATAATCAAGCATCCACACAAACTCAGAGAAGAACACATCATTAATATATATAAAAGGATCCAAAATATTCCTAAACAAACCTCAACTATACAACAGATAAGGAAGAGAAGAGAAAAAGGGAAAAGAGAGAAAGGAAGCTCATTAATTTGTCTCTGAAGCTTGAATCCTCCTTCAATCCTTGTTCCTTGACTCCAATCCACCATCAATAGAGATCTAACCAAACTAACTAACCTAAAACTAACTAAAACTAACCTAAAACTAAGAAAACTACAAAGAACGGAAAATGGAAATGGCCAAAATGGCCAGAACTTAGAGAAAAACGCATAAAATCTATTTATAGGCTCAGCTGGCTGCCTCAGTGCCACGGGTCCCACATATGCACGCCGCGGGTCTCCTTGCACAGCGGCGCCCACCTATCCTGGGCCGCGACCCTCTTGCCTCGGGTCCAAGTATGGCATGCTGAAAATGCCTCTCAGCGCCGTGACGCACAACACCTTGCGTCGCGGCGGTGACTACTGAAATGGCTAATTTGGCTTCCTCTTCTTCTTTAAGCTCACATGCTCCATATTTAACCTTGTTTGGAGCCCCTCCTATCATAGAAAATACACTAAATTA
This sequence comes from Ormosia semicastrata, assembly GCA_029884595.1. Taxonomy (NCBI): domain Eukaryota; kingdom Viridiplantae; phylum Streptophyta; class Magnoliopsida; order Fabales; family Fabaceae; genus Ormosia; species Ormosia semicastrata. Next base: position 10,526,454 of record JAQQTO010000062.1, on the reverse strand, counting down.
GTAACAATTATAAATCTACTTAATCTTTAACAATTAAAGCTCAATTTGCTATAAAACATACAAGAAAGGCTCTGAATCAGAATATGACAAATATAAGCACAAAACCCTCCAAATATGCATTTAAACAAGGACTTAACATTCATTCTAGCACAAGGATAAAGCACCAATAACTGCATTCTATGGAGTTATCACACCCCCAAACCTACATTTTGCTAGTCCTCAAGCAAAAAAATATAGAACTAAATAAATCCTTTAACATTCAAAACAAACTTTCATTTAGCAAATTTATTTCAATCTTCTTTTTCATTTCAAATCAAATACTAGTGTGTAATGACTGCATCAATCCTCAAAAAGTGCAAATGCTCCGTAAACAGTTCCACACAAACATAATCCTTAACATGCTAACAATCTAGAAAACTTTTCATGCAATTCACATTATCACAAACATGCAAGATAAACTTCTCCTAATCAAGTAATATACATTCAGATAAGTTTATAAGCATACATGCATATGATTTATAGAATCCATAAGATTGTAAATCAACTCTCTCTCTCCACTAATGTAAATCACACAAGATTGAGGATCAAAAGGGACCTTATCAGCTTATAATGTTAGGCCAATGGTACGGGCGAAAGAAATGAAGGGAAATGACACAATACAAACATCAAGACACACTACATACTATTTCATGACTTGAGTTATTAACTGATATCAACAGGGTATTCAATAGTGAGATTAGAAAACTTGCCAGAACCAATTTCGATCCTTTTTGAACTTTACTTTTCTTTGGCTTTGCTTTTCTTTTTTTTTTCTTTTGATTTTCTTTATTTTGAAAAGCATTACTTTTTCTTTTCTTTTGACTTCATCTGGTTCCTTCAGGCTCATTTTGAATTGAATATCATATCCCTAATCATCAGACTCATCTCAAGAAATAACATACTATGTACTCAACAAACAACGAAGGTAGGAAGAAAATGCAAAGCTTTCACATACATTAGAATGGTTAACAGGTTAACAAACACAATGGTTATGAGAAACAAATAAGGCCAAACAGTATAAGGCTTCAAAAAGGGACCTAGGGATATCATCATATTAGGGTAAGCTTTTTAAGGCTCAATCGGTCCAAACAATGCCCTAATCATTTCCCCAATCATGCATAACCTAGGATTTCGCTTCAAGAGAGTTCAAAAATAATTTCTTGGATAATCAAAACTCTACATGTACATCCATAAACATTCTTAAGACATGCACTCTTATCATTTTCAAAGTTACACTTGCATCTAAGTAAGATGTAAATCATGCATCAAAAGCAACTAAACTGTTTCATATGCTTCCAGATCACATAAGGTTTCACTGAAAAGGGGGCAAATAGCAACCTTTCACATCATGGACAACCAAAAACAACACCAGCATTCTTGCAACATGTCATGCATTCAAATAGATTTAACTTTTTAAATTCAAGTATGCACAACATCATTTGCATAAAGTGAAAATTGAAAATCTTGTCATCAGCACATCAGTGATAGTCAAACAAGATATAATCATGCAAATATAATGACAAAAACCACTGCATACTCAAAATACCAATACATGTTAACATTAAGTATAAAGGTAATAAAACATGCAAAGATACTCCCCCAAACCTAAGTAAAATGCATCTTCAATGAACATGGACTATAGGGAAACTGAGACTAGTACTGAGCATTACTATATACACACAAATAGAAAAATAATAGAAAAAGCAAAAACAAGGGTTCACGCCGCGGCGCCCACATGCCTGGGCCGCGGCGCTCACAAAAAGTTGTAGAATTCTGCAGAAAAATGCCCCCTGTGTCGCGGTGTGCACTAACCTTGCGCCACGGCGCAGCTACTTAAGCTGCTAAATTTAGCAACAAACACAGTTTTGCTGCTGGGTCTGGCTCATATGGGTCTCTAGCTATAACAAAACTAGTTCAAAAAGCTAAATTACAAAATGTACAAACACAAACTTAACGAAACAAAAAAAAAACATATTAACCTATATAATACCTAAACAAACTTAAAACCTAAAAACAAACAAAAACGTAAAACTAACAGAACTAACACATATATTTACTAACATACTAACAAAAACATATTAACAACGAACAAAACACAAACATGTATATACAAACATACAAAACATAATATACTAACTATTTATGCATAAAGTAAAAACACAAAATAAACATAAACATGGGGTTCCCTCCCACGAAGGGCCTGAGTTATAGTCCCAGCAGGACTTTGTCACCAAAATTGAAGTGCTGCGGATGAGTAGTCCTCAAGAACTTGATCCAAGGGTTATCTTTTCCAAGAGTCGCGAATTCCCTTAAGGGCCTCGTATGAATGAAATCACCAGGCTTCTTATTTGAAAATCAAACAAAACAGAAACGAAACATAGATTATAAACAACTTATATACAACTTGAATTAGAACTAATCAAACTCATTGTTGATATAAGTAATATAAAAACTATCCTCGGCAACGGCACCAAAAACTTGTTTGCTACCGCAAGTGCACGAATCACTCAAGTAATACAGATACAGAGTAAAAGTTTGTTCCCATGAGGATATTCGATTATAAAGCTAAGTACCAACCAATAACTTAATCAATTCTAATCAAGGACATAAAAATAGAAAAGTAATAAACTAAATTAAATCTAATTTACAAAAGTAATAAACATAAACATGGTTAGGTTTCAGGAAATCCTCCTTCACCTTCTACATCTACCAACAACATGTAATTCTCCTCATAAACACAAATGCATTGATTAGGTTAGCTTGAGAATCTGATATAGTCAAAAGCCTATGTCTAGGTCAATCAACCCTGGTAGATCCAAGATCCACTCATGAACGATCTATGCTCAATCACACACTATACATGGCTAATAGGTATATTTCTATCCCATTAACGAATTAACTCATCCAAGCCAATTGAACTCGCCGAACATGTATCAACTATACCATATCCATATTAATAAATCCCTATGTCTAGTTCATTTGCTCATATTAGGATCATGCAATCAGTGATCAACCAACCACAAGCATTAAACATAGATAATGATTGAACAATAATCAAACATCTACATAAACTCAGAGAAGAACACATCATTAATATATATAAAAGGATCCAAAATATTCCTAAACAAAGCTCAGCTATACAACAGATAAGGAAGAGAAGAGAGAAAGGGAAAAGAGAGAAAGGAAGCTCATTAATTTGTCTCTGAAGCTTGAATCCTCCTTCAATCCTTGTTCCTTGACTCCAATCCACCATCAATGGAGATCTAGCCAAACTATCTAACCTAAAACTAACTAAAACTAACCTAAAACTAAGAAAACTACAAAGAACAGAAAATGGAAATGGACAAAATGGCCAGAACTCAGAGAAAAATGCATAACATCTATTTATAGGCTCAGCTGGCTGCCTCAGCACCGTGGACCCCATATACGCGCGCCGTAGTGCCCAATGGGTTGGTCTCCTTGCGCCACGGCGCCCACCTATCCTGGGCCGCGGCTCTCTTGCCTCGGGTCCAAGTATGGCATGCTGAAAATGCCTCTCAGCACCGCAACGCGCAACACCTTGCGCCGCGGCGGTGACTACTAAAATGGCTAATTTGGCTTCCTCTTCTTCTTTAAGCTCACATGCTCCATATTTAACCTTGTTTGGAGCCCCTCCTATCATAGAGAATACACCAAATCAGTAACAATTATAAATCTACTTAATCTTTAACAATTAAAGATCAATTTGTTATAAAACATACAAGAAAGGCTCTGAATCAGAATATGGCAAATATAAGCACAAAACCCTCCAAATAATCATTTAAACAAGGACTTAGCATTCATTCTAGCACAAGGATAGGGCACAAATAACTGCATTCTATGGAGTTATCACAAATCTCAAGTGTGGGGGAGTTGATAAACCATTAATATGCCCTATTTTTACGGTTCAATTCCTTGGTTTTTCATATTTTTATATTTGTTTTTAATGAATTTTGTTTATTAGTTTTGTTATATTTTTAGTTTTGTTTAAATGTGTTTTTATTAAGTATTTTATGTGTTTTGTCAGGTAATTATGCTTGGAGAAATTTGGATGTTCAAAGGAGCTAGAAAGAAAGGAAATTTCACAAAGTCCAGTGCCTGAGCGCTGGAAGTATATGCAGCAATGGTGAATTAATGTTTTAGTGCTTAAGCGCTGAGAAGGAGCGCCTGAGCGCACAAGAGGAACAACAGAGCATTTGGGGTTAAGTGACTGAGCACCCAAGCGCCTAGTAACCAGCGCCTAAGCGCTGGTTGCGAAACAACAGGCCTGACTTTCTTTAAATTAAAGAGTTACACCACACAGAGTACATTGAGCACATTATGCAGAAAATCCCTAATCCTGAGAGAGTTGTTTTGCGACAGCAAACCTTGGAGGACGGCTTGAAGGAAGAATTAATTCTTGAAGACTTAGAGATCATAATCTCCATTAAAGGGGTTTTGATTTCTTTCTTTTAGTTTCTCTTTTTCTTTGGGTTTTCTATCTATGGGTTTGTATTCTGATATGGGTTTTCTTTTATTGAACATGAGTAGCTAAACGCATAGCTAGAGCTATGGGGGATCTTGTTTTCCTTATTATTTAGATTTGATTTCTAATTTGATTAAGGTAATTTCTTTTTGGGTTTATCATATTGCTTGTATTCTTATCAGAATTTGATCACTTTTGGCATGTGTTAATTTATTGTTTGACCGGTGACTATCCGCATTCAATAAGTGGATCTATATGATAAGCCTAGGATTAGATTGGTGAATGACCAAACATCGATTTATCCTACCAGTGGAATTGATGGTATGTAAGTTCATCTCTTGAATTGAAACTTAATGCATTCTTGATTAATTCAACTAAATGACCAAATAGGTGAATTAAATTAGGAATAGAATATTATTTCATCTATGACCATTGGGATTCAATAGCAAATAAGGGAATATTGGCAAAAGAATTACCTACATCATAATTGAAAGAAAATCTGAATAATTGGATTCAAGTGAACGTTGCGCCCTAGTCTCTTTCTCATTGATTATCTTTTCTTTGTTTAATTGTTCATTGCTTTTCTTTAGTTGTTTATTTTGATTTTAATTTGAATTTCTTCATATACTTTCGATTGTCTGGATAACAAAGGGTTTTCTAAATCTAGTAATTATCACTTATTCCTCGTGGGATCGATAACTGGGACTCAAGTCCTATATTACTTGGCGATAGAGTGCACTTGCTCTTAGTGTATTTTACGTATACCAGCTCATCAAAAAGAAGCCTATGCTTTATAAAAAAATGATATACAAACCCCCAAAATGAATATCAAGCCCTAAAAGACGAATAGCCATTAGTGACTATCGACAGAATCAGCCTCTAAGGAGAGAAAGAAGGAACCGTGTTAGGATCCTCCTCAGGTTCATCCTCGGGGTCTTCCTCGTCGGAGGAAACCCTCATTGGAGCCACCGAATTACGGGCCGGGACTCGGGCTGTGGAGAGGAATGAATCCTCCCATTGAGTGTAATGATGAGCACCCCACATGTCCTTAATGGGCATGTAAAACTCTAAATGTAGCCTAACACTGCAGGTGTAGATGGGCGGATCATAACGCCCCCAAGCCAGCGATACCGTCATGTCCCCCACGTAGACACAGCAATCTAAACTATAGTTAATGTGCCAGCAGTCTGGACCTCCGAGAAAGGCCAGTCACACATAACCCAAAAACCCTCGTGGACGTGCTGCCATGATCTAAAGCAAGTGCTAGTCGAAGTCAGGCCAAAATTCAAGAAACTCGTGAGCTTCACCCCCTTCGCCGACATCTTCGATGGAACATAAATATAGACAGAGTAGCAGAAAATATAGAAAACAGGTAAGATATTCTACATTCATTACCTATTAAGGCAGTAAAAAAACAAAACGGCGCATAACACCCACATAACATTTTAGAAATGGTAATCAGCATTAAAAATAGATAATAAATGACTTAGCATTTACAGGAAGTTATAATGGTGACAAGATAACAGTTTAAATTGTCATATAATTAACTGAATGTCAACTAATATGGCGACTCACTATGCACATATATATGATACCAACAATCCTACTCCATGGAGCTAGATACAAAACGTCGGAGAGAATGATCAGGGGGACATACCAGTATCTCGTCAGCTATAAAATCAAGTGCTTTCCAGAAAATAATCAATCATTTTACGCAATAAGGCTTTATACAGTGGCATTCCCACAAGATTGCGATATAAGACAGTGTCTCAGTCAGGATCGTCGGTGTGTTTGTATCGATTTGTCCCACGGCCCAGAGGGGCTACCAACTGTCTGCTGTGAGATGCCCGTGCCCTGATGCCTCCAAGGTTAATTATAGGACCTACACTAGTCTATTCGTACCCGCACTAAGGTGTGATTTAACTTCTAAGCAACATGGCCTTAACAGTAGTCCACCGGACTTTCACAATGCATGATGACTCAATGCATATTCATGTATATCCAACAATGATATACTTTTCTTATAAAATCTTTCTCAATGCATGTTTTAATCATGCTCACCATGGATATTCAAATTCATAAATCAATCACATATGATTCAATAAAATCATAACGTCATTTGTCCAATTTGTTAGGACGAATAGTCCTTTTCACAATTTTATAAATGCTAATCATTCAATTCAAGATTTAAGATTTGTATTTAAGTTATCAGGGTTAGAAAGCTCTAATTCCATCATTTTCAAGCTAAAATCCTCAAATTTTGGGCTTGATAATCGATTACATAGACCTTGTAATCGATTACAAGCCTAACAGAAGCCCTGTAATAGATTACAAGCTGGATGTAATCGATTACATCTTGCCCAAAAACCTTGTAATCAATTACATGAGCCATGTAATCGATTACAAACTGTCCAGAAGCCTTGTAATCGATTACATCATCCATGTAATCGATTACAATCTGTCCAGAAGCCTTGTAATCGATTACATGAGCCATGTAATCGATTACAAGCTATCCAGAAACACATTTCGCAATTCCAGAAGCTTGGTAATCTATTACATGAACTATGTAATCGATTACAAATTAAAAATTTGCAGAAAATAGAGTCTCTAAACCATTTTAATCCAAACCAAACCATTCAACCTCAACTACAACATCATAATCATATCATACAAGCACTTATGGCTCAACCAAGTCACCAATCCATCAATATACATCAAAATCATGCTATCCAAACAATCAAAACACAGCAAAATCATTCAAACAAATGGGTGTCCCATAAATGGGTTTCACCCCATCAACACAACAAAGAGTTTCTCACCACCAAAATGGGTTGAAGAGAATAATCTTCCTCTTACCTTAAGAGACAACAAGGAAAATGAGCTCCTTTCAAGCTTTTCGTCCACCACCCACAAGAAGAATCTAAGATGATCAACTCCCTAAGTCAGCCATTAAAACTTGAAGAGAGGAGTCCTTGGTCACAATGGTGACCAAGGGCTACGAAAATGAGGAGAAAAATAGAGGAAAGTTAAGAGCTTTACCTCAAAGCTTCAAGCTTTGGAGCTGGGCTGTAAAGGATGAAAATGGAAAAGTCAAGAGGAGTCCCACAAAGAAGAAAGCTTGGAGATGGTGAGGGGAAACAATAGTTTATGTTGGCTTGAGCAAGGAACTTGAAAGCTCAACAATGGTGGTGTATGTGCAGTTGTGTGGGAGAAGAGAGAAAGAGAGAGAGACGTGCGTAAGGGAGGGGGAAAATGAGAGAAATGAAATGTGAGTGATTAAATTAAGTGAAGCACATTATTTTGGCTCCAAAAGGGAGCAAGCTGCCGTGTGGGAGTGGGAGAGAGGAGAGAGAAGATGAAGCTTCTTTGAGAAGCTTGGGAGGAAGCTTCCTTGAGGCTTCCTTGAGAAGCTTCGCACGTTTCTCGATAAAGTAAAGTGTGGGGTCACTTAGATGATGTCATAAAAGTAACTAGATAGAAATAATCTACTAGGGTTATTACTCCATGGACAAAATTTACATTTAGCAGAAATAATATTTTATTGTTTCTCAAAAAATTAAATATTCTGCGATTTTATTTATCAGATAAAATCTCATAAAACGTAAACCTCGTAAACTGTGCTCAGCCTCAGGTTTTGTAAGATCCCCCATCGACGGTTCCACAGTTCAAAATGAGGAATACATCCGCTCAGTGTGCACGCAAAATGAGGAATATATTAAGATATTCGACGTCTTCAGAAAAATCCACAAAAATTCTCAAAAAACATAAATATTATAAAATTATTATTTATGATAAAATAAATAATTTTCAGGGTGTTACACATTCAACCAGAATTCATATTTGGATAGCTTTACGTATAGCTTCTTCTCCTTCAAAATTAGAAGAACCACACTGAGATGTTTAGCATGTTCCTCAGGACTTTGAGAATAGATCAGAATGTTATCAATAAAGACAACAACAAATCTGTCTAAATAGGAATGAAAGATCCTATTCATGTAATCCATGAATATCGCAGGAGCATTCGTTACCCCAAAAAGCATTACCAGATACTTGTAGTGCCCATATCGCGTCCAAAAAGCTGTCTTAGGAACATCCTCAACCTTCACGCGAATCTGATGATAACCAGAACGCAAATCGATCTTGGAGAAAATAGCAGCTCCCTTCAGTTGATCCATCAAATCATCTATCCTCGGAAGTGGATACTTATTCTTGATTGTGATCTTATTCAACTGACGATAATCTACGCTTAGCCGAGAAGTTCCATCCTTTTTCTTTACCAACAATACTGGAGCTCCCCATGGAGACACACTAGGTCTTACAAACTGTTTTCCTAATAGTTCCTCCAAACTGCTTTTTGAGTTCAGCCAACTCCACCGATGACATCTGGTATGGTGCCAATGAAATAGGACCAGTGCCTGGTACAAGATCAACAGAAAACTCTATTTCTCTATCTGGTGGTAGTCCAGGAATGTCATCAGGAAAAACCTCAGAAAACTCATTTACTATCGGAATAGCATTCACATCCTCCTTACTCTTGACCTCTAGGGAAGATAACAGCATGTATCCTCGAGCTCCTTCCCTTAAGAAAGCTTTGACTTGGTTCGTCGTTAAAAATCCAGAATTCTCGGGTTTAGAAAAACTAAAGTCTTATTGGCATAATCTAATAGGATATGGTTAGAAGATAATCAATTCATTCCTAGAATTTTGTTTATTTGTGACAAAGGCAAACAAATCAAATTAACAGGAAAAATTCGATTCATAACATAAACAGGGCTGTTTAAACAAACTTGGGTAGTAATGACAGGCCTAGTAGTAGGGGTAAAAACAATCAGGTTAAAAGGCAATAAAGACACAGATAATGCTAAACGATCCACATAGTCATATGCAATGAAAGAATGCATTGCTCCAAAATCATACAGTACAATTAAAGAATTACCTTCTATGGCATACTCCCCTATAATCAGATCCTCCGATTGTGAAGCTTCCTCTCCACACATTGTGTACGCTCTCCCTCCTGCCTGTGGCTTAGCAGCACAAACATTGCTGACCGAGGGCTCCATCTTGGGCTGATCACAGTCCTTTGAAAGATGTCTTGGTTTTCCACATCGAAAATAAATGATTCCCTTAATTGAGCAATCTTTTGTCAAGTGGTCCTTCCCACACTTGAAGCACTTCGATGTAGACGCCACTATCTGACCAAATTTGTTGTTGCCAGAACTTCCTCCATAATGCTTCTGTTGAAATTGACTCCCCGTTGGCCGTGCATACGGCTTCCACTGGAATCTAGTGTTGTTATTGTTGCCTGCTCTTTGGAACCATGTTGGTTTAAAGTTGCGATTTCTGGTGTCACGAGACTAATCTATCTCCCCTATTCGATTACACTTGTCAACCAAAACTGGGAATTGCTTAATCCCCAGGGGAAGCACTACACGCTTCAAATCGTGCCTTAGATCATCTTCAAACTTTCTACACTTCCACTCCTCGTCAGGTTATAATTGGAAGTACCTCGAGAACTTTGATAGGCTCTCGAACCTTGTGGCATACTCTCCTACCTTCATTCCTCCTTGTTGCAGACCAAGGAATTCCCTTTCTTTTGCATACCTCACACTGGTTGGAAAATATTTTTCCAAAAATTTATTCTTGATGAGTCCCCACGTAGTCACCCTTCCTTCAACTTCTAGTAATTGTTGTGTTCCGGCCCACCAGTCTTCTCTATCTCCAACGAGCATGAAGGTAATGTAAGTTACCTTCTTCTCATCAGTACAACCCATTCCTCTAAAAATCTTTTCCAACTCCTTGATCCAAAGATTAGCCTTCTCCGGATCAAACTCTCCTTTAAACTGTGGAGGGTTGTTACGACGAAACTCCGATAGATTCTGAGCTTCTGCATTTTCTTCATGTTGTTAAGCAGCTCTTTGATTCTGTTGCATGATCACGTCTACCATCCTTTGCATCACTTCTGTAGCTGTAGCCATGCTCTCATTATCTCATCCAGTATCCACACTCAAACCTCTTCCGTGCGTCATCATACTCCTTCGAAATTAAACTAAACAATACAAAATCAAAGTTAAATAAAATCATCTCAAACAATGTTCTCTCCTTGCGAAAATCAAACACAGAGAATCATACAACACAAACAAGACAGACCTAACTAGAAACCCAAAAGACTCAAACTTGGGCTCTGATATCAACTAATGTAATACCCCCTTTAGGGCATCATATTTACGGATTCAAATTACCAAATTAGAACTAAGTTATAAAAACTATTAATATTATACGTATATTTTTCAAACATTTTTCTCTTTTGCGGATAAATTAAAAACAAATAAATAAAATAAAATACAGAATATACCAAACCAAAATAATTTACATTATTTATATACCAAGATTTAATACTTAAAAAAAATCAAACTTTGTCCTCAAAATAACTATATAGATACTATAGCCCAAACATAAACTAACCTAGTACCAGTCCTCTAATCAGAAGAATCCTCACTCGGATCTTCATCTGGGTCCTCCTCAGACTCCTCGTCAGACAACAACCCCTCTGTGCAGATGAAACTATTGAGTTCTCCATAGGAGTGACATGACGAGTACTCCACAGAAACTTCATAGGTATCGTAAAATGTAAATGCACAAAATCACTAAAAAAAAATATAAGGACCCCATGAAAAGTCCTACTAAGGGTAACAGACACCCCCCAATATACACCACGCGATCCTCATCAGCATCATAACGCTAGGCATTTGTGCCTCGTCTAAACAACACTTTCACATATCCCAGAAAACCCATTAACGCCATTTCAGCTAACAAACAGACTAACATAGACAGAAATGAGGCGATCATTCCTCCTCCTCTTCCTCTTCACACTCTTTATCAAACATACAAATAAACAGAATAACATAGCAAAGAGGTGAGATCCCCTACATCAATATCATCATGGTAGTAAAAAGACAGTAAAACAACATGCTATTCATACACAGCATTTAACAGATATATTCATAGCATTATATAATCGTTGCATTAAATAGCAAATAATTACTACAACATAAAACTCAATTTTGGAGAGAATGATCCAAAAGAAATATCTGTATATCGGCTACCTCAGACCAAGTGCTATAATTTTCAATGTGTACATCATGCATTATACAAGGCATTCTACGCCAAATCGTGAATAGAATATTGCATTGTTGAGATCGTCAAAGCATTGCTCAGTTACCACGGTCCAGTGGAGCTACCTACTGTCCACTTGTGGAATACCCGTGCTCCTACACCTCCAAGTTCAATACGGGAACTACACTACGCAATTCGTACCCGCACTTAGGTGTAATTCAACTCCTACGCAACAATAGCCTTAACAGACACCGTCTGTCAAACAATGCATGTCAAATGACTTTATGCATACTATGAGCCATTACCAGCCACAAACACATAGTAATAGTTCTAGGTCCAGTTTATCGGCAAAACAGTAAAACTTGTTGTTGCTCTCAATCGCGTAGCATTTTATCACATTTTCACAATGCCGAAAAACTTCTATTACATTTTCAAATCGCTAATGATTTTTCAACATTTTCTCAATCGCATAGTTAAAAATCACCATTTTTAAATCGCGTAAGAGTTTTTTTTTTTTACGTATTTTCAATCTCGTAAAACATTTCCTTTATATTTTAAGCTCAAATTAAAACTTTTCTTATTTAATATAAAAATTGAAATTAAATTTCAATATTTCCTTATTGAATCCCTTTTGAATAATATTTCTAACATTTTTCTCAAAATCTATATTATTTTAATTTTAAATAAAATCCTTTTCCATTTAATTTATTTAAAATTCATTTAAATAAAATACTTGAATTTCCCAAATTACTCCTTAGTCCTAAATTCATTCTAATGGCTAAAATCACTTCTTAATTAGTGATAAAAATATATTCATTTTCATTTTTATTTTGTAATTCCTTAATTAAGTTTATTACCACTAATCCTCTAAATTAACATTTAATAAAACATTTTGCATTGGATTTTCCCTTTGGAGGGCTTAGAGGCTGTGAGCCTCAATGGCCATTGGAGCCAAAATTTCCTTTCCTCACAAGCATGATTTATGACATATACCATATTTTAAGCATCAAAATTCTACTCTAACAAGTTTATACATAATATCAAAGCAATAAATCACATAGGATCGTGTCCGTCACCACCATGAGTGGTTGATGAGGTTAATCTCTCTCTTACCTTAGATGTAGCTTCCCAAGCTCCTTGTATGATCCTTTGTATAAACTTCCTCCACCAAGTAACTCCTAAAATCAAAGTAAACACAATAAATTAACATCCAAGGCTAGAGTAAGACAACCATAGATCAAATATGGTCTTAGAATTTCAAGAATCAAATAAGAAATCAAGTTTCAAGAACTTTACCTTGAAACCCTAGAGCTTGAGATGGAAAATCAAGCTTGAAAATGGTTGAATCAAGTCTTGATCACAACATCAAAGATGCTTAGGATGATGTTTGGAATCAAGTTATATGGTTAGTTTAAATTATGAGAGATTGGAAGGTAGATTTAGGTAGTGAGGTCGTGGGCTAGGGAAGAGATAATGAGAGAAAATGGTGTTTAGCTTTGGGAGAAAATGTGATAGCTTTTAGAAATGTGATATTTTGTCTCCTAAACCTTTATGGCCGTGAGACTTCATGGAGAGAGAAAGAGATATTTTAATTTACTACAAGCCATCACAACCATTGATTTAATCAAGGGTTGATATTCAAAGCTTCTTTACTAAGCTTACCCCTCACAACCATTGATTAGATCAAGGGTTGATATCCAAAGCTTCTTCACTAAGCTTGCCCCTCACAACTATTGATTAGATCAAGGGTTGATATGCAAAGCTTTCCTTCCAAGCTTATTTTTAATTGGTTATGCATAAAGTTGTCATAACCATCATATTTGACCAAGCTAGATATTTTCTAGATATTTTCAGAAACTATTACCCAATGGATAATAGCTATTGCTAATTATTATCCAATGAATAATAACATTACCCAATGGATAATAGCTTTACCCAATGGATAATAACTTTATTCAACGGATAATAAAAACTCAAATAAAGAAAATTTTCGTCAACTGTTTCTAGTTTCGGGTTTAGTAAGTTCCTCCGGCCCCGCATTAACAGTCCGAAACTTTCTAGTTCAAGAAAATTTTTTATTTTGTCCAAACACACATACAACTCAAAATAATATTAAAATAATCAAAATTATTTAAAAATTCTCAAAAATTCACAAATATTATAAAACTCATACATATCCAAAAAAATGAAAAATTGGGGTGTTACAACCTTGGGTCTCTATCAAAATGAATACTAGAGGATATGCCATGAAATCTAACAATTTCGCTGATGTAAACCTAAGTCAATCTTTCCATTGAGTACCTTATGTTAATGGGCAAGAAGTGCACTGACTTCGAAAGCCGATCAACAATTACCCTTATAGAATCATAACCCTTTTGAGTCTTTGGCAGTCCAACAACAAAGTCCATAACAATGCCATCCCATTTCTATTCGGGAATAGCTAAAGGTTATAACATTCCAAATGGTTTTTGATGCTCAACCTTAGCTTTCTGACAAACTAAGCAAGATAATTCATACTCTCCAATGTCTCTCTTCATCCTTTACCACCAATATAACTGCTTCAGATCATGATACATTTTGGTAGTTCCTGGATGCATACTCAACTTACTCCTGTGGGCTTCATCAAGAATTAATCTTCTAAGTTCTGGATCACTTGGTATACAAATCCTATCCCTAAACCTTAGGATTCCATCGAGTCCTTCCATAAATACTGAGTCAGCACCTTGCTTTACTAGCTCCCTCTCGTTCTGCAAATATTGATCATTTTTCTACTCCTCTAGAATTTCTTCCATCAAACTATTCGAAATAGTAATCATATTCAAGCAAATTCTCCTCGGCATCAAAGCCACAGATAACCGCATATCCCTGAATTACTCTATCAATTCACTCTCCTTAATCATCATAGCAGAAACACTAAGTACCTTTCTACTCAAGGCATCCGCTACGACATTTGCCTTTCCGGGATGATACTAAAGTTGAAAATCATAGTCTTTCAAAAATTCTAACCATCGTCTCTGCCTCATAGTCAACTCCTTCTGATCAAACAGGTACTTCAGACTTTTGTGATAGCTGTAGACATTGAAAGTTGCCCCATATAGAAAATGTCTCCAGATCTTCAATGCAAATACAACTGCTGCCAATTCCAAATCATGAGTAGGATAATTCTTCTCAAGCACTTTCAACTGCCTCGAAGCATATGGCACAACCTTTCTATTCTGCATCAACACACAAACTAAACCCAGATGTGAAGCATCACAATATACTTCAAAAAGTTCGTTGGGATCAGGCAGAATCAACACTGGTGCAGTAGTCAATCGTCTTTTCAACTCTTGAAAACTTTCCTCACATACATCAGTCCATGCAAAAGCTTGATTCTTTCGTGTGAGCTAGGTGAGAGGTTCTGCTATCTTGAAAAATCCCTCAATAAATCTTTGATAGTAACCGGCTAATCCTACAAAACTACAGATCTTTGTTACTATCTTCGGCTTTTCCCACCGAAGAATTGTTTAAACTTTCACCGGATCCACCGCAATCCCTTCCTTGGAGATTATGTGACCTAAAAATTGAACTTTCTTTAACCAGAATTCACACTTGGATAGCTTAGCGTATAACTTATTCTCCTTTAGAATCTGGAGAACCACACTGAGATGTTCAATATGTTCCTCCAAACTTCGAGAATAGATCAGAATGTCATTAATAAAGACAATAACAAATATGTCTAAATAGGGACAAAAAATCCTATTCATGTAATCCATGAATACTGCAGGAGCATTCGTTACCCCAAACGGCATTACTAGATACTCGTAGTGCCCATAACGCATTCAAAAAGCCGTCTTGGGAACGTCTTCTACTTTCACGCAAATTTGATGATAACCAGAACGCAAATCGATCTTAGAGAAAACAGCGACTCCCTTTAGTTGATCCATCAAATCATCTATCCTTGGAAGTGGATACTTAATCTTGATCGTGATCTTATTCAACTGGCAATAATCTATGCATAACCAAGAAGTTCCATCCTTCTTCTTTACCAACAGTACTGGAGCTCCCCACGGTGATACACTAGGTCTCACAAACTACTTTCCCAATAATTCCTTTAACTGCTTCTTAAGTTCAGCTAACTCTGACGGCGACATCTGGTATGGTGCCATTGATATCAGACCAGCTCTTAGTACAAGATCAATAGAAAATTCTATTTCTCTTTCCGGTGGTAGTCCAGGTATATCATCAGGAAAACCTCGGGCAACTCGCTAACTACGGGAATAGCATTCACATCCTTCTTACTATTAACCTCCAAGGAAGATAATAATATGTATCCTTGAGTTCCTTCCCTCAAGAAAACTTTACTTGGTTAGCCATTAAAAATCCAGAAATCTCAGTTTCAGGAAAAACTAAGGTTTTATTAGAATAATCTAATAGGATATGGTTAGAAGATAACCAATCCATTGCTAAAATTACGTTTATTTGTGATATAGGCAAACAAATCAATTCAACAGGAAAGATTCAATTCTTAACACAAACAGGACAGTTTAAGCAAACTTGGGTAGTAACAACAGGCTTAGCAGTAGGGGTAGAAATAATCAAATCGAAAGGTAATGAAGACACAGATAATCCTAAACGATCCACACAGTCTTAGGCAATGAAAGAATGAGTTACTCCAGAATCATACAGTATAGTTAAAGGATTTCCTTCTATGGCACATTCTCCCGTAATCAGATCATCAGATTTGGAGGCTTCCTCTCCATTCATAGTATATACTCTTCCTCTTGCTTATGGTCTCGCAGCACGTACATTGCTGACAGAAGGCTCCATCTTGGGTTGATCACAATCTTTGGAAATGTGGCCTAGCTTTCCGCATCTAAAACAAATGATCCCTTTGATCGAGCAATCCTTTGTTAAATGGTTTTTTCCACACTTGAAGCATTTTGACAAAGATGCCACGTTCTGACCAAATTTATTACTACCAGAGCTTCCTTCATATGATTTCTGTTGAAATTGATTCCCTGGTGGCCATGAGTACAGTTTCCATTGGAATCGGTTGTTGTTACTGTTGCCTCCTCTTTGGAACCGAGATGGTCCAAAGTTGTAGTTTCTCGTATCGCGATATTGGTCTGACTCCTCGATCTAGCGACACTTATCTAGTAAAACTGGGAACTGCTCTATCCCCAGGGGCAGCACCGCTCACTTCAAATCATGCCTTAAACCTTCCTCAAATTTTTGACACTTCCACTCATCGTCAGGTTGTAGTTGAAAATACCTTGAGAATTTTGACAGGCTCTCGAACCTTGCAGCATACTCTCCGACAGTCATTCCTCCTTATCTCAGACCAAGGGAATCCATTTCCTTAGCACGCCTTGTATTGGATGGAAAATATTTCTCCAGGAATTTGTTCTTAAAAACTCCCTATGTGATCATCCTTCCTTCAGCTTCTAGTAACCATTGTGTTCCTACCCACCAATCTTCGCCATCTCCAATAAGCATAAAGGTAGCATAAGTTACCTTCCTCTCATTGGTACATCCCATTCCTCTGAAAATTTTCTCCAATTCCGTAATCCAAAGATTTGCTTTCTCTGGATCAAATTCCCCTTTAAATTGTGGCAGGTTGTTGTGGCAAAACTCCGAAAAATTCTAAGCTTCAGCGGTCTCTTCCTGATGTTGGGCAGCTCTCTGGTTCTATTACACTATGACATCTGCCATCCTCTACATTGCTTCAGCAACTGCAACTATATTTTCGTTGTCTCGTCCTGTATCCATACTCGCACCTCTTCCACGAGCCATCGCTCTCCTTCGAGATCAAACTAAACAATACATAATCAAAGTCAAATGAAATCATTTCAAACAATATTGTCTCCTTACAGAGACCAAACACAGAGAATCATACAACACAAACAAGACAGACGTAACCATAAACCCAAAGACTCAAACCGGGGCTCTGATACTAACTAATGTAACACCCTCTTTAGAGTATTACATTTGAGACTTCAAACTTACCAAACTAGAACCACGTTATTAAAATTAATAATATTGTACGTACATTTTTTCAAATATTTTTCTTTCGCAGATAATTTAAGATTAACAAAATAAATAAAGAACACAAGATATATCAAACCAAATAATATACATCATATACAACTAGCCTTTGTTCTTAAAAACTTTTATACATATACCATAACAGAATATAAACTCGCCTAATATCATACACCTAGTGAGAAAAGTACTCATCTGGATCCTCTTCCAGGTCCTCCTCGGATTCTTCAGCTGACAAAAACCCCGGATGTTTCACAGTCCTATAGACTGGAGTCCGTGCAGATGACACAATTGAGTCCTCCGTAGGGGTACTACGACGACTACCCCACAACACACCAATAGGCATAACACACTCCAAATGCACATAAGTATTAAAAAAGAAAATAGAGACCCCATGATAGGTCCTACTTAAAGTCATAGTCACATCCTCAATATAAATAATACGCTCAATATCAGTGTCAAAGCGCCAGGCATCAATGCCTCCTCGAAACTGCACTCACACGTAACCAAGAAAACCAGATCTCAACGCCATCTCAGAAATATCAACACAAACAGAAATGAGGCGATCCTTCCTTGTCCTCTTCACAGTCTTTATCAAACATACGCATAAACAGAATAATATAACAAAGATGTGAGATCCCCTACATCAATACCAGCATGACAGTATAGAAACAATAACGACAATTATACCATTCATATACAACAATAACAAATATATTTATTACATCATATAATCATTGCATCGAATAATAGATAATACCACAAACATATATATATATATATATCACCACAGTATGAGAGCCGACTATGCATATGCACAATGAACCAATTTCCTACTCCATGGAGCTAAAATAGAATTTCAGAGAGAATGATCCAGAAGATATGTCTATATATCATTAGCCTCAAGTCTAGTGCTATAATTTTATCAGTGTGCATGTCATGACTTATACAAGACATTCTACATCAGATCGTGAATAGAATAGTGTCTGGTCAAGATTGTCGGAGCATTGCTCAGTCACCACAGCCTAGTGGAGCTACCAACTGTCCACTTGTGGGATACCCGTGCTTCTACGCCTCCAAGATCAACAAGTGAACTACACTACGCAATTCGCACCCGTACTAAGGTGTAATTCATCTCCTAAACAAAAAGCCTTAATAGACACCTCTGTCAAATAATGCATGATCAATGTCTTAATGCATATCACAAGCCACTACCAGCTACAACCATACAGTGATAATTCCGGGTCCAGTATATTGCCCCGACAGTAAACTGCTGTTTTACTCAATTGTGTAGCACTTTTATCACATTTTCACAATTGCGTAACACTTTTGTTACGTTTTCAAATCGCGTAGCATTTTTCCAACATTTTTTCAGTCGCGTAAAGATTTTAAAACGTTTCCTTAATCGCATAGCTAAAAATCACCATTTTTAAATCACGTAAATGTTTTTCTTTATATTTTTAATCACATAAAATATTTTCTTAATATTCTAAGCTTAATTTAAAACTTTTCTCATTTAATATAAAAATTAGACTTTAATTCCAATATTTTCTTACTAAATCACCTTTAAATAACATTTTCTCACATTTTTCCAAAACTTACATTATTTTAATTTTAAATAAAATCTTTTCCATTTACCTTATTAAAAATCCTCTTAAATAAAATACTTTAATTTTCCAATTTAATTCTCCATCCTATTTTTCAATACCATAGCCGAAATTCACTCTTTTGTTCAATGATAAAATTTATTCATTTCCATTTTTATTTTGTAATTCCTTAATTAAATTTCTTATCACTAAATCATCTAGGTTAACATTTAATAAACTATTTTTGCATTGAATTACCCTTTTGAGTGCATAGTGGCCGCGAGCCACAATGGTCATTGGGACCATAATTTCTTTCCTTTCTAACATAATTTATAGCATACAACATACTCTAGTCATGACAATTCTACTATATCGTTCATGCATAATATTAAAGCAATAAAATCACTTAAAGCAAATAAATACAAATCACTCAAAAATTATACAAACATGGTGAATAAATCCTCACATGGACTTATCGCCTACAACCAAATTTTGTTCCTCACCATCATAATTGGTTGATGAGGTTAATCTCCCTTTTACCTTGGATGATGCTCCCTAAGCTCCTTGTATGCCTTTTTGTAGTAAACTTTCACCACTAAGTTGTTCTTAAAATTAAAGCAAACATACAAATATTAACATCTAAGGCTTGATTAAGATGAGCATAGATCAAAATATGGTCTTAGAACTTTAAAAATGAAACAAGAAATGGAGATTCAAGAACTTCACCTTAAAACTCTTGAACTTGAGCTTGAAGATGGATGAATTAAAGATTGGTCTCAACACAAAAGTGTCTTAGAATGGTGTATAGATTCAAGATATATGGTTATCTTGAATTATAGAAGATTGAATGATGGTTTTTGGTACTTTGGCCGTGAGCTTTAGAGAGAAAATGTGAGAGAGTTTTGTGTTTTTGGTTTGCATGAAAGATGATGATAAGTTAGAAAATGTGATAGCAAAACTAGTTTTGGTCTCCTAGCTCCATCATGGCCGTGGGACTCTTACATGCAAGGTGGCCAAAATGAGTCATCCACCATGATTCATAAGTGTGTCACAAGTGAGTCACACCATGAGTCATTAGATGAGTCACCTAGCTAGTCATAAGGTGAGTCATAGGAAAGAAAAACCTAGGCTCATGACTAAGCTCATGACAAAGCACCTACAAGATATTTACCAGTTGGTTATTAACCAATGGATAAAAGCTACTGCTATTTATTGTCCAATGAATAATAACATTACCCAATGGATAATAACATCATCTAATGAATAATAGAACAGAACTAAAACTCAGATAAAGAAAATTTTTGAAAATTGTTTCCGATTTCGGGTTTAGTAAGTTCCCCCAGCCCCGCTTTAAAAGTCCAAAGCTTTTTGGTCCCGAAATTTTTTTATTTTTCTAGGTCCGCCTCAAATACACATACAATCCAAAATAATAATAAAATAATTAAACTAAAATAAAAATTCATATAAATTCACAAAAATTGTAAAACTCATAAATATCAAGAAAACAAAAATTCGAAAGGTTACACATAATAAGTTACCAATGCCATGATAATTCTGAAAGAATCTTTCTTAGAGATTCGTGAAAAGGTCTTTTTATAGTTAATGCCATCTTTTTGAATAAAATCTTTGGCAGCAAGTCGAGCCCTGTGACGTTCAAGGTTACCAAGATAGTCTCATTTGGTCTTAAAGACCCACTCACACCTAACTCTCTTGTAACCTTCAGTTAATTCTACGTGGTCCCAAACTCCATTATTTTTCATAGATTTTAGCTCTTCTTTCATAGCATCTATCTAATTTTCAGCATTATCACTATTAATGACCTATGAAAATGAAACTAGATCATTATTAGTTCCTAAGTCAACTTCCGACTTTTGTAGATATACTACATAATCATTTGAGATAAGAGGTTTTCGTTCACTTTGAGATCTTCTCTATCTCCTGTGGTTCTTCTACTATGGGTTCATCTTGAATTACAAGATCATTAATTTGTTATTCTTCTAGACTGTTTCACTCTTCAACAACTTGAGCAATAATCATTTTAGAAGAGCTACAAGTCAAAGGAACCTACACTCTCATTTCCTTAATTTCCACACTTTGTGGAACTTCACTCCTACTAATTTCACCATTCTCAATGAACCTAGTATTCCCAGTTTTGATAATTCTTGTGATATGGTTAGGACATTAAAACATATACCCCTTAGACTTTTCTGGATAACCAATGAAATACCCCTTGATTGTTCTTGCATCTAGTTTCATTTTTGTAGATTATAAATTCTTACTTCTACCTGACATCCCTAAACATGAAGGTGCCTTAAACTAGGTTTCTTACCAGTCCATAGTTCAAAAGGTGTCTTTGGAACTACCTTACTAGGAATCCTTCTTAAAAAATATATGACAATCTTTAATGCATATGTTCACAATGAAATGGGTAAAGATGAATTAGTTATCATACTATTAACCATACCTATTAAGGTTTGATTATGCCTCTCTAACACACCATTTCTTTATGGTGTGCCCATCATTATGTATTGAGCACAAATATCACATTTCTCAAGGAATTTAGCAAATGAACTTGGGTGTTGTCCAGTTTCATCATATATTCCATAATACTCACCACTATTAGATCCAAAATCCCAAGACCCCTTGGTATGCTTAAGTGTGTACTTAAGAATGAGTATTGATGATTAACAAACTAATACTTTTCTAAGTATATCTTGAGTAACTATCAGAAAACTCACTACACTTTTAGAATTCTAATCACTTATGCTTATTAAATTTGTCTATCTTATGAACTATTCTAATGTGCGTGTTGAAGTGTGTTAGAACTTGGAATTCAATTTAGATATAAGAAGCACTAGCTTTAAACACTTGACTCTTCAAAAAAATTCATGAAAAAGCTGCTAAAAAAGACATAAGAAAACCTTATCAAAATATTTATCAGAAAGTAGATTAAAAAACCATAAAAAAAATGCAATTAGAAAACTCTTCAAGGTCAAAAGTCAAAGTTATGTCTTCTAACTTACACTAAGTCTAGTCACCAAACAAGCCTCTTAGTCATAATGAGAACATTGGAAACCTGCCAAAAAGCATATTAGAAAAAAGACAAAATAACGACTAGTTTCTTGATGCACTAGAAAAATGAACAAATGCATTAAATGCATTCTCAAATGCTAGAATTCATCCATGACTATAAATTAAAGCTCATTTGAAGCATTTAAGGCTAGAATACTTGGTTGTTGAAGTGATATTATTTCTAAGAAAAGTACTGCTATTTTCTAATTGATAAACATAATTTTTATATATTAGTTAACCCTCATATTTAGTCTTTTAAACCTTTTATATGCTTAATTAATTAGTCTTGGCCACATTTTATAAGTTTGGGTTCAAATTGGGTTGAATTGTATATTTTAGCATTATTGAGAATTTTACACTATTTCTGTATTTTGGGTATACATTGAGTTCTAGACATATAAAAATTATGAATTCTATCTTGTAGGAAAGCTGAGAGAAAGCTCCACAAAATTGATGAAGAGCTCAAAGTCTAAATAAGATATATAGTGGTTTAGATTGGTCCTGGAAGTTAGAATAGAGATGTTGTCACTGGAACCTAGACAATATACAGAGATTAGGCTGTAATTTGGCCTGTAGAAGTCATGTGGAGCTGAGACCAGTGCCATTGGAAAGCTGAGACACAGATCTTCAACTCTTATGAGACCACTTATCCAAAATATGATATTTTGATGGTGTTCTCTCCCTTTGAAGTCAGCCAATGGGTCTAGAGAGCTATTAAGAATATTTTGGACATAATTCTCTCATCCTAAGCTCAAATTAGGCAAATTAGGTGTCCAATTAAAGCTAAGAAGAAGAGGATTAACCTTGAGCTAAGGGCAAACTTAGATTTTTAATTTTAAAAATAATATTTAAGCACCAGCAGCAACCCCAAACCTAACCATAATTTTCTCTTAGCCGCTCTTGCTTGCACTTTCTCTTTTCATCTCTCTTCATCTCCTTTATCTTTAGGTTTCTTTCTGTTCTGTTTGTCTTCCCTTCCATCCATGGAGGGGTAGAACCTTTTGATCAATCCTAGGAATTAACAATCTTGATATTTAATTCTAAGATATTGTTTTAATTATTTTACATTTAATTGTTAATCAAGTTTGTCTTTTACCTTTTTTGATTTTGTTAAATCTGGATTGAATTGCTTAATTTGATTTAGATGTTGATGTGATAATCATATAATTACCACATGTTTAATAAGGATTACAAAGACTAAACAATGCATTAAAGGTGTTTTATGGATTGTTAAGCTTGGTTGAATTCTAGGTTTTAGGTTAATTTAAGATTAGATGGGTGCTTAACTCATTTAACATTGATTAATTTAATTATGGAAGCTTATCTAGTAGAGAACTCATGGATCATCTTAACGCTTCTTGATGTGATCTAAGACCAAGAATCTGATTAGCAAATGAATGGATTCCTAGTGATCAATGATGGATTAAATTCAGGATTAGTTAATTTCCTTGGATTGGTTGTTTACTTAATTTTGTTTACAATTTTTAATTACTTTTGTTTAATTAATTCTGTAACTTTTTCCTCCTTTGTTAACATCTTAATCCAATTGCTTAATTAGGGTGATCTAAGGGCTCGACCTGGTTGTACCTTATACTATAAGTAATTTGGTGAATCGGCTTACAAATTGATATAATTTGATAGTCTCGGTAACTATCACTAATCTTATTCTCAACTATCTAATTCCTTTATGATCTACAGAAAGTTCTTCTACTCATACTTCCTTGTATATTCTTAGACAAAGAAGGATAGTTTGCTTTATTTTGATTTGTAATATCTACTCTTAGAGTGTTAGTGAGCGCAAACACAAACCTTAGAGTGGATATTAGTGAGTGCAAACATAAACCTGTACATTATATCCTTGTAACTTGATATATTAGAGGTTTGAGTTTGAGCCTGGAAAGGCTAGGTAAGAAAATAATACTCGTTTAAGCCTAGAGAGGCTAGTTGTGAAAAGAATACTCTAATAATGAAAATCATGGTGTTCTACTAGGGACTGGAAGTAGGCAAGTGGTTGGGTAAACTAGTATAAATCATGTGTGTACTACTTCTCTACCCTTTGTCTTTATTTTCTGAGTTTGCTATTAAATTAGTTTTCTGAACTTTGAGCTTAACAAATTTTCTGAACTTCTATAAGTTCAATCTATAAATAGATAAGTTTTTGAAAACTATTTTATAGTTAAAGGCTAAATCAGTAAAAGTTTTTTGGACTATTAAAAGAAGCCTCTCTAAGTGTTTTCTAAACTTTGTTACTTTTATGATTACTACTTAGTTACTAACAACTCTAATCATCCAAGTTTCATACTTAAGAAAGCTATTTTAAGTTTCAGAAAGTGTTTAGAAAAGGTTTTCAAAAAGACATAATTTAACCCCCCTTCTTGTGCACTCTGTCACTGTCAACCACTTCTATTCGACCTAACAATTGTTACCTTTATGTCTAATTGCCTTTCTACTTCATTGATATATATATATATATATATATATATATATATATATATATATATATATATATATATATATATATATATTATATTTATATTTATATATATATATTTATATTTATATTTATATTTATATTTATATATCTAGAGCATTTACTGCTTGATATTTTTCATGCAATAAATAGATGTATCCATAACATGAATAATCATCATTAAATATGATTAAGTATATTTCCTTATTGAAAGAATTGACATCAAAAGATCCACATATACCGGTCTGTATAATTTCAATAAGTTGAGTGCTTCTTATGGCTCCTTTCTTTGTGTGTTTTGTTAGTTTTCCTTTAATACAATCCATACAACCATTCAGATTAGTAAAATCCAAATTCGAAAAAACTTCATTCTTTACTAATCTTTCTAGTCTTTCTTTAGAAGTATGACCTAAACACTTATGCATAAGTAAGCAAAGCTTTCATCCACTAAACAACGTTTAGTGCCAATATTATAATGCAAACTTAAAAGCATTTTAGCATAAAGAATATCAAGATTCATTTTGTATAATCCATCACAAATAATACTAGAACCAATGAGATGACTATGCTTAAACAAACTAAAACATCCATTATAGAAATTAAAAGAGTATATACCCAGCAACATCAAGTTTAGATAAATAAACCAAATTCCTAGAAATACTAGGTATATAAAGTGTTTCCAAAAAATCTAAATGATGTCCAATGTTTGGGATTAAACAATAAGTCCCGACAACTTCCACTAGAGATTTCACTTGTTTCCCATGACAACAAACTTCTCATTTGAGTTTATGATTTGGATTGTAAGGAATCCCTACATCGTATTAGAAATATAAGTAGTACATCCAGAATCAACCCACCAAGTATTATAAACAACTTCAGTCAAATTTGATTTGAAACACACACAAGCATTAAGCTTACCCTTCTTTTCAAACAAAGCCTTGTGTTTAGGGAAATTCTTTTGGAAGTGTCTAGATTTGCCATAGAAATAACATTTATCTTTATTTGGCCCCCTTTTTTGTGGATGTGAGAGGACTCACTAATCTTTAGTGGTCCTTTGCCTTTTTCATGTTTCTTCTCAGCTTTGTTTCCAGCTCCTTGATGGTTCACATAATGGATGGAATGGCTTTCTAAATTCTTAAATCTCATTTCCTCTTGAACTAATATAAATTGTAACTCATGCACATTATAATTGTCTTTCATGGTGTTATTATTCATTTAGAAATGACCATACTTAGATAGTAATGAGTTAATAATGAACTATACAAGGAAATTTTCATCCACATCCATTCCCAAAGACTTAAGTCTTGTTGTAATATTTGTCATTTCAACAACATACTCATGCATGGTATAAGAACCATCAAACTTCATAGTGGTTAAGGTACTAATTAATGTCCTAACAAGAGACTTATCAATAGTTTAGGAGTATTCTTCCACTAACTTCATAAATTCTTTGGCACTTTCAGTTTTGGAGGAACTGACTTGATGTTATTAGCAAGACTTATTTGTATGAACATTAGGCTTAGTCTATTTGACTTTTCACAACTCTTACAATGAGTTTTCTCTTTATTACTGCTAGCATCAGTAATAGTAGCTGGTTTCTCAACATGGAGTGCCAAATTAAGATCCAACACACCAAGGTGAAATTGGACTTGCTCGCTCCGGTTAGAAAGTTTAGCCTATTAAAGATTAGACCAGACAAAATATATGAATGTAGAAAATTAAGAACATAAATTGCAAGAAATAATTCCTAACATTAATGCCTTGAGTCATAATTTACATACTTCATATATTCAAAAATCATTCATTTAACAATTAATGCATATTGATGTTCTCCTTTGGGTGATATGTAACATCCTAATACCAGTATCTCAACATATAGGTATACAAGGAGATACTTAGCATTACAATGTCACTACATACCTACTAGTTTAATTAATATATCAATAATGTTTGTTGGAAACATTATAGAGTGTCATATGTAATGCGAAAAATGAGAAACATTTGTAACATAGTGCAACAATATACATATACAACATTAATCTTAGCAAAGGTTTGAAGTATTACATAAGTCTATACATTTCAAAAGAAGTGCTAAAAGATACAACATTTGAAATATAAAACAATAAGCTAATTTATTCTTTAACTTCCTTCTTCTTCTTACTCTTGGAAGAAGTTTCACCTGGAATTACATGATACATAGCGAGGTGAGAAATAACATTTCTCAGTATGAGTAATCAAAACCAAACATATATACGTAACATAATAACATAGTTTTAACTATTAAGAAAAAGACAAGTTACACTCTCACAAGATTTAACTTTAATAACTAGCAAAACCAAGCTAAAGATTCATACTTTCATTCTTACACACTTAGCTTATGTAAGACCTAGGCATGTTTTACTAGGAAGTTCTGACTTCTCATGTTTACCCCATTATAGATAGAAAAACTAAAATTTCTGCACTACATACAACCCAAGCACTTGGTTAGGAATATTTGTCCCCTTAGGAACTTCTTGACTTCTTTCCTTCTTTGCTAAATGACCTCACGCTGTATAAGTCACATTAAAAGGTAGACAATGCCAACTTATCCTAGTTTACTTATATCGAACACCCCTCATCATCATATCTATAGTGAAGCTAAGTAACAATAAGTTACTATAGGTGCTAGACTCTTATTTATAGCAAACCTTTACTTTTGGTTGCTTTAAAAATCATAGATAACTTATACATACCAAATGATCATCTTCTCATTGATTTACCTTTAGTAGTATCTTAATTGTATCCTAAGACCATCCATTGTACTTAGATGACCAAGGGTTTAGACTTTCTTATCTATGCTAGGTGATAATTTATCTCTTGAAAAGTATCACTATTTGTGCCTTAACACACTTTAGGAAACATATACTAATGATATAATCTAGTTCATAACTTCAAAACATCAAAAATAACATTTTTGGAGTTTCTAGTGCTCATGTCGTAATACGACATTCTTCACACCACGGCGCGCGAGCCTCGATTCTCAATATTGATGCAACATCACTCTCACGCGATGGCACGATGTCTTCACCCCGTGGTGGGTGCTGCAAAGTTTAAGCCCATGCCACAACATAGCATTCTAATGCCACAACATTCATAGCAGAACCCAGATTCTACAGAATTTTGTAGAACCGCGGTATTATTCCATTAGTTCTTTTCTCGAATTTTGGCCATTCCAATCAGTTTCTAAGTGATTCTAAGTCCCTAATCAGTTCTTTAACACATAGGAATCATCAATCATAAACTTAAACCTCTTAATTTGGATTAATGCACCAAAATCACCTATAGGGTGACCTAACCCCTCTTATGGGAATCCAAGGTCCAAATGGCATATTCTAAGCTTTTGTCTTAAACTTATGCTATGAACAAGTCTTAAATGACCAAAGAAACTCAATCATGCAAGCAAAACACATCAAACACCCTTAGAACTTAACTTGACCTATTAAGCACCTTAAGTGCATACATGGTGAAAAGAGTGAAAAGAAGTGAAATTAATCATAAAACCCCTACCTTTGGCAGCTGAGTAGAGATTCAAGCTTGGTTGGATCTCAAGCTTTGACTTTTCCTTTGGCTTTTTTCTTTCTCTCTTCCTCCTCCTTGGTCTTTGCTTCTTCTTCCTTTCTTTCTCTTTGCAAGTTTTCTGTTTCTGTTTTGTTAATCAAATTGGCCGTAAGTGAGGCTTATAAAAAGGGGAACTAAAGACTCAAATGACCTTTAGGCCAAAACTGATAAAATCTCAATCTGATATTTTCATATCTGCTGTTAGTCAAACCAACTATAATTAGACAACTAGTATGCCTAAGAATGTCAAACTGACTCAGTTTACTTTAAAACTTTAACTGTAACTTGTTTCATATATTTGTGACCTAGAAATAAATTATCCATATTTATTTTCCTCATCTAAGCAATTTATGCTATTATCTGAGTCATTTTAAGCTACTTTTCATAGTCTGGGTTGTAACTAAGTACCTAAATTAACTCAGATTATCACAAAATTAAACATACATGCTAAGCAAGTCATATGCTACCTTTTGAACACATAAACAAGTCTAACATATCATTTTAGGTTATTACATTTCTTCCCTCTTTTTTAAAATTTTGACCCCAAAATTACTCACCTGAAAGGAACAAATCTGGGTAGTCCTGCTACAAGTGAGATTCTAACTCCCAAATAGCCTCCTCGGTGTCATTGCCACCCATATAAACTTCACCAGAGGAATCTGCTTACCTCTAAAACTCTTTGACCCCTCTGTCCATGATTCTTACTAGATGTACATCATAAGACAAATCATCCCTTAAATGTACAAATTCATGTTCTATGATATGCAAAGGATCTGGATTATACTTTCTCAACTGAGATACATGAAAAACATTATGAATGTTAGACAAATTAGGAGGAAGGGCTATCTGGTAAGCTACGGGCCCAACTTTCTTTTGAATATGGTAGGGACCAAGAAAATGAGGATTTAATTTATGGGTTTTCAATGCTCTACCAATCCCTGTTGTAGGAGTAACTCTTAAGAACACGTGATCTCCCTCATTAAACTCAAGAGGTATCATTCTTTTTTCAGCATAGCTCTTTTGCTGACTCTGAGCAATAACTAACCTATCCTTAATCATCTTAATTTGCTCTGTGATCTGCTGGACTAACTCTGGACCTAAGATGGTTCTCTCACCTACTTCATACCAACATAGAGGTGATCTACACTTTCTTCCATACAAAGCCTCATAGGGTGCTATACCTATGCTGGAATGGTAGCTATTGTTATAAGCAAACTCCATTAACGGTAAAAACTTATCCCAACTTCCTTGTTGTTCTAAAACACATGCCCTAAGCATATCCTCAAGGGTTTGGATAGTCTTCTCTATTTGCCCATCTGTTTGCGAGTGATAAGCTGTACTAAGGCTTAACTTAGTCCCAAAAGCCTCTTGCAAGGCTCCCCATATTCTAGATGTAAATTTAGGGTTTCTATCTGAAACTATGCTTACAGGGACTCCGTGTAACCTAACTATCTCCTTCAGATAAAGCTAAGTTAATTTCTCTAGAGGATAGCTAGCTTTCATTAGCAGAAAGTGGGCAGATTTGGTTAACCTATCCACTATGACTCAAACTGCATCAAAACCTTGCCGAGTCCTAGGTAAATCCATTATGAAGTCCATAGAAATCTTCTCCCATTTCCATTCTGGGATCCCTAAAGACTATAATGGTCATGCCGGATTCTAGTGTTTAATCTTCACCTTTTGACAAACTAAACACCTTGCAACATACTCTACTATGTCAATTTTCATTCCAAACCACCAAAACATTTTCTTTAAATCTTGATACATCTTAGTGGTTCCGGGATGAATGGTATACTTACTACTATGAGCTCCTTCTAGAATCCTTTCTTTGACCTTTGACTCTCTTGGAACACAAAGTATGTCTCTAAACTTTATCATTCCATCATCAGCCATATCAAAATCCTCTAAGATTCCTAAAAAGATTTGCTCACTAATATCCATTAAAGCTTCATCATCCTTTTTAGCTTCTAAAATCTAAGCCCTTGAGTCATTTACTATGTCCACTTTACTCACAAAGAGACTCTGTGGCATCATAGTCATAGCTAAACTCAAATATCTAAAACTCTCGAGAAGTTCACTATCCTGGATCATCATTCGAGACACATGTAGGGATTTCCTACTTAGTGCATCGGCCACTACATTGGCCGTACCTGGATGATACTTTAACTCAAAGTCATAATCCTTTAAGAATTCCATCCATCTTCTCTGCCTCATGTTTAGCTTCTTCTGATCAAACAAGTACTTTAAACTCTTATGATCATTGAATACCTCAAATTGGACTCCATAGAGATAATGCCTCTAAATCTTTATGGCAAACACTATAGCTGCTAATTCCAAATCATGCATAGGGTAGTTTTCATTATGTGGCCTTAACTACCTTGATGCATAGGCAACTACTCTCCTATTCTGCATCAGAACACACCCTAGTCCCATCTTTGAAGTGTCACAAAAGACCTCAAAGTTCTCATGGGAATCTGGAATCACCAACACTGGCATAGTAGTCAACCTCTTCTTTAACTCTTGAAAGCTATTCTCAC
The DNA here is from genome assembly GCA_029884595.1 of Ormosia semicastrata. Lineage (NCBI taxonomy): Eukaryota > Viridiplantae > Streptophyta > Magnoliopsida > Fabales > Fabaceae > Ormosia > Ormosia semicastrata. The sequence goes on along the minus strand of JAQQTO010000062.1, from coordinate 10,495,533 downwards.
AATCCTGAGTCCACTCAAAAGTACTACCTTTTCCAGTCAACCTAGTCAAAGGCAGCACTAACTGAGAAAAACCCTTGATAAACCTTCTATAGTACCCAGCTAGGCTAATAAAGCTCTTGATCTTGGCTATAGTGGTGGGTCTATCCCACTGTAACACTACTTCCACTTTGCTAGGGTCCACTGAAATTCCTCCTTTAGAAATAACATGGCCCAAAAACTGAATTTTCGTTATCCAAAACTCACACTTGAACAATTTGGCAAACAATTTCTTTTCCTTTATGATATCTAAAACAATCCTTACATGCTGCTCGTGTTTTTCCCTTGTCTTTGAATAGATAAGGATGTCATCAATAAACACTACCATAATCTTATCTAGGTAAGGTCTTAAAAACTCTATTCATGTAATCCATAAACACTGCTAGAGCATTCGTTAATCCAAAAGACATCATGAGATACTCATAATGCTCATACCTAGTTCTAAAAGCGATCTTAGGGATATCATCTCCCTTAACTCTGATTTGATGATACCTGAATCTTAGATCAATCTTGGAAAACACTGAAGCCCCTCTTAATTGATCCATCATATCATTTATTCTAGGCAAATGATACTTATTCTTGATGATTACCTTATTCGGCTATCTGTAGTCAACACATAACCTCATGGTACCATCCTTCCTTTTCATTAGTAACACTAGTGCTCTCCACGGAGGAACACTAGGCCTAATGAATTGCTTATCTAATAATTCCTCTAATTGTTTCTTGAGTTCATCCAACTCTAGAGGTGCCATCCTATAGAGTGCTATAGATATAGGTCCAGTACCCAGCACTAAATCTATAGTAAAATCTATTTCTCGCTCCGGTGGCTACTCCGCTACGTCACTCAGAAACACCTCAGGGTATTTCTTCACCACGGCTATACTGTCTAGGCTTTGCTCAACCTTTAAATCTAATGAAGAAAGAAGAACATCCCAAAGCTCCTTCTACCAAACAGTGATTGACCTGATTAGCATTGAGATAGGTAGACTCTGAAGAAACAACTCTGGTAGGAGCATTAGAAAGAAAAACTAGGGTCTTATCTAAATAGTTCAAAACCACATGATTGGATGACAACCAATCTATACCAAGGATGACATCGATGTCCACAAGGGGTAAATAAATAAGGCTTATAGAGAAGACTCTATCCTCGATTCTTATACAATAGTCAAGACACACTTTTGAAGTTATGACTAGCTTACTGGTGGGTATGGAAACAAATAAGTCATATGGTAACTCTAACATAGGCAAATCCAACATCCTAATACAATCATAAGAAATAAAGGAATGGGATGCTCTTGAATCATACATGACATTTAAAATATGATTACAAATTATGCCTTTACCTTGGATGAGGTCGGCAGACTGGGCCACCTCTTTTTCGCCTAGAGTGTAAACTCGTCCCTTGGCTAGCGGCTTTGGGGTAGGCATATCTTCCTTGTTCTGAGGACAAGCTCTAGAGAAATACCCTGGCTGCCCACATGTATAACACATAGACTGGCCTGCCAAGCACTTGCCTTCATGTAGTTTCTTACACTTAGGACACCTTGAAAACTTAGAGTTCATCTTGTCCTTTCCTTTAAAGTTGCTTGTTTTAGAAGACCCTTCTTATTCTTATCATCCTCTCTCTTTCTCTTTAGGACGCCTTGTACCTGCTCCTCTGATGGAGGGTTGTCAGCACTTGACTCCACAATCTTATATTTGTTGACCAAAGCAGGAAAGTCCCTAATCTCCATAGGTCTCACCATGCTCTTGATCTCACTCCTTAAACCTGTCTCGAATTTCAAGCATCGCCATTTCTCTTCCGGATGATAACGAAAATGTGAAGAGAACTTCGACAACTCATCAAACTTGGTCATATACTGGCTTACTGACATGCTTCATTAGCATCATGTAGAATTTGCTGGAAAAACTTCTTCATAAAAGTTGTCTTGAAAACTTCCCATGATATCTGGTCTTCTGCGGTTTCCAGTACCCTTTTGGTACCTTTCCACTAATGCTTTGCTTCTCTCTTCAACATATAGGAGGCAAAGCCACTTTTTGCTCCTCCAAACAAACCATCAAATCAAAGATCTTCTCCATCTTACTGAGCCACTCCTCAGCCTTTGCAAGATTGAACTCGTCCCTGAACGTGGAGGGTTCATCTGACGAAAAGCTGTCAAGTTCAGGAAAATTTGATTTTGTCTAACTTGCAGTGCATCTTGCATTGGGTGCTCAGGTGGTGGAGGCTGCTAGGGTGGCTTTGCTTCCATCCTCTCAAGCACCCTTGTCATAACATTCGCTAAAGCCATAAAGGCTTCAACCATATCTGGACCTTGTGGGTTCGAGCTCTCTACTTCTCTAAATCACCTTGTTGGTGCCATAGTTTTCCGTATACATAGAAATAACATATATTGAGCTGCAATCTCAATACCATGTAACCATGTAATAGAAGCTAATAACAAACTAATCTAAGGCAAATCATGCAATTTTATCATCACATCTAACACATGAAACAAGAAAAACACAATTTCTAATAAGGAACTCCTAATATGCCTAAGCATAGTCAGTCCATACCGTGACTTAACAGGATGAATCAGGCTCTGATACCATAATGTAACATCCTAATACTAGTATCTCAACATATAGGCATATAAGGAGATACTTAGCATTACAATGTCACTACATACTTACTAGTTTAATTAATTTATCCATAATGTTCATTGGAAACATTATAGAAAGCCATATGAAATGTGAAAAACGAGAAACATTTATAACATAGTGCAACAATATACATATACAACATTAGCCTTAGCAAAGGCTTGAAGTATTACATAAGTCTGTACATTTCAAGAGAAGTGCTAAAAGATACAACATTTGAAATATAAAACAATAAGCTAATCTATTCTTTAACTTCCTTTTTCTTCTTACTCTTAGAAGAAGTTTCACTTGGAATTATATAATATACAGCGAGGTGAGAAACAACATTTCTCAGTATGAGTAATCAAAACCAGAAATATATACATAACATGATAACATAGTCTTAACAATTAAGAAAAAGACAAGTTACATTCTCACAAGATTTAACTTTAATAACTAGCTAAACCAAGTTAAAGATTCATACTTTCATTCTTACACACTTGGCTTATTTAAGACCTAGGCATGTTTTACTAGGAAGTTCTGACTTCTCATGTTTACCCCCTTGTAGATAGGAAAAATGAAATTTTCATACTACATGCAACCCAAGCACTTGGTTAGGAATAGTTATCCCCTTAGGAACTTCTTGACTCCCTTCCTTCTTAATTGGCTAAATGACCTCACATTATATAAGTTACATTAAAAGGTAAACAATGGCAACTTATCCTAATTTACTTATATCGAACACCCCTCATCATCACATCTATAGTGAAGCTAAGTAACAATAAGTTACCATAGGTGCTACACTATTATCTATAGCAAACCCTTACTTTTGGTTGCTTTAAAATCATACATAACTTATACATTCTAAAGGATCATCTTTTCATTGATTTACTTCTAGTAGTATCTTAATCGTACCCTAAGACCATCCATTGTACTTAGATGACCAAAGGCTTAGACTTTTTTATTTATGCTAGGTGATAATTTATCTCTTGAAAAATATCACTATTTGTGCCTTAACACACTTTAGGAAACATATACTAAGGATCTTATCTAGTTTATAGCTTCAAAACATCAAAAATGACATTTTTGGAGTTTCTAGTGCTCATGCCACTGCACGACGTTCTTCACACTGCGGTGCTCTAGCCTCGGGTCTCAATACTGGTGCAGCATCACTCTCACGCCGCGACACGACGTCTTCATGCCGCAGCGCGTGCTGTGAAATTTAACCCCACGCTGCGGCATGGCGTTCTAACTCCGTGACGTTTATAGCAGAACCCAAATTTTTCAAAATTCTGCAAAACTATGGTACTGTTCCATTGGTTCTTTTCTTAAATTTTGGCTATTCCAATCAGTTTCTAAGTGATTCTAAGTCCCTAATAAGTTCTTTAACACATAGGAATCATCAATCACAAACTTAAACCTCTTAATTTGGATTAATGTGCCAAAATCACCTATAGGGTGACCTAACCCCTCTTTTGGGAAAGGTCCAAATGACATATTCTAAGCTTCTATATTAAACTTATGCTATAAACAAGTCATAAATGACCAAAGAAACTCAATCATGCAAGCAAAACACATCAAACACCCCTAGAACTCAATTTGACCTATTAATCATCTTAAGTACATGCATGGTGAACAGAGTGAATAGAAGTAAAATTGATCATAAAACCCCTACCTTTGGCAATTGAGTAGAGATTCAAGCTTGGTTGGATCTCAAATATTGGCTTTTCCTTTGGCTTTCCTCTTTCTCTCTTCCTCCTCCTTGGCCTTTGTTTCTTCTTCCTTTATTTCTCTTTGTAAGTTTTTTGTTTCTATTTTGTGAAGCAAATTGGCAGTGAGTGAAGCTTATAAAAAGGGGGACTAAAGACTCAAATGACCTTTAGGTCAAAACTGATAAAATCTCGATTTGCTAAAAATACTCAAATTTAGCTAAATCAAGATTTTCAGCTTCTAACAACTTTAAAATAAATACTAGGATTCATATAAAAAGTCGTTTCACCATTATCTGATATTTTTATATCTGCTTCTAGTCAAACCAACTATAATTAGACAACTAGTATGCTTAAAAATCCTAAACTAGGTCAGCTTACCTTAAAACTTTAACTGTAAAATGTTCATATATTTGTGACCTACAAATAAATTATCCATATTTATTTCCCTCATCTAAGCAATTTATGATATTATCTGAGTCATTTTAAGCTACTTTTCACAGTTCAAATTGTAATTAAGTACCTAAACTAACTCAGATTGTCACAAAATTAAACATATATGCTAAGCAAGTCATATGCTATCGTTTGAACACATAAAAAAGTCTAACATGTCTTTTTAGGGTATTACATGATACATCAACATACAACAATAATCATAATGATGCTAACAAAGTTTAACATTATCTTGGTAATAATACATGCACTAATTAGAGATATTAATCATTTTTAGATAAATAAATAAAACTGACAGCACATTTGCACTATCAACTATCATGTTCATCAATTATAAGAGCAACTAGTTAACCTTTCGGTAATCCATATATGCCTTATAAATTTGAGTCTCAATATACCCATAAATAAACAATTATCATATCATTGATAGCATCAAAATTATGAATAATTGAGATATAATAATCATATAATTTAAAATTAAATGAACTTAAAGATTTGACCACTTTAGTGATTAACAAATCCATTATACTTCAATTCCAAAATCCAAATATTTCATAAACAATTAAGGATACAAAATTGAACAATGTATTATGACACTGTATATGAATACTTTGAATGAAAATTTGGAGCTCATAAGACTTTGAACTCGTAAACAATTAGAGCACATAATAAGATTGGATGTAACATTATGCTGCACGAAGACAATTATAAGGAATGGTAGTTGATAAAAGATCATGATCCTGCATGGATGCAAATAATTTACTAAATTTAAAAGGAATCACAACTTCATTTCAATTCAACAGTGTTCATGCGTGAATGGAATTCAAACTTTACTTATGCATTGAATAAACAATCTCAATTCATAAATACCCAATTTGGAAAATTAGGATTCATGAGAGACACAAGCATCTTTAATGGAAAATCATGAATCCCTATGGAAATAAGCTTGCCCCAAATGGTTTAATATGTTAAGTTTTGATGATGACAAATACAAGACAAAAAAAATGATACTTATGCTTGATAGATGTGCTTTATAGATGACAAATGCATCACAAAAGAATATTGATCGTGTTACATAAATGCGCTTAATGTGATATATTGTATCATGCATGATTATGTACCTTATCTAGTTATATTTCACTTAATAATCATGAAATGAGATATGTGTAGCATTCTTCATATAATATATCCAATAATATTTTATATGAGTTATAATGAATTAATATTGGATTTGACTCTATTTAAATAAAAATAAAAAAGTACTCTTTGTTGTATCCTACATAGAGCATATCTATTAGTAATTGTTAAATGTCCTATTTGATATGTCTATGAAAGTCTTATATGTATGTTAGACTAACTAGAGTTATACATTTATGAATCATGCATATGAAGATATTGAATTATGAATTTGGACTAACTATGTTGTTTTAAGTGAGCAATACTTTATAAGTTAGTCCAAGTACCAATAGTGAGCATTGCAACAAGAAAACAAACGATTACAACTATGCTCAACTCAAGAAGAATGAGAATGAAAAGATGTTTCAAGCATTTACAAGATTTGAAGAGAAGAAATTTTTGGAAGCTTGGATTACATCAAGAATTGATGATGACAAAAGATCAAGTCCCAAGGTTCTTTAAGAATAGCTTATAGGACTTAGATCTTGTGTAAAGGTAAATGGAAATCACACTAAGCTCAAACAAGTTTTAAACATTTTTAAAATTATTTCTAAAATGTTTAAATGCCCAACAAACTATTTTTGGAAAGCTAGTCATGGTGGTAGTTCATTTCTATGAAAAATAGTCAAGTTTATGTTTTGTAAAACTGACCTTTGGTCACTCTTTTGATCATATCTTTCAAAATACTTTGATTTTTGCTTTGAAAAATCTCTCATTTGAAAATAGACTCAAAGATCTTTCCAATGAGTAGTCACTCGCTTAAAACGAATAAGAAATGAAGAAGTTATGACCATTTAAAGTCAGTTTTCAAAACCAGAGTGTCCTAACCGATTAGGGACTTTTCCTAACCGATTATTGACACTGTCAGGAGCCATTTTCACGTTCCAAAATGGCCTAATTGATTAGGCAATAAGCCTAATCATTCGGATGATAAAAATGAGCATTTTTCTATTTTCAATAACTCCTAACCGATTAAGAAATTCACCTAATCGGTTAGTGCACATGTAAGGAGCGTTTTTCACAATTCTTAACCGATTAGGATGTTATCTTAACCGGTTATTTCATTTCTCAATGGCCAAAATTTAAAGGGCCTAACCGATTAGGCCAAATGCCTAACCGATTATTCCAAAAGTTAGAGGCCAAATTTTGGATCTCCTAACTGATTAGGACAATGTCCTAACCGGTTATGTGCAAGGCAAAAATGCTCCTAACGGTAACAAATGACTATTTTTTCATAAATAATTCATTACCAAACTTTACCCAACGGCTCTAAAATTCTTTGGGCTATAAATATAAGTGTTTGGGCATCAAAGAAAAAAAAGAGAATAATTTAAAAATCATTCTTGAGCATTAAATTCATTTTTCACTATCTATTTCTCCAAAACTCTGTTTTGAGCTTAAAAGTGTAAAACCTTGATACTCATAGTACTTCAATTTATATTATCTACTCTTTGAAAGAGTTTCTATGATCTACATCTTTGTATACTCTGAAAAGAGAGGGTGAGGTATCCCTCTAGTGTAAAGGATGAGGTATCCCTTAGAGAGTTATGTATCTCTCAAAAATTGTAAAGGGTGAGGTATCCCTATTTGAACCTCAAGCACAAGGGTGAGGTATCCCAAGGTGTGTTGAGTGTTCCTCTTTGTAAAGGTTTTCAAGCACCCGTTCAAGCTTGAAAGTTTAGTGAAAAATCTTGGGTGGTTCACTTGAGGACTGGACGTAGGCCACAAGTGGTTGGTGGCTGAACCAGGATAAATCTTAGTGTTTGCTTTTCTCAACTCTATTTCCTTTACATTTGTGCTTTAATTATATATGATTGAGTTGAATTTAATATCTAGCTTATTTACTTGATTTATCCTATAAGCCCAAGTGGTATTTGTGAAATCTCTAATAATTGCACATTTGTTAGACTTATTCCGCTGCATGTGTTGATTGAAAATATCAAAATGCATAATTTGACAAAGTTGCATTAAAATTTATAATTACCCAATTCACCCTCCTCTTAGGTAATGGTTACCATGGCCAACAATCCCTAATCCACATTATGATACCACATGTAAGTCTTAATTCTAATTCTTGATGATTATGGACATAAATCAAGAACAAAGATAGGATCTTAGAATCTCATGATTTTTACAAATTTCATTCAAGACAATAATTGTGTGGATAAAGTTGCTTACCTTGATCCATGATCAAGCCTTTGAAATCCTTGAGACAATTCTTTAGCAACATTGGACATTAGAAGAAGAAGGTGAGTTTCTATCCTTTAGCCTCCCTTTCTTTCACATTAACATTAATGGTGGAGAGGTAACATAAAAATTTTATAGGTAGGGATAAGACTAGTTTCTATAGGATAACTACTAACCACTCCCATCAAGTGGTTAGTTATCATCATAAACTACCTCTCAAAACTAACCAATAAAAAATTAAAACATTTATTTATTTAAACCAATTTAAGATAATACCATGTAGACCACATTATCTCTTACATGCACTTGCTGACAAGCATATAAACAGTTTTCTATGTTATTTGGTATATGTACTTTTTCTAATTAATTTGTTACATTTTTCTATATTCTTAGTTAGTCTAGAAACATGTCTTTTGGTATTAACATGTTCCTCGATTACCTCGATTATACAAGATGATTGTCGCAATGTCCTTCACGGAACAACATGTCGCAGAGTGGGGAGACTCCCTTTTTCGAAAAGAAAAAAATTAAAACATATGCGAAATGCAAATGATGATGAAAATGAAAATGGATGCAAGAGATGGAGAAATCACCAATCACTTCTGCCATTAAAATGGAAAGGTAGATCAGATACCTAAGAAAAATGTTTTATCCTTCAGAGCTTAGGTTTGGAGGTTGATTACGGGTAGGGAAGGTATTAGTACCTTATACCATCTGTTCTAAGAACGGTTACTTATTTAATCTAGTATTATTTGTAAGATTAATTAAATTAGTCCTTTATGATTTAAAAAATAATTTTGATATATTTTATTTTTAAATGTCCTATTTTTTCGACATATTATCAAAGATGATAAATGACTTAGAGAGAAAATGGATGGCTACATAGTCATTATTTAAGGAACAAATTTCAAGCCCTCAACATATTGCATGAAAGTGGTGAATTGAAAATATTAGTTTAATTTTCTAAGAAAATGTCTTTCCAAAATATCTTATTTTTTAGGAGATATTTTAGATGAATTATTCATAAAAAAAAGAATTTCACAAAGAAATTTTATTTTATAGGAAACTTTAATCCATCATAATTATAGTATTGGGGCTATGAGAATTTGTTAGCACTTATTTAAAGATTTTTAATTTTACAAAAATATTTTATTTTTAATGTGAAAGTTATGCCTTGCTAGCGCTTCCTACAAGATCTAATATAAAGGGCTCAAGAGCATTGTGAAGAGTTTATCTTATCGGACTCTTAATCCTCTCTCAATTTTTTCATTGCCGACTAGTTTTAAATTATTTAACTAATACATGAATGCAAACATGATTGAGCTAAATTAAAATGCATGTACAACTTTATGATGATATTAATGGTATAAATAATTTTAAATATGGAGTAAGATTTTTTTTTTATTGGAGATTTTTGTAACACTCCTGGAAAAATTATAAAAATTTCTTCTCACTTCAAGAAAGTCAAAATATTGCTACCATCACAGTTAATCTTAATTATTCCATTGTAAGAGTCTTAAAATTTATTTTATGTAAATCAAAGAAAAAGGTAGCAAGGGAAATAAATATCACAAAAATAGTAAAATGTGAAGACACACTAAATAAATCAGCTGCTGGCCCATAGGTAAAAGTCAAACACAAAACAAAACAATACACAAAACAAGAGGCAAACAAATCAACTCCAAAGACAAACACAAAACAAGCTACTAGGCTACTGGCCCATGAGAGCATCACTTAAACTCAAGTAAAAGTCACTAACCCAAATAAAAAAACATAAACAATACAAAGAAGGAGAGTTTTTATTACTCTATCATCTATAGTGTAATGAGCCCCTATTAAAAAACTAATTCTTTTAGATGCATTTCTCTTGGTGTGTACGCAAAGCATGATGGTCTACGCCTTTTAAAACACTAATTCACTGTACTTCTTATCTATTGGGAGTATTTTGCTAATTTTGCAGCTATCACCCAAGGCTAAGGCTATTTTTTACATAATAGGTGTATTTGGTAGGAAAAGGAAATGAGCTGTATCACAATCTTTTTTTTTTAAATCACAGTTAGATGGGAGATTAGATGAGAGATGGGATGAATGGTTACTTGAGATGAGAGTTGGGTAATGATTCATCTATTTGCCTCTATTTGCCTACCCTAATGCTACTGGGTTCAGAAGAAGTGTATGGCTGATGCCAACCAAATGGGCATTTCTCCTCTTCTATTGGGTCCCTTTGCATAATTTTTTTTATTATATTTGCTTGGAAGTTCATAAACAAAATCCTTCAACCTTCTTACTAGATGATCTTCCAACACATCACCAACACTAACTGTAATTGGTTTAACCACAACATGTTTTGGTACCACTTCTATATTGATATTAGTTAGCTGTTTTGCTTTGATATTAGGTCTCACATTATATTAAATCCTTCTTTTTCCTATTTGTCTGTAGGAGTGAGCATGTAAAGTCTATTATACAAGCTTTTTATTTTTCCCGAGTGTTTTTTCCAACTTGAAGGTAATTTTTATAATAAATTTCTATATTAAAATATTAAAAATAGGATATGATTTTAGTAGCTTTTAATTTATTTATAGAGTTGCATTTTATTTGTCTTCACTTTGAAGGTATAAGTTGCGAATTTTATTTTGCAAATTAGGGACAATAATATCTTCATTTGCATGTGATAATGAAGTTGAAATTGATTGTTCTAATTTGGTATCTTTACAACTCATTCGCTCAGAGCATTGCTTTGCATGCTTATATCATTTTTTCCCCTAATTGGATTGGTCCAGTGTCATATTTTATATCACTTTGTCTTCCTTCGTTTTTTTATTCGAGTCCAGATCTATTCAATCTTATGTCATCCCGTTTATATTTTGGCTTTCATGCTCTGCATCAACTTAATAACAAAATCTCATGTGGTCATGTCCAAATACAATAGGCCATATGCATAAGTAAAACATGTTGACACTTTAATATACTACCTGAGGTTATTGTCCAGATGTTGGTTATTATTTAATGGATATTTTATAAAAAAAAAAAAGTCTTTTTATATTCAAACTGGCTATAAATGAGGTTCCGGCTTGAAAGGGTTCCAATTTCTCGTTGCGAAGAATAACTACTCTGTCTCTTATATTGAGTGTTGTGTGTTGCTGTCTATATGTTATCTAACCAATGAATCAGTTGTAATTGCTCCCATTCTCTTCTGTGATTGGAGAAATTCTTAAGTGGGTAAAGTCTATTATGTTATTTTTTAGATTTTTAAATTATTATTTGATATATATAAAAATATTATTAAATATAAATATAATTTTATAATGGTCTCCATTATATTACACATGTCAAATAATAATTTAAACATCTATAATAGACCATGCTTATTTAAAAATTACTCTACTGATTTTTTGTTGTAATTCGATTTTGTGATTAGATGAATCACAACAAAGGCGCAGATGTGATGGATGCAAGGGTGCGTAGGGAAAAAACTCTAATGAAAAAGAGGAAAAGAACCAACAAAAAAGTGCAGGTAAGAAAATTGAATAATAACTACTTTATTTATCTTAATTTTTATTTTCCAAAATTCTGTTGGTTCTAATCTAGATAGCTTTTTGTTTGATTGGTTTACAGATGATGTCAACAATTTAAAGTCTATATCAAGTAGTTTTTTTAGTCTTTTATCTTATCCTCTACTCTTAGAGATACTCTATCTAAAATAGAAAATGGTTAGACCTCACACATTTTTTCTTTATTTTATTTTTGATTAAATGATTTTTGTGCATTTTTTATTTCACATATCTTTCTTTGTATGATTATACTTTTATTGGTGTTTTATTAGTTTTTTTATCAATGCAATAGTTGTTTGCTCTTCCACCACATTCAAAATGAATAATATGGAATCATCATACATTGCAACGAATGCCGAAAGAAGTAATATAGTTCAGGAGTTGATATTTTTTAAAAAGAAAATTGAATCTTTATCATAGTTATTAAACTCGAATCAGTGATCGACCCAGTCGAGATACTAGGTTAATGGGTCATTGAACCAGTGAGTCACTGGTCCAACCGCGTAAACTAATATGAATATATAAACACTTAATACAAATAAAAAATTACATAAAACTTAACACATGTCATAATCATAAATTAAGTAAAACATTTTGGTGCTTCCTTCAATTCTAAAACCCACATCCTACTTATCAAAATATATGAGTGATTTATAAGTTAATTATTGAGTTATGGATAAATTGATTTAGATAGATTAAGTTCTATATTGAGTAAAATTGAGGTGAAATAGTAGCATGGTTGGAGATGAGGTGGAATATAACTTTAAACATTCTGGTTGAAATTATAATACCTTAGTTAAATGGAATTAAAACATCATACTCTAGTTGGAAAGGATTAGAATCAAGTGTCTTAGTTAAGTTGGAAGCTTAGAAGTAAGCATTAGGCCTTTGTCACATAATATACGTAATTAGTAAAGTTCCAAAGGTTTTGTTCTGGACCGTGATCTAGGATCCCGTTTAGGTAAATCAACCTGGCACACGAATAACTGAACTCCGCCCTAGACGACGCAGTTAAGACCTTGAAGGCAGTCTAGACCCCGAAGCCATGCACATCGGGCGACATTGGGCCATAATATCAAGATTGTGTGATCCATGCAGAAGAGATATCCCTAAATATCGATAACTGCTAGTCATCAACTTACGATATTATAGGACTCACAACTATCTCAGATGGCTAAGTAGCTTCTATATCAGAGTTCCTATTTTATAGGGATTCACCCATCAATAGTGTAAAGGTAATCTTACCAGGATACTAATCTTAAATACCTACGTTCAATACAGATTGCATGAGGATTTTATACATGCTCTATAAAAATAAGGCTAAGTAACCTTAATCAAGTATTAGAAAATTACTTACTATAACTGCCTACTTGTGCACAATTGACTTAAGCATTGGAGTCTCTTTTCAAGTACCCACCCCCTGTTTCAATACGCTTGGTCGCTGCTGCTCAAGGAGGAAGCCTCTATCACGTGCTTATCTTAGGTACCCTCTGAATCCACTTAAGAACATTGACACCGTCTGTGGGAACTGAAAAACTTCTAATCCTACACAATCTTGGTGAACACACGTCAACACTCAAGGAGGGACACTACGCAACTTTCGTCAATCAGAGGCAAGGATCTATAGTGCAATGTCATCCCCTTCCAATGCCACCGCCCACAGCTGAAGCCTCGGCTGTAGGGAACCAAGCCTCTGTCCCATAACACCAGCACGACTGCCATAAGACCTCACTGTCTGATGAGAGTCCACACCCACCACGAAGGCAATCCGTTTTGGATAGTCTTGGCTGCCCTCGAGAGAGAGCTGATAACATCGTTCAAGGGCCTCGAGCTCCAGTGTAAACACGCATTGGCCCCCCAAACAATATTGCTGCTAATCGTGCTTCTAACCAAAACACTGTCTAACTTCTAGAACGCTTCTGTTTGAACTCTGGCAGGAGACACGGCCGTGTCTCAATGACACACGGCCATGTGACCATCATAGAAGCTTTAAGGGAGTTAGACACCGCCGTGTCCAACCACCCCAACGCTTCTATTGGATTTTTGGGCAGAGACACGGCCGTGTCTCTATTAGACATGGACGTGTGCTTTTATTTCAAAAAATAAAAATTAATTTTTATAAAATCCCACCCTTCCCCTGCGTCCCCTTCTCCTCAACACCTAAAACCAGAAAACCTCACCCTTCCCCTTCCCCTCACCCACTCCCTAAAACCTAAAAAACCCCACCCTCCCCTACGTCCCCTTCTCCTCAACCCCCCAAAACCATAAAACCCCACCCTTCCCCTGAATCGCTTCTAGAAGTGGAAAAATAAAGTAATGACCAGAAATACTAAGTGTAAAGACTAAGAATGCAAAAAGGAACCAAAAGGAAAGCATGAAAGGGGATAGAAACACAGGTTGCCTCTTGTGAAGCTCTAATTTAAGGTCCTTAGCTTGACCCCTCATATCATTTAAGCTGGAGAGGAAGGATCAGAACGAGATTGAGTGACTCCCTTCTCGATAGGATTCCCAATGAATTAAGGCTTCAATTGTTAACCATTTACTTTGAAAGCTCCACTAGCCTCACTCCAAACTTCAACGACTCCATGAGAAAACACTTTAAGGACCTTAAAAGGACTTGACCACTGACCACCCAGATTTCAATTTCCTAGGAAAAAGCTTTAAGCGTGAGTTGAATAAGAGGACCAACTCTCCTTCGTGGAACTCTCGGTGCAAGATATGCTTGTCATGCTAACGCTTGGTCCTATCCTTGTAAATCTGAGCATTCTCGTAAGCATCAAGGCATAATTCGTCCAACTCATTAATTTGTAGAAGGCATTTTGCTCCAGTGTCCTTCATATCAAAATTCAACATTCGAATTGCCCAAAAAGCCTTGTGTTCGAGCTCAACTGGCAAGTGACAGGACTTACCATAGACTAATCAGAATGGTGTGGTTCCAATTGGAGTCTTGAAAGCTGTTCGGTAAGCCCATAAAGCATCATCAAGCTTCAATGACCAATCCTTACGAGACTTGCTTACCGTCTTTTCAAGAATCTGCTTGATTTCCAGATTAGAGATCTCTACTTGGCCACTTGTTTAAGGATGATAGGATGTAGCAATGCGATGAGTCACCCTATATTTCTTCAATAAACCTTCAAATTGACAGTTGCAAAAGTGTGAACCGCCGTCATTGATGATGGCTCATGGTGTACCAAACCATGAAAAGATATTCCATTTAAGGAACTTCACTATAACCTTTGCATCATTTGTTAGAGATACAATAGCTTCAACCCACTTCGACACATAATCCACTCCAACCAAGATGAACTTGTAACCAAATGAAATAAGGAAAGGTCCCATGAAGTCAATGCCCCAAACATCGAAAAGCTCGACCTCTAAAATGTTATTCAAGGGCATTTCATTCCTTCTCGAGATATTCCCTGTCCTTTGACAATGATCACAAGCAAGCACAAAGTTTCAGGCATCATGAAACAGAGTAGGCCAATAGAAACCACATTGAAGTACCTTGGCCGTTGTCTTTGAAGAACTGAAATGGCCTTCATATGGGAAGGAATGGTAATAGCAAAGGATGCTTGCAATTTCATCTTCAGGAAGACATCGTCGTATGATACCATCTGCACATCTTTTGTAAAGCAAAGGCTCTTCCCAAAAGTAATACTTCACATCAGAGAGGAACTTCTTCTTCTTTTAATATGAAACATCGGATGGTGTAACTCCACACACTAAGTAATTAACGAAGTCAACATACCAAGGCATCACCATCATGGAGAAGAGTTGCTCATCTGGAAGACTGCCATCAATAGGTAGCTCAATACACTCTGTTTCCTTCTCTTGCAGAATTCGAGAGAGATAGTCGGCAGTAAAATTCTCAGCTCCTTTCTTATCTCAGATCTCTAAGTCAAATTCTTGCCCTTGAACCATGTTGAACAAGCTTGCTTGTTGGGCTATTTGAGTTTTAAGCATCTTAGAATGAGTGACCATTTGATCAAGACGATTATGAATTTGCTTGCTTGATTCCCCATGTTGTTGGACTTGAGCTTGAATAGCTTGATTCTGCTCCTTTTGTGTAACTATAAAAGTTTTTATAAGAGCTCCTAAATTAGACTTTGCACCCAGAGAAGATTGATGAGGTTGATGGAAACCGGGTGGTGGTCTATTGTTGGATGGAGCCCCTCTATTTTGCTGGTTACCATAGGAGAAATTTGGGTGGTTTCTTCATCCTGGATTATACGTGTTGGAGAAGGGGTTACCTTGAGCCTTGAAATTGCTATTTTGCACATAACTCGCTTGCTCCAAATATGGGTCTTGAGAATAGGTCTCCATTGAATTACATTCTGAAGCCAAATGCCCTCCTCCACATGTGTCACAAGTTATCGTAAGGGTAGCGACAGCGTTGACATTTATCTTCGCAAATGACTTAGTCAAAGCATCAAATTTGGTATTCAACATAGTAATGACATCAAGCTCTATCATTCTGGCTTGCTTCTTCGAAGAGGATCTATCACTTGGCCACAAATAAATATTCGAAGTCACTTCATTGATCAAACCCCTTGCCTCTATTGGAGTCTTGGTCATCAAAGCACTGCCAGCTGTGGCATCAAGAGCTGCCTTTGTAGAGAAAGACAACCCAGCATAAAATGTTTGGATGACAACAAAATCTTGTAGGCCATGATGTGGACACTGACGAATAAGATCATTATATCTCTCCCATGCTTCATAAAGAGATTCATCTTCATTTGAGATAAGGTAGTGATGTCTTGGCAGAGCTTGATTGTCTTTCCAGCCGAGTAATGCTTGTCTAAGAAGGCCTGCTCCATCAAGTTCTAGGTGGTGAGTGAATTAGAGGTCTCTGAGTGAATCTGCTTCTTGGTTTTCCCCGTAAGAGAAAAGGAAAAAAGTCTGATCCGTATAGTATCCGTTGAGACCCTATTAATCTTTATAGTGTCACACAACTCCAAGAACTCATCCAAATGCTAATTTGGGTCTTCAGTTGGTGACCCGCTGAAATGCAATTGTTGGACTATCTGGATTGTCTTGATCTCAAAGTTGTTGGCTTCTATCCATGGTCTAATAATGGAAGACTGACGAGCATTAGCATTGGGAGTTCCATAATCCCTCAACCTTCGCTCTGAATTAGCAACTTGGTTAGTGTTGTCCTCCATGTTGTCTTCCTCAAATCCCTGTGTTCTTCTTTCTCTTCTAATATTACGAAGCGTTCTCTCGATCTCAAGATCAACGGGGATAATAAGATCTCCTTGACTTCTTGTTCTACGCATAAGAAAGAAATAACACCTAAAAATTCAAATAAAAATAAAATAAAATTTAAAATAAAATAAGATTAAAAAAGAAATAAAATAAAATAAAAATTACTTAAATCAACCAAATTGTCGCTTGTGTTAATATCAACATGTTCCCCAACAACGACGCCAAAAGCTTGTTGTGAATTTTTTGTAAGCGCACGGATCATACAAGTAGTAAATAAAGATCGTTCCCATGAGAATCAATTGATTACTAACTCTTACGGCTATTTTGATTGTTTAAGCGAATAAAATCGATAGACAAGGTTCAATTAAAATAAATACGAAAAGCAAAACAATGAAGTAAATAATTGAAACTAGAAAAGATGAGATTTAATAAGGATTTAAAGCTCTAAGATTCGGAATCCACTACACTACCTCCTACGATAAATTGTAATCCTATCTT
Source organism: Ormosia semicastrata (assembly GCA_029884595.1). Classification (NCBI taxonomy): domain Eukaryota; kingdom Viridiplantae; phylum Streptophyta; class Magnoliopsida; order Fabales; family Fabaceae; genus Ormosia; species Ormosia semicastrata. The sequence goes on along the minus strand of JAQQTO010000062.1, from coordinate 10,478,099 downwards.
TGTTAATGTTCAATTATGTTCTTGAAGGCGATTTGTCCTAAATTATTTAAAGCCCAATTTCTTGGCACTAAAAAAGTGCTAAACCTTTACTAACCCCATTCTCATGGCAATTAATCCAAGTTCCAACCCATCAAGATTCATGGCAATCGTTTACCCCTTGAAGGATTTAAGCCTATGTCTAGGTCTCAATTCCTAAGTTCAATTATTAGATTATCAAGAAATTAGATTTCATCTTTCGATCCTTCACCTAAAGCCTAAAATCATGTAAATATGGTGCGCAACATATCACAAGCATTAAGCATACCAAGAATGAATCAAGAACAGTAATTTCATTAACAAAGAATCAAATTAACAAATCATAATAGGAAAATAGAGAGTTTCATCCTAATCCTAAAAAAAAGGGTTTAGCTACTAATGGCCATCGCAACACAAATAAGAACAAGGATTAAAGAAACAATCATGATTGATAAACAAAAAAGAAAAGATGGAAATATGAAGATGGATAAAAGAACTTCAATGGTTGATCTTCAAAAAGTCTTGCTCTTGCCTTAAAAGCCTTCGCCTTTGAATCCTTGCACTTCTCCTCTCAAAACCTGCCATCACACAAGTCTCTAACCAAAAGTCCTCCTTTCATTTGCTGTTTTGCCCAATTTATAATGATTTGGGGGCAAAATTTCTATTTTTTTCATGTCAGAGGGACTCACACGGCCGTATCTCCGTTCGACACGGTCGTGTGAGCTTTAAAAATAATGTAATTTGTACATTCAGGGGTCACACGACTGTGTGACCAAGAGACACGATTGTGTCTCCCACACAGAAGCTTCATTGAAGTTAGACAGGGTCGTGTGAGCTTGACAGAAGCATTTTTCAAGTTATACACGACCGTGTGTAACTTATTAATCACTCAAAACATCTTTTTTTGGATAAGTAGTCTTCATAAAAGTTGTAGCTCTTTTTCTTAGCTTTCTAATGCCACTAGAATCACCTCGTTTTGACTTCTGTAGCTCAAGTTATACTCATTTTATTGTGTAAAGGTCAAAAACTCTGCGAATCTTAGCCATATAAATTCCGAACTCAACTTCATTGCAATGAATCCATCCAAAGTTTCATAGAGCCATGTCAAAACACCTATTTTGGACCTAAAAACATATAGAAAGACCAATCATGAGATATCAAGGATAATTAGATTAAATGTGGCATAAATTCCAACATAAATCAATCAAAGTACACCTAAATCCACCTCAAATCAAGCACAAGATGTATGTATTTTATCCACACATCAAACACTGCCCACTCTAAGATGACTAGAAATAACCTCCAGGAGCTAGTGGCCCAACAGATGCTATAGATCGATGAGCAACATCTCCAATTGGGCAACCAACATCGTCGATTGGACGAGCTTGAAAGGTCTATGCATGTAGAGCCTGACAACAGAAGGCAGAATGCGACTCAAAACCAGAGAGCTCCATCGCGCGATGAAGTCAGTTGTGCCCTTGGAAATAATCTTAAATTTCCTGGAGGCCCTCAATAACCTTTCTCGAATGAACTAATGGGTAGGATCCTTAGAGGCTTCAAGCTCCCATCCAATCTTGAACAATATAATGGTACGACAGACCCTCAGGAGCATCTCGACGCTTACATTCACTCTACGTAGTTCCACGGGGGATCCCTAAAATTACTTTGCCGTGTTTTCCCCTTTTTCCTAAAGAAAGGCGCTATCAGCTAGTTCTCTACCTTGTAACCGAGGTCTATCATCGGATGGGATGATCTCACATAAAGCTTCCTGTCGCACTACACCACCGCTAAGGAGTAGCCCAAGTCGGTTGACTCCCTTTCTGAGATTCGCCAAGGAAGCAATGAGTCCCTTCGTGAATATATCAAGAGGTTCAGCAATGCCCTTGCTCGTGTAGCCAGTCCCGATGACCAAATCACCCTTCATTATGCCCGGAGTGGTCTCCGAACTGATTCAGACTTCTTCCGCTCCTTAGTAAAGAAGAAGGTAGAGACTATGAATGAGTTCCATGCTCGCTCTGTGAAATACATTGAATTAAAGGAAACTATCAAGGATAAAGAGACTTTGGAAAAAGGTGAGCCCACTCACCAGAAAAATAACTGAAGCTCTAACCAACCTTGAAATTCCTCCAAAGGCGATGCTTACCGGCCTAAGTATTCTGACTACACTCCTCTAAATGCCCCGCGAGAAACAATTCTCCAAAACGTGCTTCAGATCGAGTTCTGGAATATTAAAAGGCCATCACCTCTGAAAAAGGCGAAGGACCACTCCAAGCACTGTAAGTGGCATAAAAGTTATGGCCACGAAATAGAAGAATGCTACTAGCTTCGAGATGTCATTGAGTCCTTAATTAAGGAAGGACGACTTTAGAAGTATATTGTTAGGGTCCAGAACAATGACAACCCCAGAAGGCAGAGGGAGCAAAGATGTAGTCGTAGCCCCTGGCAAAGTCTGACCCCACGACAAATGAGGAGGACGCATAGCCCAGTCAGAAAATCCCGAACTCCACCCCGCTGTGACGCTGACAACCGACAAGATCAAAATTGGGATATTTAGAACGAGGCCAATAGAATAGATCAATTGGTCAATATTATCTCTGGAGGATTTGCAGAATGAGGTCCATCTAGTAATTCCTGGAAGAAAGCACTACAGATTGCGGTATTGAGCGTTTCTGATGCTACGCGCAGGCGTCGTGTTGATGATAGGGAAGAGCCACCAATCTATTTCATTGTTAAGGACCATGGTGATATTTTCCAAGATCACGATGATCCACTCATCATCTCCAAAATAATATCTAACGCTCAAGTCTGATATATTTTCATAGACCAGGGTAGTTCAACAGATATAATATTTATGGATGCTTTCAAAAAGTTAGAGTTCCCTATGTCCACCTTAACCCCTTATGAGGGTGAGCTTACTAGGTTTTCTGGAGAGAAAATCACCCTGGTAGGCTATTTTGAAACATTCCTAACCTTCAGGGACAATAAGGCCTATAGGATAGTTAAAGTAAGATTTTTTGTCGTGGTTACAACATCACTCTAGGCGACCTACCCTAAATGGTATTGCTGTTGTAGTGTCCACCGCTCACCTGGCCATGAAATTTCTTAACAAAAATAATGAGGTGGTCATAATTAAGGGTGATCAGATCGCAGCACATAAGTGTTATAATGAGAGCCTCAAAATTCGTTTTCTTCGGGGAGCAAGAGCATGTACGCCGAGCTAGGTTCTGGATCAAGTTAACATCATTATGATCGAGCTAGATGTCAAAAAAGAAATTCGAGGTACCAGACCACATCCAGAAGGAGAACTACTTCCACTTTAACTAGGTGACAAGCCTGATCAAGTCACTAAAATAGGCACAAATATGGAAGAGCAGGAGAAACGCCAGCTGATAGAGCTCCTTCAAAGAAATAAGGACCTATTTACATGAACGTCTCTGTCATCTGCCATCGTTTATCTATTAAACAGGATGCGAAGTCAGTCTCCCAAAAGAAGAGAAAAGTCAGCCCTGAAAGATAACAAATCATTAAGGAACAAGTCAAAGAACTACTCAATGTTGGATTTATCAGGGAGATCTCTTATACCACACAACTCTCCAATGTAGTCTTAGTGAAAAAGTCAAATGGAAAGTGGAGGATATGTATGGACTACACGGACCTAAACAAGGTGTGCCCTAAAGATCCATACCCCCTCCCCAATGTTGACCAGTTGGTTGACAGCTCATCCGGCTTCTGGCTACTATCCTTTATTGACTCCTACTCTGGATATAACCAGATCCTGATGTACCCCAGAGATGAAGATAAAATCGCTTTCATCATCGAGAAGGAAAACTATTGCTACAGGGTTATGCCCTTTGGCTTAAAGAATGCAGGAGCCACCTATCAGCGGATGATAAATAGAGTCTTTAAGGGTCAAGTGGGGAGAATGCTTAAGTATATATTGATGATATGATCATTAACACCCTGGAGTCTAGATCCCACACAGCTGACCTCGAAGAGATATTTACGAAAGTGAGAAAGCACAACATGAGACTTAACCCAAAAAAATATGCATTCGGGGTCCGAGCCGGGAAGTTCTTGGGCTTCATGTTGACTTCTTACAAGATTGAGGCAAATCCAGATAAATGTCAAGCGGTGCTTGATATTCATAGCCCCTGGAATGTAAAAGAGGTTCAACAACTTACAGGGCGGATTGCGGCTCTCACACGCTTCATCGCTAAAGCCGCTCACAAATCCCTCTCCCTCTTCAAATTATTAAAAAATAGGATGGGTTTCGAGTGGACCCAGGAGTGTAAGGACACCTTCATGTCTCTTAAGAATTTGTTATCATCTCCTTCTATCTTGACTAGGCTGGAACCTGGAGAGACTTTGTATGTATACCTTTCTGTTTATGAAGAGGTCATCAGTTTTGTACTTCTTCAGGAAACGGCCGAAGGCCAAAAGTTGGTCTATTTCTTGAGCAAGTTGTTCCAAGGCCCTGAGCTCCATTATCATAAGATTGAGAAGGTCGCACTTGCCCTAGTCATCATAGCTAGGAGACAAAGGCAATATTTTCAGTGCCATCCAGTTGTAGTAAGGACAGATCAACCAATCCGGTAAATATTGCATTAGCCAGACTTAGCTGGCTGGATGATCGCTTGGTCCATCGAGCTCTCTAAGTTTGGAATCTCATATGAGCCTAGACTAGTAATAAAGGCACAAGCACTCTCAAACTTCCTTGTTGAACTTACTTCGAACCCTGGTTGCCCCGAGAAAGTATCGTGGACAGTGTTCATTGACGGATTCTCCAACCCTAAGGGAAGTGGCACCAGGGTAATCCTCGAAAATTCAGAAGGCATGACAATTGAAAGCTCCCTGAATTTCAAGTTTCCTACTTCAAACAACCAAGCAGAGTACGAAGCGTGCATTGCTAGATTGAAAATGGCCAAGGAACTAGGTGCAACAAGGATCACACTTTGCAGTGACTCCCAACTTGTGACATCCTAGATCCATGGTGACTACCAGGCTAAAGAACCCCTATTGCAGAGATACCTAGCAAAGGTACGAGGGCTCCTCGAGAGTTTTTAAATGGTGAAGGTGGAGCATATTTCCCAGGAACAAAACATAAGGGCTGACCTCCTGTCCAGTTGGCCAGCACAAAGAGCTTGGGGAACAACCATTTGGTGGTCCAAGAGACCCTATCCCAGCCCTCAATCATGGTTTCAACCATTTTCTAGATTGAAGAGCCAGAATCCATATGGATCACCCCTATCGTGGAGTATTTACAATCTGGCATTCGGGCCGAAGACCAAAAGGAGGCTTCTAAGCTAATAAAAACTATTGTTTGGTACACCATCTACGATGAGCAGTTATACCGGTGGGGATTCTCTTCGTCCTATCTCAAATTCCTGACGCCTAAGGAAGCAGAGTATGTACTAGCAGAGGTCCATGAGGGGAGCTATGGACACTATTTGGTGTTAGCCATGGCAACCATTACCCAAGAGGGGGGTGAATTGGGTGATGACTAGTTTTAATGCAACTTTGACAAATTATGCATTTTGAATAACTCAATTAATAAATGCAGCGGAATAAGTCTAATAAATGTATAATTATTGAGGATTACCCAAATACAACTTAGGATATATGATGAACTAAGTGAATAAGCTAGATATCAAGTTATAACAATCAAAACATCAAGATATGTAATAGATAAATATATTTCACCAAATACTAAATTTAAAGAGTGTAGGGAAGAGAGAATCAAACTCAAGAATTTATCCTGATTCAGCCACCAACCACTTGTGGCCTACATACAGTCCCCAAGCTTAACTTGAGATTTTCTTCACTATCTCCTAGACTTCACGGGTGCTAGGAAAACCTTTGTACATACAAGAGCACTCCTCACACTTTGGGATATCTCACCCTTGTGCTAGAGCCTCCAATTCTTCAAGCTTCACAGGTGCTTGATGACCTTTACAAATTTGAGCACTCAACACCTTGGGATACCTCACCCTTTATGCTTGAGCCTCTACTTTCAAGGGATGCCTCACCCTTTACAATTCTTGAGGGATACCTCACCCTCTTACAATGATTTCAAGATGAAGAGAAAGAATAGAAACTCTCACAAGAGTAGATATACAACTTGAAGAAAAAAGTATGGATAAGAAAACTCTCTCAAGAGTGGATAATACAAGTTGAAGCTCAATGGGTATAAAGGATTCACACTTTAAAGCTCAAAATATGATTTTTATGATTCAAGGATCAATTTTAGTGTTCAAGAGGTGTATAAGCTTCATACAACACTTATATATAGAGCCCAAGTGATAAAATAGCCATTGGTAGTGTTTTATAATTATTTTCATTGAAAACTAGCCGTTTATAGCCGTTAGAAACGTTCCTGGGTACTTGGTAATCGATTACAAGCTTCATATAATCGATTACAAGCTTTCTGGCACTTTGTAATCGATTACACACTTCCTGTAATTGATTACACGGCTTCTGTCAACGTTGTAATCGATTACATGGCTTGTGTAATCGATTACAGCATTTTCTGGTTTTGAAAACTGACTTTAAAAGGTCATAACTTCTTCATTTCTTATCCGATTAAAGCAAATGACTACTCATTAGAAAGATCTTTGAGTCTATTTTCATATGAAAGAATTTCAGAACACAACTCAAAGTATTTTGAAAGATATGATCAAAATAGTAACCAAAGGTCAGATTTTCAAAATTCAAACTTTAATTGGTCATAACTTTTTTGTTTCCTATCCGTTTAAAGAAAATGACCACTCATTAGAAAGATATTTGAGTCTATTTTCATATGAAATAAGTTTCAAAACAAAACTCAAAGTACTTTGAAAGTTATGATCAAAAGAGTAACTAAATGTCAGTTTTACAAAACACAAACTTGACTAATTTTCACAGATTTGAAATACCACCAAGGCTAGCTTTCCAAAAACATTTTGTTGGGCATTTAAACATTTTAGAGACACTTATAAAGATGTTTAAAACTTGTTTGAGCTTAGTTTGATTCTTTTTTACCTTTACACAAGATCTAAGTCCTATAAGCTATTCTTAAAGAACCTTGGGACTTAATCTTTGCACTTTCAATCCTTAGGTTTCTTGATGTCATCCAAGCTTCCGAAATTTTCTTCTCTTCATGTCTTGCACAAGCTTGGAACATCTTTATTATTTTCATCCTTCTTGAGTTTAGCATAGTGTGATCTTTTTACTTTCTTGTTGCAATGCTCACTCTTGGTACTTGGACTATCCTACAAAGTATTACTCACTTAAAACAAGCATAGTTAGTCCAAATTCATAACTCAATATCTTTATATACATGATTCATAAATGTATAACTCTAGTTAGTCTAACATGCATACAAGACTTTCATAGACATATCCAACATTAATTCATTTATAACTCATATAAAATATTATTGGATATATTATAGGATGAATGTTATATATATCTCATTGCATGATTATTAAGTGAAATATAACTAGATAAAGTACATAATCATGCATGATACAATATATCTCATTAAGCAAATTTATGTAACATGATCAACATTCTTTCGTGATGCATTTGTCATTTATTAAGCACAACTATAAAGCATAAGTATCATTCTTTTTGTTTTGTATTTGTCATCATTAAAACTTAACATATTAAACCATTGGGGCAAACCTATTTCCACATTTGGGAGGCAAAGCCTTAGCGTTGAAAGATCTCAAGGCTTGTTATTATTAGGCCCCAATGGAAGCCGATGCAATAGCACACGCCTAAGTCTGTGACACATGTCAGCGCCACTCAGACCACTACCATGCTCCACCCGAGGAACTCTCCACAATATTCGTACCCTGACCATTCTATAGGTGGGGTATGGATATCTAGGGTATGTTCCCTCAAGCACCCAGTCAACTAAAATTTTTAGTGGTAGTTGTGGACTACTTTACTAAATGGATTGAGGCTGAGCTTCTATTCACTATTACCTTGGCCAGAATCCAAAAGTTCACATGGCGCCACATTATTAAAAGGTATAGAATCCCAGAGTCCATTATGATGGATAACGGGACACAATTCAAAGACATGGAGTTCGAGGAACTACTCACTGGCTTGAAAGTTAAGCATCATTGTAGCATTGTAGAAAACCCCCAGACAAATGGACAAGTTGAAGCTGCCAACTGGTTTATTGTTCGTAGGTTAAAAAAGATATTGGATGAGGCTAAAGGTAACTGGGCCGAATAGTTAGACCATGTCCTTTGGGCCTACCGGACTATGCCCCACTCTACAACAGGTGAGACTCTCTTCAAGCTCACTTATAGGTGTGAGGCAATGATCCTGGTAGAATTAGGAGAACCCAACTGGCGCATCCAACGTTTCTCAGTAGACAATAACCCTAGACTGATTAGGGAGGACCTAGACCTTTTGGAAGAAAGAAGGCACGTCACTCATATATGCGATGCCGCCATCAAGCAGAGGACGATGGCGCGCTACAACCTAAAGGTTGTTCCTAAGAGATTCCATTCAGGTGACCTTGTACTCCATATGGCTGACATTAGAGATAAGAATACCTCCCAGGGGAAGTTAGCCCTTAATTGGGAAGGCCTCTACCGCATTGCTATCAGCACCGACAAAGGAGCTTACACCTTAGAGACGCTAACAGGAAAGCCAATGAAGAACTTCTAGAATGTAAACAAGCTTAGAAAGTACTATAGCTAAGTGCCTTTTAAGGCCTAGTCATAGTTTACTTCATGTTTAATCTGCCCCAATTTCTACGGGAGCACTTTGTATAAACCTTAGTCTTTTTTTTTAATTAATAAAAAAAGTGATATTTTACTTCACTCTAGGATCGTTCTAGCATGGACGGACTACCATGGTGCCCCCCGAGAATGTCTTTTGTTAAAAAGGCTGTGCAGTAGAAAAATCCTACGTCTTGGGAAAATTCTCACTCAAAACCATAAGCACGAAAGACTATGGTTGTTACCAAGTGGCTTCTAGTACTCAAGAGGGGGTGAATTGAGTATTAAAACTTTTTTGCAAACCCTTTTAAATAAAATATAAATATTAAACTTAATAAATAAATGCACAGAAGGAATGAGATGAAGAAAAGATCAGCAGAAAATAAATGTGCAATAAAATAAATTGCATAAAATAAAGAGATAAAGAGAAGAAGAGCAGGCACGATATTTATCCTGGTTCGACTACTAACCCACTTGTGGTCTACGTCCAGTCCTCGAAAGCCAAGATTTTTTACTAAGTATACAAGCCTCAATAGGTGCTTGCTACGGTTACAAAATAGATCACTTTTCACACACAGGGACACTCTACCCTTGTGCTAAAGTCTCAGCCTACAGGGATACCTCACCCTTATACAAACCTTGAGGGATGCCTCACCCTCGATATAGAATAAAAGAAAGTAGATGAAGAGACACTCTCACTCAAAGTAAATTATACAACTTGAAGCACTATAGAGCTCTCTAAGAATATCTCAGAATTTTACCAAAAGAGCACAGAGAGAAAGAGAGAAATATGTAAACAACGTTTTAGCACAGTCAAAAATAATTTCAAGGATTCGTGTGTTTTAGCCGTAAGGTAAGGTCTCTATTTATAGAGCCTTTGATCAAAAAATAACATTGAACGAATTAATTATCATAATAAATGCAAATCCATTTACGTATCAATTCAAAACTTAAAAGCAGAAACTCGTGGGTTATTCGAATACCTTATTGTGGTATTCGAATACCACTGATATTAATATATAAAAAACAGTTTAAACTTGGGTTATTCGAATACCATTATGAGGTATTCGAATACCTCTGATATCAGTATATAAAAAACAGAACAGACCCACGTTATTCGAATACCATATCAAGGTATTCGAATGCCACTGCTTGAAACACGTTTCTGAAGGCATTTTTAAAAAGGTTGTATTCGAATGCCTTTAATGGTATTCAAATACCTCTGCTAAAATTATGAAAAATGCTTCTAGGAACCAGATTATGTAGGTTTAGAAAAACCACAAACTTTTTGATTATCAAAGCTTCATTAAAACTTTAATTTGGTTTGTAGAAAACGTGTTCTTAGATATTTTTAAGTTAAACACTGAGATATCCTATGAGAGCTCTGTACAAGAGAGATCCTAAGTCCTAAAGCTAAACTTGAAGAACTTGGACTTGATCTTCTCATCATCTCCATATTTGTTATCATCAAAACTCATCATCAATGTTGCATGGTAATCACATTCTGCCCCTTTTTGATGATGACAAACTATCATTTGAGAAAAGCATTAGTTCATATAAATTGAAATTCAAAAAGATAGGAGACTTACTCTCAGAGGTAATTTAATAACAAACAAAACAAGCATATTCTCCCCCTTTCTTTTGGAATCCAAGAGCCAGTGTTAATCCAATTTCTTTTCTCAAATAAGATTGATTATTTTTCTCCCCCTTTTGACATGATAAAAAAGGATGCATTCATTCAATAAAGCACAGTGATAAAATATGTATGAGATAAACAAAAAAACAATTATAATTAACAATAGATTAATGAAAATACTTATTGCATTAAATGAAAGTGGCCAAGTGCATATACAAATGTAATTAAAAGGCAGTCAATACAATAAACAGCCAAAAACATAACAGAAGTAACAGATCCTAAGACTAAGCAAGCCCTAGAAATAGGCGTCAGGTGGTGGAGGAGGAGAGGCAGGGTCGTTGCCAGATAGCAGAGCTCGAAGGGCAGCCTGTTCACGCTCAACCCCAGCGATTCTGTCAAACAGAATAGTGAAGGTGTTCTCTATGTAAGTTCTGTTATCCAATAGAGTAGCCAGGATTTGCTCATTTGTGACAGGAGCAGGAGCAGAGATATCAGCAGCAACAGCAGCAGGAGCATCAGGAACGCCTTGATGGTCGTCCTCATCATCATCAACTTCCACTGGGAACACCCAGCCTTCATCGGTCCTGATCATCTTCATTTTGTTAAGGGTAAAGGACCCAAAAACATGATGATGGGTTAGCGGGGTCGCTCACTCGGTTTCTAGAATGTGTGGATACTTGCCTACGAAGGCAGTGATGATCACGCCGTAGGGAAGTTCACACCGCTCTTTACCTCTTGCCCTCATCATGTGCTTCATAATGAAGACGGGCCAGTTAATCTGATGGCCTTGCTTTAGAATCCATAGCATGAACACGTCATCTTCACTCATGTAGGCGTAGTTCCCACCTCTAGGAGCGAGGATGTGGACATAAGCATAGTGGAGGAGCTTGTCCTGGCTCTTCATCATGCCCCCCTTGACTCCCTTTTGAGTCGAAGGTAAAGCCAACCCAGGGCGAAAAACATCTTCAATTGCTCTGTTCTTGTCGAAGAGCTGGAGAAGTGAATCTTCTTTAGCAAAGCGGCCAGTTGACTGCAAGCCAAACATCTGAACCCAATCACTTGGTGTGATCACAATGTTTTGATCGCAGACACTGGCGTGTAGCTCCTGACCTTCAATCTTCAGGTTGCAATAGAACATCTTAACCAGGTCGGGATACAGAGGTGCTGAGTAAGAGCAGAAGTGAAGTACGCCTTGGTGATTTAGCCGGTTCAGAAAGTCAAAACCACCTTCTCATTGGAGGAAAGCCTGCGAAGATCCAGCGGGTTATTGCATGGAGCCGTCTTTGTACGAGGTCGCTTAGAGCGAGAGGAGGATGAGGCCATGGAAGGGAAACAATGGAGGAGAAGGAGAAAGGATGGGTGGAGATCGTGAGAAAGGGAGGTTTTTGGAGGAGGGAAAGCAAAGAGTTTTTGAAAGTGGAGAGAGAAGAGAAAGGTATTCGGATACGCAGGAGGGGGTGGTGTATTTAAGGAAAGCCCAGACCTTATTCGAATACCATGAGTAGGTATTCGAATACAGCGTTTAGGTAAGCTCAAAAGACGTAGCCTTAAGACAGAGGGTATTCGAATACTACACCAGGTATTCGAATAGATTACCAAATTAGGCTTGGCTGCCAAACGATGGTATTCGAATGCTTTTAATGGTATTCGAATACTCACAAAGTATTCGAATACTCCAGAGAGAAACTGATGGTATTCGAATATTCCAGAGACAGAAGAGAAGTCCAGAGGAGCAAGTATTCGAATACTTCATAAAGGTATTCAAATACTCCAGAGAAGCTGAGTGAAAACTGAAAAGGATCAGCCTCAGGGTATTCGAATGCTGCTTAGGTATTCGAATACACCAGCTTTTAGAAAAGCTGTACTGAAGTAAGGTATTCGAATAACCATGATGGTATTTGAATAGCCTTGACAGAAAAACACAGGTTTTCACGTGTAGCATCAAAGGTATTCGAATACCATATGGAGGTATTCGAATAACTAAACAAGAAAAACACATATCTAAGCCCAGAAAATGCATTTTTTGAGAAATAAAAGCATACCTGTTGATGGAGTACCTGCAAAAAAGATTTCAGGATAACTCCGACACTCAAGTCAGTAATAATTCAGGAAGGATTAAAAAAAAATATTTAAGCAAATAACAAGCATTTATAAGTTGGATTGATCAATTATGCCTAATTCTCCTCTTATATAAAAGAATGCTTCTTTTGCTAAGGGTTTAGTGAAGATATCTACAAGTTGCTTAGATGTTTCAACAAACTCAAGAATGCAATCCCCTTTTTGTACATGATCTCTGATAAAGTGATGTCTTATCTCTATATGCTTTGTTCTGGAATGCATAATGGGATTCTTAGAGATATTTATTGCACTAGTGTTATTACATCTTATCGGGATGTGATCAAGCTGAAGACCGTAGTCTAAAAGTTGTTGCTTCATCCATAGGATTTGAGCACAACAACTCCCGGCTGCAACATATTCAGCCTCAGCGGTAGACAAAATCACACTATTTTGTTTCTTGCTATGCCAAAAAACTAAAGAACTACCAAGCAAGTGGCATGTCCCACTAATACTCTTTCTGTCCAATTTTCACCCAGCAAAATCAGAGTCAGAATAGCCTATTAGGCTACATGAGGCACCTTTAGGGTACCACAAGCCCATTTGTGAAGTGCCTACAAAGTATTTCATTATTCGTTTAACAACACTTAAATGAGATTCCTTAGGGTTTGCCTGATATCTAGCACATATGCATACACTAAACATAATGTCTGGCCTACTAGCAGTAAGATAAAGAAGAGATCCAATCATGCCTCTATATTTCGTTATTTCTACTGATTTACCTCCTTCATCTTTGTCCAAGTAGCAAGAAATGCTCATCGGAGTGGCCATGTGTTTAGCGTTTTCCATTTCGAATCTCTTGAGCAATTCCTTGTAGTATTTGGTTTGACTCATGAATGTCCCTTCGTTCGTTTGTTTGATTTGAAGTCCGAGAAAGAAATTTAATTCTCCCATCATCGACATTTCAAATTCATTCTGCATTGACTTAGCAAATTCTTTGCACAGGGATTCATTAGTAGCACCAAATATAATATCATCCACATATACTTACACAAGAAGAATGTCATGCTTTTTATTTTTAATAAAAAGAGTAGTATCGACTTTTCCTCTTGAAAAACCATTTTCTAAAAGGAACTTACTCAACCTTTCATACCAAGCTTTAGGAGCTTGCTTTAAACCGTATAAAGCCTTTTTAAATTTAAAAACATGGTTGGGTAGTTCATGATTTTCAAAACCTGGAGGTTGTTCAACGTATACCTCCTCTTGAATGAAACCATTTAGAAAAGCACTTTTGACATCCATTTGATATAATTTGAAATCCATGATGCATGCATAAGCAAGTAAAATTCTAATAGCTTCTAATCTAGCTACAGGTGCATAGGTTTCCTCATAATCTATTCCTTCTTCTTGATTATATCATTTAGCAACCAATCTAGCTTTGTTTCTAGTTATTAACCCATTTTCATCAAGTTTGTTTCTAAAAACTCATTTAGTTCCAATTATGGGGTGATTATTAGGTCTAGCAACTAATTTCCAAACTTGATTTCTTTCAAACTGATTTAATTCTTCATGCATAGCTAAGATCCAATATTCATCATCAAAAGCTTCAATTAAATCCTTAGGTTCAATTTGAGAAACAAACGCTAAGTGATTACAAGTATTTCTAAGAGAGTTACGAGTACTTACACCTTTAGATACATCACCTATAATCTGATCAAGGGAGTGATATTTTGAAGTTCACCATTCTTTGGGAAGTTCCAAAGCTTGCGAATCTTCTTATCTTTGTTTATCCTCTTGCTCCTTGATTTCTTTGTCTTTATTATCCAAATGTGTTTCCGCCAAGACCTCTGCAACATCATCAATAACAAGATCCTTTCTCGATCCATTTGGGTCAGTTTCATCAAATGTAACATGTATAGATTCTTCAATAGTCATAGTTCTTTTATTATATATACGAAAAGCTTTACTATGATTTGAATAACCAAGAAATATACCTTCATCAGACTTAGCATCAAACTTGCCTAAGTTATCTTTTCCATTATTTAAAACAAAACATTTGCAACCAAAAACATGAAAATGTGAGACATTAGGCTTTCTTCCCTTATACAATTCATATGGGGTTTTCTTTAAAATAGGCCTTATAAGGGCCCTGTTCATTACATAACAAGTTGTACTTACAGCATCCACCCAAAAGTATTTAGGAAGAGTAGCCTCATTAAGCATAGTTCTCGCCATTTCTTCTAAAGAACGGTTTTTCCTTTCTATAACTCCATTTTGTTGCGGAGTTCTAGGGGCAGAGAAATTATGATTAATGTCATGTTCATCACAGTAATTTTCAAAAATATTGTTTTCAAATTCGCCACCATGATCACTTCTTATAAAAGAGATTTGAAAATCTTTTTCATTTTGAATAACTTTGGCAAGTCTTTTAAAAGCTAGAAATGCATCATTTTTATTTGCAAGAAATAAAGTCCATGTAAACCTAGAAAAATCATCCACAATCACTAAAGCATAGTAATTCCCACCAAAGCTCATAGTTCTAGAAGGTTCAAATAGATCCATATGCAAAAGTGGTAAAGGTCTAGTAGTTGAAACTATATTTTTTGCTTTAAAAGAGACCTTTATTTGTTTACCCTTTTGACATGCATCACATAGCTTGTCTTTTATAAAATTAAGCTTGGGTAGTCCAATTACTAGCTCTTTAGAGACCAACTTCTTTAAGTGATCCATGTGAATGTGTGCAATTCTCCTATGCCATAATCATGAATCATCATTCTTACTTAACAGGCATTTCGCATCATTTGAAGATATATCATCAAGACTAATCATATAGATATTGTTCACTCTATGACCAATGAATTTAACATGCTTGTCATTTTTATCTTCAATTATGCAGTAGTTTAAATAAAATATTACCCTATTTCCTTTATCGCATAATTGGCTAATACTAAGCAAGTTATGTTTCAAGCCTTCAACAAGCAACACATTTTCAATAGAGGAGTTAGGGTTCTTACCGACTTTGCCGATTCCAAGAATTTTTCCCTTGTTGTTATCACCATAAGTAACATGTCCATGATTCTTGAGAATAAGCACGGTGAATTTTGAATCGTCCCCGGTCATGTGCTTGGAACAGACGCTATCAAGATACCAATTTGAACTCCTAGCTTTCAAGCACACCTACAGCACAAGTTTAGTTTTTAACTTTTGGTACCCAAACTTTCTTGAATCCTTGTGTTCCAGTACCCTTTTCAAACTATTTTTTTGTATTTATGTTTTTCCTTGCATTACATGTTGAAGCACTATGTCCTTTCCTTCCACAATAAAAACATTTAATAAAAGGACTACTTGAAACATTAGAATGCACAAAGAAATTTTTATAAAGTTTTTGTTGATTTTTCGGGTTATAACCTATCCCGACTTTTTGAAAAACCACTCTTTGTCTTCCTAATAAAATATTTAAGTTATCCCTTCCAAAGGTGAATTTAGAAAGAGTGTTCTTTAGGTCTTCGATTTCTTTTTCAAGTATATGACATGAAGAACAAGATGAAGAAGTAGAAGCATGTGAAGAATGATTTGTGCACACATCAATGATTCCTAAAGTTTCATTTTCAATTTTCAATTCTTCTATTTCTTTATTTAAAACAAGAATTTGATTTTCTAAAGAAGAAATTGTTTTCTTAGAAGAAGAAATATTTTTTGTGAGTTTTAAAGATTCTTCATGTAGTTCCTCAAAAGCATCTTGTAACTCATCGTAGGAAGGCAATAAAGTAGTATTAGAACTTATCTCATTTTCGCTTTCTTCTTTATCTCCTTTTGCCATGAGACATAGTTGAGCTTCCTCGCTATCTGAGCTGTCAGTTGAGTCCATGTCATTTTCATCCCATGCTATGTAGGCTTTTCTTCCTTTTCTTTCCTTGAAGGGCTTCTTTTCAAATTTCTCTTTCTTCTTTTGATAAACTGGGCACTCCATTTTCATGTGACCAAGTTTGCCACATTCATAGCAAGTTAGAGTCGATGAAGCTCCTTCGCCTTTGAAATGTGTCTTTTTCGATGGGAAGGGAGATCTTCTTTGCGTTCCCTTTTTCCTGAGAAATTTACCAAACTTTTTAACTAGCAAACTTAGATTTTCTTCACTTACGTCGATGTTCTTTGAGCCTTCTTCATTTTCTTCATCATCATTGTCGATTAATGAAGAAGTGGCTTTGAGTGCTATCCCTTTTTTCTTTTTATCGTTCTCTTCGCTTTGACTTAGTCTGCTCAGTTCGAGTTCGTGCTCATGAAGTTTTCCAAAGAGGGTAGCCAAAGTCATTGTAGACAAATCCTTTGATTCTGATATGGCTGTTACCTTGGGTTGCCAAATCCTGCTAAGACATCTCAAAACCTTGTTAATCAAATCTTCATTAGAAAAGCTTTTGCCTAAAGATGCAAGATGATTAACTATGTGGGTGAACCTCTTTTGAATTTCCTGAATGCTTTCTCCTTGGTTCATTCTGAATAATTCACATTCACGAGTCAGAGAATTTATTCTCGACCTCTTAACTTCACTAGTACCCTCATGGGTAACTTGCAAAGTATCCCACATTTCTTTAACAGTTTTACAATTTGAAATTCTAAAAAACTCATCATATCTCAAAGCAGTAGTAATAATATTTTTGGCTTTTAAATTATATTGAACTTTTTTTTTGTCTTCATCAGACCATTTATTTCGTGGTGTTTCGGTCCTTAAGCCATCGACCTCATGTGTGGGTATAAAAGCGTCGTTTTCGACAGCATCCCAAACATCTAGATCAATAGCTTCGATGAAGATTTTCATTCTTTCCTTCCAATATGCGTAACCATCCCCATTGAAAAAGGGTGGTCGGTTTATGGAAGATCCTTCTGAAAAACCATTTGAAGAAACCATATTCTCTTGAAGCTGCTAAGCTCTTTATACAAGAGTCTATCTCTGATACCACTTGTTACCAAGTGGCTTCCAGTACTCAAGAGGAGGGGTGAATTGAGTATTAAAACTTTTTCGCAAACCCTTTTAAATAAAATATAAATATTAAAACTTAACAAATAAATGCACAGAAAGAATGAGACGAAGAAAAGATCAGCAAAAAATAAATGTGCGATAAAATAAATTGCATAAAGTAAAGAGATAAAGAGAAGAAGAGCAGGCATGATATTTATCCTGGTTCGACCACTAACCCACTTGTGGTCTACGTCCAGTCCTCGAAAGCCGAGATTTTTCACTAAGTATACAAGCTTCAATAAGTGCTTGCTACCGTTACAAAATAGAGCACTTTTCACACACAGGGACACTCTACTCTTGTGCTAAAGTCTCAGCCTGCAGGGATACCTCACCCTTATACAAACCTTGAGGGATGCCTCACCCTCGATACAAAATAAAAGAAAGTAGATGAAGAGACACTCTCACTCAGAGTAAATTATACAAATTGAAGCACTATAGAGCTCTCTAAGAATATCTCAGAATTTTACTAAAAGAGCACAGAAAGAAAAAGAGAATTATGTAAACAGCATTTTAGCACAGCCAAAAATAATTTCAAGGATTCGTGTGTTTCAGCCGTAATGTAAGGTCTCTATTTATAGAGCCTTTGATCAGAAAATAACGTTGAACGAATTAATTATCATAATAAATGCAAATTCGTTTACGTATCAATTCAAAATTTAAAAGCAGAAACTCGTGGGTTATTCGAATACCTTATTGTGGTATTCGAATACCACTGATATCAATATATAAAAAATAGTTTAAACTTGGGTTATTCGAATACCATTATGAGGTATTCGAATACCTCTGATATCAGTATATAAAAAACAGAACAAACCCACGTTATTCGAATACCATATCAAGGTATTCGAATGCCACTGCTTGAAACACATTTCTGAAGGCATTTTTAAAAGGGTTGTATTCGAATGCCTTTAATGGTATTCGAATACCTCTGCTAAAATTATGAAAAACGCTTCTAGGAACCAGATTATGTAGGTTTAGAAAAACCACAAACTTTTTGATTATCAAAGCCTCATTAAAACTTTAATTTAGTTTGTAGAAAATGTGTTCTTAGATCTTTTTGAGTTAAACACTGAGATATCCTATGAGAGCTCTGTACAAGAGAGATCCTAAGGCCTAAAGCTAAACTTGAAGAACTTGGACTTGATCTTCTCATCATCTCCATATTTGTTATCATCAAAACTCATCATCAATGTTGCATGGTAATCACAATGGTAAGATTCCTTTTACACCTAAGTCCTAAAAGGGATCCCAAATGCCTAAATAGTTGGTGATGGACCCTGGACAAGGTTCCTTTCATACCTAAGTCCTAAAAGGGATCCCAAACGCTTAAATTGTTGGTGACGGACCACAGACAAGGTTCCTTTTATACCTAAGTCCTAAAAGGGATCCTAAACACCCAAATAGTTGGTGACGGACCCCGGACTACATTTTTATTCTAATACCTAAATCCTAAAGGGGACCATAAGTTCATAAAGGGCGTTGGACCCCGAACCACGATTTCTAACAAACGGACAACATATAAGTTCACACAGGGTGTTGGACCCAAAATGAACCACAAAAATAAACAAACTTTTGAAGCGAAATTAAAAGATTAATTCCTCGAAATACGGGGGAATTGGCTTTGCAAAGCAACCCCATGTAGGGGGCAAAAGCAAAAATCAAAATAAAACACTTGCCTACTCCTCGGCGACTCCCTGGTCGATGGCTATCGTGGACGAAGTTTCAGCAACACTTGGATTTTCTGAATTAACCCTTGGTTGCACAAGGTGTCTACTATGCACCACCTTCCCAAAGTCTAGGGTGACCAAGGCCAGAGCCACCCCAGGATTAAAGAGCTGAACTTAGTCATTGGCATTCTAAAATTGCTCCCCACTAATATCAGTACAAACAGTGACAAGCATCTGGACGTTATCTTGCAATGACTTAATCTTGGTTTCGAACTATTAGTCCTTGGCACGAAGACCCTCGTTCTCAGTTTGAAGCACGGTCACATACCTGTTAAACTCTGCCAAGCTGGAGTTCTTTTGCTTTCCAACATCTTTCAGGGCAACCACCTCACTTTCCAATTCTCGAACCCGAGCCTCAACACTGTTTTTAGCCTTCATAGCCTCCTCTATGGCCTTAAGAGCTTGGTTTTCACCCTGCTTAGCAGCTGCTGTTCTCTCTGCCATCTCCTACTCACGCTCTTCACAAACTTGCTCTAAATACTGAGTCTCGACGGCAAGGTGGAGACCAAAGGTCTCAGACTAGGCAAAAGTATCACTCGTGCTATGAAGGGTAAGGTGGGCTGCAACTTGCTCGTCCAAGAGGTTTTAGTCAATGATATCCTAGGGGTTTGACTCCTCATGGTATAAACTGATCGGACTAGAGACTTCATTGGTCGCGCACCCGCTTACCCTGGCCATCTGATGTACCGTCCTCCACCGTTTTTCTCTTACGTGTCTCGATTGACTGGGGAGGATTCTCCACCTGGATAGGCTCCCTATCCACCATCGAGACTTCAACTGGTGAGGGCGAAGGAGCTACAACAGCATCCACCGGGAGATCCAATGACTCGGGTGCATTCCTGGTCTTGAAGGCTTCGAGAATTGCCAATGCATTCCCAGTTGACATCTCGGCCAAACTTCCTTCAAAAATAACAAAGGAACAGAGTTATAATGTTGCTATGAGGTATCATGAGAAATGTTAAGCATACAAATTAACATTTGGACAATGGTCTAAACTACCTAGCATAGCCGAAAGAGTCTCATCATCCGGGGCGTCTAATATATCTTTGGGTTGAATCAAACTGATTTCTTCGACCCACATTTCAAAGAAATTAACGCATTCAAGCTCCTCATCATTCAGATGACTTGCTTCCTTCTCAAATGATTAAGTGGGAATGCTTCATTCCCCTGGGTTCTAATATAGGTTGAATATCGGTTTCCCGTTCCCGCCTAACCAAAAGGGAAGCATATCACGAGCCGCCATCAACTTAAAGAACTTCTTTTTAAAATCTTTGTAACTCTCTAGGTAGGGGTAGAAGACCTTCGGCCCTTGCCGTGACCGGACAGAGAGCCAGGTTTTTTAGGGGCCCTGGCACCATGAATAGAGTACCGAGTATGGAAATAGAAAAATGCTCTATTTGAGCATCGCAATCTGATCAACTGGCATATCCTTTCGAAGGCCAGGATGTTTGCCTAACCATTAGGGTGAATCTAGGTCAGAGTAGCGTTCAAAATCTAGAGGATAGCAATGTGGAAGTCATTGAAAGGAAGTCAGAGTCCAAATCTAACAAAGAAGTCTTCGTACATATATGTGAAGTGCTCCCTCGCCTGGCAAGTAGAATACACCTTTTCATTTTCAGGGATTGGATTTGAAACTCGTGGTCTTTATTTCCCCCCTTGGTCAGCACCAGATAGCCCTTAAGCTCATTGAGGAGTTCTCCCAGTTAGAAACAGGATATCCAATTATAGGCATCGTACGTGACCCAAGGGTACACTAATCTCGGACCACGGCGAAGGAGGATTGCATTCTCCATGGCCGCTTCTTGTTCTACTGGCTCTCCTCCTTCTGGGACCGGAGTAGTAACTGGAACCAGCTCTTCAAGCCTAACTGCTCTTCTCCTAACTATTTAATTTCCTGGAAACACACAGAGGCCGATGATCAGAATCAATCAAATTTTAAAATTCAGACGTGTAAGTTGGCGAACAGAGAGAATTGTTCACAATCATGCACTGGCCTCCGCACCCTCCAAGGCTTAAGCCTCAGAAGGACACCTCTGCCACATGGAGCACGATGGAAGAAGTGCTCCACAAGATAATATCATTGAAAGAGAAGGAAACAACATTCCTACCCCTCGCTCACAAAAAGAATAAGAAGGAAGTACACTCCATCAAAGGGGCACACAATTACCCACAAGACGAAATAGACACTGACAAGTTAGAGAGAAAGTAAGTACCTTGAAGAAAATGAACCGAATTACTGAAACTTCAAAGTGCTAGAAGAAACGCTGGAACTACCCTCCACCGCAGCAAAAAATCATCAAGAAATAGCCTTAAACCACCAATTTTGAGAGAGATATAGTGAAATGCGTAATAAAACGATCCTAAACCCCTATTTATAGGGGTCAAATGGTTAGGGGACAATTCGTCCTAATAATCCAAGTTTGAAAGATGCTCATTATGGCGCGCAGGGCGCTATGTATGTCTACTCAATCAGAGCACGCCGTGTGGCCTTCACAGCTGTCATGGCAGTTGAGAGGATGGTTGCGCAGCAGGCAAAGGGACACGTAACCTCAGTAGAGTTTATCAACTTATCTTGGAAATTTTCTACATATTACAAAATGTAGCAGTAGACCTCGGTCGATTAAGGAGTCCTTAAATCAATAAGGTCTTGATCGATATATGAGGCCGAAGTCTTCAAAGACCCCGGATTAGGAAATACATCAAACCAACTCCATAAATCTACCACAGAGCACGATAATTTTTCATGAACCCTGTTTGCTTCCATAGTGTTCGTTACGGGCATGAAATACTAATGTGAACCTCTAAGAAAGGTTAGTTGACTTCGAGAGGCTATGATAAAACTCTTCACCTTATGTAGGACACGGACCCCAGGGTTAAGAGCTAAAACTTGTAACACCCTAGCTCTGATACCAACTAATTTAATACCCTAGCTCTGACACCAACTAATGTAACACCCTAGTTAGGGCATCACATTTCTGACTTTCGACTTATAATCTGAAAATAAGTTCGCACAAAGTTTGAGTTATAAAAGATGGGTTTCAAAATTTCTTCTTTACTGAAACGTAAATTTACTGAAAATATTAGGTAATATTGAAAATTATATTTCAACTATTCATTATGCAATATTGACACCAATTAATAACACAATTTAAAGAGAAATATAAAATTAACAGACTTATTTTTTTTTTGACAGTAGCAAACCCCATGATGGGTCTTACTTAATAGCACGGTACAACACTAACAAGAAACTTTAACATACTTATTCCTTTTTCTGTTCATCTTGATGCATCGACACATCTGTTCCTTTCTCAACACTGCACACCTTCGAGTCCTCGAATGTCCACTCCTTATTGTTGTCACCAATCTCGTGAGTATTTATCGCCTGTTATGTCTAAGACAACTCGATCCTTCTATTGTTTGATTTTAACAATACAAACACAAGCAAAACAACATAACAAAGAGGTGAGATCACCTACACCAATACCAACATGGCAGCACAGAGATAACACACAGCCAACAATATCATACAGACAGATCATGTCATAATCATGCTATTAGCATTAATCAACTATCATCATCTAATCATTTATCAGTTCAATCATCATCCAATCATTTATCAATTCAATTATCATAAACAATAACTAATATTCCTCAATTAATATATCACACAGATATAAATGCTCAGATTTATGCATATATACAAAGACTCACTTTTTCAAAAACAACTCCATGGAGTTTTTCACAATTTCGAGAAGAATGCTTTGGTCAATTGTCAGCCTTAGCCCAAAGACAATCTCCCAGTCGTTGAAAAGAATCGTGTTCTTGTCAGGTATCGTCAATGCATTGCAACGGACTGCATCGCCAAGTGGCACAGGGTACTTGCCAGCTGTCCACTGGTCGACCACCGCGCCTCGACGCCCCCAAGATCCATCATAGACCTCACTATCAATTCTCATTCCTTCTTCAACCACAAGGGTCATAATAGCTATTAGCTATCTTTTATACAATGCACGAATTTATCAGTGCAAGTCCAACTCCAACGGGCCAAATCTTTTCAATTTCATTTGTACAATGCACGAGTATATCAGTGCAAGTCCAACCCCAACGGGCCAAATCTTTTCAATGCATGTATAATGCACCAAATCCAAATACGGGCATCTCTTTCCAATGCATATAAAATACACCAAATACCAATCATAGGCAAAACACGTCACTCTCTCATACAATGTCCATACACTGGTTAAACAGTAATTATACTGTATTTTCAACACAAAATCATGTTATCACATTTTCATAGTTATAAAATACTTTCTCCGTATTTTCACAAGATTGCGCAACATTTTCATTATGTTTTCACAATTCCAAAATGTTTCTGTTACGTTTTCAAAATATCGTAACACTTCTGTTACATTTTCAAAATTCTGAAACGTTTCTATTATATTTTCACAATACCGTAAAAATATTCTATTACTTTTAAATCACATAGTGATTTTTCAACAGTACGTAAAATATTTAAACTCACGTAAAATATTTAAACGTAATTCAAATCACGTAAAAATATTTTAACATATTTTAAATCGCATAGGAATATTTTACTATATTCTAAATCGTTTTTAAGATACGTAAATCATTTTTCACCACAATTCTATTACGAAAAATATTTCTTAACCTTCAAAAATTCCATTTCATCATTTCTCAAAATATTATGACTTTGTACTTCATTTTTCACATTTTCTTACTCAAGAAAATCTTTTTCCACGTTTCTTTACTCAAGAAATTCTTTTTCAAATATAATCCACAAAATTACTTTTCAATTAATATAAATCAATGTTTCAAATCTTAAAATTTCCAAACGTACTTCAAAACTTGAAAATAAGTTATACTTTAGTAAATTCTCAAATCACCATTATATTCTTCATTTTTCTCAAAACATTTCCAAACACAACCTTCTTCAAAATAAATTGAAGTTCAAAACATTTTTGTTTACAAAAACTTAATTTCTCAAGTGATAAATGCTCTAATTCCATTTCCAAATTCTTGTATTAACTCAAGTTACGTTTTCACTTTGAAAATTACTTTGTTCATAAAAATCAAGGCATTACAAGCCTTCAAAAACGTGGACATGACTATTGAAACTATTAAATATTTTTCCTTCTAAATTGATATGGTTTTACACAAACAAAACCATTAAAATTTTATTTTCAAAACCGAAGTACCGATGGTTATAAAAACCAAACCCATTTGTTCAAATTCATTTTCACTTTCTTTGCAAATCTTTTTTCATTCTTAGTAAAAAAATCTTTTCCTTAATATATATTTTCTCAAAATCACTTTTTATTGATCTAGTCCTACAAAATCATATTGAGTTGTTTTAATTATTGTTTCTTAACTTTAAATTTCCTAACGTTTTCCAAAACTCAAATAAATTCTTCGTGAGTAAATTTAAGTTACAAATATTTTCTTTTATATTTCTAAATCACTTCTAAAAATTGATTCTTTTAAAATTAATTTGAAGTTCAATACTTTCAATCTTCTTTTTATGAAAATTCCACTTCACCTAATTTATAACACTTAATTCCCTTTTCAAAAATCCTTATTTGAAAGTTCTTGTATTTTATAACATCAAAATATTTTTTCTAAATTATCAAAACCTTATAGATGGCCATTGGAACCATGAAATATTTTTCTTCTAACTTAAATAAATTCCATTCTTGTTTCTACAAAATAAATCAATAAAATTTCATTCTAAAATTTGTGTTCATGTTTTCTTAAAAAAACAAACCTTTAGTTCATTTTCCATACTCCTTAAATCAATCCAATTTTTATTCTTCCATAAACATATTAATTTGTAAACACCTATTTTGAGGTGTCTTGGCCGAAATTCTCATTGTTCTAGGGATC
Organism: Ormosia semicastrata; assembly: GCA_029884595.1. Classification (NCBI taxonomy): domain Eukaryota; kingdom Viridiplantae; phylum Streptophyta; class Magnoliopsida; order Fabales; family Fabaceae; genus Ormosia; species Ormosia semicastrata. The sequence goes on along the minus strand of JAQQTO010000062.1, from coordinate 10,453,034 downwards.
AAAATTTAATTTCCTTATTCTTGAAAAATTTCAACATTGACTCAAATCAAGGGCATCAAAACCGTAGCTCTTCCTTGGCCATTGGAACCAAGATCAATTTTCTTTCCATCCACACATCATGGCATACATATATATACTTCATCATAAATATCACAAACATGTCATATACTCATCATGCATATTATAAGTATACTATCAAAGCTATAAAATCATGCAAAGCATATTAAGCATAGACAAAATAATCAAGGCACAAGAAAATAAAGCAAAGCTTATAAACACACAATTAATTATTACATGACCATGGATTGGAATTCTCACATGAATTCACAATTCATCAAATATAAGACCATCTCCCACCACCATAATTGGTTGGTGAGATGGATCTCCCTCTTACCTCTTGAAGATCCTCAAAGCTTCTTGATTTTGCTTCTCTTTCCAAGTCCTTCAACACCAAGGGCTTCTCAAATTCAAAACAAAATACATAGAAATTAGTATACTAAACTTGATTAAGAGGAACCATGGATCAAACATGGTTTAGATCATAAAAAAGAAGAGAAGAAATGAACTCTTCTTATACTTCACCTCAAAAATCCCATAACTTTGTTCTTGAAGAAAGTCCATGAAGATGAATGATTTAGAGAAAATCTCCAACATGAAAGTTGTTTAGAATATCATGTAGATTCAAGATCTATGGTTGGATTAATTTAAACAAACCATGGAAAAATCATGACTTAGAAAATCATAAACATGAATTTAAACCATAAAAACCAAAGTTTACCTCTAGGAAAGTAAGGTAAAAGTGAGATTTTGAAGCACTTAGAGTGCGATTTTGGAAAAACTTTCTAAATGAAAAGTGTTTAGAATGGTGTTTAGATTTAGGAAATGATGAGAGTGAAAATTATAGGTAATGGATAGTGTATTTGGGTGTAGAGACCGAACCAATGGAGAGAAAATGGAAGGAAAAATGGTTGCTTGGTTCTTGGGATTTTGAGAGAATAAGATGGAGACTTTTTGGGTGAAAGAGAAAAATGAATATGGAGAGTGTAACCAAAGGTGCTGCTGCCGTGGGAGTGAAAGAATGGAGAGATATGAATTCATTTGGCATAATTGAAGGCTATCACATGATGCACAAAGTCTTCCACTTTGTCATCTTTTTCTTTGGCCTAAAAAGGCTATACAAGCATGTCTAAACATGTCTCCTCCTTCCTAACACTCCAAAACTGTCCCCCCTTCATCATGCACTCCAAAGTTATCATAATTACTTGCTAATTGATTAGTTAATTCATTAGATTAAGTTTCCTAATCAATCTTAACTAATTTTCTAATTACATAACTAATTAATTAGACATATTATTTCATATATTATAATCTCTAATTAAAATTAGGATATCTAACTAAGAATTAGATTATAACAATTTAACATTTAATTTAGTTTATTTGGCTTGTTAATTAGGCCATTATTTGAAGCATTTCTAGCCATTGGTTAATTCAATGGTTAGGATTTAGGTAGACTTTTAATTTTTAGAAGACTAAATCTAAGCCATTGGATCCTTTTTCTTTAAATTCTAGCCATTAGATGTGTCTCCAAAATAAAGGGTCAAGATTGCTTCTTCTTACTTTTAATCCAAGGGTCATAATTAGTCTTTGCTACTTTTTAAGACCAAATCTCCACCCTTGATTAATTCTTCATCCAATGGTCATAAATGGTCTTTGTCACTTTTTAAGACCAAATCTCCATCCTTGATCAACTCTAAATCTAATGGTTGTAAATGGTCACTTTATATAATTAATTTTACACCGTTGATTAAATCTACAGTTGATATTGAAGCTTGCCTAATTAAGTTTATTCTCACACCATTGATTAAATCAATGATGATTATCTTATGTTTCTTTATTAAATTTATTTCTTAACCGTTAATTGAATCAATAGTGGATATCCAAACCACCAATGTTGACTTAAGCAATATAATTTCTATTTTTATCTACTAAAAATCCCACGAAAGAATATATTTATGTATTTTTATCTTAGATAAATAAATACAAGACAAAACAAATTTTCAAAACTGTTTCCAGGTTCGGGTTTAGTAAGATCTCCTATCTCCGTCTAAACAGTACAAATTTTTCTATGCGTAGAAAAAATTTTCACTTTGCGGGACCCACCTGAGCCCACGTAAGGTCACCTGAGCCCACCTAGGACTACCTAAGCCCACATACAGTAAAAAAAATTCATAATTATCCACAAAATCAGAAATATTAGAAAATGTATGAAAATCAAGTCAGATTGTTAAAAATAATTAACAGTCAAGAGAAATAAATACAGAAAGATTTTTCCCAGCCCAAAAATTATTATTTTCCTGACACGGAGTAAATCACTCAAAACGATCAAATACGCTGACGAAATAAACAAAATAATTTTACAGTATCTAGAAATTACTAAACAGTAAAATTCTATTAGCTGTCAAAATTATTGTTTAAGAGATAGGAAATTTGGGGTGTTACAAAACTCACCGTTTCATTGTACCAACAACCAAAGGCCGAGCTGGGGGCAACTTAGTATAGCTACAGGGTAAGCGTTGGACTCATCTTAGATAACATAAAGTGGAAAGCAGAAAAGAAAAATCAGAGATACAAGATAGAATTCAAAAAAGTAGAGTTTTATTGATAATTTCATTCCATACATCATCAACCTTCACGGAAGGAGAATAAAAAGTACATTAAAAGGAAAATGAAAATAATATCCGTAGAAGAGTTTAAGGGCGGAGCCAACATCACCGCAGAGGCACCCAGTTGCATTATCACATCCACAGTTCCTCTACTCTCTTCACCGGAATAGACTAAAGCCACTCCATTTCTTCTTCCCAGCCTCATTCACAATGATAAAGAAGGTCAATACCCACCACTTCTTTGCAAAGTAAGTCCAAGAATACATATCACCCCAAGTTACCTCAAGAGCACTTTCCCTTCCAAAAGGATGGAATTCTTACATATCCAACTGCACTATGAAGAAGACCATCCTAGTGCCTCCAAATCACTCAGGAAGGAAGAAGGAAGATGGGTCAGAGTGCACTCCAATGTCCCTATGCACTGGCTTATGGAAGCATCACTCCATCCTGATAACACGTTGGATCAAAAATCCCCGTGTATGCCAGGAAAGAAAGGTTTCCACCTCCCTAAATGCATAGAGACTTAACGTTATGCCAAGAAAGAAAAGCTCCTCCAAAAGAAGAAGTTATTTGTAGAGAGTCAAACACCTTTAGAAATTTTAGAAAAAGCAAGAGTATAATCTTTGTAGGGGATGAAACCCTTAACTTAATTGCAAAAAGTGAAAAAGTTATTCTTTCAAAGAGAAACATCCCCGCATGGAGCTATAAGGCAAAACGAATATAAGGGAATACTAGCTTTAGTGCAAATATTCCCTATTTATAGAGAAAATGAAGCACTCTAATTGGTCCCGTGAAAGGTGAACTGATCTCATGATGGTAGCCACATTAAACGCCCCCAATTCCTGATTAGTTATGGAAGCAGTGGGTAGTTGGGAAACAGTACAGAGCTGAGATCCTCTTTAAAGGATATTTAATTCCTAATAAAGTGAAAGTAGTGGTTTTCCAGAGAATCGCAGACTGTTACCACCTACAATATCAAAGATTATGTTCGAAGTTCACTTGAAGAATACTTAAGGAAATCTCGAGAATTAATACTTGAGCGCAATGAACTTGAGAAATGTAAAAGCATACCACGAACACCAGCATTTCGCATAAAACATCTGGGATCCAATGTATCCGGACTTTTATGTTAATCATATGCCTTATTAATCATATGCCTGGGTGGTCCTGTTGGAACTTAACATTGGCAATCTTTCCAAACATCAAGTGGGGGGCAACTATTCTAGACTGTGAATCAACCTAGAACACGAATAAGCAAACTTCTCCCTAGACGACGCAGTTAAGACCTTGAAGGCCATCTGGACCCCGGAGCCATGCACATCGAGTGACATTGGGCCATTATATCAAGATTGCGTGATCTATATAAAAGAGATATCCCTAAATATCAATAACGGCTAGTCATCAACTTACGATATTATAAGACTCACAACTGTCTCAGATAGCTAAGTAGCTTCTATATCAGAGTTCCTATTTTATAGGGATTCATCCTTTAATAGTGGGAAGGTAATCTTACCAGGATACTAATATTAAATACCTGCGTTCAACACAGATTGCATGAGGATTCTATACACGCTCTATAAATATAAGGCTAAATAACCTTAATCAGGTATCAAAAAATTACTTACTATAACTACCTACTTGTGCACAGCTTGACTTGACCGTTGGAGTCTCTTTGCAGGTACTTACCCCCTGTTTTGATACACTTGGTTGCTGCTGCTCAAGGATGAAACCTCTATCACGTGCCTATCTCAGGTACCCTCTGAATCTACTTTAGAATAGGTTTAATAAAAAAATGATCTTAAAGGTTCATTAGTTAAGAACTTGCTAATTAACAAAATTAAGTATCCAAGGAAGACTTGAGGATAAGTAATGGCAACTATGCTAATTAGCTATAATATGAGCACTTGAGAAATCAATATGAAGGATAAGAAACAACCAAGTTGCGTGGTTGTTCTTCTTAGCTAGAAATAAGTACTAGGTCTAGTTACCATTCAAAATAATCCTTGACCAAAGGAACCATGAAGCCAACAAGGTACTTGACTGCTCAAGGCCACTTGGGAAAAATTTAGAAATGAAGAAAGGCAACCAGCCTTGCGTGGCTACCTAGGGGGAAAATAAGAAAAGATGAAAGTAAAAGAAGACAAGTATGGTAAGAATCTTGAATAGGAGAGGAATCAAAATGGCAGCGCATGGAATTAGAGAAGCTTGGTGTAACATCCCAAATTCTAGTACTAATAACGTATCCGATTTATGCATTAGTAATTAAGATTTGGTACATTACTTACGAATATCATCAATTTCTCAAATAAATCATTTTATTAGATATCAAAATGTGAGCCTTTCGCTGAAGCATAATATACGTATATCAGGAAAGGAATTTTATACAAATTGTACATCACTGTACCTTATATACATAAGAGTGCCTCATGGCGCAAAACAATATAACTAATTACAAAGATGTAATCAAAAGAACTAAACTAATCCTTCATGCCAAAACTCCATCTTACTTGGCTGCATGGATCCTGCCTAGAATCATCATGGAAAAATCATAGAAGCATGGGGGTGAGAATCATAAAATTCTCAGTAGTTTATCAAAATCGTGTCATCATAACAATTCCAACTGTTTCAGAGAAAAATCATTTCAAATCATTAATATATAATCCATAGAAAGGTGGCTAAAGTCAAATCAAGTCCTTTCTCTTCCCGAAATAGAGGCTCATTTTATATCCTTTATCAAAATCATTTGATTGATGAAATCATTCACCAAATCTTATCAAAATCTCAAATCCATATCAAGAGATCTCATTTCTTGAAATTCACGACTCAAATCAAAATTCATTTATCAAATCTCATCAAATCTAATGTCATCAAATCATAATTCAAATAATCAAATCTCGAGTTATCAACTCGTAAATCATTTCATCAAATATCAAGAAATCTCATCTATATCATCAATTATCAAATCATATCAAGAAATCTTATCTATCAAGATTCACGCCTCGTCTATCTTTTGTACCATCATTTGGGACACATGCAAAAAAAATTTTCCAAGTGCATTGGCCACACATTATCCTTACCCGGATGATACTTTATTTTAAAGTCATAATCTTTTAAAAACTCCATCCACCTCCTTTGCCTCATATTCAACTCTTTTTGATCAACAGGTAATTCAAACTCTTGTGATCACTAAAGACCTCAAACTTTACCCCATACAAATAATGCCTGTGGATTTTTAAAGCAAGCATAACTACTGCTAGTTCTAGATCATGGGTTGGGTAGTTCTCTTCATGGGGTTTTAGTTGCCTATAAGCATAAGCAACTACTCATCCTTTTTACATCAACACATAACCTAACCCATATCTTGAAGCATCACACTAAACCTCAAAGTTTCTTGTGGATCCGGGATTACTAGCATAGGTATGGTGGTCAACTTTTCTTTCAACTCTTGGAAGTTGTTCTCACATCTATGTCCACTCACAAGTGCTACCCCTTTCTAGTCAACCTAGTTAAAGGCAACATTATCTGGGAAAACCCCTTTATGAAATTTCTATAATACCTAAGAAACACCTAACTTCAGTTACGATGGTAGGTCTCTGTCATCGCAATACTACCTTTATCTTTCTGGGATTCACGAATATTCCATCTCTAGATATCATATATCCCTAGAACTGCGCCTCCTTCATCCAAAATTTGCATTTTGATAACTTGGCAAACAATTTATTTTCCTTCATGATTTCTAGAACTACCTTAAGATGTTTCTTCGGTGTCTTTGAATAAATGAAAATATCATCTATAAAGACATCAACAAATTTATCAAGGTATGATCTAAAATTCTTGTTCATATAATCCATAAAAATGGTAGGTGCATTTGTCAGACCAAAGGACATTACAAGATACTCATAATGCCATACCTGGTCCTAAAGGCAGTTTTAGGAATATCTTCTGTTCTGATCCTGATTTGATGGTATCCAGATCTCAAGTCAATCTCTAAAAACATTGCAACTCCTCTCAACTGGTCTATCAAATCATTTATCCTAGGTAGCGAATATTAGTTCTTAATCGTAACCTTATTCAAATATCTATAATCCACACATGAACTCATACTGTTATCTTTCTTTTTCACCAAAAGTACAGGGGATTCCTAAGGTGAGACTCTAGATTGAATAAACTTTTTATCCAACCACTCTTCTTATCCATTTCTTAAGTTCAGAAAGTTCTATAGGGGGCATCTTATAGGGTGCTATGGAGGTCCTATTTTTGGCACTAGGTTTATAGCAACTTAATCTTTCACTCAGGTGGAAGTTCACTCATGCCATCTGAGAATACCTTTGGGTGTCCTCTCACACTTCAGACGTTGTGGTCCTTTGCCATCTATCTTTAATTATTTCCTTTTCCCTTATTGGCTCTTGAACTTTGAAAATTTTTTCTTGGAGTCATCATTTATCTTCTTTCTCTTTCGAAAGCCTTGAGGCTTTTGCTCCTGTTGAGGTTGTGGTGGTCTCAAACTATCTGATTCTATTATTCTACATTTATTCACAAAAGTGTGAAAGTCCCTGATCTCAAGGGGCCTCACCTTCTTCCTCGCTTCATTCTTCAATCCAGACTCAAACTTCATGTACTTCCAGCTTTCATCTAGATTGTACCAGAAGTAAGAAGAGAACTTTGACAATTTTTCAAATCTTGCCACATATAGCCCTATTATCATATTTCCTTGTTCTAGCTTCAAAAATTTCAACTCTTTATCTGCTTACAGATTTCTCAAAAATACTTATCCAAGAAAGTCGTCTTAAATATCTCCCAAGTTATCTCTATCCCCAACAGCTTCTCTTTGCCTTCTAGCTTCATTCCACCAGTGTTCAGTTTCCCCCTTCAACATGAAGGAGGCAAAGGACACCTTTATGTCATCTGTGCATCTCATCATGGTAAAGATCTTCTCCAACCCCGTCAATCATTCCTTAGCCATAGCTAGATCATACTCTCCTTGAAATAATAGAGGGTTGGTATTTTTCTAAACTCTGAAAGGTCATGATAACCCTAATTTCTCATGATCATTGCTCATTCTCTTGCTACGAGTGTGGGTTATTACCCATTCTTTCCAACACTCTATTTGTGACAATCTGTTCTCTAAGGGCTGCGGCCATTTCCCTTTGCTCTCTCATGACAGTTGTCATTTCTCTGAACATCTCCATCATATCAGTCGTGCTATTACTGGCAAACACTCTATCTTCTCGCGTACGTCTGGATGATGTCATATTCTTCTGTACACACCGAACATTACCTATTGAGTTGATCAGGCTCAATATTCATGTAACAGTGCAACATTAACTATAAATATACATACACAAGGCTGTTATGCAACTCCATATATATAAAATGCATAACATTAACATAGCTAGTCCATACCCCGACTCAATAAGATAAACTGCTTTGATACTATAATGTAACATCCTAAATTCTAGTATTATTAACATATCCGGTTTATGCATCAGTAATTAAGATTTGGTATATTACTTACGAATATCATCAATTTTTCAAATAAATCATTTTATTAGATATCAAAATATGAGTCATTCGTGGAAGCATAATATACGTATATCATGAAAGGAATTTTATATAAATTGTACATCACTGTACCTTATATACATAAGAGTGCCTCATGATATAAAACGATATAACTAATTACAAAGATCTAATCAAAAGAACTAAACTAATCCTTCATGCTAAAACTCTATCTTGCTTGGCTGTCTGGATCCTGCTTAGAATCATCATGGAAAAATCATAGAAGCAAGGGGGTGAGAATAATAAAATTCTCAGTAGTTTATCAAAATCATGTCATCACAACAATTTTAGTTGTTTCGGGGAAAAATCATTTCAAATCATTAATATATAATCCTTAGAAAGGTGGCTAAAGCCAAATCGAGTCTTTTCTCTTCCCGAAATAGAGGCTCATTTTATATCCTTTATCAAAATCATTTGAATGATCAAATCATTCATCAAATCTTATCGAAATCTCAAATCCATATCAAGAGATCTCATTTCTTGAAATTCACATCTCAAATCAAAATTCATTTATCAAATCTCATGTCATCAAATCATAATTCAAATCATCAAATCTTGAGTGTTCAACTCGTAAATCATTAAATCAAATATCAAGAAATATCATCTATATCATCGATTATCAAATCATATTAGGAAATCTCATCTATCAAGATTTATATCTCAAATCATCAGGACACATGTGTCATCTCAAAATCAAAGGTACGGAGGGTGTACTAGCCTCACAATACCAATCACTTAGTAGTAGTCTACTTTTAGATTAGTGCACATTAACCTATTTAGGACAATCCATTTGTCACACAGAGCTACTCTAGGCTTAGAGTAACCCAAACCGCAACTTATGAGGGAAGTATCTGTCCTCATTCTAGAGTTATGAGTAGAGAGGGAACATAACTTTTGAGGGAATTATCTGGCCTCATTCTAGAGTTATGAGCAGAGAAGGAATTATCTATCCTCAACTACTTTGATAGGGAGGGTATCTTCCTTCCTCATACTATCCCCTCAACTACTAGATAGGGAGGACCTTCTTCACATTATCTCTAATTTAAGAATGCCTCAAGTAGAAAGGGAATTATCCATCCTCAACTACATTTCATCCGAGGAGAGCTCAGGTAAAGAGGGAGGGAATTATCCATCCTCAACCTCAATTACTCAACTGGCAAAGGAATATCCTTCCTCAACCACCATTTCCAAGTCTTACCCTAGGACCAAGGATATCCTAGATAATGGATTACTCATTAAAATCAAATATGTTAGTTAAATCATTTTGCTCACTCAAGTCATCAAACATGCAATAGAATGCATTTAATAAACATTATCATCATGAGTCATAAATCTTATCAATCATCTTCATTTGAGTCAATTATATCATGAAATCATTTTCTCAAATTGTTTGGATGCATAATCTTTTCACAATTTAGTGAATTTCAATCATTAAAATTCAAGGTGTAAGGTTTGTATTTAGGTCCCATGGGGTAAAGAACTCTGTTTCCATCATTTTCTGATCAAAATCCTTAATTCAGGGGTCTGGTAATCGATTACCAGGCCTTGGTAATCGATTACCAGCTTGGTAGAACCCTGGTAATCGATTATAAGGACATTGTAATTGATTACCAGCTACCCAGAAGCACATTTTGTAGCTCTAGAAACGTGGTAATCGATTACACGGCTAGTAATCGATCACAAGGACATTGTAATCTATTACCACTCACCTAGAAGCATGGTAATCAATTACAAAGGCTATATAATTGATTACTAACTACCCAGAAGTGCATTTCGCGGCTCCAGAAGCTTGGTAATTGATTACAAAGGCTGTGTAATCGATTACCACATACAGATTTGCAGAAAAATAGAGTTTTTAACTATTATAACCCAAACCAAACCATTAAAAATCATCATCAACATCAAACAGTCACAAATGTGCATCCAAATCACTCATTAAACGATAAATCTCAATATGGGTATAAAACCCATTTTCCAAATTTTAAAACTCATTACGAGTTATGTCAAAGAATCAAGTTCTCAAATCATAATCATCACACAATCATCTTTTCCATTTCAAAATCATCATTCAAATCTCAAGTTTCCAAAACTTTGGAAAACGAAGGAAGAAATAGAAAGTAATGAAAACCCCTACCTCAACTCCATTACAAAACTCCTTCCTTTCTATCCTTGGATCTTCTTTTCTCTTGATCTTTCTTGTGAGTCTGCTTATCTTCCTTCTTCTCTATTTTCTCCTTCTCGTGGCTACTCTCCTCTTTCTTCCTTCTTTTTTTTTTCTTTTTTCTCTCTCTATTTTTTATTTCTCCATTCTCTTCTCCAATTCTCATCCATTCTTATCTTTTTATCTTTTTGACCATAAGAGAGACAGTGGAGAAGGATAAAAAGAAATCCAACTGGAAAAATTGTATCTCTTAAGGACACTCTAATATTTCATAACCAAGTTTTCTAACTTCCATAAGTATCATAAAAATTCTTAGGATTTCTTTCATTTCTCAGCTTTATTTTTCCATATATCTCATTATACACCTTTACCAGTTACTAAGCTTCACTATTCATCCCTAGGTCAAGTTAAACCTTATGTAATGAACTAAGAAGCTTTCAGGTGTCCTTTTTGTTCTTTAAAGCTTAGAAATAAATTTTCTATATTTATTTCTATCTTCATAGCAATTTAAGCTAAATTCTAAGCTATTTTTTCAATTTCGGTGTTATAGATTTATGCTCAAATCAATTCAAATCATTATCAAAATCATCAAATATCTTCTACCTATTTTTATTGAGTTACTATAACCTTGATTAAGTCTATTAGGTTAGAGAGAATGTAACAATTCTCTCTCCTTTTTTATAAATTTTATCCTCAAAATTTGATTTACCTTATTCAAAAAGCTCTAGAAAACTCTGCACCATTGTGGTTTCTAACTCCCATATGACATCCCGAGTCACCTCCATCCCATAATACCTTTACCAAAGGAATTTGTTTCCCTCTGAGCTCTTCTATTGCTCTATCCACGATCCTTACAGATCTAACTATATAAGTCAAATTATCTTTTAACTGTACGAATTCATTCTCTATGATATGTGAAGGATTTGTGGTATACTTTCGAAGTTAGGAAACATAGAAAAATTGTAAAGATTGGACATGCTAGGTGGTAAAGCTATCCTATAGGCTAATAGTTCGATTCTTCTCAAGATTTGGAAAGGACCAAAGAATCAAGGGATCAACTTTCTAGTTTTAATAGCTCTATCAACTCCCGTAGTTGGAGTGACTCTAAGGAACACATGTTCTTGTTTGTCCCAAAATAGGCTGCAAGTGCACGGGTCATCTAAGTAATATAAATACAGAGTATAAGTTCGTTCCCACGTGGATAAGTTTACTTCCAAAGCTAAGTATTAACCAAAAGCTTACCTAATTCTATTCAAGAGCATATGAAATGGAGAAAGCAACAAACTAAACTAAATCTAAACTACAAAAGCAATAAAGATAATGATTTAGGGATTAAGAAAATCCTTCTTCACCCTTTACTTCAACCAACAACATGCAATCCTCTTCATAAATACGAATGTAATGATTAGGTTAGCTTGAGAATCTTCATTTGCTAAAAGCCTATGTCTAGGTCAATCAACCATAGTTTCATTTACCTAATTTACTAAGTTTCCTTAAGAACTAGTGCAAATTCCACTCATGATTGGTCTATTTTCAATCACACACTATACATAGCTAAAAGATATATTTCTATTCAGTTAGCGAATCAACTCATCTTGCCATTGGAATGGAATCGAACATGTATCAACCATACATTATATCTAAAATCCAAATTCCTACGTCTAGGTTCATCAGACTTCAGCAAATCATTCAAAAGCTGATCAAACCTTCAAAAGCATTAAGAACAATATGATTGAACAAAACCATACATCCATACAAACTCATAGAAGAATAAAATCATTAATATCCATAAAAAGGATTCAAAGTATTCCCTAAAACAGCTACTACATCATTGAACATATGATTACAAATCAAAATACATGCTCAAATGATAAGGAAAACTAGAGAAAGAGAAAGCAGAAGAAGGAATCTCATTAGATGCGATCTTTTTAAGCTCCAATCAACTTCCCTAAGGAAGAAGACCTCCATCCTTGGCTCCTTTGGCCTTGTCAGCCTCTAACCATGAAGAACAAGGCGCAGCTTCTCTAAAACCTAAAAAAACTCCCTACTAAATGTGAATGAACATATGTCTTTGAAGAATGATTTTGATGATAACAAACATGAAGACAAAAATGAAGATGATGGGAAGACCAAGTCCAAGATCTTTTAAGAATAGTTTTAGGACTTCGAGTCTTTGCATACGGAGCTCTCTTAGTATCTCACTGTTTTTGCAAGAAAAAAGGAAAATGGTTTTAATAATTTAACAAATAAATCTAAAAGTTTTTAGAAAGTTTTAAAACTATTTTTCAAACATAGTTATTCGAATAAAGGCAACGTTACTCGAATAAAGCAGGATAAGATCTTTTTTGTTTGCAACAGAATTATTCGAATAACATTGAGTTATTCGAATAAAGTTTTGAAATCTTTCCTACCTGCCTCTGTTTTTCAAAAGTGCTATTCGAATAGCACATTAGCTATTCGAATAACAAAGTCTTTTAGAAAAGCTTTTATATAAAAGCTATTCGAATAACACAAGGTTATTCGAATAGACCTATTTTCACAGAACACAGTTTTTATATGTGTTATTCGAATAACACATATGTTATTCGAATAACCTCTTTTAAAAAATGTTTCTCACGAGAACGTGTTATTCGAATAACACATATGTTATTCGAACCTCTTTTAAAAAATGTTTCTCACAGAAGCTCGTATACGTCTTCATAATGAGCATTTATTACACCCAATGACTATTTTGATTGAATTTCTCTATAAATAGAGGCTTTGGGTCATTTCTAAATTTGCCCAACATTCTAAATAATTTTCTACTTGCTCTAACTCGTGAATTATATTTTTTACGCTCCTTCTCAATCAAAACTTTGAGATATTCTGTGTGAGCTCCTTTAGCACTTTAATTTGTTTTATTCACTCTTAAGGAGAGTTTCTTTTCATTTATTTTCTGCTCTATTGTAAAGAGGATGAGGTATCCCTCAAAGGTTTGTATAAGGGTGAGGTATCCCTGCAGGCTGAGACTTTAGCACAAGGGCAGAGTTTCCTTGTGTGTGAAAAATACTCTATTTTGTAACGGTAGCAAGTACCTATTGAAGCTTGTATACATAGTGAAAAATCTCGAATAGTTTTTCGAGGACTGGACATAGACCACAAGTGGGTTAGTGGTCGAACCAGGATAAATATTGTGTCTACTCTTCTTCTCTTTATCTCTTTATTTAACCCAATTTATTTTTAATGCATATTTGTTTATTTGCTTTTCTTAAGGCTCTTCTTCTTCATCTCGTAATTTCTCCTTTTATTTAATAGCTTCTATACTTGTGCTCATTTTAAAAGTATTTGCGAAAAAGTTTTTCAACTCAATTTACCCCCTCTCTTGAGTACTGGAAGCCACTTGGTAACAAGTGGTATCAGAGCTAGACTCTTATATAAAGAGCTTAGTAGCTTCAAGAGAACATGACTTCTTCAAATGATTTTTCAGAAGGATCTTCCATAAATCGACCACCCTTTTTCAATGGGGATGATTATGTATATTGGAAGGAAAGAATGAAAATCTTCATTGAAGCTATTGATCTAGATGTCTGGGATGCTGTCAAAAATGGCGCATTTATACCTACGCATGAGGTCGATGGTGTAAGGACCGAAACATCAAGGAGTAAATGGTCTGATGAGGATAAAAGAAAAGTTCAATATAATTTAAAAGTCAAAAATATTATTACCACTGCTTTGGGATATGATGAGTTTTTTAGAATTTCAAATTGCAAAACTGCTAAAGAAATGTGGGACACTTTACAAGTTACTCATGATGGTACTAGTGAAATAAAGAGGTCAAGAATTAATTCTCTAACTCATGAATATGAATTAATCAGAATAAACTAAGGAGAAAGCATTCAGGAAATGTAAAAGAGGTTCACCCACATCGTAAATCATCTTGCATCATTAGGTAAGAGTTTTTCTAATGAAGATTTAATTAACAAAGTTCTAAGATGTCTGAACAGGATTTGGAAACCCAAGGTAACAGTCATATCAGAATTGAGGGACTTGTCGATAATGACACTAGCTACTCTCTTTGGAAAACTTCATGAGCACGAGTTGGAACTACGCAAATTAAGTCAAAGTGAAGAGCATGATAAAAAGAAAAAGGGAATAGCACTCAAAGCTACTTCCTCAACAATTGACAATGATGATGAAGAAGATGAAGAAGGCTCAGAAAACATCGAGGTAAATGAAGAAAATCTTAGTCTTATAGTTAAAAAATTTAAAAAATTTCTCAGGAAGAAGGGAACACAAAAAAGACCTCCTTTTCCCCCAAAGAAAACCCATCACAAAGGGGAAGGAGCATCGTCAATTCCAACTTACTATGAATGTGGCAAACCAGGTCACATGAAAATGGAGTGCCCAGTTTACCAAAAGAAGATGGAGAAATTTGAAAAGAAACCCTTCAAGGAAAGAAAAAGAAGAAAAGCCTACATAGCATGGGACGACAACGACATGGACTCAATTGGCAGCTCAGATAGAGAGGAAGTCCATCTATGTCTTATGGCCAAATGAGAAGAAGAAGAAAGCGAAAATGAGGTAAGTTCTAATACTACTTTATTGTCTTCTTACAATGAATTACAAGATGCCTTTGAAGAATTACATGACGCATATTTAAAACTCACAAAATTAATTTCTTCATCTATGAAAATGATTTTGTCTTTAGAAAACTAAATTCTTATTCTAAATAAAGAAATTGAAGAATTAAAAATTGAAAATGAAACTTTGAAAATTATTGATGCATGCACTACTCATTCTTCACATGCTTCTACATCTTCATCTTGTTCTTCATGTCAAATGCTTGAAAAAGAAATTGAAGATTTAAAGAATACTTTTTCTAAATTCACCTTTGGAAGAGACAACTTCAATATTTTATTAGGAAAACAAAGAGTGATTTTTCAAAAGGCTGGGATAAGTTATAACCCAAAAAATCAATAAAAATTATATAAAAATTTCTTTGTGCATTCAAGTACTTCAGGTAGTCCTTTTATGAAATGTTTCTAATGTGGAAAGAAAGGACATAGTGTATCAACATGTAATGTGTAACATCCTGAAAATTATGTATTTCATCACAAGTAATCATTTTATAATATTTGTGATTTTTTTGAAATATTCTGGATTTTTACGGAAACGTCAAATATTTTAATATATTCCTCGTTTTTGCATGCACACTGAGCAGAGTCAGTGTAATACTCCAAAAATTATTTGTTTCATGATGAATAGTCATTTTTCCATATTTGTGATTTTTGAGAATTTTTGTGAATTTTTCTGAAAATGTTAAATATTTTAGTATATTCATCGTTTTACGTGCACACTGAATGGATCCGGGAAAACGAAATGTTTTCCTTGAGGCTGGTAAACTTTGAATTGTGGACATGTTGACAGGGGATCTTACTAAACCCAAGACTGGGCATAGTTTACGAGGTTTACGTATTTTGAGGTTTTATCTGATAAATAAAATCTCTATACGCACTATTAAATAAAATTTTACAGTACGCTCTATTATTCGATGGATAATTAATACTGACTTGTGTACTGCAACAATTATCCATTGGGTAATAGCTTATAGTAAAATCCTAATTATCATATTATTTTAATTATTAAATCACATTATCTTATCCAAAGGCAATCTCCTTTATGTCTAATCAAATCCTCTTTATTGGAAAAAGCTACAAGCTTCTAAAGGAAGCTACTCACTCTTCTCTCTCCTCTCCCACGACAGCAGCCCCATTTTGGAGCCCAAAATTGTGCTTCTCACTTTAATTCATTCCACTACTCTAATTTCAAACCCAAAAAGTCATCACATTTTCTTACTATCACTTTCTCTCTCTACCTTCATCTTTCTCTCATTTTTCTCCTCCTTCTCTCTACACTCCACGGCTGCACCATCTTCTTCTTCCACCATTATTGATTTATTTCAAGCAACCACTTTACTTGAATCCATCCCTCCATTGAAGCTTTTCTCTTCTTGTTAAAATCACCAACAAAGGAAACAACTTTCCTCTTTCCCTTTTCTCTCCAAAACCGCTGGCCACACACCACCATCATCCTCCATTTTTCTTTTGTTTGTTCCAAATAATCACATTTATTAAACCTTCTCATCACCATTAACCTATTCTCTTTGGAAAACATCACTTGGTTCATCCATTTTTACCATTTTCGTTTTTCTCCATCAAGCTTTAAAGTTGGAGACTTTGAGGTAAAAGTTCATAACTTTATCATCTTTCCATCCCATTTTCATGATCCATGGTCACTATGGTGATCATGGATGCCTTTTTCAAGCTTTGATTGTGATTCTTGTGAGTTTGATGTGCCTAGGGTTTCCTTGAAGGGTGGAATCCGAATTTCACTTGGAGCTCCAAGGGAGTTCCATTGCTTGTTTTCTTCTCTAGGTAAAAGGGAGATAATCCTCTTCAACCTCTCTTAATAGTAGGAAACTTGATTTTATGATTGGTTGTGAGAAACACTTGCTAGGGTTACTCTCTTTGTTGTATGACTTTTATGACTATGTGTTGTTTTAAATTTGTTTGAGTTATTTGGTTGATTTAAGATGTATATTGATGTGCTTGGATGGATTGGAAGCTTGAATGAAAGCAAAATGACCCTTGCCCTTTTCTAAGAGGCTCACAGCCATGAACCCAAAAATTAGGTGTTCTTGGTGAAAATTTGTAACAAGTTGAAGATATGATTAATTAAAAGGATAACATGTAATTAATTGAATGAAAATTTGGGAATCCAAATCCTAGAGAGGTTCACGGCCTCTAGGGCTAATTTTTGGCTTAATTCATGTAACTTTATGCAACTATAACATTTAGTTAATTAAGTGATTAAATATTTAATAATGTAATGGAAGGAAATCAATTTGATAACTAAAAAGGAATCTTTGGACCTAAGAAGTAAATAAGGGTATGTGAGACTTAGGAAAAATCTTAGAAATAATTCTCTAAGTAAATATGGCTAAATCTAAAGTAAGGAGCTTATTAAGCAAGAGAGATCTCACTAGAGAAGAATCTCATAAGAAATATTAAATTGAAGTAAAACTTAATTAATTGGATAATTAGGAATTAATTAGGGACTCATAAAATGAAAAGAACCAAGAATGGAGTTTCATTCAATAACTTAGAATAAATTTTAATTAAAGCAAGACCATGAGTGCAAGTAAGAATGATAAATAATTCAATTTAAATCATTCTAAGGGAATTAGGTTTAAAATTTAATGATGGACTTATGTAATTAAAATAATAATGATTAAATGAATAATGTGATAGTATTTCTCAAAAAGAGAAACTTATTAAGAAGAATGTAGAAATTTAGGTATAATTCTATAATGTATCCTAAAGGTGTAATGCATTATTTAAGGACTTAATAATATTTACTGTGGGTCCATGAGTGAATCGAGAATATGTTGATGCTTACCTTGGCCAAAATTGTGACATGTTATGGAAAGTATATTGTTGTTAAATATACATGATATATGCATTGAGTCATCATGCATTGTGGAAGTCCGATGGACTATTTGTCAAGGCTATGTTGCCTAGGAGTTGAATCACACCATAGTGCAGGTGCGAATAGACTAGTATAGGTCTTGCTGTTGACCTTGGGGGCATCGAAGCGCGGGCGTCTCACAGGGGACAGTTGGTAGCCCCTCTAGGCCGTGAGACAAACTGATGCAAATGCACCGAAGATCCTGACCGAGACACTATCCTATATCGCGATCTTGTGGGAATGCTGCTGTATAAAGCCCTATTGTGCAAAACTATTATTTTTCTAGAAAGCACTTGATTTTAGGCTGACGAGATACTAGCATGTCTCCCTAATCATTCTCTCCGATGTTTGTGTCTAGCTCCATGGAATAGGATTTTGATATCATGTACATGTGCACAGTGAGTCATTATATTACTTGGCATTTAATTGATATGATGATTGGAACTGCTTTCTTATTGATGTTATAACTGCCTGAAATTGTTAAGTTATTTAATGTATGCTTCTTGATACTGTTTATATTCTTTGTAAGGCTACATGGGCGTCCTACGCCGTTTCTGTTTCTTACTGCCATAATTAGTAATGAAGTTGGATATCTCACCTCTTGTATATATTATTCTTGTCCTATGTAATTCTTGGTTAAAGACTATTGAGGGGATATGATTGAGTTCTTCTAGATTTTACTCGGTTTGATCTCACATATTCGATGATGTCGTCAAGAAGGGGTTCTATTGGGTTTGTTAGGATTGTGTTCACTGGTGGCGCCAATGCATGGCGAGTCGACTGGGCTGGAGAGTGTATACGGTATGTTGGAGACCTGATCTTGACTGTAAGGAGGACTCGTGATGGAGACCCTATCCTGACACTTACTACATCGGTACATCTGGAGTTTGCCCTGCCCATTCGGGAGCTATGGGGTGACCCGATTCACACTCTCAGAGAAGACGAGGAATCGATGGTATCAGCTGCTAGGGTACCTACTCGTGGGACCGCATTTTGTCCTGTCTTTGTGTCTTCAGGTGAACCGGGGGAGGATCCCGAGGTGGATTCGATGGAGTGCCCAACTCCTTAGACATAGATGTCTTTATGGGTAGTTTATGTTTCCTTCTGCATTACTTATATTAAGGTGCAATTTGAATATACCTGCATTTTGAAGTCCAACTTGATGTATTTTATTTGAGTGGTATGTGAAATGCATCGCGCTATGTATGCTTTAAGTTAATTATCTAGTCCTATGAACTTTATTTTAAATTTTGGCTTGTTGAATTATATGTGCTAATGACAGCCTATTTATTATTTCATCTGTGGCTCATATTTTCTGTATATGCACAAAGGTTTAATTTGGATAAATATTATTTGGAAGTTGTAGCATGCCAAAGTTTAGTATCCGTGGTATAATGACGATTGTGTCATGGCTATTAAATCGAGGGGTGTTACATAATGCTAGGAAAAACATTAACACTAAAATTGGAACAAAAATGGTTTGGGTTCCCAAGGGTACTATACCCAAAATTGACACACGCGGACCCAAGAAAATTTGGGTACCAAAAGTTAAAATTTGAACTTGCGTTGTAGGTGTGCTTGAAGGTCAAGAGCTCAAATTGGTATCTCGATAGTGGCTACTCCAAGCACATGACCAGAGACGACTCCAAATTCTCCTTCCTTGTTTCCAAAACTCATGGGCATGTAACTTATGGAGATAACAACAAAGGAAAGATTCTTAGAGTCGGCAAAGTCGGTAAGAATCCTAATTCCTCTATTGATAATGTGTTGTTTGTTAAAGGTTTGAAACATAACTTGCTTAATATTAGACAATTATGTGATAAGGGAAATAAAGTAATTTTTTATTCTAACTGTTGCGTTATCGAAGGTAAAAGTGATAAGCATGTTAATTTTATGGGTCATAGAGTTAATAATATTTATATGATTAGCCTTGATGATATATCCTCAAATGATACGAAATGCCTTTTAAGTAAAGAAGATGAATCATGGTTATGGCATAGGAGAATTGCACACAATCACATGGATCATCTAAAAAAATTGGTCTCTAAAGAGCTAGTAATTGAACTACCCAAACTCAATTTTATAAAAGATAAATTATGTGATGCATGTCAAAAGAGAAAACAAGTAAAGGTCTCTTTTAAAGCTAAAAATGTTATTTCAACTTCTAGACCCTTACAACTTTTGCACATGGATCTTTTTAGACCATCTAGAACTATGGGCTTTGGTGGAAATTACTATGCTTTGGTGATTGTGGACAATTTTTCTAGGTTCACATGGACTTTATTTCTTTCTCATAAAAGTGATGCATTTCTAGCCTTTAAAAACTTGCCAAAGTTATCCAAAATGAAAAAGGTTTTTGTTAAGGGTCAAAACGTGTTGCCCATTTGCTAACCGCAAGTGCACAGATCGCACAAGTAATACAGATACAGAGTAAAAGTTCATTCCCACGAGGATATTCGATTATAAAGCTAAGTACCAACCAATAGCTTAATAAATTCTAGACAATGACATAAAAATAGAAAATAATAATCTAAACTAAACTAATCTATAAAAGCAATAAACCTAAAAGCGGTTAGGTTTTAGTAAATCCTCCTTCACCCCCTACTTCTACCAACAACATGCAATTCTCCTCATAAACACAAATGCATTGATTAGGTTAGCTTGAGAATCTTCATTAGTCAAAAGCCTATGTCTAGGTCAATCAACCCTGGTTTCAATTGCCCAACTCACTAAGTTTCCTTGAGAGCCAGCGCAACTTCCACTCATGAACGATCTATTCTCAATCACACACTATACATAGTTAATAGGTATATTTCTATCCTATTAACGAATCAACTCATCCAAGCCAATTGAACTCGCCGAACATGTATCAACCATACCATATCCATATCAACAAATCCCTATGTTTAGTTCATTTGCCAATATTGAGATCATGTAATTGAGGCCAACCAAGAACAAGCATTAAACACAGATAATGATTGAACCATAATCAAACATCCATACAAACTTAGACAAAAACACATCATTAATATATATAAAAGGATCCAAAATATTCCTAAAACATAGCTCAGCTATACAAAAGATAAGGAAGAGAAGAGAGAAGGGGAAAAGAGAGAAAGAAGCTCATTGATTTGTCTCTGAAGCTTGAATCCTCCTTCAATCCTTTGATCCTGGCCTCCCATCCACCCGCAATGAAGATCTAGCCAAGCTATCTAACCTAAAACTAACCTAAACTAACTAAACTAATAAAACCTAAAAAGAGAGAGATGGCCAAATGGCCAAAACTCAGAAAAACAGACAGAAAATGGAGAGAGATGGGAGAGTCTGAGAGAAAAACATGTAAAAATTTATTTATAGGCTCAGAAGCCGCCCTCACGCCGCGGCGGCCACATATGCGCGCCGCGGCGCACAATGGGCCGGTCTATGTACCGCTGCAACATTCACTTCACTACGCCGCGGCGCTCTTGCGCCGGGTCCAAGTATGACCAGGCTGAAAATCCTATTTGCGTCACGGCGTGCTCGCTTCTTAAGCGCCGCGGCATTGCTTCTTCGGAATGCCAATTTGGCTTCCTCTTCCTCTTTAAGCTCAATTGCTTCATATTTAACCTTGTTTGGAGCCCCTCCTATCATAGAGAAAACACCAAATCAATAACATATATAAATCTACTCAATCCATGATCATTAAAGCTCAGTTTTGTATAATAACACATCAGAAAGGCTTAGATTCAGAATATATCAAATATAAGCACAAAACCCTCCAAATATGCATTTAAACAAGGACATAGCATTCATTCTAGCACAAGGATAGGGCACAAATAACTGCATTCCATGTAGCTATCACACCCCCAAACCTACATTTTGCTAGTCCTCGAGCAAAACAAAATAGAACTAAGTAAATCACTTAAACATTAAAATCAATTTTTCATTCAGCAAATATATTTCAATCTTCTTATTTTCAATTAAAAACAAATACTAGTGTGTACTGACTACATCAATACTCAAAAAGTACAAATGCCCCTTAAACTGTTCCACACATATACAATCCTAAACATGCTAACAAGCCAGAAAACTCTTAATGCAATTCACATTTGTCAAAAACATGCAAGATAAACTTCTTCTAATCAAGTTATACACATTCAGATAAGTTTACAAACATACATGCATATGATTCACAGAATCCACAAGATTGTAAATCAACTCTCTCTCCACTAATGTAAATCACACAAGATTGAGGATCAAAAGGGACTTATCAGCTTATAATGTAAGGCCAATGGTATGGGCGAAAGAAATGAACGGGAAAGATACAATACAAATATTGAGACACATACACATGATATTCCAAGACATGAGCCACAAACTGATACTAGCAGGGTATTCAATTGTGAGATCATAAAACTTGCCAGAACCATTTTCGATGCTTTTTGAACTTTACTTTTCTTAAGCTTTTGCTTTTCTTTTCATTTTCATTTTTCTTTCTATTTTCTCTTTCGTTTCTCTTCTATTTTTGAAAAGCAATGCTTTTTTTCTTTTTCTTTTGTTGTGCATCTGGTTCCTTCAGAGCTCATTTTGAATTGGATATTCATACCCCTAATCATCGAGACTCATTTCAAAAATAACACATCATATACTCAACAAACAATAAGGGTAGGAAGAAAATGACATGCTTTCACATGCATTAGAACGGTTAACAGGTTAACGAACACAATGGTTATGAAAAACAAATAAGGCCAAACAGTTTAAGGCTTCAAAAAGGGACCTAAGGATATCATCATATCAGGGTCAGCTTTTTAAGGCTCAATCGGTCCAAACAATGCCCTAATCATTTCCTCAATCATGCACAACTTAGGATTTCGCCTCAAGAGAGTTCAAAAACAATTTCAAGGAT
The DNA here is from genome assembly GCA_029884595.1 of Ormosia semicastrata. Taxonomy (NCBI): domain Eukaryota; kingdom Viridiplantae; phylum Streptophyta; class Magnoliopsida; order Fabales; family Fabaceae; genus Ormosia; species Ormosia semicastrata. The sequence goes on along the minus strand of JAQQTO010000062.1, from coordinate 10,430,260 downwards.
AATCAAAACTCTACATGTACATCCATAAACATTCTCAAAACATGCACTCTTATCATTTTCAAAGTTACACTTGCATCTAAGTGAGATGTAAATCATGCATTAAAAGTAACTAAATTGTTTCACATGCATCAAGATCACATAAGGTTTCACTGAAAAGGGGGCAAATAGCAACCTTTCAAATCATGGACAATCAAAAACAACACCAGCATTCTTGCAACATGTCATGCATTCAAATAGATTCAACTTTCTAAGTTCAAGCATACATAACATCTTTTGCATAAAGTGAAAATTGAAAATCTAGTCATCAGCACATCAGTGATAGTCAAAACAGAATATAATCATGAAAATATGTTGACTAAAATCACTGCATACTCAAAATACCAATACATGTTAACATTAAGCATAAAAGTAACAAAACATGTAAAGATATTCCCCCAAACCTAAAACGAAATGGATCATCAAAGAACATGGCCTATAGGGAACCTGAGACAAGTACTGAGCATTACTAAATATTTAAAAATAGAGAAAATAAGAAAAAATAAAAGCAAAAACAGCAAAAACAGGGGATCACGCCGTGGCGTACCCCTACCTGGGTCGCGATGCTCACAAAAAGCTGCATAATTATGCAGAAACGCCCCTTGCGTCGCGGCGCGTACTACCCTACGCCGCGGCGTGACTACACAAACTGCTAAATTTAGCAGCAAACACAGTTTTACTGCTAAGTTGGGCTCTTATGGGTCTCTAGCTGCAACAAAACTTGTTCAAAAAGTTAAATTACAGAAATGTACAACACACACGTAATAACACATATAAATAACTTACTAACATATATACACACCTAAACAAACTTAAAACTTTAAAAACAAACAAAAACATTAAACTAACCTAATGAACATATTAATCTATATACTAACTAACACAAACAACACCGAAAACATACACAAACAAGAACTAACACAACTAACACATAACAACCAACAAAAACTATAAACTACTAAACTAACATACTAACACTTATATACACGAACAAACTAACAAAAACACATTAACAACTAACATAAGCATATTAACATATTAATACACAAATACAAAACATAACATACTAACTATTTATGCATAAAGTAAAAGCATGAATAAAACATAAACATGGGGTACCCTCCCACGAAGGGCCTGAGTTATAGTCCCAGCAGGACTTTGTCACCAAAATTGAAGTATGGCGGATGAGTAGTCTTCAAGAACTTGATCCAAGGATAATTCTTTCAAGAGTCGCGAATTCCCTCAAGGGCCTCAGATGAATGAAATCACCCGACTTCTTATTTGAAACTAAAACAAAACATAAACGAAACATAGATTATATACAACTTATATACAACTTGAAATAGAACTAATCAAACTCATTGTTGATATTAGCAATATAAAAACTATCCCCAGCCACGACGCCAAAAACTTGTTAAGGGTCAAAACGTGTTGCCCATTCGCTAACCGTAAGTGCACGGATCGCACAAGTAATACAGATACAGAGTAAAAGTTCGTTCCCACGAGGATATTCGATTATAAAGATAAGTACCAACCAATAGCTTAATCAATTCTAGACAAGGACATAAAAATAGAAAATAATAATCTAAACTAAACTAATCTATAAAAGCAATAAACCTAAAAGCGGTTAGGTTTCAGGAAATCCTCCTTCACCCCTACATCTACCAACAACATGCAATTCTCCTCATAAACACAAATGCATTGATTAGGTTAACTTGAGAATCTTCATTAGTCAAAAGCCTATGTCTAGGTCAATTAACCCTGGTTTCAATTGCTCAACTCACTAAGTTTCCTTAAGAGCTAGCGCAACTTCCACTCATGAACGATCTATTCTCAATCACACACTATACATGGTTAACAGGTATATTTCTATCTTATTAACGAATCAACTCATCCAAGCCAATTGAACTCGCCGAACATGTATCAACCATACCATATCCATATCAACAAATCCCTATGTCTAGTTCATTTGCCAATATTGAGATCATGTAATTGAAGCCAACCAAGAACAAGCATTAAACATAGATAATGATTAAACCATAATTAAACATCCATACAAACTTAGAGAAAAACACATCATTAATATATATAAAAGGATCCAAAATATTCCTAAAACATAGCTCAGCTATACAAAAGATAAGGAAGAGAAGAGAGAAAGGGAAAAGAGAGAAAGAAGCTTATTGATTTGTCTCTGAAGCTTGAATCCTCCTTCAATCCTTTGATCCTGGCCTCCCATCCACCAGCAATGAAGATCTAGCCAAGCTATCTAACCTAAAACTAACCTAAACTAACTAAACTAATAAAACCTAAAAAGAGAGAGATGGCCAAATAGCCAAAACTCAGAAAAACAGAGAGAAAACGGAGAGAGATGGGAGAGTCTGAGAGAAAAACATGTAAAAATCTATTTATAGGCTCAGCAGCCGCCCTCACGCCGCGGCAGCCACATATGCGCGCCGCGGCGCACAATGGGTCGGTCTATGTACCGCCGCAACGTTCACTTCACTACGCCGCGGCGCTCTTGCCCTGGGTCCAAGTATGACCAGGCTGAAAATCCTATTTGCGCCGCTGCGTGCTCTGTCTTGCGCCGCGGCGTTGCTTGCTGGAATGCCAATTTGGCTTCCTCTTCCTCTTTAACCTCAATTGCTCCATATTTAACCTTGTTTGGAGCCCCTCCTATCATAGAGAAAACACCAAATCAATAACATATATAAATCTACTCAATCCATGATCATTAAAGCTCAGTTTTGCATAATAACACATCAGAAAGGCTTAGATTCAGAATATATCAAATATAAGCACAAAACCCTCCAAATATGCATTTAAACAAGGACATATTCATTCTAGCACAAGGATTCATTCTAATTACATCCATAGGATAGGTGGTGAGTTTGAAAATTATGTTTTTGAAAATTTTTGTGATGAACATGGCATTGAGCATAAGGATAGGGCACAAATAACTGCATTCCATGTAGCTATTACACCCCCAAACCTACATTTTGCTAGTCCTCGAGCAAAACAAAATAGAATTAAGTAAATCACTTAAACATTAAAATCAATTTTTCATTCAGCAAATATATTTCAATCTTCTTATTTTCAATTAAAAACAAATACTAGTGTGTACTGACTGCATCAATACTCAAATAGTGCAAATGCCCCTTAAACTGTTCCACACATATACAATCCTAAACATGCTAACAAGCCAGAAAACTCTTAATGCAATTCACATTTGTCACAAACATGCAAGATAAACTTCTTCTAATCAAGTTATACACATTCAGATAAGTTTACAAACATACATGCATATGATTCACAGAATCCACAAGATTGTAAATCAACTCTCTCTCCACTAATGTAAATCACACAAGATTGAGGATCAAAAGGGACTTATCAGCTTATAATATAAGGCCAATGGTATGGGCGAAAGAAATGAACGGGAAAGATACAATACAAATATTGAGACACATACACATGATATTCCAAGACATGAGCCACAAACTGATACTAGCAGGGTATTCAATTGTGAGATCATAAAACTTGCCAGAACCATTTTCGATGCTTTTTGAACTTTACTTTTCTTAAGCTTTTGCTTTTCTTTTCATTTTCATTTTTCTTTCTATTTTCTCTTTCGTTTCTCTTCTATTTTTGCAAAGCAATGCTTTTTTTCTTTTTCTTTTGTTGTGCATCTGGTTCCTTCAGGCTCATTTTGAATTGGATATTCATACCCCTAATCATCAGACTCATTTCAAGAAATAACACATCATATACTCAACAAACAATAAGGGTAGGAAGAAAATGACATGCTTTCACATGCATTAGAACGGTTAACAGGTTAACGAACACAATGGTTATGAAAAACAAATAAGGCCAAACAGTTTAAGGCTTCAAAAAGGGACCTAAGGATATCATCATATCAGGGTCAGCTTTTTAAGGCTCAATCGGTCCAAACAATGCCCTAATCATTTCTCCAATCATGCACAACTTAGGATTTCGCCTCAAGAGAGTTCAAAAACAATTTCAAGGATAATCAAAACTCTACATGTACATCCATAAACATTCTCAAAACATGCACTCTTATCATTTTCAAAGTTACACTTGCATCTAAGTGAGATGTAAATCATGCATCAAAAGTAACTAAATTGTTTCACATGCATCAAGATCACATAAGGTTTCACTGAAAAGGGGGCAAATAGCAACCTTTCAAATCATGGACAATCAAAAACAACACCAGCATTCTTGCAACATGTCATGCATTCAAATAGATTCAACTTTCTAAGTTCAAGCATACATAACATCTTTTGCATAAAGTGAAAATTGAAAATCTAGTCATCAGCACATCAGTGATAGTCAAAACAGAATATAATCATGAAAATATGTTGACTAAAATCATCTTTGCATACTCAAAATACCAATACATGTTAACATTAAGCATAAAAGTAACAAAACATGTAAAGATATTCCCCCAAACCTAAAACGAAATGGATCATCAAAGAACATGGCCTATAGGGAACCTGAGACAAGTACCGAGCATTACTAAATATTTAAAAACAGAGAAAATAACAAAAAATAAAAAAAAAAAAAAGCAGGGGATCACGCATGCGGCGTACCCCTACACAGGGTCGCGATGCTCACAAAAAGCTGCATAATTATGCGAAACGCCCTTTAGCTAACGCCAAGCGGCGCATACTACCCTACGCCGCGGCGTGACTACACAAACTGCTAAATTTAGCAGCAAACACGCTTTGCTGCTGAGTTGGGCTCTTATGGGTCTCTAGCTACAACAAAACTAGTTCAAATAGTTAAATTACAGAAATGTACAAGACACACGTAATGACACATATAAATAACTTACTAACATATATACACACCTAAACAAAACTTAAAACTTTAAAAACAAACAAAAACATTAAACTAACCTAATGAACATATTAATCTATATACTAACTAACACAAACAACACCGAAAACATACACAAACAAGAACTAACACAACTAACACATAACAACTAACAAAAACTATAAACTACTAAACTAACATACTAACACTTATATACACGAACAAACTAACAAAAACACATTAACAACTAACATAAGCATATTAACATATTAATACACAAATACAAAACATAACATACTAACTATTTATGCATAAAGTAAAAGCATGAATAAAACATAAACATGGGGTACCCTCCCACGAAGGGCCTGAGTTATAGTCCCAGCAGGACTTTGTCACCAAAATTGAAGTATGGCGGATGAGTAGTCTTCAAGAACTTGATCCAAGGGTAATCCTTTCAGGAGTCGCGAATTCCCTCAAGGGCCTCGTATGAATGAAATCACCCGACTTCTTATTTGAAACTAAAACAAAACATAAACGAAACATAGATTATATACAACTTATATACAACTTGAAATAGAACTAATCAAACTCATTGTTGATATTAGCAATATAAAAACTATCCCCGACAACGGCACCAAAAACTTGTTAAGGGTCAAAACGTGTTGCCCATTTGCTAACCGTAAGTGCACGGATCGCACAAGTAATACAGATACAGAGTAAAAGTTCGATCCCACGAGGATATTCGATTATAAAGCTAAGTACCAACCAATAGCTTAATCAATTCTAGACAAGGACATAAAAATAGAAAATAATAATCTAAACTAAACTAATCTATAAAAGCAATAAACCTAAAAGCGGTTAGGTTTCAGGAAATCCTCCTTCACCCCTACATCTACCAACAACATGCAATTCTCCTCATAAACACAAATGCATTGATTAGGTTAGCTTGAGAATCTTCATTAGTCAAAAGCCTATGTCTAGGTCAATCAACCCTGGTTTCAATTGCCCAACTCACTAAGTTTCCTTGAGAGCCGTATGCAACTTCCACTCATGAATGATCTATTCTCAATCACACACTATACATGGTTAATAGGTACATTTCTATCCTATTAACGAATCAACTCATCCAAGCCAATTGAACTTGCTGAACATGTATCAACCATACCATATCCATATCAACAAATCCCTATGTCTAGTTCATTTGCCAATATTGAGATCATGTAATTGAGGCCAACCAAGAACAAGCATTAAACACAGATAATGATTGAACCATAATCAAACATCCATACAAACTTAGAGAAAAATACATCATTAATATATATAAAAGGATCCAAAATATTCCTAAAACATAGCTCAGCTATACAAAAGATAAGGAAGAGAAGAGAGAAAGGAAAAAGAGATAAAGAAGCTCATTGATTTGTCTCTGAAGCTTGAATCCTCCTTCAATCCTTTGATCTTGGCCTCCCATCCACCAGCAATGAATATCTAGCCAAGCTATCTAACGTAAAACTAACCTAAACTAACTAAACTAATAAAACCTAAAAAGAGAGAGATGGCCAAATGGCCAAAACTCAGAAAAACAAAGAGAAAACGGAGAGAGATGGGAGAGTCTGAGAAAAAACATGTAAAAATCTATTTATAGGCTCGGCGACCGCCTTACGCAAGCGCGACGGCCACATATGCGCGCCGCGGCGCACAATGGGTCAGTCTATGTACCGCCGCAACGTTCACTTCACTACGCCGCGACGCTCTTGCCCCGGGTCCAAGTATGACCAGGCTGAAAATCCTATTTGCGCCGCGGTGTGCTCTGCCTTGCGCCGCGGCGTTGCTTGCTGGAATGCCAATTTGGATTCCTCTTCCTCTTTAAGCTCAATTGCTCCATATTTAACCTTGTTTGGAGCCCCTCCTATCATAGAGAAAACACCAAATCAATAACATATATAAATCCACTCAATCCATGATAATTAATGCTCAGTTTTGCATAATAACACATCAGAAATGCTTAGATTTAGAATATATCAAATATAAGCACAAAATCCTCCAAATATGCATTTAAACAAGGACATAACATTCATTCTTGCACAAGGATAGGGCACAAATAACTGCATTCCATGTAGCTATCACACCCCCAAACCTACATTTTCCTAGTCCTCAAGCAAAACAAAATAGAACTAAGTAAATCACTTAAACATTAAAATCAATTTTTCATTCAGCAAATATATTTCAATCTTCTTATTTTCAATTAAAAACAAATACTAGTGTGTACTAACTGCATCAATACTCAAAAAGTGCAAATGCCCCTTAAACTGTTCCACACATATATAATCCTAAACATGCTAACAAGCCAGAAAACTCTTAATGCAATTCACATTTGTCACAAACATGCAAGATAAACTTCTTCTAATCAAGTTATACACATTCAGATAAGTTTACAAACATACATGCATATGATTCATAGAATCCACAAGATTGTAAATCAACTCTCTCTCCACTAATGTAAATCACACAAGATTGAGGATCAAAAGGGACTTATCAGCTTAAAATGTAAGGCCAATGGTATGGGCGAAAGAAATGAACGGGAAATATACAATACAAATATTGAGACACATCCAAAACATGAGCCACAAACTGATACTAGCTGGGTATTCAATTGTGAGATCATAAAACTTGCCAGAACCATTTTCGATGCTTTTTGAACTTTACCTTTCATAAGCTTTTGCTTTTCTTTTCATTTTCATTTTTCTTTCTATTTTCTCTTTCTTTTCTCTTTTATTTTTGCAAAGCAATGCTTTTTTTCTTTTTCTTTTGTTGTGCATCTGGTTCCTTCAGGCTCATTTTGAATTGGATATTCATACCCCTAATCATCAGACTCATTTCAAGAAATAACACATCATATACTCAACAAACAATAAGGGTAGGAAGAAAATGACATGCTTTCACATGTATTAGAATGGTTAACAGGTTAACGAACACAATGGTTATGAAAAACAAATAAGGCCAAACAGTTTAAGGCTTCAAAAAGGGACCTAAGGATATCATCATATCAGGGTAAGCTTTTTAAGGCTCAATCGGTCCAAACAATGCATTAATCATTTCCTCAATCATGCACAACTTAGGATTTCGCCTCAAGAGAGTTCAAAAACAATTTCAAGGATAATCAAAACTCTACATGTACATCCATAAACATTCTCAAAACATGCACTCTTATTATTTTCAAAGTTACACTTGCATCTAAGTGAGATGTAAATCATGCATCAAAAGTAACTAAATTGTTTCACATGCATCAAGACCACATAAGGTTTTACTGAAAAGGGGGGCAAATAGCAACCTTTCAAAACATGGACAATAAAAAACAACACCAACATTCTTGCAACATGTCATGCATTCAAATAGATTCAACTTTCTAAGTTCAAGCATACATAACATCTTTTGCATAAAGTGAAAATTGAAAATCTAGTCATCAGCACATCAGTGATAGTCAAAATAGAATATAATCATGAAAATATGTTGACTAAAATCACTACATACTCAAAATACCAATACATGTTAACATTAAGCATAAAAGTAACAAAACATGTAAAGATATTCCCCCAAACCTAAAACGAAATGGATCATCAAAGAACATGGCCTATAGGGAACCTGAGACAAGTACTGAGCATTACTAAATATTTAAAAACAGAGAAAATAAGAAAAAATAAAAGCAAAAACAGCAAAAACAGGGGATCACGCCGCAGCGTACCCCTACCTGGGTCACAGTGCTCACAAAAAGCTGCATAATTATGCAGAAACGCCCCTTGCGCCGCGGCGCGACAACACAAACTGCTAAATTTAGCAGCAAACACAGTTTTGTTGCTGAGTTGGGCTCTTATGGGTCTCTAGCTGCAACAAAACTTGTTCAAAAAGCTAAATTACAGAAATGTACAACACACACGTAATAACACATATAAATAACTTACTAACATATATACACACCTAAACAAACTTAAAACTTTAAAAACAAACAAAAACATTAAACTAACCTAATGAACATATTAACCTATATACTAACTAACACAAACAACACCGAAAACATACACAAACAAGAACTAACACAACTAACACATAACAACTAACAAAAACTATAAACTACTAAACTAACATACTAACACTTATATACACGAACAAACTAACAAAAACACATTAACAACTAACATAAGCATATTAACATATTAATACACAAATACAAAACATAACATACTAACTATTTATGCATAAAGTAAAAGTATAATAAAACATAAACATGGGGTACCCTCCCACGAAGGGCTCTGAGTTATAGTCCCAAATAGGACTTTGTCACCAAAATTGAAGTATGGCGGATGAGTAGTCTTCAAGAACTTGATCCAAGGGTAATCCTTTCAAGAGTCGCGAACCTCGTATGAATGAAATCACCCGACTTCTTATTTGAAACTAAAACAAAACATAAACGAAACATAGATTATATACAACTTATATACAACTTGAAATAGAACTAATCAAACTCATTATTGATATTAGTAATATAAAAACTATCCCCGGCAACGGCGCCAAAAACTTGTTAAGGGTCAAAACGTGTTGCCCAATTGGTAACCATAAGTGCACGGATCGCACAAGTAATACAGATATAGAGTAAAAGTTCGTTCCCACGAGGATATTCGATTATAAAGCTAAGTACCAACCAATAGCTTAATCAATTCTAGACAAGGACATAAAAATAGAAAATAATAATCTAAACTAAACTAATCTATAAAAGCAATAAACCTAAAAGCGGTTAGGTTTTAGGAAATCCTCCTTCACCCCCTACATCTACCAACAACATGCAATTCTCCTCATAAACACAAATGCATTGATTAGGTTAGCTTGAGAATCTTCATTAGTCAAAAGCCTATGTCTAGGTCAATCAACCCTGGTTTCAATTGCCCAACTCACTAAGTTTCCTTGAGAGCCAGCGCAACTTCTACTCATGAACGATCTATTCTCAATCACACACTATACATGGTTAATAGGTATATTTCTATCCTATTAACGAATTAACTCATCCAAGCCAATTGAACTCGCCGAACATGTATCAATCATACCATATCCTTATCAACAAATCCCTATGTCTAGTTCATTTGCCAATATTGAGATCATGTAATTGAGGCCAACCAAGAACAAGCATTAAACACAGATAATGATTGAACCATAATCAAACATCCATACAAACTTACAGAAAAACACATCATTAATATATATAAAAGGATCCAAAATATTCCTAAAACATAACTCAGCTATACAAAAGATAAGGAAGAGAAGAGAGAAAGGGAAAAGAGAGAAAGAAGCTCACTGATTTGTCTCTGAAGCTTGAATCCTCCTTCAATCCTTTGATCCTGGCCTCCCATCCACCAGCAATGAAGATCTAGCCAAGCTATCTAACCTAAAACTAACCTAAACTAACTAAACTAATAAAACCTAAAAAGAGAGAGATGGCCAAATAGCCAAAACTCAGAAAAACAGAGAGAAAACGGAGAGAGATGGGAGAATCTAAGAGAAAAACGTGTAAAAATCTATTTATAGGCTCAGCAGCCGCCCTCACGCCGCGGCGGCCACAAATGCGCGTCGTGGTGCACAATGGGTCGGTCTATGTACCGCCACAACGTTCACTTCACTACGTCGCGGCGCTCTTGCCCCGGGTCCAAGTATGACCAGGCTAAAAATCCTATTTGCGCTGCGGTATGCTCTGCCTTGCGTCACGGCGTTGCTTCCTGGAATGCCAATTTGGCTTCCTCTTCCTCTTTAAGCTCAATTGCTCCATATTTAACCTTGTTTGGAGCCCCTCCTATCATAGAGAAAACACCAAATCAATAACATATATAAATCTACTCAATCCATGATCATTAAAGCTTAGTTTTGCATAATAACACATCAGAAAGGCTTAGATTCAGAATATATCAAATATAAGCACAAAACCCTCCAAATATGCATTTAAACAAGGACATAGTATTCATTCTAGCACAAGGATAGGGCACAAATAACTGCATTCCATGTAGCTATCAGTTTTTCAATTACATCCATAAGAAGTGACCATGGTGGTGAGTTTGAAAATTATGTTTTTGAAAATTTTTGTGATGAACATGGCATTGAGCATAATTTTTTTGCCCCTAGAACTCCATAACAAAATGGAGTTATAGAAAGGAAAAATCGATCTTTAGAAGAAATGATAAGAACTATGCTCAATAATGCTTCTCTTCCTAAGTATTTCTAGGTTGATACGGTTAATACCGCGTGTTATGTAATGAATAGGGCCCTGATAAGGCCAATTTTAAAGAAAACCCCATATGAATTGTACAAGGGAAGAAAGCCAAATATTTTACATTTTCATGTTTTTGGATGTAAATGTTTTGTTTTAAATAATGAAAAAGATAACTTGAGAAAGTTTGATGCTAAGTCTGATGAGGGTATATTTCTTGGTTATTCCAATCAAAGTAAGGCTTTTCGTGTTTATAATAAAAGAACTATGACTATTGAAGAGTCTATTCATGTTGCCTTTGACGAATCTAATCCAAATGGGCTGAGAAAGGACTTTGTTAATGATGTTGCAAAAATCTTAGCAAAAACACATTTGGACAGCAAAGAAAGAGAAGTCAAGGAGCAAGAAGAAACTCAAGAAGATAAGCAAAGACAAGAGGATTCACAAGTCTTGGACCTCCCCAAAGAATGGCAGACTTCAAAATATCATTCTCTTGATCAAATTATAGGTGATGTGTCTAAAGGTATAAGTACTTGCAATTCCTTTAGAAATGTATGTAATCACTTAGCCTTTGTTTCTCAAATTGAACCTAAAGATATAATTGAAGTTTTTGATGATGAACATTGGTTTTTGGCTATACAAGAGGAATTAAATCAATTTGAAAGAAATCAAGTTTGGAAATTAGTTCCTAGGCCTAATGATCATCCTATAATTGGCACTAAATGGGTTTTTAGAAATAAACTAGATGAAGGTTGGTCGTTAAAGGATATAATCAAGAAGAATGAATAAATTATGAAGAAACTTATGCACCTGTAGCTAGATTAGAAGTTATTAGAATGTTACTTGCATATGCTTACGTCATAGATTTTAAATTATATCAAATGGATGTTAAAAGTACTTTTCTAAATGGTTTTATTCAAGAGGAGGTATATGTTGAACAACCTCTAGGTTTTGAAAATCATGAACTACCCAACCATGTTTTTAAACTCAAAAAGGCCTTGTATGGCTTAAAACAAGCTCCTAGAGCTTGGTATGAAAGGTTGAGTAAGTTTCTTTTAGAAAATGATTTTTTAAGAGAAAAAGTCGATACTACCCTTTTCATTAAAAATAAAAGGCATGATATTCTTCTTGTACAAGTATATGTGGATGATATTATTTTTGATGCTACTAATGAATCCCTTTGCAAGGAATTTGCTAAGACAATGCAGAATGAATTTGAAATGTCAATAATGGGAGAGCTTAATTTCTTCTTCGAACTTCGAATCAAACAAACAAAGGAAGAGACCTTCATAAGTCAAACTAAATTCTTCTTCTTGTTTTGCATGCATTCTTAGGCATTTTAGGCATTTTAGTTTCCCTTTTAGTTTGTTTTTCCCTTAGTTCGGATAACTGCGGTGTTTTTGGTGTTGTTGTGCAGGATTAATGGTGAATTGGCTTTGAAATGAATGGAAAGCTTGCACGATTGAAGTTGGAGCTTTATGGATAGCAAAAAGGTGCAAAAAGACCACTCCAGAGGGATCCACGGCTTGCACGTGGATTAAACCACGGTCATGGATCGAGCAGTAACTTGAAGAAGGAAAAAAGAGATTCCAGGGAGTTCCACGGCCTGGCCGTGGTGTGATCCACGGTCGTGGAATGATCCATGGCCTGGCCGTGGAATGATCTATGGCCATGGAATTCTGACAACAAGATCTACGGCCGTGGATCGCAGTGCACAGCAGTTTTTAAGTTTTTATTTTTATTTCTTTTGGGAGCTTTTTAGCCAATTAAAAACTTAGGTTATAAATAGATGTTCTGAATACAATGAGGGGGTTCTAATTTGGTTTTGGAGGAGGCACATTGGAGGCTTTGGTTCTTGATCTTTCTTCCCTCTTCTCTCTTGGATTACAGGTTTAAATGTTTATGAACATGTTTTCTTGTTCCTTCTTCTCTATGTCTGAGTAGTTTCTTTTGTTTCTAGGATTGGGCAATGCCCTTTGATACTTTGATAATAATTAATTGACTTTGTTTCCCCTTTTATTAATCTTGAATGTTCATTGATTCAATTCTTATTGCTCTTATTCATGTGAATTTGCTGGCCACTTATTTGCATCTCATAGACATTTAGGGACGTACTGAGAGGTGAACCTAGGTGTTGGAACCATAAGAATTGAACTTAAAGCCTAAATCACGAGAGTAGTTTTAGCCTTTCGAGGATTCAATGAATTACCACAAAGCGTAATGGGTTTAATTTAAATTCAATTACCACGAGAGTAGGAATTGGTTTAATTGGGCACTGATCTTGTATCTTGAGAAAGAACATTAACTAATTTAGGGTAATTCACCTTCAATTGAATTTCAGATTTAATAAAAGGGTTGTCAATTTAGGATTTGTCTTGTATCATTGTGGTACCCCAATCCTAGAAGCTTCTTGAATCTGAATACCTTTCTTGATAACTTGCTATTTTTGTTCTAAATTCTGCACTTTGATTTTTATTTAATTGCTTTGTTACTACGTTCTTCTTAATTAACAATCATATTCCCTTTTGTTTAATTTAATTGAATTAATTAATTAATTGGTATTCATAGACATAGTCCCTATAGATTCGATCTTTTTATTACTTGACGATGAAATCGTACACTTGCGGATTTCACGCACCAAGTTTTTGGCGCCGTTGCCGGGGACTGTGTTTTTCTTGAATATCAGTTTAATTTTTAATTTAATTATTTTAAACCTTTTTGTTTTATTTGGTTCTTACATTCTTGATTTCTCTTTGACTCTCTACAGGTAATTTCTCTTGTTTATGCAAAGTACTAGACGTTCTGGGACTCTCATTGAAGTAGATCCTGAAATTGAAAGAACTTTACGTAGAACGAGAAGACAACAAAGGCAAAGAGTAAGAGAAATATCTGAACCAACACTTGTCATGGCAGCAGCTGAGGATAATAAACCACTAAAAGAGTATGCAGTCCCTAATGCTCAGGGTTTGCGATCTGGAATTACTCGGCCAGACATTGAAGCTAGGCACTTCACCATACCTCCTGCCTTACTGTCTATGATAAGGCAGAACCAGTTTGGAGGATTGCCGTCAGAGGATCCTAATGACCATGTGGATATATTCTTGGAGTTCTATGAGACCCTCAAGATCGAAGATGCCTCTGTTGATGCTATTCGTCTCCACCTGTTTCCTCTATCGTTGAGAGATAGAGGCTAGAGCTTGGCTAAAGTCTGTTCTTGCTGAGACGATAACTACTTAGGACTAATTGGAGCAAGCCTTTTTGGATAAATTCTTTCCACCTTCCAAGGCTGCTCACCTAAGGACCCAAATCATAAGCTTTGTTCAGAAAGATGGCGAGTCATTATTAGAAGCTTGGATAGATATAAGGCTTTGCTGGAAGCCTGCCCACACCATGGGTTAGAGAAATGGTTAATCATCCACACCTTCTACAATGGTTTGGAATATTCTTCGAAGGTGTCTCTTGACTCCGCAGCTGGTGGAGCTTTGATGAATAGAAGGCTCACAGAAGCTTATGGGATAATTGATAGTGTAGCTTCAAATCATCACCAATGGGCTAATAAAAGAAGGCACAACCCGAGAAAGCTCTCGGGAGGTAAGTTTGAGGTAGATGGTGTTGATTTAATTATGTCAAAGTTTGATTCTTTGAATAAACATTTTGACATGCTTGAGAAAGCTCATGTTAATGCCATAGGTGCCTCTAATAATTTTTGTGAGATTTGTGGAGCACAGGGACATATAGGTGCCGAATGCCAAGTTGGAATGGGTTCCTCACATGGTGCACTAGTGGAGCAAGTAGAATCATGCCATAATTTCCATGACTTCAACCAAAAGGGGAGGAATGATCCGTATTCTCAAACTTATAACCCTGGTTGGAGGTCACATCCTAACTTCTCTTACCAGAATAATCAGTACCAAGCTGGGCAAGGTAATGCTAAACCCTCTTCTAGAATCCTATAGATACAAAAATCTAGACTTAAGTCTCTTCTTGAGAATTTTGTTGAGAGTCAGTCTAAGCAAAATAAGGAGTTTAGGCACCATGGACAAGTTGTGACTGAGGCAATTAAAGAGTTATCAGCTAAGGTTGACAATTTAGCTATTCATAATAAGATGTTGGAAACCCAGATTGCCCAACAAGCAAGCACTTCTCTTAGGCAGCAAGGTAAGTTTCCTGGTCAACCTAAAGTCAACCCAGGCAATGAACATTGTAAAGCTGTGAGTTTGAGAAGTGGAAAGAAATTAGAGGATTCCTTGGGTAAGGGGGAGAGTGAAAAAGATAAGGGAATTGAGGATAAAGAGACTAAGACACAACCCTTCGAAGATGAGGACACTACTGAGAAGGTATCTAAGTATGTACCCCCTGAACTTTACTAACCCTCGGTTCCCTTCCCTCAAAGATTGGCTAAGGCGAAGTTAAATAGGCAGTTTGGGAAGTTCCTAAAGGTCCTAAAGAAATTGTACATTTATGTACCCTTCACTGACGCATTAAAACAAATGCCTACCTATGCTAAGTTTCTTAAGGACATCTTGTCTAATAAGAGGAAGCTAGAAGACTATGAGACAGTAGCTTTAACTGAGGAGTGTAGTGCTTTAATTCAAAATAAATTGCCTCCTAAGTTAAAAGATCCAGATAGCTTCTCTATTCCATGTTTGATTGGCAACACTAATTTTGATAAAGCTCTGTGTGATTTAGGAGCTAGTGTTAGTCTTATGCCTCTTTCTGTGTGTAAGAAGTTGGAGGTGGGTGAACTAAAACCCACAACTATCTCACTTCAATTGGCGGATCGGTCTGTCAAGTATCCCATAGGCATCTTGGAGGATGTTCCCATTAAGGTTGGTAAGTTTTACATGCCGGTGGATTTTGTTGTTCTTGACATAGAAGTTGATGCTATAATGCCGATCATACTTGGGCGTCCATTCCTTGCCACTGGAAAGGCGATCATTGATATCCAAGAAGGAAAATTAACTTTGCGATTGAATGATGAGGAAGTAGTTTTTGATGTTTTTAATTCTGAAAAAAATTCTAATTCCTCAAATTCATGTAATCGCATAGAGGGTACTAATGTTGTGGATAGTGTTGTGCTTTCAGGTATGCAAGAATCAATGACTGATGCTATGCTAGAAAAGACCTTGCCTAAGGGTACTACAAAATTTGAGGAATCTAAGCCCTGCAAGAAAGGACCTAAAAAGCAGAATGACAAGTGTGTCGAGAAGCGTAGATTTAAACTCAGGGATAAAGTTCTTGTCAATAACTCGCTTCTACGTTTCTGTCCTAGTAAGTTATGGTCGAAATGGTCAGGACCATATGAGATTGTTCGAGTTTTATCCTACGGTGTGCTTGAGGTGAAGAAAGAAGGCCATAAGCCTTTCTTGATAAATGGCCAAAAAGTGAAACACTTTGAAGGAGTGTGGGACTGAGCACTACTCCATTGACGTCACCTGAGCACAGAAACCAGACCAAAGTCAAGCTAATGACTTTAAACAAGCGCTTCTTGGGAGGCAACCCAAGCTTCTTTGTTTTTTTATTTTACTTTTTATTTTTTTTCTTTTGACTTTATGTATTGGATTGCTGGTTTGATCTTTATCTCATGGATCTTGTTTAGGTTTAACCATTTTTGAAGCTCAAATTAGAAGGAGAGTGAAGTCAGAAAGTTTCACACCCAGCCCATAGAAAATTCTATGGCCATGGATTGAACACCAGAAGATTTCTCACCACCGCAGTGAGTTCATTTCTTTTATCCCTTCTCTAGTTAAAGATTGTTACATTGGGGACAATGTAAGTTCTAAGCTTGAGGGGGTAATTTCATTTTCATTTTAGATCATTAGTTTCATGTATTTTCATGTCTCATTTTGCATTGCATCTTCATGTTGCATTTTCACACCATCATATCTCTCAGCTTTTTGGTTGAACTTATACCCCTCTCTTTTGGGGATTTTTGAGATGGTATTGATTTGGAACCTAATTTGTTGATTCTTGTGGTAGGCAACAAGCATTGTTTTAATTGATAGTAGAGGTGATCTTTTGATAGTTGATAATTAGCATATGTTCTCTGAATTTGTGCTTTTCATTGATTTTTAAACCTCTAAATGTGAGTTTTGAGCCTGTATGGGACTTATGCACTATATGATTTTTGCTCCCATTCTTTGTGTTGAGTGATATTCCTCATTAATCTTGTGCTCTAGAACTTGATTTGAAACCTTTTTGAGGCGAAATTTTTGGTTGCATGCTTGAATGTGATTAAGGCATTTTAGGTATTTTTTTGGCCTTTTGAAATTGTTACACTTTCATCCTCTAGTTACCCATTTTGAGCCTATTGCATAATTATTTTTCTTGATACCTATGCTGAAACATTGTTGGTAATCATTTAGAATATTAAATGGAGCAATTTGGATTTGAAAGTTGTGTAAAGATGTGTTGGGAATTATATGTTTTTGATCCTTCTCTTTCTCAAAAGAAAAAAAAAGATCAAATAAAAGAAAATCATAAGATTGAAGCTTGAAAAAAAAAAGAGAAGAAAGAAAAGAAAGGAAGAAAATACTTGGAAATGTGGAGTTATGATCTTTTTTGAAAAAAAAATACCTTTGCTCTATTTATGTTCTATTGTATTTTTTGTGCTTGTTGAAAATTTGGTTAGCCCTTTGTGCATACCTTCCTTTCTTTACCTTACCTAACATCATTCCCATTGCCCCATTACAACCCTTGAAAGACCTTTTGATTCTTGCATGCATGCTGATTATTAGTGGAAATCTGGTTTCTTATCAAGCATATGGAAGTGCATTTTCTTTGAAGGATTTTGAGTGAATAGTTTTCACCCTTAAACACTTTGAGTGTGGTTAGTGAGTGAACTTAATTCAATCAGTGAGGATGCATGATTTCTGAGAACTTAGCCTCTAATTGGACTTGACTTTGATTACCTCTCAGATTCTTGGTTTGCCTTAGCCTATTGCTTGGATATTGTTTTCTCGGGTTCCTCATTCATTATTGTCTCCTAATCCCACATCTTGGTTAGACATTAGTTATTGCTTGGGGACAAGTAAAATCTTAAGCTTGGGGGGATTTGATGTGTGTGAAACAACATCATGTTTTGTTCTTGTTTTGCATGCCTTCTTAGGCATTTTAGGCATTTTAGTTTCCCTTTTAGTTTATTTTTTCCTTAGTTCGAATAACTGTGGTGTTTTTGGTGCTGTTGTGCAAGATTAATGCTGAATTTGCTTTGAAATGAATGGAAAGCTTGCATAATTGAAGTTGGAGCTTTATGGATAGCAAAAAGGTACAGAAAGACCACTCCAGAGGGATCCACGGCCTGCACGTGGATTAAACCACGGCCATGGATTGAGCAACAACTTAAAGGAGGAAAAGAGAGATTCCAGGGAGTTCCACGGCCGTGGAATGATCCATGGCCTGGCCGTGGAATGATCCATGGCCGTGGAATGATCCATGGCCATGGAATTCTAATAGCAAGATCCACGGCCTGCCCGTGGAATGATCCACTGCTGTGGATCGCAGTGTGCAGCAGTTTTTAAGTTTTTATTTTTATTTCTTTTGGGAGCTTTTTAACCAATTAAAAACCTAGGTTATAAATAGATGTTCTGAAAACAATGAGGGGGTTCTAATTTGGTTTTGGAGGAGGCACATTGGAGGCTTTGGTTCTTGATCTTTCTTCCCTCTTCTCTCTTGGATTACAGGTTTGGATGTTTATGAACATGTTTTCTTGTTCCTTCTTCTCTATGTTTGAGTAGTTTTTTTTGTTTCTAGGATTGGGCAATGCCCTTTGATACTTTGATAATGATTAATTGACTTTGTTTCCCCTTTTATTAATCTTGAATGTTCATTGATTCAATTCTTATTGCTCTTATTCATGTGAATTTGCTGGCCACTTATTTGTATCTCATAGACATTTAGGGACATACTGAGAGGTGAACCTAGGTGTTGGAACCATAAGAATTGAACTTAAAGTCTAAATCACGAGAGTAGTTTTAGCTTTTTGAGGATTCAATGAATTACCACAAAGCGTAATGGGTTCAATTTAAATTCAATTACTACGAGAATAAGAATTGGTTTAATTGGGCACAGATCTTGTATCTTGAGAAAGAACATTAACTAATTTAGGGTAATTCACCTTCAATTGAATTTCAGATTTAATAAAAGGGTTGTCAATTAGAATTTGTCTTGTATCATTGTGGTACCCCAATTCTAGAAGCTTCTTGAATCTGAATACCTTTCTTGATAACTTGCTATTTTTGTTCTAAATTCTACACTTTGATTTTTATTTAATTGCTTTGTTACTACGTTCTTCTTAATCAACAATCATATTCCCTTTTGTTTAATTGAATTGAATTAATTAATTAAATGGTATTCATAGACATAGTCCCTGTGGATTCAATCTTTTTATTACTTGACGACGAAACCGTACACTTGCGGATTTCACGCACCATAGAGATATGACATCATTTTATCAGAGATCACATCCAAAAAGGGGATTGCATTCTTGAATTTATTGAAACATCTAAGCAACTTGTAGATATTTTCATTTAACCCCTAGAAAAAGAGGCATTCTTTTATATTAAAGGAGAATTGTGCATAATTGATCAATCCAACATATAAATGTTTGTAATTTTTACTTAATTATGGATTTATTAGTCTTGAATTATTACTAACTTGAGCGTTGGAGATATCCCAAATCTTGTTTTTGTTGGTATTTTATCATTGGGTAAGTTTTCCTCTCTTGTTTTTCTTTCATGGACATGTGTTTTACTATTTTTCTGATGGATTTATTCGAAAAAATCTAAGTTTATTCAAATAAAAATCAGTCAACTACTCAAAAATGGTGTTGTGTATCAGTGTTATTTGAATAACACTTCATTTATTCGAATAAATTGACGTTTAGAAACTATGGTTCTTTCATTTGGTCTCTGTATTATTCGAATAAAGCTTAGCATATTCGAATAAATTGACTTCCATGTCAATTTTCTATATACTATAGTTTCAGCTTTATTCGAATAAAGCTTAGCTTATTCAAATAAACTGTAACTCATTTATGCAATTCTTTGTGCCTGCTTTTTGCCCTATTCGAATAACACTAGTTTTATTCGAATAAAACCTGGTAAAAGGCCACAACGTTTGGCTTTCCCTGCCACTTTTTTCGAATAGATCATCAGCTATTCGAATAAACCCTAACTGGAATCCCATGACTTTTGGGTTTCCACGAAGGGTTATTCAAATAACCCCCTTGGTTATTCGAATAATTTCGGGCCTCCTATTTAAAGCCCACACTACTCGATCAAGCTGCTTCATTCTCCCTTTCTCTCTGTTTCTTCTCTCTGGTCTTTTCTCCCCTGTCCATGCCATCTCTATCTCTTTGCTCACCTCCACTATTGTTCTCTCTCTCTCTCTCTCTCTTCCAAACCTCCAATCACCATGGCCTCCTCTTCCTCTCATGGAAAGCGTCCTCGCACGAAGAATGCCCCCTTCAATAACCCACTCAACTTGTGAAGGCTCTCCACCAATGAAGAATAACATGACCACTTCATCACACACTTCTGGGAGAGAAATCTTGTCTAACCCAAATACCTTCAACTCTCTTTTTTCCAGCAGAACGGAGGCTTCGACTTTCTGACCCTGCTACAAAATCAGGGAGTTCTGCAGCTCTGTTCCCACCAGGCTATCCTTTACCCTACTCTGGTCAAGATGTTCTACTACAATCTGACGATTATTGACCAGGACCTTCTCTCTGAAGTCTGCGATCAGAACATCATCATCACTCCGCAGGACTCGAAGACAATGTTTGGGTTGCAGTTCGTTGGCACACCCATTGAAGAAGATGACAACCCTCTCCTTCTTGAGTTCGATAGAAATCGGGCAATTGAAGACTTGCTAAAGTCTGGTCTTACCTTGCCAGATAAGGGCCTTAAGGGAGGGATGCTGAAAAGCCAAGACAGGCTCCTGCATTATGCATATGCACATATCCTGGCTCCACGTTGTAGGAATTATGCCTATATTAGTGAAGATGACATCTTCATGCTCTGGATCCTGAAGAGTGGTCATAAAATCAACTGGCCTATGTTCATCATGAAGCATATGATGAAGGCCAAGGGCAAGGAAAAATCTGAATTGCCTTATGGCATTCTCATCACTACCTTGCTTAGCAAGTATCCTCAGGTGTTAGAAATTAAGCACGCCATCGCCTTGACTCATCACAATGTCTTCGGAGGCCACACTTTCCGTAAAATGAAGATGATCAAGACTGATGAAGGCTGGGTGTACCCAGATGAGGTTGATGATGACTTTGACCCAATGGACCCTGCTACACCTACTGCCCCTACTGATGCACCTATTGCTGCCCCTGCTCCAATCACTTTGGAGCAGATCATGGCTACCTTGCATGATAACTGTGCCTATATGGAACACACCTTCTTTATTCTTTTTGATAGAATCAAATGTGTTGAACGTGAGGTTGTTACTTTACGAGCTGTATCACCTGCTCCTGCACCTGATTCTCCGCCTCCACCACCAGATGCTTATTTCTAAGAGCTTTAGATCTTAGGATCTTTGTTTTTGCTTTATTTTATTTGTCTTTGTACTTGTATCACCTTGATTAATGAATAAATGATGTTTTTATGGTCTATCTATGCTTTACAGCTCTTTATTATTATTCCATGTACTTACTTTTTTGAAATTTATCTGTGGGACTTACCCCTCCTTTTTGCTCATGACAAAAATGGGAGAAAATTTTGAAATTTGAATTTATTTGAGAAAAGACATGTAAACTTAACAAGAGAAAATGGATTCCAAGAGTAAAGCCTTTGATATACATTACCTCTTATAATTAAAGAGGGGGAGTAAGCTTTTAATACCTCTTTATGAATTCCAACTATATGCACTAATTCTTTTCTCAATGCTAGTTTATCATCATCAAAAAAGAGGAGAATGTGATTGAACATATGTCTTTGAAGAATGGTTTTGATGATAAAAAACATGAAGACAAAAATGAAAATGATGGGAAGACCAAGTCCAAGATCTTTTAAGAATAGTTTTAGGACTTAGAGTCTTTGTATATGGAGCTCTCTTAGTATCTCACTGTTTTTGCAAGAAAATAGAAAAATGGTTTTAATAATTTAACAAATAAATCTGAAAGTTTTAAAACTATTTTTCAAACATAGTTATTCGAATAAAGGCAACGTTATTCAAATAAAGCAAGACAAAATCTTTTTTGTTTGCAACAGAATTATTCGAATAACATTGAGTTATTCGAGTAAAGTTTTGAAATCTTTCCTACACGCCTCTATTTTTCAAAAGTACTATTCGAATAGCACATTAGCTATTCGAATAACAAAGTCTTTCAAAAAAGCTCTTATATGAAAGCTATTCGAATAACAAGCTTATTCGAATAGACCTATTTTCACAAAACACAGGTTTTATCTATGTTATTCGAATAACACATATGTTATTCGAATAACCTCTTTTAAAAAATGTTTCTCAGAAGAACGTGTTATTCGAATAACATGAAGGTTATTCGAATAACCCCTGTTTTTGAAATAGAATCAGAAGCTCGTATACGTCTTCATAATGAGCATATATTACACCCAACGACTATTTTGATTGAATTTCTCTATAAATAGAGGCTTTGGGTCATTTCTAAATTTACCCAACATTCTGAATAATTTTCTACTTGCTCTAACTCGTGAATTATATTTTCTATGCTCCTTTTCAATCAAAACTTTAAGATATTATGTGTGAGCTCCTTTAACGCTTCAATTTGTTTTATTCATTCTTAAGGAGAGTTTTTTTTCATCTATTTTCTGCTCTATTGTCAAGAGGGTGAGGTATCCCTCAAAGGTTTGTATAAAGGTGAGGTATCCCTGCAGGCTGAGACTTTAGCACAATGGTAGAGTTTCACTGTGTGTGAAAAGTGCTCTATTTTGTAACGGTAGCAAGCACCTATTGAAGCTTGTATACATAGTTAAAAATCTTGAATAGTTTTTCGGGGACTAGACGTAGACCATAAGTGGGTTAGTGGTCGAACCAGGATAAATATTATGTCTGCTCTTCTTCTCTTTATCTTTTTATTTAACATAATTTATTTTTTATTGCATATTTGTTTATTTGCTTTTCTTAAGGCTCTTATTCTTCATCTCGCAATTTCTCCTTTTATTTAATAGCTTTTATACTTGTGTTCTTTTTAAAAGTATTTGCGAAAAAGTTTTTCAACTCAATTCACCCCCCTCTTGAGTACTGGAAGCCACTTGGTAACACTAAAATCTAATAAAACCTATTTATAAGCGCAGAAAAACAGGGGATGCCGCGGCGTAAAACATTCCACGCCGTGATGCGCATTGAAGTCGGTCACTAGCGTCGTGGCTCACACTCCTTTGTGTCGCGGCGCTCTGCCTTGGGTCTTTGTACTAATGCAGGGGATTCTTCTCTGGCGCCATGACATTGCCATTCCCACGCTGCGGGGCTGACTGCTAAAATGCATATTTGGCTTCCTCTTCACTTTTCAGCTCAAGTCCTCCACATTTAAGCTTGTTTGGAGCCCTTCCTAATATAGAGAAATCACCAAATCAATAACAGATACAAATCCACTTAATCATTAATCATCTAAGCACAATTTGCTTTAAAACACATAAGAAGGCACTAACATCAGTATATGACAAATATAAGCACAAAACCTTCTAAATATGCATTATACACAAGGACTTAGCATTCTTTATAGCACTGAGTTAGGACACAAATAACTACATTTCATGGAGTTATCACACCCCCAAACCTAAATTTTGCTAGTCCTCAAGCAAAACAAAATAGACTAAGTAAACAACTTTACAATTCAAATGAAATTTCATTTAGCAAATATCAAATTTCAATCTTTCGTTCATTTTCTGTTAAAACCAAAACTAGTGTGCAATGATTGCATCAGTCCTTAAAAAGTGCAAATGCCCCAAAACAAGCTTCACATATACACAATCCTTCACATGCTAACAATCTAGCTTCCTTTCATGCAATTCACATTGTCACAAACATGCAAGATAAACTTCTTATAATCAAGTCATACATATTCAGATAAGTTTATAAGCATACATGCATATGAATCATAGAATCCACAAGATTGTAAATTAACTCTCTCTCCACTAATGTAAATCACACAAGATTGAGGATCAAAAGGGACTTTATTAGCTTGTAATGTAAGGCCAATGGAATTAGCAAAAGAAATGAACTGGAAAGGATACAATACAAACATTGAGAAACATAACATATTACTTCAAGTCATGAGCCACCATATGATTTTAGTAGGGTATTCAACAGTGAATGTAGAAAACTTGCCAGAACCATTCTGATGTTTTTTACACTTTACACTTAAGCTTTGCTTTTCTTTTTCTTTTCTTTTTCTTTTCTTTTCACAAAGCAATGTTTTTCTTCTTTTCTCTTTTTCTGCATCTAGTTCCTTCAGGCTCATTTTGTATTGAATCATTAATACCCCTAATCATAAGACTCACTTCAAGAAATAACATACTATGTACTCAATAAACATTGATGGTTGGAAGAAAATGCAATGCTTTTACATGCATTAAAACAATTAATAGGTTAACGAACACAATGGTTATGAAAAACAAATAAGGCCAAACATTATAAGGCTTCAAAATGGGACCTAGGGATCTCATCATATCAGGTAAGCTTTTTAAGGCTCAATCAGTCCAAACAATGCCCTAATCATTTCCTCAATAATGTACAACCTAGGATTTTGTCTCAAGAGAGTTGACAAATAATTTCTAGGATAATCAAAACTCTACATGTACATCCATAAATATTCTCTAGACATGCACTCTTATCATTTTCAAAATTACACTTGCATCCAAGTAAAATGTAAATCATGCATCAAAAGCTACTAAATTGTTTCACATGCTTCAAGATCACATAAGGTTTCACTGAAAAGGGGGCAAATAGAAACCTTTCAGAACATAGAACAATCAAAACAACACTAGCATCTTGCAACATATCATGCATTCAAATAGATTCAACTTTCTCAACTCAAACATGCATAACATCATTTGCACAATGTTAAAAATTGAAATTTCTTTACAAAACCCCTTAGTAATAGCCAAGGAAATAGAAAATCATGAAAACATGTGGCTATCACAACAACATCTAGAAAATATCATCACATGCATTCAAATAGATCATAATATCCAAACATGTAATGATTCTCCCCCAAACCAAAGTGAGACAAAGTATTCACTTTTATTGGTGCATTGGAACCTAAACTTATCAAAATTAAGCATATTGTTGATCTGCTTATACTACAATATGAAAATACAACAAAAATAAAAGAAATATGTACAAAACAGAGCACAACGCCATGACATTAACTTGCCTACGCCGCGGCATTGACTGGTCGTCTACAGAATTCTGCAATTAAATCTCACGGGCGCCACGGCATTAACATTCCAACGCCGCGGCGTGAGAGGTCAGACTACAAAATTTAGCAGCAAACATAGTTTTGCTCCTGGAATTAGTTAAAAGTGGTCTCTAGTAGCAGCAAAACTTGTCCAAAAAGCTATACTACTAAAATCATAACACAAACATATAATATCACAAAATCAACACACTAACTCATTTAACACCTAAAACATACTTAAAACATAAAAACCAATCAAAATAATTAAACTAACATATTTAACATACTAACCTATATATAAATTAACATATTTAATATCTAAAACTTAACAAAACAAAAAACTAACATATTTAGGACATGACAACTAACATAAGCTATATACTAACATATTAACATATTAACCTATATTACCTAATAACATACTAACATAACTAACATACTAACTCAACTAACATCAACATATTAACACATATACATTAACATACAAAATTCAATATACTACCTATTTATGCACAAAGTAAAGACAAGAATTTAACATAAACTTGGGGTTCCTCCCAAGAAGGACCTAGTTTATAGTCTTGGCAAGACTTTGTCACCAAAATGGATGATGCAGATGAGTAGTCCTCTAGAAACTTGATCTGAAGGTTATCCATTCCAGGAGTCGCAAATTCCCTCAAGGGTCTCGTATGATTGAAATCATCCGGCTTCTTTATTGAATCTAAAGCAATAACATAAAGAGAACTCAAATTAACATAGATTATATACAACTTGAATTAGAACTAACCAAACTCATTGTCAATATTAGTAATATAGAAATAATGCCTTATCCCTAGCAACGGCGTCAAAAACTTGTTTTTCCCAAAATAGGCCGCAAGTGCACGGGTCGTCTAAGTAATACAGATACAAAGTATAAGTTCGTTCCCATGAGGATAAGTTTACTTCCAAAGCTAAGTATTAACCAATAGCTTACCTAATTCTATTCAAGAGCATATGAAATAGAGAAAGCAATAAACTAAACTAAATATAAATTACAAAAGTAATAAAGATAATGGTTTAGAGATTAGGAAAATCCTTCTTCACCCTTTACTTCAACCAACAACATGCAATCCTCTTTATAAATACGAATGCAATGATTAGGTTAGCTTGAGAATCTTCATTAGCTAAAAGCCTATGTGTAGGTCAATCAACCATAGTTTTATTTACCTAATTCACTAAGTTTCCTTGAGAACCAGTGAAAATCTACTCATGAACGGTCTATTCTCAACCACACACTATACATGGCTAAAAGGTATATTTATATTCAGTTAACGAATCAACTCATCCCGCCATTGGAATAGAATCAAACATGCATCAACCATACATTAGATCTAAAATCTAAATTCCTATGTCTAGGTTCATTAGACTTCAACAAATCATTCAAAAGCTTGTCAAACCTTCAAAAGCATTAAGAACAATATGATTGAATAAAACCATACATCCATACAATCTCATAGAAGAACAAAATCATTAATATCCATAAAAAAGATTCAAAGTATTCTCTAAAACAGCTGCTACATCATTGAACATATGATTACAAATTAAAATACATGCTCAAATGATAAGGAAAACTAGAGAAAGAGGAAGGAGAATGAGGAATATCATTAGATGTGATCTTTTGAAGCTCCAATCAACTTCCTTAAGGAAGAAGACCTCTATCCTTGGCTCTTTTGGCCTCCTCAGCCTCCAACCATGAAGAATAGGGCGCAACTTCTCTAAAACCTAAAAAAACTCCCTACTAAAATCCAACAAACCTATTTATAAGCACAGAAAAATAGGGGACATCGCGGCGTAAAACATTCCACACCGTAACGCGCATTGAAGTAGGTCACTAGCTCCGCGGCTCACACTCCTTTGTGTCGCGGTGCTCTAGCCTCGGGTCTTTATACTGATGCAGGGGATTCTTCTCTGGCATCGCGGCATTGCTATTCCCACGCCGCAATGTTGACTGCTGAAATGAAAATTTGGCTTCCTCTTCACTTATCAGCTCAAGTCCTCCACATTTAAGCTTGTTTGGAGCCCTTCCTAACATAGAGAAATCACCAAATCAATAACAGATACAAATCCACTTAATCATTAATCATCTAACCATAATTTGCTTGAAAACACATAGGAAGGCACTAACATCAGTATATGACAAATATAAGCACAAAACCTTCCAAATATGCATTATACACAAGGACTTAGCATTCTTTACAGCACTGAGTTAGGGCATAGATAACTAAATTTCATGGAGTTATCAGTTCTCCATTTTTGAATTCCAAGGATCTTCTTCTCTCACCTACATAACTTTTTTGCCAACTTCGGGCTGTTAATATCTTATTTCTGATCATTTTAATTTGTTATGTGATCTATTATATCAAAAGCTTTTTGCAAGGCTCCCCAAAATCTAAAGGTGAATTCAAAATCTCTATCTGATATCATACTAGAGGGGATTCCATGCAATCTGACTATCTCTTAGAGATACAACTAACCTCTTCTATCTAATGGCCAGTTAGCCTTTATGGCTCAAAAGTGTGTAGATTCTGTCATTCTGTCCACTATAACCCAAATGGCATCATGGCCGAACTGGGTCCTTAGCAATCTCATCATAAAATCCATTGATATACTTTCCCATTTCTATTCGGGAATTTCTAAGGATTGTAGGAGTCCAGAGAGTCTTTGGTGTTTTATTCTCACTTTTGACAAACTAGGCATTTGGTGCATATTCAGCTATTTCTCCTTTTATCTTTAGTCGCCAAAACATCTTTTTGAGGTCTTGGTGCATTTTCATGGCTCTAGGATGGATGGTGTATCTACTCTTATGGGCTTCCTAAAAAATCTTCTTTTTCGACTTCATTTTCTCTTGGAATGCAAAGTCTATCTCTAAACATAAGCATTCCATCATGAGCCCTCTTAAAATCCTTTCTTTTTTCTTTCTTGATTGGATTTGTTCATCTATTAGCTTCAAAGCTTCATCTTCCTCTTGAACTTCTCTAATTTAAGCTCTCAAATCCTTTTGAATTTCTAATCTTTTCAAACAAATACCATGTGGTAACACGGTCATGGCCATACTTAAATTTCTAAAGCTCTCAAGGAGTTCCATCTCTTGTACCATCATTTAGGACACATGTAGAAATTTTTGCTAAGTGCATCGGCCACACATTGACCTTACCCAAATGATATTTTATTTTAAAGTCATAATCTTTTAAAAACTCCATCCACCTTCTTTGTCTCATATTCAACTCTTTTTTATCAATAGGTATTTCAAACTCTTGTGATCACTAAAGACCTCAAACTTGACCCCATACAGACAATACCTTCATCCTTTTTACATCAACACATAACCTAACCCATTTCTCGAAGCATTACACTAAACCTCAAAGTTTTCTTTTGGATCCGGGATTACTAACATAAGTGTGGTGGTTGACTTTTCTTTCAACTCTTGGAAGTTGTTCTCACATCTCTATTTCCACTCACAAGTGCTACCCCTTTCTAGTCAACCTAGTTAAAGGCAACACTATTTAGGAAAACCCCTTTATGAAATTTTTGTAATACCCAAGAAACTCCTAACTTCAGTTATGGTGGTAGGTCTCTGCCATCACAACACTACCTCTATCTTACTAGGATCCACGGATATTCGATCTTTAGATATCACATGTCCCAAGAACTGCACCTCCTTCATCCAAAATTTGCATTTTGATAACTTGGCAAACAATTTCTTTTCCTTTAGGATTTCTAGAACTAAGTAGGAATTAAATGGAAGTTGCATGGAAGGGAGGCTCCAATCTGG
Source organism: Ormosia semicastrata (assembly GCA_029884595.1). Classification (NCBI taxonomy): domain Eukaryota; kingdom Viridiplantae; phylum Streptophyta; class Magnoliopsida; order Fabales; family Fabaceae; genus Ormosia; species Ormosia semicastrata. Next base: position 10,400,953 of record JAQQTO010000062.1, on the reverse strand, counting down.
GTTGTTTCCTTCTTGATTTATTCATTAAATTCTCTTTTAATATATTGATTTTGACTCTCCAAAATATTTCTCTGAACTGGTTAGTCCACATTAAAGGAGTTCATTTATCTGATCAAGTTATAGCACTTTTATTTAGCTTCTTGGCAACAACTTTATTATATTTTATAGAATCTTAAAACTTATCATTTTACTTTCCTATTCTAGTATACAAACTGTTTGTAAGCAACAAGTGTAAGAACAAAAAAGTGGAAGGGTTTTAGACTAAAAGCAATGGTAATGGTGCAAACAAAAGTGGAAGAGAAACCACCTATGGAGATGGCAGCTTGGTACCACAGCTAGCCTACAGCAACCATGAAGGAATTAGTCAAGGAAATGCCCTAAAAAAGAGTGGCATATGTGGCTAAAAGTGGTCATTAAGAGAGGGTTCTTAAGGAACTCCATAACCATGCACCTTACCTAGTGCCTTGAGCACCATCATGCATTAGTTTCATAATTTATTAACATATTATGTTTAAAATATTTTGTCTACATTGTAACCATGATTTCTTAAGGTTTCCTCCCACTTCCTTCCTACTAAGACTCTTAGAGATCTTACATTTCTTCACTAATTTTTCATATTAGCAAAGTAATGGAAACCACATCCGTGGTGGTGGAAATAGATTGGGATTGGTGGTTCATCCTAGAGGAAGGAGTGTACGTGGACATCTGTGTTATCTTGTGAACAACCTGTGAAAGTAGCTCTAGGAAGCAATAAGGACCTTGCACCAAAGGAGGAGGAAGTTGGATAAGCTAGCTAAGAGTTTAGGAAAGATTATGCTCCTAATAGTTAATAAATGTGCAAAGAGTCCAAGTTGTGTGTACAAGTTCTATTTTATGTGTGTGAGGTTTAAAGACTGTTGTTATGTTATAATCATGTATCTAAGTGTAAAGGAGGGAGGGGAATCATGTATGGGTAGGAAGAGAAATGTAAGGTTATAATGGCAACCATGCAATGATAATGACTAATGAATGATTCTCCATTTATGTGTCACGAAGTTCACGTTACTTTATATTATTTAACATAAGTATACTAAGAGATACTAGCTTTATCAAAAGTAAGAACAATAATACTAAGCATAAAATTTTTCACATGAAGCTAATAACTATGGATAGAAACCAAAAGCATATCCATTCAGATGTAAGGAAGACCAAGAAGTTTTGGACTTATGAAATCCTTGAACTAGTTTAAACTTATGACCATCTATGAGAGGGAACAGACCTTGGCAATATGGACCATTAAAAACTTGGACTAATTTTTTGGACTATGGATTCATGACCACCATTTTACTCTTAAAGGGATTTGGATCCTATGCACGTGCTTGAGGACTAAGTTGATCTTGATTCTACGACCATCTAAGGACGCCACTTTGAGAAAGAAACCTTGAACTTGTTGAAGTTCTTCATATATTCTACAAAAAGACTACGACTATGGCATGTTAATAATCAAGGATTAATTATTTAACACAAAGTCAAATGATTGGTCAATTTCTTTCTTTTCTTAATTTTATTATATTTGTACCATTTTTCTTACCTTCATTAAAACGTAATTGTAATTTTGCTATTCTATTCATTTATTCATTCCATTTTAAGGGATGTTATAAAAATCCCACATCAATAGTGTAGGGAGTAGAAGTGTATGGGTTTGACTATAGAACTAAACACGGAGAGTCTTGCATTGAGCATAAAGTAGAATGTTAGTGGCTCAACTATTAGATTAAAGTTGTTGCTCATTCTATCTTATGTGCTAGACAAACAGATGAGTGCATGGATTTGTTATAGCCTTTTAGTTCATTAAATTTTTTTAACTTAAAACGACTAGTTTGACTAAATTGGCCTAGTTATTAAGTTTTGGTCAGTTCAAATTGACTTTTATCAGTTTATATACATATCTAGTCTGAATAACAACTCAGACCAGTTAATTGGTCAATTCACTAGTTTACCGGTTAAACCGCCTGGTCTTGTTTGAGTTTTATAACACTGCTTTTAATCCATATTTTATATTTCCATTGAGTCCTTACTTTTTTAAAATTTTTTCATGGATCTATTTTTGTTTGATATTATTTTTCTTAATCCTTTATTATGTGGTCAATTAAGTGTTATAAGTGTTATTACTTAACACTTTTTGTGTCTATGTTTTTGCTTTTTAATAGTTGATTCTTATGTTATTAGTTTCTAATGCTTGGATTATATAATATAAACAGTAGGCCTTCTTAGTAACTTTGGATGCATAGGATATGTTGCTTCTAATTTACAAAGTAGGAAAGTACGTCAAAGAACTTCATCTTTTTATGATCGATTCATTGTAGGTAGTTTTCCATCTAAATTTACTGTTTAAATGTGAAAAGATTATTTGAATTGTTTGGCTTCATTGTAAATTATTACACTTTAATTTTAATTATCCATTTTTAATGTTTTTGAAGAAGTTATACAGGTGGTACCATTGTTATTATTATTGTTGAATACTTCATCTAAGTTGTCAATTTAATTGATATTGTTATTTTCATGTGTTTGATATTATTCGATTTTTAGTTTGTTAAAGGTATGGTGTACTTATATTTGAACTTTATGACACTTCTTCAAGTTCAAGGCTAGTTTTAGTAGATCCAATGTCAAACAGTGTTACTAGAGAGTCTATTATTGAAAGTGTTTCAAATAGTAATGTGTTTGCTTGGAATGATTCAACTTATAGCATTAGAGATGGAAGCAATTGATATGTGTGTAAAATCCACAAATTTTATGGTTGTTTGAACATGGATTTGAGTGCTTTAAGAGAAGAATTATGTCACTTATTAATTATATTGAGTGAATTCTATTTTCATTGAATTAAATGTGTTTCTATTATGTTTTATAAGAGTTTAAGGTCTTTTGTGGAAGTTTGGGCATGGTTACTAAAATTCTAGTGAAGAGTACAAAGACCTTGTTGTAATGTCTTGAGCATAACATTTATTATAGACCTCAAATTAAGCTAATCTTAGTGGCTATGGAAAAATGAAAAAAATTTCTATAATTCTTATGACAACATTGAAGCCTAGTTCATGTTCTATGAGGGTGAAAAATCACGTGTAAAGTGCCTAATGAAGTTTGACTAAGCCAAATCGGTATTCCAAAATTTAACTAATCAGTTTAGATCTTTAATTTTAGTATAAGTAATCCTTACTTAGTGATTAAGCAATCCTCACATTTAATGCAAGGATCTTAAAGAAAGTTTCTTTAATCTCGGTGGAGTATTTGTTTCCTAATTATTGGGAAATTAACAAAAATAAAATATGAAACAAGATATTTAGTCAAAGATTAATTAAGGAAAGCTTTGTTGTTAGACTTGTCTTAGTAAATTAGGCATAACTCTCTCCACAAATATTATATTTACCTACTTCTGGTGGTGATGGAAAGTTAAGAAAAAGATCTACAAGTCTTATTTCGACAACTTTCCATAATTTAGCTGCCTTCAATGAGAAAATTGTGCCCCAAGTTGCGATAAGACAAGTATCAAAGCCCAAGTTTGAGTCTTTTGGGGTTGCGGGTAAGTCTATCTTGTTTATGTTGTGTGATTCTCTGTGTTTGGTATCCGCAAGGAGATAACATTGTTTGAAATGATTTTAAAATGATTTTATTTGACTTGATTTCGTCTAACTTCAAAGGAGTATAATGGTGCGTGGAAGAGGTTCAAGTATGGATTCTAGACGCGAAAATGAGAGCATGGTTGCAGCTACAGAAACTATGCAAAGGATAGAGGATGTCATCGTGCAGTAGAATCAAAGAGCTGCTGATCTGTTGATTATTCCTATATTTTAATTGCCTTGTAATTGATTCATTGAACTCCATTTGTGCTTAATTGTCATCATTTAGCTTAGTTTCTGATATCAAACCCTAATTGAAACATTACTGTGAAACTTTGCTTAAATGTATTCATTAGCACTCATAATTGAATTATGCTTTTTCAGTCACTGGGCTTCTTAAGGTTCAATTAGGTTTAATTAAGTTAGTTTTGACACATTTTATGATATTGAGCCTAATTGGATCATTGAAGGAATTATTGCATGAATTAGCCCTAATTTATCTCTTTGACAATGTTCAGTAAACTAGCTATAATTTGAGTTTCAAATATCTGATTGATGTGATTTTGGTCTTGTAGGAAAGATAAGACAATTCTCTACTACTCTTATGAAGACCTCAAAGGCCTAATCACACGAACTAGGGTGCTGATCCTAACAGCTTGACCTTTGCATACTTTTTATGGCATATCTTGAGCTACAAGTTGTCAAATGAGCTGAAATTTTGATGGTTGATAGTTAAGATCCAAATCTACAACTTTCATGTTGAACACTTTTCTAGATTTGGAAGTCTAATGGGTCATATTGAGCTTGGAAGTCATATTTCAGGGCCAGAGTCAAAATACAAGGCCTGCGTCAAAATACAGGGCCTAGAAGTACATGGCCGTGTGAGAATACACGGCCTAGGCCGTGTATGCTTCTGACTTTGTAATTGAAATAGTGAAAAATTGACCCCTCTAACTCAGTGTCATACACGGCCTAGGCCGTGTATGCATACACGGCCGTGTATGTCTCCAAACAGTAATTATTGAAAACTTCTGCGCGAAGTTTGTGTTGGGGGCCTATATATTGACACTCTTGGCATGTTTTGAAGGGAGTTCTGACCTAGGAGAGTAGCTGTAACTCCTTGGAGAAGGAAAGGGGAGTCTTGGATTAAAGATTGGAGTCTCGGGTTCGAGCAATCGGAGATCCATCATCCTCAATTCTCAGAAACTCGTTTGCTATTTAGTTTTTCTTCTGCACTTTATTTTATCATGTTGTTCTTTCTCAGTTTGTCTTGTGATTTCCTTCTAGCTATGTATAACTAAACCTCCCTTGGTTAAGGGGGTGATGAAACTACTAGTATTGATGTTGTGAATCTTGCATATTTGATTATTTCAATACAGTTATGTCTTTATTCATATATTTCTGAATCTATTATTGGTAGGAAAGTTTTTGTACTTGTTCCCACTTTCAAAGTGGTAGATATGGATTTATTATGCGCAGTTGCGGTAGTAGATCGAGCGGAATGTATGATGTTCATGTGGGTATAATTACCTTTGTACTATTTGCCAGTTATAAAAGTGGTAGATCTGGGTTTATTATGCGCGGTTGCGGTAATAGATCTAGAGAAATATATGTTCTAAGTAATTTAATCCCGGTGTGTGATTAGATCTTAGTGTGATTAGTTTTCTAAATCTTAATGCAATTGTTGGATAGTTGTAAGAGCGGTTGCTTTATGACTAATCAATGATTAGGAGTTGATTTGAGCGGTTGCTGAATTGGCCAACACGTAAGGAAAATAGAGATTTACTCTCACAATTGCATAAAAACATAATTGAGCATGTTGGAATAAAAGGATATGTGGATTTACATCATCATATAAATCTAGTGGTGGATTCAATCTCTTAACCAATTTTCTTATACTGTTGATTTCAGTTTATTTATTGTTATTGCCTTTGAAACTGTTCATTGTTCATCAAAACTCCAAAACCCCCTATTTACTATTTATTATTAATCAAAGTCTAAATTGGGAATTACTTGATAGTGTTAATTGAATTGGTTCTCTGTAGATCGACCCTTCCTAACTACAACTAGTTGTAAGGTTTTTATTTTCTAGTGGGCCTGACAACTGATTTTTATCTTGAAATTTTAATCACTATATCCTCACGCATCAGAATTTTTGGCGCCGTTGCCGGGGAACCAATTTTTCAATGACACTATTAAGTTATTTCCTATTTTTACTCTGTTTTTATTTTTATTTTTTATTATTTTTATTCTTTCTTTCTTAGTGTCTTGTAGGTGTTGATGTCCATTAATCATGGATGCTTGTGGGATTTGCTTATCACCTGGACATATCACTGATTTGTGTCCCACTTTCCTAGTGGACACAAATGAGGAGGTAGAGGCAGTATAGGGATATTCTGAACCTTTTGACAACTATATCCCTTACTCCAATACATATTATTCAGAGTGGTGGGACTATCCTAACTTGAGTTATGGACAGCAACCTCAGAATCAACCTCCAGCCTATGAACTTCCAGAATTTCAACAGAGGCAAACACATTTTCTTCTAGGACAGCAGCAAGTTCAAAATCCTTGGCAACCTGAAACAAGGGCCAATATAAAGATTTTTCAATAAGAAACAAGGGCCGCAATCAATAACATGCAAAACTCTTTGGAGCAGTTAGCCATAGAACTCAGCAATATGCAGAGCCTAAATTCTGAAGGACTTCCCTCACAACCCGAAGAAAATGTGATGAAAGATCCTAGTGCTGTCACATTGCAAAGTGGAAAGACGTTGGATGAACCCACCTCTCCTCCACAAACCACTACAGAGAAAGACCAAGAGCCTAAACAGGTAAATAACGAAGGGAAAAACTTTGAAGCCCCTAAGGTAAGTAATCCTGAACCCCTTCTTAATGTAGTGGAGGAGCAACATGATGAGTTGTGTGATGAATTTCCTGATTTTATTGGTTTCAATAATTATATTCATTACCACTCATGTACTGATATCATATGTGCTAGTCATGTTGAGATTTCTGCAAAGTTGAAAGTTGATGATTCTGTTTACAAAGCAGAATCTAAGACCCAAAGGGAGGAGGAATTGCAAGTCATGGAAGAATTTTTAGAAAAGGAAGAAGAGCACCTGATGACGGTCACTACTGAAGTGGACTTTGTTTTTGGACCATCATTAAGTAGAAACAATGCACATGAAGCTGATAAAGTGCACATATTACTTTTCAGTGGTAAAGCCAAGGAAAATAAGGGCCAATGGGACCCTGGTGGAAGCCCTTATGCTGCAAGCTTAATTTGTTCATCACACTTCAACTAATAGGATCCTGGTGAAAGCTCTCATATTGTTTCAACTATAGCTTGGTCATCACACTTCAATCAATGGGATCCTGGTGAAAACTCTCATATTGTTTCAACTACAGCTTGGTCATCACACTTCAACCAATGGGACCCCGATGAAAGCTATCATGTTGTCTTAACTATAGCTTGGTCATCATGTTTCAACCAATGGGATCCTGGTGGAGTCTTTTCACCTACCTCACTTGATAAGGCCAATAAACACTGTCTCAAGTCTTTCTATGAGCTTCCAAAAACTGTGGAAGTGAAAGTGTTGACCTTCTACCATCCACATTATAAAGATCAATGAGGGTGTCACAACGTCGGGCTGAGGACAATAAACTAAGCGCTCATTGGGAGGCAACCCAACCAGATTTGCTTTCTTTATCCTTTTTATATTGTGTTTTTATTAGTTTCTTAGATTATGTCTTTATCTGTTTGTTATTTGTGAGCATGCGAATCTTTGGAAAACCTTGTGTTTTTTTTTTATTAATGGTGTGTTTGAATGAATTGTTTGTTTGATATTTGTGTGGATTAAGTACAGTGGAAACCAAGTGAAACTATAGCAATTAGTTCGTTTGTAAATTGTTATTTTGTTTTTTTGATTGCTGAACCATGTTCTTTAGGAATGATTGCATTCAATTGAGAAGTTAAATTTTAAGTTCATGATGAATGGACTGAGTAAAAAGTTATACTCTTGGGACGCATTCATATGAACTTGTGCCTTCTGAACTTTGTAGATTTTTGACATCCCCTCAAGAATGATGAGTAAATGTACCCCAGTAGTTTCCATTGTATTTTCATTCTCTTGTATTGTGTAAATTTGGGATTTGATTTGCACTATTGATTTGCTTGTTTCATTCATAGTTGATTTGTTTTTGCTTTCGGTTGTGGTATAACTATTTTTGCTTATCTCTCTTTTCTGGATGTGTGTAACATTCTCTTTTGTCATTATTTTTCTTTTTCTGGATGTGTGTAGCATTGAGGACAATGCTTGTTTTAAGTGTGGAGGTGTGGATACTTTGATGTTCTATTGTGAATACTGTTTATATTCTGAATTGTTCTCCTAAGATTTGAATGACTGATTGAACTCTCTTGGGGTGAGTGTATTTGATCTTGATGGTGTTGTTCTTCTTGTGAATACTTCTCCATTGGGCTTTTAAAGTTTCCGATAAGCTTTCAAGTGATGTGATTAGTGAGCAATTGATCGAAAAAAAAATTGAAAAAAAAATGAAAAAACTTTGAGCATGATTGAATGAACTTTCTGGTTATTGATTTTGTCGGGTGAAATTCTAAAAAATTAAAGAGTTTAATTGAAAATGATGAATCAAAACCTAGTGAGTTTTTGGGCTTTGTTGTAAACGGCTAACTTTAGGCCATTTTGGATCCTTGATTATGTGATTCCACTCATGGTTACTATGCTTTTCAGAACTTGTCTTGGTTCTCTTTTAAGTTGCTAATGACCACTGCATACATTTGAAATGATAAAGGCATTTTCTTTTAACTAACTACTGGCCAAATAGTCATCCTTGCATTTTATCCATTGATTAACCCCTTTGAGCCTAATTGACCCCATTTCCTTCTATCTAAGCTCAATTTAAACCTTAAAGAAAAAAAATGAAAAACCATTTTACTACCCTACCTTAGGGAGTAGAAGAGCTTTATGATTATGATGGAAATTGATTTTTGAATAAGTGTGGGGGTATTTGAATTAATGATGTATTTGCCTAGCTATGTTTGTATATAAAAGTCTCATGCTGGCAAAATATCATTGTGAATAGGATGTAAGGTGTGTATATATTAAAAAAAAGTCAGAAAAAGGAAAAGGTATAGAATAGGAATTTGAATTTGAAGATTATTGGAAAATTCTGTGTAATGATTGAATATCTTTCCATTTTACTCTTCTAGTTCCTATGGTCTAGCTTTGTCTATCTTTGATGTATCCTACCTTAACCCTAACCCCATTACAACCGGAATAAAGTCCTTTTGATCTCTGTTTGCATGTGGTCTGAGTAGTGGAGAAGTAGAGGCTTGACAAGCCTATGGTAAAGCATATTCTCATGAGTTGGTTGAGTGAAAACACAAGCCTGAAACACTTGAGTGAGAGAGCATTTCAGTGAAGATTTATCATATTGATTGAACCCTGAAATTTGATTGATTTTGCTTGTCAACTTGGATTGCTAAGAAAGGGAATTCTTGATTGTTTAAATTCTTTGAAAACTAAAAGCATAAAGGTCTTTGCTCATTATTCTGCATTTGCTTGGCTTGTTGTGAAACTGTATTGAACTGTATATTTTTGCCCAGGAGTGCAAAAGGCTAAGTGTGGGGGTAATTGATCTATTGATTATTCCTATATTTTAATTGCCTTGTAATTGATTCATTGAACTCCATTTGTGCTTAATTGTCATCATTTAGCTTAGTTTCTGATATCAAACCCTAATTGGAACATTATTGTGAAACTTTGCTTAAATGTATTCATTAGCACTCATAACTGAATTATGCTTTTTTAGTCACTGGGCTTCTTAAGGTTCAATTAGGTTTAGTTAAGTTAGTTTTGACACATTTTATGATGTTGAGCCTAATTGGATCATTGAAGGAATTATTGCATGAATTAGCCCTAATTTATCTCTTTGACAATGTTCAGTAAACTAGCTATAATTTGAGTTTCAAATATCTGATTGATGTGATTTTGGTCTTGTAGGAAAGCTAAGACAATTCTCTACTACTCTCATGAAGACCTCAAAGGCCCAATCACACGAACTAGGGTGCTGATCCTGAAAGCTTGACCTTTGTGTACTGTTCATAACATATCTTGAGTTACAAGTTGTCAAATGAGCTAAAATTTTGATGGTTGATAGTTAAGATCCAAATCTACAACTTTCATGTTGAACACTTTTCCAGATTTGGAATTCTAATGGGTCATATTGAGCTTGGAAGTCAGATTTCAGGGCCAGAGTCAAAATACAGGGCCTGCGTCAAAATACAGGGCCTAGAAGTACACGGCCGTGTGAGAATACACGGCCTAGGCCGTGTACGCTTCTGACTTTGCAATTGAAATAGTGAAAAATTGGCCCCTTTAACTCAGTGTCATACACAGCCTAGGCCGTGTATGCATACACGGCCGTGTATGTCTCCAGACAGCAATTATTGAAAACTTCTACGCGAAGTTTGTGTTGGGGGCCTAAATATTGATACTCTTGGCACGTTTTGAAGGGAGTTCTGACCTAGGAGAGCAGCTATAACTCCTTGGAGAAGGAGAGGGGAGTCTTGGATTAAAGATTGGAGTCTCAGGTTCGAGCAATTAGAGATCCATCATCCTCAATCCTCAGAAACTCGTTTGCTATTTAGTTTTTCTTCTGCACTTTGTTTATCATGTTGTTCTTTCTCATTTTTTCTTGTGATTTCCTTCTAGCTATGTATAACTAAACCTCCCTTGGTTAAGGGGGTGATGAAACCACTAGTATTGATATTGTGAATCTTGCATATTTGATTATTTCAACACAGTTATGTCTTTATTCATATATTTCTGAATCTATTATTAGTATGAAGGTTTTTGTACTTGTTCCCACTTTCAAAGTGGTAGATATGGGTTTATTATGCGCGGTTGCAATAGTAGATCTAGCGGAATGTATGATGTTCATGTGGCTATAATTATCTTTGTACTATTTGCCAGTTATAAAAGTGGTAGATCTGGGTTTATTATGCGCGGTTGCGGTAATAGATCTAGAGAAATATATGTTCTACGTAATTTAATCCCGGTGTGTGATTAGATCTTAGTGTGATTGGTTTTCTAAATCTTAATACAATTGTTGGATAGTTGTAAGAGCGATTGCTTTATAACTAATCAGTGATTAGGAGTTGATTTGAGCGGTTGCTGAATTGGCCAACACGTAAGAAAAATAGAGATTTACTCTCACAATTGCATAAAAACATAATTGAGCATGTTGGAATAAAAGGATATATGGATTTACATCGTCATATAAATCTAATGGTGGATTCAATCTCTTAACCAATTTTCTTATACTGTTGATTTCAGTTTATTTATTGTTATTGCCTTTAAAACTGTTCATTGTTCATTAAAACTCCAAAACCCCCTATTTACTATTTATTATTATTCAGAGTCTAAATTGGGAATTACTTGATAGTGTTAATTGAATTGGTTCTCTGTGGATCGACCCTTACTAACTACAACTAGTTGTAAGGTTTTTATTTTCTGGTGGGCCTAACAACTGATTTTTATCTTGAAATTTTAATCACTATATCCTCACGCATCAGCTGCCCAACAACATGCCAAGAATGCCGAAGCTCAGAATTTATCGAAGTTTTGTCGTAACAACCCTCCACAGTTTAAAGGAGAGTTTGATCTTGAGAAGGCAAATCTCTGGATCAAAGAGCTGGAGAAGATTTTCTGAGGAATAGGTTGTGCTGATGAGAGGAAGGTGACTGGCGCTACTTTCATGCTCTTGGGAGATAGAGAGGATTGGTGGACTGGAACACAACAACTGTTAGAAGCTAAAGGAAGAGTGATTATATGGGGACCCTTCAAGAACAAGTTTCTAGAAAAGTATTTTCCAACAAGTGTGAGGCATGCTAAGGAGACGAAATTTCTTAGTCTGTATCAAGAAGGAATGATAGTCGGGGAATATGCCACAAAGTTTGAGAGCCTGTCTAAGTTCGAGAGGTGCTTCCAACTTCAGCCTGACGAAGAGTGGAAGTGTAGAAAGTTTGAAGATGGTTTGAGGCACGATTTGAAGCATGCAGTGCTGTCTCTGGGGATTGACCAGTTTCCAGTTTTGGTTGACAAGTGTTGTAGAATAGAGGAGATTGATCAGTCTCACGATACTAGATAGCGTAACTTTGGACCTACACGGTTCCAAAGAGGAGGAAATAACAATAGTCGATTCCAGCGAAAGTCATACTCATGGCCAACGGGGAGTCAGTTTCAACAAAGGTCTTATGGAGGAAGTTCAAACAACAACAAATTCGGTCAGACAGTGGCGTCCACATCAAAATGCTTTAAATGTAGGAAGGACCATTTGACAAAAGACTATACAATCAAAGGCATCATTTGTTTCTGATGTGGGAAATCATGGCATTTTTCAAAGGACTGTGATCAAACTAAGATGGAGCCCTCAGTCAGTAATGTTCATGCTGCCAAGCCACAGGAAAGAGGACGAGTGTACACTATGAGTGAGGAGGAAGCCTCACAATTGGAGGATCTAATTACGGGGGAATGTGCTATAAAAGGTAATTTTTTAACTGTATAGTATGATTCTGGAGCGACGCATTCTTTTATTTCATTTGACTATGTGGATCATTTAGGATTATCTGTGTTATTATTGGCTTTTGATTTAGTTGTTTCTACCCTTACAGATAAGCCTGTTGTCACTACAAAAGTTTCTTTAAACTGCCCTGTTTGTGTTGAAAATTAAATCTTTTTTGTTGATTTGATTTATTTGCCTTTGTCTAAAATAAACATAATCCTAGGAATGGATTAGTTATCTTCTAACCATATCCTATTAGACTGTGCCAATAAGACTTTAATTTTTCCTAAACCTGAGAATTCTGGATTTTTAAAGGCAAACCAAGTCGAAGCTTAGTTGAGGGGAGGAGCTCGAGGATATATGTTGCTATCTTCCTTAAAGGTCAAAAGTGAAGAAGATGTGAATGCTATTCCGATAGTAAACGAGTTTCCAAAGATTTTTCTTGATGACATTCCTAGACTACCATTGGATAGAGAGATAGAGTTTTCTATTGATCTTGTACCAGGAGCTGGTCCTATTTCGATGCCACCATACCGGATGTCATCAGCAGAGTTAGTTAAACTCAAGAAGCAATTGGAGGAACTGTTGGGGAAATAGTTTATGAGACCTAGTGTGTCTCCGTGGGGAGCTCCAGTACTATTGGTGAAGAAGAAAGATGGAACTTCACGATTTTGCGTAGATTACCGTCAGTTGAATAAGATCACGATTAAGAATAAGTATCCACTTCTGAGAATAGATGACTTGATGGATCAATTGAAGGGAGTTGTTATTTTCTCAAAGATTGATTTGCGTTCTGGTTATCATCAGATTCCCATGAAGGTTAAGGATGTTCCTAAGAGAGCTTTTCAGACTCGTTATGGGCACTACGAGTATCTAGTAATGCCTTTTGGGGTAACAAAGGCTCCTGCGATATTCATGGATTACATGAATAGGATCTTTCATCGCTATTTAGACAGATTTGTCATTGTCTTTTTTTATGACATTCTGATTTATTCTCAAAGTCCGGAGGAACATGCTGAACATCTTAGTGTGGTTCTTCATATTTTGAAGGATAAGAAGTTGTACATGAAGTTGTCTAAATGTGAAATCTGGTTGAATGAAGTTCATTTTTTGGGGCATGTGATCTTAAAGGATGGGATTGCAGGGGATCCAGCAAAAGTAGAGTCAGTTCTTCAGTGGGAAAGGCCGAAGACGTGACGAAGATTCGTAGTTTTGTTGGGTTGGTCGGGTATTATCAAAGGTTCATTGGAGGGTTTTCAAAGATAGCAGGAGCTCTCACTCAACTCACATGGAAGAATCAAACTTTTACATGGATGGATGCATGTGAGGAGAGTTTCCAAGAGTTGAAGAGACGTTTGACTACCGCATCGGTGTTGATTCTACCTAATCCCAATGAACCGTTTGAAGTGTATTGTGATGCTTCATATTTGGGTCTAGGTTGTGTGTTGATGCATAATAGAAATGTCATGACGTATACTTCAAGGCAGTTAAAAGTGCATGAGAAGAATTATCCTACTCATGATTTGGAATTAGCGGTATTGGTGTTTGCATTGAAGATATAGAGATATTTTCTTTATGGAGCAACCTTCAATGTTTATAGTGACCACAAAAGTCTAAAGTACCTGTTCGATCAAAAGGAGTTGAATATGAGGCAGCGAAAATGATTAGAATTTTTGAAGGACTACGATTTTCAACTTCAGTACCACCCTGGAAAGGAAAATGTCATAGCGGATGCTTTGAGCAGAAAAGTACTTAGTGTATCTGCTATGATGATTAAAGAGAATGAATTGATAGAGCAATTCAGGGATATGCAGTTATCAGTAGATTTGACACCAGGGAGGATTTGTTTGAATGCGATTGCCATTTCGAGTAGTCTGATGGAAGAAATTAAAGAGGAGCAGAAAGGTGATGAATTTTTACAGAATGAAAGAGAGCTTGTAAGGCAAGGTGCAGAGACATCGTTTAGGGAAGGACTTGATGGGATTCTAAGATTTGGAGATAGAATTTGTGTGCCAAGTAATTCAGAACTTAGAAGATTAATTCTCGATGAAGCCTATAGAAGCAAGTTGAGTATGCACCCTGGAGTGACCAAGATGTATCAAGATCTGAAGAGATTGTATTGGTGGAAGGGATGAAGAGAGATGTTGCAGAATATGTATCGTCTTGTTTGACCTGTCAGAAAGCAAAGGTTGAGCATCAAAGACTATTTGGAATGTTACAACCTTTAGCTATTCCCGAATGGAAATAAGATAACATTGCTATGGATTTTGTTATCGGTTTACCCAAGACTCGAAAATGTTATAACTCTATTTGGGTAGTGGTTGATCGACTTACGAAGTCAGCACATTTTTTGCCTATTAATATAAGATATTCAATGGAAAGGTTGGCTCAAGTGTACATTGGTGAGATCGTTAGACTTCACGGCGTACCTTTTAGCATTATTTCTGATAGAGATCTGAGGTTTACGTCGAGGTTTTGGCAAAGGCTGCAAGAAGCGATGGGGACTAAACTTCGTTTAAGTTCTGCATATCATCTGCAAACATATGGCTAGTCAGAAAGGACGATTCAGTCACTGGAAGATTTGTTATGGGCTTGTGTTCTAGAGCAAACTGGAGGTTGGGATGAATTCTTACCTCTAATAGAATTCACCTACAACAACAGTTATCACTCAAGCATAGGGATGGCACCCTATGAGGCATTGTATGGGCAATAATGTCGAACTCCTTTGTGTTGGTTTCAAGATGGGGAGAATCTTGCTTTAGGACTAGAACTTGTACAGCAAACAACAGATAATGTTAAAGTGATTCAGGAAAAGATGAGGACAACTCAGAGTCAACAGAAAAGTTATGTTGATAAGAGAAGGAGACCACTCGAGTTTGAGGAAGGCGAACATGTATTTTTAAGAGTTACACCCACGACTGAGGTCAGACGGGTTATAAAATCCAGAAAGCTCACTCCTAAATTTATCGGACCATATCAAATTCTTCGTCGGATAGGTCCGGTGGCATATCAGATAGCCTTACCGCCTTTTCTTTCAAACCTCCATTATGTCTTTCATGTGTCTCAGTTAAGAAAGTATATTCCTGATCTCACCCATGTTATAGCTCCAGATACAGTACAATTAAAAGATAACTTAACCTATGAGACGTTTCCTATAACGATTGAAGACAAAAAAGTGAAACAACTCAGAGGGAAAGAAATTTCCTTGGTAAAGGTGATCTAGAATGACGTGACTGAAGATGCTACATGGGAGCTGGAAGACAAGATGAAAGAGTAATATCCTTATTTGTTTTAAATGTAAGAAAAATTTTGAGGATAAAATTTTTATTAGAGGAGGAGAGTTATAACACCTTGATTTCTCGTTTTCTTGATATAAATAAGTTTTATAATATTTATGAATTTTTGTGAATTTTTAGGAATTTTTAATTATTTTAATTATTTTAATATTATTTTGAAATGTATGCTCGAATTTTATATTTTTCTCAATATATATGAGTTTTATAATTTTTATGATTTTTATGAATTTTTGTGAATTTTTCTGAATTTATGATTATTTTAATATTATTTTGGGGTTTATATGGGCTCGGGGTGGGCCCGGAAAAATAAATATTTTTCGGGGCCGAAAAGTTTCAAACTGTTGATGCGAGGCCGGGGGAACTTACTAAATCTGAAACTGGGAACAGTTGACAAAAGTTTTCTGTATCTGAATTTTTGATATATTTGATTATCCACTGGATAATGTTAGAATCCATTGGGTAGTGCTTTTATTCGTTGTGTAACGTTATTATCCATTGGACAATAACTAGCAGTAGCTATTATCCATTGGATAATAGTTTTTAAAAATATCCTTTAGAAAATATCTTTCAGAAAATATCTGTTGGAAAATATATTGGTTGGTCATGGAACGTGGCTATGGCACCTTTATAAACAACCAATAAGAAGCAAGCTTAGCAAAGAAGCTTTGCATATCAACCCTTGATCTAATCAATGGTTGTAGGAGCAAGCTTAATGTTGAAGCCTTGGATGTCCACCATTGATTAAATCAATGGTTGTGATAGCTTGTAGTAAAATTAAAATATCTCTTTCTCTCTCTATCTAGTCTCACGACTAAAGGGACTTAGGAGACATAATATCACATTTCAAAAAGCTATCATCTTTTCTCTCCAAACTTAACACTTTTTCTCTTATTTTCTCTTCTATACCTCATGGCCTTCATACCCAAATACACTATCCAATCACTTTTAATTCAAAAAAAATCATACCACTTAGTTCTAAACATCATTCCAAACAACTTTGAAGTTGTGATCAAGCCTTCATTCCATTATCTTCAAGCTTGATTTTAGGATTCAAGTTCTAGGGTTTCAAGGTAGAAGTCTTGAAACTTGAGTTCTTATTTGATTTTTGAAAATCCTAAGACCATGTTTGATCCATGGTTATTTTATTTTAAACTTTGAATGTTAATATATTGTGTTTGCTTTGATTTCTAAGAGCTTTTGGTGGAGGAAGTTGAAGCAAAAGATCAAACAAAGAGACTTGGAAGCTACATACAAGGTAAGAGAGAGATTAACCTCATCAACCATTTGTGGTGGTGAGGGACATGAAATTTGATGTGCTTGTGTGATTGTAATTATTTATCCTATATGATTTATTGCTTTGATATTATGCATGAACTTGTTAAAGTAGGAATTTTGATGTTTGAACATGTTGTATGTTATGATTTAAGCTCGAAAGGAAAGAAATTTTGGCTCCAATGGCCAAGTGAGGCTCACGGCCTCCAAGCCTTCCAAGGGGGTTTCCATTTCAAAAATGTTTTATTAAATGGTAATCTAGAGGATTAGTGATAATAAACCTAATTAAGGATTTATAAAATCAAAAATGAAAATGAATATACTTTATCACTAATTAAGAAATTATTTTTCGGCCACATAGTGGATTTAGGACAAAAATGTAATTTTGAGACTTTAAAATAATTTATTTATAATGATATAAATAAATTAAATGGAAAAAATTTCAATTAAAATTAAGATAATATGGATTTTTAGAAAAATGGTAGAAATATTGTTTAAAGGGGATTTAATAGGGAAATAATGGAAATAGAGTCTAATTTTGATATTAAATAAGAAAAGTTTTAATTTGAGCTTAGAATATTGAGAAAATATTTTACGCGATTGAAAATACGTAGAAAAACTTCTACGCAATTTAAAAATGGTAATTTTTAGTTATGTGATTAAGAAAATGTTTTAAAATCCCTACGCGATTGAGAAAACGTTGAAAAACTATTACGGGATTTTAAAACATAACAGAAGTTTTTTGCGATTGTGAAAATGCGATAAAAATGTTACGCGATTGAGTGGAACAGCAAGTTTCACTATCAGGCCAATATAATGGACCCGGAGATATCACTATGTGTTTATGGCCAATAGTCGTCTATATTGTGTATTAGGTCATTGGATATGCATTTGTCAAACAGACGGTATCTGTTAAGGCTATTGTTGTTTAGTAGTTGAATTACACCTAAGTGCGGGTGCGAATTGCATAGTGTTATTCACTTGTTGAACTAGGAGGCGTAGGAGCACAGGAATTCCACAAATGGACAATAGGTAGCTCCACTGGGCCGTGGTAATTGAGCAATACTTCGATGATCTTGACTAAACACTATTCTATTCATGATTTGGCGTAGAATGTCGTGTATAATGCCTGTTGTGCACTTTGAGAAAATTATAGCACTTGGTCTGAGGCGGCCGATATACCGACATATCTTCTGGATCATTCTCTCCGAAATTGAGTTTAGCTCCATGGAGTAGGAAATTTGTTCATCATACATGTGCATAGTCAGTCATTATTTTATTGTGATATTAATTATTTGCTATTTAATGCAACGGTTAATGTGATGCTATGAATATATCTGTTAAATGTTGTGTATGATTAGTATATTATTTTACTGCCTTTTACTGCCATGATGGTATTGATGTAGGGGATCTCACTTCTTTGTTATGTTATTCTGTTTATTTGTATGATTGTTTTAGAAGGTGAAGAAGAAGATGATGATTCACCTCATTTCTGTTTGGGTTAGTTTGTCTGTTGTTGTTATGGTGTCGAGGGATTTTCTAGGATATGTGAAGGTTTTGTTTAGAGGTGGTACGAACGCCTAGCGCTATGATGTTGACAAGGATCGCGTAGTATATATTGGAGTAGTATCTGTGACTGTTAGTAGGACTTTTCATGGGGATCCTATGTTTACTTTTAGCGCTTTTATACATTTACATTTTACTATGCCCATGGAGTTTTTATGGAGTACTCGTCGTGCTACTCCTACAGAGGATTCAGTTGTTTCTTTGGCGCGGACTCCTATCCGTAGCCCTGCGACCCATCAGGGGTTATTGTCTTCTGAGGAGTCAGAGGAAGATCCAGAGGAGGATCTGGATGAGTACCCTTCTGATTAGATGTGGGTACTAGGTTAGTTTATATTTGGGCTATAGTACCTGTATAGTTATTTTGAGAACAAAACTAGATGTTTTAATGTTTTAGAACTTGGTATGTATGTAATGTAAATTATTTTAATTTGGTATATTTTGTAATTTATATAATTGTCTATATTAATTTTTCGCAAAGAAAAATATTTGAAAAACATATTAATAATATTAATAATTTTTATAACTTGGTAAAATTTGGTAATTGAGAATTCGTAAATGTGATACCCTAAAGGTGGTGTTACATAGTTGGTAAGTGTCCCCACAAACCAACACGAGTCTTTTCAGCGTGCTTTGTCCTCACTCACACGCATCTTAAGAAACTTCTCAGGAGGTGACACATCCCACAAGTGCTCCAAGTCAAGCACGCCTAACTATGAAGTACTTATGTTCTTGGCTCCCGAAAAGAAGATGCATCTTGTTTTCGGGAGCCAAGAACATAAGTACTCCATAGTTAAGCGTGCTTGACTTGGAGCACTTGTGGGATGGTGACTTCTTGTGAAGTTTCTTAGGATGCGTGTGAGTGAGGACAAAAGCACGCTGAAAAGATCCGTGTTGATTTGTGAGGACACTCATCGATCCTGCAAGCAGTCTTGGGATGTTACAACAAAGCTTGATAGCACGCTTTCCTAGTTTGCCCTAGATTCTTTGAAGATTATAAATCGGGGGTAAAGCCAAGGATTAGGAGAGCTAGGGCAGAGGCAAAAAGTTCACTTTAGAGGCTATAAGGAGTTCACCATTAAAGACATCCAAGACTCTTCTCTTCTAGGATTTCTTCATGATGTTCCTTCTATCTCTTAATTTGTTTTGTACTTTCATTTCTAAGTAACTAAATTCCTTTCTTGCTAGGGTAAAGCTGTAACTTGGTTTGGATGATGATGTATTTGGATTCTATTGATTTAACATAAGTTTCTTTTTATTCAATTAATAGTTTTATTGTTTTTCTTATTATTTTTGTGAATTGATCACTCATAAATTAATCTTGTGCGCTGTAGCATCCTCATTTCCAACTTGCTTATAAATGTTGTTTAGCAGCTATTATTGTGATTTTACGCGTATATATGCGATATATGCTTGGTAGATAACTTAGCAAGCAAGTTATCTCATAGGATTAATTAAAATAATTAATCAAAATATGAGATAATTAATAATAAATAAAGAATGGACTAAAATAATTATAAATAGGATTATTTATAATTATTAAGATATAAATTAGCTTTTTTGTGAATAATGGAGAATTTAATAAAAATATGTCGGTTAAGTATTAATTGGTAAATTAATCAATTAATCAAGTAAATAATTAACTTCACTAATTAGAATATCTAATGATATTAATTAGTGCTTTGAGTTATAATTAAATTAATATAAGGATTATTTAGATATAATAATGATAATATTATATTTAAATAATAATTAGAGTTAGACCACTAAAATTACCTATAAGGTAAAGAAGCTTTTAGCTTCAATCTTGTTGATTTAAGGAATTTAGAATAATATCAAATATTCTAAAAATGATTTAATATCTGAATAAAATTATATGTAATATGATGAGCTCAGAGCTCACTAGTGCAATTTTATCAATTAGAATTAGTGCATAAGGATTTTAAAAATTGTATGGGATTTTTAATAAATCATAATGTTATCTAAGATGTGTATGAGTTTTAATTATACAACTTAATGTAACTAAACTCTACCTAAAATCTACCTACGAGCCTCACATGTTCCTTCTCACTCAAGTACACACATCAAACGCTTAACTATTAAGATAAGTGGAACCAAAGAAAGAAAAAAGTAAGAGAGAAAGAGGGAGAAATTGCAGCAAGGAGAGAAAAGAAAGAAATAGAGAAAGAAGAGAAAGAGAGAGAGGGAGAGAGAGAGATGAAGATGGGAAGGAGAAGGGGAGAGAGAAACTCCACCATGGCTTCCAAGTCCTGTCAGGTAGCCTTAGAGGCGACAAGCGAGCTCGCCCCAGTTAGGAAAAATGCTTAACCCTTTAACCTCTTTCCAATGGTACCAAGAAATCAATCATCAAGTAGACTTTATTATCTTCCTCCCTCTCTATCGTGAGCAAAAGGAGCTTAGGTAGGGGTTCATGATCCTTTTATTCCTCTTCATCTTGCTCTTGCTTGAATGAGCCAGTTGCATGTGATTTTGGCTTGAGAAATTGATAAGGGTTTGAACACTAGGTTTCGAGTTTCATGGAGCTATTGAGTGATCCTTATTGTGTTAGATATTTGGACTTGAAATTGTGATAGAATGCTTATTATGAACTTGTTTATAAGCTTGCATGTATTGGATTGTTGGTAGATTCTCACCTTGGCTGAACCTAGGTCTTAGGTCCAAGGAAGAAATTTTGCTTCAATTTAACTTATTGATGTTGTGACTTAATTAATTGAGGTTTAATTGTGTTGAAAATTCATGGATTGTATGCTAGAATTTGAATTAGTGATTGAAATGGTGAGGTTGGTGATTTCGAGTTCTCTAGGATAACTTGCACTAAGTTGTTTTTATTCTTAATTTGGCTAGAATGAACCTTAATCAACCTAAGTTAGCTTAGTTAAGTGATTAAGGATGAGTGCAAGCTTAATCTAATGAGTCTTGACAATGTAGGTCTCAGCCATTATGGAGTTAAAGCACTTGGAAGTATGATTTAAACTTGATTAATGACATTTAGACTTAATCTAGCTTAGAAACCATAATTGGAATTTAATTGGGTTATTGGTTGGTGAATGATGAATTTAGAAAGTTGGCGCGAGCCTTTAGATAGGCTAAATTATATTAAATTTGGCTAATTAAATTTATTTAATAATAAAATAATCAATTATAATCTAAACAGGTTAAGACAAAGTTGATTAGCTAGGTTGAATGGTGACTAATACCCTAATTGGTTGATGCTTGAAGTTTAGATGAGATAGCTACCAAATGAGATGAGATGACTATTGAAATGATAAGATGACTACTTTGATAAGGTGTCTTATGAAACTGATAAGATGTCTCATGTTCTATATAAGAAGTGAAAAAGATTGTTTATGTACTTGTTGATGAAAGATTCAGCAATAAGGCATATGGTGTGATGTAGCCAATTCTGTTATTATGAGATTGTGATATCTATGGTGATATGTGCATTGCTCGTACTAGTTATATAATTGTGAATTGATTGGCATTCTGGCACTATGGCATAAATAATGGATATGCATAGAATAGCATTGAAATGCTTTTCAAATTGTTGAATTGAGCCAGAAAAATAAAGAATGGTATGGTACTATGAATAATCCTTCAATGCTCAGATGAAAAAAAAATGGCACTATAATGTGGACATGATCCTCTCGTGCACAAAAAGTGGTCTTATGAGCTATTCCAACTACAGGAGAGGCCCTAATTATCGGGGATAGGGCTATGAGATCGAGTACAATCATGTAAAGGATGAGTACTCAACCTGAAAAGTAGGCTATCACCAATTATAAGCAGTAGATGGAGCAGAGGACTCCCTACTCCTTATGAGGATCCAAGATCCCAAAGGAACGAGCTAATGAGATAATGAATTGATAAAATGAGCACTATAAGGTATATAAAAGCAGTCATGACATGACATTGCATTAATTCAAGAGAAACATTCATTGCATTGCATCACATTGTGCATTGGAGACTTGATTCTGTTTTACTGCTTTAGACTTATGTATTATTCTAGATGGGAATATTTGTCTCATGAGAATTCTTGTGAATGATGTTATGCTTTGGGATTATCCCTGTGGTTAATTTATGATGATTTATATATTTATTAATAAATCAAAATGTTAATACATGGACTATAATATTAAAATGAACCTCTGCCTCAGGGATAACTAATTGTTTTGGCTCATGCCACTTGTTTGTTATCTGTAAATGCTTGCGAAAACCCAAAGTAGTCGGGGTTATCATGATGACACTATTGTTTGTTTAGTATTATTGGGAATTCTTAGAATTCTCATCTCATTTATTATTTCCATCATAAGTCCAGCAAGTGAGCAGGTAGCAGAATAATCACAGTGCTTTATTGGATATCAGCTCTGGATTATATCCTAGGAACTAAAGGTTGATTGAGTTACTCATTGATGTGGAAGGAATTCTCTTAGGTGAAGAGTCTTACTAGAATATGTTTGTATAGGACTTAAACTATTACTTGAAGTAGAATTGCAATGTAATTATTATCATTTGAGGTTGTATAATAAATAAGCATATTATAGATTTATAAGTGTTTACTTGACTAAGTCAAAGCTTAGGGTAATAAATGCATATACTACTAGTTCTACTGAATGGGTTTCTATTAATTCATCTGTAGAAGCGTATACCATATTTGTAATGAACTTAACCCTCACTACATCTCCAAGGAGGCTAGTTAATGAAATGACTAAAAATGAATTGGATCTAATTAACCCAACTTCAGACATTGTTAAGGTAAGAAATAGGCTAACCTTAATTGAAGCATGATGGGACCCAAAAAAAAAAAATCTTGGAGTGAGTGAAGAAAATAAGTAAAAGAACATATGACGACCTTTAGATTAAATTACTTCGTCGTAAACTTGTATCAGTCTGGTAATTAGTCTAGGGGGCGTTACATGGGTTGTAGGAAATTAGAAAATATATACATGACTTTGACTATGATTACTTCTTCCATTTACTTATATTTTAACGCAACCCACAAGGGCAAAATTTCCTTGGTGAGGTCCAAGGAATACACTTTCGAAGAGGATCAGCTATTCTGATTACACTTAAGGTCAAAATTGGCAGCCCACTTGACCACTATCTGTGATCAGCTAACCTTAATCCACAAGTCTAGAAACAAATTTAACGAGGTTAAGCATATTTAATGGGAACCTAAAGTTCGGCAACCATGATTTCCAAGATGCTTTATAGGAATTCCCCTTCTGAGGTCCCCCCACAATTTTGGGCAATGGACCCAAAGTGGACAAAAGTAAATGGAAAGATAAAATTTCTTAACTTTTGAGATTCATATACAATTCTAAGCATTGGAACCAAAGCAGAAAGAGGCTAAAGAAACCAACACCAAAACATCACAAGAAGATGTAGAAAAATGCTAAGTTATGGAAGTTAAAGTGTCCAAAATATGGGACTTGTCCACAAAATAAATGCCTAAAGATAGGACTTGTCCTTACAAACATTAAAAGCCCCATGCAGGATAGGATTCATTGGTTCAGTGGTGTAGGGATCCGAAGGTTGTCGGGCAATATCCACTATGAATCTATCCCTCACACAGCGATAGGATCTGGCACCTTCTGTTATCAGCCCGACTGGGTTCAAGGTACAGATTTATTCTAAGGCATTAGCAAAGGACTCATCCACAAACCTCACCCACTTCAACTCGATCTCTTTGATCTTAGTGTCAAGGGCCTTATTCGCTACCTCCAGCTCCCCCACCTTCATCTAGAGACCGGACATAGTCAACTCAGAATCTGCCACATTCTTCTACAAAATAGTAATTTGCTACTTCAAAATTTAGATTCATCCTGGGCAACCCCAAGCTTCTTCCTGGCCTCCTCCAATAGCACACGTTACACTCCAAGATCCTTTCCAAGGTCTCCTTCTCCCTCCACAATTTCTCTAGATCGGCCTCCAACTCCATCATCTTGTCAGCCATTGTAACATCCCGAAAAGCATGTTAGACTTATAAATGGGTACAAAGGAAGCATACTACTTGTATGGCATGTCAGTTAAGTTTTGTGACAAATTGAGTTCATTTAGGCACTTTGTTGCAACCCAGAGTGTGAAAAGTATCCTAAAATGACTTAGATAATAACATAAATTGCTAAGTTAAAGGAAATAAACCTAAAGAGTTTGTTTATAAGTCATAAATATGTGGAAGAGGATGTAGTTAAAATTTAAGAGTAATCAGAGTTAGTTTGGTATTTTTAGACATATTGGTTGTGCGTTTTAATGCTGGATTGAGTAGTAGCAATATGGAAAAATAGAATAATGATGAAACACTAATTCAGATTAATCCTAGTATTTATTCTAAAGTTGTTGGAAGTTAGAAAACTTCATTTAGCTAAATCTAAGTGTTCTTAGCAAATCAAGAAGTTACAAAAAAACCATGTTCTATCCTTAGTAGAAAAGTTGGATTTTTTCTCTTTGGTTTTCTCTTTTTCTCACGGCTGAAACAAAAAGAAGATAGAAATAGAAAAAGAAAAGGAAGAAAAAAACAGAGAAAGAAGAAGAGAAGAAAGAAAGGGAAGAGAAGGAAAAAAAAGAAAGAAAATCAAAGAGGGGAAGAGAAGTAAAAAAGGAAGGAAAATCAAAGAGGTGACTAGAAGATCAAATCAAGGCTTGAAGATCATGTTGTCTACAAGAGGTAGGGGGTTTCACTTCATCATCTCTTTCTTATCTTCATCTTGTTCTTAGTTTTTCTTGATAAAGACAAAATGGGTTTTAGAGATGTTTATGAATGTTGAAGTTTGATTCTTGCTTCTATAGTTGAAGTGAGTTTGATAGTAGCTTGTTTGATGCATGGTAGTTAGTTTTCATCCCTTGGAATTTGTGATATTCACTTGAGTAGTGAATTGAGTAATGGGCATTTAGGTTGGTGTTAATGATTAAATCCATGTGTAAATGAGTTAGAGTTAGTGTTTGATGATTCTAATATGATTAGAGATCATTTTTAGGATTGGATATCACGTAGAATCCATGATATGAGAATTGGAGTTGATTTTAAGGAAGTAGGTTTGCTGCATGAGACAACTATTTTTTTAGTTTTCTACATGGTGTAATCGATTACAATAGTAATGTAATTGATTACTAGGTCTCTAGAAGCAATGTAATCAATTACCAAGCTTCTGGAACACAAGAAGAAGTAGGGTGCAATCGATTACAAGAGCAATATAATCGATTAGTAGGTTTCTGAAAATGATGTAATTGATTAGAAGAGCAATGTAATCGATTACCAAGTTTCTGACTTGAGGTTTTTAGCTGTTGTAATCGATTACAACAAGAATGTAATTAATTACAAGTCCCATGTTTTGGAACAAATAGAGTTTTTGTAACCTTAGGGTTAAAAGTAACCCTAGTAAAGCTATATAATGGTGATTAGTAATCCAATCAAGATAAATTAAAGACAGTAGAAGCTCTAGGAGCTTTAGTTTCACCTTAATGGTTGAAAGGAAGTATGTACATAAAGAGTTACCCTTTTACTTTAAAAGTTTGAGCTAACATAGAAAGTATGTTCAAGTTTAAGTAAAGCATTCTAAAAGTTAGGAATTGCCTAAAGCAGGTATCTAGGACCTTGAGTACACTAGGGTAGCATAGTTTACCACTTGTGGTGTGATAATGAGGTAAGCTAGATGTAGTATCATAAGTATGATTACTTAGCTAGAAACATGGAATATGCTCCTTTATGAGTTAGAAGTAAGCTGAGAGTGCAAGTTTACTAGAGCTTAGTTCTTCACTTGGTTAGAGAGAACCATGTGATGAGTTAATGTGGTGGTTTTGTATGAGTTATACATAATGCCACATAGTTTCCTATTATTTTCTAATTCCCAAGCAGAGTAATATTTAATGATGTACAATCATATGGTCAAGGGAGATAAATGGGAGAGCCCAAAAGTCTCTTTGAGTGAGGATTCAGCCCTAGTCTCTCGTTTATGCCAGGATTACTAATCTAGGATTGCTAGTTTTATATAGTGGAATCAGTACTCTCACTAGTGTGAGTAGGAACCAGTCCACTTAATTACCAGGTAGTTCGAAGAATTGGTCTTCTTATCTACAAATTTTAAGAGAAAATAGGGAATGTGCAAGTAACACACACACATACACAAATCTACACTTATATAATTACATTGCATTTCATAATCATCATTCTCGATCATTTCACACATGTGGGCATACTGCATACATAATCATTTCCTTTGCATTGGCATTTGTATGGGCAGTTACCTTGTATTGATGATATTTTACAATGGTATAGGCGGTTATTCGATATCATTGATGGTTACATATATGTGAGTTTAAGGTTATGGATCTGCTTAGTGAATGTTTACATAGAGTAAGAAAATGTAAATATTCTAGTGGAAGCGAGTAAAGACTCCTTTGCCTATTGCAATCCTAAATCCAAAGTTAATAAGTTTATTCATAGAAGGAAGTTATATGTATAGTACTTATAACAAGCTTATGAATGAACTAGTTGTGATATGTTACAATTGTGTAGATAGTTATTCGTATCATTTGAGCAAGGGACTTATGAGTATATATTATATGTTATGTTTAGTGAACCTTTACATAAAAGTAATATATGAATGTTCCAGTGATATTGAATGGAGATTTAATATCTAGTGGTAACCATAATTTATTGTTACTAAGTTCGAGTATTATAATGTTAAGTAATTTTGAGATAGATTAGATAAGTATATAGTTTCCATTGTTTAATGCCATGAAATATTTTATTATTACTGAGACATTTTATGTTCTTACCCCTTTCTGTGTTTCCATCATAAAAGCAGGTCAAGACCCTTCAAAGGGTAATAAGATAAAGAAATAGAAGAACTAGTGTAGGATAGTTTTATTTATTTCTTTTATAAACAAAGTAGATGTAAATATTTATAATTACTTGAAGATGTATAAGTTGTATATATAACACTTTGCCCTCGGGGCTATTGATGTATAGGTGTATTGTATAATTGGCATTGACTAAAGCAATGGTTTTGATTATAACAAACAAGAAAGGAATGGAAGTGCAAAGATCAAGTCCCAAGACTCTTCAAGTTTAGCTTATAGGACTTAGATCTTGTGTAAAGGTAAATAGGAATT
This sequence comes from Ormosia semicastrata, assembly GCA_029884595.1. Lineage (NCBI taxonomy): Eukaryota > Viridiplantae > Streptophyta > Magnoliopsida > Fabales > Fabaceae > Ormosia > Ormosia semicastrata. The sequence goes on along the minus strand of JAQQTO010000062.1, from coordinate 10,373,506 downwards.
ACACTAAGCTCAAATATGTTTTCAAATATTTACAAATGGTTTTCACATGCTAAAATGCCCAATAAACATGTTTTGGAAAGCTAGTCTTGGTGGTAGTTCAAATCTAAGAAAAATAGTCAAGTTTGTGTTTTGTAAAACTAACCTTTGGTTACTCTTTTGATGATATCTTTCAAATCATATTGATTTTTATTCTAAAACTTATTTCATATGAAAATAGACTCAAAGATCTTTCCAATGAGTGGTCATTTGCTTTAAATAGATGAGAAATGAAGAAGTTATGACCATTTAAAGTCAGTTTTTGAAACCAAAGTGCAATAACCGATTATGGAATATCCATAACTCGTTATTCACCAAGTTAGGAGTGTTTTTCATGTTTTTAAAGCTTCTAACTGATTAGGCCATTCTCCTAATTAGTTATTGTGTAAGTTAGGAGCCAATTTCTGAAGCTCCTAACCGATTAGGTCATTTCCCTAATTGATTATTGTGTAAGTCAGGAGCTAATTTCTAAAGCTCCTAACCAATTAGGTCATTCCCCTAATTGGTTATTTGATAAGTCAGGAGCCAATTTCTAAGGCTCCTAACCGATTAGGATAATCCCCTAATTAGTTATTTGAGTAACCAGAAAATGTGAATAACGGCTAGTTTTTGACATTTATTGCTCTCAACCACCACTAACGGCTCTAAAATGCTTTGGGCTTTAAATGAAAGTGTTTGGGAATCAAAGAAAATTTGGAGAACAATATGAAAATCATCCTTGAACATTAAATTCATGTTTCACTATCTCTTTCTCCAATCCCCTATTTTTTAGCTTTAAAGTGTGAATCCTTGATACCCATAAAGCTTCAATTTGTATTATCCACCCTTGAGAGAGTTTTATTTCATCTACACTTTGTTTAAATCTGTAAAGAGGGTGAGGTATCCCTCTAGAGACAAGGGTGAGGTATCCCTTAAATGTTGTAAAGGGTGAGGTATCCCTATTTTGAGACTTAAACACAAAAGGTGAGGTATTCCAAGGTGTGGTGAGTGCTCTAATTTGTAAAGGTTGTCAAACACCTATTGAAACTTGAAGATATAGTGAAAAATCTCGGGTGATTGCTTGAGGACTGGACATAGGCCACAAGTGGATTAGTGGTTGAACTAGTATAAATCTTGTATTTGATCTTCTAAACTTATCTTTTTACATTTGTGTTTTAATCTTATATGCTTGCTTAAATGCTTTCTATCTTGACTTATTTATTTGTGAGTGAAGTGATCAATCTCATCTATCAATTCACTTCAATTAATTAATAGCTTCAATGAAAATGAATAATTAAGTGTTTTGCGAAAAAGTTACGAAAATATTTTATATACTCAATTCACCCCCCTCTTGATTATGGAGGCCACTTGGTAACAAGTGGTATCAGAGCTAGGCTCTTGTGTAAAGAGCCTAGCAATTTCAAGAGAAAGTGATGGCCTCTTCAAATAGTTTTTTAGAAAGTTCTTCTCTCTATAGACCTCCTTTTTCAATGGGAATGGGTACGCTTATTGAAAAGAAAGAATGAAAATTTTATTAAAGCTATTGACTTAGATGTGTGGGATGCTATTGAAAATGGTCCTTTTATCCCCACACAAGTTGTAAATGATGTAAGAGTTAATACACCAAGAAATGAATGGACCGATGATGATAAGAAGAAGATCCAATACAATTTGAGAGCCAAAAATATTATTACCACAGCCTTGGGGCATGATGAGTTCTTTAGAGTCTCAAATTATAAATCTGCCCAAAAAACGTGGGACACTCTACAAGTAATCCATGAAGGTACTAGTGAAGTAAAAAGATCAAGGATTAATACTCTCACTCATGAGTATGAACTTTTTAGAATGAACCAAGGTGAAAGCATTCAAGAAATGCAAAAATGGTTCACATATATTATAAATCATCTTGCTTCATTGGGAAAGACTTTTCCTAATGAAGATCTTATTAACAAAGTGTTGAGATGTTTAAGCAGACATTGACAGCCTAAAGTGATGGCTATTGCAGAGTCAAAAAATCTCTTAACCATGACCTTAGCCACACTTTTTGGCAAGGTCTAAGAACATGAATTAGAATTGAATAGACTCAACCAAAGTGAGGAGCTTCACAAGAAAAAGAAGGGAATAACTCTCAAGGCCATATCCTCCATAATTAATGATGATGATAATGAAGATGATGGAGATGGCTTGGAAATAAATGAGGAGAATCTTGCTTTACTAGTAAAGAAATTTAGAAGATTCTTCAAGAAGAATGGAGCTCAAAAAAGACTTTCCTTTCCCCAAAAGAATGTCTATCACAAAGGGGAAGGAACCTCATCTACTCCTGAATGCTATGAGTGTGGAAAATTAGGACATATGAAGATGGAGTGCCCAATTTATCAAAGTAAAGTGAAAAAGTATGAGAAAATGTCCTCAAAGAAGAAAAAAGAAACAAGAGTCTACATAGCTTAGGATGATAATGACATAAATTCAATCGATAGCTCGGATAATGAGAAAGCTAATCTATATCTCATGGCTAGAGGAGAAGAGGAAGAGGAAGATGACATAGAGGTAACATCCTCAAATTTTGAAACAAATTCTTCTCCCTCCTATGATGAATTGCAAGATGCATTTGAAGAATTGCATAATGAATCTATGAGGCTTGCAAAAATAGGTTATTTGTTATTGTGTAAGTCAGGAGCTAATTTCTAAAGCTCCTAATCGATTAGGTCATTCCCCTAATAGGTTATTATGTAAGTCAGGAGCCAATTTCTAAAGCTCCTAACCGATTAGGTCATTCCCCTAATTGGTTATTTGATAAGTCAGGAGCCAATTTCTAAGGCTCCTAACTGATTAGGACAATCTCCTAATTAGTTATTTGAGCAACCAGAAAACGTGAATAACGGCTAGTTTTTGACATTTATTGCTCCCAACCACCACTAACGGCTCTAAAATGCTTTAGGCTATAAATGAAAGTGTTTGGGCATCAAAGAAAAGTTGGAGAACAATATGAAAATCATCCTTGAATATTAAATTCGTGTTTCACTATCTCTTTCTCCAATCCCCTATTTTTGAGCTTTAAAGTGTGAATCCTTGATATCCATAGAGCTTCAATTTGTATTATCCACTCTTGAGAGAGTTTCATTTCATCTAAACTTTTTTTTAAATCTATAAAGACGGTGAGGTATCCCTCTAGAGATAATGGTGAGATATCCCTTAGTTGTAAAGAAGGTGAGGTATCCCTCTAGAGAAAAAGGTGAGGTATCCCTTGGTTTAAAGAGGGTGAGGTATCCCTCAAAGGTTGTAAAGGGTGAGGTATCCCTGTTTTGAGGCTCAAGCACAAAGGGTGTGGTATCCTAAGGTGTGGTGAGTGCTCTAGTTTGTAAAGGTTGTCAAGCACCTGTTGAAACTTGAAGATATAATGAAAAATCTCAGGTGATTACTTGAGGACTGGACGTAGGCCACAAGTGGATTAGTGGCTGAACCAAGATAAATCTTGTGTTTGATCTTCTAAACTCATCTCTTCACATTTGTGCTTTAATATGATATGCTTGCTTGAAAACTTTTTATCTTGACATATTTATTTGTGAGTGAAGTGGTCAATCTCATCTATCTATTTACTTCAATTAATCAATAGCTTCAACAAAAATTAATAATTAAGTGTTTCGCGAAAGATTTGTGAAAATATTTTATATACTCAATTCACCCCCCTTTTGAGTATTGAGGCCACTTGGTAACATATTGTAATTAGCATTGACTAAAACAATGGTTTTGATGATAACAAATAAGAAATGAATGGCAATACAAATATCAAGTTCCAAGAAACTTCAAGTTTAGCATATAAGACTTCGATCTCATATAAAGGTATTTAGGGATCACACTAAGCTCACTTCTTGGCTTTCTTACTCAACTTAAATGGCTTTTCAAATTCATGATTTGCACTTTTAAAAATGATGTTTGAGTTTGAGTAAAAAAAATTTAGAAAGTTTGAAAAGTTCTTTTGGAAATCTTTGGTTGCAAAATCTTTAAAAATCTTATTTTTCTCGACAAAACAATAACAAAATATTATTGTTCAATAACAGGTTATTTGCCAAAGTTAGAAAAGCCAAAGTATTTTTAAAAGGGAATAACCAATTATGGATTTCTCATAACTAGTTATTCACTAAGTCACAAGCCAATTCTTATGTTTTTTCTAAAGGCTCCTAACCGATTATAATATCTCCATAATCGGTTATTTGATAAGTCGGAGGCGCTAGCTTTTTTTCTTAAAGGCTCATAACTAGTTATGTCTTTTTCCGAAACTAGTTGTTGTGAAAGTCAGAGGAATGGATTCTATTTTAGTGGCTCATAACCGGTTATGGCTTTTCCCATAATCGGTTATGATAAACCAAATAACGGATTATTGAAAATAAATAACCGATTATCTGGGTAAGCAGAAAACATATCCAAGCGGCTCTATTTTGAGCATTTAATATTTCTAACTACCCCCAACGGCTCTTAATTACTTTAGGCTATAAATATAACTTGTTGGGCATTTATGAAGGTTAGAAAAACAATCTGAAAATCATTCTTGAGGTTTAAATTGGTGTTTTCACTATCATTTCTATCATACTCTGTTTTGAGCCTTAAAAGTGTGAATCCTTGATAACCATAGAACTTTAATTTGTATTATCCACTCTTGAGAGAGTTTCATTTCATTTACACTTTGTTTAATCTGTAAAGAGGATGAGGTATCCCTCTAGAGAAAAGGGTGAGGTATCCCTTAGTTGTAAAGAGGGTGAGGTATCCCTTAAAGGTTATAAAGGGTGAGGTATCCCAAGGTGTGTTGAGTGCTCTCCGTTGTAAAGGTTTTCAAGCACTTGTTGAAGCTTGAAGATATAGTAGAAAATCTTGGGTGATTGCTTGAGGAGTGGATGTAGGCCACAAGTGGATTAGTGGCTGAATCAGGATAAACCTTGTGTTTGATTTTCTAAACTTAACTCCTTTAGATTTGTGCATTTATTTTATTTGCTTACTTGAATACTCTCTGCTTTGGTTTATTTATTTATGAGTGAAGTAATCAATCCCATCCATCTATTCACTTAAATCAATCAATAGCTTCAACGAAAATTGATTATCAAAAGTTTTGTGAAAAATTTGCGAAAATATTTTACATACTCAATTCATCCTCCCTCTTGAGTATTGAGGCCACTTGGTAACAAGTGGTATCAGAGCTAGGCTCTTGAGAAAGAGCTTAGCGGCTTCAAGAGAAAGTGATGACCTCTTCAAATGATTTTTTAGAAAGTTCTTCTCTCTATAGGCCTCCCTTTTTCAATGGAGATGGGTATGCTTATTGGAAAGAACAAACAAAATTTTTTATTGAAGCTATTGACTTAGAGATATGCGGGATGCTATTGAATATGGTCCTTTTTTTCCCACACAAGTTGTTGATGGTGTAAGAGTTAATATACCAAGAAATAAATGGACCGATGATGATAAGAAAAAGGTTGAATACAATTTGAGAGTCAAAAACATCATTACCACAGCCTTGGGGTATGATGAGTTCTTTAGAGTCTCAAATTGTAATCTGCCCAAGAAATATGGAACACTCTACAAGTAACCCATGAGGGTACTAGTGAAGTGAAAAGATCAAGGATTAATACTCTCATTCATAAGTATGAGCATTTTAGAATGAACCAAGGTGAAAGCATTCAAGAAATGCAAAAATAGTTCAAACATATTACAAATCATCTTACTTTATTGGGAAAGACTTTTCCTATTGAAGATCTTATTAATAAAGTGTTAAGATGTTTGAGCAAGCATTAGTAACCTAAATTGACGGTTATTGCGGAGTCGAGAAATCTCTCAACTATGACCCTAGCCACACTTTTTGACAAGCTACAAGAGCATGAATTGGAGTTGAATAGACTCAACCAAAGTGAGGAGCTTGACAAGAAAAGGAAAGGAATAGCTCTCAAGGCCACTTCCTCCATGGTCAATGATGAAGATGATGGAGATTGTTGGTGTATGCCTTAGAGGCCGATATATATTTTACAGTACTTGTATATATTGTATTATGCTATTCTTTAATATATGAGGCATATCTTTTATTGTGTTATTTATGATAAACATAATAAAGTCCTTAGAATAGTGAGTTTGATACTATAGGACATCAAGTGGTTGACTTGATCGTGAGATCCTATTGGATAAAATTAGAACACTATTCTTAAATGTCCCTAGTCAAGTATTATTGTTAATTAGGACAACAATAATGCATTGAGACTAGTATGTGCGTGAACTGATAACCACATCTCATGGGTCATGGATATGAGATATCAAGTCTTCACATAGATATATATTAGAGTAATGATGTACTAGACTGACCTGTCATGAGAATGCTACATGAATCATTACGTGAGTGTCATAAGCGATTTTCATAGTGACAATGGTGTCTGTGGTCCTTTGACCTGAAATCACTATGATTCCTACATGAGGAGTTGTGTGTTTTAATGTCATCAAACGTCATATGTAACAAGGTGATTATAAAGTTAGTTATTGAACATACCGCGAATCATGCAAAGGGATGTGAGTGACCTAGATGGGATTTGTCACTCCTACATAACAGGAGCGATATCTTCGGGGCCCCTAATTGAGTGAGACTGTAAAATGCATGACCATGCTCAAATGAGTCAATATGAGATATTGATCACATTTGTTGTTACAAAATTTACTCGAATATCAGGAAACGAAGGATTGAACAATACAAGGGTGACGCATTACATACCTTGTGTTCAATCTAGATATCTTGACAAATGGACTAAATGGTGCGCGTAAAATACACTAAGAGTAAGTGCACTCTATCGCAAAGTAATATAGGACTTGAGTCCCAGTTATCGATCCCACGAGGAATAATTGGTAATTACTAGATTCGCAAAACCCCTTTGTTATTTAGACAATCAAAAGTGTATGAAGAAATTCAAAATAAAATCAAAATAAAAAAATAAAGAAAAACAATGAACAATTAGACAAAGAAAATATAATCAATGAGAAAGAGACTAGGGCACAAGGTTCACTTGAATCCAATTATTCAGATTTTCTTTCAATTATGATTAAGGTAATTCTTTTGCCAACATTCTCTTATTTGCTATTGAATCCCAATGGTCATGGATGAAACAATATTCTATTCCTAATTTAATTCACCTATTTAGTCATTTAGTTGAATTAATCAAGAATGCATTAAGTTTCAATTCAAGAGATGAACTAACATACCGTCAATTCCATTGGTAGGATAAATTGATGTTTGGTCATTTACCAATCTAATCCTAGGCTTACCATATAGATTCACTTATTGAATGCGGATGGTCACCGGTCAAACAATGAATTAACACATGCCAAAAGTGATCAAATTCTGACAAGAATACAAATAAAATGATAAACCTAAAAAGAAATTACCATAATCAAATTAGAAATTAAATCCAAATAATAAGGAAAATAAGATCCCCCATAGCCCTAGCTGTGGGTTTAGTTACTCATGTTCAATAAAAACAAACCCATATCAGAATACAAACCCATAGATAGAAACCCTAAAGAAAATGGGAAACTAAAAAGAAAGAGAAATCAAAACCCCTTTAATAGAGATTAAGATCTTCAAGCCTTCAAGAATCCTCCTTTAAAGCCTTCCTCCAAGGTCTTCTATTGCAAAACAACTCTCAAGATTAGAGATTTTCTGTGTAATGTGCTCAATGTAAGAAAGTTTCCTTACTAAATTCGTTTTCCTCCTTTTATAGAAAAGCTGACAGATTTTCGTATCTCACTTGCATGATTTTTCTCACCCTTTATATGACCGATTTTGCCCTTGATCTCAACAGAGAAGTTGTAGGATTTTCTGTTAGCTTTCCAACACCATAAATGGCGCATCGATCTGATCTCTGTAGCTCAAGATATGGCTTAATTAATGATGAATGGTCAGGATAGTGCGGGAATCCGAATTTTGCTCCAAATCAAATCTCTTTGAGAATCCTTATCCAATCTCCAATCTAAGATTTTGTGTCCAATTAGAACTCTAATTAGCATCTAAGAATAGGATAAGAATCCTTCACATATTTATCTTCAGGAATTTCTTCTTTTTGTATAATTACTTGACAAAAACACACAAAATACCTAATAAAAACACAATTAAACAAAACTAAAAATATAACAAAACTAACAAACAAAATTCATTAAAAATAAATAAAAAGAATATGAAAAACTAAGGAATTGGACTGTAAAAAATAGGACATATTGACAGTTCATCAACTCCCCCACACTTGAGCTTTGCTTGTTCTCAAGCAAAGAATAGGAATAAACAACAAGATCAAACTCAACATCAAGAAATATGAATCAAAGAAAAATGTCACAATTAAAAGAAATTCAAGTTCAATAATCAAATCCAATCAAGCAAGATCTTTTAGCACTTAAACAATTAAAGGCTTGTGTCTAGCTTGCAACTGTTCTCTTCATCGAACATCTGAGATCACTCAACTTACCATCGCTCAAGTGTTTAAAGGACAAAGAAATCACTCAAATTTTCCTTAAAAATGCAATACCATAAGCTTGCTTATCAATCCAATCTCCACTTTCAAGTTCACATACAACACAAGAATCAAAAAGACTTTGCTTTAGTTGTAACGGAGCCAAGGGTAAAATGGAAGTTAGGAAGAAAGGATAAAATAAGGTAAAGAATGCTCATGAATAAATCAATACAAAGCAGAATCAGGTTGAAAAGATGACAGATAGAGCATGATGCATAAGAATATAACAACTTCTCACTTTCAACCCAATATTTTCATTATTCTTCACCATCAATTCTTTTCTTTTCTTTCTTTTTTTATTTTTTTTTCATTTTTTTTCCAAACTTTCTTTTTTTTTTTTTTTTTTTTTTTTTTTTTTTAACCCTTGAAGACAAAAGCAACCTTTCAAGACTTTTCAATAAACACATCAATTGCTTCAAAGAATTCAACCTGATTATTCAATTGGGTATTCAAAGAAATCAATTTCAGGCTCAAATGGGGCAACTAAGGGATTATTTAATCAATGCAACTCTGGAAGTCAAGAAAGAATTAAGCCTAATTACCTTAATCATATTCAAGTATGCATGTGAATCATTAAAGTCTCAACAAGATATCAAAGCAAGTTCTAGCGCACACCAATCAAGAGAAAACTCACTCCAGAAGAAAAATCTAATCATTAAAGCTCAAAACTCACTTTCTGGCTAAGTTAATGAAGAGAACAAAAGCAAGTAGATATGACTAATTTCTAACTAAAAATGCTAAATTTCACTTTACTTTATTGAAAAAGATCGCTTCACACATTATCAGCTCATGATCAATGGAATCCCCTTTAAAAACATATCTCCATCAGCTCAGAATAAATCATGACATCAAAACACAATTCCAGCTTAATTACCAATAATACTCAAGTGCTTCCAATTTTTTTTAACAAAAAAAATATAAAAGTACCACTCCCCCACACTTAAGATAAACATTATCCTCAATGTGGAAGAAAAAGAAATAAAAAGGGTAAAGAAAAGAATAACACAACCTGATAGACAGTGACATAATGTCAGGCAAAGGAGAAGCACAAGAGTCAGTAGATAACACAATCTGAAAAATGAAATCCCAAATACATGAGTAGAATCTAAAAGAAAAACAAAAATAAAAAAATAACTAAAATAAAATAAAAGAAGAAGAAACACAGGTTGCCTCCTGTGAAGCGCTTGTTTAACGTCATTAGCTCGACGTTGCCTTTTTAAGATGAATCAAGGTGGCTTAAAGCAAGAGAAATAGGAGGACGTCTTCTTTTTTTCAAAACAGTTCTTCCTCCCTTTGACATTGGCTTTGGGACTGCTTCCAACAGAATTGTGAACTTGACAAGAGCTTGACTGTCCCAATTACACCTTAACTCCACTAGGCCAAGGTAGTTGCACTCGATCAACAGATGAAGGATCACTCTGTGAAGAAACATGAATATTAGGAGGACCTTTATCTGTCTCAGCAGCTTGACTTTCCAACAGATCAACATCAACGCTGTATGATGGCAGGGGGTCTTTGATAGCTAAGATTTCTTGCTTCTTATCTTGAACAAAATTAATCGGGGCATGGAGATTTAACATTGGAGAAGATTTAGCTTCCCTAAATACATTGATGGTCACATGATCTCCATCCACTCTCAAGATGAGCTCACCCCGAGGTACATCAATCACAGCTCCAGAAGTGGCCAAAAATGGTCGTCCAATAATGAGAGGAATATCAGCATCCTCTTCCATATCTAGCACCACAAAATCAACTGAGAAAATGAATTTATCCACCTTCACTAAAACATCTTCCACCATACCGTGTGGGTAAGTGATGGATCTATCAGTCAGCTGTAGTGAAATATTGGTGGGCTTTGGTTCCTGCATCCCTAATTTCTTAAACACAGAAAAAGGCATCAAATTAATACTAGCACCCAAATCACATAATGCCTTATCAAAATAAGAGTTACCAATAGTGCTAGAAATAGTAAAACTCCCTGGATCTTTCAATTTTGGGGGTAACTTCTTTAAAAGAATGGCAGAACACTCCTCAATAAGACATACAGTCTCAAATTCCTCAAGCTTGCGTTTCTTTGTAAGTATTTCCCTTAGAAACTTCACATACTTGGGCATTTGAGAGATGGCTTCAACGAACGGAATATTAATTTGTAATTTCTTGAATATCTCCAAGAATTTGGCAAATTGCTGATCTGGCTGATTGTTCTTGAGCCTCTGAGGGAATGGGATCTTGGCATATGGGGATGGTTCATTGACTATGCTCTGCTCACGATCTTTCTTTGCTCTCTGCCACTTTGGTGCTTTCTTCTCAACTTCTCACTCTTGGTTGACATCTTCAGTAAGGACATCGTCAGTTGCCTTTTCATCTTCATGCATTGACTGAACAAGAGTATCTCTAGGCTCTGATATTTCTTTCTCATGCGGAGACTCCCCAAGTTCCTTACCACTTCTCAAGAAAATTGCATGGGCCTGTTCCCTCGGATTTGTCTCAGTAGTGCTAGGCAATGTCCCTGGTGCCCTCACTGTTATCAATGAAGTCAGCTGACTGATCTGAGTCTCCATGTTCTTCATTCTGGCATCAGAATTCTGCATGTACTTCATAACCAGATCTTCAAAACTCGGCTTCTCTACAGGTGCTTGGAAACCAGGAGGTGGTGGTGGAACTCTCTGCTGATTCTGCTGATAGTCTTGCTGATTTCCCCATTTAAAATTTGGGTGGTCCTTCTAACTAGGATTGTACGTATTTGAATACGGATTGTACTGCTGCCGGTTGGAATTACCAACAAAATTTACTGCTTCAGGCTCGGGGGCAAAAGAACTGCCAACTTGGCAATTTGCACTAGTATGACCCTGTCCTCCACATGCTTCACAGATGATAGGTGGGGCTGCACTATTTGCCACCATCAAAGTCTCCACCTTCTTGGTCAAAGCTTCCAACTGACTCAGAATAGCAGTAGAGGAATCAACAGCATGCACACCTGCTTGTTTCTTAGGAGCCTGGCGCTCATTCTGGCATTGATAACTGTTCAGCGCATTTCTTCAATCAAAGCTTGGCTCTCAGTAGGTGTTTTCCTCCATATAGTACCTCCCGCAGCAGCATCAATAAGTGAACGGTTTACAGGTGACAAACCATTATAAAAAGTCTGAACCTGCTGCCATACAGGAAATCCATGATGTGGACATCTCCTCAACAACTCCTGAAAGTGCTCCCAAGCTTCATAAAGAGTGTCCATCTCAAACTGCACAAAAGAAGATATGTCATTCCTTAACTTAGCAGATTTAGAAGGAGGAAAATACTTCAGCCAGAAATTGTTGTGTCAATTGATCCCATGTAGTGATGGAACCCCTTAGAAGTGACGTTAACCATTGGCTTGCTCTGTCCCTAAGAGAGAAAGGAAAAAGTCGCAATCGGATTGCATCATCTATCACCCCATTATACTTGATAGTATCACACAACTGCAAGAACCTGGCCAAATGCTGATTTGGATCATCCGAAGGCAATCCTCCAAACTGAACTGAATTCTGAATCATGGAGATCAATGCTGGTTTGATCTCAAAATTATTAGCCACCACAACTGGTCTTATAATACTCCCTCCATACCCTTCGGCAGTGGGCATAGAGTACTCAAGCATAGTTCGTTCTACTGGGATAGCTCTTTCTTCACGGTTGGCTTCAACAACTGGTTGCCTCTCCATCCTGCTTATGTCTTCATTACAATACCGCAATAAAAGTCTGCTTTTTAACTCAAGGAAATTGTTTTCTCAATTTCAGGATCAAAAGCCAGATCAGGACACTGAGATCGAGTGAGCATAAACAAAAAATAGGAAGAGAAAAATAAAAATAAAATAAAATAAGAAATAAAAAAATAGGATGAGAAAAATTAATTAAAAATAAAATAAAATAAAATAAAATAAAATAAGAATAATAATAAAAATAAAAAAATAAAAATAAAAATAAAAATAAAATAAGAAATAAAATAAAAGGGTGTTTAAATTAACTAGAGCTTTTTCGCTTCTAATATTACTAAACTTATTCCCCAAAGAATCTAAGCCAAAAACTTGGTGCGCGTAAAATACACTAAGAGCAAGTGCACTCTATCACCAAGTAATATAGGACTTGAGTCCCAGTTATCGATCCCACGAGGAATAATTGATAATTACTAGATTCGTAAAACTCTTTGTTATTTAGACAATCAAAAGTGTATGACGAAATTCAAAATAAAATCAAAATAAACAAATAAAGAAAAACAATGAACAATTAAACAAAGAAAATATAATCAATGAGAAAGAGACTAGGGCGCAAGGTTCACTTGAATCCAATTATTCAGATTTTCTTTCAATTATGATTAAGGTAATTCTTTTGCCAACATTCTCTTATTTACTATTGAATCCCAATGGTCATGGATGAAATAATATTTTATTCCTAATTTAATTCACCTATTTGGTCATTTAGTAGAATTAATCAAGAATGCATTAAACTTCAATTCAAGAGATGAACTAACATACCGTCAATTCCATTAGTAGGATAAATCGATGTTTGGTCATTCACCAATCTAATCCTAGGCTTACCATATAGATCCACTCATTGAATGCAGATGGTCACTGGTCAAACAATGAATTAACACATGTCAAAAGTGATCAAATTCTGACAAGAATACAAATAATATGATAAACCCAAAATCAAATTACCATAATCAAATTAGAAATTAAATCCAAATAATAAGGAAAACAAGATCCCCCATAGCCCTAGCTATGGGTTTAGTTACTCATGTTCAATAAAAACAAACCCATATCAGAATACAAACCCATAGAAAGAAAACCCAAAGAAAAAGGGAAACTAAAAAGAAAGAGAAATCAAAACCCCTTTAATAGAGATTAAGATCTTCAGGCCTTCAAGAATCCTCCTTTGAAGCCTTCCTCCAAGGTCTGCTACCACAAAACAACTCTCAGGATTAAAGATTTTTTGTGTAATGTGCTCAATGTAAGAAAGTTCCCTTACTAAACTCGTTTTCCTCCTTTTATAGAAAAGCTGATAGATTTTCGTATCTCACTTGCATGATTTTTCTCACCCTTTATATGATCGATTTTTCCCTTGATCTCAACAGAGAAGTTGTAGGATTTTCTGTTAGCTTTCCAACACCACAAACGGCGCATCGATCTGATCTCTGTAGATCAAGATATGACTTAATTAATGAGGAATGGTCAGGATAGTGCGGGAATCCAAATTTTGCTCCAAATCAAATCTCTTTGAGAATCCTTATCCAATCTCCAATCTAAGATTTTGTATCCAATTAGAACTCTAATTAGCATCTAAGAATAGGATAAGAATCCTTCACATATTTATCTTCAGGAATTTCTTCTTTTTGTACAATTACCTGACAAAAACACACAAAATACCTAATAAAAACACAATTAAACAATACTAAAAATATAACAAAACTAACAAACAAAATTCATTAAAAATAAATTAAAAAAATGAAAAACTAAGGAATTAGATCGTAAAAAATAGGACATATTGACGGTTCATCACTAAACGACACGAAAACATTAGTCGCGGAAAGGTTATGTCAAATCACTAACATTCTCATTACTCAGGTAACAGTGATGTGTTGCTAAATACCATTTACTATTTGTAATATTTAGATGGAATTTTAATATTACTGCCAACGTAATGAGAACCTGCAGGGTCACACACATAGAGCAGACTAAAATTAGAGCAAAAGATGCAAGTTGGACTCAGATTCAAATATGGGCCAGACTCATAATAGATTAGTCTAGGGTTACACAGTTTACTTTACTGCTGCTCATACTCACTTAAGGCAGTTACTATTATAAATAGTACTTCTAAGGGGGCTTCTAAGATAAATATAACATAACCCTAGCCGCACCTACAGAAAGAGTGAGTGAGAGAGTGACATGTTTCTTCTCTTCTCTTCGCAGCTAGCACTATGTGAGAGATGTAAGGCTCCTTCTGTGGATGTTGGGCGTTCGTAAGTCTATTCGTATGGATACCGTAGAGACATCATCATTGTTACGGTGTTGGTGATTCGCATCATTTGTGTTTTCATCTCACTTCAAAAGGTAAACTTTAAAACACAGATTATGGTCTTTTTCACATGGATCCTTAGTGGGAATTTTGTTTTTCCACTGCGTGATGTATCTGCAATTCCCAACAGAGATGACTTGGAAATAAATGAGGAGAATCTTAGTCTTCTAGTAAATAAATTTGGAAGATTCTTCAAGAAGAATGAAGATCAAAGAAGACCATCCTTTCCCCAAAAGAATGCCTATCACAAAGGGGAAGGAACCACGTCCACACCTAAATGCTATGAATGTGGAGAACTAGGGAACATGAAGATGGAGTGTCCAATATATCAAAGGAAGGTTGAAAAATATGAGAAAAGATCCTCAAAGGAGAAGAGAAAAAGAAGAGCCTGCATAGCTTGGGATGATAATGACATGGATTCAACCGATAGCTCGGATAATGAGAAAGTCAATCTATATCTCATGGCTAGAGGAGAAGAGGAAGAAGAAGATGACATGGAGGTAACATCCTCAAACTTATATTCTTTTGATTCTTATGATGAATTGTAAGATGCATTTGAAGAATTGCATAATGAATCTATAAGGCTCACAAAAATGATTTTATCTTCCAACAAAACAATCTCCTTATTGGTAAACAAAATTTCTATTTTAAATAAGGAGATTAATGAACTCAAAATTGAGAATGAGACTCTAAGATTAATCGATGCTAACTCATCATGCATGACTTGTTCTTCACATGATAATGCACCAACACCCTCATCTTGCTCATCATGCAAAGCATTTGAAAATGAAGTTGAGGATTTGAAAAACACTCTTTCAAAATTTACTTTTGAAAGAGACAACTTAAATGTGTTACTAGGAAAACAAGATGTGTTTTTCAAAATGCCGGTTTAGGATACAATACCAATAACCAACAAAAGTTTCTAAATAATCTCTTTGTTTCCTCCAGTACATCAAGTAGCCCCTTTATTAAATGCTTTCATTGTGAAAGAAAAGAGCATAGTGTCTCAACATGCAATGTTAGGAAGAACTTGAACACTAAGGTTGGGACTAAAATGATTTGGGTTCCTAAAGGAACCTTGCCTAAAACTAACACACAAGGACCCAAGAAAATTTGGGTACCAAAAGTCAAAAATTGAAGCATGTTGTAGGTGTACTCGAAAGGTCAAGAATTGACTTTGGATATCTTGAAAAATGGCTGCTCCAAGCACAAAACCAGAAAATACTTCAAGATCTCTTCCTTGTCTCCAAGAAGCTTGGACTTGCAACCTTTGGTAAAATGGAGACTTGGTTTATGCTTCTCTAGCTTAATTTCTTGAAAATATCTTTACATGTCTCGAATATGTTAAATTAGTTTGCTTCTTGTTTGAATGGCATGCTTGATGTTAATATCCTTGGGCTTGAGTTTTTTTTATCAATAATGTCATGGAACAAATATGTTTTATTTTTGCTTTGATCCTTATCTAACATGATATCTTTGGCTGCAAAATGTCTATGTAAGAATTAAAAATTTTGTGATCAACACTCTCTATTCTTAGTTGGCATTCATGATTGAATTTCTTAGTTATCCTGGAATGTGTACAAAATTTATCCTTAACTTATCTTAATCCTTTGAACTGGCTATTTGTGTATTGTTGAAATCTTCACTCAACCTTTGAATAAAGAAGCATTCTTTTATATAAGAAATGAACTTGGCATATTGGATCAATCATACATCTAACTCTTGCTGCATAATTTATCATGTTACTGCATAATCTTTCACTTTGTTACATTATTAAATTCCTTGCATAATTACCTTGCTTTATTTATTTTTGAATCCAATACTGACTTGAGCGTCGGAGTTTTTCCCAAGTTTGTTTTGCAGGTGCTTGTCCATGTGTAAGTCTCCCAAATCTCAAATCTCAAGTTCCTACTGTGGAAAAATGGTTTCTGGTATTTTTGAAGAAAATAAATCTATTTTAGGCTGCATTTATAGTGCTTAGAGTGGACACAATTGAGGCAGATTCAAGATTATCCTCAAGACGGCATGAGTTAGTATTTTAAGAGTTAAATTCTTAAAGGATTTTTTGTTCTAATAGTGAAATAACCAATTAGGAGGAGAAAATAACCTATTATTTGGGCTTTGGAATTAATATAGCACGTCAAAAGTGCTCTCTGCCAAGCTAAAATAACTAATTATTAGATTCTCATAACTGGTTATGGAGCAATTCGGTTATTTGGTGCTTTCTAGAACACTCAAATAATCGGTTATGAAATGGTCATAACCGGTTATTCAATTCTCACAATGACTATTTTTTTTAACATAAGAATAACAGGTTATCCACAAGGGAATAACCGATTATCCATAAGGGAATAACTGGTTATCCAAGGACGCAGCAACATAGGAAGCTTCTGACTTTACCAAATAACTGGTTATAGCAATACCTATAACCGGTTATTGGGCCTCCAGTAAACAGCAACCGTGAGCTTCCTCTGTCATTCACGAAGCCCCTTCCTCCATTTTCATCTTCTTCCTCTTCTTCCTCTTAAGCACCCACTCACATTCTCTCACTCAAACTCCTCTCCCACTCTAAATCCAACCAAAATCCACCACTCAAACTACATTTCCATCGAAATCCTTCACTTTTCACTATTTAAAATTCCCATTTTCTCCCAAAAGTCTCACCTCCCCTTCATGTTTCTCTCTCCCAACCATGCCCTAACCTCCATTTCTCACCATGGCCAGTAGTTCATCTCACCCCAAGAGAGCACGCACCAAAACTCCCTCTATACCCTTAGAAACACCTATCCAAGACAATGACCCAAACTTTTCCACATGTCTAAACCATGGCAGATACTTCTCCTATCGAAATCAGATAAAGAACTATAGATTGAAATTTTAGGCTTGAAATCGGATTCAGTCTATGTACATGGAATGGGATTACTTCGTTAGAAAAAGATTCACATTCCTCACAGAGCTATTGGAGTTTCATGGGCTGAAGACCTTCGTTACTACCCACAGTGAGTATTACTATCTTGAACTAACCAAAGTTTATTTCTACAATTTGAGCATTGTTAGAGGAAATCTGATCTCAGATTTCAAGAGGCACAAAATTATTATGACTCCCATTCAGTGGACTCCTTTGTTTAGTCTCCATCATACTAGAGAAAAATTTACAACGGATAGTCACAGCTCATGGGAAGGATATTATAAAGTTGAGGCTATAGAGAGCATGCTTCAACCGGGGATTCAAGTACTGCAAGGATCTTTCACTGTCGGCCTTTTGAATCCACAAGCTCGTCTTCTTCATTTTATGTTGGCACATATGTTGGTTCCAAGGGCTAGCAGTTATGCCTTGGTTGAAGAAGAAGACATTTTCCTGATGTGGGGCCTTAGACAACGAATGCACATCAATTGGCCCTATTACATCATGTATTACATGATGAAAGCTAAGGAAAAGATGATGATGGATCTATTGTATGCCTTGATCATTGCTAAAATCCTAGAGCAATAGAAGGTCAACTTAGATGATGATGGAATCATTAACACTGCCGGTCACAACAAGTTCGGGAAGGCTACCATCAACCGCACGCAAATAAGGAAAGTCAAAGATGAATGGTTCTATGGTCGTGGACGTGAGGTAGCTCCACCAGAAGAAAACATGTCTACTGCCCCTGTTGATGTGCCTATGGAAGAGGCACCTGCCACCAATGAAGATCGCATCTTGGCTGCCCTCGTAAATATTCAAATTAGCATCCAAACCCAACTTGTGAATCTACGCGCTTATTAGGAGCATAGCATTGGAGTCATTTATGATTGCTTGGAAAGCATTAAGCGTCGTCTTCCACCACCACAAAATGATGGGGCTTAGGCATGGATAATTTCTATTTTTAGCTTTGTTATTCTATTTTAGCTGCTTTATTGTGGTTAAAGCTTATCTAATCATAGTGGATTATCTTTTGGATATGTTGTTCATTGTCTTAGCTCATGACTTTGCTTAACTATAGTATTACTTTGATATGTTGCAATGGATTACTTGACTTGACTATTTTGAAATGGATGATCTATTGAAATGAATTTTATGCTAGTCTGCCTATTTTGTTGATGAATTATTATTGAATATTTGTTGAAAAGTAATGGTTTTGTGCACCCTCTCTTTTTGTCCAAATATATATTGTTTATCTTTTTTATCATGACAAAAAGGGGAGAAGGTTTTTGGTTTATATGTCATTGAGAAAGGTAAGGTAAAATAGCAAAAGGCATTGTTTTAATGATTTTGGGATTCCAAAATTAAGAGGGAGTTGTGTATCTCTGATATAATCACCTCTTAAAAAATATAGGGAGAGTAAGTCTCTAACACCTTTTGTGAGTTCCAATTTATTTGAACTAACTTTTTCTCAATGGTTGTTTATCATCATCAAAAAGGGGGAAAA
Organism: Ormosia semicastrata; assembly: GCA_029884595.1. Lineage (NCBI taxonomy): Eukaryota > Viridiplantae > Streptophyta > Magnoliopsida > Fabales > Fabaceae > Ormosia > Ormosia semicastrata. Next base: position 10,354,509 of record JAQQTO010000062.1, on the reverse strand, counting down.
TGTAATTGGCATTGACTAAAGAGATGATTTTGATGATAACAAACAAGAAATGAATGGCAATGCAAAGATCAAGTCCCAAGAAACTTCAATTTAGCATATAGGACTTAGATCTCGTGTAAAGGTATTTAAGGATCACACTAAGCTCACTTCTTGGCTTTCTTACTCAACTTAAATGGCTTTGCAAATTCATGATTTACACTTATGAAAATTATGTTTGAGTTTGAGTAAAATGTTTTTAGAAAGTTAGAAAAGTTTTTCATAGAAATCTTTAGTTGCAAAATCTTTAGAAATCTCATTTTTTTTGACAAACCAATAATATGTTATTATTGTTCAATAACAAGTTATTTTCCAAAGTTAGAAGCGCGCCAAAGTATTTTTAAAAGGGAATAACTAATTATGGATTTCCGATAACCGGTTCTTCACTAAGTTAGGAGCCAATTCTTATGTTTTTCTAAAGGCTCCTAACCAATTATGATATCTCCATAATCGATTATTTGATAAGTCAGAGGCACTGGTTCTTTTTCTTACAGGCTCATAACCGGTTATACTTTTCTCCAAAACTGGTTATTGTGAAAGTCAGAGGAGTGGATTCTATTTTAGTGGCTCATAACCAGTTATGGCTTTTCCTATAATCGATTATGATAAACCAAATAATTGACTATTGAAAATAAATAATTGGTTTTTTGGGTAAGTAGAAAACATATCCCAATGGCTTTATTTTGAGCATTTAATATTTCTAACTACCCCCAATGGCTCTTAATTGCTTTGGGCTATAAATATAACTTGTTGGGCATTTATGAAGGTTAGAAAAACAATCTAAAAATCATTCTTGAGCTTTAAATTCATGTTTTCATTATCATTTCTATCATACTCTATTTTGAGCTTTAAAAGTGTGAATCCTTGATGCCCATAGAATTCAATTTGTATTATCCACTCTTGAGAGAGTTTCATTTCATCTACACTTTGTTTAATTTATAAAGAGGGTGAGGTATCCCTTTATAGAAAAGGGTGAGGTATTCCTTAGTTTTAAAAAGGGTGAGGTATCCCTCTAGAGAAAAGGGTGAGGTATCCCTTGGTTGTAAAGAAGGTGAGGTATCCCTCAAAGGTTGTAAAGGGTGAAATATCGTTGTTTTGAGGCTCAAGCACAAGGGTGAGGTATCCCAAGTGTGTTAAATGCTCTCCGTTGTAAAGGTTGTCAAGGACCTGTTGAAGTTTGAAGATATAGTGAAAAATCTCAAGTGATTACTTGAGGACTAGACGTAGGCCACAAGTGGATTGGTGGCTATACCAAGATAAACCTTGTGTTTGATTTTCTAAACTCAACTCCTTTACATTTGTGCATTTATTTTATTTGCTTGCTTGAACACTCTCTGCTTTGGTTTATTTATTTGTGAGTGAAGTAATTAATCTTATCCATCTATTCACTTAGATCAATCAATAGCTTCAACGAAAATTGATAATCAAAAGTTTTGCGAAAGATTTGAAAAAATATTTTACATACTCAATTCGCCTCCCCTCTTGAGTATTGAGGCCAGTTAGTAACATATATGACTTGTTTGTTATGTTTCCATAATTATTTTAAAATGTTATGGATTAGTTGATAATTATGTTAGAAGTAGCATAACTATTACTATTTATCCAAGTATTTGTTAGTTATACTAAGGTAACATTATTAGGATGTTACAACCATGGGCAAAGTCTTCCCCAAGAAATGAAAGAGAGCCACATTCCTCAGACTCCATATCTCACCAAGGTGGATCATGTGGGAGACGTCGGCCTTAACCAAATTTTCTAGGTCAGCCTCCGTTAGTAGTGACTTTCTGATGATCTTGGAGAAAGAAAAGTCCTTACCCTCGATGGAAGAAGTCGCAAACCGAATAGGGGCTTTGGGAGACAAGTCCTCACCTTAATGGGCCGTCAAATCCTAAACCAGCAACCCTCGGTCTCCAAGGCTGATCACCTTAACCTACCGCCCTCTGCTTATGATACTGAAGTCGGGCACCTGGATCCATTGGCTCTATGTTTTGATTCTAAATTTCCAAGACCGGTTCATTGGTTGGAGTAGGGGCTATCCCTTTGCCCTTTGCTCTTTCTGAGTAGCCTTCTCCATAAGCCACTGATAGAGATCCTCAAGAGTACTAGCAGGGGCCATACCTTTTGCATAAGAAAAAATAAAAATACTGCACCTAGGTGAGTGTGGAGTTCGTTCTCTGATGTCTCAATCAAATCCCTCCAGTGAATGAAGTCCTTGTTAGTGACCCATTTAATCACAAAAGTCGTCACATCTACTTCATCCTCTGTTAGGTCCTTGTCCCAGACCTTGTACTCCTCTAAGCGGAAGTCAAAATACTGAGACATCCAATAAAGGTACATCATCGACTCCCCTTCTACAGTAAGAAAAAATAACTGCATTTTGGGGACCATGTCTAATCGATAATATTCATCCTTGAAGTTCTTGTTCAAATCAACAAAATTCTCCAAGATTTTTCTGTTACTTTGAGCACAGATAGTAACCCAAGCTTTCGTCTGCCTTTTTCCATGTAGAGTATAAGGTCCAAATGTCGGTTAGCAATTGATATGCTTGGATATAGGCCCTCACATTTGGATGCAACTGCATTGGTGCTAGCTGAAGATGGTTTAGAACACCTATCTCAAAGTGGGAGAACAGAAAATAGATCCCAACCTTGACAGGCATCGTTTCATATAAGTATATAAAATGTTTGTTGCCCGAGGTCTGTGCTGAACAGACCCTCTCCTCCTTGCTAACTATATGTACCTCGAACTCTCCATCCCATATACCGTCCTCCATTAACTAGAGGTACGTATGTAAATCAGCCACCTCCGCCATGGTAGTGTACCAAGAGGTAATACTCTTTACCTTGGGGCTCACTCATATGTATAAATCCAGGCTCAAAGCATGTTAGACATAAACGCCGGGACTGTAGCTGGGGCTATGACCATTCTTTTTTTCTCCATATGTCGGACAACAGAAGGACAACCTACAGAGGCCAAGATTTCATCAAAACTAGAAAGAATAAAGTTCTTATGTTTTAGTTCTTTCATGATCTAGGTAGGCAAACATGAGAGTCTAAGCTTAGTCACTTCCCTTATTGCCTTCGTTTTCCGAATAACATCCCAGATCTCAGAATTCAAAAATGGCCTCTACGCCCTAGTAATGTCCTTAATGGAGACCCTCTGTCACGCCTCCACCACACACAGAGGCAGCACTATAGACAACACCTCCATAGAATTGCTACCCTCCTCACTATGATTTTTGAGCTCTCATACCCTCACTATGACCCAAATAGGAAAAAAGAGGGATTAAAAAAGAGAAAACAAAGGTGGGAATAGTATATTCAAAGGAAAAGTGGAAGAAAGCTGAAGAAGGAAATGGAGTAACACTTGGGAAGGTGAAAATAGGGACATGTACGGTTGCTCCTCCACAAACGTGCCACAAACCACTGCAAAGAGCTCACCTAAAAGTGCCTTTGCTACTAGAAAATTCTCTAAACAGGGTTGAAGAATCAGAAAAGTAGGAACTTTTCTCCTACTTTCCTATTTATAGACCCACAATACCTCAACTGCCACCGTCATGACAAGGTCACGTTGGTTATTTTTAAATGTTTGAAATGATGTAGCATGTAATACCCATAGTAACATGTTAGACTTGTATATAGATACAAAAGGTAGCATGTTACTTGTTTAACAGGGCAGCGAAGTTTTGTGACAAACTAAGTTTGTTTAGGCACTTAGTTATAATACAAAAGTTGAAAAGTAGCTTAAAATAACTTAGATAATAGCATAAGTTGCTAAGTTAAGGGAAATAAATATGGATAATTTATTTCTAGGTCACAAATGTATGAAACAAGTTACAGTTAAATTTTCAAGGTAAACTGAGTCAATTTGACATTTTTAGGCATACTGGTTATCTAATTATAGCCGGATTGACTAGTAGCAGATATGAAAATACCAGATAATGGCAAAATAACAATTTAGGTAAATCTTAATATTTAGTCTAAAGTGGTTGGAAGCTGAAAAACTTAAATTAGTATAATTCGGGTGTCCTTAGCAGATATAAGTTTAACCACAGAACCTTCAATTTGGCTTTTCTTTCCTATTTCTTTCCTTTCCTCAGCTAAAGACCAAAAACAGAGAAGAAAGAAAATGAAGAAAAGAGAGAAAGGGGAAGAAGAAGAAGGAAAAGGAGAAGGAGAAAGAGAAGAGGAAGATCAAGGAAGAGGATCAAAGCTTGAAGATATTCATCTACATCAACAGATAAGGGGTTTCTATTCATTTTCTTCCTCTTTGTTCATCTTGTATGAACTTAGGTTTTCATGAATAGAAAAGGGGTTTGGATATCCAAATCTATGTTCTTGGCTGGGTTCTTGGTTTCAAGGATTAAGTTAGGACTTAGTAAGATTATTTTGGTGTTTGAAGATTCTAATATGTTTTGAGGACATGTTTAGGATTTGAAATCTTTTAGAATCCATGGCTTGATGGAAAGAATGGTGAAGGGTCGTATGTTGCCTTGTTCTTTCTACAGAAAAATGGCCCAGATAACTGGTTATAGAAGTCCATAACCTATTATCTGGAAGTATCCTTAAGTTGGGTAAAGGCCAAATAACTGGTTAGTAAGAATAGCTAACCGATTATCAGTAGCTGGCAGAAAGTTAGAACATGACAATAACCGGTTATGCAGCTTGCATAACAGATTATTATGTTATTGCAGAGGGATAAAATAAGCCATAACCGATTAGGGAAGAGGCCCTAACTAGTTATTGTGCACGACTAGAATAGGCTTTTAGATCCTAAATCAGATTATTTCAAGCCATATCCGGTTGCTAAGGCCCCATAACTAATTATGACCCATTCAAAATCAGAAAATTGGCATGTCATCTTTACATGAGGAATAATGGTTAAGGTCTTAAGAAAGCATAATTTATCATTCTTGAGCTTCATGTAGGGCTTATTTAAGCTAGGTAATGAATACCCATGATTGTATAGAGACTCTTATGCATTTTTTAGGTATGCACAAATAATGTATGAACCTTAGAGCAACCCAAAAGTGATGGATTACCTTTGCTAAATGTCTAACACCTTAGGCAACTTAGTGTTGCGTTAGAAATAGGTGATGATGTTGGTGGAATAGATGCAAGTATATTAGGATGGATTAGTAATATTCACTCTAGTAAGTATAAGGAAGGTATGAACCTTAGGATATCTAAGAGTAGTTGATTACCTTGGGAAGGTACCTAGAACTTGAAGCAATAAAAAGTTACGAGTGAGATCCACTCCTGAGTTAGATTCACTTGAGTAGGGATAAGGTTGTGTATTTAGTTTCGAAGAGGGAATGTTATGTACTAAGTCTCTAGTTAAGTGAGACCATGTACATTGTAGAATACACAAAAGGATGAGTTGAGACTAGTAAGTTTATCATATCCATGAGACTAGTTGGATATGCAAAGTTCTAGAGAAATGCTCATTTATTTCCTTAAGCAAGGTTGAATGAGGCATTAGCTAAGATAGACTATTTCACTAGGTTGAGTTGAGTCTTTAAAAAATTTATGAGAACTTTAGTGTAACCAAGAGTAATGGTTTTCCATGGGTGAGTATCTAACACCTTAGTAACGTATTGTTGCATAGATATCACTTAAGAGGTAATGAGTGATGAGGTGGTGCTTAGATACAAGCATAGGGAATAGTCTAGTAGTATTAATCTTTGTGAGTATCCTTTGATATTGTACACCACCATTAAGGCCAAAGGAGATAAGTGGGGAGTCCGTAAGGTTCTTTCGAACAATGATTCAACCCGAACTTCTCAACGTGCCAGGGTACGCTTAATGTGAGGATGAGCTTTCTCTCTATTTACCACAAGATAATATATTAAACCAGTTCCTAATGAACTTCTTGGTTTTCAAAATAAACCTCTGCATGTATTTTAAAACAAAACATTGCACATGCATATCTTTAGGATCTTCTTAGGCATAATCATATTGCATATCATTCACATTGCACTTATAGACAGTTGTATGGGCATCATCTGTTGATGTTGGTATTTATAATTGAATGGACAGTTATTTATATCTAACGGTATGTAGGCTATCGGTTTAGATCACACTACTTAGTAGTGTGCAGTTATGAGAATTAGTGGAGGAAACTCCTATGATAGTAGTTATAACAATTATTATATTTGTTATAGTTAGCTAGTATTGGAATTGCTTTTACTAAGAATTTGTAATTCTCACCTTGTTTTCTCTTCCGGGTAAATCTAGGTAAATACTCTACTAAAGGAAAGAAGGCGAAGCTTGAAGACTAGTATAGTTTTATATGCTTTAGTAGACAAAGCTTATGTATAAGTTTATATTTGCTTTGTATGTTTTAAGAGTTATGCATTACAATATGCCCTTTTGTGGCTAGTGTTATGTATATGTATGAGGTTTAAGTTTTTCGTAATCTCTCAAGGCTTTCTATAATTGCTTGACTATGATTATGGGTATATGTTATTAGTTAGTTATACAGAAGTGACGTATCTAGTGTTGTATATCTCGGTACATCTATGATATATCTAGATATCTGTATTAGGATATTACATTTTGGTATCAAAGTAGTTCATCCTGTTGAGTCGCGGTATAGACTGACTGTGCTTAGGCATAAGTAGCAGTTTAGCAGAGTGTTGTGCATTCTTGTATCTCATTGTGAGAAATGCCAATGGAATTGTATAGGTAGCCTTAGGTATGGATGCTATTGGCTACTGTCGCATAGTTACATGATATTAAGCCTAACTAACTGAATATGTAATGTTTTGTGTGTGAACCTATGAGACTAGGAGACTGGTAAAGGAGGAGATAACCAGAGCTCTTAGATAAATAGCTGTTGTTTTGAGAGAGTAGACTACCATTTGTAGAAGACTATCAGAATCGATAGAAAAGGACTCGCTTTGTAAGTTGCGGGACATTGAGGAACTTTTGAGGGATTAGTATTTCTCAAAGTTTATAAGAGTTACTTATTTGTTCTTCAAGGGGGGGTATGGTTCGGTCTGAGCTGAGAGATGGCTTCAAGATATAGAAGAGATCCTTGCAGTCATAGTTTGTACTGATGAACAAAAAGTGTTCTTCACTTCTTGAATGTTACAAGGAGAAGCTGAAAGCTGGTGGTCGAGGTTAGGAGGCTGCTAGAGATGGTAAGTACTCAAATCACCTGATAGGTGGTTATATCTACTTTCTTAGACGGGTATAATTCCTTTATGGTAAAGAGAGCAAAGGAATTGGAATTTCTGAGGCTTGAACAAGGGGATATGGCTACGCATCAGAATGTGGAGCAATTAGAATAATTGTGAAGAAAATGGAGATTAAGGACTTCTCCATTCTAGTCAATGAGTGTAGAGTTGTAGAAGCAGATAATCTCAAAGCCACAATGGAATAAGAATTAGAAAGTTCCTTAAAGAGGAAAAGATCAGATGTTGAAATCAGCGAGGGCTTCTTGGTCTCAATTTTTATCAAATAAAGGAAAACAAATTCAAGTGGTAGCTTAGGGTGATGATAAGTATAAGTAGTGTGCTTTGAGATAAGCAACCTTCAAGGAAAGAGATAAATCAGACTCCAACGTACCAAGATGTGCTATGTGAAGAAGGCACATGGGAGTAGACCGTTCTTGGTGAGCAAATCCATGTGCTTCTTATATGCGCAATTAGAGTGGCGCGGCGAGGGATGAAATCTTCCAACTTGGTATAAGGTAAGAGCACATGTAAAGAGAAATCTTTTAAGGTGTGTATAAGGAGAGTATGGATTTACTTTGTAAATCATGTTAGTTTACTTTGTGAATCTAGCTTGCTTACCTTGTTGGTATGGTTTGGTTATTTTAGAGATAAATGATATTATGTTCTTGTTTAGTTGAACTGTGATACTGTACTTAATGATAGGCAGTCAAACAAAGAGATTGTCAAGAATAAATGTCTTTGTCTAGAAAGGATGATTAGGTTGATCAATTGAGAGAAGCCTTGGATTTTCTCATGAGATGACCTAAGATCTGGTTGTCATAAAGCCAAAGTTAAGAAAAGAATATCTCTAAGAGTTTTTCCAGGATTATGAAAGGACATGAAGAGTATATTAAAAGTAGTTTTGGAAACTTTTAGAAAAAGTGGTTGCGTGCCAAGTTAGCCAAAAGTTAGTTATGGGTTGCAAGTGGTACAGTTTACGGGCCATGTAATTTCTTAAGAGGAAAAAATTACAAAGAACCCTAGTAAAGTTTAAGCAAAGGTACAATGGGAAGAACAACCATTGTAACTAAGGGCAGAGAGTTTATAAGTAGACTTTCTCAGTTAGTGCTACCTAGATTAAGTCAGCTAGGAAAGGTAGTGCTTAGTAGTAGACTCTAGATTGTGAGTATAGTTTCTAAGAGTTGAAGAGAAGGTTGATTACTACATTAGTGTTGGTAATTCCAGATTCCCATGAGAACTTTAAGGTAGTCAATTATATTTCGAAGAAGGGACTAGGGTGTATTCAAATGCAGAAGAGGTAAGAGGATGCCTATGCATCGAGGCAATTAACCTTACACAAGGAGGACTACCCTAGGTATGATTTAGAATTAGCCACAGTGGTGTTTGCCTTATAATTTTTGAGACATTAATCATAAGGAGTCTAGTTCGAGGTGCTCAGCAATCATAATAGTTCAAGATGCTTGTTGATCAGAGGAAGATAAACATGAGACAGAATATATGGATGGAGTTTTTCAAGGCCTATAACCTTGAGTTTTAATATCATCCAGGTAAGGCCAATGTAGTGACTGATGGATTAAGTAGGAAATTCCTACAAGTGTCCCAGATGATAGTCCAAGAGAGTGAATTTCTTGAAAATTTCAAGAATTTGAGTCTCGTAGTGACTATAATGTTAGATAGTCTCTCAGTGAGCGAGGTGGACATAGTAAAAAGCTTAAAGACTCATATTTCTTTGAAGCTTAGAGGGAGAATGAAGCTTTAAAGGACAATAGTGAGCAAATCTTCTAAGGAACCCTAGAGGATTTTGTTATGACTAATGAGGGAATAATGAAGTTTAGAGACAGACTTTGTATTCCAAAGGGGTCAAAAATCAAGCAAGGGATCATAGAGGAAGCTCACAAGAGAAAGTATGCCATCTATCTAGAGGCTACTAAGGTTCTCTAAAAGTCAAGGAAGATGTTAGGGTGGCCTAGTATGTTAAAAAAACATAGCAGAATAGGTTAAGTTGTAGGTAAGGGTGGAGAGATTAAGTAATCTGCCCACTTTCACCAAGTGAAGTTAGCTATTTTCTAGATAAGGTAGTTCAACTACTTTTGAAGGAGATAGTTAGAGTGCATGGAGTTCCAGTGAGTGTAATGTCTGATAGAGATATTAGATTCACATATGGTTTTGGAAAGCTTTACAAGAAGGAGTTCAAAACTAAGTTATGTTTTAGTACAGCTTACCATCCACAAACAGAGGGGTCAAGGGCTTAGAGATAAGTAGATTTCCTCTAATAAAGGTATAGTTAGGAGAAGCTAGTGCTAAAAAAGGATTACATCGTAGTTAGAAAGTCCATGTTAAGAGAGTTTACCCAGAGTTATTTGAATGAGGTGAGCAATTTTGGGGACAAAATTTTAAAGATGAGTGAAGAAATGTAATACCCTTAGTAACATGTTAGACTTGTATATAGTTACAAAAGGTAGCATATTACTTGTTTAACATGCCAGTGAAGTTTTGTGACAAACTAAGTTCATTTAGGCACTTAGTTACAACACAGAAGTTGAAAAGTAGCTTAAAATGATTTAGATAATAGCATAAGTTGCTAAGTTGAGGGAAATAAATATGGATAATTTATTTCTAGGTCACAAATGTATAAAACAAGTTACAGTTAAAGTTTCATAATAAACTGAGTTAGTTTGACATTTTTCAGCATATTGGTTCTCTAATTATAGTCGGATTGACTAGTAGCATATATGAAAATACCATATAATGGCAAACCAACAATTTAGATAAATCTTAGTATTTATTCTAAAGTGGTTGGGAGCTAAAAAACTTGAATTAGTATAATTCGGGTGTCCTTGGAAGATATAAGTTTTAGCACAGAAACTTAAGTTTGGCTTTTCCTTTCTATTTCTTTCTTTTCCTCAGCTGAAGACCAAAAAACAAAGAAGAAAGAAAATGAAGAGAAGAGATAAACGGGAAGAAGAAGAAGGAGAAGGAGAAGGAGAAGGAGAAGAGGAAGATCAAGGAAGAGGATCAAAGCTTGAAGATCTTCTTCTACTTCAAGAGGTAAGGGGTTTCTATTCATTTTCTTCCTCTTTATTCATCTTGTATGAACTTAGGTTTTTATGAATAGAAAAGGGATTTGGATAGCCAAATCTATGTTTTTGGCATAGTTCTTGGTTTCATGGATTAAGTTTGGACTTAGTAAGATTAAGTTAGTGTTTGAAGATTCTAATATGTTTAGAGGACATGTTTAGGATTTGAAATCTTTTAGAATCCATGGCTTGATGGAAAGAATGATGAAGGGCCATATGTTACCCTGTTCTTTATGCAGAAAAATGGCCCAGATAACCGGTTATGGAAGTCCATAACCGATTATTTGGAAGTATCCTTAAGTTGGGTAAAGGCCAAATAACCGGTTACCAAGAATAGCTAACTAATTATTAGTGGCTGGCAAAAAAGTTAGAATATGACAATAAGCGGTTATGCAGCTTGCATAATCGATTACTGTGTTATGGTAGAGGGATAAAATAAGCCATAATCGATTAGGGAAGAGGCCCTAACCAGTTATTGTGCATGACCAGAACAGGATTTTAGATCCTAAATCAGATTATCTCAAGCCATATCCGGTTACTAAGGCCCCATCACCGATTATGACCCTTCCAAAATCAGAAAATTGGCATGTATCAATAGCTTTATATGAGGGATAATGGTTACGGTCTTAAGAAAGCATAGTTTATCATTCTTGGGCTTCATGTAGGGCTTGTTTAAGCTAGGTAATGAATACCCATGATTAGATAGAGACTTTTATGCATACTTTTAGGTATGTACAAGGGATGTATGAACCTTAGAGCAACCCAAAAGTGATGGCTTGCCTTAGATAAGTGTCTAACACCTTAGGCAACTTAGTGTTGCATTAGATATCACATAACAGGTGATGATGTTGGTGTAATAGATGCAAGTATATTAGGATGGATTAGTAATATTCACTCTAGTAAGTATGAGGAAGGTATGAACCTTAGGATATCAAAAAGTAGTGGATTACCTTGGGAAGGTACCTAAAACCTGAAGCAACAAAGAGTTGTGACTGAGAACTACTCCTGAGTTAGATTCACTTGAGTGGGGATAAGGTTGTGTATTTAGTTCCGAAGAGGGAATGTTATATACTAAGTCTCTAGTTAAGTGGGACCTTGTACATTGTAGAATACACAAAAGGATGAGTTGAGACTAGTAAGCTTGTCATATCCATGAGACTAGTTGGATATGCAAAGTTCTAAAGGAATGCTCATTTATTTCCTTAAGCAAGGTTGAATGAGGCATTAGCTAAGACAGACTCTTTCACTAGGTTGCGTTGAGTCTATAAAAAATTTATGAGAACCTTAGTGCAACCGAGAATAATGGTTTGTCGTGGGTGAGTATTTAACAGCTTAGCAACGTAGTGTTGCATAGATATCACTTAAGAGGTAATGAGTGATATGGTGGTATTTAGATACAAGCATGGGGAATGGTCTGGTAGTATTAATCTTTGTGAGTATCCTTTAATGTTTTACACCATCATTAAAGTCAAAGGAGATAAGTGGGGAGTCTGTAAGGTTCTTTCGAACAAGGATTCAGCCCGAACTTCTTAACGTGCCAGGGTACGCGTAATGTGAGGATGAGTTTTCTCTCTATTTACCACAGGATAATATACTGAATCAGTTCCTAATGAAATTTTTAGTTTTCAAAATAAACCTCTGTATGTATTTTAAAACAAAACATTGTACAAGCATATATTTAAGATCTTCTTAGACATAATCATATTACATATCATTCCTATTGCATTTACAAACAATTGTATGGGCATTGTCTGTTGTTGTTAGTATTTATAATTGTATGGACAGTTATTTATATCTAACGATATGTAGGCTATCTATTTAGATCACACTACTTGGTAGTGTGCAGTTATGAGAATTAGTGGAGGAAACTCCTATGATAGTAGTTATAGCAATTGTTATATTTGTTATAACTAGCTGGTATTGGAATTGCTTTTACTAAGAATTTGTAATTCTCACCACATTTGTTTTTCCATGTAAATCCAAGTAAAGACCTTGCTAAGGGAAAGAAGGTGAAGCTTGAAGACTAGTATAGTTTTATATGCTTTTGTAGACAAAGCTTATGTATAAGTTTATATTTGCTTTGTATGTTTTAAAAGTTATGTATTACAATATGCCCTTTTGTGGCTAGTGTTATGTATATGTATGAGGTTTAAGTTTTTTGCAATCTCTCAAGGCTTTCTATAATTGCTTAACTGTGATTATAGATATATGTTATTAGTTAGTTATGTAGAAGTGATATTTCTAGTGCTGTATATCTCGGTACATCTATGATATATCTAAATATCTGTATTAGGATGTTACATAGCGCGAAATCCTAATAGCAGCTTCCACTTACAATCCACCACGTGTCTCTCAAAAGCTACAAACAGTAAGTGAAACGACTGCAGTGCCATTTTTGGATCTTTTGTTACCAAGTGGCTTCCAGTACTCAAGAGGGGGGTGAATTGAGTATAAAAACTTTTTCACAAAACCTCTTTTTAATTAAGACGAATATCAAAAGCTTAATAAATAAATGCACAGAAGGAATAAGAAGAAGAAAAGAGGCAATAAAGAACAGCGTAAAATAAGTGTGCAATAAAATAAATTGCATAAAATAAATAGATTAGGGAAAAGAGAAGCAGTACGTGATTTATCCCGGTTCGACCACTAACCCACTTGTGGTCTACGTCCAGTCCTCGAAAGCGAGATTTTTCACTAAGTATACAAGCTTCAATAGGTGCTTGCTACCGTTACAAAATAGAGCACTTTTCACACACAGGGACACTATACCCTTGTGCTAAAGTCTCAGCCTGCAGGGATACCTCACCCTTATACAAACCTTGAGGGATACCTCACCCTCGATACAGATTATCATAAAATAGAGATGAAGATAAACTCTCAAACAGAGTATGTAATACAAGTTGAAGTGCTAATAAAGCTCTCACAAAAATATCTCAAAGTTTTTAAGCAAGAAGAGCGTAGAAAATAGTTTTCACAAAGACAGAGTAAGCAAAAAATAGTTCAGAATAATGGGTAATGGAAAATATGACCCAGGCTTGCTATTTATAAGAAAAATTAGGTTAACCAGCCGTTGGGTATAATTAATGCCATTTAAAACAAAATTGAAAGCTGTTTGTTTCCATTTTCGTAAACAAGGATTCGTGTTTATTCGAATAAAGCAACAGCTTATTCGAATAACACTGTTTCGTTAAAACTCATTCAAGATGGGTTATTCGAATAACCAACCTGTTATTCGAATAACTCTGTTAAAACCAGAGTTTGTGAAAACGCACGTTTATTCGAATAACGACTCCTCTATTCGAATAACACTGTTTTAAAAGAAGTTCAGAAGGAAGGATTTTATTCGAATAGCGTATAATCTATTCGAATAACTTACTCAAGGCTAAGTTCTGAAAACTTCATTTATTCGAATAAGAGACGGTTTATTCGAATAGCCATTTATAAAACAGGTTTCTGAAAAGCATTGGTTATTCGAATAACGGGGTATTTATTCGAATAACATTTTTTAGAAAACAAACTATGTGAGCATGGTTATTCGAATAAGCAAAGCTTTATTCGAATAATTCAGTTTAAAAACAGTTTCAAAAGGATGTTTTCAAGGATACTGAGTTTAAAACAATTTTCCTCTTTTCTTTCAAAAACAACGAGATATCAATGTGAGCTCCGTACAATAGATCCTAAGTCCTAATGCTAAACAAAATATAAACTCGGACTTGATCTATATATCATCTTCATTTATTCTTCCTGTTTGTTATCATCAAAACAAGTCTTCACAGATGAGCATCAAACACATCTTTTAAAATAGGATGGAATGGAATGGAAGTAAATGGAGCCTATTCCATCCCATTCCATTACTTACCCTCAGTTTTCTTCCTCTCCAAATTGGGAAAAATGAGATGAAACCATCTTGTGCTTTACTAATATAATTATGAAATTATATATCTATCCTTAACTCTATTCTAAGTGTGAGAATGATTGTTATGGCCTTTCCTCCTTTATCATGATTTCTACCTCCTTGCTCCCGACTTCCTCATTCAGTCGTTGGATGATAACTTGTCTTCACATGTACTATTATGATTTTTTTGCAAGTCCACGGATCGTTCAAGTAATAAAATAAAGATCGTTCCCTCGAGGATCGATTGATTACTAACTCTTATGGCGACTTTGATTATTTAAGTGGTAAAAAATAATAGTGAAAGCTCAATTAAAATCGAGACGAAAATCAAAGAAATAAAGTAAGCAAATAAATCTAGAAAAGTTAAGATTCGGCCAAGATTTAAAGGCCTAGGACTAGGAGTTCACTACACTACCCCTTATGATAAATTGTAATCTTCTGTTTGCTAATATTGAATTATGTTTTTCAAGTCGATTTGTCCTAAATTGTTTAAAGCCTAATTTCTTTGACACTAAAAACGTGCTAAAACTCCATCAATCTCATTCTCATGGCAATTAATCCAAGTTCCAACCCATTAGATTTTATGACAATCATTTGCTCCTCGAAGGATTTAAGCCTATGTCTAGGTCTGAATTCCTAAGTTCAATTCTTGGATTATCTAGCAATTAAGTTTCATCTTTCGATCATTCACCAAAAGCCTAAGATCATGTAAATATGGCTGGCAACATACCACAAGTATTAAGCATACTAAGAATGAATCAAGAACAATGATTTTTCATTAACAAAGCATCAAATTAACAATTCAACATAGAAAAGTAAAAAGTTGCATCCTAATCCTAGAAAAAGGAATTTAGCCACTCATGACTAATGTAGCATAAATAAGAACAAAAGTTAAAAAGACAAACATGATTCTATCTTGAGAAGATAGGAAAAAAAAGATCAAAAGAGAAGATGGAGAAGATGAAGAAGGAGAAGATGTCTTCAATGGTTGAACTTCAATCACTATTGCACTTGTCTTCAAAACCCTAGCCTCCAATCTTTGGTTGAGGAAAACTTCTTTTTGTCTCTCAAAGTCTGTCGTCGCAAAAGTCTCCCTCATGTTTAGGGGTTTGCTTCTATTTATAATATTTGGGGTGAAAAATGCTATTTTTATTCTCAAAGGACTTCACACGGTCATGTCTAAGTTCGACATAGCCGTGTGAGCTTAAAAAACCATGTAACTTTGAGGTAGAGGGGAGACATAGTAGTGTAACATAGAGACACAGTCGTGTCTCTTAAAAAAATCAAACAGAAGTGTTTTCCAAGTTAGACTATCTAACTCCTCAATTGCTCATAGGGCCCTGTCTAACCCCTCAATTGCTCACAGGGCCCTGTCTAAGCTAAAATGATCTTCTTTTACTCTGAAAACATAGTGTCTTCTCCTGCTTTCACTCTAAATGTAATAAATCTCATTCAATCTACAAAAACAAAGATAATGATAAGGATTCATCTAAAATTCACAAACAAATATAAACAAATCACCACAACTTATCTAGTATAAGATTATAAAATATAAGCTTATCAACTATCAATCTTTTCATTTAATAGAAAAAAAAAAGAGTAACAAAAAAAAAAGAAATAACAGAAAATACAGTGAAATGAATTCAATCTTTTATTTAATAGAAAGAAAAGTAAAATGGAATAAAAAAAAAGGTAAGAACATACGTATACATACTATTGTATTGTTGTCAACATTGTAAAATTTTTTACTATAAGATGAATATGTATGTGAATCTATACACAATACAATTACAAGCCCATAAATTTAACTGTAATTTCCTATTCAAATACACGTGTTGATTGTTGAAGCATCTATAGTATTTTTTTTTCCTGGCATTTGGAGTTTTTTTTTCTTATATTGTTTGCTACAAAATTACATTGATGTCCAAAACTTTAGTTTGATGAAATATGATTTGTTAGATTAAGGCTAGATTTGTCTTTTAATCATATTTTATTTTTATTTTATTTTTTTCTAAATTATTATAATACCCCTCACTTTTTCAGGTTGAAATATTTGTGTTTATTAGATTGGGAATTATTTTGTCTCTACAACAAATTTTTCTTTCTTCTACCCCTTCTCTCTCTCATTCTCTCCCCTTCATCTTCACGATAACTTCCCCCCTCCTTCTTTTTAGCTTTTCATTCAAAATTTAAATCTTTCTTCTTTGTCCATTTTTGGTTTCTCTCTTCACACCACCAAGCTTTTGTTTTTCTCTTCACTGTGATGCCTGGATGGAGCAATAGCTCTAGTTGTCGGCATGTCTGATGGCGGTCAATGACGAGGATTCCACCACCACCAATCGCAAGTCCCCACTATAAATTTGTTCTGCTTTCGGTAACAAAGAAGATAACTTTTCAGTGTAACTCTCAAATTTGAATACATTCGAATTCGATGCACTGGAACTGTGATATGCTTAAAAGGAGGTCAGATAGATTCTAACATGGCATTATTTTTTGCCTTTCATATATACTCTTGCTTTTAGGTTTCTGTTTAGTCTTTTAATCATTTCCTTGGATTGTACTATAGTTCTCCTTCAAGGCTTCAACCCCCTTAAAGCCTCAATCGGTGGTTTAGTTCTTGAAAAGAGATTGAATTAAGCAAAAGGGATTTTTTTTTAATTGAAGTTTCTCTGAAATGGTTTAACTCAGGATTGTGACTTTTTGTTTTATCCTGCACTTTGAATGAAAAGATATGTCTGCCATATGTTTGATTGTTTGTTTTGGCCAATGTTCTTCTCTTTTTTACCTTTTGATTTTTGGTATTTATTATGCACTTCTAACTTGAGATTATAGGGTCTTTAAGTTTTTAACATCAACTGCCACTAATTTTTAACTTTAACTATTCTAACTTTTTAATGAAGTTTAACCTTTTAGGTGTCATATAACGAGGATGATGAAGAAACATTATCCAATTCTAGTATTGAAAGTCAAAATGACAAGTCAAATCCTAATTCTCTTCCCAAATCTCTGAAGAATGGTATTTCAAAATAATTTTCCTTTTACAAAGGGATTCATTCAATTTTCTGTATATGACAATGATTTAAGGATTAAATAGGAGAATACATTAGTTTAGCATAGCTATTTTATTAGTTGATGGCTAAGATGTCGAGCCATATTTTAGTTATCAAGATAATAGAATGAACTTAAAATGAGTGTAGTTTGAGGGCAGAACTACCCTTGGCCAGAAATTCCCATTTCTCTTCCTATTTCTAAAAGATATATAAATTCTAACCACCTCTACCCTATCAAAACTAAGAAATAGAAAATTTGTTTACACCTATACATTTATAATTGTAATGAAGATTGACATTTGATATTGTGTTTTTATTTATAGATCTTCATGATAATTCCTTCTTTCTTTCTCAGCATTGATGGAGAAGGAATGAATCAATTGAATCTTTAGTTTTGTGGCTCCTACAAACTGGGACCTATGATGTAGAATCTGATTTCTATTATGTGTCTGCTGTGACTTGGACTTGAACTACTTACTGTAAGCTCCACAGAAGTAATCAGATTTTTGATATGCATCTATTGTGACCGAGAAAAACATGACAGAAGAACAAAGGAGACCTTATGAAGAGTTTGCCCCTTTGACCTCATCCTTCATTTGATTATGCTCTTCTTTTTTTAGTCCTTAATTGCTTGATTTCTGACTAATTACTTATTTTGTAACTAGCAAATGGTAAAGAAGAACAACGAGAAGTATATCCATGAAACGGAGGCATATAAATATGGAAAAGATGAGAAGTTTGCTTATAAACATAGAAAATGTGTTTTTTTTTTTTGTTATGTATTTCCAGTGTTATGACACGAAGCAGAACAAATGGGAAATTGCCCTGCAAAGAAGAGACGAGCAGAATATCTCCCTCAACTCAGAACTCTTGGATGAAGCTTGATAAAGACTTCGTTTTTATCTATAAAATTTGTTGGGGGTGAAGGGAATGCATGCTAGAGAAACCACGGGTTCATTCTATAATAGGGGGCATGTAATCACTGTTACAGACATAGGTTAGGTGGTTTTGAGTTTGTGTGGAAACTGTTTCAGAAAAGAAGTTCTTATGTTCTAGGATCCCGAAAAGAAGTTGCAACTTGTTGATATGGCTACACCAAATCAATTCCTTTAAGCCATTCTCAACTATGCAGTATCATACCTGTACAGTCTCTGAATCTCTCTCATTCCGGTGCGTATTCAGTTCATTCATGCGACCCTTCGCCTAGAAGACTGCCAGAAGTTGCTCCTTGTCTATGCTTCATTGCATCGGCGATCACTTCCCGCCCTCGTCAGCCCCATGACACACATGCAATCTCCCTCTTACCTCTCGAAGAACCTCCCAAGCTCCTTGGTTTGCTCCTTGAGTAAGTTTTTCACCACCAAAAGCTTCTTAAACACAAAATAAAACACAAGTTTATTAGCATATTAAGCTTGAACAAGGAGAACCATGGATTAACCATGGCTCAGAACATGAAAATAAGACAAGTAGTGAAGTTTCCTTACACTTCACCTCAAAAACCTATAACTTGATCTTGAAGAAAGTCCTTGAAGATGAAAGATTTAGAGCTTGGGCTTAACTACAAAGGTTCTTGGATTGATGTAAGGATGCAAGATATGTGGTTGGTTAAAATTATAGAGTGATGGAAGGTGATTTTGGGTGCCTTGGCCGAAACTAGCATGGAGAGAGAGAAGAGAAAATTTTGTAAATGCTTTAGGATTTTGGAGAAGACAAAGATGAATAATGAAGTGGTCTTGAAATTCCTATGGCCTTAAGCCATCACAAAACCGTCCCCCCCTCTTGTACACTCAATGAGTGGCAATTTTCACTAGCCACCATTTTGGGCATTGTTAGCCTTTGATTAGATCAATGGTTAATATTAATGTAGCTTCTAAGTATAGCTTCTATATTGATAAGACCAAATCTAGGTCATTGGATATTTCTCCTTGAAATCCTAGCCATTAGATGTATCCCCAAAATGAAAGGTCAAGATCTCTTCTTCAAACTTTACATCCAAGGGTTACAAATGGTCCTAGCCACTTTGTTAGACCAAATCTCCATCCTTGATTAAATCAATGGTGGATATCCAAAGGCTTCAACATTAAGCTTACTTCCTATTGATCCGTCATAAATTTGTCATAACCACTAATGTTGACTAAGCAGTATAATATTTATTTTTATCTGCTATTATCCTATGGACACAATTAACTGTAGTTTTTATCGCCCGATAATTAAATACAATACAAAACATAATAAAATAAAATTTTCAAAACTGTTTCTGATTTTGGGTTTAGTAAGATCCCCCGTCCCCGTCTCAACAATACAAAATTTTCTAGCTCTAGAAAAATTTTCACTTTTCCGGCCACGCCTAGGCCCACGTACAGCCCCCTAGGCCCACAACAGCCTAAGAATAATATTAAAATAATCATAAAAATATAAAAATCTCATAATAATCCACAAAATCATAAAAATTATAAAACTTATGAAAATTAAATCAGATTAGCAAAAAGAATTAAGAATTAACAGCAATAATTAAATTACGTAAGATTTTCCCTGGCCCGAAAATTAATATTTTCCTAACACGGAGTAAATCACACAAAACGATCAAATATATTTACGAAATACTCAAAATAATTTTACAGTACACAGAAATCACTAAACAGTAGAATTTTGTTATTACTGTCAAATAGTTAGAAATTTTGGGGTGTTACAACTCTATTATCATGCTTTCCAAATCACACATAGGCAAACATATTGTCAAAACTATAAGCATATCAAACACATATACAACTCATGCATACTTATCAAAGCAATAAAATAATCACATAATATAATCTAACAAACACAAACTAATAATTACACAATCGAGTGAATAAATCCTCACATGAATTTTTCACTCACAAACACAAATAATTTCATTCCTTCACCGCCAAATATGGCCGATGAGGTAATGGTAATGCAATCTGATAAGCTATCAGACCTATCCGACGAAGTATCTGATACGGCCCGATAAACTTTGGAGTGAGTTTCCTTGACTTAATCACTCGTCCAACTCCAGTCATAGGTGTCACACATAGAAACACATGGTCACCTTCTTCAAATTCAAGCGGTCTTCATTTCTTATCAGGATAATTCTTTTGTTGAGTCTGAGTTATCCTCATCTTGTCTTGAATCATCTTCACTTTCTCAGTTTTCTGTTGTACAAATTATGGCCCTACAACGGCACTTTCACCATCATGATACCAACATAACGGTATTCTGCATCATCTCCCATACAATGCCTCATAGGGTGCCATCCCTATGCTCGAATGAAAACTGTTGTTGTATGTAAACTCTATCAATGGCAAAAATTCATCCCAATAACCAGTTTGTTCTAGAACACAAGCACTCAACAAGTCCTCTAATGACTGAATCATCCTTTCTGACTGACCATTTGTTTGTGGATGGTAAGCAAAACTTAGACGTAGCTTTGTTCCCATCGCTTCTTGCAAACTATTCCAAAACCTCGATGTAAATCGTGAATCTCAATCAGAAATAATACTGGATGGTACACCATGAAGTCTAACAATTTCATTGATGTACACTTGGGCCAACTTTTCCATTTAGTACTTAATATTAATCGGCAAAAAGTGTGCCGACTTTGTAAGTCGATCAACAATTACCCAGATAGAATCGTGACCTTTCTGAGTTTTTGGTAGTCTTGTTATAAAATCCATTGCTATGTCATCTCATTTCCATTCAGGAATAGGCAAAAGTTACAACATTCCCGATGGTCTTTGGTGTTCCACCTTAGCCTTCTGACAAACTAAACAGGATGATACATATTAAGCGACATCCTTCTTCATTCCTTGCCACCAATATAGTTGTTTCAAGTCTTGATACATCTTTGTGGCTCCTGGATGCATACTCAACTTACTCCTTTGGGCTTCATCCAAAATCAATTTCCTAAGTTCTGGATCGTTTGGCACACAAACTCTTCCTTTAAACTTCAAAATTCCATCAGCACCTTCGCTAAATTCCAATACTGTTCCTTGGCTCATTGCTTCCTTTGCTTCTTGTAAATACTGGTCACTGTTTTGTCCTACTCATATTCTATCCATTAAATCATTTGTTATGGTGATCATGTTTAAACACATCTTCCCCGGTGTCAATTTCACAGACAAATGCATATCTCGAAATTCTTCAATCAGTTCCTTCTCCTTAATCATCATAACAGAAGCACTAAGCATTTTCCTACTTAAAGCATCTACTACAACATTTGCCTTTCTGGGATAATACTGTAATTGAAAGTCATAGTCCTTCAGAAACTCTAGCCAACGCCTTTGTCTCATGTTCAATTCTTTTTGGTTAAACAGATACTTCAAACTTTTATGATCGCTAAAGACAGTGAATATTGCCCCATAAAGAAAATATCTCCACACTTTCAACGCAAATACTACAGCTGCCAACTCTAAATCATGAGTCAGATAATTCCTCTCATGCAATTTCAACTACCTCGATGCATATGCTACGACCTTACGGTTCTGCATAAGTACACAACTCAATCCTTGGTACGAAGCATCACAATATACTTCGAAAGGTTCATTCGGATCAGGTAGAATCAAAACCGGTGAAGTAGTCAGTCATCTTTTCAACTCCTGGAAACTTTCTTCGCAGGCATCAGTCCATACAAATGATTGATTCTTTCGTGTAAGTTAGGTAAGAGGTCCTGCTATCTTCGAAAACCCCTCAATAAACCTTTGATAGTAACCAGCTAATCTGATAAAACTACGGATCTCCAATACAGTCTTCGCCCTTTCCCAGTCAACAATTATTTCTACTTTTGAAGCATTAACTTCAATTCCTTCCTCCGATATAACATGTCCCAAAAATTGAACTTCGCTTAACTAAAATTCACATTTGGACAACTTGGCATACAACTTATTCTCCTTCAGAATCTGGAGAACTACTCTGAGATGCTCAGCATGTTCCTCCTGACTTCGAGAATAGATCAAAATGTCATCAATAAAGACAACAACAAACTTATCCAAGTACGAACAGAAAATCTTGTTCATAAAGTCCATGAATATGGGAGGTGCATTAGTCACACCAAACGGCATCACTTGATATTCATAATGCCCATCACGTGTCTGAAACGCAGTTTTGGGAATATCCTCCGCTTTCACATGTATCTGGTTATAGCCAGAGCGTAAGTCAATCTTGAAAAATATTGCGGCTCCTTGTAATTGATCCATCAGATCATCGAATCTTGGAAGTGGATATTTGTTCTTAATCGTAATCTCATTCAACTTTCGGTAATCTATACATAGACGAGAAGTCTTATCCTTCTTCTTTACCAACAATACCGGAACTCCCCATGGTGATACACTTGGTCTCACAAATTACTTTTCCAATAAATCCTCCAACTATTTCTTAAGCTCTACCAACTCTACTGGCAACATCCTGTAAGGCGCCATAGATATAGGTCCAGCTCTAGGTACTAAATTAATAGAAAACTCAATTTCCCTTTCCGGCAGTAGTCCAGGTATATCTTCAGGAAATACCTCAGGAAATTCATTAACTACGAAAATATCCTTCAAGACATCTTCACACTGAACCTCCAAAGAAGATATCAACAAGTACCCCTGATCTCCTTCCTTTAAACAAGCTTCTACTTGAGTAGCCGTTAGGAATCTAGAATCCTTAACCTCAGGAAAAACTAATGTCTTACTGGAACATTCTATCAGGATATGATTAGAAGACAACCAATCCATTCCTAAGATTACATTAATCTTAGAAAGAGGCAAACAAATCAAGTCCACATAAAAGATTCTATCCTTAACACATACAGGACAATTTAAACATACTTTTGTAGTTATCACAAGCTTATCCGTAGGAGTAACAACACTCAAATCATAAGGCAATGTAGTCACAGTCAATCCCAAACGCTCTACACAATCACATGCAATGAAAGAATATGTTGCTCCCGAGTCATATAACACTGTTAAAAGATTCCCTTCAATGGCACACTCCTCCATAATCAAGTCCTCAGATTTTGCGGCTTCTTCCCTACTTATGGTATACACACGACCACCCGCTTGTGGCCCTGCCGTACGAACACTCCCCATTGATGGTTCTACCTTCAACTGATCACATTCCCTAGAGAAATGTCCAGGCTTTCCACATCTATAACAAATAAACCCTTTATGTTGACAATCTTTGGTGAGATGATTTTTCCCACACTTGAAACATTTAAGTGTAGAAGTTCCAGCTTGACTTGCCTTACTACCACCAGAACTTCCTCCAAAAGATTGCTGTCGATTCTGACCTCCTATCGGTTTGGTATACGGTTTCTGCTGATAACGATTGCCACTGCTACCCTTTCCTCTTTGGAACCGTGTAGGTCCAAAGTTCCTATTCCTTGCCTCTCGTTGACGATCAATTTCTTCAACCTTTCGACACTTGTCCAATAATACTAGAAACTGGTCAATGTCCAAGGTTGTTACAGCTCGCTTAATGTCACATTTCAACCCCTCTTCAAATTTTCTGCACTTCCATTCCTCATCCGGGTGCATCTGAAAATACCTCAAAAACTTAGACAAGCTTTCGAATTTTGCAGCATATTCACTTATGGACATCACCCCTTGCCTCAAACTAAGGAATTCCATCTCCTTAGTATGACGAACACTAGCAGGAAAATACTTTCCCAGAAATTTCTGCTTAAAAAGCTGCCACGTCACAACTCTTCCCTCAGCTTGAATCAATCTTCGGGCTCCTGCCCACCAAGCTTCTCCATCTCCTACTAACACAAAAGTCACAAAAGTAAGCTTCCGCTCATCGGTACAACCCATACCTTCAAATATCTTTTCTAGTTCTTTGATCCACAGATCAGCTTTCTCTGGGTCAAATTCTCCATGAAACTTTGGTGAATTATTTCTACGAAATTCTGACAAACTTTGAGCATCCTCAGTTGCTCTTTGGTTTTGCTGCACAAGGACATTAGCCATTTTTTGCATTGCTACTACAGCTACAGCCATGTTTTGGTTATCATTGCCAACACTTCCAAATCCTGCTCTAGTATTCACGCGTCCTCTTCCTCGTCCAGCCATTATGTTTTCTCAAATCAAACTAAACAACACAAAGAAGAGTGAAAGTCAATTTTCAAACAATATTGTTTTATTTCAGAAAACAAACACAGAGAATCACACAACTTAAACAAGACAGACCTAACCACAAATCCAAAAAGACTCTAACTTGGGCTTTGATACCAACTAATGTAACACCCACCGTAGGGTATCACATTTATGTTACTTAATTATTAAATTACCCCTTCTATTATAAAATATGTTTTGTAATGTAAATACAAGTTGTAAAATTTCTTAATATTAATAAGATAAACTTAGCAAAAAATACAAATGTTACAACATCATCACAAATAATTTACATCATATATACACAAGTCTTAGTACTGTCATACTTAAATATTTACAGACCATGTTCTCAAAGTATTTGAACATTATTTAAAACTAGCATACTGCCCAAGTATTTCTAAACAGTAGAACCCTCAGATTCCTCAGCAGGTAGGAATCAAACTTGACGTGAAGTCCTATGAACAGATATCCGCGTAGATGACACGATACTAATCTCACTAGGAGTACGGTAGTAAGCTCGCCAGTACTGCCTAATAGACAATGAAAACTCTAAGTGTACATAAACATTTACACTGAAATAAGGGTTCCCTCGATAAAGCTTACTTAGGGTAATCTTCAAGTCTCCTATATAGTAAATACACGCTCTATCTAGGTCAACATCTCACGTTTCCAGTCCTCCACGAGATTTCAACCTCATATATCCTAGGAAACTGGGCATCGCCATCATCTCAGAATTCAGCTTCCTCCATAGGAATCTGCTCCTCTTCACCTTCTTGTTCAATTCTTTGCTCAACGTCTTTACAAATATAAATACAACACAAAATAGGTATACAAAGAGGTGAGATCACCTACGCCAATACCAACATGGTAGCATGGAGATAACACATACAATATATATCATACAGACACATCATACCATAATTCCAATTATGTCATCAACATTATTTATCATCACAACAGATGTAATAAATAATAATTACGATCATGCCCTCAATAATATCCAATTATTCAACAATTCAATTATCATAAACAATAATTATGATAATGCCCTCAATAGTTTCCAAATATTCAACAGTTCAAATATCACACCGATATCAATACTCAATAATTATGCATGTGCACATAGACTCAATTTCTTACTCCATGGAGCTAAAACTCAGGTCAGAGAGAGTGATCGAAAAGATTTGTCTGTACCAACATGCCTCAGACCACATGCCACAATTCTTTTATGTATTTGCACATTTAGCATATACACGACAGTCTTTATCAGATCTTGATTAAGAATAGTGTCTCAGTCAGGATCATCGGTGTGTTGCATCGGTCAAACCTATGGTACACAAGAGCTACCAACTGCCCACTGTAGGCAACCCGCACCCCAATGCCCCCAAGGTCAACAAGTGACTTACACTACGCATATCACACCTAGTCAAAATGTGTATTCTCTCCTAGGCAATTAGCCTCATACAGTCCATCAGCCCTTTCCAATGTATGTATAATGCACAATTCTTAGTTCAAATTCATCATCTCATATTCAAGGTTCACACATTGGCCCAACAGTATCTTTACTGTATTTTCATCACATAATCATATTTTCACATTTTCTCAATCGCGTAATTAAAATTACTACTTTTAAATCGCGTAAAATATTTTTAACGTATTTTAAATCCAAAATAAGATTTTTCTCATTTAATATAAAAAATTAACCTTATTTTCATTATTTGCCTATTAATCCTTCTATACGATAATATTTACATAATAGCCCTTCTTCATAAAATAATATTTACATAATAGCCCCTCTTCAAATAATATTTCCAAAATAGTCCCTTATTAAATAATATTTACAATAAAGTCCATTTTTAAAGAATATTTTTAATATAGTCCCTCTAAAAATCAATATTTCTACTATTTTCCAGAAAATTTTGTTTCTTAAAGTTAATTGAGATATTACAGCTCAAAATTTTTTAACCGGCTTCAAAACCCAGAGGGTGAGCTACACGTCAGTAAATTTCAAATTATCACCGTATCCTCTTTAATTCTCAAAACAATTCTAAAAAAATCTATCCTCTTTAAAATAAATTGAGGTTCAAGCACTTTCAACCTCTCTTTTCCATTCATATATGAAAATTCCATTTTTCAAGTGACAAAACACTTTGTTTTTAAAATTCCTCCAAAAACCATGAACACTTGGTCTTTGAAACCAACCCATCTTTTCTTTTTCCTTTCCTTTCTAATCATTCAATTTTATCATTCATGAAAATTTTAGTTTGGAAACACCTATTTTGAGGTGTTGAGGCCGAACCCTCATGGTCATTGGAACCAAAACTTTATTTTCCTTTCATCATCAAATCATGGCATACATGTATATACTCATCATATCATATAATCAAGCATACCTTAAAACAATCAAAATCACATAAAGCATGCGAACACAAATAAATAATTTAAAGCACATAAACACCCACAAATAATTACACAACCATGGATATGAATCCTCACATGGATTCACCATCCATCAAATACAAGATTCATCTCCCACCACCATACTTGGTTGGTGAGACAGATCTCCCTCTTACCTCTTGAAGAACCTCCCAAGCTCCTTGGTTTGCTCCTTGAGTAAGTTTTTCACCACCAAAAGCTTCTTAAACACAAAATAAAACACAAGTTTATTAGCATATTAAGCTTGAACAAGGACAACCATGGATCAAACATGGCTTAGAACATGAAAATAAGACAAGTAGTGAAGTTTCCTTACACTTCACCTCAAAAACCTAGAACTTGATCTTGAAGAAAGTCCTTGAAGATGAAAGATTTAGAGCTTGGGCTTAACTACAAAGGTTCTTGGATTGATGTAAGGATGCAAGATATGTGGTTAGTTAAAATTATAGAGTGATGGAAGGTGGTTTTGGGTGCCTTGGCCGAAACTAGCATGGAGAGAGAGAAGAGAAAATTTTGTAAATGCTTTAGGATTTTGGAGAAGACAAAGATGAATAATGAAGTGGTCTTGAAATTCCTATGGCCTTAAGCCATCACAAAACCATCCCCACCCCCTCTTGTACACTCAATGAGTGGCAATTTTCACTAGCCACCATTTTGGGCATTGTTAGCCTTTGATTAGATTAATGGTTAATATTAATGTAGCTTCTAAGTATAGCTTCTATATTGATAAGACCAAATCTAGGTCATTAGATATTTCTCCTTGAAATCATAGCCAATAAATGTATCTCCAAAATGAAGGGTCAAGATCTCCTCTTCATACTTTACATCCAAGGGTTACAAATGGTCCTAGCCACTTTGTTAGACCAAATCTCCATCCTTGATTAAATCAATGGTGGATATCCAAAGGCTTCAACATTAAGCTTGCTTCTTATTGGTCTGTCATAAAGTCATCATAACCACTAATGTTGACTAAGCAGTATAATATTTATTTTTATCTGCTATTACCCTATGGACACAATTAACTGTAGTTTTTATCGCCCGATAATTAAATACAGTACAAAACACAGTAAAATAAAATTTCCAAAATTGTTTCGATTTCGGGTTTAGTAAGATCCCCCGTCCCTGTCTCAACAGTACAAAATTTTCTGGCTCTGAAAAAATTCACTTTTTCGGCCCTGCCTGGGCCCACGTACAGCCCCCTAGGCCCACAACAACCCAAGAATAATATTAAAATAATTAAAAAAATATAAAAATCTCATAATAATCCACAAAATCATAAAAATTACAAAACTTATGAAAATCAAATCAGATTAGCAAAAAGAATTAAGAATTAATAGCAATAATTAAATTACGTAAGATTTTTCCCAGCCTGAAAATTATTATTTTCCTGATACGGAGTAAATCACACAAAACGATCAAATATATTCACGCAATACTCAAAATAATTTTACAGTGCACAGAAATTACTAAATAGTATAATTCTATTATTACTGTTAAATAGTTAGAAAATTTGGGGTGTTACGTTAGCAAATGAGGGTCTCTCTTTCTAGAATGATGACCGGCTCAGAGATGGTAAATCGACAATACGAGGGTTTTCTACTTTCAATCTTTTTCAACTAAACAAAGTCCCTTTTTGATGAATTTTTCCCTTGCCTAAATCACGTGATTTTGTTAAGCATGTTGATAATGGTTTTCCTCTTTTGATCACCGAATTATAGGGGGTAGGTATGCTTTTAGGGTTGGTGAGTGCTACTAACTCCAAGTTACTTCGATAGAGATGTTCTGCATATCTTTGAGTGAGTTTCAAAGTGGTTGAGTTAGTAGCTGTGTTGAGGAAGCTAAGGTGGGATTTATAAGAGAATTTTATACTTTTTTGTACTTTTTTAAATCTTTAGTGTCAGAGGTTTGGTAAACCTTCCACACGATGAGATTTTCAATACACGTTTGTCTAGCTTCTCAATGCATACACTCCACCTCCAACATATCGGTAATTTTCACTTTCTTCCATTTCCTTTATTTCTTCTCGGTGTCTCTCTTCCCTTCTACATTTTATTTTTCTCTTCCTCCCATTTCATTTTTCTACTTTCTATTTTAGTGTATGTGTGTGTATGTGTGTGTGTCAGTGTTTTTTTTTTCTATACCAACTGGAATTGGAATGGAACCCGAAGCTGGACATCTGTCAAGGTGAAGGTTGCCGCGGAAGTCGTTGAACGATGGCTCTGACTCTAAACCCCTCCGTCCAGTTTTTTTTCCCTCATTTTTTCTCATTCAAATTTCTCACTTTTATTTGTATATTAAATCATGAACACGGGTTTCGCTGAAATAATCCTATAAAAGTGAACCCCGAATAAGAATAATGGAAATCCAATCTTCGGATAGATCAGTTCCACAGCATTGGTTAAGAAAGAAGGAGAATTTACGGAGCTAGGATGAGAATCTGATGGATGAGCTATTTGAGAAGCAGTTGGGTGGTGGTTTGCATAAAAGGAATAGGAGCAAAAATATGTTGGAAGAAAGGTTGGAAATTTTCAAGCATTTCCTCTATGTGTATAATTGAGGTGAGAATACATGCTCCCTTTGGTTCCATTTGAAGTTGTGTGCCATTTCCCTCTCCATTCTCTTTCAAAAAAAATTTCCTTTTCAGTATTCATTCTCCTATTGGATTAATTTTGCATCTAACCTCTATAGCTGTCATAGTCACATGGTGATACAGCTATGGTTAATTTTTTATGCAGTTATAAATTTTTGTGATTGCTTCTTTTTTAAAACATTCCTATATAATATGCTATACAATTTTAATGTATATTAGGTTCATATTACTTCACAAAATCGGCAACACAATTCCTTTGGATTAGGTTATGGATTTATCCATATCACTCCTTCAATAAAACTTTTTTTTATCGTATTCTGATTAGTGGATTTGATTCGAATGCTAATATATATATTCTTTCTATATAGGCATTTTTCCAAAGATGGTGGAGACAGCAAAGTAAAGATATGAAAATCAACTCAAAAAGGTATAATTTTTCCATAGCATCGCATTCCCTTTGGATCATGTTCAGAATTTAGGTATAGCATTTTTTTGGGCTCTTATGTGCAACATAAGTGGTTAAGCTCAGTAAACTCAAAAGATATAATTTTTCAATTTTAATCATTTTTTAATTGTATATTTACTGGAAGCTATGTCTTTTTCTATGTATATGAACTATAAAGGCATTTTAGAGTCTAAAGTGAGGTGTCTTATGAAATTGGTGATGTATAAATATGACTCTGACTTTTCTACTTTTATTTTCTAATATTTTCCATTATGGGTATGCTCTGTTTTGGTACTCTCTTTTTTTTTCTTTGACTATTTTGGTACTTTTGGATTGATCTTGAACGTCAAATTTAATTCCAACATTCAGTAATACCAATTCATGACATATACAGTTTGCACTTGAGAAATAAAGATCAGATTTAGGACTTTAAGTTATTGTTTTTGTATATTGTTATTTTTTAATCTTCTTTAATGTTATGCTCTCATTTGCTCTCTTGCTGGTTTTCTTTCTTTTCTTAGGGTAGAGGAGGAAAATGAAGGTTTGTTACTATTCTGTGCTCAACACTAATTTTACTATTTTTTGTTTGATTGATTTGTGATTTTTCTTTCCTCTCTTGGAAGTCATTAATTCAAATTTGATAGGGAATCCCAAATGTTACTAAGTGGCTTCCAGTACTCAAAAGGGGGGCTGAATTGAGTTTAAAAATTTTTTGTAAATACTTTTAAAATAAACACAAGTATAGAAGTGATTAAATAAAAGGAGAAATTGTGAGATGAAGAAGAAGAGCTTTAAGAAAAGTAAATAAACAAATATGCAATAAAATTAAATTACGTTAATTAAAGAGATAAAGAGAAGAAGAGCAAGCACAATATTTATCCTAGTTCGACCACTAACCCACTTGTAGTCTACGTCTAGTTCTCGAAAAACTATCCGAGATTTTTCACTATGTACACAAGCTTCAAAAGGTGCTCGCTACCGTTACAAAATAGAGCACTTTTCACACACAGGGAAACTCTACCCTTGTGCTAAAGTCTCAGCCTGCAGGAATACCTCACCCTTATACAAACCTTTGAAGGATACCTCACCCTCTTTGCAATAGAGCAGAAAATAGATGAAAAAAAACTCTCCTTAAGAGTGAATAATACAAATTGAAGTGCTAAAGGAGCTCACACAGAATATCTCACAGTTTTTGATCGAAAAGGAGCGTAGAAAATATAGTTCACGAGTTAGAGCAAGTAGAAAATTATTCAGAATGTTAGGCAATTTTAGAAATGACCCAAAGTCTGTATTTATAGAGAATTTCAATCAAAATAGTCATTGGGTGTAATAAATGCTCATTATGAAGACGTATACAAGCTTCTGATTCTATTTCAAAAACAGGGGTTATTCGAATAACCTTCATGTTATTCGAATAACACGTTCTCGTGAAAAACATTTTTAAAAGAGATTATTCGAATAACATATGTGTTATTCGAATAACACAGATAAAAACTATGTTCTGTGAAAACAGGTCCATTCAAATAACCTTGTGTTATTGGAATAGCTTTCATATAAAAGCTTTTCTGAAAGACTTTGTTATTCGAATAGCTAATGTGCTATTCGAATAGCACTTTTGAAAAATAGACGCATAGAAAAGATTTCAACAACTTTATTCAAATAACTCAATGTTATTCGAATAATTTTGTTGCAAACTAAAAAGGTCTTGTCCTTCTTTATTCGAATAATGTTGTCTTTATTCCTATAACTATGTTTGAAAAACAATTTTAAAACTTTCTAAAAACTTTCAGATTTATTCGTTAAAATTATTAAAACCATTTTTCTTTTTTCTTGGAAAAATAGTGAGATACTAAGAGAGCTCCATATATAAAGACTCTAAGTCTTAAAACTATTCTTAAAAGATCTTGGACTTGATCTTCCTATCATTCCCATCATCTTCATTTTTGTCTTCATGTTTGTTATCATTAAAACCATTCTTCAAAGACATATGTTCAATCACATTCTCCCCTTTTTTGATGATGACAAACTAGCATTGAGAAAAGAATTAGTGCATATAATTAGAATTCACAAAGAGGTATTAAAAGCTTACTCCCCTCTTTAATTATAAGAGGTAACGTATATCAGAGATGTGCGCAGCTCCCCTTTACTTTTAGAATCCAATTTCTCTTTATAAGTTTACCTGTCTTTTCTCAAATAAATACAAATTTTCAAATTTTTCTCACCCTTTTGTCATCAGCAAAAAGGAGGGCTAAGTCCCATAGATAAATATCAAAAAAAGTAAGTACAGGGAATAATAATAAAGAGGAGGCCATGGTGATTGGAGGTTTGGAAGAGAAAGAGAGAGAGAGACAACAATGGTGGAGGGGAGCAAAGAGATGGTGGCGGCGTGGGCAGGGGAGAAAGGAACCAGAAAGAAGAAACAGAGAGAAAGGGAAAAAATGAAGTAGCTTCGAACGCGCGGTGTGGGCTTTAAATAGGAGGCCTGAAATTATTCGAATAACAAAGGGGGTTATTCGAATAACCCTTCGTGGAAACCCAAAAGTCATAGGATTCCAGCTAGGACTTATTCGAATAGCTGAAGATCTATTCGAATAGAGATGCAGGGAAAGCCAAACGTTGTGGTCTTTTATCAGGTTTTTTTTGAACAAAGCTAGAGTTATTCGAATAGGGCAGAAAACAGGCACAAAGAGCTGCACAAACGAGTTACAGTTTATTCGAATAAGCTAAGCTTTATTTGAATGAAGTTGAAACTGTAGCACATAGAAAACTGACATGGAAGTCAGTTTATTCGAATAAGCTAGGCTTTATTTGAATAACACAGAGATCAAATGAAAGAATTGTAGTTGCTAAACGTCAGTTTATTCAAATAAATGAATTGTTATTCGAATAATACTGATACACAACACCATTTTTGAGCGGCTGACTGATTTTTATTCGAATAAGTTTAGATTTATTAGAATAAATCCATTAGAAAAATAGTAAAACACACATCCATGAATGAATAATAAGAGAGGAAAACTTACCCAAAGATACAATACCTGTAAAACAAGATTTGGGATATCTCCAACGCTCAAGTTAATAATAATTCAAGGCTAATAAATCCATATTTAAGCAATAATTACAAACATTTATATGTTGGATTGACCAATTATGCCCAATTCTCCTCTAATATAAAAGAATGCTTCTTTTGCTAGGGGTTTGGTGAAAATATCTACAAGTTGCTTAGATGTTTCAACAAATTCAAGAATGCAATCCCTTTTTTGGACGTGATCTCTGATAAAATGATGTCTTATCTCTATATGCTTTGTTCTAGAATGCAAAATGGGATTCTTAGAGAGATTTATTGCACTAGTGTTATCACATCTTATCGGGATGTGATCAAGCTGAAGACCATAGTCTAAAAGTTATTACTTCATCCATAGGATTTGAGCACAACAACTCTCGGCTGTAACATATTCAGCCTCAGCGGTAGACAAAGCCACACTATTTTGTTTCTTGCTATGCCAAGAAACTAAAGAACTACCAAACAAGTGGCATGTCCCACTACCAAACAAGTGGCATGTCCCACTAGAATAGCCTATTAGGCTGCATGAGGCACCCTTAGGTACCACAAGCCCATTTGTGAAGTGCCTACTAGGTACTTCATTATACGTTTAACAACACTTAGATGAGATTCCTTAGGATTAGCCTGATATCTAGCACACATGTATACACTAAACATAATATCTGGCCTACTAGTAGTAAGTTAGAGGAGAGATCCAATCATACATCTGTATTTCGTTATTTCTAAGGATTTACCTCCTTCATCATTGTCCAAATAGCAAGAGGTGTCCATTGGAGTGGCCATGTGTTTAGCGCTGTTCATTTCAAACTTTTTGAGCAGTTCCTTGCAGTATTTGGTTTGACTTATGAAGGTCCCTTCCTTTGTTTGTTTGATTTGAAGTCCGAGGAAGAAATTGAGCTCTCTCATCATCGACATTTCAAATTCATTCTGCATTGTCTTAGCAAATTCCTTGCAAAAGGATTCATTAGTAGCACCAAAAATAATATCATTCACATATACTTGTACAAGAAGAATATCATGCTAATTATTTTTAATAAAAAGGGTAGTATCAACTTTTTCTCTTGAAAAATCATTTTCTAAAAGAAACTTACTCAACCTTTCATACCAAGCTCTAGGAGCTTGTTTTAAGCCATACAAGGCCTTTTTAAGTTTAAAAACATGGTTGGGTAGTTCATGATTTTCAAAACCTGGAGGTTGTTCAACGTATACCTCCTCTTGAATAAAACCATTTAGAAAAGCACTTTTAACATCCATTTGATATAATTTAAAATCCATTATGCAAGCATATGCAAGTAATATTCTAATAGCTTTTAATCTAGCTACAGGTGCATAGGTTTCTTCATAATCTATTCCTTCTTCTTGATTATATCCTTTAGCGACCAACCTAGCTTTATTTCTTGTTATTAATCCATTTTCATCTAGTTTATTTCTAAAAACCCATTTAGTGCCAATTATAGGATGATCGTTAGGCCTAGGAACTAATTCTCAAACTTGATTTCTTTCAAATTGATTTAATTCCTCTTGCATAGCTAAAAACCAATGTTCATCATCAAAAGCTTTAATTATATCTTTAGGTTCAATTTGAGAAACAAAGGCTAAGTGATTACATACATTTCTAAGGGAATTGCAAGTACTTACACCTTTAGACACATCACCTATAATTTGATCAAGAGAATGATATTTTGAAGTCCGCCATTCTTTGGGAAGGTCCAAGATTTGTGAATCCTCTTGTCATTACTTATCTTCTTGAGTTTCTTCTTGCTCCTTGATTTCTCTTTCTTTGCTGTCCAAATGTGTTTCCGCTAAGATTTCTGCAACATCATCAACAAAGTCCTTTCTCGGCCCATTTGGATTAGATTCGTCAAAGGCAACATGAATAGACTCTTCAATAGTCATAGTTCTTTTATTATAAATACGAGAAGTCTTACTATGATTGAATAACCAAGAAATATACTCTCATCAGACTTAGCATCAAACTTTTCCAAGTTATCCTTTTCATTATTTAAAACAAAACATTTAGATCCAAAAACATGAAAATATGAAATATTTGGCTTTCTTTCCTTGTACAATTCATATGGGGTTTTCTTTAAAATTGACCTTATCAGGACCCTATTCATCACATAACACGTGGTATTAATCGCATCAGCCTAGAAATACTTAGAAAGAGAAGCTTTATTGAGCATAGTTCTCGCCATTTCTTCTAAAGATCGATTTTTCCTTTCTACAACTCCATTTTGTTGTGGAGTTCTAGGAGCAAAAAAATTATGCTCAATGCCATGTTCATCACAAAAATTTTCAAAAACATGATTTTCAAATTCACCACCATGGTCACTTCTTATGGATGTAATTGAAAAACCTTTTTCATTTTGGATAACTTTGGCAAGTTTCTTAAATGCTAGAAATGCATCACTTTTATGAAAAAGAAATAAAGTCCATGTGAACCTAGAAAAATCGTCCACAATCACCAAGGCATAGTAATTTCCACCAAAGCTCATAGTTCTAGATGGTCCAAAAAGATCCATGTGCAAAAGTTGTAAGAGTCTAGCAGTTGAAATAACATTTTTAGCTTTAAAAGAGACTTTTACTTATTTTTCCTTTTGACATGCATCACATAATTTATCTTTTATAAAATTGAGCTTGGGTAGTCCAATTATTAGCTCTTTAGAAACCAACTTTTTTAGATGATCCATGTGAATGTGTGCAATTCTCCTATGCCATAACCATGATTCATCTTCTTTACTTAAAAGGCATTTCGCATCATTTGAGGATATATCATCAAGGCTAATCATATAAATATTATTAACTCTATAACCCACAAATTTAACATGCTTATCATTTTTACCTTCGATAATGCAACAGTTAGAATAAAAAATTACTCTATTTCCTTTATCACATAATTTGCTAATACTAAACAAGTTATGTTTCAAACCTTCAACAAGCAACACATTATTAATAGAAGAATTAGGATTCTTGCCGACTTTGCCGACTCCAAGAATCTTTCCTTTGTTGTTATCTCCATAAGTTACATGCCCATGAGTTTTGGGAACAAGGAAGGAGAATTTGGAGTCGTCTCCGGTCATGTGCTTGGAGCAGCTACTATTGAAATACCAATTTGAGCTCTTGACCTTCAAGCACACCTACAATGCAAGTTCAAATTTTAACTTTTGGTACCCAAATTTTCTTGGGTCCTCATGTGTCAGTTTTGGGTATAGTACCCTTGGGAACCCAAACCATTTTTATTCCAATTTTAGTGTTAATGTTTTTCCTAGCATTACATGTTGATGCACTGTGTCCTTTCTTTTCACAATAAAAATATTTAATAAAAGGACTACTTGAAGTACTTGAATGTATAAAGAAATTTTTATATAATTTTTGTTAATTTTTTGGGTTATAACCTATCCCAACTTTTTGAAAAATCACTCTTTGTTTTCCTAATAAAATATTTAAATTGTCCCTTCCAAAAGTGAATTTAGAAAGAGTATTCTTTAAATCTTCAATTTCTTTTTCAAGCACATGACATGAAGAACAAGATGAAGATGAAGAAGCATATGAAGAATAAGTGGTGCATGCATTAATAATTCCCAAAGTTTCATTTTCAATTGTTAATTCTTCAATTTCTTTATTTAAAATAAGAATTTGGTTTTCTAAAGACGAAATCGTTTTCATAGATGTAGAAATTAATTTAGTGAGCTTTAAAGATTCGTCATGTAATTCGTCAAAGGCATCTTGTAATTCATTGTAAGATGGCAATAAAGTAGTATTAGAACTTACCTCATTTTTGCTTTCTTCTTCTTCTCCTTTGGCCATATGACATAGATGGGCTTCCTCATTATCTGAGCTATCAGTTGAGTCTATATCGTTGTCGTCACATGCTATATAGGTTTTTCTTCCTTTTCTTTCCTTAAAGGGTTTCTTTTCAAATTTCTCCATCTTCTTTTGGTAAACTGGGCACTCCATTTTCATGTGACTCAATTTGTCGCATTCATAGCAAGTTGGAGTTGACATGCTCCTTCCTTTTTGTGATAGGTTTTCTTTGGAGGAAAAGAAAATCTTCTTTGTGTTCCCTTCTTCGTGAGAAATTTTCCAAATTTTTTAACAAAAAGACTAAAGTTTTCTTCATTTACCTCGATGTTTTTTTAGCCTTCTTCATCCTCTTCATCATCATTGTTAATTGTTGAGGAATTGACTTTGAGCGCTATCCCCTTTTTCTTTTTATCATGCTCTTCACTTTGACTTAATCTGCTTAGTTCCAGTTCGTGCTCATGAAGTTTTCCAAAGAGAGTAGCTAGTGTCATTGTCAACAAGTCCCTCGATTCTGATATGGCTATTACCTTAGGTTGCCAAATCCTGCTTAGACATCTTAAAACTTTGTTAATCAAATCTTCATTAGAAAAACTCTTACCTAATGATGCAAGATGATTTACGATGTGGGTGAACCTCTTTTGGATTTCCTGAATGCTTTCTCCTTAGTTCATTCTAAATAATTCATATTCACGAGTTAAAGAATTAATTCGCGACCTCTTCACTTCACTAGTACCCTCATGGGTAACTTATAAAGTGTCCCACATTTCTTTAGCAGTTTTGCAATTTGAAATTCTAAAAAACTCATCATATCTCAAAGCAATGGTAATAACATTTTTGACTTTTAAATTATGTTGAACTTTTCTTTTATCCTCATCAGACCATTTACTCCTTGGTGTTTCGGTCCTTACACCATCGACCTCATGCGTAGGTATAAATGTGCCATTTTTTATAGCATCCCACACATCTAAATTAATAGCTTCGATGAAGATTTTCATTCTTTCCTTCCAATATGCATAACCATCCCCATTGAAAAAGGGTGATCGGTTCATGGAAGATCCTTCTGAAAAAATATTTGAAAAAGTCATGTTCTCTTAAAGCTGCTAAACTCTTTATACGAAAGTCTAGCTCTGATACCACTTGTTACCAAGTGGCTTCCAGTACTCAAGAGGGGGTGAATTGAGTTAAAAAAACTTTTTGCAAATACTTTTAAAATAAATACAAGTATAGAAGCGATTAAATAAAAGGAGAAATTGCGAGATGAAGAAGAAGAGCTTTAAGAAAAGTAAATAAACAAATATGCAATAAAATTAAATTACGTTAATTAAAGAGATAAAGAGAAGAAGAACAGGTACAATATTTATCCTGGTTCGACCACTAACCCACTTGTGATCTACGTCTAGTCTTCGAAAAACTATCCGAGATTTTTCACTATGTATACAAGCTTCAAAAGGTGCTTGCTATCGTTACAAAATAAAGCATTTTTTACACACAAGAAAACTCTACCCTTGTGCTAAAGTCTCAGCCTGCAGGGATACCTCACCCTTATACAAACCTTTGAGGGATACCTCACTCTCTTTACAATAGAGCAGAAAATAGATGAAAAAAAAACTCTCCTTAAGAGTGAATAATACAAATTGAAGTGCTAAAAGAGCTCACACAGAATATCTCACAGTTTTTGATCGAAAAAGAGCGTAGAAAATATAGTTCACGAGTTAGAGCAAGTAAAAAATTATTCAGAATGTTTGGCAATTTTAGAAATGACCCAAAGTCTGTATTTTTAGAGAAATTCAATCAAAATAGCCATTGGGTGTAATAAACGCTCATTATGAAGATGTATACGAGCTTCTGATTCTATTTCAGAAACAAGGGTTATTCGAATAACCTTCATGTTATTCGAATAACACGTTCTCGTGAAAAACATTTTTAAAAGAGGTTATTCTAATAACATATGTGTTATTCGAATAACACAGATAAAAATTGTGTTCTGTGAAAACAAGTCTATTCGAATAACCTTGTGTTATTTGAATAGCTTTCATATAAAAGCTTTTCTGAAAGACTTTGTTATTCGAATAGCTAATGTGTTATTCAAATAGCACTTTTGAAAAACAGACGCATAAAAAAGATTTCAAAAACTTTATTCGAATAACTTAATGTTATTCGAATAATTCTGTTGCAAACAAAAAAGGTCTTGTCCTTCTTTATTCGAATAATGTTACCTTTATTCGAATAACTATGTTTGAAAAACAATTTTAAAACTTTCTAAAAACTTTCAGATTTATTCATTAAAATTATTAAAACTATTTTTCTCTTTTCTTGCAAAAACAGTGAGATACTAAGAGAGCTCTGTATACAAAGACTCTAAGTCCTAAAACTATTCTTAAAAGATCTTGGACTTGGTCTTCTCATCATCTTCATTTCTGTCTTCATGTTTGTTATCATCAAAACCATTTTTCACAGACATATGTTCAATCACACCAAATGGAGCAAGTGATTGATTTGTGCTCCATGCAAACTCAGACCCTCAATTCGAGTAACCCCACTTTGAAGACCTACAATTTGGAAGCTGTGAAGCCATTGAATCAAATTGCATTTGATATGGCATGTGAGAGAATGAAGGTTTGCTAAATTTCTATATTTGATGGATTAGTGAAAGTGAACATGCAAAATGTGCACGTTGTGGTCCAATTGTGTAGGTTTGTAATGCTAGGTGAATTCTGATGTTGAAAATAATTGTTTACAAGTAGATATTATTTCAATAGATTTCTTAATGAATTTGCCATTTAGATTGAAGCAACCTATGCTTAAAACAACTGCTCAAGTTTGATCTTCACTTCAATTTTCTAAAAATCAAAAGGAGCATATGCTCGTGGTAAATTCTTAATAAGATTTAAATTAATTAACATGTGGCTTATTGATACACAAAGACAAGTGCATTTTGAAGTCACATACTCTGGTCTTTGTACTGATATCCAAATAAAGAGACAGTTGATTTCCAGTGTTAAGGTTATAACTACTTCTCTAAATAATTTTTTCCCATCAAGTGAATGCAATGGAAGATTTTGATTACTTGATTGTTTACTTCTCTTAATTGCACTTTTTTTTTATTTGTTGCCAAGTTATGTATGGATAGCCTCTTAATCAACTTGTGGTATCAGTCTTAAGCATACTTACTTTCATATGTAAGCATGCTGCTGTTAGTTAAATTAAAAGAGGTGAATGAGAAGTTTGATATCCCCTTATCATACAAATAAGATAAGAAGTTTCATTAACATGCACATAGAGAGGGTATATGGTAAATCTCACATAGCAGAACCGTAGAAGGAATAAGATTATCAAGTTATAGCATTTTTGTACAATATGTCTTTGATAAGATGGTTCTCATTTTGATTAAGGCAACTTGGTGATGGTTGCTTCTGTGTTCTGATGTGTGATAATTATTAGTTGTTAAAGTTTTGAAGGATGATATCTCTGCTTTATATTTTTCCTATTAAGAAAGATTTTGTGGTTTGAATTGATTTTGTGTCCTTCATAGAGTGCCTATTGATGAAGGGGATATATGCAAGATGCATCTTTTGCATTTATAAGTCACTAACTTAGAATTGGCAAATTAGCAATTGTGTAAGCTTAAGAACGAACCTGTCAAGCATGTCTAGACAAACCTGTGCTAGATATGGTATGTTATTGAATCAGCATATACTTAGTATCTATAGTTGATTGTGTTAAGCTAAAAGCAAGTGTGAAGTTACATAAGAGTGCTTTTGATCTTTCATTTTGATAGCTTTCTTATATTTTTCTGTTAGTTTTAGTGATGAGTTTTGCTTAGTTCTTCCATCCTCAGCTAGATTGTGCTTGTGCTGCAAGAAAAATGGATTTTTATTTATTTTTTAATTTTTGTAAATCAAGCCTCAAAACAGAGAATCCAAGTATTCAGAGAAGTGACAAGTTTTTGGTGTGTATATTGTAAATTAACATTAATTGAATTGGGGCTCTGTGGTATTTGATTATACTTATATGCGTCCTATATGGATTTTGTTTTTCCATGTTGTAAAATTCCTTTCAGGTCTGTCTTAGTTGTTTACTTGCATTGTTCAGTTCGCGTAATGTGATTCTTGGGTAAGGATAAGGTTTTTAATTGGTATGGCTGTTTACTGATCTGGATCAATCTCATTGGGCAAGTTGTATCTTTACTCTGATCCGATTTGTTGTAGGTTCGTTCAAGGAGTATATTTGCATGCAATTTTTAGTTTCACTCACTTCAAACCTACAACTAAAAGCCCTTTCAATTATATAAATGTAAATTTGCTGGAAGTAGCTTACTTATTTGAGCAGCTCTAATTTCTAACAAGAATATAGCTGTTACAGGAAAAGCAAATCAGATAAAAGAATGCTACTACAGTAATGTCTGTAAAAGGGATCGAATCTTCTTCTTTTACCATGTGCGCTGCTACCTTCCTCATGCACTCTCTATAGTTGGAACATTTATGTGTAAATTGCCTTCTGTTGCAACTATACTACCTTTCATGAAATTTACTATTTCAAATTAAAGCTAATTGTTTATTTTCCCCTTTTCTTCTCTTGGTGTGGTCATTGTGCATTAGCCTCATGTTGTATTGTTCATTTCATTCTTTGTCTAGGTTTAACTGTTACTGGAAAAAGATTGAAGAATTTGTTGGATCAAGGACAGTTATCGAGGTACAAAAATACTTTCTTCACTAAAAGTGCATCATTATCATTTTACATTATGTGTTTTGAATCTAGACCAAAACCAAAAATCTATTTTACTGAAATAATAACTGAACATGTCAATAGATCAAAACTTTAAGTGTCATGTTCATGCACTTTCAATTTGCCTGAAATATATCATGCTTGGTGGCAGGGTGGATATTGGATTGTATTTCACTCTAGTTTGTTAATATGCTGAATTTAAACTTATGTGTTTGAGCTAGATTGTGTTCAAAGGTTCGTTTTGTTCTAAATGTGTGGCAGTTGAAATGATGGTTTTGATCTCCTTCCTTCAATGTTTTGTATGATATGGATTTCTCAAGAGATTTGTCATAATCAGATCCAATCATGGTTTTAAATACGAGTTCCTGTTATGTCTTAGAATGCAAGAATTGTGTAGACCCTTTATTAATTACTTACTTGGTTCTAAGTTAAAAATCACAATTCTGCATGTTTGCTAATTGACATAATGTCGAATTCATGCCACTAGAAGTTTTAGGACCTATGCTATGCAAGCTATAGGAAACACTTTCCCGTATGATATTGGCTTCATATTGGTTGCTTAACGTAATATTGAAAATCAATGGGCGATTGGTTTATCTTTTCTTTTTTTTAAAAAAATTATTGCATAATGATTTTCTTCAAGGTGTGAGGACTGTTGTGTTGTTGGTGTCTCGGGTATTCTAGTTGGATTGTATGATTTGCCTAATTCCTTTAATTGTTGAGTTTTCCTTCTCAAAATTTTTGTTTAGGTGTATCCAATTCTGTTTGTAGAGAAGTGCATATAAAACTATTTTATTAAAAATCCTCAAGTTCATTTATTAAACTGTTTTATTAAATTGGAGAATAAAGAAAGGAAGGAAAGCCTAGATCCACATATCATTTTCAGGTCTTATTAAATTAGTTAGTATTATTATATTGTTTCAATATAACTGAACTCATGTTTAATATTTTGTCTTTTTATGCAACAACTTATTTGGGTATTAGTTTGTTAATTGAAGAATATACTTGCTGATTTTGTTTGGTCCATGTTGGTGAGACCGTAATCACATATTAGGCTGCTTATCAAAAATGGATAACATGTTGATTGTAAACTGCAGTGGCCTAAAAGGAGAGAAACAGAATGCCAAATTGGACTAGGCTGGTACAAGTTTTGCCGACCAAAACCTTGGCTAATAATGGAGATGTCCTTGATTTTTTGGCATTGGATGTTGTTAATGGTGTGTTTGTTTCAAGTAGGTGCAAGCAAAGCAAGTAATGTATGTGGAAGGCAGTAGCAGCTGGAAACTTTTGTGTTTTTGAGAGATAGGAGTAGTGGATTTGCTGATGTAGCGCTATTGTCTGTTTTGTATGTAGTTATATTGCATGTTAGACATACATGCTATGTTTTGTCTGAGACTTGAAGTTCTATGTTTGTTAAGTCTTAAATTTTTTTCCTTTATATTTATTTTATATTTGTGTTAACTGGCTTGAGGTGCAAACAGGGATCTACATTTCTAGCTAAGTGAAAATATGGTGTTTTTATCGTGCTTATAAATGGTTCATTGTTATAAATCCTTTTTCTTCTCGCATACAAGCTGGGAATGCCAAATATATTGTTGATTTATTGTTATCTCTTATTTATGCTAATGCCTGACACTCTATTCAATGGACATGATAAACAAGTGTCGTGCTCATTCTACAGTCTATATCCAATTTATTTCTTTTATCTCTAAAATAAGATAGTTGTGTATGCTAATATTTATGTAAGATTTAATCAAAACAACACTTCAATTATTCTTGATACATCCAATTATACGGTGCACATATAGATATAGATGGTGAAGAAGTTTGTAGTCTTTTATATCAAAAGAATGGTCTGCCCAACTTAAAGTATATAACACAATTAAAATTGTTATCCGTGCATTGCACAGGTAAACACACTAGTGTTAACATATTAGTCATGTGATATTATGTTTGAACAATTAATAATTTTTTAACAAAAAATATTAATTAACGAATTCATCATTAAATAATATATGAAACTAATTATTTTTTTAGTAAAAATAATTAATATTTAATATATTTAAAATAAGGGTAATATAATAACAATATAATTATAATTTTCAAATAATAAAATAGAAACTTTCCTCCTTTCTATTATTAAGTATCTAAATGATAGTATAAAACGAATTTTATTTCATTTCATTTCATTATATCTTATCATATTTTATTCTATTTTATTCATTATTAAATATCAGAGAAATCTTTATCTAAACCATAAACACTTAATTAGGTGTACTGGATAAATCATGATTGAGTATTTTTATGGATAATTATATTACACAATTAATTTCACAAAAATCAATAATAATATTAAGTTTTGATTGACTTGATGCACCTAACTATAATATCTATAGTTTAAGTAAGAATTTCTGTCCACCATAACCTAAAACTGATGTAGTGACTTTCCATCATTGCTTAACGCTCAATCTCTACAGGCGTCCTTTAGACGATCTCCATCGTTGCTACTTGCTCAATGTCTTCGCCTTCTCAATCATCTCAAATTCGTTTGATGAAGCTGCATCTTCTCTGGAATAATCTAAAATCGAAGAAAATTTAATGATTGCTTTGGGAGAGAGAAAAAGAGAGAATGAGAAAGACAGAAATACCAAAGTTGAGGATCGTACATGTTCTTCTTATCTTCATTTGTGCTCGGGCCAATTTGCAATGGCAGCTGCAAATGTTCCGTCACGCGTCAGATACCACCACCGTTCATGGACAAAGCAAAGCAGCGACCTGTGCCTCCAGCAGGTGGCACAGGGTGTTATGGAACTGGTACGATGGGTCGCCAGAAAAGGATGGAGATTGTCGCCGGAATGCCATGGTGATTGTTACCCGGAGTGGTGTGGTGAACCTGAAAGGTGGGCTTCGATTTCGTAAAGTAAGAACCGTGGAAGAGTGAGAATATCATTGATCGATGTTGCTCATTCCATTGGAATACTAAGAAGTCACTGTACCTCAAGCTAAGAATATAACTGCTGATGGTCAAAGGAGATTCAATTGATGTACTAAAAGGCAGGAACCGAAACTGATGTGAAGAAAGAAAGCCTAGATTACTCAAAATGTGATAACGTGGTTGAAAGG
Source organism: Ormosia semicastrata (assembly GCA_029884595.1). Classification (NCBI taxonomy): domain Eukaryota; kingdom Viridiplantae; phylum Streptophyta; class Magnoliopsida; order Fabales; family Fabaceae; genus Ormosia; species Ormosia semicastrata. The sequence continues at coordinate 10,309,975 of JAQQTO010000062.1, read as the reverse complement.
AAGAGGAAACAGTAACAACCTAAATCAGTAATAAATCTGACGAAGGTGAAAAATTCCTGTAAGGAAGCTTTTGAAAGAAGCTTATGTGGCGGTTAAAGTAAGATTATAATTATAAATTTATAATAGTTGACATGACAGTCCTAGTACTTGAGCCTACTTTTATAGAAAAAAAAATATCCCCTACTTTTATATATAATAATAATAATAATAAAAATAATAATTTCTAATAAAAAATAAATTAATAAAGAGATTAAGAATCACATAGCCAATTAATTATAATTATAATTTTTTTACCTCATTTTTTTATATTATTTTTTATATTATTCTTTATATCATTAATTATATTATTTTTTATTATTTTTTTCAATTTAATCACAACTATTAAAAACTAATATATAAAATAATTTTTATTAAAAAATAATGTATGAAGATATTTTTTAATTAATTATGTGGTAACCAGAAATCAATATCGCTCATGTATATATGACGAAAATCTGCATGAACCAACATGAATCGACAAGACAACAACTTCGATGAAGAATAATCACACTAAGCCATAAAATTAGTTATTATTGTACTATGGTGTTAAATCAAGCAGCTCATTCCGATTAAATGATTGATTTATCATTTAACACATTATTTTTAATTTTTTTGAAGTAATTAGTTTTCAAAAGATATTAATCACAATAAAATAGCAATTTATTATTGTTCCATAATGAGATTTGAGTCTTATTTGGCTAAGTTCATCCATATTGGGGACAATAACCTTACATAAGAAATAAAAGAAATGTCTCCTATCAAGAAATATAAGGAAGGTCAACTCTTGGCAAAGAATATGCAATGAAGCTTCTCCCTATCACTTAAATGACTTATTTACCTTTCTTTTTGACATAGTATCCATGTTACTCTTCCTTATATAAGTATGATACTGTAACTTTATGGTAAGTATATTTTCTCTCATCTTCTACTCAAAAGGTCCTAACTTACTTAAATGTTAAAGTATCTTTACAAGTATCAAACTTCCCTATTTCAACACTCAAGGGAGTTGTTAGAGTGGAGTTCAACCTTTTTAAGGTGTTTACGTCATCCTTAAAGTTCAGACTAGAACAATTTTATATTATTTTTTAATTTTTAAAATAAAATTTATTATTATAGAATAATCTCTTTTTAATTATAAATTTTTATCTAAAAAATAATTATTTAAAGATAATTTTAAAAATATACAACAATGTATAATATATCTCTAATGCAACATGTATTAAAATCTTTTTTATCAACATTCATTTCAATTATTAATTTTCTCTTTAAACAAATTGGGTTGTGAAGAGTTTTTTTTTTTTCTCTGGTATAGATTGTTGTGAAGAGTTTGTTTTTCAAAGTTTGTGAAAGTAGTATTTCTTTAAGGAAAAAATAGCATTACATAATTGGTTGAGGGTTGGAGCCACCGTCCTTCGTTTTTGGGCTAAATCTATTGTCCAGCGCAAATCAATTAACTTCATAACTGATGAGAATAAAAACATTTTTATTATCGAGCTTGTAACTAAATTAACACCAGCTCAAGTCTTTTAAGACTTGAGTGTAATGTTGATATCAGAAATTTGATCCTTCCCAAAACCTCTTTATCCCCTCCCCTACCTAAATGCACCTCTAATGTAAAAAAATAAAATAAACAAAATGGCCTGACCTAACCCGTCATGGGTTAAGCTGCTTAAATGACGAAGAATGGTTTGCCCTATGTTTTATACGGGTAACAATATGACCAATATGGATTTGGTCCTATAGTTTGTGCACTAATGGGCTGGCCCGTTAACTTGGTCAAATTTTTTTTGTGAGCCCACCCATCTCATGCTCTATTAATTATCCTGGTTAACCCACACATCTAGCACTACAACAGCCAATGCGCTCAGTCTAGATAAATCATCAACCTTACCTTGAGCCACTGTCGTGAACCACCCTTGCACCAAATTTAGCGTGAGTCTTCCTACCCTTGGCTCATGTGTGGTGTGGACATTGGAGGTGGCTCAAAGCAAAAACAAAAAACAAAAACAAAAAACAAAAATTAAAAATAAAAACAAAAACAAAAACAAAAACAAGGTGAAGGTTCGTGGTGCTTTTGGGCATCGTGCTTGTGGCTGTCTTATGGTGACATCGCTTCGCATGTCTCCTATCATTATCACAACTTGTGTGTCATGCTTGTGGTGTGGCCTGCTTGTGAGTGCACTATAATATTCATTCTAAATTAAATATGACAGTATTTTATTTTGTATTCTGTATTCATAACACATGTATAATTTATTAAATTGTTATAAGGGACGTATATGAAATTAAAAAATTTTGCGTACAAGGGACGTATGTGAAATTAAAAATTTTTGCGTACAAATTGAATTATTTATTTATAACGAATCCGAAAGACTGACAGAAGAATTTCTAAAACGCTGGAATTTCTTAAAAATATTTATAAGATACATTAAATGAAAATTTAAGAAAAGTTGAGTAAAATAAAGTTTTAAACCCTAAGTGACTAAGCTAAATAATTGGTTAGTAATTTAGTTAGTTTGTGGAGCTAAATTAGCAACTAAGTTAGGTTAGTTTGGTAAGAGTAACTAAGTGTCATCATGAACCAACCATGAACCAATGAAAACCTAGCCATTTGGTAAGTTTTCTATTGGTTAGAAACTTGGAGAAGTTACACTTGTTAGACTTGTCATTAGATGGATGGAAAATATAAAAGGAAAAGAATTGAAAGGAAAAAGAAAAAGATGAACACTTGAAGATTCTAGAGGTTTCGGCCAAGGAAGAAGGCGGAGGAAAAAGAGAAGAAAAATAAGAGAAAAAAGAAGAAAAACCAAGAAACAAGAATGATCAAGGGTTTCCAAGTTCATCCACCAAGTGATTAAGCCAAGAATATCACATTTTTCATCTTAGTTTCATCTAACTTGAGGTAGGGAGTCATACCTTTCCTCTAAAGTTTTCTTGAGTTTTTCTTGTTTCTAATAGTGTTCTAGTATGCTTTTCACCATGTCTTTGAATCAAGAAATCTTGTTTATGACTATTTTTGTTAGTTTAAAACCCTAGGTTAGTAAGACTTAAATTGTATTCTTAATATTTTGTTTGGGTTTTTATGGAAGTTTATTGAAGAATAAGGTTGTTGGTGGAGAAGAATCATAAGGATGATGTTAATTTTGAGAAATTATGGTCAATAAATGAATATTTAAGAACTAGGGTTTTATTTAAATTAATTTGAGAATTTTTGTCTAAACTTTGATTTAATGTGAAATTGATACTAAAAATAAACTTTTGATGCTAGAAATACTCTAGAAATGACGAGAATGAGAAGAAAATATTCTTTGTCACAATTTAATGTTTTCGGCCAAGCATGCAATTAAGATTAAATTTACTTGTTAATGAATTTTATTGTATTTTATTGTTATAATTATAGAAATAAATGATATAGATTTTATTGATATTGAAATCTTGAGTAAATGATTGATTATGTTAATGTCACAAATTATGAACTACTAATGTAGTTTTGATGAAAGAATGATATTCAAAGTTGTGACATTTTATTAATTGACTTTGAGCCTAAAGATGTGACATTGATATTTAAGAGAAAAAAAAGTATGTCTTCTAGGACCCATTAAGGTGACTCCATGGGGCTAAGGCACAGTGGAACTTAATGGAGAGTCTTACATAGGTCACTTTATTGAGCTCCATATCTCCCTTCCTAGGGCATGTAGGGTGATCACTTTTATTGGGTTCCTTGATTGGAATGACTACAGTTAGGGGACGCCCTAGAAAGTTTGAAATCTCAATTATGATATGTTATGTTATTGGCCATGTGAGCAAAAAGAGAAAGTAAAATTTAATGGAAAGTGAAATGATACTATTTAGTATGTATTTTATTGATATAAAGTAAAATTATGTAGTACTTTATTTGAAAAGTATTTTTTGCAGTGAATGCAGCCAGACATAGCATAGTTCAAAATAAATGATTTTCTTAACTGTGTGATTTCCTTACTGAGAATTATAAATTCTCATCCCTTATCTGTTATATTCAGATAAACATGATGGTACGCATCACTCTATTAACTGATATAGATGCTCACTTTGTGTTTTGTCTTACTACTGAAGAATTTCATTTGGTTGTAAATGAATGTATATAGCTGACTTGATTGCATTATGGGTGTGCACTGTCTATTAATGTACAGACCTCATTTATTTATTTAGACATTTGAGATGCCTTCTTTTTGTAATTTTTTAACTTTTAGGGTTCTGTAAATATTATAGACAAATGTACTAGCACACTGAATGTAAATATTAATTATAAATGTAGTTAATGTGATACTAAAAATTTCTTGTTTGTATTTTATTAGAATTATATTTCAGTGATACATGAGTCTTATAATTTTACAACTACAAATAATAATTTCAACTTAATTAATTTAAAAATCACACTAATTCCATTACGTATTTAATTGTTGCACATTTTTAATTAAATCTTAAATAAATAAGGAAATACGTAATATTTTATCAGCGTTAAGTAAATATAAATTTAAATGAGATACGTAGCAATTATTTAGTATATTATTAAAATTAAATTAAATTACTATTAGGATGTTACACACACAGCATGGTGGCTACTCATAGTGAATAAGGCATTGCTTAGGTCCTTACTCTTTGCTAAAAGCTTGAAACAGTAAATCCTTAATTTTTTTTTGTCATAAAAGTTGAAAATCCATTAAATTGGGCCAAGGCCCAAGCCAACAATGCTACAATACAACAATAGTTTGATTAAGAGCAAGTACGCTTGTTAGTACAAACACAATCTTCTATGATAGAACCCAAAGACTTAGGGAACTCTCACTCTTGTCTACTTGGATCATGGCAGTCACGGATGGGGGAGGGTTGAGAACCCAACACGATGGGAGGTTCCTTTTAAAGGCAAGCTTCGCAACCTCATGTGCAACCTTGTTTGCTTCCCTATTTGTCTAGAGCAGCTTGCATTTGATGAACTCTTGCTTCATGGCTTGGACGTCTTCAATGAAGGGGCCAATCTGCTAGATGCACTCCTTCCCACGGCAAGCTTCAATCAGAGTTAAGCTATCTGATTCAAAAAATATTTCCTGTACACCCAGATTCTTAGCTAATATTATTGACTCTCTCATGGCGGTTGCTTCAGCTGCTAGGGTGAAGGCCGCAAGTATGCTCTTCGACACCCCTACAACCAGATTCCCTTCATCGTCCCTGAAGATGATTCTTATGGCTCCAACGCCCCTGTTTGGGTCAAAAGCTGCATCAATATAGCCTTTCAAGGTGCCCTTGGGTGGTTTGCGCCATGTGGTAACTCTCCTCTGCCTAATAGCTTTTGGTTCCTTAAGGGGGGTGCTTTGGTTAGCTTTGAGAAACTCTGCTCTGTGCATAATCAACATTGGATTTAGAATTGTACTTCCATGATAAGATTCATTCCTTGTCTTCCAAATTGACCATAGGATATGACATATGCTTACTAGGCTTTCTGTAAAATACTGTTTATTGTCTTTGAAAGCTTGGATTCTATCCAAGATCCATAGGTCTATTCTAGTTATAGAGTCAAAGTTTGGAAGGCACTGAACTTGTGAACCAAATCGGACTGGTTTGGTCCATGGGCAAAGAAGCAGTGCATGCTCTTCTATCTCTAGATGCTCATTATAGATTGGGCAAGTAGGATCAGGGGAGATTCTTTTCCTAAAAAGGTTAGCTTTGATAGGGATACAATTATAGCAACATTTCAAAATAAATAACTTAAAATTTTATAGGGGATATCTAGGTTCCAGATGGTTTTCCAAACCTGGGTATGTGTAGTAGTTGAGGACGAGGGAATTATTTCACTTGAGGGGTTAGAGTTATTAGCTACATAGTAGTCGAACTTCACCGTATATTGTCCTATTTTAGAAAATGGCCAGATAAATTTATCTGGACCTTCCATTCTCCTCAATGGGGTCTTCAAAATCCTGACAACATCCTCCAGGCTAAATTGCTTTCTAATGCTCGTTGCATTCCAGTTCATAATCCCTTAATCTATAAATATCTGCCACTTTCAGGTTTGGATTTAGCCCTTGGCCCTATATAGATGAATTGCATCCTAACCAACTGTCTTCCAAAATCTTCACTGATTGACCATTGCCAATAATCCATTTCCCATGCTTCCTGATAAAATCTCTTCCTCACAAGAGTTGTTCCATACCTTGGAGGCATTCCTAGGTTTTGTTGCCTCTAAGAAACTTATTTGGAAAGTACAAACCTTTTAGGAACTTGACCCATAGAGCATTAGGATAGTTGTGAGCTCTCCACGCTTGTTTAGCCAGGAGCGTTGTGTTCATGTGACAAAAGTCCTTGAAACCAAGACCACCCTCTCCCTTGCTTTTAGTGATAAAAGACTATCTCTTCTAGTGGATACCTCAGTGTTTTCCATAAGAAGTCGACCAGAACCTGGCAATCTGAGATGTTATTGAGGCATAAAAATTCTTGGGGAATCTAACTATAGACATAGCATAGGAAGGTATGGCTTATATGACAGCTTTGATGAGAACTTTTTTGCCCACCTGGTTAAGAATCTTTTCTTTTCATCCCTCTAATTTTGATAATATTCTCTCCCTAATCCACGACAAAGTCCTTCCTTTGGATCTCCCCACTCCGCTGGTAGTCCTAGGTATTTCCCAGGCTCACTCCATGGTTGGATGTTCAAGATCGATGAGATTTGATTTCTGAGCTGAGGTGGGACATACCTACTAAAAATCAATCCTGATTTCTCAACACTAATTCTCTAGCTAGATGCAAAAGAGAACTCATTGACGATTTTAATGAGCTAGTAGGCTTCATCAGTACAATCTTTGGCAAAGACTATTGAGTCATCAACAAATAGAAGGTGTGTAAGAGACGGGGTTTCTACTGTCAACTTCATCCCTGAGAGATTGCCTTCCCCTAAGGCATTTAGGAGCATGTGAGATAGTACATCCATGGCTAAAATGAATAAATATGGGGAGAAGGGGTCTCCCTGCCTTAAGCCCCTTTGAGGGATGAGCTTTAGGCTTAAATTCCCAATGATTTTGAACCTGTAAGAAAGTGAAGATACACAAGCCATTAAGAGGGAAACCCACTTGTTATGAAAACCATAGGCTTGCAAAACACCCTCTAGGAAGCTCTACTCCAGCCTATCATAGGCTTTGTTCATATCAAGTTTGATAGCAAGGTTGTCTCTTCCTCCCTTATTTCTTCCCTTTAGTGCATGGAACACCTCATGAGTGATAACTATGTTGTCCTGGATAAGTCTACCCCCTATGAAGGCACTCTGACTTGGGGTAATCAAGCCTTCCAACTTTCCTTTCATTCTAAGAACCATGATTTTTGCTATGATTTTGTACATGAAGTTGCACCAGCTTATAGGTCTGTAATACTTAACACATTCAGGTAAGGGGATTTTGAGAATGAGCATAATCAGGGTCTCATTGACTTCTTAAGGAATCTCTTCAAAATCAAAAAACATTCTAATTGCTTTACAAACATCCCCTTTGATGAGCTCCCAATGTTGTTGATAGAAATATCCATTCAGCCCATTAGGCCTAAGAGCATGCAGATTACCTAGGCTAAACACTATTCTCCTGATCTCTTCCTCTGTTATAGGACTGAGTAGCTCTTAATTCATCTCAGCAATTACCCTTCTAGGAATAACTTGTAGACACTCTTTTTGCATCTTTGTACAACTGTAGTGTATATCTGTCAATAGTGATCTAGGACTGCATTTGTAACCTCTTTCTGGCCCTCCACCCATTCATCTTGATCATTTTTAATCCTTTGAATTTTGTTCCTATCCCGTCTCTGAATAGTAGTGGCATGAAAAAACCTAGAATATCTATCTCCCCATTTCAACCACTTCAGTCTTAACCTTTGCCCCCGAAACTTCTCTTCCTACCTCCATAATTCACTGATCTTTACTCTAGTAGTATTGAACTCTTCTGCATTAAACTCCTATTATGTGTTGTTTTGCATCCTGGTTGACTGTAGCTTCAGCCTAGAGATCTCCTTATTTGCTTATTTAAAAGTAATCTTTGCATAATGTGCAAGATTCGTCCTGCATGAGTTGGATTTTTTCAATAATGCTTCCCATACCTCTTCAATATTGTTGTCATCGGTCCACCCTTCTTTCACAACAATAGAGCACTCTAGGTGATCATCCCATAAAACTTCATACTTAAAATGAAATTTTAAACCTCCTTTTGGTTTAGTGTCTAAGATAAGAGGACTATGATCAGAGCTGACAGCAGGTAACGTCGTGGCTACAACATTTGGGTAAGTGTCCCTGCATTCCTAATTCATAAGAACTCTGTCTAGCTTCTCCCTTGTAATGAAGTCGTCCCTCTGGTTGCTGCACTAGGTGTATTTACACCCCTGTAATTCCAAGTCCATCAAAGTAGTTCTTTGCAGGAAGTCACGAAAGATATCCATTATGTTATTTAGTTAGGATCTAAAGTCCAATCTTTTCATGTTGAGACAGAATGACATTAAAATCTCCCAAGCAACGCCACGATCTATCATGATCAATTTGTAAGCTAGTCAATGAACCCCAAAGCTTCCTCCTTTGGGCAAAGACTGGGTTCCCATAAACAAAGGAGATATCCCAGTTAGTAATCTCATCTTTTTCTCTTACTGCAGCATAGATCCTGTTAAGGTTATGTGTCAAGACACCTAATACAACATTCTTATTCCACAACAAGCCAAGTCCCCCTGATTGGCCTCTGGCTTCAACACAAAAGTAATAATCAAACTGAAGTGAGAACCTTAACTTTTCTAACCTTTCCTTACTAGCTCTGGTTTCCATAAGGAAAAGGATGGAAGGCTTATACTTTTTTATTAGGCCTTTAAGCTCATTGCTTGTCGTGGGCGCCGCCAACCCACGACAGTTCCAACTGATGATGATCATGGCCCATATGGGGGCTTGATTAGGCCCGCCTCCTCGACCATATCATCTTAGGTTGTAAGGTGTTTAGTTCTAGTTATCTGTGGTAGAGAATTTAGGCAGAACATTCCATGTACAGGGAGTTGTTCCTCCAACTACTTGATTTTCTCCGCTCCTTGGTTAGCTTGTATTCTTTCACCCTCGAGTTCTTCTTGCTCCTCTTTCATTCTTTGCCTCTTGAGATTTAGACTTTTAGTCATCCTTGTAATTAGTTAAAGTTCATATTCTCTTTTCATAATCTTTTTTTGAGTATTGAGGCCTTCTTCCTCAACAGGGAACTCAACGTAGTATAGCAATTCTTCCTCCATGTTACCCTCCTTTGGCTCTTGTGCAAGATGGGGAGCAAGATCACTCGAGCCTAGCACTTCTAATTTGGCCTTGCTCTCTTTTACCCTATCCATACTCATTTTCTAATTATAGTAAATGGGTTCTAGGACTTGGACCCTATACTGGATGTCAAAGTTACCTTGGTCTTTGAAAGTCCCATACTTGATAGTCACCTTTTTGGATAGGCTAATTAACCCTTTTTCTAGCTATACTTCTAGTTGGGCCAGCTCTTTTTCTAAGGTCAGTAGTGGCCTCATATGATTTTAGGCCACCCTCATCACTAGGAGAGCCCAAAATAGGAAAACCTAGTAGCTGGGCCTTTTCAATCTGCTTGTTACCTCCAACATCCAACTATGTAGTATTTGGATAACCTGTAGGCCAGTTATTACTTCTCTACTCTTTTTGACCACTATCTTTGTCCTTCATCAGGACTGGTTCTAACTCTATCCTCCCCTTTTTGTCTTTTTCCTCCCCCACATTTCTGATATTCTCCTATTGTATGCCTGCTACTATCTACTTGTCTAATTGTACCTTTGCTGGGGCCAGGGTGGTAGAGGATTGATTTGGTGCACTAAAACATTGGGACCTTTCTGTTCCTATTCCCATTTTGTCCAGCTCATTTCTTTTTTCCAGCTAGTCTCTCCCCTTACTCTTATGAGCTCCAATAAGTGCATTATGTAGATATTCTTCTCTCCATTGCTCAAAATTATTAGTTCACAAGAAGAGAGTATTAACAAAGAAGGGCCTCAATCCTCTTCGACAGAAATTTTGTCTCCTTTCCAAAAGAGTGATACCCCTTGTAGTTTTAGGGGGCATCTTGCCATCTTGCACCATACTTAAAGCTGCCTCCTTACCTTCGTCCATACTAGGGACCCTTGTGGTATCAACAGTACCAACTACATTGCTAGTTCCTTGTACCTTCTGGGGAATTGTCCCCTTGCAGTCTTGACCACCAGAAATTGTCTCTCTTTCCTCATGCCCCCATAACTAGTTGGACAATCGTTTTTGCCACCTTGCCTCCTCTCTCTCCTTCTCCCCTTGCCACCTTCCATGCGCCTTTTCACCATATTAGGTTTGAAGATTCTTCTAGCCTTTAAGGGATTGGTCAGCTGCTATGGCAACAAGAGATTTTACCATAAGGACCCCTAGTCTTGGGCCATACTTTGGTTTTGAAGGGTCTCTATTTGACATAGCTTTCATCTTCTTGCAGCTTCTAAGATCATGTCCCACTCTACCACATTGATAGCAGTAATCCTGAAGCTTTTCATAGTTGATCAGAACCCATGAACCCTATAATTCCCCTTGAGAATCAGGAACATAGTAGGAAGAGGATTTTTGACATTGACCTTTATTCTTGCCCACATGAACGGCCTGAGTAAAACCCCTTCTACTCTTGGGCTTTCAACCTCTAAAACTTCTGCAATTTGCTCCCCTATCTTCATAACATTTTTAGTGGACATAGATTCTAAGGGTGTCCTATGGACCTGGACCTAGAAGGCTACTTTATCAAAATCGATCTTATAGATGGAAGCCTTAGGAACCCGTCTTTGAAAACTGACAAGATGACCCATGACATTCCAGGTTCCATCTTGAAGAATCTTCTTTGGGGTATGCTCCTCTTTGAAACAAAATAGAAAGATGTTTGTTCCCATGTCTGTGATCATCAAGTCCTTGGGATCCCCCCAGGCTTTAGCAGCATAGCTTTCACTGCATTTCTGTTTGAGACCGTTTCAGTCAGAACCTTTCCAATCAAGGTGGACAAAGCCGTTTGTATAGTTTCTTCTTCATCTTGTTCCAACTCTAGAGTAATCCCCCTCCTTTCATCTTCCAAACCACCTTCGCCAGAGGCTGAGTTCATCACTAGAGCCATGTTAAGCACAAGATCTGCCTTCCTGCTCCTAAAACCCTACATCCACTTTCCTCCTTGCAACTTGCACCTCCAAGCCACTCAAACAAACAGGCCCTGAGAAAGAGAAATTGAGAGCAACTCAAGTAGACTCCTCTAAGCCACTCAAAAGAAGAAAAAAAAAACACTTAGAGATTAACTCAGATGGACTCCTTTTCTAAGCAAGAAGTTAGCTCCATAGTGGAGAGAAAACTCCTACATCAGAGGAGACCTAAAATCCCTAATTTATCAAGAGGGGTTAGCCTCTTAGGTCATGGTGTTGGGCTGGTTTTTAAATGTTGGCATTGGGCAATTCTCAATTGGGTTGTGCCAGAGGTTTTTGGTTTGGACAGCCGTTTAATTGGGAAAATTGGATTAAAAGAAATGAGATTTTTTTACAGGTCATGGGCCATTCTATGCGTTAACAAGACTCAACTTGTTTAACCTGTGGGCTGTGGATTAAACGGCTTAGATTTGTAAAGCCATATTAAGACGGGTTTCTAATTTGACTGATCCAAACCAGCACAGGTCGGGTTAAACAGGCCGACCCTGCCTTGACCCATATACGTAGCTCTTATCCCATTTTTCTATCCACAATTCTATCTCCCCATTACAACACAACAAAAAAGAAAAACAACGTCAAGTTAGGGACCTTTTACTTGTGTTTTTGCGCATAAGCGTGCTTCCCTATACCCAAATATCATTATTATTATTGAATATAGAAATATTCCAATTCATTTGAATTTACAGCATATGGAAATATTATGATGCGGTGACATTCATGATGCAGTGCAAACAAATTACAGCACCCTACATGATGCTTAAAGGATGTAATATAACCTCCAAAGACATTCTTAACATTTACAGTACAACGCCAGACATAACCTAACCACTGCCTTGTGGAATCCAATTACATAAAATCGAAGTCTAAGGTAAATTGTGTCACCCCACAATTGAAGGGTGTATACACAATTTGCCACCGTGATTCATCATGCATAAATTATGAACAATCAACGATTTCAAATGAGGAACACAAGTATGCCTAGTTTTGTACCAACAAGCACATACACAAATTCTTAGACACTAGCAGGAATAAAAGTGAGATTGGAAATCAATGCATAGCCAAGTAACAGGAAATTCCATGGATGTACGATTAGAATAAATTGCACAAACGTTCCTTAGTTTTTTTTCCCACGCTTTCCTGTATACCATGTGTCGAGGAATGTCGATGCATGTTAACTGAAACAATTGACATTTTGCTTTGGCCATAGCAATACAACAGCTTCAGTAAATAATTTTCTTGCTATCAAAATTCACTTTACAGGTAAGACAAGAAAAGGCAACAGAAAAAAACTGTCCCCACCAACCTATACCTTCCAAACCCTATAAATTCAAACTAAAAAACAAGAATGGACATTTCTCACCACCCAACAATACTCTTAAATAGAATTCAAGAACCATGATAAAAGAGAGGGGAAAGGCTTGGAGCTATGAAAAGGGATTAATGGTAACATAAAATAGCAGGAGCGAAAAAGAGAAGGCCTGCATATGTTTCTAACTCGTCTAACTTTAATGGTCAATATCAGTTACAGGAGGACATTACCTTTCATATCCTCAACCCAAGCAATCAGAAGATCCTATTGGCATAATTTCCAGCTTCTTACACTCAAATGCAGCCAATTGCCATGTCACCCCTCAGGGAACTCCAACTATATTTAAGAGTTTCCCAAAATTTTGCCCCAGATAGGACTCGATTATCTTGTCTGTCAGGAAGATGTCCAAGCCTGTCTCAGTAGTTACTAGGCCAATTGATATGTGTATGCTGAGGCTGCTGATAAACACTGCCTCCAGGCCCTACCATATCAACTGCTCCAGCCATTGTCTGGGATTGTTGCAGAAGTGGGTGAACTGTTGCAGCTGTCACTGCTTGTGCAGGGTGATAGATGCCGGCAAAGGTGCCATGGCCAGCCTGTGCTGGAGCAAAAGTCGCATGCTGACCCTGAGGTGGAAGGTTGTAGAATGAACTAGTGGGCAAACTGGAAATATCTCGGCCAGGTGCAGCCACCCATACTGCTGAACCTTCGCTCTGTAGTGGAAACACAGTACATAATTATCATCAAATGTAGGACTTCCAGTACCATGAAAATATAAAACAAATGAAGTACAACAGAAAATTTGCAGCAGTCCTTTCCATGATTGTCTTGCAGGAGATTGGGGGTCTGCTTGCTAAACTTAATTGTATAGTGAAAAGTCAAAAGGAACAAACCTGCTGTCCATTGATGTATACATTAGTTTCCTTGAACTGGGAGGAACCAAGATCCTCATTAGAGGTTGAATTTCCTATAGTTGCTGCAGAACTAGGATTATATCCACCAGCTGGGGTGGAGCCATATGCGCCATAGGCACCTGGCATTACAAAATGAGTTGAGTTAGTTGCATTTGTTCCAGGTTTGAATTGTGGAAGAGGATATTTCATCCCTGTGGCAGCCACTGATGGAGGAGGTGGATATACAGTGCTGGCCTGAGGTTGTTGAGGAAATGCACCATTACCCAAAAACTGGTGGATTGCTGGAGGTGGGACATAAACTGGTGAAAAATAGTGACCATAAGGAATGTAGTTAGGAGGGTAATGGGATATATGAACCCCACTTGGTGGTCGAAAGACAGGGAGAGGCTGCTGAGTAACAGGTATTGAGCTTTGCATCAGTCCAGCAGCTTCAAGTGGTGTTGGACCTGCTGTGGACAATACACCTCCCTGCAAACAAACATAAAATGCGTAAATTTTGGCCAAAAAAATCATGCCTTGTGCATCAGTCTGATGAAAAAAATTATATAAAAAAATAAGTATTTAAAGGTTAGATCTCTTCATCGTGATATTTTCAAAATGTCAACAGAATCATACTTGAAGAAAATAAAGTTAAAATCATTTATTAATATAATATTGGGAAGTCAGTTCTTGCCAGCATCAGTACAGCAGGAAAGAACAAGCTCACAAACCCAGTTATGTTCCAAGAAAAACCACACAGTCAACAACGAATGGAGAGTGCATGTTTACAGACATACTACATTTATAAACACAAATAAAGTTGAATGACCATGAGCACAATGACTTCACATGACAACCCAATAAATCATCTAACAAATGATAGAAGCATCATTTTGAAATGATCACTCTAATTGACAGCCAGAGATACCTCTGATTTAGTAATGCGTCTCCTGTCTCAGGGTTTTGTAGAATATGTTTAGGTAATAAAAATATTTATCAAATTTTGATCAATTTGTAGGAACTAATGTATGACAAAGGAATAGAGTATTCAATTATTATTTGATACATTGTCAGTGTATAGGAGTTGTTTACACTATCAATATTTCAAAACTATTATTTCATCCAAAAAAATTTGCAAAACCTTTATAACATGCATTGAGTATTTTAGACTCATTTATGCTTTTACTTTGATTAAAAAAAAAAAAATCTATCCTAGTCCAGTTTTGTAAATTAGAATTTCATTTTTATAGGATGTCTTCATGTAATGAATTTCAATACTAAAGTTAATAAACAATTTCAAGAGTCAAAATATATGTAAAATTGAATGATAATGCATTTTAAAAAGGTTGTGATAATTAGTGCTTGTTAGTTTTACTTCTAAATATGATTTTGAGGCCACTAGTGTAAACATTCCTATACACACTTACAAAGACAGTTTACTAAATATTAATCCTAATTAAGAATCCAACTTCAGTTTGCTTGTTGCAATTTCCATATTCACTTTTTTCAGATAATTAGCTAGAATCAAATAAATCATGAAATAATATGAAGTCTCTCAATCCAGAACTAAACAAGTATCTTATAATAATTTAAAAAGTCTAAACTTGATCCACTATCAATGCAAAACTTTTTACACTCAGTAAACAAGAAAGTGCCACACCACCAAAATGACAAATGCTTTCACTTGCAGTACAAGTCTTCAACTGTTTTTTTAATAGGTAGCACCATATGGTTCAATAAAAGGGCGGCCCAGTGCACGAGGCTCCCACCTAGAGGGGTCTGGGGAGGGTAGATGTACGCAGCCTTACCCCCCCAAGCGGAGAGGCTGTTTCCAGGATTTGAACCCATGACCTCCAGGTCACAAGGCAGCAACCTTACCGTTGCGCCAAGGCTCACCCTCTATGGTTCAATAATTATCTAAAATTCTTTACACTATCAATAGATCAAAGTGAATACTCTTTGCCCAGTATTCACAAATACATACAAAGTGCTGGAGATATAACTTTTAATGATGTCAAATGCAAGATGTACCCAAGGATGAATTAGCTTCTAATGTTCACCAATTTTGGGGGTGGTGGGTAAGGGCTTTTCAAGAATCTAAACATCGACAAAAATGAAATAAAGAAAACCCCAAACACCACCAACACCGTAAGCATTGGAGGCCATGCATAACAATTGTTAGAAGATATAGGATTATTAGTCTTAGTGTTAATGGGCTTGGACTTATACACTTAAGCATTAGTATAAATAGGGAGTGCTAGGCTATAGAATTGTAACACATTATCATATCAATCATATTCTCAGTTTATTACAGTAGCCATCATTTTCCTTCTTTTCCTTTCCCTAACCCTAAACCCGTAATTCTTCAACATAGTATTTGTCGGACGGTGGACGGTGGCCTCGTTGTTCCCACGTTTTCATGTTTTTAGTGTAGACATTGATTTTAGTGTTTTATTGTTGCTTATTCTCTAGGCTAGTTTAATGTACAGCTACCTCTATATATTACCTCAATTATAAACATTCTAATGTGCAATAATATATAGTATTCATATTCTTCAAATTATGATATGGTATCAGAGAAGTTCCGATCCAGGACTATCTCTGTTTAATATATTACAACATATATTACAACACTCTTTTTCTGAAGACATCCGCTATTTGGTGCTCGGCTTCATTGCCAACCAAATTGTGTTTTTTGGCCTTCATTGCACTTTCTTTTTTCTCGAGATCATCGGCCTTCATCGCCACCCAAACAGAACCTTGCACCCATTTTGTTTCTTACTCAACCCATTAATAGCCAAACATACAAAGAAGACCCAAATCCCCGCATAATAATGCATCCAGTATAGGTTTCAATGGTCAATGTTTGTTCTTTTCAAACCCCTCTTCATACCCATTCTTTTTTGTGAGACTTTCGTCCAAGTAAGGTCACAAGGTATCTCGTGAAACCTCCGACCAAGAAGATCTAGCAATTCCTCCTTGAGAGCCACCGCCCCAAGGAAGTACTTGACTTCCCAAGTCAACTTTTCAAACGTGCCACGCGCCGTCACACGCGTGATCGCACCTCCCGGTGCGTGTGTTTTAGGCTACGCGCCACCTTCCAGATCTTTGCTACGGGAGCAAATGTTTCCTCATAATCGACGCCATATGTGTGGGTTTCGTTCATCGCCAACAATTTCCCAGACCCTCATTTCTTCATTTTTTGTGGCCTAACTCCTATCTAAGGTTGTTTGGATAGTGGGTTCACCTACTTTGTTTGGATGGTGGGTTTACGATCTCTGTTACGTCTTTGATCTGCCCCTGCCCTGCCTCCCAAATTTGGTTACATCTGTTTCTCTGCCTTGACTCTGTTACTTGTCTCTTATGATGTCAACCAAATGTGAGGTTTCAAATGTCTCTCTACACAGCCGTGAAAAGCTCTCAAGTACTTGTTCTTTGACTTATTTGGGTAAGTTACCTTTTTCCGTTGGATTCAATGTCTTGGGTACAATTTTTACCAACTCCTAGATTATGGATTCAAGAGCCACAAACCATATGACCAACAACCCTACTATATTTTCCACTTATTCTCCATGCCCAAGCAGTAAGAAAATATCCACAATTGATGGTTCCTTGACCACTATAGCCGGTGTAGGAGATGTCCAACTAAGCCCCCTAGTGACCTTAAAAAATGTCCTTCATATCCCTAAACTGTCCACAAATCTAATTTCTGTTCAGAAATTAATTAAATATTTATCTTGCAAAGTGATTTTCTACAATGATCATTGTGTTTTTCAGGATAAGAATTCAGGGAAGATGATTGGACGTGCTAGGGAGCAGGATGGCCTCTACCTCTTTGAAGCACCTTGTCAGGTAAATAGGACCAAGAGCGGACTTGAACACTTATATTCTTTTACCTCAGAACTTCTTTCAACCAAAAAAGACAAAATTTGGCTTGTTCACCATAGATTAGGTCATCCATCCTTTTTTGTTGTTAAGAGTCTTTTTCCTTCTTTGTTTAAAGGTCTTGATGTTGAACAATTTCATTGTGAAGTATGTGAACTTGCTAAACATAAGCGTGTCAATTTTTCAATTAGTAATACAAGAAGTTCTGTTCCTTTTCTCTTATTCACAGTGATGTTTGGGGTCTCTCTTCCATTCCTAGTGTCTCTGGGACAAGATGGTTTGTGTCTTTTATTGATGACTGTACACGTGTTACTTGAATTTTTCTACTCAAACACAAGTCTAGGTGAGCGCGCGGTGAATCGATATTGGGCGGCGCGTGTGCGCCTTCGGTTTGGGGTGGGCTTTTACGTGGGAGGCGGGAAAACGCCGACAAGCAATCCGGCATGGGCGGTGAGGCCAAAAACGCGCATAATCTTGTTCTCCCAAATTTTTGTTCCATGATTAAAAATCAATTTGGGGTGGGTATTAAATGATTCAGGTCTGATAATGCTAAAGACTAATTTAATCAGACTCCTATGCATTTTTTTCAGAAAGAAGAAATAATCCATGAATCATCTTGTGTCCATACCCCACAAAAAGATGGGTTAGTAGCGCAAAAAATCAGTCATCTTGAAAAAAACCCGAACCCTATTGTTTCAGAGAAATGTCCCTAAGTCCTTTTGGGGGGAAGCTGTTTTGACAGTTACTCATCTTATAAATCGCTTGCCCACTAAAGTCCTGGGGTTCAAGAGTCCTATGGATGTCCTCTCCACCTTTTATCCTGATCTATACACTTTCAATAATCTTATTCCTAAAATTTTTGGATGTGTCTCTTTTGTCCATGTGCACAGTCCAAACAGGGGGAAACTTGACCCGAAGGCTCTAAAATGTATCTTTGTGGGCTATTTCAACCCGTGACCTTAAAAAATGTCCTTCATTATATCCGGTATCCTGAGCACAGCTCTGAAGGCTCTAAAATGTATCTTTGTGGGCTATTCTTCAACCCAGAAAGGGTACAAGTGTTATCACCCTCCATCCAAAAAATTCTATGTCTCTAGGGACGTTACATTCAGTGAAGACGAGCCCTATTTTTCTCATCCTTATCTTCAGGGGGAGAAATCAATGAAGGAAGATAAGGAAGATTTCCTGCTTGACTTGTGCTTACTTCCTGTGTCTAATGGTCCTTCTCATGACCTTCCTGTTGTCCCTAACCCTCCTCCTGAAGTCACTCCTTTTGAACCTGTGTCTGAACCTGTGTCCAAAATCATTCCTAACCCAGTGGCTGAGTCTGCTCTTGAGAATGTAAGGTATGGCAAAGGTAAGGTGTTCACAAGAAGAAGATGGCTGTTCCTGAACCTGTGCAGGCCCAAGAGCCAACTCAGAGCCTTCGAATGAGTAATAGTTTCTAACCCTTCATTGCAAGATGAAACTAAATTTCATGTTGATAGTAGTGATCAAAATCTTCCTATAGCCATCAGGAAAGGAACTAGAGAGTGCACAAAACAGCTACTATATCCTCTTGCACACTTCTTGTCCTTTAAGAATTTTTCACCATCCCATAAAGCCTTCCTTATAAGCCTAAATACCATTGCCATCCCTACCACCCGAGGCCTTGTCCAATGAAAAATGGAAACAAGCCATGAATGAGGAGATGGAGGCATTGGAAAATAATAAAACCTAGGAGCTAGTGCAGCTATCAGCAGGGAAGAAAATTGTGGGTTATAAATGGGTGTACACTGTGAAATATAGAGTAGATGGATCCATAGAGAGGTATAAGGCACGATTAGTTGTCAAAGGGTATACCCAAACTTATGGAATTGATTACGAGGAGACTTTTGCACCAGTTGCAAAGATGAACACAGTTCGGGTATTATTGGCATTGGAAGGTAATTATGGTTGGGATTTACAACAGTTTGATGTCAAGAATGCTTTCTTACATGGAGATCTCGAAGAAGAAGTCTACATGGAGGTCCCACTAGGATATGGGAGGAATTTGCATGCTAATACTGTGTAAGTTAAAAAAGGCCCCCCCAAGCAATCACCGCGAGCGTGATTTGGAAGGTTTGCTAGAATCATGTTGGCTATGGGGTACAAACAAAGCCAAGGGGAGCACACACCGTTTGTTAAACACTCTCCTTCAGGGGGAATCACAGTTCTCTTGGTGTATGTTGATGACATAACAGTAACAAGAGATGATGCTAAGGAGAAACATATTCTAAGTTAGTGCTTAGCCAAGGAACTGGAGATTAAAGCATTAAGAAGGTTAAAATACTTTCTTGGAATTGAGGTTGCTCATTCTAGGAAAGGTATATTCATCTCCCAACAAAAGTATGTTATGGATCTCCTAAAAGAGACAGGTCATACAGCATGCAAACTGACAAGTACTCCTATAGATCCTAATATGAAACTTGGACAAGCAGAGGAAGATGTTGCAGTTGATAGAGAAATGTATTAGCGTCCGGTGGGAAGACTTATCTATCTATCCCACACATAGCCTGATATAGCATATGCAGTAAGTGCACAGTCCAAAAGACTCTCATTTGCGAGCAGCATATCGAGTATTACAGCACCTTAAGCGAACACTAGGAAAAAGCATATTATTTAAGAGAAATGCAGGTGTGGTACTTGAGGCATACACTAATGCAGATTATGCTAGATCACCAGTGGACAGAAGATCAACTACAGGATATTGTACCTTTCTTGGTGGAAATCTGGTGACTTGGAGAAGTAAAAAATAGAATGTGGTAGCACGATCTAGTGCGCAGGCAAAATTCAGAGCTATGGCTCAAGGTGTGTGTGAACTACTATGGTTGAAGATTATTCTTGAAGATCTGAAGATCAAGTGGGATGGTTCGATGAGACTTTATTGTGATAACAAGTCTGCAATCAACATAGCTCATAATCCAGTACAACATGATCGGACAAAGCATATTGAGGTTGACAGACATTTTATCAAAGAAAAACTAGAGAGTGGTTTAATCTGTATACTTTATGTGTCTACACAAGGTCAGCTTGCTGATGTACTTACAAAAGGGTTGAGTAGTCAAACATTTCAGACGACTGTATCCAAGCTAGGAATGGAGAATGCATATTCACCAACTTGAGGGGGAGTGTTGGACGGTGGACGGTGGCCTCGTTGTTCCCACGTTTTCGTGTTTTTAGTGTAGACATTGTTTTTAGTGTTTTATTGTTGCTTATTCTCTAGGCTAGTTTAATGTATAGCTACCTCTATATATTACCTCAATTGTAAACATTCTAATGTGCAATAATATACAGCGTTCATATTCTTCAAATTCTGATAGTATTAGAGCAATATCATCCTCCTTGAAGGCCTATTCTTTCTGCTGTGTTGAGTTTTAGAGTGCTTAAGGTATTTTAGTCTTATGTACTACAGTGTACTACATTGTACTATTGGTTATTTTATTCTATATAAATACATGACTTGTACCCACATTGGGTAAGGTTTTTCTCTCAGTTAACTTGATACCTCTAATGTGCAATAATATGTACAGCTACCTGGTATCAAAAGCCCTTTAAAAAAAAAAATTTCTCTCCTCTTTTCCAATTTTTTTGCTTTATCTCTCTCACAAAAACAAAAACAAAAACAAAAAAACAAAAAAACAAAAGAAACAAAACTCGAAAACCTAAAAACCTAGGGCAGCCGTTACTGTGGCTGCCATCTAGCTTCTCAGGTGATCGGTGAGTGGACACTGGAGGCAAACCAGTTCGGCGCTAGGCAGAGGGCCGACGTGATCATTGACGGCCGACGGGTTGGGACGTCGTTTTTTGGTCAAATAGGAGGTTGCTGGGCAACTTTGTGGTTTGTGTGCGGTCCTCATCGTATGGGTGGCCGATGGTTCGGTCTTCCGACACAGACAAGCACGCAGTGGTGGGTTCGACCGGTGACATTGCCAGCGGCTGGGTCTCTTCTCTGGCAAGGCCATTTTCGATGAAACAAGTTACTGTTTGGGTGTTCTGACGTGTTTTTTGGAGGCCCTAATCTGATTTTTGGTGGTTCTTTCCCTTCTTTGTCACTCATTTTGGCTGGTGGTCCGTTTTTTGTTGTCTACTTTGGGTGATCTCTTCTAGTTGGTGAGAATGGCTGATGAGAATTCCGATGTTAACTCCATCCAGGATAAAGGTGGGTCTTCTGACACTATTAACACCAATGTCTTGGCTGAGGTGGTATTGGCAAATACTAAAGTTACTTATCGGAAGTTGGATGGAGACAGGGCTAATTATACTCAATGGAAAAAGGCTATTGAGATGTATTTGAAGGGTCACAATAAGAAGACCATCTTACTAAGGATGGTCCAAAGGATATGGCGAATAAGGATGCTTGGGTTAGGAAGGATATGCATCTGTATTCTTTGTTTCAATGGACTTTGGATCCTCAAGTTGATGACATTACTACTCATTGTAACACAGTCCGCGAATTATGGCAATACCTCCGCTCTCTTTTTTCAGGGGCTGATGATTTATCCCTTCTTTATGCCAAGACTCAGGACCTTTATCGTGCCACTCAAAAAGATGAGTCGCTCAACGAGTAATACACGGGTTTCAAACGTTTGTTTGAGGAGTTGAATACTTTGTTACCAATCACTTCAGATGTAAAGGAGATGCAGGCTCAACGGGAACAATTGGCCGTTATGTGCTTCTTATCTGGTTTGTGTTGAATTTAGTGCAGCCCGTTCGTAAATTTTGACGAGTTCTGGTACTTTGACATTGAAGGAGATATACTCTCGCCTCCTACAGGTTGCTCGCGAGCTTTCTAAATTTGGCCCTATGGTTCCCACCGACACCTCTGCATTGGTAAGTTCTATAGCTCTAGAGGCGATAGCTCTCGTGGTGACCGTGGTGGCTTTCGCGGTGGCTGAGGTGGGGGACGAGGTGGAGATCTTGGAGAACCCCTTATTTGTCGTTATTGTATAGAACCCAAGCATGTTAAAAAGAATTGTTGGAAGCTTCAGCAAAAGAATCAGTCCCAACAACAGCGCTTTGCCCATGTTGCTACTGAGGATGTTGCCAACTCCAGCAACCCATCTGTCAGGCCCGTTATGATGATAGCAAAAGAGTTGCTCAATATACCCAATTCCAAGCCTCCCGATCAGCACCACCATCTTCCATTGTTGCCTCTGTTGCTCATAGAAGTAATCCTACTACATGTCTGTCATCCCTTTCACACAACTGGTCATTGATTCAAGGGCATCCGATCACATGACTAGCCACACAGGTACTCTTACCTCTTTTACACCTTCGTCCCATTTCCCTAGTGTTCAATGGATCTGCCACTCCTATGATTGGGAGTGGTACTTCATGCCTGACATCTACTCTTCCACTACCTTGAGTTTTATGTTTAAATCAATTTCCGTTTAATTTACTTTTTGTTAGTCAGATTACTTGTTCTCTTAATTGTAGTGTTCATTTCTTTCTCGATTCTTGTGTCTTTCAGGAACTTAGAACAAAGAGGGTGATTGGTAGGGATCGTGTGCAGAATGGCCTGTACATCCTTGAGTGCTACCCACATCCAGTATCGGCGCCAGTTGCCTATTCAAGGGTGGTTGATCCTTTTCAGCTTCATTGTCGTCTGGGTCATCTTTCTTTACAATCTTTAAAGAAATTATGTCCTGGTTTAAGTCATTTATCTGTTTTAGATTGTCAGTCGTGTCAGTTGGCTAAACATCATAGGAGTTCTTTTCCCTTACGTGTCAATAAGCGGGTTGCGTCCCTATTTGAATTTGTTCATTCTGATGTTTGGGGTCCTTGTCCTACTACTTCGAAGTCTAGATTTCGGTCTTTTGTGATATTTGTGGATGATTTTTCAAAGATGACTTGGTTATATTTTATGAAATCTCACTCTGAATTATTCTCAATATTTACTGCCTTTTGTTCTGAAATTAAAACTCAGTTTTGTACTCCTATTCGCATTTTGAGGAGTGATAATGCAAAAGAATATTTTTCTCATGAGTTTAATTCCTATATGCATCAACATGGATGATTCATCAATCTTATTGTGTGGTTACACCTCAACAAAATGGAGTTGTTGAACATAGAGATAGACATCTCCTTGAAGTTGCTAGAGCCTTGTTGTTTCATATGTCTGTTCCTAAAGAGTTTTGGGTTGATGTTGTTTCTACTGCTTGTTTCTTGATTAATCGAATGCCATCTTCTGTCTTACAGGGCCAAGTTCCATATTCTATTCTCATTCCGTCTCAATCCTTGTTTCCCCTTCCTCCTCATATTTTTGGATGTACGTGTTTTGTGCAAGGTGTTCGGCCTCAACTCTCCAAGCTACACCCCCGATCTCTTAAGTGTGTCTTTCTTGGTTATTCTTGTCATAAAAAAGGGTACAAGTACTTCTCTCCTAATATGGGCCACTATCTTGTTTCTGCTGATGTGACTTTCTTTGAGTCTAATCCATTCTTTCCACAGTCCTCCTCTCCTTCTACCACTAAAGAAGACAAAATTCTCATTTATAAATAGCTCCAGGACCATTCCTCTAGTTCATCTTCAACTTCTAATGCTTCAACTTCGTCTTGTCCTCCTCCTAAACCACCCATTCGGCAAGTGCACATTGTCGTACTTGTGATGCTCCACCCACCTTAGATGAAGCACTCAAGGATGTACCTAGCTCCTCCACTGAGCTACCTCCTCCGTCGACCTCTTTGTCACAAGATCCAACTCTAGACCTTCCTATTACCCTCAGAAAACGTAAACGTTCTTGTGTTACGAAACATCCTATTGCTTCCTTTATTCACTACTCGCATCTGTCACCTTCTTCCCAATCCTTTGTGGCTTCTCTTGATGCTGTTACAGTTCCTAGAACTATTTCTGAGGCTCTGGCTCATGATGGGTGGAGACATGCCATGGAAGAGGAAATGTTGGCTTTGGAACATAATCAGACATGGGACCTTATTCCTCTTCATGTTGGTAAATGTGCCATTGGTTGCAAATGGGTGTACACTGTTAAAGTAAACCCATATGGGACTGTTGTTCACCTCAATGCTCGGTTGGTTGCCAAGGGCTATGCTCAAACTTATGGTGTGGATTACTCCGAGAGGGAGTGTTAAGAGCAATGTATTAAGCACGTGTTTAGAGTGCTTAAGGGTATTTTAGTCTTATGTACTATAGATTTTATTCTATATAAATACAAGACCTGTACCCGCATTGGGTAAGGTTTTTCTCTCAGTTAACATGTATATTCTTCCTTATTTGTTTTCCTCAAAAATTTTGTTTTGTTTTCAATTTATGAAACTTAAAAAAAAAATATTAAAACAAAACTCTATTTGTTTGAAACCGTGACCTAAGTCTATGCGAAGCCAAGGGTGGCTGCGTGGCTGCAACTCTGTATTCCAGGAGACCCAAGAGCTAAAATCGGTGATTGGTGGTCGAACGTGGTCGGACGGTGCCGAAGAGACGACCGACGTGGTCAGCAACGGCAATTCCTACCTTCCCCTGTTTTTTTCAAATGCTTCCAGATCTGTTCTCTGTTCTCTCTTGACGCAGCCGCTGTGCAAGGGCCGATAGTGACCCTCCTAGGTGCGACTAGGCTTGGCGACTGGTAGGGGTGGTGTTCATTAGCGGTGGGTGACCGGAGCTCCGACTAGAACTCCAGCAATCCCTATTTCAATACATTTCTGAAGCTTTCTAAACCTTGTTTCAAAAGCTGTTTTAGATGGTTCCTTTTCTCTTATTGCTGGTAGCATAAACATAGAAGATTCAGGTGCTTTTGGCACTTCTAATTGTGATTTTGGTGTGTTCTAAGTTGTCCGGGTGCTGTTTTTCTTCAGTTTATGGTATGTTCATGTTGGCTTCCTAATATGGATCATCTATTTTGAGGAGGAACAGCGAAGCTAGCTCTTCATTGTTGACCACATTTGGGTGACCGGTGGTGCCACATTTAGCTGCAACTGAAGTGGCGTACTTGAGAAGTTCACGTTGACAGTGTGTGCCAATATTTGGTTGGTGGCAATGGTGATTTGACGTCAATTATTTGGAGATTATTATTTGTGGTTTCTTTCTTTTGCTGTCAAGGGTTTGTGGATTGAAGTCATTGGACACTAGTAAAGGACCCAATTTGTGTTACTGGGTGGTATAATACCTGACTTAGTATTTTGGAGAACCAGTTGGAGGTCATTACTGGGTGGTATGGTACCCGACTCAGTGTAGGTCATTACTGGGTGGTATGGTACCCGACTCAGTGTTTTGGAGACCAATTTGGAGGTCGAGGTGGCCACTAAGGAGAAAGGTCGAAAACTCCAGAATAGGTCTCATTTGCTTGGGATGTGTGCCGAGTAGAAGGAAGGAGTTGTTTGCCAAGGACGTTGCCAAGATTTTGTTATTCTGGGAGAGTACTAGTTTCCTAGGTTCTTTGCAGAGATCGACTGAGTTGATTCAAATGTTGGTGGTGTTCTTTGTTTTCAATTTATGGATTTGCTACTTGTAACAAGCTTAAGTTTAGTAAGATTAAGCTTGAGTGGAAGTGATAGAAGATATTAGGGCTATTAGTCTTAGACAGTGTTAGTGGGCTTGGACTTGTACACTTCAACATTAGTATAAATAAGAGTACTAGGTTATGGAATTGTAGTTCATTATCATATCAATCATATGCTCAGTTTATTACAGTAGCCGTTGTTCTCCCTTTTTTCCTTTCCCTTTTATCCTTTCCCTAACCCTAAACCTGTAATTCTTCAACAACAATCAATCCACAACATATGGTTTCTAAGCACTTGCATAATTGGAAGAGTGCTTTTTTACTCTTTGGGAGGTAGGGTTACTCTTATTTGGACTTGTTTGTCTAATATTCCCATCTACAATCTCTCACTTTTTCAGATTCTAATGGGAAAAATTATACGGGAATTTTGGATTCCCATCTTAGTTGGGAGGCTTGTTGAAGGCCCAAGAATTGAGTCCGAGCTTGGGAATTTGGTGTCTTAAACAAGGTTGTTGTTAGGCCTCATACGGATACGGTTACTAAGATTACTAAGGCAACAAGGATGAGGCGACTACGGGTCAAGGTGGGAATTTAAGTTGTAACCACCCTACACACGTGGCAGGTAGGAGTAAGGAAGGTGTGAGGTGTGAATTCTGTTAGAGGAAATGATGAAAAGCAAAGACAGGGAGGAAGGGAAGGTACGCAGTAATTGAATGAGAAATTGGGTCCTTAGGGTTGGGGAAAGGAAGCTAGGGAGTTTCTTCTCGGGGTTTATCTCTATTATTTCCTTGTATTTTCTTTGTCTGCAATTTTCTCTCTGTTGTACAAAGGGCTACCTCTGAAATCAAGGAGCTGGTCCCCATTTTTTGTTTAGTGAAGTTTCAATCTCTATCAGTTGGTATTAGAGCTCTCGATCTAGGGAGCCCGGGATGGTTCAGATGCACATGAAAGGAAGAATGAAAGAGTTGGAACCAAGAGTGGAAGGCCTGAACAACCAGAACCGTGAAATGTTGGAATGAAAACAGAGGTTGGAAGATCGGTTAACGAAGCTTATGAAACACTTAAGAGACACTTAAGAGAGGAGGCAAAATAAGACCACTCACCATAGTTCAGGGCTGGGCTTTGAAACTCAGGGAGGTGGTGGTGATATTGGCGGGATGACATTCGGAATGGGCCGAAATGGCCAGCCAGGGAAGTGAGAACGAAGGTTGAAGAATCCCATGGTTTCTAGCAAGATTACCATGTTTTCCGGCATGGACGCATATGGATGGGTAAACAAACTAGAGCAATACTTTTGTCTCAAAGCCTTGGGCTTTCATAGCAACCTTGGAGGGTTGCGCTTTGAGCTTTTACTAGTGGTGGGAGCTTCAAACCCCAGTGATGGCAACTCCTGTATAAGACTGAGCAACCTCATTGCCCAAAAAATATTTTAGAGGGCCCAAATCTTCTATCTGAAAATGACTTGACAGATGTTGTTTTAGATGTTGGATACCAGCCTCATCATTCCCTGTGAGGACAATGTCATCTACATAAACCACAAGGTAGATACAAAGGCCAGGTGAAGAGTGCTGGAAGAACACAAAGTGATCAGCCACACATTGAGTCATGTCAAATTGTTGGATGACAGAGCTGAATCTCCCAAATCAGGCACGAGGAGATTGTTTAAGTCCATAGAGAGATCGGCGTAGTCGACAGACTAAGTCTGGTGCTTCTTGAGCAATAAATCCTGGTGGCTGTCGCATATAGACCTCTTCTTGTAATTCACCATGTAAGAAGGCATTTTTGATGTCTAGCTGATGAAGGGGTCAAGAATGAATAACAGTCATGGCAAGAAAGAGGTGAATTGAAGCAATTTTAGCTACAGGAGAAAATGTATCCCTATAATCAAGGCCAAAGATCTATCTATATCTTTTGGCCACTAAGCGGGCTTTCAAACGATCAACTTTCCCATCAGGACCTATCTTAACAATATAGACCAATCGACAACCAACAATCGTTTTACCAGGAGGTAAGGGAACAAGTTCCCAAGTACCACTAGAGTGTAAAGCAGTCATTTCGTCAACCATAGTCTGTCGCCATCTTGGATGAGATAAAGTTTCACCTGTAGTTTTGGGAATAGAAACAGAAGCAAAGAGGACACAAAGGCATAATAGGAAGGTGATCAACGATGATAACTCAAATGGCAAGTATAAATCGGGTTAGGATTACGACTGGACCTGATTACTTTGCGTAATGCTATAGGCAATTCTGGCACAGGAGGTGGAGCTGAAGAGTCCGATGGAGTAGAAGATGAGTCACAAGGAAGACTGGGGACAGGATCTGAAGCAACATGAATGGTTGTCTGATCAACTGGGTTGATGGATGCATGAACAAGGTGTAAACGTGATCTTTGCTGATATGTGATCAAGGGAGGAGTCAAGATAGGTCTGGGACTAACCTGAACAGGAAAAGGACCAACTGGTAGTATACTGTGAAGGTCATGATGCCCAATAGAGGAAGATGGAAAGAACAAACGGGTCTTAAAAAAGGTGCCATCAGCAGAGACAACATATCATTTAAGATCAAGGGAGTAGCATCGGTAACCTTTCTGCAATTGAGAATAGCCTAGGAAAAGACACTTAAGGGATTTGGCAACCAATTTAACTTTTCATGGAGTGAGGTCATGTACAAAACAAGTAGAGCCAAAAACGCGAAGAGGAAGAGGATAGAGATCCTGGTTAGGAAAAAACAGAAAATGGGGTACCTGATTTCGGAAGATAGAAGAAGGCATGCATTTAATGAGGTAGCATGTAGTAGTCATGATTACGTCGCCCCAAAATTGAAGTGGTGTATTGAAGTGAAGGAGCAAGGTACAAGCAGTTTCAACTAGGTGGCGATTTTTCCTTTCGGCTACACCATTCTGTTGTGGGGTACGAGCACATGATGACTGGTGTAAAATGCCCTATGAAGTCAAAAAGGATTGAAATGTGTTGATAAATTAAATTAGGAAAGATAAGATTTAGGTGTTATATTCAGAATAAGCTAGGGAAACAAATTTCCTATGATTAAGGGGAGAATAAATCAATCCCTGATTTTATGTATTTTTAGGGTTTGACTTCGGTTCTTCTCTTCTATTTATATTCTGTTAACATTATTTTGGTTTTATGCAAATATATGAGAACCTTTGTGTTCTCTTCTTCTCCTCTTATTTCTTCATATATTTCTACATGGTATTAGAGCTTGGTGAAGTGAAACCACCAGCCACCACCGATCCAAAATACCGACAGTGGCATTCCGAAAACTTAATGGTCACGGCTTGGTTAATCAACTCTATGGATCTGGTGATTGGAAAACCTTTCATGTTCTTGCCCACGGCTCGCGACGTGTGGAAAGTCGTAAGGGAAACCTATTCCAATCTAGACAATCACTCTCAACTGTTTGAACTGAACACCAGGATGTGGAAAATGCAACAAGAAGCATGTGAAGTAACAGTGTATTATAATGAGATGATGACTGTTTGGCAAGAGTTGGACTTATTTGATGCTGAAACATGGGAGAGTCCGAACGATAGTGCTCAATATAAAAAGAAGAAAGAGAAGTCGGGTATTTGTCTTCTTGGCAGGATTGAATAAGGATCTTGGTGAAGTAAGAGGTCACATCTTTAGGGAGAACACCTTTGACGACTATCAAAGAGGTCTTCTCCGAGGTGCATAGAGAAGAAGCCCGGAGGCAAGTGATGCTGAAGCATCCTAATGAAATAAAAATAGATAATGAGGGATCAGCTCTTGTGGTCCGTGGTGTAGGTGTAGACTCAGAAGGAGAAAGGTAAGGAAGAAAGCAAAGGCCTTGGTGTGATCATTGTAAAAGACCGTGGCATACTCGGGAAACCTGCTGGAAGCTACATGGGAAACCAGCAAATCCTAAGAAAAACTTGAGTGGTGATCGCACTTCAGGGGGAGCTGTCCGGGCATTTCAAGTGAGCAATTTGTAAACAGGGCAACAATCATCCTCAGAATCTCTTCCCTTCACAAAGGAACAAATAGAGCATTTATATAAAATGTTTCAATCTCAATCTTTAGGAAACTCTAATCCATCTTGTTCTTTAGCCCAGTCAAGTAATTTTTTTACTACAGCTATTGCTTGCACAAAATCTAATGGCTCTTGGATATTAGATTCAGATGCCACTGATCATATGACCGACACTTCGCAAATTTTTTCTTCATATACACCTTGTGCAAGGAATCAAAACGTAAAAATTGCAGATGGTTCCTTTGCTACTATTGCTAGAAAAGGAACTGTACCTATTCCTCTTATCTAACCCTTAACAATGTTCTGCATGTTCCTCATCTATCCTATAATCTTCTGTCTGTCAGTAAATTAACCTTTGATCATAACTGTCAAATTAATTTTTGGTCCTCCCATTGTGAATTTCAGGATTTAACCTCGAGGAAGATGATTGAGGGTGCTAAACAGGATGGTGGCCTCTACTTTCTCCATCAAGGATCAATCTTTGGAAGGCAAGACTAGCAGACTTGTTTCAGATCTATTTCTGTGCCTAATGACAATGACATTATGTTATGGCATGATCGATTAGGACATCCCAATTTTCAATATTTAAAGCATTTGTTTCCAAAGTTATTTATGAATAAAAATCATTCGTCTTTTCGATGTGAATCTTGTGAATTAGCAAAACACCATCCTGCTGTTTTTCAATCTCAACCATATAAAAAATCTAAACCATTTACCATGATTCACAGTGATGTTTGGGGTCCCTCTAGAGTGGCAACCTTTTCTGGAAAATGTTAGTTCATTACTTTTATTGATGATCATACTAGGGTCGCTTGGATTTTTCTTTTGAAAGATAAATTTGATGCTGAAATTGTGTTCAAAAATTTTTATAATATGGTTCAAACACAATTCCAAACTCAAATTAAAACTTTTCGAAGTGATAATGGAAAGGAATCTTTTAACAATATGTTAGGGACTTTTTTTGCTGAGAAAGGAATTGTTCACCAAAGTTCGTGTAATAATACACCTCAACAAAATGGGATGGCTGAAAGAAAAAACAAACATCTCCTAGAAGTCACTAGAGCTTTAAGTTTTAAAACTAAAGTTCCTAAGTATCTATGGGGAGATGTTGTTTTAACAGCCACTTACTTGATTAATAGACTTCCTACATGGATTTTGGGCTTTGAAACTCCTTTACAGGTTTTTATGAATTATTTTCCAAACACTCGGCTCACAACAGATATTCTCTTAAAAGTTTATGACAGTGTGGCTTTTGTTCATAATCATGACCCAAAACGCTCAAAACCTAATCCAAAGGCACATAAATGTATTTTTGTTGGTTATCCTTCTACTCAGAGAGGTTACAAATGTTTTGATCTAGTTTTGAAAAAAATGTTTATTTCTATGGATGTCACTTTCTTTGAAAGAACCTCATAATACAGCAATTCCCATCTTCAAGGGGAGAGCAACAGTAGTGAAGATGCTTTTCTTGATGGTTCTGATTTAATTTGAGTTTTATAATACTATTCCTCACACAAGATCACTGGAATTACTGGAAACAAATGAATTAAATGTTGAAAATGATGAATCTTCTAATATTCAAATGCCATCTCAAAATGGAAACGCTGAAACTACAGAGATGTGTGCGAAACGGTATAGAGGTCTTTTTTATTCAAAGGAATATCAAGCACAGAAAAGGAGAGGTACCATTCAGCAGCATCACCAAGAATCTAATCAAAGGTTGGATCATGATAATTCTTCAAAGACTTTTGCAAATAATGCTCTAGGTATTTTTGAGTCATGTTCTTCAAGTCAACTTGATCTTCCCATTGCTCTTAGGAAAGGTGTTAGGTCTTGTACAAAACATCCTCTGTCAAATTTTTTATCTTACAATAATCTTTCAGCTTCATATTGTGCCTTTATCTAACAAGTGTCTAGTATAGTTATTCCTAACAATATCCAGGAGGCTCTAAATGTTTCTGAGTGGAGAGAAGTTGTTCTTGAGGAGATGAGAACTCTAGAGAAGAATGCTACTTGGGAGAAAGTAAATCTACCATTTGCGAAGACAGTTGTTGGTTGTGAGTGGGTTTTCACCGTAAAATACAACTCAGATGGATCCTTGGAAAGATACAAGGCTCGCCTAGTAGCTAAAGGCTTTACTTAGACATATGGAGTGGATTACTCTGAGACGTTTTCCCCTGTGGCAAAGCTAAATACAGTTCAAGTACTTTTATTAGTTGCATCTAATCCTGATTGGCCTCTGAATCAGTTAGATGTGAAGAATGCTTTTTTGAATGGAGACTTGGAAGAAGTATATATGGAGCCTCCACTTGGTTTCTCTGAGAAATTTGGAACTAAGGTATGCAAGCTAAAAAAATCTTTATACGAGCTCAAATAGTCTCCCAGAGCATGGTTTGAAAGATTCACGAGATTTGTTAAAGGCCAAGGATATAGTTAAGGACAATCTAATCATACTCTTTTTATGAAGAGTTCCACCAAGGACAAAGTTTCAGTTTTGATTGTCTATGTGGATGACATAATCTTGACTGGGGATGATATAGAAGAGATGAGTAGACTGAAGCAGAGCCTAGCTACGGAATTCGAGATTAAAGACTTAGGCCAACTAAGGTACTTTCTTGGAATGGAAGTGGCAAGATCAAAAAAGGGTGTTGTAATATATCAGCATTAATATTAGATATGTACAACATTAATATTAGATATGTACAGATATGTTTTTTTATTCTTGTTTTTATTAGGGCTGATTTTTCTCCCTTATTTTTAGGATAACAATTAATGGCATTAGCCTATATATTGTAACCTTCTCTGTACACAATTTATTCAAGGAATAATATTCATACATTCCAACATTCCTTCTTTCTATATGGTATCAGCAGCCTAGGTTGTTCTTAGGGCTTGCCTTTGTTTTTTTCTTTCGTTGAATAGTCTCCTATTGCAGCCTTATTGCTTCCTGAGACTTAGAACCACCACCCGCCACCCGACGCCGCCGTTTTTTGTCTCACCACCCTCGTCGAACTGCTTGTCGGCGTTTTTCCGACCACCTCCGAAAAGCCCACCCCAAACTGACCACCCACGTGCCACCGCACTGTACCCGCGTGAGAGCCACGCGCCGCCCTCCGCGCCGCTGTTCACCGCACGACCTCCTCCGTTCTGATCGTCGGCTCCTCCCAGTTCTTTTCTAACTGTTTTCGGCTTCAACCAGCATATCTACAGTAGACACCCAGTCCTCCACCATCACTACGCAACCTCCGGTTGCCGTTGCAGCACTGAATCCAAATGATCTTCCAGTTTTACACTCTTCTTATCACCTCAATGGTAAGAACTATCTCCAATGGGCCCAGGTTATTCGCACCACTCTCAAGGGTCGTCAAAAGTTGTCACACATTGTCGGGGATCCTCCGAAGGCAGATGACCCACAGTTTGAAATCTGGGATGATGAAGATTCTTTGATTATGACTTGGCTATGGAACTCTATAACACCGGATATCAGTAAGAATTGTATGTTTTTCACTTCTGCACGTGAAATTTGGGATAGTTTGAGTCAAACCTATTCTATGAAACAAAATATTGCTGCGTGTTATGAATTAGAAAACACAATTTTTAATACCCAGCAAGGCTCTCTTTCTGTCACTGATTATTATAGTACTCTGAATGGTTTATGGATTGAGCTAGATCAAAACCAGGATTTAAAGATGAAATGCACTGAGGATGCTGCTACTTTAACCAAGTTTATTGAGCATGGACAAGTCTTTAAGTTTCTCTCTGGGTCGAATTCTGAGTATGATCCTATTTGGGTTCAGATTTTAGGAAAGGACAAGCTTCATTCTCTCTCCGAGGTGTTCTACACAGTTAGGGTGGAAGAGAGTCGTCAGGCTGTCATGTTGAAGAAGGGTAATTCCAGTGATGGTTCTGCTTTGGCCACCGGCAAAGGTCCTATTGGTGGGTTATCATCTGCAAAGCCTGGATCATCCTCTTGGAAGTCGTCCACCAAACGTGACGAGCGCTAGTGTCCTTATTGCAAGAAGTCTTGTCACACTCAGGACACTTGTTTTAAACTCCATGGCAGAGACAAGGTTCTCAGACGCTCTGGGGGTTTTAAAGGCAGTCAACAAAGGCAAGTTAATCAAACTGTGTCCAACTTGGTTATTGAGGGTGAAGAGGTATCTACACCACCTTCTGGGGAGGCAATTCCGGCGCTTAGTAAAGCCGAGATGGATCGTTTGCGCACTCTCTTGGATTCTATGAGTAAGCCTTCTGGCACTTGTTCTCTAACCATGACGGGTAAGAATTTAAGTTCATTATCCTTTAATGTTTCTAGTACTGTATCTGAGGATCTCTGGATTATTGACTCTGGTGCTATTGATCATATGGCCCCTCATCCCTCATATTTTTCCACTTACTCTAAATTATCTGGTAAGCATCACATCACGGTTGCTAGTGGATCCCATGTCCCTGTTTCAAGATGTGGTACTATTTCACTTCAACCTTCCCTTCCTTTACATAATGTGCTTCATGTCCCTCATTTGTCAAATAACCTTATTTCTATTCATAAGCTTACCAGAGATTTAAACTGTACAGTGACCTTCTTTCCCTCTCATTGTGTGTTTCAAGATCTTACCACGGGGAGGACGATTGGGGTTGCTAAGGAACAGGGAGGGTTATATGTTCTACATCGGACTCATGGTAGTACCAGTCAGACGGTGTCCACATCCAGTCATGAGACAAGTTCAGATTCCGCTGCATCTCAGATATGGCTTCACCACAAACGCCTTGGTCATCCTCTTTTCAGTCTTCTTAGGTCGTTATTTCCACACTTGTTTAAAAATGAGTCTGTCGAGTCTTTTCTTTGTGATGTTTGTCAGTTTGCGAAACACCATCGCACAACTTTTTCTCCAAGTAATAATAAAAGTATTGAACCTTTTGATCTTATACATTCTGATGTGTGGGGACCTTCCTCTACTTCTAATATATCTGGTGCAAAATAGTTTGTTTCTTTTATTGATGACTGCAATAGGGTCACATGGATATTTCTTATGAAAGATAAATCTGAAGTATTTCAAATATTCTTGAATTTCTATCACATGGTCCAAACCCAGTTTGGAAAATCTATAAAAAGGTTACGATCTGATAATGGCAAGGAATATGTGAATCAACATTTCACAAAATTCCATAAAGAACATGGTGTGTTACATGAGTTAACTTGTGTCGATACCCCCCAACAAAATGGGGTTGCAGAGAGGAAGAACCGTCATCTCCTAGAAATTGCAAGAGCACTTCTATTCCAAATGTCTGTCCGTAAGTCTTATTGGG
Organism: Ormosia semicastrata; assembly: GCA_029884595.1. Taxonomy (NCBI): domain Eukaryota; kingdom Viridiplantae; phylum Streptophyta; class Magnoliopsida; order Fabales; family Fabaceae; genus Ormosia; species Ormosia semicastrata. Next base: position 10,274,832 of record JAQQTO010000062.1, on the reverse strand, counting down.
GGGAAGCTGTCTTAACTGCCGCATACTTGATAAACAGATTGCCCTCCCGTGTCTTGAATGGTCTTAGTCCTGTGCAACTCATGACTTCCTTCTTCCCTTCCGTTCTTACCATGAAGAATCTCCTATGTCGTGTCTTTGGTTGTGTTGCTTTTGTTCATGTCCATAGTCAATATCGTGGTAAGTTGGATCCTAGGGCTGTCAAATGTATCTTCATAGGGTATGCACCAGACAAAAAGGGGTACAAATGTTATCATCCTCAAAGTCGTCGTGTCTATGTCTCCATGGATGTCACTTTTCATGAATCCGAGTCTTTTCACCTTCGTCCTCAGCTTCGAGGGGAGAGTGGTTAAGACACTGAGTCTCTTGAGTCATCTTTTGTTCCTCTTCTGGCTGAATCTATTGAGTCATCTGTCCCTCCTCTGATGAAGGATGTGGCATCATCTTCTGATACTTCAGAGACACCTAAAGAATCAGTATCTGTTCCTACAGATCGATACAAGCAGGTGTATTATCGGAAAAAACCCAACCTGGTCCAACAGCAGCTTCAATCGCCCGAACCAAAGGTAAGCATTCCTGAGTCTGAACCTTTGAATAGTCCTTTACATGATAATTGTGAACCTAACCCTGATGACTTGCCAATAGCCTTAAGAAAAGCCAGAAGAACTTGTGCAAAATACCCTATATCTCAGTTTTTGTCCACCAAAAACCTATCAGTACAGCATCAGAGTTTTAATTCAGCAATTGATTCTACCAGAGTCCCTACTTCAGTACAAGAAGCATTAATGGATAAGAATTGGGTTCAAGCCATGCATGAAGAAATGAGTGCTTTGAACAAGAATGAGACCTGGGAAATTGTTGAGAAGCCGAAGGACAAAAGGATAGTTGGGTGCAGATGGATTTACACAGTAGAAATATCGGTTGATGGTACTCTAGACCGGTACAAAGCAAGGCTGGTTGCAAAAGGGTACACTCAGACATATAGGATTGATTATGAGGAAACATTTGCCCCAGTAGCAAAGATGAACACAGTCAGGATCATTCTCTCCTTGGCAGCACACTTCGGATGGGACTTGCACCAATTTGATGTTAAAAAATGTTTTTCTCCATGGGAATTTGGAAGAGGAAGTATATATGGACATCCCACCAGGATATGAACCTACCGGTGGAGGGAATATGGTGTGCAAGTTAAGGAAGGCCCTATATGGACTCAAGCAGTCTCCTTGTGCTTGGTTTGGGAGGTTCACCAATGCTATGTTGTCCTTAGGTTATAGGCAGAGCCAGGGAGATCATACCCTCTTTATAAAACATTCCAAAGAAGGCAAGCTTACACTTCTTCTGGTTTATGTTGATGACATGATCATTGCCGGTGATGATGAGGTTGAGAAACAGGTCCTAAAAGAAAAACTAGCTGCATAGTTTGAAATCAAGGACTTGGGGAAGCTGAAGTACTTCCTTGGGATAGAAGTTGCCTATTCCAAACAAGGCATCTTTATTTCCCAGAGGAAATATGTCTTGGATCTTCTTAAGGAAACAGGTAAGCTAGGTTGCAAAATCACAGGGGCACCTATTGAACAAAATCACAGGATTGGAAACAATGAGGAGAGCCCAAGGGTGAATAAGGCACAGTATCAGAGACTTGTGGGAAAACTGATATATTTGTCTCACACCAGACCAGACATAACCTATGCTGTCAGTGTGGTTAGCCAGTTCATGCATGATCCTCATGAGAGACATATACTAGCTGTGAATAGAATTCTCCAGTATTTGAAGACAAGCTCGGGAAGAGGACTTCTATTTTGGAGAAAACAGAAATTGACCATTGAAACCTATACAGATGCAGATTATGCCGGGTCAGTTGTAGACAGGCGGTCTACCTCAGGTTACTGCATGTTTTTAAGAGGAAACTTGGTGACTTGGAGAAGTAAGAAACAGAATGTTGTTGCAAGGTCAAGTGCAGAGGCTGAATTTCGAGCTATCGCACAAGGAATTTGTGAACTGTTATGAATGAGAATGATACTAGATGATCTCAGAATAAAGTATGAAGCTCCTATGAGGTTACTGTGTGATAATAAGTCTGCAATCAACATTGCTTACAACCCGGTTCAACATGATCGGACAAAGCATATAGAGATTGATCGCCATTTTATCAAGGAAAAATTAGATGATGGCCTTATAACTACAGAGTACGTCCCTTCAGAGCACCAATTAGCAGATGTTTTCACCAAGGGGCTTCCCACATAGCGATTTCAAGGTCTTACTTGCAAGTTGGGAATGATAGATATTCACTCACCAGTTTGAGGGGGAGTGTTGTAATATATCAGCATTAATATCAGATATGTACAGCATTAATATTAGTATGTACAGATATGTTTTTTTATTCTTGTTTTTATTAGGGCTGATTTTTCTCCGTTTTTTTTAGGATAGCAATCAATGGCATTAGCCTATATATTGTAACCTTCTCTGTACACAATTTATTCAAGGAATAATATTCATACATTCCAACATTCCTTCTTTCTATAAAGGGCATCGTGGTGTCACAACAGAAGTACATTCTTGATCTTTTGAAAAAAACTGGGATGAGTGGTTGCAAACCTTCAGATACTCCAATAGAAGTAAATACTAAGCTCGGAGAAGTCAAAGATGGTGTACCTGTTGACACGGGAAGATACCAAAGGTTGGTTAGGAGATTGATTTACCTATCACACACTCGTCCTGACATTGCTTTTGCTGTCAGCATGGTGAGTCAATTTATGCATTCCCCTTATGAAGTACATCTTGAAGCTGTGTATCGAATTCTTCGATATCTAAAAGGCACACCAGGAAAGGGACTCTTCTTCAAGAAAAATGAGAAGAGAGGAGTTGAGGTGTATACCAACGCTGATTGGGCAGGATCAGCTACGGACAGAAGGTCAACTTCCGGGTACTGCACGTTTCTTTAGGGTAATTTGGTCACTTGGAGGAGCAAAAAGCAAAGTGTTGTTACTAGAAGTAGTGCCGAGACTGAATTTAGAGCAATGGCTCAAGGAATTTATGAAGTTCTTTGGCTAAAAAGAGTTTTAGAAGAGCTTAAGAGGCTAGTGAGTTTTCCCATGAAGTTGCACTGCGATAACAAGGCAGCTATTAGCATCGCTCACAACCCGGTTCTACATGACAGGACAAAACATGTTGAGATTGATAGACATTTCATAAAGGAAAAACTTGAAGAGGGAATAATTTGCACTCCATTTGTATCCACTACACAGCAAGTGGCAGACGTGCTAACTAAGGGGCTGTTAAGACAACCATTTGAACTTCAAGTTAGCAAGTTGGGCATGAACGATATCTTTGCACCAACTTGAGGGGGAGTGTCGATAAATTAAAGTAGGAAAGATAAGATTTAGGTGTTATATTCAGAATAAGTTAGGGAAACAAATTTCCTATGATTAAGGGGAGAATAAATCAATCCCTGATTTTATGTATTTTTAGGGTTTGACTTCGGTTCTTCTCTTCTAGTTATATTCTGTTAACATTATTTTGGTTTTATGCAAATATACGAGAACCTGTATGTTCTCTTCTTCTCCTCTTATTTGTTCATATATTTCTACAAAATAGGGCAGAAAAATATTCACGGACATTGTCACTTTGAAAAACTCTAATAGAGGTATCAAATTGAGTTTGGATTTTTGAATAAAAAACTTTAAATATGAAAAAAAGTTCAAAGCGATTTTTCATTAAAAACAACCAAGTACAACGGGAAAAATCATCAATAAAAGTAACAAAATATTAATAACCCAATGTAGAAGTGACACGATTAGGACCCCAAATATTTGAAAGCAAAAGGAGAATTAACTCATTTATTGACTCTTTCAGGAAATGAACTATGTACATGCTTTCTCAACTGACAAGACTCACACTCTAGTGTTGACACTTTAAAAAGACTAGGTATCATAACATGTAATTTTTGTAGACTAGGATGTCCCAAGTGTTGATGAATGATTTCAGGTGACTCAACGGCAGAATAAGCAATAGGAGATGCGGGAACAGTGAGGTGATACAAGCCTCTAGACTCACGTCCTACTCCAATCGTCTGTCCAATACCCCGATCCTGTACAAGAATGGTATCATTAGCAAAGATAACGAAATAAGGCAAGGTATGAGTGAGTTTGCTTATAGATATCAAATTAAAGGGACAACTAGGTACAAATAGTACAGAATCTAAAGATAGAGTGGGAAGAGGTTTAGCTTGACCAATGTCTTGGACTTTGGTTTAAGAACCATTGGCTAAAGTAACACTAGGTAGTGTATCTATATAGGTAAGGTGGGAGAAAAGGGATTTGTTACCAGACATATGATCAAAAGCGCCAGAATCAAGGATCCAAGGTCCTAAAGATAAAGACTGTGAAAGGAAGGCTACAGGATTACCAGGTTGAGTGACAGATGTAGTTGACTGCATGGCTGCCTTGAGTCAAATGTACTCATTATACTCAACGGCAGAGTGGGAAACCTCGTCAGATGAGTCAAATGGGACAACCTGAGCAACATTCACAATTTTAGATTGTTGGTTGGCCTTAGTTCTGCACTATTCCTCAATGTGACCAATTTTTTTGCAAAAAGTGTATTGCTGATTGGCCTTGGTTCTACATTGTTCCTCAATGTGACCAAATCTATTGCAAAAGGTGCAGTGAGGATGAGGATGAGTACCACCACGACCTCCTCACGTGTCTGCCCCGGTTGCTGGATTGGGAAACCAGGATAGATGATTCAGCAAGTGCAAGGGATGGAGCAACAGTTGTAGGAGTTGAAAGACGCAACAGTTGTTTTGAGACTGTATCATATGAAGGAACAGTAGGGCTTGAGAGTATTTGATTGCAAACTGAGTCAAGCTCATATGGCAAACTAGCAAGGGCAAGGACTATGAAGAACTTTCCACGTTGTTGAGCATGTTTCTCTGCATTGTCAGTGAAGGGCATAAGTGCATCAAACTCAACAATCAAAGTATCAAGCTTACTCAGATAAGTCTCCATGTCCATGTCTTGTTTCCTAGTGGCAATGAGGTTAGAAACAATGTTGTAGAGACAGTTGACATCATTGGAGTACAATTTATTAGCCTTGGCCCACACATCATAGCATGTCCGAAAAGCACGGTATTGAGGTTGAAGCTTGGCATCAATGGAGAACCACAACACAGAAGCATCAATCTGTTTCCACTTGGCTTGGTCCTTGTCGGGAATGTCCTTGGCTTGTTTGACTAAGTGTTCATGATGGCCTTGACCTTCAAATCATAACTCCACAGCAACCGCCCAAGATGTGTAATTGGCTGTCCCCACCAATTTGTCATATGAGATCAACAGGACAGTAGTGAAGCTAATGGCAGAAGGTGAGGAGGAGGTAGACATGCTGGTGAGGGTAAAAAAAAATTGGCTTAATAGGCTGGAATTTAGTACTGGAATGGCTGGGGCAAAGCGTGGGAAAAGAAAATCCCGTAACAGTGCAAAAGAAAGAAAGAGGTTAGATGGGGTTGCAGGTTGGTATAGGCCGGGAGAAGGGAGGTGAGGTCAGAAAGGGGTAAGGGGGTGGCCAACGGTGGCGCCGGAGAAAAAAGGTGGCCGAAGAAGGTGGCACGCGCGCTCAAGCTTCGACACATGAGCAAAGGAGCAGACTTTTGGAGCCGCGTGTGGGGGCGCGTGCAGTGGCGAGTGGCGGTGGGTCAGCCGCGGTTGAGCCATTCGACGGGTTTTGCTGCTGTTCTGGGTCGTCAGCGGTGGTGGGCGTCGCCAGAAAAGCCATGGTGGAGGCATAGCTGTTTGGACACGAAACCACTGGTGATGCACAGTGGTGAGAATCTTAACCTACTACTACTGATACCATATAGAATATAGAGATGATTTGAGGAATTGTGTGCTTAATTCACACATATATAAACTGTTATTTATATACAGTGGTACATAAATGATACATGAATGTATTAAGTATAAACGCTAATTCCTATGAATACACTAATTCCTATGACATATGAAACATGTGAAATATGGGCTTCTATGATGCACGGATACGAGTACGAGTATCCGGTACAATACAAGTACAGTACGAGAGCACGACAATTTCTTAAAAATTAGGATACGGGTACGATAGGATACGGCATAAAAATCATAAAACATGTCATTTTAAATAACTTAAAGTATTAAGTATCAACAGATAAATCATAAAAAAAATCCAAAGTACAAAATAAATAGTTTCATTAAATACTAAAGTCATTGTTGAAAATTAAACTACTCATTATCTGCAGATAATAATGCTTCTCTAACTCCAGTTCATCAAGTGATAAGGATGCAACCTCAAGGCTTTCAGCATCATCAAACAGCACCCATTCATCTCCAGCGAGATCCCACATTTTGCTCTCTCCACTATTATACTTTTCGCTTTTAGGATTAATCTTGTTTCTCTTTATGGAGTGAATGAAAGAGTAGGTGCTCCAATTCCATTCACAACATGATAACGAGCTCAGTTGTCCAAGAAGCTTCAAGGCAATGCCTTGGAGTAATGAGGCTCCAGAACCATAAGTTATCCACCACTCTTTTGGCTCCAAAAGAGCTCTATCCGGTAAAGAATCTTGAAGGCCGAATTCGTCTAGCTCTCCAGGGAATTTAGAAAACTCTCTTGTTACCTCTCTTCTTTTATCAGGATCAGTAAAATATCTTCTTAAGCACTTCTGTCTCTCAGTGGAAATCTCATGATCTCTATGTGGAGGAACTCTATTTGATCCTTATTGAAGCCATTGTTGACTATAATACCTATTTAATAAAAAATAAAATTTAACTAATATTAATACCATAAATGCAGCAAATTAAATTAAAAAAGAATCATTTCAATTTACCTAGGATTTAGTGAATATGCTAAGTAATGCAAGGGTATGCAACTTTTTGTCTACCAATCAATAAAAATTTGATACACAACACTATAGAAGGATGATGTACCTCCTTCTTCGACCATGTCATGGTAGAATATTATAGTCTTCACTTGCTCAATCATTGAGTCCCACATATTATAAATCAAGTGAAGTGTAGGTTTATCAATATCACACAATCGAAGCATATCACAAATAGGCCTTGTGAAAGAAAGAATATAATCCACCTTGTCCCACCAAGAATCATTACTTTCACATGTGTTGCCTTTCAAACATCATCCTCCCTATAGGTGTTCCACTTCTCACTAATAACCATATTTTGGAGACCATGTTTGATGAACCTTAGCCTTTTCAACATGACTATTGTGAAAGCAAACCTTGTCTTGGCAATGGAAATTAGTTTTAAAGTCACAAACTCATTGAATATGGTAAGTCTCATAGAATGATTCATGATAAAATTTCTAATAAACATAGCATCATCACTAACTAAAGTGATCCAATGGCATTCCTCATAAACAACCTCATTCTTCTCTGTGTTTCTAACCGCACATATTTTTCAAAGCAAGATTGAGTGCGTGCACCACGCAAGAAGTCCAAAAAATATGAGGATAGTCATTTTCAATAAGAAGTCCAGCTGCCTTAAACACAGGGGCATTATCAGTGATAATTTGGACAACTTTTTTGGGTCCAACCTCTTCAACAGTGGATTTAATTAGGCCTGCTATGTAATTCTTATCTTTTATCTCCTTAGAACCATCAATGGCCTTTAAAAATATAGGACCTCCATCTGAAGCGGCCATAAAATTAATCAGTGGCCTACTTTGCGCATCAGTCCATCCATCAGTTACTATACTTATTCCCTTTTCACTCCAAGTCCCTTTGATTGGTTTAAGTAATCTCTCAACATTTGCCCTTTCCCTTTGTAACAATATAGTTCTTAGAGAATTGTAACCAAAAGGAATAAAACCAGCAATAGAATTATTTACAGCAAACTGATATGAACTAATGTAATAAGGATTGCGCGCAAGATTGAAGGGCAAACCGGTAGAATAAAACATCCTAGCAATTTCAGACTTAAGTTGCTCTCTAGCTCCAGCATTGAAAGCTTTATCTAAAAGGTTACCTACCCTTCTTTTATTTCCTAACACAGATTGTGATGATTGTTGAAATGTGTCAATAATTGATGTAGGAGGAAGGGGAACATTTCTTGGTTTTCTTGATTCTTCAGCACACTCAACAACTTTTTGAATTTCAGATAAGTATTCGTCATTCATTTTTGGACATCTATCAATTCCAACACCAGTAAGTTTAAGCAAGTGAGCCTTGACTCTAGTATATGAACCATAATAATAGTTCTGGAAAAAGTTACATACCCATCCTCTATTTCCACCACCCCTAGGAGCAGGGACTTCATCTCTTATGACATAAGCCCAAAGAGGAGTAGCTATTTTTTGTTTGTCATCAACAACAAATTTACTAATTATGTTGTTAGAACTACTATTAGGCTCAGACATTCTTAGAGATTGATCTAAAAAAATAAAAAATAAAAATTTTAGAAACTAAAATTTAAACCCAAAAATTATAATTCATAAAATTAATCAATATCATAAAATTAAAGTCACATATTAAATTTTATCAATCATAAAATTTTTAAATATTAAAAATTATAACTAAAAAAAGAGTCAAGATAAAAATTTAATAACTTAATAATTCCAAAACATTGAATCAATTAAAAAGTTAAAAGTTTTCCAATCACAATTAAATTGTTAGTTCCAAAACGTGAGTAAACTTGAAAGTTTTTAGTTGCTGAAAAGTGAAAACGAAAAAGTTATAACCTATAACTAACAAAAAGTCATGATAAACATTTAAAGAATTAATAGTTCCAAAAAGTCAATAATCATACATAATTAAATTGCTAGTTCCAACATCCAAAACGTGTGACAATAAAATCTGAAAAGTAAAACTTTAATATTAAATTATTAATAAAACAAAAGATAAGTGGCTTAAAGCCATCAACAAAGCTTCACGTTTCCAACATCCAAAACATGTGATAGTAAAAATTGAAAAGTAAAACTTTAATATTAAATTATTAATAAAAGAAAAGATGAGTGGCTTAAAGCCATCAACAAAGGTGCAAAGGAACGTGTTGTACCTAAAAGGTGCAAAGGAAAGACAAATAGTTTTGAACTTTTGGGCTTCCACCGGAAAATATCTGTTTTGAGGAAACACCGAAACCGTAACAGAGTGAGAGAGCTTTGAGCAGAGAGACTGAGAGAGCTTCGAGCAGGGAGAGATGAGATGAGCTTCAGTGCTGCAGCAAATTACTCCACAACCTGTCACGGACACGCGCAGCAGAGGTCGGAGATGGAGGTCGAAGAGTCACCGGAAAAGTTGCAGTCGCAGATCAGAGAAAGAGGCCGCAGATCTAGAAAACCATGGGTGAATGGATGTTTTTCAACTCAAAATATAGGGTTAAGGTGAGTTTAATAGGCTGAATCTATTGGATAAGTTTAATCCCAAAAAAATCTCGAATTTTTCGGATTGATTTGATTCACCAACCATTTACTCGTTTCTGGCCATTTTGGGGCGTTTCTTAGCGTTTCGAAACATGTTCAGAAAAAAAAAAGGATTGTTCGTACGTTTTCCGGCAATCCATACGCGTTTCTGTTTCCGGTACGTACTGGACACCGGTACAGCGGCCTGAGAGTCGTACCGGTGCTTCATAGATGGGCTTTATTCTAACACTTACAATCCATGTTACGGTCTCACATTTTACATGTCTAACTCCTTCTACTGATCCTAGGTAGGATCTCTAGGATCTCAATCTTGACTACCTTGCTTTCCTCTTTTCTCTAGTAAAATTTCTTTTCTCTATCTAAAACCAAAGGAAAAAAAAATCAATCCACAACTTAGACTAGGAAAATATCGCACCCTTTTTTCCAATCAAATCCGTAGTAGAGATAGTCAACAAAAAAGGAACAAAATAGGACAGTAAACATAGCAAAGACCATTGAACATGGTTAGATTTATCCCAGTATTGCAATATCTAAGTACCCTAATGGTGTACTTGGCTACAACTGGAAATGGAAGAATGAAAATGAGATATGTATCTAGAGACTATCAAAATATGTGGTCAATTTTCATTCCTTCATTTGCAATCTTCACAATTTCACACCAACTCCCACGATCAATTCCACACCAAACAAAACAATTTAAAATTAACAGTATGACAGAAACTCAATACAAATAAACAGGTTCAAGAAAGGCTTATCTTAATAAGATTCCAGAAAATCCAGTTCAGAGTCAGATATAGGGGTGCAACAATACTTTCAACACTTACTAAACCAAAAAAAAACATTTAATAAATGTACTAAAACATATAACATATCAAATATTTTGACAAGAATATAAAAACAATAAGCTGAATAATTCATGTCATCTTTAACTGTGTGATGTAACAGTCCCAAAGAGACACCTATGAAGTAGACTCATGACATTGTATCTTTCCCAGAAAATAACATTCCTCATAAAATTTACTGAGTAATCAAACTAGGCTGCCAAATATTTTCATAATGCAGATATAAAATTAGAAATATAAGAAGTGAGCAGAAAAAATAGTATAAAGGAATGAATATAAATTTAAGACAGGTGGAATTCCGTAACCTATATGCTGATTCCTAGGAATTAGGTTATGCTGATTCCTAGGAATTAGGTTATGCTGATCTCTAGGGATTAGTTCCTACAAATTAGGTTGATTTGTTTCGTAGAATAAAGGGATATGGGTATTATCTTTACCGATTCCCATCTAGCTGTATTTTCTGTTTTTAACTCCTTGATTTAAGGGAGTGTTTCACTCCTTCCTTTCTATTTATTCGTGTATGTTTCAATCAGAAATAATGAGGAAAATTCATTCCCAATTTCTCACATGGTATCAGAGCTCCTCTCTGAACCTCTGAATCTCTAAACTCTTTCCGATGACCAAGTACGGAATGGCCACGGAAGAAAAGCAACCATGGCGGGTCAAACAATATTCCTTTTCCCATTACTGGACATAAGTTGAATGGGGATAACTACCTCCCATGGTCACAATCCATCATGATGTACATATGTGGAAAAGGAAAAGATGAGTATCTCACTGGTGAACTCGTTTCTCCTAAGGCTGACGATCCAAAACTCAAAAACTAGAAGATAGAAAACAACATGGTCGTGTCCTGGCTGGTTAATTCGATGACGAACGAAATTGGTGAGAATTTCTTACTTTATAGCACGGCACATGAAATCTGGGAAGCAGCCAAAGAATTATACTCCAGTAAAGAGAATACTTCTGAAATCTTCGAGATTGAATCCAATCTCCATGATCTTCGACAGGGCGATTTTTCTGTTACTCAATACTACAACATCCTCTCCCGTCACTGGCAACGACTAGATGCATTCGAAGAACATCAATGGGGCTGTCCAGACAATGCAAAGAAATTCAAAGAAATTGTCGAAAAGAAGAGCATATTCAAATTCTTAATGGGAGTTAACAAGAACCTCGATGAGGTCCAAGGACAAATACTGGGAATGAAGCCCTTACCAAGCATCTGAGATGTGTTTTACGAGGTTCGCCGAGAAGAAAGCAGGAAGAAGGTGATGCTTGGAGAATCCACCGTCACTTCTGTCAATGAAAGCTCCGCTCTAGCTGCTCGAGGAATTCACCAAAACAAGACAACCGTCAAAAGAAGGGGAGGCCATGGTGTGATCATTGCAGAAAACCAGGCCATTCCCGAGACACTTGCTGAAAAATCCACAGCAAGCCTGCAGATTGGAAGCCTTCCAGACCTGCAACTGATAAAGAGAGCCGTGGAAACCATGTCTCTGTTGATGAAGTATCTTCCCTCACCAGGTCCAGTCCATTCAACAAAGAACAGCTTGAAGTGCTGCAGAAGATGTTCTCACAACAAAATCCTGCTCCCAGTACCATTGGGACGGGATCTTTATTACAAAAAGGTAATTACTTGAGTGCCCTCATTGTAAATTCAAGAAAAACAGGTGCATGGATTGTAGACTCAGGGGCGTCTAATCATATGACGGGTGATGCCACACTTCTTCACAATTACAATCCATCCCAAGAAAGTATTGCAATAAAAATAGTTGATGGTCTAAAGTGGGTGGAACAAGTTCTATCATTATTTCAAAGGACCTGACACTAAATTCAGTACTTCATGTTCCTAATCTGGATTGTAATCTTTTGTTAGTTAGCATGCTCACCAAAGAACATAACTGTGTTGCTAAATTTTTCTCGGATTTGTGTGAATTTCAGGATTTGGATTCTAGGAGGACGATTGGCAGTGCTAAGGTGTACTCAGGACTTTTCCTTTTGAAAGTTGAGGAATCTCCTAGAAGACAAACTCATAACGCAGTATGTGTTGAGTCAAAAAGTCTTGTTTCTTATATGATTCCAATAAGGATAGTGCAATCATGTTATGGCACTATCGTCTTGGTCATCCCAATTTCTTGTATCTCCAAAAATTGTTTCCATCCTTATTCAGAAATAAAAATCCAAATTTTTTTCAATGTGAGGTGTGTCAACTTTCAAAGCATGTTCGCAATTCTTATAACAGTCTTCTGTACAAATCATCACATCCGTTTTCAATGATTCACAGTGATGTATGGAGACCATCTAGAACAAAAAATGTCACTGGCACTAGGTGGTTTGTATCATTTGTAGATGATCATACTAGAATCACATGGTTGTTCCTTATGAAAGAAAAGTCAAAAGTTGGACCTATTTTCAAGCAATTTAACACTAAGATTAGAGTATGGAGAAAATTATTCCCCTTTTTTTTTATTCAAATGATCAAACATTACATAAATAGGGAAAACAGAGAGTTAAATAAGGAAACAAAAGATAGGCAATTCCCATAATTAATTAGAAATCCCTAAAAATAAGCAACAGAATAAAGAAGACAAGATAGCTGACCACAATCCCTACAATTATGGGATGCTGTAATTCCTCATAATGTACGGGATTGTTATCCAACACTCCCCCTCAAGATGGGGAATAGATATTAGTCATTCCCAGCTTGCCAACATTGGACTCAGTCTGATTTTAATAAGGCCTTTGTAAGAACATCTGCTTCTTGCAACTTGGTTGGGACATAGTGTAGAGTGAAGGTTCCATTTTCAATTTCTGACTTGATGAAGTTTCTGTCAATCCTCACATGCTTTATCCTGTCATGTTGAACTGGGTTATAGACTATGCTGATGGCAAATTTGCTATCACTGAGAAGCTTCATTGGTTCTTGCAGTGGAATAAATAAGTCTTGTAACAACCTATTTATCTAGATCGGTTCACAAACCCCTTGAGTAATTACTCTATATTTTGCCTCTGTGCTACTTCGTGCCATAACAGTTTGTTTCTTGCTTCTCCACATCACCAAGTTTCCCCACACTTTTGTACAATACCCTGTGGTGGACTTTGTATCCTCAACTGAACCTGCCCAATCAACATCTACAAAACACTCAAAACACTTCTGTTTTCAGTCTTCCTGAATAGTAATCCCCTTCCAGGAGTACTTTTCATATAGCGGAGAATCTGGTTTACAGCCTCCAGATGTCTCCTTTTTGGAGAGTGCATAAACTGGCTCACTACACTAACACTATAAGCAATGTCCGATCTAGTAAGAGATAGGTAGATCAGTTTACCTACAAGGCGTTCATACCTATCCCTTTCAACTGGAGGGTCATCTTCAGTAATCTTGTGCTTCCAATTTCGGTCTAGGGGAGTACCTGCAGGTCTACACCCTAGCTTCCCTGTTTCCCGAAGTAAGTCAAGAGTGTAGTTTCTTTGGGAGATGAAAATACCCTTCTTGCTTCTAGCTATTTCCATCCCAACGAAGTATTGTAGCTGTCCAAGATCTTTAACCTTAAATTTTGCATGTAAACAGTTCTTGAGATGTTCAATTTCTTGCGTGTCATTACCTATGATTACCATATCGTCTACATAGACTATAAGAACAGCCCTTTCTCCTTCCCTGGATTTTTTCACAAACAAGGTGTGGTCAGCCTGACTTTGTATATAGCTGAATTGCTTCAGAGGTACTGAATTTTGTGAACCAAGCCCTTGGGGACTGTTTTAGTCCATACAGGGATTTGTTTAACTTGCACACTGCATCATTATTTTCTCCTTTAAATCCAAGGGGCAGTTTCATATAGACCTCCTCCTCTAGCTTACCATTCAAGAAGGCTTTTTTAACATCCATTTGGTGTAGTTCCCAATCCAAATTTGCTGCAATGGAAATGAGGATTCTAATGGAATTCAACTTTGCAACTGGTGCAAATGTTTCCTCATAATCTATACCATGGGTTTGGTTATAGCCTTGGGCAACTAGTCTTGCCTTATATCTGTCTATCTTTCCATCTGCACTCATCTTTGTGGTAAATATCCATTTGCATCCCACAACTCTCTTACTTTTAGGAAGTGTTACAATTTCCCAAGTCTTATTTTCTTCTAATGCAGCCATTTCCTCTAGGACAGCAGCTCTCCATTTTTTATCTTTCAGGGCTTCATGGACAGTGTTGGGAATCTGCACACAGTCCAAATCTGCAACAAAAGCTCTATATCTTGGGGATAGGTTGGAATATGTGAGGTAACTTGATATAAGATGCTTTGTGCAGGACCTTACTCCTTTCCTTGGAGCAATAGGCAAGTCAATCTCATCAACCATATCATTAACAGTATTAGAATCATGGTCAATCTCATCAACCGTATCATAAACTATATTAGAATCATCAACTGTACAATTACCTTCTATGTTCCCTTCTGCGGTTTCCATATGATTTGACTCCAGATCCGGTGATTGACTTTGCAAAGGAACACATGGTCTCGGTCTCCTGGTGAAAAATTTTGGGAAAAATTTGTTCTAACCTTGAGGTCTCTTCTCTAATTCTCCCCCTTGACCTGTTACATGTGTAGATTCTGGTTTCGATGGAGCAGATTCCGAGGGATTATGGGTTTCTTTTGGTACAAAGGTAGACAATGGAAGAGATATGGGAAGAGAGATGGAGGGATCCCAGTGATGAGTTCCAATCATGTTCTCCCCCTGAAGCAAATTATTGGCAAAGAAAGATTGATGTTCAAGGAAAGTGGTATCATATGATATGTAGAACCTTTTGGATTTGGGACAGTAGCACTTGTACCCTTTTTGCGTGGGAGAGTAACCAAGAAAGATGCATTTATGGGACTTAGGATCAAGCTTTCCCCGTATGGGACTAGAGTCACAGACAAACACGGTACAACCAAATATTTTTGGTGGAAGTGACTCAAGCATCCTTATAGAGGGAAAGGCCCTTTTTAGACAACTCAGAGGGGTTAAAAATTGAAGAGGTTTGGAAGGAAGACGATTGATAAGATAGGTAGCAGTTAAGATAGCTTCCCCCCAAAAATGATTTGGAACATTTGAGGTGAACATAAGGGAGCGAGCAACCTCAAGAAGGTGCCGATTTTTTCTTTCGGCAACACCGTTTTGTTGGGGAGTATGACTGCATGAACTTTGATGAAGTGCATGTTTGGTATCGATTCTGCTTAGCTTTTTTTGGGGAAAAAGCTATTGTAACAGTGTTTAATCATGTTTGGTAAAATTAGCTTCAGCTTTTACACAAAATTCAATGTAAAATAAAAGCTTTTTAAAGCTGATTTTTATAATGCTGAAGTTTGAAGCTTATGCTTTTAGTTTATAGATTATTTCTTACATTTTGATATGTAAATACTATTTTATCTTCAATCAAATAATTTTTTTAATCATTCTATACCTATTTTAGTAATTTAATGTATAAAAGCGATTCTTTTTTATATCATCCAAACGAATCAGATTAACTTAAAATCGCTTTACAGCTAATGCATCCAAACATAAAAATAAATCAATTATAATCGATTATAACAAAAAGCTTTTATACAATAATCGATTACTAAGCATAATCAAATTTTTGCAGCTATCCCAAACACACCCGAAGTATGCCATGTTCAAGTAAGTAATTATTGAAGTCATGCGAGAAATACTCCCGTCCATTGTCGGTACGAAGAATGTGAATAGATGACTGAAAAACATTAGTGACAAGTTTATGAAACTTTTTGAAAATAGTGTTTGTTTCTGATTTTTCTTTTAAGAGATACACCCAACAAACACGAGTATGGTCATCTATAAAAGTAATAAACCATCGAGTTCCAGTAATATTGGGAACTCGAGAGGGCCCCCAAATGTCACTATGGATGAGATGAAAGGGTTGAGATGCACGATAAGAATGAGGAGGGTAATTATTTCGAGATTGTTTAGCAAGAATACAGTGTTCACAACTGAAAGAGGAAACATCTTTATTGATAAATAAGTCTGGATACAAGTATTTTAAGTAACTAAAATTAGGATGACCAAGACGGTTGTGCCAAAGAAGGATATCTGAATCTGAGACAGTTGATAGAGAGAAGGTTTGAGGGGAATCCTCCCTTGAGGGAGAATTAGTAGAGACATAGTAGAGGCCCTTGCGTTCCTTAGCACTGCCAATCGTCTTCCCCGAAGACAAATCCTGAAAAATGCAGTAAGATGGGTAAGTAATGATTGCACAGTTTAGATTATTAGTCAATTTACTAGCAGATATGAGATTATATTGCAATTCAGGGACATGAAGAACAGAGTTCAATTTTAACCCTGACAAATTCAGATTACCAGTACCCGCCACCAATGATGAATTACCATCAGCAACCGTAATAGTAACACCTCTATCAGCCTACTTGTATGATGTGAAGTCAGTATATGACCCCGTCATATGATCAGTAGCACCGGAATCAAGGATCCACTCTCCTGTATTCTCATGCTTAGATAAGAAAGAAAACTGACCATTACCTTTGTGAGCAATGTTTGTTGTAGAAGTTGAAGGTCCAGGTATTTCAGGTTTGAGTTGAGAAAGCAAATTCTTCAACATATCCAACTGTTCACCAGAAAAAGGAGAAGAATTGTGCTTCTTTGGTTCAGTAGAGGATTCAGCCATATGAACAGAGGCAGAGGGCTTGCGCTGACTTCACGGCTTCCAATCTACAGGTTTCCCATGAATGAGCCAACATGTGTCCCTGGTGTGATATGGTTTCTGACAATGATCACACCAAGTTTTTGCCTCCTTTGGACGTTGAGCCTTGGGGTCTGTTCTGCGACTGACAAGAGCTGAACCCAGTTGAGTGTCCTCAATTGTAGAACTGGTCTCCAACATTACTTTCCTGCGGCCTTCTTCCCTTCTAACCATGGCGAAGGTTTCTTTGAGAGATGGCAGAGGCTTAAGGCCAAGTATTCGACCCCGAACTTCATCTAGTTCTTTGGTAAGACCCTGAAGAAAATCAAATACCCTTTCCTTTTCCAACATTTGGTCATATAATAATTTATCCTCAGGGCATTTCCATGAAACTGTATAGAACAGGTCCATTTCTTGCCATAGTTCAACCAACATATTAAAGTACTCAGTCACAGATTTGTTACCTTGACGCGTATTACGCAGTGCTGACTTGATCTCGAAGCACTGCGCGGAGTTTTGTAGATCCGAGTACATCTCCTGCACTGTTGTCCAGATTTCATGGGCGGTTTTGCAGAACAGGTAGGTTCTGCTGATCTTAGGATCCATAGAGTTGATCAACCAAGCCATAACAATAGAGTTTTCTGCATCCCAGCTGTTATAAGAGGGATTGTTTGGTGTTGGAGCGACAGTCGTCCCTGTAAGGTAGCCCATTTTTCCTTTCCCTTTAATCACAAGGAGGACCGACTGAAACCATTCTCTGAAATTTAACCCATTTAACTTGTGTTGGGTTATTTGAATGGAGGGGTTAAGGTCAATCGGTTGGAAGAATGAAGTAGTGGCGGACGGGTTGGTGTTTTGGTTTTGGGTGGTAGACCGATCGGCATTTTCAGGGGTGGTGGGTCCGTCAACCATGAGGCTGTATCGGGTTTTTATCTATGATGAAGAAGTGGCTCTGATACCATAAGATTAGAGTATGGAGAAAATTATTCCCCTTTTTTTTATTCAAGTAATCAAACATTACATAAATAGGGAAAACAAAGAGTTAAATAAGGAAACAAAAAATAGGCAATTCCCATAATTAATTAGAAATCCCTAAAAATAAGCAACAGAATAAAGAAGACAAGATAGCTGACCACAATCCCTACAATTATGGGATGCTGTAATTCCTCATAATGTACGGGATTGTTATCTAACAAACACTATGGTTCAAACCCAATTCCAAACAAAAATATAAGTGTTAAAAACAGACAATGCAAAAGAGTATTTTGAGAAAATTCTGGGTGTTTATCTTGCGGGTCAAGGGATTATTCATGTGAGTTCTTGTGTTGATACACCCTAGCAAAATGGGATTGCAGAGTGAAAAAATAGACACCTCCTTGAAGTTGCTCGATCACTGATGTTTACAACTCATGTTCCCAAGTTTTTCTAGGGTGAAGCAATCTTAAGAGCTGCTTATCTCATAAATAGGATGCTTTCTCGTGTCTTGAACTTCCAATCACCCTGCCATGTCCTACTTCAATCTTTCCCAAACACTCATATTCTGTCCACTCTTCCTGTAAAAGTATTTGGTTGTACTGTGTTTGTTCATATACATGCACAACATAGGAGTAAACTTGATCCGAAAGCACTCAAATGCATCTTTGTAGGATACTCCTCAAATCAAAAAGGGTACAAATATTATTCCCCTGTCACACAGAAGTTCTACAACTGTATGGATGTCTCCTTCTTCGAACAACCATACTACAAAGCTAATATTCAAGGGGAGAACTCTACTCAAGAATATCAGCTTTGGGACATTGATACCACGAATCCTTTTTCTGTTCCTTCTCCAATTTCTTCCATCCAACTAGAGCCATCTCGGCCAAATCCTCCAAGTCAAAGTTCAATTCCTAATTCTCCAACAGAACCTGAACCTGAACCTTGTTCCCAAACAGGGCCTGAACCTGAACCGTGTTCTCAAGTAGAGCCTCAAACACCTCAGCATCTCAATCACATACAACCTGCAGTAACCAGTGAGTTTCGTGTCTATTCTAGGAAAAACAAGACTCAGAAAGGAAAGAAATATAGACACCTGATCAAGGCCATGAATCCGATCCAAATCTAGAACCTCAAAGTTCACCAGGTAATAATAGTACTGATTCTGCTCCTGACAATTCAGCTATTGATGACAAACCTATCGCTTTGAGAAAAGGCAAGAGAGTTTACACTAATCATCCCATTTATAATTTTGTCTCATATGAAAGACTATCACCTAGTCATCGTGCATTTGTTAGCAATCTTGACAAAATACAGGTTCCAACTACAATCCATGAGGCTTTCACTGTACCAGAATGGAAGGCAGCCATTTGAGAGGAAATCCATGCTTTAAAGGAGAATGAGACTTGGGAGATATCTGAGTTACCTTCAGGAAAACGTCCTGTTGGTTGCAAATGGATTTTTACAATCAAACATAATGCCGATGGGAGTGTCAACAGATTTAAAGCAAGACTAGTAGCTAAGGGGTTTACTCAATCTTACAGGATTGATTATCAAGAGACATTTGCCCCTGTAGCTAAACTCAATACAGTTCGAGTATTGCTCTCACTTGCTTCAAATTTAGACTAGCCACTATATCAATTGGACATAAAAAATGCTTTTCTCAATGGGAATCTTGAAGAAGAAGTCTACATGGAGATACCCCCTGATCTTGATACTCCAACAACTATCAACAAAGTCTGCAAACTCAAGAAGTCTTTGTACGGTCTCAAGCAGTCACCAAGAGCTTGGTTTAACAGGTTCACCAAAGCCGTGAAGAAGTTCGAATATGATCAGTGTCAGACTGACCACAATATGTTTGTCAAGCATGGTTGTCAAATCAAGATTCGAATCGTGAATCGGAAGACCTATTTTCTGAATCGTGAATCGAATCTTATCATGAATCGTAAGATTCATGAACAATAATTAAAAATAGTATAAAATATATTTTCACATAAAGAAATATTAAAAAAATCTAGATATTAGTATTTTGAACCAATATAAACCTAATACATAATCTAATGATCATTATTCATCATTCCCAAGATCAATGTCACTTAGATCATCTTCATCATTTGATGTCAAATGCTGTCCCTCTTCTTCCGCATCTCTAACAATCTCTTCAATTTCACTCTCATCTCCTATTATAGATATAGATTTTCCCTTCTTATTGGCCTTGGTATTTAAGTTTCTTGGACCTATAAAAGAAAAAGAGTGTAAGACAACATTATTTAATTTTTAGTGTAGAGTTAGAGTGTTTTAAGTTTAAACAAATACCTCTCTTCCTTTTCTTGCTTGGAGCTCCTTCTTCAAAAGTGAAGCACTCATGTATATCCATCCATGAAGCATCAATTGGTAAGCAAGGATCCTCCTTTTCAGTAATCCACTCATCATCCGATTCAATATCAGATAAGCATATAGGATCATAAGTATCTCCCTTCTCCTCTCTAGACTTTTGTCTCATCTCAAGTTGAAGATTATACTTAACATACACAAGTGCATTTAATCTTTGTTGCTCCAAGCGGTTTCTTCTCTTAGTATGCACTTGGTCAAATGTGCTCCAATTTCTCTCACATCCAGTAGCACTACATGTGAGACTCAAAGCTCTCATGGCTATCTTTTGCAACTCTTTACCCTCTCCACCATAACTTTCCCACCAAAGGCCTATCAAAACAAAAGCAAACATACAAATTAAAACTACATCTTGGACTCTTGGTAAGTTACCACCATCTTTTTGCTTTAGGATTAAAATCTAAAATTATGAAAATTAATTTAAAAACTTACCGGGTTGCTTTTTGTCCCTAGTATCTATTGCCATGCTCATTCCAAAAAGCCCCTTAGCTGTCTTGAATTTCTCAAGTTGTTGATCAATTAAAAATCTTGTCCTTCTATCCGGAACCATTCTTTCAATGGTTTCATATAACCCAATTAAAACCTCACTATCCGCATTGAAGTTTTTGTCATAATAGAGCCTAATAAAACAAGAAAGAAGACAATTTTTAATTACCAAAGTAACTTAGTCTCTAAATTAAATAACTAAAGTGCATAAAACTGAAACGAATGAAATTACTTACTTAGGATTAAAATAGTAGGCAGCAGCATGGAGAGGCCTATGCAGTTGTAAATCCCAACGAGTATCAATAATCTTCCACACCTTTTTATACCTTGACTCTTGCTTTTTGAAGTTTTCAGCTATTTGCTCTTTAGCTCTATCCATGGCTTCATAAATATATGGCATGGCGGGTTTTGAGTCACCATCCACAAGCCTTAACACTTTCACAAGTGGAATCACACACTTCAAGCAATATTGGATGGATTTCCAAAATCTAGCATCAGATAAAACTATGTTCATCACCTCCCTAGCCTCACTTTTACTAGCATAATTACTAGTAGCCCATTCCTCTGAAGCAAACATAGATCGGAGAGCATTCTTTTGTTGCATGATGCAATTTAGTGTGAGATAAGAGGTTGCAAACCTTGTGACTGCTGGTCTAGCTAATTCCCTTCCTTTGGAATGCTTTCTATACAAGTTTAGGACCCATGTATGCCTATATATGTAAGTTGTGATTTTCTTTGCATTTGCAATGGTATTATAAAATACCAGAAGCTGCCCAATGTCCTCAAGGACTAAATCAAGGCAATGAGCTGCACATGGGGACCAAAATAACTTTGTTCTCTTCTCCTCTAACATCTTCCCTGCTGCCACAAGATTAGAGGCACCATCTGTCACAACTTGCACCACATTATCTTCCCCAATTTCTTCCACAATGCTATCCAATAAATCAAACATTTGCTTAGCATCCTTGATCACATCACTAGTATCAATAGATTTAAGGAAAACTGACCCACTTGGACTGTTAACTAGAAAATTGGTTAGTGACCTCCCTTTTCCATCCGTCCAGCCATCACACATCAAAGTGCAGCCCCATTTCTCCCGTTCACTCTTGTACTTCTCTAAATTTTTTTGGATGTTATCAACTGCCTTTTTCAAGTAAGAAACTCTCACCTCATGATAAGTAGGAGGTTTCAAACCCCTTCCATATTCACCAACTGATTTCAACATTTGGACAAACAATGGGCTTCTTACCAAATTAAATGGTAAAGCATTGCCATAAATGCATTTGCAAATGTCTTGAATTACCAGCTCCCTATCTTTCAACATCTCATTCATTGTCTTTTGCTTTGTAGATTTAGAAGTTCCTTCCTTCCCTTTGCTAACAAATGAGTCCATTGTGTCCTTTTTGGCATCAGCATCTTGAGTTGCATTCTCTTCAAAACATTCTAGGCTATTTGCCTCTTTAGCTTTTTCTCTATTCTCTAACAACTTTACAAACATCTCTCTGACTTCATCAGGAACTGATGTACATGGACTAACATTCTCCTTTGTTCCAGCAAGGTGATGCTTCATCCTTGCAATACCACCCCAACAAGTATGTGAACAATACTTACATTTAACTAAAAGTCTATGTGGTGGAACATTTTCACAGTGATTCCATGTGACATCAACCTCCTTCTTTTTCTTATTTTGACCCATTGCACCCCACCAAAAAATAGCACAGTAGCACACAACAACAAAGGGGACCAACCGAATCTTGAGAGAGAAAGAGGCAGCACTTAAGAGACCAAGGAGACCAACCGAATCTTAGCAGCAGCACTTAAGAGACTAGGGGGACCGCCAGCAGCATTTAAGAGATAAAGAAAGCAGCCTTGTGGGGGATAAAATGAGTAAAGGGCAAAGTGACAAAATGTGGGAACCAACCGAATCTTAGCAAAAGCACTTAAGAAGAGAGACCAAGGGGACCAGCAGCAGCATTTAAGAGACAAAGAAAGCATCTTCGTGTGGGAGAAAAGAAATAAAGGGCAAACTGACAAAATGTGGGAGAGAGAGGTAAAGAGTGGGGACCAATATGAGGTCATTGTTTATTTAGTATTATTGTTTGGGACTGATAGGAGGGAAAGATTCGGCACTTTCCCTCCAAGCCCATAAAAAAATTTACAAAAAAGCCCCTCAAAAATAGATTTTCAGAACTGGGTAGCGCAAAACCAGACCCATTTTCGCGCGCGACCCGTTTGACCTTCGCGCAACCCGTTTGCTGCTTCTCGTTCTGCAGCTTCGTGACCGGTTCTGCTGCTTCTGGTTGGGCGATCTGCAACTTCTCCATGTGCAACCATTCTGGAGCTTCTACTTGGCGTGACCCGCTTCTGCTCTGTGCAACCCGCTTCGCGCGACCCGTTTGAGCTTCGCGCAACCCGTTTGTTGCTTCCTGTTCTGCAGTTTCTTGATCGGTTCTGCTGCTTCTGGTTGGGAGTTCTGCAACTTCTCCATGCGCGACCGTTCTAGAGCTTCTGCTTTGCGCGACCTGCTTCTGCTCTGCGCGACCTGCTTCTGCATTCGCGACCCATCCCTGCAAGAATCGCACGAATTGCTGCAGATTCGCGATTCTTGCGATTCCACTACGAATCAACCGATACGCAGTGCGATTCGGAGACGAAAACGATACAACAACCGATCTATATCGTTGGAGGACCGACTCGTATCGAATCGTAAGAATCAAATCGCGATTCTTACGATACTGACTACCATGTTGTCAAGCACTCATTCTTGGGAAAAATGGCAATACTCATCGTGTATGTTGATGACATCATTTTAACTGGTGACCATGATGACGAACTTCTCAAGCTAAAAGGTTTCTTGGCCAAAGAATCTGAGATCAAAGACTTAGGAAATCTCAAGTATTTCCTTGGCATGGAGGTGGCAAGGTCAAAAAGGAATTTCAGTCTCACAACGAAAATATGTGTTAGACCTTTTGAAAGAAACAGGGATGCTAGGATGCAAGTCGGCTGACACTCCTATGGACTCCAACTCAAAATTGGGAAGTAGATATGATAGTGCACCTGTTGACAAAGAGAGGTATCAAAGATTTGGTTGGGAAACTCATTTATCTCTCACATACTAGACCTAATATCAACTTTGTTGTAAGTGTGGTAAGCCAATTCATGAACAGTCCGACAGAAGAACACATGGAAGCTGTATATAGGATTTTGAGATACTTAAAGGTGACACCAGGTCAAGGATTTTTTTCAAAAAGACAGCAAACAAGGAAGTTGAGATCTATACTGATGCAGATTGGGCTGGATCGGTGACAGATAGACGATCAACCTCAGGTTCCTGCACCTATATTTGAGGAAACTTGGTCACTTGGCGAAGCAAGAAGCAACCAATGGTATCTCGAAGTAATGCAGAAGCTGAGCTTAGAGCACTGGCACATGGCGTTTGTGAGGGGATATGGATAAGAAGGATACTCAGTGAGCTAAAAATCCAAATCACAGGACTTATGAAACTGTTCTGTGATAATCAGTCTACAATCAGCATAGCGAAGGATCCAGTACATCATGATAGGACAAAGCATGTGAAGATTGATAAGACTTTGTCAAGGAGAAGATAGAGACGAACATGATATCACTCATATACATCCCAACCAGCTAACAGACTGCAGACATCTTAACTAAAGCCTTGCCCAAGAAGACATTTGAGGAACTTAACTCCAAGCTAGGTTTACTTAACATCTACAACCTAGCTTGAGGGGGAGTGTGGAATTCCGTAACCTATATGCTGATTCCTAGGAATTAGGTTATGCTGATTCCTAGGAATTAGGTTATGTTGATCTCTAGGGATTAGTTCCTACAAATTAGGTTGATTTGTTTCCTAGAATAAAGGGATATGGGTATTATCTTTACCAATTCCCATCTAGCTGTATTTTCTGTTTTTAACTCCTTGATTTAAGGGAGTGTTTCACTCCTTCCTTTCTATTTATTCGTGTATGTTTCAATCAGAAATAATGAGGAAAATTCATTCCCAATTTCTCACAAGATAGAATTTTCTACTTTTAAACATTTTATTTAATATGGCTGGTTCAGAAAAAATGTAAGAGTAAACTACTTAGACCTCCCTTGTATTTTACTCTAATTACACATTTTGAAAACCTACACAAACCTCCCTTGAATTTTCTATATTTTTCAAAACTTCCCCTACCAGTGGAGGTTTCAGAGATGAACAATTACGGGTTTAGGGTTAGGGAAAGGAAAAGAGAGAAAGATGGCTAAATAATAGTACACTAAGAATATTATTGATAGGAATAATGTGATATAAAACACTAACCTAGTACTTCTATTTATACTAATAATTAGGTCAAGTACTAGTGCTGCCAGTACAAGCTCAAGCCCATTTACAATAAGACTAACCTAATTAAATGAAAAAAACAAATCGTGTAAGATACTATAAGATAATATAAAAATATTCTTAATATTCTCTAACACTCCCCCTCAAGTCAAAGCTACTATTACAAGTAGTAAGCCCACAAACATAAAACAAATAATAGAACTCATCTTTATCCAAAGCTCTCACAGAGAAACTAAGCCACAATTGCAGATGTTGAACCATTCAAACACGAACAAAGGAAGAACAGAAGATGCTAAACCATCGAGAAGCAATGCTATATCACCCAATGTCCTAGAAGAAGAGAAGAGAAATTGGGAAACTTCTGCTCCCAAACTTGCAACACCATCGCCAGTGAGAATTTAAGGCGGCTCCACCTCGTTGATAGCCCTTTCCTCCTTGCGACTCCATCTAACGGGCAGCCCTTTCCTCCAAGCTCAAGGTGTACACAAGAATAACAGAGAAAAGAGAAACTAGGTAGAACAGCAACTTCAACCTGCCTCCTTCAAAGATATCAAATTGAAATAATCATAACTCAGCCACCAAGCCTCCATCATATCAACAAACCAGAGTCCAAACTCACTAATCTCAAGATAAACCACAAAATCAGAAGCCAAATCTCCCCCTAGCCGAAGGGACCGTCAAACTAGTCAAAGAAAGAGGGAAAAGATAACTAAAAGACACAAAAGAGCACCAAATGCATCCAAAACTGACCACACACCAAATTATGTCAATAAGTGGCTGAAACCGCACCAAACAGACCAAAACAGACCTCAAACCTGCTCATCGGAGATCTCGCCAGAGCTCCGGTCACCGATGACCCTTGCCGGCCTCCAGTAAGAGCTACCCATGCCAGAAAATCATACACCCAACACCGTTGAGGGAGTGCACAACTTCAAAACACACGAACAATGAGAAAAGCTCAGAACCAGCCACCGTCACTTCAACTCAGCCACCACCAATGGCTGCTGCTCCACTTGTCGGACCTCCTCTGGCGCCGGCAGACCAAAACCATCCGTTCGTCACCAGAAACTGCCCATGGGTCGCCTGAAAACCAAAACAGTAGCCATCTCTTGCACACAACCACTGGATGCACAGCCACCAAAATCGCACGACCCAGCCCTCTGCCGGCCACCACTCCTACCATCGGCCCTCTGCCCGGAACCGTTCGACTGCGACCAGCCACTCACCAGCAATCACACACCGGTCACCTGAAACTTGAAGCAGCAGCAGTGGGCACTGCAAGCCTTGAGACATGACCTAGGTCACAATAGTGCTCTGTCTTTCTTTTTTAAAAAAAAAAAACAAAGCTAACAAGAGAGGAAACATAAGACAAAAACTAAAGGGGAGAATATGCAATCAAGTTCCATGAATTCGAGACAAGGAACGGAGAAACTCTCCTCAAGGTAGATGGTATTACTATGATACCATGTTGAAGAATTATGGGTTTAGGGTTAGAAAAAGGAAAAGAGAGAAAGACAACTAAACAATAGCAGATTAAGAATATTATTGATAGGAATAATGTGATACAAAATACTAACCTCATACCCCTACTTATTTAGGTCAAGTACTAGTGCTACTTGCACAAGCCCAAGCCCATTAACAATAAGACTAAACCTAATTAAATAAGAAAACAAATCATGAAAGATACTAAGATAATATAAAGATATTCTTAATATTCTCTAACAATGATGATCATGTGTAGTAAAGAAAAAAAATTTAAGGGAGGTGAGAGTAATTCACTCTAAATTAAAATAGCTATAACCTCATGAGAGTACACAACTGTAAATCTTAATAACTGCAATTATGTTACTTTAACAACGCAAACCTCTTGAAGAGACTGAGAATTTGGCGCAGGCAGCACTGCAATATTGCCATTGTACTTGTTGGTAACCCTGGCAGAGGGAAAAGGAGAAAGACGACCATCACTGTCAGCACCAGAGCGGTAAAACTGGGCATAATAACTATTCGGATCAAATGGTTGATGGACCTACAGTAAGATAACAATCAAATTTAACTTTTTAAGTAACAAAGATGCAAAGTAAACTGAACAATAAACAAAAAAGGATAAATATAGGTCGGAGGGCTCACAACTAAGCCTGGAAGCCGAGAAATATCACGTGCATGAGACTCAGAATTATCAAATTGTGCAGGCTGTGTTGCCAACATGGGGGCCATGAAACCAAAACTGTAGTTTGGAGAAGAATGCTCCATCAAGTACTGATTACCTCCAGATGGCAAAGTAGTGTCTAGCTTAGACTCATTATACTCCTGAATAGCACTAGATGACATATCCACCTCACCAGAAGATAAGTTCTCAGGCACAGTAGTGGGTGATTGAGGATGATCAGGATAATCTCCCACCTCAGATGTAACTGGAGCATTTTGACTGCTTAAGTAAAAGATATGATTGGTCAGAGGGACAAAATGGAAAATTGCTGGAAACTAGGTGAAAACCTTTTCCAAAGTAACATCGGCAAAGAACACAACAGGTATTCGTGGCTGGAAATCCAAACACAAAAGATACATGTTCCAATAGCAACAAGTACTAAAGAATAACATATTCAACAAAATAACTGAAAACGTGATTAAGTTAATTCTAGGGTCTAGAACAGCATTATAGCACCCATAGCAAATGGAAGAAATTGAAAATTTATTTAGAATGGTCACTTGTAAGTACTGTCATTATCCAGGGCAAAGATTCATTTATCAAAAGTTAGAAAAATTAAGCCTTGACAATGACCAATTATAAGCTCATTATATCACTTGAGTCATAAACTCACATAACCAGCTGAGCAGGTATTAAAAATTTGTGTATTAAAACTTTATTCTCCCCATTAACAGCATTTCATGAAAGTACTTACATATTTATATTCTTTCTAAGTCATATTATGATAGAATTCGCCAAAATCAGATTCACAAACTACACTTTCAAAAGATTACAACCTTGAGGCCTGCTCCCCTGCAGTTTCTTCAACAGCCTGAGATACTTCAGAAAGAGGTGTCGAACTCTTTTCACTCTCTGGGCCACTAACATAGCCTGGATTAACCCCAAAAGTGACTCCCAAACTCCCAAAGCTAAACTTATTCTTCTCTGAATCAGGCACAAAGATATGGTTTGGAAGTATAACATGTTGACGCTGTGGAAGATGTAAATCCTCCAGCTTCCTCTGCAGTTTAGAAGTAGCTTCCTTAGAGTCAAGGACGCTAGACACAGCTTGTAACTGCCCGGTTAGTTCAGCTAAAACAGCAGAAGACTCAGATGCACTAGCTGGTCCAGAACCCTGGTTAATCGTATTTGTTGGCTTTGGTTTCCACTCCTTATTAGAAACAGCTGATGGAAACAGAAACTAATTATAAATCTTGATCAAGACAACCCATGATCATAAATGGTTACAGCAGGGAAAAAATATAAGTGCAGTCACACTTAGCGGCATATCCCTGCAAATCTAATACAATCATGCACCTACCAACCCACCAATATCTTAAAATTCAAAACACCCATCTACACAGTTAAAGGCACCTAAATACAGTCAATAACTGGGTAATGACAAAACCTTGACAATCATTTAATAGCTGACATAATAAGAAGATACAATTAAATTTAAGCATCATGACAAGTACTAATAAGGCAAAGGAGATTTTTCACATAAATACAATCATGCTGCTATAACATCATGATAAAACTGCATTAAAAAATATATCAAGGTCATTTAAATTAGTAAACTGATAAGTCTAAACAAGATAAACCCTAACATGGTATTGGCCAAAATAAAACAAAGAAACTAACCTGGCAATACTATAGGAAAAATTTAGGCTTATTATTGTAATGATGCAGAATGGAGAAACGCGTTTATTTACTTATTATTATGTTATTCTTAGTAATTTTAGGATTTTTTTTCTTATTTTAGGGATCTTTCCTTATTTTATAGTGTGTTTGGAATGTTAAAAAAAATGAGAAATTATTTGATTTGTAAATTAAATCTTGTGTTTGTGAAAACAGAGGTTCTCAGGAATAATTCTCTGATTTGATTTATTCATCATGAACAATTACTATATACACCAGAATAGCTAGCTGTCAAGCTGGAAAATAGGAACTAAAAATGGAATAATTTCTTAAACTTAAGCCAATAATCAGATCACTACCTAAAATAAAAGGGAACAAATATACACCTAATAATTACAAATTTACAGCTAATAATCCCATAATTCTGAGATTAATCCAATCCCTTAATCATTGGGATTTTACATCGAAATCCAACAGTCCCCCTCAAGCTGGTGAATAGATGTCGATCATTCCCAACTTGCTAACATTTGAGTTAAATTCTGACTCCAGTAAAGATTTTGTAAACATATCAACTTCTTGTAACTTGGTTGACACATAATGTAGGCTAAAAGTTCCATTTTCAATTTCTGATTTTATGAAGTTCCTGACAATCATCCCATGCTTCATCCTATCGTGTTGTACAGGATTGTGATCTATGCTAATAGCTGATTTACTATCACTGTACAGTTTCATAGGACCTTCAAGTGGAATAAATAGGTCTTTTAGTAACTATTGAAAACTATGTAAATAGTGGTAGATTCATTGTATAAGCTAACCAAATCATGTAATTATGGTAATTAGGATCTTTGTATTTATCGTAATAGGCCTATATAATTCAGCCTCCGTTGTGTAGTTTAGACATACGGTTTCATCATATGTCTCTCTTTTCTCTCTTTACTCTCAACATGGTATCCAGAGCCTAAAGAAAGGCAACCCTAGAACCGTGCACACCCGATGAGCCCATTGCTCTCCGGTGAAAATTTTTTTTTCCAACCAACCGTATTTCCATTCCGGTTTGCCAACAAACACCATCTCCTTCGCTGCCATCAGTCGTGACCTCTCTTTTACAGGTTTTTCCCGTCACTGCCACCAGCCTCCTCTATCGTCGCCTTTTCCGACCGGTGACCCCACCAGATGCACCACCGGCCTCCGATCAGCCACCCACCGAAGTTGTGCCTCTAGTCGCCGTATCACGCGTTCCCACACGCCAACACCACTGTCAGCGCACAAATCCACGCACCTCCTTTTCTCTGAGGTGTGACTGCGCATCCGGCCATATTTCCAGCGGCCACCAGTCTCGTCTGACTCGTCTTGGCCTCCTCTACTTGGATCTACTCTCACCTCCTTCATTAGTGACCTCCATTAACGACTGCATTTGCTTGAAACATTCAGATCTGATTCGAGTCATCTTTTGTTCTGATCTATGGCTCCCACTACTTCAACGAACACCGTAAACTCATTCGCCCAACCAAGACCATCTCAAGCTGAGTATGCAGATTTTTTACAGTGGTTTGCACAACGTAAGTCCTCTTGTTCCTCTACTCCAACAGCTACCTATGTCGACTTTCTGAAGTGGTTTGAACAATATCAGACCTTTAGTTCCACTGCCTCTGTTGCACATATTGGTACTTCATTTGCTTGTCTCT
Organism: Ormosia semicastrata; assembly: GCA_029884595.1. Lineage (NCBI taxonomy): Eukaryota > Viridiplantae > Streptophyta > Magnoliopsida > Fabales > Fabaceae > Ormosia > Ormosia semicastrata. Next base: position 10,244,209 of record JAQQTO010000062.1, on the reverse strand, counting down.
CTCGTTCCCCATCCATTAGCACTTGGGTTATTGATTCTGGTGCAACTGACTACATTTCTAGTAATAAGACACTTTTCTCCAACCTTTCTCACAATGGTTATTTGCCTACTGTTACTTTAGCAAATGGTTCCCAGTCACAATCCCAAGGGATCGGCACTACCCATCCCCTCTCTTTCCTTTCAGTAGACTTAGTCATTTATGTTCCTAGGTCTCCTTTTAATTTGCTTTCCATTAATCATTTGACTCAGTCTAATGATTGTATGATTACCTTTACTAAAGACTCTGTCATTATGCAGGATCGGAGTTCGGGTTGGATACTTGGCACCGGATATGAGCCCATGGCCTCTACCAGCTCTCCAACCCCTCTCGTGTTTGCGCTGTCAAGGACTACCCTCTCACTATCCATGAACAATTGGGTCATCCTAGCCTTCCCAAACTACAAAAATTGGTGCCCAGCCTATCTAAGTTGTCGAGTCTTCCTTGTGAGTCATGTCAACTAAGAAAACACACCCGTAGTCCGTTTCCCGGTAATGTCAGCAGTCAAATGTCATCTCCTTTTGCTTTAGTACATTCTGATGTTTAGGGTCCTAGTCGTATTGTTTCTACTCTAGGTCCAGATATTTTGTCACTTTCATTGATGATTACTCTTGTTGCACTTGGTTATTTTTTATGCAAAATTGGTCTGAATTGTTTTCAATATTTCAGAACTTTTATCATGAAATTAAAACTCAATTTGGTGTTCCTATACATAGTTTGCGTAGTGATAATGCCCGTGAGTATTAGTCTCAACCATTTCAATCCTTTATGGCTTCTCATGGCATTCTTCACCAAACCTCTTGTGCCCATACCCCTCAACAAAATGAGGTTGCTAAACGTAAAAACAACATCTCGTAGAAACAACTCAGACCCTTTTACTTCATGGTAATGCTCCTTTCCGCTTCTGGGGCAATGCAGTTCTTACAGCTTGTTATCTGATTAATCATATACCCTCCTCTGTGCTTGATCACTAGGTCCCTTAGTCTATTTTATATCCTCACCAACCTCTGCATTTCGTACCACCTCGTATATTTGGGTCTACTTGTTTTGTTCATAATCTCACTCCTGGTCTTGATAAACTTTTCACCCAATCTATTAAGCATGTTTTTCTTGGTTACACTCGGTCCCAGAAGGGTTATCGTTGTTTTTCCCCTGGTCTTCGATGTTGCCTCGTCTCGACCGATGTTACCTTTTTTGAGTCTATTCCTTCCAATCTCCTTCCTCGACTCTTGAACATATCTATGAGGTCATACCTGTTCCTCTTACTCTTATCACTGTTGAGTCAGATACACCTCCGACCTCCCATGTCGAGAAACCTACCACTACTATTCGCCCCTTCCAGGTCTATCATCATTGGCCACAGTTACCTCCAACGCCCCTACCTCCACCAGAAATTGCAGAGGTCAATGTGGACTCTCCTCCGGCACCAATTCCATTACCAACTCCAGCACTGCCTTCTGAGCCTGACCTTCCCATTGCTCTCCGAAAAGGTATACAGACTACTCGTAAGCCTTCTCCTCACTATGTTACTGAGTTATTATCGCTTATCTTCTTCGCATTATGCTTGTCTTTCTTCCTTGTCTACTGTGTCTATTCCTAACTCTCCAGGTGACGCTTTATCTTATCCTGGGTGGAGACAAGCTATGATCGATGAGATGTGTGCCCTTCAAAGCAGTGGTACTTGGGAACTTGTTCCTCTTCCTCCTCGGAAGTCTATTGTAGGATGTCGATGGATTTATACGGTCAAGGTTGGCCCTGATGGCAAAATAGATCGCCTCAAGTCTCGTCTGGTAACAAAAAGGTATACCCAGATTTTTGGCTTGAATTATGAGAACATTTTCTCGCCTGTGGCAAAGAAGGCTTCGATTCGACTTTTTCTGTCTATGGCTGCTATTCGCCACTAGCCCCTTCATCAACTGGACATCAAGAACGCTTTTCTACATCGTGATCTAGAAGAAGAGGGTTACATGGAGCAACCACTAGGGTTTGTTGCTCAGGGAGAGTCTTCTGGACTAGTTTGTCATCTTCACAAATCTCTGTATGGCCTAAAATAGTCTCCTAGGGCTTGGTTTGGCCGATTTAGTACTGTAGTTCAGCAATTCGGTATGACACATAGTGAGGCTGACCACCCTGTCTTCTATCGCCATTCAGCTCAAGGGTGTATTTATTTGATTGTGTATGTCGACGACATTGTTATCACTGGCAGTTATCACCATGGCATAATTCAAGTAAAACAATATCTTGGTCATCACTTTCAAACCAAAGACCTTAGCAAACTTCGATAGTTCTTGGGAATAGAGGTGGCACAATCCAATGATGGTATAGTAATTTCATAAAGGAAGTATGCCATGGACATTCTTGAGGAAACAAGTCTGCTGAATGCAAAGCCTGTTGACACTCCTATGAATCCGAATGCAAAACTTCTACCAAATCAGGGGGAGTCATTCTCAAGTCCAGGAAGATATAGGAGATTAGTTGGAAAACTAAACTATCTCACTGTTACCCGTCCTGACATCTCCTTTGCAGTTAATGTGGTAAATCAGTTTCTAAATTCACCTTGTGATGCACATTGTGATTCACATTCTAAAATATATTAAAGGAGCTCCTGGAAGAGGCCTTGTCTAAGAAGATAAGGGTCACACTCAGATTGTTAGATACTCAGATGCTAATTGGGCAGGTTCTCCTCTTGATAAAAGATCCATTTCTGGGTATTGTGTATTCATTTGATATCCTGGAAGAGTAAGAAACAAAATGCGGTCGCAAGATCAAGTGCCGAAGTAGAATATCGAGCCATGGCCTCAGCTACTTGCGAACTCATTTGGTTAAAACAGCTACTTAAAGAGCTTCGATTTGGGGAGATTATGAAAATGACACTCATTTGTGATAATCAAACTGCATTGCATATTGCCTTTAATCTAGTGTTTCACGAGAGGACCAAACATATTAAGATAGATTGTCATTTTATTAGAGAAAAGATCCTATCTGGAGACATTACCACTAGCTTCTTCAATTCAAATGATCAATTGGCGGATGTTTTTACTAAGTCTTTGAGAAGTCCTCAAATAAGCTATATTTGTAACAAACTTGGTGCATATGACCTATATGCTCCAACTTGAGGGAGAGTGTCGAAAACTAAATAAATGGTGGTAGAATCATTGTATAAGCTAACCAAATCATAACTAAATCATGTAATTATGGTAATTAGGATCTTTGTATTTATTGTAATAAGTCTATATAATTCAGCCTCAGTTGTGTAGTTTAGACACAATTTCATCATATGTCTCTCTTTTCTCTCTTCACTCTCAACAGTAACCTACTTATCCAAATAAGTTCACAAATTGCTTGTGCAATTGCCCTATATTCAGCACTACTTCTTGCAACAACAGTTTGTTTCTTGCTTCTCCAAGTCACAACGTTTCCCCACACTTTTGTGCAATACCCAATAGTTGACTTTGCGTCTTCTACAGAGCCTACCCAATCTGCGTCGGCATAGCACTCAATCCCTCAGTGATTATTTTTCTTGAATAACAGTCCCTTGCCGAGAGTCCCCTTTAGGTAGCGAAGGATCTGACTTACAGCTTCTAAATGTCTCTTGGTAGGAGAATGCATAAACTAACTCACTACACTTACATTGTAAGCAATGTCAAGTCTAGTGAGTGATAGGTAGATCAATTTTCCTACCAAGTGCTGGTAAGATTCCCTCTCCACAAGAGGATCTTCTTCATCAAAGTTATGTTTCCAATTTCTGTCCAGAGGCATTCCAACAGTCTTGCACCCTCGTTTTCCTGTCTCCTTCAACAAATCAAGGGTATATTTCATTTGGGAAATGAAAATGCCTTTCTTGCTCCTTGCTATTTCTATCCCAAGAAAGTATTTTAAGTGTCCAAGGTCTTTTACCTTAAATTTTTCCTGAAGCTGACTTTTAAGTCTTTCAATTCCTTGGGTGTCATCTCCAGTAATGACTATATCACCTACATAGACAATAAGAACTACTTTCTTCCCATTTTCAGCTTGTTTGACAAAGAGGGTGTGATATGCCTGTCCTTGTGTGTACCTAAATTGTTTCATAGCCAAGTTGAATTTGGTGAACTAGGCTCTAGGGGACTGTATTAGTCCATATAAAGACTTCTTTAACTTGCACACTATACCTGATTTATTTTTTTCTTCAAAGCTTGGAGGGAGCTTCATATAAACTTCCTCCTCCAAGTTTGCATTTAGGAAGGCATTCTTCACATCCATTTGGTGCAATTCCCAATCAAGATTTGCAGCAAGAGAGATGAGGACTCTGATGGAGTTTAATTTGGCTACTGGAGCGAAAGTTTATTCATAGTCAATACCAAAGGTTTGAGTATAACCTTGAGCTACCAACCTTACCTTGTGTTAGAACTTATTACTTACTATGTTATTAGTCCCACATCATGTAAGATGCGTAATCATTTAGTACCTCTTGTGTATATAATCACCCCTCTATTATGTAATTGAAACACACAATTTCTTCATAAGTCTTTCTCTCTTTTCTCTCTTTCAACATGGTATTAGAGTCATGGTATCCACCTTGAAGAGATAGTTTCTTTTTTGCTATAGAGAATTTATGGAACTCATTAGAATCATTATTTACGACATTTAAACCTAGATCTAGTTTTATTGTTTTCCTTATCTTTCGTTTTCTCCCAACTTCTCCTTTTTTAGTCTTGATGTGTTCTTTTCAAGTCTCAAGTTATCGATTGTGTTCTCGATCTCGGAGACTATTGTTTTTACTGCAATCAGCCTTCATTACTGATCAGACCAGCCTTTACCGTTGGGTTTAAAGTCAGCCTTCATCGCTATCGCTGCCCTTTCTTGAAGGGGAGAATGAGAATAAATTCATCTCAACATATATTTCAATGCCGGTGTTTGTCATGCCGTTCTTCTCCCACAGATGAATCATGCTAGTGGTGATTTTTCTTCCCATCGATGATCATTCCGATGGTGACTTTTATTGGTTTTGACTCATGTCAGCCTCCGCTTTGTCCCAGATGCACTGACCCTATCCATCTTAGTCCCAGATGCATTGGCCCTGTCTCCATCCCAGATTCAGTTTCCTGCCACTGTCACACTGTTTGGCGCATTATGTTTTTAGTTTGTTTTCTTTAAGATATAATTGTAACAAGCTTAAAGCTTAGTAAGCTTTAGCTTAGAGGGGAGTGTTAGAATATCTGAAAAATATCTTAAAATATCTTTATTATATCTTAAAATATTTTAGGGCATCTCATAAGATCTCTTAGGATTTATTTCTTATTTATTATATTTTCTGATTTGTTTCCTTATTAATTAAGATTAATAGCCTATTATTAGTATAAATAGGACTATTGGGTTTGTCTTTTGTATCACAACATCATCACACCAATATCAATATAGTCTTCTTATTTTGAGTATTTATTTTCTTTCTTTTCCTCTTTTCTACCTAAAACCTTCCAATTCAACATGGTATCAGAGCGGTATCATCCTCCGTGACCTGTCCCGTCACTTTCGCTGCGGAGTTCCCAAAGATTTGGAACTCCGATTAGTCGCCGCCTTTGGTGGCCGAGTTCTCTTTTCCGGCGACCTTCCCTGCGACCGACAACCTTTCTGGCGACCGATGCCCTTCCGACAATCTTTTCCAGCGACTTTCCGGCGATTGGCGACATTTCCGATGACATTTCCGGCAACTTTTCCCGTCAACCTCCCGGAGATTGGCGGCCTTTTCCGGCGACTTCCCAGCTAGTGGATCATTCCGATGGTGACTTCTCTCCCACAGATGAATCATACTAGTGGTGACTTTTCTTCCCGTCGACGATCATTCCGATGGTGACTTCTCTCCCACATATGAATCATACTAGTGGTGCCTTTTCTTCCCGTCGACGATCATTCCGATGGTGACTTCTCTCCCACATATGAATCATATTAGTGGTGACTTTTATTCCCATCGACGATCATTCTGATGGTGACTTATGTTGGTTATGACTCACACTAGCCTCCACTTTTTCCCAAATGCATTGGCCTTGACTTTGTCCCAGATACACTGACCCTAGCTTTGTCCCAGATGCACTGACCCTGTCCGTCTTAGTCCCAGATGCATTGGCCCTATCTCCATCCCAAATTTAGTTGCCTGCCACTGTCATACTATTTGGCGCATTATGTTTTTAATTTATTTTCTTTTAGATGTCATTGTAACAAGCTTAAGTTTAGTAAGCTTAAGCTTGAGGGGGAGTGTTAGAAGTTATTACTTACTATGTTATTAGTCCCACATCATGTAAGATGTGTAATCATTTAGTACCTCTTGTGTATATAACCACCCCTCTATTATGTAATTGAAACACACAATTTCTTCATAAGTCTTTCTCTCTTTTCTCTCTTTCAACACCTTGTATCGATCTGTTTCCATCAACTCCTATTTTTATGGTAAAGATCCATTTGCATCCCACCACCTTTTTTCCTTCAAGAAGGTCTACTACATCCCATGTCTTGTTTTCATTTAGAGCATTCATTTCCTCCATTACAGCACCTTGCCATTTTGGATCTTGAAGAACATCATGAACATTTTTGGGAACCTCCATTTGATCAATCTTTGTGATGAAAGCCCTATACTTAGGTGACGGCTTAGAATAAGCAAGATAATTAGATATGGGATGTTGAGTGCAGGACCTAACTCCCTTTCTAATGGCAATAGGAACATCAAGATCATCAATAGTAGCATTTAAATCATTAACTGTGCAATTACCTTCACCAACCTATGTCTTCCACTAGATTTGGCCCCAGTTCTGGTGGTTGGTTTTGTTGAGGAATTCGTAGTCTCCTAGAGTAGACCCGAAGTTCACCTTGCAATTGTTTCTCACGTTCTTCTCCTTGAGTTGTAAGTTGTATGGGTTTTGAATGGTAGGCTCCTCTAATGATGAAGTAGGAAATAATATAGGAAGGGCATGGAAGGATTCCAATATTTATCTTCACTTGAGTTCTCCCCCTGAAGTGAAACATTGGTAAAAAAAGGTTGATGCTCAAGGAAGGTGGTGTCATAGGAGATATGAAACCCTTTTGTGGAGGGACAATAGCACTTGAAACCTTTCTAAGAGGGTGAGTAACCAACAAAGATGCACTTAATGGCTTCGGGATCAAGCTTGCCCCAAGTGGGACTAGAATTATGTACAAACACAATACACCCAAAGACTTTAGGGGGAAGTGACTCAAGGAGTCTGACATAGGGAAAACATTTGCGTAAACAACTCAATGGGGTTTGAAAATTAAGAGTTCTGGAGGGAAGCCAATTGATAAGATATGTAGAGGTTAATACAGCTTCACCCCAGAAAGAATGTGGGACATTACTTGCAAACATGAGAGAACGAGCAACTTCAAGAATATGACAATTTTTTCTTTTGGCTATATCGTTTAGCTGTGGAGTGTAAACACACGCTTTGATGGAATATGCCATGCTCAGTAAGGTGATTTGCAAGTTCATGAGAAAAATATTCTTTGCCATTGTCAATTCGAAAAATCTGAATAGTGAACTGAAACACGTTTTTGACAAGGTTGTGAAATTGTTTGAAGATGGCACTTGTCTCAAATTTGTCTTTCATAAGATAGGTCCAACATATTCGTGTGTGATCATCAATAAAGGTAATGAACCATCTTGTTCCAGTAAGGTTAGAGACTCAGGCAGGACCCCATATGTCACTATGAATGAGGTGAAATGGGTTTGAATTTTAATGAAAGTGCTCAGGATGATGTTTCCTAGATTGTTTTGCAATAATACAGTTTTCACATTAGAAAGAAGAAACATCTTTATTGAGAAACAGCTTTGGATATAAGAATTTGAGATAATTGAAACTAGGGTGACCTAAACGTTTGTGCCAAAGCATTACATCAGAATCTAAAACAGTAGATAGGGAAACTTTTGATTGTACTTGAAGTTTTGAAGAAGAACCGGGAAAAAATAAAGACCACTTCGTTCCTCAACATTGTCAATCATCATCGCTGAGACCAAATCCTGAAATTCACAACTAGTAGGAGAAAAAGTTACTACACAATTTTGATCCTTGGAGAGTTTGCTAACTGAAATTAGATTGTATTTCAAGTTAGGAACATGAAGAACAGATTTCATACTTAAGCCACACAAATTCAAATCACCAAACCTAGCCACAAGGAAGGAACTTCCATCCGCCACTGTAATCTTTATGTCACTATCACACCTTTTATAGGAAGAAAAGAGATTTGCAGACCTAGTCATGTGGTCTGAAGCTCCTGAATCAACAATCCACTCTGCAGAATTTTCTTGTTTTGAAAAACAAAAAAGAGTTACCTCTTTGTGCAACATGAGCAGAAGAGGTTGTAGATGCAGTAGGTTTGGTTCTGGACTGCCAGAGTATGTTCTTTAGCACCTCCATTTCTTCAACAGTGAATGGAGATGTATTTGGCTTATATTGCTCTGCAGTAGTCTCGGCCACATGTGCAGATGCAGAATTATTTTGTCTCCTTTGACTGCGAGGCTTCCAATCTGTGGGTTTTCGATGGATATTCCAACATGTTTCCTTGGTGTGGTAAGGCTTTTGGTAGTGATCACACCTCAACTTGCTATCTTTGGAGCGTTGGCTCTTGTTGTTGGACTCCCCCCGATTTGAGATTAAAGTCGAGCCAAGTTGGTGGGTTTCCTCCATAGTTGGAGTTTTGTTCAACATTACTTTCCTTCGACTTTCTTCCCTCCTAACTTCAACAAAGACTTCCTTGATTGTAGGCAGGGGCTTAGTTCCAAGAATACAACCTCTCACTTCATCAAGGTCTTTGTTGAGTCCATGAAGAAAATCAAAGACCCTTTCCTTTTCAAGCATTTGACTGTACAGTTGGCTGTCTTCAATGCACTTCCACTGTATGGTATAGAAAAGATCTATTTCTTGCCACAACGCAACTAATACATTATAGTATTCAGTCACAGACTTGTTTCCTTGCTGTGTATTTCAAAGTGCAGACCGGATTTCAAAACATTGAGATGAATTTTGAAGGTCTGAGTACATTTCTTGGATAATCTTCCAGATTTCATGAGTTGTGTTGTAGAGCAAGAAGGTTCGGCCAATTTTGGGCTCCATCGAGTTGATCAACCATGCCATCACAATAGAGTTCTCTGCTTCCCATGTACGATAATTCGGATCTGTTGAGGCTAGTGTAGAGATGTCACCAGTGAGATAGCACATCTTTCCTTTCCCTTTGATAACAAGAAGGACGGATTGGTAACATTCTCAGAAATTTAACCCAATGAGTTTATGCTGGGTTAGATGGAAGGGATGGCCGATGTCGATAGAGAAACTAGGTGCTGGATTTTGTTGCACCATGGGGTTTGGTTGGGGGGTCTGTGTGCATGAGGCATCATCAGACTTAGGTGTTTGAGGGATTGCATTGTTTTCGGCCATGGGAGAATCTTAGCCCCGTGTTTTTTTTTTTTGACTCGCTGTTACAGAATAACCGAAGCTCATGATACCATGAAAACAGAGGTTCTCAGGAATAATTCTCTGATCTAATTTATTCATCATGAACAATTACAATATATACACCAGAATAGCTAGCTGTCAAGCTGGAAAATAGGAACTAAAAAAGGAATAATTTCCTAAACTTCAACCAATAATCAGATCACTACCCAAAATAAAAGAAAACAAATATACACCTAATAATTACAAATTTACAGCTAATAATCTCAAAATTTCGAGATTAATCCAATCCCTTAATCCTTGGGATTTTACATCAGAATCCAACAGTTTTGAATCTTAAAAATAAGGAAATAATTTGATTTCTAAAATCCCATGAATTTCGTTCCTTTTGATTTAGAAATTCCATCAAATTTGATAGGATTTGTTAGGATTTGATTTGATTTTAAACAAATAGACTACTTTACCTTAATAGTTACCTCTACCTACTTCTCATAATGGTAAAAATATAAAATAATACAATCAAATCAAATCGATTCCCATTTTAATGAGTTCCAAACACAAAATTTGATTTCTAAATCACATCAAATCATTTCCAATCTTAGTTGATTCCAAACACAACCTTTAGGGATTTTATCTTTAATAAGTTATTTGCTCTTAAGAAAATATTATCATGTTAGGAATTCCAACTAGATTTGATTTGATTAGGATTTTATATTTTAGGAAACTAATATTTGATTAGGACTTTGTATTTGATTAGGATTTGACTAGGATTTTGATTACCTTTCACTTATAAATACCCTTTAGGTGCCTTATATTATGGAGACTTTTATACTGTTAATAAAATAATTGAGTTGAATCCTGAGGATTCTGTGCTTTGGAATTCCTAGAACTCTTGGGTGTTGGAACCACGAGGGTTCCTTATTCTCTTCCTAGCCCTTTTACATCAATTAACTAATTGCATATATGGGATTGCCTATGAAGGCTTAATTGCAGGCCAGTACAGCAGCTTTACCCCATTGATTAAAATTATGCTTTCCTAAAATTCCTTCTCTCTTTCCTTCTCTCTAGTTTCTCTCTAATCCTCTCTACTTTCTCTATTTTCCCTTATTGATTCAACATCAGCCATTCACATTTTCAGGTCTACTTACAAAACAATAAGAAAGTGGGAAAGATGGATAAATATGCATACAAAGGAATTAATGCTCTTACTCATCAACAGATCACACAAACATATTGATTCCATATTTGTCGGGTCAATTTAATTGTTTGAGCAGAAAAAAATGTTCCCATAACAAGACTAAACTCACAAAGTACCCAGAAAACTATCTTCATTCTTTACTCAATTCTTATCACTGATAAAACACCTGCTTGGGTCTATTAAGTTTGACAAGGGAGAAAAACACACAACAACAGCAGAAGAATGAAAACCAGACACACACATAAACATATTCATGCCTAATGCATCCTGATAGGAAACTGGATCAATATTGTATAAAAGAACACTGAATAATAAATCTGAACTTGATATCAGTGTGATATCAGTCCAGAAATAGCAGAAAGAAATAGAAAAGAACGTAAAATAGCCAGACACTTCGAGGGGTCTGCTCCCTCTTCTCAAAGATCACTCAAAACATGCCTACCTCACTCTCTCCCCCATTCCCCTCTATATTCTCATCTATCGTAACAGAATTCCCTCCCTTCTCCACTAACTTCTGCCAGCTCAGTATTCTGTTATGGTTTCATTTTCATTTCCCATCATGTCCTTGCTTCCCACGTGTGTCACTCCTGCCGCTCCACTCTTTCCTATTTTCTTCTTTCTTGAATTCATCTCAGTGATAGGGGGTCTATCAATACTTCCCCCCAAGAGTTTCACCTTGTCCTCAAGGTGAAAATTGGGAAAGTGCTGCTGGATTGTGTCAAATGATTCCCAAGAGCTTTCAAATTCTGGAAGATCTTCCCATTTGATGAGTACTTCCATAACTCCATTGGCAGTTGTCCTCACTTGTACTACTTCAGCTGGACTCATCTTTAGTTCCCAATCCTCTGATAGTTGGGCAGGTAATGGCTGGCTGTGGACATCTCCTGTTACATACCTCTTGAGCAAAGAGACATGAAAGACTGGATGCACTCGGCTGTAATCAGGGAGCTGTAGCTTGTATGCTACAGTACCCACCTTCTCCAAAACCTCAAAAGGTCCATAATATCTCGGGCTCAATTTTTCATTGATTTTCTTAGCCAAAGACCTAAGTCTGTAAGGCTGAATTTTCAAATAAACAAAATCTCCTGGTTGATAAACCACATCCCTCCTTCTTTTGTCAGCTTGAATTTTCATTTTGTTTTGTGCCTTCACCAAGTTGTCTTTGAGTTCATCTAACATTGTATTTCTCTCAACTAGCAACTGATTTACTTCTTCTATCTTGGATAGATCTCCTGAATATCGAAGTAGGATTGGCGGTTCTCTCCCATACAAAGCCCGAAATGGTGACATCTTAGTTGAACTATTATAATTGGTATTGAATCAATATTCTGCCCATCCAAGCCATTTAGTCCACTGTCGCGGCTTGGACCCTGTAAAACACCGCAAATAGGATTCCAAACAGCGATTTACCACTTCGGTTTGACCATCCGATTGGGGATGATAGGCTAAACTCAGCTTCAGATGCGTGCCTGATCTTTTGAACAATTCTGACCAGAATTGACTGATAAAAACCCGATCTCTGTCTGACACAATTGAGGAAGGAAATCCATGGAGTCGTACTATCTCAGTGATGAACAATTCAGCTACCTCCTTTGCTGTAAAAGGATGGCTCAAGGGTAGGAAATGGGCATACTTGGTGAGACGATCAACTACCACCATAATAGTATCTACCCCTTTTGCTTTAGGTAGCCCACCTATAAAATCCATGGATATGTCTTGCCACACTTGGGTAGGAATGGGCAATGGTTGCAGCAATCCAGCAGGAGCAAGAGCTTGATACTTGTTTCTTTGGCATATGTCACATGCAGAAACAAAATCCTTGATATCTTTCTTCATACCTTCCCAAAATAGAACACCAGACACTCTTTTATAGGTTCTAAAGAAACCTGAATGCCCTCCCATAGAGGAAGAATGGAATTCCTTGAGCAAGGTAGGTATTCGTATCGACCCTTTAGGTAAAACCAATCTTCCTTTACACATCAACTGTCCTCCTTTCCTTTCATAACCCGGGTGAGAATCCTTATTTGACATTAGGTCTAATAGGATGTTTTTCAATCTTGGGTCTGATTGAGCCTCCTCAACAAGTGAATCTGCTTCAGCCAGGAAAACAGTAGATAGTGCAGCAAATTCCATCCTCCTGGATAATGCGTCTGCAGCTCTATTTTCATTGCCCGGTTTATATTGAATCTCAAAATCGAAGCCCATCAGCTTAGACATCCATTTCTGCTGCTCCTCTCCCATCAACCTTTGTTCAGTCAAATATTTGAGACTGCGTTGGTCAGTTTTGATGATGAAATGACAGCCCATCAAGTAATGCCTCCACTTTTGAACTGCGAGAACAATAGCTAACGGCTCCTTCTCATAAACTGACTTTGCTTGAGCCCTATCTGATAATCCTTGACTGAGATAAGCGATAGGTTTGCCTTGTTGCATCAAAACAACTCCTATTCCTTTGCCCGAGGCATCAGTTTCCACTATGAATGGCTGTCTAAAATCTGGGACAGCAAGCACTGGCATAGAGGTCATTGCTGATTTGAGTAAATCAAATGCTTGTTGAGCCTCCACTCCTCACTCAAGTCCTTCTTTTTTAAGCAGCTGTGTTAAGGGTCTTGCTATTCTCCCATATTCTTTCACAAATTTCCTGTAATAGCCTGTGAGCCCAAGAAATCCTCTTAGACTTTTGACATTTGTAGGTGTAGGCCAAGACACCATTGCATCAATTTTCTTTGGATCTGCTGCCACTCCTTGGCTGGAAATAATATGTCCCAAGTATTCTAATTGGGATTGACCGAAACTGCATTTCTTCTTGTTTACAAGGAGATAATTCTCTTCCAAAGCCTGTAAAACTCTCCTTAGATGTCCCAAATGTGACTCCTTGTCCCTACTGTAAACTAGAATGTCATCAAAGAAAACAAGCACAAATTTCCTCAAAAATGGCTTGAATACCTCATTCATCAGGGATTGGAAAGTTGATGGGGCGTTGGACAACCCGAAAGGCATCACAAGGTATTCATAATGACCCTCATGAGTCCTAAAAGCTGTCTTTGGTATGTCTTCCTCTCTTACTCGTATTTGGTGATACCCTGACTTCAAGTCTAGTTTAGAAAAGATTGTTGCTCCTGCCAATTCATCCAGCAATTCATCTATGGCAGGTATAGGGAATTTATCAGGCATGATTACTTTATTCAATGCTCTATAATCCACACATAGACGCCATCCACCATCCTTCTTTCTGACCAATATAACTGGACTTGAAAATGGGCTAGTACTGGGTTGAATGATTCCAGCTTTGAGCATGTCTCCCACAAGTTTTTCTATTTCATTCTTCTGGTAGTGAGGGTATCTATAGGGTCGAATATTAGGAGTTTGTGCTCCTTCCTTTAGAATAATGGCATGATCTTGTTTTCTTTTTGGTGGCAGGCTTTGTGGTTCTTGAAATAAGCCTTCGAATTCAGCCAATAATGTATCCAACTCCTGCCAATGAGGACTGGAGAGTTGATCTTCGGTTGTCATTGCTTGATTGTACCAAGAACCCTTCTCCCACATCTTTTAAAACTTTACACACTGTTTTTAGAGAAGCTAAGGTTCTGGACAGAGATGGCTCCCCCTTGAGTGTTACTGCCTTGCCTTCTATTTGCACCTTCAATGTTAGTTCTTTGAAGTTTGCTTTTATTTCCCCCAAGCCTTCTAGCCATTCCAAACCCAAAACCACATCTGCCCCTCCCAGCTCAAATAAGTAAAAGTCATGGATTATGCTAACCCCTTGAACCAGCATCTTCATTCCTCTGCAAACTCCACTACATTTTATTTTGTGTCCATCCCCCACCTCCACATAGTATTCTGGAGTCTCTGAAACAAGAAGCTGCAATTCTTCCACCAATCTCTTAGCTATGAAATTGTTGGAAGCTCCACAGTCAATGAGTATCACCACCTTTCTGTTTTGTACTTCTCCCCATAATTTCAGGGACCCCTTAGAAGTTATCCCCATTATACTGTAGAGAGATATTTGCCTTGCACCCTCTTCTAGTTCTTGTTCTTCCCCTTGACTCTTCTCCTCTTGAGAATCCTCTACTTCCTCTTCATAATCCACTAACATCAGGAGTAGTTGCTTGTATTTGCAGACGTGTTCTGGGCTAAATTTTTCATCACACCGAAAACATAGTCCCTTCCTCACCTTATCTTGCCATTCAGCATCAGACAACTTTTTGAACCCACTCCCCTTCCTCATACTATTAGGCCCTTCTCCCCGAGGTTCTGTAACCGAACGTACAGGGTTTGGAGGTCTGGGGACATGAGTAGTATTAGCAAACCCACTCCTCCCCACATCGTTAGTTATACTCTGCCTGAAACCATTTCCTCCCCATGTGGTCCTAGTGGGTTGGAAGGACCTCATCGTCCCACGTTGGGCTGGGCCCAATCCTCCTTTTCCGTTGGCCCAATCTCGTTCTTCCACCAGTAATGCCTGGTCCATCACATCGGATAGGGTCTCCAACCGATGTAGCTTCACCTCAGCTCGAACATCCTCGCGCAATCCATTCATGAAGATTCCTCTCAGCATTTCTTCATCCGCGTGTTTGAGAGGGCCAGAGATCCTCTTAAACTGATCTAGGTAATCTGCTACTGTGCCTGTTTGTTGCAAACTCAGCAACATCTCGTATGGATTCTGGGCAAGTGAAGGTTGGAAACGTCGAACCACTGCTATTCTGAAAGATTCCCAGCTCGCCTCGGGATTTCGGTTCTCCCACCATTGGAACCAATTTAAGGCACGATCCTCCATCACTACCATTACCGCCGGTAACTTCTCCTCCTCTTCGACCGAATTCACCCGAAAATACCTTTCAACTCAATTGACCCACCAGTATGCATCCTCTCCGTTAAACACCGGAACCTCCATCTTCTTCCACCTATCACCCGTACTGTGGTCGCAATTGGTTCCGAACACATGCCCACTGTTTCCCTCGTCACCATCGTCCTCCCTGCTTCCATGTGTCTTGTTTCGTGACCCCTCCGGACCTTTCCCTTCCAGAAATTGCAACAATCGGGTTTGTAATTCTTCACTGCGTTTCAACCGAACTTCCTGAACTTCCCTCTCGGCTAAAGTGTCCAATCTCCATCGTTCCATCTCCTTCATGATCTCGTTAATCTGCCCGAAGTTTTTCTCCAGAGCTTCCAATCTCGTTTCCATTCTGGTGTTAACCATCCAAAGCTCCCAGAATCGGGAGCTCTGATACCAGTTGATAGGAAACTAAATCAATATTGTATAAAAGAACACTGAATAATAAATCTGAACTTGATATCAGTGTGATATCAGTCCAGAAATAGCAGAAAGAAATAGAAAAGAACGTAAAATAGCCAGACACTTCGAAGGGTCTGCTCCTCCTTCCCAAAGATCACTCAAAACATGCCTACCTCACTCTCTCCCCCATTCCCCTCTATATTCTCATCTATCGTAACAGAATTCCCTCCCTTCTCCACTAACTTCTGCCAGCTCAGCATTCTGTTATGGTTTCATTTTCATTTCCCATCATGTCCTTGCTTCCCACGTGTGTCACTCCTGCCGCTCCACTCTTTCCTATTTTCTTCTTTCTTGAATACATCTTAGTGATAGGGGGTCTATCACATCCACATCAATGTCTGTATTCTGTAACAGGTAGTTATTGCATGGAAATAACAAACACCAGAGAATATGGACAAAAGCCTCCTTGTTAAACTGCAGATATATGAATTACCTTTCTGAAGGCCAATTAATTGTTGTGACCGGCTACTGTAGTTAGAGGAAGGCCAACTAACTAAAGAGCTACCATGTGTTACTGTTGATGAAGATAACACCTCGGTAAGGTGATTCTTTGCCACTCCTTGGGATTTGCCTTGAATCTTTCCTTGCAAAGAAGAGCTACCAGTCTCAGAAGCTGTCATACATTTATTGGGGGGAAGGGGGGAAATTCTTCATTAATTACATTGGAAAACTTTAACCCAACAAATTATGAAAGTACTCAAAGTAGGAAAATGTCAAATGTCCTAACCAGCAGTTAATTGTTTCTCAGGAATGTTAACAGCAATTAATTCCCCAGGAGGACGTTGGCTTCCCACTTCACGTCTGATTGCACCAACAGCACCAGGAAACTGTGAATCATTAGATGGAACCAGTACTGGGTCTGAAGAAGAGAAACAGACAGCCGATGACAATGCAGGTCTAGACCCAGAGCAGTCACTGGTAGAAGGCATTGAACCACTTTCAAAAGCAACTGTTGCACCTTTGTCTGAACTATCAGAAGGAAAATCACTACCCAAATTATTATTACCACCAGAAGATGGACTAATTCTGTCCACATTTCTGGTAGATGAAGGGGAATCATTCACACCACTAGTTGTTCCAGATGCTACACTTGTAGGACCATTGGCAATAACTAGTGCAGAGCTGCAAAGGATATGTAGTTATGTTACTTGAACCAAATGTATCAGGACTTAAATTCACATTGCAGTAAAATGATTGGCAACCAGAGGATAGCAATGACAGCTAAAAATACAAATTACTCACCTTGTTCCAGAACTTTTTTCTCTAGTCTTTGTCTCTTGACAAGCTGGCAAAGGTGGTACACCCTTCTCAATCACTTGATTGGTTCCATTATCTTTGCCTGTACCAGAATTATTGCCACTGCCAGCATCTGAGAGAAGGCCCATAGAACATAATTTTAATTTAGCCACTCTACTGCCCAACACAATATCTAAACTTTAGTAAAAATACAGATTAGAAATGCAGCCACAGCTGTTAGTTTTCATCAAAGCTACAAGTTATACATGTTAAGGGCAAGGAAACAACTTCCAATACATGCAAGGCCATCGGTTTGAAAACAGTTATGATAGCTGAATGGCTTGAGAATAAATTTCTTAGCCTCCTCAATTTAAAGAATGATAAGTTACAACAATTGAATACAAAATCCCTTGATTTTAGGGATTGACTATTAACAACTATATCAATCAATATCTAACTATATCAAAACTATATCAGACTATATCAAATCTAAATCAAACAATATCAACACTCCCCCTCAAGCTGGTGCATAGATGTCATAAGCACCCAGCTTGTTACATATGTAAGTTATTCGTGAGCCCCGTAGAGACTTGGTGAAAACATCTGCAAGTTGATCATTAGAATTGACAAAGGAAGTACTAATCTCCTTTGAAAGAATCTTGTCTCGAATGAAATGACAATCGATCTCTATATGCTTAGTTCGTTCATGAAAGACAGGATTAGAAGCAATGTGTAAGGCTGCTTGATTATCACAAATCAGTTGCATATAACTCATTTTGCAAAACTTTAACTCTTGAAGTAGATGTTTTAACCATATAAGTTCACATGTTGTAAGAGCCATAGCCCTATATTCTGCTTCTGCACTTGATCTTGCAACAACACTCTGCTTCTTACTCTTCCAAGAGATGAGATTACCTCCAATAAAAACACAATACCCAGAAGTTGACCTCCTATCACTTGGAGATCCTGCCCAGTCTGCATCTGTATAGGCAACAATGTCTGTGTTACCTCTGTTCTCATATATTAGCCCTTTTTTCCAGGAGATCCCTTAATATACCTTAAAATGCGAGTCACTGCATCCCAATGACTATCACAAGAAGAGTTAAGAAATTGACTCACAACACTAACAGCAAAGGCTATATCTGGTTTGGTCATAGTGAGATAATTCAACTTTCCCACCAACCTTCGATATCTACCTGGATCTAAATACGGCTCCCCCTGATTTGGCATGAGCTTAACATTCGGATCCATAGGAGTATCCACCGGCTTACAATTTAGCATCCCAGTCTCTTCCAAAATATCAAGTGCATACTTCCTTTGACAAATGGAAATGCCTGTTTTTGATTGAGCAACCTCAATACCAAGGAAGTATCGCAACCTGCCCAAATCTTTGGTTTGGAAATGTTGAAACAGATGTTGCTTTAGTCTAGTGATCCCTTCATGATCATCACCTGTAATTACAAGATCATCCACATAGACCACAAGATAAATGACTTTTTTACACAGTGAATGTCTATAGAACATAGAGTGATCAACCTCACTACGAATCATGCCAAACTGCTGTATGACCTTACTAAACCTCCCAAACCAAGCTCGAGGTGACTGTTTCAACCCATACAATGACTTCCGAAGTTGGAAAACAAAACCTGACTCCCCCTGAGCAATAAACCCAGGTGGTTGCTCCATATAAATCTCCTCCTCCAACTCACCATGTAAAAAAGCATTTTTAATATCCAGCTGATATAAAGGCCAGCAAGAGATAGCAGCCATGGATAAAAAGAGACGAACAGATGCCATTTTAGCAACAGGAGAGAATGTATCACCATAGTCAAGACCATAAATCTGAGTATATCCTTTGGCCACAAGACGAGCCTTCAAGCGATCCACAGTCCCATCAGGACCAACTTTAACAATAAAAGTCCAACGACAACCAATAGTAGACTTCCCTGGAGGAGAGGGAACAAAAGCTCAAGTGTGGTTAGATTCTAATACTGTCATCTCATCAATCATAGCCTGTCGCCATCCTGGATGGGATAATGCTTCCTGAACAGTTTTAGGAATAGAAATGGACGACAAAGCAGATACAAAGGCATAATGGTTGGAAGATAAACGATGATAACTTAGAAAATTATAAATAAGATGAAGATTGCAAGAAGAACGATTACCTTTGCGAAGTGCAATGGGAAGGTCAGTGGTAGGCTCAGGTTGGACCGAAATCGACGGAGACGGAGGAGCAGGAGGGGAGTCACTAGTGTCCACAACAGGTGCAGCCTCCGGAGTAGTAGGATGAGGACGACGGTGATAAGTGAGACGAAATGGCTCCATGGGGTACTTAGGAGCAACAAGGGCAGCCTCTTGTATATGTGAGACAGGTGGACTTAAAACGAGAGAATCGAAGACAGGAATAGGCAAGACTTGAGAAACAGACTCCGACAAGACTTGTGAGGCAAAGAAAGGTGTATCCTCGAAAAAGGTAACATTTGCAGAGATGTAAGAACAATTTGTGGATGGAGAATAACATTTGTACCCCTTTTGAACCAGAGAATAACCAAGAAAGATACACTTAATGGCGCGGGCAGCAAGTTTGTCGAGACCTGGAGCAACATTGTGGACAAAACAGGTGGAACCAAAAACACGAAGGGGGACAATATAAAGGGGTGCCTGAGGATATAGAATAGAGTGAGGAACCTGGTTATTGAGAACAGAAGAAGGCATCCGATTTATTAAATAACCTGCAGTGAGAACAGCATCACTCCAAAATTTCACAGGAACATTAGAATGTAACATGAGAGTACGAGCTGTTTCAACGATATGGCGATGTTTGCGCTCAGCCACACCATTTTGTTGAGGTGTGTGAGGACAACTCGATTGATGAACTATACCGTGCAATGCCATGAAAGAATTAAAAAGGGCAGAAAAATATTCTTTGGCATTATCATTGCGTAAGATATGAATAGTTTGTCCAAATTGATTATATATTTCAGCACAAAAATTTTGAAAAATAGTGAATAACTCGAACGTTCTTTCATTAAAAATAACCAGTACAACGAGAGAAATCATCGATGAAAGTAACAAAATATCTATATCCTAAGAAAGAAGAAGTACGACTAGGACCCCAAACATCAGAATGAACAAGACTAAAAGGAGACTCAGCACGACCTGTAACCTTGCTTGGAAAGGATGCCCGAACATGTTTTCCAAGCTGACATGCCTCACACTCCAATGCCGGTAAATTAGAGAGATGAGGGACCATTTTCTTTAATTTATTCAAACTCGGATGACCAAAACGACGATGAAGAAGATTAGGCAACTCTATGGCAGCACATATGGTGGAGGATGGAAGTTGTAAGTAGTAGAGACCGCGTGACTCAGATCCTGCTCCAATCGTCTTCCCCGTATTCTGGTCCTGGATAGAAAAGGAAGTAGAAGTGAAGGTTATGGAACAATTGAGAGATCGAGTAAGTTGACTAATAGAAATTAAATTAAAAGGACATCCAGGTACAAATAAGACTGAATTTAAAGACAGAGAGGGAAGAGGTGAAGCATGACCAATACCAGTGGCTTGAGTTTTGAGCCATTAGCAAGGGTGATGTGATGTGGTGTTTTAGTAGAGGATAAAGTAGAAAAGAGAGAAGAGTTACCAGCAATATCATCAGAAGCACTAGAATCCAAAATCCAAGAACCAACAGGAGATGAATGAGAGAAACAAACCGTAGAATTACCAGAATACGCTATAGTTGCTGAAGATGAGGCTTGTTGGGCTGCCTTAAGCTGAAGGTACTCCTTATATTCATCAATTGAAAATTTGTTCTAATTGTGACCATCTCGAGTATCATACACAACCTCGACTTTCGATCGATCGGATCGCGTCACATTAGTGACTTTTCTCTCTGGAAACCATGAAGAGAATAACACTTGTCTTGGGTATGACCCACGCGCTTGCAATAAGAGCACTGAGGACGATCACCTCTACCACGACCACTTCTTCCACCACGCCCACGGCCTCGTCCTCCACGGTTTGCCGAATTAGAGACAAAGGCCGAGGACTCGAAGCTGTCTCGGGAGCCAATCTCAAATGTCTCCACTGGTGACGTAAACTCGTAGAAGACGATCAATGAGCTCCTCCACCGTGGGGATGTTAGGATTAGTTAGAGCTTGATTCCGGACAGATTCAAAGTCCTTATGTAAACCGTGAAGAACAAAGACCATATACATATTATCAAGTTTTGCTAGTACCTTCGTAAGATCATCACCGGTTATAATGCGTTTAATGTCATCAATGACAAACTGTACTTTGTTCAGATAAGAGGGAAGATCATGATCTGTCATCTGAAGAGTGGCCAAATTGTGGACAGAAGCATAGAGACGTTGTAGATAATTGGAATAGACATTTTGAGCTTTCTTCCATATTTCATAACAAGTTTTGTATGGGCGAAAGTGTACCATCAACTTCGGATCAATAGACTGCCATAAAAGAAAGACCAACTGATAATCGGCCCTTTTCCATTCATCACAAATCTTCTCATCAATCTCTGCTTCCTTCTTGGTGAGATGTTCATAAAGCCCTTGACCTAAAAACCAAACTTCAACTGCATTGTACCAATCCATAAAATTCTTACCATTGAGTTTTTCCGATGTGATAATGGGACTTCCAGAGAAGGCAAAAGAGATGCGACCATTCCCTGTAGACCCAGAACCAGCACCAGAATTGACGTAAGAACCTTTGGAAGAGCCGGTGGTTGAATCGGACATGGTGAGAAGGAGAAGAATGAAAGTTCTTGAAACTGGACTTTGATGGTCAAAAGCGGGCCAGAGGACACCGGCGAGCGAGACGGAGAAGACGCGCGGACGAAACGGCGCCTGGAAGGCGGCGCGTGGAGCTCACGCGTGCGGAGATCTGCGAACGGTGGCGGCGCGTGAGGCGGAGAACGGAGGTGGGTCTTCTCGGAAACGGATCGCCGGCGCTTTCTGAGTTGTCCGGTCACCTTACTTTGGTGATCGGAGACGGTGGCCGGTAACGGTGGCCGGAGACAGTGGCCGAAGACGATCGCCGGAGAGCGGTTCTTGACCAGATCGAACCCTAGCTCTAAATACCAAGTTATGATAGCTTAATGGCTTGAGAATAACCTTCTCAACCTCCTCAATTTAAAGAATGATAAGTTACAACAATTGAATACAAAATCCCTTGATTTTAGGGATTGACTATTAACAACTATATCAATCAATATCTAACTATATCAAAACTATATCAAACTATATCAAATCTAAATCAAACAATATCAACAAAAACAAAAGGTGACAAAAAACATCCAAATGATACTACATTGTGTTCATACACATCTAACTATTTCTAACATTTCTGAACATACAGAACCTAAAGTAATCAAAGCAAAAACTATTTTAGCTGAAAAATGAGAGGGATGTAAGTGGGAACGAGAGAAATAGGGAGTTATCTAATACCAAGGAAAAAAAAAACTAGTTGTGGTTCAGAATAGCTATTTCACCATGCAACACATGATGAGGAGAAAATTTTCCCCGACCACCCCTAATCCCCCGCCCTTGGGTGCCAGGCCTCGAACGTGACTCCAAAGACTCTCTGTTGTTAACATTCTGCATAATCATAAACAAAAGGAAGGAAAAACAGGAATAGAATTAGCTAAGTAAAATGAATGATAAGCACAAATTTTGAAAATAAACAGAGCATAAGTAAATTACAAGCACATCACATAAGCAAACAAGACACAACTTCTAAAACTCCTAAAAGTCCCCTCTCTCTGCCACCAGTGAGCAATAGAAGTCCTTCTTCTACCCACCAGAAATGAACAATTAGCGGAGAGGAAAAAAAGACTCCTCCAAACAACTTGAATGAAACAGTACAAAAGCAAAGCAAAGCCAGCTAACCACAAGTTACACGCCCAAACAATTAATCATATCAAACAGCCAAAAACATATTTGTATGAGAATATGACGCAATTAACAAATAAGAGGCTGGCCCATCAGTAACCTGTTAAGTTGATGTATAACAGATTATGTTTGGTAACAACCAGAGAGGAGATACACAGTCCATAGCAATCTAAAACTTGGCTAGATGTATTCAAAAACAAAAAACTATTGTAGGCAATGCATATAGACTTCTCGCATAATAGAGATTGGAAGTATGATCAACATGATTTCTACAATCTAATCAAAAGAACAAATTACCTCCTTTCTTCTGTCCCTTTTTCTTTTGACCTCGTGAAATGTGTCTGTATGTAAAACAGTTGCTCAATGTTATTTCCTTAAGACAGATATAGCAAGAACAATAAATATGTAACAGCAATAGTAACCCAGAAGAAGGCAATGAAATGCTCTTGCAACTTCAAAATGTCATTATTAATAGAAATACATGAATGGATGCTGATAACTTGATATGCAAAATGATGACAGCTTGAAACATCACACTCAAACCAATAACTCACATAGGGAGGAGAGGGAATATATTGAAAGAGCATGAAAGCATTTATAAAGACAGCCAATCTGATATATGTAAAATTAACCATGCATAAACCAGAGAATTAGTTGTTTGAACCAAAAATTCACTGATTGAAATTTGTTCCAATAAGGAAGACATGTAAAACTAGCAAGAGTTTAATCAGACAGTTCAAAGAAAACTGGAGCAAAATAAGAACTTCAAACTTCATGCTCCAACCACCGACTCCACTGGAACCAAATGCTTTGAACAGCATCACAGCAGGGATATTACTTCATGCAAACATCTTAATTAGCATGTAGAGTTGTAGACACACTGATAATCTTTTGAAAACCTCCCATGTAAAAGTCACCATACGTGAGACTTGGGGCTTAAGTAAATTGTAATAAAAGCTAAATATTATGCCACTCCATCAAATCAAGAAGATAAGTGAAACTAACAAAACGATTGCCACCAGAATACTTGATAAGCTGCTGAAAAACTATTTCCACAGAAAGAAAGGAAAAGGCAAAAAAAAAAATCATCGCTACATTTGTTTCCTAAACAGACTGGAGATGGTCATTGAGCATAATTAAAAATATCAATTTGTTATTGACAAAACATTGATAGGTGTTAGAAATAAAATCATTTATGTATCTTCACCTAACAAGTTAAGCTTGTGGGAGAGTTAGTTCATGATATGGTATCAAAGCCTCTATGGCCAAGTGGTCTAAAGTTCAATCCTTGCCACCCCCATTTTTCTAATAAAAACAGTTGAATTTTAGCACAAGGTAGGGTGGGCCTCTTGCGAATGGGGCATGTTAGAAATAAAACCATTAATGTACCTTCACCTAACAACTTAAGCTTTTGAGAGAGTTGGTTCATGACAATAAGAAACTACATCTTCCTCTTATATGCTTTATTAAAGAGTAAAACACTATACACGAGCATGAGTTCCAAACCAAATAAAGTGAATTTACAAAGTTCAGTTGCTAAGAGGTCTATGGCACTGACCAATCATTTTTTAAACTTATACGAATAGTAACAATCAAGCATTGTGAATTTCCATAACCATCACACTAAACAAGAATAATAATCCCCTTACAGTAATGCATTAATCACCTTTTTTAATAGAAATTTTAATGGAGAGAAAGGGGCAAATTTGCAACAAGGGAAGAGGATAAGATATCCTCCTCCTAAACAGAGTAACTAAAAGAAAACAATGAACCTCAAAAAAATGCAGTAAAGCTGTTGAATCTTTCTCCATATCAAACAGGAAATGCCCCTTAATAAAACCATGTGCAGAAACTAAAGTGTGGCAATGGAAACAACCCTATCCCATAACATATGTAACGACAAAGAAATAACCCTAAAAATGTGTACATTCTTCCCCAACCAGAAATGCCAGAGAATAGCAAGGACTGCTCAGTTTTAGCCTCATTATTTCCAAAATATTCGAAAAATACCATGAGAAACTGCTCGAAAGTGAGAAAATACACCCAAAATTCAACAAGAACTACAAATGGATTGCTGACCTTACACATAACACAAAATTAGGGAAATAGCTGTGTGAAGTCAGCAAATCAGCAACACATTAGTAGCATTAATCCTATTAAGCATCCAAATATTTGACCTTAGAAGGCGTTTTAGATTTCCAAATGGGCTTATCAAGGAAGAACCTCTACCAATCAGAAGAATGAGAACGAAATATAGGACTTAGGAGAAACCCTCCCCCACCCCCCACCCCCAAGTAGAGTATAGAGTTTTAGATTGGAGGAAAGATTAATATAATAACCAATAAAAGCAGACTGTACTACCAAAACATAGAATGTCCTCCCACAAGAATCCAGTTTTGGTCTACTTAATAAACTATCAGCTGCCAAACTACTACCAAAACATAGAATGTCCTCCCACAAGAATCCAGTTTTGGTCTACTTAATAAACTATCAGCGGCCAAACATTTATGACAGAGTAAGTTTAAAGACAAAAAGCATCTCAAATTACTTATAACAAAGTAGAGTCAAGTCCACAACTACAATACTTCTAAACAAAACTCAACTTTCCTTGGGCCAATTACACAGAACCTCAAAAAAACCAAAAGGGGTATTAAAAAACCCAAACTTAGCATAGCAAAACTTCATTAACAATAAAACAAAACTGAACTTTCTATTGGCCAAGCTACACAAAACCTCACAAAAATCAGAAGGAGTAGTTAAAAAAAAATCCAAACTCGGCAAAACAGAACTTCATCAAATACCAAGCTTCATCCTAAAGGCTCCCCACTCCACACTCCAAAAACCCAATCCCATCAACATACTTGATACTCCCAAACCAAACAAAACCTAGATGAGGAAACACACAGGGATCACGCCCAAAACAAAAGATCAAGATCGAAATAACACAACAATGGAACAGAACCAAATGATGATACCCTGAAGCAGGAGCTTCTGTGCAGTCTCGTTGGGATCCATGGAACACTCCTTGAGCATTGCATAAATCTCATCCTCACTGTGATTACCCGTGATCTCCTTGATGTTCTGGATCGTCTTCCTCACACCGCTTGGAATTGAAGCCCTCAACCCACCACCGCTCATCTTTGCAGCACCAAGACACAAACTTGGCCAAAAAAAAAAAAAGACACTAAGGAATGAGGAGCCAATTGTGTATTAGCAAGAGAGAGAGAGAGGGGGGTTCAGTGATTATTAGTGGTGATCCAAACAAAGACACTAAGGAAGAGACATTTTAAGTTCACAAAAACAAAAATTGGCACAAAGTGTGATATGTTATTATTTCTCAACAAATAACAATGGTTTTTTTTTTGTTTTTTTTAATTGATTGATCCATATCAAAGTAGAAATAATGGGAGGAACAAGGGAGAGAGGAGAAGGGAGAAGAAGAAAGGGAGCAAAACCAAATTGTGTGATTTACAGTGTAGGGCTTTTTGGCTCGTCTTGCTCTGTTTTCTTTTCTTTTTTTTTTTAACTCCTTTTTCTTCCTAATACTTGCCTTTTCTTTTCCTTACTTTTTCGTTCGAGTTTCCTCGCATAGCTCAAAAAAAAAACAAAAAACTCAGGAAATTGCTTAATACCCTGTTTGGTATAAATATATAGAATTCCGATAATCTTATCTATTTTTAATAATATCACTTTTAATACCACATAGAGTTGATTAATGAAATATAAATTCATGGTTAATGACGTATAGAAGTTAATTAATGAATATGTAAAAAGTTAGTTAATAAAAAATAAAAAAATAATTAATAACGTATATAAGTTAGTTAACTAAATTAAACTAAAATGATTACATATTTGTATATACTTATTAATTAATAATTTATATTTCATTAACCAACTTTCATGTGATATGAAAATAAATGTAAATATCATTTGAGATAAGATGATTATTATTCTAATATATAAGGGTTGATAGTATAAATTTATAGAATATGACCCATTTTTATAATAAATTCAGTGTGATATATGATAGATAAAGTTATTTGATTTATCATTTTTATCTTATAATTATAAGATAAACTTATTTGGCTTCAAGTGGTTTAATATGACCTGATAAGATTACTTTGTATCAAATTGAATAAAAAAGAATTACTTCAATCCTACATCAACTCTAACCCTCTACTCTCTTGTTGAAGACCACAATTACCATCTCGCCTTACCCTGACCACTGCTCACCGACACTAGCGTCCAATTTCCATCCATGGCTAACCAAATTGCCTCCTACCATGCTCGACCAAACTACACCTCCATTTTCTCAACTTTTTCTTTTTCTTGTTTCTTTTTTTTTTTCAAAAAATAACAAACAAATATGATTTTTCCTTTTGATAAAAATTTCAAGATTTGCCCCCATCAATCCATCATTGTGCCTTTAAGGCATTTTTTAGGCTAAAGACTAATGTATTGCAAGCTGCTCTTGGTATTTTTTTGAGTTAGGGATTGCGATTTGAGAAGAGTTAACGATGAACATTCATTACAGCTAGGTTGTCAAATAGACTGATTCGGCCCACAGCAGGCTAGTGGTTAAACAGGGCAAGTCAAAATTACTTATAGGCTGCAAAATAAGCAGCTTGACTCTCTTCGCATCAATTTGTGGGCCTAAACGAGCAACTCACAAAATCTAAAATTTCTTCACTTATAATCAAACTTGCCTTACATCAACTTGCAACTTGCGAGCCTAAACAGATGACTCGCGAAACTTTTTTTTTTCATATTACAACACCCTTTCCTTTTCCTAAAAATTAGAGTGCAATTATGCAAATAAATGTAAATACTTCCAATCCCAATCTCAAGTCAATTACCATAGACTAAAAAACAATTAAACAATAAAACATAGTCATCTTACAAACATAATCTAATTCATGTCCAACTCAAAATGAGTCAAAGTCTTCAAACCAAATGTCTCAAAAGCCAAATCAAAGCATAATAAATACTAAATCATAAGTCAAATGACTGATAGTCAAATCCACAACCACACCACAAGTAGAGTTGGCAAAACGGGTTCAACCCGTTGGGTTAACCCGTCAACCCATCATTTTTTGTGGGTTGGGTTCAAGATTGAACTCATATTCTTTTTTCAACCCGCATAACCCACCCCGCTTAACCCGCGGGTTAAGCGAGGCGAGGTGGGTTGACCCAGCGGGTTGGCTCTTTTCTTTAAAAAAAATGATAAGTAATACTATAAATGAAAAACTTATTGATGTTATATAATTTATGTTTGAATATTTAATTAGACTATTTTAAAAATTATTTTTTAGATATGTGGTTTGTAATTTTTTACATTTATTATTTATTATTTTTTTATAGTATTTATTGATTTTTTATATAATTTTTTTTTATATTTTAGGCGGGTTAAGCTAGGTTGACCAACTCTAACTCGTCTATTTTTTTTCATTTTATCTTTTATGTGGGCCAACCCGCCAATCCGCCTTAAAGCGGGATGAGTTGGTTCTTCCAGCCCATTTCTTAAAACGGGCCAACCCATCTCGACCTGCACTTTAGCGGGTTGAGGCGGGGCGGGGCGGGGTGGGTTGGCCCATTTTGCCAACTCTAATCACAAGTCTACAAGTCACCAAATGTCTTAAAGCATAAATATTAAATTATAAGTTAAATGAAATAACTTAACCAAAGCCATAACCATAAGTCCACAAAATACTATATTCAACAATTAAAACAATGTCAATTTGCTTTCATAATTATTTTTCATACCTTTAATTTTTTGTTTTGCTTCATAAAAAAATGTGGGCTGTTTGCGAGGCCGAACGAGCTAGCCCGTTTAACTCGCAGGCAAACGGAACGAGCCAAAATGGGTCACATTTTTTTAAGTCAATAATTTTATAGCCCGACTAGCATAAATACTTTGTTAAACGGTCTAGCCCGATGGGTTCAACCTATTTTGACGGCCCTAATAGCAACTTATTTATTTGGCTCTTTGTGGTAAATACATAGCCTAAAAATTTGATTAATCAATTTTATTAACACAATTTCATATTGGATAGGCGGAATAGTAAACTTAGGGCAAAGTTATTTATGACTTATTTAGGATTTAGGAAATTAAAATAGGCAATTCTATTATATGTAACTAATTTATGCATTGTTGGCATTTTTAGGGTTATAGAACGGTACATGGAACCTCAAGTTCAGCCGTGCGAATTTTTGGGGAAAGACACTATTGGAACTCCATAATTACTTTGAGTTGTTTTTGCCTACTATACGTCTATTTGAAATACCTTAATTTTTAAATGGACTCTGTTACTGAATTTTGAATGTTTTAGAGCCATAAGGACTCTTGGAACAAGCAAAATTTTTGGAAAACTTACAATTAAATTTGTATACTATTTTGAGCTAATAATTTTGGTTGTATTAAAGTGCATTAACATTCAATATGACCAAAGATGATAAATGTTATGCATAGTGATTTATGCCACTAATGACGCTAACTATTATAGACTTTGACTTGAGCCAATGATGGTAATTGATACAAACAATGGTTATGCTTATGGAAAGGAAATTTAAATTCATTTGAGTTTTTTAGTGTCAGAAAATGCTCTCTTTGAAGTAAATTTACTTGATTGTGTTAGATTTTAATTTTTGCTCACTTGAAGATTTATTTTCTTGAAAGTCATATTACAACAATTTTTTTTAATTGTTTTCTTTGGGAGAAGACATTATCTAAACATTGTATCTAATAGTAGTAAATGTTAGTCTTAATACACCTAAGATTTGATTAGGGTCTAGCTAGCAGAGTATATGCTGACTTCATGTGTAGCCCAACACATGTGAGTTGGTTATGGTTTTTGAGTATTATGCTTGTCAATTCAAGCCTTGGGCTTGTGGATTGTTAGTTTGCCTAAAGGCTATGTGCTTATTCTATTTTAATTCTATCTAGTGGATTTTTCCACATGCATTATGTTTAACTAATTACATTATATTTTGGAATATTGTTTCTTCACTTGACTGTTCATTATATTTTTTTCAATTTGGATTATTATTTTTAGTTGATTTGAACTCTTTTACTTTAGAAATATATTTAATTTGATATTTTTACTTGCCAAGGAAAACTCACACTCTACTTGTCCTATTTCTATTATAATGGATAGTAATTGCTCACTAAATTGTAAACTCACTCAAATCATGGTTATATGTTTTTCAAATAAAGGTAAAGAAATAGCTTACGGTTCTGCTCCTCCAGTTTGATCGAGGAAATCCGAGACAATTACTATTGGTGAGCCCAACACATTGCTTGTGTAGGAAAATTTTAGCCTCTAATTTATTTTATTTTTTTATTTGAAAGCCTTCTTATATTCTTAGACATGCTTTATTTTTTCTACAAGCAGGATTTCAAAAAGTTCAATTGGTTTAGTTATGTTTTGGACAAATTGCAACATTTGGATTTGTTATTTATGAAATTTGAAAGTATGAGATATTTGATATTAAAGTATGTTTTGAATCCCTATGGTGGCTCCTGTGATTGTTCTTGAATATCTGTATGGATTGCAGGTTTATTTTTATTTTAGGGAATGATCTAAATATAGGGGAAACTCTGCTGAATTTTGGTGGTTTCTGTGAAGGATATTTGTATGTTAAATATGCTTGACTACCTTGTAAGTGGTTAAGGGATGGTTATTTATAGGTTTAGTGGCTTGTGTGGCTTAGATTAGCCTATAGTTTACCCCTGTCGTGCACCAGCCATGGATCTCGAGTTTAGATCATGATAAAATTGGAATTAGAGTCTTAGTTTTGTCTCTGTGGATAATAGAGCAATCGTTCTTTAATAGATTTTTTATTATGGCCATGTATGTGGGCATACTCAAAATTGTGACCCTATTAGAGGCATGTTAGGATGTTTACCATTTTTCAAAATTTTTGTGTTAGTATGTTTTCTTGATTGTAGAAGTTACTTTGCTTGCATTTTAACTTTTTGATTGCTTTTGTTGGGTGAAGATTGTTAGTCATGGCAACCATCACCCAAGAGGGGGTGAATTGAGTGATTACAAATTTTTAAAATAACTTTGAGAAATTAAACATTTTGAATCACTCAATTAATAAATGCAACGGAACATGCATAACAAAGGCACAACTATTAAGGATTACTCAAATGTAACTTGGGTTATGAGATAAATCAAACAAATAAGCTAGATATCAAGTTCTACTCAAACATAGGTAATTAAAGCACAAATGTAAAGAGATAGAGTTGAGAAAAACAAACACAATGATTTATCCTGATTCAGCCATCAACCACTTGTGGCCTACATCCAATCCCCAAGCTAAACTTGACATTTTCTTTACTATCTCCTAGACATTACGGGTGCTAGGAAAACCTTTGTACAAACAAGAGCACTCCTCACACCTTGAGATACCTCACCCTTGTGCTTGAGCCTCAAAACAGGGATACCTCACCCTTTACAACCTTTGAGGGATACCTCACCCTCTTTACAATCAAGGGATACCTCACCCTTTACAACTTTTGAGAGATACCTCACTCTCTAAGGGATACCTCACCCTTTACAATCTTTGAGAGATACATCACTCTCTAAGGGATACCTCACCCTTTACTCTAGAGGGATACCTCACCCTTTACTCTAGAGGGATACCTCACCCTCTCTTTACAGATTATACAAAGATGTAGATGAATAGAAACTCTCTCAAAGAGTAGATAATACAACTTGAAGCTTATGGTATCAAAGAATCACACACTTAGCTCAAAAACAGAGATTTGGAGAAAAAGATGATGAAACACAAATTTAATGCTCAAAAGACATTTTCAGATTATTTTCCAACTTTTCTTTGATGCCCTAACATTTTCATTTATAGCCCAAAGAATTTTAGAACCTTTGGTGGTGGTTAAGAATGATTTATTATGAAAACTAGCCGTTTATAGCCGTTAGAACGTGTTTTCTAGTTGCCCAGATAACTGGTTAGGAGATTTTGCTAACCGATTAGGAGTCTTAAAATTTGACTCCTAATTCATTTGCGAACCGGTTAGGGGATTTTTCTAACCGGTTAGGAGTCTTAAAATTTTACTCCTAATTCATTTGCTAACCGGTTAGGGGATTTTGCTAACAGGTTAGGAGACTTAAAATTTGGTCTCTGACTTTCTCAATAACCGGTTAGAGGATTTCACTAACCGGTTAGGAGCTTTTCAAAATAGCTCTTGACTTGTCCAATAACCGGTTAGAGAGAGTCTCTAATTGGTTAGAGGCTTTTCTAAATGGTGTATAGCTTGTCCAAAAACCTGTTAATGATTTTGTCAAGAAAGCAAGATTTTCAAAGGATTTTTCAATCTTTCTAAAAACCATTTTGTTCAAACTTTAAATATCATTTTTGCAAATATAGATCCTGATTTTGCAAACTTGTTTAAATTTGAGTAATAAAACCAATTGATGAGCTTAGTGTGATTCCTATTTACCTTTACACAAGATTTAAGTCCTATAAGCTAAACTTGAAGGGTCTTGGGACTTGATCTTTGCACTTCTATTCCTTTCTTATTTGTTATCATCAAAACCATTGCTTTAGTTAATGCCAATTACATTCTCCCCCTTTTTGATGATAACAAACAACCATTGAGAAAAGAGTTAGTTCAAATAAATTGGAATTCTCAAAAGGATAGAGACTTACTCCCCCTCTATTTTTCAAGAGGTTATTAGATCAAAGATGGACAGCTCCCCCTTAATTTTGGAATCCCAAGATCACTGAATTTGCACCTTTTTATTTTTACCTTTTCTCAGTGACTCATAAATTTCTCCCCCTTTTGTCATGATCAAAAAGTTATGCAATAAAGAGATTTTGACAAAGAGAGAAGTTACACAAAACTATTGCCACATAACAAATATGCAATCAATATTATAGCAACAAGATAATCAAATCAGCATTTTATTCATGTTAATAGAATGCCCATTGCAAAATATTCATTTCAAAATAAACAAAGTTAAGCAAGCTAAGATAATAAGCATTATGTCCAAGAGATAAATCTGCAACGATTAGAGTTTAAAGCATAATGATAAAGCTAAGTTAGAAACAGATTAGCTGAAGGAGGTCACAGCTGTGAGTGTTGTTTTAATGACCAATAACCGGTTAAAAGGATTTGAGTAACCAGTTACCAAGTAACCTTTAACCGGTTAGAGAATGTCTCTATTCGGTTAGTATTTAATTGTAAATGGTTGCAGGAAATTCCAAATCTCCCATAATCGATTAGTGAAGCCTCCTAACCGATTATTTTGCTTAGCAGAGAGCCCTTTTCCTTGACAAAAACAGATCCAAAAACTCAAATGACACATTGTGCAACAAAAGAGGATTATGCAGTAAACATTAAATAGTACAACAAATGAAGTTATGCAGTAAAATTGCAAATTATGTAGCAAAGTAAATTTGTGCAGAATTTTGGCTTATGCATGATTAATCCAAAATGTCAAGTTCAAAGATATTTTCATCAAATATGCTATTTCAAACAAGATACAAACTAATCTAGCATATTCGAGACATGAAAATATATTTTCAAGAGATTAAGCTAGAGAAGCATAGACCAAGTCTCCATTTTACCAAAGGTTTCAAGTCCAAGCTTCTTGGAGACAAGGAAGAGAGCTTGAAGTATTTTCTAGTCTTGTGCTTAGAGCTGCCATTTTTAAGATTTCAAAGTTAGCTCTTGGCCTTTAAGCACACCTACAACACATTTTAAAGTACTTTCTTTGGTATCCACCAATTTTGGATCCATAGGAGTTAGTCATTGATTATTAATCCATTATGCTCTCATAAAGATCAATTTTTCATAGTATGTAAATTAAGCAAAATAAATTAAATAATTAATTATCATTAAGCACATAGCCAATAACATGCATACTTGTATGATGTATAGATAATTCAAAGCATAGAAAGCATACATAAGGATTGTAGAATCTTATGTACCAAGATATATAACAAACTAATGAGCTATGGTACAATAGGAATGAACATAATCATGTGCTAAACAAAATATTCAGATTTTACCAGGTGCACATGATTCTATCCTTTACCTAAAGCCTACAAGGAATATACCTCATATTCATTGTCTTTTTAAGTGAATGCTCATAAGAGGTAAAGACTTTTGATACATTGGCCTTGGTAATCAAGGAAACTATTTTCCTTATCCATTGCTTCTCTTTTTGTTTTGAACTTTGCAAGTTCCACATTTTGTACTTGAAAAGCTTTGGTTGAAGCCTTCTTCCTTCTTTGACCAAGACTTCTATCATTGGGCCTTGGAAACATTCCCCTTGATGATTCCTTTTTCTCTTGACTAATTTGTTCATCATTTTGAGAAACTTTTTGCATAATTGAAATACTAAGAGGACATTTTGGTACCCACTTCATCTTGGGTCATTGAATGTTAGGACTAGGGCCTTTAAGGTCTTTAGGAACCCATACCATACTATTTCTCATATAAGTATTTCTTCTATAATTGCATAAATGAAAAATATATCCTAGATGACCACAAAAATTACAAACAATTGAATTTAATGATAGTTTGGTCCTTTGAAAATCATCTTTGGAAAACTTAAGCCTTTTGTTGTTATTACATTCTATGTTATTTTTGTCATAAGCCTTGCTTGAATTTTCATGTGGAATAACATTAATTTTATTTTCATTAACAAGCATAAAATGTAAGCAATTAAAATCATTAGTTTTGGCAAATTTAGAAGATAAATCCTCAACTTGATTTTCTAAATCAATGCATTTTTCACAAGAAGTTGAGGTTTCACATTTCAAAGGCATTTCCTCATCAAGAAAAGCATATTTATTTTTCAAAATCTCAATTTCATTTTCAATAGAGGAAATGTTTTCCAAACAAGATGAGTTTTTCTTTTTTAAAAACAACAAGTCATCATATAATTCATTATATGCACATTGTAACTCATCATAGGAAGGACTATAATATGGTTTACATTATTTACCTCAAAGTCCTTTTTTAGGGAATCACCATCTTCCTTATTATTATCCATCAAGAATTCGAGAATATCTTCCTTCTCAATTTTGTTTTGCTTCGCCTCTTCTTCAAATTGAGCACCATCATCACCAAGAGACATTGAGCTCATTCTCTTACATTAAAAATTTTCTTGAGGACGTTTTCATAATTATCTTCCTCTAAAGACTTTTGTTCTTCTTGCTCTCTATACACAACTTTATGTAAGAAATCATTATTAGCAAGATAAAAAGCATCAAGGGTGTCAAAAATTTCTTTGGCACTAGAACAATTCTTAATTCTAGCATAAGCATCATCATTCAAACTACTTCTTAAGATTTGCATTGCTCTAATGTTCAAAGAAAAATATTTTTTATCATAAGCATTCCAAGTTTGTTTTGATTTGTAAATAAATTCATTAAGCACAATATCCCACAAATCAAGATCAATAGATTGCATATAAAACTTCATTCTAGCTTTCTAACAAACAAAATGCACACCATCAAAGAATGATAGTTTATCAATTTCAAAATCTTCCATTTTGAAAAGCTTTCAATGGTTGCCAAACAAATAAGGATATTTAACTCTAAGTGGTTAAGCTTTCAACAGAGCACGAAGCTCTGATACCACTTGTTAGCTATGGCAACCATCACCCAAGAGGGAGGGTGAATTGGGTGATTACAAATTTTTAAAATAACTTTGAGAAATTAAACATTTTGAATCACTCAATTAATAAATGCAGCGGAACATGCATATCAAAGGCACAACTATTAAGGATTACTTAAATGTAAATTGGGTTATGAGATAAATCAAACAAATAAGCTAGATATCAAGTTCAACTCAAACATAGGTAATTAAAGCACAAATATAAAGAGACAGAGTTGAGAAAAATAAACACAAAGATTTATCCTGGTTCAGCCACCAACCATTTGTGGCCTACATCCAGTCCTCAAGCTAAACTTGAGATTTTCTTCACTATCTCCTAGACTTCACGGGTACTAGGAAAACCTTTGTACAAACAAGAGCACTCCTCACACCTTGGGATACCTCACCCTTATACTTGAGCCTCAAAACAGGGATAACTCACCCTTTACAACCTTTGAGGGATACCTCTCCCTCTTTACAATCAAGGGATACATCACCCTTTACAACTTTTGAAAGATACCTCACTCTCTAAGGGATACCTCACCCTTTACAATCTTTGAGAGATACCTCACTCTCTAAAGGATACCTCACCCTTTACTCTAGAGGGATACCTCACCCTCTACTCTAAAGGGATACCTTACCCTCTCTTTACAGATTATACAAAGATTTAGATGAATAGAAACTCTTTCAAAGAGTAAATAATACAACTTGAAGCTTATGGTATCAAAGAATCACACACTTAGCTCAAAATTAAAGATTTAGAGATAAAGATGATGAAACATAAATTTAATGCTCAAGAGACATTTTCATATTGTTCTCCAACCTTTCTTTGATGCCTAAGCATTTTCATTTATAGCCCAAAGAATTTTAGAGCCTTTGGTGGTGGTTAAGAATGATTTCTTATGAAAACTAGTCATTTATAGCTGTTGAAATGTGTTTTCTGGTTGCCCAAATAATCGATTAGGAGATTTTACTAACTGGTTAGGAGATTTTGCTAACCGGTTAGTTAGGAGTCTTAAAATTTGACTCTTAATTCATTTGCTAACCGGTTAGGGGATTTTGCTAACCGGTTAGGAGACTTAAAATTTGGTCTCTGACTTTCTCAATAACTGGTTTAAGGATTTCACTAACCGGTTAGGAGCTTTTCAAAATGGCTTCTGACTTGTCCAATAATCGGTTAGAGAGAGTCTCTAATTAGTTAGGGGCTTTTCTAAATGGCTTATAACTTGTCCAAAAACCTGTTAATGATTTTGTCAAGAAAGCAAGATTTTCATAGGATTTTTCAATCTTTCTAAAAACCATTTTGTTCAAACTTTAAATATCATTTTCATAAGTATAGATCCTGATTTTGTAAACTTGTTTAAGTTTGAGTAATAAAACCAATTGATGAGCTTAGTGTGATTCCTATTTACCTTTACACAAGATCTAAGTCCTATAAGCCAAACTTGAAGGGTCTTGGGACTTGATCTTTGCACTTCTATTCCTTTCTTATTTGTTATTATCAAAACTATTACTTTAATCAATGTCAATTATAAAGATGCCACTAGAACTCATGCTTAAGGTAGAGTTAGAACAAGAAGTGAGGGCCCAACCGATAACCTTGTTAGGTGTCAAGCCTGCACTACTCAAGGTTATGATATAGGCAATGGACCATTTGGACAACCTAGAATGAAGCCTCTAGGATTGGAACTATATCCCTTACTACGGAAAGGATAACCAGATAGAAACAAAGCTAGAAAGAGTGTTTCAAAACCTTGAGCGATTGACATAGATGATGGATAATTAAGAAGATCATGCTGATTAGCCTCCCGGCAATACATCTCTAATAAGTCTGAAAAGCTCACAACTCTATACAAATGAGGACATCAATGTGTCGCTTCAAGAATTCATGAAGCTAAAAACCCCTTCCTTTGTAGGAGGTACTGAAGATTCATAATATTTCCTCATTGTCATAGAAAGGGTGTGTAAGGCCCTTGGTCGTTTCAGCTGAAGGGCTATAGAGCTGGCCAGATTCAAACTTGAGGATATAACACAAACTTGGTATGAAACCATGTTGAGAGGGAGACTAGATGGATCTCTACCATTGACTTAGGATAAGCTCAAGACTCTATTCATAGAGCGTTTCTTTTCAGAGAGTGATAAAGATGACTGAATTCGGGAATTTTAAGAGTTGAAACAGACATAAGATAGGATAGTGAGTGATTATAATTGTCGCTTTACTTAGCTCTCTTATTATGCTCCACATCTTGTCCTTACAAAAAAGGGATAGAATCAAGAAATTCATAGGTGGTCAAATGAAACCCTTGTTCAAAGCGATGGTAGCACAAACCACATATTTTCGATATATGCAGTAGTAATGGATTATTGCAAGATGATTGAAAAGAGAGAATGTGTAACATCCTACCAGTTATTTCATTATAATTTAATAATAATGATAAATAATTGATAAATACCTCATTTATATTTATATTTATTTAACGCTGATAGAATATTACGTACTTTATTATTCATCTAGGTTTTTTAATTAAACATGTGTAGCTGTTAAATACATAATGGAGTTAATTTAATATTTAAATTAAATAAGTTGTAATTCTCAAATATAAACTTTTACCATTTTATAGCTCATACGATAAATGTATCAATAGAACATAAATCTAATAAAATACAAACATAAATTTTTTTTATAACACATTAGCTGTATCTATATTTAATATTTACATCCGGTGTGCTAGTACATTTGTCTAGAATATTTACAAAACCCCAAAAGTTATAAACTACAAAGAGAAGACATCTCAAATGTCTGAATAAATAAATGAGGTCGGTACATCAGTAGACAGTGCACACCCCCAATATAACCAAGTCAACTATATGCATCTATTTACAACCAAACGAATTTCTTCAGTAGCAAGGTGAAACACAAAGTGAGCATCAATGTCAATCAATAAAGTGATGCGTACCATCCTGTTTCTCTGAACATAACAGATAAAGGGTGAGAATTTATAATTCTCAGTAAGGAAATCATACAGTTTATAAAAAGTATTTTATTTTGAAATATGCTATGTCCAGTCATTCACTGCAGAAAATAAGTTTCAAACAGAGTACTACATATTTATACTTTATATCAATAAAATACATACTAAATAATATTATTTCATATTCCTTTATATCTTACTTTCTCTTCTTGCTCTCATAATAATATTATTCCATTTCCATTATATCTTACTTTCTCTTCTTGCTCACATGGCCAATAACATACCGTATAGTTGAGATCTCAAACTTTCTAGGGCATTCCCTAGCTCAATGGTTATTCCCACTCTGAGAATCCAATAAAAGTGACCCATGTAAGATTTCTCATTAAGTTCCACTATGTGTTAGCCCATGGACTCACCTTAATGGGTCCTAGAAGATACACATCTTTCCTCAAAATATTAATGTCACATCTTTAGGCTCCAAGCCAATTAAATAATCTCACAACTTTGAATTATTCTTTCACAAAACAACTTCAATAGCTCATAATAGGTGACATTAACATAGTCAATCATTTACTCAAAATTTAAACATCAATAGAATCTATGTCATTTATTTATAATATTATAACAATAGAATACATTATAACACATCAACAAACAATTCCAACCCTAAAATTGATGCTTGGCCGAGACACCCATTTTTAGACAAAGAAGATTTTCTTCTCATTCTCATCATTACTAGATTACTTCTAGCATCAAAAGATCATTTTTAACTTCAATTTCATTTAAAATCAAAGTTTAGATCAAAATCCCCAAATTAATTTAAACAAAAACCTACTTCTTAAATCTTCATTTCTTAACCACAATTTCTCAAAATTAACATCATCTTTATGATTCTTTTTCCACCAACAACCTTATTCTTCAATAAACTTCCATAGAAAACCCAAACAAATTCTCAAGAGCATAAATTAAATCTTACTAGTTTAGGGTTTCAATCTAACATAAATAGTTAATAACAAGACTCGTTATCTAAATACATGGTGAAAAGCATACTAAAACACTTTTAAAAATAAAAACATCTTAGAAAAACTTTAGAGAAAATGTATGACTCCCTACCTCAAGATAAATGAAACTAGGATGAAAAAGGTAAGATTCTTGGCCTAATCTCTTGGTGGATGAACTTGGAAACCCTTGATCCTTCTTGTTCCTTGGCTTTTCTTCTTTTTTATTCAATTTTTATTCTTTTCTCCTCCTTGGTTCTCTCTTGGCTAAAACTCCTAGTAGCTTCAAGTGTTTATCTTTTTTTTTTATTCTTTTCCTTTTATATTTCCTAACCATCCAATGGAAATGGAAACAAGTGGCCTTTCTATAAGTTTCTAACCAATAGAAGGCTTACCAAATGGCTAGGTCTTGATTTGGTTCTTAGTTAGGCTATGATGACATCCAATGATAAGTGTAACAAGTATGACTTCTCTAAGCTTCTAACCAATAGAAGACCTGCCAAATGTCTAGATTTTCATTGGTTCTTAATTAATTCATGATAACTTACTTTTCTAACCAATTAGAAGCTTACCAAATGTCTAGGTTTCCATTGGTTCATGGTTGGTTCATGATGATACTTAGTTACTCTAACCAAACTAGTCTAACTTAGTTACTAATCTAGTTCCACAAACTAAGTTACTAACTAATTAGTTAACTTAGTTACTTAGGGTTTTTAAAACTTTATCTTACTTGATTTTTTTAAAATTCTATTTAACTTATCCTATAAATGTTTTTTGAGAAAGTCGAGCGTTCTAGAAAATCTTTTGTCAGTCTTTCGGATTCACTGTAAATAAATAATTCAATTTGTACGCATAAATTTTTAATTCTACGTACGTCCCTTAATACTAATTTAATAAATTACACCTATGTCCTATAAATACAGAATACAAAATAAATACTATCATATTTAATTTAGAAAAGATGTTACAAGATGGGGATCATGAGGCATAGTAAAAATTCAAGAAGCCCAAGACTGA
This sequence comes from Ormosia semicastrata, assembly GCA_029884595.1. Lineage (NCBI taxonomy): Eukaryota > Viridiplantae > Streptophyta > Magnoliopsida > Fabales > Fabaceae > Ormosia > Ormosia semicastrata. Next base: position 10,203,493 of record JAQQTO010000062.1, on the reverse strand, counting down.
GGGCTCATACAATGGACAAGATAATGGTAAGTCTATTAAGGGGTCCAAGCCCCTAGACCAGCAAAAACCTTCACAAAGATCTAAGCCTAAATAGAGAAGTCAGCAAGGTACTGCATAATCTATGTATGTTAGAGTTATATGTAAGACCTGTGGGAGTTTCCATGTTGTTCAGTGCCACAGAGAGACCGGTGCTTGTTTCCGGTGTGGACAATTCCATCATAAAAAGAGTAGTTATCTCTAACTACAAGGTGCAAGACATGCAACACCACTAGCAGCATTGCCATCTTAACTTACTGCAAGTTAACCATTGAGAAATGTTCCTACTAAAATAGGCAGGGGAAGTATAGGGCAAGCAGGGAGAGGTCAAACTCGTGTTTTTTACTTTAACTCCCTGAGATGCTCCTATGATGCACATGTTCTATCTAATCTTTTCTCCACCCATTCATATGTATCCCCATATTTTTCTACTTAATTTGTAAAGAATCGACATCGTTTGACCACTCATTCCTTATGGCTACACCGATGGGGCAATATATTCTTGTTAAATATGTGTACAAGGCATATAAAATATTTATTGATGGTAGTGAGATGTTAGTATGTTTGATTATGTCAGACATGATGGACTTTGATGTAATCTTAGGCATGGGGTTGGTTAGCTTCTTGTTGTGTAACTATGGAAGGTTATGCAAAGGTAATGCAGTTTGACATTCCAAGTAGATAAATATTCATGTACATGGTGATCATAGTTTGGCTCCTTATAACATAATTTCTACTTTGGGAGCTAGGTGGACACTACGAAAAGGATGCAAAAGATATTTAGCAATGGTGAGGGATACCTTGTTATAACTAGAAAGTCTAGAAAAAGTCCTAATAGTTGCTGAATTTCCTTATGTATTTCTAGAATAATTACCTAGGTTACCTCCAGATATGGACATTGAATTATGTATTGAGGTGATTCATGACATTCATCCTATCTTCATAGCCCTTTACCGCAAGGCACATGCAGAATTGAAAGAATTGAATGATCAATTGCAAGATTTGTTAGATAAAGGTTACATTTATCCAAGCACTTCTCCATGGGGTGCTCCTATTCTTTTTATCAAAAAGAAAGATGGATCAATGCAACTATGTGTAAACTATAGACAACTAAACAAGGTGAGTGGTAAAGTCCTTTGGTTTGACAAATGCCTTAAGGATTTAATGAATAGGGTTTTCAAACCATTCCTTGATCAGTTTGTAATAGTATTCATATATGACATTTTGATTTACTCTCGAAGTAAAGAAGAACATGAACAACACTTGAGGACAATTTTACAAACCTTGAGAATTCATAAGCTCTGTGTCAAGTTCTCTAAGTGTGAATTTTGGGTGGATAATGTAACGTTTCTTGGACATGTCATATCCGAGGATGGTATAGAAGTAGACCCAAAGAAGGTGGAAGTAGTGGAACATTGGCCAAGGCCAACTTCGGTTACTAAGATCTGTAGCTTTTTGGGTTTAGTTGGATATTATCATCATTTTGTTAAGGATTTCTTCAAGATAGTGGCTCCTTTGACAAGATTAACATAGAAGTATATAAAGTTCCTTCGGTCAAATGCATTTGAAGAAAGCTTTCAAAAGCTCAAGTCCGTTTTGGCCTCTGCTCAAGTGTTAGTTTTACTATCTAGAATAGGTGGATACGCTATATTTTGTGATACATCTAAAGTGGGTTTAAGTTGTTCTTAGATGCAGCATGTCAAAGTCTTTGCCTATGCTTTTAGTCAGCTGATGCGACATGAACAAAACTACCACACACATGATTTAGAAATGGCAGCAACAGTCTTTGCGCTTAGGATTTGGAGGCATTACTTGTATGGAGAGACATGTGAAATTTATATAAACCATAAGAGCCTTTAATACATATTTAAGCAGAATGATCTTAACCTCCAACAGAGAAAGTGGATGTCTGCACCAATCTTTATCACCATAAAAAAAGGTGAATTTAGTTATAGATGCTTTGAGTAAAAAGTCTATAGGTAGTCTAACTCATATAAATGAGGTTAGAAGACTAATAGTATAAGAATTTCAAGAAATAATAGATAATGGGGTATAGTTTAAGGCCACAAATACAGGACTATTGCTAGCTCATGTACAACTTTGTTCTACTTTGGTATAGAGTATTAAGATAGTACAAGGTCAAGACCCATATTTAGCAGGGATCATGGAATAGACCAAGAAGGGGAGGGTTTCTGATTTTAGTATTGATTGTAAAGGTATTTTGTTATGTGACTCCCGATTATGTGTTCTAGATGTTGATGAGCTGAGAAAGAAAGTATTAGAAGAAGCTTATCATTCCTTATACACCATCCATCTTGGATCTACAAAAATCTATCATAAATTGAAAGAATTTTACTAGTGGGAAGGAATGAAGAAAGATGTAATAGAGTTGGTATTTATATATTTGGTGTGCCAATATTAAGGTTGAGCATTAAAAGCTAGCAGATTTACTGCAACAAATACAAATACCTGAATAGAAGTGGGAGAGAATTACTATGGACTTTGTGATAGGTTTGCCTAGGACTTTTAGAGGTTATGATTCAGTTTGGGTAATTGTAGATCGATTAACTAAGTTTACACATTTCTTGCCTATGAAGACCCCTTATACAATAGATTAGTATGCGTAACTATACTTTAATGAGATAGTATCCTTGCATGGTGTTCTAATATCTATCATCTCTAATCAGGGACCACAATTCACTTCTCAATTTTGGAGATCTTTCCAAATAGCCTCAGGCACCCGTTTGGATTTGAGTATTGCTTTCTATCCTCATATTGATGGTCAATTAGAGAGAATCATTCAACTCTTGGAAGACATGCTTCGTGCATATGCTCTCAACCTTGGAGGTAGTTGGGACTAGCATTACCTTAAATGAAATTTGCTTATAATAACAATTATCAATCTAGCATCCAGATGGCACCTTTTGAGGCATTATATGGGAGATGTTGTAGATCACCGATTGGTTGGTTTAAGGTTAGTAAGTCTAAACTCTTAGGGTCAGGCTTAATTCAAGAAGCCAATGAGAAAATTCGATTAATTCGTGATCGATTGGTGATAGCTTAAAGTAGATAGAAATCTTATTCAGATTGGAGATGTTGTCCCTTGGAATTTGAAATCGGAGACCATGTATTCCTATATGTTTAGCCTATGAAGAGTATCTTGAGGTTTGGCAAGAAAGGAAAACTAAGGATAGAGAAATGAAGTGCTTATGCTCTAAGGATATTGTTTTGGTGAAAGTTGTCTGGCGAGGATGGTCTGGTGAAAGAACAACTTGGGAAGCTGAAGCATCTATATGCAAGAAGTACCCACACTTGTTTGAGGCACAAGGTTAGTAGTAGATTAAAATTCGAGGATGAATTTTGTTTTAAGAGAGGAAGAATATGACACACCATTTCACTATTAAAGAAAAAGAAGAACAGATTTGGATTGGACTGTTTTTAATGGCATTTTCATAATTCTTCCTTCTTCTATATGAAACTACCTACGTACCCATCCATAAAGGTCAAAAACCTCTATACTACTCGTCAGCCTCCTCCCTAAATTCTTGCTTCTTTCTTTTAATTCTTTCTTCTTTCTTTTAATTCTTTCTTCTTTATCTTTCAAGCACGATCCATCCATTTTCTCTTACAAGCTGCTCTTGGGTGATTTTTATTGGGTTAGAGATTGCAATATGGGAAAAGTAGATGGTGCACACTCATTTCAAATTGTTTATTTGGCTCTCTGTGGTAAACTCATAGCCTAAAAAATTGAGTAATCAATTTTATTAGTACGATTTTCATATTTGGCGGGTTGAATAGTGAATTAGGGCGGTGTTTTTAAAATTTATTTAGGATTTAAGAAATTAAATTAGGCAATTCCATGGTATGTAACTAATTTATGCTTTGCTAGCATTTCTATGGTTATAAAATAGTATTGGGAACCTCAAGTTCAACAATGCATTTTTTTGGGAAAAGATCTTATTTAAACTCGGTAAGTACTATGAGTGGTTTCTACCTGCTATACGTCTATTTGGAACTCCTAAATTTTTTAGTGGACTTTGTTGCTAAATTTTGAATGTTTTAGAGCCATAAGAATTCTTAGGACAAGTAAAATTTTTAGAAAACTCACTATTGACTATGTATACTACTCTAAGCTGATAATTTTGGTTATCTTAAAGTGTTTTAACATTGGTTATGGACTAAAGATGGTAAATATTACGTATAGTGATTTATGTTAATGATGGTAACTGTTATAGATATTTACTTAGGCTGTTGATAGTAATTGATATAACCAATAGTTTTACTTATGGAAAGGAAATTTAAATTTATTTGAGTGAGTTTTCTAATGTCAAAAAATGTTCTCCTTGAAATAAATTTACTTGATTGTATGAATTTGAAATTTTTCTTATTAGAAAATTTATTTTCTTGAAAGCCATATTAATGCAATTTTTTTAAAATTATTTTCTTTGTGAGAAGACATTTTTGAAACATTGTATTTGACAACAATAAATGTTAGCCTCGAACCACCTAAGATTGAATTAGGACCTAGTTAGCTGGGCATATGTTGACTCTATTTGTAGGCCAATATATGTGGGTTGGTTATGGTTTTCGAGCATAATGCTTGGTAGTTCAAGCCTTGAACTTGTTCGATTGTTAGTTCACCCGTGCGTTGTGTGCTTATTCAGTTTTAGTTCCATGTAATGGATTCTCCAACATGGATTATGTTTGGTTGATTACATTATATTTTTGAAATTATTGGAAACCACTTCTTCATTTTATTACTCATTGTATATTTTTTTTTTAGTTTGAATTTTTTGTATGGTTGATTTGAACCCTTCTACTTTAGAAATATTTATTAAATTTGATATTTTTAATTGCCAAGGAAAACTTGCGCCCCTATTTCAGTTATAGTGGATAGTAATTGCTCACAAAGTTGTAAATTCACCTAATATGTGGTTATATGTTTTTCAAATAAAGGTAAAGAGATAGCTTCTAGTTCTATTCCTCTGGTTTGATCGAGGAAGTCTGAGATAGTTACCTTTGGTGAGCTCAACACATTGTTATTGTGGGCAAATTTGAGTCTTTATTTTATTTTGTTATTAACTTTTATTCGAAAGCCTTATGGGAATAAATTCTTAGACGTGTTCCATTACTTTTACAAGCAATATTTCAAATAATACAGTTGGTTTAATTATGTATTGGGCATTTTGCAACATTTGGATTTGTTATTTCTGAAATTTTAAAGTATGAAATATTTGATATTAAAGTATGTTCTAAAGCCCTATAGTGGCTACTAACTTGTTGTGATTATTCTGGAATATTTGTTTGGATTGCAAGTTTATTTGTATTTTGGGGAATGATCCAAATACAGGAGAGACTATGCAGAAATTTCAATAGATTCTATGAAGGATATTTGCATGTTAAATATGCTTGACTACCTTGTTGGTGGTTAAGTGATAATTATTTACAGGTTTAGAGGCTTGTGTGGTTTCGACTAGCTTACGGTTTGCCCCTTTCATGTGCGTAATGGACCCCGAATTCGGGTCGTGATAATATTAAAGTTTTCAAATATTATAGAATGATAGACATATCGTAATTAAATTAATTACTTAAAAAGATATAATTAAATAATTTTTTTTAGAGAATTTTACATTTTAAACAATTTCATATTTTATTATAAAATTTTAAATTCTATATATATATATATATATATATATATATATTTATATAGAATTATCAACCACATTCAGTATACATAAAACAATTTTTAAATATTATAGAGCACAAACATCTTTTATTTATGAGAAATTATAATTTATTTATTTAATCTCAAAATTAAATAATTATAATTAAAGAAATCCTTAGAAATATTAAACTATAATCATTTCAAATAATAACATAAATTGATATTTAACAAATTGATAATATATAATGATTACGAATTTTTATCACCATTGAGAAATGTTTTATCAAATAAATATTTCATTACAACTTTTTTATCTTAAAATCCCATTGTAAGTCAAATAAGTAATGGGCAATTTTTTAATTTCATTTAATTATGTGATTTTTATTTTACCTTTAACAGAAGATAAATTAATTCATATTTGAATGTTTGGTAAAAATTATTTTTAGTTTTTTTGAAAAAGAAACATAATGAACTATATTCAGAACATTGATTTATTTGAAGTATATGTAATAATGTTATCTTATAAAATAGTGGATTGATATGCATCGTCAAGCATGTCAATCCGCATATATTTTTTCTTTTATTTAATCAAAGTATGATTTAATTGTTATTAAACAAATTTTTTCAAGAGATGGTAATGGTTTTTTTTTTTGTTAGATGTGTAAAACTTCCTTGAATGTGGAATAGGTATTGAAATATGCTTTTAGTGTTTTATCCATAATAATGAATGTGGGTGGAACTATATGAATTGGGTTAAGTTAGATGACAATGGCAAAATGGGATATTTGGAATTGTGACCAAGAATATGAATGAAGTGTGAAACAGTCAAAAATGGGGGTAGAAAGAGGTAGAAATTGACTCTTTTGTCCTTATATAAAACTATGTAAAAAATTTAAAAGAATGGAAATTGAGAAAGAGTAAATGTGGACACCAAAATGGCAATCGCCATTATATATGTTTATAGATAATAAGAAATTTTTAGCTATTGTTCAGTAGTAGATACTGAACTATACCTGGATAGACATATTTTGGTGGTTTCTTCCTAATGCAGCAACAACAAAGCATGTTGGAGTCGAGGGAGGGAGTTGATACCTGCAAAGGGACTCCAACGCTTAAGTTAGACTATGTACGAGAAGAGTTTATGCTGTAAGCGATAAGTTACTTGTAGAAGGTGGTTGAGTCTGGTATTTATAGAGTGCAATTAGGGTTTCGCCTCCCTTAATTGTAGCAGGAAATCCCTATAAGATCGAAATACTGATACTGCAGTTAGAGGCGGTTATAGGCACTATAATTTCATAAGATTGTGATTCGTAATTATAAGTATTTTGGAATTTATCCATTGCGCAAATCTTGTGATCATGTAGTTGCCCAACGTTAAGGTCTGACGTACATGGTACCAGTGCCTTGACAATGTGTCTCCAATGCTTAGCTGGGATGTCCATGGTAGGCTTCGGTGGTACGCGTGCTAGGTTGGTCCAATCCAGCGTGCTCCAAGATTACGTTCTAGAATAGTTGCCCCCAGCTTAATGCTTAGATGGGACATCTAAGTGTCAAGGTATCCAAGTTTGATAGGAGCGCACGACACGCGGTGGACAAAGGCATCCGAATCAATATAAATGCCAGATCTCGCAATGTTTTTTTCAAAAGGCTGAGGTTCGTGATACATCATAGTATGCCTCTAGGGTTAACGTGTTGCTTACATCGTCATTCCGCTGTCTGAGGTATGTCATATGTTGCCTCTATGTGTAGTTCACAAGGTCTTTGTTGTCCTTTCTTGTAGCCTTTATTCTGCACTTTGTAATAGTCTAAACTTACTTGGGAACCAGCGCTTTGACTTTATTGGGAATTAAAAATCCTTTTAAAGATGATAGCAGTTTCAAGTTGTTTCCCAACTGCCCGCTACTCTTGCGGCCAATCACGAGGAAAGGGCATTTAAATGTGGCTCGAACGTGCAACTAGTTAGCCTTCTCGAAAGCTAATCAAATGCTTTATTCCCTCTATAAATAAGGGATGCTTGCAGTGGGGTTGTCATTTGTGGAGAGCCATGTTTCTTTCTGAGATCTTCTTTCTGTTCTTTTTAAATTCTTAAAGGTGTTTCCTTTTCCCCAACAGATTCCTCTGATGGAGGTCTTTCTTGTCAGGCGTGATGGTTTTGTGAGGACCAAGTAACTACCCTACGCGGGTTAGTCAACATGCATCTGGGCAACATAAGCCTTTTTTCTAAGTGTACGTAGGGGTGTGCAACCTTTCAGCGCATGGTGAGAGGATTCACTGTCTCTGCTGTAGTTTTTGTGATGCATGGATAGGCTTTGCACTCCGTTCTCCTCCTTTCCTTACTATTCTGGAGGCACTAGCCAAGTGCCTTGGTTTTACTCTGAAGTGCATTTGGATAAGTAGGAGGGTGGAACAATCTCTTGGAGCAACTTGGCGTGAAGCATTCTCCTTATGTTGGTCAACAAGGAAGAGATAGGTGTTGGTTTCTAGAAGAATCTTGGAGGTGGCCATGGTTAGTGGTCATCATCATCATCACTGTCTTTGTTTGGCTCTCTTCTTGGCTCTCTCCAGTGGGCATTCTTGACTTAGAATAGTTTATGTACTCTTTTTTGTAAAGCTTATGAAATGAGAATAATAAAATTCCCTTTTTTGAATCTTGTATCTTCTATTTTTCATTGTCTTCTTTTTTCACTGGGATGTGTCCAATGCTCATCATTTAACCTCATCATGTTCATATTGCCCCCAGCTTGATGCTTTGCTAATATAGTGGAGTATCAAGGTAAGTCTTAATGCCCCCAGGTGACGGAATTTGTGCTTTACATGAAGTCGTAGTCTGTGCTGCACCCAAAGGGTTAAGAGCTTTAATTTGGAGGAGTTGATCAAGTCACTTGACATTTGTGGGCATACCGCGGTCCGATAACCTCCACGCGTCAAACGATCAGAAGCAGACATTCTAGTGTTAAACCGGGGTCTGTAGAAAAAAATCGTACTCAACAACAGGACTTGCATGACATTTGGTTTTCTGAGCAACTGTCCATTCAACTGCTATAACAATTGTGAGTTCCACGTGGCGCACTTTGATTGGATATTTGTGGTTAGTGTTGTGATTATTGGCAAGTGCACAAAATCACAAAAGTAATAAAGTGATGAGAAAAGTATTGTTCCCATGAGAATTATGTTGTCAATTACTAAATTCATTAAATTAACACTATTTAAGCTATCGAAAATGAGAGTTAATAAGAATGTAAATAAAAGAAAACACTAACAAGAAAAATAAGTAAAATTAACAAGAGTAAAATTAATCAATTAGGAAAATGTTGAAAAAAATGATATCAAAGTGTTAAGGGTCAAATTTCACTTGAACTCTTTTGATTCAAATTCAAATATTAGTTTAACTAAGTTCTATTTCATAATTCATGATCAAATTCCCAAAATTAATCAATATCCAATCTCTTGGTATATTAATCTTCTTTACACTACTTTGAGTTAACTAATCCCTTAGTATAATTCTAAATAGAGAAGGTTTTATAAAAAATGAGGGAATAAAAAGCAAGATCACATAACCTACAACGTCTATTCTTAGCGATTGCAGAAATTATAGTGTTTATCACAAGTTCTAGGTTAGTGCACAATTTTCTCAAATCATACATAAACCCTAAAATCATTCCCAAATTGGCCAAATCAAGAAAAGCATTAAGAGAAGAGATAAATACAAATTATAAAATAAAAACATAGATTAAATACAAAAATGAATTTACATCATCTAAGAACAAGATCCATCATAACCCTAACTAGAGAAGTTTTGCTACACATGGAGAAAGAAGAAGATAAAGAAGAAATCCCAACAAACTCCATAGAAGATAGATCGAAAGGATAAAGAAAATTCCTAATTTTCAAGCCTGGATGCACCCATGTCAAATTAGGATTTATGCCTCTGCTTCTCTCTCTAAATTTTTGGTGTATTTTTTAAACCAAAAGAGAGTTACTTTGCTAAACTCGTTTTTCCCTTTTTATAGAAAAGTTGACAACTTTTCGTATCTAACTTACATGATTTTTCTCACCCTTTAGACGGTCGAATCTGCCCTTGATCTTAATATATATTTTGTAAGATTTCTATTAGATTTTCAATGCCACAAACGACACATCAATCTGATCTCTGTAGCTAAAGATATGGCTCCATTAATGAGGAATGGTCAGGATAGTATGAGAATCTAAATCAAATCTCTTTGAGAATCCTGATCCAATCTTCAATATTAATGGTGACTTAATTACAAAAAGTTATCAACATGAGATTTGTATATCTCTTTCTTAGCTTTCAAATGCCACTTGAATTAGGTAAATCACATACTTATAGAGAAAGTTGTCCCTAATTTACTGAGACAAGTTTGATAGCGATAATTTCCTTAATTAATCTTTGACCAAATATCTTGTTTCCTATTTCTTTTTGTTGAATCCATATAAATTAGAAAAAAAATATCTCACTCAAATTAAAAAATTCTTTGAGATCCTTGCATTAAATGCAGAGATACTTAGTCATCAAGTAGATATTATTTGCACTCTAATTAAGAATCTAACTTGATCTTTAAAATTTATGAATGCTAGTTGACTTGGTCAAACTTCATCATCCACTTTTCATATAGTTTTTTCACCTTCTTAATGCATGAATTGAGCTTTGGTGTCTTCATGAAAGTTATAGAAAATTTTCTCATATTTCCATAGACATCAAGATTAGCTTAATCCGATATTTGTAGCAAAAGTTATGCTCAAAATACTACAACAATGTCCTTTTGCTCTTTATTAAGATTTTAATAAACATGCCTAAAATACCACAAAAGCTCTTAAATTCTAGCAAAACACAATAAAAATACATTTAATTCAGTGGGCTCAGAAATTCACTCAATATTATAAATAAAAAGCTTAATTCTTATTTCAAAATATTCAAGTCCATGTTTAAACAAATATAAAATATGTGGGTTTTATACACATATCAAAAACCCCTAAACTTGAACAATTGTTTGTCTTCAAGTAATGAATAAATAGATAAAATCACAGTAAGGGTACTTTTTTTGTAAAAATGTCAAGCATTGTAATTCAAAACTTCTCAAAGAAACCTCAAGAATCCAAATCCATGAATAACTCATTCAAATGCCAAGAAGTTAAAATACCCAATCAAGCATACAAATTTAACAATGCGCAAATAACTTAACTTAAACAAGTTTTCATAAACAAAATCATGAATCCATATGCACTTGGATGAGACTACGCACACAAAGCAATATCTAAAACCTTAATGATATAACTGAATTGATGAATGAATATATGTCCTAAATCTTATAGGCAAAATCACTTTTTCTTTCTCCACTAATGTAGTGCACACTTTCAAAGGATCAAAAGGTCTTTATTAGGGTTGTAATGGGGCCAAGAGGTGAAAGGTAAAACAAAGAAAAAGGAAAAGGAAAAACAAAATATAATAGAGTCATGACGAAGAAGTTTAAAACAGATTGAAAATCAAGATATATTATGTAAAGTGAAAACTTCACTTCAATTTACTAGCACACTTGTTTTTTTTTTTGTTTTTTTTAATATTGACAGCCACCCCTAAACTTATTTTTTTTGCAACACATTGGGTGTACTTTTTTCTTTTTTTTTTTCTCACGATGCTAGACTTTGTCTTTTCTTCCTTCTTCTCCCTTTATCTTCAACATTCATCTCACTTGGATCCTCAATAAGTCTCTCTTTTCCATATTCAATCCTCTCTCACAAAAGGGTAGATAAGTATTTAAAGGTTAAGGGTAAAGGTGGAATGAGGGTAAATGAAAGAAAATAGGCTAATAAAATGCTCAACTTGGGTTCCAAGGGATAATAATGATGAGTGAGAGGTCTAAGGCTATGATGAGGCTAAAGAAAGAATGCCTAGATCATCTCATTTTAAGTGCACACTAGGATTTCACCTCAAAAGGATGCAGTGGAATTATTCTAGGATCGGTGAGGCAATTAGATACCCATTTTAACACAAAAATAGTCCTTCTCTAGGAACACACAAATTCAATCAAAAGTTTAATGAACTGATGCAAAAGAAAAATTGAATACCCAAAGCAAAATATGCATGACAATCATGAACAAATTTCCAACTTGCATAATCCTGAGCTAACATGAATTAAAATCTCTTGGTCTAAGATCAATCTTTGAAGCAATACTCTTATTTTCAAAACAAATTAGTTCATGCATATGCTTGAGTGAACATAGATTTAGGGTGATGATGACAAAATATAACCAATAAAAGTAAATAAATAAATGCTAAAAGAAGAAAGAAAAATCTTTTTTAGCGGTCAACAACTATATATATCTCCTTACAAAGGCTTCAAACTCGGAGAGGCACTTAAACTGACTCAACAATAACTTCAAAACAAAAATAGAAAAATGTTAGACAATAAAATAAGAAATAATAAAATAATAGCAAAAACAAATAACTAACTGAAATTGAAAGGATAAAAGAGTAAAGAAAAAGAAAGAGAACTTGAGTTACCTCCCAAGAAGCGCTTGTTTAATGTCATTAGCTCGACGTTGCCTTTTGTTCAAGTTGATCAAGGTGGGTTAAAGTAAAAGAAATGAGATGACTCCTTCCCTTTTTCAAAGCAGTGCTTCCATCCTTGGTCAATGATCTTGGAAATGCCTCCAAAGGCATTTTGAACTCGACTTGAGGTTGTTTGCCCTAAATGCGTCTTGGCATGAGAGATTCCACTAGGCCATGGCGGTTTCAATTGATCACAAGATGAGGGACTAGTTTGCAATGAATCATGGATCATGGGAGGACCTTTCTTTGTTTCAACTATCTTGGAAGTGGAAGGATTAACATTAATTAATAGTGAAGAGCTCTTACCAGCTAAATCCTTTTGAGATTTATCTTGAATACAATTAACAGGGGTATAGAGCTTTGATGTTGGCACAGATTTATTAAAGACATTGATAGTCACTTGATCTCCATCCACCTTTAAAATGAGTTTGCCTTTAAGTACAGCAATCAATGCTCCCTGAAGTCGCCAAAAATGCTCTTCCAAGAATAAGAAGGATGTCAGCATCTTCTCCCATATCCAACGCGACAAAGTCAACCGAAAAAATGAATTTGTCTACTTTCACTAGCACATCTTCCACAATACCATTTGGATGTCTAACAGTCTGATCTGCAAGTTGAAGAGATATTATGGTTGACTTGACTTCCCCAATACCAAGCTTTTGCCAACTCTTAGCTTTATCCCTTAAAGAGAATGGGAAAACCCTTAGCCGTATAGCATCATCACTCGCTCCTTTGAAGTTGATAGTGTCACAGAGCTGTAGGAAGTTGTTTATATGCAAGTTGGGATCTTTTGATTGATTACCCCCAAACTGATCTTGTTGCAGTAGTTTCAAAAGAGTTGGTTTGATCTCAAAGTTATTAACTTGAATGAGAGGTCACACTATATTGGTTCCAACCCTTTCAGCAGTAGGAGTTGCATAATCTCCCATAGTGCTTCTTCTTCTTCATTAGTTTCAGCCATTGTTTTTCTTTCAATTCTCTTTCTTTCTTTTGCTACTCTTCTATTTGCTTTTGTTGTTTTCTCAATCTCTAGATCAAAAAGTAATGCTTCTGGATTTATGGTACCTCACATAAACAAACAAGCAAACAATAGTGAATTAAAGAAAAATAAATTAAAAATAAAAAATAAAAAAAAATAAATGCTTAAATTAGTGTATTTTTAACGACTCTTTAATACTAGCAAACAAATAATCCCCCGCAACAATGCCAAAAACTTGTTGTGATTATTGGCAAAGGCACCAAATCACAAAAGTAATAAAGTGATAAGAAAAATATCATTCCTATGAGGATTACATTGTCAATTACCAAATTCGTTAAATCAACACTATTTAAGCTATCGAAAAACGAGAGTTGATAATAATGTAAATAAAAAAAAAACACTAACAAGAAACATAAGCAAAATTAACAAGAGTAAAATTAATCAATTAGGCAAAGGTTGAAAACAATGATATCAAAGTGTTAGGGGTTAGATTTCACTTGAACTTTTTTGATGCAAATTCAAATATTAGTTTAACTAAGTTCTATTCCATGATTCATGATCAAATTCCCAAAATTAATCAATATCCAATCCCTTGGTATATTAATCCTCTTCACACTAATTTGAGTTAACCAATCCCTTAGTATAACCCCAAATAGAGAAGACTTTATAAAAAACAAGGGAATAAAAAGTAAGATCACACAACCTACAATGTCTATTCCTAGCGATTGTAGAAATTATGGTGTTTATCACAAGTTCTAGGGTCGTGCACAATTTTCTTAAATCATACATAAACCCTAAAATCATTCCTAAATTGGCCAAATCAAGAAAAATATTAAAAGAAGAGATAAATACGTAAATTATAAAATAGAAACCTAGATTAAACACAAAAATGAATTTACATCATCCAAGAATAAGATCCATTATAAGCTTAACTAGAGAAGTTTAGCTACACATGGAGAAAGAAGAAGATAAAGAAGAAATCCCAATAAATTCCATGGAAGATTGGTGGAAAGGATGAATAAAATTCCTAATCTTCAAGCTTGGATGCACCCACGTCAAATTAGTGTTTGTGCCTCCGCTTCTCTCTCTGAATTTTTCGTGTATTTTCTGAACTAAAAGAGAACTATTTTGCTAAACTCGTTTTCCCTTTTTTATAGAAAAGTTGATAACTTTTTGTATCTAACTTGCATGCTTTTTCTCACCCTTCAGATGACCGAATATGCCCTTGATCTCAATAGATAATTTGTAGGAGTTTTTGTTAGATTTTCAATGCCATAAACGGTGCTTTGATTTGATCTTTGTAGCTTAAGATATGGCTCAATTAATGAGGGATGATTAGGATAGTGCAGGAATTTGAATCAAATCTATTTGAGAATCTTTATCCAATCTTCAATATGAATGACAACTTAATTATAAAAAGTTGTTAACATAAGATTTTTATATCTCTTTCCTAGCTTTCAAACGCCACTAGAATCAGGTAAATCACACACTTATAAAGAAAGTTGTCCCTAATTTACTGAGACAAGTTTGATAGCGATACTTTCCTTAATTAATCTTTGACCAAATCTCTTGTTTCCTATTTCTTTTTTTTGAATACATATAAATTAGGAAACAAATATCCCACTCAAATTAAGAAACTCTTTGAGATCCTTGCATTAAATGCAGAGATACTTGGTGATCAAGTAGAGATTATTTGCACTCCAATTAAGAATCTAACTTGATCCTTAAAATTTATGAATACTAGTTGACTTGGTTAAACTTTGTTATCCACTTTGCACACATTTTTTTCACCTTCTCAATACATAAACTAGGCTTTGATATCTTCATGAAAGTTGTAAGAATTTTCTCATCTTTCCATAGACACTAAGATTAGCTTAATCCGAGCTCTGTAGAAGCTATGCTCAAAATACTACAATAATGTCCTTATGCTCTTCATCAAGATTTTAATAAACATGCTTGAAATATCACAAAAGCCCTTAAATTTCTACAAAACATAATAAAAATATATTTAATTTAATGAGCTTAGAATTCACTCAATATCATAAATAAATAGCATAATTCTTGTCTCCAAATATTCAAATTCATGTTTAAATAAATATAAAATATGTGGGTTTTATACACATATCAGTTAAGGTTTTGTGCGCCATGATGAGGGGCTTTTGAAATCCGAAGTGCTAGAACATAATTGCCCCCCAACTGTCTTGCCTCTATAAATAAAGGCTAAGGATGCCTCTTCCACACTTTACTATTCCTCTAACTATTTTCCAGTGACCTGAGGTGATTTCCAACAGTCGTAAAGGGCAGAGAAGTGCAGTTTTGGATGGTTTTGTAATGGTTTTTGGTAGTTTTCAAGTGTTTTCCTTCGGTTACACTCCCTTTAGTCCCCCATTTTCTTTATTTCTTTGAGGTATATCGCCTTTTATCCTCTATTTTTGCTGCTTTTAGCGTCGTTCTAAGGTAGGGGGTTTATGCCTTCTCTATCTTTTTGGGCATTTTCCTTTCTTCTTCGTCCAAAATGAGTTGGGATACTAGTGATTTTGGGCCCAACTCTATGGTGTTGCTCTCTAGAGCACCTTCTCTGCCTCGCTGAGAGCGGCGGAGACGCCCACACTCGCTAATGGATCTTTTAGGGCGTAAAGGCCGGTATCTGCAATAAGTGTAACTGACTGGGTACTGATGGCAGCGTCTTCCCTCTGCCATGTCAATCTAGGGTATTCTTAATTTTGACAGCAAGGAGAAGAGCGACAATTCCAAGGAGGCCAGTTGTCGAGGGACCTTTGGTACTTGTCCCCAGGAGCATCGTATACCCTTGGGTTAAAAATGACGTCTAAAACAATGAGTCTGAATTCCATACTAAGATGGACATTGAGGATCTCAAAGTGTATCTAGAGCTAACTGAATGTGACATAGGGGACCATGAGTATCAGGTTCTGGCTCCAAGGGAGAACAAAAGAGTGTGTTCATCCTGGGAGGCTGGTGCACATTACATATTTTTATATGAAGACCTTTTGTTCGATTAGGACTCTGAATCCTGTTCACCCCTTTCTAAATTGCGATCCTCCGTATCCCACCTTCACCCCAACAGCTGGGGAAACATTCTTTCTTCTAAAAGGTTTTTCTAGGTAATCAAACTATGGTACTCAGAGAAGGCATTTTTCTATCTCTTTACCTAGTGGTGCCCCTAGGGTGTGGGGGCAAGGAATAAGAATTGGTCACGCTCCAGTCAAGGCCTGTTCGGAAGATCTTCAGAGTTTTCTAAGAAAGTTTCAAGAACTTTAAGACTAAGTTCTTCAAGCTGATGGCAGCACCAAATACCCATCCGTTCTTTTTGGATGCCAATGGGGATATGGTGTTTCAATAGTACTGGACCACCCAGGTGTGGGGCACCTCCATCGAATTAATTAAAAAGGAAGAGCCTGATCTTGACCAAGATAACGCTAAGTGTGTTGATTTCATAAGCACATGAGCTCAGGAAGTGGGGCTTCTTACTTGCAAGGATCTTCTAGACGCCACCATTGATGATGAATTTCTCGAGGTCATATTGGGTAGGGATTAGGCCTTAGTTTGTAGTTTGCCTTTACCTTTTACTTTTAATATTTTCTTTCTAGCTGTTTCTAACTTGTTTATTTTTCATGTTGTTATAGAAATCATGGCAATCAGTTCATCCCTTTTGGCCCTTAAAGCTTTTAAGGCAAGGAAAGGAGGGGTCGGACCTTCCAATGCTCCTGCACCTATTGCTCTGGCTCCCGTCGCTCGGGATCCTGTCATTGAACTAGTTGCTGATCAGCTAGAACCTTCTTCATAGCCCCTTCAGAGAAGAAAGAGAAAGGCTGTTGAAAGCTCTACATCAGGGGATCGTGGGAAGAGGGTTGTAACGGAGGCGGATGAAGACGAAAAATAATATATGATGCCCCTGATTACAGGGAATGTGGAGCTCAGAGCGTTCGTCAACTAGCGACTCCTGAGTTATGAGGTTTTGAAGCTTATTACCAAGAGTAGTCCACCTGGTATTCTGTCGAGGTTTCAAACCTTCACACTCCGGGCAACTGCTAAAGCTCGCTTAAAAAGAGCTTAGGGGAGTATGAGAAGAAGTTAGCCAAGTAGCTGAAGGCAGTCGAGGCAGAGGGAGCTCAGAAGCTTGAATTAGCTCTTAAGGAGAAGGAGGAAGCTGAGTCAAGGGCCAGAGATCTGAAAAAAGAAGTTGGCAGATTCTAAGTCCAAGCTTATGAGAGAGAAGGCCAATTCTGAAAGGACTTTAGCCGACCTCCAAGTTCAAATTTAGGATCTTCAGGTAGGAATGATGCAACTGAAAAAGGATATGAGGAACTGGAGGCGATCTGCACAAACATTAGTGGTGAATAGTTCTGGAATGCAGTTGCCCAAGTCTAACATTTCAATCCTCAGGTCATCCTGGTCTTAGAAGAATTGAATCCTAAGATGTTAATTTAAGACAGTTGCCTGGTAAAGGCGAAGGGAACTGATCAAGTTGCTACTAGGGTCCCTACTACCGAGCTTTCAACTGGTATTCTTGACTTGACTGAAGGCGACGACAGAGCATCGGATTAGGACCACCAGAGCCCAGGAAGGGATGAGGCTGAAGCTTGACTTGCCTTTTTTCTTTATTGTATTCCTTTGCCGCCTACGTGGGGCATTTTATTTCTGTGAAGATAATTGCCTCAGTCGTCAGGGTACATTAAATACATTTCCTTCTCCCTCATAACTTAGCGTTATATGCTTATTTCTTTTCCATGGTCTGAACTAGGTCCAATACCTATTATAAATGTATACTTGGTAATCATTCAAGGACTTAGGAGAATTTCCATTGTGTAAAAACCTTGGTCGGGGGTCCAACGCCCAAGACACTCACTCGGAATTCCACTTAGGACTTAGGCTAAATTTTAGGCAATCCATAACTGGGCTCTTTCGTGTTTATGGCCCACTTTAGAAAATCTCCTAATACTTAGGAATTTTTAACTTTAGAACCGATTTAATACAAGATATTCACAGTAGGTACCTAATGGCAGACCACGGATGTCGTAACTCATGTTGCCAATTAATTTCAAAACCACAAAATGGTTATGGCCAAGTGTTGAGGATTTGGGTATGTGCCCACAACTTGCGATCAAAACACACAAATAGGTTTTGCGGGTTATTCCTTTTAACCTGGAATCTAAGATACCTCAAATCTCATAAGGAATGGGCTCTAGACAATCTCAAGGCGTTTTCTGACTTGAGGGTCTTAAAATCTTTAAAAGGAAACTCAAATCCTATAAGAAATAAGCTCAGTAGACATTCTCAAGATGGATTATGGTTTGAGGGTCTTTTGAGACTTTGTAAAAGTAAATGTATAAAAATAACTTCATTTTATTGATTGAGCAAAGGACCGAAGCCTGTACAATGTATACCCACAAAAATTGGGGCAAATCAAACATAAAGTAAACTGAGAGACTAGGCCTTAAAGGGCACTTAGCTACAGTACTTTCTAAGTTTGTCCACATTCCAATAGTTTTTTATTGGCTTGCCTTTTAATATCTCCAAGGTGTAAGCTCCCTTACCAGTGCTAATTACAATGCGGTAGGAGCCTTCCCAATTAGGGGCTAACTTCCCTTGGGAGGCATTCCTATCACCAATGTCTGCTCTCTGGAGTACTAAATCTCCTGGTTAGAATTTCTTTAGGATAACCTTCAAGTTATATTAAGCCACTGTGTTCTATTTAATAGTGGCATCGCATATATTAGAAACATGCCTTCTTTCTTCTAGAAAGTCCAGGTCTTCCCTGATCAATCCAGGGTTATTGTTAGGTGAAAACTGTTTATGATACCAGCTTGGTTCCCCTATCTCCATCGGGATTATAACATCACACCTATAAGTGAGTTTAAAGGGGGTTTCACCTGTAGTGGAGTGAGGCATAGTCCGACAGACCTAGAGGATATGGTCAAGTTATTCTGCCTAGTTTTCCTTAGCTTTATCCAACCTTCTTTTAATTCCTCAGACAATGACTCAGTTGGCAGCTTTAGCTCCATTGATATACTTTCCCATTTCCACTCAGAAATTTCCAAGGATTGAAGAAGTCCTGAAGGTCTTTGGTGTTATATTTTCACTTTTTGGCAAACTAAACATTTGGACACATATTCAGCTATATCTCCTTTCATATTTGGCCACCATAACATCTTTTTGAGGTCTTGAGACATCTTTGTGGCTCCAGGATGGATGGTGTATCTACTCTTATGGGCTTCTAAAATCTTCTCTTTGATTTCATCTTCTCTTGGAACACAAAGTCTATTTCTAAACATAAGTGTCCCATCTTGAGTCCTCTTAAAATCCTTTTTCTTTCCTAATTGAATCTGTTCATCTATTAACTTTAAAGTTTCAGCTTCCTCTTGAGCTTCTTTAATTTGAGCCCTCAAATCATTCTGAATCTCTAATCTTTTCAAACATAGATTATGCGGTAACACAGTCGTTGCCAGCCTCAAATTTCTGAAGCTCTCAAGGAGTTCCATCTCTTGCACTATCATTTGGGACACATGCAAAAGTTTTCTACTAAGTGCATCGACCACAACATTGGCCTTACCCGGATGATACTTTAATTCAAAGTCATAATTTTTTAGAAACTTTATCCACCTCCTTTGCCTCATATTCAACTCTTTTTTATCAAACAAATATTTTAAACTTTTTTTTATCACTAAAGACCTCAAACTTGAGCCCATATAGATAATGCTTCCAAATCTTTAAAGCAAACACAACTGCTGCTAGTTCCAAGTCATGGGTTGGGTAGTTTTCTTCATGGGGTCTTAGTTGCCTAGAAGCATAAGCAACTACTCGTGTCTTTTGCATCAATACACAGCTTAACCTATTTTTTGAGGTATCACAATAAACTTCAAAGTTTTCTTGTGGGTCTAGAATTACTAGCACAGGTGTGGTGGTCAACTTTTCTTTTAACTCTTGGAAGCTATTCTCACATTTCTGGGTCCACTCAAAAGTGCTGCCCTTCCTAGTCAACCTAGTTAAAGGCAAAGCTATTTGGGAAAACCCCTTTATGAATCTTCTATAATACCTAGCTAAACCCAAGAAACTCCTAATTTTAGTTACGGTGGTGGGCCTCTCCTATCGCAACATTGCCTTTATCTTACTAGGATCCACAAATATCCCATCTCTAGATATCACGTGTCCCAAAAACTGCAACTCCTTAATCCAAAACTCGTATTTTGACAACTTGGCAACCAATTTATTTTCCTTCAGGATTTCTAGAACTACCCTAAGATGTTCCTCAGTTGTTTTTGAATAAATGAGAATATCATCTATAAAGACAACAACAAATTTATCAACGTATGACCTAAAAATTTTGTTCATATAATCCATAAAAATGGTAGGTGCATTTGTCAAACCAAAGGACATTACAAGATACTCATAATGTCCATACTTGGTCCTAAAGGCAGTCTTATGAATATCTTCTTCTCTGACCCTGATTTGATGGTATCCAAATCTCAAGTCAATCTTTGAAAACACTACAGCTCCTCTCAATTGGTCCATTAAATCATCTATCCTAGGCAGTGGATATTTATTCTTAATTGTGGCCTTATTCAATTGTCTATAATCCACACATAATCTTATACTACCATATTTCTTCTTCACCAAAAGTACAGGGGCACCCCAAGGTGAGACACTAGGTCAAATAAACTTTCTATCCAATAACTCTTCTATCTGTTTCTTAAGTTTAGAGAGTTCTATAAGGGACATCATATAGGGTGTTATGGAGATAGGCCATATTCCTAGCACTAGGTCTATAGTAAACTCAATCTCTCTCTCTCAAGTGGCAGTTCATTCACTTCATCTGGGAAAACCTCTAGGTATTCTCTCACAATAGGTATACTCTCCAAACTCTGTTCCCCTTTGGAATTCAACAAAAATAAGAGAACATAACCTTGAGCTTCTTCTACTAGGTGGTTGACAACTTGGTTGGCACTCAGATACATTGATTCAAAAGAGTTGTTTGTAGAAGGAAGGTTAGACATAAACACTAAGGTTTTATCTGAATAGTTCAAAACAACATGGTTTGTTGACAACCAATCCATGCCCAAAATGATGTCTAAATCAACAAGGGGTAAGCATATAAGATTTACTAGGAAGTTTTTATTTTCAACAATTACACCACAATTTAGACATATTTTGGAAGTTATTACAGGTTTTCCCATAGGAATGGAAATTATCAAGTTATAAGGGAGGTCAGAAACAGGAAAATCCAACATCCTCACATAGTCATAAGAAATGAAAGAGTGAGAGGCTCCAGAATCATACAATATAGTTAAAAGTGTATTTTTAACAATACACTTATCCTGTATTAGATCAGGAGATTGGGCTGCTTCCTTGCTACTCTAGGTGAAAACTCTTCCTTGGGTCAAGGGTCTAGGAGTTGCTGCTTCTTGCCTTTGGTGACAGTTCCTGGAACAGTGTCCTTTTTTGCCACAGTTAAAACATTCCATCTAATTAATCTCGCAAGCTCTGTCACCATGATACCCTTCACACTTTGGATACTGAGGTCCTCTGCTTTATATTTAGAGCTGTTTCCCTTTTCGTTGTTGATTCCTTAACTTGGAAAACTTCTTCTTAGAGTCCTTATCTGTCTTTTTCCTCTTTTGAAAGCCTTGAGGCTTTTGCTCCTATTTTGGCTTTGGTTGTGGTGGCCTCGAGCTATCTGACTTTACTATTCTGCATTTATTCACTAGAGTGTGGAAATCTCTAATATCAAGAGGTCTCACCATCTTCCTCACCTCATCCCTTAACCCAGACTTAAACTTTAAGCACTTCCAGCTTTCATCTAGATTATGCCGGAAGTACGAAGAAAACTTTGACAGTTCCTCAAATCTTGCCACATATTGCCCCACTGTCATGTTTCCTTACTCCAACTTCAAGAATTCCAACTCTTGTTCTTCCTGTAAGTTCCTTGGAAAGTATTTATCCAAGAAGGCTGTCTTAAATATTTCCTAAGTTATCTCAATTCCAGCTGCTTCCTTCATTTTCCTGGCATCATTCCATCAATATTTTGCTTCCCCTTGTAACATAAAGGAAGTAAAAGACACCTTTTGGCCGTCCGAGCATCTCATCACAGTAAAGATTTTCTCCAACTCTCTCAACCACCCCCCCACCTTAGCTGGATCATACTCTCCTTGGAATGATGGAGGGTTGGTCTTCCTGAACTCTGAAAGGTCATGGAAACCCTGATTTCTCATGACCGTTGCTTCATTTTCTTATTGTGGAAGTGGGTTATTACCCATTCTTTCCAAAACTCTATTTGTGACGGTCGTCTGTTCTCTCATGGCTGCAACCATCTCCCTTTTCTCTCTCATGACAACTGTTATTTCTCTAAACATCTCCATCATATATGTCGTGTTATCACTGGCTATCTCTTCATGTTCGCCTGGATGATGCCATAGTCTCCTCTACATACAAAACATTACATATTGAGTTGATCAGGCTCAATATTCATGTAATAGTGCAACAGTAACCATTAATATACATGCACAAGGCTATCATGCAATCCTGTTAATACATCTCAGTATCAAAATAAGAAAATGCATAACATTCATGCTAAAAGCATAGCTAGTCCATACCTGGGCTCAATAAGATGAACTGCTCTGATACTAAAATATAACGTCTTAATTTTTAAACTAGTAACATATCCAGAATTATGCATTAGCGATCATATTAGAGTATGTCACTTAGATTAATATCAAATTTTTTGAAAGAAATATATATATATATATATATATATATATATATATATATATATATATATATATATATATATATATATATATATACAAATATATGAGCCTAAAGCGAAAGTGCATAATACAAATCTATAGAACTGAGTCATATATAAATAATACATCAAAGTACATCAAATACATCGTAGGCCTCTAAGGCACAAAATGATATACAATCATATACCAATATCAAAACAAAAAGGAACAAAAGATCTATAAGATCAAGTCCTTCTTCGCTTCTATGGTCTGCACGAGAACATCTTGGAATCAATACGAAGATCAAACAAATAGGGTGAGAATCTCACAATTCTCAGTAATCATTTTAAAAACATGTCATCATAATCATTCCAGCTGTTTCGGTGAAAAATCATTTCAAATCATCAACATATAATCAATAGAAAGGTGGTCAAAGTCAAATCAAGTTCTTTCTCTTCTTAAAATAGAGGTTCATTTTATAAGTTTAACAAAAATCATTTGTATAATCAAAGAAGTCATCAAATCTCATCATAATCTCAATATCACATCAAGAAATCCATCCATGATAGACTTATGCAATAAGACATCTCATAATGGTCATCTATCAAAAATCATCATTTATAAATCATCAGTAGTCATCAATCATCTTTTATCAAAGTGGTGTGGAGGGAATGTCCATCCTCACAATATTGTTCACTTGGTAGCAGTCTACTTTTAGGTTAGTGCACTTCAACTTATTTATAACTATCTTTCTTGTTACACAGAACTACTCTGAGTAACCCAATCAATCACAACAATTGAGGGAATATCCATCCTCTTTTTAGTTATGAGTAGAGAGGGAATATCCATACTCAACTACTTTGATAGGGAGGTTATCATCCTTCTTCACATTATCTTTGATCTAGGAATGCCTCTAGTAAAGAGCGAATGTCCATCCTCAACTACATTACACCAGGGAGGACTTAGGTCAAGAGGAAAGGAATGTCCATCCTCAGCCACC
Source organism: Ormosia semicastrata (assembly GCA_029884595.1). Lineage (NCBI taxonomy): Eukaryota > Viridiplantae > Streptophyta > Magnoliopsida > Fabales > Fabaceae > Ormosia > Ormosia semicastrata. The sequence goes on along the minus strand of JAQQTO010000062.1, from coordinate 10,179,505 downwards.
ATTATCCAAGTCCCACCCTAGGTTCAAGGATGTCTCAGATAATGGGTTACTCATGAAAATCAGTCATTATCTTAATCATCATTCTCAACATGCATGTAATAAGATATTTCATTATATCGTTTCATATCATAGCATAATGCATCAATATCTCTTCAATCATGCAATAGAATATTCCATTATATCATCTCATGTCATAGCATCATTTATTTCATATTAAAGATCTTATAATTAGAATTTCACAAATCCAAAGTGATCAATTCTTTTATGAAATACCCCTAGAAGTAGGGAACTTCATTTTATCAAAATAACCATCTTGGAAAAATCTGCTCTGGGCGCCTAAGCGCTTACTCTCCAGGGCCTAGGCACTGGGATGGCAGAGTGTTACTCTATTCTTTCTGGTTGTTGGCGCTTAGGTGGTGAAAACTAGGCACTCAGGCACCCAGACACCAAAGACTTGACTCTGTTTCTTCTAGGCGTTAGAGCTCAGGCACTCCTCACTAGGCGTCTAGACGCCCTGCACGCATCCTAAAGCAGAATGTTTTTGGGCTTTGGGTGCCTAGGCGCCAGAACACTAGAAAGCCAAAATTAGATACTCTATTTTTCTAAACCAGATTCCAACCTAAGTCAAACCAATAAACATCAATAACAACATCAAATTCATCATATTCAGGCATCCAAAACACTTGCAAAGTAACAAACCAAATATAGGTTTCAAACCCATTGTCAAATCTCAAAGTTCTTCAAGAATCATGATCAAAGTTAAAATTTTTAACTCATAATCAAAACATAAAAGCATCATCTTTATTTATCAACTTAAAATCTTCGCAAAGTCATCAATCCATTATTCTAAAAAAGTAGGAAAAGATGAACAAAGTATAGAAAGACCGCTACCTCAACTTGATACTTTCTTATTCCTTTTCTTGTCTTTCTTTTCTTCCTCTTGCTGCCTTTTCTCTCCTTTGTTGGTGTAACACCCTCCATAGGGCGTCACATTTTTAAATAAAATATAAAACCAAATTAAATCATTTTATAAAAGCCTTGAATTCTAAAAGATAAATTTTAAAGATTTTTTTTTTTGTTTAGAAATATAAACTTACCAAAAATTATAAGTAAAACAAAATTTATATTAAATTGATTAATACAAATATTATATATACCACAAAATATTCAACAACAATTTAAAACATAACATTTACAGACTCAAACAAGATAGCAAACCCAATGAAGGTTTCTACTAATAGCACGGTAACAACACTAACGAGAAAAACCCAACCTAACATGTCCTGCTTCTTCACCAACTGCATCCTATTGAAGTCTGGAAGATCACTCCTGGATGCCGTCACCGTCTTCAGAATATTGTCTCCCATAGGTTTAAGAATGTGCTCCGCCTACTATACGAATTTAACGAATACAAACACAACAAGTAATACAGTAAAGAGGTGAGATCCCCTTTCACCAATACCAGGACGGTAGCAAAGAAAGATACGAATGACAAAGTCATTCCATACACACAGATATCACAATTATAGTCATGTTATCAATTTACAATTAATTCTAATAAGCATATATTGTAACTAAATAAACAACAATAGCATCACCAAGATAGATATAACAATTCATACCATATAAAATGCCATAACAGTAAACCATAATAATATAAAATAAGGATTAAATACAATAACAACTTATATTATCACAAATAAAAGATCACGTATAAAAGATTACGATTCACAGATAAAAGATAATAATGTACAAAGATATACACATATGCAATATGACACGATCCTACTCCATGGAGCTAAACACATACGATATCGATATCGAGAGAATGATCTGAAAGTTTGAATAATCTTGCCCAAAACTATTGCAATCAAAAACTTTGTGTCTATAGCTTGACTACCCCGACCACCTATTGCCTTTGTCAAAACTTTGTGTCTATAGCCGATCGTTGTGATTGCTATTGCCTTGTCAATACTTTGTGTCTATAGCCCACTAACAACAACATGGCGTAGTACACAGTCATAACATCGTGTAACTACAGGCAGTAAAATAGTCCTCTCCAAATCTCGATTAAGTATAGTGCTTGTCGAGAACACTAGTGTGTTACCACGTACCACGGCCCAGAAGGAGCTACCTCACTATCCACTTATGGAGTAATGCACACCAATGCCTCTAAGTCCATATCAGAAATGAACACACTACGCTCATCACATCGACAACACGATGTTATTCATCTCGTCAATCAAATCCACCAATAATAGGCATTGACACAATGCATGATAAAAAAATAAGAAATTACCAAAATACCCTCAATGGTATAAAAATATGCAAGAAGTCCCACCAGGACAAAAAAAAAAAACTATTTTTCAAAGCCTATACGGGTTCACCTCATAGCCCGACAGCGAAATCTTGCCCTCAATGGCAACAATATAAAAAGCCTGTACGGGTTCACATTTTCTCCGACAATGGCTGCTCTCAATGGCAACAAAATACGTATTGGTCAATTGCGTAGAAATTTTATCGCCTTTTCACAATTTCATCATTTTTACAAACGTTTATAAATCGCATAAATTTTTTTTTTCTATTTTTAAAATTACGAAGAATTTTTTTTTTAATACATTTTCTCAATCACGTAAGATTTTTAAATCATTTTCTTGTCTAAATTCCTTTAAATTTGTTGTTTAAATAAACAAAAATAATATTTAGTATGTTTAAACTACGGGGAGTATTTTTTATACCGGATACTGTCTTTTGGACATCTTTTCTATCTTATTTGTCCATTTTTAGTAAAACTGACAGTATTTTGTTTAGAAAATTTATAATAATGGTTTTCTAAGTTTTTACTATCCAAACCCTTTTTATTTTTATTACAATCAATTATTTACACTTTTGAAAATTACTAACGTGCTTCAAAACACAAGGTGAGCTTTACGTTAGAAATTTTACAAAGCTACTTTATTTCTTACAAATGGTAAAATTCTTAGTTTTAGTTCTTTAAACTTAATCTAATCATTTTTATTCCTCAAAACTCATTGTAATAAAATTTCTTTTAGTATTTATTATTTCTCTTAGATTGAAAATAGTTTAGAAATAAATTTTAGAAATCATAAATACTTAACTTTGGCATATTGGCCGAAATCTATATTTATGCCATTTGATCTCTAATTTCATTTTTCCTTGATCTAAACAAATGTATATCTTATTAATTTTCCTAAGTTAATTAAATTTCACTTTAGAAAAATAATGAGAACATTTTGGTTCTCTTCTTTGCCTTGAGGCCGTGAGCTTAGATTTGTATTCTTTGGAACACTCATGCAAATTCTTGTATGTTATTTACATGCTACAATATTTATCATGCATCTATGAACACATGCCATATTTTAAAGCGATCATAAAACACATACAAACCATTAAAGCTATTAGACATGCTTGCACATATAATCAATCACAATTAGGAAAAATAATAAACAATCAATTGAAGGAATCCTTATGGATTCTTCACCACAACACAAACATTCCTCACCACCAACACATGGTTGATGAGGGTAATTTCCCTCTTACCTCTTGAAGACAATTTTAATCGGTAAGATTTCCTCCTTTTCCTCTAAGTTTCGTCCAAGCTCCAAAACAATTCCTAAAATTCTCAAACAATTAGTAAAAACTCATACAAGGTTAAATATTGAAAAACCATGGAACAATCATGGTTAGAAAAATTAGAAATCTAATTTTGAACCATAAAATCAAGACTTACCCTTAAGTAAGTAAGCAAAAACTTGAATTTTGGACAAGATAGAGTAGGATTTTGGAAAAACTTTGTGAAGAGAAAGTGTTTAGAATAGGATTTGGGTTTAGGAAATATGGTTAGATAAAATTATAGATGCTTGGTGTTGTGGGTAGTGTATAGGCCGAATAGGGTGAGAGAGAAAATGGAAGAGAAGTGTTCTTGGTTCTTGGTGTTTTAGAGAGAAAATGGATAATTTTTCTAAGATATGTGTGAAATAAAAGTGAAGAGTGATAGAGAGAGAGAAATGCTACCGTGGGGTTGGAGAAGAAAAAGAGAAAGAATATTTGAGAGCTTTGCTTGATAGCTTTGGAGAATAGATGAAGACTTTGATTAAATGAAATAAGTCTCCTCCAAATGCATGGCCGTGAATCACTTTGAGAGAAAGAATGAATTATGTTTGATTTTGTTTCCTCCAAATGCATGGCCGTGAAAAGCAAATGGATAGCCACCAATATTGACTCTCCAAGACTCCATCCAAGCCTTAGAATTCACCAAGGGTCAAGATTAAAACTTGATCACCAGGCTTGTCTTCTATTGGCTAATCCAAGCCTTGTCACAAGCTCTTGAATGTTCCACCTTGCCTCCAAATTGCTGCTGTCCAGCCGTGTAAGTCTTCCTTCATTTAGGTATTAAATTGTTTTCCATTTATATCTAATTATATGCTAACAATTTAGGTAATTAATTAGATTAAATATCCTAATCAATTTTAATTAACATACTAATAATATAACTAATTAGTTTAACGTACTTTAACATATATTATATCCTTTAATTAATATTAAGATATCTAATTAGTATTTATATTATAATTAATTAAGAATTAAACTAGTTCACTTAGTTTACAAATTAGGTAATTAGATTAACCAAATTAAGCTTCTAAGCACACTTAACTTATCTTAATTAGATTAATTAGCTACATATTAATTAATTTATATTCTACTAACCTAAGCTTCAAGAACCATTGATCAAATCAAGGGTTGACATTTCATCTTAAACTTTCTCATCCAATGGTGTAGATCAAGTCAAGCCTCTAAAATTGACTTGGTCTTACTTGGTTAATTAAATGTAAGATAGTAAGAATTAAATTACAATATTTTGCCTTCCAAAACTTAACTTGGTCGTAGACTTCAACCAAGAATAGCCATCAATATTGACTATTCTTCATTTGTTCAATTTGGCTTTCTAAATGAATTTCCTAAAGGCTTTCTACGTGAATTCACAAAGTGAATTGGATATTAGAGCAATTTACTCTTCTCCTTCACCGTAGAATCAATAGTTTCCAAGAAATCCAAATTTATTTAATAGCTTGCTTTCTATTGGTCCTTAAAGAGTCAAGCTATTATTCTTGACCAATTTCTATTAGTTAAATATTTACTAACTTGATTCCTATTAGTTGCTATTTTTGTTGACCAATTATTATTGGTACACACTTTGTATATTTTATAATATTTTATAGTATACTTTAACCATGAACAATAATTACTATTTATAAAGTCAAGATTTATTATCTAATAGATAATAAAATATACTTAGATGTTTATCTTATACTAATAGAGTAGTAATTATTATTGATCATTTTTATTTTTATTATTATTTTTTTCTCGATTGCCCTTGATGAGTCATAAAGCGAGTCATCAAAGAGAAATTTCTAGAACACGTGACTCACTACAATGAGTCGATGATGAGTCATTGTGGAACTTTCTAGAACGGGTGAGTCAGCATGGCGAGTCATCAGCTGAGTCACTGCGCTGAGTCACCAATGGTGAGTCACAGCGATGAGTCATCATGGTGAGTCATCAAGGAAGCTTCTGGAACAGGTGAGTCACTATGGTGAGTCACAGGGCGAGTCACCGCTTCGAACCTTCTGAAGGCTGGAGTCATGGTGGCTTTGAGGTGTCACGCCACATGTCAAGTTCCTATTGGCCCGTTGCGATGAGTCACACCTACCAATTTTGACCAGCTCCTCATTGGTCCACGTGTACAGCACTTGATATCTAAACGTGGGTCCCGTAAAATATTTCTGGGTCCGCTGTCACTTATTTGTACTGACTAATAAAATAATATTATAATAATATAAAATTATTTTATTTGACAGTTAAATCCTAAAAATTAAAAGATTCACAACAGTATCATTCAGAATTGGGTTTAGTAAGATCCCCCATCCGAATAATTAAAATAAGATTTCCCCGGTCTGAAAAATTATTATTTTCCTGTCCCGGAGCAAATCACACAAAAAGTCCAAATAAAATCACAGACAGTAATATTGCCCACTGTATCACATAGAAAAAATTGAAAACAGTACATTCGGGACGTAATGGTCATTTTTTCATTTTTTTCCATCACGAAGCAAATCATTCAAAATGCTCAAATAAAATTACAGACAATATTATATATCTGTATTTCATACAGTAAAAAAATTAAATAGTAATTTGATAAAAAAAAATTTATTTTACAGTCTCGAAGCAAATTATGCAAAATGACCAAATAAAATTTGAGCCTGTAAAATATATTTGTATTTCACACAGAAAAATAAGAAACAGTAAAATAGGGACACAACGGTCTTTTACCCAAAAGTTGGGGTGTTACAGTTGGCAGATGTGAGAATGAGAGAATAGAGAGAATGGGAGTGAGACATGAGAGATGGAAAAAGTGAAAGAGAAGCAACAAAAAATATTAATATATTAGGTAGCTTTCATCAAAATGAAACAGTAGAGGACATGAAGAGAGTTTTACAAAAATGTAATCCAGCTGAAAAACTTATATATGCTAAGAACACTTTAGTCTTTCATAAATGAATTTTCTAACCTTCACAGGTATCGTAGAAAATTCTAGGATTTTATTTTATTCTTTATATTACCATTCCACCATTTTTCTTATACTGCAGTATCAGTCTCTAAGCTCATTATTCCTTCCTGGGTTAAATTACACTTATGAAATTGAATTAAGAAGCTTTCAGATATCCATTCTATTTATTCATAGCTTAGAAATAAATCTTCATTATTTATTTCTATTTCCTTAGTTATTTCAACAATAATATAAGCTTAAAAGAGCTATTTTTCACATATAGTGTTATAGATTTGTGCTCAAATCAATTCCAATAATTACCAAAATTAATAGGTAAACTTTACCAATATTATTGAGCTTCAATAACCTGATTAAGTCTATCGGGTTAGAGAGAACATTGTAGAGTCCACTCAAAACCTTTTCCCTTCTTAAGTAATTTGAAGAGGGGAAGAGATTTATGAGCAACTTTAATAAGGAAACGTGTGAAAGCTGCAATCTGGCCTATTAGCTGCTGCACTTTTTTAATGTTCTGTGGGCTACGCATGTTGAGCACTGATTGGCATTTATCAAGATTTGCTTCTACCCCACGGTGAGTTAGCATGAAACCCAAGAATTTACCGACCTGGACTACGAAGGCGTACTTATCCGGGTTGAGCCTCATGTTATGTTTTCGAAGCTGTGCAAACACTTCCTCGAGGTTTGAGATGTTTAATCCGACCTGGAAAGTTTTTACTATCATATCATCAATGTATACTTCTAGCATCTTCCCCGCTTGGCCTTCGAAAATCCTGTTCATCATTCTCTAATAGATGGCTTTTGCATTTTTTAAACCGAAGGGCATAACCCTGTAACAGTAGCTTACCCTCTCATTGATGAAAGCAATTTTGTCTTCATCCCTGGGGTACATTGGGATCTAATTATACCTGGAGTATGCGTCCATGAAAGACAGCAAATGGAATCTGGAAAAGCTGTCAACTAATTTATCCACATTGGGAGGTGGATATAGATCTTTAGGGCAGGCCTTGTTCAAGTCCGTATAGTCCATGCATATCCTCCATTTCCCGTTGGACATCTTCACAAGGACAATGTTAGATAGCCAAGTTGTGTAGGCTACTTCACTGATGAAGTTGGCACTGCGCAGCTCCTTAACCTATTCTTCAATGACCTGTTGCCTTTCTGGACTAACTTTTCTCTTCTTCTGGGAGACCGGCCTTGCGTCTTGCTTTATGGATAGGCGATGGCAGATGAATGCGGGGTCAAGCCCAAGCATGTCGGAGTACATCCAAGTGAAAAAGGTATTTGTTTTTCTGCAAGAACTCAATCAACTAGCACCTCTCTCCTTCTTCCAAATTTACTCCAAACTTGGTGACTTGATTTGGTTTACTACTAAGTTGGAGCAGTTGTAGTTCATCCTTTGGCTGGGGTTTGGTACCTTGAATTTCTTCACGAACATCTAGCTCGGTCAAGAAGATATTGAATTGGTCCAAAACTGGGCTAAAGGTGCTAGCTTTTGCTTTCTTGGGCATCCAACCGATCTTGAGGCTCTCATTGTAGCATTTACGCGTCCTGATCTAGTCCCCCTTGACTGTGACAACCTCAATATTCTTGTTGAGAAATTTCATGGCCAAGTGGGTAGTAGGTACCATGGTGCCAAGGGCATTCAGAGCTAGATAACTCAAGATGATGTTATACGTTGAGGGGCAGTCCATGAATAGGAACATGACATTGACAGTCTTGAAGAGTTTAGTGCTCCTTAAGGTCAGGTGAGTCTTAAAATATCCTATTAGAGTGATCTTTTCTCTAGTGAAACCGGTAAGCTCACTATCATAGGGAGTCAGCTCTAAGGGTAGAACTTCCAACTTTTAGTACAGGTCCATAAACATAATATTTGCTGAACTTCCTTCATCAACAAAGATGCATTAGACCTCGACATTGGAAATTATTCTCGAGATGACTAGCGAGTCATCATGATCTGGGATGATTCCATTGTAGTCCTCGTTTAAAAAAGGGATGGGGGAGCCTTCCAATCTCTGCCCCGTGATTTAGGTGCGGAGTAGGAGACGCTTAAAACTGCCATCCTGAGTGCTTTCTTCTGGGCACCGTTGGACGAACCACTGCAAGCGAACCCTCCAACAATAGTGATGATGGTTCGATTGGGTTGGGCATGGCGGTCGTCGTTATCATCAGATGGAGCACCCCAGTTCCGATCCTACCAGTTGTTAGTGTCATGGTGAGGTGGACTCCAAGATCTTCTCCTAGGACTCTGGGTCCTTCTCCCTTGGTGCGAGGATGGGTTTCGATGATGGTTGCGTCTTCTTCCTCTCCATCCTCCATGGCGTCTGTCATTTTAGACATGACTAATGTACTAATTCAGTTGTCCTACCGTAATCAGGAAGTCAATGGTGTCCTGGAGTTGGAAGCAATCTTCTGTTTTATGATCGTAGCTCTTATGCCATGAACAATGCTTAGTGCGATCCTTCTGTATATGTTTCTTCAATGGAGATGGCCTCTTAATATCCCGAAACTCAGTCTGAAACACTTCCCTCAGAATAGTTTCACGTGGGGTGTTCAGAGGAGTATAAGTAAAGTACTTAGGCTAGGGTGGATCGCCTTTAGAGGAGTTCTGCGGCTAGGAGGAGTTCTGGTTACCTTTCTAGTAAGAGGGGTCATTCTTCTCCAGGCTCCTCTTAGCCTTAGTAACCTCTTCAATGTTTATATACTTCCAAGACCATTGCTGAAATTCTTCTATATTCTCTAGCTTTTTCTTTGCCAAAGATTGAAAAAATTGGGAATATGTGCAGAGGTTGTTCCTAACATAGTGGAGAGCAATCCTTTCATTGAATTTCTCCACATTGATACAAGTTGTGTTGAACCTCTTAAGGTATTTGCGAAGGGGCTCATCACGCCCTTGGTGAATCTCAAAAAAAGATTCTATAGATATGGGTTGTTCCTTGCTGGTAGTGTAGTGGAGCAAGAAACATTGTCTGAGGTTCGACCAATTAGTGACAGATCCCCGTGACCGGGTCACGAACCATCTGAGGGCCCCCTTCTTCAAGGAAAGGGAGAAGGCACGACATGGTAATTGTGAGGACCCCCCATGGAAGTGCATAGATTGGACATAGGCATCTATGTGCTCCTGAGGGTCCGTGGTCCCATCATTGAGCTCCACGTTGGTAAGAAACTTGAAGCTTATTGGAACCCTAAACTCCATAAGTTGAGCGAAGAAGGGCTGCTCCTGATAGTTGAGGTCCAGGTTGTTGTTGACAACGTTGGACATTTCAATGTCAGAGTGCGATCCTCTCCTCTGATCATTAGCTGGGTTTCGCCTTCCATCGTCACGGTGTGGTGCAGACTATCGTTCATGCATGGATCGCTCAAGGTTTTCCAATCTACGACATTTTTCTTCGAGCATCGCCGTTTGTCGCTGCACCAAGTCTAGGAGAGGGTTTCTAGATACATTAGAATGAATCATGCCTTCTAGACGCGATCATCTGCATTGTTGTTCCTGGGTCCCAAGTGCTGGTGCATTAGGATTCTGGGCCCATGAACGTCAGAATTGGCTCCTTACACACGGATTCCAAGTCTTTCTCTCATAGAGACCTTACGCGAAGGGTGTGGGCTTTCGTCATAAAGCAAAGTTTCATGCCCATCGCGCAGAGGTTCAGCGTTGGGTGCCTTGTTTCTTGCGGCAGAGGTTTTAGCAACTGGCGTGGTGATGTAGGGTGGGGAGGATGGTGCACCGCTAGTCCTCGCCTTTGGCTTGCGAAGGTTTGCACAGCCTCTCCTCTCCTTGAGTTCTGTCTCATGTTCACCATGGTTGAGTGGGAATAGAAGTATATGATTTCCCACAGATGGCACCAATGTTCAGTAGTGGATACTGAGTTGTACCTGGATAGGCAAGTTCTGGTGGTTTTCTCCTTGCTTAGCAGCAATAAAGTGTGTTGGAGCAGGGGGATTGGTACCTGCAAAGGGACTCTAACACTCAAGTCAGACTGTGCAGAAGAAGGGTTTATGCTGTAAACGATAATTAAGTTACCTGTAGAAGATGGTTGAGCCTAATATTTATAGAGTGCAATTAGGGTTTCGTCTCCTTTAATTGTAGCAGGAAATCCCTATAAAATAGGAACACTAATATTGTAGTTATGAGTAGTTAGAGGCAGTTATGGATGCTATAATTTCGTACGATTGTGATTGACAGTTACAGATATTTTGAGATTTATCCACTGTGCAAATATCGTGATCATGTAGTTGCCGAACACTACGGTCCGACGTACATGGTACCAAGGTCTTGACAATGTGTCTCCAATGCTTAGCTAGGATGTCCATGGTAGGCTCCGGTAGTACGCATGTCTGGTAGGTCCAATCCGGCGTGCTCTCAGATTACGGTCTAGAACAACTACAAGAAATATAATGGATTTAAAAAAAATACCAAAATTCACATTGAAGTAATGATGTTTGACAAAGATGATCGTGTAGATACTATAGCTTTATATCTAGATATAGCTAGAGCTGGGTAAATGGCTGTGGTCCGCGGGCAGACTTGTTTAACCCCCAACCCGCACAGGTTAGGACCACTCAAATTACAAGCCCATTTAAGCACAAGTTTGCAAGTTTAGTCCGTTTAACCAGTAGTTGGGGTCTACAGGCTAACCCATTAAAAATTTTATTTTAATAAAAACTCTTTTGAGTTGAGTTTCTTTCTAAGCTAACTCCAAAAAAAAAAAAAAATCTAGTCCAATGCTCAATAGTGACTCCAAAGGTCTAGCCCAAATGTTAAAAGCCCAAAATTCTAATTCCAAACCAAATGATTCAATTAAAAAATAAAAAAAAACCTAGCCCTACTACTCACTTAAGAGATACTCTGTCTCTCTATCACAATATCATTCCCTCAATAATAAGTTAAATGGAGGTTGTAAGGGAGGAAGAATGCTACATAATCTTATTTAAGAAACTAAACAAGACATGTTCTCTTAAATGAGTATGTAGTGTCAAGCTTGGGTTATCCCACACTACACCTATATCTCTCATTCGATTCATTCAAAATTGAAATGTGTTTTGTTATAATTTGGGTTGCCATTACATACCGTCTTGTGTTCATATAAAGATCCCAAAATCGAGGTGAAGCTCATTAAAAACTTAATTCAAAATTATTGACTAGAAAACAGAAATGGCCTCACTTGTAGTAATTTGTTAGATTGCTGACCCACTTTACATAATTGGACTCAAGGAAGAAGACTCAAAGACATTGACCAAAGAATAAAGCATGTTGTACGAAGAGTTTTGTTATTGATTAATAATTCCATTCGTTGTCTATAACCGAGAGACACATGTCACTCCAATAACTCACCCCACTCCAACCACTCACCCACCTTCATAGACAACTTCATTTTTATATACATAAGAAGGGCAAGGAGAAGCAAAGCAAGCACGATTCTCTATTGCACAATTTAAGATTAGGGCATCTAAATCATCTTTCTAAATCCTTCAAGTTACTCTTTCTTCTATAAAGAAAAACCAAATTTGGAAAGTGATGATGCTTAGGCTCACATTCCTAATTTGGCTCCTAACTTACCATCATAAAGTCATAATCATAATGAATAAATGGAAAAGGATAACATCTAGAAATCTATGAACATTGAGGTGTAAATTTACATTTAGGAATTAGAAATTGTTGTTACTAAGCTATTCTTATTTTTATCAATATTATGGCCTATTATATTTTAGCTTTAGATGATTTTATTATCCAACTAGCAAAGTATGGATTGAAATATAGTCAAATATGGGAGCCTAACAAAAACAACAATTGATCTAGCAAAGTTTGCATTTAGTCTAGTCTTAAACCACCATCAAGGCGCAATCAAAATAAGTTAAATGGTGGTTGTTGGGGAGGAAGAATGAAGAGAAACATTGAATGCAAGGATGTTTGAGAGGAAGAATTGTGAATTTTTATCCCTAGATAATGTCGTTTTAAGTTGGGATGAGAGAAATATTAACAACCTAAAAGCAAAACATCCACGGCTGAAAAATGAATGTCACATTAGAGATTTAAGTGCCATGTGTTCACATTCGTTAACTAATAGAGACAAGTTGACATAGGAATCAACTTGAGTAACAGAAATTTTATTAAGAAATTTCATTATGAGTTAAATTTTTTCAAGGATTAATGCAGCAATGAAATATTTCTATAACGAAAATGGTGATTTACTCTTAAGATTATCATCTTTTAAGTGAAATTGATGATTTGATATTGGTTATTCCTTATAACCAATCATATTGTTATTAATGATATTTTATTAGATTCAATTTTTATTTTAGTCATTATCACAACCATGAGTTTTTTTATTTAAATTTTTTTATGCATGTATATAAAACCAAAATGTAGATAAAATTAAGAAAAAAATAGTAAATTACTCATGTATTTCATAGGCAACTTCAAAGTGTAAGTTAGTTTTTATTAGATGCATTAGTCTATGTTATGTAATTCATATTTCAATACAAATGATAACATCTCTCTTCTAATCTACTTAAATAAATGTATATATTAATAAATAATTACTTGTTTGATTTAATTGCATGTCTCTATGAATGGTTGTAATTTACGTTCGATAGAAAATAATTTAGCAAGTAAGTTAAGTTTAAAATATTAGCTAGAAATAAATGTAGAAAATTTAAATGAGTGAGAAAAATTATTAAAAATTTAGCTACAAATTAATAAAAATAATCTTGGTCAATTTTTAGGACTTAAATAAATTAAATTAGTAATTTTAGTGATTTATAATGATTTTATTAACTTAAAAATAGTGTAGAAATTAAAATAAATAGCATAAAATTCTAAAAATAATTTTATAAATCAAGGAATAAAGTTAGATGATAATAATGACTTTATAATTATCTTAGGACTTAATAAAAAGCATGAGGATAAATTAGGATGATTATATAAGATTAAAATCCTATTTAAATTAAATTAAAGTAAAGTAATCATTACTTTTATGAACAATAAGATCTCATGCAAGATAGACTTCTCGGCTAAGTTTAGATTTTTATTGGTTGGTTATAACATTTGAAATGAGTAGGTTTATGCTTGATTAGACTTAAACTAATAGGGTTGCATGTAGGTAAGTTACTTGGACCTCAAGTTAACTACATATTACTAGTAATTAATACTTAATTAACATTAATTGGCTTAAGTTAAGATTTTACATGAATCATAAGGAGTTCTAAAACATGATTATGAGCTAAAATTTTAATGATTGAGAACTGAAACTTTCCTAGGAGCATTAGAGCTCAATTAGATCACCTATGACCACTTAAGCCTTAGGAACAAAATTCCTTCCTCTCCTTTATTCATAACTAGTGCCCCCTTTTCCACCAACTCATTTCTCTCCATTTCTTTCTTCTGTCTCACGCACGCAGCACTTCATGGCATCCAATACCATGAAGTGCATTGATTGGAATCTTGTTTTGAGCACTTTTATTTTCCTCCTCCCCTTTAATACCATGAGCTAGGCATCCAAGTAAAGGTTCTTTTCCTTCTTTGCTTCTTCCTTACTTTGTTCTTGGATGATTGGTGCCATTGCATGTTTGTTCTTGGTTGAATATGAGGTTGAATCCCTTGGGGCTGGTCTCAGGTCTGCATGGGTGAGGGGTAGATTTTAGGTTGATTTTCTAATTGCTCTTGAGTGATGAATCATTGCATGGTTGTGCACTTTAATTGGAGATTGCATGTTGTATTCTTGGCTTGTTTCTTCACCTTAGTTGAGTGCATGACCTAGGGTCCAAGAGGGATTCTTACACCAATTTTATGTTTTAGATGTAATCCTTGATAGAGTAGTGTCTAAACTTGATTAAAATGATGGATTGGATGATGAAATTGAATGTATGTCGAAGTCCTTAAAGATTGAGGTCTTAGGTTCTTAAGGGTAAAAAGCACCATGTTTGGTTTGAACTAAAACTATGATAGTTGATGCTTAATCTCACTTGGATTAACTTAATTAGGCGGTTAATTATTAGTTCTGTGCTAAAATTTTGGAAGCTTAGGTTTGTTAGTGTCTCGAGTTTGGAGTGTTTTGTATCGAGGAAAGTGCTTCAAAATTTACTAGGCTAATTGGGTCTTATCCTAGCTTAATTTCATTGACTAAAAGTAATTGAATCATTAGGTGATTAATGATGTGATTAGAAAATGGTTTGGTATCTCGGATAAACTAAGAATTTAGAGGAATTGGCTAATTAAGATTAATTAATTAATTAATAATGAGGTTAATTAGACTCTAGATAGGCTAAGCTAAGGTTAATTGATTAGGTTGATTCATTATTAGGGCATTAATTAGAAACTTAGTCATGCCCCTAGTATAGGTCTCTAGTTAATTTGGTTTGATGCTTTGAATCCTAGATGAGATAGCTACTGAATGAGATAAGCTGCCTCATGATACCTAGATAGGATAGCTTATGAAATAGACGAGCTGACTCATGTCCTTCTATTTCTTGAATATGAAATTTAATATACATGTTAATGAATGATTCAGTAATAAAGCATAGGATAAGAAATTGACTGAATTTGGTATATTGGAATTGTGTTATTTTTTTGTGATATATACATTGCTCATGATTGTTGGATATATTGAATTTATTGGAAATGTGGCACAACTGCATGAATGATGAGCATGCATGGCGAAATTGAAATGCTCCTTTAAAATTATTAAAGTTGACTAGAAAGATAAAGATTGGTATGGTAATCTAAAATCCTTAAGTGCTCAGACTTAAAAGATATTAGATATGATCCTCGTACCTAGAGGTGATCTTATGTGCTATTTCCTTATGTTGAGAACTACGGGCGAGACCCTAGTATTAGGGGATAGAGTTGTGTGGTGAAGTATGGTCACATATAGGATGAGTTCAGGCCTGATAAGTAGTCTATCATCGAGTGTAGGTTGAGTATGAGATTCCCTACTTATGATTATAAGGATCTAGGATCCTAAGAATTAAATTATGAACAAATGAATTAATTAATTGAGCATTGTAAAGTATTAAAGCAGTCATGACATTGCATTGCATTGATTAAAGAGAGCACGCATTGTATTTGCATGGCATTATGCATTGGTTATCACTATCTGGATAATTGTTGTGGATATTTGTTGATATTCTGATTATGATTGATAGTATTATGAGTTTTTTGTAATATCTCTATGAGTTTATATGGATGTAAATGTGTCCTAAAATTATTTTGTTTGCTATTATGTGCCATTGGATTTATCTAATATTGAACTAGTATGTTAAAATTATATGGACAATGATATTTAAAAAGAATCTCTGCCTCAGGGAAAATTAAATTGTTTTAGCATACGACATCTTAATTACTATTTGTAAACATTTGTGAAAGCGCCGAAGCAGTTGGAATTATAATGATGACACCTATTTGCTAGAATTACTCAGAATTCTTAAAATTCTCACTCTATTTATATTTCCATGGTATTCAGCCCCTGTCACTACTATAGACTGATGATGTCACTGATGTCAATATACTAGGAGCCCTCTGAGAGCGGGTGTATGACTCCATTGTCAGCATCCAATTATCTCTGGGTCATTTCTAAAATGTAAAATATGCATCCCAACAATTCAAAAGTATTAAAAAAAAGGTGATAAGAATTGGATTTTTAAAATTTGAAGAGATGATAAAAGAGGTTAGAAGAGAAAGAACATATCTTGTGGGATCTCATTAGAAAGTCTAGATATGAGCAATAATTAAGCCTAAAGATAAGAAAAGATAGAGTTGATATAGAAAATAAAATCTGTTAAGATTACTATTTTGAATTTATTAGAGAGGTTTACCTGAAAGGTTTTTTGGTGTGTAGGTTGTGGTGTTTTCCTCTGTAGTATGGTGATTAGAGCGGTGGTGCAGATAAGGAGGATGTACTTATAAAAGACACTTTAATGCTCAAGTTAAACGATCCATAAGAGATAATATTAGGGTTGAAAGAGTTACCTGAGTGATCAAGCTTAGTATTTATAGAGAAATATTGCTTAAGGGTTAAGCAGAATAGGGGAATTGCCTTTTGAATTCTCATTGATGAGTAGTTATGATTGATTGAGTGATGTGTGAAACGGTCTTATTTTTGTGGAATTTGTTGGGTGGAATTATTCCTTAAGTCTCGTAATTGTCGCATTACAAGTGGTCCTGACTCAGGCTCGGGTCTGTGATGTCAGCGTTGTCGGGGTGGTTACGTTGGCTAGGATGCCCTACGGAGAAAAGGATTTGGATCTCGATTTAGAATAGTTGTCCCAGCTTGGCGCTTGGCTCCAAGTGGAGTGTCAAGTTACCTCTGTGACTAGCCAACGGTAGTGCTAGTTTGGTATTCATTCCTACGAATCTGATGTTCATGATCATTCTAATGTACATGCCCCCTATGTCCATTGTGTTGTTTGTGGAGGCTTGGATGGCATCCCGTGTGTACCAAGATCCGAGAACACTTCAATGGGGTTGTTAATCTCTATGCCAGGATCTGGGTTGCCAACAAGTGGGGTTTCTGCAAAGTTTACTGGTGTCCTTCATCTAAGGTCACATGAAATCGCAGTTCGTGATAGAATTTAAGGAGTGATTAACGCTTCGCTTGCCTGCAACATTTCATCTGTGTCCGAAGATGCTTCGCTTGCTATATGCAGCTTTTTGGGGACAAGTGGCAAATGATGAGTGGAAACCATCGTTATGATTTTGTGTTGTATCATTTTGAAAATTTGAAAAAAGGACATGTGTGTTCTAGCCATAATGATGGCAGTTAGGGGATTTCGTGGCCTATAAATATGGGAGTAGGAGAAAACCTCCCACTTTTTTACTTTCCCAAATTTTCTTAGAAGCTTTTTTGGCAAATGCAGGCAATTTCAGGTGATACTCCTGCGGTGGTACTCGCGGTGGTGCCTCTGTTTCCTCTTTACGAAGTGCCCTTCTTCAAGTTTCTCTCTCTTTTTTGACCCTCTAAGGTACTGCCCCAGCTTCAAATCTTTATTTTACCTTTTCTTCTACTGCTCCCTTTTGTTTGGGATGATGGTGAATGAGAATCACAATGAAGAGGGTAATAACTCTATGGAGGCGGTTTCTGTGGCACCACCTCCGCGCATGGTGGAGGCGCGGGGCGTGGAGGCACGACGGATGGTATCTCATAAGGACACTTATAGAGTGTAGGGGCCTCTTTCAAGTTCTGGGATCTGTGATGCTATCCGGAGGGCATAAGCAGTAAGGGAAGCAGGAAAGCTTAAACCTTCGCATCCGTCCTCCGAGATCATAAGAGAATTGAAACAAAGGAACTTTTCTTTTTTTTGTTTCTGACATAAGTTTAGCCTCTATAGGTTGTCCATCCATGGTTAGGGAAATGGGTAAGAATAGAAAGATCCCAACTGTAGTCACGATTGTGGCTCGCTAACCAAATGTACCTTCCATCACAGAGATGTATAGATGGGTAAGCCTAAAGGTGAGGGACATCAAATCCCATTACACAACCACAGCAGAAGTCGTTAATATGAGAGTGTATCTACAGCTGACGGAGGACGGTGTATGGGACAACGAGTTTGAAGTGCATATTGTCAACAAGGAGGAGAAGGTATACACGACGTGGACATCGGGAGACAAACACTTCATGTATTAATATGAAGTATCTACAGCTGACGGAGGATGGTGTGTAGGACAAGGAATTTGAAGTGCATGCTATCAACAAGGAAGAGAAAGTGTGCACGGCGTGGACTTCGGGAGACAAACACTCCATGTTTGTTAGACTCGGCACCCACCTTCCATTTTCCCCTTTCAAGATGGACGTCCTGAATCATCTTGGGCTGGTGACAACATAATTGCATCCCAATGCTTGGGTTTATATCCGTGCATACTAGTTGCTGCACTGGCATTTGGATTTGCCATTCTTAGTCAGCTCATTTCTTAATTTCTTTCAAGTAGGAAGGCTGGACGGAGGTGGACCAACAAAGGCTTAGGTCACAACGCCAGAAGTAACAGAAAAATCTTGAAGACTTTTGTTG
The DNA here is from genome assembly GCA_029884595.1 of Ormosia semicastrata. NCBI lineage: Eukaryota > Viridiplantae > Streptophyta > Magnoliopsida > Fabales > Fabaceae > Ormosia > Ormosia semicastrata. Next base: position 10,160,922 of record JAQQTO010000062.1, on the reverse strand, counting down.
AGTCTTACAAGAATCTCAAGGAAGAGTATTTTTGTCTTGAGGCTGCCCCCAGAACGCCGCCATTTTTCCTTATTGCAAAATGGGAGCCAGCAATGTTCCTTTTTTGGACATCACGACATTTTGACTACTGCCCAGAGGAGTACGTGGTCTGGGATGAGGTCCAAGTGGCGGCCTTTTTAATTCAGTGGCTGACTCATACGGACATCATTCACTCACGGGATATAATTAAGATACCAGAGAATGAACTCCATGCTCTTCTAGGTGTAATCATATATAACTTGTCGTATTTTGCCTAAGCTTTCCTTGTAGTTTTTTTTTTACTTACATTTTTCCTTTTTTTTGTGTAGAGAGCATGGCCCCTGCTAACAACTTGGAAGACTTTCATTAATGGTTGGCAGAGAGAGCTGCATGAAAAGTAGCTAAGGGGAAAGGGACGACCTCTACTCCCAAAAAGAGCTGGTCGTGGAGGTCTGGGATCCGACTGAGCCCACTGATCCCAATGCCCAGCTTCAGCTGCGTAAACACAAAGTGGCAGGTCAAGGCGGTTCATCTTAGAGGTCGCGGGTAGAAGGTCCAGTCTTGGACTTAACAACCTTGTAGGATGAAAACTTGCCCCTAAACACCCCAATCTGATTCGCGGGCGCTTTAATTTAGGGCGAAGACTACCCAGTGTCTGAACTCATAGAGAAATCTCTAATAACGAAAGACGACATAGAAAAGCACCAACTCAAGCTGGGCAAGATCTGAGCCTTGAGGAACATCGCTTTGTTCTATTTCATGGAGAATAGTCTCTCCAAAGTTAATAAGGTTGTGGAGTTGGAAGCCAAGGTGGAAAAGCTCTGGGGTGAGAAGAAAGCTTGGAGAAAAACCTTGACGTGGAGCGCTCGAGGAAATAGGAGGCCAATGAAAAGCTTGGGTCCGCCCAAGAGGAATTCAAACCCTTAAATAGTAGGTTGCTACTTAGGAGAAAAAAGGTAGTGGACTCCAAGGTGGCAGCGTCGGGTCTTTGAACCAAGGTGGTGGAGTTGGAGGAGGCAAATGAAGCTCTAGGAGCCGAGATCAAAGAGATCGAGGACAAGTGGGCGAAATTCATCGATGAGTCCTTCAAAATCGCCCTTGAGCAGCTCCGAACTCTAAATCATGCTGGGCTAATCACAGAGGGCATCACTTCCAACTGTGAGTCCAAGATGGTTTCATTGTGGACATTACCCCCAGGTCTTCTGCTCTAGAATCTGCGGCTGTTGTGGCTCCTATCCCGACCTCTGTCAACTGTGAGGAGAAGGAACTGATTGCCAAAAACCTTGATCCGCAATGATTTCATTGTTTTTTATGCCTCCTGTGTGAGGTTTTTATTTTTTGTAATGACAAGTCCTATGTTTGGGCGTTTACTTGAACAAGTCCAGGTTGTCAGGTGCCTTTTCATAACCCAACATATTTTGCATTCTCTCAGGTTGTTTTGATTCTACTCTTCTTTTGCTTTTGTTCACTTTGGGTCCAACACCCTAAATTGCATGTGACCTCCTAAAGGGACTTAGTAAAATTTTTATGCATGTTGCTCTATTTGAATGTGATCCCGGATCCCTACAAATGAATCACCAAAGCTAGTGTCCATAGTCAACGAAGGGCGGATCTAGGAGTACGGTGTAGTTATGATACTTGGGGCCTTGGAAAAGGGATCCCACAGTGGATACTGACACACGCTGTTGCCGATCTTTCGGATTTCCCTTCTAGTACACTTAACCTCGTCAACTTCATTTTCAAGTTAGTGGATTAAGGTTAGGTTCATTGGGTACCCACATGCTTGCATAAGACTACGAATAACGGTCAAATAAGTTGTCCATTTTAACCTCGAATGCGATCCGAATACCTGATCTTTACTGAAATGTGTATTCCTCGGACATCGTCAAAGTACTTTTAACTTTTGGGTTGTAGTAAACATAAGTCAATGAAGTAAACAATAGTTTGAATAATCCAGTCTCATTGTATTCATGTCGGAATTTGTCATTTACATTATTATTAAAATAAAATAAAGTGGAAAATTTGAAATGTAACATTTACTTTAACTCACTAGTCCTAATTAAAGTTATAGAAGCTTAAAAATATTGATATAGGTCACCTGTTAATTCTAGTAACTATTTGTATTAATTTGAGTATAAATCTATAAAACTGAGTAATAGATTTTGTTTAAATAGTTGAGGAGATAGAAATAAATATGAAAGATTTATTTCTAAGTTATAAATAATTAGAATGGATATTTGAAAGTTTTTTAGTTTAATTCCATAAGTTTAATTTAATCCAGGAAAGAATAATGAAGCTTAGTGACTGATAAATGTGTATAACAATAATTGTTGAATGATGAAATAGAGAATAAAATGAAATCTTAGAATTTTCTACAATACCTATAAAGGTTAGAAAATTCAGTGCTGAAAGATTAAAATGTTCTTAAGAGATACCATATTTCAATTGGATTTCATTCTTTTCCTTTATTCTTTTCATTTCCTTCACCGCCCTTCTCCCTCGTTCTTATTCTTTTTCTTGTTGACTTTTCTCTCATTTTTCCTCTCACTCCTTCATTCAGCAACCAAAAAAGAAAAGGAAAAGAGAGAAGGAAGAAGGAAGTAGTCAAGGAGGAAGAAAGGAGAACCAAGAAGGAAGAAGAAAAGAGAAAGGAAAGAAGAAAGTATCAAGTTGAGATAGGGGGTATTTTCTTTGCTTTACCAATTCTTGCCGTGTTTTTTTTTTTTTAAGTTTTGAGTTGGTAACTTGATTAAAAGAGCCAAATGCTTGGATAGATGATGAGAATAGAAAGTTCTTGCTTATGATAAGTTTATGATTGATGAACTTGTGATTAGCTTGGTTTTCTATGGATTGTTAAGATTGACGATTGAATTTCATTATTACCCATTTTTTATATATTATCTTGAGACTAATTTGGATGTATATCTATGGAGTTTTGCGGTTGTGGTTGATGTATATTTGAATGGTTTTGGGTTTCTTTGGTTCAAAATTCTGTTTTCTACAGATTTCCAGCTAGTACTCGATTACCACGAGTAATCGATTACCAAGCTGCGAAATGAACTCCATAACTGTGGTAATTGATTACCATGAGCTGGTAATTGTAACACCCTCCTTAAGGCATCACATTTGTACCTCAAAACTCCTTTAACCTAACAAAATTGTGAAAAAATGGTTTAATTTTGGAAAATACGGATTATAAATTTTCTTTTCAAAACATAAGCTTATACGAAACATAAACATCATAGGACATAACTTACTAAATATTACACACCAAAAAGAATATATACAACAGTGGCATGGATCATAGTCCACCCAAAAATTTATAAGTTTGTACAAAAAAGACATAAGCGACAGATTCACAAAACATCGACTAGCCCAAGTCTAGAGACCTAGGGAGCAGGATCTTCCCCTGGACCCTCCATTGGATCCTCTTTGGACTTCTTCGTTGGTTCCTCCTCTTTGGACTCTTCCCCGGCCAAACCTCTCAGCAGTGGTAGAAGCTCACGAATAGGAGTCCTAACGGATGATACCACAGGGTTCGGATCCTCTCTAGGGGTGTAATGTAAGTCACCCCATAGCTCCCTAATCGGCATGAAAAACTCTAAATGCACAAAAACACTAAGAGAGAAGAAAAGGGCCTATCACGGGTCTTACTAATAGGCAGAGTCAAGTCTCCTACATATATAATCCTTTCTATGCCCCAGTTGATCCTCCACGTGTCTGAACCTCTATGGAAAAGAACTCTGACAAAACCAAGGGAATCTCTATGAGCAGCCATCCAAAAGCAAAACAACAAAAATTGTAAACCTTCTTCTGCCTTTCTCAGTCTTTAACAACTAGGACACATAAAACAAAAAGTAAACAAAATAGCAATACAAAGAGGTGAGATTCTCTACATCAATACCAGTGTGGCAGCAAGAGACAACAATGACAGTCAAAATCTCAGAATAAAGGAATAATAATTATAGTCACAACATTCTCAATAGATATTATAATAATATATCCACAGGCAGTTCCACAGTATAACATATTACAATAAAATGCTCAATGTCTATGTGAATGCACAATGAACTGATATCTACTCCATGTAGTTCTAACCAACATTGGAGAGAATGATTGGGGAGTCAGTGTGTAATGCCCCTTTTTAAAGAGGGAACGTCACACCATAACCATGAAACGGAAACAAAATGTATAAGCTAAGACCCGGTTCATTATAATATAGATAAGCCTGTTTAGTCATGATCGTATAAATGATTTGGAGAATTCTTTTTTTTTTTTGTAATGAAATAAGATGATAAGACATAGTTACAGTAGAAAACAATATGAGAAGTAAACCATACATTCCTACATCTTAATTATATATATACTTGCATCATACTCGCTTAGACACATCACCAAATATACAAAAGTAGAAGCTTTACATGCCCCCAAAATGATTACACATATACAGCCCACCAAAAAGACAAAACATTAGGCCCCCAAAAGATTTACAGATAGCCATTAGAGGCTACCGACAACATCAGCCCTAAAGCGAATGAGAAGGAACCATAGATAGGTCCTTCTCAGGGTTTTCCTCGTCAGAGGAAATCCTCATCGGAGCAACTGAGTTACAAGCAGGGGCTCGTGCAGAGAATAAGAAAGAATCTTCTTGTGGGGAGTAATCGTGTTCACCCCACATATCACATATAGGCAAATAAAACTCTAAATGCAAGTGAGCATTAAAAGTAAAGATAGGTGGATCATAACGTCCCCAAGCCAGAGACACAATCACGTCTCCGAGGTAGATGCAGCGATCTGTACTAAAGTTGATGTGCCAGCAGTCCGGACCTCCAAGGAAAGTCAATCTCACGTAACCCAGAGAGTCACGCGTACAGGACGCTATGTCCAAGCAGGAACTAATCAAAATCAGGCCAGAAGCCAGGGAATTCGTGTACTTCCCCTTCTTCACTGACGTCTTCAGAGAAACACATAAATAAATAGAATAACAAAAATACAGGAAAAAGGTAAGACATCCTACATTCAGTACCAATTATGGCAGTAAAGAAACAGAACAGTACAAGACGCCCACATAGCATAACAGGGATAATAATAACATCAATAAGACAACAATTCCAATCATTATATGAATAAATGCCAAATGATATATTGACTCATTATGCACGTGCACATGATACCGAAATCCTACTCCATGGAGTTAGACACAAACATCGGAGAGAATGATCAGGGAGACATGCTAGTATATCGTCAGCCTAAAATCAAGTGCTTTTTAGAAAATCAATAATTTTGTGCAACAAGACTTTATACAGCGGCATTCCCACAAGATCGTGATATAGGATAGTGTCTCAGTCCGGATCGTCGGTGCGTTTGCATCGGTCTATCCCACAGCCCAGAGGAGCTACCAACTGTCCATTTGTGAGACACCCGCACCTTGACGTCCCTAAGTTCAACAAATAACCTACACTAGTCTATTCGCACCTGCACTAAGGTGTGATTCAATCTCCTAGGCAACATGGCCTTAACAATAGTCCATCAGACTTTCACAATACATGGTGACTCAATGCATATTTCAATCATACTCATCATGTCAAACTTTCTCAATGCATGTTTCAATCATGCTCATCATAGATGTTCAATTTCATAAATCAATCACATATGATTCAATATAATCATAAAGTCATTTATCTAATTTGTTAGGACGAATAGTCTTTTTCACAATTTAATGAAATCTAATCATTCAATTCGAGATTTGAGGTTTGTATTTAAGTTATCAGGGTTAAAGAGTTCTAATTCCATCATTTCCAGACTAAAATCCTTAAATTTGGGCCTTGCTAATCGATTACATAATCTTGGTAATCGATTACAATCCTAACAGAAGCTATGTAATCGACTACACCATGATGTAATCGATTACATCCTGCCCAGAAGCCTGGTAATCGATTACAAGTTCCCTGTAATCAATTACAAGCTGTTCAAAAGCCTTGTAATCGATTACCAGTTCCATGTAATCAATTACAAGCTTCCCAGAAACACATTTTGTAGCTTTCAGAAGCTTGGTAATCGATTAAATGAACCATGTAATCGATTACAAGGTGAAAAATTTACAGAAACAGAGTCTTTAAACCATTTTAACCCAAACCAAACCATCAAACCTCAATAACAACATCAAAATCATATCATACAAGCTCTCATGGCTCAACCAAGTCATCTATCCATCAAAATCAATCCAAGATCATTAGAAAAACTTATAACCAAGAAAGTAACCCTAACATGGATTTCTCACAATCCAACACACAAACAAGTTTCCCACTACCAATAGAGGTTGAAGTGGATAATCTTCCTTTTACCTAGAGAAATAACAACGAAAGCAAGCTCATTTTTCTTTGGAAATTTCGTCCTCCACCACCTCAAAACCCTAGAATATCCAAACTCACAAAAATCACAATCAAATCTTGAAAAAAGGCATCCATGATCATCAAAGTGACCTTGGATCACGAAAATGAGATGGAAAAATGAAAAAACTAGGAACTTTTACCTCAAAATTTCAAACTTTAAAGCTTGATCGAAGAATATGAAAATTGTGGATTCAACAGATAGTCACAAAAGGGAAAATGTTCTAAGTGATAAGAGGATTCAAGAAATATAATTAGTTGTAGCAAACAAAATCGAAAGATGATGGTGGTGTGTGTGTGTGTATGGGTGTGGGTGGTGACGGTTTGGAGAGAAAAGGAGAAGAGAAAATGTGAAGAAGGAAAAGAATGAAGAGAGAGAACATGAGATAGAGGAGAGAAAGAAAAGAGAGAGAAAGAAATAAATGAATAGGAAAATAAAAGATGATGGCTTGCCATCTTTCTTTCCCTCCCAAAACGTGGAGCCCAAAATTGAGAGTAGAGAGAGAGTATGTGTAGGAAGCTTCCTTGAGACTTCCTTGAGAAGCTTTGCACGCTTCTCGATAAAGTAAAGTGTGATGTCACTTAGATGATATTATAAAAAAATAACTAGATAGAAATAATCTACTAGATTTTTATTACAAGCTATTATCTAATGGATAATAGTCATAGTTGACAAAGTTAGTATCCATTTGTCCAACAGATAATAAAACATATCACAATTTTATTTATCAGATAAAATCTCAAAAAATGAAAATATCATAAACTGTGTCCGACCTTAAGTTTAGTAAGATCCCCTGTCGACGCTTCTACAATTCAAAGTTTTCCGGTTTCGGAAAAATATTTTATTTTTCCTGCTCCGATCAATGCGCACATAAATTGATAAATATATTAAAATAATCAACAATTTCGGAAAAATATAGACAAATTTATAAAAATCACAAATATTATAAAATGACTATCTATCATGAAACAAACAATTTTTGGGGTGTTACACAATGTCTGTATTTCATTAGCCTCAAATCATGTGCTTCACAATCTCATCAATATGCGCAACTTGACTATACATGACACTCTTAATCGGATCAGGAATAGGATAGTGCCTGGTCGAGATCGTAGGTGTGTTGCACAGTCACCATGACCCAGTGGAGCTACCTACTGACCACATATGGGATACCCGTGTCCCGACGCCTCCAAGTTCAATAAGTGAACTACACAACACAATTCGCACCCGCACAAAAGTGTAATTCATCTCCTAGGCATTCCGCTTTGACAACAAGTCATTCCGACTTTTACAATGCATAATCTCATGACAATGATCCACAATATTTATACACAACAAAAGTTCCACCAAGAGGAGCCACAACAGGGCTTAAGTCATCACTGACATTCCTGGGTCCAGTACGTCGGCCCGTCAGCACAAAGCTATTATATTCCATCACAAGGTATCTCAATTACACAAGCTCAAGAACCATCTTTTCACTTTTAACTTTAGTTAAGGTACTTTCAAGAATTAATATGAAAATTCACCCTAGTCTTAAAATTCACCTAGTTAAGTTCCTCTATGTAATACCTTTTCACACTTTTCACGAAAACCTAAAAGAAAACTACATCATTTTAATCTCACAAATTCATTTCCTTTTTCCTCCTAAGCCCTAAAGGTGCTTTACTTTTTATGATTTCTTTTTCTAGCTTACTTTCCCTCTTAAAGCCGAAATCTCTCTCTAACTAAGTATTCAAGGTTTGGTTTTTCCATTCCTTCGTTGTTGTTAAATTCATAATTCAACTCTATTTTTATTTAAGCTTCTAAGTTCCAAATTAACACAACATTTTCTCTTGAGTCCCTTTTTTGGGTCTCTTGGCCGTGAGCTCTCTAGGGTTCTTGGGCCTAAAAAATTTTCATTTTCCACAAGGATTTCATACAACCAATAAATATCAACCATCAAACTTTTCATTCTATCAAGGTCACAGACAACACCAAACCACAAAACCACATAGATTACAAAAATCACAAAAATCACCAAGAGTAAAAAATAATCAAGTGAAGAATCCTCACATGGATTCTGCACTCTCAACACAACAAAACGTCTCTCACCACGATGAAAGGTTGATGAGAGTGATCTCCCTCTTACCTTAGAAGATATCTAACCACTTCTTGAGGGACTTTTTGAAGCAGACCTCCACTTCCAAGAAACTCTTGAAAATGAAAATGTCAAGCCAAATAATCAACATTTTAAGCTTGGAAAAGAATGACCATAGATCAAAATCATGGTCTTAGAAAAGAAAAGAAAGGAGAAAAGAAAGAAGAATGAAAATGGAGAAATTTTACCTTAAGAGTCTTCAAGCCCTAACTTGAAGAGATACTTGAAAAATGATGAACAAGCCAAGAACTTCATTCCAAAGGGTCTTAGAAAAAGATGTAGATTCAAGAAATATGATTTGTTAAAATTAAAGAAGATGAAATGGTGGATTTTGGGAGGTGGCCGTGAAGTGGGTGGAGAGAAAAAGAGAGAAGAAAATAAGAGAAAACTAAGTGAGTAGCTTTTTGGGGTGAAGAGAGAGAAGCTGATAGAAAAGTGATAAGATGAAAAATGAAATGAAAACTTAAACAAGAAGCCTCCTTTTCCCCCCTCATGGTTGTGCAACACACATAAGGAGGAAGAGCCAAGCTTCCTCAATAAGCTTCACCAAGCTTCCTTGAGAAGCTTCCTCTTTTGGTCCAAAGTCAAAGATGATGTCATATGGGTGATGTCACTTGGATGATGTCACAAAAGTGACTAAATAGAAATAATTTACTAGATCTTTTCTACAAACTATTATCCAATGGACAAAAGTCATAGTTAACAAAGTTGGTATCTATTGTCTCATGGATAATAGAGCGTACCCAAATTTTATTTGTCAGATAATGAAAACTTTGAAAATTGTCTCCGATTTTGGGTTTAGTAAGATCCCCCAGCCCCAGTTCAATAATTCAAAATTTTTTGAAAATAATATTAAAATAATCCACATAAGCTAAATAATTTATAAAAATTCACGAAATTCACAACAGCACAGATAAACCAAAAACAAGAAAAAGTTGGGGCGTTACAACTCTCTCTTTTTAAAAGGAATTTTGTCCCCGAAATTCATCATACCTTAAAACAAATGTGGATATTATTCTTTCATTTTGTTTTCTAACTCCCATATTGCATCTCCAGTCGCATCATTCCAAATCACTTTTACTAATGCAATCTCTTTGCCTCTGAGTTGCTTCACTCTCCGATCCTCAATCTTGATAGGAAGTGTTTCATAGGTCAAATTCTCTTTTAGCTGTATTGTATCCGGTTCAATGACATGGGCTGGATCAGGGATATACTTTCGCAATTGCGACACATGGAAGACATCATGAAGATTGCAAAGAAAAGGTGGTAAGGCTATTTGGTAGGCTACTGGACCTATCCGACGAAGAATTTGATACGGTTCAATGAATTTAGGAGTGAGTTTTTTGGATTTAATGACTTTTCCCACACCTGTCATAGGTGTCACTCTAAAAGATACATGCATACCTTCCTCAAATTCAAGAGCTCGCTATCTCTTGTTGACATAGCTCTTCTGTCAGCTCTGAGTTACTCCCATTCTTTGCTAGATCATCTTAAATTTCTCAGTTGCCTGTTGCACAAGTTCAGGTCCTACCGCAAAATTTTTGCCATCTTAGTACCAACACAAGGGTGTTCTGTTACTAAGTGGCTCCTGTACTCAAGAATGGGGTGAATTGAGTATAAAAACTTTTCACAAATACTTTTAAAATAAACACAAATATTGAAGCTATTAAATAAATAAAGTGAAATTACGAGAGGAAGAAGAAAAGCTTTAAGAACAGCAAATAAATAAATATGTAATATTACGTTAAATAAAGAGATTGAGAAGAGAAGAGCAGGCACGATATTTATCCTGATTCGACCACTAACCCACTTGTGATCTACGTCCAGTCCTCGAAAACTATCCGAGATTTTTCACTATGTATACAAGCTTCAATAGGTACTTGCAACCGTTACACAAAAGAGCACTTTTCACACACAGGGAAACTCTACCTTTGTGCTAAAGCCTCAGCCTGCAGGGATACCTCACCTTTATACAAACCTTGAGGGATACCTCACCCTCGATACATAAGAGCAGAATATAAATGAAGAGAAACTCTCACTTAGAATAAATAATACAAATTGAAGTGCTAAGAAGCTCTCTATAGATATCTCAAAATTTTAGCAAAAAGAGCATAAAAAATAGGCGTAAATTATAAATCACGTTTTCAAAGCAGGCGTAAAAAAATAATCAGATAGCTGGGCAAATAAAAGAAGAGACCTACAGTCTCTATTTATAGAGTTGAAAAAGAAATTAGCCGTTAAAGCAATTAATCTCGTAACTAATATGAAAAATGGCCATTTCTTTCTATATCAGGATCCCGTGTTTATTCGAATATATATCTCTAGTTATTTGAATAACACGTTCTTTTCAAAACAGTTCTGAAACTAGTTATTCGAATAACACATGGTTTATTCGAATAACACTGCCACAAAAGGATTCCTGAAAAATAGTTCTATTCGAATAACTTATCAGTTATTCGAATAGCTTATATAAAATAAGTTATTCTGAAAACATGTTATTCAAATAACAAGAGTGTTATTCGAATAACTCTTTTAAAAAATAGAGGCGCGCAACAACAAGTTTAAAACTTTATTCGAATAACTAATGAGTTATTCGAATAACTCAATTTGTAAAACAAGTGTAAATGCTTAAAAAAGCAGCCCAGATGGTTTTTCAAGAACACCAAAACTTTTTAAGTTAATTTCAAGATCAAAAAATAGTTTTGGGATAAGTTTAAGAAAACGTTTTTGTTTTATCTTGTAAAACCATGAGATATCCAAAAAGATCTTCGTACAAAGACTCTAAGTCCTAAAGCTAATCTTTGAAGTTCTTGGACTTGGTCTTCTTATTATCTTCATGTTTGTTATCATTAAAACCAAACTTCATTGTGCGTAGTTAAATACATTCTCCCCCTTTTTGATGATGACAAATTATCATTGAGAAAATCATTAGTTCACAAAAATTAGAATTCACAAAGATAAAGTTTAGAGAGAACTTACTCCCCCTCTTTTTCATAAGAGGTGTTTTCAAATATCAGATGTGCGCAGCTCCCCTTTCTTTTGGAATCCAATAATTGATTTATTTTTATCTAACTTTTCTCAAGAAGTACCTATTTTTATTTTTCTCCCTCTTTGGCATAATAAAAAAGCATCGGGGATCAAGGCAAAACATATAATAGACAGTGCAAATTCATTTCATATAAACAGATAACACAGATCAAAACATCAAAGTCATTTATATTAAATTTTAAAAGTCATGTACAGCCAGGACAAAACAAATACATCAAGAAACAAATAATAAAAATAGAGCAAAACAAAGCAAAGCCTGAAAGTAGGCATCCGGTGGCAGAGGAGGGGAGTCAGGTGCTCGCTGGGTCAGCAAAGAGCGAAGAGCAGTCTACTCACGTTCTACACCTTCTATCCTATTAAACAGAATAGAAAATGTGTTCTCCATGTAGGTCCTGTTGTCTTGCAAGGCTGCCATGATTTGATCCAAGGTGATTGGATCAGGAGCAGTAGGAGCAGGAGCAGTGCATCAGCAACAGGGGCAGCAGGGACTTCGTCTTCAACTTCATCAAGGTACACCCAGCCATCAGAAGTCTTGACCATCTTCATTTTGTTTAGGGTAAAGGACCCAAGAACATGATGGTGGGTCAGCTTTGTCGCCCACTCAGTTTCCACAACCTGAGGATACTTGCCTAGGAAGGCAGAGATGATCAAACCATAGGACAAATCAGACCATTCTTTACCCTTTACCTTCATCATATGCTTCATGATAAAGGCAGGCCAGTTCACTTGGTATCCTTTCTTGATAAGCCACATCATGAAGATGTCGTCCTCACTCAGGTAGGCATAGTTGCCTCCCCAAGGTGCTAAGATGTGAGCAAAGGTATAGTGTAAGAGCTTATCTTGGCTCTTCATCATGCCTCCCTTGACTCCCTTAGGAGGCAGGGCCAGGCCAAGCTTCAGTAGGTCTTTAATAGCTTGAAGCTTTTTGTACTCTTGATCTAGAGCTTCAATATCATCATCAAGGATACGCCCAATGGATTGTAACCTAAACATCTATTGCCAATCACTAGCAGTGATGACTATGTGCTGATAAAAAATGTTTGAATGAAGGTCTTCGCTAACTATCTTCATGTTGCAGTAGAACATCTTTACCAAGTCTGGGTAAAGAGGGGCTTGCTGTGAATAGAAGTGAAGAACACCTTGTGTGGCCAGAAGGTTAAGGAAGTCAAAGCTGTATTCATTCTGGAAGAAGTTGAGGTCCATATACTTTGGGCGCACGAGGTTACGCTCCTGAAAGTGCGTAACGAAGCGACCTAATTCCTCTTGGTTGGAGGACAACCTTCTAAGATCCAGAGGATTGTTGCAGAGGGCTGTCTTCATGCGTGGGCGCTTTGCACGTGTAGAGGAGGAGGCCATGATAGGATGGTGAGAAAGATTTGAGGAGGTGAAGAAGACGGAAGAAGAGTGAAGAGGTGGAAAAACAAAGAAGATAAATAGTGATGGTTGTGGAGGAGAGGAGCGTGTGGAACAGAGAGAGAGAAGGGGGAGAAACTGATAGAGAACATTTGAAAAGCGCTGGGAGTATTTATAGAACTCCTGTGTTTATTCGAATAACTAGGGTGTTATTCGAGTAACACAACATGGAAACCAGATGCTCGTGACATTTCAGCCACAAGTTATTCGAATAACTCTGTGTTTATTCGAATAACAGGCTCTGAGATGGAGCTTTCTGCTAAGCTTTTATTCGAATGAGCCTATAGTTATTCGAATAACCAAAACAGAACAGATGCCTTGATGAGGCATCTATTCGAATAAGGAGTGAACTATTCGAATAAGGCTGAACAGATAAAACACAGGAACAGATAAACTGCTTCAGGTTTATTCGAATAGAGCATTGCTTATTCGAATAAAACATGAAGACAAAAGCATTTAGCACATTTATTCAAATAACATTGGAGTTATTCGAATAAGACAAATATCAGAGATTAAAAACTGTAGTTGCTTAACTTAATTTATTCGAATAAATAGAGGTTTATTCGAATAACACTGATATACAACACTTCTATTTCAACAGCTAATGATGTTTATTCGAATATCCATAGGTTCATTCGAATAAACCTATCAGAAAAACATTAAAAGCACGTGCAGAAGATGCAATCTCAGATTTAGAGACTTACCTCTTGATATTTTACCTAATAAAAAGAGAATTTGAAGATATCTCCAACACTCAAGTCAGTAAAAAATTTAAGTTTAATAATCCAATAATAGATCAATAAATATAAACACTATATGCAAGATTGATCTAGAATTCCAAGTTCTCTTCTTAAATAGAAGAAGGTGTCTTTAGGCAAAGGTTTTGTGAAAATATCAGCAAGTTGATTAGTTGTTTCAACAAATTCTAAAACACAATCACATTTTTGAACATGATCCCTTATAAAATAATGTCTTATTTCAATATGTTTAGGCCTTGAATACATGATAGGGTTCTTAGTCAAGTTGATTACACTAGTATTGTCACATCTTATAAGGATGTGATAAAGTTGAATACCAAAGTCTAGAAGTTGTTGCTTCATTCATAGGATTTGAGCACAACAACTTCTGGCTGCATCATATTTAGCCTCAGCGGTGGATAAAGCCACACTATTTTGTTTCTTGTTGTGCCAAGAAACTAAGGAATTTCCAAGCAAGTGGTATGTTCTACTAGTGCTTTTCCTATCTAATTTGCAACTAGTGAAATCAAAGTCAAAATAACTAACAAGACTACAAGTGGCACCTTTAGGGTACCACAAGCCTACTTGTGAAGTGCCCCCAAGATATTTCATAATACGTTTTACTACGCTTAAGTGCAATTCTTTAGGATTAGCTTAGTATCTAACACACATGCATATGCTAAATATGATATCAGGTCTACTAGCAGTGAGATAAAGAAATGATCCAATCATACCTCTGTATTTGGTGATTTCAACAGATTTACCTACTTCATCCTTTCTAAGTAGCAAGAGGTGCTCATTGGAGTATCCATATGCTTTGAGTTATCCATTCCAAATCTTTTGAAGAGTTCTTTGCAATACTTGGATTGGCTAATGAATGTTCCACTCCTTGTTTGTTTGATTTCAAGTCCAAGGAAAAAATTAAGCTCTCCCATCATAGACATCTCAAATTCGCTTTGCATGATATTAGAAAAATCCTTGCATAGAGACTTGTTAGTAGCACCAAATATAATATCATCTACATAGACTTGAACAAGGAGGATGTCATGCTTTTTATTTTTAATAAAAAGAGTTGTATCAACTTTGCCTCTTGAAAAATCGTGTTCCAAAAGAAACTTACTCAAGCTTTCATACCAAGCTCTAGGAGCTTATTTTAAACTATATAAAGCCTTTTTAAGTTTGAAAACATGGTTGGGTAGTTCATGATTTTCAAAACCTAGAGGTTGTTCAACATATACCTCATCTTGAATAAAACCATTTAAAAAAGTACTTTTAACATCTATTTGATATAATTTAAAATCCATGATGCAAGCAAAAATAAATAACATTCTAATAGTTGCTTCTAGTCTAGCTACAGGCGCATAGGTTTCTTCATAGTCTATTCCTTCCTCTTGATTATAACCTTTAGCTATAAACCTAGTTTTATTTCTTGTTATTAGGCCATCTTCATCAAGCTTGTTCCTAAAGACCCATTTGGTGCCTATAATTGGATGATCATTGGGCCTTACAACCAATTCCCATACTTGGTTTCTTTCAAATTGATTTAACTCTTCTTGCATTGCTAAGATCCAATGTTCATCATCAAAGGCTTCATTTAAGTCTTTAGGTTCAATTTGAGAAACGAAAGCCATATGGTTGCATGCATTTCTAATGGAGTTTTGAGTACTTACACCTTTGGATACATCACCTATTACTTGGTCAAGTGGATGGTATCTTGAAGTTCGCCATTCCTTGGGAAGGTCCATGACTTATGAATTCTGTTGAATTTGTGTTTCCTTTTGACTTTCTTCTTGCTTCCTTTCTTCTATCTCCTTGTCATCCAAGTGGGCTTTTGCTAAAGCTTCTGCAACATCATCAACAAGAAGATCCTTTCTAGATCTATTTGGGCCAATTTCGTCAAATGCAACATGAATGGATTCTTCAACAGTCATAGATCTCTTATTATAAATTCTAAAAGCTTTACTATAATTAGAATAACAAAGAAATATATCTTCATCAGATTTAGCATTAAACTTGCCTAGGTTATCCTTTCCATTATTTAAAATGAAACATTTGTAACTAAAGACATGAAAATGTGAGACATTCGGCTTTCTTCCCTTGTATAATTCATACGAGATTTTCTTTAAAATTGGCCTTATAAGGGCCCTGTTCATTACATAATAAGCTGCACTTACAGCATCAGCCAAAAATACTTAGGAAGAGTAGCCTCATTGAGCATAGTTCTCGTCATTTCTTCTAAAGAACGATTTTTCCTTTCTACAACTCCATTTTGTTGTGGAGTTCTAGGGGTAGAAAAATTATGTTCAATGTCATGTTCATCACAAAAGGTTTCAAAAGCATGATTTTCGAATTCACCACCATGGTCACTTCTTATAGAAGAAATTGAAAAACCTTTTTCATTTTGGATAACTTTGGCAAGTCTTTTAATAGCTAGAAATGCATCAGTTTTATTTGAAAGAAATAAAGTCTATGTGAATTTAGAAAAATCATCCATAATCACTAAAGCATAGTAATTTTCACCAAAGCTCATAGTTCTAGATGGTCCAAAAAGATCTATGTGCAAAAGTTGTAAAGGTCTAGAAGTTGAAACTATATTTTTTGCTTTAAAAGAAACCTTTACTTGTTTTTCCTTTTGACATGCATCACATAATTTATCTTTTATAAAATTGAGCTTGGTAGTCCAATTACTAGCTCTTTAGAGACCAACTTTTTTAAGTGATCCATGTGTGTGCAATTCTCTTATGCCATAACCATGAATCATCATTCTTACTTAACAGGCATTTCGCATCATTTGAGGATATATTATCAAGGCTAATCATATAAATATTATTAACTCTATGATTGATGAATTTAACATGCTTATTAATTTTATCTTCAATTATGCAACAATTTGAATAAAAAATTACTCTATTTCCTTTATCACATAATTGGCTAATACTAAGCAAGTTATGCTTGAGTCCTTTAACAAGTAATACATTATCTATTGAGGAGTTAGGACTCTTACTAACTTTGCCGAGTCCTAGAATCTTTCCTTTGTGTTATCACCATATATAACATGTCCATGATTCTTGGGAATAAGAGATATGAAATTAGAGTCATCTCCGGTCATATGCTTGGAGTAGCCGCTATCGAGATACCAATTTGTGCTCCTGACCTTCAAGCATACCTACAACACATGTTTAATTTTTAACTTTTGGTACCTAAATTTTATTGGGTCCTTAAGTGTTAGTTTTAGGAATAGTGCCATTGGGAACCTACACCATTTTTGTTCCACTTTTAATATTTATATTTTTCCTAGCATTACATGTTGACACACTGTGTCATTTCTTTTCACAATAAAAATATTTAATAAAAGGACTACTAGAAGTACTTGAATGTACAATTTTTTTTTATAAAATTTATGTTGATTTTTAGGGTTGTAACCTATCCCAACTTTTTGAAAAATAGCTCTTTGTTTTCCTAACAAGATATTTAAGTTATCTCTTCCAAAAGTGAATTTAGAAAGTGTGTTCTTTAAGTTTTGAATTTCTTTTTTGAGAATTTGACATGATGAACAAGATGAAGAGGTTGAAACATGTGAAGAGCAAATTGTACAAGCATCAAATAATCCTAGTGTTTCATTTTCAATTTTTAATTCTTCAATTTATTTGTTTAAAGCAAGAATTTGATTTTCTAGAAAAGAAATCGTTTTCTTAGAAGAATAAATTAATTTTGTTAGTTTTACTAATTCTTCATGTAATTCTTCAAAAGCATTTTGTAATTCATTATAAGAAGGTAATAAGTCTAAACTATAACTTACCTCATTGTTGCTTTCTTCTTCTTCTCCTTTGGCCATAAGACATAGATGGGCTTCTTCACTATCTGAACTATCAGTGGAGTCCATATCATTGTCATCCCATGCTATGTAGGCTCTTCTCTATTTTCTGTTCTTGAAGGGCTTCTTTTCAACCTTCTCTATTTTCTTCTGATAAATTGGGCATTCCATCTTCATGTTGCCCGGCTTTCTGCACTCGTAGCATGTTGGAGTTGATGATGCTCCTTCTTCTTTGTGATGAGTCTTCTTTTGGAAAAAAATGTGGTATTCTTTGTGTTCCTTTCTTTTTGAGAAACCTTCCAAATTTCTTCACTAGGAAACTAAGGTTCACTTCATTCAGCTCAAGGTTGTCTGCTTCATCTCCATCATTTTCATCTTTATTATCGATATTGGAGGAGGTGGCTTTAAGTGTGATGCCCTTTTTCTTCTTGTCATTTTCTTCACTTTGGCTTAACTTGCTTAGCTCCAGCTCGTGTTCATGAAGTTTGCCAAAGAGGATAGCTAATGTCATTGTTGACAAATCCCTCAATTCTGATATGGCTGTCACTTTGGGTTGCCAAATCCTGCTCAGACATCTTAAAATTTTGTTAATTAAATCTTCATTAGAAAAATTCTTTCCTAAAGATGCAAGGTGATTAACAATGTGGGTGAACCTCTTTTGCATTTCTTGAATGCTTTTTCCTTGGTTCATTCTGAATAATTCATATTCACGAGTAAGAAAATTTATTCTCGACCTCTTTACTTCACTAGTACCCTCATGGGTGACTTGTAAAGTGTCTCACATTTTTTTAGCAATTTTACAATTTGAAATTATGAAAAATTCATCATATCCCAAAGCAATAGTAATGATATTTTTGGCTTTTAAATTATGTTAAACTTTTCTTCTATCCTTATCTGACCAATCACTTCTTAGTGTCTCGATTTTTACACCATCGACCTTTTTTGTAAGTATAAATGCATCGTTTTCGACAGCATCCCACACATCGAGATCAATAGCTTTGATGAAGATTTTTATTCTTTTCTTCCAATAGGCATAACCATCCTCATTGAAAAAAGGTGATCGGTTTATGGAAGATCGCTCTGAAAAGCCACTTGAGGAAGCCATGTTCTTTTGAAGCTGCTAAGCTCTTTAAACAAGAGTCTAGCTCTGATACTACTTGTTACCAAGTGGCTCCAGTACTCAAGAGGGGGGGTGAATTGAGTATAAAAACTTTTCGTAAATACTTTAAAAATAAACACAAATATTAAAGCTATTAAATAAATAAAGTGAAATTACGAAAGGAAGAAAAAAAGCTTTAAGAACATCAAATAAATAAATATGCAATAATATTAAACTGTGTTAAATAAAGAGATTGAGAAGAGAAGAGCAAGCACGATATTTATCTTGGTTCGACCACTAACCCACTTGTAGTCTATGTCCAGTCCTCAAAAACTATCTGAGATTTTTCACTATGTATACAAGTTTCAATAGGTGCTTGCAACCGTTACACAAAAGAGCACTTTTCACACACAGGGAAATTCTACCCTTGTGCTAAAGCCTCAGCCTGCAGGGATACCTCACCCTTATACAAACCTTGAGAGATACCCCATCCTCGATACAGAAGAGCAGAATATAGATGAAGAGAAACTCTCACTCAGAGTAAATAATACAAATTGAAGTGCTAAGAAACTCTCTATGGATATCTCAAAATTTTAGCAAAAAGAGCACAGAAAATAGGCGTAAATTATAAATCACGTTTTCAAAGCAAGCGTAAAAAAAAATCAGATAGCTGGGCAAAAAAAGAAGAGACCCACGGTCTCTATTTATAGAGTCGAAAAAGAAATTAGCCGTTGAAGCAATTAATCTCATAATTAATATAAAAATATGACCATTTTATTTCTATATCAGGATCCCGCGTTTATTCGAATATATATCCAATTATTCGAATAACACGTTCTATTCAAAACAATTCTGAAACTGGTTATTCGAATAACACATGGTTTATTCGAATAACACTGATATAAAAGGATTTCTGGAAAATAGTTCTATTCAAATAACTTATCAATTATTCGAATAGCTTATATAAAACAAGTCATTCTGGAAGCATTTTATTCGAATAACAAGAGTGTTATTCGAATAATACTTTTAAAAAATAGAGGCGCGCAGCAGCAAGTTTAAAACTTTATTCGAATAACTAATGAGTTATTCGAATAACTCAATTTGTAAAACAAGTGTAAATGCTTAAAAAAGCAACCCAAATGGTTTTTCAAGAACACCAAAACTTTTAAAGTTAATTTCAAGATCAAAAAATAGTTTTGGGATAAGTTTAAGAAAATATTTTTGTTTTATCTTGTAAAGCCATGGGATATCAAAAAAGATCTCCGTACAAGGACTCTAAGTCCTAAAGCTAATCTTTGAAGTTCTTGGACTTAGTCTTCTTATTATCTTCATGTTTGTTATCATCAAAACCAAACTTCATTGAGCATAGTCAAATACACGTTCTACACTGTCGCCCATACAATGCCTCGTAAGGTGCCATCCTGATGCTCGAGTGGAAACTATTGTTGTAGGTGAACTCTATCAAAGGCACGAATTCATCCCAACTCCCAGTCCATTCCAAGACACAAGCTCTCAAAAGATCTTTTAATGACTGGATTGCTCTCTCCGACTGATCATTCAATTGCGGGTGATACGCAGAACTTAGATGAAGCTTCGTTCCCATTGTTTTCTGTAAACTCTGCTAAAATCTTGGGTCGCTGTCTGAAACAATGCTCGAAGGCACACCATGAAATCTAACGATCTCCTCAACATACACATGAGCCAATCTCTCCATCGAATACTTTATATTAATCGGCAAGAAGTGCGCTGACTTCAGAAGTCAATCAACAATTACCCATATTGAATCATATCCCTTCCTAGTCCTTAGTAATTCGCT
Source organism: Ormosia semicastrata (assembly GCA_029884595.1). Lineage (NCBI taxonomy): Eukaryota > Viridiplantae > Streptophyta > Magnoliopsida > Fabales > Fabaceae > Ormosia > Ormosia semicastrata. The sequence goes on along the minus strand of JAQQTO010000062.1, from coordinate 10,140,450 downwards.
CATAAAATCCATCGCAATGCTATGTCATTTCCATTCTGGAATAGTCAAAGGTTGCAGCATTTCAGAAGGTCTTAGTGTTCCATTTTAGCCTTTTGGCAAACTAGGCACGACGACACATACTTGGCAACATCCCTCTTCATTCCTTGCCACCAATATAATCATTTCAGATCCTGGTACATTTTAGTAGTTCCGAGGTGCATGCTCAACTTGCTCTTATGGGCTTCATCAAGAATCATTTTCCTAAGCTCGAAATCGCTCGGAATACAAACTCTATCTCTAAACCTTAGGATTCCATCATGTCCCTTCGTGAATTCAGATATAGCACCCTGCTTCACCAGCTCCCTCTCCTCTTGTAAGTATGGGTCACTTCCCTGCTTCTCTAGGATCTCTTCCATCAATCCACTCGAAATAGTGATCATACTTAAGCACATTCTCCCTGGTGCTAACTCCACAGATAGCTGCAGAACCCTAAACTGTTCTATTAGCTCACTCTCCTTAAGCATCATAGCAGAAACATTAAGCATCTTCCTACTCAAAGCATCCGTTATGACGTTTGCTTTTCTGGGATGATATTGAAGCTGGAAGTCATAGTCTTTCAAAAGTTCTAACTATCGCCTTTGTCTTATGTTCAGCTCCTTCTGATCAAATAGATATTTCAAACTCTTGTGGTCGCTGTAGACATTGAACGTTGCTCCATAAAGAAAGTACCTCCAGATCTTCAATGCAAACACAACAGCAGCTAACTCCAAGTCGTGCGTAGGATAATTCTTCTTATGCACCTTCAATTGCCTTGAAGCATACGTTAGCACTCTTCCATTTTGCATAAGGACACAACCTAGACCCTGATATGAAGCATCACAATACACTTCGAAAGGTTCACCGGGATCGGGTTGGATCAGCCCTAGTGAAGTAGTCAACCGTCTCTTCAACTCTTGAAAACTTTTTTCATATACATTAGTCCATATGAAAGCTTGATTCTTTCTTGTAAGCTGAGTGAGAGGTCCTGCTATCTTGGAAAATCCTTCGATAAACCTTTGATAATAGTCCACTAAACCTACGAAGTTATGAATTTCTATTATCGTCTTTGGCCTTTCCCATTGAAGAACCGCCTCCACTTTCGATGGGTCCACTGCAATTCCTTCCTTTGAAATCACATGACCCAGAAACTGAACCTCTTCCAACCAAAACTTGCATTTAGACAGCTTAGCATATAACTTCCTCTCTTTCAAAATCTGAAGAACCACACTAAGGTGTTCGACATGTTCCTCTTGACTTCATGAATAGATTAAAATGTCATCAATAAAGACAACAATAAATCTATCTAGATAAGGGTGAAAGATTCGATTCATGTAATCCATGAATATAGCAGGAGCATTCGTTACTCCGAACGGTATCACAAGGTACTTATAATGCCTGTAACATATCTAAAAAGTTGTTTTAGGTACATCCTCTACCTTCACACGAATCTGATGATAGCCAGAAAGTAGATCAATCTTGGAGAAAATTACAGCTCCTTTAAACTAATCCATCAAATCATCTATCCTCAGAAGTGGGTACTTGTTCTTGATTGTTATCTTGTTTAGCTGACGGTAGTCCACACATAACCGAGAAGTCCCATCCTTTTTCTTGACCAGCAGCACTGGAGCTCCCCATGGTGAAATACTAGGTCTCACAAACTTCTTCTCCAATAGTTCCTCCAACTACTTCTTGAGCTCGGCTAACTTTGATGGCGACATCCGATATGGTGCCATGGATATAGGACCAGATCCTGGCACAAAATCAATAGAAAATTCTACCACTCTTTCTGGTGGTAACCCAGGTATATCATCAGAAAAGACTTTAGGAAACTCATTAGCCACAAGAATAGCATTCACATCGGTCTCACTCTTGACTTCCAAGGAAGACAAAAGCATGTATCCTTGAGCTCATTCTTTCAAGAAAGTTTTGACTTAGTTAGCAGATATAAATCCAGAAATCTCAAAATCAAGAAACACTAAGGTTTTATTGGAACAATCAAGAAAGATATGGTTAGAAGATAACCAATCTATTCCTAGAATAACATCTATTTGAGAAAAGGGTAAACAAATCAAATCAACCAAGAAAGTTTGACCTTCCACAGAAATAAGACAATTCAAACAGACTTGAGCAGTAACAACGAGTCTAGCAGTGGGAATAGAAATAATCAAATCAAAAGGTAAGGAAGACACAAACAACCCTAATCCGGCATACAATCATAAACAATAAAAGAATGAGTCACCCTTGAGTCATACAGTACAGTTAAAAGATTACCTCCTATGACACAATCTCCCTTAATTAGATCGTCAGATTAGGAGGCCTCTGCTCCACTCAAAGTGTAAACTCTTCCTCCTGCCAGAGGTCTTACGGCATGCACATTGTTAATAGTGGGCTCTACCTTGGGTTGATTATAATCCTTCGGAATGTGTCTGGGCTTCCCGCATTTGAAGCAGATGATTCCTTTGATTGTGTAGTCCCTTGTCAAGTGGTCCCTTCCACACTTGAGACATTTTGGCACTGATGCCCCGGTCTGACCAAACTTGTAGCTGCTAGGACCTTCTCCACGTGGTTGTGGCTGAGCTTGATTCCCTTGCGACCTCGAATACGACTTTTACTGAAAGCAATTTCTGTCGCCATTCCCCCCTCTTTGGAACTGAGAGGGTCTAAAGTTACGATTCCTCGTTTCATGTGACTGGACCAATTCCTCAAGCCTACGACACTTGTCCAAAAAGGCTGGGAATTGATCAATTCCCAAAGGCAGCACCGCCCTTTTCAAGTCATGCCTCAAACCCTCTTTGAACTTGCGGCACTTCAACTCCTTATCAGGCTAGAGTTGGAAATACCTTGAAAACTTTGACAAACAATCAAACTTGGCAGCATATTCACTGACTGACATGCTTCCTTACTTTAGGCCTAGGAACTCCATCTCCTTCGCGTGCCTCGCACTAGCTGAAAAGTACTTCTCTAGGAATTTGTTCTTGAAGGCTTTCCAGGTGATCACTGTTCCCTCAGCTTCCATTAATTGATGGGCTGCTGCCTACTAGGCTTCTTTAGGAATTTGTTCTTGAGATGTATTTTGAATTTTTGAAGATTTGATTATGAATTGTTTTATACTATGATGTGAAAAGATATAATGAAACAACTTATTGAATGTATGATGAGATTGATGGTTGAGATGAATAACTCAATATGATGTTTTATTTTTAAGGATAACCCATTTTCTAGGAAACTATCCTCATACGTAGGGTAAGACTTGGATAATGATGGTTAAAGATGGACACGCCCTTACCACCAGAGCAATTGAGGTTAAGGATAGACACTCCCTCCCTCTTTACCTAAGTTATCCCTAGATGAAAAGTAGTTGAGGATGGACACTCCCTCTCTACTTGAGGTGATCCTCGATTAATGATAGTGTGAGGAATGATGATACCCTCCCTATCAAAGTAGTTGAGAATGGACACTCCCTCTCTACTCACAACTATAAAATGAGGATGGGCACTCCCTCATTAGTTGTGGCTACCTGGGTTACTTGGTGTAGTTTTGTGCAACAAGATGAGATTGTTACAAATAGATTGTTGTGCACTAACCTGAAAGTAGACTACTACCAAGTGAATAGTATAATGAGGATGGACACTCCTTTCATACCATTTTAATAAATGACAAATGATGATTATTGATGAATAACGAATATGAGATTAGCTTAATAAGAGCTTATCATGGATTGAATTCTTGATATGATATTGAGATTATGATGAGATCTGATGACTTATTTGATTATACAAATAATTTTGATAAATGATGTAAAATGAACTTTTGTTTCAGGAAGAGAAAGGAATTGATTTGACTTTGCCACCTTTCTATTGGATATATTTTATTAGTTTGAAACGACTTTTCCTCGAAATAACTAAAGTTATTTTGATGACATGATTTTTGTAATGTCTATTGAGAATTTTGAGATTCTCACCCCATTTGTTTGAATTTCCATAATGATTTCAGGACGACTAAGTGCAAACTATAGAAAAGAAGATGGACCTGATCTTAGAGATGTTTTACTTCTTTTTGTTTTCGTATTTGTACATGGTTGTATATCATTTTGTATCTTAGTGGCAAATTATGTAACTATAGTACCTTGATGTACAACTTTATTTAGAACAAAGTTCTAAAGAAATGTATTATGTACTTCCACTTAGGCTTATATTTTTGTATATTTATATGCACATCTTCATAAAAATTGATATTAATCTAAGTGATGAGCTCTAATATAATTACTAATGCATAATTTCAGATATGTCATTAGTTTTGGTATCAGGATGTTATATGAAACAACTAGCTATAATATTTCCTAAGTTTATCTATGTTCTAGTAATTTTTATGTTATTACCAGTAAAGGTCTCCAAGGTGTATGCATCGGTGTTAGTCTTGGATACGATTCTTTATGGTTCTTCTCAATTTGTTACTAACTTCCCTTATGATGCATTTTTACCACCGACACTCGCTCTTTGCAGAATGAGGTCATCGGGTATAAACCTTCATAGAATCACTTTGGTATTATATCGGACTATCATTCTTTTCTTGATGGCAATTTCGCGGATGTGTGCAATCCAACGTTGCTCTTCTAACAAGTCGAGGTTCTGTCAAATGAGATCCAAGTTGATGTCTTTAGAAAAGTGTTGTTTCCTCTAACTGGGCTCTCCAACTTTAACCAGAATCATCGCCTCGCAACCATATGTTAACTTGAAGGAGGTTTCTCTAGTTGTAGAATACGGTGTAGTCCAGTAGGCCCAAAGGACATGATCGAGTTGTTCTACCCAATTTTCTTTGGTCTCGTCTATCCTCTTTTCAAGGCCACGAAGTAATACCTGATTGGTGGCTTCAACCTGGCCGTTTATCTTCGGATGTTCCATTGAGGTGAAGTGTTGTTTGATAAGTAACAAACATGGAGAAGAGACTTTTGAAATTTTTTCAATGAACTGGGTGCCGTTGTCCGTGACAATGGACTCTGGGACCTCGAACCTGCTAATGTTGTTTCTTTAAGTGAACTTCTGAATATGAGCCAAGGTAATGGTAGACAATGGCTCTGCTTCAATCCACTTAGTGAAGTAGTCCATTGCTACTACTAAGTATTTTAGTTAGCCAGATGCTTCGGGAAAAGGACCTAGGATGTCCATCTCCCATTGATAGAATAGCTAGGGTGTGGACATCATCGATAACTCTTCTAGAGGTGTTGAGTAAACATCTGAGAACCATTGGCATTTGTCATATTTCTGAACATGGTCCATTGAGTCGGCCTCTATACTGGGCCAATGGTATCCAACCCTCAACGCCTTCCAAGCTAGTGCCTTTCCTCTAAGGTGGTGTCCGCTGCTTTCTTCGTGGATCTCTGCTAAAACATATTCAACTTCTTTTGGTCTGAGGCACTTTAGGAGGAGGGATGAAAAGCCGCAGTGGTACAACTAGTTGTTATAAAGGGTGTATTGTGCCACGGTCTATATTAATTTTTTAGCTTCTTTTTGGTCTTCGGGTATAATCCTATCTCAGAGATAGGCAACAATGAGGGTGATCCAAGTTTCTTGTTCTTTGAACAGGAGGACTTCAGAGTCTGTAATACTTGGTGCTAATAGGGTTTCTTGGATCATGAATCTGTTAGTTTTAAGGCTTTTTGTGCTGGCAAGCTTTGAAAGGATGTCGATGCGTGAGTTTTGCTTTCTAGGAGTGTGTTCAGTTTTAGAGCTGGAAAAACTCTCTAGAAGTTTTTTTCACCTTAATCAAGTATTTCTGAAGAAAGGGATCCTTAGCCTGGTATTATCCTTGAATATGGGAAGTCACTAGTTGTGAATCATTGCAGAGCACTATGTAGGTGGTCCCCATTTCTTTAGCCATAGTGATCCTGACAATGCAAGCTTTATATTCCACCTAGTTGTTTAAGATTGGAAACTCAAATCTTAGGGAATGCTCCAAAGTGAGTCCTGCTTCATTGTCTAGTATCAGCATGGCTCATCTCCCTTTAGGATTCAAGGAACCATCTACATAAATGATCCACAAATTCCTTTAGGATGGCTGGCATCCAATGTAAGTTCCACTAGGAAGTTAGATAACACATGAGCCTTTATTACCTGCCTCGACTCTTAAGTTATCATAAACTCTAAAAGTTCTATGGACTAGGCGATATTCTCCTTGTGAGGTCCGACTTATGTAATACCTACCGGATTGGTTGGTCCGTTCTCACCACGACGAGATGACATTGAAAGTATTTCCTAAGTTATCGTGTCATAGTCAGAAGTGCCAATGCCAACTTTTCAATTTTATGGTACCAGAGTTCGGGTCCTTGTAATATATTTCTCATAAATTACACCGGTTTGTGGCCATTGAGAGTCTCTCTTATCAAGACAGAGCTGACAACTTCTTCATTGATAGAAAAGTAGGCACATAAAGTTTTGCCGTGATCTGGCTTGTCAAGATTAGGGGTAATGCTAATGTAATTTTCAAATCTTTAAAGTGGCCTCGCATTCCGGGGTCCATTCAAAATCTTTTCCCTTTTTTTGGAGTTTGAACAAGGGAAGAAATTTGTGAGGGACTTTGGCTAGAAAATAAGTGAGTGCTGCTATCTATCCTATAAGTTGTTATACCTCCTTTATGGAGTAAGACTTCATATATTGAGCACTGTTTGGCATTTATCTAGGTTAGCCTCAATGCCACGATTTGTTAGCAGAAATCCTAAGAACTTGTTGGCTTGTACTTCGAAAGCACATTTTTTGGCTTTAGTTTTATATTGTGCCTCCAGAATTAGGCAAACACTTCTTCGAGGTCATGTACGTAGCTGCCGTTCTTCGGGGTCTTGATGATCATGTCATTAATATAAACTTTGAGCACTCTACCAATCTGTTCATCAAAAACCTTATTTATCATCAGTTGGTAGGTTGCTCCGACATTCTTCAACTTGAAAGGCATGGCCCAGTAATAGTAACTTCTCATTTCGGTTATGAATGCAATTTTTTCTTCGTCCTCCTGGTGCATAGAGATTTGATTATATCCAAAATAGGCATCCATGAAAGAAAGAAGCTAGAAATAGGATGAGCTATCTACTAACTTATCTATGTTGGGAAATGGATAAAGATCCTTAGGACATGCTTTATTTAGGTTTGTGTAGTTGATGAACATACACCACTTCCCGTTGGCTTTTTTTTACTAAGACAACATTAGACAAACAGGTAGTGTAGGAAACTTCCCTGATGAACTTGGCATCCAAGAGTTCTTTAACCTATTTTTGTATAATCTCCTACCTCTCTGGTCTGACTTTCCTTCTCCATTATGCAACTAGTTTGGCATCTTTTTTAATAGGAAGCTAGAAAGAAATAAACTCAAGACCCAACCCTAGCATGTCAGATGATGTCTAGGTGAAAAGGTCCTTATTTTTCTTCAGGAACACAATTAGTTGGAACTTCTCATCCAGACTCAGTTATCCTCCAATCTTTGTGATTTGATCTAGATTTACACCAAGTTGGAGGGGTTCTAGTTCACCTTCTAGTTGAGGCCAGGTTTCTTAGATCTACTCATATACATCCAACTCAATCAAGAGGATATTAATGACATTAGAAGTGACTAGACTAGACTTGTCATGTTTTTCCTTTTTCTTGGGCCCCTTTGTAATCTTGAGGCTCTTATTATAGCATCTCTGAGTCGTTAGTTAGTTTCCTTTGACCATGACAATCCTGTTATGTTAGTCAAGGAATTTCATCACTAAGTGCGATATGGATATCACGGCTCCAAATGCATTGAGGGAAGGGCGACTTAGGATCACGTTGTAGGCAGAAGGGTAATCCACCACTAAGAACTTAACCTTAAGTGTTTTAAATAGGGGGTCTTTACCTAAGGTTAAGTGAGTTTCCACATATTCCACTAGGGTGATTTTATCTTTAGTAAAACTAATCAGCTCGCTGGTGTACAAGATTAAATCCTTGCTCGAAAGCCCCAACTTCTAGAATAGATCCTAGAACATAATATCCACTGAGATCCTCTGGTCCACAAATATACGTCGAACTTTGGCAATGGTGATTATCTTGGATATAACCATAGGGTCATCATGATTTGGGAGCGTACTTCCGTAGTCATCTTCTGGAAAGGAAATAGGCAGAGTATTTCGTGATTCGTTCAATGGTTTGGAGATCAGATAGGAAGCCACACTCATGATTGCTCTAATAGCTTTCTCCCTTGTATTGGTAGATTCGCTGCTACTAGCAAAGCCCCTAAAATTGTATTAATTGTGCGAGTTACCTCCATATGGTGGCGATCCTCATTTTGGGTGGGCAGATCTCAAGGTTGTTCTCTATCTTGAGTTTGGGCATTTCACTGGGGTGAAGTTTTTCTTTGATGGTCATTTCTGGTCTGGGACTATATTCTTTAGTATGGGGAAGGGTTTATACAAGGACTGTAGGTTCATTTCTATAGTTTCTTTTTCCCCTGCCATTTTTATTTTGAGAATGGTGTACATAACGCCCTAAATGACCATCCCAGATCAAGGACTCAATTGTGTCTTGAAGGCAAATGTAGTATTCCGTTGTTTGTCTATAACCCTCATGGAAGATGTAGAACTTGGATTTATCCTTTTGTGCATGCTTCCTTAATAAGAGAAGTTTAGGGACATCTTGAAACTCTAAAGTCATCACTTCCTAGTAAATTTAGGATTGGGGTGCGTTAAGGGGGGTGTAGTCTTGGTACCTTCCTTTTGGGGGTGGTTTGGAGTTTCGAGGTTGTGAGGGGCCTTGTGCTGGCTTTGGTCTTGCCTCTTTGTTTTTATCAACATATTTTTCTTGAATGCATGATATCTTCCACGTTGATATATTTATTTGCCTTCGCCCTGAATTCATCATTATTCGGGGTTCCTTTTTTACAAGGGATGTGAAGAACGGATCAGAGCGGAGGTCATCTCTTATGTAGTGGACAACTAGTATTTCGTCCTAATCATGGATCTTCACATATTCCTTATTGAATTGGGTTATGTAGTCTTGGAGTGACTCTTTTTTTCCTTGTTTGATATGGGATAGGCATGATATGGATTTCAGCTGCACCTTACTAGTGGTAAAATGTAATAGAAAACATGAGTACAAACTTTCACAATTGACTATGGACTTCAAAGTTAGGGTTGTAAACCATCTTAAGGCGGCTTTCTTTAGGGAGAAGGGGAAAGCGTGACACATGAGTGAGTCATCACTCCCAACAAGCAACATGGCTGAGACATAAGCATCCAAATGCTCTTATGGTTCTGAGGTTCTATCATAGGCTTCAATGTTAGTGGCATATTTGAAGTGCCTTGGGATCTCGTAAGCCATTAGATCGTCTGAGAATAATTAATTCTGTTGGACCATTATTCTTCATCGTCCGTGATCTTGCTCCTTGGGTTATTGTTTCTATTGGTTTTTTATTTCTGTGACCGGGCTCCGTTATCCTGGAGTTTTCAAGATCGCGGGCCCCATCGCATACCGATCCCCTTCTAATATTATGGTTTCTGTGCGAAACTTGGTTTTTGTCTTCTTTTTCTATGTGGATGGATCTTTCTAGTTTGTGGATGTATTCATCCTGAAGACGAATTAGGGAGATCAGTTTTTGACATGACAATCTAGCTAGGATCGACTCATCCTGCTAGGATTGACCACCTTCGTTATTTTCCTTGGCACCTAAGCATTGTAGAGCCGATATCTGGAGTCTGACTTTTCCTAATGGGGCTCTGTATCATCCAAGTCATTACCTGGTTAGAACACGCCACGGTGGATAGGAAGGCTTCTCATTGGAGAGAGAAGCCTTTTCACTGTCAGGCCTAGGTTCTGGTTGGGTAGCGATTGGATCTTGAGCAGCAGCAGAGTTGTGATGGTGGCTAGTAGGTTTTTGTTTTTGTGTGATTTTGTCAGGTGGTTACCATGCTGGAGACAAATGGGATTCGAATTTTATCGTTTCCCACACACAGTGCTAATGTTCTGAATGGATCAGAGTGGTTTACCTAAAAAGGTTTTTTGGTGAATAGGTTGTGGTGTTTTCCTCTGTAGTACAATGGTCAGAGCGGTGGTGTAGATGGAAAGGGTGTACTTGCAAAAGAAACTCTAACACTCAAGTCAGGCAATGCACTAAGAGGTAGTATTAGGGTTCAGAGAGTTACCTGAGTGATCAAGCCTGATATTTATAGGGGAATATTGCTTAAGGGTTAAGCAGAATGGGGAGAATTACCATTTTTGAATTCTCATTAATGAGTAGTTATGATTGATTGAGGGATATGTTTAACATTCCTATTTTTGTGAAATTCGCTGTGTGCAATTGCCCTTTAATTCTCATAATTGTCGCATTACAGGTGGTGTTGACTCAGCATAGGGTCCTTGGTGTCAGCAGTGCCAGGGTGCTTTACGTTGGTCGGGATGCCCCCAAGAGAAATGAGTCTGGATCCTAATCCAAAACAATTACCATCTTGATAGGGCTCATACTAACTACTCTTAGCCTATAAATAAAGGCTTTGAAGGTGATAAGCACTACAACAAAAAAGATTTTTAGTGGTAATAAATATGCCTTTTAGCGGTCATAATAATTGCTGCAAAAACTTTTACTGGCAATTAATTATTTTTCACTGTATCCCGTGTTAGTAAAGCTTTTCATGGTCATTATATGGAGTGTCAGTAAAGACTCCTTTTATGGCTGGTAAAAGTGATGCCTTTTAGCGGTAATTATTTGCTAGCCATTGTAATGGCCGCTAAAATAGTCCTACGTTTGGCTTTGCTAGGTCTTTTAGCGGCCTTTGTTATTGCCAGTAAAGACTCATTGTATTATCGATTAAAAGTTTTCCTTTTACCGACAAATGTAATGGCCACTAAAAACTGCCCTGGCTGCTAACATAGGAACCCCATTTTGATCTGGTTTCAGGGTTATCAACTTGCCATCATTACCCTTAGTTTTAGCAAAGTATGCCTTGCCTTGCCTCCACAATTTCCCCTTCCTCTTTATAAATGGCACATTTCAAGCCATCTTACATGAATTTCCATTTCTTGAATACATATGTTCATAACACAGGTATACTGGTTAAAAGTTAAAAATAACAGCCAAGTAATAGTGATTTCCAAAGTGAAGTGATTACTTCCCAGTAATCTGCATGTAACCTCTTGATCTTTCTCTATAGGGCTATATAGATAGGGTTCCAATTTATCACAAATCCCTCCCTAGTTTGTTAGCTCTGAAATTCTAAGTCATCAATGCCGTCACTGTGACGATTCCTTTAGAAGTCTCCTTGTTAAGATATTTTTTAAAAGATATATAAAGGAATTCTTCTTCTTATTGTTCCTTTCTGATTTCATGCTTGATAAATTATTGCAAAGGACTTTCAATGTTTATTGCTCCTCTCTGGTAATTCTAATATATAATAGTCATTCTCATTATTTTTTTCATAGCATCAACCTTGCAATATATATATATATGTATGTGTATGTGTGTGTGTGTGTGTGGACACACACACACACACATAGAGAAATACATATTTGTATCCTCCATGATGACAACAATCATTTTCCTTTCTTAACTTGCTTATAAATAATACTACATACTTAAATAAGAAAGATTAAGGGTATAGACTTTATCAAATTAGTTTCACTACTTAACCAGTTCCAAAGCTTTTATGTAGTGCTCCTTATTTATAAGCTGTATAGTTTTCTACTTAGTGTGGCATATTCTAATGCTATGAAAATTTATTGCCCTATTTGACATTATCTTCACAATATGTGGACTGCTACTTACATTACAAATTGACAATATCAGAAAATATAAACAAAGACATTAGCTATATGCCTATACCACACAAGAGGATGAGTCTAGTGTTAAATACTTAACAAATGATAAAAATATAGAAAATTAGCACAGTCTACAACAAAATCAAGCACAATTTAAAAAATAAGCACTATATTAACATATTTTAAAGCAAGTGCAATACCACGAGGGGCTGTAGTATTTTCATCAACGCTATGTAGTTGAAATGGTCTCTATGGTGCTTGTAGTGCTCGTTCATGGCCACTATTGGCATCAGGGACCTAGTAAATATTAAGATGTAAGACAACAGAATAGTCTCATAACATTAAATTTTAAGAAAAATGTTAAAATCTTTGAAAAACTAACTTGTCCAGCTGAGCTTCTACTAAAATTTTGAGGCATAGATATTTGCAAGGGAGCAAATTTGCACATAACTTTTCTCACCCATGATAATTCTGACAGTAGCCTATCTTGATTTTCTTTCATCAAACTCATTTCTTCATTATGCTTTTCCTTTAACTCCTTCATCTATTGTTCTAACCTTTGGACAACCTCATTAGACAAATCATCTGCATCAATATTTCCTAGGGAAGATTTATTACCCCATAATAGAGAAAGGATTGGACTAAGTCCTAAACCACGGATATAACCACTTCTTTCACTTCCCAACACTTGGGAATACACATCTCCTTCCAAGCAATACTACCAGTAGGTTGTTCATTAGATGTCTCACCATTGCTCAATTTTTCTTTTATTATGTCCTAATCGCAATTAAGATAACAATTTATGACATAATCACATCCATATAAAAATATTTAAAATAATTTGAATACTAAACATACTAAACTTGTGAAGGATAAAATAGCATAAGAAATCTTACAACTGTCCTTGTAGACTCCTTATCCAATGGTTTACCATCCTTATGCTTTGTATGAGTTAATATGTAAATTTCTGCTCGTTGAGGCTCTATCCCATTTATAGCCTAATATAATTAAATTAATATCAAACAATTATGCATGAGACAAAAGGGCTTTAGAATCTTATATTTTATAATTCATACATGAAAAAAAATGTTCATGAATATTGGTTGGTTGAGATGGTGAGAGTGTTTGTTACTTACTAACTTGTCTATAATTTATTCAAATGTGTTAAGAGATTAGAAATAGTTAAATTATCATAAATCCGTCAGACTTAAAATATAATTTTTTTTAAGAAGCAGTCTGAAAAAAAAACTAGAAAAAAGTAAAGTATTTAACACAATACTCATGACTTTTCTATTAATTTTGCATCTACGTTAAAATCCAAAAAAGTCAACATAAGAGTGATGTTGTATTATGAACCAAAATATGAAAAATATAAGGATTGAACAACAAGGCCTTTATGGTATGTTTTTTTTTTTTTAAATATTGGGCTAAACCATTAGTTGGCCTAGGTAAGCATAGAATGGTATTGCGTAGGTAAACTATTGAAGAGCACATATATCATTATTCATATTCATTCATTATCAACATTCCACCTTGCTCTAACTAATTCTGCTACTTTACCCACATAGATAGAGCATAAAGGACAACCATAATAACAATGACCACGGTTGCTGTAGCTCCAAACACTAACACTAATCCATCTAATGGACTCAAATAGCACAAAACTACAGCAAAAACATCTAGCTATCTATTTGATTTGATCTTAACAACTCAGCACTTAATTCATCTAATGGACTCAAATTAAACATCTCCTAAGAAAGTAAAACAGCAAAAATTCAGCTTCATGGAATCTTTTCACAATTTTTTCTCTCTCTCTTATGAGTTAACAATATAATCCCTTAGTTACATAACATAACAACATTCATCTTGAAATCTATCCCATATTAATGGAGAAACAAGATCATCATAATGCAAGGTCATTAACAGAGAGAAGGATATTTTGCAATTATACATATAGGATATAAATTCCTCTTTCAAGGCCCTTAGAGAGTACAAATTTGAGGAGAATAATACAAACTCACAATTACACACAATAAGCAATATAAAGTTCGATGTTGCTTCAGTAAGAAGTTTTCATTACCATGTTATTCGAAATGAATACAAAAAGCATGAATGATAGATATCAGTTGACAATGTGTTAATATTTGAGTATTAAAATCACATCTCCAAATGGTTATTTTCCAAGTTTAAAAACTTAGAATATCACAATATTGTATTTGAATTTTAGAGTTTCAAAAACCACTTTCCTATACATATCAAAAACTTAGAATATCACAATATTGTATTTGAAAATAGAGTAGTAAGAAGAAGGTGAAAAGGAGTTGTGTCTCTGTTTTGATGGTGCTACCACGAGGTAAGTTTCTCCTCCATTTTTATGTGTTTCCAACCATGAACTGTGTTTTCCAGCACTTTTGCATATGGATGACTATAATATAAAGGTTCAAGTGTTGATTCTGTCTGTTTTTGGATGATTATTTTCTAAGGCAAATCTTTTTTGTATCATGAAAAATGAAACGCCATTCATAGTCACACCCCACTCAACCACTTGAAGTGTCACACCTGACATCAAAGACAAATATAGGAACCTCTTCACTCACACACCATCCTGCCTCGATCACCACTGCACTTGCAACACACACCCAAGCCACAACGAGCACTTCTTCCTCACCTAACTGAAACCACACGGCTACATAATCAGCACAAACACCCACAAACCTTCAAGCTCCTCACCATATACAGCATTTCAAACACACCCATAAAAGCACCACACTCATGCATAACACTTACACTAAACTCACGAACCACACTAAACCCTACTTGAACACACACATCCGATATATATATATATATATATATAACAAATAACAAAAAACAAACCCACAAATTAGTTCATATACAGAACCAAACCCCATCAAAAGAAAATGCCGAAGAAACATGAAGAATAGATTAGTAATAATACAAAGTTCCAAATTGACAAAGAACAAACCAAAAGAGAACTTCATCATAATACAATAGGTGCTAACCATAAAGGAATATAAAACCCACAAAATAAAAAGCACCACATTCACAGATTTTAAAACATAAAGAGAAAGAACTTGGTTGGTTCATTTCAAACTAAGTCAAAAATTAGTCAAGAGAACAAAGCCTTATTTTTTCAAGCCCATTATTATACTTCCTACAGTAGTGTCCTTAACCATCCTTTGAGTTTAGTTTGGGGTCTGTGGAGGGATTTAGAATAATGATCCTTTTGAGATTCAACAAGGGAAGGACACAATAAAATACGTATTAGTGTAAGCTCGTTGAATTATAATCCTAATATTAAGAACAAGCTCTTGTCTTTATATTCAGCATAATCTATGCATATGCTTCTGTTGGAAATGAATTTTATTTCAAGAACAAAACAACGGTTAGAGGCATAGCTTTGTGTGTGAGGAACTTGCTCTGTTTGACTAGTGAGAAAATATACATGTATGGAAGAAAGTGAGGGAAAATTTACCAGAAGGTGAAGATGGCGAACAATGTGAAGAATGTGACGCAACCCAAGTTTGAGCAGGAGCTGTGAAGATTGCAAACAAGGTGAAGACGCGAACAAGGGTTGTCAGAAATTTAACTATCAAAAGATTGCAAATAATTAACTATCAAATGATACTTTAACTATCATTTGATACAAAAAAAATTGCTCACAGATAGAGATCAGAAATTAGTAAAGAGTTGTCAGTCACAAATCCAAACACAAAACCATCACAATTCACAGATTGGCCCTAATCCCCCTAACTATCAACTCCACTCTTCTTGGGAAAAAATTGCCCTTTTCCTAAAGCTTGTCAAGTTCAAATGCTAATAATTGCAAACTAAAACGTTGTAGCTACTATTCAAGTGAGACTTTTTCAAAAAACAAATGCAAAACTAAAAGCACACTTTTTTTCCCAGTTTGATGTCAGTATTGTAAAAGGCAGAGGCTGATACAGATCATTTTTTGAACTCATGTATGAAGCATCAAGATTCAAGAAATATTTAATCTATTGAATATCAATATCAAAGAAGAAAATTAACAAAATGAACAAAATGAGTTAGAAATGAACAAAATGAGTACATACAAGGGTGAATGAACAAGGGAAGAGTATTTTACCAGACAAAATGAACAAAATGAGTACATACGATTGAGAGGAGGACGGCACAGCAATGGCTAGAGGGGGCGCACAAATGAACTTCACGGAGGCATGCACAAATGAACAAGGGTGAATGGATTAGGGCTCAATGGGGTCATTGTTGAGAAATTGATCTATGGAAGAGAAGGTTTGTACAAGGTTTCCCATTGTTGAGAGAGAAAGAGAAAGTATGAGCAGAGAAGGAGAGTAGCGTGCGTGCCGCGAAAATTTTGTGAAAAAGAGAAAAGAAATTAAGGGAAATGTGTATCTGCCACGCGTAAATTATCTACCATTTCCTGGCCATTTTACTTAATTGCCGCTATAAGATGCCTTATTAATGGCTAATAAATATTTGCCGGAAGAGTGTCATATAAGAAAGGTTATTACCGGTAATAAGTTAATGACCGCTAAATAATGGCCACTAAAAGAATTTTTTGTTGTAGTGAAGAAGTTTGAAGAGAAAGTAATTTGTGAGATAACATCAGAAAACTAAGATATAGATTGAGATAAGAAGTTAAGAAATTAAGTAAGGAAAAATAAGAGATAAAACTTAATCTAGATGAGATTACAAAGCT
Organism: Ormosia semicastrata; assembly: GCA_029884595.1. Lineage (NCBI taxonomy): Eukaryota > Viridiplantae > Streptophyta > Magnoliopsida > Fabales > Fabaceae > Ormosia > Ormosia semicastrata. The sequence continues at coordinate 10,123,956 of JAQQTO010000062.1, read as the reverse complement.
ACTACCTTGAACTTATAAATAGAAGTATAAGGGAGTCACTTAAAACACATTCAGATTCTAAAAAATGCATTTCAGAAATGGATTAAGAGAGATGAGAGCAGAACTTCAGTGAAAAATAGAAATTAGAGAGATCACATAGAGAGATGGGAAACACGTGATTGAGTCTCAATCAAGGAGTATGTAGAATTTTGTTTTTCTACTTTTCTTTAGTGTACTAAAAGGTAACATCTGCTATTTTAGCCATGTTCTATTTCACTAAGATTTCAATGCTCACTGAACGTTTGTTTTTTATCTTTCGTGCCATGGATCTGCTATCATGCTGTATGCAATGAGTGGTTATAATATTGAGTATATATTTTGATTTTGCTCACTTTTAACCCAACGCATTTATCAAGCCAGTAACATGTGTTGATCGTCTTGGGCGTGATGAACGTGGAGGGAGTAAAGACTCTTTAAATGTTCATGTCTACTAAAAACAATACTTGGTTACCTTTTGCAACTTAAGTTTTATATAGATACGAGTTGTGAACTTCTACACATTTGTCGTTGTAGTATTGGTGCCCTCCTAAATTTTGGCCATTTATGGTTGCTTATTATTTAATTAACTATTTTGTGACTTTATTTTTATGAATATCATTTTGTTGGGAATCGCAGATACATCACGCAGCAAAAAAAGAATTCCCACTAAGGATCCATGCGAAAAAGCCATAATCTGAGTTTTTTTAAAAATGTTTACCTCTTGAAGTGTGATATAAGGAAGTGACGTGAATCACCAACACTGTAACAGCGACGATGTCTCTCTGGTATCCACATGAACAGACCCACGAACGTCCAACATTCACAAAAAGGAACCTCGCATCTCTCACATAGTGCTAGCTGCGAAGAGAAGAGAAGAAACCTATCACTCTCTCTCACACTACCAAGGTGCGGCTAGGGTTCTGTGATGTGTGTCTTAGCAGCCCCTTAGCAGTACTATTTATAATAGTGACTGCCTTAAGTGAGTGTGAGCAGCAGCAAGGTAAGCTTTGTAACCCTAGACTCATCTGTTATGAGTCTGGCCCATATTTGGATTTGAGTCCAACTTGGATCTATTGCTCCAATTTTAGTCTATTCTATGTGTGTGACCCTGCAAGTTATCATTATGTTGGCAGTAATATTAAAATCACATTTTAATATTATAAGCAGTGAGCAGTATCTAGCAACACATCGCTGCTACCCAAGTAATGAGAATATCAGTGATTTGACATAACTTTTTCGCAACTAATGTTTCCGTGTCGTTTAGTCCCTTTGTCAAGATATCTAGATTGAACACAAGGCATGGAATGCATCACCCTTGTATAGTTTAATCATTCATTTCCTGATACTCGAGTAGACTTTGTAACAACAAATAAAATCAATATCTCATATTGACTTATTTGAGCATGGCCATGCATTTCGTAGTCTCACTCAATCAGGGGGCCCGAAGATATCGCTCCTGTTATGTAGGAGTGACAAATCCCATCTAGGTCACTCACATCCCTCTGCATGATTCGTGGTATATCCAATAACCAACTTTATAATCACCTTGTTACAGATGACGTTTGATGACATTAAAACACACAACTCCTCATGTAGGAATCGTAGTGATTTCAGGTCGAAGAACCACAGACACCATTGTCACTATGAGAATCGCTTATGACACTCACATAACGATCCATGTAGTGTTCTCATGGTGGGTCAGTCCAGTACATCATTACTCTAATATATACCTATGTGAAGACTTGATATCTCATATCCATGACTCGTGAGATGTGGTCACCAGTCTATGCACATACTAGTCTCAATGCATTATTGTTGTCCTACTTTACAATAATACTTGGCTAGGGACATTTAAGAATAGTGTTCTAATTTAATCCAATAGGATCTAATGATCAATTCAACAACTTGATGTCCTATGGCATCAAACTTACTATTCTAAAGACTTTATTATATTTATTAAAAAGAACATAATAAACGAAATACCTCATATATTAAAATTAGCATAATAGAATGTATGTAAATACAAACAAATGTACAAGCCTCTAGGGCATACACCAACAATCTCCCACTTGCACTAGAGCCAATCAGGCATACGTCTAATGCCTAAAGACCTAGTGTGACCCTCATGCTTCTGCTGTGTAAGAGGCTTCGTTAGTGGATCAACAATGTTATCATCTATTGGTACTCTGTATATCTTCATATCTCCTCTATCGATGATCTCTCGAATGAGATGGAAGCGCCTAAGTATATGTTTGGATCGCTGGTGAGATCTAGGCTCTTAGCTTGTGCAATGGCTCCATTATTATCACAATAGAGGTCCACTAGGTCCATAATATTAGGAATTACGCTAAGTTCAACAATGAACTTCTTGATCCAAACAGCCTCCTTTGCCGCATTGGAGGCAGCAATATACTCACCCTCTGTGGTAGAATTGGCGATTGTCTCCTACTTTGAACTCTTCCAACTCACAGCCCCACCATTTAGGCAAAAAAACATAACCCGATTGTGATCTGGAGTCATCCTTATTGGTTTGGAAACTAGCATCAGTGTAACCCTTTATAATTAGCTCTTCCTCGGCTCCATATACCAAGGATGTTCTTGACAGCAGTCCAGTGACTCTCATTGGGATCATATTGGTACCTGCTCGTCATGCTCAAAGCATACGAGATGTCTGGTCGAGTACATAACATGACATATATAATAGATCCAATTGTAGATGCATATGGAATCTTGTTCATGTGATCCCTCTCGTCCTGGGTGGAAGGGGATTGAGCCTTAGATAGGCTTACACCATGTGACATAGGTAAGAGTCCTTTCTTGGATTCATGCACGTTAAATCGTCTTAATACTTTGTCTATGTACATACTCTGACTTAGGCCAAGCAGTCTCAGTGATATATCTCTATAGATCTTGATACCTAACATATAGGTGGCTTGGCCCAAGTCCTTTATAGAGAAGCAGTTCCCTAACCAAGTCTTTACAGACTGTAGGATAAGGATGTCATTTTTGATGAGTAGTATGTCATTTACATACAATACCAGAAAGACAATAGTGCTCCTACTAACCTCTTTGTAGACACAAGATTCTTCTTCATTCTTGATAAAACTAAACTGTTTTATTGTATCATCAAAATGAAGATTCCAGCTTCTGGAAGCTTGCTTCAATCCATAATAGATCGTTACAACTTGCACACCTTTTTAGCATCCTCTGGAATGGCAAAACCCTCAGGTTGTGTCATGTATACATCCTCGAGAAGATTTCCATTAAGGAAAGCAGTTTTGACATCCACTTTCCAGAATTCATAATAATGGTATGCTGCAATAGCAAGTAAGATTCGAACGAATTTAAGCATCGCAACTGGGGAAAATGTCTCATCATAGTCTACATCATGAATTTGTTTAAAATCTTTAGCCACCAATCCCGCCTTAAAGGTATACACATTACTATCTATGTCAATTTTCTTCTTGAAAACCCACTTGCACCCAATGAGTTTTACCCATTCAAGTAGGTCAACTAAGGTCCATATCTGGTTGGCATACATGGAATCCATTTCAGATCTCATGGCCTCAAGCCATTTCTCAGATTCTGGGCCAATAATGGCTTCCTGGTAAGTCACAGGCTCATCATGATCTATGAGCAATACGTCACCTTGTTGGGTCATGAGAAATCCATATCTCTCTGGTTGATGACGTATCCTGTTAGGCCTACGCATGTCTTATGCTACTAGAGTAGGTTGCTGTTCCACAACATTTTGTGGAGGCTGCTCTATTTCCATCATCGGTTCATTACTACTCTGTGAACATTGAACTTCTTCAAGTTCTATTTTCCTCCCATTGGTTCCTTTGGAGATAAACTCCCTTTCTAGAAACACAGCAGCCCGTTCGACAAATACTTTGCCCTCGGTAGGATTATAGAAATAGTATCCTTTGGTTTCCTTGGGATAACTCACAAAGAAGCATTTATTTGATTTGGGTCCAAGCTTATCAGAAACTTGATGTTTCACATAAGCTTCGTAGCCCCAAATCTTCATGAAAGACATACTGGGCCGTCTCCTAGTCCATATCTCATATGGTGTCTTTTGAACCGTCTTAGATAGAACACAGTTAAGTGTGAAAGCTACTGTTAACAGAGCATGTCCCCAGAAGGAGCCTGGAAGGTCTGCATGATTCATTATGGATTAGACCATGTCCAATAAGGTACGGTTCCTCCTTTCAGAGACACCATTCCATTGTGGTGTTCTTGGTGGAGTGAGTTAAGATATTATCCCACACTCTTTCAGATGATCATCAAATTGTTGGCTTAAGTATTCACCTCCTCATTCTGATCGAAGGATTTTAATACTCTTGCTAAGTTAGTTTTGTACTTCATTCTTGAACTCTTTGAACTTTTCAAAGGATTCTGATTTGTGCTTCATAAGATATACAAATCCATATCTACTGAAATCATCAGTAAATGTAATGAAGTATTAAAAATCACCTTTAGCAAGTGTGTTTAGTGGCCCACATACATCACTATGTATAAGGCCTAAAAGATCACTAGCCTTTTCACCTTGTCCAGTGAATGGGGCCTTTGTCATCTTCCCCAATAAACAATATTCGCATATCTCATATGATTCGAAATCAAACGAGTCCAAGAATCCATCTTTATAGAGTTTGGAGATGCATTTCTCATTTATGTGGCCCAAACGACAATGCCAGAGAAAAGTTGGGTTTAGATCATTTGATTTAAACCTCTTTGTATTTATATTATAGACGGACGTTTTGAGATCAAGGACATAAAGTCCATTACTCAATTGTGCACTACCATAGAAAATATCATTCATATAAATAGAACAACATTTGTCCTTTATAATAAAAGAAAATCCCTTCTTATCCAAACAAGAAATAGAAATGATATTCTTGCTAATAGCAAGTACAAAATAGCAGTTCTCTAACTCTATTATAAGCCCAGTAGGCAAAGATAATAAGTAAGTCCCTACAGCTAATGCAGCAACCTTTGCTCTATTTCCCACTCGTAGGTCGATTTCGGCCTTAGTCAATTGTGTACTGCTTTTTAGATACTGCACATTTACATAAATGTGAGATCCACATCCAGTATCTAATACCTATAATGTAGAAGTAGATAAATTGACTTCTATAACAAAAATACCTGAAGTGGAAGTCTCACTTCCCTTTTTCTTCTTGAGCTCCTCCAGGTACTTGGCACAGTTCCTCTTCCAATATCCGGTCTGACCACAGTGGAAGCATGTACCTTCCTTAGCCACTCCGCCCATTGGTTTTAAGCCAGAAGTGCTGGGTTTGGACTTATCCTTGCCCTTGCCCTTCCACTTGCCCTTGGGCTTTTTCTGCTGTTTCTTGCCCTTATTCTTTTGGACCATCATTATAGCCTTTCCCTTGCCTTTATTTATGTTTTGCTCAGCAGTTCTCAATATGCCTAGCAGCTCTGGTAGTGATTTGTCAATTTCATTCATGTTATAGTTCATGACAAATTGACTAAAATTTTCCGGCAATGATTGCAGGACTATGTCAGTGGCCAACTCTTGGCCCAACGAAAAACCAAGTCTCTCTAGGTTTTTAATGTACCCAATCATCTTGACTACATGAGCACCAATAGGGCTTCCTTCTACCAACTTCTACTGAAACAGTGCTTTTGAGACCTCATATCTCTCATGCCTGACCTGTTATTGATAGAGCTTCTTAAGGTGTATGATCATATCGTAGGCATCCATGTTCTCGTGTTGCTTTTGGAGCTCAGAGTTCATGGTGGCCAACATTAGACATCCGACGTCCAAGGCATCATCTTGATGCTTCTTATAAGTATCCTTTTCAATTCTAGGGGCATTAGCAGCAGGTGGCTTAGGAATAGGCTATTCTAGAACATATAGTTTTTTCTCTTGCTTGAGGACAATCCTCAAATTCCTGTACCAGTCTATGAAATTCGTTCCAGGTAACTTGTCCTTCTCAAGGATGGATCGCAGTGATAAGTTACTTGATGTGTTTGTTGCCATGGTAATCTATCAACAGAAATATGCAAAATATAAGTATCATGCCATAAACATATTTAATGAGGTCTTTTAATTAAATATGCCTCCCATTATTTTATTCAAGTCAATGACCCTCAGAATTGACTCAAAAAATCCCATTGAAATATTTTCGAGTGGGCCAAGATCTATATTTCACCTAGTTTTGAGTCAGCTTTGGCTGATCACTCAAAATTTAGTTATTTAGGTAGGAAACACTTTCCTATTACATCATATGTAACTCTTGGATAGTTAGGTAAATAACACTTATTTCAATCCATCTAATGGACTAAAACCCAACTTCATGCCTCTAAGCCTTCAATCCTATTGAAATGGCCTAGTTAAGTCAGACCCAATGGTTGGTAGTTGGATATTACCCTTATCCCATCACGTCTTACTAATATAGATAAAGGCATCTTGCTTTGGCAGACCTACACTTGATCGATACTAGTCTTGAAAAGTACCACATATTGGAAGGCATCACTTAGTGACTTAATATTTGCTTTGAGGAATTTTATTATTATTATTATTATTATTATTATTATATCTCACCATTTATTAAACTATTTATCATACCATAAACATCATCCATGCATCTCATACATATAAAGCATATAATAAAAGTGACATGGTTATGGCCCCCTAAGAGAGTAGCATAAACAAAGTCAGCTTCACCAAGCGTCTCCCACCAACGTCCTCACTTGATGCCATCTTCTTGCCTCCACATCAAGATTACATTATATAGAAACTTCTTTTACATTCGAGGGGAGTTAGGTGAGAAGAGAATGTATAATCAGAATGTAGAGAGAAAGGCACAACACATAGGTCGTATTTATAAAAACCAAAATAGCATAAAAGGAGGACTAAGGCCATAACCATGCACTATGCATCACAAAGAACATACAAACTCAAAACAGTAATACATTATTATTTTTGTGAGTCATAAAAATGGATAGAAAATTTTGCTTTCGAATAATACACACTATGCAACGGGGTTTGGGGCAGTGCCCCAACCACGGGGGTCCCTCTTGCACCTCCCTTAATGGCTAGGGTATTAACACTTGAACCCTAAACTCGAAAATACATGAACACTTCATACACCGTGGGGAACCCTTGTGCCGTTGTTCAACATTTGAATCCTTGCGCCTCCCTTGATGCTGCTGCTGCAAAATAGGAATAGGATTTCCAAAACCCCTTGCACTGTGCTGCTTATGCAGAAACAAGGATTCCATAACCCTTGCTGTCACAAACCAAGAACAAGGTTTCTTAAATCCTTGCGTCGCGCATTAAGAACAAGGATTCCACAACATTGTACGTATCACATACATACCAGAAAGCTTTGCAAAAACATACATCTCACAATAAAATGATTTTCATAAAACATATGAACATCTTCATGGGTTTTTGAAAACAACATCATAGTTTTGCATACATCACATAAAATAGAATATGTTTTCACAAAGGGGTTTCATTCGTTTTTCTGAAATAAGATATTAAAGATCATATCTTTTATCAAAAAACAAGAACAACAACAACATATTATCTTATGCAAAATGAAAATAGAAAACCGAATCATGGTTTCGCAAGATGCTCTGATACTACTGTTGGGAATCGCAGATACATCACGCAGCGAAAAAAGAATTCCCACCATGGATACATGCGAAAAAGCCATAACCTGAGTTTTTTAAAAATGTTTACCTCTTGAAACGTGATCCAAGGAAGTGACGTGAACCACCAACACCGTAACAGCAACGATGTCTTTGTGGTATCCACACGAACAGACTCACGAATGTCCAACGTTCACAAAAAGAAACCTCATGTCTCTCACACAATGCTAGCTGCGAAGAGAAGAGAAGAAACCTGTCACTTTCTCACTCACTTTTACCAAGGTGCGGCTAGGGTTCTATAATGTGTGTCTTAACAGCCCCCTAGTAGTACTATTTATAATAACGACTGCCTTAAGTGAGTGTGAGCAGTAGTAAGGTAAACTGTGTAACCCTAGACTCATCTGTTATGAGTCTAGCCCATATTTGAATCTGAGTCCAACTTGGATCTATTGCTCCAATTTTGATCTGCTCTATGTGTGTGACCCTGCAGGTTCTCATTATGTTGGTAGTAATATTAAAATCCCATTTTAATATTACAAGCAGTGAGCGGTATCTAGCAATACATCGCTACTGCCTAAGTAATGAGAATGTCAGTGATTTGACATAACCTTTCCGTAACCAATATTTCCGTGTCGTTTAGTCCCTTTGTCAAGATATCTAGATTGAACACAAGGCATGGAATGCATCACCCTTGTATAGTCTAATACTTCGTTTCCTGATACTTGAGTAGACTTTGTAAAAACAAATGAAATTGATATCTCATATTGACTCATTTGAGCATGACCATGCATTTTGTAATCTCACTCAATCAGGGGGCTTGAAGATATTGCTCCTGTTATGTAGGTGTGACAAATCCCATCTAGGTCACTCATATCCCTCTGCATGATTCGCGGTATGTCCAATAACTAACTTTATAATTACCTTGTTACAGATGACGTTTGATGACATTAAAACACATTACTCCTCATGTAGGAATCATAGTGATTTCAGGTTGAAGGACCACAGACACCATTGTTACTATGAGAATCACTTATGACACTCACGTAATGATCCATGTAGTGTTCTCATGGCGGGTCAGTCTAGTACATCATTACTCTAATATGTACCCATGTGAAGACTTGATATCTCATATCCATGACCCGTGGGATGTGGTCATCAGTCTATGCACATATTAGTCTCAATGCATTATTGTTGTCCTAATTAATAATAATACTTGACTAGGGACATTTAAGAATAGTGTTCTAATTTTATCCAATAGGATCTGACGATCAAGTCAACCACTTGATGTCCTATGGCATCAAACTTACTATTCTAAGGACTTTATTATGTTTATTAAAAAGAACACAATAAATGAAATGCCTCATATATTAAAATTAGCATAATAGAATGTATGTAAATATAGACAAATGTATCAGCCTCTAGGGCATATACCAACACATTTGACGGCAATTATTGAGGAATTAATTCTCCACAATAATAATACTTTGGTGTATAATATCTATTGAACTCATTCCATTAATTTTGTCTCTGTTGTTATTCATCTTTTCCCTTGTTCATTTTTCTTTTTTATGGACTGAGATTTTGATGATGGAATACTCAAAATTAGCTGAAGTAACGGTAAAATTCTTGGCTTTCGAAGGTAAGGAGATCTCTTAAATTTTGTCAAAAGCACTAGCGGGGCCTTAGATGATCTCCAATAAGAATCTTTACCCATTCTTTTTGTATTGTCATCTTATTTGTTTAAATGTTATGGTTTAAGAATTCCAATGACAGAATAACCATAATTAGCTGAAGTAACAATGAAATTATGGCTTTCTTGAGTGAGAACTGTCTCTTAGATTTTTCCAGAAGCGTAGGCAGGGCCTTAAATGATCTCCAATAAAGTTTTATTCTAAACATTTATTGAATTTAATGTGTGTCATCTTACACTTTACACTATAAAGATTAATTTTTTTAAAAAAAAACTTGGTTAATGATGGAAAAATTGGGAGATGATTGAAGTGACGATCGTTAAACTCTTTCCAATACTATTGAGGCTATTATTATTATAGTTAGTCAGAAGCGTTGGCCGGATCTAATTTTCACAATTAAAATAAATAAATATTTTTGGTAAAAATAATGATAAAAATAAATGTAAGTAAATTCATATATCCCCAACCTTATGATTGTGGTGAACCTTTTCAATCAAAACCTTTTGTGAAATTATTTCAACATCATTTTTTATACATTTTAAATTAAAATTTTGTTTGACCCTTCTTTTATAAATTATTTTCTTGAAAAAAAATTTAAGTCACCAATTTCATATAACATATTGTCGGGTTTAAATTTGTTCCATAAAATATTGGCTATTTAGCCACTTATTCCTTATAATAGTCATTTTTTATTTTTGATAATATGCTTGACAAAGTGGGACATTTAAAAATAAAAATAAAATTTTGTTTTGAATGAATAAGACTAATTTAACTAAGTTAGTAGATAACATTATATTAAATAGATAACTATTTTTCTAATAGATGATGTAGGGTGATAATACTTTCTTTACTAGCAATCAACCCTCAAAGTTAATCTCTAAAATGTAGATAATATTTTTTGACGTATATAGTTGCACCATTCCATTTTAATGGATAAAGCGATAGGTGACGACTCCTAACTTTTTAGTTGCCTACTCCCCTGTTTCCTTGGGGACGATTACGACAACCGACGACTCCACTAGGGACAATAGAGGGTTAAGCTATAATTTTGATCTCTTGTTATCTACTTATTTAATTATTGGTCCATGTTATTTTGTTTGTTTTATTCTTCATATGCCTGTGTTTGCACATTACGTGCTTGTGACTTGTGTAGATTGGTTTGTATGTTCCCTTACTCATAAATTTGCACTACACTTGCAAAGCCCAATACCCAGGCTTGATACCTTGTAGACTTAGATAGAGGATTAAGTAGTGTTACTTTGAGAGACCTTCAGTCTCTGTATAGGCCCATGAAACTCCATCACTCAAATTTAGCCCTTTCTGATTGTAGCCTATGATAGGTGAGGATTAGGGACCCTTGCTAGCCAAGGTGTTGATGACAGTAAGGGCAATTTGGAGACCTTTTATCTACTAGAGGTCATAGAACTCAAGCTTTCACTTAATAGAATGACCTTAGAACCACCATGGTTTATGGGACTTATCTTTTAGGATAATGTCGAGCCTAGGTTTGTCTTTTCATAGGACACATCGTGGAATTATTCCCACCATTGGCTTTTTTGCATTTCATTAGTTTTGTTTTTCAAATTGATGTTACGTTGTATTTTTACATAATTTCATTCTTTCCCTTGAAAAAGAAAAATCTTTTTCTCCTTTCCTTTTCGCATCTGTTATTGCATTTTTTTTTCTAAAAAAATAAAAAAATGTGAATGAAAGATTTGAGAAATGATATTTCCCATCACTATTGGTTTAGAATTTTTAGAGGTCACCATTGTGCCACAATGTAAGTTTGTTTGCAATCTAATTCAAACCCGCTCTCATTCACGCCTTCAACCAAATCTCGATTTATCAATCTATCCAACAATGAATTATGGCCTTGGGTCACAGCCAAGACCAGTTGTTTTCACAGTAGAAAGTTTTTATCATCTAGCTTAATCGAGATAAAATGAATTTTTTTTACCAAATTAGAATTGGTGGTGGTGCCAGTTAAAGCTACTGTAGAGTTCTCCATGGATTTAAGCTCTGGATACCATATTAGAATTCTAGCTAAGAAAAGAAAGTTCAGGAAAGTGCAAGAAAGAATGAGAAAGCATGAGAAAGTGTAAAGAAACATAGAGAGAGAGAACATCAAATAAGAAAGAATTTTTTTTTGTTATTCACTAAATTATGAAAAAAAATTAACCTAATTTTTTTTATGAAAGTTTATACTTTTTTAATATTTATATAGGCTCTTTTATTTAGACAATTGTAACCAACTCTTAATAGTGATAACTAATCTCAACTGATTGTCTAACCAACACATAACTTTCTAACTAAAAACTCCAGCTCAACAACATTGTGACAGATTGGCACTATATATATATATAGGGAGTATATCATATAAGAGGATTGATTTATTATGAGAGATAAGAGGAGTTTCTTACAGTCATTAGATCAAAATTAACGACTAATATTAAAAACCCAAAGATAACCTAATTTAATGATTTGAGATAATAATTAATTGTTACTTTAATAAGGAGAAATTATAGTATAGTAATGAAGAGAGAGAATTTGAATTTCACTACTCATTAAATTATAATATTCATGGGAAATTAAACATAATAAGTTTTTAATATTTTACTTTAAATATTTATTTTTTAAAACATATTGTGTAACACCCTAACCTTAGATACCATAGTATATTGAGATATATGATAGTAAACAGAGTTAAGCGTGTTACTTCTATTTCATTTAAGCATAAAACTTAAACTCATAATAGCATACATGTCATTATGGAGAACCTCAAAGGAAATAGAGATATATGTTTATACATATTTAGCCTTAAAAGGGCAATTATAATATATAATATCTTTGTACATCTCACAGCCAAGAGTAAACATAAATACAAATATTTGACAAAAGAAAATGGCTATCTAATCCATTTGTTTCTTTCTCTTTTCCTTTGAAGAACATTGACCTGGAATTATATGGAAACACAGACAGGGTGAGAATTTGTAATCCTCAGTATAAGTATTCCAAAACCATCATTCATAACAATAGGAATACAATCATAACAATATGAAGTAAGACATGTTATAAAAGCTCATACGTGGCTCATCTTTAATAAATTAAGAAGTCAAGCTATATAAACATTCATGAATCATTAAAGACTCAAGCTACTATAATTACAATGATCCATTAAGGAATCAAGCTAAATACATTTCTATGGCCCATTATAGGAAACCAAGCTAATTTCATATTCAAGGTTCGTTTAAGAACCAAGCTATAACCTAGCAAGGACCAATCAAGGAACCAAGCTAATTGGTTACCATAGCTCACCTAAGAACCAAACTGTTGTTTTCTTTCATAGCTCCTCAAAGGAACTAAGCTCATGCCTTCATCACTTATCAAAAGAAACTTATCACATCTATTAGTATCTAACTTCATACTAAAAATATGTATAAAAGTCTCTATTGAAACACGAGTATTCATTTCCTACCTTAAATAAGCCTTACATGAAGCCCAAGGATGTTAAGCTATGTTTCTATAAGTTCCTAACCCTTATCCCTCTTGAGAAGTTGGCTAAAACGAGCCAAGAATTCTAATTTTTAACTTGCCATAGCCGATTATGGAGTCTTGGCAACTGGTTATGGAGCACCTGATGTGCTTCTTATGTCTCTGTCTTCAATCAATAACCGGTTATACTTCCATTCTAACCGGTTATCAAGTCAGAATGCCTAATCGGTTATGGCTTTATCCATAACTTCCTGTAACACACAGATAATCAGTTATGGACTATTCATAATCGGTTATCTGCTGTGTTTTTCAGTAGAAGAACAGGGCAACCATGGTCCTCCCTCCTCCATTATCCTATATAAACCCATGGAAAACACTTTACAACATAAATGCTGCCCAAAACTAGTCTAGATGGGGTTCCATAACAATAATCAAGTCATCAAACATGGATTTACATTATCATGCTTCAAAGAAATATCCATTACTCAACTCTTAACTTAAGCTTACAAATGGAAGTTTCTAAGCTCATAATCCATAACCTTACATAGGTTAAGCTAAAAACAATCCAAACTCAGCCATTAATGGCACTAAGCAATCTAGAAGATGACCTAAGTCCCTTCAACCCATTATTCATCCCTCAACATACAACATGCTTGAAGATGAAGATAGCTAGAGATGTTCATATAGGTTCAAGCACCCTTACCTCACTTATAGTCTGGATAATGGTAATCTTCAAACCTTGGCTTTTGCTTTTGCTTTTCTCTTCCTTCTCTCATTTTCCTCTTCTTCCTCTACATTTCTTTCTCTGTTTTTCTACTCTGTAGTAGCTGACGTTGTTAACATGAGAGAAAGAATGAAACAAGTGTGAAAAGGAATGAAAAACAAGACAATGAAGTCAAATATCTCAACTGGAACATACGAGAACCATGAGTCATAAGTGACTAGCTATGTTACTAACATTATATCTGTTAAGAACACTTAGATTTTAAGAAATCAACTTTCCTAACTTCCAACAACTTTAGAATAAATACTAAGATTCATCTAAATTATTGTATCATCATTTTCATGATTTTCCATATTTGCTACCAAGCAAGCCGGTATTAAAACACACAACTAATATGCTTAAAAATACCAAACTAACTCTAATTATCATGAAACATTAACTACATCACATTTCATGCATTTGTGACCTAGAAATAAATTATCCATATTTATTTCCCTCATCTGAGCAATTAATGCTATTATCTGATTCATTTTAAGCTACTTTTTACCTTTTATGCTGCAGCAAAGTGCTTAAACTAACTCAGTTTATCACAAAATTACACATACATGTCAAGCAAGTAATATGTTACCTTAGTAACCATATACAAGTCTAACATGCCTAAAAAGATGTTACATTCTCCCCTCTTTCTTTAAAAAATTTTGTCCCCAAAATTGCTTACCTGGTGCAAACAACTCTGGGTAGTCATCCTGCATGTGGGACTCTAGCTACCATATAGCTTCCTCAAAGCTAGCTCCATCCCAAAGTACTTTCAGGAGAGGAATCTGCTTACCTCTAAGCTCTTTGACACCTCTGTCCACGATCCTTTCTGGTCACATTACATAAGACAAATCATCCCTTAACTGCATAGATTCATTTCTTATGATATGCAAAGGATTTGGATTGTACTTTCTAAGTTGTGACACATGAAAGACATTGTAAAGATTTGACAAACTGGGAGGAAAGGCTATTTGATAGGCTATAGGTCTGACTTTCTTTAAGATTTGGTAAGGACCAAAGAGACGAGGATTCAACTTCTTTATTCTCAAAGCTCTACCAATCCTTGTTGTGGAAGTGACACTCAAGAAAACATGTTCTCCTTCTTCGAATTTTAGAGGTCTTCTCCTTCTATCAACATAGCTTTTCTACTTACTCTGACCTCAAACTAACCTATCCCTGATCATCTTAATCTGATTTATGGTTTGCTGCACCAACTCAAGTCCTAGGATGGCTTTCCCTCCTACCTCATACCAACACAAAGGAGACTTACACTTCCTACCATAAAGTGCTTCATATGGTGCCATTCCTATGCTAGTATAGCAGCTATTGTTATAGGCAAACTCCACTAAAGGCAAGAACTTATCCCAATTACCTTGTTGTTCTAAAACACACGCCCTAAGCATGTCCTTAAGGGTTTAGATAGTCCTTTCTAATTGACCATCTGTCTGTGAATGATATTTTGTACTCAAACTAAGCTTTGTTTTAAAAGCTTTTTGCAAAGCTCCCCAGAATCTAGATGTAAATCTATGATCTCTATCTGCAACTATACTTAGTGGAATACCATGCAACCTAACTATCTCTTGTAGGTATAACTGAGCTAGTCTTTCCAAGGAGTAGTTGGCTCTAATCGACAAAAAGTGGATAGACTTGGTAAATCTATCCACTATAGCCCAAACTACATCATACCCTGGCTGAATCCTACGTAAACCCATCACAAAGTCTATTGTGATATTGTCCCACTTCCACTCAGGGATTCCAAAAGATTGAAGTGGTCCTAAGGGTTTCTAATATTGTATCTTAACCTTCTGAAAAGTTAAGCATCTTGACACAAACTTTGCTATGTCCTTCTTCATTCTAGGCCACCAAAACATTTTTCTAAGATCCTAATACATCTTAGTGGCCTTAAGATGAATGGTATACTGACTTCTATGAGCCTCTTCAAGGATCTTTTCCTTGATTCTAGATTCCTTTGGAATGCAAAGTCTTCCTCTGAACTTAATATTTCGTCCTCGGACATATCGAAATCCTGTTAATTTCCTAAGAAGATTTGCTCACTTCTATTTTCTAAAGCTTTATCTGCTTTTGAGCTTCTAAGATTTGAGCCCTTAAGTCATTTACTATGTCCACTCTACTTATACAGAGACTATGTGGCATCACAGTCACCGCAAGACTTAAATCTTTAAAACTCTCAAGAAATTCACTCTCTTGGATCATCATTCGAGACATATGCAAGGATTTCTTGCTTAGTGCATTGACCACTACATTGGCCTTACCCGAATGATACTTTAGCTCAAAGTCATAGTCCTTTAAGAACTCCATCCATCTTCTCTGCCTCATGTTTAGTTCCTTCTTATTGAACAAGTATTTCAAACTCTTATAATCACTAAACACCTTAAACTGGACTCCATATAAGTAATGTCTCCAAACTTTTAAGGCAAACACTACCGCTGCTAACTCCAGATCATGAGTAGGGTAGTTCTCCTCATGTGGTCTCAACTGCCTTGATGCATAGGCAATTACTCACTTATTCTACATTAGAACATACCCTGAACCTATTTTTGAAGCGTTACAGAACACTTCCAAGTTCTCCTGAGGATTTGGAATTACCAACACTGGGGTAGTGGTCAACTTGAACTTTAGCTCTTGGAAATTATTCTCACAATCCTAAGTCCACTTGAAAGTACTACCTTTCCTAGTCAGTCTAGTCAAGGGTAACGCTAACTGAGAAAATCCCTTTATGAACCCCTTATAATACCTAGCTAGGCCTAATAAACTTCTTATCTCGGTCACAGTGGTGGGTCTTTCCCATTGCAACACTGCTTCCACTTTGCTTAGGTCCACTAAAATTCTTCCTTGAGAAATTACATGGGCCAAAAACTATACTTGCTTTAACCAGAACTTACACTTGGACAGCTTAGCAAACGATTTCTTTTCCTTTAGGGTTTCTAAAACCACTCTAAGATGTTGCTCGTGCTCTTCCGTTGTCTTTGAATAGATTAAGATATCATCTATAAACACTACCACAAACTTGTCTAGGTAGGGCTTAAAAATTCTGTTCATGTAATCCATGAACATTGCTGGAGCATTTGTTAACCCAAAGGACATCACAAGATACTCATAATGTTCATACCTAGTTCTAAAAGCGGTTTTAGTGATATCCTCGTCCCTAACCCTTATCTGGTGATATCTTGATCTTAGGTCAATCTTTAAGAAAACTGTTGCTTCTCTTAATTGATCCATTAGATTGTTTATCCTAGGCAACATATACTTGTTCTTGATGGTTACCTTGTTTAGCTGCCTATAGTCAACACAAAATATCATGGTACCATCCTTTTTCTTTACTAACAACATCGGTGCTCCCCATGGAGAAACACTTGATCTTGTGAATTGTTTGTCCAGTAATTCCTCTATTTGCTTCTTGAGTTCTGCTAACTCTAAAGGTGCCATCCTATAGGGTGCTATAAATATAGGTCTTGTCCCAGGCACTAAATTTATAGAAAACTCTATTTCTCACTCGGGTGGTAACTCCTCTATTTCACTCGGAAATACCTCCAGGTACTCCCTCACTACCAATATATCATCTAAGCTCTATTTATCCTCTACACTCAATGAGAAAATGAGAACATATCCTTGATTCCCCTCTACCAAACAGTGATTCACCTGATTAGCATTGAGATATATTGACTCAGAAGGAATAACTTTGGTAGGCAAGTTAGACATGAAAACTAGAGTTTTATCTAAACAGTTTAATACCACATAGTTGGAAGACAACCAATTCATACCAAGGATGACATCAATATCCACAAGAGGTAAACAAATAAGATTTACAAAGAAGATCCTATCCTTTACTTTTAAACAACAGTCAAGATACACTTTTGAAGTCAAAATTGGCTTTCCTATAGGGGTGGATATAGATGGGTCATATGGAAGTTCTGACACCAAAAAATCTAACATTTTCACACAATCATAAGAAACAAAGGAGTAGGATGCTCCCGAATCATATATAACAGTTAAGAAATGATTGTGTATTATGCATTTACCTTGGATCAGATTGGAAGATTGAGTTACCTTTTCTCCGCTTAGAGTATAAACTCTCCCCTTGGCTTGTGGTCTTGGGTTGGGCACAACATTCTGCTTTTGAGGGCAATCTTTTACGAAGTGTCCTGATTGTTCACATATAAAGCATACAGATTTACCCACCAAACAGGGTCTATCACCATGTCTTTTCCCGCATCTAGCACATTTGGAACCCTTTGAGTCGGTCTACACTTGCTTGGTCTTTTCTTTCTTTTTGAACTTATCGTTGTAACACCCCAATTCTTTTCTTTCTTTCTCTCGTTATATATGTTTTTCTAATTTTTGTAATTTTTGTGAATTATTTGAATTATTTTGATTATTTTATTATTATTTTTGGACTGTATGTATGTTTGAGGAGGATTCGGAAAAATAAAAATTTTTCGGAGCTGAAAAATTTTGAACTGTTAATACGGGACTGGTAGAACTTACTAAACCTAAAACCAAAAATAGTTTTCAAAAATTTTCTTTATCCGAGTTCTTGTTCCATTCTATTATCCATTGGATAAAACTATTATCCATTGGGTAATATTATTATCCATTGGATAATAAATAGTAGTATCTTTTGTCCATTGGTTAATAACCAACCCGTAAATATCTTAGAGGAAGCCTAGTCATAAGCCTAGAACCTTCTATCTTGTGACTCACTAGGTGACTCACCCTATGACTCACTATGATGACTCTTTGTGATGCACCAATGAATGGCAAGCTTAGAGGAGAAGTTTTAATCTCTACCCTTGATGAGGTTCATGACCAAGATCTCTTGGAGGAGCTTGAGTGATCAATTTGGTTACTTCTTTCTCTTAAGCTTATTTTGTTTAGTTTTCAAGAAGCAAATATCAAAATCTATCACAAACTCTCTCATTTTTCTCTCCATTGAACCTCACGGCCACCCCTCCCTAAACACCTTTCAACTTTGTTTCATCCAAACTAAATACATATCTTGAATCCAAACACCATTTCAAGACACTTTCTAGTTGGGAGTTTTTCCAAAATCATTCATCTTCAACCTCTTTCTTTAAGCTCAAAGTTTGAAGGTTCTTAGGTGAAGTTTTGATCTTCACTTCTAAATTTATTTCAAAGTTCTAAACCATGATTTTGATCCATGGTTATCTTATCTATAGCCTTAAATCTTAATATTTGTGTGTTTAATTTATTTTTAAGGAGCTTTTGGTGGTAGGAGTTCTCTAAGGAGGCAACTAAGGAGCTTGACAACTGTGAGATTACCAAATTTAAATCAATTTATAACCAATTTACCAAAACTACTTGCAACATAAGGTAACACCGGGCCGAGCCCGTAGATCACTCTAATTATGAAGTCAGATTAAGAGGTTAATAAATAGGGGAGAAAAGTTTTGCAAGATTAAACAATAAAAAGCAATTAAAATGAGTAAACAAGATTAGGAAAACAACCAATCCAAGAGAATTAACCAATCTTGATTTTAATCCATCCTTGATCTTCATAGATCCATTCAACTATTAACCAAATCCTTGATCTTAAATCACATCAAGAAGCCTCTCAATGATCCATGGATCTTCTACTAGAAATGCTTCTAGAATTCAATTAATTAAGGTTAGACAAATTAAGCATCCATCCAAAATCCAAATTTACTTAAAAACCAAGATCTAACCAAGTTAAATATTTCATCAAACACCTTTGATGCATTATTTAACCTCTAAATTCATCTCTTGGCATATGATAATTATGCAATTAACATATGCAAATCCCAATCAAATTAAGCATTAAATTAGAATTTAAACAAGAGAATAAGAGAAACAGAAACTTGATTAATAGATGAATATATAGTAATTAAAATAAGATATCAAGATTAATCATCAAGAATGTCAATCTCTTGGATTGATTAAAGAAGTTTAGCTCTCCATAGACACCACCATTGGAGAACCTTCAAGAACCATACAAAAATGAAAAATAACAAAGAGAGAGGAGGAGAGGAAGAGAAGTCTCCAAAATCAAACACTAAAACTACAATCATCCATACTCCTACGTAGAAGCTCTCCATCTTTCTTCACAAATCTGATTGCTCTCCTCTTCATCATCCACTAAGAGTCAAAAGTGGTTCACCCACTCTTGTTAATTATTCCTCCATTATCAAAGTGTGTCTCCCACCTTCCAATGAATTATTTTCTCATTATGAAAGTGTGTCTCCCACCTTCCAATGATTCCTTCACTTTTTTCATGTTTCTATCTTTTGGATTTTTGTCACAATCTCTAATTCAAATCAAGTCCATCAGATAGCCTTTGAAGTAAGCTTTCCAAGGAGTACTCATATGCTTAATTTGGGCTTGAAATGAATGAGATATGCCTAAAATAGTGAAGGTGTGTCTAGAATTCGTAACAGTACCGCTGGTCCAACTTTAAGGCTATATTTGACTACCTAAACATCCGAATCTTCCAATTTGACATTTCACAAAACTTGTAGATCTTTTTCTCATCTTTCCTAGCATATAAAGAACATAAAAATCAAAGATCTAAAACTCAAGTTATGATCAAAATACTCAACCAATATCAATATGCATTAAAATTCAAAAATTTTGATTTAAAGCCCAATTCAACCCAATGATCTAAATGAGTGCTAAGATCACTTAGTTACAATCTGGACATCATTAATAAGGTAATTGTGTGGATATTAATATGTTAAAAATCATAATTATCAAATACCCCCACATTTACTCTTTTGCATGTCCTCGGGCAAAACAAAAAAAAAAAAAAAACAAAACTAGGGAACAAAGAAAAACAAAACAAACTCAAAAGCTAAAAACTCTAAAAGACTCAATTTCAAATGACATTCAAGAATGCAAAAGTTATAAGCAAGAAAAACAACTAAAGATTTAAGGGAACAAGCAAGGTATCATCAATTTGAAAAGAATGAATCAAGAATGATAGATTCTCACATGATACAGTCTCAATCCCTCAAGTGTTTACGGGATAAGTATTTCACTCAATTCAATTCATGAAAATTGCACTATCATAAGCTTGCTTATTTTCTACTTCTCCACTACTCAAAACACATGCTCACAAAAATCAAGAGGACTTTATTCAAGGTTGAAATGGGGCCAAGGTAAGGAAAGGAAACAATATGGATATGACAAGTTAAACACCCAAGAGAATAAAAGAGCATTGGGAAGGAACTCAAATGACAAGTAACAAACATGGATTTTTATCCCCCAACTCCAAATAATACACATTCTCTTCACGTATTTCCTTTATTTTCCTTCTCTTATTTTTTTCTTTTTTTTTTTTGAAAAATTCAACCTCTCTTGTAATTTTTTTTCTTTTTATCTTTCTTTATTTTTTTAAATATATTTTTTTTTCTTCAAACACTTTGAATATTGCACACACACACACTAATCAATATTGCACAACCCCCACACTTGAACTGTTAATTATTCACAAGCCAAAGAGCTCCTCCAATGAAAATGAACCAATACTCTTCCATTCCCTAAGGTAAGGTAAAACATAGTTTTTCACATAAGGCATATATTGAGCTAAAACAAAGAATAGGCAAGTAGGCTCAAGGGGGTTAAACAAAGGAAATAATGAGGGTTTGCTATTTGGCTAAAGTAGCTAATAAAAGAAAGAAGGTCTCAATCATGTTTATGCATGCAAGTGAAAATGTAGTCTCAAAAAGAATCAAAGCAAGTTCTAGAGTAATCAATTAACATGAATGAAAATCACACAAGAAAGAGGAGAATGGATGTTAAAATCCACCAATATGCTCAAAAACTCACAAGGTATGCATCTATCAAACTCAATCCATCAATTCAAACCATGAACCTTTTACTTGATTTATTTCTATTCATCACTTTAACACAGCTTAAAATCCATTCAAAAACATATTTTTCTTTCAAAGCATTGTTTTTATTTTTTTTTGTTTTCTTTTGTTTTCTTTTTTTTAAATTTTTGTTTGCATCTCTGTTTTTTTTTTTTTTGCAATAAACAAACACAGAAAACAAAACCAAAATAATAACAGAAATAGTAACAGAAAAATAAACAACAGGGCTGAAATATCAAAATAGCAAAAACAGCAGAAACATTAAAATTGAAAATAGAAACAAAAACAGAATGCTAAAATTCCTCCCCCACACTTAAATTGTACATTGTCCGCAATGTAAAGCTCACAAGAAAAATAATATTCCATCAAAATCATCAATTAATGAAGGACAAGTAAAATAAAAGAGAGGAAAGAAAAGAAACATCCTTATCAAGTAGGGTAGACGACTTCTTGTAAGTGGACCTCCTCCAAAATGTCCTCTTGAGCTCCCTCATAAAATGGTTTAAGGCGATGTCCATTGACTGTGAAAGCTTTGGTAGTATTCTCACTTGTAACTTGCACAGCACTATAAGGAAAAATCTTAGTAACAACAAATGGACCAAGCCACCTAGATCTGAGCTTCCCAGGCATGAGCTTGAGGCGGGAGTTATAAAGGAGAACTTTTTGACCAATCTCAAATGTTTTTCTCATGATCATCTTATCATGGAAGGCTTTGGTCTTCTCTTTATAAAGTTTGGAACTCTCATAAGCCTCCAAGCGAATCTCCTCCAATTCCTGCAACTGTAGCTTTCGCTCCATGTCCGCTTGATTTAGGTCCAAGTTACACCTCTTTACTGCCCAAAATGCGCGATGCTCAATTTCCACCGGCAAGTGGCATGCTTTGCCAAAAACAATCCGATAAGGAGACATCCCAACCAGAGTCTTATAGGCGGTCCTGTAAGCCCATAAAGCATCCTTAAGCCTTTTGCTCCAGTCCTTCTTATTAGGTTGAACTGTTTTCTGAAGTATCTGCTTGATCTCTTTGTTGGAAACCTCAGCTTGCCCATTAGTCTGGGGATGGTAAGGTGTAGAAACTCTATGCAAGACTCCATACTTTTTCATCAAGGCTTCCATGCTCCGATTACAGAAGTGCGAACCCTGATCACTAATGATAGCTTTTGGGACTCCAAACCTGCAGAAAATATGTGATCTAACAAAATCTACAACAACTTTGGAATCATCAGTCCGAGTGGCTTTTGCCTCCACTCATTTAGATACATAATCTACAACAAGCAGAATGTAAACAAAACCAAATGACACAGGAAAAGGACCCATCCCCAAACATCAAATATCTCACAGAACAACAAAGGTTGTTGGGGCATCTCATTCCTACGAGAAATATTCCCTGTTCTCTGACATTGTTCACAAGATTTACAAAACAAATATGCATCATGAAATAGAGTGGGCCAATATAATCCAGAGTCTAAAACTTTCCTAACTGTACGAGTAGGTCCAAAATGTACACCACAGGCAAATGCATGACAAAAGCTAAGAATAGAATTAAACTCATGATCAGGAATGCATCTCCTAATGACTTGGTCACTATAAAATCTCCACAAATAAGGGTCATCCCACACATAATATTTTGACTCACTTTTTAGTTTATCAATCTGTGCCTTAGTGAAATGTGCAGGTAGTGCTCTAGCAACCAAGAAATTAACTAAATCTGCAAACCAAGGGATCTTACCTTGCATCTTGAAAAGTTTCTCATCAGGGAAAGCATCATGGATAGGAGAAGAATCTGCCTCTCTCTCAATCCGACTCAAGTGATCTGCCACCAGGTTCTCTGCTCCACTCTTATCTTTGATATCAATATCAAACTCTAGTAAGAGCAACATCCACCTAATCAACCTAGGCTTTGCATCGGGCTTTTTCAGGAGAAACTTCAAAGTTGCATGATCTGAAAATACAACCACTCTAGAACTAAGCAAATATCATCGAAATTTATCTAAAGCAAAAACAATTGCTAAAAGTTCCTTTTCGGTTGTAGTGTAGTTAGCTTGTGCAGCATCTAAAGTCCTCGAAGCATAGGAAATGACATAAGGTACTTTGCCGACTCTTTGTGCAAGGACAGCTCCCAATGCATAATTAGAGGCATCACACATGAGTTCAAATGGGAATATCCAATCTAGTGGTTGGATGATAGGTGTACTGGTCAATGCTTGCTTCAAGTGATTGAAGGCATCCTTGCATCTGTGGTCAAATTGAAACTCTACATCCTTTTGCAACAAGTTGGACAGTGGAAGGACAATTTTGCTAAAATCCTTTATGAACCGTCGATAGAAACCTGCATGACCAAGGAAAGAACGAACCTCCCGCACACATGTGGGGTAAGATAGGCATGAAATGACATCTATTTTCGTAGGATTTACCTCAACACCCTTGCTAGATACTACATGCCCTAAATCTATACCCTGTTCTACCATGAAATGACATTTCTCAAAATTCAGGACAAGGTTAGTTTCAATGCACTTATACAAAACCCGAGCCAAACTATCCAAACATGCATCAAAGGAAGAGCCATAGACAGTAAAATCATCCATAAACACATCCATGTAACTCTCTAAAAATTCAGAGAAGATACTGACCATACACCTTTGAAAGGTTCCCAGAGCATTGCACAGACCAAAGGGCATTCTCCTGTATGCAAATGTTCCAAATGGGCAGGTGAAAGTGGTCTTCTCTTGGTCTTCTGGGGCTATATGAATCTGAAAATAGCCCGATTATCCATCCAAGAAACAGTAATGCGACTTGCCACCGCCTCTCCAACATCTGATCAATGAAAGGCAATGGAAAATGATCTTTCCTAGTGGCCCGGTTAAGCCGCCTATAATCAATGCACACCCGCCAACCTGCTCGGATTCTTGTGGGTAGGAGCTCATTATTCGATTTGCAACTACTGTGACTCGCATTTCTTTGGAACCATTTGCACTGGGCTCACCCATTTACTGTCGGATATGGGATAAATAATGTCAGCTTGCAGTAGCTTGGTCACTTCCTTCTTCACTACATCCAGAATCAGGGGATTTAGTCTCCTCTGGGGCTGCCTCACTAGCTTAGTACCTTCCTCCAATAAAATCCTATGCATACATGTGGAGGGACTAATACCAGGAATATCTGTAAGTGTCCATCCGATGGCCCGCTTATGCTGCCTCAAAACATACAACAATTTTTCTTCTTGTTCAGGTTGCAGATTCTTAGCGACAATCACTGGCAGCTTCTCACCATCTTCCAAATATGCATATTTAAGGTGGTCTGGCAAAGTTTTTAGCTCTAAGGATGGGGGATGCACAATAGAAGGCAGCAAGCTATTTGAAACAAGCAACTCAACAGCATTAAATTCGACATAATTTTGACTCACATTTTCATATCTTTGCATCACCAAATAAGCACTGCATCATCACTCATAATCTTGCATAAATCTCAAAGACATGCAAAGACATGGTTCAGTATCACAGCTAACATATATATCACAAGTGACAAAATCCAAAAAATCAGCAATATCAGGAAATTCAACACTCATATCAGCATAAGTATCATCAATCAGCATTTCAATCACATCAACATGAAAAACTGAAAGGTCCTCAAGGGGATGTCTCATGGTATCAAAAATATTAAACTATACCACATCTTCACCAAATTCTATAGAAAGGGTGCCAGCATGCACATCTATCTTGATCTTGGCTGTCTTGAGGAATGGCCTTCCTAGAATCAATGGAGCATGATTTGTTGAAGACTCATCTTCCATGTCCAGAATGTAGAAGTCTGCTAGGAAAATTAGCTCATTCACCCGCACTAACATAACTTCCAGCACTCCTGCAGGATGAGCAGTGGTTCTGTTTGCTAACTGAATCACTATGCTAGTGGGTTGTAAGGTGCCAATGTTCAAAGACTTATACACTAACATAGGCATGACATTGATAGAAGCACCCAAATCTAGCATTGCATAGTCAAATCTGGAATTGCCTATAGTGCAAGGGATTGTGAAAGTTCCAGGATCTTTGCATTTCTTTGGCATGCTTGGCTGAATCATCGCAGAAAAATTTCTGCCTATACTGACCTTCTCAATACCCTTAAGTCTTCTCTTGTGAGTACACAACTCCTTAAGGAATTTGGCATACTTGGGAATTTGCTTGATTGCATCTAGGAGTGGAATATTGATTTTCACCTTCCTGAATGTCTCCATGACTTCATTTTCCATTTCTGCTCGTGCTATCTGCTTGGATTGTGTCACTCTGTTTGGGAAGGGTAGTGGAATGACCAAGTCTGAATTCTCTGTAGATTTCTGCTGGATTGATTCAGTATCTGGTTGTTGCAATGGGAGCTCTGGTCATGGCAAATTAGGACCATCAATTTCTCTGCCACTTCTCAAGGTAATGACACTTACATTGCCTCTTGGGTTACTGACTGTTTGTGAAGGCAATTGGCTCGACCCTTGGCTTTTCAGCTCACTCACAGTGGTGGCCAGCTGCCCAATCTGAGTTTGTAGGTTCTAAATGGTGGCATTGACATTTTGCTGGAACTGAACATTATTTGTGGCCATCTGTTTCATCAAATCTTCTAATGATGGCTAGGATGGAGTGGTTGCTGGACTTGGCAACATAAGGGGCTGCTACACAGGTGGCTGTACAGTTTGTTGTTGTCTGACTACAGGTGGTTGGTATTTGTTGCTAGGACCTACAGCTTGGTATCTAAATTGCTGCTGCTGTTGGGGTTGTTGTTGTTGACTAGAATTCCCATATCTCAAGTTAGGATGGTCCCTCCAGCCAGGGTTATAAGTATTAGAAAATGGATCATATCTTGGTCAGCTGGATCATTGATATTGAGGTCTACTAGGAAAAATGCCAATTTCTTTGAATCGATTGCTCTGAAAAAAAAAAAGAACCACCATCCTGAAGTGTGGGGCATACATCAATAGGATGAGATGAACAAGAGCAAATGCCACACACCCTTGCAAGCTCTTGTACAGAAACTGGTACATGTTGTCCCACTGCTAATTGCCTCACCAAAGAAGTCAATTCATCAAGTCTGTGTTCCATTCTCTGTTGGTCGACTTGAGACAATTGAACCTTATTGACTCCTCTGGTGGAGGTAAGGATTATTGTGCCAAATTGTTGAGCATTGGCTACCATATTTGCTATTAAATCTCTTCCTGCAGTAGGGGTTTTATCCACCAAGGCACCTCCAGATGCGGCATCCACCATACTTCTATCCAACGGCAGCAAGCCCTTATAGAAATATTGAATCAAGAGCTGATCACTAATTTGATGGTGGGGACAGCTCGCACAAGCCTTCTTGAATCTCTCCCAATATTCATGCAAGGTCTCCACCAGTCATTTGCCTTATGTCACAAATGTCTTTTCTAATGGCAGTACGGCTCGATGCGGGAAGAACCTCTCCAAGAATAACTTCTTCATATCATCCCACTTCGTGACATAACCTGGTGAAAGGTAGAACAACCAATCCTTGGCTACATCAACAAGAGAGAAAGGGAATACCCTCAACTTGATATGCTCCTCAGAGATTCCATACGGCTTCATGGTTGAACAGACCACATGGAACTCCTTTAAGTGCTTATGGGGATCCTCACCTGCAAGACCATGAAACTTGGGCAACAAGTGTATCAATCCAGATTTTAACTCAAAGTCAAGATCAAGATCGATATTGAATGCACAAAGACTGGTAAGTTACATCAGGAGCAGCAAGTTCTTTAAGGGTCCTATTTTGCCTGTTATCAGCCATGATTTTAGAATCACTTAAGATCTCAAGTGCGCCCTCAGATTTAATGTCACAACTAAATTCAGAACCAATTCTTTCACTTAGCCTATGAGTTCTAATCAACCTATGCAATGTTCTATCAATCTCAGGATCAAATTCAAGTAAGATATCAGGATTAGACCTAGTCATGCACCAATCAAAACACTAAAAAAACACAAAATCAGTAAACAAGCAAAATACACTAGATAACACTAAAAATATACCAAAATAAATCTAATTGACCTATACAATGATTTTTAAAAATTATGAGACTTGTACAGCATGAAAACTACACAAAAATAAAACTAAAAAATGTAATAAAAAATATTAAAAAAATTTAAAAACTGGTCTAAACAATGGATTTTGGGAAAACCAGGGGTGACCTCACATTTTACTGTGAGTCTTGTTTATTAGGCCATTATCCTTCAACTGACCAAGTTTCAGCGCATTCTGGGCACATTTTCTGTCAATACGAAATTCTACAAAGTGACCCGTAATCACCTGTTTTCTCCTAAAAATCACCAAAACACAGCAACACAAAGGTTAGTGAGGGGTTAGTAGTTAAATATACCTTAATAAGATTGAACAAAATCAGAATGATCCCCGACAACGGCGCCAAAAATTTGACAACTGTCGAGATTACCAAATTTAAATCAATTTATAACCGATTTATCAAAACTACTTGCAGCATAAGGTAACACCGGGTCAAGCCCGTAGATCACTCTAATTATGAAGTCAGATTAAGAGATTAATAAACAGGGGGGAAAGTTTTGCAAGATTAAACAATAAAGAGCAATTAAAATGAGTAAACAAGATTAGGAAAACAACCAATCCAAGAGAATTAACCAATCTTGATTTTAATCCATCCTTGATCTTCATAGATCCATTCAACTATCAACCATATCCTTGATCTTAGATCACATCAAGAAGCCTCTCAATGATCCATGGATCTTCTACTAGAAACGCTTCTAGAATTCAATTAATTAAGGTTAGACAAATTAAGCATTCATCCAAAACCTAAATTAACTTAAAAACCAAGATCCAACCAAGCTAAATATTTCATCAAACACCTTTGATGCATTATTTAACCTCTGAATTCATCTCTTGGCATATGATAATTATGCAATTAACATATGCAAATCCCAATCAAATTAAGCATTAAATCAGAATTTAAACAAGAGAATAAGAGAAAGAGAAACTTGATTAATAGATGAATATATAGCAATTAAAACAAGATCTCAAGATTAATCATTAAGAATGTCAATATCTTGAATTGATTAAACAAGTTTAGCTCTCCACAGCTACCACCATTGGAGAACCTTCAAGAATCACACAAAAATGAAAAATAACAAAGAGAGAGGAGGAGAGGAAGAGAAGAAGAGAAGTCTCCAAAATCAAACACTAAAACTACAATCATCCACACTCCTACGTAGAAGCTCTCCATCTTTCTTCACAAATCTGATTGCTCTCCTCTTCATCATCCACTAAGAGTCAAAAGTGGTTCACCCACTCTTGTTAATTATTCCTCCATTATCAAAGTGTGTCTCCCACCTTCCAATGAATTATTTTCTCATTATGAAAGTGTGTCTCCCACCTTCCAATGATTCCTCCACTTTTTTCACGTTTCTATATTTTGGATTTCTATCACAATCTCTAATTCAAATCAAGTCCATCAGATAGCATTTGAAGTGAGCTTTCTAAGGAGTACTCATATGCTTAATTTGGGCTTGAAATGAGTGAGATATGCCTAAAATAGTAAAGGTGTGTCCAGAATTCGTAACAGTACCGCTGGTCCAACTTCAAGGCTATATTTGACCACCTAAACATCCGAATCTTCCAATTTGACATTTCACAAAACTTGTAGATCTTTTTCTCATCTTTCCTAGCATATAAAGAACATAAAAATCAAAGATCTAAAACTCAAGTTATGATCAAAATACTCAACCAATATCAATATGCATTAAAATTCAAAAATTTTGCTTTAAAGCCCAATTCAACCCAATGATCTAAATGAGTGCTAAGATCATTTAATTACAATCTGGACATCATTAATAAGGTAATTGTGTGGATAATAATATATTAAAAATCATAATTATCAGAGCTCTTGGAGCATCACTCTAAGATAAGAGGGAGATTAACCTCATCAACCAATTATGGTGGTGAGGAACGAAATATTTGTGCTTATGAATGAAAAATCCATGTGAGGATTTATTCACTCGATTTGTGAATATTGGTTATGCTTGTTTGATTATGTATAATTATATGATGTTGATTATATGCATGAAATTACCATGGTTGCTTATTGATTATATGTGATTTTATTGCTTTGATATTATGTATGAATTTGATATAGTAGAATTGTGATGAATAGAGTATGTTGTATGCTATAAATTGTGTTAGAAAGGAAAAGAATTTTGGTCCCAATGACCAAAGAAGCTCACGACCTTCATGCCCTCCAAAGGGGAATCCAATGCAAAAATGATTTATTAAATGCTAACATAGAGGATTTAGTGATAAGAAATTTAATTAAGAGTTTACAAAATAAAAATGGAAATGAACAAATTTTATTATTATTTAAAAAGGTGATTTTCGGCCATGGTATTTGATAATAGGGTGGAGAAGTAATTTGAAGACTTAAAGTATTTTATTTAAGATGATTTTTAATAATTTAAATGGAAAATAATTTTATTTAAAATTATAATAATACAAATTTTGGGGTACATATTAGAAAATATTACTTAGAAGAATTTTAGTGAGAAAAGTTGGAAGAAGAATATGAACAAAGTTTTTATCATTTGAAAAGAATTGATTTTTTTTTGCCATAAGAATGGAAATGGTTGGAAAGATGGTTTGAAATTCAAGGTATTATCTTTAAGAGAATTTTTAGTGAAGGAAATAGAAAAAATATTTTGGAGAGGTTTGATCAAATTAAAATAAATGTAGTTTTTATGAACAACGTTTGAAAATATTACTTAAAAAGAGATTTGATAAGAAAACATTAGAATCAAGGTTTAATTTTATATTAAACATGGAAAGTTTCAAAATTAAATTTAAAATGTCAATAAATGTTCTACACGATTAAAAAATATTGATTTTTGAACTACGCGATTGAGAAAATGCATTACGTGATTGAAAATACGTAGAAAAACTCTTACGCTATATAAAAATAATGATTTTTAGTTACGCGATTAAGAAAATATTTTAAAATCTTTACGCGATTGAGAAAATGTTAAAAAACTGTTACGTGATTTGAAAACGTAACAAAAGTGTTATGCGATTATGAAAATGCAATAAAAATGCTACGCGTTTGAGAAATATAGTAATTTGCTGTTGGGCCGATGTATTGGACCCATATATATCAATGTTTGGTGGTAGCCGATAATGGCTTGTGATATGCATTGAGTCATTGATCATGCATTATTTATCAGACGATGTCTGTTAAGGCTATTGTTGCATAGGAGTTGAATTACACCTTAGTGTGGGTGCGAATTGCGTAGTGAAGGTCTATGAATGATCTTGGAGGCGTCGAAGCGCGAAATTCCACATGTGGCTAGTTAGTAGCACTACTGTGCTATGGCAACCAATGCAAACGTACCGACGATCTCGACGAGACACTATTCCTATTCCCGATCTAGCGTAAAATGTCTTGTACAAGCTATGATGTGTACACTAAGAAAAATTATAGCACTTGAATTGAGGCAGATGATGTACAGACATATCTTCTGGATCATTCCCTCCGAATTTATGTTTAGTTTCATGGAGTAGAAAATAGTTGCATTGTGCATAAGAATGGTCAGTATATACATTGTGCATGTGCATAGTCAGTGTACATATTGTTGTGGCATAGTTAGTATACTTATTTTGTGGTATGGTCTGTATTCATATAATGTGATATATATCGTTAAATTATCTGTTATTTATAACATTATTATACCTGTTGTTTTGTGATATTGCTGTACATGAATAACATTATTGTCATTATTGTTTCTTTGTTGTTATGCTAGTATTGATGTAGGAGATCTCACCTCTTTATTGTATTGTTCTATTTGTTCTGTTCTATATTTATGTTTTGAGAAGACTGTGATAGCGGAACAACAAGATCTTCAGGGTTTTGTTAGACTACAATTTTATAGGGACATCGAAGCGTGGCACGTCCATTGGGACATAGGACGCATTCAATATGTTGGAGATGTTACATTGCTTTGGAGTAGGACCCAGCATGGGGTTGCTACGTTTTCTATGAATGCTGCTGTGCATTTGGAGTTCTCTATGCCTATTAGAGATTTATGAGGTGATCTTCATGATACATCTAGTGAAGATTCTTAGGTGTCGACCACTCGGACTCCTACCTGTAAAGACATGTCTTGACTAGGGAATTTGTCTGTTAGGGATCCCGAAGAGGATCTGGAGGAAGATCAGGTTCAGGACCCTACTCTTCAAGTTTTTGGACTTGGGCTAGGTTCAGTTTTGATATGATAGTTATAAATATTATTTGGAGTACGTAAGCTTTATGTATTTAAGTTGTTACTAATTTATGTTATGTACATGAGATGTATATTATTCAGTTCTTATGTCTTGTGTTTCTATAATTTGGTAAGTTTATGCTAACCGCGAAAAAGAAATTCTGAAACTCGTATTTTATAATATCAAATAACTCATAGCTTGGGTAAAGTTTTAAAAGAGTTAGTCTGAAATGTAATACCCTAAGGAGGGTGTTACAGTCGTCTATTTTCTTTTTCTTTGATGGTGGAGCTTGTTCCACTTGAGGCCTGCCATCATGGTCTTCAACAATTCGACATTTGTTCACCATAGTCAGAAAATCCTGATTTTCCAAAGGTAGAATAACCTTCCTGATGTCCTTTCTCAATCTCTCTTCAAATTTAATGCACTTCCACTGCTCATTTGGATTAAATCCGAAGTAGGAGGAGAATTGTGATAGCTCATCAAACTTGACCACATACTGACCAACAGACATCTCACCTTGTTCTAACTTTAGGAACTCTATTTCCTTAGCACTTTGTAAACTCGTAGGAAAGTATTTGTCCATAAAAAAGGTTTTCAACACCTCCCAAGTAACCAGAGTACCTAATGCCTCAAAAAGCCTTCTGGTATTTTTCTACTAGATTTTTGCTTCTCCTTTCAGCAAAAAAGAAGTGAAGGAAACCTTCTGCTCATCGGAGCATATCATTACTCCAAAGATTTTCTCCATTTCACTTATCCATTCCTCGACCTTCACTGAATTATATTCTCCTTTGAAGGGCGGAGGATTTGCCTTTCTAAACTCTGAAAGGTCTTGAAAGTTCTGGTTCCTCCCCACTTGTACTTCCTGAACTGGTTGTACAAGTGGTGGTGCTGTTTGCTGAGGTGGATTGGCTTTCATCCTCTCAAGCATCCTTGTAGTTAAAGCAGATTGCTCCCTCATAGCGGCTGCAGTAATAACAAACTGCTCTCCCATAGCGACTACCATTGCCATACATGCCTCAGCCATATTAGTTGAACCCTCGCTAGAAGAAGTTCTATTTCCTCTAGTTCGCTTTAGTGACGCCATAGTTTCCTATACACACAGAACAATACATATTGAGTTAATTAGTCCTCAATATCATTTAATTGTGTAACAGTAGCTGATAACAATCATACAAAGAACAAGTCATGCAATTCCATCACATACTTCACTTATGAGACAAGAAAAGCATAATATACTACAACAATTTCTAGAATATGCCTAAGCATAGCCAGTCCATACATCGGCTCAACATGATGAACTGCTCTGATACCATAATGTAGCACCCTAACCTTAGATACCATAGTATATTGAGATATATGATAGTAAACAGAGTTAAGTGTGTTACTTCTATTTCATTTAAGCATAAAACTTAAACCCATAATGATATACATGTCATTATGGAAAGCCTTAAAGGAAATAAAGATACATGTTTATACATATTTAGCCTCAAAAGGGCAATTATAATACATAATATCTTTGTACATCTCAAAGCCAAAAGTAAACATAAATACAAAGCTTTGACAAAAGAAAATGGCCATCTAATCCGTTTATTTCTTTCTCTTTTCCTTTGAAGAACCTTGACCTAGAATTAAATGAAAACACAAACGGGGTGAGAATTCATAATCCTCAGTATAAGTATCCTAAAACCATCATTCATAACAATAGGAATACAATCATAACAATATGAAGTAAAACATGTTATAAAAGCTCATACGTGGCTCATCTTTAATAAATTAAGAAGTCAAGCTACATAAACATTCATGAATCATTAAAGACTCAAGCTACTATAATTACCATGATCCATTAAGGAATCAAGCTAAATGCATTTCCATGGCCCATTAAAGGAAACCAAGCTAAGTTCATATTCAAGGTTCATTTAAGAACCAAGCTATAACCTACCAAGGACCCATCAAGGAACTAAGCTAATTGGTTACCATGGCACACCTAAGAACCAAGCTGTTATTTTCTTTCATAGCTCCTCAAAGGAACTAAGCTTATACCTTCATCACTTATCAAAAGAAACTTATCGCATCTATTAGTATCTAACTTCATACTAAAAATATGCATAAAAGTCTCTATTGAAACATGAGTATTCATTTCCTAACTTAAACAAGCCTTTCATGAAGCCCAATGATGTTAAGGTATATTTCCATAAGTTCCTAGCCCTTATCCCGCTTGAGAAGTTAGCTAAAACGAGCCAAGAATTCTAATTTTAAACTTGCTATAACTGATTATGGAGTCTTGAAAACCGATTATGGAGCACCTGATGTGCTTCTTATGCCTCTGTCTTCAATCAATAACCGGTTATGCTTCTATGCTAACCGGTTATCAAGTTAGAATAACTCTTTTCCAGAGAACAATAACCTAGGTTAAGCTAAAAACAATCCAAACTCAGCCATTATGGCACTATGCAAGCTAGAAGATGACCTAATTCCCTTAAACCTATTATTCATCCCTCAACATACAACATGCATGAAGATGAAGATAGCTAGAGATATTCATATAGGTTCAAGCACCCTTACCTCACTTGTAGTCTGGATAATGGTAATCTTCAAACCTTGGCTTTTCCTTTTGATTTTCTCTTCCTTCTCTCCTCTTCCTCTTCTTCCTCTACGTTTCTTACTCTGTTTTTCTGCTCTGTAACAACTGTTGTTGTTAACGTGAGAGAAAGCATGAAATAAATGTGAAAAGGAATGAAAAGCAAGCCAATGAAGTCAAATATCTCAACTGGAACATATGAGAACCATGAGTCATAAGTGACTTGCTATGTTACTAACATTATATCTGTTAAGAGCATTTAAATTCCATGAAATCAAGTTTCCTAACTTCTAATAACTTTAGAATAAATACTAAGATTCATCTAAATTATTGTTTCATCATTTTCATGATTTTTCATATCTGCTACCAGGCAATCCGGTATTAAAACATTCAATCCATATGCTTAAAAATATCAAACTAACTCTGATTATCATGAAACTTTAACTACATCACATTTTATACATTTGTGACCTAAAAATAAATTATCTATATTTATTTCCCTTATTTGAGCAATTAATATTATTATCTGAATCATTTTAAGCTACTTTTTACCTTCTGTGCTGCAACAAAGTATCTAAACTAACTCAGTTTATCACAAAATTACACATACATGTCAAGCAAGTAATATGCTACCTTAGTAACCATTCACAAGTTTAACATGCCTAAAAGGAGGATTTTACATATTACAATTCTAATATTTAATTGTATAATTTATTTGACCCTACATATGCATCTAATCATGATTTTTCATGCATCATCGATGCAATCCATACAAAAGCAAGAGACATGTGCCAATACCGCTAAGAAGTCACTTGAGGCATGGACCCAATAATGTATGCACTGCATGGAATCAGATGGAACCTAACTTAATGTAATGACTAATTGTTATAGTTGTTAGAGTTAGAGCTGGCAAAATGGGCTAATACGCTCCGACCCGCCCCGACCCGCAAAAATATGGGGCAGGTGGGTTGGCCTGTTTTGAGAAATGGGTTGAAAAAATCAATCCACCCCGTTTTAGGATGGGTTGGTGGGTTGACCTGCATAAATGATAAAATGAGGAAAAGTGAACAGATTGACGGGTCAACCTGCCTAACCCACCTAAAAAATAAAAAAAAAATTGTATAAAAAAATACTATAAAAGGAGACACAAAAATAGTGAGACAACAATGTTTAAGCTAGCATTTAAAAAGCAAAAAAGCTAGAAGAGAAAGGAAGGTCACCTTCATTCTATTTAAGCTTTCACTTGTGGCTCTATGTTTCTCAACAGTCAATAGTGAGATGCAACTCATGCAAGGATGTCAATTCCTGTTCAGAAATTCAAATGATATTAATAAACAAACCATAAGAAATAGTCCTATCCTTTATAACATATGAGTTAATAAAGTTATAACTAGCAAGCACAAAGTCCTATCCTTGCATAATAGCTTAAAAGTCCATAACCAATAAATCATATTTCATAACACAAATACTCAAATCCAATATTTTATAACACAAATACTAAGTCTAATCCATATCCATAACCATAACACAACTCAATAGTTCCGATTTCCATAATAGTGTTCAAATTCCATCAAACCATAAACATAAATTGATAATCATCAAACACAAATTAAAGTTCAAAGACTAAGGTTACATAAACAACTAAATCAATAATCTTCTAGATAAAGAACATTTGAATTTGATGCTTCCTTGGATAAAGATGACTCTACTCTTGAGGTTGTAGCATTGGCATCATCATCAACATCCTCATCTACAAATCACAATAAATAAATAAATAAATAAATAATTGACAAATGATATTATGATAATGATTCTAAAGAAAATAATAATTGACAAATGATATTATGATAATGATTCTAAATAAAATAACAATTACAATGTTAAACATTCAAATTAAAGAAATTACCATCATTAACAAAACCATGCAACCAACTACGAGTACAAATCAAAGCTTGGACATTTTGTGGCAAGAGACTGCTTCTATACTTGTTTAAAACATGTGCACCAATACTAAATGCAGATTCGGATGCCACAGTTGTAATAGGAATGCTCAACATGTCACGAGCCATTATGGATAGATTTGGGAAGTGGTGGTTCGCAGTGTCCCTCCACCAGTGTAACACATCTAAATCTTCATAAATATCAAAATCTAAAGTTGGTTCATCCAAATAAAGCTCAAGTTGTGACTTTCCAATTCTAGAAGCAAGTTGATCCTTGTGCATTTTCAATTCCTATCATATTTGACAAGTGAAATACATGAAAAGAAAAATAAGATTTTTTTAAAAAAGTGCACAATAGAAAGAAAGTAATTTATCAATTTAAAATATACATATACTTACACCAAACATCCTTTTATTTATTTCCTTGAGTTCCTTCGGCAAACATGAAGATTGAATAGGGACAACACTCGTGACATTGGAAGTGGAGGCATTGTTAATCGAATTTGAATACTTTTCAAAGAACATGAATAATTTTCTCCTCACATGTTCTAGCTTTTGTTCACAAGTAATTCATCAATTTTTGAGTAACAATAACTCAATGAAGAAAACTTAATCCGTGGGTCAAGAATCGCTCCTAGTGCAAGCACTATACTATACTCATCCCAATATTTCTCAAACTTCTTTATCATCTTTTCGCCCATGCTCCTTATAACATCATCTTCACTACTTAGACTTTCTTGAAGAATACATTGGATTTTCCAAACTTGCAAAAAATACAAGTTGGAAGAAGGGTAGGATGTGCTAGAAATCAAATTGGTAGTATCATAAAATGGTAACAAAAATTCATAAATTTGTTCTCCTCTTTTCCACTCATCAATCGAAGGGCAATATTTATAATTTGCATCTTTTGTTTGGAAATTACCAAATGCCCGTTTATATTTGAGAGTGCTTTCAAGCATGATATAGGTTGAATTCCATCTAGTAGGAACATCTAGACGCAATCCCTTCCTTGTGCCAATAGACTCAAGACCAAGTTGTACAACACATTCTTGAAATTTTCTTATTCTACCCTCCGATCCCTTCACATATTTCACACTCTCTCTAATTTTGTGCAAGGCATCACTAGCCACTTTCAATCCCTCTTGAACAATAAGGTTTAAAATATGGGCAAAATAACGAACATGAAAAAATTCCCCATCACATAACAACCAATCACTCATAGCAAGGTTATTTTTCAAAATGTCTTGCATGTTGTCATTAGCGGATGAATTATCTAAAGTAAGGGAAAAAACCTTTTTCTTTATTTCCCATTCCTTCAAAAAATCAAAAATCTTTGAAGCTAATTCAAATCAGGTGTGAGGAGGAGGCATGTGACAAAAATTGAGAATCTTGCTATTTAACTTCCAATTTGTATCAACAAAATGAGCAGTTAAGCATATGTAACCCTCTGTTGTAAAAGCTGTTCATAAATCAGAAGTTAGACATATCCTATTCGGAATGCTAGCCATTGTTTGTTTAAGCTTCTCTTTCTCTCTGTTGTGAATATTTAAGACATCGGCTTTTGCTGTATTCCTGAAATAAGATTTGCATCAGGATTCAAGTACTTTATCCAACTTCTAATCTTCTTATACTCAACAAAGTTAAATAGCAAATCATGTTCAATGATTGCAGCGGCACACATCTCACGTGATACCATTTGATCTATCTTTTGAGACTTTAGTTTTCCTTGCATGTCTATCATCATTTGACCAACATCTTCAAATTTAACTTCTTTACAATTTGAGATGTGACGATTTAAAGATGACATCCCATATAATCTACCCCCAACCTTATACTTCTTTTTACAAGCATTGCATTCTGCCCTTTCTACTCCATCGTCACCCACTCCTATCTTTGTGAAAAGCTTCCAACAATCAGACGTTGTTGCTTTACCCTTTTTCTTTGGAGGTTCGAAATGGGACTCATAAATAGTAAGATCCACTTCTTCAAGATCAAGAGGGTCGTTATTGACAGAGTCCATTTTTCAGTTTCAGACAAACACTCAAATAAAATCACTGCAAAATTTGCAACAAAAAAATGTGCACAATGATTATCAATTCATCCATAACAATTCAGGCAGCACACAACTCAATCCAATTATTTAAAAAATTTAATTATTTTCAAACACCCTCTTCATAGATACATCAAAGAATCAAAGATGCTAAAGTTTTTTATGTTAATTAACTAACATACCTCGCCAACTCCAAATAGTCACAAATAGTACAAACACAGACTAATTTCACAAATACTTAATGATATGAGGCCATCAATGAACCAAATATAAACAATAATCATAAATGGTGTGCCAAAGTTGTTAGCAATGTCACATCTTAGCTTTATCAATAGTATTAGTGGATAAATTCTTGGTTTAAGCTCCTGAACTTCTAAATATAAATAAATAGGGTGCATAAATGCAAATTTTACAATGTTACTTGTAATGTTAGAAAAGGAACTTTTTTTTTCTGTTTTCATTGTTAATCTTAGATTGCTTCTTTGAATGGACAAAACCCCAACCTAAATGGCCAAGTCTAATGACATGATCCTTGATCAAATAACTGACTATTATTTTCTTTTTCTTTTCAAACCCAGAACCTTTCATTTCAGGGGAATATAGTAATATACCCACAGAAACAACAAAGAAAAAGAAATAATTGTTTGAGTTGGTCTCTGTCCCTCAGATCCAAATAAGCAAACACTTAGCAGCCATTTCATATTTCTGACCGTCAACCTCAGCCAACTATGATAACAAATATCAAACATGCATCATACATAAGTTAATAGCCACATAGCACTACCAGTGACGGAGACGGAACAGAGCAACGGAGAGAGATAGTGATGGAGAGAGAGTGTGAGCTGGAACGGAATAGAGCAGCGACGAGATGACCAATGGACAATGGGACGTAGAGAAAGAGCGACGAAAATCACGGTCTCACCATCACGAAGCAGAACAGCGATGGAGAGAGAGAGATGGAATCGGATGAAGGCTGGCGCAGCTGAAGGAGAGCAAATCACGAACAGAAGAACAGAACAACGACGGAGAGAGAGAGCTGGAGTGGGACGGCGACCGGCGCACGCGCAGCAGCTGATGGATTCGACGCACGCAGAGAGAGGGGACGGTGGATCTCAGATCTGAGATTCTGAGTGAGCAAGATTGGGGTTTGGGGAAAATGAAAAAATGTAAGAAAGAGAGGAGACAAATCTGTAAATGAAAATATGAAATGAATGTAGACAGTAGATCTAGAATAGCTGAATAGTAGAATTTAGGAAGAAAAAAAAAGTAACCTAACGGGTTAACCCGCACCCGACCCGCTTAACCCGCGGGTTTTGCGGGACGGGTTTTACGGGTTGAAAATGAAAAATGGGTTCAAATATTGAACTCAACCCGCTTAAAAAAAAACGGGTTAACAGGCTAACCCAGCGGGTTGAACCCGTTTTGCCAGCTCTAATTAGAGTCAATTGCTAGTTAGTTCGAGTTCTCTCATATCTTGATTCTTCTATTATACTCTAGACTATTCTCTAGATGATTTAGACTTTTCTTATGATCCTTTGTATATAATCTTGTACATATTCACAGTAATGCAGGTTGTTGAATTCATTGTCACAATCATTTTCACTAAGTAAGATGATATTAGAGCCTCTTCCATCAGAGCGCTGCTATTCCACCACGATCATCTCTTCGTTTTCCCCCTTCCACTGCAATTTTCTTGGATTTTCTTATGGTTTCCTACATTTTTCTCAACCATGTACCTTACAGAACCATCAATGGAGAACTCTTCTTCGTCTCCACCTACCTCAAATCTATTGTAAAACCTTTCTTGTCACTACTACCTGCATCTTAGTGAAAGCACTGTGTTGATTCCTGTCTCTTCATCCTTCACAGACGAGAACTACCATAGTTGGTCCAGGGCAATGAAGATGAGACTCCTCTTGAAGAGCAAGTTCAACTTTATCGATGGATCCATCCTCATGCTAGCTGCAACAGATCCGATTTTTCTTGAATGGGAGCGTTGCAGCGTGATGGTGCTTTCATGGATAACCAGAGCTATTTCATCTCCAATTGTGCAAAGCTTTCTCTGGATGGAGAGATCATGCAAGGTATGGAGCGATCTCAAAGATCGCTTCTCGCAAGGGGATCTTTTTCGGATTTTAGATATTTAGAGTGAAATTCACTCTCTGAAGCAAGGAGATCTATCTGTCACCACCTACTTCATGGAGCTGAAGATTTTGTGGGAAGAACTTGAAGTTTTCAAGCCATTACCTACCTGTACCTGTGAGATTCGATGTTATTGCAATGCTTTGATGCTAATGAAGCAATATCGTTGGCAAGATTACGTTATTTGCTTCCTTAAGGGTTTACACGACCACTTCACTACAGTGCGATCTCAAATCTTACTCATGGAGCCGCTTCCCTCTATGAACAAAGTCTTCTCGTTAATCGTTTAGCTGGAGTGTCAAAATGGTGGTTATTTCCTTTAATGATTCTAAAGCCATGATCAATGCAACAGAGAGTTATTCTAGTGGCACTGCAAAGGCATCTTTTACCAAAGGGAATAGTGGTTCGTCCCTTGTGTATGGCAGAGGTCAAGGTCAAGAACCTCGCAAGCAATTTACTGGTTCTTCCAAGTACTGCACCTATTATGGGAAGAATAACCATACTGTGGATGTATGTCACCGAAAGTATGGCTTCCCACCTGGTTTTTGTTTCAAGAATGACAACTCCTCTACCATGGTGAATAATATGGTGGAAGATGAAAGTGTTAGAATGATTCTAAAGCCATGATCAATGCAACAGAGAGTTATTCTAGTGGCACTGCAAAGGCATCTTTTGCCAAAGGGAATGGTGGTTCGTCCCTTGTGTATGGAAGAGGTCAAGGTCAAGAACCTCGTAAGCAATTTACTGGTTCTTCCAAGTACTGCACCTATTATGGGAAGAATAACCATACTGTGGATGTATGTTACCAAAAGTATGGCTTCCCACCTGGTTTTTGTTTCAAGAATGACAACTCCTCTCCCACGGTGAATAATATGGTGGGAGATGAAAGTGTTGGTTCACAGCAGCCACCCACGTAAGGATGTC
Organism: Ormosia semicastrata; assembly: GCA_029884595.1. NCBI lineage: Eukaryota > Viridiplantae > Streptophyta > Magnoliopsida > Fabales > Fabaceae > Ormosia > Ormosia semicastrata. The sequence goes on along the minus strand of JAQQTO010000062.1, from coordinate 10,082,607 downwards.
CTCAGGGCTCGGGTCTATTGTTCATTCCGAAACAATATGAGCAGCTGAAGACTTTTTTCCAACAATTCAGAATTGACATGCCTCAACCCTCAGCTTGTAATCACGTGACAACTGTTATTCCTCTAAACATTGTGTGTCTTTTAAACAATGTTTTGTCAGGTACCAATTTTCATGCTTCTTTTGGTACTGCTTCACATTCATTTCTTCTACAAGATGCCTCTTTTCCCCAAAATTCTCATATTTGGATTCTTGATAGTGGTGCAACAAACCACATTTCCTCTTCTTTTTCATCCTTTGTTTCTTTTAAGCAAATCAAACCTTTATCTATTAGATTGCCCAATGGGACATGCCTTAATGCATTGTATTTGGGTATAGTAGTCTTTTCCTCATAATTTTATCTGACTAATTTTCTTTATGCTCCATCATTTCATTTTGATTTCCATTATCAAACTTGTTGATACCCTTCATTGTAAGCTCAATTTTCAAAATTCTTAATGTTTAATTCAGGAGCATGGTACCTTGAAGATGATTGGACTTGCTGGAGTAAAGGATGGCTTGTACAAATTGATTTCTCCTAGTTCCCCTCAATTGTTACCCTCTGTAAATAGTTCCTTCTCTGTGATTCTATAAACAACAATGATATTCTTATCACAAATAGTATATACACCTCTTTTTACATTTCTCTTAATATCATTGATTACATTATTTATTTCCTATCACTTTCTCTCACATAATCATCACCATCCACAAAAGGTGTGAATAATGGTGTTTTTGAAAAAATGATGTATGAGCATCATTTTCCTTCTGTAAATTATATTACTCATTCTTCTTTTGACATTTGGCATTATAGAATGGGTCTATCCTCCCAAGATAGACTTGATGTAATTCATTCTCAATTCCTATATGTAGTGTTTGATAAGAATAAAAATTGTGACTATTGTCACCTTACAAGACAAAAGAGGTTGCCTTTTCATTCCAATTCTAATCGTTCTTCTAAACTTTTTGACCTCATACATGTAGACATTGGGGGCCTCTTTCCATTTATTCATTGCATGGCCATAGGTATTTTCTTACAATTGTTGATCATTATAGTAGACATACGTTGCTTTTTCTAATGAAATCTAAAAGTGAAAGTAGACCTCACTTTCAATCCTTTATTCATCTTGTAAAAACACAATTTAAAAATACAATCAAAGTGATTCATTCAGATAATGGCTTAGAATTTGCAATGTCCAAATTTTACAATGAAATGGGAATCATACATCAAATATCTTGTGTAGAAACTCCCCAACAAAATGGGATAGTTGAGAGAAAACACCAATACTTGTTAAATGTTGTAACATCATCTTCAATATGTTAGACTCGTAAATAGTTATAGAGGTAGCTTAATACTTGCTTAACATGCTTGTTTAATTTTGTGATAATCTGAGTTAGTCTAGACACTTTGCTGCAGTCCAAAAGGTGAAAAGTAGCTTAAAATAACCCAGACATTAGCTTAAATGGCTTAGCTAATGAAAATAAATGTGGATAATTTATTTTTAAGTCACAAATATGTATTCTGTGATGTGGTTAAAGTTTGAGAATAATTAGAGTCCGTTTGGTATTTTTAGACATACTGATTGTGTGTTTTAATGTCAGATTGACTAGTCACAGATATGAAAAATTATGATATTGGTGAAACGACTTTTTTTAATGGATTTTAATATTTATTTTAAAGTTGTTGGAATTTGAAAAACTTGATTTAGCTAAAGTTGAGTGTGCTTAGCATATCGGGAAGTGCTAGTGTTATAACTAATGGCCTTTAACCCTCCATGATTTTCAGCCTTTAAGTTGGACTTTTCTTTCATAATATTGGAAGTTTTTCACTTGTTTCTCACTCACTCTTCATGGATGGAAAATAGAACCAGTGGCAGCAAGAGTTAGAGGAGAAAAGAAGGAAGAACAAGAGAGAAAGAAGAGGAGATCAAAGGGGAAATCCAAGGTTCTGGAATGAGGCACAATCTGCAGCAACTTTGCTTCACAAGGTAGAGGTTCTTAAGCTTGAAACTTCGTTATTTTTCATTTTTCATGTTTAGGCTATTTGAGATTTGATATGTCAAAATGAGTTCTTGTGATGTTTTAAGTGATTTTCTTGGTTGGATAAGTTTTAAATGTAGTTTATGACTTGTTCATGTTAAGAGTTTGGAATAGAAATTGAAAACTCTCCATTTGGACCTAAAATGCTCAAAGTGTTGATTTTTAGGGTTTGAATGAGTGGTTTGGTTTTTAGATCCATTTTTGATGAAATCAATTAGTGTTTTATGTTTCCTTCATGTTAGTGAACTTGTTAGGGACTTAAAATCACCTAGAAACTAAGTAAATAACTTGTGTTTTCAAAATTTAAAACTAGCATTGGCATTGCATATTCATAATATTAGGACTTTGTTTGAGCATAATCATACCTCATAACATAAAGCATTGCATTGTTGCCTCATAACATAATCATACCTCATAATATTAGGACACAACGCTCAAGCACTCTGTCTATTCGCGCTCAAGCGCCTGTTGCCCAGATGAATGCGCTTATGGTGCTCGCGTGCTCAAGCGCTGGAGTGTTATGTGCTTAAGCACCGAGACAAGGCAGAAACAGAATTTTGGCATTGTGATGCGAAAATAATTTCCTACTTGTTGGGATCATTTATGCAAGCTTTTTAGGGTGTAAAGAGACACTTTTGGGGATATTTCTTGGAGAGAATTATCAACTTGCATATATGAAAAGTTTGAAAATTTCTTAGACATTCAAAGTGTGACAGAATGCCTAGGTTAGTGTTTAGAATTTTGGTCAACATGAGGTTGATTTCTAAATCAATTGTGAGTGATTGTGTGATGTTCTAGATACTATTTAGCTAAAAATATCAATCTTCCTACCATGTTGGATAGGTGAGGCTAAGATTCCTATATTCTAGTGTTTAAAATGTGGCTCAGATATTTGATTTTCAAACTTGGTATTTTTTAATTTCCTATGTATTGTGACCTTAGATGGTGTGTACAACCATATGATTTGAGAATGAGGTGTTGGATCTAAATTCGCCTTACATTTATGCTTGCATGGTCAAAGTTACCGGTATGGGGGTGGTAATAGTACTCTTACGTTAGTGAGGGGAAAGTGTTTACCTATTACCAAGTGAGTTTATGCTTTTAGGCTATCCTGCTTTGTATATGCAAGAAACAGAGGTTTCTGGGAAATAAATAAGTAGCTTGTGTTTTCAAAATTTAAAACCTACATTGGCATTGCATATTCATAATATTAAGACTTTGTTTGAGTATAATCATATCTCATAACATAAAGTATTGCATTGTTGATAATTGTATGGGCAGTTGCCTTGCTTGATGGATTAGTTGCTTGGTTGCTTGTTCGATAATATCCTAGGATTATATGAGCGATTCTTTAATATTGTTGATTTTTAGATATTTTATTACATTGAGTGTAATTACGTGTTTAGTTGATTTATTTGTTGTAAATGATTAACTGCTGGTCTTCGTATGCGAATACTGAGAAATTATGATTTCTCACTCCTGTGTGGTTCATGTAAATCCAAGTGAAGTCCCTCCAAAGGGAAAATGCAAGAAAAAGAAGACGCAAAAGGCTTAGTTTAGTAGCTTTATTTCTTTTTGAATCAGATTGTATATTTATACTTTTATGGTTATTTGTAAAAACTTATGCATACAGTATGACTTGTTAGCCAGTGATGTATATATATATGAACTTTTTATCATTCATGGTTCTCTATAATGATTATACAGGTTATTATGAGTTTTTATTTTATGTATTTTTAAAAATGACACACTTAATGTGATTTATTTTAAAATATTTCATTTATCTTACGATAACTCGTATTAGGATATTACAAATGTCGCCTATTCTTCATGCCAACTTACCATCCATTTTCTATAATTATGCTATAAATTATGCTACCTTTCTTATTAATAGACTACCATCCCTCTCATTGAATAATAAATCTCCATATGAGCTCTTACACAACTATCCCCCTGATTTGTCCTTTCTAAAAGTTTTTGGTTCCCTTGCTTTGTCTCAACCTCTTCTGTTCATCGTTCCAAGCTTGATCCAAGGGCTAGGAAATGCGTTTTCCTCAGATTTCAACATGGGACAAAAGGCTACATTGTTTTTTATCTCCATACATGTAAAGTCCTTCTTTCTCGCAATGTCTATTTTATATGAGTCTCATTTCCTTTATCATTCAAATACTTCTTTTGACTTTTCTTCTTTTGACATACTTCTTGTACAAGACATTGTATGTTATCCTTTTGACACCGTTCTCCATATACTGTGACAAAGCCCACCGAAAACGACCTTTCCCTATCTATCTCATCATCTATTCTTCCTTGTCCCCCTGTCCATTCCGTACCTGCACCTACTTCCACTGCTTTCACATTAAATCTTAATCTTCCTCGTCATATACCACCAGCACCTAGTGGTCGTAGACGTTCATCTAGATAGCATAGGACACATAGGTACATACAAGATTTTCATCATGCCATCCTTTCTTCCAATCAAGTATGCGAGCTGCAAAAATCCCGTTTTGGTTTTAGGCAAACTAGCAAACAATGGTTTGTAAAATTATCTTCTTTCCTTCTCTCTAAATGATATCTTTAGTCTAAATCTGACTACTCTCTGTGTTAAGATAGTTAGAATTGGTTAGTTAGAATTAGTTTTAATGGCTAGTTAGTTTACTTGAATTAGTTGGCTATATAAGCCAAGATTACCCATTGTATTTTTTTAACTTCTTCATTCTATCAATATACAAGTTTCTTCATTTTCTCTCCTCTCCCACTTCTCCCTCTACTCTGAAACCATGAAATTCAACATGGTATCAGAGCCATTTCATCCACCTTGAATACTCTTCTCTGCATTTTCTTTTCTTTTTTCTTTTTCTTATTTTATTTTTTTCTTTTCCTTTTTACACTTTCCCGAGAAAATCTTACCTTCTCTTTCTGCTCAGTTTTCTTTTTCTCCTTCAACTTTGCTGCTTCCTCTTCCTTTCTCGCTTTTTTCAGCCTTCAAGATAAGCTCCTCTTCCTCCTTTGGTGCTCTCTTTTTCCTTTATACCCTCTGTTCCAAATTCTAGGGTTTCTTCTACCTTTAGATATTTCCATGGCTTCTGCAGATGTCGAGTTCCGTTACTTTGTTGGTGGTCTTGCCTGGGCCACCGACAACGATGCCCTCGAGAAAGCCTTCTCTCCTTACGGCGACATCGTTGAATCGAAGATTATCAACAATCGTGAAACTGGAAGATCCAGAGGTTTCGAATTTGTGAATTTCACCTCGATTCAAGCGATAAGGGATGTAGTAGATGGGATGAACGACCAGAACGTTGACGGCCGTAACATCACCGTGAACGAGGCCCAGTCCCGTGGTGGTGGCGGAAGGGACAGAAATGACGGATTCAACCGTGTTCTGCCATGGGAGGCGATTTCTGGCCGTCGGTCGCCACTGTTGAAGCCTCCGATGCTGATTCTTGCGCTCCTGTTCACTCACCACGATTGTGAGTCCTTGATCTTGAGTTCTTGCTGGCGATGGACGCTCCAGCCTCAAATCTTACAAGCCAATCCTGTTGTTGCTGCCCGTTTCTTTGCTGGATTCAAAGGATACACGCTTTTTGCTGGATTTTTTTTTGTTTTGATCAAGCTGTATTTCCAATGTTTCTTAAGTTCAGTGTACACTAACTGTTTGGTGATTTGCTTCTTTGATTTTTTTTTTGTTATTGTAAGCTTCTGTCCATGATGGTTAAGTGTTGATGTGAGCTTCTGTCATGGGTGGTTAAGCATTGATGGTTGTTCTTGCTTCTGTTAAGTGGTTAAGCCTTGAGTTGTGGCTTCTGCTTAATGGTTAAGCTTTTGTCCTTTGTTGGCTTTGCTGATTTTAGCTTCTGCCTTGCATGGTGGTTAAGCATGTGGAGCTTCTGCCTTGTATGGTGGTTAAGCATTTGGAGCTTCTACCTTGTATGGTGGTTAAGCATTTGTTGATCTGCGTGCCTTACCGGTTCTTGGCATTATCATTGTATTTTTCTGGATATGCATTTGATATGCATTTGTTTTGATCATCCCAAGCTAGAAGTGTAATGTACACCTTCCAGCTTGCGGGGGGCTGTTAAGATAGTTAGAATTAGTTAGAGTTAGTTAGAATTAGTTTTAATGGCTAGTTAGTTTACTTGAATTAGTTGGCTATATAAGCCAAGATTACCCATTGTATTTTTTTAACTTCTTCATTCTATCAATATACAAGTTTCTTCATTTTCTCTCCTCTCCCACTTCTCCCTCTACTCTGAAACCATGAAATTCAACACTCTGTTTGTCAAAAGGCCAGCAACTTCATTTACTACATTGCTTGTATATGTGGATGATATTATTCTTACTTTAGATTAATTTTTAGAGATTCAGTCCATGAAATAGTTGCTTGATCATTGCTTTAAAATCAAAGATTTCAGTCCCCTCAAGTTTTTCTTGGATCTAGAGGTGGCACATTCACTTAAGGGAATCACAATTTGCTAAAGAAAGTAGGCTTTGGAGATTTTAGCTAATTCTGGTTTCCTTGCTGCCAAGCCATCTTCAACGCCCATGGCCAAGAATAACCTCTGACTACAAATGGGGACACCATACTTGGATCCTTCCTCATGCAGGAGATTAGTTAGCCGCCTCTTGTACTTGACTAGCACTTGCTCAGATATCACATATGTTGTACAACAACACAGCCATTTTGGGCTCAACCTATGCAAGAGCATTATGAGGCTGGCACTAGAGTTCTATGGTATATCAAGAACTATAGCTCAATGCCTTCTTTTTTTCCTACTTCCTCTTCTCTATAGTTGAAGGCCTTTAGTGACTTTGATTGGGCTAGTTGCGGTGATACTTGTTGCTCCACTACTGGCTATTATGTGTTCCTTGGAGACTCTTTCATTTCATGGAAGTCTAAGAAACAACACATTATCTCTCGTTTGTGAATACCTAATTTTGTCAGGGACATTTTGTTAAAAAAAAAGAAAAACAAGGATTTAATTTCCAACCCATGACCCATTAACCCATAACCTAACCCATTGACTCATCTCATAACCCATATACCCTTATACTTGTCCGAAACCAACTCATCCTAAACAAATTCATCATAAACAAACTAATCCTAAACAAACCTTAATAATCATCAAACTCCTCCTAAACAAACTTATCACTATCACCGCCAAACCCTATAAATACCCATCACTTACGCACACTTCCACACACACACATATTTTGGCCTACAACTAAGCCATATTTGCTTCCCTCCATCAAGTAGCCTTCTTTGCAGCAAACATTCCCACCATCAACCAAGCCATCTTGTGAGAATCTTCATCACCATCATTCACCTTCATCACCTCATCTCCATAACCACCACATCTTCATCAGTTCACCTCCATAACCACTACGTCTTCATCACCATCACGACCAACCAACAATTACCCTTCACGTCCAAACCACCCATCACTCGGCAATCTTCATCCCAAACTCACCACCCACACCAAGCCATAACCATTGTCCCCCACAACCTAAATAGTCAGCCATCCAAACAACCCCACCGTCTTCATCCTCAACAGAGCCGTTCCACCACGTGAACCACCCTACTCATCTTTCCACTTAGAACACCAAATACATCAAACTGTAACCAACACCAATCCACAGAGATCAGCTTCCCTTCACCTTGAATCATCAACACGCAACTTGAACCAGACCCAGCCTCCATCCGTAGAACGCGTCACACCAGTCACCCTGTTTCACGCCCCCAAAAGATCAAACCGCGCCCATAACCACCGTCTACCCGAAGCCCATCCACACATTGTGAACGAGTCCCACTGCCAAATAGAGCAGCCATCCCATCATCTCTATTTACGCACCACAACCACCAGTCGCGCCATCTGCGTTGCAGATTTGTGCAACCCACCGTGCCACCGTCTTTGTCATCCTCTGATAGCAGCGACACGCACAGGTCTCCGTCCCAGCACTACCTGAGGCTTGCAACCACCATCCTCTACACTAAAAAGAAAGGCCCCTTGATTGTGCTCTGTTTTTTTTTTTGTTTCTTGTTTATTCATTTTTGTTGTTTCATGTTTCTTCAATTTTCTACTTCCTGTTTTTTATTTTTATTTCCATTTTTTTCTTTTTTGGGCTTAGTTTGTTAAGGAAAAGTAAAAAAGTAAAAAAATAAATATAAATAAATGATAAATAAAAAAATATAAAATAATTGAACCTTTTTTAGAAGAATAAATCAAGGTTATTTGAGTTGAGACAGTTTGTTAATCTTGTAATTTTTATAATCATCTGAGTTGTGACAGCTTGATGATTCAATTTTTTATTTTATGTTATTTTATTTTTATTTTTATTTTTTTGAAATAAAATAAATCAGTAATCCATAAAGATTCAAAAATCTTTTTTTAATAAAAAAATTTCATTTAATCGTATCAAACCTGATAATCAATGGGTGACGTCTCTAGCGGGATGCAAGGCTTCACTCATTCAAACTTTAATATGATTAACTAAGTCGCAATGACTGATTAATTCATATTTTTAAAATTTTTTTAAAATCAACTAACACACACTTATTTTCTAGAGAACTACGTGACTTTGAGTTTCTCATTGCACCTGGGGATACGTAAGAGCGAAACTCTATTTTCATCAATCCAAACATTAAAATTTCACAAATTATTTATTTTTTTAGTGTTTTAAATAAAATGAGTGAAACAAATATTTTCAAGAGTTATAAAGAATTTGCACAATTAACTTAAAGTACCGTCTCAAGATGAGTGTATTAGAGGTGTTGTGGGATTAAGTTTCCACCATTCCCTATACATAACCAACTCCCGAATCTAATTTGATTTCAAAGACTATTTTTCTTAGGTTTTTCCAATTTTTGCTAATAAAAAAATAAAATTGGTGGCGACTCCTAAATTTTTTTAAATTTAAGTTGCTATATTTGCCACGATCACGGCCGTGACAGATGACGACTCCACTGGGGATACTTGAGAGTCAAGCCTATAAAAGTTAGTTGTACAAAATTTTTGTGATCTTTATATGTTTGTTTACCCTTTTTCCTTTTTATATTTGATGATTTTTTCCTTTTTTTATTTTTTACTATTAGTTTTTTTTTATTATGCAAACCTTACAGTAGAAAACTTTATGAGTTTGTTTTGTGTTTGTTTTGTTTTGCAAGATATGGGTAGTCTTTAGGATTGTAAAGGTTTGTATGCTCCTTAAACCCATTGCACCTACACGTATATCACACACATCCGAGTGAGGCCTTATACCCAGGTCTGAGTGAAGCCTAAGTTTGGTAGAGGTTGTGTAGTGGTAGCCATTTTAGGTGTATATCTTGTTTGGTTATCGTGAAAACCTCATCTAGAGTGTGCTTTTTTCACAAATGTCCTACACCTAGTGGTTTACTAACTGTTTGTGGTCAACATTCTGAAATAGGACTTAGCTCTAAAGACCTTTAGAATAGAAGAACCACCTAATGAAAGTTATCACAAATCAGAAGGACTCATAGATCCTTAGGATAAAAATCCCCAAGTTTAAGGCAACCCCATTAAGACACGAAGGGAGCGTACTTCTTCTTTCCTTATGTCATTCGTTCTTGAATTAAAAAAAAAAGCTTCAAAAAAAGAAAAAGAAAAAATACATCATCTTACATTTTCATGGCATTCCTAGCATTCTTAAAAAAAACATCATATTACATTTTCATGGCATTCTTAGCTCTTTTTTTTTTTAAAAAAAGGGGAGAAAGAAGATAAAATGTTTTCATCACAAAGTTCATTCATTTCATCTTATGCATCTCATTCATTTCATCTCATTCTTTGTCCAATGTTATTTTGTTTTGATAAATCAAATAGAAGGAACCATTGTGTGACTAAGGAAAGAAGACACCAATCAAACATGAGTTCATAATATAAGGGCTCGAGCGAAGCTCACAGCAATGGTAGCTGAGAACGAAGGAAGAAATTTGAGTATAGAAGTAGATGAGGTGAAAATGAAAATAAATGAAATGATAGAGTCTTAGAGAAGAATGGAGGAAATGTTGTCAGCCACAAGGGAGACCCTCACCTTGATTGGGGCAGCCAAAAGTATAGGAGTAACTGGGGCATATTCGCACCCTCTAAATATCACTTCCATGAAGACAAACCTGGAGTCACCACTGAGATGCCTTTTGTGGGGGAACCTCAAATACTGTATCACTAGTGGTTCCTATCGGAGAATGGTATCATCATTGGAAAGTACTCAAAATGAGGTTCATGGTAACACTGAGTTCACATGGGAACAATCGCGTGTGTCTATCCCAATATCAACGGGATTTCCTACTGGGACTGGTCATGTAATCATTCAAAATGATAAGATGAAAGAAGAATAGATGGAAAAGATAGAAGAACAAATCAAAGCAATCAAGGGTCCTAGCACCCATGGTCCCCTTGGGATAGAAGAATTGTGTCCTACTACTAACATTGTCATCGCAAAGGACTTTAAGGTTCCAGAATTTGAAAAATATAATGGGAGCACCAACCCCTTCTCCACCTGAAAACATACATTACCAAAATGTCAATTTGGTTAAAGGACTAGAAGTCCCTTGTTAGCTTTCTCATGAAAGCTTGACTGGGCCCGCTTTGGAATGGTGTATCCAACAAGACCTTTCCAAAATCTCTTCCTGGAATGATTGGTTGAATTTGTTTATGGGACAATATCGGTTCAACTTGGACACAGCCCCAACTCGGGAATAGTTAAGAACACTACAAAAGAAAAATAGGGAAACCTTCAAGCAGTATACCTAGAGATGGAGAACTCTCACGGCACAAGTGCAACCACCATTGAAATTGATAGAAATGTACTCATATTTTTTGGGGACCTTAGGAGCTCCCTATGTTGGGACAATGGCAGGTGCTGCTTAGCGAGACTTTGCTAAATTAATTGCTGTCAGAGAAAGGATTAAAATTATGGTAAAGGCTGGAAAATTGTCAAATAGTAATAATAAAAGTCATTTCAAGAAGGGATTTCCCCCTAAGAAAAATGAGCTGAAGTGAGCTACATGTAAAAACAACAACCTTCACAACCCTACTATCCACCGTCTTACCCTGCCTACCGAGCCCCTCCATATAACCCAAATTTCTACCCTTCCTATCAGACACTTGCACCTTCTCATCTACCTGGCCTAACTGCTCCACCTATAAATACACCTCAAATCCCACAATTCCACATCAATAATGTTCTCACACCACAACCATATATACCAACTCGCCTAAACTATACCCAATATCCACTTGCACCTTCACAAAATTTCCCAAATCACCCACAACCTCGATCAAACTTCTAAAATCAAGGCCGCTCCCGTCCCTAAAACCTACCTCCTTTCCCAAGATTATCCATTTCAAATGTAGACTTATTCCAAAGACTATTTGATCCTCACCTCATCTCTGAAAATCCTGTACGTCCCTTAGAACCACCATTCCCAATGTGGTATAACCCAAATTTAACTTGCAAATACCACATGGATATCCCAAGGCACTCAATTAAAGATTGTGAATCTTTCAAGACTGCAATAAGGAAGCTAATTGCTTATAGAAAGTTAGACATTCAAAAGGAGGTTGGACCCAGTATTGTCAACAACCCAAATAATGGTGGAAGGAATGTCGTAAATGCTTTAGAGATGGAAGGGTCACCAATAAGAAAGGTCATGAGCTTGTGTACGCCGATGTCTGAAAGATTAAGGGGTTGAAGAAAGCAGGTTATAGTATCACTGCACCAACTGCAACGATGAAAGAAGAAGATAAGTAGGATGAAGAGTCGAGTTGTGCCTATCATTGTGGGAGAATAGGACATGATATTGAGAACTGTTAGGACTTTAAGGCTCGAGTCCAGGAATTGCTCACTTCAGGACTAATACAAGCTCAACAAGGAGTAAATTCCTCTAAGGAAGTCATTCGCCCTCCAGCAACTCGAAACCTCTGAATAATAGGAGACCCGAGGCATTAATTGAAGTGATTGCCATAAAATAATTAGTGATGTTGAACTCATGTTAACTTTCTTGAAGCATTAATGTAATGAATTTACATGGGAACCTTGTTTCCTTTCATTTTCATCACATTGTCTTTCTTGACATTTATTCTCTTTCATTTCTTGAAAGTGTCTTCAGTGTATTTGGACCCTATTGGACTTCAATTCTAGGCAATTCTTAGTTTGGTAGATGTCAATAAAGTTTGCATATGCAAGTGCCTTTTGCCAAAAAAATGAAAAAAATGAAAAAATAAAAAAAAAAAGAGCAAAGAAGTAATCACTTGACGTGCAATATCTTTTTGTCTCAAAATTAAAGTTTTGAAAATAAACAATCATGACTTGTGGTGTGGCGTGGAATACGATTAAGAATTATATCAAAAATAGTTGCCAAGTTCCACCAAAAATATAAAAACCTCGTAACCAGTTGTAGTAAGCAAGGGTTGATCCACAGAGAACTAATTCAATTGACACTATCAATCTAATTCCTAAATTAAACTCTGATGAAAAATAAATAGTAAAAGTAAAAGGGGGGTTTTATTCATCAAGTAACAAAATGCAAATTCAATAGTAATTAGGAATAAATTCAAAACTAGAAACACCAATCCAAGGGCTTCAAATCAAGTGGCAAAGTAAATCATAGTTCAAAGAGAGTAAAATTATTTATGCAATTAACTCTATTAATTCGAATTCAACTAGATAATCACCTAGAATTTAATCAACTAAAATAGAATCACAATCGCAATTCTTGATTAAGATTGAATTAAACACAATTTTGAATTAACATAGATTATCAATCGATGATCTATTTTCCATTAAATTTAGATTAATCAATCCAAATCTATCTTCAATTTCGAAATATAATCATAAATCAATTAAAGAAGGAGAAGAGGAAAGAACATAATTAGAAATCACAAATAAACAAAAGAACTCAAAACTCTAACCACAATCATTGAATTCCTTAGATTGATTGGATCATTAGCCTTCCATGGCCATCACCATTGAAAAGATACAGATCAAAGAAGAGATAAAAACGAAATAGAGAAAACAAAAAGAGAGAAAAAAGGTTTCTTGATTCTTATCGTAAAACTCAAAAATCAGGATTCAGAAAGAGGTGTACTTTCGTATTTTGCCTTAACCTATTTGTAACTAAAAATTATTCTGTAATTCCTAATCTAACCCTGGCCCAAACTGCAGCCCTCTGAATAAGCTTTTCAGAGACATATAATTTGTCTTATTTGGGTTTAAATTGAGAGAGTTAAGCCCAAATCTGTGAGGGAAGATCCAAGCTTTATGACAGCAACAGCGTCCTAACTTTGAGACTCAATTTTTGCTCTGAATCCAGCTGAATTAGAAAAAATACATTAGATGCAAAATTGTGTATCTTCGTCTCAGCTTTCAAGGGACACCAAGATCATCCAAATATGACATTTGTAGCCCAAGATATGGCCTGTACAAGACAGAAAGGTCAAAATGAGTTAAAATCCAAAAATTAATGAAGTTTTTACAATTAAGCTCAATGAAGACCAATCATCTAAAACTCATCTACAAACATAATATTGGATACAATTATCATCAATTAGGCCAAATATAAATCAATAATGAATGCCTCAAAATTGATTGATCAACTTGAAAATGAAGACTGACCATTTTTCTTTATCTTTTACAAAATTTCATCATCTTTATCCCTTGTTACCCCTTTTGAGTTTGAAAATTTCTTCAATAAACCCTAGATAAGGATCACCCCTACACTAGGGGATATCACAAAATAAAAGTTGATTATCATGGTGACTATTTTGAAGCATAATGGAAAAAGAAGAAAATGTGAAAGGGGCAAGAAGTAAAAAAAATGATGAAAAACAAAAGAAAAACAAAAGAAAAAAAGAGAAGGGAAAGAAAGAAGAAAGAAAATGAAATGAAGTGGGTCGTGACAAAGGGGAATGAAAGAAAATGAAATGAAATGAGGAAGAAATGGAGAACAATAAGAGAAAAGTGTGCTTGAAAGTATAAAAGTAGTTAGCGAAATTTAATTTTAAACAAGGATCCTTAGTCTCATTCAACCCTTAAACACTTGTTTCAACCTTATATCTTTCCTTTCATAACCCCTAGCCTTGGCCATGTTACAAGCCTCAAAAAATCCATTCTAATCAATGAAGGGTTATTTTCATTTCTGTTAACTTTAATTTGAGACAAATGTTATGCTCATCCAAGTATATAATTCATTGTTCCTAAAAAAAAGGAAAAGAGGAGGAGGAGGCACTTACCAGTCTTACACTGAAAAAATATTTTAGTCACTAGGGCGAGTTTTTGCCCTATTCAATTCAGTCCTAAACTGGGGCAAATTTTTCTTTGATTCAATTTGGTCTTACACTAGGATAAGTTTCTACCATGCTCGATTTGACTCTAAACTAGGGTAATTTTTCTTTTCCTTGGTTCAATTTGACTTATACTGGGACAAATCATTTGGTCACTAGGGTGAATTCTTACCCTATTCAATTCAGTTCTAGATTGGGACAAATGTCTCTTTGGTTCAATTCGGCCTTACATTAGGGCAAGTTGTAGCCCTATTCTATTCAGTCCTGGACTGAGGCAAATTTATCTTTGGTTCACTTTGGCTTAATGAAGATGTTTAGCAGAAGAAGATCATTGGCCATAATGTCTAGTAGACAAATTTTCATGAAGATCAAACTAATTCATATTAGGTCAACACCTCTTTGAATCTCATACCGTTGTTTGTGTCTTTTTTCATATATACCTTTTTATGTAGTCAAAGTTCCAAGACCAATATGGAAGTTGTTCACTTAGTAAATTCCTTTTTTGTTGTACTTTTGAATCCATGTCTGTTTGTTACGTAATGTTTCAAGTAAAGTGAACATGAATACAACATTATCGGCTCATGTATTTTATTTTTTAGCCCATCTGCTCCTGTCTTTTACTTTTGAGCCATCGGCTCCTGTCATTTACTTTTTGAGCGCATAGGCTTCTGTCTTTTACTTTTGAGCACATCGACTCATGTCTTTTACTTTTGAGCGCATTGACTATTATTTTTTACTTTTGAGCTCATCGACTCCTGTCTTTTACTTTAGAGCGCATCGACTCCTATCTTTTACTTTTGAACGCATCGGCTCCTGTCTTTTACTTTTAAGCACATTGGCTCTTGTCTTTTACTTTTTGAGCGCATCAGCTCCTGTCTTTTACTTTTGAGCGCATCAGATACTGTCATTTACTTTTAAGCGCATCGGCTCTTGTCTTTTACTTTTGAGCGCATCGGCTCCTATCTTTTACTTTTAAGCGCATTGCCTCCAGTCTTTTATTTTTTAGCGCATCGGCTCTTGTCTTTTACTTTTGAGCACATCGGCTATTATCTTTTATTTTTGAGCACATCAGCTCTTGTCATTTAATTTTGAGGGCATTGGCTCCTATCATTTACTTTTCAGCGCATCGGCTCCACGCATTTTTATTTTTTGAGTGCATCGGCTCTTGTCATTTACTTTTGAGCGCATTGGCTCCTGACATTTAAATTTCTGTCATTTTCTCTTGAGCTCATCGCTCTTCACATTTCTTGTTCTCGCATTATTTATTTTTTTAGTTGCTCCTGAACAAAATTCAAGTTCATGTCTTTACTCATTCTTTACAATGATAAAATGAAAAACTACGATTATTCTTTTTCTCGAGTAAGAAACAAGTAAAGAGGGGTAACTATGAACACCCAATTTTGTTCGAGGCATTTTGTTAAAAAAATGAAAAAAAAAAGAAAAAAAAGAGAGGGGAAAGAGAAAGAGAAAAAAAAAGGACTCAGTTTCCAACTCATGACCCATAACCTAATCCATGGCCCATTAACCCATAACCTAACCCAATGACCCATCTCATAACCCATATACCATTATACTTATCTTAAACTAACTCATCCTAAACCAACTCATCCTAAACAAATTCATCATAAACGAACTAATCCTAAATAAACCTTAATAGTCATCAAACTCCTCCTAAACAAACTTATCACCATCATCGCCAAACCTTATAAATACCCATCACCTACCCACACTTCCCACACACACACAATTTTGGCCCACACTAAAACATAGTTACTTCCCTCCATCAAGTAGCCTTCTTTCCAACAAACACTCCCACCATTAACGAAGCCATCTCTTGAGAATCTTCATCACCATCATTCACCTTCATCACCTTGTCTCCATAACCACCACGTCTTCATCACCTCACCTCCATAACCACTACATCTTCATCATCATCATAACCAACTAACAACTACCCTTCACGTCCAAACCACCCATCACTCGGCTCCCCTTCACCCCACCATCTTCATCCAAAACTCACCACCTACACCAAGCCGTAACCACCATTGATGCGGATTAAAAGTTGCAAACTCAAGTGCAGGTTGTTTGAAGTAATAAATTCTCGGGAGTTCGAAATCGATCCAAAGGGAATTGATGAAGAAAAATTCTTTGACGTAAGAAAAATATTTTGTCACAACAATAAAAGTAATAAAACTTGGTCACAAATAAAAAAGATTTACTTGGGTTAGGAGATCTACTCTTGGCAAATAAAATAAGGACAAGATTAATTCTTTTTATAACTTAATTAGAATCCACACATAATGGAGGTTTCAATCGAAAAATACAACAATTAAAGTTCATTAAAAATTATATACGTAATTATATTATGATTCCTTTAATCATTTATTAACACCACCACTCATAAATGGGATCAAGCATTCATTGTGCCAAAATCTTGTCTACAACAAATCAAGAACTCCACTTTATAAGGAGGGTTTCTAAATTAATTGAAAATAAAATACAATACGTATAATATCTACTTGAAAATATATCATTAAAGCGTAAGAAAGAAATGAATCTAACCTTATTTCATTACCAAGAGTAAAACTTAGTTACTCATAGACAAGAAGAAGAAGAAGAAGAAGAAGAAGAAGACTTCAATTTAGAAAAATTACTACAAGAAAACCTAGTAACAAACTAGTATCATTTTGCTACCTAACACCTAACACCTTCAATGATCTACTAAGGCCTCCTTTTATAGAGGATTAGAAATACAAAATGACAAGGGGACTGAGTCATTAGTGAGTGAATGAGTGGAAAATGAGTAGAAAATGCTAAATGACTTTGGTGAGTGAAAAATTATGGAGATTCTTTATCTCTGAAATAATTTAGTTCTGAAGTTATTGCATTCATCATTTTTGAACTAAGTGGTATTCATGAAAGTTGTAGGCCTAGATTTTAACTTTCGAATGCCACCAGAATCACTCATTTGGCCACCTATAGCCCGAGAAATGTCTCAATTATTGCAGAGTGTTCAGGCCCAGTTCCAGCTCCTCTATTCTGACTTGCAAGCCCAATATGACCTCCAAGGAGTCCGATCCGAGTTTTGTTTTTTTCATGAAAGTTGTAGATATGGGTCTAAAATAGCACATATCAAAATTTCAGACCAATACAGATCTTCTAGCCCAAATTATGCTCTGATTACTACACACTATTCAAGTTCCAATCACAAAACTTATATTCTGACTTCCAAGTCCAATTAGTTCCACTAGATGTTTGACTTTCATCTCGAGATCTTCATGAAAGTTATAGAGATCTCTCTTATCTTTCCAACAAAGTAAAATACATAATTAGTAGACATCTAGAACTCAAGATATGGCTAACATACAGAAATAATGTAAGACATAAATTATGCTAAAAAAATTAATTAAGTCCAATTTGTGTCCAAACTTACAAAACATAACCAAGCTCAATCAATTAAGTACATAGAGAGTGTAAATGACTAAAATTGAGGGTTTATTAATGTATCAAATATGTGATTATCAAATTCCCCCATACTTAGCTTTTTACACTCCTGGGTAAAACACACAAAACTAAAACTAGGAAAAAAAACAAAACAGACTCAAAAGCTAAACACTTTAAAAGACTCAATTTCTAATAATATTTAAGAATGAAGAGCAACCAATCATTCAAGTAATCAAAACATTTATGAGGTAACATTTCTTCACATCTCAAACCAACAGGCAAGGATATTTCAATTGAAAAATATGAATAAAAAATGATAGATCTTCACATAATTCTCTCTAATCCCTCAAGTGTTTAAAATGTAGGTATTTCACTCAATTCAACCCATGAGAAATTGCACTACCATAAGCTTGCTTATCTTCTACTTCTTCACTACTCAAAACACATACATATATAAATCATGAGGACTTTATTCAAGGTTGTAATGGGGTCAAGGTAAAGGAGAAGGTAATATGGATATGACAAGTTAAATACCAGAGAATAAAAGAGCATGAGAGTTGAGTTCAATTAACAAGCATGAAAGTTCATCCCAACTCCACCTAATATGAATTTCCTTTACATATTTATTCCTTTCCTTTATTGCATTGTTGACCCTTCTTTACACAATTTTTTTTTGTTTTTTTGTTTTTGTTTTTGTTTTTTTGAAAGATGAACATAATATATACATATAAACAAATTTTTTTTTTCATCCATTCTATACACACCCCTATACTTGTTCAAGAACTCATTGAATGACAAAGCTAATGTTTTTTTATTCCCCAAGGCCAGGTAAGAACATAGTTTTTTATTTCAGGCACATAATGAGTTCGAAATAAAGAATGGTCAAACAAGCTCAAAGGGGTTAAGTAAGGGGAAATAGGCTATTTCCAATGCTTTATGTTAGCAGGAATCAGAGAATTTACAAGAAGTCATAAGAGTGTTTGATATCATATTAGGAATCAAAGAATTTTCAAGAAGTCATAAGAGTGTTTGATATCATATTGAGATAATATACTGCTAAGTAAGGCTGGCTATTTGAGTAAAGTAACTATTTCAAGAAAAATGCCTCAATTATATTTATATATGCATATGAAAATGTAGTCTTAAAAAGAATCAAAGCAAATTCTAGAGTAACAATTCCATGAGTGAAATTCACACAAGAAAGAAGAGAATGGTACAAATGTTCAGTCCATTCATCAATAGGCTCAAAATCTCACAAGGCATAATTCTATCATTCTCAATCCACTAATTCAACATCCATAACCAAGCATGTGAATTTTAAAAAAGAAGACAATTTACTCAACCATGCAAATTTCCCTGAATTTGAATTGCTACATCCACACAAACTAGTTATCTACCCAATTACTCCTTACTCTGCCACAAATTTTGATGCATCTCAAGAGTAAATAATTTACTCCTTACTCTGTCATCCCTAATTACTTTTGTTGTTAATAAATTGCTGACAAACATGTAAACACAATAAACATATTAACAAACACACTTCCTAATTAATTTTTTTTTGTATTTTTACACAACTATCCTTCTCCCCAACTAGATCACAACATTGTCCTCAATGTCAAAACATAGATAGGTAAAGGATAGAAGACAGTACCTATTGTTGCAATTATTGAAAAGAGAAATCGTACACAAATTAAAACAGAAACAAAGTACGATAAATAAAACTAAAGATAAAAAAAAAGTTATAGATGAAGTGCCAGATCACACTCTTGTTCCTTGCTGCCTCCCTTGTTGTTGCCTTCTGACCAATCTATCTGAGTTATTACTGGTTCAGGTTCATAAACAAAAGCTTATAATTTATCAATTAATTCATCAACAGTAGAAGCAGATATAAGGAGTTGTCTTACCGAAGGTGTGATAAAGTTATGTTCCACAGCATGGTCAACAAAAGATAACAAATTATTAAAAAAATTATTAACATTCAACAAACCTATAGGTTTATGGTGGATGTTCAGTTGGGCCCAAGAGATAATTTGAAAAACTTCTTCCAAAGTACCAAAACCACTCGGTAAAGCAATGAATGCATCAGAGTTTTCAAGCATTGTCCTCATTCGTCCATGCATAGATGATACTTGAATTTCCAGCCCAATTGTCTTTCTAGTGAGGTTTAGGAATGATATCTAAAACTTGACCACCTCTTATATGTGCAGAAAGTGATACAACCTCCATTAACCCAATGCTACCTCCCCCATATACAACACGAATGTTCCTCTCAGCAAGTGTTTTACCAACATTGCTTGCTGCGTTTACAAACTCTAAACTCTTCCCATAACTTGTCCCACAAAATACACAGATATTGATAAATCTACGAACTGAAGAAGAAGCTCCCTCCATTTCTACACTCACACTCTCTTTGAATGATTATAAGTGGTAGGAAAGTAAAGAAAATGAAGTGTTTAAATAGAAAAGAGAATAGAAAAAGTAATAATAGCTCCTATATGGGTAGGTTGGCTATTGTAAAAAATGTTTGAATTTAAGAAACTTTTTTTTTAATTTTTTTAATTTTTTTTGTATTTTTTTTATATTTTTTTTTACTTCAAGAAAACCATCAGGGTAAAGAAGTCTAGAAACCCCTGAAGGATCCCGCCTAAAGGATCATCTGTCCAAAATCAAAATTCAATAAAATCATATAAAAATAAAATAATAATAACAACATACCTTTATGTACAGGTTTCATGGCAAATCTTTATACTGCGCGTCATGAGTGTAGTAATACCAAGATGGCTCAGCTAATCAGGGAATTCTTTTCCCTCCCGCTTGTGGGATATTTTGGATTGAGCTACGACGTAACTAATTAAAGTGCGTAAAATCTGACAGCCACCACCAACGACCATAGCTAGTGAGAGGTCGCTGGAGAGCCCATAGCATTAAATCACAGGATCCAACTCAGAAGCATTGTCACGCGAGAATGCAAGCATGGGACGCTTCTATCTGTCCATCAGCAAGCAGAGCCTACGGTTGAAATCTGGGAATGCTTACGCGGCTCTCTACAGAGCATGGCACACGAACCTTATTTACGGACCAGCGTGCGAAGGTTCACCCGAGTCAATGACGGGTCTAACCCTTAGGGACTTGATCTGAGGCCCTAAGGTTGGGTGCTCTCCATTTGATTTGAAGCCCTAAGGTTAAGGGCTCTCCATCCAGTTAAGGACATAGTACACAAAAGTTTGCCCTTCTTTCTGTCTTTTCTTTTTTTTTTCTTTACCTTTTTTTTTCTTTTCTTTCTTTTTTTTTTTTTCTTTTTTTTTTTTTTTTTTTTTTTTTTTTTTTTTTTTTTAGAAATGTACAAGATAATATATACAAGTTGTTGTGATTGTGGCTCACATCTTTCTCTAATTTCATGTCCAGAAACGACTTAAATGCCTTTTATGAGTCAAGGATAAGCTTCCTATCCAATTTTCTTATAAATTGACAAACAGGGTCTTTTTGAGTCAGATTCCCAAGACTGTAACGCTCTTGCTCATTCCTGAAAAGATTCCACAAACTAAGAAGTTCACGCTGCACATATCCACAAGAATGCTTCTCAAGAGTCAATAAGATATTATCTAATGACTCCTTACTCAGTCCATTTTTAATGAAGAAAATTTTATCTTCTCTGTTTGCGGAAACCATTCCTAAAGAACGACATCGCGTATTACAATTCCATCGCCCACATTTATAACAAACTTTCATTCTTTTTGCTCTTCTCCTTTTTGAATATGAACTTTTACCGAGACCCGGCATGTATGGGACAAATGAATCTGAAGATTCACCAGCTAAATGAACCTTTGCTTCGATTATTCAACGTATATCTTCTGGGATGTCCTTGTACATTAACAGTCTCAGTCTTTCACACCTAACTTCGTAGACTTTTGTTAGAGCATTTAGAGGGAGAGAAGGGAAATGCTTTCTTAGATTTGAGAGAATGACATCCATTTTAAAAGGAGAAGAAATCAGTTATTATGAAAAACTGAAAAACAAACCGACTTGAGAGTCACGGAATACCGTTATCCGCCACTTAACCGGGAACACAAAGAACTACAAAAAGAAAGAAACAAAATTAAAATAAATTCTACTCATAACAATGATTAGAAAGGGATATGAATTCTACCTCAACAACTTGATGTTCCAGAAATGGTTTGAGTCTTTGTCCATTGACCTTAAATACATTATCATTCCTAGGGTTCTCAATGTCTATGGCCCCATGAGGATACACATGTTTGACAATAAAAGGACTAGTCCACCTAGATCTCAATTTTCTAGGGAATAGGTGAAGACGAGAATTATAAAGCAGAACTTTTTGACCAATTTTAAAAGATTTTTTCAAAATTGATTTGTCATGAAAAACTTTTGTTCTAGCTTTATAAATCTTTGAGTTTTCATATGCATCATTTTTCAACTCCTCAAGTTCATTCAGTTGCAATTTGCGTAACTTGGAAGCATCATCAAGACTTAAGTTGAAAGCTTTAATGGCCCAAAATACTTTATGCTCCAATTCTACAGGCAAGTGACAAGGTTTTCCATAAACTAACCGATAGGGAGACATGCCTAAAAATGTTTTGAAAGCAGTACGGTAGCCCAAAGTGCATCGTTTAGTCTTAAAGACCAATCTTCACGATTTGGGTTAACCATTTTTTCCAAAATTTGTTTAATCTCCCTATTTGCTAATTCAACTTGTCCACTTGTTTGAGGATGATAAGGGGTTGCAATTTTGTGGGTAATGCAATTTTTCTTCATTAAGGATTCAAATGGTTTATTGCAAAAATGTGTTCCCCCATCACTGATGATAGCTCGAGGGATTCCAAATCGACTCAACATTTTGTTTTAAAAATTTAAGAACTGTTTTGTGATCATTGTGTCGACATGGAATCGCCTCAATCCATTTTGAGACATAATCAACTGCAATCAAAATATACACAAATCTAAATGATGATGGAAATGGACCCATGAAATCAATTCCCTAACAATCAAAAATTTCAATGACAATGATAGGGTTCAAAGGCATCATATTTCTTTTAGAAATGGACCCCAATTTTTGATAATTTTCACAACTTTTACAAAAAGTATAACTTTCCTTGAATAAAGTGGACTAATAAAATCCACACTGAAAGATTTTCACAGCTGTTTTCTTTGAAGAAAAATGACCCCCACATACTTTTGAATGACAAAATTTAATAACACTACCTACCTCATTGTTGGGTACACATCTCCGAAAGATTTGATCAGAACAATATTTGAACAAATATGAGTCATCCCAATAGAAAATTTTCACCCCAATCAAAAACTTTTTCTGTCTTGGTGCGTCCACTGAGGCGGCATCTAACCTGTTACAAGAAAAT
Organism: Ormosia semicastrata; assembly: GCA_029884595.1. Taxonomy (NCBI): domain Eukaryota; kingdom Viridiplantae; phylum Streptophyta; class Magnoliopsida; order Fabales; family Fabaceae; genus Ormosia; species Ormosia semicastrata. The sequence goes on along the minus strand of JAQQTO010000062.1, from coordinate 10,059,416 downwards.
TGACAATGTTAGCAAACCAAAGTATGGAATTGACAGAAAATAAAAATTCATTGGGAAAAGAATCATTGATAGGTGTGCTATCAAAAGATGAGCCTGTTGTAAGTCTAGACAAATGATCTGCAATAACATTTTCAGCTCCTTTCTTGTCTTTTATTATGATGTTGAATTCTTGAAGCAACAAGATCCACCGTATCAACCTAGGTTTGGCATCCTGCTTAGACATTAAATATCTAATAGCAGCATAATCAGTAAAAATAACAGTGGAAGAACTAATTAAATAAGCTCAAAATTTGTCCAATGCAAAAATTATGGCAAGTAGTTCTTTTTCAGTAGTGGTGTAATTCATTTGTGCACTATTCAAAGTTCGACTTGCGTAATAAATTATATGAGGCTTACCTTCCTTTCTTTGACCTAAAACAGCGCCAACAGCAAAATCACTAGCATCACACATCAACTCAAAAGACAAAGATCAATCAAGAGATTGCATGATAGGAGCAGAAGTCAAAAGACCGATTAATTTTTCAAAAGATTTCTGACAATCTTGGGTCCAATCAAATGGTGCATCTTTTGTTAGAAGATTACATAATGGTCTAGATATGGCACTAAAGTCCTTTACGAATCTTCTATAGAATCCTGCATGTCTTAAAAAGGAACGAACTTCTCTGACTGTTTTTGGGGAAGGCAAATGAGCAATTAATTCAACTTTAACCTTATCAACTTCAATTCCTTTAGAAGATATCACATGACCTAACACTATTCCTGAAGTGACCATGTAATGACATTTTTCCCAATTCAATACAAATCCTTTTTCTTCGCATCTTTTAAGAAGTTTTTCTAAATTATCAAGACAACTTTCAAATGAATTTCCAAAAACTGTCAAGTCATCCATGAAAACCTCTAAATAATGCTCAATCATGTCACTGAAAATACTTAACATGCATCTTTGAAAAGTTGCCGAAGCATTACAAAGATCAAAAGACATTCTTCTATATGCAAAAATGCCAAAGTGACAAGTAAAAGTGGTCTTTTCTTGATCCTCTAATGCAATTGGTATTTGATTATACCCTGAATAACCATCAAGAAAACAATAATAGGGATATCCTGCTACTCTTTCTAGAATTTGATCAAGAAATGGCAAAGGAAAATGATCTTTCCTAGTGGCTGCATTCAATTTTCTGAAATTAATACACATACACCAATTAGATGAGACTCGAGTAGGTATTAATTCTCCTTTTTTATTTTCAACCACTGTTATTCCAAATTTCTTAGGCACAGCTTATGTAGGGCTTACCCACTGGCTATCAGAGATAGGATAGATAACTCCAACATCAAGTAATTTAAGAACTTCAGTTCTAACTACCTCTTTCATGTGTGGATTTAATCTTCTTTGAGGTTGTTGAGATATTTTAGCATTATCCTCTAAATGTGTTCATACAAATTAATGGATTAATGCCTTTAATATCCTTTAATATCCATCCAATTGCACTTTTATGCATTTTAAGTACTTCTATCAATGTACCTTCTTGTTCTTTGGTCAAGAATGAGGAAATTACCATTAGAAAACTTTGTTCTTCTCCCAAAAATGTGTACTTCAACCCAGCAGGTAATGGCTTTAGTTCCAGTGTAGGTACTTCTTCATGGATATCATCATTCATGGTTTTTAGCTCTTCGAATCTCAGCTTCCATCCTTTGTATTCCATTACCTGTGTACAATCAAGCAAAGAGCATATTTCAGAAACATCATCATCTAATTGTGTAGCTGAATCAAATGAATTAATTAAACAAATTTTTAATGGGTCAGAAGAACTCTTGATTTGAAGATGATCATCTATAATGGCCTCAATCCCTTCAATTTCTTTATTTCCATCATAAACTTCTTGTGATTGCTTGCACAAATTGAAAACATTAAGCTCCAGTGTCATATTTTCAACTGTTAACTTCACCACTCCATTTCTGTAATTTATCGAAGTATTAGATGTTTCTTAAAATGAGTGACCTAAAATAACAGGAACTGACTTAGAACTATCAACCATAGGTTCAGTTTCCAAGACAATAAAATTCACAGGATATATGAATTTATCAACTTGTACCAACACATCTTCCACTATTCCTTTTGAAATTTTAATTGATCTATCGGCAAGTAGAAGAGTTACAGAAGTTAGTTTTAACTCACCAAGATTGAGTTGCTGATAAACTGAATATGGAAGCAAATTAACACTAACACCAAGATCAAGTAAAGCTCGTTTAATTTTATGTTCTCCAATAATGCATGAAACTGTAGGACAACCAGGGTCTTTATATTTCAACTCATTATTGTTTTGAATAATGGAGCTTACCTGTTCAGTCCAAAAAGCATTCTTTTTTACATTATGTTTCCTTTTAACAGTGCACAAGTCTTTCAAAAATTTGGCATAACAAGGAATCTGTTTGATAGCATCTAACAGAGGAATATTGACCTTCACTTGTTTAAAGATTTCAAAAATGTCACTGTTATGGTTCACTTTACTTGAATTGTTTAATGCTTGAGGAGATGGGGGTGAAGGCGAGGGTTTGGTCTCCTTTTGGCTAGGTGGCTTATCAACTCCTTCCTCATCTTTGGGACTTGACTCGTCATTTTTCTTACAAAGTTCAGGAATTTATTTTTCAACAACCTTTCCACTCCTAAGAGCTATCACTTACTTGACTTGATCTATTTGTTAGCTTTCTGAACTACCCTCATTTAGGCTATATCGACTCTTGGGATTTGGTTGAGGTTGAGAGGGAAATTTTCCTTTCTCGTGAATGGCAAGTGCAGAAGAAAGTTTAGCAAGAGTGTCTTTTATGTCAATCATGCCTTGAGTGTTTTAGTTATTAATGGCCTCTTGCTTTTTTATGAATGCATGCAATGTTCCTTCAAGGTTTTTCCTATATGGTGGGATATAACGTGCATATCCTTGAGAATTTTGTGAATCCTGTTGTGCCTGATGAGGTGGTGGTTGCATGAATTGTGCCTGATTGTTGGTCCTCCAACTGAAGTTTGGGTGATTTCTCCGTCCCGGATTATATGTATCTGAAAAAGAAGAAGTGAATGGCTTTTTAAAATTGTTCATTGCATTTACTTGCTCATGCACAACTTCTTTAAAAATAGAAATTTTTAAACATTCATTTGTTGAGTGTCCCAATTCATCACAAATGATACAAATTTCTTCATTTTGCACAGATTTGATTTCTTTTACTTTCTCAGATTCCATGGCTTCAACCTTTCTAGCCAAACTAGCAAACCTAGCATTTAGATCTTCTTCTTGACTAAGATGATATTTTCCTTTACTAGCATTTGCAAGGTTATATCTAATTAAATTTTCAGAAGGATTAGTACCATGCTAAGATTGAGAATTTTCAGCCAAATGGTCTAAATAGTCTAAAGCTTCTTCAGGTTCTTTATCAAGAAACTCACCATTGCACTTTGTTTCCACAAATTGTTTAGTTTCGAGTGTTAACCCTTCATAAAAGAAGCTTATAATGCGCCCTTTTTCAAAGCCATGATGTGGACAAGAATTCAACAAATCTTTAAAATGTTTCCAACTTTGAAAATATGCTTCATTTGAGTTTTGGGAAAAATTTTGGATTTGTCTTTTCAAAGCATTGGTTTTATTTGTTGGAAAAAAATTCTTTAAAAACTCACATTGCATTTCTTGTCATGTGCTAATTGATCTTGGTTTCAAAGCATTAAGCCAAGTTTTTGCTTTATCTTTCAAAGAAAAAGGAAATAATTTAAGCTTAACAACCTCTTCAGTGCAAGTTTGATCATTAAAAGTAGTACATACTTCCTCAAATTCCTTTAGATGTAAATATGGGCTTTCAGATTCTAAACCATGAAAATTAGGAAGTGAAGAAATCATACCTGACTTGAATCTAAAATTGTTAGCAGTGAGTGGAAGGATAAAACATGATGGACTAGAATTTCGAGATGGTTGCAAATACTCACGCATGGTTCGCAACAGTTGATTTTCATGTTCATCATGCACACTTTCATTTTCAGCCATTGTGTTTGATGTGTGTGATTGTGATTCAGACAAATCAATATGTAAAGTACTAGGATTAACTTTAACTAAACCACCAGAATTTAAATCACGATACCAATTAAGTATAAACAAGTAACTTAAAATATAAAATAAAATGTACAAGCTAGCAGTATAAACCGTCCATTAAATATTAACAAAGATGTGGTATAAACCAGCCACCAAATATATATTAACAAGGGTGTGGTATAAACCAGCCACCAAATATATATTAACACTTAGTAAATAAATATTAACAAAGGTGTGATATAAACCAACCACCAAATAAGTTAATAAGCAAAAAAATTAAAAAGTTAGTATGCAGATAAATTAAAATGTTAGAAACTGATAAAGTAAAAAGTCGATAATTAGTAAGTTAGTAAATAAGAAAATTAAAAGGTTAGTAGGTTAATAAGTTAGAAATAAAATACAGAAAGTAAAATACGAAATTAAAGTGCGAGAAAATAAAGTGCAGAAAATACATTTAAAATATGAAAACTAGAGAATCGGAAAGCCGATTTTTTGCTCCAAATGAGAGAGAGGGAAAAAAAGATTATTTCATTAAGATTGCAGATTACATGAGAGATTAGGGAGAATTTCCTCCACTAAGTTAGTACGTTAGTAAGTACAAAGAAAAAAATTAAAAGAGTAAAAAATATATATATATATACAAGATCCACAAAAAAATATAAATATATATATATAAAATATTTACACCATAAATTTATTCTTCAAATCAAGTCCCCGGCAACGGTTCTAAAAACTTGATGCGGATTAAAAGTTGCAAACCCAAGTGCAGGTTATTTCAAGTAATAAATTCTCAGGAGTCCAAGGTCGATCAACAGGGAATTGATGAAGAAAAATTTTTTGACGTAAGGAAAATATTTTGTCACAATAATAAAAATAATAAAACTTGGTCACAAATAAAAAAGATTTACTTGGGCTAGGAAATCTACTCTTGGCAAATAAAATAAGGACAAGATTAATTCTTTTTATAACTCAATTAGAATCCATACATAATAGAAGTTCCAATCAGAAAATACAACAATCAAAGTTCATTAAAAATTATATATGTAATTATATTATAATTCCATTAATCATATATTAACACCATCACTCATAAATGAGATCAAGCATTCATTATTCCAAAATCTTATCTACAACAAATCAAGAACTCCACTTTACAAGGAGAGTTTCTAAATTAATTGAAAACAAAATACAATACGTATAATATCTACTTGAAAATATATCATTAAAGCACAAGAAAGAAATGAATCTAATCTTATTTCATTACCAAGAGCTTCACCCTTTCACCCAAGTAAAATAAAACTTAGTTACTCATAGAAGAAGAAGAAGAAGAAGAAGAAGAAGAAGAAGAAGAAGAAGAAGAAGAAGAAGAAGAAGAAGAAGAAGAAGATGATGATGATGATGATGATGATGATGACTTCAATTTAGAACAAATGAAAATTACTACAAGAAAACCTAGTAACAAACTAACATCATTTTGCTACCTAACACCTAACACCTTCAATGATCTGCTAAGGCCTCCTTTTATAAAGGATTAGAGATACAAAATGACAAGGGGGTGAGTCATTAGTGAGTGGATGAGTGAAAAATGAGTGGAAAATGCCAAATGACTTTGGTGAGTGGAAAATTATGGAGATTCTTTGTCTCTAAAATAATTTAGCTCTGAAGTCATTGCATTCGTCATTTATGAACCAAGTGGTCTTCATAAAAGTTGTAGGTATAGATCTTAGATTTCGAATGCCACTAGAATCACCTCATTTGGCCACCTATAGTCCGAGATATGTCCCAATTACTACAGAGTGTTCAGACTTAGTTCCAGCTCCTCTATTCTGACTTGAAAGCCCAATATGACCTCTAAGGAGTCCGATTCGGGTTTTGTGTTCTTCATGAAAGTTGTAGATATGGGTCTTAAATAGAAAATATCAAAGTTTCAGCCCAATATAGATCTTCCAGCCCAAATTATGCTCTAATTACTGCACATTATTTAAGTTCCAATCACAAAACTCATATTCTAACTTCCAAGTCCAATTAGTTCCACTAGATGTCCAACTTTGATCTTGAGCTCTTCATGAAAGTTGTAGAGATCTCTCTTATCTTTCCAACAAGGTAAAATACATAATTAGTAGACATCTAGAACTCAAGATATGGCCAAAATACAGAAATAATGTAAGACGTAAATCATGCTGAAAAAATCAATTAAGTCCAATTTGAGTCCAAACTTACAAAACATAACCAAGCTCAATCAATTAAGTACATAGAGAGTGTAAATGACTAAAATTGAGGGTTTATTAATGTATCAAATATGTGATTATCAACCATCCCCCACAACCCAAATAGCCAGCCATCCAAATAACCCCACCGTCTTAATCGTCAACGGAGCCGCTCCACCACGTGAACCACCCTGCTCATCTTTCCACTTAGAGCACCAAATACATCAAACCATAACCAACACCCATCTACAGAGATCAACTCCCCTTCACCTTGAATCATCAGCACGCAACTCGAACTAGACCTAGCCTCCATCCGCGGAACGCGTCGCACCAATCACCCTGTTTCACGCCTCCAAATAGATCAAACTGCACCCGTAACCACCGTCCACCCGAAGCCCATCCACACACTATGAATGAGTCCCACAGCCAAATAGAGCAGCCAACCTATCGTCTCTGTTTGCGCACCATAACCACTAGTCGCAACATCTGCGTTGAAGATCTGCGCAACCCACGGTGCCACCGTCTTCATCGTCCTCTGATAACAGTGGCACGCACAAGTCTCCGTCCCAGCACCGCCCCAAGCCTGCAACCACTGTCCTTGGCACTGTAACACAAGCCCCCTTGATTGTGCTCTATTTTTTGTTTTGTTTCTTGTTTATTCATTTTTGTTGTTTCATGTTTCTTCGTTTTTCTGTTTCCTATTTTTTTTTTTTTTTGGCTTAGTTTGTTAAGGAAAAGTAAAAGAGCAAAAAAATAAATATAAATAAATGATAAATAAAAAAATATAAAATAATTCAACCTTTTTGAGAAGAATAAATCAAGGTTATTTGAGTTATGACATCTTATTAATCTTGTATTTTTTATAATCATCTGAGTTGTGACAGTTTGATGAATCAATTTTTTATTTTAAATTATTTTATTTTTATTTTTATTTTTTGAAACAAAATAAATCACTAATCCATAAAGATTCAAAAATATTTTTTTAATAAAAAAAATTCATTTAATTGTATCAAACTTGATAATCAATGGGTGACGTCTCTAGCGTGACGCCAAACTTCACTCATTCAAACTTTAATATGATTAACTGAGTTGCGACAACTTGTTAATTCATATTTTTAAAATTAATTTCTTTTGAAATCAACTAACACACACTTATTTTCTAGATAACTACGTGATTTTGAGTTCCTCATTGCATCTGGGGATATGTAGGAGTGGAACTCTATTTCCGTCAAGCCAAACATTAAATTTTCACAAATTATTTTTTTTTTGTGTTTTAAATAAAAGGGGTGAAACAAATATTTTCAAGAGTTATCAAGAATTTACACAATTAACTTAAGGTACCATCTCAGGATGGGTGTATTATGAGTGCTGTGGGATTAAATTTCCATCATTCCCTATTCATAACTGACTCTCAAATCTAATGTAGTTTCAAAGACTATTTTTCTTAGGTTTTTTCAATTTTTCCTAATAAAAAAATAAAATTAGTGGTGACTCCTAAATTTTTTTAAATTTAAGTTGCTATATCCGCCGCGATCATGGTCACTACACCGTTCCTCTTCCAAAGCTGAATATTGGAATTCGGGTGCCACAACATGTCAAATACATTGGCTGACTTTCCTCCACCAAGACTTCAACTTCCTTTCATTTCTTCTGCTCTCTTGTATTGTGATAATCTTTCTGCCATACATATTGCCCACAATCCCATTTTTCATGAGCACACTAAACATATCAAACTTGATTGCCACCTAGTCCGAGAGAAACTTCAGTCCAAACTGCTTTCTCTACTCCTTGTGTCTACCCATCACCAACTTGTTGATATTTTTACCAAAGCATTAGACCATTCTCCCTTTTACACCCTTTGTGCTAAGCTGGAACTGCTAGACATCCACTCTCCAGCTTGTCAAGGGTTATTAGACCCTACATTTTCATTTAGTCATGATTCTTCATGCATCACCAATGCAATCCATACAGGAGCAGGAGATATACGCTAATACCATCTAGAAGTCACGTGAGACAAGGACCCAGTGATGTATGCATTGCATGGAATTGGATGGAGCCTAACTTAATGTAATGATTAACTGTTATAGTTGTTAGAGTCAGTTGCTAGTTAGTTAAAGTTCTCTTATGTCTAGATTCTTCCATTGTACTCTAGACTCTTCTCTAGATGATCTAGACTCTTCTTGTGATCATTTATATATAAGCTTGTATAGATTCATAGTAATGCAAGTTGTTGAATTCATTCTCACTATTCGTTTTCACCTAGTAACATAATTCTTTATTAATTAAATTACATAATAACAAATTTTATATTATAAAGTTATAAATTGTTTTATTTGTAATTTATAATTAAAATTCTATAATTTGTAAAAGTTACAAATATTATTTAAACCACATGGATGTTGTATTATATTAGAGTGTAAACTTTAATACTTTCTTTTAAATTATAGCATGATATATAATTAATCAAATATTTTTATTCTAATTTATTTTAATCATTTGAATTTTTGCAATTACGTCTGTGTATTATGCGGTTGAAACACTAGTTATTATTTAAGAGGAAAATTAGATGTACAATAAAGCCACAAATCATTAAACAAGCAGAAAGCAACCACCCTTACAAATATAGTGGTTTATTAGCAACAATTTCTTGTTTTAGCTATCATAATCCAATTAATACCACGTCAACAAAAAAATTCAATTAATATCTTGCACCTATTTACTGTCTTATTAATTATTTTGAGAGAAAAAGTATACATGTGACAAAGAGAAAATTTTAAGACAGAGAAAAATGAGACGATAGATTAACAAAAGTTTGAAGTGTATTATTAAACAATAATGTAGAAGGAAAAAATATCTTTGAATTTTGATAATATAATAAGCTAATTTTGACAAAATACGAAGGGAAAAATGTAAGTTCTAATTGAAGACTAGAATAGAAAAGGCACTCCCTTTCATTCATATTGATTCTTCGTATCAAAAGATAAAACGCATGCACATTACGAGGGAAGCAAATTTTAGTGCATATGCTATGGTCAAACTAAGAGGTTGTAATGATGAAGGTTTCAAGTCACGGGTCTCTCCCCCTTCCTGTAGGACAACTCTTGTTAGCCAATTCCATGGGCTTCTATTTTGTTAAATCTTAGTTTATTGTTTTTTTTTTCTTTCTAATATGCCAAAAAAAATGATAAAAACTAATTTTATTTACGGTAAGCAAACTTCGTCTCTCTAAAATTTATTTATTGAATGTAACTTGAATTTAGAATGCAATATATAAGTACAACTGTTCTAGAAACACCGCAACAATCTTAGGAAAAACCTAAGACATCAAAACAACAGTCTACTAGAGGATTAACCATTAATACTAGAAGATAATCTAATTCTTCAAACAACTCTGAAGCAAATTCGAAAACTACTTTTGTGATTAAAGTCATTCCAATAATTAGTCAAACACTTAATTGGGAAAACACATCTAAACTTTATTATCACAAGGCGACAACACTAGATCTGTTGCTTGAAGAAAGAGATCCAAACTTTAAAAGTTTTAGTGCAAACAATAATTATGAATGGAACATAGACGGTTAAAGTGAGTACAATATACTCAATACCCTTCAACACATGACCATGGTAGCAACAACCTACCTAACAAGCCCTGATTGCTCTAAAGAAACTATTGTCAATATCTTGCAGGATTTTGTGGCCAACTTAAAGGATGGTGTGATAATTATCTTACGAATGAAGAAAAAACCAAAATCCTCACTGCAATCAAAATTGAACCTGATGAAACAACAATCACTAGCAATGGGAAACTATCCTTGATGCTGTTAACACATTAATTTTCACAATCGCCCAACATTTCATTGGAGACCCTTCTTTATGGAGAGAGATAGGTCTGCCGAACTCCTTTCCAATCTTAAGTGTAGAACCTTAGATGATTTTAGGTGGTATAAAGATACCTTTCTAACTAAGGTTTACACCAAAGAAGACAGTCAACAACCTTTCTGGATAGAAAAATTCTTAGCTAGTCTTCCAAAGTCCTTAGGCGAAAAGGTTAAAGATAAGATCAGAAGCCAATCATAAATGGAGAAATTCTAGGAGCAATTAAGTTACGGATAACTAATTGCTTATATTCAAAAGATAGCTTTAAAAATTTGTCAAGATGATAAAATTCAATATCAACTTGCCAAAGAAAGGTCCAAACCAAAAATGACATAGGATCTTTTTGCAAACAATTTAGTCTTCCTTGTTCAAAAAAGAAATCAAAACCCAGACCAAAACAAGTCCAGAAAATCAATCATAAGTCTAAATACTATAAATTTAAATCAAATACTCCCTCTAGGAAACTCAAATAAGAATTTAAATCCCAACCACCAAGAGATATCAAAACCCCTAAGAAACCCGTAATCTATTACAACTGTGGCAAATCAGGTCATATTAGTAAATACTGCAGATTGAAAAGGAAAATAAAAACTTTAAATATTGAAGAAACTATAGAAGAACAAATTAATAATCTTTTAATTGAAACTTTGGAGGAAGAATCTAAAAAAGAATATTTTGAAGATTTAAACCAGTTTCAACATGATAGCATGACCTCTGAAGGAGAATCAAATTCTCTAAATGAAATAAATGTCTTAATAAAGGAGCAAGATCTTCAATTTGAAGCCATCAATTCTATTCCCAATCCTCAAGAAAGGAAAATCTATTTAAATAAACTAAAATCAACAATAGAATCAAATTCTTCTAAACAAAAAGAATTTGTAGTAGATGACAAATTCAACTGTAAAAATACTCTTAAAAGACTAGAGATGAAATCCACAAAACCTGTAACAGTCCAAGACCTCCAACAAGAAATCCATAGTCTCAAACTGGAAGTCAAAGAAATCAAAAGGCAACAAGAAATTCATCAAATAATTATATCTCAATTACAAGATACACAAGACATAGAATCCTCATATCAGGAAAAAGATAAAGTTCCTGATAAACAAAGCTTGGAGCCAGAACCACAAGAAGAAGAATTTCTAGGATTAATCAACCAGTTAAAAATCCAGAAATTCTATATCAATATTAAAATTAGTTGGAGAATTTATTCTTGATATAGTTGCTTTATTCGACATAGGAGCATATTCAAACTGCATTTTGGAAGGACTCTTTCCAGCCAAATATTTTGAGAAAATGACAGAACAACTTAGCATTGCTAATGGTTCTAAACTAAAAATAAATTTTGAACTTTCAAAGGCAGTCATAGAAAATCAAGGTTTTCAAGTTGAAACATCTTTGTTGTTTGTCAAAAATCTTAAGAATGAAGTGATTTTGGGAACACCATTCCAAAGGTCACTTTTCCCCTTAGAAATTTCTGACAAAAGAATCACTACCCAGTATTTGGGAAAGCCAATCATCATCAAATTTCTCAAAAAGCCAATAATTAGAAAGCTCAATCAAATACAACATAAACAAAATCAAATTAATTTTCTTAAAGGAGAAATTTCTTTCAAGAATATTGATTCTTAACTTAAACAATATAATGTCTAGAAGAAAATCCAATCCCTTCTTGACCAAATCCAAGGGTCAATTTGTTCTGATCTTCAAAATGCGTTCTGGGAAAGAAAAAAACATATAGTTGACCTTCCCTATGAAAAGGACTTTCATGAAAGACAAATTTCTACTAAAGCTAGGCCAATCCAAATGAATGACGAACTCCTCCAATATTGTCAAAAGGAAATTAATGATCTTTTGACCAAGGGATTAATTCAGAAGAGCAAGAGTCCCTGGTCATGCTTTGCTTTTTATGTCAATAAAAAAGCCAAAATTGAAAGAGGTACACCTCGTTTGGTTATTAATTACAAACCACTTAATCAAGCTCTTCAGTGGATTAGGTATCTTATTCCAAATAAAAAAGACCTTCTTAATAGGTTATATTTAGCCAAAATATTCTCCAAAATTGATATGAGACCAAGAATAGGCAAACTCAAATCAAAGAAAGTAATCGCTACAAGACAACGTTTACTGTTCCTTTCGAACAATACGAATAAAATATAATGCCTTTTGGTTTAAAAAAAGCTCCTTCTGAATTTCAAAAAACTCATGAATGACATCTTCAACCCTTATTCAAACTTTCCTATTGTCTATGTTGATGATGTTCTAATCTTTTCCCAGTCAATTGACCAACATTTCAAACATATTATATTTTTGTATGAGTCATCAAAAGAAATGGTTTTGCTGTGTCAAAGTCAAAAATAAATCTTTTCCAAACCAAAATTAGGTTTCTTGATCATATTATTCATCAAGGAACAATCACGCCAATAAATAGAGTAATTGAATTTGCAAACAAGTTTCCTAATCAAATTATAGATGAAAATCAGTTGCAAAGATTCCGAGGCTGTTTAAACTATGTTGCTGACTTCTTTCCTCAGCTTAGTAATCTTATCAAACCACTCCATGATCGTCTAAACAAGGATCCTCCTCCTTGGACAGATGTTCATACAAATATTATTAAGCACATAAAATCTCAAGCAAAGGATCTTCCAAGCCTTTATCTTCCAAATCCTCAATCTTTCAAAATTGTTAAAATAGATGCCTCTGACTTAGGTTATGCTGGCATTCTCAAATAAAGAGTCGCATACAAAGAGTATAACATCCCAATACCGTCACCCTAGTATATCTGACATATACCTAGATAAACAATATTAGCTATGCTATTTCTAATTTAAACATTAAACTAACCCCTAACATTTAAACAAATAATTATGGAGTGTCAAAACTAACAAGGTCATACATATATACATCATAGCCTCAAAAAGGCAAAATGTTATATATACAACTTTTTACAAAACTCAAAGCAAATATAAATAAATATACAAACTTTGACAACTAAGCATAAAACTACACTAGTCTTCAGACTTCTTCTTCTTTCCTTTGGAAGAGTTTTCACTTGGATTTACATGGCAATACACGGGGTGAGAATTCACAATTCTCAGTATAAGTATTTCAATACCAGCAGTTGTAACATTCATAAAGAATAAACAACCCATACACAAAAGAAGCATGTTCTCAAATAAGACAATCGCTCATACAATTGTCATTAAAATGCAATGCATATGTTATGTTATATGATTATGGTCATAAAAATGTATGTGATAGTGTAAATACAATGTCATGAAACTTAACTAATTCCCAGGAGCTTGGTTCCTTGTATTTCTCTGGGTAGGAATGAAATGTGTTACCTCCTTAACCTACCTAGTAGGGAGGGAATCTTTTACCTCCTTAACCTACTTTGTAGGGTGGGAATGTTTTACATCCTTAACTTACATAGTAGGGAGGGAATCTGTTACCTTCTTAACCTACCTTGTAATGAATGGACTGTTCCACTACATAACACTACATAGGAATAGCAAGTGTGTGTGTAAAATGTGGAGTTATGTCTAACTCATACATAAACACCACAAAGACTCTATACTAAGTCTATCATTGCATTACTAGCTCTACCTCAACTCTATGAGAGCACTTCATGCACTATGTGGCACTCAATTATTGCCGAACAAACTTAGTATACTTGTATCTAGTATCCCACCTACTCATCACTTCACAAGTGATATCTAATACAACACTATGTTGCCCAAGGAACTAGACACCTACCTATGGCAATCCATATTTAATGGATGCACAAAGTCTCCTTACTTTCCTTTGTATGCTATATGGTCTTTCTCTCTAAGAGATACCTGTATTAGTGTCTTAACACTCTTAAAAATGCATAAATAATGGATCCTAACAATTAGGGAAGTCTCAATTCCCATAATAAAAATCATGTTGAACTCTGCTTTGGGCGCCTAGGCGCTGAGCACTTTATCTCACGCCCTAAAGTTTGTGGCCTATGTGTTGGGCGCCTAAGCACCAGTGGCCCAAAACGCCTATTCTGTTCTGCTGTGCATTAGGCATCTAGGCACCCAAACTCTAGCGCCTAGGTGCCAGTGCACCAAAATGCATTCTACAAAAACGTGTTCACCATGATCTTGGTTTCCAACCAAGTTCTCACCCTCAAGATCAATTCCTAGATGATTTCTATCATCATTTAAGGCCTCTAATCATGTTGTAACTCACATACAACCTCTTAAATCTCTCAAACATGGATAAAAGATTCAATCACACACCTAGAAACCCATTCTCAAACTCAGAACTTAAGTGAAACCAATGGATTCTAAGGGATCAAAACAAATAACCATGCATCAAACAAGCTAAAACCAAACTCACTTTAACCTTAGAAGCAAGAAACAAGCAACTTGATTCACTAACTCACTCATGCCCATTATCGATCATCAAGCCAAACCAAGAACAAGATGAAAATAAGAAAGGAAGAGATGAAGACAAGCACCCCTACCTCACTTGGATGGATACCTTGCCTTTGGTATTCCTTTTTCTCTCCTCTTCTTTCACCTCTTCCTCTTCTTTCTCTCCTCTTCTTTCACCTCTTCCTCTTCTTTCTCTCCTCTCTTTTCTCCTCTATTTTTGGCTCCTTCAGCTGTGAGAAAATGAAGAGAAAACAAGGAAAAGTCAAATATAGCTTACTTAAGGATAAAGACCAAGGTTTGCTGAAACTTTATATCTCTTAGGAATACTTTGATCTTACTAAATCAAGTTTCCTAACTTCCTTAGGTATTAGAATAAATCCTAAGATTCATCTAATTTCTAATTTCATCATTTCCATAAACTTCCTTATCTGCCACAAGTCAATTCGGTATTAAAACACTCACTTGATGCGCTTAAAAATACTAAATAAATTAGTTTACTCTCAAACTTTAACTACATCTTCCTTAGCTCATTTGTGACCTAGAAACAAATTATTCATATTTGTTTCCTTTAACTTAGCTTTAAAGTCATTATTTGAATCATTTTAAGTCACTT
This sequence comes from Ormosia semicastrata, assembly GCA_029884595.1. Lineage (NCBI taxonomy): Eukaryota > Viridiplantae > Streptophyta > Magnoliopsida > Fabales > Fabaceae > Ormosia > Ormosia semicastrata. The sequence continues at coordinate 10,044,250 of JAQQTO010000062.1, read as the reverse complement.
TCCACATTCTATGTTGCAACAAAGTGCTTAAACTAACTCAGTTAGTCACAAAACTACATAGGCATGTCAAGCAAGTATTAGGTTACCTCTATAACCATACACAAGCCTAACATGTTATTGAGGGTGTTATAAAAAGCATGTAATTGCATACACTTCAAAGCATTGAAATTTTGCACAGCAAAAATATTCCACTGTTAAAAAAGAAGTTTTGGCTATAGTGCTTTGTATTTCAAAATTTCAATTTGATTTACTAAATCAAAAGTTTTTAGTAAGAGTCGATCGTAAATCAGCAAAACACATTTTACAAAAAGATGTTAAAAATTTAGCATCCAAACAAATTTTCGCCAGATGGCAGGCTATTGTAAGTGTTTTTTTATTTTGAAATAGAATATCTCAAAGGCACTACAAACTCTCTTCCTGATTTTCTCACTCGTAAATATCTACAGGGAAAATAGAAGGATGTCAAAATCGGCAAAATCAACCTCTTCCAAAGGAAGAGGAACAAGTAAACTAGTCCTTGTAGGAAGAGTAAAATAAAGTTAACAATTGTTTTATTTCTTGGAACTCAAGTGTTATTCTCGGTAAGGCTGGTGTTGCCTTTTCTAAGGCTCTAATACTAAGGAGGGGTCTAAAAGTGGGGGAGGAGAAGGGAGGAGAAAAAGGATAAAGAGGTGTAGGAGAGCATACTGACTACTTACATAAATAAAGCTATATGAAGAAAATTAAATAAAAGAAATAAAAGAAAAAGAATATTGCAACAGCAGTAGTCCGCACAAGACCGGTGAGGAGGAGAAGATATAAAATAGAAAAGTTTTTACATAAATATGCAGGAAATTAATAAAAGAAAGAAAAGAAAAAGGAAACCGGAGCGGCGGTAGTCCGCACAGGACTAGTGAGGAGGAGAAGATATGAAACAAAAAAAGTTTTATTGAAAAAGAAAGAAAGAAAGCTTACATAGAGATATCTCTTAAAGACTCTCTCTCTAAATTCTCTCTCTCTAACTTTGTATCTCAAAAGGTTCCTTACAACATTGAATGACAAGTCCTTAAATAGAAAATATTTTACTATTGCAATAATGCAGATATCATGACTGAAACTATTACAACAGTGCGGGTATCATGATCGAAACTATTACAATAGTATAAGTACCATGACCGGAACTATTACAATAGTGTCAAGTTTGTCTTTATTCTTTGTTTAGGCTAGTCATCTTTGCTTTAGTAGAACTCAGTGGATGACTCTACTAATGAAGAAGAAGAGACTAGAAGCTTCTGTCTTGCTGAAGACCCTACTTTTTCTTCTTGGAGTAGTTCTAGAATGTTTTGCAAATTTTTCTCAAAACTCTTTTTGGTAGTTGATGCAGCTAGGGCTGCTATGATCTGAGCCTTTTGATTGAGAAATTTGTAAGTATCTGGGTTTGTTGCTAATAGCCATTTCAGGTTCTTTTTGAACTAAATCTTGATATTATTTGAGGTTGCTCTAGGCGTATTAAATTCTACCCACCATTTTACATAAGCTTATTTTTGTAGAATCAGCAGATGGTCAGGATTATCATGCTTTCCATATTTGTATTGCCATGAAAAAACCCATGCTAGGGATAGTTTTGAAAAAAAATGAATTTATACTGGAAAGGGATCCTTTACCAAATTGATTCTTTTAGAGAAAACTTGAAATCCATCGTTGATGTCTGGAGGAAGGATCTATGTAATTGGTCCGAAGAAATCCCACCATTGGATGAACTAGTTAAGAAAATTGTAGCGGACATCTTGTTTGAAATAAATTAATCATGAATGGAAATTTATTTTATTTTGCAACCAAAATATATTGGTCCATGCTTGAACATGAGCCAATAATTACAACCAATTGGGTCAAAATTCAAGGACAATTTTGTTAGATGATTTGGATTTTTTTCGTATTTTGAAGGTGTCATGACCTTTAGAATTTGAATGGTTGAGTGAGTGATGTTTGTCTAGTCTTTAGGATCTCTATATTGTTTGATAGAGACTGAGTCTGAGTCAACCAAGATAAACTCATAGAATTGTTAAGTTTTGATTGAAGAGGTTAGTTTGTAATGGAATCCTTTTGGAAATATTTTTGGGGGAACTTTATTTGGATTGTTATCCCAAAACTTAGGTTCCATTTGGATAACTGGGAAGGATTTGTTTTTTGAGATGTAGTGGGTTTGTGGCTTTGGTTCTTCTAAAGAGATTGGGATAGGTTGTACTACTAAATCCTTTTTTGTGGAGTTAATTTTTAATGGTTTTCCTTTCAACTTTTGGATGATGATTTCCAAGGATTGAGTTTCTTCAGCATCTTTTGAGGCACTTTCTACCCAAGACTTTCTAGGGAGTTTGGTCAAGCCTAAATCTTGCAAAGCTTAAAGTGTTTGGATAGGGATAGCATAATCTGCTTTGGTTTGTTTGGATGTTAGAGAAGACGAGGCTTCTGGATTTGCCTTTTGGGTAGATGACCCAGTTTGTTTGGTTTGTTCCTAGGTGGATGACCCAGATTGTTTGGTGGTATGTTTAGTTAGTCTTGCAAGGAGTAGTTTACTTGTTCCCTATCCTTTGGAAAAGGTTTGGATCCTAGGGATGATAATTGCTTTGGTTTGTTTGTTTAGTTAGTCCTTGGGTAGTTCTATCGAATCCTTTCGGAAACATAGCCTAGAATCCTATTTTCATTATATAAAGGAACCTGGAACATACCCCTGGGAAGTGATTCAGTAATTAAACCCTCATGAATCCATTTTCTTTTTTCTTTTATTCCTATTTCATTTAAACCCCCTTCATGCATTCACTAATGTATGAAGAGTGATATTAGAAACCTGTGTTTTCTCTCTTTTTTCACAAGAATGGATAGAAGTTTTTCATATAATTCGGATATCAGAAAGATTACCATATATAACATAAAACTTCTCCGCCGATTCTTTCTAATCGAGCCTCTCGATCTGTCATTATACCTCTAGAAGTAGAAAGAATTACAATCCCCATCCCTCCTAAAATTCTAGGAATTCGTTGATAATTAGAATAGATTCGTAGACCAGGTGTACTGATCCGTTTTAAATTTAAAATAGTTTTATATGATCCTTTCCTATTTCTTCTATACCGTAGAGTTAAAACTAAAAAATATTTGTCGCTTTCCCTATGTTTTCTCACGTTTTCAATAAAACCCTCTCGTAAAAGTATTTTAACAATGTTTTCGGTGATGTTAGTAGATGGGATTTGAACTCTTCCTTTTCTATTCATGTCAGCATTTCGTATAGAGGTTATTATGTCAGCGATGGTGTCCTTACCCATGATAAACGAAAATGATTGTTGCCCCTGACTTTCGATATAATCAACATGCTCCTTTGTTCTATTTTTTATTCAATAAAATATCTAATATTGAATATATTGAAATTTTTGAATATATTGAAAATATATTGAAAATATATTGAATATAATAATAATATATATATACTATATATATATATCTATATATATATATAATTATATATATATATAATATTCTTATTTTTCTTATTTTATAATATTATATTATAAATATAATATTATAAAATGAAATAAAAATATGAAATATTATAAAAATGAAATATATAATATCTCATATTGAATATCTCATATTGAATTCTATTTTTTAGAAGAATTCTATTTCTAAAAAATAGAATAATTTTTTGATTTTTATTCATAGAATAGAATTCTGAATTCTAATTTTGATTTTGAATATTTATATTTAATATCTTTATATTTTAAAAATTAGAATGTTTAATATATTTATAATATATTTATATAATTAAATAATTCATTTTTCATTCTAATTAAATTAGAATTATATAATGAAAATCATATTCATATCTAATTTTCATATTCATATATCTAATTTTCATATTCATATTTCATATCTAATTCAAAATAGAAAGAAAATAGATAATTAATAGAATATTTAATATATATTTAATTTATATTTAATTCTAATTAGAAATATATATTCTATATATTAATATGAAAATGAATAGAATAAAATAATTACTACAAATAATTACTACAAATATAATAATTACTACAAAAGATATATGTGTGAGACATAATCTATTAATCTATTTCATTCATAAATAATATATCTATATCATGGTCTCGTCTTATAATACCTCGGGTGCTAATGAAACTATTTTAGTGAAATTTAACTGTCTCAATTCCCGGGCGATTGCGCCAAAAATTCGAGTTCCTTTTGGATTTCCTTCTTGATCAATGACCACCGCAGCATTATCATCATACTGTATTATCATACCGTTGTTACGTTTGAGTTCTTTACAAATACGTACAATTACAGCTCTAATCACTTCTGATCTTTCTAAAGGCGTATTTGGTACTGCTTCCTTTATTACAGCAACAACAATGTCACCAATATAAGCATATCGTCGATTACTAGCTCCTATGATTCGAATACACATCAATTCGCGGGCTCCGCTGTTATCGGCTACATTCAAATGGGTTTGAGGTTGAATCATATCATTTTTTTTATCTGTTCTTTCAGTCAAAAGGTTGAAGTAAAAAAAAATATTCTCTGTGTTCAAAAAAAAAAATTGCAATTGTAGGTTTCTTTTTTTTTTTCATCCTAAAGATCTCTTTCCTTTGGTTCTAATTTTTATCCCGAAATAATGAATTGAGTTCGTATAGGCATTTTGGATGCTGCTATTGAAATAGCCTTTCTGGCTATATTTTCTGCGACTCCGCCCATTTCATAAAGTATTCTACCTGGTTTAACGACAGCTACCCAATATTCGGGAGATCCTTTTCCCGAACCCATACGCGTTTCGGTAGGTCTTACTGTAACCGGTTTGTCTGGAAATATGCGTACCCATATTTGTCCACCCCGGCGGACATTTCGTGACATTGCCCGCCGCCCTGCTTCTATTTGTCTAGATGTGATCCAAGCGGGCTCAAGTGCCTGAAGAGCATATCTTCCGAAGCAAATATGATTCCCTCGATAGGATATTCCTTTCATTCTTCCTCTATGTTGTTTACGGAATCTGGTTCTTTTGGGGTTATAGTTGATGGTTGTTTCTCAATTCCATCGCTATTACAGAACCGTACATGAGATTTTCACCTCATACAGCTCCTCGCGAATGAAGCGATTCAAAAATAAAATAAATAGATTTAACCGATAAAATAATATACAATAATATACATATGTTTAATGAATAATATAATAGAATCGCGGGATTTTTTTAGATTTCATAGAATCTATTTGTCTATTGGAAATTTGTATATCTTGTTTTGATATATAACTAAACATGTAGTCTTATAGACAATTCTTGCTATCCATATATAACTAGATAATGTTGTTTTGTTATGTTATAAGGTTCTAACGAATCTTTCTTTTTCTTTTTATTATCCTATCGGATTGGACCAAATTTATAAATTAAATTCAATAAAATCAAAATTCTCGCGGGCGAATATTTAATTTACTCTTTCATTATCAATTTCAGATGTAATGTAGGGTTAGCCCACGACTCCTCAAAAAAAATGGATTGGTTCTTGCTTCGTTTCGCCATCCCACCCAATGAATCATTAAGATTTCTTTTTAATAAAATCTTAGGTATTTACAGGTTCCGTCGTTCCCATCGCTTCTCGATTAATGGTTAGGTCTGAATTCTACAACGGAGCCTCTCTAATAAGATTTAAAATAAGATTTTCTTTTTTCTTGAATCAACCTTCTCAGTTTTTATTGACTTGTGGCTCTTGATTTCTTTGTTCTAGGAATATATTCATCTATATATGGATTAATGAATATTGATGCTTTATTACACTATCTTTTTTGAGATGACCCATAGACCTTTACATATTAGAATTCTATATCATTGATATTCTTTTTCTCTCTTTCTTTCACCCCTTCACTTATCCGTATATTCTTATTGCTTTACAACTCATAATCAGATTCGTTTTTATTTCTTTTTTATGCAATATTTCAGTTGCTATAATTATATCACCAATATATCATATCTTTATTTATATTTTTGATTTTGACTAGTTCTTTAGATTCAGATAATGCGAAGCGATGAGTTGGTTATTAGTTCTTTATTAATTAATTCATACTACGAGTCGGTTTATTTTTTTGTTGAATTCTAACCACTCTAAAAAAAACCAACGAGTCGCACACTAAGCATAGCAATTATATCAATATCAAATGATTAATTGAATTTTTTTATTTTATTCAATCTTATAAAATTTCTCATTTTTTGTTTTATCGAAACATGGAAGGTTAAAGATAAGGAAAAGTTTCTTATTCTTTGTTTACAAATATCCAAACTTTGATCCCTAATATCCCATAAATAGTTCGAACTGTATAGGAGCAATAATCAATTTTAGCTCGAATGGTTTGTAGAGGAACCCTACCTTCTCTGATCCATTCGACACGTGCAATTTCTTTTCCGTCGATACGCCCCGCAATTTGTACTTGAACTCCTTTTGTACCTGCCTGTTCAGTTAATTCAATAGCTTTTTTCATTGCTTTACGAAACGAGACTCTATTCTTTAATTGTCCGGCTATAAATTCTGCAAGAATATTAGGGTGTCTATAAGCGTTTGCAATTCTTGTAATAGCAATGTTGAGTTTTCGGTACACACAATTCAGTTTTTTTTGCACATTCATCTGTAATTCTTCGATTTTTCGAGGCTTATCCTCTATTAATAACTTTGGAAATCCCATATAGATTATGACTTGAATCAGATCGATTCTTTTTTGAATCTT